>CM076997.1:122763887-128557748 GCA_039090855.1 Macrothele yani
AATTAACTCTTCATTTCCGGATCGTAAAGTACGCCCACGTTTCATCCCCTGTCACTAAATCGAAAAAAAACAACAACTTACATTCAATTCACTAAAAAAAACAACAACTTACATTCAAATCGGGTGTCAACGGCCGAGGCAACCACTTTACACACACTTTCCGATACCCCAAGTTTTCCAGACGATCTCCTGTATGGCACTGTGACCACAGTCCAGTTGTGCAACAAGCTCACGGATTGTGACTCGTCTCTCTGCCCGAATCAATTCATCCACTCGCTGACGATTTGTGTCAATGGTCGCAGATGATGGTCTCCCACTATGTTGTTTGTCTTCAATGCTGGTTTCCCCTTCTTTAAGCTTCTTCATACATCTGTGCACATTGCTCTTGTCAATGGTGTCATCTCCGTAAACATTCTGTAGCCTTCTGTGGATGTCGGACAGCCTGCACCGTTTCTAGATCAAGAACTCAATGACAGCACGTTGCTTCTGCTTGGAATCCATTATTTACCTGCTACGAAGAAGTAGCATTAGTATAGAGGAAGAGTTACTCTACCAACGTGTGTAATTTGAACGACTTCCGTCAGTTAATAAAAAAGTTATGCCCACTTTTGCGTTACTTTCGGTACAACCCTCGTATTTGATTAAAGTCCTAAAATCAATGACTCAGAAGTGTTACTTACATTTCGGTTATACGTCAATTCGTCGACTACGACGATTCGTCGGGCGCCAATTCATCGACTATGACGATTCGTCGGGCGTCAATTCATCGACTACGACGCTACGTCGGGCGTCAATTCATCGACTACGACGATTCGTCGGGCGTCAATTCATCGACTTCGACGATTCGTCATGGTCAAATTCGTCATGGTTGAATTCGTCATGGTCAAATTCGTCGCGTTTAGAAATTTCGGTTACATACAAATCGCATGCAGGAAAACGTACGATTTCTGTTATCTTCCGCCTTAAGCATATTTATAAGGTTCGGACACCCGGACAGCTTAGAAATATTACGCTTTTTCTTTGGCATTAAAAATAAATTATTATGCCTGGACCTACTAAGCTTAGGCCATTTTACCAGTTTTTATTCCATCGTGCTCATATTCATAAAGTTTAGACAACAAGTGAAGTTAGTATTATTGCGCTTTTACTTAGGCATTAAATATTAATACCATGGCCTAGGACTTTTTAACAGTTTTTCTACCATCGTGTTCATATCTATAAGGTTTAGACGCCATGTCAAGCTAGTATTATTGCGCTTTTACTAAGACACCAAATATTAATACCTTGGCTTTGACACTAGGTCTTTTTAACAGTGTTTATTCCATCGTGTTCATCTAAGTAAAGTTTAGAGACCAAATCAAATCGTTTTTATTCCGTTCTGCTGGTAGATGACGTACTACTGAGGTGACGTATGGGCAAATCCCAATGAAGCAACGATAAGCTTACCGGCATAGTTCAAATGCTAGAACAGCCACTCCTGAGTAGGAGATGAGGGTTGGAATCCCACTGTCGTCGAAGAAAGGTTATATTGGCGCTCGAACGAAAAAATATTCTCCTGGCGGTGAGGTTTGAAAAAACTTGTGGGATGTTTCTAACACAGAAAGTACGCAGTTAATGAAAATTACTTCTCCAATGAGATGGTCCTTCGAGCATAGTTGTGAGCCAACTCGAAAGCTGCGGCTTCGTGAACCCGCCTTCCTCAAGGGGGGCGGGGTTATGTAACGTACTCCGTGCCATATTTCCTTACTTAAATCGAAGTAAGATATGTGTATTACTCGGTGCACATAAACCTGAAAACAGTGGAGCCTCGGTTATACGTAATTCTGCGCTAGTGGCGATACTTTACTGTAATTTCTATCCCTTTTTCCGTTCGGTTATACGTGATTCGTTCATTCGCTTTTTGCGATTATATGCTAAATTTTGAATTTCAGTTTATCAATTTCTGATTCTTCTTATACGTAACCCAGTATGTTATACCTTTGAGGGAATTGATACTACGCGTTATTTTTTTTTTTGCGGTCATGAAATAGTGACGCAACTAATAGTTTACTAAACAACTTTCGCACTTATTCACTGAATTCAAAAAATTCAAAACAGGCAAAGACTAGTGAATGTTTTACTGGGCACTAAAGCTAAATCAGCTAGTGGACAAACTGCTTTGAAAGCGCTATACTTATAAGTAAGGAATGTGCAATAGGGTTACTGAAAAAATAAACAAAGTCATATTCGAATTTACTACCGTTTTTCAAAGGTAAGGTAAGGTTTACGCTTTTCAACCGTAGGTTGAAAAAGCGTATATGCTCCAGCTTTGTCCGTCTGTCTGTCTGTCTGTCTGCCCGTCCGCACGATTACTCGCGTATAAATGGTTCGATTTCGATGAATTTTAGTATGTGGTAGGGGACAACCTCGGGAGGAACCCTATTGAAAATGAACGAAATGGGGTCAAAGGTCAGGACATTAGTGAAAATTAACATCCTGACCTTTAGCGGGATGTATTCCATCGCTCTTGTGCGTCATAACTTACGTAAAAACGCTTCGATTGCGACAAAACTTTATCATGTTGTTCCCGAGGTATACTGAACCAGTTCTGTGTAATATCATCGAAATGGGGTCAAAAGTCACGGCACAGGAGCTAGATTTATACCACAGCCATTATCCTCATAACTTGTCTAACAAGTTAGTAAAATCATGCAATGCATTGATTATGACACGCTTTCCAACATACCAGAAATCATTACTCAAGTTATTACTAAAGTTATGAGGATAATGGCTTTCGAATAAATCTCGCTCCTGTGCTCTGACCTTTGATCCCATTTCGATGATATTCAACAAAATTTGTTCAGTATAACTGCGGAACAACATACTAAAGTTTTGTAGCAATAGAAGCATTTTTAGTCAAATAATGAGGATAATGGCTGTGGAATAGATCTCGCTCCTGTGCCCTGACCCCATTTCGATGATATTCAACAGAAGCGGTGCAGTATATTTCCGGAATAATATGATAAAGTTTTGTCGCAATCGAAGCATTTTTACGTAAGTTATGACGCATTAGGGCAATGGAATGGATCCCGCTGGTATGTCCTGACATTTGACAACATTTAGCCATTTTCAATAGGGTTCGTCCCCAATTGGTCCCCTACGGCATACTAAAATTTCATCGAAATCGAAACATTTTTACGCAAGTTATGACGCATAAAAGCATTGGAATGTTTCCCGCTCGTATGTTCTGACATTTGACCCCATTTCGTCCATTTTCAATAGGGAGCGTCCCCATGTGGTCCCCTACCACATACTAAAATTTCATTGAAATCGAACCATTTGTACGCGAGTTATCGTGCGGAAAGGGGTAACGGACGGACGGACAGACGGACGAAGCTGGAGCATATACGCTTCTCCAACATAAGGTTGGAAAGCGTAAAAAATGCTTCTATTGCGATAAAACTTTAGAATGTTATTCCGGAGGTACACTGAACCATTTCTGGTTAATATCATCGAAATGGGATCAAAGTTCTGGACACAGGAGCGAGATTTATTCAACAGCCATCCTCATAACCTGACTGAAAGTACATCTATTGCGAGAAAACTTTAGTATGTTATTCTGGATGTATACTAAACCAATTCTGTTTAATATGATCGAAATGGGGTCAAAGTTCAGGGCACAGGAATGAGATTTATTCCACAGCCATTATCCTCATAACTTGACTAAAAATGCGTCTGTTGCGACAAAAATTTAGAATGTTGTTCCGGCGGTATACTGAATCAGTTCTGTTTAATATCATTGAAACGGGGTCAAAGGTCAGGGCACAAGAGCGAGATTTATTCCACAGCCATTTTCGTCATAACTTGAGTAATGTTTTCTGGTATGTTGGAAAGCGTATTATAATCAATGCACTGCGTGATTTTTCTAACTTGTTTTCATATATTGAAAATACAAAATCTTACAAAATTTCTTTACTCAATTTTTACAATGAAATTTGAATAAAAATTAATACAAAAGTCAAAATGGACATAGGTTTAAGGTATTAAACAAAGTATTTATGTATTTGTGTCTTATATTATAAATCAGCGTAATTTATAAAATTACGAACCCCCCTTTTTTCTGTTTCTAGATCATTCAAAATTTTACAGTAATATTTAATATTTTTAATTTTTTTTATGTTTTTTTTGCATTTATACGTTTTTCCAGTCCATTCCCTTAAAAAACGTATAACTGAGGTTCTATTGAATTAAGAAATTTTGATGTGAGGAGAAATTCTGATTTCCTTTCCTTTCTTTGATTGAAGGTTTAACGACCACCGTGAGCAACTCAATGGGCTATTAGCGGTCGCCCGTCCCTTAATTAAGGCCACTGGTTCCAGGGAAGAGAGAGTGACTAAGACAAACACAACATCCATGCCTCATCGGGATTTGAACCCAGACCCCATCTCGGATGAGTGATCAGAAGCCAGCGCTTCTACCACTACGCCAGTGAGCCGGGTTTTTTACTTTTTCCGAAATCTACACATAAGAATTGACTAAACATCCAAAGTATTGCAGGAAGTAAGAATGATCACGAATTAAATGCGGGATTACACCATATAATACAAATTTTGAAGATGACAATCCGTTTTTTGGTGTAAATATGACAAAGGAGGTAAAGATTGGATTCTTTTGGATTCTTAACCTCGAGATTCGCTAAACATGAATGCAGGTTGCTTCGACTAACGAATCCTGTGATGGTTATATTCAAATTAATCGGAAACTTGGGACTTTGTCGTTCTGGGTGGTGTAGTTGTTAGCATGCCCGGGCGCTATCTGGGACACGGGGGTTCGATTACCGCTCCCGGACGACGAAATTTTCAAGTTTCCGGATATTATCTGACTTGCCATCCTTGTCATATTTACACCAAAAAACGGATTGTCATCTTCAAAAATTGGTAAGAATAATGTTGTGTAGCGTTATCAAGGTTTCAACTTTTTAGGCTCTAAAATGTGTATTTGGTTTTGTTTCGGTGTTTAGCGGAGACCAGCTATCAAATGCATCACAATTCTGAAAATTCAAAATCGCAACACAATCAACATCCGCCGAAGATCAGTACGAAGATGAATTTTAGAGACAGAGGGTAGGTGATGAAGTTGGAGACAAATACGCATAGCGGAAATTTAGTCACACGTTATTTCTGAGCAAAAAGTAGACTTCGCGACCGTTTCCTGAAAAAAACTAAGTTTTTCGAAAAGAAGTACCAATAGTTTTTTATGCGATACTTCTAAAATATTTGAGAAGCACTCATAAAATTGCTCTGAATGGAAAATTTATTTTAGTTCATTTTCGACATGCATGTATACGAATTCAAGGAGAGAAATTTTAAATGCTTGCTCTGAATCGAAAGGATGAAAGAACTCTGAAATAAGTGAATATCATTGAATCGTTCCTCGATTTAATGGAGATAGAAGCAGAGACAGCATGCACTTAAGCGAGTCCATTGCTGCTGGAGGAAGCGAATTTTTTTGCTAGGTTGAGCCCATTACAGCAGGACGGTGGCGTACGTTGTGGATATGCTGGGAAACACTACGCACACAGTTTCCTATACATTATTCCCAGCAATCAGGTCTATGTTCTCAACTGCCAGCAGTTTACTAGTTACTGTGAAAGATCTCCTCAGAAAACATGAAAATTTCTTCGCCTTGGAGCTGGAATCGACCGCTGTTTCCGTCCCAGCATGCTTATCCTAAATTTGATGTAACAAATCGAGGCTCTCTACATTCTTTTATTACGAAAACTATCTAAAAAGACCGGTTTCAGAGAGAAATATTCCTGATTGCTCTCTAATGGCTCGCGTGTCATCAAGAATTAGACAGCAATATCTTCAACTTGCTTTTACCGAGGAAAATTTACCCGCCTTTTTACGTAGCTATCAGATCGCAACAGCAGACTTTCACCACACGAAGAGATTCATACGTATATACACCGATGAGCCTAAGACGTGACTGCCCCGCAGGATGCACATGAGATAAAGGCAGACAGTAGTCAGAGCACATGTCTGCGTAGCTCAGTTGGGAGAGCGACTTACTCCGGAGTGAGGGGACCCGGCGCGGACAAACTTGTATGTTATAATAAATACCCAGTTGACGTCGATTAGGAACATCAAATAGAAGTCATCGCTCTTTCCACGTTTATCAGTGAGTCACGGAAACATTCTCATCGGCCGCCACCGGAAATCGAACCAAGGATCTCCCAGTTACGCGCTGGACATGCTTCCACTGCACCAAAGCGGCCTCGAAATTCTCTAGACTCACATACGACAAACTGCCAAACCACCTGGCAGGGTTGCTTCTTTGGAGCCCCGCACAATGATGGGGATTCCCCAAAGATGAACATCAGCAACTGAACAAATAACTAGAAGGCGAATGAATAATAAATACACTGTTGACGTGGATTAAGAACATCAAACAGAAGTCATCGCACTTTCCACGTTCATAAGTGAGTCACGGAAAAAATTCTCATCGATTTATTTGTTCAGTTACTGCTGTTCATCAGTTGCTGGGCTCAAAAGAAGCAACCTGCCAGGTGGTTTGGCAGCTTTTTCATATGTGAGTCTGGATAATTTTGAGGCCACTGTGGTGCAGTGGAAGCGTGTCCGCGGCGTAACTGGAAGATCCCGGGTTCGATTCCCGGTGGCGACCGGTGAGAATGACTCACTTATAAACGTGGAAAGAGCGATGCCTTCTATTTGAACTTGCATGTTATATTGGCGCCCGAACTTCCAGGATGGACCGGCTGTTAAGTTTCTCGCGGTGATGTGATACTCTTTCCACACGGCGAGACAGGAAAAACGAGAGTCCCTTCTTCAGTAATTCGGAAAAATAAACCAGTGTGATGTTTCGTTCCACACACCAAATTGTCTGGGATTTCCCAAATGCACGTTCTTCATGGTATGACTGTCTACAGCGACACATGGTCTCAGCTGAACCGTGGTCGATTCCCACGGCCCTCATTGGAGGGAAGGGGGGGGGGGAGGGTATAACGTGCCTGCCCCGTAGTACGCACATACGATAAAGGCAGATAGCAGGGCGAGCACATGTCCGTGTAGCTCAGTTGGGAGAGCGACTTAATTCGGCGTGAGGGGACCCGGTTCGATTCCCGGCGTGGACAAACTTGTACGTTTTAAGCCATTACATTATGAACACCTACCTAATAAGCTGTAGGACCCAATTTAGCCCACGAAACAGCGGCCACTCGATTCGATGAAGTGGCGATAGCTATCCTGAGCTATCTGGTCCCATAATGTCTACAAAAGGTCTTCCAGTTCCTGTACATTTCAGGGTGGTGGTGATTTAGCGCGAACCAACTTTTCCAAGTTGAACCACAAAGGTTCGATTGGGTTTATGTCAGGTGAATTTGAAGGCCAGGGCATTAACAGCACGTCACCAGCATGTTCCTCGAATCACTCCTTTACGATTCTGGCAGTGTGGCATGGAGCATTATCCTGTTGGTAATGGCCATCACCAGCAGGGAACACAGTTGCCATGAATGGATGAACTTGGTCCGCAACGATGTTCAGATACCTGAGAGCTGTCAGGGATTGTTCTATAGCGATAATGAAGCCTAAAGTGTCCAAAGAAAACATCGCCCACAGCATAACACCTCCGCTGCCGCCGGCCTGATTTCGCCCAACAGTACATCCAGGTGCATAGCCTCCGTTGGTAATCGGCGTATCCTCGCTTGGCCGTCGACGTGGTGCACCAAGAATCTTGATTCGTCAGACCAGGCCACTTTCTTGCAATCATCCACTGTCAATCTCGATGATCTTGAGCCCATTTCATTCGTTGTTGGCAATGACGTGCAGTAAGCATGGGGACCCGACTAGGTCTTCGGCTATGCAGACATATGCGCAGAAGGTTGAGATAAACTGTGTACTGTGACACATTGCCCTGATCACCACAGTTGCAGCTGCGAGTGATTTGTCGCACTGTGGCCCTGCGGTCGGAGTGAACAATGCGCGACAGTCTTCGCTTTCCTGTAGCATCAATGAGCTGCGGACGACACACGACTGGACGACGGTCGTGTATTGTCCGCAGCTCCTTGATGCCAGACATGTTTGGTCATATGTACACCAGTTTTGATATGCATTCACTATGGCGGCACGTGAACAATCCATAAGCTGCGCATTTTCCGAGATCGTAGTTTCGAGGCGTCGTGCCATCACAACTTCTCCATCAAACTCCGATTAATCAGCAGCTTTTCCCATTCTGACTGTTGGCCACTCAAAAGGCAACACCTAGAAGGAAGCATCCGATTGGCCTAAAATTCGCAGCATGCGTCGCCCGCGAGAGGACATGCAAACGATTAGCATTGAAGGGCATATGTAAATCATGTGCGCTCGGCGCGCCACCGAGAAGCACTATAAGTAGGGTGCACAGAAGGCGGGGTGTAAGAAGTGGAAGTGTGTTGTGCTGCCGGACCTGTGCGTGGGAAGCTTCCTGATGCCTCGTCGCAAAATACGGCAGTCATTACAGCACGTTTCGGAGTTCTTTTTTTTTTTTTTTTGATTGGAGGTTTAACGACCACCGTGAGCAACTCAATGGGCTATAAGCAGTCGCCCGTCCCTAATTTAGAGTCACTGGTTCCAGGGAAGGGAGAGAGCCAGTGCCGTAAGACAAACACAACATCCATGCCTCACCGGGATTCGAACCCGGACCCCTTACGGACGAATGATCAGAGGCCAGCGCCTTAGACCACTGCGCCACCGGGGCGGCGTTTCGGAGTTCGACAGAGGACGAATAGTGGCTTACCGCGACAGCGGTTTATCGTACCGAGACATCGGCGCCCGTGTGGGACGACACCCAGCCACAGTACGGCGAGTATGGATTCGGTGGGTGCAGGAGGGACGGACGGATCGACGTGAGCGATCCGAACAAGAGGACCGACATGTTGTGCGGCGGGCTTTGACGGCTCGCACCACCACGTCACGAACGTTAGCGCAGGAATTAGGGTGTGTTGCTCAACAACCTGTGTCAGCACGTACCGTCCGACGTCGTCTGCAGGAGCGGGGACTTGTCGCACGGCGCCCATTGCTCCGATTACCACTGACGTTACACCACCAGCGAATGTGACGGCACCGTGGCGAGAGACTGTATGACGCCTGCATTATGCATCGCCATACCGGTCCGTCGCCTGGCGTTATGGGTTGGGGCGCAATTGGATATGACACTCGCACCCCTCTGGTACGCATCGCCGGTACACTCAACAGCCACCGCACCATCTGCGACATTTTGGAGCCTGTAGTCCTTCCTTACCTGCAGGACCTACCAGCGGCCACGTTTCAACAGGACAATGTGCGCCCGCACGTGGTACGCATCGTGCAACAATTCTTCACGGCCTACCAGGTGTCACTGCTGCCGTGGCCAGCCCGTTCTCCCGATATTTCGCCCGTCGAACACGTCAGGTCGCTGATCAGCAACCGAGTGGCCCGGCAAGCACCACCCGCGGCTACTCCTGATGAACTGTGGTAACGCGTGGAAGCAGCCTAGTCCGACATACCCCAAGCCCACACCCAAAGCCTCTTTCGTTCGATCCCGCAGCGCGTAGCGGCCGTTATTGCCAGCCATGGGGGCCACACGAACTATTGATTTCTGCGTGTTCCGCTAGTCGCAGGGGTCTGTAAGCTTAATCGTTTCATCTTTGTATCTGTTTTTATGTGTCCAGTAAATCTGGCTTTGCTATCTGGTGTACTTTTTGGTGTTGCATTTTGGGTGGCCAGCAGTGTATACTTCTCTATGAACTTCACCCACGACACCGTTCGGTCTCCAGTCGCGCTCATTTCTCTAGGCTGGGAGTGGTCATTATGTGATGGCTATCGGTGTAGAACTGCATCACTTTGCTCTTCCCTTTGCTTCCGTTTTCCGTCGGTTGTCATTTTAATAGCAATTCAAAGCTTTTCAGCACAAGATGTACGCGGCAAAGATATTAATTATTACCTTAGCTTAAATAATCGTACCATTTCTTTGTGTTGTCGTTTTGGCTCTCGAAAATCGCAAGAAATGATCTTCAGGTTTCCTGACTGTCTAATATTAAAGGTCCCCCACATCTGGTAAAGGGCGATTCCAGCCCTTCGTTGCCTAGAACTATCAGCTTGCTTGATGACAAAAAGAGGGATCTCTCACTCTTGAGTTCCACCCCCGTATAGCATCAAGCTTTCCTTTGCATTTTTTTTTCAGTTTTTTTCCCCTCTTTAGATTCTCGTTAGTTTTTGTTTAAAAAAAATTAATGCTGCTCCCTCCTCATGATAATAAAGTTAGTTAAGGCACTCAATGTCTATAAGTGCACTAGTTTAGCTAATAATAAAGTCGTTAGATTGCACAAGTTTGGGCCGAAGGTCCTCCATACGTCCACATTGGTTCCGAAGTCAGGTTAAGCCATTCGTCTAAGAATACAGGCTACCTGCAATAAAGAAGTGTACACCTTTTTCTTTTTGGGGTTTCTACCCAAGTCATTTAGCACACTTTGTAGCATAAGTAGTGCTCGTTAGGGTGGTGCTCGGTAGTGGGTTAACAACCAAAACCGATATAAGTCTCCAACGCATTTAGTGCTCCCGTGAAAGATATTACTCGAGATTTTCACTTAACATATACGTGGGACGATGTGTTGACACACCCGGTGCATCTTCAGATCCTTTGTTAGTGTCCACTGACACGTTGTCTCCTAGATCCCAGCCTCTGCTATTTGCTCGATCGTCTGTTGTCTGTTGGCGCGTACGATGGCCGCAATCTTCGAAATGTTTTGACCCGTGCTGGCAGCCTGCTTCGTTCGTCACCTTCGACCTCTTGCCTGCCTTCTCTGAAGTGTTGATGCCACTCGAATGCTTGTGACCACGACAGGGTGTTTTCGCCATAAACTTGCTTCAACATCTCGTAAGTTTCTGTTGGGCATTTGCCCAAATGAATGCACAACTTAATGCTGACGCGCTGCTCAAAAAACGCCATTTTTCATCTATCGCGGAACACTGCGCAAGTTGTTCACAATACCCGGATGTATTACTCCGCATAACACCTGATACTGAGCTCTGTTAATCAGTGTTATTCTTGTTCTTCAGATATTAAAGGCAGCAGATTTAAGCGAGTGTGACAAGGACATTTCCGAGGCAGCAAGGCGAAAAGTATTCTTCATAGCGAATGCTATGCTAAGGAAAAATAATTTTTCAAATGAGTATCCCGGAAGTAGAGATAGCGAGAAAAATGTTTTGACCTTTACGCCCTCTAGCAGGAAAGCTGTGAATGATTTAAAACGGATAATATTTCCCATTCTTATTGTAGCGAGTGGCATAAAAAACAAACAAACGAAAAACATTTTCTGTCTGGATTTCAGAAGCGGAAATACAGCTACAAACAAAAGTACACAAAATAGAAACAAAATTAGCAAGTACAAACCTAAATTTTTTTCGCAGCTAAAATGGTATCTAGTGTTAATTTTTTTTAAATCGGATATTTAGAAACAGAAATATGCATAACAAGTTAGTAAAATCATGCAATGCATTGATTTTGATACGCTCTCCAACATACTAGAAATCATTACTCAAGTTATGAGGAAAATGGCTGTGGAATAAATATCACTCGTGTGCCCTGACCTTTGATCCCATTTCGATGACATTCAACAGAACTGGTTCAGTATACCTCCGAAATAACATGATAAAGTTCTGTCGCCATCGAAGCAATTTTACGTAAGTTATGATGCATAAGGGCTATGGAATAGATCCCGCTTCTGTGTCTTAACCTTTGACCCATCTCGCCCATTTTCAATAGAATCCGTCCCCAGGTAGGTCCCTACAACATAATAACATTTCATCCAAATCGAAACATTTTTACGTAAGTTATGACGCATAATGGCGATGGAAGTGATTCCAATCCTATGTCCTGACCTTTGACCCCCATTTCGCCAATTTTCAATAGGGTTTGTTCACAGATGGTCCCCTACCACATACTAAAATTTCATCGAAATCGAACCATTTTTACGCCAGTTCTCGTGCGGACAGACGGACGGACAGACAGACGGACAGACAGACGGACGGACAAAGCTGGAGCATATGCGCTTCTTCAACCTACGGTAGGAAAGCGTAAAAAAATCTTAAACTTTTGCGCCATCTAGAGGAGAAATTGTGCATTATTTTGGGAAGGCAATACACACACAAAAAAGTTTTCATATTTAGTAGTATCTGATCGATAAAGAATTTCCTCAATCGGGTTTTCCTCCCGCAGATATTTCTGCAAACATGCTGCGTGCAGTAAAATGAACAAACCCTTTGTAGTGTGCGTTGAGTGTTAAGAAATACACTATACTGCCAAAAGTCACTAAGCACATCTTCAAAAGCAAATGAACGGATCCGCTGCGTTGTTAAGATGCGCGGTACAGCTGCTAACGGTATAAAAACAAGACTGCAGCTCACCGCGGTCATATTGCACTGTGAGGTTGAGTGAAAATGGCGCTGCGTGAGAGAACTGACTTTGAGAAAGGAAATATTGTTGGGTGTTATTTTAGTAGGTTGTCCATAAGAGAAACAGAAAGGCGTTTAAACATACCGAAGTCAACTGTTTTGATGTACTGAATAAGTGGAAGACACATGGCGAGCCTGAAGCAGCAAAATGTACCGGCAGACCAAAGAAAATCAGTGATAGAAGACGTCGAAGCCTCAGAAGAGTCGTTACAGATAGTCGACAGAGTACTGCACAAGACCTCAGTGAGCAGGTGAGTAACAATGCCGGAACCTTGGCATGTACACGTACCATTCGCAGAGAACTTCATTCCATGGGTTACCGTGGTCGGGCGGCTGCTCATAAAGCCTTTCATCTCCACTCGGAATGCTACTCATCGTTTAGCATGGTGTAAAGAACATTTATCGTGTACCGTAGATAAATGGAAACGGGTCCTATGGACTGAAGAATCCAGATACACGATCCATCAGTCCCATAGTCGTGTGTGGGTATGGCGGAAGCCGGGGGAAAGCTATTTACCACAGTGTACTGTTCCTACGGTCAAGTTTGGAGGTGGCAGTGTACTCGTGTGGGGGTGTTTCTTGTGGTATGGTCCCGGCCCATTGGTTATCGTCGACAAACCTGTTAACCAGTACGTCTACCTCGATATTCTGGATAATTATGCCCTACCAACTCTGTGGCAATACTATGGAACCGAGTCTTGTTGGTACCAGCAGGATTATGCACCGACCTATAAAGCAAGGACTGTTACGGCGTGGTTTGATGATAATTCCGTATCGTGTGTGGACTGGCCAGCACGGAGCCTTGATCTTAATCCCATAGAGCATCTATGTGATGAATTAGTGCGCCGCATAAGAAGTTTGGAACCAAGGCCTACTACTAAGCAACAGTTAACGGCAGCATTATGCACTGAATGGAAGCCCTGTGTTCCGGTTCCGAAACCTTGTCGCAAGCATGTCTCGAAAGGTCAGTGCATGCATTAATGCCAAAGGTGGACCGATACCGTACCAATAAATGCGGTGTTGTGTTTCTCTTCTAGGTGTCCGGTGACGTTTGTCAATATAGTGTATTTGAAGTCAGAAGTCATACGCAGAACATTTCACTCCGGAAACACTCTGCGATCAAGAAAGCATGACTGAAATCGGGCTCTTAGAATCAAAGATATTGGGAAAAATATGATATACATCCACGGCACCAGGCGGAAAAACCATGCACTATTTTAAGCCGCAGGTATTGTGAAAAGGTTTTCCAGATGAGCGGTATCGGTCCACCAAAGAATGTTTCCAATCGAGTTTTTAGAAGTGCAGATTTTGCCGCAAATGCATCAGGACCTTGCGCTTCGTGGTGGCCAAACTATTCTCTACCAAAAATTAGAAATTACATGTAGAACATTTTACACTAGGAGCTGTATCGGATGCAGAGAGAAATATTGAAATCGGACTTTTAGAGGCAGAGATACCGGGGAAATTCAAATTTACCTCCCCTCATCCCAGGAAAAAATATATACGTTACTTGAAAAATAAACTGCAGCAAAATAGGGTTCATTATAAATGGCATCAAAAGAAAGAAAGATATTTGGAATCAAATGTATGGAGTAATATGTATTTTGAATTCGATGGCGTCTCCATTTACGCCATCCAGGTGCAAAGTTATGCGTCGGATAAAAAACGGAATACAAGGATCATCGTTCTCACATTTTAGGCTTTCCGATGCAAAAAGTGTTTTTCAAATCGGACTAATAGCTGCCGAGATATGGTATCGACAGACGGACGGACAAAGCGATACTATAAGCACGTACTTTGTTTTACAAAAGACGCTAAAAATCACGAACCACTTGTCAGAGAGGTGCCAAGTTTGGAAACGACGCGACAGTAAGCAGACTTTCCAGAAAAATTATTATTCATTTTTCGTTTACCATATGCTGAAAAGTTCATTGCACTTCAGCAGGTCAAATTAAAAATCGTTGGTAGGTGTATTCTGATTCTCCCTCGCACAAATTTTATAAGATTATAAATTTTTTCATTCCCTGAGAGTTAAAAACTTAAATATAGTATGTTCCAATACGTTTTGCTTAGAAACATCGTGTGGTTTATCTCCAGTCATGCATTTCCAGTAAATCGAGGAATAAAATTTTGGCTGCATAGTTCTTGTCCGTATTTGCATTGGACGAGAATACCTTGTTTATGAGCGAAACGTCTTTCACTGTAAGTAACATTCTCAGTCCATTCTTTAAAAAAGAGTTCATGCTGCCCTTCTATTTCTATGAGCACAACAAATGGCTTGAGGGTGTGCAGAGCAACAACTTCTTTCTTTCCTAGCCATCGCCAGTGAAATAAACTTCACGTTGTTATGACTGAAGAATCGAAAAAAGAGCGGAGTTTTCCAGTTTCTATCACGCTTCTATCTTTCTCACAGAGTAACAGTCGCAAAGGATGAAGGAACAACAGAAATAAAAAAAATATTATGAGTATATAATTCAAGCTCGGACCATTCTCACGGGCTTTTATTTATTGCAATGCAGCTGCTTGCTTAACCCCGGAATCCCGTTAATAATATTTCATGACGATCTGTAGTGGAGCAAAGATCGTTGCCACATGACATACTGAACTTCAGCATAAAATGCAACAACAAGAAAAATAAAAGTTCATTAATCCATACCAACAGCATCTGAAGGAATGGGTTAATGAACTTCTTTATCAGTTCCCATTGCATGCAAACTTGTTTAGTTCTCGGCAATTATCGCTGTTCATCAAATGCAAGACCAATCAAACTCGCTTGTTTACATATGTAAATTCGGTAGCCGATCGCAGGGCCGGTCTGAGTGTAAGTACGAATATAGACATGAGCTAAATTTCGCGCCCCTCTCCTCCTCTGATTTTTTTTTCAGCAAGAAGCACCCGCAATAAGAAATAGCTATACTCTCAACTGAATAGGCTCAGTAGATATATGTCACTAATTCACTATTATATGCTACGCTAAAATAAATAGTCTAATATAATAATGATAATAATGATAAATAAAATAATAATAAATCATAATAAACAACAACAATAATAATGATAAATAATAATAAAAATAATAATTTTACTCACAAAATGACGGAATCATACATAGTTGTCTGCGTTATTTAGATGAAACGTTCACATCCAGCTTTACTTTGCAAAAACCTCTTCATTGTTTCGGAAAGATCAATATTTTGTGCAAAAGAAAAAGTTAGCGGATAATTTTACTGTGAAAGGAAGTTTACAAATCCATGGGTTAATTTGGCACCCCATTCCTTTGGCGCTCTTACCTGCCCAACCCCTCAGACCGGCCCTGGCCGATCGGATGGAATGTTAACATTTTTAGGATGAAGGATCCCAGAATGAAACAGGGTTGCTCTGTCTATTTTAAGTTCTGGTTGTCGCCTACGCTAGAGCAAGTAACATTGCGATAGGCCTACTTGCTCTTAGGCTTAAGGCTGTCTTTGAATGAGTGTTAGGGTTCATTTTCTGCGATAGATGGTGCAAAAATTACTCCTTGGGCGTGGCTTCTACGTCTTGAGCGACTATCCCATAAGTTGGCGTCAGTGAATCCCTCGAGACCTTACCATATTCAGAATGGCAGCGGTCTCTCGTTGGCTCCTCAATGAAAAGACAAAATACGCGCTGTTACGTTTTAACCAATGACGTTATTTCGGGGTGGAACTCAGTAAGTAAGTGGGGCTCAGTAAGTAGGCGGAGTTTATGTAGCTCAAATTTAGGGGTTCTTTTTTTTTTTTTTTTGATTTGGAGGTTTAACGACCACCGTGAGCAACTCAACGGGCTATAAGCAGTCGCCCGTCCCTAATTTAGGGTCACTGGTTCTAGGGAAGGGATAGAGCCAGTGCCGTAAGACAAACACAACATCCATGCCTCACCGGGATTCGAACCCAGACCCCGTTCGGACGAATGATCAGAGGCCATCGCTTAGACCACTGCGCCACCGGGGCGGCAATTTAGGGGTTCTCTGCTAATGTACACTTTAAAAAATGAACGTACAGTAGAATTTAAGATGCTTTATGGAAGATAAAATTCCAATCTCAGTTTTGACCCCATTCAATGATTTCTTTTTGGTCTAGATAATTAAAAAAATCAGACAGAAATGAGAGATTTCGTTGCCGCCCCGGTGACTCAGTGATCTAAGCGACGGCTTCTGATAGCTCGTCCGAGATGGGTCCTGTTTCGAATCCCGGTGAGGAATGGATGTTGTGTTTGTCTTACGGCACTAGCTCTTTCCCTTCCCTTTAACCAATGGCCCTAAATTTGGGACGGGCAACTGCTTACAGCCCGCAGAGTTGCTGCCGGTGGTCGTTAAACCTCCAATTAAAAAAAGAAAGTGAAACGCTGCTAAGCAAACTTATCGCGCCATCTCGCACCAAAACTGGAATACTTTCGAGTCAGATAAATTGAATTAAAAAAAAAATTCAAACAAATTTTTCGGAATAATAACTGTGACATATATTAGCTATGGAGGAGACTGGCACAAGACAGACCGTTGTGGAGGAAACTTGGGGAGACCTTCGTCCAGCAGTGGATTGATAATGGTTGATAATGATGATGATAATGATGATGATGATGATGATGATATTAGCTATGGGTCGTTTTTGTTTGTGCTCAAAATTTCAAACACTACAAAGTAATAGTCTTCGAGAAAATGTGTAGAAAAGAATTTGCAATGAAGGTATAGGATAAACTTTTTCTTACACTCATTGAAAGACAGCCTTAAGGAAGTCATTTAAATTAAAAACACGAAAACTGATATCGAATTTTCAGATGTAATGTGCGTGTCTTTTGAATCCTTTCCAATGCGAATAAAATTTATCAAACTTATTCATGGTCAATGGAACCGGTTAGAAAAAATAATTCGGATTTCTACAGTCCATAAAACATCCAGAAATAGAAGCAGCTACTCACTCATGCCAGCGGCTAAATATATATTTTACGAAAATTCACAAACGGTGCACAAAAAGTGCCACAGACAAAGAGATTTTCAAATAGGACAGTTAAAAGAAGAAATATAGAAGGAAACGTGGTGTAACTACAACACCATAGTGGAAGAATTTTGCGTAATAGAAAAGTTGAAAATGTGCAAAAAGCATTCTCCATGGCAAAAGCTGTGTTAAGGAAAAATAATGTTTCAAACACGTATCTCGGAAGCAGAAATAGGGAGAAAAAGGTTTTTACCAAGACCAGCTTGCATAGATGTAAGCTGCCCATTTCACGCAGCTCCATGACCGCCCTTGCGAATAAATTTGCCCCTAGATGGCGTTGCATTTCGGCGGTTCTCAGAAGCTCGCATGTGCGTTAAACGTTAGTTTCTATCAATTTCTATTAGAATTTTTAGCACGTCTTTTGTAAAAAAAGATCGTGCTTATGTTATCGATTTGTCCGTCCGTCCGTCTGTACCCACGGTATCTCTGCAACTATTAGTCCGATTTGAAAAATGTCTTTTTGCGTAGGGAAGCTTGAAATATGCGAATGATGATCCTCTATTTCGTTTTTTTTACGATGCACAATTTCGCCGCTAGAGGGCGTAAATGCAGATGATGTCGAATTCAAAAACACGTTTTATTCAATATATTTACTTCTAAACATCTGATTGAAATTTTTTTTTAACTTTCGATTCCATTTATGTCGAGGAGTATTTTAGATATAGTTACTTTTTCAAATTACCCATAGATTTTCTACTAGGGGGCGTAAAAGTAAATTACATTTTTCCCAATAACTCTTCTTCTATAACTACGATTTGAAATATCTTTTTTCAGCGGATACATCTCCTGATGGAAAATCTTTTGCATATAATTTAAAATTTTTGGTAAAGAGTACTTTGGCCACCAGGGGGCGTAAGTGTTAATTTTTGCTTCTGATGTATTTGCAATAAACTCTAAGTTTCTATAATATCGATTGAAAAAAAATCTTTCGTGAACTGATGCCACTCACATCGATAAACCTTCGGAATATTTTCTTCTTAAAATATTCGACAGTTTCTCTGCCAGGGGGCGTTGATGTACACCTTATTTTTGTCAATATCTCTACTTCTAAGAGTCCGATTTGAAAAAATCCTTCTTTGTTGGATAGTGTTTCCAGTGAGACATGTGTTTCGTATAATTTCAAAATTTTAAAGTAATTCATATACTTTCCGCTAGGGGGCGTAAGCGTAAATTGCTTTTCTCCCTATATCTCTGCTTCTAAATCTCCGATTTGAAAATTTCTTTCTGCACCGGATACAGCTCCTGATGAGAAATGGTTTGCAGATAATTTCAAATTTTTTGTAAAAACATGGTTTGGCCACCAGGTGGCGTAAGTCTTAGTTTCCGCTTCTGATCATTGCAGCAAAATATGAGCTTCTAAAATCTCGATTGAAAAAAAGTCGTTTGTTGACCGATACTACTCATGTCGACAAACCTTTTAGAAACATTTTCTTCTTGAAATAATGCATGGTTTATAAGCCAGGGGGCGCAGATGTATTTCTCATTTTTGTCAATATCTCTACTTCTAGCAGTCCGATTTGAAAAATTCCTTCTTTGTTCGATAGTGTTTCTAGTGTGACACGTGGTTCATATAATTTCAAAATTTTCAAGTAATTCATAGACTTGCTGCTGGAGGGCGTAAATGTAAATTGCGTTTTGCCTTATATCTCTGCTTCTAAATGTCCGATTTGAAAAATTCTTTCTGCACCGCATACAGCTCCTGATGGGAAATCGTTTGCACATAATTTATAATTTTTGTAAAAAATGGTTTGACCACCAAGTGGCGTAAGTCTAAATTTCCGCTTCTGATGTATTTGCAGCAAAACATGAGCTTCTAAAATCTCGATTGAAAAGAAAGTCGTTTGTTGACCGATATTACTCATGTCGACCAAACCTTTTAGGAAAATCTTCTTCTTGAAATAATGCATGGTTTCTACGCCAGGGGGCGTAGATGTATATCTTATTTTCGTCAATATCTCTACTTCTAAGAGTCCGATTTGAAAAATTGCTCCTTTGTTGGATAGTGTTTCCGATGCGAAATATTTTTCCTTTAAATTCAAGATTTACAAGTAAATCATGTACTTTCCGCTAGTGAGCACAAAGGCAAATTGCGTTTTCTGCGTTATTTCTGCTTCTAAAGCTCCGATTTGAAAAATTCTTCCTGTATCGCATACAAGACCTGAGGGAAAACATTTTTCATATAATTTCTAATGTTTGGTAAATAATGATTTAGCCATCAGGGGTCACAACTGTTAATTTCTGCTTCTGAAGTATTTGTTGCAAAATCTGGGCTCCTGAAAACTCGACTCATTTTTTTCTTCGACCGATACCGCTTATATGGATAAACCTTTTGAGAATACTTACTTCCTAAAATAATGCATGGTTTTCCCACCAGAGGACGTAAAGTCACATCTTATTTTTGTCGATATCTCTGTTTCTAAGAGTTCGTAAGCTCACGATTCCGTTTACAGCAATATCTGGGGGATTAAAAACCCGATTGAAAATCTTCTTTATTTCGTCAGATCTAATGTTTTCCATACCGGTTCCATTGACTTTGAATAGCTTTGATGAATTTAATTTGCGTCAGAACGGATTCAAAAGACGTGCTTCTTACATCCGAAAATTCGGTGTCATCTTTCTTGTTTCTACTGTAAGCACAACAAAACATCACACTTTTCAGTGCCATTCTGTAAATCAAATAAAAAAAAGTATGTTAAGGGCATTCAAATTTCTTTCCACGAGTTCCCCTTCAATCATGACGAGCTTAATTTCCCGTTTTGATTGACAGAATGGAACAGAACAGTATATATTGCTGTCCTAACAGAGGAAGAATTCTAATAAAAACTCGGAAAGGTCATCTTTTCTAAAAATTTATAATTTGCTCGGAAAAGTCGTCTTTTAAAACATGTGCTTATGCACACAGGTGAAAAGCCTTACCAATTTGATACATGTTCCAAACAATTTGCTCGAAAAAGTGATATTTCACAGCATATGGCTATAAGCACACAGGTTAAAAGCTTGATCAATGTGTTGTGTGCTTAAAGCAATTTGCTCAGAAAAGAAATCTTTGAAGGCGTATGGTTGTTCATTCAGATGAAAAGCCTTAACAATGTATGTTCCAAGCAATTTCCTCGGAAAATGTCCTGAAGTCAGCGTCGACTTGAATTTTTTGTTTTATTAATTTTCAAATAACACACCCTACTTTCAAAAACACAAAGAGAACTGAGGAAAAAAACCCCAAACTTCACGACAAAGTTGTAAGCACAAGACCAGTAAACACTACCAGTTTTCTGCCGTAACTCGATTAGAAAACTGGTCTCGTAGTAAATTTGAAACGTACCTGCCTTTGCCGAAAACACAAATATCGCAATTGATAAGTTGGTCTAGTTAGGCCCTGTAATGTGTTGCCGTTCAAATCAATCAGGAATGCACAGTATTGAGGAAAAAAGACTTCTTACCTGCTATTCATTTTTGGACGACGGCTCTGGAATCGCGGGTGGTTGAGGTCGCTATATATCAGTTGACAATAGCACATTAATCCACAGGAAATATATAATTCCGCTGAAGTTGACACAAGGAATCACACGAGACTCAAATGAACATCTAACATATATTTAACACAACACATGATCGACAGCACACAGACTAAATGATACGTATCATAAAACACAGGCGTTATTTTTCATCTTGAGTTCCATTTTGTTCAAAACACACGACTTCGCCTTTTCCGAGTTCAAAACACACGATTTTTTTCTTCTCTCGCTTCCCACGGAGTGACAGCGCCCTCTATCAGAATTGTCTCCACAGCTGCTCAGATTTTATTTATCTTTCCACTTCGGGAGGTGTTCTTCCGACAGGCACAATTCTTGTTTATTTTTCTTTTCTTTTTATTTTGTTTTATCGCCTCGGACATAGAAGAACCGCTAGCTTCACTAACGTACAAGTACACAACATGATGCGATGAAAGGTACCACCATCTGGTGACAGATAAATTCTACAGGGGCGGCTAAGTTTCAGGAAGGGAGCCTCTAAATGGGCAGGTCATGTCTATGTACGCTTGTCTTGGTTTTGACACTTTACGCCTCTAGCGGGAAAGCTGTGCATTTTTAAAAAGGGATAATGTTTCCCATCTTTATCGTAGGGAATGAATGGCACACAGTAAAAAAAAAAATTCTGAAAAAGATTTTTAGAAACAGAGTTACAGCTGCAAACAAAAGTACACAAACGTCACCCAGCGACAGAACTGTGAACTACAAAAACTCCCAAAATACAGGCCTAAAGTGTTCCACAAGGTAAATGGTACCCGGTGTCAAAAGAATTTGTTTTTAAATCGGACATGTAGAAGAGGAAAGGTATCGAGAAAAACAGATTAAATATTTACGTCCCGTAGCGGTGAAATTGTGCATTATTTGGGAAAGGCACACAAAATATTTTCGTAGTTAGTAGCATCTGACTAAAAAGGAATTTTTTCAATCGTAGGTTTGGTCTCGCAGATATTGCTGAAAACGTGAATTTGCGGCCTCTTTTTGTGCGTTAAGAAAATTTTTTTAATTATATGAGAAATATTTCGCACTGGAAACGCTTTCCTATAAATAAAAAAAATTCAAACTGCAGTCTTAGAAGCAAATACATCGAAAAAATTAAGATATACATTCACGCCGCCAGGCGACAAAACTACGCTCTTCAGGGTTATTCAAAATGATTGCCTCGATTTCAAATGACAAAAACGTGTTTATAAAGACTAATAGACAGCTGATATCCTTCCAGAAGAAAGAAGAAAGTTGAGAATTTTATTGCAACCTACTGCTGTGTTGCTATAGGGACTGCGTGACTCTGTGGTACAGTATGGTTGCTGCGTGACTCAGTGGTACAGTATGGTTGCTGCGTGACTCATTGGTACAGTATGGTTGCTGCGTGACTCAGTGGTACAGTATGGTTTCTGCGTTACTCAGTGGTACAGTATGGTTGCTGCGTGACTTAGTGGTACAGTATGGCTGCTGCGTGATTCAGTGGTACAGTATGGTTGCTGCGTGACTCAGTGGTATAGTATGGTTGCTGCGTGACTCAGTGATACAGTATGGTTGCTGCGGTGGCTCAGTGGTCTTAGTGCTGACCTCTGACTGTTCGTCCGAGCAATCCCAGGTTCAAGTCCTGGGTGAGACATGGGTAGTGTGTTTGTCTTGTGGCACTGGCTCTCTCCCTTACCTGGAACCAGTGGACCCAAGACAGGGACGGCAAAAACTACTTATAGCCCTTTGAGCTGCTCACGGTTGTCGAACCCTGAAGAAAAAACAATTCAGCATGACCTTAGTTGTGCCTCTCGAGAAATATGATCCGTGAAATTCAAACGCTCCTCTGTCGGTGGCGGACTCGAACTCGAACACACATTCTTCTGCTCCGAAGCCGAATGCTTTTCCATTTAAACTACGCCGACAAGGGCTTATCAATGCTACTTGCTCTCTTGATATGTGCGTCAATTCTGTACTGCATCACATATATCCCCCTTCCCTCTACACACACTTACTCTTTCAGAAATATGCGAGCACTAAAAGTGCAGGTTTTGGAACCGCCGCAAGGCATGTAACTCTCTGGAGAAGACGGAATTCTCATTAATTCCAGACGATGAGTGAAAGAAGCATTACACATTTTTCGAAGAACCTAACGGCCAGTAGATCCATTTCTACGTTCGGGCACCAATGTGAAATTCAAACCCTCTCTCTGCCGGTGGCGGAACTCCACATCCTTCTGCTCCGGAGTCGAATGCTATCCCAATTAATCTACACCAGCAAGGGCTTATCACTGCTACTTGCCGCCTTGACGTGAGCGTCACCCCTGTAGTTCGTCACAGCTCTGGTGCTCTTTTTGTGACGTCACACAATCTGTCCAATTCAGAAAATTTCGTTTCGAATTTCTTTTTCAAAATAAAAATCGGTTACTGTGAAGTGTTGTAATATATCGCGATTTGCCGATAGATTGAAACACTTCACAGTCGATTGGTACGAAGCGTTAGGTTCTAATCATTCTTCCGGAATGTGGCAGTGTTCGAAACTTGGTTGAGGCATCGACGGTGTGTTTGCTTTTCGTTCCCAGCTCTATCACTTTCCTTAAACCAGCGACCCCGAATTTGGGACGGGCGATACCTCATTGAGTTACTCAAGTTAAACAATAACTTCTGAACTCATCCAAAAAAATCTAGGCCGCCCCGGTGGCGCAGTGGTCTAAGCGATGGCCTCTGATCATTCGTCCGAAAGGGGTCCGGGTTCGAATTCCGGTGAGGCATGGATGCTGTGTTTGTCTTACGGCACTGGCTCTCTCCCTTCCATGTAACCAGTGACCCAAAATTAGGGACGGGCGACTGCTTATAGCCCATTGAGTTGCTCACGGTGGTCGTTAAACCTCTAAAAAAAATCTAGCTCTATCATTATTTATTTTGTTTTAAAAGAGATTAGGAAAGAAAGAGAGAGAGAGAGAGGTTTGTTTTATCATTTTAATCTATTTTCATCAAAAATAAAGAATAATCGAGTTGGATTAAAACATTTCACACTAACCGCTATTAACTTTGAAAAAGAAATTGGAAATAAAATAATCTAGATGGGGCGGGAAGTGTGACGTCACAAAAAGAGTGCTATGGCGTACTACTTCCTGGGGACCACGCCCTTGAACTCACATTCGCCTTCATGAAATGCAACTACAAGTTGGAATGATGATAGCCTAGAGAGCTAAAGAAATCACATGGGGCCAGAACTACAGCAATGAAGTCTGTGAAGAGGTAGGCGATAAACTAATCCCGTAGGAAAGAGAAGAAACAGCACAGAAGTGTGGGCTTGGAGTGGGATACGAAAGGGTGGACGAGCAGAGGCGGAGATCGGAAATATTTTTGAAACGTGATCGTAAGAAAGTTCATATTTTAGTACTAGGAGAAGTGCGATTCATAAATTATTCACAACAAGAGAGGAAAGAAAAGCATTACATGTCCTTATGTAATAATAGCAATATTTCTTTCCACGGAATTCGGAAATTTAGGTTTAAATCGTATTACTACGAGATGCGATCAATTACAGGGATAAAAAGATGTAGAGATACTGCCAGTTTATTGCACAGTACTGCGTTTTATCTTCGTTTTATCTTCTTGCATTTGTAAATGAAGGTAAACCCTTTCACGCGTTGTCATTTTATTCATATGTTGCTTACATTTTCGAAAGCAAGGTTGCAGTAATCCGACTCAAGAAAAACAAAATCATCTAGGAATAGGAGATAAAAGATCTGAATGGAAATAAAGAGTGATATGTGCGGCTATTAGTTTTCCCAAAGAACAATTAAATAAAAAGGAACTATACACCAACTTTAAAAAGCCACCTGGTTGATGTGCGAAAGCTTGGAAATTTTGATTTCTATTCTACATCAAGAAATTTCGGATATTTTTTTTTTTTTTTTTTTGGTTGGAAATTTAACGACCACCGTGAGCAACTCAATGGGCTATAAGCAGTCGCCCGTCCCTAATTTAGGGTCACTGGTTCCAGGGAAGGGAGAGAGCCAGTGCCGTAAGACAAACACAACATCCATGCCTGACCGGGATTCGAACCCGGACCCCTTACGGACGAATGATCAGAGGCCAGCGCCTTAGACCACTGCGCCACCGGGGCGGCTTTCGGATATTAGTTATACTATTTAAGAAAAAATTAAATTTTGAAATTCCGTGACGTTTTAGTATCTGTTACACAAATTACCTCATACGAAAGCATGAAAACAGAAATCATGACAGAATATTTCAGATGATCTTTACTCAGAAGAGCAGATTTGGGATATGTTACTGGGCCGACAGTAACAGTGTTACAGGGCTATATTACACTAAGTTCGTTAGGCCATCCTTTGGAAGAATATTTAGCAATCTCGGCATTTTAGCGCTAAATGAAAACTGCCTCCCGGGTGGCGCAGTGGTATAAGCGATGGCTTATGATCATTCGTCCGAAAGGGGTCCGGGTTCGAATCCCGGTGGGGCATGGATGTTGTGGCCGCCCCGGTGGCGCAGTGGTCTAAGGCGCTGGCCTCTGATCATTCATCCGTAAGGGGTCCGGGTTCGAATCCCGATCAGGCATGGATGTTGTGCTTGTCTTACGGCACTGGCTCGCTCCCTTCCCTGGAACCAGTGACCCTAAATTAGGGACGGGCGACTGCTTATAGCCCATTGAGTTGCTCACGGTGGTCGTTAAACCTCCAATCATTCGTCCGTAAGGGGTCCGGGTTCGAATCCCGGTCAGGCATGGATGTTGTGTTTGTCTTACGGCACTGGATCTCTCCCTTCCCTGGAACCAGTGACCCTAAATTAGGGACGGGCGACTGTTTATAGCCCATTGAGTTGCTCACGGTGGTCGTTAAACCTCCAATCAAAAAAAAAACAACCTCCAATCAAAAAAAGAAAAAAATGGTTGTTGTGTTTGTCTTCCAGCACTGGCTCTCTTCCTTCCCTGGAAACAGTGGCCTTAAATTAGAGACGGGAGACTGCTTATAGCCCATTGAGTTGCTCACGGTGGTCGTTAAATCTCCAAAAAAAAATCACCTCACACTTTCGTTTGTGCAACTTATCTCGAAAGCACAACATCGTGATATCACTCAGACTTAAGTTGAGTACACCTTGGTTTTGTGGTGACGTCACTCATTGGGTTTTTTTTTTTTTTTGGTTGGAGGTTTAACGACCACCGTGAGCAACTCAATGGGCTATAAGCAGTCGCCCGTCCCTAATTTATGGTCACTGGTTCCAGGGAAGGGAGAGAGCCAGTGCCGTAAGACAAACACAACATCCATGCCTCACCGGGATTCGAACCCGGACCCCGTTCGGACGAATGATCAGAGGCCATCGCTTAGACCACTGCGCCACCGGGGCGGCACTCATTGGGTTGGAGATAATAAATGAGAATTGTATTTTCAACACTCTTGTTATCACTATACATGATTTTGGTCGGGTACCGAAAATCTGCTGAGCCAGATATTCGACTTTAATTATGCTCGGCATCATTTAAAGCGTTATGTACACTCCTGAGCCATAATATTTTGCATAACTACCTGATTATTTGCTGGGCCGCTGTTTGCCGCAAAAGCCGCATCGACTCCACTTAACCACGGAAAGTATCCTTAGGTATTCTGAACCAACTGGACAGAATGATTTCCTGCTTTTCGACGACGTATCAAGCTTTAACATGGACAGGCAAATGCTGCGTTCCATTTCATTCCATAAATGCGGAATAGGATCCAAATCGGAGGAATTTAACAGCAATGGGAACACAAAAAATACTTGGATATGGTTCTGGAACCAGATCTTTACGATACCGGTCTTGCAAAAGTAGCCAATGTCTTTCTAAAAGATTGCAGTGTCGTTCGGGTACATCATGTGTGGCAGCGCTTTATCCGAAATAACACTTACATGAGGTCTGGCTGCGAAGGTGTAAGGGCCCACGTGATATCTATAAGAACAACACGCATAAAATGATAACTCGCTACCGACCTGTTTTCGCCCGAATGAGCAGGCAAGTTGCAGAAGTACACCTGCGTAGCATCGAATACTGGTCCGTCTTGCGGCATGTTGGAGCCTTAACCTTTACTCGCTCGACCAAATAACTCTTTTCCAGCCAAATACTGACTCGTCCTTCACCATTTCGGAGCCGGAACATGGACTCACCGGAGCAGACGACTCCGACTCTTTTTCCAGTCGAATATTTATCCGTCCTTCGATATTTTAAGAGCCGGAACCTGGACTCACCGGTCCGGAAGGCTCAATGCCAGTCAAATACTCACCCATCCTTCGGCATGTTGGAGCCGGAACCTGTACTTAACAGAACAGACAACTCTCGTTTCTAATCGAATGCTGACCTGTCCTTCGGTATGTTGGAGCCGGAACCTCGACCTATGGAGGGAACGACTCTTCTCCTGTCAAATACTGACACTTCCTTCAGCATGTTAGAGTACAAACTTGGACTCAATGGACCAGGCAACTCTTTTCCTGTAGAATCGGATGCTCAGTATTCACCACGTTTTTTTGTTCCCTGCACTGTTAAAAATTGGAACTTACAAATAAGCAAAGTGTACTCGTTTTTGAGTACATTTAGGGCGTATAATAGCTCCGAGTACTTGTGTCTCATTTTTGAAAAAAATACGTACTCATTTCGGAGTACATACAGAGAATCAGTTGTGAGTATATCTGGTATTTCTAATTTGAAATATATGTACTCATTTTTAAGTACATATATTTCAGATATATGGCACCGAAACTGAAGGAAGTTAGAGCGAATCTAGCGATTCTGATAGGATAGTTTGTTTGTAAGTGAGAGACAGCTCACTAGATGGAGACACAGTACGATTTTGCACATAGAAGGCAGAGAGAAATTGGGGGGGGGGGGGGCTTAGGAATGAACACCTATCCAGGTGCCGTCACTTAACGTGATTGCTAGTGACGGCCTCCTGGATATTCAGCGATTGTTAGAAATTCACACCACCACGCCTATTAGGTTAGGTTTGAACCTGGAGTCTCTCCATAAGCAGTCTGAATCTCTAACTATAAAGCCATCCGCGGTTCGATTTCAAATTTGGAAATACGTGTACTCCATACATACTCATTTATTCATAGAATCAATGGGAAGTATATTATTCAATGGGACATCAGGGATAATAGATATACTCGTTGTCACATGCTGGGCAAATGGACCCCACTATTTTATGACAAATATAGTGATGAAGAGACAATATATTATTTATGAGATTGACACAAATATAGTTAATGTAAAAACGTGCAAGAAGATACTTTATGCATAATTAAATTACTTGTGATCAGTGACTTTGTTCTACTAATTATTTATGTGTGTGTCACTTTGCACATTTATTAAACAATTTCTCTTGAAATCTATAATATCTAAAATGAAGTAATACGAGATTATATTTACATTTATTGAGGCAGTTATTTGTAAGTACGTATGGTTACTTATATTTGAGCATGTCATGTACTCGTTAACGATACGATTGAACTTAAAAAAAACCGCGTATGTTCAGATCCTCATTTTTAAGTAGTTTTTTTTAACACTGTGAATATTTTTTTTTTGATTGGAGGTTTAACAACCACCGTGAGCAACTCAATGGGCTATAAGCAGTCGCTCGTCGCTAATTTAGGGTCACTGGTTCCAGGGAAGGGAGAGAGCCAGTACCGTAAGACAAACACAACATCCATGCCTCACTGGGATTCGAACCCTGACCCCTCTCGGACGAATGATCAGAAGCCATTGCTTAGACCACTGCGCCACAGGGGCGGCCTGTGAAACTCAGTGGGAACTTGAAGGATAAACCGTATATCCGACAAACTGAATAAAATGTGTGAGCATGCTTATATTATTCCGATACAAAGATATTTTCTCAGTCCATCTCCAGAAACAAAGAAATAGGATCGGTAAATAAACAAGCAAAACTACAGTAAGCCAATTTTTTCGCAACCAAACTTATACTACAAAGAATGTTTTTTTTCTGTTTTTTTAATTTTTATTGGAGGTTTAACGACCACCGTGAGCAACTCAATGGGCTATAAGCAGTCGCCCGTCCCTAATTTAGGGTCACTGGTTCCAGGAAAGGGAAAGAGCCAGTGCCGTAAGACAAACACAACATCCATGCCTCACCGGGATTCGAACCCGGACCCCGTTCAGACCACTGCGCCACCAGGGTGGCCAAAGAATATTGTACCGAAACGTTGTTCAGGGTATAGTTTTGTGTGCTGTTGTATGTGTATCGTTATATCATATTGAAATAATATAAATGTATATTTACAGTTTTTTTTTTGCAGATATCCTGTGATTCACGTTCTGGCCTCAATTCTGGCTTGGATGTCGTCTTGTACGAATCCGTTTGTTTACGTTGTGATGAGTCACCATTATCGGCAAGCATACATCCGCTTGTTCTGCCCGAAGCGATTCGTGTCATCTTCTCAGCAGTCTAGCCGAGTTACTTCAATTGACTCTATGCGTTCTGGTCTTTCTACAGAAAGAGACAAAGGAAATCGACTGATGTTAAAGTCCTTTGTTGAACAACGAAAAATAAAGGGAAATAGCACAAGTGTTTAACATTTCTCCAGACTGGTGGACCCAAAGCCGAAGAACTGATGCAGACTTAGTGTGTTTTGTGAGAAAAGTGCTATAGATACTGTAACGTATTCCATATGGAATGCTGATTTGTTTCCCATAATTGGAGATGGGTAAAGATTCCGCAGATCAGACTGGACAAGATTTCTTTTGTGGTCGAGTGCTTCCTGACAAAAGGTTTTGGACAGTTTTAAAAGTTTCGTGTCAAACGAACTAAACATTGTTAAGAAAAGTCTGACACATCTACGTAATTTCTAGCACAATATGATTCCGGACAATCTCATTCGACACTTCCCTTGCAGAATGCAGCCACATAACATCTCCATATCCTCTTCGATTGATCATGTCTTAAGATTTCTTTCTTTCTTAAGTGATAAATAGAGTTCATTTGTACGTGTTGATATACATACATTCATGAGAAAACTTTTTGATTACCTACCTTGTGGGCTACTTTTCGCCGTGGATAACTCCTTGGACAGAGAGTGGCATTGACTCCACTTGATCCTTCAAGTAACACTAAGGTTGCCTGTACCAGAGGGATAGAAGGATGCCCCAGAGTTCAACAAAGAAGCTAGGCACTGGGGAATTCCGTGTTAAACTGCATCCCATAACTGTTCGATGGGATTCAGTTCAGGGCAACGTGATGTCCAGAGAAGCACACGAAATGATTGAAGATGATCGTCGAACCATTTCTACACAGTATGAACTTTGTGACACTGGGGAGACGACGACAAGTTCTTCCTGAGTGGGTCTAGTGTCCAGTACTTAGATAGCGATTACCATGAAGAGTAACACTTGCTTAAGTGGTATCACAATTCTTAAAATGTATCTAGCTGTGAGAGTGTGCTCAATATGGAGGAGAAAAATCATCTGCTGTGATATTTAATATATAACAAATACGTGGAGATAATGTAAATGGACGATGTCATCACTCTTTCCACGTTATTTTCTAAACAACGCATAGCGACTGAAAAATTGTATTCCGGCACTGCTGGGATCGAACCCCAGAACTCTCGATAACTAGTCGAGTGCGTTCGAATTTACGCTACAGCGCCAACAATTTTCAGCGCCACGCGTGGTTTATCAGTCAGCATCTGACTACACGAATACGTATTGATGGTCTCAGCAACTGAGATGTCGTCATCTGGTGGCATTTAAGGCAACAGCTATTTTAATTGTAGCTGATAAATTCAAAGGGCGATAGAAATGGTTAATATATAACAAATACGTGGAGATAATGTAAATGGACGATGTCATCACTCTTTCCACGTTATTTTCTAAACAACGCATAGCGACTGAAAAATTGTATTCCGGCACTGCTGGGATCGAACCCCAGAACTCTCGATAACTAGTCGAGTGCGTTCGAATTTACGCTACAGCGCCAACAATTTTCAGCGCCACGCGTGGTTTATCAGTCAGCATCTGACTACACGAATACGTATTGATGGTCTCAGCAACTGAGATGTCGTCATCTGGTGGCATTTAAGGCAACAGCTATTTTAATTGTAGCTGATAAATTCAAAGGGCGATAGAAATGGTTATCAGCTACAATTAAAATAGCTGTTGCCTTAAATGCCACCAGATGACGACATCTCAGTTGCTGAGACCATCAATACGTATTCGTGTAGTCAGATGCTGACTGATAAACCACGCGTGGCGCTGAAAATTGTTGGCGCTGTAGCGTAAATTCGAACGCACTCGACTAGTTATCGAGAGTTCTGGGGTTCGATCCCAGCAGTGCCGGAATACAATTTTTCAGTCGCTATGCGTTGTTTAGAAAATAACGTGGAAAGAGTGATGACATCGTCCATTTGCTGTGATATTCATAAGCACAAGCTCTATACCACGACAGTGTCGTCTTCTGCCTCTTTCCGTCCAAATGCACTATCTAGTGGCAGCTGTTCACTCACGCCACGATTGACATGTTGGAACTGGAATCTGGACACATTGGACAATGCGATTCTTTTCCTATCGTTCGATGTCCACTTACTTACCCGTGCCACTATCGGTCAGCATGGGAGCATGAACAGGCCGTCGAGTCCTTAGGCCCGTCAGAAAGAGCATTCACAGGACTTGTGCCTCGAAACGCTTCTCTATGCACCGTAGTTATAGCCTGCCGTAAATTGAGAAATCGCAAGCCGTCTGTTATCCCGAAAAGCATGTAACAACCGCACTCACCTCAACTGTTCTGTCAACCAGTGGGTGTCCCCCACTTTTGGAACACTCTGGGTGGACGCTATCCTCGAACGGATAATAAAGCCTGCCGTTGCTGCAATTCTGTTCCCCTCCTTTATCGCGCCTATCAGAGTTCCAAGTTCAGACTTCGAGAAATCGTTCCCTTTCCCCATTGCACGGACATATTCTGTCATCCAGTAGGCTTTCTGGCAAGTTGGGTGGATGTGACCGTCCAACAGATAATAATGCTTGTGGTTGCTGAGATTCTGGCTTCCACCTTAACCGGGCAACAGGATTTCCCCGTAAAAACTCCGACACGTCGTTCCCTCTCCCTATTGCACTGCTTTGTGCTGTAGAACTAACATTCCCTTCTTATATAGTCTATACACTATATTTCACACCTGTTGTAGACATGCTGTTTTCTACTTGTGGAGAAGGCTTCGTCCTAATCTGTCCAATGAGTGTAAGTTATACATAATTTATACCCTTTATTATCGAGCTGTGCAGTATTCCCCAGCTTTATTTGTGCGAACTAGTGTTACGTAGCTCTACAGATGTTTGTAGTCGGTCAATGTATATATGTAAATTGTAATAAATGGCAAACTTTGCAAAATGAATTGTCTGAAACTATAAAGCAAATCTATCATAAACAGAATCACCTTTTGAGCTTAATCTACCAACAGAGCAATTCTGCATAAAGGTAAGCTACATATAGATGTAATTAACTTGTGGTGTTTACCGCTTGGGATCGATTCTGGATGAAACTGTATGTTATTAAGTTTTGATGCACTTCGATACCTGTCTGAAACAAAGATGGAAATTGGCTGAAGAAATTCCGAAATTTTCATAATTTTTAAGGGCTGATCCGAGAAGATAAACATTTTGGGAAAAATCCGATGATTTTAGTGGTTAAAAAGACAAAAGTACTTTAAAAAAAGTTTAGGAAATGGAGATAAAAGGGGAAGTGAAATGAAAGTAGACAGAAATAACTAAAACCGAAGGCAATTGATTTCTCCTAGCATACAAAGTCTATAAAAAAGTCGACCACCTGCTGCCTCACAAGCGAACGGAAGTTGATAACGATGTGACACCAATAGGATTAGTGTAAATGCCAGGGCGCCAATCCTATCAGTTCGACTTCAGTGCCCCTAGCGGCGATTTCGCGAACTTACCTTATGTAACTCCGAAAGTATGACGAATAAAGCAAAAATGCCGACTACAAAGTTCGAGAGTATTATTCCTTTGCTCCTAGTTGCTAATAAAAAGCAGGGGTCAACGGGAGAATTTAGGCTGTACACTGAAATGGTAAAAGTATCCGATGGTATTTCTAAGGGGTACAGTATCATTGTATCACCTATAACGTAAGCCTTTTTCGTGTGCGAGATTGGTGTTACGCTATGTCTAAAACCATGACAAAGAAAATGTTGAACTAAATGAGAATACCATGCAATAGATGCACGAAATAGCTCTGATTTAGAGATCTACGGCCAGACGACACATATACAGAAGTCAAACTTACGATAACCTTTTATTGTTCCAGCAACAAATGATAACATCCACAATATAGCCACATATAATACCTTAATTATTTGTCGAACAATTTATCTTAACAGCGATCGAACATCTCCATACACACACATACACTAAGGAGCTGCTGTATTGTCCTTTTTATCTAACGTCCTTATCACATCCATACGACACTCTCTCTGACCTCAAAAGTGTTGCCAACCTCATTCATGTGAGAGAGAAGATATCACGTTAAGTTTGGAAAGTAGAAAAGAGAACAAACTCAAATTTACATGGGAAAAGGAACTAAAAATGGAAGTTAAATTAGAATATACGTCACATACTCTACAGAAATCGGGGGGACATGGAAACGGAGGAGAGGATGCATTGTGTGAGATTTGAATCCCATCTCTCCCAGTTAGTACAAAACTCCCAAATGGCTTTTGCCAGTTCTAATTCCGTTCACATAATCACAATATTGCGGCAAATCTAGTAGCTCTGTGGAACTTTCGAGCGCGGTTTTTAAAATAACGTGAAACGCAAAACTTGGCTGCTTTTGCTTGAATGTGATGACCAAATACACTGGTCACAAAAAGTTAAGGACGTTGCATGAAATGAAGGATGTATGAATCTGATTCAAGTAGCACGCATTGAAATAACATAGGTGAGGCCACGTAACACAAACGGTAAAGAGCGCGTTTACAAAAAATAATTTATTGTGCAATTTCTGCCCACAACAAAGTAGCACTGCAGTATAGACAAAATGGAAAATTCGGAGAATGTCCATACTTCAGGATTTCAATACTCGGTAACACCACCTCTGTGTTGAAGGACATCTTGACATCTACGAGGAATACTTGTAATGGCATTATTGATGAGTTTCTGGGGTAGCTCGTCTCATATTACATGCTACTCGTTATGGATGTCTGCCAGTGTACTGGGGTATGAAACGTGGTTACCCAGAGGTCGCTGTACAGCGTCCCAAATGTTCGGAATAGGATTAAGATCAGGAGACCTTGGATGCAAAGGTAACGACTTAATCCCATGATTTTACGGCTCCTGGAGCAGACTCTAGACACGGTTACTGGTTGCAGTGTCATGGAGAAAACGGAATAAATGTCCAACAGCAGCATGAAATAGTGTCACAACAGACACAATGATATCGTTTCGGTACACTAAGGCATTCATGTTACCTTGACAGACATACAAGGAAGTACGGCCATTAAAAACACACTCCTACACAGACCAGAGCTGACTGCCGCTGGTAAGGGTGGACGGACTGCACATAGTGTGGCTACATTCGTGTGCCGAATCTCCTCCACACGTTTACTCGTCGAGTATCAGGATAAAGAGCGAAACGGGATTCGTCTGTGAAAAGTACATGGTGCCACTGTGTATTCCAGACCAGAACTGATTGCGCATAGTGTGGCTGAGCTAAGGTGCCGGATATCCTCCACACCTTTCCTCGTCGAGTATCAGGATAAAGAGCGAAACGGGATTAGTCTGGGAAAAAGTACATGGTGCCACCCTGTATTCCAGACCAGAAGTGATTGCACAAAGTGTGGCTGAGTTCATGTGCAGGATCTCCTCCAACGTTTCCTCGTCGAGTAATAGGATAAAGACCGAAACAGGACTCGTCTGTGAAAAGTACATGGTGCCACTCTGTATTCCAGACCAGAACTTATTGCACATAGTGTGGCTGAGCTCGTGTGCCGGATCTCCTCCACACGTTTCCTCGTCGAGTATCAGGATAAAGAGCGAAACGGGATTCGTCTGGGAAAAAGTACATGGTGCCACTGTGTATTCCACACCAGAACTGATTGCGCAAAGTGTGGCTTAGTTCATGTGCCGGATTTACTACCCCACGTTTCCTCATCGAGTATCAGGATAAAGAGCGAAACGGGATTCGTCTGTGAAAAGTACATGGTGCCACTCTGTATTCCAGACCAGAACTGATTGCACAAAGTGTGGCTGAGTTCATGTGCCGGATCTCCTCCACACGTTTCCTCGTCGAGTATCAGGATAAAGACCGAAACAGGATTCGTCTGTGAAAAGTACATGGTGCCACTCTGAATTCCAGACCAGAACTGATTGCACAAAGTGTGGCTGAGTTCGTGTGCAGGATCTCCTCTACACGTTTCCTCGTCGAGTATCAGGATAAAGACCGAAACGGGATTCGTCTGTGAAAAGTACATGGTACCACTGTGTATTCCAGACCAGAACTGATTGCACATAGTGTGGCTGAGCTCAGGTGCCGGATATCCTCCACACCTTTCCTCGTCGAGTATCAGGATAAAGAGCGAAACGGGATTCGTGTGGGAAAAGTACATGGTGCCACTCTGTATTCCAGACCATAACTGATTGCACATAGTGTGGCTGAGTTCCTGAGCCGGATCTCCTCCACACGTTTACTCGTCGAGTATCAGGATAAAGAGCGAAACGGGATTCGTCTGTGAAAAGTACATGGTGCCACTGTGTATTCCAGACCAGAACTGATTGCACATAGTGTGGCTGAGTTCCTGTGCCGGATCTCCTCCACACGTTTACTCGTCGAGTATCAGGATAAAGAGCGAAACGGGATTCGTCTGTGAAAAGTACATAGTGCCACTCTGTATTCCAGACCAGAACTGATTGCTCAAAGTGTGGCTGAGTTCATGTGCAGGATCTCCTCCACACGTTTCCTCGTCGAGTATCAGGATAAAGACCGAAACAGGATTCGTCTGTGAAAAGTGCATGGTGCCACTCAGAATTCCAGACCAGAACTGATTGCGCAAAGTGTGGCTTAGTTCATGTGACGGATTTCTTCCACACGTTTCCTCGTCGAGTATCAGGATAAAGAGCGAAACGGGATTCGTGTGGGAAAAAGTACATGGTGCCACTCTGTATTCCAGACAAGAACTGATTGCACATAGTGTGGCTGAGTTCCTGTGCCGGATCTCCTCCACACGTTTACTCGTCGAGTATCAGGATAAAGAGAGAAGCGGGATTCGTCTGTGGAAAGTACATGGTGCCACTCAGAATTCCAGACCAGAACTGATTGCGCAAAGTGTGGCTGAGTTCGTGTGCAGGATCTCTTCTACACGTTTCCTCGTCGAGTATTAGGATAAAGACCGAAACGGGATTCGCCTGTGAAAAGTACATGGCGCCACTGTGTATTCCAGACAAGAACTGATTGCACATAGTGTGACTGAGCTCAGGTGCCGGATATCCTCCACACCTTTCCTCGTCGAGTATCAGGATAAAGAGCGAAACGGGATTCGTCTGGGAAAAAGTACATGGTGCCACTCTGTATTCCATACAAGAATTGATTGCACAAAGTGTGGCTGAGTTCGTGTGCAGGATCTCCTCCACGCGTTTCCTCGTCGAGTATCAGGATAAAGAGCGAAACGGGATTCGTCTGTGAAAAGCACATGGTGCCACTCGGTATTCCAGACCATAACTGATTGCATATAGTGTGGCTGAGTTCCTGTGCCGGATCTCCTCCACACGTTTACTCGTCGAGTATCAGGATAAAGAGCGGAAACGGGATTCGTCTGTGAAAAGTACATGGTGCCACTGTGTATTCCAGACCAGAACTGATTGCACATAGTGTGGCTGAGTTCCTGTGCCGGATCTCCTCCACACGTTTACTCGTCGAGTATCAGGATAAAGAGCGAAACGGGATTCGTGTGTGAAAAGTACATGGTGCCATTCTGTATTCCAGACCAGAACTGACTGCACATAGTGTGGCTGAGTTCGTGTGCCGGATCTCCTCAACACGTGTCCGCGTCGTGTATCAGGACAAAGAGCGAAACGAGATTCGTCTGTGAAAAATTCATGGCGCCACTCTGTATTCCATGATATATTCTGTTGGACACAGGTACATCTTTGACGACGCTAAGATGATATCATTGCTATGCATCTCAGCGGTCTCCTTGCTCTGAGTCCGTCCCCGTGAAGACGGTTTCTTACAATTTAAATACATAATGTGACTCCAGAAGCTGTTCGAAGTGATTCCCAGAGTTGGCTATTGGTGGCACTAGGCCTTTTCCCAGCAGTTTCTCTTAAGTAGCGATCTTGCCTCCTAGTCGTTTTCCTCGGGCGACTACTCCTGAGTCGACCTTCAGCATTTCCACGCTGCAGCAATCTTTTGTGTAGCCGACCTAACACTTTGCGTAGCAGCTCCATCGATCTGCCATACACCTGCCTGTAACATGCCAACAACCCTATTTCTGTTGTCAATGCTTAAACGTGGACACCATTTCAGGTAAGTTCCACACTGAAGGCAATACTTTTAGCAAACGTCTGGACCAAGTGGTGGAAGGACCCGTTTTCCACTTCTCGCACGGTGCTTTTATCGGAGCTCGCACGACATGTGCTGTGTTGTCATGATCCTAATTTACCCAAGGGCTCTATTCTTTTCCCTTTATTGTTTAACACTTATATAAACGATTTAGGCTTACAGCTTCATGACGCTGACCTAGTCCTGTATGCTGATGATGTAATCCTACTTATTCAAGGTAACGAAATTGACTTATTGATTCAGATATTACAACAGCATTTTTTCTCACTGCAGGTCTACCTGCAATTCTCTCGCGATTAATGTTAAGAAAACAAAACATTTTAATTTTCTCCTATGGTCGGACGGAATACCAACCCTATGCAATCTGTAATTTTAAATAACACACAGGTTGAGGTTGCACAAAGTCTTAAATATTTAGGTGGGTTTATCCAATGGGATCTTAAATCCAACTCTCACACTGATTATCATATTTCTCTAATTTCTCAAAAGTTTGGGATCATTGGGGGAGTATAACGGCTTATTTGTCTACGAAAATACTGATTTTACTTTATTACACTTTAATTTAGCCCTATTTCTCATATTGTATTTTGGTCTGGGGATCGACTACCAATTATAACTTAACTGAACTTCACAGATTACAAAATAGATTTTTAAGACTGGTGCAGTTGAGACTTTCAGGTTCCTCCTCTTCAAATCCTATTTTGACCTCCAGATAGCAGCCTAATGATTAACTATTGCTCAATTACACCATTTTAACTTAGCAAAACTCATGTTTAAAAAGGTAAATAATGACTTATTCTCTTCTTTAATTTCTTTAACTGTCCCTAGCCGTTCTTACTCAACTAGACATAAAACCTCACCGATTCATTGTTTCTCTTCACATGAATGTTCTAGAGCTTTGATTAATTATGCTGGTCAGCAGATTTGGAATTCGTTCCCACCACAATTGCTTGCTATTAATAAATATAATTTGTTTAAAAGAAAACTTAAACACTTAAACAATACGTATTATCCTGAAATAACATTTGTGATACCCCTTATTATTCTCATTTTCACCTCCTGAACGGGCTATGCGGTGTGTATGGCCTGCTCTGTTTTTGGACATTTTTTATGTGTTCAGTCGTCAGGATGAGAGGACTCGTCAGGCCTCGTGGTGGCATTTCCCCTGTTATTTCCTGGTTGTTGCTGTATTGATTTGCTTTACATTTGAATGCCAACTGCATATCTGTAACAGCCGAAATACGAAATAAATAAATATGACGTAGCTGCCCACGTTGATAACCGATCTCCAGAAGTGGCTAAATTTTCATATTGTCGCGTTTTCCCTTCCTAACCGCAAATCCCTAACTTTTTGTGACAGGTGTATTAGTCATCAGTTTGTTATGTTTTGAATAAAGTCTCTTTTACACAATAGCCCACTCAGAGCATAGCTCAAATTCACGCTTTTATCTTAAGTTTTATAAACGATTCGTATCAAACAAAAGACGCTCTCCAACTTTGTAGTTGACATTTTTGCTCTATCTGCAGTACATTCGCAGTTCGGTGAACTAAGTTCGCGAATCAAATCGGACTAATAGTTGAAGAGATATGGTGTCCACAGACGGACGGACAAACCGATAACATTAGCACGATCTTTTTTTTTTTACATAAGACGTGCTAAAAGTACCCTGACATTTCTGTAGCTGACGTTACCATGCTTCATGACAACTCCAGAACATATGGGTACGTACAGTCGATGTTGTTTTCAGGAAAACACAGACAGGAGGAACATTCTTAGGCCCCCATTGTTAACTCATTATGCTTCCGTACATTGATCTTTCGCATAACTGAAGGAAGAAGTGCCAGTCAGAATGAGTATTATTAAATAAATAAAGTGAATTATGAAAAAGTGTTATGCTGTCAGATGAAGCTAGTGTAGGGATGTCAGAAGAAGTGAGATGAGTGTTGTTAAATGAAATGAGTTGAGTTTTGTCAAACGACTTGAAATGAGTGCTATGTTCTCAGTTGAACTTTCTACTTGAAGTGAGTAGAGTGTTGTATATGCAAGGGAGTGGTCTTGTCAGCAGAAGTGAATGTGTGCCATCAGCGGAAGTGAGTGAAGCGTTTTAAGTCGAAATTAGGGGGTATTTTTACTAGAAATGAACGGGGTGTTAATTTGTACTGATTTGAGTGTTGTCAGTTTAAATGAATAGTTTTGTCAGTAGAAGTGGACTTTTGTCAATCAAATAAGCAGAGTGTTATCAGCCTAGTGAACTGAATGCTATTAAACTGAGTGAAATGTTGCCAGTCGAAGAGAGCGTAGTTATTCCAGTTGAAGTGAGCGTAAATTTTTCAATCGAAGTGTAGTCAGCTGAAGTGAGACGAGTGCTGTTAAATTGAGCGAAACGTTAGTCGAGGTGAGTGTAGTGCTTTCAGTCAAAGTGTATAGAGATCAGTGGAAGCGAATACTGTTCTCGGTCGAAGTGAATGTAGTTCATTCAATTGAGACGAATCGAGTGTTGTCAGTCTAAATGAGTGTAGTGTTTTGAGTCGAAGTGAATGTAATTCATTCAACTGAGATGAATCGAGTGTTGTCAGTCGAAGTGAATGTAATTCATTTAACTGAGATGAATCGAGTGTTGTCAGTCGAAGTGAGTGTATTGTTTTCAGTCTTAGGGAATGTAGTTCATTCAATTGAGATGAATCGAGTGCTTTCAGTCGAAGTGAGTGTATTGTTTTCAGTCGAAGCTAATAGAGTGTTTTCAGTCGAAGTGAAAGAGTGTTTTCAATAGAAGTGAAAGAGTGTTTTCAATAGAAGTGAAAGAGTGTTTTCAATAGAAGTGAATAGTGTTGTCAGTCGAAGTGAGTGTTTTCAGTCGAAGTGAATGTAGTTCATTCAATTGAAATGAATCTAGTGTTGTCAGTCGAAGTGAGTAAGTGTTTTCAGTCGAAATGAATAGTGTTTTCAGTCGAAGTGAATGTAGTTCATTCAATTGAAATGAATCTAGTGTTGTTAGTCGAAGTGAGTGTTTTCAGTCGAAGTGAATGTAGTTCATTCAATTGAAATGAATCTAGTGTTGTCAGTCGAAGTGAGTGAGTGTTTTCAGTCGAAGTGAAAGAATGTTTTCAGTCGAAGTGAAATAATGTTTTCAGTCGAAGTGAAATAATGTTTTCAGTCGAAGTGAATGTAGTTCATTCAGTCTAAATGAATCTGGTGTCAGTCGAAGTGAGTGTAGTGTTTTCAGTCGAAGTGAATAGTGTTTTCAGTCGAAGAGAAGGAGTGTTTTCAGTCGAAGTGAATGTAGTTCATTCAGTCGAAGTGAGTGTATTGTTTGCAGTCGAAGTGAATGTAGTTCATTCAATTGAAATGAATTTAGTGTTGCCAGTCGAAGTGAGTGAGTGTTTTCAGTCGAAGTGAAAGAATGTTTTCAGTCGAAGTGAATGTAGTTCATTCAGTCTAAATGCATCTGGTGTCAGTCGAAGTGAGTGTAGTGTTTTCAGTCGAAGTGAATAGTGTTTTCAGTCGAAGAGAAGGAGTATTTTCAGTCAAAGTGAAGGAGTGTTTTCAGTCGAAGTGAATGTAGTTCATTCAGTCGAAGTGAGTGTATTGTTTTCAGACGAAGTGATTGTAGTTCATTCAATCGAAGTAAACAAAGTCTCGTCAGTGAAGTGAGTGTAGTACTTGATGTCGAAGTGAATGGAGTGTGGCCATCTGAGTGCTGTTAAACTGAGTAGAATGTTGTCAGTCGAAGCGAGCGTAGTTATTTCAGTTGAAGTGATGGGGTATTGTTAGTCGAAGTAGACGGAGTGCTGTTATATGGAGTGGAATTTAATCAGTCAGGGATAGCATTTTCTGCTTAGATGAGAGATCTTAAGCAAAGTAATGGCGGCTGAACAAGGAGACACATAAATGAGTTGAACAACACTGAGTGACTATTGAGAGTCCACTGGGAGTACTGCGAGATGTTCCAAGGCATTGTTGGGTGGCCATAGGATAGAATGAGAATTAGATTAAACTGCACAAATTTTAATTCAGTAAATCCATATTTGATTTTGGAAAAACATTAAGATGAACAAAATCTTTGAAAATTCTCTTGTAAATGAGTCATAATGAATGTGAATGCTGAGCAAAGCAAAAAAGGTAGCTTTTAATCAGTACGGTAAACACATCGTCATAAAGTAATGCGTGCTTTTTGTAGGTAAATAAGATTAGTGAGAGCAAATGCAACAGCAAAAACTAATGAGTAAAAATATTAGCAGAGCATAAAAAAAGATATACCTACGGAAAGTATATACTTAACTGTTAAAGAAATGAAAATATACGAATTCATAAGAAAAACATGAGGTGAATAAAATAGGAGAAACAGGCGTAAAAAAGCTATGGACAGGTTGATGGAATATTTATTTGTTGTTGGTGCTTGCGGGAATTCTTTATTGTTCCCCATCCGATTCGTTTATTTTACACAGAGTCATTGGCGCAAGTTATTAGGGAAGAGTTGCTCGGCAGTTCCCTGCCAAAGGCCGTTACCTGGAGAGCATCCCGTGCATTATTGGTTAAATAAATTTCAATTTGCCTACGACAGGAGGAAAGGTAAAAAACTACCACGTGCCTACCCTTTATTGCTGCTGGAACGCAGCGCAGTCGACAGACTCATTGAATTTAGGAAAGTGGATTTTGTTTGCTTACTTGTTTATATATATATATATATATCGGAAAGAAGGCATATTCGAACGACAAGACCAAGCAAAATGCAATAAACCCTCTGCTTCAGGATAAGAAGTTTTATTGCCAGAAAGGAAAGCATTTCATTGGAAAAGCCTCCGTGAGATTTGCAAGTTCAAAGAAGAAAGGTGCAATGCAGGAAGAAAGCACAAGTACTGAAAAAGGATCGAATGCAAAGAGAAAAATTAGGTCACAGTTATGGAATGAAATTGTTTTCTCGAGAGTGCTATGAGATTGTGTTTTGATATTGGGAAGCACCTGGAAATTTGTGAAATTCTTCGTACCGAGCAACCTTTATGTGACAGAAACAAGGAAATATAGAGCAATACAGAGAGACATAAACAGAGACAGAACGAATAATTGAATGAGGGAGGTGAAGAGTCAGATAAATATGCAGAAGAAATAAATGAAAACGGAGGTAAAGATACACACAGAGATAGAGAGAGACATCGAGACAGAATGAAGTGTGACGGAGAGATGCGCAAATGAATGCAGAGACAAAGATACATAGAGGTAGAGGTACTGAGACAAAAGTAATAAGTGAGAGAGCCATGGAAAGAGATTCAAAGAGAGATTCAAAGAGAGAGAAAGAGCAAGATATAGGTGTTGAAAGATACACAGAGAGAAACAATGATTGAAAACGAGATACAGATATTTTCGAAGAGATAGAATGAGTTAGAGAAAGCTATGCAAAGAGATTAAGACAGAAGAAAAGAGTGTGAGACAGATGGAGAGAGAGACGAAGAGATGTAGAGCGATACAGTTAAAAAGATAATGCTGTACATCGAGCCACGGAGAGAGAGAGAGAGAGAGAGAGAGAGAGAGAGAGGAGTTGAGGGGAAAAAAAGCATAGACTTAGATAAATGAGAGAAAGATATATTGAAAGAATTACACAGAAAGACAGATGAAGAGGAATAGGCTTCCCCGTTGGAGTAGTGGTCTAAGAGTCGGCCACTGATTGTTAGTCCGAGTAAGCCTTGGTTGGAGTTTCGGATGCCCCGTGGGTAGTGTCTTTGTGTTATGGCATTTGGTTTCTCCCTTCCCTGGAATCAGTGACTCTAAATAAGGAACAGACTCTACTTTAGACCTCAGAGGTGCTCGCGGTGGTCTTTAGACCACACCAAAACCAAAAAAGAAGGAATAGAGAAAAAGATACGTACAGATAAATAAAAGTACACGGAAAGCGTTTTTTTTTCTTTTAGAGGTTTAACGACCACAGTGAGGAGCAACTCCGTGGGCTGTAAGCAGTCCCCCGTTCCAGGGAAGGGAGATAGCGGTCGCCGTAAGATAAATATAACATCCAGGCCTCACTGGGATTCCAACTCGGACCCATCTCGGACGAATGATCAGAAGCCATCACTTAGACCACTGTGCCACCAGGAGGCAGAAAACGCTTTAGATATAAAGTGGGATTTAGAAAAAGAAATGAATGAAACTGATTGAGGGACAAACTGAGATGAGGAGAAAAACAAAGAATTAGAGTTGGAAAGATACAGAGAAAATGTAGTGCATAGGTATGATAGGAAACAGTGATATATACATAAATGAAAGCAAAATTGTGAGTCTGACTGCATTTAAAATGTTGGAATGAAACAAGGATCCTCTGTTAGTTGTAGGAATAGGTTATCATTGTTGAAAAGTAGGTAATATACACTGGTGTCCAAAAGCTAAACATAATTAACAAAAAGTGACTAACTACAAAAATGAGAAGGCACAATGAAATAGGCTGTTTGCTAAACATATATATCTCACTGAGGAACTAAATGCACCGTATAAATCACACACACACACACACACACACACACACACACACACACACACACACACACACACATGATGAACCAGGAAAACGTACAAATAGTCCAAAATGGTGAAAACAGAAGGAACTTTCCGGTGGCGTTTCAGATTTTGTACAACTGTCTACGAAGGTGTATGGGGACATCTTACAGCGATACAAGTGCCAAACCGATGTCTCATGTTGTTGACAAGAGAAACAAGACTAACATTGCTTAAAGAAGGCTACACTTATGATGAAATCATAAGAAAAGTAAATGGAAACCTAACCAAAGGTGGTATTTGTAAACTGTGCAAGAAGAATCAGAAGACTCACTCAATTCCAAAACCAAACTGATAAAGGCAGGGATAGGTGTACGATAGCATGTGGTGATAAAATAATTAAAAGGCTGTGCTTAAGTGACTGAAGAAATTCACCCGAGTCAATTAAAAATGAACTGTTTCAGTGCAGTTCGAAGATGAGTTCTAGGACTCTTAGGTGCAGAGTCAAAGACTTTGATTTAAATTGTAGAATTCCAAGAAAAAGCCATTTCGATCTCCCAAACAAAGAAGGACGAGATCAGAACAGGCTAAAAACAAATATTATTTGGTCTGAGGAAACAATGGGACAGAGTCATCTGGAGTGATGAGACCAGAATATCTATATTTGGTACTGATGGCTACCTGAATGCATTACAGCTACTATGAAGGATTCATTTAATGTTATGATCTCAGGTTGTATGACAGTAAAAGGTGTACGCAGAATTTGTGTGATTAATGGTATTTTAAATGGCAAAAAATACATCACTGATATACTTCAGCAAAAACTGAAGCCATGGGCACGTGACCTTTTCAAGGATAATGAAGCCTATAAATTTTAACAGGATTCAGCTCCTTGTCATGCGGCTGCTGTGCATCCTGAATTCCTCGTCCCTCATAAGATTTTTATTTGTAGCATCAAAAATGTGAAACTTGGTGGCAAAATACTTGGACATATTGTTAATAATGCTAGCCTATTCAAAGTATTGTTCATCATTTTCTATACATTTCCGCGATCTTTGAACTCACTGGTAAAATCCATTTTGGAAAAATTGCTGAGGTTGTCGTTTCACATATGCGTTCACAACCGGTTTAACGTCTGTCCCATTGTCGAAACGTTCCCCACGAAGCGTCGTTTTCAAAGGGACAAACAGGAAAACGTCTGAGGGAGCTAAATCAGGAATGTAGGGGGGCTGGGGCATCACCGTCCACCCCATTTTGGCAACAGCCTGTGAAGTCTCCATTGAGGTGTGGGGAAGTATCACGGTGTAAAACAACGCTATGAAGTGGGATGTTACGTCTTTTCCTTCTGATAACTTCCTTCAGCTTCTTCAATGTCTGCACATAGTAAGCACTGTTTATTGTTGCAAATCCTGCATTGGTGACACGACGATCAGTTGTGATAAGGTCTTTCACTCGTTGCCTTTTTGCATCTGTCACTGCAGTGCAGGTCTTCCACTCCGTTGTTTGTCCCACACTGAAGTTTCTCCCTCTCGAAACCTCTTCATCCATCTTCGGACATGACTGATACCGATTGTGGCAGCTCCATACACCTCCAGGAGTCTTCTGTGGATTTCTGGAGCTTCACATCACTCTTTTCCTAGGAATTCAGTTACGATTTACTGCTTTTCTCTGTCATTCATGATCTTTATTTCCGATTCTTAAAAACATTTGTTGCCACATTGGTAACATATCACAGTACATTTCAGTGCAGTTTCATTAAAATCACTTCAAAATTTCAGAAGTTATTAAGGAGGCGGAGTTACTTTCAGAATGCTTCTTGTAGAATGGCCAGCAGACGTGAGCTGAATCCCAGAGAAAATCTGTGGAGCTGATGAAAGAAATTTGTTAGTCAGAAGCAACCCAGAAATGAAGCCCGATTGATAGAAGCAATGATGCAATCTTGTTTTCACATTATATCTCCTGATAAACTAAAACGCTTGGTTCACTCCATGGGACGCCTTGCTTTGTAAGGATGTAATTGCGGCAAGAGCTTTCCCGACTAAGTACTAACAGAAATGGTGAGAAGTTATGAAATACGCTTTATCATGATTTTCTGCGTATAACTTCTTTCAAAATGCAATGTTTTAATAAAATGTGCTGCATTACATTCTGCATTAAGTTATCTTTCTAATGATATATAATTTTATGGTATTATTTTAAAATAAAGGCTTTGTTATGCGACACAAAACGTCAGAAATACAAATTTTCCTAAAGATTTGAGGGTATTCAAAAGAAGTGCTTATTAAAATTCGGTGCCATTTCTTGTTTTCCTTTAAACAGATTCAATGCACTAGTTCGTGTCAGAAAGGATTCAAAGAACAAGCTCATTGCACCAAAGAATTTGGCATCATTCTTCTTGTTACACCTAACCCCCGTTATGTGTAGCTGTTTATTACAACATTTATAATAGCAATATACACGGTCGTATCAGAATAATATGACCATCCCCGGAATCACAGTGTACCCGCCCAGGCCCGTCACAGAGTGCACGTGACAAGGTCGACCACACAGAGATATAAGCGGCCGGCCAGTACAAATGAGCCATAGTGCGTTACGTGAGCACAATGGGCAGAGGTAGGGATTTGACAATTGTTCAAAAAGGAATGATCATCGGCTACTGCTCCAAGGGTGGAAGCATATCAGAAACAGTAGACTTCGTGGGCTGTTCGCGAGGTGCTGTGGTAAGGGTGTACCAAGAATGGACCACTGGCACACCGAATACCTTCCGACATCATAACTGTGGAGCCCCAAAGGCCATCGACCCTAGAGGAGAACGTCCCCTCCGTCGACTGGTAAAGGGAAATCGAGGCCCGACAGTGCAGCAATTTAACACGAAAAAGAATGCTGGATAACCAGGTACGTGTCCCCAATAACAGAAGAGCAAACCGTGTTACGCATGAGTCTCCGGAGTAGACGCTGCGTCAAGGCTCCCATGTTAGCCCATGTCCATCGGCAACGATGCCTGCAGTTCGCATGGGACTACCGTTATTGGACAGTTGAAGAGTAGAAAACGGTTGCCTTCTCCGACAGATCGAGGTTTCTATTACACAGAAGTGATAGGCGGTGGCGGATACTGCATCAGACGCATGAAAACCAATATCCGGACACGCGTGTCTGTCAAGTACAGGCCAGCGATGGCAGTGTGCATGTCTGGGGAATGTTTTCCTGGTATGACCTGGGACCGCCGGAACCACTGGATGGGTCCCTGAACACCAATGGCTACCTGTTCATCCTCGCTGACCACATGCATCCCTTTATGTTGAACGTTTACCGTGGTGGTGATGGCATCTACCAACAGGACAATGCGCCTGCCATGTCGCTAAGGGGGTGCATGAGTGGTTCCAGGAACACGACAGCGATGTGCCCGTTCTCCCTTGGCAGGCGGAATTGCCCGACCTCAATCCCATAGTGTACTTGTGGGAGTATTTGGATCGACATGTTCGACTTGCCCACCCACAACCACGTCATCTTCTTGGCTTCCGTGCTCTGCTGCAGTCCGAACGGGCATGTGTGCCTCGGACAACCTTCCAGGGCCTCTTGCGTCCATGCCAAGCCGCCTCGCCGCTGTCATCTGGGCCAAGGGTAGTTATTCCCATTATTAGGCAGGGGGCATATTATTATGATAAGATTGTGTATTTGATGAAAATAAACCAACGGAATCATCATCATCATCATCATCATTGTCAACCATTATCAATCCACTGCTGGACGAAGGTCTCCCCAAGTTTCCTCCACAACGGTCTGTCTTGTGCCAGTCTCCTCCATGTCACTCCCGCATACTTTCGAATTTCATCCACCCATCTCCCATGTGGTCTTCTTTTGGGTCTTTTCCTGTCTCTTGGAATCCAATCTAACATTTCGGCTGTCCATCGATGGTCTGTGTTTCTGGCAGTATGTCCAGCCCATTGCTCGTTCGTGACAGACGTAGTGTTGGTGGCTCCAATATTTTATGCATTTTAGTGTGGAATACCTCGTCCCTCACTCATTTGTTGCGGTGCCCGGCTGTCTAAAGGTACTGTGCACGTTTTGAGCTACTTTTCTAGCGTTCTCATCCTCATATTAGTTCATATTCATCCGTTTTCTTATCGTTTGCTCGTTTGTTTACGTTTGGAAGCTGCCAACATGGCGGCTTCCGGTATTTCCTTATCATCTATGGGCGTGGCGGATGAACGTCACGTCACACTTTCCACGTCCATGGTAGTTAACATACTCTCGTCCTCAGATGTGTCTGCTCAGATGCCTTCCCAGCATTCTAGTACTCCTGCACCGGTGCCTTCCCTGGACTTGGCTGCGCTTTCTTCTTCAGCTCCTGCATCTGCCTCGGTGCCCTCCCTGGGTACTACTGATTCTACTGCCTTGCCTTCGGCCTGTGCTTCTCTTCCCTCACAGCCTTCTGTGCCTGCCGGATCCGAACAGACTTCTTTTCCGAGGATGTCATTTGCCTCTAAAGGGCAACGAGGCGCTACTTCTACGTCCGATTCCTCTCAACCAGATGGTCTTTTGCAAGCAACACATATTATTCAGGTATCCAACCACAAGGTGAAGGTAACGATAGATGGCAATTCGCAGATTGGCCGTGAGTTCCATAACCTCCTGGATAGAGGTGTGCTCTTTCATGCTTTACCAAATACTCCATTGCCACGCTACATGGAAGCCCTCTCTGGACATGTGTCGTCTGCGTCCATTGCAGGAATTTCCCGTACTCCTAGGGGTATTTCGGTACAGTTCAATCACAAGGAGGATGCTGACCTTTTTCTTGCAAACGGACTTTCGATTGGGACAAACCATCTCATCCCGTCGCCTCTTTCCAAGCGACCGGTGAACATCACGTTCTATCCTGTTCCACAGGAAGTGCCGGATAATGCACTTCCTCTCCTTGTCAGTCATGTTTGTAAAATTGTTGGCAAGGTCCGTCGCCTCTCTGACGCTCCCCGCGGAACTCGATTTGCACATGCTACCGGACCTCGCCGTCAGTTATTGGTCGTCTTTCCCACCGAGAAAGCCTTGGCGGATTGCCCTACAGAAGCTACTGTTGAAATTGGCGCACGCACGTACAGTTTCAAGATTTTCACTGCTCACTATTGTACACATTGTTTAACACAGAATCACACCACTGCCTCCTGTGACCGCGTTCGACGTGGACGTTCATCAAGTTCGCATCCCACTGCTGACCACATTGGTCTTTCTACTATCACCACTACCGGTAGTTTGCCTGACGCGAATTCTTCGTTTCTCCGTCAGACGAACATTTCCGTCACGGACAATGCTGCCTTTCCTCCTCTCCCGACCCGTACGATTGTGCATCCACCTTCAAGATTGACAAAGTTGTCTTCGACTACAGATGTGTCTACAGCGGAGTGTTCCGATCCGGGTGTGTTGAGTGGTGGTTTGGCAGATCAGCCGTCTGGCTCATCTCCTAGCCTATCGGATATCGGATCTCCATTTACAACCTTGTCTACCATAGCCTTGTTGCAACATCTTCCTGAAGTCTCGGCTGTTGTACCAGTCTCCACTAAGGCAGCTCAACTACGTACTGCTTCTTCGGCGACGTTCGTTTCCTCGTCTCCTGACTTGGGAGGTGAGCTTGATCCACTAATGGATACATCCGCCTCAGCTTCTTCTTCAAAGCGGATTGGAACTTCCAAAGGCGCTGTAAAACAGAAAAAGTTAAAACAACTTTCTGTGCCACATTCTGAGGATTCATCTAGTGTTCCCGAGGTTTCCGGTTCCGGTGTTTCTCCACCTGATGATTCTTCAAACAGTATGCTTCTCCGCTCAGGTCCTGTCAATCCTCTCTCTGATGCTGAGGTTCTACAGGCCGTTGATATGTTTCCTCCAGTTCCTGGACCTTTGTCCAGACAGCAACTTTTACGTCTTTTTCAACCTGCACGTACGATTGTTGGTTCTGAAGAATTCCTTCACTCACCTGATCTGGACCTGTATGCAGTGGTAGCGCAATTCGAAGCTTATGTGTCGCTTTTTAAATCTCTGTGTGCCACCGATCCTCGGTATCAGCCTTTTTTGAGACGTTACACGCTCCGTCTCGCCTCCTTGAAGGAGCTCGTTGAGAAGCATATATGTGATACCTTCTATCCTTTTACCGATGAACTCATAACGATTACTTTTTGTTCTCTCAATGCTAGGGGATTTGCGAACCCGTTCGCAGATTCCCTGGTTTTGCAGACTTAGTGCATGTTGATTCTGAAGTTTTCATTGTGTGTTTTTACTGTGATTCACAAGTAATGTATTGTAAATTTGCTTTATTTGTGTGTTTGGCTGTGTTTCACAAGTAATGTATTTCACAGTTGCGATAATTGCGTGTTTTTGCTGTGTTTACACAACTAATCGGTCTCGTTACTTGTGTGATCTCCTCATTATCTCATCATTATCTTATCTGTTGTTTCCTGAATTTGTGCCTGTTTTTTAAATTACCTATAATTGTGAGTGTTTGCTGTGTTAGTGCTTTCCTCTATCGCGGATTATTATAATGATGCGTTTGTTACCTTTGTTATTTTTATAAAGTTGCTGAGGTACTCAATGTTGTTTTGCGCTCTAACCTCATTTCAGTTCCGTTCGGTTGTTTGATCAAAGAATAGTACATTTCATGCATTTGTGCACATGTGTTATAGTGTTTGACATGCCGTTAGGCCATTCATTGTTCGTGTGCATATTCATTTCCTTTCTGTGTAACGTTGTGCTGCATCGTGGATATACTGACTTTCCGCACTGTTGTTTTCTGTACTGCAGCTTTTAATGAATCTCCTATGTCTGTATTTTGTTATAGCAATAAACTGGGTAACACTATAGTCCCCACAGTTACCAATACCATTTCAGAGATTTAACTCTGATAGTGATGTCTTCCACTCTTGTCATATTTCGAATCCACGAGTTCCTCTTCTTATCTCTCCTGGTTACACCAAGTATGCACCTCTCCATTCTTCTTTGAGTTGTCTGCAGCCTTTGTATGTCTCCTTTAGTTAAGGTCCACGTCTCTGCACCATACGTAAGCACTGGAAGGATGCATCGATCAAACACTTTTCTTTTAAGACATAATGGCATATTGCTCTTGAAAATTATGCTGTTTATTCCAAAAGCTCTCCAGGCAAGTTTTGTACGCTGATTCATTTCTTCATCAATGTGACCCTCAGTTGATATCTGCTGTCCAAGATAAACGTTCGTGTCTGTTATCTCCAGCTATTCTCCATCAATCGATAAATCTTCATTTCTTGTAAAAGTATTGAACATCACTTTTGTCTTCTGAAAGTTCATTTTTAATCCCACTTCTTTACTCTTGTCAACGGAATATTGGATCTTTAAACGGAGCGCCCAGGCATATTTACACTATCTTCGGTTCGATCTGCGATAAAAAAGAATTTGACAAATGCTTTTAAAATAAAAATGGTAGAAATAAAAGAATACTATTTTGGAAGTTCTCCTATCTTTGAAGTCCGAGAATAAAACTCTGACTGTAGTCAATATTTTATCAACATTCCACACGAGCAGAATGCATCGCAGGGATTGGGTCTTCACCTGCCTCACAGACGTATAGAAGAAAGAATCCCAAGAAAATCTTGTCCCGGTTCCTTAATCCCTGATATAAAAGAAAGAAAATCGATCTACGGTAATCCTCACCTGGGGATCACACGCAAGTCACTTATACATCCAGCAGCACATTGTCTGCTTTGGAAGGCCAGGTCGTCTGCCCTGTGTTGCGACGACGTATACCTCGCCCAGTAATTAAGGTTGCAGGTGGTCCGGACAGGCGTGATGAATACGGCGTCAACCTTACTTTATTGGCTGTTTCTATGACTGGGCCGAAATAAAGCGAGATATTCTAGATGAGCACGCGAAAACAAAAGCCTCCAATCTTTTTTTCTTAGAGAAATTTTATTTTAGGAAGCCCTCTCTGAAACTTATTATTTTTGATTTATATTCCCCAATGAGGTAAACTGCAAGCAATTCAAGTGGAATATATCAGAATTGTTTGCCAGTTGTACACATAATTAGAAATCGCGAGCAGGGTAATGAAGAAGTGCAATAATTTGCGCGGCTAGATATGTTTTATTGTGCGCTCTCTGCTTAATTAAGTATAGTAATAATACGAGTTGCCCTTTATAAATCTTAACCAGCTCATTCTTTGTGTTCCTTGCGGCAAAGTGAGCTTTATTAACTTTTCTTAAGCTAACGTTGCGATGAAAAAGAGTGAATATCTGTCCTTTGCGCTATAATCAATGAGTTATAGTTAATGCACCTGTAATTTTGTTTTGCGTGATTGGCTGAGAGTACCCTGGATCATGCAGATCATCAGTGATGTAGTGCTGAATAGAAAAAAAGTGGCTTAGAATTGAATGGATTAGGAAATGACAACCCAAGAAGAATACACTTTCAAAAGTCTTGTGAAATCTGATTTATTGTTTTTATTACATTTTATTTAATTTTCATTATTACAGAGGAGTTTCACACATTTTTAGAACGATTTTACAGCAATGTAATTAAAGTTCAAAATAAAATTCTTTCTTTTTTATTTATTTTATTTTATTTTATAAAATTTCTGCTGTACAATATTATACAAAAGTAATGTAATGCTCAATAAAATTACAATATGTACCACAATCATAAACTAATTGTACGAATAAAATAAACAAATTCACCAATGGAACTCACAAAATACAACAAATCTCCAACTTTCACAATATTAAAAATTCTGCACAACAACAAAACTCATTCCATTAAAAATTAATATCAATTAAATAGACCAATACGTATTGTTAATACACTGGTGTGCAGAAAGTAAGGACGAAGAGGAGAAATTAGCATAACAGTGGAACGAGCAGGCAGAATGGACCGAAACACCACTCAGGAGATAGACTAGGGACCGATACGGCAGGGCATGCGCATATATGCAGCATGACGTAGGGGAGGGGGGGCGGTCGGAAGGGTATAAAGCACACGAGCGGTGTACGCTCAGCAATTCGGTGAAAGATATTGCACGGTGTACACCGGTTTGAACGACGGCGAGTTGCTGTCATCGTGTGATATGGCCAACAGGCAATCCAGTAGACGACATGTAGATGCTTTTACCCGAGGTCGCGTCATTGGGAAGTTGGAAGAAGGTCGAAGTGTGAATAGTGTGGCCGAGGAGTTTGGGATCGCTCACAGCATCGTTTCACGAGCTTGGAGAACATTTCAAACGACAGGAACAGCTGTCCGAGAGTTTAGCAGTGATCGTCCACGAGCAACCACGGCGGCGGACGATCGGTATATTGTTTTACAGGCGAGAAGAGACAGACGGCAGACAGCCGGAGAAATCGCAAGGCACATGCAACAGACAACTGGAAGTCCGTTTTCGCGTTTTAACGTGGCCAGGAGGCTGCACAAAGGTGGTGTATTTGCACGACGACCAGTACGGTGTGTGTCATTAACGCCTGCTCATCGTAGACGGCGGTTTCTGCGGTGCGAGGAACACAAGAACTGGACACATCAGCAATGGGGTCGAGTTCTCTTTACGGATGAGAGCCGATTTATCTGAGGAGCGATTCTGGACGTATAAACATATGGAGAGAACAGGGAACACGCAATCACACCTCCAACATCATCAAAAGGGGCCAGTTTGGAGGTGGCGGAGTTCTCGTTTGGGGCGGTATCATGCTTGGTAGCCGTACGGACCTCCACATCTTCCAAGGAGGTTCAGTCACTGGTGTCCGCTATTGTACCGAGGTTTTCCTGCCTCACATGCGTCTGTTTAGAGGTGCTGTGGGTCCTAAGTTCCTCTTCATAGACGACAACGCTACACCTCATCGTACAATGGCTTTCACAGAGCTGTTGGAGAGTGAAGATATTGAGCGCATGGATTGGTCCGCAAGGTTCCCGGACCTAAATCCAATCGAACACGTGGGGGACGTTCTCGGGAGATGCTTGGCAGCACGTCACCAGCCGCCAGCAACGATTCCGCAGCTGTGATTGGCGCTACAAGAGGAATGGGCCGCGATGCCTCAACAGTTCCTTGACAACCTCGTCCTCAGCATGGACAGACGTTGTAAATCCTGCAACGCAGTCAGGGGTGATCATATCCCCTACTAAAGACTGGATTTTTCTTGGCAGCCGCCTGTCACATGGACGTTTCTATCTTCTGTCCAGTTGTTCTCAAAGCCACCTTTTCAATAAAGTGCCTTTGTATCCTTTGGATTCCTTGTTTGGACGGTTTTGCTTACTTGTCCCATATTCTTACATCTTGGGGATCTTATGGTATGATTTGAGTCGATGTGGAGCACTTCTGTACGACGTTACATTCGAAAAACCGTTTCGTCCTTAATTTTTGCACGCCAGTGTATAAATCAAATGCTATATGTTAAAAACAATTAAATGTACAGCAAGGGGCCAGGGAAAAAGGTAGAAGTACTGCCTGACAAGCCCCTGATGCTCTCTATAATAAAAATAAATTATTTCAGTGCAGTCAAGACAACGAAAGCAATTTTACAATGCATTTCTTTTACAAAACATAAAGCAGTAAATTCCAATATTTAATTTCCCGTCAAAAAAACTCCTTAGCACTCGCTTAAATACCGAATATCGCGCCTTTGATCTAATAATTATCTACGGTAATCCATTCCACTCACGCAATCCCAACACATTGATATTATTAAACATTAAACCTGTACAAGCCCACGAAACAGAAAAACCCGACCCATAATGAGTATCATAGGAGTGAGTTGTACGCCGTAATGCAATCAAGTTGGAATATCTTCCTGTAAAAATACGTTCATGGACCATCAGCAGCAATCTGTATTTATGTAGTTGCTCAATAGCTAATATCTGAAAATGACGAAAAGGGACCTCCGAACCAGCCGAAAAATTTAGCACTCGGACAAACGTTCTCTGCAACACAGGTAAACGAACTATGTTACGCCGTGTAGTCGGACCCGAAATTCCCTGATGTTTCCAATGGTAAAACTTCTTTACATTTTTTCTTCGCAATTAATGTATTCCCAAGGATAAAAATTTGCACATCGATAAAACTGACTTTAAGTCATAGCATGGAATACTTAATACTTGCTAAAACATAACCATAATTACATTAAAAATAAATCATTTTTCTTTGAGTAATGTTTAGACCTGTTAATAGATGGCGCGACCTGTACATTGATGACGTCAGTAGACAAACAAATGTTGGATTGCTTATTTATGGTTATGTTTTAGCAAGTATTAAGTATCCCATGCTATAACTTAAAGTTAGTTTTATCGATGTTCAAATTTTCATCCTTGGGAATACATTAATTGCCAAGAAAATGTGTAGGGAAGTTTTACCATTGGAAACATAAGACAGAGATTTTAGGTGCAACCACCTTAAATGTTCTGTATGATAGTGCTTTCTCTAGACTATGAACCTACATCTAGATTGCCAAGATAAAAAGGGCATTTCCTAAAGTTGGGGCTGGTATTTAATTAAACTCCTCTTCCACTTCTTTCCCTAGTCCAATTATTGTTTTGGTCTTCGTTTAGAAAGGGCTCATTTTAGCAGTACGAAGGCTCATTAGTCCATTAGTGACACAAAAGGGGACTTTAAAGGAATGTGAGAAAAAGGTATAGACTTAATACACGTCCCTTTCTTCATTTATTCAAGAAATTGAGTGGTAGATTTGCATACATTACTGGTAACCTTATGCTGATGGAGTTGAAAGGCTCTGTGGATAAAATAATGGCATTTTCTCTTTAAATAAACAAGAAGTTAAAACATTATTTCGGTAATATGTAGAATTGATTTTAACGTTCTTTTCCACTTTTCTTAACTTTACTTTCCCATTGTACGAGACCAGCAATAATCATGAATTTTTTGGATTCTTGGAACCAAGTTTGTAAGTCTTTTCCTGTTCTTCTGCGATGTCACTTCTTTTTGTTACAGTGGTTTAGGTAGATCCCTGCTTCATCAACAGTCACATCAAATTTCCATCTGTCTCCGGCTAAGTGATTTACATAGAGAAGTCTACACCGGGTTCTACGCTCAGACACGTGCCTAGGCAAAATACGGTCAGCTGCCCCGGTGGCGAGTGGTCTGAGCGATGGCTTCTGATCATTCATTTGAGATGGGTCCGGGTTCGAATCCCCGTGAGGCATGGATGTTGTGTTTGACCTATGTCTCTGACTCTCTCCCTTCCCTGGAGTCAGTGGCTAAATTAGGGACGGCCGACTGCTTATAGCCCATTGAGTTGCTCACGGTGGTCGTTAAACCTCCAAACAAAAAAATAAAAAAACAAAAAGACGGTGAACATTATGTTTTGTTTCAGATCCAAATTTTTGTTTATTTCCTAGTTTACAATTGGTACAGAGATTTTTAACGACTTGGCGAATGTTCTTTGGGTCAAGATCAGAGACCTTACTTTTGAAATAGTCGTAAAAGTACTTACCTTTTTGAATATCCGTTACCATATTTAACTACAGCTGATGTTTTCTTCGTGTTCATGTAACACGCTGTTGCCAATTTCAATTCTTTGATAATCTTTTATTTTCTGTACTTTATTATCAAAAATGTTCTAAAAATGTGCTAACATCCTCTATAATTACAGCGGTTAATCAAAATAATGGAAACGTTTACTGTTTGTGTAGATCTTTTCATTAATAAGCTGTGAGCCCACTTCGGGCTTTTGTTTCGACTTACTATTAGAATAGATTCATACATGTCACCGACACACGATAACGGAATTCGGCAACCTTCTTCCTGTAAATTATGTTCCATACGTGTCAGTGATATTGGAGGTGGAAAGTGTGATTCGACCTTTCGCTGCAGAGATTCCAACAAATGTTCAATAATATTGAGATTTGGAGATTGATGTGGCCAGGGTAGCTGCTGTACTTTATCCTCGTGCTCTGCAAACCATGACTTGACGTGTCTCGCGCAATACACGGTGGCATTATATGCTTGAAACCGAGGACGGACATCAATGGATAATGCCAGCAGCATTGGGTGCAGATGGTCCTCAATAATGCATTCCTACGTTGCATATGTGACACGACCCTGCAGAATAACTAATGCCTCCTAAAGAATGCCATGATATGGCACTCCACAACATCACAGATCTACCTAAATGCTTCACAGTCGGAATCAAACAGTCGGACGGGTACGCTTCTGCATGTTTTCTCTAGACGCACGAATGCCACGATATGGCACCTCACAACATCAGGGTTCCTCCTAAATGCTTCACAGCCGGAACCAAACGGTAAGAGTGGTACGCCTCTGCAGGTTTTCTCTAGACGTACGAATGCTATGATATGGCACCCCTCACATCAGGATTCTACCTAAATGCTTCACATCCGGAACCAAACGGTGGGGGTGGTGCGCTTCTGCAGGCTTTCTCCAGACGTACGAATGCCATGATATGGCACCCCACAACATCATCCACCTAAATACTTCACAGCTGGAACCAAACGGTCGGGGTGGTACTCTTCTGCAGGTTTTCTCCAGACGTACGAATGCTATGATATGACACCCCTCACATCAGGATTCTACCTAAATGCTTCACATCCGGAACCAAACGGTGGGGGTGGTGCGCTTCTGCAGGCTTTCTCCAGACGTACGAATGCCATGATATGGCACCCCACAACATCATCCACCTAAATACTTCACAGCCGGAACCAAACGGTCGGGGTGGTACGCTTCTGCAGGTTTTCTCCAGACGTACGAATGCTATGATATGGCACCCCTCTCATCAGGATTCTACCTAAATGCTTCACATCCGGAACCAAACGGTGGGGGTGGTGCGCTTCTGCAGGCTTTCTCCAGACGTACGAATGCCATGATATGGCACCCCACAACATCATCCACCTAAATACTTCACAGCCGGAACCAAACGGTCGGGGTCTTACGCTTCTGCAGGTTTTCTCCAGACGTACGAATGCTATGATATGGCACCACTCACATCAGGATTCTACCTAAATGCTTCACATCCGGAACCAAACGGTGGGGGTGGTGCGCTTCTGCAGGCTTTCTCCAGACGTACGAATACCATGATATGGCACCCCACAACATCATCCACCTAAATACTTCACAGCCGGAACCAAACGGTCGGGGTGGTACGCTTCTGCAGGATTTCTTCAGACGTACGAATGCCATGATATGGCACCCTCACATCAGGATTCTTCCTAAATGCTTCACATCTGGAACCAAACGGTGGGGGTGGTACGCTTTTGCAGGCTTTCTCCAGACTTACGAATGCCATGATACGGCACCCCACAACATCATCTACCTAAATACTTCACAGCCGGAACCAAACGGTCGGGGTGGTACGCTTCTGCAGGCTTTCTCCTGACGTACGAATGCCATGATATGGCACCCCACAACATCATCTACCTAAATACTTTACAGCCCGAACCAAACGGTGGGGGTGGTACGCTTCTGCAGGTTTTCTCCAGACGTACGAACGCCATGATATGGCACCCCACAACATCATCTACCTAAATACTTCACAGCCGGAACCAAACGGTCGGGGTGGTACGCTTCTGCAGGCTTTCTCCAGACGTACGAATGCCATGATATGGCACCCCACAACATCATCTACCTAAATACTTCACAGCCGGAACCAAACGGTCGGGGTGGTACGCTTCTGCAGATTTTCTCCAGACGCACGAATGCCATGATATGGAACCTCACAACATCAGGGTTCTTCCTAAATGCTTCACATCCGGAACCAAACGGTCGGGGTGGTACGCTTCTGCAGGCTTTCTCTAGACGTACGAATGCCATGATATGGCACCCCACAACATCAAGGTTCTACCTAAATGCTTCATATCCGGAACCAACCGAGCGGAGTGGTACGCTTCTGCAGGTTTTCTTCAGACGTACGCTATTGCAGTGGTGGAAAACAATGTGAATCACGATTAATCAAACTAGATGACACTTTCCCAGTCTTCAGCATTCCAGTTGTTGTGTGCTTTGCACCACCTCCCTCACACGTTTTGTTGCATTTAGGTCAGTAATTCGAAGTTTGTGGATTGTAGAACGGCCATAAATACCGACATGATGGAGTTCTCGACGAACGGTAATGACAGAAATGGCATCATTCTGACTGGTGTTCAACTCTGCTGCAACTTGCGGCGCCGTGGTCTTCTGCTTCCATTGTACAATCCGTGCTAACGTTCGCCTATCCCAATCTGATTTCTTCGTATGGCGTCCACAATTTGCACATCAGGAGGCGTGACTTTTTTCAGAGGTAGTCATAATCTTGTATACAATTTCTCGTGTTACATCTAATTTTTTTGGCGTTTTAGTCACTGAAGCTCCTGCAAGTAGCGCACCAATGATCACGCCTTTTCCGAGGTCACTGACATCTGACATTGTCCACAATTACTCCGTTACAGCTGTTTCACCTGAGACTGTGGCACTACTGCGTGATAGCAGACATCGTTCTGCAGCCTTTTACACCGATGAACCGTGATAAAAATGTTAAAAATCTACTTGATGATATACACAGGTGAGCCACTACATTATAACCACAACCAGCCTAGAGAAATGAGCGCGCCTGGAGACCGAACGGTGGCGCAGGAAAACTTCACAGAGCAATATACATACAACCCAAGGACCGGCATTCGGTTAGTAGAGGGTTCAGAGCCAGAGTGGGAAAAGCTGCAGATTTGTCGGAGTTTGATAAAGGACAAATTGCAATGACACGACGCCACGAAACTACGATCTTGGAAACGGCGCGGCTTGTTCACGTGCCGCTATAGTGAGTACGTATCAAAAGTGGTGCACAGATGGCAAAACGGCGAACAAGCCGTATGTTGTCCACAGATCATTGATGCTATAGGGGAACGGAGATTGTCGTGCACTGTTCACAGCGATCGTAGGGTCACTGTGCGTCAAATCACCGCAATGTGTCACAGCACACAGTTCATAGCAGCCTTCTGCGCATGGGCCTGCGTAGCCGAAGAACCGCTGGATGCGCTGTTGTGCGGAAAGGGGCCGGCGGCAGCGGTGTTATGCTGTGGGCGATGTTTTCTTGGGACACATTAGGCCTCATTATCCCAATAGCACACTTCCTGACAGCTGTCACGTATCTGAACGTCGTTGCTGACCAAGTTCACCCATTCATGGCAACTGTGTTCACTGCTGGTGATGGCCATTACCAACAGGATAATGTGACATGCCATACTGCCAGAATTGTCAATAAGTGGTTCGAAAAACATGCTGGGGACTTTCTGTTAATACTCTGCTTCCAAATTCACCTTACATGAAACCAATCGAACATTTGTGGTTCGACTTGGAAGAGCGGGTTCGCGTTAAATCACCACCACTTCGAAGTGTACGGAAACTGGAGGACCTGCTGTTGATATTATGGTACCAGATACTCCAGGATACCTATCGCCACCTCATCGAATAGATGCTTCGCCGAGTGGTCGCTTTTTTTGCTGGCTAAGGTGAGTTCTACAGCTTATTAGGTTCGTGCTAATAATGTAGTGTACTAGGAAGTCATCAGTTGTAATGTTTAAGGTCATTTATTTATCGTTCATAAGTGTATGTAAATATGCAGTTCATTCAAACTTAAACTGCGTGTTAATGAAAAACCTTGCATGATAGAGAGACACTAATATCATATTTGAATTCGGCATAAAATCCTATTAAAAGCCTATAATATTGCTTGTGGAACAAAAATAAAAACCACGTTTTTTTAGAGCAGGTTATTGATGAAACATTACATGGGTGCCGATAGCTTAGTTTTGCCGCCCCGGTGGCGCAATGGTCTGAGCAATGGCTTCTAATCATTTGTCCGGGATGAATCTGGGTCACGCATGGATGTTGTGTTTGTCTTACGGCACTGTCTCTCTCCCTTCCCTGGAACCAGTGGCCCTAAATTAAGGACAAGTGACTGCTTGTAGACCACTGAATTACTTGGGGTGGTCGCTAACCCCCCAATAAAAATAGCTTAGTTTTCGGGAGGTATCAAACAGAAATGATAACTGGGAATAACATATAAAACACTATATAATAATTTCTCTGTGACATCTTGTTATCTTACCATTTTGATTGCATTCCCAACATATAAATTTAATTGGAATCCAGAAGACCCAAAAAAATGCACAAAAAGAGGATGGATGAATGAAATTATACATCCTGTGAGGATAATAAGGACAGTTCTCTGTCTTTCTTTTGATCACTTTGGCCACTTGTGCCACATGCGTCACGAAACCTCAGAGACTACTCGATTGTTCATCAAGATTTCTTTGCCTTTCTTTTGATCATTTTGGCCACTTGTGCCACATGCGCCACGAAACCTCAGAGACTACTCGATTGGTCATCAAGATTTCTTTGCCTTTCTTTTGATCATTTTGGCCACTTGTGTCACATGCGCCACGAAACCTCAGAAACTACTCGATTGTTCATCAAGATTTCTTTGTCTTTCTTTTGATCATTTTGACCACTTGTGTCTCATACGCCACGAAACCTCAGAGACTATTCAATTGGTCATCAAGATTTCTTTGCCTTTCTTTTGATCATTTTGGCCACTTGTGCCACATGCGCCACGAAACCTCAGAAACTACTCGATTGTTCATCAAGATTTCTTTGTCTTTCTTTTGATCATTTTGACCACTTGTGTCACATGCTCCACGAAACCTCAGAGACTACTCGATTGGTCATCAAGATTTCTTTGCCTTTCTTTTGATCATTTTGGCCACTTGTGTCACGTGCGCCACGAAACCTCAGAAACTACTCAATTGTTTATCAAGATTTCTTTGCCTTTCTTTTGATCATTTTGACCACTTGTGTCACATGCGCCACGAAACCTCAGAGACTACTCGATTGGTCATTAAGATTTCTTTGCCTTTCTTTTGATCATTTTGACCACTTGTGTCACATGCGCCACGAAACCTCAGAGACTACTCGATTTTTCGTCAAGATTTCTTTGCCTTTCTTTTGATCATTTTGGCCACTTGTGTCACGTGCGCCACGAAACCTCAGAAACTACTCAATTGTTTATCAAGATTTCTTTGCCTTTCTTTTGATCATTTTGGCCACTTGTGCCACATGCGCCACGAAACCTCAGAAACTACTCGATTTTTCGTCAAGATTTCTTTGTCTTTCTTTTGATCATTTTGGCCACTTGTGTCACATGCCCCACGAAACCCCAGAGACTACTCAATTGGTCATCAGGATTTTCTTGTCTTTCTTTTGATCATTTTGGCCACTTGTATCACATGCCCCATGAAACCCCAGAGACTACTCAATTGGTCATCAAGATTTTATTGTCTTTCTTTTGATCATTTTGGTCACTTGTGTCTCATGTGGCACGAAATTACAGAGACTGTTCTATTGGTATTTAAGGATGAAAAAATTCCCAGAAGACAAATTTCTGGGAAGTATTCGAGAGATTTTTGTCCAGTAGTGAATAGCTGCCTCAGAGGAAGTTATATAATTTTTAATTTCTTCTCCCTTCATACTTTCCCATACTGTACGTACGTATGATGCTCTCCAACATGCAATTCAAAATTTCATTATTATCTTTTACTTTGAATTTCCGCTGTTTCTACGGAAAAACTCCAGCGTGTTTCCTAATTTTTGTGTATAAACGCGTTTCCAGAAGTTCTGCAGAATGCTTAGCAATAAGAATGAGTGTTGTCGCGAAAATCTATGTAGCACCTTCCTTCCAAGAACAGAAAGGGCATGACCTGATTTGTAGGGAATGGCAAGTGTCCCTTATTTACCCCTATGTGGGCAGCCATACATACACACACACCACACATGCATGTGCTTATGTATATTATCGAATAGATTTTTAATATGCAGTTTCGGAATGAGTGCTTCCATATTTTTAACACCTTTTTCATACCATTTTGGCATGCTTATACAAGAAAAGGGAATGCAAGGTCAGGTGATGCGCAGTATATCATAGCCTCACCTTGACAAATGTCAACCCCGCCTTCTCGTGGTGCATTCTGCTCCCATTAAAGGGGTTCTGACGACCGCCACACAGCGGTACAACTATACCACCGAGATTAGAACAAATACTATCTCGCTTGGCCAGCTCTCTTGGCCACCAACTCGCTTGGCCAGCGTGGTGAGTTATTGCCATCCCCCTCTCCCAAAGACTGGATTCCAAGGGACAGAAAAAGACCCAGAAGAAGACCACGTGGGAGATGGATGAATGAAATTCGAAAACATGCCGGAGTGACATGGAAGAGAGTAGCTCACAAATAGACAGTTGTGGAGGAAATTTGAGGAGATCTTCATGATAATGATTGGTAATGGTTGACAATGATGATGAATGATGATACAAGAAAAGCATTTTTAGGCGCCTTTCCTTTTCACTGAGATCTTCTACAAGCATACTGAAACTGGAAAAGGAAGGTCAGTTCCTCTGGCCTTCACAGAAAAAGCATATTTAGCCATTGTATTGCATGTTAGATAAAGAGGTATTAAGTTGGCTCTGCGAAAGAAGGTTCAACTTTTGTGAAGATTTAATAGTTTGAAAGCTCTTCGTCTATTCAAAAACCAATGCACTTAGGATTAATGACGCTAGCTTGATCATGATTAAAGAATTTGATTTTAAGGAGAGAGAAAGAGAGAGAGAGAGAGAGAGAGAGAGAGAGAGAGAAAGACGGGTATCTTTAATGAAAGATATTTCGAACGATTAACTGCTGTTTCATTGAACAACTGCGATATAAAAAATTACCCGTTCAAGTTCCGACGTCACTTGAAGCATATAAGACGTATTTCATAAGCTCAATAACATCAGAAACTGCGAAGATGTGCATGTGGGCCACGGTGACACTTTAATCTTTTCTCTCCGGACATAAAGATTAGGTTCGCACGAAAAATTGTGCGGTAAACAAAACAAAAAAAAATGAAAAAAGAGTAAATGCATTTCTGTTCCGTCGGTGTTTGCGCCAGGAATTAACTGTCAATCTAGTCATTAGTTTGGGGCTCCCTGATCACAATGCCAAAGTCCTTGATCCCTCTCGGCGCCTGGCATTATGAGCTGGCATTAAGGGCGTCGATTTGCTCGTTGATATATGAACAAGGTGGATTATCGGGGTTATTCGAAGATCTACCCTTTCAAATGAGCTCGGGTTTCTTAATATTCAGCGGGATGCCCATCCGTCTTGGTTGAACCTTCCTCGACTCTTTCGAAACGAAAGAAAAAGGAGTTTCGTCCGTAATGGAAGGACGGCTCTTTCTTTCTTTCGTCTTTTTTACCTTCTCGATCGAAATTTCTGATACTAACTGTCAACTTCTTTTCGTATCAATCAAACCTAATGACAGTTTTTTCCCTATCCGGGTTTCACGATCACGCGCATTTGAAATTTGAAAACAGCTGCGGTTTAACTTTGATGTGAATAAGATAAAAAAAAAAAAAAAAAAAAACCTCTTCGCTTAACATCTTTGCTTTTGATACTAGCTTAACCGTAACAGGGTACAGTGTTTAAGAAGCAATCTGTATATTGTGACTTTTACTACAGTGAGCGATTGTACTGGGAGTAAGTACCTCCTCCTAAACCCTCTCTGCCGCGTCGTTTCTTCTGTGTACGCAGTTCTAAATGCAGCCATTAATTTGGTCTTTCAATAGGAATTCGTGGTTTTAAAAGATATCGTTGGAAAATTTATTTTGCCGCTCCGGTGGCGCAGTGGTCTAAGCGATGGCCTCTAATCATTTGTCCAAAAGGGGTCCGGGTTCGAATCCCGGTGAGGCATGGATGTTGTGTTTGTCTTACGGCACTGGCTCTCTCCCTTCCCTGGAACCAGTGACCCTAAATTAGGGACGGGCGACTGATTATAGCCCATTGAGTTTCTCATTGTGGTCGTTAAACCTCCAATAAAAAAAAATATATTTTTCTCAAAAGGACCTTTTTAGAAGCAATGATATGGAATGAGTCATATCTTGTATTGAGTCGTAGCTGCATTTACACCCCTTAAAGGTGCAATTACGCAGCCCTGAAGGCCGTTCTCACATTTCGAGCTTTCCAATGCAAGCAATGATTTTTTTTTATTGGAGGTTTAACGACCACCGTGAGCAATTCAATGGGCTATAAGTAGTCGCCCGTCCCTAATTTAGAGCCACTGGTTCCAGGCAAGAAAAAGAGCCAGTGGCGTAAGACAGACATAACATCCATGCCTCACTGGGATTTGAACTCGGACCCCTTTCGGAAGAATGATCAGAAGCCATTGCTTAGACTACTGCGCTACCGGGGCGGCAAAGCAAAGATTTTCAAACTGGACTTAAGAGGCGCAAAGATATCGTGTCCGAAGATTGACGGACGGACTTAGCAGCACTATAATCGCGTCCTTTCTACTTTTTTTTTCAAAAGACGAGCTAAACAAAGCTGAATATCCAAACCAAATAAATAGTAATTACGAACTTAACTTTTTTACGCTGGATTCCCTTAAGCCACAGCTATGAAATCCATATAAATGCATCTATCTATTACATCCTCAAGTTTCTTTGGGTGTAAATGTTTCGTGCGTAGACCACGAGGTGCTAGCACATTAGTCGGGCAAGCAAGATAGTATATTTTAATAGCGCGATGAAGACGCAGTGCGTGTTGTGGTTTATCAAATAAAGTCGGCGACTGGCGTTAATCGCAGACTTTGTTTGCTAAACAGTAGTTTTCGCACAAAATTTGGCAAGAATACACTTACGTGAAAAACTGTGTACATAGCGCCCAAATAATTTGTTCAGGGAGATTGTTTCTGTCGTTCACGACGGAACTGTGGTGAAAAATCACCTGGGTCAACTTCGATGCCAACCAGCGTTGCTGAGTTAAAAGTCCGGGTCTCAGAAGCTATGCTGCAAGTGAACAAGGGAATATTGGATAGGATCTTGCAGGAACTGGATTATCGCTGGAATATGTGCCGTGTTACTAAAGGAAACCATACTGAAACGTCAAGAAAAAAAAATCAGTATGTACCTCCATATACACTGAAGAGCAATTGAATTAGAGACAACTGGCGTTGTGCAAATGTGGCGCTTTGGGCGGCCCTGTAAACAGAAACGACATGACGTATGCAGCGATCCGACAATATAAGGAGTGATGCGACGGGAATCAGTAAGAGTCGAGCGCAGTATGGGTAAGACGAAGGATCTAAACGCATTTGATCCTGAGCAAATTGTCGGGGCCCAACGAATGGGTCACTCCATCTCGGAAGTCATGCAGACACTGGGATTTTCATGAGCCACTGTGTCACGGGTGCACCGTGAGTACATCAAATCCGGTAAAACCATTCCTGCAAGGACCAACTGCCGTGGATAACAGCGTGTGGATAAGCAGGTTGACGTCGGCTAGCTCACATTGTAACAGCGGATAGACGGGCCACAGTGCAAGAAATCACTCGGCAATTTAACGCTGGTGCACAAAAAGGTGTAAGCAGCCCACCATCCAGAACCATCTACTCGCTATGGGGTATAGAAGCCATCGTCCCACGAGGGTACCGCTGCTGACCGCACATCAGAGGGTGCAAAGATTAGCATGGGCGCAGGAACATCGCCACTGGACCCCAGACATGTGGGAAAATGTTGCTTGGACTGATGAGTCGAGATTCACGTTGGTACATGCGGATGGCAGGATACGAGTACGGCGCAAACCACATGAAGCGATGGATCCTTCTTGCCAGCAGAGTACTCTTCAAGCTGGTGTGGGTGGCATTCTCGTCTGGGGACTGTTTACGCGGATTGAAATGGGACCGCTGGTACGTATGACATCGTCCCTTACAGGTCAACGTTACCGGGATATCCTGGACGACCATTTGCTCCCGTTTGTGCTTCTTCAACATCCCACTGGGGACCTCATCCTGCAACAAGACAATGCAGCTCCCGAATTGTATCCGAATGGTTGGATGAACACTCCACCGACGTGACCTCGCTTCCTTGGCCAGCTGGGTCACCCGACTTCAATCCCATCGAGCACAGCTGGAATGCCATCGAGAGAGATGTTTGAGGTACTGAACCCCTCCATCAAATCTTCGTGAATTGTGGGAGCTTGTTCAGGGGTCGTGGATCCGTATGGCTTCCCAACTCTTCCGGTGTCTTGTCGAGTCCATGCCGAGACGAATCGCCGCCGTCATCAGAGCAAAAGGTGGTGCTACACGTTACTAGACAGGTATCTCTAATTCAATTGCTCTTCAGTGTACACTACCCTGTCATTAATACCCTAACAGCCTCTTTTCTATAGTAAATTAGGTCCTACGCAAGGACTATGACACAGATCAAACTACAAATACGTTCGTTGGGATGTGATGAGACAAAAGCTTGACTGTGAATGCAAGATGCCTCGAGACAGTGGTAATTGATTTCCAGCGCCGTTAGATAACAGTGAGCCACAGATAAACATCTGCCTCTTGCGTGACATTTCGGCGGCACTGAAGGTCCCTAGGTGGACGGTGATTGATGTGATCTAGAAATGTCTGGGGACTTGGGCTGAATCTGTCAGGAAACGATCCGGTTAACCTCCAAAACTAATAAATATGACGCAAGAGCTCTACAAAAGATTGTTTGTTCAGAATTCAAATCACGCAACCGTATGTAAGACTATTGGGACTAATGCTAGCATCAGTATAGCGTGCAAGACGCTGCACGACTTGGGTTACCACTGTCAAACCCCATGCGAAACTATTGGAACTAATGCTAGCACCACTACAGCACGTAGGACGCTACACGATATAGGTTACCAGAGTTAAACTCTATATTATACTATTGGGACTGTTAGTACTAGTTCAGTGCATAGGACGCTGCACAACATGGGATAACACTGTTAAATCCTATGTGAGACTACTGGAACTGATGCTAGCAGCAGTACAGTACGTAGGACTCTGCACGGTAAAGGTTACCACAGTCAAACTCCAGATGAGACTATTTGGACTGTTTAGCACTAGCACAGTGCTAGTGCACAGGACGCAACACGACATGGGCTACCACTGTAAAATTCTATGTGAGACTATCGGGACTGATGTTAGCACCAGAACAGTGCGCAGGACTTTGCACGATATGAGGTACCATGGTCGAGCACACATCTTCAAGATGCAAATCACATCTATTAATTCCACGTGCCCAAGCCGATTAGATGCAAATCACATCTATTAATGTCACGTGCCCCACGCCGATTAGATGCAAATCACATCTATTAATGCAACGTGCCCCACGCCGATTAGATGCAAATCACATCTATTAATGTCACGTGTCCCACGCTGATTAGATGCAAATCACAGCTATTAGTGCCACGTGGCCCACGCCGATTAGCGTGGAAACATCCACCTTAAACTCTAGACTACTGTGAAACTGTGCTTCGGACTCAAGAGTCACGATGCACAGTCTACCTGACTGATGGTCATTCTTGAGTGTGGCGATGCAAGAAGATAGGTACTTTCTGGACTGTATCATCCCGACAGTGAAGTTTGGTGTAAGGAGCGTGATCTTATGGAACACGTTTTGGTGCTTTTCCATGGGCTCATTAGTCGTTTTGGACAAAACAATGGATGATGAGGTCTACTTAAACGACCTGGACAATTAAGCGGTACTAATGTCGCGGCAATACGTTGGGTAAAGCCCATACCTCTATCAGCAGGACAGTGCAGTATATCATATTGCTCGCGTTGTTACAGATTGGTTTGAGTGTTGAAAAGTTGGGTTGGCCAGCCCATAGCCCTCTCCTGAACACAATGGTAAACATCTGGGTCTACTTGGATCGTCGTGTGCGTGGAAGAAGACATCGACCAAAAAACAAAGCGGGACTAATCACTGTTTTGAAGGCCATTAGAGGAACCTACCGGCAGACATAAACAAAAAAGTACTGGTGGAGAATATCCGTCCGACCCCCCCCAAAAAAAAACAAAGCTGCACTTGTCACTACTTTGAAGGCCAAAATAACGGAACCCACCGGCGGACGAAGTACAAGCTCACCTGTCGTCTAGTGACACTCTACCACTAGCACTGTATAAACAGACTACAAAGCATAGTCCTCTGTAGAAGATATGTCCAACCAGCACCGCAATGCAAGTTCGGCACCGGCGTGTCATGCCTAGTACCAAGTGTTTTAGAAGATCTTGGGATAAATTATTCCACTTATTTATCCCAAGATCGTTTTACAACGAGATGACGGTCATTCTACGTGGTCGTGCAGCGGGGACGTCCACCTAAAAACATCTGGCAGTGGTCCTGTGTCTCCTGAACTTTGACCAAAGCCGTGACAGTATGGCGTGTGCTATGTCAAGCTCTCTGGTGACATCGGTAACAATCCGACCTTCTTCGATCTTGCCGATAATTCGGCCTCATATAAAATCATCAGTATGATGTCCGCAAGGCTTCTTTTCCTTACTTCACGCCCTCAGGTTCTCGCTCCGTTGCTGAAACTCGTGAAAAACAGAATGAACTGGAATGAAACACGACTCTGCCTCCTTTCTAAATACACCTTCGTCAGCACTAATGTGTTCACAGCAAATCTGCATATGGGCCATGCATCATGAAACGTTTTCATACGTCACATCGCACGCGTGTGCATATACACTGAAGCCATGGGATAGAGCCAAAAGTCATGGGATAGCAGAATGCAAATTTTTTACTGGCTCTGCTATCGTATAAAGGCTTCGATGATGCACGCCACGATTTTCATCAGTTGCGAGGTGTAATCTCGTGAGTCAGGTTGAACAACCGCCAGTAGGATTATGGCAAGCCGACGTGAATTATCGGAGTTCGAACGAGGCATGGTATTGGCAGCCAGACGGATTAGACATTCAGTTTCCGAATTTGTGCGAATATTCAACATTTCTCGACCCACGGTGTCACGTGTGTACCGAGAATACCTCATGGAAGGCATTACCACCCACCCTAGACAACGCAGTGGCCGACCACGAGTGTTGACCGTGACCAGCGGCGTCTGACCACCAGGATTGTTCATGCTAACAAATACGCGACACTGGTTCAAATAACATATACATTCAATGCCGGATGTACCAGAGACATATCCATCAGGACAGTACAGCGTAATTTAGCGTCCATGAGGTATGGGAGAAGAAGACCCACCAGAGGGCCTTTGTTAACACCACGACATCACACACAATGCCTCACCTGGGCTCGTGAACACGGTAATTGGACCCTAGAAGATTGGCGACATGTGGGCGTGCTCCGATGAGTCACGCTACCAGTTGGTACAAGCACATGGTAAGGTTCGGGTGTAGCGCAGACCCCATGAGGCGATGGACCCAAACTGTCAACAAGGTACTGTGAAAGCTGGTCGTGGTTCCATACATGTATGGGGTGTCTTTACTTGGCACGGTTTGGGTCCTGTGGTCGTCGTAAATACGTCATTAACCGCTAATTGCTTTGTTGCTCTACTGGGTGACCATTTTGCAGCCCTTCATGGGCTTCATGTACCCCAACAACAATGGGATTTCACAGGAGAATGCAGCATGTCGTCAGCCCAACTTGCCCAAAATTGGTTCGAAAAGCATTCTAGACAATTTCGACGGATGGCGTGGACACGACGTTCGCCCGACATGAACCCAATAGAGCACTTATGGGACGTATTGGAAAGCTCCATTCGCACCCAAGATCCTGCACTTACAAATACCAGGGCACTATGGGAGGCTGTTCAGACAGTATGGCTCAACATATCTCAAGAAGTCCTCCGGCCACTTGTGGAATCGATGCCACGTCGTGTTACTGCACTTCTCAGGGCTAGAGGAGGTCCTACGGGATACTAGGTACGTATTCCATGACTTTTGGCACTTCAGTGTAGTTTCAGGGATATGCAAATACAGCTTAAAAAGATGGCTTCTATGTACTAGAGACTTTTTTCAAACACTGGACGTGGATCAGGAACATCGAACACTGAAGTCATGAAATACAGAATTTTCCCGAGGCTCACTTATTAACGTGGAAAGCGCGATGATTTCTGTTTGTTGTACTAGAACCTGGTATAGAAACAAATTTCTAAATAAATTCTGCTAGCTACGTGGTTTTGATCCCATTTTGTACCACTGGCTGTGTAACTTCTTTTTGATTCGCAGAACAGGTGTTCGTATCGAAAGGGTAACCCATTTCCATTTCTTGTATTTCCTTATTTTAAGCAAAATTTTAGAATAGAGCCTAGAAGATCGTTACCACATCCGGTGTTTGTGAGTCACTGACATTTTTGTAGTTTGACCAAAAACTATTGATCCAAAACACTTATAAATTTATTAGAAGCTTTAGATAACTGTTTTTACTTTCGTTTGTATGCGCTTCAGAATTTGCATTAAACAGTGATTAAAAACAAAACAAAAAAAACAACAACATTTGCTTTGAATGTGGTTTCTCATAGACATGAAGTTTGAGGGTTCCTTAAATTTTAGAAAATGGTATTTTAAAAATTTAAATTTTAGAAACTTTCTTTCTCCTATTTCAATTAATACTATGTTTAATTGTGATTCCGTTATGTGTTTCATTATTATTATCATGATGTAAAATTAGTCCTTTAATCGGCTTGAAAGAATTAATTCTGGGTTAGCAAAATGAGCTGAAATCAGCTGCAACGAACACATTCGCTGTCTGAAATGTGGGCCGAACGCGGCTAGGAAGTGCGAACCTGCACGCCAGGAAGCGTTGCTTAGCTTTGTCATTCAAAGTGGTCGTTTAGGAGGGCTATAATAACAGCGATGTTAAAGTTCGAGACACTTGTTTCTATCCAGTGGCATGATGTCCGCGTCAGGGGGGACTAACTATTCCTCTTCATGCCTTGAGCCATGGAGCGGGAAATAAGGGATTTGAACGGAGTGCATATCACTATTGACAGGCTTATGATCGGTACCGCTAAGATGAGAGGAGGAAAGGCATTATTTTGTGGTAGATCTCGTAAAGCCCAGTTGGTACGTGAATATTTCTGTTTGGGGAGTGCAAAAGTGTTGTGAACCATTTGGTTCAGATAGAGTATATTGACAGCGTAAAATGTTAATCCAGTTTCGCAATTTCATTTTATTTGATCTTGGCTTGAATTTACCTGTGTGCTTTATCTCTTACCAAATTCTAATGCCTTTGGTTTATTGGAATTATCTTTAACTCATCACTTCCATTAAAAGGAAAAATATATTTAACGAAAGGAACAGCACTAACTCAAATCGTTACCAGGATAATATACTGTACTTTATTAAATCATTATGAACATGTTTTGCGATTAAGAAAATGCTTTAGGAGAAGATGCAAGTTGCTTTAACACATATCTGCTTTTCTTTCGTTTTCCCAATGGAAACATTTGCCCTGTTTTGTGTTTTGACCGATGGCAAAGGGGACTAAAATGGGTACCAAACAAAGATTGATGTAGTAACATTATGTGACACTTTCCTTACAAGCACTGATTGATTGATTGATGCCATGGTGTTTTTCTTCTTCTGTGTCTAAAGATCTGCAGTTCCAGTAGAACTGGTGATTTACCTAGTGCTTAAATTATTTTCTTTACGGAAAGGTCGTTTACGAAACATAAAAGAACATTTCTTAATAAATTTGAAACGGAGATATGATTCACAGCTAACAGAAAAATGCAATACACAAAACTTAATACCTAGAATGAATAATTAAAAGAAATGATAGAAGAACTAACAGACGTGACGTGCCTTCACCGCAGGACGCACACGAGATAAAGGCAGATAGCAGCGAGAGCCTACGTCCGCGTAGCTCAGTTGGGAGAGCGACTTATTCCGGAATGAGGGGACCCGGGTTCGATGCCCGGCGTGGACAAAAACGAAGGAGAAATTAACTTCGTTATACAGATTTATCAAAAGAAATTAAATTAGAAATCAATATTAATAAAACAAAAATAATATCAAACGAACTTAATAATAGCGAAAGCATAAGAAAATACTAGAATAAATGATAAAGAAATAGAAGATGTGGAAGAATACATATACCTAGGAAAACTAATTGCCAAAATGAAACATGAAATTATGGCAGAAATTGACAGAAGAATAAAAATGTGGTGGGCAGCTTGTGTCCTGCCTGCCCAGCAGGACGCATATAAGATAAAGGCAGATAACAGTGAGGAGCACATGTCCGTGTAGTATAGTGGATAGCACTCAGAGCTCCGGAGCCGAGAGTTGTGGATTCGAATTCCGCCCCTGGAATAAGAATGGTGGAGAAATCAACTTCGTTATAAGCTTTTGAGAAGTTAAAAAAGATTCTATGTAGTAAAGTAAAGCCGGAAAACAGAGCAAAACGTTATGGCATATGGCGCTGAAACCTGGACTATTAAGATAAACATCTTAGACAAATTGCAAAAAACACAACGCAAAATGGAAAGATCCCTACTAAATATAAGACCAAGATAAAGTAAAAAATACAGATGTAAGATCCAGAACAAAAGTTTTAGACATAGGTGAAAATACACTCAATTTAAAATGGAAATGTGCTGGACATATAGCAAGAATAGAAAATAATGGACGAAAAATAGTAACAGAATGGAGACCATACAAAGGAAAGAAAAGAGTGGGAAGACCAGAGAGAAGATGGATGGATGATATAAACAGAACAGCAGGAAAGCTGTGAAATAGACAGACCCAAGACAGGAACATATGGAAAGAGATGCAGGAAGCCTGTAGCCACAATTGGCTATGAAAAGGGTTGGAAGAAGAAAAAGAAGAAGAAGGAATACATAACAGTGGAATTTAAGCTATCCCATTACTAAACAAAAAATAAACAAATAAATAAATAAAATATTTAAAAAAATAACCTAATATCATTTGAGAATAACACGACACGGGTAAACACTCACTAAGCTCTAAGTATGCTACAGTGTTAGCTTTAAGTGTGCCACAAGATAAGGATAATGAAGAGGATAGAAATGAAAGCGTACCATCTCAATCAGAATTCGTGCAAACTTCAAACATAATCGGACAATTTTATAGTGCGTCAAGTGCACCTATTGAAGAAACGACAGTTTTCCGTAAAGTCGAGAGTTACATGTTACAGTCATCAGTGTCAAAGAGCAAACAGAAGACTATCGATTCTTATTTTTTTCTAAAAATCCCAATCGAATTAAAAATAAATATTAGGTATGTATCATGAATTGTTTCGATCACTTTCTCATTATGTAGTACTGTTATTTTTATGTGTTATGTAGTTAGTATGTACATGTACGTGGTATTTGTATGATCCGGCTATAATGAGAAGTCCGTTATAACGACAGTTTTTCTGACGTTTGTCAGCTCTCGTAATAGCGGACTTTTATGGTACATCGGAATCATGAATATACGCTAACGTTTCCTAGCGACAAAACAGTTATTTACCATAAATTAGTAACTACACTGGCGGAAAGTGAAAAAAGAACATCAAGAAGGAGACGTCTGATACCAACGAAATTAATACAGCATCATAACGGAATACAGAGGATAACGTGATCAAAACATTATGGCAAAATACAGCTGTATTTACTGGTAAACTGAAAAATAACATTTCCATGTAACATCGTTAGTACGACGTTGAACCTCCATGAACTGCGTCACACTGTGCAATTCTGGCATGGAGTCTGTCGTACAGATGTTGGATGTAAGTTTGGGGTATTGAGTTCCAAGCATCCTCAACCTGGACGTGTAAATCGGGGATGGTCGTGGCTGGCCGTGGAGATCGGACAAGTCGTTGTCGCATAAAATCCCACACGTGCTCAATGGGGGACAAATCCGGTGAACGTGCAGGCCATGGAAATTGTCTCACACCCTGAAGTGCATGTTGCGTTGCTCGTGCCGTGTATGGGCGTGCGTTATCTTGCTGGAAAACACCGCGATGGACCGATCTTACAAATGGCACAACAACGGGCTGAATGATGTTGTTGATGTATGAGGTGCTGTTTAACGTACCCGGTACAAACACTAGTTGTGTACGGGAGCGATAGCTAATCGCTCCCCACACCAGGAGACCAGGTGTAAGCCCTGTGTGTCGCTGGCGGATGCAAGAAGGGTGGAGGCGCTCCCCTGTGCGTCTGCGAACACGCATACGGCCATCGGAGGCTCCCAAGCAGAATCTGCTTTCATCGCTGAACACGACAGATCGCCATTGCGTTCTCCAGTGCAGACGTTGGTGACACCACTGCAGCCGTTCCTGACGGTAGGCTGGAGTCAGAGGTACACATGCCAGAGGCACACGTGCGCGTAGTCCTGCATCCAGTAGACGGTTGCGGATTGTTCGCATAGTCACCGCAGGTGCAACGGCAGCTCGGATTTGCGTCGCAGTGGTTGTTCTGCTTGACAACGCCGCTCTTCTTATGCGTCGATCGGTCTGCTCATCAGTCCGTCTGTGACTCTCGGTTCCACGTCTTCTCGTGTGGGAATGTTCCTCGGACCATCTACGCCACCATCGTACCACCACCGATACTTCCCGTCCAATTCGCTCCGCAATACGACGATACAACCACCCGGCCTCGCGGAGTCCGACTGGATGACCTCGCTCAAAGTCCGATAACTGCTGAAATCGTACACGTTTTCCATGTCCAGGCATTGCAGCTTCTTCAGGGTATTTGCACGTGTCCGTACGCCGACGGCTGATTACATTAACTTCGCCGTACTCCTTAAATACCACCGACGATAGTTTGCATGTTATGCCGTGCTGTGGCGTAAGCGCTCACCGGTTGGTCCCGAAATTAACATCGCACCTACGTAAACTCGACCCCATTAATATATGTAAATTTCATGATCGTCAGCCGATTCCTTCTTGGTGTTCTTTTCACTTTCCGACAGTGTATGTGCAGAACATTTCATATAAAGAACTCTATTCGACGTAAAAATGGCTTTACAAATAGGTCCTTTAGAAGCAGGGATATAGCGGAAATTGCAATCACCTTCTTGGCCCGTAACGGAAAAACAGTTCATTACATGAAAAAAGAAATTCTACACAGAACAGTCTTCGCTAATGGTATCGAAAGAAAGAAATAATTTTTCCTGTCGTAAATGAGAAGCAATGATAAGAAAAAGAAATACATTTTGAGTTCGATAGAATTTGTATTTACGTCAAATAAGGGCGAAGTTACGTATCGGAAGCAGAGCGAAAAGCGAAGATCCCTGATCTCACATTTCGGAATTCCCTTAGCAAAAACAATTTTTCAAATCGGACTAATAATTGTGGAGATATAAAGTCCCTAGACGGTCGCACAAAGTGATACTATACGCAAGTATTCTTTTTTTGTTGTTGTACGAAACACGTGCTAAAAACTGTGTAAAAAGAACTAAGCAATATCTACTTTAAAAGTTTTTACTGAGAAAATCAGTTTCGTTTTGAGTCGCCTTTTGAATTTCTGGATGTCCAAGTTAACTTTCTAAGAGTCAAAATATGAAGTTCAAATAACTAAACACAGAGATCCGGAAGAATTCTTAAAGGGAGAATGATATATATTGGAATGGAGTCTGTCGCTGCCTAAGATTTAAATAATAGCTTATTTCATGACTTCTGCTTAAAGTTATAAATTTCAAAAATAAGGAACTCATTTGAAAGTTACGTTAAGCGCAGTGTAATTTAAATTCGATTAGAACTGAAGTGGACGAGATGTAATTTCGGGTCTAATTCAATTAGACCTGAAATGGATATTTCTGGACGAATTATTTGCGCAGAGGAAGCTCACAAAATTAACTGATATCATCTCCTTGAATTCTATAGGTGTTTAACATATCGGCCTCAATCATAAAATTTTAAGATAGCAGTCTTAAAAGCACGAAAATTGAAACATTACCCAAGCTTCAGATGAAGTGAACAACTTATTTAATGTAGAAGCTAAAAGGCTAAAAATAAAGCCATAAGATCTTTTGGCCTTCCTAAAGACCATCATCAGATGGAAGTACTAAAAGAGTTTTTTTTGGGTGGGGAGACATATTAGTGACCTACAGACAGAACGTGACATGTTGATCAGGTCATCATGTCGTCAAATTCAAATATGATGGTTTTAAATCGATATATAAATACAAACAATCAAGTGGTCAAATTATCGAATAAATAACATACAAGACTAGTATTAAAAGAAATCCATGTCTTGTTGCACGATGATATTTATTCAGCTAAAAAACGAAGTCTATGTACAGGTTAAAAAACATGGGCACTTTCGGTATAAAAAAATATGTATTATTAGAAAATAAAATAATTGATATAGTACCACATTTTAATTATTTGGGAGTGAATTTTACCCCTGGCTTACGATGGGCTAAATATACGGAAAGAAATACTTTCGAATAAGGTATCAAGAAATATTGACCTCATTAGTAAATTATTAACAACTTTTTCAGTTAAAACACTAATTCTCCTCTATTACACTTTAATTCAGACTCACAATAACTACTGATTTTTATCCTGGGGTCAAACAACTAAAACAAATTTAAATAAATTGCAAGACAAATACATTAGATTAATAGACCTACTTTCAAATCGAAGTATTACTATGAAAACACAAATAAGTACGTACATCCACATCTACACCCTACAGTTCATCCTAATGATTTCCGAATACTAACAATACAGCAACTCTTCTATTTCAACCTAGCTAAAATTATGTTTCAGAGACTCGAGAATAATTTGCATGGAGACTTAATTGAAATTAATTGCAATGCACAAAACTACCAAACAAGAAATCGATTACGGCTACGCCCAATACAGCCTAAAACCCAACTATTACATCAAAGCTTGAATTATGCTGGGCCAGATTATTGGAATTCATTACCTCTAGATGTAACAAATATCAATGACGAAAATCTCTTTAAAAACACTTAAAACATTTACTGAGCTAAAAAATAAAATATACTTTCTTTAATTAACTCCAAATACTAATACTAATTATTTACTATAAATACAGGGTGACCCACTCGCTACCGAACCCGGCATTTCTTTAATAATATTAACACCGATGAAGATATTGCAACGAAATTTGAAGTGGACTTACCTCATTTCATACGAAATGGGATGACATCACAACATGTGCTGAAAGTGGCCATCATTTGCGTTCAGACAGCATTGAACCCGGAACTGTCCGCCAGCCATCCGGAGTGCTCCTTAGTGGCAGACACATTCCTAAGTGTGGCGCTACTGAGGAGCAGTCCGCCAGCCAGCCGGACGAGCCTCTCTGCTTCTTTGTTATGCCATTTTGCTGAGCGTGTCTACACAATAGGGTTGTTGATAGTGAGTACTCGTGCTCGTGGCTGTTCGCGTACGTGTGAAAATGTATCGGTATATACTGAAGGAGCGAGTGTTTATTGTTCACACTTACTGGAAAACAGAATCGATAAAGTCTTGTTAACAGCAATTCCTGGAGACGTTTGCAGGCAGACATCCGCCGAGCAAGTCCACCATTTGGGCATTGCCGAAGAAATTGGAAACCAATGGGACTTTATTAGCCAACCATGCAGGAGGTCGTCCACAAATGTCCGAGGAAACGATCCAGAATGTAAAGGGTCGACTACTTGCGTCTCCCAGGAAGTCACTTCGCCGACTGTCACAGGAAACAGGGTTGTCCAAAAGTACTTGTCAACGTGCTGTGAAAAAACCGAAGCTTCATGCAAACCGTATCTCCGTGGTCCACGAACTGAAAGAGCCTGACCACGTGACATACTGTCGATGGTTTCAGACATTTCTTCGGGAAAATCAGGGCATTCTGGACCACACGTGGTTATCGGACTAGTCGTGGTTTCGCCTGTCCGGATACGTCAATTCTCAAAATTCCCGTATTTGGGCCAGTGAAAATCCCAACGGAATGCACAAAGAACCCCTTCATCCATAGAAAATTAGGGATGATCCAGCGCCGCATAATTGGTCTCATCTTCTTCGATACAACCATCACAACAGCTGCATATATATGGAAATCATCAACGCCTTTGTAAATGAATCGAACGACGAAGAACTCTCCTTTGGATATTACCAGCATGATGGAGCAACATCATACACCAGTAGGGCAGAAATTCAGTCCTTTTTCGTTATTTCGAAGGGTCAATAGTCACCGCGCTCGCCCGATCTGACGCCTGTTGATTAATCTTTATGAGGATATCTAAAAGGGAGAGTTTACCAAAAGGAACCGCGAACTATAGATGCCTTGAAAGCAAACATCACCGAAGAAATTCAGGCAGTGCCGGCGGACGTACTGGCAAGGACTTTCCACAGTATGGTGCGCCGGACGCAAATGATGGCCACTTCCAGCCCATGTTCAATGCTGTCTGGACGCAAATGATGGCCACTTCCAGCCCATGTTGTGATGTCATCACATTTCGCACGAAATGAGGTAAGTCCACTTCTAATTTCGTTCCAATATCTTCATTGGTGTTAATATCATTAAAGAAATGCTGGGTTCGGTAGCGAGTGGGACACCATGTATAAACTTATCACTAAATTTATGATTAAGCATTAAATTAATTTACTAAATCCAGACACACTTCTCTTACAATCTTGAGGGAACCAAGGGGTCAGGACTCCTAAGAGGCCTTTTCCCTTGTTCCCTTTGCTGTTCAATTAATAGCCTTTGTATGCATAATTTATTGTGATGTAAAATTGTTATGTAACAGCATAAGTAAATAAATACATTTCCATTGAGCCTAATTCCCAATATGTACTCTATGATGATTTTCCCACTTTTATGTTTTCGTTGTTCTCTTGACACGCACCCGCCTCAGTTGTAGGTTGCGGAGGTTGTGATAATGCGGCAGCGTCTGAGTTTGGTTTCCCGTTCTCTTTCCTTTATTCCTCACTTTATGTTTCCCTCTTTGTATTCCGCGCTGGTTAGCTAGACCTACCTGCACGTTTGCCGTGCGCGGTGACCCGTAAGGTGGAAAAGGGGATGCTGGGGGACTGAGGTTTCCGGTGGCCGGGGTGGTGGTGTCGCCAGTTAACAACACTCCTCTTTGCCCCCTGCTTCACCCTAAACGGGCGGGGCTGGGAACTAACCTAGTCCTGTCTTCTAACGGCTTGCCGTTGCGTACGACAGAGTGAGTATGAGGATAGTGCGGGCATGCCGAAGTGGTGCTACCAAGACACGGGAAAGACGCTGTTCTCGCAGAGTGCATATCCGCCTTATCAACTTATTATATCCGCTGCTTAACCCTAGAGCCATGTCCTGCGCCCGTCTGAGCTTGCGAACCTCAGGCTCTCTCTCGTTGGGCTCGTTGGTGGGCTGGTAATTCGGCGGACGAATCTTCTCTCTTCTTTATGGGCTCTAAAGATATATCCCATGGTGCGACACCAAAGCGTCCAATGGAGGACGCCCTTCCACCAAGAAACTTGTCTCTGACACTTGCAATGCTCTGTTTCTCTTGATACATTCTACCGATCCTTTACAACCTTTGAGTGCCAAGAGCCCCTTCTGGATTAATAAGGCTCTTCAAGCCGTTGCTGGCTCTCCGAGCAATGTAAAGCAGCTTCCTTCAAGGGATCTTCTTGTCGACAGGACTGCTGGGTATTCCGGTGCAAGCGACACCCCACGGCTACTTGAACTCCTCTCGCGGCGTGGTATCCTCCCGCGATTTAATGGACTGCAGCGATGAGGAGCTCCTTGAGGAACTAAGGGAACAACATGTCACTGGGGTTCGTCGGATTCGTTTTAGGAGAGATGGGAAACTTGTTCCCTCTCGCAATATCATCTTGACTTTTGACACCCCAACCCTACCGACTAGCATTAAGGCAGGGTACATGCGTTTTCACGCCCGCCCCTATATACCCAATCTTCTAAGGTGTTTCACGTGCCAACGTTACGGACATTCCCAGCAGTCGTGTCGTAACGTGGCTAGGTGTGACCGCTGTGGTTCTGAGGATCATCTTCTGCTGGAATGCTCGGCGGCTTCTGAACACTGCATCAACTGCGACGGTTCCCACTCTGCTGCTTCCAAGCAGTGTCCAAAGTGGATGCAGAAGCAGGCTATTCAACGCCTGAAGACCCTTGAACATCTCTCATATCCAGAGGCCAAACGGCGGATCGCCCCTGGGCCACCGGCGTAGTTCAGTTGGTAAAACAGCCACTCCGGAGTACACTGTAAAAACATTCTGCAGGTTGACGATCATACGCCTCAGTTGTGGTCCAGAAGGCTACTGTTGCGTCCAGACTGAGGTTCACATTCCAGCGCGGTGTCCCTAAAATTTCGAGGATATCGTTGCTGCTGGACTAGAGGCTTTCAAATCTCGCCGCAAAGCTGCAAAAGCGACACCCACCTCGTCACCGAAAAGATCAACCACTTCCACTTGCCCTCAGACTTCCGGCAATGCAAAGAAGAAACGAGAGCAGCAAAAACCAAGCTCTTTCTCTCAGAGACCCGGAACTAAAAATCAGGGTCGGGAGATTTCTCCCAAAAACCCGGGCAACAAGCACCGTCTCATATGCTCACCAGGCAAATCACCACCGCCACGCCTAGTCACTGAAGATCTCCCGGAGAAGCTCATGGACTCTGAAACCTTTTAGGCGTCCCGGTCTCTGTCATTTTTCCTTATCTTTTATTTTCTTTTTTCGTTTTTTCATTATTGCTTTCATCATCCAGTGGAATTGCCGAGGCCTCCGCCCAAGAATTGATGAGTTGAAAGGCTTAATGTCTTCGCTTGCGCCAGTGTGCGTCTGTCTCCAGGAGACAAAGCTTCGCGCCACAGACACTCTTTCGATGCGCAGGCATTCTGTTTTTCGCACAGACCATGAGGACGGGGTCATCGCGTGCGGCGGTGTGACCGTTCTTGTTCCTCATAGTGTTCCTGTCACTGCAGTTCCTATGGTAACACCTCTTCAAGCGGTGGCAGCGAGACTTCCTATGAACTTTTTGATCACAGTCTGTTCCATCTACTTACCACCATCTGAAGCTGCAAGCCTTTCCAACTTGTAGGATTTAGTTGACCAGCTGCCGTCTCCTTTTTTTCCTGTTAGGTGACTTTAATGCACAGAATCCGTTGTGGGGTGACAACAGTCGCGACTCAAGGGGACGTGTTGCCGAGACTCTCCTGTCCAACGCGTCACCCTCTCTCCATAACACGGGGTCAACAACCTACTTCCATGAACTTACCCGTTTGTACTCAGCCATTGATCTGTCGCTGAGTTCACCGTCTTTATATCCTGATTGGTCCTGGAGCGTGTCTGGCGATTGCCTTGGTAGTGATTACTTTCCAATCTTCCTTCGGCTAGCAGGTAACGGATACAGCCATCCCACCCATCCCGCTCGATGGGATATAGATTAAGCCAAGTGGGACATATTTACTGCTTCGGCTACCATTACTCCTCCAATGGTGACCTCAGGTACGATCAATGATGCAGCTGCAGCGCAACGAATTGTCTTGTGAAACCGGCAGAACTTTCCATTCCGCAGACGTCAATATATCTTCCACGTTGTCCGAAGCCTTGGTGGAATGCCGACTGCAAGGCAGCACGTCAGGTTCAGCATAAGGCTTGGGGTCGTTTTCGTCGCTTTCCCACCGACGCCAACCTCCTAGCTTTCAAGAAAGTCAAGGCTTATTCGCGCCTGATCCATCTTCGGCATTAACGGGAGTCCTGGATCCAGTATGTTTCCGGCATCAACTCCTCTACCAGCTCTAAGATCGTTTGGGACAGAATTCGCACGGTTCGGGAAAGTACCCATCTGGGGAAGTCTACATTCTCGAGAGTGATGGACGAACCGTTGCTGACACTCAGGGTATTGCTGACTGTCAGGACACCGCATCTTCTTCGGTGTCCAGCAGCAGCAATTACCCTTTTTCGTTCCGGCAGTTTCAGACGCGACTTGAGAGGAAAAGAATATCCTTCGGACTGTTTTACTCGGATGACTATAACAGCCCGCTGACTGCAATGGAACTGAAGATTGCTTTGAATCGGTCTGGCCGAACATCTGTCTGACCGGATAACATCCACGATGACATGCTGAAGCACCTCTCTACATCCTCTCTAGATTGTCTACTAAATCTGTTTAACAGAATTTGGCAAGAGCACGTTTTCCCCGATTCTTGGGGGACTGCTATTGTCATACCTGTTCTCATATCTGGTAAAGATCCCACAAACCCGTTGAACTACCGTCCCATCGCTATGACGAGCTGCCTTTGCAAAGTGCTAGAACGCACCATCAATTTTGGTCTGATGTTTTATTTGGAAACTCATCACATTTTATCACCTCATCTAAGTGGTTTCCGTCACTTGCGTTCCACCACTGATCATCACCTTTGCCTTGAAACATCTATCAGAGAGGCGTTTGTCCTGTGTCAACACGTGGTCTCAGTGTTCTTAGACAGCTTGCGATCGGACGTGGAGATACGGAATTCTCCGTGATATGCACGACTGCGGATTGAGAGAAAACATACCAACTTTGCATTGCCGGGTTTCTATAGAACCGGATGTTCCGTGTGCACGTCGGGTCGACCCTCTTTGCGCTGTGTCCACAGGAGCAGGGTGTTACTCAAGGCTCCATTTTATCAGTCACTCTTTCCATTCTTCGTGTTAGTCACATTTTCACATTACCTTCTCCGACGGTTCGTAAATCGATGTATGTGGATGATCTTCAGGTTTCGTGTGCTTCCGTCAACATGCGCACCATTGAGAGACAATTGTAGTCGGCAATTACTAAGATTTCTTCCTGGGCCTTACGTAATGGTTTTGGCTTCTCGTCACAGAAGACCGTTTGTATGCATTTTTGTCGCAAACGGGGTCTTCACCCAGACCCTCATCTCCGTCTGGGGAACTCTACCATCCCTGTGGTGTCCGAAGTCAAGTTCCTAGGTTTGACCTTTGACCGCGTACTCACCTTCCGTCCTCACATTCAGTCATTGAAGGTGAAGTGCAGGAAGTCTTTGAGTATCCTTTAGGTCCTCTACAGAACATCTTGGGGGGCTGACAGGTACTCAATGCTCCGCATTTGTCACTCCCTTGTGCGGTCAAGTTTGGACTACGGATGTGTAACCTACGGTTCTGTACGGCCTTCTGTTTTAGGTCTCCTTGATCCGGTTCACCGGCGCTTTTGGTACTTCACCCGTGCATTGCCTGTATGCCGAGTCGCATGAACCGCCGTTGTGCCTCCGCCGTCAGCAAACGTATCTCCAGCTTTACACCAAGCTAAAGTCACTACCTCATCATCCACTGCACAATTCCGTCTTCAACCCACAATGTGTCCGCTTATTTTCTAACCACTCTTCTTGTGTTCCATCTTTCGGGATTTGGATGTTCGACATGGTGCGCGATGCTGGCATAGACTTATCGACTATTGGTGTGGCAAAAGTTTTTCATGATCCTCCTTGGCAGACAGCTCAGGTGATGGCCGATGTGTTCCTTTCTGTGTGACCCAAGTCTTCCATGCCTCCGCCCGTTTACCGGCAGCTTTTTGCTGAACACCTCTCGCTCCACCCCGATTTCATGCCTGTCCTCACCGATGGCTCGAAATCCGGTGATGTTGTGGATCTGCCTTTGTGTGTACTGATGAGACGTACGCTGAGCGGATTCCGCCAATAGCGACCATCTTTACGGCGGAAATGCATGCAGTTCCCCTAGCCTTGTGTCACATCCAGTCCTGCTCTCATCGTCGCGCCTTGCTTTGCACCGAATTCCAACCTGTCATCCAAGTCTTATCTTCTCCTGAGGGCGTTGTTTCCCCATTCACGAGGGATGTTCATCGTCTTCTGCGGACTGTGACTGGCACTGGATTCCAGGTCCGATTCTGTTGGGTTCCTGGCCATGTTGGGATTCAAGGTAACGAGCTTGGGGATGCCTTTTCCAGGTTCGTGGCCTCCATGCCGATCACTCGACTGTCGCTGTTTTTTAGAGATTTTCGTCCTGGTATCCAAGCATTCATCATGGCTGAGTGGCAGTCCCTTTGGTCTCAGCAGGGCAGGTACAAATTTCTCTCCATCAAACCGCAGATCGGATTATGGCAATCTATTGTGCGTAGGAATCGTGGAGAGGAAGTTGTCCTTGAGCGTCTCCGCATTGAGCAATTGTACTTCGCAAAAAAAAAAAAAAAAAAAAAAAACGAAATAAAGGATCATCATTCGCATATTTCAAGCTTCCCAATTCAAAAAGAATTTTTCAAATCGGACTAGTAGTTGCACAGATATCGTGGGTACAGACGGACGGACAAACCGGTAACATAAGCACGATCTTTTTTTACAAAAGACGCTAAAAATGAGGAATCATGCATCTTGTTTCTCTTAAGAAGATCAACTGCGAATAGTGGACATTCAAGGATCTGTATGTTCTTAAAAAGCACCAAGGCAGTTGGTGATGACGCATTTTTAGCACGTCTTTTGTAAAAAAAGATCGTGCTTATGTTATCAGTTTGTCCGTCCGTCTGTATCCACGATATATCTGGAACGATCAGACCGATTTGAAGAATTCTTTCTGTATTGGGAAGCTTGAAATATGAGAATGATGATCCTTCATTTCGTTTATTTTTTACGATGTACAATTGTGCCGCTAGAGGGCGTAAATGCAGATGATGTCGAATTCAAAAATGCGTTTTATTCCACATATTTGCTTCTAAACATCCGATTGGCTGCCCCGGTGGCGCAGTGGTCTAAGCGATGGCCTCTGATCATTCGTCCGTAAGGGGTCCGGGTTCGAATCCCGGTGAGGCATGGATGTTGTGTTTGTCTTACGGCACTGGCTCTCTCCCTTCCCTGGAGCCAGTGACCCTAAATTACGGACGGGCGACTGCTTATAGCTCATTGAGTTGCTCACGGTGGTCGTTATACCTCCAATAAAACAACAACAACAACAACATCCGATTGAAAAAATTCTTTTGTCTTTCGATTCCATTTATGTCGAAGAGTATTTTAGATATAGTTACTTTTTCAAATTACGCATAGATTTTCCGCTAGGTCGCGAAAAATTAAATTACATTTCCCCCGCTAACTCTTCTTCTAAAGCTCCGACTTGAAAAGAATTTTCTTCAGCGGATACACCTCCTGATGGAAAATCTTTTGCATATAATTTCTAATTTGTTGTAAGAAATACTTTGGCCACCAGGGGGCGTAAGCGTTAATTTTTGCTTCTGATGTATTTGCCATAAAATCTGAGCTTCTAAAATATCGATTGAAAAATTTTTTTCGTAGACTGATGCCACTCACATCGATAAACCTTTTCGGAATATTTTCTTCTTAAAATATTCCACAGTTTCACCGCCAGGGGGCGTAGATGTATATCTTATTTTTGTCAATATATCTGCTTCTAGGAGTCCGATTTGAAAACTTCCTTTCTTTGTTGGATAGTGTTTTCAGTGTGACATGTTTTTCATATAATTTCAAAATTTTCAAGCTATTCATAGACTTTCCGCTAGGGGGCCGTAAAGGTAAATTGCTTTCCCCCTATATCTCTGTTTCTAGATCTCCGATTTGAAAAAATTGTTTCTGCACCGAATACAGCTCCTGATGGGAAATCCTTTGCACATAATTTCTAATTTTTTGTAAAAATTGGTTTGGCCACCAGGTGGCGAAAGTCTCAATTTCCGCTTCTGATGTATTTGCAGCAAAATATGAGCTTCTAAAATCTCGATTGAAAAAAGTCGTTTGTTGACCGATATTACTCATGTCTACAAACCTTTTAGGAACATTTTCTTCATGAAATAATGCATGGTTTTTACGCCAGGGGCCGTAGATGTATATTTTGTTTTTGTCAATATCTCTACTTCTAAGAGTCCGATTTGAAAAATCCCTTCTTTGTTGGATAGTGTTTCCAGTGTGACATGTTTTTCCTGCAAATTCAAAATTTTCAAGTAAATCATAGACTTTCCGCTAGGGTGCACAAAGGTAAATTACATTTTCTGCGTTATTTCTGCTGCTAAAACTCCGATTTGAAGTTTTTTCCTGTACCGCATACAAGACCTGATGGAAAATATTTTTCGCATAATTTCTAATGTTTGGTAAAAAATGGTTTGGCCAGCAGTTGGCATAAGCGTTAATTTCTGCTTCTGATGTACACTGACGGAAAAAAATCCCAACACCAAGAAGAGGTTGTGTTAGATAAACGACAGTTGGTAGGCGGTGAGAGTACATCTGTAAGATGACGTCTATGCACATTTCGCGCTCGGCGCATTCGTGTGGCGCTAGTAGCGCCTCTCGGAACATGCAAAGCAGGTTTGCTGTAAATACGCGCTGAAACGTTCGTGAGCGTTAGTTATCGTTGAGATTCGACGTAGGGTGTTGATGTTAGTCAAGAATGCCTTTAAGAAGACGAATAAGCCATTATTAACAGCTCACGGAGTTTGAACAAGGTCGTGTAATAGGGCTACGAGAAGGTGGATTTTCTTTCCGCAATATTGCAGAACGACTTGGCAGGAATGTAGCCACTGTGCATGATTGTTGGCAGCGGTGGTCAAGGGAAGGTGCTGCCTCAAGAAGACCGGGTTCCGACCGGCCACGTGGCACTACTGACAGGGAAGACCGCCGTGTACGGCGTATGGCAGTGGCGCATCGTACCGCGTCTGCGGCAGCAATTCGAACAGCAGTTGCCACCACAGTGACACAACGAACTGTTACAAATCGGTTACTTGAAGGACAGGTCCGAGCCAGACGCCCTGCTGCGTGCATTTCACTTACTCCAAACCACTGCCGTTTGCGACGTCAGTGGTGTCAGGCTAGAGCTCATTGGAGGACGGAGTGGAGATATGTTGTGTTTTCTGATGAACGCCGATTCTGCCTGGGTGCCAGTGATGGCCGTGTGTTGGTTAGAAGGAGGCCAGGTGAGCGCCTGCAACCAACCTGTTTGTGGCCTGAGACACAGTGGACCTACACCTGGAGTTATGATCTGGGTAGCAATTTCCTATGACAGCAGGAGCACTCTCGTGGTTATCCCACGCACCCTGACGGCACAGTTGTGCGTCGGTCTGGTGATTCAACCTGTTGTGCTGCCATTCATGAACAGCATTCCAAGGGGTGTTCTCGAACAGGATAACGCTCGCCCGCATACCGCTGTTGTAACCCAACATGCTCTACAGAGTGTCGACATGTTGCTGTGGCCTGATATATCACCAGATCTTTCACCAATCGAGCACGTATGGGACATCATTGGACGACAACTCCAGTGTCACCCCCAACCAGCACTAACCGTCCCTGTATTGACCGACCAAGTGCAACAGGCATGGAACTCCATCCCACAAACTGACATCCAGCACCTGTACGACACAATGCATGAACGTTTGCGTGCTTGCAGTCAACATTCTGGCGGTTACACCGGTTATTAATGTACCAGCATTTCACATTTAAAATGGCTCTTCTCGCGCTTACATTAAGCTGTGATCTTGAAACCTTAATCGATTAAATATGTTACCTATACAAATGTATTGCCGCCATTTCATTCCTCTACAACTATTTTTTCGTGGTGTTGGGATTTTTTTCCGTTAGTGTATTTGCAGCAAAATCTGTGATCCTGAAAACTCGACTAATTTTTATTTTCTGGGACCGATACCGCTCATATGGATACATCTTTTGAGAATACTTTCTTCTTAAAATAATGCATGATTTTCCCACCAGGGGACGTAAAGCCACATCTTATTTTTGTCGATATCTCTGTTCTAAGAGTCCAATTTGAAAAATTCTTTCTGTGTTGGAGAGCGTTTCCGGTGCAAAATGTTTTTCATATAAATTCATATTTTTCTTAACGTACAAATCTGCAACCAGAGGGCGTAAGCTCACGATTCCGTTTACAGCAATATCTGAGGGATTAAAAACCCGATTGAAAAACTTCTTTCTTCCGTCAGATACTATTGTTTTCCATACCGGTTCCATTGACTTGGAATAGCTTTGATAAATTTAATATTGCGTCAGAACGGATTCAAAAGACGTGCTTATTACACACGAAAGTTCGGTGTCATTTTTCTTGTTTGCAATAGAATCGTAAGAAAAATACAGCAGAAAGAATAGGTACACTCTTCAAAATCGTGAATTACGTCAACAAGTCCACATGAACATTTAAAGCAATTTCTTTGGCAAAGAACACATGGAGTTTCATCAGGGCCGGATTAAGGGGAGACATTGGAGCTGAAGCCCCGGGCGGCATCTACGGTGATATCCTAAAAAATAAATTTTGCATTTTGCACTTGTCTAGCTTATGATAAATTTTCACACGGATTTAAAATAACTTGCAAATACAGAAGCAAGCCAGAAATCTCACCTACCCTCCTCTTGAGCGTTAATAAATGTAACTATTTAAAAATTCGTTCCAGTCTTCTTGTGAAGAACGATTCTTCGTTGTTTTGTTTACTTTCCCCTGGTGATTGCTTCTGAAACGCCATAAAACAACACTTGTGTTATTTTCGTTCCTAACGACTGAACGCAGAGCTGTGAAGGTATAGCTCTCTAGGCACATACACTTCCTATCGGGGCCTTGAACACAAAATTACGAAAGAAAACATTTACTAAAATGTTCTGAAATCGCCAGCATTTCTGCCACTTTAAAGGTAAATAAATATGAATACTTTATGTTATAAGCTGAAAGCTTTTTTCACACCATACAAACACATTTTCTTCTGAACTAAGAAAATGCGTTTGAATACTCCTCTGTATAGTTTATTCTAGTCATTTTTTTAATTTAGATTTTAAAAATATTTTTAGTTAGAAGCGATTGATTTGGTAGTCCGGCTATGTAAAACGTATGGAAACACACAGTCGAGTCAGGTTATTGGAACCACCTCCTATTTTTGACGTCAACAGCGTGTAGCCAGTGAAAGAAGGCACATGTCGTGAGCTGGCTTGGAGGGTATACACTGAGTGGCCACTTTATTATGACCACCCCCTCAGTACTTCGTTGGGCCACCTTTTGCCCTTAATACTGCGTCGATTCTTCGTGGCATGGACTCCACGAGATGTTGATAGGTGGTTTGTGGAATCGGAAACCGTGCTTGATGAATAGCACTTTCCAAGAGTGTGAGAGTGCAGGGTTGTGGATCCAGCTGTCTGATGCTTTGCGCAACTTCATCCCACAAATTCTCAATGGGGTTGAGATCTGAAGATTGTTGGGCCACCTAAGCAAAGTAAACTCACAGGCATGTTCCTGAAACCAATCCTGTACAATACGAGCACTATGGCAGGACGCAATATCTTGTTGAAAGTAGCCATTGCCATTGGGATAAACCATCCACATGACAGGATGCACTTGGTCCGCAACGATGTTTAGATATGATGTGCCAGTCAGACGTTGATCAACACGAAATAAAAGGTCCAAAGCATGCCAGGAAAACATTCCCCAAACCATAACGTTGCCTCCACCAGCTTGAAGGGTTGTAGCAATTCATTTGGGGTCCATGCTTTCGTGCTATTTCCGCCAAATTCTTAATCGGCCATCGGCATGGTGCAACTGAAAACGTGATTCATCGGACCACATAATTTGTTTCCAATTATCGACTGTCCAATCCTTGTGCTCCTGTGCGAACTGGAGACGTTTTCTCTTGTTAACTGCAGACAGTATAGGTGTTCGAACAGGGCCTTCGGCTGCCATATCCCATCCGATGCAGCGTACGGCGAACAGTGCTTGCAGAGATCATTTGAGGGGATCCTTCATTAAGATGGTCTGTAATTTGCTGCACTGTTGCCCTTATGTTGTCTGTTACCAGTCTGGACACTCTCCGTTCCGCCCGAGCAGGCACTAGTCGATGACGACCACACGTTGCACGTAGAGACCCAGTTTTTTGGCTCACCGTCCAGTTTTCAGACACTTTAACAACAGCTGCTCTTGAACATTTCACAAATGCGGCAGTTTTGGTGTTACTCGCTCCATTGCTCCCAGCTCTTACAATCATCCCACGTTGAAAGTCCGTCAAATCACATTTTTTACCCATCTCGTCACCCCAAAATCCCTTCTACTACTGTCGTAAGCACTAAGCTTTCCCTTTTTATACTAGCCTGGCGGCAACAGCGTGCAGCCATAACCCACTTGCTTAAAACTGTCAGGTGGTCATAATAAAGTGGCCACTCAGTGTATAAGGTGTGCTGTAGTCATTCTGAAAACATATCACTCGTTGCTGTCTGGGATAAAAGGAGCAATTTATCAGATTTGCAAAAAGGAATGATTATGGGCTTTCGGGCCAAGGGAGGCAATATTTATGAAACAGCGCAGTTTGTGAACTGTTGGCGTGCTTCTCTAGTTAAAGTGTATCATGATTGGAAAAATGGCACCATTACGAATAAGCAACGTGAAAATTGCGAAGCACCACATGTCATTGATGTGAGAGGTGTACATCAGCTGCGAAGGTGCGTGCGAGCCGATCGACACGCTACAGCGGAGCAACTCACTAGCCGAATGAACCACGGCGCTACTGGAAGTGTGTCTAAAACGACAGTTCAGCGAATCCTACTGCATATGGGGTTCCGATGCAGACGGATGGTCACTGCACCTATGCTAACGAAGGTTCACCTGCTGAAAAGGCTTACATTTGCACGGCAGTAGAGGAATTGGACCTCCGCTATTTGGGAAAGGATTGCCTTCTCTAATGAGTCTGGTTTCCTGCCTCATCGAACGGATGGACGTTGGCGTATAAGGCGAGAAACATCGGAGAACAAACACTCTTCAACCATTGCTGGAAGCACACAAGCTGATGGGGGCAGCGTTATGGTCTGGACAATGTTTTCGCAGCGTTCTCTCGGTCCACATATGCCTGTGGAAAGCACTGGACCGAATTCGTTACGAATCCATCCTTGCAGACGACGTACACCGATACATGCTGGTTGTCTTCCATGGTGCGGATGGAATCTTTCAGCACGACAATGGTCCATGTAACGCAGCTAGAAATGTCCGAGAGTGGTTGAAAGAACACGATGAAGACTTCAAAGTACTTCCCTGGCCCCCTAATTCTCAAGACTCAAAGCCAATTGTGCATCTGTGGGACCACCTCGATCGTGTTGTTGGCTCTATTTATCCTCCAGCACGCACCCTCCAGCAGCTGTCAGATACACTGCAGTCAGCAGGGCTCCACATAACTGTGAACAACTTCCAGCACCTTATTGAGTAACTCCCAGGCTGTCTAGCTGCCGTCCGCGCTGCACACGGCGGTTACACTGAATATTAGCTGGTGGTCACAATAATGTGACTCCACCGTGTACAATTAATGTATAAACCGTTAGTTGGGTAAAACGTTTTTTTAAGACCCTGTTTACACAAAAACAGTCCGCCCAGAACTTCACAAAGCCAACGGCCATGGATGAGCTGCAATCGTGAAATCATAAAAACCAAAGCTGCAATGCAAAAGAAAAAAAAGGTGCGGGCACGAGCATAAAACCTGGACAGCTGATGACTAGAAAAGTGTGATTGGTGCGATGAGTCATCATTTACATTATTCCCAACAATAGGTAGGGTTTATTTATGGAGAACCTCCAATTCGGAATGCCTGGTTGCAACTGTCAAACATGGGGTTTATGTGTGATGAATTGGGCGGACATAACTTGGTATTCAGCTGGCCCCATCATTATCCCACATGGTCAAGTTAATGCCAGCAAGTGCGTGGGTATTCTAGGCGATCACCTGCACCCTATGGTCGAATGTTACTTCTCAACAGCGATGACCATTTTTCAAGATAATTATGCCCCCATATACACATCCAGAACAGTTCAGTCTTGATTTGAGGAGTACAAAGAATAACTTCAACATCTGCCCTGGCCAGCTCAATCACGTGACTTGAATATCTTCGAACCACTGTGAGCAATTTTGAAAAGCATAGTGAGAAGCAGTCTGCTTTTTCAGTGTTGTCTCATGTTCTTATCGAGGAATGTTGCAACATTCCACTAAAGACTGTTCAAAAGCTGTGTGAATCTATTCCAAGAAGGTTTAAAGGCAAATGACAGTTCAACACCTTATTAATAAAGACATTGAACAGCATTCCACTGGAGACTATTCAAAAGCTGTATGAATCTATTCCAGCCGCCCCAGTGGTGCAGTGGTCTAAGTGATGGCCTCTGATCATTCGTCCGAAAAGGGTCCGGGTTCGAATCCCGGTGAGGCATGGATGTTGTGTTTGTCTTACGGCACTGGCTCTCTCCCTTCCCTGGAACCAGTGACCCAAAATTAGGGACGGACGACTGCTTATAGCCCATTGAGTTGCTCACGGTGGTCGTTAAACCTCCAATCAAAAAAAAAAATCTATTCCAAGTAGGTTGGAAGCTGTATTAAAGTCAAATGACTGTCCAACACCTTATTAATAAAGACATAGTACAGCATTCCACTGGAAAATATTCAAAATCTGTATGAATCTATTCCAAGAAGGTTGGAACCTGTATTAAAGACAAATGGTGGTCCAACGTCTTATTAATAAATACATATGGCGGTCCAACGTCTTATAATAAATACATATATCGCCAATACATAGGGTGGTACAACGTCTTATTAATAAATACATATATCGCCTATTTCCCAGGTGTTTGCATTATTTTGTACAATTCCTGTACACGCGTATGTGAGTATGTACCTAGCTGGAATACCTGTGAAAACACAAATTTTTCCGGTAGCGACATATGAACCGGATCCTTCTGCTCCGGAAAGTGATGCTTTCTCAATTGAGTTACACCAGCAAATGCTTAACAGTGTTACTTGCTGTCTTGACATGTGCGTCACCTCTGTTTTACATCACATATGCACCCCCACCCTTCCCTTCTTTGAGACAGGCTGGGCCACGAAATCGCAGGTTTTGGGTCCGCTTCAAACCATGCTTCAAGTAATTCTCTTTAGAAGAAAGAATTCTCATTAATTCCAGACGATGTGTGAGAGAAGTGTCACATGCCTTTTTTTTTATTAAGCGAAGCAGGAATTCTTATTAATTCCAGACGATGTGTGGAAGAAGTATCACACGTATTTTTTTTTATCTTTTTAAGCGAAGAAGGAATATTCATTAATGCTAGACGATGTGTGGGAGAAGTGTCACACTCTTTTTTTTTTTTTAAGCGAAGAAGGAATTTTTATTAATGCCAGACGATGTGTAGGAGAAGTGTCACACTTTTCTTTAAGCAATTAATTTCAGACATTGTGTTGGAGAAGCATCGCACGTTTTTTTTTTTTTTTTTCGTTCTTTAAGCGAAGAAGGAATTCTCATTTATTACAGACGATGCGAGGGAGAAGCATTACACGTTTTTTTTTCTTTAAATCGAAGAAAGAATTCTTATCATTTCCAGGCGATGTGTGGGAGAAGTATCACACGTTTGTTTTAAGCGATTAATTCCAGACATTGTATTAGAGAAGTATCACACACTCTTTTTTTTTGCGAAGAAGGAATTCTTATTAATTCCAGACGATGTGTGGGAGAAGTATCACACGTTTGTTTCTAAACGAAGAAGGAATTATTATTAATTCAATACGTTGTGTTAGAGAAGTATCACACTTTTTTTAAGCGGAGAAGGAATTCTTGTTAATTCCAGACGATGCGTGGGAGAAGTATCACACGTTTGTTTTAAGCGATTAATTCCAGACGTTGTATTAGAGAAGTATCACACATTTTTTTAAGCGAAGAAGGAATTCTTATTAATTCCAGACGATGTGTGGGAGAGGTCTCACACGTTTTTTTCTAAAGGAAGAAGGAATTATTATTAATTCCAGACGTTGTGTTAGAGAAGTATCACACTTTTTTTAAGCGGAGAAGGAATTCTTATTAATTCCAGACGATGTGTGGGAGAGGTATCACACGTTTTTTTCTAAACGAAGAAGGAATTATTATTAATTCAAGACGTTGTGTTAGAGAAGTATCACACTTTTTTTAAGCGGAGAAGGAATTCTTATTAATTCCAGACGATGTGTGGGAGAAGTATCACACGTTTGTTTTAAGCGATTAATTCCAGACGATGTATTAAAGAAGTAACACACATTTTTTTAAGCGAAGAAGGAATTCTTATTAATTCCAGACGATGAGTGGGAGAGGCATCACACGTTTTTTCTGAACGAAGAAGGTATTATTATTAATTCAAGATGTTGTGTTAGAGAAGTATCACACTTTTTTTAAGCGGAGAAGGAATTCTTATTAATTCCAGACGATATGTGGGAGAGGTATCACACGTTTGTTTTAAGCAATCAATTCCAGACGTTGTATTAGAGAAGTATCACACATTTTTTTAAGCGGAGAAGGAATTCTTATTAATTCCAGACGATGTGTGGGAGAGGTATCACACGCTTTTTTCTAAAGGAAGAAGGAATTATTATTAATTCTAGACGTTGTATAAGAGAAGTATCACACATTTTTTTAAGCGGAGAAGGAATTCTTATTAATTCCAGACGATGTGTGGGAGAGGTATCACACGTTTTTTTCTAAACGAAGAAGGAATTATTATTAATTCAAGATGTTGTGTTAGAGAAGTATCACACTTTTTTTAAGCGAAGAAGGAATTCTTGTTAATTCCAGACGATGTGTGCGAGAGATATCACACGTTTTTTTCTAAACGAAGAAGGAATTATTATTAATTCAAGAAGTTGTGTTAGAAAAGTATCACACTTTTTTAAGCGGAGAAGGAATTCTTATTAATTCCAGACGATGTGTGGGAGAGGTATCACACGTTTTTTTCTAAACGAAGAAGGAATTATTATTAATTCAAGACGTTGTGTTAGAGAAGTATCACACTTTTTTTAAGCGGAGAAGGAATTCTTATTAATTCCAGACGATGTGTGGGAGAAGTATCACACGTTTGTTTTAAGCGATTAATTCCAGACGATGTATTAAAGAAGTATCACACATTTTTTTAAGCGAAGAAGGAATTCTTATTAATTCCAGACGATGAGTGGGAGAGGCATCACACGTTTTTTCTGAACGAAGAAGGTATTATTATTAATTCAAGATGTTGTGTTAGAGAAGTATCACACTTTTTTTAAGCGGAGAAGGAATTCTTATTAATTCCAGACGATGTGTGGGAGAGGTATCACACGTTTGTTTTAAGCAATCAATTCCAGACGTTGTATTAGAGAAGTATCGCACATTTTTTTAAGCGGAGAAGGAATTCTTATTAATTGCAGACGATGTGTGGGAGAGGTATCACATTCTTTTTTCTAAAGGAAGAAGGAATTATTATTAATTCTAGACGTTGTATTAGAGAAGTATCACACATTTTTTTAAGCGGAGAAGGAATTCTTATTAATTCCAGACGATGTGTGGGAGAGGTATCACACGTTTTTTTTTTAAACGAAGAAGGAATTATTATTAATTCAAGATGTTGTGTTAGAGAAGTATCACACTTTTTTTAAGCGAAGAAGGAATTCTTGTTAATTCCAGACGATGTGTGGGAGAGATATCACACGTTTTTTTCTAAACGAAGAAGTAATTATTATTAATTCAAGACGTTGTGTTAGAAAAGTATCACACTTTTTTTAAGCGGAGAAGGAATTCTTATTAATTCCAGACGATGTGTGGGAGAAGTATCATACGTTTGTTTTAAGCGATTAATTCCAGACGTTGTATTAGAGTAGTATCACACATTTTTTTAAGCGAAGAAGGAATTCTTATTAATTCCAGACGATGTGTGGGAGAGGTATCACACGTTTGTTTCTAAACGAAGAAGGAATTATTATTAATTCAAGACGTTGTGTTAGAGAAGTATCGCACTTTTTTTAAGCGGAGAAGGAATTCTCATTAATTTCAGGCGATGTGTGGGAGAAGTATTACACGTTTTTTTCTTTAAGTGAAGAAGAAACCTTATTAATTACAGACGATATTTGGGAGAAGTAACACAAGTATTTTTGTTTTGTTTTCTAAGGGAAGGAGGAATTCTCATTGATTATAGGCAATCTGTGGGAAAAGTATTACACGGTTTATTTTTCTTTAAGTGAAGAAGGAAACCTTTGTAATTCCAGACGATGTATGGGAGAAGTACTACACGTTTTTTTAAGCGATTAATTCCAGATGTTGTGTTAGAGAAGTATCACACTGTCTTTTAAGCGAAGAAGGAATTCTCATTAATTCCAGACGATGTGTGGGAGAAGTATTACACGTTTTTTTTCTTTAAGTGAAGAAGGAAACTTTATTCACTCCAGACGATGTGTGGGAGAAGTATCACGCGTTATTATTTGTTGATTTTTTAAAGCAAAGAATTAATTCCAGACGGTGTGTGGAAGGAACATCCCAGGTTTTTCGAAAAACTTAAATGCCAGTAGATCCAAATTTAAGTCCGGGCGGCAATGTGAGAACGGGCCCATTTACCGGTGGCTTATCACTGCTACTTCCCATCTTGACATGTGGATCACCTCTTCTGTACGTCACACTCCGACTGAATTGCTGGAAAGTCGGCGGCCAAGAAAATCTCTCATTTTCTCAAAATCGTGGAAAGAGATATATGATAACGACACGTAAGAAAAAAAATTATTAATAAAAAAAAATCATAGCGCACTCCATATTTTTGGCCATCATGACCTGCGCATAGAGGAACGTATAGCTATTGCTTCTTAGGTTCATCTTAGCTATAAAACACAGTTTTCTTTTCTGTGAAGAAATACTGAAAAAAGAATTAAGAAAAATGAAAAACAGAGAAGAAATTCCTGAGCTACCGCTTCTCACTCCTCTGGAAAGAAAGTACGTTCAAGTTGTTCAACACAGTGAAAACCAAAGCGGTAGAGGTTGGCCTTTGGCTGCTGCGGGAAACTCGCTTAAATGAAATTTTGAAGGAGAAAGAGGAAACGGAATCTCAGCGAAGCAGATGCGAAAAACCTAGAAATAAAACAAAAAAATCAAAACTAAGCCCGAGGCTGCAGAAGAATTGTTGTTAAAATGGTTCTATAAGTACCGTTCGAGGAAGAAATCTACACCAAGCGTAAAGGAAAGCACCGTTTAAATTATCCTTAAACGAAGGACTGATGACTCATGAGTGGAAAAACTTCTCGCTCACAATAACATGTGGCTGTGGAAATTATGAAATGAGTTTTACTTTTCGCCCGTAGGAAATTTCTTTCTTCTTATCTAAAGAAAGATATCATTCCGAAGATCAGTTCTAGCGGAAAAAAAAAAATAATTTTTAAATTAAGAAATTTTTTTATGAAATACTGAAATACCTAAGGCAGTAAATATTTTATGGTCGTACAAATTGAAAAGAGGAAGACCAGAACTTTTCTCACAGCGGTTTTTACTAAATGCTAAATCTCCACTGCACTTCATAAAATTATTAAATAAAATAAACTGCAAACGTCTAGTAATGCTTGCCACACCTCCCACACACACATAAATTCGTTACCAAACCATTTGTATCAAATCTAAGATAATGACGGTTTACCATTTCATCGATTTGTCGCCTAACGTTCTATCTGAGCAAACGCGTTCCACAAAAAATTCACGCCTGCTAAGATTATAGACGCTAAATGGCCTTTTCGTTCGGATCGTCCTCGAATTATAGCTAGAAAGGACATTTATTTGCATTTTGCAAGTAACCAACCGGCACCACGATGCTAATAAACTATCATTTTTATTTTACTATAAAATTGTACGAATGGGAGGTACAATTAGTTAGCTAGAATAATTTTACGTTATTTTACCTTAGAATATGTTTTAATTTGAAGAATGATTCTTAAGGTATTTTGAACCAGAAAAACTAAGGACAGAACACTCAAATATGTCATCATATACACCGATAAGCCATTATATTATGATCACACTAAGCGTAGAAAAATGAGCCCGCCTGGAGACCAAACGGTGGCGCAGCTGAAGTTCACAGAGCATTTTATATACACTGGTGTGCAAAAATTAAGGACGAAGAGGAGAAACAACCATAACAGCGGAACGAGCAGGCAGAACGGACCAAAAGACTACTCAGGAGATAGAAAAGGGTCCGGTACGGTAGGGCATCCGCATATATGCAGCATGACATACGAGGGGGTAGTGTCGGAAGGATATAAATCACAATAGTGATGTACGCTCAGCAATTCGGTGAAAGATATTGCACGGTGTACATCGGTTTGAACGACGTCGAGTTGCTGCCACCGCGTGATATGGCCAACAGGCTATCCAGTAGACGACATCTGGATGACTGTACCCGAGGTTGCGTTATTGGGAAATTGGAAGAAGGTCGAAGTATGACTAGTGTGGCCGAGGAGTTCGGGATCGCTCACAGCATCGTTTCACGAACTTGGAGAGCATTTCAAACGACAGGAACAGCTGTCCGAGAGTTTAGCAGTGGTCGTCCACGAGCAACCACGGCGGCGGACGACCGGTATATTGTCCTACAGGCGAGAAGAGACAGACGGAAGACAGCGAGAGAAATCGCAAGGCACATGCAACAAACAACTGGACGTCTGTTATCGCGTTTTACAGTGGCCAGGAGGCTGCACAAAGGTGGTCTATTTGCACGACAACCAGTACGGTGTGTGCCATTAACGCCTGCTTATCGGACGCGGTGGTTTCTGTGGTGCCAGGAATACAAGAACTGGACACATCAGCAATGGGGTCGAGTTCTCTTTACGGATGAGAGCCGAATTAGTCTCACGAGCGATTCTGGACTTATACACATCTGGAGAGAGCAGGGAACACGCAACCACACCTCCAACATCATCGAAAGGGATAGGTTTGGAGGTGGCGGAGTTCTCGTTTGGGGCGGTATCATGCTTGGTAGCCGTACTGACCTCCACATCTTTCAAGGAGGTTCAGTCACTGGTGTCCGCTATTGTACCTAGGTTCTCCTGTCTCACGTGCTTCTGTTTAGAGGTGCTGTGTGTCCTGAGTTCCTCTTCTTGGACGACAACGCTGCACCTCATCGTACAGTGGCTTTCGCAGAGCTGTTGGAGAGTGAAGATATTTAACGCATGGATTGACCCGCAAGGTCCCCGGACCTAAATCCAATCGAACACGTGTGGGACCTTCTCGGGAGACGCTTGGCAGCACGTCACCAGCCGCCAGCAACGATTCCGCAGCTGCGATTGACGCTACAAGAGGAACGGGTCGCGATGCCTCAACAGCTCCTTGAAAACCTCGTCCTCAGCATGGACAGACGTTGTAAATCCTGTAACGCAGTCAGGGGTGATCATATCCCCTACTAAAGACTGGATTTTTCTTGGCAGCCGCCTGTCACATGGACGTTTCTGTGTTCTGTCCAGTTGTGCTCGAAGCTACTTTTTTAATAAAGTGCCTTTGTATCCTTTGGATTCCTTGTTTGGACGGTTTTGCTCACTTGTCCCATATTCGTACATCTTGGGGATCTTATGGTATGATTTGAGTCGATGTGGAGCACTTCTGTACGACGTTATATTCGAAAAACCGTCTCGTCCTGAGTGTTTGCATGCCAGTGTACAACCGGAGGACCGGCTTTCGGTTAGTAGAGTGTTCGGAGTCAGAATGGGAAAAACTGCCGATTTATCGGAGTTTGATAAAAGACAAATTGCGATGACACTGTGCCTCGGATCTCGAAAACGGCGTGTCTTGTGAGTTGTTCACGTTCCGTTGCAGTGATTACGTATCAAAAGTGGTGCATAGATGGCCAAACGACAAACCGTTGTCCAGCCGTGTGTTGTCCGCAGCTCACCGATGCCAGAGAGGAGTGGAGACTGACGTGCATTGTTCCCAGCGACCGAAGGGCCACGCTGTGGCTAATCACCCGCAGCTCCAACAGTGGTGATCAGGGTAATGTGTCACAGCACACAGTTCATCACAGCCTTCTGCGCATGGGCCTGCGTAGCCGAAGACCCAGCCGGGTCCCCATGCTCACTGCACGTCATCGCCAACAACGCACGAAATGGGCCCAAGATCGTCGACATTGGACCGTGGATGATTGGAAGAAAGTGACTTGGGCTGACGAATAAAGATTCCTGGTGTATCACGTAGACGGCCGAGCGCAGATACGCTGATTACAAACGGAGGCCATGGTACGTGGATGCACTATTGGGAAGAAACAGGCAAACGGCGCTGGTGTTATGCTGTGGGCGATGTTTTCTTGGGAACCTTAGACTCCATTTTCCCAATAGCGCAATCCCTGACAGCTGTCAGGTATCTGAACATCGTTGCGGACCAAGTTTACCCATTCATGGCAGCTGTGCTCCTTGCTGGTGATGGCCATTACCAATGGGATAATGCGCCATGCCACACTGCAAGAATCGTCAAGGAGTGGTTCGAGGAACATGCTGGTGTTTTTCTGTTAATGCCCTGGCATCCAAATTCACCTGACATGAACCCAATCGAACATTTGTGGTTCGACTTGGAAAAGCGGGTTAGCGCTAAATCACCACCACCCCGAAATGTGCGAGAACTGGAAGACCTGCTGCTGACATTATGGTACCAGCCCTGGACCTGCAAAATTGGCGTCCTATTTCCATTCTAAATATCGACTATAAATTCTTTACTAAACTCCTTTCCCGTCGTTTGTATCTTGTTCTTCCTTTCATCCTTTCGCCCGACCAGTCATACACTGTGCCTGGTCGGTCTATCGCTAACAACATCTCTTTTGTTCACAACCTTGTTTTTCTTGCTCGTAAATTTTCTGAACCACTTGCCTTGCTTAACATTGATCAAAAATCAGCCTTCGATAACATTTCTCACGACTATCTTTCTGTTACTCTTCATAGCTTTGGTTTCCCCTCTTCTTTGGTTACTCTTTTACTTAGTCTCTATCGGGGCGCCCATTTTCATGTCCGGGCGGCTTCCTTTCTGACGGCTTCAATTCCTTTTCAACGTGGAATTAGGCAGGGTTACCCCCTCTCGGGGCAACTTTTTGCATTAGCCTTTGAACCGTTCCTGATTGCTGCTCATCGCTCTCTTCGATCTTCGCTGCCTCCTACCGTAGCAAGTACGCGACATCACGAATATACTTTTTCCGCTTATGCAGACGATGCGACGTTTTGTATCAGGAGAGATGCTCAGTTTGAAGACCTGCTCATCACCTATCACCAATATGCTGCTGTTTCGGGAGCTTCACTTAATGTCTCTAAGAGTACTGGTCTCTGGTGTGGGTCTTGGATAGGCCGCACTGACTCCCCTTGGGGAGCGGTGTGGTCATCCTCGACCCAGAAGATTCTCGGCACCTATGCTGGTCATCCGTTTACCGCTGGACAAGCTACATGGACCAACCTTTTCCCAAGGCTTCGGCGCCGAGCTGCGTATTGGCGTTTCGTCTTTCCATTTACATCTTATTTTCAACGTACACATATTGTCCAGCGTTACCTGCTCTCACTATGTACATATTCCTGGAATTCAACAGTTTTCTTGGCCTCTCGTCTTACTGACATCAATAGTCAGTTCACTTCCGTCATCTGGCAGTCCAAACATTGGTCGGCGGCCCAGACATTGTATCTTCCTGAGTCGCATGGTGGCATCCGGCTCATTGATATTCATCAATACTATAGAGCGTACCGTATTACCACTTTTCTTCGTCTACTTACCTCTCCCTCTTCTTCTCTTGTGATATCTTTTGATGCACTTCTTTCTGTCCATGATCCGTCCTTCACTTTTCTTCTTTTCCTCCGGATGGATTTTTACACCCTTCCTTCCCCTAACATTCCGTCTACTATCTCTGAAGCTCTTACGTTTTTCCGGTCCCTTCCTCTTTCCCGGGCTCCTCCTGCCACCACTCTTGATCTCCTTGTCGAACCACTCTTCTTTTCCTCACTGATCCACCCTCCTAACCAACCTTTCTTTCTCCTCCCACTCTGGGTTCGTTCTGGTATCTTAACAGTCAACGCCCTGATTACTGCTAACCTCTCTTGGAAACCCATTACTTCCCTTTTTCCTACTCCTACTCCTCTCGAGGAGGAGTATGCCCTCCTTCGCACTTCCCTTCTCTCTCTATACCCTGCTTTGGTTACTGCCGACGGACTACGTGTTGTCTCTGGACCCAGTCTTCCTATTCCTTTCTTTCTTCCTCTCCATGACTCTGTCGCCCCTGTGCTTTCCTTCAGCACTGCCTCCCTCTATCGTTTTCTCCGTTCCCCTTCGAATCTTCCACAACCCGTCTCTGACTTCTCTCCCTTGCTTTCCATGACCGTCTGGTCAGCTTCCTCTTCTCATCTCTCCTCTCCGCTCGAGCGCAATCTTCACTGGCGTTTCCTTCACCGTCGGCTCTCTGTTTCCCATCTTCTTTTCCGTATGTCTCTGGTCTCTTCTCCACTCTGCTTTTTCTGTGGTAATGTCGGTGATGTTTACCACACCTATTGCCACTGCCCTATTATGCTACCTCTTCTCAATTCTGCTTTCCGCCTGGCTGGCCTCATCGTTTCTCAAGATCTTCCATTCCAAGCATATCCGTGGCTTCTATTAACGAAGCATCCGCCCACACGTCTACCAGATACCTGCTGTTTTCTATTTGTACTTGTCAAACATGTCATTCATATGTTTCATCAATCACAACGTTCTGCATCGCAGCCACTTTCCATTCTGCAGGCCGGAAGTCGTTTGCTCTCTTGCTTTCGAGGCCGAATAGTTGCACGCCTTTGACTTGAATATAACACCGCCATATCGTCAAATTCTCTCACAACATTTCACACCACCTGGGCCGAGCACTCAGGATGGTTTACGATGGATGGGAATTCTGTCCGTCTCGCCATTTGAGTATATGTTGTGCGGGGTTTTTTTGTGTTTGGTTGCACTAAGTCCAGTGTGTCTTTCGTTAGATATTTGTTTCACCGTGGCAAGAGTGCTCTGTGTTTTTATTTTTTTCTATGTAGCCACGCTGTGGCAACCTACGTACGCATAATTATGGTTACATGTTAATATTGTATTGTGTTGTACACACTTGAGTTTCACACCACAGTACGTGTTTTTTTCTTCCTATTGTGATCCCATTTATGATTAATGTTACTTGCCTGCTGTTTTCTGTAAATATCGTATTTGTTTGTACGTACTTATACATAGTTATTATACACTGCTGGACAATTGCTAAGGACGGATCATAAACGGCTATATAGCGCATAGAAAAGTAAGTGTGGTTGGATGCCAAGTGAAATAAAATAATGTCAGAATGCCAGGACATTACAAGAAAGACAATTTATTGTGCTCTGAAATCCAGAAAGCTTTGGAACGTGTTCAAGGGACAAACAGGCCATTTTGAGCAGAATACGTAAACGTGAAAAAAATGCAATTACCGTCCGCAGGCGTTCCGGCGTAAGATGTCAGTACGGGATATGGCCACCATGGAGGGCGATGCAAAATTCCACACGTCGTGTCATGCTTTGCACAACATTATCAAGCAGCTGTTGAGGTAATTTATCCCATTCCTCGGTCAGTGCACGGATGAGGGTGTCCTTTTTTATTGGAGGATATTGGCGACCAGCAAGACACCTCCCCAAAGCATCCCACACATTTTCAATGGGATTCAGATCTGGAGAACGTGCTGGCCATACGAGGTGTTGAATATGCTCGCTCTCAAGACACTCCTGGTCAGCGACTGTTCGATAACATGTTGAGTTGTCATCCATGAAAATGAATCTATCACCGACAGCACCACGGAACATGCAAACATGAGGTAGCAGAACATCATTAATGTATCGTTGGCCAGTCATAGTCTCAGTTGGAAGCCCATAGAGGGACGTACGGCCATTGATCATGATGCCAGCCCATACCATGACACTACATGTCGGATATCGGTTCCTTTCCTGTATGTTTGCTGGACAATATGCAGTACCACTATCACGCCAGATCAGTTGTCGTCGACATCCAGACGATAGACTGTATCTCCTCTCATCTGAGAAGAGGACAGCAGACCAGTCGTTATCACTACAATTGCGATGTTGATGGCACCATTGCAAACGGGTGGTACGGTGACGTCTGGACAATGGGATGCACACAACAGGACGGCGGGCGTATAGTCCTCCTTCATGCAAACGTCTGGCGACAGTTTTTCGGGAGATCCGCTTGCCAGTAGCAGCCATAAACTGATTTGCTACCTCACTAGCTGTGCTGCGCCGGTGTCTTTTTGTTGAAAGCACTATGTATCGATCTTCTGTAGGTGTCGTACTGTGAACACGACCTCCCCCGTGACGTTTGCTACACTCTCCATTTGTTTGAAATGATTTCCAAAGCCTTGAAACAACACTGTGGCTGACGTCGAACTCTCTGGCAACATCTGTTATTTTTCGCCCTTCTTCAATCTTGCCAATAATACGGCCACGCGTAAAATAATCTAGGTGATGTTGGGAAGCCACACTGAAAATTGCAAGTTCGTCCATTGATTCTTTCCCTTTCAACTTTGCGTTTGAACAACAACGGTCAATACGCGTCAAATCCTTTATATCTCTTATCAGCGCTATGACGTCAGGAACAAGTTCGGCAATCCAAAATTTGCATACGCACAACACGTCTTACTGTAGCCCGCACCTATGCTAATTTCCACATTTTCCTGCCTTCCATTTTATGGTTGCTATCGTTGCTATTGTCATCCGTCCTTAGCAATTGTCCGGCAGTGTAGTTTTATCCGTGTTATAGGCGAACACGTTATTATCGTATTACTCGGCAAATGTGCTGTACATTTTTCTAGTGTATTATTTCTTGTTCTCTGTATCAGCATGATGAAATTGTACCTCTTTCATAACCTAGGGTCTGCACCTCTCTTGTAGATTTCATTTGCATAGCTTCCCTGAGTGATAATTGTGTTACATATGTACTTCAACGATATTAACCACTCTGAGTGTTCTATTCATTTTATTAGTCGTGTTTCTTCTATTTTAAGTACAGAGTGTAGACCTACGTCATCCTTTTCTTTCTTTCAAAATGTTGAAAATAACATGACTTTTTAAAGGTGGTATACTGTTCACGAGACGTTGACTCATCAAGCTTTTGATTTTTGTTTCCGCCAGGTTGTATTCACTGTTCTCTAATGTTTTTTTTTTCACTCACCGTACCTAGTGTGTATTGTGTCTTTACTGTTTTCCTCAGTTTGCTTTTTTCCCTCGCCAATGTCGAGTAACATTGTGTGTACTGTTAATTAACTTTATTTGTGTGGCAACATGTTGTACAAATTTCCTTTTTTCTTACATTGCATATTTTATGTGATTTTGCTCAAGAACATTTTTATTCTGTAGTATGTCATTATGTCTTATTAGGTGAGTCGTGTTCTGTGACGATATTATCTCCGTTAGCATCCCTGTATTTTCTGATCAAAGTTCTTGTTGTGTCACCGACTTTGCGATGTTGTATCTTGTGCTTTGTGTATTGTTTTTGTTTATTACATACATCGTTGTATTTACTTACATTCTCTGTTCTAGCACACTCTCCCGAAATCATTTTGTTATTTGCTATCATATGCTAAATATGCTTCCTGTGTTTTTCTAGTTGTATTTCACGTAATATGGGGTTGCACTTGACCCCAGATTCCTGTACCATTACGATACTCATAGAATGCTTGCCTGCATTCGTGTTTTTATTATTTTAATCTGGGTAGCTTTACCCTCTGACATGTGTACATATCTTTATAAACGTCATGTGTATTTTTATGTTTTTGATGGGCGCGAATGATGTAACAGCCTATTTTCTTAAATAAAATTTGTTGAAAACCAATCGGCACCCCATCGAATCGATGTTTTGCCGAATGGACGCTGTTTCGCTGGCAAAAAGTAAGTCCTACAGCTTTTTAGGTAGGTGGTAATAATGTAAAGGCTCGTCGTTGTTTTTATCCGGTTGTAATAATATGAACTTAAATCTACTAAATTAGTACACTGAAGTTTTTATACAGATTTTCTTCCTAAACTATACTAAGACTAGGAGAAAGCCCGTCAATAATGACGAGGGAAAATAAGATGAGTAATTTTTTAATAACCAGGCATAATTTTCGTTTGGGATGTTCAAATATGAAAGAATATTTCGTGAACATTACAACAATATAAAAATTATATTGGTTGGGGCAGGGATTCGGCAATTAAAAAAGGCAAGCGCTCGCATTTTTGAAATATTCGTTCGCCGCACATCGCATTGTTTCTATAGGCAGCTGATGAAATATCGAAACCAAATCACAGCAGCCAGTCGAAATATTTTTGATATTATCTTTCTTTTGTGAAATCGTTAGAAAGCAAGCCTTGTCAGTGGTTACCGTACCTCAAAACCCCTAAAAACATGCATCGTGGACCTAAAGCGTGCATTGTTTCATTTGCTGAAAAAAAATAATACGCAGATGGTAAGCAACTACGTTCACTTGTTCCTGATGCTGCCAGATAGCAGAAAAGTGTAAAAATAATGGAAGCACTTACGGAGACTTAGAATAGCACTGTTGCAAATTAAAATGTTATGATAGTTTCATGCGTAGAAGCACCAACAGTATTTTTTTCTTTTCTTTCTTTTTCATTTCTTCTACAAATATAAATAAAAGAACACCTGGTTTATTCTGCGAAATTTTTTTTAGCTATATTCTGAGAATTTTGTGATTTATGCAAAGATAGTTCTCAAATCATATTCCATCAGCATACGCATAAAATTATTATAATACACTGTTACGTACTGTATTAGAACTCTCAAATTTTAGAACTAAATGGGAAAAGATACTGGGTTGACAACCTAAAATAATCATTTTAGGTTCCCCAGGGGGAATGCTAAAAGTAAATTTCATGAGATAGGATACTGAATGAAAAATTCTGTATGCCGTTCATGAACGACAATGTCGAACCAAAATTCCTGACGCAACGTTTTCCTGTTCCGAAAGAGTTGCTGAAACGATTTTAACAATCTCTGATGTCATGTCAGAATAATTTGTATGAGATGACGTCACACCATCAGCTGCAACAAATGGGTCTTTGTTGCTATGACGACAAAGCAAAGTGGTTCGCAACAAACGGGGCAGACGTTCAGACAAAGGAAACTGCATATGTTTAGATGAGAAAAAAGAAAAGGAAGTCACTGTGCATAAGAATTCCATACAAGTGTAAACGTGGGTAAAAAGTACCTGTTATTCAGTTTTATCTGAAATCGGAAAAAAAACTTTCGTTCTGCGAATGGAAAAAGTTAATGTCAAAAGTTTGAATTATGTACTTGAAATTTATTAAGTAAATTAGGTCAGATTTTGGTACTTCAATTACACTGAAGCAGCAAATTATTAAGAACACCTACGAATAACATGTTGGACCGCTCTTGGCTTTCAAAGCAGTCTCGATTCGATGTGACATGGATTCAACGAGTTGGTGATATCGTTCTACAAGTTGGTTCAGCCAAGCGGATGCGATGGTGTTCGTCAACTGACGACTGCTGATTTCTTGAACCCGTTGTATTTTTATCTCAACGGGCTTTACAGCTAGTTTTAAATATATCCATCAACGTTTTTCGTGTTGCAAAATTTCATCGTTAAAGTGCTAATAATCTTCGTGAGTTGTGTATACCTGCTATGGGTACCCAAAAAAAGGCGCTTATGGTCTTCAAACTGGAAACGATTATTTTAATCTCTTTTCTCTAATGCGAGAATCCTGGATACTTATAATGGAATTAAAATACTACAGAATAATGTAGTTCCCTTGGGACCTCTGTTATTCGTATTCATGCGGGTAAGAATTATCCTACCGTGACCTATCGAATTCCCACACCATTTCGTTGTTCCACTGGCATGGACACTCACGGAAGGAAAGCCAAGTTTGCAATGCAGTTAGCTGTTGTATTTTGCTCAAAAATAAAAAAAAATCATCGTAAAGATTAGTTTCATTTGTATTCCCCGAAATGCACATAAGAAAACAATACATCAAATAAAATAATACTGGCAGATTTGGATGTAACCTGGTTTATGTCCGAAGATCGGAGAGAGAGAGAGAGAGAGAGAGAAAGAGAGTTCAATATACCTGAGAGGCAAATGACGTGATTTTCGGGAGAAGATTGGGCACGTCCCATTCGGAGGCGGTTTTCAAATGGATCACCATACATGTCATTCTTTCCCAGTAGGCTTTCCTTGTTCTCAGATGCGCAATGGAAATCCATTACCTTTCCACCTCCACTCCTTTCTCCCCCTTCCCCTTTATTCCCAAGAGAATGCACCTCAGTTGCATGGAAGTTGAAATACATCAGATACGAAGAAGATGGCGCTGAATAAGAATTTGATAGCTCTATCGAACTACCTCTGTGAAGAGGAAATTTAGTCGTAAAAACCTACGAACTACAGGGACGAAGTTTCTCTTCTTGACATAAAAGAGGCCTTCATCCCTCGATGCAGTGAAAAATCATATGTTTCTCTCACTTGTATGTGCATGCGTTGTTTGGACAGATAGAAAAATTCTGTGCACCATTTGTTCATCGAATGGCCATGCACCAGCCGCATTACCCTTATTAATCTCCCATGCAGAGTTGCTCATGCTCTTTTCCCATTAGTTTATTGTTTTCCATTGCTATCTCCATAAAATATGCGGAAGACTCATAAAAAAAAACAGTCGTTATCCGCAAAAATTTGAAATCTTACTCAAACATTCTGTTGACTTTTACGGAACACATCTTTTATATTTCGGGAAAGCAGTTCTTCGTTCCCCTCCTACTGGGCCTAAGACTGTGTGAAAGTACGAATTTGTCGGTGATGAAGATCACAATCGCGTTTCCTTGCTCCGGAGCCAGTTCTTACAACCGACTAAACTACACCGAAGCAACGTATCTCTGCAGATGTTTCGTCTTGACAAGTGCATTGCCTCTGTAGTGCGTCACATCATTTCCCTCTTAATTTTTTATGTTTTGAAGTGAAGAAGGAATTTTCATTAATTCCAGACGATGTGTGGAACAAACATCAGACATTTCTCGAAGCGTGGAAAAGTGATCACTTACATATTTGCCATTGTGTGTGATCACTTACATATTTGCCATTGTGTCTGTGGCCCAAGATCAGCTTACATATTTACCATTGTGTCTATGGCCCAAAAAGTCGAACTTTAAAACTTATTCTACTCACTTTATTTTGTTGCAAGCCTAGCAAGGATCCCATTCACCTGTCTTGAAGCATAATTTTCCTAGTAGGCGGTGTAAAAGTAAAATCCATTTATAACGAAGTAAATTTCTCCGTCATTTTTGGTCTACGCCGGGATCGAACCCGGTCCCCTCATTCCGGAATAAGTCACTCTACCAATTGAGCTACGCGGACGTTCGTATCGCTGCTATCTGCCTTTATGTCGTGTGCGTCCTGCTGGGCAAGCACGTCACATCTCCCCCCTCGAAAGAGGGCCGGGGACATGGTCCACGGGTCAGCCGTGACCATGAATCGTCGCAGGCAGCCATCCGCTGTAGTACTCCCAGTCAATCTAGTGTGTTGAATGCAAGGTCACACACATTTTTCTTTTTCGAAGCGCTGAAGGGATTCTCTTATTTTTCCTCTCTCGCGGTGTGGAAAGAACATCACACCATTGCGAGATCTTGAACGGCCGGGTCATCCGGGAAGTTCGGGCGCCATTATAACGAAGTAAATTTCTCCGTCATTTTTGGTCTACGCCGGGGCTCCAACCCGGTCCCCTCATTCCGGAATAAGTCACTCTACCAATTGAGCTACGCGGACGTTCGTATCGCTGCTATCTGCCTTTATGTCGTGTGCGTCCTGCTGGGCAAGCACGTCACACATTCTATACGCGATGTTTTTTAAAGGCACTTTTATGAGATCCTGCAGGAAATTTTTCAGGGGGGGGGGGCTAGCGTAATTAATTAAGGTTTGGCTAATATGTAGAAAACAGTAATTCGTGAAAATGAAAAGTAAATACTATTACTACTACTTACTTATTACACTAGAACACTACTACTACTACTGCTATTATTATTATTATTATTATTATCATTATTATTATTTGATGCTGCTCTTGAAGAAAGTGTATGTTAGTAAGAGTCATGTATTATCATGCACATTGGTAACTATTTTCAAAATAATGAACAGTGTCGTGCAGGGCCTTGCCAAATTTTTTAAGTTCAGTACACATCACCCTGAGCGGAACTTATTTGGACGTTACGGTTTGCTAGGTTTTCCGCTTTCACGTTATCGTTTTCCAATTCCAAATTTCCAATAAAATTCGGATATTAAATTAAACGCTCCGAACTCCATCTTTCCTTGTGGTCCAGTTCTGTGGCTGTAAAAAAAAAAAGTAATAAATAAAATAAAATAAAATAAAATAAAATAAAATAAAAGGGAAAATAATTTTACAGGGGTACAGGGGGTCAAGTGACCCATGTGACCCCCCCCCCCTGTCGGCGCCCATGGGCACTTTGGAAAATTCCCATACTTTTAATACCTTGTGTGAACTGATGAAGAGAGACTAAAGAATTTCCTTTTGAATGAGCTAGTGATAATAATGACGAAGATTTCGGTCATTACAATCTCGGCTCGATCTAAAACGAAATATCCTAGATGTGTTGTTGTAGTAACATCGTCTCGTACATGGAAACAGTTCCTTTTAGAAGGGACAGACAAAGTGGTTTTAAAAAAATTTTGTGCAGAACTTTTACTGTCTGATCCGAAACGAAATTTCACAGCTATTCCAGTAGCGTACACTGTAAACGAAAATGATATTCTGTATTATCTGTCCATATGGTGTCTTTATGAGGGGTTATACATGATACTAAAACATGGGGGTTTGATATGAGAGAAGGGGTACTAAAATATCGCAATTTGATAAGAGGGGGGGGGTGATATATACCATAAAACCCGAGACTTCAATGACATCAAATTTAATTAAAATTTACATATTTATTTAACTTATTTTGCATACAGGTGTTTGTGTCGTTCCTTTGTAGAATGATATAAGCCACAAATTCCTTGCTAGATGATAGGAAAGCATTTTTGTATTTAAAAGGATTTTTTTTAAAGTGTGGCAGGAAAAAACTTCTTGAAAATCTTTAACTTTTAGAAAACCAGTAATTACGTAGATAAAACGTTATTGCTTAAAATGCTTTTAATTTATTTTTCATCAAAGTGAATTTCATAGTTTTGCTGAGACTGGCTAAATTCGAAAACACGGTGATATTCTGCTTTTTAAATTTGTTTTAGTAATGATCAAAATCATAAATGACATTACTTTAGATGAAGATTTTGAAATTTCATTCACGGCACGAATACAATACTTATTTTTTTCTCTCCCTGAGATACGTGAATGAAGTACAGAATTAAGTGGTCAAGAAAGAATGACTTCAAATCTATTTATTTAAAAAATTTCTTATCTCATATCCTATGATTTAACAGGACAAAACAAAGACACGATCTACTTGTGAGAAGGAAAAGCTAGTAATTAAGGTAAGTAAATTTGTGGGTTCTTTGGATTGCCTAATTAATCACTCCTAGCATAAAACGATAGCGGAATGGTTTACTATACATTTGTGAACAAGTGCAACAAAACCTTTTTTTCATTTAACAGTGTTTCGGGACACCTGCGTTTGGTAGGAGTGCTCTCACCCTTTCTATATAATGTTCGCACATTTCATTTCATAATGCGCTGGTACGTACATTACGAGTCATGTTATCTGAAGGTAAATGAATCCTGTCTCTTGTTTTTCGTACGTTTTCTGATTGTTTTTGGGCTCAAAGTAATAGCTTTTCTCTGTTGGGGCACACCATCAACACCTCGTGGGAATGCGGCCAGATGTTCTGGCGAGTTACGCAGTCAAGTCAGGCACCATCTGTTAATGAGCTTTTGGGGGCGAGACTAGCCCACGAAGACCGCTGCTGCCTTTGTTCGGCTCATAGCTCAAGTGACTCTGGAGAGGGCCCTAGGTTATTACAGGCTTCTACATCATTAAGGCTTACCTCATAATCACCTGAGGTCTTCAAATTAGCGCACAACCGTTTCATAATCAAAGCACATCTCGGCTCGTTTGGAGTTAGTTCCAAAATCTGTCAAGCGTCAAGCGTGTTAACACGCGCTTGTACTTTAACGCTTTATTGGCGATACTTTGAATTCTGGAGGTAATCTCGACGCTTAGTAGCGGTTTAGGAACTGGAATTTAATATGCACGTACGTCTGCTTGAACTTTATTTTTCTGCATATATATACGGTGCTAAGACAATAGTTACCATATCTATAAACCACTACACCCATTCAGGAGCACCGAAACGCAAAAATCTTACTGGGAGGATGATGATGGTAAATAGGGAGGAGGGGGGGATAGGAAAATTTAACAGTTTTGAGGAACATCTTGTCATTTTTCAAGGAAAATCACAGAAACTTCGCCCGTTTCCCAATTATAGCTTAAGGTGAACGTCAAGTAATTTTGCTTCCTATGCTTCCAATGGAAAAACTTCTGTACACATTTTCTTCACAATTAATGCGTTCCCAAGGATCAAAATTTGAACATCGATTAAAATAGCTTCATTTTATAACTTGGAATACTTAATATTTTCTAAAATATAACCATAATTATGGAATCCAGCATTTGTTTGTCTACTGACGTCATCAAAGTACTGGTCGCGCCATCTTTTTTCTGCACAATTAATGCGTTCCCAAGGATGAAAATTTGAACATCGATTAAAATAGCTTCATTTTATAACTTGAAATACTTAATATTTTCTAAAACATAATTATAAATATGCAATCCAGCATTTGTTTGTTTACTGACGTCATCAAAGTACAGGTCGCACCATATTTTTTCCGGTTTTAACACCACCAAAGGAAAAGTTATTGACTTTTAATATAATTATGGTTATGTATTAGCAAATATTAAGTATTTCAAGTTATAATATGAAGTTATTTTAATCGATGTTCAAATTTTCATTCTTGGGAACACACTAATTGTGAAGAAAATGGGTACAAAAGTTTTTCCATTGGAAGTATACGAAGCAAAATTACTTGACGTCCACCTTAAGTACACCGGACAAAAAACTAGTTTCCCCTGGCAGAACTTACCTATTAACCGGTGAGGGCTCCTCGTGACTTGATAACAGCATGAATCCAGTGTGGTAGAGACTCCACGAGATTGTGGATGTATTGAACATCGATTTGCAGCCAATCTTGCGTTAATTGGTCCCAAAGTTCCACCAGAGTACGTGGGTATCTTTTCCGGCGTTTCACCTTCTGTTCCAAATGATCTTAGATCTTCAATAGGATTTAAATCTGGGGATTTGTCTGGCCAGTCGAGGTGAGAATATGTTGCTGATTATTAGTCGTGGAACTCAGTCACAGTTTTAGCCCTGTGCACACGACAATTTTCGTCGTAGAAGACAAGAGTGGTAATGTGATGCTACTCCTGGAGACGTAGGGCAAAGGGCAACACGTCGTCATTCGGAATGCGGAGATATGCATGCTGGCTCAAATTCACCGTCACTGCAAAGAGAGGGCCCATTTCATGGTACGAAAACCATCCTCCAAACATTACAGAGCCCCCTCCAGCTTGAACAACGCCTTCGACACGATCAGGATTAAAGGCTTCATTGGGCAGGCGATGCACCCATCGCCTCCTATCATTGGAGTACAAACAAAAACGAAACTCATCAGGACCAAATTACACGTTTCCAATCCTTCACAGTAAAGTTTCGGTGCCTCTGACCCCATTGATAACGTGCGACTTTGTGACTTTCTGTTAAAAGAGTCCTCTTCCGTGGTACTCTGCTCCAGATGTCCATCGCGTGCAGGTCTCGTCGCAATGTCCTTTCGAAAATTGGTTGGAGCAATTGTTGGACGACTCGTTATCCAACTCTCGAGAAGATACCAGTCCCAGATTATTCAAGCTTATGCACCCACCACAAGTCACCCTGAAGAAGAAATTGAAGAATGATATGAGGAAATTCGGAATCTAAATAACAAAGGCAAACAGTACTTGAAGATCATTATGGGTGATTTCAATGCAAAAGTAGGGCAACAGCAACAGATGATTTAAACTCCGGTTGGTAAATTCGGTTACGGAAACAGAAATCAACGTGGATATACTCTCGTGAACTCCTTTTTCAAGAAAAAAGCCGCACAGGAAATGGACATGGAGACATTCGAATGGGACGACAAGGGAAATTGATTTTATTATGTGTAACAAAATATTCGTCATCGCAGACTGCAGTTTGCTAAACAAGTTCAACACAGGTAGTGACCATAGATTGGTGAGATGTAAGATACACCTCATCACTAAACTCTCGAACGTGGCAGGCTCATAAGACAAACAAAATGTATTGACATAACCAAACTTATAAAACACCATAGTACCTTCAAGTTGGAACTGAGGAACAGATTCTCTGCTTTAGAAGGCCTAACATCGGAAGAAATGGATATCTCTGAAGCTCACAGAGAACTCACCAAGGCTCTTATGGAAATAAGTGGTGCCAAGAACAAGTTACATATGAAAAACATTTCAGGAAAAAGAAAAACGTTGATGCAAAAGAGAAGGGAGATGAGGACAAATAAAGACGTAACTTTCAACGTGGAATATATAGAGCTATGCAAGACAGTGAGAAAAGGTATCACTGAAGACATAAGGAAATTCAATTGTGAACTAGTGAGGAAAGCAATTGAAAACAACCAGAGCCTGAAGAGAGCAAAAGGACATCTCAGTAAGGGAAGAAAATAGATTATGGCTCTGAGAAAAGAAGATGGCACTGTAACAAGAAATAGAAGCGAAATTTTGACAAGGGTGAAAGATTTCTATTCAAAACTATATGAAAGGGATGATACATCTATTCCAGACATTACGACAGGTATCAGTGCCAAAGTCCCTCCAATCCTCCCTGCAAAAGTTACATATGCAATTAAGAACATGAAACAGGGAAGAGCTCCAGAAGAAGATGGAATTACCGTGGACATTATACAAGAAGCAAGTGGAGAAATTGGAACTACACTCGCCGAAATTTTCACCAGATGTCTTAATGAAGGGAAGATTCCTGAGGATTGGAACAATGCTACAATGATCTTCCTCCATAAAAAAGGTGACATTGAGGATCTCAGGAACTACAGGCCCATCAGCCTCCTGGATTCAGTGGTTTATAAAATCTTCACTAAGGTTCTTTCACATCGCTTGAAGGTAACACTAGATATGGCCCAACCAAGAGAACAAGCTGGATTCAGGAGTGGCTACAGCACTATAGATCATATCCATGTACTGAGAGAACTAATTAAAAGAACAAGAGAGTATGAACTCCCATTATGTTATGCATAGCTTTTATTGACTATGAACAGGCCTTCGGTTCCGTGAAACCATCAGCAGTTACAATGGCTTTGAAGTCTTGCGGTATTGAAGATGCATACATTAGCATTATTAATAACATCTATGAAAATGCAAGTGCAAAGGTTCGGATATTTGAGGATACAGCACAAATAAGAATTAGAAAGGGAGTGAGACAAGGTGACACCATATCTCCCAAGCTCTTTAACGCCACATTGCAAAATGTCTTTCAATCATTGAACTGGGAAAACAAAGGGATAAAGATTAATGGAGATTACTTAACTCACCTTCGTTTTGCTGATGACGTAGTCATCTTTGCAACTACCCCTGAGAGCTGCAGAGTATGATCCAAGAACTTGCTGACAAGAATAAAGAAGTGGGATTAAAAATGAACTTTCAGAAGACAAAAGTGATGTACAAAATGCTTTTACAAGAAACGAGGATTTGGCGAATGATAGAGAAAAGCTTAAAACAACCAATTCCTACCTTTATCTTGGGCAGCAGACATCAAGGGAGTGTCACAATGAGGAAGAAATTAACCGGCGCATAAAACTTCGATGGAGGGCTTTTGGAGAAGCAGTACAATTTTTAAGAGCAGTATGCCGGTATGTCTCAAAAGAAAAGTGTTTAATCAATGCATCCTGCCAGTGTTTATGTATGGAGCAGAGACATGGACCTTAGCTAAAAAGACATACAAAGACTGCAGACAACTCAAAGAAGCTTGGAAAAATGCATGCTTGGTGTAACCAGGAAAGATAAGCAGAGAAACTTGTGGATAAGGAAAATGACAGGAGTGGACGACATCATGACCAGAGTGAAATCACTGAAATTTCAATGGGCTGGACATGTTGCCAGAAGAACAGACTACCGATGGATAACCGAAATTTTAGACTGGATTCTGAGGTACAGGAAAAGATCCAGAAGAAGACCCCATGGGAGATGGATGGATGAAACTTGAAGGTATGCTGGAGTGACATGGAGGAGACAGGCCCAAGACAGACAATTGTGAAAGAAATTTGGGGATACCTTCATCCATCAGTAGATTGATAATGGTTGATTATGATGATATATATGTAAATGATGGTGCCCAAGTATATATATGTATATATACTTGGGCACCATCATTGTCGTGCAATCTATAATAAAACTATATTTATATTATAAAAATAAACTAAACATACTAAAATAGTTTATACACTTTTTTTTATAGTTTCGTGTTTTTTTATATATATTTAAAATAATATATAAATTTGCTTAGAAATATTCTATCCAGACTTGATTTTTAAAAAGCAGGAATCTTGTATGCTCGCAAAGCGACCAATTGAACGCCAGGAAATTAGTGCTGATTTTTCTGTTGTTTATTCGCACTTTGTGACTTTATGATTCAGAAATTTAGCACTTCGTTTTTGATGGAAAAAGTTTTTAAAAATCCGTGCAATGCCAAGAAGAGGGACAGTTTTGCCAGCGTGCGTGTGTGTGTCTCTTCTAGAAAGTCTCTTTTAATGAAGTAAATTTCTCCGTCATTTTGGTCCACGCCGGGGCTCGAACCCGGGTCCCCTCATTCCGGAATAAGTCGCTCTACCAATTGAGCTACGCGGACTTTCGTTCTTACTGCTATCTACCTTTATGTCGTGTGAGTCCTGCTGACAGGTACGTCACACTATCACTGGCGTACCACAAAAAGTGGAGGGCTCCTGCAAGAAATATTCAGAGGCAATTTTTTTAAATCATTCAATTTTCATATATTACACCAACATTCATTTCAGTGCTTCCAATTTTGCATTTGTATTCAAATTACCAATAATTTACTATCGATCTCAATTTTACCAGAATTTCATGTAAATCCTCCTTAATTTTATATTATATCTAAACTCACAACATTTAGAAAAATGCAATTCTAAGATCAAGATGTTTATTCGCTTCCTGCCTATGTGAATTTTGTTAGATTTCACGTCATGCTGAGGTCACTATTAATATTAACAGCAGAGCCTGCGTCATTTGATTAACACTTAAGAGTGAAGTTTTGGTAGTGAAAATTTGTTAGGCCGCCCCCGGTGGTGCAGAGGTCTAAGAGCTGGCTTAGGACCATTCGTCCGAGAAGAGTCCGGGTTCGAATCCGGTGAAGCATGGATGTTGTGTTTGTCTTATGACACTGGCTCTCTCCCTTCCATGGAGCCAGTGACCTTTAATTAGGGACGGGTGACTGCTTATAGCCTATTAAATTGCTCACGGTGGTCGTTAAACCTCCAATCAAAAAAAATAAAAATTTGTAAGTATAAGACTGTTTCTAACACTAGTAAATAACATGATATTGAAATGTGTATTAAAAACGATTTACTTACAGCTTAGTCACCCTTTCTCCCTACAACTACGGCAGGTAGTCCTTGTGGTGCCGCGACCTACACAGGAGGTGGGAGGGGTGCTGGACTAAGATAGGGGATAATGGAAGCGGCTTTAGTAAGGAAAGCTAACTTCACCTAATCCCACACTGTCCTCCTCAACCACCAGCCGACCTTGAAAAAAATCATGCTGTTCGTTTTCAGGAAAGTCATTTTTAGAGTGTTTCGTGGGTCATCCTTCCGAGGCCCCCTTAGACTTGGATCCCCCTCTCAATGCGAGGGTTGTAGGGTCTTACGGTACGCCCCTGCGCCTTTATCAGTTTTTTTCTTTACACCAGAAAAACCGCCCTTTACCCCTCTCTAACGTAAGCTTTCGGATCCGCCCTGCTCCCAGTTGATCAGATCAGATCATATGTAGAGGATTTTAGGAAGGGAGTATCTGACCCCAGGTCTTAGAGCGCTTTTATGCAGGCGTTTTTTTGCGGCGCGTTTTACGGACGGCAAAAAACGCCGCGTTTTTTGCCGTAGTTGCCTGTCTTTTTATGCAGGCGTATCGTGCCGCGCGCTTCGACGACGGCAGATTGTGTAATCAGTGCTGCCAGTGACTCTATTAAATGCAAAAGATCCGGTTTATAAATGGAAAAGTAGGAACTGCAGGTTTTTGAGTAAGAGTATCGTTGAAACTTTTTATTGCTTTTTCGAAAGCTGCTTTTAAGTCGATTTAAGGAATAGAAAGGGTGAGAATACTTGATAATCATCAGTATTAACCCAAGGGAGCAGAAAGTAATGAGAAAATGTTGTTCCAATACAATATAAATTAATTTTAACACTATTAAATGAGATAGTGTGATGTTCTCAAATTTCTTTATTTCTTCAGCCTAAATAATAACTCTTTTGGTTTAAGATGGTTTAAAGGGATTAGGGTCAAGAAAGAACTTGATTGTCCTAAGAAGAGTTATCCTGTGAAAAATATTTCTTTCTTCATTGATTATCCTACCACGAAGGAAATAAACTATTTACAGCAAACACGCCCGATCACCAGGAAAGTTTTTACAAGTACTCCTCATCGCAACTCGGGAACAAGGTGGGAAGGTTCCAACAGAGATGTGTTCCCTTGGCTGGAAGTAGCATGAAAGCAATTTATAGCACAGCAGGCCAGTTAAGAATTCGCTTTAAACAATGAAAAGTGTGGGAAGCGTGAATACCTTCTTTACCAACTGCTACAAGGAACTCAAAATTATTTTAACCGTTACTTTGAAAATACGTACATTGATAAGAACTCGAAAATTTGGAATATCACAACAGCAAGAAAAAATATGTTATTATTAATATGAGAAAGTAAAATATCAATTGACAATATAAAGTAGTTGCTTTAAGAACTGATTTGCTTTGGTCCGTGAAAACCAAAACTGAAAATCCAATTATATGTTATCGGGGCCCCTCAAACAGCGAGGCCCTAGGCGCGCGCCTAATGCGCCTAGCCGGAAATCCGCCCACTGAGAAAACCTCATCATTCATATTATTATTACTTGTGAAAAAAATATTAAATTGGGTGCTCATTAAATTTACAAATTTGCAGAAGCAAAAAAAAAAAAAAAATGGAATCCATTTTGAGAAAATCCAGGTGGCCCTTTAGGTGGTTTTTTTCAACTAGGCCCAGCTTGAAAAACCCCACGGGGTTTTTCTACGTTGGCAAACCCTGTTAATGTTTTGCATTTTGTTTTGGAATAAAACTGTGGACCATGTGCGCCGACTTTCCAGAAATCCAATGGGTGCACAAGCACATAACAATAACATGGAGTACGAGAATAGGAAAGACTCCTTATCTCCCCTCCCCCCGCGGGCGTTGAGGTTTGGAAATAAAATGCAGACTAACTTTTTCAAAAAGTCTGTATGTAACCTAAATTTTAAGGCTGTTAGATATCAGCCCAAAATATCACAACCTGTTGTCGAAGATAATAACATTTTCAGCAGTTATTTCATTAATTTAATATTTTTTCAAAAATTTTTAAAATCTGTGTGCTTTTAAAACATTTGAACATGATGCCCAAAATTTTTGATTTTTGCTTTTTTCAATTAAAAATTTTGATTTATTTCCGATTTTCATTACCAGGGCAGTTCAAATTTGTAAAAATTCTTGTAAAAGACGCAAAACTTTTTTTTTCCAACACCACTGGGGCACTTGAGGCTTAAAAATTTGCAGTGATGCACGTCTTGGGTACTTTCGAGTTTTCTACCCCCAACCGATACGTTAATTTTTTTTAAATTCTTATTGTGTCTAATATCTTCGTTATACATGGTATGGTCACAAGTAAAATAACTGTAATTTGACTCTCCCGGATTTTTCTCTCTCACCTTTTACATACACATTGCATGTAAAAGATGAAAAAGCTATTCTTTAAACAGCAATTATTTTCATTGGCAATTTGCACCGAAATCGTACTCGAACGCTGGATGAATTAAAAGAAAAGTACAGTTGCATCATTCGCAATAGTGTACTTTTTTAAATTCAAATCTGAAACAGCGTCAGCAAAGCGACGGGCTAAAAGCTAGTAATAAATAACATTAATATTAAACAATAATAATAACAGTTTGAACTAACCAAGACTATATTTCTCTTTAACATCCAATCCTTCGAACTCCGGGTTAAATAGAGTGCACACTTCGATCCACTGATTTTTTTTTCAGGTTTTTATTTTTGTAGTCCTCCAATGATGAATCCCAAATTGCTGTATTATTTTTAATAGCATCCATAAAACGTTCTGTTTCAACAGCATCTATTTCTTACAAAATATAACAATGTCACTTCAACTAGTACAATGTAATCCCACGGCGATGAACACTGATGGACTGATGGACAGTGGACACTTTGCAGACCGGTTGTCAGCGACCCTTGGATTGCAGATGAGGGGAAGGTTGATTTATTACAAGCCGACGGCAGAAAACGCGACGTCTGCATAAATAGTCCCACTCCCCACCATGTACTTGGAAAAGTTGAGCGTCTTTTTGCTGCTCGGCGTTCTCTAGAACACGACGGCATGTTTTTCACGACGCGACCGGAAGAAAACGCGACGTCAGTGCATAAAAGGAACAGCCTGTCCCCACTGCTTTACAGAACGGACGTTTTTTGCCGTCGCCGAAACGCGCGGCAAGAAACGCTTGCATAAAAGGGGCCTTAAACCACCCTTAGAAATAGGAAGCTAGGAGATTTAGGCTAGATTACCCGATAGGAAAGTGACACGGAAGCGAAGTAGAAAGGGGAAGGAAGACGCCCTTATTTATTACCGGGGGCCAGACCCCGGGGTCCGACGGCTTAATGTGCCCATCCGACGCACGGCGGATATTTAGTGGATCGAGCGTTGGTACCTGCTGGGATCGAACCTGGGGTCCTTTCCGTGGCAGTCACATGCGTTGCTCGCTAGGCCACCCGCAGCCCTATGCTCCCACTTAAACTGCTGTGGTAGGCTTATAGCTGCTCCATTGTTGACTCATGCGTCACCTCAGTAGTACGTACGTCATCTGCGTCGTGTCACGTAGTAGTCTACACCAAAGAAGAAGTTAAGGCTCAGCGAGACGTAACTAGCGCAGCCGTATCTTCAGGGAAAACATGCAGTGCACAGAAGCCAACATACGGGCTGATCGGCTGATGCCGGAGTAGACTGCGCATGCGTATTTCTGTTGACTTCAATTCTTTGGGTAAAGAACAGTCAGCTGTCAGCCGAGCTACTCAGACCCAGAGCACGTGATTGTAACCTTGTGGGTAGCATAATCCCTTCGCAAATCGGATATGCTAGTTTTGTTACGCCAACCGGGCTAGTTAAGGCTTTTGTTTGTTCTTCAGTTTTTCAGAGATATTTTCAGTAATGCCAAATACGAGGGAATGTCAACATTTTGTACGGATCCTTAGGCCTAACTGTAATATTTGCTGAAATTTAATTTAAATAGTAATACTAATGTTATTGCATATTTTTCTCACCAAAATAAGGGATGGGCGGGATATCAGAAAACAGCAACAACAACAACAAAAAACTGTTCTAAGCAAATCGTCATCAGATCGAAGGAAACCATCGTGGATCAAAGAAAAGCTTTAATGCCGTAGTCCTCCCTAACGTGTTTTGCTCCTGAATGTTAACTTTCCCGCAGAGCATATTATCTCTTAAGATGTGGTGGCGCTGTTGCCGCCTGTTTTACGTTATCTCTATGAGAGTTGACCTTTTTAAGCGTTATTCTTTGTCTACACTCTGCATCACCCCACTCTTGACAAAGGCGGGGTCACGAAATCGCGGTTTCTTTTCAGCCGACAACCATGCTCAAAAAGCCACCTAATCGTAGAAGAATTAATTCTATTATTAATAATGGGCATGGTGTGGAAGACTCATCTTACAAATTTTCCCAACCTAACGGCTAGGATATTCACTTTCGTTCGGACGCCGATCACAAATAATACAGGGTGTCCATAAAGTCTTTCCCACATTACAAAAATTAATATAAAAAATCTATGTAAGTTAAAATAAAATGGTGGGAAAGATAATATAGCAGCACTCAAAGTATTTTTTTTTTCGGTTCTTTAGGTGAGCGCTACTGCTTAATAAGAGGAGCATTTAATCGATAATGGCTTCCATGCAAGAAAAAGCGGCTTGCGTGTTGTGGTTCCGTGAGACCAAATCGGCGGTTACTGTCCTGCGTCATTTTATAAAAGAGTACAGACGTTCACCACCGGTCCAAAAAAGCATAAAAGCTTAATATGAAAATTTTAAAGCAAAGTTCGTGTTAGGGAATTTCCCCGAGCGGGCCGACACCGGTTACACAAGAGACAGCGTCCGTTGTTCAGGAGACATTTCTACGAAGCCCCAGGAAATCCATTCTTCGTGCTTCACTGGAAACTGGGATTCGCCTTACCACGGTTCACAAAATTTTACACAAATGTTTTCATCTCTATGTTTATAAGATATACACTGAAAAGCAATTGAACTAGAGACAGCTGGCGTTGTGCAAATGTGGCGCTGTGGGCGGCACTGTAAACGGAAACGATATGACGTATGCAGCGATCTGACAATATAAGGAGTGATGCGACGGTAATCGGTAAGAGTCGGACGCAGTATGGGTAAGACGAAGGATATAAGCGCATTTGATCGTGGGAAAATTGTCGGGGCCAGACGAATGGGTCACTCCATCTCGGAAGTCGTGCTGGCACTGGGATTTTCACGAGCCACTGTGTCACGGGTGCACCGTGAGTACATCGAATCCGGTAAAACCATCCCTGCTGCAAGGGCCAACTGCCGTGAACAACAGAGTGTGGATAAGCGGGGTCATCGTCGGCTAGCTCGCATTGTAACAGCGGATAGACGGACCACAGTGCAAGAAATTACTCGGCAATTTAACGCTGGTGCACAAAAACGTGTAAGCAGTCACACCATCCAGAACCATCTTCTCGCTATGGGGTACAGAAGCCATCGTCCCACGAAGGTACCACTGCTGACCGCGCATCACAGGGTGCAAAGATTAGCAGGGGCGCGGGAACATCGCCACTGGACCCTAGACATGTGGAAAAATGTTGCCTGGACTGATGAGTCGAGATTCACGTTGCTATATGCGGATGGCAGGATACGAGTACGGCGCAAACCACATGAAGTGATGGATCCTTCTTGCCAGCAGGGTACTCTTCAAGCTGGTGGGGGTGGCATTCTCGTCTGGGGACTGTTTATGTGGACTGAAATGAGACCCCTGGAACGTGTGACATCGTCCCTCATAGGTCAACGTTACCGGGATCCCCTGGAAGTCCATTTGCTCCCGTTTGTGCGTCTTCAACATCCCACTGGTGACTTCATCCTGCAACAAGACAATGCAGCTCCCGAATTGTATCCGAATGGTTGGATGAACACTCCGCCAACGTGACCTCGCTTCCTTGGCCAGCTAGGTCACCTGACCTCAATCCCATCGAGCACATCTGGGATGCCATCGAGAGAGATGTTCGAGGCTCTGACCCCCTCCACCAAATCTTCGGGAACTGTGGGAGCTTGTTCAGGGGAGACCCAACGCTTGCGGTGTCTTGTCGAGTCCATGTCGAGACGAATCGCCGCCGTCATCAGGACGAAAGATGGTGCTACACGTTACTAGACAGGTATCTCTAATTCAATTGCACTTCAGTGTAGATCGTTCAAGCTTTTCAGCCTGATGATCGGCTTCGCCGTGCTGCTTTTGAAACGGAGATGTTGCAGCGCATAGCTCATGATAGTGATTATTTGCACCGTGCTTGTTTCTCAGATGTAGTATCATTCCACATCTCTGGTATGATACATAGGCACAATGTGCTAATCTGGAGATTAGAAAATCCCCATTATGTCATCGAACAACAAAGAGCTAGCCCGAAAATGAACGTATGGGGCGACCTGATGCACAACAGAATCACCGGATCTTTCTTTTACAGAGCCTACGGTAGCATATAACGTGTAACTAGACATGCTGGAACTTTCTGTAGCACCTTAGTTGCATGCACTCTATCCTTTGGATATTTTCCAACAAGACGGTGCCCCACCACATTGATCAATAACTGTTCGTGAGTCCTGAATGCCATATTTCCGGACAGATGGATTGGCCGCAACAGTCCCATGACATAGCCACCTCGATCGCACGACATAACCCCTGTAGACTTTTTCCTGTGGGGTTATGTGAAAGACGAAGTTTACTCTAGCAGTGTTTCGAATGTCGAGACGTTGAAGAGCAGAATAACGGACTGGTCATTGGTTCTGTGTCTGCTGAGATGTTAAACAAAACATGGCGTGAAATTGAATATAGCTTAGATGTTCTTCTGGTGACAAATGGCGCCCATGTGGAGGTGTACTGAAACTGGAAAATCAAAACTTTACTAGTGCACCATCATTGCCGGCCAATCCCTTTCTTGTATCTGTAATACATTTTTATATACATTTTTTTGCACCCTGGGTAATTTCCTCTGTCAAAACGTTTGAACGTTTGTCCCTCTTTGGTGGCGCAGTGGAAAGAGCGCTTTCCTGTTTTAATTGTCGAATCCCTTTCCCAACAAATGTACTTCTTTTTTATTGTTGCGTTGTGTATTGTTTCTCTTTTAATGAACCATACTTTCACATTTGGGCATCACAAACAAAAATAATACCTGGTTATTGAAAACTAAGCATCTGATTTTACCCCGTAATTATTGACGGGCTCTCATCTAGTGTAACATATAAACTTATGCCGATGGTGCGATTTGAAATAACATTTTCCTACTCCGGAGTGGCTGTTCTCTCAATTCAAGGGGAGCAAGAGGGCGGCATTTGCCCTCCTCTGGAAATCGGACCATGTCCTTTCGCAATGACACTAATTCTGATAGCTGATTTTTCTGTAGAACTTCTGGAAGTGCACGTATGCAATAACAAGTTAGTAAAATCATGAAATGTATTGATTATAATACGCTTTCCAACATACTAGAAATCATTACTCAAGTTATCACTCAAGTTATGAGGATAATGGCTGTGGAATAAATCTGAGTCCTGCGCCCTGACCTTTGATTCCATTTCGATTATATTCAACAGAACCGGCTCAGTATACCTCCGAAATAACATGATAAAGTTTTGTCGCAATCGAAGCATTGTTACGTAAGTTATGATGCAAAGTGCTGTGGAATAGATCACGTTCCTGTGTCCTAACCTTCGACCAATTTCTCCCATTTTCAATAGGATTCGTTCCCAGGCAGGCACCTACAACATACTAACATTTCATCCAAATCGAAGCATTTTTACGTAAGTTATGACGCATAATTGCGATGGAAGTGATTCCGCTCCTATGTCCTAAACTGTGACCCCATTTCGCCCATTTTCAATAGGGTTTGTTCCCAGGTGGTCCCCTACCAGATACTAAAATTTAATCAAAATCGAACCTTTTTTACGTTAGTTATGACGCATAAGAGCAGTGGAATGGATCCCACTCCTAAGTCCTGACCTTAGCCCCATTTCTTTCACTTTCAACAGAGTTCTTTCCCAGGTGTTTCTCTTCCACATACTAAAATTTCATGGAAATCGAACAATTTTTAAGCGAGTTATCGTGCGAACAGTCATACGCACACAACGCGTGACGTAATGAGGCAGATGGGAATCGCGACCATCTGCTCGCAAGAGTGTGACGTCATTAAACTTTAATAGGATCCACACACAACGCGTGACGTAATGATACAGATGGCGTGACCGCGCGTCGACATATCAATCGCGAGATTGTGACGTCATAAGATTTCTAAGCATGGATAAACATCAATGGGACGACGCCATGACACTAAAAACGTGTTAATTCGGGTGGTTATTTAACGCACTAAACGAATTTTCCTAAAATCAAACTAAATCGATTTCCAGTACCAGCGACTTTCATCAAAATCCTTAGAGCCATTTTCAAAATAAAATTTACATACATACAAGAATTGCTCCTTTAAGGTGGACGTCAAGTAATTTTGCTTCCTATACTTCCAATGGAAAAACGTCTGTACACATTTTCTTCACAATTAATGCGTTCCCAAGGATGAAAATTTGAACATCGATTAAAAAAGCTTCATTTTATGACTTGGAATACTTAATATTTTCTAAAACATAACCATAATTATGAAATCCAACATTTGTTTGTCTACTGACGTCATCAAAGTACAGGTCGCGCCATCTTTTTTCTAATTCCAACACCACCAAAGGAAAAGTTATGGATTTTTTATATAATTATGGTTATGTTTTAGGAAATATTAAGTATTCCAAGTTATTATATGAAGTTATTTTAATCAATGTTCAAATTTTCCTCCTTGGGAACACAATAATTGTATAGGAAATGTGTACAAGTTTTTCCATTGGAAGTATAGGAAGCAAAATTACTTGACGCCCACCTAAATAATATGGGATAAGGGCGATGGAATGGATCCCAATCCTATGTCCTGATCTTTGACCCCATTACGTCCATTTTCAATACGGTTGCTCTCCAGGTGGTCCTCTACCACATACTGAAATTTCATCGAAATCGAACAATGTTTACGAACGTTATGACGCATAAGAGCAATGGAATGCATCCCAATATTATGTCCTGACTTTTGACCCCACTTCACCCATTTTGAATAGGGTTCGTCCCCAGGTGGTCCCCTTCAATATATTGAAATTTCATCGACATCGAACCGTATTTACGCAAGTTATGACGCATAAGGGCAGTGGAATGGATCCCACTCCTATGCCGTGAACTTTGACCCAATTTGGTCCATTTTCAATAGGGTTCGTCCCCAGGTGATTTCCCCTACCACATAGTAAAATTTCATCGAAATCGAACTATTTTTACGCAAGTTATCGTGCCGACAGACGGACGGACAAAGGTGGAGCTTATACGCTTCTTCAACCTACGGTTGGGAAACATAAAAAATAGGATAAACGTTGGGAACTTCCAGTAGAAAGCAATGAAGAAATTTACCAATCTATGTTGGAAAACAGCGTACATACAGGGATTGGGCAGATTAATGTAAATACCTAGGAAAAGAAGGTTTTTCGCACCTAGTAGAGTGTGGGACCCTCTTTGGCATTTAAAACCACCTGAATCTCCTTGGAATGCACGCATACAAATCCTGGATAGTGGTAGTGGGATGTTACACCATTCTTCATGCAGAAACTGCTGGAGGTCCCTGAGAGGTGCAGGAGGAGGTTAAATGGATCTTACTCTGTTTTAAAACACAGACCACATGGGCTCGATGAGGTTTAAGTCTGGTGATTGGGGAGGCACGCCAAGGACGGTGTGCCCTCATGTTCCTCAAATCAAACCACGATTGGACATTCCGAGCTCTGTGAATTGGTGCGTTATCATCTTGATAGATGGGATTCCCTGCAGGAAACAATGCCTGAGCCATTGGATGGACTTGGTCGGCCAAAATGGTTTCATACACCCTGCCAGTCATACGTCCTTTCAAGGTGATCAGGGGACCTACAGAAACCCACAATATGACCACCCAGAGCATTACAGGACCACCGCCATGCTGCACTGTCGGGAGCAGACAGTCTGGGTTGTACGTTTCTACACGTAAACAATGTTTTGCGGTGGGAAATAGTGTGAATGTGGATTCATCCGACCACATCACACGCTTCCATGCATTTGGTAGTGTACGGTGTATGCTCATGGCACTACTGCTGTCGCCGCTGTGCATTCACCCGGGTCACCAGAGGTTTTACAATACCAGCTCTGCCATGAATATCTTGCTTATGTAGTTCCATGCGCACTCCTTTCGTTGGTACTGGGGTCTGGAGATGCAGATTGAGGTCAGCACTAATTTTCAGCGCCGTGGCCTTTTTATTACGGGTAACAATCCTCTTTAATGCTGTCCTGTCTCTATCAGTCAGGGTCGTCTTCCGCCCGCTCTTGTGTTTCGCAGACGAGGTTTTGCCACGAACACGATATGCTGCCATGACGCAAGACACAGTAGCTATCGATGCCCCTGCTACACTGGCGACTTTTGTCACGCAGGCACCAATAAGCGCCCACCAAAAATTAGGTTTCTTTCGAATTCCGTTTGGTCGCTCATTTCGTCGACACCCTGAAAGAAATTTTTCAGCAAGACACTTTATATACACTTAAACAGGACCTTGAGGTTTTAAACAAAGCTATTACAACCAAAAAGTGGTGGATACCTTTACGTATTGCAACGTACGAAGCTGCATTAACACTTCAACTGGCTGGAACGAATTAACTCGAGATTATCCAAATGTGCTGAAATCAGCACGAAATGTATTCGCTGTCTAAGAAGTTGGCCGAACGCGAATGAAACGAGTGAGCCTGAGCATCAGAAGGCGTTACTTTCCCCCTTAGCTTTGTTATTCAAAGTGGTGATTTAGGGGGGGGATTATCGCTGATCCGTTCTGATTGATTGCCTACTAAAAAGACTATAGCTACGAACTTAAGAAAGGAGCGAGAAGATGTTTGAGTTACTTGTTCTTGTCCAGTGGCATGATGTGCGTGTTAAGAGGACTAGCCCTTCCACATCCTGCCTTGGGTCATGGAAGAGCAAATAAACCGCCCCAATGGCGCAATTGTCTAAACGCTGGCTTCTGACCATTCTTCTGGATTGGTTCTGGGTTCGAATCCTACCCGGTGAGGCATGAATGCTGTGTTTGACTTACAGCACTGGCTCTCTCCCTTCCCTGGAACTAATGACCCTAAATTAGGGACGGGAGACAGCTTATAGCTCATCGAGTAGCTCACGGTGGTTGTTAAGGCCACAACAAAAAACATCGGCCGCTCAAAGGGTTGAAAGTCACTTCTCACAAAATAATGTTCACATTATTTTGTGGAATCCCTGTACGTACAGTATGGAAAAGCATGAAAGGCGAGGAAACTAAAAATTGATCCTCTGCAGCAGCTATTTGCTGAGATCTCTCGAAATTATAACGAAGCAAATTTCTCCGTCATTTTTGTCCACGCCGGGGCTCGAACCCGGGTCCCCTCATTCCGGAATAAGTCACTCCACTAATTGAGCTACGCGGACGTTCGTTGTCGCTGCTATCTGCTTTTATGTCGTGTGAGTCCTGCTGGGCAGGCACGTCACATCTCCCCCCCCCCCGAGAGAGAGGGCCGGGAGCATGGCCCACGGGTCAGCCGTGACCATGAATCGCTGCAGGCAGCCATCCGCTGTAGAACGTGCACTTGAGAACTCCCAGTCATTCTGGTGTGTGGAATGCAACGTCACACACATTTTATTTTCCGAAGCGCTGAAGAAGGGATTCTCTTAATTTTTGTATCTCGCGGTGTGGAAAGGACATCACACCATTGCGAGATTTTGAACGTTCGGGTCATCCGGAAAGTTCGGGCGCCATTATAACGAAGGAAATTTCTCCGTTATTTTTGTCCACGCCGAGGCTCGAACCTGGGTCCCCTCATTCAGGAATAAGTCACTCTACTAATTGAGCTACGCCGACGTTCGTTGTCGCTGCTATCTGCCTTTATGTCGTGTGAGTTCTGCTGGGCAGGCACGTCACATCTCCCCCCCGAAAGAGGGCCGGGGGCATGGCCCAAGGGTCACCCGCGACCATGAATCGCTGCAGGCAGCCATCCGCTGTAGAACGTGCACTTGAGAACTCCCAGTCATTCTGGTGTGTGGAATGCAACGTCACACACATTTTATTTTTCGAAGCGCTGAAGAAGGGATTCTCTTAATTTTTGTATCTCGCGGTGTGGAAAGGACATCACACCATTGCGAGATTTTGAACGTCCGGGTCATCCGGAAAGTTCGGGCGCCATTATAACGAAGGAAATTTCTCCGTCATTTTTGTCCACGCCGAGGCTCGAACCCTGGTCCCCTCATTCCGGAATAAGTCACTCTACCATTTGAGTCACGCGGACGTTCGTTGTCGCTGCTATCTGCTTTTATGTCGTGTGAGTCCTGCTGGGCAGGCACGTCACAAAATGTTTCTCGTTTTGAGGGTATTTTTTCGTTCTGTGTTCAATTGTATGATCTCCAGGGTTTCGTGGCGTATAACATAAATGACCAAAAGGATCAAAAGACCGACAAAGAAATTTCTTTGATGTCCTAATACGCTGTCTTATTTCATTTATCCATCTTTTTTACGTAGTTTTTGGGTATTTTTTTTCCAATACTCAGATAAAAACTTAGATAACACGAAGTCACAGTGAAAATTTGCATATGGTGTTTGTATATGCCATTTGTATTTACAATTTCTGTTTTTTCCTTCGTGAAAACTAAGATATAGGCACTCATGAATACTTCTATTACCAATGTTGAAAACAACTGGAAGAAAGATGTGCTAAGTGCATTAAAGTTACCGGAGGCTGCTTCGAGAGATAATGTCATAAAGCTGACAAAATACACGGGTTTGAACTGATTGAATCTTCCTCGCACTCCCCCTTATTGTCGAGAAAAATGTTCAGTAACTTCTTTTTACAATTTCGGTATGCAGAATGAGTTGTTTCCACATTTGGGTTTTATTCTCTGGAAGAAATATATACTAAATGCATTAGAGTTACTGGGGGCGTCGTCGAGAAATTATGCCGTAGTGCGGAAAGTAAACAGCAAACAAGTTCGAAATTGTTGAACGTCCGTTGTAATTTTTAACTCCTTTCCGAAAAAAAAATTCAGAATTTTTTTCCACAGTTTTGGTACGCAGCAATGGACTGTTCACTTGGGCTTTTATTCTTCATGACGGAAATTTATATAAAACGCAAATAATTATGATTTGCTCCTTCTTCATGTTCTTTATAAGGAAGAACTGTAATTAAAGTCTGCCGCATTATTAAAACAGCCGAAGCACAAAAAGTCCCGTTTATCAATTTCATTTCATTTTGGTTTTGTTCCATTTTCTGTTAAACAGACGTTATATAAATGTCTTTTCTTAGAAAATCAGCTTTTCACGATTGAAAAAAGAACAATGTTAGCAGAGTGACAGGGTTGTATTCTTAAAGGGATAACGTTGAGTGATTAGCAAACATTCATATAGTGGGTTAGAACGACGAACGCAGTGCAATTCTTAATTTTTCCGAACTGCAGGACTCGAGCTCGCTTTCTTCCACGGCTTTTAATATATCACTCCGGCTGAGAAGACAGCTATTAAGCGTTTCGTGACATCAAAATAATTGTAATTAATGGATCGCAGGCGTGTTTCCTTCGAAAGACCTTAAAAGGGAATTTATTTCCGAAGTGAACTTTTCCCATTTTTCTCAGTTAAAGATCATAAATAAAAGACTAACGGACCTGAATAAATAATTGTGCAAATTCAAGCATCGTATCCGTTTTGTTTACTTCTTTTATTCAGTACAGACTGTTAAAATACTGCAAGAAAGAAGACTAAAGAATTCAAGGGTGTGGATAAGTATATTTTCCGATCGAAAGTCTGGAGTCCGGTAACGATCAATCATTAATTCATTATGAAACCTTACAAAGTGTGTGACGTACTATAGAGATGAAGACGTTTCAAGACGACAAATCTGCAGCGTGACGTTCTGTCTGCATATCTCAGTTGGAAGAGCTACTTACTACCGAGTGAAGCGACACGGGTTCGATAACAGTCGTGGACAAACTTGGGTTTTCACATTGGCGCCCGATTGTAGAAAATGGATCCATTGGCAGCTGGGTTCTTTGAAAAATGTGTGATGCTTGTTCCACACATTGTTTGGAATTAATGAAAAATTCCTACTTCGCTTCAAAGACAAAAATAGAATTTAAGAGGGAGATGATGTGACGTACTATAGAGATCAAAATATGTGTCAAGACGACAAATCTGCAGCGTGACGTTCCTTCTGCGTAGCTTAGTTGGGAGAGCGACTTTCTACGGACTGAGGGGACTCGGTTTCGATGATCGTACCGGAAAAACTTGTGTTTTCACAAGTGGTACAATATAACAGTTTTTGTTAAAATCTCTATTAAAGTAAGGAAAATATATGCCTCTGTTTTCATATTTGATTTCTGAAAATTCGACATTCACTACACTATAAGTAAGTAAAACCCCAAAGTTATGTCATGAATGAAATACAAGATTACACCATATAATACAAATTTTGAAGATAACAATCCGTTTCTTGGTGTAACTGTGACAATGATGGCAAGTCAGATAATATCCAAAAACTCGAACATTTTGTCGTCCTGGTGCGGGAATCAAAACCGCGTCTCCCAGATAACGCCCGAGTACGACAGCTATACTATCTACCAACAAGTATTTGGGCACCTGTGATAGCAAAGGAAAACGAAGTTTATTCACCTTCAATAGTTGATGGAGCCTCCACGAGCGGCGATTACAGCTGCGACCCTCAGGGGCGTACTCTCAACCAGGCGTTGTACGACGGCTAGCGGTATTTTCTTCCACTCGGCTTGGCGAAGACAGGCGAGTTCCTTCACCGATTTCGGACGGTGGGGGTACCCCTTAAGTCGACGCTCCAACTCGTCCCAGAGGTGCTCGATAGGGTTAAGGTCCAAGCTCTGCGCAGGCCAGTCCATTCGATTAACCCCATTGTCACCATACCAAGCCATGGTGGACCTCGCAACATGACAGGTGGCGTTGTCATCCTGAAAGTAACATGGGTCCACCCCGTAAAACTGCCACAACGTAGGAAGCGCATGGTCATCCAAAATGGTACAGTAGGTTTTGGCGTTGAGTCTACCAGGAATTGCGACCAAGGGTACCGTGCCATACCAGGAGAAAAACCTCCATATCACAATTCCACCGCCGCTGAACTTCACAGTTGGCACGATACTTTACGGCAGGAGGCGTTCTCCAGGAAGACGCAAAATCCAGACCCTGTCATCCGAACGGTAGAAGGTGAACCTTGATTCGTCGCTCCAGAGAACCTGTTTCCACTGTTCAACGGTCCACTGTCGACGATCTTTGCACCACGTTAGCCGAGCAGCGCTATTGGACTTGGTGATCAAAGGCTTGTGGGCGGCAGCACGACCATGATAACCGAGCAGATGAGCTTCGTTACGGATGGTATTCATCGAAAGAACACTCCCGGGTGCCTGTTGGAACTCCTCGCGGATGTGGACCATCGATTTGGTGCGGTTTTTCCGAATTTCTGTGGCCAGCACCCGTCGGTCTCTAACTCCCATGTTTTTGGGTCTGCCGGGTCGAGGCACATTTCGACAGTCACCTCTCATCTTACACTTGCCAATCACGTATGCCACTGTCGATTTTGGGTACTTCAACTAGCTGGATATGTCACGTATGGATCGGCCATTTCTGTGATACTCGACGATTACACCTTTCTAGAAATCAGAGAGCTCCGAACTGCGTGGCATCTTGCATGCGACTGGTTGCGTTGTTACTTACCACGCGACTTTTAACGGCGGCGGCCGTGACGTGTATCAGGACCGCAGATATCGTCGATTGCAGGGGTGTCCAATTACGTCTTGGTAGATAGTGTACTACACTAGCCAGAACGACCAAGTCTGAAGTTTCCGATTAATTTGAATATAACCATCACAGGATTCGCTAGTCAAAGCAACCGGCATTCATGTTTAGCGAATCTGGAGGTTAAGAATACCCGGGCGCTATCTGGGAGACGCGGATTCGATTCCCGCTCCAGGAAGACGGAATTTTCAAATTTTCGGATATTATCTGACTTAACGTCCTTGTCATATTTACACCAAAAAACGGATTGTCATCTTCAAAATTTGCACCAAAGTTATAGTTTTTGAGCGAGGAACTATTAGTACTCAATGAAAGATAAGTCTAAAAGGCACAGAAATTGACCAGGTGAATGAGTTTGTGTATTTAGGAAGCATGCTTGACAGAAAGAACAAGTTGGATGGTGAAATTAGTAGGCGAGTGAATTCCTCATTGAAAGTCATGGCTGCTTTGGAAGGTTTTCACAGGAATGATGGGTTCTCAAGAGAGTCCCGCATGGCTGTGTATGAAAGTGTAATTGTTCCTACTCTGATGTATGGCAGTGAAACCTGGGTACTACAGAAGAAACATAGAAGTCGTTTGTGTGCTGGAGAGATGCGTTGCTTAAGGGGAGTTCGTGGCAAGATACGTTTTGATCGTTCGAGGAATGAAGATGTTGTGTTGCAGTTGTGTAATACGAGGCAAAATGTTGTTAGTAGGGCGGATACTATTATTCTTAGGTGGTTTAGCCATGTTTAAAAAATGAGTGATGAGATGCTTACTAAGAAAATGTTTTCAGCCCAAGTGGCAGGAAAGAAAGCAGAGGAAGGCCGAGGAAGTCATGGGAAGAGCGGATTCAGGAGTGTCTGCATGAGAAAAAGATTACGAGTATGAAGTATAGAAGGTCTTGTGTACATCGTTTGATGGATGTCAGTGAAACCCAAGTTGTGTGTCAAGATCGCTGTAAATGGAGAAGTTTGATACGAAAACAGTAAGTAAATAATCCATTAAAAATTTATCTGGTGGTATTTCTTTGTGGAGCTAACTAACTCCTAAATCTCAGAGAACAGCTTAGTGATATGTATGTATGTACTATCATTTTTGGGGCAGCTGTCTAAATGGAGTTTTATGAGGTGCAAACAACAATTTACCAAAAACAGACATTTTATTTATTTATTGATTTTTTGCTTGGGGGTTTAACGACGACCATGAGCAACCTAATAGCCTATAAGCAGTCACCTCTCCCTGACTTAGGGACACTGGTTTCAGGGAAGGGAAGGAGCCAGTACTGTAAGACAAACACAACATCCTTGCTGGCACTCGAACACGGACCCATCTCAGACGAATGGACATAAGCCTTCGCTTAAACCACTGCACTACCGGGATGGCATTTTTTACGCTTTCCAACCGTAGGTTGAAGAAGCGTATATGCTCCAGCTTTTTCCGTCCGTCTGTCCGTCCGTCTGTCGGCACGATAACTTGCGTAAAAATGGTTCGATTTCGATGAAATTTTAGTATGTGGTAGGGGACCACCAGGGGACGAACCTTATTGAAAATGGGTGAAGTGGGGACAAAGGTCACGCCATAAGAGTGGGATCCCTTCAATTGCCCTCATGCGTCATAACTTGCGTAAATATGGTTCGATTTCAATGAAAGTTTAGTATGTGGTAGGGGACCACCTGGGGACGAACGCTATTGAAAATGGGTGTAGTGGGGTCAAAGGTCAGGACATAGGAGCGGGATGCATTCCATTGCCCTTATGCATCATAAGGTGCGTAAAAATGGTTCGATTTCGACGAAATTTTAGTATGTGGTAGGGGACTACTTGGAGAAAAAGCCTATTGAAAATGGGATAAATGGAGTCAAAGGTCAGGACATAGGATCGGGATCCACTCCAGCGTCCTTATCCCACACTATTAAGGTGGACGTCAAGTAATTTTGCTTCCTACATTTCCAATGGAAAACCTTTTGTACACATTTCCTTCGCAATTAGTGTGTTCCCAAGGATGGAAATTTGAACATCGATTAAAATAACTTCATACTGTAACTTGGAATATTTAACATTTTCTAAAACATAAGCATAATTATATTAAAAAACAATAACGTTTCCTTTGGTTTTGTTAAAACCAGAAAAAAGATGGCGCGACCTGTACTTTGATGACGTCAGTGGACACATAAAGGTTGGATTGCATAATTACGGCTATGGTTTTGAAGATATTAAGTTTTCCAAATTATGAAATGAAGCTATTTTTATCGATGTTCAAATTTTCATTCTTGGGAACGCATTAATTGTGAAAAAAATGTGTACAGAAGTTTTTCCATTGGAAGCATAGGAAGCAAAATTACTTTACGTCCACCTTAAGGTGGACGTCAGGTAATTTTGCTTCCTATATTTCCAATGGAAAACCTTTTGTACATATTTCCTTCACAATTAGTGTGTTCCCAAGGATGGAAATTTGAACATCGATTAAAATAACTTCATACTATAACTTGGAATACTTAACATTTTCTAAAACATAAGCATAATTATATTAAAAAACAATACCGTTTCCTTTGGTGGTGTTGAAACCAGAAAAAAGATGGCGCGACCTGTACTTTGATGACGTCAGTGGACAAACAAATGTTGGATTGCATAATTACGGTTATGGTTTAGAAAATATTATTACGGTTATGGTTTAGAAAATATTAAGTATTACAAGTTATGAAATGAAGCTATTTTAATCGATATTCAAATTTTCATTCTTGGGAACGCATTAATTGTGAAGAAAATGTGTACAGATGTTTTTCCATTGGAAGTATAGGAAGCAAAATTGCTTGACGTCCACCTTAAAGTAGCAATTCTTGTATATATGTATGCACATTTTATTTTGAAAAAGGCTCTAAGAATTTTTATGAAAGTCGCTAACCTACCGTTTCCTGGCACTAGAAATCGATTTGGCTTGATCTCGACTTTAGGAGAATTCGTTTAGTGGGTTAAATAACCACCCCGAATTATAACGTTCTTAGTGTCATGGCGTCGTTCCATTAATGTTTCCAATGCTTAGAAATCTTATGACGTCACAATCTCGCGTTTGAGAATGTTGGCGCGCTGTCACGCCATCTGCCTGATTACGCCACGCGTTGTGTGTGGATACTATTAAAGTTTTATGACATCATACTGTTGCCAGCAGATGGTCGCGATTCCCATCTGCTTCATTACGTCACGCGTTGTGTGCTTATGTCCGTCCGTGCGATAACTCGCGTAACAATCGTTCGATTTCGATGAAATTTTAGTATCTGGTAGGATATCACCTGGGAAAGAACCTTATTTTAAGTGAACGAAATGGGGTGAAAAGTCAGTACATAGGAGCGGGATCCATTCCACTGCTGTTATGCGTCAAAACTAACGTAAAAAAGGTTCGATTCCGATGAAATTTTAGTATGTGGCAGGGGAACACCTGGCCACAAACCCTATTGAAAATGGGCGAAATGGGGTCAAAGGTCAGGACATAGGAGCGGAATCACTTCCATCGCCAATATGCGTCATAACTTACGTAAAAATGCTTCGATTTGGATGAAATGTTAGTATGTTGTAGGGGCCTGCCTGGGGACGAATTCTATTGAAAATGGCCGAAATGGGGTCAAAGGTTAGGACACAAGAGCGGGGTCTATTCCATAGCCCTTATGCATCATAACTTACGTAAAAATGCTTCGATTGCGACAAAACTTTATCATGTTATTTCGGAGGTATACCGAACCGGTTCTGTTGAATATCATCGATATGGGATCAAGGGTTAGGGCACAGGACCGAGATTTATTCCACAGCCATTATTCTCATAACTTGAGTAATGATTTCTGGTATGTTGGAAAGCGTATTATAATCAATGCATTGCATGATTTTACTAACTTGTTTATTTTCAATTTACTCGCACTAAATCTTGAGAAATAAGAACATAATTTCAGACCAATCGGCAGGAAATCTGCCCTTCGGAGGAATCAAAAACTATCAAGATAACTTCAGTCATTTTATGACTGGCTCATTAGAAAAAGACAGAAATCGAAATATGGGGTTTCAGTTCCAAGACCAGGACAACGAATTAGGGTTGTGACGTATACTCTAAATTAACTTTCATTTCTAATTGCTTTCTTTATGTAAATTTGAGTTCATTCTCTTTTAGCGTTGCAACCTTAACGTTATACCTTCTCTCTCTCGGAATGAGCTTGGCAACAATTCTGAGGTGAGACAGCGTGACGTATGTATGCATATGACAGATAAGAACTAGAAATATATAATGTTGAAGCAGCAGCCAAAAGGGTGGTGTGGTGGTGTGATGTTATAGTTGCGGAAACTGCGTTACCTGAAATTGTGTAAATTTAAAGGCTTCGTATTGGAGTGGTGCTGTTATACATTGTATTCACTGGTTTCCATAAATTAACAACAAATGGAAACAAACGTGATAACTCAAAAAGTATACAGCCGATTCGGATGAAATTTGGTAGTAAGCTTTATCAGACCAAATGCAACAACAACAAAAAAAACCCCATAAGAATATGTCATACAAAGCATTTACATTTTGTATGAGTGATGCAAATATGAAAATACAGAAATATGGGTATCAAGATGAAATAGCAAAGGTACTTCAATATAGATTGTAGTTACCCCGAACACCAATACAGGCCCGACAGCGATGTTCCATGCTGTTAATTATGGTGTCGAGCAGTTCCGTGGGGTACCTGCGTCCATTGCTTGAGCAAAGCAATGCGGAGCCCCTGCAGGGTTCGGGGAGGGGGCTGGAGGCCAGCAACACGCCTCCCGAGAGCATCGCAGACATGCTCAATAGGATTTAGATGGGAAGAGCGTGCTGGCCACTCCATACGGACTATAATATTCTCCTGTTCCAGGTACTAGTGCAGAACGTGAGATTGTGAGGGTGGGCGTTATCGCCTGCAGTACAAATGTATCGCCCATTGCGGCCGCATACGGACAAACAATAGGGTCCTGGATGTCGTCTCTATACCTCTGTGCATTGGGGTTTCCACGTGGCAACACATAGAAGTCGGTACGGCTGCTTAACGATATGCTTGCCCACACCAGAAGACTACTACCAGCATAGGCGTCCCTTTCCTGGATATTAGAGGGAAGACAGTGAGTACCGGCTTGTCTCTAGATATAAACTCAGCGAGAATCACTCTGTAAAGATTATCGCGACTCCTCAGTGAACAGAACGGACTTCCACTGATTTTGAGTCCAGTTCACGTGCATTCGTGCCCAATTGAAACATTCTCTCCGGTGGAAGGGCGTGAGGGGCACGCATGATACTAGTCGCCAAGCATACAGTCCTTCTGCATGTAACCTTCTGTTTGCCATCAAAGCTGATACCGTCCGTCTCGTGGCAGCCGCATGCACAGATATGAGATAAGCCGGTGTAGCCGTCCTGTTCCGCAGTGCCGAAAGCTGCATGTCCTTGGATGTCGTCGCCCTTGGCCTACCTTTGCTGTACCTTCGGGAAGTTGCACCCGTGGCTTGGAACTGCTATACCATCCTGCTGACTACAGAACGACCGGCGTTGTGCCATCTTGCGACGTTTTCCTGCCGTTGCCCTGCCGCTCTGTAGCGCAACTCCGCTGGTAAATGCTCTCTCGAAGACATGCTAACAAAATCGCTATCTCGAAATCTTGTCATTCACCGCTGCACATGAATTGGCGACTCCCTCCGAAACAGTTGGTTTTAAGCTCTTTCGTATTTGCATAAAGCGCTGCCGGCGCCACTCATTTGCCTTCCGTACATCGATGCTGTATGCTTTCGCCCGTAACATATGCAAATTTCATTCAACGTGCACTGTATTTCGCCCAATTATAGCAATTTTTCTGTTTGTTGCTTAATTTATGGAAACCAGTGTAGTTAGCGTTTGGAATTAATCTAGTTTTCTGTTAACTAACTTTAGTTAATTAGTTTTTAAGTATTACTACTCTTGTTATTAACTCTTGAAGTACTTTTGAATATGCAAGTATCGAGCCAGTATACGATACTGATGGAGTAAAAGAGTTACCAGTGAGTAAGACTATCTTAAACTTTATTTGAGTGACTTTTGTTTCACTTCGAGAGAGAGAGAGAGACAGAGTAAATAAGAGGAAATCTTAAGTAGTGGTCTCGAGACTACATACGTTTCGAATAGTTAAGAACGCTACAGGGTAGCATATGAGGTATGTGAGAAAAAGTCTGCAGGAACAGTGAGTCGCAAACAACACTCTGGAAAGTCATCTGCCTCTGTGCAGTTAGCGCCCTTCCATCGGGTACAGCGAAGTCTACATTTACTACACTCAGTCTTAGCAGGAATGTCGACGTTGAACTTTCATCACGTTTCCATGGACGCTCGGCCATGGAAACGTGATGAAAGTTCAACGTACCTTTATTCTCGGCTATTAAATCAACCTGGGCAGCGCAGAACAAAAGCACATTTCCAGGTGACAAAGAAAAAAAAAACACTATCCACTTGACATTCTGTTTTGTACGTAGCAAAGACGGTAGGTGACAATCCCACAACGATAATGACGTGGGTGATGTGCAACCGGTGAGATAACCAACGAATCACAGGCACACTTTACTGAATGAATACAAACAAATTATGGAAACAAAAGCAGTTTTAACACGTATTTCAGTAAAACAACTAAGGGCTAAATTGCACGCCGTGATTAAAACAATAAAATAAAATAAAATACCGTAAGATTGAACTTGAAACTTAAATTTTCTAATGTTAAACTACACTGCTGGCCACCCAAAATGCAACACCAGGAAGGACACGAGATAGCAAATCTAGATTTACTGGACACATAACAACAGATACAAAGATGAAAAGATTGAGCTTACAGGCCCGTGCGACTTGCGGAACACGCAGACATCAATAGTTCGTGTGGTCCCCATGGCTGGCAAAAACGGCCGCTACACGCTGCGGCATCGAACGAAAGAGGCTTTGGATGTGGGCTTGGGGTATGTCGGTCCAGGCTGCTTCCACACGTTGCCACAGTTCATCGCGCGTAGCCGCGGGTGGTGCTTGCCGGGCCACTCGGTTACCAATCAGCGACCAGACGTGTTCGATGGGCGACATATAGGGAGAACAGGCAGCAGTGACACCTAGTGGGCCGTGAAAAAATTATGCACGATGCGTGCCACGTGCAGGCGCGCATTATCCTGTTGAAACGTGGCAGCTGGCAGGTCTGCAGGTAAGGGACTACAGGCTCCAAAACGTCGGAGATAAAGAGGTGGCTATTGAATGTACCGGATATGCGTACCAGAGTGGTGCGGGTGCCATATCCATTTGCGCCCCAAACCATAACGCCAGGCGACGGACCGGTATGGCGATGCAAAATGCAGGCGCCATGCAGTCTCTCGCCGTGGTGCCGCCACACGCGGATCCGAACATCGTGGTGTTGCAGACAGAAGCGGGATTCGCCGGAGAAGACAATGTCGTGCCATTCCGTAGTCCAGGTGCGGCGTTCAAAGGCCCACTGCCACCGCACTCTCCGGTGGTGTAACGTTGATGGTAATCAGAGCAATGGGCGCCGTGCGACCCGCTCCTGCAGACGACATCGAACGGTACGTGCTGACACAGGTTGTTGCGCAAGACACCCTAATTTCCGTGATGTGGCGGTGCGAGTCGTCACTGCCCACCGCAGAACATGCTGGTCCTCTTGTTCGGTGGTGTGCCGCGCCTGCGGCAATCACTCACGTCGGTCCGTCCGCCCCTCATGCACCCACCGAATCCATACTCGCCTCACTGTGGCTGGATGTCGTCCCACACGGGCGCCGATGTCTCGGTATGATAAACCGCTATCGCGCTAAGCTACTATTCGTCCTCTGTCGAACTCCGAAACGTGCTGGAATGATTGCCGTATTCTGTGACGAGGCATCAGGAAGCTTCCCACGCACAGGACCAGTAGCACAACACACTTCCATTACTTACACCCCGCCTTCTGTGCACCCTTCTTATAGTGCTTCTAGGTAGCGTGCCGGGTGCACATGATTTGCATATGCCCTGCAATGCTAATCGTTTGCATGTCCTCTCGCGGGCGACGCATGCTGCGAATTTCAGGCCAATCGGATGCTTCCTTCTTGGTGTTACATTTTGGGTGGCCAGCAGTGTAGATTCATATTAAGACACTATCATACTTGTTGGTTATCAGAGATATATCTCCAATGAATGCAAATGGAAAGGGTGTGTGTTTCACAAAGAAACAGCCACCCGTTCTTAAAAAATGCTTATTTATGACATATCGTGTATAATAAGGCACATAATGAATTAAGTGTTTAAAATTGCACATGATTTAAGCAGTGACAAAGACTAGAATCTATGTAAAAAAAACCCCAAAAAAACCCCCACTTTCTAAATTTCAAGAATAGCAAATTTTTCTCATACCAAGCAAAAACCTCATACAGACTGAAGCACATTTTTGTACGCCACTCAAATTGTTCTGACGTAGCTCTTGTAAATCCCGGACACTTATGTGAACATCTCCATTAGGGAAGGCAGAAAATCATAGGCACCATTTGATTCAGGTTCATCTTCCGCTTAAAGGGATAAACCACACTAGAATTGAACACAATAATATTTATTCACATGTTGTTTCAAAACCCCAGAATTTAGAATATTTTTTTTACGTAATTTAAATTTAAAAGTTTCACAATTGTTAATACACTCAGTAGACAAAACATTGAAAATGAGGGTGATGGATAGTTGACATGGGCATCCCCCGGGCAGAGTGGAACACACCCAAACCGAACGCAGGCGATAAACAGGCGGAGAGCACGGCTTCCCAACAGTGTATCGCAATAGACAAACATGGGTAAATGTGGTGATCTGAGCGTCTTTGATCGTCGAAGAATTGTCGGCGCAAGGCAGATGGGTCATTTTATCGCCCAACTGGTAAGAGCCCTAGGGTATCCGAGGGCAACCGTATCAAGGGTGTACCGGAAGTATACCACCGACGGACGTACCTAGGACCAGACAGCAAGCGGTGCCCGACCACACGCCACTGATGGCCGGGGTTGAGGTAGACTATCCAGGCTCGTACAGACCAACCGTTCAGAAACGGCGGAGCAAATCACATGCAGGTTAAAAACCGTTGGCCCAAGCAGCGTCAGGGATCGAATGGCATGATGCACGCTGCATAACCTGGGCACAGGGAGCCGACGCCCTACTTCTGTGCCACTGTTGACTGCTCGTCATCAGACCTTACGACCACGCCTGGTGCCGGGAACATAAAAACTGGATCTCTACAGAGTGGCGCAACGTCGTGCGGTCAGATGAATCCCGTTTCACCTGTATCGAGGTGACAGGATGTTGTGGGTGTGGCATGGATAGCATGCTGCCATGGCCCCGATTTTCTATATCGTCTCCGTTTAAGGCATTGGTGGCTCCGTGATAAATTTGGGGGCCTTCTCATGGGACACATTAAGTCCCGTAGTGTGCCTGAAGAGGTCTTTAACCTCTGCGCGCTTCCAGCACGTGCTGGATGATCACTTACACGTTGGCCTCTGCGCTTCCTGCGACCGATGGTCTGTTCCAGCAGGACAATACGCCACCCCACTGGACTGCAACCATCCAGGCAGGCATTGCTCGAGGAACACTCATCTGAGTTTGGAACTATCCAATGGCCCACAAGGTCCCTGCATTGAAACCCTGTTGAAGCTCTCTGGGATACCGTGGAGCGGAACATCAGATCCATGGATTTTGAACCGATGTTTAGGGTGGAGTTGTGAACAATACTGCAACAGACATGGCTGGCATTACCTCCGGAAACCCTCCGGCGTCTGGGTGGAGTCGATGTCTTGGCGTGTATCGGTTGTTATTCGAGCTAGAGGAGGACCAACACATAATTAGGTAGGTACCTCTAATGTTTGGTCCATTAAATTCTTGTTTTATGCAAATACATCAAAGGTCAAAATCACCGGGAAAAGGTACATTTTTACTAAAATGAATTTATCATCTTTTCATCAAACAGAAGTCATCGCTCTTTCCACGTTTATAAGTGAGTCACGGAAAAATTCTCATCGGCCGCTACCGGGAAGGGAACCCAGGACCTTCCAGTTACGCGCCGGACATGCTACCACTGCACCACAGCGGCCTCGAATTCTCCAGACTCACATACGACTAACTGCTAAACCCCATGGCAGGTTGCTTCTTGGAACCCCGCACAATGCTGGGGTTTCTTCAAAGATGGATACCAGCAACTGAACCAATAACTAGGAGGCGAATGAATAATTAATACACGCAATTGACCTGGACTAAGATCATCAAACAGAAGTCATCGCTCTCTCCACGTTTATAAGTGAGTCACGGAAAACTTTTTCACGTTTTTCCGTGACTCACTTATAAACGTGGAAAGAGCGATGACTTCTGTTTGATGTTCCTAGTCCACGTCAATTGTGTGTATTAATTATCATCTTTTACCATATTTTCAGTGTTTTTTAATTCCTTAACATTGGATGGCAATAATCATCATGTTTTACAGAAAATCAGCTTCTGTAGTTTTCCCCCAAAACTCCTCATGGCAATAATTAACTTACAAACCTCATAAAAGTTTTCTCAAATTTCTCTTGCAATCCAAATGTTTTAGTTTTCAACTTGAAAGGAAAATAATATTTGTTCTATCTTTACAAATGCATTGTGTTTCATTAATTATCAACTTCATATTAAAATTGTTTTTAAGATTTATTTCAAGTATTCATCACTGTGCTCGAATCATGAAAACTTTTCCAAAGATTTAAATTTTAATCAAGGCTCCTTTTTCAATTGTTTCAATGCCTAAAATTGTTTAAAAATTTGTAGAAAAACAAAACTATTAGGGAAACGGTGAAACTGGAGTAATATCCGCGACCTACCATTTTAGACAAACAAAAGTTCATATTCTTGAAGGCAAAAATTAACGCAAAGGTAATGTTATTTTTAAACTTTATATTTGACTTCATGCACAAATTTGAATATTTGTCAAGTTTTAATAACTTTGTTTACATAAAAACATATCACCCATTCACATGTTAACCAACCAAATACAAAATCATTACTAGAGAAAGGAGGAGCAGAGTGTTAAAAAGATGACTAACTAAAGCAAAATAAATTCCCAAGCTGTACCAAGTTATACTACATGGACACAAGTTCCTATTACCCGAAAGGTAATAATTAAATCAAGTACTTAAAATAGTATAACTATATTAGTAATCCGAATTTCTTGGCGTAGATTATACATCAAAGTTTCCAAGCTTACCTAAGCTTCCCTACACACCAAACGTTTCCTATCAACTCAAAAACGCGCTCAAGAGGATGAACTTCGGTGTCGTTATAAGGTCTCCGGCATCTTTATTATACGATGCTTAAAGAGAAATATTGACAAGCCCCATCTTCTCAATGAGGCAGGTGTTTATGCCATCCCACTACAATATCCGGACGGTTACAAGCGATATTACATCGGAGTGAATCAAACGTTCGTTTGGAATTAGAATCAACGAACATAAAAGGGATACAAAAGACAGTAAAATAACCCACGTCCCTATCAGGAGAAGTCAAGTTCAATGAGTCCGTTAATCCTATGTGGAATGATATAAAGAAATTAGCTTCGTACTCCACACCCAAATCTACTGCTATTCGCGAAACTTTGGAAATCTTGACCAGCAGTGAGGCTAGCAATGATAGCGTCTTTTTACAGTTGCCACGCCTTTGGAATCAATTCTTCAAATAGTGATGCCTTTCCTACAACGGTACTGTGTGTTAAACCAACGTGACCTCGTTTCTTCGAATGACTGATCACGTTTGTGCCTATACATTTATTGTTTAGTCAAGTCACCGCGTTCAAGTTGTTGAAGTGTTCTATTATCCAGTGTGCAGTCAGCTGTCTACCTTCCTTGGAAAAGCCATCTGGTTGATGTGTGAAAGCTTGGAAACTTTGTTTTATAATCAATGTCAAGAAATCCGAATTACTAGTATAGGTGTATACTACATTGGTGTGCAAAAATTAGGGACGAAAAGGAGAAATTAACATAACAGCGGAACAAGCAGGCAGAACGGACCGAAATATCACTCAGGAGATAAACTAGGGTCCGGTACGGTAGGGCATGCGGATATATGCAACATGACGTGAGGTGGGGGGGAGGTCGGAAGGGTATAAAGTACACGGGCGGTGTACGCTCAGCAATTCGGTGAAAGCTATTGCACGGTGTACATCGGTTTGAACGACGTCGAGTTGCTACCACCGTGTGATATGGCCAACAGACAATCCAGTAGACGACATCTGGATGACTTTACCCGAGGTCGCGTCATTGGGAAGTTGGAAGAAGGTCGAAGTGTAACTAGTGTGGCCGAGGAGTTCGGGATCGCTCACAGCATCGTTTCACGAGCTTCGAGAGCATTTCAAACGATAGGAACAGCTGTCCGAGAGTTTAGCAGTGGTCGCCCACGAGCAACTACGGCGGCGGAAGACCGGTATATTGTCCTACAGACGAGAAGAGACAGACGGCAGGCAGCGGGAGAAATCGCAAGGCACATGCAACAGACAACTGGACGTCCGTTATCGCGTTTTACCGTGGCCAGGAGGCTGCACAAAGGTTGTGTATTTGCACGACGACCAGTACGGTGTGTGCCATTAACGCCTGCTCATCGGAGACGGCGGTTTCTGTGGTGCCAGGAACACAAGAACTGGACACATCAGCAATGGGGTCGAGTTCTCTTTACGGATGAGAGCCGATAAAGTCTCACGAGCGATTCCGGACGTATACACATCTGGAGAGAGCAGGGAACAAGCAATCACGCCTCCAACATCATCAAAAGGGACCGGTTTGGAGGTGGCGGAGTTCTCGTTTGGAGCCATATCATGTTTGGTAGCCGTACTGATCTCCACATCTTCCAAGGAGGTTCAGTCACTGGTGTCCGCTATCGTACCGAGGTTCTCCTGCCTCACGTGGGTCTGTTTAGAGGTGCTGTGGGTCCTGAGTTCCTCTTCATGGACGACAACGCTACACCTCATCGTACAGTGGCTGTCGCAGAGCTGTTGGAGAGTGAAGATATTCAAGGCATGGATTGGCCCGCAAGGTCCCCGGACCTAAATCCAATCGAACACGTTGGGGACCTTCTCGGGAGACGCTTGGCAGCACGTCACCAGCCGCCAGCAAAGATTCCGCAGCTGCGATTGGCGCTACAAGAAGAACTGGTCGCGAAGCCTCAACAGCTCCTTGAAAACCTTGTCCTCAGCATGGACAGACGTCGTAAATCCTGCAACGCAGTTAGGGGTGATCATATCCCCTACTAAAGACTGGATTTTCCTTGGCAGCCGGCTGTCACATGGACGCTTCTGTCTTCTGTTTAGTTGTGCTCGAAGCTACCTTTGCAATAAAGTGCCGTTGTATCCTTTGGATTCCTTGTTTGGACGGTTTTGCTCACTTGTCCCATATTCCTATATCTTGGGGATCTTATGGTATGATTTGAGTCGATGTGGAGCACTTCTGCACGACGTTACATTCGAAAAACCATCTCGTCCTTAATTTTTGCACGCCAGTGTATTTTAAGTGTAATTGCTGTACAGTTTATTGTTATTAATAAATAAATCAAGCATATTATCATGACAACAGTCGTTTGAATCAACAATAAATTACTGAAACAAACGAAGTTGCCACTACCTACCCAGACCTTCCACTGAAACTAGAAAAAACTGCATCATATTTAAAATTCCAGAAAAGTGCATTACCAAACAAGCTTTTAAATGTCTTAATTTGAAATTCATTTCAATTTGACAAATTTTATTAGTGTAAAAGTTTTATTTTTGCCACCTACAAAATAATAATTACTTGAATGTTTGTATTCCTCATGAGTTCATTCTACACTTGTCTCCAAGGCAACCGGAGGAAATCAGCAAAATAAAGGACATTTTAAGCCTTACCCCGCATCTCTTGGCAAACATCCATTACTATAACATTAATTAACGAAACGCGTATTTTATCTTTCTTTAATAGTTACAGACAAGACAAACCAAACTGAAAACTCACTGGAGTGGGAGGAGATAATACGTTGATTGCTCTCTCAGGATAAACACGGGCAAACTAATACACACTGGCGGAGGGTTATCGTACTTTTCTACTTTGTTTGGTGGTTCAACGCCCACCGCAAGCCAATCAATGGTCTGTAAGCAGTCACCCGTCCCTAATTTAGAGACACTGGTTCCAGGGAAACGGGAGAGAGCTAGTGCCATAAGACAAATACCACATCAAGGCCTCATCTGGGATTCCAAACTGGTCTAACCTCGGACGAATGGCTATAAGACGTAACTACAACCAGAGTTGGAAGCGGGTCAAATATTTCGAAACTGATCTCACCTCGGACGAATGGCTGTAAGACGTAACCAGAACCAGAGTTGGAAACGGGTCAAAATTTCGAAACTGGTCTCACCTCGGACGAATGGCTATATAAGACGTAACCAGAACCAGAGTTGGAAACGGGTCAAAAATTTCAAAACTGGTCTCACCTCGGACGAATGGCTGTAAGACGTAACCAGAACCAGAGTTGGAAACGGGTCAAAATTTCGAAACTGGTCTCACCTCGGACGAATGGCTATATATAAGACGGAACCAGAATCATAGTTGGAAACGGGTCAAAAGTTTTGAACCCGGACCCGGCAGTCACATAATTAGATCCGACCCGGACCTGACCGGAACAAATCTGCTTTGAACTATAAATTCGAATATATCATCATCATCATCGTCATCATAATCGTCAATCATTATCAATCCACTGCTGGATGAAAGTTTCCCCAAGTTTCTTCCACAATGGACTGCCTTGGGCCAGTCTACTCTATCATTCCATCTCCCACGTGGTCTTCTTCTGGGTTTTTCCCTGTCCATTGGAAATTAGTCTAAAATATCGGTTATTCATCTGTGGTCCGTTCTCCTGGCAATATATCTAGCCCATTGGCATTTAAGGGATTTAACTCTGATCGTGATGTATTCTACTCTTGTCATTTTCTTTCTCCACGAGTTCCTGTTTTTATCTTTCTTGGTTACACCAAGCATGCATTTCTCCATGCATCTTTAAGTTGTCTGCAGTCTTTGTACAGGGTGTCCCACTCGCTACCGAACCCAGCATTTCTTTAATAATATTAACACCAATGAAGATATTGCAACGAAATTTGAAGTAGACTTGCCTCATTTCGTGTGAAATGTGATGACATCACAACTACTGCTGGAAGTGGCCACCATTTGTGTCCAGTCAGCATTCAACCCGGCTCATAATACTGTGGAAAGTCCTTGCCAGTTTGTCCGCCGTTACTGCCTGAATTTCTTCGGTGATATTTGTTTTCAAGGCATCTATGGTTCGCAGTTTCTTTAGATAAACTCGCCGTTTTAGATATCCCCATAAAAAGTAATCAGGAGGCGTCAGATCGGGTAAGCGCGGTGGCTATAGAACTTTAAAAATGACGCGGTCGCCGAAAAAAACCCAACTGAATTTCGGCCATACTGGTGTGTGATATCGTTCCATCATGCTGGTAATATCCAATGGAGAGTTCTTTGTTTCCCAATTGATTTACAAAGGAGTTGAAGATTTCCATATATGCACCTGTTGTGATGGTTGTATCTAAGAAGATGGAACCAATTATATGGCACCGGGTCACCTACACTTACGAATGTGTCTGCCACTAAGCAGCATTGCGGCTGGCTGGCAGGCAGCGCCGAGTTCACTGCTATCTGGACGCAAATGGTGGCCACTTCCAGCAAATGTTGTGATGTCATCACATTTATCACCAAATGAGGTAACTCAACTTCAAATTTCGTTGCAATATCTTCATTGGTGTTAATATTATAATTATTAAAGAAATGTCGGGTTCGGTAGCGAGTGGGACACCCTGTATGTCTTTGTTACGCTTTCCAACCGCAGGTTGAAGAAGTGTATATGCTCCAGCTTTGTCCGTTTGTCTGTCCGCACGATAACTCGCGTAAAAAGGGTTCGATTTCGTTCAAATTTTAGTATGTTGTAGGGAACAATCTGGGGACGAACCCTATTGAAAATGGGAAAAATCGGGTTAAAAGATCAGGACATAGGAGTGAGATCCATTCCATTGCCCTTATTCGTCGTAACTTAAGTGAAAATGCTACGATTGCAACAAAACTATAGTATGTTGTTTCGGAGGAATACTGAACCAATTCTGTTTAATGTCATCGAAATGGGATTAAAGGTCAGGACGCAGGAGCGAGATTTATTCGACAGCCATTATCCTCATAACTTGAGTAAAAAATGCTTCTATTGCGACAAAACTTCAGTATGTTGTTCCGCAGGTATACTGAACGGATTAATAGTCAGGGTAGGGAGGAGGGTTTGTCTGCGCGCAGGATAACTCACGTAGAAATTGCTTGATTTCGATGCAGTTCAGTATGGTTATGTAGGGAACCACGGAGCGAAGTGCAAAGAAACCATCAGCATCGAATCATTAGTCAATACAATATGTTTTAAGGTTTAGGAGCGGAGTATATACTTCCGTCCTACTGCATTGTCACTTACTTAAAATTATTCGATTTTGACGCTCACGATTTGTGGTGTTTGGGTATTTTCGGTAACAATTCTTAATTAAAATTGTTGAAAACTGTCTTAGATTACCTATAACATACGAGAAGTTTTACATTTTCTTAAAGCATTACGACCAGCAGATGTTTCACCCACGACGCAGCGCAGATGTTTTACACAACAGATGTTAATGGATTTTTCTACTGCCCTTCTGCGTGATAACTTGCGTAAAAATGCTTCGATTGCGACGAAGTACAATACGTTGTTCCGTAACGATTTTAGAAGCAGTTCCGCTAAAAATGTTTTTTTGTCAGCAATTGCGGTCAGTGCGTATGCGTGAGATTCGTTAGCCATTATTTTCGCACGATAACTTCCGTGAAAATTGCCCGATTTAGATGGGATTTTTAATTATAAAACGGCTTATGTGTGGACGCTCTTGATAATAGAAATAAGTAACACGGGGACAAAGAGATTTAATTTTGATATGTGTGAACCTCAGACGTTATACCATAGTTTAGTTCTCTCAAAAATCCAGGCATTTTCTTATGATTTCTGGTATGTTGGAAAGCACATATCATAATCAATGCATTGCATGATTTTACTAACTTGTTTAGTTAAGGTCCGCGTCTCTGCTGTGTACGTAAGCAAGGGAAGGATGCATTGATTACGCACTTTTCTTTTAAGACATAATGGCATAATGCTCTTAAATATTATACTGTTTCTTCCAAAAGCTCTCCAAGTTTTGTATGCCAATTAATTTCTTCATCAATGTAATCCCTCACTTGATATCTGCTACCTAAGGTAAAGGTACGGATTGGTTATCTCCAACTTTTCCCCATCAATCGACGAATCTTCATTCCTTGTAAAAGCATTGTAAAACAGTTTTGTTTTCTGAAAGTTCATTTTTGATCCCAATTTCTTTACCCTTCTCAGCAAGTTCCTGGATCACATTCTGTAGCTCTGAGATATTATTTCAAAGACCTCTGAAGGGTTCTTTAAAATATTTTTTTTATTCAAAAATAAAACCGGGTGGAAATCGGGCCAGGAAGACTTTAACCCAACCCGTTTGACCCGCAAGAAATTATCGACCCGGTGACCCGTTTCCATCTTCTGACCGGAACCAGCCGGCTACAGGGGCAGCTGGTTCTGATTGCCTCCAAAACATTTCAAAACAATAACGATGTGAACCAAAGGATGGTTTCACGGCGAATTAAGGTCACGCATACGTAAAACAAATAAACTAAAACGTGCTCAAATAAATTAAAATGGGCCCACTATTTCAATGCAAAAACTTCTTCAAAGATTGTGACCCTGTTTAATATAGGGGCTTCGGGGATTTATCGCAGCAAACTCCACTCTCTCAACGTCTATTTCGTAAGTAGGAAGGCAGATGGAAAAAAATTATGCCGAATTTTTTATCATGTGACGTACTCTGTTACAAATATTTTCAATATGTACAAATACGCTATATTGACTAAAGTCACCGGACACCTAGAAGAGAAATACAAATAGCATTTATTGACATACATTAGTACGTTGTCGGTCCACCTTTGGCCTTAATGCATGCACTGACCCTTCGAGATATGCTTTCGACAAGGTTTTGGAACACGGCGAAGGGTATGCGCTTCCGTTCAGTACATAATGCTGCAGCTGACTGTTTCTCAGTAGTAGGCTTTGGTTCCAAACTTCTTTTGCGTCGCTCTAGTTCATCCCATAGGTGCTCTATGGGATTATGATCAGGGCTCTGTGCTGGCCAGTCCACACACGATACGGAATCATCGTAAAACCACGCCGTAACAGTCCTTGCTTTACGGCTCGGTGCATTATCCTGCTGGCGCCAACAAGGCTCGGTTCCATAGTATTGCCACAGAGTTAGTAGGGAAAAATTGTCCAGAATATCGAAGTAGACGTGCTGGTTAACAGGTTTGTCCACGACAACCAATGGGCCGAGGTCATACCACGAAAAACATCCCCACACGGGTACACTGCCAGCTCCAAACTTGACCGTAAGAACAGTAAACTGCGGTAAATAGCGTTCCCCCGGCTGCCGCCAAACCCACACACGGCCATCAGACTGATGGATCGTGTGTCTGGATTCATCAGTCCACAGGACCCGCTTTCATTGATCTACGGTCCACGATAAATGTCCTTTATACCATACTTAACGACAAGTAGCATTCCGAGTGCAGATGAAAGGCTTATGAGCAGCCGCACGACCACGGTAACCCATGGAATGAAGTTCTTAGCGAATGGTACGTGTACATACAGAGATTCCAGCATTGTTACTCACCTGTTTACTGAGGTCTTGTGCAGTACTCCGTCAATTAGCTGTAACGACTCTCCTGAGGCTTTGACGTCCTCTATTACTGATTTTCTTTGGTATGACGGTACGTATTACTGCTTCAGACACGCCACGTGTCTCCCTCTTATCCAGTGCATCCAAAACAGCTGACTTGGGTATGTTTAAACGTCTCTCGGTTTCTCTTACGGACAACCCACTAATATAACACCCAACAATCTATCCTTTCTCAAAATCAGTTCTCTCTCCCTGCGATATTTTCACTCAACCTCACAGTGCGATATGATCGCGGTCAGCGGCAGGCTTGTTTTTATACCGTTTGTAGCTGTACCGCACATCTTAACAACGCAGAGGATCCGTTCATTTGCGTTTGACGTGGTGTCCGGTGACTTTTGTCAATGTGGAGTATAAATAGCATCTTTCATGTGGTGGTGGTGCCACTATTCTAATATTGTGGAAGTACAGAAACAGCAACTTTCCGATTCATTTCCAATAAGGAGGAAGCAAGATTTCTGTAATTTCACAGCGTCATTTATCGGGAGATGATCTTGTATAGGATTTTTCCTCCTTCGAATGGCGGAGAGAAACTCTTCATTGGGACTGCATTCAGTAGACAAAACATTAGAGATAGGGGTGATGAACAGTTGACATGGGCATCCCCTCGCGCACAGTGGAATAGAACCAAACCGGACGTATTTGTAATAGGAGGACAACAGGGCTTAAAAGGAACTGTATCGTAATCTACGGACATGGGTGAACGTGGTGATCTGAGCGACTTTGATCGTGGACGCATTGCCGGCGCAAGACAGATGGCTCATTCTATCGCCTAACTGGTAAGAACCGTAGGGTTCTCGAGGGTAATCGTATCAAGAGTGCACCTCGGGTATACCATCGACGGACGTACCAGCCCCTAGAGGAGGAAGCGATAGCTGACCACACGCCATTGATGACGACGTAGACTATATGGGCTCGTACTGACCGATCGCTTGTCAACGGCGGCACAAATAACATCGATGCTAAATGTCGGAGACCCAAATAGCGTCATCAAGCGAACGGTAGAACGTACGCTGCATACCATGGGTTACGTGAGCTGACGTCACATCCGTGTGACACTGCTGAATGCTCTTCATCAGAACTTACGACGCACCTGGTGCCGGGAATCTTAAAACTGGACCTCTGCAGAAAGGCGCCGCGACGTGTAGTCAGATGAATTCCGCTTTGACCTGTATAGAGTTGACAGGTTGACAGGCAGTTGTGGGTGTGGCGTTGACAGAATGAGGCCATGCGCTCGTAGTGCCAGATCGGCTCTGCTGAAGACGATGGTGGCTCTGTGATGGCTTGGGAAGCCTTATCATTGGACACATTTGGTCCCTTAGTGTGTCTGGCGAGGTCCTTAACTGCTGTGCGCTACCAGCATGTGCTGGCTTATCACCTACGCGATTTCATGGCTTACGCGCATTCTGAGGCCGGAGATCTGTTCCAGCAGAATAATGCGCGGCCACATCGGGCCGCGACAACCGACGCATGGTTCGAGGAACACTCATCTGAGTTTGGAACCATCCAGTGGGCCCCAAGGTCCCCGGATTTAAACCCGCGAGGGGAGCTCTCTGGAATGCTGTGGTGCGGGACGTTAGATCATGGATCCTGGACCAACGTTTCTGACAGGATTGTGGACAATGCTGCAACAGGCATGGCTAAAGTTACCTCCGGAAACCCTACGGCATTTGGCGGAGTCGATATTTTCGTAGACGATGACCAACACGCTGTTAGGTAGGTATCTCTAATGTTTTTCCCCATTGAGTGTATTTGCCTATAACTGCAAACTGGTGTGACGTTCTTATTCCAAAAAATCGCTCACACCTCTGGCATGGACGCAGACAGGAGAAGTGGCACGTTTGGTATACCGTAACAGAAAGTTTACTATTGCAGCAAAAAAATTGCTAAATGAATGCGTATCACTAAGTTGTTCTCTGAGATTCACAGAGGAGCTTCTCAAAAATAATCTACCAAATTAAAATTGCCAGTGTTGATATTTCAAACATGTCGATTTACTGTGATTTTGGCACCCAAGTCGAACTTGACACATATTCATCACGTTTCATCAGTGTTCTAACTTTTAGGGTAATTACCCTGTTTTGGAGTAATTTGTGGTTCTCTTGGGGTTAAAATAATTTTATTAGAGTTTTAGGGTGTTTTAGGGTAATTTGAATCTTTTTTAGAACGTGGTTTTTTGGTTTTTGCAAGTACCCATAACGGAACTGTTGGAAAAATGAAAATTTGAGTTTGCGTCTGACAATTACTGCGTCAACCAGTAGTACATCCCCAGACTGTGACACACTGACCTGATTAAGCCTAAAACTGTGATGATAGTAGTAAAATGTGTCTACTGTTTCTTTGCTTCCAAAGACGAGTTTCATACAGTTATTGCTCAGTATTATAGCATTAATAAGCTCTGCGATTGTTTTTAACTAAAGATAATTAAAGCTGAAAGTGCACTCCAACATTTGATCAGTAAATTTTGAGAGAGAAACAATGGCTGATTTGATAATTCTGAATATCAATGTGGAAGAGGTGTGAACATCCATGCAACTCCTCCCAAAAAAGAAATGTCTAGGTATTGCTAATGACCAGTTCTCGCAACAATTTAGAAGCAGCTAGTTGCAAGAAGCAAACTTGAAACTGTGGTTACAGAAATCTAGTAAGAGCCAATCTGAGCATTAAAAAAAATCTGTCTTATTGTAAAATCTGTGAACTACCTGTGGCTAAAATATTTTTTATTTTAAAAACAACTTTAAAACAGAGTATTTTGTTATTCGAATTTATGGTAATTTGACTACATTTAGGGTAATCTGGGGGAAAATCTAGGGTACTGAACTTTTATACTGTGGAAGCACTGCGTCTCATACATGACCTCTTCTTCGTATCAATTTAAGGCATGACCAAATCTTTTCTGCTATTTGTGCTGAGTGCATTATCTCGGTAAACACCTTATCACTTATTCATTCAACTCATTCAAACGACCTCAAAAAATTTATCTCAACTGTTCTAAAAACATATTGCTTCACAGCGTACAATTGTAACATATTTTCGTTCGAGAACTATTCCCATATACAATGGCTGTTCCATAAAAACTCAGAGCAAAATCACACAAAATGAAGGAATATAGGTACAGTAAAATATATATTATTCTTTCTCAGAGTATCTTCCCTCGAATGATATGCAACGGTCCCATCGTTCAGTCCACTTTTTAAAGCATGTGGCGAAGGTATTTTGTGGAAGCTGCTTTAGCGACACCTGTACAACTTGAGTAACGTCAGCATCTGTGTTGAATGATGCGCCACGGAACTACTCCTCCATTACAAGCAGAAATCGCACAAGGCGAGGTCAGGACTGCAGGCAGGCTGTGGCATGATTTCAATGCTGCACTTCGTAAGAAACTGTTAAACACAAGCAGCCACATGTGGGCCGGTGTTATCATGGTGTAGGGTGCACTTGCCCACCAGTTCCGGTCGCTTAATCGATATGTGTTTTTGCAGACGCTTCAAGACTGAAATATCATAATCAGCATTGACAGTAATTTGTGAAGGAACGGCATGCTGGTAGGCTACACCTTTATGATCAAAGAAAATTATCATCATCACCTTCCCAGATGATTTGGTTTGGCGTACCTTTTTCGGAGGAGGTGAGCTTGTGTATTTCCAGACACTCGTAGCGTGCTTCGAGGGGATCGAGATAGTAGTCCCATGTTTCTTCGGCAGGTATTGCTGTGTTTAGAAAATTTTGATCTTTTGTACTCATTTGTTTCCACTCATGACACATCTGCACTCTGGCTAACAATTGCTCTCTCATCAGGGGATGAGGTACCCATCTGGAACACACAAGATGCAGCAGTAATTTGTCGCGTAAAATGCGGAATGCCAAGTTTTTTAAAATATTAGTTGACGCCTCTATTTCTTCGCACATCATTCGATGATATTCTTGCAGGGTTACCTAAACAGTGTTAACAATATGCTCCGTAACAACACTTTCAGCTCGCCCAGACCTACGAGCGATTTCTGCCGACAAACGCTCTTTTTTGAAATCATGGTGCCATTCAAAAATCGTTGACTCACCCAAACATTTATCTTTGTAAGCTTTTTCCTTTAAATCAACTGTTTCTGGAGCCGTTTTACCCAAACGATAGCAAAACTTTATCGCACAAGGCATTTCACTTCTTAACTCTGAATCACTCACCTCCATAGCTGAATGGCGAAATGCAGAGTCGTACTTTAAACAATTGCGCAATAACAAAACCAGAAACGTCTGCCACGGCTAATAACTGTTGCCATAGATACTTCCTTAGTTCAGTTAGTAGTCGGCGTTGTTATTTCCCCCTTCGCGCTGCTGCCAATTAAAAAACAATACACTCAATTTTTATGGAACGGCCTTTGTATTTTCTGCGTTTTCATAATGTACGATTATGCCCGTTACTGTACTATTTGCAACAGTATTTCCGACTGAAAATTCCTCCCTTTGTATGGCAGCCATCGCCATGAAGAGCAATTTGCGCCTGTTTCCCTTTTCAAACAACGCTGGGGTTGCTATCAAAGAGGTTGTAATGTTATATTACGTTTACCTCTATATCTCAGATTCTAATTATTCCATTTGAAAACTTCTGTTTGCTTCAGATATCTTCTGTTATGTGGAATGATTTACTCGCAATTTGTGAACTTCCGAAACTCACATATTTGCCGCCAGTAGGTGAAAATAACTATTTGTGTTTGCAAATGTTTTAGCGATTCTGGGAATCCAGTCACAAAAATTCTTTCGGAAATTGCTTTCTTTCATTATGAAGTACCCTGTTCGCACGTATATTGTATACTTTAAATAATACGGAGTTTTCCGCCAGGAGTGTAAATGCGTTTTCTTTGTGTGTTGATTTTCTCCGTTTCTCAATATGTGCTCCTTACATCGTAGAATTTGGTGTCATGCTTCATTTTTTCTAATCTTTTTCATTTTCAGAACAAGCTTTTTTCGGTAAAAATAGGTAGATAAAACTGTTATGTAGCCCATACTTCAGCAAACAAATATTGTTATAGTATTTCACGACGGTTTAAGCACTGATTGTGTGTGAGATGTATTGTATTATCATCTTAGAAAATTCTTTTTAAGTTCGTCGACAGAGCTAGGAAACAGAATGATGTTGATTTCACAAACAAGAAATTCAAGGTCAATAAACACATGCCAATGTAAAAGGTCCTCTTAAAGTGTTCTTTTATTCAGTAAATATGATTCATGAACAAGTTGGGAAGGAAAGTCACGCAGTTGTGTTTAAGGAATTCATGTAGAATGCAAACGTGTTTTATTGATATGTTTACTGTTTTTCTCTGTACAAATACTAAAAAGTCGCGAAGCACTGTAACTAGGGATTGATCCAACCGGCATAGCATAGCAAACTGCGAATCAAATCGGTCTGAATCACTCCGCAGATATGATTTTGCTTAGCATACATTGCGATACATTTCATTTTGAACCCCCGTTACGCTGACCTTCAGTGAACTTTTCGAACTTTTATGCTGGTTGCTCTGGCCCTTATGCCAGTATTACTTTTTCTCCCAAAGATGATTTCCTCTTCTTTTTGAAGTGTTTCGGCGGACAGAAGTTGTTCAAGGTTAATTGCTGTTAATAGGTAAACCTCAAGGACACAAAGGAAAGAGTCAGTCATAGATTTAAAGGCGTGATAAGTGATACAGTGAAGTGTCTGAATGTTTAGATGTGGTATTACTTCCACATCTAAACTGATTCCCTTAAAAGATTTTGGTCAGGATGAAACTAGACACATGATTCAACATTTTCTCTTATTGCTGCAAGCCAAGAATAGGGAGAGCTTAAAGAATTTCGGCTCCAGAATATGGCAACTTCATCAAGAGAAGATTTGTGGTTCATCATTTTACAATCCAAAAGAAATATCTACTGTAATATTTTTCGTCTTTTTGAAATACTTATAGTTTTGCCAGCATGTAGCGCCATTGTAGAGAGAGGTTTTTCCTATATGAGTCGTATAAAGAGTGACTATCGCAGCTGTCTTAGTGAATCTTCGTTGGAAAATTTAATGCGCATATCTGTTGAAGGACCATCTATGGATAATTCTTTTTTTTTTTTTTTTTTTTTTTTTTTTTTTGATTGGAGGTTTAACGACCACGGTGAGCAACTCAACTTGCCATAAGCAGTCACCCGTTCCTAATTTAGAGCCACGGGTTCCAGGGAAGGGAGAGAGTCAGTGCCGTAAGACAAACACAACATCCGTGCCTCACAGTGATTCGAACCCGGACCTATCTCGGACGAATGGTCATCAGCCATCGCGGCGGCAAACAAATTTTCACCTGATGAGGCTGTAAATATTTTTTTTCAAACCACGTAGGCCCTACACACAGCCACATGACAAAAGACAAATTTGTGACGTTGAAGAGGAGCAGCATTAAAAAAGGTAATAAATAAATAATGTATCGAAAATTTCTTTTTAGTTTATTTTCGTGCAGGCACTGTACTGCTATCACAGCATAATATCTTAGTGCTAATCAAAAGTTTCCCATTGCTACACACAACTTAATTGGTGTAGCAAATGTTGCTACACATTTTTTGTTTCCTAAATCAAACCCTGACTGTGAAGATTTGGTGCTAGCAAACATAGGAAGCAGGAGACATAAGTGACAGTACTTATGTGAAAATTGTTGGTTCTGAGAAAAAAGGTAAATAAGTTTATAATTTGCTTGTGTAAAGGCTTTTCGCAGTCTGGTTGATATTCCATTTTAAGAACATTAGAACCTCAATTTCGGCACCTCAGTTAAGACGTGTATGACAAATGGGAGTTCTGGTTAATTCGAATACATGCAGTTCAGAATTTTGACCTGAGATTTCGTCCAAATTTCGAATTAACAACACAAGGAGGCGTACAGCACTAACTTCAGTTATTTGCCTCACGGTCCTCACGGCTGCGCGACTGCAGAATCGAAAGATTACTTTAGATCTTAAACGTGAAACGTTTCCTTTATTCCTCTGTTCCCAGAAAGACAGACAGAGAGAGGGAGAGAGGAAGAATACAAGTTTCTCATCAAACAATGACCTCCCAAAGTTCGATAACTTGTTGTGGAAGCCCATTCCAATTAAGGCTCCTCATTTTTGCCTTCAGGTCACGATTTGTCGTTTGTTTGAGCGTCATCAAATGTGTTCTCTCTGCTGTCGTCTTTTAGGGTGACCTAAAACTTCACCTTTCGATTGGAAAGTGGAAAATTATTATCTCAAATGTTGTGGCAATCAAACGAGAAGATCCAATCATTTCTTCGTATTCTGTATAAAACTACCGTCCGAAAATCAAGGTCTTTATTTATTTCATTTAAACTTGCGAAAGACAACATTTTCTCCAAAATCAAATTAATTTAATGGAGATTTTCTGAATTCTAAAATTAATGACAAATGCATTTTCTCGCCAAGGGTGATTTAAGTTCTGGTGACGGTGCGCTATGAAGGTACGATATACCGTAGAGTACCGTACTTTTAGCGATTTTTTAACAAATTTTATCATCCTACAAACTGTGTCATTTGGACTTCCTGGAACACTTAACTACTGAAAACACTGGACAACCTAATGCACTCTAACAAGTGAACATGAAAATTCCGCCCCAGTTTTGAATTTTCAGACACCCAAATGCTAAATATTTGCCATACCGTGGATCACCCTGCTACGGTGTTTTCCGTACATCATGCCATACGCCATACTATAGGCATTGGACTGCACGGGGATTTTTAGACCTAATGATCAGCTTGGTATTGCTGAAAACTTAGATCACCCTGTTATAGGTGACTTCAAGGCGCTTTAGTGCACCCCAATGTAGGTGAATTCGAGACAATTTAGATTACACTACGGTGGGTAACTTTCAGACATTCTGTAGAACAATACTATGAATGAGACTTTTAGACATTCTGTAGCTCACTATTGTGGGTGATTTTTAGACATTCTGCAGGACAATACTGTGTGTGAGACTTCCGGACATTCTGTAATACTACTGTGGGTGACTTCCAAGCAATCTGGAGCACACTGCTTTGGATAACTTTCAGACATTCTGGAGCACACTAATTTGGACCACTTCGAGACACTCTGGCTCTGCTGTGGATGACTTTCAAACATTCTAGAGCGCACTACTTTAGACTACTTCGAGACACAATGGAGCACACTACTATGGGTAACCTTCAGCCACGGTAGAGCACACTACTTTAGACTACTTCGAGACACAATGGAGCACACTACTATGGGCAACCTTCAGCCACGGTAGAGCACGCTACTATGGGTAACCTTCAGCCACGGTAGAGCACACTATTTTAGACTACTTCGAGACACAATGGAGCACACTACTATGGGTAACCTTCAGACACGTAGAGCACACTACTATGGGTAACCTTCAGACACGGTAGAGCACACTACAATGGATGATTTTCAGGCACTCTAGAACACACTAGCATTCTGTAGAACAATAGTATGGGTGATACTTCGGACACTCTAGAACACAGTACTGTGGGTGACTTTCAAACAATCTGAAGCACACTATTGCTGACTACTTTCAGACACTCTGGAGCACACTACTATGAGTTACTTTCAGACACTAAAGAATGCTACTACGGGTGGCTTTCAGAAATTCTGGAGCACAGTACTATTACTTTCAGACAACCTCGTATATTTTGGGCTAACACCGGACTGTTTGATAGTTACCAGCTGTGCGCTGGAGGGTGCTACAGTTGGCTTACAACTGAGTGAGTCGCAATAGGTGATCTGTGTCACTAAAATAAGGGAGTGACCAGAGGCAGTGAGAATCAGATGAGTCACCAGTTACGACTATCGAATCAGTCGTTATGACAAGGGACGTCGACAAGGAGGTGCAAGGGTGGGCTTAAGCCCACCCTGAAATTTTTCTTGACCACTCAGTTCACAATGTGCCTTTTTCAGTGTATGTAACTTTGAAGTATAATATGGATTTTGCCGAGTAATAAGTCTTGTGATTTATTTCATGTAGTCCTATGTATTTTCCCCCGAGAAGTGCGTTGTTTACGTCTCCAAAGAAAGGTTATCAACATAACATCCGCAGGGCCATGAAATTTCAGTTGTTCTCCACTCTTTCAGTTCCTTAGTTTAAGCCACTTTTTCAGGTTTGTTTGGCCGGGGAAGGGGGAGGGGGGGAAGGGGAGGTAAAAAAGAGAGTGTATAGGAATTCACTGAGAGGGACCATTACTAATTGCTCTGCTGTTTCTTTTCTTTGCAAAATACGGGGCTCCAACACGCAAAGTGGAGTCTAAAGCTGCACTAGCACTCTTAAGACTGCTCCGGGACAGCGACAGTGCAAGAAGTAGCCTGACGTCTACTTTTCAGGAGCGGAGTGCAAGACAAAGTCGCTGGCTTGAAGGAAGGGAGTTAAGGAAGGGAAGGTATCGTGTCTGCGTGGCACGAGGTTAAAATTTGATTTAAATAAACAAAAACGACATTTTCATTTAAATAAATTTTTCAAGTAGAGTAAGCAAAAATGTAAAATTTTCAAAAGCATTTTAAGACAATGCATTAAGAACAAGCAAACAGTTGAAGACGACATTCTAGTAATACTGATATCTTACACCAGTGGCTTATCTAGTTAGATCCGTGTATGTATGTATGTTCAGGTTGAGGGGGTGGGGATCGCACGAATTCCTTTGTAGCCGGGAATGAAAAGCATCAAAAGTTCGTTCTTTCAGTGTTTCGTACAAAAAAAAAAAAAAGAAAAAAGAGGAGTTGGTATCAAGCTTGCCCCACCAAACATACCGCTCGCACTCCCGTGGCCCACCCTGATTTCGAGGTTATGATGCTCTCAAATAGTGAAGATACCATGGGTAGACTTAGATAACAGTGTAATGCTCACCCTCCCGTCGTCCATTCTGATTTCGAAGTCGGGCCACTCTCCCGTCGCCCACCCTAATTTCGAAGTCTAGCGACGTCCCTGGTTACGACAATCTTAAAATAGTGAAGATGCTATGGGTATTCTTAGATAACAGTGTAATGCTAGCCCTCCTGATTTCGAAGTCTGGCGACGTCCCTGGTTACGACGCTCTCAAATAGTGAAGATGCCATGGGTACACTTAGATAACAGTGTAATGCTCGCCCCCCGTCGCTCATCCTGATTTCGAAGTCTGGCCACGTCCCTGGTTACGACGCTCTCAAATAGTGAAGATTGGGTAGACTTAGATAACAGTGTAATGCTCGCCCTCCCGTCGCCCACCCTGATTTCGAAGTTCAGCGACGTCCCTGGTAACGACGCCCTCAAATAGTGAAGATACCATGGGTAGACTTAGATAACAGTGTAATGCTAGCCCTCCTGATTTCGAAGTCTGGCGACGTCCCTGGTTACGACGCTCTCAAATAGTGAAGATGCCATGGGTACACTTAGATAACAATGTAATGCTCGCCCTCCCGTCGCTCATCCTGATTTCGAAGTCTGGCCACGTCTCTGGTTACGACGCTTTCAAATAGTGAAGATTGGGTAGACTTGGATAACAGTGTAATGCTCACCCTCCCGTCGCTCATTATGATTTTGAAGTCTGACCACGGCCCTGGTTACGACGCTCTCAAATAGTGAAGATTGGGTTGACTTGGATAACAGTGTAATGCTCGCCCTCCCGTCGCCCACCCTGACTTCGAAGTCCAGCGACGTCCCTGGTAACGACGCTCTCAAATAGTGAAGATACCATGGGTAGACTTAGATAACAGTGTAATGCTAGCCCTCCTGATTTCGAAGTCTGGCGACGTCCCTGGTTACGACGCTCTCAAATAGTGAATATGCCATTTGTACACTTAGATAACAGTGTAATAATCGCCCTCCCGTCGCTCATTCTGATTTCGAAGTCTGGTCACGTCCCTGTTTACGACGCTCTCAAATAGTGAAGATTGGGTAGACTTGGATAACAGTGTAATGCTCGCCCCTCCCGTCGCTCATCGTGATTTCTAAGTCTGGTCACGTCCCTGTTTACGACGCTCTCAAATAGTGAAGATTGGGTAGACTTGGATAACAGTGTAATGCTCGCCCTCCCGTCGCCTACGCTGATTTCGAAGTCTGGCGATGTCCCTGGTTAAGACGCTCTCAAATAGTGAAGATGCCATGGGTAGACTTGGATAACAGTGACTGCAACTTACCAAATGATTGAGAGTCTCAAATAATTTTAAGAAGAACTAAACAACTGCTCGCTGGTTTTTGTTTTAAATTCATTGCGAGTACGCTTGGATGTATTTGAGAACACTGAAATGTCTCACAGGCTTTCTAGCCCGGTTTCACTAACCTTCAATCAGATACGTTCCTTTGAACCATATTTCAACTCTGCTTTTGATGTGGTTAAAAGCGAACGCGCATTTGGTTTATTACTATGGGGAAAAATGCAAAAAAGCACCATCAACGGGAGGATTCACGTAGGTTTTTGGTGCCATGAGGCATCCGATTAAAATCGACTTTTATTGTTTTACTAGCAACGCATCGACATTCATCTGGTAAACCCAGGCAGCATAGGGAAGGTGGTCCAAAGACAAAGTGCATCCAGGGAAGCCTTGAGAGTGAACTACCTACACATTCGCATATCCACTCCCAGGTATGACAGTTGAAACCAGACTTTCCAAATTGTACTCTTCCTTGGGAGTTCTCCCTACATAAGTCTAACCTACTGTTGGTAAAAATGTAAATGAGGACATATCGGACAATATCACATGTTTTCAGTCATCAGCTGTCCGGGTTTTATGCTCATGACACTCGTTAAGTATTGTAGCGTTGATTTCGGTGATTAAAGGTATACAGTAATTGCAGTTCTTCCCTAGATATTGGCTTTGTGAAGTTCTCTGCTGACTATGTTTGTGGAAACAGGGTCTTCCAGGCGATTTTTGCTTCAATAGTTCTGTGTTGTTTTGACACAATCGTCGTCAGTCCGTCTCATTCAAACTGGGTTTTCGCCCACTATACTTCTTCGCCGATGAAGTCTTGCTATATTTCGTGTAACCAGTCATAACCTACTCTCAGGCGCCAGAAAAATGTATCTTTGAAACACAGAGTCTAATTCTCGACTTTCTGGACTTGCATTGCTGAACATTCATCGAGAAGTAGAAGTAAATACAGGATCCACATTTTGAAGGCAATGGCGGAGAAACGCAGTTACCTCATACAGTGATGCTAAGATATGTAAGTACAATTTTATTAAAGTACTAGCAAAACTTTACATTTTCAATATTCTGCGCTCATTTATTTAATAAAATAACTAATTCTAAAATTGCGCTTTTATAAAAAAATTCCGAGAAATTGAATACTGAGAGAGAATTACTCTATTTTACATTACACACATTTAATAAATACACTGGCGGAAAGTGAAAAACAAACACCAAGAAGGAGACGTCTGATACCAACGAAATTTATACAGCATAATAACGAAATACAGAGGATAACGTGATCAAAGCATTATGGCAAAATACTGCTGTATTCGCTGGTAAACTAAAAACTAACATTTCCATGTAACATGGTTAGTACGAGGTTGAACCGCCATGAACTGCGTCACACTGTGCAATTCTGGCATGGAGTCTGTCGTACAGATGTTGGATGTAAGTTCGGGGTATTGAGTTCCAAGCATCCTCAACCTGGACGCGTAAATCGGGGATGGTCGTGGCTGGCCGTGGAGACCGGATAAGTCGTTGTCCCATAAAATCCCACACATGCTCAATGGGGAACAAATCCGGTGAACGTGCAGGCCATGGAAATTGTCTCACACCCTGAAGTGCATGTTGCGTTGCATGTGCTGTGTGTGGGCGTGCGTTATCTTGCGGGAAAACACCACGATTGACCGACCTTACAAATGGCACAACAACGGGCTGAATGATGTTGTTGATGTAGGAGGTGCTATTTAACGTACCCGGTACAAACACTAATTGTGTACGGGAGTGATAGTAGATCGCTCCCCACACCTGGAGACCAAGTGTAGGCCCTGTGTGTAGCTGCCGGATGCAAGAAGGGTGGAGACGCTTCCCTGCGCGTCTGTGAACACGCATACGGCCTTCGGAGGCTCCCAAGCAGAATCTGCTTTAATTGCTGAACACGACAGATCGCCATTGCGTTCTACAATGCAGACGTTGGCGACACTACTGCAGCCGTTCCTGACGGTGTGCTGGAGTCAGAGGTACACATGCCAGAGGCACTCGTTCACGTAGTCCTGCATCCAGTAGACGGTTGCGGATTGTTCGCACAGTCACCTCAGGTGCAACGGCAGCTCGGATTTGCGTCGCAGTGGATGTTCTGATGGACAACGCCGCTCTTCTTATGCGTCGATCGATCCGCACATCAGTCCATCTGTGACTCCCGGTTCCACGTCTTCTCGTGTGGGAATGTTCCTCGGACCATCTACACCACCATCGTACTACCACCGATACTTCCCGTCCAATTCGCTCCGCAATACGACGATACGACCACCTGGCCTCGCGGAGTCCGACTAGACGACCTCGCTCAAAGTCCGATAACTGCCGAAATCGTACACGTCTTCCATGTCCAGTCATTGCAGCTTCTTCAGGGTCATCGCACGTGTTCGTACGCCGACGACTGATTACATTCACTTCGCCGTACTCCTTAAATTTCACCGACGATAATTTGCATATTATGCCGTGCTGTGGCGTAAGCGCTCACCGGTTGGACCCGAAATTAACATCACACCTACGTAAACTCGACCTCATTAACATATGTAAATTTCATGATCGTCCGCCAATTCCTTCCTGGTGTTCTTTTTTCACTTTCCGCCAGTGTATATAGCCCTGCACATTACATAAGACTTTGTATCAACATTTTGTAAATAAGTATTTTATTTATCAATAAAATTATTAATTTATTAATGAATTTATATAATTATTCTAATTAATGAGTTATTGATAATGAACGCTTAATTATTAACTGATTATCTTAGATCAGCAATTATTTTTGGTGTTTCGGTATGAAACTATTGGATTGTCGGAAAAGTCATGACGTATTTTGGCACCCAGTGGCGGTTGGGCTGTTTTGGAAGTACTAGAGGCATGCGCAGCTCTGTTATTGCTATGGCATTCGACAGGTGCCAGTTCTAGCTGCAGTCTAAAAGGAATAATGAGCGATTTGGTTGATTTGCAGAGATTTGACATCAAGTTGAATATGGAAGACCAAACTGTGCATTGTTTTACTTCCGTAAAGGGAAGAACGCGCATCAAGCTTGTGAAAAGTTACATAAAGTGTACGGTGATAATGATCTACAAGAACGTCAGTGCCAGCTGTGGTTCGCAAAATTCTGTGCTGGTGATTTTGACCTCAACGGTGCTCTTCGGTCGGGGAGGCACACCGTGGTTGATGACGACCATATCAAGGCATTGATCGAGTGAAACCCACGTTACACACCACACGAGAGATTGCAGACACATTGCATATCCATAATTCAAGCGTTCACAACCACCTGAAGACGCTGGGATACGTAAGCAAGCTCAATGTGTGGGTTTCCCAAGAACTCAAAGAAGCTCATGAAAGAAATCCGCTCCAAGACGATGACCGTTTTCAAGTTTTCGGCTATTATCTGACTTACCATCCTTGTCACATTTACGCCAAAAATCGGATTGTCATCTTCAAAATTTGTATTAAAGAAGCTCAATTGACGGCGCTTATAAACATCTGCGATATGCTCATTAAATGGGACGAAAACGATCCGTTTTTGAAGCGAATGATTACTGGTGACGAAAAGTTGATTCTGTACAACAATGTGCTGTGCAAAAGGCCTTGGTCTCGACGTGCTGCTTCGCCTCAAACGACATCCAAAGCAGACATTCATCAGCGGAAGGTTCTGGTCTCAGTGCGGTGGGATTTTAACGGTGTCCTGTTTTTCGAGCTCCTACCACGGAACAAAACAATCATTTCGAATGTGTATTATCGGCAATTGGACAGTTTGAACGAATCCATCACCCAGAAACATCCAGAGCTCGTTCATCGTAAAAATGTTGTGTTCCATCACGACAACGCGAGACCACACACAAGTTTGATCACCCGCCAAAAATTATTGGAGCTTGAGTGGGATGTGTTGCCACACCCAGCATACTCGCCTGACCTTGCGCCGTCAGACTTACACTTGTTTCGCTCTCTTCAACAGTCCTTGCGCGGTATAACGTTCAATTCAGATGAGGCTGTAAATCAGCACCTTGTACAGTTTTTCGCTACGAAAGACAGGTCCGTCTATGAACGAGGTATTCTGTAGCTCACTGAAACATGCCAAAAGGTTATCGAACAAAACGGGGATTATATCATTGATTGATCTTTGTTCTTTCTATCAATAAATGACCTTTGCAAAACATGGCTAAAATACGTCATGAGTCTTCCGGCAACCCAATACTTGAGCCGCCTGCCCATAATCTTTGAATTGCTATGCACCTGAAATATTAAAATATTATAAAATTTGGTGGTTTACAGATGCTCGTGCTAAACGGGTTTTCACTCTTTTAAAAAAATCAAGTTAAAAATGAGAACCTGGACCTACTCGTTTTTTAAGTACAATCGTATCGTAAACGAGCACATGACATGCTCAAATATAAGTAACCATACGTAGTTACAAATAACTGCCTCAATAAATATAAATATAATCTCATAACTTTATTTTTTAAATACACCAGTGTTGAATAATTACGAAACGCGTATAGCGTATGAAATCCGTTTATTTTCGTGGTGTAGTCAGCACAAATATTCGCCAAGCTTTCGCACTCCACTGGGAGGCTTTTTCAAGGCAGTGATAGACACAAAAATGCAGAGAATTGGATCATGTAAAGAACGAAGATGATTTTTGAAAATAACGCGGGGGACATCACGAGCATATTACATGAATTTTTGTCACGTAATTATACAGAGCGTGAATTCACACCAACCCAAACAAAGAAAATTATCGCCGCCTTAAATCTCATTACTAACCACAAGTACTTTAAGTTGGATGGAAACATCTACAAACAAACTAAATGAGCACCGATGGGTTCACCTTTATCTGCAGTCCTTGTGGAAGCAGTACTTAGACCGCTAGAAGATCTCATCCTTTTAAATTGTATCAAGAAACCCCGAGTTTGGATCAGCTATGCAGACGACATATTCTTCATATGGGAACATGGAGTAGACGAATTAAATGATTTCATGCGCAAGATAAACAACTTACACAATACAATAAAGTTCACCATGGAGCTTGAAAAAGACGGGACGTTGAATTTTCTTGACGTCGCGCTCAGAAGAAATAGAACATCCAGCTTCGATTTTAACGTTTATTATAAACCGACCGCAGTGCCGAACCTTGTCCCTCCTCATTCGCACTGCCCAAAGGAGTAAAAACTTTCCGCATTTAGAGCGTGGTTCCATAGAGCGTACAACGTATGCAAACCCGACTATCTGAATAATAAAGAAGTTGAGAATATCTATAGCAAAGGTCTAAAGGCTGGATATAAGAAGGATGATATAGACAGAGTACATAAGACTGTGAGAAATCGTATAATATCAGCAATAGAAAAATCGCCTAGTAGGACAATGAGATACGCAGGATCCATCACATATATCCCAGGCCTTACATATTGGTTAAATAATTTATTACGCAAATACAGCATATTAATAGCAATAAAGTCCCCGACCCCGTTATCACATATAATATCAAGCTGCAAGGAGAGACAGTGTGAGAAAGAATAGGCGGATGTGTACGCTATACCGTTGGTATATCCTGACAACACGGAAAAGGTATATATCGGAATGACAAAGCGATCCTTGGACATTAGATGTAAAGAACACGTACGAAGTGTGAAGCAGGACATGCAGAATACAGCCCTTGCCAGAGAAGTCATGCATTGCTCGGCCGCTCCTGTATGGAATAATATTAGAAGAATTGCCCCTTACACGAATTTCAAAGAGACTGCCATCAGGGAAACAGTGGAAATCCTATCCAACAAAGTGGCATGCAATGATATAGTCTCTACGGAACTACCAATGGTTTGGCATGCGTTATTAAAAGATGGAAACACACCACGGTGCTCTGTATAATTACGTGACAAAAATTCATGTAATATGCTCGTGATATCCCCCGCGTTATTTTCAAAAATCATCTTCGTTCTTTACATGTTCCAATTCTCTGCATTTTTGTGTCTATCACTGCCTTGAAAAAGCCTCCCAGTGGAGTGCGAAAGCTTGGCGAATATTTGTGCTGACTACGCCACGAAAATAAACGGATTTCATACGCTATACGCGTTTCGTAATTATATAATCTCATATTACTTCATTTTAGATATTATAGATTTCAAGAGAAAGTGTTTAATAAATGTGCAAAGTGACACACATATAAATAATTAGTACAACAAAGTCACTGATCACAAGTAATTTAATTACGCATTAAGTATCTTTGTGTACGTTTTTACATTAACTATATTTGTGTCAATCTCATAAATAATTTATTGCCGCTTCATCACAATATTTGTCGTAAAACTGTGCTGGCCATTTGCCCAGCATGTGACAACGAGTATATCTATTATCCCAGATGTGCCATCGAATAATATACTTCCAGTTGATTCTATAAATAAATGAGTATTTATGGAGTGCACTTATTCCAAATTTGAAATCGAGCCGCAGATAATGGCCTAGTGGTTAGCGATTGAGACTGCAAATGGAGGGGCCCCAGGTTCAAACTTAGCCTGGTATTGTGAATTTCTAACAATTGGTGAATATCGGACGAGTACGTTAAGTGACGGCCCCGGGTAAGAAACCCACGGTTAAAGTTCCTAAGCCCCCTAATTTCTCTCTGTCTTCTATGTGCAAAATCGTACGCCTGTACGGTGGCGCCATCTAGTGTGCTCTCTCTAACTTACAAATTATCTTGTCAGAATCGTTATATTCGCTCTAACATGTTTCTGTGCCCTGCCCGGAAGGGAGAGAAACTGAAAGAAGTTAGAGTACATATATTTGAAACATATGGATTTTTTGAGTACATATATTTCAAATTAGAAATACCAGCTATACTCACAATTGATTCCCTGTATGTACTCAAAAATGAGTACGTGTCTTTTTCAAAAATGAGACACAAGTACTCGGAGCTATTATAAGGTCAGAAGGTACTCACAAACGAGTACATTTTACTTTTTTCTGAGTACCACTTTTAACAGTGCACGATTTGAACTCTTTGAAAGTCTGACAGGTCACTCATCTCACCCAACGCTCCTACGAACCGCTGCTGAAAGTAACTTGTACTACACTGGAATTCACCCAGATAATATATACAAAGAAAAGATACACAGAAGATAAAAACAACTTTTTTTTCAGTGTAACCTACAGGAATAACATTAACCCCTATAATCATGATGTTCAGATTATTTTGTCCAACTCTTGTAAACATAAAGACAAATGGGGGCGCAATATTTTGTGGTTCGGCTCTGGCGCAGAAATGCCTAGTTACGCATCTTGTGCTGATGGTCTTCAAAGAACTCTTGTGTAAACAGCAAAATTAGTCTGCTGCAGAGCTAAAGTTTGGAAGGGAAGTTCAGGAGAGAACGGTCCTCCAATGCGTGGGTGAGTATCGACCAGAGATCTGAAAATCTCAAGCAGAAGAGGCTTACCAGATGAAGACGATGCTCAAGTGGCACAATGAGTGACACGTGGAGGAGAGGAGGCAGTTGAAGATACCACATTTTCAAGATGGTGTTACTAAAGATACTTTTTTTTCTGACTCACTTAGCAGTAGTCTGAGTAAACACTTCGAAGCTTTCAGTTTTTGTTCCTCTTTCTAATTTTTCGAATCGTTTGGTTTCGTTTTATTCGGTGTTAGTTCCGTATAACAAAAAACATTCCTTTGACACAGACATCTAGCGTCTTTCCTTCTCCATCAGACTGATTTTATGATTCTCATGTCCGTGATTTCAGTAATTTCCGTAAATTGACTTGATTGAAGGTAATCGCTCAACTGATCCATCTTTTCCCACCTTTAGTAAAGGGCATCAGAATTGAACCGCTTACCCTTCAGTTTTACATCGGTAGATGCTATTGGTTCCCTTAACTTCCGGAAAATTTGCTCTCCTTTTGCAGAGATATCCCGATGTAATGCACTTTTATTTGGGTTTAACCGATTATGGCTGTCTTGTAAACAATCAGCTCCGTTGATATCCTTATTCTGCAATACGGTAAGGCCAGTGGAGGATATTCTAGGCTAGCTAGGCTAGCTGCGAAGCCCAGAGAATGCTCAAATAAAAGTCAATTATCAACGATATAAAATACACTGCTGGCCACCCCAAATGCAACACCAACAAGGAAGCATCCGATTGGCCTGAAATTCGCGGCATGCGCCGCCCGCGAGAAGACATGCTAACCATTAGCATTGCAGGGCATATGCAAATCATGTGCGCCAGGCACGCCATCGAGAAGCACTGTGAGAAAGGTGCACTGAAGGCGGGGTGTAAGCAGTGGAAGTGTGTTGTGCTGCCGGACCTGAGCGTGGGAAGCTTCCCGAGGCCTCGTCGCAGAATACGGCAGTCATTCCAGCACCCCTCGGAGTTCGACAGAGGACGAATAGTGGCTTATCGCGACAGCGGTTTATCGTACCGAGACATCGGCGCCCGTGTGGGACGACATCCAGCCACAGTGAGGCGAGTATGGATTCGGTGGGTGCAGGAGGTACGGACGGACCAACGTGAGTGATTGCTGCAGCCGCGGCACACCACCGAATGAGAGGACCAGCATGTTGTGCGGCGGGCATTGACGGTTCGCACCGCCATATCACGAATGTGATGTTTCGGTGCGAGCTGTCAATGGACTACGGAATGACAATGGACTACGGAATAGCACGACATTGTCTTCTCCGACGAATCTCGCTTCTGCCGGCAACACCACGATGGTCGGATCCGCGTGTGGAGGCACCGCGGCAAGAGACTGTATGACGCCTGCATTATTCATCGCCATACCGGTCCTTCGCCTGGCGTTATGGTTTGCAGCGCAATTAGATATGACACCCGCACTTCTCTGGTACGCATCGCCGGTGCACTCAATAGCCACCGCTACATCTCCGACGTTTTGGAGCCTGTAGTCCTCCCTTACTCGCAGGACCTGCCAGCGGCCACGTTTCAACAGGACAATGTGCGCCCGCACGTGGCACGCATCGTGCAACAATTTTTCACGGCCCACCAGGTGTCACTGCTGCCGTGGTCTGCCTGTTCTCCCGATATGTCGCCCATCGAGCACGTCTGGTCGCTAATCGGCAACCGATTGTCCCGGCAAGCACCACCCGCGGTTACGCCTAATGAACTGTGGCAACGTGTGGAAGCAGCCTGAATCGACATACCCCAAGCATACATCCAAAGCCTGTTTCGTTCGATGTCACGGCGTGTAGCGGCCGTTATTGCCAGCCATGAGGGCCACACGAACTATGGATGTCTGCGTGTTCCGCAAGTCGCACGGGCCTGTAAGCGCAATCGTTTCATCTTTAAATCTGTTGTTATGTGTCCAGTAAATCTGGCTTCGCTATCTCGTGTCCTTCTTGGTGTTGCGTTTTGGGTGGCCAGCAGTGTATGTCAATGCTTTTGCTGGGAAAAAGAAACAAAAACGAGCGGTTTCGCTTCTTTCGATTATGAGCATCAGTCTGGCGAGCGATGATCAACTGCATAACGCAAGCAGGCCTTCGAGAGTCTTCTTTGTTCTGATGCGAAGTGCTTCGATGCAATCGACTGCTAGCGTTTCCATGACAACATAATTGCGTGTATGGAGGTGAATGAAACATTGCTTTGCGCAACGGTTCGCTCAGAATAAGGGAAGCCTTGGACTATCTTAGTCACTCGCATGCTTCCGCGTGTGTTTCGCGAGAGTTGTTTGTGTTTCAGTGAAGTGTCAATGAATTAAAATCAGTGATATTATATCTTAAATTCGTGGTTTTGTTGGATGTTTTGATCAATTTTGTGAAAGTTCACCTGAACATCTACTTTCAGAACTTAAAAACTATGCTTCAAATTTTGATGCAGCTCGACTGAAAAATGAACTTAAGGTATTTTATCCCTTGATGAATACGAAACAAATTAGTAAGACATTACTTGTTACCTAAATTTGAATAAATTGGACATATAGTGTTTAGTGAGGTGTACAAGAGCCGCGGATGGCTTAGTGGTTAGCGAGTCAGACTGTCAATGCAAGGTCCTCAGGTTCGATTCTGGGCTGATCTTACAGAGATGGTGTGATTTACTAAAAATCGCTGAGTATCCACCGTGCATCGGACGAGCACGTTAAGTGACGGCCCGCAGGCTGGACCCACTGGTTAAATGGGTATCCTTTCCTATGTCTCCCCTGAAATTCTCTCACCCCTCAATGTGCAACATCGCCGCCCCGGTGGCGCAGTGGTCTAAGGCGCTGGCCTCTGCTCCTTCGTCAGTAAGGGGTCTGGGTTCGAATCCCGGTCAGGCATGGATGTTGTGTTTGTCTTACGGCACTGGCTCTCTCCCTTCCCTGGAACCAGTGACCCTAAATTAGGGACGGGCGACTGCTTATAGCCCATTGAGTTGCTCACGGTGGTCTTTAAACCTCCAATCAAAAAAAAAAAAAAATGTGCAACATCGTACTTGTACTGTGGCGCCATCTACTGTACTCTAATCTCACTACAAACTGTTCTGTCAAAGTCGCCAGACTTGCTCTCATTCCTTCCGTTTCTGTGTCCTGCCTAAAAGGCGAATTCGCTGTAGGTGGCTGGGACCTAAACTCTACTCACTGTGGACGGAAGTCCTACAAGCAAATGACAACTACTGTGTAGTGAGGTGTACAAATTAGCAGACTTAATTTTAAGTTTTCCACCAGCAACTGCCAAAAGAAGTTTCTGTGTATTAAAAAGAATCAAGATATATCTTAGAGCCACACAAGGACATGTAAAGTCGAGCAACTTGGCTGATTTGTCAATAGACAAAAATATTCTTTTTAAATATGAAAAAGTACTCGGAAGAAACATTTTTGTGAAAACGTAACACTCAAGTTCACACAAAAGGAAAGAAGAATGGAGTTCATTTACAAATAAAGTATTCAGAAGTAGAATGGAGTTCATGTACAAATAAGTGTTCAAATCCTAATCTTCATAATTATTTGGTATTATGTTAGCAATAACATGTACCTCAAATTTAGAAAACAAGTTACTTCTATTACTTAACAATTAAAAAAAAACAGTACTGTAGGGGAGGGGGCGAGATAGCCCAGGTCTCATGCCGAAGATACGCCACTGGGTAAGGTCCCTTTATACTAGGGGTGTTCAAATGAAAAGGTACGAAACGTCATAAGAACGTAACCGTTAACATATTTGCCTATGCCGCTATGGGAGAACGTAGCGACACATCTAGGGATGCGATTGGAGTCGCCAGTGAGGATCGGAGCATGCGCGGGCGCCCGCATGCACAGGAGAGAGCAGAGGCTCTTATAAAGAGCGCCGTCCAATTGACGCGGCAGTGCGTGTGAGGACAGGATGGCGTTCACATTGCAAAATTCGACGATTGAGGAGCAGCGAGGCGTTATCAGATTTCTGACAGCGGAAGGTGTTAAACCGGCCGCTATTCATCGCGGAGGGTGTGGTTCTGCTCCATGATAACGCGCGTCCACACGTCTCCAGGGTCACACACGCGGAACTGACCAAGTTCCAGTGGGAGCAGCTTGACCATCCGCCCTACAGCCCGTACATGTCGCCCTGCGATTTCCATGTGTTTGGTCATCTGAAAAAACATCTGAAAAGGAAGCGCTCCCACTCGGACGACGAACTCAAGGACGCTGTGCGGGACTGGGTCTCGTCACGGCCACAGGAATTCTGGGAACAAGGAATCCTTCGGCTCGTTAATCAATGGGATCGTTGTGCTACGGCCTATGGTGTATATTTTGAATAAAATCTTCATTTATACCCACAGTGTCGTTTCGTACCTTTTCATTTGAACACTCCTTGTAATAGGAAATTTCCTGGGAGCAATGTCTGAGTCGTTAAACATTATGGCGTTTGCTACCTACACACCTTCAGATATACACCGATGAAACATTACGTTATGATCATCACCACCCTAAAAAAATGAGCCCGCCTGGAGACCGAACGGTGGCACAGGTGGAGTTCCCAGAGCAGTATATATACAACCCGAGGACCGGCTTTTTTGTTAGAGTGTTCGGAGTCAGAATGGGAAAAGCTACCGATTTATCGGAGTTTGATAAAGGACAAACTGTGACTTCACGGCGATTCGGAACTACGATCTCGGAAACAACGCGGCTTGTTGGGTGTTCACCAGCCGCTGTAGTGAGAACGTACCAAAATTGGTGCACAGATGGCCACACGACGAACTGTCGTTCAGCCGTGTCCGTCTGCTGCTCATTGATACTAGAGGAGAGCGGAGACTGTCGCGCATTGTTCACAGCGACCGCAGGGCCACTGTACGACAAATCACCTGCTGCTACAATAGTGGTGATCACGGAAATGTGTCACAGCACACAGTTCATCGCAGCTTTTTGCGCATGGGTTTGCGTAGCCGAAGACCCAGCCGGGTCCCCATGATCACTGCACGTCATCACCAACAACGCATTAAATGGGCCCAAGATCATCGAGATTGGAAAATGGATGATTGAAAGAAAGTGGCCTGTTCTGACGAATGAAGATTCCTAGTGTATCACATAGACGGCCAAGCGCGTATACGCCGATTACCAACGGAAGGTATGGCAATTCTGAAAACACAAGTTTTCGGCTACGGGTATAGAATTCGTGTCCCCTCATTCCGGACTAAGTCGTTCTCCCAACTGAGCTACGCGGACACAATGTCTCGCTGGAGATTTGTCGTCTTGACACGTGTTTTCACCTCTGTAGTACGTCACACACATGGGTGCACTTTTGGGCGGCAACAGACCGACGGCGGCGGTGTTATCCTGTGAGCGATGTTTTCTTGAGAAACTTTAGGCTCCACTATTCCAATAGCGCAATCCCTGACAGCTGGTAGGTATCTAAACATCGTTGCGGACCAAGTTAAACCATTCATGGCAACTGTGTTTCCTGCTGGTGATGGTCATTACCAACAGAATAATGCGCCATGCCACACTGCCAGAATCGTCCAGGAGTAGTTCGAGGAACCTGCTGGTGTTTTTCTGTTAATGCCCTGGACTTAAAACTCACCTGACATGAATCCAATCCAACACTTGTGGTTCCACTTAGAAGAGGTCCTCCAGTTCCCGTACATTTCGGGGTGCTGGTGATATATTTAGAAAGACATCACCCCCACCCCGAAATGTACAGGAACTGGAGAACAAACTGTTGACATTATGGTACCAGATACCCCGGGATACCAATCGTCACCTCATCGGATCAATGCCTCGCCGAGTGGCTACTGTTTTGCTGGATAAATGGAGTCCTACAATTTGGTAGGTATTGTAGGTGGTCATAATGTAATGACCCATCGCTGTACACATTGTGTTTTATTCCAAAGAAAAGTCTGAGAAAAGCAGTCGATTAAAATAATTATTGTTAGTCAACGGTTTTAGATGGTGATACTTCATATTCCAGATATAAACTTTGCTTGCAAAGTAAGGTCATTTGCCACTTACACTAGTTTAGGTAAAACCTCCAGGAAAAAATGGAATCAAGTAAGAAAATAAGAGAAAAGGGCACATTACGGAACAGAGAAAAAAGTCGGTTTACACGAATTAAGCACTCAGGAAATAAGAATTGCCATTCCCATGAAAAGATATTGTTACTACAGAAAATAATTATCAGATATCCGTACGAGGTACCATCCAAGTTTAAATTTGTTAGAACAGTAAGCGCTTCACCGAAAGCATGAGCTCATCACGTGCAGACTTTTGCGCGTGATAAGTAAAACGATTCCTCAAAGATAGGAAGGCATTAAGATAGCTGGTACTGTAGATGCTCTCAGGATAGAAAAGGTAAAATCTAGCCAAAACTAAACAAAAATTGGAAAGAAAGAACATGATATTTATGTAAAATCCCAGAAGACATTTTAGGGCAGAGTATATACAATGAATTTTCTTTCGGAGGAACTGCACAGCCACTGAGCTGTCAGCCGGTTGCAGTAACTGGTTTTTGCTGCTGTCTTTCATACATAAAAGAAGAAACAATCGTCAAACGTAGTCAAATCTGAGAAGTGCTAGTTGTGTGGCAACACAATGAACTCGATGAAACCATCATTGGTTCTCTCAAATGGACGCCTTTAGATTTTCGCGAACGATGAGGTGCACCACTGCTCTACTTTTGAGCAACAAACGAATTTCAGGAAGTGAGTGCCTGACCTCTGGCCAAAAACAACCTGTATATGAAGGAAGCTAGTAGCTCTCAGCAGTCTGTAGGAAGGAGTCCGTTAAACATCCATGACATCGAAGCTGCAAGATTGGTAGTACCGTCAGACGAAGGTTGGACGGGAACGAACATCGTTCACTTACTTGAATCAATGATCCAAGAGATTAACTTACATTACTTTTCATAATCCTCCTCTATCGGATGATCCGAGTTTTGGAAACTGCAGCGCAGATTGATTTTGCTCAATGCATAAGAACCGATTGTTTACAGAGACAGCGCCCGCACCTGGTCGCTTGAAACCCGAGATCCAGTAAATCCCGTGGTCTTTGCCCGTGAGGTTACGTTGCTGGTGAAAAGGAAAATAAACGGTACCTATGTTTCCTGACCAAGAGTAGATGGACGTGTGTGTGTGTGTGTGTGTGTGTGTGTGTGTGTGTGTTCCGAAGCTCTAAAGCTGTATCCGGTGCATTTTGACGAAGTATATAACTGTGGGTATGCAGAATTTGCAAGAATGTATAAATACCGAGTATTCTACAACTTTACAGCATTAATTGAATATAGCAGTGAGATATCTTTTATTAACCCATTTCTATCATCAAGACTTCAAAGGTAATATGTTTTTATGTTTTCCTTATTTGAACACGAACTTCGCCCTTATTCTGACAGTTACGTTGCTAACATGAGACAGCGCTTAAATTTCTTTATACTTACCCTTCAATACAATTCGCATTTCTTTATACATTCTAACATCAAGTAATTCTATTGTTGCTCGGTGAAACTAACTGCAGCACCCCTCCTGCAACACCCTAGAACTGCAGCACCCTTCTTGTGGTATAGTAACTGCTGCTCTAGGACCAGGGCGCCTTAGGACCGCATTAGGGTCATAGTCTGTAGCTTTCCTGACCATTCTGTTCAGGGGTTGCCCACTCAACTGAAGAACTTTTGAGTGAGTCGATGGATTTTGCTCTGCGCAATGGTGCTTTGAAATATTTATTGTGACACCCCGATCTCCCCTTACATTATTGAAGACACTTGGCGTGCCATGGACGGCATCCGTGTTATAGCCAAACTTCTTGAGTTGATACTCGCTTAACTTTAATGATCACAAAGTGAAAATCTTCCAAATAGGTGGCATCAGTGAATAAACAAAGACAACTATTTCCATGTTTTATCAACAAAGAAAACTATTTCCACGTTTTATCAACACAGTTGATAAAACGTGGAAAGAGCGATGTCTTTGTTTATTTAATGACCACAGTTGAGGGCATTACCTTTCAACTGAGAACATGCTACAGCCATGTGCGCGGAAATGCGATGACGAATATTAATACCGTTTTGAAAGATGTTTAAAAAGAGCCACGCTGTTGCTTGCAGTTGTCACCAGAAGAGCGTAACACGTTACTGACGGAAAAGTAAGCAGCTAGGCTACAGCTGGAATTTCTGAGCCAGTGCGCACTTTTGTTCCACCACGGATAATTATATGGCATCATGTCACTTCGGTAATTTATACCAGTGTTTCCCATGGTGGGTCTATGACTTCAGTCCATAAAATCCACGAGATAAGCATATTCTGTTAGAAGAATCATTCAGAGAGAAGCCGTGATTTCTGTAACACAGGATTTATGCAACTGAGGAGTAGAAGCACATCAGCTCTTTATACACTGCTGGCCACCCAAAATGCAACACCGAGAAGAAAGCATGCGATTGGCCTGAAATTCACAGCATGCGTCGCCCGCGAAAGGACATGCAAACGATTAGCATTGCAGGGCATATGCAAATCATGTGCGCCCTGCACGACACCGAGAAGCACTATAAGAAGGGTGCACAGAAGGCGGGGTGTAAGTAGTGGAAGTGTGTTGTGCTGCCTGACCTGTGCGTGGGAAGCTTCCTGATGCCTCGTCGCAGAATACGGCAGTCATTCCAGCACGTTTCGGAGTCCGACAGAGGACGAATAGTGGCCTATCGCGCCAGCGGTTTATCGTACCGAGACATCGGCGCCCGTGTGGGACGACATCCAGGCACAGTTAAGCGAGTATGGATTCAGTGGGTGCAAGAGGGACGGACGGACAAACGTGAGTGATTACCGTAGCCGCAAACGAGAGGACCAGCATTTTGTGCGGCGGGCATTGATGGCTCACACTGTCACATCATGAACGTTAGCGCAGGAATTAGGGTGTGTTGCGCAACAACCTGTGTCAGCACGTACCGTTCGACGTCGTCTGCAGGAGCGGGGACTTGTCGCACGGCGTCCATTGCTCCGATTACCACTGACGTTACATCACCGGCGAGAGCTGCGGCAGTGGGCCATTGAACGCCGCACCTGGACAACGGAATGGCACGACATAGTTTTCTCCGACGAATCCCACTTCTGCCTGCAACACTACGATGGTCGGATCCACGTGTGGCGGCACCGCGGCGAGAGACTGTATGACGCCTGCATTATGCATCGCCATACCGGTCCGTCGCCTGGCGTTATGGTTTAGGGCGCAATTGGATATGACACTCGCATCCCTCTGGTACGCATCGCCGGTACACTCAACAGCTACCGCACCATCTCCGACGTTTTGGAGCCTGTAGTCCTCCCTTTTCTGCAGGACCTGCCAGCGGCCACGTTTCAACAGGACAGTGCGCGCACGCACGTGGCACGAATCGTGCAACAATTCTTTACGGCCCACCAGGTGTCACTGCTGCCGTGGCCCGCCTGTTCTCCCGATATGTCACCCATCGAACACGTCTGGTCGCTGATCGGCAACCGAGTGGTCCAGCAAGCATCACCCGCGGCTACGCCTGATGAACTGTGGCAACGTGTGGAAGCAGCCTGGACCGACATTCCCCAAGCCCACAGCCAAAGCCTCTTTCTTTCGATGCCGCGGCGTGTAGCGGCCGTTATTGCCAGCCATGGGGGCCTCACGAACTATTGATGTCTGCGTGATCCGCAAGTCGCACGGGCCTGTAAGCTCAATCGTTTCATCTTTGTATCTGTTTTTATATATCCAGTAAATCTGGCTTTGCTATCTCGTGTCCTTCTTGGTGTTGCATTTTGGGAGGCCAGCAGTGTATTTTAAAAAAATGATACGGTAACCGAAATAAGTCAGGAACTACTTGTAGTAAGCCATGTAAAAACATGCTTAATAAAAGGTAACGGGCATGAATTAGATATTTAAACCTCATCTCTAGAATGAAATAATTGCATCGGGCAGAATGTTACACTCTAAAAAGTTTCTCGAATTTTTAAAGGTATTAAAAAAGAATATTCCTTTTAAATAAATTTCTAATTTGATTCCACATCTGGAAATATTGCTGCAGGAAAGAATTTTTGCCTATGACGTCTGTCTGAACAAAGAGGAAAAAATCCAGTGCCCCATGATACTATGTGCAGCTAGCATATTTAGGGAATATTGTCCCTCGGAGAGATATATCTTTAATATACACTACTCGTCAAAGAAAATGACAAACCAGGAAGTAATTGTCAGAGCGCAGTGCAAATAGATGAGCATGTGTCGACAGTTAGGTTATTACAGCTGGGTAATCACGTGCTAGGTAAAGGATTTAAAAGGGGAAATCGGTTCGACGTTCCTAAGATTGGTTGTTTTAACAAGTCGTATCGACCATTGCATCGGAGTGATCTCCGTGGCGAAAGCACGTGTAAGAACTGAAAATGCTTGGCAACGTCATCGGGAATTCTGCCATCACACGGACATTTTTATGAGAGGCTTCATCATGTACGGCTGGTTAATCCTAGCGGCGGAAACGCGTCGGGATACAAAAGCTGTCGGCCGAATATGTCAAGTGTGAATGGATGAAGGTAACATGCGTCGTCGTAGTGGACTGGTACACATAGGCGGACGTCCGAACACCTCGATCGCCGCATCGTATGGCAAGCCGTATCGGTTCCTTGATATACAGCGGACCACATTCGACAAGGTGTACAAGCAGTTATAGACATCCGGGCATCAAGATAGGCTGTGCATTTCAGGCTTGCAGAGTCAGTTTGACCTCCATAGAGCCATTGTGGCGGCGCCCATTTATCGCAGAACATCGACTTAAATCTGAAGTTATCGTGGCACTCTTGTTTGTGTTATGTTCAGCTGTAACCAGGCATGCGTGAAGGTACGAAGAGAATCATGTGGTATTCAACGACAAGATTCGATTCTGTCTCAGTTCCGATGAGGGCCAATCGACAGGCTAAAGACGACGTCGTCACTGGATTGATGATGTTACCATCCGTGAGCGTTATACGGATCCTCAGCCTGGGATCATGGATTGGGGAGATCTCGGTTTCAACAGGCATTCCTTACCCATAATAGGTAAAATGACAGCACGACTGTAAGCCGCTGCAGCAGATTTTGTTGCTATATCACCCTGGCACTTCTGATGCCGAGTTTCAACATGATAATGTCCGCCTGCATACAGACAATGCTTAGTAGACGGTACCTGCAAGGTACATATTTAGCTGCTGTCCTGGGTTGCGAGATCCCCAGATTTCTCTGCAGCAGAGATCGCATGGGACATGAATGGCAGACGATTTAACAATTCTGCGCAACAAACGCTCCTGCGGCAACGCTCTCAAAGTCGACGAATTGTGAACACAAGTCCGTGACGTATGATCACAAGTCAATGACGTATGAATTGTGGACACAAGTCAATGACGTATGATCAGAAGTCAATGACGTATGAATTGTAGACACAAGTCAATGACGAATGAATTGTGGAAACAAGGCAATGACGAATGCATTGTAGACACAAGTCAATGGCGAATGAATTGTGGACACAACTCAATGACGTATGATCAGTCACTGATGTACGATCACAACCGTAAGTCACTGAAATGACGTAAGATCACAAGTCAATGATAAATGAATTGTGGGCACAAGTCAATGACGAATGAATTGTCAACACAAGTCAATGAAGTAGGAGCACAAGTCAATGAGGAATTAATTGTGGACACAAGTCAATGGCGAATGAATTGGGGATACAACTCAATGACGTATGATCAGTCAATGATGTATGAACACAACCGTAAGTCGCTGCAATGACGTAAGATCACAAGTCAATGATGAATGAATTGTGGGCACAAGTCAATGACGAATGAATTGTGGACACAAGTCAATGACGAATGAATTGTGGACACAAGTCAATGACGTACGAGCACAAGTCAATGAGGAATTAATTGTGGACACAAGTCAATGACGTACGAGCACAAGTCAATGAGGAATTAATTGTGGACACAAGTCAATGACGTATGATCACAAGTCGATGACGTATGAATTTTGGACAGAAGTCAATGACGTATGATCAGCGCTATCACAGAATATCATCAGATAATTTTTCACTCAATGCTTCGTCGTGCTGCCGAACGTATTGACTAGCATGGAGATTATTTTTCTATTAAATGGAGCGCACATATGCACTGCTAAAAGAATGAGGAAGGCAAGAGTTATTGCGAGGAAAATCATGTGCGACTGACGTTGTTGAACGTAAAATACATTATTTTTTACGTAAGGATACGTAGAATATTCAGTAATATGGCCCTGAGAAAGCACAGTAGCGAATTTTTATGCAGCATTTTCACTTAATGCAATATGCCATACAACAATATGCATATTTGTACAAGACAAAATGCCTTTTTGAATGTGGTGACTAACCTCTAGTAGGGAGTGTGGTCCTCTCGAGCGGCTATGACAGCTGCACATCTGGGTGGCATGGAATTGGTGAAGTTATCGAGGAGGCTTTTGGGGATATATTTGCCACTACTCAATGAAAGCAGTCTCCCGTTCACGAAGATTCAACGGAGGTGCCGGAAGAGCTGACTCAAACGGTTTTATACTCTATCCTCGCCCGTGAGATTCATATAATCCCTCAGAAATTAAATCTCTTCTTTGTCACCTACTTATCTAAATATGTGGTAAGCTTCGTCTCATTTTGTGCATTCCTTCATGGTGTGGGATTCAACATGTCGAGCAGTGTACGTACTTAACATAAATATTACAGATCAGTTTGAGTAAGAGTTCCAAAGAATTTGAAAAACATTTATGAAGGTTTATAGTACTCAAAAAGTTGAGCAGTATTGGTGTATATCATTTATTTGTCATCAATCTTTCGTATGCACAGGGTGCCTATAAATGAAGTATACAACTTCAGTATGCCATTGAAAAACACTACAATAAATAACAACTTAATGTCCAAAACACATGGTAACTGTGAAAGTTTTATTTTTTTAAATGTCAGTAGGTTTCCACATGTGCAATGTCCTTAATAAAACCCGAAAGAAAAAAATCGTATGGGGTAATATCAAGAAAACGGGTTAGCCATGCCGTCGGATGCCCACGTCCTATCCAACGCCCTGCAAAATGGTGGTCTAAAGATCTGAGTACATCCAAAGGCCAGTGCGGAGGCGCTCCATCTTGCTGATAAATAATGTCTTGAGTATCCCGGTGTTGTGGAATTCCGAATCGTTCTAGCATGTCCAGTTACGCTATGCCAGTAATGGTTGGTTTAGCGAAGAATAAGTGCTATATCACTCTGTCTTCCATTAGGCCAGCCCAGATATTAACCTTCGGGCTGTCTCTCTCTTGTGCTACGACCACAAGTGGATTTTCCGTGCCCCAGATTTGGTAGTTATATTTATTCATTCTGCCAGAAGCATGGAATGTCGACTCATCGCTGAAACAGATCCGTGAAAGGAGTGTGGGGGTCTTCCAGTTGTATTCTGTGTCTGACGAGATTTTTCATTACATGAGACACCTGGCGCCATCTATCGTCTGAATTAATAAACTTTAATACTTGCCACGTCTCTTGACTTTTAAAGTAAGTTTTTATGTCGTATTGTTTTAATAGCATACTGAAGTTGTATACTTCATTTATAGACACCCTGTATTATATTCAGCTGCTGTAATACTGTGCAATGTTCGTTTATACTGTATACGGCTTACTGAACACTACGTGTAGTCAGTTCTTCTTAAATACTTCACCTAAAGTGAAGCAGGAGACACTCGAATTAAAGTCCTAAGAAATAGTTACTTACAGATCTTTTCCTTTATTCTGTCAAAACCTCATCAATACGGTTCATGCAGAATGTTACTATTCTAACAAACGTAAACTAACCACACTGGTATTAACACTTGAGAAATAATTAACAAACGTTAGTAGGCAGAACACTTTTAAATCCGAACGCTAAATATATATAACAACTCAGCACAAGTTCACAAGTTCCTTACTTGAACTTGTCTTGTTCAAATAGACAAGTTCAAGTAAGGAAAGCCGCTTCCATTATTACAACATCATAACACCATCGTCACTATTTTGGCTGCTTCTTCAACATTATATCTCTTCCAGTTCTTATCGGTCACATGCATACGTCATACTCTTTGACCTCAGAAGTGTTGTCAACCTCATCCTTCGAGATAGAAGACATAACGTTAAGGTTGGAAAATCCTAAAAGAGAATAAACTCAAATTTACATTGAAAAAATAACTAAAAATGAAAGTTAAATTACATTGTGGTCGAAAAGTTTCCTAGGGGTTTCGATTGACAACTGTACAAAAACGAACAGATCTTCCGTAATACGGTTTGCGGTATTTGAAAGAGTAAGTATTCAAGTTTTCAACGCCATATCTTTCCAACAGATGGCCTTAGGTGCTCGGAAATACCAACGCTGACTGTAAAACAACTGAAAATGTCGTCGCCGCAGGAGAAAGCAATGTGTGTGCGTTGGGTTTTTGAGAAGAAGTCTGTGATTACGGTACAAAGAAATTTCCGTCGGACATAAGGGAAAGATCCACCGAGTGATTTCAGTACCAGAGCGTGGCAGAAGAAATTCATGAATACTGGTAGCGTCCTCAACCGGCAAAGAATTGGCAGAATTCCTGTCATTGAAGAAACTGTGCAGAACATACAGAAGGTTTTCGCTCGCAGTCCTAGCAAGTCCACGAAGAAAGCCTCTTTACAACTGAATGTTCCACGAATCACATTGATGGGAGTGCTTCACAAACGCCTGGACCTAACCGCATACAAAATGCAACTCCTACACCAGATTAAACCGAACGATGGACCTCAGCGCTTAGCATTCGCTCGGGATATGTTGGAGTGGCTGGAAGTTGATGAAAGTTTCCTATGACGTATAATGTTCCCGGATGAGGCAAGCTTTTCCGTGCACGGAAAGTCAACTCTCAGAACGTTCGTATATGAAGTAGTGAAAACCCACATTCAGTCAGCGAGCACGTCATGCACAGTCCAAAGGTGAATGTTTGGTCTGGGCTCATGAATAAGCTTTTAATTAGGCCATTCTTCTTCTCGGAGCCCACGGTGCAAATGAATAATTACCTGGACATTCTTCAGAACTTTGCGGTTCCTCAACTACAGGATTTGCAACCAAACGTCATACTGCAACAAGATGGCACTTCGCCGCATTGGGGACTTGACGTTCGTGAATACCTGAACCGTGAGTTTCCCAACAGATGGATTGGCAAAGATGGTCCGATTCCTTGGCCACCGCGGTCCTCGGATATCACTCCTTTAGACGTCTTCCTCTGGGGCTATGTCAAGGACATGGTTTACCGGGAAGATTAAGCAGCCTTAAGGAGCTCAAACAACGAATTACAACAGTGTTTGATATAATCGATCCTGACATGTTGGAGCGCACATAGGAAGAAACTGAATACCGACTGGATGTGTTACGTGCCACCAAAGGCGCACACATAAAGGTGTATTAAGGTAAGATTATTAAACTTGAATATTTCCTTTTTGAAATGCCGCAATACGCATTGCTGTAGATCTGTTCATTTTTGCCCTGTTGTCAATCGAAACCCCAAGGGAACTTTTCGACCACCCTGTAGAACATATATCATAACTGGCCACTGTAAACTTAGTTAAAAACATAGTGTGATGTTCTGTATTTGGCGATTTCTTTCCATGATCGATTCTTAGAAATGTTTTATTTGACTTTCAAGATCCAATACATTTAATGTATTAAAAACAGTACGTCAGCTTCAACTTATTCGCTCGTACTTAAAATTTTTCAGTAAGCAATGGATAATTTTCAAATCACGGAAAGATATTTCATGGACTCCCGATCAAATTTCTCTGTAAAACCCTTTCTCACTCTGCCTCTGCTAGCTGGAACAAACAGTTAACGCATCGATGTTCTCTAACCGCTAAAATCCATCATATGGAAGAGGTTGCATCATTGGTTACTTGTACAAATTATCGAAATACACGATCACATTATTTAGAGGTCGCTGAGCGTGCCTTTCAGCAATGAGACAAAGTCTACCTGGAAAGCTGGATTTACCAGCAGATGCATGTCGATATCATTTATGCAAATCTACTTTGATTTTAATCATTCTTAAGCACGCACCGAAACATAACTCGGAGGAAATGAAGTATTGACATGGGTCCCATTTATAATTTACACAGAGCTCTATGGTTCTCAAAAGCATGAAGCATCAGCGGAACGTTGGATATATGTGCCAACATATAACTCGTAATTTAACATTTCCAGTACAGATCCAACGTCGGTGATGTTGATATCTTCTATATTACTATTGGAGAATACAATGCAAAAATTGATAACTGTTCGCAAAATGATAGCCTCTAAATCACTTGAAAAAAAAACCATTATTTGTTTTAAAGTATCAAATTATTGAAAGAAAAAGCGCATTTCAAAGAAAAGGTATCAATCGTTTTTTAATTTTCCTTAACAGTATAACGCCACTTCTGTCTCTCTGTCTACAGATGACCTAAGAACGTTGAAACTTGCTGAACCGAAAGCACCTGGGAATTACAGTTCCGAGTTATTAAAATGAAAAATATGTGTTCCACGCAAATCATGCCCTTTTTCGTAAAATCTACAGTTTTTATCTTAGAACCACCAAATTTGGTATAATATCTTATGGCACTCTAACTTAGTCGGCAGACCGTTTTTGGGACGGGTCAAGGCCCGGGGGTCAGAGCTCCCCACATACAAAATTTTCTTAAAAACTACAGTTTTCAATTCAGAACCACCTAATCTGGTATACTATCTCATGGTACTCTAACTTAGACGCTAGACGGTTTTTGGAAGGGTTTGGAGCCCGGGGGTCAGACCCCCCCCCGAATAAAAACGTTTTCGTAAAATCTACAGTTTTCAATTTAGAACCACCAAATTTGGGATACTATCTCATGGTACTCTAACTTAGACGCTAGACTGTTTTTGGAAGGGGTTGGAGCCCGCGGGGTCGGGCCCATCTCATAAAAAATTTCGTAAAATCTACAGTTTTTATCTTAGAACCACCAACTTTGGTATACTATCTTATGGTACTCTAACTTAGTCGGCAGACCGTTTTTGGAACGGGTCAAGGCCCGGGGGTCAGAGCCCCCCACATACAAAATTTTCTTAAAAACTACAGTTTTCAATTCAGAACCACCTAATCTGGTATACTATCTCATGGTACTCTAACTTAGACGCTAGACGGTTTTTGGAAGGGGTTGGAGCCCGGGGGGTCAGACCCCCCGAATGAAAACTTTTTCGTAAAATCTACAGTTTTCAATTTAGAACCACCTACTCTGTTATACTATCTCATGGTACTCTAACTTAGACGCTAGACGGTTTTTGGAAGGGGTTGGAGCCCCGGGGTGTCAGACCCCCCGAATAAAAACTTTTTCGTAAAATCAACAGTTTTCAATTTAGAACCACCAAATTTGGTATACTATCTCATGGTACTCTAACTTAGACGCTAGACGGTTTTTGGAAGGGGTTGGAGCCCTCGGGGTCGGTCCCCCCTGATGAAAATTTCGTAAAAATCTACAGTTTTTATCTTAGAACCACCAAATTTGGTATACTATCTTATGGTACTCTAACTTAGTCGGCAGACGGTTTTTGGAACGGGTCAAGGCCCGGGGGTCAGAGCCCCCACATACAAAATTTTCTTAAAAACTACAGTTTTCAATTCAGAACCACCTAATCTTGTATACGATCTCATGGTACTCTAACTTAGACGCTAGACGGTTTTTGGAAGGGGTTGGAGCCCGGGGTGTCAGACCCCCCGAATAAAAACTTTTTCGTGAAATCTACAGTTTTCAATTTAGAACCACCAAATTTGGTATACTATCTCATGGTACTCTAACTTATACGCTAGACGGTTTTTGGAAGGGGTTGGAGCCCGCGGGGTCGGCCCCCACCCTCATGAAAATTTCGTAAAAATCTACAGTTTTTATCTTAGAACCACCAAATTTGATATACTATCTTATGGTACTCTAACTTAGTCGGCAGACCGTTTTTGGAATGGGTCAAGGCCCGGGGGTCAGAGCCCCCACATACAAAATTTTCTTAAAAACTACAGTTTTCAATTCAGAACCACCTAATCTGGTATACTATCTCATGGTACTCTAACTTAGACGCTAGACGGTTTTTGGAAGGGTTGGAGCCCGGGGGTCAGACCCCCCGAATGAAAACTTTTTCGTAAAATCTACAGTTTTCAATTTAGAACCACCTACTCTGATATACTATCTCATGGTACTCTAACTTAGACGCTAGACGGTTTTTGGAAGGGGTTGGAGCCCCGGGGTTTCAGACCCCCGAATAAAAACTTTTTCGTAAAATCAACAGTTTTCAATTTAGAACCACCAAATTTGGTATACTATCTCATGGTACTCTAACTTAGACGCTAGACGGTTTTGGGAAGGGGTTGGAGCCCTCGGGGTCGGTCCCCCTGATGAAAATTTCGTAAAAATCTACAGTTTTTATCTTAGAACCACCAAATTTGGTATACTATCTTATGGTACTCTAACTTAGTCGGCAGACGGTTTTTGGAACGGGTCAAGGCCCGGGGGGTCAGAGCCCCCACATACAAAATTTTCTTAAAAACTACAGTTTTCAATTCAGAACCACCTAATCTTGTATACGATCTCATGGTACTCTAACTTAGACGCTAGACGGTTTTTGGAAGGGGTTGGAGCCCGATGTGTCAGACCCCCCCGAATAAAAACTTTTTCGTGAAATCTACAGTTTTCAATTTAGAACCACCAAATTTGGTATACTATCTCATGGTACTCTAACTTATACGCTAGACGGTTTTTGGAAGGGGTTGGAGCCCGCGGGGTCGGCCCCCACCCTCATGAAAATTTCGTAAAAATCTACAGTTTTTATCTTAGAACCACCAAATTTGATATACTATCTTATGGTACTCTAACTTAGTCGGCAGACCGTTTTTGGAACGGGTCAAGGCCCGGGGGTCAGAGCCCCCCCCCCCCACATACAAAATTTTCTTAAAAACTACGGTTTTCAATTCAGAACCACCTAATCTGGTATACTATCTCATGGTACTCTAACTTAGACGCTAGACGGTTTTTGGAAGGGGTTGGTGCCCGCGGGGTCGGCCCCCACCCTCATGAAAATTTCGTAAAAATCTACAGTTTTTATCTTAGAACCACCAAATTTGGTATACTATCTTATGGTACTCTAACTTAGTCGGCAGACCGTTTTTGGAACGGGTCAAGGCCCGGGGGTCAGAGCCCCCACATACAAAATTTTCTTAAAAACTACAGTTTTCAATTCAGAACCACCTAATCTGGTATACTATCTCATGGTACTCTAACTTAGACGCTAGACGGTTTTGGAAGGGGTTGGAGCCCCGGGGTTCAGACCCCCCCCGAATAAAAACTTTTTCGTAAATACTACAGTTTTCAATTTAGAACCACCAAATTTGGTATACTATCTCATGGTACTCTAACTTAGACAGTAGACCGTTTTTGGAAGGAGTTGGAGCCCGGGGGTAAAGGCGCCCCATAAAAATGCCGCGTAAAATCTACAGTTTTCAATTTAGAACCACCAAATTTGGCATACTCTCTCATGGTACTCTAACTTAGACGGTAGAAGGTTTTTGGAACGGGTCGGGCACGGGGTCAGAGTCCCTCCGCCCATAAATATTTTTCGCGAAAACTAAAGCTTTCAATTTAGAGCTACCAAATTTGGTATACTATATAATGGTGTTCTAAACTAAACGGTAGACGGTTTTCAGAACGGGTCGGGGCAAGGGTGGTTACCCCCCCTACACACAAACTTTCGTAAAATCTGTAGTTTTCAATTTAGAACCACCAAATTGTGTATATTATCTCATGGTACTCTAACTTAGACGGTAGAAGGTTTTTGGAACGGATCAAGGCCCGGGGTAAGACCCCCCCCCATACAAAATTTTCTTAAAATCTTTATTTTTCAATTCAGAACCACCACATTTTGTGTCATGAAACTCTAACTTAGCGGGAGACGGTAAGTGAAAGCGCAACATTATTAACTTGATTTGTTATGCAAACCTTATAAATACGACCACAGCGATTAAAAGTTACTAAAGAGTCCTTGTAAGTAATATGTTTTGACCGAGTGCAAGTACAATTTACGAAATGTCAACAGGTCAAAATATCTAAAGTAACAATGAAATTTGGAATATTTCTTTTTTCTTTCTTTTTATTTCAGTTTTGACACTTGTATTAAGTTTTAAAAACATATATTTCTGCTATCGTATACCTTCATTGTGCTTTAAACAGAATTTCTTACCATGTTTTGGGTATTTTGTTTCGTGTGGTTGCAGTTTTTTTAATGTTTTGGGCATTTCATTTTGTGTGGTTACTTCTTTTTATGTTTTGGGCATTTTACTTTGTATGGGTGTTTTTGTTATGTTTTTGTTCTTTCCTTTTCTGTGGTGGTTGTAATGTCGACAGGATGAAAAGGGGAAACTGTGGACAGTCACGATGCCTACTTGCTTCTAATTTTTTTTTCAAATACAGCACATGATTTTGTATTGAGTTATACCACTTACTCATTAAGCGACTACAGGTTTCTTTAAATATGAACGTTTTCTTAGAGCCTTTTGTTTCCTCTACCTAGCTTTTTCGGTTCCGCAATTTCTTTTTTTGGTTTTAGAATATTTTCCTTATTATTAATCTATTTTCTCATGCAAACTCTTTATGTAAGGTATGTTTATTCTATCGAATTATTTTGCAATTATACGTGAAGCCCTGTTGCTGAAGTAAAAAAAAATATTTCCAACTGAAACAACGCAGTTCAGATATTTTCCCGCTGTTAACTCAAAGAATGAAAACAAAAACAACAAATCTGCGCAATGGTTGAGGCATGAGACAGTACTTACTGGTAACCAGGCAAAGTTTTAAGGAAGAATGAGCTTAAGAATTTCTAACTGCAACAAAAAAGAGCATCCGCACTGTATCCCTCCCCATCCCCTAGTGCCGGCCTTTGGACGTCTTGAAAGAGAAGTCTTAAGGACACATCTGTATCGTAATTGCCTGAGCATTCGCGACAATCTTCTGGTGTCGTAGTAGAAAAACACACTTCCTACTTCGCCTAAATTGCTTGGATGTAATGCCAACGAACAAAGTTTTGCTCTCGCATTGGATATCTGTTGCTTTTGATGGAATACTTTTCCCCTGGGGTTCACCGCTTTCACTATAGTCTTCAGGACAGGCGGCAATACACCCCAACGTAAAACACCAATTTCACGGCAATTAACTGCAATTAGCGAAAGAGAGGGGCGGTACAGGAAATAAGTCGAACGAGACAGATCTGAACTTAGAAAGTCGGGGGAACTGTGTTTGGCTTACAGATCATTTGGCACGTAGGGACGCAGGTTTCGTTTAATATGTTACGGGGTAAAAAAATTGTCTTTTCAGTATAACAATTTTCTTTCATACGCATGGTGCAACACAAAAAATTTGAATTTATTTTTGAGAATTAGCATGACGCCTACCGGCCCAGAGTACAGCTGCCCAGTCCGCGCCTGCTGCCGCCTCCGGAACCTGGCTCCCGGGTTCTTCGCATCTGTTGATCCCCCGCCTGGAGTGTCCCAGCTGTAAAATACATGTACCTCTGCGTTTTGGAAAAACAAATGATAATATGCCGATCCTTAAAATTAACCACTTCTTGTGACCGCAGGTACGAAAACCTTGAACTTCGCTTAAACCCTAACTGGAGGAACAAGCTTCAAGTGATTGTCTGTATTCTGAGTGTTTTATTGAATGGTTGCTCATTAGTTCGTAGTTGACTGGAGAACAGAGAACGTGCTTGTTGAAACCTTTGTTGTGCGTTGTCAAGTGATAATAGTGGAATTATATCATTCTAAATATTTTGGAAAGAGAAAGTGCATTGTTTTCCGAAGGCACTTTGCAGATGAAGAATGCAACATAAATAGTTAACTCACAAAAAGAAAATGATTTGCTGAAATGGAAAGGGTATTTATTTTGCCATAACAGAGTGCGAGGTGATTTACGGTATTGTCACTATATTGAAAGAAATTATGGAAATTGTACTGGCTTTGCTGGTACTATTCTTATTGGAGATGAACACAGGATGCGCAATGAGAAACCACATAATCATGCTCCAAGACCGGAGAAAAGTGATGTTGCTGTTGCAAGAGCGCAAATAAAAGAACGAGCGAGAAATACGGACGAAGCCCCTGCACAAATTATTCAAACCGTGACAAAGTCAATGGCTACAGTAAATGCAGCTTACATGCCTAATATGGATGCACTAAGGCAAGTTGTAAAAAAGAGAAGACATGCCAAGACATGCCTGCGTAGCCTACGACTTGAGAACGGATCGATGCCCCAATAAATTTACAGGAGAAGATGGTGCAAAATTTCTTGGCAAAGATAGCGCATTTGGACATCAAAGAATTATTTTATTTTTAACAGAGAATAATTTACGAAAGCTTAAAGAAGCACCCCTCTGGATTATGGATGGGACATTTGAAACTTGTCCAACCCTTTTTAGGCAATTATGTTCCATTCATGCTATGGTTGAAACGAATTCAGAGATGCACAGACTTGTCCCACTAGTTTATGGGTTACTTTCCAGCAAGTATAAATAATATAATACTATTATAAAGTATTTTTGTAGGATTTACAAGACTATGCATCAGACTATGATATTCAGCTGGCACCACAATATACGCATAATAATAGATTTTGAAATAGCTACCGTTATAATGTTGCTAAAAAGGAATTTGGAAGCAGCACACACAAATGTTGTTGGTTTATCTCGGAAAAAAATGTGCTGAGGAATATCCATCCTCTGGCATAGACTTGGAATATAGGGAAAACAGTGAGTTTGCTCTCAAAGTCAGACATTTGCAAGCACTCGCATTTTTTTCATCTGATGAAATTCCAGCTGCTTTTGAAGAAGTGAAATCAATTTTACTAGAATATGCAGATTCTGTAGTTCAGTGGTTTGAGGAAAATTATGTTCTTGGAAAATTTCGTGGAAGCAGAAGAAACAATCCAAGCAGAAGCCCTCCGCTGTTCCAGCCAACAATTTGGTCAGTTAGTGAAAACAATTTATTTGGCTTTCCCAGAACACAAAACGAACTTGAAAGATTAGACAGACGCTGGAATACAATTCTGGGAGAGAAAAAACTGTGACTGTACGAAATAATCAGTGAAATTGCGAAAGAGCAGAGAACGACTATGGCTAAAATCGAAAGAGTGATAGCACAGATTCCAACAAAACCACCCAGAAGAGAAACGCTGGCAAGATAAAAAGGAATTCGAACTTCTTTGGTGTACAGAGACAATGTTAACATGCTGGACATTTTAAGAGGAATTTCATATAATTCTACCCTTTACTAAAATGTGCTGGTATTTCTCACTAATTGAATTATACCTTTTACTAACTTGTATTTGAATTTTTCAAGAATGTAATTCCGCCGAAGAGGCAAGAATGTAAAACACAACGCAAAATTAAAAAAGTCAAAATTTTCAAAATAGCATGTCTAAAACATAAAATGTCAAAAAGTAATCCAAAATGTGAAACATATAAAAATTCAAAATGCAATCCAAAATGTGAAACAAATAAAAATTCAAAATCCAATCCAAAATGTGAAACAAATAAAAATTCAAAATGCAATCACAAGTCACAAGCATTACAAAAATGCGAAACGCTATGTAACAAGTACAACAGAAAATAAAACAAATGCCAAAAAAAATGCATACGCTTTGTAAAATGTACAAAATAAAATAAATGCCATATTCACAAGGATTTCATGACGAGTCAAGTTAAAAATGAGCTTTTACTTAGACTTCAAATAATAATTACTAGCCTCTACACCTTTTTAAGTCTTTAATAAGTCAACATCATTAACCTGACTTGTCATCAAACATTATCAATATGACCATAGCATACAATCACTTAAAAGACTTGTTAACGGATGAATTGAGGAATCACCAAGTTCAGCGGGTGAAAGTTAATGGCTGTTTATAGTTTTGTACTCGAGTAAATGCGCAACACAGTAAACTTGACTTTCTCTGAAAATTTTATGTATATGAGCACGGTTGATTGAAAACTGATTAAAAGGCTTAAGGCCTGTTTATTAATTTTTGTGCCTCAGTCAAAACGCAGTACCATAACCTTGGCATGTTATCGAAACCTTATGAATACGTCGGACTAAAAATTCCTAAAAAACGTTTACGCCTAAGGTCTTGTAACTGAAGTTTTGTGACAGGGTAAAACTGCAACATTAATAACTTGACATGTTATGTTAACGTTGTGAATATGAGCACGGCGGATTAAAGATTTCAACAAATAGCCTTTGGGATTAATGTGTTGTAGCTGAGTAAAAATGTAACATTATCTTGATTTTCTATATAAACCAAACTACGTGCTGAAATGGCCAAACTATATATACGTATACTTCAACCATATACCGAAGCGCTGACAAGGTGAAAACAAAAGTGCAATTTTGTACGGTCCCCTAACATTTTATGGCCAGCCTACATGGAAGTGGACACCTTGATATCAAAAACATACTTTTTGTACGGTCCACAACAAATAGCAATGGACACGTGGCAATCTTTTGTGGGGGGGGGGGTAACGACCACCGTGATCAATTCAGTGGACTATAAGCAGTCGGTCGTTCCCAATTTTGGGCCACTGGTTCCTGGAAAGGGGGACAGCCAGTGCCAGAAGTCAAGCACAACGTCCATGATTCACCGAGATTTGAACCAGGATCCTTCTCGACAAGTGGTCAGAAGCCAGCGCCTAGATCACTCCGCCGCCGTAGCGGCACACGTTGAAATGTATTTTACTTACGGCCCCAAACGCTCTTATGGACATACTAGATTGAACTGGACGCAAATAAATCATTAATATAATTTGTACTAGCAGGGATACCAGTTATTTGCCAGGTACATATTACTATTTGTGGAATCACCAAGTTCAGCGGGTGAAAGTTAATGAATGAAAAAGATATTCCTGCAATTTTCCAGTAAACTTATTTTAAATTTTTTGATTTAGTTAATTTAATTTTGCGAAACAAAAAAGAAAGAAAAAGGAATGGGAATACTTACCTTCTAGGAGACATCTATAGAACTGCCGTACATCTGGCATGTGCTTCTGTGAATCCCGCGACACAGAAATGCAATGTACATATGTGATGTCGCATGCATACGACTTCACATTGGCATTGATCATCTTTTTCTTACCGTTTTGAATTTTGAATATCTGGAACTCTCTGTTTACATTACATTATATTTCTTTCTGATAAGCCGTTCGTTGGTAGTGAAAGCTAAACTATATAGATTTGTGTTTTTAATACACCATTAAACGCATATTTTTGCACTTTATTGTTATCTACAGTTCCTAACTTAGACCGTAGGTTGGTTAGTTGGTTGGTTGGTTAGTTGGTTGGTTGGTTGATGGTTTATGGTTCAAGGCCCTCAAAGGGCCAAAGAGCGCCTTAGAAGGTAAATAGGGTATTCTTAAGAGTAAAAAACGGAACTTTTTACGAAAATTTTGCATGGGGCTACCTTGACCCGGGCCCCGACCCCTTCCCAAAATCGTCTACCGTCTAAGTTAGATAACCATAAGTAGTATACCAAATCTGGTTGTCCTAAATTGAAAACTGTAGATTTTACGAAATTTTTATGAGGAGGGGGAAGGGCTCTCACCCCGGGGTTCCAGCCCCTTCCAAAAACCGTCTAGCGTCTAAGTTAGAGTTTCATGATACAAAATTTGGTGGTTCTGAATTGAAAACTGTAGTTTTTAAGAAAATGTTGTATGTCTGTGTGTGTGTGCGGGGCGGGGCGGGGGCTTCGACCCCCAGAGCCTTGACCCGTCGAAAATACCGTCGACCGTCTAAGTTAAAGTACCATGAGATAGTATACCAAACTTGGTGGTTCTAAATTGAAAACTGTAGATTTTGCGAATTTTTATATGAGGGGGGCCCTTACCCCCGGGCTGCAACCCCTTCAAAAAATCGTCGAGCGTCTAAGTTAGAGTACCATGCGATAGTATGCCAGATTTGGTGGTTCTGAATTGAAAACTGCAGTTTTTAAGAAAATTTTGTATGTGGGGGCTCTGACCCCCGGGTCTTGATCCGTTCCAAAAACGGTCTACTGTCGAAGTTAGAGTACCATGAGATAGTATACCAAAGTTGGTGGTTCTAAATTGAAAACTGTAGATTTTACAAAAAAAAATTATTCGGGGGTGTCTGACCCCGGGCTCCAACCCCTTTCAAAAACCGTTTAGCGTCTAAGTTAGAGTACTATGAGATAGTATACCAAATTTGGTGGTTCTAAGATGAAAACTGTAGATTTTACGAAATTTTTATGAGGGGGGAGCTCCGACCCCGCGGGCTTCAACCCCTTCCCAAAACCGTCTAGCGTCTAAGTTAGAGTACCATGAGATAGTATACCAAATTTGGTGGTTCTAAATTGAAAACTGTAGATTTTACGAAAAAGTGTTTATTCGGGGGGGTTGACCCCCGGGCTCCAACCCCTTCCCAAAACCGTCTAGCGTCTAAGTTAGAGTACCATGAGATAGTATACCAGATTAGGTGGTTTTGAATTGAAAACTGCAGTTTTTAAGAAAATTTTGTATGTGGGGGGCTCTCACCCCCGGGCCTTGACCCGTTCCAAAAACGGTCTGCCGTCTAAGTTAGAGTACCATAAGATAGTATACCAAATTTGGTGGTTCTAAGATGAAAACTGTCGATTTTACGAAATTTTTTATGAGGGGGGCTCCGACCCCGCAGGCTCCAACCCATTCCAAAAACCGTCTAGCGTCTAAGTTAGAGTTTCATGATACCAAATTTGATGGTTCTGAAATGAAAACTAGATTTTACGAAAATTTTGTATGTAGGGGGGGAGCTCTGACTCCCCGGGCCTTGACCCGTTCCAAAAACCGACAACCGTCTAAGTTAGAGTACTATGAGATAGGATACCTGATTTGGTGGTTCTGAATTGAAAACGTAGACCAACCGGGCCCCTGACCCGTTCCAAAAACCGTCTACCGTTTAAGTTAGAGTACCATGAGATAATATACCAAATTTGGTAGTTCTAAATTGAAAGCTATATTTTACGGCAATTCTGTGTGTGTGTGTGTGGGGGGGGGGGTTCCCCTCTGCAACCGCTTCCCAAAACCGTCTACAGTCTAAGTTAGAATACCACGAGATAGTATACCAGATTTGGTGGTTCTGAATTGAAAACTGTAGATTTTACGAAAATTTTGTATATGGGGGGCTCTGACCAACCGGGCCCTGCCCCTTTCCAAAAACCGTTTACCGTCTAATATTTTTAGTGCCAAAGAAAAACGTAATATTCCTATCCTGTCTGCGTGGCCAAACTTTATAAATTTGATCAGGGAGCAAGACGTTCGAAATCGTACGTTTTTCTGCATTCGTTTTGTATGTAACCAAAATCTGTAAACGCGACGAATTGACGTAGTCGACGAATTTGTCCGCGACGAATTGACGCAGTCGACGAATTGACGCGCGACGAATTAACGCGCGACGAATTGACGCAGTCGACGAAATGACGCGCGACGAATTGACGTAGGCGACGAATTGACGCAGGCGACGAATTGACGCGCGACGAATTGACGCAGTCGACGAATTGACGCACGCGACGAATTGACGTAGAACCCTTTTAAACTGGCCCACAAATGTTTGATGGGGTTAAGGTTCGGACTACTACCGGGCAAGACAAGAACATTTATGTTTTACCTCTGCAGGTAGTCCTTTACTGTTTTTGATCTGTGGCATGGAGCACCATCCTGCATAAAGATTGTGCATCTGTGCACTTGCATATGAGTTAACAGCTTCTCACGTAACATTTTAACATAAAAAAGACCAGACATGATAGTGCTTATCGGCAAAAAGGATAATGAAGCAGTACCGGATGCTGACATAGCACCCCATATCATCTGACTAAGCGGATGTCTTACGGTGCTAACGGTGTATTTTTCATCAAACCTTTTACCTTCTGGTCGTCGAACATGTGCTTCACGTGCTTCAAATTGACGCACAGTTGATTCATTGGAAAAAGAACTTGGCTCTAATTTTCAACAGTCCGCGATTGATGACGCTTCGCAAATTGGAGTTTCTTTTTTTTTTACATGACAGAGGTTAGTCTAGGTTTATATGTGTAGGTTTATAAAACTTTAATCCAAAATCTTTGCTATGACGTCGGAAAACAGTGCTGATATTAAACTCACGGACAATGAAATTTGCACACCGAGAAGAAAACATGCTACAAACGCGAAACTTTGCAAATAGCTAGAGTCCGTGCTGGTATGCAAATGATCCACGTTTGGTGCGAATGCGTATGAACCATACACACTGTGGTGGCGCTGCAAGCACAAACCGGCAGCCCTTTATACCGGCGTGTAGTCGATGCCCCATGAAAACGAAACGCACCGGCCGACGCAAGCAAGATTGCAGAGTGACAAGAATGCTGGGTAGACGCCAGATACATCGATTTACACAACTTACGTACTTTGAGAGAGAGGCCTGATTCTCAGGCTGAAACCCGCAGGGTGGTCGGCACGCCTTATAGCCCGCCTCGTGGATCGATTCTGACCATACCGTCCGACTGCGTTGGGAGCAGTGGACACGTAACGTCACCGCTACACGGCGAAGAGGTTACGGACGGACCAGGAGGACCACAGGTAGAGAGAATCGCCAGATCGTGAGCCAGGCACGAATGGATCCCACGGGGACCCGGTCCGCTACACAGGCAGACGTAGCGGCTCCTGTGTGCCCACGAACCATTTCCCAACGTCTTGCGGAAACGAATCTGCGATTCAGGTGTTCCTTACGTGTGCGGCAACCAAAACATTGCGGCTCCGTTTGCAGTGGTGCCAGGCCAGAGTAACGTAAAAGCGACAGACTGAAGACGTGTGGTGTTTATCGATGAGTGCCGCTTCGTTTTGGGGACACATCATCATCGTGCCCGTGTGTGGAGGTCACCAGCTCAACGGCACAATCCCAATCTTTCTATTCAGTGCCACACCTCCCCACTGCACTAGTAGTGCTACGTGGATCATTGACGGGCCAGCGGTATTTGGATGAGATCCAATGGCCTCATGTGTTCCCATTACTGGCCGAAATTCCAGGTGCGCTATACCAACAGGATAATAGCCGCCCGCACACGGCTGGGGTTGTCCAGGACTGCCTACGTCATGTCTAGACACTTTCATGGCCTGCCCGCTCCCCGGACATGTCACCTATCGAGCATGTGTGGGACCAGTTGAAACACCAGCTGCCGTCGTGCAGCACTATCCGGGATTTGGAGCACGCACAGCGTCCAACACTTGTGGGCCAGTCTACCGCAGGACAACACAAGGCGTCTGTTCGCCTCCATGCCGGACCGTATTGCAGCATGTATCACCGCACGAGGCGGTGCGACGCGCAATTGAAGATGACCGGACTGCGTGCCACAGATCCCTCTGTAATTGTCCTGCAACTCTGTTTTTGCCATCATGTGTATCATTCATCGGTAGCATTACGTCCATAAGATTTCAGTTCAATTCGACGCTTCCTTCTTGTCCATGAGTGTAATACCAGATCCTTCATTGTCCGTGAGTATAATATCAGTCCCTTTTGATTGTAGAAAGGCCTTGATTTTCTTGCACGATCTCCTTAGAGGAGACATAACTATTCGCCTTACGGTATTGTCATCACGTAAGGTTGTTTTCCTTGGACGTCCGCTTTTCTTTCGGTTGCTAAATTCACCTGTATCTCGATATTTCATGATCGCATTATGAATAGCAGTCTAGCTCACATTCACCTTTCTACTTGCGATACATTCGAAGTATCTTTCGTGATACAAAGTCACTATTCGTGCCCTCTGAGTAACACTTTTTTTGCCCATTTCGCTATGTAGAAAATACGTACAAAACCTCTCATCATGAAAACCAGAAGCAAACTGACGCCCGCACGCATCACCCAACTCTATCAACAGCTGCCGCTGTAGGATGATGCAACACCGGCAGGAAGTTGAGTAATACAGACAGTAGCTGACGCAATCGGCAGAAATCTAATACCAACAGGTGGTCTTAAACTTTTGGAAATGAGTGTAAGAGTTAGAATTGGAAAACACTCGTGATGTTGGCTCTCTGTTGACGCGAAACCTCCGTTCGTCTAGAAATGCCGTTTGACTCCACGTTATTTTGTAGTGATTTAGAACGTTATTAATTCAAAGCTCTTCCCCCCAAAAAGTGGAGTGTATATGCTTTAATTAGTTCAGTACGTGGATATGATCTATTGTGCTGTAGCCACTCCTGAAAGAGCGAGGGAATATGAGCTTCCATTGTGCATGGCTTTTATCGATTATGAAAAAGCCTTTGATTCGGTGAAACCATCAGCAGTTGCAATGGCTCTGAAATCCTGCGTATTGAAGATGCATACATTCATATTATTAATAACATCTATGAAAATACAAGTGCAAAGATTCGGCTGTTTGAAAATACAACACACATAAAAATTGGAAAAGGAGTGAGACAAGGTGACACCATATCTCCGAAGCTCTTTAATGCCACATTGGAAAATGTCTTTCAATCACTGAACTGGGAAAACAAAGGGATAAAGATTAATGGAGATTATCTAACCCACCTTCGTTTTGCTGATGACATAGTCATTTTTGCAACTACACCATCAGAGCTGCAGAGTATGATCCAGGAACTTGCTGACAAGAGTAAAGAAGTGGGATTAAAAATGAACTTTCAGAAGACAAAAGTGATGTACAATGCTTTTACAAGAAATGAAGATTTATCGATTGATGGAGAAAAGCTGGAGATAACAGACACGTACGTTTATCTTGGACAGCAGATATCAAGTGAGGGTCACATTGGTGAAGAAATTAATCGGCGTACAAAACTTGCCTGGAGAGCTTTTGGAAGAAGCAGCATGATTTTCAAGAGCAATATGCCATTATGTCTTAAAAGAAAAGTGTTTGATCAATGCATCCTTCCTGTGCTTACGTATGGTGCAGAGACATGGACCTTAGCTAAAAGAGACATACAAAGGCTGCAGACAACTCAAAGTAGCATGGAGAGGTGCATGCTTGGTGTAACCAGGAGAGATAAGAAGAGGAACACGTGGATCCGAAAAATGACAAGAGTGGAAGACATCATGATCCGAGTTAAATCCCTGAAATGGCAATGGGCTGGACATACTGCCAGAAGAACAGACCATCGATGGACAGCCGAAATTTTAGATTGGATTCCAAGGGACAGGAAAAGACCCAGAAGAAGACCACATGGAAGATGGGTGGATGAAATTCGAAATTATGCGGGTGTGACATGGAGGAGACTGGCACAAGACAGACCGTTGTGGAGGAAACTTGGGGAGACCTTCATCCAGCAGTGGATTGATAATGGTTGACAATGATGATGATGATGATATGCTTTAATTAATTTTTTTTACTGAGTTACTCTGTGTAACCAACTCTGACAGGCAATTAATATCATTATAGATGTGTTATTCCTTAACTAACTTTAATGAGTAATGTACTGGAAGTTCAACTATACCAGTTAAATGCGATAATGGTGAGTAACTGTTTGTTATTTGTTTCTTAACTGAAAATTTGGAACTTTTTTTGTTTTTGTTTTTGCACACAATTTCAACGGTGACGATAAAAGAGGAAGGGTAGTGTCATATTTGTTAAAACCAATTTCCATATTGCATTTTAGGGAGCTCGTATAAGCGAAACATATTTTCTCTAGTTTAATCCTCCCCAACATCTCTTTTGCCGGATCAGCCCAGCTTGGAACTCTGACTCCTGATAGAATGGTTTAATTCTCTCCCTGAAAGGGGATTTTCCCGCCACGGATGGACTCAATTCTTTATGGGGTCGTGGAGTGGTCACTAATCCCATCAGGATTCAACCGTAATCCTTTTTCGCTTCACTTACATGACCAAAAGTCAGACGTTGCTATGCAGCATTGCTGTTGGGAACACCAACATCCTAGGCATGATACGAGAGAACGTTGACAGCTTCTAGGCGTCTTGGATGAAAAATGTTTTTTTTATTGTCAATGGTCTTTATTCTTGCTTTGGAACAAACATAGCTCTCTAACGAGAAGCAGAAATCCTTACAAAACGCCGAGAATAAACTGTGTAGAACATCAGAACCAGATGTTTTCCTAAGTCCCTTACATGTCAACAAAATGAAGATAAAATAAATCTGTTAAAGCAGAAAATGCTTGGCCTTAATTATTGTAACTCTATCGAAGTAGACCAGCATTACCCGTGTTTAACTAAAAATACACCATTCGGCTTATGGAAGAGCGTTATCCAGGTTTCTCTGAAATCCTTCATATGCTATTTTTTACTTAAAAGTTTGGTTGCAATAAGCAACAAGAAAGATGACACCTAATTTTCAGTTATAATAAGCTCGTCTTTTGAATCCGTTCTGACGCGACGTGCCTGCACCGCAGGACGCACATGAGAAAAAGGCAGATAGCAGCGAGAGCACATGACCGCGTAGCTCAGTTCGGAGAGCCACTTACTCCGGAGTGAGGGAACCCGTTTTCGATGCCCGGCCTGGACAAAAAAGACGGAGAAATTTACTTCCTTATAGCGAATTAAATTTATCAAACCTATTCAAAGTCAGCGAAATGGGTATGGAAAACAGTAATATCTGACCGAAGAAAGAAGTTTTTCGATCTAGTTTGTAAACCCGCAGATATTGCTGTAAACGGAAACGTGAACTTACGCCCTCCAATGGCACACTTGTGCGTTAAGAAAAATTATATGAGAAATATTCAGCAGCGGAAACGCTCTCCAACAAAGAAAAAATTTGAAATCAGACTCTTAGAAGCAGAGATATCGACAAATATAAAAATGGAAATCTCCCCCCCCCGTCAGGAAAACCATGCATTATTTTAAGAAGAAAGTATTCTCAAAAGGTTTTTCGATGTGAGCGGAAATAATTTTTCAATAAATATTTCAGGAGTTCAGATTTTGCTGCAAATACATCAGAAGCAGAAATTAACACTTACGCCTCTGATGGCCAAACCATTCTTTACCAAATATTAGATATTATATGTAAAACAATTCCCATCAGGAATTGCATGCGATACAGGAAGAATTTTTTAAATCGGAGTTTTAAAAGCAGAGATGTCAGGGAAAACGCAATTTACCTTAATGCCCCTAGCAGAAAATCTATGAATTACTTGAAAATTTTGAAATTATATGAAAAAGTTTTTGCACCAAAAACGCTATCCAACAAAAAAGGAATTTTTCAAATCCGTCTCTTAGAAGTAGAGATATTTACAAAAGTAAGATATACATCTACCCTCCGCCCCCTGGCGAAGAAACCATGCATTATTTTAAGAAGAAAATAATCCGAAAAGGTTTGTCGACGTGAGTGCCATCGGTTAACGAAATAAGTTTTTCAATCGAGATTTTAGAAGCTCAGAATTTTCTGCAAATGTAACAGAAGCAGAAATTAAGACTTACGCCCCGTAATGGCCAAACCATTTTTTACGAAATATTAGAAATTATATGCAAAAAATGTCCCATCAGGAGCTTTATCCGGTGCAGAAATAACTTTTCAAATCGGAGTTTTAGAAGCAGAGACGTCGGGGAAAACGCAATTTATTTTTACGCCCCCTAGCGGAAAATTTATGCGTAACTTGAAAAAGTGACTATACCTAAAATAGTTTTCAACATCAATGGAATTGAAAGGTGGAATTTTTTTCAATCGGATGTTTAGAAGCAAATATATGGAATAAAACGTATTTTGAACTCTATATCATCTACATTTACGCCCTCTAGCGGCAAAATTGTGCATCGTAAAAAAAAAAAAAAAACGAAATAAAGGGTCACTTGCACAATTAAAGCTTCCAAAAGTAAAAGTATTTTTCAAATCGGACTAATACACTGCTGGACAATTGTTAAGGACAGATCATAAACGGCTATATAGCGCATAAAAAAGTAAGTGTGGTTGGATGCCAAGTGAAATAAAATAATGTCAGAATGCCAGGACATTACAAGAAAGATAATTTATTGTGCTCTGAAATCCAGAAGGCTTTGGAACGTGTTCAAGGGACAAACAGGCCATTTTGTGCAGAATACGTAAACGTGAAAAAAATGCAATTACCGTCCGCAGGCGTTCCGGCGTAAGATGTCAATACGGGATATGGCCACCATGGAGGGCGATGCAAGATTCCACACGGCGTGTCATGCTTTGCACAACATTATTATTATTATTATTATTTTTATTGGAGATTTAACGACCACCGTGAGCAACTCAATGGGCTATAAGCAGTCGCCCGTCCCTAATTTAGGGTCACTGGTTCCAGGGAATGGAGAGAGCCAGTGCCGTAAGACAAACACAACATCCATGCCTGACCGGGATTCGAACCCGGACCCCTTACGGACGAATGATCATAGGCCTACAAAACGCCGAGAATAATCCTTACAAAAGCGCCTTAGACCACTGCGCCACCGGGGCGGCAATTTGAAAATTTCGTCACCGTGGAGCGGAAATCGAACCTGGATCTCCCGATTTACGTACGAGCGCGCTATCCGTTGCACCACCCACGACGGCATCACAACATTATCAAGCAGCTGTTGAGGTGATTTATACCATTCCTCTGTCAGTGCACGGATGAGGGTGTCCTTGTTTATTGGAGGGCATTGGTGACCAGCAAGACTCCTCCCCAAAGCATCCCACACATTTTCAATGGGATTCAGATCTGGAGAACGTGCTGGCCATACGAGGCGTTGAATATCCTCGCTCTCAAGACACTCCTGCACAGCGACTGTTCGATGACATGTTGCGTTGTCGTCCATGAAAATGAATCTATCACCAACAGCACCACGGAACATGCGAACATGAGGTAGCAGAACATCATTAATGTATCGTTGGCCAGTCATAGTCCCAGTTGGAAGCACATAGAGGGACGTACGGCCATTGATCATGATGCCAGCCCATACCATGAGCTGGCATGTCGGATATCGGTCCCTTTCCTGTATGTTTGCTGGACAATATGCAGTACCACTATCACGCCAGATCAGTTGTCGTCGACAATCAGACGATAGACTGTATCTACTCTCATCTGAGAAGAGGACAGCAGACCAGTCGTTATCAGTACAATTGCGATGTTGATGGCACCATTGCAAACGGGCGGTACGGTGACGTCTGGACAATGGGATGCATACAACAGGACGGCGGGCGTATAGTCCTCCTTCATGCAAACATCTGGCGACAGTTTTTCGGGAGATCCGTTTGCCAGAAGCAGCCATAAACTCATTTGCTACCTCACTAGCTGTGCTGCGCCGGTGTCTTTTTGTTGATAGCACTATGTACCGATCTTCTGCAGGTGTCGTACTGCGAACACGACCTCCCCCGTGACGTTTACTACACTCTCCATTTGTTTGAAATTATTTCCAAAGCCTTGAAACAACACTGTGGCTGACGTCAAACTCCCTGGCAACATCTGTTATTTTTCGCTCTGTTTCAATCTTGCCAATAATACTGCCACGCGTAAAATAATCTAGGTGATGTCGGGAAGACATACTGAAAATTGCAAGTTTGTCAATTGATTCTTTCCCTTTCAACTTTGCGTTTGAACAACAACGGTCAATGCGCGTCAAATCCTTTATGTCTCTTATCAGCGCTATGACGTCACGAACAAGTTCGGCAATCCAAAATTTGCATACGCACAACACGTCTTACTGTATCCCTCACTTATGCTAATTTCCACATTTTCCTGCCTTCCATTTTATGGTTGCTATCGTTGCTATTGTCATCCGTCCTTAGCAATTGTCCGGCAGTGTAGTTGCGGAGATATGGTGTCCACAGGCGGAAGGACAGACGGACGAACAAACCGATAAAATAAGCTCCATCTTTTTTACAAAAGACGTGCTAAAAATGATGAAGAAAGATTAAAAACTGCGAACGAGGGACAAAGCAAAGGCAAAGCAGTAACAAACACGATTAAGGTTAATGAGGAAGTTTTACTGAAAGACACTGGAGATAGCTTTATGAAAATATAAATTTAGAGTGAGTTTCTTCAGTCGAGTGATTTTATTTACATATCAGTCAGTCGAAGAATACAATCTAGTAAAAATTATTTATCATAACAGCAATTTATTTTCTTCAGCATCGGAAGACCTTTCCTTTTGAGCTTAAGGAAAACAAAAAGAAGTAGTGCATTCCGTATCTTCGAAAACGGAGGGAATTTATACAGTTCTCGTTTTAGCTAAATGTTCTTTTGAGTGAGTAAGTGAGTTACGGGCAGGTTCCCAGTAGGATGATAAATTTAAAAGTGAGAATTAGTAGTCAGCTCGCTTCTGAAGAAACCGTCATCTATAGGTGCCTGTGCCTATATCATTTTTACTAATATAGTTTTGCTTCTTTGATCGTTTGTCTGTGTGAAACGATATCTCGCTACAGTAGGTCCTATTAAAAAATCCTTTTATATCTGGCAGAAGGATCTTCTAATAGGACCTACATAGACAAATTTTCTTTGTCTCTGTTCTAGATTTCTTCCCTATTTTCTACCACTTAGGTGGACGTCACGTAATTTTGCTTCCTATACTTCCAATGGAAAAACGTTTGTATACATTTCCTTCACAATTAGTGTGTTCCCAAGGATGAAAATTTGAACATCGATTAAAATAATTTCATATTATAACTTGGAATACTTAATATTTTCCAAAACATAGCCATAATTATATAAAAAATCAATAACTTTTCCTTTGGTGGTGTTGAATCCAGAAAAAAGATGGCGCGACCTGTACTTTGCTGACGTCAGTAGACAAACAAATTTTGAATTGCATAATTATGGTTATGATTTAGAAAATATTAAGTATTCCAAGTTATAAAATGAAGCTATTTTAACCGATGTTCAAATTTTCATCCTTGGGAACGCATTAAATGGGAAGAAAATGTGTACAAAAGTTTGCCCATTGGAAGTATAGGAAGCAAAATTACTCTACATCCACCTTAAAAATGTGTATTTTTTTTGCTAAGGGACATTTCATATCTGTAGACACTATAATTCGTGCATGAATACTAGTATTAAAAGATATTCGTCTTGTTACACGATGATATTTATTCAGCTAAAAAACGAAATCTATATACCAGAATTCCCACAAATTCCCACAAAAACCTAGTCTCTATATCCGTTACGTTGATGACATCTTGGTAATTTGGCCATATACCATAAATCAGTTACATCAGTTTGTCAACGCTATGTCTGCTCAATACCCCTCCATCAAACTCACGATAGAACTTGAAAATACTTTTGTCTTACCTTATCTTGATTTTCAAATTACTCGTAACCCTTCTGACAATTCCCTGTCTTTTGCCGTTTATCGAAAACCTACTTCCACACCCACTCTAATTCCGTACAATTCTGCTCACATTTTTCAGCATAAAATTTCTGCTCTGCACTTCCTATTTAGAAGAGCATATTCACATTCTTCTAGCCATTTTGCCAGAACTCAAGAACTACAATGGATATCATCCCTCGCTAAAAACCATGGTTACCCGGACAACGTTGTTAAGGGGGTGCACAATAAAGTACGGTTTTCTATGTCAACTGCTTTAATTAGTGAACAAGTGCCTAAAAAGTATGTTGGATCTGTCGATTTTAATCCACATATTGTAAACCTCCTTACCAACATATGTTCTCGTCACAAAATACGATTTGGAATACGATCATGCAATCTATATACCATTATCCGCAATGATCGTGACAAAATTGGCAAAGGGGAAAAAATGGGGTGTGTATGTTATTCCTATGCTCGACACTATCTCTGGTGAACTAAATAATCATTATGTGGGTTCTACCAAAAGAAATTTGGATTTGAGATCAAATGAACACAGATATGATCTAAAAATGAATCAAAGCACCTCTTTTGCAAGAACCATAAGTGCTGGAAATTCCATCCCAGACTGGGACAACGCTAAGATCATAAACACACCTAACTCTGTTTATTCCTTGTTATTTACAGAAAGCCTCTATATTTCGGCTTATAATACACGTTGCTGTAATGACTATTATCCTTATGTTTTACCTGAACCTTGGAGCAATCTTGTTGGGAAGGACAGCACAATTGCAATTGTTTCTGTTAAGTGATCTTCATTGGCTAATTATGCTTTTTTTTTTTTTGACTGTCTTGTTATCTGGTATATCATGTGACATTGTCATTACCTTTCCCATGATGCATCTACTTCACGTACTTAAGACCAGCATGTAACCACATGGTGAAATCACATCTGATGAAGGTGTCAATGTGACACCGAAAGTGCTCATGTGTTTGTTAAACTGTATATAGATTTCGTTTTTTAGCTGAATAAATATCATCGTGCAACAAAACGGATATCTTTTAATACTACTATTTCATACCTGTATTTCTCTCTTTTTAGTGATTTAATGGAAATAAATCTTTTTGGGATCAGACAGACGTAAGCTTGATCAAAATTTTCGGTTCACACCATCCATCTTTCCCATGAGGCAGTTCACGGACTATGGAAGTAATTCCGTGAACACTGAATATGAAAGTAATTCACTGAATTGGAAGTAATTCCGTTCAAGCGATGCAGATTTAAATTTTCTTTGTCTCTGTATCGCTATTTACTAAAGATAAACCAAAAATTTATTTCGAATCGTAAGGACGTTGATCTCATCCTGCCTTTTTATTCAAGTTTCCTTAGTAGAGCATTTCCTTTCTGGGTTGCGATAAAGTACTGTTACAAACTGGGGTGACAAACTTAACCAAAATAACACCTTAAGAATTTAATTTGGTAGTTAGTCGTGCGTTGAGAAACGACCCGGAGGTACATTAGAAGTGAAAATTATTACTCGTGAATTCGTTGTCAGCTGAAATCATATTGCTTTGGCGAGTGAGTCTTACCTAAACATTTTGTAAAAAAAAAAAAAAAAAATCGAATTTCTCTGACACTCAGAAATGACTCATTCAACGTCAGGACTGGCACGAGACAACATACATTTAGTTAATTAAAAAAAATAGATAAAACAAAAACGTTATTTCCGAGTACACTTAAGAATCAGGAACGTAATAGCTTCGATTTTTATATAACCTTGCAGACTCAGTTCACCTGAGTCTGATCTTTTAAATTGCACATTCATGAACTGTTCGCATAAAGCAATTGGTACAGTTTAATCAATGTCATGCAGGCTGGAGTCCTACTGAATTTTATGCTCTTTATCATAACAGGTGAAACACTCACACCAATAATAATTTGCAGCTGGTATAATACATACAGCTTTTGCTGAAGTAAACAAAAAATGATAGGTTCGTAATTTCCGCACCACACAGAAAAGGTGCACAATCTATTACGTTCGGGCCGTTAATTCACAACGAGCCGTGCGCTGGTTTAATGAGTATTCGTTTCACTAACACATTCACCCGGGAGAACATATTGCTCCTGTATGATAATAGCCCGGCAGATGAACCGACACGGTGGGAGGAAATATCACCTTTCGAGTTTACCACAGATCTCCGAATGTCGCTCTTTTTGGAAGTGTGCTGCCGGCAGAGTGGATTCTCCGAGGCTCTTCGTGGTTCAATTCAACTCTCAAAAAGGAAGGTGCTTGTTTCGTCTTTATACGTAATCAATTCATACACTCGACGTGGATCAGAAACACCAAACAGAACTCATCGCTCTTTCCACGTTAATGAGTGAATCACGGCAAAATTCTCATCGGCAGCCACCGGGAATCAAACCCAGGGTCTTCCAGTTACGCGCCGGACATGCTACCACTGCACCACAGCGGCCTTGAATTCTCCAGAGTCACAAGTGATTGACTGCCAAACCACATGGCAGATTGCTTCGTGGAGCCCCGCACAATGCTGGGGATTCACCAAAGATGGAAAACAGCAACTGAACAAATAACTAGGAGGCGAATAAGTAATAAATTCATACACTCGACGTAAATCAGAAACACCAAACAGAAGTCATCGGCTCATGAAGCAACCTGCCACGTGGTTTGGCAGTTAATCTCATGTGACTGTGGAGAATTCGAGATCGCTGTGGTGAAGTGGTAGCATGTCCGGCGTAACTGGAAGACCCTGGGTTCGATTACCGGTGGCGGCCGATGAGAATTTTTCGGGGATTCACTTATAAACGTGGAAAGAGCGACGATTTCTGTTTAATGTTCTGTGACGTGCCTGCGTAGCAGGACACACACGATACAAAAGGCAGATAGCAGCGATACCAACGTCCGCGTAGCTTAATTGGTAGAGCGACTTATTCCGGAATGATGGGACCCGGGTTCGATCCCCGGCGTGGACAGAAATGACGGAGAAATTTATGTCGTTATAATGGCGCCCGAACTTTCCGGATGACCCGGCCGTTCAAGATCTTGCAATGGTGGGATGTTCTTTCCACACCACGAGAGAGAAAAAAAAATAAGAGAATCCCTTCTTCAGCGCTTCGAAAAAAAAAATGTGTGTGACGTTGCATTCCACACACTAGATTGACTAGGAGTTCTCAAGTACGTTGTACAGCGGATGGCTGCCTGTAACGATTCATGGTCACGGCTGACCCGTGAGCCATGCCCCCGTCCCTCTTTCAGGGGGGGGAGATGTGACGTGCCTGCCTAGCAGGACACACACGATATAAAGGCAGATAGCAGCGATTACGAACGTCCGCGTAGCTCAATTGGCAGAGCGACTTATTCCGGAATGAGGGAACCCGGGTTCGATCCCCGGCGTGGACAGAAATGACGGAGAAATTTACTTCGTTATATTTCCTAATCCACGTCAATTGTGTGTATTAATTATTTATTCGCCTCCTAGTTGTTTGTTCAGTTGCTGCTATCCATTTTTGGAGAAACCCCAGCATTGTGTGGGGTTCCAAGAAGCAACCTGCCATGTGGTTTGGCAGTTAGTCGTATGTGAGTCTGGATAATTCAAGGCCGCTGTGGTGAAGTGGTAGTATGTCCGACGCGTAACTGGAAGACTGGGTTCGATTCCCGGTGGCGGCCGATGAGAATTTTCCCGTGACTCACTTATTAACGTAGAAAGAGCGTTGACTTCTTCTGTTTGGTGTTTATACCTAATCGCCAACAGAGAAACTGTAGATCGTCCATTACCTGGCTTTTTGGAATGGTTTCATCTCTTGTGGTGGGACTTCGTCTCCTATTATCTCAAATACCGGCCGTATGCTTTGTGTCTGGCATCGTAAAGATGCTTTGTCTCACTCACGTCGCGACATCACAGCTTAAAACCCACAGGTAAATTTCACATTACCGCGTCTTCCTACTCAACCAACAAGTCCTTACCCAACAGAACACCATCTACCCAGCATTCGTGCTCAATTTCTACGAAACAACTTGCTCTCTTTTTATTCTCCACGTTTTACTTTTACATCAAGTGTTATTTAATTGCCAAAAGCTTTTAATGAAATACATAATGCAGGAATGCCACACACTTCGTTCGTAATACCACCGCTTGACGTTTTTAGAGAATTGTTTCAAAATTTTCAGTTCCAGCACTTGGTCCTGTCAGGCTCAGCCATGGAAAACACTAAAAAATGTGCCACAAACCTTCCTCATGTAACAAATTTAACTGCTTCCTCATTTTCTAAAGTAAAATACCAATCCCCTTTTTGCTGGCGGGCTACCCAGCACTCTTAAATCTGGAACACGATGTCTCGTCAGAGCCATGATGTGTGAGGATGTTTCACCTCAACTTATTTCGGGTTTATTTCTTTTTCCACAGGGGAACTTAAGAACCTTTAGTTTTTTTTATAAAAATTAAAGCTTCCCCCTGTTTATGCAAATGAAGCTAATTACGGCACTCAACGCCTATAACAATATAGTATTATACATTACGAAAGAGAAAGAAAAAGTTGTACCTACTGGCCGAAATAATTTTTCCATTTCCAAGCTGTTTTTTAGGTGCCAACCCCTCTTAAAGTCCCGAACTGCTTTAAAATGATCGAAAATCTTTTTAAAATTCAGTGAACTTAAAGAGTTCACAAATTAAACTGTTTTTGATTTTAAACCCCATTAACGCGGGTCGTTACACATACGTTGCATTTCGTAAACAAAGTGAATAAATGTTGGCATACTTTGTTTGTTCTGGGTGCTGTTTGTTTAGGCACTTGAAGATTGTAGGTTCCTAACACATGGAAACAGGGAAGAAAATAAGTAGTTTATGTCGCACGTGAAACTTTAGTTTTTCCTCATTAGGGGGAATATTTATATTTATTAATACTTCCAGAGAGCTGGGAGTAGGGTATTCAAGACTTCGTTTGCATCCACGCAGTGCTGTGGTTCTACACAGTCCAATCACATTATTATGACCACCTCCTACTTTTGACATCAACAGCGCATAGCCAACGAAAGAAGGCACGTGTAAGAGCTAGCTTGGAAGGTATATAAGGTGTGCTTTAGGCAATCTGAAAACATATCACTTGTTGCTGCCATGGATAAAAGGAGCTGTTTATCAGATTTGCAAAAAAGGATGATTATTGGCTTTCGGGACACGATTGGAAATATTTCTGAAACAGCGCCGTTTGTGAACTGTTCGCGTGCTGCTGTGGTTAAAGTCCATCGTGATTGGAGAAATGGCACCATTGCGAATAAGCGAATTGGAAACTGCGGAGCAATATGTGCCATTGATGTGAGACGTAAAGGTCGGCTTCAACGGTGCGTGAGGGCCGATTGATATGCTACAGTGGAGCCGAATAAACCAGGGAGCTACCGGAAGAGTGGCCGAATGAACCAGGGAGCTACATAAGCCAAATAAACCAAGGAGCTACCAGACGTATGTCTAAAACAACAGTATCGGAATTGGACCTCCTGCTGATTGGCAAAGGATTGCCTTCTCCGATCAGTCACGTTTACTGTTTCATCGAATGGATGTACATTGGCGTATAAGGCGAGGAACATCGGAGAACAAACAATCTTCAACCATTGCTATCAGAGCATAAGTTCCTGGGGGCAGTGTTGTGGTTTGGGGAATGTTTTCGTGACATTGTGTGTGTCTAATCATACCTGTGGAAGGCACAATGGACCGAATTCCTTATGCATCCATCCTTGTAGACCACGTACACCAATACATGCTGATTGTCTTCCGTGTGGCGGATGGGATCTTGCAGAACGACAATGCGACGTGTCACACAGCTAGAAATGTCCGAGAGTGGTTGGAAGAGCACGATGAAGACTTCAAAGTACTTTTCTGGCCCCTTAATTCACCAGACGTAGACCCAATTGAGCATCTGTGGGACCACCTCGATCGTGTTGTTCGCTCTATGGAACCTCCATCACGCACCTTCAAGCAGATGCCAGATGCACTGCAGTCAGCATGGCTCCACATACCTGTGAACACCTTCCAGCACCTTATTGAGTCCACCAGCCTGTTTAACAGCTGTCTACTCTGCATCATTCGGTTACTCTGGATATTAGCTAGTTGTCACGGTAATGTGACACGACTGTGTATACACTGAAGAGCAATTGAATTACAGACAGCTGGCGTTATGCAAATGTGGAGCTGTGGGCGGCCCTGTAAACGGAAACGACATGACGTATGCAGCGATCCGACAATATAAAGAGTGATGCGACGGGAATCAGTTAGAGTCGGACGCAGTATAGTTAAGACGAAGGATCTAAGCGCATTTGATCGTGGGTAAATTATTGGGGCCCGATGAATGGGTCACTCCATCTCGGAAGTCGTGCAGGCACTGGGATTTTCACGAGCCACTGTGTCACGGGTGCACCGTGAGTACATCGAATCCGGTAAAACCATCCCTGCAATTGATAACTGACGTGGACAACAACGTGTGGATGAGCGGGGTCATCGTAGGCTAGCTCGCATTGTAACAGCGGATAGACGGGCCACAGTGCAAGAAATTACTCGGCAATTTAACGCTGGTGCACAATAACGTGTAAGCAGCCACACCATCCAGAACCATCTCCTCGCTATGGGGTACAGAAGCCATCGTCCCACGAGTGTACCGCTGCTGACCGGACATCACAGGGTGCAAATATTAGCATGGGTGCGAAACATCGCCACTCGACCCTAGACATGTGGAAAAATGTTGCCTGGACTGATGAGTCGAGATTCACGTTGGTACATGTGGATGGAATTATACGAGTACGGCGCAAACCACATGAAGTGATGGATCTTTCTTGCCAGCAGGGTACTCTTCAAGCTGGTGGGAATGGCATTCTCGTTTGGGGACTGTTTCGTGGACTGAAACGTGACCCCTGGTATTTGTAGTACAAGTAAAACTGACTGTGAAATGAACGAAATGTTGAATCACTTTTGGGATCTTGAAACGCTAGGAATAAGGGAAAGCATCGACCAAACTAATAAAACAGAAGATAATCGAATTTATGAGGAATTTCGAGAAAATCTGAAAATGGAAGATAATAGATGCGTGGAACGGTTTCCATAGAATCAACAAATTGAGGAATTGAAGGATAATTATAACTTGGCTGAAAAACGATTGAGATCGCTTGTTCAGAAATTCAATAAGGAACCACAATTCTACGAAGAATATAAGGTTATCAAAATCTATTTAAAAAGAAGGAATTGCAGAGGAAACAAAGGATGATAGTAGCAATGTAATATATTACATGCCACATCAGGCTGTAATCAGGGAAAACAAGGTTACCACTAAATTACGCGTAGTATTTGATGCATCATCTCATGCCGAAAACTGTTCATCATTAAATGATTGTTACTCGTAGGGCCAAACCTAAACCCAGTTGTGCTGGATTTGTTGATCAGATTCCGTAACAATAAGGTCGCATTTACAGCTGACATTCAACAGGCATTTTTACAGATTGCTCTTGCCAAAGGAGACCGAGACGCAGTTAGATGTTTGTGGATTGATGAGGAAATGGATGACAGCGACTCCCTCAAAGTAAAAACACTACGAATGACTAGAATCATATTTGGTGCGAAGTCAAACCCATTTATGCTGGCTGCAACGCTAAGAGTTCACATAGACAAATATAAACAACAGTATGAGGATGCATACAAGCTACTGAGGAATTGTCTGTATGTGGATAATTTAATTGGAAGAGCTACAGATGAAAATGAAGCAATGATATTATCACGAGACGTTAAATATATTTTGAATGAGGGGGACTTTAATATCAGAAAATGGAGAACAAACAGCGAACCCCTTCAACAATTGTGGAATAATGAAGAAAATGATATTCAATGCGCTGCAAGAAATAAGGTTTTGGGATACCTATGGGATAGAGAGAAGGATGCTATACGAATAGACGTCTGAAGTGATCGCATATATGAGAAAGAGAAAGGACAAGGTATTGTGACGTACCTGCCAGCAGGACGCACACGACATAAAGGCAGATAGCAATCAGAATGAACGTCTGCGTAGCGCAGTTGGTAGAGCGACTTGTTCCGGAATAAGCGGACTCGGGTTCGAATCCCGGCGTAGACCAAAAATGACGGAGAAATTTACTTCGTTATAATGGCGCCCGAACTATCCGGATGACCCGACCGTTCAAAATCTCGCTTTGGTGTGATGTTCTTTCCACACCGCGAGAGAAGAAAAATCAGAGAATCCCTTCTCCAGCGCTCCGAAAATAAAAATGTGTGATGTTGCAAAAAACACACTAGATTGACTGGGAGTTCTCAAGTGCACGTTCTTCAGAGGATGGCTGCCTGCAACGATTCATGGTCACGGCTGACCCGTGGGCCATGCCCCGGCCCTCTTTCGTGGGGGGGAGATGTGACGTGCCTGCCAGCAGGACGCACACGACATAAAGGCAGATAGCAATCAGAATGAACGTCTGCGTAGCTCAGTTGGTAGAGCGACTTGTTCCGGAATGGGCGGACTCGGGTCCGAATCCCGGCGTAGACCAATAATGACGGAGAAATTTACTTAGTTATAGTATGCAAAAGGGAAGTTCTGAAGACTGTTAGTCGTCTATATGACCCGACTGGATTTTTAAGTAAATTTACAATAAGAGGCAGAATAATCTTGCAAAATGTTTGGAAATCAGGCGCAAATTGGGATGCAGAATTGTCCGTAGAACTAGAGGAACATTGGAAAGATTGGTGCACAGAGTTATCACAGATGGAAAATGTTGACATACCAAGATATTATTTTGGAGACATCGAAAAAAGGAAATTGAGAAATATCAAGTTGTATTGTTTCACAGGTGCGAGTCAAAAGGCTTATGGTGCAGTGAAATACACTGACGGAGAGTGAAAAAAGGACACCAAGAAGGAGACGTCTGATACCAACGAAATTTATACAGCATAATAACGGAATACAGAGGATAACGTGATCAAAACATTATGGCAAAATACAACTGTATTTGCTGGTAAACTGAATAATAACATTTCCATGTAACATGGTTAGTACGAGGTTGAACCGCCATAAACTGCGTCACACTGTGCAATTCTGGCATGGAGTCTGTCGTACAGATGTTGGATCTAAGTTTGGGGTATTGAGTTCGAAGCATCCTCAACCTGGACGCGTAAATCGGGGATGGTTGTGGCTGGCCGTGAAGACCGGATAAGTCGTTGTCCCACAAAATCCCACACGTGCTCAATGGGGGACAAATCCGGTGAACGTGTAGGCCATGGAAGTTGTCTCACACCCTGAAGTGCATGTTGCGTTGCACATGCCGTGTGTGGGCGTACGTTATCTTGCTGGAAAACACCACGACGGACCGACCTTACAAATGGCACAACAACGGGCTGAATGATGTTGTTGATGTAGGAGGTGCTGTTTAACGTACCCGGTACAAACACTAGTTGTGTACGGGAATGATAGCTGATCGCTCCCAACACCAGGAGACCAGGTGTAAGCCCTGTGTGTCGCTCGCGGATGCATGAAGGGTGGAGACGCTCCCCTGTGCGTGTGCGAACAAGCATACGGCCATCGGAGGCTCCCAAGCAGAATCTGCTTTCATCGCTGAACACGACAGATCGCCATTGCGTGCAGCTGTTCCTGACGGTGGGCTGGAGTCAGAGGTACACATGCCAGAGGCTCACGTGCACGTAGTCCTGCATCCAGTAGACGGTTGCGGATTGTTCGCACAGTCACCTCAGGTGCAACGGCAGTTCGGATTTGCATCGCAGTGGATGTTCTGCTTGACAACGCCGCTCTTCTTATGCGTCGATCGGTCCGCTCATCAGTCCGTCTGTGACTCCCGGTTCCACCTCTTCTCATGTTGGAATGTTCCTCGGACCATCTACGCTACCATCGTACAACCACCGATACTTCCTGTCCAATTCGCTCCGCAATACGACGATACGACTACCCGGCCTCTCGGAGCCCGACTAGACGACCTTTCTCAAAGTCTGATAGCTGCTGAAATCGTTCACGTCTTCCATATCCAGGCATTGCAGCTTCTTCAGGGTCTTTGCACGTGTCCGTGCGCCGACGACTGATTACATTCACTTCGCCGTACTCCTTAAATACCACCGACGATAATTTGCATATTATGCTGTGCTGTGGCGTAAGCGCTCACCGATTGGTCCCGAAATTAACATCACACCTACGAAAACTCGACCCCATTAACATAGGTACATTTTATGATCGTCCGCCAATTCCATCTTGGTGTTCGTTTTTCACTTTCCGCCAGTGTATTTCAGATATGAAACCAAAGATGAAATAAATTCAGTAAAGGTGATTTCAAAGGCAAGGGTAGCACCCTTAAAGAAACTATCCTTACCTAGGCTAGAATTTGTGCAAGACATTCATGCTGTATAGAGATCCTGATCTTAGCGATGCAAGGGGTATTACTCAATGTGGTCTCCATTCTGAAGTTGTAAAACCTGAAAGCGATAAACACTGGGATTTTGACGGCCGATCATAACTGATCCTCCGTGATGCTTCTCACATGCAATTTGGTTACTGTCTTTTAATGCTGTCAAATTAGCACCATGCCTTTGATAAATTACACCTTTTAAGTATCCCCCACAACCAGACAACACAAAGAATCAAGTTCCGGAGACCGAGGTGGTCACACTGTGCCACAAGATAATTTCAACTGTCGTGACATAGCAGGTTAACTACTGAATCCTGCAGTATCTATATATGAATTCTATAAGGTTTTTTACTGTAAGACCAGTTGTGAGAGAACGGCTGAACATAAACATATGGTTGAGGTATCAAAATAAATGTATTACCATGTAGATGCGCCAGTCGAAGCGGAAAATGAGATTGGGGCAACGGTTCGGGCGTTGTAGGGCGGCGAAGTTTCCATGCAAATTCAAGGGGAGAAGCGTGTGGTTGACATCCGATCACCTGCGGTTGACTCGCGCGCTGTTGAATGGAGGGACTCAGACAGTCCAAAGTCTCTTTTCACAGCGAACCGTTGTGCAAAACAATGCTAGGCTAGCAGGAATTTGTTTGAAAGTTTTAATCGGAACAGCGAACACTCGATGATCTGACTGCATTGTGTCATTGGACTGTGTGATGTATAGATACAATTCAACATTCATTCGATCCAGTTTTTCACGTAGGTAAGACGTTTGCTATTATGTAAAGATGTAAATACACATTTCATATGAGTTTATTCTTTTCAAAAAAAAAAAAAAAAAAAAACTTGCCTTACGGCACTGGCTCTTTCTCTTCCCTGAAACTAGCGACCCTAAATTAGGGACAGGTGACTGCTTATAGCCCAAGCGTTGGCCGTTTGTGAAGGGTCCGGGTTCAAATCCTGATGAGGCATGGAAGTTGTGTTTGTCTTACGCCACTGGCTTTCTCCCTTCCCCGGAACCAGTGACCCTAAATTAGGGACGGGCGACTGTTTATAGCCGCTTGAGTTGCGCACGGTGGTCGTTAAATCTTCAGTCACAAAAAAATTCACGAACCTAGGCTGTTGTCTTTACTGAAGTGGTTGAATGAATTTGTCAATCAAATAAAGTTTACATTTGTTGTTTCATATGAGTTTATTATTTTCAAAAAAAACAAAACAAACATTTACCGTCGATTCTGACGGGTTTCGTCTAATTATTTATTAATCAACAAAAGTTATGCCAACATCTTGAAAAGCTAAATTTTAAACGGTAGTCTCTTATTAATAACGAGTTTTTGACCTCCTGTGTGTATTTTAAACTCTGCGAGTTTTTTCTCCATGTTGTGTTTTCTTTTTTTAGCTGAATGCTTAGGTTTTATAAAAAAATCTGCCTGGAATTATTTGTTTCGTGTCGAAAAGGTTTCAAAAGATGTGCTCATTACAACCGAGTACTTGGTGTCATCTTTATTGTTTATCAAATATTGAGAAAGACTTTCAGTTGATCCGCCCTGGTGACGTAATGGCCAAAGCGCCAGCTTCAGACTCTTCGACCTAGTGGGACCTAGTCCGAGCCCTAGGTGAGGCATGGCAGTCCCATAGCACATGTTCTATTCCCTCCGTTTAACCAGTTTGCCCCAAATTAGGAACAGGTGACCGCTGATAGCTCCCAGAGCTGTTCATTGCTGTCTCCAACCTCCCACTAACAAAAAAGAATCTCGTATTTCACAGTGAGGAGTTAAGCCTGCGGCTTAACACTGTACAAAAAACAACGGCCATTAGAAAATTAAGAAAGCAGATTTCTAAGAAAATTAAAAAGCACTACTTTAAGGGCGCCTAAATTCTGTTTAATAACATTAAATTGTGAGGTAAAGTTATATATTAGCAGCTGAAGTTTAAATTCCATTGGCAACCCTTTATCTCATCTTCCTGTCTTAATTCTATATATCTAGAATTCTTGCAAGCTTTTTTCATCTCAGGATAAATCAAATTTATTCGTTTATCGCCTTTCGTTAATTAATGATTCTCTACATAATGAGATTACTCTGTGCAGACGAAAAAATTTAAAACAGATCACTAAGATAAGAAAAATTAATGTTTTGCTTCACTAATGAGTTATCTACCAGATGATGAGTGTAATTAGATTCTTCGAAGAATCACTGAACATCAGGAAAAAAAAAGAAAACCTGCTTGCCATAAGTAATGCCATTTCTCTTACCTCTAATCGTATTTTAATTGTAATTGTAATGTAAACATCATTGCAGGATAAAACAGATACCAAGGGAATACAGTAAGCACCAGAATGTTAAACGCGTAATCCATTTATGGAGATATAGGACGAAGAACAGATAAGGAAATTAACGTTTTTTTATACCATCCCCTTTAAGTCTTTCTGGACACTGTTTTTCTCCATGTCATCAGTAATTCGAAGATCACATTTTTTTTTTTTTTTAGTTTTGTCTCAGCTCCTATAACAACTACAAACGAACAAAGTACTCGCACATTTCTCCCTCAAAAAGACTGATTTAATTGATTCCCAAACTGATTGACACAAATATCAGTAAACATGCACATATTCGTAGCAACAAAATCGCCTATAGGAGGAAGAAAGAAAAGTAAAGTTAGGGGAAGCATTCAGTTTACGACGATTCTTTTGAAGTCGTGTTTAATGTATTTACAGAATGAAAAGGAATGAACTGGCTTTTACAAAAAAAAAAAAAAAAAAAAAAAAGGAAATGGAGAAAATCTTCATTCTCACCCAATCCTTAGCGAAAATACCCGGCAAAAATCCCCATCAATAAATAATAAAAAAAAATTATAAAGTGTAATTAAAGCTGGCCCAAGAGAAGCGCTAGCACAAGGCTCTCTGTGCGAGAAAAAAGAAAAAAAGAAAAAGTAAATGGTGAGCTCAGAATGTCTGAAATAAAAAATAGTATGAAAAGGAAACGCAAACAAAACTGCCAGAAGTCTATCTAACAAAATCTTGCCTAACCAGTTTCGCAGGGGACACACAACGCCGAAATTCCCAACAGCATGGTTCCTCTTTCTTCCTCCCTACTATTAAGTACCAAATGATGGCAATAAGCGATTTATCTTACGGCGAGAAATGAGTTTCTTCAGCTTATTAAAGGCTGCATCTATTTAGTCATCTGATGAGGAGAAAGGAGAATTCTTTCTGGCAAGCCGGGGAGAGGCGTTTCAGAAAGACGAAAAGACCTGGAGAGGAAAGGACTAGAAGTAGATGCAGGTGTAGGTGCTCTAGGAAGCTTAGGAAGGAGATCTCTTCTGGGGCACGCCTGGGAGAGTCACTTTGAAAACACCTGGAAACATAAGGCCTAGAAGTAGATGCTGATATAGCAGCTCTGGGAAGCTTGGTTTCGTCGCAGCCTTTGCAAATTTCCAAGCCGCCTTGTTGGCGCAGTGGTCTAAGCACTGGCTCATGACCATTCGTCCGTGAAGGGTCTGGGTTCGAATCCCGTAAGGCATGGATGTTGTGTTTGTTTTTCGGCACTTACTCTCTCCCTTCCCTGGAACCAGAAGCCCTAAATTAGGGACGGGAGATTGCTTGTCGTTCATTGAGTTGCTCTCGGTGGTCGTTACACTTTCAATCTAAGAAAAAAAAAAAAATTCCGAACTACTACGGGAGTCACGACCAGTTCAGAAATTTGTGTGGTTTTGTTGCAGGTTTAATATACTAAACCACGTCAGAACGCGACTGATGGGATACCTCATCCGGAAGGCACGGATACAAGGTACAACAACAGCCTGTAGGTAGTCGAGGCACGGATACAAGGTACAACAACAACCTGGAGGTAGTCGAGGCACTCCTCATCCCTAACAACCGATGGGAACCATCGGAGAATACACTTAACAAGAAAGATGACACCTAATTTTCGGGCGTAATAACCACGTCTTTTGAATCCGTTCTGATGCAAATTAAATTTATCAAAGCTATTCAAAGTCAATGGAACCGGTTTGGAAAACAATAGTATCTGACGGAAGAAAGAAGTTTTCAATCGGGTCTTTAATCCCTTAGATATTGCTGTAAACGGAATCGTGAGCTTTACGAACTCTTAGAAACAGAGTTATCGATAAAAATAAGATGTGACTTTACGTCCCTTGGTGGGAAAACCATGAATTATTTTACGAAGAAAGTATTCACAAAAGGTTTATCTATATGAGCGGTATCGGTCCAAGAAAAAAATTTTTAGTCGAGTTTTCAGGAGCCCAGATTTTGCTACAAATACATCAGAAGTAGAAATTAACACTTATGACCCCTGGTGGCCAAACCATTCTTTACCAAACATTAGAAATTATGTGAAACATGTTTTTCCCTTTATCTCTGCTTCTGAATCTCCGATCTGAAAAATTCTTTTCTGCACCGAATACAGCTCCTGATGGGAAATCGTTTGCACATAATTTCTAATCTTTGTAAAAAAATGGTTTGGCCACCAGGGGGCGTAAACCTTAATTTCCGCTTCTGATGTATTTGCAGCAAAATATGAGCTTCTAAATTCTCGATTGAAAATAACATCGTTTGTAGACCGATACTACTCATGTCGACAAACCTTTTAGAAACATTTTCTTCCTAAAATAGTGCACTGTTTCTACGTCAGGGGGCGTAGATATATATATATTATTTTTGTCCATATCTGGACTTCTAAGAGTCCGATTTAAAATTCCTTCTTTGTTGGATAGTGTTTCTAGTGTGACATGCTTTTCCTATAAATTCAAAATTTTCAAGTTATTCATAGACTTTCCGCTAGGGGGCGTAAAGGTAAATTGCATTTCCCCCTATATCTCTGCTTCTAAATCTCCGACCTGAAAAATTCTTTCTGCACCGGATACAGCTCCTGATGGGAAATCGTTTCTACATAATTTCAAATTTTTGTAAAAAATTGTTTGTCCACCAGGTGGCGTAAGTCTTAATTTCCGCTTCTGATGTATTTGCAGCAAAATATGAGCTTCTAAAATCTCGATTGAAAAAAGTCTTTTGTGGGGCGATGCTACTCATGTCTACAAACATTTTAGGAACATTTTCTTCTTGAAATAATGCATGGTTTCAACGCCAGGGGTGTAGATGTATATCTTATTTTTGTCAATATCTCCACTTCTAAAAGTCTGATTTGAAAAATTTCTTCTTTGTTGGATAGTGTTTCCGATTCTCTATAAATTCAAAATTTTCAAGTATATCATAGACTTTCCGCTAGGGCCCACAATGGTAAATTGCGTTTTCTGCTCCTAAAACTCTGATTTGAAAAAGTCCGCCTGTTCCCACGATAACTCTGCAACTATTAGTCCGATTTGAAAAATTCTTTTTGCGTTGGGAAGCGTGAAATATGCTAATGATGATCCTTTATTTCGTTTTTTTTACGATGCGCGATTTTGCCGCGAGAGGGCGTAAATGCAGATGATGTCGAATTCAAAAATACGTTTTATTCCACATATTTGCTTCTAAACATCCGATTGAAAAAAATATTTTATCTTTCGATTCCATTTATGCCGAAGAGTATTTTATATATAGTTACTTTTTCAAATTACGCACAGATTCCCCGCTAAGGGGCGTAAAAGTAAATTACATTGATTCCCGATAATTCTTATTCTAAGACTCCAATTTGAAAATTTTTTCTTCAGCGGATACACCTCCAGATGGAAAATCTTCTGCATGTAATTTCAAATTTTTGATAAAGAATAGTTTGGCCACCAGGGGGCGTAAGTGTTAATTTTTGCTTCTGATGTATTTGCCATAAAATCGGAGCTTCTAAAATATCGATTGAAAAAATTATTTCGTGGACTGAAGCCACTCACATAGATAAACCTTTTAGGAATATTTTCTTCTTAAAATATTCAACAGTTTCTTCGCCAGGGAGCGTAGATGTATATCTTATTTTCTTCAATATCTCTACTTTTAGGAGTCCGATTTGAAAAATTTCTTCTTTGTTGGATAGTGTTTTGAGTGTGACATGTTTTTCATATAATTTCAAAATATTCGAGTAATTCATAGACTTTCCGCTAGGGGGCGTAGAGGTAAATTGTTTTCCCCCTATATCTCTGCTTCTAAATCTCCGATTTGAAAAATTCTTTCTGCACCGGATACAGCTCCTGATGCGAAATCGTTTGCACATAATTTCTAATTTTTGTGAATAAAATGGTTTGGCCACCAGGGGGCGTAAACTCTAATTTCCGCTTCTGATGTATTTGCAGCAAAATATGATCTTCTAAAATCTCGATTGAAAAAATAGTCGGTTATTGACCGATACTACTCGAGTCGACAAACGTTTTAGGAACATTTTCTTCTTATAATAATGCATGGTTTCTACGCCAGGCGGCGTAGATGTATATCTTATTTTTGTCAATATCTCTACTTCAAGGAGTCCGATTTTAAAAATTCCTTCTTTGTTGGATAGTGTTTCCGATGCAAAATGTTTTTCTTATAAATTCAAAATTTTCAAGTAAATCATAAACTTTGCGCTAGGGGGCACAAAGGTAAATTGCGTTTTTGTGCGTTATTTCTGCTTCTAAAACTGCGATTTGAAAATTTCTTCCTGTATCGCATACAAGACCTGATGGGAAATATTTTTCACACAATTTCTAATGTTTGATGGCTTGGCCACCAGGGAGCATAAGTGTTAATTTCTGCTTCTGATGTATTTATAGCAAAATCTGGGCTCCTGAAAACTCGACTGAATTTTTATTTTCTTCGACCGATACCGCTCATATTGGAAAACCTTTTGAGAACACTTTCTTCCTAAAATAATGCATGGTTTTCCCACCAGGGGACGTAAAGTCACATCTTATTTTTGTCGATATCTCAGTTTCTAAGAGTCCGATTTGAAAAATTCTTTCTGTGTTGAAGAGCCTTTCCGGTGAGAAATGTTTCTCATATAAATTCATGTTTTTCTTAGCGCACAAGTCTACAACCAGAGGGTACGATTCCGTTTACAGAAATATCTGAGGGACTAAAAACCCGATTGAAAAAACTTCTTTCTTCCGTCAGATGTTATTGTCTTCCGTACCGGTTCCATTGACTTTGAATAGCTTTGATAAATTTAATTTGCGTCACAACGGATTCAAACGGCATGCTTATTACACCCGAAAATTAGGTGTCATCTTTCTTGTTCCACTTGGCTCACCTGGGAGAGATGCCGGTGGTGTTCTTAAGCGGCTACTGGACGAACCTAAGTTTGAGAATTTTGTTGCGTCTTCCGTGTTTTGGTCTCCGTTTGTGCTTGAGATCATTTGAAATAACAGATGTAGGTGTAGAGTGAGCGGACGAAGGCTAGCTACCACAGCAGCAAATGCGTTTTGACCAGGGCAGAGAGTCTGTGCGTTAGAAATAAGGAAACCCTTGACAGAGTCAGAGGACAAAGCCTCCTTTGTATGACGACATATTTCTAGTGAGACAAAATCTTCATACCGCTCAGTCCTTGCAAATAGACTGAGTTTCTCCTGCAACTTTTTCTGGATAGATGAAATAGCATGTGTTGTGGCCTTCTAGATAGAGGCGTGGGCTTTCCTTAGTCGCGAACTTAAGAATGAAAAGAAACGAGCTTTACAGCATCAATATTTTCCAGATAGACCAACACTACTTAGGTAAGTTGGCGAGAGATTTAAGGAGTACTCTCTGGGTCGAAACCTGTTTGTGGAGAAGCTCAATCTTAACGCGGGGGAAGGTAGCTGCATCAATGGTGTCATCTAGAGAAACCATCGCCGCTCCGGTGGCGCAGTGGTCTAAGCGATGGCCTCTGATCATTCGTCCGTAAGGGGTCCGGGTTCGAATCCCGGTGAGGCATGGATGTTGTGTTTGTCTTACGGAACTGGCTCTCTCCCTTCCCTGGAACCAGTGACCCTAAATTAGGGACGGGCGACTGCTTATAGCCCATTGAGTTGCTCACGGTGGTCGTTAAACCTCCAATCAAAAAAAAAAAAAAAGAGAAACCATCCTCTCTTTAGCTGACTGCAACCAGGAACAAAGCTGACTGGAGACAGAGGCCAGGTGAACATCATGATCTTGGAAGCGGGCCTGAACTGTCATCATGGAGGCCTTTATAATAGCGGTTTCTTTGCTCTGCGTTCGGTAATAACTACCGAACGCAGATCAGTATTGAAGCCTTTGTGACGTACTAGACAGGTAAAGCACGTGCCAAGGCAACAAATCTGATGAGATACTTTCCGTCCGTGTAGCTTAGTTGGGAGAGCAACTTACTCCGGAGTGAGGAGGCGCGAATCCGATCACCGTCACGGACAAATTTCTGTTTTTACATTGGCGCTCGAACGTACAAATGGCTGTACTGGTCATTGGGTTCTTCGAAAAATGTGTGATGTTTGTTCCACACATCGACGATAATTAAGGAAAATTCGTTCTTCGCTTCGAAAAAAAAATTAAGAGGGAGATGATGTGACGTTCTACAGAGTTGAAGCACGTATCAAAACGACAAACTGCAGCGATATATTCCGTCCGTGTAGCTCAGTCGAGAGAGCAACTTACTCGGAAGTGAGTGAATTTTATTTTTATTTATTTATTTTTTTGGTTGGAGGTTTAACGACCGCAGTGAGAAACTCAGTGGGCTATTAGAAGTCGCTGCCGCCCCGGTGGCGCAGCGGTCTGAAAGGGGTCCAGGATCGAATCCGGGTGAAGCATGGATGTTGTGTTTGTCTTTCGTTACTGGCTCTCTCCCTTCACTGGAACCAGTGACCCTAAATTAGGGACAGGCGACTGCTTATAGCCCATTGAGTTGCTCATGGTGGACATTTAAACTCCAATAAAAAAAAAATAATCCACACGGGGTGCTGCGCTGCGCTAAGTAAATCTATCTTATTTTAGTTCTTTTGCAATAGGTAATTGACTTTTCTTTACAGTCGTTTAGGTAGGTACATGCTTCATTAATAGTCACAATAAATTTCCATCTGTGTCCGGTAAAGTGATTTTCATAAAGAAGTCTACACCGTGTGTTTCGCTCAGCCACCTGCCTTGGCAAAAGGCGGCGAACATCGCGTTTTTTTTTTTTTTTTTTTTTTTAAATCTTTGTTTATAGTTGATGCAGAGATTTTTAACGATTTACCGATTGCTTTTTGGGCAGGTGGAGTTTCTTATAAAACCAGAGTCCTTACTTTTGAAATAGTGGTAAAAGTAAGTTCCTTCTTTGGATATCCGTTTGGTGCGCAAGGCATGACGATTTTCCCCTCTATTATTAATAATATTGCTTATTTTATATTTAGAAATGCTAATTCCATGATTTTCAAAGCAGTTTTTAATAAAAAAACACAGTGCGAATATTTCTCTTCGTAAAGAGCAAAAACATAACCTTCTACCCACAACTTGTTTGAGTGCCCTATGTTTTTATCAAACGATATTTAACTACAGCAGAAGTTTCTTTCGTGTTCATGTAACACGCTGTTGCCAGTTTCAATTATTTGAACTTCTTTTATTTTCTGTACTTTCTTATCCAAAAACGTTCTAAAAATATGTGAACATCCTCCGTAGAAATATTGACTGGTACATAATAGCTCACAGAAGATTACCTAAAAATAGTCAAATCAACAAAGCTTAACACTCGTCAAATTGACATTGCCTCCTGAACATTTTACACACAAGCGCTTATCTCTCGAGTGTAACTATGTAGTTGCACGCTTCACCAGCTGTAGTTGTAGCCAACCTTAAATTCTTCGAGGAGGAAAACGTTGCGTTATGTCAGAAAAATATTTGACGAGAAGATAGTATAATTATTTGTTGTAAAAATAAGTTTTAAATAATTTTTTGTGTGACGTATACCTCTAATTTACATATCCGACATTCCCCCGCGTTGTTGTCATCTGACCGTAAGTGGCCCAGAGTATAAAATGTGGCACAGAAGTTTGCCCAACAGTCGAACGCACTTGCACATCGGTAGGTGAATGATGGCAAGCGATACTGCATTTTTTTGACACTGCATTCGTTACGAATTTCATCAAGGAAAAAGTCATGTAAAAGCATGTGTATCGATCTGTTCTGTTCTGGGGGAGAATATTGTATCAAAAAGCACGATGAGGTTTGATTTAGAAGGTTTAAAGCAGGTGATTTTGATGTTAGCGATCGAGAAGGTAGCAGCGCCCTGCAGAACGTCGCACATGAGGAACTGCAAGCATTGCTAGATGAAGATTCGTCTCAAACGCAAAAAGAAGTAGCTGGACAACTGAGGGTAACTCAAAAACCATTTCCAAAGATTCAGAAGGAAGGAAAATGGGTGCCACATGACCTGAGCCAGAGGAACAAGGATGAGCGTGTCATGAAGTGTTTGAACCTGTTAAATAAACAACACAGAAAGTATTTCATGTGGAAAATCGTTACGGGTGATGAAAAGTGGATATGGTACGACAATCCCAAACGCAAAAAAATCTGGATAGACCCCGGTAAAGCAACGACTTCAACACCGAAACGCAATATTCACTCCAAGAAAGTTCTGATGTTCATCTGTTGGGATATGAAGGGTGTGCTCTATTATGAACTATTGGAACAGGGTCAAACTGTTACTGTTGATCGCTACAAGCAACAATTGCTGCTGTTGAACCAGGAAATTTATGGGAAACGTTCATTCACAGGCAAAGGATTGCGTCCCGTGAAATTACTCCATAGCAACGCTAGGCCGCATGTCGCGAAATCGGTCAAGGAAATGTTATTGACACTTGGCTGGGAAGTTATCGAGCACCCGGCATTTACTCCCGACATAGCCCCTTCAGGCTATCATTTTTTCCTATCGATGCAACATGGTTTGTCTGCTGTACTATTTCGGACATTTGTGACGAAATGCAAAATGGGTTGACGACTTCATCGCGTCGCACGACGAAGTATTCTTCATGGCTGGAATCCGTCAGCTACCCGACCGATGGTGAAAGGTGATACATAATGACGACGCATATTTTGATTCATAAAAGGTATTGCTGTTTTGTGTCAAATGGCATGCTGCGTTGTCTTAAAACGCTTTAAAACGTATTTGTACACCTAATACATGAGAACACAGGAACTCAAAGGAAGGTTAAGTTAGAGATATAAGTCACGTACGGTTAAACGCTTTATATGTAACATGCGTTAAATGCTTTAGTTGCAGGGTCAAATAGGTCTGAGAAGGGAGTAGTAGTGCGTTTGCTGTAAACACTTTGTAAACAATAGGTGCTGTTGTTGTCTGATTTTGCAATGGAGCTTGACACAAAGCATTCTTGTTCAATGACGCGTGTGACTTTAGAGTAGTGTAAATTGATTCTCTAAATGATATTTTCGCTGGAAACCCATGCTTTCTGTTCTGCACTGTTTCTTGATTTGAAATTCCCAATTGCCATATCCAATAGAACAAACGTCACGCATTAAAAATAAATAAAATAAATTAAATGTGACCCTTTGCTAAGATGGGAGGTCTGTCCCATCCGTTAAGACGATATTGTTCCGAGTGTATTCATAATGCGAAAGCTCTGCATGCGTGTCCCTGAAATATTCAGGAGCTTAAATAAACAAGTTAGTAAAATCATGCAATGCATTGATTATAATACGCTTTCCAACATACCATAAATTATTACTCAAGTTATGAGGATTATGGCTGTGGAATAAATCTCGCTCCTGTGGCCTGACCTTTGACCCCATTTCGATGATATTCAACAGGACCAGTTCAGTACACCTCAAGAATACCATACTAACGTTTTGTCGCAATAGAAGCAGTTTTACGCAAGTTATGAGAATAATGGCTGTAGAATAAACCTTGCTTTTGTGAAATGACCTTTGACCCCATTTCGTTGATATTCAACAGAACCGGTTCACTATACCTCTGGAACAACATGATAACGTTTTGTCGCAATCGAAACATTTTTAGGTAAGTTATGATGCACAAAGGCAATGGAATGGATCCCACTCCAGTGTCCTGACCTTTGACCCCATTTCGCCCAATTTCAATACGGTTCGTCCCCAGTGGCTCCCTACCACGTACTAACATTTCATCGAAATCGAACCATTTTTACGCAAGTTATGACACATAAGGGCAATGGAACAAATCCCGCTCTTATGTCCTGCCTGACTTTTGACCCAATTTCGCCCATTTTCAATAGGGTTCGTGCCCAGGTGGTTCCCTACCACATACTAAAATTTCATCGAAATAGAACCATATTTACGCATGTTATGACGCATAAAAGCAATGAAATGGATTCCACGTTTATGCCCTGACCTTTGACCCCATTTTGCCCATTTTCAATAGGTTTCGTTCCCAGGTGGTTCCTTACCACATACCAAAATTTCATCAAAATCGAACAATTTTTACGCAAGTCATGACGCATAAGGGCAATGGAATAAATCCCGCTCTTATGCCCTGCCTGACCTTTGACCCCAATTTACCAATTTTCAATAGGGTTCGTGCCCAGGTAGTTCCCCACCACATACTAAATTTTCATCGAAATCGAACCATGTTTACTCATGTTATGACGCATAAAGGCAATAAAATGGATCCCACTTTTATGTCCTGACCCTTCACCCCATTCCGCCCATTTTCAACAGGGTTCGTTCCCAGGTGGTTCCTTACCACATACTTAAATTTCATTGAAATCGAACAATTTTTACGCAAGTTATGATGCATAAAGGCAATGGAATCGATCCCGCTCCTATGTCCTGACCTTTGACCCCATTCCGCCCATTTTCAACAGGTTTTGTTCCTAGGTTGTTCCTTACCACATACTTAAGTTTCATTGAAATCTAACCATTTTTACGCAAGTTATGACGCATAAAGGCAATGGAATGGATCCCGCTCTTATGTCCTGACCTTTGACCCCATTTCATTTATTTTCAACAGGGTTCGTTCCCAGGTGATCCCCTACCATATACTAAAATTTCATTGAAATCGAACCATATTTACGCAAGTTATGACGCATAAAAGCAATTGAATGGATCCCGCTCTTATGGCGTGACCTTTGACCCCACTTCACCCATTTTCAATAGGGTTCGTCCCCTGGTGGTCCCCTACTACATACTAAATTTTCATCGAAATCGAACCATTTTTACATAAGTTGTAGAGCCGACAGACAGACGAACGGACAGACGGACGGAAAAAGCTGGAGCATATACGCTTCTTCAACCTACGGTTGGAAAGCGTAAAAAAAGAACCTGGTCAACCTTTTTTCGGTATGTTGAGTGGTTGTTAACATTTCTAAAAGTGCGAATTGCAGAAAATTCCAGTACGTATCCAGGCTAATTAAACGAAGTTAAACTTAAGGTCGTAGAATGTGATTAGATCACGTGACCACTGTGTATGGACATTCCGTTCTCAATGAAAGAAGTTGCGCGTTTAGTATGGAGAAATCATGACTTTTCATGAAAAGTGTGAACGGAATGAACTACACTCACGGACAATGAAATTTGCGCACAAAGAAGGAAGCATCGAATTGAACTGAAATCTTATTTACGTAATGATACAGATGAATGATACACATGATGGCAAAAACAGAGCTGCAGGACAATTACAGAGGGATCTGCAACAGCAGTCCGGTCATCTTTAAAAACGCGTCCCACACACTCGTGCGGCGATACATGCTGCAATACCGTCTGGCATGGAGGCAAACAGACGCCTTATGTTGTCCTGCGGCAGACTGACCCACACGTGTTGGACGGTGTGCTCCAAATCCAGGACAGTGTGGCACGGCGGCAGCTGGCGTTTCAACTAGTCACACACATGCTCCATAGCAGACATGTCCGGGGAGCGGACAGACCATGGAAGTGTCTGGACATGACATAGGGGATTCTGGACAACCCAAGCCGTGTGCGGTTGGGCATCATCCTACTGGTATAGCGCACATGGAATCCCGGCCAGGAATGAGAGCACACGGGGCCGTAGGATCTTATCCACATACCGCTGGTCCGTCAATGATCCACGTACCACTACTAGAGCTGATCGGCTGTCGTAGGCAATGTCTCCCCAGACCGTAATGCCTGCAGTGGGAGAGGTGTGGCGCTCGATAGCGAGGCTGGGATTGTGCCGTTGACCCGGGGACCTCCACACCCGAACACAGTAATCATCTGTCTCCAAAACGAAGCGGCACTCATCGCTAAACACCACACGTCGTGAGTCTGTGGCATTCCACGTCGCTCTGGACTGGCACCACTGCACACGGAGCCGGCGATGTTTCTGTGTTAATGGCAGCACGCGTAAGGGGCGCTGGGATCGCAGATTCGCTTCCGCGAGGAGGCGTCGGGAAATGGTTCGTGGGCACACAGGAGCCGCTACATCTGCCTGTTTAGTGGACCGGGTCTCCGTGGGATCCGTTCGTGCCTGGAGCACGATGCGTCGAACCTCTCTACGGGTGGTCCCCCTGGTTGGTTCGGAGCCGCTCCGCTGTGTGGCAGTGCCGTCACGTGACCACTGCTGCCGACGGACTGCATGGTCAGAACGATCCACGTGGCGGGCTATACGGCGAGCCGAGCACCCTGCGGTTTTCAGCTCAATGATCGGGCCTCTCTGAAAGTTAGTAACTTGTGTAAATCGACGGCTCTGGCGTCTACCCGGCATTCTTGTCACTCTGTACTCTTGCTTGCGTCGGCCGGTGCTTTTTTTGCGTTCATGGGGAATCGACTACTCGCCGGTTTATAAGGCTGCCGGTTTGTGCTTGCAGCGCCACCACAGGGTGTGCGGTCATGCGCAATCGCACCAACCGTGGATCATTTGCATACCAGTACGTACTCTAGCTATTTGCAAAGTTCCGCGGTTGTAGCATCTTTTCTTCTAGGTGTGCAGATTTCATTGTCTGTAAGTGATGTATTATCAGCATGGGAATTTCTTCAAGAGTCAGTCTCAGGAAAACAAATGCAAAAAAGAGAAAAACCGAAAACATTATCCTAACATTGCAAAGTTTAATGGCAGTAAATAATATGACTCCAGGCTATTTCAAACGCAAGCAAGTATGACCAGTGGGGCTTTTTAAGTGCGCACACCCTGGGAATTTAAACCTTTGCGTTGGATCCACGAGGAAATAAAAACATGACCTGTAGCGCCATCTGGAGAGCTTTGAATTACAGTTGCTTTAACGACTTAGGGTGTCCGCTGGCAAAACAACACACCTGCAGCTGCAAATATTATTTACTATGTTTTGTTTACTGAACGGATCAACGAACCTGCTCCTCTTCACGAAAATATTGCGCAAGGGAATTAAGTTTAGCGGACAAACTTCAGCAATTCTTATTGGAAATACATAAAAAGAAAAAAAGAACAATATAACAGCAACTGGTTGCGCTGCTCCGTGGTACTTAAGCGGTGCTCACTTTGGGTAGCACACCTTCAGAGTTACGCTGTTACCTTTTAAACCACAACGAAAAAAAAAACGTGGCCTGCAGCGCCATCTAGGGAACGCTTGTACCACAGCTGCTTTAAGGTAGCCGGATGTGCGCACGCGAAACAGCACACACCAAGATTCTAGCGCGAATGTGATATGCTCACTGAACGAACCCTTTCTTCGTAATGAAAACATTATGTGGGGAAATTAATTTTAACCACAACTCGAAGCCTTAGGACGAACTATGGCGAGTTTTATGACAAACAAATCCGGAAAAATAATTTCGATAACATAGGTTAAATTGCGTCTCTATGTGGGTGTGCGCGGCACACCCAGAATATTCTCTCCGGGTATTTATTTCAGTTAGTTGCAATATTCCTGTCTTGGGAAAGTACACTAGGACAATTCATTGTTCTGCCTAAAATTATTATCATTATTAGTGTTCTGACTCTTCCCAGGTGCAACGGTAACTCATCAAGTTCTCTTCCTCCAGTTTGCTCTGTCCCTTGCTTCCAACTTTAATTCTTGATAGCTTCTTGTGCCTGTCATATCATCAAGCAGCATTAGTCGTCTCCTTCCTCTTGATCGCTTTCCTTCAATTTTCCCTTCTATCATTCTTTTCAATGGGCTGTCTCCTCTTAACATATGTCCCTCCCAGTTATACTTCTTTTTGTCAACTTTTTGCAATACTTCATTGTTGGTGATTTTTTCAATCCACTTTATTTTTTTCCATTCTTTTCCATAACCACATTTCAAATGCCTCCAACATTTTAGCTTCTTTCTGCCCAATTGTTCACGTTTCCGCTCCGTATAAAGTAATATTCCAAATATAGCACTTAATAAGCCTTTTCCTTAAAATTTTATTCATTTTATTAATAAACAGATTTTTCTTGTTATAAAATGCATATTTTCGTTTATTAATTCTTTCTTTTATTTCCATGTCACATTTTCCATTTTCTTGGATTATACTACCGAGGTATTTGTGTAGTCTCATGTGCTCTACATTATCTCCATTCATCATCACCTCGTTTCCTGGTTTCCTGGAAACTCACCGTTTTCGTATTCTTTGCGTTCATTTAGATACCATATTTTTTCCATACATTTTCAAATTTTTGCATTAGATTTTGCATCAAATTTTGCATTAAAAAAGCCCGGATTATATTCGTGGCTAAAATTTTCCGACTTGTTTTGCATAATTTTTGCGTTCACAACTTCATGCTAGACGGTGAAAATTCTTTTACTTACTTAATTTTTTGTTAAATATCTTTCCTCTCATAAGACGAAGTTCTTTTATACCATGTAGGTACAAACTTGATTGTGATTTTGCAGTAATACATTTCTCAAGTTTTCTAAGCCATAACTTTCTTGCTTAAAAGTGACGTAGGAGTAAACAAATAAATATTTTAACTATCTCGATATCTTTTTGTTTCTTTCTGCATTTCTTTGAAGCACAGGGATCCGGGCTTTTTTTATTTGTTTGGAAATGCTGGTTATTTCTTTGGATATTTCATATTTATTTTACAATTTTCCTTAGTGGCAAATAATCATGAATTTCAAGTTTTTATTCAATAAAGAAATTTTCTCTTAGGCGGTGCTAACCTGCAGTGTTGCTGAAACAGAAAGTATGCTATATATATCTCCCTCAACATATATTTCTTTTGCCCAAACTCTTGGTGATTGTATGATATTAAGAAACATTCTCAGTTTCAGACATGTTTATCAAGAATCGTGCTATTCCAGTCAAGTCTTTAGGTGCGCCCTCGCTTCTTCTTTTTCTTTTTGCAGAAAGGATGTCAAAAAAAAAAAAAAAAAAAGGAAAAAAGGAAAAATATCGAATATGATTGTATGCATTCCGAGAGAAAAACCAACCGGTTTAATATTCATTCTAGAAGAATGTAAAAAAAAAAGATAGAAGATAAAAAAGGAGTTGAAAAATGCCAGGATGTGTGATCATGTCGGAAAAGAAAATGAATGCGGGACACTGTCTATGAATGATCAAGCCATATTGCATATATATCGTGCTCAGACCGCAAACAGCTTCCTTTTAGGATAAACGAAAGAGTACGAAACAAAACATAATAACTCTTTGGTAAAAGAAACAGGAAGGAACACGACAGGAAGTTAGCAGATGTACTACAGTGCGCTTGGCTGGGCAGATTCATGTGGTGTGGCTCATCTCCATACACTTGCGGTTGAGGGCACCTTGTCACAAACGTTATGCACCGTCAACACTGAATGACCCTGGAATTTACTTCCCGTTTGCTCCTCCCTTTATGAGGAAAAACATGGTCTGGTGAAATGAAAAACGTCCACACTTTTAGCTGTTTTTCCTTTTTCACAGTCCGTTGCATTTTTATTCGCGCTCCAACAATGAATGGCAGCGAGGACCCATTCGCTCATCTTGTTCTCGTTGACATATTTAAATATTTTTCGCAGAAAAAAAAAAAAGAAGCAAAATATTTATTCTTAGTTACAAGTGAAACTTGTTTAAAGGGGATTACCGCCGAACTAAACTTTTATTATGTCCCTGTTCTACACGGTCGATTCACATTTTTGTGACCACCAGCTAATATCCGGAGTAACTGACGTGTGCAGCGCGGACAGCAGCTAGACGGGTTGGGAATGACTCAACAAGGTGCTGTAAGGTGTTCACAGGTATGTGGAGCCATGCTGACTGCAGTGCACCTGACGGATGCTGGAGGGTGCGTGGTGGAGGATCTGTGGAGCGATCAACACGGTCGAGTTGGTCCCACAGATGCTCAATTGGGTTTAAGCTTTTGGAATTAGGGGACCAGGGAAGTACTTTGAAGTCTTCATCGTGCTCTTTCAACCACTCTCGGACATTTTTAGCTGTGTGACACGTCGCACTGTTGTGCAGAAAGATCCCATCCGCCCCAGAGAAGACAATCAGCATGTATGGGTGTACGTGGTCTGCAAAGATGGATTCATAACGAATTCGGTCCTTAGTACCTTCCACAAGTATGAGTGAACCCAGAGAATGGTACAAAAACATTCCCCAGATCATAACGCTGCCCCCACCAACTTGTGTTCTGCCAGCAATGGTTGAAGAGTGTTTGTTCTCCGATGTTCCTCGCCTTATACGCCAACGTCCATCCGTTCGATGAAGCAGTAAACGTTACTCATCGGAGAAGGCAATCCTTTGCCAATCAGTGGAGGACCTATTCCGATACTGCCGTGCAAATGTAAACGTTTTCTGCCGATGCACCTTCGTTAGCATAGGTGCAGTGACTATCCGTCTGCATCGGAGCACCATACGCAGCAGGGTTCGCTGAACTGTCGTTACAGTGTACGCTGAACTGTCGTTACAGTGTACGCTGAACTGTCGTCCTTGTTCATTCGGCCAGTGAGTTGCTCCACTGTAGCGTGTCGATCGGCCCTCACGCACCTTCGAAGCCAACGTGCATCTCTCAAATCAATGGCACGCAGTTTCCACGTCGCTTATTCGCAGTGGTGCCATTTTTCTAGTCACGATACACTTTGACCCCAGCAGCACGCGAACAGTTCACAAACTGCGTTGTTTCAGAAATACTGCAACCCTTGCCCCGAAAGTCGATGATCATCTCTTTTTGCAAATCTAATAAATCGCTCCTTTTATCCATGAGAACAACGAGTGATATGTTCTCAGAATGCCTACAGCACACCTTATATACCTTCCAAGCCAACTCACGAGACATGCCTTCTTTCATTGGCTACGCGCTGTTGACGTCAAAAGTAGATGGTCACAATAATGTGACTCGACAGTGTAATTCCCGCTGTTTAACTTTAGCATAACAGGCTTAGGGATGGATCAGTTTGATTGAAGTTAGAAAAAATAAAAGGGTTACGAGGATCCCTAAGCAGTCCTAGCGAAGCATACGGGCGCCAGTGGTTCAAGGGGGGGGGCAACTTAAACATCGCGGTTTTGCTGAAGTAATTTCAGGCGCAACGCCACAGGTAGGCTGCGCTTGGCTGAAGCTCACCCAACTTTTCTTTGAGCTCACACTTTAGTCCCCCCCCGCAAAAATATTTAACTTTGGAAGGGGAACTCGGGTCACTGAGTGCCCCAATTAGTTTCGGCCTGGCTATGCGCGATGAATAATTGATTAATTACTCGTTAAAATGTTTAGTTTGTGTTAATAAGCAAATATTAAATTAAATGTTTTGAAATCGAATTTTTTTATTGGGGCACTTAGTGAGTGCCCCACGTTTCCCTTCATGTCACAGGCACATCAATCTCTTAAAAAATTTTAAGGTAGGTTGTACCAAAAAGTGGTGCTCATCCAGCTGCTCCACTTTTTGAGATAAGATACACCATTTAGTGGTGCAAACAAATCCCAACGACATGGTGCAACTTGCACCACGCTATGGTATAAGACTGCACCACATTATGGTGCAAGATTGCACCATATCGTTGGGATTTATTTGGACCACACCATGGTGTATCTTTTCTCAAAGTTGGTGCAGCTGGTGTAGCACCAAGTTTTGGTGCAACCTACCGCAAAATTTCTAACAGTGTGCACATTACTCTTCTAGGTTTAAGCTGTTTGAACATATGGCTGGTGCAACAGTCTAAGATTTTACGGAACTTGGATAAACGTACCTAAATTTTTGAATTCACAGAAATTGTATTATACTGTATAAAATGATTTTTTTGTTAAATTTAGTGTTTGTATTTCGAGGAAATGGAGGGAGACCTCTGAGCGAATTTCTAAGAGAGAAGTAGAAGTACACTATTTTTATAATTATAGTTTAAAAGATGAGAGAGAGAGAGAGATAGAGAGATTGTCAGGTTACAAATTAAAATTCACAGACAGCCTTATGACAGAAAGAAAGAAATGACGTAAGTAAAATAAATTGCCATAGAAATTCGTACCCATGGTTCGCATACTACATACCTTGAATTAATGCTACGTACAGTATGACTAGGTATAACATTATCAGCGTCGGGTGAAATCCGAATGAACGGAATTTTTGGCCAAAATTTCTACCTAGGACTTCAAAATTTATGCCTCCCACCATCATGATTAGACCACCCAGTTCTGAACCACTAGCGTTGCCACTGAGTAGTTTATGCATCATTTCGACATTTCCGGTGTAGGAATATTAAGTATCGAAGGTGGAATTACTTACGGTATGATGTAAGGTGTTTCAATAAAACTTAAGAGTAACCTAACATAGTCGAAAGAATACAGGGTAAAAGTCGAAACGCAGCTTCACGATCTGCTGCGGGTTCTTCAGTGAGTATCAAACGTGCACGGTGGAAATTCTACTCATCAAGTAATGACAATAAAAGAAATATATATAGCGGTCTAATTGTAAAGATTACATTTGCAAGTTACACGTATTTTCTTATGTCCAAACTGCAAATGAAAATGAAAGGTAAAATACTAACAAGGGAAGCTTTTCAACTGTCACTCTTCAAAATGAAAGAAACGTGTCCAGGAGATAGTACCAATGGGTGTATTTCCGTTTTAGTGTCCAGGAGATAGTACTATTGGGTGTATTTCCGTTTTAGTGTCCAGGAGATAGTACCAATGGGTGTATTTCCGTTTTAGTGGCCAGGAGATAGTACCAATGGATGTATTTCCGTTTTAGTGTCCAGGAGATAGTGCCAATGGATGTATTTCCGTTTTGGCCCAAATGAACTGACCAAGGTGAACGAGTGGTCCGAAAATGGCCTTAGAGAACAAGTAGAGAAAATAATCGAACGTATCAATGAACAATCAATGGCAGTCTGAAAAATTCAACAACATGTTATATCCGTGGATAAAACTTGGATACTGTGAAAGTGATGACGCTTCTTTGAAAATGTTCAACGTATCTGTTTTTCAGATATCAATGACAATTGTCAGTACTGTGATAACTTTGGGATCTTTCGTTGTTCTCATTGTTCCAAATTACTTTGCTTCGGTCACGTGTTCAATGCCACAAATGTTCATTTACACCTCTAATATACGTTTTTGTTGCTTTTTGTATGACATGAGCTCATTTTGAATCATGGAGACATAGCTGATATTTGGGGTTACATGTCACGCACCACAACACATGTTAGATGATTTTTCTTTCAGACCACACGTTCACCTTTGTCAGTTCATTTGGGCCAAAACGTAAATAAACCCATTGGTGTTTGCCCTTAGTATTATCACCTGGCCACGTTTCTTCAATTTTGGAGATTGACAGTTGAAAGGCTTCCCTTGTCAGTTAAAACACTCGTTCACCTTTGTCAGTTCATTTGGGCCAAAACGGAAATAAACCCATTGGTGTTTGCCCTTAGTATTATCACCTGGCCACGTTTCTTCAATTTTGGAGATTGGCAGTTGAAAGACTTCACTTGTCAGTTAAAACACTCGTTCACCTTTGTCAGTTCATTTGGGCCAAAACGGAAATAAACCCATTGGTGTTTGCCCTTAGTATGATCACCTGGCCACGTTTCTTCAATTTTGGAGATTGACAGTTGAAAGACTTCCCTTGTCAGTTAAAACACTCGTTCACCTTTGTCAGTTCATTTGGGCCAAAACGGATATAAACCCATTGGTGTTTGCCCTTAGTATTATCACCTGGCCATGTTTCTTCAATTTTGGAGATTGACAGTTGAAAGGCTTCCCTTGTAAGACGTACATAGCAATTTTTCCAAAAAAATTGTGTTTAGCTTGATGCTTTTTTTTACATGTTTTACATTTCATCAATATATTATATTATTACACTATATCAAGGTAATTGTAATAAAGCTTGAGGCAGCAGTTTTTTATTGCTAGAAATGATAATAATCTGAAATAGGTCATATTGACCCGAACTCTACAGACGTATGGTAAATTTGAACGGAAGTTAAAATGATAATGGCTTTCGGTTTTATTTATGAAAAGGTGAAATGTACTACTTCCTTGCATTATTTCACGAAATCCCAAAATATGGAGGCAACATATGAGCTTTTGATCGCTGTAACTCCACTGATTCTTTTCTTTCAGCAGAACCACTGCATGAGATTTCTTCTTTCGTTAGAGGATTTAACAACTACCGTGAGAAGCACAATAGGCTATAACTTGTTCCAGGAAAGGGAGAGCGCCAGTGCCTCAGGACAAACAGACCATCTCGGCCTCACTCGCGATTCAAACCCAGACCCATCTGGGATGAGCGATTAGAAACCAACGTTTGGTAATATAGATGGAAACAAGTCACGGGTCACCGGGTCGACAATTTCTTGCGGGTCAAATGGGTCGAGTCAAGGTCTTCCTAACACGATTTCGACCCGACTTTATTTCAGTTTTAATTTTGAAAAGAAAAAAAATATATTTCAAAGAACCCTTCAGAAAATATATTATATAAAGGGTATGATACAGGAACTTGCTGAGAAGTGTAAAGAAATGCGATTAAAAATGAAGTTTCAGTAGACAAAACTCGTGTACAATGCTTTTACAAGGAATGAAGATTTATCAGTTGATGGGGAAAAGCTGGAGATAACCAATTCCTGCATTTACCTTGGGAAGCAGATATCAAGCTAATATCACATTCATGAAGAAATTAATTGGCGTAAAAAACTTTGTTGGAGAACTTTTGGAAGAAACTACAATCTTTAAGAGCAATGTGCCATTATGTCTTATAAGAAAAGTGTTTAATCAATGCATCCTTCCAGTGCTTACCTACGGAGCAGAGACGTGGACCTTAACTAAAAAAGACATACTGCGAAAACACAAGTTTGTCTGCGGCCATCGAAGCCGTGTCCCCTCAATCTGGAGCAGTGGAATAACATAACTCTCATCCCCACAGCACCCGTGGATGTGGGGGTGGGCGCAGGTAACGAAGGGGCGTACTGCAATTGCCAGTTATATTGTTATGAAAAATTCGAACGAGCACAATAATTAATCCAAAGATTCATATTTTGCTTTAAGATATATTTCATCATCATCATCATTGTCAACCATTATCAATCCACTGCTGGACGAAGGTCTCCCCAAGTTTCCTCCACAACGGTCTGTCTTGTGCCAGTCTCCTCCATGTCACTCCCTCATACTTTCGAATTTCATCCACCCATCTCCCATGTGGTCTTCTTCTGCGTCTTTTTCTGTCCCTTGGAATCCAACCTAAAATTTCGGCTGTCCATCGATGGTCTGTCCTTCTGGCAGTATGTCCAGCCCATTGCCATTTCAGGGATTTAACTCTGATCATGATGTCTTCCACTCATGTCATTTTTCGGATCCACGAGTTCCTCTTCTTATCTCTACTGGTTACACCAAGCATGCACCTCTCCATGCTGCTTTGAGTTGTCTGCAGCCTTTGTATGACTCTTTTAGTTAAGGTCCACGTCTCTGCACCATACGTAAGCACTGGAAGGATGCATTGATCAAACACTTTTCTTTTAAGACATAATGGCATATTGCTCTTGAAAATTATGCTGCTTCTTCCAAAAGCACTCCAGGCAAGTTTTGTACGCCGATTAATTTCTTCATCAATGTGACCCTCACTTGATACCTGCTGTCCAAGATAAACGTACGTGTCTGTTATCTCCAGCTTTTCTCCATCAATCGATAAATCTTCATTTCTTGTAAAAGCATTGAACATCACTTTTGTCTTCTGAAAGTTCATTTTTAATCCCACTTCTTTACTCTTGTCAGCAAGTTCCTGGATCATACTCTGCAGCTCTGATGGAGTAGTTGCAAAAATGACTACGTCATCAGCAAAACGAAGGTGGGTTAGAAAATCTCCATAAATCTTTATCCATTTTTTTCCCAGTTCAGTGATTGAAAGACATTTTCCAATGTGGCATTAAAGAGCTTCGGAGATATGGTGTCATCTTGTCTCACTCCCTTTCCAATTTTTATGTGTGTTGTATTTTCAAACAGCCGAATCTTTGTACTTGCATTTTCATAGATGTTTATTAATGTATGCATCTTCAATACCGCAGGATTTCAGAGCCATTGTAACTGCCGATGGTTTCAGCGAATCAAAGGTTTTTTCATAATCGATAAAAGCCATGCACAATGGAAGTTCATATTCCCTCGCTCTTTCAATTAGTAGCTTTGCCTAAATAAATGCTTAGTTTCACTTTTAAAACACTGAATGTCCTACAGATTAAAAGGGTTCGGCTCTTTGACTTCCGATTGTAATACGATTGCTCTGCAATGATTTGTACATATTACTATCGCTTTCCAATTTTTGCCCCGTCTCTGGGCTGCTGAGGAAAAGCGCGACGCCGCAGTGGGATTCCCCGTGGAGGACGTGGGAAAACAGTCAGTTGCCTAAGATTACGTGTTGACGTCTGTCGTAGGCGTCAACATTTATTAACAGCAGCCGCAGATCTGCCATGCGTAAAAGGGGGATTTCTTCAAGTGATTCATTTTAGTTTTGGACAAAGCAATTACACGCGTTGTCAAATCTATTACTTAAAAAGTTAAAACTACAGGGCTCTAGGTACCACCATTACTTTTGCAGACACTCTGCCTGACTTCTTACCCCCCCCCCGAACCACCACAGACACGCACCGCGGAAAATGCATTTTCCCTCTTGTTTGAAATCCTGGGAAAATTACTGTGCCGCCCCGTTGGCGCAGTGGTCTAAGGCGCTGGCCTCTGATCATTCGTCCGTAAGGGGTCCGGGTTCGAATCCCGGTCAGGCATGGATGTTGTGTTTGTCTTACGGCACTGGCTCTCTCTCTTCCCTGGAACCAGTGACCCTAAATTAGGGACGGGCGACTGCTTATAGCCCATTTGAGTTGCTCACGGTGGTCGTTAAACCTCCAATAAAAAAAAAAATGACTGTGCTTAAGGATGCTGAAATAAATCTTATAGGGGTGTCACGCTGTGTTAGTAACGTCACTGCTCCGGAGTAAGTCGCTCTCCGAACTGAGCTACGCGGATAGAATGTCTCTCTGCAGATTTGTCGTCTTGACGTATGTTTTCACCTCAGTCACAATTCAGACTGCAGACAACTGAAAAAAGCTTAGAAAAATGCATGTTTTGTGTATCCAGGAGAGATATAAAGATGAACTCATGGTTAAGGAAAATGACAAGAGATCATGATCAGAGTAAAATCCCTTAAATGGCAATGGGCTGGACATATTACCAGAAGGACGGACCATCGATGGACAACCGAAATTTTAGACTGGATTCCAAGGGACAGGAAAAGACCCAGAAGGGGTCCATGTGGGAGATGGGTGGATGGAGGAGACTGACCCAAGACAGTCCGTTGTTGAAGAAACTTGGGAGACCTTCATCCAGCAGTGGATTGATAATGATTTACGATGATGACGATATATTCGAATTTATAGTTCAAAGTAGACGCGTCGGTCCGGGTTCGAAAGTTTTTGCCGCGTTTCCAATTCTGTTTGGAACCACCCGGGTGATCCTTTCTAACACTCAATACTCATCAATGTTACTTTACACCCAGCAAAAGCATACGGAAGAGAGAAACGAAAAAATCGGCAGGTGTTTTTCTCGAAATATGGTTCTCAGAAGGAAAATTAAAAAAAAACATTTACTCCGGAAGCATGTAGAACCAGACAAAAATTACAGTAAACATTAAAAATCGCAAATTTGTTGGGATTGAACATAAATAAATAAATAAATGGAAGTTTACAGTCCAGCGGAATGAGTGTATATTTGTCAGTTTTAAATTGATGTCAGAATTTTTAACAGCATTTCATCATTAAATGACATTGTGGGGAAATCTGAAAGAAAAACGCCGTTTTTCCACTTTGCAAGTTTATTAGTTCATTTCACATAATACAGCCTTCAATTTGATCTCTATTATACACTACTTTGTCATTAAAAGAACTCCCGTAAGCATAATTAATTAAGGAATTAAAAAAAGCGCTGTTAAAATGGACATCAGGAACACATTTTATATTTCTCATTCCGAAAGATTTATTATCTAATAAATTTCCAGGCAAAAACTACATGTTTCAAAAATTAGTAACAACAAGTTAAGAGCGGGCATAATTAAAGATTTCATCGTAAGAAATATATTTCCTAAGTATATTTTAGCTATTCAAGATTTCAAATGATTTGTAACTTTCATAACAAGGTTTGCGACGCAAGAAAAAAATTGCGTTTAGATTTTCTGAAGCGTTAAACTGTTGATGATTTTCATGACATTTGCATTTTTGATCCTTGAAATGCGCAAAATATTTATCTTATTCTCTCCATTACTACTCAGGTTTTCTTCTGAAACATTTTTCGCAGAGTTTTATTGTTATTTTGAACATATTTTAAAGAAAACAAAACAACGCATTTTTGGAATTAATCTTTCTTTACCACTTAATTTATTCAGGCATTCATTTGTAGCTTCTTCTTTAGCGCAGTAATTGGATTGGAGATTTATTCGCCACTCAACGCGATTCTTCACGTTAAACATCATAAAGCTACAAATCTCGATCCTTTTACTCTTTTTTCAGAATTTAAGAACAATAATTAAACCTTTTTTTTGTTCGTAAAAATTACTACTTCAAAACTACATTTTGTTTTTCAGTTTCACGGTTGTGGTGGTTTCGTAGCAGAAGAATGAAAACGTCTTTGTTCTTTGGGTAATAAAAAAAGCAAAACAGAGTCATACATCGGATTAATTCTCATTCTAGATGATTTTTTTTATTCCTTGTGAATAGACTTTAATTTAACATCGGCATCAGTAAAATGATACATCCATTTAATTTTCTTCTCACGGGGAATTGTTCCCGCATTTCTTGATGAGAACAGATAATCATGTCTTATTTGCATCGCTCTCGCTGTTTAACCAGATGAAAATCAGTTTTTCTCCCTTCCCTGGAACCAGTGACCCTAAATTAGGGACGGGCGACTGCTTATAGCCCATTGAGTTGCTCACGGTGGTCGTTAAACCTACAATCAAAAAAAAAAAAAAAAAAAAAAAAAATCAGTTTATTGGAGGATGCTCATAAAAATTATTCTTTATTTACGCATTTAATGTAGCAGTTCAGATCAAATTTGGAAAACACATCGTTTCTGATGTTACCTGGGAGATAGGTTGTCTCCTATTTCCGTATGTGTAATTTCCATAAGAATTAATTTTGTTTGTTTGTTTGTTTGTTTCGGGTTTAACGACCATCGTGAGCAACTTGATGGGCTATAAGCAGTCTCCCGTTCCTAATTTAAGGCCCCTAGTTCCAGGGAAGGAAGAGAGCCAGTGCTGTAAGACAAACACAAGATCCATGCCTTACCGACAGAGGCATAACTCTCTCTAAGTTATAATTCTTCGCCCTGGTCAAACCACAAAATGTTGCGCCCTCCATCTTTCTTCATTTCCAAGTTTTGCGGCCACCGTGAGTACTTCTAAGACCAACAAGCAGTCGTCCATGCCTAATTCGGGGCCACTGATTCCTAAGATTGAGGAGAGCCTTTGCCAGAAGACAGGCGCGCCACTCATGTCTCATCCGGTACTCGAACCCGGGTCAACTTGAACCAACAGTCAGAGGCCAGCGTTTGGACAACTACACCACAGTCAGAAGGCAGTGCTTGGATCATCAAACCACAGCCAGAGGCCAGCGCTTGGATCACTGCAAGCAGTTCCCATCCCTAATTCGGGGCCACTGATTCCTAGGATTGAGGAGAGCCTTTGCCAGAAGACAGGGGCGCTACTCATGTTTCATCCGGTACTCGAACCCGGGTGTACTTGAACCAACGGTCAGAGGCCAGCGTTCGGACAACTACAGTACAGTCAGAGGCCAGCGCTTGGATCATCAAACCACAGCCAGAGGCCAGCGTTTGGATCATCAAACCACAACCAGAGGCCAGCGATAGGATCATCAAACCACAACCAGAGGCCAGCGCTTGGATCATCAAACCACAGCCAGAGGCGAGCGCTTGGATCATCAAACTACAGCCAGAGGCCAGCGCTTGGATCATCAAACCACAGCCAGAGGGCCAGCGCTTGGATCACTACAAGCAGTCCCCCATCCCTAATTCGGGGCCACTGATTCCTAGGATTGAGGAGAGCCTTTGCCAGAAGACAGGCGCGCTACTCATGATCCATCCGGTACTCTAACCCGGGTGTACTTGAACGAACGGTCAGAGGCCAGCGTTCGGACAACTACGGTACAGTCAGAGGCCAGCGCTTGGATCATCAAACCACAGCCAGAGGCCAGTACTTGAATCACTACAAGCAGTCCCCCATCTCTAATTCGGGGCCACTGATTCCTAGGATTGAGGAGAGCCTTTGACAGAAGACAGACGCGCCACTCAAGTCTCACCCAATACTCGAACCCGGGTCCACTTGAACTAACGGTCAGAGGCCAGCGTTTGGACAACTACACCACAGTCAGAGACCAGCGCTTGGACCAGTACAACACAGTGAGAGGCCAACGTTTGGATCATCAAACCACAACCAGAGATCAGCGCTTGAATCACAACAAGCAGTCCCCCATCCCTAATTCGGGCCACTGATTCCTAGAATTAAGGAACGCCACGGTCAGAGTACAGCGCTTGGACCACTACAGGCAGTCCCCCATCCCTAATTCGGGCCACTGGTTCCTAGGATTAAGGAGAGCTTGGTTTTTAGAATCGGAAGAGCCACGGTAAGAGGCCACAGCTTGGACCACTACAAGCAGTTCCCCATCCCTAATTCGGGGCCACTGTTTCCTAGAATTGGAAAAGACACGGTCAGAGGCCAGCGCTTGGACCACTACAAGCAATTCCCCCATCCTTAATTCGGGGCCACTGGTTCCTAGGTTATAGGAAAGCCATGGTCAGAAGACAGCGTTTGGATCACTACACCACAGTCAGAGGACAGTACTTGGACCAGTACACCACATTCAGAGGCCAACGTTTGGATCACTACAAGCAGTCCGCCATCCCTGATTCGGGGCCACTGATTCCTAGGATTGTGGAACGCCATGGTCAGAGGGCAGCGCTTGGACCACTACAGGCAGTCCCCCATCCCTAATTCAGAGACACTGGTTGCTAGGATTAAAGAGAGCCTGGTTCTTAGAATTGGAAGAGCCACGGTCAGAGGCCAGAGCTTGGACCACTACAAGCAGTCCCCGATCCCTAATTCGGGGCCACTGGTTCCTAGGATAGAAGAAAGCCACGGTCAGAGGACAGCGTTTGGACCACCACACCACAGCCAGGGGCCAGCTCTTGGACAACTACACCATAGTCAAAGGCCAGCGCTTGGACCACTATAAGCAGCCCCCATTCCTAATTCGGGGCCACTAGTTTCTAGGATTGGGGAGAGCTATTTCCGGGAGGCAGCTGCACCACCTATGTCTCATCGGGATTCGAACCTGGGCCCACTTGAGTAAACGGTCAGCGTCCAGCGAATGGACCACTATAAGGTGTCCCCATCCCTAAATCCATGCCGCTGGTTTCTAGGATTTGGAGAGCCATTGCCAAAAGGCAGGTGCACCACCCATGATACGGGACTCAAACTCGAGACCACTTGAACCAACGGTCAGATGTCAACCATTGGACCACTACACGACAACAAGAGGACAGCGATTGGACCACTAACTAAACCACAGTCAGAGACTGGCGCTTGCTACAAGCAGTCACCCATCCCAAATTCGGGGCCACTGGTTCCTAGGATTGGGGAGAGCCATTGTCGGAAGACAGGGGCTAGAACGCGGGCCTGCTCGAACCAACGGTCTGAGTCCAGCGCTTGGACCACTACACCACTGGGTCATCTGTCTTTCCATCTGTAAATTAATGTTTTTGTTTGTTTATGGATTTAATGACCACCGTGTGAAACTCAATAGGCGCCTTCATTTAGGGCTACTGGTTCCAGGAAAGGGAAAGAGCCAACGCTTAGACCACTGCGCCATCTGGGAGTACTGCACGCACACACAAATACGCACACACATCCACACAAATCTAAATTTATACTGCTCGTCAAAACAAAATTAATGTCACACCTCAATGGTACCTGTTATCTCCATATGGGAGGCAGAATCAAACTGACTGCCTTTCCCAAGTAATTTGGAGTTCGGAATTACGGTACCACATCAGACGGACAGCTAGCAGTCGTGGCTCGCAGTTGCAAAAACGATTATATAGACCGCAAAGAATCTTCATCAATATGAACGACATCCTTATCTTGCAGCGTAAGCACAACTGCGCATTCATTTTTGAATGTGAGCAACGGACATCCCTGAATATTCTGAAGAAATGAGAATTTTAAGTTGCCGAGGCTACCAAAAGTGGCAAGATATATTATAAATAACTTATGTAAATGAAGAAAGCATGGCACGAAAAAAAAAGCTGTTCCGGAAACTGGTGCAAAAGTTGAATTTGCAGTTTTAATCAAATAGTAAGCAGCGATTTTTGAGCTCTCTTGAGCTGCGCCCGGGACAGTAGCACCGTCTGCTCCGCCCTTGTTACGCCTACCATCACCAAATTTCGAACTCAAACTAATCTCCGACTAATAGTTAGAAGCCAGAATTTACCACTGCACCACCGGGGATCTGAAGGAAACTTGGTCTCATTTCCAGCTAGCCCTATTTCCGTACAATGGCAGCACTTAGTATGAGATGGGAGGAATGCCAAGAGAGAAAGTAAATGCTCATTCCGTTTCCGAATTCCTCCGGCGTCGAAGAGAACACAATTCATTGATTCTTCAACTAATAGGCGCCGAACAAGAACAAGGATTGAAGGATAAACAAGCTGTACATTTGACGTACAATTTGCTTTGTTTGCGGCACTTTTCGCACATAAGTACAGAAAATGTTTCTACCAAAATCTTATCAGTATAATATGACCACCTACCTAATAATGGGAAAAACTACCCTTGGCCCGAATGACAGCGGCGAGACGACGTGGCATGGACGCAACGAGGCGATGGAAAGTTGCCCGAGGCACACGTGCCCATTTATTTGGACTGCAGCAGAGCACGGAGGTCCCGGCGATGAAATTGTTGTGGGTCGGCGCGTTAAACCTGTCAATCCAAATAGTCATACAACTGCTCTATGGGATTGAGATCGGGGGAATTCTCCGGCCAAGGAAGGACGGAGACATCGCTATTGTGTTCCTCGAACCAGTCACGAACTCTTCTTAGCAACGTGGCAAGGCGCATTCATTGTCCTGTTGGCAGACACCATCACTACCAGGGTAAACGTCCAACATGAAGGGATGCACGTGGTCAGAGAGAATGGAGAGTTAACCATTGACGTTCAGGGACCCATCCAATGGTACCAGCGGTCCCAGGCATATCAAGAAAACATCTACCAGACATGCGCACTGCCACCATCGGCCTGTACTTGACTGACAAGCGTGTCCGGGTGTTGGTTCTCGTGTGTCTGACGTCATATCCGCCATCGCCCGTCACTTCTATGGAGTAGAAACCTCGATCGGTCAGCGAAGGCAACCTTTTAAAACTCTTCCATTGTCCAATGACGGTAGTTCCATGCGAACCGCAGGTGTCGTTGCTGAATGACCAGGGTTAACATGGGCGCCTTGACGCAGCGTCGAATCCGGAGACCCATGCGTAATAGGGTTCGCTCTACTGTTATCGGGGACACGTACTTGGGCGCCCCAGCCTTCATTTGCGTGGTCAACTGCTGCGCGTAGATTTCCTTTTACCAGTCGACGGAGGCGACGTTCTCCTCTCGGGTCAATGGCCTTTGGGACTCCACAGTTATGACGTCGGGAGGTAGTCAGAGACCACATAGGAAGTAGTCAGCGGCCCATTCTTGGTACATACTTACTGCAGCACCTTACGAACAGTAGAAAAATCTGCTGTTTCTGAGATGCTTTCACCCTTGGTGCGCTAGCCGATGATCATTCCTTTTTGAACGTCCGTCAAATCACTACCTCTGCAGATTGTGCTCACGTAACGCACTATGGCTCATCTGTCCTGGCCGGCCGGTTATGTCTCCATGTGGTCGACCTTGTTACGTGCACTTTGCGACGCGCCTGGGCAAGTACACTGTGATTCGGTGGGTATTCATATTACTCTGATACATCTGTAAATAGATGAAGGAAACGCTTCTCTCTGTATCTTTCTCGCTTTCTTTGTTTTAAAGCAAATTTAACGATTGTTACTCATAAGTATCAAAATATTTATACGTTCGTCCTAACAAACTGAGACAAAGAGAGTACAAGCATATAGGTCACTTTTCGAGTAGCTCACCGGTATACGTCTGCAGACAGCGTAGTTCCCATAACGCAGCTAGCACGGGGCGCATGAACGGAACCACTACTGGCGTGAAGGGACTCACATTTCATTCTGGGATTTGGTTGTAATCGGTTTAGAGTAGATGAAGAGTTACCGCACGAAGTCCAGGCCAACTTTGAACCACACTCGCGTAAGCATTGGGTTTCCCAAGAGACTTGTTCCTGAGTGTGAGAGATTAAGTCATGGAGAAGACGCCTTATTATAAATTTTGTGTATTCGCATCTGAAAGCTCAGTCATAAGGTTTGTGGTCTTGCTACATTTTTCTTGTATTTTGAAAACGCCTTCATAGTTTGCGTTTTTGTTTCAAAAGCTACATCTATATGAAAACTGAATTACACCGATGAGCTACTACATTGTGACGTCCTACCTAATAAGCTGCAGGACTCTATTTCGCTGGCAAAACAGCGGCCACTCGGCGAGGTATCGCTGGTGATAAGCGTCCTGTGGTATCTAGTACCATAATGTCAACAGCAGGTCCTCCAGTTCCCTTACATTCCGGGGGTGGTGGTGATTTAGCGCGAACCCGCTTTTTCAAGTCGATCTACAAATGCTCGTTTGGGTTCATGTCAAGTAAATTTGGAGGCCAGGTCATTAACAGAAAGTCACCAGCATGCTCCTCGAACCACTCCTTGACAATTCTGGCAATGTGGCATGGCGCATTATCCTTTTGGTAATGGCCATCACCTGCAGGGAACACAGTTGCCGTGAATGGGTGAACTCCGTTCGCAACGATGTTCACATACTTGACAGCCGTTAGGGATTGTGCTACTGGGATAATGGGGCTTAAAGTGTCTCAAGAAAATATCGCCCACAGCATAACACCGCCGCCGTCGGCCCCTTTTCGTCCAACAGCGCATCGAGGTGTCTGTGATCATATGTAGAGGATTTTAGGAAGGGAGTATCTGACCCCAGGTCTTAAACAACCCTGAGAAATAGGAAGCTAGAAGATTTGGGCAAGAGTGTCCGATAGGAAGGTCACACGGAAGCGAAGTAGATAGGGGGAGGAAGGCGCCCTTATTTATTACCAGGGGGCCCAGTACCCGAGGTCCGACGGCTTAACGTGCCCATCCGACGCACGACGGATATTTAGTGGATCGAGCGTTCGCATCTGCCTGGGATCGAACCTGAGGTCCTTTCAGTGGTAGTCACGAACGTCGCCCGCTAGGCCACCCGCGGCCCTGCATCGAGGTGTCATAGCCTCCGTTGGCAATCGGCGTAACCACGCTCGGGCGTCTACGTGATGCACCACGAATCTTGATTCGTCAGATCAGGCCACTTTATTCCGATCATCCACTGTCCAATCTTGATGATCTTGGGCCCATTTCATGCGTTGTTAGCGATGACGTGCAGTGAGCATGAGGACCCAGCTGGATCTCCGGCGACGCAAGTCCATGCGCAGAAAGCTGCGACAAACTGTGTGCTGTGACACATTGCCGTGATCATCTCGGTTGTAGCTGCGTGTGAACTGTCGCACTGAGGACCTGAGGTCGCCGTGAGCAATGCGTGACATTCTCCACTCCTCTCTGACATAAATGAGCTGCGGATGACACACGACTGGATAACGGTTCGTCATTTAGCCATCTGTACATCAGTTGTATTACGTATTCACTACAGCGGCATGTGAACAACCCACAAGTCGCGCCATTTTCGAGATCGTAGTTCCGAGGCTCCGTGCTATCACAATTTGTCCTTTATCAACTCCGACAAATCGGCAGCCTTTCCCATTCTGATTCCGAACACTCTACTAACCGAAATCCGGTCTTCGTGTTGTATATATACTACTCTGTTAACTTCCCCTGCGCCACCGTTCGGTCTCCAAGCGCGCTCATTTCTTTAGGTAGAGAGTGGTCATAATGTAATGGCACATCGGTGTATGTTCCACATTATAAGATCACACAAAGCATATTTTAGTTTTTTAAAAATGTTTTGTTTTTTAGGGACTGAGGAACTTAACCTGTTCCCTAAAATTTGTGGTTTTATATCTGAGATGGTGTGACACACAGAAGCCTTTCTATGAAAAAAATTTTTTCCACTTTACCTTTTGAAGAGAAAAAAAAATGGATCTTTTGGGTTGCCGAATTGTACTCTTGGAGCGTCAAATTGACGATTAATCTACAACCGCCAAATTGACGTTCTCCGCAAACTGCCTTTAACAAGAGGAGATGTCAGTCTCCGATGAAGAAGGAGATCATCGCCGCATTTATCACTGAGCACCGGCGACTTCCTAATGCAATCAGTGCATAATAATCAAATATTAACGGAGATATCTTCCCTAAATTAGAACTGCAAACCTGTTACGGATTCCCCGCTATTCCCTTGCAAAGACGCTTGTTGACAACCCTGTATGCAGCGCGTGTTATAGTGGTATATAACGCGACAGCTCGGCGCAAATATGACCCTTGTCGGCTGGAAATTACATTTGGGGTTAGTTTTCTGCGAACACTGCTCGACAACGAAAATACCACACAAGGAAGTATTTGTTAGAGTGCCACGTAAATTGATTGTATGTGTCGATCAATTTGGTTATGTAAATGATCGCAGCTGCGAGACAATCACGTGATAGGCGGTGGAGATAAAAGGGCGAAACCGCTCGGCGTACCTAAGTTTGGTGGCTCTCACTAAGGCATGCGGATCACTGCCCCGGTGTTATCTCGGATGCCAAATCGTGTGTAATGAGCGAGATTGCCCGGGCGATTATGACGTACAGTATATTCTGTTACGGGTAGCAAAGGTTTCCGCCGTTTTAAGGATAAAGGAGACAGGTACAATCAGGAAACCAGAACACATTTATTCAACGAAATATTGGCCGGTAGCATCAATCACCTGTTGCTATTTTTAGGCATCAAATGAATGCCCCTGTGATAGAAAGACTCTGGTTTTGAGCTGAAGAACGTAGTGACAAAATTTTAAACCTCTTGAACCGCCATTGGGCAAGAGCATGTTGTATAGAGCGAAACATATGAAAGTCTGAGGGTTCGATGTCCGGGGAGTAAGCTGGGTGCGGTAAAACCTCCCAATGTAACTGTTCAAGGGTTGATTCCGTGGTGGCACCGACATGTGGTCTGGCATTATCGTGTAACAGGATGACTGGGCGGCGTCCTTTACCTGTCCATGGGGGTTTTTGCTCGATTGCGGCATTCAGTTTCATGAACTGATCACTATATCTTTGTGCAGTGATTGTTTCGCCAGGTTTCAACAGCTTGAAGTATAGCACTCTGTGCATATCCCACCACCACACACAACATCACCTTTTCCCCGTGGATATCCTGTTTTGCAGTGGGTATTGATGGCTGGCCTGGGTCGACCCGTGATCGCTTGCGTACGGGGTTGTCGCAATAGACCCATTTTTATCCCCGGTGGCAAACCTTCCACACGAAATTCTTCCCGTGAAACCTCTTCAGCGACGACATGCAGATGCCCAATCGCTAACCAATAATACGTTCCGTTAAAATATGAGGATAACACTTACCAATCTTCTGGATCTTCCCCAAGGCCTGTAGACGCCCTGTTACCGTCGATTGAGCCACTTTCAAACGTTTCTCCAGTTGCATGGTCGATTGTGTGGCATCCTCTTGCAACAGCAATACCAGCTCCTCGTCTGCGAATTCCTGCGGTCTATCTGCACTTGGCTTGTCTTCCAATCTTAGATCACCTTTCTTAAACCTGGCAAACCATTCTTGACACATCCCCTCACCCAAAAGCGTTTCGCCATACGCCTGACATATCGAATCGTATGTTTCATTCGCACGTTTCCCTAATTAAACATTTTATTCGCTTTCATGAAAGCTTAATTACAAGCATACACTTCCCACAAAGTCTGAGATTTACAAGCACACAAACAAATATTACAGATTAATTTAAAACACATCACATTAACATAGTACACAATAATAGTATTAATGTTATTATTGAAAACATCTCAGACAAGTGGGATTACAATGAACTTTATCATATATGATGTGAAAGAAACGGATTCACGCAACGTTCAAACAGTGTACATCAACCATTTTAGCAAACAGTCGTCATTGTGTTGAAGCGCTGGTGAATCCACCTAGAGTCTTTTAGGGTGGCAGTAGATAGTCTCTGCAAATCAGAGATAGAGAGTACAAGCAAGTGTGTTAAAGTAAGATATGATTTCCTGGAGATAACACCTCTCCAAGAAATTGTAAACGTCATTACAATAGCCGATCGGCAGTTGGTAAGCGATCGTACAGAGTCAGCAATGTCTTTAGTACAATATTTAGACACCTTGTTATTGTGTGTGGTGTTTAGATCAAATTGATCATTCATGATCTATACATCAATTATATAGGATTGTATCTCATTTGGTTTTGTGAAAATAATGTCCTGCCTGAAGACTCCATGGGATGTTACACGTCTCTGCTCACTCCAGACGGGATTGCCCTTCCTTCTAAGTGTAGTGGTGATGGACTCCACATAATTGTCATGTCTTTTTATTCGCATTTGGTGGGTGGAATAGCATGATTGTAATATGTGGTTAAGGGTATCAGAAGCAACACAAACTTTTCTGCAAGGACAGGGATACATTCTCCTTCCGCGAGAGCAACTTGATCGACATTTTAGCGCGTTCAACCTAACGTGTAGGATACCAATATATGATTTTCCTGATAGCTGGCGGGTCCCATTGCTGATCCATGTGGGATGCATAAGAGATTAAGATTGTAGCTTTAAACCCGTACCATCCACCGAGTCATGAAATTTCTTACGATAATGCTGTTGTATCTTATTTTTTGAGTTACATAGAACTCCATTCCAGGTACAATCATGAGACAGTTGTTGTATTTCTTGTTGTATTTCATCTGACAGTATCAAAGGAAGCAATACTTGAGCTAATTTCCGCAAACGTCGTAGTCTCAATGAGGGAATAAATGATCGTAATGATGGTAAACCTAGGCAGCCGTCCTGAATAGATGTATGAAAGGCTGCAATACACAGATCTGATGGGAGATGTAAGACCAAACGCAAGAACGTTTGCTCCATTTTTTCCATTCTTCTTAAAATTCCAATACGAAGCTTTGAGGTGAAATGATGGAAAGATGATAAGAGGTGATTTCTTAAGTTATATATTTTCTGTTGAGGCTTCAATAAATATTTCCGTAAGTCCTCTAAATCCCGGTGAAACCGCTCCAAGTCGAAATTACAGAGGCCGTTCCGGTTGAAGCGTGTACCAAGATATTTAAATTCTTCTTGTGGCTCAATAGATCTAATCAAACTTCCAGCTACCGTTAACGAGGTTGAGGTCCCTAGCAGTTGTTTCTTCTTCCCATGTTCTCGCCAATCGATGTAGAATGGCTTATGCGGATTGACTTTGAGACCTGCCCAAGATAGTTTCCCCTCGAATAATGCAATAAGTCGCTGCAAGTCGCCAGCTGTCTTTGCAAAGATTACCAAATCATCGGCATAAGCCAGATATGGTACATACTGATCCTGAAAATAGAATCCATGATCCAAAGTATCCTGCATAATGAGATCTAAAACGACAGTAAACAGCAGTGGTGAAAGTGGATCGCCTTGACGTATCCCGCGAACAGGTCGAATATTAGGAGTAGTGCATCCACGGAATTGTAAGGTAGTAGATCCGTTTAAATAGCAGTGTCGGCAATAGTCCTGAAACCATTTTGGAGATCCCAATGCAACTAGGTTGTCATCGATTACATTGTGTTTGACCGAGTCAAACGCCTTGCGAAAATCCAAAAATATCATAGATATTGGAACTAACTTCTGTAATCTTCTAAAACAACATTGCAGGGAAGAAATGGTCGAAAATATTCCATTACATCTTCGGAAGCCCTTTTGAAGACTATTAATTGGTAATATACTTTGCAATCTATTTGCCAAGATCTTGTGGAAGTGGCGTACAAAAACAGAAGAGATGGTAATTGGCCTGTAATCCGATGGTTGTACAACATCCTCGCCCTTAGGTAATAAGAAGATCGTTCTTGAATGCAGGTAGTCTTCTGGGCACCAAGCAAGTGTCATCCATAGATTGAATAATTTTAGTTTAACTCTGATTGGCCACAAGTGCCAAATCATTAGGAGTTTTTCCATCTGGTCTGGCACTTGATTTTGAATGGACCGAACTGTATAAAATCTCGTAAGGCTCAATAGGTGAGCAAAGAGATTCCCAGTTAATATTCTGACTACGTTGAAAGGACATTGGTTGAGATGGCAATCCCCCTGATGTTAATTCATATCTCCAATAGTCAAACAAATTTGAGGTTGATAAGTCATTAGAAAAAGATGCAGACCTAAATCTTTTAAGGGCAGTCAGACCCCGATTTTTCTTATAAAAATTTTGTAATTGGGAATATTCTTTCCGCCTCTGACGTCTGCGGGATAGAGGTCTCGTTGTTGTTGGCCTCTGTTCGGACTTGACCAGATGTTACTATACGTCCTGATGGACGTAAGGATTTCATAAATATATTAGTATTTTCTTTTATTAACGGTTATAACGTAAATGTCTTTTCGTACTGAGCTTTTATCGCTCTTCTTTCGTTATTTTAAAACATCACCATACGATGAAAGAGTTCCTAAATTAAACCTTAACGGCCACAGGAAACATTTAAACAAAAGTCAAACTTACGGAAATTGCCTTTATTCCAGATGTTTTCACTAATACATCATAGCACTTCACAGTTTACATAACAAATCAGTATCAACCACATTAAACGCTCCACACTCCACATTCCACACGAGCAACTGTTGTCTAGTAGTTTATATCTCTGGTTCATATCTCATAACGGGCATACGTCACGTTCATTCTACCTCAATTGTGTTGCCAACAGTATTCGTTTGAGAGAGAAAATATCACGTTAAGTGTGAATTATAACTGAGAACAAACTCAATATTTACATAGGGAAAGAAACTAAAAAAGGAAAGTTAATTTAGAATATACGTCACACGGTATAGATGTCACCGTATTATATGCTGTATCCAGCAAATTTTTTTTCCATAGTAGAGGTCATTGGCTCTGCAAAACGTTCATTCCATTCATGAACTAATTGTTGGAATTGATTAGATTGTGATAGTAAATTATCATTTTGTAACTCCTCTGATGAAGTGGAAGCTGACGATGGAATACCAAGGGCATCACTCATATCCTAAGAAATTAATAGAGTGTTTATTAATTGCTTGTATTTTACACCACGTCTCTTTCCTTTAATAGCTTCTTATGTGCAATCAGGAAATTTCAATAATAGATGTTGATTGATGTTTTTTATACCTGATCTAACGAGACAAGCTTCTGCTTCAGCCAGAGCGTGTTCTTCGTCATTTGTCCATCTGATATTAGATAATGGTAATGACTGTAGTCTCATCTCCTTATGTTCTCTGAAATGATTGGAGCGTTGGTGGACTCCCAAGCCTATCTTCGTCTTAAAGACTCTGTGGCAGAATTCACAAGGAACATCAACCACTGCCCCTGGTTGCGCGGCATCCGTTACAATTTCCAGAGCCCTAATGTTCGTAAGTCCCTCTATTATTTCTGTATTTGTAGCGATTGAAATTCTTCCCAAAGTGGGGTGCTAACCCACGAAGGGAACGGGTTCGCCAGAGGCTAGGTTGACTTGAGTGAGAGTGGCTAAGAGACCTAACCAGAGGTCTTGTATTGCGCATGTCACCATTGCAACTATGCTCTTACTCAGCAACGCATTGTGAGGTTTCCTTCACCCATTCTGAGGCGCCAATAAGATTTGGGCAGAGAAAAGGCACCCCATTAGGGTGCCGGTTCTCACAACTGTGTTAAGAGAATCATAGTTATTCCCCCAGCTAAATTAAACATTTTATTCGCGTTTCGCCATACGCGTACTTTTTTAAGCCTTGCAAATCATTCTTGACACGTCCGCTCATCCATAAGCGTTTCGCCATACGCCTGACGTATTGAATCGTATGTTTCGCTCGAACTTTTGCCTAAATTAAACATAGATAACAAACAGTGCCGCAAATGAACTTTGTCGACCGACATGTTTAGCTTCATGTACGAACTGACAGAATGGGTCGCCGGCCAGTTATACCCCTACAGCGCCCACTAGTGGGGGCGGTGGAAACTTTTGCATAAGCCTAATAAATTTAACTTTCATTTTTGGTTTCTCTTCCCTATATGACTTTTTGGTTCGTTTTCTTTTAGCGTCTCAATCTTAAAGTTGTATTTACTCACTCACTGAATGTTATGTGGCCACAGTCTCGAGGCCAAGACATTGCCATAGCAAGGTCCAGAACCAGAGGGACTGAAGAGTCATCTTGGGGGAACTGTTTTCAATTACAAACTGCATTTTCTCACGAATACAGACGACGCAAATTTTGCGTTATTTATATCTCCTTCTGTTAATTTACTTCATTAGTGAATGCTTATGCAAAAAAGTAAAAAAATTAGATAATATACAAATAATAAAATAAAAAGAGGTGGAAAATAGAAAACGGGATTCTCTTGAAACATAAAAAATAAATGACATTCTTTGAATTTGCTTGTTGGTGGTTGAGCTGCTCCTTCCTTATCTCTGGAGTCAAAATAACTCCAAAACAACTTTTTTTTTATTTAGTGTTCTGGTCTTCTTTTTGTGAATGCACGCACTGGCATCGGGACTTATTGATGTCATACTTCAACTTTTTCTACTCCTCTCCTTCGGTTCCAATTTTTCTCCATCTTTAATCGCGTATTCTCCTTTGCTGGCCCCTGGTGGTTACCACTTCTTACCGTGGTCAATAGCCATACCCCATTTCCCTCTCAAAAACCAAGAGCACCAGAATCCCTTCTCCAGCTCAAGCATTGTAAAACCAGTCCCACTGGACAGAAAACAATGAATGAAAAGATGTTGAAAGCTCTTTCTCTATCGCACGAGCAAGGATTTCCCTTTAGCACTATTTTCCAACGCATAGAGGGATACAGTTAGTTAAAATGTCCCCACGACAGTACTCCTTTGTGGATAACGAACTACCTGAGAGCTTTTAAAGAGCAGCTTAATATCTAATAGTCACTTATCAAATGACGAAGAAAGGTTTAGCCTTCTGGCCAACTAAGCCTCAACGTCCGTCACACTTTTCTTTTTTTCGGTAATATTTTTTAAAATTTTTGCGTTTTTTCCAAGGACAGAAACCCAAAGACAGGCATTCTTCTCTTCTCTGACCCATCCCGTCACCATGCAGCACATAATCATTGGCGCAGCTGCTCCTACTGATTACACTTTAAAAAGTAATTTCTCTGTAGTTATTCATCGTCTGCATTGTATCACTTCATTTTTTTAAATGTAATGCCTGACAAAATAATAAAAAGCATTTATGCTTATAATGAAATACGAAAGAAATTTTCATAAACCAACGAAAATAATATTTTCAAGTGTTTACAACAACGTGCATTTCCCCGAGAGGTGCTTACATGCTTTGCAGCTATGCTCATTGCTCAGCGCCCTGTTAGCTACGGACCGGCGTCGTGAGTAAAAAATCTGTACATGTTTGACAAACTAAGAACGAAATATATAACGTTTGGAACAAGCAGTGTTAGACCACAGTCGATTAGTACATGCTCGCATTTGTATGTACCTTCTTCTCGACTAAGAGTTAAACGAATAAGATTTAGTGTTTTCTACGAAGTTCTTGTCATTGGAATACATTTGTAATTAATAATCGCCCGGGATGACAACGAGAGTCGATGAATAAAAGCTGAGTGCTGTTGCTGTAACTATTTCTCGAAGTTTTCTTGAATAACTTTTTCTGTTCCGTTATCCATCCAAGGTTTTACCTAAAGTCATTATAGAAGAACAAGCTTCAAGTAGTGTTTCTTAGAAACACATGGAATAATTAATACAGAAATAAATTAAGCTGTTCTTTACATGTAACATAACCACAGAAATTCGAAAATCTTATCATCCTGGAACGGAAATCGAACCCTTATCTCCCGATTTGCGGTCGATAGTTATTCCATGTGTTTCAACTTGATATACCATGTATTCCCATTTGCTGCTGATCTAACTTAGAACAACGGTGAGACACGTTTGCTTCGACTAGCGCAGTGAAATCAAAATGTCTGACGCTTCTGATTTAAGCTTGAGTTGTTTGGATTTCATTGTCCTGGGTTGTGTAATTGTTAGCACACTCAAGCGCAAAATCGGGAGATTCGGGCTCGATTTCTATTTCAGGACGATTAAATTTTCAAATTTCAGTGGTTATGTTACATGGAAAGATCTATTTATTTCTGTATTAGTGTTTCTTAGGTTGATTTGCCTTTACACACATATTGGCATTCTTTTAAACCAAAGAACATTACACGAAGTCATCGGAAATTTACCACCACATGAGCACCTTTACCAGAGGCTTCATTACACGACTACGTACGACTGGTTGTTGTTCCCGGAGTCTCATCGCGAAAAAACCGCATCGAGATGAGACAACTGTCTGCCAAAAGTGGCGACAGTGGTTGAAAGAAGGTGAAATGCGTCGCCGTAGTGGGACTGGTGCACGGTAGTCGCATTCGATAGCAAGCCGTAGCGGTCTTATTAACTACAGCGAACGACACTCGACGGGAACATCGTGGCACAAATTTGCAGTGGTGCCGAACCAGGCATGCGTCGTGGAACAAATGTAAACGGGTCGTATTCGGAAAAACTCTATTGTCTCAGCTCCAACAATTGTCGACTGAGAGTGTGGAGACAGTCATCGGACTATTCTTGCTGTCATCCGTGAGCGTTCTTATCCTAGAGTCATGGTCTGGGGTGCTATTACACTCACGGACAATGAAATTTGCGCACCAAGAAGAAAGCACCGGAGTGAAGTGAAATTTTATCGACGTAATGATACATACACACGATGGCAAAAACAGAGCTGCAAGGCAATTACCGAGGGATCGGTAGCAAGCAGTCCGGCCATCTTCAATCGCGCGTCACACCGACTCGTGCGGCGATACATGCTGCAATACGACCGACATGGAGGCCAACAGACGCTTGATGTTGTCCTGCGGCAGACTGGGGCACACGTGTTGGACGGTGTGCTGCAAATCCTGGATACTGCGGCACGGCAGCAGCTGGCGTATCAACTGGTCCCACGCATGCTAGATAGGGGACATGTCCGAGGAGCTGGTAGGCCATGGAAGTGTCTGGACATGACGTAGGCAGTCCTGGGACCTGCTGGTATAGCTCACCTGGAATTCCGGCCAAAATGGGAGCACATAGGGCCGTAGGATGTCATCCACATACCGCTGGCCCGTCAATGATCCACGTACCACTACTAGAGCTGACTCGCTATCGTAGGCAATGACTCCCTAGACCAGAATGCCTGCAGTGGGGGAGGTGTGGCGCTCGATAGCGAGGTTGGGATTGTGCCGTTCTAACACAATGATCATCTGTCCCCGAAACAAAGCGGCACTCATCGCTATATACACCACACGTTGCCAGTCTGTAACGTTCCACGTCGCTCTGGCCTGGCACCACTGCAAACGGAGCCGGCGATGTTCCGGTGTTAATGGCAGCACACGTAAAGGGCACTGAAATCACAGATTTGCTTCCGCGAGGCGTTGGGAAATGGTTCGTGGGCACACAGGAGCCGATACATCTGTCTGTATACTGGACTGGGTCCCCGTGGGATCCGTTCGTGTCTGACGCACGATCCGTCGATCCTCTCTACCGGTGGTCCTCCCGGTTCGCTCTGAGCCTCTCCGCCGTTTAGCAGTGCCGTCACGTGTCCACTGCTCCTCACACAGTCGGACGGTAGGGTCAGAACGATCCACGTGGCGGGCTATACAGCTTGCCGACCACCCTGCGGCTTTCATCCCAATGATCAGGCCTCTCTCAAAGTACGTAGGTTGCGTAAATCGACGGCTCTGGCGTCTACCCAGCATTCTTGTCACTCTGTACTCTTGCTTGCGTCGGCCGGTGCTTTTTTTGCATTCATGGGGCATCGACTACACGCCGGTTTATAAGGCTGCCGGTTTGTGCTTGCAGCGCCACCACAGGGTGTGCGGTCATGCGCAATCGCACCAAACGTGGATTATTTGCATGCCAGTACGTACTCTAGCTATTTGCAAAGTTCCGCGGTTGTAGCATCTTTTCTTCTAGGTGTGCAGATTTCATTGTCTGTAAGTGATGTATTATCAGCATGGGAATTTCTTCAGGAGTCAGTCTCAGGAAAACATTGGAGGTTTAACGACCACCGTGAGCAACTCAATGGGCTATGAGCAGTCGCCCGTCCCTAATTTAGGGTCACTGGTTCCAGGGAAGGGAGAGAGCCAGTGCCGTAAGACAAACACAACATCCATGCCTCACCGGGATTCTAACCCGGACCCCGTTCGGACGAATGATCAGAGGCAATCGCTTAGCCCACTGCGCCACCGGGGCGGCCAAACGTGGATCATTTGCATACCAGGACGCACTCTAGCGATTTGCAAAGCTTCGCTGTAGTAGCATGCTTTCTTCTAGGTGCGCAACTTTCATTGTCCGTGAGTGTAGTTTCAACAGCTATTTACCACTCGCACGCATAGTGCGTGCAAAGTCAACACGACAATACGTCGATGAGGTGCTGCAGCACGTTTTGTCGCAGTACCTCCGTGGTATCCGTGATGCCTAGTTTCAGGAAGATAACGCTCGCAGCACACCGTCAACATCTCCAGACAGTGCCTACAAAATGCTCAGGTGTTCGTGCGCATAGCGTTTTCCAGATTTCTCCTCAATACCGGACGTGCGGGACGTCATTGGCAGACGACATAATCTGCACGAATCCCTCAAAATGTCAAAAATTGTGGATAGAGATCAACATCGCTTGATTTGCGATACCTCAGGACACCATCTGGAGACTTCTCCACTCGTCGCCACTCTGTGATGCCTAAATGTATAGCCCAGCATGGTGCTCATACCACCTACCGTCTCAGCCCTCATTGTACTGTCCCCTCGCCCATTGTATTCATGTAATCCCACAGAAAGTAAATCAATTTGTTTCCACCTATTTGTTTAAATGTGTGAAGTTTCGTCTTATTTCATACATTATCTCACAGTGTGAGGTTTTCTATCTTGAGCAGTGCACATTTACACTGACGGAAAAAGAAAAATCCCAACACCAAGAACGGGTTGTGTTAGATAAACGACAGTTGATAGGCGGTGAGAGTACATTTGTAAGATGACGTCTATGCAAATTTCGCGCTCGGCGCATACGTGTGGCGCTAGTAGCGCCCCTCGGAACATGCAAAGCAGGTTTGCTGTAAATACGCGCTGTAACGTTCGTGAGCGTTAGTTATCGTTGAGATTCGACGTAGTGTGTTGATGTTAGTCAAGAATGCCTTTAAGAAGACGAAGAAGCCATTATAAACAGCTCACGGAGTTTGAACGAGGTCGTGTAATAGGGCTACGAGAAAGTGGATTTTCTTTCCGCAATATTGCAGAACGACTTGGCAGGAATGTAGCCACTGTGCATGATTGTTGGCAGCGGTGGTCAAGGGAAGGTACTGCCTCAAGAAGACCGGGTTCCGGCCGGCCACGTGGCACGACTGAGATGGAAGACCGCAGTGCACGGCGTATGGCAGTGACGCATCATACTGCGTCTGCGGCAGCAATTCGAGCTGCAGTTGCCAACACAGTGACACAACGAACTGTTACAAATCGGTTTCTTGAAGGACAGCTCCGAGCCAGACGCCCTGTAACGTGCATTCTACTTACTCCAAACCACTGCCGTTTGTGACGTCAGTGGTGTCAAGCTAGCGCTCATTAGAGGACGGAGTGGAGATCTGTTGTGTTTTCTGAGGAAAGCCGGTTCTGCCTGGGTGCCAGTGATGGCCGTGTGTTGGTTAGAAGGAGGCCAGGTGAGCGCCTGCAACCAACCTGTCTGCGGCCGAGACCCACTGGACCTACACCTGGAGTTATGGTCTCGGGAGCAGTTTCCTATGACAGCAGGAGCACTCTCGTGGTTATCCCAAGCACTCTGACGGCACAGTTGTACGTCGGTCTGGTGATTCAACCTGTTGTGCTGCCATTCATGAACAGCAGTCCAAGGGGTGTTTTCCAACAGGATAACACTCGCCCGCATACCGCTGTTGTAACCCAACATGCACTACAGAGTGTCGACATGTTGCCGTGGCCTGCTAGATCACCAGATCTTTCACCAATCGAGCACGTATGGGACATCATTGGACGACAACTCCAGCGTCACCCCCAACCAGCATTAACCGTCCCTGTATTGACCGACCAAGTGCAACAGGCATGGAACTCCATCCCACAAACTGACATTCTTTTTGTTTTTGTTTTGTTTTGGAGGTTTAACGACCACCGTGAGCAACTCAATGGGCTATAAGCAGTCGCCCGTCCCTAATTTAGGGTCACTGGTTCCAGGGAAGGGAGAGAGCCAGTGTCGTAAGACAAACACAACATCCATGCCTGACCGGGATTCGAACCCGGACCCCTTACGGACGAATGATCAGAGGCCAGCGCCTTAGACCACTGCGCCAACGGGGCTGCACAAACTGACATCCAGTACCTGTACGACACAATGCATGAACGTTTGCGTGCTTGCATTCAACATTCTGGCGGTTGCACCGGTTATTAATGTAGCAGCATTTCACATTTAAAATGGCTCTTCTCGCGTTTACATTAAGTTGTGATCTTGAAACCTTAATAAAATAAATATGTTACCTATACAAATGTATTGCCGCCATTTCATTCCTTTACAACTTTTTTTAGTGGTGTTGGGATTTTTTTCCGTCAGTGTATATTCAGCAGGTTTTTCTAAGAAAAAGTCTTTACTGCCTAATTAAAGCAGAGAGCAGGACAGTGAATATGTGAATAAATTAAGCCTATCTTAACCAGGCGTGAAATACTAGGGTTGACTCTTTAGCATTTCTAAGAATCATAGAACCTGAAAATTGTAATTTATTGCAGTAAAAGAACTAAACATATTCGTCATTCTCTAACTTAAAAGAATATTGAAATCCAAAAATATAAATTATGTTTTCTATTACTGGAGCATTTAAGTTCAACCATGCAGTTGTTTTGACGGAAAACGTCTTACCCAGCCGATCTGGTATGGGGGAAAGTATTCGAAAGTCGATGTTGCGACTTTGTGTATACCAGACAAATCTTAATAACTTTAAAACTATAACGCATATCGAAACAGGCAATACACGGTTTAAAACAGCAAGGATAAAAGAATGTCACGCAACATTAGCCTTGAGCGTGTGACGTCACACGCCGCCACAAGATGGTTGCCAAGTTGGAGTAAAAAATTACAGGTTCGCCGACCGGCAAAATTAGTATAGCTCGGGAACGCGTACGCGTAGGACGTCGTGTGAGGTGGCGTTTAACAGAGCTCAACGAGTACTATAAGATTAAACACTTATAGTGGCAATAGTGAAGAAACTTGAAAAAATATGCAATGACAAAGTGTTGAACTTGGACAAATTTTCGTTAGAATTTCAAAAATGTCGAAATATCTTCAAAACAAGAAGATAAATGCCTATTGTAAACACTTACAAAGTGAAAGAAGAATAAATGAGGAATCCAAAAAGGCCTGTATGACAGCAGCATAACGAATGCGGAGGATGAGGTAGCATCGACAAGTTGAGGCGAGTACCAGTCGTGCAGACGCTGCAACCCTAACGCCAGTTCACAGGCAATGGATGTCGACAGTGAGATAGAACCAATGGAATGCGACGAAATACAAGCAGATGAGACGTTTGAGAATCGAGATTTAGCTGTTATAATCCATTGGCGTTTGGCGACGATGCACTTTGAAATATCGTTCTATGGTTTGTAATCGCATATGGTTCCAAAATGATTTAAAACAGCCCAATGCAGCTATGTTGCAATCCTTGCAACAGGAATTCACAGATGAAGACCTTAAATCTCAAGAATCAAGAATCAGAAAACGTGCAGGGCTCATGTCACTAGACCCATTCCACGACGGCCAATGCCCAAGTATTCTGGATTCAGTTGTCTACAGGATATTCATGTCGGAGAAGGCGTACTAGTGGAAGGTTAGATACCCAACCAATGAAAATTCATTCTAGTGTCAGTCTTTATTCGTCCATAGACACCACTCAACTACATCGAGATGCTTCTCTTTCAACTAATGCTTTACTGCAGAGCATGTCAGAACAATAGTTAGAGACTGCCCCTACGATTCCAATATACCGCTTCTGCTCACCGGGGACTGTAATATTGAGGCGTCGAACGATCGTCTTAAACAGTTTCTGAACCGACCAGTTCAGGTTGGTGTTGGCCACGTATCCAACTGACTTCACAAAGTTTAAGAATACCACGATAGACTTAACGTTCTCTAGAGATGTAAGTATAGCATGTAATCGTACTAATCGTGCCACTGTCCTGTCTTCAACAAAATTTTACAAACTAGTTAGCATTGTGAGAAATAAAAAAAATAAAAGACATGCAAGTTCGTTGCGCTCATTTCTTTCTTACTAACCCTACAAACACCCAGCCCCGACAACACCGCCTGGGTAAGACGTTTTCCGCCAAAAACCTCAGCGGTAGTGACCCCGACACTACCTACCTACCCCGTTTTTTACATTCCAATGTGTGAAATCTCAAAGGCCAGTGATTATTTTAAAAGTTACAAGAACACGGGAGCTTGGAGGAATTGACTATTTTCGTAATTCTATCGACACCGAAGCTCAAAAGGTTGTGACCATTTTTCAGATTGTAAGAACATGGAACCCCGAAAGCGTTGATCGTTTTCAAATTGTAAGGACACGGAACATGGAAGCATCCCAATGAAATGACAAGTGAAATTGATTTTATTATGTGTAAAAAGAAATTTGTCACTGAAGACTAGTGTGCTGAACAGGCTCAACACAGGGAGTGATCATAGAATGGTGAGATGAAAGATGCACCTCAACATTAAACTGGAACGTGGTAACCTCGTAAATCAAACAAAATGTATTGACGTGCACAATCTTAAAAGTCATCATAATACCTTCAAGTTGGAAATGTGGAAGCGATTCTCTGCTGTAGAAGGTCTAACATCGGAAGAAGTGGACATCTCTGAAGTTAACAGAAAACAAACCAAGGCTCTTACGCAAATAGCAACAAAATTAGGTGGTACTAAGAACAATTTGCATTTGAAGAAAATGTCAGGAAAAACAAAACTTCTGATGTAAAACAGAAGGGAGATGAGGACAAATAAAGAAAAGTTAACTTCCAAAGTAGAATATATAGAACTATGCAAGACTGAAGACATACAGGAATTTAATTGTGAACTAGTGCGAAAAGCAAAGGCACTTCTCAGTTAGGGAAGAAAACAGATTATGACACTGAGGAAAGGAGATGGTTCTTTAACAAGAAATATACGTGAAATTTTCACAAGAGAGAAAAGTTTCTACACAAAACTACATGAAAGAGATGATACACCTATTTCAGCCATTAAGAAAGGTACCAGCACCAAATTTCATACTGTCCTTCCGGCAGAAGTTGTACACGCTATTAAGAACATGAAACGGGGAAAAAGCTCCAGGAGAAGATGAAATTGCCGTGGGCATTATACAAGAAGCAAGCCTAGAAATAGAAACTACACTCGCCCAAGTTTTTATTAGATGTCTAAATGAAGGAAAGATCCCTGATTATTGGAAAAATGCTACAATGATCCTGCTACATAAGAAACGTGACACTGAAATTCTCAGGAACTACAGGACGATCAGCCTCATTTCAGTGGTTTACAAAACCTTTAATAAGGTTCTTTCACATCGCTTGAAGGTAACATTGCACATGGTTCAACTGAGAAAACAAGCTGGATTTAAGAGTAGCTACAGTACCATAGCTTATGTTAATGTACTGAGAGAACTAACTGAAAGAACGAGGAAATATAAACTCCCATTATGCATGGCTTTTATTGATTATGAAAGGCCTTTGATTCCGTGAAACCATCAGCAGTCACAATGGCTTTGAAATCCTGCAGTATTAAAGATGCTTACATTAGCATTATTAATAACATCAATGAAAATGCAAGTGCAGAGGTTCGGCTATCTGAGGATACAGCACCAATAAAAATTGGAAAGGGAGTAAGAGAAGGGGACACCATATCGCCCAAACTCTTCAATGCCACGTTGCAAAGTGTCTTTCAGTCATTGAACTGGGATGAAGATTAACTCACCTTCGTTATGCTGATGATGTAATCATTTTTGTAACTATCCTTTCGGATCTGCAGAGTATGATCCAGAAACTTGCTGACAAGAGTAAAGAAGTGGGATTAAAAATTAACTTTCAAAAGACAAAACTGATGTACACTGCTTTTCAAGAAAAGAAGATTTTGCGATTGATGGGGAAAAGCTTGAGGTAACCGATACCTACATGTACCTTGGACAACAGATAAAAGACATACAAAGACTGCAGACAAGCTGAAAGAAAGGGTTCCATTGATGAGGTAATTAATGGGCGTATAAAACTTGGCTGGGCAGTTTTTGGAAATAACAGTACAGTTTTCAAGAGCAATATGACATTATATCTTAAAAGAAAAGTAGTTCATCAGTGCATCCTTCCAGTGCTTACGTACGGAGCAGGAACGTGGACCTTAACTAAAAACGGCATACAAAAACTGCAGACAACTGAAAGTAACATGGAGATATGCATGCTTTGTGTAACCAGTAGAGATAGGAAAAGGAAGTCGTGGATAAGGAAAATGACAAGAGATGGAAACCGTCATGATCAGAGTAAAATCCCTGAAATGGCAATGGGCCGGACATGTTGCCAGGAGAATGGAGCACCGATGGACAACTGAAATTCTAGACTGGATTCCAAGGGACAGGAAAAGACCAAGAAGAAGGCCACATGGGAGATGGGTGGATGGAATTCGAAAGCATGCGGGAATTACATGGAGGAGACTGGCGCAAGCAGTGGATTGATATAATATACAAGTATATATATATATATATATCATCATCATCATCATCATCATCATCATTGTCAACCATTATCAATCCACTGCTGGACGAAGGTCTCCCCAAGTTTCCTCCACAACGGTCTGTCTTGTGCCAGTCTCCTCCATGTCACTCCCGCATACTTTCGAATTTCATCCACCCATCTTCCATGTGGTCTTCTTCTGGGTCTTTTCCTGTCCCTTGAAATCCAATCTAAAATTTGGGCTGTCCATCGATGGTCTGTTCTTCTGGCAGTATGTCCAGCCCATTGCCATTTCAGGGATTTAACTCTGATCATGATGTCTTCCACTCTTGTCATTTTTCGGATCCACGTGTTCCTCTTCTTATCTCTCCTGGTTACACCAAGCATGCACCTCTCCATGCTGCTTTGAGTTGTCTGCAGCCTTTGTATGTCTCTTTTAGTTAAAGTCAACGTCTCTGCACCATACGTAAGCACTGGAAGGATACATTGATCAAACACTTTTCTTTTAAGACATAATGGCATATTGCTGGCAAGTGTTTGATCAATACATCACAGCCTCTCCTTGACAAATGTCAACCCCGCCTTCTCGTGGTACATCCTGTTCCCACTAAAGGGGCTCTGACGACCGCCAATAGCGGTATAACTATAACATCGGGATTAGAGGAAATGCTATCCCACACTCACCAACCCGCTTGGCCAGCGTGGTGAGTTATGGCCAAACCCCTCCAAAATGACTCCACAACTTAAATCTTGGCCCTCAGTCTCCGGCAGCTGGAATGTACCTGGCCAAGGCAGCGGCCAGTGCGACATGAAGGCAGAGGGTGCTAAGAATCCCCGGAGGACCGGACTAGGCTGCCATCTGATGCTGACCTTGGCAACGTATAACGGACGCTCCCTATCTTCTGATTCAAGGCTTCTTGAATTGGAAGAGGAACTACAAAGGATCAAGTGGGACATCGTCGGGCTAGTGAGGTAAGGAGAAAAGGAGAAGATCTCATTGAACTGAAAAGTGGACATCTCTTCTACTATCGTGGGACAGATACTGGCAGAACTAGTGGTGTTGGATTTATAATAAACAAGAAACTGAAGGATAAAGTTGTAGAAGTTGAATGTTCCTCTGACAGAGCTGCACCACTCGTTATCCAACTCTCGAGAAGATACCACGCTCAGATTATTCAAACTTATGCACCCACCACAAGTCATGCTGAAGAAGAAATTGAAGAATTTTATGAGGAAATTCGTGATCTTAAATAATAAAGGTAAGCAGCACTTGAAGATAATTATGGGAGATTTCAATGCAAAAATAGGGCAACGACAACAGAATGAAACTTCAGTAGGTAAATTCGGTCACGGCAACAGAAACCAGCGTGGAAATACTCTCGTAGAGTTTGCAGAGGCAGAAGGGTTTTTCTTCTTGAACTCCTTCTTCAAGAAAAAGCCACACAGGAAATGGACATGGAGACATCCAAATGGGACGACAAGTGAAATTGATTTTATTATGTGTAACAAAAAATTCGTCATAGAAGACTGCATTGTGCTAAACAAGTTCAACACAGGCAGTGACCATAGACTGGTGAGATGTAAGATGCACCTCAACACTAAACTCGAACGTAGCAAGCTCATAAGACAAACAAAATGTATTGACATAACCAACCTTAAAAAACACCATAATACCTTCAAATTGGAACTGAAGAACAGATTCTCGGCTTTAGAAGTCCTAACATCGGAAGACGTGGATATTTCTGAAGTTAACAGAAAAGTAACCAAAGCTCTTATGGAAACAGCAATAAAATTAGCTGGGTCTAAGAACAAATTGCATGTGAACAAATTATCAGGAAAAACCAAAATGTTGATGCAAAAAAGAAGAGTGATGAGGACAACTAAAGAAGATGTGACTTCCAAAGTGGAATATATATAGCTATGCAAGACAGTACGAAAACGTATCACTGAAGACGTAAGGAAATTCAACTGTGAACTAGTAATTAAAGCAATTGAAAACAACCAAAGCCTAAATATAGCAAAGGGACATCTCAGTAAGGGGAAAAAACAGATTATGGCACTGAGAAAAGAAGATGGTTCTGTAACAAGAAATAGAGGCGAAATTTTGACAAGAGTGAAAGATTTCTACTCCAAATTATATGAAAGGGATGATACATGTACTCCAGACATCATGAAAGGTACCAGTACCAGAGTTCTTCCAGTCCTTCCAGCAGAAGTTGCACATGCAATCAAGAACATGAAGCGGGGAAAAGCTCCAGGAGAAGATGGAATTACTGTAGACATCATACAAGAAGCAAGTGGAGAAATGGAAACAGTACTCGCCCAAATTTTCACTCGATGCCTTACTGAAGGGAAAATTCCTGAGGATTGGAACAACGCTACAATGATCTTGCTACATAAAAAAGGTGACATTGAGAATCTCAGGAACTACAGACCTATCAGCCTCTTATCAGTGGTTTATAAAATCTTCACTAAAGTTCTTTCACACCGCTTGAAGGTGACACTGGACATGGCTCAACCGAGAGAACAAGCTGGATTCAGGAGTGGCTACAGCACAATAGATCATATCCACTTACTGAGAGAACTAATTGAAAGAGCGAGGGAATATGAACTTCCATTGTGCATGGATTTTATCGATTATGAAAAAGCCTTTGATTCGGTGAAACCATCAGCAGTTGCAATGGCTCTGAAATCCTGCGATATTGAAGATGCATACATTAATATTATTAATAACATCTATGAAAATGCTAGTGCAAAGATTCGGCTGTTTGAAAATACAACACACATAAAAATTGGAAAAGGAGTGAGACAAGGTGACACCATATCTCCGAAGCTCTTTAATGCCACATTGGAAAATGTCTTTCAATCACTGAACTGGGAAAACAAAGGGATAAAGATTAATGGAGATTATCTAACCCACCTTCGTTTTGCTGATGACATAGTCATTTTTGCAACTACCCCATCAGAGCTACAGAGTATGATCCAGGAACTTGCTGACAAGAGTAAAGAAGTGGGATTAAAAATGAACTTTCAGAAGACAAAAGTGATGTACAATGCTTTTACAAGAAATGAAGATTTATCGATTGATGGAGAAAAGCTGGAGATAACAGACACTTACGTTTATCTTGGACAGCAGATATCAAGTGAGGGTCACATTGGTGAAGAAATATATCATCATCATCATCATTGTCAACCATTATCAATCCACTGCTGGACGAAGGTCTCCCCAAGTTTCCTCCACAACGGTCTGTCTTGTGCCAGTCTCCTCCATGTCACCCCTGCATACTTTCGAATTTCATCCACCCATCTCCCATGTGGTCTTCTTCTGGGTCTTTTCCTGTCCCTTGGAATCCAATCTAAAATTTCGGCTGTCCATCGATGATCTGTCCTTCTGGCAGTATGTCCAGCCCATTGCCATTTCAGGGATCTAACTCTGATCATGATGTCTTCCACTCTTGTCATTTTTCGGATCCACGAGTTCCTCTTCTTATCTCTCCTGGTTACACCAAGTATGCACCTCTCCATGCTGCTTTGAGTTGTCTGCAGCCTTTGTATGTCTCTTTTAGTTAAGGTCCACGTCTCTGCACCATACGTAAGCACTGGAAGGATGCATTGATCAAACACTTTTATTTTAAGACATAATGGCATATTGCTCTTGAAATTTATGCTGTTTCTTCCAAAAGCTCTCCAGGCAAGTTTTGTACGCCGATTAATTTCTTCATCAATGTGACCCTCACTTGATATCTGCTGTCCAAGATAAACGTACGTATCTGTTATCTCCAGCTTTTCTCCATCAATCGATAAATCTTCATTTCTTGTAAAAGCATTGAACATCACTTTTGTCTTCTGAAAGTTCATTTTTAATCCCACTTCTTTACTCTTGTCAGCAAGTTCCTGGATCATACTCTGCAGCTCTGATGGGCTAGTTGCAAAAATGACTACGTCATCAGCAAAACGAAGGTGGGTTAGATAATCTCCATTAATCTTTATCCCCTTGTTTTTCCAGCTCAGTGACTGAAAAACACCCTCCAATGTGGCATTAAAGAGCTTCAGAGATATGGTGTCACCTTGTCTCACTCCCTTTCCAATTTTTATGTGTTTTGTATTTTCAAACAGCCTAATCTTTGCACTTGCATTTTCATAGATGTTATTAATAATATTAATGTATGCATCTTCAATACCGCAGGTTTTCAGAGCCATTGTAACTGCTGATGGTTTCACCGAATCAAAGGCTTTTTCATAATCGATAAAAGCCATGCACAATGGAAGTTCATATTCCCTCGCTCTTTCAATTAGTTCTCTCAGCACATGGATATGATCTATTGTGCTGTAGCCACTCCTGAATTCAGCTTGTTCTCTCGGTTGAGCCATGTCCAGTGTTACCTTCAAGCGGTGTGAAAGAACTTTAGTGAAGATTTTATAAACTACTGATAGGAGGCTGATAGGTCTGTAGTTTCCGAGATCTTCAATGTCACCTTTCTTATGTAGCAGGATCATTGTAGCGGTGTTCCAATCCTCAGGAATCTTTCCTTCATTAAGGCATCGAGTGAAAATTTGGGCGAGTACTGTTTCGATTTCTCCACTCGCTTCTTGTATGATGTCTACAGTAATTCCATCTTCTCCTGGAGCTTTTCCCCGCTTCATGTTCTTGATTGCATGAGCAACCTCTGCTGGGAGGACTGGAGGAACTCTGGTACTGGTATCTTTCCTGATGTCTGGAGTGCATGTATCATCCCTTTCATATAATTTGGAGTAGAAATCTTTCACTCTTGTCAAAATTTCACCTCTATTTCTGGTTACAGAACCATCTTCTTTTCTCAGTGCCATAATCTGTTTTCTTCCCTTACTGAGATGTCCCTTTGCTATCTTTAGGCTTTGGTTGTTTTCAATTGCTTTCCTCACTAGTTCACAGTTGAATTTTCTTACGTCTTCAGTGATACTTTTTCGTACTGTCTTGCATAGCTCTATATATTCCACTTTGGAAGTCACATCTTCTTTAGTTGTCCTCATCTCTCTTCTTTTTTGCATCAACATTTTCGTTTTTCCTGATAATTTATTTACATGCAACTTGTTCTTAGACCCAGCTAATTTTGTTGCTGTGTCCATAAGAGCTTTGGTTACTTTTCTGTTAACTTCAGAGATGTCCACTTCTTCCGATGTTAGGCCTTCTAAAGCAGAGAACCTGTTCTTCAGTTCCAACTTGAAGGTATTATGGTGTTTTTTAAGGTTGGTTATGTCAATAGATTTTGTTTGTCTTATGAGCTTGCCACGTTCAAGTTTAGTGTTGAGGTGCATCTTACATCTCACCAATCTATGGTCACTGCCTGTGTTGAACTTGTTTAGTACACTGCAGTCTTCTATGACGAATTTTTTGTTACACATAATAAAATCAATTTCACTTGTCGTCCCATTTGGATGTCTCCATGTCCATTTCCTGTGTGGCTTTTTCTTGAAGAAGGAGTTCAAGATGAAAAACCCTTCTGCCTCTGCAAACTCTACGAGAGTATTTCCACGCTGGTTTCTGTTCCCGTGACCGAATTTACCTACTGAAGTTTCATTCTGTTGCTGTTGCCCTATTTTTGCATTGAAATCTCCCATAATTATTTTCAAGTGCTGCTTACCTTTATTATTTAGATGACGAATTTCCTCATAAAATTCTTCAATTTCTTCTTCAGCATGACTTGTGGTGGGTGCATAAGTTTGAATAATCTGAGCCTGGTATCTTTTCGAGAGTTGGATAACAAGTCGTGCAGCTCTGTCAGAGGAACTTTCAACTTCTACAACTTTATCCTTCAGTTTCTTGTTTATTATAAATCCAACATATATATATATATATATATATATATATATATATATTGTATGCGTGTCTATGTATATATATATAAATATAAATTATTTTCCTTTTATACATGCCCATACCACTCTGCTACCGCGCAATACAGCTGGAAAACAAGAGTAAATAATACATATATTTATAAATAACAACAAGCAACACCTCCCGAACATGTACATGACAACAAATGAACTCCAGACCACAGCAAAAGAAAAAGGAGAACGATGAACGTTACCCAAAAGTCACACTGCAAAATTATAAAATACCAATAATGAAAAGTAAAACCCAAACAAATATAATATCAAATGGCTCCGAACCCCCGAACCACTCTTCACGGAAAGACACCCGGGAGCCCCGAGCCAGTTGGGCTCGGGTTTCATGAGATAGCCTGATACCTAATTTTAAACAAAACTGTGGTTGCAACCGAATTTGGACTTGCAAAATTTATTGGCCATCTGTCTTTCTTACCCGAACCCTCATTTCACACGAAATGGATACATACGAGGGGAGCATGAGCTATGTTTATTTTGGATTTATATATGTATGTTCTTTACATTCTATGTTTCAGTATGTTTTGTCCATTAAGAAGATAAGGTAATAGATTATTGTGTATTTGACATATTTCAGTGGTGTTATGTTTAGTTATACATCTATTGCTGTGTTACTTTGAGGGTTCGGGTAGGAAAGACAGATGGCCAATAAATTTTGCATGTCCAAATTCGGTTGCAACCACAGTTTTGTTTAAAATTAGGTATCAGCCTATCTCATGAAACCCGAGCCCGAATGGCTCCGGGCTCCCGGGTGTCTTTCCCTGAAAAGTGGTTCGGAGGTTCGGAGCCATTTAATATTATATTTGTTTGAGTTTTACATTTCATTATTGGTATTTTATAATTTTGCAGTGTGACTTTTGGGTAACGTTCATCGTTCTCCTTTTTCTTTTGCTGTGGTCTGGAGTTCATTTGTTGTCATGTACATGTTCGGGAGGTGTTGCTTGTGGTTATTTATAAATAAATAAATATATATATATATAGTCCCGTTAGCTCCCACTCTACCGTAATCCGGCTCTAATGGGACACATTTTTATTCGTTTTACTGCTACTTTTGTTTCCTCTGTTACCCTAAGTAAGAGGTTTGTGACTTTCCTAACTTTCCATACTTTTGAGACATTTAGTTATCCCAAAATAAAAAGCAGTTATATATCAACGACCTCATTTATTGATCACACTCTTGAACCTTATTTAAAAAGGTAAAATTTGTCTTCACCACAGCACATTAAATTATTCACTATTGGCAACTTTCATTAGGACTCGAATGTTTGTTATCAGCGTTTAATCTGAAGACAGAAAATAAGATGCCTAGCTGATTAACCTTTACGGAATCAAGCTTATAGAATCTTGTTTTGGAAATCTTTTAACAATTTCCTGCATTACAGCTTGCGCTTTTGATACAGATCTCTTATCTAAGGGTTGTTGTCATTCATTCCTCAATATAATAGAAGAAACATTGAGAAAGTGGCTTTAAGTGAGGCGTGGGGAACTCAAAATCATTCAGGCTATGCAAATTAAGCTTGAAAATTCGGTTAAAGAGAGAGAAAGCTTCTTAAAACATAGACCCATAAAATACAATCAGGCCCATCATTTGTGGCGTGGTACGTGTTTGACCCCGCGTCCGTGAAGATGCCTCTTGGACTCAGTCAACCATGGTACACGAAGGTGAGTAAATCTGTAGGACAATAAACATCCGCGTGTGGGCAGTGAATGCCGAATCCGAATTTGCCATTGCAGACCGAGATATGACTGCGAACAAGAGCGGCCCGTTAAGCATGAGAGCTTTTCCTGCTAGTTCAAAGCATTATGGGTAATTTTGCACAAGATGATCAAATGGGACACGGCTTTAGGCCAACACAAGCTTTCTGAAACCGCTTTCAGTTCGGAGTGAAGGTTTTTTGCACGTTTAAAGATCCTACAATGGTTCTATCTGGACCACAGCAAAATATTACTTCGGAATACTCCAATGAAGGTAATGAGGAGCAATCATATCTCAAACAGGTGAGGAACATTTTTTTCTTTTTTGCTTAATCCATTTTGAAAATGTATGTGCAGTACTACGCTCTTGACAACCACGAGGAGGCAGTTTCTAAAAGACATATTTCGGTAAAATAGAAGAAATGAAACCGGGATCGACGTACCATGTTTTTAAACCCTCTTTTTTCACCTTTGACAAATCAAAACTAGGATATCAGGTTAAAGTAAAACGTAACGTACGTTGGAAATAGATAGATTTCTTATATGTAAATCATTCGTGGTTTTATATAGATCAATATTTTAAGCAGTAGTTCAGAAAACTAAATGTATACCTGCAGAATTGATTTTCAACTTTTAGTGTAAAGAGTAGGCTAATGAAAGCTTACTAACTATATTTGATTTGCTAAATTTTAGATTTCCATTATATTTTTTTATTTTATTTTTCATATATGCGCTGAATATTCTTCCAAGAACTGATGATAAAAGGCCTTCTTTTTAAAGAAATATTATTCATAATTTAGAAAAGGGAAACATTTTATGATGAAAAGCAGGGTGGTATTGGCACACCGTGTTACTTTAACATTTAGACGGCTTGATAAAAGGTCTACTTTCTCGCATTCTGTTTTTATGGATATTTTTGGAGTGAACGAGTAATTATTTTGGTACGTATGATTACTAATGTTTAACATTAGTTGAGCTTTATTTCTGTCTAAGAAGCCATTTCCATACAAAAACCAAAACAAAAAAACGTTTCGTTCTACCTATAGGTTGGCGTTTGCTCAGAAATGTCGTAGCAATACTATCTGTACGTGTGTGAGAAAAGTACACCCTGATTATGCATGCTGTTGTAAATTTATTGAGCCAACTACACTTAGACGTAGTTTGTTGGGTTTGGGGCCCAGGGTCTGTGGTATACCCTACTTCTTCTTCTGTCACTTTGATGGAGAAACTAGTGCGCACTGTGATGACTGTTCATCTCCATACCCTTATCCACAAACTTACACAGAGCACAAAGTCATTCTCTTGCAGAGATATTTCGAAATCTGTGTCACTTCCACATTTATCTTAAAAGAAACGAGTATTGGTTCACAGGTCAAAATGATTACCAGTTCATAAGTCAAAGTTTTCCAGTAATTCTTTATGGGTCAAAGTTCAGCAGTACTGGTTTATAGGTCAAAAAGTACTAGTACCGATTCATAGGTAAACTTTTACCATTACTGGTTCATAGGTTCAAGTTTACCAATACTGGTTCATAGGTCAAAGTTTAACAGTACTGGTTCATAGATCAAAATGGTTACCAGTTCATAGGTAAAAGTTTACCAGTACTTGTTTATAGGTCAAAGTTTAACAGTACTGGTTCACAGGTCAAACGAAGTGTACCAATACTGGTTCATAGGTCAAAATGTTTACCAGTTCATATGTCAAAGTTTACCAGTACTGGTTTATAGGTCAAAATGTTTACCAGTTCATATGTCAAAGTTTACCAGTACTGGTTTATAGGTCAAAGTTCAACAGTACTGGTTCATAGGTCAAACGAAGTGCACCAATGCTGGTTCATAGGTCAAAGTTTACCAGTACTGGTTCATAGGTCAAAATGTTTACCAGTTCATATGCCAAAGTTTACCAGTACTGGTTTATAGGTCAAAGTTTAACAGTACTGGTTCATAGGTCAAACGAAGTGTATCAATACTGGTTCATAGGTCAAAGTTTACCAGTACTGGTTTATAGGTCAAAGTTTACCAGTACTGGTTTATAGGTCAAAGTTTAACAGTACTGGTTCATAGGTCAAACGAAGTGTATCAATACTGGTTCATAGGTCAAAGTTTACCAGTACTGGTTTATAGGTCAAAGTTTACCAGTACTGGTTTATAGGTCAAAGTTTAACAATACTGGTTCATAGGTCAAACGAAGTGTACCAATACTGGTTCATAGGTCAAACGAAGTGTACCAATACTGGTTCATAGGTCAAAGTTTACTAGTACTGGTTCATAGGTCAAAATGTTTACCAGTTCATATGTCAAAGTTTACCAGTACTGGTTTATAGGTCAAAGTGTACTAGTACCGGTTCATAGGTAAACGTTTACCAGTACTGGTTTATAGGTTCAAGTTTACCAATACTGGTTCATAGACCAAAGTTTAACAGTATTGCTTCATAGGTCAAAATGGTTACTAGTTCGTGGGTCAAAGTTTACCAGTACTTATTTATAGGTCAAAGTTTAACAGTACTGCTTCATAAGTCAAAGTATACCAATATTGGTTCACAGGTCAAAGTTTACTAGTACTGGTTAATAGATCAAAATGGTTACGAGTTCATAGGTCAAAGTTTAACAGTACTGGTTCATAGATCAAAATGGTTACCAGTTCATAGGTCAAAGTTTAACAGTACTGGTTCATAGATCAAAATGGTTACCAGTTCATAGGTCAAAGTTTACCAGTACTTGCTTATAGGTCAAAGTTTAACAGTACTGGTTCATAGGTCAAACAAAGTGTACCAATACTGGTTCATAGGTCAAAATGTTTACCAGTTCATATGTCAAATTTTACCCGTACTGGTTTGTAGGTCAAAGTTACTGGTTCAAGGTGTCAAAATGGTGATTCATGTGTCAAAATAATTGGTAGATTTAGAAAAAAGTCTCCATTCAAGGAGGAGATACCAATACCATCACGCAGAGGCGATCAGTGACCAATATAAAAATTATTTCCGTACGAAAATTGCAATATGCACATTTCAACTTTCAGGATGTTCTTTATGGTGATTTAGCTGGAAATAAGGTCTTTAAATAACTCATAATTTTGCTTCTTCAAAGATTCTTCAAAGCAAAAAATGTTATCTTGCACGATATCTCATTTTGAACGTAGTTTGATGTTACATTCAACAATGAGCGGATTTTTTAAAATTCTTTCACCGTTAAGTTGTTAAAATTTGTTCACGACTAAATTTGTTTTGCAATGCATATATGTGTATATTAGGTTTTTCATGCAAGATCTAACGGAATTTCTTTCACGAAGGAATTTATGAGGTTAGACGCCCCCAGTGGCGCAATGCTGGCTACTGACCATTCGTCCGAGATGGGTCCGGATCCGAATCCCGGTGAGGCATTCGAACCAGGGCCCATCAAAGTGTGCGAGGATGCTTTTCTTTCTTCAGTGACAGCAAATGTGAGTTGACATTTGTTAAGTACTTCGGATACAAGTTTGTTTTATCGTCGTATGTGTGTGTAGGTACGTGTGTCTTTATAATGGATTGCAAGACCAAAATTCCCGGCCTCGTTTAGTCGTCCCAATCTGTCCCTGGTGGAAAGAAGTCTAAATCTGATCCCAACTGTAAATCTGGCAACCAGGGTCGCTTAAGCTGTCAAATAGATGTTTCAGGCCGATGGGTGCCAGATTAATCATGCAGGTAAACATGCTTCAGAAAACTTAAAAATAACATTGTCGTGTAACGAGAATCGAACCCGCATCTCCCGATTTACTCTCGCGAATGCTGCCTTTACACCACCCAGAACTATCATTCATTTCTGAAGTATTATTTCTTCAGGGGATTTGCCTTCTGCTGGAGTGTCACTAAGATGGAGGATTATATATGCTTCCATTTGTGCACGGCAGAGCTTTACATCTGAGTCCCAAAATTGTGCACTGCAGAGCTTTACATCTGAGTCCCAAAATTGTGCACGGCAGACCTTTACATCTGAGTTCTCGATTTGTGCACGGCAGAGCTTTACATCTGAGTCCCAGACCTTTACATCTGAGTCCTCAGTTACTTGGAGATTTCTTGTTCTGGGTGGTGTAACGGTAATATACCGGGACTTAAATAACAATATGCGGGTTCCATTCCTGTTCCATGACAATGTAATTTTCAAAATTTTCTAAGCCATGTCCACTTAGGTTGAATTTGGCTGTTAAAAGTTCAAGCAAAGTTTGGAGCATGTTCATCACCTCTGCTACAAGGCTTGGTGCTGAGTTATATTACAGCGCCCTGTGTGAAGGGTTAATTTGATGCTTTGCTTCCAGAGAGTTTTGTTTCTGGACCTTACAAGTATTTTACTCGGGTTGAGCAGATAAATAAAATCGCCTAAAGTTAAGCTTTGCTCTTGCAGTGAGGAAGATGTTATTCAAATGTCATGGGGAATGTCTCCAAGCATTGTTTATTATTTTCGTTCTTTCATTGTCTTATTAACAGGTCGAACCTCCCTCTCTCGCCTGGTCAGTATTCCCTCCATCTAATCATCAGCCTCATTGCTTACTTCTTATTTCTGTCACGCCAACCAGCAAGCCATTCGCACCTCGCTAATTCTACTCCTTCTCACCGAACTTCCTGCAACCAAGTGACACGTACTCTTGCTGAGAAATCCCCCCAAAAAGAGTCCCCTGCAGAAGAGTGAAATCCACGCTCTCCAAAATAGCGCGGGCACTCCTTAAAAATACTTTCTCTCTGAAGACGGAAAGTTCCTTAATTGGCTTCGCTGTCCTCTCTTTTCTGTTACTCCCTCGCAGGAAAGTGAAAAACACATAAATCTAACTCTCCCCCCCCCCTCAAAGAGATGCGTGAGAAGAGATTACTTTATCAACCGTCGCCCTGTTCATCAAAATGGCAGGAATTGGAGGAAAATGAATACAATTTACTATCTCTAAAAGCGCTACTGGACTTCTGATAAGTATGGATGCCCAGATTACACCTCAATGCGGTGGTAAAACATTATATTCCCTTACCTAATTTTATAAAACGCATTTCATCGCCTCAGTGTGTTTTGGTAAATTTAGGTAAGTGAATATACGCGTACCAAAGGTTTTTCGTAAACACTCCAATTCGCCAATTGGGGAACAATCGCTGTATTTTATTTATATGACATGTCGGGTAACGAATATTAAAAATTGGTATAAAGTCATACACTTTTCAAATTAAAACACTTAATTGTTGCTTAAACTGCTTTGAAATAATGATTGAGAACCGTTAGTTGAATAATTTTCTCCTGATATGTGTGCAAATGTGCATGAACATGCAGAATTAAAAAAGAATGAGCTATTTATTTTACTCTTTACGTCACATTAATAAATGTACAAACCAAATTAACAAATTCTGCTGCGGTATGAGTAAACAAAAGCATCAAGCTCACATTAAACTTTTAACTACCGTTCTCCAGCATCAGAAAAAAAAATTGGATAAAAAAATTCAACATCTAAGAAAAGTTCCTCAAAATCACAAAAAAGTCTTGATTAAACTTTGAATAAATCTAACTCCTGCAGTGTTGCAGAAACATTTAACAAAAATATTTCAAAAAGATATTGATGGAAAATTCCTTTAATGAAAAGAAATACTGGTAAAATTATGATTAAACTTTCAAACAGTATCACAAAAAATTTGGATTAAACTTAAACAAAAATTCCCAAACGTCACGATAAATTCTGATTTAACTATCAATAAAATATAACTCCAATTTTTCAGAAAATGTGAGCAAAAATTCAACGAAAGTAATGTAAAGTTGCAGAAAAAAAAATGTCTTCAAATTTGGCTAATGGAACTGAAAGCCGATTAAACAATACCCTAGCGTTGAAGGATATGACGAAGCATTTAACTTAAGTACTCCAATGTTTCGAAAAATGCTAATTAAACGACAACAAAATTTCTCTATGCCGAAAAAAATACATGAAGCGTTAAACATATATTAAACAAGGTTTGAACAAAAACTGAAATTCTATTACTTTGAAATGCCAAGAAATTTGTTTAAGAACTTCTGCGTTTATACACACCATCAAGCAATTGGTTAAAAATTGAACAGAAAACTTGAGTGCAAGTTATTTTATCTTGAATTTGTCTAAACTTTATTTGAAAATAAATTTCAGATTTTACTAGATTCGAATATTCAACGCAGATAGACTTTGCATGCCCTTCAATGGCCAAGTGGTTGCAGGAGTGAACTTCTGCCTAACCTCCCAAGTTCATCCTGGTTCATATCCCGAGTGAGACAAAGGTGTGTCTGCCTTACTTCACTGGTTTAATCTTACCAAGGAAACAGTGGCCCTAAATTAGGGAGGAGCAACTGCTTATATCTTTAGATATTTAAAGGGAAGGTCTGAAACACTGAAATAAAGAGAACAATTCTTGAAAACTGAATGGAAAAATTAGTATATACACCTAAGTAATAGCGTGTTGGTCCATCATTTGCTCCCAGAACAGAGGCCAGACGTCTTGGCACAGACTAAAGGAGGTGTTGAAAACACTGAGGTGGTATTGCTGCGCATGAAGTGAGAATCGCCTGTCCTACAGCAACCATTATATATTTGTGGCCTGGATCTCACTCGCCGCATCGCACAGAAGGGTCTGTCTGAATTGGGTCCGACAACATGCCCCCTGAATTTCTGATCAATGGTCGTGTGTTCTCTTTAGTAACGAGTCGCGGTTCAGCCTAAAAACTGATTTTCGACTAGTGTACGTTTGAGAGAAGCAGGAAACCGAAATCTTTCCTCCTACAGGGAAATTGACCAACGGTAATGGGGGACTCCTCTTATGCTGGCATCATGTTAGACGAAGGCACGTCGCTGCACACGTTTCCAGGAAGCTTCCTGACTGTTTCACGCAGCAGGGATAACATCGTAGAATCATATCTACAGCTTTTCAGGGGAGCTATTGGCCCTCAGTTCCTTTCTACGAGCGATAATGCGCGTCCCCATAAGACACAGCTGGTCGACGAATGCCTAGAGAGTGTGCCCTACGAGATCTCCGGATCTGAACACTATACAGAATATCTGGGATGCCATTGGAAGAATAAATGCATTCAAGCCTACAGGACCTTTTCAGACCCCATCCGAGACTCAAACGCGTTTTGGCGGAGGCGTGGCACTTATTGCCCCAAACTCTTATTCACAGCCTTGTAAACAGCATGAGGACTCGTGATTGCTGCTCGGGGAAATCACAGCCTTGTGAACAGCATGAGGACTCGTGACTGCTGCTCGGGGAAATCACAGTCCCTGTTAGCCCCTCGAAATCCGCGACACTTGCTGCATCACTTTTGGACTACCATGCTTCCTCCTCATGCGATGATGGCAGTCTTTTTTTTTTATTGGAGGTTTTACGACCACCATGAGCAACTTAATGGGCTATAAGCAGTCGCCCGTCCCTAATTTAGGGCCACTGGTTCCAGGAAAGGGAGAGAGCTAGTGCCTTAAGACAAACACAACATCCATGCCTCACCGGAATTCGAACCCGGACCCCTTTCGTAAGAATGATCAGAGGCCATCGCTTAGACCACTGCGCCACCGTGGCGGCGATGGCAGTTTTTTCTGTTGTCTATTGATGCGTTATCGATATATGTATGTCCGTACTAACTGTCATTAAACTATGTCGCTTGGATTTTGCTTTATTCATGACATTGTGCTTGTCACATTAATTTTGAACACCAGTGTACAAATAATTACAGTTACGTACCAACCACTTTATAGGTGGGGGAGATAAAAGTGCAAGAAAGGCTCGGTGTAGCTAAGTCTGGTCGTTTTCATCTAGCCGTGTGGATCACTACTTCGTTGTGATCTCGGTGACAAAAGTAGTTGTAAGGAATGTGAATGCCTGTGCGATAGCCTCGAAAATCATATGAAGACAATTTACCTGGAGATTAATCATACTGCGTCGGTCCCTGCTGCTAATCGCGGGCGGAAACTCATCCGGATGCAATTATTGACTACGAACTGTGACGAAAATTGATGGAGGAAGGTAACGTACGTAGCCGTAGTAAGACTGGTGCAATCAAAGTTATGGACATCCTCAAATCGATACGGACTGTGAATAGCAGATTCGTTGAGGCAGATGTGCTCTCTCTCGAGCCATTGCGACGACTGCCACTCACCGCAGCACACCGTTTTGCAAGGTTGCAGTGATGCCGTACAGGACATGCATGCTGGGACGAATCGAATCATGTCATATTCAGCGACGAGTCTGGCTTCTGTCCCAGCGCTAACAATCGATATGTGAAGGTCTGAAGACAACATGCTCACTTGCTGCCATCCGTGAGTGTTGTACGTCTTCTGATTTTGGCGTCATGATTTAGGATTCTTCTGATCTTGGCGTCATGATTTAGCCCACATCCAAAGCGTCTTTCGTTCGATGCCGCGGCGTGTAGCGGCCGTTATTGCCAGCCATGGGGGCCACACGAACTATTGATGTCTGCGTGTTCCGCAAGTCGCACGGACCTGTAAGCTCAATCATTTCACCTTTGTATCTGTTGTTATGTGTCCAGCAAATCTGGCGTTGCTATCTCCTGTCCTTCTTGGTGTTGCATTTTGGGTGGCCAGCAGTGTATATTATGCGGATCTTGTCAATTTTGTCGCTCCATCTGATGATGGGCCATGCGATGGCCCGAAAGTACTCATGTCTTTTATTCTGTTTTTAAATAACATAGGGTTAAATTACATTGATGTCTCATACTATGGGTTATTTGATTTAAGCTAAACCGAGTTTTATTCTTTCAACTATCCGCACATAGACGGCTTTTACTCGAGAGATATAGCTTGTGCGACTGATCATCATTATTGGAAGAGAAGTAAGGTGTATATTTCCCTGATCTAAGGTTACTGCACATTTGATTTATTTCGCGTCAAGTATTAACATTAAAAATATTTTATGCATACCTCAGTTTAATTACCAAACCACGCGCGTTTAAGTTATTCTGAAGTTGTTGGTATTCACTGAAGTGCCAGAAAAACTGGTACACCAGTCTAATACTTGGTAGGACCCCACGGGAGCACAGGACTGCAGAAATACGACGGGGCACGGACTTCACTAGTTTCTGGAAATATGCTGTAGGCAATGCACACCATACTTCCTGCAGAGCGTTCCACAATTCGGGTGTATTCCGAGGTCTCGGATTCCTGTGTTCGATAGCGCGTTGCATGGCATCCCAAATGTGTTCTATCACGTTCAGATTTGGGGACTTAGGTGGAAATAGCAACACCTCAAACTCAGATGAAAGCTCCTCTAACCATAATGTGGCGTCCCGACACTTGTGTGGAGGTGCATTGTCCTGTTGGAACAGGCTCAACCCATCAGCATGAATGCAAGACATGAAAGTGTGTACCTCGTCAGAAAGGATGCGCACATAGCGTTGGCCGGTCACAGACGTTTGTAGACGTACCAGGGGTCTCAGTGAAGTCCAGCTAAGCACACCCCATACCATTACGGACCCCCCACCAGCCGGTACAGTTCCCTGTTGACAGGCGGGATCCATTGCCTCATGGGGTTTGCGCCACACACGAATCCTTCCATCTGCTCGATACAGTTGGAAACGCGACTCGTCAGACCAGGCTACTTGTTTCCAGACATCAAATGTCCAGTTACGGTGTTGCCGTGCCTAAGCGAGGCGCATAGCTATGTGTCGTGCACCCGTAAAGGGGACTCGAGTTGGGCGTCGGCTCACAAAGCTCATATCGTGCAGGGTACGTTACACAGCCCGGACGCTAATGCTTGTTGAAGCTCCAGCATTGAATTCCGATGATATCTGCGAGAGTGTCGCGTGCAACGATTCTTGACAGCCGACGATGGTCACGTTCACCCAATGTCTTTTTACGGCCACACTGGTATCGTAGGTTGGAGGTTTTGCCGGAATTCTTGTAGTCACGGTACAACCCTTGCAATTGTCGTCCGTGAAAATCCGAACTTCGTTTCTACCTCAGAAATACTATGGCCCATCTCACGAGCGCTAACTATGACACCGCTTTGAAAATCGCTTAAATCGTTATTACTTGTCATTCTCATGCCAAAAACAGCTCTGACAGCTGGCAAGGACAGACGCTTTATATAAGCACTGGCGGATGCAACCGAGTTCGCGCATACGTGACGTTGCTATGTATTTTGCATAAGCTCGTCTGTACCAGTTTTTCTGGCACTTCCGTGTATATTTATGCCCTATGTTATCGTCCTTGCGTAATAGAAAACGTATTACGAATACAATAGAGTGACAAAGTGCCACCGTTACGAATTAAGGCACAACATCAGTCAAACATCTTAAGAGACGCCGTTCCGATGGCGCCGTGGTCTAAAACGCCGTTCCGATGGCGCCGTGGTCCCCAAAAATTTTTAATAGATCTTTAAATGGAAATATTGATAAATCGATAGAAATTTTCGAATCATAAATCCTCAGTCGAGTCTGAGAGGGGATAAGAAGAGAAGAACAAATCTGCTATAGGGACAGAAATTTGTTGTTCAAATTCTTTGTCCGGATTTTAGTTCCGATGCAAAGGTACAAGCGGCCAACCATATTCAGTGCGATACTCGTTTCTGGTTAAAATTCTTAGCCGCCCGATGCCGCAGTGGTCTAAGCGATGGCCTCTGATCATTCGTACGAAAGGGGTCCGGGTTCGAATCCCGGTGAGGCATGGATGTTGTGTTTGTTTTACCGCACTGGCTCTCTCCCTTCCCTGGAAACAGTGGCCCTAAATTAGGGACGGGCGACTGCTTATAGCCCATTGAGTTGCTCACGGTGGTCGTTAAACCTCCAATCAAAAAAAAAAAGAAATTCTTGATTGGTTAAGACTGATGGGCGCCTAATTTACAATGAAACAAATTCAGTAGCATACAAATTCCAGGTGCTGAACTAAGTTTATGTAATTGTATCGGAATTATTAAGAACTACTGCTTAAAATGATTCCAATAACGTTTCAAAAGTACACTGCTAGACAATTGCTAAGGACGGATCGTAAACGGCTATATAGAGCATAAAAAAGTAAGTGTGGTTGGATGCCAAATGAAATAAAATAATGTCAGAATGCCAGGACATTACAACAAAGACAATTTATTGTGCTCTGAAATCCAGAAGGCTTTGCAACGTGTTCAAGGGACAAACAGGCTATTTTGCGCAGAATACGTAAACATGAAAAAAATGCAATTACCGTCCGCACGCGTTCCGGCGTAAGATGTCAATACGGGATATGGCCACCACGAAGGGCGATGCAAGATTCCACATGTCGTGTCATGCTTTGCACAACATTATCAAGCAGCTGTTGGGGTAATTTATCCCATTCCTCTGTCAGTGCACGGATGAGGGTGTCCTTGTTTATTGGAGGGCATTGGCGACCAGCAAGACTCCTCCCCAAAGCATCCCACACATTTTCAATGGGATTCAGATCTGGAGAACGTGCTGGCCATACGAGGCGTTGAATATCCTCGCTCTCAAGACACTCCTGGACAGCGACTGTACGATGAGATGTTTCGTTGTCGTCCATGAAAATGAATCTATCACCGACAGCACCACGGAACATGCGAACATGAGGTAGCAGAACATCATTAATGTATCATTGGCCAGTCATAGTCCCAGTTGGAAGCACATAGAGGGACGTACGGCCATTGATCATGATGCCAGCCCATACCATGACACTACATGTCGGATATCGGTCCCTTTCCTGTATGTTTGGTGGACAATATGCAGTACCACTATCACGCCAGATCAGTTGTCGTCGACAATCAGACGATAGACTGTATCTACTCTCATCTGAGAAGAGGACAGCAGACCAGTCGTTATCAGTCCAATTGCGATGCTGATGGCACCATTGCAAACGGGCGGTACGGTGACGTCTGGACAATGGGATGCACACAACAGGACGGCGGGCGTATAGTCCTCCTTCATGCAAACGTCGGGCGACAGTTTTTCGGGAGATCCGCTTGCCAGTAGCAGCCATAAACTGATTTGCTACTTCACTAGCTCAGCTGGACCGGTGTCTTTTTGTTGATAGCACTATGTACCGATCTTCTGCTGGTGTCGTACTGCGAACACGACCTCCCTCGTGACGTTTGCTACACTCTCCATTTGTTTGAAATGATTTCCAAAGCCTTGAAACAACACTGTGGCTGACGTCGAACTCCCTATCAACATCTGTTATTTTTCGCCCTTCTTCAATCTTGCCAATAATACGGCCACGCGTAAGATCATCTAGGTGATGTCGGGAAGACATACTGAAAATTGCAAGTTCGTCAATTGATTCTTTTCCTTTCAACTTTGCGTTTGAACAACAACGGTCAATACGCGTCAAATCCTTTATATCTCTTATCAGCGCTATGACGTCACGAACAAGTTCGGCAATCCAAAATTTGCATACGCACAACACGTCTTACTGTATCCCGCACTTATGCTAATTTACACATTTTCCTGCCTTCCATTTTATGGTTGCTATCGTTGCTATTGTCATCCGTCCTTAGCAATTGTCCGGCAGTGTATAACAGGGTAATTTCTGTTTCGCAGTAATGAAGAACAAAACATGAACCTGTTGTTTTTTTTTTCATTTTAATAATTCTGTTTGGTGAATGAATCTTACTGGCTGAAAGCAATTTTATAAAAAAACAAAAACAAAAAAAAAACGGAAAAACAACTTTACATTGTATGTTTTATCTACTTAACATTAACGGTATTGATTAATTTTTTTCTTGGACCATACTTTAAACGTTTAAAGACGAATGTTGATTACAAAAAACGCCTGTTGTCAGCAAGATTGTTTCACAACAAATGTTTACGAGCCAACGTTTGTCGTTACACATGCATGAAATTATCCAAATTTGACGAACTACGTAAACTGCTCCTGATTCATTGCTGATGTTTCAGTGCCACTCGGAAAATGGACCATTTTTTTCACCCCACCAGGCGTATTATTTGCAATGTAGGACACAGGGGTTGTGCTAAGGAAACATTATATACACATTACGTACCTTTATCAGAGAATCTGACTTTATAGGTTAAGCTTGCAGCAAATGGATCTTCAATAACAAAAATAAAATGGAAAAATACTTATCAATACACACCTGTTGAAGAATGGTACTTTTCTATCATTTATTTTTGCTTTTTAGTCAAAGAGTGAAGAAGAAAACTCTAACACACACACTAACGCAAATGTTGTGTAACGGTTTTTCAAGCAGTACTGCACGCATCTCACGAGTGTAATCAAATATCTATTTAGAACGCTACAGAGAGCAGTTTAAACATTTGGAGGTTAAGTGTATTGTATAAATAACTTCAAAGAGAATAAATAAATGAATAAGTGCTTTCCTCCTAGGCTCCATATAATAGCAAATTTCTGTTCAACTAGTTTTAATTCTCTGACGGCGGTTGAAGTCTTATTTATTTCTTATGTTTCCGACAGTAGGACTTCTGCACGTATGTAACGTCTTCGTTCATTTTTTTACTTTTTGTTGCTGGGTTTAACGCCCCCTCCTGTCAGAATCTAAAGCACTAAGCAGTCGCTCATCCCTAATCAAGGACCACTGATTCCAGGGAAGAGAGAGGATCAGAGCAGTTAGACAAACACACAGCAGCCCATGTCTCGTTCAGTACTCGAACCAGGGCTTATCGTGGACCATTAGCTAACCGTCCGCGCCTCTGGCCACTCAGTCGCTTGAAGGATTAAAATCATTAAATCTTGAAAATTCTGTAGTTATTAGATTTGCTCTATAATTACATTGATAAGCTAGTTTATTAGGTACACTTGTCCTATTCCCATAAATGGCTCATCCCAGAACATAAGACAGAATCTGAAATCAGGCAGACCAGGTCTTCGAGCATCAAGACGCATTTCATTGAGAGTTAAAATGGTCAAAACAACTTATATCTTAAAAGTACATATAATTTAGCAATAGGGATTATTAAGATGACTTAATTATTACTTTTTTGTCAAACGTTTGGGTTGCCTTCGACGGGACTGACTCAAAAGATTAGATGCTGCCACTCAAGCGGCAATACCTTACCTTTCTGGCCATTAATCGTGGCACCTCTTCTTTCGATTTCTAGACTTTTCACCAATATTCGTTTAATAAAGTTGCGAGAGAATTTTTAAAGTGTCTCAGTTAACCGAATGTCCGGAATTTTCTATTGTGTCTGTCAGGGCCTGTCTTGTTGGAAACAATCCCGATAGTAGCAGCTTTATGTTCTGCTACACAGGTGCGAAGTTGTCTCCCAGTTTTTCCACCTTGTGTGTTACCACATTTGCAGTGTATATTGACCACTCCATCTTGCAGTATCACATTTTTTCTCCTTTTGTTTAATGAAAGGGAAGAACTTTTGAAATTTCTTTCCCATTAAACAAAAAAGCGAAGAATTTCTAAATTTTCCTTCCAAAAAAAAAAAGCGAAGATTTTTTTTAATTCTCTTCCCATCAAGCAGAAACGAAGAATTTCTGAATTCCCCTTCTATTAAACAAAAAGCGAATAATTCATGAATTCCTCTCGCATTAAACAAAAAGAGGAGGGTTTCTGAATTCCCTTCCCATTAAACAAGAAGCGAATAATTTCTAAATTCCCCTCCCACTAAACAAAAAGAGACGAATTTCTGAATTCCCCTCCCACTAAACAAAAGGAGTAATTTTTGAATTCCCCTCCCATTAAACAAAAGGCAAGTAATTTCTGAATTCCCATCCCATTAAACAAAAACGAAGAATTTCTGAATTCCCCTCCCGTTAAACAAAAGGCGAAGAATATTTGAATTCCCCTCCCATTAAAAAATAAAACGAATAATTTTTGGATTCCCCTACCATTAAACAAGAAGCGAATAATTTCTGACAACCCGACCCATTAAACAAAAAACGAAGAATTTTTGGATTCCCCTCCCAATAAACAAAAAGGGAGAAATCCCCTATTACAAGAAGAAGTGGTCTACAGTGCATACTGCAATTATGGTAACACATTGTAAGAGAAACTGAGAGACAACTTTAAACCCGCGTATCAGAGCATAAACCTGATATCAGGAATGTTTCCAACAAGACAGGCCTTTACAGATACATAGAAAGTATCGGACATTCGGTTAGCTGGGACTCTTTAAAAATTCTCTCACATCAACAGCACTGTGTAAAACGGACATTGGAGGAAAATCTACAAATCAAAAGAAGAAGTGCCACGATAAATGAAAAGAAGGGTTGATATTACCGCTTGAGTGGCAGCACCAACTCTGTTGAGTCAGTGCTGATGATGGGTTGGTGTGCAACCAGAAAATTTGAAAAACAAAGAAAGAAAAAATCAGGTCATCCTAGTAATCCCCGTAGTGCTAAATTACACTTTTATCATATCTCTTCACTAGGATTTTGCCATGATTTCATTAATATACAGGATTAAAACGATTAATTTAAGCGACTATGAACGTGGCACCCGTTGTTGCAGCCGGGTATGCAGATTCGAGCATCTCCTAAATGATCGCTTAAGCTACTATGAACGTGGCACCCGGTGTTGCAGCCGGGCATGCAGGTTCGAGCATCTCCGAAATGATCGCTTAAGCTACTATGAACGTGGCACTCGGTGTTGCAGCCGGGCATGCAGGTTCGAGCATCTCCTAAATGATCGCTTAAGCTGTTATGAACGTGGCACCCGGTGTTGCAGCCGGGCATGCAGGTTCGAGCATCTCCGAAATGATCGATTAAGCTACTATGAACGTGGCACCCGGTGTTGCAGCCGGGCATGCAGGTTCGAGCATCTCCTAAATGATCGCTTAAGCTACTATGAACGTGGCACCCGGTGTTGCAGCCGGGCATGCAGGTTCGAGCATCTCCTAAATGATCGCTTAAGCTACTATGAACGTGGCACCCGGTGTTGCAGCCGGGCATGCAGGTTCGAGCATCTCCGAAATGATCGCTTAAGCTACTATGAACGTGGCACTGGTGTTGCAGCCGGGCATGCAGGTTCGAGCATCTCCGAAATGATCGCTTAAGCTACTATGAACGTGGCACCCGGTGTTGCAGCCGGGCATGCAGGTTCGAGCATCTCCGAAATGATCGCTTAAGCTACTATGAACGTGGCACCCGGTGTTGCAGCCGGGCATGCAGGTTCGAGCATCTCCGAAATGATCGCTTAAGCTACTATGAACGTGGCACCGGTGTTGCAGCCGGGCATGCAGGTTCGAGCATCTCCGAAATGATCGCTTAAGCTACTATGAACGTGGCACCCGGTGTTGCAGCCGGACATGCAGGTTCGAGCATCTCCGAAATGATCGTTTAAGCTACTATGAACGTGGCACCCGGTGTTGCAGCCGGACATGCAGGTTCGAGCATCTCCGAAATGATCGTTCTCCTGTACAATGCAACTGTAGCAAGAGTTTACCGTCAATGCTACAACACGTAAAAAAATTCCAGCAGTCGGCGATCCTGTGGATGAACACAGCTGTTGGATCAGATGGGTCAAACGAAACGGGCGACGTGGTCGTCATATAGTGAAACCCGTGGACAGCATGTGTCTATAGGTAAATATTGCAGTGAGTTCAAGGTTTGTGGGACGTCTGTGCGCTTGCACGATTCTCGCTAGTCTTCATTAACCACTCCGATCTACCAGCAGCTTTCGTCTACAGTATTATCGATTGCTGGAAGTTTTTATGCGTGCCTCACCGTTCACGGTAAACCCTTGCTACAGTTGTGCATAAAAAGCCCAGGAGAGCTGCCGTATGGGATACAGTGATATGACGGGCCGAGCCGAAGCACGGAATCCCGAAACTGAGCCCGCGCCCGAACAAAGCCGTCTAGAAAATACAAGGCCATGAAATGAGAGAGATGAGTTCCCTCTTTTAGTGGCGTCACGCGGAAAAACCAAGGCTTCTGATTGGTCTCCAAGACTATCACATATGACGTCAAACACGACATCGACGTATCAGGTCGTGCAACATGAGTGTGACGTCACAAACGGACGGAACTCATCTCTCTAATGTCATAGCCTTGTATTTTCTAAACGGCTTTGGCCCGAATCAGGCTGCGGCTCTGAGAGAGAATTTTCTTCTTTTTATTTTAAATCTGATTTTTTATGATTTATCAAACGAGGCTTTCCTTACACTTTCTAGTTGACAAACAGAATTCATTGGGACTGGGGACTAAAGTGTGTCATAGGCCACACTTTAGTGGATTTCAGTGTAGTAGGAAAAGCGTTTTCAAGAACTAGATAGTAGCTAACACACCGACAAAATTTCGGCCCTACCTCCGCGAGGCAGCTCCCTGCTAATTCTGTTGAGAAACGTACGCAGATTGTATCGATGTTCAATATTTCCGAACGCCCGGGCTCCCGAAACATTTTTGGAAGAAACTAATGGTCAAAAAATATCTTGTAGCTGAAACGAGAGAGAGAGAGAGAGGTACCCTTCTTCATTCCCCAGTTGTGAAAGACATATGTTAACTGAAGAAGGATGAGAGAGTGGAAGCCTAGAAGAGCTTTTTCTTTATTAATGACTAAACAGGTTAATCATAGTTTTATGACTTGTTCGTGCCCGAGCTCTCTCTTGCAATATAAATTTCGGGCTTGATCTGACATATTTTAGGATTGGACGAGCTCGGCCTCTTATTCAGCCCAAACTCAGCACTGATGGGAGATGCTGGAACTACTACGGTTGGCGATAACGATCATGCTACGTTCAAAATCGCTCAGTTCAGTCGTTTTACTAATTCTGGTTCTCAATTGAGCGCTAATTGATGCTCGAGTAACTGCTGTCCGGATTTATATTGCACACACCGTGGTCATGTGTTGACGTTGACTTCTGTGTTCAAGTGAGACTTTTTTATAACGAGGGCAGATACATATATACAGGGTGTTCGTAAACTGTTTTGACAAAAGAAGAGGGGTGATAGTACCCATCAAGACGAACAATATTCACAATGGAACCTAGGGTCGCATTCCACTCTGAGTGTCAGAAAAGAGTAACTTCGAAATACGTCAAACAAGCACAAGTCGTCACCTGAGACGTCATTTCTTTCGTGCCGGAGAAGTAGCACATCGCCAGAACATCACCGTCAAGCATTTACCGTATGCAAATTGGCAGAGAAAAGACGCAGCATCGACAGTTGCGTCTGATTGGCATATCAAGTTGCAGCAGACACGTTTTGAATGCCACATATCCCACACGATGGATTGGACGTGGCGGACCTGTGGCATGGCCTCCACGCTCACCGGACTTAAACCCACTAGACTTCTTCTTCTGGGGACACATGAAATCATTGGTGTAGGAGACGCCTGTGGACTCCGTGGACGATCTCGTCGCGAGAATCGTTGTTGCAGCGGACAGGATAAACACGACAACAGGAATATTCGAGAGGGGGCACCAGTCTTACATTCGCCGGTGTGAATTGTGCAACGGCACACGTGGTCGCACTTTGAGCACCTGCGTTGAGTCTGCCCCTGATCTCCATAAATGGGATTGTGCAACTTATGATGTAGTTAATTCTCCTTCTTTGCACTGTTGAAAGTTCAACTTGGATATCTAACTTTACTCTTTTCTGAAACTCAGAGTGGAATGCGATCCTAGGTTCCATTGTAAATATTGTTCGTCTTGATGGGTACTATCACCCCTCTTGTTTTGTCAAAACAGTTTACGAACACCCGGTATATAAAAGTGAAAGTTTGTATATTTGTTTGTATGTTTGTCCACTATATAAATCTGCAATTTTCAACTTAGAACCACCAAATTTGGTATACTATCTCATGGTACTCTAACTTAGACCGTAAAAGGGTTTTGGAAGGGATTGGAACCCGGAAGGTCAAAGGGGCCCCCATACAAAATTTTCATTATTTTAATAAACTTTCTACAGTTTTCAATTTAAAACCACCAAATTTGGTATACTATTTCATGATACTCTGACTTAAACCGTAGATGGTTTTGGGAAGGTGTCGGAGCCCGGGGTCCAAGGGCTGGGGCATCAAAGAGCCCCCATACAAAATTTTCGTAAAAAGTTCTACAGTTTTCAATTTAGAACCAAATTTGGTATATTATCTCATGGTACTCTAACTTAGACCGTAGACGGTTTTTAGAAAGGGTCGGAGACCTGGGTCAAGCGGCATACGAAATTTTCATAGAAAGTTCCATTTTTTACGCTTTCCAACCGTAGGTTGAAGAAGCGTATATGCTCCAGCTTTGTCCGTCCGTCAGCACGATAACTGGCGTAAAAATCGTTCGATTTCGATGAAATTTTAGTATGCGGTACGGCACCACCTGGGGACGAACCCTATTGAAAATGGGACAAATGGAGTCAAAGGTCACGACGTAGGAGCGGGATCCACTCCATTGCACTTATACGTTATAACTTGCGTAAATATGGTTCGATTTCAATGAAATTTTACAATGTGGTAGGGGACCACCTGGAGACGAACCTTATTCAAAATGGGTGAATTGGGGTCAAAGGGCAGGACATAAGAGCGGGATGCATTCCATTGCCTTTATGCGCCATAACGTGCGTAAAAATGGTTCGATTTCGATGAAATTTCAGTATGTGGTAGGGGACCACCTGGGGACGAACCCTATTAAAAATGGACGAAATGGGGTCAAAGGTCAGGACATAGGATTGCGATCCATTCCATCGCCCTTATCCCATATTATTAAGGTGGACACCAAGTAATTTTGCTTCCTATACTTCCAATGGAAAAACTTTTGTACACATTTCCTTCACAATTAATGTGTCCCCAAGGATGAAAATTTGAACATCGATTTAACGAACGTCTTAAAATAACTTGGATTACTTAATATTTTGTAAAACATAACCATAATTATATTAAAAATCAATAACTTTTCCTTTGGTGGTGTTGAAACCAGAAAAAGAATGGCGCGACCTGTACTTTGATGACGTCAGTAGACAAACAAATGTTGGATTGCATAATTATGGTTATGTTTTAGAAAATATTAGGTGTTCCAAGTTATAAAATGAAGCTATATTAATCGATGTTCAAATTTTCATCATTGGGAACGCATTAATTGGGAAGAAAAAAGATGGCGCGACCTGTATTTTCATGACGTCAGCAGACAAACAAATGTGCGGATCCTATTAAAGTTTTATGACGTCACACCTTGCTAGCAGATGGTCGCGATTCCCATCTGCCTTATTACGTCACACGTTGTGTGCGTATGTTCGTCTGCACGATAATTCGCGTAAAAATCGTTCGATTTAGATGAAATTATAGTATGTGGAAGGGAATCACCTGGGAAAGAACCCTATTGAAAGTGAACGAAATGGGGTCAAAGGTCATTACATAGGAGCGGGATCCATTCCACTGTTCTTATGCGTCATAACTAAGGTGAAATAGGTTCGATTTCGATTAAATATTAGTATATGGTAGGGGATCATCTGGGGACAAACCCTATTGAAAATTGGCGAAATGAGGGTCAAAGGTCAGGACATAGGAGCGGAATCACTTCCATTGCCATTATGCATCATAACTTAGGTAAAAATGTTTCGATTTGGATGAAATGTTAGTATGTTGTAGGGGCCTGCCTGGGGACGAATCCTATTGAAAATGGGCGAAATGGGTCAAAGGTTAGGACACAGAAGCGGGGTCTATTCCATAGCCCTTATACATCATAACTTAAGCAAAATTGCTTCGATTGCGACAAAACTTTATCATGATATTTCGGAGGTATACTGAACCAGTTCTGTTGAATATCATCGAAATGGGATCAAAGGTCAGGGCGTAGGAGTGAGATTTATTCCACAGCCATTTTATGATTTCTAGTATGTTGGAAAGCGTATCATAATCAATGCATTGCATGATTTTGCTAACTTGTTTAGTTTTACGCTAGCTTTCACCACCAACAGGCTGCTCTACCAGGCAGAAATATAATGTTATGTAAATAGAGAGTTCCAGATATTCAAAATTCAAAAAATTTGTTTTTGGAATATATTTTTCATTCATAAAATTTTACACGCTGAACTTGGTTATTCCACGAATATTTTCCCGGGAAATACCGGGTACTCCTGCTAGTACCTTATAAACTAGAATCTCAGTACATATGGGTATACAGACAAGGGCGCACATATAGGGGGGCAAGAGGGGGCATTTACCCTCTCCTGGAAATCGGAACACGCACTTCCTGTTCTTGGAAAGTACTACAGAGATTTTCGAGATGATTCTGATTACTCCTTTTTCTGTAAAACGTCGAGTTACTTCTCATTACTAATTTGCATGTCTGCATATCGTAAAAACAGGAAAAACGTTTATGAGTGTTTGATCTTCTGTTATGAATTTCCTTTGAGACATTACCGGGGGTGATGTTTAACTTTTGCGCATGTGCTAATGATCTTAAATATTAATGGGAAACGAATCCCTAGAAAGGTTAATTCTTCATAAATACACGGAAAACATACCAGCACAAAGGAGTCATATTTTCATATATTTCCCGTGTAGTCATGCATTCAGATATCTTCAAATTTGCACCGCCCTGGAGCGAAAATCCAATCGGCATCTTTCGATTTCCGTTCGAGCATGCTATCTTTACACCAAACAACACGCCGAAGTTTCAAGCAACTAAAATTATGCAGATGTAGCTTAGGAATCTGTAACCGTTCAGATTTGCGCAAGTCGAAGAAATCCAATACTTTCTTGTAACACCAACGGACATTTCTCCTCAAGGGACTGCTATGGGTAACAAGTTTTCGGTGCTTCAGAGAATATCTTAGGTATCAACGGGAAACGAATCCCCGTGAAAAAATAATTCTTCGGAAATGCATGAAATATATATATAAATATCATTAGCATATTAAAAAAAACTTGAAAAACAAATCGGCCTGGAGCGGTATTCGAAGCGCATCTCTGAATTTTCGTTCGAGCATGCTACTTACTGTTACTCTACCTAGGACGACGAAGTTCCAAGCCAGCGAAGCTATTTTTTTTTTTTTTTTTTTTTTTGATTGGAGGTTTAACGACCACCGTGAGCAACTCAATGGGCTATAAGCAGTCGCCCGTCCCTAATTTAGGGTCACTGGTTCCAGGGAAGGGAGAGAACCAGTGCCGCAAGACAAACACAACATCCATGCCTCACCGGGATTCGAACCCGGACCCCGTTCGGACGAATGATCAGAAGCCATCGCTTAGACCACTGCGCCACCGGGGCGGCCCAGCGAAGCTAAGCAGATGTAGTTTAGAATTCTGAATTACGTTCAGATTTGCGCTAGTCGAAGTAATCAGATACTTTTTTAGTAGTGTCAATACCACCTTTTCTCACATCCAGGCACAGACGTAGGTCTGAAATTCCAGTATTTCAGAGAACATCTTACATTACATATTGTGACGTGCCTTCCCCGCAGGACGAACACGACATAAAAGCAGATAGCAGCGATTACGAACGTCCGTGTAGCTCAATTGGTAGAGCGACTTATTCCGGAATGAAGGGACCCGGGTTCGAGCCCCGGCGTGGACAAAAATGACGGAGAAATTCATTTCGTTATAATATCGGTAGGAAATGAATCCTGCTAAGAAATAATTCTTCATAAATACGTAGAAGGTGCCGTTTTACGTGCTTTCTATACACTGAGTTAGAGTTGGAAACGGGTCAAAACGTTTGGTCCCAGATCCTACCTGGACCCGGACATCACATAATAGGACGAGTCCCGGACCCGGCCGGCACATTATTGTACCCGATCCGGACGTCTCATAATTGGACCTTACCTGCACTTGACCCGGACAAATCTGCTTTGAACTATACTATATAAATTCGAGTCTCGATTTGTAGTTATACATAATCATATACACACATCGTCAAAAAAATAGTTGCACCCAGAAGGAAGCAACCGACAAGAATGAAACACTTAGTGAGAAGGTTTGACATCGTGAGACATGCAAATAATTCAAGTATTACGCTCGGCCGCGCATGTGACGCAAGCAAGAAGGGGTCGTAGATCTGTGTCTGACCGGCTATGTAAGGTCATCCCGTTACGCGTGCCTGCTATTCTCCCTCATGCTGTTGTGTTGGATGCATCCTTTGCAAGTGAAGTACGGCTCGGAGAAAAGTTCGGAAGCAATTCGAGCAGTTGAAGGAGATCGAGAGGGGCCGCATCGGCGGGCTCCGGGAAGCGGAATGGTCTTATCGCATTATTGCGCGCCATAGTGGTCGTGCGGATATCACCATAGCACGTTGTTGGCGGCAGTCGATAGAACAAGGAAAGTAGCAGCGACGGGAAGGGTCTGGGAGAACTAGACGAGATCCCGGAGAGAGAGGACCGACGGGTTGTCCGACATGCACCAACTGACCCAGCAACCACGATTGCGGATATTCAGCGAGTAGTGGTGCCCTCCATGCATCGTTCGATTAGTGCCAGCACCATTGGCAGACTGATACACGACCTAGGAATACACGCACGCAGACCGTTACGACGACAGCCTTTAACACCAGGGCATCGTGGTCAAAGACTGCAACGGTGTCGTGCCAGACTCTCAGGGAGCCACGCAGAATGGCAGCGGGTGACCTTCAATGACGATTCCCGCTTTTGTCTTGGAGGAGACGACCACCGAATCCGTGAGTGGAGGCAACGTGGTCAGCGCAAGGATGAACGCTTTGTTGTCGAGCGTCATACGTACAAAAGGCCTGGTGTGATGGTGTGGGGTGCAATTTCCTACGATGCCAGATCACCTTTGGTGTTCATTACAGGAACTTTGACAGTAAAACGTTACGTTAATGAGGTCCTGCAACCAGTGGCTCTAGCTTTTCTGAACGCTCACTTCGGTGCGATTTTCCAACAGAACAACGCTGGTACGTATACTGCAGCTTGCCTTCAAAGCACTGACACTCTGCTATGGCCACCCGCATACCCCGACCGGTCGCCAATTGAAAATGTGTGGAATGCTGTTGGACGCGCTATCCACATTTCACCGCCTACCGCACAATCTGCAGGAACTCCGTGAGAAGATTCAAGCTGTATTGGATGGCTTATCACAGGACGCCATAAGGAACTTGTACAACTCCATGCCGAGACGTCTGGCATGATGCGTGAGCAAACATGGCGACCCGACGCCATACTTTGAAACACTACTTATTGGCGTGTAGCTCAACTTATTGGCGTGTAGCTCAATAGATATTGCCGATATCAGTCTCAATGTTTAATCATTTATTGTTCCAGGTAACGTTTACCTTCCTAACAAATAACATTGCATTCCGACATGTGCTTCTGAGTGTAATTAGTTTCTTGACGATGAGTATATATACACTGCTGGCCACCCAAAATGCAATACCAAGAAGGACACGAGATAGCAAAGCCAGATTTACTTGACACATAACAACAGATACAAAGATGAAACGATTGAGCTTACAGGCCCGTGCGACTTGCGGAACACGCAGACATCAATAGTTCGTGTGGCCCCCATGGCTGGCAATAACGGCCGCTACTCGCCGAGGCATCGAACGAAAGAGGCTTTGGATGTGGGCTTGGGGTATGTCGGTCTAGGCTGCTTCCACACGTTGCCACAGTTCATCAGGCGTAGCCGCGAATGGTGCTTTCAGGGCCACTCGGTTGCCGATCGGCGACCAGACGTGTTCGATGGGCGACATATCGGAAGAACAGGCGGGCCACGGAAGCAGTGATACCTGGTGGGCCGTGAAGAATTGTTGCACGATTCGTGCCACGTGCGAGCGCGCATTGTCCTGCAGAAACGTGGCGGCTGGCAGGCCCTGAAGTTGGGGAGAACTACAGGCTCCAAAACGTCGGAGATGTAGCGGTGGCTGTTGAGTGTACCAGCGATGCGTACCAGAGAGGTGCGGGTGTCATATCCAATTTCCCCCTAAAACATAAGGCCAGGCGACGGACCGGTATGGCGATGCAAAATGTAGGCGTCATACAGTCTCTCGCCGCGGTGCCGCCACACGCGAATCCGACCATCGTGGTGTTGCAGCCAGAAGCGGGATTCGTCGGAGAAGACAATGTCGAGCCATTCCGTAGTCCAGGTGCGGCGTTCAACGGCCCACTGCCGCCGCACTCGTCGGTGATGTAACGTCAATGGAAATCGGAGCAATGGGCAACGTGCGACAAGTCCCCGCTCCTGCAGATGACGTCGAACGGTACGTGCTGACACAGGTTGTTGCGCAACACACCCTAATTCCTGCGCTAACGTTCGTGATGTGGCGGTGCGAGCCGTCAATGCCCGCCTCACAACATGGCTGTCTTATCGTTCGGTGGTGTGCCGCGGCTGCGGCAATCTCTTACGTCGGTCCGTCCGTCCTTCCTGCACCCACCGAATCCATACTCGCATTACTGTGGCTGGATGCCGTCCCACACGGGGGCCAATATCTCGGTACGATAAACCGCTGTCGCGATAAGCCGCTATTCGTCCTCTGTCGAACTTCGAAACGTACTGACGAGGCATCAGGAATCTTCCCATGCACAGGTCCGGCAGCACAACACACTTCCACTACTTACACCCCGCCTTCTATGTACCCTTCTTATAGTGCTTCTCGGTGACATGCCGGGCGCACATGATTTGCGTATGCCCTGCAATGCGAATCGTTTGCATGTCCTCTCGCGAGCGACGCATGCTGCGAATTTCAAGCCAATCGGATGCTTCCTTGTTGGTGTTGCATTTTGGGTGTCCAGCAGTATATGTATGTACACATAGAGCGTTCAAAAAGTATCTCCGCAGTGGGTATCGTAGGTTACATCGAAATCATACAAATGTATACGGGAACGTATGATTTACTCGCTTACTTACAGAAAGTGTTAAAACTGTCGTCCTTCGGTTCACCTGTTTTACACGTTTTCAAATACAAGTCCGGCCGTAGCAATTTTAAGGCTGTTGCCCTTAATTTTGGTGATGTTACAGTCAAACGTTTTGATTACGTAACTTGTATGCTTGATTTCAATTTTTGCTGTTTTATATCCGTACCTAGATTACTTATATCCGTACCTAAATGAGAAATGGTCGTTGACACTAGAAGAGAACATCTTTTTGCTTCACTGACGCAAGTATGAACTGTATCCGGATTTCTAAATTACATGTTATTTTTTTGGATTCGAGGCTTAACGACCACCTTGAGCATCTCAATGGGCTATAAGCAGTCTCCCGTCCCTAATTTAGGGTCACTGGTTCCAGGGAAGGGTGAGAGCCAGTGCCGTAAGACAAACACAACATCCATGCCTCACGGAATTCGAACCCGTACCCCTTTCGGACGAATGATCACAGCCCATCGCTTAGACCACTGCGCCACCGGGGCGGCGTTGAAACGATGGTGTCTTATTTTGAAAGTTTAACTTTCGAGTACAAAATGTGGCATTCGGAAAAAATTAATGAGATTGAAGGAAAAGATCCCCATGTGCTGAATGTAAGTATCTTCGAAGGTGACGCGAAAAGTTTTCCAGAAGTGCAAATAGTAAATATTTTCTATTACTTTTTTGGTCGAAGCGCCATTGCCATACAACAGTTAGAGACATAAGAATTATATAAAATTCTCAAAGCATATAACAATTTCTCATCGGGTATATTCTTTTTCATGTTAATTTAGTGAGATCACTAATTAGTGAGCAATTAGTAACTCTTCAATAAAAAGTGTTTTTCTATGCTCTGGGAAGCGAATTTCAAGACAGAAAAATTGAGAGTAAAATCTGGTAATCTATATAAAGGGTGATTCATAAAGTAGTATACAGTTTCAACGCACTATAAAACAAGAACAATGTAAGATATTTTATGTTACCTGTAACAGAATTGTAGGGGAATGTTTCAAGTTTTTTTTAGAGACAGTCACAGATGTTCTATGTGTGCACCCTTAGTTACACGACACACATCGAGCCGGTAATCCATTTCCACCCAAACGCGAGGTAAGATATCTGAATTTTGAGAAAGAAGCTGAAAATGTATGGAATCATTTTCAGCTTCTTTCTCAAAATTCTCCAGACAGTGGGCTGTGAAATCTGCACTTCACGACTCACCCTCCGCGTTGATTTTTCCAGGCTTCGTTGAATGGCGGCGTAAACACTATCGATACACGCGGTCGTCCAGGACTTTTAAGTTTGCCCAAACAGCCCGTAGTTTAAAAATTTTTATGCCAGTCGTAGATAAATTTTCTGGTTGGAGGTTCTTTTCCGAATCGTGATCGAAAATGCCGTTGCACAACAGTTACAGATTCCGTTTTGCTCAATTCGAGAACACAAAACGCCTTCTCCACTACAGACGCTGCCATTTCGACTGACTAGTCACGTGACAAGCGCGCTATCGTCTACATCACTTCCTTCAGTAGCGGGACACAAACCTTATGGGTACATCTACCGAACGGTTCGCAGTTGTCGTTCGTGTCTTCAACTGTTACTGTTTTACAGCATCTGAAAGCTGTATACTTCTTTATGAATCATCCTGTATATAAAAGTGAAAGTTTGTATATTTGTTTGTATGTTTGTCCGCTATACAAATCTACAGTTTCCAACTTAGAACCATCAAATTCGGTATACTATCTCATGGTACTCTAACTTAGACCGTAGAAGGGTTTTGGAAGGGATCGGAGCCCGGGAGGGGGGGGGGGGTAGGGTGCCCCAATACAAAATTTTCGTTTGTTTATTTAAAATTTCAAGTTTTTATTTTAGAACCATCAAATTTGGTATACTATCTCATGGTACTCTGACTTAAACAGTACACGGTTTTGGGAAGGGGTCGAAGCCTGAGGGTCAAAGGGCCCCCGTACAAAATGTTCGTAAAAAGTTCTACAGTTTTCAATTTACAATCACCAAATTTGGTATAGTATCTCATAATACTCTGACTTAGACCGTAGACAGTTTTTGGAAGGGTTCGGAGCCGGGGGTTCAAGGCCCCCCCCCCACACATAATTTTCGAAAAAAGTTCTACAGTTTTCAATTTAGAACCACCAAATTAGGTATTAAAAAATTCTACAGTTTCAATTTAGAATCGCCAAATTTGGTATTAACGGAAAAATTACAAGAATATATTTTTCATTCATAAAATTTCCCCCGCTGAACTTGGTGATTCCACGAATACTTACTCGGGAAATACCGGGTGCTAGTATAAAATAAAAAGTTGTCGGTATTCACTTGTGTCTTCAGAAGACATTACAAACGAGTAATAGAAAATTTTGTCAAGCAGCAGGCGTAGTCATGAATAACCAAAAAAATTGAGTTTTTTTTTTTTTTTTTTTTTTTTTTATTGGAGGTTTAACGACCACCGTGAGCAACTCAATGGGCTATAAGCAGTCGCCCGTCCCTAATTTAGGGTCACTGGTTCCAGGGAAGGGAGAGAGCCAGTGCCGTAAGACAAACACAACATCCATGCCTGACCAGGATTCGAACCCGGACCCCTTACGGACGAATGATCAGAGGCCAGCGCCTTAGACCACTGCGTCACCGGGGCGGCAAAAAAATTGAGTTGTGAGGCTGTTTTCAGTATGCGCTCATATGACTTTCATAATCGGCACAGCGCATGTTTTTCTTTACTTATTGACGTGTTATTTAAAAAAATAACTCATACCATCTCTTTTCCTTAACTTAATGTATAGACCACCAGCAAAATCTGAACATAAAAATTTATGGTTTTGCGGATACAGGAAATTAAAAAAAAAGAGAAAGCTTAGTATACATCCATTATTTCTAAGCGATGCACTTATTAATTCGAAAATAACGGAAAGTTCATTTTTTCACTCCACTTTTTTTCGTTGCGCTTTTCTTGTTTCTGAAGAATAGCAAGCGAAATCGTCCTTTAGCATGAGTCTAAGGGAGAGAGAGGTCTGCTTCGTCTTTCATGTGTGAGGTGGCGCCTCGATTTGTCGATCGATGTTGCCAGATAGAGACAGACAATCTTTCACGGGGAAAAAGCATCTGACGTGCCCGGGATAAGTGCTTCCATTGTTCCCTGATTCAGAGCACGGAAATGTTGTCGAATTTATGGCGCTTCAGCTACTACACGTCGTGGGAAGGAATAGATAGGACATAAAAGTTATCGTCCGCGCTGATTTCACGTCTGGGAAACACGAAATCGTCATCGCCATGAGAGATTTTTATAGAGTAATTTACGAAGGAATGAATCAAAAGAAAGCTTTAGGGACATTCTCTTTTTATTTCTCTTTCAATAGCTTTATATTCTTGACTGTCATTTGGCAAAGGGTGGAACCTCTGTGAACTCAGTTGCCCTCCCCCATTTCCGAAAAAAAAGTGGCCCGCTATTCATTTCTTCACACCATATGTATTTCCCATTATTATTAACTGCGCGGTGGCAACACATTCAGCTATTTGAGGGGGATTAATTCGGTTTCTGCCATGAATAAAAAAAAATATTAAAATCATGATTTCCGTGGTGAACACGGAACGTTTATTGCGCTTAAGTAAATGAAAGCAGTAGAAACCATCACTTCCGTTGGCATTCGGAAAAGAACTTGCCGACTTTTTATTCACGGGTGAGCGGCGGAGGGAACGCTCAACTCCGTGAGAAGAAATTAAATTATTTCATAAAAATGAAAGCAGTCAGGTTTCGTCTTTGGGTGAAAAGAGGCAATAGCATGACGGAAGTAATTGTTAACATTTGTAGAACCGGGCAAAAACAATTTTCCTAAAGCATTTAAGATGAGCTCGAAAACCCCAACAGTTCAGGTAATTTGGAGATTTCGAACAGACTGAATCGTTTCTGATCCAGTAAGTAATGCTTGTAAGTTTTCCTTTAACAAGTGTTTGATGCATTGCTGCCTTTCGATTATACGCTTAACTAGATATTAGAGAAGTGCTTTCAGATAACAGAATGATATGCAGCGCCCAATACGTTCGTGCGAGGGTGATCTCTTCGTAGAATTCAGGTCCTTGACATTTCCAAACCCTCTTTTGAGTTCTTTTCCTCGGTTTTTTATTGAAAGTCAATTGATACGAACCTCGGATTTCGTTATTTGTTGAAAAATATATTTTTCTGATTGAAGGTTTAACGACCACCGTGAGCAACTCAATGGGCTATAAGCAGTCGCCCGTCCCTAATTTAGGGACACTGGTTCCAGGGAAGGGAGAGCGCCAGTGCCGTAAGACCAACACAACATCCATGTTTAACCGGATTCGAACTGGACTCTTCCTTCTTTCTCGGACGAATGATCAGAAGCCACCGTTTAGATCACTGCACCACCGGGGGGGGGCAAAAATTATTCTTACAGACGACTTTTCAGACATTTAGCGGAAGTACGAATTTTGAATGATTTTTGATGCTACATATCTTTCTCAACAATAGTTAACCCAAGTAAAATATTTCAAAAAAAAAAAGGGGGGGGGGGGTAAGGAAGCTAGTGCAGTAAGACAAACAGAACATCCATGCTTCACTGGGATTCGGACCCGAACCTATCTCGGACAAATGATCACAAGCCAGCGCTTAGACCACTGGGTTACCGGGATGACCATTACAAAAATGCGTTTTTGATGCTATGAAAACGGTGCGTCGTAGCGAAACGTGGCTAACCTCTCGACCTCCCAAGGCGGGTTACCTGCCATTGTTTTTTGTTTGGAGGTTTTAACGACCACCGTGAGCAACTCAATGGGCTATAAGCAGTCGCCCGTCCCTAATTTAGGGTCACTGGTTCCAGGGAAGGGAGAGAGCCAGTGCCGTAAGACAAACACTACATCCATGCCTGACCGGGATTCGAACCCGGACCCCTTACGGACGAATGATCAGAGACCAGCGCCTTAGACCACTGCGCCACCGGGGCGGCCCTGCCATTGACGAGAGCTTTAAAATGATGTATAACACGATGGGCTGTTACCTGTAGATATCCTAAACTAAAACTTACCAATTCTCTATAATCGGTTTTTCTTTTTGTAATTTAAGGTTAGATTTTAGCTTCCGCATGCGCAGTTGGACTTTCGTAACTACGTCGCATTTCATCGCTTTAGTGTCGTTTTTTAGATACGTCTAAATCTGAATAACACATAATATTGTTTTTGAAAAACTAAACATTTAAAATACTTATTACTGCCGCCGTCGTAGTTTAGTAAATATTTACTTTTTATGACTCGCATGTCTTCTTCAATTGGTTTAGCGAAAATAACTTTCATTAAAACATATTCAGGGGGTCCGAGAATTATTGGATACATTACAAAATTATATAAAACAAAACATTAAACAGATAGAAAGAAACTGACTGTGCTAACTTACAATGTAAGTACACAAGTTAATAAATTTCGATGTGAGATCCCTTGGTTGCTCGTAGTACGTCCAAGCGATACTCGATTTCATGCCATGTATTGACAAGCATCTGAGGAGTTATGGAATTAATAGCAGCTGTGATACGCTGCTTCAGTTCCTGCAAATCAGTACAAGGCGTATGATAGACACGATCTTTAACATAACCCCACATGAAATAATCCAATGGAGTTAGATCTGGAGAGCGAGGAGGCCACAGAATGGGACCACCACGCCCAATCCATCTGTTGGAGAAATGCTCATTTAGGCACTTACGTACACACGTTGACCAATGCGGATGCGCGCCGTCTTGTTGGAAAACGACGTTGTCATATCATTTGATCTGGGGTATAGCGAAATTTTGTAGCATATCCAAGTAAATGTCACCATTTATGTTTTTTTCGCAGAAGAAGAAAGGGCCAATCCCTTATCTTTTTGATAGGGCGCACCACACATTAACTTTTGGAGAATCACGTTCCAGTTTAATAGCAGCATGAGGCGGTTCACTGCCCCATATCCTACAGTTGTGACGATTCACAATACCTGATACATGAAATGTGGATTCATCACTAAAAATTACAGTACTGAGAAAGTTTTCGCCGTTTCCAATCGATTCAGCATATCCACAGCGAAATAGTATCGCAGAGTGTGATCATTTACATGCATCTTTTGCACTATTTGAATTTTATAAGCATGAAACTTTAATTTCTTATGCAAGATATCGTGAACTGTCGATTTCGGAATGCACCGTTCTCTGCTTGCCTTTCGAACAGATTTCCTGGGGCTTCGTCGGAAATTTTCAATAACTTGGTTAACCGTCTCACCGCTGACGCTAGGTCTCCCGGCTCCTCCACGATGTTCCACATTGCCAGTTTCTTTAAATTGTTTCATCCACCGCTTAATTGAATTCGTTGACGGAGGATTACAACCATACTCTAAACGGTACCGTCTTTTAACTTTAATGAGAGACTTTAATTCCGCAAGCCATAACACACACATCGCGTTCTGCTGTACGGATGACATGACTACTGATGGCGCATTTCTCATACATTCCTCATCAGGCTACACCTAGCGTCATCTATCGGATTTTGGGAATAACAATTCTGCAAAACAAAAATATAGAAACCGTGTTAGTAATACGTGACACAGAAAAACAGACAAAGCTCATAGTTTTTTTTTTGTACAGAATTTTGTAATGTGTATAATAATTCTCGGACACCCTGTATATATATATTATGTGCATCCTGAAATAAGGAACCCTACAGCTACGCGGTTAAATGAATACTCTTAAAGACGTGTATCATCTTTCAATATTCTGCTGCTCACGTTTAAGCTAATTACAGCCCATGGTGGTGCATAAAATGTGGGAACTACTACATACAATGCAATTTCAATGTTCAACAAATATACTACTTACATACAATGGTCCTTCACTTCCATCCACCAAACATCCCGAGTTCCGTTGTAAGAATTGCATGCGCCTAGTAGTAATTCGACGAAAAGTTGTTTTAGGCTTATCACTTCCAGTCCTGTGCCGAGGCCAGTTGTAACTTGTAAGCACTGTGAAGCAAAGTTCCTTACTATGAATTATTGCTTCCTTCTGTTGTAACAAATTCAATTCTTAAGGATTAGGAGCTGTATCATCAAGTCAGCAGCGGTACCAGTTTATAATTTCGGTTAAGTGGGGACGTGGGTTAAAAGTTGTTAACAGACTTAACATAAGTATCCTTGATGCTAAATATAGACGGAACGAGACAGTATAATACACAAGTTGATTATAAAATCTCTATGTACACCATATACATCCACTACGCGCTACTATCCATTATATACCCATATCTCGTGGTGTATGTGGTGTAGCAATAATCCAATGTAAGTTCGTTTACAGGCCTATCACTTCCAGTCTTTTGTCGAAGCCAGCTATAACCTGTAGGATGCTGTGAAGTAAAGTTCCTTATTGTGATCTGTTATGTCTTATTTTCACAAATATACTTGAGAGCCGGAACTTTTATCATTAAATCAACAGCAGTGCTAGTTTACAAACTTAGTTCCCGAGGAGTGGGATTGGGATTGAATTCGTCAATTGACAAAACATAAGTATCCTTGATGCGAAATACCAAATGAACACGAACACATAATACAAAGGTTTACATGGACTATATAATTATAAACTATACATGGGCTATATAATTATGAACTGGTACCGCTGCTGACTTGATGATACAGGTCCTAAACCTTAAGAAAAATAAATTTGTTACAACAGAAGGAAACAACAATTCATAGTAAGGAACTTTGCTTCACAGTGCTTACAAGTTACAACTGGCCTTGACACAAGACTGGAAGTGAAAGTCCTGTAAGTAAATCTTCGTTGGATTACTAATGTCACTCCTGCATACTTTCGAATTTCATCCACCCATCTCCCATGTGGTCTTCTTCTGGGTCTTTTCCTGTCCCTTGGAATCCAATCTAAAATTTCGGCTGTCCTTCGATGATCTGTCCTTCTGGCAGTATGTCCAGCCCATTGCTATTTCAGGGATTTAACTCTGATCCTGATGTCTTCCACTCTTATCATTTTTCGGATCCACGAGTTCCTCTTCTTATCTCTCCTGGTTACACCAAGCATGCACCTCTCCACGCTTCTTTGAGTTGTCTGCAGCCTTTGTATGTCTCTACTTCGCGTTAATTCCAAACACACCGCTGTTTTTTTTTTTTTTTCGATTCAAGGTTTAACGACCACCGTCAGCAACTCAATGGGTTATAAGTAGTCGCCCGTTCCTAATTTTTGGATCACTGGTTCCAGAGAAGAGAGAGAGCCAGTGCCGTAAGACAAACACAACATCCATGCCTCACCGGGATTTGAACCCGTACCCTTTTTTTTTTTTTTTTTTTTGATTGGAGGTTTAACGACCACCGTGAGCAACTCAATGGGCTACAAGCAGTCGCCCGTCCCTAATTTAGGGCCACTGGTTCCAGGGAAGAGAGAGAGCCAGTGCCGTAAGGCAAACACAACATCCATGCCTCACCGGGATTCGAACCCGGACCCCGTTCGGACGAGTGATCAGAGGCCATCGCTTAGACCACTGCGCCACCGGGGCGGCCCGTACCCTTCACGGACGAATGATCATAAGCCAACGCTTAGACCACTGCGCCACCGGGGTGGCATCAGGGATATGACAGGTTGTCAATGAAGTCATAACAATTGGTGTGAATAATGGGGACGAGACCACCCAACTTGAAGTTCGGATCTGATTAAGACCCCGTTTACGTTAGCGTTTACTCCGTCGGCAAATGTGTGTATCATTATATGCTACTAAATCTTGAACTGTACTACGAGTTCTAATGTTAAATATTCGGCTTTGTTCAAGAACTCAAGCAGTGACACCGAAGACTTGCTTGCAAGTAGACTCATTGATACCATTTTCTGTAGTACATTTTCGTATCTTAAATCAATAGCTCGTCATAAAATGAGTATGAATACGTTTAGAAGCTCTAACACGGTTTGCAATAGTCCCTCGACTAAATACTGACTGCCTAACGTCTCTGTACAGAGAACCTTGTTCTTATTAGAGCATGGCTGACCTGCAGAAAAGTCATTGTAAAATATGTTTAGTCTGCTCCGCAGATCACATGCTCTATCGCAGGGGTCACCGAACTTTTGGAAAGAAGGGCCAAATTAGAAATTGGCTAAAGCTCGGGGGGGGGGCGTATTAAAAAAATTGGTAAACCGAAGATCAATCAAAGCAGATATTGTAAATTTTCAGTGAACTAATATTTGTCAAGGTTCTACTAATTTTATATGGTTTGTAAATTAGCATGAAAGTTTTCGAATAAATATGTATTTAAAAAGATTTATACACAACTAAAACAAATACAAAACTAAACTTACTAAAGTGTCTTTACTAAGTTGACTTCATGACATCTAAAACCGGAAAAAAAAATCAATGAGACGAGGAATGGTACTGTTTCTGAGATGATTTAGCCACCTCGGTGACGCAGTGATCTAAGCGATGGCTTCTGACAATTCGTCCTAGATGGGTCCGGGTTCGAATCCCGGTGAGGCATGGATATTGCGTTGGTCTTACGGCACTGGCTTTCTCCCTTCCCTGGAACCAGTGGCCCTAAATTAGGGACTGGGACTGTTTATAGCCTATTGAGTTGCTCACGGTGGTCGTTAAACCTTCACTCAAAAAAAAAAATGATTAAGTTACATTTTTGATATTTTGTTTCCGGTTGGACAACCAAATTTTCAAAAAGCCTGACAAGTGGCTTTCGGTCAATCGTGAACGAAGCTTTGATTTATTTTGAAGAAAGCTTGTTCATAAACATAGTATTTAATTTTGAAGAAAGCTTGTTCATAAATATAGCATTTAATTTTGAAGAAAGCTTGTTCATAAACATAGTGTATGTGCTACCAAACACTGAAAGCATTTTTTCTGGCAAAACTTTTCAGATCTGTAAAACTACATACATTTTTATTGGACTTGTTTGACAGATACAGTTACATATACATTGAACATATATTGGACTTGGTTGACAGATAAATACAGTATAGACATTCTGTTTTTCAGCGACAGCAATGTACATAGGTGAACAAGGAACTCAGCGAATAAACCCCCTAAAGACAAACACAAACAACCATGTGTTACCCGGGATTCGAACCCAGACCCCTCCGTTGGGTGAATGATCAGAATCAATCACTTAGATCATTGCGCCACCGGGGCGGCCGTAAGACAAACACAACATCCATGCCTTACCCGGGATACGAACCCAGACCTTTTCGTTGGGCGAATGATCAGAAGCCATCGCTTAGACAACTGCGCCACCGCGGTGACACGCATTTCTAGGCACAAAACAAAAGGTTTATGAAACATAACACTGCAAATCCTCACTGCTCCGAGGGGCACGTGAGTAATAATAATAAACAGGTTTTAAAAGCGAAGTGTCAATGAAACGTTGCTGTGAAGTCTGGCCATGCTGTGAAAAATAACGATTTCCTTTCTCAGCCCCCCACCCCAACCCCGAGGAAAAAGTAAATGAAACAAAATTAATCAAAAAGTGCAAATTTACCGCCGGCTGGGTCACGGCTTCAAGTGGGCCGTAGTTTGGTGACCTCTGCTTTATCTAAGAGGGTTACGCTGTGTGGGTTTGCGTTGCTTCCTACTCAACAAAAGCATAGACCAATTTTTTCCCGGATTTTTTTTTATTTTGGTTTGTTTGATTCGGGGTTCAGCGACCACTGTGCGCAACTCTAAGGACTATAATTAGCAATAACCAGTCCCTAATTTAGAGCCATTGGTTCCTGGGAGGGGAAATGAACCAGTGCCGTATGACAAGCAAAATATCCATGCCTCACCGGGATTCGAACCCAGACCCAGCTCTAAGACCACTGCTCGACAGAGACGGCTTCCACAGAGATGCGGCCATAAATGTAGAACAGCGAATGCTCGTTTCATCCTTCCGAAACGAGAGGAGGGTTCGATACATAGTAACCTGTGCTGCGACTCCAATTTTCAAAGTTGCGATGTTGCTTAATACCTGCCTCAAGAGAAGCTTTTTAAAAAATACTGATCTGGTGAAGTTGTGAAACATCTTAAGGAGAAAACATACTGAGATGCTGGATCATTAGATGCAGGGGCCCCCTTTACATAAATGGCTCGCCGCAACTGTGAAAACACAAATTTGTTCATGACGGGGATCAAATTCGCGCCTCCTCACTGCAGAGTAAGTTGCTCTCCCAACTAAGCTACACGGACAGAATATATCGCTGCAGATTTGTCGTGTTGACACGTGTTTTGCTTCTGTAGTACGTCACATTATCTCCCTCTTAATTTTTTTTTTAAGCGAAGTAGGAATTTTCATTAATTCTAGACGATGTGTGGAACAAACATCACACGTTTTTCGAAGAACCCAACGGCGAGTACATTCACTTTTACGTTCGGGCACTAATGTGAAAACACAAATATGTCCGTGAGGGAGATCGATGCCGCGCCCCCTCACTCCGGAGTAAGTTGCTCTCCCAACTAAGCTACCCATCTCTATGAGAAACGTCATCTGGACGGACGAATCACGGCTTCTTCTGCATCACGTGAAGAGCAGGATCCGAATTAGGTGCGAGCAACATAAGATCATGGAACCATCCTGCACAGGCCGGTGGATACGGTGTGCTTGGGGATGTTTTTTTCGCACGCATTAGCCTCTCCGCCTCCCCTCCGATAGTCATAGGACATCCGAATGCCACAACGTATCTCAATATCGTTGGAGAACAAATTCTTCCTTTCACGGCTATAGTTTGTCCTCAAGAAGGTGGGACTTGCAAGAAGATAACACTCCAGCACACAAACTGGTGTTGTAATCGAATGGTTCCAGGAACATACTGACGAGTTTCCTTGCTTCAGTGGCCTGCACAGTTTCCCGATTTGGACCCCATCGAACATCTCTGGGGTGAGGTGGAAGGAACTGTTCGATGAGAGATTGTGTCACTGTCGAGTCTGCAGTAACTCCTCAACTTAATCATTTCTGCAGGGTACAACAATTTCTGTGCAACACTTCCATGTCTCGATGAATTCGGAATGTTCTGCAGGCCAAGAGCGGCGCAACACGCTGCTATGTAGATGTGTCTAACAAACTGGTATTTCAGTGGATATTACATTTAAAACATTCTCCTTAGCAAAAGAAAACAACGGTGCACTTGCAACCAAGGCACTACAAAAAGTAACATGATGAAACAAAGAAAAAAATCGCTTGGAACACCCTTCACGTTCGACTGAGCTTGAGCCAGCCTGTTGAACAGCGAGAAAGCATACAAATAAAGGACGGGCGAAAAGACCTTTAACCGTAGCATGTGCAGAAACGAAAAAATTCCCCTGGCTCAAAAATGATGAAGATCTGGATAGAGAGCGTCAAATCCCGAATTGGGTCTTTCCATCGGCCTTGCCGAAAGAAGACACTGGAAATCCCTGACGCATGTCAAATAAATGTTTAGCTTTAAAGATATTTTTGTTTCCTTCTAAGAAGAATAGGGAGTGAAAACCGCAAGGTGAAACCGCATTCAATCTGAGATGCTAAAGTTCCTAAAAGATCATTTGAAATCATCAAGTGTAGGTAGGACGTTTCCCCTTTGGTTGCACCTGCGTTGCATCAGTTGACGTATCTCACAAGCCAACGACCTGATATCCTGAATCTCGAGTATTACAAAGATCCATTCGCATTCGTATGTGTGAAGAAATCTCCTGTAGCTTACAAATATGAGGAATACAACTTCAAACTCTCCAGGTAAGGAATATTTTTAAGAGTGCCGTTTTGAAAATAAGTCTGCTCATTTGAATTTTGCGTCATTTTGTTGCGTATTCAATTTCGAAATACTTCCTTTCGTATTTCTAGTGACTTTTATAATAAATTTATCTGGCATATATTATATTCAAAGATCACACGAGGTTTAAGAAAGAGAGAAAAAACAAACAGAACTGTAGAATGATTTATTATTGCAATATTCATATTTTGAATAAATAATAATGATTTGTTAGCTAATAACAGAAAGCGCTGCGAGTAGGAAAAAGATCAGAAAATACGTGCTGTATTGGTTGAACAAATTAGGATGAGGAGATAATGCAAATAGACGATGACATGTCTCATCTCTACAATCAACCTAATGTTACCGTATGGGATATATTGTTTAGGATATTAGTAAATGTTATTATAAACAACTCATAGCAACTGAAAAATTGTTCCACCGACACAGCTGAGATTTTTCTGGGGTTCGATCCCAGCGGTGTCGGATGAACGATATTGTAGTTGCTATGAATTCTTTATAAAAATAACATGGACAGAGCGATGTCATCGTCTATTTACGTGCTGTATTATCTGAGAAACGAACGTGTCCCTCCACGCAGTTCCTTTAAATAAATAGCAATTCTCCAATATGTGCAAAATACAATGAATGGTTATTAATAAAAATGTACCAGATTGCGAGCAAATGTTTGCAATGTTCCCGTAGTGTTGTTTCAACTTAAGTTGGTCAATTAAAAAAATATATCAATGCGTCAAAAGATGAATTATTTATTCATATTATCATCAACAACAGTTAGCAACCCACTACTGGATGAAGCTCCCTCTAAGTTTCGTTCAACAACGGTCTCTGTTGAGTCAGTCTCCACCATATCACTCCAGCATACTTTTGAATTTTATGCACCCATCTCTCAAATGGTCTTCTTCTGGATCTTTTCCTGTCCCTTGGTATCCAGTCAAATATTTCAGTTCTCCAACAATGGTCACTTCTTTCTAGCAATATGTCCATTGCCAATTGAGCATCTTCACTTTATTTATTATATCATCATCATCATCATTGTCAACCGTTATCAATCCACTGCTGGACGAAGGTCTCCCCAAGTTTCCTCCACAACGGTCTGTCCTGTGCCAGACTCCTCCATGTCACTCCCGCATACTTTCGAATTTCATCCACCCCATCTCCCACGTGGTCTTCTTCTGGGTCTTTTCCTGTCCCTTGGAATCCAATCTAAAATTTCGGCTGTCCATGGATGGTCTGTCCTTCTGGCAGTATGTCCAACCCACTGCCATTTCAGGGATTTAACTCTGATCATGATGTCTTCCATTCTTGTCATTTTTCGGATCCACGAGTTCCTCTTCTTATCTCTTCTGGTTACACCAAGCATGCACCTCTCCATGCATTTTTGAGTTGTCTGCAGCCTTTGTATGTCTCTTTTAGTTAAGGTTCACGTCTCTGCACCATACGTAAGCACTGGAAGGACACATTGATCAAACACTTTTCTTTTAAGACATATAATGAATTAGCTTTATTTGCTTTCCGCTAAGATAATTATTATGAATGATTCTCTTCTTACCAGCTAGCTAATTATATACTTGCACTAAGCTTCAAAATAATGAATTCCCAAAAGGGTGTTGTTACTAGTTAATTACGAACTTAAACAAAGTCTCAACGCTGGTTATTTATAGTCAGTAATAAAAGTTATAAACCTAACAGCCAGACAGAGGTCTGACAAAAACTATGAATTGAGAAAGACTGAACTTACTGAAAACCTCTTTATTAGAACGCCTCTAGGTCAACTATGGCACTCATAACTCTTGTACATTATAATGAATAATCTTTCCTCCTCATAACAACACACAAGCTCACCTCATAACAACACACCAGCTCACCTCATAACAACACACAACTCACCTCATAACAACACACAACTCACCTCATAACAACACACAACGCTTAAGTCTCGATGAACGCGCCTATATACTAGCTACCACCACGTCATGACTTACACTCATTGCCAGATCACATTCAGCGGGTGAAATAATATTTCGTTCAGTAAGAAGATAATTTACATAGTAAAATAAAATAACCAGAGATAGTAAATCAAAAGGAAAGTGAATATAGAGTATACGTTACAGACATAATGGCATATTGCTCTTGAAAATTATGCTGTTTCTTCCAAAAGCTCTCCAGGCCAGTTTTGTACGCCGATTAATTTTTTCACCAATGTGACCCTCACTTGATATCTGCTGTCCAAGATAAACGTACGTGTCTGTTATCTCCAGCTTTTCTCCATCAATCATCATTCTTGTAAAAGCATTGAACATCACTTTTGTCTTCTGAAAGTTCATTTTTAATCCCACTTCTTTACTCTTGTCAGCAAGTTCCTGGATCATACTCTGCAGCTCTGATGGGGGTAGTTGCAAAAATGACTACGTCATCAGCAAAACGAAGGTGGGTTAGATAATCTCCATTAATCTTTATCCCTTTGTTTTCCCAGTTCAGTGATTGAAAGACATTTTCCAATGTGGCATTAAAGAGCTTCGGAGATGTGGTGTCACCTTGTCTCACTCCCTTTCCAATTTTTATGTGTGTTGTAATTTCATTATATATCGTACATTATATACGGACTGAGAGCAAGTTTTTACGATTCACTCGCAGTGTAGTAAATTTCAAGCAGATCATTGAGTTCAGAAAATACTTTCCGATATATTGCGATTAACCCATCGTTTCTCGATGGACGATTCACTTGCAGTGTAATAAATTACAAACAGATCATTGAGTTCAGAAAATACATTCCGATATATGACGATACATCCATCGTTTGTCGATGTAGAGATTGCCAGAACATTTTTACTGTTTACAAAGTTATTTAGAAAAAAATACTGTTTTCGGAAAATATATTTCGACATTTCGTATCACTGCTCTTTTTGATCGATATATCGCATATTTGTTGCCTTAATATGCATCATATTTTCGTTTTAGAATGTAGTATTTTTACTTTGTTTCTAACATGTTCGATATTGAGTCAGCTATCGTTTCATACACATACAGTATCTCCTTATGCGTGTATATCGATATATCATATATCGGTTTGTCTTACAACGATATGATTTATTTTGAAATCACCTCTCGAGAACGCGATGCATCGCTAGAAAACAAAGAATGTCTTGCCCAAATTAAAAGTACAAGGTTTTCATTATCTTTTCTCTCTTATTTTATTTTATTAGGTATTTGTACATCATATCTAATACTAAATTTCAGTGCGCCGTGCACTGACGTTGATGAATCTTGAGGCTTAAAAGTTAAGCAAGTTTCCGAACTCAAGAAACTGTTCGATATTAGTGGGATGAGGTTGCAAGAGAGAGAGGTAAAACTAAGTGATTATATTTCATTATGACTTTGATTTACTTTATTTGCATATTATGAAAATGGGAAATAAGCGTCAAGACTGATGGCCTATCATCTAAAAATATGAGTTGGAAGCCCTCATTGGAAGCCCGAATAGCTCTTAGACCAGGGCAAGCGTGGCACCTGTCGGGCCCAGCGCATTAGGGACCCCAGCACTGTGAATGATATCGCGCATCATAGGCACAAAATTGAGATAAAAGTGAAATAATGGAGAAAAAATAATAGTTACGTCTGATCTGTACAATCAACCTAATGTTACCGTATGGAATATATTGTTTAGGATCTAAAGTTCTTTTACACCGCTTGAAGGTAACACTGGACATGATTTAACCGAGAGAAAAAGCTGGTTTCAGGAGTGGCTACAGCACAATAGATCATATCCATGTACTGAGAGAACTAATTGAAAGAGCGAGGGAATATGAACTTCCATTGTGCATGGCTTTTATCGATTATGAAAAAGCCTTTGATTCGGTGAAACCATCAGCAGTTACAATGGCTCTGAAATCCTACGGTATTGAAGATGCATACATTAATATTATTAATAACATCTATGAAAATGCAAGTGCAAAGATTCGGCTGTTTGAAAATAAAACACACATAAAAATTGGAAAGGGAGTGAGACAAGATGACACCATACCTCCGAAGCTCTTTAATGCCACATTGGAAAATGTCTTTCAATCACTGAACTGGGAAAACAAATGGATAAAGATTAATAGAGATTATCTAACCTACCTTCGTTTTGCTGATGCCGTAGTCATTTTTGCGACTACCCCATCAGAGCTGCATAGTATGATCCAGGAACTTGCTGACAAGAGTAAAGAAGTGGGATTGAAAATGAACTTTCAGAAGACAAAAGTGATGTTCAATGCTTTTACAAGAAATGAAGAGTTATCGATTGATGGAGAAAAGCTGGAGATAACAGACACGTACGTTTATCTTGGACAGCAGATATCAAGTGAGGGTCACATTGATGAAGAAATTAATCGGCGTACAAAACTTGCTTGGAGAGCTTTTGGAAGAAACAGCATAATTTTCAAGAGCAATATGCCATTATGTCTTAAAAGAAAAGTGTTTGATCAATGCATCCTTCCAGTGCTTACGTATAGTGCAGAGACGTGGACCTTAACTAAAAGAGACATACAAAGGCTGCAGACAACTCAAAGCAGCATGGAGAGGTGCATGCTTGGTGTAACCAGGAGAGATAAGAAGAGGAACTCGTGGATCCGAAAAATGACAAGAGTGGAAGACATTTTTTTTTTTTTTTTTGATTGGAGGTTTAACGACCACCGTGAGCAACTCAATGGGCTATAAGCAGTCGCCCGTCCCTAATTTAGGGTCACTGGTTCCAGGGAAGGGAGAGAGCCAGTGCCGTAAGACAAACACAACATCCATGCCTGACCGGGATTCGAACCCGGACCCCTTACGGACGAATGATCAGAGGCCAGCGTCTTAGACCACTGCGCCACCGGGGCGGCGAGTGGAAGACATCATGATCAGAGTTAAATCCCTGAAATGGCAATGGGCTGGACATATTGCCAGAAGGACAGACCATCGATGGACAGCCGAAATTTTAGATTGGATTCCAAGGGACAGGAAAGGACCCAGAAGAAGACCACATGGAAGATGGGTGGATGAAATTCGAAAGTATGCGGGAGTGACATGGAGGAGACTGGCACAAGACAGACCGTTGTGGAGGAAACTTGGGGAGACCTTCGTCTAGCAGTGGATTGATAATGGTTGAAAATCATGATGATGATGATTAGAACATCTGAATACATCTAAGTTAAGTCAACAAATTGTCTTGGATTAAACGCGTTGTTTCGGATTTCATTATCCCAGGATCCCCGGACGATTTTACTGATTCATTTCCAAATTTCGACATCGCTTTAGAATTATATTGATAATTCCAGTTACTACTACCGTAGCAGAGCACAATTTCTCTGCATTAAAATGAACAAAAACTCACTTAGAGCTACAACGTCTCAAGAAATGTTATCTAATTTCGCATTACTGTTATTAGAACATGCATGATGCGAAAATTTGGATTACAAAATTAATGACTTTGCTGAAACAAATACAAAACAAGATAAATTTTCTATAATAAACGTGTGATAGTTTTTAATTTTGTATGTCATTTTACATGTTAAAGTTCGCTGGTCTATATGAATAGGACATCCGAACATGCCGAATCTTTTACATAAAAGAAGAGCTCTGTTTTGTAATCCGGATTTCAGCCTTACCTCCCGCATACTGTATTTGTTATCATTGCGTTTGGCTCAATGTGGTGCATTGCAATGAGGCTTACTGCCAATGAAATTGACAATTTTCCATTGGGATTCCGAAATCAAGCGAAAAACTCCCCCTTTTCAACATTTGTTTCACAGTCGAGGGCTATTTCGAGCACTACAGTCATGGCTATTCTATAAATTCCTAGAGAGACAGCCATGAGCAACATTGAAAGGTATCACATTTCAGCAATGCAGTGAATTACGTTCTAAAGAGTTCAAGAGAGCACTGAGTGGACAATTACCATATATTTTTTTTGAAGTGCAAAGTTAATAAATATATTTTTTATTAACAAATACCTTTCTTAAGTGGGCCATTAACAAATATAATTAACAAATACTTTTTTAAGTGGGTAATTAAAAATATTTTTTTTAAGTGGGCAATTGACAAATACTTATTTAAGTGGACAATTAGCAAATACATTTCTTTAAATGGGCAATTAACAAATACTTTAAGTAGGCAATTAATAAATTTCTTTTTAAGTGGGCAATTAATAAATATCTTTTTTAAGTGGACAATTAACAAATACTTCAAGTGAACAACTAATACTTTTTTTAAATAGACATTAACAGTAGCTTTTTAAGTGGACAATTAACAAATACTTTTTTTAAGTGGGCAATCAACAGTAGCTTTTTAAGTGGACAATTAACAAATACTTTTTTTAAGTGAACAATTATTACTTTTTTAAATAGATATTAACAGCAGCTTTTTAAGTGGACAATCAGCAAATACTTTTTTTAAGTGGGAGATTAACAGTAGCTTTTTATGTGGACAATTAACAAATACTTTTTAAGTGGGCAATTGACAAATACCTTTCTTAAGTCGACAGTTAACAAATACCTTTCTTAAGTGGACAATCAACAAATACCTTTCTTAAGTGAACAAATAACAAATACCTTAAGTGGACAGTTAACAAATACTTTTTTAAGTGGACGATTAACGAGTACTTTTTTTAACAAGTACTTCTTCGCTTCCCATTATTCTAAATATTTATCGGTAAATCAGTATTCCTGATTATGTTCCATGATTTCTGTAATATATTTTTTAATCAAATTATTTATGTGGCCAGGGGCTCTGCGAACATATTTGCCCGGGCCCTTTACATCCTAGGGGCCATGGAAGAGATTACCTTATTTGCACAGAATTATCCATTTTAGAACATCATACATAAATGGGAATCGAATTTCCCCGAAGAAATAATTCTTCTCAAATACATAGAAGGCGATACAAATGTAATCATTGGCACTGATGTGCCGCATTTTCACTGTTGTCCATGTAGCAACTCTTTCAGAAAACTTGCAAATTACCCGCACCTCCCGAATCGGGAGGTGTGGGTTCGAGTTCCGCTCCAGGGCAATATAATTTTCAAGTTTTCTGAAAGAGTGGTTACATGGACAACAGTGTAAATACGGCAAATCAGTGCCAATGATTGCATTTTTATCCATTTTAGGATTTCGGGGTGAGGACAACATTCATGCAGTTCAGAGTGTGAGTGATCACGATTCTAGTCTTTCGCGCCCAGGCAGTGGTCTTGAGTATTGAGTCCATTTGGCTTGGATGTTTCAGTATGTCTTTTGAAAAACAAAATGTTCATAGTTTCACTGTGTCTGTACTTCACCACTGTTAGTCGGCTGTGAAAAGTTCTTTTCTGCGTTGGGTAGCTTGTAAGGCGAAAAAGATAATCCATGCGTTTTAGTATTTGCGATGCATACATAATCTTGTCCTCTGGGGATACATTCAAATGCTATTGAATTCACAAAATGTTTTTTTTTTTTCATATCATTGCTCCTAAAAGTATGATTAAAAAACCTTTTTGATCCGATACTATTTACTAGGATGATTATATTGCTTACAGTTTCTACTTCGGTGTTACCTTTGTTGTTTTGTGGCCAGGATGGGAACACCTTGAATGCGCGAGGGACACCTTAAAGTAAGTTGTTTTCCAAATAAGAACTAGAACCAATAGATAGTAAGTGTCCACTGTATTAAAACCACCTTTCGCCTTCAGAACAGCAGTAACTTGTCGCCATTTATTCCACTAAGGTTTGGTAAAGCCGCCATGAAATATTGATCAACGCGCATTCCTAGTAGCGTCTTCCAAGTCACGCAGGCTGGATGACAGTGGATCGCGATGATGGAGTTAGAGTTCATTTGACAAACGCAACACGTCCCTGTGGCCAACGAAGCAGGAAAATGTCATCATTTTTCAGAAATCACTCCCAGACAGTATGTACATGGGGCTTTGTCCTATTAGTAGGACAATGTACTACTGAGACAGAAGATGACCGTGCTTCGATGAATTTTACCTGCAACGTTCTTTAAATACTCTTGGGCATTCAGCTGTGAGTCCACTCCAATAAAGTGTAGAAAAGTATTAAATGAAAACGCAGCCTACATTGCCTGCCTAAAGTGTCATTACTATGTGAGATGGATCTACGCTCTCTCATTTCGTCCTTTCCAAATTCTCACTCACCCAATCGGCAAGTGTAGTTGAACGCATAATTAATCTCACCACATGACTCTTTACGAACCATTTAGGGATAATCTGCCATGCTACTGAGCCGAGTGGTGATATTTTCCTTCATTCGTTGCAGATAGCAGTGGTATACTTACACAAATTCTGTTGCTGTAACGCAGGCTGTGCAAAGCAGGACGCCCCATGCACTGGGATACCTTTCGCCATTGTATCTGATACAAATACTCTCTTATTTGATTCACTGTTGCGCGTCTGGTGTCTGGTGTAAATTTGCTGTTCTCTAGACATCCGTGCATCGACTAGTCATGTTTGAAAACTGCTAATGTTCTCAGTACCATTCTTTTGCTGGGTAAAACACTTTCGGTATACTCTCAGTTCTCTCGCTCTTAAACATTTTACGAGGGCAACAGTTTTGCTGATATTCGCATCACTCCTCAGAGAATCCCCACCATCATCCCAAGCTCAAAATTCATTAGATCATGTAGCTTTTCCGCATTATTTTCCAAATCACCCACTATCACCCCTAACACTGCGGTGGCACAGTAGTCTAAGCGATGGCTTCTGACCATTCGTCAGAGATGGATCTGGATTCGAATCCCTGTGAGGCGTAGTTGGTGTGCTTGGCTTACGGTACTGGTTCACTTCTTTTCCTGGAGCCAGTGGCCACACATTAGGAACCGGCGACTGCTGATAGCCCATGCAGTTGCTCACGGGGGTCTTTGAACCTCCAATTACACATTACACTATCATTCCTTTTTTAGAATTCCTTGGATCACGTAGTTCTTGCGCATCAATCATCCGATCATCTATTATCTCACGCTCAACGTTCGTTAGGTTGCTTAGCTTTTCCGCGTCATTCCTCCGATCACCCACTATCATCCCATGCTCCACGTTCGTTAGATCACGTAGCTTTTCAGCATCACTCCTCCGATTTCTCATCAGTTATTATGTTGATCCCACCCTGAAAGTTCATTAGATCACGCGATTTTCTGCTTAATTTCTCCGATCAACCAATTTCATCGCCCACTCCAAGTTTCTTAGAATAGGTTGCTTTTTTGCACCACTCCTCTCATCACCCATTAACATATTTGGAGATTTACAGTGTGGTCCAAATGTCTTGTCCTCTATGGTTATTATAGTGGAACTACACTCATCGTCAAAAAAATAGTTGCACCCAGAAGGAAGCAACCGACAAGAATGAAACTTGGTGGTAGGTTTGACATTGTGAGACATGCAAATGATTCAAGTATCACGCTCGGCCACGCATGGTACGCAAGCAAATAGGGGTCATAGTGCTGTGCCTAAACGGCTATATAAGGTTGCCCTGTTGCGCTTGCTTGCCATTCTGACTCTTGCTGTTGTTTTGGTTGCATCCTTTGCAAGTGAAGCATGCCTCGTAGAAAAGTTTGGAAGCAATTCGTGCGGTTGGAGGAGTCCGAGAAGGGCCGCATCGTCGGGCTCTGGGAAGCGTGATGGCCTTATCGCCATAATGCGCGCCATACTGGTCTTGCGGATAACACCATAGTACGCTGTTGGCGGCAGTGGATATAACAAGGGACGTAGCAGCGACGGGATGGGTCTGGGAAACCTAGACGAACCACGGAGAGAGAGGACCGATGGGTTGTCCGACATGAGCGGAGTGACACCACAGCCAAGACTGCGGATATTCAGCGAGCAGTGGCTCCCTCCATGCATCGTCCAATTTGTGCCAGTACCATTGGCAAACGGCTGCACGACGTAGGACTACACGCACGCAGACCGTTACGACGTTTGCCTTTAACACCATTGCATCGTCGCCAAAGACTGAAATGGTGTAGTCCCAGATTGTCATGGTGCCACTCAGAATGGCTGCTGGTGATCTTCAGTGACGAGCTCCGCCTTTGTCTTGGACGAGACGACCACCGTGTCCGTGTGTAGAGGCACCGTGGTCAGCGCCAAGATGAACGGTTTGTTGTCGAGCGTCACGCTCCAGAATGCCTGGTGTCTTGGTGTAGGGTGCAATTGCCTACGATGCCAGATCACCTTTGGTATTCATTACATGCACTTTGACAGCCCAACGTTACATTAATGAGGTACTAAAACCAGTGGCCCTACCTTTTCTGAACGCTGACTCCGGTGCCATTTTTCCAACAGGACAACGCTCGTCCGCATACGGTTGCTGTCTCGAGAGCTTGCCTTCAAGGGACTGGCACTCTGCCATGGCCAGCCGCATCGCCAGACCTATCGCCGATTGAAAATGTGTGGGATGCTATTGGACTCTCTATCCACACTCCACCCCTACCGCACAATCTGCAGGAACTGCGTGAGAAGATTCATAGAGGTGTACAGGTTCCTAATCGCAGGACACGATTAGGAACCTGTACACTTCTATGCCGAGACGTCTGACAGGCTGTGTGAGCAAACATGGCAGCCTGACACCATACTGGGAGACACTACCTATTGGCGTGCAGCTCCATTAATATTGCCCATATCAGTCTAAATGTTTAATCATTTGTTGTTCCTGGTAACATTTACTTTCCTTCCGAATAGCATTGCAATCTGACACGTCCTTCTGGGTTCAACTATTTTTTCACGATGAGTAGTTAAATTTGTTCTCTGCTTTCCGATGGCTGACACAAGCAAACAACTATAGTGTGGAAGAACGGTTAGTAACAAGTATATTGTCACATGAACGCCCACAGACTGGTAAAAAAACAAAGGAAATGCAGGCTGACTTTACTGCAAGATTTAGTAAAGAAGACAGTCATTATTGAGATGGGAACATAAGCTGTTCATAACTGGATTAATACTGGATAAGAAGAAGACTGGAAGACCACAGTCGAGGCAAGAAGAATGAATGTACAGCCGTGGCGACATCATTGCTGAGATCTTCCAAAAAGTCTCTGAGGAAACAATCGGCGGAACTTGGAATCCCAAAGACCAACATGTTGACTCACATGAAAACAGATCTGCAATTGAAGTCCAATCGTCCTGTGTTTATCAAATACCTTACTGATGCTGATTCGGAGAAACGGAGTGACGCATGTGCAAGATTGTTGGAGACGTTTGTGACGATCCATTAAAGTGGAGCGGTGTTCTTCAGTGATGAATGTACCATCTACCGAAGTAGCCGTGCAAGGAATATTTAGTTTTGGAACAAAGAAAAACCACATTGTTATGAGGAGTTGGAGTACAATCCACCACATGTGATGATTTGGGCTGCACTGACTAGTAAGCACTTAATAGGCCCCTATTTTTTTTTTTTTGACGGCTTGGCTGATAAGCATTCCTATCTTGCCATGCTGAGGGACTGGTTTGTTCTGGAGCTGCAAAGACGTGGCCTTCTAAAAGAAACCTGGTTCCAACAAGACGGCGCTGCTGTTCATTATGCTACCCGTGTTTGGGAATATTTGGATGGAGTGTTTCCTGGTAGGTGGATTGGGAGAGCAACTGCTCCCCTGCCTGCGCCTCTCGAATACCTCCAGGGAGTCCAGATATCTCCTCTTGTGACAATTCCCTATGGAATATTATTAAGGACTGTGTGTCCAAGACAAGGTACCAGACAACCGACCAGTTACAAGACGCTGTTTGTTCTGCATTTGATAAATTCATAAGACTTGTCTCCATAAAATATCGCACAGTACATGGAGACGAACTATTTTGTGTCACGAAAATGGTGGAAGTCATACTGACCTTCTGGATCGGTAACTTCGTAAGTTGCTCTACGGGGGTAACAAGACATTTGGACCACCCTCTAGATTAAATTGCAAGTAGTTTAATTGTAAGTTTAAATGTTTTTTCTGCCTAAATGCTGACTATATGCACCTCTACAGTTGTTCGTAAGGAAATTTCTGAACATACATCACACCGTGTGAAAATTAGGACCAAAAAGACCAAGAAAAGGATCAATATGTTAACGTAAGAGCAGTTCCACGTCCTTGTTTGTCAACCACAGGGACATCAGGTTCTTCATACACTACATTAATTAATTCTTCAGCAACAACTCTGCGTAATATAGATTTCAACACTTATAAATCCTTATCGTAAATATAAATCAACAACTTCCGATCAATATACATAATTTAACTCTCCGTCTGCGTAACATGCGTTTCTGCCTTCAACAACTCTGCCAGTCTATCTATATCTGTGCATTAAATTATTACAGTACATCGATGAGCCATTACATTATGACCACCCCCAGCCTAGAGAAATGAGCGCGTCTGGATACCGAACGGTGGCGAAGGTGAAGTTCACAGAGCAGTATATATACAACCCGAGGACCGGCTTTCGGCTAGTAGAGGGCCGCGGGTGGCCTAGTGGGCGACGTTCGTGACTGCCACGGAAAGGACCTCAGGTTCGATCCCAGGCAGGTACGAACGCTCGATCTACAAAATATCCGCCGTGCGTCGGATGGGCACGTTAAGCCGTCGGACCCCGGGTACTGCCCCCCGGTAATAAATAAGGGCGTCTTTCTCCCCCTTTCTACTTCGCTTCCGTTTCACTTTCCTATCGGGCACTCTAGCCCAAATCTCCTAGCTTCCTATTTCAAAGGGTTGTTTAAGACCTGGGGTCAGACACTCCTTTCCTAAAATCCTCTACATATGATCATCATCTTTCGGTTAGTAGAGTGTTCGCAGTCAGAATGAGAAAGGCTGCCGATTTATCGGAGTTTGATAAAGGACAAATTGTAATGGCCCGGCACCTCGGAACTACGATCTCGGAAATGGCGCGGCTTGTGGGTTCTTCACTTGCCACTGTAATGAGTACGTATCAAAAGTGATGCACAAATGGCCAAACGACGAACCGTCGTCGTCCAGCTGTGTGTCGTCCACAGCTCATTGATGCCACAGGGAGCGGAGACTGTTGCTCATTGTTCATATCGACAGCAGGGCCACAGTGCACAAATCACCCGCAGCTACAACAGTAATGATCACGGCAGCGTGTCACAGCACACAGTTTATCGTAGCCTTCTGCGCATGGGCATGCGTAGCCCAAGACCCAGCTGGGTCCCCATGCTCACAGCACGTCATCTCCGACAACGCATGCAATGCGCCGAAGATCATCAAGTTCGGCAGTGGATGACTGGAAGAAAGTGGCCTGGTCCGATGAATCAAGATTCCTGGTTCGTCAGATAGACGGCCGATCGCAGATACACCAATTACCAACAGGCTATGGCACGTGGATACACTGTTGGGTGGAAACAGCCCTCGGCGGCTATATTATGCTATAGGACATGTTTTCTTGGAACACGTTAGGCCCCATTGTCCCAATATCCCTAACAGCTGTCAGGTATCTGAACATCGTTGCGGACCAAGTTTACCCATTCATGGTAACTGTGTTCTCTGCTGATGGTGGCTATTACCAACAGGATAATGCGTCATGCCATAGTGACAGAATCATCAAGGAGTGGTTCGGAGAACGTGCTTGTGACTTTCTATTAATGCCTTAGCCTCCAAATTCACCTGACATGATTCCAATCGAACATTTGTGGTTCGACTAGGAAAAACGGGTACCAAAATGTACGGGAACTGGAAGACCTGCTGTTGACATTATGGTTCCAGATATCCCAGGATACCTATCGCCAAAGCATAGAATCTGTGCTTTGCCGAGTGACCGCTGTTTTGGTGGTTAAAGGGGGTCCACCAGCTTATTAGGTAGGAGGTCATAATGTAATAGCTCATCGGTGTATATGTTGCTCCGACGCACTATCAGTTATGTCAAAATGAAAAAGCTAAGTAATGTATTATTCAGGCGGAAAACCTTTAACGAGACGAAACTAAATTTACATAACTAAACAAACTCGAAAGGAAGGTTGTATAGAAGTACACGTCATGCATCCCACTCCTAAATTCCGTTAGGTAAAGTTGCTCTTCAAGGGCGACAGTTCGTGAATCCCAGGCTTGCTTTGAAAATGACGCAAACTATAAAAGTAAAAAATAAAAACCTTAAGCGGCCGATGGACCTGAAGCAAACTTTGCCCAAGATTTTCTGCTCTCCCCAACCAGAAGTGTTCACATAACAGCCGGGTTGTACAAAAGCTATAGCAAAATAACTCCTTTCCTTCTCTCACATCAAAAGTTCAGATTATAAACCTGTTGCATTCCGTAACAGTTGGTTTCTAGTCCACCATTATGCTGTCCGTTACACAAGGCATGATGGGAAAGGGCTAGTTCTCCTGAATTGGACACAATGCCACTGAGAAGGAAAAAGCACTCCCCAACATCTATCTCCTTTCTTAGATTTGTTAGCATTGTTGCAGCTTATAGACCTTTTACAAGTCAGTCAGAAAGGATTAGTGTCAATCATCGCTCTAAATAACCAGTTTGAATAACACAACTAAGGGCTTTCTGATTAACAGGTTCAATCATTTCAGTAGCGTTAGGCCCATTTGTTAGACACCGAATATGTTCTTTCAAGCTACGTCAGCGCAGTTTTCTAAAGTCAAGGTCATTCTTTTCAGGGTTAAAGGTTTAAAAACTAAGTTCAAAATTTTCCCCATGTTATTTAACATTTTATTTCACAACACTGTTATCAATCCAAGCTGAAAATCATTTAACTGTCGATCGAGGCACCTTCCATCTTAAGTAGTGCTATTGTCTCCTTATTGCCCCCCTGCCCCTCCGATCACATTTATAATTGGATCTGCGACGTGGTGCTTGTCTAGATCCTAATTCATTATCAATAGAAATGAGTCCAGATATTAATGAAAATGAAATGAAATGGTAGGGCCGTGTATTTTTCTTGTAAGGAAAAAAGAACACGAGAGTGGATGCAGAACAGGTAGATGCAACAGCAAAATTCTTTTGAATATGCCGAAATACCTTTAAAATTATTATTAACTGATCCTCATTAACGATTTTTATCACGTCTTTTAAAAAAAAAAAAAGATCGCGCTTTTGTTATCACTTTGTCCGCCCGTTCAACTGTGGACACCATACCTCTGAAACTATTAGTCCTGTTTAAATTTGTTTTTGCTTTGGGAAGCTTGAAATCTGAGAATGATGAGCCTTGCATTCCGGTTTTTTTTCGATGCACAGCTTCGCCGCAAGAGGGCGTAAGTGCGGATGATATCGAATTCAAAACACACTTTATTCCATATATTTGCTTCACATATCCGATTGAAAACATTATTTTTCCTTTCAATGCCATTTTTATCGAATACTATTTTAGGTACAATCTCTTTTAAGTAATGCATAAATTTTCCGGCAGGGAGAGTAAAGGTAAATTGCGTTTTCCCCTATATATCTGCTTCTAATTTTTGGTAAAGAACGGTTTGGCCGCAAGGTGGCATAAGTGTTTTTTTCTGCTTCTGAAAAATTAGATTGAAAAAATTATTTCATGAACCGATACCGCTTATCCCGCGAAACCTTTTCAGAATACTTTGTTCTTAAAATATTGCATAGTTTTCCCGCCAGGATGTGTAGATGCATATCTTATTTTCGACAATATTTGTGCTTCTAAGAGTTCGATTTCAATTTTTTTTTTGTTGGAGAGTGTTTCCGGTGAGAAATATTTCTCATATAACTTCAAAATTTTCAAGTAAAGCATAAATTTTCCCCAAGGGGTCGTAAAGGGTAAATTGCGTTTTCACCGATTTCTCCGATTTGAAAAATTCTTCCTGCACCAGATGCAAATCCTGATGGGAAATGTTTCGCATATAATTTTTAATTTTTTGATAAAAATTGCTTTGGCCGTAAGTGTTTATTTCTGTTTCTGATGTATTTGCAGCAAAATCTGAGCTTCTGAAAACTGGATTGAAAAAATTCTTTCCCGAATCCATAACAGCTCACCTCGGGAAACTTTTTAAAATATCTCTTGCTTAAAATAGTGTATAGTTTTTCCGCCACGCGGCGTAGACATAAATCACATTTTTACTGATACCTCTACTTCTAAGAGTCCGATTTGAAAAATGTTTCCTTTGTTGGAGAGCGTTTCCGATGTTAAATGTTTCTCATATAATTAAAAAAATATATATTAACGCACAACTGTGCCACTAGGGAGCGGATGTTCACTTTTCCGTTAACAGCTATATCTGCGGGACTAAAAATCCAATTGATAAATTCCTTTTTCGGTCAGATACTTCTAACTATGAACACTTTTTGCATATATTTTCTTCCAAAATATTGCTCAATTTCTCCTTTAGGAGCGCTAATGCTTAATATATTTTTCTCAATATCTCTGCTTCTACATGTGCGATTTAAAAAAATCTTTTAAATCTGTTTAATGCCATTTACCTTGTGGAAACTGTAGGTTTGTGTTTGAGAAGTTTTGTAGTTCACAGTTCTGTCGCTACGTGATGTTTCTTTTCTTCTGTTTGGAACTGCATCTCCGCTTTTAAAAGCCCCTCTGAAAATATTTTCTTAGTGGATGCTATTTCCTACAATAGAAATGTGGAGCATTCTTTTTTTTTACACTGAGAAAAACGTTTTGTTAATTCGGAAAAAAAAAGTTGAATCAACTAATACCTTTTGTCGTTATACAGTCAACAAAAATGTTTGTTGAATTTACAAATGTATTTTGCTGAAAATTACTGTTGATTCAACAAAATTTATTGTTATCATGACCAAACGTTTTGTTCATTTAACAAAATGCCTAGGTCGATTTTCGGGAATTTGTGTGATCCAAGAATATGCATTGTTATCGTGATAAAACGTTTAGTTGAATTAACAAAATATAGCCAACGAAATAATTTTGTGTTCCCAGTAAACCAATTCCGATGAAGTTTGGCTAAAGCAACAAAATAAATCGACAAAATAGCTCAACAAAACTATCTTGTTGTTTCAAACAAACTTTCTTTTCTCAGTGATAGCGCACAGATTATCTGCTAGGGGGTATAAAAGCCAAAACCTTTTTCTCGCTATCTCTGCTTCCGGGAGACGTATTTGAAAAGTTCCTTTTCCTTAGCATAGCTTTGTCCATGAAGGACATTTTTAGTCTATTTTCAACTTTTCCATTCTGCAAAACTCTTCCGCTAGAAGGCGTAGTGTTATATCATGTCTCCTTCTGTGTTTTCTCTTTTTAACTGTTCGATTTGAAAGTCTCTTTGTCTCTGATACCTTCCTTCTGCTATGAGAAACATTTTGTGCGCCATTTGTTATTTTTCATAAAGTACTTTTTAGCCGCTGGTAGATGTAAGTAGCTGTTCCTATTTCTGGATGTTTTATCTATCATAGAAACCCGGCTGATTGTTTTTCCAACCGGTTCCACTGACTTTGAATACGTTTGTTAAATTTTATTCTCGTCGGAAAGGATTCAAAAGACGTGCTCATTACAACCGAAAATTCGGTGTCATCTTTTTTGTTTTAATACGGAAATATAAGACGAAATGATTTTGTTTTAAGTCCAAACGTATTCATTACAAGTTTAGACGTAGGAGAATATTTGCAATGTGAGCTGCTTAGTCTTCTTGGTATTATTTTTTTTTTTTATCACAGCGGCATTCTTTTGTCTTAATGTTCCCAAACAGGTAAATAAAAAAAGTTAGCTTTTCCACAAAAGGATTAAAAAACAAAACAAAAAAAAACATTAAAGATCGTTGTTTACCTGTAAAACAAGATTTCTGAAAAAAAAAAACGAAGGAAAAAAGCTAAAAATTAGACGAACGCGCTTCAAATCTGTTTTTAATAGGATTACAAGCTTATTTCCTTCTACTTTGTCACGGTGCAAAAAAACTTTGTTTTGTGCAGCCTTTTTGCCGGCAGCACCATTATGTTTATTGAGGCTAAAACCTGCATTTCGGATCTAAGAACTGCATTTCTTTTTGGTTAATCAGAAATGATATCTTCTCTAATAATAAAACTGGTTTTTTTCAATATAAAGTATAGTACCTATTAACAACAAACTTCTAGTTGGGCCACGAACTGTACGATCAAAAGTTTTAATGATTAAAATAGTAATTCCCAACGCTGCATTTATTTGCATTATATGTACTGAAGCAGCAAATTATTAGGAACACCTCCTGTGACGTACCTGCCAGCAGGACGCACACGACATAAAGGCAGATAGGAGTCAGAATGAACGTCTGCGTAGCTCAGTTGGTAGAGCGGCTTGTTCCGGAATAAGCGGACTCGGGTTCGAATCCCGGCGTAGACCAAAAATGACGGAGAAATTTACTTCGTTGTAATGGCGCCCGAACTATCCGGATGACCCGACCGTTCAAAATCTCGCAATGGTGTGATGTTATTTCCACACCGCGGGATAGGAAAAATAAGAGAATCCCTTCTCTAGCGCTTCGAAAAATAAATGTGTGTGACGTTGCATTCCACACACCAGATTGACTGGGAGTTCTCAAGTGTACGTTCTTCAGCGGAAGCTGCCTATGACGATTCATGGTCACGGCTGACCCGTGGGCCATGCCCCCGGCCCTCTTTGGAGATGTGACGTACCTGCCAGCAGGACACACACGACATAAAGGCAGATAGGAGTCAGAATGAACGTCTGCGTAGCTCAGTTGGTAGAGCGACTTGTTCCTGAATAAGCGGACTCTGGTTCGAATCCCGGCGTAGACCAAAAATGACGGAGAAATTTACTTCGTTGTACTCCGTAATAACGGGTTGGGCATTAAAAACGCTTTACTGCCAGGTTCGCTTCCTCCTGGTCTGCAGCTGTTTTTTCGAGATTTGGTCTTTCCATCCACAAGTTCATCATGGATGAGTGACAGTCCATGTGGAATCAAATAGCGTGGGAACAAGCTTCTCCTTATCAAATTACGGATCGGACGTTTCAATATTGCAGATGCATAGTATATCATCCAGCAAATTCTGTTTCATACGTTCCATGTATCGTTAGGACGGGGATGAGCTCGTATGTTGTTGTGTATACATAGCCAGTATTCAAGACATGACAAGAAATGGACAGGTAACAAGAATTGATAAATATTCGTTGAAAAAACAACTCATCATATCATTTCTCAGTCGTTGTCCTGAATTTATTGTTTTTAATGCCTACCTAATAGGCATAAAAAACCGAAGCCGATGGACGATGTATGAAGCTGAGTTTAAAACCACTGATAAATACTGAACTGCTAAAAACCATGAAACAAGTTAGTAAAATCATGCAATGCATTAATTATGATACGCTTTCCAACACACTAGAAATCATTACTCAAGATATGAGGATAATGGCTTTGGAATAAATCTTGCTCCTATGACCTGACCTTTGACCCCATTTCGATGATATTCAACAGAATACAATTACACAAAGTAATAAATAAAAAATACTCAAAATAAATACCGATTTTGCACGGATGAAATCATAAACACAATATAATCCTGTAATGATTAGCGTGAACGATCGGCCCACAACTCCTGAGCGCCGCCTGGCGATCTGTGACATTAACAGTCTGTTTTTCAAACTGTAGACAGCACGGAGAGTCGTATCACCTGACTTATCATACACCGTGCTCGTAGCCCTCGAAAGTCAATCAGACTAACAGCACGACAGCTGGCCATCCCCAAGTCCTCAGTGCACAAAATGTTACGGCAAAGATTGGAAATGCACCAGTATAAACTGCAGATAACCCATCACATAACCTCAGATGATCACGTGAAACGTAAACAGTTTCCTGAAGAGATGTCGGAGAACATTGCAAATGCTGAATCTTTCCTGAGACAAATCTGTTTCTCAGATGTGGGCACTTTCCATGTTTCTAAAAAAGGTAATAAACAGAATGTGAGAATTTGGGGAAATGAGAACTTAACACCCACATTGCACAATGGAACATGAACATGCTAGCCCAAAAGAGAATGTTTGGTGAGGCATAATGGTCGACCCTGTTATTGGCGACCGTGAGAGCTGATAATTATCTGGACATGATTGAGCGGTTTGTGTATCCCCCAGTTGGATGAACTTGCAACTCAGGTCATTTTCGAACAAGATGGGGCGCCAACTCATTGGGCTTTGATTGTGAGGAGGTCTCTGGCTACCAAATTTCCCAATCGATGGATTTGGTGTGGTGGTCCCATTGCATGGCCCCCACGTTTGCCGGACTTAACACTCTGTGACTTTTTTTATTCGGATTCATCAAGGTTAGGTTTACAGTACCCCTGTTGCAGACATTGCTGACCTAAAGAGGAGGATTACACACGCACTGCAGAAAGTTAATACGGACATTCTCGAACGAGCATGGTTGGAACTGGAATATCTCTTAGACATCGTTCGGGTGACAAATAGCGCCCATGTCGAATGTCTATGAAACTTCATGATCTGTTCTGTGAATTAACACAAGTTGTGAATTGGGATCATTTATATTAAAACTATTATGATTGCTTGAAATTGGTTACACCTTTATGGGACACTTTGTGTTATGCATCTACGATATTGAAGCGTTTTTTTATATACGAATTTTTGCACTGAGCTTGAATTTAAAGTTATGTGTTATGTATTAGAGATTGGGTTACGGACATCTAGTTTGCGCAAAAATCGTCATGAGTAAGTTGTGCTTGCACTTCTCGCATTAGGCACTGCCGTTTCACGCATACCCTTTTTGCTGTGTGGCGACACTGCCCCTGTGTGTGTGGGACGTTTAATAATACCCTTGTGATTGTTGTATATGTTTTATGTACGTGTCGCCGTTTTGTTCGTGATTATGCTCGTTTCTTTCTGAGAAACCCTGAGTCACCTTTTAAACGATCATTGCGATGCGTCTTCTGTGTTGTTTTTTTCTTTTCTGTATCAGTGTTTTATCTTTTGTGTAGTCCGTTGTGTTTATTGTCGCCCATTTACACCGTTTCTTGTCATGCTTGTATTTCGGGGATTTTAGTTTGTATAGTTTTGATGTCTTTCTTTCTCGTGTATACCATGGAGCATGGCGCTGTTTCGCCTATCGAGGTTCTTGCGCCAATAAATTCCAATCAACCAACCAATACAGCTTCAATTCTTTATGACATGGATTCACTGAGGTGCTGAGATCGTTCTACAAGCATGACAAGCCAAGAGCATGTGAAGGCGTCTATGAATTGCCTAATGTTCGCTGGAGAAAGATTTCTGTTACGAATTGTTCTCTTAATCTCATTCCACACGTAATCAACTGGATTAAAATCTGGAGACTGTGAAAGCCATTTCATCACTTCGACATCACTGTCGTTCTCTAGGAACTGCTGTATGACAATTCGAGTCTTGTGGCATGGCGCATTATCCTGTGAAAGTATCCGCCCTCTCCATCAGGAAACACTGAGCATATACATGTTTTCTCAATGGCTTTCTCGACCTCACCGCACAGGAATTCAATTGGATTAAGATCTGCAGACTGCGGGGGCCATTTTATCACTTTGACGTCACTGTCGTGCTCTAGGAACTACTACGTGGCGATTCGAGTCCTGTTGCATGGCGCATTATCCTGTGCAAGTAGCCCTATCCTTCAGAAAACACAATATACATGTATGTGTGTTATCAGTTTCTTTCTCGAACTCTCCCTACAGGTGTTCAATTGGATTAAGATCTGGAGACCGTGGGATCCATCTTTGCACTTTGACGTCACTGTCGTGCTCTAGGAACTACTATGTTGTGAGGATTCGAGTCTGCAACGCGCATTATCCTTTGAAAGTAGCCCTTTCCATCAGGAAACACCATGTACATATGCTATTGTGCCTAGTTAGCAATTAAATTATCATACCTCGTTGCTTCAAAATGCTATTTCCGAAGAATTAAGTAACAAAATGTCCAACAAAAAAGCATACCCCAGACGATTACACAGCCTCCACTAGCTTGCGCATTTAACGCTAGGAAGCTGAAATCCATTTATTTTAGCTACTGACTTTAAATTCTCGGCCAGGTCATCGGAGTGAATTAAACGAAAACGTGATTCATGGGAACAAGTGGATTTTTCCCGTTCTCAAGGGTCTTATTTTGGTGTTCCCGTGCCCACTGAAAATTAATTTATCGGCTTTTTGTAAAGACGAGTGGTACACTGCTGTTACAGCACACAAGTGCCAATGTACGATGTACTGTGTATGCTGAAATTTTGCTTCTACTGTTGTACAACACGATTACTTTCACGCAATGGAACTCGTCTGTTACATCGTACAACTCTTTGCAATCGTTGTTACTCTAAACACCGACGAGTAGTTTCCGCTCTCAGAAAGACCGCTGACTGCTTGTTTTGTTGTTATGCGCAACTCAATGCACACCCTCTATACAGTCTTTTAATAGCCGAGAAGGTTAAAGGTTTTTGAAGTGCTTGCATCTGCTAGCTCAGCAGCGCCCACTAGCACAAATCTCGCATTGGTGTGATGTTATTTCCACACCGCGAGATAGGAAAAAAATAAGAGAATCCTTTCTCCAGCACTTCGAAAAAAAAAAAAAATAAGGGGGAGATGATGTAACGTACCAGGAGATGTGACGTACCTGCCCGAAGGACGCACACGACTTAAAGGCAGATAGGAATCAGAATAAAATGTCCGCGTAGCTCAATTGGTAGAGTGACTTGTTCCGGAATGAGGGGATCCAGGTTCGAATCCTGGCGTGGACAGAAATGACGGAGAAATTTACTTCGTTATAAAGTAATCTCAACATCATAGTTGTCTACGTAAGTGAAGATGGCGTGTGTTTAATTGCTACTGGATGTTTCTAAAAATTTCTTACTTCAGTGTACGAATATGTTTCTACAATTCCATTGGGAAAACTCTCTTCTGATCACATCGGATAGACGTACAATTTGAGCAACACTGCTTATACTCGTATTATTATCTTTTTAGTGAGCAGGTTTCTTACAAGGCAGTCTCCCTGATGGTTCCCTGTGAAGTCGACCGCGGACGGACTTTGTCCCTTACCCACAAACAGCAGAGGAATGGCAAGCAGAGATAGTAACGGGTTAACGGGTCGACAATTTCTTGCGGGTCTAACAGGTCGGGTCAAGGTGTTCCAGACAAGATTTTGAGCCGGTTTTATTCCCGTTTTAGTTCTTAAAAGAGAAAAATATATTCTAAAGAAAAATGAGCGGTGAATTCTGTAGTCGATACTGATGCTCACGGAGTGAAACATGATTTGCCATGCAAAAGTATTGTCTCTTTCTTAAAGCAACGAAGATTTCACACCAGCACTATATCATAAAAAAGATACTTCCTTTGCGTTCTTTTACAGTGCAATTGTCCAAGATAAGGTACAGACACACGCCATGCGCCTGATTCTCAGCTGATTCACTCTCTCCGTGCGAAGGTCACTGTATGACTAAGAGTTAACTCTTCACATCGCATCTTTTGCATTGAACATTCAGAGGTTTTCGATTGATGTGCTAATATCCCGTTCCCTTCCCATGACATGTCATGTCGAAATTAACTCCTTATTTGTTAACATATGTGGATTTAATATCAAGGAGGTTGAGAAAGGCGTCGAGTCCAACAAATACGTGCTTGTTGAAAACCACAAGGGGAAGAGTGAATGCTGGAAATTGTTTCGTCTCATTAAGGAACCGGTGAATAATTCTGTGTAGTTTTGGTCTAGCTTGTTGTTCAAAATGTGGAAAGTGTATAATTACAACGAAATATGTCGGCGGTGTAATAAAAGATTATGAAACCAAAAATCTAACGGACCATATGAAAGTATGCGCACCTCCATCAAAGCGTGGAAAGAGTGAACAATCTAACTACATAAAAAAATACATTTGTGTAATCGTAAATAATGATTTTCATGTGTAATATACTCCATGGTCACGGTCAGCCATTACTTCTAGATTACGGAAAATAGTGGCATTAAAAATGGCACAAAAATTTAGCAAATAACCAAATTTTATTATTAAAACAGGATTTCAGTTATTAAATAGCAAGCAGTTATTGGAATCATTGAATATATATATTACGTTTATATGTATACATATATAAATTGAGTTTCGAATTTATAGGTCAAAGCAGTTTTGTCCGGGTCGAGTTACGGGTCCAGATCGGGTCGGGTCCAGTTATGGGATGTCCGGGTCCGAAATGTTTGACCCGTTTCCAACTGTAACCTATGTGCTTAATTTTCACCCTCACAACAGCAGCAATACATCATAGCATTGACTACACCATGTGTTAGAAACATTGGGGTGGTAATTCCAGGTAATCTTCATAATGAAGGGTATTCTACCAAGAAAGGATTTTTAAAAATATTTTAGAAGCGGAAGCTGTTCCAAATCGAAGTGTACGCTGACGCTTTCTGGCGTCTAAATTGTGAATTACAGAAAAGCAGGGAAGTGTCGCAAAGAATGCTTCGTAGCAAAAGCTATACGAAGGGAAAGAATAATTAAATGCAACTTTTACAAGAAGAGACAGCAATATTTTATTTTACATATAGGACCCTAACGGGAAAACTATGCATTAAAGAGGAAAATGTTCGCAATCTTTACTGTAGCGAACGCAATTTACATTCACGCTCCCTACCAAGAAAACTGTGCCCAAATGGTGTTTGTTGTAACTGAAAGAATATTTAAAATGGGGCAGAGTAGACTCCGGTTAATTAGGACACATCGGAGCTACAACTACTTGGCCCAATTAAGCGGCTGCCCAAATAATGCAAAGCTTTATCCCAAAAAGCTACCTTGTTCTTGTGTTACCTAAATAAACGCCTGGCCCGATTAACCGATGACTCAAACCTGAATATTCTGTATTTAGATCCAATAGTATGGAACAAAATGAATTTTGGATTCGATAGTATTTGCATTTACATTCTCTAGCGGTGAAGTTATGTATCGGAAAAGATAAAGAAAACCTGTAAAAAATACCTGTAACAAACCAACGGTGTGAATTCACGGAAAATGTATGATAATAATGTGCAGAAAAGTTGCCGGTAAGTGTCCGTCTTTTAACGGAATTTTCGTTTTTAAAAGTTAACGCTTGTTTTTTTAACTGCCGTATTTTCATAGATTTTCCGTAGTCAGTAATTTTGTTTATTTCAGAAAAGTCCGATTTAAGTTTTTTCCGTATTTAGGCAGAAATTTTGCAAAAATCTAGCATGCTGAATATTTCAGCCCTTACGCGAGAGATACCTTTTGACTGCCCCGGTGGCTCAGTGGTCTAAGCGATGACTTCTGATCATTCGTCCGAGATGGGTCCGGGTTCGAATCCCGGTGAGGCATGAATGTTGTGTGTCTTACGGCTCTGGCTCGTTTCCTTGCCTGGAACCCGTGGCCCTAAATTAGGGACGGGCGACTGCTTGTTGCTCACGGTGGTAGTTAAACCTCCAATCTAAAAAAAAAACCGGTACATTTTGCGCCGGTTATCGAGCCCAGGTCGTTAGGGTTGAAGCCGCGTGTCTTAACCACTGAGCCAGAAAGCCACAGGAATTAAACTCACGTTTAAAGGAAAACTAAATGGGCGGTGATGAATTTTCTTTCTTTTTTTTCATTAATTCGAGTGATTTAGTCATTTTATTTATTGGAGCTTACTAGTTTTCTGAATACGTTTGTAATAATTTTATTTTTTCTTGAGGAATAATTATTACGAATTATTCTTCTTGGTTATTCAGTTCAAGGACTAGTTGTCCAGTAGATGTACTGTCTCTCCATTCCTCTATATTCTTCGCCGTTCTGTACAAGTCATAGCATGTCCTAGTATTGGTGTCTTGGAGTAATTGTGCCACTAAAACAATTCTTTGGCCCTCCTCTTCCTCTCTTGCCTTGAATTTTTCCTTCCAAAACTTTCAGAATCGGGCCTCCATGGCGCAATGTGTATCCCATTCATAACATTCTTCTTTTTTTTAGAGTGTTGATCACATTCTGTGTTTTCCCACTCTCTCCAGGACCTCCTCATTAGTCTTTCTATCGAGCCAACTTATTCTCTCCATTCTTCTATAGCTCCACAACTCAAATGCCTTTTCACTTAACTCTTGGTCAATGTCCATGTCTCAGAACCGCAGAGAGCTACTGGCCAAACATATGCCTTTACAATTCTTTTCCTCAGTTTTAGATCCATATTTTTGGCTGTCAGTTGTCTTTGATTCTCTCTAAAAGCCGTTTTGCCATCCCAAGTCTCATTCTAATTTCCTTTTCACATCTCGCATATTTTTGGCTGTCAGTTGACCCAAATAGCGAAATGATTTAACTTGTTCGATGCATTATCCTTCAATTTTAAGGAAAGCCTGTTTTGGATCCTTCCGTATTACCATTAGTTTTGTCTTATTTTTACATATCTTTCCATAGATATCCGCATTTTTGTGTATTTTGGTTTTTTACATATAGGACTCTAGTGGGATAAAAAATACGAATTACGTATTTTTTTTATAGGACCCTAGCGGATAAAAAAATTGAAATTACCTTTTTTTTTTTTTCATGGTGGTTTTTCGAAGCAACAGAATGGTTTAGTATTTGAGATCTGTTTTTCAACTGACAACGACTTTCAATTATTTTCTTTTAGATAAGGTGCAACGTACTGTTTTATAATATAATTTCACAAACCTTCTAAATAAAAGATTTACTCTTGATAGCTATATTGCTTCTGTCTTAAGGATTCCACAGACTGATATATACACGTCGTAGAATCACCTGTACAATAAATTACCTTCCCGGTTTCTTACGGTAACAAATATTGTTACGACCCATCCACGCCATTAATTTAGTAATTAATGGGCGTGGTGGATGTGTGAAATTAATTAAGTATTAATTATGTTCGAGGCTTGATTGGAGTTTAAAAGTGTAAACAGCAGAGAAAGTTTTATCTGGGGGTTAGAAAGGAAAAGAGGCGAAGAATTCTCCGTCTGGCTGGGTGGTCTCAGAATAGCTCTGTTAGGTCATAAATCGAAGGTTGCAGCTGACGGTCAGTCTAAACAGGGAAGGAGTTACATTTCGAAGAGGGGCCACTTGAATAGAAATGAATGAAGATGGGGGACAAAAGATTTCGCGAATAATCGTAAATTCGTCGATTGTTTGGGGTATTTTCGAGAACAATTGCTCTCTGTGTGGTCCGTGCAGAAAAATAAGATTTCGCACTTAGCGTGAAAATAAGGAAGGAAGTTCAGTTGTCTGTACGCTCTCCGATGTGAAAGGCTGGCTGCCTTGGATCTGCTATATGAATTGGGATAAATGAAGCAACGAATCTTCCTTTATTTGGTAAGAAACGGAGGACACTCGAGGCAGCTGGATATGATAGATTTGCCATAAAGACAGCGGAATGCCTAAATCAGCGTGATAAAGCAGCAATTTCTAGGCTGGGAGCCTCATGGAAATTAACGACTGGTTGGCCCAATGAAAGCAAAGTTACTGAGGAATTAAGAAGTCTGCGAGTGGACAGTGGTCATTCCATTGAGAAGCGAAGTCGGGTTCGAATGCTAGCCACTGCAGTGTGAAATCGTCATCCCCATTCATCCCCTACTATTGGAGGAAGTGAAGAGTCGCGCTTATCTTACGAGGCGAAGCGATGCTCCCTCAACAAATGCCTGGATGTGTGTGTGTGTGTGTGTGTGTGTGTGTGTGTGTGTGTGTGTGTGTGTGTGTGTGTGTGTGTGAGTGAGTACGGTAGCGCTAGGGGACGCAGCTCCGGCAATGAAATCTTCCCCGTAAAAAGGGAGGTGTGTATCTCTTTACTGGTGCAATCACAATTTGGATTTATTCTGAACAGCATCCATGTAAGGAGAAACATTTTGTTTTTATTGTTACATCTGCTACGCAATTTGTTGAGGAACTGAACTAATATATTGCAAGAACTGAACTGAGAAATAGTAAGACTGAACTGTGGAATTTAAGTTCATTAAAACTTTCTCGCGAGAACTGATTTAGGTCAAAGTTGACCCAATACTTATGTTCAGAAGACAGCTAAATTTTATTCGTATGTGTGCCATTGTCATGTTTTTATAGCCAATTAAATGTTTTTTAGGCAGTCAGCGCAGTCATGGAACACATTATTTATGTGTACGCATGTGATTGGTTCAAATTGTTTAAGTGTATGCCCATATAATACAGTTTTCGAGCCAAGAACTACGTCGAAGGATCTGAGAAGAAATATACTAATTGCTCGGCTACGGTTGTTAAATTGACTGACAGCGGTGGGATAATGACCCACTGTCGTAACATTTTGGTGCCAGCGGCGGTATCAATATATAACAGCTGGGGAAGAGAGAGAAGTATCTTGAGTAGTATGGGCTTTTGTTTCACCAAATCTTACGATGTACGGTGTGTCTAGATCTTTCACAAAATTACGGCACAGGCTTGGTGTTGAAGAAAATCATTTAGCGTTTTTGGTAAATTGTCGAGAACTTAATGTGATCAAGAAGTTTCTCAAATTGTCATGCTACCCACGCTCAAGACAGGATATGTGTATAATACAGGTGGCAGAAACCAAAAGACTATCTGCTGAGATCAGGAGGAAACATGGCCTACTCTCATACTTACAATGAACGTCTTACAATGAACTTTTACTGCTAACCAAAAAGGTACACCCGATTCTGATTGATCGTCTGTTAATTATCATCCATGCAGTTATTCAGTCTGAATTTCTTAAACTTCAGACCACGCATATCAAGAAATTAATAGCTCTGGTGTCCAGTAGACTTACGTACTTCAAGTTACTTAAATAAACGTTCAAATAAATCAGTTCGCTCTCATAGGACTATACCTGGTACGGCTGTTCCCCCAGATTTGAACCTTAGCAAAGTTCACTTGAATCCTAGTCAGGAGGCCGCAATGACTAGGTGCCTAAAATTTTCTTATCCTGAAAATCATCCTAATATATTTAGACTTATTCCTCAGATAGAGAATATCATAAAATATTTATCTCCAAACGAGAGAGAAAAAACTCGTTATGTGGTGCTAAAATCTATCAGCAACAGGCCTCCAACTTGCCGATCAAGCACCGTCTTTCGAGAAGAGCAGAAACAATTAGAACAATTTCGTAACGGCCCGAATTTGGCATTAGTGGCTACGGATAAAACAAATCAAATCCTTATTTTAGATAAACTTGCTTATCCAGAAAAAATGTGTGAAGCTATTGAAAAACATTCCACACTGTGTGGTAGCTAAGGACCCAACCAGGGCTACAATTGCAGTCCTGAGGCATCTGAGGAAGCAATCATCACTTCCTAACATCTTAGAAGATCCTTTTCACCATCCAATTGGCTGTAGGGTATACCCTCAAGTATACCTGACTTATTTGGAAAAATAAAAACACACAAAGGGCCACCCGGCCGGTCCACTTGTTTCAGGCTACGTTAACCCTACACGCCTCTTGGACAAACCTCTTGCTAAGTGGGTACCTTAAACCTCTTGTTATTTCTAAGTACTCCATTTCCAGTTCAACTAAAGCGGTGGAAAGGATTTGGACTTTCCAGTCGCAACATACTCCGTTCAAGTTAGTTTCCTTGGACGTAGTTTCCCTATTCCCGAGCATACCTCTGAATACAATGCACTCAATTATTGAAGCTAAACTTTATGGTTTAGGGGTAGATGTGTCTGATGTTCAAGCCGTACTTAATGCACTGGGATTCATTCAAAATCGAACATACCTTAAATTTAATGGCATTGTTTATAAACAGACAGGTGGAGCATCGATGGGTTCACCCCTCTCTCCACAAGTACTGGTCGAGATTCTTTTACAAGAACTGGAAGATATTGTTTTTAACTCTCACACCGATATTCCACTATTTTACATGAGGTATGTGGACGACGTCCTTGGTTTTTGGCAGCCCTCTCTCGAAAAGCTATCGTTATATGCTGAACGTTTGTCAAACCAATTTCCTTTTATTAGGTTTACTTTCGAGATTGAAGAAAACAATGCAATTATCTTCTTGGATTTCATTTTAGTCCCCGACACTCGTACCCAGTCCTTGACTTATTCTGTGTACAGAAAACCTACGATGAACCCTATTATTATTCCTAGCACCTCGGCACATCCTCCAAGTTATAAGCTTTCAGCCATCCGCTTTATGGTGAAGAGAGCAATTATTCACTCGTCAGGTGTAAAGCCTACGTAAAGCGGAGATCTTGAAAATCCAAGGTATTACAAGAACACATATGTATGACGATGGCGTTGTGGATCGCATCTTGAGAAACCAGCTCAATACCACTATCTCTACTCTTCAACGTAAGAGGGAGAATCCCAGCTTTGTAGCGCTTATCAACTATTACCCTGCCCCCTTGTCAATTCTTAGGAATGTTTGTAGTCGATACAACTTGACATTTGGAATTCGGACATCAAATATCTTATCAACTATTAAGAACGACAGAGACACCATAGATCCCAGTGAAAGGTTTGAAATTTACAGCATTCCCATGACACCAGTGGACAGTAGTTCATCACAAAAACTGTGTATTGGCTCAACAAAACGTTCTTTACAGCTTCGCCTTCCAGAACAAATTTATATTGTGAAGACCGGGGATATGAACTCTGCCCTAGCTCGACTTTCATACCGTGGGACCCACTATCCTGCCTGGAAAGAAGCCAGTATCCTTTTCACTCCGTCAGACTTGTCTACAATTTTTTGATTTTTTGATTGGAGGTTTCTTTTTTTAAATGATTTATTTTACCTGGTGGTACAAAGACATGACAAAGAGGCAGACATAAAAAGGAGACAGAAATTTCACAGCAACAAGTACAAATCCTACATGCTGACAGCATGCCAAATGATCAATTTACACAGATATGGACAGTGTTGATCATGTAACACATTGTGAACAAGTATACATCAAACATGGATTTTACAGTGTGCGAAATGACCAATGTACACAGGTAACCAGTGTTGGACTGGTTACATGTTGAGAGCCAGTGCCGAGAGACAAACACAAACATCCATGCCTCACCGGTATTCGAACCCGAACCCAACTAGGACGAATGGTCAGAAGCCAGCGCCTTAGACCACTGCGCCACCTGGGCGGCTTAAAATATGCGAACCACGTTACACATCCGGCATTCAGCGACATAGTTTTTTTAGTGGAGATTTAACGACCACCGTGAGCAACTCAGTGGGCTATAAGCAGTCGCCAGTCTCTTATTTAGGGCCATTGGTTCCAGGAAAGGGCGAGAGCCAGTGCCGTAAGACAAACACAACATCCATACCTCACTGGGATTCGAAGCCGGACCTCTTTCGGACTAATGATCAGAAGCCATCGCTTAAACCACTGCGTCACCGGGCCGGCGCGTCTACTCTTCTTTTCACAGAAAACTTGTGTATGTACTCCCACTTACAAGTCTGCTGCATTACCTAGTGAAATACCACAACCGTGTGAATTGTTATTTCCGGGAGGCGATACACATCCGTCGGAATAACCTGTAAGTGTTTTTTTAAACTAATGTTATAACTTACCTTATGTATATCAAGTTCATTGTGTGTAATGTTGACAAACTTCCACTAGAGGGCGAGGTGAGTACTCTTCACAATCGGACCTAGGTCATAGAAGTTCATAGAGTATTTATAGAGCACACTGGCACGTACAAATGCAGTCTGAGGATGGGACATAGTGACCCCGAAAGATCTAACTATTGTTATCTGTAAATATTTTAACTTTTAGTAAAGTTTACCCAACTTGTAAAAGGTTTTCTCCTTTTATAAATTTTAATCGTGTATTGACGGGTTCGTCTTTAATTATTGAAATATCTTGTGCAACAATAACCAAAATTCATGCGATAAATATATTATCAATAATACCGATCTCGCTGCAGAACTTCAAAATCAAATACTTCGACTGACTATTGAAATTTAACAGTTTAGATGGACGTCTTTTGCAATTTTGCTTCCTATACTTTCAACGGAAAAAATTTTGTACACATTTCTTTCACAATTAGTGTTTTCCCAAGGATGAAAATTTGAACATCGATTAAAATAACTGCATATTATAGCTTGGAATACTTAATATTTTCTAAAACATAACCATAATTATATTAAAAATAACTTTTCCTTTCGTGGTGGTGAAACCAGAAAAAGGATGGCGCGACCTGTACTTTGATGACGTCAGTAGACAAATAAATGTTGGATTGCATAATTATGGTTATGTTTTAGAAAATGTGAAGTATTCCAAGTTATAAAATGAAGCTATTTTAATCGATGTTCAAATTTTCATCCTTTGGAACGCATTAATTATCCAGAAAAAAGATGGCGCGTCCTGTACTTTGATGACGTCAGTAGACAAACAAATGTTGGATTGCATAATTATGGTTATGTTTTAGAAATTATTAAGTATTCCAAGTTATAAAATGAAGCTATTTTAATCGATGTACAAATTTTCATCCGTGGAACATTAATTTCCCAGAAAAAGATGGCGCGACCTGTACTTTGATGACGTCAGTAGACAAACAAATGTTGGGTTGCATAATTATGGTTATGTTTTAGAAAATGTGAAGTATTCCAAGTTATAAAATAAAGCTATTTTAATCGATGTTCAAATGTTCATCCTTGGGAACGCATTATATGTGAAAAAAATGTGTACGGAAGTTTTTCCATTGGAAGTATAGGAAGCAAAATTACTTGACGTCCACCTTAAGGTGGTTCCATCTAAAATCTCTGCCATATGTTTCAACGGTAATACTTCTTTACATATTTTCTTCGCAATTAATGTATTCCCAAGGATGAAAATTTGCACATCGATAAAACTAACTTTAAGTTACCGCATGGGATACTTAATACTTGCTAAAACATAACCATAATTAAGCAATCCAACATTTGTTTGTCTACTGACGTCATCAATGTACAGGTCGCGCCACCTATTATCAGGTCTGAACATTACTCAAAGAAAAATGCTTGATTTTTAATATAATTATTGTTATGTTTTAGCAAGTATTAAGTGTCCCGTGCTATAACTTAAAATTAGTTTTATCGATGTGCAAATTTTCATCCTTGGGAATACATTAATTGCGAAAGCCGCCCGGTGGCGCAGTGGTCTAAGGCGTTGGCCTCTGATCATTCGTCCGTAAGGGGTCTGGGTTCGAATCCCGGTAAGGCATGGATGTTGTGTTTGTCTTACGGCACTGGCTCTCTCCTTCCCTGGAACCAGTGACCCTAAATTAGGGACGGGCGACTGCTTATAGCCCATTGAGTTGCTCACGGTGGTCGTTAAACCTCCAACCAAAAAAAAAAAAAAAAAAAAAAAAAAAATTAATTGCGAAGAAAATATGTAAAGAAGTTTTACAATTGGAAACATAAGGCAGAGATTTTAGGTGGAACCACCTTAATCAAACGCCCAAATATTCCCGTTAATCTCTCCTAGTACCGGAAATGTTTTGATGTTTTGTCGTATGGATATGAAAAAGTTTAGAACGGAGGTTTTCCTTTAATATAGAGCCTTTGCACGTGACGTCACAAAACTGTCTGCTAGACTTCCGGGTGGTTAGAAAGTACCCGAGCTGGTCTCTCTCCATGCTTTTCAATGGCTGCTGTTGCTGTAAATAGAGTTAAAAAAACTGCTCTTTCTGACAAAGTTTGCCATCTTAATGGTGTGGAAAAGCAACGTTACGAAGAAAAGCTTTGAAATAATGGCATAGAAGATCCATAGGACATACCTGAAAGAAATTTTTATCCTCTGGAAGTTTGTGTTTCTACGGACCTCCCTGATCTGAACTATCACGATATTTGTAACTATTTAATAGGTATTATTTCGTGTTATACCGGAAAAGTTTTAAAGGCTTATAAAAGCCTTGATGCATATAAATATTTTAGCAATGGGTGGGTTAGAAACGCATTTATTTTGAAGACTGTAAACGAAAAATTTCTTACACGGCCTAACGTAAGTTGTTACATTTCTGACCGGTTCCAGTGTGTATGGGTGGTTCCAGTGTGTATTGCAATTAAAAAAAGAAAATACCGATTTATCATATCCCGAAAAACGGACTATTTTTTCACCAGAAAAAAAGAAAGAAAGAAAAGAAAACAGAGCCGGGAAAACGGACTACACAATAATGTACGACAGCACTCTCTAATTCCATGTGGACGCACAGTATATCCTTACATTTCAGTTCCAAAAAACAGGCATCTGTTCCAGTATTTAGAAATCAGTAACAGTACAAAATCTTGAAAGTTCACGAAAGCTTAGCAATTTCCGACTCGACAGCAAAGTCAAACCGTTATGTATCCAGAACATTTTAAACAGAATAACAAGGATTTACGTAAACACTTGAAAATAATACATAAGAGTGAACAAGAAAATGTTCCGATGTAAATTCGAATGTTAACCAAAGAATATAAACGCTTCGCGTGAAGAAGCTCAACCTCGTAGAGATAATGTAAAACAGGCGACAGCAGCGCCACCATGTAATGCGGCAGCAGATGCTCTGCGGGAAAGTTAACATTCAGGCGCAAAAAGCGTAGGAGACACGGGACGGGAAGCCTATTTCACGGAAAGGAAGCTAAGCTTTGATCTGCGACTGTTTCCTTCGGTCTCATTGGGTCTACTAAAGCATTTTTTTTTTGTTGTTCTTTTCTGAGTATCCCTCCTGTCCCTTCTTTTGGTGAAACAAATATATACATTAGCAATTAATATTATTTTAAGGAAATTTTAGCAGTTTTATTCTCACTTTAAGCACCGTAGTAATACCAGGTTGCTTGGCATGAATTTCATATTTACAATATACCTTAAATGTCAAAAATGCTGAGGCTGGTTTCCCAGTAGCAGCCATAATAATAATAAAAAAAAAAAAAAAAAGCAAAGACAACCGCAGTTTCCCAAAGCTACAATTTTTTTTTCTACCCTTCCGAAGTTTGTAAATTAAACGCACTGCGCTGGAGAAATTTTCTCAACAGATCGGAAAAACATCCGTTCGTACCTGAGTAGGTTCGAACCTGGGCCGCTGGCGTGATAGCTGAGCTCTCTACCGACCGGACTAACTCGCCACGATTGAGTGTATGCTTAAAGCTGTCTGTTTGGTATGCATTGTGTAATCGAATGCTTCCCTCTTTCATTTTACAATATTACGAGGTATTTTTCATAAAAGTCAGTTTCATATAATTGATAAATTAATTTTTTCAACGTAACGATAGCTTTTTTTTCAGCAAACGTTGTTTTAATGGTTTTCCAGGATATTTGTTTCAAACGGTTTCAAATTTGTTCTTGTTATTCATCCACTCCATTCCATGAATTGTTATTCATCGGAATGGAGTGGGTGTATTTCATGGCTGTAATATAAACGCAGATCTAGATGAGAACAACAAAACCTTTGAACAAAACGCCAACACAAACAAGCGTTTATATTCTTTGAACACAAACACGCATGCTCAGTCTAACTCAGTCTGCTCGGCATCCTGCGGCATCAGCCTGTAATGTTGGCTTCTGTGTAGTAATTCTTTGCCGCATAATATAGTGGCGCTAGTTACGTCTCGCTGAGCCTTACCTTCTTATCAGTTAGATATTCTTTGTATTAACGTAGTAAAATATGCAGATTTACGATACCTGAAATGAAGTGTTTACTGCAGATCCTGGCGGCCTGGGTTGACCATGGCTTCCGATTTACGGCTATTTTCCACATAATCAGGCGTTTTTCTGTCGTTGAAAAGCGATAAAAGGAAATTCCACTACCTTTCTCGTACTTTGAGAAGCACCCATACGCCACACAACTTCTAACCATTTCTAAAACTTCAAACAATCGAGGGACAGAGGTTCCAGAAATCGCTTTCCCATGTTAATCCTATGGGGACCTTAGCAGCCAAACTTCCTCTTAACCACTCGGAAGTAGCCGTGACGTCAAAAATGACGTCGGTGCAAAGGCTCTATAAGAAAGGAAATGCGGAAAGGTTTCTAAAAATTTAGAAATATGCGTAAATTCACGAAAGAAAATTCTTTCTTGTGAATTTCTTTCGTTAATTCACGAAAGAAATAATGGAAAGTGGCTCGTGAATTTCAGAAATTTTTTTACAGTGCAATATGCAAGGATCTTCGTTCTCACATTTCAGGCTTTCCAATGTAAGGAGAATGACTTTAATTGGACAAACAGGTACAGAGATAAGGTACCCACAGACGGACAGACATCATGATACAATAAACACGTACTTGTTTTTCAGAAGTCGTGCTATAAAAGAGATTAAACGCACTAAAAATGGAAATCAACTGTTCGAGGATTTAAGAGTCAAATCCAAGAAAGAATTATAATATGGACAGGAAAAATTGAAGTCCTTAAATTACCCAGGTATATTCAGAATTTCTTAATTATAATTCAGAAATTTCGGAAGTTTTCTGTTTCTTAGGAATTTTGCGTGTCCTTAATTTAAGGCATCAGGCTGTTACAAATCCCATTGGAATTTGCAGATCCTTCAAGCCTGTAAGAGCATTTGGGTTGCACGCGCTTTTGGATGTTTCAAACGACAGAGGAAACAATACCATTGAATAACGTTGTCCTTTCCTGCTGATTTAACCTGACCTTGTGTTGAACCGTGTAAGCACGATGCTGTCATCGAAAATCGGTTCCGCGCAATTATTCACAATTACGTAAAAGAACGGAGTTGCTGTTGTGTTTCTTACTCATTCTACGAAGTTCGTGTAACCAAATGTATTCTACAAACAATACAATATTTATCTGATATGACGTGCTGCAGCTTCTCAGTAAATGCAATTGCTTTTGGAATTTCCTGTTGCTTGATGCAAATGACATAAACACATCGTAACAGATTTTGGATTTCCAGAAAGAGAATTTTATTAGAGTTGTACTCTTATTGTTTTTATATGTACAACTCAATAAATGACCTTGTATATACATAGGATTATTCCGCCATCTTAGCACGATTAACACAAAATAAAATTGTATCACGGATAAAAATCATTTAATATGCACTGTCTACCAACAAGTAATTGAACACCTGTGATAGCAAAGGAAAACGAAGTTTATTCAACTTCAATAGTTGGCGAAGCCTCCACGAGCGTCGATTACAGCTGCGACCATCCGAGGCATACTCTCAACCAGGCTTTGTACGACGGCTAGCGGTATTTTCTTCCACATGGCTTGAAGAAAACAGGTCAGTTCCTTCACCGATTTCGGACGGTGGTGGCACCCCTTAAGTCGACGCTCCAACTCGTGCCAGAGGTGCTCGATAGGGTTAAGGTCCGGGCTCTTCTCAGGCCAGTCCATTCGATTAACCCCATTGTCACCATACCAAGCCATGGTGGACCTCACAACACGACAGGTGGCATTGTCATCCTTGAAGTAACATGGTTCCACCCTGTAAAACTGTCACAACGTAGGGAGCGCATGGACATCCAAAATGGTGCAGTAAGTCTCGGTGTTGAGTCTAAAAGGAATTGCGACCAAGGGTCCTGTGCCATACCAGGAGAAACACCCCCATAGCATAATTCCATAGCCGCCGAACTTCACAGTTGGCACAATACATTCCGGCAGGAGGCGTTCTCCAAGCAGACGCCAAACCCAGACCCTGCCATCCGAACGGTAGAGGGTGAACCTTGATTCGTCGCTCCAGAGAACCTGTTTTTACTGTTCAACGGTCCACTTCCGACGTTCTTTGCACACATTAGCCGAGCAGCGCTATCGGACTTGGTGATCAAAGGCTTGTGGGCGGCAGCACGTCCATGATAACCGAGCAGATGGGCTTCCTTACGGATGGTATTTATCGAAAGAACACTCCCGGAAGCCTGTTGAAACTCCTCGCGGATGTGGCCCATCGATTTGGAGCGGTTCTTCCGAGTTTCTCTGGCCAGCACCCATTGGTCTCTAACTCCCAGTTTTGTGGGTCTGCCGGGTCAGGGCACATTCCGACAGTCACCTCTCATCTTCCACTTGCCAATCACGTAGGCCACTGTCGAATTTGGGTAATTCAACTCGCTGTATATGTCACGTATGGATCGGCCATTTCTGTGATACCCGACGATTACACCTTTCTCGAAATCAGAGAGCTCCGAACTGCGTGGCATCTTGCATGCGACTGGTTGCGTTGTTGTTTCCCACACGATATTTAACGGCGGCGGCCGTGACGTGTATCAGGACCGCAGATATAGTAGTTTGCAGAGGTGTCCAATTACTTGTTGGTAGATAGTGTATATCATCATCATCATCATTGTCAACCATTATCAATCCACTGCTGGATGAAGGTCTCCCCAAGTTTCCTCCACAACGGTCTGTCTTGTGCCAGTCTCCTCCATGTCACTCCCGCATATTTACGAATTTCATCCACCCATCTCCCATGTGGTCTTTTTCTGGGTCTTTTCCTGTCCCTTGGAATCCATTCTAAAATTTCGGCTGTCCATCTATGGTCTGTCCTTCTGGCAGTATGTCCAGCCCATTGCCATTTCAGGGATTTAACTCTGATCATGATGTCTTCCACTCTCGTCATTTTTCGGATCCACGAGTTCCTCTTCTTATCTCTCTTGGTTATACCAAGCATGCACCTCTCCATGCTGCTTTGAGTTGTCTGCAGCCTTTGTATGTCTCTTTTAGTTAAGGTCCACGTCTCTGCACCATACGTAAGCACTGGAAGGATGCATTGATCAAACACTTTTCTTTTAAGACATAATGGCATATTGCTCTTGAAAATTATGCTGTTTCTTCCAAAAGCTCTCCAGGCAAGTTTTGTACGCCGATTAATTTCTTCATCAATGTGACCCTCACTTGATATCTGCTGTCCAAGATAAACGTACGTATCTGTTATCTCCAGTTTTTCTCCATCAATCGATAAATCTTCATTTCTTGTAAAAGCATTGAACATCACTTTTGTCTTCTGAAAGTTCATTTTTAATCCCACTTCTTTACTCTTGTCAGCAAGTTCCTGGATCATACTCTGCAGCTCTGATGGGGTAGTTGCAAAAATGACTATGTCATCAGCAAAACGAAGGTGGGTTAGATAATCTCCATTAATCTTTATCCCTTTGTTTTCCCAGTTCAGTGATTGAAAGACATTTTCCAATGTGGCATTAAAGAGCTTCGGAGATATGGTGTCACCTTGTCTCACTCCCTTTCCAATTTTTATGTGTGTTGTATTTTCAAACAGCCGAATCTTTGCACTTGCATTTTCATAGATGTTATTAATAATATTAATGTATGCATCTTCAATACCGCAGGATTTCAGAGCCGTGGTAACTGCTGATGGTTTCACCGAATCAAAGGCTTTTTCATAATCGATAAAAGCCATGCACAATGGAAGTTCATATTCCCTCGCTCTTTCAATTAGTTCTCTCAGTACGTGGATATGATCTATTGTGCTGTAGCCACTCCTGAATCCAGCTTGTTCTCTCGGTTGAGCCATGTCCAGTGTTACCTTCAAGCGGTGTGAAAGAACTTTAGTGAAGATTTTATAAACCACTGATAGGAGGCTGATAGGTCTGTAGTTCCTGAGATCCTCAATGTCACCTTTTCTATGTAGCAGGATCATTGTAGCATTGTTCCAATCCTCAGGAATCTTCCCTTCATTAAGGCATCGAGTGAAAATTTGGGCGAGTACTGTTTCAATTTCTCCACTTGCTTCTTGTATGATGTCTATAGTAATTCCATCTTCTCCTGGAGCTTTCCCCCGCTTCATGTTCTTGATTGCATGAGCAACTTCTGCTGGGAGGACTGGAAGAACCCTGGTACCTTTCATGATGTCTGGAGTACATGTATCATCCCTTTCATATAATTTGGAGTAGAAATATTTCACTCTTGTCAAAATTTCGCCTCTATTTCTTGTTATAGAACCATCTTCTTTTCTCAGAGCCATAATCTGTTTTCTTCCCTTACTGAGATGTCCCTTTGCTATCTTAAGGCTTTGGTTGTTTTCAATTGCTTTCCTCACTAGCTCACAGATGAATTTCCTTACGTCTTCAGTGATACTTTTTCGTGTTGTCTTGCATAGCTCTATATATTCCACTTTGGAAGTCACATCTTCTTTAGTTGTCCTCATCTCTCTTCTTTTTTGCATCAACATTTTGGTTTTTCCTGATAATTTGTTCACATGCAACTTGTTCTTAGACCCAGCTAATTTTGTTGCTGTTTCCATAAGAGCTTTGGTTACTTTTCTGTTAACTTCCGAAATATCCACTTCTTCCGATGTTAGGCCTTCTAAAGCAGAGAATCTGTTCTTCAGTTCCAACTTGAAAGTATTATGGTGTTTTTTAAGGTTGGTTATGTCAATACATTTTGTTTGTCTTATGAGCTTGCCACGTTCCAGTTTAGTGTTGAGGTGCATCTTACATCTCACCAATCTATGGTCACTACCTGTGTTGAACTTGTTCAGCACACTGCAGTCTTCGATGACGAATTTTTTGTTACACATAATAAAATCAATTTCACTTGTCGTCCCAATTGGATGTCTCCATGTCCATTTCCTGTGTGGCTTTTTCTTGAAAAAGGAGTTCAAGATGAAAAATCCTTCTGCCTCTGCAAACTCAACGAGAGTATTTCCACGCTGGTTTCTGTTGCCGTGTCCGAATTTACCTACTGAAGTTTCATTCTGTTGTCGTTGCCCTATTTTTGCATTGAAATCTCCCATAATTATCTTCAAGTGCTGCTTACCTTTATTATTTAGATGACGAATTTCCTCATAAAGTTCTTCAATTTCTTCTTCAGGATGACTTGTGGTGGGTGCATAAGATTGAATAATCTGAGCCTGGTATCTTCTCGATAGTTGGATAACGAGTCGTGCAGCTCTGTCAGAGGAACTTTCAACTTCTATCACTTTATCCTTCAGTTTCTTGTTTATTATAAATCCAACACCACTAGTTCTGCCAGTATCTGTCCCACGATAATAGAAGAGATGTCCACTTTTCAGTTCAATGAGATCTTCTCCTTTTCTCCTTACCTCACTTAGCCCAACAATGTCCCACTTGATCCTTTGTAGTTCCTCTTCCAATTCAAGAAGCCTTGAATCAGAAGATAGGGAGCGTCCGTTATAGGTAGCCAAGGTCAGCATCAAATGGCAGCCTAGTCCGGTCCTCCGGGGATTCTTAGCACCCTCTGCCTTCATGTCGCACTGGCCGCTGCCTTGGCCAGGTACATTCCAGCTGCCGGAGACTGAGGGCCAAGATTTAAGTTGTAGAGTCATTTTGGAGGTGTTTGGCCATAACTCACCACGCTGGCCAAGCGGGTTGGTGAGTGTGGGATAGCATTTCCTCTGATCCCGATGGTATAGTTATACCGCTATTGGCGGTCGTCAGAGCCCCTTTAGTGGGAACAGGATGCACCACGAGAAGGCGGGGTTGACATTTGTCAAGGAGAGGCTGTGATGTTACGCATCACCTGACCTTTTAGAACTGGATCCGAGGCAACAGCCATCTCACGATTATCGAACGGAGGTGAATATTTCCCCAACTGGAATGAGGCCTCAATCTTAGTCACACCGTTTAAAAAATCATCCTTACTATTTACAGAAAGCCTCATTATACATAGCCTGGGACATTTATGCTGCAATGACTCCACACCTCTATGTATACCACAAGCTTGGAAACGCCTAGTGGATAAAACTGAAAACGACGAGGCAAATAACTCACCACCAAATGTATAAAACTGAAAACGACGAGGCAAATAACTCAGCACCAAATGTATAAAATCAACGAACAAAAATAATGACTTTGGTCAGCGACAAATGCGTAGAACATCGTTTCCTCCACACTTTACGCTTTTACGTCAGAGTTTGAACTCTAATTCTTATACTATAACATGAGCTCCGAACTACGTTCCACAGTGTACTAACATCTGATGATGGACCCATAGTGGGTCTGAAAGTAAGGCATTTTTTAACCTGTATATACAGTATATTAAATGCTTTTAATTCGTGATACAATTTTAATTTGTGTTAATCGTGCTCAGACGGCGGAATAATCCTATGTATAACTCATAGCACGAAATTCTTTGTGTTGGACCTTGTATGTGTCTATCTGTGGACACATTACCTCAGTTTCTAGAATATTTTTTTTCTTTTGCATGTTATTAATCTTCCAGAATAGCAAAACATTATAATTGTTATTTCCGTAAACTATTGTTGCATCAGCCTTAAGGTATTCCGTACGTGATGTAAAACGATTTTATATTTATATGTGGTTACCCAGCTTCATGTAATTTTTTTTAAAGGTTTCGGAAATAAATTTAGTCCATTCTTAACTAATTATGGTTTAAACTGTCGTTGCTGATTAAGAATACACATCTAACATTTTATTTTCGGAAAAAAAGGATTAATTCAGCTGTTTCTGCGAAACCTTCGCGTTGCAGTCACGAGCCAGCATTAGAAATTGTGTCAACCACATGTCGTGAGAACACACTTGTATTGCGAAATTTAGTAGGAGAAATCAGGAATTAAATTTATTTTAAAATGCATTGCACTTCTCTAGAAGCCTATTATTTGTCATGGTATGTGGTTTGCGTATTATTCATCGCCTGATTTTTTTTTCCTATATGCTGATCCAGTTGCGTGGTCCTTACGGAGCATTCTATTTCACAAAGAACTGCCTTCAAGGTTGAATAACACTAGTCTTTTTAGTAAGTAAATAGATAATAAAATACGTTGGGAGTAGGGGCGGCGGCAGTTGAAATTCGTTGACCGGGACCGAAATTTAAAATCACAATGTAAGACACAGCAACGACGGTAATTAAATTTTTATTTATTTATGTTTTCCATTGCAGAAATTGTTTACCCTCATTGCGGTGTTATATCTAATTCTACGAGTATCTGCTTCGTATTCGGTTCGTAAGCGTTTGGCTTGGTGAGCAACAGCAAGCAAAGACGGTATATCACCATTGCTTAAGGGGAAAAAAATGCCTCCTCCATGGCGCAGTGGTTTAAGAGTTGGCTTCTGACCATTCCTCCGAGATGGGCCCGGGTTCGAATCTCGGTGAGGCAAAGATGTTGTGTTTGTCTTACGGCACTGGCTCTCTCCCTTCCCTGGAACCAGTAACCTTAAATAAGGGACGGGCGACTGCTCATAGCCCATTGAGTTGCTCACTGTGGACGTTAAACCCCTAGTACAAAAATCAAAATTAAAAAAATGAATTAAATAAGAATCAGATCTCAAAGATATAAACATAGCGGCACTAAAATCATTAAAATCATTAACACTAAAATCATTCCCACGCCGGAAAACTCCTGTGTTTTAGAGTAAAAAAAGTAATGTAATACCGTTTTCACATCGTCCACATCATCGAAGGTTTGGAGAGTGAAGGCGTTCTGTAACGATGGAAAAAGGTGGTAATCCGTAGGTGCCAGGTCAGGGGAATACACTAAGTGAGGTAACACTTCCCAACTAAAGTCCAGTAATTTTTGCCTAGTGGTAAAAGCAGCATGAGGTCTGGCGTTATCATGATGAAGAATGAGGTCTGGCGTTATCATGATGAAGGATAACGTCTTTCCGATTGACGGGTGCTGGCCGGTTCGATGTCAGTTGTTCTCACAATCTGTCCAGCTGTTGGTAGCTTAGGTTAGCATTTACCGCTCGGTTAGGTGCCAACACCTCCCAGTGGATTATTCCATGGACATCCAACCAAACACTCAAGAAAACCATTTTGGGATGCAGTCCTTCTTTTGAGGTCGATGGAGCAGGCCCCGCACCTTGCCGCACAATCCGTCGACACTTTATATTACGGTACATTACCCATTTCTCATCGCCCGTTACAATTCGTCCCCAAAACGGTTCATTTCTGTGACGAGAAAGCAAACACAGGTACGGATTCTTTCCTCTCGTTGCTTTGCAGAAAGCAGATGCGGAACCCAGTTATCGAACTTGGTGATGAACACAAGCCCATGCATCCGTCTTTCGACTGTTGTTCTGTGTACCAACAACGTTTCCGCTAATTCCCAAACGGTTGGATGTGGGTCATTTGTTATGGCTTGGTCCACATCCTCGTCAGAACCCACGGATGGTCTTCCATTATGTGGGCTGATCTTTTACAGCTTCTGTCTCCGTTTCGTAATTTCCGAAAACAGCGGTGACATGTGTTATCTTCAACTGCATCCTCCCCGTATACTACTACGTTTATCGAACCCGTACAGTAAACAATGTCTAATGTGCTCCTTATCACATGCCACGTTACACTGTCCATGATTTCCGTTACGAATGACTAATTCGAACAAACCTAGTGTCTCTATATCCTCTACTACTCCACGCTTTATTAGCCTAAAATTCGGTATCGCAGTGTCATCTGTCACGTGACTACTCCAATCGCAATTTGCATCTATTACAAAAACGGGTAGAACTTTCGCACACAACCAATAGTTTTCTCTTTCAGCACCATCTGGTTAAATAGTAGTTTCGTTACAATATATTTTTTACGCTTTCCAACCGCAGGTTGAAGAAGCGTATATGCTCCACCTTTGTCCGTCCGTCCGCACGATAACTGTCGTAAAAATGGTTCGATTTCGATCAAATTTTAGTATGTGGTAGCGGACCACTTGGGGACAAACCCTATTGAAAATGGGACAAATTGGGTCAAAGGTCACGACGTAGGAGCAGGATCATTCTATTGGCCTTATGCGTCATAACTTGCGTAAATATGATTCGATTTCAATGAAATTTTACTATGTGGTAGGAGACCGGCTGGGGACAAACTCTATTGAAAATGGACGAAATGTGGTCAACGGTCAGGACATAGGATTGCGATCCATTCCATCGCCCTTATCCCATATTATTTAGGTGGACGTCAAGTAATTTTGCTTCCTATACTTCCAATGGAAAAACTTTTGTAAACATTTCCTTCACAATTAATGTGTTCCCAAGGGTGAAAATTTGAACATCGATTAAAATAACTTCATATTATAACTTGGAAAACTTAATATGTTCTAAAACATAACCATACTTATACACTGACGGAAAAAAATCCCAACACCACGAAAAAATAGTTGTAGAGGAATGAAATGGCGGCAATACATTTGCATAGGTAACATATTTAATCGATTAAGGTTTCAAGATGACAGCTTATTGTAAGCACGAGAAGAACCATTTTAAATGTGAAATGCTGGTACATTAATAACCTGCGTAATCGCCAAAATGTTGAATAAAAGCACGCAAACGTTCACGAATTGTGTCGTACAGGTGCTGGATGTCAGTTTGTGGGATGGAGTTCCATGCCTGTTGCACTTGGTCGGTCAATACAGGGACGGTTAATGCTGGTTGGGGGTGACGCTGGAGTTGTCCAATGATGTCCCATACGTGCTCGATGGGTGAAAGATCTGGGGATCTAGCAGGTCACGGCAACATGTCGACACTCTGTAGAACATGTTGGGTTACAACAGCGGTATGCGGGCGAGCGTTATCCTGTTGGAAAACACCCCCTGGTATGCTGTTCCTGAATGGCAGCACAACAGGTTGAATCACCAGACCGACTTACAACTGTGCCGTCAGGGTGCGTGGGATAACCACGAGAGTGCTCCTGCTGTCATAGGAAATTGCTTCCCAGACCATAACTCCAGGTGTAGGTCCAGTGTGTCTCGGCCGCAGACAGGTTGGTTGCAGGCGCTCACCTGGCCTCCTTCTAACCAATACACGGCCATCACTGGCACCCAGGCAGAACCGGCTTTCATCAGAAAACACAACAGATCTCCACTCCGTCCTCCAATGAGCTCTAGCTTGACACCACTGACTTTGCAAACGGCAGTGGTTTGGAGTAAGTGGAATGCGCGCTACAAGGCGTCTGGCTCGGAGCTGTCCTTCAAGCAACCGATTTGTAACAGTTCGTTGTGTCACTGTGGTGGCAACTGCAGCTCGAATTGCTGCCGCAGACGCGGTACGATGCGCCACGGCCATACGTCGTACACAACGGTCTTCCCTCTCAGTAGTGCCACGTGGCCGGCCGGAACCTGGTCTTCTTGAGGCAGTACCTTCCCTTGACCACCTCTGCCAACAATGATGCACAGTGGCTACATTCCTGCCAAGTCGTTCTGCAATATTGCGGAAAGAAAACCCACCTTCTTGTAGCCCTATTACACGACCTAGTTCAAACTCCGTGAGCTGTTGATAATTGCTTCTTCGTCTTCTTAAAGGCATTATTGACTAACATCAACACCCTACGTCGAATCTCAACGATAACTAACGCTCACGAACGTTACAGCGCGTATTTACAGCAAACCTGCTTTGCATGTTCCGAGGGGCGTTACTAGCGCCACACGTATGCGCCGAGCGCAAAATTTGCATAGACATCATCTTACAGATATACTCTCACCGCCTACCAACTGTCGTTTATCTAACACAACCCCTTCTTGGTGGTGGGATTTTTTTCCGTCAGTGTATTAAAAATCAATAACTTTTCCTTTGGTGGTGTTGAAACCAGGAAAAAGATGGCGCGACCTGTACTTTGATGACGTCAGTGGACAAATAAAAGTTCGATTGCATAAATACGGTTATGGTTTAGAAAATATTAAGTATTCCAATTTATGAAATGAAGCTATTTTAATCATGTTCAAATTTTAATCCTTGGGAACGCATTGATTGTCCAGAAAAATAATGGCGCGACCTGTATTTTCATGACGTCAGTAACAAATGTGCGGATCCTATTAAAGTTTTATGACGTCATACTCTTGCTGGCGAGGTTGACGAAAAAGACAGGCTACGGTCTAAATCTAGAGAATCAGGAGCTAGAATTAAAATTAATAAGGGAAAAATTCTAGAGAGAAGAAGGTCCCATGAACCAAGGGACGTTAAAATACCAATGGATAAAATAATAGAGATGTCCCCTACTCGATTGGCGAAATAGTCACGTGCACAACTTAGTGCTGTCACCAAGTCAATCGGTTGAACAGCTATTGCGTTTCATCGTTGGTTCACATTTGTTTGTATTGAGTGAGTGTTCCGTTTATTGTCATTTGGATACACGTATAGTTTTGTAAGGTAGGTATTATTATATTTCTAAGATAAGGTTAATTCTTAGTAAACGTTTTATTTAATTTTGGTGATAATTATAGGTTTAATGAGTAGATCTTAGTTTCACACGTGTTGAAATCTGTTCATGTCTCGTGAATAGTGAAGTATAAAGAAGTGAGTTATTCTGTAGTGTTGAATTCTTATTTCAAATAGAATAATTAATATATTTTGCCAATGCCGATTCACATAGAGCTTGAATATTACGAATATTACCAGAAATCAGGGCAACTTTTCAGGAAATTAGCCTTCGTAATTTGTATAACATTTGCATCTCCAACAATCGTTAGCCCTTTCTTTACGAAATTAATGCTTGAACTGTTGCATTGTAATGTGTCTCTGAATTAAAGAGGACATTTTTTAATTTCGTAACTTAATGCAACTGTGATATAGCATTTGTCTGATTGAATTTACTAAAGCTGTCTGAACAGTGTGGACAGATTATGTTGAAAAACTGCATGATCAACTTTATTCTAACTGTACAAAACATAGGGAACTACTTTCGATTAAAAATTTCATATCTAGTTCTTCACTTGTATTAAAAGGGATCCTAAGCATTTTGTTAAAGAAGGAAATTATTTCCAAATTATGTACTTTTAGTGTACAGAAGCATTGTCCTAGAAATAACCCCATTAAACAAAATACATGCAATAATATCAACAATTTAATTTTTTCAGAACAAGAAAAAAATATAACTTTTTAATTTAGTAAGGAACGTTTTAGCCAGATATATATATATATATGAGGGAACACTTTTTCTTCGACCTCAATATGATTTCGCTTGACGTTTTCCGTTTGCTATTAATATTCTGTACGCTATTTATTAAACGAATTTGCTTTTCATTGTTGCTAGAAAATCATGAACGCAAAAAGAAAAAAATGAACTACGCGGACAACGAAGAAAATATAGTTAATTTCATTAAATCGAGCAACAAAACTTTCGAATATGTCTCTTGATACGACTTTGCTAAAGGAACGGCTAAACGCAAAAATCCACACTACACGGAAAACGAAAAAAAAAAAAAATTCAGTAGTGTTAAACGATTAAGTTCAGTAGAACTCCCATTTTAATAATGTTCCTTTTAAACGTTTTCTTCTCTAATAGTTTTAAATTAATATGCAATGATTAAATGTGCCACCTTATATTCGCTGCGTGTTGGAAAAAATAGCTCTCTACTCGGTCACCGTTTGCTCTCGGCAGCCCAAGCAGAGGCAACAGCACTAAGTTGGTCACGTGATCTCGTCGATGCCCTTTCGCACCGAAGCCTGTCTTTCTCGTCAGCCTCGCTTGCTGGCGGTCGCAATTCCCATCTGCCTCATTACGTCACGCGTTGTGTGCGTATGTTCGTCCGCACGATAACTCGCGTAAAAATCGTTCGATTTCGATGAAAATTTAGTATGTGGTAGGGGAACACCTGGGAAGGAGCCCTATTGAAAATTGGCGAAATGGGGGTCAAAGGTCAGGACATAGGAGCTAAATCACTTCCATCACCATTATGCATCATAACTTACGTAAAAATTCTTCGATTTGGATGAAATGCCAGTATGTTGTAGGGACGTGCCTGGGGACGAATCCCATTGAAAATGTGCAAAATGGGATCAAAGGTTAGGACACAGGGGCGGGATCTACTCCATATCCCTTATGCATAATAACTTACGTAAAATTGCTTCGATTGCGACAAAACTTTATCATGTTATTTCGAAGGTATACTGAACCAGTGCTGTTGAATATAATCGAAATGGGATCAAAGGTCAGGGCGTAGAAGTGAGATTAATTCCACAGCCATTTTATGATTTCTAGTATGTTGGAAAGCGTATCATAATCAATGCATTGCATGATTTTACTAACTTGTTTTATTTTGCTTTTTGTAAGGTCTGGGTATTTCTTTTTGTCTCTAGTCAGTAAGTTTTGATTTCGCCAAACGAATGAGAGCAGAGTTGTCAGCAGCGTGGGCTTCTGGCTATTCGTCCGAGTTAGGCCCTGGTTTAGTACTGGATAAAGCATAATTGGTGCGTTTGTTCTACGAGGTGGGCGTTGTTCCTTTTGGGGGAACAGGGGCTCTAAATTAGAGACGAGCGACTCTTGATAGGCTCAGATATAATACTTTTGAGAATCGTTGAACCCCAAAAATTTATCTAAATGATTAATAGAAGAACTCTGATGCAATCTTTTATGGCATACCGTGGGTAATGGATCATCATCGTTGTGAGTTGCTTTGCTTAAAATATGAATGGCATCTGCCAAACATATAATGCAATCTATCAATTTTTTACACTTTCCAACCGTAGGTTGAAGAAGCGTATATGCTCCAGCTTTGTCCGTCCGTCCGTCCGTCCGCACGATAACTCACGTGAAAATGGTTCGATTTCGACGAAAATTTAGTGTGTGGTAGGGAACCACCTCGGGACGAACCCTATTGAAAATGGGCGAAACAGGGTCAAAGGTCAGGACATGGGAGCGGGATTAATTCCATTGCTCTTATGCGTCATAACTTGCGTAAAAATTGTTCGATTTCGATGAAATTTTAGTATGTAGTAGGGAACCACCTGGGGACGATCCCTATTGAAAATGGTGAAATAGGGTCAAAGGTCAGGACATAGGCGCTGGATCTATTCCATTGCCTTTATACATCATAACGCGTAAAAATGGTTCGATTTCGATGAAGTTTTAGTATGTGGTAGGGAACCAACTGGGCACGAACCCTATTGAAATGGGCGAAATGGGGTCAAAGGTCAGGCAGGGCATAAGAGCGGGATTTATTGCATTGCCCTTATGCGGCATAACGTGCGTAAGAATGGTTCGATTTCGATGAAATTTTAGTATGTGGTAAGTATCATCCTAGGGACGAACCCTATAGAAAATGGTCGAAATATGGTCAAAGGTCAAGACATAAAAGCGGGATCCATTTCATTGCCTTTATGCGTCATAACATGCGTAAATATGGTTCGATTTCGATGAAAGTTTAGTATGTAGTAGGGAACCACCTGGGCACGCACCCTAATGAAAATAGGCGAAATGGGGTTAAAGGTCAGTGGGATCCATTCCATTGCCCTTGTGCATCATAACTTACCTAAAAATGTTCGATTGCGAAAAAAACATTATCATGTTGTTCCGGAGGTATAGTGAACCGGTTCTGATGAATATCATCGAAATGGGGTCGAAGGTCATTGCACCAAAGCAAGATTTATTCCACATCCATTATTCTCATGACTTGAGTAAAACTGCATCTATTGTCATCGAAATGGGGCCAAAGGTCAGGACACAGGAGCGAGATTTATTCCACAGCCATTATCCACATAACTTGAGTAATAATTTCTGGTATATTGGAAAGCGTATCACCAATACATTGCATGATTTTACTAACTTGTTTTTATATGCTTTCTGTGATTTTTGACAAAATCTGCTTGTGGTATTTACATTTTAAACTTCGGGTGTCTTCTTGATCCAGGGACAGAAGTCTTCTATAATTTCGTGGTAAGAAACACCTCCTTAATATCACGCATATTTCCAATTTTAGGCAGTGAGAGACGTTTGCCTAGATAACGATGCACTCTCTTGTTCTCTATAGCAATTTCATAATTCCAATATCGTACTTGAAACAAATGTGAAGTCATCCTCTTTGTTTTAGAGCGATATCGAAGGGGAATATTTTTCATTTTTCAAAACATCTGGGAATCTTTCGTTGCTTTAAAATATGAAAAAAACCTGAGAATATGGCACGAAAATCTAGGAATCTAAGTCTAGAAAACAAGATACTTCCCTGTCTTCTTTTATGAATTCATTATTTTTTGTGTTCATTTTTCAGTCTTTAAAGATCACCGTGAGCAACTCAATGGGTTATAAGTAGTCACCTTTGCTTAATTTGGAACCATTGATTCCAGGGAAGGGAGAGAGATAGTGCCATTAGACAAGCACATCATCCATGCATCATTTCGGTTCGAACCCGGACCCATCTCGGACAAAGGATTCAAAGTCAGCACGGCCACCGAAGCGGAAAATTCATGATCCCAGCGTCATATTTATTCTTAAAACAAATCCGAAATACTCTTCTTCTTTATTTAGCATGGTGTTGAACCGGGAAATTTTTCATATTTCAAAACATGTCTTCTCTGTTTATAGAAAACCCACCTTTTCTCCTGTCATTATTCCGTTCTCTCCCTTTCATCCTCGTAATTATAAACTTTCAGCTTAACGTTTTTTGATAAAACGTGCCTTTTCTCAATCTTCTTCGATTAGGCTTCGCCGTGCTGAACTTTCTAAAGTGTTGCAGATTGCTCATACTTTTGGCAACTCTTCGGAAACATTTTTTGAATTGTTGTTCAATTTTAGGAGGGTTTTTTTTTTACCACATTTCTTCCTAAGGTTTTGTGTCCCCGTTGTGTTGGCTTTATTGATTATGTATGTCCCGCTCTATTTTGAAAAAATCTTGCAAAAAACATAATTTGGATTTTGGGATCAGTACAACGAATGTGTTCTCACTTGTTAAAAATGACCGAGATTCGGTACTGACTCTCACTAAATTTCGAGTGCACTGTATTAGTTCCACGTGACCCCCTCTTCACTGAGAAATTCTACATAGGCTCCACGCTTCGGACCCATGGTGTTCGCGTAGCAGAAAAAATTACATTAAATTCTTAGGAGTGGTTCTACACTCGCAGCCCTGACAAGAACTGTGAATCAAGGAGATTATCAAACTGATTGGGAAAATGTAAGTATTCTTGATCACCGTGTAACAAACGTACATTACTTTTGTCAGAAAGTTTTTATATTACTAAATTTGCTAATACCTGCTGTAATACCTATCTGCCTAGTTTCATTCCCCGCCCATGGAAGACACTAAACGATTCTGTTTTTCTACAGCGGATGGTATGCGTTCCTTGCCATCTTCTACATGATGTTGGACGTTCACGTTTGGCAGCAGCGACTTGATGACTGTTGCATCATGGAACTATTATATTGTATTTATTGCATGCTTGCTAAGTGACTGTAGCACTAAACCTTATTATGTATGGGCCGCTGCGGCTTTGAAAGATCTTGCAGCCGGTATTTTAACTGACTTGTGTTTTTCACGCTTTCCAACCGTAGGTTGAACAAGAAAGATGACACCGAATTGTCGGGTGTAATAAGCACGTCTTTTGAATCCGTTCTGATGCAAATTAAATTTATCAAAGCTATTCAAAGTCAATGGAGTTCAAAACATTCTTTATTGATAAAAATGCATGATAGAGGCAAATGACTTACTTAAAACAACGAGAAACATATCACAGCAACATATCATGTAATATATACAAATGCCGGTCCTCCATGGAGGCCGGAAAGTACACTGACGGAAAAAAAATCCCAACACCACGAAAAAATAGTTGTAGAGGAATGAAATGGAGGCAATACATTTGTATAGGTAACATATTTAATCGATTAAGGTTTCAAGATCACGGCTTATTGTAAGCGCGAGAAGAGCCATTTTAAAAGTGAAATGCTGGTACATTAATAACCGGTGTAACCGCCAGAATGTTGAATGCAAGCACGCAAACGTTCAGGCATTGTGTCGTACAGGTGCTGGATGTCAGTTTGTGGGATGGAGTTCGACGCCTGTTGCACGTCAATACAGGGACGGTTAATGCTGGTTGGGGGTGACGCTGGAGTTATCGTCCAATGATGTCCCATATGTGCTCGATTGGTGAAATATCTGGTAATCTAGCAGGCCACGGCAACATGTCGACACTCTGTAGAGCATGTTGGGTTACAACAGCGGTATGCGGGCGAGCGCTATCCTGTTGGAAAACACCCCCTGGAATGCTGTTCATGAATGGCAGCACAACAGGTTGAATTACCAGACCGACGTACAACTGTGCCGTCAGGGTGCGTGGGATAACCACGAGAGTGCTCCTGCTGTCATAGGAAATTGCTCCCCAGACCATAACTCCAGGTGTAGGTCCAGTGTGTCTCGGCCGCAGACAGGTTGGTTGCAGGCGCTCACCTGGCCTCCTTCTAACCAACACACGGCCATCACTGGCACCCAGGCAGAACCGGCTTTCATCAGAATACACAACAGATCTCCACTCCGTCCTCAAATGAGCTTTAGCTTGACACCACTAATGTCGCAAACGGCAGTGGTTTGGAGTAAGTGGAATCCACGCTACAGGGCGTCTGGCTCGGAGCTGTCCTTCAAGTAACCGATTTGTAACAGTTCGTTGTGTCACTGTGGTGGCAACTGCAGCTCGAATTGCTGCCGCAGACGCAGTACGATGCGCCACGGCCATACGCCGTACACGGCGGTCTTCCCTCTCAGTAGCGCCACGTGGCCGGCCGTAACCCAGTCTTCTTGAGGCAGTACCTTCTCTTGACCACCGCTGCCAACAATCATGCACAGTGGCTACATTCCTGCCAAGTCGTTCTGCAATATTGCGGAAAGAAAATCTACCTTCTTGTAGCCCTATTACACGACCTCGTTCAAACTCCGTGAGCTGTTGATAATGGCTTCTTCGTCTTCTTAAAGGCATTCTTGACTAACATCAACACCCTACGTCGAATCTCAACGATAACTAACGCTCACGAACGTTATAGCGCGTATTTAAAGCAAACCTGCTTTGCATGTTCTGAGGGGCGTTACTAGCACCACACGTATGCGCCGAGCGCGAAATTTGCATAGACGTCATCTTACAGATGTACTCTCACCGCCTACCAACTGTCGTTTATCTAACACAACTCCTTCTTGGTGTTGGGATTTTTTTCCGTCAGTGTAAATATAATGTTAAAAAACATGTGTTCCGTGACAGGCACTTGATCACAGCTGCAAGAAAGATACAGCAGATTCACCAACAAAAAATTACAGAAATAATCATACTATGCGCAGTGAAGACAAAAGATATGTACAAAAAAAATTGTCCCCCGTCTGGAAGGAGAGCACAGCAGATTAAAAGGTAAGGTATGACTCGAGGAAGCACACATGACAAGCATAAGAAAGACAGAGTAATAGATTCAAAGGACGCAATAACAATCAACTGGCCATACGACACTAAAGGAGGAGTACAAGCAATGTACAAATACATATTACAATGTACACGGTTACATACAGGTGCCGCGCTGACATGACTCGTGCGTAAAATTTGCAAGAGCACAATACTAAGGAAGAAGAAACAGGTGATCCGGTCAAGCACAAGCAGAAAGTAACATCACTGATAAAAACACTAAAAAAGGTATCTACAATCGCACCCGCAGGGTTTAAAGCACCCGTCCGAGATGAGGCAGCACCACGGCTGCTTAACCAGTATGGAAAACAATAGATCTGACGAAAGAAAGAAGATTTTCAATCGGGTTTTTAATCCTTCAGATACTGCTGTAAACGGAATCGTGAGCGTACGAACTCTTAGAAACCGAGATATCGACAAAAATAAGATGTGACATTACGTTCCCTGGTTTAAAAACCATGCATTATTTCAGGAAGAAAGTATTCTCAAAAGGTTTATCCATATAAGCGGTATCGGTACAAGAAAAAAAAATTGTCGAGTTTTCAGGATCCAAAATTTTGCAACAATACTTCAGAAGCCGAAATTAACACTTGTGACCCCTGGTGGCTAAACCATTCTTTACCAAACATTAGAAATTATGTGAAAAATATTTTCCATCAGGTCTTGTATGCGATACAGGAAGAACTTTTTAAATCGGAGTTTTAGAAGCAGAAATAACGCAGAAAACGCAATTTACCTTTGTGCCCCCTAGCGGAATGTGCATGATTTACTTGAAAATTTTGAATTTATAGGAAAAACATTTCGCATCGGAAACACTATCCAACAAAGAAGGAATTTTTCAAATCGTACTCTTAGAAGTAGAGACACTGACAAATATAAGATATACATCTACGTCCCCTGGCGTAGAAACCATGCATTTTTTCAAGAAGAAAATTTTCCTAAAAGGTTTGTCGACATCAGTAGTATCGGTCAACAAACGACTTTTTTCTCAATCGACATTTTAGAAGCTCCTATTTTGCTGCAAATACAACAGAAGCGGAAATTAAGAATTACGCCACCTGGTGGCCAAACCATTTCTTACAAAAATTAGAAATATGTGCAAACGATTTCCCATCAGGAGCTGTATGCGGTGCAGAAAGAATTTTTCAAATCGGAGATTTAGAAGCAGAAATATAGGAGGAAACGCAATTTACATTTACGCCCCCTAGAGGAAAGTCTATGAATTACTTGAAAATTTTGAAATTATATAAAACACATGTCACACTAGAAACACTATCCAACAAAGAAGGAATTTTTCAAATCGTACTCCTAGAAGTAGATATATTGACAAAAATAAGATATACATCTACGCCCTCTGGCGTAGAAACCATGCATTATTTTAAGAAGAAAATGTTTCTAAAAGGTTTGTTGACATGACTAGTATCGGTCTACAAACGTCGTTTTTTTCAATGAAGAATTTAGAAGCTCATATTGTGCTGCAAATACAACAGAAGCGGAAATTAAGATTTACCTCCCTGGAGGCCAAACTATTTTTTTACAAAAATTAGAAATTATGTGCAAACGATTTCCCACCAGGAGCTGTATCCGGTGCAGAAAGAATTTTGCAAATCGGAGATTTAGGAGCACAAATATAGGGGGAAACGCAATTTACCGCTACGCCCCCTAGAGGAAAGTATATGTATTACTTTAAAATTTTGAAATTTTATGAAAAACATGTCACACGGAAAACACTATCCAACAAAGAAGGAATTTTTCAAATCGGACTCCTAGAAGTAGAGATATTGACAAACATAAGATGTACATCTACGCCCCCTGGCGGAGAAACTGTGCAATATTTTAAGAAGAAATTATTCCGAAAAGGTGTATCGATGTGAGTGGCATCAGTCCACGAAATAATTTTTTCAATCGATATCTTAGAAGCTCCGATTTTATGGAAAATACATCAGAAGCAAAAATTGACCCTTACGCCCCTGTTGGCCAAAGTATATTTTAACAAACACTTGAAATTATATGCAAAAGATTTTCCACCAGGAGATGCATCCGCTGAAGAAAAAAATTTCAAATCGGAGTTTTAGAAGAAGAGTTATCGGGAAAAATGTAATTTACTTTTACGCCCCCAAGCGGAAAATCTGTGCGTAATTTGAAAAAGTAACTATATCTAAAATACTCTTCGACGTAAATGGAATCGAAAGGTAAAAAAATTCAATCGGATGTTGAGAAGCAAATATATGGAATAAAACGTATTTTTGAATTCGACATCATCTGCATTTACGCCCTGTACCGGCGAAATTGTACATCGTAAAAAAAAAGAACGAAGTAAAGGATCATCATTTGCATATTTCAAGCTTCCGAATGCAAAAAGAATTTTTCAAATCGGACTAATAGTTGCAGAGATATCGTGGGTACAGACGGACGGACGGACAAACCGATAACAGAAAAAACGTATATGCTCCAGCTTTGTCCGCCTGTCCGGCCGCACGATAACTCGCGTAAAAATGGTTTGATTTCGAAGAAATTTTAGTACGTGGTAGGAGACCCCCTGTGGAAGAAGCCTAATGAAAATGGGCGAAATAGGGTCAAAGGTCACGACGCAGGAGCGGGATCAATTCCATTGCCCTTAGGCGTCATAACTTAGGTAAAAATGCTTTGATTGCGACAAACCTTTAGTATGCTGTTTCGAAGGTACACTGAACTAGTTCTGTTTAATATCATCGAAATGGGGTCAAAGGTCATGACACAAGAGCGCGATTTATTCCACAGTCATTATCCTCATAACGTGAGTAATAACTGAGTAATGATTTCTGGTGTGTTGGAAAGGGTATCATAATCAACGCATTGCATGATTAATTTGAACATCTGTCTTCCTTTTTCCTATAACGGTTGGTGGTCATTTCTTTGTGCCGGCCAAGTTAAGCGAAACGATAACTGCGACGTGGGGCTTAGTAATCGCCCAAAGCATTTCTTTTTTTTTTTATTTTTTGGTTGCCGCCCCATTGGCACAGTCTTAAGCGCTGGCTTCTGACCATAGGTCTGGGTTCGAATCCCTGTGAGGTACGCATGCTATGTTTGTCTTACAGCCCTGGCTCTACGCTTTCCCAGGAATTAGTGACCGTAAATTAGGGACCGTCTATTACTTATAGCCAATCAAGTTGCTCACGGTGATCGTTAAAACCCCAAATAAAAAAAATTCTGATTCGCAGTTAATCAGAAAAGAAAAAGCATGTCTTACCGTCATTGATAACTTCGCAGTCTACGTAGACTTTACGAAATTTCGGCCAGACCCTACTATGCTATTTTTCTGTCATTTCTTCGTTTACTCTTTTTGCCACTGACACTCTCAAAAATATTGTAATTCGGTTTAGAACTATCAAACCGTCCTCTGGAACACACGAACTCCACATTTTTATAAAATTAAATTGTAAAGCAACGTCACTTAACCGCGCGTGTTCACTTATAAAAAGTGAAATAAAATCCTTACCTCTCTTCCGATTCCGAGAAGCTCGAACAGCCTGCGGTATACAAATCGAATGAAAGCAACTGTCCAACACAATTGCTCTCATTCGATTAAGGAATGAAAAAATCGCGAGACACATCTCTGCAGATATAGCGTGCAGTAAACAACCCATCCACTAGACTTACCGACGTCATTATTCTGTTTCCTCATGGGATTTTAAGAATATATGATTGCCCGCATAAATACTGTAGTTACGTGTATTATGAATACTTTACCTCAGCTTCTGGGTAAAAATTTAGTTTGCGAATGATACGAATTGAAGGAAAACAAAAGTGATGAAAGACTTCAAAGTCCAGGTTGGCATTAAGCGATTGCGTTATAAACAAAGTTCATCATTATCTTTAACGACGCCTTCCAGGGAACAAAATATGTAGTGGTTTTGATGTTACAGACGCAATGTTAACTGAAGCAACCACATTACTGAAAACGTTTCGTAAAAAAACAAATGCGTTACAGCTAAGCTATACCAGCTTGTGATAACTCTCAATTTATGTTGGAAACTAACGATTTCCAGCTGGATATCCTTGATAATGTTCCTGTTCATTATCATCAGCTTAAAAGGCCATTTTGGCACAGCGTTGTGACCACCAAGCCTTTCCATCGTTCTCGATCTGTCTCATCAGGTCTTGCATTCCTCAGATCCCGAAGCACCACGTCCATCCACTTACTCCTGAGACTTCTCCTCGGTCTTGTCTTAATTAAAGTTTGTTTATCAGTACCCATTGTCAGTTTGTCCAGCCACACTCCAGATACTTTCAAAGTATTGCAGAGATTAACTGGACTTTTATACGAATTAAAGTCATTGTCTTAAAGCAGCACTGCCTAAAAAGGAAAATTTGCTTTTGTTTCCTGGGTTTGGACTCCGTGAGCATTTAAGACTACGAGTGTAAGTTGTTGCCCGGCCCTATAGTGAAGCCACTGGTTTTGGGGTAAGGAGCATGCCCAGCACCGGGTGCGGGCACCCTTATATCTGGGACCCAATTTAAGGTTGGCCAGAGTCCTACGCCTCCCAATCCGGGGTGATTTGTAACCGGTTCAGTCCGGTTCGCGCGAACCGTTTGTTAAAATTAAGACATTTTGGTGAAACCGTTTGTAAAACTCGTTGTTCGAATGAAAAGGACGACAAAAGAAGGTCGTCTGTTATATACCCAATTTTTTCATCTTCTGTTTTTTCCTCCCTTTTTTCTCCTAATTAGGCTGTGCGAGTTGAGTACTCAAATTTTTCTTCTACTACTTTTTCTTCCTCTTTAGACAGCTATAGTTCAGTACTCAATTTCTTCTCCTTTCTTTTTGCTTCTCATTAGGCTGTGCAAGTTGAGTACTCAGTCCTTCCCCCCTTTTTTATACTAATCATTAGGATGTGCCCGCTCAGTAATCAGTTTCTTCAACTTTTTTTGCTTCTCATTAGGCTGCTATAGTTCAGTACTCAGTTTCTTCTTCTGTTTGTTTCTGTTCTTTGTATGTGTTTGTGTGTGTGTGTGTGTGCGCGCGCTCCTGATTAGGCTTTGCCAATTCAGCACTTAATTTCTCCTACTTCTCTTTTCTTCGCTCCTCATTAGGCTGCTATAGTCTAATACTCATTTTCTTCGTTTTGCTCCTCCTTACGCTGCTACAGTTCGGTTCCGCATTTCTTCTTCTACTTCTTTTTTTTTTTTTTTGCTTCTCATCATTGTACTCTACACTGAAGAGCAACTGAATTAGAGATACCTATCTAGTAACGTGTCCCAGCACCTTTCGCCCTGATTACGACGACGATTCGTCTCGGCATGGACTCGACAAGACATCGGAAGCGTTGGGAAGCCATACGGATCCACGACCCCTGAACAAGCTCCCACAGTTCACGAAGATTTGATGGAGGGGTGGTCAGAGCCTCGAACATCTCTCTGGAGGGCATCCCAGATGTGCTATAGGTTTCTGTACCCCATATCGAGAAGATGGTTCTGGATGGTGAGGCTGCTTACACGTTTTTGTGCACCAGCGTTAAATTGCCCAGTGATTTCTTGCACTGTGGTCCGCCAATCCGCTGTTACAATGCGAGCTAACTGACGATGACCCCGCTCATCCACACGCTGTTGTCCACGGCAGTTGGCCTTTGCAGGGATGGTTTTACTGGATTCGATGTACTTACGGTGTACCCGTGACACAGTGGCTCGTGATAATCGCAGTGTCTGTACGACTTCCGAGATGGAGTGACCCATTCGTGGGGCCCCGACAATTTGCCCACGATCAAATGCGCTTAGATCCTTCGTCTTACCCATAATGCGTCCAACTCTTACTGATTCCCGTCGCATCACTCCATATATTGTCAGATCGCTGCATACGTCATGACGTTTCCGTTTACAGGGCCGCCCACAGCGCCACATTTGCATAACGCCAGCTGTCTCTAATTCAATTGCTCTTCAGTGTAGTTTAGTACTCAGTTATCTTATTTTTGCTCCTAATTAAATTTGCTGGGCCAGTTCAGTAAGTTTCTTCTACTTTTTCTTGTTCCTCATTAGGCTGTGCCAATTCAGTGCTCAGGTTCTTCTTCTTTCCTGTTTGATCTCATTACGTTGTATCAGCTCAGTACTTTTTCTTTTTTACCCCTCATTAGGCTGCTTTATTTCAGTACTCAGTTGCCTCTTCTTGCCCCCCCTTTTTATTGTCTGTTTGGAAGCTATAAGGCTTACGCTTTTTCTATGATTGGATGTACAACGACCACAGTGAGCAACTTAATGGGCTACAAACTCGTCCCTAATTTAGGGACGCTGATTCCAGGGAAGGGAGAGAGACGGTGCCGTACGACAAACACAACGTCCATGTCTCACCGGGATTCGAACCCGGACCCCTTCCGGACGAATGATTAGAAGCCATCGCTTAGACCACTGCACCAACGGGGGCTTTACGCTGTTCCGAAGATGTGATAATGATGTGTTCACTGACAGTTCTGTAAAACAGCTTTCATTTTTCTCCTTCGATTAAATTTGATCATTTTGTGACAGTTACCGGAATGGTTGAACATGTTGAAAATGAATTCGAGACCATAATTCATGTTGCGGACAATACCAGCCGGTTTGTATAAATTTAGCGTATCACCCCCATATTCAAGTTTCAAAACATTTTCTTCGTTTCCAGTGACAATACTCAAGCCTTCTGATATGGCTATAATAACTAGTTGGAATTCTTGCTGTATACCTTTAGATATTTGTAGGTAACTCCGACATGCGTCACGTAAATGAAATGTAATATACAAACGGACCACTGGATTAAATGCAATTAAATGAAATGTAATATACACACGGGCCACGGGATTAGAAACCTTTATGCAGATGTCACTTACGTAGAGTATATGCAAAACACGTGGACACGTGCGCAACTACGTGATCCAGGCAAATATTTAAGCCCTGCTATTCAGTAATCGTCAATAGTGTTGATCACAATGTGAAAAACAAAGGATCTTTCGGAGTTCGATAAAAGGCTTACTGTGGTTGCCCGTCTGACTGGAGCGACGATTTTGAAAACAGTAGAGCGGACTAGTTTCTCAATGGTTAGACATCCCGGGTCTTTAATCAGTGGAAAAACTACTCACATTGCTTGTCTGAAAGGTGTAACCGTTAAGGGGCGACAATCTGTCAGGAACGAGATCGCTGTCATCTGAGGAGGCTTGTACGGAGAAACAGAGCTCTCTGTGCGTACCAAGTGACCGTAGCATTCAATGAAGGTTGTTCTCAATCCATATCTCAGACAACTATGCGCAGATAATTGAAGAGAATCAGTATTAGCAGGCTCATGCTTGTACGGAAACCACTGATATCTGCAAATAATGGGACGGTTCATGCAGAAACCAATGATATCTGCAAAGAATACGACAGTTCATACGGGAACCACTGATATCTGCAAAGAATAGGACAGTTTATGTAGAGTGGTGTCAGGAATACCGTGACTGAAGATTGGAAAAAATCATGTGGTCCGACGAGTCGTGGTACATTTTGTTCTGTACTGACAGTAGGCAGAGTTTGGCGGGATCTCTATAAAACAATGGATCCCAGCTTGCATTTTAAACACAACTCAAGGTTCTGAAGCTGGTGCCATGGTTTGGGGCGCGTTTTGTTGATACAGAACGAGTTCCATATTGCTGGACGGTTGGGCGCCCCCTTCAGTGATTATCTGAATATAATAAATGTCAACATGTCCATCATGCAATGTTGACATTTATCCAGCAGGTGACAGCTGTTTCATGGACGACAATGCTACTGTCCATCGTGCAAGATGTGTTCAGCGGTGGTTCCGCGAGCGTGACAGCGACCTCCTCGATCTTCCCCGGCACTCCACAAATCCCAGATCTGAACTCCATTGAGAATGTATAGGACATATTAGAAAAACAGATCCAGGAGCAAAGTTCTTTTCTGCCTAATCTAAGCCAGTTGAAGGATTGTCTCTTGGACTCCTGGTATGCTGTAGATGTAGATGCACTCCAACGCCTTCTGGAATCTATGCTAAACAGCATACGTGCTAAAATTCGGGCTATAGAAGTGGCTGTTATGTGTAGTGCGGATAGGACTATATATATTTTTTAATAATTAATACCTGGGCGATTTTTATTGGCAGTTATTATTTTAACGGCAAGAACTTAAGCTGCTGGACACATTTGCTAGAGCTCAATATTTTCTATCCGATATTAGCTTTAAAACTGAGGATTGCGAGTTTCATGAAATAATGGACCTAATTGTGTACAATGTCACCTAGAAGAAGAGACACAGTGTGAGTGGAATTTTGGAGAACTTTTAAACAGATGGAAACTCAAGTTGAAGCACATGGAATCATTTTTAACACAGACATAAATCAAGCTGCTCTTTCCATGTAACATAACCACAGAAATTTTAACATTTTATCGTTCTGGGACAGAAATCGAACCCGCATCTCACGATTTGCGCTCGAGTATGCTAACCATTACACCATCCAGGACATTGCTTCAGGTGTTCGGATTTCATTCTCCTGGATGGTGCAGAGATGGAAACGGGTCACGTGTCAACGAGTCTACAATTTCTTGCGGGTCCAACGGGTCGGGTCAAGGTGTGCCAGACCCGGTTTTATTCCTGTTTTAAACTGGCGGAAAGTGAAAACAGAACACCAAGAAGGAACTGGCGGACGATAATGAAATTTACATATGTTAATGGGGTCGAGTTTTCGTATGTGTGATGTTAATTTCGGGACCAACCGGTGAGCGCTTACGCCAAAGCTCGGCATAATATGCAAATTATCGTCGGTGGTATTTAAGGAGTACGGCGAAGTGAATGTAATCAGTCGCCGGCGTACGGACACGTGCGAAGACCCCGAAGAAGCTGCAATGCCTGGACATGGAAAACGTGTACGATTTCAGCAGTTATCGGACTTTGAGCGAGGTCGTCTAGTCGGACTCCACGAGGCCGGGTGGTCGTATTGCCGTATTGCGGAGTTAATTGGACGGGAAGTATCGGTGGTGGTACAATGGTGGCGTAGATGATCCGAGGAACATTTCCACACGAGAAGACGTGGAACCGGGAGTCACAGGCGGACTGATGAGCGGACCGATCGACGCATACGAAGAGCGGCGTTGTCAAGCCGAACATCCACTGCGACGCAAATCCGAGCTGCCGTTGCACCTGAGGTGACTGTGCAAACAATCCGCAACCGTCTACTGGATGCAGGACTACGTGCACGTGTGCCTCTGGCATGTGTACTTATGACTCCAGCTAACCGCCAAGAACGGCTGCAGTGGTGTCGCCAACGTCTGCACTGGAGAACGCAATGGCGATCTGTCGTGTTCAGCGATGAAAGCAGATTCTGCTTGGGAGCCTTCGATGGCCGTATGCGTGTTCGCAGACGCACAGCAGAGTGTGTCCACCCTTCTTGCATCCGTCAGCGACACACAGGGCCTACACCTGCTCTCCTGGTGTGGGGAGCGAGCAGCTATCACTCCCGTACACAACTAGTGTTTGTACCGGGTACGTTAAACAGCACCTCCTACATCAAAAACAATATTCAGCCCGTTGTTTTACCATTTGTAAGGTCGGTCCATCGTGGTGTTTTCCAGTAAGATAACGCACGCCCACACTCGGCACGTGCAACGCAACATGCACTTCAGGGTGTGAGACAACTTCCATGGCCTGCACGTTCACCGGATTTGTCCTCCATTGAGCACTTGTGGGATTTTATGGGACAACGGCTTATCCGGTCTCCACGGCCAGCCACGACCATTCCCGATTTACGCGTCCAGGTTGAGGATGCTTGGAACTCAATACTCCAAACTTACATTCAACATATGTACGACAGACTCCATGCCAGAATTGCACAATGTGACGCAGTTCATGACGGTTCAACCTCGTACTAACCATGTTACATGAAATGTTATTTTTCAGTTTACCAGCAAATACAGCTGTATTTTGCCATAATGTTTTGATCACGTTATCCTCTTTATTCCGTTATTATGCTGTATAAATTTCGTTGGTATCAGACGTATCCTTCTTGGTGTTCTTTTTCACTTTCCGCCAGTGTATTTTTGAAAAGAGAAAAATATATTCTAAAGAAAAATGCACGTTGTGGAATTCTTGAGTCGATACTGGTGCCCGTGGGGTGAATAATGATTTACCATGCAAAAGTATTATCGTCTCTTTCTTAACGCAGCGAAGATTTCCACCGTCCGACACTATATAGTAAAAGGATACTTCCTTTGCGTTCTTTTACAGTGCGATTGTCCACGGCAAGGTACAGACAAACACCAATCGCCTGCTTCTCAGCTGATTCACTCTCTCCGTGCGAAGTTCACTGTATGACTAAGAGTTACTTTTCACACCGCACCTTTTACATTGAGCATTCAGAGGTTTTCGATTGATGTGCTAACATCCCGTTCCCATGACATGTCATGTCGAAATTAACTCATTATTTGTTAATATGGGTGGATTTATTATTAAGGAGGTTGAGAAAGGCGTCGCGGCCTACAAATACGTGCTTGTTGATAACCACAAGACGAAGAGTGAATGCTGGAAATTGTTTCGTCTCATTAAGGAACCGATGAATAATTCTGTGTTGTTCGGTTTTGCTTATTGTTCAAAATGTGACGGTGTAATAAAAAGATTATAGAACCAAAAATCTAACGGACCATATGAAAGTATGTATTCCTCCATCAAAACGTGGAAAGAGTGAACAATCTAAATACAGTTAAAAAAATACATTTGTATAATCGTAAAAAATAATTCCTATTTGTGTATACTCCATGGTCACGGTCATAGTCAGGGATTACTTCTGGATTACGCGAAATAGTGGCACTAAAATTTAGCAAGTAACCAACTTTTATTATTAAAAAATGATTTCAGTTATTAAATATCAAGCAGTTATTGGGATGAATATTGAATGTTTATATGTATAGATACATAAATTGAGTTTCGAATTTATAGTTCAAAGCAGATTTGTCCGGGTCGGGTCCAGGTCCTAAATTTTTGACAAGTTTCCAACTCTAAGATGGTGTAATGGTTAGCAGATTCGAGCGAAAATCGGTAGATGCCCGTTCGATTCCCGTTCCAGGACGATAACATTTTCAAATGTCTGTGGTTATGTTACATGGAAAGAACAGCTTGATTTATGTCCGTATTAATAGATAGAAACTGCTTATTGGCGTTGTACAGGTCTTGATTAGCCATCTGCCCATACGATGTTTGCGTCGCAGATTGGAGACTTTCGAAGAGCAGACACTGTTAACGATTTTAAAACTTCCCCCACGCGAGCGAACTTATCGAGCTTCATGCTCATTTCATAGATCTACCTTCTTTGAACTTTATAAAGACAATCCATCAAGAACGGCACACAGTTACTTCGAAATCTTGACGGAAGAGCTCTTCGCTATGTTTCCGGTGATCTCTTAATTTCTCATTCGGTTCTTCTTTCGCTGTATGAATTACTTCATTGTTTGGGGTCATGTTCGAAATGAGGCTAATGGGAAGAGACACGGAGTGTGGACGCAGCAAACCGCGGCGGGCAATGCCCCCCACGGGGCTGTCAGTTTCTGGGGATTGGAGCTGATTGTGAGTTGGGCAGGAGATATCCTCTTGCTCATTTTCCTCATGAATAAATCATGAACATGTCAGACCTGAGCACCCGGAGTGTCTGATTTGATATAAAGGAAGACACTGGTAGCTTCTTCTTCAGTAGGTCACTTTCCTCCAGAGAGGAACACTTCGTTAATAACTGTCGCCCAAGTTTGACGACGCATTGTCAGAACTGTGTTGGCTTATAGAAAGCTACAAAAGATTAAAGCGATCTCTAAGAAAAAAAAAGTTATTTAGAAGAAAGCATGAACAGCTAATAGTATACGTTTTTACTGAGACCATTAATCTTTTGGGTTGCCATCTTGCTGATTCTATCAGAACTTACAATCGAATATGGAAAAGTTTGGTTTCTGTCTTTGTGGTTTTCAAATGAACAATAACCTAATTTTATGAACCACATTGCATTATAAAATACGTTATATCCCTTCAGATTAACATACAGGGTGTTGCTAGAAAAACCAAGCTGTCTTTAACACGATTATAAGCTAAAACCTTTAATTTAAACACAGAACACATGGTTAAAAATACACAAGCACTTTCAAGTCTGCGCCAATCTCTTCATCAGGTGTGAGTGTTAACGTGATGACAACGGGTTATATACTCTGAAAACCAATTGAATTAGAGACAGCTGGCGTTATGCAAATGTGGCACTGTGGGCTACCCTGTAAACGGAAACGACATGACGTATGCAGCAATCCGACAATATAAGGAGTGATGCGACAGGAATCGGCAAGAGTCAGACGCACTATGGGTAAGACGAAGGATCTAAGCGCATTTGATCGTGGGCAAATTGTCGGGGCCCAACGAATGGGTCACTCCATCTCCGAAGTCGTGCAGGCAATGGGATTTTCACGAGCCACTGTGTCACGGGTGCACCGTGAGTACATCGAATCCGGTAAAACCATCCCTGCAAGGGCCAACTGCCGTGGATAACAGCGTGTGGATGAGTGGGGTCATCGTCGGCTAGCTCGCATTGTAAAAGCGGATAGACGTACCACAGTGCAAGAAATCACTTGGCAATTTAGCGATGGTGCACAAAAACGTGTAAGCAGCCACACCATCCAGAATCATCTCCTCACTATGGGGTACAGAAGCCATCGTTCCACTAGGGTACCGCTGCCGACCGCACATCACAGGGTGCAAAGATCAGCATGTGTGCGGGAATATCGCCACTGGACCCTTGACATGTGGGGAAATGTTACCTGGACTGATGAGTCGAGATTCACGTTGGTACATGCGGATGGCAGGATACGATTACTGCGCAAACCACATGAAGCGATGGATCCTTCTTGCCAGCAGGGTACTCTTTCAAGCTAGTGGGGGTGGCATTCTCGTCTGGGGGCTGTTTACGTGGACTGAAATGGGACCCTTAGTACGTGTTACATCGTCCCTCACAGGTCAACGTTACCGGGATATCCGGGACGATCATTTGCTCCCGTTTGTACCTCTTCAACATCCCAGTGGGGATATCATCATGCAACAAGACAATGCACCGTGCCATCGCTCCCGAATTGTACTCGAATGGTTGGATGAACACTCCACCGACGTGACCTCGTTTCCTTGGCCAGCTAGGTCACTGGACCTCAATCCCATCGATCACTTCTGGGATGCCATCGAGAGAGATGTTCGAGGCTCTGACCCCCCTCCATCAAATCTTCGTGAACTGTGGGAGCTTGTTCAGGGGTTGTGGATCCGTATGGCTTCCCAACACTTCCGGTGTCTTGTCGAGTCCATGCCGAGACGAATCGCCGCCGTCATCAGGGCGAAAGGTGGTGCTACACGTTACTAGACAGGTATCTCTAATTCAATTGCACTTCCGTGTACATGTGGGAGATGGAGTTGGCTACAACAGACAGGCGCAACAGAGCAAGGTGGTGAATATCTAGAATTAAGTTGTTTTTGAAGCATTTAGAGTTAATTAGAATCAATAATTTGCAATACATTCTGTAATAATAGTTTCCATGGGATAGGCACAACATAGGGGAGATCGTTATTATGGCAGAGGCTCTGATTGGCAATAATTATTAAACTCTCCGTGAGGAGAGTTAAACCTTTCTATTTCGAGGTGATGAGAATGGTGGCTTCATCCCATATCGGTTGAAAGGTTTCCGTAAGGAGTAAGCGCGACATCGCTGTGGCAGATGACTTAGTCTTGATGTTATATTTATGTTCGCTCAAACGGGTTTTTAAATTGCGATTCGTCGAGCCGATAGAAACACAGTCGTCCCGCCTAGGTTCGGTCGCTCTGAGGGGGTGGGGTCGGGTGTGGGGGAGTAGAGTAAACCCCATGGCGGTCCGAAATCTGAGTTAAGTCTCTGTCGTGTTTTATTAAGGACCATATCGCACGTGTGCTCAGCCGAAAGTTCGGTCCAAAAGGTCTGCAAATGTTTTTTTAGAACATTGGTTAATGGCGGAAAGTACGGTATCGAGCCTACATACTGTATTTAACAGGTATAACGAAGTAGATTTCTCCGTCATTTTTTGTCCACGCCGGGGCTCGAACCCGGGTCCCTTCAATCCGGAATAAGTCGCTCTACCAATTGAGCTACGCGGACGTTCGTTCTGACTGCTATCTGCCTTTATGTCGTGGCGTCCAAAGTTCCAGCATTGCCCGGCTGTTAAGTTTCTCTCAGATATGTGATGTTCTTTCTGTACGGCGAGATAGGATAAATGAGAATTGCTTCGAAAAAATAAATCAGTATGATGTTACGTTCCCCAAACCAAAGTGTCTGAGATTTCTCAAATGCACGTTCTTAATGGGATGACTGCCTATAACGACACATGATCCCGGCTGACCCGTAGGCCATGCCCGCGGCCCTCTTTCGGGGGTTGGGGGAGATGTGACGTGAATACACCGCAGGACGCACATGACATAAAGGCAGTGAGAGCACATGTCCGAGTAGCTCTTTTGGAAGAGCGACATACTCCGAAGTGAGGGGACCCTGATTCGATGTCCAGCGCAGACAAACTTGTACGTTATGATACCGAAAGTATGATATGTTGTACACCAGCTGTAAAACACGAAGTATGGCCCGTGCTTCAGATTTCGAATGTTTCCCTCCGGCCTGTAGTTTTGTAAAAATCAGGGTGTTTCACGGACAGTGTCCGAAAAGAATAGGAAAGCAACTGTTGGTCGTAGGAGTAAAGTGAAAAATAAACAAGAAAGATGACACCGAATTTTCGGGTGTAATAAGTCTTTTGAATCCGTTCTGACGCAAATTAAATTTATCAAAGCTATTCAAAGTCAATGAAACCGATATGGAAAACAATAGCATCTGACGGAAGAAAGAAGTTTTTCAATCAGGTTTTTAATCCCTCAGATATTGCTGTAAACGGAATCGTGAGTTTACGCCCTCTGGTTGCAGACTTATGCGTTAAGAAAAACATGAATTTATATGAGAAACATTTCGCACCGGAAACGCTCTCCAACACAGAAATAATTTTTCAAATCGGACTCTTAGAAACAGAGATATCGACAAATAATAAGATGTGACTTTACGTCCCCTAGTGGGAAAACCATGCATTATTTCAGGAAGAAAGTATTCTCAAAAGGTTTTTCCATATGAGCACTATCGGTCCAAGTAAAAAAGAAAAAAAAATTTAGTCGAGTTTTCAGGAGCCCAGATTTTGCTACAAATACATCAGAAGCAGAAATTAACACTTATGCCCCTTGGTGGTCAAACCATTCTTTACCAAACATTAGAAATTATGTGACAAATATTTTCCATTAGGTCTTGTATGCAATACAGGAAGAACTTTTCAAATCGGAGTTTTAGAAGCAGAAATACCGCAGAAAACGCAATTTACCTTTGTGCGCCCTAGCGGAAAAGTCTATGAATTACTTGAAAATTTTGAAATTATGTGAAAAACATGTCACACTAGGAAACACTATCCAGCAAAGAAGGAATTTTTCAAATCGGACTCCTAGAAGTAGAGATATTGACAAAAATAAGATATACATCTACGCACCCAGGCGGAGAAACTGTGGAATATTTTAAGAAAAAAATATTCCGAAAATGTTTATCGATGTGAGTGGCATCAGTCCACGAAAGAATGTTTTCAATAGATATTTTAGAAGCTCAGATTTTATGGCAAATACATCAGAAGCAAAAATTAACGCTTACGCTTCCTGGTGTCTAAAGTATTCTTTACCAAAAATTTGAATTTATATGCAAAAGATTTTCCATCAGGTGTATCCGCCGAAGAAAAAAAAATCAAATCAGAGTTTTAGAAGAAGAGTTATTGGGAAAAATGTAATTTACTTTTATGTCCCCTTGCGGAAAATCAATGCGTAATTAGAAAAAGTAATTAAATCAAAAATACGCTTCGACATAAATGGAATCGAAAAAAATAATTTTTTCAATCGGATGTTGAGAAGCAAATATGTGGAATAAAGCGTATTTTTGAATTCGACATCATCTGCATTTACGCCCGCTAGCGGCGAAATTTTACATCGTAAAAAAAAAAAACCGTAATAAAGGATCATCATTCGCATATTTCAAGCTTCCCAATGCAAAAAGAATTTTTCAAATCGAACTGATAGTTGCAGAGATATCGTGGGTACTGGCGGACGGACAAACCGGTAACATAAGCACGATCTTTTTTTACAAAAGACTTGCTAAAAATACACAGCAAACAGAGGACAATGCAGCTATGATAGTTCTGCCCTTCGGAATGAGTAATTCAGAAAAAACGAAAATTAAATATTTATACGGCTCCGTACGGAAACAAAAGTAAATTAGTAACAAAAAAGATGACCAAGAATTTTCGGTTGTAATGAGCACGTCTTTTGAATCCGTTTTGACGCGAATTAAAATTTTCAAAGCTATTCAAAGTCAATGGAACCGGTTTCAACAATCGGTAAAACATTCAGAAATAGAAACATGTGCTTGTTCCACCAGAGGCTAAAAAGCATTTTACGAAGATTAACAAATGGCGCACAAAAAGTTCATGATAGCACAAGAAAGGTATCAGATACAAAAAGATTTTCAAATCGAACAGTTAAAAAAGAAATATACGAGAGAAGGAAACATTATATAAATCTGTGCCTTCTAGCGGAAGAATTTTGCGTAATGGAAAAGTTGAAAATAGGAGAAAATATTCTGCATGGAAAAAGCGATGCTAAGGAAAAAGAACTTTTCAAATACGTCTCCCGGAAGCAGAAATAGCGAGAAAAAGGTTTCGACCTTTACGCACCCAGCGGCCAATCTGTGTATCATTTAAATGCTAAGCAACTCTAGTGCAGCGAAAGGGATACAGTACGGAATAAATTTCCCAACAGTGTTTTTAGAAGCGGCGATACAGCTGCAAACTGAAGTACACAAGCACCACCTACCGATAGAACTGTGAACTACAACTTCCTCATATACTAGCCTTAAATATTCTACAAGGTAAATGGCATCCGGTGTTGAAAGAATTTTTAAATCGCAGATGTAGAAGCAGAGATATTGAAAAAATAAAAGTAAGCAATTTGCGCCTCCTAGCGGCGAAATTGTGCATTATTTTGGGAAGAAAATACGCACACAGAGTTTGCATAATTAGTAGTGTCTGACTGAAATTTTTCAACCGGATTTTTTAGTCCTGCAGATATTGCTATAAATAGAAACGTAGGATTACGCCTTCTGGTGGGAGACTTGTGCGTTAAGAAAAATTTGAAATTGTATGAGAAACATTTCGCGGCGGAAACACCCTCCAACAAAGCAAAAAAAAAAAAATCCAGACCGGACTCTTAGAAGCAGGGATATTGGCAAAAATAATACATGCATCTACGCCCCCTGACGGAAAACCCATGCATTATTATAAGAAGAAATTATTCTCAAAAGATTTTTCGAAGTGAGCTGTGTCAGTCCACGTAAGAATTTTTTCAATCGAGTTTTGAGGAGCTCAGATTTTGCTGCAAATATATCAGAAGCAGAAATAAGCACGTACACCCCATGGTGTCGAAACCATTCTTTACCAAATATTAGAAATTATTGCAAAGTATTTTCCATCAGAAGCTGTATCCGGTGCAGAATGGGTTTTCAAATCGGAGTTTTAGAAGCAGAGATATCGGGGAAACGTCTATTACTTTTATGTCCTCTAACGGAAAGCCTATGGATTACTTGAAAATTTTTAAAATATGTAAAAATAAATTCGCACTGGAAACTACCAAACAAAGAAGGAATTTTTCAAATCGGACTCTTAGAAGCAAAGATATTGACAAAAATAAAATATATATCTACGCCCCTGGCTCAGAAAAAGAGCATTATTTTAAGAAGAAGGTATTCCGAAGAGTTTTATCAACGTGAGTGGTATGGGTACACGAAAAAAATTTTCAGCCGGGATTTTAGAAGTTCATATTTGCTGCAAATACAACAGCAAAATGTGATCTAAAATCAACGAACGCTTACGCCTCCTTGTGACCAAACCGTTTTTTACCAAAAATTAGAAATTATATGCAAACAATTTCTTATCTGGAGCTGTAAGATCTGTATCCGCTTCAGAAAGTATTTTCGGAATCGGAGTTTTAGAAGCAGAGATATCGGGGAAAACGCAGTATACTTTTACGCTCTCTAGAGGAAAATCTATTTGTAACTTGAAAAAGTGGCTGTACCTAAAATTAGTCTTCGACATAAATAGGATCGGAAGGTAAAATAATTTTTTTGATCGGACGTTTAGAAGCAAATATATGGAATAAAATGCATTTTGAATTGGATATCATCTGTTTTACGCCCTCTAGGAGAAAAATTGTGCATCGTGAAAGAAATGAAATAAAGGAACATTATTCAAACATTTCAAGCCTCCCAATTCAAAGATTTTTTTTAAATCGGACTATTAGTTGCAGGCTTATGGTGTGCACAGACGGACAAACCGATAACATAGGCACGATCTTGTTTACAAAAAACGTGCTAAAAACGCGCCGCGCCGAATTAGGGGGAAAGAAATTTATCCGGAGGCTTTAGAGGAATATTTTGCTGAGATAAGCACATTAGTGTGATTCGGTATTGGCCGTTAGATTGTACGGGGCCAGCAATGTGATTCCAACGTACATGGTAGCAAATGAGGAAAACCCATACACTCTATGTATGTAAATTCAATGTGAATCACATCGCACGACTCTTAATGTCTGGACAGACAACATGTCAGTTGTCCTTTTTTAAATGGATTCGCAGATGTCCCCCAAATGCACTATTCGCGGACGTTAACACTGCGCATGTTCACTGCAGGTAAGCTCGCATACATCCGTCCAGAATTTCAACAATCTCAACGAAATATTCCTCTAAAATGTCCGGGTAAATTTCCTTCCCCTTAATTCGGCGCGGCGCGTTTTTTTTTAGCATGTCTTTTGCAAATAAAGATCTTGCTTATGTCACCGGTTTGTCCGTCCATCCGTCCGCTTGTGGACATCATGTCGCTGCAATTATTAGTCCGATTTGAAAAATTCTTTTTGCATTGGGAAGCTTGAAATGTACGAATGACGATCCTTCATTTCGTTTTTTTTTACGATTCACAAGTTCGCCACTAGAGGGCGTAAATGCAGATGATATCGAATTCAAAATACATTTTATTCCATATATTGGCTTTAAACATTCGATTGAAATTTCTATTTTACCTTTCGATTCCATTAATATCAAAGACTATTTTAGGTATAGTCACTTTTTCAAGTTACTCATGGATTTTCCACTAGGGGGCGTAAAGATAAATTCCGTTTCTCCAAATATCTCAGCATCTAAAACTCCGATTTGAAAACTTTCTTCTGCAGGGGATACAGATCCTAATCAGAAATCGTTTGTTTGCATATAATTTCTAATTTTTGGTAAAAAATGGTTTGCCCACCAGAGGGCGTAAGGGTTAATTTCTGCTTCTGATGTGCTTGCAGCAAAATCTGAGCTTCTAAAATTTCGATTGAAAATATTCTTTCGTGGACCGCTATCATTCACATCGATAAACCTTTTCGGAATATTTTCTGCTTAAAATAATGCATTGTTTCTCCGCCAGGAGGCATCGATCTGCGAAAGCGTTGCTGATGCTTTATCGATCTGCGAAAGTGGCGCTGATGCTTGATCTGCGAAAGTGTTATATATTGTGCCAACGGAAAATAGCAGTTTTTGATGCTATGAATTTTTCCCGACAACAGTAAAGTAAATCCCGTGCAAAAAACAAACCAAAAAACTCGCTGTAACGGGAATGGGTAACGGAAGTAGTCAAAATGATTTCTGAAATCTGGTTATTGAATGCCGTCACATGAAGTGAAGCAACGATATATACTTTCATTGTTACTCGACAATATACGTAATAGGGGTATACAAAAAATTCCGCTGTTTTAAGGAGACAGGAACAACCAGGAAACCAATTCACATTTATTTGACGAAGTATTGGCCGTTAAAATTAATGACCTTTGGCCATTTTTCAGGCAACAAAAGAATGGCCCTGTGATAGAAGGACTCGGGTTTTGAGCTTAAGAACGCAGTGACTAAATTTTCCACCTCTGGAACTGTGGTGAACCTCTGTTGTTGCATAGAGCAAAACAGATGAAAATCTGAGAATGCAATGTCAGGGGAGTATGTCGGGTTGGGTAAAACCTACCATTGTAACTGTTCAAGGGTTGATTTCGTGGTGGCACCGACATGTGGTCTGATGACTGGGCGGCGTCCTTTACCTGTCCATGCTAGTTTTTGATCGATTGCGGCTTTCAGTTCCATCAACTGATCGCCATTTCTTTGTGCAGTGATCGTTTCGCCCGGTTTCAACGGTTTGAAGCATATCCCACCATACCCACAACAGCACCTTTCCCCCGTGGATATCCTGTTTTGCAGTGGCTGACCAGGGTCGACCCAGGATCACGTGCGTAGGGGTTTGCCGCAATAGACCCATTTTTCATCCCCCGTGACAACCTTCCACAATAAATCCTCCCCTTGAAATATCTTCAGCAACGACATGCAGATGCCCAATCGTTGATCAATATTACACTCCATTAAAGTATGCGGAACCCACTTACCAATTCTCTGGATCTTCCCCAAGGCCTGTAGACATTATACCACGGTCGAGTGAGCCCCTTTCAAACACTTCTCCAGTTGCATGGTCGATTGTGTGACATCCTCTTGCAACAGCGATTCCAGCTCCACGTCTGGGAGTTCCTGCGGTCTACCTGCACGTGGCTTGTCTTCCAAACTTACATCACCTTTCTTAAACCTGGCAAACCATTCTCGACACGTCCGCTCACCCATAACCGTTTCGCCATACGGAATATTCCCCCCGCTCGGGGTACTGAATTCTACCCTTCCGTTCAAGTAATGAGAACATACCACAGAGTTAAAAAGATAGCAAGTGTTTTCTGGTCGTAGAATGAATCGTTGAATCCTCTAACCCAAAGGTGGGGAACCTTTTCATGTTGGAAGGCCGCATGAAGTTAGCTGTAATGTAATCAGGGCGCATTCAATAAACTTCAATTAGATATACTTCAAAATGTACATTATTTTGTAAAAAATCTAACTACTATGTACAAAACGTACTTCAAAAAATGAAAAAAAAATTTCTAAAGTTGACTAACCTTTTAATGACTTTGTTGTGACTGTTTTTTGTTGGAAAGTATTTGAATATTTAGTTGCACCATGGAGGTCCGCACTTTTAGCTGATCTTCTAGATGGGTATCAGTCATGTGACCTTAAGGGCATCTTGATTGGGTTAGGTAGGAGAATGTAGATTCGCAGCAATAAGTGGCTGAAAAGCAAGAAAGCATTTTTTGTGAATGTTGCCGAAGTCGTGTGTATTCTATCATATTTTTCCGTATTTCAATTGGATCTTTCTTAGTGTCATATGAGGACTTTAAAGTGCCATCTTCTGAGAGCTGAACCAAATCCATCTGTAGTTCTTTAGGAGCCATGGAGACATCAACTAAGGCAGATTGAAATGCTAATTTCAGTGTGATGTCATGATTCTCAAAGTCAGAAAACCTTTCATTGTATTCTCCAATTAATAAGTCTTTAACAGCTGCGTATTCTTCAAACGATTCGTATGAATCCTCCTGCTTATCAACGACCTTTGCAAACCGGAGAAAATGTTAATCCGAAATTTCGTTTAGAAGAAAAGCTTTGAGAAAAGATAGCTTTTTACGACATGCTTGGATTTTTTTGCCACATATCATATGTAGACTTAGCTTTACCTTGTACAGAAATATTCAAGTCATTTTGCTTTGACATGATATCACACAGAAATGCAGCTTTTCTATAGAAATCTTATTTCAATAATTCATATTGCTGATTCTGTTCTTCATAAAATTTAACTATCTGTTCTCGCAAAGACGACATTTTTACTAACACCTGTCCCTGCGATAGCCAACGCATTTTAGAATGATATGTCAAATCCACACTGAATACCAAATTAGTATTTTAAATACGGTCATTTAAGATTAAAATAAATATAATAAAAGACGAACACAAGTATATTAATAAAAAAAGGATTGGCTCTGTACAATTTGAATTCATTCAAAAGGCCGCACTTAATGGCCTAAAGGGCCGCATGCTGCCTTAAGGCCGCAGGTTCCCCTCTCCCTGCTGTAGCCTATATCAGGACCATATGTTGCTGCGTATGAATTTGAATCTTGCAGAAAAACACGGATGTCGTGTTTTTATTTCGGGTGCTGATTCTTTCCGTATTCCGTCCCAGTAGGGCATTGGAAACTCCTAGGCCTTGGCCTCTTTCGTCCGAGATGGGTCCGGGTTCGAATTGAGGCATGGATGTTGTGTTTCTATTACGGCTCTCTCTCTCTCTTCCATGGAAATTTTACAGCCCATGGAGTTGCTCACCGTGATCGTTAAACCTACGAAAGAAAAAAATCTTTCCACACCTACGGAAAAAAAAAGTCTTTCCCCACCTACGAAAAAAAAAAAAAAAAATCTTTCCCCACCTACGAAAAAAAAAAAAATCTTTCCGCACCCTGAAACCAGTGCTCCTAAATTAGGAATGGCCAATCCTTGTAGCCTACTTAGGTGCTCGTGCAGGTCGTTAAATCTTGAGAAAAAAATGTTGCGAAAGAATTTGGATTTCTTTTTTTGTCGAAATACTTGGTCATACCAAATCCTCGTTGACAATATCTTTATGGAGTTTCGTATTATTTTTCGAAAAAAAAAAAAAAAAAAAGGCAGCGCATTGTTGATCCATGCAAAGCTTTGCCATTTTACATTCAAGGAGGAAGAAAATACGGATTTTTTATATCAAATGAGTAAGGCAAATTTATTAGGGGAGCATTGGATGCTGCACGGTAAAAATACAGCAAACTAACTGTTCGCATCTGGAGGAGGAATTTTGCGGGAAAACATCCGTCTCATTTATGACCTTAGCAGAGGGAAGTGTTTGTAATCTCGTCTGCGAAATACCTTTCTTGATATTCTGTCCCAAACCTCATTCAAATCTCCGCAGCTGTCACGGCAGAGATTATGTTTAATGATTGATGACGTCGCTAAGTTACTTATTCTTGACTTGCTACGAGGAACAGATTGAGAAGGATTAGAGAAAGAGAGGAAGAGAAAGACGGTTCTGAAATTCGCTCAGATTATTTCGCGCTTCTCTGAGATTACGGGGAAAAAATTAACTGCTAATCCTCCTCCCAGTTTCTAAAGAAACAGGAAAAGCTTTAACTCACCAAAATTATTCTTCTCTCTGTATTCGTAAGTGGCTAACTTACGGGTCAGTGTTATTTTTGCAGTTTATACGGAATATTTATGAAGCTTATTCTCACAAAATTTTGTGTTGACATTCATAACGAAAAAAGAAAAGAATTAATGCATTTTGATTTGTTTTCATATTTTTTCTATAAAAACTAAGTTTTTCTGTAAAACTTTATTCTTATTTCTTTTATTTATTTCCATAAAGGTTTTCTTAGAGTCTACACTCGTGGACCAAATTTCAGTTACAAACGTATTTGACGTAGCTACATAACGCCTTCATAGACTTAAATGAGATTCGGGAGATAGTTATATCAAGTCATGGCAAATGACATATGCAAACATTAGATGCCTAGAAATTATATGCGTGGACTTTGGGGTTCGAAACAGTTTTCGAAACCCCCAATAATGTCGTTGTGGGTTCCTTAAACCACCAACATATCGCGCATTTTTCGTAATACATGTATGATGCGTGTGGATGTGCAAGCATTTTGTTTTACGTTGTTTAATTTCCGTTTACTACTTTAGTTCTCAAATTTGTATGCAAATTCTTGACTCCTGTCGTTTATTATTCCCAGACTTCTCTTAAAAACAGGACTATCGTTAAAAATGAGAAAGGGCTGGTGTTCTATATGTAAATTTCTTCAAAAAGGAGGTATTCCTAGCTATTTGGTGTGTGTCCATAAGTTCTACACGTTTTTGTAGGTTACAAAGAAAGGAGGAGAACACAACAAATAACGTACCTAAGATTTCACATAATTGCCATCATTCTGCATGACCTCTTCCATCTGTCTATGAGTAGGCGAATCTCAAGCAGGAAAAACTAATGTGTTTTAGAGTAAAAAAAATCATGGAATACCGTTTTCACATTGTCCATATCATCGAAGGTTTGGAGAGCGAAGGTGTTCTGTAACGATCGAAAAATATGGTAGTCCGTCGGTGCTAGGTCAGGGGAATACGTCGGGTGAGGTAACACTTCACAACCAAAGTCCAGTAATTTTTGCCGAGTGATTAAAGCAGCATGAGGTCTGGCGTTATCATGATAAAGGATCACGCCTTTGCGATTGACGAGTGCTGGCCGCTTCGATGTCAGTTGTTCTCGTAATCTGTCAAACATTTGGCAGTAGAGGTCAGCATTTACGGTTCGGTTAGGTGCCAACACCTATTGGTGGACTATTCCCTGGACTTCTCACCAAACACTCAACAAAACCTTTTAGGATGCAGTCCTCCCTTTGAGGTCGATGGAGCAGGCTCCGCACCTTGGCACACAGTCCGTCGACGCTTTACATTACGGTACAGTACCCATTTCTCATCACCCGTTACAATTCGTCCCCCAAACGGTTCACTTTCTGTGACGAGAAAACAAAGACACACAAGTAGGGATTCTCTCATCTTGTTGCTTTGCAGAAAGCTGGTGCGGGGCCCGTGTTATCGAACTTGGTGATGAACCCAAGCGCATGCATCCATCTTCCGACTGTTGTTCTGTGTACCGACAACGTTTCCGCTAATTCCTGAACGGTTGTATGTGGGTCATTTGTTATGGCTTGGTCCACATCCTCGTCAGAAAGCACGGATGGACGTCCAGGATGTGGTTGATCTTTACAGCTTCTGTCTCCGTTCCAGAATTTCCGAAACCAACGGTGACATGTGCTATCATGAACTACATCATCCCCACACACATGACAGATGTTGCGGCAAGCGCGGCTGCAGTACTGCCTTTATCGAACTCGTACAGTAAACAATGCTTAATGTGCTTCTTATCGCATGCCATGTTACACCGTCCGTGATTTTCGTTACGAATGACTTTCTCGGACAAATCTAGTACCTGTATATGCTCTACTGTTTTACGCTTTATTTGCCGAAAATTTGGTATCGCAGCGTCATCTGTGACGTAACTACTCCGATCGCAATTTGCATCTGTTACAAAAACGGGTAGAACATTTGCACACACCCAATAATATGCCACCGAAATTCGGCAAATTTATTCGTATAATTTTAACTATACCAGCGTCGAACTGTAGGTAGCAGAAATGCATTGTTCCAGTGACTAATAAGTATTATGGTCGGCCCTGACCTCCCAGCATGCTTCACAATATTTATGCATTCTGGTGATAAGACGACAGATGAATTCTGATGGTAATAAACGTCATGCTCCGTTACTTCAGATTGTAGTTTTAGTTTTCTTTAAGGAAGAGACTGAAGAACAGCAATGCGTTTTCCCACAGTGTACCAAAGATGCTCAGTGAGATTAAGTTCCCGTGACCTTCTCGGACGCTCTACCGTGTGGATATCTTCACTTTTGAAGTAACCATCACCCAGTCGAGTTCCATGAGGATAAGCATTATCGCTTATACACGGTAGATTCACCTTATTGTGACCATCAGCTAATATTCAGGGTCACAGCGGTGTGCAGAGAGGACAGCAGCTAGACGGGCTGGGAATGACTCAATAAGGTGCTGGAAGGTGTTCACAGGTACATGGAACCATGCTGACTGCAGTGTATCTGACAGCTGCTGGAGGGTGCGTGGTGGAGGATCCATAGAGCGAACAACACGATCGAGGTGGTCCCACAGATGCTCAATTGGGTTTAAGTCTGAGGAATTAGGGAGCCAGGGAAGTACTTTGAAGTCTTCATCGTGCTCTTGCAACCACTCTCGAACATTTCTAGCCGTGTAACACGTCGCATTGTCGTGCTGGAAGATCCCATTCGCCCCAGGGAAGATAATCAGCATGTATGGGTGTAAATGGTCAGCAAGGATGGATTCATAACAAATTTGGTCCATAGTGCCTTCCACAGGTATGAGTGGACTAAGAGAATGCCACGAAAACATTCCCCAGACTATAAAGCTACCCCTACCAGCTTGTGTTTTGCCAGAAATGGTTGAAGAGTGTTTGTTCTCCGATGTTTCTCGCCTTATACGCCAACGTCCATCCGTTCCATGAAGCAGAAAACGTCTCATCGGAGAAGGCAATTCTTTGACAATCAGCGGAGGTCCAATTCAGATACTGCCGTGCAAATGTAAGCCTTTTCTGCCGATGCACCTTCGTTAGCATAGGTGCAGTGACCATCCGTCTGCATCGGAGCCCCATACGCAGCAGGGTTCGCTGAACTGTCGTTTTAGACACACATCCGGTAGCCTTCTGTTTCATTTGGCCAGTGAGTCGATCGACCATCACGCACCTTTGAAACCGACGGTGATCTCTCACATCAATGGCACGTGGTACTCTGTAGTTCCCCCGTCGCTTATTCGCAATGGTGCCATTTCTCCAATCACGATACACTTTAACTACAGCAGCACGCGAACAGTTCACAAACTGCGCTGTTTCAGAAATACTGCCATCCTGACCCGAAAGCCATAATAATCCCTTTTTGCAAATCTGATAAATCGCTCCTTTTACCCAGGACAGGAACGAGTGATATGTTTTCAGAATGTCTACAGCACATCTTATATACCCTCTAAGCCAGCTCACGACACGTGCCTTCTTTGATTGGCTACGCGCTGTTGACGTCAAAGTGGGAAGTGGTCACAATAATATAACTATACTGTGTATATACTATAAAATAAGTTTTTCTTAATTGCGCAGCTGCAAAATAGTGAAAACATTTGGAATTCTCCAATTGTTTTCCTACCTAATTGTACGTAGTAATTATCAGTTCATCGACGTTATGTTGTGTAAAAAGGAAAAAAAAACTACACACCCGGGCAATTTAAACTTAGAAAAGAAAACCTCGGAGGGTGTTAATTTTTAAATTTAAGTTACCGAAAAAAGCGATTCTCTTAGACATCACTTTAAACAATTAGAGGATGCGGTCTGCTCTTGAAGCTAGTGCGGTCTTGATCAGCTGCTATACACTGAGTGGCCACTTTAGTATGACCACCTGACAGTCTTAAGCAAATGAGCTATGGCTGCATGCTGTTGCCGCCAGAGGGTGATACTAGTATAAAAAGAGAAAGCTTAGTGCTTGCGACAGTAGTAGAAGTGATTTTTGGGTGACAAGATGGATAAAAAATGAGATTTGACGAACTTTCAACGTGGGATGATTGTAGGAGCTCGGAGCCATGGAGCGAGTATCACCGAAACCGCCGCATTCGTGAAATGTTCCAGAGCAGCTGTTGTTAAAGTGTTTAAAGACTGGACTGTCAGCCAAAAAACTGGGTCTCTACGTGCAACGTGTGGTCGTCATCGACTAGTGACTGCTCGGGCGGAACGGAGAGTGTCCAGACTGGTAACAGACAATAGAAGGACAAAAGTGCAGCAAATTAAAGACCATCTTAATCAAGGGTCCCCTCAAATGATCTCTGCACACACTGTTCGCAGTACACTGCATCGGATGGGATACAACAGCCGAAGGCCTGTTCGAACACCTTTGCTGTCTGCAGTTAACAAAAGAAAACGTCTCCAGTTCGCACAGGAGCACCAGGATTGGACAGTCGATAATTGGAAACAAATTATGAGGTCCGATGAATCACATTTTAGTTGCACCATGCCGATGGCCGAGTGAGAATTTGGCGGAAACAGCACGAAAGTATGGACCCCAAATGCATTGCTACAACCCTTCAAACTGGTGGAGGCAACGTTATGGTTTGGGGAATGTTTTCCTGGCATGCTTTGTGCCCTTTAATGCTTTGGGCCCTTTAATTCGTGTTGATCAACGTCTGACTGGCACATCATATCTAAACTTCGTTGCGGACCAAGTGTATCCTATCATGTGGATGGTTAATGGCGATGGCTACTTTCAACAAGAAAATGTGTCCAGCCATAGTGCTCGTATTGTACAGGATTGGTTTCAGGAATATGCCGGTGAGTTTACTTTGTTTAGGTGGCCCTCACAATCTTGAGATCTCAACCGCATTGAGAATTTGTAGGATGAAGTTGAACGAGACATTAGACAGCTGCATCCACAACCCTGCAGTCTCTCACTCCTAGAAAGTGGTCTCAGATTCCACAAACCACCTATCAACATCTCGTGGAGTCGATGCCAAGAAGAATTGATGCAGTATTAAAGGCAAAAGGCGGCTCAACGAAGTACTGAGGGGGTGTTCATAATAAAGTGGCAACTCAGTTTATACCGATTTTGTTACCGTGAATGAATTGGAGTTTGGTATTTTAAAGCCAATGTTAGTATACTATTAATCTTGTTCTAAATCAAGCCGGCAACGTCAATCCACCGATTGGGAAATTTGGTATCCAGAGACGCCCTCATAACCAAAGCCCAATGAGGTGGCGCCCCATCTTGTTGGAAAATGACCGGTGTTGCAAGTTCATCTAACTGTGGAAACACACACTGTTCAATCATGTCCAGGTAATTATCAGCTCTCACGGTCGCTTCCTGAAAGAAAGGGTCCAATAACACGGTCGACCATTAATGCCACACCAAACATTCACTTTTGGGCTAGTATGATCATGTTCCAGTGTGCATTGCGGGTGTCCAGTTCCACAAATTCTCACATTATGTTTATTAACCTTTGCAGAAACATGGAAAGTGCACTCATCCGAGAAACGGATTTGTCTCAGGAAAGATTCAGCATTTGCAATGTTCTCCAGCATCTCTTCAGCAAATTGTGTACGTTTCACATGATCATCTGGAGTTATGTAATGGGTTATCTGCAGTTTATACGGGTGCATTTCCAATCTCTGATGTAACAGTCTGTGCACTGACGACTTGGGGATGGTCAGCTGTCGTGCTGTTTGTCTGATTGACTTTCGACGCCAACGAATGAGTGTTTGTCTCACAACCTCCTCCCTTTCTGGAACCAGCGATGGTCTTCCAGGGCTTTTCTTTGTAAGGACGCTACCAGTTTCCTTGAATGACTTGTATCACTTTCTGATGCTGTTACGTGTGGGCGGTTTGCTCATATATTATGTTCTGAAATTCCGCTGAACCTGCGTTTCGGATTGGGTTTCAATAAACCACTCCACAATCTGCGCTTTCGTCGCAGGATCCATTGGGTACACGTCTAGAGAACGTGAAGATATTCCTTACAACCTGCAACAAACAGAATGCTGATATTAGTTTTGTATCCAAAGTTATAATCATTTGAAATTTGTTACACCCTTTTTGGGACACCCTGTAGATTATGCGATACATATACTACAGACAGCACGGTCTTACACCGAATACTGAGACGTCTGTGGGACATGCAAGAGCAGCAGCATTTAAGTCCGTTGGAAAGTCTCGTCTTAACAAACGACGCTGACGAAACAACTTTTTTAATGACCATTTCTCATTGTTAGTGCGTGGAAATTATTTCATTCCATTTCTTTTTTATTTGTTTTGCTGAAGCATGAAAGAGATACCGAAAATTAAGAAGTAAAACATAATCAATGCATAAAGCAAGGAAGCAAAGGGAAAAGGCCGACATGGCCTGACGAAGCCCTATGCCACTTTACATCAACAATCACAAATGAACAAAGTCAAGCAAATAATCAGCACTAGCAAACAAAGCGATAAATAATAGTAAGGTGAACAAAAAAGATGTAAACAAAGAAAAACAGGGGGAAAAAGAGATTGTTATAGTAATTCTTTCAGTTGTGAAGAAGTCGGTTATTATACACTGCTGGACAATTGGTAAGGACGGATCATGAACGGCTATATAGCGCATAAAAAAGTAAGTGTGGTTGGATGCCAAGTAAAATAAAATAATGTCAGAATGCCAGGACATTACAAGAAAGACAATTTATTGTGCTCTGAAATCCAGAAGGCTTTGGAACGTGTTCAAGGAACAAACAGGCCATTTTGTGCAGAATACGTAAACGTGAAAAAAATGCAATTACCGTCCGCAGGCGTTCCTGCGTAAGATGTCAATACGGGATATGGCCACCATGGAGGGCGATGCAAGATTCCACACGTCGTGTCATGCTTTGCACAACATTATCAAGCAGCTGTTGAGGTAATTTATCCCATTCCTCTGTCAGTGCATGGATGAGGGTGTCCTTGTTTATTGGAGGGCATTGGCGACCAGCAAGACTCCTCCCCAAAGCATCCCACACATTTTCAATGGGATTCAGGTCTGGAGAACGAGCTGGCCATACGAGGCGTTGAATATCCTCGCTCTCAAGACACTCCTGGACAGCGACTGTTCGATGACATGTTGCGTTGTCGTCCATGAAAATGAATCTATCACCGACAGCACCACGGAACATGCGAACATGAGGCAGCAGAATATCATTAATGTATCGTTGGCCAGTCATAGTCCCAGTTGGAAGCACATAGAGGGACGTACGGCCACTGATCATGATGCCAGCCCATACCATGACACTACATGTCGGATATCGGTCCCTTTCCTGTATGTTTGCCGGACAATATGCAGTACCACTATCACGCCAGATCAGTTGTCGTCGACAATCAGATGATAGACTGTATCTACTCTCATCTGAGAAGAGGACAGCAGACCAGTCGTTATCAGTCCAATTGCGATGTTGATGGCACCATTGCAAATGGGCGGTACGGTGACGTCTGGACAATGGGATGCACACAACAGGGCGGCGGGCGTATAGTCCTCCTTCATGCAAAAGTCTGGCGACAGTTTTTCGGTAGATCCGCTTGCCAGTAGCAGCCATAAACTGATTTGCTACCTCACTAGCTGTGCTGCGCCGGTGTCTTTTTGTTGATAGCACTATGTACCGATCTTCTGCAGGTGTCGTACTGCGAACACGACCTCCCCGTGACGTTTGCTACACTTTCCATTTCTTTGAAATGATTTCCAAAGCCTTGAAACAACATTGTGGCTGACGTCGAACTCCCTGGCAACATCTGTTATTTTTCGCCCTTCTTCAATCTTGCCAATAAAACGGCCACGCGTAAAATCATCTAGGTGATGTCGGGAAAACACTGAAAATTGCAAGTTCGTCAATTGATTCTTTCTGTTTTAACTTTGCGTTTGAACAACAACGGTCAATATGCGTCAGATCCTTTATATCTCTCATCAGCGCTATGACGTCACGAACAAGTTCGGCAATCCAAAAGTTGCATACGCACAACACGTCTCACTGTATCCCGCACTTATGCTAATTTCCACATTTTCCTGCCTTCCATTTTATGGTTGCTATCGTTGCTATTGTCATCCGTCCTTAGCAATTGTCCGGCAGTGTAGTTCATGATATACAGTAAATTTTAAGTTTTTTATAAATAGGAAAAAGTTATTAATAGTTGTTAAATCCAACTGGTAAAGAGTTCCAGTAGCGAGGACCAGAAAAATTTAAACTTTGTTTCATGGTTTCTGTTCTTGGATAGATAGGGATTATTTGTGTTTTAGAACGGGTATTATATGTATGTGACCGAGGAGTGATTTTTATGAGGTTAGAACAAAAATTATTTTTTTCTTTTAAACATGATTTTTCCAAGATTGAAGTAGTAAAGTTGTGTAACAGTACTACTATTTATGTTTATGCTCACGCAGCACTACCAAAAGTAATGGTGTGCGAGAGCATAAACATCTAAAGCAGTTCTCTTAGTTTCTTCTGACATTGTGAGTGCTATTAGCAGCACTGCTGCCTCGTATTGCTCTTAATTACAAATTGCTTTTGTGCATTATTCGTGTCTGCGTATTATATGGATAATGATGACCATGTCTGCTTTGATTCACCAATTTCTGACATTTCAGTGTTATACGTATGTTCCCGTTGCAATTAACCCAGTTTAGGTGAGGCTAACATTTTGTTCCTCAGGATGGATTAGAATGTCGCTGTGCTCAATTCCGGTTGAATCCAGCAACACAATGCTAGTACGCACATGGCCAGCGCAACGGGGCAGGATTTGCACAATTTTTATTAACGGGAGCAAAGAGTCTGGCAGCCTCTACCTGTTGAGATTTCCGGACTTGAAATCATTCCATTCCACTCCCTAATCCCCCCAAAAAACGTTACTAACTTAATTGGGTATATTCTATTTTTTTAAATGTACTACAATAAATTACAGCTTACCAGGGTACCATTTTCCAACATACACCGAGTGATGACTGAATCATGGTCATCCCAATCAAAAGTGGATGGGCCCTGTTGATCACGTGATTCCTTAGAGGGCACGATTAGTCGACCCACGTAGCATATATGACGTGTGAGTGGAGTAGTAGGTAGTAAAATTGGGAGCGTGATGGGTAAACTGAAGGATTTATCAGACTTTGAAAAGATCATCGGAGCTGAGAGATCGGCTGCTTTGGTTTCCCAAACGGCTGAACTGGTGGATTGTTCGCGGGACACCGTAGTTAAAAGTGTATCCCGGCTGGCGTAAAAATGATTTAACAACGACCCGGAGGTAAAACTGCACAAGACAGCAAAAGGCTGATGTGAGAGGTTGAGCAAAAGGCTGATATCATAGGTTGACAAAAGGCTGATTTGAGAGGTTGAGCAAAAGGCTGATGTGAGAGGATGAGCAAAAGTCTGATGTGAGAGGTTGAGCAAAAGGCTGATGTGAGAGGTTGAACAAAAGGCTGATGTGAGAGGTTGAGCAAAAGGCTGATGTAAGATATTGAGCAAAAGGCTGATGTGAGAGGTTGAGCAAAACGCTGATGTGAGAGGTTGGGCAAAAGGCTGATTTGAGAGGTTGAGGAAAAGGCTGATTTGAGAGGTTGAGCAAAAGGCTGATGTGAGAGGTTGAGCAAAAGGCTGATGTGAGAGGTTGAGCAAAAGGCTGATGTAAGAGATTGAGAAGAAGGCTGATGTGAGAGGTTGAGCAAAACGCTGATTTGAGAGGTTGAGCAAAAGGCTGATTTGAGAGGTTGAGCAAAAGGCTGATGCGAAAGGTTGAGCAAAAGGCTGATGTAAGAAGTTGAGCAAAAGGCTGATGTGAGAGGTTGAGGAAAAAGCTGATGTTTGAGGTTGAGCGCCGTGTCCGATGACTCGAGAAGCCCACAGAAGCAGCACTGTTCAACAGCTGACAACCCAGTACAACAAGTCAACCCAGTACAACAGGTCAACCCAGTACAACAGGTCAACCAGAACAGTATCTATCATGACCACGCGTCGCACGCTCGCACGTGTGTGCTAAAACAGCAGACGACCCCAACGACATCCTCTCCTAACCACGGTTCATTGGCACAAAAGGCTCACCTGGTGCAAAGATTGTGCAAGTTGGACGTTGGGTGACTAGAAAAAAGTGTGCCGATCTGACAAGTCGCGTTTTTTACTCCACTCAATGGATGATCTTGAACGTATTTGGCAAAAATAATATGAGGCACTCGATCCATCCTCCATTGTCTCCACAGTGCAAGCCAGTGAAAGCGGTTGAATGGTGTGGGACATGCTTACTTAGCAGGAACGTGGATCCCTGGTACATATCGAACAACGCATGACTGGTGCCCATTATCGCGAATTGTTTGCTGACTCTCTACACCCAGAAATATTGCACTGTTTCCCAATGACGACGGTGTCTTCCAAGATGACAATGCACCAAGCAACGGGTCCAATGTTTGCAGAAATGGGTTTGAGGAACACATTTCAGACTTCCAGCATATCGAATGGCCTCCGAACTCCCCCGATATCAATCGCGAGATAGGTGTCCAGCTTCTTCTTGATAGGTTACATTTGTGCGACTAGTTGTGAACTTGGAAATCAATTCGCAGAACTCGGCTGTGGTAAAATACCCGTCCCATTATAACGAAGTAAATTTCTCCGTCATTTTTGGTCTACGCCGGGATTCGAACCCGAGGCCGCTTATTCCGGAACAAGTCGCTCTACCAACTGAGCTACGCAGACGTTTTATTCTGATTCCTATCTGCCTTTATGTCGTGTGCGTCCTTCGGGCAGGTACGTCACATCTCCTGGTACGTTACACCATATTATGCTGAAAGGTCTCTATGAATCATAGTCATTGGTACACCTTCAGCCCACATAAAAACTGATCATTCCTCACTGCTCCTTTTTGGTGCACACGAAAGCAGAGTGGACAATACAAAGAGCTGACAGATAAAGCCAAACCTCCGCCATAGTGATGAGCGACACCATGTTTGCACATGCGCCATGTTAAGGGTACGATAATAACGCAAGAATTGACCAATCAAGGTTAGACCTTCACGACAGTGACTCCAGGGAAGGCAGAGACCAACCGAAAGGAAATCAGAACAATAAAGTGGATAGTTACTGAACAACCTTCGCACTCTGCTAAGATGGAATACTGACAAGAGTTTTCATAAATGAAAGTGAAGATTTCATTCGAAACTCGTTTGTTCACATGCTGAATTAAGACTGACATAGAATGACATTCCAGGTATCACATAAACTTGAGGCAAGAAAGGCCTAACGTCACATTAGAAGTAATTCGATGTCTGAATGAAAAACATTGTTTTTTACTTCAGCTAACCTATCGCTAACGATCTTCAAACAACGACTCAGCATAGCTAAATTTGTCATTATATGCATTGCAAAGTAAGATGTGACTCGAATACCAAAGTATATAGTACCTATGGAGTCGGAGATTTCTTCAAAATTTAGAGAAGAATACTGGAAATACATTTTGCCTGTTCCTTGGCTGTAACGCTTTATCATCAACATACTGGCTACGAAGACTTTCGTCTTTAGGTACGTTGGCAAAACTTATATCTGCTTTTGGGAATAAATACACACACACACACACACACACACACACACACACAAAGTTCTTATTCTTTTAAGTACACCATCACGAGCATTTGACAATGAGAAGACTTTATTTTTTTATTTGGGGCTTCAACGACCATGGTGAGCAATGGGATGGGCTATAAGCAGCCTCCCTCCCTAATTTAGGAACACTGGCTCCAGGGAAGGCAGAGACCCAGTGCCGTAAGACCCCTGCCTCACCGGGATTCGAACCGGACCCATGGTCATTAGACAGCGATTAGACCACTGCGCCAACGAGACAGCAGTAAGGATTTCTATCTAAGTTCACCCTACCTCGTCACCCATCGATAGATTATATCTTCCTGCTACGACAACCAAATGGTTAGACATCCTGGTTTCTGGCTAAGCATCAGAACTGGGTCCAGGTTCGTGTTCGGCATGGTACGCTTGTCCGAGGGACAGTGGGTTCCAAATTAAGGAGCAGCGACATGTTAAAGCTCTAAAAGTTACTCATGGTGGTCGTTAAACCCCTTTCTCCTTTATTGCCAAAATGTTCTAATTTTATTTATTTGGAGGTTTGACGACCACCGTAAGCAACTGTAACGGTTATAAGCAGTCTCTCGCCCCAATTTAAGGTCACTAGTTTCAGGGTTAAGAAAGAGAGATAAACAAAGGGAGAGAGAAAGGGAGGGAACAAGACAGAGAGAGGGAGAGAGATGGACAGAAAGAGCAACTACAATGGTTATAACAAGCAGTCTCACGCCTCTAATTTAGGTTCACTGGTTCCAGAAGAGAAAAAGAAAGCCAGGGAGAAAGAAAGAGCATCTCTAATTGTTATAACCAGCAGTCGATCACCTCTAATGTGGGGTCCCTTGTGCCACGGAAGAGAGAGAAAGGGTGAGAGAAAGAGAGAGAGAGAAAGAAAGAGAAACTAATGGTTAAAACCAGCAGTCTTTCGCCTCTAATTTAGGGTCACTGGTATCAAGGAAGAGAGAAAGGAGAGAGAGAGAGAGAGAGAGAGAGAGAGAGAGAGAGAGAGAGAGAGAGAGAGAGAGAGAGAGCAACTAAAATGGTTATAACAAGCAGTCTCATGCCTCTAATTTAGAGTCACTGGTTCCAGGAAAGAGAGAGAAAAAGAAAGTCAGGGAGAAAGAAAGAGCAGCCCTTATGGTTACAATGGTTGTAACAAACAGTCTCTCACCTCTAATTTAGGGTCACTGGTTAAAGGGAACAGAGAGAAATGGGGAGAGAAAGAGAAAGAGCAACTCTAATGGTTGTAACAAGCAGTCACATGCGTCTAATTTAAAGTTCATTGTTACAGGTAAGAGAGAGAGCAACTTTAATGATTTAACAAGCAGTCGCTCGCCTCTAATTTATGGTTCCTTGTTCCAAGGAAGAGGAGAGAGAGAAGGAGAGAGCAACTCTAATGGTTATAAGAAACAGTCTCTCGCTTGTAATTTAGGATCAATGGCTTCAGGGGAGGGAGAGAAAGAGAGAGAGCAAGGGCCGTAAGGCAAACACAGCCCGAGTGACCTATCCGAGAATCGAACACAGGTCCCCTCGGTGGAACGGACAGCTCTTCGACCAATGTGTCACCCGGGGAGGCTCCCGAAAATGTACGTAAATATACAGAGGAAAGTAAAAGATTTCTAATATTTTTGAGAATTTCAAATGTGCGAAAAATTGGTTAATCGATTTTCCTCAAGTGAAATAGTTGACGATGAAATTTTGTTGCAATTCAGAATTTCATTCTATCCTTTGGTATGGCTAAGTTTAGGGATATTTGACATTTAACATTTCAACACTTCACGAACGAAATTCCAAACCTCTCATTCTCTGGTTTCCTTGTGGTTAATGTTATTTCACGCACTTAATAAGAATAATTTAAATCTTCATTTCTAGCATGGCTCTCACAGCAAGCATAAAGTCAACATCAGGACACGAAGTTTCCCATCGCGTAAGGTTGTTGCATTAAGTGAGATTAGGGTGTCCGGCAGCCAGGGATTATGCGGAAATTATATGGCACTTGGGAGGGGCTCTTGTGCTCGGCTGATACATGGCCGCTCCATTTGCATAGAAAGCGAGCTCGCTTTCGGACATAAATCCCCAACTGTCAAGCCAAGACGCTGGATTATGTAAAGTAGAGCGTCCATTAAGTGACGCAGAAGACACTACGTTTTTGTGTAAACCCGTTAACTTTGGAGTTTTGAAGCTGGGTATAGATCATAAAGGCGACTATATGCTCTTTGAAAGCCTTCAATTTTCAGAATACATTGCTGCGACATTTATAACAGAACTGCAAAAAAAAAATGTTTAAAACATCTTGGGGCTATGAAAATATAAACTAGAGTTTATTGCCCCCTATTAATTCAAATAACAGAAGAAATACCTTACGCTTATCTGAATTTATAGGTCGTAGTAATAACAAGATATAGCTTCTAATAACACAGAAAGAATCTTTGTTGGTTAGTCTGTGTTTATATGAGCGATTCTTTTTATTTTGGGCTTTAGCAACTCTCGTGAGCACTTAGGTTACGAGTTGACTCATGATTCATCAAGGACTTACACCCGGGGCGATTTCATTTCATTTCATTTATTGGTCTTGCTGTTACGTATTAAAATGAATAATTCTGAACAGTTGTACGTAAACATATACTATACCGTGCAAATTAATTGGGACAAGCTACACTATCTACCAACAAGTAATTGGACACCTGTGATAGCAAAGGTAAACGAAGTTTATTCACCTTCAATAGTTGGTGGAGCCCCACGAGCGGCGATTACATCTGCGACCCTCCGGAGCATACTCTCAACCAGGCGTTGTACGACGCCTAGCGGTATTTTCTTCCACTCGGCTTGCAGAAGACAGGTCAGTTCCTTCACCGATTTCGGGCGGTGGGGGCACCCCTTAAGTCGACGCTCCAACTCGTCCCAGAGGTGCTCGATAGGGTTAAGGTCCGGGCTCTGCGCAGGTCAGTCCATTCGATGAACCCCATTGTCACCATACCAAGCCATGGTGGACCTCGCAACATGACAGGTGGCATTGCCATCCTGAAAGTAACATGAGTCCACCCTGTAAAACTGCCACAACGTAAGAAGCGCATGGTCATCCAAAATGGCGCAGTACGTCTCGGCGTTGAGTATACCAGGAATTGCGACCAAGGGTCCCGTGCTATACCAGGAGAAACACCCCCATAGGATAATTCCACCGCCGCCGAACTTCACATTTGGCACAATACATTCCGGCAGGAGGCGTTCTCCAAGCGGACGCCAAACTCAGACCCTGTCATCCGAACGGTAGAGGGTGAACCTTGATTCGTCGCTCCATAGAACCTGTTTCCACTATTCAACGGTCCACTGTCGACGTTCTTTGCATCACGTTAGCCGAGCAGCGCTATTGGACTTGGTGATCAAACGCTTGTGGGCCGCAGCCCGTCCATGATAACCGAGCAGATGGGCTTCTTTACGGATGGTATTCATTGAAATAACACTCCCGGATGCCTGTTGAAACTCATCGCGGATGTGGCCAATCGATTTGGTGAGGTGCTTCCGAATTTCTCTGGCCAGCACCCGTCGGTCTCTAACTCCCAGTTTTGTAGGTCTGCCGGGTCGGGGCACATTCCGACAGTTACCTCTCATCTTCCACTTGCCAATCACGTAGACCACTGTCGATTTTGGGTACTTCAACTCGCTGGATATGTCACGTATGGATCGGCCATTTCTGTGATACCCGACGATTACACCTTTCTCGAAATCAGAGAGAGAGAGCTCCGAACTGCGTGACATCTTGCATGAGACTGGTTGCATTGTTCTTTCCCACACGATATTTAACGGCGGCGACCGTAACGTGTATCAGGACTGCAGATATCGTCGATTGCAGGGGTGTCCAATTACTTGTTGGTAGATAGTGTATTTTATTCTCAGAATTGTAATGTGATCGCCAGTTGATGACGGAAACCCACGTAAACCAGTTTTATCAGCTGTGAGGTGGTGTGACTGTCAGAACGTGATAGTAAGAATGTGGGTTGACCGGTTTTAAACAAGAAATGGGCACTTCAGCTTCAGTTGTGAGCTTTCGTGTGTGACAGGTGGATGTTAGTTTTTGCTCTCTGTGAGTACGTGTTGCTTTCGTGTATTGAAAAATGGATATTTCCCCAAGGAAGCGTGCAAAAATAATTGCACTGAAGGATCACACTTCTATGACAGTGAGAGATATCGCTTCTGCAGTTGGTGTAAGCAAATCAAGTGTATCAAGACTGCTTACGCGATACAATGCATCTGGATCATCTTCTCCAAAAAGGAGAGGTAAATGTGGAAGAAAACGAAAAACAACTCCACGAACCGATAAATATCTAATCAGAAATAGTAAAATGAATCCAGAAAAAAAAACCAAGCCCCGACCTTCAAAGAGATTTATTGGCTAGTGGTTATGTTAGTGATTCAACTGCACACCGTGGGCTTCTGGAAGTTGGCCGGAAGGCAAGAAGACCAACGAAAAAATAATATTTGAATGCGAAAATGAAGATAAAACTTTTAGCATGGGCCAAAAAATATAAATCATGGACTGCTGACGACTGGAAAAAGGTAATTTTCAGTAATGAAACTCATTTATTTGTGCAGGGTTACCAAGCAAATGTCGTTAGACGAAGCAACTGTGAACCCTTAAGACCTGAGCATGTCAAACAAACTGTGAAATACCCTCTGGAACAGATGTTTTGAGGTTTTTTCACATCAAATGGCACTGGAAGCTTAGATCCTGTTCAAGGTATGATGAATTCAGCCAAGTACGTAGAAATATTACAACGTAGGGTTATTCCATTCTTGCAAACTTTTGACGGGGCATTTTAACATGACTTGGCCCCATGTCCCAATTCGAAATTGGTCAAGAGTTTCATGCTGGAAAATCAAATTCATTTGTTTGATTGGCCTGGAAGTTCACCAGAATTAAATCTCATAGAAAACTTGTGGAATATTTTGAAGAGACGTTTAGGTAAAATGGACTGTACAACCAAAGAACGCATGATAACGAATGCTATAAAAGTGTGGTTCCACGATTATGAAGTCAAAAATATGTGCACTCAATTAGGGAGTCAATGCCAAAACGAATTCAAGAGGTCATTTCTGCTAAAGGAGGACATACTTCATACTAATACAGGTATTTATCAGTGTATCTCAAGGCATAGAATGATATAAAGGCATAGTTTTGGAAAAAAGAGTGATTTTTTAATTTGTCCCAATTAATTTGCACAGTATAGTAAATAACAGCAGGGAAGAACAAGAAAAAGGCCTCAAAAGGCCTGACTTGGCCTTGATCTCCCTAGGTGTAAATCAAGCCAAGAGCATTCATATAACAGCACAAAAAAGAAAACATAGAAATAAAAAGAGAATGAAGAAAGAAAAACAAAACAAAAAGTAAGATCTAAGATATAACATGTTATTTAAATTCAATATCTGGCATAATATTTAATTGACAGCATATCGAGGAAAATATAATGTTAAAGTAATGAAAATTATGAATTGTCCCCCCCTACCCAATCCTCATTAAATAAATCCCCCTTCCCCTGGTCACCACATCCTCCCCTGGTAAGTCTCCCTGCCTTCCCCCTCAGTCGAATAATCCCTGTATCAATCAACTTCCCACCTTGCATTTTCGAATGAGTATTAGTTGTTAAGTAGGTAGTGTTTTAATTTCTTTTTAAACAAATTGAAGTTATTAATAGATATTGATTCTGCAGGAAATGAGTTCCAGAACTCGACCAGAATAATCTAGGCTTTATTTAGTAGTTTGTGTTCTAGGTGTAGAAGTCTCAGCAAAGCTTGGTTTCGAATATTGCATCAGTATGTAGCAGTATTAATTTCTATGAATTCTCGTCCAAAGTTCCTTTTAATTCGTTTATATTGCTGAAATGTTAGAATATTATATTCGTTCGGGTTGGATCTGGAATATCTGCACATATTTTGTCCAGGTAAGTTGCTTCCGTTTAAGTTACGTTTAAGATCTATTAATCGAATATATTTATTTTGGAGAATTTGTAATTGATTATTGTTAGTAAGTGTTGTTTGACCCCAGGATAGTAAACATTAATCGAAATGTGGATGAATTAATGCTTAATATAATAATTTTAATGTTTGAACAGATAAGTTTGTTAGAATATGACTAATTATTCCTATAGTTCTGGATATTTTTTTTTGATAAAATTTCTACATGTAGATTCCATTTTAAGTCATTGTGGAAAACAATACCCAGATAGGTAAGATTATTAACTAATTCAATCTGAGTAATATTAAGAGAAAAGTTAAAATTAAGGGTTTGGTTAGTTTTTTGTCTGGAAAACAGTGAAGCTTTAGATTTATTGTAGTTAATTACTAATTCATTAGAAGATAACTAGTCAGTGTACTTCAAAATTTGAGTACTGGATAGGGATATTCTTCCACTAATAATTGGTCCTGAGAAGAGGAGTGGATATTCGAACGGTTATTCCGATGATCCTCCATCTGCCCACCCGGTTTTAGGATTGGCGCCTATGAATAAGCCCTAAGGTAAGGAAGTATGGATCTTAAAGGCACCTTCGATTTGAATACATATACACTCTTTGCCAAGAGAAAAAAGAAAAAAATACCTCTAGAAGGAATCATCCAATCGAGATGAAAATTGGTATGTGCAATGTTAATGTATAGGAAAGGAAATGATTGCAATTCCAGAGCAGTTGGCCCATTTATTCAGATAAAACAGTTACGTGAATGAAACAAGTGAGTACGTTGTAGCGCCCCTCTGGCTCGGATATGAGTGGTGACGAATACAGTCCACGGACACTGTCCTGGGGTATAGCATGCCGGCTAGTGTCCAAATTGCGGGACAGTTCGCCGAAAATATGGTATGGGCGTGGGTGAGGTCCAATCATGTCTCAGACACGTTCGATCAGTGAGACATTGGCCAATCTGATTGTCCATGGAAGAGTGTCGACATTACGGAGGCAGGCCCTGGAAAGCCGTGCCGTATGTGGCCGGGCGTCCTGTTGAAAAATTGTCCGGTGATGTTGTGAGAGGAATGGCAACACAACAATTCGTACAGTGTCGTCAACGCACCATTGAGCTGTGAGGGTGGTACATAGAACTACCATGGGCGCTACAACGTGAACTGGCCGGCTTATTTCCAGACACGTATGCGCGTCATGGGTGCCAAGTACAAACCGCGACACATCACTGAAAACAACATGACGCTACTGGTCACCATCTCACGTTGATCGGGTCCGACACCACTGCAACCGGTGACGGCGATGCTCACCGGTCAATGGTACGAGGCGGAGTGGCCTCCTCGAATGTAGTCTCCGTATCGCAAGTCGTCTGCAGCGGTCCGGATGGCCACTTTTGTTCCTGCAGGCGACGCAACGTGGCTACAGACGGTTGAGAGCGACGAATTCGGTTTTGTGCATGCGGCCCTCACAATCGCTCGATCCTTGCGTTCAGTCGTTGCCCTCGGCCATCCATAGCCTGCGTGCCGCTCCGCTTGGTTTGCCCTCTTCGACCCATTATCGCCAATATCGTCCGATTGCCGCGTCGCTCCGACCAAATGCTTGACGATACTGTGATTTGACCAACCGGCCTCTCTCAACCCAATTATCTGTCCCCTCTCAAACTCACTCAACTGCTCGTATTGTGTACGGATCCGACGTCGAGGCATCCTCACAGTCCGTGGAGGTCAATGTAACAGTCGCCATTGTCCCTGCATGCGAGCTTTGCTCTAAATGTACCCTTTCCGATGTGCTGTGGAGGGCCACTATTTCGTCATTCGTCGTTATTTTTTAGTCATTTGCATATTCAGCCCTGAGGTACTTGCATGCGGAGTTTCATCAGGATCGAGAGAATTTCTCGGGGTGCTTCACGGTTGTTGCTTTTTTGGGCGAAGTATGTGTACCGGATGTCTCTATCCGCCCCGGTGGTGAAGTGTTCTAAGCTCTGGCTTCAGGCCGTTCGTAGAGGTGGGCTCGGATCCGAGTCCCAGTTGAGGCATGGGTGTTGTGTATGCCTTACGAAAGTGGCTCTACCACTTTCCAGGAACCACTGGCCCGGAAATTGGGACGGGAGACTGCATATAGCCCAAAGTTGTTCACGGCGGTCGTTAAACCTCGAAGCAAACTAACAAAAAAATTACAGTGCACAACTGACCGAATCTCCTTTTCTTCTGAGTCCATTGCAGACGTAAGAAGCTGTTTGCACCAGAGAAACTATTTGCAGACGTAAGAAGCTCTTTGCACCAGAGAAACTATTTGCAGACGTAAGAAGCTGTTTGCACCAGAGAAACTATTTGCAGACGTAAGAAGCTGTTTGCACTAGAGAAACTATTTGCAGACGTAAGAAGCTGTTTGCACCAGAGAAACTATTTGCAGACGTAAGAAGCTGTTTGCACCAGAGAAACTATTTGCAGACGTAAGAAGCTGTTTGCACCAGAGAAACTATTTGCAGACGTAAGAAGCTGTCTGCATCAGAGAAACTATTTACAGACGTAAGAAGCTGTGTGCACCAGAGAAACTATTTGCAGACGTAAGAAGCTGTGTGCACCAGAGAAACTATTTACAGACGTAAGAAGCTGTGTGCACCAGAGAAACTATTTGCAGACGTAAGAAGCTGTGTGCACCAGAGAAACTATTTGCAGACGTAAGAAGCTGTGTGCACCAGAGAAACTATTTGCAGACGTAAGAAGCTGTGTGCACCAGAGAAACTATTTGCAGACGTAAGAAGCTGTTTGCACCAGAGAAACTATTTGCAGACGTAAGAAGCTGTTTGCACCAGAGAAACTATTTGCAGACGTAAGAAGCTGTCTGCACCAGAGAAACTATTTGCAGACGTAAGAAGCTGTTTGCACCAGAGAAACTATTTGCAGACGTAAGAAGCTATTTGCGCTGAACGGATTGTAACTGAAACTTATACCCGAGCCCACTTGGACACAAGTCAGTAAGAAGCTGTTTTCACTGAACGGATTGTAACTGATGCTGTACAAGTAGAACCCTATTAACTCCTTCGAGTTTCTTCTCCTTATGCAAATTACGTTACCTCCGAGTTATATTTTTATTCTGAATGCCAATCTCCAAGTTTCTCCCTACGTTTTGGAAGCAACTAGCAGCTTGTGAGGAGATAAAAAAAGTGATATTCTCTGCAGAGAGTTTAAACAATGCTATAATATGTAAAAGTTATGTCAACACCGATATAGCCTGTAAAAAGTAGAGCGTGCGTCAATTATATTATCATACGAAGAACTGCTATAAAGATACGTCTGTGATTAGTTCAGTTACTTTTTGAAGTTGTTCTCAAAATGCACTGGCTTCCGTAAATGAAGGAAATAAACAAAACCGCGATTACTCAAAAAATGAAAATCTGATACGTGGCGTCAGTAAAAATAAAAAAAAATCGGTTGCTGTGTGTTGCTAAAACGTGGAAAGGGCGATGTCTTTGTTTATTTACTTAAAAAATACGTGATGAAATGTTATGAAATTTGGTAAAAAATAAGTGCATCATGTTTTTACGTTAGAGAAAGACCCTAAGACATTTCGTAAGAAACACTGCATTAAGACAAAAATGTCCACATGCAGCATCAGGTGAAATATAAGATGTCAAAATGAAATAGCCAAAGCATCTCAATAAGTAGTGTAGTCACCCCTCGCAGAAATAAAGGCATCACAGTGATGTTTCATGTTGTTGATGATGGTGTCTAGGTGATCAGTAGGTAGAAACGAGCGTTGTTCGTGCAAAGGTTGTTTAAGCTTCTTCAAATCTTGTGGAAGAGGGTTGAGGGTAGCAGCACAATTCCCTAGAGCATCTCAGACATGCTCCATCGAATTATGTTTGGAAGAACTAGCTGGCCAATCCATACGGAGAATGATATTCTTTTGAAGATATTGTTCTACCAGCCCCGATCTCTGGGAAAGAGCGTTATCGTCTTGTAGGGGATATGTATCCCTATGGTACCTACATAAGAGCAAACTTAAAGGTTCAGGACGTTATTACTATATCATCAGAAATTGATGGTTCCTCTTGAAAGCACATACACCGATGAGTCATCACATTACGACCACCTACCTAATAAGCTGTAGGAACCCCTGTAGCCTGCAAAACAGCAGCAACTCGGCGAGGAATGGATTTGATGAGGTGGCGATTGGTACCATGCGGTAACTGGTACCATAATATCAACAGCAGGTTTTCCAGTTCTCGTACATTTCGGGGTGGTAGTGATTTAGCGCGAACCCTCTTTTCAAAGTCGATTCACAAATGTTCGATTGGGTTCACGTCATGCCAGAGCATTAACAAAGTCACCAGCATGTTCCTCGAACCACTCCTTGACGATTCTGGCAGTGTGGCAAGAAGCATTATCTCATTGGTAATGACCATCACCAGCAGGAAACACAGTTGCTATGAATGGGTGAACTTGGTCCGCAACGACGTTCAAAAACCGGACAGCTGTCAGGGATTGTGCTATTGGGATAATGGGGCCAAAAGTGTCCCAAGAGAACATAGCCCACAGCATAACATGGCCGCCGCCGGCTTGTTTCCAGCCAGCAGTGCATTTATAGGTGCAATAGCCTTCGTTGGTAATCGGCGTATCCACCCTCCGCCGTCTACGTGATGCACCAAAAATCTTGATTCGTCAGACCAGGCCACTTCCTTCCAATCATCCACGGTCCAATATCGATGATCTTCGGCCAATTTCACGCGTTGCTGGCGATGACGTGCAGTGAGCATGCTGGGTCTTCGGCCATGCAGGCCCATGCGCAGAAGGCTTCGATGAACTGTGTGCTGTGACACATTGCCCTGACCACCACTGCGGTAGCTGCGGGTGATTTGTCGCACTGTGGCCCTGCGGTCGCTGTGAACAGTGCGCGAGTCTCCGCTCCCCTCTGGTATCAATGAGCTGAGGATATCCCACGGCTGGACGTCGGTTCATCATTTGGCCATCTGTGCACCACGTTTGATAAGTACTGACTATAGCGGCACGTGAACAACCTACAAGCCGCGCCATCATAATTTGTCCTTTATCTAACTCCGATAAATCGGCAGCTTTTCCCATTCTGACTCCGAACACTCTACTAACCGAAAGCCGGTTCTCGGGCTGTACATATATTGCTCTGTTAACTTCAGCTGCGCCACCGTTTGGTCTACAGACGCGCTCATTTCTCCAGGCTGGGGGGGGGGGGAGGTAATAATGTAATGATTCATCGGTGTAGAGGTCTGTAAGTACACTTAAAGAGATTTCCCCCAAATCAGCTCACTGCCATAAGTGTCCTCTTCACGGGTCATAGATAGATGACAGCGTGTCTCTCGTCCTCTGAAGATCAGAGCACACCTGAAATCGTTCTGCAAAAAGAAATCTGATCTCATCAGTGAAAAGCATTGACCGCCATTGCTTTTTAGCTCAACTGAGGTGAAGTATTGCTCAATTCAAATATACTCCACTGTGACGGGGGAAAGTTGGCTCTCACAGTATTGGTCACTTAGCATAAGGACCTACTTTGCGAAGCCTGCTGGACACAGTGAAAGAAGATACACCACTGTTCTTATCGCCGTAGCAACAGCAGACCACCGCTGTGTTGGGGTAGCCATCCAATTCTTCCGCAAAAGTTAATCGAAGACATTGGTCATCAACGGATATTATAGGCCTAGGCCGTCCTTTGCTGTACATTCAGGGAGCTTCCCAGGTAGCATAGTCTTCCAATTTAACGTAGGCCCAACACTGTGCCACCGTCTTTTTGGGATAGAAGACGGTGGGTCAGTATTGTGCCTACGTTATATTGCAAGGCTGTGCTACCTGGGTTATTTCATATTTTGAAATTGGTTTCACTCTATGTGAATTATAGGATAACTTACATGTAGCCATCTTGCAACTTTCACCTCACTTGGCCTGCCTCTAGTCTTCCGATCGCTCTCCACTTCAGTTCATTTGTACAATGATGTCTCACAGCCATTACAACAAATCTGTTCCACTGTCTGTGGACCACAAAAAGACTCACGTGTAGCCATCTTGCAACTTCTACCTGACTTTGGCCTGCCTCTAGTCTTCCGATCGCTCTCCACCTTAGTTCATCTGTTAAATGATGTCTCGTAGCCATTACAGCAAATCTGTTTTCTCAAAATCCTTTGTTTACACTCCGCAAACGGTGTGACACACATTTCCGAAACAGCCCTTTTATGCTGCGGCTTATTTGCATGAACGGGTGCCATTGACAATCATTTCCATACAATACCTTGACCCTCTAGTTTCTGTAGGCAATCTTAGGGGAATCCTGGATTTTTAAAACGCTGGCGGCAGTCTTAGGGGATTCCGGAAGATTTGAGATGCCAACAATTTGCGTCAGCGTCTGAAATGTGGGTGGAGCTATAGATTTTCGCCAATTAGCGTGGCCGTCTCAAATTCATGTGGAATGTGGTGTGAAGCAGCGTAAAGGTACAGAACAACCCATGCCATAACACAGCAGTTTTTAGAAATATTTTTTTTTTCGTTTGTTCTGCCTTACTGCAATGAATGGACGTGTTTGTTTAGAACACTCAGCAGTTTTTCTTCAAAACTCAATCGTTTCCAAAGATTTGCTGTAGTCCATTCTAAAAAATCGCATTTTTGATGGGGACTAGTAACGTCGCCTAAGGCATGCGAGGATAGTCTGAATTACTTGTACTTTTATAAATAATAATGAGTCTCGTGTATCCCTACTGGTTTCCTTCTGGTTAATGTTATTTCACGCACTTAATAAGAATAATCCTTTCTACTTTTCCGTAGAAAGGAGATCAAAATAGTAATCCTCAGGGACATGGAAATTCATCTGTTCTCCCCTCTTCCAAATTCTTAGCTTAAACCTTTTCCTCATGTTTTTTTTTTTTTTGATTGGAGGTTTAACGACCACCGTGAGCAACTCAATGGGCTATAAGCAGTCGCCCGTCCCTAATTTAGGGTCACTGATTCCAGGGAAGGGAGAGAGCCAGTGCCGTAAGACAAACACAACACCCATGCCTCACCGGGATTCGAACCCGGACCCCTTTCGGACGAATGATCAGAGGCCATTGCCTTAGACCACTGCGCCACCGGAGCGGCTTTTCCTCATGTTAGGGGGCAATGATAATAGTACTATGTCATATTAGGGGCCAATGATAATAGTACTGTTATGTTAGGGGCCAATGATGATAGTACAATGTAGGCAATTTTTCTACACCAGTTGTAGCTACTCGTGCATATAGTGCACATGACTTTCCGATGAACGTCCACTTTCGCATCAACATGATATTTCCTTTGATGCTTAGTAAATGGCTATTTGTAGAGAAACTACTTCTGCAGATACTGCACGTGTTGGTCGAAGCGCGTATGTTGGTGGTAGACGCCATGTTTCCCGCATTTACAAGGAAACATTTCCGATGCATAGATTACACGGCCGTATTAGAGAGGACCACGCTAATTGGTGGGTATCTGTAGCTCCACCCATATTTCAGATGCTGACGTCAATTATTGGCATCCCAAATCTGTGGCCAGACGCTAGTGTTTGAAACGTCGCGATTCCAGCGTCTTAGGGTAATCCTGCGACTGCCACCAGACACTAACTAATCCTTGACTCGGCATTACATTTCACTACAAGTTTTACATTTCACTACTACTTTCATACCCAAGTTTCCTACATTTCGCTTCCATTCTCCACTTAGTGTTCTTCCACATAGGTTTGTAGTATCAGTTTGTCACCTCAGAGCCACCCATAAGGTGTGTCAAAGTTTGACTAATATAAGTTGCGATCAAAAACGGATTTTTCATAGTTTCTATCATGTTTAGAGTGGTGTTTACGTTGTTTACTGATGAATGCAATGGCACATATTTGTGTTTATCTAAAATCTAATGAAATATTATTGCTTTTATGTAACGTGCAATGAAATAGTTTTGCTTTTATGTGAAGTGTAATAAAATATTGTTGTGCAATAGTGTAAGGAAGTAATATTGTGTAACAATGAAATTAGCTATTATGTGAGCTTATGTCACAGCTAACCAAAATAAATGAATTTCAACAATAGTTCAATGCTGTAAAAAACTAAATAATTAATTAAAAAATTTGCAAATTCGAAGTTTAAGAAAAGGGGATTTGACGTGCGCATTTCCAGATTTTACCAAATTTCAAGTCTCTGCATTCAATAGTTTTTTCTGTAGGTGGCTGAGATAGACAGAAAGACACGGAAATTTTATCATTACAGATTATACTAGTACATGGTGTCAAACGTATTTCAGTCACCACAGATTTATTACAAAAATTAATAAGCACACCGGACAACAAATTAGTCATCCCTGACAGAAATGACAGTAGGAAGTTACCGGTTGCACAGAGGGCGCCGTGATAACATTGTTGCTATCACGGCTCCCTCTCATAAACGTGGAAAGAGCGATGACTGCTGTTTGATGTTCCTAGTCCACGTCAGGTGTCTGTATTAATTATCCATTCGCCTTCAAATTATTGTTCAGTTGGTGCTTACCATCTTTGGTGAATCCCCAGCATTGTGCGGGGATCCAAAAAGCAACCTGCCAAAATTGCCTTGGCAGTTAGCGTGTGCGAGTCCGGAGGAATTCGAGGCCGCTGTGGTGCAGTAGAAGCATATCCGGCGCGTAACTGGAAGACCCTGGGTTCGATTCCCGGTGGCGGCCAATGAGAATTTCTCCGTGACTCACTTATAAACGTGGAAAGAGCGATGACCACTCTTTGATGCTCCTAGTCCACGTCAAGTGTCTGTATTAATTATAGCATTGTTGGGAGATAAATAGCCTCGTGCAATGATTAAGAGCAACGTGTGTGTTGAATTCAGTCTGCAATATGGGTCGTAAGACAGACGTTACCGAATCGCAAAAAGGAGCCGTCATGTTTGGCCGTGCCCACGGACACAAAGAGAATGAAGTCGCCCAATTTGTTGGTGTGTTGAAGCTTACTGTCCAGAGGGTCTACAAACAATGGTGTAGTTCGTAGTCAACCAAAAATCGGCGACGTAACTGTTGCCAGAAAATGATTCTCACCAACAGGGACCGCCGCCGTGTGGCACGCCTAGTAACTGCAAATCGGTTTCAAAACAGGCAGCAATTGCTCCAAACAGTCAATGGAAGTCCACTTCTACCAGTTTCCGAAAGGATACTGCGACGAGAACTGAACATCTGGAGCAGAGTACCACGGAGGAGGCCTAATTTAACAGCAAGTCACAAAGTTGCACGCTATCAATGAGCTCAGGGGTACCAAAACTTTACTGTGGAAAATTAGAAACTAGAAATTTGGTCTGATGAGTCTCGTTTTGTTTGTACGCCAATGATTCGAGGCGAAGAGTGCATCTCAGAACCAATGTAGCCTTTAATCCTGATTGTGTCGAAGATGTTGTTCAAACTGGAGGTCGTTCTGTAATGTTTTGGGGATATCTTTCGTACCATGAAATGGTTCAAACTCATCGTCCTTGCAGTGACGATGAGTTTGAACCAGCATGCGTACCTCCGCATTCTGAATGACGAAGTGTTGCCCCTTTGCCCTACATCTCCAGGAGCAGCATCACATTGCCACTCCTGTTTTCCAAGACAATGCCGTGCATATAGGGCTGAAACTGTGTCTCAGTGGCACGACGAACAATCAGCAATACTGTCTCCCCTCGACTGGCCAAACAAATCTCCAGATTTAAATCCTATTGAAAATCTGTGGGATCATTTGGAACAGAAGGTGAAACGCCGTAATAGACACCCGCGTACTGTGGCGGAAGATTCGGGAACAGTTAACACACGAGTGACTGCAAATCGATGTTTAGTACATCCACGCACTCATGGAGTCTCTATTACACCGGATTCATGCTGTTATCAAGGCAAGAGGCGCCGTCACCCGTTATTGGGTAAGTTCAGACAGGGGTGACTAATTTTTTGTCCGGAGTGCGTAGATTGGATTCATGCTGTTATCAAGGGAAGAGGCGCCGTCACCCGTTATTAGGTAAGTTCTGACAGTGGTGACTAATTTTTTGTCCGGTGTGCGTAGATTGAATTCATGCTGTTATCAAGGCAAGAGGCGCCGTCACCCGTTATTAGGTAAGTTCTGACAGGGGTGACTAATTTTTGTCCTGTGTGCTTAGATTGGATTCATGTTGTTATCAAGGCAAGAGGCGCCGTCACCCGTTATTGGGTAAGTTCTGACAGGAGAGACTAATTTTTGTCCGGTGTGCTTAGATTGGATTCATGTTGTTATCAAGGCAAGAGGCGCCGTCACCCGTTATTGGGTAAGTTCTGACAGAGGGTGACTAATTTTTTGTACAGTGTGCTTACAATAGTAAATGGTGCTGGCCCTCACGTTTTGCCGTACTCACTTTTTATGAATTGAACATGAATACATGAATCTCGTACTGTGTATACTGTATTTTGCTATCTTTTGTTAGAAGTTTGTTTCATCTATGTGACATTTTGTTTATAAAATCTCAGTTTACTTTTGATACGAAATAGTATTTAAAAATGATAAATTTAATTTGTTAGAGTATATTTTAAATAGTTTGTTTTCTTGCCAACAGAAATGACGCATGGAGACGCACAGCTTGTGAGATGCAAGAATAGTTTCCTGTCGACAGTAAAGTTTTGCATAATGGCGGCATTTTAGGAAATAGTTTTGGATTACTTACGTCAGCTCTACCAGAATAACAAAAGTATGTTCCTGAGCCACCTCATGTTTGATTTGGCAATCACTTTTTCACAAGGCATTTGTTTGTAATTTTAAGCAAAGCAATCTGAATGATGCAATTATGCGGTCGGTACTGCTAATATGCGTCCTATTATTCAACTTTTCACCATCTGGAAGTCTGTTTCCTCCAGTAAAACAAACTTTAAGTCCGTTGTTGAAACTTGTAGAAAGCACTAACGCTTTTGCCACAAGAATTTACAGGAGCTTAGCATGGAACGATTCAAATTTCTTCATCGATCCATTTACAATATCAACAGGGCTGGTGGCACTCTTGCTAGGAGCTCGAGATAAAACAGCCATAGAGCTCAATCAAACGCTGGGCTTTACAGAGAATAAACTTTACAGCGAAAACCTGACTGATGCTTTTACGGCATTGTCTTCCATAATACAGTCTAGCGAACGCAACCCTACCCTTGCCGTTTCAGTCAGCCTGTTCTTGCAGGAAGACTTCGGTTTGAACCGATCTTATAGATCCCTCTCCGATCACATCTTTAAGCTACAGATAAGCGAAGTGGATTATCGCCGGAATGGAGCAAGTGCTGTTTCGAGCATTAATGAATGGTTCTGGCGGACTGCCGGTAAGTCTTTCAGAAACTTGACTACTGTGGCTGGAGCGCTTGTAAATATGATTATGGCTAGCTCTGTGACGCTTCATTCCAGCTGGGCAAGCCTTCTAGGACAGAATGTCACCCATGGTTTGAAGCCGTTTTATAATAACGGTGTTGAAGACGATGTGATAATGCTTAACATGACTGAGAAAAAAGCAGCCAACCTATTACTTGCTGACTCGTATGATTTTCGTGCGTTGGAAATACCCTGTGGGTCATCACACTTCAGCATTTGGATATTGCTTCCGCATAGGAAAGATGGCTTCGTCGATGTAGAGGACTCATTGAGTACGAAGCTCTTCCAAGAAATAGCTACCAGCTTCAGGGAAGTAGAAGTGGATGTCGCTCTTCCAGGATTGAAGATAGAGTACGACGTGGATATCAGCAAGGTATGGAAAATATATTTACTACCAAATACTTTAAATATATGTGGCTTTTTAAGTTTTTCGTTAAGTGTGTTTATTTTTTCCCAAAACACTTAACAAGAATGACAACAATCTATCGAAATGAGTCACGAAACCAGTACTTCTTTTATTTTAAGTTGTGCACACATTAGGAATCTAAAAAAATTGAAAACAACATTTTACGCAACCTTGCTGCATTCAATTGTGCATCCATCGTGCATTCAAACTCTAGTGCATTCAATTGTGCTTCTTCATCTCTTGTGTGTTCAGTTGTGAAGAGGCACAGCAGAGTCTGAATGTGAGCGCTGCTCAGTCCTCCTTCATATGCTAATGCAGTGGTCATCCGCTCCAAGGCAGAGATCAGATCAGTTCATATGTAGAGGATTTTAGGAAAGAAATGTGTGACCCCAGGTCTTAAACAACCCTTAGAAATGGGAAGCTAGGAGATGTAGGCAACAGTGCCCGATAGGAAAGTGACAGGGAAGCGAGATAGAAAGGGGGAGGAAGACGCCCTTATTTATTACCGGCTGGCCAGTACTCGGGGCCCGACGGCTTAACGTGCCTATCCGACGCACGGCGGATATTTAGGGGTTCGAGCGTTCGTACCTGCCTGGAACCGAACCCGAGGTCTTCCCTGGGGCAGTCACGAACGTTGACCACTAGGCCACCCGCGGCCCCGCTCCAAGGCAGAAGTAGGACTAGTCGCTAAAAACCACGTCACACCAGTCGCTGGCTACGCTTCCTGGGCACGAGAATACTCCAGATGGAGCCACCGATGTAGCAATGTAAGATATCGAAAGAGGTGACGAGAATAAAGTCTTGCCTCTGTAAATAGTCTCGCTGCGATGAAGAAGGATACACAATGCTGCGTAGAGACTGCTACAGGTTGCTGTGTGGTGTACTGAGAAACCGTTGGAGCAGTTCTGTGTCGGACTATGAGACGATCCTTTCATTTAATTGACAACTTGAGACGACCCGAAACTTCTCGGCGTGTATGCCTGCGGTCAGGTACCTACTATTGCCAACATCGTCTCACTGCTGCAAAACTACAGCTCAGATGGAGGTTAATTCGTTGACACAACCAGCCTGGTTTCCGCAGTCGCACGATGCGGCCTCTCTCGAATGCGCTCAGCTGTTCTTGAGCCTCGTAGAGACGTGATTTAGGGCAAATGAAATGATGACACCCGATAGCTCTACTATTGGAGTGTCGCGAAAAACAAAAAAAAACGACGTTTTTGCTTAGGGAAGTTCCATGACGCAGAAATATGCATATTTTCTGCAGTGCGTTTGAAATCGCGTACTCTGGGGGCGTGAGGCACATAACGCGACCCACGCGTTGAACTTGTACTGCGATCAATTGCAATGGCTACAAAGTTTGAAATATTGGTTCTGTTGCGGCATTATTGGAAACAGGGGTTTGAAGCTGTTGAAACAGTCCGAATAATTAACGAAGTTGAAAGTGAAGACCTGAAAGGTTACTCGGACCGCACAAACATGTTTAAGAAATTTGCGGCTGTTGACTTGAGCTTGAAAAGAAAGGTCAGTTCTGGAAGGCCCTCAGGTGTTGATTCGTAAGCCCTGCAAGTGGCTGTGAAAGATAATCCACGAACAAGCACTCACAAATTTTCAGAAGTACAGGGAGTTTCTAAATCTACCATCGCCCAACACATGTGCAAGATCAAAAAGGTTTACAGACGATGCCGCGACGTGCCTCTTGAGCACACCCCAGCTCAAGCACGACGACGTGTCGCGGTATGCAAAGAACTTCTCAGAAATTAGCGTATAGCCCCAGGACGGTTATTTTTAGTCTTTAAATAAATATTGATATATAGGGGATGTTTCCTGTCCTAAGACGGTGAAATTTTTAATTGAAGCAGATTGAAAACAAATCAAATAGACTTTGTAAAGGAAATATAGTAAAAATGTATATAGCAAGAATTCATTCATGTTAAAACTGAAAATTATATATTATTTGTTTCCGTTTTTCAAAAGACCTCGCGAAAAATAAACATTATGTGCGAAATATTTGTTGTTGTTTAACAATTTTCCTTGTAGTGCAGTTTTTTCGTGTAATCTTACCTTAATAACTCTTGCTTTGATTTTTCGTGTTAAATGACTTTTTCTCCGGCACACATGGTATTCCGTTCACGGGTTGTTTTGGACCGTCCTATTCGGAGGTTAGTTTGAAACTTCATACCAGAGACTTTTCTACAAAATAAGGCGACATCTGGCATTACAAATCGGAACTATCTTAAATTATCGACAAGGTGCTGTTAGGGCGACATCTGTTTTTAAATGCAATTTTGCTCACTTCTACATCGCAAGGTTTCAGTTTTTATTGTCGGTTAGAGCGTTTAGATAGATAGATATTTTGCAATATGTATAATATAATGAGCAATAAACTCGGAAAGTTAGTTAAATTAAAAAAGTAAAAAATAATTAAAGCGTGCAAATTAATATCCGAATTGTGCTAAATTAAATCAATATGCAAACTCAACTTGCCGTGCTATTAAGATTTCCATTCGAATTTTGTAGAAGGGGTAAATAGGACTCGAGCCATTAATAATCTAATGTTTTTTACGCTTTCCAACCGTAGGTTGAAGAAGCGTATATGCTCCAGCTTTTTCCGTTCGTCCGTCCGCACGATAACTGGCGTAAAAATAGTTCGATTTCGATGAAATTTTAGTATGTGGTAGGGGACCACGTGGAAGCGAACCCTATTGAAAATGGGTCAAATGGGGTCAAAGGTCACGACGTACGAGTGGGATCCGTTCCGTTGCCCTTATGCGTTATAACTTGCGTAAATATAGTTTGATTTCAATGAAATTTTACTATGTGGTAGGGAACCGCCTGGGGACGAACCCTATTCAAAATGGGTGAAGTGGGGTCAAAGGTCAGGACATAAGAGCGGGATGCATTCAATTGCCCTTATGCGTCATAACGTGCGTAAAAATGGTTCGATTTCAACGAACATTTAGTATGAGGTAGGGGACCACCTGGGGACGAACCCTATTGAAAATGGACGAAATGGAGTCAAAGGTCAGGACATAGGATTGGGATCCATTTCATCGCCCTTATCCCATATTATTAAGGTGGACGTCAAATAATTTTGCTTCCTATACTTCCAATGGAAAAACTTTTGTACACATTTCCTTCACAATTAATGTGTTCTCAAGGATGAAAATTTGAACATAGATTAAAATAACTTTATATTATAACTTGGAATACTTAATATTTTCTAAAACGTAACCATAATTATATTAAAAATCAATAACTTTTCCATTGGTGTTGTTGAAACCAAAAAAAGGATGGCGCGACCTGTACTTTGTTGACGTCAGTAGACAAACAAATGTTGGATTGCATAATTATGGTTATGTTTTAGAAAATATTAAGTATTCCAAGTTATAAAATGAAGCTATTTTAATCGATGTTCAAATTTTCATCCGTGTGAACGCATTAATTGTCCAGAAAAAAGATGGCGCAATCTGTACTTTCATGACGTCAGTAGACAAACAAATGTTGGATTGCATAATTATAGTTATGTTTTAGAAAATGTTAAGTATTCCAAGTTATAAAATGAAGATATTTTAATCGATGTTCAAATTTTTATCCTTGGGAACGCATTAATTGGGAAGAAAATGTGTACAAAAATTTTTCCATTCGAACTACAGGAAGCAAAATTACTTGACGTTCACCTTAAAGGAGCAATTCTTGTATGTATGTAAATCTTATTTTGAAAACGGCTCTAAGGATTTTGATGAAAGTGGTTAACCTACCATTTTCTGGTACTAGGAATCGTTTTAGCTTAATCTCAACTTTAGGAAAATTCGTTTAGTGGGTTAAATAACCACCCCGAATTTCCAAGTTTTTAGTGTCATGGCGTCGTCCCATTAATGTTATCCATGCTTAGAAACCTTATGACGTCATACTCTCGCAATTCAGATGTCGGGCGCGGTCACGCCATCTGTCTCATTACGTCACGCGTTGTGTGTGAATCCTTTTAAAATTTTATGACGTCATACTCTTGGAAGCAGGTGGTCGTGATTGTCATCTGCCTCATTACGTCACGCGTTGCGTGCGTATGTTCGTCCGCACGATAAGTCGTGTAAAAATCATTCGATTTCGATGAACTTTTAATGTATGATAGGGGAACACCTGGGAAGGAACCCCATTAAAAGTGAACGAAATGGGGTCAAAGGTCAGGACGTAGGAGCGGGATACATTCCACTGCTCTTATGCGTCATAACTAACGTAAAAAATGTTCGATTTCGATTAAATTTTTGTATGTAGTAGGGGACCACCTGGGGACAACCCCTATTGAAAATGGGCGAAATGGGGTCAAAAGTCAGGACATAGAAGCGTAATCACTTGCATCGCCATTATGCGTCATAACGTACGTAAAAATGTTTCGATTTGAATGAAATGTTAGTATGTTGTAGGGACTTACCTGGGGACGAATCCAATTGAAAATGGGCGAAATGGGGTCAAAGATTAGGACACAGGAGCGGGATCTATTCCATAGCCCTTATGTATCATAACTTAAGTAAAATTGTTTCGATTGCGACAAATCTGTATCATGTTATTTCGGAGGTATAGTGAACCAGTTCTGTTGAATATCATCGAAATGGGATCAAAGGTCAGGGCACAGGAGCGAGATTTATTCCACAGCCATTATCTTCAAAGCTTGAGTAATGATTTCTGGTATGTTGGAAAGCGTATCATAATCATCAATGCATTGCATGATTTTACTAACTTGTTTAAATTAGCACGCGATCACCTTGAGACCTGAAAGTGATCTCGTGCTATTATATAGCAAGCAATACTGGAAGTATTAAATATCCCCAAATGATGCACTCTGTAAGATAAGATTTTACGAAGTCATACACTCGGTGAGATTGATTACATACCGGTTTATGTCTATAGAATAAAGTTTATAGCGTCTAGGCACGTTAGAAATATTTTATTTTTCGCTAAAACACACTAGGTTTTCGAAACTATTATATCGTTTCATTAGTAGGTGTACAAAATAAGATACAGATCCTTTCAAATACACACTATTCAAATGCCTTTTGAGGTTAGAACGGCAAGTAGTATATTTACGTAATGGTTATGATGAGGAACACTGAGGCACGTGTTTGATTTGAATATTAAATTGTTGTGGAAAATAGCTATAAAGAGCAGTTACGGTTTTTGATGAAGATGAGATATTTAACATAAAAACATGTTATAGTGTTTTTTTTTAAGATTTCTTCGTCAGTTTACGAAATATAGTCTCTCTCCAAGGATGGGGTAGAATAATAGGGGATTCTTCATTACAGCAAGCGTTTGTAAATCAATGCATTACGACTGTTTCGCCATATCGAAGAGATCAAACATTAGTGTATCCAGTTATAATAGATTTGTCGTCCCATAACGGATAGAATTTTTCGTCCGTGCAGGCTCTCGCTAATGCTGTTGAGCGACAATTGTTATTAATTGTTCGTTTGTGTTCCATGATTCTAATACGTAAACGTCTCTTTGCACTTCCGATGTACATGGTTGTTACGACTTCTGAGCTGGAATGCACATTTTTAGTCAATGGCACCAAGTAGATACCTGCAGATGTAAGAATACATTGGGGGGGGTCTATCTTTTCTGATGTGCAAAAAGATTTTCCTTGTGTTTAAACCAAGACTCAGTGAATGTCTTTGACAAATATATTGTAATAAACTGATGACTGCTGTTATATATTGCATTGAATCGATAAACATAACGTGACTAGACTGTATTAATTTTATTCTACAGCAAGCAATCGTTTGGACATAGCGAGAGCACACACAAATTGATCGATAAGTGATGATGCAACAATTGTTGCATTAATGCAGACGTAGGTGTGACTTCAAGGGCTCCAGAGAGTTGGGTCAGGGAGTTTATATTATTAATTCACGCAATACTCGATTTATCAAACGAATAGTTATTGAGGATGAACAGTGGACATATCTTCGTAATTCAGATTCTTCACAACAATGGTTGAAGAGGCGAATCAGCTTTATCTACCCCACAAACGCAAACGTTTGACAAAACGTTCATGCTGTGTTTCCGGTGGAATTCCACCGGACACACAACATGCTTATTCCATGCATGCTTATGAAGGTAATTGCACCGGACACACTTCGAGCTTATCCCGAATGGTCGGTCTGGCAACCCCGAACCGTGTTCTCTGCAATTGGACAGGATGAATGACAAACTTCAGCGGAAGTATTGGGTCTAAATCAACCAAAAGCGTGCACTGCTGCAACAAGACAGTAACAAAGCTCATAGCGCTAATTTGATTTAAGTTAAACTTCAAGAACTGCATGGAATCGTGCAACATACAGCTCATCCAACATACAGCCCCGACGTGGCCCTTTTAGACTGCCATTTGTTTTAAGCGATGGTGGACTTTCATCGCGGTAAGCTATTGACCACTTTGGACGATGTCGAGCGCGAGTGCCGAAAGTACTTTGCATCTAAACCGAAACCTTGGTACCGTGCAAAAATTGAACAATTGGCAAACAGATTAGTTCGAACTATTGAACATTATAGCATGTGCTTTGAAATTTAGCTTGGATTCTTCAGAGGTTATGGTAAAGTGAAACTGCTGTATCAGAAACGCCGTTTTTTTTCCGGACACCCTAATTCAGGGGGTCTTAACCTTTTCGGACACTACCTAAAATCAACAAAATGATCAACTTCGCGACCCATGGGTCTGCTTCGAAATTAAAAATGTTAATGTAATAATATGAATAAGTGTAGTAATTCTTCATTATTACCAGAGTGTAACAAAAGTTTTGGTTTTTGAAATTATAGTTAAACCAGTGGCGCCCCCAGTGGGGGAGGGAGGAGTTAGGGTTATCAATATAGCGGGAAGGCGTGAATAATAACATACTGTGAGACGAATAATATGAATAATTAGAAATTAAAACCGTTTATGAAACAGATTTCAATTTCTCCATTAAAAAACAAACAAACGAAGACAATGTTTACAGTAACCAAGACACGTCATAATAAACTCCCATCTGAAATTTCGTCAAAATCCGATGAAAGCTTTAGAAGTTGAGCATTTGCTTTTTATTGTTATTAATAAATGTTCGTTGAAAGCCTCCATAGTCCATACTTTCTCTCTCTTTCTCTCTCTGCCGTCTCCCTTCCGTGTCGCATTTGTTGATTTTTTTTCATAGGATTCTGGGGACAGGCCAGTGTGGCCAAGTTGGGGGTTTTCTCGTTAAATTTAGGGGAAAAATTTAGGTTTAGGGGGAAATTTTTCAATGCTGTGACGTCCTAAAAATTCCCACAATCCGAGTGACCGGAAGAAACGCTCGTTGCGCTCATGATGTCATCTCCAGAAATTCCGAGGGCTTAAAAAAAACAACACAATTTTTTTTTCCTGAGAAGCTACGGTGGCCCAAGTTTGGGTCGCGACCCATAGATTAAGAACCCCTGCCTTAATTGAATGTTCCCAGCTGGCGTCTGACGGCTCATATCAAGACCATTGGGGGCGTGGTTCAAATGTGCTCTGGAAGACGTTCATTGGCGGTAAAACTTTTAATCATTTGCATGTCTTCTTTCACGGTTCGTGATTAATTTCATCGGGGTTTGTTTATTTATTTATTATTTTTCGGCTAAGACTGTATGTATTATGCCATCTAACTCGAAAACTGGGAATGAATTAATACCTTCACGGCTATTCACTGCCCAACAGAAAATAAAATCGAATCTGACTAATATAAGAGGAGATATTTTATATACAGATGGATAAAATGATGCACTTAGTACTTACGATTTTATAAACAACATGCAGAGAGTACCCTGGTGCTCTTTGTAGTTAATTTATATCATGCATCCTTTGCGTGCCAAGGTCTTTGTGCGAGCGAAATAAGATGAGCGATTGGAGAATATACATTTATTTATGTACAACACATTCCATTTATTCGCGCCACTCATCCCCACCCCGTGCCACAGTCCGCTATATACTAAGTGGAATTAAATCATTACAACAAGCAATAAGGTTTACTAATTCCTGACACTGAGCGCTAGTTAGGTAGATGGGCTAATGAAAGTTATTATGGTAAAACCAATGAGAGGATATATCAGTCATAAAAGTAAATATTTACTAAACTATGACGGCGGTAATAAGTATTTTGACTGTTGAGTTTCTCAAAAACAATTATTACTATTATTATATATTACTCAAATTTAGATGAAAGTAAGAAACCACCCTGTTACCGACGTAACGTGATGTAGCTACGAAAGTCCTTCTGCGCATGCGCAAGCTAGTGTATGACTCCACTGCCCTTTTATTCATTCACAAATTCCCATTTTCCTTATCTTCCATTGAAAGAAGTGTTTGAAATTGATGCATCAACAAAGAAAGATAACAATTTCTAACATTTACGATGAGTTCCTAAGTGATTACAAAACCACATGTAATACTCTCGCATCACTCGTTTTATTTCCCAACCATAAAAATCATGGCATGCGAAAGATACATAGCATAAATTATCTACAAAGAGTACCATGGTACTCTCTCCATTTTTTTCCCTTGAGATTTACTTTACTACAGTCGGAAAAGAAAAGGTGGACTCCGCAGTTTCTTTTAACCATGGATTTATTTTCGAAAGCAACGAGAAGATTTAGAACTAAGTGGATTCGAATTTAAGACACTTGGATGGCATCCGCGAAACCCACTGATGCGCTCACCAAGATTTCAACAATGACTTTGCCTTACTGACTACTTTCGTTACCCATTTCCGTTACATCAAAATTGTTTTACTTGGGGTTTACTACTCTAGGAAAAAAACATACATAGAATTAAAAAATGACGTGATAAAGATTGGCACTAAACGAAGGATGGAGCACAAGGAATATGCCAAATTGTTTGAGGTTCAATGTGAAAAAAAATGGAAACTAATTGTATCGCGATCAGTGTAATTCATTATTGAAAATTCATTAACGCAGTTTTAATCTTACCAAAAACTGCATTACGTTTGAAATGCGTTTCTTTGAAATATTTTTATACAACTGATAGAGAAAGATTGAGAATGACGAAAAAAAAAAATTCCCAAAAGTTGTGATGCACGTTTCTCACTATATTGCATATTTCTGTACCTATCACTGTAAGAACGTTAAGGAAGGAGAGCTGCACAAAACTGATTTCCCAAAAAACGGCAAACGCGAGGAAATATCTCCTCCTGACAGCAGTTTTATTTCTCAATGAGAGGAAAGGCACTTTTGTGCGGATTACAAGGAATTTAAGTCCTGACGTATCGATGCGAAATCTACTTTTTACTTTATCTAAACATTTATCTAAAATCCACTTTTCCCTTTCTCCTTGCATTTCACGAAATGCAAGTCTTTTCTTTATCGACAGAATCACCTTCGGGTGACAAAGGAGTAAACAAATTTATCCAGATTTCATGTGATACGAAATTCATATTGAATGGTTCTTTCATAAATTCGAGAAAGAGAAATTCCAAGGATTTCAGAACAAACACACTGACAGATTTTAATAATATTTCATATCACAAAAATGATATTCCTTTTCCCTAAAGTTGGAGTGTTCAGATAAATAAATTCTTTCTTTCCTTTCATAGTTTTCAAAGGGAGACAGAGAAAATATATATAGAGAGAGATGATCACCACTCAGATCCCCGCAGGAATTCAGTCAATGCGCAAAATATTATACCATCTGTTCTTCCTTTTTTTTTTTTTTTTCATATTTCAAAATCAATACTCCTTCGTAAAATAAAAACGCATAGATAGTATCAAAAAGTGTTCAGACACTTAATTTATCTTGTACGTGACTGACCACAAATCGAGGCCATTTTAAAATATTTTACCAGGTTTTCTCAAATTTTTGAAATTACGTTGCGTATTGTTTTCAGTATAATGAGGATATTATGCTCTATGAAAGAAAGTCAGAAACACTGGTAATGCTTATTTTGCCGCATCCAAAAGAAACAAGAAAGATGACACAGAATTTTCGGGTGTAATAAGCACGTCTTTTAAATCCGTTCTGACGCAAATTTAATTTATGAAAGCTATTCAAAGGCAATGGAACCAGTATGGAAAACAGTATCTGACGGAAGAAAGAAGTTTTTCAATCGGGTCTTTAATCCCTCAGATATTGGTGTAAACGGAATCTTGAGCTTACGAACTCTTAGATACAGAGTTGTCGATAAAAATAAAATTTGACTTTACGTCCCCTGGTGGGAAAACCATGCTTTATTTTAGGAAGAAAGTATTCTCAAAAGGTTCATCCATATCAGCGGTATCGGTCCAAGAAAAAGTATTTAGTTGCGTTTTCAGGAGCCCAGATTTTGCTACAAATACATCAGAAGCAGAAATTAACACTATGAACCCTGGTGGCCATTCTTTACAAAACATTAGAAATTATGTGAAAAATATTTTCCATCAGGTCTTGTATGCCATACAGGAAGAATTTTTCAAATCGGAGTTTTACGAGCAGAAAACGCAATTTCCTTTTATGCGCCCTAGTGGAAAGTCTTAAATGGTTTACGTGAAAATTTTGAATTTATTGGAAAAACATTTCGCATCGGAAACACTATCCAACAACAAAGGAATTTTTCAAATTGGACTTTTAGAAGTAGAGATATTGACAAAAATAAGATACACATCTACGCCCCTGGCGTAGAAACCATGCATTATTTCAAGAAGAAAGAGTTCCTAAAAGGTTTGTCGACATGAGTAGCATCGGTCAACAAAATACTTTTTTCAATCGAGATTTTAGAAGCTCATATTTTGCTGCAAATACATCAGAAGTGGAAATTAAGACTTACGCCACCTGGTGGCCATACCATTTTTTTACAAAAATTAGAAATTATGTGCAAAGGATTTCCCATCAGGAGCTGTATCCGGTGCAGAAGGAATTTTTCAAATCGGAGGTTTAGAAGCAGAGAAATAGTGGGAAACGCAATTTACCTTTACGCCCCCTAGCGGAAAGTCTATGAATTACTTGTAAATTTTGAATTTATAAGAAAAAAACATGTCACACTAGAAGTACTATCCAACAAAGAAGGAATTTTTTTAAATCGGACTCCTAGAAGTCGAGATATTGACAAAAATAAGATATACGTCTACGCCCCCTGGCGCAGAAACCATGCACTGTTTTAAGAAGAAAATGTTTCTAAAAGGTTTGTCCACACGAGTAGTATCGGTCTACAAACGACGTTTTTTCCAATCGAGAATTTAGAAACTCATATTTTGCTGCAAATACATCAGAAGCGGAAATTAAGTTTTACGCCCCCTGGTGGCCAAACCATTTTTTTTTTTACAAAAATTAGAAATTATGTGCAAACGATTTCCCATCAGGAGCTGTATCCGGTGCAGAAAGAATTTCTCAAATCGGAGATTTAGAAGCAGAGACATAGGGAGAAACGCAATTTAGCTTTACGCCCCTAGCGGAAAGTCTATGAATTACGTGAAAATTTTGAAATTATATGAAGCACATGTCATACTGTAAACACTATCCAACAAAAAAGGAATTTTTCAAATCGAACCCTTAGAAGTAGAGATATTGACAAAAATAAGATATACATCTACGCCCCCTGGCGGAAAAACTGTGGGATATTTTTGGAAGAAAATGTTATTAAAAGGTTTGTCGACATGAGTAGTATCGGTCTACAAACGACGTTTTTTTTTAATCGAGAATTTAGAAGCTCATATTTTGCAGCAAATACATCAGAAGCGGAAATTAAGTTTTACGCCCCCTGGTGGCCAAACCATTTTTTTTTACAAAAATCAGAAAGTATGTGCAAACGATTTCCCATCAGGAGCTTATCCGGTTCAGAAAGAATTTTTCAAATCGGAGATTTAGAAGCAGAGATATAGGGTGAAACGGAATTTACCTTTACGCCTCCTAGCGGAAACTCTATGAATTACTTGAAATTTATGAAAAACATGTCACACGGAAAACACTATCTAACAAAGAAGGAATTTTTCAAATGGGACTCCTGGAAGTAGAGATATTGACAAAAATAAGATATATATCTACGCCACCTGGCGGAGAAACTGTGGTATATTTTAGGAAGAAAATATTCCGAAAAAGTTTATCGATGTAAGTGGCATCAGTCCACGAAAGAATTTTTTCAATCGATATTTTAGAAGCTCAGATTTTATGGCAAATACATCAGAAGCAAAAATTAACACTTACGCCCCTGGTGGCCAAAGTATTTATTACCAAAAATTCGAAATTATATGCAAAAGATTTTCCATTAAGAGATGTATCCGCTAAAAAAAAGATTTTTCAAATCGGAGTTTTAGGAGAAGAGTTATCGTAAAAAATGTAATTTACTTTTACGCCCCCTAGCGGAAAATCTATGCGTAATTTGAAAAGGAAACTATATCTAAAACACTCTTCGACATAAGTGGAATCGAAAGATAAAAGATTTTTTCAATCGGATGTTCAGAAGCAAATATGTGGATTAAAACGTAATTTTGAATTCGACATCATCTGCATTTACGCCCCCTAGCGGCAAAAGTGTACATCGTAAAAATAAAACGAAATGTAGGATCATCATTTTCATATTTCAAGCTTCCGAATGCAAAAAGTTTCAAATCGGACTAATAGTTGCAGAGATACCGTGGGTACAGACGGACGGACGGACAAACCGATAACAGAAGCGCGATCGTTTTTTACAAAAGACGTGCTAAAAACAGCTATTCTTGGAATCCATTTTCTACATGCAGAGATGCGATATAAAAAACATGGAGTTATGCCATCCAGTGGAAAACTTCTACAGATCGTGAAAGAAAACCGCTTTGAGTAAAAGTGTTTTGATTTAGCAGATGAAAGACACTGCAGTTATGTATCAACACTATTAACATTTTCTGGTAGTTTGCACCAAAAAGTGGTGCTATACCAGCTGCAAGAGAGAAGATATCACCTGAAGTTTGAAAAAAGCTAAGGAGAATGAACTCTAATTTACAGGGAAAAGAAACTAGAAAGGAAAGTCAAAGTATACGTCGCAAAAGACACACAATTGTGAGGTATATTGTACTACGTTATGAGCAAGGTTTCAACAATTTTCTGTGTTTTTTTGTTTTGTATCTCAGAATGATGTATCTCTTCTCAAAAGGGGTGTAGCACCACTTTTTGGTGCGACGTGCCACAAAAATTTTTAACGGTGTAATTAATACATGTCTATCTTCGACAATGAACATCTGTTAATCAAGTTGAGTGAATGTTGCCGTTAAACCCTAAACAAAAAGTTGTGAAAGGTGCGGTAACTTTCACCATGCAGTAAAGTACATGGTTGAACATGTCTGTAACCGTCACGGCGCTGTAAGAAATAGTGTAGAAGAGAGAGCGTGTGGCGGCAGTTGATGTAGATACCCGTTGTTAGCTGGCAAAATTGAAGCAAAGAGCCTTTATCGAATTCTGCAATTCCAAGAAAACTGGTTGCTGGGTTGAATCATCCACCATATTCGCCTGATCTGGAACTGGCTTACTACTTTTTTGTTTTCCCTACAGAAATCGTTGTAAGGGAAGAGATTTGCGGACTTTTTAGACATTCAAGCGAATGTGACGACCCAGTGTGTTTTGCATCCAAGGGAGATTATTTTGAAGGTCAGTAAGGTAAGTCTCCTTAACTCTTTAAGCGACTGATATACTTAAACCAAATGGTGTCCCAAATTTTTTCCAGTCTTCAAACAGAAAGTTAACACAGGGCAGAGATTTACGAAAGCCGCGGCAAAAAAAAAAAAAAAAAAAAAAATCCCCTCTGGCTTCTCAGCTGTACCGATGATAAACCTGCCATGGGCGATAAACGCCCCTTTTTGGTGCTTTATTCTTTGTCCCATGATCCAAGGCATGATGGGAAAGGGTTAGTCCCCATGTCGCAGACATCATGATACTGGATGGAAACAATTGACGGAAAAGTCTTCTCTCTCCTTCCTTAGGTTCATCGCAATTGTTATAGCCCACTAACAGGAAATCAGTATGAAAGGATTCCTATCAGTCACCTTCCTAAAGGACCACTTTGAATAACAAAGCTAAGGGAAAGCAACAAGCAACGAATCAACGCTTTTTGATGCGCAGTTTCGCTTGTTTCAGCCGCTTTCTGAGCACTTTGTAAACATCGAATATAATCATTTGACCTGATTTTGGGCCATGTTTGCTAACCTTGAGTTAATTCGTTCCAGCTGCTTAAAGGTTTAAATATACCTCCGTTCATTTTCCCACTACATTCACCGAACTTACTGATGTGTCTTGTATGTGGTAGAATACTGATGCAGTTCACAAATGGTGTTGGAAATGTCCACTTTTCTCTTGAAAGCACAGTTTCTCACCCTGGCACATATTCCACGACAGGCATGCGAACACCGCGAGAGTGATTACATCTACTGTCTGCGAAATTGCTAGCTTCATTCAACGTGTGTGTGTGTAGGGGGCTATATTTATGAGAATTTCCTTCAAGTAACCCAATAGAAAAAATCTGGTGGAGTTAAATCAGGTGAGTGTGGTGGCTAAAGATTTTTAGAGATAAGAAAAATTTCCTGAGAATGTCGATGGTTCCTTTATTAGCGCGGTACGCTGCACCATCATGTTAAAATCACCACGTTCTGTTCGATCTATAACAAAGCCACAAACTGCTGGATCTAGACAGCATCATCTGCCTTGAATTTCTACATTCTCAGAATGAATCCGTCGACAGATTTCTGACTTTTTCAGAGTGAAGTCTCACTTTTGTAGTATGGCATGATGAATTCCTGCAGCCGCAAATTGTGTGTCCGGAAGTTGTATCCGTTTAGATGGAACCATGCTTCATATTTGAAAAAAACTTGTTAATAAGAATATCCAATAACGGAGGCGTTTGCCTGTCTTTGGAAGCTTTAGCTCGTGCACCAGCTTTGCTCACTACGCACGCAACTTCAAACGTTCAGTAGTGTTATGTAAGAATTCACATGTCTCTCCCATTTATTGTGACAAATGCATCCCATATTTTTGAGGTTATGATATTCACCGCTCCACATCCCCAGTAAAATCCGATATGTTGCTTCGTCTGGAATAAGGACAGATTCAAAAAACATATGTCTCCCATCCTGTCGGCCGTGACGCAGGCAAACATGTCGCACTTTCTCACGACGCGTCGTCGGAGCATGCGCCATGACTACCGCTTATCAAACTCATCTTTTCTGACCACATGTGCAACCATAATGCTTTCGGATCGCTTCGCATAGTGATATTTTTTTATCCCTATTTAAATGTCAACATTATTATCACCATTATCAATCCTCTGCTGGACGAAGGTCTCAAGTTTCTTCCACAACGGTCCGTCTTGAGCCAGTCTTCTCCATGTCACTCCTACATGCTTTCGAATGTCATCCACCCATCTCCCATGTGATCTTCTGCTTTTTCCTGATCTTTTCCTGTCTCTTGGAATCCAGTCTAAAATTTCGGTTGTCCATTGGTGATCCGTTCTTTTGGCAATATGTTCAGCCTATTGCCATTTCACGGATTTTACTCTGATCATGATGTCCTCCATCTTTCCATTTTCTTTATCCACGAGTTTCTGTTCTTATCTTTTTTGGTTACACCAAAAATGCATCTCTCCATGACTCTTTCAGTTGGCTGCATTCTTTATATATCTTTTTTAGTTAAGGCCCACGTCTCTGCTCCGTAAGTAAACACTGGAAGGATGCATTGATTAAACAATTTTTCTAAAGGTATAATGGTATATTGCTCCTAAAAATTGTACTATTTCTTCCGAAAGCTCTGCAACCAAGTTTTATCCGCCGATTAATTTATTTATCAATATGACCCTCGCTTGATATCTGCCGCCCAAGGTAAATGTAGGAATTGGTCATCTCCAGCTTTTCCCCATCAACTGATAAATCTTTATTTCTTGTAAAAGCATTGTACAGGGTGTCCACAAAATCTTGTTACCTCCCCCCGTAATAGGAAATGTAAGTGAGCTATGTTTCTGTTGTATGATGTATATGTTGATTTATGGCCTGTATTGTGTTTATTTACAGATTAGGTACCGGAACCATGTGTGATACCAGCGAATACACCCTGGAACAGCGGATTGTTGTCAGTGTCTGGGTACACGACCGTCCACACACAGGGAAAACAATGCGTGACGTGCGTGCCGATTTCCAACAACGATTCGACGAAGAGGCCCCTCCAAAACAGACTCTTCTGCGGTGGGAACATAAACTCTTCGAAGCAGGCTACATGAAGGATAAACCACGAACGGGAAGACCATCAACCAGAGTGCAACAGTGTCAAGCGGTCGACGAATCGGTTATCAGGTCACCGACGAAGTCGCTCCGCAAACGATCAGCGGAGCTTGGAATACCACGATCGACACTGCATAAGCACATGAAGAATGACCTGAATTTGCGCGCATATCGCCCGATGTTCGTTCAGGAGTTATCAGACATCGATTTAAACCGCAGACGGGATGCATGTGCAATGATGCTTCAGACATTTGCCACAATTCCAAAACGTGGAAAGGTCATTTTCAGTGATGAATGTGCGATATACCGCAGCTGTCGATCACGGAACGTTGTGTTCTGGTCCAAGGAAGGCCCACATTATGTCGAAGAATTGGAACATCATCCTCCGCATGTCATGATATGGGCTGCAATTAATAGTCTACATCTGTTTGGACCGTATTTCTTTGATGGTCCAGTTAATCAGACAACGTATCTGGACATGCTTCAAACCTGGTTTGTGCCACAACTTGGGAATCTTGGCATTCTGAATGACGTATGGTTCCAACAGGATGGGGCACCCGCCCATTGCGCAATCGCTGTTCGGGAATACCTTGGTGAGGTCTTTCGGGATCGTTGGACCGGTCGAGGTTCAGTAGTGCTGCCCACTCCATTTGAATGGCCACCTCGAAGCCCAGATATCTCAACGTGTGATAATGCCCTTTAGAGTTTCATAAAGGAGGTTGTTGCACAGCAGCGCTACGGAACCACTGATTAACTTAAACAAACAGTGAGACGTGCTTTCTCTCGTATCACCCCGCAACTGTTTCGGAAAATGTCCCACAGAACATGGCGTAAAATTATTCTCTGTCACGAGAATGACGGAGCTCAAATGAATCCACTGAATATTTAAGGATGCCTCAACATATAACTCGACATATACATCATACAACAGATCCATAGCTCACATTTCTTATTACGGGGGGGTGTAACAAGACATTGTGGACACCCTGTACATGCGTTTTTTTCTTCTGGAAGTTCATTTTTAATCCCACATCTTTACTCATGTCAGCAAGTGCCTGGATCATACTCTTCAGTTCTGAAGGGGTAGTTGCAAAAATGAAGACGTCATCTGCAAAATGAAGGTGAGTTAAAAAATCTCAATTTTTATCCCTTTGTTTTCTCAGTTCAATGATTGAAAGACATTTATTTTTCAGTGTGGCATTAAAGAGTTTTGGGAGACATGGTGTCGCCTTGCTCTAACTAAATATATTCCCTTGTATACATAAATGATTTTTCACATGCGTACGTTTATTTACGTACTGGACTTTTCACCCCAAAAATGGAATTAGTGTGTATTTTTTTTTTTTTGATTCCTAGTTCTGCATTAAAAACTGTTCTGTGTTTCAATAATCTGCTTTTCCAAAAAGTTAAAAATGCTAATACTTTTAATAGGGAAAAAAATACATTCCTATGCTGAAGTTCTGTTAATTTCTTTTTCTATTCTCACAGGTGCTGCAGAAAATGGGCATCAAAAGCGCGTTTTCGGAAACCAATGCAAACTTCCCCAGAATTGCTACAACAAAAGGCCTTACACTATCCAAAGTGATTCACAAAGGTATTGTTGAACTAGATATAGAGAGAGAAGTGAACAACTCCGATTCGTCGTTGAAAGAAGCTAAGGACTTGACAGATCTGCCGCATAGTTCACCCAGAATTGCAGGACCCGAAAAAGAGTCAAGTACTGAGTATTCGAAGTTTCAAGTAAAGCAAAGCACATATTCTGCCAGAGAAATGCCAGGAACTCACTCTGAAGATGCCACTGACGCATCTGATTTCAAGACATCCACAGACGCACCAAAACCGACGGCATATCCTTTTACAGCCGATCATCCTTTTATTTTTTGCCTCATGGAGAAATCTACAGGTCTTATACACTCAATAGGGAGAGTGCTGCGGTTTTAGGCTTTGATGCCGCATGTATGATTAAAAGTTTCAGTTCCTCTGATTTATATTTGGTTCTTTGTACTCATTTTTCTCTTAATGGTGGCGAAACATAATGCAGTGAATACCCTCTAGCTATAGAACTGCTTAAAATAAAAGCAAGTAATATATAAACTGAAACAGAATGAGAAAATAACGGAGACTTATGGTTCGAAAGTACGCTACAAAAAGGAAAGCACAACAAATTGACTTGCAATCAAGTATTTAGAGTCAGTAGTTTATTCCTTCAGTAATTGCAACTTTTAGTAAACCAGAAGATTTACCACCAACGCCAACTCATAGTGAAGTAGATTTTTCATCACTATAGATTCGTAGTAAAGTTGAAAATTTAACACAACTACAAACTCGTAGTAAAGTAGATTTAACGCCACTACAAAATCGTAGTAAAGTAGAAAATTTTAATCACTACAAGCTCGTAGTATATTAGAAGATTAGAACACCTCTATAAACTTGTAGTGAAGTAGATGTAGCACCACTAAAAATTCGTAGTGAAGTAAAAGATTCAACACCGCCACAAATTTAGAGTGAAGTAGAAGTAGATTTAGCACCACTACAAATTTGCAGTGAAGTAGGAGATTTAACATAAAATAATAGTCAAGTAGAAAACTTAATGCTACTACAAAATCGTAGTAAAGTAGAAAACTTAATGCTACTACAAAATCGTAGTAAAGTAGAAAACTTAATGCTACTACAAAATCGTAGTAAAGTAGAAAACTTAATGCTACTACAAAATCGTAGTAAAGTAGAACATTTTAATCACTAGAAACTCGTATATAGTAGAAGACTATAACCCCATCAAAAACTCGTAGTAAAGTAGATTTTACACCATTACAAACTCGTAGTGAAGTAGAAAACTAGAAAACCACAACAAACTCGTAGTAAAATAGATTTAATACCACTACAATCTCGTACTGAAGCAGAAGATTTAACACGGCCACAAACTTGCAGTGAAGTAGATTTAACACCACTACAAACTCGTAGTAAAGTAGAATATTTAACATTACTACCAACTCGTAGTACAGCAGAAGATTCAACACCGTTACAAACTCGTTGTATAATAGAAGATTTAACATCACTTCAAACTTTTAGTAGCATAGATGCTTAATCCAGATTTAATACAAGCATATAATAATTAATAGGCGGACAAAGCATGAACGTGAGTGACAGGTAACAGACCTTTCAAGTAGCGTGGAATAAAAATTCAGCACAGTTCAGAAATGACGTTTAGACTGGAGAACATGACAAGTAGGAACCAACATTTAAAAAATTAAGTGAAACGTCAACAAAAAAACGGAAGGTTAGAAAGGCAGCATATGTCATAAGGTATTTCAAGATAAATATTAAAACTTGAACGATAGGAGGGACGTTTAATAAGTTCATTGCGTGTAATAGATTTTTGCCTTGTTTGTAATACAGCTCTGTTATTACTTTCTTCATAGTCTCCGTTTATTCGAACGAACTCAGCCACTCTTTGTTCCGATGACGTTGATTTTTTGGCAATGAAAGTCTTTATCATGTTATGGAAAGCAGTCATCTGTGGTTTCCTGCCACCGGTGGCCGTGTGTTTGGCACGCAGCGGTGCAGTTTCATTTTCCGCTGCGGCCAAACACCAGCCGTGTTTCGGAAGTCACGTTAAACCGTTGGTCACAAAGAAATGTATTTTTTTATAAAAACGCTCACTCTCGTTACCTAAATGGTTAAAAAGGCAACTAAAGAACACGCGCTTTCTTTTAATAAATCTCAATTTCTGATACGGGTTTCACAGCTTTCGAAGGAAATTGCGTGGTGCACAGCCCCGGAAGACATTAGCAAAACATTTACGAATATTGTCCTGCGAAATTTCTCAATTATTAAAATTTCAATATTTCTCAGCGCTTCCAAGTGGCTTCTCACGGTTTGGAAAGTAAGTGGTGGAAAGAGATGAATTAAGAATTTAATTCGTCAAGATGAGTCACGTGACCAGAGCTTACATCTTAATGTTCTTTTCGATAACTAAAGGACATGAATGCATATCACGATGACGCTGTTTTACAGCATTTTATTCATACATAATACCGTACTTACTCCCCGCACGGGGATAACTGGTTTTCCAGTTATTTGGGGAGCGGCGCCCCCACGGCCCGAGCTGACCTTGTGACTGGTCAACATCTGTTGTCATGCCACTGCCTGTTTTTTGTTTTGGTGCTGTTGGTGTTTGCAGGGACGGCTGTTCATCCAGCTGTTGGGGAGTCGCGGCCCCACGATCCCGAGCTGGTCTTGTGTCTCGCTTTTTCGTTTTTGTTTATTTTCTCCACTGGCTAGTTGCCCGTGTTGTATACTTTACCTAATCGCTACCACGTTATGTACTAACACCCCGGTCTTGTGGTTTTGTTACCCTCCACCACTAACTGTATTATATTAACCGCTCAGTTCGTAGGTTGCTGAGATTCCGTTTAGGTTCCCTTCCAGGACTTGTCTTCTTTGGATTTCTTTTTTTCCTTTTAGCTGGTTTGGGTGCTAGACCTACCTGCATGTTTGCCGCGTGCGGAGACCCGTGAGGCGGAAATGGGATGTCTGGCGGCTGAGGTCGCAGGAGACCGGATAAGTGCCTCCTGTGTACCAACACTCCTCTTCGACCCCGGCTTCGCTGTAAACGGGAGGCTAGAGACTAACCCACCTCTAGTCAGAAGTCTTGTACCAAGTTGTGTACACGGCTTTAGCGGCTTTTTGTCGTATAGCACGGCAGGGTGAGCCCGGGGCTGTGGGATCATGCCAAAGGCGTTGGCATGACGGTACCCGGAGGCCGAAGTGTCCGCCGAGTGCGTGTGATCACAGCCAACGGACTATATCTGCAACGTATAAGCTCCAGAACTGTGTCCAGCGTCATTTTCTTGGCTTGCAGACCTCCAGTTCTCCCTTGTAGGGCTCGGTGGTGGGTGGAGTAGTCTGCAGACGAATCTTCCTCCTTTTTTCCATGGGTAAAAAGAACAAAAACTCCAAATTTAAGTCACCTGACAAAATGATAGTTGACAACGACTGTCCTTCGTCTTCTCAACCTACCAAGTCTCATACCCGTAAACGGTCTTTAGACCTTGACCTGGACCAAGAATGTGGAACCTCTTCTTCGGCAGCTGTACCAGTCGCTCCGAAGCGTCGTCTCCCCTCGATTGCTGTGACTACGCATGCTACTCACTTGCTTGTAGAATCCATCGATCCGCATGAGAGACTGTCCACCAGATCTCCCTTTTTCATTTCTAAAGCTTTGGACGCTGCGGTTGGCCCCTTGAAGTCTGTGAGAAAGCTTCGCTCTGGGGACCTTTCTTGTCCAAACTTGCAGTGTTTCTCAGAGTAACACTTTTCTGAACCTCACTAGTCTTCAAGGCATTCCTGTAAAAGTGACACCTCACCCGTTTCTTAACACCTCTCGGGGTGTTATTTCGGAGTTTGATCTCTTGCCATGCAGTGAAGACGAATTCGTGACTGAACTTGCTGATCAAGGTGTTATTGCTGCACGTCGTATGATGTTCCGGCGTGATGGTTCCATGATTAAGTCAAAAAATGTCATCTTGACTTTTAACTCCCCGAAAGTTCCGACCGAAATCAAGGCTGGCTACTTGGTCTGTGGAGTTCGCCCGTACATTCCCAGTCCTCTGCGCTGTTTCAGGTGCCAGAGGTACGGGCATTCACAACGTTTCTGTAAGAGTTCCGCTCGTTGCGCAAATTGTGGCTCCAGTGAACATGACGGGGAAGGTTGCACTTCTGCGGCCTGCTGTGTTAACTGCGGTGAGGCCCATGCAGCTTACTCCCGCAACTGTATGAAATGGAAGGACGAGATGGCGATCCAGCGGCTCAAGACCCTGGAAGGCCTCTCGTACCCTGCTGCCAAGGCCAAGTTGGGTATACCCACCACCCGACAGCGTACTTTTGCCGCAGTAGTTCAGTCTCTGCCACAACCCGTGCAGCCCTTTGTTCCGCGCCCTGTAGCTCTCGCCGCACTTGCCAAGCGATCTACAGCTGAACAAGCGACACAGGTGGATTTCACCGAGCTCCAGCTTATTCGACCAGCTGCGTCTTCGCCTTCTCTTTTGAAGACGCCCGCCTCTTCCGGTTCCCAGCAGACAGCCTGCACGTGCGGAAGACCCGGCCCTCAATCCGCAAAGGTGTGCGGTGTCCATCAAACTGTCTCGGCCTCAGCGAGGTCCCCACCCTCACCCAACATTATAGAAGAACACGGGGGGAGGAGAGTGACAGTTCGTCCCCAGCCTCTACCAGCATTGCAGAGGAACATGGGGGAGAGGAGAGTGACAGTTCGTCCCCGCCCTCTGCCAGCATTGCAGAGGAGTGTGGGGGGAGGAGAGTGACGGTTCGTCCTTTTCCATTAGTAAATATGTTACTTTTAATAAACTTCATTAACTACCTTTCCTTCACTGCTTTCTTCGTACTCTTTTTCAACTTTTACCAAGCCTGTCTGATCTTAATCATTTTCCACGTTTTTAGAGATCTGTGGCTGATCGTTCTTTGTCTGGCGCTCTTTGGCCAAACCTGGCCCTTGCGCCAATAAAATCCAACAACCAACCAACCAACCAACCAACCGTACTTACTCCGTAATCGATGATATTCACATTCATTATTAATACAGCATTTTATAAATAGTATAGTGTGTACAGGTGTGCAGCCAATGGAGGTGCTCGGGTCTTCAGTACCCTCCCAGAAATAATTTGCGCCAATCTTCGTTCCTAGCATTAAACTAATCGCAGAGTGACGTGTCCCCAAATATACTCAAAGCTATAAAAAACAAAAAAAAAAAAAAACTGATCGTACTGTATTTAACCTAGTTTAAGGCCTGTACTATCTCAAATTATTACTATGGTGCCTTCAAGTAATTGAAAATCCTCCAAATACGTGGCGTCAGTGAATAAACGAAGACATTGCTCTTTCCACGTTTAGCAACGCACAGCAACCGAAGAATTGTTATTCGGCCGCCGCCGGGGAATCGAATCTCGGATCTCTCGATATCTAGCCAAGCGCGTTAGCCTTACACCACGCTGGCCAACAATTAATATATAGCCAGTGCCGTATATATATATATATATAATTAATATATAGCCAGTGCCGTATATATATATATATATATATATATATAATTAATATGGGATGTAAGGTCAGGTGATGCGTAACATCACAGCCTCTCCTTGACAAATGTCAACCCCGCCTTCTCGTGGTGCATCCTGTTCCCACTAAAGGGGCTCTGACGACCGCCCATAGCGGTATAACTATACCATCGGGATCAGAGGAAATGCTATCCCACACTCACCAACCCGCTTGGCCAGCGTGGTGAGTTATGGCCAAACCCCTCCAAAATGATTCCACAACTTAAATCTTGGCCCTCAGTCTCCGGCAGCTGGAATGTACCTGGCCAAGGCAGCGGCCAGTGCGACATGAAGGCAGAGGGTGCTAAGAATCCCCGGAGGACCGGACTAGGCTGCCATCTGATGCTGACCTTGGCTACTTACAATGGACGCTCCCTATCTTCTGATTCAAGGCTTCTTGAATTGGAAGAGGAACTACAAAGGATCAAGTGGGACATCGTGGGGCTAAGTGAGGTAAGGAGAAAAGGAGAAGATCTCATCGAACTGAAAAGTGGACATCTCTTCTACTATCGTGGGACAGATACTGGCAGAACTAGTGGTGTTGGATTTATAATAAACAAGAAACTGAAGGATAAAGTTGTAGAAGTTGAAAGTTCCTCTGACAGAGCTGCACGACTTGTTATCCAACTCTCGAAAAGATACCAGGCTCAGATTATTCAAACTTATGCACCCACCACAAGTCATCCTGAAGAAGAAATTGAAGAATTTTATGAGGAAATTTGTCATCTAAATAATAAAGGTAAGCAGCACTTGAAAATAATTATGGGAGATTTCAATGGAAAAATAGGGCAACGGCAACAGAATGAAACTTCGGTAGGTAAATTCGGTCATGGCAACAGAAACCAGCGTGGAAATACTCTCGTTGAGTTTGCAGAGGCAGAAGGGTTTTTCATCTTGAACTCCTTCTTCAAGAAAAAGCCACACAGGAAATGGACATGGAGACATCCAAATGGGACGACAAGTGAAATTGATTTTATTATGTGTAACAAAAAATTCGTCATAGAAGACTGCAGTGTGCTAAACAAGTTCAACACAGGTAGTGACCATAGATTGGTGAGATGTAAGATGCACCTCAACACTAAACTTGAACGTGGCAAGCTCATAGGACAAACAAAATCTATTGACATAACCAACCTTAAAAAACAACATAATACCTTCGAGTTAGAACTGAAGAACAGGTTCTCTGCTTTAGAAGGCCTAACATCGGAAGAAGTGGACATCTCTGAAGTTAACAGAAAAGTAACCAAAGCTCTTATGGAAACAGCAACAAAATTAGCTGGGTCTAAGAACAAGTTGCATGTGAACAAATTATCAGGAAAAACCAAAATGTTGATGCAAAAAAGAAGAGAGATGAGGACAACTAAAGAAGATGTGACTTCCAAAGTGGAATATATAGAGCTATGCAAGACAGTAAGAAAAAGTATCACTCAAGACGTAAGGAAATTCAACTGTGAACTAGTGAGGAAAGCAATTGAAAACAACCAAAGCCTAAAGATAGCAAAGGGACATCTCAGTAAGGGAAGAAAACAGATTATGGCACTGAGAAAAGAAGATGGTTCTGTAACAAGAAATAGAGGCGAAATTTTGACAAGAGTGAAAGATTTCTACTCCAAATTATATGAAAGGGATGATATATGCACTCCAGACATCATGAAGGATACCAGTACCAGAGTTCCTCCAGTCCTTCCAGCAGAAGTTGCACATGCAATCAAGAACATGAAGCGAGGAAAAGCTCCAGGAGAAGATGGAATTACTGTAGACATCATACAAGAAGCAAGTGGAGAAATCGAAACAGTACTCGCCCAAATTTTCACTCGATGCCTTAATGAAGGAAAGATTCCTGAGGATTGGAACACCGCTACAATGATCCTGCTACATAAGAAAGGTGACATTGAGGATCTCGGAAACTACAGACCTATCAGCCTCCTATCAGTAGTTTATAAAATCTTCACTAAAGTTCTTTCACACCGCTTGAAGGTAACACTGGACATGGCTCAACCGAGAGAACAAGCTGGATTCAGGAGTGGCTACAGCACAATAGATCATATCCACGTGCTGAGAGAACTAATTGAAAGAGCGAGGGAATATGAACTTCCATTGTGCATGGCTTTTATCGATTATGAAAAAGCCTTTGATTCGGTGAAACCATCAGCAGTTACAATGGCTCTGGAAACCTGCGGTATTGAAGATGCATACATTAATATTATTAATAACATCTATGAAAATGCAAGTGCAAAGATTAGGCTGTTTGAAAATACAACACACGTAAAAATTGGAAAGGGAGTGAGACAAGGTGACACCATATCTCCGAAGCTCTTTAATGCCACATTGGAGGGTGTTTTTCAGTCACTGAGCTGGGAAAACAAGGGGATAAAGATTAATGGAGATTATCTAACCCACCTTCGTTTTGCTGATGACGTAGTCATTTTTGCAACTACCCCATCAGAGCTGCAGAGTATGATCCAGGAGCTTGCTGACAAGAGTAAAGAAGTGGGATTAAAAATGAACTTTCAGAAGACAAAAGTGATGTTCAATGCTTTTACAAGAAATGAAGATTTATCGATTGATGGAGAAAAGCTGGAGATAACAGACACGTACGTTTATCTTGGACAGCAGATATCAAGTGAGGGTCACATTGATGATGAAATTAATCGGCGTACAAAACTTGCCTGGAGAGCTTTTGGAAGAAACAGCATAGTTTTCAAGAGCAATATGCCATTATGTCTTAAAAGAAAAGTGTTTGATCAATGCAACCTTCCAGTGCTTACGTATGGTGCGGAGACGTGGACCTTAACTAAAAGAGACATACAAAGGCTGCAGACAACTCAAAGTAGCATGGAGAGGTGCATGCTTGGTGTAACCAGGAGAGATAAGAAGAGGAACTCGTGGATCCGAAAATGACAAGAGTGGAAGACATCATGATCAGAGTTAAATCCCTGAAATGGCAATGGGCTGGACATACTGCCAGAAGGACAGATCATCGATGGACAGCTGAAATTTTAGATTGGATTCCAAGGGACAGGAAAAGACCCAGAAGAAGACCACATGGGAGATGGGTGGATGAAATTCGAAAGTATGCAGGGGTGACATGGAGGAGACTGGCACAAGACAGACCGTTGTGGAGGAAACTTGGGGAGACCTTCGTCCAGCAGTGGATTGATAATGGTTGACAATGATGATGATGATGATGATAATTAATATATAGCTAGTGCCGTTAATGCCCACCAGATGGAGACGTCTCAGTAGATGAGCCCATCTTACGGATTTATAATGGCAGATGGTGACAGAAAAACGCACATAGCGCCGTGGATTGTTGGCCACCGTGGTGTAAGACTGACGTGCTCACCTATCCGGGATTCGATTCCCCGGCGGCGACCGAATAACAAATTTTCGGTTGCTGTGCATTGCTAAACGTGGAAAGAGCGATGTCTTTGCTTATTCACTTCAAGTTATTGCTAGGTAAGGTAAGGATAAAAAAAAAAAAAGAACCTTGTAAAATAGTAGTGAATGTCTCCCAATTCGCAGGAAAACAAGTTGATAAAGATTCTGCTGGATTCAATTAAGGCTGAGTGCATTAGTTGTCGTTTGTCAGTTTACGTCTGCAGGTGAACAAAGCAGTTCGGCAGTTTATTGTTGAGCAGTCAATATATGTGCACCGACAAGGCAACAGCTTAGGGCGGCTTTCGAAGTTTTGGTTATTTCGCTCAGATGACCTCCTCAGTAGTCACAATGGGAGCACATGCTAAATCGCTATAAGGTTGGAGTTAATTCCTCTTTCTTTTATTCTGTTGTCACTTCCACACACACACACACAAAAAAAAAATATTTCTCTTTCAGTATTATATTTTTTCCATTTACTGTGCATTCTCCTTAAAAATAAAATTTTCAAGTGAAACATTACACAACGCCTCCACGACACAAGAAAAATATTTTACTGTACGCGTCCTCCGTGATTTTTGAGATAAATGTACATAATAGAGAGGAAGGTAAGTAAGTAAAAGTAAATACAGTCAACTCTGGATACAGTGAACTCTGTTATAGTGAACATTCGGCTATAGTGAATCTAAATCATTGGTCCCGACCCGTAACATCGGAAATGTACATTAAAATTTTCGTTTATAATGAACCCTCAACTTCCGTTAGAGTGAACTTAAAAAATAAAACTGCAAAGAATGTACTTGTAACATGAAATTGTAACTTATTTCAAAAGAAACCTTCTTGTAAAAACTTGAAAGAATGTTTTGAGAACAATATTGTAGGCCTATTATTCCTTAAGTGCATTGAAGGACAAAGGTAGGATTAAAAACCTCATCAAACTCGAGCTGGTGTTCCTGCCTGCCAACACCACGTCATCCTCTAACCCATGGATCAAGGTGTCATTCGCAGCTTTAAACCCTATTACAGAAGGGAAGTAACGCTTCATTTAATCCAAGCCTTGGAATCAAAGCAGAACACATCAATAATGCCTCTGAATTCTGTACGTTTTGGAAACAAAGCGTGGAGGAGTGTGTCAACCGTCACTATACAGAACTATTTCCGGAGGTCTGGATTGAATACTGGACGTGTGACATTCAAAGAGTAGGATGATGTGACTCTCAAGGACCTGCTTCGGCACATCGGTGTGAATTACACTGACGCTGAAGATTTTATCGATGCTGACTGTGAAGTTATAACGAATGAAATCCCGTCGGATGAAGCCATTGTCGAGGTTGTGAAAGGCGGTTCCAGCACGGAAGAAAACGAGGCTGACGAGGACGATAATGAAGAATGTGTTCCAACAGTGAAAGAGACGTTGGAGTGTGTCCGGACTGTGCTAAATTTCCTAGAATGTATGGGAAGTGCAGAATCGAGTGTAGTAAAACCACAGACTCTAGAAAAGGATATAGAGAAAATATTTATTAAAACTGTTTGCAGCGGCACATAACAGACTATTTTCATGTTAATTAAAGTAAGGTAAATTTAATTTTGTTTACTTAATGAATATACACTACGTACATAATATTATTTTTTAGATACATATGTACATATTTTATTTTCTTGCTCACCATTTCACTCGATTCAGGTTAAGGGAAGACACTTCGGGTTTTAGTGAACCTCAGACATAGTGAACGAAATATGCGAGTCCGCAGAGGTTCGCTATAAGCGGAGTTGATTGTATAATTTTATACGCAGGGCCAGATTAAGGGGGGGGTCTATTGAGGTTATAGTCTTGGGGCCTCACCATGACCAACGGCCTAAGAGGCATATCTGGGCAAATAATAGATAGAGAAAGATACAGAGATAGAGAGAGAGAAGTTTATAAAATATTTTTACTTTCGTTTCGTATGGTTTCCACTCGGTCAGTAAGAGAGGCTGGAAGACGAACAGGTTTCAAGACGGTGACTCACTTATTGTAAGGTTTCATGTGCATACAGCGGAGTCGGTGAGAAAGTTTTAGCTTTTCTACTGTCATCAACCCTCATTTCCCGATTTGCACTTGGAACCGTTAAAGGTCGAAGTCCCCCTGTGGCTACACTTTGCATAACAAAAACAACAACAACAAAACAGATGCATTAAGAAAAGTATACAATGCAAAATCATTAGAAAATCCAAGACGAAATCTAGGAATCTTAAGCTTTTAAACTCATGTTCTTCTGAGAACAATGAAAAATATATTGTTTTATTATGAAAATTCTGCAGATAATTTAGTAGTTACAGTTTCGTGTTTACACAGACTTCACAATAATTCCCCGTCATAGGTTATTTGGAAGCCCACTAAGATCTCTTTGCCTTGGGGCTCACTAAGGCCTTAATCCTGTCCTGGTTATATGGTTTAGTATATCTAAAATTAACGACAAAATGTTTGAAGAACCTTAAGATCTAATTTTCGCTTCCAGTTTTTAGCCTTAAACAAATTTCTTTAATTATTGCATTTAATAATAATAATTAAATATTATTAATATTAAAAAATATAGGGAGCCAAAAGAAGCTTGTGGCTAGAAAGTCCTACACGGAAGGCACTACAACGTTCTGCAATCGGACCATGTGGATAAGACTGCCTCCAATGCATGGCTAACAAACGGATCACTCTTCCTCGAGACCGAAGGGTCCCTGATGGCTATACAAGATCGAGTTGTAAACACCAGAAACTACCGGAAGCATATCCTGAAGGACACGTCAATGGAAAACGACACATGTCTGCAAAGCCATCAAGCGCCAGAGATCATCCAATATATCACAGCAGGGTGCAGAGTCCTCACACAGAGTACACGAACAGGTACAATCAAATCGCCAAGATTGTCCATCAGAAATTGCTAAGAAAGCACCACCTCATTACAATTGAGCCTGTCCCCTATTAGAAGAATGAGCCAACAGCGCTTCTAGAGAACAACACTCACAAGATGTACTGGGACAGATCGATCAGAACTGATAAGACCATCCCCCACAATCTGCCCGACATCGTCCTGGTCGACAAAAAGTCAACATACCTCATTGACATAGCCGTGCCCAACACGTCCTCATTGACATAGCCGTGCCCAACAGCTTCTCTCCGTACGTCCAGAAGACGTACGGAGAGAAGCTGTCAAAGTATAACGACCTACGATACGAAGTCAAGGAAATGTGTCGTATGGAGAACGTCACCACTGTCCCCATAAAAATATCAGCTACAGGAGTTGTACCTAAGACCATTCACACCTCTATACAGACACTAGACCTTCAACCTAACACCTACATGGAACTACAGAGGGCAGCTATCCTGAACGCTTGTAAGATAGTAAGGAAGAGAAAGAAATACTACTTCCCAGACTTGATATGTCGTACCCATCCCGGAAGGAAGAGAAGAAAAACCTCAGGAAGAGGTGGAATCTATATATAATAATAATAATAATGTAGAAATTAATTGCTGTAGATGAGAAAATAAAACATAATAGTAATAATAATTCAGCATAAACCGGACTAGAACACAAAGTCATACAATCAATCATTTATTATACATGGATGACCTTAAGATAACAGCAATTCCAAAACACAATTGAATAAGTTTCTACGGATTACTGCCACATTTAGCATATCAATCCATATGGGCTTTGGCTTGGAAAAAAGTAAGGTGGTGCATTTGGAAAGAGGAGTTCTGGTTAATCTGAAGGTTTCTCTTTAGACAACAATTAAATAATTGAAGATTTAAATGCAGAAAATGGATACAAGTACCTGGGATTTTTACAAACACATGGAATTAAACACAATAAAATTGAAAATATAAAAAATAAGTTCCAGAATCGACTTAAAATGTTTCTAAAGACATACGTAAACACGCCAATAAGGTGTAACAATTAATAGCTTTGTGGTCCCGGTTCTAACTTATTCTTTTGGCATTAGCAGATGGTCGAAAACCGATCTTGGGGAATTTAACAGAGCTGTGAGATCAAATATGACCAAACATCGAATTAGACATCCAAAAGCATCCGTAGAGCTCATCACGCTCCCATAAGGAGTATTAGGTATTCTTGATACAAAACGCATTCACGATGCACAAATTTGCTCTACGGAAATACTTTCACTCTAAATGCAATGAAAATAATGTTTGTCATATGTGCTGCAGACAAAGAGAGCACTCCACTAATGTTAAGCCAGATGCTAAAATAGAAGAATCGTCTAAGCGAGACCAGATTTGAAAATAGAAGCAGAAGAAACTTCATGGGACTCATCCAAATCAGTTAGACAGGCCAGAAGTTGACAAGAAAGCCTCAAATCAGTGGTTGAAGCAAGGAAAATTATACGGAGAGACTAATGGGTTTATGATGGCTATTCAAGACAAAGTGACTGCAACCAAAAATTACAGAAAATACATTTTAAAGGAGGATCTACAAAGTGACAAATGTAGATGTGGAACGTGCAGTGAGACCATTGAACACATTAGCAGAGGATGCACCACTCTAGCAAATATTGATTATATGCATCGACATAATAATTTTGCTAAGATGATACATCAACAATTAGCGCACAATACAGAAATATCACTGTCAGAAGTACCATTCTATAAATACCAATCCACTTAGGTACTAGATAATAAACAATACAAATTATATTAGGACATTGAGAGTAGCTATATCTGGCAATCGTCCAGATATGGTGCTATATGACAAAAGGCAGAAGGAAGCAGTCATTATAGACACATAGGTGCCGTTGGACCTTAATATTCAGAATACCTATGCAACAAAAATTAACAAGTATGTGAAAATGTCTGCGGAGATTAAACAGATGTGGTAGCTGAAAACAGTTCACATACGTCCATTGGTTATCTCTGCAACTGGTGTAATTTCTCAGACTCTTAAAACCCAGCTTGATAATTTAGGTCTACAACACCTAAGGCCGAAAATCCAAGAACCAATAATCATCGATACGTGACACATCGCACGACGATTTTTAAAAATGAGTGACTCTCTTTACTTGGCTTTATGTCCGTACTGACAAGTGGACCATGCTACAGATGCCATTGCTGTAGATGAGAAAATTAAATATAATAATAATAATAATGGAGAAATTACTGTAAGTGAGAATATCAAATCAAATATACGTAATAATTTGTTATTATTGTAATGTTCTTCACTCCGAGATTGAAACTACGTGCCGTATCTACCGGTTAGCCCTTCCCGTAAGAAGCATCTTACCTGCGCACATGATGTACCAACGCTCCAAATGAACAGCAATAGATGCGGCAATGACACATACGGTAGTGAGTGCGTTTGCCATGCCGATCACTGCGAATAGGCTTAGTTCTTTCTCTAAATTACAAAACAAATAGCTTAGGGAGCTAAACTTTTCAGATGGAAACGCTGTATGAAATTTAAAAAAACATCTCACTGTATACAGTGAATTCTTTCTAAATGATGACCGAGGCCGTTGCAACCGGAAGGGCGGGGAGGGGTTGCCCTCCCAAATTAGTCACACCAGGAACGTGAATTCATACTCTTAAGACGTGTATCATCTTTCTCTATTTTTTTTTTTTTTTGATTGGAGGTTTAACGACCACCGTGAGCAACTCAATGGGCTATAAGCAGTCGCCCGTCCCTAATTTAAGGTCACTGGTTCCAGGGAAGGGAGAGAGCCAGTGCCGTAAGACAAACACAACATCCATGCCTCACCGGGATTCGAATCCGGACCCCGTTCGGACGAATGATCAGAGGCCATCGCTTAGACCACTGCGCCACCGGGGCGGCATTTCTCTATTCTGTTGCTCAGGTTTAAGTTAATTAAAACCCATGGTGGTACATAAAATGTGGGAACTATTATGTACAATTCAATTTTAATGTTCCACAAATATACTACTTACATACAACGTTTCGTCACCGCCATCCACCAAACACCCCGAGTTCCGTTGTAAGAATTGCATGCGCCTAATAGTAATACAACGAGAATTTGTTTTTAGGCCTATCACTTCCAGTCTTTTGTCAAGGCCAGTTGTAACTTGTAAGCACTGTAAATCAAAGTTCTTTACTATGAATTGTTGCTTCTTTCTGTTGTAACAAATTTAATTCTGGACCTGTATAATCAATTCAGCAGCGGTACGAGTCTATAATTTCGGTTCAGTGGGGACGTGGGGTTAAAGCTGTCAACTGACCCAACACAAGTATCCTTAATGTGAACAATAGACTGAAAGAGAAGCATAATGCACAAATGATTATAAAGTCTCTATGTCCACCATATATATCCACTACGCGCTCCTATCCATTATATACCCATATCTCGTGGTCTAGCTGTAATGCAGTGTAAGTTCGTTTATAGGCCTATCACTTCTAATCTTGTGTCGAAGTCAACTGTAACCTATAGGGCACTGTGAAGTAAAGTTTCTTACTATGAGTTATGTCCTTCTATTATAACAAGCATTCTGAAGGGCCAGAACTTCTATCATTAAATCAGAAGCGGTGCTAGTTTACAAACTCAGTTCCCGTGGAGGGGGGTTGTTGAGGTCGTCAATTGAAAAAACATAAGTATCCTTGATGCGAAATACAAACTGAACAAGAACACATAATAAAAAGGTTAAAATAAAGTCTCTATGTGTACTATATACATCCACCACGAGCTTCCATCCACCATATGTCCATCTCTCATGGTGCATTCGGACGCGCGTTTCACCAGGTTTGTCTCTGGCGTTTTCAACGGGAATGTTCCTTTCATGTCAAAGTCCGATTCACTGAAAATCATGTGCCTTAGTGCGCATGGGCCTCTATGTAGCGTAAGTCTTCAATGCCATCTAGTGTTGAATCAAGTCATCCTGTTGTTCGTCTGTGCTTATTGTTACTTTATTTTATTTTCAGCTTCAATAAGGTGTCTCTATGCGGTGACTGTGGTGGCCAATCAAGGTGCTGAACATTTTTTCCTCAAAAAAAAAAAAAAAAAAAAAACCGCTGAACACTTTCCCCCAGAAAACTAAAATATACATCTACGCCCCCATGGAGGGAAAACTATGCATTCCATTAAGAAGAAAGTATTCTGAAGAGGTTTTTCGAGGTTAGCGGTATCAGTCCACGAACGTATTTTTTTAATCGAGTTTTAAGAAGCTTAGATTTTGCTGTAAATACATCAGAAGGAGAAATAAACGCTAATCCCCCACCCCTGGTGGTCCATTGTTTATCAAAAATGAAATTAAAAATTTATATGCAAAACGTTTCCGATCAGGAGCTGTATTCGATGCCCAAAAAAATTGTCAAATCGGAATTTCAGAAGCAGGGATATCGGAGGAAACGCAATTTACCTTTACGTCCCCAAGCGGAAAATGTATGCATTATTTGAAAAAGGAAGTGTACCTAAATTAGACTTCGATATAAATGGCATTGAAAGGAAAAATAAGTTTTTCAATCGGGCATTTAGAAGAAAATATATGGAATAAATTGTGTTTTGAATTCGATATCATTTGCATCCTTTAGCGGCGAAGTTTAAACAATCCGGAATGCAAGGACTATCATTCTCACATTTCAATCTTTCAAATACAAACAATAATTTTTCAAATTAGACTAATAGTTGCAGAGATATGGTATCGACAGACAGACAGACTGACGGACGGATAACATGATAACATAAGCACGGTCTTTTGCACAAAAGACGTGCTAAAACTATATTGCATTCTGTGTTCGGAAAACTATTTCAACATTGCCTTCCAGAGTTGGAAATGGATAAAAACTTCTGACCCTGACCCGGCCCTCACGTAATTGGACACGACCCGTACCTGACCCGGAAAAATGTGCTTTTAACTCTAAATTCGAATATATCATCATCATTGTCAATCAATCCACTACTGGATGAAGGTCTCCCCAAGTTTCTTCAACAACGGACTGTCTTGAGCCAGTCTTCTCCATTCATCCATCCATGTCGTCTTCTGGGTCTTTTCCTGTCCCTTGGAATCCAGTCTAAAATTTCGGTTGTCCATTGGTGGTCCGTTCTTCTGGCATTGTGTGCATCCCATTGCTATTCAGGGATTTTATTTTGATTGATCATGATGTCTTCCACTCTTGTCATTTTCCTTATCCACGAGTTCCTCTTTTTATCTTTCTTGGTTACACCAAGCATACATCTTTCCATGCAGCTTTCAGCTGTCTGCAGTCTTTGTATGCCTTTTTTTGGTTAAGGTCCACGTTTCTACCCCGCACGTAAGCACTGGAACATTCACCAAATACTTTTCTTTTAAAACATAATGGCATATTGCTCTTAAAAATTGTACTGTTTCTTCCAAAAGCTCTCCAAACAACTTTCATATGTCGATTCATGCCTTCATGAATGTGACTCTCGCTTGATATGTGCTGCCCAAAGTAAATGAAGGAATCGGTTATCTCCTGCTTTCTTCCATCAATTGATAAATCTTCATTCCTTGTAAAAGCATTGTACATCAGTTTTGTATTCTGAAATTTCATTTTTAATCCCATTTCTTTACCCTTCTCAGCAAGTTTCTGGATAACACTCTACAGCTCTAAAGTATTATCTCAAAGACTTCTGAAGAGTTCTTTAAAATATTTGTTTTCTTTTCAAAAACAAAACGGAAATAAAACCGGGTGGAAATCGGGTCAAGAACACCTTGACCCGACCCGTTTAACCGGCGTGAAATTTTCGACTAACTGACCAGTGACCCGTTTCCATCTCTGTTGCCTTCGTATCGCTACTACACTGAAGAGTAATTGAATTAGAGATACCTGTCTAGTAACGTGTAGCACCACCTTTCGCCCTGATGACGGCGGCGATTCGTCTCGGCATGGACTCGACAAGACACCGGAAGCGTTGGGAAGCCATACGGATCCACGACCCCTGAACAAGCTTCCACAGTTCACGAAGATTTGATGGAGGGGAGTCAGAGCCTCGAACATCTCTCTCGATGGCATCCCAGATGTGCTCGATGGGATTGAGGTCAGGTGACCTAGCTGGCCAAGGAAGCAAGGTCACGTCGGTGGAGTGTTCATGCAACCATTCGGATACAATTCGGGAACGATGGCACGGTGCATTGTCTTGTTGCAGGATGAGCTCCCCAGTGGGATGTTGAAGACGCACAAACGGGAGCAAATGGTCCTCCATAATATCCCGGTAACGTTGACCTGTGAGGGACGATTTCAAACGTATCAGGGGTCCCATTTCAGTCCACGTAAACAGTCTCCAGACGTGAATGCCATCCACACCAGCTTGAAGAGTACTCTGCTGGCAAAAAGGATCCATCGCTTCATGTGGTTTGCGCCGTACTCGTATCCTGCCATCCGCATGTACCAACGTGAATCTCGACTCATCAGTCCAAGCAACATTTTCCCACATGTCTAGGGTCTAGTGGCGATGTTCCCGCGCCCATGCTAATCTTTGCACCCTGTGATGTGCGGTCAGCAGCGGTACCCTCGTGGGACGATGGCTTCTGTACCCTATAGCGAGTAGATGGTTCTGGATGGTGTGGTTGCTTACACGTTTTTGTGCACCAGCGTTAAATTGCAGAGTGATTTCTCGCACTGTGGCCCGTCTATCCGCTGTTACAATGCGAGCTAGCCGACGATGACCCCGCTCATCCACACGCTGTTGTCCACGGCAGTTGCCTCTTGCAGGGATGGTTTTACCGGATTCGATGTACTCACGGTGCACCCGTGAGACAGTGGCTCGTAAAAATCCCAGTGCCTGCACGACTTCCGAGATGGAGTGACCCATTCGTCGGTCGCCGACAATTTTTCCCACGATGAAATGCGCTTAGATCCTTCGTCTTACCCATACTGCGTCCGACTCTTACTGATTCCCGTCGCATCACTCCTTATATTGTCGGATCTATGCATACGTCATGTCGTTTCCGTTTACAGGGCCGCCCACAGAGCCACATTTGCATAACGCCAGTTGTCTCTAATTCAATTGCTCTTCAGTGTATATTCCTGCTAAAAGTTCTAATAATAAAGTAGTCGTTTTGTTTTCTTTTTAAAGACGAATCTTCAGTGGCGCTTTACCTGTTTTTTTTTTTTTTTACAGTGAAATTAACGTAAGATTTGATCAGAGAAACTAACTGTGAATGAAAAAGACACTGGTAGGTCTTTTTCTTTTTGTCTAGCTCAATGCGTCTCATGGTTTCAACGAAACTTCAGTGCCCTGACAGTCCCAGAAGACCGCCTGAAGATGCGAGGCGATGTAACAAGAGGTAAGGCGGTAGCAAAGCCGAAAACGGCGAGATAACTTCTACTACACGATGCTATTGGATTTCCGTCGTCACGTGATGAAAATCTCCAGTGGGATTAAGGAGTGCGTAATTAAATGCACCCATCAGTATTCATTAAGAATAGCAGGAGAGCCAGCAGAACAGCATCTCCTTCCCGCGAGGGTGTGTTTGTTTCGCAACTACGTTCTCTCAATCTGCCGCTTGGAGCTCCGGCCCGGGTGTGGGAAGGGGGGGGAAGGAAGTGGGTATTCGTTTTGTTATGGATTGAGGAAGTTCATTTTAGCAGTGCGCAAGCCTGAGTTAACGAATTAACCACACATTCGCTTCATACTCGCCAGAAGATTAACTCGCAAAAGTAAAATTTCGTTGGTACAAAGGAAAGTGAAGGGAAGGGGTAGAACATAATGTAATTAGCGCAGCTGATGAATCGCTGTGTGGTTAGTCGACTTCCGTGGGAGCCCGCTTCATTACTTCAACCGAGTTTTTAATCCACGCTGAATGACATCAGTTTATTGCTGCGTGAAACGTGCTTATGGTGTTTTCAATGGCCTTTTCTATGTCAGAAACGGACCTGTGCGGAAGCGATTCAGAAGCTTCACTCCGAGAACTTGGTTTAGAATCTTGAGTGAGGCGTGGTTCCTCTATTTATTATTATTATACATATATAAAATGTTAAGATTGTTTGCCACACTTTCTTTCACATTAAACGGCAATAGCTCAACTGCGCAATACGTAACTGGATACGACACTGCAGCACGACTCACGTGTATGACACACGTTACGCGTTTAAAACTTTCATTTCAACTCAGATACGTGTGTTTCTTACTGAAACCTGTGACGCACATCTCAAGACAGAAAGCAGTAGTGATAAGCCCTTGCCGGCGAATCTTATTTGGGAAAGCATTCGGCTCCGGAGCAGAAGCCTGTGAGTACGAGTGCCACACCTGCAAATTTGGGCTACATGTTGCGCCCGAACGTAATAATGCATCTGCTGTCCGTTGGGTTCTTCGAAAAATGTGTAATCTTTCCACACATCGTCTGGAATTAATGAAAATTCCTTCTTCTAGAGAGCGCATGGCTTGCGGCGGTCCCGAAACCTATGATTCCGTGTTCCCGACTTTTACAAAGGGGAAGGAGATTATGTGACGTACTACAAAGATGATGCACGTGTCAAAACAGCAAGTGGCAATGATAAGTAATTGTCGGTATGGTTTAATTAGGAAAGCATTCCGCTCCGGAGCAGAAGGATGTGGCTTCGATGTCGCCACCGGCAAATTTGAGTTTCACAGGACATATAAGAGAATACAATTCTGCCGTCAAACCAAAACAAAAACATTAACTTACGTGTCTAATGCCATTAATGTGAGAACAATTATCTATGAACTGCCTATGTAGGGAAAATATTCAGACATCTCCGTCGAACAGAGACGGGTGCATTTATTACACGAAATCAATATACATAATCTTCCCACCTTTAGCAGTTATACAGTGGTGCCCAAAAGTATTGCACTACCTGCAAAAACCGTGGTCTTGTGTCTGGCGCTCTTTGGCCAAACTTGGCCCTTGCGCCATAAAAATCAACCAACCAACCAACCAAAAACTGTCAATTCTTAAATTTAACTCTTTCTTTAGCTAGCTAATTTTCATAGTTATATAATCGTTTATATGTCATTAGATGCGAAATGTAATGGAGATTTAAAAAAAAATGTCTCAGTTTTTCCTCTAGCTACTTCTGTTCTTAAGTTATGACGTCAAATATGAGGAAATTGATAATTCGCGTTAGTTGCGTACCAGTTGTTACAGCCAACCATAGACATTCTTTCACCTGATTGGCTGCTTTCAAATGCTATCCTAAACCTACAGCAGCTTTTATAAGGGTTGACACAGAACTACTAGAGCATTGGGGGTCGCGGGTGGCCTATTGGGCAACGTTCGTGACTGCCACGGAAGGGACCTCAGGCTCGATCTTAGGCAGATACAAACGATCGATCCACTAAATATACGCCGTGCGTCGGATGGGCACGTTAAGTCGTCTGACCCCGGGTACTGGACCCCTGTAATAAATAAGGGTGTCTTCGTCCCTCTTTCTACTTCGCTACCGTGTTGCTTTCTTATCTAGCACTCTAGCCCAAATCTCCTAGTATAACGTAATGTCTTTTCGTACTGACTCTGTCGTTCTTCTTACCTTATTTTAAAATATCACCATACGATGAAATAGTTCCTAAATTAAACCTTAACGGCCAGACGAAACATTTAAACAAAAGTCAAACTTCCGGAAATTGCCTTTATTCCAGATGTTTTCACTAATACATCATATCACTTCACAGTCTACATAACAAATCAGTATCAACCACATTAAAATCCACACAAGCAACTGTTCTCTTGAAGTTTATATCTCTGGTTTTTATCTCATAACAGGCATACGTCACGTTCATTCAACCTCAATTGTGTTGCCAACAGTATTCGTTTGAGAGAGAAGACATCACGTTAAGTGTGAAGTATAACTGAGAACAAACTCAAGATTTACATAGGGAAAGAAACAAAAAAGTAAAGTTAATTTAGAATATACGTCACGCTAACTTCCTATTTCTAAGGGTTGTTTAGGACCTGGGTCAGACACTCTCTTCCTAAAACCCACTACATATGATCTGATCTGATCTACTAGAGCATTGCAGTGGTCACTTCATGTTATTAGGGTACAATTTGTGTACATTCTCAATAATAGTTAAAACTCTAGAATTGTCCACATCGGACAGAATTAAAATAGTTGTTCTTCATGAAAAGGGATATTCTTCAAGGCAAATCGCTGAAAGAGTGGGCTGTAATAAATCTACAGTTGCTAATCTACTGAAAAAGTGAAAAACACTGGTGATATTAAAAATACGATTCGCAGTGGAAGGCTCAGATTCACTACAACCAGGCAGGACATAGTGCTCAGAAAGCTAAGGCTCAATTCACCTGAATTTCTTCAAAGGAGCTAAGGCTCAATTCACCTGAATTTCTTCAAAGGAGCTAAGGCTCAATTCATCTGAATTGCTTCAAAGGAGCCAAGGCTCAATTCACCTGAACTGCTTCAAAGGAGCTAAGGCTCAATTCATCTGAATTGCTTTAAAGGAGCTAAGGCTCAATCCACCTGAATTGCTTCAAAGGAGCTAAGTCTCAATTCATCTGAATTGCTTCAAAGGAGCTAAGGCTCAATTTACCTGAATTGCTTCAAAGGAGCTAAGGCTCAATTCATCTGAATTGCTTCAAAGGAGCTAAGGCTCAATTCATCTGAATTGCTTCAAAGGAGCCAAGGCTCAATTCACCTGAACTGCTTCAAAGGAGCTAAGGCTCAATTCATCTGAATTGCTTTAAAGGAGCTAAGGCTCAATTCACCTGAATTGCTTCAAAGGAGCTAAGGTTAAATTCACCTGAATTGCTTCAAAGGAGCTAAGGCTCAATTCACCAGAATTGCTTCAAAGGAGCTGAGGCTCAATTCATCTGAATTGCTTCAAAGGAGCTAAGGCTGAATTCACCTGAATTGCTTCAAAGGAGCTAAGGCTAAATTCACCTGAATTGCTTCAAAGACGGTCTGAAGTAACTGATGCTACTGTTAATACATCTACTGTTTGGAGGTGGCTGCTTCACTATGACCTACGTGGCTGCAAAGGCAGGCGTAAACCACTGTTAACTTCAAATCAAAGACAGCGTAGACTTCAGTAGGCAAAACAGCATGTCTCGAGGACAACCAAGCAAAGGAAAACTGTTCTTCTCAGTAATCAATTAGAATTTTACCTTAATGGGAATCAGAGTAGTGCCTATATAAGGAGATTCAAGCATGAAGAATTCCAGCCTAGTTGCTTAGTGACTACTGTTAAGTGCTAGCATGCTCATGGTGTTGGGAACCTCCATATTGTCAATGGTATGGTAAATGAGTAAATGCCCAGAAATACATCTGGATATTAGAAAACAAGATGCTACCATCATCTAGAAGACTTTATGACGACAATTTTATTTTTCAAGATGACAATGCTCCCTGTCATTGTTTGGCCATCACAGTCACCGGACTTACACCCGATCAAAAATTTGTGGTTCAAAGTGTCGTATGAACCATCAACAAAGAAGCCAACAACCAAACTTCAACTCATTGAAAATGTAATTCAAATTTATAATCGTATTGTTCAGCCCAATCTTTTACAAAAATACTTGTTCACAGTATGACAGCAGGATGCAAAGCTGTTATTAAAGCTAAAAGCTGGGCAACAAAATATTAGGTACATTTTATAATTTTCCTTCATTGTACTTCAGCATTTAAATGTTATTTCATTTCTTATGAATTACAAAAATTATTTATTGCTGTGAACCTAAGTATTGGATAAATGATCCCTTTCATAATAATTTCGTCTTGGTCGTGATTTTTGTAATGTGTGTTAAGAACAGAAGTAGCTACAGGAAAAACAGACATTTTTGAAATCTCCTTTAAATGTTACATCTAATGACATACAAATGATGAAGTAACTGTGAAAATTAGTTAAACAAAAAGGTGAACTTAAAGTTTCACGGTTTTTGCAGGTGATGAAATATTTTTGCAGATATCTGTAACTGCAGATACCATTCTAGTCATGCTTTCCACGTGATACACATAGGTCTGCACTGAAAACTTTCCTCCAGTCTTCCAGCAATGTTTCTGCCAGAGTCGTCCTTGAGGAAGGTCTTACCGGCCGAGGAAGGAATTGGCATTCCAGTTCGTCTCGGAGATGTCACTGGTCTAGAAAAAAGTGTTTTTTGTCCAATAAGAAATACACTGAGGTGTCAAAAAAAAAAAAAAAAAAGGAAAACTAGGAAGGGTGCTACCATTTCAATTATATGCCACTGCACCCATGCGGTAAATGGTATCGTCCACAAACGACGTACACTATATTGACAAAAGTCGCCGGAAACGTAGAAGAGAAACACAACATAGTATTTATTGACATACATTAGCACGGTGTCGGTCCACCTTTGGCCTTAATGCAAGCACTGACACTTCGAGAGATGTTTTCGACAAGGTTTTGGAACACAGCGATAGGTATGGGCTTCCATTCAGTACATAATGCTGCCGCTAACTGTTGCTTAGTGGTAGGCCTTGGTTCCAAACTTCTTATGCGTGCTCTAATTCATCCCATAGGTGGTCTATGGGATTAAGATTACGGCTCTGTGTGGCCAGCCCACACACGATACGGAATTATCGTCAAACCACGCCGTAACAGACCTTGATTTATGGTTCGGTGCATTAACCTGCTGGTACCAACAAGGCTCGGTTCCATAGTATTGCCACAGCGTTGGCAGGACATAATTGTCCAGAATATCGAGGTGTCCACGATTACCAATGAGCCGGGACTATACCACAAAAAACACCCCCACACGAGTACACTGCCAGCTCCAAACTTGACTGTGGGAATAGTACACTGTGGTAAATAGCGTTACAACGGCTGCCACCATAAGCACACACGGCCATCAGACTGATGAATCGTGTATCTGGATTCATCAGTCCATAGGACCCGTTTCCATTGGTCTACGATAAATGTTCTTTACACCATGCTAAACGACGAGTAGCATTCCGAGTGGAGATGAAAGGTTTATGAGCAGCCGCACGCATACGGTAACCCATGGAATGCAGTTCTCTGCGAATGGTACTTTTACATACCGAGGTTCCAGCATTTTTACTTAGCTGTACAGTGAGGTCTTGTGCAGTACTCCGTCGATTAGCTGTAACGACTCTCCTGAGGCTTCGACGTCCTCTGTCACTGATTTTCTTCGGGCTGCCGGTACGTTTTGCTGTTTCAGGCACGCCATGCATGTGTCTTCCACTTATTCAGTACATCCAAAACAGTTTACTTGGGTATGTTTAAACGCCTCTCGGTTTCTCTTATGGACAACCCACTAATATAACACCCAACAGTCTTGCCTTTCTCAAAGTCAGTTCTCTCCCGCCGCGACATTTTCACTCAAAGTGCGATATGATCGCGGTCAGCTGCAGACTCGTGCAGTAATTGTATAAAATGCCATTTACAGCTGTATCGCGCATCTAAACAACACAGCGGATCCATTCATTTGCTTTTGAAAGGATGTCCGGTGACGTTTGTCAATATAATGTATATAGAGAGACAGAAATCTTCTCAAGCTCAAGTAGTAGCATTCGTAGTTCAGATGACAGGTTATCAGGATTTAAGCAATTTTGAACGTGGTATGATAGTCGGCGCCTGGGAGACCGCTCAGTCCATCTGGGAAATTACTAGGAAATGTGGATTTATACGGTCAACAATTTTTTAAAGTTGTATCTGGACTGCACAAACTGAAGAAAATCCACCACAGTGCGGGTCCGATGTGGCCGTAGAAATTTCCGGGATGATCGTAGAAAGGCTACTATATTTTGGACTGATTTGTACTTGATTATACGGTAATTAACACTTTTTTGTTGCCCTGCGTTTGTAGACATTACTTTTTTTCCAACCCAATACTCAAGCAGGAGGTACCAATGTAACTGCGCAATAGGCGATCAGTGGACAAAAAATATTAAAAAAAAAGGGCATATACGGAAGCAAGAGGTACCAATGTGATTGCTATGTAGGCGATCTGTGGATAAATTAATATCTAAAATAAGGCATATACTGACGCCGGAGGTACCAATGTGATTTCTCTGTAGGCGATCAGTGAACAAATAAATATAAAAATTAATTCCATAAGAAAACTCTTCTGTGGCATGTTCACATAACAACTTTCAGAATGATCTTCATGGTGGTTTATCTGGCAATGGAGTAGTCAAGACATTTGTGATTTCTTTTTTGTCTTTTTAACTTATCAACACTAAATTTTTTCAAAGGAAAATAATAGTTTGGTACAGCACTCCATTTTGAGTATGGTTTGACGCTACATTTAACTATGTGTAAAGGCGAGTAAAACATTACAATGCACTGGTCCAGGAAAAATAACGTCCTCCCAGTAAACGCATTTAAATTCAATAAAAAAAATGAAATAAAATAAAATAAATGCGGCCAGTTTGAACATGTTATCTAAATTATATAAAACTTTTTTATCGTCTAAAAAGAATCAGCATATTCTTAACTCCGTAGAATTTTTAGCAAATGTACTGTTTGAAACTAGGAAAGAAATAAACAATTTAAATGTCTCTTTCTTGCAAGATTAATTTGCACAATCTCAAAAATTTCGCATTCAATTATTATATTCACAAATGACATGTGAAAACACAATTTACGCGTGACGGAGATCGAAAACACGTCCCCTCTCTCCGGAGTAAGTTGATCTCCCAACTAAGCTACATGGGGAGAATGTATCGATGCAGATCTATGGTCTTGACATGTGCTTTACCTTTGTAGTACGTCACATCATCCCCTCCTTTTTTTGTAAGCGAAGAACGAACTTTCATTAATTTTAGACTATGTGTGGAACAAACATATCACACATTTCTCGAAGAACCTAACGACCAGTAGATACATTTTTATATTCAGGCACCAGTTTGAAAAAAAATTTGTCCGTGATGGGAATCGAACCCACACACCTTGTCTGGAGAGAGTTGCTCTCCCAACTAAGCTACAAGGACGGAACGCATCGCTGCAGATTTGTGGTTTTTACACGTGCTTTGCCTCTGTAGTTAATCAGATATTTCCCTATTTTAACATACTCCTACGTCACAGATATTATACGTCAGACATTACCCTATTTTAAGATACTTCTATGCCACAGATATTACCCTATTTTAACATACTTCTACGTCACAGACATTACCCTATTTTAAGATACTTTTACGTCACAGACATTACCGTATTTTAACATACTTCTACGTCACAGACATTACCCTATTTTAACATACTTCTACGTCACAGACATTACCCTATTTAAACATACTTCTACGTCAGACATTACGCTATTTTAAGATACTTCTACGTCAGACATTACCCTATTTTAATATACTTTTACGTCACAGACATTACCGTATTTCAACATACTTCTACGTCACAGACATTACCCTATTTTAACATACTTCTACGTCACAGACATTACCCTATTTAAACATACTTCTACGTCAGACATTATACGTCAGACATTACGCTATTTTAAGGTACTTCTACGTCAGACATTACCCTATTTTAAGATACTTCTACGTGAGACATTACCCTATTTTAACATACTTCTACGTCACAGACATTACCCTATTTTAAGATACTTCTACGTCAGACATTACCCTATTTTAATATACTTTAACGTCACAGACATTACCCTATTTTAACATACTTCTACGTCACAGACATTACCCTATTTTAACATACTTCTACGTCACAGACATTACCCTATTTTAACATACTTCTGCAGCATTCGTCTGCAAATTTTGGATTTAAATTTATAATGTATGCAACTATATTTCAGGAATTTGTTTCTGTAAATGGAGTACTGCTATGCCAATGTTTATTGTAAATCAATCGAATGAATGGAAAAGACAAGTTTAACTTTTACAAACATGCAAACAGAAAAAACCGCGGATAGCACCGAACCCTATACATACTTTGTTTTCTCTTATACACACATACCTATGATAAATCCCAATTTATAAATAAACCCTAATTTATAAATTGGTCACAATAAAAGATAAACAATAAAGTTATGTGAAATTAGCTCGAATTTCTTTTTCTTTCTTCACAATTTGAGTGATACCAGAGCATAGCGCTTACGTTGGAATAAACACAAATACTTTCGCATAAATTATTATCAAGAAATATTGGACTCATTAGTAAACTATTAACAACTCTCTTAGTTAAAACGCTAATTCTCCTGTATCACTCATTATTTCAGACTCACATCAACTACTGCTTTTTATCCTGGGGTCAAAAAACTAAAACCAACTTAAATAAATTACAGGTATTACAAAATAAATACATTAGATTAATAAAACTACTTTCAAAACGAAGGACTACAATGAAAACACATATATACACCCTCCAGTTATACTAATGATTTCCGAATCTTAACAATAGATCAACTTTTCGATTACAACCTAGGTAAAATTATGTTTCGAAGACTCCAGATTAATCTGCATGTTGACTTAATTGAAATTAACTGCAACAGACATAACTATCAAACAAGAAAGAGATTGCAAGAAATGGATTAGAGAAATCCATTTTCAGCGTCCTTTACCGTTTAATTTGCCAAGTAACTTGCAAATGAAAAGCTGCTAAAGTAATACGTTTTGCCTAAAGTATCAAATTCAAAAATAACTTTTGCTGTAACTGAAACAGTCTCTTCGTGGCGCAAAGCTAAAATTTACTAAATTTTCACTTTGAGAATTCCTAGCGGGAAATTTATGAACTAGCAGTGGAATTTTAAACCGGCAAAATTAAATGAATGTTAATGTCCTACCATTCGCAAAAATGTTTCAAAAATCTGTGAAAACCAAATTCTTTGGACTTAGCGTCTCTAGCAGAAAATTAACGAACTAATTAGAAAATTCAAATATTTGAGAAAGAAAGCTTATGCCTATTCTGAGAGGAACAAAAATCATTTTTCCTCTAATTTGAATAGCTTCTTCACAACAGATTTTTTTCTTTGTATTTTCAACTTTTTCAGTCCTTAGCGGTATTTTCATGAATTACACTGCTGGCCACCCAAAATGCAACACCGAGAAGGAAGCATCCGATTGGCCTGAAATTTGCAGCATGCGTCGCCCGCGAGAGAACATACAAACGATTAGCATTGCAGGGCATATGCAAATCATGTGCGCCCGGCACGCCACCGAGAAGCACTATAAGAAGGGTGCACAGCCACCTCAGCTATGGTTACTTTGGCATGTCAGGCAAGAATCAACAAAAGTAAACCTGAGAAAAAATTTTAAACCAATGGGAAAAAATCTTTTCTCTCATTGGCTAACGAGTAACGAAGCAATGGCGGACCCGAGAGAAACACTGAGAAAATGGCCAGTTTTGTCTTATCCGGTGTTGAACGTCGATTTTCCTCTGGGAAATTTATTCTGTGTGTGATGTTTTTTTTTTTCGGGTTCCCCTTTCCCTTGTCCTCCCCTTCTTTCCCCCTGTACTCATCTGTGGCAGCGGTGTACCGAGCATTTTTCTGCGCAGAGAAATATCGCTCAGAACGGCTTGTTGTGGCAGGTAAGTATGTAGGGCAGCTTATAACTTCACTACTTAACGGGAAACCGTTTACTTCTTGTGCTCTAATATTTCCATACTTTTCTTTCGTACTATTCTATCAGGGCAATCTATTCCTAACTCTCTTAGATTCTCTTTCACCTGCCAAAAGGCGCATAGCGCTGTAGGTTCGGGTATCTCAACCTGAATTAGGAACCCCCTTGCCTCGGGGTGTAAGTAGTGGAAGTGTGTTGTGCTGCCGGGCCTGTGCGTGGGAAGCTTCCTGATGCCTCGTCGCAGAATACGGCAGTCATTCCAGCACGTTTCGGAGTTCGACAGAGGACTAAAAGTGGCTTATCGCGACAGAGGTTTATCGTACCGTTAAATCGGCGCCCGTGTGGGACGACATCCAGCCACAGTCAGGAGAATATGGATTCGGTGGGTGCAGGAGGGACGGACGGACCGACGTGAGCGATTGCCGCAGCCGCGGCACACCACCGAACAAGAGGACCGGCATGTTGTGCGGCGGGCATTGACGGCTCACACCGCCACGTCACGAACGTTAGTGCAGGAATTAGGGTGTGTTACGCAACAACCTGTGTCAACACCTACCGTTCGACGTCGTCTGCAGAAGCGGGGACTTGTCGCACGGCGCCCATTGCTCCGATTACCATTGACGTTACACCACCGGTGAGTGCGGCGGCAGTGGGCCATTTTACGCTGCACTTGGACTACGGAATGGCACGACATTGTCTTCTCCGACGAATCCCGCTTCTGCCTGCAACACCACGATGGTCGGATCCGCGTGTGGCTGTACCGCGGCGATAGACTGTATGACGCCTGCATTATGCATCGCCATACCGGTCCGTCGCCAGGCGTTATGGTTTGGGGCGCTATTGGATATGACACCCGCATCCCTCTGGTACGCATCGCCGGTACACTCAACAGCCACCGCTACATCTCCGACGTTTTGGAGCCTGTAGTCCTCCCTTACCTGCAGGACCTGCCAGCGGCCACGTTTCAACAGGGCAATGCGCTTCCGCACGTGTCACGCATCGTGCAACAATTCTTCACAGCCCACCAGGTGTCACTGCTGCAGTGGCTCGCCTGTTCTCCCGATATGTGGCCCATCGAACTCGTCTGGTCGCTGATCGGTAACCGAGTAGCCCGGGCAAGCACCACCCGCGGTTACGCCTGATGAACTGTGGCCACGTGTGGAAGCAGCCTGGACCGACATACCCCAAGCCCACATCCAAAGCCTCTTCCGTTCGATGCCGCGGCGTGTAGCGGCCGTTATTGCCAGACATGGTGGCCACATGAACTATTGATGTCTGCGTGTTCCGCAAGTCGCACGGGCCTGTAAGCTCAATCGTTTCATCTTTGTATCTGTTATGTGTCCAGTAAATTTGGCTTTGCTATCTCGTGTCCTTCTTGGTGTTGCATTTTGGGTGGCCAGCAGTGTATAAGGATATTTAAAGTGGCAAACTTAATGTTCTTTGATTCCCAATTAGCCACAAAAGTAATTTTTGAAATATCTCTAGAAACAAAAAGTACGATGTGCACGGACAGACAAAATGATTACGCTGGCACTGTTTCTTACAGAACGCTCTAATAATAGGAAGATATGGCATTTTAAAAAGTGTAGAAACCTTTTTCTTAACTTCACGTGTTTTTTTTGTTTTTTTTTTTTTTGTTAATCTGACGGATGAAAATTTCTGAGACGTCAAGAAGGAAGAGGGGGATTCTGAATCCTTTAGCGCCTAGGGCCCCAAAACATCCAAAGACGCCTCTGGTGGAAGTTCACACTTCGTAGCTTTAACTGCATAGTCAGGTCAGATTTGTCCCGAGTATAGCTAACCAATCCAACTGTGGCTGCACGCTGCGGAATGTATTGTAACCAGTGTACTCGCCTCTCTTGTCAGTTCATACTACCCTGCTTGTCTTGACCTTGAGGAGACTTGCTTCATGGAGTCAACCATTCCGATTCTGGACTTCAAAATCGTCACCCTCAAATCTGATAAAAACCTTTGATAGAAACTATGCGCTTCTGCCTTCCAGTCTTACGCACCTTCGGCTGTCAACGATCTATGTTAGAGAAACATCCCGTTATTTTCCTTCTGTTTTCGAAATAAGGATAAAACGGATTAGTCACATGTGTTCCCAGCATTTTGGAGCCGCTCGATATGCATCTTCCTAGGTTATGTCACAGGTTGGCGATTAGTAACCATTTGATTACTTCTTCCTGCGCGATCAAAATGCTGATTCTGCAGGAATAAATTGAACTCTCTCAAAAAATTATTAAAGTGAAGACGCTGCGAGAGCTACTGCCAGGTTCCGACGCGTCTCCACCCGGACAGGATCGGTCGGGAAACCGGCCATTATACACTACCCCAGCTGGCAGGGTGACCAGACGTCCGGTTTTTGAATGATATGCTCTCCTTTTCTTACCATGCCCTCCGGCATTAAAGGAAATAGCCCAAATTTCCGTTTTTTTTTCAATAAGGAATAATTCAAATATATTTTGATCAATTTTTTTTGTATTGCAATCGTACATCCTACCAAGCTACTGCTAAAATGTCTTTATTCATTTCTGAATTCTCGCTCGCGCCTTTCCTCGTCCCCGGGTCAGTTTCATTCTGCAATCCGGGAGATGCCTGTTGCAATGAGTCACTTATTAGTCAACAGCTCATAGAAAGCGCGCCAGTGCTCGTTAGTCCGGCTGTCATTCATATTTTGTTATGTTCGTGTTGACATTCAGCTCGTACTGCTTGTTTTGTGTGTTGCGAGGCGTTGCTGGGAGTTTTTTCTGTTTATAATCCAAGTTTAATCAATCAATGTGGGATATACTTAATTACTTCAACGTCTTCACTCCACCTAGGAGCATAGATCTTCCACCACAATTTTCCACCAGTCTCTGTTTTTTGCTTCTGTTCTTATTTGGTTCCAGTTTTTATTAATATTTGTTATTTCTTTCATTATTGTCCTTCATGTGTTTCTCTTGGTCTTCCCTGTCTCGTTTTACCCTGTGGGTAAAAGGAGACAGGGAAGAATGTTTTATTACTATTTTATCCTCTTTCCTCAATCAACTAATGGCCCATCCACTACCATTTCCTTTAACGTATTTGTTGCAGTATACGTTTCTGGTTTGTTCTCTGCTATAGTTCTTCATTTGATAATTATTTTGGCCAATATATTCCCAGTATCGCTCTTAAGCATTTGTTTAACAAGTTAGTAAAATCATGCAATGCATTGATTATGATACGCTTTCCAAAATACCAGAAATCATTACTCAAGTTATTACTCAAGCTATGAGGATAATAGCTGTGGAATAAATCTCGCTCCTGTGCGCTGACCTTTGACCCCATTTCGGTGTTATTAAACATAATTGGTTCAGTATACCTCCGGCACAACATACTAACGTTTTGTCCCAATAGAAACATTTCTAGTCAAGCTATGCGGATAATGGCTGTGGAATAAATTTAGCTCCTGTGCACTGACCTTTGACACCATTTCGATGATATTCAACCGAATCAATTCAGTGTATCTCCGGACATGATAAAGTTTTGTCGAAATCGAAGCATCTTTACGTAAGTTATGACGCATAAGGGCAATGGAATTGATCCAGCTCCTATGTCCTGCCCTTTGACCCCATTTCACCCATTTTCAATAGGGTTCATCCCCAGGTAATCCCATATCATATACTGAAATATCATCGAAATCGAACCATTTTTACGTGAGATACCGTGCTGACAGACAGACGGACAGACAAACCTGGAGCATATACGCTTCTTCAACCTACGGTTGGAAGGAGTAAAAAAGACTATTGCGTGCTACCCCGCCGGACGCACATGAGATAAAGGCAGATAACAGTGAGAGCCCTGCTATCTGCTAGCTCCGGAGCCTAGAGTTGTGGGTTCGATTCTCGCCCCCATGCATAAAAAAGATGGAGAAATTTACCTCGTCATATTGGTACCCGAACTTCCAGGATGGTCTCGCTCTTGGATTTCTCGCAATGGTGCGATGCTCTTTCCACACAGCGAGACAGAAAAAATGAAAATCCCTTCCTTTGTGCTTCGAAAAATAAATCAGTGTGATGTTACCTTCTACACACCAAATTGTCTGGGATTTCTCCAATGTACGTTATTCATCGGATGACTGGCTACAGCAACACATGGTCACGGCTGTCCCGTGGGCCACGCCACCAGCTCTCTTTCGAGCGGGGGGGGGTGACGTGCCTGCTCCGCAGGACGCACATGAGATAAAGGCAGATAGCAGTGAGAGCACATGACAGTGTAGTATAATGAATATCCCTCTGAGCTCCGGAGCCGAGAGTTGTGGGTTAGAATCCCGCCCCCTGGCATAAAAATGGAGAAATTTACTTCGTCATAAGACCTGGACATTATTAATTACCTTTTTGTTTATCATCGATGTTTCTGATCCATACACAAGTATTGAGTAAGGGGTATAGCGCTAGTTAAATACAATCTGAAAGATATCTCTGAAATTCACAAATATTTTTTAAAGAAACCAGATCTACTGCAGAAGATCTCTTCCGGTGAAACATATAAATAAAAATTCCCAGCAGACTAAAATCTTTCTTTCTTTTTTTAAAGTTTAACACGTACAAACTCTCAAAGCTGTAAAACTTAAATACCGACTACGTGCATTCATATTTGCTTTTGTACAAATTTATTGTGTCCCCTTTTCCCTCGAAACGTCCTCCTTTTTTAATGAAAATGTCCTCCCATTCCAAAACGTCACCTGGTCACCCTACCCGGGGGACCACCGCACTTCACTCCCCTTACCATTGCGCGTACTTGAGACATGCTAATGGGCAGGGATTCTAAAGTGCGTCTGACTGGGAGGTTTGTTTGCCATCATTAAACCGATGTGGACCACTTGTCCTTTAATGTGTCTAGGCTAAATGATACATGCATATTAAATTTACACTAAGGTTCTCATGGTTCTGGGAAATAAATCCTTTATTTTCATGAGACCTCTCACACAGATGAACTGAGACAATGAAAAATGGTAATTACACAGAAATGAGCATGTTACAAACCTGTAGCACTGGACGTGTGCTACGGTGATTACCCTGGGCCGGAGTCCTCTTCCTGTCTTCTGGTATTTTCATGTACACTTCTTGCCTCGCGATGAGTTCTTTGGTCATCTCGCCAAGTTCCTATCACGCTCTGGGAAAGCCAAGCGGGATTGAGATGTCCCTGGTCTTCTTCATTTCTGCCGCAAGGAAGTTTCTTCTTCCTGAAAGAGAATTGCACTCTAGAATCATGTGGGCCACATCCGTGGACTGGGCTCCACATCTGCACGCCCTTTCCTTAATAGTGAACCTGCTGAAGTACTCAGGCGATACGTCACGCCAGTTAACACTTGATTAACGAAACCATCTGACTGCCCCCCCTTTATTGATTGGAGGTTTAACAACCACCGTGAGCAACTCAGTGGGCTGCAAGCAGCCGTCCCTCCCTAATTTAGGGCCACTGGTTCCAGGGAAGGGAGAGAGCCAGTGCCGTAAGACAAACACAACACCCGTGCCTCACCGGGATTCGAAACCAGAACCATCTCTTAGACCACTGCGCCACCGGAGCGCCCATATGATTTCTACCCTTCTGGTTGAAACTCTTCCTAACTGTATCCCCTTCGTCCCAACTTTTTGTCACTCCTTTATCGTGGCTCCCTTCATTTGAGTTCGCACACTTTTCAGTGGGGTCTTCAGATAATCAATGCTGTCTTTTCCAACGGCGTCTTTTGCCAGCTGGTCTGCACGCTCGTTTCCACTGGTCCCGATGTGGCTTCGGACCCAATGGAAATAAATTTCTATTTCGCCTGCCGTCACCACCGGAGACTTTATTTCACTCACCTGTGGAATCTTGCACCTGAACTTACCAAGCGCCTTTAAGGACAACTGGCTGTCAGAGTACACCTTAATCATTTCTGCTATTGTTGCTGGGTGGAGCCCACAACAAAGCTTCTTTGATCTCCAGCGACTCTGCCTGATAGATGAGTGTGACGGACTACAGAGTTAAAGCACGTGCCAAGATGACGAAACTGCAGCGATACTTTCCGACCGTGTAACTTAGTTGGGAGAGAAACTTGCTCCGGAGTGATGTTGGCGTCTGTCAATTGCAGAATATTTACCAAAGGGTGATCCCCGTAACCAATGGCTCCCTCAATTACATCCCACAGGAGCTCAGTTGGGTTCAGATCTGGGGATTGTGCGAGCCATTTTAGCATTTTAAAGACGCTGTATTGCTCCTCGAGCCATTGTGTGACAACTCGAGCTTTGTAGCATGGCACATTATAGAGGGTGATCCATTTAAACCAGTACCCTGAAAAAACCTTACATTTTTGCAAGGGATCGTGCAAGGAACTTCTTTTTTCAATAGAAGCAGCAACTCCTGGAGAATGAAAACCGCCACCGTGAAGAAGATTGTTAACCGTAACTGTGACTCAGCTCATGATTTGTTTGTTGTTGCGTTGTCATTCACTTGCGTGCATTCGGAAACATGCAGTACTCTGTTCCAGAGCGTGTTTTTTAGTGAAATCGTATTGGGTAACCAATTCTGTCATCAAAACGCAACGAGCATTTCGAAGGGAGTTTGGAATTCGAAAAGTGCCAAGCAAGTCAACAATTCTGTCGATGGCAAAAAACTGGAGCAAACCGGTTCTCTTCTCAGCGGTAGAGGTAGACATTACCCTCCGATGCCCCAAACGCGTGTGGACGATGTTCGGCAACGTTTATTTCAATCTCCGACGAAATCGCTGAGCAGATTAAGCCAACAGACAGGATATTGATACAGAACTTGTCAAAGGGCAGCAAAAAAAGCGAATATTCGACCATTTAAAGTCCACGTAATCCATCAGCTGCAGGAACCGGACAAGGAAAAGCGAGTAAGTTACTGCAAATGGTTTCAAAATTTTCTTAATTTGCGATCTGATATTCTCTCCATTACATGGTTTACGGATGAAGCCTGGTTTCATCTGTCAGGCTACGTCAACTCGCAAAACAGCAGACACTGGGCTGCCGAAAACCCGCACGTTATGTGTGAAACACCGATGCATTCACAAAAGGTTGGTGTGCGGTTTCGTCTACGAAAATTATTGTCCCCATTTTTTTCTCTGAGACTGTCAACACTAACGCTTATTGCCGCATATTCAATGAATTTGTGGAACAACTTCATGACATTGAATTGACAGAGGGCTACTTTCAGCAGGATGGCGCTACGTGTCACACATCGAAAGTCTCAGTGGAACTCATAACCAGCTTCTTTGATGACAGATTAATTTCAAAAACATATGGCCTCCCCGATCTCCAGACATAACTTCCCCTGACTTTTTTTACGGGGCTACTTAAAGGATAGAGTTTACAAAACCCATCCAAAAACATTGGATGCATTGCGTGAAACAATCACGACTGAAATTGGCAATGTTACTGCTCGTACTCTACATGAGACATCACTGAATATGGTGCTGCGTGTTCAACTGTGTTTACAAGAAAATGGAGGACAATTCCAACATTTGCTTTGATAAAATGATTCTCCAATACCACATGTATAATTCTCAACTTACTGTATGATTTTGTTGTTATTTATAAAAAAGTTATGAGTAAATCACATGGTACTGGTTTAAATGGATCACCCTGTACTATGTGGCGTACTATAGAGGTAAAACACGTGTCCAGACGACAAATCTGCAGCGATACATTCCACCCGTGTAGCTTAGTTGGGAGACTAACTTAATCCGGAGTAAGGAGGCGTAGATTCGGTTGTCGTCACGGACAAAATTTGTTTTCTCACATTGGCCCCCAAACGTATAAAAAGATGTACTGGCTTTTGGGTTCTTTGAAAAATGTGTGACGTTTGTTCCACACATCGTCTAGAATTAATGAAAAATTCGTTCTTTGCTTCAAGAAAAAATAACAAAGAGGGAAATGATGTGACGTACTACAGAGGTAAAAACACTTCTCAAGACAACAAATCTGCAGCGATATATTCCGTCAGAGTACACGTTAAACATTTCTGCTGTGTTGCTGGGTAGAGCACACAACGAAGCTTCTTTGGCCGCCCCGGTGGCGCAGTGGTCTAAGGCGTTGGCCTCTGATCATTCGTCGGAAGGGGTCCGGGTTCGAATCGCGGTGAGGCATGGATGTTGTGTTTGTCTTACGGCACTGGCTCTCTCCCTTCCCTGGAACCAGTGACTCTAAATTAGGGACGGGCGACTGCTTATAGCATATTGAGTTGCTCACGGTGGTCGTTAAACCTCAAAAAAAAAAAAAAAAAAAAAAAAAAGCTTCTTTGATCTCCAACAACTCTGCCGACAGAGGAGTGTGACCAATTACGGATGTAAAGCACGTGTCAAGACGACAAATCTGCAGCGATATTTTCCGTCCGTGTAGCTTAGTTGGGAGAGCAACTTAATCCGGAGTGAGGAGTGTGTGTGGCTTCGATTGTCATCACGGACAAATGTGTGTTTTCACAGGAGTTGTGTAAGAGTTTAATTCGAACCACCCCTTATCAAGTGCGCATTTTTATCCTCTCACCGTTAAATTGTTAAAATTTGTTCACGACTTAATGCTTTTTACAATGCATATTTCAGCAGTTCTCTTTCATCCAGGATATGAAAGCATTGTGTTTCCTGATGGTATTTATGAGGCGTTCCCCTGTAGGCACGTGTATTCTTATGGTGGATCGCAAAAGTGAAATTCCCGATCTGGTTTCGTCCTTCCAATCCTTCCGTGTGTGAAGAATATTGTTCTTGTTGGGAAAGATTCAAAATACCTGCTCATTCCACCTAAGAATTCTACGTCCTTTTTCTTGTTTTGTTTTAGCTCTTGAAATGCGTAGGAAATGTGTTTTGCGATGCACTGAAAAAGAAATCTTTCTTTCATTTGATTTCCTCACGCAAACATTTCTAAAATTTAAACTGAGTATCATTTCTGCCCAGTTACTAACTTTTTCCTTCTCAGTATATAATGCTTTCTGAATCCCTGACCGCATGTAAGGAACATCAGTTAGTAAATACACTTTTCGGATATTTTCAGTAACAGACTGTACATTACAGAAGAAAGGAAGAGTTGACATTACCCATGTGATTGCTTGGGGTATCTCTTTAATGATGCCCGTGACAGAGAGAATCTTTACAAAAGCAGGTTCTTAGGAGATGGCTTTCTAATCTCCTTCGCAAATCCCCTTAAACCAGCCGTTGCATCTGAGTCTTATGCGAGGCTCGTCATCAATCATTACTTCTAAAGACCCCTTATGACGGTCCAGGGGATTTCCAAGTTGACTCAGACGGAATATCAAGTAGGATATTTAGCTCTTTGATATATCTTGTTTTTTTTACATTTCACCCTTTCCTCCACGTCTCCATTGGATAGCAACTATACTTTAGAAACTTTCATATCTTCGGAATCGTCCTGAAAATGTACGTTGAACCATTTTTTTCGATCGAACAACAAAGAAAAGGAATGAAAACAAAAAAAGCTTGATATATTTCTTCATTTATACTAGGTACACTAAGTTAAAAAATCATAACGAACGTTGTGTAAGAACAAAAGGAAGCCTGGAGAAATAAAAAAATGACCGAATAGTTTGAAATGGATTGTAGAGCAAACTATAAAAGGGTTTTAACCAATAAAAAGACCAGTCGGTCTTCAGCTAGAAAAATGATAAACCAAATGATTTCTGATAAATTGTGATACACGATAAGCCTGTTTTCAGTTTTGATGTCTTTTTGAACATACATAGAGCAAAAGACAGCCTTCATGAATAATAAAAAATGAATTGCGACATATACTGTGTGGCCACTTTATTATGACCACCTCCTCAGTACTTCGTTGGGCCACCTTTTGCCGTTAATACTGCGTCAATTCTTCGTGGCATGGACTACACGAGATGCTGATAGGTGTTTTGTGGAATCTGAGACCATGCTTGATGAATAGCACTTTCCAGGAGTTTGAGATTGCAGGGTTGTGGATCCAGCTGTCTGATGGCTCGTTCAACTTCATCCCACAAATTCTCAATGGGGGTGAAATCTGGAGATTGGGGTGGCCACCTAAGCAAATTAAACTCACCGGCATGTTCCTGAAACCAATCCTGTACAATACGAGCACTATGGCAGGACGCATTATCATGTTGAAAGTAGCCATTAGGATAAACCATCCACATACAAGATGCTCTTGGTCCGCAAAGATGTTTAGATATGATGTGCCAGTCAGACGTTGATCAAGACGAATTAAAGGGCCCAAAGCATGCCAGGAAAACATTCCCCAAACCATAACGCTGCCTCCACCAGCTTGAAGGGTTGTAGCAATGTATTTGGGGTCCATGCTTTCTTGCTGTTTCTGCCAAATTCTTCCTCCGCCATCTGCATGGTGCAACTGAAAACGTGATTCATCGGACCACATAATTTGTTTCCAATTATCGACTGTCCAATCCTTGTGCTCCTGTTGGAACTGGAGACGTTTTCTCTTGTTAACTGCAGACAGCAAAGGTGTTCGAACAGGCCTTCGGCTGCCGTATCCCATCCGATGCAGTGTACGGCGAACAGTGCGTACAGAGGTCATTTGAGAGGATCCATGATTAAGATGGTCTGTAATTTGCGGCACTGTTGCCTTTCTGTTGTCTGTTACCGGGTCTGGACACTCTCCGTTCCGCCCAAGCAGTCACTTGTTGATGACGACCACACATTGCACGTAGAGACCCAGTTTTTTGGCTGACAGTCCAGTCTTTAAACACTTTAACAATAGCTGCTGTGGCACATTTCACGGATGCGGCGGCTTCGGTGATACTCGCACCATGGCTCCGAGCTCCTACAATCATCACACGTTAAAAGTCAGTCAAAGAGTATTTTTTACATATCTCGTCACCCAAAAATCACTGCTACTACTGTCGCAAGCACTAAGCTTTCCCTTTTTATACTAGCCTCGCCCTCTGGCAGCAACAGCGTGAAGCCATATCTCATTTGCTGAAAACGGTCAGGTGGTCATAATAAAGTGGCCTCTCAGTGTATAAAGCAAGGCAGTGTGCGGTCTTTATTATTTAGACATCCCCATAAAAATAAAAGCCTGCATTTTCAGAAGTAAACCAGGTAGACTGAGGTGAACTGTTAATACAACAAACCTGCTTGTAGGGCCCATCTATTTTGAACTTATACAGAACAAATGGTCGCCTTCAATATTTATGAAAAATAATCCATTTGGTTTGAAAGGAACGGGAGAGTTGAGCAAGGCTGTTGGTAGTAATTGCCCGCTTTTCAGTTTCTGAACAAGTCTTGAAAGAACGAATTACTCTATACTTTCACATGGACGGCAGAGAAAGGCAAGGATGTTGAGATCTTCAACGTTTTTTCAATTTATATGGTTGAAAAAGCTGCGGTGAAGTTAATAATAAATAAACTAATTAATTATTCACAGAGAACTGTAGAATAAATCAAGGTTGTTAGTGGGTTTAACCATTAGTAACATGCATATACTGTAATAAAAGGCAGTTATCACGAGTTAATAACAAATAAGCAGAGTTTTCAGAGTTTCTTGTTCTCTGTTCTGTTTTTGTTGTTATTTTTACTGTTCCTAATCCTGATGTCCATTAGAAAATATCTGTGAGATCAAATTTCACGAGCTTTTGAATGACTGCACTATAATTCCTGTAGATGTCCTTGTTGAAATAGCTGATGAAATCATGGATTCGTTGTGGTGAACCTTCGTTTCCGTTAAACAATATCCATGATATCAAATTCCACGAACTTTTGACTAACGGCACTATAATTCCTGTAGAGGTCCTTTTTGGAAAAATCTGATGGAGTCATGGATACGTTGTGGTGAATCTTCATTTCCATTAAACAATATTCATGATATCAAACTCCACGAGCTTTTCGATGACGGAACCAGTATTCCTGAAGACTGTGTCAACCTTTCCAAGAAGGTTGATGCAGTTAAGAAAATGTTGTAGTAAACCATAACCAGTGAAGAAATGTTGTGGTAAACCATTGGTAGTGAAGACATGTTTTAGTAAATAATTAGCAGTCAAGAAATATTGCAGTAAACCATTAGCAAAATGTTGGAGTAGTCCATTAGACAGTATTCACGAGCTCAGATTCGTCCTGAATTTTGATGAAGGTACCAGGACTTCTGTAGAGGTCCTTCTTGGAAAAGGTGATGCATTAAGGCTATGTTCTAGTGAATCCTCATTTCGATTAAACAATAACAATGAGACCAAACTTCTGGAGCTTTTCGGTGACAGCACCTGGATACCTGCAGATGTTCTTCTTCGAAAGATCGATGCAGTCGAGGATATGCTATTTTCTACAGCATGACACTTTGTACAGCTTGGAAATGTTTTGGTAGAGTCTTTAAGTTGGATGGATCTCAGGGCCAACATTTAAGTCTATGATGATGATTTATTCTGTGCGAGATGAGCTGCAAATTACTTTAAAATTTTGAGAATTTTTGAAAGCCACATTTTCCTGTTACTTTGACTTCAAAATTTCAAGAAATCTGAAAACTTTTAAAGTAATTTTTAAACCGATAAAGTGAACTTTGTTTGAATCAAAGGACCATGTGAAAGGTAAAACTCGTGAGAAATTTATCAAATCCCATATGAATGTGGTGTTTCTTATATACTATTTACCAATAAGTAATTGGAAACCTGTGATAGCAAAGGAAAACCAAGTTTATTCACCTTCAATAGTTGGTGGAGCCTCCACGAGCGGCGATTACAGCTGCGAACTTCCGGGGCATACTCTCAACCAGACGTTGTACGACGGCTAGCGGTATTTTCTTCCACTCGGCTTGGAGAAGACAGGTCAGTTCCTTCACCGATTTCGGACGGTGGGGGCACCCCTTAAGTCGACGCTCCAACTCATCCCAGAGGTGCTCGATAGGGTTAAGATCCGGGCTCTGCGCAGGCCAATCCATTCGATTAAACCCATTGTCACCATACCAAGCCATGGTGGACCTCGGAACATGACAGATGGCATTGTCATCCTGAAAGTAACATGGGTCCATCCCGTAAAACTGCCACAACGTAGGAAGCGCATGGTCATTCAAAATGGTGCAGTAGGTCTCGGCGTTGAGTCTACCAGGAATTGCAACCAACGGTTAGTGCCATACCAAGAGAAACACCCCCATATCATAATTCCACCGCCGCCGAACTTTACAGTTGGTACAATACATTCCGGCAGGAGACGTTCTACAGGCAGACACCAAACCCAGACCCTGCCATCCGAATGGTAGAGGGTGAAACTTGATTCGTCGCTCCAGAGAACCTGTTTCCACTGTTCAACGGTCCACTGTCGACGTCCTTTGCACCACGTTAGCCGAGCAGCGCTATTGGACTTGGTGATCAAAGGCTTGTGGGCGGCATCACGTCCATGATAACAGAGTAGATGGGCTTCCTTATGGATTGTAGTCATCGAAAGAATACTCCCGGATGCCTGTTGAAACTCCTCACGGATGTAGCCCATCGATTTGGTGAGGTTCTTCCGAATTTCTCTGGCCAGCACCCGTCGGTCTCCAACTCCCTGTTTTGTGGGTCTGCCGAGTCGGGGCACATTCCGACAGTCACCTCTCATCTTCCATTTGCCAATCACGTAGGCCACTGTCGATTTTGGGTACTTCAACTCGCTGGATATGTCATGTATGGATCGGCCATTTCTGTGATACCCGACGATTACACCTTTCTTGAAATCAGAGAGCTCCGAACTGCGTGGCATCTTTCATGTGACTGGTTGCGTTGTTGTTTCCCACACGATATTTAACGACGGCGGCCTGTGACGTGTATCAGGACTGCATATATCGTCGATTGCAGGGGTATCCACTTGCTTGTTGGTAGATAGTGTATATGACAGACTCGTAGGGCCTTGCGTTTTCGATTGAAGGAGCACAAAGATCTGCATTCGGAAATGTGACCTAAAGAAGTCATCCATGGCTAAACTCTGTTACGAAAAGGACCATAAATTGATCTTTGAAGAAGCGAAACTAATCGACAAGCCGGAATCAACTACCAGACTTGATATTTTGGAAGCTTTCCATATATACAGTTTATAGAAACACTTCGCAACTTGCTGACTACATCGTATCCGCTGCATTTCTATCAAGCGCGTGGAAGCAACTAACTGAAACAAGTTGCTGTAAACACCGTCGTCGATGTCATATGCGATTTAAATATTTATGTGCCATTCGTCCTGATGAAACTGCGCCGGAACCAAGCGGAACCTTGGCTGATTCGAAAAGTAAAATATTTGTTAAGTCATTTTGCATTTCCTTAATATACAGTACATCATCACAAAGCTTGTAGTCTCCAGTTTGTGGAATTTGTGGTCGTATTGTTCAGGAGCTATTTTGCTGTGAATAGACAAAGTCATCGCTCTTTCCACGTTTTCTTTAATTAACATACAACAAACGAAAAATGGTTATCCGGACACCGCTGGGATCGAACCCCAGATCTTTCGATAACTAGCCTAGTGCGTTCGCCTTACGCCTCAGTGGCCAACAATCCATGGTGCTATGTGTGTTTATCTGTCAGCATCTGACTTCACAAATCTGCAGGGATGGGTTCAGCAACTGAGACGTCTCCATCTGGTGGGGCTTAACGGCACAAGCTATTAAATTATAGCTAATAAATCCAAAGGGTGAGAGTGATAGTGAAAATCTTCCAAATACATGGAGACAATGTGAATAGACAAAGTCATCGTTCCTTCCACTTTTTCTTTAATTAACACACAGCAACTGAAAAATTGTTATCTCTACGGATTTTTTAAGTCAGATGCTGAGAGATAAACACACATAGCGCCGTGGATTGTTGGCCACCGTAGAGTAAGAAGAACGCACTCGGCTAATTATCGAGAGATCTGGAGTACGATCCCAGCGGTGTCCGGATAACAATTTTTCGGTTGCTGTGTGTTCATTAAAGAAAACGTGGAAAGAGCGATGACTATGTTTATTTATATTGTCTCAGAGTATTTGGACGATTTTTACTATTGTGCTGTGATTTAGAAGAGAACAACAGGAATAAAAGACTTAAGGTATCTTCACACACACATCGTGCACCCTGAAAACTATTTTGCGTCACACAGGACCAACGTATCACATGATTAATGTCATCACGCTTGAATTCATTGAAGAACAACAGTGAGAGAAGAAAAGATGCCATGAGCACTGAAACGGCAAATTATTAAGAACACCCAACAGCAATCAGACGCGTGCCATCCTTCCTTATGTACGCGTTTAGGTGCAAGAGCCTCAGAAACAGCAAACCTTCTTGGTTATTCAAGTACAACAGTATCGAGGGTGTACAATGAGTGGTACACAAACAACAAACTAAGCAGTCAGAGATCTTCGTGTGGACAAAAACAACTGGTCGACAATCGATGGCCACGGCGGTTACAGAGGATTATACGAGGTAACATACGAGCTCCATTGTGTCACGCAACTGCGCCGTACAGCAGAAGTATCGAGAAGAGAATTTCAGCATACACAGTCCACGGCTCGTAATCGTGAATGTGCTATAACAACAGATGCCCTTTTCGAATACCACTCGTCTCGAATGGTCGCACAGTGATTCCAGGAGTACCACAGTGACTCCATACTGCTGAAACGCCTTCTCAGTCCACAGATCTTAACTCAACTAAACACTGCGTGGAATGAAATAGTGAGATTTATTCGTAACAGAGATTCTGGTCCAGTGAGCATTCAGCAATTATAAACGTCATCACATCGGTCTGGCTGAACATACTGAAGAACGGTATCAGCACCGTTGAATCATTGCGACATGAAATCGAAGCTGTTTTGAACGCCAAGGGCGGCGCAACATGTTAAAAGGTACGGGGATTGGACATCATAACGTAAACACTTGAGAACTAGACGATATGTCTTTATTTATAAGGTGTTCAATGACCATTTTCTCTTTAATACAGCTTCCAACCTTCTTAAAATAGATTCATACAGCTTTTAAATAGTCTCCAGAGGAATGTTGTACCGTTCGTCGATCAGAACATGAGACAATTACCTCAGAGATGTTGGAAAAAGAAATATGCTTCTTACTCAGCTGTACAAAACTGCTCACACTGTTTCGATGATATTCAAGTAAGGCGATTAAGCTGGCCAGGGCAGATGTTGAAGTTCACCTGCTGCTCAAACCAAGATTGAATCAACTGTTCTGGATGTGTTATGGGCACATTATTATTTTGAGCCGTAAAATATTTTACCTTTCCTGGACATTCTTCTCCATCGGAACCCAAATACTAACCATTTTTCATTTTCTGTGAATAGAAAATCTAACTGCCAAACACCACTATTATCCCTTGTCCTTCCACCCACCCTTAAACCATAAACATGCCTCACTGCGATTTATATAATAATCATTCCTCGGACCACCTGGCCCGGAAGAAGGAACTATCATATATTGCTAATCCGGCAAAGGAATATAGTTATCCTGCAACAACAGTAAACAAGAAAGATGATACCGAATTATCGGGTGTAACTTTGAGTCCGTTCTGATGAGTCCGTTCTGATGCAAATTACATTTATCAAAGCCATTCAAAGTCAGTGGAACCGGCATGGAAAACAATAGTTTCGGACGGAAGAAAGAAGTTTTTCAATCGGGTTTTCTAATCCCTCAGATATTCCTGTAAACGGAATCGTGAGCTCACGCCCTCTGGTTGCAGACTTGTGCTTTAAGAAAAAAATGAATTTATATGAGAAACATTTCGCACAGAAAACGCTTTCCAACACCGAAAGAATTTTTCAAATCGGATTCTTAGAAACAGATATCGACAAAAATAAGATGTGACTTTACGTCCCGTGCTGGGAAAACCATTCATTATTTTAGGAAGAAAGTATTCTCAAAAGGTTTTTCCATATGAGCGGTGCCGCCCCGGTGGCGCAGTGGTCTAAGGCGTTGGCCTCTGATCATTCGTCCGTAAGGGGTCCGGGTTCGAATCCCGGTCCGGCATGGATGTTGTGTTTGTCTTACGGCACTGGCTCTCTCCCTTCCCTGGAACCAGTGACCCTAAATTAGGGACGGGCGACTGCTTATAGCCCATTGAGTTGCTCACGGTGGTCGTTAAACCTCCAATCAAAAAAAAAATATGAGCGGTATCGGTCAAAGAAAAAAAAATTTACTCGAGTTTTCAGGAGCCCAGATTTTGCTACAAATACATCAGAAGCAGAAATTAACACTTATGCCACCTGGTGGCCAAACCATTCTTTACCAAACATTAGAAATTATGTGAAAAATATTTTCCATCAGGTCTTCTTTGCGATACAAGAAGAATTTTTCAAATCTGAGTTTTAGAAGCAGAAATAATGCAGAAAACGCAATTTACCTTTGTGCCCCTTAGCGGAAAGTCTGCTTTACTTGAAAATTTTGAATTTATAGGCAAAACATTTCACAAATCTTAAACAACAAAGAAGGATTTTTTTAATCGGACTCCTAGAAGTAGAGATATTGACAGAAATAATATATACATCTACGCCCCCTGGCGTAGAAACCATGCATTATTTCAAGAAGAAAATATTCCTAAAAGGTTTGTCGACATGAGTAGTATCGGTCAACAAACAACTTTTTTTTTCAATCGAGATTTTTAGAAGCTCATATTTTGCTGCAAATACATCAGAAGCGGAAATTAAGGCTTACGCCACCTGGTGGCCAAACCATTTTTTACAAAAATTAGAAATTATATGCAAAGGATTTCCTATCAGGAGCTGTATCCGGTGCAGAAAAGAATTTTTCAAATCAGAGATTTAGAAGCAGAGCAGAGATATAGGTGCAAAACGCAATTAACCTCTACGCCCCCTAGCTGAAAGTTTTTGAATTACTTGAAAATTTTGAAATTATATGAAAAACATGTCATACTGGAAACACTATCCAGCAAAGAAAGAATTTTTCAAATCGGACTTCTAGAAGTAGAGATATTGGCAAAAATAAGATATACACATACGCCCTCTACCGAAAAGTCTATGAATTACTTGAAAATTTTGAAATTATATGAAAAACATGTCACACTGGAAACGCTATCTAACAAAGAAATTTTTTTTTCAAATCGGACTCCTAGAAGTGGAGATATTGACAAAAATAAGATATACACCTACGCCCCTGGCGGAGAAACTGTGTAATATTTTAAGAAAAAATTATTCGGAAAAGGTTATCAATGTGAGTGGCATCAGTCAACGAAAGAATTTTTTCAATCGATACTTTAGAAGCTCTGATTTTATGGCAAATACATCAGAAGCAAAAATGAACACTTACGCCCCCTGGTGGCCAAAGTATTATTTACGAAATATTTGAAATTATATGCAAAAGATTTTTCATCAGAAAGTGTATCATCTGAAGAATTTTTTTCAAATCGGAGTTTCAGAAGAAGAGTTATCGGGAAAATGTAATTTACTTTTACGCCCACTAGCGGAAATTCTATGCGTAATTTGAAAAAGTAACTATATCTAAAATACTATTCGACATAAATGGAATCGAAAGATAAGAGAATTTTTTCAATCGGATGTTTAGAAGCAAATATGTGGAATAAAACATATTTTTGAATTCGACATCATCTGCGTTTACGCCCTCTACCGGCGAAATTGTACATCGTAAAAAAAAAGAAAACGAAATAAAGGATCATCATTGGTATATTTCAAGCTTCCCAATGTAAAAAGAATTTTTCAAATCGGACTAATAGTTGCAAAGATATTGTGGGTACAGACGGACGGACGGACAAACCGGTAACATAAGCACGATCTTTTTTTTTACAAAAGACGTGCTGAAAAGCTCCATGGCCGAATTCAAAGGAATAATGTAACAACCTTCCAATGGGAAAAAATACAAATAAGAATTGTCGGCTCTCTTCCGTACTTCTTACCGAAAGATAAATAAATGCTTAAGAACAATATGTACGAAAAATGATGTGGGCTTTGGGACAATAGCCATTAATATTTTATCAAAAATTAAGAATGACCGAGACGAGGGCAATAGTAACAATAAATTTGGAGCGTACTTAATCCTACTGAAAGCGGAAGACGAGAAAGAACCGGACCAAGTTTATATAGTCGTATATGCCGCAGTGGGAAAACACTAAAATCATTTGTACTCCCATGGTTTATTATTAGCAGAAAGTATGTTAATTTATCAGCTAAAAGAAAAATGTTGTAATGATGATTACCCGTGTGTAACCCCCCCCACACACACACACCCCGCAGTGGAAACAAATTCTAAAAATTAACAATCCTTCATCATTGCCACCTCCACCCCCTCCCACCTAAGGTGATTGGTTGAACATTAAAATGCAAGCACTAATAGACGCATGTCGTCAGTTGTATATAAAGTACTGACTTGCAGGTTTCTTTCAATGCCATTTTGCTTTTAACATACATCTGATGAAGGATTCTAGTGAATCCGAAAGTACTAATGTGTTTTTAACTATACGTATGTTTTACAATATGTGGTAACTTTTATCTTATTAAAAATCGTGCGGAATTGTTTGCTTCTTGAGTGAGATTATTATTTTGAAAGTTATGTAAATAATACGGAATTGTTTGCTTCTTGAGTGAGATTATTATTTTGAAAAATGGTATCCTTTTTGGAAAAAAACATTTGGACCATAGGATGCATTTGATTGCCTATAATGTCCAAGTACTCGCTGGGAGTAACTGGACCATGTAGAGTAATGATTGGACCAGCTGAATTCCAAGATATTGCAGCGCAGATCTCCATAGATTTACCCCCATGTTTGACAGCTGGAACTAGATATTCCGAATTGTACGATCCCTTGGGGTTCTCCACACATAAACTCGATTTACTGTTGGGAATAATGTAAGTGACGACTCGTCGGACAATATCATACCTTTCCTGTCATCAGCTGCGCAGGTTTCATGCTCATGACACCATCTTTTTCGTAGTGTAGCGTTGGTTTCTGTGAGTAAATGCTTAGCAATTGCAGCTCCTCCATGGATGTAGGCTTTGTGAAGTTCTCTGCAGAATGTTTTTGTGCAAAGAGGGTCTTCCAGAAGGATATTGCGTTCTGCTGTCCCTTTTACGTAGGGGTATCAAAACGTTCGTGCAATCACCAAGAAATAAACAAGCTAGAAGAAAAATTATTCAAGTACTTGGGTCTCCTCTACATAGGCGCCACCCATGCCACACGTTTCTCCCACGTTCGCTTGACCTTCTTTATTCCCTCAGTGTAGAACACCTCAGATCGTGCTTGAAACCACTGTTCTACCTCAAAAATGACATAATCAGTTTCATCAAATTGCCCACCCCCACCACGTAGTGGACGTTTCATCTCAGAGAACAAAAGGAAGTTACTTGGTGCCATATGAGGAGAATATGGCGGATGATATTGTGTTTAAGACGACTCGCAGTGACAATTGTGTTGACTGCTGAATGAGCTGGTGCGCTATCGTGCGACAAATGGACCCCTTTTGTGATCATTCCAAATCTTTTGTTTTTAATTTGCTCTCTTAATTTGGGCAGTAGGTTGCAATAGCAGTCAGAAGTAATAGTTTAACCCTTCTGAAGATAGTCTGTTAAAATAATACCTCTTTTATCCCAGAAAACAGAGAGCATCACTTTGGCGGCAGACTTTTGCTTTTTTGGGGGAGTGGTGAAGAGAGATGTTTCCATTGCTTGCTCATTTGTTTGGTTTCTGGATCATAGAGGTATAACCAACACTCATTCACAGTAATCAAACGGTCAAAAAATCTTCGGAATTCGCGTTAAAAGATCCAACATGTTTTGCGCGGATTGTGCCCGAGCTTCCGTTTGGAATGAGGTGAAAAGTCTAGGTACCCATCACGCTGTAACCTTGGACATGTTCAATTGGTTATGTATGATTATCCACACTGACCCATACCTTAGATGAACTTCTTGGCAAAGCATTTCAATGGCTGTACGCCTATCTTCAAGGGTTAACTTCTCCGCTTTGGTCACAACTCTCTGGTGATCTGTCAAAGATGGCCGTCCAGACTTTGGTTCGTCAAAAATGGTCATATGACCACTTTGAAAATTTGTTTTCCACTTTTCCACAGTCTCGTATGCTGGACACTTATTTTCACATACATTTAATATTTCTTAATGGATTTTGTTCAGCTGACTTTCCTTGGAGATGAAGAAATTTGATCACACTGCGAAATTCCACTTTCTCCATGATCATGGATTTTTCGATTACTGAAAAAACAAGAAAGATGACACCGAATTTTCGGGTGTAATAAGCACGTCTTTTGAATCCGTTCTAACGCAAATTAAATTTATCAAAGCTATTCAAAGTCAATGGAACCGGTATGGAAAACAATAGATCTGACGAAAGAAAGAAGATTTTCAATCGGGTTTTTAATCCTTCAGATATTGCTGTAAACGGAATCGTGAGCTTACGAATTCTTAGAACAGAAATACCTTCAAAAATAAGATGTGACTTTACGTCCCCTGGTGGGAAAACCATGCATTATTTTAGGAAGAAAGTATTCTCAAAAGGTGTATCAAAATAAGCGGTATCGGTCGAAGAAAAAAAAATTGTCGAGTTTTCAGGAGCCCAGAGTTTGCAACAAATACTTCAGAAGCAGAAATTAACACTTATGACACTTGGTGGCTAAACCATTCTTTACCAAACATTAGAAATTATGTGAAAAATATTTTCCATCAGGTCTTGCATGCGATACAGGAAGAATTTTTCAAATCAGATCTTTAGGAGCAGAAATAACGCAGAAAACGCAATTTACCTTTGTGCCCCCTAGCGGAAAGTATGATTTACTTGAAAATTTTGAATTTATAGGAAAAACATTTCGCATCGGAAACACTATCCAACAAAGAAGGAATTTTTCAAATCGTACTCTTAGAAGTAGAGATATTGACAAAATTAAGATATACATCTACGCCCCCTGGCGTAGAAATCCTGCATTTTTTCAAGAAGAAAATTTTCCTAAAAGGTTTGTCGACATGAGGAGTAGTATCGGTCAACAAAAGACAATTTTTTCAATCGAGATTTTAGAAGCTCATATTTTGCTGCAAACAAAACAAAAGCGGAAATTAAGACTTACGCCACGTGGTGGCCAAACCATTTCTTACAAAAATTAGAAAATATGTGCAAACGATTTTCCCACCAGGAGCTGTATGCGGTGCAGAAAGAATTTTCCAAATCGGAAGTTTATAAGCAGAGATATATTGGGAAACGCAATTTACATTTACGCCCCTAGCGAAAAGTTTATGAATTACTTGAAAATTTTGAAATTATATGAACCACATGTCACACTAGAAACACTATCCAATAAAGAAGGAATTTTTCCAATCGGACTCCTAGAAGTAGAGATGTTGACAAAAATAAGATATACATCTACGCCCCTGGCGTAGAAACCATTCACTATTTTAAGAAGAAAATATTTCAAAAAGGTTTGTCGACATGAGTACTATCGGTCAACAAACGACGTTTTTTTCAATCGAAAATTTAGAACATCATATTTTGCTGCAAATACAACAGAAGCGGAAATTAAGATTTACGCCCCCTGGTGGCCAAACTATTTTTTTTCCAAAAATTAGAAACTATGGGCAAACGATTTCCCATCAGGAGCTGTATCCGGTGCAGAAAGAATTTTTCAAATCGGAGATTTAGAAGCAGAGTTATAGGGGGAAGCGCAATTTACCGCTACTCCCTCTAGCGGGAAGTCTATGAATTACTTGAAAATTCTGAAATTACATTAAAAACATGTCACACGAAAAACACTATCCAACAAAGAAGGAATTTTTCAAATCGGACTCCTAGAAGTAGAGATATTGACAAAAATAAGATGTACATCTACGCCCCCTGGCGGAGAAGCTGTGTAATATTTTAAAAAGGATATATTTCGAAAAGGTTCATCGATGTGAGTGGCATCAGTCCACGAAAGAATTTTTTCAATCGATATTTTAGAAGCTCCGATTTTATGGCAAATACATCAGAAGCAAAAATTAACACTTACGCCCCCTCGTGGCCAAAGTATTCTTTACCAAAAATTTGAAATTATGTGCAAAAGATTTTCTATCAGGAGATGTATCCACTGAAGGAAAAAAATTTTCAAATCGGAGTTTTAGAAGAAGAGTTATCGGGGAAAAAGTAATTTGCTTTTACGCCCCCTAGCGGAAAACCTGTGTAATTTGAAAAAGTAACTATATCTAAAATACTTTTTGACATAAATGTAATCGAAAGAAAATATTTTTTTCAATCGGATGTTTAGAAGCAAATATGTGGAATAAAACGTATTTTTTGAATTCAACATCATCTGCATTTACGCCCTCTACCGGCAAAATTTTACATCGTAAAAAAAAACGAAATGAAGGATCATCATTTGCATATTTCAAGCTTCCCAATGCAAAAAGAATTTTTCAAATCGGACTAATAGTTGCAGAGATATCGTGGGTACAGACGGACTGACGGACGGACGGACAAACCGATAACAGAAGCACGATCTTTTTTTACAAAAGACGTGCGGAAAAGGGGGGTTGCTAAATATTATTTATGTTGTACACTGTATAGTATACTAAATGTATATATAACAAAATAAAACAAAAATGGTTTCCGTATCTTTAACAATTTTGGGTGATTGCACGAACTTTTTGATACCTCCTCGTATTTATTGCGTGCGTTCAATTACCCGGAGGTAGGAACCGAAGGCAAGTATCTTTTCAGGGCGAATTGTTACAGCAGGAAGGGGGCAGTTAATTTGCTAATACGATTTTCTTTAAAACGGAATCAAGTTTGAGTATCTGTGTTACTAAGAGCTCCGAAACAAAAGATAATCATTTATTTCTTTGTGAAAACATTAATTTGTCCGTGACCGAAACCGATCCTCCTCACTAAGTTGCTTTCCCAACTAAGCTACAGGGACGGAACATATCGCTGCAGATTCGTCGTCTTGAAACGTTCTTTACCTCGGTAGTACGTCACATCTTTTAAACTGTGATTCCAATTTCACTCTAAAAATATCAGTCGTTTCCCCATACGCATTTTGAAGTAGCAAATTATTTGGAACACATACAGGTGTTGGACAAAATAATGTGAATACTGTGATTATAGGGGTTTTGTTATTCGTCTTGGCTACGATGAAAAAAAACCCGTTTGAATTATCGTTTGTGTACCTTTTCTCGGTATATATTCTCTAGGTTGTACGCCAGTGTAGTACAAATTGTGCCGAACAAACGGTTGTACTAGCAGTTGGTGAAATGGTACTTTTCAGACTTCCGAAGAAGACAAATCGTGGGAGACTGTTTTAGCAGGATCGTATGTAACCACAACAGCCAAACTGTTCGGTGTTTCAACTACAAGAGTTTCCGCTGTTTTGACTGGCAATACAAAGCATGTTAGGACTTCATTGGCAAAAACCGAGATTGAATGAAGGAGACAGTCAAACACTTACAAGGATTGTGTCCAAACAACACAGTACTGTTACATTACGAGGAGGTTTCAAAACGTTCGTGCAATCACCCAAAATTATTAAAGCTATGGAAACCATTTTTGTTTTATTTTGTTATATATACGTTCAGTATACTGTACAGTGCACAACATAAATAATATTTAGCAATCCCCCCCCCTTTTTTTTTTCAGGAATCTGAAAGTCCATGATCATGGAGAAAGTGGAATTTTGCAGTGTGATCAAATTCCTTCATCTCTAAGGGAAGTCAGCTAAACAACATCCATCAAGAAATGTTAAATGTATATGGAAATAAGTGTCCAGCATACGAGACTGTGGGAAAGTGGAAAAGAAATTTTGGGAGAAATGTGTGGCACTGGGTTATACCTATGTAGAGAAGGCCCAAGTACTTGGATAAATGTTTTTTTTTTTTTTTTTTTTAGCTTGTTTATTTCTTGGTGATTGCACGAACTTTTTGATACCCCCACGTATAGATCATTTTTAGATTATCGCAGGTATTAAGGGATTCAAGATTCAGCGAAGAGAAACTAATAGGAAGCAGTGCATTCCCAGGATTAAAATGTCAGTAATTACTTCACTTCTCCCGATGAAAATAACAATCCCTTCGAGGGTTTCAGGTTAACTTGCTTGTTTCTTTTATTTTCTATTCATAGTCTCGTCAGGTCGTAACGAAAGCTCCTGTATCGAGCGCAATTTAAAAAAATGCATGCACAGTTAATTTTCATGGAAAAACGATATCCCGTATGGTTTTAAAGAAAAATCTTCCTTGATTCTCGCTAAATTATTAATGTGGCCATGCCATTAAAATGCGTTTGAAGCGTTTTTATGAAGCAATCAATATTGGTACTGGAAGAATATCCGTTAAATATTTTATCAAAATATCTTACAAATTGCATCTTAAAATAGAATTCCTGTGCAGTTAGAAGCATAAAATATTTAAATTATAGACTTAAATAAACAGAAAAAAAAAAAAGGAAAACATCAGACCCATAATAAATCGGAAAAAACAATTCATTTGACAGTCGGTTTTATTTGGGAAAGCAAATAAAAACCGAATCTGGCGGCTCAATAGTGTAGAATTTAAGTTAGTTTGGAAACATTCAATTAAAGATGAAAAATATTCTTATTATAAAATTGTTAGAATAAATCACGCAGCAATACATACAACTGAAAGCCACTATCGTACAGGCGAGAAAAGCCGTCAAATTCGAGAGAACGGTGACGTTTTCTCAATTCGTCTGAAAACGAGTGTAGGTTGCATTCAAACACATGTGGAAAATTATTTTTTCTTTTTTTTATGTTCAGAGGTGTTATGTCTCAATAAAAGGACTGCCAGCAAAAATGAAAAATAAGATATTATGAGAATTAAGGTGGCTCCGCCTAAAATCTCTGCCTTGTGTTTCCAATGGTGAAACTTCTTTACACATTTTCTACGCAATTAATGTATTCCCAAGGATGAAAATTTGCACACCAATAAAACTAACTTTAAGTTATAGCATGGGATACTTAATACTTGCTAAAACATAACCATAATTAAGCAATCTAACATTTGTTTATCTATTGAAGTCATCAATATACAGGTCGCGCCATCTATCGACTGGTCTGAACATTACAAAAAAATGATTGATTTTTAATATAATTATGGTTATGTTTTAGCAAGTATTAAGTATCCCATGCTATAACTTAAAGTTAGTTTTATCGATGTGCAAATTTTTATACTTGAAAATACATTAATTGCGAAGAAAATATGTAAAGAAATTTTACCGTTGGAAACATAAGGCAGAGATTTTAGGTGGAACCACCTTAATGGATTCGGGAAGGTTCTGTAAGCGTTGTGAATAAATATTTTCCTTACAGCAAACAATTACGTCAAATACGGTACTTTCCCCCTTTCTGTTTTATTTTTAGTTTCTGGGTAATACCACAAGTCATCACCATCAACTACTCTCAAACCATTGCTGTATGAATGCCTCCCCAAATGTTTTTCACAGATCAGTTATTCTCTTACAAAACGAAATTCTCCTCAAGTCACTTGAGTAGGTTTTCAAAATTTATCCACCCATCTCTCATGTGGTCTTCTGAGTCTTTTCCTGTTTCCTGGTATCCCGTCTATTTTTTCACTGGTCCAACTGCGGTCAGTTTTTTAACAACAATCCGGCCTATTCCCACTTGAGGATCTTTACTCTGATCATGATGTTATAAACTCTTGCTATTTTCCTGATAGGTGAGTTCCTCTTTCTATCTTTCATGGTTACACAAAGCACATATCTCTCTGTGTTTCTCACGGTTGTCCGCAGCCACCGTATCTCTGTTTCGGTTAAGGCCCACGGATATCACAAATAAAAATTAAGACCTCTATGACAACGGTTTCAATTCGTCATTCCAGCAAGTTTTCCGAATTTTTACTATCTTTCTGCAATTCTTTCAGAGGTGCTGATATCGTTTCACAGGTATGTTGGCGTCTGTCAATTTCAGAATGTTTACCGAAGGGTGATCCCAGTTACCAATGGCTCTCTCAATCTCATCAAACAGCTCAATTGGGTTCAGACCTGGGGATTGTGCGAGCCATTTTAGCATTTTGAAGACGCTGTCGTGCTCCTCGAACCATTATGTGACGACTCGAGCTTTGTGGCATAACGCATTATTCTATGTGACGTACTACAGAGGTAAAGCGATAAATCGCTTTACCTCTGTATCGCTGCAGATTTGTCAAGACGACAAATCTGCAGCGATACATTCCGTCCGGGATGTAAGGTCAGGTGATGCGTAACATCACAGCCTCTCCTTGACAAATGTCAACCCCGCCTTCTCGTGGTGCATCCTGTTCCCACTAAAGGGGCTCTGACGACCGCAAATAGCGGTATAACTATACCATCGGGATCAGAGGAAATGCTATCCCACACTCACCAACCCGCTTGGCCAGCGTGGTGAGTTATGGCCAAACACCTCCAAAATGACTCTACAACTTAAATCTTGGCCCTCAGTCTCCGGCAGCTGGAATGTACCTGGTGGCCAAGGCAGCGGCCAGTGCGACATGAAGGCAGAGGGTGCCAAGAATCCCCGGAGGAAACGGACTAGGCTGCCATTTGATGCTGACTTTGGCTACCTACAACGGACGCTCCCTATCTTCTGATTCAAGGCTTCTTGAATTGGAAGAGGAACTACAAAGGATCAAGTGGGACATCGTCGGGCTGAGTGAGGTAAGGAGAAAAGGAGAAGATCTCATTGAACTGAAAAGTGGACATCTCTTCTATTATCGTGGGACAGATACTGGCAGAACTAGTGGTGTTGGATTTATAATAAACAAGAAACTGAAGGATAAAGTGGTAGAAGTTGAAAGTTCCTCTGACAGAGCTGCACGACTCGTTATCCAACTATCGAGAAGATACCAGGCTCAGATTATTCAAACTTATGCACCCACCACAAGTCATCCTGAAGAAGAAATTGAAGAATTTTATGAGGAAATTCGTCATCTAAATAATAAAGGTAAGCAGCACTTGAAAATAATTATGGGAGATTTCAATGCAAAAATAGGGCTCCGGCAACAGAATGAAACTTTAGTAGGTAAATTCGGTCACGGCAACAGAAACCAGCGTGGAAATACTCTCGTTGAGTTTGCAGAGGCAGAAGGATTTTTCATCTTGAATTCCTTTTTCAAGAAAAAGCCACACAGGAAATGGACATGGAGACATCCAATTGGGACGACAAGTGAAATTGATTTTATTATGTGTAACAAAAAATTCGTCATCGAAGACTGCAGTGTGCTAAACAAGTTCAACACAGGTAGTGACCATAGATTGGTGAGATGTAAGATGCACCTCAACACTAAACTGGAACGTGGCAAGCTCATAAGACAAACAAAATGTATTGACATAACCAACCTTAAAAAACACCATAATACTTTCAAGTTGGAACTGAAGAACAGATTCTCTGCTTTAGAAATCCTAACATCGGAAGAAGTGGATATTTCTGAAGTTAACAGAAAAGTAACCAAAGCTCTTATGGAAACAGCAACAAAATTAGCTGGGTCTAAGAACAAGTTGCATGTAAACAAATTATCAGGAAAAACCAAAATGTTGATGCAAAAAAGAAGAGAGATGAGGACAACTAAAGAAGATGTGACTTCCAAAGTGGAATATATAGAGCTATGCAAGACAGCACGAAAAAGTATCACTGAAGACGTAAGGAAATTCAACTGTGAGCTAGTGAGGAAAGCAATTGAAAACAACCAAAGCCTAAAGATAGCAAAGGGACATCTCAGTAAGGGAAGAAAACAGATTATGGCTCTGAGAAAAGAAGATGGTTCTATAACAAGAAATAGAGGCGAAATTTTGACCAGAGTGAAAGATTTCTATTCCAAACTATATGAAAGGGATGATACATGTACTCCAGACATCATGAAAGGTACCAGAGTTCTTCCAGTCCTCCCAGCAGAAGTTGCTCATGCAATCAAGAACATGAAGAGGGGGAAAGCTCCAGGAGAAGATGGAATTACTATAGACATCATACAAGAAGCAAGTGGAGAAATTGAAACAGTACTCGCCCAAATTTTCACTCGATGCCTTAATGAAGGGAAGATTCCTGAGGATTGGAACAATGCTACAATGATCCTGCTACATAAAAAAGGTGACATTGAGGATCTCAGGAACTACAGACCTATCAGCCTCCTATCAGTGGTTTATAAAATCTTCACTAAAGTTCTTTCACACCGCTTGAAGGTAACACTGGACATGGCTCAACCGAGAGAACAAGCTGGATTCAGGAGTGGCTACAGCACAATAGATCATATCCACGTACTGAGAGAACTAATTGAAAGAGCGAGGGAATATGAACTTCCATTGTGCATGGCTTTTATCGATTATGAAAAAGCCTTTGATTCGGTGAAACCATCAGCAGTTACCACGGCTCTGAAATCCTGCGGTATTGAAGATGCATACATTAATATTATTAATAACATCTATGAAAATGCAAGTGCAAAGATTCGGCTGTTTGAAAATACAACACACATAAAAATTGGAAAGGGAGTGAGACAAGGTGACACCATATCTCCGAAGCTCTTTAATGCCACATTGGAAAATGTCTTTCAATCACTGAACTGGGAAAACAAAGGGATAAAGATTAATGGAGATTATCTAACCCACCTTCGTTTTGCTGATGACGTAGTCATTTTTGCAACTACCCCATCAGAGCTGCAGAGTATGATCCAGGAACTTGCTGACAAGAGTAAAGAAGTGGGATTAAAAATGAACTTTCAGAAGACAAAAGTGATGTTCAATGCTTTTACAAGAAATGAAGATTTATCGATTGATGGAGAAAAACTGGAGATAACAGATACGTATGTTTATCTTGGACAGCGGATATCAAGTGAGGGTCACATTGATGAAGAAATTAATCGGCGTACAAAACTTGCCTGGAGAGCCTTTTGGAAGAAACAGCATAATTTTCAAGAGCAATATGCCATTATGTCTTAAAAGAAAAGTGTTTGATCAATGCATCCTTCCAGTGCTTACGTATGGTGCAGAGACGTGGACCTTAACTAAAAGAGACATACAAAGGCTGCAGACAACTCAAAGTAGCATGGAGAGGCGCATGCTTGGTATAACCAGGAGAGATAAGAAGAGGAACTCGTGGATCCGAAAAATGACAAGAGTGGAAGACATCATGATCAGAGTTAAATCCCTGAAATGGCAATGGGCTGGACATACTGCCAGAAGGACAGACCATAGATGGACAGCCGAAATTTTAGATTGGATTCCAAGGGACAGGAAAAGACCCAGAAAAAGACCACATGGGAGATGGGTGGATGAAATTCGTAAATATGCGGGAGTGACATGGAGGAGACTGGCACAAGACAGACCGTTGTGGAGGAAACTTTGGGAGACCTTCGTCCAGCAGTGGATTGATAATGGTTGACAATGATGATGATGATGACATTCCGTCCGTGTAGCTTTGTTGGGAGAGCAACTTAGTCCGGAGTGAGGAGGCCGCCGAATTGATCTTCGTCGCGGAAAATTTTGTGTTTTCACATTGGCGCCCGAACGTGTTGTCCAAATTAATGGAAACACCTCGCTGAAAACAGTGACTTTGGTATGTGCTGCGTTTTGAGTAAAACGAGCATGTAGCTACAATTGTTTTTATAAAAAAGTGTTGCTTATAGTCTCAAGGGTCTGTGTGATTGCATTGTAAATCGGTGTTTGCATAATTTCGTTCCAGGTGAAGGTACAATGAGTGACCTGTGGAAGTTCTGAAGAGGACCGATTGCAGGAGCCCGTCAGGTTGGTGCGTCGGTAACCACAGTGGAACAGGTATTGGAGGTATCGAAAGGTACCGTGTCAAAGGTCATGACAGCATGCAATGTTTACGGCACAACATCATCTGCGAGACACAACTGTGGAAGGAAAACCAAACTCACTGCGAGATACAGGAGGACATTACAGAGCATTGTGACCGCAAGGAGGAAAACCACGGCGACAAAAGTGACTGCTGAGCTTAATGCACATCTCCAAAACCCAGTGTCGACCCATACCGTGCGAAGGGAATTGCATAAGCACAATATTTACGGCAGAGCTGCGATTGCAAAACCCCTGGTGTCACAGGTGAATATGAAACGGAGACTACAGTGGTACCAGGAATATAAAACGTGGACTGCGGATCATTGGAAACATGTCTTGCTTTCCGATGAATCAAGTTTCTCATTATTCCCTACCACAGGACGGGTTTACGTGTGGAGAACCCCCGCAGAAACCTACAACTCAGACTCTCTCCTCCCTACAGTGAAGCATGGGGGCGGTTCCGTAATGGTTTGGGCCATAATCTTGTGATTTGTAGCAGGTCCCATTATTACCTAACATGGACGGATCACTAGAGGTGACTATGTCACTCTTTTGGCCGACTATGTGCATTCAATGGCGCAGACATTGTTTCCGTCAGGGTATTGAACCTTTCAATATAATACCCCGATTCACAGAAATCGAACTGTTCAATCATGGTTTGAGGAACATGAGAATGAAGTTGCACACCTTCCCTGGCCTGCACAATCACCGGACCTAAACATTATTGAGCTCTGTGGTCTGTGTTGGAAAACAGAATGCGATCCCATTATCCTCCTCCGGCGTCTCTCAAGGAATCGGAGCAGTTTCTGCAGGAAGAATGGTACAATATACCACTTACCACCATCCAGGACTTGTATGCGTCCATTCCAGGGATGATCCAAGCAGTTTTAAATGCCAAGGGCACCCCACGCCATATTAGGTGCATAACACGTATTGTTTCAAGGTGTTTCCATTATTTTGGACAACTTCTGTAGATGTACTGGTATTAGGTTCTTCAAAAAATGTGCGACAAATCTGCAGCGTGTAGCTTAATTGGGAGAGCAACTTACTCTGGAGTCAGCAGGCGCGTATTCGATCCTCGTTACGGACAAATTTGTGTTTTTACATCTACTGAACATAGCTCTCTCCACCAGGAAACACCATTCACATGTATGGGCATGCATGATCCACAATGATACTAACATACCACATGGTATCCAAAGGCTGCTTCTGCGGTGTCAAGGAACCCAATTCCAGCGATAAAAACAGAACCCACATCATTACACCGCCTTTACCAGTTTGTACAGTTAATGCTAGATAGCTGGGATTCATCTATTCTTTCCTTGACGTCATAATGTAACCGATCCATCTCTGCGTACCAAGTGTAAACTTGATTCATCGGACCTTTTTCCAGTCCTCTGGGGTCCAGTTTTAGTTCACCGGTGCCCACTGCAGAGAATTAGTTGATTTCCAGCCGAGACGAAGATGATGTTTGATGTTAGAACCCACCCGGGCGAATGTGCAACGTGTTCTGCATACCAAAATTCTCTCAATACCGCTGTTGCACTGCACAAATATGTAGCGCGATGGAGCTCGCCTGTTACCTAGTACAATCCTCCCCCCCCCCTTTAAGCGGTGCCATCGAACAGTGAAGCCTCGTTTCTTCCACAGAAACACCGCTGAATTGTTGCTTAGTTGTTTGTGCACCACTGATCGTACTTCCTCGATACAGTTTTTCTTCAGAAGGTGTGACGTACTACAGGAGTGAAAACATGTGTCAAGACGACAAATCTGCAGAGATGCATTCCGTCCGTGTAGCTTGGTTGGGAGAGCAACTTACTTCGGAGTGAGGGGACGCGGTTTCGAACCTCATCACGAACAAACTTCAGAGTGAGGGGACGCGGTTTCGAACCTCGTCACGGACAACTTGAGTTTTCACAAAGGTTTGCCGTTTCTGATAGGCATGCACCAACTTTCCTATCCCCCAGTGTATTACGCCCCTTTCAAAGTTGCCTAAATCACGAGTCTTCTCACAGCCTCTCCTTGGCAAATGTCAACTCCGCCTTCTCGTGTTGCATCCTGTTCCCACTAAAGGGGCTTTGACGACCGCTAATAGCGGTACAACTATACCATCGGGATTACAGGAAATGTTATCCCACACTCACCAACCCGCTTGGCCAGCCTGGTGAGTTATGGCCAAACCCCTCCAAAATGACTCCAGAACCTAAATATTGGCCCTCAGTCTCCGGCAGCTGGAATGTACCTGGCCAAGGCGGCGGCCAGTGCGACATGAAGGCAGAGTGTGCTGAGAATCACCAGATGACAGGACTAGACAGCCATTTGATGCTGACCTTGGCTACTTACAATGGACGCTCCCTATCTTCTGATTCAAGGCTTCTTGAATTGGAAGAGGAACTACAAAGGATCAAGTGGGACATCGTCGGGCTAAGTGAGGTAAGGAGAAAAGGAGAAGATCTCATTGAACTGAAAAGTGGACATCTCTTATGCTATCGTGGGACAGATACTGGCAGAACTAGTGGTGTTGGATTTATAATAAACAAGAAACTGAAGGATAAACTTGTAGGAGTTGAACGTTCCTCTGACAGAGCTGCACGACTCGTTATCCAACTCTCGAGAAGATACCAGGCTCAGATTATTCAAACTTATGCACCCAGCACAAGTCATCCTGAAGAAGAAATTGAAGAATTTTATGAGGAAATTAGTCATCTAAATAATAAAGTCCAGCAGCACTTGAAGGTCATTATGGGAGATTTCAATGCAAAAATAGGGCAACGGCAACAGAATGAAACTTCAGTAGGTAAATTCGGTCACGGCAACAGAAACCAGCGTGGAAATACTCTCGTTGAGTTTGCAGAGGCAGAAGGGTTTTTCATCTTGAACTCCTTTTTCAAGAAAAAGGGACACAGGAAATGGACATGGAGACATCCAAATGGGAAGACAAGTGAAATTGATTTTATTATGTGTAACAAAAAATTCGTTATGGAAAACTGCAGTGTGCTAAGCAAGTTCAAAACAGGCAGTGACCATAGATTGGTGAGATGTAAGATGCACCTCAACACTAAACTTGAACGTGGCAAGCTCATAAGACAAACAAAATGTATTGACATAACCAACCTTAAAAAACACCATAATACTTTCAAGTTGGAACTGAGGAACAGATTCTCTGCTTTAGAAGACCTAACATCGGAAGAAGTGGATATTTCTGAAGTTAACAGAAAAGTAACCAAAGCTCTTATGGAAACAGCAACAAAGTTAGCTGGGTCTAATAACAAGTTGCATGTGAACAATTATCAGCGAAAACCAAAATGTTGATGCAAAAAAGAAGAGAGATGTGGACAACTAAAGAAGATGTGACTTCCAAAGTGGAATATATAGAGCTATGCAAGACAGTACGAAAAGGTATCACTGAAGACGTAAAGAAATCCAATTATGAACTAGTGAGGAAAGTAATTGAGAACAACCAAAGCCTAAAGAGAGCAAAGGGACATTTCAGTAATGGGGGAAAACAGATTATGGCACTGAGAAAAGAAGATGGTTCTGTAACAAGAAATAGAGGCGAACTTTTGACAAGAGTGAAAGATTTCTACTCCAAATTATATGAAAATGATGATACATGTACTCCAGACATCATGAAAGGTACCAGTACCAGAGTTCTTCCTTCCAGTCCTCCCAGCAGAAGTTGCACATGCAATCAAGAACATGAAGCGGGGAAAAGCTCCAGGAGAAGATGGAATTACTGTAGACATCATACAAGAAGCAAGTGGAGAAATCGAAACAGTACTCGCCCAAATTTTCACTCGATGCCTTAATTAAGGGAAGATTCCTGAGGATTGGAACAACGCTACAATACACATATTTGAAGATGACATACCGATTTTTGGCGTAAATGTGACAAGGATGGTCAGTCAGATAATATCCGAAAACTTGAAATTTTCATCATCCTGGAGCTGGGTGATCCTGCTACATAAAAAAGGTGACATTGAGGATCTCGGGAACTACAGACCTATCAGCCTTCTATCAGTGGTTTATAAAATCTTCACTGAAGTTCTTTCACACCGCTTGAAGGTAACACTGGACATGGCTCAACCGAGAGAACAAGCTGGATTCAGGAGTGGCTACAGCTCTATAGATCATATCCATGTACTGAAAGAACTAAATGAAAGAGAGAGGGAATATGAACTTCCATTGTGCATGGCTTTCGTCGATTATGAAAATGCCTTTGATTCGGCGAAACCATCAGCAGTTACAACGGCTTTGAAATCCTGCGGTATTGAAGATGCATACATTAATATTATTAATAACATCTACGGAAATGCAAGTGCAAAGATTCGGCTGTTTGAAAATACAACACACATAAAAATTGGAAAGTTAGTGAGACAAGGTGACACCATATCTCCCAAGCTCTTTAATGCCTAATTGGAAAATGGTTTTCAATCACTAAACTGGGAAAACAAAGGGATAAAGATTAATGGAGATTATATAACTCACCTTTGTTTTGCTGATGACGCAGTCATTTTTGCAACTAGCCCATCAGAGCTGCAGAGTATGATCCAGGAACTTGCTGACAAGAGTAAAGAAGAGGGATTAAAAATGAGCTTTCAGAAGACAAAAGTGATGTACAATGCTTCTACAAAAAATGAAGATTTATCGATTGATGGGGAAAATCTGGAGATACCAGATACGTACGTTTATCTTGGATAGCAGATATGAAATGAGGGTCACATTAGTGAAGAAATTAATCGGCGTATAAAACTTGCCTGGAGAGGTTTTGGAAGAAACAGCATAATTTTCAAGAGCAATATGCCATTACGTCTTAATGGAAAAGTGTTTGATCAATGCATCCTTCCAGTGCTTACGTATGGTGCAGAGACGTGGACCTTAACTAAAATAGACTTACAAAGGCTGCAGACAACTCAAAGAGGCATGGAGAGGCGCATGCTTCGTGTAACCAGGAGAGATAAGAAGAGGAAGTCGTGAATCCGAAAAATGACAAGAGTGGAAGACATCATGATCACAGTTAAATCCCTGAAATGGCAATGGGCTGGACATACTGCCAAAAGGACAGACCATCGATGGACAGCCGAAATTTTAGATTGTATTCCAAGGGACAGGAAAAGACCCAGAAGAAGACCACATGTGAGATGGATGGATGAAATTCGAAAGTAAGCGGGAGTAACATGGAGGAGACTGGCACAAGACAGACCGTTGTGGAAGAGGCTTGGAGAGACCTTCGTCCAGCAGTGGATTGAAAATGGTTGACAATGATGATGAATGATGATCCAAAGGCTGAATCTGCGGTGCCAAGTAATTCAATGCCAGCGATAAAAACAGAACCCACACAATTACACCGCCTTTACCAGTTTGTACAGTTAATGCTACATAGCTGGGATTCATCTATTCTTTCCCTTGACGTCGTATTGTAACCGATCCATCTCTGCGTACTAAGTGTAAACGTGATTCATCGGACCTTTTTCCAGTCCTCTAGGGCCCAGTTTTAGTTCACCGGTGCCCACTGCAGAGAATTAGTTGATTTCCAGCCGTGACGAAGAGGATGTTTGATGTTAGAACCCACTTGGGCGAATTTGCAACGTGCTGTTCATACCAAAGGTCTCTCAATACCGCCGCTGCACTGCACAGTTATTTAGCGCGATGGAACTCGCCTGTTACTTAGTATAATCTTCCATCAAACGGTGCCCTCGAACAGCGAAAAGTCGTTCCTTCCACAGAAAAACCGCTGAGTTGTTGCTCAGTTGTTTGTGCGCCACTGATCGTACTTCCTCGATACAGTTATTCTACAGAAGGTATGACGTACTACAGAGGTGAAAACATATGTCAAGTCGACAAATCTGCAGCGATGCATTCCGTCTGTTTAGCTTGGTTGGGAGAGCAACGTACTCCGGAGTGAGGAGGCGCGGTTTCGAACTTCGTCACGGACAAACTTGTGTTTTCACAAAGGTTTCCCGTTTCTGATATGCTTGCACCGGCTCTCCTATCTCCCAGTATTACGCCCCTTTCAAAGTTGCTTAAATCACGAGTCTTCATATTGCCACTATCTACGTTTTTTACATGTCTGAATCCTTTGCATTCAGCCGTTTATGAAGCCATCTCAACGTCATGGTTGTGCAGTTAAGTGGCAATTATACATGTCAGATTACCACTGGGCGTTCGTAATCATTTACTACCTCAGTGTATTTATAAGTCGGCTGTGTGCATAGGAATATACAATACTCAGTACACTCGCCACGAGTGGTAACAAAAGCGTGTACGTGACGTGGAGTTAAATTGAAGTGGTCCTGAACGTGTGATTGTGGATTGACCTGCCGTTCTGCCTCTATTTGGACCCAAAGTTCATACTCAGTAGGTGCATGCGACGGCTGATGGATCAGTGACCAAGCGACCATATCCCAGACATGTTCAGTTGGCGATAAATCTGACGAGTGGATTAGGCAGAGAAAAAACTGGCGCATGATGGGTATCCGCGAGATTTAACGCATTCGGAGTCAGGTGTGGCCCGCGGTTGTCTTGTTGAAAGATGTAAATAGTGACCGTGTGCAGATAAAATAGGGATTTGGCCTCCAAAATAACCTGGAGGTACTTCGGGTTGTTCAAATTTCCTGCTATGGTTATGGAACGGGAACGAAACATAATGTCACCCTACACCACATTCCTTCTTGTCGGGGGTATGACGTTCCGAAATGCACGCCCCCAGCACACAGTCTCCGAGGAAGTGCCTGTTCATTACGGTGCATAGCGTTAAACCGCGAATCGTCTCTCCCTTTCTCTTCCTCTCTGCTTCTCCCTCTTTCTCTCTCCTTCTCTCCCTTCCTATTTCTATTCCTCTCTCTTCCCACTTTCCCTCCCCCTCTCTTCCTATCACTCTCTCTCTCTCTCTCTCTCTCTCTCTCTCTCTGTTGCGTTCAACTTCAGAGAGAAAGAGAGAGGTTAAGTATCGGAGACACAAGCAGCGTCAACGGGCGAAAGGTACGGCGCACGATGCATAGCATGGGCTACGGCAGCCATACCGTGGGCTACGGGACTCGAGCGATGCTGTTGACTGCTTGTCATCGGAAATTAAGCCTCGCCGGGTGCCGGGACTTCTGCAGAGTGGCGTCGCGTCGTATGGTCAGATGAATCACGTTTTCAGCTGCACCAAGCTGACGGAAAAGGCAGGAGGGAGGTTGACAGTATGAGGACATGACGTACGTCGTGCCAGATTGGCTCTGTAAAAGACCGTGGTGGCCCTCTGATGGTTTTGGGGAGCCTTCTCATGGAACACATTGGGTCCCTTAATGTGTCTGGAGAAGTCCTTAACCGCTGTGTCCTACCAGTATGTGCTGGTTGATTACCAGCACGCTTTCATGGCCTTCGCGCACCCTGCGACCGATGTTCTGTTCTAGTAGGACAATGCCCTACCCCACCGGGTCGCAACCATCCAGGAATGGCTCGAGGAATACTCATCTGAGTTTGTAACGATCCAGTGGCCCCCAAAAGCCCCCAGAATTAAATCCTGTGGAAGCTCTCTGGGATGCCGTGAAGGGAAACATGGTACACGGATCCTGGACCGACGTATCGGGCGGAGTTGCGTACAATGATGCAACAGATATGGCTGGCATTACCTCCGGAAGCTCTACCGCATCTGGTGGAGTCGATGCCACGTCGTGTACAGGATTTTATTCGCGCTAAAGGAAAACAAACGCGCTATTAGGTAGGTATCTGCAATGTTTTGTCCTTAAGTGTACTTAATCCGTAATAATTATCAGTTATTGTAGTTTATACAGTAGCTTCAATTTATTTATTTATTTTTTTTTGTTTATATAGAACCTGTGCTTAACCATAATAGGCAGGTTGTACCGAAAGTAATGAAAAAGTGGACATAAATTTGTTATTAACTGACAGAGGTCGTTCAAATTGCACATTTCGGTAGAGTAACTCTTTCTCTACACAAAGGTTCTACTCAACATAGTCTCCATCACAAACGATGCATTTGCGACATTGTTGAACCCAACTCTCGAATCCTCTTTAAAAAAAATTCAGGTGTGGACTGTTACACCCACTTCTTCACAGCCACTTTCATCTCGTCTGTGTCATCAAATTGTTGTTGCCCCCGAAGACTGTCCTTCATTGTACTAAACAGGAAGAAGTAGGAGAGCGCCAGATCTGGAATGCACGGTGGATTGGGGACCACCAACCAGTCAAATTTTCTGATTGCCCGATTAGTTGCGAAAGATGGTATCATGGTGAATGTGGATCCTTCTCAGATTCTTGCTCTGTCTCTTCCTGCTTATGGCTTCTCTAATTTTCTTGAGTGTCTCAATGTGCCACTCGCTGGTCACGGTACGGCCACGTTCCAGAAAATCAAGGAGAATGACACCACTGTCATCCCAAAAAACAGACACGATGACTTTCTGTGCTGATCGCTGACTCTTAAACTTCTTAGGCCTTGTGGAAGAGGTGTGGTGCTATTTCCTGGATTGATTCTTTGTTTCCGGATCGAACATATACATCCACGTTTCATTTCCTGTCACCAGATCGAAAGAAAACGAGCCTTCGTTGGCTTCAAACGGTTCCAGCAGATCATAGCAGACTTCCACCCTTCCCTCCTTTAAATCGGGTGCCATCTGCCGAGGTACCCACTTTGCACACACTTTCCGATACCCTCAGTCTTCCGCCATATGCTGTATGGCATTGTGACCACAGTCCTCAAGGGTTATGACTCTTCTCTCCGCGCGAATATTCATCCACTCGCTGACGATTTGTGTCAGTGGTCGCAAATGATGGTCTCCCACTGCGTGGTTTGTCTTCAATGCTGGTTTCCCCTTCTTCAAACTTCTTCATTCATCTGTGAACATTGCTCTTGTCTAGGGTGTCATCTCCGTAAACATTCTGTAGCCTTCTGTGGATGTCGAACAGCCTGCACCTATCACTCGTCAATAACTCAATGACGGAACGTTACTTCTGCTTGGAATCCATTATTTACCTGCAAAGAAGGATGTTTACTATAGAGGAAGAGGTACTCTACCAACATGCGCATATTGAACGACCTTTGTCAATTAATAAAAAAGTTATACCCACTTCTGCATTGTTTTCGGTACAGTCCAGTTAATACCATGTGGCTGTAGTCTATATTATTCCGTGTCATTTTTCACATTACCCATTTTGTAAGCAATGTGGTAATAAATTTTGCCTACAATATGAACACTAAGGATTGTAATATACACTATCTACCAACAAGTAATTGGACACCTGTGATAGCAAAGGAAAACAAAGTTTATTCACCTTTAATAGTTGATGGAACCTCCACGAGCGGCGATTACAGCTGCGACCCTCCGGGGCATACTCTCAACCAGGCGTTGTACGACGGCTAGCGGTAATTTCTTTCACTCGACTTGGAGAAGACATGTCAGTTCCTTCACCGATTTCGGACGGTGGGTGCACCCCTTAAGACGACGCTCCAACTCGTACCAGAGGTGCTCGATAGGGCTAAGGTCATGGCTCTGCGCAGGCCAGTCCACTCGATTAACCCTATTGTCACCATACCAAGCCATGGTGGACCTCGCAACATGACAGGTGGCGTTGTCATCCTGAAAGTAGCATGGTTTCACCCCGTAAAACTGCCACAACGTAGGAAGCGCATGGTCATCTAAAATGGTGCCGTAGGGCTCGGCGTTGAGTCTATCAGGAATTGCGACTAAGGGTCCCGTGCCATACCAGGAAAAACAACCCCATAGCATAATTCCAACACCGCCGAACTTCACAGTTGGCACAATACATTCCGGCAGGAGGTGTTCTCCAGGCAGACGCCAAACCCAGACCCTGCCATCCGAACGGTAGAGGGTGAACCTTGATTAGTCGCTCCAGAAAACCTGTCTCTACTGTTCAACGACCCACTGTCTACGTCTTTGCACCACGTTAGCCGAGCAGTACTATTGGACTTAGTGATCAAAGGCTTGTGGGCGGCAGCACGTCCATGATAACCGAGCAGATGGGCTTCCTTACGGATGGTATTCATCGAAAGAACACTCCCGGATACCTGTTGAAATTCCTCGCGGACGTGACCCATCGATTTGGTATGGTTCTTCCGAATTTCTCTGGCCAACACCCGTCGGTCTGTAACTCCCAGTTTTGTGGGTCTGCCGGGTCGGGGTCACCTCTCACCTTCCACAATTTTGTGGGTCTGCCATTCCGACAGTCACCTGTTATCTTCCACTTGCCAATCACGTAGACCACTGTCGATTTTGGGTACTTCACATCGCTGGATATGTCACGTATGGACCGGCCATTTCTGTGGTACTCGACGATTACACCTTTCTCGAAATCAGAGAGGCCGCCCCGGTGGCGCAGTGGTCTAAGGCGCTGGCCTCTGATCATTCGTCCGTAAGGGGTACGGGTTCAAATCCCGGTCAGGCATGGATGTTGTGTTTGTCTTACGGCACTGGCTCTCTCCCTTCCCTGGAACCAGTGACCCTAAATTAGGGACGGGCGACTGCTTATAGCCTATTGAGTTGCTCACGGTGGTCGTTAAACCTCCAATACAAAAAAAAAAAAAAAAAAAAAATCAGAGAGCTCCGAACTGCGTGGCATCTCGCATGCGACTGGTTGCGTTGTTGTTTCCCACACGATATTTAACGGCGGCGGCCGTGACGTGTATCAGGACCGCAGACATCATCGATTGCAGGGGTGTCCAATTACTTGTTGGTAGATAGTGTATATTGAGAGAAGCTTTAGTTTAGTTTATAATATTCTAGTTTATATAGGCCATATGCTTAACACACAATAATTTCTTCCGATTAGAATTTACAAAATTCAGTCTCATTTTACCGTTTACATATTTGGCGAGCTTATGGTGTTAAATTTTGTGTGCAATAATTTTTTTTTTCATTGGAGTTTTAACGTCGTAAGACAAACACAACATTCATGCCTCACCGGGATTCGAACCCGGAACACTTTCGGACAAATGATCAGAGGCCATCGCTTAGACTACTGCGCCACCTACAATACGTTCTGGGGATTCTGTTACGTAAAAGTTATCGTTTAGGTTATGATATTTTAGTTCATACAGGACATGCGTGAAAACACATATTTGTCCGCGACGTGGATTGAACCTGCTTCCCCTCACTGCGGAGTAAATTGCTCTGCCAACTAAGCTACACGGACGGAATGTCTCGCTGCAGATTTGTGGTCTTGACACGTGTTTTACCCTTGTAGTACGTCGCATCATCTCCCTCTTATTTTCTTTCTCCTTTTTTTTTTTAAGCAAAGAACAAACTTTCATTAATTCTAGACAGTGTGTGGAATAAACATCACACATTTTTCGAAGAACCCAAGGGCCAGTACATCTATTTCTACGTTCGGGCGCCAATGTGAATACACTATGGGTTTTTTTGTTTGGTTTTTTTATTTTTTTCCCCCAATGTGAATACACAACTTTTTATTTTTTGATTTTATTTTATTTATTTTTTTCCAATGTGAATACACAATTTTTTTATGTGAATACAATTTTTTTCCAATGTGAATTCAAAATTTTTTCATGTGAATGCACAATTTGTTTTTTGAATTTTTTTTTCCCAAAGTGAATACACAATTTTTTATTTTTTATTTTATTTTATTTTTTTCCAATGTGAATACACAATTTTTATGTGAATACACAATTTTTTTCCCCAATGGGAATACATAATTTTTAGCACGTCTTTTTTAAAAAAAGATTGTGCTTCTGTAATCGGTTTGTCCGTCCGTCCGTCCGTCTGTCTGTCTGTACCCACGATATCTCAGCAACTATTTTTCCGATTTGAAAAATTCTCTTTGCATTGGGAAGCTAGAAATATGTAAATGATAATCCTTTATTTCGTTTTTTTTACGATGTACAATTTCGCCGGTAGATGGCGTAAATGCAGATGATGTCGAATTCAAAAATACGTTTTATTCCACATATTTGCTTCTAAACATCCGATTGAAAAAAAAATTATATCTTTCGATTCCATTTATGTCGAAGAGTATTTTAGATATAGTTACTTTTTCAAATTACGCATAGATTTTCTGCTAGGGGGCGTAAAAGTAAATTACATTTTGCCCGATAACTGTTCTTCTAAAACTTCGATTTGAAAAAATGTTTTCTTCAGCGGATACATCTGCTGATGGAAAACCTTTTGCATATAATTTCAAATTTTTGGTAAAGAATACTTGGCCACCAGGGGGCGTAAGTGTTAATTTTAGTTTATGAAGTATTTGCCCTAAAATTGTAGCTTCTAAAATATCGAATAAAATTCTTTCGTGGACTGATGCCACGCACATGAGAAAACTTTTCGGAATATTTTCTTCTTAAAATATTTAAGAGTTTCTCCGCCAGGGGGCGTAGATGTATATCGTATTTTTTTTTTCAATATCTCTACTTCTATGAGTCGGATTTGAAAAATTCCTTCTTTGTTGGATAGTGTTTTCCGTGTGACATGTTTTTCATACAATTACAAAATTTTCAAGTAGTTCATAGAGTTTCCGCTAGGGGGCGTAGCGGTAAATTGTGTTTCCCCCCTATATCTCTGCTTCTAAATCTCCGATTTGAAAAATTCTTTCTGCACCGGATACAGCTTCAGATGGGAAATCGTTTGCACAAAATTTCTAATTTTTGTAAAAGAAATAGTTTGGCCACCAGGGGGCTTAAATTTTAATTTCCGCTTCTGATGCATTTGCAGCAAAATATGATCTTCTAAAATCCCGATTGAAAACAAAGTCGTTTGTTGACCGATACTACTCATGTCGACAAACCTTTTAAGAACATTTTCTTCTTGAAATAATGCATGGTTTCTACGCCAGGGGCGTAGATGTATATCTTATTTTTGTCAATATCTCTACTTCTAGGAGTACGATTTGAAAAGTTCTTTCTTTGTTGGATAGTGTTTCCGATCCGAAATGTTATTCGTATAAATTAATTTTCAAGCAAATGATACACTTTCCGCTAAGGGGGCACAAAGGTAAATTGCATTTTCTGCGCTATTTCTGCTCCTAAAGCTCTGATTTAGAAAATTCTTCCTATATCGCATACAAAACCTGATGAAAAATATTTTTCACATAATTTCTAATGTTTGGTAAAAAATGGTTTAGCCACCAGCGGTCATATGTGTTAATTTCTGCTTCTGAAGTACTTGTTGCAAAATCTGGGCTCCTGAAAACTCGACTAATTTTATTTTCTTCGACCGGTACCGCTTATACGGATAAACCTTTTGAGAATACTTTCTTCCTAAAATAATGCATGGTTTTCCCACTAGGGGACGTAAAGTCACATCTTATTTTTATCGATATTTCTGTTTCTATGAGTTCGTAAGCTCACGATTCCGTTTACAGCAATATCTGAGGGATTAAAAACCCGATTGAAAATCTTCTTTCTTTGGTCAGATCTATTGTTTATCCATACTGGTTCCATTGACTTTGAATAGCTTTGATAAATTTAATTTGCGTCAGAACGGATTTTTTTTTTTTTTTGATTGGAGGTTTAACGACCGACGTGAGCAACTCAATGGACTATAAGTAGTCGCCCGTCCCTAATTTAGGGTCACTGGTTCCAGGGAAGGGAGAGAGCCAGTGCCGTAAGACAAACACAACATCCATACCTGACCGGGATTCGAACCCGGACCCCTTACGGACGAATGATCAGAGGCCAACGCCTTAGACCACTGCGCCACCGGGGCGGCAGAACGGATTCAAAAGACGTACTTATTACACCAGAAAATTCGGTGTCAACTTTCTTGTTTTTTTTCTTATTGGAGGTTTAACGCCCACTGTGAGCAACTCAATGTGCTATAGGCAGTCGCCCGTCCCTAATTTAGGGTCACTGGTTCCAGGAAAGGGAGAGAGCCAGTTCCGTAAGACAAACACAACATTCATGCCTCACCGGGATTCGAACCCGGACCCCTTTCGGACGAATGATCAGAGGTCATCGCTTAGACCACTGCGCCACCGGAGAAGCACACAAATTTGTCCGTGACGGAGCTCGAATCTGCACCTCCTCACTCCAGAGTAAGTTATTCTTCCAACTAAGCTACACGGACAGAATGTACTGCTGCACATTTGTCGTCTTGACACGTGATTCAACTTGTAGTACGTCACACATGTACTTAATCCATAATAATTTCTTATGATTTTGTTTTATAAAATTAGGTGTCATCTCTTTCTTCATTACTTATTTGGTGAATATTATGCTCACTCAAGAACGAGAAGTCGTTGCCATCTATACATGATTATTAGACTAATATAAGTAAAAGTTAAAGCCTTATGAGTTAAAACTATTTTTTTACAATAAAAGGCATATAAGACCGCTCGGATCTACACTAGATCCTTCCTCAGAGGAGTAAAAATGAGCAAGATAGAGCACGGTCTTTAAGTACACATGAGATATTTAATGGCGTAAAAGTAAGGGTACACGTAGGTGCTCTGATAAAAGTTTTTGAGGCATGTTTTTGAGACGTGGGTGAACGTAGGTGCTCAGATAAGTTTTTGAAATATGTTTTTGAGACATGTCTTAAAAAATTTTATATCAGCACCTACGTTTACCCTTACTTTTACGTCATTAAATATCTCATGTATTCTTATACACCGTGATCTATCTTTTTCATTTGTTATTCATCTGAGGACCGATCTATGGTAGATCGGAAAGGTATTATGTCTTTTACTGTAAATAAATAGTTTGAATTCATAAGGTTTAAACTTTAATTTACAATGCTGGCCACCCAAAATGCAACACCAAGAAGGACACGAGATAGCAAAGCCAGATTTACTGGACACATAACAATAGATACAAAGATGAAACGATTGAGCTTACAGGTCTGTACGACTTGTGGAACACACAGACATCAATAGTTCGTGTGGCCCCCATGGCTGGCAATAACGGCCGCTACACGCCGCGGCATCGAAAGAAAGAGGCTTTGGATGTGGGCTTGGGGAATGTCGGTCCAGGCTGTTTCCACACTTTGCCACAGTTCATCAGGCGTAGCCGCGGGTGGTGCTTGCCGGGCCACTCGACTGCCCATCAGCGAACTGACGTGTTCGATGGGCGACATATCGGGAGAACAGACGGGCCACGGCAGCAGTGACACCTGGTGTGACGTGAAGAATTGTTGAACGATGCATGCAACGTGCGGGCGCGCATTGTCCTGTTGAAACGTGGCCGCTGGCAGGCCCTGCAGGTAAGGGAGGACTACAGGCTCCAAAACGTCGGAGATGTAGCGGTGATTGTTGAGTGCACCGGCGATCCGTACCAGAGAGGTGCGGGTGACATATCCAAATGTGCCTCAAACCATAACGCCAGGCGACGGACCGTTATGGCGATACATAATGCAGGCGTCATACAGTCTCTCGCCGCGGTGCCGCCACACGCGGATCCGACCATCGTGGTGTTTTAGGCAGAATCGGGATTCGTCGGATAAGACAATGTCGTGCCATTCCGTAGTCCAGGTGCGGCGTTCAACGGGCCACTGCCGCCGCACTTGCCGGTGGTGTAACGTCAATGGCAACCGGAGTAATGGGCACCCTGCGACAAGTCCCCCGCTCCCACAGACGACGTCGAACCGTGCGTGCTGACACAGGTTGTTGCGCAACACACCCTAATTCCTGCGCTAACGTTCGTGATGTGGCGGTGCGAGACGTCAATGCCCGCCTCACAACATTCCGGTCCTCTCGTTTTGTGGTGTGCTACGGCTGCGGCAATCGCTCACGTCGGTCCGTCCGTTCCTCCTGCACCCACCGAATCCATACTCGCCTCACTGTGGCTGGATGTCGTCCCTCATGGGTGCCGATGTCTCGGTACGATGAAACGCTGTTGCAAAACCCACTATTATTCCTCTGTCGAACTCCGAAACGTGCTGGAATGACTGCCGTATTCTGCGAAGTGGCATCCGGAATCTTCCCACGCACTGGTCCGGCAGCACAACACACTTCCACTACTTACACCCCACCTTCTGTGCACCCTTCTGATAGTGTTTCTCGGAGGCGTACATTATTTGCATATGCCCTGCAATGCTAATCGTTTGCATGCCCTCTGGCGGGCGACGCATGCTGCGAATTTCAGGCTAGTCAGATGCTTCCTTCTTGGTGTTGCATTTTGGGTGGCCAGCAGTGTATTTTAGTATAATAATCTTTTGCAGACGGCTACGACGTCTCGTCCTTGAGTGATTATTGTTGCAAGAATATTATGCTATTTGCGCAATTAATAATTCCTAGGAATTCAAATTTGTATAGAAACTTTAGCTTAGTTTACGGTATTCCAGATTACATGTAGAACATATGTTTAACTCATAATAATGATTTGTAATTCTTGTTTACAAAATTCGGAGTCATGATTCTCGTTCACCCATTTGGTGAACGACATGGTGTTAAATTTTGCCCGTAATAATTCCTAGTGATTCTAGGAAACCTGTAGGGAAGCACGCAAGTTCCCCAGCCAAGCTTTGATAAAAGCGGAAAGGTGTATGCACAGTACACAGCGCTATGCAAACGACAGTGATCTTCCGTTCCCGTGAGTTTTCCTGAGTTGTGAGATAACATTCCAGAGTTGAGACAAGACTAATCAAAGTGCGGGAGACGACAAATGAAGTGGCGGAGGAGACTGAGTGGTGATCAGAGAGGACGTGCATGAACTCTGTAATCCGAAGTGAGACACGAGGTTCTCTAAGTTTCATTCTGATCACGCGCATCCTGATGGCTAGTAATGGGTGATTCTGCCCAGCAAACATCGTCGGCTGGCCTCAGACCACACACTCTCTCCCTCTCTCTCTCTCTTTCTCTCGTCTAGGACTACCACATCAGCTGCCGATGCCAAATTCCTCCACTAACCCTCCGCGACACTGTTTATCTCCTAGCACAAGAAACACAAGTTTGAGGAAAGACAACACTTCTTCCTCTTCTTTTGTCGGAATGCTTAGTTGACTGCTACAGAAATTGCATTTACTCCCTACTCTTCTTTCTCAGAAACATTGTTTTCTTTCTGTAACATCATTATTTTACCATTACTCAAAGCTCCGTCCGAACATTTTTGCATTGTTTCTTTTGCTATTTCCTTTTTATTTTCTTTACTTTGTGGTGAACTTCGGCAAACAGAGTTGTTTCTGTGACTGTTGTAATGACTTCCGAAAAGACATTTGGGAAACTCAAGACCCCTGGAAATATCGGAAATAAACTGGAGATAAATAAGTTCGCGCAAAAGAAGTGGTCTTCACGAAAACTAATGCGTTGAATTAAACCCTGTGAAGAAAAGGTGCATGAGACCAATGCTGCTCCCACCTTTCGAAAAGTCTGTTAGTTTGTTTTTCAAGGTTTAACGACCCCCAAGGGAAGAAGTCTTATGTACCTATTTCAGGTGTGTTTCTTGGGAAGGGAGCGCAGTTGCGCGCCACCCATGCCTTAACCGGGAGTTGAATTATTAGCCTGAAGCCTGCACATCTGATCACTTGGCCACAGGGGTTGGCGACATAGTTGGAAACGGGTCAAATATTTTGGACCCGGAAGAGGAAGTCACATAATTAGACTTTACCCGGAAAAAGCTACTTTGAACTATTAATTCCAAACTCAATTTAAATTTATACATAATCACGTATAATTATAGTACATAATCATATACAATGTATATAGACTAGAGACCCTACCAGACTTCGTACGTAAAGCCATTATTTCTTTCTCTTTGTAAAGCCATTATTTGTCTGTCATTTGCCAACCGAGATTCTGTTTCTTGAAAAGTTTCATTATGACGGGATAAACAAATTCTTTTAGCGTCCGATGTACAACGACCTATATTCGATTTTCTTCTCGGCATAATGTTAATACAATATTTAAATTTTAATTAAAGAGCTACTCAAAGAAATACATTCGTGTGGACGAAAACAACTACGCATTTAGTCTGTGCAAGCGCCGATAAAGCAATTCTCTTTCAGCGTCCGATGTAACTACGCATTTAGTCTGTGCAAGCGCCGATAAACCAATTCTCTTTCAGCTTCCGATGTAACTACGTATTTAGTCTGTGCAAGCGCCGATAAACTAATTCTCTTTCAGCGTCCGATGTAACTACGCATTTAGTCTGAAGCTTTACATGCTGTCAGATCTGCCGCCGCGTTTTTGTTTCCCAATGAGCAAAAAAGTTTCATAAACCGGTCGCCGCGCATCATTGCTTAGGCAGTGGAAGCCACGGAAGAATACGAACGGCGGTTTTTTCTCTGACTTGTCATTAAAATCGTTACTGATCGGCTCCATTTTGTCATAAATTAATGTTTCGTACGCGTAAATCTTACTCGACAAATGCTCTGTGGAATGGCGCAAACCGCACCAAAATTCGTCCAGCGATTCTCGAGATTAGCATGAACAAACAGACAGACGCCCACCGGGGACTTTATTTCATACTTCGTGTAGATACACAGGGCGTTCAAAAAGTCTTTCCTCAGTGGGTATAGTAGGTTATGTAGGAATCATATAAAAATGTTACGGAAACGTATAATTCACTCACTTACAGAAAGTGAGAAGATGTTGAAACTGTCGTCCTTCACATAACCTAACTGTTTTACACATGTTTTTAAAAACTTCTGCGAGAGTCAAAAAGTCCCTCCTCAGTAATGTAAAGGCTGTTCCCCTTAATTCTGATACTGCTACAGTCAAAAAATTTGAATTAAGTAACTTGCGTGTTTAATTTCTGTTTTTGCTGTTTTCTTGATAACATACCAAGTTTCGGAATATACGAAAGTTGTCGTTGTTGTGAAACATGTTCTGGTTTCTTAATGAGACGAAACAACTTCCAGCATTCACTCTTCCCCTTATTGTTTTCAACAAGAACACATTTGTTGGCCTCGACTCCTTTTCCAATCTCCTTAATAATAAATTCATCCATTTTAAAAAATAAGGAATTAATTCCGACACGACATGCAATGGAACGGGATGTTAGTGCGTCAAACGGAAACCTATGAATTCTCAATGCAAAAGATGAGATTTGGAAAGTAACTCTTAGTCTTACAATGTTGCACGTGGGATGTGAGAAAATGAATCGCCAGAAAAGCAGGCGACAGGCGTTTGCTTGTATCTTGCTCCGGACAATCGCACTGAAAACAAACGCAAAGGAAGTATCATTTTACGATATGGTATCTTCGGTCGGTGGAAATCTTCTTTGCTTTAAGAAAGAGACGGCAAAATTTGTGTATGACAAATCATTTTTAACTCCACTGGCACCAGCATCGAGCACAAAATTCCACAGTACGCATCTTCCTTTGAAATATTTTTTTTCTTTTCAAAATTAAAACTGAAATAAAACCAGATCGAAATTGGGTCAGGAACACTTCGACCCGATCCGTGTGACTCGCAAGAAATTGTTGACCAGCTGAACCCCCTGACCCGTTTCCGTCTGTGGCTGGCGATACTCCAATCTGTAATCGTACTGCGTAACATGCCGTCGATGACGTTCTACTGCGATGAGGCATGAGTCAAATTTGCAAAGGTGCGACGATAAGCCTTTCCAGCGTAGTTCAGTTAGGAGAATAGACGCATCCGGAGTAGGAAGACGTTGATTCGCAAGCGCCAAAGACAAAAAGGTCCTGTCTTTACAGGACTGACATTGTTTGCAAAATTGGGACTGCGTTCTTGGTTAAGCTGTGCATTGTTGTTGCTGGGTTCCATCGAATCTCGTTCGACTCTTGGTGACTGTATTAACAAAAATCCGCCACCTCTATCTGTTTTCTGCAAGATCTTGCCAATTCTTCTAGGGTCATTCTAAAAGCGCCTCTCATTCCATCCAACCATCTTGTTCTCTGCCTTCCTCTTCTTCTGCTTACCGCAATCTTGCCAAGCATGACCATTTTTTCAATCCTTTTATTGGTACGCATCACATGTCCAAAATACAGGAGAACTCCAATCATCCGGATTAACCAGAACCACAGCACATCCGGATAATTGGGTTGTCTTTTTTTCGGTAGGTCAAAACCGTATTTATTAATTGAAGTGAGGGAATTTAATTTTTCGTTTATCGTATTTATGATAACAAATGTTATACAGTTTAAAAAATAAATATCTACTATACTGCATTATCGTTCTGTGTTATTTAAATGAACGAACAAACTAAAAACGAGTAAATAAATCAACAAAAATCTTTATTTGACTTGTCCTTGAAAGAACAAGTGATCCGGATAATTGGGGTTCTACTGGACGTGAGTTTTTGCTTTTAGAAAATTGCCTCAAGGGAGCAGCAAGGCTTGATTTGGTCAAATGCTGACTGATTAGCTCCTTTTGTAGTCCATGGAATTCTGTGGACTTTAAACATTGCATAGCTTACCGTCAAAGCATATGTCATCGACATACGCAAATATACTGGATTCCATCAATTAAGGTACAGCATGAAATTTAGAGTTTTTGTGCAATAATGCATTATCAAAGTGGATGAATCTCAGATCAGATCATATGTAGAGGATTTTAGGAAGGCAGTGTCTGACCCCAGATCTTAAACACCCCTCAGAAGTAGGAAGCTAGGAGATTTGCGCTACAGTACCCAACGGGAAAGTGACACGGAAGTGAGGTAGAAAGGGGGAGGAAAACGCCCTTATTCATTACCGGGGGGGGCAGTACCCTGGGTCCGACGGCATAACGTGCCCATCCGACGCACGGCGGATATTTTGTGGTTCGAGCGTTTGTACCTGCCTGGGATCGAACCTGAGGTCTCCCGCGCAGTAGTGCCTCGATGGTATATTAACCACTGTAGTCGATGTCGAAGACCTATCGGAGCATGGCGAATCTTCCATACACTCTTCAACATTCACAAATTTCTTGTGCAACTCAAAAAATCTTACACGGAACAAATGATCTTCCTGATAAGCTGTTTTAATTACTTTACTCGTGTAGCGGTTTTGTTCAGACGTACGCAGAATTTTATAGTTGCTCTTAGCTCCTATTTTAAATCCATACTGGATTTTAGAAACACGTCTGAACTCTACGCCGTCTACTACACGAATGAACTAGCGGAGCGCTGTAACGACGCGTCGTCACGTGACTCACCTTGCAGATGTTCCAGTACAGGCAGTTGCATTTTTCTGCGTGGGTTTGTTTTCGCGGTATGACGTCAGTCTCGTTACTTTCTGAACGACCTAGGTACTGTATATTACCATAATCTTCCAAAATGGCGCATTATGGGACGAATTTTGTGTTTCACGTTTGAGAATGTCATACAAGTCTTTCTGCAACCAGACAGAAATTGTAAGGTTAATATTTCGTATTATAAACTTTTTATTACTACCTTTTGTCCTTTTTGTAACTTATCGATAGCCAGAAATACTCACTCAACGACCTTTTTCTATATGATCTGGAACGTCGAAAGAAAACAACGCAGAAACGAATTTTTTTACAGATATCTCAGTACGTTTCTGTACATGTGAGAATTTAAGGTTTATATCTTTCACCTAAGCATTAAAGCGACATTTAATTGTTGCTAAAAGGAAGTCTTTCATTCATTATACACGGTCGTATCACAATAATATGACCACCCCCGTAATCACAGTGTACCACTCCCCACCAGGCGGGTTACAGAGTGCACGTAACAAGGACGATCATACGGAGATATGAGACCGTCCACGACAGATAAGCCATAGTGCGTGACGTGAGCACAATGGTGCAGAGGTAGTAATTTGACGGACGTTCAAAAAGGAATGATCATCAGCTACCGCGCCAAGGGTGGAAGCATCTCAGAAACAGCAGACTTCGTGGGCTGTTCGCGAGGTGCTGTAGTAAGGGTGTACCAAGAATAGACAGCTGGTACACCGAGTACCTCCAGACGTCATAACTGTGGCGCCCAAATGGCCATCAACCGCAGAGTCACCTCCGTCGACTGGAAAAGGGAAATCGACGCGTAATAATGCAGCAATTGACCACGCAAATGAACGCTGGAGCACCTAGGTATGTGTCCCCGATAACAATAGAGCGAACCCTGTTACGCATGGGTCTCTGCAGTCATCGGTGTGCCAATGCGCTCATGTTAATCCAGGTCCATTGCCAACGACACCTGCGGTTTGCATGGGACAATCGTCATTGGACAACGGAAAATTGAGAAAAGGTTGTCTTCTCCAACGAATCGAGGTTTATACTTCACATAAGTGGCGGGCTGTTGCGGATCCGGCGTGAGACACACAAAACCAAGACACGGACACGCTTGTCGGTCAAGTACAGGCCGGCGGTGGTACTGTGCATGTCTGTGGCATGTTTCCCTGGTATGACGTGGCACGGCCGGTGCCACTGTATAAGTCCCTGAACTCCAATGGCTGGCTTTCCATCCTCGCTGACCACATGCGTCCCTTCATGTTGGACTTTTACCATGGTGGTGATGGCTTCTACTAACAGGACAATGCGCCATCCCACATCGCTAAGCGGGTCAGTTCTGCCTTGGCCAGTGAAATCGTCCAACCTCAATCCCATAGAGCACTGATGGGACTATTTGGATCAACAGGTTCGACGTACCCATCAACAAGTACGGCATCTCCATGACCTCCGTGCTCTGCTGCAGTCAGAATAGGCACGTGTGTCTCGGGTGACCTTCCAGGGCCTCTACGCGTCCATACCCGTCTTGCCGCTGTCATCCGGGCCAAGGGTGCTTATTCCCATTGTTAGATAGGTGGTCATATTATTCTGACACGACTGTGCGTACACACACACACACACACACACATAGTGTAATGTGTTAAATTTCGCTTTCGGTTTTTCTTTATGGATCAAATGGCCACTCCCGTTACTTTGCTCAGGCTCCGCCCTTGGTGCTCGGAGGGCAAAGAAACAAGAAAGGCATGTATTTTCTGAACATCACTTCAACAATAATACGTAACCGCGGCCCGATATACACTACATACACCCCTTCAAAAGCAAATGAACGGATACGCTGCTTTGTTAAGATGCGCAATACAGCTACAAACGGTATAAAAACAAGCCTTCAGCTGACCGCGATCATATCGCACTGTGAGGTTGAGAGAAAATGTCACGGCGGGAGAGAACTGATTTTGGGAAAGAAAGATTGTTGGATGTTATATTAGTGGGTTGTCCATAAGAGAAACCGAGAGGCGTTTAATCATACCCAAGTGAATTGTTTTGGATTTACTGAATACGTGGAAGACACATGGCTTGCCTGAAGTAGCAAAACCTACCGGCAGACCAACGTAAATCAGTGATAGAGGACGTCGAAGCCTCAGGAGAGTCGTTACAGGTAATCCATGGTGTGCTGCATAAGACCTCAATGTACAGGTGAATAAAAATGCTGGAACCTCGGTATGTACACGTACCATTCGCAGAGAGCTTCACTCCATGGGTTACCGTTGTCGTGCGGCTGCTCATAAGCCTTTCATCTTCACTCGGAATGCTACTCGTCTTTTGGCAGGGTGTAAAGAACCTTTATCCTGAACCGTAGATCAATGGAAACGGGTTCTATGGACTGACGAATCGAGATAATACACAATACACGAGTCTGATGGCCGTGTGTGGGTATGGCGGCAGCCGTGAGAACGCTATTTACCATTGTGTACTGTTCCTACGGTCAAGTTTGGAGCTGGCAGTGTACTCGTGTGTGGGTGTTTTTCGCGGTATGGTCCCGGCCCATTGGTTATCGTGGACAAACCTGTTACCCAGCTCGTCTACCTCGATATTCTGGAAAATTATGCCCTACCAACTGTGTGGCAATACTATAGAACCGAGCCTTGCTGGTTCCAGCAGGATAATGTACCGAGCCATAAAGCAAGGACTGTTACGGCGTAGTTTGACGATAATTCCATAGATGTGTGTGGACTGGCCAGCACAGAGTCCTGATTTTAATTCCATAGAGCACCTATGGGATGAATTAGAGCGCCGCATAAGAATGAATTTTGGAACCAAGGCCTACTACTAAGCAAAAGTTGTTATGTACTGAAGGGAAGTGCATACCTATCGCTATGTTCCAAAACCTAGTCGAAAACATGTCTCGAAGGGTCAATGCATGCATTAAGGGCGAAAGTTGACCGACACCGTTCTAATTTATGTCAATAAATGCTATGTTGTGTTTCTCATCCAGGTGTCCGGTGATTTTCGTGAATATAGTGTATATCAGTGGTAACATTAATAATAATTATTTAAAATTGTCATCCATGAAAAAATTTCATTTTTCAGCTATACTCCAAATTGCCCATTTTCTGCCAAATAATTTCGTTTTAAATGACACCATGTTTGGCATTTTTTTTGTTTTATCCATAGGGCTTATCATGCTTGCTATTTGTTATTCTTCTGCTAAGTGTAATGATTTTTCAAAACCTATCCACTTTCTTTTTCGTTTAGAATTATAATCAATGAGCATAAAAGAGTTGAAAGAAAGTTAAACCCACCGCAGCTCTATCCAGAGAAGTCAAAAGTTCAGGTCCTCTGCTCCTACGTGGAATGATATAAAGAAATTAGTTTCCAACTCCATTCCTAAATCTACATCTACTGGAGAAACCTTAGAGATCATTACCAACAGTGAGTACTGCATTGATAGCATCTCGCTAGGGTTGCTACAAGTTTGGAACCAGTTCTTCAAATACTGAATGCCTTTTCTTTTCAGATACCGTGTGCTAAATCAACATGACGCCTCGTGTCTTTGAATGAATAACTACATTCGCACCTATTCGTTTATTGTCAAGTAACCGTGTTCAAATTGTCGAAGCTTTCCACTATTCAGTTTGCGATCTGCTGTCGACCCTTCTTGAAAAAGCCATCTGGTTGATGCGCGAATGCTTGGAAACCTTGAATTTTACTTTACTCCAATAAATTTGGATTACTAGTACAGTTTTACTATTTTTAGTGTACAGTTCCTCGTTATTAATTAACCTAACAAATTGTAGGCTTGAATAATGACATTTTAATTTGTACTCACCAGTAAAATTTTTTTCATGGATGCTGAAGACAGTTTCCCCATTGTTCAGCATTCTACCGAAACCAAGACAGTAAGCGGGAGACACACTTGTGACAACTCCATACCCGTGTGATAAACAGTGTCGGAATGCAGTAAATGCACTCATTGGTAAGAAGCTGTTGACCATGTAAAGAACTTGGGAGTGGTGTGGCTTTGGTCCTTTTACAAAGGCCATTTTGTAGAACTAGGGAGTGGGATGGTTTTGCCCCTTTTACAAAGAGGGCCATTTTGCAGAACTCGGGAGTGGGGTTGCTTTGCTTCTTTTACAAAAAGGCCATTTTGTTTGTAAAACTCGGGGAATGGGGTGGCTTTGCCCCTTTTACAAAGGCCATTTTGTAGAACTCGGGAGTGGGGTGGTTTTTGTTAGGAATAAACCGTGACCGAACGCGGTTAGCGACAGGTGCCAAGCAACATGCCATGTTCTACACACGCGAGGTTGTGACGTCAGACGGTTGAGCGCAGAGAAGACATCAGAACTTTAGTTGTTGTTATTGTGAGTTGAATGGACCTATATAGTTTTTAATATATGATTGCCTGTACGCCGTCACTACACAATGTTTTAGTAATTCTGTAGTGACGTTTCAATTGGATCAAAGTCTATATATCAGGTTATATGACTATTCAATAAATGCTCCAGTTGTTTGAAATAAGAGTATAAGGAGAGTAATTCTTTCGAATCTTCTTGTTTACGTTCCATTTTGAAGTTCTGCGCTAACTCTCGTTAGGAAGGAATATACAACATATTTTACATTATGAGACTGAAAAACTGACTTTTGAATAGAACTCTCATAAAGAAACAATTGCTACTCAACTATGTATAACAAAGTTAAATTCGAATAATTATTCGTCGTGGAAATTCAAGATGCAAATGTTCCTAATTAAAGAAAATCTCTGGGATTTGATCTCAGAAGAACTACCAGAAGTTAAAGATAAAGTTTAACTTCTGGTAGTTCTTCTGAGATCTTATGAGAGTTCTATTCAAAAGTCAGTGTTTTATGGATAAAAAGAGACAGTGTTTGCAAAGCTAATATATGTCTTTTAATAAAAGATGATCAAATCGTACATGTCATAAATTGCACTTATTCCAAAGATGTATGGCTCGCATTGAAAAGCCTATATGAAAGAGAAAGCTTAACGAGTAAACTTTATTTATTACGTAAATTATACAGTTTCCGTTTTATCGAAACTAGTAGCACTATGCAAGAGCATATTAATCGCTTTTTGGAAGTTGTAATAAAGCTGAGGTCAATCGGCGAAAATATTGATGACTCACACCTGGCAGCTATGTTATTGTGTAGCCTCCCCACTAGTTATGACACACTGGTTACTGCTTTAGAAGCAAGGCCTAACACAGATCTAACGGTAGAATTTGTGAAAAACAAATTAGTTGATGAATACAATAGAAGATGGGAAAGTTCGAAGTCGCACACACAAAATTCGAGCACAGTACCTGCATTTACATCTGTTGATAGAGCACGTAATGGAGGTAAATATTGTACACATTGTCGTAAAAGGAATCATACTATTAGTGAATGCTGGTATTACAAAGAAAGAAATAAAGGTAAAACTGAGAAAAATAAAAATGGCGGCAGAAACGTACAAATGCAAAATCACAGAGCTAAATTTGCAACTAATAAAAAAATTGCTGGATTCAATATAATGGAACCAAATATCAACCGTTCGTACACAGCGAAAGACGAGGTGTATAGCACTTTATCGTGCACACATTAGTCCATAGATTCAGCAGCAACTGCACACATGACTAATAACAAGATTTTTTCTGTCACTTAGAACATCATTCAAATGAAAACATAACGGCAGATGGAAGAAAAATAAAATCTCTAGGCGTAGGCCAAGGTTATCTCAACTGCAAAACTGATGCTGAAGTCAATAGAATTAAAGTTAAGAACGTTCTCTACGTACCTGAGCTGGAAAGTAGTTTGTTTTCAGTCAAGAGAATTACAGATAATGGGTTTGTGGTCCTATTCAAAGGAAATGACTGCTTAATTAAACATGACAAAACTTTTTTCTGTTGGCATGTTAGATGATAATAATCTGTATAAGTTACAAACTGTTGAAAAGGATCAACATGCACAAGCAATAAAGTTAGTGAAGTTTTGTGATAAAAACGATTGCATCAATCTATGGCATAGGAGACTAGGTCACAAGAATATACAAGCAATCAAAGAATTAGAGAGCAAAAATCTAGCATATGGAATAAAATTGTCTAATTGCAAGAAAGATACCTTTTGTGAAAGTTGTATCAAAGGAAAAATGATACAGAAACCATTTTCGAAATTAAATCCAATCCGGACGAATGAAACTTTAGAACTTGTACACAGTGATATTAGTGAACCCATGTCATCAGTTACTCCAAGTGGTAAAAGACACAACATAACTTTTGTAGATGATTACAGTAGGTTTACATATACATATCTTATTTCTCATAAAAATGAAGCAATGAACAAATTCAAAGAATGTGTCAAGTGTAAACAATAAATTTGGAAAAAGGCCAAAAATTCTAAGAACTGATAATGGCGGTGAATGCACCAGCACGGAGTTTGAGAATTACCTAAAACATGGAATCGAACATCAAACTATTGTTGTATTCTGTCCTCAATCAAACGGTGTAGCAGAACAAAAAAACAGATCACTCCAAGAAATGACTAAAGCCATGTTGTTAGACGCCAGTCTGGAAAATAAATATTGGGGAGAAGCAATGATCACTGCTACGTACATCCAAAATAGAGTTCCCACTAAAAGCACGGGTAAATCCCCTATGGAACTGTGGACTGGTAAGAAACCTTATTTGGGTCATATGAAAGTCTTCGGATCCAAAGCTCTGTCATATGTACCTAGACAAACAAGAAGAAAATTCGACGATCATGCAAAGTCTGGCATATTCGTTGGATACGATGAAAGATCTAGGGGGTATAGAATATTGTTTCCAGAGAATGACAGAATCGCAAAAATCCGCAATGCAAAGTTCGACGAAAGAAAAAGTACCGTAGAAGCATGCGAGCATAAAACAATCACTAATGATCCTGAACCTAGTGTAACGACACATTATGTAATTTTAGAAAGTACTAACATTATCCAACCTATAAGAGAAGAAAATGCTTCTGAACCTGAGAATAACTCAGAGCATTTGAGAAGATCTGCAAGGTCAACTAAAGGAATACCACTTGAGTGGTACAGTTGCCTTACTAAACAAAATAATGTAGAACCTAAAAATTGGAACGAAATGCAAAACTTAGAAGAATCGCAAAAATTGCGTTGGATGAAAGCAACAGACGAGGAGATGGAATCTTTACAAAGGAACAACACTTGGGATTTAGTAACCCTACCACCAGAAAAGAAAGTAATTAATTGCAAATGGATTTTTAAAAACAAACATACAAGTGATAATTCTATGAAGTACAAAGCACGCTTAGTGGCCCAAGGGTATACTCAGAAGCCTGGAATCGACTGTGACGAAACGTTCTCACCAGTAGTAACCCACACTACGATCCGAACTCTGTTAAAGATAGCAGCATATAAGAAAATGCATGTGAGACACATAGACATCAAAACTGCTTATTTACATGGTAATTTGAATGAAGAAATTTACATGAATCAACCACCTGGTTATAAGATTAAAGGTGAAGAAAATAAAGTGTGTGAATTAAAGAAAGCTATTTATGGTCTGAAACAGTCGGGAAGAATATGGAATCAAACGCTTGTTAAATTCCTAAATGAACATGGCTATAAACAAGCAGTAGCAGATCGATGTTTATTTACACTCATTGATCCAAAATCTACTACATATTTAATTGTCTATGTGGATGATATTTTGATATGCAGCAACAAATCAGAAAAAATATAGAAAAGGCTAAAGACATGCTGAAAGATTATTTTGAAATCAAAGACCTAGGAGATGTCAGATACTATCTAGGGATACAAATAGAAAGAAAACAGGGTGGAGGTTTTCTACTGCACCAGAATAAGAAAATATCAGATATCATAGAGAGAAACAGTGAGAACAAAATCATGAAATCTTACGTTCCGATGTCTACTGAGTACCTGAAATCGCCAAAAGATGACGAATCGATTTTCAAAAATAAGGAAGTATATCACGAAGCAGTGGGAGCACTTCTGTATATTGCCAATGTCAGCCGTCCTGATATTGCAACAGTAGTTGGATTGTTAAGAAGAAAAGTGCAAAAACCTTCAGTCAAGGACTGGAAAGCTTTACAAAGAGTAATCCACTACCTACAAGCTACTTCAATCTACAAACTACACATCAGCTGTGAAAGTAATATCGAACTATCAGCTTATGCCGATGCTGATCACGCAGGTGATACTCAAGACAGAAAATCAACAACCGGTTTCATAATAAAACTAGGAGACACTACCGTTGCCTGGAGCAGCAAGAAACAGAGCTGTGTCGCTCTATCATCTACAGAGGCTGAGTACATTGCAGCTTCAAATGCTTCCAAGTTCATCGCATGGATGAGAGATCTGTTAAATGACCTACGTGTCCCTCAAACTGCGCCCACTGTACTTCATGAGGACAATAATGCTTGCATTAGTTTAATAAAAAACGTGAAGGCTCATTCAAGAGTGAAGCATCTGGATGTCAAGATCCACTTCATAAGAAGTTTGTATCCTCCAAAGATAAGACTGCCGCTCCGGTGGCGCAGTGGTCTAAGCGATGGCCTCTGATCATTCGCCCGAAAGGGGTCCGGGTTCGAATCCCGGTGAGGCATGGACGTTGTGTTTGTCTTACGGCACTGGCTCTCTCCCTTCCCTGGAACCAATGACCCTAAATTAGGGACGGAAGACTTCTTATAGCCCATTGAGTTGCTCACGGTGGTCGTTAAACCTCCAATCAAAAAAAAAAAAAGATAAGACTAAAATATTGTGAGAGTAAGAAGATGATTTCCGATGTTCTGACTAAACCACTTCCCAGATCTATGTATGAGACCCATAGAACTGCTATGAGACTCCTACCATCAACCGATCGTTGTTCCTTGCCACCTGCCGAGTGGGAGACTGTTATGATTAAACCGTGACCGAACGCGGTTAGCGACAGGTGCCAAGCAACGTGCCATGTTCTACACACGCGAGGTTGTGACGTCAGAACTTTAGTTGTTGTTATTGTGAGTTGAATGGACCCATGTAGTCTTTAATCTATGATTGCCTGTACGCCGTCACTACAGAATGTTTTAGTAATTGAAGTTATGTTTCAATTGGATCAAAGTCTATATATCAGGTTATATGACTATTCAATAAATGCTCCAGTTTGAAATAAGAGTATAATGTGAGTAATTCTTTCGAATTTTCTTGTTTACGTTCCATTTAGAAGTCCTGCGCTAACCCTCGTTACGAAGGAATATACAACAGTTTTGCCCTTTTTACAAGGCCATTTTGTAGAACTTGCTTCTTTTACAAAAAAGCCATTTTGTTTGTAAAACTCTGGGAATGGGGTGGCTTTGCCCCTTTTACAAAGGCCATTTTGTAGAACTAGGGAGTGGGGTTGCTTTGCTTCTTTTACAAAAAAGCCATTTTGTTTGCAAAACTCGGGGAATGGGGTGACTTTGCCTCTTTTACAAAGGTCATTTTATAGAACTCGGGAGTGGGGTGGCTTTGCCTTTCTTACAAGGTCATTTTGTAGAACTCGGGAGTGGGGTGGCTTTGCCCTTTTTACAAGGCCATTTTGAAGAACTCGGGAGCGGGGTGGCAAGGTTCTTTTACAAAAAAGCCATTTGTTTGTAAAACTCGGGGAATGGGGGGGGGCTTTGCCCCTTTTACAAAGGCCATTTTGTAGAACTCGGGAGTGGGGTGGCTTAGCCTTTTTCACAAGGCCATTTTGTAGAACTCGGGAGTGGTGTGGCTTTGCCCCTTTTACAAAGAAGGCCATTTTGTAGAACTCGGGAGGGGGATGGTTTTCCCCTTTTACAAAGAGGGCCATTTTGTAGAATTCGGGAGTGGGGTTGCTTTGCTTCTTTTACAAAAAGGCCATTTTGTTTGTAAAACTCGGGGAATGGGGTGGCTTTGCCCCTTTTACAAAGGCCATTTTGTAGAACTCGGGAGTGGGGTGGCTTTGCCCTTTTTACAAGGTCATTTTGTAGAACTTGGGAGTGGGGTCGCTTTGCCCTTTTTACAAGGCCATTTTGTAGAACTCGGGAGCGGGGTGGCTTTGCTTCTTTTACAAAACAGCCATTTTGTTTGTAAAACTCGGGGAATGGGGTGGATTTGCCCCTTTTACAAAGGCCATTTTGTAGAACTCGGGAGTGGGGTGGCTTAGCCCTTTTTACAAGGGCATTTTGCATAACTCGGGAGTGGGGTGGCTAAGCCCCTTTTACAAAGGCCATTTTGTAGGACAACATCCTTCTGTTCAATCACCTTGAAGGCACGAACAGGTGTGATGGAAACCTCACACGCACACACAAAGAAAGGAAGAGAGAGAGAGAGTTATAGATTGTTAAACTCTTAGATGGCAATCCAAAGGTAGGTGCGATACGATTCTTTTATTATTTTCGGCGCGGATGGTGGCTTAAAAAAATACGTTCACCAACCTTTGTAAACATTTGGTTCTCTTATTGTATGGGTGGTTGCTGGACAGCGGTGTGGCGGTTCATCGATCGAATTTCCAATGTGCACGTATTCAGAAAAATCCGTTCTAGGTTTACAGCGAGAGAGGTTGTTTAAGAAGGGTGAGTTTAAAGAGGTTCGACTGTATGTTTATTAAAAAGTAAGTTCAATTTGGCAGTTCTTCCAACTTCAGTTTATGATGCAGTAAGAATAAATGGGTTGACATTCGAACGAAAGTATCTGTTCTTTACCGATTCGTGTCATCTGATTCTTGCTGGCTTATCTTATCTGCTTACTGATTGCAATAATCTGATTTTCAGCAATTGTGATTAGTGATTCGAAACATTCATTTCAGTAACTCCGATGGTTTGAAGATTATCACGTGCTTCATATCTGGCTTTTTTTTTTTTTAATCACCAATCTCTAGATTTTCCGAAGTTTGTAGGAATGTATTCTTGGCAATGCAGGAATTAATTGTTAGGGATTATGTGAAGTATTTAAAAAAATCAGCTAAACTGCATCTGTGGTTTAGCTTATTTAGAAATCCCAATGTGCTTTTCTACATCAGAAATGTTTCTCAATTAAAATACAAAGTGTTTGTCTGTTTGGCTACTAGCTGCTAAAAGGTCTCACTCCGTTTCGAACTTTCTGTGAGTTCAGCAATTCTCAAGAAACCTATGCACTATGTTTTTTTTTTATTTAATGCACCAGAAGTTTCTTAAGCTTGCTCAGTGTTTTTGTTTTTCACGACGTTTCTTGAATTTGGCGACTATGCATACATTAATTCGATCTGACGCGAACATAAATTGCGCCTCCATTGCTAGAAGTGGAATCGCAGAGGTGGGCATATTGTATCACACATAATTTCAATTGTCAGGCAAAGCCCTTTTGCATTGTTTGATGGTATCTGTTATCGTGGCGTGTTCTAATCCAATTTACCTGTGTGAGATGGGAACATTGATTTGCTCAGGAAGATTGGATGTAACAGGGATTCTCATTGAGAAACAAATCATTATGGTAAAACGCCGGGGAAACGGTTTACTGCTTTGTGAATTGAATCTTTGGAGCAGACGCGTAAAAGCACGTTTACTGCATATGACAGGAAATGAATTGACTATTTCAGATCGCCCCTGGAAGGCGAATATCTCAAAATTTTGCATCCTATAATAATGAATAAATTCTGAATCGAGAGAGTCAACAAAATGGTAGTCATTCACGATAAACAGATCACTAAAGAAAATACAACTGCGAAAATCATGTTTTGTATTGGTAGTCCCCTGTTTTGCTGGGTTTTTTTTAAATTAGAAACTCTTTGAATGCAAACAGAACACATCCTAGTGCAAAGCAAAAAAAAACTTCTCTATTATACTTTTATTCCAGATGCCTTTCGGAATACGAAAGTGAAGCACTAATTCTAATGAGTTCGTAATAATACCTCCTACAGGCAATATAATATGACTGCACTTGGAGCCACGAAATTCCAAACCTCAGTCGTGTTTAAGCTGGGCTCCGACCAAAGATGGGACAGGTCGCGTGCCAATCAGAGATGGAAATGGGTCACGACCCGACGTGTCACCGTTTTGACAATTTCTTGCAGGCCAGACGGGTCGGCTCAAAGTGTTTCTGACCCGATTTCTACCCGGTTTTATTAGGTTATATTTTTTAATAAAAAAAATATATTTCAAAGAACCCTCCAGAGGTCTTTGAAATATTACTTCAGAGTTGAAGAACATATTTCAGGAACTTGCGCAGAAGGGTAAAAAAAAAATGGAATAAAAAATGAACTTTCAGAAGGCAAAACTCGGTACAATGCTTTTAAAAGGAATGAAGATTTATCAATTGATGGGGAAAAGCTGGAGATAACCTACCAAGTAGCAGTGAATATCGGCTAGATATCAGGCCGATATCGGTTATGTCGGCTGAATGTCGTTAATATCAGTCGACATTGAGCCGATATCGGACCGATATCGGCTACAGATATCGAACCGATATTGCAAAAAGTTATCCTCCCTGATATTTAGCCGATATCGGCTACAGATATGGGACTGATATCGGCTACAGATATTGGACCGATATTGGCTACAGATATTGGACCGATATCGGCTACAGATATTGGACCGATATTGCAAAAAGTTATCCTCCCTGATATTTAGCCGATATCAGTTATATCGGCTACCGACATGGAGCCGATATCGGACCGACATTAATTGCTACTTGTTCAGTAGCAGTGAATATCGGCTAGATATCGGGCCGATATCGGTTGTGTCGGCTGAATGTCGTTAATATCAGTCGACATTGAGCCGATATCGGACCGATATCGGCTACAGATATCGGACCGATATCGGCTACAGATATTGGACAGATATTGCAAAAAGTTATCCTCCCTGATATTTAGCCGATATCGGTTATATCGGCTTCCGACATGGAGCCGATATCGGACCGACATTAATTGCTACTTGGGCTATTCTTATATTTACTTTGGGCAGCAGATATCAAGCGAGGATCACATTGATGAAGAAATTATTTGGCGTATAAAACTTGGTTGGAGAGCTGTTGGAAGAAATAGTACAATTTTCAAGAGTAATATTTCAGTTATGTCTTAGAAGAAAAGTGTTTAACCAATGCATTCTTCCAGTGCTTACGTACGGAGCAGAGACCCAAGTAGCAATTAATGTCGGTCCGATATCGTCTCCATGTCGGTAGCCGATATCGATAATATCGGCTAAATATCAGGGTGGATAACATTTTGCAATATCGGTCTGATATCTGTACCCGATATGGGTCCAATATATGTAGCCGATATCGGTCCAATATCTGCAGCCGATATCGGACCGAGATTGCAAAAAGTTATCCTCCCTGATATTTACCCGATATCGGTTATATAGGCTCCCGACGTGGAGCTGATGTCGGTTAGATGACAGTTATACCTCATGAGCATTCTCAATTAACAATGCGTTCTGTGAAGTTGTTTCACCATGAAAAACAAGATTATTAGCTGCAATAAAAACGGGAAAAGGCTGTTGGGAGTTTTTGTTAATTTCGGGCATTTTGCAAGGAACTCCATCATCGTTCAAAATATTATGGCGATTATCAGATGCTCCACTACAAAAAACCGTAAGCATGTCAGTTGCGACACGTTTTTGCACAAAACGAGATTTGGTAGGTTTACTTTTATACATGCCAGCTGATATCAAAAAAAAAAAAAAAAATGTCGCAAAGGAATTAGGCATCGAAGCGAAGTACAATCAGTAAATAGTAATCAACAATAAAGCTCGTGTGGGGTTTGCACCGACCACGATGTGCTGGTATCTAAAAGTTACGGTTATTGTTTACCAAACGGGATTAGAATTCATTGGCTGAAACTGCAGCGTCAGGTGACAAGAACTCTCTGCTTACGTTCTTGGCTTTTTTTTTTGGGGGGGGGGGGGGATAGAGGTTTAACGATCACCGTGAGCAACTCAATGGGCTATAAGCAGTCACTTGTCCCTAATTTAAAGATACTGGTCCCAGGGAAGGGAGAGAGCCAGTGCCGTAAGACAAACACACATCGCCGCACCGGTGGCGCAGAGGTCTAAGCGATGACCACTGATCATTCGTCCGAGAGGGGTGCGGGTTCGAATCCCGGTGAGGTATGGATGTTGTGTTTGTCTTACGGCGCTGGTTCTAATTACGGACGGGCGACTGCTGATAGCCCATTGAGCTGCTCACGGTGGTCGTTAAACCTCCAACCATAAAAAACACGACATCGAACCCGGATCCATCTTGGGCGAGTGGCCATTAGCCAGCGCCTTTGACCACTGCGCCACCGGGGCGGCGTTTCTTGGTTAAAGTCGCCATTGCATTGCTACGAGAAGCATAACAGTATTTTGTTATTTCTATTCGGCTATACAGTATATATAATACTATTTTTATTTTACATGATATAAAAACTGGTATTGGTGTACTTTAGATTATTTAATTTACCTATCTGCATAAAAGGTGAAGAACGGAGAGATGGGCTTTGCCGACATCATGATTTCGGCAACGCCAATATCGGGCGAACAACAGCAAGACGATATCGTATATATCGGCCAAGACAATGTCGGATATGTCGAAAATGCCGATATCGGCTGAAGAACGGCAAGACAATGTCGGATATGTCGCAAATGCCGATATCGGCTAAAGAACAGCAAGACAATGTCGGATATGTCGACAATGCCGATATCGGCTGAAGAACGGCAAGACAATGTCGGATATGTCGCAAATGCCGATATCGGCTGAAGAACGGCAAGACAATGTCGGATGTGTCGACAATGGCGATATCGGCTGAAGAACGGCAAGACAGTGTCGGATATGTCGGCAATACCGATATCGGCTGAAGAACGGCAAGACAATGTCGGATATGTCGACAATGCCGATATCGGCTCAATGTCTACTGATATTAACGACATTCTGCCGACATAACTAATATCGGCCCGATATCTAGCCGATATTCCCTGCTACTTGGGAGACGTGCACCTTAACTTAAAAGGACATTGGGTTGGTGAGAATGAAATGTCCGGCAAAAGAACCAACACACGTGGTCGGCGAGAACGGAAAAGTAAAAAAACTTGCCTAAGCAAAATAATGCCCCTCGGCATCGACATATAATTGCTATCTGTCCGGCATGGCCGTGGTCCTGGAACGGAAAAAGCGTTGTGGCTGGGACCCGAAGAAATCGTCAAGTGCACGTTGAACCTCGTTGTCTGTCGTGAACTGTTTCCTGGACAGGAAGTGATCCAGGCGACGAAACAGATGATAGTCTGTCGGAGACAGGTCCGGAAAATAGGCAGTGCTTCATAGCCTAAGGCACTTAGCGTCAGCATCGTTTTTTGTGAGACATGAGGGCGGCCGTTGTCCTAGAGCAGAAAAACACCATGTCAGTTGACCAAAGCCGGTTGTTTCTGCAGCAATTTTCGGCGCATCTGATGTAATTCAGCAGAATAACCTTATGCAGTGAGATGGTTTGGCCTCTTGCCAAGAGACTCCTATAAATTACACCGGCTGTGGACCACCAGACAAGGAGCATCATCTTCTTAGTGTGTAGGGGTAGCTTAGGATGCCGTTCAGCAGTCTGCGTCTTGCTTAACCATTGTGCAGAGCTCTTCCGATTATCATAAAGAACCCACTTCTCGTCGCAGGTGACGATTCGATACAGCAGAGGCTCCTGTTTATTCCCGGCAAGCTGCGACGTGCGGACTTCCAAACGCCTAGTCTTGTTGACAGTTGTCAACTCATGCGGCAGCCACATGTCCAGCTTTTTGACCTTCCCCAGCGCAGCCAGACGCCGAACAACTATCGTTCAGTGGACACCTACCTCTGCAGCTATCACACGACACATTTTTCGGGGTCTTCTTCAACCACACGTAACAGAACATTGTCAGAAACAGCAACAGGTCGGTGACTACTTGCTTCCTTTTGCAGGTCCGTATCTCCGCTTCGAAACTTCACAAACCATCGCCGAATGGTTCGTTCGTTGGCTGTATTCTCCCCAAACGCTTTGTTAACGTTTCGAGCTGCAATTCCTGCAGAATGGCCCAGTTCGAATTCATACAGGAAGGTGACTCTCAAATCTGGCGTCTGCATGTTTCCTTTGCATGTCACGTTACGTCCAAACAAACCACGCCTGAACCTTGTTCTTCACACACGTGCTAGCTATTTATAGTAACTCTGTGACGTAATATACGCAACCCCTGTGGATGGTTCCATTCTGCTGTGGTGGGGGGCCTGTCTACACTGCTCGTTCGCGCCTGACATATCAGTCGCACCAACCCAATACAAAGACTGCAGACAACTAAAAGAAGAATGGAGAGATGCAGGCTTGGTGTAGCTAAGAAAGATAAAAAGAGGAACTCGGGGATAAGGAAAATAACATGAGTGGAAGATATCAGTATCAGAGTAAAATATCTGAAATGACAATGGGCTGGACACATTGGCAGCAGAATGAACCACCGATGAACAACCGAAATTTTATTTTGGATTCCAAGGACAGGAAGAAACCCAGGAGAAAACGAGATGGGTGGATAGTGAAGACTGGGACAAGACAGTCAGTTGTGGAAGAAACTTGGAGAGGCCATTATCCAGCAGTGGACTGTTATTCATTGGCAATAATGATGATGATATATTCGAATTTATAGCTGAGAGCAGATTTGTCCGGGTCAAATCCGGGTCGGGTCCCGGCCCAAACTTTTTGACACGTTTCCAGCTCTGGTTCCAATATGTCACCCAGGTCAGCCTTTGCGATGAACTTCGGCTATTATCATACAATATCCATTTTTCCGCACACGTGACGAGGTGTCTCAAAATGTCGTTTGTTTAATTGCAGATGAGCAGAGAAGAGCTGACATCAAATCAGTGTTTTGTGCAGTTCCGTCAACTCATGTGAAACTCATTTATTCATCTCCTTCGCTTTGCCTATGGCCGTAAAATGTCAAGAAATATTTGCATAGTGTGCTCCAAGTTTCTCACCAAAGTTATCGATCTGCTTGACGTGGATCACATTCAATCAAGGCCTCCAACTTGACGTCATTATCATTTCCTTCTAGTCTACCGCGTGGTTCATTTCCGACAAAAGTATCTTTGGATCTGAATTTAGTAAATCAACATTATACTGCGTTCACCAAATACTGTATTGATATTGTGAGATGCACCCGATGCAATTCAAACTCATATAAGAAAGTAGCACGATAATGCTCTAATCCATCATGTTCTTCACAGTAGCAAAATACCTTTGAGCTGATTCCACTGAAGAAATGACCAGTGCTGCTTTAAATTTACAGTGCGGCCGGAAATAAAGTATACAGAATTTTAAGTCGAGTCATAAGACAAGGAATGTCTTTAATTTCAGAATAGTACGTAACAAAGGTCTTACCGGACGGCTACAAGATTCAGATGACGTGTTGCAGGATTTCTGGCCATAGCTTTATTAAACTCTGTTTTGGAAAATGTGAATGGTAGACGTGTTATGGTCAATCAGGAAGGGCACAAAGATTTGGTGTTCCAAGGGCCCAGGTCATCGAGGCCTGCAACCGATTCCGCTCAAGGATTGAGGCCATCATCACCACCAACGGCGAGTTCATTGAATAATTATGAAGTTTGTTTGTGCATCAATTATTGTACAAGATTTTGCTTCAATAAACGTATATTCATGCTTCAGTTAATTGTTGTACTACGAATATATTTGTTTTTTGGATTTTTTTTTTGGATTGGAGGTTTAACGACAACCGTGAGCAACTCAATGGGCTATAGGCAGTCGCCCGTCTCTAATTTAGGGTCACTGGTTCCAGGGAAGGGAGAGAGCCAGTGCCGTAAGACAAACACAACATCCATGCCTCACGGGATTCAAACCCGGACCCCGTTCGGACGAATGATCAGAGGCCATCGCTTGGGCCACTGCGCCACCGGGGCGGCGAATATATTTGTACATAAATTTTCCACTTTCACCATGATAATCCTGTGCAAAACCAACGAATCATTTGTTTATACATTGCCAATGAATCATTGGTTTATACACTATCTACCAAAAAGTAATTGGACACCTGTGATAGCAAAAGAAAACGAAGTTTATTCACCTTCAATAGTTGGTGGAGCCTCCACGAGCGGCGATTACAGCTGCGACCCTTCGCGGCATATTCTCAACCAGGCGTTGTTCGACGGCTAGCGGTATTTTCTTCCACTCCGCTTGGAGAAGACAGGTCAGTTCCTTCACCGATTTCGAACGGTGGGGGCACCCCTTAAGTCGACGCTCCTACTCGTTCCAGAAGTGTTCGATAGGGTTAAGATCCGGGCTCAGCGCAGGCAAGTCCATTCGATTAACCCCATTGTCACCATACCAAGCCATGGTGGACCTCGCAACATGACAGGTGGCATTGTAATCCTAAAAGTGACATGGGTTCATCCCGTAAAACTGACACAACGTAGGAAGCGCATGGTCATCCAAAATGGTGCAGTAGGTATCGGCGTTGAATCTACTAGGAATTGCGACCAACGGTCCCGCGCCATACCAGGAGAAACACCTCCACAGCATACTTCCACCACCGCCGAACTTCACAGTTGGCACAATACATTCCGGCAGGAAGCGCTCTCCTGGCAGACGCCAAACCCAGACCCTGCCATCCGAACGGTAGAGTATGAACCTTGATTCGTCGCTCCAGAGAACCTGTTTCCACTGTTCAACGGTCCACTGTCGACGTTCTTTGCACCACGTTAGCCGAGCAGCGCTATTGTACTTGGTGATCAAAGGCTTGTGGGCGGCAGCCCGTCCATGATAACCAAGCAGATGGGCTTCCTTGCGGATGGTATTCCTCGAACGTACACTCCCGGATGCCTGTTGAAACTCCTCGCGGATGAGGCCCATCGATTTGGTGCGGTTCTTCCGAATTTCTCTGGCCAGCACCCGTCGGTCTCTAACTCCCAGTTTTGTGGGTCTGCTGGGTCGGGGCACATTCTGACAGTCACCTCTCATCTTCCACTTGCCAATCACGTAGGCAACTGTCGATTTCGGGTACTTCAACTCGCTGGATATGTCACGTATGGATCGGTCATTTGTGATACCCGACGATTACACCTTTCTCGAAATCAGAGAGCTCTGAACTGCGTGGCATCTTGCATGCGACTGATTGCGTTGTTGTTTCCCACACGATATTTAACGGCGGCGGCCGTGACGTTTATCAGGACCACAGATATCGTCGATTGCAGGGGTGTCCAATTACTTGTTGGTAGATAGTGTACAATGTCAATGAATCATTGGTTTATACAATGCCAATGAATCATACGCCAAATGAATCATTATGCTAGACTAACTCATTAAGGCGGGAATCCTGCAGGTAGACGAGTTACGCTTAGGAGTTATTGGTGTTAAATAACGTGACTGAATATATAACTTTAGTTAAATAAGAAACTTACATTTTAATTCATATCATCTTCAATGTACTCTCTTTCAGCATTAACACACGGCAGGTTTTATTACCAGAGACAATCTGACCTTCCACTGGGCAAAGCAGTGCTGTTTTTTTCCAGTGGAAGATCAAATTTTTGCGAAGCGGTGCAGATTTTCATGTAAAACTTGCTCACCGATGTGATTCCTTTGAGAAGCTTGTTCGTTCTCTTCTTCACCAGAATATATGACTCAAAACGTGTTCTCTTCAGTACAGCTTGACTTTAGGGAAAAGAAAAATGTTGCATAGGGCCAAATCTGACGAGTAGCCAAGGGGTTTCCAAAGGGACATTGGTCCAATGAACTATTCGTCCAATTTGCTTTTAAAATTGGTCCAATGAACTATTCGTCCAATTTGCTTTTAAAATTGGTCCAATGAACTATTTGTCCAAAGGGACTTTGGTCCAATGAACTATTCGTCCAATGTATCATTAGTCCAATGACGATTCGTCCAATGGTACGATTGCCGCCCCGGTGGCGCAGTGGTCTAAGGCGCTGGCCTATGATCATTCGTCCGTAAGGGGTCCGGGTTCGAATCCCGTCAGGCATGGATGTTGTGTTTGTCTTACGGCACTGGCTCTCTCCCTTCCCTGGAACCAGTGACCCTAAATTAGGGACGGGCGACTGCTTATAGCCCATTGAGTTGCTCACGGTGGTCGCTAAACCTCCAATCAAAAAAAAATGGTACGATTGGTTCAATGCCGATTTGTCAAATGGCATCATTTTATTAACGGCCAATTTTTTAGCACGTTTTTTGTAAAAAAAGATCGTGCTTATGCTACCGGTTTGTCCGTCCGTCTGTAGATACCATATCTCTGCAACTATTAGTCCGATTTGAAAAATTGTTTTTGCATTGGGAAGCTTGAAATATGCGAATGTTGATCTCGCATATCTTTTTTTTTTTTTTTTTCCGATGTACAATTTCGCCTTTAGAGGGCGTAAATGCAGATGTTGTTGAATTCAAAATACATTTTTATCCATATATTTGCTTCTAAATATCCAATTGAAGAAAATATTTTATTTTTCGATTCCGTTTATGTCGAAGAGTAGTTTAGGTATAGTTACTTTTTCAAGTTACGCATGGGCTTTCCGCTAGGGGGCGTAAAAGTAAATTACATTTTCCCCGATATCTCTTCTTCTAAAACTCTGATTTGAAAAATTCTTTCAGCACAGGATACAACTTCTGATGGGAAATCTTTTGCATATAATTTCTAATTTTGGTAAAAAATGGTTTGGCCACCAGGCGGCGTAAGTCTTAATTTCTGCTTCTGATGTATTTGCAGCAAAATCTGAGCTTCTAAATTATCGATTGAAAGAAATTCTTTTCTGGACCGATACTACTCACGTCGACAAACCTTTTAGAAATATTTTCATCTTAAAATAATGCATGGTTTCTACTCCAGGGGGTGTAGATACATGTCTTATTGTTTTTTCAGTATCTCTATTTCTAGTGGTCCGATTTGAAAAAAATCTTCCTTTGTTGGATAGTGTTTCCCATGCAAAATGTTGTTCATATAAATTCAAAATTTTCAAGTAAATCATGGACTTTCTGCATCATGGGGCGCAAAGGTGAATTGCGTTTTCTACGTTGTTTCTGTTTCTAAAACTCCGATTTGAAAAATTCTGATTGTATCGCATACAGCTCCTGATGCAAAATGTTTTTCATATAAATTCTAATATTTGCTAAAGAATGGTTTGGCCACCAGGGGGCATAAGCGTTAATTTCCTCTTCTGATGTATTTGCAGAAAAATCTGAGCTTCTGGAAACTGGAGTACAATTTTTTTTATTCCTGAACCGATACTTCTCACATCGAAAAGCCTTTTTAGCCTTTTGAGAATACTTTCTTTCTAAAATAATGCATCGTTTTCCCGCCAGGGGGCGTAGATGCATATCTTATATTTGTCGATATCTCTACTTCGAAGAGTCAGACTTAAAAATTATTTCTTTCATGAAAGAAATAATATACACTCACTTCAAAAAGTTAAGCACGCAGAGGGAGAAGTTAATTTCCGGAAGCCAATCGGAATTGGAGATGCTGCAATTCGCCGCAGCGGTAGATGGAAGTATGCAAATGTGGTAGGTAACAGCGAATCACGGTGTCTTGCCGAGAAATATGCAAAACAGGCAGTCGTATAAGAAGCTAGCACTCTGAAGGGGTACAGGAGTTGCATGCAAGTGCTGTTACAAGGTGTTGAGAACTGTCGGAGGATTTGGTTTGAAGACAGACTTGATTTTATGGCTTCCAGAAGACGATTGGAAGATTCTGAGCGCTGGCGTGCCGTCGGACGCATTGAAGCAGGGCAATCAATCACAGATGTTGATGGTTTCTTCGGCGTGAATAATTCTGTCATTTCACGTTTATGGAAACAAATTCTAACCAGCCAAACAGTTGTCCGCAGACCTGTGGCCGGTCGCCCAAGGGTTACAACCCCAGCGGAAGACCGATATATTGCTGTTGTAACCAAGCGGAATCGAAGAGCGACGTCCACACGTGTGATATCGATGGTTACGGCGGCCATTGGTAAGACGATATCTGCCACTACTGTGCCTCGAAGGCTACCCATGAAGGGACTGTACGCTCGGGTACCACGGGTTTGTGTTCCTCTATCCATCCAATCCAGAGGGGCACGATTAAAGTGGTGTCGCCAACATGTCAATTAGGCTGTGTCTGATTGGGGCAAACGTTATGTTCACGGATGAGTCCAGATTTGCCCTGCAACCCGATGACAAGCGTGTACGGGTGTGGAGGGAAGAAGGCACACGCAATCGACCCCAGATCATCACCGAACATCATGCATTCCGAGGTGGAAGCATCATGATCTGGGCAGGAATTTCGTTGGGATATCGCACCGACCTACACATATACAGACGGGGTTCTGTGACGGCTGTACGGTATCGGGATGAATGTCCTAGACCCCACTGTGCCACTTTACGCTGCAGCAGTTGGTCCTGCCTTCGTTTTAATGGACGGTAATGCGCGTCCCCATAGAGCTGCCATCGTCGACGACTACATGGAGAGTGAGGGGATTACGCGTATAGAGTGGCCGGCGTACTCGTCCGACTTTAATCCCATTGAAAATCTTTGGGATGCCCTCGGCTGTGCTGTGTGTTCAAGTCTCCCGCCCCCAACCACTCTCACAGCTTTGGAAACTACTCTACAGGAGGAATGGCGATTACTGGACTCTGCGGTGGTCAATCACCTCATAAAAAGCATGGTCAGACTTGTAAACTTTGTATGTAGATGATTGGTGCTCACATACCTTATTAATTTCGGGTTTTGTTGTTTGTTGTGACTTTATTACTCACTTTGTAAATGACTCCAATTTGACGTCATCTTATAATTTCTGAAAATTCAATATTATTTTCATCTCTGTCTGCATTTCTTTGTTTTGATTCATTAATAAACATATTTCCTACGTTTCTGCCGCATTTCGTGTCAATCCAAGCAGTACTTCTCCATTTTTTCACATCTTACTGCTCCGTGCTTCACTTTTGGAAGTGAGTGTATATTCATATATTATCTGACTTACCATCCTTGTCACATTTACACCAAAAATCGGATTCTCATCCTCACAATTCTTTCTTTGTTGGAGAACGTTTCGCTTGCGAAAGGTTTCTCGTATAAAATCAAGTTTTTTTAACGCACAAGTCTGCAACCAGAGGGCTTAAGCTCACGATTCCGTTTACAGCAATATCTGAGGGATTAAAAACCCGTTTGAAAAACTTCTTTCTTCCGTCAGATACTAATGTTTTCGATACCGGTTCCATTGACTTTGAATAGCTTCGATAAATTTAATTCGCGTCAGAGCGGATTCAAAAACGTGCTCATTACTCCCGAAAATTCGGCGGCATTTTTTTTTTGTTTATTTTTCAGAAAGGAATAGTAAATTAAGTTATTCTCCTCTTTACATCCTTTCGAAAGCCGCCCCGGTGGCGCAGTGGTCTAAGGCGTTGGCCTCTGATCATTCGTCCGTAAGGGGTCCGGGTTCGAATCCCGGTCAGGCATGGATGTTGTGTTTGTCTTACGGCACTGGCTCTCTCCCTTCCCTGGAACCAGTGACCCTAAATTAGGGACGGGCGACTGCTTATAGCCCATTGAGTTGCTCACGGTGGTCGTTAAACCTCCAATCAAAAAAAAAAAACATCCTTTCGAAAAATGATTTTCATATATTTGGTATTTGTAAACATTTTAAAAGGCACTCAACGTAACGTTTCTCAGCTCTTTACAAGGCATCTGTGCCGTGGGCCTTTTTAGAGGATTTAATTACAACTTAGACATTTGGTATTTGCAAGCATTTCATAAAACCTAAAAAAAAAAAAAAAAAAAAAAAGCACTCAACGGATCATTTCTCTCCTCTTTAGAAAGTACCTAGACCGTGGGCCTATAAACTAATATTTAGTACCTAAGTAAAGGCGCAATGCTTTTAACTTTACTTCATGTGTAAACGTTGTGAACATGACATCGGGCGCTGGCCTCTGATCATTCGTCCGTAAGGGGTCCGGGTTCGAATCCCGGTCAGGCATGGGTGTTGTGTTTGTCTTACGGCACTAGCTCTCTCCCTTCCCTGGAACCAGTGACCCTAAATTAGGGACGGGCGACTGATTATAGCCCATTGAGTTGCTCACGGTTGTCGTTACACCTTCAATAAAAAAAATGACATCGGTTGAATAAAACTGTTAAAAAGACCTGTTAATGCTTATTGCCTAAATAAAAGCGCAATATTTTTAACTTGATTTGATATGAAGTTGATTGAACGGCTCGTATATCAATAAATTCATACGGCAGCGACGACAGTATAACAAGAAAAAAGCGATTCCGAAAGAAAAAAAACTCTATAAACACAATACTACGCATGAAATGTAACATTATTTTACATTCTTTTGACTACTGGTACTTCCATACGACACCGAGGACACAATCAGAACGGATGGGATTTGTTTCGCATAGCACCTCGGACAGATCAGACGGAATTGGACTAATCGTACCATTGGACGAATCGGAATTGGACCAATTGTGCCATTGGACGAATCGGAATTTGACCAATTGTGCCATTGAACGAATCGTATATTTGGAGAATTGCCCTTTGGACGAATTGGCATTGGACCAATCGTCGTTGGACGAATCGTACCAGACCGAAATAACTGTGATGCGTTTCTCGACTAAAAAACTTCTTCTCTGAGAGAGCTGGATAAGCTGGAGCGTTGTGTTGGTGAAGAATGAAGTAATTTTTCCACAATGGCCTCTTTCTTTTAAACTCACTCGTTCAAACTCACCATACCTATTTGCCATAATGCTGATTCACTGTTGCTCCATCGGTAACCCACTCTGGCAAAACAATTTACATGGTTCTGAACTTGGACTTGCTTTCCCGTACTTTCTTCATCCTCGGGGACGTTGATGTTTACATTCTGCTGTGGTGGGGGGCCTGATGCTATTTCGTTTGAAAGATCCATGTTTCACCATAAGTGATAACACTTTTTTAAAGTTTTGTTTTGGGCTGAATTCGTCCTATAACGTCAACACAAATTCGCTTGCAATTTTCTTTTTGTTCAAGCTTAGGAACCATTTTGGTACAAGACCTTACCATGTTCAGATTTTCATGTAAAATTTACATAACGGTTTCTTTATCGATACTTACCATTTCTGCTATCATTATAATACCCAGCTGAGGATTATTTTGACAAGATTTTGAGCATACTTCTGTTTTTGAAGTGCTTGGTCATCCCGGACGTTCGTTGTCTTCAATACCCTCTTGACCTTCACTAAACCTTTTATGCCACCTAAAAACATGTGCACGTGGCACTCATTCTACCTCGTACGTCTCATTTAGCATACGAAAAGATTCAGAAAGGGTTTCTTTAACTTCTTTAAAAATTTCACGTTTATCTGTAGCTGTTTTTTTAATTAGTATTTCTTAACGCGAGACATAAAACACGTGTACTTTCATTGACATGTGTCATCGAACTGATGCAGCGAGTGAGCTGAACTTTGGTTGCACTTTCACTAACACGTGTCACCGAATCGATGCAGAGACTGATGTGGACTTTGCGTGCATTTTCATTGAAATGTGCCACCGAACTGATGCAGAGAATGAGGTGAACTTTGATTGCACTTTCACTAACACGTGTCACCGAATTGATGCAGAGACTGATGTGGACTTTGCGTGCATTTTCATTGAAATGTGCCACCGAACTGATGCAGAGAATGAGGTGAACTTTGGTTGCACTTTCACTAACACGTGTCACCGAATTGATGCAGAGACTGATGTGGACTTTGCGTGCATTTTCATTGAAATGTGCCACCGAACTGATGCAGAGAATGAGGTGAACTTTGATTGCACTTTCACTAACACGTGTCATTGAATTGATGCAGAGACTGATGTGGACTTTGCGTGCATTTTCATTGAAATGTGTCACCAAACTGATGCAGAGAGTGAGGTGAACTTTGGATGTACTTTCATTAACACGTGTCACCGAACTGATGCAGAGAGTGAGGTGAACTTTGGGTGTACTTTCATTCACACGTGTCACCGAACTGATGCAGAGACTGATGTGGACTTTGCTTGCATTTTCATTGAAATGTGTTACCGAACTGATGTAGAGAGTGAGGTGAACTTTGGGTGTACTTTCATTTACACGTGTCACCGAACTGATGCAGAGAGTGAGGTGAACTTTGGGTGTACTTTCATTGACATGTGCCACTGAACTGTTGTAGAGAGTGAGATTAACTTTGAGTGTGTTTTCATTGACACGTATCACTGAACTGATGCAGAGAGTGAGGTGGACTTTGAGTGTCCTTTCACTGACACGTCTAACCGAACAGATGCAGAGAGTGCGATGAAGTTTGCGTGTACTATTATTGACACGTGTCACTGAACTAATGCAGAGAGGGAGATGAACTTTGCGTTTCCTTTCATTGACACGTGTCACTAAACTGATGCGGAGAGTGAGTTGAACTTTACGTTTCCCCTTACGGGAAGTTGAAGGTCAATGCCCTCCCACTCACTATCTATCTGCACTGCGAGTTTCATTCTCCACGAGAATATTCTCTCTATTTCACAGTCGTACCTCGTAAGAGCGATTTACGAGTAACTCGTGCATTTATAGCCGTACCTCGTAAGTGCAATTTAACTTATACATTTACATTTCAAAGTAGTCAGGTTCAACTCAGTACAGATCAGCTCCTGATCAGATCAATTTCGAATCGGGTCTCGTTGAAATTTTAGCGGGTCTGATCCGAGTCACATCATCTTTACCCGATTTCATCTCTGGCTCCGGTTCGAGGCTTGGAAAAGGCATGGGCCTTGTGTTTGGCCTATATCATTAGTTTTGTTCTTTTTTAATGTTACTCAATGTTTAAAACGTGTATACTTAGCTTAGCGAACATTAGGTAAAGTTTGTAATTATTCACTCACTTTAAGTGAAACAGGAGTCACTCAAATAAAGTTCAAGAAAAAATTACTTACAGTTCGTCTTTTATTCAGCCAAAACTCTCTAGTCACTTCAGTAATGAAGAACTTTTAGGTAATTACTCCCACAAAAGCAATAGTTCTAACGGCAGCTTATTAACCTGAGTTAGTAAACACGATAGTAGATTAAAGAAGTCTAACACGACCGAACACGCAAACTTCAAGAACAGACTGCTTCTGCGTAGGACAATCTTCCGCGAACACTACACCACATTTTGCTTACTAACTCCTTACATTATGTCTCGTTCTTAGCTTGTCAAACATGCACGCGTCATTCACTCTTGACCTCAAGACTGCTGCCAACATAACATTCAGTGAGTGTGAAAATATAAATTTAAGATTGAAATCCTGAAAAAGAACAAACTCAAAATTCACATGGAGGAAGACAATTAAAAAAGAAAGATAAATTAGAGTATACGTCGTATTTTAACCAAGAACAGGTGGCCTTAAATCAAGGACGACTGATTACTTGCAGCCCTAAATTCTCATGCTCTTGGGTTCCCTCCCTTCATGTTAGACTCTTGGTGATTGTATGAGCAAAATCCTGCGATCTTGAACTGTTCTCAACAAGATCTCGCACTCTTCTGTGCTCATTCTACAAGCGTCATTAATTCCATCCAACCATCCTGTTCTCTGACATCTTCTTCTTCTGCTTTACCCAGACCTTGCTAAGCGTGATTATTTTTTCTAATTATTGGCACTCATCAAATGTCCAAAATATGTGAGCTTTGGCTTGGAAATCACTGCCTCAAGGAAGCATCTGAGCTTTTGATCAAGTACCGGTTAATTTGTTCTTCTTGCAGTCCAGGGAATTCTAAGTAGCTGTCTCCAGCTCCATAATTCAAAAGAATCAATCTTCTTACTGTCACTCTTCCTCAGTGTCTAAACTTTCACAACAATACATCACCACAAGAAAGAGAAAATTAAGAATTCTGATCTTTGTTGCCATTGAAATGTCTTTGTCCTTCAGAATCTGTTCTAAATTTTTCATTGTGTTTCTCCCTAGGAATAATCCGCTGTTTAATTCTCCAGCACACTGTCTATTCGTTATCTATTCTAGAGCCAAGGAGAACAAAATTCTCCACAGTTTCCACTTTCTCTCAGTAAATCATTAAATTTGTAAGGTTGGAAGTTGACATGACCTTTTTTCTTCTTAATATTTAAAATTAAATTTCATTTAAAAGCTTATCGAAGTGGCTAAATCCCGAATGAGAATGGCTTGCTTTGATAAGTATCTACGCTAGAGAAATCACGCAAGTTGTGCCATACTTTTGCTGTACCAGCTGTTTTAACATATACAAAGTTTTTTTGAAATAATGTGAATACCTGGGAAATAGGTGATATGTCTTTATTAATAAGATGTTAGACCACCTTTGGCCTTTAATACAGATTCCAGCCTTCTTGGAATAGATTCATACAGCTTTTTAATTGTCCCCAGTGGAATGCTCTGCTATGTCTTTATTAATAAGGTGTTAGACCACCATTTGTCTTTAATACAGCTTCTAACCTTCTTCGAATAGATTCATACAGCTTTTGAATAGTCTCCAGGGGAATGTTGTAACATTCATCTATCAGAACCTCAGGCAATTGTTTCACGGATGTGGTAGGCTTCTTGCTCAGCTCTCCAAAACTGCCCACAGTGGTTCCATGATATTCAAGCCTGGTGATTGTACCCGGCCAGAGAAGATGTTGAAGTTCATATTGGTGTTCCTCAACCCAGGACTAAACTGTTCAGGCGGTGTGTATGGGCGCATCAACATCTTGGAAACTGGCATTCTTGTTGAGAAGCAACATGTGGACCATAGGATGCACCTAATCACCAAGAATGTCTGGATGCACCAAATAACCAAGAATGTCTGGATGCACCTAATCACCAAGAATGTCTGATGCACCTAATCACCAAGAATATATGGATGCACCTAATCACCAAAAATGTCTGATGCACCTAGTCACCAAGAATGTCTGGATTCACCTAATAACCATGTAGGGTAATCATTGGGCCACCGGAATACCAAGATATGTCCACCCGAATCATCACATATCCACCCAATGTTTGACAGTTAGTACCAGACATTTCGAATTGTACACTTCCTTAGAAGTTATCCATACATAAACCCGACTTACAGTTCGAAACAATATAAATCAGGAATCATCGGACAAGTTTCTAGTCATTAGCTGCCCAAGTTTGAAACATATCACATGTTTCCAGTCATCAGTTGTCCAGTTTTTGTGCTCACGACACTATCTTTTTAGTATTGTAGCGTTAGTTTCTGTTATTACAGGTTTAGCAATTGCAGCTCTTCCATGGATGTTGGCTTTCTGAAGTTCTTGGCTGACTGTTTTTGCGGAAACAAAGTCTTTCAGGTGGATATTGAATTCTGCTGTCACTCTTGCTGCAGTAATTCTGCATTGCTTGGACACAATCCTTGTTAGTGTTCGACAGTCCCCTTCATTCAATCTTGGCTATCGCCCACTATCCTTCTTCGCCAATAAAGGATTAACCATGCTTTGTGCACGCAGTCACAACCGTGGAGATTGTTGCTCTTGTAGCGCAAAACAGTGTGGGTGCAGGTGCTCCTGCTAAATGGGCTCCCCCGATTTGTACTCTTGTAACGTATACTCTAATTTAACTTTCCTTTTTAGTTTCTTTCTCTCTGTAAATTTGGTTTCGTTCTCCTTAGCATCTTTCAAACCTAACGCGATATCGTCTCTCTCGCAAGAGTATGGTTGGCAACACCCTGAGGTCAGAACGTATGACGTGTGTATGTGTTCGATGAGAACTGAAAGTTATATAATGTTTGAGAGAAAACAAAAGTGTGGAGATGGTGAAAGCATAATGCTAATTGCGGAAAAGACGTTGTTTAGTTAAAGTTGTGTCTGTTTAAATGCTGCGTGTTGTGCTGATAGATATGTACACTATATTGACAAAAGTCACCGGACAACTAGAAGAGAAACACAACATATCATTTACTGACATACATTAATACGGTGTCGGTCCACCTTTGGCCTTAATGCATGCACTGAACCTTCGAAACATGCTTTCGACAAGGTCTTGGAAAACAGCTATAGGTATGCGCTTCCATTCAGTACATAATGCTGCCGCTAACTGTTGCTTAGTAGTAAGCCTTGGTTCCAAACTTCTTATGCGGCGCTCTAAATCATCCTATAGATGCTCTATGGGATTAACATCAGGGCTCTGTGTTAATCCCATAGAGCATCTATAACAGTCCATGCTTTATGGCTGGGTGCATTATCCTGCTGGCACCAACAAGGCTCGGTTCCATAGTACTGCCACAGAGTTGGTAGGGCATAAATGTCCAGATTATCGAAGTAGACGTGCTTCTTAACAAGTTTGACCACGATAACCAATGGGCCGGGACCATGCCACGAAAAACACCCCCACACGAGTACACTGCCAGCTCCAAACTTGACCGTAGGAACAGTACACTATGGTAAATCGCGTTCCCACGGCTGCCGCCATACCCACACACGGCCATCAGACTCACGTATCGTGTATTATCTGGATTCATCAGTCCATAGGACCCGTTTCCATTGATCTACGGTCCACGATAAATGTTCTTTACACCATGCTAAACGACGAGTAGCATTCAGAGTGGAGATGAAAGGCTTATGAGCAGCCGCACGACAACGGTAACCCATGGAATGAAGTTTTCTGCGAATGGTACGTGTACATACCGAGGTTCTAGCATTTTCACTCACCTGTACACTGAGGTCTTGTGCAGTAAGTACTCCGTCGATTAGCTGTAACGACTCTCCTGAGGCTTCGACGTCCTCTATCACTGATTTTCTTTGGTCTGCCGGTACGTTTTGCTGCTTCAGGCACGCCATGTGTCTTCCACTTATTCAGTACATCCAAAACAGTTGGCTTGGGTATGTTTAAACGCCTATCGGTTCTCTTATGGACAACCCACTAATATAACACCCAACAATCTTTCCTTTCTCAAAGTTAGTTCTCTCCCGCAGCAACATTTTCACTCAACCCCACAGTGCGATATGATCGCGGTCAGTTGCAGGCTTTTTTTTATACCGTTTGCAGCTTTACCGCGCATCTTAACAACGCAGCGGATCCGTTCATTTGCTTTTGAAGGGATGTCCAGTCGGTATTGACAATATAGTGTACTTAGAGTTAAGAGTTCTACCGATTAATGCTTTTTAGTTGTGAAGTTCACTACTAATGTGGTACGTTTAACGTTCGAGTTAAATGTTCTCTTCTGTTGGAATGTTACTGTTGAAGGATCTGTTGACACAATAAAGGAATCAATCTGTAAGTAACTTTTTCTTGACGTTTTCTTGGAAGACTCCTGCTGATCAGTCATACTATGGGTGATCTGTCATACTCTTTGGAAGTATGACAGATCAACCATTTCTCCGACTGCTCATATGAATCACTTCTGAACACAACTTGTACTACACTGGCGTACAACTGAGAGAATGTATACGAAGAAAAGATACAAAAAATAAATAATCACGGTTTTTTTTTTCAGTATAGCCTACATAAATAACATTAAAACCTATAATCTTGGTGTTTACACCATTTTGCTCAACCCCTGTACCCGTGGGGAAATAAACCTGCGGAAATACAAGGAGAGCTTCGTGGGTTCTAAGCCTAACGAATCCGTGCTTTGTAATGTAGTAATATTGTGTATTGCTTTTCAACATGGCACTTAGCATATCTTGATTTCAGCAGTGTTAGTTCTTTTTAGTTAAAGCTTGTATCATGTCCTACCAACTAGTTTGCTGTAGGGTCGTCTAGCTGAAACGAGTTCAACGATTTCCTAATCGATTGCGAGCTCCATTTCTGCTTACGATAATGTATACTCTCTGGAGTTTCGAATCAATGGTCACTAAATATTGACCGGCGCAGTTCCTCCGTAGAAGTTTAATACCAGCATGATGATTCACATGTACACTTTCCCATTCCATTTCTGACCGATATAACAAATGTATTGCAGAAGCCTAACTGCTGATATCCTGTAGCTTGCCTTGTAGCTTCTATTTTGCAAAGGGAGGCGTAATACTGACAAGCATTGGCAAAAACTAAGCACTGTATTCATTACAATTGGGGTTGCGGGTATGTTTAATTCTCCCAATACATGTTGAAACAATTTCAAATATGCGCTCCGTGATATTGAAACTACAACTCACAGAAGCCGCAGAAAAATACTACGGAAGTCTACGGGATTAGAATCAGAAGACACGATAAAATTCGCAAAACAAAAGAAAAACTTTAATACGACACACAGATGGTTCTTTGTGGATCATTTGTAAGATGTAGAAATAGCTTCCGTTGGATTTACTTGAGCCTGGAAATTGATTCTACTCATATCCTGCTGATGCTGTATTGGTGGCCAATCTGGGGACCTGGTTGGCAAGGCCAGCATATCGATACCGCGTAGAAGTTTTCAGGAAACTTTCGTCATGTATGGACAGGCGTTGACTTTACGGATCACGGCACCTTTACGTAGGCGATGTGTATGGGTTCCAAGCCCCATAACAGAAAGATCCTGGTCAGTGTGCGACAGATAACATGTTGAATATTCTGCGGATGGTCACTAGGCAAAATAACTACTTGATGCGAAAAACAATAAAAAATCTGCACAGGTAGAAATTTAAACAATGAGAGAAAAGAACTGATCTCCTTATATTTTTTCTACCTAAAAAAATGCCTAATCTAGTGTGACGTACTACAGAGGTGAATTACGTGTCAAGAATATGGAGCGGTACATTCCGTCCATGTAGCTTAGTTGGGAGAACAACTTACTCCGGAGCTGAGGAATGCGATTTCCGTCACGGACAAACTTGTGTTTTCACATTGGCGCCCGAACATACAAATGGATCTACTGGCCGTTGGATTTTTCAAAAAATGTGTGATGTTTGTTCCACACATCGTCTGGAATTAATGAAAAATTCCTACTTCGCTTGAAAAAAAAATTAAGAGGGAGATGATGTGGTGACGTACTACAAAGGTGAATCACGTGTCAAGACAACAAATCTGCAGTGGTGCATTCTGTGCGTGTAGCTTAGGAGAGAGAGCAACTTACTCCGGAATGAGGGGTCGCAGGTTCGATCCCCGTCACGGATAAACTTGTATTTTCACACTAGGTGCAATTGCTATGATTACTAGGATCAAGAACTGTCTGTACCTAAATTTTGCCACCAATTTGAAGCTGAAACACAAAGATTTATCGAATAAAATTATATTTAATAATTTAATTACAAAGGACAGAGGCATCCCTTGAAAAAAATTACGCTTACAGGAGAAATCTTTGCTCCGTCCAACTTTCGTTTTCGGAAAATTTTTCTCCATTTCCAATCTGAAATACAAACATTTTTCTAATAAAATTATATTTAACGACCGTACAGAGCAGAGAGAACATCGCGGAAAAAGGAATTTAAGAACAGGTATCCGTCTAACATCCGTTTTCGGAAATTGTTGCCTCCATTTTCAAACTGAGGCACAAACATTTATGCTATACAAAGATATTTAGCAACAATACGAAGCAATCTTCTTTTGGAATATCGAGGAAATGTCGCGAGAAAGAAAAAAATTACGATTATGGGAAAAATCTACACTCCGTCTAACTTCCGTTTTTGGAAATTTTGAGAGACGGAAAATTTGCATCCGTAATCGGGAGTCCGCAAGAGGATTTGATAGGGTTCTGGGAATATCGTTTTTGTCTGCAGGACCGAAATAAATCTGCCGCCCGTCGCCGTGATTCTGCTACGGGGGTACCAAGATATCGACCACACATCGCCAGACCTGTGGGACATAATTGAAATGTTCTATAACCGTACTTAATCGTTTTCTAGACACTGTCACGCGTAGGATGATAGCTCCTCTTTCAGCGCGTTGACTGGAAGAGGAGTATAACATTTGCGATCGTAGTGTTGTTTTAGACAGCAGAGTTGGAAACGGGTCAAAATGTTTGGAATCGGACCCAACCCGGAAGTCAGAAAAGTGGACCCGACCAGACCCGAACGTGACTCGGTTATGTAACGGACCCGGACCCGACCCGGACAAATCTGCTTTGCACTATAATAAATATATATACAGTGCGTTCAAAAAGTCTCTCCGCAATGGGTACCTTAGGTTACGTGGAAATCAAACAAATGTATTATAGGAACGTACGATTTATTCACTTAAAGTATTGAAACACTCGTCCTTCATTTGCAAGACTTAAGCTAACTGACTGTTTTACACATGCTTTCCAACACATCTGCGAGAGTGAAAAGGTCCCTCCGCTTTAATTTTAAGGCTGTTCCACCTAATTTCGATGGCGATACAGTCATATTTTTTGAATAACTCGTTGTATGTTTTATTTCAGATTTTGCTGTTTTCTTGCTAACATGTCAAGCTTTAGAATATGTTTCACGGCAACACCAATTTTCACAAGTTAATGATGAGTTGAAAGCTTTCAAAATGAGGATGTTGTTTTCATCATTGGCCCTCAGAAGGAAGGTACACTTTTCCTTCTAAGAACACTCTTCCTTCATATTGCATGAAAAATCATTTTTCAGTCCACGGGCACCAGTATCTAGTACAAAATTCCACAGTGGACATTTTTCTTCAGTTTTTGTTTACGCTTTTTTTTTTTTTTTTTTTTTTATTGAAGGTTTAACGACCACCGTGAGCAACTCAATGGGCTATAAGCAGTCGCCCGTCCCTAATTTAGGGTCACTGGTTCCAGGAAAGGGATAGAGCCAGTGCCGTAAGACAAACACAACATCCATGCCTCACCGGGATTCGAACCCGGACCCCGTTCGGACGAATGATCAGAGGCCATCGCTTGGGCCACTGCGCCACCGGGGCGGCGTTTACGCTTTCCAACCGTCGGCTGAAGAAGCGTACATGCTCCAGCTTTGTCCGTTCGTCTCTCCGTCCGTCCGTCTGTCGGCACGATAACTCGCGTAGAAATGGTTCGATTTCGATGAAATTTTAGTATGTGGTAGGGGACCACCTGGGGACGAACCCTATTGAAAACGAACGAAATGGGGTCAAAGGTCATGGCATAGGAGCGAGATTTATTCCATTGTCCTTATGCGTCATAACTTGCGTAAATATGGTTCTATGTCGATGACATTTTGGTACATTGTAGGGGACCACCTGGGAATGAACCCTATTGAAAACAGATGAAGTGGGGTCAAAGATCAGAACATAGGAGCGGGATGCATTTAATTGCTTTTATGCGTCAAAACTTACGTAAAATGGTTCGATTTCGAAGAAATGTTAGTATGTTGTAGGGGGACCACCTGGAGACGAATCCTATTGAAAATGGATGAAATGGGGTCAAAGGTCAGGACATAAGAGCGGAATCACTTCCATCGCCATTATGCGTCATAACGTACGTAAAAATTCTTTGATTTGGATGAAATGTCAGTATGTTTTAGGGGTCTGCCTGGGGACGAATCCTATTGGAAATGGGGTCAAAGGTTAGGACACAGGAGCGGGATAGCCCTTATGCGTCATAACTTATGTAAAACTAATTCTATTGCGACAAAACTTTACCATGCTATTTCGTAAGTAAACTGAACCTGTTCTGTAGAATATCATCGAAATGGGATCAAAGGTCAGGACACAGGAGCGAGATTTATTCCACAGCCATTATCGTCATAACTTGCGTAATGATTTCTGGTATGTTGGTAAAGCGTCTCATAATCAGTGCATTGCATGATTTTACTAACTTTTTTTTTTTTTTTTGCTTTTTAAAAATAAAACTTAAATAAAACCGGGTTGAAATCGGGTCAGCAACACCTTGACCCGACCTGTTTGACCAGCTAGAAATTGTCAACCCGTTGACCCGTGACCCGTTTCCATCCCTGTTAGGCAGAAGCGTGATTCATATCTGTAGACCAAGTAACGTCATTCTACGGCGCAGCTGATTTGTGAATGGCACCACTCAAGATGTTAGTGGCAATGATTATTGGTCAGCGGCATGAGAGACTCAATGACATGAGTGCATGAGCTCCGTCAGTCTGCGGGAAATGGTACGCCCTATGAAGTGGTAACTGATGGCTGATGGAATCCAACTTGTTTACAGATGCGACGTGTGAAGGGATTCGAAGAATTGTTCGTGGTGTAAACATTCGTCATGCACCAACAAAATCCCGACGTGTTCTCGTAACCACTGTTACCATCATGAGTGAACAGTGATACTATGGCTGCCCACACTTTTCGCCATACTAAAAATCCAATAATTTCTCCCCCTCTAGGAATACGTTAACTGCTCATATGACTGAAGAAATTGCTGTCTTGGCATTTTGCGCAATCTGCTGTTCCTCTAGGAATCAGAGAGTAGAAGTTGGAGGTTTGGTGCTGTTCAGAAACTAATGCTGCATCCAACGCCATGTTTCTACGCATTTATTCGCTGCAGCAAAGTGTCGGTATTATTATTCGTTAACCAGATGAAATAGAATTCATAAATTCTACAAGAGCATTTCATGCCTATTTTTTGAGCTTTTAATTATTTGTTGCTTAAATATTTTTCTGTTCGACACAAAAAAAAAAAATTGTATCATATGATGGTAAACACTGTTGATTTTTCTTTCAAATTTATATAGAAACAGGAAAAATTACCTTTGTAACTAAACTAACCTGCTAAAGTACAACGGCCATATTATTATAAATATCATAAGATGAAGAAATATTGGCACAGCAAAATGTGCGTTATTCTTTCTCAAAGTATTTTCTCTCGGATGATATGCAAAGTTCCCGTCATTCAGTCCACTTTTCAAAGCATGTGGCGAAAGCATTTTATGGGAGCTGCTTTAGCGACCCCTGTACATTTTGAATAACGTCAGCATCTGTGTTGAACATTGCGCCACGGAACTTCGCCTTCATTGTTGGAAACAACCAAAAATCGCACGGGGCGAGACCAGGACTGTAGATAGGCTGTGGCGTGATTTCAATACCGCATTTCGTAAGAACCTGTTGAACACAAGAAGCCACATGTGGGCGGGTGTTATCAATGGTGTAAGGTCCACTTGTCCACCAGTTCCGGTCGCTTAATCGATATGTGTTGTCGCAGACGCTTGAACACTGAAATGTTATACACAACATTGGCAGTAATTTGTGGACGAACGGCATGCTTGTAGACTACTCCTTTATGATGAAAGAAAATTATCATCATCTTCCCAGCTGATTTGGTTTGGCGGACTTTTTTCAGAGGAGGCAAACCTGTGTGTTTCCAGACACACGTTGCGCGCTTCGTGAGGGGCTCGAAATAGTGGACCCATGTTTCATCGGCAGTTATTACTGTGTTTAGAAAGTTTGGATCTTTTGCAATAATTTGTTTCCACTCATGACGCAACTGAACTCTGGCGAACAATTGTTCTCTCGTCAGGTGATGAGGTACCCATCTGGAACACACACGACGCAACAGCAATTTGTCGCGTAGAATGCGGAATGCCGACGATTTTTCAAATATTAGTTGACGCCGCTATATCTTCACGCATCTTTCGTCGATCTTCATGCAAGATTGCCCAAACAGTGTTAACAATACGCTCCGTAACAACACTTTCAGGTCGACTAGGAGCGAGTTCCACCGACAAACCCCCATTTTTTTGAAATCATGGTGCCATCTAAAAATCGTTGACTAACCCAAACTTTTATCTTTATAAGGTCTTTTCTAAGCTTTTTTCAAAGCTGTTTTCATTAAAATAGCTGTTTGGGGAGCCGTTTTACCCAAAGCGTAGCACAATTTTATCGCGCAACGCATTTCACTTATTAACACTGAATTACACACCTCCATAGCTGTGTGGCGGAATGCAGGCGTACCTTAAACAACTGCGCAATAACAAAACCTGAATTGTCTGCCACGGTTAGTAGCTGTTACCATAGATACTTCCTTAATTCAGTTAGTCGTCTACGTGGTTGTTTTTCCCCTTAGCACTGTTGCCAAGTCTAAAAAAATTATCTCAGTTTTTATGGAACGACCATTTGTATAATCCTTTACACTGCTCTTTACCTTTTAAATATTTCTTGCGCTAGATATATTGGAAATCTGGGTTTACTATTACTGAATTACTCACAAAGCAGTCAAAAAATACACTCACGTTCGTAAAAAAAATCTGGACATCTGAAAGGAGTCGAGATACCACTTTGATTTTTACAGGATATGCTAATCAGGTAGGAATCATTGGCATGTCGACGTCATAGGTGAATGCGTGCAGCGTATAGGCAAATCAGATCGTGCAACGTCACAGACCGGAAACTGGGTGTTTTCCGTTATAAGCGCCGCGTTGCTCGGTCGGCATGTCAGTGCTTGGTCAGCACCGGGTAAGGATGCCTCGTTCCGCGTATAGGCAAATCAGATCGTGCACCATCACAGACCGGAAACTAGGCGTTTTTCTGCTATAAGCGCCGCGTGGCTCGGTCGGCATGTCAGTGCTTGGTCAGCAGTGGGTAAGGATGCATCGTCGTCGTATAAGACATTCGTACAGTCAACATCAGCGAGTTCGACAGAAGTGGCATTATCGTCATGAGAGACTGCAATGCATTCTACCGGAAGACTGCCAGTCGTGCGGGTTGCTGTGTGTCTGTCATGACAAGAATGTGCAGGGAAGGCTACGAACAAGGGCATGGAACACGAAGAGAATGTTCTAGACGTCGTGCATAGACAACGCGAAGGAACAACCACAATCTCATTGGAATATCTTTGAGTGACCGTTTAACATCATCAACGGCGTTGGCGTAGCAGTGGCGAACTACAAAGAAGGGCCTCGGACACGAAGATAATATTGTAGACGTCGTGCGTAGACAACGCGGAGGTACAACAGCAATCTCATTGGAATGTCTTTGAGTGACTGTTTTATATCATCAACGGCGTTGGCGTAGCAGTGGCGAACTGTGACACATTCTCCCATGTGAGCTATAACAGCACATCTCTGGGTATTATTACAGTTTGGACAGCAGGGTCATCGATTTCTCCTCGTGCTACTGGCACCGCAGCAACGGCCTGTCAGGATGCATCGAACGAAGGGAGTGAGTGGCTTGACGAATGGTACAATATCTTGTTCACGTACAAAACACGCTTTTGTTCAGGCCAAAATGATGGCACGTCTGTGTCCGCCGTCGACAGGGGAGAGGCGTCGGGAAGAGTGTATTTGCATCAGGCATACCGTCCAACACGAGAGATTATCGTCTGGGGTGCTATCGGGTGCGAAAGCAGAAAACCTCTCTTGGCAGTCCGTACCACCATAACGAGTCTCCTTTACGTGAATGACATTCTCCGGCCAATCGCCCTTCCAGGTCTGCAGGATGTCCCAGGATCATATTTCAGCAGGGCTATGCCACACCGCATAGTGCAGCGACAACACGTGTCTTTTTCAGGGATAACAACATTTGACTTTTGCGCTGGTTACTAGATCGACGGATTTATGACATGTAAAAAATCTCTGCGACATTTTGGGAAACAGGAATTTGTCGGTGACGCAGGTCGAAGCGCGTCTCTTCGCTCCGGAGTGAGTTGCTCTAACGGAAGGAATAAATTGATGCAGATCTGTCGTCTTCACATGTGCTTCACCTCTGTAGTACGTCACGCATTCTAAAACGACATTTGCAGCGGTACCACCGTCCCCAGCAACTATTGATGGGCTTTGGACGCCGGTCAAAACAGCCTGGATGGCTATTCCACAAGACACCATTCACACATTCTTTGATTTGATGCCTCATCAGGTGATGCAAGCCGGAAGCGGCCACACAGATTATTAGCTACATCGACCCACCTGGTACGTGTGACACCGAGATACTAATAATTTATTCTGTATTGCCTAATTAACATATCCTGTAAAAATCAAGGTCGTAGCTCGACTCCTTTCAGGTGTTTTTCTTTTGATGAACATAGGTGTACACTACATTGACAAACGTCACCGGACACCTAGAAGAGAAACACAACATAGCATTTATTGAGATACATTAGTACGTCGTCGGTCCACCTTTAGCCTTAATACGTGCTCTAACCCTTTAAGACATGCTTTCGACAACAGGTTTTGAAACACAGCGATAGGTATCCGCTTCCATTCAGTACATAATGCTGTCGCTAACTGTTGCTTAGCAGTAGGCCTTGGTTACAAACTTCTTATGCGGCGCTCTAATTCATTCCATAGGTGGTCTATGAGATTAAGAACAGGGATCTGTGTTGGCCAGTCCACACACAATACGGAATTATCGTCAAACCACGCAGTAACAGTCTTTGCTTTATGGTTAGGTGCATTATCCTGCTGGTACCAACAAAAGTCTGTTCCATAGTACTGCCACAGAGTTGGCAGAGCATAATTGTCCAGAATATCAAGGTAGACGTACTGGTTAACAGGTTTGTCCAGGATAACCAATGGGTAGGGAGCATACCACGAGAAACACCGCCACACGAGTACACTGCCAGCACCAAATTTGACTGTAGGAACAGTGCACTGTGGTAAATAGCGTTCCCCGTGCTGCTTCCATACCCACACACGGCCATCAGACTGATGTATCGTGCATTATCTGTATTCATCAGTCCATAGAACCCGTGTCCGTTGATCAACGGTCCCCGATAAATGTTCTTTACACCATGCTAAACGACGAGTAGCATTCCAAGTACAGATGAAAGGCTTATGAGCAAGCGCACGACCTCGGAAACCCATGGAATGAAGTTTTCTGTGAATGATACGTGTACATACCGAGGTTCTAGCATTTTTACTCACCTGTACACTTTGGTCTTATGCAGTACTCCGTCGATTAGCTGTAACGACTCTCCTGAGGCTTCGACGTCCTCTATCACTGATTTTCTTTGGTCTGACGGTACAGTTTGCTGCTTCATGCACGCCATGTGTCTCCCACTTATTCAGTACATCCAAAACAGTTGACTTGGGTATGTTTAAACGCCTATCGGTTTCTCTTTTGCACAACCCACTAATATAACACCTAACAATATTTCCTTTCTCAAAGTCTGTTCCCTCCGCACGCGACATTTTCACTCAACCTTACAGTGCGATATGATCGCGGTCAGCTGCGGGCTTGTTTTTATACCCTTTGCAGCGGTGCCGCGGATCTTAACAACGCAGCGGATCCGTTGATTTGCTTTTGAAGGGTGTCCGGTGATTTTTCTCAATCTAGTGTATATCTTTCGTATAGAATGTAAACGTTCATCAACTTGAATTTTTATTGCGATTTTGGAGTTTTGTACGCTGCTCGTGTTTAAAATTTCTAAAAAGGTTTCTTTTCCATAGTTTGACTTTGGACTAACGATTCGTTTATTAGTACGGTGATGTCACTGAGTGACGTCACAGTTTATTCACCTTTGAGGGAGATGAGTTCAGCAAACTTTGTGTCTCATTAACTCTGCGTTTAACCGAGAGCTTGACTTGTCCACGATTCAATTAGTTAACATCACTGCCGGATACGTTCGATACCGGAATAATTTGCATATTTTGACATGATGCTTTTACCTGCTGATTAGCATTTAGGTCGGCCCCGCTTCTGAGAGGTCGAATTCCTATGGCATGGACTACATACTGCGTCACTAAGAGGGAGAATTGTTCCAACAAAAAAAAGTGAATTAGGAAGCCTCGGTTTCTTTATTTTGGAAGAAGGTATAAAATGAAATGAGAAATGGAAAATACACTGTTCGACGTTGAATCGCCACACCCAAAAGGAGTGAGGATAGAGGAGTGAAATTGAGCATGCAAATAAGAATACATAAGGGCTTCCCTTGATGTTATTTTCGGCCACTTTCAGTTTTTATCAGATGAAATAATGCAGAACAATGGGTACGCCTAAGTGGTTGCACCGCCGCTAACAGCAATGCAAGTAGCAATACGGCGTGTCAATGAATCATACGGTCGACGGATATCGTCCTGAAGAATGGAACACCAAGCATGGTTGACTTGCTCCCATAATTAATCGAGATCGTGAGCCGGCCGATTCAATTGCAGACGACTTCCAATGCCGTCCTACAGGCTTTCAATCAGGGTTGAATCGGGCAATCTTGCTGACCATGGAAGTGTTTTAACATGTTGCAAACATTGTCTGGAGACCCGAGCGGTATGTACATGGGCGTTATCTTGCTAGAAAATGGGGTGCTGTAGGCCATTCAGCAACGGTATCAAAATGCGCTGCAGAACCTCGCTCACGTATCGAGCAGCTGTCAGTGTGCCCGTGATGAAGACAAGAGGTGACCGGTTGTCATGCGCAATAGCACCCCATACCATGATCCCTGCGTGACGGGTGGTGTGGCAGTCGCGAACGAAACCTGGATCCGTCCGCTCACCAGGGTGTTGCCAGACACGGATCCGTCGACCATCAGCACCCAGACGGAAACGGGATTCGTCACTGAAAACCACAGTGGTCCATTCGTGAATCCAGTTCGCATGACTTCGGCACCAAGCCAGACGAGCGCTGCGAAGGCTGGCCGTCAACGGCAGTCGACGTAACGGTTACCTACTGCGCAGGTTTGTCGCGTGTAACCTTCGGTTTGCAGTTCGGGTTGTTATGGCGACGTCCATGGCCGATGACGCAGCACATCGAATATCGGCCGCAGTACTTTCTGGTGACGAACGACCATGTCGAACAATCCGCATCCAGGAGTGCTGACGTCAGTTGGACTGCACAACTGCCGCTCCGAAGCACGGACGAACTTTCCTGTAACCACTGGAGCCAACGGCGTCCAACAGTTCGTGCATTCCGTTGTATATGCGCAGAGACAGGACGTGTAGACCAGTCCGTTTCACACAGGCCTGCAGTTCTTCCTCTCCGAAAATCATTCAAATGGCGATAAATCTGCTGACGTCATGTGTCAGGCATTTTCGGCCTTGGCTGAACAGTTTCCCATCATAAACAACAAATCTAAAATGTCCACGACACTTCCACCAGCGACCACACATTACTATTCCTGTTGCTACTGGTACCTTTTTTCACGAACGTGTGACGTCATCGGCTACGGTCTAACATGGTATCAGTACACCCGCCCTGCGATTTGCACGTTTGTAGCACACCTCTTTCTAGGAGGGGAAGTTTCTGTGTCGAGCAGTGTGTGTTTGTCTCACATAATTTATAAAATGAGAATTATGTCCCAGGCAAAAAGTACCGCATGTCTTTTTGTCAAGTCAGATTTCTAGCTGCCAGCGTCTTTCCTTAACAGCATGCTCTATGGAATAATTGATTGGTCACGATATACACAATAAAAAAAGGAAAGAAAAAACGTTTGTGAATCTGCACTTGGAAATAATTGCTTGCTTAAATTTCAGTTTAATAAGAAACATGAACTTTATCATCATAGGTGAAAAAATATGCAAAAGAAAACAAAAATAGACTTGTTATTACTGTAACGCGATAAGAGCGTAGGCGGAAAAAACGATAATGATGAAAGAATATGATCTATTTGTAAAATGAGAGAAAGCGGAATAACATACAATTGCTTAAAACCTTTACAGCTACAAAAAAGTACACACGCGTAGGAAATTTTGGAGTTCTTTTTCGCAATTGAAAATCATAAAACGTAATTGAATCTTTTAGTCGTCCTACGCAATTTTAGAACGAGAGTAGCTGCTGTATAATAAAATCGTTATTGGATGGAGAAAAGAGAAAATCATGGTGAAATCTGTGGTACACGAATATTAAATAATTTTATGTACCATGTGTTTTGCGAAAAGTTTAAAGCTTCTTTTCAAAATGTGTAATGATCGTAGGTTTTAAGCATATGGATATATGTGAAAAGTCCGTTTAACCCAGAACACCACCTTACATGAAACCTGTTTTAAAATATCGCATCTGGTTCGTATTAGTAGGTACCCGGTGTAGCTTAACTATAATACACTTAATTGAGCATTCAAATTGCATTTCAAGAAAACGCTAATAGTTCCACTTACAGTTTTGTAACTCTTTATTCGAGTCAGACAATCAGTAGTCGCTTCCATACAATATATTCACTTGATAACGGATATAATTTCCGCAATAATAAAACACTTTTCAGTAATCACTCTAGAATTAGCTCAGACGTTGAGCATATAACATCAACTATCTCATGGCAATATAAACAAGAGCTTGAATTTTAATTTAGCATGAATCAGTAAAAACAAATTAGCTTAACGAAGCGCCTTCAACGAAATTTCGGTTAATTGGGACACATCGGGGTTAGAACATTTTGCACCAATCAAGCGGCTGCCCCAATTATGCGAAGCTTTATCCGAAAGAGGTAACCTGAGATGTTCTTCAAGAATTGTTGCAAATAAATGGCTTCCCCGATTAACCGATGTCCCAATTAACCGGAATCTACTGTACAGTAGATTTCGATTAATTGGAACACATCAGGGCTAGAACACTTTGGACCAATTAAGCGGCTGCCCGAATTATGCGAAGCTTCATCCCAAAGAGCTAATTTGGAATGTTCTTCAAGAGATGTCCCAAATAACCGGTATCTATTATACAGTTGATTCCGGTTAATTGGAACACATCAGAGCTAGAACACTTTGGACCAATTAAGCGGCTGCCCGAATTATGCGAAGCTTCATCCCAAAGAGCTAATTTGGAATGTTCTTCAAGAGATGTCCCAAATAACCGGTATCTACTATACAGTTGATTCCGGTTAATTGGAACACATCAGAGCTAGAACACTTTGGACCAATTAAGCGGCTGCCCCAATTATGCGAAGCTTCATCCCAAAGAGCTAATTTGGAATGTTCTTCAAGAGATGTCCCAAATAACCGGTATCTATTATACAGTTGATTTCGGTTAATTGGAACACATCAGGGATAGAACACTTTGGTCCAATTAAGCGGCTGCCCCAATTATGCGAAGCTTCATCCCAAAGAGCTAATTTGGAATATTCTTCAAGAGATGTTCCAAATATACGACTGCCTCGATTAGCCGAAGGCCTATTTAACTAAAATCTATTGTATATCTTCACACAAGTCGGATTAGCAGGAGACGGCTCAACAAAAGACAGACAGGCCGTCCCGGTGGTGCAGTGGTCTAAGCGATGGCTTCTGATCATTCGGCCGAAAGGGGTCCGGGTTCGAATCCCGGTGAGGCATGGATGTTGTGTTTGTCTTACGGCACTGGTTCTCTCTCTTCCCTGGAACCAGTGACCCTAAATTAGGGACGGGCGACTGCTTATAGCCCATTGAGTTGCTCACGGTGGTCGTTAAACCTCCAATCAAAAAAAAAAAAAAAAAAAGACAGATCTCACTTTAACACATCGTTCTTATCTTAGCTTCTTACGTACGTACCACTGTCTCAGACGTAAATACTCGCTGCACAAAACATTTGGGCAGAAGGAAAATATAAACGTTAAGTGTAGAAAATGCTTAAAGGAGAATGAACCAAAGTTACACAGAGACAGAAACTAAAAAGAAAAGTTATATTGCATAGAGTATAAGTTGTAAATGTTATGTGCTGTAACGTACTACAAAGGCGAAACATGTGTCAAGACGACAAATTTGCAGCGATACATTCCGTTGGTGTAGCTTAATGGTAAAGCATTCGGTTTCGGAGCTGAGGGACGCGAGTTTAGATGAATGTAGACCTTAGCCGTAGTTACACGATGACACAATGAAACTTAGTGATAAGTTAAAACTTTAATGCGATAAAAATACATACACATTAGTTAAAATACCATTAGACCTATCAAGGTTGCATCAGCCTCATCTTCAGATGGAAGAAACTACATCGTGAAACACACACGGGCACATATATATGTAGGAGTAAATTAGAGCAGTTGCCACTCAAAGAGACACAAAGGTAATAGTAAAAATGTAGGTCATGACACCTAGGTACGAAGGTGAAATGAAATAGTCTGAGGTGTGAGTAACGTCAGTTAGTGACAAATATGCAACCATCCTTGCTGCCCTCCCAAATAGGCCTCTCTACTATTCACCGAGAGTTTGTACATTTGTCATTTTTTAAATACCTGTTGTAATGAGGACCTACCGGTTTTTGTTCATCTAGCATGGAGACTTTTGCTAATTGATATTGTCACTAACTGTCGTTACTCACAAGTCTACCGACCTCAGACTTTATTTCATTTCGCCTTCGTACCTAGGTGTCATGACCTAAATTTTTACTACTACCTTTGTGTCTCTTTGAGTAGCAACTGCTCTATTAAGCAGCTGCTCTGCTCTAATTAGACTGTCTAATGGTATTTTAACTAGTGCGCATATGTTTTTATCTCTTTAAGGTTTTAACTTATCACTAAATTTTATTGCGACATCGTGCAACTGTGGCTGAAGTCTGCATTCATCTATATACTGAACGAAAATAACCTTCCTACTACTTCCTACTCGATGCGAGTCTGATCTCCGTCACCGACAAATTTGTGAATTTCGCAGTGCTCCTAAACGTACCAGCAGATGAAATCAAGTTAGAATGTTATGACCTAACAAACATCTTTTCTTGTTAGAAACCGATTTCCTGCGACTGGGAATAGCATACATTAATTTAAAACTATTCGCAGTTCGTCATCATAATCATGATCAACCATTCCCGATTTGCAGTTCATAAAGGTCTCTTCCACAACTCCTGCATTAATCAATTCTTTTACATGCCACTCCACTATACCTTCGCATTTTATCCACTTATCTGTGGCCTCTTCCTATAAGTCATTCCCTGTCCTTTGACATCCAGTCTAGTATTTCATTTGTCCATCGATGGTCACCTATTCACCCCATATGTCTACCTCATTGTCACTTGAAGGTCTTTAATTTGATCTTGATGTCATTAACTCTTGCTGTTTTCTTGATCCTTCAATTCTTTTTCATACCTTTTTTTGGTTGCAACAAACGTGCATATACATCTCGCGATGCTTCACTAAGTTGTCTGCAGCTTCTGAATGTTCCTTTTAACACGACTTTTGGACCTTTGTAAAAAAAAAAAGATCGTACTTATGTTATCACTTTGTCCGTCCATCCGTCTGCCTGTGAACACCATATCTCTACAACTATTAGTCCGATATGTAAAATTCTTTTTGCGTTAGAAAACTTGAAATGTGTGAATGATGATTCTTACTTGTCGTTTTTTTTTCTGATTCACAACTTCGCCGCCAGAGGGCGTAAATGCAAAATGATATCGAATTCAAAATACATTTTAGTCCATATATTCGCTTCTAAATATCCGATTGAAAAGAATATCCTTTTTTCGATGCTACATATAACGAAGGCTATTTTGGGCACAGTTTATTTTCCAAGTAATAACCAAAAATTTTCGCTAGGAGGTATACAGATAAATTGCGTTTCTCCCGATATCTCCACATTTTTTTTTATTGGAGGTCGACCACCATGAACAACTCAATGGACTATAAGCAGTCGCCCGTCCCTAATTTAGGGCCAATGGTTCCAGGGATGGGAGAGAGTCAGTGCCGTAAGACAAACACAACATCCATGCCTGACCGGGATTCGAACCTGGACCCCTTTCGGATGAATGATCAGAGGCCATCGCTTAGACCACTACGCCACCGGGGCGGCATATCTCTGCTTCTAAAACTTCGATTTAAAAATTTTTTTTTTGCATCGGATGCAGCTCCTGATGGGAAACGGTTTGCATAAATTTCTTTGTTAAAGAGTGGTTTGATCACAAGGGAGCATAACGGTTTATTTCTGCTTGTACTGCATTTGCAGAAAAATCTGAGCTTTTGAAAACTCGTTTGAAAAAACTCTTTCGTGGACCGATACCGCTAACCTCGGAAAACCTGTTGAGAATACCTCCTGCTTAAAATAGTGCATAGTTCCTCCGCCAGGGGGAATTGATGTATATCTTATTTTTGTCGATATCTCCACTTCTAAAAGTCTGATTTGAAAAATTCTTCTTTTGTCGGAGAGTGTTTCCAGTGCAAAATGTTTCTCATGTAATTTTCAATTTTTCACAACGCACAGATGTGCCACGTACTGGCGTAAGTTTACGTCTACGTTTATATTATTTTTGTGGCAATATCTACGAGACTAAAAACCCGATTGAAAAAATTCTTTGGTCAGATACTGCTAACTATGAAATCATTTGGTATGTACTTCTATCCCAAAAATTATGTACAATTTCGCCGCTAGGAGCGCAAATGTTCAAATGTTTAATCAATATCTCTGTTCCTAAATGCGCGATTTAAAACAAAATATTTTAATACCTGTCAACATTTACCTTGTGGAACATTTTTGGTTGGTATTTGAGGAATTCTGTAGTTCACAGATCTGTCGTTAAGTGGTGTCCGTGTTCTTCTGTTTGCAGCTGAGTGCACAAACACCATCTAAAAGGATTATGTTTCCCATCTTTATTGTAGCAAATGGCATACAGTAAGAGAAGAAATGCCTCAATAGGGTGTTAAAAAGCCCATATAGCTTTTAAAAACCCTATTGAGAATTTTCTTCTTTATTGTATGACATTCGCTGCAATAAAGGAGAAATTTCTTCTTTATTTTATGACATTCGCTACAATAAAGATGGGACCGCCCCGGTGGCGCAGTGGTCTAAGCGATGGCCTCTGATCATTCGTCGGAAAGAGGTCAGGGTTCAAATCCCGGTGCAGCATGGATGTTGTATTGTCTTACGGCGCTGCCTCTCTCCCTTCCCTGGAACCAATGGCCTTAAATTAGGGACGGGCGACAGCGTATAGCCCATTCAGTTGCTCACGGTGGTCGTTATGCCTCCGACCAAAAATAAATAAATAAATAAAGGTGGGGAACATTATCCAATTTCAATAATGAATATGTTTCTCGCTAAGGAGGCGTATAAGTCCAAACCTTTTTCTAGCGTGGTGTTTGTGTTTTTCTGTTTGAAACTCTATCTCCGCTTCTAAAAGCCCCTCTGAAAAATTTCTTTCATACTGGATGCTATTCGCTACAATAGAAATGTGGAGCATTATTTTCTTTAGATAGCGCACAGATTTTCTGCTAAAGGGCATAAAGGTCAAAACCTTTTTCTCGCTATCTCTGCTTCCGCGAAACGTATTTGGAAAGTTCCTTTTCCTGAGCATAGCTTTTGACATGAAAAATACTTTTCGCTTGTTTTCAACTTTTCCATTTTACAAAATTCTTCCGCTAGAAGGCGCATATTTATATCATTTGCTTCTCTGTTTCTTCTTTTAACTGTTCGATTTGAAGATCTCTGTCTCTGATAAACATTTTGCGCACCATCTGTTAATTTTCGTAACACAATTTTAAGCCTATGCTGGAAGTAAGTAGGTGTTTCTATTTCTGGATGTTTTATCGATTACAGAAATCCCGTTGATTTTTTTCTAACCGGTTGCATTGACTTTGAATAATGATAAATTTTATTTGCGTCGGAAAGGATTCAAAAGACGTGCTCATTACAACCGATAATATAATGTTGTCTTTCTTGTTTACTTATTGTACGTCTTTGATCCGAAATTAAGAACTGGATGGATTCATCGATTGAATCCTTTTCGTTTAAGACATAGTGGTAAATTTCTGCTGAAAATTGTACTGTTACTTCCAAATGAACTCCAGCGGAGTTTTTTATATTAATTTATTCTTCGATGTGGTCCTATCTTGATATCTGTTGTCCAAGGTGAATGCAAGCATTAATTACTTCTAAATTTGCCCCATCAGCCTCTAAATTTTTAATTTTTGTAGAATCATTATATACCATTTTGTTCTGTAAGTCAATTTTTAATTCCATTTCTTTCCACTTATCAGGAAGTTCTTATATCATACTGTGCAACTCCAACGGGTACTTTTAGGAATGACTATATCGTCAGCAAAACAATGTTTGTTTAAGCAATCTCAATTATTACGTATTATACATTGCCTTCCCAGTAGACTTACGTATTGGATTAATGCTTTAGTAACTCACTTGTACGCTGGTTTAATGGCTTAGTATTTTAGCCTGCAATAATGGTTGTACAAGTTGATACATTTCAAGAATTTGAATGTTTTCACACAGTTCAAACATTCCATTTGATCAATGCACGAGGGTTGTACCAAACGTAATACAAAAGTGGGCATAATCTTTTTATTAACTGACAGAGGTGTTCAAATTGCTCAATATTTGTAGAGTAACTATTTCTCTATACAAAGCCACTACTCATTATAGTCACAAACAGAGTCTCAACAACATCACAATCGATACATTTGCGTCATCATTGAACCCAACTCTCGAATCCCCTTTGAAAACATTCAGGTGTGGATTTTTGCAACCACTTCTTCACAGCCAATTTCACCTCATCCGTGTCATTAAATCCTTGTCCACGGTGAATGTCCTTCATTGGACCGAACAGATGGAGGTCGGAGGGCGCCAGATCTGGGCTGTACGGTGGATGGGGGACCACCGACCAGCCTAATTTGCTGATCGCCTGGTTTGTTGTCAAAGATGTGTGTAGAATGTGGATTCTTTTCAGATTCTTGTTCAATCTCTTCCTCCTTATGGCTTCTCTCAGCTTCTTGAGTGTCTCAATGTACCTCTCGCTGGTCACGGTACGGCCACGTTCCAGAAAATCAAAAAGAATGACACCCCTGTCACAGCAAAAATCAGTCACCATGACTCCTGTGCTGATCGCTGGCTCTTCAACTTCTTAAAAGGTGTGACGCCATTCCATAGACTGATTCTTCGTTTCCGGATCGTAAAGAAACATCCACGTTTCATCCCCTGTCACCAGATCGAAAAACAATCATTGGCTTCAAACGCTTACAGCAAATCAGAGCAGACTTCCACCTTTCTCTCCTTCAAATAGTGGGTCAACTGCCGAGCTACCCACTTTGCTCACATTTTCCGATACCCTAAGTCTTCTACCATTTTCTGTATGGCGTTGTGACCGCAGTCCAAAGTCCAGTTGTGGAACAAGCTCACACATTGCGACTAGTCTGTCCGCGCGAATCAATTCATCCAGTTGCTGACAATTAGTATTAGTGGTTACAGATGATGACCTCCCACTGCGTGATTTGTCTTCAGTGCTGGTCCCCCCCCCTCTTTAAACTTCTTCATCCACCTGTTCACGTTGCTCTTGTCAATGGTGGCATCTCCGCAAACATTCTGTAGCTTTCTGTGGATGTTGGACAGTCTGCATCCTTCCTTCGTCAAGAACTCAATGACGGCACGTTGCTTCTGTTTGGAGTCCATTATTTACCTGCAATGAAGAAGAAGGAATACTACAGAGGAAGAGTTACTCTACCAACATGTGTAATTCGAACGACCTGTGTCAATTAATAAGAAAGTTATGCCCACTTTTGCATTACTTTCGGTACAACCCTCGTATTAATACTTAATACAATTCATATATTTCTTTTTTTGGAAACGCCATTGTTGACGTAATAGATGTACAATTACCGCAATGGTATATTGTAACTTTATTTTTAAATACACCAGAGTTGAATAATTACGAAACGCATATAGCGTATGATTGCCTTGAAAAAGCCTCCCAGTGGAGTGCGAAAGTTTGGCGAATATTTGTGCTGACTACACCACGAAAATAAACGGATTTCATACGCTATATGCGTTTCATAATTATGGTATATTGTATTTATTTACCGAAATTATGAAATACATTGAGGCTCAATATTAAATTGACCATATCTATAATTTTTACAAAAACACCTTAAACATCATGCTTCCTGCGCACGTAGTTTCATACAGTCCAGTGCATATGAAACAGTGTTGTTCTCATATTATTAACCGATCAACACATTGAGGAATTATATTTAGTTGTATGCCAAAAGGGGATTGTCGAAACAGAGTTTCTGCAATGGTACCACACAAAACATTATGCAGAAATTTGGCCGTTCCCGTTATAAAACTTACATTCAATTAAAAAATTAAGTGCCAATGAAAATAAGGAAAACGCGGGTAAAAAACTTGGTCGTGATTTGTTTAATTCCGAAAGGAAATAGTGATTCATATGATTTATCGTCTCCATTGCACCAGAATCCAGTGACCGAGGGTACGAATTTTTGTCTTTTAATCATTGGTCCGAGATGTGTTCATGCTCGAATCTAAGGTGAAGAATGGATGGTGTACTTGCTTTACGGTGCGTACTGGCTCTCTCTATTCCCTGGAACCAGTGGCCCCAAATTTGGGACAGGCCACAGATTACATCCAATTGAGTTTCTCACTGTGGTCATTAAACACCCGAACAAATAAGCAATATAAGTATGATCGTTTTTTTACAAAGGTCCAAACGTCCTGTGACGGCAGAAACCTGGATACAGTTGTTGCAAAGGCATCGTTGGATTCCGTTTTTCCGTTACACTCGGATAGCGGTCAGTTCGTGTTTCCTTAGCTGTCGTACAACCTCGGCTAGCTCTTCTTGGACTGGTTTTCCGTCTCTTGGAACTGTTCACATATTGTCGAAACGACGTTTTTTAACTAACCGGGCCATCCTGCTGCCTCCGATTGAGACTTTCTGCTTCAATTCGTCCAAAAGCCCGCCAACTGAAAGATTCACCAAAACAATGGTGACTTGTCATCTTCAGAACTGACGAAGTGCTTACCAATGTGCGCATGGAAAGATTCGGGAATGAAGCGATGTGGTTGACATTTGAATTCCTATACGAATGAGTAATAGGGTCGTAGATCTGTTTTCACAAGATAATCCAAATGTTTATATTATTGTTACAAACTCTCCACCAAATCAAGGGAATTAGTACCAAATTGATAATTATGTTTTTAATGGTTAAAATTTCGTCTGAAGAAATTTCGCTGCTGCTCTATCGCGTGAGTTGAAAACAAGGAACCCGTAAACTTTGGGGTTGCCTTGTCAAAGAGGGCAAAACCTCAGAAAGCAGCTTGTGAATATTGTGTCGCCAGCTGACATCATTGAGTGTAAGGAAATTTCAAGGGACAGAATCCAAGCAGAAACAGACATAACCAAAGTGGCAAATTCAGTTAAAAATTCTCCGTCATAAAGATGCCCATTTCAAGGGGTTAAAGCTTTATGTCTTTCAATCAACCCCACGTTCTGTTAGAAATTAAGAGAGGGTCCGCTTGGTTCCCTATCACTTTGTCCGTGTTCATTTCGTCCACGTTCCCTTGGTCCAGTTCATTTCGTCCAACGTTCATTTTGCCCACTGTTCACTTCGTCCGCTGTTCACTTAGTCCAATGTTCACTTCATCCACTGTTCATTTCGTCCACTGTTCACTTTGTCCACATTCATTTCGTCCTCAGAATGAATGGAATATCGTGGGAATTTTCTGTTTTCATGGAAATTTTGTTATAGGCAGAAGAAAAGGTCAGCGGACATTGCTTGCATGCGATTCTTCTTCCTGTCGATGTTTCTCGATTAAAACGTAACGATTTTAAATGTTTTTTAAAGTAAAACCAGGAACTGAACTTTGAAGACCTTTTTAACTGTTTTGTGTGGTACGATGGGAATCACTACAGCATGACTCACGCTATGTTCGGAAAACCACTATAAGGTGGAATTTTTTTAATAACGCTGCTCTTTTACTTAGCCACTAAATATTAATTACTATACTTCATGCGTAGACCCTTTTGACAGTTTTTATTCTGCCGATGTCATATTCATAATGTTTACGTATCAAGTCAAGGGAATATTATTGTGCTTTTACTGAGGCACGAAATATTAATCCACAATCCCTAGGTCTAGGCCTTTTTTACAACTTTTATTCTACCGATGTCATAGTCATATCGTTTACATATCAAATCAAATTAATTATATTGAGGTTTACTTGGGCACAAAACATTAAATAATAGGCCTAAGCCCATGCCTTCTTACCAGTTTTAAATCCACCACACATAATAATTCATAACGTTTACATAATAAGTGTTCTGGTTGATAATGCGCTTAGGCATAAAGTATTTATTCATCGGCTTTGCGCCTATGCCTAGGGACTATTAATTAATATTTGGTTTCAAAGTAAAGGCGCAATAATATGGGCCTGGCCGGTTTTTATAAAGTTAGGAATATGATATCAGTAGAATAAAAACTATTCAAAAGGCTTAGACCTGGGGCCTATGAATTAATTTTGAGTACCTAAGTAAAAGCGCAATATTATTAACTTGTTGTGATATGTAAACGTACGAATATGACATCGATAGAATAAAAACTGTAAAAAGGCTTAGGCCTAGGGCCTATGAAACAATATTTAGTGCTTGAGAAAAAGCCCAATATTATTATCTTGTTTTGATACGTAAACGTTGTGAATATGACATCGGTAGAATAAAAACTGTAAAAAAGGCTTAAGCCTAGGGATTGTGAATTAATATTTCGTGCCTCAGTAAACGCACAATAATATTACCTTGACTTGATACGTAAACATTATGAATATGACATCGGCAGAATAAAAACTGTCAAAAGGGCCTACGCATGAGGCATAGTAATTAATACTCAGTGTCTAAGTAAGTAAAAGAGAAATATTAATAACTTGACATATTATGTAAATATTTAGTGCCCAAGTAAAAGTGCAGCGTTATTAAAAAATCCCCCTTATAGTCCTTTTCCGAACATAGCGTAATTCATGCTGTAGTGATTGACATCGTACCGCACAAAAGAGTTGAAAAGGTCTTCAAAATTCAGTTCCTCGTTTTACTTTAAATAACACTAAAAATTGTTGTTTTAATCCAGAAACTTAGACAGGAAAAAGAATCGCATGCAAGTAATGTCCGCTGACCTTTTCTTCTGCCTATAACAAAAATTCCTTGAAAACAGATAATTCCCACTGTATTCCATTCATTCTGAGGACGAAATGAATGTGGACAAAGCGAACGGTGGGCGAAATGAACAGTGGACGAAGTGAACATTGGACTAAGTGAACAGCGGACGAAGTGAATAGTGGACAAAGTGAGCTTTGGACGAAATGAACTGGACCAAATGAACATGGACGAAATGAACTGGACCAAATGAACATGGACGAAATGAACACGGACAAAGTGATCCGTCACCGGTCCGCTTGACGTTGGACACTAGAGAGAGTAGGGGCGATACGCAATCTGAGCTACATTTTGCTCCTATTGTCACCGTCTGTTGCGAAAGAGCACAAGTAAATGTCTATAGTTTTGAACAGTACAGCCTGGTAATAAAGTGAGGGAGAAAAAGAGAAAGACGCGGATAGATGGACACCGACATGCTGCCGAATAATCGCGACGAACAGAAAATAGCGCCGGCGAAGTTCTTGGCTGCTCATGAGGCAGCAGTTAAGACATAAGTGGTCTGTAGGTACTACCGCACTAAAGAGGAAAAATTTGCATACAGGTGACGCAGTTTTTAAGAGGAGCTTTGCTTTTACATTGTGTTCATTCCAAAAAACATCAAACTGAGATAGAGAGAGAGGGAAAGAGAGAGAGACAATAGAAATATATGTGACAGAGAGAGAGAGAGAGAGAGAGAATATAAATATGTGTAACAAAGAAAGAGAATATAAATATATATAACAGTGAGAAAATATAAATATATGTGACAGAGAGAGAGAGAGAGAGAGAGAGAGAGAATGTAAATATATGTGACAGTTATATTTTCGGATTTAAGTGGGATTTGTTTTCCAGTGGCCTTACAGTTCGAGTACATGTAACATTATTATGTTTGCTCAGATTCGTCGTCGAGGCTGTTGTTAAAACGTAAATATTGATGGAAAACATTGTGTTAACTTCATTTTATCAACTAGGAAATAAACAAAGGTTGTCATAAAACAACTGAGAAGGTTTCAATATAAAAAATGCATACCTTAATTGTCACGGAAATGGACATCTTTTTCGAAATAATGTCTATTGCATGAAATACAGGTGTCCCAACGTTCGGCCCATTTTTTGAATGTCTTCTGGAATTTCTCTTCTAAAATGCTGTCGAAGCACCCCTGCGCAGTTGTAATAAGTTGTTGATCCGTCGCAAATTGTCGTCCCCGTAATGTTTTTTTTTCTACAGAAAGGGGAACAACCAGAAATAACATCTTGACAAGTCTGGACTACATGCAGATTAGGGCATCAACTAAACATTCATTTTCTCCAAATAAGAAGCGACAGAACTGGACGACCTTGCATTGGGCCACACATGAAAAGAAATGGGGAGCCCGAGTTGAACAGACTCGTTTCATGCCTAAATGGTCGCTTAAAATTCTGTGAAGTGATGGTTTTGAAATGTGAATAACTGTAGGTGTTTGTCTTCCCTTATAATAGTACCTATGGTATTGATGTGTACATCTGTAATACTCGTCAAAGGTCTTCCTCCATGCGCGATTAAAGCCGCCGACTCACGACCATCGATACATTCTTTATGCCATCTGTAAATTGCTGATTTTCCTAGACATTCATCTTTATAAGCGTCTTGCATAAGACGGAAAGTTTCTCTCCGACGGACTTCTTAAGTCGAGAGCAAAATTTAATGGTAATCTTTGGTCCTCTTTCACATCCATTTTTTCGAAAAATCACAGTGCGAAAACACTTGTTAGGGGTTCGCGAAAAAACGCTTATTAAGCTGCGCACAGCCGACAACACATGCGTGATAAACAGGTGTGGTCGGTTGCTATGGTTACAACAACGGCTACCATTTTTTTTTTTTTTTTTTTTTTTTGAGACTCGTGCCAAGACGGGGAAGCCGGGACTCCTCTCTATGTTTACGGGCCTGGCCACGGGATAAAGAACTTGCTTGTGACGTCACGCTAAGCGACAGGCGTTTCAATGGGTAACTGAAGGCACTGTGAAAATATTCATTATTTGCTTCAAATTATTTAAATTCCTTTTGACTGACGATTGTAAGCTGTTACTTCATGTACAAAATGTAAAATTTGTGTTAAAAAGATTAGTGGTAAAGAAGATTGAAGAGCTGAGTGTGGTAAACGGAAAATGTTCAAAATGTAATCAAACTACAATAAATTTAAACTGGGTCTAAACTGCGCTTCTGTGTTTATATGTATATTTTTAAATATACATATAAACATTTAATCAGTCATTTTTCAATTATATATACATTTAAAAATGTATAATTTTAAATATACGTATAAATTGAAAAATGACTGATTAAACAACAGGTCAGGGAAAACAAAATATGCTATGTTTGCAGGAGCTACTTAATGATTCTGGTCTTCGTGTGTGCCTCACCAACAATGGGAATATCTCCAATATTTCGCAAAGACATTTGATAATCATTATTACAAGAGAGCTGAATCTTAACCCTAGTCTAGCTACCCAAAACCCCATACAAGTAAATATATTTGTACCTTGATTTTTATATACCATTTGTATTTTTCAATTTTCATTACATAAAAATTACCATGCATGCATGTTCTAACGCATGTTTGTAACCATGGGGAGCTAAATCAGTATAAGGCAAGTTTATTTTTCATTTATTTATTCCTGTGTGTACATTGTGCTGAGAGTTACACAGTCTCAGTATTAATTTAGTTTAATTGGCAGCGTTAAAACTTTCTCATTTAAAGCAAGAACCTCCTCTCCTTCATGGATGAAAGCTCTGACTGTCTTGGTCTGTATGTCCTGGAACATTATGCAGATAAATAGTGAGAATAGATTATATTTCTAATTCCTCCAATTTCAAAATAGACTAGTGAACGGGGAGGCTAAATTGTTAAAACCACACATAAATATAGACTGTAGTAGAATTATTAGCACATTTTCAGTGACTTTCTTTTCCAAATACCTTTACAGTATTAATTTAGTATATAGTTCGCCTTCCCCAATCTTTTTTATTTACTTCTGTATATGCTGCAACATTAACCTGGTGCATCATTATTATAATTTTTCTTTCCTGTGAATTACCTTTTCAAACATATTCTCAGTATATTAATATTAGAGCAGTCTGCCTCTTCAAATGTATTATTTTTTGGATGAAAGCAATGTAATTTGATCAGAAAAAGTTGAAAAAAGTGACGCAAATTTGGCGGCTGTTTTATTAATTTTTCGACGACTGAATTCCCAGAAACGTATAGTGCGACTGAATACCCAGAAACGTATAGTGCTGTAACCTTCTTGGTGCACATTTCCGTCGCTTAGCGTGATGTCACAAAAACGATGGCCAAGCCCGTAAAAAGGGGAGGAGTGAGTCCGGGGAGCGTAAGTCTTGATTTCCGCTTCTGTTGTATTTGCAGCAAAATATGAGCTTCTAAAATCTCGATTGAAAAAAGTCGTCGTTTGTTGACCGATATTACTCATGTCGACAAACGTTTTAGGAAAATTTTCTTCTTGAAAAAATGCATGGTTTCTACGCCAGGGGGATTAGATGTATATCTTACTTTTGTCAATATCTCTACTTCTGAGAGTACGATTTGAAAAATTCCTTTTTTGATGGATAGTGTTTCCGATGCGAACTGTTTTTCCTATAAATTAAAAATTTTCAAGTTAATCATAGACTTTTCGCTAGGGGGCACAAAGGTAAATTGCGTTTTCTGCGTTATTTCTGCTCCTAAAGCTCTGATTTGAAAAATTCTTCCTGTATCGCATACAAGACCTGATGGAAAATATTTTTCACATAATTTCTAATGTTTGGTAAAGAATGGTTTAGCCACCAGGGGTCATAAGTGTTAATTTCTGCTTCTGAAGTATTTGTTGCAAAATCTGGGCTCCTGAAAATTTGACTAATTTTTTTTTCTTCGACCGATACCGCTCATATGGATAAATCTTTTGAGAATACTTTCTTCCTAAAATAATGCATGGTTTTCCCACCAGGGGACGTAAAGTCACATCTTATTTTTGTCGATATCTCTGTTTCAAAGAGTTCGTAAGCTCACGATTCCGTTTACAGCAATATCTGAGGGATTAAAATCTCGATTGAAAATCTTCTTTCTTTCGTCAGATCTATTGTTTTCCATACCTGTTCCATTGACTTTGAATAGCTTTGATAAATTTAATTTGCGTCAGAACGGATTCAAAAAGACGTGCTTATTACACTCGAAAATTCGGTGTCATCTTTCTTGTTGTATTATTTTTTCAGCGTTTGCTTTAGCAATAAAATGGATCCGTTTCATTCACGTTTCTTATTATCAGAACTTGAATCAGGTACAATTTTAACATTCTAATTTAGTTTCTCCAGTGAGGGCTAATGAATGCCGCCCAAAATAACATTTTAGTTAATTTCAAGTAATTAAAATGCAAAAAAAAAAAAAAAGAATATCTCTCGCTGAAGTAGAGTGACATCCGAAGAAGCGGAAACATGAAAGACAACAGGGCTTTCGGAACTGTGTAAGAAATTCAAATAAGAGATATGCAGATTCCTCAACTTTCGGGTAGAGGCATTCATATTATGAATGTTTTGACTGAAAATTATTCATGAATTATGCATGCTATTCCAAAAGCAGTTCTCTAAAAAAATGAACAGAATTTGTAAATTCGAAAATTTAAAAAGATGTCTAACCTTGTAGTCTAAAACGATTTTAAAAAATGTCGCACAACATCATGGCAGTTTGCTGTCGTTGCAAAAGATGAGACTGAAACAATCTTTATCTTTAGCGTATTAAAAATATTTCATTTCTCGATATGTGCTTAACATACGTTCATATTCGTTTTAAAAATTTCATTTTCACTTCCCTTACTCTTTGAAGTTTTCGCAAACTATTTTGCAAGACTTCTAAAAAAATAGTTCTTAATTAAATATTTGGCAATGTACACTCATGGACAATGACATTTGCGCACCTAGAAGAAATATGCTACAGCCGCGAAACTTTGCAAATAGCTAGAGTGCGTGCTGGTATGCAGATGATCCACGTTTGGTGCGATTTCGCATGACCGCACACCCTGTGGTGGCGCTGCAAACACCAACCGTCAGCCTTATAAACCGGCGTGTAGTCGATGCTCCATTAAAGCGAAAGCACCGGCCGACGTAAGCAAAAGTACAGAGTGACAAGAATGCCGGATAGACGCCGGTGACGTCGATTTACGCAACTTACGAACATTGAGAAAGGCTTGATCATCGGGCTAAAAACTGTAGGATGGTCGGCGCGCCGAATAGCCCGTCACGTGGATCCTTCTGACCATACCGTTCGACTGTGGCGGGAGCAGTAGACACGTGACGGCACTGCAACACGGAGGAGCTGATCCGGACGGACCAGGAGGACCACCGGTAGAGAGGATCGACGGATTGTGCGCCTGGCACCAACAGTTCCCACGGGGACCCGGTCCACTATACAGGCAGATGTAGCGGCTCCTGTGTGCCCACGAACCATTTTTCGTCGCCTCGCGGAAGCGAATCTGCGATTCCAGCGCCCTTTACGTGTGCTTCCATTAACACTGGAACATCTCCGTCTCCGTTTATAGTGGTGCCAGGCCAGAGTGATATGGAATGCCACAGACTGGCGACGTGTGGTATTTAGCGATGAGTGCCGCTTCGTCTTGTGGACAGATAATCATCGTGTCCGGGTGTGGATGTCCCCGGGCCAACGACACAATCACAACCTCGCTATCGAGCGCCACATCTTCCCCACTGCAGGCATTATGGTCTGAGGAGCCATTGCCTACGATAGCCGATCAGCTCTAGTAGTGGTACGTGGACCTTTTATGGGCATGCGGTATTTGGATGAGATCCTACGGCCCAATGTGCTCCCATTCCTGTCTGGGATTCCAGGTACTCTATAACAGCAGGATAATACCCGCTCGCACACGGCTCGGGTTGCACAGGACTGCCTATGTCATGTTCAGACACTTCCATAGCCTTCCCGCTCCCTGGACATGTCCCCTATCGAGCATATGTGGGACCAGCTGAAACGCCAGCTGCCGCTGTGCCGCCGTGCAGCCGTGCTGCACTAACCGGGATTTGGAGCACACCGTCCAACATCTGTGGGCCAGTCGGCCACAGGACAACATCAGGCGTCTGTTCGCCACCATGCCGGACCGTATTGCAGCATATATAGCCGCACGAGGCGGTGCGACGCGCTGTTGAAGATGACCGGACTGCGTGCCACTGATCCCTCTGTTTTTGCTGTCATGTATATCATTACGTCCATAAAATTTCAGTTCAATCCGATGCTTCCTTCTTGATGCTCAAATCTCATTGTTCGTGAGTGTATATGGAATAAAACGTATTATAAATTCGATATCGTTCGAATTTACGCCCTCTAGCGGCGGAGGATTTTCGTCGGGGAAAAAACAAAATGAAGGATCATCATTCGTACATTTCAAGCTTCCCAATGCAAAAGAACATTTTCAAATCAGATATACGGTGTCCACAGACGGACGGACGGACAGATGGACAAACATAACATAAGCACGATCTTTTTTACAAAAGACGTGTTAAAAAACGAGAGGAAAGAACGCATTAAAAGAAAACATTAAGCGGCCCTGATAGGCGAGTGGTTCGAGGTTAAGTTTCTCACAATTCGAAGCAGCTGGGCACGGGTTCGAGTCCTTGATGAGGCATGGGTGGTGTGTTTTTCTTGCTGTGCTGGTTCTTTCCGTTCATTAGATTCAGTGTCCCGGAATTAGGAACGGGAGGCTGCTTATATAGCCTTCAAAGTTCGTAACTGAGATCATTAAACCCGAAATAAAAAAAATTACAAATGAAGTCAGACAAACTCACAACGCAGTACCCAGCAGAGATGGAAACGGGTCACGGCTCAAAGGGTTGACAATTTCTAGCGGGTCAAACGGGTCAGGCCAAGGTGTCGCTCACCCGATTTCGACCCGGTTTTGCTTCTGTTTTATTTCTGAAAAGAAAATAAAATAAAGGAAGAATTCGCACTGTGGAATTTTGTGCTCGATACTGGTGCCCGCGGAGTGAAAAACGAAGGAAGAATGTCATATGAAAGAATAATGTCCTATGAAGGAAGAATGTCCTCTAATATATAGAATGTAATATGAAGGAAGAATGTCCTCATAAGGAAAAGTGACCCTTCCTTCTGAATGGCAATGATAAAAAAGACATCCATATTTTGGAAACTTTCAACTCATCATAAACTTGTGAAAATTTGTGTTGCTGTGAAACATATTCTGAAACTTGATATTTTATCAATAAAACAGGAAAAACTGTAATTAAATGTGCCACAAGTAGCTTAATTCAAAAATTTTAACTGTAGGGCATCACAGTTAGATGGAATAGTCTTAACATTACTGCGGAGCAACTTTATGACTTTCGGAGATGTGTTTGAAAACATGTGTAAAACAGTTTGGTTATGTCTTGCAAATGAAGGACGACACGACAGTTTCAATACTTCCTATGAGTAAATTATAAGTTCCTACAATACATTTGCTTGATTGCCGTAGAACCACAGATACGCACTGCGGAGACACTTTTTGAACGCCCTATGTACACTATATTGACAAAGGTCACCGGACACATAGAACAGAAACACAACATAGCATTTATTGACATACGTTAGTACGGTGTCGGTCCACCTTTGGCCTTAATGCATGCACTGATCCTTCGAGACATGGTTTTGACAAGGTTTTGAAACACAGCGATAGGTATCCTCTTCCATTCAGCACATAATGCTGCCTCTAACTGTCGCTTAGTAGTAGGCCTTAGTTTTAAACTTCTTACGATGCCCTCTAATTCATCCCATAGGTGCTCTATGGGATTAAGATCAGGGCTCTGTGCTGGCCAGTCTACACGATACGGAATTATGGTCAAACCACACCGTAACAGTCTTTGCTTTTTGGCTCGGTGCATTATTCTGCTGGTACCAACAAGGCTCTGATCCATAGTATTGCCACAGAGTTGGTCGGCCATAATTGTCCAGAATATCGAGGTAGACGTGCTGGCTACTAACAGGATTGTGCACGATTACCAATGGACCGGGACCATACCACGAAAAACAGTCCCACACGGGTACACTGCCAGCTCGAAATTTGACCGTAGGAACGGTACAGTGTGGTAAATAGCGTTCCTCCGGCTGCCGCCATACTCACACACGACCATCAGAAAGATGGATCGTGTATCTGGATTCATCAGTCTGTAGGACCAGTTTCCATTAATCTACGGTCCACGATAAATGTTCTTTACACCATGCTAAACGACGAGTAGCATTCCGAGTGGAGATGAAAGGTTTATGAGCAGCCGCACGACCACGCTAACCCATTGAATGAAGTATTCTGCGAACGGTACGTGTACATACCGAGGTTCCAGCATTTTTATTCACCTGTTTACTGAGGTATTGTGCAGTACTCCGTCGATTGGCTGTAACGCTCTCCTGAGGCTTCAATATCCTCTATCACTGATTTTCTTTGATCTGCTGGTACGTTCTGCTGCTTCAGGCACGTCATATATCTTCCACTTATTCAGTACATCCAAAACAGTTGATTTGAGTATGTTTAAAAGCCTCTCGGTTTTTATTATGGACAACCCACTAATATAACACCCTAAAATATTTCCTTTCTCAAGTCAGTTCTCTCCCGCCGCGACATTTTCACTCAACCTCACAGTTTGATATGATCACGGTCAGCTGCAGGCTGGTTTTTACACCGTTTGCACCCGTGTCGCGCATCTTAGAAACGCAGTGGATCCGTTCATTTACTTTTGAAAGGGTGTCCGGTGACTTTTGTCAATATAGTGTATATAATATACGTAGTTCAAAGCACATTTGTTCTGGTCGGGTCCGGGTGAGTTACAGATCCGTGTCGGGTTCAATTATGTGACGTCCGGGTACAAACGTTTTGACCCGTTTCCAACTCTGGTACCGAGACGCACCAACAACAATATGCGTTACCAGTCCCTACGTTCCTAATGTAGAGCTGTGGTCACATCCAATACATGATGCCACTTCACTTCGGCCTGAAGCAAGATACGTGTACTATCAGAAATCACATTCTGTTCACCCGATCTGCAGCCAAATATATGTGCTTCGTTCTATATGAATCACCCTGTTAGTTTCAGAGATGTATTAACATCAGAAAGACGGGCCTTTTAATATCAGAATTTTTTTCCTATTTTCTGCGTGTAGGTTATTAGGCTTTGCAAGAACATATAAGGAAACTATAAGGTTTTCCATGCTTTCTCCTGTTAAACATTGGTTCGCTTTTCTTAGGAAACTGGCTCAAAGTAAAAAGTTTCGATTTCTCCGAATGTAGGCTAACAATTTTCGCAGAACACGTTGGATACATAGTATTACGCCCTAGGGCTTTGCTCAGAAACGTGTCGTAAAATTTTATGAGAGGAACGAAGCCGGAGAGATCTCGCAAATCCGAGGATTCCGATCAGACAGTCTTTATCGACCGCCAGATCTACAGACAAGTTCTTTCAAACTAAACATCGCCGCTATTTTAGACAGTGAAAGGGAATTATCGAAATATTTCAGCACTCTTGTGGAAACATCGTCATGTTTATTTTGGCAAATATCAATTATAACGCAATAAAATATCACATTATGACCAAATATAACATGAAATGCTTTATAAAAAAAGGAACATTACTTTTAGATCAGTGACAAGTGCTCTTCGGTTTTTTTACATATCAGTGGCCTTCTTTACGTGTTGTTAACAAAACCTTCACTAAGATACTATCCAATCGCTTGATACGATTTACAGTGTATCGATGTACTCAAAGAAATAACTGAAAGAGCAAATGAATTCGAATTCTGACTATGTGTTGCTCTTATTGATTATGAAATGGCTTTTGATTCCATGAAACAATCAGTAGTAATGATGAGTTTGAAATTTTACGGTACTAAAAATACGTTCGTTAATAGTATTGATAGCATCTATTTAAATGCAAATGCAAAGGTTCGAAAACTAAGTGAAACTATATCACCTAAGCACTTCAATGTCACTTTGAAAATTGTTTTCAGTCACTGAACTGGGAAGAGGTACAAAGTGATCCCCCAACACGCTCGTTTTTTTTTTTTTTTTTTTTTTTTGTTAAAGACGTTAAAACTGGAACGGTGCGTTTTGATTAAAATTTTTTTAAACACACACATGCAAATGCAAAGGTTCGAAAAAAGAGTATACATATCACTAAGCTGTTCTCTGAGATTCAGAGGTTAGCTCCAAAAAGAAATACAAATTACCAGATAATTTTTGATTAATTTTTACCGGATCAAATTTCTCCAATTACAGCGATCTTGAAATACACCTCGGGCTTCACTGACATACATTACCCGCCGTACACAAGATCTTCTATACTTTATTCTCATAATTTTTTTCTCATGCAGACACTCTTGAATCTGATCCTCCCATGACTTCCTTGGCCTTCCTCTGCATTTCCTTCCTGCAATTTGCGCTAAAAAGATTTTCTTAGTAAGCATCTCATCACTCATTCTTTCAACATGGCCAAACCACCGAAGTATATTAGTCTCCACCTTGCTAACAACATTTTGCTTCACATCACACAACTGCAACACATCTTCATTCCTCACACCATCAGAACGTGTACCGTGGTGGATCATCATTCTCAAGTGTGGTAGGTCCATATCCCACACTTGAGTACATTTTTGCATTTCTTTTTGTCTTTTTAATCAGGTGAATACATCATTGTTGGGGATTAGCCCACAGCTGACGGTTTCAGTTGATCATTCAACCTAAGGATTCTGGAACAAAACCCCAGTGAATTGAGGTCTTTTCACCAATGTCACAAAGAACTAGCTGGTAGCTCTCCAAGATTCACAGAGGCCCTAGTTGCTGTTGTGTGTGCCATTGTTATTACGGAGCGCCCAGAGGAGGCAAACCCATCTCTCACTAAGATCGCGAACACAATGGGCAATTTTTCTTGAAACTGCACTGGGTTTTTTTTCCAAATGCACTCCAGCCAAGTTTTATAAGCATATTAATTTCTTCTATCTTGTGACCCTCGCTTGATATCTGCTGTCAAAGAAAAATGTTGACATCAGTTACTTTTGCTCGATCAAACACCAATTATTTAGTTTTTATAAAAACATTTGTGAAAACACAAGTTTGTCCGTGTCCCCTGACTAAGTCACTCTCCCAACTGAGCTACGCGGACAGAATGTCTCGCTGTAGAATTGTCGTCTTGATACACGATTTCACCTCTGTAGAACGTCACATCATCTCCCTCTTAATTTTTTTTTCTTTGAAGCGAAGTAGGCATTTTTTTTTTTCATTAATTCCGAACAATGTGTGGAACAAACATCACTCATTTTTCGAAGAACCCAACGTCCATTGGATCCATTTTCCACAATAGGGCGCGAATGTGAAAACACAAGTTTGTCCGTGACGGGCATCGTGTCACCTGACTCTTTAGTAAGTCGCTCTCCCAACTGAGCTACGCGGACAGAATGTCTCGCTGCAGATTTGCCGTCTTGACACATGTTTTCCCCTCTGTAGAACGTCACACGTTGTAAGTGAATTTTCTTTTCAGTAAGTTCATCTTTAATCCCATTTTGTAGTCAAACACTTGTACTTGGATTTTCAGATATTTTGTTGATAATATATACGTGTACACCTTCAATACTGCCATGATTTCGAAGACATTACAACTGCTGGGTTTGGTACAACAGTTGACGGTCGTTGAGCAAAAATATGTTCAAGGATTAACTTACTTGCGCTTCGAATTAACTGTACGTTAGAAAAAATAGAAAAAAATAGCTGTATCGGACGGGGTTCGGACAATTGGCCACCCGGAGGACTGGCCGCACGGAAAACTGGCTACAAAAGTTTAAGGGGACGTATAAAAATTGTCCTTTCTTGGGCCTCTAATGAGAATTGAATCGAGAAAACCTTCCATGTAAGCCAAGCGAGGGGTGTACTTTAATTTGAGGAAATGAAAGTTCATTCGTGAATACAAAATAAATGACTTAGTGCATTTTTTTAAATTACCGTGTTCGACAAAACAAAGGAATTACAGCATGACTCATACTATGTTTGGAAATGGACGATAAGGTGGGATTTTTTACGCTTTCTAACCGTAGGTTGAAGAAGCGTAATGCTGCAGCTTTGTTCGTCTGTCCGTCTGTCTGTCCGCACGATAACTCGCGTAAATATGGTCCGATTTCAATAAAATTTTAGTATGTGTTAAGGGACCACCTGGGGACAAACCCTTTTGAAAATGGGTGAAGTGGGGTCAAAGGTCAGGACATAGGAGCGGGATCCATTCCACTGCCTTTATGCGTCATAACTTGCGTAAATATGGTTCGATTTCAATGAAATTTTAGTATGTCGTAGAGGACCACATGGGGCCGAACCCTATTGAAAATGGGTGAAGTGGGGTCAAAGGTCAGGACATATGAGTGGGATGCATTCCATCGCATCTTATTAAAGGAGCAATTCTTGTATACTTGTAGATTTTATTTTGGAAACGGCTCTAAGGTTTTTAATGAAAGCGGATAACCTACCGTTTTCTGGTACTAGAAATCGATTTAGCTTGATCTCGACTTTGGAAAAATTCGTTTAGTGGGTTAAATAACCACCCCGAGTTACCACGTTTTTAGTGTCATGGCGTCGTCCTATTAATGTTTCCCATTCTATGAAATCTTATGGCCGCCCCGGTGGTGCAGTAGTCTAAGCGATGGCTTTTGATCATTCTTCCGAAAGAGGTCCGGGTTCGAATCCCGGTGAGGCATGGATGTTGTGTTTGTCTTACGGTACTGGCTGTTTTTTTGATTGGCAGTTGCCAATAAAAAAAATCTTATGACGTCACACTATCGCGATCGACTCACGATTGAGATGTTGGCGCGCGTTCAGGCCATCTGCCTCATTACGTCACGCATTTTTTGTGGATCCTATTAAAGTTTCATGACGTCACACTCTCGCGACCATCTGCCTCATTACGACACGCGCTGTGTGCGTATTACGTATTACTTCTATTTTCTTCTAGAACAAAAAGTGAGTTCTGCCAGTTGCTTGAAGTTGGTGCGTAGTACAGTATAAGTAGCGGATCGCTGACTTGGCATGTTTTTCTCTTCAAAATTTAAATTTAATACAGCATTTGTTTTGTTACATTTTTGAATAGCCGCTTTATTAATTACTATTAACTGAGTGTCACGTGGATGGTAAAACAATATAAAAAATACGGCTGGGCGACCCCTTACAAAACGTGCACGTTTCAACTTTATTAAGAAGAATACGGCAGTGTTGGAACAAGAACAAGCAGAAGAAGTAAATATGGAACAGCTTGACATTCAAGAGCCGATGGCTTCCAATGACATTCCAGTCTCGAAACACATGACCTTCCATTGGAAGAAGATCAGCCTACAAAAAGACCATTCCGAGCAGCTAAGGCGAGGAGCACGGAAATAATGTCCAACGTTATTAAAACCCTCAATGAATCTATATCGGAAGAAAACCTCGATCAAATGTGGGGAATAAATAGACAGCGATGAAGAACCAATGTTACCATGGGGTTCGATGAAGAACCCCATGTTAACATTTATTGTTCGGTGTTTCATGTTTGGAAATAATAAAAACAATTTAAAAAAATTCTTACTCTAACACAAATAAAAAATTATCATTCATCTTTGTTTTGATGTTTATTCTCAATTCATTTGTCTCTAATTCGTCTATCATTATTAATCTTGATGGTTTAGACTTAGCATTACAATACGTGAAAATAACATATCAAAATATATTTTTTTTGTGCCCACATCACCCCTTTACCCGAGCGATGCTCTGTGTTCCTGATATTTGCCCGTATGCGCCAGAACTTGCGTAAAAATGGTTCGATTTCGATAAAATTTCAGTATGTGGTAGGGGACCATCTGGGGACGAACCGCATTAGAAATGGGTGAAATGAGGTCAAAGTCAGGACATAGGATCGAGATCCATTCCATTGCTCTTATGCGTTATAACTTACGTAAAAATGCTTCGATTGAGACCAAACTTTTCATGTTGTTCCGGAAGTATACTTTACCGGTTCTGTTGAATATCATCGAAATGGGGTCAAAGGTCGGAGTAGAGGAGCGAGATTTATTCTACAACCATTATCCACATAACTTGAGTAATAACTTGAATAATGATTTCTGGTATGTTGGAAAGCGTATTATAATAAATGCATTGCATGATTTTACTAACTTGTTTAATAACGATGAGCTTTTATTTAGGAATTAAATTTTTACATAGCATGTCAAGTTATTAATATTGCTCTTTTACTAACGCATAAAAAGTTTATCAGTAGGCCTTATGCATAGGCCCTTTTAACAGTTTTTATTCAAACGATTTCATATTCATAACGTTTACGCATCAACTCGAGTTAATAATATTGCACTTTTACCTAGGCACTAAACATCAATTCCTGGGGCCTAGGCCTTTTTAACAGTTTTTATTCTACCGATGCACATTCAGAACGTTTCCATAATGTTAAATATATCCTAAAATAGTATGAATCATGGCATAATTTCTTTGTTTCGTCGAACACCGTAGTTTTAAAAAATGTACGGTCATTTATTTTTCATTCACGAATGAACTTTTATTTACACAAATTACAGTGCAATTCTCACTTGACCTGCATAAAACGCTTTCTCAAAATTTATTTGAGATTTCGAATTCAATTCTCATTATAGTGCCAAGAAACGGCACTTTTCACACGACCCCTTAAACTTTTGAGTCCAGCTGTCCGCCCTGTCTTTCAGCCATAAATCGTAAATATTTCTTAATGATATTGAGGTATGAGGACTCGAACCCGGACCTATCTCGGGCAAATGGTCAGAAGCAAACGTTTAGGCCACTGCTTCACCAAGGACGGCTTTCATATTTTACAAGCTACAAGGAATTACACAGAGATAGGCACTGCAATTCAATTGCTTTTTACGAATTCAATTTCACAGTTCTCCATGAAATGAACATAACTACACTGAAGTACCAAAAGTCATGTGATAAGTACCAAGTATCGTGTACGGGCTCCTCTTGCCCGGCGAAGTGCAGCAATTCGACGTGGCAACAATTCCGCAAGAGGCCGGAAAACGTCTGGAGAGATGTTCAACCATGCAGTCTGAATAGCCACCCACAGTTCCCCCTTATTTGTAGGTACAGGATCTTAGGTGCGAATGGGAATTTCCACCACGTCCCATAAGTGCTCTATTAGGTTCATGTCGGGCGAATGTGGTGGGCACACCATCCGTCGGAACTGTCCAGAACGCTTCTCGAAACGATTTCGGACAACTTGGGCCCGATGACATGGTGCATTGTGCGCCTGGAAAATCCCATCGGTGTTGGGGTACACGAAGTCTATGAAGGCTGCAAATGGTCACATAGCAGAGCAACAAAACGATTACCGGTTAATGACATGCTTACGATGACCATAACACCTAAACCGTGCCACCTAAAGACACCCCACACATGAATGGAACGACCACCAGCATGGAACCACCACCAGGTTATGACAGCATGGGTCCATGGCCTTATGTGGTCGCCTCAACCCGAACCCTGCCTCATGTGGTCTGCTCCACACCCGAACCATGCTCCTAACAACTGGTAGCATGACTCATCGGATCACGCCACTTGTTGTCAGTCTTCCTGAGTCCAATTACCGTGTTCATGAGCCCAGGTGAGGCGTTGTGTCTGATTTCGTGGTATTAACAAAAGAACTCTGGTGGGCCTTCTGCTCCCATACCCAATGGACGCTAAATAGCACTGCACTGATTTGATGGATATGTCTCTGATACCTACTGCATTGAATGTGGATGTTATTTGAGCCAGTGTCGCTTGTCTGTTAGCATGGACAATCCTGGTCAGAACCCGCTGGTCACAGTCATTCAGCACCCGTGGTCGGTCACTGCGCTGTCCACGGTGGGTGGTAATTTCTTCCATGAGGTATTTTCGGTAGACACCTGACACCATGAATCGAGGAATGTCGAATATTCCCACAACTTTGAAAAAGGAATGTCCCATCCGTCTGGCTCTCACTGCCACGCCTCGTTCAAAGTCCGATAATTCACGTCGGCTTGCCATAATCCCACTGGCGGTCGTTCAACCTGACTCACCAGATTACACCTCGCAACTGATAAAAGTCGTGACGTGCGTCGAAGCCTTTATATGATAATTTGCATACCGCTCTCTCACGACTTTTGGCAATTCAGCGTATTTTAAATATTTGACAAATTTCCACCCACTATTTACCAGATCTTAGATGAATTTGCTGAAACAAGTAAGGTTACCTTAGTTTTTCCATTAAAATGTTTCAATGTGTACTACATTATAATCGAACAAAACATTCATTAGTATAAAAACAAACTTATTTTCTGCTTCCTTGGAATGATATTTAGTTTTTAAATTGTTTAAACGTTAACGGTATGCAAATATAACTAATAGTGAATACAATATATTTTTCATCATTTGAGTCTTAAAAATAACAAAAATATATCAAAGAACAGCTCATAGCCAAGGATCCCAGTCGGGCATTTTGCCAAAAAGGTTTGGAATAAATCCCATTGAATTGGACTGCTTTTGGCCAATGTTACGCAGAACTGGATTGTACTTTAAAGATATTTGTACCGAAGTTCAATTCCACATAAAAGTTCCGGATTCGTAGAAGCCACTGCTGCTGTGGCGTGTATGCACGTGAGTAGCTAAAAAAATTAACCTCGCGATGGATAAAATGTCTAAGTGTAAAAAGAAAGGAAAAAAACGGGATTTGGCCATGTTGAAAGAGTGAATGATGAGATGTTAATTAAAAAATATTTTTCAACCCTGGGTGGCAAGAAAAAAGGTAAAGGAATTGTAATGATGTCATGGAAGGACCAGATTCAGGAATGCTTGAAAGGAAAAATGGTAATGAATATGAAGCACAAAGGTCTTACGAGAGACGTGTGATGGATGTGAGTGAAGCTCGAATTGGATGCCAAAATCTCAGTCGAGGAAAAGATTGATATATATCAGCTGTAAACAAAATCAAATAACATCAATCATTTTGTGTTAGCAGATGATCATTCTTTAAACAGCTAATCACTGAAACTCAGACAACAGCTAAGTTATATACACTGAAATGCAAATAGTCATGGGATGGCAGTATGCACATTTTTAACTGGCGCTGCTGTCGTATAAAGGCTTGGACGCACGCCACGATTTTTATCAGTTGCGAGATGTAATCCCGTGAGTCAGATTGAACAACAGCCAGTAGGATTATGGCAAGCCGACGTGAATTATCGGAGTCTGAACGAGGCATGGTAGTGGGAACCAGAGGGATGGAACGTGCCATTTCCGAAGTTGTGCGAATATTCAACATTCTTCAGCCCACGGTGTCATGTGTGTACGGAGAATACCTCGTAGAAGGAATTACAACACACCGTGGACAGCGCAGTGACCGACCACGGGTGCTGAATGACTGTGACCAGCGGCGTCTTGTCAGGATTGTCCATGCTAACAGACAAGCGACACTGGCTCAAATAACATCCACATTCAATGCAGGAGGTACCAAAGACATATCCATCAGGCAGTGCAGCGTAATTTAGCGTCCGTGGGGTATGGGAGCAGAAGACCCACCAAAGTGCCTTTCTTAACACCACGACATCGAACACAGCGACTCACCTGGACTGGTGAACACGGCAAATGTACTCTGGAAGACTGACAACATGGGCGTGGTCCTATGAGTCACGCTACCAGTTATTACGAACTGTTGGTAGGGCTTGGGTACGGCGCAGACCCCATGAGGCCATGGACCCAATCTGTCATTAAGGCATTGTGTGAACACGGTAATTAGACCCTGGAAGACTGGCAACATGTGGCGTGGTCCTATGAGTCACGCTATCAGTTGTTACGAGCTGATGGTAGGGTTGGGTGCGGCGCAGACCCCATGAGGCCATGGACCCAATCCGTCAAAAAGGCATTGTGTGAACACGGTAAGTGGACCCTGGAAGACTGGCAACATGTGGCGTGGTCCGATGAGTCACGCTACCAGTTGTTACGAGCTGATGGTATGGTTCGGGTGTGGCGCAGACTCCATGAGGCCATGGACCCAAGCTGTCAACAAGGCACTGTGCAAGCTGGTGGTTCCATACATGTGTGGGGTGTCTTTTCTTGGTATGGTTTGGGTTTTATCGTCTTCGTAAACATGTCATTGCCGCCCCGGTGGCGCAGTGGTCAAAGCGATGGCCTCTGATCATTCGCCCGAACGGGGTCCGGCTTCAAATCCCTGTGAGGCATGGATGTTGTGTTTGTCTTACGGCACTGGCTCTCTCCCTTCCCTGGAACCAGTGACCCTAAATTAGGGACGGGCGACTGCTTATAGCCCGTTGAGTTGCTCACGGTGGTCGTTAAACCTTCAATAAAAAAAAACAAAAAAACATGTCATTAACCGGTAATCGCTTTGTTGCTCAGCTGGGTGACAATTTGCAGCCCTTCATGGACTACATGTACTCCAAAAAGGATGGGATTTTCCAGGCGGACAATGCACCATGTTATCGGGCCCAAGTTGTCGAAAATTGGTTGGAGGAGCATTCTGGACGGTTTCGACGCATGGTGTGGCCACCACGTTCACCTGACATGAACCCAATACAGCACTTATGAGACGTGGTGGAAATGCTCATTCGCACCTAAGATCCTGTACCTACAAATGACAGAGCAGTGTTGGTGGCTGTTCAGGCAGCATGGCTCAACATCTCTCCAGAAGTCTTTCGGCCACTTGTGGAATGGATGTCACATCGAGTTGCTGCATTTACGCCGGCAAAGAGGAGGTCGTACACGATACTAGACACGTATCACGTGACTTTTGGCACTTAAGTGTGGTTATGTGTGCAATTGTCATTGCATTCATTTCATGGAGAACTGTGAAATTGAATTCGTATGAAGCAATTGAATTGCAGTGCCTATCTCTGTGTAATTCCTTGTAGCTTGTAAAATACGAAAGCCGTCGCGGTGGCGCAGCGGTTGTTTCTGACCATTCGTCTGAGATTGGACCGCGTTCGGGTCCCGGTGAGGCGCGGGTGTCGTGCTTGCCTTACGGTATTTTTTGTCCCCCTTCCTTGGAAGCAGTAGCCCTGAATTATGGATGGGCGACTACTTATAGTCCATTGAGTTACTCATGGTGGTCGTTAAACCTCCAATTAAAAAAATTAATAAATTAAGATATGAAATACATGTATGCCTAACATCAAGTTGTGTTAGTTCTTAAAAAAATGATAAAAAATTTCTTCATGCAAATCACACTTGTATGTTCCTTTTTATTATTATTTGCGGGTTTAAGGATCACTGTGAGAAACTCAATGAGCCTTAAGCAGTCGCTCATCCCTAATTTAGGGTCACTATTTCCAGAAAATGGAAGAGTTTTGTCGCAATAGAAGCACGTTTAATCAAGTTAGGAGGATAATGGCTGTGGAATAAATCTCGCTCCTGTGCCCTGACCTTTGACTCCATTTCGATAATATTCAACAGAACCAGGTCAGTATACCTCCGAAACAACATACTAATGTTTTGTCGCAATAGAAGCATTTTTAGTCAAGTTATGAGGATAATGGCTATGGAATAAATCTAGCTACTGTACCCTGACGTTTGACCCCATTTCGATGATATCCAACAGAACCGGTGCAGTATATCTCCGGAAAAACATGATAACGTTTCGTCGCAATCGAAGCATTTTTACGTAAGTTATGACGCATAAAGGTGATGGAATGGATTCCGCTCCTATGTCCTGAACGTTGACCTCGTTTCGCCCATTTTCTGTAGGGTTCGCCCCCAGGTTGTCCCCCTACCACTTACTAAAATTTCATCGAAATCGAACCATTTTTACGCGAGTTATCGTTCGGACAGACAGTCAGACGGACAACGATGAAGCATATACGCTTCTTCAACCTACGGTTGGAAAGCGTAAAAAAGAAGTTTAAACTAAGGATCTCGAAGAGTGGAATACTGAATTTTCATGGCTCTGTGAATTCTATTTTGATACTTTTTCTAAGGAAAACCACTTTCTTTTCAAAACCACTTTGTGGGGGAAAATACTAACGGCTGCACGACGAAACACCCGAGACTCTTTATTTATTGACAAAGTTCAGATTGTAATTTAAAGTTAAAAAAATCGAAAAACAGGACACCTTGAACTACACCTTGGAAATTTAGGTTGGGCTCCAGGCAACCTGCACACTCCCTTGGCGAAGTTCTTTGCTCCGAGGTTCGAAATAAATGTGTGATGATTCTTCCACATATCGTCTGGAATGATTTAGAATTATTTCTTTTACACTGAGCTTCTTGAAGCATGGTTTGTCGGTGAACCCAAAACCTGCGATCCGGTCCTCTCCGCCTTTCTCAAGGGAAGACACCTGTGATGTACCACTGAGTTGACGCATAAGTCTAAACGGCAAGTTGCAGCGATGCGTCTTGCCGGAGTAGTTCCATTGGGAGAATATCCCACTCCGGAGTTGTAAGACGTCTATTCGAATCCTACCTAGGGTAGAAAAGGCCTCGTTCTCTATAAGATATCGCATTTATAGAATGAAACACTGTGACGTTAGGACCTCAATTTGACACCAATATCTCATCGAATGATGCTTTAAGGCGTTTAGATAACGAAAGCATTTTGTGGCTCAAAATTCTTGTCGCTTCTCTAGAAACCAGAGAATAATCACTGATCACTGTTGTCGTCCATGATGAGCTTCATGCATGTTTTTAAGACAGCTAAATTATCACCCACTGGCTGATTCACATTCATCAAGCAATCGCGGGCAATGCATTCCAATCTCGTTTCGCGGAGTATATGCTAGCTGACCTTTGCGAGTCGACTGATTAATGCTTTATTTTCCAGTCAGCTCCCATAGAAGCGTCTAATTGTTCTAAACATGAGTGGAACTAATTACTGAAAGCGCACCGAATGCTGATCACGAGGCGAATATCATTCATAAGTCCCTAATCATATGCACCCAATCTTAATCATATGAGGCGTCTTCACACATACAAGACCTTCTTGCGTATCGTGGTTTTAGACTGAATTTCAGCGCTTGTTGATCAGCGAAATTCCTCTCTGCTTATCATTCTCCGTGCTGCCTTAATTTTAATCAGTAATGACTAACGATTCTGTCGAAATTACGGAAATGAATATCAGTTCATGTCGCGTCGTTAGTTTTCGTTTTTATGCAAATCAAAATGCATGTTGTGCATGCTATTTCGGCACGACTGCGTCGTCTGGTTTGCAAGCCTAATTACCAAAGCTGTTTTTGTATTTCTTAATCAAGGTCTGTGACGTATACTGTAATTTAACCTTCATTTTTAGTTCCTGCCTTATAACGAAGTAAATTTCTCCATTTTTGTCCACCCCGGGCATCGAGCCCGGGTCCTCTCATTCCGGAATAAGTCGCTCTCCCAACTGAGCTGCGCGGACGTATACTCTCGCTGTTATCTGCCTTTATCTCATGTGCGTCCTGCGGTGCAGGCACGTCACAGCCTTCTTATGTAAATTTGGTTTACTTTCCTTAAACATTTTACACAATGAACGTTACATTATTCTCTCTATGTGAATTAATTGTGTTTGGCAAATCTTACACCAGGTCACATTGCAATTTCGTAGTCGAAAGCGAGAGATAATAACCAATGTGTTAAGCCTTCACAAGAGGTAGTCAGTCTAGGAGAGGATCTCTTTTCAAAGGCAATGTACTGTTACTTTAATTATCTGAAGGCGATCTTAACTCAGGAAGTTTCTTATGAATCAATTGCTGGGCTCTTTAAGAAATGTTACTGCATTCAGGTTGATCATATGATATTAAAACGAGTTTCCGTTCGTAATCTGTGTTAGCCAACTTTTAATGCATGTTCAGTATTGCCATTAACCCTTTTCAGCCCAAAATTTTAGTTTTGAAATTGGAAACTTTTTTCGGCCTTTTGTTGTGTTTGATGCTTGTAATAAATAAAAACAACACTGAAAACTTTTTATAACATTTTATTCCTCAAATTCAAATACAAAATGTTTTTTTGTGAGCAATATTGGGATACAAAATTCAAATTTATGATAATTTGACTTCCTTTTCCTTATTTTGTTTCCTTCAAGAACATGAAAGCACACGGTTCTTTTCAAAAGGAAATTTCGTTTTCATTTCCCATCTCTGAATATAAAAAAATATTCAATAGAATATTTTTCACTTCACATGGAAATAGACAAAGCAGTGATTAATAAGTTGGAACTGTATACCAGTTCTACTCAAAATACACTGCTGGTCACCCAAAATGCAACACCAAGTAGGAAGCATCCGATTGGCCTGAAATTCGCAGCATGCGTCGCCCGCGAGAGGACATGCAAACGATTAGCATTGCAGGGCATATGCAAATCATGTGCGCCCGGCACGCCACCGAGAAGCACTATAAGAAGGGTGCACAGAAGGTGGGATGGAAGTAGTGGAAGTGTGTTGTGCTGCCGGACCTGTGCGTGGGAAGCTTCCTGATGCCTCGTCGCAGAATACGGCAGTCATTCCAGCACGTTTCGGGGTTTCACAGAGGACGAATAGTGTCTTATCGCGGCAGCGGTTTATCGTACCGAGACGTCGGCGCCCGTGTGGAACGACATCCAGCCACAGTGAGGAGAGTATGGATTCGGTAGGTGCAGGAGGGACGGACGGACCGACGTGAGTGATTGTCGCAGCCGCGGCACACCACTGAACGAGAGGACCGGCATGTATGCGGCGGACATTGACGGGTCGCACCGCCACATCACGAACGCTTGCGCAGGAATTAGGGTGTGTTGCGCAACAACCTGTGTCAGCATGTACCGCTCGACGTCGTCTGCAGGAGCGAGGGCTTGTCGCACGGCGCCCATTGCTCCGATTACAATTGACGTTACACCATTGGCAAGTGCGGCGGCAGTTAACCGTTGAACGCCGCACCTGAACTACGAAATGGCACGACATTGTCTTCTCCGACGAATCCCGCTTCTGTCTGCAACCCCACGACGGCCGAATCCGCGTGTGGCGGCACCGCGTCGAGAGACTGTATGACACTTGCATTATGCATCGTCATACCTGTCCGTCGCCTGGCGTTATGGTTTAGGGCGCAATTGGATATGACACCCACACCCCTCTGGTACGCATCGCCGGTACACTCAACAACCACCGCTACATCTCCGACGTTTTGGAGCCTGTAGTCTTCCCTTACCTGCAGGACCTGCCAGCGGCCACGTTTCAACAAGACAATACACGCCCGCACGTGACACACATCGCGCAACAATTTTTCACGGCCAACTTGGTGTCACTGCTGCCGTGGCCCACCTGTTCTCCCGATATGTCTCCCATCGAAGACGTCTGGTCGCTGATCGGCAACCGAGTGGCCCGGAAAGCACCACCCGAGACTGCACCTGTTGAACTGGGGCATCGTGTGGAAGCAGCCTGGACCGACATACCCCAAGCCCACATCCAAAGCCTCTTTCGTTCGATTCCGCAGCGTGTAGCGGCCGTTATTGCCAGCCATGCGGGCCACACGAACTATTGATGTCTGCGTGTTCCGCAAGTCGCACGGGCCTGTAAGCTCAATCGTTTCACCTTTGTATCTGTTGTTATGTGTCCAGTAAATCTGGCTTTGCTATCTCGTGTCCTTCTTGGTGTTGCATTTTGGGTGGCCAGCAGTGTATTATAAATAACAATAATAATGATCCTGAATTTTTTGGCGTAGAACAGAAATAAAACTTTCCAAGCTTTCGCAAATCAACCACATGGCTTTTTCAAGGAAGATAGACAGCTAACCGCAAACTGGATAATAGAACGTTCCAACCATTTGAACGCGGTGACTGAACTGAACAATAAATGAATTGGCAAAAATGTGATAATTCGAAGAAACGAGGTCACGTTGGTTGGGCACGCCGTACCTTGTTAGAAACTTCAGCATTATTTGAAGAATTGATTCCAAATGGTGGCAACTCCGGAGAGACACGTGCAACTCCATCTATCTGGGATAGCCACGTATTTGTAATCAATTCTTCAAATAATACTGTATTTTCTACCAAGGTACGGCTTGCCCAACCAACGTGATCTCGTTTCTTCAAATTATCACGTTTGCGCTCATTCATTAATTGTCTAGTCCAGTCACCGCGTTCAAATTGTTGAAACGTTCTACTATCCAATTTGCGGTTAGCTGACTACCTTCCTTGAAAAAGCCATCTGACTGATGTGCGAAAGCTTGGAAAGTCTTATTTCTATTCTACGCAAATAAATTTGGATCATTTGTATAGTTATAATATTCTGAGATAAAGCAGTTTCTTTTTTTAATATGAAACACAAAACAAAATCATATCACATTTTTGGCACATAACGTAGGAAAATCCTGGCTTGCGGATTTTACAGTGTTGCTTTGGGTGATTGTCTACCAGCTACAATGGGTTTAGTAAAAATTTGCTGTGTTAGAAGGACTAGGAAAATTAAGAACTTGAACAACAATGGGCCGGAAAAGGTTAAAATAAAGGTTCGAGATATTGCTGACAAATACACAGTCGAGTTACATTATTGTATAAGATAGTAAACTATACTAGTTATCCGAATTTATTGGCGTATATAAAATCAAGGTTTCCAAGCTTTCGTACATCAACCAGATGGCTTTCTCAAGGAAGGTAGACAACCTTGATATTATATACGCCAATAAATTCGGATAACTAGTATAGTTGTAATATCTTATATATAGTTGGTGTACAGTTCCTTGCGTTATTATTTACATTATTGTGTCCATATCCTACTTTTGACGTCCAATGAAAGAAGGCACGTGTCGTAAGCTGGCTTAGAGGGTATGTAAGGTGTGTTGTAGGCATTTTGAAAACATAGCACTCGTTGCTGTCGTGGATAAAAGGAGAGATTCATCAGATTTGCAAAAAGGGATGATTATCGGCTTTCGAGCCAAGGGTGGCAGTATTTCTGAAACAGCGCAATTTGTGAACTGTTGGCGTGCTGCTGTGGTTAAAGTGCATCGTTATTGCAGAAATGGCACCATTGCGAATAAGCGATGTGGAAACTGCGGAGCACCACGTGCCAATAATGTGAGAGAGGAACGTCGGCTTCAAAGATGCGTAAGAGCCGATCGACACCCTGCAATCGGAGAAACTCACAGGCCGAATGAACCAAGGGGCTTCTGGAAGTGTGTCAAAAACGACAGCTCAGCGAACCCTGCTGCGTATGCGGCTCCCATGCAGACGAATGGTTACTACAATTATGCTAACAAAGGTGCACAGGCAGAAATGGCTTAGATTTGCACGGCAGTATTGGAATTGGACCTCCGCTGATTGGCAAAGGATTGCCTTCTCCGAGGAGTCATGTTTTCTGCTTCATCGAACGGATGGACGTTGGCGTATACGGCGAGAAACATCGGAAAACAAGACACTCTTCAACCATTGCTGGAAGAACACAAGCTGGTGGGAGCACCGTTTTGGTCTGGAGAATGTTTTCGTGGCATTCTCTAGGGCCACTCACACCTGTGGAAGGCACTATAGAACGAATTCATTATGAATCCATCCTTGAAGACTACGTACACCCATACATGCTGATTGTCTTCCCTGGAGCGGATGGAATCTTCCAGCATGACAGTGCGACGTTTCACACAGCTAGAAATGTCCGATAGTGGTTGGAAAAGCCCGATGAAGACTTCAAAGTACTTCCCTGGCCACTTAATTCCCCAGACTTAAACCCAATTGAGCATCTGTGGGACCACCTCGATCGTGTTGTTCGCTCTATGGATCATCTACCACACACTCTCAAGCAGCTGGCAAATGCAGCTGCAGTCAGCATGGCTGCACATACCTATGAACTCCTTCCAGTACCTAATTGAGTCACTCCCAGCCCGTCTAGCTGCTGTCCGCGATGCACACGGCGGTTACTCAGGATATTAGCTAGTGGTCACAATAATGTGACTCGACCGTGTATATTGCGTTGATTATACGTCTAGTTTAGAAATTATCAGTTAAGTTTTAAGCTAACATGTCTACAAAAGTATAGCGCTATAATTCTAACTAGATCTAATCCTATTGCGTTCTACAGTAAAGCCAACGTAACATGTTGAAGTCAAAGTTTATATAACAGCTCAAGGCAGAGTGCAGTTCTAATTAATATAATGGCTAAAGCGACTTTCACTAACAAAATATTATGGGAGAACTATATGAATTTATATACTGATGAAGAGAAACTGTGATTTTATTCCTAGAGTTTAGAGGCTTACATGAAGGGGCCTGTATGCGGTTGAGCAAGCAGACCTGTATTTGTAAGAGGAATTTGGCGCCGTATATGTATAGATGCTATGCACACAACTCTGTTGACGCAGAATCAAAGTGAGTTGCTGAGTATAGAGTATTATCTCGGACGTACGATGTTTGTATGAAATTCAAACTGAATTAAATAAGGGAAAAGCCGAAGTTATGGTTTTTGAGGGCGGAATTGTTAGTACTGGATACAAATCGTTCTAAAAGGTGCAGAGATAAATCAGGTCAATGAATTTGTGTATTTAGGAAACATGTTTGACAGAGAAAACAGATTGGATGGTGTAATTAATAACGAACGAATTCATCTTGAAGATTTGCCTTAATTTTAGAAAATTAATAAATAAATACACCTCTCATACAGATACAAAAAGATTTGAAAGACAAACATCTGAAGTTTTATTGTATAGGATTGCGTGTGGATAGGTCAAAGTGCTCTTTCTGTTCATAACTGTACTATATTGACAAAAGTCACCGTAAGAGAAACACAACATAGCATTTATTGACATACATTAGTTTGATGTCGGTCCACTTTTGGCCTACACGTGTCTTCACGAGCTCCGTGTTTGAGTGCTTCACGTACGTGTTTTGTGTGTTCCATCATTGTTCTTCTGTGTGTGTGCCGAAGTTAAAGGTCTGTGCTTTCGTTTAAGATCCCTCACGAGTGGGTGAGTGCTCATTTTCTTTCATTTTCACTGTTTTAATTTACACACCGAGCTGGTCGTTTTTCTTCGTTAACATTTGCCATTGATTATGGCATCTGCCGATGAGGGCGCTGTTCCTGTCCGCATCTGTGCAGCTCCTCACGTCGCCTCTTCAACGACAGACGCAGCCGATCAATCATATTCGCTTGCTAGTGGAGAGCCTCTTAAGTTTCCTCCTGTCATTTGCACGTCTTCTCCTGCTCAGGTCTTCGACTCTGCCACTGAGAACGTGGATGTGACGTCCCTGGCCTCTGCTGACGATGATGAGTTCATGGGCCGCCCGGGTGGCGCAGTGGTCTAAGCGATGGCCTCTGATCATTCGTCCAGAAGGGGTCCGGGTTCGAATCCCGGTGAGGCATGGATGTTGTGTTTGTCTTACGGCACTGGCTCTATCCATTCGCTGGAACCAGTGACACTAAATTAGGGGTGGGCGAGAGCTTATAGCCCATTGAGTTGCTCACGGTGGTCGTTAAACCTCAAATAAAAAAAAAAAAAAAAATTCATGGACGTCTCTGATGGCGTCGCTAATCTACCCTCTACAGTTTCTACTGCTTCTGTTTCCAGTACATTTTCTCATGCTGCGTCAATGACTTCCAGAGGAGGCGCTTCTGCACGCACGTATTCTGCGGCTGCCTCTGGTATTCCACCGGTTTCCTCCTCGTCTCGTCTGCACCCTATGGATTCTTACGTTACTCTCAACGGTGACACCATCTTATAAGACATTCCCGAGAACTCTCCTGCTGGTCAACGTCTTCATTCGACCCTCGAGTTGGGGGTTTGTTTTGGTGCACTTCCCAACACTCCTTTGAAGCACTACAGCTCCGCTTTCAAGAAGATGTTACCTTCTAGTGCCATAACCTACCTCACCCGAAAGCCACGAACTGTGATTGTTTATTTTTCGAAGAAAGAATATGCCGAGATTGTTTTGTCTCGGGGCCTATCAATTGGCGATCGTCAGCTCTTAGCCGAATTCATCGCCCTGCGTCCTGTTCTGGTCTCTCGGCATCCGGTACCCATGGAGATCTCTGATGATATGCTGTGTGCTGCACTTAGTCCATGCGGCAGAGTAGTCGGTCCAGTGAAAACTCTCTCCTCTTTCCCCTCTGACCCAGATGATAAACATATCTGCTCGCATTATCTTTCCGTCGGAAGAGCATCTCATAAAGTTTCCACGGTTTCTCGACGTTCGTTGCGGTAACGACCGCGGCCGGATTGAGCTCCTCACCTCTGCTCATTGCTCACGCTGCAAGGCTTCCGGCCATCAGCAGGCTCATTGCCCCCATGCAGAGCCGCTGACTCCTGGAGCTCCAAGGCAGCATTTTGCCTCCTCCTCCGTTTCTGCTGCCATGCCTCCTCCGGCGTCTGCACCTCCTGGACCCAGGTCTGCCGAAAATCTGATTAAAACCTTCGATCAACACGCGTCTTCCGATGTTGCTTTTTCCACCCTGTCGGATTTTCCTCCGCTTGACTCCTCCTTGCCTTCCCGTCTTCTCTCTCCATCAGAGGACATCGCAGCTGATCCTCAAACTTCCTTCACCGTCGGCACCTTTGCTCCCGGCGATGAGGTGGACCTTTCCTCTGATTCCACATCTCGTGTGTCATCAATCCACGGCAAACGTCGCTCTACTACCAGTACCGAGGCCCGGAGGAAAAGGAAGAAGTCACCTTCTCCGACTGGCCACCCACATCGTTCCACCCGTCTAGCAGGGTCCAAGTCTCCCCTGTCACGTTCTAGCTCTTCCTCTTCAAAGTCCAAGGGTCCTCTGCAGACGTTTGAAGACTTCTCGACTCTGCTTACCAATGCCTCTCTTCCTTCAGAACCTGTCTCCTTTGAAGATCTTTACGAGTTTCTCACTCATAAAACAAATCGAGAGGCTTCTCTCATCTTTTTACAACAGTTTGAAGCAGTTCATCCCGAGGTCTTCGACCAAGCAACCTCCATCCTCAAATTCCTCCGACATAATGAAAAGCAACCCGACTACGTGTTGTAGTGTCGTGGTATCATCAATCGCCTCGACACATTCCAGAAAGCTGCCATAGCTTCTCTTCATCTGACGTCGGACTTACCCATTCAAGGTCGACACTCTGAATTGTAGGGGTTTGCTAACGCTCTCGTTCTGGAAAATCTCTCGCCCCTTGGGGCCGACTTCCTCCTTCTAAAAGAGACGAACTGCCACTCCTCGACACTTTTTCATAAATGGCGCACTTGGGACTTCACCTTTCACCATGCTTTCCGTTACTCTGTGCACGGTGGTCTCGCTATTGGTGTTCGTCATCAGTTTCGAACCACAATGTCTTCACTCTCCGTCCGCAATCTCTGCCGAGACCTTCTACAGCAAATCTCCTTCACTCTAGCTGGAATTCGTTTTCATGTCTTCAACATCTACTTACCATGTTCCTCTACGCACCTATCCCTGCTGTTCACGAGCCTCCGGGGAGCCGTATCTCAGGTTTGTTCCTCTGATCGAGTGCTTCTCGAGGGGGATTTCAACTGCACACTTAACCCGTCTCTTGATCGCCGGCCAGTGTCTCGTGAGCGCCACACAGACCTTGTCGCCCTCCTCCAAGACCTTGCCTCGGATTTTTCTCTAGTTGACGTCCACCGGCATCTTCATCCTGCGGACAACTCCCACACCTGGCGTTCGTCTGGGACGCGAGCTCCCCTGACCGCTCGCTTGGACCGCTTTTATGCTTCGCCATCGCTCCTTCCGGCAGTGACAGATTCTCTCCATCACCCCACAGCGTCCTCCGAGTACTGCGTGGTGTCTTTGACCGTGTTCGCCGCGTCGCAGCCTTCTCGAACAGTCTGCCCGTGCACCATTGATACTACCCTGCTTGGTGATTCCGAGGTTATGTTCTTCCATCCATGCCTCCCTCGATGCCCGTCGGGAGGGGCTGCAGTCTGCTCCCTCTGATTTTTTGTATTGGTTGGAGACTAAACAACAGCTCATTCTCCACATTCGCCAGCTATCTTTTACAGCGAAGACCCTTCGATTGATTCAACTCGACCATGCTCGACAGATGCTATCCCTCATCAGTTTATCTGATCCGCTCTTCCCTGTATACCAAGCTGAGCTCAAGGCTCTACTGGAACCCCTCGCACATCCGCCTTCGTCTACATCATCTCAACCCAGCTGATTGCTCATAAGACTTCCTCACATCTATGGAGTCATATCGCCGTACCTCTACATCGCTCCGTCACCTTTGTCTTCCGTCTGGCACCATCACCTCCGATTCAGATGTTATTTGCTGTCAGGTACGCCGGTTTTTTGCCGATAAATTCTGTGAAACTCCTCCACCTTCCGCCTCTGCTTCTGCTCATCTTCTCTTCAATCTACCTCAGGTCCCCCTCATCTTTCTGCCCCTCTTCTTCTCCCTCCTAGTTCTTGTGAGCTTACCGATTCTTTTTCTTCTCTTAACCCTCAGGCTGTTCCGGGTCCGGACGGCCTCCGTTTGTTCTTCTACCGTACTTTCTTCCCTGCGCTCTTGCCTTTTCTCCTCTGTGCTCTAACTGCTGCTTTTCACTGTCCTACTGTCCCGAGGAGTTTCACAGATTCACATATTGTTCTTTTTCCCAAGAAAGGAGACCCTCTTGACTTGGGGAATTGGCGTCCTATCTCCCTCCTTAACCTTGACTACAAACTCTATACTAAACTTCTCTTAAACCGGCTTAACTCTATTCTCCCGTACATTCTTTCTCCTAATCAGACTTACACCGTTCCCAGCCGTTCTATCTCTCATAATGTTCTGCTTCTCCGCGACCTTCTTCACCTTGCTAATGCACGCTCTGAGCCTCTTGCCCTTTTCTCTCTTGATCTTCGCTCTGCTTTTGATAATATTTCCCATACTTAGCTTTCTAACACTCTACTCAGCTTTGGTTTTCCTCCTTCCTTTGTTTCTCTCCTTCTCTCTCTCTCTACCGGGACGCCGTTTTCCACGTTTAGACGGCCTCTTTTCTCACTGCGCCCATCCCCGTCTACCGTGGTGCACGACAAGGCTGCCCGTTATCAGTACAACTCTTCGCCATCGCAGTGGAGCCTTTCCTGCGCTCCGTGGAGCACTCTCTCCAGGCATCTTTACCACCACTAGTTGAAAGCACTCGGTACCACTTTATCTCATGCACCACTTACGCTGATGATATCACCGTGTGCATCCGGGCTGATTCTCAGTTCTCTCAGGTCCGTCATCCTTTTGATACCCATGCCTCCTGCTCTGCTGCAGAACTCAATGCCGCCAAATGCACTGAGCTGTGGTGCGGTGCGTGGTCTGGTCGTACAGACTCCCCGTCGGGGGCCAACCGGTCCTCGTTGGCTCAGTGCTTCCACGGGGTGTTTCTCAGCTCGCCTCATGCTTCTTCAACAGCCACCCTTAGTGCGCTTCGTCCACGTCTCATTCAAGCAGATGCCTATTGGTGCCGTGCCCAATTCTGCACGTCGTTTTATCAACGAGCAAACCTTGCACGCACCCATCTTATTTATCTGTGTCAGTACTCCTGGATTACCTCATCTCCTCCACTTTATTGCCTCCGAGAAAACACCAGTTGCCTCACCCGTGTCGTGTGGTCCGGTCATCACTGGGTCGCTGTCACCCAGCTCTGTCTTCCTCCAGCCCGTGGTGAAATTGGGCTCATTGACGTTCAGCTCTACTGTCGAGCCAGCCGCCTCGTCATGTTCCTCCGTCTTTTCACTGCTCCAGTTCCGTCGGCATTCGTTGTGCGCGCGACGTCCTCACCTCCCCACACAAACCTCATTTTGATTTCTCCTCTCTCATACTAATGAATTGCTTTCCTTCTCTTCCCTCCAAACGACATCCTGCCTATTCTGAGGTCCTCCCTTTCCTGGGTTCTCTCCCTCTTATTCTCTCCCCTCAATCTTTTACCTTCGACCTTCTCTCTGAACCTCTCTTCTTCTGCTTGCTACTTCGCCCCCTCATCTTCCTTGCTTCGCCTTCTTCTCCTGGCTTCGTGCTGGGGTAGTAACGGTCCGCGACCTTACTAACCCTGACATCTCCTGGCGCTCCATTTCTAACCTTCCGCGTGCTGTTCTCTCCTCTCCTTCAGCTCACTACGTCTACGACTCTCTCTGCTAAGCTATCTTTTCTCAGTTTCCTGATCTCGCAACTCCTCTTGGCCTTGTCTCTGTACTTTCTGCTCTGCAACCACTCACCTTCTTTTTGCGTGTCTTTGACCTGTCTCTTCCTCTGTTCTCGTTCTCTACTAAATCCCTCTATCGGTTTCTCTCCTTCTCTGCTTCCCCTTTCACCTCTCCTTATCCACGGTGTCCCTCCTGCTACTGTTTCTACTGCCTGTGCTGCTGCCCGCTCCCCTCTTTCGTCCCCGCTTGAACTCAATACCGACTGGCTCTTCTTTCGTAACCAGCTCCCCGTTCCATCCCTTCTCCACCGCATGACACTTCTCTCTTCTCCGCTTTGCTCCTTATGCGCGCAGGAGGCGGACGTTCCGCACGTCTACCTTTACTGCCCTGTGGTACTACCTCTGCTACATCTGGCGTTCTTCATCGCTCGTCGCTCCTGCACCGTCAACGTCACTTTTGCAGCATACCAGCATTTTCTCCTCTGTGCTCATCCGCCTTTGCTCCTTCCACCAGTGTGTTCTTACGTGTTTGTGTTGGTAAAACACACCATCTACGTGTATTATCAGCAACTCCGCAGTCTACATCCTCCGGCGTCTTCCATTCAAGCCAGTGCTGCCCTACTCGGACATTTCCGCAATCGCCTCCTCTCCCGCTTACAGCAGGAGTACCAGTCTGCCATCTCTGCATGCCGTGAAAGCTCCTTCTAAGCTACGTGGTCACCAGTGACTCCGTGGTTCGCTATTACACCAAGTCCGTTACATCTCACGGTGAGTTAAGACTCTGCATTAACTTTTTGATGTTCTTTCGCATTGCGGTGCCCCGCCTGTGATAATTTTGCTCTTCCTCAAGCATTGCTCTGTTTGCATCACGCTGTAAATTTGTCATTACGCATTAAATGTATATATCATCGCTTTTATCAGTTTGTATCATTTCTGTTCTTTTTTTTTCTTTTAGACGATTCCATGTTGCTCGCCTCCTCTGTTTTGTTACATGAAAGCGATTCTGAAACCACCTTTGGCATTAATGCATGAACTGACCCTTTGAGACATGCTTTCGACAAGATTTTGGAACACAGCGATAGGTATGCTCTTCCATTCAGTACATAATGCTGCCGCTAACTGTTGCTTAGTAATAGGCCTTGGTTCTGAAATTCTTATGTTGCGCTCTTTTGACCAAAATATTAATCCTCTCTTCAGCTTATGCCATCGCGGTGCAAAACAGGGTTCCATCCTGGTTCCACTACTATTCAACTTATACGTTAACGATATCTTCACTTAATAACGAAGTAAATTTCTCCGTCATTTTTGGTCTACGCCGGGATTCGAACCCGAGTCCGCTTATTCCGGAACAAGTCGCTCTACCAACTGAGCTACGCAGACGTTCATTCTGATTCCTATATGCCTTTATGTCGTGTGCGTCCTGCTGGCAGGTACGTCACATCTCCCTACCCCCGAAAGAGGGCCGGGGGCATGGCCCACGGGTCAGCCGTGACCATGAATCGTTACAGGCAGCCATCCGCTGTAGAACGTGCACTTGAGAACTCCCAGTCAATCTGGTGTGTGGAATGCAACGTCACACACATTTATTTTTCGAAGCGCTGGAGATGGGGTTCTCTTATTTTTCCTATCTCGCAGTGTGGAAAGAGCATCACACCAATGCGAGATTTTGAACGGTCGGGTCATCCGGATAGTTCAGGCGCCATTATAACGAAGTGAATTTCTCCGTCATTTTTGGTCTACGCCGGGATTCGAACCTGAGTCCGCTTATCCCGGAACAAGTCGCTCTACCAACTGGAGCTACGCAGACGTTCATTCTGATTCCTATCTGCCTTTATGTCGTGTGCGTCCTGCTGGCAGGTACGTCACAACTTCAATTACAAATATTGATCTTCTCTTATATGCCGATGATATCACTATTCTTACCTCGTTTAAAGCTACTAATCATAACAATATGAACGTCAATACTTAACTTAATAACATTTCTGAATGGCTGATCTCCAACGAACTAATAATTAACACTATCAAAACTAGATCCCTCATATTCTGTAAACAAAAGACTCCTCGACCACTATTCCTCATGCTATCCATAAACGGTACAACTACAAAAGTGGTTAGCTCCCTATCGTATCTAGGGGTTACATTGCATAACGACCTCCCATAGAACAAACGTATTGTGACGTACCTGCCAGCAGGACGCACACGACATAAAGGCACATAGCAATCAGAACAAATGTCTGCGTAGCTCAGTTGGTAGAGCGACTTGTTCCGGAATAAGCGGCCTCGGGTTCGAATCCCGGCGTAGACCAAAAATGACGAAGAAATTTACTTCGTTATAATGGCGCCCGAACTATCCGGATGACCCGACCGTTCAAAATCATGCATTGGTGTGATGTTATTTCCACACCGCGAGACAGGAAAAATCAGAGAATTCCTTCTCCAGCGCTTATAAAAATGTGTGATGTTGCATTCCACACAGCAGATTGACTGGGAGTTCTCAAGTGCACGTTCTACAGTGGATGGCTGCCTGCAACGATTCATGGTCACGGCTGACCCGTGGGCCATGCCCCCGGCCCTCTTTAGGGGGGAGATGTGACGTACCTGCCAGCAGGACGCACACGACATAAAGGCACATAGCAATCAGAACAAATGTCTGCGTAGCTCAGTTGGTAGAGCGACTTGTTCCGGAATAAGCGGCCCAGCGTAGACCAAAAATGACGGAGAAATTTACTTCGTTATAGTATAGATAATCTGTTACCAAAACTCACTAATAACATTGGTGTCATCAGCTCGGTACTCACCAACCTTTTCTTCAAATCCTTCATTCAATTATATTATACCCTGTTTCAGATACATGTCAACTACGCAATCCTATCTTGGGAACAAACGACCAAATATAATTTTGCTAAACTTCAAATCCTTCAAAACAAATTTATTAGACTAATTGATCTAAAATCCAACTCATATACTCAACTCTCATTATACAATAACGCAAGAGTTTCCCCTAACAAATTTAACATTCTTACAATTAACCAATTATACTATTTTAACATTGGAAAAATAATGTTTAGGCGTATTAAAAACAACTTGCATTCTAATATCATACAAATTGTAACAAAAATGCACTCACACGGCACACGCACAAAATCGCACATCCGACCAATTCATCCAAAGACGGAAACCATGAAACAAACTCTAAACTACATTGGCCCTTCTTACTGGAACACGCTGCCGACGGAATTAACATCATTAAATAATATCAACCTTTTAAAAAAACAAAACTAAAAAACTACATAATGAACGGCAGCCACTAGATCAACTACAGTAGAGAGGGACTACTATGTATATACATTAATACTAATCTTTTGTCATTGATATATATTGCAATAATGCTTTCTTTTCTCCTGTTTGCCACTGTATTTGACTATACTATGTTAATTTTATGAACTATTTTTTTCAACCACCTTGTAATACATGTTCAGGGAGCATGGGACTCTGTCAGTCTTTTTTGGATTTTTTTCCATGCTCCCTTGTTGTTCTTGTTTCTATTCACTTGTGATACAATCTCTCCCGCACAGCAAAATAAAATGAATTGATTTGAATTAATTCATCCCAAAGGTGCTCTATGGGGTTAAGATCAGGGCTCTGTGCTGGCCAGTCCACATACGATACGAAATTATCGTGAAACCACGCCAAAACAGTCCTTGCTTTATGGTTTTGTCCATTATCCTGCTAGTACCAACAAGGCTCGGTTCTATAGTATTGCCACAGAGTTGGTAGGGAATAATTGTCCAGAATATCGAGGTTGACGTGCTGCTGTTTAACAGGTTTGTCCACGATAACCAATGGGCAGGGACCATACCCCGAAACACACCCTTACACGAGTACACTGCCAGCTCCAAACTTGACCGTAGAAAGTACACTGTGGCGTTCTCCCGGTTGCCGCTGTATTCACAACACGGCCGTGAGACTGATGGATCGTGTATCTGGATTCATGAGCCCATGGGACCCGTTTCCATTGATCTACGGTCCACGATAAATGCTCTTTACACCACCATGCTAAACTACGAGTAGCATTCCGAGTGGAGATGAAAGGTTTATGGGAAGACGCACGACCACGGTAACCCATAGAATGAAGTTCTCTGCGAATTGTACGTGTACATACCAAGATTCCAGCATTTTTACTCACCTGTACACTGAGGTCTTGTTCAGCACACCGTCTATTAACTTTAACGATTCTCCTGGGGCTTCAACGTCCTTTATCACTAATTTTCTTTTGGTCTGCCGGTACGTGTTGCTGCTTCCGGCACACCATGTGTCTTCCACTTATTCAGTACATCCAAAACAGTTGACTTGGGTATGTTTAAACGTCTCTCGATTCTTCTTATGGGCAACCCACTAATATAACACCCAACAATCTTTACTTTCTCAACTTCACAGTGCGATATGATCGCAATCAGCTGCGCGTATGTTTTTATACCGTTTGCACCTGTACCGCGCATATTCACAACGCAGCGGGCGTCGCTCCGCGGGCGCAGTGGTCTAAGCGATGGCCTCTGATTATTCGTCCGAAAGGGGTCCGGGTTCGAATCTCGGTGAGGCATGGATATTGTGTTTGTCTTACGGCACTGGCTCTCTCCCTTCCCTAGAACCAGTGACGCTAAATTGGGATCGGGCGACTGCTTATAGCTCATTGAGTTGCTCAAGGTGGTCGTTAAACCTCCAATAAAAAAAGAACAAACCCGCAGCGGATCCGTTCATTTGCTTTTGAAGGGGTGTCCGGTGACTTTTGTCAATAAAGTGTGTATATTGAAAGTTTCCATGGCGACGTAGCAATGCCAAATTTGTGTTCCTTCACTATTTTTAAGATTACCTTAAAGCACGCTGAAAAGCAAAGAGTTTTGAATAAAATACCAATAATCACATCACAACGAAACCAACGCTGTAACATAAATACAGAAACCCCAGAAGACTATTACAGGATTTCAATTTACGTACCATTTTTAGACGTGTTTATTAGTGTCTTGCTAAATAGATTTCTCGCGCACAAATATGTCTTATCAGGATTCCAGTTACTTTTCACACGTTGTTTTCTTCACAGATAAATAACAAAGTGCAGATGGCCAGTTGTATATCAAAACGTAGCCAGTAATATCGTGCATCTAAATCATATTGCGTTGTGTGATTGTGGTTAATGGTTTTTTGGTTTTCAGGTATGGAAGTATGGAGTGTCAAATAGAGGGGAATGAACCTTTCCGACATCTGCTTCTCTACGAGTTTAACAAGGGATTCACAGCTGCCAAGGCCACACGACTAATTTGTGCTGTTTATGGGGGGATGCTATTGATCCGGGGACAGCCCGCAAATGGTTTATGCGGTTCCGAGTTGGCAATTCAGGTCGTCCATCTCACTTGATGAGGATCGTTTGAACCATCTCATCCACTTGTTTCCGCGTCAAACCACACGCGAATTGGGCACTTAGATGGACTGTGATCAGGCCACACCTGTGCGACACCTAGAACGTATGGGAAAGGTCCTAAAAATTGAGATGTTGGGTGCCTCACACTCTCACCGAGGACAACAAGAATCAGGGAGTTGCCATATGTGGTTCCTTGCTCGCCTGTTATCGTGAATGTTCTCAGCAACACAAACCCTTTCTGTCACGTATTGTTACTGGAGATGAAAAATGGTGCCTGCCCATGAATTTCAGACAGCGGATGGAATGGTTGAGCCCAATCAAGACGTCCACACAACGTCCAAAACATGACTTTCATCCTGCGAATAGCATGTTGTGTGTCTGGTTTGGCATGGAAGACATTATTCACTGGGAAATGATGCCGAGGAATCGGACCATCAACGCTGCATTCTATTGTGAGCAACTCCTCCGTGTGGAGGGAGCAATTCAGCAGAAACAACCACATCGGCACTGCGGTGTCCTTGTAATATGACAACACACGCCCTCACGGTGCAAACATGACCAAAATCGCCATTCGGGACATGAAATGGAAGTTCCTTCCACATCCAGCCTATTTCCAAGATGTCGCCTTTTCAGACTATCGTCTATTCCGATCTCTGTTGAATGCACTCTGTGGCAGAACGTTCAACAATGATGTTGATCTCCAGAATTTCCTGGATGATTTCTTCGCAGCAAAACCTGAACTTTTTTCAAGAATGACATTCCAGACCTATCCAGACGTTAGGACATCATAATAAACAATGGGGGGGGGGTATATAGTTGATTAATTCCGTTTTCCGTTCTGATGTAATACATTCCTGTAGTGAGGTGAAAAAAACGGCATTAAATTATACATCAACCCAATATTTCTAATAAACAAACTAAGGAACGTTCTGCTCTAATGTCTTTAAAGGATATTTCTGACTGATTTGCATTGCCTTTTGAGAACAAATCGCTTAAGAGCTTCGTGATACGTCGCGGTTTGAATTAAATTTCTCAGATATTTCTCAAAAGTTTCTTTTCAACAATGGATTACTCAAAAAAAAAAAAAAAAAAGAACTATAAGGGCAATGATTGGAGTAGTACAGCATAGCACTTAAATTCCGGAAACACTCTATTGTTCGCGGAAAGAAGTCATCACGACAGAGACGCAATTAATACTCTTTCCTCGACGAACAAGTTTGTGCTTGTTTCGGTAGTAAGTACAGCAAGAGTTCGTAGTGAATGGCTTCTTCAATTTCACCGGAAGACAGAAATCTTGCTGAACGATCACTGTACAAGGTTCTTTTAGTTTCTTTTTAACAAAAGACCACTTTTGGAGACCATTTATCGATTTCATAATGAAGGGAAAAGCTCCGGATGGCTTCCGCAACTTGCGGGGATTTCATGACCACTTCAAAATGAAGTCAGAAATGAGAAAAGAAATTCTCGAATCATATACATTTCATAAATTTGTTCACAAACTTTGAACCAAACGAAGCTTTTAATTTTACGCTGCAAAAGAAGTCATGCGGAACCCTAACGGTATTTCTGCTAAATATAAGTCATCAAAGAGCGAAATAGCGTCGTAGAATTGAAAATCCTTACACCCTAATAATATTGGCATCCGTATGAAATTCATGTCAGTAAAAATGAAAATAATCAAGACAGAAGCATGTGGAAACACAAGTTTGTCCATGTCCCCTCACTCCGGAGTAAGTCGCTCTCCCAAATGAGCTACGCCGACAGAACATCTCGCTGCATAATTATGTAGTACGTCACATCGTCCCCTGTTCAGGCGCCAATATAACGCAACCCTTTCACGTTATGCGAGATTTTTTGTTATGCTAAGTTCCAAATGTCCGGCTGAAGAAATGTTGAACTAAAGGTAAATGTGGTGAACTAATTACACCGGATAGCTCACTTTAAATTAACCCTTTAATTACCATAACGCGCAGAACGCCCGTACGTACAAACGGCCATGGCCACCCGAAACGCCTGTCTAGAGTGTGTCAGATTTCCTACTCTTGCTTGTTCTTCAAATTTTTTCGGTTTATGAGGGACCAGCAGAAGTCATCCTCAGTCAGTATTGTTAAACAAACATGTTAACTAACAGACACTTTCGGGCGTTATGGTATATAGAGTGATACAAGATTTTTGGGTCATGGTCGTTAAAGGGTTAAGGGCTAGACGAAACATATACAGAAAGCAGTCACTTGCGCAAACTTTTCTTTTATTGGTCCAGCAATTTTAGACGAAATCATATAACGTTGTCTACGAAGTCCAAAACATATCACAGTGAAGCGCACCACACACACAACTCCGCAACGTAGTTATGCAGACGGTAAGAAAAAATATAACTTCACATACGTTATAAGCTCTCGTACAATCAATAATCTCAGCAAAGATCTAACTTCTCCACCCACAAAAAACTGCGACGTAAAATATACAGGGTGATTCATAAAGAAGTATACAGTTTCAACGCACTATAAAACAAGAACAATGTAAGATATTCTATGTTACTTGTAACAGAATTGTAGGGGAATGTTTCAAGTTTTTTTAGAGAAAGTCACAGTTGTTCTATGTGTGCACCCTTAGTCACACGACACACATCAAGCCGGTAATCCATTTCCGCCCAAACGCGAGGTAAGATATCTGAATCAAGTGCAGTGATAGTGGCTGTGATACGCTGTTTCAGCTCCGCTAGATCAACAGGAAGAGGAGTTTGTGTCCCTCAGTAGCGGGACACAAATTTTATGAGTACATCTACCTAACGGTTCGCAGTTGTGGTCCGTGTCTTCAACTGTTATTGTTTTACAGCATCTGGAAACTGGAAACGGAAATGGATTACCGGCTGGATGTGTGTCGTGTGACTAAGGGTTCACACATAGAACATCTGTGATTGTCTCTAAAAAAATTTGAAACATTCCCCTACAATTCTGTTACAGGTATCAAAATATCTTACATTGTTCTTGTTTTATAGTGCGTTGAAACTGTATACTTCTTTATGAATCACGCTGTATATATATCTTTTCTCGTTCTTATCAACATGCATACGTCATTTACGTACTGACCTCAGGGGTGTTGCCAAACCTCCATTCATGTGAGAGAGAAGATATCACGTTAAGTTTGGAAAGTGCAAAAGAGAACTAACTCAAATTTACGTAAGAAAAGGAACTATCAATGAAAGTTAAAATAGAATATACGTCACAAGCACAAGTGAAATTTTCATGAAAATAAAAATGAGCGACATATATGTGTGACACATTTCTTTTAAAGGGTCCTCTAAAAATCTGGAATTTGAGAAGCATTCTTCCAGAAAACGTACGTACAATTAATGCAAAAACACACACTGAGGGCCTAGTTCATTACATATGCCCTCATGTTACAGTGTGCTTATTGAAAGGAAAACATTCAGCCACTTTTAGTAAACTTCTGTTACATACATTACCAATTTAACTTTCCGTTTTTGTTTGTCGCTTTCATGTAAAGTTTGGTTGTATCTTGTTATACTTTCCGAAACTTAACGTCATGTCTGAACTCCCAAGTGTTTCTGTTAGATGTGGCATCACTAAAAGTCAGTTCGATGAAAAAAATTGAAAAAAACCAAAAACAAAAATAACAAACGAGATATTATTAGGGTGTAAGGATTTTCAATTCTACGACGTTAGCTCGCTCTTTGAATACCAAACGAGCTTCGAGTAGAGAACGTGTTTGTTCAATTCACGTTTCCTTGCTTTAGGTCAATAAGCACTGCTAATAGTTCAAGTGTTGGTTTTCTTCGTTCACTAATCTACTACACTTAAAAATCCGAGGAATTGTAGCCATTCTGGTGCTTAAGACGATAGGCCTTTTCACAGATTGCCCTCAGGAACTGCATCAAGGGTATTTCCACATGGGAGATAAAATGACTAGGGTTCTTTCCACTTGGGCGATAGAATAACCCACCTGTCTTGAGTAGAAAATGCGTCCAAGATCAAAGTCGCTCAGATCACCACGTTTCCCCATGTTCGTCGATTGCGATACAGTGTTAGGAAGCCCTGGTGTCTGCCTATTTATCGCCTGCGTTCGGTTTGGATCTGTTTCAGTCTGCGTGGGATATGCCCATGTCACCTTATAATGAATAAGGCTTTTCTACTACTAAGCTAATCGTAGTGAATATAGCTTTCACTAATACTATAATGAATTCAATGCTTGTACTAAACTTCTAATAGTGAATTCAAATGGTTGTTGTTACTAGTTAATTAAGATCATGAATAAAGTCTCCTGCTAGTAGTGTGGTAATAGTAATGAAGAAACTTATAACTGGTAGTAATGTTGTAGTAGTAATTAAGATGAATAAAGTCTTATGCTGGTTGTTACTAATAACACTAAATGAAATAAACCTAACAGCCAGACAGAGGTCTGACAGTAACTATGAACTGAGAAAAACGTACTTACAACAAATTCTTTATTATTGAGACTTCTCGCTCTCACATAAACGAACTCTCTTTATACAGCACCAAACGCTCTTCCCGTACAACAACAAACGCTCTCCTTCACATAAACCAACGCTCTCTCCGTGCAACAACAAACGCTCTCCCTACACACATCAACCGCTCTCCTTCACATAAACCAACGCTCTCTCCGTGCAACAACAAACGCTCTCCCTACACACATCAACAAAAAGCTCTCTCCGTACCACAACAAACGCTCTCCCTACACACATCAACAAAAAGCTCTCTCCGTACCACAACAAACGCTCTCCTTCACGTAAACCAACGCTCTCCTTCACATAAACCAACGCTCTCTCCGTGCAACAACAAACGCTCTCCCTACACATATCAACAAAAAGCTCTCCCTAAGTATCGTTGAACGCACCTATTTATACTGGCTACCACCACGTCATGACTTACACTCATTGCCAGATCTCATTCAGCGGGAGAAATAACATCTCGTTCAGTAAGAAGATAATTTACATAGAAAAATAAAATAACCAGAGATAGTAAAAATCAAAAGGAAAGTGAATCGAGAGTATACGTTACAACCTGTCCGGCCCCCATATCCCCAATGTTTTGTCTACCGAATTATATGGAATTTACAAGTTTCACATATTGAATGACATCTTCTCTTCAGTCTAGATAAAATGCAAGCCATGAAAAATGACTTCAAAAGCATCTGTTTCAGGCGAGCATCAGTGTTAGAAAAAATGTCTATTCAGCAAAGCATTTGTGGATTGAGACAGAATTGGTAAGGCAGTAAAAACTTTCACGTTAATCACTTTTTCTTATAAAGAGTAAAAGAAATATTTTTTTGAAAAGGTTTCAGTTGAAAGTGAATCATCGGCATATTCTAAACTTCCTGGATGAAATTCAAACCAGATCTCGGATTAAAAATACAGTTCCTTAAATCTTTATTGTAATTAGAAGTTAATTCATTGGCAGACGCTTTGCGATCGATTCGGGTGAAATGCTTAAAGCATACGTCTTTAAACTTATCCTATTACTAGGCCTAGTGACACGTAATTAACTCTTGCATGAGTTTAATCTTTGAAAATATAATTGGTTTGGTATCAAGGCACTTTAGACCAACAAGAATCACCTTACGGTAAAGAAAAATGAAGAAGGAATTCAGCAAGGTAAATTTTTTCATAAGCGTATTATACATCTGTTGTAAGACAGGATGAGGGTTGGGAAGCGAATAAAAAAGAAAGGGGGAATGAAAACGAGAAAAACGAAAAGCTTGGGGAAAAAAAAAAAGAAAATCTGGGTAAAGAGAAATCAGAGCTCCCATGTTCCGTTTGCGAAAACAATCCATTAGTTGGCGGTGACGTCAGAGCGGCGGGCGCCATGATGTCGTGTTTTAATCAAATCAGGGTCTTCTTTTTCCCTTTGGAAAGTGGGTCATCTCAAGAGGACTACTAGGGAGGATGGAGAGCTCTTAGAGATCCTCAGAGGCAAGAAAGTCGAAAAATTTGTTCCACTTTCAAAATCGGTCTCTTGTAGCTTCTTACCTAAGCACAGAGAAAATTCCTTAATTAAACAGTAAAATTAAGAGAGTATTAACATTGGGGCGAATGGAATTTCCTGAAAAAAATGCACAATCTGAAATTTTTGTATTAATGTGTAAACTGATCTATGCTTTCTATTATAATAAGACTGAATTTTAAGATGCATATTCAAAATTAATAATAAGCGGGATACTCATCTGTCAAGCTTGTCAGATGACGTTGATAAAATGCAGTAGAAGGTAAAACATCCCTGTTTTTCCCATGAAACTCTGTTGTGCACAAAGGGCACGCGGCCCCCCAAGGAATTCACGTGATATAAATTCAGCATTCAATCACACAGGAGCAGTAAAAAAAAATCTCTTGCTTAGGTTTTCAAAGGGCCCCATTAATGTCTCAAGCCACAAAGAGGGGCCCTTTCTCAATTTAGGGCCCCTGAAGCCAAGGAGGATACACAACCAAGACCGCAGGGCAGTGGTAATCAAGTAACCCACTGTCCGTTCACGGCCCCCAGAGCTCCTTTTAGTGGTCTGCGAAACCTTTTCCACTTGAGAAATTCTAAAATGGAAAGCATATTCACTGCGATTAATAGAACTTGCAACACCAAGAAAGAAACAAGCCAACACAATGAAATTTATGGAAGTGATTAGATATGGTACAAGCTGAGAACGATCACAATTACATAACAGTTCGTGACGAGGAAGGCCTAAAACTTATTATTAACTAAATCCACCATGGCCAGTGATAACCGACCCCACACGTTTCATTCGATCCCACGGCGTGGGATCGAATGAAACAGAGTTTGGATGGCCGTCTGCGGTATTGCATTCCATTCTGCTTCCGCTCGCATTCACAGTTCGTTGGTTGTGACAGCAGGCGAGGCCATGCGAGCCAGTTGTTGCGCGATGGAACCCCAGACGTTCTCTATAGGCGACAAATCTGGCGAGCGAGCAGGGCAGGAAAAATGAGCGACTTGATGCGTACAGAGTACATCTTAGACAGTACGAGCAACATGGGGTCGGGCATTGTCTTGTTGGAAGACGGATCCCGGTAGCGTTGGTTGTTTAATGTGCCTGTGATGTGTCGTAGGCGAGTGGGTGAATAAAACGCAATAGCGCCCCAAACCATCACGCTTGGCGTAGGACCGGTATGGCGCTACACGAGGCAGCCTTCCAGATGCCGTTCACCACGGTATCTTAGAACAAGGATTCGCCCGTCGTGACGCAGTAGATTGAATATGGACTCGTCAGAAAACACAATATGCTCCGATTTAGCACTCCAGTTTTGACGTTCACGGTACTACTGATGGTGCTGGGGCCTATGGTTGAGAGTCAAGGGAAGTCGCAGCAATGGACGGTGAGAAACGAGGCCTCTCTGCGACAATCGGTGACGAACAGTGCTTGCAGACATCGGACGATGTGTGACTATCCTCCATTGTTGCGAAAGTGTCGTGGATGGTGCTGTGCGCGACGTCACTGCCATACGGCGCAATCGCCATTTTTTCCACTCGGTCGTGCGATTTCGAGCTCCAGACCCTGCACGACGATGCGTAGAACCTTCTGCTGTCCATTGACGCCATGTAGGCATAAGGGTAGTTGCGTTACACCTAACGAGTGTAGGAATATCACCGTATCATAAATCACCTTCTCTGAGTTCAACGATTCTTTCTCTTTCAAACTCCGTCAGGTGTTCTCATGGTTGTCTTGTTCTCTTACGTAGCATGCTTACATGTTAACAACTGCGTACGGTCGAATTTAGTGATAGAAAGTTTAAAAACCTACTCTCTGTATGACTTCATTTATACCCCCTTGTGTAATCCGATGGTGTTGCGCACGCCTCACATTCGCACGTGCGCTGCAATTGTAATCATTTGTATCCCCAATGGTGCCCTATCCACCTTTCAAATTTCGTTCAAATCGCAGCATTTCTTCGTAGTGTTGCCATTTCTGTTAACAGCAGTGTAGAAAAGAATTAATACAGTAGTATTTGCCATTTTCCATCTATTTAATTTCCTAGTAAATTTTTGTTTTACAATAATTTCGACTGCATAAATAGTGTATCTCTTATTTCACTTGTATGACCCAGACTTATACAGAGAATCTTCACACATACATTTTTAAAACTTTTTTGATAAGAAATTACAGTAAAAGAAAGTTAAAAGAATTGAAACTGGCAACAGCGTGTTAGATGAACACGAAAGAAACATCCTCTGCAGTTAAATATCATCTCCTAAGAAAATGGTGTACATAAAAAAAGCTTTGGATAGGATATCATGTTTTGAATCCGAAAAACCAAAAAGATTTGAATGTGAAAAAAACACAAAAACATAATGTTCGCCACCTTTTGCCTAGGACCGTGTCTGAGCGCAGAACACGGTGTAGACTACTTTATGAAAATCACTTAGCCGGAGACAGATGGAAATTATTGTGACTATTGATGAAGCATATACCTACCTAAACGAATGTAACAACAATAAAAAAATCATTGATAACGAGGAACAGTACATCTATTATGTAGGAAATAGCAATACTGTACTAGTAATCCGATTTATTGGCGTAGGAAATGACACATTAGCGTTTCCAAGCTTTTGCACATCAACCAGATGGTTTTTTTCAAGGAAGTTAGGAAAAGGAAGTTTCTGTCTAACTTCCTTGAGAGACCCATCTGGTTAATGTGCGAAAGCTTGGAAACACTTATGTGTCATTTCCTACACCAATAAATCGGATCACTAGTGTAGTATTACTATTTCCAACAAAAAATTCAATTTACTGGTTTACTATCGCAAAAGAGCAGAAGGAGAATTTTAAACTTGGTTCCAAGAATCCAAAGAGAGTTTCAGTAAAGGATTCGTGATTATTGCTAATATTTCGTACAATGGAAAAGTTTAGAAAAGTTGAAAAGAATGTTAAAATTAATTCTACATATAACTAAATTAATATTTTAACTTCTGTATTTAAAGAGGAACAAAGCAAAAACAGTCTTGCTGGGCCAGCACTGAGCCATTGCCGGCTGCCAGCACTGCCAGCAATGTCCCAGCACTATGTTGCCGCTGTCGAGCCGTCAATAAAATGTCCGGGCGGCCAACAGAAGGGCCAGCAGTTCAGGTCAACAGCTGGCCAACAGTTGGCAACCCATCAGTTGTCATAAGCCACAACAGGGCCATCAGTTGTCCATCACAGGCAGTAGCTGCCACAAAAAGCCCTTCAGCGGCCCTGCAAGCACGTGCCAGAAATGATGGCTAGTTTAATGTGGTCCACTAGTTTGCTGGTAGTGGCAGCTGGTAACCACGTGACGTAACTGGTGGCTTGCCGAATCTTGTCAGCCAATTTCCAAGTAGTAGCCATAAAAAAAATAAAAATAAAGGATAGCCGCAGTTTCCCAAAGCTACAATTTTTTTCCTACCCTAACGAAACTTGCGAATTATAGCACTACTCAGGGGACATTTTCTCAACAAACTGGAAAAACGCCCGTTTGGATCTGGGTAGATACGAACCAGGGCCATCAGCGTACGAGCTGAGCTCTCTACCGACCGGACTAATTTGTCACGCACGAGCGTTGGTTGTTTCGTGTGGAATGTGTAATCAAATGGTTCCCTCTTTCATTTTACAATATTGCGAGGTATTTTTCATAAACGTTAGTTTCATATAATTCATAAATTTATTTTTCAACGTAACGGTAGTTGTTTTTTTTTACCTTACGGGAACTTCACTCATTTTCAAGGAGTGTACATACTTAGAGTCGCTTTCCAAAGTTTTGTACTGTCCTTGTCGTCTTGAAAGGAGATTGCTGAATTAATAGATATTTACCCGGGTTCATGTCACATTCTGTAACATTTGTAACGTTGTATCTTTCCTTTCCGTTGTCCGAAGCTACATTTGTTTTAAAGAGAAAATATATTTTATTTTGCTTCTCGTTATTTTTATAAGCGAATTCCTCCCAGTCTTGTGTATTTAACCCATGGGTGAATACATTATATCCACATAGCGTTGCTTTTTTTTCTTTCAAATAATTAATAAATTTTGTACGCATATATGTTCTTTTTTTCCAACAAAATGTTTTTAATGGTTTTTCAGGACAAGAGTTTCAAGAGGTTTCAAAGTTTTTCTTGTTATTCACCCATCCATTCCATGAATTGCTATTCATGGGAATGGAGTGGGTATATTTCATGGTTGTAATCTAGTATTTGATGGCTTTATCTGATATCTTCGTCGACGTGGAATTTCACTAGGAAATTAATTCGCCTCTCTACATATGGATTTTTTTCTTAACATCCACTAAAATAACACGATGGCGATAGCGTTGTCTTCAACTAACTGGTATCATGAGAGACACAGCAAGTGTTGCTTCTGTGCATGTGCAGTTCCGTTGCTTCCACCTGGTGTTGGTGTTGCATTGGTTGCCAGCAACGGGCCACTAGTGGCACTTGTTTGGAGGCCCACAATTCACGGCGATGCTGCAGGGCCATCAATGGCTCGCCAACTGATAGCGCTGCCACCAACGGACCGCTACCGGGCTGTGAGCGGCAGATTTCAGCCAGCAGTGACCCATCACTGCCAGCTGGTGGCCAGCAGTTTCCCAGCATTTGTGTTTTTGCTGGGAAATGCCATTCTTTTATCCACAGAGTCTTCAAAAACTAGAACTCCATCAGAATAAGGCTACTAGTCACACATCCAAATCTACCACTCTGTTTCTTGAAAAAATGAAAAATGAGACGGGTGTGAAGTCTATACCTTTTGCTCATATTCCTTCAAAGTCCCCTGATGTGTCACCAAGGGACTATTGATCCTTTGGACTGCTAAAAACAGCGCTGCTAAACCCAGACCTAAAACAATGATTGGACTATGGAAAGCAGTGGAAGGGGAGTGGAATGCAATACCAGTACCAATTTTAAGAAATGCCCTTGGAAATCTAGATGTAATTTCGTATCCAGAGAAAAGGCTATCAGATAGAACATTTAAGAAATAATTTTATTTTAAACATTAGTCATATTGCTGGAAATCGATTTAAAATTGCGTGAACAACCTTTTGTCAGAATAATTATTTTACGTACCTGTTCAACTTTTAAAGACGGTTATTTCAATAGCTACCGTGGGTCCGGATTTTAAATTTCCAAATCTGCCATCAAATTTGTTGGAATAAATTATACATATTAAATTTTTAAAAAGTGATCAAAATGTCGGCACACCAGTAAACTACTTCGGACTTCATTGTAACAAATGGTTCTAGTTAACCACATCGATGCTTTATTAGAAAGTCAAGTTCTGTTATTCAAAGGATCTCTTAAATGAACTACATATATCCATAATAAATACAAGTATGTTTACTCTTCTTTTTTCATGTAGTCTGCCGGTCCGTTTTGTCATGTGACCGCTGGTGGTATTCCTTTTTGACACGTGACCCACCAGGACTATTCCATTTTGTCACGTGACCCACGATTCAAAGAAGGTTGGAAACCCCTGCCGTAGGACAAACGCACCATCCAGGCTACTTCTGGGGCTTGAAGACAGCCACAACACGGAAAATAAGCCAGAACTCCGTGCCTCTGTCCACTCACCGACCAAAAAAGGAGGAGGAAGTTTTCAAGTTGTTCCTAATTCTTCGGATACGTTATCGAACCTGGCTGAAAGACAATACAGAAGGCATCAAATTAATCAAATCTTATACACCGCAACACAAAAATGGTACCATGTTTTTTGAAGAGAATGTACTGCATATGCTTTTCAGCGTGCAGTTTGCTCACATTTTGTGCTGAAAATTCCCTATCCAATAATTTTTAAATATAGCAAATTCTTGCTTTTGCTTAGTGTTTGATATTGCGTGTTACTCATGGCGAAACACTACACTCGATGGACAACACATTAGAGATACCTTCCTAATAGCATGTTCGTCCTCCTCTAGTGCGAATATCAACTTGTACACGGCGAGGCATAGAGGGTTTCCGGAGGTAATGCAAGTCATGCCTGTTGCAGCATTGTCCACAACTCTGCCGGAGACGTCGGTCCAGGAACCACGGATCTGATGATCCGCTCAACGGTATCGCAGACAGCTTCCACAAAGTTTAAATCCGGGAACCTTGGGCCCACTGGATGGTTCTAAGCTCGTATGAATGTTCCTCGAGCCATATCTTGGTGGTTGCAGGCCGGTGGAGCGTTGCATTGTTCTTCTGAAACAGACCATCCGTTGCAAAATGCATGATGGCCATGAAAGCGTGTAGGCAATCAGCGAGCGCATGCTGGTAGCGTGCAGCAGTTAAGGACCTCTCCAGACACTCTAAAGATTCTAATAGGCCTCACCAACCATCACAGAGTCATCGCACCTTGAACAGAGTTGACCTGGGCCATGGCTTTATGCTGTCGAAGCCGCACCCGCTTCCTCCAGTCAGCTGAAACCGGGATTCGTCGGACCACACGATGCGGCACCACTATGCAGAGGTCCCGTTTTGATGTTCCCGACACCAGGCGAGACGTAATGTCCGATGACGAGCAATCAACAGTGGCACACGAGTAGGGCGTTGGCTCCCGTAGCCCATGGTATGCAGAGTGGGCTGTACCATTGGCTCCCGCAGCCCATGGTATGCAGAGTGGGCTGTGCCGTTGGCTCCCGCAGCCCATGGTGTGCAGAGTGGGCTGTACCGTTGACTCCTGCAATTCATGGTGTGCAGAGTGGGCTGTATCGTTGACTCCCGCAGCCCATGGTATGCAGAGTGGGCTGTACCGTTGGCTCCCGCAGCCCATGGTGTGCAGAGTGGTCTGTACCGTCGACTCTTGCAGACCATGGTCCATGGTATGCAGAGTGGGCCGTACCGTTGACTCTCGCAGCCCATGGTATGCAGAGTGGGCTGTACCGTTGACTTCTGCACCCTATGGTATGCAGAGTGGGCTGTGCCGTTGGCTCCCGCAGCCCGTGGTATTCAGAGTGGGCTGTACCGTTGGCTCCCGCAGCCGGTGGTATGCACAGTGGGCTGTACCGTTGGCTCCGGCAGTCCATGGTATGCATAGTGGGCTGTACCGTTGGTTCCCGCAGTCCATGGTATGCAGAGTGGGCTGTACCGTTGGCTCCCGCAGTCCATGGTATGCAGAGTGGGCTGTACCGTTGGCTCCTGCAGCCCATGGTATGCAGAGTGGGCTGTGCCGTTGGCTCCCGCAGCCCATGGTGTGCAGAGTGGGCTGTTCCGTTGGCTCCCGCACCCCATGGTATGCAGAGTGGGATGTACCGTTGGCTCCTGTAGCCCATGGTACGCAGAGTGGGCCGTATCGTTTGCTCGTTGACACTGCCTTAATATTTAGATGATGTGCCTTGTGCCGCCGTAGCCAAGCGGTTGGTCTGTATTAACCTAGATAATCTACGTAGACCCTGGTCATCAGTGGCGTGTGGTTGATCACCGCTTGCTCTCTGCGCGCTGGTACGCCCGTCGACGGTATACTTGCGGTACTCCCTTGATACTGTTGCCCTCGTAATCCCTATCGTTCTTATCACTTGGGCGATAGAATGACCTATATGTATTGCGCTTGCAATTCGTTCACGATCAACGTTGTTCAGATCACCACGTTTAGCCATGTTCGTCGATTGCGATACACCGTTGGCAAGCTCTGCTGTCTTCCAATTCATCGCCTGCTTTCGGTTTCGGTCTGAGTCTGTTCCCTGCTGGGGTATGGCCATATGAACTGGCCATCACCTCTATCTCTAAACTACTCAAATGACTACCGTCAGTGCACGATTAAAATAAGATTAAAAATTTATAAAGCCTTTAATGTGTATAGATAAAACCTTACATAAGACCTTTCGGATCGTAAAATACTAAACATTCCAATGTCCAGATCACACCTGAGGTTTACAGAAAGCATTTTCATTCATTCTTTCGGGGATAGGGTGTGTTACGATAACACACCGGAACTCATACCGCTTCCTTGGAAATCAGCACTTCCCGATTCTATCCACCATTGTTCCCGGAGGAATTTATGACGTAGAAGTCTTGTGTTACTTCTACGTTAATTTAAAACATCAACATACTAAGAAATAGTTCCTAAATGAAAGAAACCTTAACGGCCAGACGAAACATGTAAACAACAGAAGTCACACTTACGGAAAAGATGCTTTATTCAGGATGTAGCAAACACATCGTAGCATAGCATATTGCACTAAACTTCCACACACTACACAACTCTTAACACACCGCTCTTTTCACAAGCTCCTTTCAATAATCAGTTTACAACCCAACGCTCGTCAAGCAACAATTTAGTCGTCGCTTTATCTCTTGTTCTTATCAATATCAGGCATACGTCACGTGCCTTTAACTTCAATTGTGTTGCCAAACGTATTCGTTTGAGAGAAAAGTTATTACGTTAAGAGTGAAGAATAACAGAATAAACTCAAGATTTACATAGGGAAAGAAACTAAAAAGGAAAGTTAATTTAGAATATACGTCACAAATTCCAGTAAAAACAATTCTTTGACTCCGACAACTGCAATATCCAATCAAATTTTGGATTATGTCGATTCCTCCCAGCGATCACGCCAATTATGTTGAGGGCTGTTCCCGTTTCTTAAGTATATATATATATATATATATATACTTAAGAGCAAAACTGAAGACTAAGGAAAAAATTTTAGAATTTAAAACGAACATTCAGTTGTTTTATTTTATTTTTTTCTTTTCTCCTTTTACTCACACAGGTAGATACATAACCTTTTCTATGTTGTACTAGGTGTGAGTCAAAATTATATATGTATTTTTTTGCTTAGGTATCTTTATAGTATATATATATATATATATATATATATATATATATATTCTTCTTTGTGTATTGCGAGCACTTGTAATATCTGATGATGCATCGTATTTTGCGATCCTAAAGTAAAGGTCTTATGTATGGTTTTATCTAGATCCGTTAAAGGTTTTATATGTGTTTACTCTTATTTTAATCGTGCACAGACGGTAGTCATTTGATTACTTTTGATTGAAGGGCACGAATAGTTTTTTAGACACCTCTATCTCTAATTTTTTGTCTACTGAGTTTATGTATGATAAATATTACCTTCTACAGTATAATTTGGATATAAAATTTGGTTGGTGTTTCATAACAACCTTGGTGAAACATGATTTTTTCCCTTCGTACAAATTATTCACTGATATACTGTTCTGTGCCTTTCCCTAGACGAAACCCGTTATTGGAAATTCATTCGCTCATAAAGTCGATGTTCCATATCTTTGGGAAACGGAGTTCAAATTATAGATATATTACGGTAGTACTTCATGCAATTGTGAAATACATTTTACGGGTATATGAAGGTCAAAAGGTTGCATGGTCAGTGCTAAACCACATTAAAAGCTGTTCATTCGGTGATTCATGTTCAGTGCTTATTCATCACAAATGCCCTTTATTCATCTTAACCGTTAAGAATAGGCTGGCGTTGATAATGTTGAGAAGTGCTGACGAAGAATTCTGTCTCTGCGACTCTTGATGAATTACGAATCGGCGGCATGGATCGATCGAGAAGTATCCTTTTTCTCATAATATAGATAGGGAAAAGTGACAATCAGCGAGAGTTTTTTTTATGAATTTATTAGACTTTTCTATGAGTGAATCTTACTTGAAACACCATTCCATTTAACATAGTTTAGGTAGTTCTCTATCTATTTTAATTCTATATTAGTTGCGCTCTCATTTTTTTAACCAGATCGTTAATACTTCATTTGTAAGATTTTTTGGTTTTGAATAAATGAATTGGCGGGATCAGATGTAAGAGCATCGAAAAGCTGCTAGGTTTTATCTTTCTATCAAAATTACTTAAATTCCTGAATGAGTAGTAGTGTAACTGCGCAAAGTCTGGAGATTACTGTAGGTAGGTGGGTAATTTCTGCAAGCTTTCGGATTTCAATTGACCAAACTAGAGTACTTTTGTAGCAATTCGGCACTGAATGTTTATCATTTCATATGGATTACTCACTTCAAAATAGATGCCACACTGATCATGTCTCCGTAAGCAAAAAAAAATATTTTTCTAAAATCTGCTGAACTGAGCGCATATGAAATCCTTGTGCACTATATGCTGTGGTGGAATTTTCGGGACTAAGTAGTGCCAACGACATTTAATGCTAAGCAAACATCTACACGTTTCTGAAGATTATCTGGGAACAATTCACTGGGATCATATTTTTTTCGAGGTTGAACAACCACCACAGACAACTAAAAGGTCTCTAAGCAATCATCCGTCCATAATTCCGGCTCACTTGTTCAAGGTAAGAAAGAGAACCGGTTGTGCTGCTATTGGGCGTAAGAATTTATTTCTTGCAAACGTTTTATCGATCATTAGAAATTTCGTTAAAAAATTCTTTTTGCATCTGGTTTCATTCACATGAAGAACACTGCGCAGATTATGTATTTTAAATAATGTGCAATTTTTCGGATTTCATCCATTTTCATTTCTTCCACGGGTCGCAAAGCTCGTAAATGCATTTTTTCTAATCTGCTTTGAATTTGTGTGTGTGTGTGTGTGTGCTGTAAAGGATTTGAAAGTCGTGAACTCGTGGTCATCACCAAAGAATTCGGTGTCAGCTATTTTCGTTTTTTTCTTATTTCACTTTTTCCCTTTTGCATTCGGTACTGTTTGATTCGAAAGACCAAATTAATATGAATAAACGCCTAAAGTTGTAGAGGTGACGGATCACTTTGTCCGTTTTCATTTCGTCGCCTGTTCGCTTCATCCGCTGTTCATTTCGTCGCCTGTTCGCTTCCTCCGCTGTTCATTTCGTCCAAAGTGCGCATCGACCGCTGATCAGTTCTTCCACTGTTCTCTTCGTCCGCTGTTTATTTCGTACCCTTCCAATTTTGTCCACTGTTCACTTTATCCGGTTCATTTCGTCCACTGACCACTTCGTCCGCTGTTAAGTTCGTTCACTGTTCAGTTCTTTAGCTGTTCACTTCCCCCACTGTTCTCTTTGCCAGGTTTTCATTTCATCCATTGTTCATTTCGTTCGCTGTTTACTTCTCCAGGTTTTCATTTCGTCCATTGTTCATTTCTTCCTTTGTTCATCTCGTCCATTGTTCATTTCTTCCTTTGTTCATCTCGTCCGCTGTTCACTTTGTCCGCTGCTCAGTTCGTCTACTATTCACTTCATCAGCTGTTCATTTCGTCTGCTGTTCTTAGTTCGTCAGCTGTTCAATTTTTCTAAATTCATTTCATCTTCAGAATAGATGGAATACCATTAAAACCTTCTGTTTTGATGGAATATTTACTGCTATAGACAGGAAAATAGTGCTAGGAGATATTGCTTTCATTCAATTTTTTTCCTGTTTAATTTTTTTTTATTAAAATATAAGGTTTTTTTTAAACGTTATTTAAAGTAAAATGAGGAACCACATTTTTTTGAAACGCTGTGTAGCTCACTCACTTGTGCAGTACGATGTTAATCACTAAAATTTTAATACTTACAGTTTTTCTCTTCAGTCCAACACATTTATGGCCTATGTATTAGAATAAACTTTTTACAGATCTGATTTTGCGAATACAATATTCCGTTGCTCAACAATTAATACTTAATACATTTTATTATTGTCGATATAATAATAATAATAATAATAATAATAATAATAATAATAATAATAATAATTACTATAACTGGGGAATCACGCGACTTTTTTTTTGTTCCTAATAATGCTCGCGTTGTAGATGAACACTATATCGAGACATCGTTTCAAACCACTCTTTTTGCAGTTTGTTGTTCAGTTGTGCATTCGGCATAATGTTAAGCATCTTTAAGTCTTCAGTCAGTGTGCTGTGTTAACCGTTTTGATTGTTAATTAATATGAGTAAGGAAGATTGTTTGTCACGGGTGTTCATCTGGGCGAAATACTACTCTGTACAGCGCACGCGCATTTAAGTCCGGACGAACAGGAGAATGGCGATACATTTCGGCCTAAGGAAAATTAAATGAAAAATTGATTAATGACAGACATGAAGAAAATTCATCTCAAAATTGGGATGTTTTTGTTTGGTACTTAAGAGATTATAACGGAAAAGAAGAAAAATGAATTAAAATATACAACTAACTGATTAAGAGTATGGGTGAAGAAAATTTAGTTTTAAGTTCGGACGTTATATGTGGTGCAAACTTGTGTAAATAAGACCGAACAGACATACGGATAGAGAGACAGTTCAGTGAAAAAAATGAAATAATTAAATGAATGATTGAGGATGGGGATGACAAAATATTTGTTTTAATCGAACATTCTGTGTGGAATCTAAGAGCGTTTTTAGGAAAGACGGACAGACGGAGCGATGGGCAGTTGTAAAAGAAAATCGAAATGACTAGAAAAGAGAATTATTGAGAACTTGAAGTGACACAAAGTTGTTTTTAAAATTAGACGTTCTATAAAGTAGGTAAAGTTGCGAGGAAGGCCGGACGGACAGACAAATGGAAAGGCAGTTCAGTGAAAAAAAATGTAATAAATAATTAAATGAGTAAATAATTGGGGATGGAGTCCAAAATTATTGTTTTAATCGCACATTTAACCCTTTTTTTCTACCTAATAGGAAAACATTTCATTTATTCTGAAGGCGAAATGAATGTGGGCAAAGTGAACAGTGGAAGAAATGTACAGGACGAAGTGAACAGTGGAATAAATGAACAGGACGAACAGTCGAAGCAAGGAGCAGGATGAAGTGAACTGTAGAAGAAATCAAGAAGACGAAGTAAACAGTGAAAAAATGGACAGGGAGAAGTGAACAGGGAAAGAAATTAAAAAGACGAAGTGAACAAGACGAAGCGAACAGTGGAAGAAATGAACAAAACGAAGTGAACAGTCGAAGCAATGAACAGGACGAAGCGAACAGTGGAAGAAATGAACAAGACGAAGTAAACAATGGAATAAATGAACAGGACAAAGTGAACAGTCAAAGCAATGAACAGGACGAAGAACAAGACGAAGTAAACAGTGGAATAAATGAACAGGACAAAGTGAACAGTCAAGCAATGAACAGGACGAAGTGAACAGTACAAGAAATGAACACGATGAAGCGAACAGTAGAAGAAATGAACAGGACGAAATGAACAATGGAAGAAATAATCAGGACGAAGTGAAGAGTGGAAGAAGTGAATAAGACGAAGCGAACAGGGGAAGAAATAAACAAAACGAAGTGAACAGTTGGAGCAATAAACAGGCCGAAGTGAACAGTGAAAGAAATGAACAGGACGATATGAAGAGTAGAAGACGTGAACGGGAAGAAGTTAACGTGGACGAAATAAGGCACCAGATTCAGATAGGAAACATGTACAAAGAAATGTGACTTCTTATTTTTCAGAGCATGATATTTCCATAAAAATCCGAATTTTGCAGAAAGATATATGTCACAAGCAACAGAACGCCGTTCCATTTTATAGTGTTTGGGATAATGCCATCTTCAGAAATGCATGCACACTGTCATTTTTTTCATTAGATAAAAACGTTATTCTAATTGCAGTTCCTTTGAGATGCATATTCTATATTACCGTTCGGAATGCATACAGTACAACATTTCTTGAACACATTTAACTCATATAGCAGGAAGTTCATGTTAGTGATAACAATCTAAGAAATAAATAGATGATGTTCTCGGATTTGGCCTCGCGTGGCCTGCAAATCTCCGCCAGTGGAAAATCTGCAGCCTCATTGCATCTCATGCCATTTCCTTGTCTTTCTACCGAATGATTGATGTTCTGGTGGCGCCAAGCTGCGTCCAGCAGAGCTATTGAAACACCCGCGCTTTCGTCTCGCTGATCCTCGAGGATCCCTACATGCAATACCCAAACATTCATTGAGTGTTCTGAACATTTCTCACTGAGAAGAATCTGTGTCTTTCAGAATTATGCTCTTCTCGGGGTTCAATCAATATCTTCCTCCCAGCACTTTCAGCTCACAAAAGACCTATTTTTAGCATCGCGGAGAAATACACTTGAAATTGCTCCACATGTCGCAGCAGATTTAGGAGAAAAGAATAATAATACAGTTACCAGTCTGAGAATTCTGATATGAATAATATGTTACTTAACGAAGCCATCTGCAATAGTAAAAACATGTCGCACATTCAGTAGTCTTTTTCTGCTCTCCTCTCGAGACCAAAGATCCAAGGACACAATTTTCAGTCACAGCACACGCAAAACGTCTCGGTAATTTACGAACGTAACCACGCTAAACTGAATGTTGTGCAAAATGATGTCCTCGCAATGTAGCAACAGACATAACCACTTAAAAATCAGAACAGTACGCCTTCTTCCTTTTTATCTTTCAGTTTTCACGTCGGGTTTTTGGAAACTTACATTACCATACATACATATATGTATGTGTGTGAATATATATATATATATATATATATATATACGCACACGCTGTTTACTTTTCCCTCCTTTTTCTGACTACATCTTGTAATTTTTCAGGAATGTTCAAATATGTAAATTCTTGCACGGTATTTATGGTGCATGTTTGCGATCAGCCTTTTGTTTCAAGACATACCCGGTTGTTCTATTTCGTTGCGCATGCTTCTCAATTTGTATGCTACAATGAGTAAAACTTGTGTTTCCGAAAGCATAAGAAATCAAAGCAAAAAAATCTAGGCATTAGCAACATTTGCGAAAGCAGCAAAGTGTGTTTTCAATTAAATTTTGAGTAAGTGGGAGAGCATGAGGACGAATCGCAAGTTTTTGATTTTGTGTGCATTACTTATTACCGCGCCGAGCCCAGTTTGGGAACTTTTGTGCATAAACTTTGTTAATTAATTCCGATCGTCTAAAGTGGCAATACTGACATTGGGATTCCTAATAGAGGCGAGCCAGTCTCATCGGTGGGACCTGCACGCGTTGTTTCATACGAGCTCGTACGAGGTTGTCGCAAGAACTCATGCCGCAAAAAAAAAAAAATAATAAATAAAAACGAACCTTTCAATATCATGTTTTGTATCGTGGTACCTTCAAAAGAAAGAAAACTGTTTATCTTAACATAAACCAGAACCCAACACTCATACTATTTTGCAGAGCAGCAGGGAAGAAAAACGCGTTTGTTTAAAGAAACGACTATAAAATTTATTATAACATAATTATAATAGCTTGCTTACCTCTTTTACACATTTCTCTGCACGTTTTTTTCCTTTGGTTGTCATGCTTGGTTCAAACCTCTGGTGCGGCGTTCCATTTTCGTCTTCTTTAAGTTCATTCAATGTCCGGCGAATGCTCATGTTCACGAAGTGCACTGCATTAATGACTCCAAGTCCCAACAGCATCATCTGGTGAGAAGGGTTGGGAGGTTGATGCTCTTGGGACCTAGAGTCATTAATGCACAGAAATGTGTAAAAGAGGTAAGCAACCTATTATAATTACTGTATAATTGTATGTACGTAAATCACGAACAGTTGTGGCTTCTGCAACAGATGTACTAACACTGAATTATTATAACATATTTCTTATGTACAAATGAATGGTAGGGACCGATTAAGTTATATTAAAGCATCCCTGTGAAAATGGTTAAGGTTAAACCTAAGATTCATAGCAACATTTCCTAGCAATCCAACTAGTATGAGGTGAGCAATAATATTTCATTTTCAAATTTCAATGAACACTCAGCATACAAGGGATTGAAATATTTGGATGATGTCTTACCCTGCATCCTCTACTATTCCTCACTTGGAGTTGATGAAAGTTCTTTTCATCCCGTAGCGTGCCTTCTGGTGTCCGCGATCTTGTGGCTGGTGCCCTACGTGGATTAAAACGCATCTCTGGAGCCTTTGATACTTATACAGATTCTACTAACACTCTTTCACCCTACCATCAACTTGGCATCATTTCCACTCCTACATTCCAATGACCTCTAACATATATTACGAAATTTATGAGTCCGACATTTTGCCCCACGCACGGACAGCATTTTTGTCAACCCACATCCAGTCCTGATTTCTCCAAGTTTTCCCACTTTATTTTTGCTTCGGTTTCGGTTCCTGTCGTGCTTCTAGGCGTGTCCTCACCATTTGGAGGTCTCATCCTCGCCTTCATTGGTTCATGGGTGCTCCCCCGTCCACTAGTGGTTCGCCTTCCGGTGGACGTTGACCAGTGCCTACTTCGAGCAGATGTTCTTTTGGCCAGCTGACCATCTGCCGAGGTAAGATATTTAAAAATTTATTTGGCTCTAACTGTCACCCTGTTTCGGAGTTTTATTATTAGACCAACCGAGAAACCCTTTTTAAATCTTTAAGTATGCTCGAAGGCACGTATGCCTGTCTGAATTATGTTCCCGGCACAGAGCCTGGGTGACAGTTATGTAATAACTGTCACCCAGGAATGACACCATGATCCGATTCAATCGCATTGATTTGAAAAACGTGGTTCAATTTCAATTGCACAATAAACAACAAAATCCTTTACGATTCGTGTCTTTTAAGATGAAAAAAACAAAATTACACTGAACAGCAATTGAATTAGAGACAGCTGGCGTTATGCAAATGTGGCGCTGTGGGCGGCCCTGTAAACGGAAACGACATGAAGTATGCAGCGATCCGACAATATAAGGAGTGGTGCGACGGGAATCAGTAACAGTCGGAGACGAAGAATCTAAGCGCATTTGATCGTGGGCAAATTGTCGGGACCCGACAAATGGGTCACTCCATCCCGTAAGTCGTGCAAGCACTGGGATTTTCACGAGCCACTGTGTCACGAGTGCACCGTGAGTACATCGAATCCGATAAAACCATCCCTGCAAGGGCCAACTGCCGTGGAACACAGCGTGTGGATGAGCGGGGTCATCGTCGGCTAGCTCGCATTGTAACAGCGGATAGACGGGCCACAGTGCAAGAAATCACTCGGCAATTTAACGCTGGCGCACAAGAACGTGTAAGCAGCCACACCATCCAGAACCATCTCCTCGTTATGGGGTACAGAAGCCATCGTCCCACGAGGGTACCGCTGCTGACCGCACATCACAGGGTGCAAAGTTTAGCATGAGCACGGGAACATCGCCACTGGACACTAGACATGTGGAAAAATGTTGCCTGGACTGATGAGTCGAGATTCACGTTGGTACATGCGTTTAGTAGGATACGAGTACGGCGCAAACCACATGAAGCGATGGAGCCTTCTTGCCAGCAGGGTACTCTTCAAACTAGTAGGGGTAGCATTCTCGTCTAAAGACTGTTTACGTGGACTGAAATGGGACCCGTAGTACGTGTGACATCGTCCCTCACAGGTCAACGTTAGCGGAATATCCTGGACGACCATTTGCTCCCGTTTGTGCGTCTTCAACATCCCACTGGGGACCTCATCCTGCAACAAGACAATGCACCATTCCATCGCTCCAGAATTGTATCCGAATAGTTGGATGAACACTCCATCGACGTGAACTTGCTTTCTTGGCCAGCTAGGTCGCCTGACCTCAATCCCATCGAGCACATCTGGGATGCCATTGAGAGAGATGTTCGAGGCTCTGACCCCCTCCATCAAATCTTCGTGAACTGTGGGAGCTTGTTCAGGGGTCGTGGGTCCGTATGGCTTCCCAACGCTTCCGGTGTCTTGTCGAGTCCATGCCGAGACGAATCGCCGCCGTCATCAGGACGAAAGGTGGTGCCACACGTTACTAGACAGGTATCTCTAATTCAATTGCTCTTCAGTGTATATCGTGTATAATTCTTCTTGTTTTTCTTTCCGCCCGTTTGGCAACTGTTTCACCAATCATAGATATTCTGAAAAAAAAAGTAATTCTTTTATATCGCATAAGACATAAGGAAGGCTAAGACTTTCATGTATTTCTAATGTCCCACTTTGATCAATTTCCTGACTTGTGCATAGATAATTACATTCATTGCTATATCTCTAAATTCTAAAATAGCCGGGAAAAATTAATTTTGTACCCAGTAATTTTCCTGTCTGTTCTACACAATTTATTCACTAGGTAAAACGGGTTTATACTTATTTTAGAAGAATTGCATCATTTAAAAGTAATATGCATAGCAAGAATTTTCTTTGCATTTCATAATCCTTTAAAGTGAAAACATTTCTGTTAGATGGCCTGAATGTAGATGTTTTAATCAGTACACATCTGCTTTTGAAACACTAAATGAAAATAACTTTTTTCTTCTTTGTATTACACATGAATAAGCAAGGAACATTTTCTGAATTTTCTTTACACATAATCTTTCCTTGAGGCCTATTTTACAGTATTGTAGGAAAAAAAGAGTCATATTGTCTTTGCGTATAAGCAGTACAAATTCTGCCATTACTAAAAGTAGCAGTATTCTGGTCAGGATCGATCTGAAAACATTTTGATTTCTTGTTTTCTCTGCAGAATGCATCACTTCATCACAGGAATCAGAATATTTCGCGATGTGGAATTCACGTAACTTTAAACTTAAAAGCCAATTGGAAATTTTAAAGGTGTAAAACTTGACGGTTTTTTAGAAACGCTTCACGCAAAATATTCTGTTTTTTTATATTATAAGTGGACTTCTGTTTCTCAAAATTCAGCACATATTTTAAAAATCATGGATCTTCCAGTGCACCTGATAAAAATAAGTAATTTCAAAAGCGATTTAGAGTTGAATTGGGTTCAACAAATTCTTAAAATAAAAAAAAAAGCTCTTAAGCTGAAACAAAATGTTCAAAAACTTCTTACAGTGAAATAAAGTGTTCAAAAATATCTTAATCTGAAATAAAATATCATATTAAAAAATATCTTTCAAAAGTGTTCACAGAAGCCATATAACTGAAGACATGACTCATGGAGATAATTCTGTTTCTCTACGTGAGAGTAGCTTTTGTTGAACAAAGTAGACAAGCACTTATTTGTTTTAAAATGTCAGTTTTCATGTATGTCGAAAATGCCTTTCGGTTTCGTCATGAGACATTTCAGGTGGTGAATTTACATGTATTTTTTTTAACCTTTTTTCAAAGAAATAACCTTATTTCGAAAGGTTTGGATTTGGCAGAAAATAAAAACAACAAACGAGAACATTTGTTGAATGAATGCCAATTTATCATATTTTTGTTACGACACAAACTATGTTAGTGGAAACTGCTTAGGGAGAACTTTTTATAAATCAGCTGTAGGCCAATCTCAGGATATCAGAACGAAGCAATTCTACTAGGAACATAATTTAGAAAGTCATACACATACGATAATGAAATTTGGGACCATTTTCCCTGTAAAATACGCAGTCGAGTCACATTGCTGTAAACACCGGCTACTTTTGACGACAACAGCGCGTAGCCAACGAAAGAAAGCGTATGGTGTAAGCTTGCTTGAAGGGTACATAAGGTGTGCTGTAGGCATTCTGAAAACACATCACTCTTTGCTGTCATGGATGAAAAGAGCGATTTATCAGATTTGCAAAAAGGGATGGTTATTGGCATTGGAGCCAAGAGTGGCAGTATTTCTTGAACAGCGCAGTTTGTGAACTGCTCACGTGCTGCTGTGGTTAAAGTGTATCGATGATGATTGGAGAAATGGAACCATTCCGAATAAACGATGTAAAAACTGAGCAGCACCACGGACTATGGATGTGAGTGGTGAACGTCGGCTTCGAAGGTGCGTGAGGGCCGATCAACACGCTACAGTGGAGCAACTCACTGGCCGAATGAACCAGGGGGCTACCGGAAGTGTGTCTAAAACGACAGATCAGCGAACCCTGGTGTGTATGGGGCTCCGATACAGACGGATGGTCACTGCCCCTATGCTAACGAAAGTTGATCGGCAGAAAAGGCTTACATTTGCACGGCAGTATCGGAATCGGACCTCCGCTGATTGGCAAAGGATTGCCTTCTCCGATGAGTCACGTTTTCTGCTTCATCGAACGGATGGACGTTAGCGTATAAGTTGAGAAACATCGGAGAATAAACACTCTTCCAGCGTTTCTGCTTAAAGACCACAAGCAGGTGAGCGCAGCGTTATCGTCTGGAGAATGTTTTCGTAGCATTCTCTGGGTCCACTCATACCTGTGGAAGGCACTATGGACCGAATTCGTTATGAATCCATCCTTGCAGACTACGGAGACCCATACATGCTGATTGCCTTCCCTGGGGCGGATGTGATCCTCCAGCACAACAATGCGACGTGTCACACAGCTAGAAATGTCCGAGAGTGGTTGGAAGAGCACGACGAAGACTTCAAAGTGCTTCCCTCGCTCCTTAATTCCCCAGACTTAAACCCAATTGAACATCTGTGGGACCAGGTCGATCGTGTTGTTCGCTCTATGGATCCTCCACCACGCGCCCTCCAGCAGCTGTCAGATGCACTGCAGTCAGCATGTTTCCATATACCTGTGAACACCTTCCAGCACCTTATTGAGTCACTTCCAGCTTGTCTCGCGTTGCACATGGCGATAACTCTGGATATTAGCTGGTGATCACAATATTTTGACTCGACCGGGTATGTCCCAACTGTGCCAATGATGTTAGAGGTGAAAAGTGTGATCTGACCTTCCGCTCCAGATATTCCCACAAATGTCCAATAATATTGAGGTCTGGAGATTGAGGTAGCCAGAGTAGCTGCTGTACCTTAAGATCATGCTTTGAAAAACCCCACCTGTCAACTTTCGCACAATCCATTAATGCATTATTTATTTGAAACCAGAACGGCCATTAGGGAACAGTGCCTGCAATATTGCGTGCAGGTGATCACCAAGATTGGATTCGTTCGTTGCAAGTGTGACACGATCCTGCAGATTAACCAAAGGCCCTTAGGAATACCCTGATATGGTACCCCACAACTTCAGGTATCCACTCCCGTGCTGCATAGTCAGAACCAAAGAGTCATGAAGGAACACTTCCGCAGGTATTCGCCAGACGTACAGTTTACCAATGGTGGGAAGCAATTTGTAGCCCGATTCATCAGACCAGGTGACACGTATCTCATCTTTCGTATACCAGTTTTTATGCGCTTTGCACCACCTTGCACTTTTTGTTGCATTGATGTCCGGAACAAAAGTTTGTGAAGAGAGCAGCACGGCAATAAATACCGCACAATGGAGCTTATGACGAAGTGTTATGACGAAAAAGGGATCATTCCGACTAGTGTTCAATTCTGCTGCTACAGTAATTGAGGTGGCATGGTCTTGTGCTTCCGTTGTACAATACGTGCAAACTTTTCCAATCCCTATCTGACATCTTCGTATGGCGTCCACAATTTGCGTGTGTGGAGGCAACACCGTGTCCTTTTTGATAGGTAGTCATAATCTTCGGTACAGTTACTTGTGTTACACCTACTATTTCTGACGCTCAACACACACCGGCCACTAAATTGGAAACATTTATGCAGATGTACGCAAGCGTCAATTATGCAGCGAATATGCAAAATACGCTGCGTCACCACGGGATGTAGGCAACTACTATTCAACAATTGAAGACTGCTACTCGTCAGTAATCGTCAGTATTGTTCATCAGAATGAGGAAAACAAAGGATCTTTCCAGTGGTGCATATTGGGTCCAAGACATGGACTACCTCACCCTCCTCAGAACTGTTTTTTAGCACGTCTTTTGTAAAAAAAGATCGCGCTTAAGTTACCGGTTTGTCCGTCCGTCCGTCCGCCTGTACCCACGAAATCTCTGCAACTATTAGTCCGATTTGAAAAATTCTTTTTGCATTAGCAAGCTTGAAATATGCGAATGATGATCCTTCAATTCAATTTTTTTACGATGTACAATATCGCCGCTAGAGGGCGTAAATGCAGATGATGTCGAATTCTAAAATACCTTTTATTCTACATACACTGGTATACAAAAATTAAGGACGAAGAGGAGAAATTAGCATAACAGCGGAATGAGCAGGCAGAACGGACCGAAAGACCACTCAGGAGATAGACTAGGGCCCGGTACGGTAGGGCATGCGCACATATGCAGCATGACGGGGGGGGGGTCGGAAGGGTATAAAGCACACGGGCAGTGTACGCTCAGCAATTCGGCGAAAGCTATTGCACGGTGTGCATCGGTTTGAACGACGTCGAGTTGCTGCCACCGTGTGATATGGCCAACAGGCAATCCAGTAAACGACATCTGGATGACTTTACCCGAGGTAGTGTCTTTGGGAAGTTGGAAGAAGGTCGAAGTGTGACTAGTGTGGCCGAGGAGTTCGGGATCGCTCAGAGCATCGTTTCACGAGCTCGGAGATCATTTCAAAAGAAAGAAACAGCTGTCCGAGAGTTTAGCAGTGGTCGTCCACGAGCAACCACGGCGGCGGACGACCGGTACATTGTCCTACAGGCAAGAAGAGACAGACGGCAGACAGCGGGAGAAATCGCAAGGCACGTGCAACAGACAACTGGACGTCCGTTAACGCGATTTACTGTGGCCAGGAGGCTTAACAAAGGTGGTCTATCTGCACGACGACCATTACACTGTGTGCCATAAACGCCTGCTCATCGGAGACGGTGGTTTCTGTGGTGCCAGGAACAAAAGAACTGGACACATCAGCAATGGGGTCGAGTTCTCTTTACGGATGAGAGCCGATTTAGTCTGACGAGTGGTTCTGGACGTATACACATCTGGAGAGAGCAGGGAACACGCAATCACACCTCCAACATCATCGAAAGGGGCCGGTTTAGAGGTGGCGGAGTTCTCGTTTGGGGCGGTATCATGCTTGGTAGCCGTACTGACCTCCACATCTTCCGAGGAGGTTCAGTCACTGGTGTCCGCTATTGTACCGAGGTTCTCCTGCCTCACGTGCATCTGTTTAGAGGTGCTCTGGGTTCTGAGTTTCTCTTCATGGACGACAACGCTACACCTCATCGTACAGTGTATGTCTCAGAGCTGTTGGAGAGTGAAGATATTCAACGCATGGATTGGCCCGCAAGGTCACTGGACCTAAATCCAATCGAACACGTGTGCGACCTTCTCGGGAGACGCTTGGCAGCACGTCACCAGCTGCCAGCAACGATTGCGCAGCTGCGATTGGCGCTACAAGAAGAATGGGCCGCGATGCCTCAACAGCTGCTTGACAGCCTCGTCCTCATCATTGACAGACGTTGTAAATCCTGCAACGCAGTCGGGGGTGATCATATCCCCTACTAAAGACTAGATTTTTCTTGGCAGCTGCCTGTCACATGGACGTTTCTGTCTTCTGTCCAGTTGTGCTCGAAGCTACCTTTTCAATACAGTGCTTTTGTATCCTTTGGATTCCTTGTTTGGGCAGTTTTGCTCACTTGTCCCATATTCTTACATCTTGGGGATCCTGTGGTATGATTTGAGTCGATGTGGAGCACTTCTGCACGACGTTACATTCCAATAACCGTCTCGTCCTTAAATTTTGCACGCCAGTGTATTATCTCCTAAACATCCCATTGAAAAAATTATTTTATCTTTCGATTCCATTTATATCGAAGAGTATTTTAGATATAGTTACTTTTTTCAAATTACGCATAGATTTTCCGCTAAAAGTTAAATTACATTTTTCCAGATAACTCTTCTTCTAAAACTCCGATTTGAAAACTTTTTTCTTCAGCAGATACACCTCCTGATGGAAAATCTTTTGCATATAATGTCAAATTCTTGGTGAAGAATGCTTTGGCCACCAGGGGGCTTAAGTGTTAATTTTTGCTTCTGATGTATTCGCCATAAAATCTGAGCTTATAAAATATCGATTGAAAAAAATATTTCGTGGACTGAGGTCACTCACATCGATAAACCTTTTCGGAATATTTTCTTCTTAAAACATTCCATGGTTTCTCCTCCAGGGGAGTAGATATATATCCTATTTTTGTCAATATCTCTACTTCTAGGAGTCCGATTTGAAAAATTCCTTCCTTGTTGGATAGTGTTTCTGATGCGAAATGTTTTTCCTATAAATTCAAAATTTTTAAGTAAATCATAGACTTTCCTTTAGGGGGCACAAAGGTAAATTGCGTTTTCTGCCGTATTTCTGTTTCTAAAACTCATATTTGAAAATTTCTTCGCTGTATCGCATACAAGACCTGATGGATAATATTTTTCACATAGTTTTTAATGTTTGGTAAAGAATGGTTTGGCCACCAGGAGGCATAAGAGTTAACTTCTGCTTCTAATGTATTTGTAGCAAAATCTGGGCTCCTGAAAACTCTACTACATTTTTTTGTTTTGGAACGATACCGCTCATATGGAAAAAACCTTTTGAGAATACTTTCTTCCTAAAATAATGCATGGTTTTCCCGCCAGAGGATGTGAAGTCACATTTTACTTTTGCCGATATCTCTGTTTCTAAGAGTCCGATTTGAAAAATTCTTTTCGGTGTTGAAGAGCGTTTCCGGTGCGAAATATTTCTCATATAAATTCATGTTTTTCTTAACGCACAATTCTGCAACCAGTGGGCATGAGCTCACGATTCCGTTTACAGCAATATCTGAGGGATTAAAAACCCGATTGAAAGACTTCTTCCTTCCGTCAGATACTATTGTTTTCCATACCGGTCCCATTGACTTTCGATAGCTTTGACCAATTTAATTTGCGTCAGAATGGATTCAAAAGACGTGCTTATTACAACCGAAAATTCGGTGCCATCTTTCTTTTTCTTTTTTTTAATTGCGAAGTTTATTTATCTGTTGTTAACAAATAGAAGTAACTTTTTTCTTAACTTTAGGTACATGCTATTGCTATCATAATTCGAAATTATTATGAGGATTAGGGTTTCAACACTTATTTTTACATGAATTCAATTCTTCTTCTGTACACTTTATTTGTACATGCACTCAATTTTTCTTCCCTTTTCGTGAAGTTTAGTGTTAGGTTTCCATAAAAAGTTTCTTCTGAGTACTTTATCGCATTTAAAAAGAATGTTTTTCTTTATTGGCAAAACAGCCAATTTGCTCAAGTGTACATGCCCTTGTGTTTCCCTAAAGTACAGTATGTCTTGATTCTTTTTAACGCAGAAAAACTTCTTTCGGCAGTCGCAGTTGTTGATGGAAAATTAATATTAGGTCTGCTGATTTTTACACCCCAATAAACACAATGTCCAATATATTCAATTTCATGTAACTAGCAATGTCTCTTACTAATTTCGTTTTGTATTTATCAAGGGAATAATAAACACACACTCAGTTCATTTTTGAGTCGAACTGTGTCAAAATTTGAAGTATAGCGTTCTTTAAGTTCTGATAGTAGATGATCAGGCAAGCTTTCACAAATTTTTTTTTAAAACAATTCGAATCCAACGAAAGCCGCGAATTTAAGATATAATATCAGTAATTTTAATTCATTGACACTTTACACAGCTGAAACAACTCTCGCGAAACACGGGCATTTACGGGGGCGGGAACATGCAAGTGACGAAGGTAGTCAAAGTCTTCTCTTTTCTGAGCGAACCGTTGCCTAAAGCAACGGCCCATTCACTCTTAATCTACTTCTCCATGTTGTCATTGAAACCCCGAAGTTCAATACACTTGGCACAGCGTTTCTGGAATTTCTTCAACTCTTCCAAAACAATATCTGATCACTCAAATACTGCTCTACTGCTGATATCACCTCCCAATCATTCGAAAAAGCTTCCCTTTCAAATTTTTTCTAAGGTTTGGGAACAGGAAATAGGTGGATAATCTATGCACTTAAACCCCAGATTCCTCAAAACATCCATTGTCTTGTCAGCCTTGTGAGCCGGCGCATTGTTCTGCAAAAAGAGAACATTTTCCCGCAGTTTTTTTTTTCACCTTTTTTCCTTCAAAGCCTGTTTTAATCGGCATAGCAAGTTGGAATAGTATTCAGCATTTACTGTTCTGCCCTTCGGGAGACAGTCAGTCGGTAAAACGCCTTCCGAATCCCAAAAACAACCGTTGCCATAACCTTCCCTGCAGACCTACGAGTCTTGAATTTCTTCGGCCGTGGGGAACCTTACCTGAGTGCCCCCACTACAGGGACTGTTGTTTCGTCTCTGGATCGTAGTGATGCAACCACGTTTCATCAACAGTAACAAGTTGCTGGTTTTTGTCCACTGGTTTTTGTTTCTCATCGGCGTTCAGACATTTGGGCACCCACTTCGCTGACGTCTTCTGCATATCCAAGTACCCATGAATTATGAACCCAACATGTTTGTTCCCTGGATATCTCCAGTATCTCAGCTATTGTTTCAGCAGAGATTCGCCGATCTGACAAAATCAAATCATGAACACGATCAACAATTTCGGGTGTTGTCACTATTGAAGGCCTCCCAGATCTTGCTGCATCTTCGGTCTCAAAGTCTCCACGCTGAAAGTCTGCACAATATTTCTTCACAGTGGAATATGAAGTGCACTTGTCACTTAATGTTTACGTCATACACTCATAGATTTCTTTTGCGCTTTTCTTCTGCAGGAACAGAAATTTCAAGACAGCCCGGAGTTCCACCATCCCAAATTCAAAACTTTGCATTGACGTGATTCACGTTCAGGACGTCAAACATCTGCAAAAAAAAAAAAAAAAAAAAGAAAAAAAGAAGAAGAAAAGGAGCTATTAGTCTTAAAAGTGTACTTTACAATACAAAAGAACAGTTTTTTGAGCTGCAGTGACAAACTAAAGCTACAATTACAGGAAGTGGGTTAGGCAGAGAACTTTTCAGCATCCCCTCGTATGTTTTTGCTGTTTACGAAGAGAAATATTCGTACGTAGTATTGGTATTCTGTTATTAAAAATAAGCCGTAAAAATCATGGTATTATCATTTATAAATCATATATTAACTATTGAGCAACTAGATAAATACAGATTGCTGCTGATGGTCCATGAACGTATTTTTACAGGAAGATATTCTAACTGGATTGCATTACGGCGTATTACTCACTCCTATGATACTCGTCGTGGGTCGAGTTTTTCTGTTCCGTGGGCTTGTACAGGTTGAATGTTTAATAATATCAATATGTTGGGATTGCGTGAGTGGAATGCATTACCGTTGATTATAAGATCAGAGGCACGATATTCGGTATTTAAGCGAGTGCTAAGGAGTTTTTGGACGGGAAATTGAATATTTGAATTTACTGCTTTATGTTTTGTAAAAGAAATGCATTGTAAAATTGTTTTCGTTGTCTTGACTGCACTGGAATAATTTATTTTTATTTTTAGAGGGGGTAATGGGCTTATCAGGCAGTATTTCTGCCTTTTCCCTGGCCCCTTGCTGTACATTTAATTATTTTTAACATATAACATTTGATTCATATTAACAATACGTAATTGGTCTATTTAATTGATATTAATTTTTAATGGAATGAGTTTTATTGTTGTGCAGAATTTGTATTATTGTGAAAGTTGGAGATTTGTTGTATTTTGTGACTTTCATTGGTGAATTATTTTACTTTATTCGTACAATTAGTTTATGATTGTGGTACAAATTGTAATTTTTCTGAGCATTATATTACTTTTGTACAGCAGAAATTTTATAAAATAATATAAAATAAAATAAAATAAAATAAGCAATATTATTAATAACAGAAGGGAAACCCGTCAAGCATTGCTTTTAAGAGAAAAAAGAACACCAAGCGAATATCCAAAGAAGAAACATACTTTTACGACTATTTCAAAAGTAAGGTCTCTGGTCTTAAAAGAAAATACATTGACCCAAAGAACAATCGCTATGTCGTTAAAAAATCTATGTATCAACTTTTACGAAGGTAATAAATAAAGATTTGTCTCAAACAAAAAAACAAAAACAAAAAAAAAACTACACTATGTTCACTACTTTTTGCTCAGGCACGCGGCTGAGTGCAGTACACACTGTAGACTTCTTTATGAAAATCACTTAGCTGGAGACAGGTGACAGTTTATTTTGACTATTGATGAAGCATGGATCTACCTGAACGACTGTAACAAGAAAAAGTCGATTTACTGTCGCAAAAGAGCAGAAATAGGCTTACACACTTGGATCCAAGAATCCAAAAAAAAAAAAAAATCAGTAAATGGTTCATGATCATTGCTGGTATCGCGTACAATGGTGTTTCTCGTACAAGAATGTTAAAATAAATTGCACATATTATTGGGTTGGTGCGAATAAAATGTCCGGCAAAGGGCCAGCACACGTGGATGGCGAGAACGAAAAAGCAGGACAACTTGCCTAGGCAAAATAATCCCCCTCGGCATCGACAAATAGTTGCCATCTGTCCGGCAATGTCATGATCCCGGAAAGAAAAAAGTCTTGTGGCTGGGACCCAAAGAAGTCATCAACTGCACGTTGAACCTCGTTGTCTGTCGTGAACTGTTTCTCGGACAGGGAGTGATCCAAGCGACGAAACAGATGGTAGTCTGTCGGAGACAAGTCTGGGGAATATGTAGGATGAGGAAGTGCTTCACAGCCCAAGGCACTTAGTGTCAGCATCGTTCGTTATGCGACATGAGGGCGGGCTCTGTCCTGGAGCAGATGAACATCATGTCTGTTGACCAAAGCCGGTTGTTTCTGCGGCAATTTCCGGTGCTTCTGGTGAAATGCAGCACAATAACGTTCTGCAGTGATGGTTTGGCCTCTTGCCAAGAAACTCCGATGAATTATCTCCGCTGTGGACCACCAGACAAGGAGCATCTTCTTCTTGGTGTGTAGGGGTGTCTTCGGATGCCGTCCAGCAAGCTGCGCCTTAGTTAACCATTGTGCAGATCGTTTCCGATTACCATAAAGGACCCACTTCTCGTCGCAGGTGACGATGCTATGTAGTAGAGGTTCCTGTTTATTCCCGGCAAGCAGAGACGTGCAGACTTCCAAACGCCTAGTCTTGTTGGCAGTTGTCAACTGATGCGGCAGCCACATGTCTAGCTTTTTGACATAACCCAGTGCAGCCAGACGCCGAAAAACTTGTGGACACCTACTTCTGCCGCTATATCACGACACATTTTTTGGGGGTCCTCTTCAACCACACGTAACAGAACATCGTCAGAAACAGCAACAGGTCGGTGATAACGTGACAGGTCAGTATCTCCGCTTCGAAACTTCACAAACCATCGCTCAAATGGTTCGTTCGTTGGCTATATTCTCCCCAAACGCTTTGAAAACGTTTCGAGCGGCAATTCCTGCAGAATGGCTCAGTTTAAATTCATAAAGGAAGATGACTCCCAATCCCGGCGCCTGCATGTTTCCTTTGCAAGCCACGTTACGTCCAAACAAACCACGCCCGAGCCTTGTTCTTTACACACGTGCTAGCTATTTATAGTAACTCTGTGACGTAATACACGCAACACCTGTGGGTGGTTCCATTCCGCTGAGGTGGGGGGCCTGTCTACACTGCTCGTTAGCGCCTGACATTTCATTCGCATGAACCCAATGCTAAAAAAATGTTTTAACTCCTATATTTAAAGAGGAAATGCCATTCCTTAATTCACAGAGCCTTGAAAGAGCAGAACTGCATCAAGATAAAGCTACCAATCATACATGCAAATCTACCACTCTACTTCTTGAAAAAATTAAAAAAGAGACAGATATCAGGTTTATACCTTTTGCTCATATTTCTTCAAAGTTCCCTGTTCTTCACCAATGGACTATTGGAGCTTCGGACGGCCAAAAAGAGAGAACACTTTTTAAACGCAGACCTGAAAAAACAATGATTGGTCTATGGAGAGTATTGGAAGAAGAGTGGAATGAAATATCACTACCAATTTTAAGAAATACCCTGTTATCTTAAAAATCTAGATTCATCCAGTGAAAGGGCTATTAGATGAAACGCTTAAGATAGAAATAATTTTATTTTAAACATTAATTATACTTCTGGAAAATCGTTCTAAAAGTGTGTCTCAACATTCTCTGAAAATGTTTGCTTATTTTGGAGGTTTTTAATCCTTGAACAACTGCTATTTTTTTATTATATAAGGGCCTCCCAAATGAAACTGAAACTGTCGGATTTTTGTCGTAAGGGTTTATAGGTTGGAACACGTGAACATACAAGAACTAAGAATGATACATGGGCTACATACCCACTACACATAGCCGCCTTGTCGGTTCAAGCAAGTGTCCCAGCGCGGAACGAAATTGGCTGTGGAACCAGTCTTCAACGGCGTCCCGGACCTCAGCGTCGTTATCGAACCGGCGACCCTTGAGAGATTTTTCCAGTGGCCCGAAGACGTGGTAGTCACAGGGCGACAGATCGAGGATATAAAGGGGATGGTCGAAGACCTCCTAGCGGAAGCTACGCAGCAAGTCCTGGCACACTGTCACTACATGCGGGTGGGAATTATCGTGCACCACAATAACCCCATTTGACAACATACCACGTCGCTTACACTTGATGGCAGTTTTGAGGTTGCATAACGTAGTGTAGTATGTGGTTGCCTTCACCGTACTGCCTACGTCCAGCCAATCCAAAAGCAATGGGCTGTTCTCATCGAAGAAAACAGTGAGCGCTACTTTTCCAGCTCTTAAGGAGAGCTCAGCTTTTTGGGGGAGTGGAGAGTTGGGATTCCGCAATTCCGTACTCATCCGCTTTGGATCGAAGTGGTGGCACCAAGTTTAATCTGTAGCCACAATCTTGGAGAGAAACTGTCCCCCTTCTGCGTGGAAACGATACATATGCTCCAGGCAAGCACCATTCGCCGAGTCTCCCGCTCCTCCTGGAGATGCTTGGGGACTCCTTTCGCGCAAACCTTGCTGTCTCCCGATCGGCGTTGGAGAATGGTGTCAACAGTTCCCATTCTCAGGGACAATGTTGCCGCAAGCTCGAGGGTGGTGATTCGGCGATTCTCCTTCACTAGGTTGTCCACGGCAGCAATCGATTCCATGGTGATGGCCACGTATATTTGCCCAAGTCTCGGCATGCCCTCCGTGCTCACACGTCCTTTACCAAGTTCACTACACCTGAGGAACACTGTACACCGTGACTAACACTCATTCCCATACACATCTTTCAAACGACGATAACTTTCAGCTCCAGTAACACCTTCTGCCGTCACTAATTGCATAACTGCCCGCTAGGCCTGTTTGAACGAATCCATGTCACGACACTACGTAGTGAACTTGCCTCCGCACGTGCAAACAGCACACTAACACGCACTGCCGATAACGGCGTGCTTCCTGACATGACAAGCCATCTAACGGCGCAAATACATGGCTCAGTGTAATTATACAACGACGCTGTTACTCGAGTCTCACTTTCATCTGGGGGACCCTTATTCACACACAATCCTCTGTCGATGACATACAAGATGAAAGACAATGGAGCCTCACTCAATCTGTTAAATAAAAAGGTACGATAGCAACAAAAAATAACCTTCAGCGATGAATATCTGGTAGCCGAGTGATCACAGGCGAAGATTTCTGCCTAATCGTCCAACCTGGACTCGTATTTGAGGCCCTGATGAGGCGTGTGTGATGTGTTTGTTCTACGGCGCTGGCTACTTCCCTTCTATGGAGCCAGTGGTCCTAAATTTGCGACGGGCCATTGCTTGTAGCCCTTAGAGGAGCTCATGGTGGTAGCTAACTCTCTTCTCTCCAAAAATCAGAGAGATAAAAGTTCTCTTGTTCTGCGGCAGTAGGACTAGGTGAGAAAAAGAAAACAAACTAAAAAAGAATAGTGCAAACTTTTCATCTTCGAATTTTTTTAACGCTGGCTTAGATGAATCGTAAAATTATTGGACACCTGAGTAAAATAATTCAAATGCTATTCTTAGGGTAAAAAAGACGAAGTCAGAATTCAGGAGACAGACTATGTATTTTTTCTAGTGAATGACGAAAACTACCGTTTAAACAGCATAAAGTAATGAATACCTGAAAAAAATTCGGATCATACATCAGCACTGAAATAACATGGCTGTTTGCCAAACTGACCTTATCTGGTACAGATCCAAACAGACAACGACCTAAAATAACTTTAGAAGATACAAAGAATTAACTGAAATAATCAATCAGAACAAACTATGTCGCAGAAAATGATACTTAATATGAAGTACGCTTTATCACCGTGAAATGACCCCAACGAAAGTGAATGAATGAGATGAGTTAGAGATACATAAAAAATCAAACAAGAGAGAAATAGTTTTCGCAACAAAGAATGGGGGAAACAATAAAATAAAGGGAGACTTACCAGAATGACTTAAAAATGTGGAGAAACCCACAAGAAAGGAATTGCAGTTATCTCAAGATCTTAGAGATAAGATCATAATAAATTTTATTTTTGAACTGGTACAATAAAACTATAAGATTCTCGACCATAAAATTTGCAACATACTCAAACGTATATACTAAGGATTGCTATAAATTACATACACAATGAGATTTCGGTAAGGGTTCGCGAAATATTGGTTGTCTTTTGTTGAGCAAAGGAGTTTGTAGAATGTATTTTCTCACGGTCACACAGTTAAGAAACGTTCGAAATGTTACAAGAAAATAGAAATTTATTCTATGTTTGGTAAAGTGCGCAATACAAAGGGAAAAGAACTTAAAAAGCTGAGAGGAAAGCGATAAAACTTCACAGCAGGACGTAGAAATCCTTCACCGAAGAAAACCAAAAGATAAGACCAAAATATAAGAGAGAGACAATAGATTAAGTGTAACAGCACGATGCATAACTTTGCACTCTTGATTTTCGGAATAATGTAAAATAAAAATCGAAGGAGCACCGTAGTACTCTTTATAGATAATTTATGCAACGCATTTTTTACATGCCAAGATCTTTGTCGGTGTGAAATAAAAGGAACGATTCGAGAGTAAACATTTATTTACGTATAACACTTTTCATTTATTCACTCACGACCACACTAAGTCACAGTTCGGTACATACTAAGTGGAATTAAATCATAACAACAAACAATGAGAACAATATCAAACAATACAAACATAACAACAATCTATGCCGCAGCTACGCTACTTGGGCTCAATTCCCTATATACCAAATGTTTCCTAACAGCTCAATAACGTGTTGAAGAAGATGAACCTCGGTGTTGCCATCAGGTCTCCGACCTCTTTATATACCATTGTTAAGGGAAACACTGACAAAACCCCACCTTCCAATGAAGCAGGTGTTTATGCCGTTCCTCTACTATATCCGGACGGCTCCAAGTGATGCTACATTGGAATGACTAAACGTACATTTAGAATTAGAGTCAACGAATATAAAAGGGACATAAAAAACGACAAAGAAACAACGGCCTTATCCAGAGAAGTCAAGTTCAACTCCGCTGCTCCTATGTAGGATGACGTAAAGAAATTAGCTTCCTACTCCACCCCAAAATCTACTGCTATTTGCTAAATTTTGGAGATCATAACAAACAGCGAGTCGTGCCATGATAGCGTCTCACTGGAGTTGCCACGAATTTGGAACCATTTCTTCAAATAGTGATTACATCTGTACTTTCCTTTCATGATTCCTCGTGCTAAACGAGCATAACGCCTTGTGTCTTTGAATAGCTGTTCTCATCTATTCGTTACTGTCAAGTCACATCGTTCAAATTGTTGAAGCGTTCTATTTTCCAGTTTGCAGTTTGCTGTCTACCTTACTTGAAAAAGCCATCTGGTTGATGTGCGAAAGCTTGGAAATTTTGATTTATATTGTTACAGTGGACACCCCCCCATCCTAAAACCTGAAGAAAACTCTAAAATTTGTCCGCCATGTTGCGTATGGTATGAGGCAGCTGGGAATCACAGTTCGGCAGGCTCACATGTTCTTTTACAGTTCAGGTTTTTTATTTATTTCTCATTTACGTTGTTTTTTTCTTTCGGCTGTTCTCTAAAATTAATTAACAAAATTGCGGGATAATTAGGAAGTCGCTCCAATGCTCTTGAAGGCAAGAAACGCAATATTTTTGCCATTTTGAATTGTTTCTACCTGTGGGAAAAGGTAGCACTCAATGGTTGCTCTGGAAATTGATAAGAGCAAAGCGATAGGCCCAGAAGAGGACTTCTGGATTTCTTGAGGAGGGGCCGATGTTACGACCCACCCCCGCCATTAATTTAGTAATTAATGGGCGTGATTGATGTATGAAATTAATTAAGTATTAATTATGTTCGAGGCTTGATTGGAGTTTAAAAGTGTAAACAGCAGATAAAGTTTTATCTGGGGGTTTGGAAAGAAAAGAGGCGAAGAATTCTCTCTCTGGCTGGGTGGTCTCAGAATAGCTCTGTTAGGTCATAAATATCAAGGCGCAGCTGACAGGAAGCCTAAGCAACACGGAAAGAGAAAGAGGTACCTTTCGAAGAGGGGTCCACTTGAGTAAATGAATGAAGATGGGGACAAAAGGTTTAGCGAATAATCGTAAATTCGTCGTTTGTTTGGGGCATTTTCGAGAACAATTGCTCTCTGTGTGGTCCGTGCAGAAAAATAAGAGTTCGCACTTGGCATGAACATTAGGAAGAAAGTTAGTTGTCTGTACGCTCTCCAATGTGAAAGGCTGGATGCCTTGGATCTGAAAAATGAATTGGAAAAAATGAAGCAGCGAACCTCCCCGCGTTTTGGTAAGAAATGGAGACAACTCGAGGCGGCTGATGGAGATGCCAGTTTGCCATAAAGACAGCAGAATGCCTGAATCCGCGGGATAAAGCAGAAATTTCTAGGCTGGAGCGTAATGGAAATCAGCGACTGTTTGGCCTAATGAAAGCCAAGTTACAGGCAAATTAAGAAGTCTGCGAGTGGACAGTGGTCATTCCAATGAGAAGCGAAGCCAAGCAAATTCGGGTTCGGATGCCAACCACTGCAGTGTGGAATCGTCACCCACATTCATCCCCTACTGTGGAGGAAGTGAAGAGACGCGCTTGTCTTACGGGGCGAAGCGAGGCCCCATGTGTGCGTGTGTGTGGTCACGTAAGCAGCGAAGCCACTACGTGTAAGTGCGACGGGATAAAAACATGGCGAAAGAAAAATATGAGCGTAAGAGCGGTGGCTTCGATACCTAACAAATATACAGGTGAAATGTTGAGTTGCCGATATACGCTTAAGGTAAAAGCACGTCTGATTTCGCTCGGCCGAGAAAATTAATCTCAGGGCTGGCGGTCGCAACTCGAAAAAAAAAATGGAAACAAAACCTGCGAGGGACATATTTGAACTGCGTACTCAGGCAGGGTAGATGTTATGCTAACGGAAAGGAACTGACTGAATTGGGAATGAACGGTCAAAAAGGACGGAAGGTTGCGACGGACGGAATCTACTATAGCAGCAGTGGAATTGAATGTGTCCCACTCTCCAAACAGTTGATGGTCAGAAATTATTTCTTCACGACAACAGAAATCATTTCCCAGGAACACAGAAAATCAGTCTCGGAAACTGCAACAGCAGATGTGAGAGGGGCTATTTTTTTTAACAGCCACCTTTAAATCTTCACAAGAGTGGATCCGTGTATACTCGCATCAGCGCAACAAAGTGCGGCGTGATATTACCATTTTAATTGTGTGCGTGTTTTTTTTTGTCGTGTGATATTATGTGATGCACAACGGATTTGCACAGCAAAGTCACGAAACTGTAAATAGATGAATATTTCCTTTTTCTTTCTTCGCACATCTGCGAACTTGTGCCATCCCGACACCCAAAGCTGCATGGACATAGATGCAGTAATGCTGAGTGACTGAACCTCAGAGGAAATACCTGCACATACAGATTTATTTCTTACAGGGCCCATTTCCTGATTATTTTTTTACATGAATAAGGGAGAGGGTGTGGCCACAAATTCCGCTGGGCGGGACAGTTTCTTTTAACTTTGGTTCAGGACCAACGTCAGCGGGGCAGGGTTCTGCATGTGCATGCTTATTAGATTTAGTTAATTAACTTTGGCAGTATTTCGCACCTATAATCTTATACCGCAAATTAACGTGCTTGTGTATTTTGTGTCGCGAGTATTTTTAATGTGATCGTTTGCATATAAATTTTTTTTCATTCTCTAAGCAATTGTATATGAATATCACCTGCAGCTCTATTTAGTGTGTAAACGAGTAGTATCTCTTATTCAGATAGTCCGGTGGAGACTCAGTCGGCTTGCGTCTTCCGACAGTAAAGTGTGACACCGTATGCTGCCCACATAAGAGGGGCAATTGTCTATGCGCCTAGAGAGCGCCGTATCTGTTTAAATCTCGCAGAACGTTATTAAATGTTGTGTTGTGTATTTGAGAATCATGTGTTATTTGCGAAAGTGAGTGTTGTACTGGCTGGTTGGGGATTGAATGTACCGGAGTAAGATCCGGACCACTACACTCAGTCACGAATTGGTGATTGCGGGTGAACCTCATCACAACTCTGATCCCAAAGTATCATTTTTTTAGTTTATTTTATTTTTAATTTGTTGTTGTTATTTTGTTCACACGGTGGATTCACACAAGCCTTGTGCTTCGGGTCATTCTTCAACTTTTCATTTTTTATGTTCTGGTGTGAATCTTTGAGTGCAGCAGTGCACCTGAGATTCTCACCTGGTGCCGCGGCCAACTAAATTGTACTTCAGGTCTCAAGCACCGTTACCGGCCGACTCGGCAGGAACACTGCTAGTGCCGTGTAACAATATTCTACTCCAAGAAATTTCGGATATCAAGTATAGTTATACTATTTAAAAAAATAAGGTTTACTGATTCTATAACGTACTTTTCTTTCCGCTGTAACTTAGTCCTTACGTCGGTAATTACGTTAAGTGTGATACGTTAATGCAATATTAGAAGGTATCCATACAGCTTACAAGAAAGAGGTCAAGTAGTACTTCAAAATACTTTTATTGTGCTTGCATAAGTTGACTCCACACTCACATATGATTTACTGGCTTACTGGTAGGGACGGCGCCACCGGGAGTGCTGGGGTGAGCGCGAGCCCACCCAAAATTTTGGTAAGCCCCCCATCACCCGCACCCCCGCCCGATTTTTTTGGATAAATGAAGAAAATGTAGTGCAATTTACCATCGGAGTTGCATGTTCTTCTGTGGTAATGGGAGAAGGGTAGCATTATGCAATTATGTTCCTCCAACCACGATCCATGACTCATACGGGAAACCTTACTTGCATGTTAGGCTTCCGCTTTGGCGCACAGATGTCGAAGACCGGCCGGAAGTTCAAACAACATCGCCAATCCGATGCCGCGGCTCATGTCAGTGGGTTGAAAAGTTGAATAAGCATCACTCTGCCAATCCCATCACCGCCCTGGTGCCCTCGCAGTCTATGACAATTAATGGGCGTTATCACGATCGTCGAAAACAGCAGACAATGATCGGCGTCAGTCACCACCAGACAGTGAGCGAAATTTCTCTTGGCTAGTTAGTAGTTACACTCCTTCTCTTTCTCGTTCTGGTGGAAAATCTAATTTTTCCTGCTTGATTTATTTTTTTGCACGTATTGTGCGTGATACATAAAAGTGAGGTATTTCTTCCGAAACCAAAGTTTGAAATAATATGTCCGCAAAACGATCAATCCATGATTTTTTCGAACAAGTGTTAATCAGAAGAAAATTAAATTATGCGACAGTGCCTACAAAGCGGAAAATGGCTATCAGGCGGCTTCAACTTCATCAACAGCGTGTGGTGAATCATTAGGAATCAACGAGGATTATTTAAGTGCTTGTAGTGATTCAATGGTAATTTTTTATAAACGCAATGCCTGTGAAAATAAAACACTGGAAGGATCGCATGGACCAAGACAAAAAATGTTGAACTCGGAGAGCTTGATATAGCAACTTCACTTTTGGATCAACCCAAACAGCCTATGTTAAAGCACCACAAAAAAATACGGTAAAGAACAAAGAAGCTTCCAGACATAGGAAGCTTCTTTGTTCTTTACCGTATTTTTGTTCCCATGGCTTGCATATACATAGTATAAAGAGATTCCCCGCCTTTTGTTTTCCGTGTGGAATGTTTTCATCGGTCGACGAAATATACGAGGTCACCTTCGCTCAGCGAGTTTACAAAAATAGGAATAACGCACTTGAAAAGGATTCGGGTTTTAAAAAACATCAAAACAGCTTGACCCATAAAATTTACTTGGTGTCGGTGCCTCTTATAAGAAAATGAAATCAAGAAGGGCAGATTCATCAGTTGGCACACTTCAAAGTGCTGCATGTACAGCGGAAGTCAAAGAAAAGCTTTGGTTAGAGAAAGCGACGGCGGTTTTTTAAAATTCTTGACTTTAATAATACATATATATGAAGCATAATTCGCTCTCCCCCGATTTTGGAGCGCCCCTCCAGAGCCACCCACCCCCACCCCCCGTTGAACATTTTCTGGCGCCGTCCCTGCTTACTGGATACAATATCAGTTACTTAACATCAAAATCCAACATACTGTGACAGCACGTCTACCGTCACTAACATCAATCCCCTTAAACAGATCAGATCAGATCATATGTAGAGGATTTTAGGAAGGGAGTGTCTGACTCCAGGTCTTAAACAACCTTTAGAAATAGGAAGCTAGGAGATTTGGGCTAGAGTGCCCGATAGGAAAGTGACACGGAAGCGAAGTAGAAAGAGGGAGGAAGACGCCCTTATTTATTATCGGGGGGCCAGTACCCGCGGTCCGACGGCTTAACGTGCCCATCCGACGCACGGCGGATATTTAGTAGATCGAGCGTTCGTACTTCCCTGGGATCGAACCGGAGATCCTTTACGTGGCAGTCACGTACGTTGCCCACTAGGCCACCCGCGGCCCTTCCTCTTAAACAACCGCTGCATTGCTTTTTTAACTATCGTCTTTATCCGGCTACAAATACGTCACTCGTGGTCCGATCTCAGGGTGTTGCCAACTTTATTCTCGTTTGAGGGATAAGACACAACGTTAACGTTAGAAAATGTCTAATAGAACAAATTCAAATTTACAGAGAAAAAGAAACTCAAAAGGAAAATGAAAATAGAATATACACTGGCGGAAAGTGAAAAAAGAACACCAAGAAGGAATTGGCGGACGATCGTGAAATTTACATATGTTATCGGGGTCGAGTTTACGTAGGTGTGATGTTAAATTCGGGACCAACCGGTGAGCGCTTACGCCACAGCACGGCATAATATGCAAATTATCGTCGGTGGTATTTAAGGAGTACGGCGAAGTGAATGTAATCAGTCGTCGGCGTACGGACACGTGCGAAAATCCTGAAGAAGCTGCAATGCCTGGGCATGGAAGACGTGTACGATTTCAGAAGTTATCGGACTTTGAGTGAGGTCGTCAAGTCGGACTCCGCGAAGCCGGATGGTCGTATCGTCGTATTGCGGAGCGAATTGGACGGGAAGTAGCGGTGGTGGTACGATGGTAGCGTATATGGTCCGAGGAACATTCCCACACGAGAAGACGTGGAACCGGGAATCACAGACGGACTGATGAGTTGATCGATCGATGCATAAGAAGAGCGGCGTTGTCCATCAGAACATCCACTGCGACGCAAATCCGAGCTGCCGTTGCACCTGAGGTGACTATGCGAACAATCCGCAACCGTCTACTGGATGCAGGACTACGTGCGCGTGTGCCTCTGGCATGTGACCCTCTGACTCCAGCCCACCGTCAGGAACGGCTGCAGTGGTGTCGCCAACATCTGCACTGGAGAACGCAATGGCGATCTGTCGTGTTCAGCGATGAAAGCAGATTCTGCTTGGGAGCCTCCGATGGCCGTATGCGTGTTCGCAGACGCACAGGGGAGTGTCTCCACCCTTCTTGCATCCGCCAGCGACACACAGGGCCACACCTGGTATCCTGGAGTGGGGAGCGATCAGCTATCACTCCCGTACACAACTAGTGTTTGTACCGGGTACGTTAAACAGCACCTCCTACATCAACAACATCATTCAGTCCGTTGTTGTGCCATTTGTAAGGTCGGTCCATCGTGACGTTTTCCAGCAGGATAACGCACGGCCACACAAGGCACGTGCAACTCAACATGCACTTCAGAGTGTGAGACAACTTCCATGGCCTGCACGTTCAACGAATTTGTCTCCCCATTGAGCACGTGTGGGATTTTATGGGACAACGACTTATCCGGTCTCCACGGCCAGCCACGACCATCCCCGATGAACGCGTCCAGGTTGAGGATGCTTGGAACTCAATACCCCAAACTTACATCCAACATCTGTACGATAGACTCCATGCCAGAATTGCACAGTGTGATGCAGTTCATGGCGGTTCAACCTCGTACTAACCATCTTACATGGAAATGTTATTTTTCAGTTTACCAACAAATACAGCTGTATTTTGCCATAATGTTTTGATCAGGTTATCCTCTGTATTCCGTTATTATGCTGTATAAATTTCATTGGTATCAGACGTCTCCTTCTTGGTGTTCCTTTTTCACTTTCCGCCAGTGTATGTCACAATTCCTGACATTGAGCGGTACTTAGATAGGTGGACTAATGAATATTATTGTTGGAAAACCAAAAAAAAGAAGGTGTGAGTCATAAAATTAAATATCTCTTGAATTATGGCGGCGGCAATAGTAAATACTCGTATTTCGACTGTTTAGTGTTTCAAAAACTATACTTACTTTTATTATTATTACTATTATATACGACTGTTGTGCCGAAAGTGATACGAAGTGGGCATATTTTTTATTAACTGACAAAGATCGTTCAAACTTCACATGTTGGCCGAGTAACTCTTCCTCTATAGTAACCGTTCTTCTTCATTATAGGTAAATAACGGATTCCAAGCAAAAGCAACGTGCCGTCATTGAGTTCTTCACGAAGTAAGCGTGCAGGCTGTCCGACATCCACAGAAGGCTACAAAATGTTTACGGAGATGACACCATTGACAAGAGCAATGTGCACAGATGGATGAAGAAGCTTAAGGAAGGGGAAACCAGTATTGAAGACAAACCACGCAGTGGGTGACCATCATCTGCGACCAATGACATGAATCGTCAGCGAGTGGACGAATTGATTCGCTCGGATTGAAGAGTCCCAATCCGTGAGCTTGCGGCTCAACTGGACTGTGGTCACAATGCTATACAGAAGATAGTGGAAGACTTAGGCTATCGGAAAGTGTGTGCAAAGTGGGTACCTCGGCAGTTGATATCCGATTGGAAGGAGGGAAGGGTGGAAGTCTGCTCTGATCTGCTGGAAGCATTTGAAGCTAATGAAGACACGTTGTTTTAGTCAATCTGGTGACAGAGGATGACACGCGGTCATATCCGGAAAAGAAGAAATCCATGGAATGGTGTCACACTTCTTCACCAAGGCCTAAAACGTTGAAGAGCCAGCGATCAACACAGAAAATCAGGGTGACTGTTTTTGGGATTACATGGGTGTCATTCTCCTTGATTTTCTGAAACGTGGACGTACCGTGACCAGCGAGCGGGAAATTGAGGCACTCAAGCAGACATAATGGGGAAGAGACCAAACAAGAACCTGTAAAGGGATCCACATACACCATGACAATGCGAGACCAGACACATCTTTGGGAACAAGTCAGGAGATCAGCAAATTAGGCTGGTCGGTGGTCCCCATCCATCGTAAAGCCCAGATCTCGCATCCTACGACTTTCACCTGCTTGGTCCCATGAAGGACAGTCTCTGGAGATAACGATGTGATGATATAGAAGAGGTGAAAGTGGCTGTGAAGAAGTGGGTATAACGGCCCACACCTGAATTTATTTGAAGAGGATTCGAGAGTTGGTTTCAACGATCGCGCAAACTCATTGCTTATGATGGAGACTATGTTGAGTGGTAAGTTTGAATAGAGAAAGAGTTACTGCATCAACATGTGCAATTTGAACTACCTCTGTCAGTTAATAAAAGAGTTATGCCTGCTTTTGCATTATTTTTGGTACAACGCTCGTATTATTCAGATTTAAATGATCCTGATGAAATGTAATGCAGCTACGAATGTTCATCTGCACATGCGCAAGCTAAAATCTCACGTCACGGTAGAAAAAAAAAGCTGAATCGCAAGTGTGTTAGTGAGAGGAAAGGATTGGTAACTTTTGGTCTAGGATTTCTAGAAGTTATAATCTTATCGTGTTATACATCATTTTAAAGCTATCGTGAATAATAGCTGACCTACTCTAGTGCGGGAGGTGATGATGATCATATGTAGAGAATTTTAGGAAGGGAGTGTCTGACTCCAGGTCTTAAACAACCCTTAGAAATAGGGAACTAGGAGATTTGGGTTAGAGCGCCCGATAGGAAAGTGACACAGAAGCGAAGTAGAAAGGGGAAGGGAGACGCCCTTATTTAATACCGGGGGGCCAGTACCCGGGGTCCGACGGCCTTACGTGCCCATCCGACGCACGGCGGGTATTTAGTGGATCGAGCGTTCATACCTGCCCGGGATCGAACCTGAGGCCCTTTCCGTGGCAGTCACGAACGTTACCCACTACGCCACCCGCGGCCCAAGTGCGGGAGAGAGAGTCGAGATAAAGCCAAATTTCGCTACGACGCCCACTTTACTACTGTCGGGAAAGATGCATATCCCAAAATGCATTTTTATAATGTCTTTTATAACATCTAGCGTCAGGTTCTTATAATTTACGCAGATTGCAGTTAGATATTGTTACGTTTATAAAAACGTGATAAAATAATGTGTGGTGATAGTTGAGTAAAAATGTTGTTGGGGAACAATGAAATTAACTATTGGGGCGTCACTTCGTGGGACAGCATGAGGGACGATCAGATTTCAACAATGGTTCTGATAACGATGTACCGTTACCCATTTTCGTTACATCGAAATCTTTTACTTGAGATTTACTTCACTGCTGTCAGATAAGATTGATGGCGCCATAAACTGTCGAAGTCGTGTCACTCAGTGTTTTAAAACCATCGAAAGTCGTATCATTTTGGTGGCTTAAAACCATCGAAAACCGTGTCATTTCGGTGGTTCAAAACCAACGGAAGTCGTGCCACTTCAGTGGTTTAAACCCATCGAAAAACGCCTCAGTTCGGTGGTTTAAAACTGCCGAAGTAACACACGACCTATGCATCCATACCTTCCTTTAAAGGAAGTCTCTCATCACGTAAAGGAAACATTTCTTTACAAATTACTCATTCAGTAGCAATGAATGAGCGAGATGAAAACATCATTAAATTCCCCACGTCGCATGGGGGAAATATATGTTACGAAACTTTATGTTTGCATAATTTTCCTACTGAACTTTTCTGCGGTACTAACTCGTTTTTCTCATTTTTTGGTAACTACATTTTGTGCACCAATGAAAAAAAAATACGTTTTCAGGCATTCAAAACATTTATTTACACGACTTTTAAAAAGAATAGGACGCCTTCCATTTCACAGAAAAAGACTCCATCCATTTTTATGAGAACTCCCTCTATTTATCAGAAGAATTTCTCCACTTCACAGAAAAAGACTTCATCCATTTTTATATGAACTCCCTCTATTTATCAGAAGACTTTCTCCATTTCACAGAAAAAGGGCTCCATCCATTTTTATGAGAACTCCCTCTATTTATCAGAAGACTTTCTCCATTTCACAGAAAAGGACTCCATCCATTTTTATGAGAACTCCCTCTATTTATCAGAAGACTTTCTCCATTTCACAGAAAAGGGCTCCATCCATTTTTATGAGAACTCCCTCTATTTATCAGAAGACTTTCTCCATTTCACAGAAAAGGACTCCATCCATTTTTATGAGAACTCCCTCTATTTATCAAAAGACTTTCTCCATTTCACAGAAAAGGACTCCATCCATTTTTATGAGAACTCCCTCTATTTATCAGAAGACTTTCTCCATTTCACAGAAAAGGACTCCATCCATTTTTATGAGAACTCCCTCTATTTATCAGAAGACGTTCTCCATTTCACAGAAAAATACTCCATCCATTTTTATGAGAACTCCCTCTATTTATCAGAAGACTTTCTCCATTTCACAGAAAAAGACTCCATCCATTTTTATGAGAACTCCCTCTATTTATCAGAAGACTTTCTCCATTTCACAGAAAAAGGCTCCATCCATTTTTATGAGAACTCCCTCTATTTATCAGAAGACTTTCTCCATTTCACAGAAAAAGACTCCATCCATTTTTATGAGAACTCCCTCTATTTATCAGAAGACTTTCTCCATTTTACAGAAAAGGACTCCATCCATTTTTATGAGAACTCCCTCTATTTATCAGAAGACGTTCTCCATTTCACAGAAAAATACTCCATCCATTTTTATGAGAACTCCCTCTATTTATCAGAAGACTTTCTCCATTTCACAGAAAAAGACTCCATCCATTTTTATGAGAACTCCCTCTATTTATCAGAAGACTTTCTCCATTTCACAGAAAAAGGCTCCATCCATTTTTATGAGAACTCCCTCTATTTATCAGAAGACTTTCTCCATTTCACAGAAAAAGACTCCATCCATTTTTATGAGAACTCCCTCTATTTATCAGAAGACTTTCTCCATTTTACAGAAAAGGACTCCATCCATTTTTATGAGAACTCCCTCTATTTATCAGAAGACTTTCTCCATTTCACAAAAAAGGACTCCATCCATTTTTATGAGAACTCCCTCTATTTATCAGAAGACTTTCTCCATTTCACAAAAAAGGACTCCATCCATTTTTATTAGAACTCCCTCTATTTATCAGAAGACTTTCTCCATTTCACAGAAAAAGACTCCATCCATTTCTATGAGAACTCCCTCTATTTAGCAGAAGACTTTCTCCATTTCACAGAAAAGGACTCCATCCATTTTTATGAGAACTCCCTCTATTTATCAGAAGACTTTCTCCATTTCACAAAAAAGGACTCCATCCATTTTTATGAGAACTCCCTCTATTTATCAGAAGACTTTCTCCATTTCACAGAAAAAGGCTCCATCCATTTTTATGAGAACTCCCTCTATTTATTAGAAGACTTTCTCCATTTCACAGAAAAAGACTCCATCCATTTTTATTAGAACTCCCTCTATTTATCAGAAGACTTTCTCCATTTCACAGAAAAGGACTCTCTCCATTTTTCTGAGGAAAAGGACTCTCTCCATTTTTCTCCATGAAAAGGACTCTCTCCATTTTTCTCCATTTCACAGAAAAAGACTCCATCCATTTTTATGAGAACTCCCTCTATTTATCAGAAGACTTTCTCCATTTCACAGAAAAGGACTCTCTCCATTTTTCTCCATGAAAAGGACTCTCTCCATTTTTCTCCATTTCAGAGAAAAGGACACCCTCTTAATTTCAGACTATTCCCTCTATTTCAGAAAATTATTCCCTCCACTTCACAGGAATGGACTCTCTATTTTTCACAGGACTCCCTCCATTTCACCAAAAAGAACTCCCTCTCTTTTTCAGAGGACTTCCTTTGTTTTTTCAGGACTCCCTCCATTTTTCAGAGGACTCTCTTCATTTCACAAAAAAAAAAAAAAAAAAGACTTTCTACATTTTTCAGAGGACTCCTACATTTCACAGAATAGTACAAAACTAAATTTAGAAAAATATTCATATTATGTAACAAAATTTCTGTGTATCCAAAATATTCACATACCTTTATTTAAGTTTCCTAAACTTTTAGATGCTTGCACACTTCATGTTTTAAAATCGCTCAAATGCTTTTTTTTTTTCGGAGGAGGTGGGGGGATGCAAAGGGTGAGCTCATGAAGATAAAGTTGTTTGGTCTGAAGCCTACCTTAACCCACCCGTATAATTCATTAACATTCTCATACAAGGCTATAAAAGTGCAAAGTAACTAAAAGGGAGAAAATGAATCCACAGCTTTTCTGATAGACAAATTTGTGAGTTTGTCTAGACTAATGTCCAAGGTGCTACGACGAAAAAAAGGTTTTCTTAGATTGGAGTTACGAACATTTGAATTTGCTGATGTCGTGTTCTTGCAGTTGTCGCATTACGAACCTGGACGTGTGCCCTTTTGCGAAGCTGTTACCACGGATACCGAGCTGTAGCTGCAAGGAATATTGGGACGATGCCTGGATGTTTTTGCCGTCGGCTGAGAAACGTTGAGTTGTTGTTCTAAAATAATTAATCTGCTGCTGTATCTTGTTGTGTTTGTGTAGTAAAGTGTGCCAAAGTGAGCCAAAGACACCTGTGTTCATAAGGAGATTTAAATCACGGTAAGTTTAAGACAGTTTAAAGAACTGCAAAAACATCGATACTCCATGAAATGTAAACTGACAGCGCTGATTAAGAACCTTTCATTTTATGTTTATTCTGGGTTTGCATATAATCATTTTTGGACTCTCAAAGATAGATCAAAATCTTATTCTTGTTTTCGATACTAGTGAAATATAATTTAGTTTTTTTTGGTCATCGCGTGAACAGATTGAATAACGTCAGCATCTGTGTTGAACGTTGCACCACGAAACTTCTTCATTGTTGGAAACAACCAGAAATCGCACGGGGCGAAGCCAGGACTGTAGGCAGGCTGTGGCATGATTTCAATGCTGTGTTTGGTAAGAACCTGTTGAACACAAGCATCCACATGTAGGCGGGCATTATCATGGTGTAGGGCCCACTTGCCCACCAGTTCTGGTCGTTTAATCGATATGTGTCGTCGCAGACGCTTCAAGACTGAAATATAATACTCAGCATTGACAGTAATTTGGGGAGGAACGGCATGCTTGTAGACTACTCCTGTATGATGAAAGAAAATTATCATCATCTTCGCAGCTGATTTGGTTTGGCGGACTTTTTTCAGAGGAGGCGAGCCTGTGTGTTTCCAGACATTCGTTGCGCGCTTCGTGAGAGGGTCGAAATAGTGGACCCATGTTTCATCGGCAGTTATTACTGTGCTTAGAAAGTTTGGATCTTTTGCAATCATTTGTTTCCACTCATGATGCACCTGAACTCTGGCTAACAATTGTTCTCTCGCCAGGTAATGAAGTACCCATCTGGCACATCATACACTGCAGCAGTAATTTGTCGCGTAGAATGCGGAATGCCGACGTTTTTGAAATATTATTTGACGCCGTTATGCCTTCACACGTCATTCATCGATCTTCTTGCAATATTGCCGAAACAGCGTTAACAATACACTCCGTAGCAGCACTTTCAGTTCGACCAGGACTAGAAGCGAGTTCTGCCGCCATACGCCTTTTTTTAAATCATGATGCCAACTAAATATTGTTGACTCACCCGAACATTTATCATTATTGTAAGCTTTTTGCACTAAATCAACTGTTTGTGAAGCCGTTTTACTCAAAAATAACAGAATTTATCGCACAACGCATTTCACTGCTTAACTCTGAATCACTCACCTCCGTAGCTGTATGAAAATGAAGACGTACTTTAAACAACTGCGCAATAACAAAACCAGATTCGTCTGCCACGGATATTAACTGTTGCCATAGATACTTCCTCAATTCTGTTAGTCGTCTGCGCGGTTATTTTCCTCATTCGCACTGTTGCCAACCCAAAAAAAGAATTTCTCTCAGGTTTTATGGAAAGCCATTATTATTTCTGAAGTCTGTCGATAATGAATAATTATCTACCGTAGCAAAGCACCGATTGTTTTTTTTGTTTTTTTTTAATGCATGATAGTTCTAATGTTGTGTACATAGTGCTCATTATTTGAACTCGAAGCACTTCACCATAACAGAATTTAATGCGGCAGAGTTCGGAAACCAATTTCCAGACAGCTCTGATTTACGAAGCTAACACAAAAGGCACTTGTGTTACTTTACTCAGCGTGTTCTCTAAGCTTCGTCTTTTTCTCGGTTGGCAACAAAACACTTTTTCGCTTTTACATTTGATGTCCTTTATCCCATTTCTTCGTAGTCATGCATTTTTCTTCTCTTCATTCCTGCCTGCCTGAAGTCATCTAAAATCAAAGTAGCGTAACACGTTGTCACCGGACGTGTCATCTGAGGTCGTGGACGCTTGCGCCGAGGGACCGTCCAGGCCATCGGCCCATCCCTCCCTTTCCGTTCCCCAGAAAATTTTATGAATAATTCAACTGAATAGCCTGTCAGAAATACCCGTCCCAGTTTATCTCTTTCTCTACAGCGAAACAAAAGCTCGGATGTTTTAAAAATCAGCTGTTTCTTATAGAACTATTTGTAAAATGCATACTTTTTTCCCCCGTCATGAGTTTTTAAACGTGCCTGATAACATCCTTCGACAAACTTAAAATTTTTGTTTTGTTTCCTTTACGACAGTGGGTGATTCCTACAGATTACGCTTATTCTAAATATGTAATTTATTTTCATTTTTTTGTATCACGTACAGGAAAAATCTGTAAATAAATTAGGCAGCAATTAATAATAAGGAACTAACCATACACCAACAATACTAAAATACGTAGAATTACTATACTGGGAATCCGAATTTCTTTGCGTAGAGTAGAGGAGACTCTACGCTAGAGATGAGTTCGGGCTCAATTTTAGGAGCCCGGGACCGCCCGGGTCAAAAGGCCTAGAACCCGGGCCCGAATTCTTGGAAAATTTTGCTTTACAAGGCTTGCATTTATGCATTATACACTGGCCAAAGATATGGCCCAAGCAAGGATTAGTTTTAAAAGTTTAGTTCAGTTAATCCACTTCACAATATATATGTTTTTAGAAATACTACGCATAAAGCCAAATGTTCTAAAATGTGGATTTGAAAATAAATAAATAATCAACGTGCCCTTCGACCGTATCAGGGGAATCAGTAATTTTGATAAAAGCTGAAGAAAAGAAAATCGTTTAAAAACAAAAGATTTCATTCGTTATTTCTTTTTGATTTCTAAATTTACTTTTATTTTGAATGAATTGCATTATAAAACGTACAACGCCGTACAGACAGTTGCAAGTGTTTGAGATTTTGACTCTAGAAAACTAATCTTTGCAAAATAATTTTCATATATGCTAATTGGTAAAGGTAGTTTAGAGTGATGTAGTAGAATATAAAGAAAAGCATGTAGAGAAATTTCCAAAATTAAAAAAAATAAAGAACGTAAAAGCATTCCGGACCAGATTATTCTGCCTTTTGAAACATTAACAAAGCTTTGCGCTTAACAGTATAATAGTCACAATATTATCATATGTGTTTGCAGTTTCCAGATCAAGTTCATCATGAAAAAAGAGAGAGCGAATTGTATCTAAGGCCTCAGCACTTCAACTTGATCTTCTTTTCTCTAAAACTCGACCGGCTACATTAAAAACCAACGTCACCCCAAAAATCGCAGGAGTGAGGAAATTTAAAAGACTAAATAACAATACTTCTAACTGCACAATTTTGGAAATTAATACATCATTTTAAAGATAAGATTCTTGATTTTTCAAAATACAAAAATGGGAATTTTCCCCAGTTTTTCGGTACCAGACCACCTTAAAGTAATCCTTGCTTGGGCCATAGCTTTGGACAATGCATAATGCAAGTCTTGCTAAGCAAAATTTGTCTTGCAATGACAGCTAGCTTAGGAAATTGAAAATCCTTCCACCATGGTAACAAACCCACAGTGAATTCAGCCGGGCTCGGAATTACACGTGTTGAATGAATTACAGCAATGAAATTCAAGACGTGTAAGCCCGTGCCAGGGTTTTTTGGTAGATAATGAATTCTGAGTCCGTCCGAGCCCGGGCCCGAGCTCATCTCTACTCTACACCCAAAAATTCGGATTCCTAATAGAGTTCTACTAATTTGGTATATTAAGTAGCATATAAGCATAGTTAAGAATTCTTCTCGGCGAAATTTACTTCATATAGAACGTTTCTGCTGATGATTTCTGTTTGTAGGATTATCGTGACGATTCCCCTATCACACTCCAATAATTATCAGCCAATATTGCTGAACTCAAATTCCCCTCATATCAGCAGTCTTCAATCCGTGGCCCAAGGAACTCTTTTTAGCTGCCCGCAATACCTTTCTACACAAGAAATTCAAAAATGGAAAATAAAATATTAAACAAGAAAGATGACAACGAATTTTCGGGTGTAATGAGCACGTCTTTTGAATCCGCTCTGACGCGAATTAAATTTATCAAAGCTATTCAACAGTAGTATCTGACTGAAGAAAGAAGTTTTTCAATCGGATTTTTAATCCCGCAGATATTGCTGTAAACGGAATCCTGAACTAACGCTCTCTGGTTGCAGACATATGCGATAAGAAAATTTTAAAATTATATAAGAAACATTTCGCAGCGGAAGCGCTATTCAACGAGATTTTAGAAACTCAAACTTTGCTGCAAATACATCAGATGCGGAAATTAAGGCTTACGCCCCTGGTGGCCAAACCATTTTTTACCAAAAATCAGAAATTATATGCAAAAGATTTACGATCAAGAGCTGTATCCGGTGCAGAAACAAGCTTTCAAATCGGAGTTTCAGAAGCAGAGATATCGAGGGAAACGCAATTTACTTTTACGCTTCCGTTATGAATTAATTGAAAATTTTGAAATTATATGAGAAACATGTTGCACCAAAAACCCTATCCAACAAAGAAGGGATTTTTCAAATCGGACTCTTAGAAGTAGAGATATTGACAAAAATAAGATGTACATCTACGCACTCTGGTGGAGAAACCATACAAGATTTTAAAAAGAAAATATTCCGTAAAGGTTTATCATCCTGAGTGATATCGGTCCACGAACGAATTTTTTCAGTCGAGATTTTAGAAGCTCAGATTTTGGGGCAAATACATCAGAAGCAGAAATTAACACTTACGCCCCCTGGTGGCCAAACCATTCCTTACCACAATTAGGAATCATACGCAAAAGATTTCCCATCAGGAGCTGTATTAGTTGAAATGTTTTTATTTCAAATCGGAGTTTTAGAAGTAGAGATATAGGGGGAAACGCAATTTAGTTAAGCCCCCTACCGGAAAATTTTTGCGTAACTTCAAAAAGTTACTATACTTAGAATACTGTTCGACATAAATGGAATCGAATGGTAAAAGAATTTTTTTCAATCGAATGTTTAGAAGCAAATGTATGGAATAAAATGTATTTTGAATTCGATATCATCTGCATTTACGCCTTCTAGTGGCCAAAATGTAAATCGTAAAGAAACACGAAATAAAGGATCGTCATTTGCGTATTTCAGGCTTTCCAATGCAAAAAAAAGTTTTTAAATCAGGCAAATATTTGCAGAAATATGGTGTCTATAGATGGACGGATGGACAAACCGATAACATAATCACGATCTTGTTTTACAAAAGACGTATTAAAAAATTAAAAAAAAATTCTATTCATTTCATTTCATAGTAGTTTTTTGTTTTATATTAATTTCGCTCGCATTTTGATTAATAATTCGTATATTTTTTGTTTTGTATGCCCCAGATTTAAGAGTGATTATTTCATGTACGTGTTCAACTTTTAAAGATGGTTATATTAGTAGGCACCGTGGACGCTAAATTACCATACCTACAATGAGCTAAGTTGGATTAAATGTAAATTTAAAATTTTTAAAGTGTGATAAAAATACAGAAAGATTAGGTTTTCTTTGAAACACAGCTAACTAGATCGCTCCTTTTTCCAAAAGCTGAATTTCAGGACTCAACTTCTTTCTGAAATAACTGATCTTCATAATAAATAAACACATGCATTTCTGCTCTTCTTTTTTAACGTGGCCACACACTCCTATTCCGATTTGTCATGTGACCTCCAGTCGCTTTCCATTTTGTCATGGGGCCCGCCAATCCGATTTCACTTTGTCCTGTGGTCCGCGATTCAGGAAAGGTTGAAGACCTCTGCCTTATAACTTTCTCCCGTCTTCGAAATCTTTTGGTGGTAACTTTCGCCATGGTTTCCGCTTACATAAACAAGACTTTTTGGAAAAATCTGCAGATGTGAATTCAAGGACTGTAATTTGAGAGACACACTGCATCTCAATTTGTGATATGTCTTCGTCACAAATTAAACACTTTTTTGTAATCTGGAGATTTTTCGATACCTAAAAAAATGTTCTGTTACTACCCTGATGCCCATAAATTAAGGAGCAGAGGCAATATGCAGATTTGAAGATGTAGAAGTAGGTCTTTATTGGCGGAAAATCGCTGGCGGTTGCAACCGACGTAAGAGGCAGATACGACCAATTGGCTGATAATAATTTACATATGTGGAAACACGTGAGAGCACAAGATTGCTAAAAAGTGATAAAAGCTGAAGCGATAGAGTTACCTTTACGTGTGTTGAACTGTTGATTACTTGTTGTTGCACGTCTTTTGTAAAAAAAGATCGTGCTTATGTTATCGGTTTGTCCGTCCGTCCGTCCGTCTGTAGACTCGATATCTCTGCAACCAATGGTTGGATTTGAAATTTGTTTTTGCGTTAGAAAGCTTGAAACGTGCGAATGATGAACATTTTTTTTTTTTACGACGAACAATTTCGCCGCTAGAGGGCGTAAATGCAGATCATATCGAATTCAAAATACATTTTATTCCATATATTTGCTTCTAAACATCCAATTCAAAAAATTATTTTGCCTTTCGATTCCACTCTAGGCTAATATTATTTTAGGTATAGTCACTTTTTCAAGTTACGCATAGATTCTCCGCTAGGAGGCGTAAAAGTGCATTGCGTTTTTCCCGATATCTCTACTTCTAAAAACTCAGTTTTGAAAAATTATTTCTGTAGCGGATACCGCTCCTGGTGAGAAAAAATTTACATATCATTTCTGATTTTTTGTATAAAACGGTTTGGCAACCAGGGGGCGTAAGAGTTAATTTCCACTTCTGATGTATTGGCAGCAAAATATGAGCTTCTAAAATCTCGACTGAAAAAATTCTTTCCTGGACCGATACTACTCACTTCGTCAAATTTTTTCGAAATATTTTCTTCTTAAAATGAGAAATGGTTTCTCCGCCAGGGGGCGCAGATGTCTATCTTATTTTTGTCAATATCTCTGCTTCTAAGAGTCGGATTTGAAAAATTCCTTCTTTGTTGGATAGAGTTCCGATGCGACTTTTTGTTCATATAATTTCGAAATTTTCAAGTAATTCATTGGCTTTCCGCTAGGGGGGGGGGGGTAAAGGTAAATCGCGGTTTCTCCGATATCTCTGCTTTTAAAACTCCGATTTGAAAAATTATTCCTGCAACGGATACAGCTCCCGGTGGAAAATGTTTTGATTGTAATTTGTAATTTTTTATAAAATATGGTTTGCCCACCAAGGGGTCAAACTGCTTCGTAGGTATTTCCAGCAAAATCTAAGCTTCTAAAAGCCCGATGGAAAATTTCTTTCGTGGACCGATACTGCTCATGTCCATAAACATTTGAGAATATTTTATTTTTAAAATAATCCGTTACTTCTCCGCCAGCGGGCGTAGATGTATATCCATTTTCTGTCATTATCTCCGCTCCTAAGAGTCGGATTTGAAAAATTCCTTCTTTGCTAGATAGCGTTTCTGGTGTAAAATGCTCTCATACAATTTCAAGTTTTTCAAGTAATACATAGACTTTCCGCTACGGGGCGTAATGGTAAATTGCGTTTTCCCCGATATCTCTGCTTCTCAAATTTCAATTAGAAAAATTATTTCTCTACCGGATACAGCTGCTGATAGGAAGAATTTCTGTTTGATAAAGAATGGTTTGGCCACCAGGCGGCGTAAGGGTTAATTTCTGCGTCCCCATGTATTTGTAGCAAAATCTGCGCTCCTGAACTCGATTGCAAAAATTCTTCCGTTGACCGATGTCGCTCACGTCGAAAAACCTTTTAAAAATATTTTCTTCTTAAAATAATGCATGGTTTTTACGCCAGGGGGCGTAAACGCATATCTTACTTTTGTCGATATCTCTGCTTCTAAGAGTCCAATTTGAAAAAAAAATATTTCTTTGTTGGAGAGCGTTTCTGTGGGGAAATGTTTCTCATATAACTTAAAATTTTTCTTAGCGCTCAAGTCTTCCACCAGGGGGCGTAAGTTCGTTTCCCTTTACAGCAATATCTGCGGGACTAAAGACCTGATTGAAAAACTTTTTTCTTCGGTCAGATACTATTAACTATGCAAACTGTGTGCGTATTTTCTTTCCAAAATAGTGCACAATTTGGCCGCTAGGGCGCATATGCGTATTCTGTTTTTCTCAATATCACTGCTTTTACATGTGCGATGTAAAAAATTATTTTAACACCGGATTCCATTTACCTTGTAGAACAATTAAGGATAATATATGAAGAATTTTGCAGTTCACAGTTCTGTCGGAGGGTGGTGTTTTCAATGAAGAATAATTTTCACCTATTTTCAACTTTTCCGTTATGCAATTTTTTTCCGCTGGCAGATGTAGACCTATATCATGTTTCCTTCTATATATTTTCCTTTTAACTGTTTGATATGAAAATATCTTTGTTTCTGGTACCTTCCTTGTAGTATGAGAAACTTTTTGTTCGCCTTTTGTTTTTCTCCGTAACATGCTTTTTAGCTGCTGGTGGAACTAAGTAGATGCTTCCATTTTTGGACGTTTTATCGATTGTTGAAACCAGTTGATTGTTTTCCAAATAGGATACATTAACTTTGAATAGCTTTGATAAATTTATTTCGCGTCAGAACGGATTCAAAAGACGTGCGTATGACATCCGAAAATTCGTTGTCATCTTTCTTGTTTTGTTATTTGTTGTTATGGCGAGTGGCATAAGATCACGAAGATTTTGCCAGTGGAAGAATTGTGGGGAAATTGGAAGCAGGATGTTCAATTAGAGATGTAGCCAATGAGTTCGAAGTTGGCAAAAGCAAAGTCGCATGGCTGTGGAAACAATTTTCCGTGGGACAGCAACCAAAGGGTGCAGTGGTGCTCGGCCACGCAAAACAACCCCTGCGGATGATAGTTATATAACTGTAACGGCGAAAAGATGTCGCCGCATAAATGCCGGCAGGTTGGCACGAGAGCTTCACACAAGCACGGGGACCACAATATCGCTCCAGACTGTGTTAGGGCGATTGAGCTGTGTTGGTTTGTATGCCTGCAAACTACGTGTACCTTTGATCACATCACACAAATCACAGAGGTATCGATGGTGTCGTGAACACACCGCCTGGATGACGAGCAATGGGCCAATGTCCAGTTTTCGGACGAAGGTAGATTTTGTTTTCCGTCCAATTCGAAGCGCCAATACATCTGGAGTGAACGACGCACTGCCTATTCTTCCACCAACATCGAAGAAGTTGACTACTACAGCGGTAGTGGCGTGATGGTCTGAGCCGGTATCATTACGAATGGACGTACCGTACCTTAAGGGTTGCAAATTGGAGCCATGAATGCTCAGCGTTATTGTCAGGATGTTATCGTTCCTCATGTATGCAATTTTCGTGGTGCTGTTGGAAATTTCTTCATCTTTATGGATGACAATGATCGTTGTCATCGTTCGGCCTGTGTTGATGACCTGCTTAACAGCGAACGAATAGACCCCATGGAGTGAAAAATACTCCAAATACGTGGCGACAGTTAATAAATAAATACATCGCTCTTTCCACGTTCCAGAAACACACAGCATCCGAAAAATTGTTTTTCAGCCAACCGCTGTGGAAATGAACCAACAGAACTCTCGATATCGCGCCGAGTGCGTTACATTTACGCCACGGTGGCCAACAATCCACGGTGCTATGTGTATTTAAGTCAGCTTCTGACATCATAAATCCGTAAGATGGGCTCAGCTACTGAGACGTCTCCATCTGGTGGGCATAAACGACACTAGCTATATATATTATAGCAGTTAAATCCAACGGGCGAGATCCAGGTGAAAAATACTCCAAATACGTGGCGACAGTTAATAAATAAATACATCACTCTTTCCACGTTCCAGAAACACACAGCATCCGAAAAATTGTTTCCGCATGGAGTGGTTTGCGTACTCCACTGACTTGAATTCCACAGGGCATGTGTGGGATGCTCTTGGGTGGCGCATGGCGAAAGGCAATCCCCCACCGTGTACCAAAAATAATCTGGTTACGGCGCTGAAACAGGAGTAACGCAACCTACCTCAAGATCTGCTGGACAATCTTGTCAAGAGCATGCGTAACCGATGTTATGAGTGCATTGCAGTGAGGTGTGGACTTGGAACACTATTCCATATCGAACTTTGACAGGGAATAGTATTCCAAGTGTTATGGCCGTTTTGCTTCTGCTTTGCCAAGGACCAAAAATGGTACGTTTTGTTCACTATAACGAAGTAAATTTCTCCGTCATTTCTGTCCACGCCAGGATTCGAACCCGGATCCCCTCATTCCGGGATAAGTCGCTCTACCAATTGAGCTACGCGGACGTTTGTTTTGACTACTATCTGCCTTTATGTCATGTGCATCCTGTTGGCAGGTACGTCACATCACGTGCTCTATATTACCTGTACATTCACAAACGTCTGCTTTTTTTATACGTATAAATTGCTGTTAAGTCTGTCTGTATGTCATATTAACATATTTATCATCATCAATCTGTCAGAAAAAGATTTTTCTCTAAAAATATAACTGTCCCTATATTTATAGACATCAGTGTAGTTTAAATTGTGTCCAAGCTGAAAATTCTTTGGTTGAGAGCTGTTTCAAATGAGAAGTCCCTCATTTGACTTAATTTCAGGCCTAAATAAAAATGACTTCCTTTTGTTAATCATGACTCATTTTCGGAAATTTCTGTCGAAAAATATTGAAATCCAGGATGTTCAGGATTCATAGTTTAACAAAGTTCTTCGTTTGTCAGAGTCTTTTATGCAATGATGGCAATAGATTTTCTCCGTCGCTACCATGGTATTTCTTTCACATTTTTTCCCTAGGTGTTAAAGTTTTACGCAAAGGCCACTGGTTCACCACATAAAGATTCCCCTTCGCTCTGTTTTCACATTCACACAGTATGTAAAAGTATTTTCAATTCATATAGGAAGGAAAGGCTTATCCAATTTGTAATCCAACCAAAATCGCTGTCTCTTTAAGGTCACTACAGATGTTCCATAGATGCACCGTAATTAATTTTTTAAGAAAAGTTCCATACTTTCGTGCTAAGTAAATGTTGATTTCGTGTTTACGTTGAATTTCTGTGTTGATTTCCGCCGTCTTTACACGATCATTATTCTAAAAACGGAATCAAATGAACACATTTGACTGTTTAGATGATTTATTGTGATGAATTTAATTATTAAATTCATATAGAAGACATTAGAACTTTCAGGCCCTCAGCGGACCCATCTTCAGATGTTATTAACAGAATGGAACTGAGCATGATTTAAATACATTAATGTTGTGTGGTTTTCTTGATATAATGACCTGCTCGTAATGGACATCATATCTCGTGAAAGGTTTGTTAACATCGATAAATATATTACGTGTCAAGCAACGTATTAAAAACTATGTTTGAAGGAAATAATTGGTGTAAGCCTGTACATGTTCTAACTCATTAAGCACCGTTTTCCAAGGTAAAGGGATGTGACAATTAGTATCATCATTGCAGCATTCTTCACCATATTTGTGAATAAATAGACTTTCTAGTCAGAAATATGGTAAAGAATGCTGCAATGATGATACTCCTTGTCACATCCCTTTACCTTGGAAAACGGTGCTTAATGAGTTATAGCATGTAGAGACTTACACCAATTATTTCCTTCAAATATAGTTTTTAATACATTTCTTGACACGTAATATATTTATCGATGTTAACAAACCTTTCACGAGATATGATGTCCATCACGAGCAGGTCACAATATCAAGAAAACCACATAACATTAATGTATTTAAATCATGCTCAGTTCCATTCTGTTAATAACATCTGAAGATGGGTCCGTTGAGGGCCTGAAAGTTCTAATGTCTTCTATATGAATTTAAAAATTAAATTCATCACAATAAATCATCTAAACAGTCAAATGTGTTTATTTGATTCTGTTTTTAGAATAATGATCGTGTAAAGACGGCGGAAATCAACACAGAAAAAATACTTTCGTGCGTTTCTTTCGTAGTGTTTGAACGTGGAACTGGGATAGACGGACATAAGCGCCCATTGCGAAAACGGATACAGTAGTTTTGACCTGGCCTTTCATGAATCGGTAAAAGGACTTCATTCGCATGGTATCTGCTCCAATCTAAAGGATTTAATTAACCCATATAGGCTATTTCAGTAGGTAAAATCCCCACATTCGAAGAAAACATTTACTCACTTTGACAGCTTCTAAAACATATATTAATAACTCTAGTTTCTTTGGCAAGAAAATTCCATCCTTTGAGTCATTACGCTAAATGTTGTGACGCATTTCTCAAATTTAACCTTACTCTTGAATTTCTGTGTTCTTATGAATTTTTTTTCGTTCTGCGTAGTAAGGCTGCTGAAACAGGCTAGCCTAATGAGGTCCGCTACTGTGCCGGTAGTGGCAGCTGGCAACTACGTGACGTAACTGGTGGCTTGCCGGATCTTGTTCGCCAATTTCTCAGTAGTAGCCATAATAATAAAAAAAAATCAAAGACAACCGCAGTTTCCCAAAGCCACAATTTTGTTTCTACCCTTACGAAACTTATGAATTAAAGCACTGCGCAGGGGACATTTTCTCAACGGACCGGTAAAACGCCCGCTTGCATCTGAGTAGATTTGAACCAGGGTCGTTGGCGTGGTAGCTAAGCTCTCTACCGACCGGACTAATTTGCTGCGTTTGAGCGTATGCTTAAAGCTGTCTGTTTTGCATGCAATGTGTAATCGAATGCTTCCCTCTTTCATTTTACAATACTGCGAGTTATTTTTCATAAAAGACAGTTTCATATAATTCATAAATTAATTTTTTCAACGTAACGATAGTTTTTTTTTTTTTTTTTTTACCTTAAGGGAACTTCACTCATTTTCAAGGAGTACACATACTTAGAGTCATTTTCCAAAGTTTTGTACTGTCCTTGTCGTCTTGAAAAGAGATTGTTGAATAAATATATATTTACCCGGGTTCATGTTCCATTCTGTTGCATTTTTAACGTTGTGTCTTTCCTTTCCGTTATCCGAAGCTACATTTGTTTTAAAGAGTAAATGTATTTTATTTAGCTTCTCGTTATTTATAGAAGCGAATTCCTCCCAGTCTTGTGTATTCAACCCATGGATGAGTACACCACATAGCGTTGCTTTTTTTTTCTTTCAAATAATTAATAAATTTTGTACACGTATTATTCTTTTTTTTTTCTAACAAACGTTGTTTTAATGTTTTTCCAGGACATTTGTTTCAAGCGGTTTAACATTTTTTCTTGTTATTCATCCACTCCATTCCATGAATTGTTATTCATGGGAATGGAGTGGGTGTATTTCATGGCTGTAATCTAGTTTTTCACGGCTTAATCTGATATCTTCGTCGACGTAAAATTTCATTAGGAAATTAATTCGCCCCTCTACATATGGATTTTTTTCTTAACATCCACTAAAGTAACACGATGGCGATAGCGTCGTCTTCAACTAACTGGTATCATGAGAGACACAGCAAGTGTTGCTTCTGCGCATGCGCAGTCCCGTTGCTTCCACCTGCTGATGGTGTTACATTGGTTGCCAGCAACGGGCCACTAGTGGCACTTGCTTGGAGGCCCACAATTCACAGAGATGCTGCAGGGCCATCAATGGCTCTCCAACTGATAGCGCTGCCACCAACGGACCACTACCGGGCCGTGAGCAGCAGATTTCAGCCAGCAGTGACCCATCACTGGCAGCTGGTGGCCAGCAGTTTCCCAGCACTTGTGTTTTTGCTAGAATGAGATGTTTCACCAATGGTTCTGACAATGACTCACCGTTACCCATTTCCGTTACAGCAGAATTTATTACTTGGGATTTACTTGACTTCTGTCGGGAAAAATGCATAGCATAAAAAATTATTCCTTTTTAGACTTTTGTATTTCGTTTCATTCAATACTCATTGAGAAATTAAGATGAAAATATTCCCACCTTCGTTTTCTGCAGCATGAAACGAAACTCTAGAACGCTGTTGGTACAAATTCCAAAGTAATTTTAATATTTCATTTTACTGTATAATAATTTTTTTCTTTAAAGTGCTCCTTTTGCAAGTGTCTGAAAAAAGAATGTTGTTTTTTTTAACTTAATAGAGATTTGTTAATTGCTTATTACGGGACAGGTCATTAGAAATGCATTGTTTCATTTGGATTTATAGTTTTTGTTCTCGTGCGTTAAGAGTGCACATTTCTCATTCTTTGAGCTCGGGAAGAGCAATTTGGCTTTTGTTACAGTTTCCTTCTGATTCGAATGAGTGGTGAACTATTTGTATCTGTAACGGGGTCTGCTTTCTGAGATTTTTTTTTTAATGATGCCTGTTCAAAAACGAAAGCAGAAAATAGCAGTCATCAGATTATTAAGATGACAGTCAAATAAATGATTTGAAAAGTTCAAAAATAAGACCAGGCAACAGAGGAGAAGCATCACTTATTAATGTATTTATCCTTTTAATGATCTTGGAAAATCTGGCACATAGCCAAAACGAAGCTAATTTCGAATGATAAAAAAAGGGACATCCGCATTGCTAATGAGTTATGTTCGAGTAAAGTGGACCGATCAGCGTTTATTGGAAAACATCAATGGCATCGTTGCTATCCCTTATTTGTACCGAGACAGAAGTGGATAAGTTGTTGAAATGAATGATTAGTTTTTCTATTAAAGACCCACTCGTCATGCCTTCTCCCATTAAAAGGCCAATTTGCAGTGCGCTAAATGAAAAGAAAATTTCTTCCATGAAACGGAACTGGAACTTTGGAACATGATGATTCCTCGACAGTTAATGAAAACACAATCCAAAGCAGGAACTCACATATTTTATATAAAGAAATAAGGTTAAAGGAAAACTGAGCTCGAACAATTATTTTTAAATGCAAACTTAATTTCACTAAGACTTCTCATAAAGCAAAATGCTGCGTAATAGCGAAAACAAAATATGTATGGCAAAATTTAAATGCAGTCAACTATTATGCACTAGCGTAATACTTCATAGACTATTGAAAAAGTAAAATAAAGTACATAAATTTTAACTCAAAACAGATACACACACCGGCTACTGAATTGGAATCCTTTATGCAGATGTACGTAGCCGTTAAGAAGCACATATGCAAAATTGTGGTCTCGTACATCATCACGTGATCTAGGCTACTATTTTAAGACTGCTCATCATCATCAACCATGGAAACTAATCCCGTAGGTGCCAGATGGCATGGGGCATCAGGTACGTAAACCCTATACTCGTAGAATCTACAATAGAGCGTCGAAAATCCAAACGCCAAAAATACGAAACGTCAAAACTTCGAACGAGCTGCCCTCTTCTTTTTTTATTTTATTTTATTTTATTTTATTTTGGTGGAAAGTTTAAGTACAGTCCGTTCATTTTAACTTGGCACTTGAAGATATTTGAATCACCTAATTTTGGGAGTGCAAGCATTTTGGAGGCGACGTGTGGAAGGTGGAGGTGACTTCTGATATTCAAAGACAAAAGACGAAAACTTCCCCAGTCACTTGTTCCCTGCGGGGCTAAGAGCTAAGATTTTAGGACCCATTACCACGGCAATGCCAACCCTTGGTTCATCCCTCAGCCCCATTGTTCACTGTGAGCCGGGAGTAAACTTATTTCCCCTGCATTCAGCAGAAGTTCTACTCACGCCGAAGCATTCACTGTCTTGGAGACTTCCATGGCTTGGTTTCAACAACAAACTAAATGCTGTTCAACTCAACTTCTCTTATTAAAAAGAATGAGGGATTTAGTGGCAAAAAATCGAAGTTTGAAAATGCAACAAAATATTAGTGATTAATTTTTCTTAAAAAAAAGTGCATAAACTTTTTTTGGGCACTTATTTTTTAATCCAGGGTAAATATGCTCTTCAAATGTGTTATGATTGGTAAGTTTTGGAATTTTGTACTTTATGTTAAAAATTTTTACAGCAGTAGCAAAATGGCAAACTTGTTTCATACTGCTTAATAACAAAAACAATTTGTCTTATGTTTTCTTTTTGTATACATTTGCTTACTTTTGGTACATGCATTTGGATAATATAATGTAGAAATGATAGGGTATTTATATTTTCTTACATGTTCAATAATCCGAACACATCGAAAATCCGAACTACCTGTGGTTCCAATTAGTTCGGATTTTCGACGCTCTACTGTGTTTAAAACATGGAAATATGACATCGGTTATTTGCTAACAAATACATTTTTCTCCTTTAATTTCAGGGGAACGGGAGAGAAATGTTATCTACCTAGGCGTACTGATAGCCCCTGCAACCCAAGCAGGATGGGGGGAACAAACGGTTAAGAGAGCCTCTAACCTCAGCAGAAGGATTTTTCAAACTTTTTGCAGAAACTTCATATGAAACTGGTTAAAGAAATAGCCAGGAATGTAATTTTTGACGACAACTGGAATCAAGCATTAGAACAAAAAGCAATTTTTTAAAGTAAGTAAATAAAATCTTCAAGAAATCATACGCTTTAGTTTATGAAAACTGGTTCACGAGAGAAAGGCGCAATTTCAAAGATCTTGAAGCCCTTTTTACAGCCCTAGCAATAGTTCCTATACATGTTTAACAAGAGAATGTGAAAGAAATATCAGTTGGATAAATGAAATGTTTATTCCAATGAGGATAATTTGCTCATTATTACACTTGTTTGCACATAACGACGCATCCTTCAAAACTTAAGCTAAAAGGTGCTCTTCGCGGAAACGAGAAAACAGAGACCTTTCTCTTTTAATATATATATATATATATATATATATATAAATGCAAGTGCAAAGATTAGGCTGTTTGAAAATACAACACACGTAAAAATTGGAAAGAGAGTGAGACAAGGTGACACCATATCTCCGAAGCTCTTGAATGCCACATTGGAGGATGTTTTTCAGTCGCTGAGCTGGGAAAACAAGGGGATAAAGATTAATGGAGATTATCTAACCCACCTTCGTTTTGCTGATGACGTAGTCATTTTTGCAACTAGACCATCAGAGCTGCAGAGTATGATCCAGGAACTTGCTGACAAGAGTAAAGAAGAGGGATTAAAAATGAACTTTCAGAAGACAAAAGTGATGTTCAATGCTTTTACAAGAAATGAAGATTTATCGATTGATGGAGAAAAGCTGGAGATAACAGACACGTATGTTTATCTTGGACAGCAGATATCAAGTGAGGGTCACATTGATGAAGAAATTAATCGGCGTACAAAACTTGCCTTTAGAGCTTTTGGAAGAAACAGCATAATTTTCAAGAGCAATATGCCATTATGTCTTAAAAGAAAAGTGTTTGATCAATGCATCCTTCCAGTGCTTACGTATGGTGCAGAGACGTGGACCTTAACTAAAAGAGACATACAAAGGCTGCAGACAACTCAAAAAAGCATGGAGAGGTGCATACTTGGTGTAACCAGGAGAGATAAGAAGAGGAACTCGTGGATCCAAAAATGACAAGAGTGGAAGACATCATGATCAGAGTTAAATCCCTGAAATGGCAATGGGCTGGACATACTGCCAGAAGGACAGATCATCGATGGACAGCCGAAATTTTAGATTGGATTCCAAGGGACAGATCATCGATGGACAGCCGAAATTTTAGATTGGATTCCAAGGGACAGGAAAAGACCCAGAAGAAGACCACATGGGAGATGGGTGGATGAAATTCGAAAGTATGCAGGGGTGACATGGAGGAGACTGGCACAAGACAGACCGTTGTGGAGGAAACTTGGGGAGACCTTCGTCCAGCAGTGGATTGATAATGGTTGACAATGATGATGATGATGATGATATATATGGGGATGTAAGGTCAGGTGATGCGTAACATCACAGCCTCTACTTGACAAATGTCAACCCCGCCTTCTCGTGGTACATCCTGTTCCCACTAAAGGGGCTCTGACGACCGCCAATAGCGGTACAACTATACCATCGGGATTAGAGAAAATGCTATTCCACACTCACCAACCTGCTTGGCCAGCGTGGAGAGTTATGGCCAAACCCCTCCAAAATGACTCCGCAACTTAAATCTTGGCCCTCAGTCTCCGGCAGCTGGAATGTACCTGGCCAAGGCAGCGGCCAGTGCGACATGAAAGCAGAGGGTGCTAAGAATCTCCGGAGGACCGGACTAGGCTGCCATCTGATGCTGACCTTGGCTACGTATAATGGACGTTCCCTATCTTCTGATTCAAGGCTTCTTGAATTGGAAAAGGAACTACAAAGGATCAAGTGGGACATCGTCGGGCTACGTGAGGTAAGGAGAAAAGGAGAAGATCTCATTGAACTGAAAAGCAGACATCTCTTCTACTATAGTGGGACAGATACTGTCAGAACTAGTGGTGTTGGATTTATAATAAACAAGAAACTGAAGGAAAAAGTTGTAGAAGTTGAAAGTTCCTCTGACAGAGCTGCACGACTCGTTATCCAACTGTCGAGAAGATACCAGGTTCAGATTATTCAAACTTATGCACCCACCACCAGTCATCCTGAAAAAGAAATTGAAGAATTTTATGAGGAAATTCGTGATCTAAATAATAAAGGTAAGCAGCACTTGAAGATAATTATGGGAAATTTCAATGCAAAAATAGGGCAACGGCAACAGAATGAAACTTCAGTAGGTAAATTCGGTCACGGCAACAGAAACCAGGAGTGGAAATACTCTCGTAGAGTTTGCAGAGGCAGAAGGGTTTTTCATCTTGAACTCCTTTTTCAAGAAAAAGCCACACAGTAAATGGACATGGAGAGATCCAAATGGGACGACAAGTGAAATTGATTTTATTATGTGCAACAAAAAATTCGCCCAAGAAGACTGCAGTGTGCTAAACAAGTTCAACACAGGTAGTGACCATAGATTGGTGAGATGTAAGATGCACCTCAACACTAAACTCGAACGTAGCAAGCTCATAAGACAAACAAAATGTCTTGACATAACCAACCTTAAAAAACACCATAATACCTTCTAGTTGGAACTGAAAAACAGATTCTCTGCTTTAGAAGGCCTAACATTGGAAGAAGTGGATATTTCTGAAGTTAACAGAAAAGTAACCAAAGCTGTTATGGAAACAGCAACAAAATTAACTGGGTTTAAGAACAAGTTGCATGTGAACAAATTATCAGGCAAAACCAAAATGTTGATGCAAAACAGAAGGAGATGAGGACAACTAAAGAAGACGTGACTTCCAAAGTGGAATATATAGATTTATGCAAGACAGTACGAAAAAGTATCACTGAAGACTTAACGAAATTCAACTGTGAACTAGTAAGGAAAGCAATTGAAAACAACCAAAGCCTAAATATAGCAAAGGGGCACCTCAGTAAGGGAAGAAAACAGATTATGTCACTGAGAAAAGAAGATGGTTCTGTAACAAGAAATAGAGGCAACATTTTGACAAGAGTGAAAGACTTCTACTCCAAATTATATGAAAGGGATGATACATGTACTCCAGACATAATGAAAGGTACCAGTACCAGAGTTCTTCCAGTCCTCCCAGCAGAAGTTGCACATGCAATCAAGAAAATGAAGCGAGGAAAAGCTCCAGGAGAAGATGGAATTACCGTAGACATCATACAAGAAGCAAGTGGAGAAATCGAAACAGTACTCGCCCAAATTTTCACTCGATGCCTTAATGAAGGAAAGATTCCTGAGGATTGGAACAACGCTACAATGATGCTGCTACATAAAAAAGGTGACATTGAGGATCTCAGGAACTACAGACCTATCAGCCTCCTCTCAGTGGTTTATAAAATCTTCACTAAAGTTCTTTCACACTGCTTGAAGGTAACACTGGACATGGCTCAACCGAGAGAATAAGCTGGATTCAGGAGTGGCTACAGCACAATAGATCATATCCACGTACTGAGAGAACTAATTGAAAGTGCGAGGGAATATGAACTTCCATTGTGCATGGCTTTTATCGATTATGAAAAAGCCTTTGATTCGGTAAAACCATCAGCGGTTACAATGGCCCTGAGATCCTGCGGTATTGAAGATGCATACATTAATATTATTAATAACATCTATGAAAATGCAAGTGCAAAGATTCGGCTGTTTGAAAATACAACACACATAAAAATTGGAAAAGGAGTGAGACAAGGTGACACCATATCTCCGAAGCTCTTTAATGCCACTTTGGAAAATGTCTTTCAATCACTGAACTGGGAAAACAAAGGGAGAAAGATTAATGGAGATTATTTAACCCACCTTCGTTTTGCTGATGACGTAGTCATTTTTGCAACTACCCCAACAGAGCTGCAGAGTATGATCCAAGAACTTGCTGACAAGAGTAAAGAAGTGGGATTAAAAATGAACTTTCAGAAGACAAAAGTGATGTGCAATGCTTTTACAATAAATGAAGATTTATCGATTGATGGAGAAAAGCTGGAGATAACAGACACGTACATTTATCTTGGACAGCAGATATCAAGTGAGGGTCACATTGATGAAGAAATTAATCGGCGTACAAAACTTGCCTGGAGAGCTTTTGGAAGGAACAGCATAATTTTCAAGAGCAATATGCCATTATGTCTTAAAAGAAAAGTGTTTGACCAATGCATCCTCCCAGTGCTTACGTATGGTGCAGAGACGTGAACTTTAACTAAAAGAGACATACAAAGGCTGCAGACAACTCAAAGCAGCATGGAGAGGTGCATGCTTGGTATAACCAGGAGAGATAAGAAGAGGAACTCGTGGATACGAAAAATGACAAGAGTGGAAGACATCATGATCAGAGTTAAATCCCTGAAATGGCAATGGGCTGGACATACTGCCAGAAGGACAGACCACCGATGGACAGCCGAAATTTTAGATTGGATTCCAAGGGACAGGAAAAGACCCAGAAGAAGACCACATGGAGGATGGGTGGATGAAATTCGAAAATATGCGGGAGTGACATGGTGGAGACTGGCACAAGACAGACCGTTGTGGAGGAAACTTGGGGAGACCTTCATCCAGCAGTGGATTGATAATGGTTGACAATGATGATGATGATGATATATCACTTAACTTAAAAAAACAGTAACTCGCAAACAAATGAAATACGACCTCCGCAAAACCGCGCCATGCTGCAGTTTTCAAACATAATCAGCATAGTAATGAGTTCAAATACAGATAAATTGCAATCCTAATACAGAACCCAATAATAACATTTCTGAACTCCTAACAAGAAGGAATATCCTTCAGAAATCAAATAACCCCCTCCCCCTCCCCGCCTTAATCACACCCTAAAAACCAAACATTACTTAATAATATACAACTGTACCCCAGAATACCAGATCACTCATCAGGGAAGGACATCCGGTACCCTGGGGTAGATATATATATCATCATCATCATCATCATTGTCAACCATTATCAATCCACTGCTGGACGAAGGTCTCCCCAAGTTTCCTCCACAACGGTCTGACTTGTGTCAGTCTCCTCCATGTCACTCCTGCATACTTTCGAATTTCATCCACCCATCTTCCATGTGGTCTTCTTCTGGGTCTTTTCCTGTCCCTTAGAATCCAATCTAAAATTTCGGCTGTCCATCGATGGTCTGTCCTTCTGGCATTATGTCCAGCCCATTGCCATTTCAGGGATTTAACTCTGATCATGATGTCTTCCACTCTTGTCATTTTTCGGATCCACGTGTTCCTCTTCCTATCTCTCCTGGTTACACCAAGCATGCACCTCTCCATGCTTTTTTGAGTTGTCTGCAGCCTTTGTATGTCTCTTTTAGCTAAGGTCCACGTCTCTGCACCATACGTAAGCACTGGAAGGATGCATTGATCAAACACTTTTCTTTTAAGACATAATGGCATATTGCTCTTGAAAATTATGCTGTTTCTTCCAAAAGCTCTCCAGGCAAGTTTTGTATGCCGATTAATTTCTTCACCAATGTGACCCTCACTTGATATCTGCTGTCCAAGATAAACGTACGTGTCTGTTATCTCCAGCTTTTCTCCATCAATCGATAAATCTTCATTCTTTGTAAAAGCATTGTACATCACTTTTGTCTTCTGAAAGTTCATTTTTAATCCCACTTCTTTACTCTTGTCAGCAAGTTCCTGGATCATACTCTGTAGCTCTGATGGGGTAGTTGCAAAAATGACTATGTCATCAGCAAAACGAAGGTGGGTTAGATAATCTCCATTAATCTTTATCCCTTTGTTTTCCCAGTTCAGTGATTAAAAGACATTTTCCAATGTGGCATTAAAGAGCTTCGGAGATATGGTGTCACCTTGTCTCACTCCCTTTCCAATTTTTATGTGTGTTGTATTTTCAAACAGCCGAATCTTTGCACTTGCATTTTCATAGATGTTATTAATAATATTAATGTATGCATCTTCAATACCGCAGGATTTCAGAGACATTGCAACTGCTGATGGTTTCACCGAATCAAAGGCTTTTTCATAATCGATAAAAGCCATGCACAATGGAAGTTCATATTCCCTCGCTCTTTCAATTAGTTCTCTCAGCACCTGGATATGATCTATTCTGCTGTAGCCACTCCTGAATCCAGCTTGTTCTCTCGGTTGAGCCATGTCCAGTGTCACCTTCAAGCGGTGTGAAAGAACTTTAGTGAAGATTTTATAAACCACTGATAGGAGGCTGATAGGTCTGTAGTTCCTGAGATCCTCAATGTCACCTTTTTTATGTAGCAAGAGCATTGTAGCGTTGTTCCAATCCTCAGGAATCTTTCGCTTCATTAAGGCATCGAGTGAAAATTTGGGCGAGTACTGTTTCGATTTCTCCACTTGCTTCTTGTATGATGTCTACGGTAATTCCATCTTCTCCTGGAGCTTTTCCCCGCTTCATGTTCTTGATTGCATGTGCAACTTCTGCTGGAAGGACTGGAAGAACTCTGGTACTGGTACCTTTCATGATGTCTGGAGTACATGTATCATCCCTTTCATATAATTTGGAGTAGAAATCTTTCACTCTTGTCAAAATTTCGCCTCTATTTCTTGTTACAGAACCATCTTTTTTTCTCAGTGCCATAATCTGTTTTTTCCCCTTACTGAGATGTCCCTTTGCTATCTTTAGGCTTTGGTTGTTTTCAATTGCTTTCCTTACTAGTTCACAGTTGAATTTCCTCACGTCTTCAGTGATAATTTTTCGTACTGTCTTGCATAGCTATATATATTCCACTTTGGAAGTCACATCTTCTTTAGTTGTCCTCATCCCTCTTCTTTTTTGCATCAACATTTGGGTTTTTCCTGATAATTTGTTCACATGCAATTTGTTCTTAGACCCAGCTAATTTTGTTGCTGTTTCCATAAGAGCTTTGGTTACTTTTCTGTTAACTTCAGAAATATCCACTTCTTCCGATGTTAGGCCTTCTAAAGCAGAGAATCTGTTCTTCAGTTCCAATTTGAAGGAATTATGGTGTTTTTTAAGGTTGGTTATGTCAATTCATTTTGTTTGTCTTATGAGCTTGCTACGTTCGAGTTTAGTGTTGAGGTGCATCTTACATCTCACCAATCTATGGTCACTGCCTGTGTTGAACTTGTTTAGCACACTGCAGTCTTCTATGACGAATTTTTTGTTACACATAATAAAATCAATTTCACTTGTCGTCCCATTTTGATGTCTCCATGTCCATTTCCTGTGTGGCTTTTTCTTGAAAAAGGAGTTCAAGATGAAAAACCCTTCTGCCTCTGCAAACTCTACGAGAGTATTTCCACGCTGGTTTCTGTTGCCGTGACCGAATTTAGCTACTGAGGTTTCATTCTGTTGCCGTTGCCCTATTTTTGCATTGAAATCTCCCATAATTATCTTCAAGTGCTGCTTATCTTTATTATTTAGATCACGAATTTCCTCATAAAATTCTTCAATTTCTTCTTCAGCATGACTTGTGGTGGGTGCATAAGTTTGAATAATCTGAGCCTGGTATCTTCTCGAGAGTTGGATAACGAGTCGTGCAGCTCTGTCAGAGGAACTTTCAACTTCTACAACTTTATCCTTCAGTTTCTTGTTTATTATAAATCCAACACCACTAGTTCTGCCAGTATCTGTCCCACGATAGTAGAAGAGATGTCCACTTTTCAGTTCAATGAGATCTTCTCCTTTTCTCCTTACCTCACTTAGCCCGACGATGTCCCACTTGATCCTTTGTAGTTCCTCTTCCAATTCAAGAAGCCTTGAATCAGATGATAGGGAGCGTCCGTTGTACGTAGCCAAGGTCAGCATCAGATGGCAGCCTAGTCCGGTCCTCCGGGGATTCTTAGCACCCTCTGCCTTCATGTCGCACTGGCCGCTGCCTTGGCAAGGTACATTCCAGCTGCCGGAGACCGAGGGCCAAGATTTAAGTTGTGGAGTCATTTTGGAGGGGTTTGGCCATAACTCACCGCGCTGGCCAAGCGGGTTGGTGAGTGTGGGATAGCATTTCCTCTAATCCCGATGGTATAGTTATACCGCTATTGGCGGTCGTCAGAGCCCCTTTAGTGGGAACAGGATGTACCACGAGAAGGCGGGGTTGACATTTGTCAAGGAGAGGCTATATATATATATATATATATATATATAAGTTAAATTCTCTACACCTTCAACCAAGAACTTGCCGTAGAAATCCCTGAATCCCACTAAATTAACACACCCAAACTAAAACTAAAACTCTCAGAGTTTAAGTTTTAGTGTGTTAATTTAGTGGGTTTCAGGGATTTCTACGGGAAGTTCTTGGTTGAAAGTGCAGAGAATTTGACTTATGTACTTCAGCGGTGGTTCTTGCTGCAGTGCGCAGTGCCCGGATGAGTAGGGCAAATTCGTAGTACACCTTTAAAAGATTATATATATATTAATACACATTATATTGAAAAAAGTCACCGGAAACCTAGAAGAGAAACACAACATTGCATTTATTGAGATGCATTAGTACGGGGGTGGTCCACCTTTAACCTTAATGCATGCACTGACCCTTCGAGACATGCTTTCGGCAAGGTTGTGGAACACAGCGATAGGTATGCGCTTCTTCAGTACATAATGCTGCTACTAACTGTTGCTTAGTAGTAGGCCTTGCTTCCAAACCTCTTATGCGGTGCTCTAATTCATCCCATAGGTGCTCTATGAGAATAAGATGAGGGTTCTCTGCATGCCAGTCCACACACGATACGAAATTATCGTGAAACCACGCTGTAACAGTCCTTGCTTCATGGCTCGGTGCATTATCCTGTTGGTACCAACAAGGTTCGGTTCTATAGTATTGCTACAGGGTTGGTAGGGCTAAATTGTCCAGAGTATCGTAGTAGAAGTGCTAGTTAACAGGTTTGTCCACGATAACCAATGGGCCGGGACCTTTCCACGAAAAACACCCCCACACGAGTACACTGCCAGCTCCAAACGTGACCGTAGGAACAGTACACTGTGGTAAATAGCGCTCCCCCGACTGCCGCCATACCCACACAAGGCCATCAGACTGATGGATCGTGTATCTGGATTCATCAGTCGATAGGACACGTTTCCATTGTTCGACTGTCTACGATAAATGTTTTTTACACCATGCTAAACGACGAGTAGCATTCCGAGTGGAGATGAATTGCTTATGAGCAGCCGTATGACCAGGGTAACACATGGAATGAAGTTCTCTGCGAATAGTATGTGTACATACCGAGGTTTCAGTGTTTTCACTCACCTGTACACTGAGGTCTTGTGCAGTACTCCGTTGATTAGCTGTAACGACTCTCCCGAGGCGTCGACGTCCTCTATCACTGATTTTTTTTGGGTCTGCCGGTACGTTTTGCTGCTTCAGGCACGCCATGTGTCTTCCACGTATTCAGTACATCCAAAACAGTTGACTTGGGTATGTTTAAACGCCTCTCGGTTTCTCTTATGGACAACCCACTAATATAACACCCGACAATTTTTCCTTTCTCAAACTCAGTTCTCTCCCGTAGCGGATCCGTCCGGTGACTTTTTTCAGTATAGTGTATATAACAGAATCAAAAGAAAAGACTTTCACTATGTTTAAAACATTGTAACGTTATGTTAAGTGTTTTTTTTTATATTTAAGAGTAAATAATTTAAGTAATTTTGCCCTTTTTAAGTCCCATTTCTTAATTGCTACTTTTTTATTTGCTTACTTATGTTCTGAACTTTCGTGTAAATCGGAAAAGGTCATTACACAGCAATGTGGCAATTATGTGTTTTAAGTGTGCGATTGTGTGGCATTTCAACGAGGCTGGCCTTAGTTTTCTAAAAGAAATACATTTGCATGCTGTGATTAACTTTGGCGTAAGTGTTTTGTAATACTTTGTATTGGTATAAAACAAGGGCATTTGAGTTACATCCAATAAAGTGTAACAATTTTGTTTCTTCAAAAAGTTCCTGCAGGCTCCAAAGAATTTGAATCACAAAACGCCCATGAAACCTGCTGTAATATGGAACTCAAAATTTCAGTAATTGAAAGCAAATGTTATTTTGCAAAAGGGAATCAAAGATATTTTTTTTTTTTTCGCGGGGGGCCCTGAGTTTTTGAGGTACGCCACTGGTTACCTATCCTGATTTGCACATGTATTTAATTCACACAAATAAAGACTTTCCTCACTTTCTCTTAGATTAATCAAATTTAGAAAGATAATTTGTGAATGAAAGAACGCGCTCATTATGTCCAAGTTCCTTAATCTGAGTGGTTTCCTTGTGTTTTGTCGATTTTGTCCAGCTTAACATTCTCTTATGTAAAGTTATTACGTGGAATTGTTATTTCAATTATCGCATCAGTGTGAGTGTTCCCTTTTATGACAGTGTTCTCACAATATGATCTCTCAGTTTATGTAAAATGGCAATGGGCGAAACAGAAAATGTCGACGAAAAGCTATTTCTATCAGGTGTGAGGACGTGGCGCCCTTCGCTGCTTCGACCGCTTTTATATCAATTCAACCTAAGTCGGATTGTGAGAGTCGTGGTCATAGTAACAGCATCAACACAATGTGGGAAAACCGTCATCTGGATCAGAGGACCCGTGCAAATACATAATCACCACTCACACACAAAAAGGAGTCTCGCTTTTTTTTCTTCTTTAAGGCGGCACCGAAATTGAAAAACAGAAAACAACGCTAAAGTAATCATATCGTAAACAAGTTTTTCTTTTCGTGCTCAGAGCACTGTAAGTAGAATCATTTGTCATGAGACACAGACGTGTGGAACTCATAGGCTGAAACATTCGATGTAGAGGAACAGAAAAAGTGTCGTACTGGTGGCAGAGTGATTTGGGGTGCTGGTTACTGGCCATTTATTTGTTCGAGATGGTCCAGAGCTGGAGTCCCGAACAAGACATGGGTTGTGTGTTTGCTTGGTGGAGCTAACCCTGTTCTCTCATAGAGCTCGCTGACCCCAATTTGGAACAGGAGACTTCTTAAAATCCTTGTAGTTGCTCGTGGTGGTCTTAACCCTCGAACCGAAAAACAGTACATGAAAAGTAATCATACTTAAGGAATAGAAGAATCCGGTAAAAAACTCAATGCTTGAAATATTAATTAACCGAAACGTATAATAGCAAGAAAGAAGACACCAAATTTTCGGTTGTAATGAGCACGTCTTTTGAATCTGTTCTGACGAGACTTAAATTTATCAAAGCTATTCAAACTCAATGGAAATGGTTAGGTAAACAATCAACTGGTTTCAACAATCAATGAGACATCCATAAACGTTAGTTTTAATACACCACAATGTGAATACTCAAGAAACGCATATAGAGTATTAAATACGCTAAGATTCGCCAAGCGTTCGCACTCCATTGTGAGACTTTTTTAAGGCAATGGTAAACATAAAAAAGCAGGGAATTGGAACACATAAGGAACAAAGATGATTTTTGAAAATAAAGTGGGTGACATCACGAGCATATTTCATCATTTTTAGCACGTCTTTTGTAAAAAAAGATCGTGCTTATGTTATCGGTTCGTCTGTACCCACAAAATCTCTGCAACTATTAGTCCGATTTGAAAAATTATTTTTGCATTGGGAAGCTTGAAATATGAGAATGACGACCCTTTATTTCGCTTTTTTACGATGTACAATTTCGCCGCTAGAGGGCGTAAATGCAGATGATGTCGAATTCAAAAATACGTTTTATTCCACATATCTGCTTCTAAAAATCCGATTGGAAAAATTCTTTTATCTTTGGATTCCATTTATGTCGAAGAGTATTTTAGATATAGTTACTTTTTCAAATTACGCATAGATTTTCCGCTAGGGGCGTAAAAGTAAATTACATTTTTCTCGATTACTCTTCTTCTATAGCTCCGATTTGAAAAATGTTTTCTTCAGCGGATACATCTCCTGGTGGAAAATCTTCTGCATATAAATTCTAATTTTTGGTAAAGAATACTTTAGCCACCATTGGGCGTAAGTGTTAATTTTTGCTTCTGATGTATTTGCATAAAATCTGAGCTTCTAAAATATCGATTGAAAAAATTCTTTCGTGGACTGAGGTCACTCAAATCGATAAACCTTTTCGGAATATTTTCTTCTTAAAACATTCCATGGTTTCTCCGCCAGGGGGGCGTAGATGCATATCTTATTTTTGTCAATATCTCTACTTCTAGGAGTCCGATTTGAAAAATTCCTTCTTTGTTGGATAGTGTTTTCAGTGGGACATGTTTTTCATATAATTTCAAAATTTTCAAGTAATTCATAGACTTTCCGCTAGGGGGCGTAGAGGTAAATTGCATTCTCCCATATATCTCTGCTTGTAAATCCCCGATTTGAAAAATTCCTTCTGCACAAGATACAGCTCCTTATGGGAAATCCTTTGCACAAAGTTTCTAATTTTTGTAAAAAAGGGTTTGGCCACCAGGTGACGTAAGTCTTAATTTTCGCTGCTGATGTATTTGCAGCAAAATATGAGCTTCTAAAATCTCGATTGCACAAAAAGTCGTTTGTTGACCGATACTACTCATGTCGACAAACCTTTTTGGAACATATTTTTCTGGAAATAATGCAAGGTTTCTACGCCAGGGGGCGTAGATGAATATTATATTTTTGTCAATATCTCTACTTCTAGGAGTCCGATTTCAAAAATTCCTTCTTTATTGGATAGTGTTTCCAGTGTAACATGCTTTCAATATACTTTTAAAAATGTCAAGTAATTCATACACTTTCCGCTAGGGGGCGTATAGGTAAATTGCTTTCCCTATATATCTCTGTTTCTAAATCTCCGATTTGAACATTTTTTCTTCAGCGGATGAAAAATCTTTTGCATATAATTCCTAATATTTGGTAACGAATACGTTAGCCACCAGGAGGCGTAAGTGCTAATTTTTGAATCTGATGTATTTGCCATAAAATCTGAGCTTCTAAAATATCGTTTGAAAAAATTCTTTCGTGGACTGAGGTCACTCACATCGATAAATCTTTTGGGAATATTTTCTTCTTAAAACATTCCATGGTTTCTCCGCTAGGGGGCGTAGATGTATATCTTATTTTTGTCAATATCTCTACTTCTAAGAGTCTGATTTGAAAATTTCCTTCTTTGTTGGATAGCGTTTACGATGTGAAATGTTTTTCCTATAAATTCAAAATTTTCAAGTAAATCATAGACTTCCCGCTAGGGGGCGTAAAGGTAAATTGCTTTCCCCCTATATCTCTGTTTCTAAATCTCCAATTTGAAAAATTCTTACTGCACCGGATACAGCTTCTGATGGGAAATCCTTTGCACATAATTTATATTATTTGTAAAAAATGGTTTGGCCACCAGGTGGCGTACGTTTTAATTTCTGCTTCTGATGTATTTTCAGAAAAATATGAACTTCTAAAATCTAGATTGAAAAAAAAGTCGTTTGTTGACTGATACTACTCATGTCGAAAAACCTTTTTGGAACATTTTCTTCTTGAAATATTGCATGGTTTCTACGCCAGAGAGCGTAGATGTATATTTTATTTTTGTCAATATCTCTACTTATAAGAGTCAGATTTGAAAATTTCCTTCTTGGGTGGTGTTTCCGATGCGAAATGTTTTCCTATAAATTCAAAATTTTTAAGTGAATCAGACTTTTTGCTAGGGGTCACACATGTAAATTGCGTTTTCTGCGTTATTTCTGCTCCTAAAACTCCGATGTGAAAAATTCTTCCGATATCGCATACAAGACCTGATGGAAAATATTTTTCACATAATTTCTAATGTTTGGTAAAGAATGGTTTGGCCACCAGGGGGCATAAGTGTTAATATCTGCTTCTGATGTATTTGTAGCAAAATCTGGGATCCTGAAAACTCGACTAAGTTTTTTTTTGTTTTTTTTTTCTTGGACCGATACGGCTCATATGGATAAAACGTTTGCGAATACTTTCTTCCTAAAAGAATGCATGATTTTCCCACCAGGGGACGTAAAGTCACATCTTATTTTTGTCGATATCTCTGTTTCTAAGAGCCCGATTTGAAAAATTATTTCTGTGTTGGAGAGCGTTTTGCTGTACGATATGTATCTCATATAAATTCATGTTTTTCTTAACGCACAAGTCTGCAACCAGAGGGCGTAAGATCACGATTCCGTTTACAGTAATATCTGAGGGATTAAAAACCCGATTGAAAAACTTCAGATACTATTGTTTTCCATACCGGTTCCATTGACTTTGAATAGCTTTGATAAATTTAATTCGCGCCAGAACGGATTCAAAAGACGTGCTTATTGCACTCGAAAGATCGGTGTCATTTTTCTAGTTTAGTATGTAATTACACGGCGCGGCGCGACGTGTTCCCATCTTTTAAGGGGACTAGTTCCTTTTTAGGCTTCGCATGTTAACCTCATGGGAGGTCTCTATATACTTAGGTACATGTTTCTCACGATAGACTTGGCCTATCAATTGCAAACTTGGCATGCGTTTTCTTACGAATATAATACAATACCTGAACTAGAACTATTGCAATCGGTCAATTAATTAATTTTGTATTAATTAATCAAAATTGTCGTCGATTTTGCCAACGTTTTCATTAGCAATTGTATTTATTATTTTAATTGAGTACATTATTTAGTCATGATTCTAGTTCAGGTGATTGTTGATATACACAGTAAGGCACGAAAAAATGTTTCAAGCCATTATCTTCAGTGGTTAATGAGAAAAATGTTCCTAAACGTACAAAACCACAACTTTTCAAGGCAGGCAAAAACGAAGACCTGTGACTAAAAGCCTCCCGCGTCATACTCCTTTTCCTCTGTTTTGCTGAATTTTCTCTGCTTTGCTCGAGTGTCGTATACCATTCGATTGAACAAACTCTGGAGAAACAAAAATTGAAATAAAAAAATCATTAAGTTTATGTTTTTGCAGGACTGGTCACCTTAACAACGCGTGCCAGACCGTTGGTAGTTCAGTATAGATCACGTCATTACATGCTGCTTTGCTGGAGAGGATTTCGACAGTTTCCCTGATGGCGGTCTTTAAAGTTCGTGTAAGGGACAATTTTCTAATATTATTCCATACTGAAGCGACCGATGAATGCATGACTTCTCTGGCGAGGGCTGTATTCTGCATGTCCTGGTTGACACTTCGCACGTGTTCTTTACATCTAGTGTCCAAGGATCACTTTGTAATTCCGATAAATACGTTTTCCGTGTTATCAGGATATACCCACGGTATAGCGTACACACCCGCCTTTTCTTTTTCACACTGTCTCTCCTTGCAGCTTGATACTACACTGCTCGCCACCCAAAATGCAACACCAAGAAGGGCACGAGATAGCAAAGCCAGATTTACTGGACACATAACAACAGATACAAAGATGAAACGATTGAGCTTACAGGCCCGTGCGACTTGCGGGACACGCAGACATCAATAGTTTGTGTGGCCCCCATGGCTGGCATTAACGACCGCTACACGCCGCGGCATCGAACGAAAGAGGCTTTGCATGTAGGCTTGGGATATGTCGGTCCAGGCTGCTTCCACACGTTGCAAGCAGCCTGGACCGACATACCCCAAGCCTACATGCATCAGGCGTGGCCGCGGGTGGTGCTTGCCGGGCCACTCGGTTGCCGATCAGCGACCAGACGTGTTCGATGGGCGACATATCGGGAGAACAGGCGGGCCACGGCAGCAGTGACACCTGGCGGGCCGTGAAGAATTATTGCACGATGCGTGCCACGTGCGGGCGCGCATTATCCTGTTGAAACGTGGCCGCTGGCAGGTCCTGCAGATAACGGAAGAATACAGGCTCCAAATCGTCGGAGATGTAGCGGTGGCTATCGAGTGTACCGGCGATAGGTACCAGCGGGGTGCGGGTGTCATATCCAATTGCGCCCCAAAACATAACGCCAGGCGACGAACCGATATGGCGATGCATAATGCAGGCGTCATACAGTCTCTCGCCGTGGTGCCGCCATACGCAGATCCGACCATCCTGGTGTTGCAGGCAGAAGGTGGATTCCTCGAAGAAGACAATGTCGTGCCATTCCGTAGTCCAGGTGCGGCGTTCAACGGCCCACTGCCGCTGCACTCACCGGTGGTGTAACGTCAATGATAATCGGAGCAATGGGCGCCGTGCCCACAAGTCCACGCTCCTGCAGATGACGTCGAACGGTACGTGCTGATACACGTTGCTGCGCAACACACCCTAATTCCTGCGCTAACATTCGTGATGTGGCGGTGCGAGCCGTCAATGCCCGCCGCACAACATGCCGGTCCTCTCGTTCGGTGGTGTGCCGCGGCTGTGGCAATCGCTCACGTCGGTCAGCCCGTCCCTCCTGCACCCACCGAATCCATACTCACCTCACTGTGGCTGGATGTCGTCCCACACGGTCGCCGATATCTCGGTACGATAAACCTCTGTCGCGATAAGCCACTATTCGTCCTCTGTCAAACTCGGAAATGTGCTGGAATGACTTTTATTTCCTTTCCTTTTTTACGATGCACAATTTCGCCGCTAGAGGGCGCAAATGTAGATGACATCGAATTCAAAATACATTTATTTCATAAATTTGCTTCTAAACATCCGATTGAAAGAAATATTTTACCTTTTGATTCCATTCATATCGCAAACTATTTTAGGTATATTAACTTTTTCAAGTTATGCAGTTTTTCCGCTAGGGGGCGTAAAAATATATTGCGTTTCCCCGATATCTTGCTTCTAAAACTCAGATTCGAAAAATTCTTGCTGCAGCGGATACTGCTCCTGCTGGTAAATTTTTTGCGTATAATTTCTAAATTTTGGTAAAAAGTGGTTTGGCCATCAGGGGCGTAAGAGTTAATTTCTACTTCTGATGTATTTGTAGCAGAATCTGTTCTCCTAAAACATCGATTGAAAAAATTTGTTCCTGGACCGATACCACTCACGCCGATAAAACCTTTCGGAATATTTGCTTCTTAAAATAATGCAATGTTTCTCCGCCAGGGGGAGTACATGTATATCTTATTTTTGTCAATATATCTGCTTCCAATTGTCGAATCTGAAAAGTCCCTCCTTTGTTGGATAGTGTTTCCGGTGCGAAATGCTTTTCACATAATTTCAAGATTTTCAAGTAATTCATAGACTTTCCGCTAGGGAGCGCAACGGTAAATTGTGTTTCCCTCGCTATCTATGCTTCTCAAACTCCGATTAGAAAAATCCTTTCTGCGCCCGATACAGCTCCTGATGGGAAATGTTTTGCATGTAATTTCTAATATTTGCTAAAGAATGGGTTGGCCACTAGGAGCTCAAGTATTGTGGCAAATACATCAGAAGCAGAAGTGTTAATTTCTGCTTCTGATGTATTTGCCACAATACTTGAGCTCCTAAAATCTCGACTGAGAAAATTCTTTCGTGGACCGATACCACTAACGTCGATAAACCTTTTCGGAATATTTTCTTCTTAAAACAATGCAGGTTCTCCGCCAGATGCCATAGATGCATATCTTCTCTATATCTCTGCTTCTAAGGGTCCGATTTGAAAAATTCTTTCTTTGTTGGAGAGCGTTTGCGCTCCAAAATGTCTCTCATGTAAGTTCAGAGTTTTTTAACGCGCAAATCTGCCACCAGAGAGCGTAAGTTCACGTTTCCGTTTACAGCAACATCTGCGGAACTAAAAACCCGATTGAAAAACTTCTTTCTTCGGTCAGATACTACTGTTTTCCATATCGGTTCCATTGACTTCGAATAGCTTTGATAAATTTACTTCACGTCAGGATGGATTCAAAAGACGTGCTCATTACAACTGAAAATTCGGTTTTATTTTTCTTGTTTAATTTGCAAACATATATTTTCTGCACTTAACTATTCTCCATTCAAGGCACCTTGTGCACCGAAAATCTTGATTTACCGTTTCTTTCAGCACTCCATGAAACTTTTTGAATTATAGGATTTTACGTCTCAACGTACACCAACATCCAGCGCATCTTTCGAGCATGAGACATTGTTTGAAGTTACGGGCATACAGAGTTAGGTTGGTGAAAGAGCTGCTCTCGTTGAACACAGACAAGCGCATTCACTACTACAGTTGGATCAAGAGGCTCACCCACAAAAAGGTCACAGTTCTGTAGAAGGTAACTTTCACGGGTGTGACCTTGTTTCATTTAAACGGCTTCGTAAATTCTCATTGAGCGAATCGAGGCCGAAGGCCCAGCGGAGCTCTCTTTACGAGACTCGAAAAAATTAGTTGTCCGGCCATAGGTTCGAGATGACTCATTCGATCACCGTACTTTTTTTGCATGCGACTGTACATAGTCCATGGTTATGCTTCGACGCCTTCCAAACCCGAAATTCCGTGTCATTGTGGAATTTCAATCTAGATGGCCTTTTACTTGAAACATTTCACGAAAGTTGGCTCACCTCACATTAATTAAAAAAAAAGTTTGAATCGAAAAACCAAGAAATGGAAAGACTCCGTTTGTTCGCTCAACACTTACTAAATAATAAAAGGAAGTTTTTGTATGTGCGTGTTTGTCAGTGCTTTGCGATGCAAAATGAAAAACTTGGTTCCCGATCTGAGTGTATCTTTCCGCTTTGTTTACAAGCAACGAGATAGAAGTACGTAGAGCGCTTACGTCGGGGAACGGGTGAAGCCACCGGAAACAAGTGGCAGCCATGTTTGATGAGGTACAGAACGATTTCCGTTCCGTGTTAAGAAAGGGAGTTTTCGTAATATATGGTTTGATGTTAAATAAGGATATAACTCAGGAATGTTGTTATAAACACCTAGGGGGTGAGACTAAAACTTTAACGTAGCAAATAACGCTTTTCATTGTTAGTTGGCGGCAATAGTGTTTTAAAAAGAAAATGATATTTTAATGGATGCAGCTTGCTCTCGTTGAATAAAATCTCATGCCGTAATTTTTTGACAATTTCACAAATTATTTGGAACCAATTTTCAGTGAAATATAAGTCAGCGGTAATAGAGTAAATGAAAAAAAAAAAATAAATAAAAAAATAAAAAATACAGTTGCAGTCAATCCGCAATTTCGGGAAAAATCTTAGATATTCGTGGGTCATCACCATGAGAATGCTGAATCATCCCACAGCTTATTACTCCAAATACATAGACGCCAAATATTTTATGAGAGTTTTAAATGAAAAAAAAAGTTCGAAGAAAAACGGAAAACAAACAATGAGTTTACACAGCCAAGAGGTACCAATATTAAAATACTTTTACCAACTGCCCCTATCTTATATAATCAGAAGAAAACTACTACTTACCTGGTTTTTATTTAATAAAAATTAAAAGTCCTTAGCACTGGGCATGTTTCTAGTCTGTTTGTTAGCCTTGACATTCGACAACACAGATCTGTAAGCCTTATTCGTGGGTAGGCAAGGCAATTGTGGTAACTTGACCATAATAAAGGTATCTTCCAGCACATACACTAAATACTTCACACAATATAATTCTCTCTCTCTCTCTTTATGTATATATAAGACCCAGAAGATGACCCCATGGGAGATGAATGGATGAAATTCGAAATCATGCAGTAGTGACACGGAGGAGACAGGCTCAAGACAGACAACTGTGGAAGAAACTTGGGGAGGCCTTCATCCAGCAGTGGATTGATAATGGTTGATGTTATACATATATCAGTAAAAAGAAGTAAAGCACACTCATGTAGTAATTAGACCACATCAACACTGCACCTTGCTGCAGGAATTAGACGTAGTAGAAATAAACATAGAATTAACCAGAAGTAACCCACTTTCATGGTTCTAGACAAAAATGACATAGAATAAAACAACTCAGGAACCCCAAACCACTCTTTAGGGAAAGACATCTGGAGCCCCAAAGTTAAATCATAGCTTAAGTGTTACCGAAAAAACCCAGAAGACCCCATGGGCGATGGGTGGCTGAAATTCGAAAGCATGTCGGAGTAATATGGAGGAGATAGGCTCAAGACATACAGTTGCGGAAGAAACTTGTGGAGACCCTCATCCAGTAGTGGATTGATAATGGTTGACAATGATGATAATGATATATATATATATATATATATATATATATATATATATATATATATATATATATATATATATATTGATTATATACAGTATACATATATTGTAAGGATAATAGGTGTCAATGATGATGATATATATACCATTATCAATCGACTGCTGAATGAAGGTCTCCCCAAGTTTCTTCCACAATTGTGTGTCTTGAGCCTGTCTCCTCCATATTACTTCGGCATGGTTTCGAATTTTATCCACCCATCTCCCATGAGTCTTCTGTCCCTCGAAATCCAGTTCAAAATTTCAGTCGTCCATCGGTGGTCTGTTTTTCTGGCAACATGTCCAGCCCATTGCCATTTCAGTGGTTTCACTCTCTCTCTCTCTCTGTATATATATATTCTTTGAGTTGTCTGCATTCTTTGCATGTCTTGTTTTGGTATCAAAAGAAAAATCTTTCTACACATCCTGCTTTTCTTTTTAGTTAAGGCCATACATACAGTATATATATATACACCTGGTTATGATGTCGCCCACCCTCTCTTTCTCTCTATATATATATAAAACATTACGTATAAACATTACTTACCTTTTTCCTGTATTTTTTATTCTGTCAGTTTACTTTTTGATGTATTTTAACAGCAGGAATAGGCTAACCCTTTTTTTGATGAAAATTATTTTATTTATGTATCTACATATGTTTATTTGCTATGTATTATTTCACTATCTTCCAAGGTTTATCCGTAAGAAAAAGAATTGAAAATAATTATTCTTAAGTGCAGTTTAAATAAACTTGGTGACCTAATATATGTTGTAGTTACAGATATATATATATATATATATATCACTTCTGTAACTCCCCTGTGACCTAGGTATAGACAGACATTGGGGCAAGATGATGCTCCAAATGCTATTTACAGTTAGCAACACCAGTACCGAGTAGCTAAAAAGTTTTATGTACTTTTTCAACCTAAAAAGACTTGTAATTTTTGGTATCAAAAGAAAAATCTTTCTACACATCCTGCTTTTAATATCTGGGCAGGTAAATTTTCTCTGGGCATGTAATATTTTAGATATTTTTCAAGCTCTGGGCTGAGTGACCAAAAAATTCAGATTATGGACTTTAATTTTTTTATCGGACAAAAAATAGTATTTTTTTGTTTCAGTATTAAGTATTTATTATTTTTTATTTGCACTTTCATATTTTACTTTTTTTTTAAGAAGCCTAGTTTTTTGTTGTCCCAAAGCTGAAATTTTGTAGTTTTCACCTGATATTTGTACACATTTTGGCAATTGTTAAGATGTACTGCACATAGTTTTTTTTTTTGTTGTTGTTTCAATTTTAAGGGAACAGCCTCTTATTAATATGAAGTGAGAAATTAACAACCACTGATTTGCATTCATGATGTGCAAAAAGTTTGGCGAGCAAATGTTTATGTTTTGTGTTGTTATTTTGTGGGTTCCTTCAACAGTCTTGCTGGAAATACAAGTGCGTTTGATTTGTATTTTAGAGAAATACAGGCACAACTTGTTCAATTCAAAGAAAGATTGATTTACGTGAGTGATATTTGTTCAATACTAACCTCTCATATATATGGTTGATGCAATAGGAATAACTGGCAATTTATACATGGACATACTGACTGTACATTCATCATGAATCAGAGGTCACATTCTTCAAAAAAAACAAAAAAACCCACCACCTATCACGCAAAAATCAAATGCAAGTTGTTATTACAAAATGTTGCTAGTCCCTTTCTTTTGTATTATTCCATAATTTTTTTCAATTGTCATTTCATAATCGTTTGTGCCAGTTTTCATAAATATTTTATGTTATTTGCATTTTTGAGGTACCATTGTACTCCCTGTTTCCTATTTTCAGTTTTAAATCAATATTGCCTGCATTTTTGCTACCCAAAAACCACACACATTGTACTAACACATTCACAAATAAAGAGTATTCTGTCAAGAAATTTTCAAGCTCCCCACTCTCACTTTGTTGCAGTAATACTACAGATTAATCACTAATCAGAGACAAATGCCTAGAACACAAGCTGAGTGACCCTGTGCTTTCAGATAAAATACTAGATTGTTTCCTGACAGGTGTCAGCAAGCAATAAATTTATATTACCAATCACAATTATTACTTCTGCAATTTAAGTAACCATAAATTGATTGCTTTACCAGTATTTGCTATCTAATGGGCATTAGCCATGGGTACATGATCTTTATCACATAAAAAGAAATTGCTGCTTCCTAAGATTTTGAAATATTTGTTGTCTTGTCAGACAAGTTGCAAGTACACTGTACAGATTCTAGAATATATATACAAATGCCATTTGCCAAACATCCTCAAGTATATGTAAAAAAAAAAAAAAAAAAAAAAAAAAAAAACCACTAGCATAAGTAAAAATTGTTCCCAAAAAGCCTCAAAGTTGGTAACTCACAATTAACCTCATCTTCCCATAAACATGATTCAGTGTTCACATTGAGTACGACTGTTTACAAAATATAAGGAATAAAAAGTCTCAAGATAACACAGATATTGAAATGGTTCATCTGCTGGTTTAATCACCAGCTACACGGATTAGATGTCCTATTTTCTGCGTTTGATTAACTGAGCATTTACAGCTCAACCTTATTTAAAAATGCTTACTTGTGAAATGTAGGGCTAACCTTCCAAAAGTGGAGTAAATGGCATTTTACTGTTGAAATAATTATCCAAAATGTGCTGATAATTGTGAATATTCACAAATCATAACACGATCGCCGAGCAGCTGAAAGAACCGAGGTGACTCCTTGACACACGCAGAATTTGTACCTCATGAAAGATGGCGGGCTCTCCCTCGTTGGCTTGAGCTGCCACAGCAGAGAACTAATCACAGAAGCACTCTATGTATTTCTATCTCGTTGTTTACAAGCAAAATGATCACAACCAACGTGAAGGCGTGAAGGAAAGTAGTTCATGATAAATTTTAAGCATTTCTTCTTTAGCACGACTTTTGTAAAAAAAGATCGTGCTTCTGTTATCGGTTTGTCCGTCCGTCTGTACCCACGGAATCTCTGCAACTATTAGTCCGATTTGGAAATTTTTTTGCATTGGAAAGCTTAAAATATGCGAATGATGATCATTTATTTCGTTTCTTCTTTACGATGTACAATTTTGCCGCTAGAGGGCGTAAATGCAGATGATGTCGAATTAAAAAATACATTTTATTCCACATATTTGCTTCTAAACTTCCGATTGAAAAAATCTTTTATCTTTCGATTCCATTTATGTCGAAGAGTATTTTGGATATAGTTTCTTTTTTAAATTACGCATAGGTTTTCCGCTAGGGGCGTAAAAGTAAATTGCATTTTTTTCCGATAACTCTTCTTCTAAAACTCCGATTTGAAAAAACAATTTTGCTGCGGATACATCTTCTGATGCAAAATCTTTTGCATATAATTTCGAATTTTTGGAAAATAATACTTTGGCCACCAGCGGGCGTAAGCGTTAATTTTCGCTTCTGATGTATTTGCCATAAAATCTGAGCTTCTAAAATATCGATTGAAAAAATTCTTTCATGGACTGATGCCACTCACATCGATAAACCTTTTCGGAATATTTTCTTCCTAAAATATTGCACAGTTTCTCCTCCAGGGGGCGTAGATGTATATCTTATTTTTGTCAATATCCCGACTTTTAAGAGTCCGATTTGAAATATTCCTTCTTCGTTGAATAGTGTTTCACGGGTGACATGTTTTTCATATAGTTCCAAAATTTTCAAGTAATTATAGACTTTCCGATAGGGGTCGTAAAGGTAAATTGCGTTTTCCCCTATATCTCTACTTCTAAATCTCTGATCTGAAAAATTCTTTCTGCACCGGATACAGCTCCTGATGGGAAATCGTTTGCACGTAATTTCAATTTTTTGTAAAAAATTGTTTGGCCACCAGGTGACGTAAGTCTTAATTTCCGCTTCTGATGCATTTGCAACAAAATATGAGCTCCTAAAATCTCGATTGAAAAAAAGTCTTTTGTGGACCGATACTACTCATGTCGACAAACATTTTAGGAACATTTTCTTCTTGAAATAATGCATGGTTTCTACGATAGGGGCGTAGATGCATATCTTATTTTTGTCAATATCTCTACTTCTAAAAGTCCGATTTGAAAAATTCCTTTTTTGTTGGATAGTGTTTGCGATGCGAAATGTTTTTCCTATAAATTCAAAATTTTCAAGTAAATCATAGACTTTCCGCTAGGGCGCACAATGGTAAATTGCGTTTTCTGCTCCTAAAACTCCGATTTGAAAAATTCTTCCTGTATCGCATACAAGACCTGACGGAAAATATTTTTCACGTAATTTCTAATGTTTGGTAAAGAATGGTTTGGCCACCAGGGGGTATAAGGGATATTTTCTGCTTCTGATGTATTAGTAGCAAAATCTGGGCTCCTGAAAACTCGACTAAATTGTTTTTCTTGGACCGATATCGCTCATATGGATAAACCTTTTGCGAATACTTTCTTCCTAAAATAATGCATGGTTTTCCCACCAAGGGACGTAAAGTCACATCTTATTTTTGTCGATAACTCTGTTTCTAAGAGTTCGTAAGCTCACGATTCCGCTTACAGCAATATCTGAGGGATTAAAGACCCGATTGAAAAACTTGTTTCTTCCTTCAGATACTTTTTTTTTTTTTTTTTTTGATTGGAGGTTTAACGACCACCGTGAGCAACTCAATGGGCTATAAGCAGTCGCCCGTCCCTAAGTTAGGGTCACTGGTTTCAGGGAAGTGAGAGAGCCAGTGCCGTAAGACAAACACAACATCCATGCCTCACCGGGATTCGAACCCGGACCCCGCTCGGACGAATGATCAGAGGTCATCGCTTAGACCACTGCGTCACCGGGGGCGACTATTGTTTTCCATACCGGTTCGATTGACTTTGAATAGCTTTGATAAATTTAATTTCCGTCAGAACGGATTCAAAAGACGTACTTATTACACCCGAAAATTCGGTGTCATCTTTCTTGTTACGCTTTCCAACCGTAGGTTGAAGAAGCGTATATGCTCCAGCTTTGTCCGTCCGTCCGCACGATAACTCACGTGAAAGTGGTTCGATTTCGACGAAATTTTGGTATGTGGTAAGGGACCACCTGGAGACGAACCCTATTCAAAATGGGCGAAGCAGGGTCAAAAGTTAGGACATAGGAGCGGGATCCATTCCATTCCTCTTATGCGTCATAACTTGCGTAAAAATTGTTCGATTTCGAAGAAATTTTAGTATGTGGTACGGAACTTCTGGGGACGATCCCTATTGAAAATGGGTGAAATTGAGTCAAAGGTCAGGACATAGGAGCTGGATCCATTCCATTGCCCTTATGCGTCATAACTTACGTAAAAATGGTTCGATTTCGATGAAATTTTAGTATTTGGTAAGGAACCACCTGGGGACCAACCCTATTGAAAATGGGCGGAATGGGGTCAAAGGTCAGGACATAAAAGTTGGATCCATTCCATTGCCTTTATGCGTCATAACATGCGTAAATATGGTTCGATTTCGATGAAATTTTAGTATGTGGTAGGGATCCACCTGGGCACAAACCCTATTGAAAATGGGTGAAATGGGGTCAAAGGTCAGGCAGGGCATAAAAGCGGGACATATTCCATTGCCCTTATGCGTCATAACTTGTGTAAAAATGGTTCGATTTCGATGAAATTTTAGTATGTGGTAGGGAGCCACTGAGGACGAACCCTATTAAAAATGGGCGAAATGGGGTCAAAGGTCAGGACACTGGAGTGGGATTCAGTCCATTGCCCTTGTGCATCATAACTTACCTAAAATGCTTGGGCTGCGGCAACACTTTATCACGTTGTTCCGGAGGTATAGTGAACCGGTTCTGTTGAATATCAACGAAATGGCGTCAAAGGCCATTGCACGAAAGCCAGATTTATTCTACAGCCATTATTCTCATAACTTGCGTAAAACTGCTTCTATTGCAACAAAACTTTATCATGTCGGCTTGTCCTAGTAATACCCATATAAGGGCTGCTGAAAAAAATCCCTAAAAGTTGCACAAGGTCGCACTTCACTCGCAGAAAGTGAGCGTTTGGTGTACCGTTTCCAGACGGAAAATTGTGGGACTACTTTTTTGGATTCTACTAAGATCTCAGCCGAATTTCTCAGCAGTTTGTGTTCTTACTGCATGAAGCTTAAGATCATTGGTACCAGGAAGAGGGAGCAACTTGCATCACGTCAAACGAAGTGACTTCCTCCAAAATCAATTCAATTCAAAGCATCTGTAAACATCCACGAGGTTCATCCTGTGTCAGAATAAAAAGGACGTGAGAACAAAATGTGCCCACGCAGTCCAATAGCATCAATTGAATGGAAGTCACTGGACGGTGTGCATAAGTGTTGCAGACATTTGATTGTGTTTGTTGTGTGCTAAAAACAACGAAATGGCGCATCCGAAACATCTTGATGATTTTACTTGTCGTCGAATTATTGGGAGGCTCGAGGATGGACAAACTGTGATGAGTGTGACCTAAAACTTCGGTATCGCACAGAGCATCGTATCGCGTGCGTGGTCGATCATCAGAATTAAAGGTACGTTGCGTGAAAGACTGGTGGTGGTCGCCCTCCAAAACTACTTCCAGTGAGGACCACTGTCTGCTCCTTCGGGCCAAGAGGGGTCGGCAATATACAGTAAGTAGCCTTAACAACTGAACATCAGCACAGGACGCACAATAGAGTGGTTTACCGTGGTCAGGCAACTACACAAAGTGGAGTGTTGACCCTACGACCAGTGGCACTGTGTTCCATTAAAAACTGATCACCGGAACCGCCGTTTACAGTGATCCAGAGAACAAAAAGACTGGACGGTAGAACAGTGGGGTGCGGTACACTTTACAGATGAGAGTAGATTTAATCTCTCTTGCAATTCTGGACATCAGCTACAGTGGTGTGGAAATTAATTGGGACAAAGTGAAAAAAGTTCGTTTCCTTGAGTTTATCTGGACGTTGCTGATTTTTAACGGAAGTGGGCGTAGCCAAACTGCGCAGAAATACGACCGTAACTGTCCAGAACCGGTTTTTGCTGGGTTAATCTGCCTAGTTGCAGATTATGTTCAGTTCTGAGCCTGCGTTTGATAACAGCATACACGAGTGAGTTGGTGGTGTAAAGTGCTGTAATGGGATATTTCTCCAAGGAAACGCGCTAAAGTTTTAGCGCTTAAGGAAAATACTTCGGTGACTATTCGTGAGATTTCTGCGGCCACAGACGTCAGTAAATCCAATCTTGCAAGACTATTGAAAGACTACAAAGATAGTGGATCGATGTCACCAAAACGAAAAGGAATCTGTGTAAGAAAAGTTAAGACATCACCACGAACTGATAAATTGGTAATAAGGAAAAGCGTAATTTGTCCATCAATACCAAGTCAGGACTTGCAGAAAGAGTTAGCAGCCGGAGGTGTAAAGATACACTCGTCTACAGTGTGCCACAGACTATTAGAAGCTGGACGATCTACCAGGAGATTTGTAAAACAAGTTAGTAAAATCATGCAATGCATTGATTATGATACGCTTTCCAACATACCAGAAATCATTACTCAAGTTATTACTCACTTTATGAGGATAATGGCTGTGGAATAAATCTCGCTCCTGTGTTCTGACCTTTGACCCCATGATATTAAACAGAATTGGTTCAGAATATCTACGGATCAGCATACTAAAGTTTTGTCGCAATAGAAGCATTTGTAGTCAAGTTATGAGGATAATAGCTGTGGAATATATCCGGCTCCTGTGTCCTGACCTTTAACCCTATTTCTATGATAGTTAACAGGGCCGGTTAAGTGCACCTCCGGAACAACATACTAAAGTTTTGTCGCAATAGAAGCATTTTTACGTAAGTTATGACGCATAAGGGAAATGGAATGAATCCCGCTCCTATGTCCTGACTTTTGACCCCATTTAGCCCATTTTCAATAGGCTTCGTTGCCAAGTGGTCCCCTACCACATACTAAAATTACATCGAAATCAAACCGTTTTGACGCAAGTTAAGATGCATAAGGGCAATGGAATGGATCTCGGTCCTATATTCTGACCTTGGAACCCACTTCACCCAATTTCAATAGGGTTCGTCCCCAGGTGGTCGCCTACCACATGCTAAAATTTCATCGAAATCGAACCATTTTTACGCGAGTTATCGTGCGGACAGACAGACGGGCAAAGCTGGAACATATACGCTTCAACCTACGGTTGGAAAGCGTAAAATGGAGTGCAGGCAGTGATGAAAGAAAAGAAGATTGAAATTCTAGTGTTGCGTGGAAATTCACTTAATCTTAGTCCCATTGAGAATATGTTGGCCATTGTGAAATCTAGGCTCAAAAAGACTAATTGTTCAACAGTGAAAGACGTCATTTCGAATATTATTCATGTGTGGTATCATGGCCCGGAACTGAAATTTTTTGTCAGAAACTAATACATTCAATGCCAGAACGTGTTAAACAAGTTATTGCAACCAAAGGTGGCCACATAAAATACTAGAAAGCTTGTAATCCATTCATGTATGGAAGGTATGCAATAAATGTTGAAATCTAAAGTTGTCCCGATTAATTTGCACACCACTGTAATCTGGTGTGATTTAGGCGCTCGGTATCCCCCAAGAACATCAATTAAAGGAACAGATATAGCAAGCGCAGTATTCTCGTATGAGGACGCATTCTGATCGATGGACGTACGGAGCTCCTGGTACTGGAAGGAAGTACCGTAATCGGTGCGCGCTACTGTAATGAGGTAATCCTTTCCCATGATAGTCTGCTCTGAGGTACCACTGCCCCACAGTACGATGGCTGTTGATGAGCTAATGGAAAGTGGAGACATTCAGGGGATGGATTGACTGGCACGTTTAACCGACCGAAACCCCATAGAATACGTGTAGGAAGCTCTGGAGAGACGCGTTGCGGTGCGTCAACACACATCGGAAACTTTCCAACAGCTGAAGACAGCGCTAACGAAAGAATGCGCGATGTTACCGCAAGAACTCATAAAAACCCCTAGTGCAAAGTATGGACACACAATAAAAATCATGCATCGAAGTTAGGGGCGATCATATGCCCTACTGAGGACCTCGTCTTCCCTTCCTACCGTCTCTGCATCTTTATCATAGTCTCCAGTGCTACGTAGCCAATCATGAATAACGTTCCACTACATACATTCATCGTCAAAAAATAGTTGCACACAGAAGGACGTGTCGGATTTCAATACTATTCGGGAGGAAGGTTAAGGTTACCAGGAACAATAAATGATTAAACATTGAGACTGATATGGGCAATATTTATTGAGCTACAAGCCAATAAGTAGTGTCGCTCAGTACGGCGTTCGGCCCCCATGTTTGCTCACACAGCATGCCAGATATCTCGGTATGGAGTTGTATAGGTTCCTAATGGTTTCCTGCGATAAGCCATCGCATGCAGCTTGAATCTTCTCACGCAATTCCTGCAGATTGTGCGGTAGGTGTGGAGTGTGGATAGCGCTTACAATAGCATCCCACACATTTTCAATTGGTGATAGGTCTGGCGATGCAGCTGGCCGTGGCAGAGTGTCAGTGCCTTGAAGGTAAGCTCTATGCGGACGAGCGTCGTCCTATTGGAAAATCGCACCAGAGTGAGCGTTCAGAAAAGGTACGGCCACTGGTTGTAGGGCCTCATTAACGTAACGCTAGGCTGTCAAAGTGCTTGTAATGAACACCAAGGGTGATCTGGGATCGTAGGCAATTGCTCCCCACACCATGTCACCAGGCCTTCTGGACGTGTGACGCTCGACAACAAACCGTTCGTCTTGGCGCTGACCACGGTGCCTCTATACACGGATACGGTGGTGGTCTCCTCCAAGACAAAAGCGCGACTCGTCTCTGTAGATCACCCTCCGCTATTCTGAGTGGCTTATTGACAGTCTGGCACGACACCATTGCAGTATTTGGTGACGATGCATTGGTGTTAAGGGTAGTCGTCGTAACGGTCTGCGTACGTGTAGTCCTACGTTATGTGCAGACATCTTTCAATGGTGCTAGTACTAATCGGACGATGCATGGAGGGCACCATTGCTCGCTGAATGTTCGCGATCGTGGCTGTTGGGTCACTCCGCACATGTCGGACAACCCGTCGGTCCTCTCTCTGTCCGTGGTTGGTCTAGGTCTCCCAGACCCTTCCTCTCGCTGCTGCGTGCCTTGTTCTATCCACTGCCGCCAACAGCGTGCCATGGTGATATCCGCACGGCCGGTATGGCGCTCAATACGGAGTAAGACCATCCCGCTTCCCAGTGACCGATGATGCGGCCCCTCTCGAACTCTTCCAAATGCTCGAATTGGTTCCGAACTTTTCTCCGAGGCATACTTCATTTGCAAAGGATGCAACCAACACAACGACATGAGTCAAAATGGCAAGCACGCGCAACGGGACGAACTAATCTAGCCGGTCAAGCACAGTGCTGCGAACCCTCCTTGCATGCGTCACATGCCCGGCCGAGCGTGACGCAAGCAAGGAGGAGTCTTGTATATTCTTTAGTACACTGACGTGCAAAAATTAAGAATGAGACGGTTGTTCGAATGTAACGTCGTGCAGAAGTGCTCCACATCGATTCAAATCATACCATAAGATCCACAAGATGTAAGAATATGGGACAAGTGAGCAAAACCGTCCAAACAAGAAATCCAAAGGATACAAAGGCACTTTATTGAAAAGGTAGCTTTGAACACAACTGGACAGAAGACAGAAACGTCCATGTAACAGGCGGCTGCCAAGAAAAATCCAGTCTTTAGCAGGGGATATGATCACCCCTGACTGCGTTGCAGGATTTACAACGTCTGTCCATGTTGAGGACGAGGATGTCAAGGAGCTGTTGAGGCATCGCGGCCCATTCCTCTTGCACCGCCAATCGCAGCTGCGGAATCGTTGCTGGCGGCCGATGACGTGCTACCAAGCATCTCCTGAGAAAGTCTCACACGTGTTCGATTGGATTTAGATCCGGAGACCTTGCAGGCCAATCTATGCGTTGAATATCTTCACTCTGCAACAGCTCTGCGACAGCCAATGTACGATGAGGTGTAGCGTTGTCGTCCATGAAGAGAATTCAGGACCCACAGCACCTCTAAACAGACGCACATGAGACAGGAGAACCTCGTTACAATAGCGAACACCAGTGACTGAACCTCCTTGAAAAATGTGGAGGTCAGTACGGCTACCAAGCATGATATCACCCCAATCGAGAACTCTGCCACCTCCAAACCAGCCCCTTTCGATGATGTTGGAGGTGTGATTGCGTGTTCCCTGCTCTCTCCAGATGTGTATACGTCCAGAATCGCTCGTCAGACTAAGTCGGCTCTCATCCGTAAAGAGAACACGACCCCATTGCTGATGTGTCCAGTTCTTGTGTTCCTGGCACCAGAAAAACCGCCGTCTCCGATGAGCAGGCGTTAATTGCACACACCGTACTGGTCGTCGTATAAATAGATCACCTTTGTGCAGCCTCCTGGCCACGGTAAAACGCGATAACGGACGTCCAGTTGTAGTTGTAGTGCATGTTCCTTGCGATTTCTCTTGCTGTCTGCCGTCTGTCTCTTCTCGCCTGTAGGACAATATACCGGTCATCCGCCGCCGTGGTTGCTCTTGGACGACTATTGCTAAACTCTGGGACAGCTGTTCCTGTCGTTTGAAATGCTCTCCAAGCTCGTGAAACGAATCTGTGAGTGATCCCGAACCCCTCGGACGCACTAGTCACACTTCGACTTTCTTCCAACTTCCCAAGGACGCGACCTCGGGTAAAGTAATCCAGATGTCGTCTACTGGATTGTCTGTTGGCCATATCACACGGTGGCAGCAACTCGACGTCGTTCAAACCGATGTACACCGTGCAATAGCTTTCACCGAATTACTGAGCGTACACCACCCTTGTACTTTAAACCTTTTCGACACTCCCCTCCCCCCCCCCCCCGTCATGCTGCATATATGCGCATGCCCTACCGTACCGGACCCTAGTCTATCTCCTGAGTGGTATTCCGGTCCGTTCTGCCTGCTCATTCCGCTGTTATGCTAATTTCTCCTCTTTGTCCTTAATTTTTGCACACTAGTGTATGTTCAGTTGTGTCAGTGTTATTTCCGTCATCATTTCGGCAAGTAATGGAGTTCCTATGGTTTGAATTTCCCATATCCAGGATGCTCCTGTTCGACGCTACAGGTCTAAACCGTGCTCGTTCTTAAGTTTTGCACGCCAGTGTATTGTGACTTGCGTTATTCTTGCAAACGCACTCATCTTAAAAACGTGGTCTCTGGTATGTCGTCCAAAAAAAAAAAAAAATGAAACGAACTGCTACCAAAAAAAAAAAAAAAAAAGAAGTTGCAACAGAGTTTTTCCGTCATCTTCTTTTGCAATTTTTTTCACAATGTTTGAAAGATTAAAATGTGTCTTTTACACTTAGTAGAGTTGGTAAAGTTCCTCGAAAAAAAAAAGACTAAAAAAAAAAAGAAAAAGAAACTGTGTAACTAATCGCCTAGTAGTTGGTACATTTCATTTGATCTTATAATCTTTAATGATGTCTTTTTCTCTACAGGTGTTCCCTCGCATTACACATCGATCTGTAATTCCAGTTCTCCTCTTCCGTCATCCGTAATCTAATTGCTGTTTTATTTATGGAGGGAAGCCTCTAACAAAGATGTATGATGACAAGCTGAGGTGACTTATCATATATCTATCGAATCGGCGCGCAATATTTATCATCCCGTTAATCCATTTCTCCAGTGTCAAACAACGCCGTTACAGCAAAGCTCATGCACCGTGAGAGAGAGAAAAAAATGCCGCAGGAGAAGATTAAATCTTGTCTGTTTTCAGATATTTTTTTTTTTTTTTTAGCTTTTGCTTATTTTTTCTCACTATTACGTTAACAGGATTCCGATCTGGTTTTTGAGGCAAAGATAGCCTAATCATTTTCTTTCTCGCCGGAATACAATCGAATTCGTTTGTAGAGGACTCAGGTTTAATAAACTATCCAGGAATAAATATTTTCTCAATTTAATTTATGAATATTTGCGTTCAAAATTCTAACGTTGGTAATGAGTACGTTTGCAAATGTGTCGAGTAAAGAACGCGTTTTTGTTTTTAAACTCTTATACCTATTATTATTGCAGCTGTTTTTTAACTTCTCAATCTGTACGGTTCCGTAACCGAAAATTCGATTCAGCGCCATCTGGTGAGAAACTCAGGAAGCTCGTAATTACAGAGCGATCTAATAATAAAAATCATTCTTGAAATGGGATTATTAGAACAGCAGTAGCTGTAAAAATTAGAAATAGAACTTTTCTCGATCTGGTGGACGAGCTGCGAATCTGGGAACACAGGGACGTCACTAGACTTCAGAATTAGGGTGAGCAACGGGTTGGCAAGTATCAATTTTGCTGGGGCAAGTTTGATGGTAACTTTAGTTACTAAACACTGAAAGAAATAATATTAATGCGTTTCACTACAGGCTGCAAAGGAATTCGTGCAATCCCCACTTCTTTGGATACGTACTAATTAATTTTGGAATTATGTTTGTACTTTTTGGAATGTAAAGCGATCCAAAGTTTGGGGTTATTTTCTGTTAATGTTCCGTCCATCCATTTTTAATAAAATTAGTAAAACCCGAAGAGTTACACACCGTATAACAAACACGACCCAGTAGCACGCACTGATAAAAGGGAAATTTTATGTTTAGGAGGGTCTGAAAACAAATGTTTCTGTGGATTAGGGTTGAGAGGAAGTAGAAACACGCAGACATAATACCTAACCCATTCTTAAGGCGGCCACAGACACACACGTTTGAGTGTCCCGCCAGCAAACTGGGGAATTTTGTGCCTCAGGCGGCATGTAGCGTGGAGTGAAGCTCTTCAACGCCTGCCTGAAGTTCTCTTCACTCCATGCTATATGCCACCTCAGGCACAAAACTCATCCGTTTGCTGGCGTGACACTCTAACGTGTCATTCAAATGTGTGTCTGTATAGTAAATTAGAATCATCTTCCCTTTCCTTAGCGCTCTTTGCTTCGCCATTTCGATGCAGGTGGTCAGTGGACATGGCTCTCACTTTCTCAGCGTCCTATCTGAGGGAAAGGTAGATTCATGGGTTCTGTTGCTGTGCGAGGGAGGAATTGGATAATGATCTTTGAGGTCGTCAGAGGAATGCAATTAAGAAACATCCGCGCTTTCTAGGAAAAGAGGGACACCATTTGGTGTTTTCTTAGCGTCGACTTCACTTCTCAAGGGAGTCTGTTATCAGTAGCGATGGAGGGAGATAATGAGATTTTGCTGTTCGGTGTGAAACCGGGATTAGGAGAAAAAAGAAAGAACCCTGATGATTAGGAAAAGGGAATACTGGCCCCACGAGAGAAAGAGATTCAAAGTGTTACTAATGTACAGAATTAATGGAAATCCCGACAATGCTTCAGACCTTCCCTATATCAACTGAATAAACACTTTTCTCACTGCAAGAGGGAGTTATAACTTTAGTTGATATTTTATCTATATATTGCACTGAGGAACACAACTTTTGGTGCCTAAGATGTTAAACCCTTTTTGAGGTATTTTCGGGTCACTGATTCCGAAAATGGAATTAGTTTTTGCCCATTAGATCTGCTTCTATGACATATGCAGAGAAATCCCAAGAAGCCTAGAACACGAACAACAGCACACAAGTTTCGTCATTGAGACATGCTGCTGAACCCGCATTTCTGTGATTTCCTGCGATGCTATGTTCCTGGACATTCGCAGTGGATGCTCCAACAACAGTCCGCCATCATATGCGTATCTCATCGTCTACGGTACCGTTCTTCCATGGCCCTTATTTCCTGGTGAAATCGCTCCCCTTGTTCATGGCTGCTATCCCCAAGACAATATGGAAATCGATCCAAATGACTGTGGAGGTAACGCAATTTGATGTACAAAACGCATGAGCATATTCTCCACGAGTTCACGGTTCCCAAGAAAATTCTGCACAACCGTACAAAATGACGATACATTGTCCATCGAATCTTGGAAACGCTGGTCTTTCATGAGTTTCCGGATTTGTTATCCATCGAACATACTTGCTTTTATTTTCTACATGCTCAAACCAGGAAATTTTCTACATATGTAGCCGAAACACATTCCACCTCTCTAAAGTGCATTTACAAATTATTTCAACAAACCAAGTTTGATGTTCATTGGTGGCAATATGATCTTTTCTCTGTCCACCAAAGGTTCTGTGATGATATTTGCATCTCCAGCTACCTCGTTTTCTCTCACAGGCCACTGTGTTCTCACCCAGTGTTGATCTTTAGCTCTACTGTCCCACAGACATAGGAAGCACGGGTACTTGGTATACCCGGTCTGCTGTCCTGGGAGAAAATTCGCCATCTTCAAATCCACATAGATGACACATTAGTGATCGCGGTATGCTATCTTCTCCAGGACTATGGCTATTGTTGCTCTATTTTCCCGCATAGCAACTAAGTGACCAATCTGTTTCTTTTTCCGTTACGTAGAAGTACACATTTGAGGCTGCGTTTGGAGCTATCTATGAATAACTGCCATTCACTAGGTGTCTGTATTTCCGTACGTCCAATTTCATCAGCAATCCTGGCTCATTGCTGCAGGAAACGAATTCGTTTTCTTTTGTGAAGAACGGCAGAAACTCTTCTTCTCTATTGCGCTACAATGTGAATTTTGTTCCCGGTAACACTACATTTTTTTCTGCCAGCCTGAAAGCTAACAATTCAGCACTAGCATCCGACTCTTCGTAACTTTCTTTCTCACTAGCTGATTCATCCGACTCTTCGGAGAGCTCTGGAAGCCTGCTACATGTTGGGACAGGTATCTCTTCTGAATGTGCAACAGGGCGTCTAGGGGAGGCTAGATCACGATACACCCACTTACTCCGGTTCTTCCCATTGATGCTCTTTATATTCACCAGACAAAAGTAACAGTCGTCACTGTGGTTGCTCTGTTCGCGCCATACCATTGGTATACCAAATTTCATTCACTTCCTTTTCCCATTCGTCCGCTATCGCAGGTGCTCTGTACACGTTTTACACAAGATATGCGGAGATCAAGGCTTATGTTGGTCCCTTAGTTTTAAGGCAAAATAAGCTATTTTCACAAAGTCCGTTATAGCTTGTCTCAGCGAACGTGTACTCTCCGCAAATGTAACATAAAATATCCGGATGATCGACACATTTTCTTCATGATGAACCTATGTCAGCGCCTGAAACAGAAATAAAACACGTCTGAACATTTAACGTGCCCACCCAAACTACAAAAGCAACAGAAAATTCAAACAGGTAACAAATGCTGGCGAGAAAATAAGATAATACTAAGAAATAAGGTCAACAATGGTGTCAAGTGCATTGGTGTCAAGTGCAGGGATTTATTTGCACAACTCAGGCGTGACAGAGATAAACCCGACATATTACGTCGTTGGGGAGTATATAATGTTCCTCTCTTGGACCCTGTTACTAAACAGCAGCGTTTGTAACTACGTAGGTTCCACAAGGAGACATTTGAATTCGAGATTAATGGAACATAAATATAGTGTTAAAGCACACATTCAAAATACTTCTCTGTGACGTACCTGCCAGCAGGACGCACATGACATAAAGGCAGATAGGAATCAGAATACATGTCCGCGTAGCTCAACTGGTAGAGTGACTTATTCCGGAATGAGGGGATCAGGGTTCGAATCCTGGCGCGGATAAAAATGACGGAGAAATTCACTTCGTCATAATGGCGCCCGAACTATCCGGATGACCCGACCGTTTACAATCTCGCAATGGTGTGATGTTATTTCCACACCGCGAGATAGGAAAAATAAGAGCAGCACTTCGAAAAAAAAAAAAAAAATAAGGGGGAGATGATGTAACGTACCAGGGGATGTGACGTACCTGCCAGCAGGACGCACACGACATAAAGGCAGATAGGAATCAGAATAATCGTCTGCGTAGCTCAGTTGGTAGAGCGACTTGTTCCGGAATAAGCGTACTCGGGTTCGAATCCCGGCGTAGACCAAAAATGACGGAGAAATTTACTTCGTTATAATGGCGCCCGAACTATCCGGATGACCCGACCGTTCAAAATCTCGCATTGGTGTGATGTTATTTCCACACCGCGAGATAGGAAAAATCAGAGAATCCCTTCTCCAGTGCTTCGAAAAAAATAAATGTGTGTGACGTGGCATTCCACACACCAGATTGACTGGGAGTTCTCAAGTGCACGTTCTACAGTGGTTGTCTGCCTGCAGCGATTCATGGTCACGGCTGATCCGTGGGCCATGCCCCCGGCCCTCTTTCGGGGGGAGATGTGACGTACCTGCCAGCAGGACGCACATGACATAAAGGCAGATAGGAATCAGAATACATGTACGCGTAGCTCAACTGGTAGAGTGACTTATTCCGGAATGAGGGGATCCGGCTTCGAATCCTGGCGTGGACAGAAATGACGGAGAAATTTACTTCGTTATATCTCTTGCAAGAAATGTCAATAATGGGACTTATTTTCCTGATTGCTGCAATGCTCGTATACTTTTGACACCCTCTTCTGTCAGTACCTTACTGATAGCCGAGAGTGTATTTATTAAAGCGTTGGACAAAAATGTTGTAATGATTATTACCCAGTGGACCTCCATGAAAGTTGGACACCGATTGTGAAGTCATTGAACTTTAATATAATTTGTAAGAATCTCACTTAATCTGTGGCATTCATGCCATCCAGAATTGTTTAAGTAATAAACACTTCGTTGCTGAATTTCATGTCGTTCAGAATCTTTTAAGTAACACAAGCTTTGTTGCTATATTTCATGTAATCAAAATGAATGCTTTTAAGTAACACAGGTTTCGTTGCTGTATTTCATGCCATCCAGGAACTTCTAAGTAACTCAGGCTTCGTTACTGTATTTCATGTCATTTAGAATATTTTAAGTAACATAGGCTTCGTTACTGAATTTCATGTCATCCAGAATCTTTTAAGTAACACAGGCTTCGTTCCTGTTTTTCATGCCATCCACGATCTCTTAAGTTACATATGATTCGTTGTTGAATTTCATAATCTTTCAACTAACACAGGCTTCGTTACTGAATTGCATGTCGTTCGGAATCTATTAACACGGGCTTCGTTGCTGAATTTCATATCGTTCAGAATCTTTTAAGTAACACAATCTTTGTTGCTATATTTCATGTAATCAAAATGAATGCTTTTTAAGTAACACAGGTTTCGTTGCTGTATTTCATGACATCCAGGAACTTTTAAGTAATATAGGCTTCGTTGCTGTATTTCATGTCATCTAGGATCTTTTAAGTAACATATGCTTTGTTGCTGAATTTCATGTCTTACAGAATCGTTTAAGTAACACAAGCTTGGCTGCTGTATTTCATGCCATCCATAATCGTTCAACTAACACAGGCTTCGTTGCTGAATTGCATGCCGTTCCGAATCTTTTAAGTAACAAAGGTTTCGTTTCTTTATTTCATGTCATCCAGAATCTTTTGGGTAGCAAAAGCTTCATTTTATTCAGAGTCATTTTGGTAAAAATTTTCGGTGTTTTGTTTTGTGTAATCCAGAGTGTTTGGGGTAACACAGGCTGCTTACTGTATTTCATGTCATCTAAAATACTCTGGGTAACACGGGCTTCATACTGTGCTTCATTTCATTCAGAGTCTTTTGGGTAACAGTTTTCGGTACTGTGTTATATGTGATCCAGAGTCGTTTGGGTAACAGTTTTCGGTACTGTGTTATGTGATCCAGAGTCGTTTGGGCAACAGTTTTCGGTACTGTGTTATATGTGATCCAGAGTCGTTTGGGTAACAGTTTTCGGTACTGTGTTATATGTGATCCAGAGTCGTTTGGGTAACAGTTTTCGGTACTGTGTCATATGTGATCCAGAGTCGTTTGGGTAACAGTTTTCGGTACTGTGTTATATGTGATCCAGAGTCGTTTGGGTAACAGTTTTCGGTACTGTGTTATATGTGATCCAGAGTCGTTTGGGTAACATAGTCTGCGTTACTGTAGTTCATGTCACCCAAAATCTTTTTAGCTAACACAGGCTTCCATATTCTGTCGCATTTCATCCAGAGTCTTTTTGGTAACAATTTTCAGTATTGTTTTTTACGTGATCCAGAGTCTTTTAAGGAACAGGCTGCGGTATTATGTTTTATGTCATCCAGAGTCCTTGGATAACTCCGGTTTCGATGTTACTTTTCATGCCGCCAGAATCTTTGAGAAATTATGATGTGATATATGTCATCTACTTTGAGAAGTTCTAGCACAACATCTACTTTACATAACATCATAAGAAAATCCAAATCCGGAGAACGAGGTGGAAGAAAGTACCATATAACCGAAAAAGTCGGACAAATCCCGAGGCACACTGAAAAAATAGTTGATAGCTTTATGCACACTTTTGTAGAACAGGTTAATCCGCGAGCGTAATTTAAGCAAAGATTGTTTTAAGCAAGACAGGTTAACCTCCATAATTTAAGCAAAACGGGTTAAACTGCGAGCGCAATTTACGTAAAGATTTATAACGTGACAGCAAGAACGCAGCTTGAACTTCAATAGCATTAACGGAGATCCAAACGTGCATTTGTTGTAACATGACTTTCATCCCTAAGCCGTTGAACTCTCTCAAAACGTTCGAAATTCTTCTGAACTGTTGCAACTGCAATCACTGTAGTACCAGGGAGCTTCTCTTTTTTCTGATAATTCATGAAGCAACTATACGTTTCATGCTTGATGCGTAGAAAGATAGTGTTCATAGGAAAGAAGTATAAATAAGATCATACAGGCAAAAATAAGACACCAGCAACAAGTCGCAGAGCTCCATACTTCATGTATCACAATTTAATTAACCCTAGCCAGTTCTTCAAAATTCGTTTCCCCAGAGTTTCCGCTTAAGCTGATCATTCTCTATTTCAGTCCTTTAGCTTTTCACACAGAATATTTGTGTACTGCTAAAACACCCCTCTTTAGATTAGAGAGAAACACTGAAGGAGAATGCAGATCTTATTTATTTATCCAAAACAATACGGAAAAAATGACACCACCAGCAAAAAGAATACTTTTATAGAAATATAGAATATGGAACATAATAAAAAAATAGACTTTAAGCTTTGAATGCATCTAGTATAAAATAAAATAAAAATATGACTGCAATATATAACAGCATGTCTAAGGAAACACCGATGTCAAAAGAAACCAAAATGCTTTCTTTATTTGAACGTAACAAGCTTCCGTTATTGTTACTTTCTTTCTCTTCTACTCCTGAAGGAGGAGTGTTCCAGCTTTCCCCTCGAGGAGACCAAAGTAACAACTGTATTGACCTGCCTTCGAACAAGCGTGCATAACTAAATCCCGGTGTTTCCTGAAGCTTGCGAATGTGAGCGCGCGTGTGTGGACATATGTGATGCCGGTACCTCCTGTAGCCATATCTCTTCTCTTCTTCTACTTTTCTCACTCCCTTCTTTCCTCACTCCCTCCTCGGTCACATTTCTCACTGTTATTATGACATAGGAAGTCATCGACTCCCTTGCGGGCTTCTAGACAGTGTTGTAGGTTGGTTTTCTGGATCAATTGCCCTGCAGGTTTTGACTTTTTGAAAAGCTGTGGAGAAAGGTTAACGACAGAGAGGGCGACACAAAATTACTAAGTGTGTGGTTAGAAAAATCGTCTGCCTCAGAAGGAGAAATACAATAAAGTAAACGAAATCTAAAAGGAAATGCGGATAGGAAATTCTGATATCCGTTTTGATTAAATATTATCTTTCGTCCGATCGATTTAAGCAGGAATTAAAGTTGAATGCTTTTTTTTTCGATTGGCGGTTCAACGACTACCGTGGCTTCTGATGGGCTATAAGCAGTCGCCCGTCCCTAATTTAGGGTCACTGATTACAAGGAAGGGAGAGAGCCAGCACCGCAAGACAAACACAACATCATTGCCTCACCGGGATTCGAATCCGGACACATTTCGAGCGAATGATCAGAAGCCATCGCTTAGACCACAGCGCCACCGTAGCGGCAAAGTTAAATGTTTAAATACTTTGATGGTAAAAGTTAGTGGAAAAGCGGACCGGAAGAGCATTTTTTCGTATGCTTAGAAACTAATGGCACGAGAGCCGTAATTGAAAATACAGACCTATGGCAAGCAGCATTACATATAAGGTCGGCTCGAGATGTTAACAATTAAATCTTCAATCAACTTGAGTATTGAACATTCAAGAAGTCTATTTCTCATAGTCTTTGCTTCTTTTTTCAGGAAGTCGAAAAACCCTCTCCAGTCAACTTGAGTATCGAACATTCAAGAAGTATATTTCTCATCGTCTTTGCTTCTTTTTTCAGGAATTCGAAAAATCCTCTCCAGTCAACTTGAGTATCGAACATTCAAGAAGTATATTTCTTACCGTCTTTGCTTCTTTTTTCAGGAAGCCGAAAAATCCTCTCCAGTCAACTTGAGTATCGAACATTCAAGAAGTATATTTCTCATCGTCTTTGCTTCTTTTTTCAGGAAGCCGAAAAATCCTCTCCAGTCAACTTAAGTATCGAACATTCAAGAATTATATTTCCCATCGTCTTTGCCTCTTTTTCCAGGAAGCCGAAAAATCCTCTCCAGTCAACTTGAGTATCGAACATTCAAGAAGTATATTTCTCATCGTCTTTGCTTCTTTTTTCAGGAAGCCGAAAAATCCTCTCCAGTCAACTTAAGTATCGAACATTCAAGAAGTATATTTCTCATCGTCTTTGCTTCTTTTTCAGGAAGCCGAAAAATCCTCTCCAGTCAACTTGAGTATCGAACATTCAAGAAGTATATTTCTCATCGTCTTTGCCTCTTTTTTCAGGAAGCCGAAAAATCCTCTCCAGTCAACTTGAGTATCGAACATTCAAGAAGTATATTTCTCATCGTCTTTGCCTCTTTTTTTTTAGGAAGCCGAAAAACCCTCTCCAGTCAACTTGAGTATCGAACATTCAAGAAGTATATTTCTCATCGTCTTTGCCTCTTTTTTTTTTAGGAAGCCGAAAAACCCTCTCCAGTCAACTTGAGTATCGAACATTCAAGAAGTATATTTCTTACCGTCTTTGCTTCTTTTTTCAGGAAGCCGAAAAATCCTCTCCAGTAAACTTGAGTATCGAACATTCAAGAAGTGTATTTCTCATCGTCTTTGCTTCTTTTTTCAGGAAGCCGAAAAACCCTCTCTAGTCAACTTGAGTTTCGAACATTCAAGAAGTATATTTCTCATCGTCTTTGCTTCTTCTTTCAGGAAGTCGAAAAATCCTCTCCAGTCAACTTGAGTATCGAACATTCAAGAAGTACATTTCTTACCGTCTTTGCTTCTTTTTTCAGGAAGCCGAAAAATCCTTTCCAGTCAACTTAAGTATCGAACATTCAAGAAGTATATTTCTCATCGTCTTTGCTTCTTTTTTCAGGAAGCCGAAAAATCCTCTCCAGTCAACTTGAGTATCGAACATTCAAGAAGTATATTTCTCATCGTCTTTGCTTCTTTTTTCAGGAAGCCGAGAAACCCTCTCCAGTCAACTTGAGTATCGAACATTCAAGAAGTATATTTCTCATCGTCTTTGCTTCTTTTTTCAGGAAGCCGAAAAATCCTCTCCAGCCAACTTGAGTATCGAACATTCAAGAAGTATATTTCTCACCGTCTTTGCTTCTTTTTTCAGGAAGCCGAAAAATCCTCTCCAGTCAACTTGAGTATCGAACATTCAAGAAGTATATTTCTCATCGTCTTTGCTTCTTTTTTCAGGAAGCCGAAAAATCCTCTCCAGTCAACTTGAGTATCGAACATTCAAGAAGTATATTTCTCATCGTCTTTGCTTCTTTTTTCAGGAAGCCGAAAAATCCTCTCCAGTCAACTTGAGTATCGAACATTCAAGAAGTATATTTCTCATCGTCTTTGCTTCTTTTTTCAGGAAGCCGAAAAATCCTCTCCAGTCAACTTGAGTATCGAACATTCAAGAAGTATATTTCTCATCGTCTTTGCTTCTTTTTCAGGAAGCCGAAAAATCCTCTCCAGCCAACTTGAGTATCGAACATTCAAGAAGTATATTTCTCACCGTCTTTGCTTCTTTTTTCAGGAAGCCGAAAAATCCTCTCCAGTCAACTTGAGTATCGAACATTCAAGAAGTATATTTCTCATCGTCTTTGCTTCTTTTTTCAGGAAGCCGAAAAATCCTCTCCAGTCAACTTGAGTATCGAACATTCAAGAAGTATATTTCTCATCGTCTTTGCTTCTTTTTTCAGGAAGCCGAAAAATCCTCTCCAGCCAACTTGAGTATCGAACATTCAAGAAGTATATTTCTCACCGTCTTTGCTTCTTTTTTCAGGAAGCCGAAAAATCCTCTCCAGTCAACTTGAGTATCGAACATTCGAGAAGTATATTTCTCATCGTCTTTGCTTCTTTTTTCAGGAAGCCGAAAAATCCTCTCCAGTCAACTTGAGTATCGAACATTTAGAGTATATTTCTCATCGTCTTTGCCTCTTTTTTCAGGAAGCCGAAAATTCCTCTCCAGTCAACTTGAGTATCGAACATTCAAGAAGTATATTTCTCATCGTCTTTGCTTCTTTTTTCAGGAAGCCGAAAAATCCTCTCCAGTCAACTTGAGTATCGAACATTCAAGAAGTATATTTCTCATCGTCTTTGCTTCTTTTTTCAGGAAGCCGAAAAATCCTCTCCATCGGACAGAGGACCACTGAGATCCCCTTTTATCTTCTTCAAGCACTGGATCTAGCCTTCTCTGCATTTTCCTCCCTTCTGCCAAAAGAGCGCGGGATACGCATTATTTACTCATTCGAACTATCTAGGTAGTTTCTGAATGTCTATTACCTCCCCTTTGGCTCTCATTATGAGAAATCCCCGTTTAAAACCAGAAGTTGTGATGTGTCGCCATTTTCCAGCTTCTGGGAAAGAGACTGGCCATCTCATTTTCGGAAAGGAAAATAGGCTCCCATCACGCATCTTGATTCCCTTCGGGACAAGATGAAAAGAAAAAAAAATAATGATGCGCGGTTCTTTTGTTTTTTACCATCGACCCCCGAAAATTTTAGTAAGGAACTTGAATCAATTTTCTATATCTTCTGAAGTTTTCAGTTCATTTTACCTGGGAAGTCAAGAAAAAAAGTTATGAAATTCTTTAATTTCGAAATTCTCTGTCCCCCCCCCTATCCTTTCCTCAATTCCTTTTTGAGTGCTAGAATATTTTTGCCATGTGTGTGTATGTTGAGTGAAGTTTGGGAATGACATGTACGTGTATGTTCTTTGGTTTATTGTTCTGGGTTCGAACGTTATTTTGGATGTGCCGAGATTAAAGCTTTAGATGTGATTCCTTGCATATTGTTTTAAATGTTGTGAATCCTAGTGAGGAGTAATGTTTGTTCATTTGTTTCATTCAGGGAAGAATTGCTCCGATAAAGGTTTCAGTGTTGCGGTTCTAATTGAGAGAAAACAAAATCAATTTTGTCTTTGCATTTGTTATCAATCTTGTTCCGTGGTAGTATTTGTATGCATATCTTTGTATATTTTTTTCTTTCCTTTTTGTACACCACGCAAAGTGAATTCAGCGTATGAGATAATGTTAGGCGATTTTCATTTGTAAATATGAGAGCGTAAAATTAAAGCTAAAAGCGTGAATCGTGCAATAAACTTCTTCAGCAGTAAAGCAACTTCAAAAAAAAAAAAAAAAAAGGCAAATGATTTTACAATACTTTTGTCTCTGTTCCGATCCATTTCTACTTGAAATGCTGGTTTTGTAAGATGATATTTTCATCTATCTTCCTGTGTATATATATTCAAAAATCTGTAAAGTTTATAAGACAAGCCAGGCTGAGGGTTCTTTGTTAAGTAACACGCCATTTTCTTTTACTTCCTTCACTAGGGAAAATGTTTCCGTTGAGAAAGCTCTGGTTCCAAGAATTCTATTTTAAGAGCAATCTCGACCAGCGGATGTTACTTTGGGAGGAAAGGTCACGCCAACGTATTTGCTAACCTTGGTAGATTCTGAGAACTTTGCTTGGCGTTGGGGGTCAGCGCAAGTTGCATCATCCCCTGTTACTTTTCGTCCAACCGCAGCCTCAGAGCCCGTAGCTCAGGAGTTGAGCACGTGACCCCGCGGAGCGTTGAAGTTTGGGCTACTAGGTCAGTCAGACACTCTCTCGCTGAACTTGTTGCTATTCAGGCATAATTTTTTTTTCACGCTCTCTGGTGCTTGGTGCCAAGGTTAGTACTTGCCTTGGTGCGATCTGAACCGGAAGCAAGCCCCTCCAACCACCTAGACAGGCGAAAAAAGGCTCAGGCCTGCCGTTTTTGTCCTGGGGAGAGCTGGAAATAAGGGCTGACTGCACTTCCACCGATGCTTTTGTGATGGAGCTTTCCAGGATGTTTTTCTGTAAAAGGGTGGAATTCCCTTCCTTTCTGGCGAGGGCTGGCTTTTCGGCACACATCAACCGTGCCCCAAAGAAATGGTGGTTATCCACCTAAGGCGCAGCTTATTCTTGTAAGAAAAAAATCGCCTGCCGGACTCACTTCTTCTCCTTCTCGACGACTTCAGAAACGCCAGAAAACAAACAAGATATCCGACCAGAAACTTTGACTGTTGGACTCTTTTCTCTTCTTCGCCAGTCCACAGCAGCCACTCTCTGGAGGTGAGAAAGCCTTCAAAACAAACCTACAAAAAAAACCCTGAAAATCTCACGGACGAAAACAACCAAGAAGACCAGGTAGCTCCTTTTTTTTATTTTTCGTTTGCTTCTGCAAACGTGTGAGGAGCTGTCTACAGGGAAATGTTCAAATTCAATCCAGCTGAGGTATAGTTATTTAACCTAGAAGTTGTGAGAGAAATTTTTGCTTTAACTAAACGTAATTTTGTGTTTTATTATTTGGCACTCGAATTTTTTTTTTTTGCACTGCAAAGTAAACAAGGAAGTGGAACAAGTCTGTAGTGGGAAGTTTACGGGGAGAGTCAAAGGAGAAAGTAATATATTTTTTTTATCAGCTATGTCAAGTATCAGTCAAATAATTTTTTTTATTTTTTGAGGAAAGCTTTAGTTGACCATTTTGAACCACAATCTTTGTAACTTTTGGGTTGTGTAGGAAAAGGGGGAATCTATAAATTCAAATTTTGGGAGTTAAAGATAAAAGGAGAGGGGGGGGCGCCCTGAAACTCCTCCCTTTCTCCTCTTTTTTTCCTAAATAACTGTGCAAGCCAGCAGGGCTAAAGTCATATACAGTGTGCAATATAAGTGATATATATATAAGTGTTGAACCGTGATGTATATATAAAATAAACTTTTTGCACAAATTAACCAAGAAGTGGGTAGTGATAAGATAGTGCTACTATGTATTAATGAAACTTACCGTGTGCTTTGAATCCCAGCACCTTTTGAAATGGTTAGTCAAGCCGAATTGGTACCTAGAGATTTTTTTTCCTGGCTTGGCCTTATACCCTAATTTTGCCAAAGATGTTGAAGTAGTGAAATAAATGTTCTTGATATCCTGATTTTTTAGCTTTTGCTAGCGTAGAAAAAATATTGTTCTGCTAAATTGTGATTTCAGTGACGCCTAAGAAATTTTGTTATTATTTTGGCAGCTTGTGTATTTGTGTTATGTTTACATACCACCACTGATATTCATAGTGCTTTTGAGAAAAAACAAAAATATTAATGTTTGGAAAGAATTGTTGAATATAATTTGGGCAATAAGCTGTATTCAAGCTAATCTGAAAATATAAAACCTTATGTGATTTACCAGCAAAGGGCTGATATTTTCCATTAAAATTTGTTGGACTCTAACCTAAATTTCATATCAGCCACAGGAAAGTGTTCCACCAAATTTGTAATTGAAATTGAGTAATTCTGGAGCCTATCATTTCCACTTGTAAATAAAGGTGAACCCATTTAAAAATCAAAAATTTGAGTGGCAGTAAATTTGTTGAGTAAAAGGGTTATTTCTAAACAGTTTCTTTAGAACTTGTATCCACCTCAGACTAGCCTGAGGGTGGAAACGAACTCGGTTGTTAGTGTTTCATAATTGCTGTGTCCTTAAATCACTGCCAGAACGCATACAAGGCCACTTTAATTTTTGTGATACATATTTCTTACACATGTGACACCTTTTAACACTTTCAGGTTGTAAATTTTACAATCACAAACAACACAAACAATAAATAAACTTTGTTGAAGAAATTTCCTTTTTTGTTGGTGTCTATCCATATACTGTTCTTATTGTGTTACCAATTTCATCTACTCATCTCCCAAATTTGAAAATAGCCAACAATTGATTACATCTATTATTTTTACAAGTTATAGTGTAAGAAAAACACCTATAAAACGTGTGGTGCCCAGGAAAATTATTATTAATATTGCTTTACAAGTCTTTGATTGATTGATTGGTGAAAAAAACCTATAAATCAGTTGTAAGAAAAGGCAATCTCTCCCTAGTGAACTCTGATGCTATAAAACAATTAACCATTCACTCACAGAGCAATACAGTAGTTCAAACTGAACTGCATGTATAGCTGATGCATGAGGCAGCTGGAAATAGTGCTTCCTTTGGACTTCAGATGCGTAGCACTATTTCCCCAAAAGCTGGCGAAAAATGAGAAAGGTTTTTTTAACTTACAAGAGGACATCAAAGATGGTTCTTAATGCTAACTTCCTCTTAAAGTCCAGGGTTGCTTACACAAAACACAGTAAAAGAATAGTGGTTGGTATATACCGAATGACAGAAAAAAAAATAGTTTACAAACTAAAAAAAATGCGTTTATGCAACAGAAAGGGAGAGAGAAACATGCGCGATGGGAAGATGCACGAATGCTTAAAAGAATGGCTTTATGAAACCCTTAACCGAAATGGCGAGGTCAGAGGAAGGTCCAAAGAGATGTGATTTTTATATGAAAGATTCAGAGGTTGGTTGATATAAAATAAACTACAACAGCATGGATATAGATTAAGTACCGAAGAAAAGTAAAAAAAAAAAAAGCGATAGCCTTCCAGGAGTGGAACAAACTTGTAAGGCAAAACGAATTGATGATTCTTAATACCATATGTTTCAGCATGTAGGACAAAACTTTTTTCATCAGAAGTCAGGCCTCCGACTTATATGCCTTGGTCCATGAAAATTCTCAATGAGGAAACAAAAAAGCACACTGGACAAAATATTAGTCAGCCCTAACAGAAATAACAGCAGGAAGTTATCCGTTGCACACGGGGCGCCGTGATAGTATTGTTGGGAGATAAATAGAACTGACGTAGTTTGTAGGATCCTTTCTGTCTCGCGAAGTGGTTAAGAGCAACGTGTGTTTTGAATTTAGTCTGCAATATGGGTCGTAAGACAGACGTTACTGAGTGGCAAAAAGGAGCCATCGTGTTTGGAAGTACCCACGGACACAAAGCGAATGAAGCCTCCCAATCTGTTGGTGTGTCGAAGCGTACTAGTCCCGTGGGTCTAAAAACAGTGGTGTAATTCGTAGTCGACTGAAAATCGGCGACGTAACTGTGCTCGGAAAAGGATTCTCACCAAGAGGGACCACAGCCATGTTTCATGCCTAGTAACTACAAATCGGTTTCAAGCCAGGCAACAACTGCTCCAAACAGTCAATGAAAGTCCACTCCAACCAATTTCTGAAAGAACATTGTGACGAGAACTGCATGCGATGGACATCTGGGGTGGAGTACCACGGAAGAGGTCTCTTTTAACAATCACAAAGTCGCTCGTTATTAATGGGCTTAGGAGCACCAAAACGTTATTGTAAGAGATTGGAAACGAGTAATTTGGTCTGATGAGTCTCATTTTTGTTTGTACTCCAATGATGGGAGGCGACGAGTGCATCGCAGGCCCACTGAAGATTTTAATCCTGGTTGTGTCCAAGGTGTTCAAGCTCGAGGGGGTTCTGTGATGTTTTGGGGAAGTTTTTCATATCACAAATGGGCCCTTTCATTGCAGTGAACGATGAATATGAACCAGCATGGGTACCTTTGCATTCTGAATGACGAAGTGTTGGCCTTTGCCCTACATCTCCAGTAGCAGCATCACATTGCCACTCCTGCCTTCCAAGACGACAATCTGAAACTGTCTGAGTGGCACGACGAACAATCAGCATCAGTTCCTCATCTCAACTGGCCCCACTAATCTCCATATTTGCCGTCACGGTGGCGCAGTGGTCTAAGCGATGGCTTATGACCATTAGCGTGGAAGAGACCCGGGCTCAAATCCCGGTGAGGCATGGATGTTGTGTTTGTCTTGCGGCACTAGCTCTCTCCCTTCCCTGGAACCATTGACCCCAAATTAGGGACGGGCGATTGCTTATAGCCCAATGAATTGCTCATGGTGACCGTTAAACCTCAAATCAAAAAAAATCTCCAGATTTAAATCCTACATAAAATCTGTGGGATCATTTGAAACAGAAAGTAAAACGCCTGAATAGGCACCCACGTACACTGGCAGAACTTCGGGTCTAACTGATGCACGAGTGGCTGCAAATGGATGTTCAATACATCCACAACCTCGTGGAGTCTCTACCACACCGGATGCATGCTGTTATCAAGGCTGTGGAATGCAACCCGTGTCTAAAAGTTAGTTTGAGAGGCCAGTTTAAAACAAGTTAGTAAAATCATGCAATGCATTGATTATGATACGCTTTCCAACATACCAGAAATTATTACTCAAGTTATGAAAATAATGGCTGTGGAATAAATCTTGCTTTTGTGCAATGACTTTTGACCCCATTTCGTTGATATTCAACAGAACCGGTTCACTATACCTCCGGAACAACATGATAACGTTTTGTCGCAATCGAAACATTTTTTGGTAAGTTATAATGCACAAAGGCAATGGAATGGATCCCAATCTAGTGTCCTGACCTTTGTCCCCATTTCGCCCATTTTCAATAGTGTTCGTCCCCAGTGGCTCCCCACCACATACTAAAATTCATCGAAATCGAACCATTTTTACGCAAGTTATGACGTATGAGGGCAATGGAACAAATCCTGCTCTTATGACCTGCCTGACCTTTGACCCCATTTCTCCCATTTCAATGGGGTTCGTGCCCAGGTGGTTTCCTACCACATACTAAAATTTCATCGAAATTTAACCATATTTACGCATGTTATGACGCATAAAGGCAATTAAATGGATCCCGCTCTTATGGCATGACCTTTGACCCCACTTCACCCATTTTCAATAGGGTTCGTCCTCAGTGGCTCCCCACCACATACTAAAATTTCATCGAAATCGAACCATTTTTACGCAAGTTATGACGCATAAAGGCAATTAAATGGATCCCGCTCTTATGGCGTCACCTTTGACCCCACTTCACCCATTTTCAATAGGGTTCGTCACCTGGTGGTCCCCTACCACATACTAAAATTTCATCGAAATCGAATCATTTTTACGTGAGTTATCGTGCCGACAGACAGACGGACGGAAAAAGCTGGAGCATATACGCTTCTTCAGTTCAACAAAATTTTATTAACAAGGTTGGGTTCAGGAGGCGAACATGGGCGCCCTGATACATATATTGTACGGTAAAATATACAAACTCTAAAATTCTATGTACATTATATACAGCATGATGTATTGATTCACAAAGGAGCCTCGTGCTAAGAGGTGCAGGCATTTTGTACAAGAACAATAAGAGAGATTGTCGAAACATTTCGTCTCGAATCATAAGTATATTATAGTGCTGACAAATAACAGAACGAGAATATTATAATGAAGCACTGTACAAAAGGAGAACTGTAGATGACAAAGTAGACAATGTGAAACCTAAGGCAAACGGAATTACGTCTTAGTACTGTTAGAAAAAATGATAATCAAAGAGAAAACAAGTAAGACTATATACATATGTACAGTATGGTGAATATTATATTCACATTTGTTAGAAGATATATGCTTTATGTTGAAGTTTGATTCCGAGAACCAATGGTGAGAATGGACGTTGAACTGAAGTTCAACAGAGCTAGGAGCAACGAGGTTATAAATTACCGACAGTCAGTTGCAACGTCGCTGGCATGCCGGCGAACCAGGAAGCGGCGGGTGACCAGGTCGAACGGAAATGTTGTTCTCTCTGTTGGGCAACGGCCACAAGGTTCTCTAGACGAAGTCTTGAGAGGAGACGCTCCCGAATGTGACAGAGTAGTTCCACAGAAGCTTGGTGGATGGTATAAGGAGATGAGATATCTCGGCAGGGCTGATGAAATACGTAGATGACGTGTTTCACCAGGATGAAAATATATGAGCAGATGGGTGGAAGCTTGGCTGGCGGAGAGACCTGCAGGAGGAGTGTCTTATAGGCATCGAAAGGAAGATCAGTTGTGGCTGAACGTTGAGCAATGGAAAATGCAAGATGGAGTAGTGGAAGGAGAATGACACAATGTAGATAAACGTGAGAGACATCAGCTACTTGAGCACAGAAGGGGCAAAGAGGTGAGTCAAGAATGGTCATGCAGTGGAGGATGGATGGAACGGGAAGACGGCGGTGGAGAAAAAGCCAGTGAGTGTTTTTTTCAAGAGGAGCTGAAAGAGGAGAAAGGGTAGCAGACCAGACAGCGGTGAGAGAGGATTGGGAGACATCAGGGATGTGAAGGGGAGAAGGAGAGTGGGATTTTAAAAGTAACCGATACAGAACTGAGGTTGAAAGAGAGGAGAGTGGAAGTGTAGATCTGCCGACTGAAAGAAAGAAGGGAAGGGGAGGGAGGCGGAAGGAACAAAGGTCAGGCCGGTGGTGGTTGCGAGATGAGGAAACTTGGCAATGATGGTAGAGAGTAGGAAGTCATAGACAGAGCGAGAGGAGGGTGAAAGTAGAACGGTGGGTGGGAGGCTGGCGTAGGGTCGCCAGGACAGATCTGAGGTTACAAGGTCTTTTACGGTTACAACTCCGACTCGGAGCCAAGAAGGATAGGCGAAGCATGAAAGATGAGGGGGTGAAGAAGAGAGGAGAAGAACAGGGGTTCGGCAAGGAGTTCAGTGGTGGAATCGGGTGGGGATCGAGTGAGCTGGAGAGAGCGGAGAAAGGTAAGAGTCTCCCGTAAGGCAGGAGGAAGGCGAGAGTGAGTGGTAGTACGGAGGTCCATTAGAATGAAAGAAGTGAAAGTGAAATTAGTGTTGCTCGAAGAGGTGATGACATTCCTTGCGGTAACGGCGTCGGCCACAGGTGAGGTATGAAGACGGAGGAACGAAGTAATCCGGAGAGCTTGATAGTACAGTCGTGTATCAATTAGGCCAATGCCACCTTGGTCAGGAGGAAGGCTGAGCTTGGGGGCACTGAGCCAGTGGTGTCCGGTCCAGATAACTGAGGTGAAGCAGCGAGTGATATCATTGAGACGAAGAAGTGGGGACTTAGTAGCAAGCCAGGAATGTGTGCACATGGAGAGAAGATAGGTTTGCGCAAGACGTGCACGTTGAAAATATGAGGTGCAGAACTGCGCTTTTCGCCAAAACGCAGTTGACCGATGACGACGTGGCTGGATGGTATTCCACGTTGTGCTGGAGGCTTCACCTGGGACGCCAAGATGTACGCCAAGGAAACGTTGAGAGACTGAAGACCAGTGCGCTCCCCATGGGAATCCAAGCGGTCAACCCATGAGCCGTACCACAGGCCTGTGCTTTTGGTTGTATTAATCGCAACTCCGGAGCAAGAGGCGTAATCGGCGAAATTACTTTGGAGCAAAGAGAACTGTGAATCCAGGCGTATACAGAAGGTAACGTCGTCTGCATACGCCACGGAAGTGGTGACATGGTGTCTCGTGCGGGCGATGAGTGGCGGCAGGGTGGCTTGAAAGGAGCGTTGAACGGAGCGGAGAAAAGGTTCTAAGGCTATAGCGAAAAGTTGACCGGAGAGTGGGCAGCCTTGCCTCACTCCACGGCGGAAGAGGATTGGTGTTGTAAGAAAGGTGGACAACTTGACCTGGAAACTGGCTTCCAGGCAGAGGGAGGTGATTAGAGAAATAAACGGAGATGGAAATCCGAATCGGAGAAGTGTGTCGGAGAGATAAGTGTGGGAGATATTATCGAAGGCGGACTGTTGGTCTAAAGAGAGGAGGGCGAGGGATTCAGAGCGGGAGCGCGCAAGGTGAATTAGATCAGTCAGGAGATGGATGCTGTGAGATAGGGAACGGCCGGGAACTTTGTAAGTCTGGTTAGGGGAGAGGATGTAAGTGAGGATGGGATTTAGTCGTTGTGAAAGAAGCTTGGTATAAAGTTTGTAGTCGAGATTCAGTAGGGAAATTGGGCGCCAGTTCACCAAGTCAAGGAGATCACCTTTCTTGGGGAAAAAGACAACGTATGCATTTGTGAATCCCCTCGGGAGAGGAGAGTAAGTAAAGGCAGCAGAGAAAGCGGATAGGAGAAACGGAAGAAGAAGAGGCAGAAAAGTTTTATAAAAGCTAAAGGTTAGGCCGTCCGGACCCGGAGCGGCACTAGAATTCAGAGAAAAGAATGTAGTGTTTAGTTCAGAGGGCGTGGGGGAAAGGAGAAGAGAAGAAGCGAGATGGGGGGAGGGGAACCTGAGGTAGATTAAAAAGGAGATAATCCATTGCTGCAGAGGATGGTTGAGGAGGTTCACTGAACTTCATGGAAAAGTACTGACGGACATGGGAACAAAGCGCAATTGGCTCATCTGATACCTCTCCAGAAGAAAGGCGTAGATGATGAAGTATGGACGAAACTCGTCGGGTGTTTTCCACCGACGTCAGGAACTCATAGTTGTGAGCATCTGGCGTCAGGTGTTGCAAACGAAGTCGGCGGAGAGCTTGTTGCGCCAGAGGAGTGAGAAGAGATCGAAGCTCTTCTTGAAAGGAGGAGAAAAAAGGATCACTGAGACTGAGCATGGATAGCATTGAACGAACATAGTCTAGGCGCATGTTCTGGAGTGTCTTTAATTGGAAAGAGTAGTTTCGGACATGCAGAACGAGCTGTTGCTTGATCTCCAACCGAGAATTTAATCCGCAGAGTGCAGATTGAAGCTGCGGAAGTCTGTCAATCAGGAATGACCGGACCGAAGAGCAGAATGCCGGGTCGGAGAGAAGTGCATCATCAAATGTCCACGGGCGAATTATCCTGGGTTGGAATGGTGCAGTATGGACTATGATGGCAATGGCGCAGTGGTCAGATGAGGCCGTGGGATGCACACTCGATTCTGTCACGGCAGGAAGTAGAGTACTGGAGGCATAAAACCTGTCAAGGCGGTCTAAGAAATGATTTTGCGCATTAGAGGAGCGCCAAGTGTAATTAGTCGACCATGGATGAATATGCCGATGTACATCATGAAGAGCGTTGTTGGTGACAACTGTCTGGAGCAGGTTCGCCAGGGCATGGCGGCGCTCTCGATTTGTAGAAGACCTATCCAGAAGAGGATCCAGGGTACAGTTAAAATCCCCAGCAACGAGAACATGGTCTGACGGTGGGATACGGTCGAGTACTCTGCGAAGACGCGTGAAGAGAATTGATAAATGTGTTGTAGTGCTTGGAATATAGATATTGAATAAATGGTATCTGGAAGACGCGATGGTAAAGGATGCATGCTGTAAGAGATCTCGACAAATATTTCGCACAGAGAGGGATGTGATAATAGAATTGAGAGTATGACTAATGCCGATGGCAAGACCGCTATGAGATGTTAGTCCATAGGCTTGATGAAACACAAAGTTCCACTGGCACCATCGAGAATAGACGGTAGTTGGTTTGCAATTTGTCTCTTGAAGGAGGAGAATATCAGCCCCCAACGGGTTGAGGTCTTCATATGCCAGAGTGTTGTTGAGGGGGAAAGCGAATCCCCTGCAATTAAGTGACACGATCTTGAATTGTGGGGTTACTTGCCTCTAGCTGAAGATCTTTCAGAGCTGGAGGAAAAGACTTGAGACGATTATAGAAGATTTGTGCCCACGGATGGGTGGGAACATTCTGGCGGCAGAAATGCGACACATTGAAGATCTGCTCCGGCACAAGTTGGCGAAGCGATGGATTCTTGACTGCTAAGGCACGTGCTATTGCGTAGCTTGTCGGATTCGTTAAGTATGTATGGAGAACAATGTATGAGAGTGGTACGGGAGGTATATTGACTGTCTGGAGAAATGCAGCGAACTCTTCAACCGTGGGAAAGGAGACTTCGGCTGGCGAGGTGTGTCGAGGAGAACTGCTGGAGAGGGAGGTTGAACGAGGTGAAGTAGAGTTTTCCTTCTTCGCTACTCGCTTGCTGCAGCCAGAGCCGCGGCGCTTCAGTGGAGGCTCGGTCGTCTCATCCTCACACTGCGTCTCTGGACCAACGGACTCCACATCAGCTGTTTCGGAGGTTCCAGTGGTAATAGCTGGTTGTGAACCTTCTGAAAGGGACTCAGTGGTGGAGCGACGACGTTGCGGGAGTGAGGAGGCAATTGTAGGAAAGTCCTCTAGTGAAAAAGAGGAAGCGTCTGTGGGAGCGTTGCGTTGACCAACGTCTGTAAGCGAACTTTTTTCATCATATCTTGGCTCCGAGGCCTGCTGTTCTGAAGTAGATGGTGTGGTACGCTTCGAGGTAGGAACAGTACCTGTAGGAGCGCCGGTCGGAGTCGGTGGAACTTGATGTGGGCAGTGCACGCGAAGATGGTTTTCGCCATGGCAAAGCGTGCAGTGCAAGGAGGTAATGACGTCGATTCTCCGACATTGCTGACCACACCGTACGGTTAGGATCTTCGGGCACGCAAGCAGATGATCGTCCGACGGAAATATGACACGGGCACTTCGACGAAACCCTGCAATGGATTTGTCATCGGGATCTCTGGGCGCCGCCGAAAGAGTCGTTATTGGTCCAACCACTCGGCCAAATTTGCTGCGTAAAGTGCATAGAGCGACATCTGACACTTCAGGCGGGACTGGGTGGAAAGTGACCTGGATAGGTTGCTGCGCCACAGGTTCAGCCAGAAGATGCACATCTTTGATGGATAAGCCATCAGTCATCACAAGGTCTGCATGTTCTTTACGGGCAAAATACACTAATACGGCCCGTGGCTTTCGAGCCATATGAGTGATATAAGCTCCTGTAGGAAGCATCTTCTTTAGGGCAATACTATATTCCTTGAGTTTCGTGTCTGGTAATGCATCAAAACAGACACCGAAATCCATTGTGGAGAAAAATTGTTTCCCGGCAGGGGAATCCTCTGGGATATCGATGGTGGCAGAACTACCCTCAACACTGACGTAAGAGTCAGGAAAAACGGGAGCAATAAACTTGGAAGGAACTCTCGCTCTGGAGGTCACTTTGGAGTAAGTGAGAGACGTAGAGTTGGCAGCGGAAGGATGCGACACAGTGCTGATTGCTGGTAGCGTGTTGGTAAACTGAGTTGAGCCAGTTGAAGGCAACGCAACCGTGCAATCGGTCACATCCATAGCTTCGGCAAATGAACCAGGGACGTGCGTCAAGGTGACGTCACTCTCCTGGGCAGGGATATCAGCTTGAGCCTTTGCAGAGGAGTCGCGCGTCACATCTTGTATGCGTATGACGTCTCTGACGTGCATAAATGCTGATTGGTCTCCTGAGAGTGAGGAGGAGGTGGAGGTTGAATGAGCATCACTGATGTGGGCGTGAACATCACCCTTCTCAGTGCCCGCCCTTGTAAATGGCGAGGATTAACTTAAGGATCGATCAGCTTGATCGAAAATAATAAAATGCTGAATGCAAACAAAATATGCAACTCACCGACTTGGGAGCTGAGCTAAAGGAAAGTACAGATCTTCTTCTTGAAGGGGAACACAAAAATAGGAACAAACACTCACTATACACTTCCAAAAACTGGGCACAAACACAGAGCTTGAAAGGAACGTGACTATATCGGTTATACGCTTCTTCAGCCTACGGTTGGAAAGCGTAAAAAACGACAGTGGTGAGATGCCATGTTACATAACATAGAGCAAGAATCTCTTTCGGGAAGCAGGAGAGAGGAAGAGGAGCGTGCACACTAAGCATCCTTCTTGCCTGGGAACGGGACGTTCGAGACGTGAATGGGATGACAGTTTTGGGGAGTTATCAGACCTCAGGAGTACGCATCCTGTAAAACATGCACAGACGGAATTGGCTGATGGCGAGGGAGCTGGGTGGAATCGCATTTTGGACCAAAGACCAATAAATTTGGCGCGCACGCTCTTAGTTTTGCTGCACAGGCAAGGATGCTGAAGAAATTTCACTGATGGCTGCGGTTATCAGGCTATTGAGATTTTTATAGTGGCTGAGGTCACTCATAAAATACCTTCGTACATAGTAGAGATCACTCTGTACTGCGGTACAGATAAATACCAGATAATTGGTTCTGTGACGTCGCTTCAACACGCTGCCTGGTGCATTAATGCTCAAAAACTTCTTCCATGAGAGGAACGTTACCTCATCCTGCGAACTCGCTGACGAACTGACATCTGTTGGACTCGCATGAAGTCAATCTCTGGAATATATTGAATGAATGACTGTTACATAGTGAAACAGCCGAAGTGGATCGGATTTTGTGGACATAGTCTGCACTCCTCTGCAACAAGGGGATCTAAATAAAAACATGTAAATGGAACCACTGAGTCTATTTTCTTGGATCTAACCTAAACAACTAACAAGTGCGTGTAAAAGATAAGTATTATCAGACCTAGATGGAGGTTTTGCTGATGATGGCAGCAACTAGATGGAGGTTTTGCTGATGATGGCAGCAACTACTAGTGACCGAAATCTTAAATTCCAGTAAGTGCCTGATCGCAAAGCTATGCAACAATGCGATATTAACACAAATAATAACCACGCCACAAAGGCAAGGGACACAGTCACCCGTTATTAGGTTAAGTTCTGCAGGAGTGACTAATTTTTTGTACGGTATGTTTATATTGTACCTTAAATTCGGTCCTGATCTGAGCACCCTTAACACAATATTACGTTCAAAGAAATCATTCACAACCTGTACTAAATGTAACATTTGATCATTGAAAACTTCTTTAAAAGCTGCCGAAACAGACATTTCCGTTTGACAGAAATATCATTAAAATCGCCGTGATTCATTTGGGGTAGAAGCTGTCGTATATTAATTGCACTCCCTTCACGATCAGGCTGCAAGCATTCCTTCTGAATCCAGCCTTCTCAGCTTGATATTTTACGTTACAGATCGGCCGACAGATGGTTGTCAGGACCCATGCCTCTCATTCTTATACTCCGATGAGATATTACATTATGAAAACCTACCTGATAAGCTGTAGAGCCGCCTTTAGCTCGTAAAACAGAGGCCACTCAGCGAGGCATCGATTCGATGAGGTCGAGATAGGTATCCTGGGGTATCTGGTAACACAATGTCAACATCTGGTCCTCCAATTCACTTCCATTTCGGGGTGGTGGTGATTTAGCGCGAACCCTATTTTCCAAGTCGAACCACAGATGTTCGATTGGGTTCATGTCAGATACATTTGGAGGCCAGGGCATTAGAAGAAAGTCACCAGCATGTTCTTCAAGCCACTCCTTGACGATTCTGGCAGTGTGGCATGGCGTATTATCCTGTTGGTAATGGCCATCATCATCATCAGGAACACATTTGTCATGAATTGTTGAACTTGGTACCTGTCAGCTCTCAGGGATCGTGCTATTGGGATAATAGGACCTAAAGTGTCCCAAGAAAACATCGCTTAGAGCATAACACCGCTGCCGCCACCTGTTTATTTCCGCCCAACACCTTGAGTGTCATTCACATCCGCCGTATTCACCAGACCTTACCGCAAGTTGTAACCACATCTTTGAACCACTTAAAGAAGCGATGGGTGGAAAGATTTTCAGGTCCGATGAAGAGGTGCAGCGGGTGGTGCATGAGTGGCTGTACACGTGATCGAAAGAATTTATTTCTACAAGAATCTATGCACTTTGTAAGCGCTGGAGGACTTGTATTGCACAAAACGGAGATTACATTTAAAAATGATGCAGACGTGTACCAATTTTGTTGAATCAATTGTGAGAAACAATTATTTAAGGTATTCATGCGACTTTCCCCTCTATATAAGCACACCGGACAAAAAACTATTCATCCCTGGTCGAACTTATTTAATAACGGGTGACGGCGCCACTTGCTTTGATAACAGCATGAATCCGGTATGGTAGAGACTCCACCAGGTTGGTGATGTATTGAATATCGATTTGCAGCCACTCGTGCGTTAATTGGCCCCGAAGTTCCGCCAGATTACGTAGGTGTCTATTCCGGAGTTTCACCTTCCGTTCCAAATGATCCCACAGATTTTCAATAGGATTTAAATCTGGGGATTTGGCAGGTCAGTCGAGGTGAGACAGAGTTGCTGATTGTTCGTCGTGCCATTCAGACACAGTTTTAGCCCCGTGCACACGGTAATTGTCGTCTTGGAAGACAGGAGTGGCAATGTGATACTACTCTGCTACTCCTGGAGATGGAGGTCAAACGGCAACACTTCGTCTTCAGAATGCGGAGGTACGCATGCTGGTTCAAATTTTTCGTCTTGGAAGACAGGAGTGGCAATGTGATGCTGCTCCTGGAGATGTAGGACAAAGGGCAACACTTCGTCATTCAGAATGCGGAGGTACGCATGCTGGTTCAAATCCATCGTCACTGCAATGAGAGGGCCCATTTCGTGGAACGAAAAACATCACAGAACCCCCTCCAGCTTGAACAACACTTTCGACACAATCAGGATTAAAGGCTTCATTGAGCCTGCGAAATGCACTCGTCGCCTCCCATCATTGGGGTACAAACAAATCGTGGAGGATCGGAAATGATCGAATTACTCATTTCCGATCTTCCACAGCAAAGTTTTGGTGCGTCTGAGCCCATACAGAACGTGCGACTTTGTAAATTTCTGTTAAAAGAGGTCTCTTGCATGGTACTCTGCTCCAGATGTCCATAACACATAGTTCTCTTCGCAATGTCCTTTCGGAAATTGGTTCGCCTGGACTTTCATTGACTGTTTGGAGCAATATTTGCCAGTTTGAAACAAATTTGCAGTTACCAGGCGTGAAACATGGCGGTGGTCCCTGTTGGCGAGAACTGTTTTTCAGCCACAGTTACTTCGCCGATTTTCAGTTGACTGCAAACGACACCACTGTTTGTAGACCCTCGGACTGTACTCTTCGACACACCAACTAAGTGGGCGACTTCATTTACTTTGTGTTCGTTGGCACGGCCAAACACGATGGCCCTTTAAATATATATATATATATATATGACAGTTTTAAGCAAAAGCGTTATGGCTGCACGCTGATACCGCCAGAGGGCGAGGCTAGTATAAAAGGGAAAGCTTAGTGCTTGCGACAGTAATAGAAAGGTTGTTTTGCTGGCGAGATGGGTAAATAATGCGATTTGACGGACTTTCAACGTGGGATGATTGTAGGAGCTCGGAGCCTTGGAGCGAGTAACATCGAAACCGCCGCATTCGGGAATTGTTCCAGAGCAGCTGTTGTTAAAGTGTTTAAAAACTGGACTGTCAGCCAAAAATGTGGGTCTCTACGTGCAACGTGTGGTCGTCATCGACTAGGGACTGCTCGGGCGGAACGGAGGTGTCCAGACTGGTAAAAGACAATAGAAGGGTAACAGTGCAGAATGTCACCGTTAGCCGTGTCCGTGCAATGCTTGGGGTCCAAGGTTACCATGCTGTTTCTGTTGAAACTCAAAAGAGGTCGCTAGTGTTACCAGGTTTGATCAAAAGAAAAAGATTTATCGTGCTCGTCTTTACACAAGGAATCTTCAGGAATGGGCGTGAACGATGATCACCTTTTTAAAAATCACTGTCACCGTTACGACTAGTGACAAAAAGTAACCGTTCCAAAGTCACTGATAACAACATCACTGTCAGACGTGTCCGAGTAATGCTTGGGGTCCAAAGTTATCGTGTCACCATGTCGTTTCTGTTGAAACACCACAGAGGTCGCTAGTGAAGCTAGCTTTCTTCAGAAGAAACAGGTTCTTCGTGCTCATCTGTACACAAGGAATCTTTAGGAATGGGCGTGAACGATAATTCTGTTAATGCTGTTCAGCATTAACACTCTATTATGTTGAATGCTGTTCAGCGTTCAACATAATAGAATGTCTGAATCCAAGCGTAGAAAAGCCAGCGAATTCTGGAATTATTTCACCGTCGTTGATGAACATTTTGCTTCGTGAGATATTTATAAGCAAAAGCTTTCTCGCAAAAGTTCGACTCGCCGTTCCGTTACAGCTCCTTCACCACCGTCGTAAACGGCGATTTTGTCACCGTTTAAAGTCACCGTTACTTCCGTGGAACTATCACCGTTGTCACTGCGACAGGAAAATCACTGTTCAGCCCACTCTAGTTCACATAACTTCTGCCGGTGGTCTCTAGGGCCCCCAAGTAAGGCCATGTAAACGCACCCCAAAATGTTACACCGCCTCCACCTGAAGGTATGTCTCAGACTTCGCAAGCCTGTACATCGTTTCGTAGGGTTTACACCACACGCCACCTTCCCATCGGAGTGATAGAGTAGAAACCATTCGTGATTCGTAAGACCAGATGACGTGTTTCCAGTCCTTCGCACTCCAGTTACGATGGACCTTTGCAAACTGCAGCCTAACCTCCCGGTACCTTGCCGTCAACAAGGGGCACCATGTAGACACACATTGCCATAAACTATTTTTTCCCTTGGTACGGCGGATAGACTTTGGGCAAACGTTTGTGGACGCGCCCTCATTAAATTCCAACGTTTTCTGCCTCGCAGTAACCGTGCGATTCTTTATAACAAAGCAAGATGTCTGCGCTTACCTCGAGAGAAAATTGCACACTAAATGTCCCATTTTCCCCATTGGTTGAACGTTTTGCCGTATTTTATGTAGTCCTGGTACACATGCGAGACAATCTGACATGAAAATCCTAACAGTTCACCAGTTGCAGTGATTTCCAGTTTCAGCGTCCCACGTGATAGAACTAAATATCAGGTAACCCGAAAAGTATTCGCTGTTTTTCGACGAAGCAGAAAAGCACATCTTGTAATGATTGAATTTGCGGAGAGATGGCGTTCCGCTCGCGGTATATCGTCACCTGAAATCCTAAGACGTCCTGGGCATATGCATCCGATGAGTAAGCAGTTTGGTTGTTGAAAGACGTGCTATTACAATGGCGCTATCAGTGTAGATTATTCGCGGATCTTTGATATACGAATTTAAACTCAGCTCACATGCTGCAGAAACAACTCATCGCATTCTCGGGGCAGATGTTGTGAAGAAACGCACAACTCGGAATCGGTTTCGAAGTTCACAGACGGAGATGAATCCTTTCAAGACAAGTCCCGGAGTGGTCGTCCTGTCAGCCTTGACACAGAAGCCCCGGAAGTTGTAGCCAAACATGCCATGAACTAGCCTAATCATTTGGTGGTGTGATGAAACAGTCCGAAGACATCTGCATGCGATAGGTAAGGTGTACAAATTGTGTAAGTGGATCCCACACGAATTGTCTGCAGTGAACAAACGTGTTTCAGCTTGTCTTGCATTGCTGTCTCGCTATGAGAAAGGAACCATTTTTGGAGAGGGTACTCACGTGTGATGAGAATTGGGTCCAGTACAGCACCCCAAAAAGTTCCAGACATTGGTTGCCAATCAGTGACTCAATTCCTCACACATCGAAGCCAGCACTGCATCCACGTAAAGTTATGCTCCGTGTATGGTAGACAGCACATGGTGTTGTCCACTATGAACTCTTGCAACGCGGCCAAACGATTACCACTGCAGTGTACTGTGAACAATTGGACGTGTGTATGAGGACCTGAAAAAGAAGGAAGCAGTACTGGTCAACAGAAAGGGAGTTGTGCTCCTGCAAGATAACGCTCGTGCCCACTCCGCTTCATTGAAAGGAAACATTATGAAGCAACTTGGGTGGAGATTTTATGTCATCCAGCTTCCTCACCAGATATTTTTCCTTTAGACTGTCTCATGTTTCCTTCACTCGACAATCATATATCATATCATATGTAGAGGATTTTAGGAAGGGAGTGTCTGTCCCCAGGTCATAAACAATCCTTAGAAATAGGAAGCTAGGAGAATTGGGCTAGCATGCCCGATAGGAAAGTGACACGAAAGCGAGGTAGAAAGACGCCCTTTTTTATTACCGGGTGGCCAGTACCCGGGGCCCGACGGCTTAACGTGCCCTTCCGACGCACGGCGGATATTTAGTGGTTCGAGCGTTCGTCCCTGCTGGGATCGAACCTGAGGTTTTCCCCGAGGCAGTGACGAAAGTCGACTATTGGGCCACCTGCGGCCTTCACTCGACAATCATATGCATGGACACGACTTCTCCAACTTTGATGAGTTACACGCTGCCCTCCAAAAATTTTCTCTTCCCATAACTCGGTTATTGCAGGGGTATATGTAAGTTATTAACATGTTGTAGAACGGTGCCCTTGGCAATTATTCTGATGAAATAAATTGTTTTTCTACTACGTATGTGTTATACTTTGTCTCAGTCTCCGAAAACGACAAATACTTTTATGGTTACCTGATACTCTCTGTTTTGCATGTTGTTATCGGGGTGTATATACACTGGTGTGCAAAGATTCAGGACGAAGAGGAGAAATTAGCATAACAGCGGAACAAGCAGGCAGAACGGACCGAAAGACTACTCAGGAGATAGACTATGGTCCGGTACGGTAGGGCATGAGCATATATGCAGCATGACGTAGGGGGAGGGAAGGGGAGTGTCGGAAGAGTATAAAGCACACGGGCGGTGTACGCTCAGCAATTCGGTGAAAGCTATTGCACGGTGTACATCGGTTTGGACGACGTCGAGTTGCTGCCACCGTGTGATATAGCCAACAGGCAATCCAGTACACGACATCTGGATGACTTTACCCGAGGTCGCGTCATTGGGAAGTTGGAAGAATGTCGAACTGCGACTAGTGTGGCCGAGGAGTTCGGGATCGTTCACAGCATCGTTTCACGAGCTTGGAGAGCATTTCCAACGGCAGGAACAGCTGACCGATAGTTTAGCAGTGGTCGTCTACGAGCAACCACGGCGGCGGACGACCGGTATATTGTCCTACAGGCGAGAAGAGACAGACGGCAGACAGCGGGAGAAATCGCAAGGTACATACAACAGACAACTGGACGTCCGTTATCGCGTTTTACCGTGGCCAGGATACTGCACAAAGGTGATCTATTTGCACGACGACCAGTATGGTGTGTGCCATTAACGCCTGCTCATCGGAGATGACGGTTTCTGTGGTGCCAGGAACACAAGAATTAGACACAACAGCTCTCTTTACGGTAGAGAGTCAATTTAGTCTGACGAGTGATTCTGGACGTATCCACATCTGTAGAGAGCAGGGAACACGCAATCACACCTCCAACATCATCGAAAGGGACAGGTTTGGAGGTGGCGGAGTTCTCGTTTGGGGCGGTATCATGCTTGGTAGCCGTACTGACCTCCACATCTTCCAAGGAGGTTCAGTCACTGGTGTCCGCTATTGTACCGAGGTTCTCCTGCCTCACGTGCGTCTGTTTAGAGGTGCTGTGGGTCCTGAGTTCCCCTTCATGGACGACAACGCTACACCTCATCGTACAGTGGCTGTCGCAGAGCTGTTGGAGAGTAAAGATATTCAACGCATAGATTGGCCCGCAAGGTCCCCGGACTTAAATCCAATCGATCACGTGTGGGACCTTCTCGGGATACGCTTGGCAGCACGTCACCAGCCTCCGGCAACGATTCCGCAGCTGCGATTAGCGCTACAAGAGGAATGGGCCGCGATGCCTCAACAGCTTCTTGACAATCTTGTCCTCAACATGGACAGACGTTGTAAATCCTGCAACGCAGTCGGAGGTGATCATATGCCCTAACAAAGACTGGATTTTTCTTGGCAGCCGCCTGTCACATGGACGTTTCTGCCTTCTGTCCAGTTGTGCTCGAAGCTACCTTTTCAATAAAGTGCCTTTGTATCCTTTGAATTTCTTGTTTGGACGGTTTTGCTCACTTGTCCCATATTCTTACATCTTGGGGATCTTACGGTATGATTTGATTCGATGTGGAGCACTTCTGCACGACGTTACATTCGAAAAACCGTTTCGTCCTTAATTTTTGCACGCCGGTGTAATAATTTGCCCATTCAGTGTATTTATTATCTGCTCAGAGGCTGTATTAACTACTGTGCATTATCACCATTACGGTTTCTCTGCGCATGGAGGAATCACAATACCCAAGCTCCGTAACAACAAATGGTTTCTCATAAATGAACTACTATGTAAATTTTTATTTTATGAAAGTAACCTTTTATAAAATTAAAAATTATTCTGATCCGGGTTTCAGGGAGGCTTACCTACTGTTTCACTTGTCACTGCTCATCATAGTGTAATTCCTTCTTTCAGGAAATTATTTATTTTGCTAGGAAGATCATTCTTTCTTTGCTTCTAAAACTAAACAAGCAGGTGAACGTATTATGAAAAATTTACATTTCTCTTTTACAAGTGCTTATATCTCCTAAGCAGTCTTGTGATGTAATTATTTTTGCACATAAATCTCCATACGTTCCGGCAAAGGATAACTCAACTCTTTCCGACTGCTCTGCTAACAAATCACAAAAGATCTGAAAGCCTTTTTTTGAAATAAAATACACTGCAGTTGCGAAAGTAAAATTCCCAACAGTCACGTTTCATCGAACTCTTTCGACGTCAGAAGTTCCGGTCTCTCTCTTTCCATGAAAGGCATGCAGTTCATGAGGAATGATATGATAAATTAAATTGGAAACGTGCTCAAAAGTGGCCATTAAGCAATTCGGCTTCCTAACATTAAGTTCGAAAATTAAATTCCAGCTTTTCTAATATAAAGTTCTTCTTTTATTTCTCTAGTTGCTCTCAGAATATACTCTTTATTTTCTTATTTTTATGGATTTTTTTTTCTTTTCAGAGCGTTTCCGTTCTTGCTGCAAGAATTTCCTTAAAACATCCCAAAGGAAACAGCAAAGTCAACCTAACTCCGTTCACGCAATTATAGGTGACTTCAATGCAAAGGAATAAAAAACACGCTGTTCACTGCAATAACAACTGAAGTCCTCCGCAGTAAGGAAATGCGACTGCCTTGGTAATTTAATTTCCTTCCAAAAGGGGATTTGGGGTAGTCAATGAAATGCAGACTTACATTTGTACTCCGCATTGCCAGATCTCCGTGCCTCTTTTCGGAATGAAATTTTCGGCAATGTTGCTTTTATTTCACTAATGGTGGCAACGAATATTTCTTTCCCATTGTACCGGTACACCCTGCATCTGGCAACCGTCCAGAAGCAAAGAATTCAATTGTAACGGGTTATACAGCTTCCACGCAAATACTTATTTTGCAATGGCGCTGTAGCTACTATCAGAAGGATGCAAGATATGAAGAATGGTATGCTTCTCCTCCGTCCCAATTCCGATTTAAATATTTTTTATTGCTTTTTCCAATATGGCTGATTTGTATCATTTATGGATCAAATAAGACTGGAAAGATTTGATCTCAAAGCGAAACGTGCCTTTTTCTTGAGAATGAATTAATGTTATGTGGTAGAAGCTAAGAAAAGGAATGAAGTTTTAATGTCATATCATCGCGTATTCTGAAAGGTGTTCGAAATCTTACGTTGTGCCATTTAACCCATCGTTAATTTGCCAAAGAAATTATCTAAGTATGCCAAATTTGTCTCCTATAAATTCTTCCTCTCTTCACTAGCCCTGCGAATGCATAGCTGTTATCTGATGCCTTGTTGTGCTGAGAAAATAAAATTAAAAATAGAAATTCTAAGGAGCCTTTGATGAAATAATTGCATTTTCGTTATTATTTATTCACCTTCTATTTAAAAGAACTGACTTGACAGTGTGATTAGGCATGTACACTTACTTCATAAGCAGTAAAAAAATAAGCACAATTCGTTTCGCAAATTCACAGTGTGCTAAATGGTACAGCGTAAGGTTTCAAACACAGAATGTCATCATTACAACTAGCAACAGTGATATACAAAATATGATAGAGGATTTATGGACGGAAAGTCTTAGAAAATGTCTGACAATAAACACGGCAAAAATTAAATATATGAACAATACCGAAAAGCATGCAGAAAAGATTTTAATAGAAAGAAGAGGAATTAAAAAATTAAATGAATACATTTATTTAGGTCAAGTAATCAGTTTTAAAGAAAGAGAAATCAATAGAAGAAGTATACAAGGCAATAGAGACTTTTGGAGACTTAAAGACTATTTAACTGGCGATCTTCCGTTGTGTTCAAAAAAGAAAGTCTCCAATGCATGTATTAACCCGTATTTATTTACGGAAGTCAAACGTGGAGTATCACAGAGCGTCAACGTGAAAAAATAAGCGTATTGGTAAGAAAGCGACAAGAATGCTGGAAATAACAAGAAGAGATAGAGTTAGAAATGAACTTATAAGAGAAAGAACAAGAATAATTTTATATATAAAACACAAAACGTCTATTTGTCTGAAACAGCAAAAACTCCCGAACGCCGAACTGTGGCATTGTGAAATTTGCATAGCTTATTCATACCGGAATTTCTAGGTCAACGCAACTATTTCAAGATCTCTACGGTGTTCCGTTCGCGAGTTATGAATTAATTAATAAGCTAATCAATAAAGTCAGTGTCGTTTACTACGTCACCGTTATCTGACCAATTCTAAATCTGCCGTTCCTGCATCGATTGCCTGTACTTTCCACGTATAAACTAGATCACCGTTGCACACCATAATTTCAAGAAACGCATCCCCCCTCTCCCCTCCTTAAAAAAAGGCTGGTTAATCAGTATTTGATTGCATCCATTACTCACCATTTCTTTAACTAATGCATTTATGTCTTTAGCTTCCGAATATGATAAGCTCACTCTCTTTGTACCATCTTTTTTATGAAACGTTGATCTTGGTCTCATAAAAAGAAAACCCGATCCCGTAAGGTGTTAAATCAGATGCGCATTAAAAAAAGCTGATCAACTCATTTGAGTACGGCCTCGAGAATAAGTTGTCCTTGTCGAGGATTTTTCCGCTAGTAGCCTACTTTGCGTGCAAATAATTTGAGATCCGGTTAAAGACCTTAAATCTCTCGAAAACGAAGTACTTGGCAAAAATGGAATTTAATTCAGCACGCTTCAAATTATTTTGTTTGTCAGTAATTTCTGTTTGGTCTACGAAATCAGTCTGCGCCAAATTCAGCTGAGTAAGATTTGCCACCTCTTCGGCTTTCCTTTTAATTTATGCGCGGGAAGATTCAGCGTGCTCTAAGGCTTCGGGTGCTGTTTCTGTTTGCCCAAAGGAAACAATTAAGCTTCCAGTGTTCGACTCAGTCTGTAGAGATGAAATCAATTCCCTTGGTTTTGTGTTAGTTAACAGGAAGTCATTTACTTTTTTGTCAACCTTCCTGGAAAAACGTCAACTGGGTAATGTGCGAAAGCTTGGAAAACTGATTTTTATTCAACGCCCATACATTCGGATTACTAGTATAATTGTACTACGTATTTTCTAGCATGAGTTTCTGTTTCTTTTTCCTCTGTTTCTCTGCGCCAACTTTTTTTGTTTGCAGTTTTCTATTTTTTTGAATTAACACAATGAGATATTTCAAATGATGAAATCAATTTTGATTGCGCATTCTTTGTGAAAAATATCAAATTTCTAAATTAAAAAAAATTAAATCCAAAGCTATCTCAAATATATGGATCGTAGAAATTTCCTGCCACGTAAAACAAGCAGCTGAATGCAATGAGATGACTGTGTAAGTTCCATATGCTATTGCCACCAGCCCACGCCTGACGCCTCTGAGTTTGCGGATTGAAAACTGAATCCTCTGCGAGTGGCACTTTGAGCTTTAGCCTACGTATGAATCACGAAATCGTGCGAGCCAGATCTTTGCCCGTCAGGAAGCGCCGGTAGCAGACACCGCAGCATTAGATGGGTACGGCTGGTTTATAGAAAAGCAGGATGTGAGGTAGACGGTTAGTCATAACAGTATTCCACTACAAACGTTACGGAGTGTATAAGAATGAAATAGTCAGAGTTGTAACTCCATATTGAGCAACAGCAACCCAGCGATGGAATGTGGAGGTGGAAGAATATCTCACATTCACAGTAATATAAATCCTTATTTGGCATAATATAATTTCAAGAGATGTCAGCCTGAAAAACCTTCACCAACGGTCCGAAACCACACACACACACACACACACACACACACTTATGAGAAAACTGGCGAATCCAACCCTGGTAGCAGATACCACAACACAGCTTTAAAAGTCTTGTAGCATCCATGTCTTGCCGCGTAAAAGTTGTTTTCGCGGCACGTGGAGAGCTAACATCATGTTACGCAGATAGACATAATGTTTTGGCTCTCCGGTATACTTCTAGTTGTCTCTGTGCCATGGTGTTTGCGTAAGATATAATTCACGATCAACAGATGGGCGTAACGATTATGACATTAAGACACTGTGTATATACTATGTAAATAATATTTCTGCTACGTGACATATTATGTAACACCATGCAATACGGATTATTATCATATTTCTGCATTACCAAGAACTGCTCCGACAGTTTTGTAATTTATCACATCCCAAAAACAAATATCTCTTTCTAGTTTTTAAATTCTTTTCCGTTGAAGCACATTCCGGTAGCTTTTCACGAAGCTATCAAGTTTTTCGTTCAGTCTTTAAATCCGGAAGAAATGGGTTTCAAATCCGTGAACAGAAACTGTCACACACGATGGAAAAGAAAAACCCCTGCGTGGAGAAGAGAGAAACCGAAAGAGCACTTCTCCAGTAAATACTCTAGCGCCCAGGTCGATATGCGCCACACAGAGAAAAATAAAAACCTAAGCACTAAATTTTTTATCTCGAAACAACAAATAAATAAAATTGAAAACAGCACGAAGTACTTTTCTGCATAATAATGGTAAGTTAACGAAGATAAATTCTTGCAAAATATCATGTGGATTATGCTTGCAGTTTAACCATCCCATGTATTCTTATGTAAATTTGGTTTCTTCTCGTATTGTGACTAAATAAATACATGGCTCTTTCCACGTTCTAGAAACACATAGCAACCGAAAAATTGTTTTTCAGCCGCCGCCGTGGAATTGAACCACTTTACTCTCGATAGCTAGCCGAGCGCGTTAACTTTACACACGGTGGTCAACAATCCACGGTGCTATGTGTATTTTTAAGTCAGCTTCTGACATCATAAATCCGTAAGATGGGGTTAGCTACTGAGACGTCTCCATCTGGTGGGCATTAACGGCACTGGCTATATATATATTATAGCAGTTAAATCCAAAGGGCGAGATCCAAGGTGAAAATCCTCCAAATACGTGGCGTCAGTAAATACATAAATACATCGCTTTTTCAACGTTCCAGAAACACATAGCTACCGAAAAATTGTTTTTCAGCCGCCGCCGTGGTATTGAACCACGGAACTCTCGCCGAGCACGTTGACTTTACACCATCTTACGGATTTATGATGTCAGAAGCTGACTTAAAAATACTCATAGCACCGTGAATTGTTGGCCACCGTGTGTAACGTTAACGCGCTCGGCTAGTTATCGAGAGTTCCGTAGTTCAATTCCACGGCAGCGGGTGAAAGACAATCGTTTGGTTGCTATGTGTTTCTGGAAAGTGGAAATCGCGATGTATTTATTTATTTACTGACGCCACGTATTCGGAGGATTTTCACATCGTATTGTGACTTAACGCGACGAGTTCCGTTCGGTAAATTTTATGTTAGCAATTCTAACAGTAGGTTAGAGGGCTACGTACTAAATGATTCCTGAGATAAGACCTGAGTGTGCAGATTTAGGAGAGCAATTTTGCACAAACGATTTAGGAGATTCAGAAATTATTTATGTGCAGTATTCAGTGTGATCTCAGTGAGCTGTATTCTGGTATTGAATGAGCATCCATGTACATTATCATTGAAGTTCTATTCAACGCATCTTGTTGTGTCAAGAACTACTTGCGGATGAATAAGTAGTCACGTGCTGACTGACACAAAAAAAACCCCGTGAAATCCTACAAGTAGACTATATGTACTCATCGAAACCTGACCGTAGTATAATTGAAGTGACAATTTATATGTTTACGTGAAGTCTTTCACCTGGTGATAGACCAGGTGAATAGGTTTGTGTATTTAGGAAGCATGTTTGACATAGAGAACAAATTTGATGCTGAAATTAGCAGGCGAGTGAATTTTTCATTGAAAATCTTAGCTGCTTTAGAAGGTTTACACAGGAGTGCAATTGTTTCTAGTCTGATGTATGGCAGTAAAACGTGGGTACTACAGAAGAAGCATGGTAGTCGTTTGTGTGCTGGAGAAATGCGTTACTTACGGGGGTTTGTGGAAAGACACGTTCTGATCATGTGAGGAATGAAGATGTGTTGCAGTTGTGTAATGTGAAGCAAAATGTTGTTAGCAAGGTGAAGACTAATATTGTTCGGTAGTTTGGCTATATTGAAAAAATGAGTGATGAGATGCTTACTAAGAAAATCTTTTTAGCCCAAGTGGCAGGAAGGAAAGGCAGAGGAAGGCCAAGGAAGTCATGGGAGGATCAAACTCAGGAGTGTCGGCATGAGAAAAAGATTATGAGTATGAATAATAGATGGTCTTGTATACGTTGTGTGATGGATGTCAGTGAAGCCCGAGTTGTATGTCAAGATCGCTGTAAATGGAAAAGTTTGATACGGCAACAGTAAGTAAATAATGAGTTAAAAATTTATTTGGTAGTTTGTATTTCTTTGTAGAGCTAACCTCTGAATCTCAGAGAACAGCTTAGTGATGCGTATGTATGTATGTATGTATGTATGCATGTTAAGTCTTTCAGCTACAACGAACGACTCAGAAATATCCGGGTATCCAAGTTCAGTTGAATTCACTAAGTCTACAACTTTTAATTTAAGATTGAAGTGAAGTCAAAGATAACCTAACGTAAGAGTTCAAATCAACAACCCATATTAAACAGTAACATCATAATTAATAACAAGGAGCTGTACACCAACTGTACTTTAAAATATTAATACTGTACTAGTAATCTAGTAGTTTGCAGTTTGCTATCTACCTGCTTTGAAAAATCTGTTTAGCTGATGTCCGAACGCTTGGAAACTTTGAATTCTATTTTACACTAATAAATTCAGGTCACTAGTATAGTTTTATTTCATATGATATCATTGGCACTGTGAGATTGTACGCCAGTACTCTTAGAACAAAAAAAATGCCATTTTGCAAGTGCATATTCTATCTAACGTAATAATTGCTTCCGTTGGTTTTCCTTATACAAAGAAGATATTTTGCAATTCTTGAGTAACATTGCTGAAATCTTCCTGTTCTCTTTCATCGACTTTGCTCTTATATCATTTCATAGCCCTTAATGCTGGTTCTTCAATCATATCGTGTATGAAGATCAAATTGTAAATAGTTTTAGTTTACGTGACTATTTAGGTTTGGTGAATGTTATGAAATTAGCTTCGTTGACATATGTTCAACTTTTTGGATACGTAATTAACTATTAATTGCCAAACAACAGAATCAGCATGAGAAAATGCATTTTTATTGTTCCAACACTGTATCCCTTCATTCGCCGAAACGTAGTATCCACTTACAAATCTTGAAGTCCAGGTCTTTTCGTAGAATTTGATTCAATGACAGCAATAGTTGAAATATTTTTAGCGTAATTGATTGAAACTGTCTGTTAATTGTCTACAAAACACCAAAACACAAGCGTACTTCAATCTAAACACTATTCTTATTGAACCGCTCCGTAAATGTTACGTCATTTTAAAACAGTAAAGTTTACGTTAGCTTAAAGTACATGGCGTGTTCAGTACGTAATGAATGTTTTCGTACAGGTGTCTGGCGCATGACTTGCCGCCTAGCTACCAGTAAGACGGAAAACGATTTTTTGTGCCATTAGCATGATTTTACTGCGTAACAGAACTCCGTACATCTATTTTTTTTCGTATTTAATTGTGTTTAAAATGGATGATTCTTTTTCAACTGTTTCGACGAGTCTCAAGCAACGATCAGTTATAGAGTTTTTTTTTATGAAAATGTACCTCCCAACAATTCACGATAGATTAGGGAAGTTAATCGTTCTGGAACTTTGGATGTAAGCAATGTTCGTCGTTGGGTAAGAAAATCAAAAGTCACTTGCGTTGGCCGTAAAGGATCAGCCGCAGAGTGGAAGGCCCGTAATAGCAACTTGTGATTTGAAAAGGCTAAACGTCGATGAGCTCGTCAAGGAAAATCGAACAATAGCTCAAAGATTCAAAGCAGGTAAGCTGAATATTAGTTTAGGTAGTGTCAATGACATTGTTAATGGTTTAGGACACTACAAAGTGTGTGCTCGTTGGGTGTAGCGTCAAATAACGACTGGGATGAAGAAATCAAGACTTGAAACATGCCAAAGGGTGCTTGCTCGCTTCTCTAGAACATTGCGACTGATGATGAGAGTTAGGTTCACAATAACGACCCAGAAATGGAAATTCATTCGAAATTCATTTTATATATACTGACACCAATCTTCCCCTCGAGCAAAAAAATTCAAAACTCAAATTTCTGTAGTTAGGTGCATGATGACTGTGTTCTGGGACTACAGAAGCATTATTCATTAGGAGTTCATTGTCAAAGGTAAGCTGAACCCGAAACAAGGTAAATAAACAAATGTTATTGCTCTTTTCTTTCTACATACCTTTTGTATTTTTTGTTTACATTCCTTGAGCTAAGATGGCGACTACTGTCCTGGAGCTAGCTAAGATGGCGACTACTGTCCTGGAGCTAGCTAAGATGGCGACTACTGTCCTGGAGCTTTGTACTAATTTGCATATAGGTGAACCGTGCTGAAAGCAGACGACGAGTAACATCGGCACTCTTTTCTTCTCTAGAGAGCCTTATCGCAGTCGCTGGCAGGGTTGTGAAGAATTTAGAACCCAACCCTCGCTCTGAGGAAAGTTATCCTCTTTGATTAATGTATTACGTAGATATTTCAACAGTTTCTACCCTCGTTCTATCGCAGCTGTGTTACAACCAATGGTAAATACTATAGTTTCTCCGGCTAATACAAAGCATACTGTTTTATCTACTATAATGCTGACTACGTGTGATAAAAGGACGTAAACCAACGGTAAATCCCATAGTTTCTCTGGCTAATACAAAGCGTACTGTTTAATGTATTGTAATGCTGACTACGTGTGATAAAAGAACTTCAACCATGATACAGTCGAACATTGTTAAACCTACATATTTTGTTCATCATGCTAAAATTCACTGTAAAACTTTTTCTGAAATTCACGATCCAATTTCTGGAATTCCTTTGTTGAATTAACGAAGCATATTTCTGAAACAAACCTTTCCGTAAAATGACGGAAAAAAACTGAGTTTCACAGATTTTTCGTACGCCAGGAATATTCTGAATTTTCAGAAACCTTTCCGCAATTCCATTTTTTTATTGACGGTAAATTGCCGTTTTTAGGATTTGTTAATTGAAAATTTCGAATTTCCAGGAACCTTTCCGCGTTCCTTTTCTGCGCTTTCCAACCGTAGGTTGAAGAAGCGTATACGCTCCAGCTTTGTCCGCCTGTCCGCACGATAACTCGCGTAAAAACGGTTCGATTTCGATGAAATCTTAGTATGTGGTAGGGGACTACCTGGGAACGAGCCCTATTGAAAATGGGCGAAATGGGGCCAAAGGTCACGACATAGGAGCGGGATCTATTCCATTGCCCTTAAGTGGCATAACTTGCGTAAATATGTTTCGATTTCAATGAAATTTCAGTATGTGGTATGGGACCACCTGGGGACAAAACCTATTGAAAATGGGTGAAGTGGAATCAAAGCTCAGGACATAAGAGCGGGATGCATTCCATTGCCATTACGCGTCATAACTTACGTGAATATGGTTCGATTTCGATAAAATTTTAGTTTGCCGTAGGGGACAAACTGGGAAGGAACCCTATTGAAAATGAGCGAAATGGATTCAAAGGTCAGGACATAGGGGCTGGATCCATTCCATCGATCTTATGAGTTATAACTTACGTAAAAATGCTTCGATTGAGACAAAACTTTATCATGTTGTTCCGGAAGTATACTTTACCGGTTCTGATGAATGTCATCAAAATCGGGTCATAGGTCAGGTCATATGAGCGAGATTTATTCTACAGCCATTATCCTCATAACTTCAGTAATAACTTGAGTACTGATTTCTGGTATGCTGGAAAGCGTATCGTAATCAATGCATTGCATGATTTTGCTAACTTGTTTATATTGATGGCAAATTGCCGTTTTTAAAATGTGTTAACGGAAAATTTCTGAATTTTCTCGAAACCTTTCCGCAATTCCTTTCGTATCTTAACGGAGAAACTCGGTTCTATTTTTCGTATCCCTATGAGGCAAAATTTCCAGTAATTGGAGCGATTCGCGGTAATACTTGAGGTTTGATTAACTATTAAATTTCAATCGTCTGTCGGAGGACCTGACTTTGAAGTTCTGTAGCGAGATCAGATATTGTTGATGGCATATAACATGAAATTTTGGTTACTGTGGCACTTGATATTCCTCTTCTTACTCCCCATTTAGTGGGAAACCTATTTCATATTGTGTTACCGTAAGACACCTGATACTTACATTTTTGTACAAGTGATTGTATTATGTCTATGTATGAGTCTGTGGACACCTTAAGGGAAAAGCTATTATGCCTATCAGGAGTAAATTTTATATTTAGGAGTTTCGTGAAATAATGCTATAAAGACATTCCACATTTTCTTAAAGATACACCGATGAGCATTTATGGGGCCCACCCCCAGCCTAGAGAAATGTGCGCGCCTGGAGACCAAACGGTGGCGCAGGAGGAGTTCACAGAACAGTATACATACAACCTCCAGCACCGGCTTTCGGTTAGTAGAGTGTTCGGAGTCAGATAAAGGACAAATTGTGATGGCAAGACGCCTCAGGGCTACGGTTTGGGAAACTGCGCGGCTTGTGGGTTGTTCATGTGCCGCTGTAGTGAGTAAGTATCAAAAGTGGTGCACAGATGGCCAAACGACGTATCGTCGTCTGTCGACAGTTCATTGATGCCAGAGGAGAGCAGAGATTGTCGCGCATTTTTTCACAATTACCACAGGGTCACAGTGCGACAAATGACCCGCAACTACAACATGATCAGGGCAATGTGTCACAGCATACAGTTCATCACAACCTTCTGCGCATGGGCCTGTGTAGCCGAAGACCCAGTCGGGTCCCCATGCTCACTGTACGTCATCACCAACAACGCATGAAATGTGCCCAAGGTAATCGAGATTGGACCGTGGATGATTGGAAGAAAGTATCCAGGTCTGACGAATAAAGATTCCTGGTGCATCACGTAGACGGCCGAGCGTGGATAGGCCAATTATCAACGGAGACTATGGCCCCTGGAAAAACTGACAGGCGGAAACAAGCCGGAGGCGATGTTTTTTCGGGACACTTTAGGTCCTATTATCCCAATAGTATATTCCCTGACAGTTTTGAGGCATCTGAACACCGTTGCGGCCCAAGCTCACCCATTAATTGCTACTGTGTTCCCTGCTGGTGATGGCCATTACCAACAGGATAATGCGCCATGCCACACTTCCAGAATCGTCAAATAGTGGTTCGAGGAAGATGCTGGTGACATTCTGTTAAAGCCCAGGCCTCCAAATACACCTGACATGAACCCAATCGAACATTTCTGGTTCGACTTGGAAAAGCGGATTCGCCTAAATCCCCCCCCCCTTCCCCCACAGACACGTGGTACCGGATACCTATGGCCAGCTCATCGAATCAATGCCTCGCCGAGTGGCCGCCATTTTGCGGACCAAAGTAAGTCCTACAGCTTATTAGGTAGGCGGTCATAATGTAATAGCTCATCGGTGTAGTTAAAGGTCATTGTCAGTTTAAGAAGATCTCAAATTCCAAAGCATTCTATTGTTTCGAAAACTTACGATGAAAAAATTCGTAGTTTCTAATAAGTCCTCTTATAGAAAAAAGAAATCATTACAAACCGATCGAAAAAAATTATTCAACGGCATGAATGACAAAATCACTTTTTTCTATTGGGACGGCCACCGTGAGCAACTCAACGAGCTATAAGCAGTCGCCCGTCCCTAATTTAGGGCCACTGATTCCAGGGAATGGAGGGAGCCAGTGCCATAACACAAACAGAACATCCATGCCTCACCGGGATCAGAACCCGCACCCATCTCGAACGAATGGTCATAAGCCGGGCTTAGACCACTGCTCCTCCGAGGAGGCAAAAGAAAAAAACAAAGAAAAACCCCGGCCACTTTCATCATCATCATCATTGTCAACCATTATCAATCCACTGCTGGACGAAGGTCTCCCCAAGTTTCCTCCACAACGGTCTGTCTTGTGCCAGTCTCCTCCATGTCACTTCCGCATACTTTCGAATTTCATTAACCCATAGCACCCTCTGCCCTCATGTCGCACCGGCCGCTGCCCCGGCCAGGCACATTCCAGCTGCCGGAGACTGAGGGCCAAGATTCAAGTTGTGGAGCCATCCTGGAGGGGTCCGGCCACAACCCACCACGCCGGCCAAGCGGGTCGGTGAGTGTGGGACAGCACTTCCTCTAATCCCGATAGCACAGCCACACCGCCATTGGCGGTCGTCAGAGCCCCCTCAGTGGGAACAGGATGCACCACGAGAAGGCGGGGCTGACACTTGCCAAGGAGAGGCTGCGATGTTACGATCACCCGACCCCACATCCCATATGACATATATATATATATATATATATATATATATATATATATATATATATATATATATATATATATATATATATATAACTAGCTTTTCTAAAATTAACGGACTTATTGACTACGGAAAATGTGTCAAAATGCGTATGTTAAAAGAAACGGGAACTTTCAAAAACGGAAATTTCATTAAAACACGGACAGCTACGGCCAATTTTACTGCACAGTATTTTCAGGAATGTTTTGTGAATTCACACCACTTATGTTTTACAGTGTGGCGGTAAGCGAGGATGGCGGATCAAAGAGATTCATACAAAAAAAGGTGGTACAATTAATTGAATGAAAGTATAAGAAAGAAGGAAGAATTACATACGATGTATCGGATCTCAAATTTTGAGAGTGTAGGAATTAAAAACGCAGTAATTAAGTAAAGTTCATAATCAAAATCCTTAAAACAACGTGGTTTTGTATTTTATTTCTATAAAATCAATACTTCGTTCATCTGTACCATCGGCACGTGTAAAGTGAATGGTTGTTATTCTATCATTCATCTGCTTCCGAACTTTCTCATTTTTGTTTGAAATCGATTTATCGTGTATCATCATGTAAAACAAAGCAAATCCATCCATGTTACACACGTCTTTTAATTCGGGGCTGGTTCATTTGTCCAACGTTTACTTCACCGAAGGGTCGCTTGACCGAAAATCACTTCACCGAAAAGATTGTTTCACCGAAAGATCACTTGATCAAAAAGTTCATTTCATCGAAGGGTCACTTGATCGAAAAATTAATTTCACCGAAAGGACTCTTTACCTAAAAGTTCATTTCATCGAAAGGTCATTTTACCGAAGGGTCAGTTTGTCGAAAACTTTGGATTTCGTTACAGGATCTGTTGAAAGCATGGTGCAAGTTCGACAGACACTACCGAAACGTTAGGGGATCATACTCAAATTGCACTTTTGATTTCTCCGTGTCACATTGAACGAAAGGATTTAGTTTTAAGACAAATCTTTTGTTTTAAGACAAGAGGCCTCGGCTTAGGCCTTTTTAGCAAATTTTAATCATGTTCATAAGGTTTACATAAAAGTCATGTTCAGTGCTCATGTTCATAAGGAAGTAAAATTAATAATGTTGCACATTTTTTCAGGCAAAAAGAATCAATTTTCAGTCCCTGGGCCTTGGCTTAGGCCTTTTTACCCACTTTTAATCGTACGAACTCATGTTCATAAGGTTTACATAAAAAGTAAAGTTAATAATGTTGCACATTTTTTTAAGTGAAAATAATTAAGTTTAGGGCTCTAGGCCTCGGCTTAGGCCTTTTAAGTAAATTTTAAACGTGCGTGCTTAGATTTACAAGGTTTACATAAAAAGTCAAGTTAATAATGTTGCACATTTTTTCAAGCAAAAAGAATCAATTTTAGGACCCTAGGTCTCGGCTTAGTCCTTTTTAGCAAATATTAACCTTGCGTGCTTATGTTCATAAAGTTTACATAAAAAGTTTACATTTTATGTAATGCTTACGAATATGAGTAGGGTTAAAATCTGTTAAAATGGCCTGTATCTAGGCCTACAGTAAAAAAATATTTAATGTTTTGTGGTTGAGTAAAAGTGGAACATTATTTACCTGATTTGCTATGTAACCCTTATGAATATGAGCGCGGAATATTAAAATTTGACAAAAAGGCACAGATCTAGGCCTTATAATTAATGTTATATTTCGAAAAACCTACTCATGGGCAGGTGCTTCATAAAAATTAAAAGTGTATTTTTTATACAATGCGATAAATTTTAGGAGGCCAGTTTTTCAGAAACCCGCACCACACTCCAACAGATCTCTAACAACAAAATTTCTAAATTTTCGAAAAACTGACCATTCGGTTAAATGATCTTTCGATATAATGAAGTAAATTTCTCCGTCATTAGTGTCCCCCGGAGCTCGAACCCGGGTTCCCTCATTCCGGAATAAGTCACTCTACCAATTGAGCTACGCGGACGTTCGTTCTGACTGCTATCTGCCTTTATGTCGTGTGTGTCCTGCTGGGCATGCACGTCACAGAACTTTTAGGTAAGGTAATCCTTCGGTGAAATGAAATTTTCGATCAAATGTCCTTTCGATGAAATGAACTTTTAGGTGAAGTGACCATTTGGTGAAATGAACTTTTCAGTCAAGTGACCCTTCGGTGAAATGTACCTTTCGATCAAGTGATTTTTGACGAAGTGATTTTTGGTTAAGTGACCTTTCGATCATGTGAACGATACCCTTGTAATTCATAGCCAAATCAGATTTCAAAATGTCTGTTTCTCGCCTCATCCACTGAACTTTCAGAGGTTTCGGGTGCTTTCACCATACCGTATTCTCAAAGATAATCCGTGTTGTTTTTTGAATATTTGAAGCCAACCTTAATTAATGTTAACCCTAATTTAAATGCATATGTTTAGCCAATAGCTCTCTACGGCTCTGAGACATCTGAGATGTGGAGTTATAGAAGAATGGAGAGAATATGTTGGCTCGATAGAAAGACTGATGAGGAGGTCATGGAGAGAATGGAAGAACCCAGGAATCTGACCAACATGTTAAAGAGAAGAATAATTTTATGGATGGGACACACATTACGCCATGGAGGCCCGATTCTGAAAGTTTTGGAAGGAAAAATTCAAGGTAAGAGAGGAAGAGGGCAGCCCAGGAGTAGTATTGTGGTAGAGCTATACTCCAGGACACTAACACCAGGACATACTATGACTTGAAGAGAGCGGCGGAGAATAGAGAGGAATAGAGAGACAGAGTACAACTACTGAACAACCAGTCCTCGGACTGAGTAACCAAGAAGCCACCCATTGCTGTAGCTGATTCTTTTTTTTATTGGGGGTTTAACGACCACTGTGAACAGCTATAGGTTATAAGCACTCAGCCGTCCCTAATTTATGGCCATCCATTCCAGGGAAGGAAGAGAGCCAGGGCCGTAAGACAAAGACTACGTCCATGCCTCACCGGGGTCCGAAACCGGACCTTTTGGACGAATGGTCAGAAGATCACTGCCCTATAGTGCGGTACGCGTAGTCCCTCCTCGCACTTTATAAATTCTGCGTACGTATGTGGTATGCAGCGAAAGTTTTCCGGTTGCTGGCTGTTCGTTCACTCCATACGTCCGTAAATCTATAATATAAGCAAAGCAGCTACAAGAATCCAAACATCCCTTCTAAAGAAATTTCGATTTTCACTAACGTTTTCCTAGTGTTATTTTCTGAATAGTAATGGATAATCGAATGAAGCTACTCACTAAGAAACTGCATAACACATAGTATTAATGTGCCTTCGCTTAATTTTATTTAACAAGATACTTTTTCCGTTCAAAGCGCACCAGAGCGTTTTTCTTTTTTTAGTAAATTATTGTCTTAAGAAGTTGCATCGGTAGGTATTTTTCCACTATCACGGGTAAGCGAACCTAGTCACGATTCAGTAAAGTAATAAAACTATTCTGCAGCATCTTCTTTAAATTTATAGCTTTCACTTGCCTCACACCTCAAGGGAATAATTAAGCAGTACATGATTTTCATAACAGCAATTAAGAGATGAGAGCTCCGGTAGAAGTGTTAACAAATCCCAACTGCCTTCTTAAAACTCCATTGTTCGCAAAATACGGCTCCAATAATCATTTATGCTGACACTACATTTTCAGCAACAGACTTAGGAGAACGGAAAGATTGGTGATTCACTTACGGTTTAAGTCTGAGTCATCTGAAGTTAAACCCAAAGAAAACGTGCGATCTTTTAATGTGTGTTCCCTTTTTCAAGATTTTAACAACTTATTTTCTGTTTCTTGAAAAACTAACGTCTTTTGGAAGCTTTCCTTACGAGAAGCATTATCGTTAAGCGGTGAATTAATTTTGAAGAAAAAAGGATGAGAGCATATTATGGCGGCGAAGAAACTAATACTTATTCATGATGGCTGCTGTTAACCCGACAGATTGTACTGCTCAGCTTAGAAGACGAAACGGCCGGACAAAACGTTTCGGAATTGGATTCAACCTGATTTGTACCACAATAGCTTAAAATTGTTTCAACAGTCTTCCAGAGATTTTAGTTTAAAATGGATTTCTTGTTTTATAGGCTCGCTTTCATTCTCAAAACAATCGGTATTTTACGCCTTTTGATAATAGAGCGCTGAACATGGATCCGGTTTGTCGGTTAAAAAGTTTGATTTACCAGCAATATACAAAATGTTTTACTGCACTGTGCAAGAACGTAGTCAAAACCCCACCTTACCATTGAAGTCCACTAGTGAAAGACCTTTCTTATTTCATAGATTTTTGAGAGGAGCAAAGCTAAATTAATGGATGGTCGAAGAAGCTGGACCTCATTCTTTGCTTCAGCCGTTTTTTTCTTTCTTTCCTTTTTTTTTTTTTTTTTTTTTTTGTTGTTTTTGTTTTTGACTTCTGCAAATATTTCTCCCCTGCAAGGCGTGCTTATTTTGACTGATACGCGTTGCCTCACTCTTAAGTAGTAGCTAAAAGTTACTTTTGTGTCAGTGTGTGTCTCCGTTCATGGTTTTTCAACCCATCGCTAGAGTGTTAACATTATTCTTTAGTTTAGAAAAATCAGCTAGAGACGCTTTTAGTTGTAGCGGCGACTAGCCTATTGGTTAATACTCATGGCCGTGGCGTACAACACAAGGTCTTCACCTTGTGCGAAAGATTCTTGGCCGTGGAGCACAAGGTCCTGGCCTGCTGGTAAAGACTCTCGGTCATAGAACACAAGTTCTGTGAAGTACCAATCTCAGATGTAACGCACATAAATCAAGACGGCAAAGCTGCAGCGAAAAGCTTCAACACAAGGTCTTGACCTTGTGTGAAAGACTCTTGGCCGTGGAGTACAACACAAGGTCTTGAACTTGTGCGAAAGACTCTTGGCCGTGGCGTACAACACAAGGCGTTGACCTTGTGCGAAAGACTCTTGGCCGTGGAGCACAAGGTCCTGGGCTGCTGGCAAAGACTCTTGGCCATAGAACACAAGTTCTGTGACGTACCTATCTCAGATGTAAGGCACATAAATCAAGACGGCAAAGCTGCAGCGATAAGCTTCAACACGATGTCTTGACCTTGTGCGAAAGACTCTTGGCCGTGGAGCACAAGGTCCTGGGCTGCTGGCAAAGACTCTCGGCCATAGAACACAAGTTCTGTGACGTACCTATCTCAGATGTAACGCACATAAATCAAGACGGCAAAGCTGCAGCGATAAGCTTCAACACAATGTCTTGACCTTGTGCGAAAGACTCTTGGCCGTGGAGCACAAGGTCCTGGGCTGCTGGCAAAGACTCTCGGCCATAGAACACAAGTTCTGTGACGTACCTATCTCAGATGTAACGCACATAAATCAAGACGGCAAAGCTGCAGCGATAAGCTTCAACACAAGGTCTTGACCTTGTGCGAAAGACTCTTGGCCGTGGAGCACAAGGTCCTGGGCTGCTGGCAAAGACTCTCGGCCATAGAACACAAGTTCTGTGACGTACCTATCTCAGATGTAACGCACATAAATCAAGACATCAAAGCTGCAGCGATAAGCTTCATCGGCGTAGTTCAGTCGGGAGAATAACTTGCTCCGGAATGAGGACACGTGGATTCATATTTCACCACCGACAAAAGAGGCTTTATTTTCACATTGGCGCCGGAACATAAAAATGAATCTCCTGGGTGCGAGGGTCGAGAAGATTGTGTTATGATTCATTGTCTGGAATTAATAAGAATTTCTTCTGCAGTGAGCTTCAAGCATGGATTTCCGGAAGACCCGAAAACCTACGATTTCGTCCCAGCCCTTTATCAATGGGGGCGGGTATATGTGACGTACTTACCTCAGAGGTGGTGCACATGTCAAGACGGAAAAGCTCCAGCGATAAGCTTCACCGGTGTAGTTCGAGAGTTAGAATATCTGACTTCTAGTTACTGAAGCTCTTGCAAGGCGCGGACCCATGATCATGCATTTTGTGAGGTCACTGAGATATGGCGTTCTCGATAATTACTCCACAAGTACTACATTACGCCTACTATTTCCGACGTTCTACTTATTGAAGTTCCTGCAAGATGCACACCAATGATGCCTTTTTTGAGGTCAGTCAGATATGACATTGTCGACAACTACTCCATAGCAGCTGTTTCAACTGCGACTGTGTCACTGCTACATGACATCCGACATTGTACTGCACCGCTGACCTCATCGTAGGTGACGTCGCCCTGTGATTTGCTTACGTCGCGTTGCATATATTCCATTCCTAATGGGTGCTTCAGTTTTTTTCATGGTCCTGTATTTAACAAACGAATAAAGAAAGTGGATTGGATACTGGTAAGCAGATGTATGTTATCATTCAATCTTAGCCGTAATGTTGAACTGTAGTTATACATTCACTAGACAAAACATTATAGACAGGGGTGTTGAGCAGTTGACATAGGTATCCCTCGAGCAGAGTGGAACAGACCCAAACCAAACGTAAGTTATAACAAGTTAGTAAAGTCATGCAATGCATTCATTATGAAACGCTTTCCAACATTCCAGAAATGGCGCACAGACAAACAATCCTCCCTACCCTGACTATTGATTCGTTCAGTATACCTCCGAAACAACATACTAAAGTTTTGTCGCAATAGAAGCATTTTTACTCAAGTTCTGAGGATAATGGCTGTGGAATCTCGCTCCTGTGCCCTGACCTTAGACCTCATTTCGATGATATTCAACAGAACCGGCTCACTATACATCCGGAACAACATGATAAAGTTTTGTTGCAATCGAAGCATTTTTACTTAAGTTATGACGCATAAAGGCGGTGGAATGGATCCCGCTCCCATGTCCTGACCTTTGACTCCATTTCGCCCATTTTCAATAGGGTTCCTTCCCAGATTGTTATACTAATATTTTATCGAAATCGAGCCATTTTTACGCCTGTTATCGTGCGGACAGGTAGACGGACAAAGCTGGAGCATATACGTTTCTTCAACTTATGGTTGTAAAGCGTAAGAAAAGCGGACGGCAGGGCTTCCCAAAGTGCATCGCAATCAACGTAGATGGGGAATCGTGGTGATCTGAGCGACTTTGATGGTGGACGCATTGTCGGCGTAAGATAGATAAGTCCTTCTATCGCCCTAGTGACAAGAACCCTAGAGTTCTCGAGAGCAACCGTATCAAGGGTGTACTGCGAGTACACCATCGAGGGACTCTTGAGAATGGCATCGTGTCGTGTGGTCAGATGAATCCCGTTTTCAGCTGTACCGAGCTGACATGAGGTTGCTGGTGTGGTGTAGACAGCATGAGCATGCCAGGTAGGCTCTGCTCAAAACGATGGTGGCTGAGTAATGGTTTGGGGAGCCTTCTCATGGGACACCATAGGCCCCTTAGTGTATCTGGAGAGGTTCCTAACAGGTACACTCTACCAGCGTGTGCTGACTGATCATCTATACTCTTTTTTATGGGCTTCGCGCATTCTGCGGGATGGTCTGTTTTAGCAGAACAATGCGACGCCCCAGTGGCTACAACCACCCAGTCATGGCTCGAAGAACACTAATCTGAGTTTGGAACTGTCCGATGGTCCCCAAGGTCCCCAGACTTAAACCCTGTGGAGGCTCTCTCGGATGCCGTGGAGCGCAGATTTGGGAAAAATCGTAATTAAATTAATCGGTAATACATTACAGCGTAATGTTGATTGGAACAAGAACTTAGCATTACCATTATGGTAAACTGTTCATTAGAATTACATGGTAATTGTAATCACATGTAGCAGTTACTCCTTATAATCGTAATGGTTAATATTTTTTTACATGACAAAGAATTTCTCTCTCTCTCTCTCTATCTCTCTCTCTCTCTCTCTCTCTCTTTGTCCCTCTTTCTTTCTTTCTCTCTCTCTCTCTCTCTCTCTCTCTCTCTCTCTCTCTCTCTCTCTTTCTTTCTCTCTCTCTCTCTCTCTCTCTCTCTCTCTCTCTCTCTCTCTCTCTCTCTCTCTCTCTCTCTTTCCCTCTTTTTCTCTCTCTCTTTCTCTCTCTCGCTTTCTCTCTCTCTCTTTCTCTCTCTCGCTTTCTCTGTCTCTTTCTCTTTCTCTCTCACTTTATTCGTCTCTGTCTCTCTCTTTTTCTCCTCTCTCTGTCGCCTTCTATCTCTTTCCCTCTTTCCCTTATCTCTTTTTCTCTGTCCCTTTCTCGCTTTACTTTCTCTCTTTCTCTCGCTCTCTTTCTCTCTGTTTTTCTCTCCATCGTTTCAACGGAGCAAAGCTTGACGTCGTCGCAGCGGCGTCGCGTTAGGCCTGCCGCAGCGTCGTACTTGAGGGAAAATATTACGGTAAAAATCTTTAAAATGCACAATAAAGATGAAATTCTTTCACCATTTTCCATAAAATTGCGTACTTTAAAATACGTACGTCTCACTTTTCCGAAATACTTCAGCATTTGCGGCGAAATAATTTGCGACGCTACACTTTAATATCAAGAGGGATATGAGCATCATGGTAGCACTTTCCGAGTATACGGGAACACAGCTCAGTCTTCGCTGAGAGATGCTTGTGTCGAAACAGATGCTTCTTTCGACACAAGCATCTCTCAGCGGTAATTAACCAATAACTTATGGGTAACAATAAAAAAAGGAATAAACCAGCAACCAGTACACCATTACACGTTGTGTCGGCTATTTGACTATTGTTCTACCCCCTCGGACCTCAAATGCCTGTATGTAGGTATTAGAGATTATGCGTGTATGACCTGAATAGTTGCCCCGTCTTCGCTGCAAGTAAAATGATTTGAACGAAATAATACATGTAAAGTAAGTACGAATGGGATGTTTATTTCGGTTAGAAATACTCATTTCGTCTATCTCCAGTATAGTATTCTCGTCCATCTCCAGCACAGCATTCTCGTCAATTACATACGTTTCACTGTCCAAAATAATTACCCCACTTATAGCCACAAGCACATGTTAGCCTTACACTCACAGTTCAGTAGCTCAGGGTGCACTGCCGATTATTACAGAAATTTGCGAACTCTTGACATTTTTGCCGTACTTCTCAAGTGTTGTTGTCCATTACTTGTCCGATACGAACACTGGACTAGCGAGCGACTGACTCCTCTATATCCTGTATACTTCACGACAGGACCTGGACCTTCTGGAATATTCTTGATTTACATAAAGCTCTCCAACTTCTCACTGCGCGATCATTCTGGAACATTCTACAAACGTCTAACCCATTCTGGCCGCTTCTAGAACATTCTACAGGACACTTCGGTCTCTGTCTGCTATGTTACATGACCGACTTTTCTAGACATAGCTTTTGGAACACGTACATTTCTATAAACTATTAGTATGTAATTATTATTTGCAAATTGTGTAATTTCATTACCAAATATTTCCATTGCGTTTGAATAGCATTATTAAATAATTGAATTATATCGTATAACGAAGTAAATTTCTCCGTCATTTCTGTCCACGCCAGGATTCGAACCCGGATCCCCTCATTCCGGAATAAGTCACTCTACCAATTGAGCTACGCGGACGTTTTATTCTGATTAATATCTGCCTTTATGTCGTGTGCATCCTTGTGGCAGGTACGTCACATCTCCTGGTACGTTACATCATCTCCCCCATATTTTTTTTTTTTTTTTTTTTTCGAAGTGCTGGAGAAGGGATTCTCTTATTTTTCCTATCTCGCGGTGTGGAAATAACATCACACCAATGCGAGATTTTGAACGGTCGGGTCATCCGGATAGTTCGGGCGCCATTATAACGAAGTAAATTTCTCCGTCATTTCTGTCCACGCCAGGATTCGAACCCGGATCCCCTCATTCCGGAATAAGTCACTCTACCAATTGAGCTACGCGGACGTTTTATTCTGATTCCTATCTGCCTTTATGTCGTGTGCATCCTTCTGGCAGGTACGTCACATCTCCTGGTACGTTACATCATCTCCCCCTTATTTTTTTTTTTTTTTTTCGAAGTGCTGGAGAAGGGATTCTCTTATTTTTCCTATCTCGCGGTGTGGAAATAACATCACACCAATGCGAGATTTTGAACGGTCGGGTCATCCGGATAGTTCGGGCGCCATTATAACGAAGTAAATTTCTCCGTCATTTCTGTCCACGCCAGGATTCGAACCCGGATCCCCTCATTCCGGAATAAGTCACTCTACCAATTGAGCTACGCGGACGTTTTATTCTGATTCCTATCTGCCTTTATGTCGTGTGCATCCTTCTGGCAGGTACGTCACATCTCCTGGTACGTTACATCATCTCCCCCTTATTTTTTTTTTTTTTTTTCGAAGTGCTGGAGAAGGGATTCTCTTATTTTTCCTATCTCGCGGTGTGGAAATAACATCACACCAATGCGAGATTTTGAACGGTCGGGTCATCCGGATAGTTCGGGCGCCATTATAACGAAGTAAATTTCTCCGTCATTTCTGTCCACGCCAGGATTCGAACCCGGATCCCCTCATTCCGGAATAAGTCACTCTACCAATTGAGCTACGCGGACGTTTTATTCTGATTCCTATCTGCCTTTATGTCGTGTGCATCCTTCTGGCAGGTACGTCACATCTCCTGGTACGTTACATCATCTCCCCCTTATTTTTTTTTTTTTTCGAAGTGCTGGAGAAGGGATTCTCTTATTTTTCCTATCTCGCGGTGTGGAAATAACATCACACCAATGCGAGATTTTGAACGGTCGGGTCATCCGGATAGTTCGGGCGCCATTATAACGAAGTAAATTTCTCCGTCATTTCTGTCCACGCCAGGATTCGAACCCGGATCCCCTCATTCCGGAATAAGTCACTCTACCAATTGAGCTACGCGGACGTTTTATTCTGATTCCTATCTGCCTTTATGTCGTGTGCATCCTTCTGGCAGGTACGTCACATCTCCTGGTACGTTACATCATCTCCCCTTATTTTTTTTTTTTTTTTTTTTCGAAGTGCTGGAGAAGGGATTCTCTTATTTTTCCTATCTCGCGGTGTGGAAATAACATCACACCAATGCGAGATTTTGAACGGTCGGGTCATCCGGATAGTTCGGGCGCCATTATAACGAAGTAAATTTCTCCGTCATTTCTGTCCACGCCAGGATTCGAACCCGGATCCCCTCATTCCGGAATAAGTCACTCTACCAATTGAGCTACGCGGACGTTTTATTCTGATTCCTATCTGCCTTTATGTCGTGTGCATCCTTCTGGCAGGTACGTCACATCTCCTGGTACGTTACATCATCTCCCCCTTATTTTTTTTTTTTTTTTTTTTCGAAGTGCTGGAGAAGGGATTCTCTTATTTTTCCTATCTCGCGGTGTGGAAATAACATCACACCAATGCGAGATTTTGAACGGTCGGGTCATCCGGATAGTTCGGGCGCCATTATAACGAAGTAAATTTCTCCGTCATTTCTGTCCACGCCAGGATTCGAACCCGGATCCCCTCATTCCGGAATAAGTCACTCTACCAATTGAGCTACGCGGACGTTTTATTCTGATTCCTATCTGCCTTTATGTCGTGTGCGTCCTTCTGGCAGGTACGTCACATCTCCTGGTACTTTACAATCCAATTCATTGTAATGCATTACAGATTAATTCCATTACTTTCTGCAAACCATACTTGGGATTACCTGGTAATGCATTATCTGTTACTGCATTACACGTTAATTGTAATCTGTACTTCCTTTACTTTGTAATGCATTCCTGCCCAACTCTGCTGGAGCAGAACATCAAATCATGTATCCTGGACCGACGCCTCGGGCGGAGTTGTGGACAATGCTGAAACAGGCATGGCTGGCATTACCTCTGGAAACCGACCAGCATCTGTTGGAGTAGATGCCCCTACATATACAGGTTGTTATTCGTGCTAGAGGAAGACCAACACGCTTTTCAGTAGGTATCTCTAATGTTTTGCGCATTGAGTGTATATGACTAACTGTAACATGCAGCTGAGGGGAAAATGCGGTTAATTAATTACATACAAAGCTTTAAGTATTTAGAAGTTAGAATTTTACTTTAAGATAAAAGTGAACAAAGCCAGATAATAACTTATAATACAATACAATACAACTATTTATTGCACACATTTAAAACTTACAGTTATATGAAAATGCAATACACCAGGAGGAATCTGAACACATTGGTTGTAAGGCGATTCCCCCTATCAGATGTAAGAAAAAGAATAAAACATATGACATATATGAAAGCAAGTAAGATGGTTATAACAGAAGCACCACTGTTAGCAGCATGCTTGGAACTACAATTTAATGATAGGGTTGAGATTCGTTATGGAGATCAGGGGGATTTACAATGTAATTTCGCAGAGACAAGGAAAACGTTTTTATATTTTCCAGGGATCTGATGCTCTCTGGGAGATTATTCTATAGGATAATGGCTTTATACAGTATGCTATTTAAACCATAATTAAGTCTAACACACGGCTGACATAATTTGTTGTTAGCAACAGAACTGGTGAAGATAGAATAATCCAGATATTTGATGTCAGATTGAAAAATAGGCAGTTTAAGATGCATTATTTTAAAAAACATGATACCTAGTTTCAAGGTAAAAGTTTCATGAATTTTTAGAATATTGAGTTTTAGAAATAATGGTTTTGAATGAGACATGTAATCTGTGTTCAGCATATAGCGAACAGATTTCTTCTGTAATTTGAGCAAGCATAACTTATTGTTTGCCCTTATATTTGAATACCAAGATTCCAGACAATAGGAGAGATGGGTATAAATAAAAGCATAGTAAAATGCTTTTAGGACATTAATAGGGAAGAGATGCTTCATTTTACCAAGCAGGCCAACCTGTAAAGAAACTTTTTTAAATTTATAACTGTTGGAGGCACCGATAACAAGACAGGTATCGCGTTAATTCATGCCCCCTAAGAGAAAAAATGTGTATTATTTTGAGCCGGAAATAGGCCCAAAATTTTATCCAGCGTGAGCGTTATCTGACCGCAAAGGAACGTTTTTAATCGAGTTATCAGGAGCTCGTAGGATCTACTGTACATAAATCCGAAACGGACATATGCCCTTAAGCATCGTTGTGCACAAATTGTGCATCACGAAAAATTAGAAGTTATGTTTATATTCAAAGCGTTCTTCAGTACACAACGTAGTGTATTCGTCGAAAAAGAACTTTTCAAATCAGACTTTTAAAGGCCGAAATATCGGGAAAAGTACAATATACCTTTACGTTTACACCACCTAGATGGAAAGTTATGTGTATTTGCAAAAGAAAACTAACGCAAAATGGCTTTTTAAATTGTAAAAGGCATAGAAAGAAGAAAAGAATCGATTCAACAGGATTTTCAGAAGTCCCATTGAATAAAATGCATTTTGTGTTCGATAACATCTGCATTTACGCTTCGGTTGGGCACATCGGCATAAAATGCTAAAAGCGTGGATCATCTTTTTCACAGTTCAGGATATCCAATGCAAAAGGCAAAAATAATTTTTGAAGTTGACTAACAAGTGCAGCGATATGATGTCCTTAGAAAAATGCGATATGATGTCCTTAGAGAAATGCGATATGACGTCCTTAGAGAAATGCGATATAATGTCCTTAAAGAAATGCGATATAATGTCCTTAGAGAAATGCGTTATGATGTCCTTAGAGAAATGAGATATAATGTCCTTAGAGAAATGAGATATAATGTCCTTAGAGAAATGCGTTATGATGTCCTTAGAGAAGTGCGATATGATGTCCTTAGAGAAATGCGATATGACGTCCTTAGAGAAATACGATATGATGTCCTTAAAGAAATGCGATATAATGTCCTTAGAGAAATGCGTTATGATGTCCTTAGAGAAATGCGATATAATGTCCTTAGAGAAATGAGATATAATGTCCTTAGAGAAATGCGTTATGATGTCCTTAGAGAAGTGCGATATGATGTCCTTAGAGAAATGCGTGGACATAATGCTAAGATAAGCAGTCATTTTTTTTCTCAAAAGATGTGCTTTGAAACATTGCTAATGATTTTCACGTTCTTGGAAAATGGGTTATGTTTCCCAAAACCAGTTCCAGAACAGCTTCTCGACAAAGTAAAAACATAACTTTATCGCAAATCTTTAAATCGACATAATTTTCTATTATAAAAGAATAAATAAAATGTAACGTAACTTTGCTGGTGGACTTCTTTGTGGTTGCTAAAAGTTCTAAGATTTGGCAGAACATCATATTCTCCCTGTGCCAACTTTTAGCAATGCTTTTATCCGTTCGACCTCGATTTTTACGTGTTTTGTAGACTATCAAAAATCGTCTGACAGGATTCCAGGAATACATCTGGTTTAGACTTTTTGTACAATCCTTGGATAAATATTGTTATTCGTTTTATAACATTTCAGCGTCATCAATACAGATTCGAATGTACCAATATGGGTCTCACTTAAAAATCTCAAGTGATAGGATGAACTTTTATTTGTGAATCGATATTTGCATTTAAATTAAGCAATTCAAAAGACGCATTGAAAACCATGGGTGGGATTTTATGCTTGGTTAAGGCACATGAATTATTTTGGGGTCTGTTTTAGAGACATTAATCATCTGAAACAAGAATACCAGACTGACACAAATGACAGACTTTGAAAGCTCGTGTACGACGACAACAAAGCGGAACAAAAGATGTGTGATGATTCTAAACCGCAATCGTATTAATAGCTTTGCTGCAAGACGCTTGGATTACTGCCCAGCTTTCGATGTGTAAAGAATTATATAATGGAAGAGAAAACCCTTGCCGTCAGGAACAATGTAGCGAGTATGACTAGTAATATACCTCATTATACTGCAATAAATAGCAAATCGAACACAATAGACACTCAGAAATAAATTATGTTGCCCTTGCGTTGACGAAGGAAACATTGACAGAACGTCAGAACATGCTGATATCAGCGAAATAAGTGTTACTGAACAATGAGAAGCGTTTTTTTTGGTGTAAATATGGCAAAAGTTTCGTCGTCCTGAAGAATCGAACCCGCGTTTCCCATATAGCGCACGGGTATGCTAACCGCTACACCACCCAAAACTACCAAGTCTCAAGTTTCCGATTCATTTGTTTATAAATTAATTAATCGGAAACTTAAGACTTGGTCGTATTCCATTCATGATTCATCTGTTCCTCCGGGCAAACACGGGATTGGATTCTTAACCTCCAGATTGGCTTAAAATGAATGCCGGTTGCTTCGACTAGCGAATCCTGTGATGGCTATATTCAAATGAATCGGAAACTTGAGACTTGGTCGTTTTGTGTGGTGTAGTGGTCAGCATACCCGCGCGCTGTTTGAGGGACGCGGATTCGAGTCTCGCTCCAGGACGATAAAATTTTCAAGTTTTCGGATATCATCTGACTTACCATCCTTGTCATATTTACACCAAAATGTGTATTGTATGGTGTAATTCCGTATTTCATTCATGATTGAGAAGCGTTTTTACTATCGACCACTCAGAAAGCGGATTGGATCATAAACTATGTGTTTTTTCACAGAGATGAGCTTTCCCTAAGCCTTTTCTGTTCTCGTAACAATGCGCACTACGTCTGAGAAGTCAAATCATGTAAATATAACATCACAATGCATTCTAACATCATTAGTTTTGCATAAAAATGCAGTTATTAACTCCTACCATGTTCCCAAGTCCAAAGAAAACGTAAAAAGTGTGTTTCTGCTGGACGTGATTCGAACCTGCACATCCCAATTTTTTGAGTTTAACGACCCATATAAAGAGTCGCTTGTCTTTAATTTAGGGCTACATTTTCTACAAGAGACGCAAACAGTGCAGCAGTAGGAACACAATATCCATGTCTCATCTGGCACTGAATCTAACAGGAACGCTCAGCCAGTGTCCAGAGCCTGCTGCCCTGATCATTGGGTGGGTGTGTGTGGGGGGGGGGGGGGAGTGCCAATGTGAGGACACCCAGGTCAGAGCATTTTCAACTTATGTAAGTACTGGAATCTGCCCAAACACCAGATTTATCTAAGACAAAAAGCGTCACCGCTCCGGTGGCCAGGCATCAGAGGGGCTGGTTTCTGGCTTGTGATCAGAAATAGTCCCGGGCTGAAGTCCCGGAGGAGACATGGAAGCCGTCCTTGTCTTTAAACGCTGTCTGTCTCCCTTTTCTGGAACAAGAGGCCCTAAATTAGATACAGGCGACTGCTTATATCTCTTAGAGTTGTTCAGAGTGGTTGTTAAACCCTCAAACGACAAAAGATAAATGAAACTCATCAGATGTAGGCACGATCCCAGCTTCCAAACGATAATATCTTCAAGTTTCCTGCGATTGCTATAGCGAATTAGCGCACTTTTTGTTTTTAATAATTTCTATGATATTACTCTGTCATGTCATAAGTGGTATGTAAAGATGGTTAAAATTCAAGGGCAAACTGTTGTGTACAGGAGTCTGATTTAAGACAGAAAGTCGAAAAGGCCTTCTGGATTTGAGGTGAAGAAAAATGCCTTTGCAGGAAAGGCCTATTGGATTTGAGGTGAAGAAAATGACTTTGCAGAAAAGGCAATCACCAATACAGAAGGTGTTTTTAAATGGGAAGACAGACACTTATCAATTAGAGATATCGCAGATATGGTTCACATTTCAGAATCATCAATTCACAGAATTTTAACAGAGCATTTGGGCATGAAACGAGTTTGTTCAACTTGGGTTCCCCATTTCTTTTCATGTGCAGCCCAATGCAAGGCCGCACTTTGCCAGTTCTGTCATTTTTTATTTGGACAAAATGAATATTAAGTTTATTAAACGAAATGAATATTAAAGTTTATTAAACGAAATGAATATTAAGTTTATTAAACGAAATGAATATTAAGTTTATTAAACGAAATGGATATTAGGTTTATTAAACGAAATGCATATATTAAGTTTATTAAACGAAATGGATTTTAAGTTTATTAAACGAAATGGATATTAAGTTTATTAAACGAAATGGATTTTAAGTTTATTAAACGAAATGGATATTAAGTTTATTAAACGAAACGGATTTTAAGTTTATTAAACGAAATGGATATTAAGTTTATTACACGAAATGGATATTAAGTTTATTAAACGAAATGGATATTAAGTTTATTAAACGAAATGGATATTAAGTTTATCAAACGAAATGGATATTAAGTTTATTAAACGAAATGGATATTAAGTTTATTAAACGAAATGGATATTAAGTTTATTAAACGCAATGGATTTTAAGTTTATTAAACGAAATGGATATTAAGTTTATTAAACGAAATGGATATTAAGTTTATTAAACGAAATGGATATTAAGTTCATTAAACGAAATGGATTTTAAGTTCATTAAACGAAATGAATATTAAGTTTACTGTCGTTTCTTATTTGGTGAAATGGATATTAAGTTTATTAAACGAAATGGATTTTAAGTTTATTAAACGAAATGGATATTAAGTTTACTGTCGTTTCTTATTTGGTGAAATGGATATTAAGTTTACTGTCGTTTCTTATTTGGTGAAATGGATATTAAGTTTACTGTCGTTTCTTATTTGGTGAAATGGATATTAAGTTTACTGTCGTTTCTTATTTGGTGAAATGGATATTAAGTTTACTGTCGTTTCTTATTTGGTGAAATGGATATTAAGTTTACTGTCGTTTCTTATTTGGTGAAATGGATATTAAGTTTACTGTCGTTTCTTATTTGGTGAAATGGATATTAAGTTTACTGTCGTTTCTTATTTGGTGAAATGGATATTAAGTTTACTGTCGTTTCTTATTTGGTGAAATGGATATTAAGTTTACTGTCGTTTCTTATTTGGTGAAATGGATATTAAGTTTACTGTCGTTTCTTATTTGGTGAAATGGATATTAAGTTTACTGTCGTTTCTTATTTGGTGAAATGGATATTAAGTTTACTGTCGTTTCTTATTTGGTGAAATGGATATTAAGTTTACTGTCGTTTCTTATTTGGTGAAATGGATATTAAGTTTACTGTCGTTTCTTATTTGGTGAAATGGATATTAAGTTTACTGTCGTTTCTTATTTGGTGAAATGGATATTAAGTTTACTGTCGTTTCTTATTTGGTGAAATGGATATTAAGTTTACTGTCGTTTCTTATTTGGTGAAATGGATATTAAGTTTACTGTCGTTTCTTATTTGGTGAAATGGATATTAAGTTTACTGTCGTTTCTTATTTGGTGAAATGGATATTAAGTTTACTGTCGTTTCTTATTTGGTGAAATGGATATTAAGTTTACTGTCGTTTCTTATTTGGTGAAATGGATATTAAGTTTACTGTCGTTTCTTATTTGGTGAAATGGATATTAAGTTTACTGTCGTTTCTTATTTGGTGAAATGGATATTAAGTTTACTGTCGTTTCTTATTTGGTGAAATGGATATTAAGTTTACTGTCGTTTCTTATTTGGTGAAATGGATATTAAGTTTACTGTCGTTTCTTATTTGGTGAAATGGATATTAAGTTTACTGTCGTTTCTTATTTGGTGAAATGGATATTAAGTTTACTGTCGTTTCTTATTTGGTGAAATGGATATTAAGTTTACTGTCGTTTCTTATTTGGTGAAATGGATATTAAGTTTACTGTCGTTTCTTATTTGGTGAAATGGATATTAAGTTTACTGTCGTTTCTTATTTGGTGAAATGGATATTAAGTTTACTGTCGTTTCTTATTTGGTGAAATGGATATTAAGTTTACTGTCGTTTCTTATTTGGTGAAATGGATATTAAGTTTACTGTCGTTTCTTATTTGGTGAAATGGATATTAAGTTTACTGTCGTTTCTTATTTGGTGAAATGGATATTAAGTTTACTGTCGTTTCTTATTTGGTGAAATGGATATTAAGTTTACTGTCGTTTCTTATTTGGTGAAATGGATATTAAGTTTACTGTCGTTTCTTATTTGGTGAAATGGATATTAAGTTTACTGTCGTTTCTTATTTGGTGAAATGGATATTAAGTTTACTGTCGTTTCTTATTTGGTGAAATGGATATTAAGTTTACTGTCGTTTCTTATTTGGTGAAATGGATATTAAGTTTACTGTCGTTTCTTATTTGGTGAAATGGATATTAAGTTTACTGTCGTTTCTTATTTGGTGAAATGGATATTAAGTTTACTGTCGTTTCTTATTTGGTGAAATGGATATTAAGTTTACTGTCGTTTCTTATTTGGTGAAATGGATATTAAGTTTACTGTCGTTTCTTATTTGGTGAAATGGATATTAAGTTTACTGTCGTTTCTTATTTGGTGAAATGGATATTAAGTTTACTGTCGTTTCTTATTTGGTGAAATGGATATTAAGTTTACTGTCGTTTCTTATTTGGTGAAATGGATATTAAGTTTACTGTCGTTTCTTATTTGGTGAAATGGATATTAAGTTTACTGTCGTTTCTTATTTGGTGAAATGGATATTAAGTTTACTGTCGTTTCTTATTTGGTGAAATGGATATTAAGTTTACTGTCGTTTCTTATTTGGTGAAATGGATATTAAGTTTACTGTCGTTTCTTATTTGGTGAAATGGATATTAAGTTTACTGTCGTTTCTTATTTGGTGAAATGGATATTAAGTTTACTGTCGTTTCTTATTTGGTGAAATGGATATTAAGTTTACTGTCGTTTCTTATTTGGTGAAATGGATATTAAGTTTACTGTCGTTTCTTATTTGGTGAAATGGATATTAAGTTTACTGTCGTTTCTTATTTGGTGAAATGGATATTAAGTTTACTGTCGTTTCTTATTTGGTGAAATGGATATTAAGTTTACTGTCGTTTCTTATTTGGTGAAATGGATATTAAGTTTACTGTCGTTTCTTATTTGGTGAAATGGATATTAAGTTTACTGTCGTTTCTTATTTGGTGAAATGGATATTAAGTTTACTGTCGTTTCTTATTTGGTGAAATGGATATTAAGTTTACTGTCGTTTCTTATTTGGTGAAATGGATATTAAGTTTACTGTCGTTTCTTATTTGGTGAAATGGATATTAAGTTTACTGTCGTTTCTTATTTGGTGAAATGGATATTAAGTTTACTGTCGTTTCTTATTTGGTGAAATGGATATTAAGTTTACTGTCGTTTCTTATTTGGTGAAATGGATATTAAGTTTACTGTCGTTTCTTATTTGGTGAAATGGATATTAAGTTTACTGTCGTTTCTTATTTGGTGAAATGGATATTAAGTTTACTGTCGTTTCTTATTTGGTGAAATGGATATTAAGTTTACTGTCGTTTCTTATTTGGTGAAATGGATATTAAGTTTACTGTCGTTTCTTATTTGGTGAAATGGATATTAAGTTTACTGTCGTTTCTTATTTGGTGAAATGGATATTAAGTTTACTGTCGTTTCTTATTTGGTGAAATGGATATTAAGTTTACTGTCGTTTCTTATTTGGTGAAATGGATATTAAGTTTACTGTCGTTTCTTATTTGGTGAAATGGATATTAAGTTTACTGTCGTTTCTTATTTGGTGAAATGGATATTAAGTTTACTGTCGTTTCTTATTTGGTGAAATGGATATTAAGTTTACTGTCGTTTCTTATTTGGTGAAATGGATATTAAGTTTACTGTCGTTTCTTATTTGGTGAAATGGATATTAAGTTTACTGTCGTTTCTTATTTGGTGAAATGGATATTAAGTTTACTGTCGTTTCTTATTTGGTGAAATGGATATTAAGTTTACTGTCGTTTCTTATTTGGTGAAATGGATATTAAGTTTACTGTCGTTTCTTATTTGGTGAAATGGATATTAAGTTTACTGTCGTTTCTTATTTGGTGAAATGGATATTAAGTATATTATGTTGATGCCCCAACCAGCATATAGACCGGACTTGTCATCATGTGACTTCTGGTTGTTCCCCGTTTTAAAAAAGGCCCTACTGGGGTGACAATTTGAGGCTGTTCAACAACTTATTACAGCTGCGCAGAGGAGCTTCAACAGTGTTTCAGAAGAGGAAATCGAGAACACATTCAAAATGTGGGAGGACCTTTTTTTTTTTTTTTTTTTGATTGGAGGTTTTAACGACCACCACCGTGAGCAACTCAATGGGCTATAAGCAGTCGCCCGTCCTTAATTTAGGGCCACTGGTCCCAAGGAATGAAGAGAACCAGTGCCGTAAGACAAACACAACATCCATGCCCCACCTGGATTCGAAGCCGGACCCCTTCCGGACGAATGATGAGGAGCCATCGCTTAGACCACTGCGCAACCAGGTGCGGCGGAGGAAAGTTGGGACACCCGTATTCGATGCAATGGACAATATTTCGAAAAAAGATGACCACTTCCTTGATACTTAAGGTACGCATATTTTTTTAATTAAAACATTCTCAGTTGTTTGGGACAACACTTGTAGTTAAAAATGCAATAGAAACTATAGTAAAATATCGCAACTACAGCATAATTATGTATAAAAGTGAAAAACATATAACCGAAGTTCATTGTACTTCTTTGAAGGCACCTCGAAACAGTTTTTTGGCTCTTTCCTTATGCGTTTGGCTAAATAACATACTTAGAAATACATCCTTGATTTTACTTCTTAGCAGATTTTCAGCGATTCCCTGCACTCAGCGACCTCCATTATTATTTTCTTTTTTCTAATTTGAAGCAACCTTCTAGATACGTTCAATCCCAAGTTCCTAAAAACTTTTCAGAATGCCGCTCGGAATTTCCCTTCCTCTTTGAAAAGAAAGGATTCCATTTATGAGAAACAGAGAGATACGAGAAAGACGAGGGAGTGTCGTAGGCTTCGTATCCGACTGGCGTCTAAGATGCTTCCAGATCATCTATTATGAATGCTTTCGTGCAAATCCGGAGCATCCTTTACGTGAGATGTGAAACAACAAGCAGTCTTTGTCGTCACACCGCCAGACTCGGTTGTCATGGAAACGGTGTGTGCGAGGCAAAAGACGCGCCGTGTAGCTACAGCTAACGCACACCTTTCCAAAGGGAATAATAAAAAAATAATGCATACATGTTCACACACAGACTCGCATCTACACACATACAATATAATTACACACTTTCTGTTTCATCCGCTCCGTGTTTTGCAGTTCTTTGTAGATTATGATGTTCTTATTGAAGAAAGCGCATTATCAAAAGCAAGAAATACATGAAAAGTACGAAATGTAAATCCCCAGAATGTAAAGAAATAAATGTTGTGTCTGACCAGACCCTTTATTTGCGTGTCTGAATCGGTAACACGTTTTATAGTTCCAACATTCCGTTATAAACGTATAACAGAAGGAATTTTTCGTGCGGGGATGTACGGAAAAAAGAAGGGTTCTGTTGGACGAAGGAGCGAAGAAAGCTAAGCGTAGATAATGGAAGGCTCCCCAATATAAAAACTAATGATGCTTCCCCAAAAAGAATGACAATTCTCACTCGACATTTTTCTCTCTCTTGTATCCAAATTGATCGTTTTCTCAAACACAAAGCTTCAAACATACACTGACTGACAGAGAAAATGCCACACCATGAAGGAATACTCCAAAACAGACCAAACTGCACACACAGAGAGAGAAGTAGGTCCTGAACAAATGATTTAATTGTCACATACATACTAGGATCCAATGGCCGAATATACAGGATGATCAAAAAGAAGTGTGGCCCCCATTTTAGGCGATACACCGTTGAATCCGACGTGGCATCGAGAGTCCGAATAAAGTGCTGGGGTATCGTGGATCATGTGGAATTGATCCGAGTCCGCAGTTCATCTTGATTTCGCGGAGGTGGGAGGGTACTCAACCGACGTCCAATCATGTCCCACAGATGCTCGATGGGAGAGAGGTCGGGGGATCGTGCTGGCCACTGAAACATCCACACACCGAGAAAAGCATTCAGGCTGATCCGAGTGGTATGCGGCCGGGCGTTATCCTGTTAAAAAACGGCATTTGGGATGCTCTGCAGGTACGGTAGTATGCCACCTCGGTGGCGCAGTGGTCTAAGCGATGACTTATGACCATTCGTCCGAGATGGGTCCGGTATCGAATCCCGGTGAGGCATGGATGTTGTCTTTTACTTACAGCACTGGCTCTCTTCCTTCCATGGAACCGGTGGCCCTAAATTAGGAACGGGCGACTGCTTATAGTCCACTGAGCTGCTCACGGAGGTCATTAAACCTCCATTCAAAAAACAAACAGGTACGGTAGTGCCACGGGCAGCAGCACCTAGTCAACATAGCAGCGTGCAGTCAATGCGCCCGAAATGCGTACCAGTGGTGAGCGGCTATTGCCGCTGATAGCCCCACTTACACGTCGCCGGTCCGTATGGCGCCCCACAATGGCGGAGGAATCCATCCGTTGGCTACGTCGCCTCCAGACTCTCACGGCGATCTTCCATGGTGAGACAGAACCGCGATTCGTCGCTGAACAACACACTGTTCCATTCGGCACCCCACGCAGCTCTGGAGCGACACCACACCAAGCGGTGACGACAATGGCTCGCTGTAAAGGGTAGCATTCGCAATGGACGGCTGGACAGCACACCACACACAGCCAATCGGCGCGACACTGTCCGCGTCGATATCAGATCATCCAAGCCTCCCCGTACACTCCGCAAAAGGTCGCCCGTTATGGCCTGTGGATCCGCTAGGATACGACGATCGGTGCGCTGGGACGTCCGTCTCCGTGCTCTGGTCACCCCTCCCCTACGACGTTGACATGATCCATCCTGGAACCACTGTCTCCAAATGCGACCGACGGTTGTGGCATCACAATTCATTTCTTCCGCAATTCGACGCAAGGACCATCCGGCGGTACGAAGGCCTACGATGACACATCTCGTGAAATCATTCGTTTGACGAAATCGCGTAGGACGGCGCCTTAACGGCATTGGCACCCCTTGTTTGTTCTCCAGACACGGTTGCAGCAGAACCACTCACTTCTCGCGGCCGTGACGACGTCTTAACTGATGGCCTCACGGATTGGTTGTCCGCTTATATTCCTCTCGCCGTTTGTGCAGTTGGCTTGCAGATTCAATCGTTTGCATAACGTGCACGTGTACAGCCACCCTGCAATTTGTATGGCGCTGCGTTCACGTCTTCGTGGTGTGGCATTTTCTCTGTCAGGCAGTGTATGTAGCTCAGTTGGCTAATCTCCAGCCTCCTATCTTTGTAGTAGGCAACCATTCTGTGTTCAAAATTCGCTGTCGACCATTCATTTCCGGACTTTTTAAGGGTTTCATCCCAAAATCTGCTGTCGACAATTAATCTCCGGACTTTTTAAGAGTTTTATCCTAAAACCTGCTGTCGACAGTCCATTTCCGGCTTTTTAAGGGTTTTATCTTAAAAACCGCTGTCGACCATCAATTTCCGACCTTTTCAAGAGTTTTATCGTAACACTAGCTCATAGCGAAGCCCACCCTAATGGACTTGTTATGGTGCGGTTGATTATGATCCCAGAAAATTTCTTAGGTATTCCAGAACTATGACGGCGATCGTTGACCCCCCTCCAGGGACTTAAGGAAGGGTAAGACTGTTGGGTACTGTTCCCTGGGCTGGAGGCCTTGGATCAGATGGAGGACTGGATCGAATGGAGAGTGTGTGTGAACATCGGTGGGTGTTGGACAGACCACACCCGTTTCTTTTTCAAGTTGACGTTGAAATGTTGAATAATGGTTGCAGCTCCGACATCCGGATGTGGTTTCTGTGAGTTTCAGCGCCCCTCCCCCGGGGCGTCGGCGGCTGGGTGTTGTTGTGGTTCTCTGTGGTGGGTGTTGGGTCCTTGGTTCCCTCTACTCTTCCCCCTATCTTCCTTCCCGCACCGGACTGGTGTCGCGGTCCACAGTTCGAAAGATATGCCTTTCTCTCCTTTCACTCATTTTTTCTGTTTATCAATTCTATTGAGTTCATTTTCTCAGATCTCCTAGCTTTCTATTTTTAAGGATACTTTTAGACCTGGAGTCGGACACTCCCTTCCTAAAATTTCTTCAAATGTAGTTTACTATCTCATTGCCCGTGTCATGCACGGGTGAAAAAGCTGTGACTGAAATTTTTATGTTAAATTTGCCATCAGATGAGCACTCGGCAGGAAAGTTTCTTGACATCCAGAACTGGCAGTGAATGTTTAGTAGGCCTCAGCTATGTTCAACCGCTTGACCTTCATCAAATTGAAATGCCTCTTCTTGAATAACTTGACCAAAATATTGTTGTTCAATTGCCTCTCGCTAAAGATGATTTGCTTGTGAGTGAGCATTTGCAGCACGTCAAGCCTGAAGTTTTTCCGGAGTTTCTTGCTGCCGGTGAATTGCGTCTGAGAGAAAAACTGCATTACGTCGAGCTTGTAGTTGTTCAAGAGTGTCTTGCTGTGGGCGTTTAGCATACACAAGAGCATCAGTAATATGCCTGGCTTGTATTTTGTTTTTTTGTAGTGGAGGTTTAACGACCACCGTGAGCAACTCAGTGAGCTATAAGCAGTCGCCCGTCTTAATTTAGAGCCACTGGTTCCAGGGAAGGGAGAGAACCAGAGCCGTAAGACAAACACAACATCCATGTCTCACAGGAATTCGAACCCGGAGCCCTCTCGTACGAATGATCAGAAGCCATCGCTTAGACCACTGCGCAACAGAACCATCGCTTAGACCAAGGCTTGTGTTTCTTCAAAAGTTTCATTTCGTCTGCGACTAGCTGTACCTTCGTTTAAGTTATGCGAAGTATTAGAAGATTTGTTTGCATGCCATCGCCGTTGTCGTTCTCTATTTAAGCGAAGTTTTGTTTCAGGTACACCTTCTTCCATCTTGTACATAAAGAAAGAAATCCACGGAACCAATATCTTTTAAATTTCCGTCACAGTTAATCAAAAGTACGTCTGCAGTTACTTTTTTACAATTTTACTTATTATTTTATTAAATAAAATAACGCTGATTCCTTTTTATGAAATTACTCTGCAATTGTATTTCTTTTTATAAAATTACTCAGCAATTTTATTCCATTTTATGAAATTACTCTGGAATGCGAAGAAAATGAAATAAAATACAACATAACACTTACGTAGCAGAACAAACGTCGCAGACAGTTGTTTGAGCACATGCGTGTTGCCACAGATGAATTCCTTTGTTTTACTAAGTTTATTTCATTTTCCGGTATTTCTCCTTGATCTTTACTTATTGTGCGATAGCGGTGAGCTTAGTACCGATTTTGGCCACCGGATAAAAGCAAATGGTGCTGCAAGTGCTGAATGGCGTCATACCGTTAGGAACAGACGTAGCCTATTACAATGCGAAAGCGTTGAGGGATCCCCGAAAATCGCACATGTGTGATGTTTCCAGTAGCTGCACTAATTACAACAGGCCTATAAAATTTGAGGCAATTGTCTGCAAGTTTTTGGTTGATTCTAAAGGTATTTGGTGTGCTGATTTCGAAAATGCCTACGATTTATCTCTAAAACCTAAGGACCTTTCACAAAAACTAAAGAAAGGTATAAGGAAAATATCCTGTTCAGTTGTATTCTGATGAAAAGTTTACTTTTTATTGCAAAAAGTTAGAAAAATATTATGTATACAAAAAATGTTACAAAAAAAAACATTTTAAAATATTTATATTAACAAGTCTTTATATTATCTTTTTCTTTTGTCTTCAAAGCTCCGTTTAAAACTTTTTCTTCTATACCCAGCTCATGTGTTTTCTCAGTACAGTATCCAACTGTAGTCTACCATCATATGGAATTTCCATCATCCTCGGCATTGTCGTCCTATCTCATTAATGTCTTGGTGAAATATTTCTCCTTTTTCCTCAAAACGGGTCCAAAGTTTTCAGGAAAGTAGCGCAAATGAGCGTTCAGAAAGTGCACCTTCATGCTCATTGAACAACCTAATGCTTTAAATTTTTCTAGCATCTTTTCTACTTATTTGCTTTTAGTTGGGATTTTTGTAGTTCCCCAAGTACTTCATTACAAAACTTTCTTAAAAGCATTTCAAGCATCTCTTTCAACAGTTTCCATTTTTGGTTCAAACGCATTGTCTTTTAGGAGTTTTCGACCGTCTGATCCGATAAAATTGATTTCTTACAATTTGGTATCTAACAATACCAGAAACTTTTTACACGCATACTTAAAATATTCTCCTTCACTTTTACAAACTGTTTTATAAATCCAAGTTTGATGTGAAGAGGAGGTACCAGGGCTTTTATGGAATCAACCAAATCTTTAACACAGACATTTAACGTGGACCAGGAATATCAAACAGAGGTCATCGCTCTTTCCACGTTTATAAGTGAGTCACGGAAAAATTCCCATTGGCCGCCACCGGGAATCGAACGCAGGGTCTTCCAGTTACGCGCCGGATTCCACTGCACCACATCGGCCTGGAATTCCTCCATACTCACACACACTAACTGCCAAGCCAATTTGGCAGGTTGCTTCTTGGAGCCCCGCACAATGCTGAGTATTCACCAAAGACGGTAAGCAGCAACTGAACAAATAATTAGAATGCGAATGAATGATTAACACAGACATTTGACGTGGACCAGGAACATCAAACAGAGCTCATCGCTCTTTCCACGTTTATAAGTGAGTCACGGAAAAATTATCATTGGCCGCCACCGGGAATCGAACCTAGGGTCTTCCAGTTACGCGCCGGATATGCCTCCATTGCACCACAGCGGCATCGAATTACTCCGGACTCACATACACTAACTGCCAAGCCCAATGAGAATTTTTCCATGACTCACTTATAAACGTGTAGAGAGCGATGACTTCTGTTTGATGTTCCTAGTCCACGTCAAGTGTATGTATTATTTATTCATTTGCCTTCTAATTATTTGTTCAGTTGTTGCTTACCGTCTTTGGTGAATGCCCAGCATTGTGCGGGGCTCCAAGAAGCAGCCTGCCAAATTAGCTTGGCAGTTAGTGTGTGTGAGTCTGGAGGAATTCGCTTATAAACTTGACTCATTTATAAGGAGGAAAGAGCGATGACCTCTGTTTGATCAACCAAATCTTTCTTGGACAACATTCTCTTCCACCCCTGGTTTAAAGCAGTCCTGATTGGCCATTGTTCTTTGGTCTAGTGTTGGCCCTTCGCTAGACTGTCCCATTAGCCCAAAAAAGCATTTTGTATCCTCTTTGCTGTCCAAGGAGCATAGAAGATCCCCACAAATCATCCGTCAGGGATCGTTGTAGTTGAGTTTCGTGAGAACGAATGCTACATTTTCATAACTTTATTTCAGGAGTACTGAATGACCAACTGGGATGTAAGAATACTTACTACCATTGTGTAATAATACTGTTTTCAAACTTGTAACCAATAAAAAGCCTCCTCTCATCACGTTGTTCTCAATGTTGAACTTTTGCATCAGTCCAGTAGTATCGTTACAGTACACTAACAAGGAAAGGCCACGATTTCGCTACAGTGGATCTAACTGAGATTTTGTTTAATTATTCTACTTACAAAAAGAGAGCAAAATATGCACTTTGGTAATTTCGTAATCTCTTGAATTCAAAGACAACGTGAAAAAAAGCTACAAAACAACATTTTTTTTATTGGAGGTTAATGGGCTATAAGCAGTCGTCCGTCTCTAATTTAGGGCCTGGTTCCAGGGAAGGGAGAGAGCCAGTGCCGTACGACAAACCCAACATCTATGCCTCATAGGGATTCGAACCCGTACCCTCTTCGGACGAATGATCAGAAGCCATCGCTTAGACCACTGCGCCACCGGGGCGGCCAACACAGCGTTAAGTTACGCAGATGATGCAAGAAAAAACAACCCTACACATCTGCGTAAAATGTTACCGAAATTAGCATATTCAAATACAGTGAGGTTGGCTATATCATTCTGGGTAGTTTAGACAAATATTTAGAGAACGTTACCACAAAACGAGAGAATATTGCCGGTCAAGGTTTCTTTCATAAAGCTTCTTTACCTCGTACGACTGTACGTTAAAACTAAACCATAGTTGCCAAATACCCCGATTGTGCGAATTCCATGTTTTAAGTAAATGATGTTTGAAACTTAAATGTACATGAGAAATCATGACCTTTCTGCTTATGTTAGCACATAATATGTTCGTAGCTTAAGGTTGTTTTGTATTATTTTCTGCGCGATGTTTCTGAATTCAATAGATTGCGAAATGAACCAAAGTGCATATTTTCCTCTTTTTGTACGTAGAATAAAATAAAAAAATCTCGGTTAGATGCGGAGTAGCCAAATCGCGGTCTTTCCTTGTCAGTAAGCATCTTCAGAAAAATACGGGATGGTTTCTTTTCTCTATTCCTATATTACAAGAACGAGGTGCCAGGAGCCAATAAGTTCTTTTTCTTAAGCCTAAACATCTCGAGAGAAATATGGGATGAAATCTTTTTCTCTGTTCCTATACCACAAGAATAAGGTGCCATGAGCCAATAAGTTCTTTTCGTTAAGCCAAAACAACTTGAGAGAAATATGGGATGAAATATTTTTCTTTATTCCTATAACACAAGGAAGAGGTTCCAGGAGCCAATAAGTTATTTTCCTTAAGCCTGGAGCCTAATATTTTTACAGAATATTTAGGAAAACTTAATTTTCTGACTAAATTATTCAGTTCGCCTTGTGAAATGTCGATTTTAGTTAGTTGCGCAGAAAGACTTAAACTGTTTTTTTTTTTTTTTTTTTTTTTTTTTCAGAGCGAACGGGTTTTTACCGATCCTGATATCTTCTTCTTGATGCAGTCATATTCCTTTTACAGTAGATTTGTAACTGAAAATAAATTCTTTAAACAAAAGACTCAAAATTAAAATAATAGTGTTATGCCTAAGGAGAGGCTAATTAGCATGTAGCGAAATTAAATTTTTATTTTGGGGGAAAATGGTATGTGATAGAATTATTTTTACTATTTTTATTGAAATGAGCACCCAAAAATCTATAAAAAAATTGTGAACATTTTTCAGATACTTTTTCCATCGTTATTTGTCCTCTCCCAGAACTGGAGTAACCGCTCAGTATAGTGCATTCCCGACTGGGAATCCTAATTTGGGGCTGTGATTTCATTTTCTGGCAATAGACCTTTATGTTCTGTAATGAAATGCCGTAACAAGAAGAATGCTTCAGGCTCTACGGAGAAAAATATAGGCCGTACGAAGAAGAGTGATTCAGGCTCTACGAAGAAGAATGCTTCAGGCTCTATGGAAAAGAATATAGGCCGTACGAAGAAAAATGCTTCAGACTCTGCGAAGAATAATGTAGGCCGTACGAAGAAGAATGCTTCAGGCTCTACGAAGAAGAATATAGGCCGTACGAAGAAGAATATAGGCCGTATAAAGAAGAATGCTTCTTCTTTTTCAAAATAAGACAGAATCCCATTGCATAAATTACAAACGAAATACAAAGATTTCCACTTTGGTGTCCTCGTGTCAAATGGACACCAAACTGTTCCAATTGGACGAACTTCTCAACATCATGTCAATACCACTAATAACACGTGTCTCTGTGTTAGAGATGGGAAGGACATCACGCCACGGTTACTAAAAAATCAGTCACTATTATGAGCATTGGATAGAAGTAACATCCGAAATCACTATTAAGGTGTCAAAATCAGGGCAATACTTGGAGATTAATAGGCCAAAAATCACTGTTTCCATGTCATAATTTCGGCCTTGGGGACTTCACCACGTTCAACTCCCTCTGTAGGAGAGTTTTTGACCGCACAAGGAGCTGAGCGAGATCGTTGTCACCCTTATTCCGTGGGGATAAGGGTGAAAACACGGGAAGGTGAGATTTGCCAAATAGTGAAATCATACCGTTTCGCTTTTTTTTTTTTTCTCCCATTTTGTGCTCAGCTTCTCGCACCGCAATTCTCCGCTCTGTTCCTGCTTTGTATCATATACATCACAAAACGTGATTTCTTCTTTGTTTGTTTGGAGGTTTAATAACCACCGTGAGCAACTGAATGAGTTATAAGCAATCGCCTGTTACTTATTTAAAACATCTTATTCTAGGGAAGGGAGAGAGACAGTGCCGTGAGACAAGCACGCCACCTATGCCTCATTCAGGATTCGACCCCGGGCTAACTCAGACGAAAAGTCAAGGTGATTTTGTTACTGTTACACATAAGTCGGTGACTAGCCGTTCCGACCTTTTACAATTTCTCTCAGCCGCCCCGGTGACGCAGTGGTCTAAGGCGTTGGCCTCTTATTATTCGTCCGTAAAGGGTCCGGGTTCGAATCCCGGTGAGGCATGGATGTTGTGTTTGTCTTACGGCACTGGCTCTCTCCCTTCCCTGGAACCAGTGACCCTAAATTAGGGACGGGCGACTGCTTATAGCCCATTGAGTTGCTCACGGTGGTCGTTAAACCTCGGAAAAAAAAAAAAAATTCTGTCACCCCTATCGTAAACACATCGTGTCAAAAAGATGCAATAAGTCACCGTTATTCCACAAAACTATCACCGTCAGCAGTGTGTCAGCAAAATCACTGTTAAGCCGACCTCTATCCTGTACACATGACACATAAGACAGTTCCACTGCAACACTGGCACCGGACATTGTGGTTTTCAACAAATTTTATTTAAGAAAATAGGCTGTTACATCATTATTGTTCGCGCCCATTGTGGTAACCCCATATTTAAACTACTCCAACGTTGATGCTATGAGGTCAGTTAGAGTTCAGAAGTGCTACTGCATTGCAGGCAAGGCGAAAAAAACGAGGCCAACGGAGATATCAATAACTGTTTTTTTTTTCTTTTTTCCTTTTTTTTTTTTTTTTTAGCGGGACCATATAGTGGGAAATAACAGGCTTGGGTTCCTCAGCACATGGCATATTCTTCCAAATCGATCGTATTCTGGGCATAAGTATGCAATGTTTCACGGAGGGTTCCTCTTTCAGTTCCCATGAAATTCGTCCATATAGTTATCTCACAAAAAGAGAAACTCCCTTTATCCTGAGGCAAGCACATTCAAATCACTCTTCTATACATCTGCTGCTTTTCAACAAAATGTGGGTTAAGGATTACATGTCCCGGTCTTCAGAAGGGCCATCCGATGATGTCTTACTGCCAAGGATCTTTTTAGGACAGCTCTACATTAAAAGATTTTTAAGCAGTTCTGTATTGAAGATCTTTAAGACAGCAAGATATGAAGAGGCGTCTATTTTAAAAAGCAGCTCTCAACCAAGATTTTCTATAAAGGAACTCATTATAAGGATCTCACTACCCAATTAGCAAGATATATCCAACCATTTACATGCGCTTATCCCTTAATCTTCGCAACATAAAAAAAATTTCAGTCTTCGTCCAGACAGACAACACGATTAACATAAAAAAATAATACTCACTGTAAAAAAAATTCTGAAATCCGCGATCCACTTTCCATGATTTCTTTCGTGAATTAACGAGGCATATTTCAGCTACAACGTTTTCCGTTAAATGACGGAAGAAACTGAATTTCATGGAATTTTCGTACGCCAGAAAATTTTCAGAAATCTTTCTTCAATTCCTTTTTTATATTGACGGTAAATCACCGTTTTCAAGATGTGTTAACGGATTGAAAAGGAACCTTTCAATTCCTTTCTTATTTTGAAATTTTCTGAAACCTTTCCTCAATTCCTTTCTTATATTGACGATAAATTACCGTTTTCAAGATGTGTTAACGGAAAATTTTGAATTTTCAGAAACCTTTCCTCAATTCAATTCCTTTCTTATATTGACGGTAAATTATCGTTTTTAAGATGTGTTAACGGAAAATTCTGAATTTCCAGAAACCCTTTCTCAATTCCTTTTGTATATTAACAGAAAAACTTCGTTCTCACTTTGTCCGCATGCATATCACGAACATTTGCGGTAATAGAGAAGATTAACGGGTACGCTAGGGGATGTGTCTGACTGTTAAATTTCAGTTGTCTGTCGAAGAATTTGATTTGGAAGTTCTGTAGAGAGATCGGATATTGTGGATAGTATATCGCACTAATTTTGGTTATTCTGGCACAAGATATTTCTTCTCCTTTTCCCCCAGTTTTTGCACCAGCTATTATATATTGTGTTACTGTGAGAAAACGAGTACTTAATTTTCTGTACAGGTGATTGTACAATGTCTATGTATCGGTCTCTAGAGTCCTTAAGACAAAATCTGTATAGCTAACAAAAGTAAATTTTATATTTAGAAGTTTTGTGAAATAATATTATAAAACAGTACATCGCACTTTCTCTTAAAAATAATTGAAAGATATTGCAGGTTAAAAACAAGATCTTAAACTCCAAATCATTCTGTTGCTTCGAAAAGTCATGATGAAATAAATACATGATTTGTAACAAGACCTCCTACAGAAAAAAAAAATATTATAAATGTATTCAAAAAAGTAATAAGCTTCAATAGAAAATAAAATCATTAAATCATTCGCATTAATGAAAACAAGTTAGTAAAATCATGCAATGCATTAATTATGACACGCTTTCCAACATACCAGAAATCATTACTCAAGTTATGAGGATAATGGCTGTGGAATAAATCTGGCTCCTATGCCCTGACCTTTGACCCTATTTCAATGACATTCAACAAAACCGGTTCAGTATACCTCCGGAACAACATAATAAAGTTTTGTTGCAATCGAAGCATTTTTACGCACGTCATGACGCATAGCGCGATGGAATGGATCCCGCTCCTTTGTCCTGAGCTTTGAACCCATTTCGCCCATTTTCAATAGGGTTCGTCCTCAGGTTGTCCCTACCACATACTAAAATTTAATCGAAATCGAACCAGTTTTGTGCGAGTTATCGTGCGGAAAGGCATACGGACAAAGCTGGAGCAAATAAGCTTCTTCAACCTACTTTTGGAAAGCGTAAGAAAACAAATCATCATCCCGCAGTTAGTTTTACCGTGAACCTGAGTCTGATTCCTGTGACTTTCTGGCTCGCGCGGCTTCAACCCAAACCGCCTGGGCTTGATCCCAGCACCGGCACAAAATGATTATCTTACGTAAGGGCTGGTGTATTCAGCATGCGGGGTTTTACGAAATTTCTGTCTAGATAAGGGAAAACTTGAAAAATTTCTGAAATAAACGGAATTACTGGCAACGGAAAATTTGTGAAAATACTGAAGTTAAAAAACAAGTTAGTAAAATCATGCAATGCATTGATTATGATACGCTTTCCAGCATACCAGAAATCATTACTCAAGTTATGAGGATAATGGCTGTAGAATAATCTCGCTCCTATGACCCGACCTTTGACCCCATTTCGATAATATTCAACAGAACCGGTAAAGTATACTTCCGGAAGAACATGAAAAGTTTTGTCTCAATTGAAGCATTTTTACGCAATTTATGACGTATAAGGGCAATGAAATGCATCCCGCTCCTGACCTTTGACCCCACTTTACCCATTTTCAATATAGCTTGTCCCCAAGTGATCCCCTACCACATAGTAAAATTTCATCGAAATTGAACCATATTTACGCAAGTTATCGTGCGGACAAACAGACAGACGGACGGACGGACAAAACAGGAGCATATACGCTTCTTCAACCTACTGTTGGAAAGCGTAAAAAACGGAAACGTTTGAGAATGGAAATTCCGGTGAAAGACGGACACTTACCTGCAACTTTGCTCCACGTTACATTCAGAAATTTTCCGTCAAATCACACCACTTATTTTTACAGTGCTATCATTACCAACACTTGCTCAACTTCTCCGGCACATTTGACCATATTTGCCGTTCCTTATTTACATACACTCTTAGACAAAAAGTATCGACACACCTGAAAAGAAGAGACCCATCGTAATCAATTTTAGCTTGTTCATTCCGGAGGAAGAAGCAAAAAAATGATTGCGAAATCGTAAGAAAAGGACTCTTCATTTCAGAAAAGTCGTAACGTAACTGTTGAAGATCAGTGCCTCATAAAGCCTCCACTAACGGCGATGCTTACTGATATACAGAGGAACATCGGTCCAAACAAAACTCTAATGTTGTCTTGTGACAGATCGTGCCAAAAGCCCTGTAAGTTCTGTCAAGATATCTGATATTCAGCGATGGACACAGCTGCCGTCTCAGAATGTCTCGGATGTGTTCGATAGGAGAAAGATCCGAGGACTTGGCGTGCCAAGGAAGGGTTGCAACACTACAGAAGCACTCTCGAAAGAGACAATCCGTTTGTTCCCGGGTCTTATCCTGATGGTAAATGGCCCCTGGAAGACGCGATGTGAAAGGCAAGATCACAGCATCTTTTGAACGTATCGCTGTGCTGTTAACGTCACTGTTAGCATGGCTAGGGGCGTTCGGCTGTCCTAGTAGATGGATCCCCATACCATGAAACTGCTAACAGTGGCGTTGTTCTCCTGAGTCCGGATGTGAGCGCTGCCCAGTCCTCTTCCATATGCAAATGCGGTGGTCGTCCGATCCATGGCGGAAGAAAGATTCGTCATTATAAATGGTGCAACGGCAATCGGAAGCAGACCACGATTTCCAAACACGACACCTCTTCGCCAGGTGGTTAATGGATAACATCGGAAAGGGGTAAGAAAATTGAATCCTGACTTCAAATGTGGTCTCGCAAAGCTGCGCGATGATACAGGATGCTGCATAGAGGCCGTTACAACTCTCTAAGGGGTGGACAGAGAAGATATCGGAGAGGTTCGGAGTGTCGGACTTTAAGAAAATCCTCTCGCCCAGTTGTCCATCTAGGGTGTAAATATGCGCCCTTACTCACCCATAGATGCATCACTACGGCTAAGATAATAGGGGGCTATTCGTCAACACGACCAATCAGCTTCCCGCAGTCCCACGATATGGCCTGTCTTGAATGCGTTTGGTTGTTCATGGAATCTTCTAGGGCGTCGTGGAGGCACGATTACAGAGACATAGTGGGATAAATAGGTTTGGGTTGGACGGACCTATGAGCTGGACTCACCCAATAACGCAACAAGAATGTTCTCAGTGAACATCTGATAAGCCTTGTCAAGACCACTGGGTGAACGATTCAAATGTTCTCTGGGAACGACCTGAATGTTCATTGGCGGCGAAGCTTTGATCATTTGCATGCCAAGTGATATTTATTTTGACCGTCCCAGTAGTGCAGTGGCCTAAGCGTTAGCCACTGGTCATTCGTCCGCGATGGGTTAGGATTTGAGTCCCGATCAGGCATGGATATTCTGTTTGTCTTCCTCTGTCTTTCAAGCAGAGTTACTGGCGATCAGAGAAGCACTGCGCTGGGGGCTATCTATCAATAGCGAAGGGGCTTATAGCATATTCTCTTATAGCCAAGCGGCCCTGAAAGCGCTTGGTCAGTTCGGGAGTAAGACTCCCCTTGTCAGAGGCATACAAGCGCTACTCGAGTCAGCGGAAAGCATGGGTGACGGATCACTTTGTCCGTGTTCATTTCGTCCACGTTCATTTGGTCCAGTTCATTTCGTCCAAAGCTCACTTTGTCCACTATTCACTTCGTCCGCTGTTCACTTAGTCCAATGTTCACTTCGTCCACTGTTCATTTCGCCCACCGTTCGCTTTGTCCACATTCATTTCGTCCTCAGAATGAATGGAATACCGTGGGAATTATCTGTTTTCAAGGAATTTTTGTAATAGGCAGAAGAAAAGGTCAGCGGACATTACTTGCATGCGATTCTTTTTCCTGTCTAAGTTTCTGGATTAAAACAACAATTTTTAGTGTTATTTAAAGTAAAACGAGGAACTGAATTTTGAAGACCTTTTCAACTCTTTTGTGCGGTACGATGTCAATCACTACAGCATGAATTACGCTATGTTCGGAAAAGGACTATAAGGGGGGATTTTTTAATAACGCTGCACTTTTACTTGGGCACTAAATATTTACATAATATGTCAAGTTATTAATATTTCTCTTTTACTTACTTAGACACTGAGTATTAATTACTATGCCTCATGCGTAGGCCCTTTTGACAGTTTTTATTCTGCCGATGTCATATTCATAATGTTTACGTATCAAGTCAAGGTAATATTATTGTGCGTTTACTGAGGCACGAAATATTAATTCACAATCCCTAATCTTAAGCCTTTTTTACAGTTTTTATTCTACCGATGTCATATTCACAACGTTTACGTATCAAAACAAGATAATAATATTGGGCTTTTTCTCAAGCACTAAATATTGTTTCATAGGCCCTAGGCCTAAGCCTTTTTTACAGTTTTTATTCTATCGATGTCATATTCGTACGTTTACATATCACAACAAGTTAATAATATTGCGCTTTTACTTAGGTACTCAAAATTAATTCATAGGCCCCAGGTCTAAGCCTTTTGAATAGTTTTTATGCTACTGATATCATATTCCTAACTTTATAAAAACGGCCAGGCCAATATTATTGCGCCTTTACTTTGGAACCAAATATTAATTAATAGTCCCTAGGCATAGGCGCAAAAGCCGATGAATAAATACTTTATGCCTAAGCGCATTATCAACCAGAACACTTATTATGTAAACGTTATGAATTATTATGTGTGGTGGATTTAAAACTGGTAAGAAGGCATGGGCTTAGGCCTATTATTTAATGTTTTGTGCCCAAGTAAACCGCAATATAATTAATTTGATTTGATATGTAAACGATATGACTATGACATCGGTAGAATAAAAGTTGTAAAAAAGGCCTAGACCTAGGGATTGTGGATTAATATTTCGTGCCTCAGTAAAAGCACAATATTCCCTTGACTTGATACGTAAACATTATGAATATGACATCGGCAGAATAAAAAATGTCAAAAGGGTCTGCGCATGAGGTATAATAATTAATATTTAGTGGCTAAGTAAAAGTGCAGCGTTATTAAAAAAATCCCACCTTATAGTGGTTTTCCGAACATAGCGTGAGTCATGCTGTAGTGATTCACATCGTACCACACAAAACAGTTAAAAGGTCTTCAAAGTTCAGTTCCTCCTTTTACTTTAAATAACATTTAAAATCGCTACGTTTTAATCGAGAAACATCGACAGGAAGAAGAATCGCATGCAAGCAATGTCCGCTGACCTTTTCTTCTACCTATAACAAAATTTCCATGAAAACAGAAAATTCCCACGGTATTCCATTCATTCTGAGGACGAAATGAATGTGGACAAAGTGAACAGTGGACGAAATAAACAGTGGATGAAGTGAACATTGGACTAAGCGAACAGCGGACGAATTGAACAGTGGGCAAAATGAAAGTTGGACGAAATGAACTGGATCAAGTGAACGTGGACGAAATGAACACGGACAAAGTGATAGGGAACCGAAAGCATAGTGGTTACCTTCCACTGGATCCGAAGCCATGTCGGTAGAGTTGGAAATGAACGGGCAGTCCAGCTAGCGAAGGAAGCTGCTGGAAAAGAGGGCATAGATTTTCAGATGCGAACGCCGTTGCAAAGCGTGCGGACACAACTGAAAAAAGCCACATTAGTGGAGTGGCAACAGAGATGGGATGAAGGGGATACGGGTAGAAGAACACGCCGTAATTTCCCCCCGAATTTCAATAAGGCGCATTGAGAGTAATGGTTTCCTTAACCAGGTACTAACCGGGCACGGTGTTTCGCCATGAGTACTTCCGCAGATTTGCGGTTAGGGAGCGAGTGTGCATGTGTGGTGCCCAGACTGCAGATGTTGCACACATGATTCTAGAATGTGTTTCTCTGTCAGGAAAGGGAACAATTTTGGTGCCAGGATTGGCAAAGACGAGGGACCTCTCGATCCTGCTCGCGCATCCAAGAGCGCGACAGGAGATCATCGAGATGGTCAAGCACCTCAGAGAGCAACAGATGGTCTACCTAATTGAGGGGTGACCGCAGAAGATAGAAGGAAGAAGATTGAAGAGGGATGAAGACGGAGAAGAGGAACTGATGACTGGAGCCCAGAGTCATCACCACAGAACTGACCCTAGTCATGTGGCACAGTAAGTACCAATGTAAATAAATTCAATGTAAATATTGTTCAATGTTTTTCAGTGTGAGAACCTCCCACGTAAAGATGAGTTCCTCAGTGTATATATGTGCATGTACGTATTTTGTTTGAATAAAGGGCGGTCGCCCCAAACAATTCGCGCTAGCAATCGATTCTCCCAGACAGGGGTAGAGCCATTTTCTAACCCCTGCCCAAATGACACGCACACACGGGTCATGACGGAGAGGTGAGAAGTGCCGGCCCACGGGGGTAGCAGCAAGCTGCAGGTCTACTGACCGATTCTGTCCGGATGGGGGAATGTCGGATCCTGGCAGGATTACTCGCAACGCCGTCACTTTTAAAATCGAGAGAGTTTGTTTAACCCTGTGGAGTCCGCAATTGGACGGTACAGGTTAATGGTCATCAGCTAGTTTTCTTACTCTGCCCCTGTTCTCTTCCTTTCCTGAAACCTATATGAGAGACGGGCGAGTGCTTATGGTGCATTGAATTGCTCACGGTGGTCGTTAAACTCCCAAACAAAACAAAAAAAGTTATATTTGCATATCGACTTTCACGGTGCGTGGATAATTTCACCAGGGTGCGCCGATAGGTTTTTTTTTTTTTTTATTTTGTCGAAGAAAATTCATCTCCACGCATATATCACCTAAAAAATTCAAATTTCTGTGGTACAGTGAAACAAAACTTCTGTACTTTCACGTTAATAACGCATACTAACATACTTGTTTACACGTTTTATGACGCAGACAAACCCATGCAGCAACTGAAAATAACATAAACAAAGGGCAAAATGGCGTAAACGAGACTTTTAAGTTTACCATAATTTTTAAAATTGAGTTATCTATTACGCTTTTACTTTATCTGTCATGATCAAAAGTATGAAACAAGTGAAAATTATCTTCTCCAAGTCGTCGTTTTTCCACACAAAGCATTTTTCCGGAGAATTCAGTTGGTTTAGTTAATATAATAATAATTCTAAATAAAGTAACGGATTTTTTTTTTTTTTTTGCATTTAAATTCTCATTGGGTTTGTGTTTGATTCATCATCATCATTCACTCCTCTGCTGAATGAATATCTTCCTAACTCTCTTGGAAATCTTTCTGCTTTGAGCAAATTTTCTCCATGTCACTCAGGCATGCTTTCGAATTTCATGCTTTTTTGGTATCCAGTCGGGTATGTTATCCAACGGAGGCGGTCAGCTTTTTTAGCACGTCTTTTGTAAAAAAAGATTATGCTTATGCTATCGGTTTATCCGTCCATCCGTCTGTGACACTATATCTCTGTAACCATCAGTCCGATTTGAAAAATTCTAATTGCATTGGGAAGCTTGAAATGTGCGAATGATGATCCTTCATTTCTTTTTTTTTCTTTTTTTACGATGTACAATTTTGCCTCTGGAGGGCGTAAATGCAGATGATATCGATTTAAAAATACATTTTATTCCATATATTAGCTTTTAAACATCCGATTGAAAAAATTATTTTACCTTTCGATTCCACTTGTGTCGAAGAGTATTTTAGGTATAGTCAGTTTTTCGAGTTACGCATAGATTTTCGCTGGGAGGGGGGGGTAAAAGTAAATTGCGTTTTCCCCTATATCTCTACTTCTAAAACTCCGATTTGAAAAATTATTTTCTCAGAGGATACAGCTCTTGATGAAAAATCTTTGGCATATAAATTCTAATTTTTTGGTGAAGGATGTTTTGGCCACCGTGGGGCGTAAGTGCTAATTTCTGCTTGTGATGTATTTGCAGCAAAACCTGAGCTTCTAAAATATCGATTGAACAAATTCGTTCATGGACCGATACCACTCACGTCGATAAATGATTTCGGAATTTTTTCTTCTTAAAATAATGCATAGTTTCTCCGCCAGGGGGGCGAAGATCTATATCTTATTTCTTTTTTAATATCTCTGCTTCTGAAAAATTTCTTCTTTTTTGGATAGAATTTCCGATGCGAAATGTTTTTCATATAATTTCAAAATTTTCAAGTAATTCATAGCCTTTCCGCTAGGTGGCGTAAAGTTAAATTGTGTTTCCCCCTATATCTCTGTTTCTAAAACACCGATTTGAAGAATTCTTCCTGTATCGCATACTGCTCCTGATGGGAAACGTTTTGCATATAGTTTCTAATATTTGGTAAAGAATGGTATGGCCACCAGGGGGCGTAAGGGTTAATTTCTGCATGTGATGCATTTGCAGCTAAATCTGAGCTCCTGAAAACTCAATTGAAAAAATTATTTCGTGGACTGATACCACTCACATCGAAAAACCTTTTGAGAATACTTTCTTTTTAACATAATATATGGTTTTTCCGCCTGGGGCCATAAATGCATATCTTATTTTTGTCGATCTCTCTGCTTGTAACAGTACGATTTAAAAAATTATTTCTTTGTTGGAGAGCATGTCCGCTGGGAAATGTTTTTCATAAATTTTCTTAAGTCTGCTACCATAAGGCGTAAGGTCACGTTTCCGTTTACAGCAGCAATATCTGAGGGACTAAAAACACCAATGAAAAACATCTTTCTTCAGTCACAGACTACTAAATATGCAAACTCTGTGTGCGTATTTTCTTACCAAAGTAGTGTACAATTTCGCCGCTAGGGAGAGTAAATGCTTAATGCGTTTTACGCAGTATTTCTGCTTCCACATGTGCGATTTGAAAAATTCTTTCAACACTGGATACCATTTACCTTGTGGAACACTTTAAGCTAGTCTATAAGGAATTTTGTAGTTCATAGTTTTGTCGGTAGGTGGTGTTTGTATACTTCAACTTTCAGCTATATCACCGCTTCTAAAAACACTATTGATAAATTCCTTCTTTACTGAATGCCATTCACTACAACAGAGATGTAGAGCATTTTCCTTTTTAAATAATGCAAAGAGTAATCGCTGGGTGTGTGTGTAAAGGTCCGTACTTTTTTCCCTCTTTAAATAATGCAAAGAGTAATCGTTGGTGTGTAAAGGTTGAAACTTTTTGTGTTTACCTCTGTAAATAATGCAAAGAGTAATCGCTGGGTGTGTAAAGGTCGAAACATTTTTTTTCCTCTTTAAATAATGGAAAGAGCAATCGCTGGGTGCGTAAAGGTCGAAACTTTTTTTCCTCTTTAAATAATACAAAGAATAATCGCTGGGTGTGTAAAGGTCGAAACTTTTTTTTTTTTTTTTCGCTAACCCTGTTTCCAGGAGATGTTTTTAAAAAGTTCTTTTTCCTTATCATAGCTTTTTCCATGCAAAATAGTTTTTCGCCTATTTTCAACTTTTCCATTAAGCAAAATTCTTCCGCTAGCAGACGTAGACTTATATCATGTTTTTTTCTATATTTCTTCTTTTAACTGTTCGATTTGAAAATTTCTTTGTCTCTGCTCCCTTCCTTGTGCTATGAGAAACGTTGTGTGTGCCATTTGTTAATTTTCATAACATGCTTTTTGGTCGCTGGTGGAGCTAAGCAGATGTTTCAATTTCTGGATGTTTTATTGATTGCAGAAACCGGTTGATTGTTTTCTTAACCGGTTCCTTTGACTTTGAAATAGCTTTGATACATTTTATTCTCCTCAGAAAGGATTTAAAAGACGTGCTCATTGCAACCAAAAATTCGGTGTCATCTTTCTTGTTTTAAACTATGTTCATCCCATTGGTACTTGAGGGTCTTTACTTTGATCTTGTCATCCACTCTTGTCATTTTCCTGATCCATTAGTTCCTGTTCCTATCTTTCCCGGTTACAACAAGCATGCACCTATTCATGCTAGTTATCTACAGCCTCTGAATGACTTTTTTAGTTGAGGACAATATCTCTGATTTATAAGGATGCATTGATTAAACACTTCTGTTTCCGGGAGTATTGGTAAATTAGCTCTTGAAAATTGTAATGTTTTTCCAAGTATTATCCAACCAAGTTTTACACGCACATTAATCTCTTCTTTCGACGTGACCCTCGTTTGATATCTGTTGTCCAAAATAAATGTAGCTATCAGTTGCTACTAGATTTGTACCACCAACCGCTAAATCTTAAATTCTTGTACATCAATTTTTTTTTCTGTAGGTTCATTTTTATGCGTACTTTTTTAAATTTTGTCGGCAAGTTCCTGAATCATACTCGTTACTCTGAGTGGGTACTAGCAAAATTGACTAGCCACTCCAGTGGCGCGATGGCCCAAGAACTGACTTCTGACCAGAGTTGGAAACTGGTTAAAAATTTTAGATCGGGGCCCGATCCGGACCAGACCCGGACAAATCTTTTTTGAGCTATAAACAATATATCATAATCATTGTCAATCGTTATCAGTTCACTGCTGGATGAAGGTCTCCCCAAGTTTCTTCCACTATGAACTGTCTTGGGATAGTCTCCTCCATCCACCCATCTCCCACGTGGCCTTCTTCTGGGTCTTTTCCTGTCCCTTGAAATCCAGTCTAAAATTTTGGTCATTCATCGGTGGTCCGTTCTTTTGGCAATATGTTTAGCCCATTGCCATTTCAGGGATTTTATTCTGATCATGATGTCTCCCACTCTTGCTGTTTTCCTTATCAATGAGTACCTCTTTTTAACCTTTCTTCGTAAGACCAAGCACGCATCTCTCCATGTTTCTTTCAGTTGCCTGCAGTCTGTGTGTGCCTTTTTTAGTTAAGGTCCACGTCTTTGCTCCGTACGTAAGCACTGGAAGTATGCATTCATTAAACATTTCTCTTTTAAGACATAATAGCATATTTCTCTTAAAAATTGTACTGTTTCTACCAAAAACTCTCGAACCAAGTTTAATGCGCCAATTGATTTCTTCATCAATGTGAATCTCACTTGATATCTGCTGCCCAGTGCAGGAATTGGCTATCTCCAGCTTTTCCCCATCAATTGATAAATCTTCATTCCTTGTAAAAACACTGTACATCAGGTTTGTCTTCTGAAAGTTCATTTTTAATCCCCATTTCTTTACCCTTCTCAGCAAGTTCCTTCATCATACTTTGCAGCTCTGAACTATTATTTCAAAGACCTCTGAAAGGTTCTGTGAAATATTTTTTATCTATTCAAAACCTTGTCAAAATCGGGTCAGGAACACCTTGAACCGACCAGTTTGACCCGCAAGAAACTGTCGATCCAGTGACCCGGTGACCCATGATTCGTTTCCATCTCTGCTTCTGACCATTTCTACGAGATGGGTCTTGATTCGAATACCGGTGAGGCATAGATGTTGTGTTTGTCTTACAGCAGTGGTTCTCTCCGTTCCGTAGAATTAGTGGTCTCAAATTAGGGACGTCCGACTGCTTATATAGTTGCTCACGGTGGTCGTTAAACCCCCAAATAAACAAAAAATTGACTATTGTCATCAGTAAAACGAAAGATGGTTTAATAATCCATACGTAAATCTTTATCACCTTGTCTTCCTTGTTCAGTGATTGTGTTTAACTATTAGGCAATATGTTGCGGAATTATCCTTAATTTGTTATTGTTACGCCGTCATTAAATTTTGGTGTTCTTTTCTGGTAATGAAATTTCGTTCTACGGAAATAGCATCTTGAGTTTAGTGATCGTTGTATAGGGCAGTATTTCGTATCGTGACTCCCTGTCGTTATATTTTCTTTTGAAAGTGAATCTTCAAAATAATTTTTATTCACCGCCTACCTAATGACCAAAAAGGATTATAGAAGATTAAGAAGAAGCAGAAAACATTGTCCACCTTCGCTTTTTATGATATGTTTGGCTTATGTGGTATTTCGCCTTCATCAAAACTACTCCATCGGTTTTGTGTAAGATTATCTTTTTCTTTTCGCCCTCCCTTGGGATTTTCCAAAATTTTCATATTTTTTTCTTATGCTCAGATCGACATCATCTGTTTTCTAAAAGGAACTTTTCTTGTCATTCTCTGATCAGCTAAACAAAAAAATGGAAGCCATAAAACGAAACGCCCGTTTCCTGTGATCCAGGCAGACATGAACACCAAACCTATTGGCAGAAGTTGGATTGAATCTCATGAATAATTCATACACTTACGTCCGCGCGACTCTGTCTGTCTGTCCATCGCTGATCATCATCTTCGAGAGACGAAGTAGCGACTTTGCATCCGAAATGCGGTTTTGAGCCTTGGGTACCACCAGAAAGGAGAAATTGTAGGAAAAGGATGAGAGGAAGGAGAAGAAAAATAGAAGATTCGGGTGAAGGGTGGGGAAAAATGATCTGAGTGTGAATGAAGCTGAGTTTTCTTTCATCTTTTATTTATTTTTCTTTTTTGATCCACGGATGGAAGGAAGAGGAGGAGGAGGAGGAGGAGACAGGAAGCAGCGGACGCAGAGGAGCGTTTCCCGTTTCGTTGGAAAGACTGATTGGTATGCGAGACCTCTTCCGAACTTTTGCGCTCATATGCCAAAATCAACATTTTGTCTATGCATTGGCTTCCCACAAAAAAAGAAAAAAAAGCTAGCTATTGACACTGTGGCATTTTCTGCCGAGAAAAGGATGAAACAAAGTAGTTACTCATCATCGATGGAGGCAAACGTTTTACTTTTCACATATCGGAAGAACGGATGAATAAATGCATTGAAAAGCAACGTTCATATATACCTTGGGACTTAAGAAAAGCCCTTTCTGAAGATAACCTCACGAGTAAATATGTGATTTAAATATAATTTAACTAAGTGAAAGCCGTCAAAAATGGCGGAGGAAAACAAGATATGTGGAGTAATTTTTTAATAAGCATGTATTCTTTTTGTTTGTGATGCCCAAATGTGAAAGTACGTTTCATGAACGTATTCATTAGCACTGATGGACCATATTTTCACTGTTGTCCATGTAGCCGCTCTTTCAGAAAACTTGAAAATTACATTGCTCTGGAGCGAGAATCGAACCCGCACTTCCCGGTTAGCCGTCGAGTATGCTATCCGTTACACCACCCAGGCCAAGGAAGTTCCAAGCAGCTGAAGCTAAGCAGACGTGACTTAGAAATCTTCAGTTTTTCTCAGATTTCAACTTCAGTGAAATCTACCAGGACAAGGAAGTTGACTTAACAACTTCTTTTTTTTTTTTTGATTGGAGGTTTAACGAACACCGTGAGCAACTCAATGGGCTATAAGCAGTCGCCCGTCCCTAATTTAGGGTCACTGGTTCCAGGGAAGGGAGAGAAATAGTGCCGTAAGACAAACACAACATCCATGCCTCGCCGGGATTCGAACCCGGACCCCTTTCGGACGAATGATCACAGGCCATCGCTTAGACCACTGCGCCACCGGGGCGGCCTTAACAACTTCCTTGTCCTGGCTGGCATAACGGGTAGCATGCTCAACCGGTAATCGGGAGGTGCGGGTTCGATTCACACTCCAGGGCAATACAATTTTCAAGTTTTGTTAAAGAGTGGCTACATGGATAACAGTAAAAATATGGCACATCTGGGCCAATGATTAACATTTATATCGCCTTCCATGTATTTGTGAAGAATTATTTCTTCGGGGAAATTCGTTTCCCATTTATGTATGATGATCTATAAAGCACTGGAACTTAAAACGTACATCCGATCCCGGATGTGAGAAAAGATCGTTGGAACGCTACGATGAAGCTCATAATCGCTTCGACTGCGTAAATCAGAAATGTTCTCAGATATCTAGATTACATCTGCTTAGCTTCAGGTGCTTAGAACTTCCTTGTCCTGGGTGGTTTAACGGATAACATGCTCAACAGGTAATCGGGAGGTGCGAGTTCGATTCCTGCTACAGGGCAATGCAATTTCTAAATTTTCTGAGTGGCTACATGGACAACAGGGAAAATACGGCACATCATTGCCAATGATGGCATTTGTATCGACTTCCATGTATTTGCGAAGAATAATTTATTCGGGGAAATTCGTTTCCCATTTATGTATGATGTTTCATGAACATTGCAACAATAAAGAAAGCGTATTGGTTAAGGCAGGGATTCGATAATCAAAACAGGTAAACGCTCGCACTTTCCCAGTGTCAGTTCGCCGCACATCAGATGTTTCTACAGGAAGCTGATGAAATATAGAAAACAAATGACAGCAGCCTGTTGCAATTTTTCTCAGCATTTTTCTTTTACCAAATCGTTAGAAAGAAAGCCTTCTCAGTTGTTCCTGTTCTTCGAAACCCCTCAAAAAATGCATAGTGGCCCTAATACGCGCATTGTTTTATTTACTGTAGAAAAAAATCACGCAGATGGCAAGCAATTACGTCCACTTGTTCCTGCCATTGCCAAATAGCAGAAAAGTGTTAAAATAGTAAAAGCATTTTCGGAGATTTAGAACTGCGCAGTTCGAGATGTTAAAATGCTGTAGTAGTTCACGTGCAGAAGCACAAACTGACTTTTTTTCTTCTTTTCTTTCTGTTTCATTTTTTCTGCAAATAGAAATAAAAGAATCCTTGGTTATATTCCGCCAAAAAAAAAAATTAGTTATATTCTGAGAATTTCGTGGTTTAAAGAAAAAGAAAGTTTCCAATTTCTTCAGCATACGCATGAAATAATAATAACACACTGTTACCTACTGTATTGGAACTCAATTTTTAGACTTAAATGAATAAAAAATCTGGTTTGACATTCCAAAATAATTAATTATTTTAGGTTCGCAAGTAGAATCTTAAAAGTAAATTTCTTGCGATATGATTCTAAATGAAAAATTCTGTATGTCGTTCATGAAAGACAAAGTACAACCAAAATTCCTGACGTAATGTTTTCCTGTTTCTAAAGAGTTTATCGTGTGACGTAACGCATCTGTGATGTCATGTCAAAATGACTTGAATGAGATGACTTCATACCAGCAGCTGTGAAAAACCTGTCTTTGTTGGTATGACAGCAGAGCAAAGTGGTAACGCGTGCGCTGGGACAAACGTTGAAAAGTTTAGTCGTTCAGACAAAGGAAATTATATTGTTTTAGATGATGCATAACTTAGATAAGATTTGGTTTGTCTTTAAACTTTTTTGGCGTCTCTATCTAACTTAATTTCGAGAAATAAAGGGTTATGGAAATTACGCATACATGCTTTTTTGTATGGAGGGATTTCTTAAATACAGTTGAACCCTTGTATAACGAAGTTGAAGAAAGAGTTTAAGCATTCGATTTGTGCAAACTTCGTTGTACACTACCAAATCAAAAAAGAACAATTTTAGGAATGTTACACTGTCAAGTTAAAACTGCACTGAAAAAATTATAAGTGCCGTGAATTCACGGAAAATTTCTGAAAATAACGTGCAGCAAAGTTGCTGGTAGCTGTCCGTCTTTTAACGTAATTTACCGTTTTTAAAAGTTCCCGTTTTTTTAACTTCCGTGTTTTCACAGATTTTCTGTAGTCAGTAACTCCGTTTATTTCAGAGAAGTCCGTTTAGGGTTTTTCGGTATTTATGCAGTAATTTCGGAAAATCAAAAGAAGCTGAATTTCTCAGCCCTTGCACCAGAGACTTCCTTCCCGTGGTGGGATTTGATCAGGAGTCATTTGGGTTGGCTCAGCAGAAACCGCGCGACTTAACCACTCAGCCAGAAAAACTCGTAACTCATAATTCACGTTCAAGATGAAACTCTAAGTACATTTCGTCGACACTATATATGCAAACAGTCAATTCCTAAAAATCCGAAAAAAAAGTTCAGAACCACTAAATTTGGTATACTATATCATGATACTGTTGGTATACTATCTCAAACGGTTTTTGGAGGAGGTCGGGGCCCGAGGTGAAGGGGGCCCCATACAAAATTTTCGTAAAATCTACAATTTTCAATTTAGAATACTAAATTTGGTATACTATCTCATGGTACTCTAACTTAGACCGTACACAGTTTTTGGAAGGGGTCGGAGCCAGGGGTCAAGGGGGCCCCATACAACATTTTCGTAAAATCTATAGTTTTCAATTTAGAGCCACCAAATTTGGTATACTACCTCATTGTACTCTTACACCAACTTAGACCATAGACGGAAGTGGTCGGGGCACACTCAAAAAATTTTCGTAAAATCTACAGTTTTCAATTCAGAACCACCAAATTTGATATACTATCTCATGGTACTCTAACTTAGACCGCAAATAGGTATTTAGTACACAATTCTGTTGCAGTTCTTAAGTAAAAAATGAAAATTTTTGAGAAAATTTTGTATGGGGCTCCTTTTACCCCGCCGACCCCTTCCCAAAATCGTCTTCAGCCTAAGTTAGAGTACCATGCAATAGTATACAAAATTTGGTGGTTCTAAATTAAAAACTGTAGATTTTACAAAAATTTTGTATGGGGTGCCTTTGACCCCAGGCCCTGACCCCTGCCGTCTATGGTGTATGCTGTAAAAGTGCAATGAGATAGTATACCAAATTTGGTGGTTCTAAATTGAAAACTGTAGATTTTGCGAAAATGTTGTATGGGCCACTCCCCTTGTCCCTGGGCCCCGACCCCTTCCAAAAACCATGTACGGTCTAAGTTAGAGTACCATGAGATAGTATACCAAATTTGGTGGTTCTAAATTAAAAACTGTAGATTTTATGAAAATGTTGTATGGGGCCCCCTTGACCCCGGGCCCCGACCCCTTCCGTCTATGGTCTAAGTTGGTCTAAGAGTACAATGAGATAGTATACCAAATTTGGTGGTTCTAAATTGAAAATTGTAAATTTTACGAAAATTTTGTATGGGGGCGCCTTCACCCCGGGCCCCGACCTCTTCCAAGAACCATCTACGATCTAAGTTACAGTGCCATGAGAGAGTATACCAAATTGGTGGTTCTAAACTGAAAACTGTAGATTATGCGAAAAGTTTGTATGGGACACCCTTGACCCCGGGCTCCGACCCCTTCCAAAAACCGTGTACGGTCTGAGAGAGTACCATGAGATAGTATACCAAATTTGGTGGTTCTGAACTTTTTCGGTTTTTTTAGGAATCGACTATTTGCATATGTAGTGTCGACGAATTGAGTGTCAACGAAATGTACCTGTCGATTAAGTGAACCAGACCCATTTTTCGAAACTTTGAAATTTGAGATCTTTTTAAACTGACAATAACTTTCAATTATCTTTAAGAAAAAGTGAAATGTCCTTCCTTGCAATATTACAATATTATTTCACAAAACTCTTAAATATAAAATTTACTCTTGATTGCTGTAGTTGCTGTTGTTTCAGGGGCGCCGACTTCATCAAACTATTGGAGGGGTGGCAGACTTGAAGAGATCAGAAGTGGTAGGGGCCCGTCTCTTCAATTGTCAGGAGGAAAATTTAAAGAAAAACGGGGGGAGGATAAACTACGAGATTCGAGGTACATTTAAGACACAATTGTAATTACTCATCAGCGAATGAACAAGGAAACAGAAATATTTTTTTGCAGAATACGTATTTATATTTTATGATATTATATCATCATCATTGTCAACCATTGTCTATCCACTGCTGGACGAAGGTCTCTCCAAGCCTCTTCCACAACGGTCTGTCTTGTGCCAGTCTCCTCCAAGTTACTCCCGCATACTTTCGAATTTCATCCACCCATCTCCCATGTGGCCTTCTTCAGTGTCTTTTCCTGTCCCTTTGAATCATATCTAAAATTTCGACTGTGCATCGATGGTCTGTTCTTCTAGCAGTATGTCCAGCCCATTGTCATTTCAGGGATTTTACTCTGATCATGATGTCTTCCACTCTTGTCATTTTTCTGACCCACGAGTTCCTCTTCTTATCTCTCCTGGTTACACCAAGCATGCACCTCTCCATGCTGCTTTGAGTTGTCTGCAGCCTTTGTATGTCTCTTTTAGTTAAGGTCCACGTTTCTGCACCATACGTAAGCACTGGAAGGATGCATTGATCAAACACTTTTCATTTAAGACATAATGGCATATTGCTCTTGAAAATTATGCTGTTCCTTCCAAAAGCTCTCCAGGCAAGTTTTATACGACGATTAATTTCTTCATCAATGTGACCCTCACTTGATATCTGCTGTCCAAGATAAACGTATGCATCTGTTATCTCCAGCTTTTCTCCATCAATCGATAAATCTTCGTTTCTTGTAAAAGCATTGTACCCCACTTTTGTCTTCTGAAAGTTCATTTTTAATCCCACTTCTTTACTCTTGTCAGCAAGTTCCTGGATTATACTCTGCAGCTCTGATGGGGTAGTTGCAAAAATGGCAATGCCATCAGCAAAACGAAGATGAGTTACATAATCTCCATTAATTTTTATCCCTTTGTTTTCCCAGTTCAGTGATTGAAAGACATTTTTCAATGTGGCATTAAAGAGCTTGGGAGATATGGTGTCACCTTGTCTCACTCCCTTTCCAACTTTTATGTGTGCTGTATTCTCAAACAGCCGAATCTTTGCACATGCATTTTCATAGATGTTATTAATAATATTAATGTATGCATCTTCAACACCGCAGGATTTCAAAGCCATTGTAACTGCTGATGGTTTCACTGAATCAAAGGCCTTTTCATAATCAATAAAAGCCATGCACAATGGAAGTTCATATTCCCTCGCTCTTTCGATTAGTTCTCTCAGTACGTGGATATGATCTATTGTGCTGTAGCCACTCCTGAATCCAGCTTGTTCTCTCGTTTGAACCATGTCCAGTGTTACCTTCAAGCGTTGTGAAAGAACTTTAGTGAAGATTTTATAAACCACTGATAGGAGGCTGATAGGTCTGTAGTTCCTGAGATCCTCAATGTCATCTTTTTTATGTAGCAGGATCATTGTAGCGTTGTTCCAATCCTCAAGAATCTTCCCTTCATTAAGGCATCGAGTGAAAACTTGGGCGAGTACTGTTGTAACTTCTCCACTTGCTTCTTGTATGATGTCTACAGTATTCCATCTTCTGCTGGAGCTTTTCCCCGCTTCATGTTCTTGATTGCATATGCAACTTCTGCTGGGAGGACTGGAAGAACTCTGGTACTGGTAGCCTTCATGATGTCTGGAGTACACACATCATCCCTTTCATATAATTTGGAGTAGAAATCTTTCACTCTTGTCAAAATTTCGCCTCTATTTCTTGTTACAGACCCATCTTCTTTTCTCAGTGTCATAATCTGTTTTCTTCCCTTACTGAGATGTCCCTTTGCTATCTTTAGGCTTTGGTTGTTTTAAATTGCTTTCCTCACTAGTTCACATTTGAATTTCCTTACGTCTTCTGTGATATTTTTCGTACTGTCTTGCATATCTCTATAAACTCCACTTTGGAAGTCACATCTGTAGTTGTCCTCGTCTCTCTTCTTTTTTGCATCAACGTTTTGGTTTTTCCTGATATATTGTTCACATGGAACTTGTTCTTAGACCCAGCTAATTTTGTTGCTGTTTCCATAAGATTTGGTTACTTTTCTGTTAACTTCAGAGATGTCCACTTCTTCAGATGTTAGACCTTCTAAAATAGAGAATCAATTCCTCAGTTCTAATTTAAAGGTATTATGATGCTTTTTAAGGTTGGTCATGTCAATACACTTTGTTTGTTTTATGAGCTTGCCACGCTCAAGTTTAGCATTGAGGTGCATTTTACACCTTACCATTCTATAGTCCCTACCTGTGTTGAACTTGTTCAGGACACTGCAATCTTGGATGACAAATTTTTTGTTACACATAATAAAATCAATTTCACTTGTCCATCCATTGGGATGCCTCCATGTGCATTTCCGTTGTGGCTTTTTCTTGAAAAAGTAGTTCATGATGTAAAACCCTTCTGCCTTTGCAAACTCTACGAGAGTATTTCCACGCTGATTTCTGTTGCCGTGACCAAATTTGCCTACTGAAGTTTCATTCTGTTGCCGTTGCTCTATTTTTGTATTGAAATCTCCCATATATATTATATATAATATAATATCTATAACAGTGGCGTATATTCGAGGCTACCTAGGCTAGCTGCAAAGCCCAGAGAATGAACAAATTAAAGTCTACTAAATATACACAAGTAAAAGTCAATTCTCGACGGTATTAAGATATGTCGATGCTTCCGCGGTGCAAGAAACACATGCGGATTCACTTCTTTTGACTAAGAGAATCAGCCTGGCGAGCGAAGACAAACGTTTGGGCATAACGCCAGCAGCTGTTGCAGAGCTTTCGATGTTCTGATTCGAAGACTTTCGATGCGATCGCCTACTAGCGTTTCCATGACAACATGAATGTGTATATGAAAGTGAATGGACTATTGCTTTGCGCATCCGTTCGATCAGAAAAGAGAAGACTTCGACTACCCAGTCACTCGCATGCTTCCGCCTGTAACAGTACATGTTTCGCGAGAGTTCTTTCTGTTTGAGTGAAGTGTTAATGAATTAAAATCAGTGATATTATATCTTAAATTCGTGGCTTTGTTGGATTCGAACTGTTTTGATAAATTTTGTTAAAGCTTCCCTGAACATCTATCAGAGCTTAAAGAACTCTATGCTTCAAATTTTGATACAGCACGATTAAAAAATGAACTGAAGGTGTTTTATTCCCTTGATGAATGCAAAAACAAATCAGTAAGAGACATTACTTGTTACATAAAGTTGAATAAATTAGACATAGTGTTTAGTGAGGTGTACAAATTAGAAGGCCTGATATTAAAGTTTCCATCAACAACATCTACTGCCGAAAGAAGTTTTTCTGCATTAAAAGTAATCAAGATCTATATTATAGCCAAGCAAGGACATGTACATTAAAGCAACTTGGCTGATTTGTCAATGGAGAAAAACATTCTTAATAAATATGAAAAAACACTCGGAAAAAACCTTTTATGAAAACTTAACACTCAAATTCACACGAAAGGAAAGAAGAATGGAGTTCATGCACAAAAAAAGTATTCAAATCCTAATCCTCATAATTATTTGCTATCATGTTGACAATAGCATGTACCTAAAATAAGGTACTTTTATTACTTAACAATCAAAAATTAAACTTTGCAAATTCAAAAAAAAAAAACAAAAAAAACAGAACTCTGGGGTGGGGGAGGGTGAGATAGTCCAGGTCTTGGACCCAAGATACGCCACTGATCTATATACAGTATAGTATATCGAAAAAAGTCATCGCACACCCCTTCAACAGCAAATGAACGGATCCGCTGCGTTGTAAAGATGCGCGGTACAGCTGCAAACGGTATAAAAACAAGGCTGCAGCTGACCGAGATTATATCGCACTGTGAGGTTGAGTGAAAATGTCGCGGCGGGAAAGAGCTGGCTTTGAGAAAGAAGAGATTGTTGGGTGTTATATTAGTGTGTTGTCCATAAGAGAAACCGAGAGGCGTTTAAACATACCCAAGTCAACGGTTTTGGATGTACTGAATAAGTGGAAGACACATGGCGTGCCTGAAACAGCAACGCGTACCGGGCAGAACAAAGAAATTCGGTGATAGAGGACGTCGAAGCCTCAGGAGAGTCGTTACAGCTAATCGAGGGATAGCTGTAACGATATTTACAGCTATCCCTCGATCGATTAGCTGTAATGCTGGAATCTCGGTATTTACATCACGTACTATTCGCAGATAACTTAAATCCATGGGTTACCGTGGTCGTGCGGCTGCTCATAGACCTTTCATCTTCACTCGGAATGCTACTCGTCGTTTAGTACGGTGTAAAGAACATTTATCGTGAACCGTAGATCAATGGAAACGGGTCGTATGGACTGATGAATCCAGATACACGATCCATCAGTCTGATGGCCGTGTGTGGGTATGGCGGCAGCCGTGGATCGCTATTTACCACAGTGTACTGTTCCAACGGTCAAGTTTGGAGCTGGCAGTGTACTTGTGTGGGGTTGTTTTTCGTGGTATGGTCATGGCCCATTGGTTATCGTGGACAAACTTGTTAACCAACACGTCTACCTAGATATTCTGGACAATTATGCCTTACCAACTCTGTGGCAATACTATGGAACCGAGCCTTGTTGTTACCAGCAAGATAATGCACTAAGCAATAAGACAATGACTGTTACGGCGTGTAATTCCGTATGGTATGTGTGGACTGGCTATCACAGAGTCTTGATCTTAATCCCATAGAGCACCTATGGGATGAATTGGAGCGCCGCATAAGAAGTTTGGAACCAAGGCCTACTACTAAGCAACAGTTAGCGGCCGCATTATGTACTGAATGGAAGCGCATACCTATCGCTGTGGGGCCGCGGATGACCTAGTGGGCAACGTTCGTGACTGCCACGGAAAAGGACCTCAGGTTCGATCCCAAGCAGGTACGAACGCTCGATCCATTAGTTCGATCCCAAGCAGGTACGAACGCTCGATCCATTAGTTGGATCCGTGCGTCGGATGGCCACGTTAAGCCGTCGGACCCCGAGTACTGGTTCCCGGTAATAAGTAAAGGCGTCTTCCTCCTCCTTTCTACTTCGCTTCCGTGTCACTTTCCTATCGGGCACTCTAGCCCAAATCTCCTAGCTTCCTATTTCTAAGGGTTGTTTAAGACCTGGGGTCAGACACTCCCTTCCTACAATCCTCTACATATGATCATTTGATTAGGATCATACCTATCGCTGTGTTCCAAAACCTTGTCGAAAGCATGTCTCGAAGGGTCAGTGCATGTATTAAGGCTAAAGGTGGACCGAAATCGTACTAATATATGTCCATAAATGCTGTGTTATGTTCTCTTCTAAGTGTCCGGTGACTTTTGTCAATATAGTGTATATATCATCATCATCATCATCATCATTGTCAACCATTATCAATCCACTGCTGGACGAAGGTCTCCCCAAGTTTCCTCCACAACGGTCTGTCTTGTGCCAGTCTCCTCCATGTCACTCCCGCATACTTTCGAATTTCATCCACCCATCTTCCATGTGGTCTTCTTCTGGGTCTTTTCCTGTCCCTTGGAATCCAATCTAAAATTTCGGCTGTCCATCGGTGGTCTGTTCTTCTGGCAGTATGTCCAGCCCATTGCCATTTCAGGGATTTAACTCTGATCATGATGTCTTCCACTCTTGTCATTTTTCGGATCCACGTGTTCCTCTTCTTGTCTCTCCTGGTTACACCAAGCATGCACCTCTCCATGCTGCTTTGAGTTGTCTGCAGCCTTTGTATGTCTCTTTTAGCTAAAGTCCACGTCTCTGCACCATACGTAAGCACTGGAAGGATGCATTGATCAAACACTTTTCTTTTAAGACATAATGGCATATTGCTCTTGAAAATTATGCTGTTTCTTCCAAAAAGCTCTCCAGGCAAGTTTTGTACGCCGATTAATTTCTTCACCAATGTGACCCTCACTTGATATCTGCTGTCCAAGATAAACGTGCGTGTCTGTTATCTCCAGCTTTTCTCCATCAATCGATAAATCTTCATTTCTTGTAAAAGCATTGTACATCACTTTTGTCTTCTGAAAGTTCATTTTTAATCCCACTTCTTTACTCTTGTCAGCAAGTTCGTGGATCATACTCTGTTGCTCTGATGGGGTAGTTGTAAAAATGACTATGTCATCAGCAAAACGAAGGTGGGTTAGATAATCTCCATTAATCGTAAGAAAATTCAACTGTGAACTAGTGAGGAAAGCAATTGAAAACAACCAAAGCCTAAAGATAGCAAAGGGACATCTCAGTAAGGGAAGAAAACAGATTATGGCACTGAGAAAAGAAGATGTTTCTGTAACAAGAAATAGAGGCGAAATTTTGGCAAGAGTGAAAGATTTCTACTCCAAATTATATGAAAGGGATGATACATGCACTCCAGACATCATGAAAGATACCAGTACCAGAGTTCCTCCAGTCCTTCCAGCAGAAGTTGCACATGCAATCAAGAACATGAAGCGGGGGAAAGCTCCAGGAGAAGATGGAATTACTGTAGACATCATTCAAGAAGCAAGTGGAGAAATCGAAACAGTACTCGCCCAAATTTTCACTCGATGCCTTAATGAAGGAAATATTCCTGAGGATTGGAACACCGCTACAATGATCCTGCTACATAAGAAAGGTGACATTGAGGATCTCGGAAACTACAGACCTATCGGCCTCCTATCAGTAGTTTATAAAATCTTCACTAAAGTTCTTTCACACCGCTTGAAGGTAACACTGGACATGGCTCAACCGAGAGAACAAGCTGGATTCAGGAGTGGCTACAGCACAATAGATCATATCCATGTGCTGAGAGAACTAATTGAAAGAGCAAGGGAATATGAACTTCCATTGTGCATGGCTTTTAACGATTATGAAAAAGCCTTTGATTCGGTGAAACCATCAGCAGTTACAATGGCTCTGAAAACCTGCGGTATTGAAGATGCATACATTAATATTATTAATAACATCTATGAAAATGCAAGTGCAAAGATTAGGCTGTTTGAAAATACAACACACATAAAAATTGGAAAGTAAGTGAGACAAGGTGACACCATATCTCCGAAGCTCTTTAATGCCACATTGGAGGGCGTTTTTCAGTCACTGAGCTGGGAAAACAAGGGGATAAAGATTAATGGAGATTATCTAACCCACCTTCGTTTCGCTGATGACGTAGTCATTTTTGCAACTAGCCCATCAGAGCTGCAGAGTATGATCCAGGAACTTGCTGACAAGAGTAAAGAAGTGGGATTAAAAATGAACTTTCAGAAGACAAAAGTGATGTTCAATGCTTTTACAAGAAAGGAAGATTTATCGATTGATGGAGAAAAGCTGGAGATAACAGACACGTATGTTTATCTTGGACAGCAGATATCAAGTGAGGGTCACATTGATGAAGAAATTAATCGGCGTACAAAACTTGCCTGGAGAGCTTTTGGAAGAAACAGCATAATTTTCAAGAGCAATATGCCATTATGTCTTAAAAGAAAAGTGTTTGATCAATGCATCCTTCCAGTGCTTACGTATGGTGCAGAGACGTGGACCTTAACTAAAAGAGACATACAAAGGCTGCAGACAACTCAAAGCAGCATGGAGAGGTGCATACTTGGTGTAACCAGGAGAGATAAGAAGAGGAACTCGTGGATCCGAAAAATGACAAGAGTGGAAGACATCATGATCAGAGTTAAATCCCTGAAATGGCAATGGGCTGGACATACTGCCAGAAGGACAGATCATCGATGGACAGCCGAAATTTTAGATTGGATTCCAAGGGACAGGAAAAGACCCAGAAGAAGACCACATGGGAGATGGGTGGATGAAATTCGAAAGTATGCAGGGGTGACATGGAGGAGACTGGCACAAGACAGACCGTTGTGGAGGAAACTTGGGGAGACCTTCGTCCAGCAGTGGATTGATAATGGTTGACAATGATGATGATATATATATATATATATATATATATTATCCATGTTTTATAATATATATTTATATTTTATATAATACCTAATTTATTTTTCAGAACGAAATGCAGCCTGTGATTTTATAAAAGCATCCAGACATTTATTTCCAAACGTTTATAATAAAAAGGAAAATGAGAAATTAGTTGGGATACTTAAACAAAGAACAAGAAAGCAAAAAAATAGGTAAATAAATGCGCTAGCAATTATATGTTTCTGCATTTTTATTTATTGTATATTTGATAATTGTCTTAAACATTTACCACATATCAAGAGAACATGTGAAGCACAATACTTGGCTGAAAATACAGTTACGTTTCAAATGAGCAAGGTTGAATATGAGAAAAAAGTTAGCTTATTTTGTTATTTATTAATTTTGTGAAATAAATTGCCTCACCTTATGAGGCTAAAGATATTATTTAATTAAACAGGGCGAAAGATATTGGGTGGGCACTGCCCTCCCAGTAAAATTATTGAAGGGGCAAGATTCACTTTGCCTCCTCCGATACTCGGCGCCTATGTTTTGTTTTAAAGACTCCAGAGAAGCGGATACATAGACATCGTACAAGCACCTGTGCATTCCCGGTTTCTTAGGGCCGCACAATATGCAATAGCTGGAGCACAAAATGAGGGAGACGGGAAGAAATATCTGGTGCCACAATAATCGAAATTTCAGGCGATATGCTATTCACAATACCCGATCTCTCTACAGAACTTTAAATTCAGATCCTTTGACAGACGATTGAAACTTAACAGTGAATTTTTATTAAAAGCAGTGAGGGTTTCACAAAAATCCTCCAATATTTCCACGAATCGCTTCTATTACCGGAAAGGTTTCGTCATGTGAACATGGTAAATGTGAGAACAGAGTTTGTTCTTTAACATACGAAAGGAATTATGAAAAGTATACTCTTTAAGACGTGCATCATCTCTTTATATTCTGTTGCTCACGTTTAGGCTAATTGCAGCCCATGGTGATGCATAAAATGTGGGAACTACTATATACAATTCAGTTTTAATGTTCAGCAAATATACTACTTACATACAATGTTTCTTCACTGCAAATACCCAGAGTTCCGTTGTAAGAATTGCATGCGCCTAGTAGTAATCCAACGAAAATTTGTTTTTAGGCCTATCACTTCCAGTCTTGTGTCGAGGCCAGATGTAACTTGTAAGCACTGTGAAGCAAAGTTCCTTACTATGAATTGTTGTTTCCTTTTGTTGTAACAAATTTAATTCTGGAGGATTAAGACCTGTATCATCAAGTCAGCAGCGGTACGAGTTTATAATTTCGGTTCAGTGGGGACGTGGGCTTCAAGCTGTCAACCGAGCTAACAAAAGTATCCTTGATGCGAAATATAGACTGAACGAGAGAGTATAATACACAAGTTGATTATAAAGTCTCTATGTACAAAATATATGTACATCCACCACGCACTGCTGTCCATTATATATCCATATCTCGTGGTGTATGTGGTCTAGTAGTACTTCAATACAAGTTCGTTTATATGCCTATCATTTCCAGTCTTGTGTCGAAGCCAACTGTAACCTGTAGGGCGCTGTGAAGTAAAATTCCTCACTATGAGCTGTTATGTCCTTCTATTGTAACAGATAATCCTGAGGGCCTGAACTTGTATCATTAAATCAGCAGCAGTGCTAGTTTACAAACTCAGTTTCGGAGGGGCGAGGGGGGGGTTGACGTCGTCAATTGACAAAACAGAAGTATTATTGGTGCGAAATACCAACTGAACAAGAACACATAATACAAAGGTTAAAATAAAGTCTCTACGCACACTATATACATCCACCACAAGCTTCCAACCACCATATATCCATATCTCATGGTGTATCCCTGACACAAGACTGGAAGTGATAAGCCTAAAAACAAATTCTCGTTTAATTACTACTAGGCGCATGAAATTCTTACAACGGAACTTGGGGTGTTTGGTGGATGGCAGTGAAGAAGCGTTGCATGTAAGTAATATGTTTGTTGAACATTAAAATTGAATTGTATGTAGTAGTTCCCACATTTTGTGCACCACCATGGGCTGTAATTAGCTTAAACGTGAGCAACAGAATATAGAAATATGATACACGTCTTTTAGAGTATTCATTTAACCACGTAGTTGTAGTGTTCCTTATTTCAGGATGCACATGATATATATAAATTACCGAAAGGTTTCTGAAAATTCAAAAATTTGTTTTGTTATATTAAAAACGGCAATTTAGCGTCAATATAAGAAAGGAATTACCGAAAGGTTTCTGAAAATTCAGAAATTTCCGTTGTCATCTTAAAAACGGCAATTTAGAATAAAAATAAGAAAGAAATTACCGAAAGGTTTCTGAAAATTCAGAAATTTCCGTTGTCATCTTAAAAACGGCAATTTAGAGTCAATATAAGAAAGGAATTACCGAAAGGTTTCTGAAAATTCAGAAATTTCCGTTGTCATCTTAAAAACGGCAATTTAGAATAAAAATAAGAAAGAAATTACCGAAAGGTTTCTGAAAATTCAGAAATTTCCGTTGTCATCTTAAAAACGGCAATTTAGAGTCAATATAAGAAAGGAATTACCGAAAGGTTTCTGAAAATTCAGAAAATTCCGTTGTCATCTGAATAACGGCAATTTAGCGTCAATATAAGAAAGGAATTACCGAAAGGTTTCTGAAAATTCAGCATTTGACTGGCGTACCAAAAATCCTTGAAATTCAGGTTTCTTTCGGTCATTTCACAGAAAAGGTTGTATCAGAAATATGTTTCGTCAATACACGAAAGGAACTAAGGAAAGTCGCTCGTGAATTTCAGAAATTTCTTTACAGTGTAGTCTATCATAGATTATTTGCCAATTGGTCGAAGATGTAAGAGTTGTTAATTAAAAACTATTAATAAAATTATGCACGAGGTTTGCAATAAGGAAGACATTAATCAATGTAAAAATTAAAGTAACTGTCAAAATTTAAAATTTCACCAGTTAACATTTGTTTCACTCTTTACGTGTTATGTCGTAAATATTTTAAGCTTGTTATGATACCTATTAATTTTGTTTCAACGTCCTCTATCGAAAAACATGAGATGTTTCAAGATGCAAAATAAAGTCTAAGAATTTCTAAACTTTTAATTGCGAGTCTGCTTAAAACTTTTTTATTTCTTTATAGTAATTTCTTCATTGCTTGATTAATCATAAATCTTGCTCTTAATACGCTCTACTATGTCCACATCTGTGTCAATTCCCTATAGAACACTTTTTTTCAACAATCGATGAGCCATTATGGAATTCGGGTTTCAATTCATCCTAGTATTTTAAATATCCTAGTACCAAATATCGCAAGTTCAGAATCTTTATCTGCACCTTTCGCAATTAAACTGATTGCTTAGATTTTCTCACTGAGCGTTAAAGTTTTACGCTTGTTTCAATCCATGATTTTTGGATCTTCGTAAGCACATCATACAGAATACTGAGCGGTCGAAGTACAACTAAAGTCTCCAAATGTGATCAACGTTTTAATTGTTACCTAGGTGAAACAATTACACGTACGGGACCGCTCACGCATAAATTAAGCAACTGAAAGGTAATAAGGGCAGCGATAAAAGGCAGAATTTGCCAAGGAGATTAGTGTGGGCAGAAGGGATTTGGGGACGAAGTGTTACAGGGCTAATCACTGAATTACGTTTTCTGTCTCAAGGTTCATTTGTGAAGAATTCCGAAGTTCCCGGATTTCACTTGTGTTTTTCCCCAACGATTAAACAAAATATATGCTGAAATTATAAGTCGTTCTTTGCGGTGAAGAAGAGGTTTATTCAGTTAATTACGGGGAGGGGTATCCTCAAAGCTTTGTCTGGATTTTTTTATCATGCTTTGCATTATTAACTCGAGGATTCGCTTCTGTTAATTACTCTATTAGACTTTCCTTCAGCTATTTCGCTGCTAAGTTTTCGTTTCTAAATATAATATCTGATTGGTCTAAATCTTCGGCATCAGATATTCGAAACCACTGTTTCCCCTCTTTGTTCGCAGAGGTCCAAGAAGCCCTCTCCTGGCACGGAGATCTTACCTCCAATCTCTCTTCAAACTCCAAATCCAAATTCCCCGTGCTAATTGTCCCTTCCTTCCAGAAAGCGCGAGAGATAGTTTTATTTCGTTCTCTCTCGGACCCTTCCGAGTGAACCCCATGTTAAAGCCTTGCTTTTTGTGCATTCCCTAACCTATCAGCTGTTCTTCGGTCCACCGTGAAAACTGCCTTCATTAAGCTGAAGACGTGAGTTGCCGTCTTATAAAGACCGTTGTACATTCACCCCTTCACAGAGCAATAGTCATAAAACCGAACTCGGCGATTCCCTCGGATTGGACAGTTAAGAAACGAAAGAGAGTGTCCTGCATCATTAACGCAGCCGCATGGAATTGAGCGGGCGGGAGGTAGGGGGAGCACCTTCTACAAATAAGCGCTAAGGAAAAGGGAGATGCGTGTGTTTAAACTCACCGTATTCAAAATGCTTATTAAAGCTTACCGTTGTTAAATCTTATGGTCTCCCGGTTACAGGAGTAAAAATAAAATTAAATATTCTTGTCTTTATGCAAACTGACCTATCTGTAAAGGAAACCACGAATTATTATAAATAACGGTAATCCCTAGTTTCGCAGTGGGAGAGGTAAAAACTGAGCAAATGCCAATTATTTTGCTCGCTGATAACCGTGCTGACCTTCGATAAACGTATATGGCATTTCTCCAAAACATATTCGCAATACGCCGTTAAAGTAACAAGAGATAATAAAACAAAGTTCAAGGGGACTATAAAATCTCCGGTTTATGCAGAACTCCGTATTTATGCGAGCTCATTATATGTGGATTAGACTGAACGTCAGATTTCAGTGTTGATTTCAGCAACACAAATAAGTTTATTTCGCATGTTGGGAAAATGTAAATCATATCAATGTTACGTCGCGCAGTGCTACAAACGAGACGTGCGCATAGTTAGCAAGAAAACATTACGTTTAGTCATAGCGTTCGTTACCTCAGTGGCATATCAAAATAGCATTTCGTACGCGAATTAAAATTTTCGTAACAGCACTTAATATGAAGTTCGTGGAAATAAATGTTATAACTGAGACTATTCAAAGCGTTCTATCTGTTTTCTCAACAAAAAATGGCTTTGAACTTCAATATACAAAATACTGAGAAATCGGAGATAAAAAAGAAAAGTAATTCTTCGACGTCAAGAAATGCAGGTCTCAGTTTGCAAGAAGAGAAAACAAAAGTTCATATGTGGTGACTGGTGGGAATTTCAAGAAGTCAGTGTGTCCTACTTACGCATTGGTTGCCCAGTAACATTTACGTTATTTTAAATCTACGTTATCTTGGCACAAACGGGTGATTCTATTTCATCACTTGGTACAACGCGAATGAGAAAGTCATACTGTTCTCTCTATTTTTTCATTGTTTTATTTAGGATTTAAAGGACATCATGAACGACTCAAAGTAATGTACACTGAACTGCCAAAAATTATGGGATAGCAGTATGCAAATTTTTAACTGGCGCTGCCGTCGTATAAAGGCTTCGACGCACGCCGTGATTTTTATCAGTTGCGAGGTGTAATCACGTGACTCAGGTTGAACAACTGCCAGTAGGATACAAATTTGAAAGTTTTGAATCCGTTTATTGGTGTAAATATGACATGAATGATAAGTTAAATAATATCCGAAAACTTGAACATTTCATGGTTCTGGATAACGCCCGAGTATTCTAATCATCACACCACCCAGAACGATCTGGTTTTCGCCTCCGGCCGCCAGTAGGATTATGGCAAGCCGACGTGAATTATTGTTGGAGTTTGAACGAGGCATGATAGTGGGAGCCAGACGGATGGGAAATTCAATTTCCGAAGTTGTGCGAACATTCAGTATTCCTTGATCCACGGTGTCCCGTGTGTACCGAGAATACCTCGTGGAAGGCATTACCACCCACCGTGGACAGCGCAGTGATCGACCACGGGTGCTGAATAACCGTGAGAAGCGGCGTCTGACCAGGATTGTCCATGCTAACAGACAAGCGATACTGGCTCAAATAACATCCACATTCAATGCAGGAGGTACCAGAGACATATCCATCAGGTCAGTGCAGCGTAATTTAGCATCCATGGGGTATGGGAGCAGAAGACCCACCAGAGTGTCTTTGTTAACACCACGACATCGGACACAGCGTCTCACCTCGGCTCGTGAACACGGCAATCGGTGTTGGAAGACTGGTAACATGTCGTCGCGTGGTCCGATGAGTCATGCTGCCAGTTGTTACGAGCTTATGGTAGGGTTCGGATGTGGCGCAGATCCCATGAGGCCATAAACCCAAGCTGTCACCAAGGCACTTTGGAAGCTTGTGGTCGTTCCATACATGTGTGGGGTGTCTTTACGTAGCACGGTTTGGGTCCTCGTAAACACGTCATTAACCGGCAATCACTTTGTTGCTCTGTTGGGTGACCACTTACAGCCCTTCATGGTCTTCATGTACCCCAACAACGATGGGATTCGCCATGTGGAAAATGCACCATGTCATTGGGCACAATTTATTCAAAATTGGTTCAAGGAGTATTTTCGACAGTTCCGATGGATGGTGTGGATATGGAGTTTGCCCGACTATAACCCAAGAGAGCACTTATGGGACGTGGTGGAAAGGTCCATTAGCACCCCAGATCCTGCACTTACAAAAAGCAGGGAACTGTGGGAGGCTGTTCAGACCGCATGGCTCAAAGTCTCTCCAGAAGTCTTCCGGCCACTTGTGAATCTATGCCACGTCGAGTTGCTGTTTGACCTACTCTAACACTTCGCCGGTTTAGAGAAGGTCCTACACGACGCTAGGTACGTATACCATGACTTTTGGCTCTTCATTGTAAGCAGCCACCGGTCCCTAATCGAGGCCCCCAATTCTAGGAAGGGAACAGCTACAACCATCATACAAACGCACCACTCATGCATCATGTGGGAGTCGAAATTGAGTCTATCTCTGACAAATTATTAGAAAACAGTGTCTCAGATACCTCGGTTATCGAGGTGGCTTCATCTTCTTCGTGGAGTTTCAGCTGCATACCCTGTGTATAAAGTGTATAAAAGGGCGGTTCTGGGCCAGTGGAGGATCAGTGTTAACCTATGGGATTCTCCACTTTGGTGGGTGGAGGATCATGGGGGAACGAAGGATCAGACCTTCCGCCATCTTGGGTGACTGATAACATTATGGGGGTGCGGAATGGGGTTGTGAAATAAGACTGCGCCATCTTAACATGACATCATAGGAGTGGGGAGTTGGCGTTATGGTTAAATTAGTATTTCGAAATGCTATCTCGGTACGAAGGGTGGATTGCGTTACAGATGTTTCAATTTGTTTTTATCTAACACGTGTTTGTGGAAACTTTTCTTTCAATCTCCCATCTTGTGAATTTTTCTTTCTATTTCCTTCGGGTGACTTTTATATTTTGAATGTTTTTTTTCAAATAATTTGTTTTTCTTTATGCATTTTGTAAGATTCTTTACAATTCTTCGACAAATAGTTTTATGTACGTTCTACATTGCTGTTCTAGTAGATTAAATGTTTCCCCGGTCAGCGTCATTTTCCCCCTCAGGAAATTTTACTGTGTGTGCGTGTGTGTGTGTCTGTGTGTGTGTTTGCAAATTCTCCTTGTTTTATTAAAAACCTTTTCGTAGATGATTCTTTATTTTTGCCACTAAAATGATTTTTAGTTGACAACGTTCGGAGATTTTGGTTTAAAACCCATATTAGCAAGCGAATATTCGAAGCTAAGTGTATTCGTAATTCGATCGAGTATTATTTCTAAGCCTATAATTTATTTTTGAATGTAATTTTCGCTACTTGGGAATTTTATCATTTTATTTTTCCGAAATAGTTCTTTTTTTTTATTTCGTAAGTTATTTTTTTCACTTGGCTAAATTTTCCATATCAGCATTGCATTAAAAATATCGCTTTCAAGAAATATTTTTATTTCTTTTTGTTTCTTCCGCTTATACAATTTTTCTTACTTGATTTTAATGTATTCCTATATAACTTAAGCCATTTTTTATTCTTACTTTTCGTGTAAGTGTACGAGAATTATACAGATCTTTAGTGGTTATACATAAAATTCAATTGTGACAGTATTTTTTTTATTCTTACTTTATTTTTTCATTTCTTTCCAACAAAAGTTTCTTCACTATTACTTTTTTTCCCCATTTACCTTAAACTATTTTTCAAAATGCTGTTCTCTACTAGTATATTCATTAAACTTTACGATGTATAAGCATTAATTTTTTCAAACTTCTCGATGTACACTGGCGTGCAAATATTAAGGACGAGACGGTTTTTCGAATATAACTCCGTGCAGAAGTGCTCCACATCGACTGAAATCATACCGCAAGATCACCAAGATGTAAGAATATGGGACAAGTGAGCAAAACCGTCCAAACAAGGAATCCAAAGGATACAAAGGCACTTTATTGAAAAGGTAGCTTCGAGCACAACTGGACAGAAGACCGAAACGTCCATGTGACAGGCGGCTGCCAAGAAAAATCCAGTCTTTAGTAGGGGATATGATCACCCCTAACTGTGTTGCAGGATTTACAACGTCCGTCCATGCTGAGGACGAGGTTGTCTAGAAGCTGTTGAGGCATCGCGGCCCATTCCTCTTGTAGCGCCAATCGCAGCTGCGGAATCGTTGCTGGCGGCTGGTGACGTGCCGCCAAGTGTCTCCCGAGAAGGTCCCACACGTCTTCGGTTGCATTTAGGTCCGGGGACCTTGCAGGCCAATCCATGCGTTGAATATCTTCACTCTCCAACAGCTCTACGACAGCGACTGTACGATGAGGTGTAGCGTTGTCGTCCATGAAGAGGAACTCAGGACCCACAGCACCTCTAAACAGACGCACGTGAGGCAGGAGAACCTCGGTACAATAGCGGACACCAGTGACTAAACCTCCTTGGAAGACGTGGAGGTCCGTACGGCTACCAAGCATGATACCGTCCCAAACACTCCGCCACATCCAAACCGGTCCATTTCGATGATGTTGGAGGTGTCATTGCGTGTTCACTGCTCTCTCCAGATGTGTATAGTCCAAAATCGCTCGTCAGACTAAATCGGCTCTCATCCGTAAAGAGAACTCGACCCCATTGCTGATGTGCCCAGGTCTTGTGTTCCTGGCACCAGAGAAACCGCCGTCTCCGATGAGCAGGCGTTAAGTGCACACACCGTACTGGTCGTCGTGCAAATAGCCCACCTCTGTGCAGCCTCCTGGCCATGGTAAAACGCGATAACGGACGTCCAGTTGTCTGTTGCGTGTGCCTTGCGATTTCTCCCGCTGTCTGCCGTCTGTCTCTTCTCGTCTGTAGGACAATATACCGGTCGTCTGCCGCCGTGGTTGCTCGTGGACAACCACTGTTAAACTCTCGGACAGCTGTTCCTGTCGTTTGAAATGCTCTCCAAGCTTGTAAAACGATGCTGTGAGCGATCCCGAACTTCTCGGCCACACTAGGCACACTTCGACCTTCTTCCAACTTCCCAATGACGCGACCTCGTGTAAAGTCATCCAGATGTCGTCTACTGGATTGCCTGTTGGCCATGTTACACGGTGGCAGCAATTCGACGTCGTTCAAACCGCTGTACACCGTGCAAAAGCTTTCACCGAATTGCTGAGCGCACACCGCCTGTGTGCTTTATATCCTTCCGACACTCCCCCACCCCTACGTCATGCTGCATATATGCGGATGCCCTACCGTACCGGGTCCTAGTCTATCTCCTGAGTGGTCTTTCGGTTCGTTCTGCCTGCTCGTTCCGCTGTTATGCTAATTTCTCCTTTTCGTCCTTAAATTTTGCACACCAGTGTAAATCTTAAATAGGCTCTTAAAAAGGTCAAAACTACATCGCTGCGTTTAGGCTTCATTCGCTGATTTCGAGTGGCCAGGATAATTCTTTGAATGGAACATGTGAATCATTTCCACGGATGTCAGTCGCCATTTGTGTGCGTTCCTGAACGTTGAGAAAATAGTAGACTGCAGGTGCAGTTTTCATCAGGAGGAAGGTACTGTGTAGCCTGTTGGTTAGCGCGTGTGACTTGAGGTCGTATGGTCCTTAGTTCATGTTCCATATTCTCTATGACTCGGAATCCTCTTTAATCTGTCATTCCAGGGAAAGAAATTCCCGTGTTATTAGCCTGTCCAAGGACTTCGCCATGTGGAGAAGTCCCTACCGAGATTTAAATTTTTGCTTCTTTTCCTTCTAACCAGATTTTTATTAGTACACAGAAACAGTATCAGAACCTAATTCTGTCAAAATGAGTCTCGTAGCTGGAACTGATGTACGAGGTGTGATGATAAAGTATCCAGACTGGTTTCATAAGTTCGGAATCGCACGACACAGCAGCAATCGGATTTGCACAGATTGACTTCAGAACCTGCTACCCACACACCGTCGTGTCAGAATAATATGACCGCCCCCGGAGTCACAGTGTACCCGCCAATGCACGTGACAAGGTCGAACACACGGAGATATAAGCTGCCGACCAGGACAGATGAGCCATAGTGCGTCACGTAAGCACAATGGTCAGAGGTAGTGATTTGATGGACGTCCAAAAAGGAATGATCATCGCCTACTGCTCCAAGGCTGGAAGAATCTCAGAAACAGCAGACTTCGTTGGCTGTTCGCGATGTGCTCTAGTAAGGCTGTACCAAGAAAGCACCGTCGCTACACCGAGTATCTCTGACGTCAAAACTGTGGAGCCCCAAAGGCCATCGACCCCAGAGGAGAACATCGCCTTCGTCGACTGGTAAAGGCAATCGAGGCGCAACAGTGCAGCAATTGACCACGCAAATGAACACTGGGACACCCAGGTACGTGTCGCCGATAAAAGTAGAGCAAACCCTGTTACGCATGGGTCTCCGGATCGATGCTGCTCCAAGTCGCCCATGTTAACCCAGGTCATTCGGCAAAGACTACTATCATAAGACAGTGGAAGAGCGGGAAAAGGTTGCCTTCTCAGACGAATCGAGGTTTTTACTCTACAGAAGTGACGGGCGGTGACAGATACGGCGTCAGATACAAGAGAACCAACACCTGAACCCGTTTGTCGATCAAGTACAAGCCAGCTCTGGCAGTGTACATGTCTGGGGGATGTTTTCCTCGTGTGACCTGGGACCGTTGGTACCACTGGATGATTTCCTGAACGCCAATGGCTTCCTGAACGCCAATGGCTTCCTGAACGTCAATGGCTACCTGAACGCCAATGGCTTCCTGAATATAATCAAAATGGGGTCAAAGGTCAGGGCACCGGAGCGGGATTTATTCCACAGCCATTATTCTCATAACTTGAGTAATGATTTTTGGTATGTTGGAAAGCGTGTCATAATCAATTCATTGCATGATTTTACTAACTTGATTTCAATAATGTGGGAATTCTGCATCATGAATGCGCCTCATCTGACGAGGCAATCAGCAAGTTGTACTACAGTCAGGTCACCGGCACAAAGAATGCACTGCTGCTCTAAAGTACAATAACTGCGCTTTCGCGAACACGCGGTTTAAACACAGCCCATTCTGGCTTCAGCAAGACTTGTCCCTCTCTAATAAGAGAGTTGGAGCAGCAGAGAAGCCGGACTAATTATGGTTGAACGGCAAAGGACAAGTACTGGTGTAGGAGTACTCCAACTCAATGCTCACCATGCGAGAGCCGCAACAGGGCAGATCCTCAGGGCTGCCAGTGACGTCGCTGCGAAAATCCTGCTCTTCCAGGAACCTTACAAGTCCCATGGTAGAGTGGAGGAGTTTCGCAACTCCTCACGGAGGTACTACTCTCGGTGCGAAAAACCAATGGTAGCCACAGTCGTTCTTGATCCAGATGTCGGAGCTCTGGAGCTTGAATGCACATCCAATGCGGTGACATTGGGCATAGAGAGGAGCAATGAAAAAATCTTGCTAATTAACGCATACTGTTCACCCTCCGGTGTTCTCTCAGACGTGCTAAACACCATCTCTCGGTTGCTGGATTCCTATCCGCAGCACGAGACTATCATTGCAGGCGATTTCAACGCTAAAAGCCCTCTAGGGAGACCAGGATTCATCATTTCGTCAGATCTGACGATCCGGAACGATCCTGACAGTGTCCCTACGTTCCAAGGTGCTCCTGGGACATCGTGGATCGACCTCACCCTCACGAGGACATCAGTCCTCACCTTCCTCCAGAACTGGCAGGTTCTGGACGATGTGAGTTGCAGCGAACACCTTGCTATATCCTTCACGATAGGGATTGAGAAAACTGGGAAAAAGCCCAAGTCTAGGTTCGACGCCCGGAACCTCAGATGGTCGGACCTCCAGGGCCGACTATCAGATCTGCTTAGAGAAAGAAGTGCAGCAGATCCGGATAAGGTAGATGATCTAAACGAATATCTCGGTCAACTAACCAACAAGATAGTAGCGACTGGTAAAGGTTGCAGGAAAATGGGAGGTAGGGCAAGACCCCTGCTTCCCTGGTGGTCGGAAAATCTGAGCCTTCTGCAAGGGAAGGCCAGACGCAGCAGACGAAGAATGCAACGCGAGAGATTTGACCCGGACATGAGGGAACGCCTGAAAAGGGAATATAATCTCTCCAAACGCTACATACCGCAAAGCACTTATAGCATCGAAGAGAGAATACTGGAGATATTATGCGAGACCACCCCTGTCGGGAATCCCTTTGGGATACCGTACAAGGTGGCAAAGGGCTCGCTCACCGGCCCACTGTTACTAGCCTCCGTCAGGACAGAGAGTGGTACCAACACCGCCACTCTGCAAGATACAGTGGAAGTGCTCTTAAACCATCACTTCCCGGCCGATGAGGAGTTCGGGGGTCTCCCCTGATCAAAGATCGATCAGAGAATGCTGCAGAGATCCACCAGACACGCTCGACAACCCGCCGTTCACGGAGGAGGAGGTAGGTGCTGCAATCAACAGCCTGAACAAAGGCAAGGCACCAGGAATAGATGGGTTGGACCTCTCGGTCCTCAGAGAGGTGTTTCTAGCCAACCCAGGGTACTTTGTTGCCCTGTAGAATAAATGCCTGGAACTAGGATGTTTTCCATCAATGTGGAAGACTGCGCTGCTCGTCCTCTTCAGCAAGGAAAACAAGAGACCAGCAGATCCCGCAGCCTATAGGCCGATTTGCCTGTTACCAGCATGGAGTAAGGTGCTGGAAAAGGCCCTTGTTATCCGAGCAACAAGGCATAGATGGGTTGGCTGCTGGAGAGCTTGCGTAGTCGGCCTAGGTAAGCTCTCCAGCAGCTAATTCAGTTTCACGCCGGAGAAGTGTACCGGCCAAGCGCTGGCCAACCTTACTAAGCAGGTAAAGCTCAATCGAGCGCAGGGAAAGCACACCTGCCTCGTCTCAATGGATGCGCAGGGCGCCTTCAACAACGTCTGGTTGCCACTGCTGTTAGACCGTCTGAAAAGACTTGGAATCTTCAGGAATCTGTTCCTGCTAATAAGCGATTTTTTCTTGCTTAGAAGGGTAGAGTTTGAGGTCGGAGATAAGACCTACAGCAGGGAGTACACAAAAAGGTGCCCGCAGGGCTCTTGCTCGGGCCCCTTGTGGTGGAATGTGGTTGCAGATACGGCACTTGCGCTTCCACTAGAAGATAGGGTGCAGCTGCAGGCCTACGCAGATGACCTCATATTTGTGTTATCCGCATCTGGTAGGCACGTGATTGAGCGGAAGGTACACACAGCTCTCTCACAGCTCGATAGTTAGAGCAAGGAGTCGCTCCCGAAAAGACGACACTTTTGCTAATAGCCAAAAAGGGAAACTGGTCACTCCCCCGAAGTGTCGCTTCAATTGTCACACTATTAAAGCAGTGAGAGAGATGCGGTACCTAGGAGTCATCCTAGACACCAGACTGTCGGGGCTGCCTCGCCTTCGCTTCTCGAAGGAAAGATGTACCAGCATCCTTAATAAGATCAATGAAATGCGGCTGACTGGGACAGCTAAAAAGGTACTCTATAAGCGAGGGATAGAGCGCTTGCTAACATATGCGTGTTCCGCATGATGGTCGGACACGGTTACAATCAGAAATGGCATAAATCAAATTCAGCGCAGAGCGCTACTGGGCATGACGAGGTGTTTCCGCACGACCTCCACAGCAGCGCTACAAGTGCTGACGGGGTGTGAACCGGCGAACCTGGTCGTAGCGAGGGAAGCAGTAATGCAGACCCTTCGCTACAAGGACGACGTTTCTCTCTTCGGACACCAGTACCGGTCGTCCGAGGTGGAACTACTGATAATGGACTGAACTTGCCACCCAGCCAACGAGCTTTGTCTGACGTGGGACAAAGCTCTCCATACAGGACAGGGGAAGGAACTGTTCACGGACGGTTCGAAGATAAGTGGTAGTGTTGACGCGGGGTTCTGCGTGCTCTCGGATGGCAACAAGACACACGCGTAACGAGTGAAACTATCGACCAACTCCTCTGTCTTTCAAGCAGAGTTGTTGGCGATCAGGAAGGCGCTGCGTTGGGAGCTGTCTACCAACAGCGAAGGGGCTTGTAGCATATTCTCTAATAGCCAAGCGGCCCTGAAAGCACTTGGTCAGTTCAGGAGTAAGACTCCCCTTGTCAGAGACATAAAAGCGCTACTCAAGTCAGCGGGAAGCATGGTGGTTTCCTTCCACTGGATCCGAAGCCATGTCGGTACAGTTGGAAATGAACGGGCAAACCAGCTAGCGAAGGAAGCTGCTGGAAAAGAGGGCATAGATTTTCAGATGCGAATGCCGTTTCAAAGCGTGCGGATACAACTGAAAAACGCCATATTAGTGTAGTGGCAACAGAGATGGGATGAAGGGGATACGGGCAGAAGAACACGCCGTATTTTTCCCTGAATCTCGATTAGGCGCACTGAGGGTAATGGGTTCCTTAACCAGGTACTAACCGGCCATGGTGTTTCGCCGGAGTACCTCCGCAGATTTGCGGTTAGGGAACGAGTGTGCAGCATTGGTTCCAAGACTGCAGATGTCGCACACATGATTCTGGAATGTGCTTCTCTGCCAGGTAAGAGAACAACTTTGGTGCCAGAATTGGCAAAGACGAGGGACGTCTCGATCCTGCTGGCGTACCCAAGAGCGCGACAGGGGATCATAGAGTTGTTCAAGCACCTCATAGAGCAGCAGACGGTTTACCTAATTGAGGGGTGACTGCAGAAGATAGAAGAAAGACGAAGACGGAGAAGAGGAACTGATGACTCGAGCCCAGAGTCATCACCACAGAACTGGCAATATAGTCCTGTGGCAGTGTAAGTATGAGTGTAAATAGTTTCAATGTAAATAATTTCAATGTTTTTTCAGTGTGAGAGGGCTCATTGAGCAAAGGATTTACTTCCCTCGTAAAGATGAGTTCCTCATAGTATAAATGTGCATGTACCTATTTGTTTGAATAAAGGGCAGTCGCCCCAAACAGTTCCCGCTAGCGATCGATTCTCCCAGACAGGGATAGAGATATTTTCTAGCCCCTGCCTAAATGACACGCACACACTGGTCATGATGGAGAGGTGAGAGATGCCGGCCCACGGGGACAGCAGCAAGCTGCGGTTTAACGGATCGATCCTGTCCGGGTGGGGGACTGTTGGATCCTGGCAAGATTACTCGCAACGCCGTCACTTTTAATGTCAAGAGAGTTTGTTTAACCCTGTGGAGTCCGCAATTGGACGATACAGGTTGAGGGTCATCAGCTAGTTTTTACTGTTAAGTTTTGCGACGTTTGAGGGACGCAGTTTGTCGCAAAAGGCAAGCATCGCATGAGACTGGCGATTAGAAACACCCCCATCACAACGTGCCTGCTCATGAATCGTAACTTGTGTAGAGGTTTCTCGATAAGCTCCGCACGGTACAGATCCAACAGCCACCCGATATGCCAGATCTCGCTCCCTGCGACTGTATTTTTCTTCCCCAAAATCAAATAACACTCTAAAGAAAAAGGATTTCAAAATATTGCGGAGATACAGCAGAATACGACGAAGCAGCAGTCAGCTGTTCCAGAAGATGACTACAAAAAAGTTTTGAGCAGTGGAAACAGCGCTGTTCAAATTGTGTGGCTTCGGAAAGGGTCTACATCGAAGGCGATTAAGTTTAAAATCTGTAAGTCTTGACGTTTATATCTACACTACTGCTCATCTTTATTTCACAAAATTATACACAGTCGTATCAGAATAATATGACAACCTGCCTAATAATGCGAATAACCACTTTCGGCCTAGATGACAGCGGCGAGACGGCGTTTCATGGAATCAGTGAGGCCCTGGAAGGTTGCCCGAGGCACACGTGCCATTGGGACTTCAGCAAAGCACAGAGGTCTCAGAGATGGCGTGGTTGTGGGAAAGCACGTCGAACCTGTCGATACTAATAGTCCTACAAATGCTCTATGGGATTGAGCTCGGGCGATTTCGCAAGCCAAGGGAGAACGGAGACATCACTGTCGTGTTCCTGGAACTAGTCACGCACCCTCTTAGCAACGTGGCAGGGCACATTGCCCTGTTGGCAGACACCATCACCACCAGGGTAAACGTCCAACATGAAGAGATGTATGTTGTCAGCGAGGGTGGACAGGTAGCCATTGGTGTTCAGGGACCCATCCAGTGGTACCAGCGGTCTTAGGTCATACTAGAAAACACCCCCAGACATGCACACTGCCACAGCTGGCTTGTACTTGACCAACAAGCGGGTTCGGGTGTTGGTTCTCGTGTGTCTGACGCCGTATCCACCACCGTCCGTCACTTCTGTGGAGTAAAAATCTCGATTCGTCGGAGAAGGCAACCTTTTTACGCTCTTCCACTATTTAAAGACGGCAGTGACATGTAAACTGCAGGAGTCGTTGTCCATGGACCTGAGCTAGCATGGGCACCTTGATGCAGCGTCGACTCTGGAGACCCATGCGTAACAAGGTTCATTGTATTGTTATGATGGACACGTATCTAGATGCCCCAGCGTTCATTTGCGTGGTCAATTGCTGCACTGTTCCGTGTCGATTGTCCTTTGCCAGTCGACGGAGGCAACGTTCTCCTCTGGGATCGATGGCCTTTTGGGACTCCACAGTTATGACGTCTGGAGGTACTCGGTGTGCCAGCGGTGCATTCTTGGTACACCCTTACTACAGCACCTCGCGAACAGCCCACGAAGTCTGCTGCTTCTGAGATGCCTCCACCCTTGACACGGTAGCCAATGAAAATTTATTTTTGAACGTCCGTTAATTCACTTCCTCTGCTAATTGTGCTCGTGTGACGCACTATGGCTCACCTGTCCTGGTCGTCCGCTTATATCTCCGTGTTGTCGATCTTGTCACGTGCACTCTGTGGCGCGCTTGGGTGGGTAAACTGGGATTCCAGAGTTGTCATATTATTCTGATATGGCCATGTATATACCTATCGTAGATACCAACACGCCAACTGAACAGTAACAGATACGACAATAACGTATAGGGAGTGATGAATGTAGTGAAGATCACCTTAAACGGCCTTTGTTCTTCTCAGAATTGCGTAATGCCTCAAGTGTAATGAAAAGAAGCTCTAGTGAATGCTATTGCAGTTAGTGGTGGCTTTACAACACAAAGCTAAGCCTTGCATATGCGAACACTGCATGAAGTTTAAAATCTTTTTCATGCTAAATATACCTTAATAAAATACGATGCACAGAGTCTGTTTATCTGAAGAAAAGGTACCTCGCAAAATGCCGGCTGTGGTGCAGAAACACAGGAAAATAAAAACATGGTCATCTTTGATGTCACACCGTAAGTCGATTTACTCTTTATGTGTTTTGGAACTGAAATTTGTAACCCCATTCCGTATTCTTATTTTTATACTTTTCTATATAATATAGGGTCTGTCGTAGGCCTGCTGTTTTTCGATTGCATTATTTTGTTCCAGTGAGCGATAAGAAAACACACGTTTCAGCTAATTAATTATTTTCGGCAACTTTTCTCAAACTGTGGGTTGCGAGCCGATTTTTTGATGGGCCGCAGAACGTCTTCGAAATGTGTTTGTAATGATTTGAAAATAGAAAATGATGAAAAAATGGGTAAACTAAAAAACGAAAAAAGATGAAGAAAATAAGGCCCATAAAATACTATCCATTAAAGCTAGGTGGGCTCCGAAATGTTGTCATTCTTAAAATTTAGCAGTGGTTCTAAAGAGTTTAGGAAGCACTGATCTACGGTATTTGTTATCGTAGCACTTGATATTATCTGAAGCAAGATACAACAGAAAGCGAGTACGTTTTCTCTGCTCCAACGAAATGACGAGAAGACAATTAATACGCGTAGCGTGGTGTCGCATAGCACCCTGTCGACCTTCAAGGAGAGCGTTTAACTGCAGAACATTAAATACCTTCTCAGGAGTGCCATTCTTTGCTCGCGGAAGAGAAATTTCTCTTCATAGTACTTAACTTGAATGTTGACAGCCGGAACGAAATACAAGGTGTACTTTCATGCACGGATAAAATGCTTCTTTCAGTGCACAACAGAAAATTATTTTAATAATATTTCATTTAGTCTACTGACATAGCAACCAGGACAAAAAGAAAACAACCAATTCTCTGTGCCATCTGTTTTGCTGTGACGTCAAACGGCAAATAAAAATAGTGATAAGGGTAACTAGACACAGATGGAGAAGGAGAGAGAGAGAGAGAGAGAGAGAGAGAGAGAGAGAGAGAAATCGTGAAATGTTTTGGTGAAAAAAAAAGATTAATTTAATTTATTTTGAGACTATTGAATTGGTCGTTATTTATTAAAAGGCGTTATATTTATGCTGGTATTAAAATTTAAAATATGGAAATTATAGAAAATTTAAATTTGGGAGATGGGTGGATGCATTTCGAAACAAAAATATTTTCTAAGTACTAGAAAAGGCCATGAACATCCTAAACAAAAATGCATCTGAAAATTTACATTCCACAAGAAGTTATTGTAAAGTTTGCGTTGTTTGTGTTCAAGCAGAGTTGAGTCACCTGAAAGTGCAAAAATAAGTGAATATTGTTGCATGTGTATAAAAATGTGTCACTATAAGACATATGATAAAATGTACTCGTTCAACAACAACTTGTGGAGGCGGTGAAAGTCAATTTAAAAAGGTTAGGACAAAAATTGCAGTTATGAAATACCTTAGAAAACCAGGATTCGGATCGATAGCCTTAGTCAAGCTAAGGGGGAGTACATGGGACCAAGTCATGGAAGACAACAGCACACAAAAACTTTCCACACTGCACTCATTTTGAACTTTTTTGAAAGGCTACTGCCTGTATTTATTATTTTTCTTTAAAAACTTAATGAGTTAATTTTAATGGACAAACAGATATTATTTCCTTTTTTTCTTGTTTGCTTAAACACAGCAGTATAAAACAGAATCTCAATTTACTTTCTATTTCTATTTGGCCACTGGCCTTATGAACAGCACAACTTTACATATGTCAACACAGTTAGTTTGAACACTAGGCTTTTAATTTATGCCTTCAAAATCATACTATGATTCGCATGGTTTACACAAGAAAAAGATACTGGATTATTTTTAATTCCACAAGGCGGACAAGTTCTGTTCTTTTGAAACGTACTCTCCTCTCTCTCACCCAGTTAGCTCAATGACCAATTTACAATTTTACACTTATTGATTTAAATTTAAACACTCTTAGCAAACTCCGCAATCTCCCAGACCAGATTCAAAGACTTCAATTAAATTTACAGTTATTTTAAGAGCCACAAATTATACTTTAACAAATCTACTATCAGCAAGTAAACAAACCAAGTAAATTATCCTCAAAACAGAATTTACACTGAGCACAAGCATTAATTAACATTACATAACCTATAGAACTATCCTGAATGAACCTACTTCACTTATAAAGAAACCTCACTAACTAATCTTAAAAATTATCACTATTCATAACATCAACATAATTCAGAAATTCAAACAATCTTCTTGCACTAGCTTGCTCATAAAAATCACCTCACTCTGCACTTCACATAATAGCTCAGGATACTTAATAACTCTACACTGTAAACAAAAGCTCAAAATACCAATTAACTAAATTTCCAAACTAAATATCAAGTTCACTAACACCAACAACCAGAATTTAGAATTTACATCCCTAGCACTACAGCAAATCATAAACAAATAAATTTAGATACTTTAAATCACCAAACAAACTTAAATTTAACACCTGCAGTGAATTACTGAAGTAGCGGTGAGGCAAATACTCTCAGTTCAGACACTACCCTGGGTTTTGAGAACCAACACAGGAAGAAAATACCAAGTCAGGCTGAAGGCGTGAAATTGGGTCGTGAATCCACTTTCAGCCTATGCAAAGGGAAAGGAAAAAATCCTCAAGTGTGACACATCATCATCAGGCACAGAATTTCCTCTAACATGATCTCACCACATTTCTTGAAGCAACGCTCGACCGACCCTCGCTGGCAGTACATATTTCCGTGAGCAGCGAAACTACTGGGGGGTTTGAAGACAAGTTTTCCCCCAAAAACCACGTCTTCAAGGATCTCCCCTTTTCGAGACCAATGCATGATCTCACCTTGATCAACCACGCCTGCAAGAGCCTGTTGTACTTCAACCCTAAATACTCCAGGCACATCTGGCCCAGAACTAACACAACTATATCCCAGGAAAAATTCACTTATCTCTCTATATCCCAAGAAATCCAAAAATCACTATATCCACATATATCCCAGGAAAATTCACTTCTCTCTATATATCCCAAGAAATCCTAAATCACAATATCCACATGTATCCCAGGAAAAATCACTTATCTCTATATCCACATATGTCCCAGGAAAATTCACTTATCTCTATATCCACATATGTCCCAGGAAAATTCACTTATCTCTATATCCACATATGTCCCAGGAAAATTCACTTATCTCTATATCCACATATGTCCCAGGAAAATTCACTTATCTCTATATCCACATATGTCCCAGGAAAATTCACTTACCTCTCTCCACATATATCCCAGGAAAATCACTATTCTCTCTATATCCCAAGAAATCCTAAGTCACAATATCCACAAATATCCCAGGAAAAATCACTTATCTCTATATCCACATATGTCCCAGGAAAAATTCACTTATCTCTATATCCACATATGTCCCAGGAAAATTCACTTATCTCTATATCCACATATGTCCCAGGAAAATTCACTTATCTCTATATCCACATATGTCCCAGGAAAATTCACTTATCTCTATATCCACATATGTCCCAGGAAAATTCACTTATCTCTATATCCACATATATCCCAGGAAAAATCCCTAGCAAGGAAATTCCTCTGCACCATGGCAATGCGCAGGTCCACTTCAGACAATAACACTGACCATTTACATAACCCACTAAATATTTTCACCTTATTGAAAATTAAAATTACATTTAGACTTTTAACCTTATAGTAGAAACAAGAAAATTTAGGCCAAAGAAAAGAACAATTAATACTGGAACTGGTGAGCAAAAGTGTGTCTTCTCAACCCATGATGTTCATTCTTTTTGTGAAAATACTAAACTTGAGAACCTAAATACCTCAACTTTTATTTTGCACATATCGCATCCTGGTGAAAATTCCCTACTCAGAGCCCTCTGCCCTAGGACAAGATCCCTGCTTGCCCTAAGATCACCCCTTTCCAATGGGAGATTAACACTCATCTGGAGCATGTAAAATACTGGTCCTCAATTAACACTCCTACCATCTCAATTTCGACACTCAACACTCCAAGAATGTAAACAGCACTTTAGGTTTCCAATTTCATCACACTATATTATGTTCCCAAAATTCCAATATAAATCATCCCATAATTTATCTTCACTCATAAAAAAAATAACTCAACGCTGTAAAAGACTAGAGAGAAATGTTTACAATTATTTTATCACCCCCGACATCACAATAACACTGCTTTTTAAATATCACATGCCCAACTAAACTATTATCGATGCACCAAAATTTACTGTGCTCAAACTATTAAACTAAATTTCTCCGATACATCAAAATTTACTGGCCTGGGAAGTTGCTAAAATACCAGACATGACAGCACAAAAAAAAACATAAATGAAAGCATTTTCAACTCCCCTCTCTTTTTTTTTCTTTCTTTTTTTTTTCTGAATTCGTACCTGAGTAACTAATACATTTTAATTTTGAAAGCTGAACGACGACACAGCCAAAATCAGAGGAAAAAAACTTGCTCTTTTTCTTTTCGTTTCTTATGCTCAGCTCGAAGTTTAGGTACCCTGCGTGGGATGTTATATATCAATACAAAAAGATGTGAACTAAAACATTACCTTCGAGCTGGCGTTCCTTTTTTTTTTCTTCTTTTTCTTTTCACCATAGTTTACAGTCCAGGCACAACCACAGTCTTGTTAGTATTATCCTTTCTTCCTCAAAGTTCCCTTCCTTAAACGGTTAATGGCCGAGGTAACCATTTCCGAAACTTCGGGATGAGATGGAACCTTTTTTTATTTATTCATACTTTTTTTTTTCTCTTTTTTTCTCTTCCCTCCCTCGGCCTTTGAAGCAGGCCTCCTTTTCGAGTAGCAGCCGAGTTGGGAGCGGTAGAGGCTGGGCCCACTCTTCCAGGGGTTTCCATAAGGGAGAAGGCATGTCCTCCTTCAGCCAAGAATTTTCCATTGACGACAATGTCCCAGCCTGCCGCCATTTGTTCTTCAGGACGAGGTTCCCGGCTGGCGGAATGCCGCTTTAACTGCATTCTACATCGTCAAAAAAAACTTTTCAACAGCCAGCCCAGATCCAGAGTGTCCCCTTGTGGTGGACTGGTGGTCAGCAAAATGCTGCCATGGAAAAAACTCTTTTTTTTCTCTGTGGTTCTCTCCCGCCAAAAGGCGAGGAGAAAAACTCCGCCGTCCCTCTTTCTCTGACGTCCAGCAACAAGCCAAGAGCAAAAGTGACTCTCTACGGATAAAAACTCAGGGGGTGCTTGAAAACCGCTGACCCTCTCATTGGTCGAAACTTCAGCCTAGCAACTCACTCCTTCCCAACGGACTCTTCACTCCCACGCCTCGAGTGACCTCTGACCTTCACACGTGCAGAGTAGGCCCATCTTGACCCTGAGGTTCTAAAAATAGATTTCTGCTGCTGAATTTCCTACCCCAAAAGACGAAAAGATGTTACTTTTGTGCGACTTTGGAAACAGGAACGCAAAAATGGCGGATTCTTGCTTTGCAGAAAATCACTAGTTTTAATTTTCTTTTTCTCTCGTTCCGTGATGTTAAAGTAAAATTAATTTTGATTCTCTGAGCTGCACACCTACTCGCCTTTTCCTATCGCGATAAAAGAACAGATAAAATAATTATTTTCAAAACCCCAAAGTCAGTTAAATCAAATATTATTCTTTTTTTTTTTTTTCAACATGAAATTTTGTTTTCCTGGTAGTGATTAAGACAAGCGAATTTTGCGCATGAATTCCCCTGCCTTTCAACCAGGAATTTTCTTCTAACGTATGTCATGGAAGAAAATTTTTGCATTAATTAATCTCCGATAAACCACCAGAAAGATTGATCAGGTCTCTCTGAAATTCACCAGAGGTTAAAATTTTCGCCATGACAAATCGTGAAATTAACTGAGAGCGAAGACGAAAAAGGAATAACAGCAACCAAGTTGAAGGAGAAAGCTTTCAAAAGGCAAAGAGAGGTAAACTCGACCGAGGGCGAGAAAGACTGATGGGAGGATGCAGTCGACAGAAAGCAAAAAGAGAGAGAGGTAACGTATTAGCAACCTAGTAGAGGAGGGGGGAGGTATCCAAGAGAGAGAGAGAGAGAGAGAGAGAGGGAGAGAGAGGATAAAATCAAACAAGAACCAGAAAGTGATAGATGGGGAAAGCAGCCTACATAATGCTAAAGGGAAGAAAGGAACAGCAACTAAGTTGAAGAAGGGAGTATTCTAAGGAGAAAAGAGGGGGGAAGGGATAGCGTGAAATCATCGGGGAGCGAGAAAGAGTATATGAGGAGAGAGAAAGAAAGCAACCGAGAGAGACAGAAAGAGAAAGGAAGAAGGAGCAGGAGCCAAATGAAAGAATGCAGCATCCACAACAGATGAAGCGCAAAATCAACAGAGAGAGAAGGAGAGAGAGAAAGAGAGAGAGAGAGAGAGAGAGAGAGAGAGAGAGAGAGAGAGAAGGAGACAGAGATTGAGATAGAGATCGTGAAATTAACTGAGAGCGAAGAAGAAAATGGAAGAACAGTAACCAAGTTGAAGGGGAAGCTTTCAATACACAAAGAGAGGTAAAAGCCACCGATAGCAAGAAAGACAGATTGGGGGATGCAGTCGACAGAACGCAGAAAGAAAGAGGGGTAAAGTAATAGCAACCTAGTGGAAGAAAAGGTATCCAAGAGAGAGAGAGAGAGAGAGAGAGAGAGGATAAAATCAAACGAGGACCAGAAAGTGATAAATAGGGAAAGCAGCATACAGAATGCTAGAGGGAAGAAAGAAACGGTAATTAAGTGGAAGAAGGGAGTATTCGAGAGAGAAAGATAGGGGGAGGGATAGCGCGATATCATCCGAGAGTGAGAAAGGGTATGAGAGGACAGAGAGAAAGCAATCCAGACAGACAGAAAAAGAGAGGAAGAAGAAGTAGGTGCCAAATGAAAGAAGGAAGCATCCAAAACAGATAAAGCATGAAATCAACAGAGAGAGATAGACGAAAAGTAACTGAGAGGTAGAGGCAGAGAAAGTGTAAAATCAGTCAAGACAGATGATGCAATCAAGTGAAAGGGGAAGCAAACATGAGCGACAGAAAAAACAATAACACAAGAGGTAAAGAGTAAAGCAGCAGAGAGAGAGAGAGAGAGTGTGTGAAATCAACGGAGATAAAAAAAAAGAAAAGGAGACAACCAAGTGAAACGGAAGAAGAGATATACGAACAGTGAGAGAACATTAAAGATTTCAAATATCGAATATCCAGAGAAATTGTTAGGCCTCTGCTACCGTCACCAAAGTGCCGAGGAACATCCACATCTGCCGTTCTGCATCCCTAAACGCTTTGAACTAATACGTTATTCATATCGCTGTAAACAACGATAATCCAGTACAAAAAAGTGCTTTTTAGATTTTAGATGCCTTTCTAAAATGCACTAAAGCAATGCGTGTGTGTATGTGTGTGTGTGTGTGTGTGTGTGTGTGTGTGTGTGTGCGCGTGTGTTTGCGAGCGCGTGTCACCCCCACACTCTGTAATATTCTGAAAAAAATACGCAGATGTTTTTTACCATCACCAAGAAAATTTTACATCTGATTTCATATTCTGAAATCAAAATGCTTCCAGCTTCAGTACAAATTAAGAAACATAAAATTATGGCATTTTGTTTCCCATGTACATTTCAAAACGTTTACTGTAATGGTGTTCGAAAAACAACAATTTTCAAGTTTCAGAAATAACTGAAGATGTACACACAAACAAAAAACAAAGGACTATATTTGGTATTAAATTTGGCACAAAGTTGGCTCGAAGTGAGCTTCGTGTAAAACGTATAGGTGATGAATAAGTGGTTCTGAGATAGTTTAGGTGTTGTTTAGTGAACCTGCTTTACATCGATATGAATAAAAGTTTCTTTGAATTTTCTTTTTTCATATTTTACGAAGGCCTGTTATAAACACGAACCATAAGAAATATTGCAGACATAACACATAAAAATAAATCAAAATTTTCTGCATTCTATTTTCCCCTGGGAAATAAATGTACAAAATTATTTGGTGAGGGAAAATCTTAGATTCAGTGATTCAGTCCTCAAAAGAAATTGTTATGGAAATTACCTGACAGCCTTTGCCCTTGTATAGGAAATAACATTTCGCATCTGCGAGTTCAGAGCTACATCACAGTATTTACCAGTAACAAATCACTCCTGTCTCTTGACGTGTCATAAAGCATTAGTTGATAACGTAATGTGCCGCTGGGGCATGTGGTATACATATCAGATTTCCAGGCGGCATACCTCTCGTGGTTGAAATAACTCTGCCTTAGTTCATGACGTCATCCGTTACAGAAATGCTGCCACAGTTTTGGTGCATCCGTATGTTTTACGGACCACGTGGCATCCATCAACGCAGCATAAGTTTTCAGGCCTACGTCAGAAATTGATCCCTGGTTTCATTGCTGTTCATTTCTACAGGAAAGAGCATTTATTGCCGTCGACGTAGCATATTTGAACGAATTCGGGAATTTCGTTGTTGCTTAAGAATCATTAAAATTCAATTGACTTTCGATTTTATTCATCTGAATACACGTAAAGATTTTATTCATATGATTCTTTGTTTTTGCATAGCCGATTCCTGTAAATCGCATTCACAAAAATACACTGAGTTACAGTGTGTACAGAAAATAAATATTGGGTTGCTGCAAACGAACAGTGGAGAAAAGCACAACCACAGCGGAATAGAACCATCCACAGGAGTTGCGAGTATTACGGCGCAGAGTTACTGCAAATAGCTAGCGCGTGTGTGTAGAACAAGGTTAAAGCGTGGTTTGTTTGGACGTAACGTGGCTTGCAAAGGAAACATACAAACGCCGGATTTGAGAGTCATCTTCCTGTATGAATTTAAACTGGGCCATTCTGCAGGAATTGCCGCTAGAAACGTTAACAAAGCGTTTGGGGAGAATACAGCCAACAAACGAACCATTCAGCGATGGTTTGTTAAGTTTCGAAGCGGAGATAAGGACCTGTAAAACGAAGCACATGGTCACCTACTGTTGCTGTTTATGACGATCTTCTGTAACGTGTGGTTGAGGTGGACCCCGAAAAACCTGTCGTCAGATAGCGACAGAGGTAAGTGTCTCCCACACGACAGTTGTTTGGCGTCTGGCACCGCTGGGTAAGGTTAAAAAGCTGGACATGTGGCTGCCGCATGAGTTGCCAACTGCCAATGAGACTAAGCGTTTGGAAGTCTGCACGTCGCTGCTTGCCAGGAATAAACAGGAACTTCTACTGCATCAAATCGTCACCTGCGACGAGACGTGGGTCCTTTATGATAATCGGAAACGCTCTGCACAATCGGTAAGCAAGGCACATCCTGGTGGACTGCATCTTAAGTCACTCCTACACACCAAAAAGATGATGATTTTTGTCTGGTGGTCTACAGCCGGGAAATTCATCGGAATTTTTTGGCAACAGGCCAAACCATCACTGCAGAACGTTAGTGTGCTGAATTACACCACATGCACGGGAAATTGCTGCAGAAACAAGTGGCTTTGGTCAACAGACATGGTGTTCTTCTGCTCCAGGATGACTCTCACTCTCATGTCGCACAACGAACGATGCTGACACTAAGTGCCGCAGGCCCAGTTTCTTGACTGGTGGTTAACTCTCTGTACACTTTAACAGCTGCTGTCCTCGAACAATTTACAAGTGTAGCAGTTTTGTTAATGCTCGCACCATTGCTTCGAGCACCCGCGACCATTTCACGTTCAAAGTCCGTGAGGCAGCATCTTTACCCTTTATTTCTCGCGCAATGCGCTTCGTTAGTTTCTGCATGCCTTCAGCGTTCCCTTTTTCATACCGATACAGCCACCTTGTGTCAGCAGCATCTGCGGGATGGCTACTTTGCATAAAATGGTCTGGTGGTCGTAATATTAGTACTTGCATAAAATGGTCTGGATATCATAATAGTAGTACTTGCATAAAATGGTCTGGTGGTCATAATATTATTACTTTCATGAAATGGTTTGGTGATCATAATATTAGTGCTTGCATAAAATGGTCTGGTGGTCATAATATTAGCACTTGCATAAAATGGTTTGAAGGTCATAATACTAGTACTTTCATAAAATGCAATGGTGGTCATACTTGCATAAAATGGTCTAGTGGTCATAATATTAGCACTTGCATAAAATGGTCTGAAGGTCATAATACTAGTACTTTCATAAAATGCAATGGTGGTCATAATACTAGTACTTTCATAAAATGCAATGGTGGTCATAATACTAGTACTTACATAAAATGGTATGGGGATCATAATAGTAGTACTTGCAGAAAATGGTCTGGTGGTCATAATATTAGTACTTTCATAAAATGGTTTGGTGGTCATAATATTAGTACTTGCATAAATTGGTCTGGTGGTCATACTTGCATAAAATGGTCTAGTGATCATAATACTAGTACTTGCATAAAATGGTATGGTGGCCATAATACTACTACTTGCATAAAATGGTATGGTGGCCATAATACTACTACTTGCATAAAATGGTATGGGGATCATAATAGTAGTACTTCCATAAAATGGTCTCTTGGTCATAATATTAGTACTTGCATAAAAAGGTCTAGTGGTCATAATGTTAGTACTTGCATAAAATGGTCTGGTAGTCATAATATTATACTTGCATAAAATGGTGGACAAAAGGTTATACTTACATAAAATGGTCTGGTGGTCATAATAGTAGTACTTGCATAAAATGGTTTGGTGGTCATAATATTAGTACTTTCATAAAATGATCATGTGGTCATAATAATTAAACCATTCAAAGATATGTTATTAATAACATCTATGAAAATGTAAGTGCAAATATTCGGCTATTGGCGAATACAGCTCCCATAAAAGTTGGAAAGGGAGTGAGACAAGGTGACACTATATCTCCCAAACTCTTTATTGCCCCATTGGAAAACGTCTTTCAATCACTGAACTGGGAAAACAAAGGGATAAAAATTAATGGAGATTATCTAACTCACCTTCGTTTTGCTGATGACGTAGTCATTTTTGCAACTACCCCATCAGAGCTACAGAGTATGACCCAGGAACTTGCTGACAAGAGTAAAGAAGTGGGATTAAAAATGAACTTTCAGAAGACAAAAGTGATGTACAATGCTTTTACAAAAAATAAAGATTTATCGATTGATGGGGAAAAGCTGGAGATAACCAATACCTATTATCTTGGACAGCAGATATCAAGTAAGGGTCACATTGATGAAAAAAATTATCGGCGTATAAAATTTGCCTGGAGAGCTTTTGGAAGAAACATTATAATTTTCAAGAGCAATATGCCATTATGCCTTAAAAGAAAAGTGTTTGATCAATGCATCCCTCCAGTGCTTACGTATGGTGCAGAGACATGGACCTTACCTACAAGAGACATACAAAGACTACAGACAACTCAAAGAGGCATGGCGAGATGGTGTAACCAGGAGAGATAAGAAGAGGAACTCGTGGATCAGAAAAATGACAAGAGTGGAATACATCATGATCAGAGTAAAATCCCTGAAATGGCAATGAGCTGGACATATTGCCAGAAGGACAGACCATCGATGGACAGCCGAAATTTTAGACTGGATTAAAAGGGAAATGAAAGGACCCAGAAGAAGACCACATGTGAGATGGGTGGATGGAATTCGAAAGTATACGGGAGTAACATGGAGGAGACTGGCACAAGACAGACCATTGTGGAAGAAACTTGGGGACACCTTCGTCCAGCAGTGAATTGATAATGGTTGACAATTATGATGATTATGAGGATATATATACACTGCTGGCAATACAAAATGCAACACCAAGAAGGGCACGAGGTAGCAAAGCCAGATTTACTGGACACATAACAACAGATACCAAGATGAAACGATTGAGCTTACAGGTCTGTACGACTTGTGGAACACACAGACATCAATAGTTCGTGTGGCCCCCATGGCTGGCAATAACGGCCGCTACACGCTGCGGCATCGAACGAAAGAGGCTTTGGTTGTGGGCTTGGGGTATGTCGTTCCAGGCTGCTTCCCGTTGCCACAGTTCATCAGGTGTAGCTGCGGATGGTGCTTGCCGGGACACTCGGTTGCCGATCGGCAACCAGACGTGTTCGATGGGCGACATATCGGGAGAACAGGTGGGCCACTGCAGCATTGACACCTGGTGGGCGGTGAAGAATTGTTGCCCGATGCGTGCCATGTGCGGGCGCGCATTGTCCTGTTCAAACGTGGCCGCTGGCAGGTCCAGCAGATAAAGGAGGACTACAGGCTCCAAAACGTCCGAGATGCAGCAGTGTCTGTTGAGTGTACCGGCGATGCGTACCAGAAGGGTGCGGGTGTCATATCCAATTGTGCCCCAAACCATAACGCCAGGCGACGGACCGGTATGGCAATGCATAATGCGGACGTCATACAGTCTCTTGCCGTGGTGCGGCCACACGCGGATCCGACCATCGTGGTGCTGCCGGCAGGAGCGCGATTCGTCGGAGAAGACAATGTCGTACCGTTCCGTAGTCCAGGTGCGACGTTCAACGGCCCACTGCTGTCGCACTCGCCGGTGGTGTAACGTCAATGGTAATCGGAGCAATGGGTGCCGTGTGACAAGTCCGCTCTCCTGCAGTCGACGTCGAACGGTACGTGCTGACACAGGTTGTTGCGCAACACACCCTAATTCCTGCGCTAACGCTTTTGATGTGGCGGTGCGATCCGTCAATGCCCGCCCCACAACATGCCAGTCCTCTCGTTCGGTGGTGTGCCGCGGCAGCGGCAATGGCTCACGTCGGTCCGTTTGTCCCTCCTGCACCGACCGAATCCATATTCACCTCACTGTGGTTGGATGTCGTCCCACACGGGCGCCGATGTGTCGGTACGATAAACCGCTGTCGCGATAAGCCACTATTCGTCCGCTGTCGAACTCCGAAACGTGCTGGAATGACTGCCGTATTCTGCGACGAGGCATCAGGAAGCTTCCCACGCACAGTTCCGGCAGCACAACACACTTCCAATGCGTACACCCCGCCTTCTGTGCACCCTTCTTATAGTGCTTCTCGGTGGCGTGCCGGGCGCACATGATTTGCATGTGCCCTGCAGTGCTAATCGTTTGCATGACCTCTCACGGGCGACGCATGCCGCGAATTTCAGGCCAATCGGATGCTTCCTTCTTGGTGTTGCATTTTGTGTGGCCAGCAGTGTATATATATATAACCCCCCAAAAAAAACAATAACCTGAACTCAACAACAAACAGCATTTTGAAAAACGTCCGATGTCCACACACCCATAAATAAGCAAACAACCTTATTGGATATATATATATATATATATATATAAGCTGGAATGTACCTGGCCAAGGCAGCGGCCAGTGCGACATGAAGGCTGAGGGTGCTAAGAATCCCCGGAGGACCCGACTACGCTGCCATCTGATGCTGACCTTGGCTACGTATAATGGACGCTCCCTATCTTCGTATTCAAGGCTCCTTGAATTGGAAGAGGAACTACAAAGGATCAAGTGGGACATCGTCGGGCTAAGTGAGGTAAGGAGAAAAGGAGAAGATCTCATTGAACTAAAAAGTGGACATCTCTTCTACTATCGTGGGACAGATACTGGCGAACTAGTGGTGTTGGATTTATAATAAACAAGAAACTGAAGGATAAAGTTGTAGAAGTTGAAAGTTGCTCTGACAGAGCTGCACGACTCGTTATCCAACTCTCGAGAAGATACCAGGCTCAGATTATTCAAACTTATGCACCCATTACAAGTCATCCTGAAGAAGAAATTGAAGAATTTTATAAGGAAATTCGTCATCTAAATAATAAAGGTAAGCAGTACTTTAAGATAATTATGGGAGATTTCAATGCAAAAATAGTGCAACGGCAACAGAATGAAACTTCAGTAGGTAAATTCGGTCACGGCAACAGAAACCAGCGTGGAAATACTCTCGTAGAGTTTGCAGAGGCAGAAGGGTTTTTCATCTTGAACTCCTTTTTCAAGAAAAAGCCACACAGGAAATGGACATGGAGACATCCAAATGGAACGACAAGTGAAATTGATTTTATTATGTGTAACAAAAAATTCGTCATAGAAGACTGCAGTGTGCTGAACAAGTTCAACACAGGTAGCGACCATAGATTGGTGAGATGTAAGATGCACCTCAACACTAAACTTGAACGTGGTAAGTTCATAATACAAACAAAATGTATTGACATAACCAACCTTAAAAAGCACCACAATACCTTTAAGTTGGAACTGAAGAACAGATTCTCTGCTTTAGAAGGCCTAACATCGGAAGAAGTGGATATTTCTGAAGTTAACAGAAAAGTAAGCAAAGCTCTTATGGAAACAGCAACAAAATTAGCTGGGTCTAAGAACAAGTTGCATGTGAACAAATTATCAGGAAAAACCAAAATTTTGATCCATAAAAGAAGAAAGATGAAGACAACTAAAGAAAATGTGACTTCCAAAGTGGAATATATAGAGCTATGCAAGACAATGCAAAAATGTATCACTAAAGACGTAAGGAAATGCAACTGTGAACTAGTGAGGAAAGGAATTGAAAACAAACAAAGCCTAAAGATAGCAAAGGGACATCTCAGTAAGGGAAGAAAACAGATTATGGCACTGAGAAAAGAAGATGGTTCTGTAACAAGAAATAGAGCCGAAAGTTTGACAAGAGTGAAAGATTTCTACTCCAAATTATATGAAAGGGATGATACATGCACTACAGACATCATGAAAGGTACCAGTACCAGAGTTCCTCCAGTCCTTCCAGCAGAAGTTGCATATGCAACCAAGAACATGAAGCGTGGAAAAGCTCCAGGAGAAGTTGGAATTACTGTAGACATCATACAAGAAGCAAGTGGAGAAATCGAAACAGTACTCGCCCAAATTTTCACTCGATGCCTTAATGAAGGGAAGATTCCTGAGGTTTGGAACAACGCTACAATGGTCCTGCTACATAAAAAAGGTGACATTGAGGATTTCAGGAACTACAGACCTATCAGCCTTCTATCAGTGGTTTATAAAATTTTCACTAAAGTCACCGCTTGAAGGTAACACTGGACATGGCTCAACTGAGAGAACAAGCTGGATTCAGGAGTGGCTACAGCACAATAGATCATATCCACGTACTGAGAGAACTAATTGAAAGAGCGAGGGAATATGAACTTCCATTGTGCATGGCTTTTATCGATTATGAAAAAGCCTTTGATTCGGTGAAACCATCAGCAGTTACAATGGCTCTGAAATCCTGCAGTATTGAAGATGCATACATTAATATTATAAATAACATCTATGAAAAGGCAAGTGCAAAGATTCCGCTGTTTGAAAATACAACACGCATAAAAATTGGAAAGGAAGTGAGACAAGGTGACACCATATCTCCGAAGCTCTTTAATGCCACATTGGAGGGAGTCTTTCAGTCGCTGAGCGGGGAAACCAAGGGGATAAAGATTCATGGAGATTATCTAACCCACCTTCGTTTTGCTGATGACGTAGTCAATTTTGCAACTACCCCATCAGAGCTGCAGAGTATGATCCAGGAACTTGCTGACAAGAGTAAAGAAGTGGGATTAAAAATGAACTTTCAGAAGACGAAAGTGATGTTCAGTGCTTTTACAAAAAATGAAGATTTATCGATTGATGGAGAAAAGCTGGAGATAACAGACACGTACATTTATCTTGGACAGCGATATCAAGTGAGGGTCACATTGATGAAGAAATTAGTCGGCATACAAAACTTTCCTGGAGAGCTTTTGGAACAAACAGCATAATTTTTAAGAGTAATATGCCATTATGTCTTAAAAGAAAAGTGTTTGATCTGTGCATCCTTCCAGTGCTTACGTATGGTGACCTTAACTAAAAGAGACATACAATGGCTGCAGACAACTCAAAGTAGCATGGAAAGGTGCATGCTTGGTGTAACCAGGAGAGATAAGAAGAGAAACTCGTGGATCAGAAAAATGACAAGAGTTGAAGACATCATGATCAGAGTTAAATCCCTGAAATAGCAATGGGATGTACATGCTGCCAGAAGGACAGACCATGGATAGACAGCCGAAATTTTAGATTGGATTCCAAGGGACAGGAAAAGACCCAGAAGAAGACCACATGGGAGATGGGTGGATGAAATTCCAAAGTATGCAGGAGTGACATGGAGGAGACTGGCACAAGACAGACTGTTGTGGAGGAAACTTGGGGAGACCTTCGTCCAGCAGTGGATTGATAATGGTTGACAATGATGATGATGATGATGATATATATGCACTCTGAGTAGTGAAATTATTATGACCACCAGACCATTTTATGCAAAGTTGTTAGTTCAGAGATGCTGCTGCCGGAAAGTGGCTGAATCGGTATAAAAGAAAGAACGCTGAAAGCATGGAAAGAATTTGGATATGGGAACAGAAACCAGCGTGGAAATACCTTGAAGAGTTTGCAGAAGCAGAAAGGTTTACATCATGAACTCCTTTTTCAGGTAAAAACCACATAGGAAATGGACATGAAGCATTCCAATGGAATGACAACTGAAATTGATTTTATTATGTGTAACCATAAATTTGTCATTGAAGACAGCAGTGTGTTGAACAGGTTCAACACAGAGAGTGGTCGTGGAATGATGTGATGTAAGATGCACCTCAACACTAAACTCGAACGTGGCAAGCTCATAAAACAAACAAAATGTGTTGACATGACAAATTTTGAAAATCATCTTAATACTTTTAAATTGGAACTGAGGAACAGATTCTCCGCTGTAGAAGATCTAACATCAGAAGGAGTATACATCTCTGAAGTTAACAAAAAACTAACCAAGGCTCTTATGGAAACAGTAACAAAAATTGGTGGTACTAAGAATAAGCTGCATATGAAGAAATTATCAGGAAAAATAAAACTGCTAATGCAAAAGAGGAGAGATGAGGACAAATAAAGATGTCACTTCCAAAGTGGAGTAGGCAGATCTATGCAAGACAGTACAAAAAAGTATCACTGAAGACGTAAGGAAATTCAACTGTGAACCAGTGAGAAAAGCATTTGAAAACGACCAAAGCTTGAAGAGAGCAAAGGGGCATCTCAGTTAGGGAAGAAAGCAGGTTATGGCACTAAGAAAATAACATGATGGTACTGTAACAAGAAATAGAGGAGAAGTTTTGACAAGAGTGGAAGATTTCCACTCAAAACTATACAAAAGAGATGTTACATCTACTCTAGACATTACGAAAGGTAACAGTACCAAAGTCCGTCCGGTATTCTTGGCAGGTGTTACACATGCAATGAAGAATATGAAATGGCGAAAACCTCCAGGAGAAGATGAAATTACCGTGGACATTATACAAGAAGCAAGTGCAGGAAGTGAAACTAGACTCGCCCAAGTTTTCACTAGATGTCTCAATGAAGGGAAGAATCCTGAGGACTGGAACAATGCTACAATGATTCTGCTACATAAAAAAGGTGACATTGAGGATCTCAAGAACTACAGGCCCATCAGACTTCTATCAGTGGTTTATAAAATCTTCATTAAGGTTCTTTCACATTGCTTGAAGATAACACTGGACATGGATCTACCAAGAGAACAAGCTGGACTTGGGAGTGGCTACAGCACAACAGATCACATCAATGTGCTCAGAGAACAAATTGAAAGGACGCGGGAATATGAATGTCCATTATATATTGATTTTATCGATTAAGAAAAGTCCTTTGATTCCGTGAAACCATCATCAGTTACAATGGCTTTGAAATCCTGCGGTATTGAAGATGCATACATTAGTATTATTAGTAACATCTATGAAAACACAATTGCGAAGGTTCGGTTATTTGAGGATACAGCACCAATAAAAAGTGAAAATGGAGTGAGACAAGAGGACATCATATCTCACAAACTCTTTAATGCCACATTGCAAAATGTGTTTCAATCACTGAGCTGGGAAAACAAGGGAGTAAAGATTAATGGAGATTATTTAACTCACCTTTGTTTTGCTGATGACGTAGTTATTTTCGCAACTGCCCCTGCAGAGTAGGATCCAGGAATTTCCGACAAGAGTAGAGAAGTTGGAGTAAAAATGAACTTTCAGAAGACAAAACTGATGTACAATATTTTTACAAGAAATGAAGATCTATCGATTGATTAGGGAAAGCTGGAGATAACCAATTCCTACATTTACCTCGGGTAGCATAATCAAGCAAAGGTCACATTGATGAAGAAATTAATCGACGTATAAAACTTGGTTGGAGAGCTTTTGGAGAAACAGTACAATTTTTAAGAGCAACGTGCCATTATGTCTTAAAAGAAAAGTGTTTAATCACTGCATCCTTCCAGTGCTTACGTACGGAGCAGAGACGTGAAACTTAACTAAACAAGTTAGTAAAATCATGCAATGCATTGATTATGATATGCTTTCCAACATACCAGAAATCATTACTCAAGTTATGAGGATAATGGCTCTGAAACTTTAGTATGTTGTTCTGGATTTTACAAATCCGGAACAACATACTAACGTTTTGGCGCAATCGAAACATTTTTACGTAAGTTACGAGGATAATGGCTGTGGAATAAATCATGCTCCTGTGTCTTGACCTTTGACCTCATTTCGATGATGTTCAACAGAACCGGTTCAGTATACCTTCGGAACAACATACTAAAGCTTTGTCTCAATAGTCGCATTTTTAGTTAGGTTATGAGGATAATGGCTGTGGAATAAATCTCGCTCCTGTGTCCTGTCCTCTGACCCCATTTCGATGATATTAAACAGAACCGGTTCAGTACATCTCCGGAACAACATGATAAGTTTTGTCGCAATCAAAGCATTTTTACGTAAGCTATGACACATAAGAGCGATGGAATGGATCCCGCTAATATGTCCTGACCTTTGACCCCATTTCGCCCATTTTCAATAGGGTTCGTCTCCAGTAGTCCCATACCACCAGTGGCGAAGCGTCAATGGAAGCAAGGGAAGCATTGCTTCCCTTTGGTTCATGCGCTTTCTTTTGCGTGAATTAAAAATATGTAGCGTTAAAGTAAAATAAAAATAACACATCAACATAACGCAGCGATTATTTTTTTTTCAGTATCTTTTATTTTTAAGAAAGCAAATTCATATTTGTATGTTTACGAAAACAAGAACAAATGTCTCGTACGTAAGTCGCTCGTTGGAAGCAACGCAGATAATGCATCCAGCGGAACCTCAGTATCCCACCCGCAGAGTGGCCAGCCGCAGCCAGTAATACTATGCTAACAATAGAGCATGGGGCAGCATTCTCCCAAACGCTTCCATGGCGCCGAAAGCAGAACGCCGCCCCGGTGGCGCAGTGGTCTAAGGCGCTGGCCTCTGATCATTCGTCCGTGAGGGGTCCGGGTTCGAATCCCGGTCAGGCATGGATGTTGTGTTTGTCTTACGGCACTGGCTCTCTCCCTTCCTTGGAATCAGTGACCCTAAATTAGGGACGGGCGACTGCTTATAGCCCATTGAATTGCTCACGGTGGTCGTTAAACCTCCAAAAAAAAAAAAAAAAAAAAAAAAAAAGCAGAACCACACAAGAATTTTAAGGATAAAGCCACTAACTTGAGCATGCGCTCTTTCCAAACGTTCAGTCAGACTCAGCACTCAGAGGACTACCGTAACAATAGTTTGAAGTTGCACTTTGTCAAAAGTTTTCTGTGTTAGTGTAATTAGTTGATTCAGTTCCATTATTGGCTTATGGTTTGAACTTTCAGTAGTTTTATGTAGCACGTTCTTTAGCGGTGACATGTCATTATTTCAGGAATATAAAAGTAAACGTTACTTTTATTAGTGTAGCTGTTTGTTTCTGTGACTCTTCTGAGGAATGTAAGCGTCATGGAAGCAATGGACTCTGGCTCATATACAGTACACGGCCACGTGAACTCCCAAAACTCCGAAGACTGACATTCTAGAAAAAATACTTTCTCTGTCTTTTGGATCATTTTCATAATCATAAAATCACATTTATAAATTAAAAAAAAATTCTCTATAAAAATCATATAAAATTACATTTATATAAATGTGATTTTATATGATGATTCATATGTGATTTTATATATAACTCATATAAAATCACATTTATAAATTTAAAAAATCCCTATAAAATCATATTAAATCACATTTGCAAATAAAAAAAAAATTATCTCGCTCTCCCTCTCTCTAAGGGTCCGAGCCCGAACCTCAGTAAATATTCTACAGCCCGAGCCCGATTCGGGCCCGGGCTCTGTTTTGGACTCTCGGGCTTGGGCTCAGTCCGTCTCAGCTCTGATAGAAGCAACCCCCAATCCTTTTCGTTGTGTTGGTAGACAAGTTTCTTTCCATTTCAACATTTTCACTGAACATTTTTTTTTTTTATAAATCTTTGCATTTGAACTTCCACATAGACATTTCTTTTTGGTGGTACCGCGCATGGTCGCGTTTGGCGAGGGTATGGGGTGTCTTACGATGTTTTCTGCCATGCCGTATTGTCAACGTAGCATATAAACTAAGGGTCACATGCTGATTTTAATTATTATAAATGTTCATTCATATCACTTTTCCCATCTATTTATCGCATTTTAACAGCATTGCTTCCCTTACTTACAAAGTCACGCTTCGCCACTGCCTACCACATTCTAAACTTTTATCGAAATCGAACCATTTTGACGCAAGTTATGACGCATAAAGGCAATGGAATGGATCCCGCTCCTATGTCCCGACCTTTGACCTCATTTTGCCCATTTTCAATAGGGGTTGTCCCCGAGTGGTTCCCTACTACATACTAAAATTTCATCGAAATCGAACCATTTTTACGCGAGTTATCGTGCGGACAGATGGACGGACAAACAGACAGACGGACAAAGCTGGAGCATGTACACTGAAGAGCAATTGAATTAGAGACAGCTGGCGTTATGCAAATGTGGCGCTGTGGACGGCCCTGTAAACGGAAACGACATGACGCATGCAGCGATCCGACAATATAAGGAGTGATGATGCGACGGGAATCAGTAAGAGTCGGACGCAGTATGGGTAAAACGATGGATCTAAGCGCATTTGATCGTGGGCAGATTGTCGGAGCCCGACTAATGGGTCATCCATCTCGGACGTCGTGCAGGCACTGGGATTTTCACGAACGACTGTGTCACGGGTGCACCATGAGTACATCGAATCCGGTAAAATCACCCCTGCAAGGGCCAACTGCCGTGGTCAACAGCATGTTGATGAGCGGGGTCATCGTCGGCTAGCTCGCATTGTAACAGCGAATAGACAGGATACAGTGCAAGAAATCACTCGGCAATTTAACGCTGGTGCACAAAAACGTGTAAGCAGCCACACCATCCAGAACCATCTTATCGCTATGGGATAGAGAAGCCGTCGTCCCACGAGGGTACCGCTGCTGACCGCACATCACAGGGTGCAAAGACTAGCATGGGCGCGGTAACATCGCCACTGGACTCTAGACATGTGGGAAAATGTTGCCTGGACTGATGAGTCGAGTTTCACGTTGGTACATGCGGATGGCAGAATACGAGTACGGCACAAACCACATGAAGCGATGGATCATTCTTACCAGCAGGGTACTCGTCAAGCTGGTGGGGGTGGCATTCTCGTCTGGGGACTGTTTATGTGGACTGAAATGGGACCCTTGGTACGTCTGACATCGTCCTTCACAGGTCAACATTACCGGGATATTCTGGACGACCATTTGCTCCCGTTTGTGCGTCTTCAGCATCCCACTGGGGACCTCATCCTGCAATAAGACAATGCACCGTGCCATCCCTCCCGAATTGTATCCGAATAGTTGAATGAACACTCCACTGACGTGACCTCGCTTCCTTGGCCAGCTAGGTCATCTGACCTCAATCCCATCGAACACATCTGGGATGCCATCGAGAGAAATGTTCGAGGCTCTGACACCCCTCCATCAAATCTTCGTGAACTGTAGGAGCTTGTTCAGCGGTCGTGGATCCGCATGGGTTCTTAACGCTTCCGGTGTCTTGTCGAGTCCAATCGCCGCCGTCGTCAGCGCGAAAGGTGGTGCTAGACGTTACTAGATAGGTATCTCTAATTCAATTGCTCTTCAGTGTACGCTTTTTCAACGTACGGTTGGAAAGCGTAAAAAAGACATGTAACCAGGAGAGATAAGAAGAGGAACTGGCAAATAAGGAAAATGGCATGAGTGGAAGACATTATGATCAGTGTAAAATACCTGAAATAGCAATAGGCTATACATGTTGTAAGAAGTACTGACTATCGATGGACAACAGAAATTATAGGCTGTATTCCAAGTGGTAAGAAAAGACACAGAAGAAGACTACGTGAGAGATGGGCAGATTAAATTCGAAAGCTTGCGGGAAGTGACATGGAGGAGACTGGCGCAAGATTGACCCTTGTCGAAGAAACTTGGGGAGACCTTCGTCCAGCAGTGGATTGATAATGGTTGATGATGATAATACATCTGATATTTGAAATACTTCTCTGCTATATATGTGTTTGTGTGTGTGTGTGTGTGTGTGTGTAACAGAGAAGTATTCTCTTTAATTAAATAACAACTCCAAAAAATGTTGCTTAAGGATTCCAAATAGGTTCTTCTCGTTGTTTTTTGCTAAAAACGAAAGTGCGTGCCCACTGCCTTCTTAAAAAACCACTTTATTTATCGAAATCTCTAAAGGGAAATTCGAACAATGGAAAATTCGACAAATAAAAAATAAAAAAAGAAAGAATGAGGAGAAAGAGGAAACCCACTGATCTTTGCGCTGAGCAAACATCACAATTATTCTTAACTGCACTTTTACCAAAGCAGAACTCCATGACGGCGCGGCTGAAATAAAAACTTCTGTTTCGAGAGAAAACGATACTACTGATTCGTTTTCTGTAGCCTCATGAATGTTTCATTTTTAAACTCCACGAAAGATACAAAGAAAAAAAAATGTGGGAAAAAAGGGTTGGGTTAAAAAAACAAACAGAAAAAAACGGAACGCTAGAACTTTTGGCTCCCTTTGTCAGGCAAAACGACTACCAGCTGTGCATTCCCGAGAAAAAATATTCATGACTTTCCACAGCAAGGAATACTTAATAAACTCTGATGAATGACAAAGTGTTAGCACAGAAAAAGTGGAAGAGCAGAAAGAAAGAAAATCTTTCTTGTTTTTATTTCCTGTGCATTTATTTTCAACATTGAAACATGTCACTGTAAGGCAGATAGAATTTTAACAAAGGAAGCACGAACTTATGATTAAAATATATGATTCTAATGAGACTAAGCATGAAAAGAAGACAAACATGAAAACGGAAATTAAAACACGACACCGCAGTCTTTCCTTTGCACGTCTCAATCACCAGAAATGTAGAAAATGAAACCTTCGGATAAGCAGTTGCTCTACTTTATTAAGACAAGCTTGGCCATCTTAATTGTCTGCGCCTAACTCTGTACAGTTAAAGTGGTACAATATTGGTGCGAATTAATAAAATACATAGACGTCAAGCTTTCGCCTACCAAACATACTGGTTTTCATAAGGCAAATAACATAGCACTACGCAATGCAGAATGCTGCATTAAGCGTATCAGGATCAGTGGCGCATAGAGGATGCTGGTATGGTGAAGGTTTAGCAAAAAAAATATGTCTTCCCAGAAATAGTGTTGCAGGCAACTTTATTTAAAGGAATGATTAATCGACTAACGAATTTTGATTAATCAGTTAAAATTTTTAGTCGATACACACCCCAACAACGCACTGTATACGCAATCTTAAATGTTAAAAATAAACAATGCCCCCATTACGGTATGAAATACAGTCAAACCTCGATTTAAGGAACTTCAAGGCACTATCAGTCTAGTACGTAAAATCTCGGAATTCGTTAAGTCGAGGAAGCCTTTCGAATGCAATATTCAAATTCAGCTAGTGTTCATAACAGAATACGTAAGCAACTAAGTTCTCTTTCATCCAGTGAAATTTTAATTATTTATAGTACTTTTAATTACGAAATTTACTATCAGAAATGTTATAATACGTTTGTCATTTGCATATTAAATACACTATCTACGAACAAGTAATTGGACACCTGTGATAGCAAAGGAAAACGAAGTTTATTCACCTTCAATAGTTGGTGGAGCCTCCACGAGCGGCAATTACAGCTGCGAACCTCCGGGGCATACCCTCAACCAGGCGTTGTACGACGGCTAGCGGTATTTTCTTCCACTCGGCTTGGAGAAAACAGGTCAGTTCCTTCACCGATTTCGGACGGTGGTGCACCCCTTAAGTCGACGCCCCAACTCGTCCCAGAGGTGCTCGATAGGGTTAAGGTCCGGGCTCTGCACAGGCCAGTCCATTCGATTAACCCCATTGTCACCATACCAAGCCATGGTGGACCCCGCAACATGACAGGTGGCATTGTCATCCTGAAAGTAACATGGGTCCACCCCGTAAAACTGCCACAACGTAGGAAGCGCATGGTCATCCAAAATGGTGCAGTAGGTCTCGGCGTTGAGTCTACCAGGAGTAACGACCAAGGGTCCCGTGCCATACCAGGAGAAACATCCTCATAACATAATTCCACCGCCGCCGAACTTCACAGTTGGCAAAATACATTCCGCTAAGAGACGTTCTCCAGAGAGACGCCAAACCCAAACCCTGCCATCCGAACGGTAGAGGGTGAACCTTGATTCGTCGCTCCAGAGAACCTGTTTCCACTGTTCAACGGTCCACTGTCGACGTTCTTTGCACCACGTTAGCCGAGCAGCGCTATTGGACTTGGTGATCAACGGCTTGTGGGCGGCAGCACGTCCAAGAAAATCGAGCAGATGGGCTTCCTTACGGATGGTATTCATCGAAAGAACACTCCCGGACGTCTGTTGAAACTCCTCGCGGATATGGCCCATCGATTTGGTGCGGTTCTTCCGAATTTCTCTGGCCAGCACCAGTCGGTCTCTAAATCCCAGTTTTGTGGGTCTGCCGGAGCGGGGCAAATTACAACAGTAACCTCTCATCTTCCACTTGCCAATCACGTAAGCCACACGGCGGCCGTGACGTGTATCAGTACCGCAGATATCGTCGATTGCAGAGGTGTCCAATTACTTGTTGGTAGATGGTGTACATAATTCGTAGATATTAGATTTTAATATGTAGCATCGAAATTTAAGCGCATTTTATAATTGCGAGAAAAATACGATAGCTGATTATTTTCCGAGCATTTTGCATCTTAAATAACGATTTCAGAATTCTAAGCTGCATAACGAGATGTGTTGTTTAATTTGACCTGTACATTTAACACTGAGAATAAAAAGAAGAAGCCCAATTTGGGGAAGAATTCCAGAGGTTCAGGAATGGGCACGTACAATGTGTGTCCCCTGAGTTCACAGAAAGCTATTGTTCTGTCTGTTGCTGAAAACAAAGATCTCCCAGGGTACCTTAGATTTCCTTCCCCACACTGCCTTTCTTTTTCCTGCTTCCCACCCATGCAAGAAAACGTTGCCGGTCCTTTGGAACTTGTTGGTCATTTGCTTCCGCCTGTAAGAAGCTTACGCTTGATAGTTGCAGAAAAGGCGAACTGATTTATGATTCCGTCAGGCCGTATCGCAGAGTGTGTTCTTTGAAACGCTGGTTAACAGCATGCGTAAAATTTTCCTGTTACGCGAGGCTCTCTTTCTAGCTAACTTTTAACGTGAAAATGCTGGTTAACATACTACCCAGATCGCACAGCCTTGCAATTTAACCTAGGCCCAACACTGAAAGACCGCCTTCTATTCCTAAAAGTCAGTGGCTCAGTGTTGGGCCTACGTTAGATTGCAAGGCTGTGCGACCTGAGTAGTTTGGTGGTTAAATTTTTTTCGCTAAATTGAGGAAATGTGCTCGTTAAATCGGGAAACACTAAGCATTAAATTCAATGCGACTCCATCCCTATCATATGCACGTAAAATCCCGGATTTCGTTAAATCGCAGTCCGATAAATAGGGGTTTGACTGTATTTATTCCCTGACTTACTTCAAATGTAACTCAATTCGACGTGCTGTTTTAGATAGTTCATGAAAGTTATATATTTCAACACTCAGTCAGAAATCAGAAGCACGTGCGTCAAGAGAGTGAGTCAAGGTCAAACATGGGACCTTTGCAGCAAGAAGAGGCAGAGCCCTCTGTAACAAGTAACAACCAATCACACGCCGTTTTATGTGTGACGTGCGGTGCCGATGACTGTGTGATGTGGTGTCGCCATCCACGCGATCTAATCTCCCACTTTCATGATACTGTACCGATTAAAAAAAATCAAACTGAATTCTTTTTGTATGTTTCTCACTTTAGTTTAAATTGAGTTGCGTTCGTGAAAGTTTACGTGAACTTTGCATTTCCACCAAACAATAATTTTTTTTTTGAAATTTAAATTTCGTTTTTTCTACCGAAACTTATTATTGTTTTAAAACAAAAATACCGTGTGGTAGATCAGGAACGGTTCAGACCCCAACTACTCTAAGCTGATACGCCACTAATCAGGATGAAAATTTTCACAAAGGCAAAACTGGTGATTTTTACTAGCGCTCCACTTCCCGGACCCGATACTAAGCCTGTTACGTGATATAAATCCAAGAATTATAAAAGCAGCATTGCTGAAAGGATTGTGGCTTTTGGAAAAAAAAAGCTACACTTAATGACCACGCTTACGGCGCATTAGTACCATGTTCGTCCGCTGGCGGCCTGTTCTCATGATATTTTCAGAGCCGATCGGTTTTCACCAGAGTCTATGGGAGATTCTCCTCTGCAAATTTCAAATATGAATAAACCTGATTGGAGTTAAATAAAAACCAATCAAGGTGAAATTAAAATTTAAAATGCAAGTCAATAGCAGCTTACAAATAACACACAGTAAAAAAATAAATAAAAAATCAATATATAGTAACTAAATATTAAAAAATTACAATAACACACACTATATATTGACAAAAGTCACCGGACACCTAGAAGAGAAACAAAATATAGTATTTATTGACATACATTAAGACGGCGCGGTCCACCTTTGGCCTTGATGGATGCACTGACCCTTCGAGATATGCTTTCGACAAAGTTTTGGAACACAGCGATAGGTATGCGCTTCCATTCATTACATATTGCTGCAGCTGACTGTTGCTTAGTGGTAGGCCTTGGCTCCAAACTTCTTATGCAACGCTGTAATTCATCCCATAAGTGCTCTAGGTCAAGGCTCTGTGCTCGTCAGTCCACATACGATACGGAGTTATCGTCAAACCACGTCGTAACAGTCCTTGCTTTATGGCACGGTGCATTATCTGCTGGTACCAGCAAAGCTCGGTTCTATAGTATTGCCACAGAATTGCTAGGGCATAATTGTCAAGAATATCGAGGCAGACATGCTGGTTAACAGATTTGTCCACGATAACTAATGGGCTGCGACCATACAACAAAAAACACCCCCACAAGAGTACACTGCCAGTTCCAAACTTGACCGTAGGAACAGTACACTGTAGTAAATAGCGTTCTCCCGCCTGCCGCCATATCCACACACGGCCATCAGACTGATGGATCGTGTATTTGGATTCATCAGTCCATAGGACCCGTTTCCATTGATCTACGGTCTACGATAAATGTTTTTTACACCATGGTAAACGACGAGTAGCATTCCGAGTGGATACGAAAGGCTTATGAGCAGCCGCACGACCACGGTAACCCATGGAATGAAGTTCTCTGCGAATGGTACGTGTACATACCGAGATTCCAGCATTTTTATTCACCTGTACACTGAGGTCTTGTGCAGTACTCTCCTGAGGCTTCGCGAAACTGCTGCGAGGTGGACGCCGGCAAATCACCTTTGCTTGAGATGGTGTTGGGACTTATACGGACGTTACAGTTCGCGAAACCAGAGCTGATGGAACTTATCGAAGCGTTGGAAACGTGTCACATTTCAGAGGTAAAGGAAAAGTTAAAAGTCTGTTTTGTCTTAAATGAAAAAGAGTTGCTCTGTCATTTTCAAACGCCCGATCGCATTAGCCCTCAGGTGAAGAACTGGGAGCATCTGGTAATGCCAACCACTATGAAACCTGAAATATTAAATTTATGTCACAGCATACCTTCGGTCCCTCATTTTTGGTTTTGATAAAACGCTATCTACTATCAGACACCGTTACTTTTGGCTCAACTTGTACTCAGAAATTAAGAACTATTTGGAATCGTGCAAAATACCTTATGTAGTCAACGAGCATACCAAATAAATTACGAAAGAGAGAGAAATCGCAGCGTCCAGCGAATTGCTCGTACCTAACTATTAAGAAATTTCATTGTAACAAAATTAACACTTTTCTTTTAAAGTAATCCCAGGATTTGAACACAATTAACTATACAATATGTTTCGTTAGCTAAAGCTTTATTAATTTCTTTAGTTAAAGCTTCCTCTTTTTTCTTTTCGTTTAATAAAAGAAAAATATCTAGATTTTAAAACTCGATCTTTGGAAGTCGTCTTACAAAGGTATTTTGACTTATACTTGCAACAATTCTTAAAAAAAAAAAAAAGTTGAGAACTGCAGCACTATAGATGTACAGGAAATCTTCAGCTTCTTTAAAACTATTATCTGTACAAGTCACGTTTTTAGCTAACCCTGCTCATGCGTAATGATTTTTTTAACTATTTGAACCCATTTCTTTCTATTAATTGCATTTGCTTTTGAACAAAATTATTTTAATTTCGTAAACATTTTCAGGACAGCAATTGGAAACAATCAAACTATACAATATGATATGTGTTTGTGTGTGTGGAGGAATGTTATTGACTTGCAAGAACTGTATTCATCAACAGAACAGCATTTTAGAGGTCTTCACGAACCGGGCTTTTCCCGAGACACTTACGGCCGGGCGGGGCTAAGTCGACCCATTGTTTTTATCACAATGGTAAAGAAAGAAAAAAGTTGTGTTTCCCGATTTCCTGGTCTGTTTAACTGTTTTGCTTGGCTTTGCTTACTTCGATGACATAGCCCAGGGCGTAATCACAGAGGCGAGGATAGGCACTCCTACTGTTTTTTACCGTGTTGCTTGTAGAGTACAATCTCTTTTCCTCCAGCTTTTGTTTTTATCAGGCCCAAGAATTCAGCCTGCGCTTACTGAGTTGGTCTGGGGGAAAATTCTTTTCTGTTATCTATTAGGCTGTGAATATTATGGAGGTGGGACTTACTACAGTGTCTCCATTAAAGAGACATTTTGTCATTAAGCCAAACTTTCTGTTTTTATCTAAATCAAAACATTAGTAACACATAACTGACAACAAATACATGTTTGTGTTGTAAGAAATAATTTCATCTTTAATCCTGTAGTTTACTGGTCATGTTAGCAACACGTTTACATAAGATACATTAATATTTTAAACTATATTTTAGCTATTTAAAAATGGTTACTGCACCTCCTCTCGCTAAATATATTTTCGCCGCGATATTGAGCACAGAAGCGAGCAGAATGGAAACTGCTATCACACTCATTAAACGTTATTAATTTAAAGTATCGAATAAATACTACAACTGCTATTACTACTAATAATAATAATGCATGGTATATATACAGTGGAACCTCGGTTATATTAATACGTGTTTCTAAGGATTACCTTAAAAACGTTTAAATGTAAGAATCGTATAAATAATATTTCAAAATATTAAATGCTATTGAAAAAATTTTGAATGCCTCCAAAAGAAAAATGAAGAGGAAAAACCCTCGTAATTTTATATTACGTCAATTTCTCATGTAAGATATAGATACAAGAATACTTTATTTGCCACCTTAAACCTATGTCTATTTTTAATTTTGTATTATTTGTTTATTCTAATTTCATATTAAAAACTAGATTAATAAATTCTGAACAATTTCATAAAAAAAACCTTACCATTGAAATAATAATCATCATCATTGTCAACAATTATCAATTCACTGCTGGACGAAGGTCTCCCCAAGTTTCCTCCACAAAGGTCTGTCATGAGCCAGTCTCCTCCATGTTACTCCCACATACTTTCGAATTTCATCCACCCATCTCCAATGTGGTCTTCTTCTGGGTCTTTTCCTGTCCCTCGGAATCCAGTCTAAAATTTCAGCTGTCCATCGATAGTCTGTCCTTCTGGCAGTATGTCCAGCCCATTGCCATTTCATGGATTTAACTCTGATCATGATGTCTTCCACTCTTGTCATTTTTCTGATCCACGAGTTTCTCTTCTTATCTCTCCTGGTTACACCATCTCTCAATGTTTCTTTGAGTTGTCTGCAGTCTTTGTATGTCTCTTTTAGTTAAGGTCCACGTCTCTGCACCATATGTGAGCACTGGAAGGATGCATTGATCAAACACTTTTCTTTTATGACATAATGGCATATTGCTCTTGAAAATTATACTGTTTCTTCCAAACGCTCTCCAGGCAAGTTTTATACGCTGATTAATTTCTTCATCAATGTGATTCTCACTTGATATCTGCTGTCCAAGATAAATGTAGGTATTGGTTATCTCCAGCTTTTCCCCATCAATCGATAAATCTTCCTTTCTTGTAAAAGCATTGAACATCCCTTTTGTCTTCTGAAAGTTCATTTTTAATCCCACTTCTTTACTCTTGTCAACAAGTTGCTGGATCACACTCTGCAGCTCTGATGGGGTAGTTGCAAAAATGACTACGTCATCAGTAAAACGAAGATGAGTTAGATAATCTCCATTATTCTTTATTGCTTTGTTTTCCCAGTTCAGTAATTGAAAGACATTTTCCAATGGGGCATTAAAAAATTTGGGAGATATAGTGCCGCCTTGTCTCACTCTCTTTCCAATTTTTATCGGTGCTGAAATACTAGGTAGTAATTCCGAATGCTATTATTAGTTCCGAGTAAATATTTACTAATTTTCGCTTGTTTCGAATTACTTGAATTAAGAATGAAAAGAGACTATGAACGCTATTTAGTTAATTTTAAGTTGCATCAATCTATTTCATGGCTGAAAAGAAAAAAAGACGCTGTTTCAATTTTCTGTAAGTTGTAACATACCTAGTTACGTATAAAAGAATAAAAGAACTGTGCATTTTTAATAATATGAAACTCCAAGTGTAACGTGTAATCGCAAAAAGCGTGCAAGTGAATTATGCATAACTGAATTGAAAAAGCGATAGAAACTACGATAAAAATTACTAGCACAGAATTGCATAACAGTGAAGAATGTATAAATCAGGCTCTACTTTATATTAAATGGAGTATATTAATTTCAGTAAGTACAAGAATTTTACATAATTTAAATCTTATTTTTTGGAGAAGTTTTCGACTTTTAGAGACTTTTAATATAGCTCATTTGGAGACTTTCAGAATGAGTGAGTTGACACCACTGGACTGATTGTGATCAGAGATGGAAACGGGTCACGGGTCAACAATTTCTTGCGGGTCCAACGAGTCGGGTCAAGGAGTTCCTCACCCGATTTTGACCCGGATTTATTCCCATTTTATTTTTGAAAAGAGAAAAATATATTCCAAAGAAAAATGCGCGTTGTAGAATTTTGTAGTCGACACTGGTGCCCACGGAATGAATAATGATTTGCCATGCAAAAATATTGTCGCCTCTTTCTTAAAGCAACGAAGATTTCCACCGACCGACGCCAGACACACCGACACCATATCGTAAAAAGATACTTCCTTTGCGTTCTTTTACAGTGTGATTGTCCAGAGCAAGGTACAGGTAAACGCCATTCGCCTGCTTCTTAGTTGATTCACTCTCTCCGTAAGAAGTTCACTGTACGATTAAGAGTTACTTTTTACATCACATCTTTTACATTGAGCATTCAGAGGTTTTCGATTGGTGTGCTAACATCCCGTTCCCATGACATGTCATGTCGAAATTAACTCCTTGTTTGTTAATGTGGATGGATTTAATATTAAGGAGGTTGAGAGAGGCGTCGAGGCCAACAATTGTTGAAAACCACAAAGGGAAGAATGAATGCTTAAAATTGTTTCATCCCATTAAGGAACCGGAGAAAAGTTCTGTGCTGTTTGGTCTTGCTTGTTGTTCAAAATGGGTAAAGTGCGTAATTACAAAGAAAGATGTCGACGGTGTAATAAAAGATAATGGAACCAAAAATCTAATGGGCCATATGAAAGTATGCGCACCTCCATCAATGCATGAAAAGAGCGAACAATCTAAATACATTTAAAAGAAATACATTTGTGTAATCGTAAATAATGATTCCCATTTGTAACATACTAACGGTAACGCTCATAGTCAGCCATTACTTCTGGATTACGCAAAATAGTGGCACTAAAATTTAGCAAGTAACAAAATTTTATTATTAAAAAAGGATTTCAGTTATTAAATATCAAGCAGTTATTGGGATGAATATGTATATATTACGTTTATATGTATATATATATAAAAAATGGAACCAAAAATCTAATAACTTCGGTCACGGCAACAGAAACCAGCGTGGAAATACTCTCGTTGAGTTTGCAGAGGCAGAAGGATTTTTCATCTTGAATTCCTTTTTCAAGAAAAAGCCACACAGCAAATGGACATGGAGACATCCAATTGGGACGACAAGTGAAATTGATTTTATTATGTGTAACAAAAAATTCGTCATCGAAGACTGCAGTGTGCTGAACAAGTTCAACACAGGTAGTGACCATAGATTGGTGAGATGTAAGATGCACCTCAACACTAAACTGGAACGTGGCAAGCTCATAAGACAAACAAAATGTATTGACATAACCAACCTTAAAAAACACCAAAATACTTTCAAGTTGGAACTGAAGAACAGATTCTCTGCTTTAGAAGGCCTAACATCGGAAGAAGTGGATATTTCGGAAGTTAACAGAAAAGTAACCAAAGCTCTTATGGAAACAGCAACAAAATTAGCTGGGTCTAAGAACAAGTTGCATGTGAACAAATTATCAGAAAAAACCAAAATGTTGATGCAAAAAAGAAGAGAGATGAGGACAACTAAAGAAGATGTGACTTCCAAAGTGGAATATATGGAGCTATGCAAGACAGCACGAAAAAGTATCACTGAAGACGTAAGGAAATTCAACTGTGAGCTAGTGAGGAAAGCAATTGAAAACAACCAAAGCCTAAAGATAGCAAAGGGACATCTCAGTAAGGGAAGAAAACAGATTATGGCTCTGAGAAAAGAAGATGGTTCTATAACAAGAAATAGAGGCGAAATTTTGACAAGAGAGAAAGATTTCTACTCCAAATTATATGAAAGGGATGATACATGTACTCCAGACACCATGAAAGGTACCAGAAGAACTCTGGTAGAGTTCTTCCAGTCCTTCCAGCAGAAGTTGCACATGCAATCAAGAACATGAAGAGGGGAAAAGCTCCAGGAGAAGATGGAATTACTGTAGACATCATACAAGAAGCAAGTGGAGAAATCGAAACAGTACTCGCCCAAATTTTCACTCGATGCCTTAATGAAGGGAAAATTCCTGAGGATTGGAACAATGCTACAATGATCCTGCTACATAAAAAAAGGTGACATTGAGGATCTCAGGAACTACAGACCTATCAGCCTCCTATCAGTGGTTTATAAAATCTTCCCTAAAGTTCTTTCACACCGCTTGAAGGTAACACTGGACATGGCTCAACCGAGAGAACAAGCTGGATTCAGGAGTGGCTACAGCACAATAGATCATATCCACGTACTGAGAGAACTAATTGAAAGAGCGAGGGAATATGAACTTCCATTGTGCATGGCTTTTATCGATTATGAAAAAGCCTTTGATTCGGTGAAACCATCAGCAGTTACCACGGCTCTGAAATCCTGCGGTATTGAAGATGCATACATTAATATTATTAATAACATCTATGAAAATGCAAGTGCAAAGATTCGGCTGTTTGAAAATACAACACACATAAAAATTGGAAAGGGAGTGAGACAAGGTGACACCATATCTCCGAAGCTCTTTAATGCCACATTGGAAAATGTCTTTCAATCACTGAACTGGGAAAACAAAGGGATAAAGATTAATGGAGATTATCTAACCCACCTTCGTTTTGCTGATGACGTAGTCATTTTTGCAACTACCCCATCAGAGCTGCAGAGTATGATCCAGGAACTTGCTGACAAGAGTAAAGAAGTGGGATTAAAAATGAACTTTCAGAAGACAAAAGTGATGTTCAATGCTTTTACAAGAAATGAAGATTTATCGATTGATGGAGAAAAACTGGAGATAACAGATACGTATGTTTATCTTGGACAGCAGATATCAAGTGAGGGTCACATTGATGAAGAAATTAATCGGCGTACAAAACTTGCCTGGAGAGCTTTTGGAAGAAACAGCATAATTTTCAAGAGCAATATGCCATTATGTCTTAAAAGAAAAGTGTTTGATCAATGCATCCTTCCAGTGCTTACGTATGGTGCAGAGACGTGGACCTTAACTAAAAGAGACATACAAAGGCTGCAGACAACTCAAAGAAGCATGGAGAGGTGCATGCTTGGTATAACCAGGAGAGATAAGAAGAGGAACTCGTGGATCCGAAAAATGACGAGAGTGGAAGACATCATGATCAGAGTTAAATCCCTGAAATGGCAATGGGCTGGACATACTGCCAGAAGGACAGACCATAGATGGACAGCCGAAATTTTAGATTGGATTCCAAGGGACAGGAAAAGACCCAGAAAAAGACCACATGGGAGATGGGTGGATGAAATTCGTAAATATGCGGGAGTGACATGGAGGAGACTGGCACAAGACAGACCGTTGTGGAGGAAACTTGGGGAGACCTTCGTCCAGCAGTGGATTGATAATGGTTGACGATGATGATGATGATGATGATATATAAATTGAATTTGGAATTAATAGTTCAAAGCAGATTTGTCCGGGTCAGTTACGGATCCGGATCAGGTCGGTTCGGTTCGGTTCAGGTCCGGGTTCAAAATTTTTGACCCGTTTCCAACTCTGATTGTGATCAGCGTGGTAACCTGCGCGACGCAGTCAAGTACTTGAGCGAACGTGTCCGTAACTATCGTGGTTCTATGTGAAAGGGTGTGGCAAAAAAGAGCACGTCGCAGCAGCTGATGGAGATGCACGTTGTTACTGAGAAAGAATGGAGTGTTAAAAAAAAGGAAAGAAAGAAAAAACGATTTTGGCCCAGTGGGCCGTTGCTGCGTTGAATCATCCACCGTATTCGCTTGATATGGCAACGGTTAACTACCTTTGTTTCCCCGACTGAAATTAGCGCTGAAAGGGAAAAGACTTGCGGGCATTTCGGATATTCAAGTGAATGTAACAGCATGTATTCCAACAGTTATGCGAACGATGCAGAAATTGTATTGTATCTCTGGGGGAAGGACAAAACATAAAATATACCTATCTAATAGGGTGTTGGTCCTCCTCTAGCGCGAATAACAGCCTGTTCACGCTGAGGCATCGACTCTATTCTTGGGGGTTTCGGATGTAATGCCAGTGCTGTTTGCAGGATTGTCTACACCTCCGACCGAGACGTTGGTCCAGGATCCATGGATCACATGTTCCGATCCACGTCATCCCAGAGGAATTCCACAGGGTTCAAATCCGAGGATCTTGGGGGCAACTGGATGGTTGCAAACTCAGATGAGTATTCCTCGAGGCATGTCTTGGTGTTTGCTGCCCGGTGGGGCTGCGCATTGTCCCACTGAAACAGACCATTTGCCGCAGGATGCGTGAAGGCCATGAAAACTTGTAGGTGATCAGCCAGCAGATGCTTGAAACGCGCAGCGGTTAAGGACCTCTCCAGACACGCTAAGGGACCTAATGTGTCCCATGAGAAGGCTTTCCAAAGCATCACAGAACCACCCCGGCATTGAAAAGATCCGGTCTGTCACGACGGGGCCATGGTCTCATGCTGTGGACGCCAGACCAGTACAAAGCAGTCAGCTTGGTACAGGTCTGGTACGATTCGTCCAGCGACGATTTGTCCAATGTCGATTCGTCCAAAGGTACGATTCGTCCAATGGTACGATTGGTCCAATGCCGATTCGTCCAATGGGACGATTGTTCCAATGCCGATTCGTCCAATGGACGATTGGTCCAATGCCGATTCGTCCAATGGACGATTGGTCCAATTCCGTCCTATCTGTCCGAAGTGCTACTCGTGCTATAAAAGTCTCATCTGTTCTGATTCTATCTCCGATGTTATACGAAAGTAACGGTAGTCCAAAGAATGTAAAATAATGTTACATTTCATGCGTAATATTGTGGTTATAGATCATTTTTTTGAATCACGTTTTTTGTTATACTGTCCTTGCTACCGTATGAACTTATTGATGTACGAGCCGTTCTATCAACTTCAATGTTACTCTTTTGCATGAAATAATATAAAATATTAGTGTTCCGTTTCTGTTTGTAGAATGCAGTGGGGTTTTCCGCCAACTGCCCAATGGAAACAACTGGTCGGGGTTTGGACAGTGGCCTTTTCAACAGTTTTTATTCTAGCGAAGTCATATTCATAACGTTTACATATTAAATCAAGTTAATACTATTGCGTTTTTACTTAAACACGAAATATTAATTCATAGGCCCTAGGCCAAGGCTTTTTTAACAGTTTTAATTCTACCGATGTCAGATTCATAACGTTTACATATCAAATCAAGTTAATAATATTAAGCTTTTACTTAGGCACGAAATATTAATTCATAGGCTCTAGGCCTAGGCCTTTTTAGGACTTTTTATTCTACCGATGTCATATTCATAACGTTTACATATTAAATCATGTTAATAATAGTGCGCTTTCATTTAAACACGAAATATTAATTCATAGGCCAGCGGCCCAGGTGCCTAGCAAATACCTCAGAAATGAAACGATTAGTGCCTTCTATAAAGTTTTATAAAATGTTTACAAATACCAAATATCTAGGTTGTAACTTAAAATCTTCTAAAATGGCCCGCGGCCTAGGTACCTTGCAAAGACCTCAGAAATAATACGATGAATGCCTTTTATAAAGTTTTATAAAATTTTTACAAATATCTAGGTTGTAACTTAAAATCTTCTAAAAAGGCCGGCGACCTAGGTGCCTGGTAGATAGCTGAGAAATGATTCGTTGAGTGCCTTTTGTAAGGTTTTATAAAATGTTTACAAATACCAAATATCTAGGTTGTGACTTTAAACTTTTAAAAAAGCTCGAGGCCTAGGTGCCTTGTAAAGACCTGAGGAATGATACGATGAGTGCCTTTTATAAGGTTTTATAGAATGATCTAGGTTGTAACTCAAAATCTTCTAAAAAGGCCCGGGGCCTAGGTGTCTCGTAAAGACCTGAGAAATGATAGGATGAGTGTCTTTTATTAGGTTTTATAACATATTTACAAATACCAAATATCTAGGTTGTAAATTAAAATTTTCAAAAAATGCCCGCGGACTGGGTGCTTTGCAAACAGCTGAGAAATGCTCCATTGAGTGCCTTTTACCAGGTTTATGTAAAATGTTTACAATTAGTAAATATACGGAAATTATCTTTCAAAATGATATAAAGAGGAGAATAATTTAAATTATTATTCCTTTCTGGAAAATAAAAAAGTTTACCGTTGGTAAGATAATACCATTGGACGAATCGGCGTTGGACCAATCGTACCATTGGACGAATCGGCATTGGACCAATCGTACCATTGGACGAATCGGACATTGGACGATTCGTCCAATATCCGATTAAAAATAAAAAGAGAAGTTCTAAAAAAACAGTATATTAATCAAAAATAAAAAGAGAAGTTTTGAAAAAACAGTATATTAATTTACATCGCCAGATCAAATTGAAGTTGATTAAATTGAAGAGACAAAATATAATTGCCGCACTTCGTCGAAATGCGTGCTGATGGCAAAAATTAATGTAATTTATCCAAAATAAAAAAAAAATAGCTATAGTTTAAAGAAATGAGACAGGATGATAGGAAATGTCGATTTCAATGATTCATGGTTGGAATATTGAGGTTGTAAAGCTGTACCGTCCGTACAATACTAAATGAGTAACGCAATTTTCAGAAAACTCTTAATTTATCACCCTATCTCTTTACTTCTAGGAAGAAAGATTCTTTTGCTGGCCACGTTCTACAGTTCACTGAAACACACCGGTCCGTCACGAGGTTAATTCCGCCAGTCCGCGGAAACGGAGGATAACTTGAGAAATGGTAGAGATTTCCAAATTTGACCAGTAAAAACAGGTCTTCCCAAACGTCCTTGTGCATAAAAGCAACTTCGTGCGGGTCGGTCCGCGAAGCATTTTCTTAAATTTTACTGGTCCGCGGCTTTCTTGTAAGAGTCTCTAGGAACCAGTGGCAGTGGTCTAGTGCCCTGAAAATCCCGAACCGGCGTTATGTTGCAATTTATCAATCCCGTCACTCCTCGTCGTCAGGTACAATCGATCTGTCAGTTATAGTGTTATGATTAAAATTTCAGTCAGTTTCATAAAAAATTCGCAAAGATACATTTTTCACTTTTTTTTTATTAGTAAATCAACTGCCAGATATTCGCCGCCCACGCACGCCAGAAACTGACCGCGGCAGAATGCAGATGTAGCTGTGACGTCAGCGTTCCAGAGAGATCTGGGTGATTATATATAATATGATGTAATTAATGCTAATTGTCTTTCTGTGATACGGTGAATCATCCCGATAGACCCAAGATACTTGAATTTTGTTCACTAAGGCAGTAAAGTGTAATGATATAAAAATAAAAAAAATGTCATTTTTACATCGTTAAGTGTCACTTATTTTTAATACAAGAAAAAAAATTATGAAAAATTCAAAAACATCACACAAACGCGGGCCCCTGTGCAACTGCTCAGGTCGCACACCCATGAAGCCGGCCCTGGTGCCGACAATGCGTCCACAATAAAAGTCGCTCAGATCACCACGCTTACCGATGTGATGTTCGTCGATTGCGATACACTGTTTGGAAGCCCTGCTATCCCCTAGTTATCGCCAGCGTTCGGTTTGGGTCTGTTCCACTTTACGAGGGGGATGGCCATGTCATCTGCCCATCACCCCTATTTTAAACGTTTTGTCAGCTGAGTGCATGTCCAGTGTGGCGTATTTTCTAAATATTACCCCCTATTAATTTTTTACTTTTCCAGCCGTAGGTTAATGAAGCGTATATGCTCCAGCTTTGTCCTTTCGTCTGTCTGTCTGTCTGTCTGTCCGCACGATTACTCGCGTAAAAATGGTTCGATTTCGATGAAATTTTGGTATGTGGTAAGGGACAAAACTGGGACGAACACTATTGAAAATGGCCGAAATGGGGTCAAAGGTCAGGACATAGAAGCGGGATCCCATCCGTCACCCTTATGCGTCATAACTTGCGTAAAAATGCTTCTACTGCTACAAAACTTTATCATGTTGTTCCGAAGGTGTACTGAACCAATTCTGTTTAATATCATCGAAATGGGGTCAAAGGTCAGGGCAGAGGAGCGAGATTTATTCCACAGTTATTATCCTCATAACTTGAGTAATAACTTGAGTAAAAATCCTTCTATTGCGACAAAACTTTAGTATGTTGTTCCGGAGGTATACTGAACGAATCAGTAGTCAGGGTAGGGAGGAGGTTTTGCCTGCGCGTGATTTCTGGTATGTTGGAAAGTGTAGCATAATCAATGCATTGCATGATTTTACTAACTTGTTTTTCGTGTGCTCATCGAACTTTATTGACATACCTTATATAAACTCCTATTTCTAAAATTTCGTGCACTAATAAATGTTTGATCACTAAATTTCATAAATTTCTTCTCAAAAGACGTGCTTATTACGCCACAGAATTGCCTTCCTGTTGAAAAAGTTCGGCTGACAGGAATAGTTCCCCGAAACCCACACGCAGAGCTGATAAAATTTTCTCTTTAATATTTAACAGAATAGGAAAATCTATATCGTTTGATTGATACCTCCTCCCGTAGTAGTGGTAGGTCTTTGAAAGTGCCAGCCTTGTTTTGAATTGCTGAGCTAGATTGCTTTCGGAAATCCGCCGAAAAGAAATCTTTGTTAAGCGACAAGTTTCTTCACTGCACGTTAATGGAGGAATAAACTGAACCCCCCCCCACACACACACACACACATACGGTGCTGTTGTGCACGACGCCAGTAGCCTTTTGCTGTACCTATCTTCTATAAATATTTTATTAGTTCTTAGGAGTTCCCTAAGACATCGAAGTCGGAGGCGAGTAAACACTGATGGAAGAAGTGGCCACGGAGATTAGCAGTAGATGGCTTTTCCAAAAGCTTCGTTAATTTTTAATGTGGGCCATTTACTCGGTAGGAATATTACTTTTCAATGCATGTTTTGCAATATTACATTAAGCGCTCCTCTTCACTGCACGCTTTGTGAACTAAGACTTCCAACATTAGAAGACAAAACAGTTATGCATCATGGAGATTAGATGTCATTGATAGAATTTGAAAGAATGAAAGATTCCACTGAAATCTGCCTTGATGGAGGCAAGCTTTCAGGTCTCCTGAAAACTAGGAAGCAGAAATATTACGCGTGTATGCCCGAGTTTCTCAATATAATTTGTATGGAAATTTAAAAGCTACTAAGTACAGTCAAACCCCTATTAAACGGACTGCGATTTAACGAATTCCGCGGATTTTACAAGCATTTTTTATGGTCCCCACGGAACCACTTTGAAATTAATGCTTGGCGCTTCCCAATTTAACGAACACATTTCCCCAATTTAGCGAACATTTTTAACTACACTGGCGGAAAATGAAAAAGAACACCAAGAAGGAATGGGCGGACAATCATCAAATTTACATATGTTAATGAGGTCGAGTTTTCGTAGGTGTGATGTTAATTTCGGGACCAACCGGTGAGCGCTTACGCCACAGCACGGCATAATATGCAACTTATCGTCGGTGGTATTTAAGGAGTACGGCGAAGTGAATGTAATCAGTCGTCGGCGTACGGACACGTGCCAAGACCCTGAAAAAGCTGCAATGCCTGGACATGGAAGGCGTGTACGGTTTCAGCAGTTATCGGACTTTGAGCGAGGTGGTCTAGTCGGACTCCGCGAGGCCGGGTGGTCGTATCGTCGTATTGCCGAGCGAATTGGACGGGAAGTATCGGTGGTGGTACGATGGTGGTGTAGATGGTCCGAGGAACATTCCCACACGAGAAGACGTGGAACCGGGAGTCACAGACGGACTGATGAGGGGACCGATCGACGCATAAGAAGAGCGGCGTTGTCAAGCAGAACATCCACTGCGACGCAAATCCGAGCTGCCGTTACACCTGAGGTGACTGTGCAAACAATCCACAACCGTCTACTGGATACAGGACTACTTGCACGTGTGCCTCTGGCATGTGTATCTCTGACTCCAGCCCACCGTTAGGAACGGCTGCAGTGGTGTCGCCAACGTCTGCACTGGAGAACGCAATGGCGATCTGTCGTGTTCAGCGATGAAAGCAGATTCTGCTTGGGAGCCTCCGATGGCCGTATGCGTGTTCGCAGACGCACAGGGGAGCGTCTCCACCCTTCTTGCATCCGCCAGCGACACACAGAGCCTACACCTGGTCTCCTGGTGTGGGGAGCTATCAGCTATAACTCCCGTACACAACTAGTGTTTGTACCTGGTACGTTAAACAGCACCTCCTACATCAACAACATCATTCAGCCTGTTGTTGTGCCATTTGTAAGGTCGGTCCATTGTGGTGTTTTCCAGCAAAATAACGCACGCCCACACACGGCACGTGTAACACAACATGCACTTCAGGGTTTGAGACAATTTCCATGGCCTGCACGTTCACCGGATTTGTCCCCCATTGAGCACGTGTGGGATTTTATGGGACAACGACTTATCCGGTCTCCACGGCCAGCCACGACCATCCCCGATGAACGCGTCCAGGTTGAGGATGCTTGGAACTCAATACCCCAAACTTACATCCAACATCTGTACGACAGACTCCATGCCAGAATTGCACAGTGTGACGCAGTTCATGGCGGTTCAGCCTCGTACTAACCACGTTACATGGAAATGTTATTCTTCAGTTTACCCGCAAATACAGCTGTATTTTGCCATAATGTTTTGATCACGTTATCCTCTGTATTCCGTTATTATGCTTTATAAATTTCGTTGGTATCAGACGTCTCTTTCTTGGTGTTCTTTTTTCACTTTCCGTCAGTGTATAACATTTTTTATAATAAATTCGTAATTAAAAGTACTATACATAATTTAAATTTCACTGAAGCGAAGAGAACTTTGCTGCTTACGTATTCTGTAATCAACATTAGTTTAATTTGAATGTTTCATTGGAAAGGCTTCCTCGATTTAGGGAATTCCGCGATCTTACCTACAAGACTGTCGGTCCCTTGAAGTTCGTTAAATCGAGGTTTGACTGTATTAAGCTAATTCGCAATTGAGGTTTAATTCACTTTCAATATTTTCAAACCCGGCATTCTAGGAAATACTTAGGCTTTGTACGAAATTCAAAAAATTCTGAAAAGACAATAGTCTCATAAATCTGTGACTGGTGTGGTAATTCTGAAAACACAATAGTCTCATAAATCTGTGACTGGTGTGGTAACAAATATATTTTAATTAGCCGAGATTTAGCCTTCCAACGGAAGCGTTTATCGAGGCAAGTTACATTAGACGAACGTATAACCCACAGAGTACGAGACCCAGAGGTAAATCTTCCATAGGGACTGATGGCTACAATTTGGTTCCGAAGATATAAATATAACAGCACGGCAGCGGACAGATATGGAACTAAAGCGTCGAAACCGTAACCATGGGAGTTTCTTTTTTTTTTCAAGAATTTACAACTCCCTCCGCGGTGCTACCTATTTTTTTATTTTTATTTATTTATTTATTAGAACTCTTTTGCTGTACAATATCACAATACAACACCCAAAAGAACAAACAATATGTCACATAATCTAAGGTTAATAATAAGAAGAATATACATAATACACCAATGAAACCAATATAAGTAAGGCAATTTTCCAGTTTTTAACAATATAATTCCTATGTTACAAAGATAAATATTTTACAACATAAAACACAGGAACAAATTCTCACTCAAATGTTGTCAATATGACTAAAACACCTTCAATATCAATTTAAAATGTGCAGCAAGGAGCCAGGGAAAAAGGCTAAATATTTAGCCTGACAAGTCCCTGATCTCCTCTGAAATTTTCAAAAAAGGTAATTTTTTTAAGTCCAGTCGAGACAACGAATATAATATTAAAGTATACACTAAATAGCATCCAGAAAGCCCAAGACAGTAAAAATGTCTTTCCCTCCCCCTACCCTACCCTTTTTGCATACAATTTTCAATCAAAAAACTCCTCAACAGTCGCCTGAAAACAGGGTATCGGATCTTAGATCTAATGGTCAGTGGAAGTGTATTCCATTCTCGAAGGCCCAATACACAAATGTTGTTAAACATCATGCCCGTACGCGCCCAAGGGACAGCGAACTCTACGAGTACCATATGAATGAGTGGCTCTCGACAACACTATCAGATTTAAACATCTTCCTGTATTAATACGTTCGTGAATCATTAACATCAGTCTATATCTGTGCAACTGCTGTACAGACAATATACGAGAATATAGCGAAATAAAAATTCTGAATGAGCCGAAGAGTTTAACAATCGAACATACCTTCTCTGCAAAACAGACAGACGAGTGAGATTTCGCTTTGTAGTTTACACCCCAAATCAAGATGCAGTACGACAGCACAGAATACAGAAATGAATAGTACAAGATCAACAGAACTCTAACCGACAGGAAACCCAAGATCCTCGTAATCATACAAACCCTAGATCTAATACAAGACCCCAATTGATCCACCTGGTCATCCCATTTCAAAGATTTATGCAAAACAACTCCCAAGAACTTTATTGATGCCCGATATTCCAATGCCGTGTCGTACAACTATACCGGACTCATATCACTATGACCATGCTTAGTACAGGAATAGCCACTAGTACCATATCCCGTGACAGACGCTATCGTAGTTTCATGTCCAACCACTGATGCGCTGTCCTAAAAGCGAGACTTGAATCTCTGTATCTTCTCCCCTGTAGTATAGCTCGTTCGAAGTTTAAAATTAAAATCCGGAAAGTAGACCGAGGTTTGAAACATAACAATACAAACACGTGAATTTGCAGTGGCTCTAATGTTTACGTAGTATAATATAGCGAAGATATCAAGTCACACTTTTTGTTTGTCTCGAGGTCAGTTCTTGTGCACCCTTGCCACTATTTCACCGTGATTTGCGTTGTTTTGTTCGTGATCATATTAAGGGAATGTGGCAAGGTCTGTGAGACTAACAGGTGGAAAAGAAACTGCGTCATCTCAAACCAGTTCTTCGAGTCTGGACTTTACCATGTCGCAGGAACCTTAGAGAGGAAGCTGTACTAGCAAATCTCCGCACTTGGTATTGCCGTTACACTCACGGCTGTTCGCTGTGTGGCGACAATACTCTTACGTGTGTGACGTGTAACGTACCTCTGACCATTTTACATATTTTATGCTTGTGTCTGTTTTGTTCGTGAACGTTCTCGTTTCTTTCTTTTATCTACTCTACCAGACGACTTAGCAAACCTGAGCCGCCTTTTAAAGGATCATTGTGACATTCTTCTGTGTTATTATTTCTGGATCTCGCCCTTTGGATTTAACTGCGCAGCGTGTTGTTGCTCCGCGATTTTCTTCTGATTTGGGTGTGTTATTGGACTCTTCGCTCCTTAATTATTTTTTTTGATTGGAGGTTTAACGACCACCGTGAGCAACTCAATGGGCTATAAGCAGTCGCCCGTCCCTAATTTAGGGTCACTGGTTCCAGGGAAGGGAGAGAGCCAGTGCCGTAAGACAAACACAACATCCATGCCTGACCGGGATTCGAACCCGGACCCCTTACGGACGAATGATCAGAGGCCAGCGCCTTAGACCACTGCGCCACCGGGGCGGCCTCCTTAATTTCACGTTCACCTTAAGTATAAAGGTATCGTCTTTCATTTTGCTTCGTTTCGAGCGCGGTGAGTGCCTATTTTGTTGTATTTCATCTTATTTACGTTTGGCCGAGCTGGCCAAGCTCGCTACTGGGCGCTGCCATTAAAGATGGCGACTTCCGGTAGGGATAGTGATACCCCTAATCTCTCTTCCTTTTCTGATGCCCCAGATGGGGGTGTTGCCACGCAAGCGTCCGCTCGTGGCGTTGCCAATTTGCCTTCTCCAGCTACGTCACATCTCCCGGCTTCCGCTATCGATGATGACGCAATGGACATCACTGGAAATGCAGCCTCTTCTAGCACTGCCGAGCCCAACGTGTCATTACCTTCGTTTTCTTCTGTTGCAGCATCCAAAGTCTCTCGTCCAGCATCCAATAATAATTATGTTGGCGCTGAAAAGCTGAAATCTTTCATTTCCCAAGCTGGCAATAATATCGTGCTTAATATCCCAGCCAGCTCTCCAGCTGGCACAGCTTTTACTGAGAATCTTGCAAAAGGCGTTCATTTCGAAGCCCTTCCGGACACTCCTTTGCGAGTATATGCAGATGCCATTGCACAGCGGTTCCCATCTGAATCTATTCCGCAAATGTATCGTAGAGGACGACTTGTAGTTGTTTATCTGGCCACGGCTGAAATGGCGAAATCTCTCCTAACATCTGGTCTCACCATTGGTGATAGACATCTTTCTGCAGAACCAGTGGGCCAAAGACCCATTAACGTTTCTTTCTACCCGGTCCCGTTGGAAGTGACAGATCTCATGCTGTATGCTGTCTTATCTTCGGTTGGTCGGGTAGTTGGAGGCATACAAACGCATCTTGCTGCCCGAAACGACCCATTACGTGATCCACGACATGCGTCGATCCAAGGTGCTCGCCGTGTTGCGAGGGTAATATTTCCATCACAAGAAGCAATCTAACGGCTTCCAACACATTTCACTGTTCGGTGCGAAGATCAGGTCAGGCAAATAAACTTCCTGACGGAATTCCATTGTAGTCAATGTCATCAGGTTGGTCACTACTATAAGCAGTGTCCAGTTGCTCCACCAAAGTCTGTTTCGCCCGTCTATCAAGATCCGACGCCTTCTCATCAAGATCCTAGTAGCGCTCCGTTACCGACGGTGGTTCCTGCGAACAACCTAACTTCGGTAGCAACCTCTACGCCAATTATTGTCCCACCTTCTCTCTCCGAGGAACACTACCCAGGTTTACAATCTTCAGCATCTTTTCGTGTTCCTGCGGACCCTACAGCAGTTGCTGAGTCCGTTGCGACTGACCAGTCTGATACCGAGACCTCGACCGCTGATGACACAGCCTATCAAAGCGTCAGCGACCAAGCGATGAGTGATGGGACGGAGGGCTATCTCCGGACCCGTTCTGACAAAAGGGATGCCAAACCTCCTCGCGGCTCTACGAAACGACGGCGACAATCTGGCCACTCTACTCACACCTCTCCGACTAAGCCTGCTGGATCACCTGCTTCGGGTCGCCCTGTCAAGTCTTCCAAGCCAGTTATCTACCTCCTGCCTCTTGAGGAATTTTCCGCACGCCTACACATGAATGTGTTTCCGGACACTCCTCTCCCTTATAACGAATTGCACGACTTTGCTTGTGCCAAGACTCTTCTTCCTAATTTACCCACCTATGTCAACCGATTTGAAGGTCGCTACCCAGCAGTTGAGAATCAACTGGCACAACTGTTAACTCTTTACAATACTATCAAGAGTCCATCTGCCGAGGATGCTGCCACTCAGAAGTGCATCCAACGGCGGTACAACAATTTCCGTTCCCATTTGGAAAAGATTGTCACTGCCACTAGAGACATGGCACTTTCACTGTGACTTCCTTGAATTGTCGCGGGTTCGCGACACCAGTGTTGAACTCCCTCGTTTATGAGGACATTTCTGCCGCTGGTGGAGATGTTCTCCTTCTCCAGGAAACTCACTGCTCTGCTGACACTCCCACTCACCTATGGAGACGCTGGCCGTACACCTTTTACCACTGCTCTGCTGACACTCCCACTCACCTATGGAGACGCTGGCCGTACACCTTTTACCACTCGTATGGTGGTATAGCTGTAGGTGTGCGCCAGCGGTTTTTGACTCAGCTGACTTCTATTTCTGTGACAAATTTACACCTTGATTTTCTTCAGTGTTTTACCTTTTGTGTGCATAATGTTACTTTTCATATCTTTAATGTATATATCCCCACTGATGAAATACATGTTGCTCATCTTTTCAGTAATATTCGTGCAGCGATTGCAGCGATTCCTCCCGGGGATTATTTCGTTCTTGGGGGAGATTTTAACTGCACGCTGCAGCCTTCTCTTGACAGGAATTCGTCTTTTGGCGAATACCGCATGAATTTAGTTTCACAGCTGACTCAGCTCCTTGATGATTTTCATCTTGTCGATTCCTTCAGACGGCTAAATCCTGATTCCATTTCCTTTACGTGGTGTAATCCGCCGACGTTCGGTTCTACTGCTGCGCGGTTGGACCGAATATATGTTTCTGCTTCCTTACTCCCTGCTATCACTGCTGCTCGACATTCACCTACTGTTTCTTCCGACCATTCTGCCGTTTCACTATCAATTTGCGTCTTTCCTGCACCTTCATCTACGCGTCGTCATTGGACGTTTGATGACACTCTCTTGCAAGACCGTTCCTTTTGTGAGGAAGTTGAGAAGTTCCTTTCTGATCGAAAGCTGCTGCTCACAACGACCCCAAGCGCCTTGCGTTTGTGGCTTGATGTCAAACGGGATCTTCTCTTGCTCGTTCGTCAACTCTCCTTTACTATTTCCACCACTCGCTCGATGGAGGTGAGTAACCTACGAGGACTCCTCTCCCCGACGCCAATGTCTGACCCGCACTACGCCTCCGTCCGTGATGAACTTCATGCCTGCCTCGAACCGTTTGCTCAGCAAGCAGTCCGTCGTCTTCGGCTATTACGTATTTCACCATCGACGCATTCTTTCGAAGTCCTTTCGAAGATGGAATCCATGCGACGCACGTCATATTCCATCAGACATCTCCGATTGCCTGATGGCACTGTTACTGGCAATACAACTCTCATCTGCTCTCATGTCCGTCACTTCTTTCAGGAGAAGTTCCGAGCGGTTGCGCAGGGTTCTTCTTTTTCTTCCTCCTCTTTTCTTTCTTCTCTCACTCAGGTCCCGTCTTCTCTCTGCGCACCTCTCATTGCTGATTTTTCTTTGCCTGAATTGAGAGAGGCTTTTGCCTCCCTCAATCTTCACTCTTCCCCGGGACCTGATGGCCTCCCGCTCTCGTTCTATCGGGCCTTTCTTCCGTCACTCCTGCCTTTTCTCTCTGCCGCTTTTTCGTGTGCTCTTTCTTCTCCTGCGCTTCCACCGGAATTTACAGTTGCACATGTCATCCTCCTGCCGAAGAAGGGTGACCTTCTGGACTTGTCGAATTGGCGCCCCATCTCTATTCTCAACCTGGACTACAAATTCTTCACTAAACTCCTTTCTCGCCGCCTAAATTCTGTTCTTCCGTTCCTCATATCCCCCGACCAGACATATACCGTGCCTGGTCGTTCTATTTCTGCCCCATCTCTATTCTCAACCTGGACTACAAATTCTTCACTAAACTCCTTTCTCGCCGCCTAAATTCTGTTCTTCCGTTCCTCATATCCCCCGACCAGACATATACCGTGCCTGGTCGTTCTATTTCTAACAATATCTCCTTTCTTCATAACCTTTCCTTTCTTGCACTAAAACATTCCGAACCCTTAGCTTTGTTTAATCTTGACCAGAAATCCGCTTTTGATAACGTCTCTCACGCTTACCTTTCTGCCGTATTAACTCACTATGGTTTTCCTCCCGCTTTTGTTTCTCTCATCCTTAGCCCCTACCGGGGCGCCCATTTGCACGTTCGGACGGCCACATTTTTGACGGCCCCGATTCCTTTTCAATCTGGCATCAGACAAGGTTGTCCATTATCAGGACAACTCTTTGCTCTCGCCTTTGAGCCCTTTTTGATTGCAAGTCGGGCGTCTCTCTTACCTGCGGTAGGACCGATTGTCTCTAGTACTCGGCATCATCGTTTTCTTGTCTCTGCTTACGCAGATGATGTTACCTTTTGTCTTCGCCGCGATGACCAATTTGATACTCTTCTTGCCACTTATGAACAGTATGCTGCTCTCTCTGGTGCTGCCCTGAATATTCAGAAAAGTGCTGGCCTGTGGTGTGGTTCTTGGAGAGGCCGCACTGACTCGCCGTGGGGAGCAGTGTGGTCCTCCTCGACCCAAAAATTTCTTGAGCTCATTTTGGACACTCCTTTACCACAAGCAACGTTACTTGGCAAGCTCTTCGCCCACGACTTCATCGCACGGCTGGTTTTTGGCGATTTACGTTTTCCTTTTCCTCTTACTTTCAACGTGCTCAAATTGTTCATCGATATCTTCTCTCACAATGCTTCTATCCTTGGGATTCCTGTGTGTTTAAATCGCATCATTTCTCTGCCATCAATAGTATTTTCACTTCAGTGATATGGTCATCTAGACATTGGATTTCTGCTGCAACGCTTTCTCTGCCAACATCATTTGGTGGTCTTCATTTCCCGGATGTCAGAACATACTATCGAGCTCACCGAATCGTCTCCTTCATTCGTCTTCTCCTTTCGCCCTCCCCTGCACTTTCTTCTACCCTGAATTCTCTTATTTCTCTTCATGATCCATCCTTCACTTTCCTCCTTTTTCTTCGGATGGATTCATCTCCTTCTACTTCTAAACGCCTCCCACCTCTTCTTATCGACGCTCTATCGGTATTTCATTCTCTCCCGCTACTCCGCGCTCCTCCCTCTACCACCCTGGACCTGCTTGCAGAACCTCTTTTCTTTTCCACTCTGATTCATCCACCCGATCAACCATACTTTCTTTTTCCCTCTTGGTTCCGCTCAGGAATTCTCACTGTCGAAGCTTTATTAACTTCCGATTTGACCTGGAAACCCCTCTCTTCTCTTTTCCCTAACTCTTCTTCCACCTTGGAAGAGGAGTATGACCTTCTTCGCTCCGCTCTCCGTACCCTCTTTCCACTTCTGGTTTCTGACACTGGCCTTATTTCTGTCTCTGGACCGAGCCTCTCTCTTCCTTTCTTCCTTCCCTTTCGGGACTCTGTTGCTCCCATTTCTTCTTTTTCCACTGCCTCTATCTATGCGATCCTTCGTGCGCCCCTCACTTCTCCGCATGGTCTTCCTGATGCTTCTCCTTCTCTTCTGCTGCCTATCTGGTCTGCCTCTTTCTCTCCCCTTTCTACCCCTTTAGAGCGAAACATCCACTGGCGGTTTCTTCACCGCCGCCTTCCTGTTCCTTCTTCTCTCTTTCACATGTCTATTTCTTCTACTTCTCTCTGCTGCTTTTGTGGTGTTGAAGGTGATGTTCCTCATGTCTACTGTCACTGTCCCGTTCTCCTTCCACTTCTCAATACTGCCTTTCGTCTTGTAGGCACCATTTGCTCCAGAGACATCCCTTTTCAAGCGCACGAGTGGCTATTGCTTACCAAACATCCCCCGGCTATTTTGCCGGATGCCTGTGCCTATTTCTTCGTACTTGTGAAACATGTCGTTTTTCTTTATCATCAATCTCTCCGCTCTCCTGCTACCACACCTAGTATCCTCTCTGCTGGCGCGGCCTTACGGTCGATTTTTAGGAATCGCATCGTGTCTCGACTACGCCTGGGGAACTTCGCTGCTTCCACCCCTCAATCTCAAGCCTCTTTCCGGTCTACCTGGGCGCAGGGGACCGGTTGGTTCGAAATCACTGGATCTTCCATTCATCTTTCTTTCTGATTTTTTGTTTTTTTCCAGCTTCGAAGATCTGAATGCATCAGTCGATATTTTGTGTTCTCTCTTCCTGGTGCTTCGTCACAGCGTCTACTAAGTGTTTGTCATGTAACTGCTTATGATTTGTATTGTAGGGGTTTTCTGCAATTTTTGTGTAATTCGTGTGCATGTACCGTGTTGTTGTTTTTTCTTCGTTGCACCTGTCCTTAATACTTATTCTTCACTCATGTGTCTGCTTTTGCTGCCTGTACCTTCATTGAGTTGCTCACCGTGTATTTGTTCTCTAGGAGCAATACGAGTAGTATTGCCCTGCGATACTTTGTTCTTTCTGTTTTTTCTTGCTGCATTGTGTTGTATCTTTTAATTTATACCTTATTTCTGTTTTGCATTTTCACATTCTTTGACGTCATGTATTTTTTGCTCGTCCCATGTCGTTGTTTTTTGGACCGATGCAATACTGCACGGCTTGCTGTTTGTATTTTGCGTATCCTTGTGTTTCACTTGGGGAGTTCGCCCACGTTTCCACCATGTTCTGTAATACTCATCATGTTTTTGTCACATATCGTGTGGTTTCCTGGATTGTGGGAACTTCTGTACCTTTATCGTAGTATATGCTTTTGTTGTGTTTTACATGTTCCCTTCTTTTTGTGCACTGCGTTGTACAGCCATGTTCTTGTAAATATATTTACCTGTTGTTTTGTGCTCTGCTTTCACTCTGCACGTCATCACATGCTTTATTAATTAATCATTACTTTTGCTTGTGCATCATCTTCCTCAAGCATATACTGTTCCTTATTAACGATTTTAACATTTTGTCATCCTTAGTTGACTGCCGTATCACATTCACCTGTAATATTTCATCAGTATCGCTCATTGTTTTGTTGTTTATTTTGCCATATGTGGTACGCCTGTATTCCCTATGTTTTTGCCAATAAAGTATATTTTGAAATAACTGCTATAATATATATATACCCAGTGCCGTTAATGCCCACCAGATGGAGACGTCTCAGTATCTGAGCCCATCTTACTGATTTATGATGTCAGAAGCTGACTTAAATATACACATAGCACCGTGGATTGTTGGCCACCGTGGTGTAAAGTCAACGCGCTCGGCTAGATATCGAGAGTTTCGTGCTTCAACTCCCCGGTGGCGGCTGAAAAACACTTTTTCGATTACTATGTGTTTCTGGAACGTGGAAAGAGCGTCGTATTTATTTATTTATTATTTCTTTGTTGTGCAAGTGCTTTTCGTTCAAAACACACGGGACAAAACTTACGGAATGATGATTGAAATATCAATATGTACATAAATATAAATTTGATAAACCTAATGAGTTGTGTAAAAATGAAGAGCGAAACTGCTGGGTTATTATTGTGAATGACTGAGGTGTGTGTTTAAAGCATCTAGTGCATTCTGTATTCCCTTTTCCATGTACAGCTATGGGACGTAAAGGGGACGCTATTGAGTGGCAAAGCGTAGCCATTGTTTTTGACTGAGAACATGTTCATTCCTTGCAAGACAGGCAACGTTTGTTGGATTGTCCGAGACAACAGTGAGTAGTATCCATTTCTAGTGGAAGAAGTATGGAAGCTATCACTGATGGGAGAGCAACTGTGGTAGAAGCTATGTGGTGACAAATCTGGATCGCAGGCGTTTGGAACGATTAGCAACTGTTGCACGTTTCCAGACTAGTCAAGACTGCTTTAACACTGCAATGCTTGACCGGGATTCCTGGTACGTAATACCAGCAAGATAATGCCCGTCCGCACACTGCTCGGGTTGCCTAGGACTGCCTAATTCATGTCCTGACACTTCCATGGCCTGCCACCTCTGCGGACATGACTCCTATCGAGAATGTGTGGTACCAGTTGAAACGCCGGCTGCCGCCGTGCCACACTATCCGGAATTTGGAGCACACCATCCAACACGTGTGGGCCAGTCTTCCGCAGGACTACATCAGGCGTCTGTTCGCCTGCATGCCGGGCCGTATTGCAGCATGTATCGCCGCACGAGGTGGTGAGACGCGCTATTTAAGATGACCGGACTGCGTACCACAGATCCCTCTGTAATTTCCTTGCAGCTCTGTTTTTACCATCATGTGTATCATTCATCTGTATCCTTACGTCCATAAAATTTTAGTTAAATCCGATGCTTCCTTCTTGGTGCAGAAATTTCGTTGTCTGTGAGTGTTCATCAGAAGCAGAAATAAAGAGTGACGACCAAACCGTTCTTTACCAAATATTAGAAATTGCATGCAAAACATTTCCCATCAGGAACTGTATCCGATAAAGGAAGAATTTTCCAAATCTGAGTTTTAGAAACAGATATATAGGTAATACGTATTTTAGAAGTGCGCCCCCTAGCGGGAAGTCTATGCATTACTTGAAAAATTTAAAATTATGTGAGAAACATTTCACTCCGGAAACGCTATCCACCAAAGAAAGAGTGTTTTAAATCGGACTCTTAGAAGCAGAGATTTTGATAAAAATAAGATATATAACTACGCCCTCTGGAGGAGAAACCATGTATTATTTTAAGAAGAAAATGCGTATTCTCAAAAGCTTTATCGAGATGAGCGGTGCCGGTCCACGAAAACATATTTTCAATCAAGCTTTTAGAAGCTCAGATTTTGCTGCCAATACATCAGAAGCAAAAATTAACACTTACGCCCCTTGGTGGCAAAACAATTTTTTATCAAAAATTTGAAATTACAATCAAAGCATTTTCCACCAGGAGCTGTATCCGGTGTGGGAAGGATTTTTGAATCGGAGTTTTAGAAGCAGAGATCTCAGGGAAATTGCAATTTATTTTTACGCTTCCTAGCGGAATATCTATGTGTACTTGATAAAGTGACTGTACCTAAAATAGTCTCCGATATAAATGGAATCGAAAGGTAGAAACATTTTTTTCAATCGGATGTTTAGAAGCAAATGTATGGAATAAAATGTATTTTGAATTCGATAGCATCTGCTTTCATGCCTTCTAACGGAAAAATTGTGCATCGTAATAACCCTATAATCATTCTCAGATTTCATACTTCCCAATGCAAAAATACTTTTTCTAATCGGACTAATAGTTGATATTAGAAAAATTCTACCATGTTTAACTACCATGGGGTAAATATAATCAGGACCAGATGATATTCACCCCATGGTAGTTAAACATGTGGCTGAGATCATTGTCGATCCTCTACTTGTAATTTTTAATTTAGTGTTTCAAACAGGAATTTTTCCTGATGATTTGAAAATTACTAAAGTGCCTTAAATATTAATCAGGATCAAAAAATTATATTAATAATTATCGACCCATTGCAAACCTTTCTATATTTTCTAAAATTTTGAAAAAAAACTATTTTATAATGGAATGGTTACATATCTAGAAAGATATAAAATCATTAATCAAAATCACTTTAGTTTTCATCTAAACAAATCTACTGAATTAGCTGTATTACACATTCAGCAAATAATACAAAAAAAAATTCAAAATAACCTTATTACATTAGCTATGTTTTTGGACTTTACTAAAGCATTTGATACACTAAACCATAACATTTTATGATTATAGTTTTTAAACAAAATATAAGTTGAACCTCTAAAACCTAGATTAGGTAATTATCAAAATTACATAATCTAGGTTTTAGAGGTTCAACTTATATTTTGTTTAAGAACTATCTTAGTAATAGATCACAATATACTCAAATTGATCAATTTATTTCACCCATCACATATATAAAATCAGGAGTTCCATAAGGATCTGTACTTGGTCCACTATTATTTAATACATATATTAATGATATCTGTAATATTGAATCTAACTCAAACCTCATTATTTACGCCGATGATACAACACTCCTCTTTTTGGGACCAACTATTAGTGAAATAACATTTCTATCCACTACTGAATTATCGAAGTACACTGACTGGTTGTCTTCCAATGAATTAATAATTAGTTACCATAAATCTGAAGCTTTACTTTTTTCCAGACAAAAACCTAATCAAACACTTAATTTTAACTTTTCCCTCTATAATAATCAGATTGAGTTAGTTAGTAGTCTCACTTATCTGGGTATTGTTTTTCACAATGATTTAAAATGGAATCTGCATATAGAAATTTTATTAAAAAAAATATCCAGAAACATAGAAATAATTAGTCATATACTAAGAAATCTATCTGTTAAAACATTAAAATTATTATATTATTCATTAATTCATCAACACTTTGATTACAGCTCACTATCCTGGGGTCAAACAACACTTAATAATATTAATCAATTACAAATTCTTCAAAATAAATACCTTCGATTAATATATTTTAAACATAATTTAAATGGTGCCAACTTACTAGGGCAAAATACGTTCAGATATTCCAGAGTCAACGCGAACAAATATAATATTCTAAGAATTCAGCAACTGTTTTCCTTCAACTTAGGCAAAACTATGAACAAACGAATTAAAATGAACCTGGGACAGGAGCTCTTAGAAAATAATATTGCTACGTACCGCTATAATATTCGTAACCACGCTTTGTGGAGACTAACTACACCTAGAACACAAACTACTAAACAGAGCCTAGATTATTCTGGTCCGGAGTTTTGGAACTCTTTGCCTGCAGAATTAATATCTATTAATAATTTCAATTTGTTTAAAAAGAAATTAAAACACTATTTACTTAACAACTGATATCCATTCATTAGCGCAAGATGGGAGGTTGATTGACAGGGATTATTCGACTGAAGGGGAAGGCGAGGCACTTACCAGGTGAAGATTCGGTGACCCGGTGACCAAGTGACGGGGGATCTATACAATGAGGATTGGGTGGGGGGCAACTCATGCTTTTCATTACTTTAACATTATTTTCCCCTTGATATGCTGTTAATTCAATATAATGATTAGATATTTAATTTAATATTTGTTTTCTTTTTTAACTTTGTTGCTTTTATAATATATCAGTGTTCTTGTCTTGACTTAAACCTAGGGAGATCAAGGCTGATCAGGTGTCCTCGAGGACTTTTCCTTGATCTTCCCTGCTGTTATTTATATGTTTATGATTAACTATTCAGAATTATTAATTTTAATATGTAACAGCAAGATCAATAAATGAAATGAAATATATGGTGTCCACAGACGGACGGACAAACTGGTAACATAAGTGAGATCTTTTTTACAAAAGACATGCTAAAAATTAGGAATTGTGTTCTCTAATTTTTATCTTCCTTTTTAATTTCCGTATCCTTATGTAAATTTTGGTATATTCTCCTTAGGGATTTTTCACCAAAAACGCTACGTTCGTTTTCTCTCTTGATAAATATGTGTTTTGCAACCAGACAACACGTAAGAAAGTAATGACCTAATCGAAAGTTGAAGACAGGAGTTGATGTTTTGACTGCATGGTTAGCACTGTTTAGAACGACTACTGTTTGGTACGAGCACTTGTTATTATACTTGCTTTACTGTGTTACGAGCACCAAATTATCCCTTTTACTTGGTTTCGGCAGTAGCACTTGTTGATCAGCCTTACTTTTAATCGCTTCTGATGTTTGAAGCACGGTGTTTAATCATTTACAAATTGCCGTATTCAAGCGACAGCAGACCTATAATACTGCTAAGTCTATAGAGAGAGTTATATTATACAGTTGATGCTTTCTGTGATGAAGACTACTTAACTATCTGTGTGCTTAACGAATGATATTATACGCCTGCAAAGGACATATAGAGTGGACTCACCGTAAATGGGCTTTACTTGATTTCCATTTTGCTGGAAATGGAAATCAAGTAAAGCCCATTTTTCTACGTTTATAAGTGAGTCACGGAAAAATTCTCATCGGCCGCCACCGGGAAGCGAACCCAAGGTCTTCCACTTACGTGCCGGACATGCTACCACTGCACCATTCTGTTGATGTTGAACAGGATGACTTCTGTTTGATGTCCCAATTCCACATCAATATGTGTATTAGATATTTCTATTGCTTAATTAGTAAATAAATGTTTTATACAGTTGAAACGAAGTGGAACTATCCGGGATTTATACGAAAGTATTGGAGTGTCCGGAAGAAAACGACGTATTTGCATAGAACAGTTCCACGACGTGAATATGCATATTTTCAGAGGGGCAGTTTTCCTGTGCTGAAGACAACTGAAAGCGCGTCCTGTGGGAAATCAAACGAGGCGTGAAACACATGTCACGATTCATACGTTGAACTTTCTGCTTTTTTTCTTTTGATTGGAGGTTTAACGACCACCGTGAGCAGCTCAATGGGCTATAAGCAGTCGCCCTTCCCTAATTTAGGGTCACTGGTACCAGAGAAGGGAGAGAGCAAGTGCCGTAAGACAAAAACAACATCCATGCTACACCGTGGAACTTTCTCCTTGGTCAGTTGCAATGGCTACGAAATTTGAAGTACACTGAAGTGCCAAAAGTCATGGGATACATACTTACTACCGTGTAGGACCTCTTCTTGCCCGGCGAAGGGCAGCAACTGAACGTGGCATTGATTCCACAAGTGGCCTGAAAACTTCCGGAAAGATGTTGAGCTACGCCGTGTGAACAGCCGCCCACAGCTCCCTGGTATTCGTAGGTGTAGGATCTTGGGTGTGAATGGGCCTTTCCATCACGTCCCATAAGTGCTCTATTGGGTTCTTGTCGGGCGAACGTGGTGGCTAAAGCATCCGTCTGAACTGTCCAGAATACTCCTCGAACCAAATTTGGACAACTTGGGCCCGATGACATGGTACATTGTCAGCCTGGAAAATCTCATCGTTCTTGGGTACATGAAGACCATGAAGGGCTGCAAATGGTCATCCAGCAGAGCAAAAAAGCGATTACCGGTTAATGACGTGTTCACGATGACCAGAGGACACAAACCGTGCCACGTAAAGGTACCCCACACATGTATGGAACCATCACCAGCTTTGCACAGTGTATTGTTGGCAGCTTGGGTACATGGCCTCTTGGGGTCTGCGCCACACCCGAAACCCTACCATTAGCTCGTAACAGCTGGTAGCGTGACTCTTCGGACCACGCCACATGTACCAGTCTTCCAGGGTCCAATTACTGTGTTCACGAACCCAAGTGGGGACCTGTGTCCGTTGTCGTGCTGTTAACAAAGACAGTCTTCTGGATCTCTTGCTCCCATACACCATGGACGCTAAATTACGCTGCACTGACCTAATAGATATGCCTCTGGTACCTCCTGCATTGAATGTGGATGTTATTTGAGCCAGTGTCTCTTGTATGTCAGAACAGACAATTCTGGTCACGGACATTCAGAACCCGTGATATGCCACTGCGCATTCCACGGCAGGTGGTAATGCCTTCCATGAGGTATTCTCATGGAAGGCATTACCACACGTAACACCGTGAATCGAGGAATGTTGAATCTTCGCACAACTTCGGAAATTGAATGTCTCATCCTTCTGGCTCCCACTACCATGCCTCGTTCAAACTCCGCCAATTCACGTCCGTTTGCTATATTCCTACTGGCGGTTGTTCAACCTGACTAACGAGATTACGCCTCGCAGCAGATAACAAGTTAGTAAAATCATGCATTGCATTGACTATGATACACTTTCCAACATGCCGGAAATCATAATTCAAGTTATGAGGATAATGGCTGTGAAATAAATATCGCTCCTGTGTCCTGACCTTTGACCCCATTTCGATGATATTATACAGAACCGATTCAGTATACCTCCGTAACAACATGATAAAGTTTCTTCGCAATCGTCTATTTTAAATAAAATTCATTTCACGGTGGTCACCTACCACATATGAAAATTTCATCGAAATCGAAGCATTTTTACGCAAGTTATGAACTATAAGGGCAATGGAATGGATTCCGCTCCTATGTCGTGACCTTTGACCCCATTTTGTCCATTTTCAATAGGGTTCGTCCACAGGTGGTACCTTACCACATACTAACATTTCCTCGAAATCGAACCATTTTTACCGAATTTATGACGCATAAGGGCATGGAATGGATCCCACTCCTATGTCCTAACCTTTGACCCCATTTCGTCCATTTTAAATAGAATTCATTCTACGATGGTCCCCTACCACATACGAAAATTTCATGAAATCGAAACATTTTTACGCAAGTTATGAACTATAAGGGCAATGGAATGGATTCCGCTCCTATGTCGTGACCTTTGACCCCATTTCGTCCATTTTCAATAGGGTTCGTCCCCAGGTGGTCCCAGACCACATACTAAAATTTCATCGAAATCGAAATATTTTCACGCAAATTATGACGCATTACGTCAATGGAATGGATCCCGCTCCTATGTCGTGCCCTTTGACCCCATTTCGTCCATTTTCAATAGGGTTGGTTCCCTGGTGGTACCCTACCACATACTGAAATTTCATCAAAATCTAACCATTTTAGGCGAGTTATCGCGCGGACGGACAAAGCTGGAGCTTATACGCTTTCCAACCTACGGTTGGAAAGCGTAAAAAATCGTGGCGTGCGTCCAAGCCTATATGCGACAACAGCGCCAGTAAAAACAATTGTATAATGCCAGCCCATAACTTTTGACACTTCAGTGTATTAGTTCTACTGCGACATTACTAGAAACGGGGTTTTAAATCTCACGAATTAGTCCCAAAAATAAAAGAAATTGAAGGTGATGACCTGGGGGGTTACTCAGCCCGCGCAAACCAGGTTCAAGAAGTTTTCGGCTGGTGACTTAAGCTTGAAAAGAAAGGAAGCTTCGGGTAGGCCCTCTGCTGCTAATCCGGACCCTCTGCAGACGGGTGTGGAAGACAAACCACGAATAAGTACTCGCAAATTGTCAGAAGAAGAACTGCTAGTTTGTAAATCTACCATCGTGAGCACCTGCACAAGATAGAAAAGGTTTACAGGTGATGCCTTGAGATGCCTCGTGAGCTCACTCCAGCTCAAGCTCAACGACTTGTCGAGGTATGCAAGGAACATCTCAGAAATCAACGCGATACTCGTTTTATCAAATGAATAGTTATTGGGGATGAAAAGTAGATATATATGCGTAATCCTGATTATTCACAACAGTGGTTGATAAGAGGTAAACCAGCTTTACCCACCCCTAAATGTGGACGTTTTGAGAAAAAGTTCATGCTGTGTGTCTGGTGGAATTATGAAGGTGCAATCCACTTTGAACTCATTTATTCCGAATGGTCGGTCTATCAATGACGAACCATAATTTCAGCAATTGGATAAGGATGTATGACAAACTTTACCCTCCTTAATCAACCGAAAGTGAGCGCTGCTGCAAAAGGACAATGCGTAACTTCGTACTGCTAATAGAACCTAAATTAAACTTCAAGAACTTAATGGAATCGAGCTGCTGCCTCATCCAGCATACAGTCCCAACTTGCCTCTTTCCGACTATCATTTGCTTCGGGCGATGGCGAATTTCCTCCGTGGCAAGACTACTTTGGAAGATGTCCGAACGCAAGTGCCAAGATTTCTTTGCCTCTAAATCGACAGCTTGGTACCGTGCAAGCATTGAACAACTCGCAAAAAGATGAGTTCAAACGAATGAACATGATAACATGTACTGTGAAATTCAGCTTGGATTCTTCCGTGGTTCTGAGTATGTGAAACAGTTCTTCAAAAACCCCGTTTTTTCGAACACCCCAATAATTCATAACCTTTACTGCGAAGCAATTTTAGTTCGGCAAGTTGAGCCTTTAGTTGGTGATCGTCATAAAGTGAACAGTGAAGTGTTATGTTAGGGCAATAGTTGGAAACATAAACATATTCAGTAAGCAGCTACGAAGGCTGTACCGAAAGTAATGCAAAAGCGGGCATAAATTTTTTATTAACGGAGAGAGGTCGTTCAGATTGCACATATTGGTAGAGTAACTATTTCTCTGTACAAAGGTGGTACTACTCAACATAGTCTCCATCACAAGCGATGCGTTTGCGCCATTGTTGAACCCAACTGTCGAATGCTCTCTGAAAAAAATCAGGCGTTGACTGCTGTACCTACTTCTTCACAGCCACTTTCACCTCGTCTGTGTCATAAAATCTTTGTCCCCGGAGATTGTCCTTCATTAGACCAAACAGGTGGAAGTCGGAGGGCACTATATTTGTGATGTTCGGTTGAACGGGGACCACCGACCAGCCTAATTTGTTGATCTCCTGATTTGTTGTCAAAGATATGCGTGGTCTCTCATTATCATGGTGAATGTGGATCCTTTTCAGATTCTTGTTCGGTCTTTTCCTCATTATGGCTTCTCTAAGCGTCTTGAGTGTCTCCGTGTACCGGTAGATGGTCATGGTACGGCCACGTTCCAGAAGATCAAGGAGAATCACACCCCTGTCATCCAAAATTAGAGCAGACTTCTACTCTTCTCTCCTTCAAATCTGCAATGAAGAACAAGGGCTACTACAGAGGAAGGGTTACTCTACAAATATGTGCAATTAGAACAACCTCTATTAGTTAATAAACAAGTTAGTAAAATCATGCATTGCATTGATTATAATACGCTTTCCAACATACCAGAAATCATTACTCAAGCTATCACTCAAGTTATGAGAATAATGGCTGTGGAATAAATCTCTGTCTTGTGCCCTGACCCTTGATCCCATATCGATGATATTCAACAGAACCGGTTCGGTATACCTCCGAAATAACATGATAAACTTTTGTCGCAATCGAAGCATTTTTACGTAAGTCATGATGCATAAGGGCAATGGAATAGACCCCGCTCCTGTGTCCTAACCTTTGACCCCATTTCGCCCATTTTCAATAGGGTTTGTGTCCAGGTGGTCCCCTACCACATACTAAAATTTCATCGAAATCGAACCTTTTTTACGTTAGGTTTGACGCATAACAGCAGTGGAATGGATTCCGCTCCTATGTACAGACTTTTCACCCCATTTCGTTCACTTTAAATGAGGTTCCTTCCCAGGTGATACCCTACCAGATACTAAAATTTCATCGAAATCGAACGATTGTTACGCGAGTTATCGTACGGACTGACATAAGCACACACCGCGTGATGTAATGAAGCAGATGAGAATCGCGACCATCTGCTGGCAAGAGTATGACGTCATAAAATTTAATAGTATCCCCACACAACGCGTGACGTAATGAGACAGATGGCGTGACCGCGCGCCAACATTCTCAAACGCGAGATTGTGACGTCATAAGATTTCTAAGCATTGGAAGCATTAATGGAACGACGTCATGACACTAAGAACGTTATATTTCGGGGTGGTTATTTAACCCACTAAACGAATTCTCCTAAAGTCGAGATCCAGCTAAATCGATTATCTAGTACCAGGAAACGGTAGGTTAACGACTTTCATCAAAATTCTTAGAGCCGTTTTCAAAATAAAATTGCTACTTTAAGGTGGACGTCAAGTAATTTTGCTTCCTATACTTCCAATGGAAAAACTTCTGTACACATTTTCGTCACAATTAATGCGTTCCCAAGAAGAAAAATTTGAACATCGATTAAAATAGCTTCATTTCATAACTTGGAATACTTAATATTTTCTAAACCATAACCGTAATTATGCAATCCAACATTTATTTGTCCACTGACGTCATCAAAGTACAGGTCAAGCCATCTTTTTCTGGTTTCAACACCACCAAAGGAAACGTTATTGTTTTTTAATATAATTATGCTTATGTTTTAGAAAATGTTAAGTATTCCAAGTTATAGTATGAAGTTATTTTAATCGATGTTCAAATTTCCATCCTTGGGAACACACTAATTGGGAAGGAAATATATACAAAAGGTTTTCCATTGGAAATATAGGAAGCAAAATTACTTGACGTCCACCTCAATAGTGTGGGATAAGGGCGATGGAATGGATCCCGATCCTATGCCCTGACCTTTGACTAAATTTGTCCCATTTTCAATAGGGTTCCTCTCCAGGTGGTCCCCTACCACATACTGAATTTTCATCGAAATCGAACCATTTTTTTTTTTTATTGGAGGTTTAACGACCACCGTGAGCAACTCAATGGGCTATAAGCAGTCGCCCGTCCCTAATTTAGGGTCACTGGTTCCAGGGAAGGGAGAGAGCCAGTGCCGTAAGACAAACACAACATCCATGCCTCACCGGGATTCGAACCCGGACCCCTTACGGACGAATGATCAGAGGCCATCGCTTAGACCACTGCGCCACCGGGGCAGTGGTCACGCCACCGGGGGCGTCCGAACCATTTTTACGCACCTTATGACGCATAAGGGCAATGGAATGCATGCCGCTCCCATGTCCTGACCTTTGACTCTACTTCACCCGTTTTGAATAGGGTTCGTCCCCAGGTGGTCCCCTACCACATACTAAAATTTCATCGAAATCGAACCATTTTTACTTGAGTTATCGTGCCGACAGACGGACGGACGGACGGACAGAAGGACCGAAAAAGCTGGAGCATATACGCTTCTTCAACCTACTGTTGGAAAGCGTAAAAAAAAGATGCCCACTTTTGCATTACTTTCGGTACAACCCTCGTATCATCCCACAAGTGGGAGTATCCCATTCACATGTATCCATACCGACGTTACGACACAGCAGATAACGCATTTGCTTATTTTTTAAAACGATGTGCTGGTCCCGATAAATTGTCCACTCGATTAATGATCTCTGTGGAGATTTTTCTGAACAACTAATGCGTATAACACTTGCCACGTTACGGGTATCTGAAAGGAGCATAAGGGGAAATCTAAAGGCCTCGAGATGTTTCCTTGGAGTTCTTCTACGATCACTGTCCTTTCCAGGCATTTGCATAATTGGAAATACGTAGCCTTGCGTTCTTCGTTTAGAGTGAGATAAAAGAACACTCACGATGGATTCTTTACTCTCATGCTCTCCCACTACACTCTCTCTCACCCTTCTATGAGAGGCTGCGCAATTTATTTGTTGCTACGAGAGCTGCTTGTACCTGAGATTGCCGATCCGATGTAGGTCATGCAGTTGTGAACGTGGAACTGAGGAGGGCGGAGTCGTTATGTTTCGTGGACGATTCTTCTACCTGCCGGTGCATGTCAACGCAGCGCAGGGGCGTCTATGCAAGAACAGTGAGTGTGGGAGTCACGAATCCATCGTGCGTCTTCTTTTATCTCACCCTAGAAAAAGAACTCGAGGCTACGTATTTCCAATATGCAAATGCCCATGAAAGGGCAGTGCTCTAAGAACTCCAAGGAAACATCTCGAGGCCACCCCGGTGGAGCAGTTGTCTAAGCGATGGCCTCTGATCATTTGTCCGAACGGGGTCCGGGTTCGAATCCCGGTGAGGCATGGATGTTGTGTTTGTCTTACGGCACTGGCTCTCTCCCTTACCTGGAGCCAGTGACCCTAAATTAGGGACGGGCGACTGCTTATAGCCCATTGAGTTGCTCACGGTAGTCGTTAAACCTCCAATAAAAAAAGAAAAACATCTCGAGGCCTTTAGATTCCCTCTTATGCTCCTATCAGATACCCGTAACATGACACACTGACGAACGTACACATGGTATTTCTTTTTTTTTTTTTTTTTTTGATTTTAGGTTTAACGACCACCGTGAGCAACTCAATGGGCTATAAGCAGTCGCCCGTCCCTAATTTAGGGTCACTGGTTCCAGGGAAGGGAGAGAGCCAGTGCCGTAAGACAAACACAACATCCATGCCACACCGGGATTCGAACCCGGACCCCTTTCGGACGAATGATCAGAGGCCATCGCTTAGACCACTGAGCCACCGGGGCGGCCATGGTATTTCGTATCTTCAACACTACGAACAACTTATCACAGAAAGCCTTAAAATTGCATTGATAGCTAAACAAAGCGGACGCCTATGTGATATAGGGAGTATCTTTCATGAAAATCCGCTGAATTGGAATGCATTACAGACAACAAGTGAAATTTCATGGTCTCCCGAAATCAGTATTTGCTGTTCACTGTAGAGACTTTATAATTATTTATTACTAAAAGCATATTTTTTAGCATATATAAATAATTCATATGCATGCATGTATAGCGAAAGTGTAAAATCGATTCACACATTAATTATAGGAGCTAATCAAAGCAAATTTAGGAAACGTGTGATCCTTTCAGCAGCCGGACGTAGACGAAAATAAAACGTAGCTAGATGTTGCAGAAATATTCAACAAAGCAACAATCCTCATGACGCAAGTGTGGAGTTCATAGAAAGACCCATTTGATGTCGAAATCGCATTAATATAAATGAAGTTGATCAATAATGAAGTGCAGCTGAATTCGATAGGAAAATGCATGTAGGCTCCTTGCGAAACCAAAGATTGCGCCACTGTTTCGTTTACTTTCTTTTATGTTACCATGGTAACCGAATCATTAGACGGCATATAAAATAAAGTACACTTTAAAACCGAAGGTTTAGGAAAATCTATGGAAGCGATTCAGTTTGAAATTCTAAAAGTATGTAGTGTGGAATGTTTTTCGAGGATTAAATAAGATTATCAGTTTTCTAACTGCTAAGAAGATCAGTTCAGATATTTCCAAAGAAAGCGCTTAAATAATCTGATTACCGTTTTGTTTTTCGTTTTTTATTCACTGGGAAATGAAATATATCGATAAATACGTTTCGGTTAGTAATCACAGAAGAGAAGAAATATGGTTAACTGTTTTCAAAACAATTTTGAATCATGAAAGATATTAATCCCTTTTAAAAGTCATAACAAGGTAAACACACAGTTATAGCGATAACATTTCTGCTTCCCTTTGACAACATAAATCTGGTATCAATGCATCGTTAAATCCATTTTATGAAAGGCAATTTTTCCTGATAATCTTCTCCATTGGCTTTTTGATTTATCGTTTCTAATATGATACCCACGATGCAACATCAACATTTTTTTCTTTTTTTGACTTTGCCTTTCACATTCAGCAGTTGGCACTCCTATTTCTTGACAAAATACACAGATTGACTGAAGAAATGATATTCCTCCGGTTTCTATAAATACGAGTTATCATCATCATCATCATCATCGTCAACCATTATCAATCCACTGCTGGACGAAGGTCTCCCCAAGTTTCCTCCACAACGGTCTGTCTTGTGCCAGTCTCCTCCATGTCACTCCCGCATATTTACGAATTTCATCCACCCATCTCCCATGTGGTCTTTTTCTGGGTCTTTTCCTGTCCCTTGGAATCCAATCTAAAATTTTGGCTGTCCATCTATGGTCTGTCCTTCTGGCAGTATGTCCAGCCCATTGCCATTTCAGGGATTTAACTCTGATCATGATGTCTTCCACTCTCGTCATTTTTCGGATCCACGAGTTCCTCTTCTTATCTCTCCTGGTTATACCAAGCATGCACCTCTCCATGCTGCTTTGAGTTGTCTGCAGCCTTTGTATGTCTCTTTTAGTTAAGGTCCACGTCTCTGCACCATACGTAAGCACTGGAAGGATGCATTGATCAAACACTTTTCTTTTAAGACATAACGGCATATTGCTCTTGAAAATTATGCTGTTTCTTCCAAAAGCTCTCCAGGCAAGTTTTACGTATATATATATTAGGCCACCTTTTTGCCTTTAATACTGCGTCGATTCTTCGTGGCATGGACTCCACGAGATGTTGATAGGTGGTTTGTGGAATCTGAGACCATGCTTGATGAATAACACTTTCCAGGAGTGTGAGATTGCAGGATTGTGGATCCGGCTGTCTGATGGCTCGTTCAACTTCATCCCACAAATTCTCAATGGGGTTGAGATCTGCAGATTGTGGGGGCCACCTAAGCATAGTAAACTCATGTTCCTGAAACTAATCCTGTACAATACGAGCACTATGGCAGGACGCATTATATTGTTGAAAGTAGCCATTGCCATTGGGATAAACTATCCACATGACAGGATGCACTTGGCCCGCAACAATGTTTAGATATGATGTGCCAGTCAGACGTTGATCAACACGAATGAAAGGGCACAAAGCATGCCAGGAAAAAATTTGCCAAACTATAACGTTGCCGTCACCAGCTTGAAGGGTTGTAGCAATGCATTTGGGGTCCATGCTTTCGTGCTGTTTCGGCCAAATTCTCACTCGGCCATCGGTATCGTGCAACTGAAAATGTGATTCATCGGACTACATAATTTGTTTCCAATTATCCACTGTCCAATCCCTGTGCTCCTGTGCGAACTGGATACGTTTTCTCTTGTTAACTGCAGACAGCAAAGGTGTTCGAACAGGCCTTCGGCTGCCATATCCCATCCGATGCAGTCTACGGCGAACAGTGCGTATATCCTAATTTCGTAATCTATATCCTAATTTTCGTCTTCGCAATGTCTCTCCATGAAATATATACGAAAACCGTCACACATGTAATCAACTCAAAGCAGCAAGTACAGCTAACTCCGTAGAACTAAAAACTTTAAGTAAGGGGAAAAAAAAACATATTTACACTCCCGTGAGATCTTTCGGGAACACCGTGTTCCCATCTCCAGTGCTCCCATCATTGGTCTGAAGACGGGAACACGGTATTCCCGAAAGGTATTACGGGAGTGTAAATATGTTTTTTAACTCTTACTTAAAGTTTTTAGTACTACGGAGTTAGCTGTACTTGCTGCTTTGAGTTGATTACGCGCGTGACGGTTTTCGTATATATTTCATCAGTTTTAACAGCACGTTTATCATCATTTATACTGTGTCTCTCCATGCCCCATTTTCAACATATGATCTTCTCAATTTTGTTTCATTTGGAATGCAGCACAATATGTTAATGCTTGCCCAAAATAAACTGATAGACATTGACTTCATCTGCACCACAGGCTACCTGTGTGTTCCAACTATACTTCATAGGTTTCCTTTTACAACATCTCCCAACTGCCGTTATTGCTGCATACCATACGATGTGCATCATATGTATTCTCCTTGCCAAATACTCCCTCCGTTGTTTACCTATGTTTTTGCACTACTTCCCAAGATCTGTACCAGCAGCCGTTACACAACCATGAATATCTTTACCACCTATCTCCTATGTACACCACGCTTCACAGGCCAGCTATGCGTGCCTACCTTTTTGTGTTACTCAAGTTTGTCATTTACCTTTTCCTCTTACAAGCCGACTCGACCCGCCCAACTGCTGCAATACAATCCGATCAGCTGAAACTCTTGATGATTTTCCGTGGCCGACTAACGGTCAGAAGGCAAGCAGAATACACTGATGCTTTGCGTAAGGACTCAGTGCCAAAATTTCATAGATTGGGCTCAACTTGAATGGTGGTACGACATCACCAGCCATCGTGTACGATTGAGCACCTAAATTCTAAAACAAATCCAAAACTCCTCTTCTAATTTTTTTGTATAGTTTTCTTATCTTTCTTTTACCATAAACAATTTTTTTTATTATTCGGAATATCCTGTATTGGGCTTTCTTTTTTTTTTTTTTTGATTGGAGGTTTAACGACCACCGTGAGCAACTCAATGGGCTATAAGCAGTCGCCCGTCCCTAATTTAGGGTCACTGGTTCCAGGGACGGGAGAGAGCCAGCGCCGTAAGACAAACACAACATCCATGCCTCACCGGGATTCGAACCCGGACCCCGTTCGGACGAATGATCAGAGGCCATCGCTTAGACCACTGCGCCACCGGGGCGGCGTATTGGGCTCACATACACTATCAAAAGTATTCTGACACCAGCAGATATTTGCATAAGTTCAAAGAACAGTTGAGGAAGGTGCGATGTGAGTGGCAAGGTATGAATATAAAGCTGAGATGTTCTATCGCGTTATCAGTAACTTTGAAGCGGGTATGCTCCGTGGACGTGCACTTTCCGAGTTCCAGGGTGGGCTAGTCTTAGGATGTCATCTGAGTAAGGTTTTCATACGGAGCATTGCAGCTAAACTAAACATACCAAAATCGACTGTAAACGGTGTCATGAAGAGCTGGAAGAATGACGGTACGCCTACAGCAAAATATCGTTCAGGAACACCGCACAAACTGACGGAATGACAGAAGAGCTATGAAACGAAGTACAATAATTCTGACTTAGGTGCACGGTTGAAAAAGGTTCAAACTTGCAGGAGAAAATAAAGTGTTTATAATAAAGTTAAAAAGTTGAAAACACCATGAGATCTTTTGTGGCTGCAACAGCTACATCATCAGATGGAAAGACCCGAGTGCTCGGAATCTGAAAGTTAAGTACAAGAGCAAAACAGGTCTCTGCCACTTAAAGTGGTTCCCCCTGAAATCCCTGCCTTATGTTTCCAATGTTAAAACTTTTGAACGCATTTTCTCCGCAATTAATGTATTCCCAAGGATGAAAATTTGCACACCGATAAAACTAACTTTAAGTTATAGCATGGGATACTTAATACTTGCTAAAACGTGACCATAATTATATTAAAAATCTATAATTTTTGTTTGAGTAATGTTCAGCCATGATAATAGATGGCGCGACCTGTACATTGATGACGTCAGTAGACAAAAATGTTGGATTGCTTAATTGTGGTTATTTTGTTTAGCAAGTATTAGGTATCCCGTGCTATAACTTAATGTTAGTTTTATCGATGTGCAAATTTTCATCCTTGGGAATACATTAATTGCGAAGAAAATAGGTAAAGAAATGTTTCCACTGGAAACATAAGGCAGAGATTTTAGGTGGAACCACCTTAATCCGAAAAAAATTTCGGATTTTTCGGTCGTTGCTACTTAATCCGAAAACAAAATTCGGATTTTTTGGTCGTTGCCACTTAATCCGAAAAATAATAATTCGGATTTCTCGGACGTTGCCACTAAATCCGAAAAAAAAATAATTTCGGATTTTTCGTTCGTTGCCACTTAATCCGAGAAAAAAAAATCGTATTTTGTCTTTCGAAAAAAGTGGCAACGACCTGTTTTGCTCTTGTATTTAACTGTTAAATTCCGAGCACTCGCTTCTTTCCATCTGATGATGTGGCTGTTTCAGCCACGAAAGATCTCGTGGTGTTTTTAACTTTTTAACTTTTAATAAACACTTTATTTTCTCCTGCAAGTTTGAACCATTTTTAATCGTGCATCTAAGGCAGAAATCTCGTACTTCGTTTGATTTACAGCGCAAATATTTTACTGCACTAGAAGAACTATGGTAAGAAATGTTAAGACATCCCGTTCTTCCTCTGCCGTTTCCATAGCTGCTGAAGTAGGAAATGCTGTAATGGCTCGGTTAGTACCATAACTCTCCGCAGAGAGTCGCACAGTTTGGGTTATTATGGTAGAGCAGCGGCGCAAAAGTCACACACCACTACCGTGAATGAGAAGCCCTGTTTCGAGTGGTGTGTTTCCCGTCGTTTCTGGACTGTGAGCGATTGGAAAACAGTTCTTTGGAGTGATGAGTCACTCTTTTCACTCTTCCAAGCTGACGGGCGTGGTTGGAACTGGCGAAAGATTTTTGCGGACTATGTTCGTCCAACAGTTAAATTCAGCGGAGGATCTACCATGGTATGGAGTTCTTTTTCGTGGATGAGACTTGGACCGTTGGTTGATGTTCCACAAACCATGGACTGCGAAGTGTATCTCGACATTCTCGATAATACTGCCCTACCAACAATGTGACAGCATTATGGAAATGACCGTTGTCTCTCACAACATGATCGAGTTCCCTGCCACGCTGCACGGCTTGTACATGACTGGTTTCTTGAAAGTGAGATGGAACTGTTAGACTGGACTGCTTGGAGTCCTGATCTTAATTCAGTTGAAAACTTCCAGGATGAACTGGAACCACAGATACGAAATCAACCACAACGACCGTCTTCGCTCTCCAATCTGGCTGCAGATTTGCACGACGAGTGGCGGAATTGGCTGTTATTGACTACCAGGAATTGGCTATTATTGACGTGTTGCTGCTGTCATATAAGGAAAAGATGAACCGACTAAGTACTTATTGCGATAATAAAGCCATTTGTCCCAAAATATTGTGGTATCCGAATACTTTTGATAATATAGTGTACGCAGAGATCGCGATAACGCCTCTACAAACACGTATCTCACACCTTAAAAACGCCGAATACGCTTTAAAATTTAGAAATGCGTAGTTTTACATATTGTTTCTCCATACGCAGTTTCCTTTTATAATCGATGATTACACCGGGATTTTGTCATAAAAATGACTATTTTTTTTATCAAGAAATTTTATGTTAACTTTTATGTCAAAGTTTATGAAAAAATCATGATTTGGTTCCCATTGCCGAGCTAGTCAGCTAAGGATCGGCTTTCGGCAATCATTCGGAAGAACCTTCAGGGCAAAGTGGGACTTAACGAGCAGCTCAACCGATGGGCATGCGCATTGGTCGGAGGTAACGATTCAGCCGCATCGAGATTGAGACGCCAGTGTATCGGTGCAGTTAAGCCTTGGTGTGAAGGAAGTGAAAAGCGACGTGTTTTGAAGTTCGTTTTAATTGCCATTTCAGGGCTGGATGGCGGGATTCCCGCCGAAACAAAGCTGTTAAGCGGGGGGGGGTCTCCCGCCTTACGAAATTTTAAGAAAAAATATATATAAATATAAAATCTTGGGTCCGTTTTTGGATCGCCCGTAAAAATCGCGCGTTAAAAACGTATCCTTTGTAAAAATACGTGATTTAGAAACGGACCGTTCAGAGTTCCGAAAATTGCAATCGAACACATGATCAGTTTATGGACCCGTGAATCGACTTCCATGCGTAGCCGTATGAGCAGTTCATTTTGCATATCGCAGACTGGCACGAATCAGGCATGAGATTATTCTTCGGATTTGCGGAATTCCGCATCTCGATGAAAAGAAAAAAAATTAAGATAATGTTTTATTTTCTGAGGATTAGTGTGGGGGGGGAGACTTCTTTCCCGCCTGGGGAGCGGTATTCTGTTTTTCAGAACTTCCGAACACGAAAGCTAAACGGAGTGAATTTTTTCTCGCGATTGTAATTTCTTTTTCTCGCGATGTTTCCTCTGTCCAGTATTGTTATTAAATATCAATTTATTGCATAAATGTTTCGATAAAAATTTCCGATAGCGGAAGTTCGACGGAGCAAAAATTTCTTTGTAAACTTTAGGCACGAGTTTCTTTCGCGGATTCGAAGAATAACTCTGATTTTGTTGTCATCAAAACTGAAGATAATTTTTTGAGGGGTGGTGTGTGTGCGTGCGTGGTGGCGGTGGAGGAGGGGGGCATTTTTCGGCTGGGGACGGAATTTCGTCTTTCAAAACTTTCGAAAACTGAAGTTAGACAAACTACAGATTTAATCTGTAATCGTAATTTTTTCCCTCGCAATATTTCCTCTGCTCATTTTTATTGTAAAATATAATTTTGTTTGATAACTGATTGTGTTTCAGCTTGAAAACGGAGGGAAAATTTCCGAAAACGGAAGTCGGACGGAACGAAGATTTTTTCGTAATCGTAATTTCTTTTTTTTTTTTTTTGCGATGTTTCCACTGTCCTGAATTATTGTTAAATGTTATTTTCCCTAGTAGTTGCAAAGTGAGAAACTGGACATTCCTCTTATCAGAAGAATGGTTGAATCAACCAAGTCTCAATTATGTGAACTGTAAACATCTCATACATAGTATTCAAGAAGATATTTTGTTTTCAGAGCTCAAGGAAAACATGCTCAAAAATAATAAATTAGTTGACCTTTGTAATACTTAACTTGCATATCACAATGTCGAATGAAGATTTATTTTATCTTTTGTGACTGAGATAGACTGTAGATTTCGTTCCTCCACAATAGAACTCTTTTTGAAGTTTGAGTGTGTAGAAACTGAATCTGTGAAGCAACACACACACAAGTTTTGGTGCAGTCTTTCAAAAGCAAAACAAAATTCTCTGCAGCCTCATGGGTAAAACAAGAGAAGTATGTAAGATTTTGATAAATTACGATCTACTTGTTTTATATGAAAGAAAGTCAATTACATTCTAATTCATGTTGACATATTTAACTACAGATATAATTAGTTGTTTTTATATTAAATACTATTCAGCTAAAAATTTAATGCAATAATTGTTCGTTCTCTAAAATTACTCCTTTGGAAAGAAAAATGCTCCTTCAAAAAATATGAAGGAGTATTTTTAGTCTTTTGAAAAAATCCTAGCAAGATCTCTGAGTGTACGTATATCCAAGCCAAATGTTCTGTTGTTCATGAAATATACAATTTCGGAAAAACTAAAATTTCAACTTCATCGTGATTATTCTGTAAACTTTAAAGAACCTTTTTTGACGTAGAACTACGTCTAACTCCGCAGATAGTATGGGGCGACTTACGGCCGACGGCCTGTGACAAAAATAGGTCCCAATTGAAATCATTATAGCGTTAAAAATACGTACCGCACACTAATCGTGTTAGCATACTCGTAAACAGCATGGAGTTCAATTCGGGTACTGCGCAATACATCGAGCGCGCGTAGCTCCCCTAGCTCCCTGTGCGCGGGGGAGATGATGCAATATTTCTGGGGGTGCCACCGCGTTTGACTCAGTCTATTTCGGCAGCTGTGAGCGCAACATGACTGCGCGTGGTATCGTTTTAAAGCTCTCGACGAGATCTATTCAAATATACGAAGAACATTTCGCAGTGGTTTGAACTGAAAGTTATATTTTTGTTTTCTTGTGAACAGGTGAACACCTTTGGCAATATTTATCTGCACAACCGTGAGTACAAAACAACGCTGCGTAGTATCGTTTCAAAGCTCTCGACGAGATCTATTCAAATATGTAAAGAACATATCGCAGTGGGTTAAACTAAAATTTTTAAAATATGTTTTTTTTGTGAACGTTGGTTGTGTTCATTATGCGAATTCCGCAGAATGAACGTAAGCAAAGGTGGAGAAAATCAAAACCAGAGGCAAGAGCAAGTAATGAGGAATGTAAGGAAGCCCAAGAAGACAGAATACCACTTTGGGTAATTCGTGTATCGGTCTTTTTAGTGTTCGCAATGTATCCAGCATTATTTGTAAAAATTATGTAAGCTACTTTTCTTATCATAGGCCGGTACCGGTGTTGGTAATAAAAAATTAAATAAACGCTTTGAAGCCATACTTGACTAGCTCATTTCACGTCTCCAATCTGCAAGTCGTAGTCTTACGTTACAAGCTGACGGCTCAATCAGAACTGAGCGTACCTGTATTTTTTTCTTCATCTCACCTGTAATATATTCATAATGTAAACATTCAACGTATATCATCTCTATATTGTATTAATACTTTTGCATTTTGGAGTAAAGAACATTTGAACTCAAACAACTTTCAGACTTTAATTGAAACATTTGAATTCAATGTACATTTGATCTCAAATAACTTGTAGGTTTATAATTAAAAATGTGAAATGAAAGGGAATCTAACTGTGTAAAAATGGAAGCACCTCATCTAATCATAGAATTAAGAACGTTGCAAAGAAAAAAGACCAATATCTCTTTTGTTCTCGATCCAAGGCTCGCAGGTACAAATACATTCAGCGACTTAAAAATAGGTATAAAGCCACCTACAAACAGGTACGTTACAAGTACATTCAGCGACTTACAAACGACACCTTGAATACAGAAACTCGGACAGCAATCTTCTAACTTTTTAATCGCCTAAAAAGTTGTCTAGGATCGAAAACTGAATTCAAAACTGCACAGAAACATGACAAATATACTGTGGATATCTTTTGTACTCATGATTTTCTGCAGCTTCGCGGATAAGCTGGAAACTGATATCCTCCAGAGTTTTGCTCTTTTATGTAGTTACTTCCATTACTGATGTGCCTTCCGTGTTTATCTCCAGTAATATAGGCGACATTTTACCTCCGTACGTAGATTATGGGAATTTTAGTTCCAAAAAACCGATAACTTTTAAGCAGAAGTACATTTTGCAAATACCAAATGTGTGTTTAGGATCAGAAAACATTAACCTTATAAGTAGAGGCCGAAAGGAAGCTTCCGTGGAAAACTTCAGCTGTTTTACTAAATTTTTTGAGCTTCCCGCATAATGTGTTTATCTTATTAGTCACGAGTTTGCATTTGAGGAAAAAATTGTAGCCTCCTGCATGCAAGTAAAAGTAGAAAATGAAGCAAACATTACACTACACATGAAAGATTAAGACTTGATACTGTATAAACGTACGTGCAGAGGAACCTGATGCAAGGAGCACGCTAATGGAGGTATAAAAATTTTGGTGGACGCTCAAGTCGCCCATTTGTGCTTTCTTGATGCGATTTTCAAAATGTGGAAAGAAAAACAAAATGCTGTTTTTCGAGCGTTGTTTCGCATTTTTGAGCCACAGTTCTTCGCTAAACTTTCGTTTTACATTCTCAGAAGCATTCCCTTTCATCGTCCGTACAGCAGATAAATCATCGTGTTCAGAGCGCATTTTCATGCCCTTTTTCCCTATTGCTTTGCTGTTATGCAAGAAAAAGAAAAGAAGCAAGTCTTAAAACCGAATGGGATTTTGCCATTCGTCATTTTTGTGCACATGCCAAGCTTGACTTTTACGACTCCATAAAAACAGAGAAGTATCCTGAAATATTTTCATTCTCCATGGAGCTTCTTTTATTCTCGGACTGCCGGACATCTAAAAGTACAGCGAAAATACCTTTCATCAAATACTTTATGAAGCATTCACATCTGTCAAGGTGCAAAAAGAGTGTGCCCAAAGTGCAAACGCATATGTGTACATACAAAATCTTCGACCTCTACTTCGATTAGAAACTTATTTTATCATCTAAATTATTTCAAACAATAAGAATATATCTACACTGAAGAGCAGTTGAATTAGAGAGAGTTGGCGTTATGCAAATGTGGCGCTGTGGGCGGCCCTATAAACGGAAACGACATAACGTATGCAGCGAACCGACAATATAAGGAGTGATGCGACGGGAATCAGTAAGAGTCGGACGCAGTAAGGGTTAGACGAAGGATCTAAGCACATTTGATCGTGGGCAAATTGTTGGGGCCCGACGAATGGGTGACTACATCTCGGAAGTCGTGCAAGCCCTGGATTTTCACGAGCCATTCTCAGAAGCATTCCCTATCATCGTCCGTGCAAAAACATCCCTGCAAGGACCAACTTCCGTGGACAACAGCGTGTGGATGAGCGTGGTCATCGTCGGCTAGCTCGCATTGTAACAGCGGATAGACGGGCCACAGTGCAAGAAATCACTCGGCAATTTAACGCTGGTGCACAAAAACGTGTAAGCAGCCACACCATCCAGAACCATCTCCTCGCTATGGAGTACAGAAGCCATCGTCCCACGACGGTACCGCTGCTGACCGCACATCACAGGGTGCAAAGATTAGCATGGGCGCGAAAACATCGCCAATGGACCCCAGACAAGTGGGAAAATATTGCCTGGAATGATGAGTCGAGATTTACGTTGGTACATGCTGATGGCAGGATACGAGTACGGCGCAAACCACATGAAGCGATGGATCCTTCTTGCCAGCAGGGTACTTTTCAAGCTGGTGGGAGTGGCATTCTCGTTTGAGGACTGTTTACGTGGACTGAAATGGGACCCCTGTACGTGTGACGTGTGACATCGTCCCTCACAGGTCAACGTTACCGGGATATCATGGACGATCATTTGCTCCCGTTTATGTGTCTTCAACATCCCACTGGGGACCTCATCCTGCAACAAGACAATGCACTGTGCCATCGCTCCCGAATTGTATCCGAATGGTTGGATGAACACTCCATCGACGTGACCTCGCTTCCTTGGCCACCTACGTCACCTGACCTCAATCCCATCGAGAGAGGTGTTCGAGGCTCTGACCCCTTCCATCAAATGTTTCTGAACTGTGGGAGCTTGTTCAGTGTCGTGGATCCGTATGGCTTCCCAACACTTCCAGTGTCTTGTCGAGTCCATGCCGAGACGAATCGCCGCCGTCATCAGGACGAAAGGTGGTGCTACACGTTACTAGACAGGTAACGTCTAGTAACAATTCAATTGCTGTTCAATGTATATCAGATGCCTCGTACCTTTGAACAATGTACTCAATGACAGAGAATGTTTTGTTTCTTAAAATAGTTTTAAATATTGCCGATCTGTGGTTATTAAAGGTAAAATTTTAATTTTTACTTGCTCGCAATGAATCTCTAACGACCCTCGCCCCTGTCTAGCTCTTCCTCAACATAGCTAAGATCCCGCGAAAGCGTTTACGTAATTTTGCTGCTTAAGGTGGACGTCAAGTAATTTTGCTTCCTATACTTTTAATGGAAAACTTTTGTACACATTTCCTTCACAGTTGGTGTGTTTCCAAGGATGAAAATTTGAACATCGATTAAAATAACTTCATATTATAACTTGGAATACTTAATATTTTCTAAAACATAACCATAATAATATTAAAAAACAATAACTTTTCCTTTGGTGGTGTTGAAACCAGAAAAAAAGGCGCGACCTGTACATTGATGACGTCAGCAGACAAACAAATGTTGGATTGCATAATTATTGTTATGTTTTAGAAAATATTAAGTATTCCAAGTTATAAAATGAAGCTGTTTTAATCGATGTTCTAATTTTCATCCTTGGGAACGCATTCATTGTGAAGAAAATGTGTACAGAAGTTTTTCCATTGGAAGTTTAGGAAGCAAAATTACTTGACGTCCACCTAAATTCCATAAAATCACTACATGAAAAATTATAGAATCCGGAATCTTTGTAACAATAATAAAAACAGACAGTTTAATTTCGCTAAAACTGCGAAGCTTGGTACTTCTCGACAGGCAGGTTAATGGAATGCTTTATTATCGTGGTCTCAGACCATGTTATATGGACCTTAGACCTGAACTTCCGCTTTTCGTGCACCTACGCCGCTGCTACGCAACGCAATATTAACCACACTCTCCGAAAACATCTGCTTCTCGCTGATTTTCAGATCAGATCAGATCATATGTAGAGAAGGGAATGTCTGATCCCAGGTTTATAACAACCCTTAGAAATAGGAAGCTAGGAGATTAGGGCTACAGTGCCCGATAGGAAAGTGACACAGGAAGCGAGAAAGAAAGGGGCGGAAGACGTCCTTATTTATTACTGGGGGGCAGCCCTCGGGGTTCGCCGGCTTAACGCGCTCATCGCTGATTTTCACGACCCGACCTCTCTCTTTATACCGAAGGCCCGTTTATCTCTCTCTCTCTCTCTCTCTTCCACTTCCAAAGGTGACTATTCTCTCCTAAAAATCTTCAGAAAATCTCCACTCCCCCTTAATCGGGTTTAATCATACGTGGGGCTCCCTGAAATCACCGGTAAGCTTACGTTTCTCTCATTAACGCACCCTTGAAATAATCCCATTGCAATACAAGGCAAGTACAATACACTTTAAATAGTTATGTACTAAGCCGACTGTAATGCGGCTAATCGAGTGTTTCTGACATCAACAGCCTTAAAACATACTCATTTCGTCAGCTCTGCCTCAAAATGGCGCAAATAAAGAATTTCCACGTTGGAGTGAATATATACATTCATATTTATAATTATTTTTCATGACATGGGGTGCCTAGCAAATCTTACAGAACCTTTTGCTTTTCTATAGCTATAAATCACGATGATCTGCCTACTATATCAGAAAATCCATGCCTTTGAACTGCTTAGTCACTGGCAAAGCATCTTTTGTTTCATAGTTTCAAATTGTGATGATCTGTTTATATTGAAGAACCCATACGTTTGGCTTTACAATCACTTTTCCCTAGTTTTAAAGCATGGTGATTTGTCTATATCAGAAGTTCCTCAGCGGCGAATTACCATGATGAGTTCAAAAGTTGATCACTTTTTCAGCGACACATAATGCTTGGTCTGCACTCCTGTGAGAAACGGGCACCAGAGTTGAATGGGTACCTCGTAGACGTGAAACACAAGAGCCTGGTGACGTTAATTTAAAACGGAGATGCACTGAGTTTCCAGGGCATCACAGGATGGAGGTCTATAAAGTTGTTGTTCGGTGCTCCTACGCCATCCATTATTGAAACAAGTTAGTAGAATCATGCAATGCATTGATTATTATACGCTTTCCAACATACTAGGATACATTACTCAACTTATTAAGTTGAAGATAATGGCTGTGGAATAAGTCTCTTTCCTGTGCCCTGACCTTTGACCCCATTTCGAAGATAATAAATAGAATTGGTTTAGTATACATCCGGAACAGCATACTAAAGTTTTGTTGCAATCGAAGCATTTTTCACGTAAGTTATGGCGGATAAGTGCAATGGAAAGGATCCCGATCCTCTGTCCTCACTTTTGACCCCATTTCACCCATTTTCAATAGGGTTGGTCCCTAGATAGTCCTCTACCACATACTAAAATTTCATCGAAATCGAACCATTTTTACGCAAGTTATCGTGCGGACGGACGGACAGACAGACAGACGGACAAAGCTGGAGCATATACGCTTCTTCAACCTACGGTTGGAAAGCGTAAAAAAGAAAGGGTTAAACGCGGAAACAGCGACAGAAATGTGTGCAGATGAAAGCAAGAAAAGAGTGGAGATCAGCGCTGCTTGAAAATGGTTTTAGGCGGTTTAAAGGTTTAGGACACCAGTAGGAAAGTCGCAAGCTTTTCTTATCTGGGAGGGCGAGTCTTGAAATTACACCCCTTTGAGTTCAAAACTTCCTTACTTTCACTCAGATAGAGAGTAAGCAGTTCTTATTTTCTCATACCTTCGTTATATTCAATGTATTTCTGGTACTTTCGGAAAGTATTATGATCGTTAAAAAATCTCACTTCCAGATTTCGATATAATTTTACTCAAAATGTAAACATTAGGTGAATATCCAAGAGCTAAAGATTTTAAATATCAAGTGAAACGTACAGGTTATGTGAACATCAAAAACACAACACGTTCAGAAATGCAGAATGAAAACAAACGAGCACAGAATGAATGATATTGAACATAACACTATGAAGATGCTTCCGGAGTAGGGCTTGGAAAAATTACGTTCAAGGTTAAATGCTCAGATGAACTTTTGGGGGACAGATTACAAATACCTGATTAGCTCTTCATTCCTACGGCGTATTCGGAAAAGCTACGGAGGTTAGGCATACCAGCATATTGTTTTACATACCTCCATCCACTGTTTCGGACAATTCCATGCATCCATATCAGGTAGTCCACCACTCTCAGTGTAAATTATGTACGCTGGTTAGTTGCGCATAATAGTGTATGCGGCTAACTAAAGAATTTACAAAAGAAGATATTAAAGTGTATAACTTTGTTTTTGAATTAAAATGTTTGGCACATTTATTCACACTCTGTTCACTTCTATTTTTTACGCTCCTCAGAGTATGAAATTACGCCCCTGGTATGACCACCCTGCGAGGGCAACCGCCCTCCCTGCCCTTCCGACAGCTACGCCCTGGACACCGATCTCAAGGAAAAACCCAGATCAGGACGTCCAACGGCCACTAACACTGACACCCTTGTTGACGTTGTGACAACGAATCCCGATACCAGCACATGACAATTGGCATCTGAGGCGCGGTCTTCCTAATCCATCATCTTCCCGAGCTTGATTTCTCTTCCTGGCGTCATTGATTAGTTCTTCAAGATATAACCCTACAGCAGGCAAAACAATGGGTCACTCACTGTCGCAGATTGCTGTCAAATCGACCGGGCGATAGATTTGGTGTCATATTGTCCCAGGTGATGAAAAGTAGATATTCCTACGTTATTCTACCACTGGGATCCAGTGGCTAAGGCCTCACTAGGAAGCGCAACCAGTGGTGTTGACATGGTGATTCCAGAGGAAAGCCATGCTGTGCATTCGGTGGAATGAAGAAGGTCTAGTGCACTGGGAATCATGCCAGATGATCAGGCTGTGCACAGGAACCTCTATGCTGAGCAACTGTAGCTGTTCATGATGCTCTTCGCCAACACTATCCAGCGTTCATAAGTAGGAAATGTGTTTTGCTGCAAGCAGATAATACCCAAAGTGACACCTCGTTGAGTAGTCCGTCGAAATCTACAGGAATTGGATAGGGCCTTACCCCATTTTTCATACCGTTAGGAACTTGCCCTATCCTAGTACCACATGTTTCGCTGTGTGTCCCATTTCCTACAAGGACGGCACTTCGTATCAGTGATGGATGTAGAATCTGGCATCAGATAATTTCTGTTTTAGAAACCTGCCGAGCGGTACCGCTGTGGGATCGTGGCTATATTTGAACGATGTCAAACGACTATAAAAGACAACAGCCCATACTTTGTGTAATAAGGTGAAGGTGTATGGCTTTATCGCCTCATTAAAACTTTCATCTGTAAGCAGGACGAAATTTTGACTGTACAGAGGGTGAGTCGATAGTTTTGCAATATTTGGATGACTTTATGTCTTCACACGTACCTTTACAACGAAAGCTAACTGGCATTCAAAGTATAGGCCATCGTGTCGCACCGTCTTTAGCCATCTGTATGCCAGTTCTTCGATTCCACGGCGTTACCAGTTCTTGTCCTTCGAGGCAAAGAACTCCTTCACCCCAGCTGCCACCTGCTCCTGGTTATTGAAGTGCCGTCCGCGAAGGAAGTGAGCCATGGAAAGTAACAAGTAATAATCTGACGGGGCAAGGTCCGGACTATATGCTGGGTGTGGCATCAGTCCGATGCTTTCAAGTTCTTGGAGTTTCAATCGGGTCGTTTGCGCTAAATGAAGTCGAGCGTTGAGAAGTACCCGGCACTAATGAAGTGAGCGCGAGAGCGCGCTTTCTGTTCACTAGTACCGGGTACTTCTCCTCCAAGACGGCATACATCCGCTCCAGCTGTTCAGGTTGGTGTTGATGGTCCGACCGTCTGGAGCAAATTCCTAATGAATTATCCCCTCGAAATTCCGCTAGATGGAGAGCATCACCTTCCACCACTGCAGTTGTGTGTTAGGATTACGGAATTAGACCCACTTTTCATCGCACGTAACAGTTCTCTTGATGAAACGTACCATCGCGGGGGTTTTCTAGGAGTTTCTTGCACACTTCCACTCAGCGGTTTGCTTCAGATGGCGTCTGTTCGAGAGGGACAATGCGGCAGCTCCTTTAGACCTTGCAGAAGCCCTAAAGGGGACGAACCACGTTGGTCTGTGATATTCCCAACTCGTCTGATAATCTTCGAGTGCTGGTTGTCGGATTTGTCTCTACTGCATGGTGCACGGCCTCCGAATCCATGGTTCGCTGCCTACCTGACCTTGGCTGATCGTCGAAGTTTCTGTCACGTGAGCGAAATTTCTTGAGCCACCTGGTTGCGGTGCTGTGATCCATGGACCTTTCGCATGACCAATGTTTTGTGTTTCTTCTGCAGCGTTATGGCCGAGTTCAAACTCGTACAGTCAAAGCTCCCTAATTAGCCGGTTGTGGCTGTTCATATCTTAGGCGTTCAACCACAGAGAGAACGATGACATGCAATGCTGTTCACAGCAACGACTACCACTTTATATCCTTTTCGACTGACTGCAGTGCGCGACTTGAACTGGTTTATACACACGACATACCCGCCGCAGCATATGTGTTTATGCAAATATTGCAAAACCTTCGACTCACCCTCTGTATGTACTTACTAACAACGAATCTTTTGTTTCTAAATAATTTTAAATCACACTGATATGTCTCTATCAGAAGTCGCATCTCATACCTTTGAACATCTAACGAAACGTTTCTTTTAGATAGTTTCAAATCAAGATGATTGGTCTATATCAGAGGTCCAATAAACGCGAACTATTTACTTACTGTGACACGATTCATTTGTTTTGATGTAGAACTACGTATAACCCCACGCTGGGTAAGGGCAACATCGAGAGTACGGATGCAGCGAAAACATGTCACACTTTGAACACTTATATTTTCGAAACTAATAATTGTAAAGTAATAAGTAATACATCATTAGATAGTTTATAGAGCCCATTTATAACAAACCAAGCTTCAGCCCTCCACACCTTAACCCTTCAATACAGTAGCGTTAGAAAGTTAAGATGAATTTCACGTGATTTTGTTTCGTCGCACGCCGTTTTAAGGTTGATAACTAGTAAATAGATAATGATGGCGACGACCTCATGTGTAAACCGAAATAAAGTGGATTAAAGATTTATTTAGTTTTTAGATAAAAATACTTGTAGACGAAAATTTTGAAATGCCGTGAAAATCCAGGGAAAGTTACTCTGAGAACCGGAGAAAGTTGAAGAAACAGCTACAGGAGAACGAGGGGAGTCCGAAAAGGGCGCTAAGTCATGAACCGAAAGGTCACGGGAATGTAGGGAGCGTTAAAAGTCCGCGTGCCGAGATGCGTTTCACCCGAGTTCGACTTTAGAGTCACAACCTTCCACTTCATCCGCACAAATTGAGCCCAAACAGCAAGAACAGATTAAGATTGATATCATCGATCTAAATTTTCAAATTTTCACACCTGGCATGGAATACCAATGTATTAGGTGTGCAGCTTAAATCTCGGCCATAGGAACGACACGTTGACAGCAAATTATAGCAAATCGAATACGTACCTAATCAGGGAAACGGAAATAATCCCCGTCGTGTTGGATACATTTGAGCCATCGGTCAGGGAGCTGCCGAATGCCACTGCGGAAAAAAAGAGGGCTATTTTGAGTTGATAAGGTCATCAATACTTGTGTGGATCTCCTTGACAGAAGTGAAGTACGTATCACTCAGGTGATGTTGCAGGGAGCGAAAAGAGGTTATAATCCAACCGGGCGAAGTCTGGAGGATACGCCGGGTGGGACAAAATATCCCATCCCAGGTCGGTGACCGTGTTAAAAGTCGTTTTCGCGGTGTGAGGACACGCGTTATACTGAAGCAACAAGACCGACCTTCTGCCCTTGCCGGTGTATGGCCTTTTCGCCTCCAGTGCGTCACTCACACGAATGAGTTGCTGGCAATAACGCTCAGCTTTGACCGTTTCAACAGATTTGAGCAACTCATAGTGTACGACACCGCGCTGATCCCACCATATGCACAGCAACAACTTCTTGACACGGATATTGGGTTTGGCGGTACTGGTGGTAGGCTGACCTGGATAAACCCACAATTTGCGCCGCTTAGGATTATCGTAGAGGATCCACTTCTCACCACAGGTCAAACTCTTGTGGAGGAAATCCTTTTTTTATCTGGATGGCAAGGACACAGCAAAATCGTATCGCCTGGATTTTGTTCGCAGTTGTGTGTTGGTGGGGCACCGAACGGCTGTCCATGTGAATCCGTCCAAGCTTGTGCAGGCGCTTTGTAATGGCTTGCCGTGTTACTCCGAGTTCCTGGGCAAGCTCTGACTGTGTGCGACAGGTATTCGCGTCGAACAGTTGTCCCAGTTCCACATCGTTAACTTTCTGTTGCTGTCCCGGACGTTCTGCATCACGGAGGTCGAAATTTTCCTGCTTAACCCGTTGGAACCACTTCTTACACGTACTTTAGGACATAGCAGCCTCACCAAAAGCAGCCCAGCTCATTTGCTGGGCTTCCGCGGCACTTTGTTTCAGCTGAAACACGAACAAGAAGCAGTGCCTCAAATGTTGCTTCTCGAACGACATTGCTTTCACCGTCAACTTTCGTGCCTTCTGTCCATACAGCTGTAAGCGGTTACAGTTGCCTGGAAAGCTGTTGGATGGCGCGGCAATCAGCCATTATCGCACACAGCTATTTACATTTGCCGACGTTTTACGATCGGTTGCTGTTAGTGGCCGAGAATTAAGTTGCACACCTAATACATCGCCAGTCTTCACAACTTCGCTTTATAATGAATGAATTACACCTCAAAGCTTTACACCGACGATGCATTCTGAATCTGGACAAGAACAAGAGCAAACAACAAGAAGAGTACATCACTAGTTTTCACAACTTTGCTGGGTAATGAGTGTATTCCGTCTGAAACCTTTACACCGCCGATGCATTCTGAATCTAAACAAGAACAAGAGCAAACAACAAGAAGAGGACATCACTAGTCTTCACAACTTCGCTGGATAATGAATGTATTACGTCTCAAAGCTTTACACCGCCGATGCATTCTGAATCTGGACAAGAACAAGAGCAAACAACAAGAAGAGTACATCACTAGTTTTCACAACTTTGCTGGGTAATGAGTGTATTCCGTCTGAAACCTTTACACCGCCGATGCATTCTGAATCTAAACAAGAACAAGAGCAAACAACAAGAAGAGGACATCACTAGTCTTCACAACTTCGCTGGATAATGAATGTATTGCGTCTCAAATATTTACACTGCCGATGCATTTTGAATCAAGACAAGAACAAGAGCAAACAAAAAGAAGAGTACATCACTAGTCTTCACAACTTCGCTGGATAATGAATGTATTACGTCTCAAAGCTTTACACCGCCGATGCATTCTGAATCTAGACAAGAACAAGAGCAAACAACAAGAAGAGGACATCACTAGTCTTCACAACTTCGCTGGATAATGAATGTATTGCGTCTCAAATATTTATACTCCCGATGCATTTTGAATCTAAACAAGAACAAGAGCGAACAACAAGAAGAGTACATCACTAGTTTTCACAACTTCACTGAATAATGAATGTATTACGTCTCAAAGCTTTACACCGCCGATGCATTCTGAATCTAGACAAGAACAAGAGCAATCAACAAGAAGAGGACATCGCTAGTCTTCACAACTTTGCTGGGTAATGAGTGTATTCCGTCTCAAAGCTTTACACCGCCGATGCATTCTGAATCTAGGCAAGAACAAGAGTAACAACAAGAAGGGTCTTTACAACTTCGCTGGATAATGAATGTATTACGTCTCAAAGATTTACACTGCAGATGCATTCTGAATCTAAACAAGAACATGAGCAAACAACAAGAAGAATACATCACTAGTCTTCACAACTTGGCTGGATATGGAATGTATTACGTCTTAAAGCTCTACACCGCCGATGCATTCTGAATCAAGACAAGAACATGAGCAAACAACAAGAAGAATACATCACTAGTCTTCACAACTTGGCTGGATATGGAATGAATTACGTCTTAAAGCTCTACACCGCCGATGCATTCTGAATCAAGACAAGAACATGAGCAAACAACAAGAAGAGTACATCACTAGTTTTCACAACTTGGCTGGAAATGGAATGTATTACGTCTTAAAGCTCTACACCGCCGATGCATTCTGAATCTAGACAAGAACATGAGCAAACAACAATAAGAGTACATCACTAGTCTTCACAGCTTGGCTGGATATGGAATGCATTACGTCTTAAAGCTCTACACTGCCGATGCATTCTGAATCTAGACAAGAACATGAGCAAACAACAAGAAGAGTACATCACTAGTCTTCACAACTTGGCTGGATATGGAATGTATTACGTCTTAAAGCTCTACACCGCCGATGCATTCTGAATCTAGACAAGAACATGAGCAAACAACAAGAAGAGTACATCACTAGTCTTCACAACTTGGCTGGATATGGAATGTATTACGTCTTAAAGCTCTACACCGCCGATGCATTCTGAATCAAGACAAGAACATGAGCAAACAACAAGAAGAGTACATCACTAGTCTTCACAACTTGGCTGGATATGGAATGTATTACGTCTTAAAGCTCTACACCGCCGATGCATTCTGAATCAAGACAAGAACATGAGCAAACAACAAGAAGAGTACATCACTAGTCTTCACAACTTGGCTGGATATGGAATGTATTACGTCTTAAAGCTCTACACCGCCGATGCATTCTGAATCAAGACAAGAACATGAGCAAACAACAAGAAGAGTACATCACTAGTCTTCACAACTTCGTTGGATAATGAATGTATTACGTCTCAAACCTTTACACCGCCGATGCATTCTGAATCTAGATAAAAATAAGAGCAACAACTAGAAGAGTATTTTAGGGTAGACACGTATTGCCAAATTTATAACAAGGCAACTAAGGAGTTCGAAAATTTGTTTCTGAAGAACGATTTCTTCAGAAACAATTTTAGCAATAACTACTGACAATGATGATACTACGCCTTCTACTTCTGCTACCATTAATTTATAATCAGCACAAGTTACTATGAATTGTATATAGTATTAGGTGCTTTTAAATATATAAAGTAAAACATTAATTTCGTTTTATTTCTTAAAAAAACTTTATATCTGAAAAAAAAATCAGAGGGTAGAGTAGCAAGTGTGCTGCAACATACAGTATAACGCAGGGCTACGTCAACTGTCCTTCTCTGAATACTCAAAGGACGTAGAACTAGTGAGATAGTGCTATGAAATAGTGACAGTTGACGTAGTTGTACGTTGTAGGTTGCGGCACAGTTGCTACGGTGGCCTTTGATTTTTTTAATAAATTTGAATTATGATGATATGTCTACTTTCGAGATCGCATATCTTTCTACCGTATAATTATTGACAAAGAATTTTTGGTCTCCATGTACAGTACTATCACATCTTCATCATCGCTTCAGGTCAGGGAAGACCATGTTTCTTGAACGCATGAAGCTCATCTTTATATAAATTCTGGTCACATGAATACTTTTCTACATGCAAATTTTTTCAGAGATTCCCTGTCATGTTTTAAGCGATTGTATACATTATTAATAAACTCCGTGATAAGTAATTATCTTTGTTTATTAATTTAACTCTGATTATTATAAAAATGTTTTCTCATATGACCTTTTCTTACTTATTTGTACGTTTTGAGGTCAATATTTCTAGGAAACAGAAAGGTTAAGGGGATTTCAATGGCACATTCAATATAAATCAAGAAGGTTAATTAACAGAATTCCACGTACATACAAACACACATTTGCTTATATAATGACATACCACTAATAGCAGGACCCCTACATGGCTACAAATATTCTTTATTTACAGAAAATTTGATATTCTGTGCCGAAGACTCTGGCTCTTATGACGGCCTCTAATGTTCGTGCAATACTCTCAGTCAGTTTTAAGCTGGTCATTTCATATGAAATACGAGGGTCCTAACAAGATTTCTGCTCACTGTCTACTTTTGAGAAAAGTGTGAAGTAACGGAGAAAGCGTACCTTATTGCCGTTCAATGTAATCCGCTCTGCTGCTAATGACACCCTGCCAGCGATGTGGTAGGTCCTGGATACCCCGTAGTAAGCCATCTTTATTCAGCTGTCGTATGTATTACTCGGGTCACGTCCAATGACAATTCCTCCAGCGATTCGTAGCGGATGACTCGGAGCCGATTTTTTAACTTTGGGAAAAGATCAAAGTCGGGTGGACTGAGATCAGGGATGTATGGTGGGTGGGATAAAGTTTCCCAGCCATATTTTGACAAAAGTCCCCGTACCGACGATGCACGATGATACCATGCGTTGTCATGCAGCAAGATCGCTCCTTGCTAAACGACAACGCATGCAGCAAGGAGCGATCAGTTTTTCTTTGGCCTACAGTCAAAGATCAACGTTCTCTACACCACTGTGTACCGTGACTCGTCAGTACAAAGCACAGTTTTCTATTCGCCTACAATCCAAGATCGACTTCCCTTACACCACTGTGTACCTTGAATCGTCAGTCCAAAGCAGGTTTTCTTTCGCTTACAGTCCAAGGTTGACGTTTCTAACACCACTCTGAATCGTGACTCGTCAGTTCAATTCTGCAGGTAAAGGAAGATGTGGTATGTGACATGCATAGAAGAAGTATTGAACATTTCGGGGCCACATGTGGCCCAGCACTGTCCTGCTGAAATATAGCGCGAGGACAGCTGTGAAAGAAGGGTATTACCTCTACCTGTAAAACATCTGCAATGTATCGCCGGCTGTTGAGGGTTCCCTCAATTCGTATAGATCAAATTCGAGATCACCAATTGAACACAATGGTGTCCCGAACCGTGACCCTTGGCGTTGAGCCAGTATAACGCTACAAGGTGCCGTTCACCACGATGTCTTTTAACACGCATGAGACCATCATGGAACATCAAGCTGAATTGTGACTCGTCAGAACACACGATTTGTTTTCCAATCAGGGTGCCCAATGTCTGTGTTCGACAGACCATTGCAGCCAGAGGCGTATGTGATTGAGGATCATACGAATGCGCTGTTGGCAACCAGTCCTCTCTTAAGCAGACAACGTCAAACTGGGCTAGAGGACAAAGCCTGACCTGTGACAGTGCTCCACCGCTGCGCTAACTCCGCGGATGTCGCTGTGTGATTGGTCACTATCATGCGGTAGCGTTGACTGTCTCGAGCAGTCGTGCGATTCTTCGGTCCACTTCCCGGGTTTCTGTGCATCCGAGCTTCATATTTCTACTGTAACTGGCGTTTCAACCCGTACAAGCGGCAATTTCGCTTTGAGAAAATCCAGCTTCTCTCATCCCAACAATCTTTCCTTTCTCAAAGTTCGTCAGGTGTTCATAATGCGACCTTCTGCAGCGAAGGGACATAGTGAGATGCAAGAAACACCCTTTCGACTCAGTATCGGCACTTCACTGATTGCAACATCAAATCAAAGCAAACGAAGAAGATTTAAGGAAGCAAGTGTCTGACCCCATGTCTTAAACAACCCTTAGAAATTGAAAGCTATGAGATTTGGGCTAGAGTGCCAGATAGGAAAATCACACGGAAGCAAGGTAGAAAGGGGGAGAAAGACGCACTTATTTCTTACCGGAGGGTTAGAACTCGGGGTTCAACCGTTTAACGTGCACATCCGACGCACGGCAGATATTTAGTGCTCCGAGCGTTCGTACTTGCACGGCGAACCTAAGAGTCCTCCGTGGGAGTCACGAACGTTGACCACTAGGCCATCCGCGTTCCCTGATTGCAACATCTCGTTTGAGACAGCTTTTTATACCCAGGCCTGGACAGTTCAGAGGACGCTGCTCCGAAATCGCAAACGCATTTTCACTAACGGTAGTGTATTAATTTTCAATTACTTACCAACGGCACTAGTCTGAAAAATCCGCCATCAAAAACCTGATATTAGTATTGGGTTGTCGGAAAAGTCATGACGTATTTTAGCCTTGTTTCGCAAAGGTCATTTATTGATAGAAAGAACAAAGATCAATCAATGATACAATGCCCGTTTTGTTCGATAAACTTTTGCCATCTTTCAGTGAGCTGCAGAATGCCTCGTTCATAGAAGGACCTGTTTTTCGTGGCGAAAAACTGTACAAGGTTCTGATTTACAGCCACATCTGAATTGAACGTTATACCACGCAAGGACTGTTGAAGAGAGTGAAGCCCCCGGTGGCGCAGTGTTCTAAGGCGTTGGCCTCTGATCATTCGTCCGTAAGGGGTCCGGGTTCGAATCCCGGTGAGGCATGGATGTTGTGTTTGTCTTACGGCACTGGCTCTCTCCCTTCCCTGGAACCAGTGACCCTAAATTAGGGACGGGCGACTGCTTATAGCCCATTGAGTTGCTCACGGTGGTCGTTAAACCTCCAATCAAAAAAAAAAAAAAAAAAAGAGAGTGAAACAAGTGGGAGTCTGACGGCGTAAGGTCAGGCGAGTATGCTGGGTGTGGCAACACATCCCACCCAAGCTCCAATAAATTTTGGCGGGTGATCAAACTTGTGTGTGGTCTCGCGTTGTCGTGATGGAACACAACACTTTTACGATAAACGAGCTCTGGACGTTTCCGGATGGTGGATTCGTTCAAACTGTCCAATTGCGGACAATACACATTCGAATTGATTGTTTGATTCCGTGGTAAGAGCTCGAAAAACATGGCACTTTTAAAATCCCACCACACTGAGACAAGAACTTTCCGCCGATGAATGTCTGCTTTGGATGTCGTTTAAGGCGAAACAGCACGTCGGGACGAAGACCGTTTGCGCAGCACATTGTTGTACACAATCCACTTTTCGTCACCAGTTTTCAGTCGCTTCAAAAAAGGATCGTTTTCCTCACGTTTAATGAGCATATCGCAGATGTTTATACGCGCCGTCAATTGAGCTTCTTTGAATTCATAAGGAACCCACATATCGAGCTTGCTTACGTATCCCAGCTTCTTCAGGTGGTCGTGAACGCTTGAATAATGGATGTGCAATGTGTCTGCAATCTCTCGTGTCGGGTAACGTGGGTTTGACTCGATCAATGCCTTGATTTGGTCGTCATCAACCTCGGTGGGCTTCCCCGACCGAGGAGCATCGTTGAGGTCAAAATCACCAGCACGGAATTTTGCGAACCACCGCTGGCACTGACGTTCTTGTAGAGCATTATCACCGCGCAACTTTTCACAAGCTTGACACGCGTTCTTCCCTTTACGGAAGTAAAATAGTAAAATATGGCGTAAATGCACAGTTTGGTCTTCCATCTTCAACTTAATGTCACATCTCCGCAAATGAACCAAATCGGTCACTATTCCTTTTAGACTGCAGCTACATCTAGCACCTGTCGAATGCCATAGCGATAACAGAGCTGCGTATGCCTCTAGTACTTCCAAAACCGCACAACCGCCATCGGGTGCCAAAATACGTCATGACTTTTCCGACAACCCAATAGTTCAGGGATCCTCCGCAATCATATTCTTCAAATTTTTCTCAGAAGGTGATGTGCCTACCGATCTGGTTCACTTCCAGTATGCAATCAGAAGGATTCTGTCTCTCGATGACGCCAAACATTGGCTGCAATGATATCCTTGACAGAACATCGCCTTAGCGAAAAAACTATCAGTGGTGACACTCTTTCTGTTCACACGTACGTAAATGAAGTGAATGTCTGTCTTTTTAGCTTTGGAGAAATGGATATTCAGGGCAAGGGTCAAAAACAGCAAGTGAATTGACATTCTTCATTTACAATCTCTTCAGGTAAGCCTAATTTACTATCCCACAGCTGCATAAATCTTTGACAAGTACTTTTCGGGTGCGAAAATGTATTTTTAGGAGCATTCATTTTCTCCGTATGATCATTATTAAAACTGAAATGATCACTTCGTGATGATATCCGCAAAGCACTTGTCAAAGGTTTGCGCTGTTGAAGGGCATAGTCTGCGAGTGACGAATTTATTAAGCAAGTCTGTGAAAAATTAAAAATCATACGTGCCATCGCGAAGATGATTTAATTTAACTGATTAAAACTATCCAAAACTACTGAATCATCTGACTGTTTTGCACAATATTATTTTTGAGAAACGATTCGTTTCCGATTTTCTATAATCAAAATCTGCGGTAGGAGTTCGTAAAAACTGCTGACACTACAGCATTCTTAATTGAATTCTTTTACGAAAAATACACAAAGAACGAACAGATTATTAAATTCATTCCTGAAATCATTTTCGAAATAAAGGACATGATAATAAGTAATCAAATAAAAGTAATCACTGAATTTCAAGAATGTCTTTTCTTGCGCTTTAACAAACAAAAGTACACGATTATCTTTCTCTTACGTGTTCTTATTCTTTTTTATTTTACTTAAGAGGAAGTTTGATTCCGTTTTCCATTATGTTTTGAAGCATAAATCAAATTTCTTCTATTTCATAGGCGACCAGTCGCAAAATTTTATACAATAAGGAGCGAAGAAAAATAATTAAAATGAAGTGTAAAACTGATAACAGAGAGGAAATAAAATTTGAATTAATTTCATTTCAGAGATTTGAAAAATCTTTTGTCGTACTTAACCTGAAAAAAAGAGACGACTTACGGCATGACAACGACTTACGTGTGTTCATGTGATCTAACTGATAATGTGAGTAAAAATAAAATTTAATTTTTGACTAAAATAAAAATAACATGCCCTTATTTAAGCCTTGTAAAAACTATATTAAAAATTGCATGCATATATTAGAATTTCTTTATGTTGGAATGAATTTGCTCCGCATTGGACAAATATTTCGCAATGCGGAAAATAAAAGTTGTATCTTTAATGTGTTTTCAGTAATCTTTTCGCAGGTGACGTTGTGACATTCGGAAGTAGACTGACCCTCCTGCATGTGGTTTCGCTAATGGATCAAAGAAAATGTGCAAAAATGATTCCTTCAGTAGTTTAGTGAATATCAAACGTTTCTACGATTCATTCTCCACAATTCTCTTTCAGAATTTCAAATCAAGAAATGCCTGGTGTTTTATATTTACAATTTTTCACCGCAATTTCTGACGAGCGTAACTGATACATGTTGTCAAGCGTCGAAGAGTTCAGGCCAAGAATATAATGCGGAATTTTATTCAAGTGGTGTTCAGGATTTCTATATAACAGTTCAGAAACTCACCACAGAATGAACGGAGCAAATAAGCACAGCGGCAAACCTTTAACAATCGCTACTAAACTTTGACAGAATATAGACTGGAGATTCCCCATGTACACGTGACGGTGCGTGAAGCTGAGCTGTACAATTTCTTCGTGCAACATATACAGCCCATCGCAGCTTTAGTGACTTTACTTTGGTCGTGATGTGATCCACTACTATTGTTGTCCTGATCTATGAGATCCGTTTTGTGTCTTTCTGGGTTACACCAAGAGCGTTCTTCTCCAAGCTTCTTTCAGTTGCCTCCAGCCGCCGTATATATATATATATATAAAAATATACATATATTGTATATTTTTAAGTTAAGGTCCACGTCTCTGATGCATAAGTAAAAATTTATGGATACATTGCTTAAACACTTTTTTTAAGACACATTGGTAACTTTTCCTCGAAAATTGCAGTGTTTCTTCCAAATGCACCCCAGCCAAGTTTTATACGCCTGTTAATTTCATCTTCGCATGTGACCCTCGCTTAGTGTGCTTGTGTGTGTGTGTGTGTGTGTGTGTGTGTACACTCATTAGACAAAACATTAGAGATAGAGTTGATGGGCAGTCGACATGAGCATGTACCGCGCAGAAAGGAACAGACCGAAACCGAACGCAGTTAATAAATAGAAGGGCAGCAGGTCTTTCCAACAATGTATCGTAAACGACGAACATGGGTAAACGTGGTGATCTGAGCGACTTTGATCGTGGACGCATTGTCGCGCCCAAGTGGTAAGAGCCCTAAGGTTCCAACGGCAACCGCATCAAGGGTGTACCACAAGAATACCATCGACGGAAGAACCAGCGCCCAGAGAGTATGAGGTGGCCGACCAAAGGTCATTGACGACAGGGGTCGACGTAGACTATCCAGGCTCGTACAGTCCGCGGCGCAAATCATATCCAGGTTAAATGCCGGAGGTCCAAGCAGTATCAACGGGCGAACGGTATGGGATACCTTGCATACGCTGTGCTACGGGAGCCGACGCTCTAATTACGGACCACTGTTAACTGCTCGTCATCGGACATTACGCCTCGTTTTGTACCGAGAACATCAAAATTGGACGTCTGGGAAATGACGCCACATCGTGTGGTCAGATGAATCTCGCTTCCAGCTGTACCGAGCTGACAGGAGGGTGCGGGTGAGGCGTCGACAGCATGAGGCCATGTAGCCCCGTCGTGCCAGATCGGCTCTGTTCAAAGCTGTGTAGGCTCTGTTCAAAGCTGTGTAGGCTCTGTTCAAAGCTGTGTAGGCTCTGTTCAAAGCTGTGTAGGCTCTGTTCAAAGCTGTGTAGGCTCTGTTCAAAGCTGTGTAGGCTCTGTTCAAAGCTATGTAGGCTCTGTGATGGTTTAGGGAGCCTCCTCATGGGACACATTAAGTCCCTTAGTGTATCTGGATAGGTCTCTAACCGTGCCTTCGCGTATCCTCCGGCCAATGGTCTGTTTCAGAAGGACAATGCCCCGCCCTACAGGGCAGCAATCACACAGGCAGGACTTCAGGAATATCCATCTGTGTTTGGAAATATCCAGTGGCCCCCGGAATTAAACCCTTTGGAAGCTAACTAGGATGCCGTGGAATGGAACATCATATCCATGGATCCTGGACCGACGTCTCTGGAGTAGTTGTCGCTGCAATAAGCATGGCTGGCATTACTTCCGAAACCCTCCGACATCAGTTGGAGTCGATGCCTCGGCGTATACAGGATGTTATTTGCGCTAAAGGAAGACCAAAGCGCTATTATATAGGTATCTCTAATGTTTGCCTATAGAGTGCATGGTTGAAAGTTTAATTACGCACTTCTTCGGAGCTTAACTATCCTTTCCTTGAAATGTAAAAGAGTGAGGAGTTTTCCCTTCTCTTATATCATTTATTTCAAGGAAAAATAAAATTCCTAACTTAATAATGCTAGAAAACTACAGAAATATGAAAGGCGGGATGAGATCCCAGAAATTCTATTAGCTCGAAGCTCCCATCTTAGACCAGTCGACTATAAGGACTGGATTGAATGTACTATAGAGGTATTTAACGTCGTGCTACAATTGTGTGTCAAAGGTCTAAAAGTAAGGAATTAGGAAATTCAGGTTTGATGAGTTTTACGCTTGTTGCGCGATATCTTCACTTACTGTAATCTTCGAGAAACTTGTGATCAAAAGAAACAGAGCTTTCTACTTGAAGGCAGAGAACATTTAAATATTTGAAGTAAATCAAATACAGTTCTTGGTAAAATTGAAGGTTTTATTTCGCTTTGAAACGAGTCCAGTCCTGCATTTTCTTCTGCTCACAGGAAGCCGAGAAATGCCGTTTATGAATATTTGATCAGGCTGTTTTCATTGATCAATGGCATGAACAAGTAGCTGCCTTCCTCATTAATAATTTATTTCCCAAACTGTAAATAATTCTCGTGCATCTGAAAGTGCAGGTTAATCGATACGGTGTTCTCAATAGAAGTGGTACTCTTCGCAGGCAAACAAGCGAGTGGGTCGTTAAGTACGCCCCCAGATCGAGATATCTCAGTGCCGTCACCTTCTATGAGCTGAAAATAAATTGCGTTCGCGCTGTATGCGAGCGCCTACTCTTGAATTTATTTTTTAAGTGCTACTTAATGACACTTACAACGCTAACTAGAAATGAAACGAAACGGGGAAAAAAATTGGAGAAAATGTTTTTTTATTATCGGATTCCTCTTAATGTTTGAATTATGACATATATATTATTTTATTCAAGAGATATGCCGCTTAAGTCTGTAGTATGATGAACACATCCCTTGAAAAAAAAAATACCAGTAGGTTCAGTTTTGATTGAGTCGTCAGTTTGGAAAGTCGGACTACGACTTGCGGATCGGATACTTCAAATGAGCTAGTCGAGTATGGTTTCGAAGCGTTTATTTAATTTGTTATAGCCTATGATATATTTTTTTTTTTTTTTTTTTTTTTTTGATTGGAGGTTTAACGACCGCCGTGAGCAACTCAATGGGCTATAAGCAGTCGCCCGTCCCTAATTTAGGGTCACTGGTTCCAGGGAAGGGAGAGAGCCAGTGCCGTAAGACAAACACAACATCCATGCCTGACCGGGATTCGAACCCGGACCCCTTACGGACGAATGATCAGAGGCCAACGCCTTAGACCACTGCGCCACCCCTATGATATGAAAAGTAGTTTACATAATTTTTGCAAATAATGCTGGATACATTGCGAACACAAAGCAGATCGATACACGAATTATTCAAAATGGTGCTCTGTCTTCTTATGCTTGTTACATTCCTCATCACTTGCTCTTGCCTCCCGTTTTGATTTTCTCCACTTTCGCTTGTGTTCATTCTGCGAATTTCGCGGCATTGTCGAAAATGTTAACCAGTTCACAAGAAAACAATTTTTAAAATTTTTAGTTTAAATCACTGCAATATGTTCTTTATATATTTGAATAGATCTCGTCAAGAGCTTTAAAACGATAGCACGCACAGTCGTTTTGCACTCACGGTTGTCCAGATAAACCGCGATATCTTCAAAAGTGTTCACCGGTTCACAAGAAAACAATTTTTTAAATGCTCAGTTCAAACCACTGCGAAATGTTCTTCGTATATTTGAATAGATCTCGTCGAGAGCATAAAAGCGATACCACGCATAGTCGTGTTGCGCTCACGGTTGCCGAGATAGATTGAATCAAACGCGACGGCACACCCAGAAATATTGCATCGTCTCCCCCGCTCACAGGGAGCGAGGGAAGCGTCGCGTACACGATGTATTGCGCAGTACACGAATTGGACTCCATACTGTTTACGAATATGCTAACACGATTAGTGTGCGGCACGTATTTTTAACGATATAATGATTTCAATCGGGACCTATTTTTGTCAGAAGCGGTCAGCCGTAAGTCGACCCATGCTATCCGCAGAGTTAGACTAGTCTTGCGTTAAAACGAAAAGATACTTCAAATTTGAAATGTAACAGATATGTTATGACTTAATCTAGAAGCAATCCAAAGAAACCAAGTTAAACATTAAGATGTAGAAATGTCAAACCCATAGACAAGTTGCACTTCCTTTCTGCTTTTCTTTTCGTGCCATTCAGAAAACTGCGTACTAAGAAAAATGATAAATCTCGAATATGAACATTAGGATTTCGTCGTACCTTCTTCTGAAAACGCTGATCTCGTGAAAAATTCAGTTAAATGCTACTCGTAACGATCAAGCAGGTATCCCTGAAAAGACGGGAAATGCAGGAAGAATTTAGCGTTCTGTCACTTAAACAAAGATAAATCAGTTTTTTCAAGTTGGTCTTACAAAACCAAAACTATCATGCCAAATAACACCTATCTAAAAAATTGCGCATCAAGGCAAGCAAAGATTCATGGAAAATATCTTCAGGTATGTTTCTGTTACATCAAAAAAAATGTATTTTTTCAAATGAAATGAAAAACTCACCGTCTATGTAAGATATTTAATAAAATACGAAAGATATTTACAGTTAAAATACCCCACTAACACTTTCGGGGTAACATTTACCCCATCATCAGGTGGAACAGAGGCAATGTAGTACTCCTTTATATATTAGTGCAACGATGCATTATGGGTATAAGTCATCAAACGTCGCATGGGTTGTGACCGTTGCTATTATAACAGCGTAAAGAGTATAATCTCACAAGTTATTAGTTTAACATATCAGTACAAGGATTCGTTACAAAAACTGATATGTTAAACTAATAACTTGTGAAATTATACCCTTTACGCTGTTATAATAGCAACGGTCACAACCCATGCGACGTTTGATGACTTATACCCATAATGCATCGTTGCACTAATATATAAAGGAGTACTACATTGCCTCTGTTCCACCTGATGATGGGGTAAATGTTACCCCGAAAGTGCTAGTGGGGTATTCTAACTATAAATATCTTTCGTATTTTATTAAATATCGTACATAGACGGTGAGTTTCTCATTTCATTTGACGTATTGTGCGAAGTCATCCTTTTATTGTTAATATTTTTTCCAGTCATCGCTTAGAAACAGCGCGTCGTTACAAGTATAAAACAGTGTGTGTCAAAAGTATGTAAAAGGAAACATTTCACTGTAGCATAACACACTGAAGCAGCACATTATTAGGGATACCAAATGTGAGTATCTCAGTTGTAGAGAAACTTCAACTGATTTTAAATAGCATTCATGTATTGCTTTTAGTTCATATATTATTCGAATTTAAATTTCAGTGATGAATACGTATACAACGGCCGTTCCATAAAAACTGATAGTGAAATCATACAAAATGAAGAAATATAGGTACAGCAAAATATATGTTATTCTTTCGCAACGGTCCCATCGTTCAGTTCACATTTCAAAGCGTGTGGTGAAGGCTTTTTTGGAAGCTGCTTTAGCGACCTGTAGCGTAAAAGCCTCTTCGATTTCTACGCTGTTTTAACACATCAATACACTAGGAAATAGTTCCATAAATGAAAGAAAACCTTAACGGCCAGACGAAACAACAGAAGTCAACTTACGGAAAAATTTTATTCAGGCTGTAGAAGACACTTACATCTGAACGATTGCATCACAATGTACACCACACATGATCACAACACTCCTTTCAATAATCATCAGTTTATAATACAACGCTCTCGTACAACGCTCTTAATAATCGCTCTCTTAACGCCCCCAAGCAATCGATCAGTCGTCCTTCTTATCTCTTGCTCTTATCTTACATCAGGCATACGTCACGTGCATTCAACTTCAATTGTGTTGATTTTTTTATTTGAGGTTTAACTACCACCGTGAGCAACGCAATGGGCTATAAGCAGTCGCCCGTCCCTAATTTAGGGTCACTGGTTCCAGGGAAGGGAGAGATCCAGTGCTGTAAAACAAACACAACATCCATGCCTCACCGGGATTCGAACCCGGACCCCTTTCGGACGAATGATTAGAGACCATCGCTTAGACCACTGCGCCACCGGCGCGGCCAATTGTGTTGCCAAACGTATTCGTTTGAGAGAAAAGATATTTCGTTAAGCGTGAAGAATACTGAGAATAAACTCAAGATTTGCAATAGGTAAAGAAACTAAAAAAAGGAAAGTTAATCTAGAATATACGTCACAGACCCCTGTATGTCTTGAATAACGTCAGCAGCTGTGTTGAATGTTGCGCCACGAAACTTCTCCTTCGTTGTTGGAAGCAAACAGAAATCGCACGGGGCGAGGTCAGGACTGTGGGCAGGCTGTGGCATGATAATAATACTGGATTTCGTTAGAAACTGTTGAACACAAGCAGCCACATGTGGGCGGGCGTTATCGTGGTGTAGGATCCACTTGTCCACCAGTTTCGGTCGCTTAATCGTTATGCGTCGTCGCAGACGCTTCAAGACTGAAATGTAATACTCACAGTAATTTGTGAAGGAACAGCATGCTGGTAGGCTACACCTTTATGATCAAAGAAAATTATCATCATCACCTTCCCAGCTGATTTGGTTTGACGAACTTTTTTCGGAAGAGGCGAGCCTGTGGGTTTCCAGACACTCGTTGCGCGCTTCGTGAGAGAGTCGAAATAGTGGACCCATGTTTCATCGGCAGTTATTACTGTGTTTAGAAAGTTTGGATCCTTTGCAATAATTTGCTTCTACTCATGACACATCTGGACTCTGGCCAACAAGTGTTCTCTCGTCAGGTGATGAGGTACCCATCTGGAACACACACACGATGCAGCAGTCATTTGTCTTGTAGAATGCGGAATGCCGACGCTTTTGAAATATTAGTTGACGCCACTATCTCTGCATGCGTCATTCGTCGATCTACTTGCAGGATTTCCCAAACAGTGTAAACAATACTCTCCGTGACAACACCTTCATGTCGACAAGGCGTAGGAGGCCGTCCCGGTGGCGCAGTGGTCTAAGGCGCTGGCCTCTGATCATTCGTCCGTAAGGGGTCCGGGTTCGAATCCCGGTCAGGCATGGATGTTGCGTTTGTCTTACGGCACTGGCTCTCTCCCTTCCCTGGAACCAGTGACCCTAAATTAGGGACGGGCGACTGCTTATAGCCCATTGAGTTGCTCACGGTGGTCGTTAAACCTCCAATCAAAAAAAAAAAAAAAAAAAAAAGGCGTAGGAGCGAGTTCTGCCGACAAACGCCTTTTTCTTGAAATGATGGTGCCATCTAAAAATCGTTGACTCACCCAAACTTTTATCTTTGTAAGCTTTTTTCATTAAATGAACTGTTTCTGGAGCCGTTTTACCCAAACGATAGCGAAATTTTATCGCACAACGCATTTCACTTCTTAACGATGAATCACTCACATCCATAGCTGTATGGCGACACACACGTACCTTAAACAACTGCGCAATAACAAAACCAGAATCGTCTGCCACAGCTAATAACTGTTGCCATAGATACTTCCTTAATTCAGTCAGTCGTCTGGTGGTTATTTTTCCCCTTCGCGCAGTTGCCAACTCAAAAAAAATTACTCTCAGTTTTTATGGAACTGCCTTTGAACTTTTTTTATCATATGTTTAAACCACAGTTACTAAGCACATCGTCTGTGGAAGGACAAATTTGGTTCCTTTTGAAAGACTGCTCGCCATCTTTGTAAGGCATTTTGTTTTGTTGTATTATTGCCTTCAAATGCAATGGAGATGTTCCGTTAGCCTTCTACGTCTATGGAGGCGATGCAAACCGACATTGGTTAACGAACTGTCAAAGAAGCGAGCCCACGACGGGATTCGCCGGAGAGGGGAGACAGACACAGACATAGATCACAGAAAGATGAAAAGGTTGCTTTTTGCGTTCTTTTGGATATAACCCATGAAATGCAAATATATTGTATATATACTGTATGTTTCTAGTTTTGTTAAATGTTTCCAAAGCTATTACGAGGTACCTTCAATAAGGACATTCATCCTAAGAACGAACCGCAAGGATTAGGCCTGACAGGCGAATTGCCTGAAGCCAGCGTCACAGCTATATAATATCTCCTTGGATCTTTTTTTTTTTTTTTTTTTTTTGATTGTAGGTTTAACGACCACCGTGAGCAACTCAATGGGCTATAAGCAGTCGCCCGTCCCTAATTTAGGGTCACTGGTTCCAGGGAAGGGAGAGATCCAGTGCCGTAAGACAAACACAACATCCATGCCTGACCGGGATTCGAACCCGGATCCCTTACGGACGAATGATCATAGGCCAGCGCCTTAGACCACTGCGCCACCGGGGCGACCCTTGGATCTACCTTGGCCTTTAAAAAATCTGGATTCTATCTAACCTGCATTTAAAGAAATTATGATATCGTTCTACTGATATGCTCAGCCATGCGGATGTGATGGCGTCTGTCATTTGGCGAATGTTCCCTTGAGGAGGGTCTCCATTACGAATGGTTCTCTTATTCTTATCCCACAGTTGTTCAATTCGGTTAATATCTGGGGACTCTGGGGTTCATTTTTAGCACTCTAAAGTCACTCCTGGAAACACTGTGTGATCTTCTAGAATAGAGTCTTCTCCATCAAGAAACAACATGCTCATGTACAGGTGCGTCTGGTCTGCAGTCATGTTAAGATACTTCGTGTCATCCAAAATGCTGTTCCAGAATGTAAGAAACCTGCTGCCAGCCATGAAAACGGACCCCACCCCATTACACAGCCTCCAAGCCGTGGATGGTCTAGTGGTCAACGCTTGTGACCACCACATAGAAACTTCAGGTTCGATGCCAGGCAGGTACGAACGCTCGAACAACTAAATATCCGCCGGAAGTGGATTGGCACGATAAGCCTTCGGACACCGGCTACTGCCCTCCTGGTTATAAATAAGTGCGTCTTCCTCCCCCTTTCTATCTCGCTTTTGTGTCACTCTCCCATCGGGCATTCTAGCCCAAATCTCCTAGCTTCCTATTTCAAAGGGTTGTTTAAGACATGGGGTCAGACATTCCCTTCCTGAAATCCTCTACATCTGATCTGTTCTGAGTTGGAAACTCAGATATATCTAGTATTTATTATGCATATAGTATATCTAGTATCTATTATATATAGTATATCTGGTATATATTATGGTATATCTAGTATCTATTAATTATCTATCTAGTATCTATTATCTAAGAATTCTTTTTATCAACTGGAAAGTCTAAGAAAAGTCTCCTACGCTTAAACATACAAAATTGTATTGAAAAAAAAAAAAATATCTTTCTCTATCTCTGTCTGTCTCACAGCCGAAGCCCGAACCGTAGTAAACATTATGCAACCCGAGCTCTGTTTGGGCGCGGAGCGGCTTTCGGGCTCGAGCTCGACCCGTCTCAGCATTGGTCTGAGGTTATGGCTACTGATATTCATCTGAGATGAGCCAGGGTTCCAGTCCCGGATGAGACATGGTGGTGTTGTATCCTTTCACTGGCACAAATGGCTCTAAATTAAGGACCGATAACTGCTAAATACAGACAGCTCCCCACCCCCGCGCCACCAGTGGCACAGTTACTGGAGGTGCTGCCTTCTTTGATGGGCACAAAGAAGGCAGCACCTCCAGTAACTGTTTGATTCGTCCTAGATGGGCACAAGCTAAATCCCATATAAGACATTGCTGGCGTGCTTCTCCTAAGTCGTTAAATCTCTTCTTTGGAACCAGTGCCCCTAAATTCGAGACGAACGACTGCTTACAGCTCTCAGCGTTGGTCACTGTGTTGGTCAATATCAGCAACAATTGAAAAAAAGAACACCTTCTCATTGGTAGTCTTCTTCACAGGTGCGTAAGTGGATTTTTGTCTGCTAATCATAATGCCCAAATGAACGTTGTTTACATTTTCTGTTCAGTACGTTTTACAACAGTAATGCCATTTCTAAAGGGGTGTGGACATATACACTGCTGGCCACCCCAAAATGCAACACCAAGTAGGAAGCATCCGATTGGCCTGAAATTCGCAGCATGCGTCGCCCGCGAGAGGACATGCAAACGATTAGCATTGCAGGGCATATGCAAATCATGTGCGCCCGGCACGCCACCGAGAAGCACTATAAGAAGGGTGCACAGAAGGCGGGGTGTAAGTAGTAGAAGTGTGTTGTGCTGCCGGACCTGTGCGTGAGAAGATTTCTGATGCCTCGTCGCAGAATATGACAGTCATTCCAGCACGTTTTGGAGTTCGACAGAGGACGAATAGTGGCTTACCGAGACAGCGGTTTATCAGACCGAGACATCGGCGCCCGTGTGGGACGACATCCAGCCACATTGAGGCGAGTGTGGATTCGGTGGGTGCAAAAGGGGCGGACATACCGACGTGAGTGATTGCTGCAACCGCGGTACACCACCGAACGAGTGGACCGGCATGTTGTGCGGCGGGCATTGACGGCTAGCACCGCCACATCACGAACGTTAGCGCAGGAATTAGGGTGTGTTACGCCACAGCCTGTGTCAGCACGTACCGTTCGACGTCGTCTGCAGCAGCGGGGACTTGTCGCACGGCGCCCATTGCTCCGATTACCACGGACGTTACACCACGGGTGAGTGCGGTGGCAGGGGGCCGTTGAACACCGCACCTGGACTACGGAATGGCACGACATTGTCTTCTCCGACGAATCCCTCGTCTGCCTGCAACACCACGATGGTCGGATCCGCGTGTGGCGGCACCGCGGCGAGAGACTGTATGACGCCTGCGTTATGCATCGCCATACCGGTCCGTCACCTGGCGTTATGGTTTGGGGCGCAATTTGATATGACACCCGCACCCCTCTGGTACACATCGCCGGTACACTCAACAGCCACCGCTACATCTCCGACGTTTTGGAGCCTGTAGTCCTCCCTTACCTGCAGGACCTGCCAGCGGCCACGTCTCAACAGGACAACGCGCGCCCGCACATGGCACGCATCGTGCAACAATTCTTTACGGCCCACCAGGTGTCACTGGTGCAGTAACCCGCCTGTTCTCCCGATATGTCGACCATCGGACACGTCTGGTCGCTGATCGGCAACTGAGTGGCCCGGTAAGCACCACCCGCGGCTACGCCTGATGAACTGTGGCAACGTGTGGAAGCAGCCTGGACCGACATACCCCAAGCCTACATCCAGAGCCTCTTTCGTTCCATGCCGCGACGCGTAGCGGCCGTTATTGCCAGCCATGGGGGCCATACGAACTATTGATGTCTGCGTGTTCCGCAAGTTGCACGGGCCTGTAAGCTCGATTGTTCCATCTTTGTATCTGTTGTTATGTGTCCAGTAAATCTGGCTTTGCTATCTCGTGCCCTTCTTGGTGTTGCATTTTGGGTATCCAGCAGTGTATATAAGTTATGGCTTACAATGCCATTAGATCATGTGCAGCTGAATCAGTGTTGCCATAGGCTTTTTACCTGAAATCAATAAACCAGAGCTCAAAACATCAGTTGAAATCAGTAGATCAGGGTTGTTTTTTTTTTTTTTGCTTGAAATACGCACCACCTAACAAATGTAATGTAGTATTGGATGTAATTTCAATACGAAGAGACATTTAAATCTACTGGTATTTCGAACAATACCAGTACTCTTTAAACTACTAGGTATTAAACACCGGAATGAAAATTCAAACCAATACAATCCGGAGTGTCGTTTTCACGAAATAATTATTATTGATGAATAGCTTTCTAAAATAATGCTCACCATTACAATTAATGTTGAGGTAAATAATGGTGGCATTGGCCATTTAACGTATTTACAGATGTACTGGTCCCATTTGTTGTCTTCCTAAAACAAATAGTTATATACTTACACTTCTTGCTTAACAATACCCAGATATTCCCAAAGCTTTTTTTCTTTAGACCAGTTCTGAGGTGAGTCTTGTCAACTGGATCAGTAGATGGTGAGTACTGAAGGGATGCAGACATTCTTAAATAGCATGTCCCTAAGTGTGTTAGATAAAACACACAGGTACTGATGTACTCTCTTTGATAGAAGCATTGCCTACAGAGGCAACTTGCCTGGTCATGCAACAGCTATACGCAGTAACCAAGCCACCTACACGTATGAGCCATTACATTATGACCACCTACCTAATAAGCTGTAGGACTCCGTTTAGACCCTTAAACAGCGGCCACTCAGAGGGCATCGATTCGATGAAGTAGCGATAGCTATCCTGGAGTATCTGGTACCATAATGTCAACAGCAGGTCCTCCAGTTCTCGGCATTAGCTCCGATATTTTCGAGTATAAAGTTCCGTTTATAGTACCCTCCCAGTTCTAATTTTGTGTTTTTCGTGTATCTAAAGGTCTAGTGCATCGTTTTGTTCTACTTTCCGATTCGTAAGTACGATATTTTCTTCATTCCAAGCTTTATTTACCTTCTGGTCGAGCTGGCCAGACGAACTGCTGGGCGCCGCCATTAGTAATGACGGCTTCCGGTGGAGATGTCATGTTCGGTAGCCCTACTTCCACTCTTGCTGTACCCGGCGACGCTACGCTGATTTCTCCTCATGGCGCTGTTCAACTGCCCTCTTCCCGTGCGTCATTCGGCACCTCTTCTCCTACTGCTGCCCAGTCAGACAGCTATTCTGATACAGCTTCTACTGTGATTTCTGCTGATGCAATGGATATTCAAGATGACGTCACTCCTCCAACTTCCACAGCAGCTCGTTTTCCATCGTCTTATTCTGCTGCAGCGACCTCTGCATCTGATCGCCAATCCTCGATTGTGTTACAGCAAGTCAATTCTTTGAAACCTCATGTTCGTCGCACCGGCAACTCTATTCACCTTAATATTCCGGCGTCATCTGTTCAAGCTCAAACGTTCTCCTCGCATATGGCCTTAGGAGTTTTTTTAAAGCTCTTCCCGATACCAAGTTGAAAATTTATGCTACGGCAGTTAAGAAGCTTTTATCTCCGTCTGCTATTACTCATCTATATCGTCGGGCTCGGACTATTGTTGTTTATATTTCTCAACCTGCCCATGCGACCTCTCTTTTGCAGAAAGGTATTACTATTAATAATAACCTCTTGATGCCCAAACCTGTGATACAGCGCCCGGTTAACGTGCCGTTTTACCCGGTGCCACCTGAAGTCACAAATGTCATGCTCCTTTCAGTTATCTCATCTCTTGGTCGCGTTGCCGGGGATGTCGTAACCTACTCGGCAGCGCCCAACGACTTTGAGGATCGCCATATTTATGGTGCTCGTCGCATGGTGCCTGTCATTTTTTTCTTCTCAGGATGACATTGCAACTTTACCTACACAACTTACTGTCCATTATCACGGTCAACGGAGACACATCGATCTCTTAACTGAGTTCCACTGCAGCAAGTGTAAAGGCCTGGGGCATTTTTATAAAGAGTGTCCTGGACCTTCCTCTTCTTCTGGACCTTCTTCTGGATTGTTATCTACGTCAGTGCCTGTTGATACACCCCCGTCTGGTTCTCGTGAAGAGCCTGAGTTGCGTGCTCCTGAATTTACTGAAGCTCACTTTCCTCCTCTCCTTGGTTCTTCAACTTCACCTGAACCGTTTACATCTACTTGCTCGATTTCTGAGCAGGAGGTTTCTGCTCAGGTGATGCTTTCTACTTCTCCTGTTGAGGCTCCCTCTGAGGAGGTAGCCATGATTACCACTGCTTCTTCGGTAACTGAACTCGATGATTACCGCGGCGCTCGCGGTGCTTTAACAACTGCTCAAGACGCTCCCGAACTGCTTCATCTTCCTATTATTCCTACTACAGATCCCACTGGTGTGGATGACCTCATCATTACTGGTGATACTCTTGTTGATTCCAGTGGCCGTTCCACAAAACGCGCCGTCTTCAAAGCTCCTAGCGCTCCAGCTAAACGTGGACGTTCACGAGTGTATCGTTCTCGCTCATCTTCTAGCACTCGTTCTCCTTCAGCGTCCCCTAGAGAGTGTTGCCTAACGAATAGTCCAGAAGAACTTGCCGAAGCCACGCTTCAAGCGCAATTCGAACAGTTTTGTCAAGATAACGAAGTGCACACTCGCCCCTTTACCCATAGACAACTGTTTCGTCTATTTTCGCTCTTCCTGGATCCATCGTTTAACATGGCCGCTTACCTTTCGCACTCCACTTTCCCTCCAGATGATGTTTATCGTCGACTAACGTGTATCAGAGCTGATCTTGAGGCTCTTTGTAAGACTGACAGTACGCTCCTTCCTTGTCATCTTCGGCTATGTGGAATGGAGGAAACCGCTCAATTGTCTGCTTCATTTCTACGTCACTCCCCTGCTGATTAGTAAGACTTTTTTTTTTACTTAATACTTGCTCCTGTACTAGTTCTTTGTATCTACAGCGTTTCTGGACTTTCCTTTCCTTCCAGATTGGACTTTATAGTGTGTCATTGAATGTAATTTTTTCCGGATTATTTCCGAGCCTTTATTGTACATATGTCAATTTCTGTTATTACTTCTGCATCCGTGTTTTATCTTTCCACATGTTTTCATCTGTAGATATTGTCACTCTTTAATCTTCTTTTTGGTTCCATCGCACGAGATGCGCTTGTATCATCATTTTATGAATAAAATATATTGTTGAACTCCTCCAGTTCTCGTACATTTCGGTGTGGTGCTGATTTAGCGCGAACCCGCTTTTCTAAGTCGAACCACAAATGTTCGATTGGTTTCATATCAGGCGAATTTGGAGGGCAGGGCATTAACAGAAAGTCACCAGCATGTTCCTCGAACCACTCCTTGACGATTCTGCTAGTGTGGCATGGCGCATTATCCTGTTAGTAATGGTCATCACCAGCAGGGAACACAGTTGCCATGAATGGGTGAACATGGTATGCAACGATATTCAGATACCTGACAGCTGTCAGGGATTGTGCTATTAGGATAATGGGGGCCGAAGTGTCCCATGAAAATATCGCCCACAATATAACACCGCCGCCTCTGACCTGTTTCTGCCCAACAGTGCATCGAGGTGCCATAGCCTCCGTTGGTAATCGACGTATCAGCGCTCGGCCGTCTATGCGATGCACCAGAAATCTTGATTCGTCAGTCCAGGCCACTTTCTTCTATTCATCCACAGTCCAATTTCGATGATCTTGGGCCCATTTCATGCGTTGTTGGCGATGACGTGCAGTGAGCATGCTGGGTCTTCGGCCACGCAGGCCCATGCGCAGGGGTCTGCAATGAACTGTGTGCTGTGACGCATTGCCCGGATGACCACTGTTGTAGCTGAGGGTGATTTGCCGCACTGTGGCCCTGTGGTCGCTGTGAGAAATGTACAACTGTCTCTGCTCCCCTCTGGCATCAATGAGCTGCGGATGACACACGACTGGACGACGGTTCGTCGTTTGGCCATCTGTGCACCTCTTTTGATACGTACTCACTACAGCGTCACGTGAACAACCCACAAGCCCCGCCGTTTCCGAGATCGTATTTCAGAGGCACTGTGCCATCACACTTTGTCCTTCATCAAACTCCGATAAATTGGCAGCTTTTTCCATTCTGACTTCGAACACTCTACTAACCGAAAGCCGGTCCTCGGGTTGTATACATACTGCTCTGTGAACTTCACTTGTGCCACCGTTCGGTCTCCGGGCGCGCTCATTTCTCTGGGGGGGGGGTTATAATGTAATTGCTCATCGATGGAATATTGGAGGAAGTCAGAACTGATTGAGAAACACGTATCTTTCTGTACTTCATTTCCGTGTGTTTCCTATCGGGTATCATAGCCTGAATCTCCTAGCTTCCTACTTCTAAGGTGTTTAAGATCTATGTTTAGACACTCCTTTCCTAACTTTCTCTCTAACAGCATTCATTTATCGTTCACTTTTAATCAGCTTTCACAAAATATGTGATTCCGCTGAAATAACTGTAGGGCTTCTTAACTTCTCTAAGACATTCGGTAAAAGAAACATAGCCATCTGCTTGAAAAATGTGTAATATTAGTATCAGAGGTACATCATACAAATAACTTTACAATTTAAAGGGGGAAACATCTATCAAATCAAAAAATGTCCTTTCAAGCCAAAAAATTAGGCATAGTACTAGAAACTTCAGGAGGTGGCCTTAGAACAGAGAAACATCAGTAGATTACGAAAATATATCAGTAGACAGAGATCAAAATCAACAGATCTACTGATAAATCAGTACAATGACAACGCTGAGCTGAATGCACTTTTCACAACTTTAAGCAGATTGTAGATGAAACAGAACTGTATAAAACAATCTTTGGTCCTACCAGTGGCGTATATTCGAGGCTAGCTAGGCTAGCTCCAAAGCCCAGAGAATGCACAAATAAAACTGAATTAAATATACAGAACTAAAAGCCAGTTATCAACGATATTAAGATATGTCGATGCTTTGCGTGCGAAAAAAAAAAACGCGTGCGCATTGGCTTCTTTGACTCAGTCTGGCGAGCGAAAACCAACGGCTTAACGGAAGCAGCTCTTCCAGAGGTTTCGCAGTTCCGATTCGAAAACTTTCCGTACGTTCGCCTGCTAGCGTTTCCATGACAACCTGAATCAGCTGGTAGAGGGAAATGGGCCATTGCTTTGAGCAACTGTTCGCTTAGCAAAAAGAAGACTTTGACTATCTCAGTCGTTCGCATACTCCCGCCCATAAGAGTATTTCGCGAGAGTGGTTTCAGTTTGTGTGAAGTGTCAATGAATTAAAATCAGAGATATTATATCTTAAATTCGTGGCTTTGTTGGATTCGAAGTGTTTTGATAAATTTTGTGAAAGCTTCCCTGAACATCTACTATCAGAGCTTAAAGAACTCTATGCTTCAAATTTTGATACAGCTCGACTAAAAAATGAACTGAAGGTGTTTTATTCCCTTGGTGAATACGAAAACAAATCAGTAAGAGATATTACGTGTTACATAAAGTTGAATAAATTGGACATAGTGATTAGTGAAGTGTACAAATTAGCAGACCTCATATTAAACTTTCCATCAACAACTGCAACTTCCGAAAGAAGTTTTTCAGCATTAAAAAGAATCAAGATGTATCTTAGAGCCACACAAGGACATGCACATTCCAAAAAATTTGGCTGTTTTGTCAATAGAGGAAAACATTCTTTTTAAATACGAAATGTCACTCGGAAGAGACATTTTATGAAAACGTAACACTCAAGTTCACACAAAAGGAAAGAAGGATGGAGTTTTTGTACACATAAAGTATTCAGCAGAAGAATAGAGTTCATGTACAAATAAGTGCTCAAATCCAAATCTTCATAATTATTTGGTATCATATTAGCAAAGGCATATACCTAAAATTTAGAAAAAAGTTACCTCTATTGCTTAACAATTAAAAATTAAACTTCGCAATTCATAAAAAACAGTATTGAGGGAGGGGCGACGGGTGAGATAGCCCAGATCTTGGACCCAAGATACGCCATTGGGTCCTACCTTGTGATGACGGGAAACCCAATCCCATCGAGGTATTAGAGTCACCATCGCTGACGACTACGCAGTTTTGCCCCTCCTTTTCGAAGTAACGTTGTTTAGTGATGTTGTTCACGTAATAAGCACCGTGGCAGCTGAATGTTGTACCACTGTAGTTAATAATTAATACAGACATTTGGCGTGGACTAGGAACATCAAACGGAGGTCATCGCTCTTTCGACGTTTATAAGTGAGTCACGGAAAAATTATCATTGGCCGCCAGCGGGAATCAAACCCAGGGTCTTCCAGTTACGCGCCGGATGATTGCATGTGAGTCTGGAGGAATTCGAGGTAGCTGTGGTGCAGTGGAAGCATATCTGGCGCGTAACTGAAAGACCCTGGGTTCGATTCCCGCTGGCGGCCAATGATAATTTTTCCGTGATTCACTTATAAACGTGGAAAGACCGATGACCTCTGTTTGACCACCGTTGTCCTTCACTATCTATGCTCGTGAGATAGCAGTAGTTGGTTTCTCTGCAAACTAACTGTTCCGTAACCCTAACGTAGGGTCAGTCTCTTGTCAGTTCTGGTATTCTAGTGAAGGTAACTGATTAAATAAAATAAAAAGTATGAAGCAATTATTGCTAATGAAGTTTTAAGAAATAGAGGGATTGATAACAAATTTAAAACCCTAAAATATCATAAAAGCTTTGTCGAACATAATAAAATCCTTTCGAAAGTCACGTTCTTAATTTCCATCAACCTTCTATATCACACTACGCCACTTCTTATGAATTTCGCAAGCTCTACGGCTTACGTTTTCAACGATGACTGCTGTATTAATTCTAGGTTCATCTAGTTTTGTCTATCTAGTACGTCAATGACCGTACTCGCCATTTGAGAGCGCCTTCTGTATTCTACAGTTCTGTAGATTTGTTTTTATTGTGCAACTTCTGTTCCTCTTCCGCGATATTTCTCCAAGCATATGACAACGTTTTAAGCGAATTAAAATGACAAAGTGTTTCATCTTCTCGATCAATATTGCCCCCGCTGTCAAACACTTCCTCCGTGTATTGTGTTGGGTTAGTATGGTACCATGTTTCCTCTTAGAATTAGCTTACTTTTAAAAATAATAATCCATTAACGCTGTCTGATTTTGTAGTTTACTCCAATTCTTCATGTATTCTGTCAGACGTGTTTCCAAGCTTCTTTTGTAATACGTATACATGCTTTAATCACTTGGCCATTTTGTTTGATTATTGGAACCTTACAAAACGTCTGCTTTCATCAAGACTTGTATTACAAATATTAATATTATGTATGAATAAACTTTTTATGTCCTTAACACTGATACCAATTTCAATATCATTTCTCTTGCATTTGCTTTGGATAGCGTTTTATTGATGAATCAACTATACTATCAAATAAAAGTGCTTTAATTTTGTACTTGCTTTCGTTTCTGAACAACGACGAGCCCGTTTACACGTTTTTCTACTTAATCCAATTTTACTTCCAAGATGCAGAAAACATTGTGAAAGCTGTATGGAGCTGCTTCGAATAAAGTGGTCTCCCAGAGAAATTTGTTATAAAGAAAATGATCGCGCTGGCTACAGACGGAGCTATAGTGTGGTGGTTGGTAAGAAAGCAGGAGCCGTGACTAAGTTTCTGGAAAAATATTCCTGGATGATTCACCTGGCACTGTATGTTCCATCGCTTAGAACTTTCAGTGAACGATGTTAGAAAAGTCGTTGGAGGTGTGAATCGTTTCGTGTCTTTTATGGATAAACTGTATTCGTTTTATACAGCATCGACAAAAAAACACGCGGGCATTGCATGAAATATCCGTCGAACTTTGTGTGCAATTTGGCAAAATTGGCCGAGTACTTGGAACCAGGTGGATATCGAGTAGCTTTCGAACAATTAAGGCTGTTTTGACATTCTACAAAGCATTGCACAGTCATTTTTCAAAAATTTCTAATCCGGAGTGTTTGGAATTAAAAAAGAAGCTTGAATCATCCGATTTCTTACAAGACCTGACGCTTTTGTACGATGTGCTGTACGAACTCTCCATTTTGTGCCAAATTCTACAATCCCGGGAGATAACAATTGCAAAAGCCAATCAAGAAACACAACGAACGATACGTATTATTAAAACTTCCAAGGAAAGCAGTGGTGAGAAAACCAATGAGGTTGCTGCTGCAATAGACAAGTTAGTAAAATCATGCAATGCATTGATTATGGTGCGCTTTCCAACATACCAGAAATCATTACTCAAGTTATGAGGATAATGGCTGTGGAATAAATCTGGCTCCTGTGTCTTGAAATGCTTGACTCCATTTCGATGCTACAGAAATGCTTGACTCCATTTCGATGATATTAAACAGAATTGGTTCAGTATACCTCCGGAACAACATGATAACGTTTTGTGGCAATAGAAGCATTTTTAGGTAAGTTGTAACGCATAAGGGCAATGGAATGGATCCCGCTCCTATGTCCTGACGTTTAACCCCACTTCGCCCATTTTCAATAGGGTTAATCTTCAAATGGTTCCCTAACACATACTAAAATTTCATTGAAATCGAACCATTTTTACGTGAGTAATCGTGCGGACGGGCGGACAGACAGACGGACAGACGGACTAAGCTGGAGCATATACGCTTCTTCAACCTACGGTTGAAAAGCGTAAATAAAACAAGTTAGTAAAATCATGCAATGCATTGATTATGATATGCTTTCCAACATACCAGAAATCATTACTCAAGTTATGAGGATAATGGCTGTGGAATAAATCTCGCTCCTGTGCCTTGACCTTTAACTCCATTTCGATGATATTAAACAGAATTGGTTCAGTATACCTCCGGAACAACACGGTAACGTTTTGTGGCAATAGAAGCATTTTTAGGTAAGTTGTAACTCATAAGGGCAATGGAATGGATCCCGCTCCTATGTCCTGACGTTTGACCTCATTTCGCCCATTTTCAATAGAGTTCGTCCCCAAGTAGTTCCCTACCACATACTAAACTTTCATCGAAATCGAACCATTTTTACATGAGTTATCGTGCGGACGGGCGGACAGACAGACAGATGGACAAAGCTGGAGCATATGCGCTTCTTCAAATTACGGTCAAAAAGCGTATAAAACGAAAATTTCTACAACGTGAAAATTGTGAAATCCAAAGGGAAAATTATTAGAGTGTAGCTAGCAATGAACCCTTGGTAAAGGATTTGGACGTTGCAGAGAACGTTCTTTCAAGTGACTCTTCCACATGTGGTAACATTGGAGAAGTGGAAGTACAACGTGTAGCCCGAAAGTTTGATTTATTTGAAACTGATAGCATTTTACAGTTCCGGTTGAAAATTTTGAAGTCGTCGTTTATGAAGCTTATTCGATCAATTCCGTGTTTCACTGAGGAATGCGAGCAAGGTTTTAATGATATGAATACCATTATAACAGATTTACGAAGCATTTTGACCATACAACATGTGTCGAATTTACTCTGCATTAGTGTAAACGGACGTATTATTTTACACATTTTAACCCGGTACCATACACTAAGTTATGGTTGAAAAGCTACAGAAATGCTACTTACGAGCAACGTATTAAATCAGAGCCAGAAAAAAAGAAACCGGGCTTAGTTTTTTCAGAAAACTGTTTAAATGAATTTCTTTTCTTGTTTTTAATTATCAAATTTTTTTATATGTTTTTCTAAAACGAGTAAATAATTATTAAAATACTTCTAGCTAGGTAAAACGTTTTTAATGAAAAATAAATGTAAATTTCCTTTTTTGCGAGGTATACGATCTTGAAAGCAAACAAAAGTGTTACAATAGTATTACTGAAGATATCAACACATTAATATTTTAAAATTTGGAAGAAAGTTCGAACCTAGCTGATGATGATCAAATGTAGAGGATTTTAGTAAGGGAGTGTCTGACCCCAGGTCTTAAGCAACCCTTAGAAATAGGAGATTTGGGCTACAGCGCCCGATAGGAAAGTGACACTGAAGCGAAGTAGAAAGGGGGACGAAGACGCCCTTATTTATTACCGGGGAGCCAGTACCCAGGGTCCGACGGCTTAACGTGCCCATCCGACGCACGGCGGGTATTTAGTGGATCGAACCTGAGACCCTTCCCGTGGCAGTCACGAACGTTGCCCACTCGGCCACCCGCGGCCTTGAAAGAAAGTTATATTCTGTTAAGCTATTTATTGTGAAAAAAGTGATTCAACTTCAGGGGGTGTTGCTCCCCTGTAACCCCTTACTAAATGCTCCGCCATTTGGAGCCCCGATATGCCCATACTCTTTGGAGGGGGCGGATGTCCTTCAGTATAGTGGATAACTTCTGTGATGTTGGCTTTGTAAATCACCAATTCACAGTTTTTCTTCTCACGTATACACGTGCTTTGGGTTCAAGGTCTGTAATCAGTCTTTCAATAATGCTTTTTTTATTGTAATCCCGTTATTTTGTTATGATTTTTACCAGCATGATTTCAAATCTATTTTGATCGGATGTGTGTAAATATTCCCTGTTGACAAAAGCCCTAAATGGCTGCAAGTTTATGATGAAAAGAATGGTTCGAGCCCGCGGCGATTTCAGCTGAAATACATTGTAGGTTTTCTATATACTTCAAGCTTTATTCCCAGATCTCTATCATTAATGAATTTGATATCTAGGTAGGGTACCTGATCTTGTTTATCTATCTCTACTGTTATCTATTGTTAAGTGTATGTATGAGTATAATCGAGTCTTACAGAAAAATAAAAACAAACCTAAGCTGCTTCTCAGATAGGTTGACATCTTTAATACGAGGGTTGTACAGAAAATAATGCAAAAGTGGGTGTAACTTTTTTTAAAATTGCCCATGTTGGTAGAGTAACTCTTCCTCCATAGTAACCTTTCTTCTTCAATGCAGGTGAATAATGGATTCCAAGCAGAAGGAACGTGCCGTCATTTTCTTGACGAAGGAAGGGTGCAGGCTGTCCGACATCCACAGAAGGCTACGCAATGTTTACGGAGATCCCACCATTGACAAGAGCAATGTGCGCAGATGGATGAAGAAGTTTAAAGAAGGGGAAACCAGCATTGAAGACAAACCACGGAGTGGGAGACCCTCATCTTCGACCACTGAAACAAATCGTCAGCGAGTGAATGAATTGATACGCGCGGAGAGAAGAATCACTATCCGTGAGCTTGTTGCACAGTTGGACTGTGGTCTCAATGACATACAGAAGATGGGGGAAGACTTGGGGTATCGGAAAGTGTGTGCAAAGTGTGTACCTCGGCACTCAACACCCGAATTAAAGGAGAGAAGGGTGGAAGTTTGATCTGATCTGCTGGAGGCATTTGAAGCCAATGAAGACACGATTATTTCCGATTTGGTGACAGAGGATGAAACGTGGGCGTATCTTTGCGATCCGGAAACGAAGAACCAATCCATGCAATGGCACTAAGGTCTAAGAAATTCATGAGCCAGCGATTAGCACAGAAAGTCATGGTGAATGTTTTTGGGTATGACAGAGGTGCTGTTCTCCTTGATTTTCTGGAACGTGGCCGTACCGTGACCAGCAAGCGGTATATTGAGACACTTAAGAAGCTTAGAGAAACCATAAGGAGGAAGACACTGAACAAGAATCTGAAAAGGATCCACATTCACCATGACTATGCGAGACAACACACATCTTTGGAAACAAATCAGGCGATCAGCAAATTAGGCTGGTCGTTGGTCTCCCATCCACCGTACAACCCAGATCTTGCGTCCTCCGACTTCCACATACTCGGTCCAATGAAGAACAGTCTCCGGGCACAACGGTTTGGTGACACAAACGAGGTGACAGAGGCTGTGAAGAAGTGAGTAAAACAGTTCACATATGAATTTTTTTAAAGAGAATTCAAGAGTTGGGTTCAACGATGGCACAAATGCATCGCTTGTGATGGAGACTATGTTGAGTAGTATCTTTGTAACGAGAAAGATTTACTCTACCAACATGTGAACGACCTCTATCAGTTAATAAAAAAGTTATGCCCACTTCTGCATTACTTTCGGTGCAACCCTCGTAATTGGAAAGAAGTAAAATTATAGAAATGTATGTCCGTATACTCTTATAAATAACAACAGTAATCCAATTGTAAAAGTTATGGTCAGGGTTCTGATTTTCGGAGGAACATACATTACCTCCGAAACGCATTTGGACTCTACTTTTGTCATAGCTCAGTGGAACCTTTCGTTGAAATATTTGGCGCACCCCGGTTGCGCTAAAAGCTGGCTTCTGATCATTCGTCCGAATTTGGTCCGGGTTCTAATCTCGGTGAGGCATGGGTGTTGTGTTTGACACATGGTACTGGCTCTGTCCCTTTTCAGGTGCCTGTGGCTTTAAATTAGAGACAAGCGACTGCTTATAGCCCATCGAGATGATCATGGTGGGAATTAAACCTCTCCAACAAAAAATATTTTGTACTAAGCTGCTATCTTCCCTAGTTTTCAGCATTTTTCGCTTAGAATTCACTAACTCAGTGCTCAATACTTTTTACATGAAACGTTTTGTTTGTTTTTGGTTTGAACGTGACCGGCGGATCGGCAGAATCCCCGGGGAGCGAGCAGGTGAGAATTTCCGAAGTGATTTTAAAGCCAAAGCGCAGGTGGCACGTTAGGTTCGCGTGCAGAGCGCGCCTGCATTTTAGTTCGAGTTCGATTCATCGAACATAAACAGTTCTTATCATAACTTTTTCTCCCGCCGATCCAAAGCCTCGTTCCGTCGTCACCAGGCCTGTCCACCTACTCTACGTGAGCGGGCCAAGTTAGGGGCCAGACGAGCAGAATCCATCCCGCTCGTGTCTCTGGAACCCAGTAACGGGGGACGGAGGCAAAGAGATTTCAGTGAGCGCAGGCATGAATGAATATCTCGGGTTGTTCAAGGAATTGAATAATTTACTGTTCAGCCCGAACAATAGAGTGTCTCACAATGTGAGGGGCCAGAACACACCGATACTTGATCGAATGCTGGAGGCCCACACAAGACAACTGGCGAAAATTCAGCTACTGAATGGCAAGTTGGAAGAAAGGGAGAACGGTGCAGTGGACCAGTCACCGGCTCAATGGCAGAAGACCTACGCCGATGCATCCAAAGCGAAGGCCAAGCCAGGAGAGCTAAAGACCATGTCGAAGCACAGTTTCCTGGTTTATCCCAAAGACCATGTCGAAGCACAGTTTCCTGTTTTATCCTAAAGAACATGTCGAAGCACAGTTTCCTGTTTCATCCCAAAGACCATGTCGAAGCACAGTTTCTTGTTTTATCCCAAAGACCAGGGAATATCTTCCGACGAAGTTAAACATAGTCTGCGAGCGGAGCTCAACCCAGCTGCCCTGGGGGTGGGAATCCAGAACGTGAAGAAAGTGCGCAATAGTGATATCTTGGTTGCTTGCACTAAGGAGAAGGGGCTTGAAACAATGACTCAGACGTTCAGTGGAGACAAAGTGCTCACAGAGGAGTTCGTACTGAGAAACCCGCAGAGAAAGCTTCCCACACTTACCCTTTACGGGAAGGAAGAGGACACACCCGAAGAGATGCACGATGTTTTAGTCGAACAAAACGAGTTGAAAGATTCCTAGCGCTGCAAGGTACTCTTCCCTATAAAGGGGAAGGGAAAACTAACCCACTGGGTGGTCTAATTGGCCCCAGGTTATTTCGAAGCCTTCCACAAAAAGAAGAAAGTGAATCTGTACTGGTCGGTTCATTCTTGCCGGTAGTTTCTCAGGGAAACCCGTTGCTTCAAATGCAGTGAGTTCGGACACCATCAAGCCAAGTGTTCAGTATTCTTCCAGTCCTTTGCCTGCTGTGGGAAGGCTGGCTACAGGCACTGGGGATGCCAGAACGAACTGAAATGCCCAAATTGCCATAATGCCAACTTGAGATACCACCTTACGCTTTCTACCACCCATTCCAGCCTGGACCAAGAATGTACGCGTCTTAGGCGAGAAATAGAAAGACTGAAGAAACGGATTTACTATGGCTAACAACGTCGCTAGTGGATCAAGTGAAAGAACCGTGTTTCCCAATGAAATGTTCAATGCAGAATATGCGTTCATTGCTTAAAAATGTGTCTTGTACTGATGTGTATTTCTATACTTTTGATTTTTCTCTGTAATTGTGTTTGTGTGCTTAAAGGCCTTGGCCCATAAAAAAATTGGTCCCGTGGCGAACCGATCTCCCAGAGGTCTCTCAATTGATACACGGTCACTCGTGTACGACCTCACCAGGTTCGTGCCACCTGCCTGGATGTCCGAATCTGTGGTCCCGGGACCGGGACTATTACAGCTGCGTTTACCGTTGGGAAACGCGCCTAGTGAGTTTCACCTATCACTGCAAAGTCCGCAGTTGGACGGGGAAGAACTGAGACTCAACAACTGATCTTGGGTTTGAACGTCCTTCCTGAGCATCTGAGGGTGAAAGAAGTCGCCGGTACTTAATTCAGGATCATTAGTTCCGGGAAAGGGACATAGAAGGGACCATTGAAAAAACGCATCCCATGCCTCATTCGAGAGTAAATCCCGGACACGGCTTAGATCATTAACAAAAGACTCGTGCCTCTTACCATTCGGTCATCGGCGCAGCACCTCATTAGGATGAAAGAGTCGAAATTAACCTATCCAGAAGGAAATTGTAGGATTGGTTTTATATCGTGAGGATTGTTTGTTTTTGTTAGATTTCAAATAGCTGGCTTGTTGATCAGCATAACTGCCCGCAGTTGTAAACCTGCGGTAAAACTATCAGGAAACCGAAACGTAACAGTAGCGCAGCGGTCCAGCACTGCCTTGGAAGACAAAGCGAGTTCAATTACGTAGCCCGACAGGAACGTTATTCTCGTTGATAATCCTGGCAAAACATAAATCAGGTGTTTCACATGTTAACAGGGTTTGAGGTCTAAACTAATACCTACGACTGAGTAAATAGAGCACTTTTGTGGAAAGTATTGAATAAATATTGTGTTACTGTCTACTTAATAGTGTAAAAGCCATGTATGCTTGCAGTGGAGCTTGTGTACGAGTGAATAGTGTTTTATCAAAATGGTTTTCTATTGGTGCAGGAGTCAGGCAAGGATGTGTAATGTCACCAAGGCTGTTTAATATATTTATGGGTGCGTGGTGCCAAGATGGACAACACTGGTTTATGTCTTGGTAATATCCGTTGTGCAGATTGCTGTATGCCGATGATACAGTCCTGTTGGCAGAGAGCAGAAGTGAGTTGCAGAGTATGTTGTCTCGGATGTACGAAGTCTGCGTGAAATTCAAACTGAGTATAAATAAGGGAAAACCCAAAACTATGGTTTCTGAGCGAGAAGCTGTTAGTACTGAATGTAATGTGAGTCTAAATGGCCCAGTATTGACCAGGTAACGAGTTTGTGAATTTAGGAAGCATGCTTGACAGAGAGAACAAATTGGATAGTGAAATTAATAGACGAGTGAATTCTTCATTGAAAGTCATGACTGCTTTGGGTGGTTTTCACAGGAATGATGGGTTCTTAAGAGAGTTCTGCATGGCTGTGTATTAAAGTATAATTGTTCCTACTCTGATGCATGGCGGTGAAACCTGGGTACTACAGAAGAAACGTAGGAGCCATTTATGTGCTGGATAAATGTGTTACTTAACTGGGGGTTTGTGGAAAAGCCCGTTCTGATCGTGTGCAGAATGAAGATGTGTTGCACTTGTGTAATGTGAGGCAAAATGTTGTTAGCAAGGTGAAGACTAATATGCTTCGGTGGTTTGGCAATGTTGAAAGAATGAGTGATGAGATGCTTACTAAGAAATCTTTTTTAGCCCAAGTGGCAGAAAGGAAAGGCAGAGGAAGGCCAGTCATGGGAGGATCGGATTCAGGAGTGTCTGCATGAGAAAAAGATTATTAGTCTGAAGTACAGAAGGTCTTGTGTACGTCGTGTGATAGATGTCAGTGAAGACCGAGTTGTGTTTCAAGATCGCTGTAAATGGAGAAGTTTGATATGGCAACAGTAAGTAAATAATCAGTTAAAAATTTATCTGGTATTGTTTATTTGTTTGTGGAGCTGACATCTGAATCTCAGAGAACAGCTTAGTGATATGTAAATGTAATCTACTAATACGTTATGAACCAAGCACCACAGCAGCTATTTCCCAGCACTGATTATCTGGAAAAGAGGCAGCTCATCATCGGCTTTGCATGATACAAAGAAGAGTGTGATAAGTCGAACAGCGATTAAAATCTGGATTAAGTATGAAGGTGGGTCAATAATGATCCATAATGTTTTCATCAAATCACAAACAATATTATTTGTTTGTCTGAATGTTTGTCCCACTTTGGTGGCGCAGTGGAAAAAGTCATCACCATAGCAACAACCGAGAAAGAAATATTTGTGACGTCACGCTTAGCTTTTCGTGCAGGTGTTCAGTGAATGGAAACTGCATCCCGGATATAATTATGTGACGTCATCACCTTAGCAACAACTGAAAAAGAAATACCTGTGGCGTCATGCTTAGCTTTTCGGGCAGATGTTCCGTGAATGGGAACAGCGAATTATGTCAGCTTGTGATGTGTGCACAACTGTATGATGTAGTATTTTTTTTAATACTCATTCTGTAATGTTCATTAAGCATCCTTTCACAAATGGATATCACCAACAAAAAGAATACCCGATTATTAAAAAGTTACTCCACATATCTTGTTTTCGCCCGTCATTACTGACGGGCTTTCATCTGGTACACTATATAATCAAAATTGTCCGGACACCACACTTTTGTGTAGTGAATTTGCTCATACGAGTCACAGAGATGGCCCATACAAGTATAACAGTTAGTAAAATCATGCACTGCATCGATTATGATACGCTTTTCAACATACCAGAAATCATTACCCAAGTTATGAGGATAATGGCTGTAGAATAAATCTCGCTCCTATGACCCGACCTTTGACCTAATTCCGATGATATTCAACAGAACCGGTAAAATATACTTCTGGAAGAACATAAAAAGTTTTGCCTCAATTGAAGCATTGTTACGTAAGTTATAACGCATAAAGGCAATGGAATGCATCTCGCTCCTATGTCCTGACCTTTGACCCCACTTCACCCATTTCCAATAGGGTTCGTTCCCAGGTGATCCTCTATCATATACTAAAATTTCATCGAAATCGAAATATTTTTACACGAGTTATCGTGCGGACAGGCAGACGGACGGACGGACAAAGCTGGAGCATAAACGCTTCTTCAACCTACGGTTGGAAAGCGTAGAAAAGGCGCATGGAACCTGGCAAATATCATAGACAACCTTTAACAATTTGCCCTACCGCAGAGCTCAGTGACCTTTATCGTGGTACGGTCATAGGATGCAATCTTAGCAACAAGTCAGTTCGAGAAATTTCAGCCTCGCTGCGAATGCCCCAATCAACTCTAAGTGATGTTATTGTGAAGTGGAAAAGCCTAGGAGCTACAGTAGCGCAATTGCGACCTGGTAGCCCAGATTAAGTGACAGAGCAGAACCTCCAAGTTTTGAAGCTTGCGGTTCTATAAAATCACGTGTCCTCTGTTGCAATACTCACCAGCCAGTTCCCAAACGCCTCCCATTCCCATCGTCGAAAGCCGATGGGAATGGGTTCATAGCTGAGAAGCCGCACACAAGCTTAACATTAGCAAGATCAAACCCAATCGTCGGTTGAAGTGGTGCAAAGTGGCACCAGTGGAATCTGGTGCGTTGGAAATGCGTTTCTCTAAAGCGATGAATCACGCTTCACCATTTGGCAGTCAGACGGACGAGACTGGGTGGGAAGGATGCAAGATCAACGAACACTATCTTCCCGGCAATGTTGTACCTAATGTGAAGCACACTGTGGTGCCAAAAGTCATGATGCAAATTTTTCACTGGCGCTGCCGTCGTATAAAGGCTTCGACACACGTCACGACTTTTATCAGTTGTGAGGTGTAATCTCGTGAATCTGGTTGAACAACCGCCAGTAGGATTATGGCAAACCGACGTGAATTATCGGAGTTTGAACGAGGCATTGTAGTGTGAGCCAGACGGAAGGGGACATTCATTTCCCGAAGTTGTTCGAACATTCAATATTCCTCGGTCCACGGTGTCACGTGTCTACCGAGAATACCTCATGGAAAGCATTACCACCCACCCTGGACAGCGCAGTGGCCGGGCACGGGTGCTGAATGACCGTGACCAGCGGTGTCTGACCAAGACTGTCCATGATAACAGACAAGGGACACTGGCTCAAATAACATCCGCATTCAATGCAAGAGGTACCGGAGACATATCTATTAAGTTAGTGCAGCGTAATTTAGCGTCCATGTGGTGTGGGAGCAGAAGACCCACCAGAGTGTCTTTGTTAACACCACGACATCGGACACAGCGCTGTACCTGCGATTGTGAACACGATAAATGGGCCCTGGAAGATTATAAACATGTGGCATGGTTCGATGAGTCACGCTACCATTTGTCACGAGCTGATGGTAGGGTTCGGGTGTTGCGGAGACCCCATGAGACCATGGGCCCCAGCTGTCAACAAGGCACTGTGCAAGCTGATGGTGGTTCCATACATGTCAGCAGTGTCTGTACGTGGCATGGTTTGGGCCCTCTGGTCTTCGTCAACACGTCATTAACCGGTAATCGCTTTGTTTTTTTGCTGGGTGACCATTTGCAGACCTTCATGGACTTCACGTAACCCCAACAACGATAGGATTATCCAGGCGCACAATGCACCATGTCATTGGGACCAAATTGTCCAAAATTGGTTCGAGGAGTATTTTGGACAGTTCCGACGAATGGTGTGGCCACCACGTTCGCCCGACATGAACCCAATAGAGCACTTATGGGACGTGGTGGAAAAGTCCATTCGCATCCAAGATCCTGCACCTACAAATACCAGGGAACTAAGACGGCATGGCTCAACAATTCTCCAGAAATCATTCGGCCACTTGTGGAATCGGTGCCACGTCGAGTTGCTGCACTTTTCCGGTCTAGAGGAGGTCCTACACGATACTATGTAGGTACGTATGTCATGACCTTTGGCACTTCAGTGTATAATATAGGAGGCATCATGCTTTGAGGCTTTTCCTAATGATTTCGATTTAGTTTGATTTCAATATCTGTTTCTTCAAAGATATCTCGTATCATTGAAAAGGCCAACAGGCATAACTACATTTTGTGGGGTCCAAGATCCTTTGTATGATACTGAAAAGTAAATGAAGTTAGCTCAAGATTTCATACAGCCTACTACACGACAGGATAATTTTATTTTTCGTTGAGGCTTTAGAGAATGAAATGCAAAGCACCTAGAAGTGCACATTTTATTCTGGGCAACAATGGAATGATCCACGTTTGGGGAAAATATTTTCAACAAGGCGGTGTCTCACCAAACTGTGCTGCTGTGGTTTGTCATTGCTTTCAAGAAAATTCTTCAGAATGTTTATCATTCAGAGGCAGGGCTCCGTACTAAAGCTCGAAGACTTCTAAATTTTTTCTGTGTGTGTGTGAGCATTTTTATAAAAAATAGAGAACAGACAAACAAATTCATAATTTGTTTCATACCCAAACTGCCTCGTTGAAGGGACATCAACACAGGGCCGTAGCTACCAGGGTGCTGGAGGGAGCAGAGCTCCCTCGAATGCAAGCAGTCTTTCCGTGGAAAATGGATGTAGTTGTAAAATCTCTGAAGTTTTATTTTCGGTGATTTATGAAAATGACTTTTGCATTTCATTATAAGCATAAATACTTTACTATATTTACTCACATATCGCATTTTAAAAGAATATTTGGGCCGCCCCGCGATGGCGCCGTGGTCTAAGCGATGGTTCCTGATCATTCGTCCGAGATGGGTCCGGATTCGAATCCCGGTGAGGCATGGATGTTGTGTTTGTCTTACGGCACTGGCTCTCTCCCGTCTCTGGAGTTAGTGTCCCTAAATTAGAGACGGGCGACTACTTATAGTTCACTGAGTTGCTCACGGTGGTCGTTAAACCTCCATTCAAAAAAAAAAATATATATATATTGGTATGACCCAACACGAACAATGGATAACTCAAAAGAAATTAATTCTTTGGGTGAAACAGTAAAACAAGTTAAGCCAATAATTCTCTGCCACATTGGTACAGGACGTATTGATCTTAAGGGTCAAGGAAGAGAGAAATGATTTTTTTGAGAGGAGGGGACATAAATTTGGAAGGTAGTCCACAAAGAGAGAGGGGGCGGTGGAAATGGAGGAATGCATCCGTAGAAGGCTAAGATACTCTTTCGTCACTATGTAAGTGACTATGAAGTGTTAAGCTGCTGTTAAGAAACATTCCATATATGTAATTGCGTAAAAGGAAGTCTTTTTGTGAAGTAATTTCAGCTAAATATAAATCACTAGGCTATGGAAAATAGTGCGAGAGAGAAATTCTTGCGCGCGCATACGAGAGAGAGAGAGCTTTCAACTTCTTTCTGTTCATTGTTTTAGGGTCAATACGAGTGGTTTTACAATGCTTCTATGTGAGAAAAGGTTTTTTTTGGTGGGAATGTGAGATCGCTTCGTTTTTGAGGGGAGAGGGTAGGGGGTTGGCTGTTGACCACGTTAAGAAGCGACTGCCTTCAAGCATCAGGGAAGACTGCCCCACTAAAGATGAAGGTAAAGGTGGAACCCAAGATGAGATGTAGAAAGAGTGGAAATACGAAATCCATCAATAAACCGTCGATGCCGTTGCATGGATCCACCGGACGAGACAAAATCGGTAAACTCAAGAATGTAGTATTTCTATGCCAGCTGGAAGTCATTTTGGCTCCATGAATAAAGATCCTGCACCTCAGCCACCATCAAGAAAATTCAGAGAATGTGATTATTTTTTATATTTCAAGAAAGTTCCGTTTTCTTCCTTCCCCTTTGTTTTCACATTTTGTATTTTGTTTCATTGCTGTTGTATCTTTCTTTTTGACTTTTTTTCTAGTGAAGTAAATTAAGAAAATAAGTGAAAAAAGGGAAAAAAAAACTTGTATCTCGGTTCGTTGAAAAATATAATTTGTGGTTTCGCACAGTACGCTAGGAAATGGCTTCGAAAATGTGCCTATCAGCTTGACGTCAGACTGTCAACATACAATATCCATCAAAAAAACTAGATAAACTGGCGGAAGGGTTTTTTTATTGGAGGTTTAACGACCACCGTGATCAACTCAATGGGCTATAAGCAGTCTCCCGTCCCTAATTTAGAGTCAATGGTTCCAGGGAAGGGAGAGAGCTAGTGCCTTAAGACAAACACAACATCCATGCCTCACCAAGATTCGAACCCGGACTCCTTTCGGAAGAATGATCAGAGGCCATCGCTTAGACCAATGCGCCACCGTGGAAGTGGGTTGACATGTTGATTCGTTTTTTTTTTTTTTGTTTTTTTTTTTTTGTCCCTTAAAACTATAAACGGGATGTATTTTCCTACCAAACCAGCGCATACTTAAATTCTGCGATATCGTTGTAGCCTGTGTTATTAACATCTGGAATTGATAAACTCTTTAATGAACAGCCTATAATTTATCATAGGAGAAATAGATATGAGCCCGTTCAAAAGAAGTATTTGCCCAAGTTAGATTACCATGTTTTTTTGTTTGTTTTTTTTGCATGTGAACTGGCAAATAATATGATCCATCATTGATTTGATGGGTAGTAGTTGGTGTACGAAAGCTTTCTAATTTCGATTTTGCTGTCAACTCGTGGAACAGCGATGTTTTGCCATATTTTCAAACTACAAACATTGTATCTGTTCGTAGAATGAGCCTGTAACGATATAGGCCGCACCATTCTTTTTAGAAGGCATAATTACCAAGACCAGCACCTGTCGGGCACTACTCTTGAGGTATTGTGAATGTTTAGAAGAACGTATCTTCGGAAGCAGTAATTAGATATCAACCACCTGTCGTGGCAGCGTTTTCCGCGGCTTGCCTTTCGTCATAAAACTCTACTCTTAGGACTAACACTACATAACATCCCAGCCTGGTCGATGCAATGACAAATAAATTACGGCAAATCACATTATAATGATTTGCGTGTGAGGTTTCCATAAAGAAGGTAAAGTTCCAGTGAGATTCGATATTGCTAAATATTCGAAATGAATCGCCGCACTCGTTGACCATATTTACGAAGCAGCTTGAAGCCATTTATTTCGCTAAACCTCTATTCAACAGATGCGAAACTTAGCGATTGTTTTCGCGCAATTTATCTTCATCGCTGTTATATATTTGCAGCCATTACGAACGTTTTCATGGTGTGCAGTCGAACTTTATTAACATCACCTTACTGTTTTTAGCATTTCTCGTCGCAACTTCAAATGCATTGTACAACGGGAGAAAGAACGATTATTTAGTATCTATTATCTATAGATTGTATGAAATAAATGGCATACACGGAAGTAGAAAATTATTAGGAACACCTACTTGGATTTTTTTTTTTTTTTTTTTTTATTGGAGGTTTAACGACCACCGTGAGCAACTCAATGGGCTATAAGCAGTCGCCCGTCCCTAATTTAGGGTCACTGGTTCCAGGGAAGGGAGAGAGCCAGTGCCGTAAGACAAACACAACATCCATGCCTGACCGGGATTCGAACCCGGACCCCTTACGGACGAATGATCATAGGCCAGCGCCTTAGATCACTGCGCCACCGGGGCGGCCGAACACCTACCTGATACCTTCCTTGGGCTTCAAAACAGCTTCATTCCCCCTTTTTGTTTTTGAGGTTTATCGACCACCATGAGCAACTCTACTGGCTATAAACAGACGCCGCTCCCTAATTTAGAGCCACAGGTTCCAGGGAAGGGAATGAGCCAGTGCCATAAGCAAACACAACATCCATGCCTCACCGTGATTCGAAACGTGACACATCTCGGGCGAATGGTCAGAAGCCAGCTCTTAGACCACTGCGTTACCGTGACGGCAGCCTCGATTCGACGTGGCATGGATTCAAAGAGGTGTTGAAATCGTTCTACAGGTACATTCATCCAAACGGATGTGATGGGCCTTTTCAATCGTCGAAAGTTCGCTGGAGGAGAATTTCTGTTACCAATGCCTCTCACAATCTCATCTCACGGGTGTTTAATTGGTTTAAAATCGGGAAACTATGAGGGTTGTTTAGCACTTTGAAGCCGCTGTCCGGCTCCTGGAACCACTATGTGACGATGCGTGCCTTCTGACATTACGCATTAACCAGCTGAAAGCAGCCCTCTTCACCAAGAAACATTATGCACATGTACCGATATGCCAGGTGTAGAGTGATGTTAGATACCTCGTTCAGTCCAAATGCCTCTCCAGAGGTACCACTAAGGAACCCAATACATACCATATACACAGATCCCAGACCGTTGCCCGATACAGTACATCCACCAGCTTGTACATTTTACGCTATCCAGCTGAGATCAATCGATTCGTGCCGTTGACGTCATATTCTGGTCAGAACATCCACCTTCGATTTTGACGATTATTATATACCGACCGCAATACCGAACCTTGTCCCTCCTGATTCGCATTGCCCAAAAGTTTACAAATTTTTGCGTTTAGAACACGGTTCTGTAGAGCGTATAACCTATGCAAATCCGACAACCTTTTAAATCAGGGGTAGGCAAACATTTTTTGTAAGGGGCCAAATAGTAAATATTTTAGGCTCTGCGGGTCACCAGGCAAACTCGAGGATATTTATGTAGATATTTTTTCTTATAAATTTTTTACATAAATATCTTTATTTAAGTAGGTAGACTGCTTAAATAACAAACAATAATAATAAGTAGACTAAAAAAAGTCGTAATAATAGACTAAAAAAGAACGTAATAGTAATAAATAATAAGAAGTAGACTAAAAAAAAAAGAAGTAGACTAAAAAAAAAGAAGTAGACTAAAAAAAGAAGAATAAGTAGACTAAAAAATAGCGTAATAATATAACGTAATAATAATTTTTTCTGATCGTTGCTGTCCTGTGAGTTATGAATATTCTGTCGAGTGCTTAGTCTGATAATGATGACGCATGCTGTTCTCTTTTAGTACAGCTGTAGTGTCATTGCACAATTAACACAATGTTTTGTCATCTAATTCGGTAACAAAATCATTCACACTCTATTTTTCCTTAAAAGCATGACATTCGAAGTCCACTTTTCTCTTCTTTTCTGGTTTTGGCAGTGACATGATGGATATGCAAGGGTAATCAAACGAGAACAAAATGTCACAGAACAGCGATACACGTGGCACTGGAAACGCTGCTGAATTATAACTGCGTGGCGTCAAAGCAGAGGCCACAGAATGCAAAGCTATAGGAGCGCCGCATACGGTCGTATCTCGCAACTCCTCAACTCGGAGGTCGGTAGTTCCGTTATACCGCGTATTTTGACATTTTAAAGACTTCGAAATTTTAAAGAATTTTAAAATGTAAAATCCATTTTTAGAGCTCGCGGGCCGTACAAAAAGAGGCGGCGGGCCGTACTAGGCCAGCGCGCCGTTGTTTGCTGACCCGTGTTTTAAATTATAAGGGAATTGATAATATTTATAGCAAAGGTCGAAAAGATGGTCATAAGGATGGCACAGACAGAATATATAGAACTGTAAGAACTCGTATAATGTCAGTAATAACGAAATCACTTAGTAAGACGATCAGGATCCATTACATATGTCCCAAGCTTTACATATTCGTTAAAGAATTTATTACGCAAATACAACATATTAATAGCAATGAAGACCCGACCCCGTTATCGCATATAATATCAAGTTACAAGGAGAGACAGTGTGAGAAAGAAAAGGCAGGTGTGTACGCTATACCGTTGGTATATCCTGATAATACGGACAAATCTATCCTTGGACACTAGATGATCATCTATAGAAGTGGTTCAAAGTCATAACTATCTTGGTATCATTATTCAGCACGATTTAAAATCGAATTCACATGTTGACTACTTTTCTAATAAGATTGATAATACGGACAAATCTATAATTGGACACTAGATCTAAAGAACACGTGCGAAGTGTCAACCAGGACATGCAGAATACAGCCCTCGCCAGAGAATTCATGCATTCATCGGTCGCTCCTGTATGGAATAGTATTAGAAGAATTGCCCCTTTCACGAACTTTAAAGAGACTGCCATCAGAGAAACAATCGAAGTCCTGTCCAGCAAACTAGCGAGCAATGATATGATTTCTACTGAACTACCAATGGTTTGGCATGCGTTATTAAAAGATGGAAACACATCGCGACGTACCGTATAATGCGTGATAAAAATTCATGTAATATGCTAGTGATATCGCCCACGTTATCTTCAAAAATCATCTTTGTTCCTTAGGTGTTCCAATTCCCTGAATTTTTATGTCTATCATGGCCTTGAAAAAGCCTCCCAGTGGAGTGCGGAAGCTTGGCGAACCTTTGTGCCTATTACACCACAAAAATAAATTGATTTAGTACGCTATATGCGTTTCTTGAATAAATTTGTAGGTTTTTAGCAGAAACGAATGCTACGCGAAGGGAAGTCTACCGTTATTTCCCATTTTCGCGAATGTGCGTCAGGATGTGTATGCTGCAATTTGACTCTTATACCACTGTTGTACTGACTGCGTGGTTACTTGACGCAATGGCGCTCGTCTCTTCGTTTTCACGTTTCTGAGCTCCGTGGATTCCTTCATTGTAAACCTCCTGGATTATTACAGTTCGCTTCTTTTTGATCTCTGCTTTCTCTGATAAGTACTAGAGCCTTTTTTCCGGGAAGTATCCGGCTGTTTAACTTGATTTATTTTGCCACTTTTATCGGATTTTGGTGGCGTTCTTTAACGTCCTGATTGACTCAACGTGTCGTTCAGATGGCGGCGCACAGTGAAAGTGCTTCAACGTCCAACGTATGCATGGATTTCGAAGTTTCGAATCCTTTCAGAATTCCAAACCAGCAAGACATGTCAAAGACGAATACCAATTCGTCCGTTTCATCGTCTAGTGTAGCATGCACTCCTCTCAATGCCAGCGCAGCAGTTCAAGCTCAAGTAAATATGTTTCACCAAGGAGGAAATCCTAAACCCAAAGGCCTAAATGACAAGGCAAAAAGTTTCACTTACTCAAATTTCTCCACGTAATGCCTATGCGAATGTAGTTCAAGGATTAAACCCCACAATTATGCCTAGCTCATTCACCTGTGATTCTGTCTCAGAAACACAAATATGTATTGAAGATAAAGCAGTAAAAATAAGTTTTGCTGAGGATTCCTCAGCAGGAAGGGACATTGCGTCCCGGCTTAAATTAGGAGCAGGTTTTTCCTGCTCTACATATGACTCCACTGCCGCAATACAGCGATGCCTTATTAAAAATGTTTTCAAAGGATCAAATTACTCACATTGCTCGAAAATCTAATAATGTACTTGTGTATTTCACTTTAACAGATCTTGTTGATACAATTCTAGTTCAAGGACTCTCTATAGGAGATGCACATATTTATCCTACCCTTATGTCGCAGCGACCAGTTACTGTAAGTGTTTACCTAGTTGCCCCGGAAATTCCAGACTCACTTATAATGGCAGCCCTCACTAAATGCGGAAAGGTTATCGGCGAGATTCAACCCCTTTCCTTAACACCGAGAGGTTTGCTTTACTCGCACATTAAAGGTCTTCGAAGGCAAGCCCGCGGTGCTTTTGCTAATGCACAGTTACTTCTCAACTGCCCCACTCAAATTATCATCAGTTTTGGACGTCAAACCTATAGGCTGGATATCGCCACCGGTTTTCAGCGCTTACAGTGTAACGGCCTTGGTCATGTCAGAAGTAACTGCCCACATCCAAGGCAGACAGCCGCAACTACCCAGATAACTCCTTCATCTCAAAGCACTGCCACTTTGCACTCCGTTGAGCAAGTACTGCAAGCTAACCAAGAATCCAAGACAGCCCCTACGAACCTATAGAGCCAGTTCCAAATTTCGTTTCTTCATCAGAAATGAACAGAATTGCTTAAATTTACCCGCCGCCTTCAGATGTAAACCCCCAAATTCTCATTGAATCAGACCTCACAGTGGACGATCCACAATCCAACGATAACCTCTCAGCATGTGATTCGGCTACGGAAGGAGCTGACTCAAACACCGAAATTATGGATACCACAGTTTCACATCCAGCAGATATTAAGAACCCCACGTATTCAGAAGTTACTAAAGTTAAAACCAAACCTAGAAGACAAGCTAAATCAAATTTCCTAAAACCTAAGCGAACAAAAAATGCAATACAACAAAATTAACAAACAGAGAAATCCCAAACCGTATCACCACATCAAGTTGAATGCCCTGCAGAGTCATCGTCAAAATTAATTAGGCAAAACTCCACTGAAATAGAATTCTCTTAGGAAAGTACGCAAAAAGCAACATTTATTCCCGTTGATGAACTTAAAGCGCAGATGACATCAGGGCTTTTCCTCCGGGTCCTTTAAGTAGAGATTCACTGTTGGAACTACTGATCTTGGACAAGGAGCAAAGGTGCATCACATTGCGTTTTATGCAAATTATCACCTGCGGTTCCCTGAGATTATTCCTTAATTGGAAACATTCGTTACTCGCCTTCAAGAAAAATCACAGCTAAAATAATTTTTGTCATGATACGCAGTCTTCGAGGCAGTATAAAAACCCTTAGAAAAACTGAGGATGATAATGGCCTTCAACCCTCACATGATGTCTAAATTTTAAATCGCTTCCTTTAATTTTAGAGGATGTAGTAACCCTCTCACAAACTCCTTGACTCATGCCGATCTCTTCCCTGTAAATGCTGATATCATAGCATTACAAGAGACGAATTGCAAATCAACCACTCAGTATAAAAAATGGCGTAGGTGGCCATTTCAGTTCTATCACAGTTATGGTCATACAATAAATTCAGGCATTGCAATTGCAATTAACAATCGCATTCAAGCCCAAATTACCACTATTTCAGAATCTGAGAATTACAACGGACAACTACTTCGCTTAAAGTTCATCTTCCATTCAGAAATCTTTCATCTATTCAATATTTACGTTCTAAAACAAAATAACGATGCTACACGACTTTTAAATCGCCTCTCACACAACATCCTCCAGAACACATTATTTTGTGCTGAGACTTCAGCTGCACGCTGGACTATCGAATCTATAGATATAATGCAACTGAGCACCGCTATAACGTAGTTAATACCCTCGCAGCCGTTATTCAAAACGCAAATTGATACCTTCTGCTATCTGAATCCCACCCTTGAGCATTTTAAATGGCGTTCCTCCGTAGCAACCTCCACAGCTGCAGCACAATTAGATCGCATTTATATCTCACAATCCCTTCAACCTCGTCTTACTGAAGCCACCCACCAATCCACTGCTTCTTCGGATCATCAAATTGTATCAACTGCGCTTCTTTTGAGTTCGACTACAGCATTTTGTCAACGAAGTTGGTTATTCGACGATTCACTTCTGGAAGACATTGATTTCTGTAACACGATAAAAAAACAGGCTTCTTGCTGCTCAAGATCAACTTCCGACAGTTGATAATAGAATTGAACATTGGATATATACAAAACAGAAAATTATTGCTTACACACAGAGAATCTCCTTCTCCCAACGAATTATTCAAAATATGGAAATTACCTGTCGGTAGGTGGTGTTTGGATACTTCAATTTGCATCGGTATCTCCGCTTCTAAAAACGTTATTGAAAAATGGCTTCGCTACTACAGAGATGTGGAGCATTATCCTCTTTAAATGACGCAAAGATTTCCCCCGCTAGCTGCGTAAAGGTCGAAACCTTTTTTTTTTCTATCTCTGCTGCCGGGAGACGCATTTGAAAAGTTATTTTCAACTTTTCCATTATGCAAAATTTTTCCGCTAGCAAACATAGACTTATATCATGTTCCCTTCTATATTTCTCCCTTTCCGTTTGCCATTTATTAATTTTCGTGACATGCAGAAGTCATCGCTCTTTCCACATTTATAAGTGAGTCATGGAAAAATTATCATCGACCGCCACCGGGAATCGAACCCAGGGTGTTCTAGTTACGCGCCGGACATGCTACCACTGCATCACAGCGGCCTCGAATTCTCCAGACTCATATGAATCCTGGCTCACTTATAAACGTGGAAAGAGCGATTACTTCTGTTTGATGTTCCTTATCCATGTCAATTGTGTGTATTAATTCGTAACATGCTTTTCAGCCGCTGGTGGAACTAAGTAGATGTTTCTATTTTTGGATATTTTATCGATTGTATAACGAAGTAAATTTCTCCGTCATTTTTGGTCCACGACGGGAATCGAACCCGAGTCCACTTATTCCGGAACAAGTCGCTCTACCAACTAAGTTACACAGACGTTCGTTCTCGCTGCTATCTGCCTTTATGTCGTGTGCGTCCTGCGGGGCAGGCACGTCACATCATCCCCCCGACGAAAGAGGGCCGGGGGCATGGTCCACGGGTCAGCCGTTACCATGAATCGTTGCAGGCAGCCATCCGCTGTAGAACGTGCATTTGAGAACTCCCAGTCAATCTGGTGTGTGGAATGCAACATCACACACATTTATTTTTCAAAGCGCTGAATGAGGAATTCTCTTATTTTTCCTATCTCGCGGTGTGGAAAGAACTTCACACCATTGCGAGATCTTTAACGGCCGGTCATCCGGGAAGTTCGGGCGCCATTGTAACGAAGTAAATTTCTGCGTCATTTTTGGTCCACGCCGGGAATCGAACCTGAGTCCACTTATTCCGGAGCAAGTCGCTCTACCAACTGAGCTACGCAGACGTTCGTTCTCGCTGCTATCTGCCTTTATGTCGTGTGCGTCCTGCGGGGCAGGCACGTCACAATTGTTGGAACCGGTTGATTGTTTTCCAAACCGGTTCCATTGACTTTGAATAGCTGTGATAAATTTAATTTGCGGCAGAACGGACTCAAAAGACGTGCTTATTACATCCAAAAATTCGGTGTCATCTTTCTTCTTAATAATATTGCTTATTTTACATTTATTCCATGATCTTCACAGCTTGGTTTAGTTACAGAATACGAATATTTCCCTTCGTAGAAAGCAAAAACGTTGCCTTCTGCCCACAGCTTGTTTACGTGCGCAATTATCTTTACAAACGACATTTAGCAGCAGATGTTTCTTTTATTTTCATCCAACACGTTGTTGCCCGTTTCAATTCTTTGAACTTCTTCTATTTTATTTTATTTCTTATTAATAACGTTCTAAAAATATGTGAATATCTTCTGTAACTGAGCGGAAAAATAAAATGGGTATTCCTAATAATATGCTTCCTCGGTGTACCGGTGTTTGTACCTGTTGGTATTCCTTCACTGAATTTCATTAAATCTCAATATCAGTTTGAATTTCTAGCCAAAGTTTTGAGCCACAGGGGCCGACTATGGAAGGGGTGGGGGTGTAATTGAATCTTGCCACTCCAATAATTTCACGGGAAAGGAGGGGTGCAGTGCCCATCCAACATTTTTAGCCCTGTTTAATTAAACAATCGCTTTACCACATAACTTGGACCAAACTCCATCTTATGAGGCCAAAGCGATTTATTTAAAAAAATTAATAAATAACAAAATAAATAAAAAAAAGATTCCCCATATTCAGAATCGCTCATTAAGAAACTGGATTGCCAGGCCTATAGTGTGTTCAATATTCCCTTTAGGCAGCCATGGGAAATGCCCGCCTAACCCAATGAGCTGGGAAGGCATCAAAACCACTTGGGCAAAAAAGTTTATTTTCTCAGCTTCTCTTACTAATGCAGTAGAAGTTGGAACTTGGATTAGAACCCTTATTTTTTCTTATCCCCCCAATTTTTATCGCCGTACTTTCCGCAATTGATTTTAAATTAAAAATATATTAAAAACATTTTACTAATTATAATTTTTATTTTATAAAAAGTGAGAAGCTCAAACTTACATCTGGAATGAAAACACTGGAAATTAGGTAAAGCTTGTTTACGCATAATACACAGTTTCTTTGCATATCAAAATAGCAAGGTGAATGAGAAACAAAATAACAACTAAATGCAAAATAATTAACTCAAATAGAACGAATGCAAAATCGTTCTGAGCTTACAGTCATTTCAAGGAATAAATCGCGTCCACTATCTGATCGCACAAGGCTACTTTGCAAGAAGCCTTTGAGAATGAAGAGGACAATGAGACGAACTTACAAGGAGGCGAACGGCATTTAAAAATAGTGTTGTTTTGACTTTTGAGAGCCCGAATTTTATTTATTTATTATTAATTTTGCAGGTAATTAATTTTCGATTTAGGAAAATTAATTAGGGATATGGGAATTTTTATCTAAAATGCTTACTGCGCAGAAGATATTTCAGCTGCGCGTAGGAAGTTAAGTCGCTGTGCGGCCGGGCGCGGCCGGGCGCGGCTTCGAGGGAACATTGTGTTTGACATGTGTGATGCACTACAGAGGTGAAACACATGCCAAGACGGCAAATCACCAGCTACACGTTCCGTCGGTGTAGTTTAGTCCGTCAGAACAACTGGCTCCGGAGCGAGGAGGCGCGTTGTCGATTTTTCGTCACCGACAGATTTGTGAATTTCACACATGTTCTGGTGATACGTGGTAAATGTTTAAAACAATTATCACAAAAATAAAATAAATAAAAATACAGAAACGTATAATCTCTAGCGCCTTTATTTATCTACGTGTAATTATTTTTTGCGCTTCCTGTCCTTTGTTTGAATAACTCAGCTAATTTTTCATATTTTTTTTTATTAAAGTTTGGAAATAAAATCTGTGTGGATGTTTTTTTTAAAATCACAAGCTGAATTTTATTTTTAAAATATTAGTATTCAGCAAAATAATATTTCAGTTCCTATGTTCATTTGCTGACGAGCAATTACAGTTGCGCTTTAAAATACTCGTCGGAAAATCTCGTCATTCATCTTTTTGCCTTTTATTTTTATATATATTTTCCCCCCTGACAATGGAAGAGGCGTTCCCTGCACACACACATACACACACACACACACACACACACGCCTGATCTCTCCGCACCTGCCTCCGCCACCCCCCAATAATTTGGTGAAGTCGACGCCCCTGTTTTGAGCCCAAAGTTATTAATAATTTCCTCTCTGCTTAATCCAGCCTATTTTCTCCAGGGACCCGTCTGTTAAACTCTCCTACTTCATTCTCTTTCCCCGATTATTTGCCTTTCATAATTAATTGATTCACCACTTACTTTTATCCTTTCAGAATATCTTTTAATAAATAAGTATCTCCTTTCAAGAAAATTCTACTGTTAAAAATGTAGATCTTAGGGAAAATTAGTAGAAATTCTCAAGAAACTTCTATTACGAGGGGATATTCAAATTTGACCTGGACTTTTTTTTTTAAATCAGATATTTATTTACCATACAGCTGATGTTACATCACTTACTTTTCGAAGTAATCTCCGTCGAGGTCCATACAATTTTTTCCAGGGTTCTAGAAGCTTTCGGATCCCAGTTTCATAGAATTCTTTACCCTGTTGTTTAAACCATTTCAGGACGACACTTTTCACCTTTTCACTTGATCTGAACTTCTGCCATGCCAAAAATTTCTTTAATGGGTCGAATAGGTGGTAGTCACATGGTGACATATCCGGGCTGTACGGAAGATATGGTACAACGTCCCATCCCAATTCTTCCAATGTTTCCATATTATTTATAGCGGTGTGAGGCCTGGCGCTGTTTTGGAGAAGGCTGTCCTGGTCTCTTCTTTCTCAGTGCTGCCTTAAAGGAATTCTTGAGGAGATCGCTGTAATAGGTGGCATTGATTGTTTGAGGATCTTCCAGGAAATCCGTAAGAATAATACCGTTAATGTCCCAAAACACCGTAGCCATTACCTTAGTGGCTGATGCCCTGATCTTGAATTTTTTGGGTTGGGGTGAATCACTATGTCTTCACTCCATGCTTGCACGTTTGCTTTCCGGCGTATTGTGATGAACCCATGTCTCGTCCACTGTCACCACACGTCTGAGAAAGTTGTCTCCTTCTCTCTGCTGTCTTCGGAACAACATGTTCGCAATTTGCAACCTGCTGGCTTTCTGCTCGTCGGTCAGCTGCTTCGGTATACCCATCTCGCCTACACTTTGCTGAAGTGCAGCTTATCGTGCATGATGGTGTGCAAATTGCCGGCGCTGATGTTCAGTGCGGAGCTCAGATCACTTACAGTAATCCTCCTGTTGTTACGTATGAGCTCATTTAAGCACGCAGTCATGGCGTCGTTCACAGCAGTTGCCTGTCATGCCTTGTGCCGTTCGTTGCCGACGCTTTGTCTGCCTCCCTAGAACGCTTTACACCATTCGAAGACGGATGAACGGGACAGACACGAATCACCAAAACTGTGTTTGAAGTCTCTGGTGAATTTCACTGCCACTCTCACCTTCATTGCAAAGAAATTTAATAATTTCTTTGCAATGAAGGTGAGAGTGGCAGTGTCGAAACACTTTCACTCGCCATTTCTCTTTCGGCAACGCGGGAGTTGTCATGGCAACGAAAATTAACGAAACAAGTGGCGTTCTGGTAGCCTGAGATACCAGTGTTTCCAAACGCACAATAATAATGAGCACAATTTTTCAAACTAATGAATTAGAAAAAAAAGTCCAGGTCAAATTTGAACGCCCGTAATATTAGTGCAGAGGGGAACTTTTTAGTGACCGGGTAGTCTGAGGCGTTGGCTTTTGACCGTCCCCATGAGATGAGCCCAGGATGTATTCTTCGATAAGGAAAGGGTTGTGTATTTGTCTATGGAGCTGGCTCTGTCCCCTACCTAGAATCAATGGCCCCAAATTAGGAACGGGTGAGCATTTATAGTCCAAAGAGCTGCTCATGGTGGTCATTACTCTGCGCTAGTTAAATTTAAAGTTCGGATCTTTAAAATTATGTGAACATAACGGATTTCTCAATTTTATGTTCTTACAGTTTACGAAACTGTTTTCACCACGCTCATATTCTAGCATTACGAAACTGTTTTCACCACGCTCATATTCTAGCATTACGAAATTGTTTGCACAAATCCCGTAATCTAAATAGCATTTAAAAAAATGTCTTTATACGTGCTATCGTTCTACCTATCCGTCTGTGAATAAAATGTATCTTTTTTTCAAGACAGTGGAAAAATTAATTTCATCTGTTGTGTAAACGTGTGTGGACATCGAAAATTTTGCATACCTTTCCCACTTTTCCGATCACTTATGATACCTTTGTCCCTGGAAGAAAGGAACGCTTTTACGTCGGATAGCCAAGCGCATAACAAGAATGCTTCATGGATTTTCAGTATTTCTATCACTAAATTTTCTCTGTGGTTGGTGAGCATATACATCTGCGCTTCTCACGATTTAGAATTTACTTTTTAATAATTCTAGAATCGAAGAATTCTTCATGAACACTGACTGTTTAGGACACAAAATGGGAAAACTCTTCAATCGTACAGTCCCGTACAGAACAAAACTTTCTATATATTTTCCTTTGCTAGCATACAATTTTCTCGTTAGATTCTGAAAGTTTATATCTCCACTCGTCATAGTGTCTGAGTTACTAGATGTATTGAGAAAATTACGTTTCTCTCTCTCATAGACGTAAGCCATACAAAGGCTTTTGACAAACTTTTCAGATTTTCTCGCTACATGCTCAGTTTTTCACAATTTTCCCGCTAAATGCTGAAAACGCATTTAATTGCACACCCATGATATATCTGCTCCTAAAACAAAGCATTCTTTTTCATATGAACAATAAAAGTTTTTTTTGTTTCATTTCCAAATTTTTCTTGCGATAATTTTCCATGTAAGTGTCTAATTGCATTGACCATTATACCTTCATTTTCAAAGAATGAGCTGAAAACATTTCTTTCTAGTTGTATAGAGCAAATATAACGGAAATGTTCCAGTCTTTAAAATTTTGTTTCTATGCAGCAACGATATATCACATAATAGTAATGGAGGAGGGCAGTCCTGTTGGCAGAGTGGTAAGAGGCTCGTACTTCTGGCTGATGGTGAAAGTTGAGCCCCTGGTTGAGGCATATTCAGTGTGGTTTTCCTGTGGAGCTGCTATCATGGTCTCCTTTCTGGAGATAGTAGCCTAAACTAGAGACGGTTGACACCTTAGGTGTTCGTCCAACAATTAGTGAGCGCTGATTAAATTCAAAGTTCGTATCTTTAAAATTATATGAACATAACGGATTTCTCAATTATATGATCTTACAGTTTACGAACTTCTGGCTGATGATGAAAGCTGGGCCCCTGGATGAGGCATATTCATTGTGGTTTTCCAATGGAGCTATCTTGGTCCGTTTCCTGGAGATAGTGGCTTAAACTAGAGATGTTCGATCAGAAATTAGAGTGCGCTAATTGTGAAGGGGGGATGGGGAAGCATTAAACATACACTGCTGGCCACCAAAAATGCAACACCAAGAAGGAAGCATCGGATTGGCCTGAAATTCGCAGCGCTCGCCGCCCGCGAGAGGACATGCAAACGATTAGCATTGCAGAGTATATGCAAATCATGCGCGCCCGGCACGCCACCGAGAAACTCTATAAGAAGGGTGCACAATATGCAGGGGTGTTGTGCTGCCGGACCTGTGTGTGGGAAGCTTCCTGATGCCTCGTCGCAGAATACGGCAGTCATTCCAGCACGTTTCGGAGTTCGACAGAGGACGAATAGTGGCTTATCGCGACTGCGGTTTATCGTAGCGAGACATCAGCGCCCGTGTGGGACGACATCCAGCCACAGCGACGCGAGTAGGAATTCGGTGGGTGCAGGAGGGACGGACGGACCGACGTGAGCAATTGCCGCAGCCGCGGCACACCACCGAACGAGAGGACCGTCATGCTGTACGGTGGGCATTGACGGCTCGCACCGCTACATCACGAACGTTAGCGCAGGAATTAGGGTGTGTTGCGCAACAACCTGTGTCAGCACGCACCGTTCGACGTCGTCTGAAGGAGCGGGGACTTGTCGCACGGCGCCCACTGCTCCGATTACCATTGACGTTACACCACCGGCGAGTGCGGCGGCAGTGGGCCGTTGAACGCCGCACCTGGACTACGGAATGGCACGACATTGCCTTCTCCGACGAATCCCGCTTCTGCCTGAAACACCACGATGGTCGGATCCGCGTGTGGCGGCACCGCGGCGAGAGACTGTATGACGCCTGCATTATGCATCACCATACCGGTCGTTATGGTTTGGAGCGCAATTGGATATGACACACGTATTCCTCTGGTACGCATCGCCGGTACACTCAACAGCCACCGCTACATCTCCGACGCTTTGGAGCTTGTAGTCCTCCCGTACCTGCAGGACCTGCCAGCGACCACGTTTCAACAGGACAATGCGCGCCCGCACGTGGCACGCATCGTGCAACAATTCTCCACGGCCCACCAGGTGTCACTGCTGCCGTGGCCCGCCTGTTCTCCCGATATGTCGCCCATCGAACACGTCTGGTCGCTGATCGGCAACCGAGTGGCCCGACAAGCACCACACGCGGCTACGCCTCATGAAATGTGGCAACGTGTGAAAGCAGCCTGGACCGACATACCCCAAGCTCACATCCAAAGCCTCTTTCGTTCGATGCCGCGGCGTGTAGCGGCCGTTATAGCCAGCCATGGGCGCCACACGAACTATTGATGTCTGCGTGTTCCGCAAGTCGTACGGGCCTGTAAGCTCAATAGTTTCATCTTTGTATCTGTTGTTTTGTGTCCAGTAAATCTGGCTTTGCTATCTCGTGTCCTTCTTGGTGTTGCGTTTTGGGTGGCCAGCAGTGTAGTATTCTCTCATATACAGAGGCGTAACTAGACGTTTCTGTTCCTGGGACAAAACCACCAAACATTGCGCTCCTATCTGTCTTTCTGTTTTATACAAAAAAAAAAGAAATATATATGTTCATATTCCAGTTTTATCTCTGCGCGTGGAGTACAGTCTATCTGTGACCACTTGCACGGCTTTTCCAACTGCTTCGGACTTCAGACCTTCGATACCACAATAGATGCATCGAACGTACATGGAAGGCGTGGCTCGCAGCCGCAGTAATAATGGAATAGCCTCCAGAGATTCTTCAATAATATGAGGGACAAGTAAAATTAATTGAATGAGAGTATAAGGAATAAATAAAAAAAGTTCTGTTCTGAGAACGAAAGGATTGAAAATACAGTGAGTAAGAAATTTTCATAACAAATATCTTTAAAACAACGTTGTTTTTGACATTTTCCTATAACATCAATATTTTTTATCCGTTCGATCGGCATTTAAACAGTGAGCTGTTGTTATTCTACATCATTTTTTTAACCTTTCTCATTTCTATAAAACAAACCAGATTCATCCATTCTACATATACACTATATTGACAAAAGTCACCGGACACCCTTTCAAAAGAAAATGAACGCATCCGCTGCGTTGTTAAGATGCGCGGTACACCTGCAAACGGTATAAAAAGAAGCCTACATCTGACCGCCATCATATCGCACTGTGAGGTTAAGTGAAAACGTCCGGCGGGAGAAAACTGACTTTGAGAAAGGAAGGAATGGCTGAGTGGTTAGCAGTTCAGACTACCAACGCGAGGTCCTCAGGTTCGGTCCTGGGCTGATCTCGTGGAGGTGGTGTGATTTGCTAACAATCACTGAATATTCGCCGTGCATCGGACGAGAACGTTAAGTGACGGCCCCCAGGTTGGACCCACTGGTTAAATGGGTATCCTTTCCTATGTCCCCCTGAAATTCTCTCACCCCTCTATGTGCAACATCGTACTTGTACGGTGGCGCCATCTACTGTACTCTAATCTCACTGCAAACTGTTCTGTTAAAGTCGCTAGACTTGCTCACATTCCTTCCGTTTCTGTGTCCTGCCCAAAAGGCGAACTTGCTGTAGGTAGCTGGGACCTAAAATCTACTCACTGTGGACGGAAAGTCCTACAAGAAAATGACTCATACTTACTTACTTGTTTGACCGCCATCATATCGCACTGTGAGGTTGAGTGAAAACGTCAGGCGGGAGAGAACTGACTTTGAGAAACGAAAGATTGTTGAGTGTTATATTAGTGGGTTGTCCATAAGAGAAGCCGAGAGGCGTTTAAACCTACCCAAATCAACAGCTTTTCCTAAATTTCGTGTTTGCCGGTTTTGAATTCTATGCGAGTGTAGTTGATTTACAGATAACATCCATTTATGTTTACTGCTTAATATGTGACCCACTGATCTGCTGATTGACTTGTCAAAAAGGTTGGAAAAGGGATTTGCTAATGCCCTGCAGGCTAGATCAAGGATTACGATCTTTAAATTCGCATATCGAAATTTTTCTCATGAACACCCAGTAATATTTCATTATTTTGAGGATGCTTGAAAAAAATGTTGAATGGTAAAAGCCCACACAATAAGCAGTCCCCGCGAGAAATAGTGACTACCGACCGTGTTGGATAACTAGAGGTTTTATCAATAGAATCAAAAATGTGAAATGTGAGACAGGAAATGTCATTTTCCGAGGAAATATGGTCTCTACGTAATTGTACGATGCAGCGGTTAATCTATTGTCATTTGATTATATCGTAAAGAGAAAGTTATAAGTTGGTAATTAGTTCCTACCGGTTAGTATGCTTCGATGTTTAACCGGACACCCATATACCAATCGTGTCACTTCTGCCAGGTGCAATAAATCACAGAAGAGCTTGCCCTTGGTTTTCGGCAGCTGACCACACTTTGCTAACGGCATTCTTTTTTAAGGGGAGTGAGAGAAGTGGCCGTTTTCTCACCCATTCCACAAAACTTTTTTCTGAAGGGGTGAGGGGGGACAAATCTCGGAAGCTTTCGGGGCACACTTAAGAAATGAAAAGTGGGCGAATTACAGTGTCCGTTGCAAGTGAAATTTTGAGAGACGATTTAACTGGGTATTCTGTAATGAGAAAAACACCAAAATGTTTCTAGAATGTCCTGGCGGATGGGGGTCAGTGAGGTGGAATTTTAAAGAGGTAAATTTTTATTTAGTTGAATCGGATAAGATTTGTAATTATGCGGTTTATGGAGGTTCTTTTTCTTTTTTTTTTTTTATTGAAGGTTTAACGACCACCGTGAACAACTCAATGGGCTATGAGCAGTCGCACATCCTTAATTTATTGCTGCAGGTTCCAGGGAAGGGAGAAAACCAGTGCCGTAAGACATACACAACATCCATGCCTCACCGGGAATCGAACCCGGGTTCTTCACGGACGAATGTTCATAAACCAGCGCTTAGACCACTGCGCCACCGGGGTAGCCTATGGAGTTTCAACTATAACTGCATCAGGAACTGGTGCAAAAGTTTCAATTCGAAATTTAAGCAGATTTGCTGTAGGCAGTATTTTTTTGCACCCCCTCTTGAACAGCAAGCCCCCCCCCATCCGCCTGACCCGCCCTGATTACGAATCTGCATACATAAGAACAGACACATCCGTTCGAAACTCTCTAATGATTTACTTCACTGTACAATGATGCGAAACTCTCTAGAATTGAGCTTCCGTCCTGTCTTTTCTTCTCTTTTCTTTATATTTCTGAAGAACGTCGTTATTGCACCTGACATTTCTGCGGCATTTCTCTTGTTTGCTTAATGGACCAGAATATTGTTACCTAACATTATAAACAATTCCGGCACTTTCCGAATCCGTAAGAGCTGATAACAATTTATTCACGAATCGAATGAAATGCGGCTAATAACATTGGATATGTTTTATTAAATAAATGAGAAACTGGGCGAATGACAACTATTACTCTTCGTTCTTTGCCGAAATCCTTTCAGCCGCTGTCAAGATACGGGTTTGCTTTAATTACAAACGTCATGTTACCATTGAAATTCTGTCAACCAATTAGTCTCGACGACGGCAAAGTAGTGACGACTGGACCATGTAAAATGGGAGGGTGGGGTGAAATGGAATAGCTGGGGGATATTCCCCAGTAACGGCTTAACCGTGGAGTCTAACTGTCATTAGAAATAGCGCAATCACTGAGGGTGTTCAGACTGATGAGAAGAGGGAGGCAGAGAGCTCGGGCCATCTATTATTCCGGTTGATGAGTGTTTGTGAATAATTCTCCCCGTACATCTGCGAGAACGTAAGAGCACAAGGACAAAGGCTCTTTGCCACCTCTTCTTCGCCGTGCACTGAAGAGGGGAAGGTAGGTTTGCTTGAATCAGACCCATGCATGGTAACTTTAATGGGAGCAAGCTTTGTGAGAGAGGTACTTAAAGATCATTCTTTGTACTTCTTTCAAGGAGATAATGATCTGCCTTAAGCACTATTGTATTTTGAATTGCAAGTAATTTTGTTTCTAGAAGTCCCACAAAGTCTCGACTAAATGAGCTTACCAAAACCGCGGACATTTTTCGCAACACACTCCAATATTTTCTGTTAAAACACCAGAATTTAACTGCTAAAGACATTAAAACTTTAACCAGCACGCCTGAACATTTTCCGGGTAAGACGACGGTTCAGGAAATTTCAAATGATGATTTTTCCAGCTGCAAGTGAGTTGTGTAATGCAGAGATAGAAACGGGTGAACGGGTTGACAAATTTTTGCAGGTCAAACGGGTCAGGTCAAGGTGTTTCTGACCCGATTTCGACCCGGTTTTATTTCCGTTTAAATTTTGAAAACAAAACAAAAAAATTTATTTCAAAGAAAAATGGGATTGTGGAATTTTGGGCTCGATACTGGTGCCAGCAGAATGAAAAATGATTTGTCATACAAAAATATTGCCGCTCCTTTCTTGAAGTAACGAAGATCTCCACCGACCGACGAGGTAATCGGTAAAAAAGTCCGAGGAAAAAAAGTCCAGGTAAAAAAGTCCGAGGGAAAAAAGTCCGAGACTGTTGATAAACGAGGGAAAAAAGTCCAGGAAAAAAAAGTCTAGGAAAAAAAGTACGAGGAAATAAAGTCCGAGGTAAAAAAGTCTAGGAAAAAAAGTCCGAGATGGGCGTTTTGATTGTCATCATGGGCTAACTAATAAGTCGATTTGACATACTGTTTGAATGTTGGGGGTGGGGGTGGGGGGACATACTTTCATTATTTACCTAGTGTGGTGGGGTTGCCGGAAAAACCGCCACACAGGAAAACTGCCACACGTGTTTCATTAAGGGGCTGGGCACAAAGTGCTATTCCTCCGAGTAACACTTTGAATGTGTAGCAGTTTTCCAAGTTTCCTAATTATGTTTTAGTTTAGTAGACTTCGTATTCATAACGTTTACGTATCAAATAAAATCAATAGCCTTGCGCTTTTGCTTAGGCATTCAATATTAATTACTAGGCATAAGGCCAATAAATTAATAAGTAGTGCCTAAGTAAAAGTGCAATATGGTTAACTTCAGATCATACATAAACGTTATGAATATGATATCGTTAGAATAAAAACTGTTAAAAAGGCCTAAGCCAAGTGCCAATGAAACAATATTTAGTGCTTAAGTAAAAGCGGACTATTATTAACTTGAGTTGATATGTAAACGTTATGAATATGGCATCCGTAGAATAAAAACCACTAAAAAGGCCGAGGCCTAGGGCCTATAAATTAATATTTCGTGCCTAAGTAAACGCCCAATATTATTAACTTGATTTGCTGTGTAAACGTTGTGAATATGACATTGGTTAAATAAAAAACTAGTAAAAGGGCCTAGGCTCTTGAATTAATATTTCGTGCCTAAGTAAAGGCGCATTATTATTAACTTGATTTGACGTGTAAACGCTGTCAATATTACATTAGTAGAATAAAAACTGTTAAACAGGCCTAGGCCTAGGACCTATAAATTAATGTTTAATGCCTAAGCAAAAGCGCAATGCTATTGATTTTATTTGATACGTAAACGTTATGAATATGAAGTCGGCTAATTAAAAGCTGTTAAAAAGGCCAAGGTATAGGCCCTATGAATTAATTAAGTAAAAGAGAAGTATTGCAAACTTGACATGTTATGTAAATATTTAGTGCCTAAGCGCAAGTGCAGCGTTATTAAAAAATCCCACCTTAACCTTATCATCCTGTTCTGAACACAGCATGAGTCATGTGTAATTCTGTTGTTTGGTCGAACACTGTAGTTTTAAGAAATGTACGGCGATCTTTATAGCCTCCTCCTTGGTGTTCAACTTTCGTGGCCAGTCACCCTAAACTGGTATGAACCGGCGTGAAAATTCAGACAAACAAAGGAGCTCCTTTCCGTCGCTAGGCGCCTAGGAAAACTAAAACATAATTAGGAAACTTGGAAAACTGCCACACATTCAAAGTGTTACTCGGAGGAATAGCACTTTGTGCCCGGCCCCTTGATGAAAAACGTGTGGCAGTTTTCCTGTGTGGCGGTTTTCCGGCAACCCCACCGCACTAGGTAAATAATGAAAGTATATCCCCCCACCCCCACCCCCAACATTCAAACAGTATGTCAAATCGACTTATTAGTTAGCCCATGATGACAATCAAAACGCCCATCTCGGACTTTTTTCCTGGCCTTTTTTTCCTCGGACTTTATTTCCTCGGACTTTTTTTCCTAGACTTTTTTCCTGGACTTTTTTACCTAGATTCGACCGACGATACGGCCCCAACGTTAGACACACCCGAACCATATCGTAAAACGATACTTCCTTTGCATTTGTTTCCTGTGCGATTGTCCGGAGCAATGTACAGGGAAACCGCCTGTCACTTGCTTTTCTGGTGATTCATTATCTCACACCCCGCGTGTCACCTTATATATATATATATATATATATATATATATATATATATATCCTATCTTGACAAAAGTCACCGAACACCTAGAAAAATAATACAACATAACATTTATTGACATACATTACTAAGGTGTCGGTCCACCTTTGGTCTTAATGCATGCACTGACCCTTCGAGACATGCTTTCGACAAATTTTGGAACACAGCGATAGGTATGCGCTTCCATTCAGTACATAATGCTGCCGCTAACTGTTGCTTAGTAGTAGGACTTGGTTCCAAACTTCTTATACGGCGCTCTAACTCATTCCATAGGTGCTCTATGGGATTATGATCAGGGCTCTGTGTGCTGGCCAGTTTACACACGATACGGAATTATCGTCAAACCACGCCGTAATAGTTCTTGCATTATGTCTCGGGAAATGATCCTGCTGGTGCCAACAAGGCTCGGTTCCACAGTATTACCACACAGTTGGTAGGGCATAATTGTCCAGAATATCTAGGTAGACTTGTTGTGCAGCAGATTTGTCCACGATAAGCAATGGGCCGGGACCATACCACAAAAAACACTCCCACACGAATACACTGCCAGCTCCAAATTTGACCGTTGGAACAGTACACTGTGGTAAATAGCGTTCCTTCGGCTGCCGCCATACCTACACACGACCATCAGACTGATGGATCGTGTATCTGGATTCATCAGTCCATAGGACCCGTTTCCACTAATCTACAGTCCACGATAAATGTTCTTTACGCCATGCTGAACTACGAGTAGCATTCCGAGTGAAGATGAAAGGCTTGTGAGCAGCCGTACGACCACGGTAACCCATGGAATGAAGTTTTCTGCGAATGGTACGTGTACATACCGTGGTTCCAGCATTTTTACTCACCTGTACACTGAAGTCTTGTGCAGTACTCCGTCGATTAGCTGTAACGACTCTCCTGAGGCTTCGACGTCCTCTATCACTGATTTTCTTTGATCGGTCGGTACGTTTTGCTGCTTCAGGCACGCCATGTGTCTTCTACTTTTTCAGTACATCCAAACCAGTTGACTTGGGTATGTTTAAACGCCTCTCGGCTTCTCTTGTAGACAATCACTAATATAACAACCAACAAGCCGGGTGGCGCAGTGGTCTAAGCGATGGCCTCTGATCATTCGTCCGAAAGGGGTCCGGGTTCGAATCCCGGTGAGGCATGGATGTTGTGTTTGTCTTACGGCACTGGCTCTCTCTCTTCCCTGGAACCAGTGACTTTAAATTAGGGACGGGCGACTGCTCATAGCCCATTGAGTTGCTCACGGTGGTCGTTAAACCTTCAATCAAAAAAAAAAAAAAAAAAAAACAATCTTTCCTTTCTCAAAGTCAGTTATCTCCCGCCGGGACATTTTCACTCAGCCTCACAGTGCGATATGATCGCGCTCCGCTGTAGGCTTGTTTTTATACCATTTGCAGCTGTGCCGCGCATCTTAGCAACGCAGAGGATCTGCTCATTTGCTTTTAAAGGGATGTCCGGTGACTTTTGTCAATATACTGTACATGTATAATTATAAATTGAGTTTCGAATTTATAGTTCAAAGCAGATTTTTCCGGGTCAGGTCTGGGTCAGGTGAAATTATGTGACGTCCGGGTCCGTGTCCAAATGTTTTTTACCCTTTTCCAACTCTGGGGTAGTGGAGCAGGAACGGTGTTCCTGTACTTCTTTTTCTAGCCGACAAGTGTTCCGGGTTAACCCTATGCGGTTTAATTTGTTTACTTTTTGAAATGTGAATGTCCTATAATTATTTTCCAAAAAAAAAAAATACAACAGAAAAACTGTTGTATTTTTTTAACGTTCCATGTTGTGGATTTAACGTCCCATGTTTGTTTGCCGGTAGACTTAGTCTCTAATTCCATTCTCACTTGGCGTTTGCTTAAAAGTTCTTTTTCTGAAGAGAAAACCAGTTGTGATCTTGTCATTTTTTAGGTCCATTTTAATGTTCAGTAATTATACCCGCTATTTTTTTTTTTTTTGTGTGTCTGTGAAAGGAAATAATGAATTTTCATGGGGCTCAAAGCAATAACAAAAAATTTACGGTGACCCATCATTGCGTTGCCTTATATGCATATCTTGCGGGAGATGAATGCAGAATCAACTAGTTTACTACAAATAATTTTATATACTAGCGCTTTGGACTAATTTTAAAGACAGTTAACATCCCCAGATGCACAGTCACATGACTAAGCTGTTTTATCAATATTTCCCAAAATATCTTCAAAACTAAAACTCGGAGCAATGCAAGATTTTCACCTTTGCCCTCTCCATAAAATGTTTCTTAAAATGGCATTTTACTCGATAACATTTTTAATTAAATAAAATATCATCAAGTAAAATGTTATAATTTTTACTTAAATTTGTTTTGTGCTGGGCCCAAACTGCTCCTACCCAAATATATTGAGAGCTGACTTCCAGTAATAAATGACTTTCACCACTGCTTTCTGAATTAGTTTTCGCTTCCAACGACATCTTACTTGATAATATGGGGCTGATTTTAATTTGTTCACCCGAAAACGACACCAATTTCAGCCCCAACATTTCAGTGTTTCCTTACCAAAATGGTGAAATCTTGTTCTTTGAACCCCGAAATGCGTAAATCCGGAAGTCTGATTTCTATCGTACACTACAGTTTCTTATACCCAGTCTTAATATAAATACTGTTACAAACGTTCGACAGATGGCGCGCAACCGGTGTGCAACGTCACTGACCAGCCAGGAGGCATGACGCAGCTAGTGAATCATTGTGCGTTCAGTCACAGAGGAGATAACATGTCATGTGAAGTACTTGCCATGGAGTGGGGCAATAATGAGAATCACGTTGCACAAAGTTGGAAAGTCAGTTTCCGAGATTTTAAACATGCTGAAGAAGCTGAAAAATCAGCGTACATTTTGTCTACCGGACCATAAAAAGGTTCCTTGAGACTTGGAACCGTCGCTGACCGGCCCAGAAAAGGTCTGCTGAGTGCCGTAAGGACTGCTCTGCCAATGGAAAGCAGTGGAAGTCGGTGTTTGACGAAATCCTGTCAGAAAACAATCAGTGATGGCTCTTGAGCTGAACATTTCAAGAATGTCGATGTCACGCGTGCTGCAGAGTGACCTAAGGGTGAGGGTTTACCGGCGGCGTACAGGGCACTTTCCTCACCCCAAAACTGAAGCAGCATAGGGTGCTAAAAGCTAAACGTTTGCTGCAGCGTTAGGCATACAATCGCCACAGGCAAATCCTCTTCTCTGATGAAAACATTTTCACTATTGAAGAGGTTTCCAACCTCCAAAATGACAGGGTGTTTGCGTCAACCACACGAGAAAGCTCCAAGGATCCTGCTTCCGTCATGATTTGGTGGGGAGTCTCCTATGAGGGTACCACGGAGCTCCATTTCTGTGAGAAAGGAGTGAAAACATCCACACGAAAGTCTACCAAAACAGGGTGTTGGAGCTAATGATCAAAAATGTGAGTCACACCCTCTTCCAAAACCTTCAGTGGAGCTTTCAGCAGGATTACTCACCTGCCCCACAAGGCCACCCAGGAGTAGCTTTAGGCGAATTGGTCTTCCAGCAACCCAGACCTCAAGCCATTGGACTACAAGTTGTGAGCCACACTGAAGGACATGGCCTGTAGAAAGAGACACCCGAGTATTGACAGTCTGAAACGGTCTTTGGAGCGGACAGTAAGAGCTTTCCCTGTGGAGACCATGCGTAAGGTTATTGATGAGTGGCCGCAGAGACTGAAGGACTGTGTGAAGGCAAAAGGATGCCATTTTGAAAAATGATTGGCGCCATGATTTCACAAGTGTACTACATAGGTCGTGTCACAGGTATATTAAAATATCTTTAAATTTCTTTTGTTATTTCATTGAATACTTTGTAATAGTATTTATGGTAAGACTAGGTACAATAAATATAAGAAAGTAAAAAGGGGAGAGGAGGAATGGGAGGGGAGGGGGGAGGGATGAGTAGAAAAATGTATGGAAGGCGTGAAGGCACCACGCATTGATGTTCGTTTTCAATTAGTACTACACCACTGCTACAAGTTCAAGTGTCATGGCGTCAACGTACACAATGGCGTACCGGGAAAATGCGGGGCCACCCAGCAAAAGAAATATATTAGATACCCTTTTATGAAATGTGTTAGCTTTCAATTACTGAATTTAAAAAAAAAATTCATTATTAACTTAGCTTTACGGGCGTTTTAACAATTCAAATTCTTTGGAACCTACGGGTATTCTTCTTAAAACCAAAATGATTACACTTTATTGCGTGTTACCCAAATATGTGCGTTGCAAATAAAATGATTGCCCAAGTTTTATACCAATACAGAATACTACAAAACACTTACGCCAAATTTAATATCAGGCAAATTTTATTGTTTTAGAGAACTAAGGCCAACCCCTTTGAAATGCCTTACGGCCATACACAAAAAACGCGCGACTCCCGCGTGACAGTGTTTAACAGCCTTTTGCGATTTATACGAAAATATAAAGCACAAGTCAGAAAATATACAATATAATATACAGGGCTTGAAAAATGCGGTCTGCTGCTCGCCTGTGACGAGTGAAAAGTCTTATTTGACGAGTAAAAAAATTCAGTAGAGCAGTTTAAATTAAATCGGCAGTTCTACCGTTTTTGTACATATTTTTGGAAACGTAAAAATGTCAGTAAAGCTTATTTTAGTTCACAGAACTGACGCTTGCTTGTGCGCCAGCATGAAAAACCGGTTTCTCCGCGAAATAAATTGGACAGCGAATGCCGTGATTCAAAACATCTGGGCACGGTGCACTTAACAAGGAACAGGAGTCAAGAAGCCTCAAGCCCCGCCAAATTATTTCCCAAAAAGATGTGTGAAAAGATGACCAGTGTAAGAGTCACATGCGCCTCGCGAGGTGCCGATTAGCCAATTGCTGTCGTAGGTCAAGCTGTTGGTAAAATTCTAAAACATCGAAGGATTCTTGCATCGTCTACCTCATGGGATCTGCGCCACACACAAATCGTACCATTAGCTCGTAACAACTGCTAGCGTGACTCATCGGACCACGCCACATGTTACTAGTCTTCCAGGGTCCAATTACCGTGCTCACACTATGCCTTGTTGACAACTTGGGTCCATTGCCTCATGGGGTCTGCGCCACAGCCGAACCCTACCATCAGCTCGTAACAACTGGTAGCGTGACTCATCGGACCACGTCACATGTTACCAGTCTTCCAGGGTCCAATTACCGTGCTCACACTATGCCTTGTTGACAACTTGGGTCCATGGCCTCATGGGGTCTGCGCCACACACAAATCGTACCATCAGCTCGTAACAACTGGTAGCGTGACTCGGACCACGCCACATGTTACCAGTCTTCCAGTGTCCAATTACCGTGCTCACACTATACCTTGTTGACAACTTGGGTCCATGACCTCATGGGGTCTGCGCCACACCCGAACCCTACCATCAGCTCGTAACAACTGGTAACGTGACTCATCGGACCACGTCACATATTAACAGTCTTCCAGGGTCCAATTACCGTGTTCACGAGCCCATGTGAGGCGCTGTGTACGATGTCGTAGTGTTAACAAAAGGTACTCTGGTGGGTCTTCTGCTCCCATACCCCATGGGCACTAAATTACGCTGCACTGACCTAAAGTATATGTCTCTGGTACCTCCTGCATTGAATGTGGATGTTATTTGAGCCAGTGTCGCTTGCCTGTTAGCATGAAAAATCTTGGTCAGACGCCGCTGGTCACGGTCATTCAGTACCGTTGTCGGCCACTGCGCTGTCCACGGTGGCTGATAATACCTTCCGTGCGGTATTCTCGGTACACACGTGACACCGTTGATCGAGGAATGTTGAATGTTCTCACAACTTCGGAAAATGAATGCCCCATCCGTCTAGCTCCCACTACCATGCCTCGTTCAAACTCCGATAATTGACGTGGGCTTGCCATAATCCTACTGGCGGTTGTTCAGCCTGACTCACAAGATCACAACTCGCAACTGATAAAACTCATGGCGTGCGTCGAAGCCTTTATACGACGGCAGTGCCAGTTAAAAAAGTGCATACTGCCATCCCATGACTTTTAGCATTTCAGTGTATTTAATCAATTTCGGAATTTGATGGCGGAAGTCAAAAGTAAGAAATTTTTGACAACGATGGACAAAATTTTGTGATTACTTGTTATAAGAAAAATTCTTGTTTACAATTTCATCACATTTAAGATTTAAATTATCAGTTTTGTTTGTACATTGCTTCAGATAGGCTACCCCCCCCCGAATCTCCTCCTAACATTACGTTTTGCTCCTGGATCAGATCTGAATGAGTTACATGAAATTGTAGGCATCAAATACTTTATTTTAAAAGGAGGAATAGGGGCGGGAAAGTCTTAATTCCGTCTCGGCTGTGAGATGTAAGCGGATGATTGTAAAGTGTAATGGCAATTGCAAATCTCATATTTAGGTTATTGATGATAGACGTGCTGTCAGTGGCGTAGCCAGAAATTTCTTAAGGGGGGAGGGTTTGGCTCATTGGGGAAAGCTCCATATATACATATATATTGCTTTAAATCCATGCTAAATCCCCCTTCAAGGGGGGTGTCCGGACCCGAGGACCACCACCTTGGCTACGCCTATGCGTGCAGTTATGCTATGTTTGGATGTTAAATCACTGATATTATATCGAGTAAGCCTGTAAACCATATGTGAGTGTGGAGTACAACCCATGCAAGCAAAATATTCGCTCATAAAGATTAATTCTCGTGGTGTACCGAAATTATCTCTTTCTTGTCAGGTTTTTTTTTTTTTTTTTTTTTTGATTGGAGGTTTAGCGACCAACGTGATCAACTGAGTTGGCTATAAGCAGTCGCCCGTCCCTAATTTAGAACCACTGGTACCAGGGAAGGGACAGAGCCAGTGTAGTAAGACAAGCACAGCATCCATGTCTCACCGGGATTCGAACCCGGAGCCTTCACGGACATCAGAAGCCATCGCTTAGACCACTGAGCACCCAGGGCAGCTTGTAAGATGTACTTGAACCATCTAATATTGCATTGATTTAGCGCACGTAACGTAATTACTCACGTAAGGACTAAGTTACAGCGGAAAAAAATTACGTTGTAGTTTAAACTCGTTCTAAAGGTTAAAACTACCTTTAACTCGCTAAGATTTAAAGGGAGAATAATAAACGCTGAGAGACAACTTTGTTTGCAGTGGCGTGCCCAAGGTAGGGAGTTAACAACACCCCCACCCCCAAATATTGAAACCTTTCGATATTTTAAAAATATATTTTAAGTAAATGCACTCATAACACATTTAACTGCATAAGGAAATAAATTTTGTAACCCCTCCGCCCACCAAAATTTCGTATCTCCCAGAAAAAACAAACTCGTAACCGGCCTCCCCCGAAAAAATTTCTGGGCACGCCACTGTATGTTGTTTGATACGCTCAAACATTTATACCTCTGGAAAGAAACACTCAAAGACGTTGTTATTGACTTAGTACTTCAGTGGAAGAACTAGGACGAGCCGTCAACGGTAGCAGACAACTCGGGTACAGTTGGCAAATTTTGAGGGAAGCTATAGCAAAATCGGAAGGCGTCAAAGCTTGATCATGGACGATGTCGAATCGCATGCCGAAAACCACGGTGATCTAATGCGTCATGTCGTAGCTATGCCCGAATAACTAATTGTCCTGAGTCTCGCATAGAGAGCGGATTTTTTCAATCATTATTAAAATTGGTTAGGCTTTTCATGGTCATTATTTTTATACGACACGATCAATCCCCATGATACCAACCCCATGTCACTCACCATGTCTTTCCCTTTCTCTGTGGCAAGTATCACCGCGATCGGCTGAAGATCTTTGGAGGAGATACGTAACAAACGACCCTTTCTCAAAACCCGGAAAAACCACTAAAAATGCAAGTTTTTTTTTTGGGGGGGGGGGCGATTATTCCTCAATAACACGGAATTCGGGGAAACGTAAGGCGTCAATACCTGGTATTGGACGATATCCAATCGCACGCCAAAAATCACGGTGATCGGATATGTCATCTCGTACCTATGCCCGAACAACTAATTGTCTCGAGTCTCGTAAAGAGAGCTCCGCTCGGCCTTCTTCCTCGCTTAGCTCAAATATTGTGTTACACAGGTACGTATATTTATTTAACATAGATTTTGTGTGTCTCGAAAATGTACCAACTTTCTGAAAGTAGTTGCCCAAAACTTCGGTGTTTCGCTTTCTTTTGGGGGGAATTACGCTTTTTCCATGGCGTTTTATTCTTGTACTGACAGAACGAGTGATACAAATGTCTTTCGGATTAACGCTTGTGGATAAAATTTCGGTACACCACGAAAATTACTCTTTACGAGCATCCATTTCCGCATATCAGTCTTAATCAGTTTTGCGCAACTAGCCCCCACTGAATTATTGAAGCCTTATTAATTGGCCGAGCTAATATTACAAGAACAAATTTCTGCGAAGTTTCATTAGTGAGTGCAGGTACAGAATTAATTTGTAAAGCGCATTGCAAAAGCAAATAAACCGAAAGTAGATAGGGATTGATTTTTCAGCACTTAATTCGGTTATGCTGTGCTTTGTAATTTTCTAACTTCCGCTCTTTCCAATGTGGAGCACGTTGTTATTGATCTGCAATCAGACACCGAAATATAATCATGCTGTTTTCATTCTTCTTTACTTTTCTTTGTTTGTTTGTTTTCAAACGAAATATATTTTATAATAACAACAACTTAAAGGCGAAACGCCGCCCTGGTGGCGCAGTGGTCTAAGGCGTTGGCCTCTGATCATTCGTCCGTAAGGGTCCGGGTTCGAATTCCGGTACAGGCATGGATGTTGTGTTTGTCTTACGGCACTGGCTCTCTCTCCCTTCCCTGGAACCAGTGACCCTAAATTAGGGACGGGCGACTGCTTATAGCCCATTGAGTTGCTCACGGTGGTCGTTAAACCTAAAATAAAGGCGAAATCTTTATTTTAATGCTGAGTAATATTTTTTAATGAAATGACATACACCGAAATGCCAAAACAATATGAGCGCCGCGTCTTCATTCTTAAAACAAATCTACTTATAATTGAGAACCAGAACCTACTCGCTTTTTTTTAAGTACAATCGTATCGTAAACCAGTACATGACATGCTTAAATAGAAGTAACCATACGTACTTACAAATAACTGCGTCAATAAATAAAATCTCGTATTACTTCATTTAAGATATTATAGATTCCAAGAGAAAGTGTTTAATAAATGTGTAAAGTGACACACATAAATAATTAGTACAATAATCTCACTGATCACAAGTAATTTAATTATGCATAAAGTATCTTTGTGTACGTTTTTACATTAACTATATTTGTGTCAATCTCATAAATAATATATTGTCTCTTCATCACTATATTTGTCATGAAATAGTGCGGTCCATTTACCAAGCATGTGACAATGAGTATATCTACTATCCAAGAACTGCCATCGAATAATATACTTCCAGTTGATTCTATGAATAAATGAGTATGTACGAAGTACACGTATTCCAAATTTGAAATCGCGTCGCGAATGAATTAGTGATTAGAGATTCAGACTGCTGATGGAAGGAACCTAGGTTCAAACCTAGCCTGATAGGCTTAAACCTGGGAGCTATCAGTGGTGGTATGAATTTCTAATAATCGTTGAATATCCGCCGCGCATTGGACGAGCACGTTAAGTGACAGCCCCAGGGTAACAATACCACGGTTAAAGTACCTAAGCCCCCCTACCTCACCCCCAATTTAACTTGGCCTTCTATGTGCAAAATCGGTCGCTTGAACGGTGGCGCGGTCTAGTGTGTTCTCTCTTACTTACAAACTATCCTGTCAGTATCGCTGGATTCGCTCTAACTTCCTTTAGTTTCTGTGCCCTGCCCGAAAGGGCACAGAAACTGAATGACGTTAGAGCACATACACTGAAGAGCAATTAAATAAGAGATACCTGTCTAGTAACGTGTAGCACCACCTTTCGTACTGAAGACGGCGGCGATTCGTCTCGGCATGGACTCGACAGGATACCGGACGCGTTGGGAAGCCATACGGATCCACGACCCCTGAACAAGCTCCCACAGTTCACGAAGATTTGATGGAGGGGAGTCAGAGCCACGAACATCTCTCTCGATGGCATCCCAGATGTGTTCGATGGGATTGATGTCAGGTGACCTAGCTGACCAAGGAAGCGAGGTCACGTCGGTGGAGTGTTCATCCAACCATTCGGATACAATTCGGGAGCCGCATTGTCTTGTTGCAGGATGAGGTCCCCAGTGGGATGTTGAAGACGCACAAACGGGAGCAAATGGTCGTCCATGATATCCCGGTAACGTTGACCTATGAGGGACGATGTCACACGTCACACGTACAGGGGTCCCATTTCAGTCCACGTAAACAGTCCGCAAACGAGAATGCCACTCCCACCAGCTTGAAAAGTACCCTGCTGGCAAGAAGGATCCATCGCTTCATGTGGTTTGCGCCGTACTCGTATCCTGATATCCGCATGTACCGACGTGAATCTCGACTCATCAGTCCAGGCAACATATTTCCACATGCCTAGGGTCCAGTGGCGATGTTCCCGCGCCCATGCTAACCTTTGCACCCTGTGATGTGCGGTCAGCAGCGGTACCCTCGTGGGACGATGACTTCTGTACCTCATAGCGAGGAGATGGTTCTGGATGGTGTGGCTGCTTACACGTTTTTGTGCACCAGCGTTAAATTGCCGACTGATTTCTTGCACTGTGGCCCGTCTATCTGCGGTTATAATGCGAGCTAGCCGACTATGACCCTGCTCATCCACATGCTGTTGTCTACGGCAGTTAGCCGTTGCAGGGATGGTTTTACCCGATTCGATGTACTCTCGGTGCACCCGTGACACAGTGGCTCGTAAAATTCCCAGTGCCTGCACGACTTCCGAGATGGAGTGACCCATTTGTTGGGCCCTGACAATTTGCTAACGATCAAATGCGATTAGATCCTTCGTCTTACCCATACTGCGTCCGACTCTTACTGATTCCCGTTGCATCACTCCTTATATTGTCGGATCGCTGCATACTTCATGTCGTTTCCGTTTACAGGGCCGCCCACAGCGCCATATTTGCATGACGCCAGCTGTCTCTAATTCACAAGCTCTTCAGTGTAGGTTATATGGAAATCCAACAAGTGTGTTACGGGTATAAAGATACACTGCTGGACAATTGCTAAGGACTGATGACAATAGCAAAGATAGCAACCATCAAAATGGAATGCAGGAAAATGTGGAAATTAGCATAAGTGCGGGATACAGTAAGATGTGTTGTGCGTATGCAAATTTTGGATTGCCGAACTTGTTCGAGACGTCATAGCGCTGATAAGAGATATAAAGGATTTGACGCGTATTGACCGTTGTTGTTCAAACGCAAAGTTGAAAGGGAAAGAATCAATTGACGAACTTGCACTTTTCAGTATGTCTTCCCGATATCACCTAGATGATTTTACACGTGGCCGTATTATTGGCAAGATTGAAGAAGGGCGAAAAATAACAGATGTTGCCAGGGAGCTCGACGTCAGCCACAGTGTTGTTTCAAGGCTTTGGAAATCATTTCAAACAATTGGAGAGTGTAGCAAACGTCACGGGGGAGGTCGTGTTCGCAGTGCGACACCTGCAGAAGATCGGTACATAGTGCTATCAACAAAAAGACACCGGCGCAGCACAGCTAGTGAGGTAGCAAATCAGTTTATGGCTGTTACTGGCAAGCGGATCTCTCGAAGAACTGTCGCCAGACGTTTGCATGAAGGAGGACTATACGCCCGCCGTCCTGTTGTGTGCATCCCATTGTCCAGACGTCACCGTACCTCCCGTTTGCAATGGTGCCATCAACATCGCAATTGGACTGATAACGACTGGTGTGCTGTCCTCTTCTCAGATGAGAGTAGATACAGTCTATCGTCTGATTGTCGACGACAACTGATTTGGCGTGATAGTGGTACTGCATATTGTCCAGCAAACATATACAGGAAAGGGACCGATATCCAATATGTAGTGTCACGGTATGGGCTGGCATAATGATCAATGGCCGTACGTCCCTCTATGTGCTTCCAACTGGGACTATGACTGGCCAACGATACATTAATGATGCTCTGCTACCTCATGTTCGCATGTTCCGTGGTGCTGTCGGTGATAGATTCATTTTCATGGACGACAACGCAACATGTCATCGAACAGTCGCTGTCCAGGAGTGTCTCGAGAGCGAGGATATTCAACGCCTCGTATGGCCAGCACGTTCTCCAGATCTGAATCCCATTGAAAATGTGTGGAATGCTTTGGGGATGAGTCTTGCTGGTCGCCAATGCCCTCCAATAAACAAGGACACCCTCATCCGTGCACTGACAGAGGAATGGGATAAATTACCCCAACAGCTGCTTGATAATGTTGTGCAAAGCATGACACGACGTGTGGAATCTTGCATCGCCCTCCATGGTGGCCATATCCCGTATTGACATCTTACGCCGGAACGCCTGCGGACGGTGATTGCATTTTTTTCACGTTTACGTATTCTGCACAAAATGGCCTGTTTGTCCCTTGAACACGTTTCAAAGCCTTCTGGATTTCAGAGTTCAATAAATTGTCTTTCTTGTAATGTCCTGGCATTCTGACATTATTTTATTTCACTTGACATCCAACCACACTTACTTTTTTATGCGCTATATAACCATTTATGATCCGTCCTTAGCAATTGTCCAGCAGTGTATAAAAGAATATAAATGCATTACGGGAAATTCGTGCTCCTTGTTCAATTTTCTATGTATTAAATTCATCCATATTAACAAATAAGACATTAATTCCGACACGAGATGCCATGGGAACAGGATGTTGGCACCTCAAACGGAAATTTCTGAATGCTCAATGGAAAAAATACGCTGTGAAAAGTAACTGTCAGCCTTAGAATGTGACACGCGGAGTGTGAGAGAGTGAATCAACAGAGAAGCGGGCTACAGCCGTTTGCCTGTACTTTACTCCTAACAGTCGCACTTAAAACAAACGCAAAGGAAGCATTTTATGATATAGTATCGGTGTGCATATCATCGGTCGGTGGAAATCTTCGTTGCTTTAAGAAAAAGGACGACAATATTTTTGCATGACAAGTCATTTTTCACTCCGCGGGCACCAATATCGAGCACAAAATTCCGCAGTGCGCATTTTTCATTTTTCTTTGAAATATTTTTTCTCTTTCAAAAATAAAACGAAAAAAAACCCGGGTCCAATCTGATGAGGAAAACCTTGGCCCGACCCGTTTGACTTGCAAGATATTGTTGACCCCTTGACCCGTGACACGTTTCCATCTCCGATCGAGATACCTAAGACGAAGACTACCGCAGTTAAACAATTTCGTTCAACAGAACAGAGATTCGAAATTTATACGTGAGCAGATTTCCACGCTATGGAGGCACACGGGTTATGGGGCAGGGGAATATGTTTTCGTACGAGCGAAGCTATTTTTTGAACGGTTTTACAGGGTGTCCAAAAAAGGACTGTGCATTAAATGTACGAACTACCTGAATGTACGAATTAATCAATAATGAAGGAATGTTTATTGAAATTACAGTAGAATTGACCCACCACGTGGAAATGCTTTGTGTCTGGTAATCTTCATATCCCCCCATCCCGAAGCGCGCGCAGCTGCAGTGGCATAGCCAGAAATTTCTTATGGGGGCGGGGGTGATCCACGAGTTTGGTTCATTGGCGAAAAGTATACACATATATATCGCTTTAAAGGTCATGCTCAATCTCCCCCCAAGGGGTTTCAAAATCCAGCCCCCACCCCCCTGCCTACGCCACTGCGCAGCTGTCATTCCCGAGCGCATGGTCGACGGTGGCAGACGTGTCGATTGATCACTCGTCTCGGCACAAGGACAATGGTGTTGATTGTTGAACAGAGAGTGTTTTTGGTGGAACATGTCTTTTGCCATGATGACAAGTACACGGACGATGTGCAAAAACAGTTCTCTAGAAAATTTCGTGATGCAGACATCCCCCACCGTAATGCGGTACGCCAGCTCATAGCGAAATTTCCTGAAATCCAACAAAGCATCCAACAAATCACATCACATACCCTGCGAAAGGTCTTCATCAACATGCAGAAGCGTTTGCAGACATGTCTAGACTTAGATGGGGGCCCATTTCCAACACCTCCTGTAGGAACCAGTTCGACTAAATGTTACTTTCAGTGCGCAGTTATTTTTCGGACACCCTGTAGTAATAAGTGTTTCTTCGTCTCCCTGATCTCTGTTTCGTTCTTTAAAAACAAAATAAAATATTGCTTTTCAACCACGTTACTGGACTACTGAATGATTCATCGAGAGCACAAAGCGAATGATATTCACCCGTGCTCAACCCAGTACGCTTTTTACGGTGCAGGTCTTGTAGCAGATGAAATTCCCCCTTCTCTATTTGTCAACTCCGGTGATGCCTTCGTTCCACACTGACGTGTCCGAGATCACGTCTGTATCACGATATAAATCAAGAAGCGGAAGGAGCAGGAGATAAAGCAGCATTACACAAGTCGTTGCTTCACTAATGCGTCCTTATGGATGCATAACTGAGCTGTTGTGTTGATGGCAACCAGTTCACGGGGGAAAGTTGTGAAGAAACGTGTGGAGGTAGTTTGTTACATTTGCGACCATTAATGTAGGAAAATGCAACACGTGAGGAAACAATTAATGAGATAGGAGACAAAATTAACGAAGTAAGTGTATGCACGTGCATCGCAATTAGCGTATTTGCCATCATTAGGCAAGTTCTGAATCTCGCAACAACAAAAACTATAGCTATTAAAAAAAGGAATACGGATATGAGATAGCGCTCTCATAAACACAGAGTGATTATATATATTTATATAAAAAAAAAAAACAGCTGGCTTTGTTCAATTATTACTAGGCACAAGTGTAGCGTATACACTGTTAAAAGTTTTGTCGTGAGTTGCACCAGAAAGTGGAGCTACACAGCTGCACCACTTTCAGAGAAATCAGGCACAAATATGTGGTGCAAACAAAGCCCAACAACACGGTGCAACTTTGCACTACGTTATGATACAAGGTTGCACCACGTTTTTGTTTTTTTAATTTTGTTTCACCACATAATGGTGTATCTTTTCTCAGAAAGTGGTGCAGCTGGTGAAACACCACTTTTTAGTGTAACCTACCACGAAATTTTTAATACTGTAATTACCCAACGCCCCCCTGTAACTGAAAGCTGAACAACTTGTTCATGACGTCATCATAAGTAGATCGCATGCTTATTTCCAGTGCTCGACACCTGAAGAGAATGCTAATGAATAACAAGGAACTATACATCAACTATATCAATATAGTACAACTGTACTAGTGATCTAAATTTCTAGGCGTAGCATATAAATCAAAGTTTCCAAGCTTTCGCACATCAACCAGATGGATTTTTGAAGGAAGGTAGACAGCAAAGTGAATAATAGAACGCTTAAGCAATTTGAACGCGGCGACTTGACTTCAAAGTAAACGAACAGATGCTAATGCAATTATTCATTCAAAGATAGACGGCTTTTAAATGCAAATCAGACTTTGGTTTCTATTCTACTCCAAGAAAATCGGATCACTAGTACAGTCGTACTATTTTGAGTGAAGAGAATATGCTTCTGGTGTAGCCAGAACAGCAAATATTCAGATGCAGTCGTTATTTGTAGTATTTTGTGTGGCAAAACTGATTGGATTTGTGATATAGCGTGACTATAGGGGCGCTGCGTTATTTCACTTGTCAAGATAATTATGTTTTTAGTGCTTACTCCAGCTAGTTTTGCCGTGTAAAATACCTTACAACCATATCTGCTGTTCCGTCTGTTTAGGCTATGCATATTATCATCGACAGACGAACGCAGGAAACGAAAATACGGTCCACTTATGATGACGTCATAAACAAGTTGTTAGTTTTTTACAAGCGAGTCTTGACCTACCTCGGAGGTGACGCAATGTCAAGACAGTAAATTTGCAAAGATAAGCTTCGTTGGTGTAGTTCAGTCAGTCGCACAGCCAACTCCGGAGAAGGCAAATTTGGGTTCGAATCCCGTCACGGGCAAAAATGACAGCCATGAGCAACACTTAGGTTTATATACAGTCGCTCATCCCTGATTTAGGGCCACTGGTTCCATTAAAAGGGCAGTTCCAACGCCATTGGACAGGGAGGGCACCCCTGACTTATCTAGGATTTGAACGATCAACCAGAAACCAGCGACTCGAACATCAGAGTGACAGTTTTACTACTGCATGCCAAACCAGCAATAGAGCAGTTGTCAGTTGAGTTGACCTGTTGCTGGGAGGAATTAGGCCATCGCTTCAAACGTACCACTACGCTGTAAAAAAATTCTGCAATTCAAGAGCCACTTTCCGTCATTCCTTCCGGGAATTGCCGAAACATATTTTTTACACAACTCTTTCCGTGAAATGACAGAAAGAAACCTGAATTAACGGATTTTTTGTACCATGGGAAAATTCAGAATTTTCAGAAACCTTTCCGCAGTTCTTTTCTTATGTTGACGGTAAATTACCGTTTTAAAGATGTGTTAACGGAAAATTCTGAATTTTCAGAAACATTTCAGAAATTTCTTTCGAATATTAACGGCAAATCGTCGTTTTTAAGAGGTGTTAACGGAAAATTCTGAATTTTCAGGAACATTTCAAAAATTTCTTTCGAATATTAACGGCAAATCGTCATTTTTAAGAGCGGAAGATTCTGACTTTTCTGAAACATTTCAGAAATTTCTTTCGAATATTAACGGCAAGTCGTCGTTTTTAAGAGGTGTTAACGGAAAATTTTGAATTTTCAGGAACATTTCAGAAATTTCTTTCGAATATTAACGGCAAATCGTCGTTTTTAAGAGGTGTTAACGGAAGATTCTGACTTTTCTGAAACATTTCAGAAATTTCTTTCGAATATTAACGGCAAGTCGTCGTTTTTAAGAGGTGTTAACGGAAAATTCTGAATTTTCAGGAACCTTTCCGCAATTCCTTTCGTATATTCACGAAAAAATTCGATACTCACTTTTCCCATATCTATGTGACGGAAAATTTTTTTTAACAGAAGCGATTCGCGGGAATACTTGAGGTTTGATTAACTGTTAAATTTCTGTCATCTCTCAGTTGATCAGATTTTGAATTTCTGTAGCGAAATCGGATATTGTGAATAGCATATCGCACTTAATTTTGGTTATTGTGACATCGGATATTTTTCCCCTCTCCCCCATTTTGTGCACCACCTGTTATATATTGTGTTACCGTAAGAAACTGGGTACTTAAATTATTATAAGGTGATTATGTGATGTCAATGTATCACTCTGTGGAGTCCTTAAGACGAAAGCTATTATAGCTATCAAGTAAAAGCGTACATTTAATATTTTCTTAAAGATAACTGACCATTGTCATCACTTTAAAAAATCTCGAGTTCCAAAACATTCTGTTGCTTCGAAAAATCATGATGAAAAAAATCGAGTAGGTTGTGTCGGAGCACGGCCGCAAGGTTTTGCGTGAATACGTCTCATTAGCGCATACTATTTATTTGGATCTAGTAAATGAAAGAAAGACAAATTCAGGAGTCAATTACAAGTTTATTTTTAATTGGTCTATGGTAAGAGAAGATGGATACAAATGGCATACAAGATGTTTATCGAAAGCTGACGAATTGCTCTTCTGCGTGGACTACGTTTGATACATCTATGTTTCTAGCGAATGTCAAGTCGATACAAGTATTGCCGAGTGTGTTAGGAGCAGTCGGTACCTAACTCAGACGAAACTCGCGTTGCATGAAATCAATGAGAGCTCGATTTCGCGACACACCAACGTTGAAATAGCAGGTGATGATGATCGGTGTTTCCAAATCAGGCTCCAAGTCTGGGTTGATTTTCTTTATACTTTCAGAGTATTCAAGTAGCTCCATGTCCATGAGCTTGTGCATTCTGCCGCCGAAATGCTCCTGCTCTGCGCCGCAGTAACTTTCTTTTGCTCCCGATACTTTCTCATGCGTTCTGTCGCGGACATTGCGATGTTTATCGAAAACTGACGAGTTGCTCTTCCGCGTAGACTACGTTCGATGTATTTCTGCTTGGCTTTACGACGCGTATATGCCGACATTGTGAACATTTTCCAACTGCGATCCAAAGTTTTACAACCAACACTGTATTCGATTTCACATCTAATGTCTTAAATCGACAGATCTCAACGTTAACTTCCGTTTGAGAACAATTTCGTAGCGCTTCGCAGTCCCGAGTTATACTGATTTGAAGTTTGCGCGGCGCAGCGGAAAGTATCCAAACCCACGCCCCCATAGCGGCGCGCGAGCTCAAGGTCACTAACAAGTCTTTGTTCCCTTAGCTATCGAATGACACTATAGGTTGGTTTGGTTCGCGTTGATAATATAGAAATTATTAGACCGAACTCCATACCCATTTTTTCGTAACGCTCAACTTTCCGTACTGGCCACCTAGTACTGGTCTGATTTTCAAGACGTATTCACGTCAAAAATACTTACTATAATAATCCTTCCTGTAGAAAAAGTAGAATTATTACAAGCATATTCAAAAAACAATGAGCTCCAACAGAAAATAAAATGATTGTTTCGCCTACATTAATAACAGAAAAAAATCATCACTCGATTAGAGCTTTACCTTATACGTGACTGTGCATCACGAGTCTTTCTGGCTCAACGGTAGTACACGCTGCGGCCATTAAAAAGATCCTTGGTTCGAAAACCACCAAGGGCAACGGGAAATGACTCTCTAACTTTGTATACCGGGGGGGGGGATCTCTGGTAAAAGGGCTGAAAAAGTCAAAATTATAAATTTTGCGAAATGTTTGAGTAAATATGGAAAAACCCGAAACAGACTTTTCTAAAACAATCAGAATTACTGATTACGGAAAAAATAAAATAAAATTAGAAGAAACTGAAACTTTTTAAACGGAAATTCCGTTAAAAGACTGACACTTACCATCAACTTTGCTGTTATTTTCAGAATTTTCAGTGAATTCACACTACTTATGTTTTACAGTGTGTTTACCTATCTAAATTTATATTTGTCTTACAACTTATACATCTATCTGTCAATCTTTCTACGTATCGGCATCTCTATCTATATGTTTTTGTCTGCTGCAAACTTTCTTTGTGTTCATCTGTCGATCAATTTACTTATTCGGTATATACTCGTGTAAACTTTCCCTTACATCTGTCTATTTTTTTAAATAGTTCTTTCCTAGATAACGAATTTTCCTTCTTCATGTTTTAACCATTCTGAAATTACTGAACGATTGCTTGTATTTGTGACTGTTTATCTGTATATCTTGACTGCCTGTACATGTTTGAATTTGTATGGCTGTTTATCTGTGTCTTTTGGTATTAAAACTTTTATTCTTATGTATTATACATCAGTTCATCTGCCCTGTACATCGGAACGTTCTATGTATCCGTCTATAATTTTCTTTCCTGTTCAATCAGTTTTCCTAACTTTCGTGCAAAATCGGTGCATCCCTGTAAAGTTCATTGTTCTGCAATTAGCAAAGATTTGCTCTATAGGCATTTAAAACATTTATCTCTCCATGCCTTTCTTTCGTTAATAAATGTTATATTTGATACAGATTAGTATGTTCCTAGGAAACTCACCATGCAGCAGTTAGAAAATTTCTATTTCCATATATTTGTAGGTATTTTAATCAAGATGTTCTATCTATCTATCTATTTACACTGTAAAAAATAAGTGGTGTGAATTCACGGAAAATAACGTGAACCAAAGTTGCCGGCAACTGTCCGTCTTTTGATGGAAATTCTGTTTTTAAAAGTACCCACTTTTTTTTTCAACTTTCGTATTTTCACAGATTTTCCATAGTTAGTAATTCCGTTTATTTCAGGAAAGTTCGTTCCAAGTTTTTAGACTGAAACTTCGCGAAATCCAACACGCTGAATATTTCAGCCCTTACGCGAGAGAATCCTTCTGCGCCGAGAGTGAGGATCGAACCCGGTATTTTAGATTGAAGCCGCGTGTCTTAAGCACTGAGCCACAATGTCACAGGAACCAGGATTAATTTCAAGGTAAAACTTAATTTCTCGATGCTTTTTTTTTCTTTCAGTAATGCGATGGATTTAGTCATTTTATTTTCTATTGGAGCTTGTTATTTTTTGTAACACATTTCTATTAAGGGTATGCAAAAGTTTCTGCCGTTTTAAGGAGACAGGAACAATCATGAAACCAGTACACATTTATTCAACGAAATATTGGCCGTTAGCATCAATGGCATTTTGCCATTTTCCAGGCAACAAATGAATGCCCCTGTGATAGAAGGACTCAGGTTTTGAGCTGAAGAACGCAGTGACGAAATTTTAAACCTCTGGAACTGTGGTGAACCGCTGTTGGGCTAGTAGAGCATGTTGCATAGAGAGAAACAGATGAAAGTCTGTGGGTGCAATGTCCGGGGAGTAAGCCAGGTGCGGTAAAACCTCCTAGTGTAACTGTTCAAGGGTTGATTTCGTGGTAGCACCGACATGTGGTCTAGCATTATCGTGTAACCAGATGACTGGGCGGCGTCCTTTACCTGTCCATCTGCGTTTTTGCTCGACTGTGGCGTTCAGTTTCATCAACTGATCGCTATGTCGTTGTGCAGTGATTGTTTCTCCTGGTTTCAATAGTTCAAAGTACAGCACTCCATGCATATCCCACCACACACAGAACAGCACCTTTTTCCCGTGGATATCCCGTTTCGCACTGGATGTTGATGGCTGGCCTGGGTCGACCCAGGATCGCTTGCGTACGGGGTTGACGCAATTGACACATTTTTCATCTCCGGTGACAACCTTCTACAAGAAATTCTTCCCTTGAAACCTCTTCAGCAAGGACATGCAGATTCCCAATTGTTGACCAATATTATGCTCCGTTAAAGTATGCGGAACCCACTTACCAATCTTCTGGATCTTTCCCAAGGTCTGTAGGCGCCGTACCACCGTCGATTGAGCCACTTTCAAACGTTTCGCCAGTTGCGTGGTTGATTGTGTGGCATGCTCTTGCAACAGCGATTCCAGCACCTCGTCTGCGAGTTCCTGCGGTCTACCTGCACGTGGCTTGTCTTCCAAGCTTAGATCACCTTTCTTAAACCTGACAAACCGTTCTCGACACGTCCGCTCACCCATAACCATTTCGCCATACGCCTGGCATATTGAACCGTATGCTTCACTCGCACTTTTCCATAAATTAAACATGAATAACAAACAGTGCCGCAAATGAACTTTATCGACCGCCATGATTGGCTTCATGTACGAAATGATAGCACGGGTTGCCGGACAGTTAGACCTCTACAGCGCACAGTAGCGGGTGCGGCGGAAACTTTTGCATACACCTAATAATAATTTCATTTTTTTCTGTACGAGGTATTTTTAGAAATAACGTATTTTTTTCATCGAGATTTTTCGAAACAACAGAGTGATTTGGAGTTTGAGATCTTTTTTTAAATTGACAACAGCTTTCAATTATTTTTAAGAGAAAGGGCAATGAACTGTTTTAGGTATAATATAATTTAACAAAACTTCTAAATATAAAATTTACTCTAAATAGCTTTATAGCTTTTGTCTTAAGTATTTCGCAGACTGATATACAGACATTGTACAATATACAATAAATTAAGTACCCTGTTTCTTACGGTAACAGAATATATAATAGCTGGCGCACAAAATGGGAGAAAGGAGAAGAAATATTTTGTGATAGAGTAACGAAAATTCATGCGATATTCTATCCACATTATCCGATCTCGCTACAGAACTTCAAAATCAAATACTTCAACAGACTATGGAAATTTAACCGTTAATCAAATCCCCAGGTGTTCTCGTGAATCACTGCTATTACCAGAAATGTTTCGTCATATGGATACGGAAAAGTGAGAATGGAGTTTTTCCGTTATTTTACGAAAGGAATTGCGGAAAGGTTTCTGAAAATTCAGAAATTTTCTGGCGCACGAAAAATCTGTGAAATTCAGAGTTTTTTTCCGTCACTTCACGGGAAAAGTATCAGAAACACGCTTCGTTAATTCACGAAAGAAATGAGGGAAAGTGGTTCGTCAGTTTCAGAAATTTTTTAGAGAGCTTATCGTGAAACTTAAAAAGTTTATTTATTAAAAAGTAGAAAGTTTACTTAGAAAAAAAAATTATCAAAAAATATTTAAAAATATTAAAAAATATTAAAAATTTATATGGGTATATAAATAAGTTTTCAGGGATTTAAGGTGAACAAAACACGTTGTTGGAGAACAGAAACAATATTTTAATATTAATCGAAGTATATTATATAAAGTTGTAGCTCCCTCTGAAGCTACAACTTTACCGCATCTTTCGGGCAGTGAACGTATGCTCCGAAGGAAGAATTCCGGTTCCTCGGAAGAGATCCAGTTGTCCAGCCAATTTTTGATGTCTTCATAAGAACTTAACCGTTCTCCAGAAAGTGCTAACTGCATCGACCGGAACAAATGGTAATCCGATGGCGCAATATCTGGTGAATATGGCGGGTGGGGTAGAACTTCACAGTCGGATCGTTCTAAGTACTTTTTCTCAGGTCGAGAAACACGTAATCTTACGTTGTCATGCTGTAAGATGACTTTGTTGTGTCTATTCTCCCATTCCGGCCGTTTTTGCGTGAGAGCTCGTTTTAAATGCATTAATTGGGTTCGATACCGATCACCAGTAATAGTTTCTGACGGTTTCAGCAGTTCATTGTGGATCACACCCTTCTGGTCCCACCAGATACACTACACAGCATTACCTTTGAACCATGGATATTGCGTTTTGGCGTTGAAGGACCTGGTTCACCTGGCTTCACCCATGCTTTCTGCCGTTTAGGGTTATCGTACCATATCCATTACTCGTCGGCAGTAATAATACGATGAAAAAAAACTTTCTTTTTTGCCTTTAAAGCAGCAATTCGCAAATGGTTTTTCGACGTTCAAGGTCTCTTTCCCGCAAAGCATGTGGAACCCAATTCCCTTCTTTTTGCACCATTCCCATGGCAGCTAAACTTTGTCAAATGCATGGTTGACTAACATTTAATGCTGCTGCTAGTTCTCTTTGGGTCTGGCACGGATCCTCGTCGAGTAAAGCTTCTGATTCGGCATCAGCAATGTTTTTGGGTGGTCCAAAACTTTCTTTATCACTGACATCGAAATCGTTCCTTTTGAATCGTCTACACCAATACTCACATGTTTTTTATAGATGGGGAATGTTCACCATAGATTTCTGACATTAAGCGATAGCTGTCGGCAGCACTTTTCTTGACAATAAAGTAATGCACTAACACTTCCCGCAAATGCTGTTTTGTCGGGACGAAAGTTGCCATTTTCCATCCAGTAAAACAAATACGTCTTCGCACCTCAATCGGACGTCGTATACTGACTCTGACAGCTGGCGTCTCGTACTGCGATATCGCAGTGTTGCCACCTTAAAATACATGCGAGCAGTAATAAGTACGACACCGAATTATTATTAAAAATATTAATAAAAATTATTTAAACATGTTAAAATATTATAAATTACTTAAAAATATTACTTTTTATTTATTAAAAAGTAGAAAGTTTACTTAGAAAGTTTTTATAAATTTTTAGAAAGTTTATCGTGTAAGTTTATTTAATTTTTAGAAGGTTTATTTTTTTTTTTTTTAGAAAGTTTATCGTGTTACAGTTTCTACTTCGAATCATTCCTACATTTTTATCTGCACATAACTGTGTTAAAGACTACCTAATCACAATTTCCCATGAAAGAAAAAAAAAATATCTTTTAATCCACATGATTGCACTCTTTGAAAGTTGATAACGTTGAAATTAGGGAATTATTACTTCTTCGATACCCGCGTAGTTTTGTACCCTGACATTTATGCAACTTTGTGTTTTTTCCATTCCATTGGAATAAATAATAATATCCCACTTTGGAATAAATAAGTATATTCCTAGAAAATTCACCTTGTTGCAATTAGCGAAAGACTGCATTCAAACACTGTGTTTTCTAATACGCATTTCGGCGACGTGTGAGCGAACAATAATACATTCTCCTTCGACCTCAGAACGTTATTAACGCCAAATCACCAAGGAGGTAGAAATGACTAAATGACACAGAGTAATTAATTCAGTTTCATGAGGAAGACGAAGCGCGGTGAAAGCGACGGATTTTGCGGCCCTGTCATTCCCGGTGGAATTAAGTCCCGGAAATACAAAACTTACTTCCGAGAAGACCTTACTTAGCCCATTGAAATTCTTGATTTTCGATTTTAATGAAGGGCCGCTTCCTGAAACTTCTGACATACTCCGGATGACGCCTTTCAAATATTACGAGAAAGTGCATGCTTCATAAAAAGATTGCTTATTTCTCACATTATTGTAATCTAAATATACGATGTCATCACTGTGTTCACGTTATTTTTTTATAAGCAATGAATAGCAACTGGAAAATTGTTCATCCGACACCGCTGAGATCAAACCCCAGATCTCTCGATAACTAATAAAGATTTATAATGAGACCATTAATAAGGATTTGTGTAGTCAGATGCTGACTGATAAACCACGAATAGCGCTGTGAATTGTTGGCACCGTAGCGTAAAGCGACCGCATTCGGTGAGTTATCGAGAGATCTGGGGATCGATCCCAGCGGTGTCTGATGAACAAATTTTCAGTTGCTATTCGTTGTTTATCAAAATAACGTGGGCAGAGCGATGACATTGTATATTTAGATTATCTCCACGTATTTAAAATATATTCACTATTGTAATCTAGATGAATGAATGCTCAAACAATACCACTGGTACAACATCGTCCTTGAAAGTAGTCTGGAAATTAATTGAAAATAGTATAACTATACTAAAAATCCGAAAATTCTTGGCGTATGTCTACCTTCCTTGAGAAAGCCATCTGGTTGATGTGCGAAAGCTTGGAAACCTTTATTCCTATTCTACGTCAAGAATTTTCGAATTTTTAGTATAGTTATACTATTTCGAATAAAATTTGGTGTACAGTTCCTACTTTTTGGAAATTTATTGTTCATAAGAAAATTATTTCAGTTTATTGTTGCCGTTTCCTTCGGGATTGTGATGGAAGTTTCTGGTGGCTATAATATTCCAGTCTTAAAAGCACTTAAATATTTTGTCTAGGAATCCCAAAAACGAAATTAGAAAAAAAAAAGCGACCAACTCAAAATGTTTTTACGTTATTAATTAGCGTGTGTTCTAGAACAAGAAAACTTCGCGTGTTACAAACAGTGTGGATAGCTGGGAAGGTGAATTACCATAAAGAAAACAAACATAAAGACTAGAACTCTGTCTTTAAACTCATAGTCAGCGCGAGACTCCTGTAATATTCAGTGAATCTAATTTCTGCGAAGAACAAGGTCATTAAATCGTACAATACAAACTGGAGTTATGACTTGCCACTCTTGTCATAATTTACACCAATAGACGGAATCACAACTCCAAATTTGTATTGTACACTGGTGCAATCCTGTATTCATGGTTTATCTGCTTTTCCGGGCGGGCAATCACGGGAGATAATGAATTCTATTCATCCTGATTCGCTAAATATGCCGCTGCTTCGACTGGCGATTCCTGTGATGTGTTAAACTCAAATTACTCGGAAACTTGAAACTTGGTCGTTCTGGGTGGTGTAGTGGTTAGCATACTCGGGAACAAACCGGGTGACGCGGCTTCGATATCCCGCTCCAGAAATTTTTATGTTTACGGATATTGTATAACTTACCACTCTTGTCATAATTTACATGAACAGGCGGAATCACAACTCCAAATTTGCATTGTACACTTTTGTAATACCGTATTCATGGTTTATTACATCGTGGTTAAACACGTGGCCAAATTTCAAATTCGGAAACACTCGTTGGATTAATTATCTATAAGGGAAAGTAGGGAGATATCCAACTCTCCACTCTTCAAATAAGGAATGAATCAAATGTTTGACGCTCCGGTGGAGCAATGATCCAAGCGCTGGCTTCTGACCACTCGTCCGAGATGGGTCCTGGTTCGAATCCTGTTGAGGCATGGTTGTTGTTTTCGTCTTGTGCCACTGGTTCTTTCCCTTCTTCGGACCAGTGGCCCTAAATTAGGGACAGGCTTGTAGCCCATCAAGTTGCTCACAGTGGTCGTTAAACTCCTTCTTCAAATAAAACAAAGAACTTCAACGTCAAATGTAGGGCTTGCTCACGGCATTCCATATATCAAAATGTTTCAAGGTTAAAATAAAGGTACCAAAATAAAGCACTTAGATGTTCATCTGGTGCTTCAATAAGCTACACCAGGTACTGCACTTGAAGAAAATTCCACACCCGCAGTAGAATAACAATTCCAAAGGTAGATAACAAAACAAGGAAAACAGTTTGTGTCCTCAATATGACGTTTATTCAGTGCTTCAACATGATGCACCAGGAATAGCCCTTAAAGGCAATTCCACACGCACAGTAGAATAATTCCAAAGGAAGATAAAAAACAACAGTTCTTGTCCTCAATATGACGTTTATTCGGTACTTCAATACAGTACATCAAGAATAGAACATGAAGACAATTCCACATTCGCAGTATAATAACAACTCCAAAGAAAGGTATCAAAACAAGAAAGACAGTTCGCGTCCTCAGTAGAAGTTTCTCATGCGCTTCATTTCCGTATGCCAGGAATAGTATTTCAAAACAATTCCACACTCGCAAACAATCAACAGTGATACTAATTTTTACGTCTTATTTTATTTTATGTCCAATCAATAACGATGGTAATTTTCAGCCACTTAATGTTCTACTTGAAAAAGCTTCCCAGTGGTGAGCGAAAGCTTGTCGATAAATGTATGCTGTTTTACGCCAGTTAATGAACGGATTCGTGCAAAGCTTATAAGCACTTTGATTTTGCATAGTCTGATGTACTCTTAACTAATATAGTAATTTTACTACGCAATCATGCTCAAACAGAACCGATTAACGTGAAAATCTTTGTAACAATCAGATATGAAGTGAGTGTAATGCTGATAACGTCTCACCATCTATCACACAACCATACAGCGATCATTTATTGTTACATGCTGCATGACCTTTGATTGACCGACAGTATTGTCATATCAAGAAAAACTTTTGGGAGTTCAGACGTGATATTAAATTCAGAAAGTTTAATCGAGAAAGGTTTTATATGTCACAATACTTAACGAACCATTTGTTTATAATACGTATATGGAAGTGCAATGTGTCGCCCCGGTAGCGCAGTGGTTTAACAAGGGATGTGTGAATGTTCGAACGCGCCGATTGACATCAGACGTGGCGCATGCGTACTGGTATGAGTACGGACTACAGTAGGGTGAGTCATTCCCGTGTAAAACGTGTTAAATGCCAGCAGCGCCACCTGTCCTCTAAAACACGCTCGTCATAAGTCGCGTAGTTTGCGTGGAGTGAACAGCATGTAAGTGAACAGCATGTAAGTGAACAGCTCGTGTGTATTGCACTGCACATTGTGTGAGGTGCTATAGTAATTATTCAAACATAGTGAAAATTGTCACCATTAACCCCCCATGAATGTCGTTGAGCTGCTGAAAGCCAAAATAAGGCGTCGAGTTACCGATGAAACGCTAATTGGGATTTGGAAGATGAGTCATTTGCGACAGTTTTAACCAACGTAATTATCAGCAAGTACGAAAATGAATTGGAAGCGATGCACGCAACGACACTCGACAGGAATAGTAAAGACGACAGCGTTGGGAAGGATGACAACTCTGACAGGGATGTATTCTTGGTCCCCCTAGGGAAACATGACATTGGATTTCTGCCGCCCCGGTGGCGCGGCCGACGTTAAACACGTTTTGCACGTTTCATGCCGATTGGCGCGTTCGAACCCACATACATCTCTTATAAGCGATGGCCTCTGATCATTCGTCCGAACGGGGTCCGGGTTCCAATCCCGGTGAGGCATGGATGTTGTTTGTCTTACGGCACTGGCTCTCTCCCTTCCCTGGAACCAGTGACCCTAAATTAGGGACGGGCGACTGCTTATAGCCCATTGAGTTGCTCGCTCACGGTGGTCGTTAAACCTCCAATAAAAAAAAAAAAAAAAAAAAAAAAAAAACATTGGATTTCTTGGTGGCGCTGCTGGCGTTGAACACGTTTTACACGGGAATGACTCACCTTACGGTGGTTCGTACTCATACCTTGCACACATGTGCCACGTTTCATGCCGATTGGCGTGTTCGAACCCACATACATCCCTTGTAAGCGCGGGCTTCTGGCCATTCGTCCGAGAAGAATCTGGGTTCGAATCCCAGTGAGGAATGGATGTTGTGTTTGTCTTACGGCACTGGCTCTCCTCCTTCCCTGGAGCCAATGGCCCTACATTAGGGACGGGCGACTGCTTATAGCCCACTGAGTTGCTCATGGTGGTCGTTAAACCTCCAATCATAAAAAAAAAAAAAAAAGTAATTAAAAACGTAGTCAGTCTCTTACTTCTCAAATAAAGAACCATTTACCTTGTTAAAACACAAACCTGCCGGTGACGAGGATGCAAACGTCATCCCTTTGCTCCGGAGCCGAATAATTTACCATTAACCTACACCGACGGAATTTATAGCGGCTACTTTTCTGTCTTGACATGTGCTTCATGATGATCATGATCATATGTAGGGGATTTTAGGAAGGGAGTGTCTGACCGCAGGTCTTTAACAACCCTTAGAAATAGGAAACTAGGAGATTCGGGCTAGAGCGCCCAATAGGAAAGTGACACGGAAGCGAAGTCGAAAGGGGGAGGAAGACGCCTTTATTTATTACCGGGGGCCAGTAGCCGGGTTCCGACGGCTTAACGTGCCCATCCGGCGCACAGCGGGTATTTAGTGGATCGAGCGTTCGTCCCTGCCTGGGATCGAACCTGAGGCCCTTCCCGTGGCAGTCACGAACGTTGCCAACTCGGCCACCCGCGGCACGACATGTGCTTCACCTTTATGGTACGTCATAGCATCTCTCTCGTAATTCTTTTTTGCAAAGCGAAGAAGAAATTCTCGTTTATTCCAGACTATGTGTGGAAGAAACATCACACATTTTTCGAAGAACCCAACGGCCAGTAGATCCATTTCCACAATCGGGCGTCAATGCGAAAATGCAAATTTGCCAATGACGGAAATCAAACTCGCATCACTCCGCTCCGGTGCCGAATGCTTCACCATTAAGCTACACCGAAGGAATTTATCGATGCAACTTTTCCGTTTTGACATGTCATTCACGTCTGTAGTACATCATAACCTGCAATAAAAAAAGCGAAAATGCAATGTACATGGGCATATGTAAAAGATTCTTCTGTTGCTGTAAGGAAGAGCGGGAAGTTCTGTTGTCTTCATCAAGAAAAGTAAGTTCTGTCGGTGTACGGAATATGAAGTGATCCTGGTGCCGCCGTAAAGGAAAACATGTGATTCTGCTGCTTCTGTATGAAAGAGTCGGTTATTCCCTGCATGGAAGAATAGGTGGTTCTGTAGCCGCCATAAGGAAGATAAAGAGGAGAGTTAGAGGTTCTGCTGACATTGTACGGAATAGTAGAAGGTTATGGTGTCGCCATAAGGAAGAGTACGTTGTTCTACTGCCTAGTTAAGGAAGAATAAGAGGTTCTGCTAACACTGTACAGAATAGTAGAAGGCTATGGTGTCGCCATAAGGAAGAGTACGTTGTTCTACTGCCTAGTTAAGGAAGAACAAGAGGTTCTGCTGACACTGTACGGAATAGTAGAAGGTTATGGTGTCGCCATAAGGAAGAGTACGTTGTTCTACTGCCTAGTTAAGGAAGAATAAGAGGTTCTGCTGACACTGTACGGAATGGTAGAAGGTTATGGTGTCGCCATAAGGAAGAGTACGTTGTTCTACTGCCTATTTGAGGAAGAACAATAGGTTCTGCTCACACTGTACGGAGTAGTAGAAGGTTATGGTGTCGCCATAAGGAAGAGTACGTTGTTCTACTGCCTAATTAAGGAAGAACAAGAGGTACTGCTGACACTGTACGGAATAGTAGAAGGTTATGGTGCCGCCATAAGGAAGAGTACGTTGTTCTACTGCCTAGTTAAGGAAGAACAAGAGGTTCTGCTGACACTGTACGGAATAGTAGAAGGTTATGGTGCCGCCATAAGGAAAAGTACGTTGTTCTACTGCCTAGTTAAGGAAGAACAAGAGGATCTGCTGACACTGTACGGAATAGTAGAAGGTTATGGTGCCGCCATAAGGAAGAGTACGTTGTTCTACTGCCTCGTTAAGGAAGAACAAGAGGTTCTGCTGACACTGTACGGAATAGTAGAAGGTTATGGTGCCGCCATAAGGAAAAGTACGTTGTTCTACTGCCTAGTTAAGGAAGAACAAGAGGATCTGCTGACACTGTACGGAAGAAGTAGAAGGTTATGGTGCCGCCATAAGGAAAGAGTACGTTGTTCTACTGCCTAGTTAAGGAAGAACAAGAGGTTCTGCTGACACTGTACAGAATAGTAAGAAGGTTATGGTGCCGCCATAAGGAAAAGTACGTTGTTCTACTGCCTAGTTAAGGAAGAACAAGAGGTTCTGCTGACACTGTACGGAATAGTAGAAGGTCATGGTGTCGCCGTAAGGAAGAGTACGTTGTTCTACTGCCTAGTTAAGGAAGAACAAGAGGTTCTGCTGACACTGTACGGAATAGTAGAAGGTTATGGTACCGCCATAAGGAAGAGTACCTTGTTCTACTGCCTAGTTAAGGAAGAACAAGAGGTTCTGCTGACACTGTACCGAATAGTAGAAGGTTATGGTGCCGCCATAAGGAAGAGTACGTTGTTCTACTGCCTAGTTAAGGAAGAACAAGAGGTTCTGCTGACACTGTACAGAATAGTAGAAGGTTATGGTGCCGCCATAAGGAAAAGTACGTTGTTCTACTGCCTAGTTAAGGAAGAACAAGAGGTTCTGCTGACACTGTACGGAATAGTAGAAGGTTATGGTACCGCCATAAGGAAGAATACCTTGTTCTACTGCCTAGTTAAGGAAGAACAAGAGGTTCTGCTGACACTGTACCGAATAGTAGAAGGTTATGGTGCCGCCATAAGGAAGAATACGTTGTTCTACTGCCTAGTTAAGGAAGAACAAGAGGTTCTGCTGACACTGTACGGAATAGTAGAAGGTTATGGTGCCGCCATCAGGAAAAGTACGTTGTTCTACTGCCTAGTTAAGGAAGAACAAGAGGTTCTGCTGACACTGTACGGAATAGTAGAAGGTCATGGTGTCGCCGTAAGGAAGAGTACGTTGTTCTACTGCCTAGTTAAGGAAGAACAAGAGGTTCTGCTTACACTCTACGGAATAGTAGAAGGTAATGGTGTCGCCATAAAGAAGAGTACGTTGTTCTACTGCCTAGTTAAGGAAGAATAAGAGGTTCTGCTGACCCTGTACGGAGTAGTAGAAGGTTATGGTGTCGCCGTAAGCAAGAGTACGTTGTTCTACTGCCTAGTTTAGGAAAAACAAGAGGTTCCTCTGACACTGTACGGAATAGTAGAAATTATGGCGTCGCCGTAAGGAAGAGTACGTTGTTCTACTGCCTAGTTAAGGAAAGAACAAGAGGTTCTGCTGACACTGTACGGAATATTAGAAGGTTATGGTACCGCCATAAGGAAGTGTACGTTGTTCTACTGCCTAGTTAAGGAAGAACAAGAGGTTCTGCTGACACTGTACGGAATAGTAGAAGGTTATGAATCCGCCATAAGGAAGAGTACGTTGTTCTACTGCCTAGTTAAGGAAGAACAATAAGTTCTGCTGACACTGTACGGAAGAGTAGAAAATTATGGTGTCGCCGTAAGGAAGAGTACGTTGTTCTACTGCCTAGTTAAGAAAGAACAAGTGGTTTTCCTGACAATGTATGGAGTGGTAGAAGGTTATGGTGCCACCATAAGGAATAGTACGTTGTTCTACTGCCTAGTTAAGGAAGAACAAGAGGTTCTGCTGACACTGTACGGAATAGTAGAAGGTTATGGTGCCGCCATAAGGAAGAGTACGTTGTTCTACTACCTAGTTAAGGAAGAACAAGAGGTTCTGCTGACACTGTACGGAATAGTAGAAGGTTATGGTGCCGCCATAAGGAAAAGTACGTTGTTCTACTGCCTAGTTAAGGAAGAACAAGAGGATCTGCTGACACTGTACGGAAGAGTAGAAAATTATGGTTTCGCCGTAAGGAAGAGTACGTTGTTCTACTGCCTAGTTAAGGAAGAACAAGAGGTTCTGCTGACACTGTACGGAATAGTAGAAGGTTATGGTGCCGCCATAAGGAAGAGTACGTTGTTCTACTGCCTAGTTAAGGAAGAACAATAGGTTCTGCTGACACTGTACGGAAGAGTAGAAAATTATGGTGTCGCCGTAAGGAAGAGTACGTTGTTCCACTGCCTAGTTAAGGAAGAACAAGAGGTTCTGCTGACACTGTACGGAATAGTAGAAAGTCATGGTGTCGCCGTAAGGAAGAGTACGTTTTTCTGCTGCCCAGTTAAGGAAGAACAAGAGGTTCTGCTTACACTGTACGGAATAGTAGAAGGTTATGGTGCCGCCATAAAGAAGAGTACGTTGTTCTACTGCCTAGTTAAGGAAGAACAAGAGGTTCTGCTGACACTGTACGGAAGAGTAGAAGGTTATGGTGCCGCCATAAGGAAGAGTACGTTGTTTAGAAGGTTATGGTGCCGCCATAAGGAATAGTACGTTGTTTTACTGCCTAGTTAAGGAAGAACAAGAGGTTCTGCTGACACTGTACGGAATAGTAGAAGGTCATGGTGTCGCCGTAAGGAAAAGTACGTTGTTCTACTGCCTAGTTAAGGAAGAACAAGAGGTTCTGCTGACACTGTATGGAATAGTAAAAGGTTATGGTGCCGCCATAAAGAAGAGTACGTTGTTCTACTGCCTAGTTAAGGAAGAACAAGAGATTATGCTAACACTGTACGGAGTGGTAGAAAGTTATGGTGTCGCCATAAAGAAGAGTACGTTGATCTACTGCCTATTTAAGGAAGAGTACGTTGTTATATTACCTAGTTAAGGAAGAATAAGAGGTTTTGCTCTCTCCGTATGGAAGAGTCAGTTGCTCTGCTGTCACGGTAGTGAACAGTGTCTTTGCATAGAAGTGTAGGAGGTTCCCTTTTTACGTTAAGGACTAGAAGGTAATTCTGGTTCAAAATATAGTATTTAGCTTTAGTGTTACTGAACAGAAGAAGTAGGATGCTATCTTTGTCCATAAACTGAAATAGGTGAGAGTAGTGTCCCCACTGTACTGAAGTAATATAAAAGGGGTACTTTTTATTTACTGGGGATTTTGAGAGCCTACGTAAATGATTTCCTCCGAAATTTGGCCTTTACATACTTTTTCTGTGAAAACGATGTCGGAATAACTACGTGTTTTTTTCGGGGTGTCTGAAATATATATATATTTTTGTACCCTTTAAAAAAAAAGGATGGGAAAAAAAGTGGACAGAAAGGTATTACATAATTATGCATCCTGTTCCTGTAAAACATTGGTAGTTGAATGTATTAATACAAATTTGACTCTTCTAGCGATATTCAATTACTCATTCTTTCACAGAATTTGTACAGAATCATCGATTCACCAAAAAAAAAAAAAAAAAAAAAAAAAAAAGGTGCGGACAGTGAGCTCATAAATCAATGGTAGATCAGAACTTCCTTGCTGAGAAATAAGCCCGAGTCGAGGGCTGCACAGTAAGAATAACATAAAAAAAAACCTGCAAACCCATAAGAGAGAAAAGTGGACATGCATTCATCTTTCTGTTTGAAGCATGATCACCTCTGTGACTTATAGCATGGCTATTCTCAGAATATTTTATGTTTCCTCAGAAACGGTACCACATTTTTATGCTAGCCCAGAGGAATTCGAATGATGCTGTGAGCTGAGCCTAGAAACTTTGCGCTCAAATAAGAACAACAGCAACGCCCACTTACATTTACTAAATGACTCCCTTATAATGGCTGAATTGTTATACACTGAATTGTTATACACTGCAGCCAAAAATTTTGCCAATGCGGAATTTCACTCATTTCTGTTTACTTAAAATATCATACCAGTTACGGTTAAGGAATCTCTTTACGAATTTCTTTGTTGAAGTCAACATTAATACTTGTCAGTAAATAACTTTTAAGAGAATCCCTTAAGAAACCGTAATATCTTCTGTACTGCGAAGTGGCTACAAAGTATTTGTGATTCAAGGAACAATATCATTCCATGTATGTTGAATGAAAGTAAAGGAACGCAAAATTGTCTGGAAGTGTATGAAACAAATAACCAAAGCCTTCTATTTGGAAACGGCTATTCTGATCAGAACTGTAGCATAGTTTCATCAAATGCCGTAAAACTTTCGTAATTTACACGAGAAGTAATCTTCCTTTCTCGCTACGCGATCCTCATTTAAAGTACATGAAATAGAATGTGTACATCACGCAGTTATCACTTTTGTATAAACATAAATACACTCAGATCTCACACATTTTGATAAAAATCGAAATGTGTACTGACTTCGTTTCTTAAAGAATCTCTAAAGTAAATATACAATTTGTACATACATGAACAGTTCGTTTCATAAGGATCATATTTTGATATAAAGATTCACGGACTTTGTTTCGTAAGCGACCTCATTTAGGTCTTAAGGCACACAAATTTAATTTCACGTGAACTTCCGGTTTGGTGTAAATACACACATGCCTGATATTCACACACAGACCTGATATCCGCGGGCAGCCTAGTGGGCAACGTTCGTGACTGTCACGCAAAGGACCTCAGGTTGTATCCCAGGCAGGTACGAACACTCGATCCGCTAAATATCCGCCTTCCGTCGGATGGACACGTTAAGCCTCCTGGTAATAAATAAGGGCGTCTTCCTCTCCCTTTCTACCTTGTTTCCCTGTCACTTTCCTATCGGGCACTCTAACCTAAATCTCCTCGCTTCCTATTTCTAAGAGTTGTTTAACACCTTGGGTCAGACACTCCCTTCCTAAAATTCTCCACATATCATCATTCGTATAAAGACACATTGAAATCGTTACGCATGAATCTCATTTTTAGATAAAAGCACACAGATTCATTTTTGTAAAATATCACATTTTGGTATAAAAACACACAGACTTCATTTCGCAAAAGCTTCATTCATGTGTAAAAGCATATGAATTTAATTTCATAAGGAGTCTCATTTCAGTATAAAGACACATGAATTTCATTTTGCTACGACCTCATTTTCGTATAAAAGCAAATGGATTTCATTTCATGAGGGATCTCATTTTGGTATAAAGACACGCGGATTTCTTATCGCAAGGACTTCCTTTTTATGTAAAAGCAAATGGATTTCATTTTGTATGTAATCTCATTTTGGTATAAAGACACGCGAATTTCTTATCGCAAGGACTTCCTTTTTGTGTAAAAGCAAATGGATTTCATTTTGTATGTAATCTCATTTTGGTATAAAGACACGCGAATTTCATTTCGCAAGGACCTCATTTTTGTATGAAAGCAAATATATTACATATCATAAGGGACCTCATTTTGGTATAAAGATACATAGATTTCATTTCGCAAGGACCTAATTTTTATATAAAAGCAAATGGATTTAATTTCATGAGGGATCTCATTTTGGTGTAAAGACCCGCTCATTTCATTTTGAGAGGACTTCATTTTTGCATAAAAGCAAAGGGATTTGATTTCATATGGAATCTTATTTTGTTATAAAGACACACGGATTTCATTTCGCAAGGACTTCATTTTCGTATAAAAGCAAATGAATTTCATTTCATAAGGCATCTCATTTTGGTATAAAGATACATGGATTTCATTTTGCAAGGACCTCATTTTTGTATAAAAGCACATGGATTTCACTTCATAAGGGATCACATTTTATAAGGTATCTCATTTCATAAGGGATCTCATTTTGTTGTAAAGATACGTGGATTTTATTTCCTGATGTACCTCATTTCTGTATAACAACGCGCTTAGTTCTTTTCTCAAGGAAATGCATTTTGATGTGAAGATTCGCGTACGTGAGTTTGATGTAAAACACAAGAGCCGTCCTAGTGGCCTAATAGTTTGAGGTGCTGCCTTCTGGCCATTAGTCCGAGATGGGCTCGGGTTCGAGCGCCAGGTGAAACATGTGTGGTTTGCTTGTCTCATGGCACTGTTACGATCCATTCCCTGACTCCAGTGACCCCTAAATTAAGGGCAGGTGATTGCATATAGCCGTCCGAGTCGTTCAAGTAGTTGTTAAACCCCCAGAACAAAACAACAACTTCAAAAATTACACATGAACCAGATTTTGATATGTGATCTTATTTTGGCACGTTTTAGATTTCGTAAAGTATCACATTTTGGCATAGTAACATCAGGACCTAATTTTGATACACAAAAAATACAAGAATTCTTTTGCAACGAACCACATACGTGACTAAAGTCACACGGACCTCATTCTGGTAAAAAAGACACTCGGATTTTACTTTTTGATACACAAAAATACAAGAATTATTTTGCAACGAACCACATACGTGACTAAAGTCACACTGACCTCATTCTGGTAAAAAAGACACTCGGATTTTACTTTTTGATACACAAAAAATACAAGAATTATTTTGCAATGAACCACATACGTGACTAAAGTCACACTGACCTCATTCTGGTAAAAAGACACCCGGATTTTACTTTTTGATACACAAAAAATACAAGAATTCTTTTGCAACGAACCACATACGTGATTAAAGTCACACTGACCTCATTCTGGTAAAAAGACACTCGGATTTTACTTTTTGATACACACAAAATGGAAGAATTCTTTTGCAACTAACCATATACGTGACAAAAGTCACACTGACCGCATTCTGGTAAAACGACACTCAGATTTCATCTTTTAGCGGACCTAATTTTGGCATGAAGAGACAAGTGCTTCAGATCGTAATAGACTGTATTTTTTGTGCAAACACACAAATGATTTTGATACGAAGATATGCAGACCTGTTGTGTTATGGTGTAAGCCTACGAGATGAGATCATGGTTACAAACCTCCTTCTTATATCGATGCCGTTTTAGAGAAACGACGGAGCCGCCCCTATGGAGCAGTGGTCTAAGCGATGGCTTCTGATCATTCGTCCGAGAGGGGTTCGGGCTTGAATCCCGGTGAAGCATGGATAATGTGTTTGTCTTACGGCACTGGCTCTCTCCCTTCCCTGGAACCAGTGAGCCTAAATTAGGGACGGGCGACTGCTTATATCCTTTGAGTTGCTCACGGTAGTCGTTAAACCTCAAACAAAAGAAAAAACAAAAAAACGACGGATGTCATGCACCATATCTATATCAAAAGTTTTTCACGACCGTAAGATATACACTGGACAAAGAACCTGACAGTTCCTTTACAATGATATATAGATTAAGAAGCTTTTATATGACCGCGACTCTCCAAAACTTGAATGTACTGATCTTTAACTTATTTCCATTCCGTGAATTTATTCCTTAAAGAGAATCAGATCTTTCAAAATATATATCTGTGAAAAAGAAGTAATCGGAGATGCTATGATGAAAAAAAGAAAGAAGCAGCGCGCAAAAACTGCGAAAAAGGGAAGATTTGCTCATGAACTGTAAAAGAGAATATCACGAGGAACAAGGAATGTTTCGGACGTAGCCATAGAGACACGGTGTTTAAGGTCTGGGAAAAAGACCAGGTGACAACGTCAGGACTATTGAAGACGGTTAACTGAAGAAGAGATCTCGTGCTTTAAGCTTCTGGAACGCATAATGATTGTCCTCTACGGTCAATGAACAGCGATTGGTTCAGAATAAAGGCAGATTTTCCACGCCAAAGAATTGAACCAGGCCAACACGAAATCAATAGATTTAGGGATTTCCGTATTTGTTTTTGCAGATTTCCCCTTATCTGAAAAAATATTTCTTTTCTTTTGTGGTATATTTGATACAGCACGCTTTTGGTATCGCTGTCACACGGAATCCCATAAAATGTTCAACTAGAAAAAAATACCTGCTTACAATTTTTTTTTATATTTCATAGACATTTTTTGTTTATATCTAATTCATTCGCGAAACACAATGTTCTCATTTCTTCCTTTTTAAATATTTGCTCACGTAAGAAAACAGAAAGCTTGTCAGACATTCACTGAAGGAGATGCGGTTAAAATGAGACTCCGAAACATACACTATTTAGACAAAGATATTTTGAAACCTCAATATTTGCGAATAAACATGCTTTTGCGAAACCAGACGCGCATTTGGCGTTGTGCGTTCGTTGCTTTATATAAAGGGAGTATCCATACACCTCTCAGACAGCACGAGGAGCTGAGGAAAGCACGTGGAAAGGGGAGCTGAGGAAAGCACGTGGAAAGGGGAGCTGAAGAAAGCACCTACTACACCTATCAGAGGACTGCATGGGAATGACTGAGGAAAGAAGACTGCAACTCAGTAACTGCAAATGTAAAACTAGACCGCATGGAAAGGACTGATGAAAGAAGAGGACTGGACTGGACTGCAAGGAAAGGACTGGTGAAAGAAGAGGACTGGACTGGACTGCAAGGAAAGGACTGGTGAAAGAAGAGGACTGAACTGGACTACATCGGAAGGAAGAGGACTGCATGGAAAGGACTGAGGAAAGAAGAGGACTGCATGGGAAAGACTACACCTATCAGAGGACTGCATGGGAAAGACTACACCTATCAGAGGACTGCATGGGAAGCTGAAGAAAGCACGTGCTACACCTATCATCACGGGAAGCTGAAGAAAGAAGGGGACTGCATGGGAAAGACTACACATATCAGAGGACTGCATGGGAAGGACTGATGAAAGAAAACTGCAACTCAGTAACTGCGAATATAAAACTGGACTGCGTGGAAAGGACTGATGAAAGAAGACGACTGGACTGGACTGCATCGGAAGGAAGAGAACTGCATGGAAAGGCCTGAGGAAAGAAGAGGACTGCATAGGAAAGACTACACCTATCATAGGAATGCATGGGAAGGACTACACCTATCAGAGGACTGCATGGGAAGGACTACACCTATCAGAGGACTGCATGGGAAGGACTACACCTATCAGAGGACTGCATGGGAAGCTGAAGAAAGCACGTGCTACACCTATCATCACGGTAAGCTGAAGAAAGAAGGGGACTGCATGGGAAAGCCTACACCTATCGGAGGACTGCATGGGAAGCTGAGGACAGCACGTGCTACACATATCAGCACGGGAAGCTGAGTAAAGCGCGACAGCACGGCAAGCGTGAGGAAAGCACGTGCTATACCTATCAGACAGTATGGGAAGCGACTATACAACGCGGATCTGAATTGATGGACTTTGAAAGCTACATGGTGGTTGGATGGCACCTGAGGAAGCAATCAGTGGGTGGCATTGCCGATCTTAAAGGATTCACAGAATCCACCCTCCCAGATGTTTTTCAGCAATGGAAAGCAGATGGTGTCAGTACAACGAAGGCATGCACTGGGAGGCCTCACAAACTGAGTGTTCATGTCAAACAAAGCTTACTGCGGAATGTAAAAGAAACACGTACACGTCCTCTGCGAAAGACATAGCGAGTGACGTCAAGCAAGCTGCTGGAATAGCTACTTGCACTGGAACATTCCGTCATGAATTGCATTCCCATAGTAACCATGCTAAATCAGCTGAGCATCATTCCGGGAAATGCTGGATGACAACTGCTGTGTTGCGACGTTCGCCGTTCGTGCAAAATAGAATCGTATATGAGAATCATGTGGACTGACAAATCATACTTCTCACATTTTCATTCGGATGGTCGTACTTCGATGTGGCGTTTTTCAGGTAAATGCTATCAGGAGGACTGCCTTGTCCCTTCAGTCATGTTTCGAGGGAGAACTGTTGAGAGTGAAACTGTTCCTACTGGGAATGACTCGGGCGTTTGGATGTGCGGCCGTCCAGCCTAACAACCGGCAGGTACGAAGACATTCTGAACAATTTCTCACTACCTACGCTGTGGAGGTACTTCGGTACAGTGTTCTGCTAGTTTCAGCAAGATCAAGAACCCTCTCACACTACAAGATTCGTCCAAGCCTAGTTTGAGGAGCAGGATGTCCAAGTGTTGGATTAACCGGCCCAAAATCCCGATCTGGATCCAATAGAACATCTGTTGGACGAGCTGGAACCCCGAATCCGGTCTCGGCCGGTAATACCTCCAGCTGTAGCAGATACTTTGCAGGAGGAATGGAGGAAAATTTTGGTACAGACCTACCGTCATCTCGTGGATAACATGCATAGAAGGATCGCAGTAGTCATAACTGCCAAAAAATAGTCAGACTATATGCTGATTTTTTCTAATAAATGCTCTCGTTTCCGTTCCACCTATGTGTCCGAATTCTTTTGTCTACATAGTGCATATAGTATAGTTAACACGATGATGTACGATGGTACATCATCGTGTTAACTGTATAGTTTGTCGATGATGTACGATGGTACACAACCCATATTCTGTTTGTTTTTTTGTTTTTTTGTGAATACAGTGAACCTACTGCTTTATGTAGAAAATACCGTGCACTTGTTCGCACTATTGTAAATATTTGTCGAATTTATATATATATATATATATAAACATCCAAATGTCTCTCTCCCTCACTCTCTCTCTCTCTCGCTCTCTGTCATTCTCTTTCTCTGAGGTCTGTCTGTCTGGAACGCTTGACGTCACAGCAACGTCTGTATTGTTGCGCCATCAGGAATCGATCAATTCGTGTGTGCTCTCGAGATGTCTAAGGGATTGCTGGCTACATAATAGCACACGATCACTTTGAGATGTCAAGATGATCGCGTGCTAATTTAAAAACATCAGATTATCAATGACTCGAGTTCTAGTTTTCCGATCTACAAAATTCGAATTGAATTGTTAATATCACAGAAAGTTGAGTTTGCACGCGATCATATTGAGATGTCAAGGTGATCGCGTGCTAATTTCAAAATGTTGGATTATCAATGACTCGAATTCAATTTATGCGATCTACAAAATTCGAATTGAATTCTTCATATCACGGCAAGTTACGTTTGTATATTAATTTAGTCTAGCACAATTCGAATATCAATTTGAACGCTTTAATTATTTTTAACTTTTTTAATTTAACTAACTTTCCGAGTTTAATGCTGATTATATTATACATTTTGCAAAATATCGATCTATCTAAACGCTCTAACCTACAACAAAAACTGAAATCTTGGGATGTCAAAGTGAGGAAAATTGCATCTAAAAGCTGATGTCGCCCCAGTAGCACATTGTCGATAATTTAGATAGTTCCGATTTGTAATGCCAGATGTCGCATTATTTTGTCGAAAAAAGCTTCAGTATGAAGTTTCAAACTAACCGTGGAAAACAAACTGTGAACGGAATAACAAGTGTGCCGGAGATAAGTCATTTAACGCGAAAAATCAAAGCAAAAGTTATTAAGGTAAGTGTACGTGAAAACAACTGGACTACAGGGAAAATTGTTAAACAACAACAAATATTTTACACGGAGTGTTATTTATCGCGAGGTCTTTTGGAGAACGGAAATGAATAGCGTATAATTTTTTGTTTTGACATGAATGAGTTCTTACTATATACATTTTTACTATATTTTTTTTACAGAAATCCGGCGTCTCTTTGATTGGTTTTCAATCTGCTTCAATAAAAATTTCACTCCGTCATAGGACGGGCAACAACATCCCCTGTATATTAATATTTATTAAAAGCTTAAAAACAACCGTCCTAGGACGGGCCATACGCTAGTTTGAAAAGAAATTTTAAGAAAGATAATAAGTCCTCCTTTCTCGGATTGTGTTTTAAGGTTCGTAAAAGCAACTGCACATGGTAACACTGTATAGCAATACGAGTACAATAACACGTAGGTATAATACTGATATACTTCTAATGCCTTTTCTGTCATATTAAGGAAAAATTAATTTTTATATAAATTCTTATTTATTTGTGCATACTTAATTATTCTGTACAACTATGGTATTCATAATACATTGATTGTTCTGACACTTTTTCTATACAGCACCTGACTAGTGTTTTCAGGTTCATTTCCACAATTTCTTTCTTGCATCCGAAGACTTGCCACATTTAAACGGGACGTATATCACCGTACATCATTGACAATATTCGTGTTTTCTAATCGGTATGCACCATATCAATTCAAGTATTCGGACACCTTGGTAGAACTGAAACAAAATAATCCGCTCTGAACCAAGAGTTCATAAATTGTCTTCCCATATCGCTGCAAATACACTCACGGACAATGAAATTTGCGAACCAAGAAGGAAGCATTGGATTGAACTGAAATTTTATGGACGTAATTATACGGAATGAATGATACACATGATGGCAAAAACAGAGCTGCTGGACAATTACAGAGGGATCTGTGGCACGAAGTCCGGTCATCTTCAATAGCGCGTCGCACCGCCTCGTGCGGCGATTCATGCAGCAACACGGCTCGGCATGGTGGCGAACAGACGCCTGATATTGTCCTGCGGCAGACTGGCCCACACATGTTGGACGGTGTGCACCAAATCCAGGATGGTGCGGCACGGCGGCGGCAGGCGTTTCAACTGGTTCCACACATGCTCGACAGGGGACATATCCGAGGAGCGTTCAGGCCACGGAAGTGTCCGGACACGACGTAGGCAGTCCTGGGCAACCCGAGCTGTGTGCGGGATGCAATTATCCTGCTGGTATAGCGCACCTGGAAACACGGCCAGGAATGGGAGCACATGGAGCCGTGGGATCTCATCCGCATACCGTTGGCCCGTCAATGATCCACGTACAACTACTAGAGCTGATCCGCTATCATAGACAATGCCTCCCCAGATCATAATGCCTGCAATGGGGGGAGGTGTGGCGCTCAATAGCGAGGTCGGGATTGTGCCGTTGACCCGGGGACCTTCACACTCAGATACGATGATAATCTGTCCCCAAAACGAAGAGGCACTCGTCGCGAAACACCACACGTCGCCAGTCTGTGGCGTTCCATGTCGCTCTGGCCTTGTACCAACGCACACGGAGCCGGCGATGTACCGGTGTTAAGCGCAGCACACGTAAGGGTCGCTGGGATTGTAGATTCGGTTCCGCGAGGCTCGGAAAATGGTTCGTGGGCACACAGGAGCCTCTACATCAATCTGTATAGTGGACAGGGTCCCCGTGGTATGCGTTCGTGCCAGGCGCACAATCCGTCAATCATCTTTACCGGTGGTCCTCCTGACGCGTTCGGAGCCGCTCCGCCGTGTGGAATTCCCGTCACGTGTCCACTGCTCCCAACACAGTTGGACGGTATGGTCAAAACGATCCACGTGGCGGGCCATACAGCGCCGACCACCCTGCGGTTTTCAATTCGATGGTCCGGCCTCTCTCAAAGTCCGTAAGTCGCGTAAATCGACGTCTCTGGCGTCTACCCGGCATTCTTGTCACTCTGTACTATTTCATGCGTCGGCCAGAGCTTTTTGCTTTCATGGGACATCACTACACGCCCGTTTATAAGGCTGCCGGTTTGTGCTTTCAGCGCCACCACAGGATGTGCGGTCATGCGCACTCGCACCAAACGTGAATCATTTGCATACCAACATGCACTCTAGCTATTTGCAGAGTTTCGCGGTTGTAGCATGTTTTCTTCTAGGTGCGCAAATTTCATTGTCCGTGAGTGTATGAAAGGTAAAAGATTTGAATGTTGTTATCACTTACAAAAAAAACGGTACATGACAAGTGGTTGTTCATGTATTGATAATTTTGGTGATTCTTGAGTTCCTGGGAATTTTCGAAATCCAAGCAACCTTGAATGGCAGTTGTAAGAGTACGCATATCATATCCATCATCGGCTATTATCAATATCCTGCTGAATACCTCCTAAAGTTTTTTCCACAGCATTCGATCTTTAGCCAGGTTCCTCTATGTCACTCCACCATGCTTCCGAATTTCATTAAGAATTTCCACCAAGCCATTGTCGACTCTGTATACCAAGGGACGCCCGAAGTCCATTTGTTATGAAAGTCACTTGTAGTCACTTCTAGTGATAACGGCAACGTCATACTCCACTTGGAGGAGTGCGCAGAGCGATTTCTTGAATCTGGAGCAAATGAAACTCCCTGTGCTATAGAATATGTACGGAGAGTTGGGTGATTAACCCAGCTGTGAAAAAAAAAGAAAGAAAAAAAAAAGGTAGATCGTTTGCTTGACTTGCAAGATTTTTTACTTACAAACTGAATTATGGCGATTTGAGGGTGAGTGATGGCCCTGTAAATATCGGTAATTGAACATCTGGGGTAGAGAGACACACTTTTTGTAGAAGATGAAACATTGAAGAGAATAGTGGTTGTAGCACTAGACAAGATGCATAGGAGTGGTTGACATCGCCTTTCGTTGAACAAAAATAAAATTTGCGGGATGGGAGTCTACGGAAGCGGTTCATAAAGCCTGGTGAAAGCATCGTTTGATGGAGGTGGAGCCAGTTGATATCAATGGTTTTCGGGAAAACTGTAACAGTGCTGTTTTACCTCTTTCCTTAATTACCGAAATATGTAATAATCAGAAGATTGCAAGGTTCCTTGAGCACTGTAAACATGAATAGAGTAGTAATAGATCATTTAACAGAAGCGACTTGACGTTTGATAAAATCCTTTATTTTCGTGATTTTGCTTAATTTATAATTACTCCAGCTCAACTTGCCATTAGACCATCTCTCATGTACTAACGCTCGCTACATTCAATCTTTCCGCTCGGGCGCAGAGGCCACGCACCCTTTCCTCCAAAAATCCAACGTCCTCCCTCTTGTTCCCTCAGTCACCTTCTGCCCAAAGACATGTCATCATCCTTACTTCATACGACCCGTTCTATTGTTTTCCGCACTGCTTCGAAAAAACGCGTCTCAAGCCTCCGTCCAAACACCTTCTTCTCAATACATCTCCATCTCCACTCCTAATCATCACCCTGAAGGAAACCCCTTACTCGAGAAAGGAAGTCTTTCCTAATGAGTTGCTTTAAAACTCTAAAAAAAGCCTTATTCAATTGTAGCTATCAGCACTGAAGGGCAATTGAATTAGAGACAGCTGGCGTTATGCAAATATGGCGCTGTGGGCGGCCCTGTAAACGGAAACGACATGACGCATGCAGAGATCCGACAATTTAAGAAGTGATGCGACGCGAATCAGTAAGAGTATGGGTAAACCGAACGATCTAAGCACATTTGATCGCGGGCAAAATTGTCGGGGCACGACAAATAGGTCACTCCATCTCGGAAGTCGTGCAGGCACTGGGATTTTTACGAGCCACTGTGTCACGGGTGCACCGTGAGTACATCAAATCCGTTAAAACCATCCCTGCGAGGACTAACTGCCGTGGACAACAGCATGTGGATGAGTTGGGTCATCGTCGGCTACTTCGCATTGTAACAGCGGATAGACGGGCCACAGTGCAAGAAATCACTCGGCAATTTAACGCTGGTGCGCAAAAACGTTTAAGCACCCACAGCATCCAGAACCATCTCCTCTCTATGTGATACAGAAGCCATCGTGCCACGAGGGTACCGCTGCTGACCGCACATCACAGGGTGCAAAGATTAGCATGGGCGCGGGAACATCGCCACTGGACCCTAGACATGTGGGAAAATGTTGCCTGGAATGATGAGTCGAGATTCACGTTGGTACATGCGGATGGCAGGATACGATTACGGCGCAAACCACATGAAGCGATGGATCCTTCTTGCCAGCAGGGTACTCTTCAAACTTGTGGGGGTGGCATTCTCGTTTGGGGACTGTTTACGTGGACTGAAATGGGACTCCCTGGTACGTGTGACATTGTCCCTCACAGGTCAACGTTAGCGGGATATCCTGGACGACCATTTTCTTCCATTTGTGCGTCTTCAACATCTCCCTGGGGACCTCATCCTGCAACAAGATAATGCACCGTACCATCACTCCCGAATTGTATCCGAATTATTAGATGAAGACTCCGCCGACGTGACCTCGCTTCCTTGGCCAGCTAGGTCACCTGACCTCAATCCCCCTAGCACATCTGGGATGCCATCAAGAGAAGTGTTCGAGGCTCTGACCCCCTCCATCAAATCTTCGTGAACTGTGGGAGCTTGTACAGGGTCGTGGATCCGTATGGCTTCCCAACGCTTCCGGTGTCTTGTCGAGTCCATGCCGAGACGAATCGCCGCCGTCATCAGGGCGGAAGGTGGTGCTACACGTTACTAGATAGGTATCTCTAATTCAATTGCTCTTCTGTGTATACACGAAATCCTGTGTGTTGTCGATCTCCAGGAAGTCCGGCGATAAGCTAATCGTTTCCGGTGACTTACTGGCTCGACCAATCGAACTCAAAAAATATATTCTTAAGAAGTTTCCCACGATTAGTCTTTAAACATTCTAAAACTGCAAGGATTCTTAATTATTTACATATTCATTAAAATTCAACAATGAAAAGATATTTACATTACATTACATTTCATAAAATAAACATTTCCGTTCCATTACGTTATTATTAGAAGGTTATTTACATTTATCACTATTACAAAGCATTGGTTGAATGGCATCAGTCCAAGTTGCTTTTTTAAGTTCAGTATTAGAAACATCGGTGATCTGAGTTATGATCTGAGTTAGAGAAGCAAAACAGGTTACAAAGTGTTGGTAGAGAAGTTTCATTGTAACTGTATGTGGCACGAGGAGGAGATCATTTAGCTAAATAAGGAATGGAAGATTGTGTTGGCCGTCCCGGGAGCTCAGGGGTCTAAGCGCTGGCTTATTACCATTCGTCCGTGACAGCGTCCAGGTTCGAATCCCGGTGAGGCATGGATGTTGTGTTTGTCTTACGGCATGGCTCTCTCCCTTCCTTGGAACCACTTACCCTAAATTAGGGACGGGTGACTGCTTATAGCCCATTGAGTTGCTCACGGTGGTCGATAAACCTTCGATCAAAAAAACTGTGTTGAGCTGAGTAAAATGGAATCAGTCCTGATTGGTTGGCGAGATTCGGATATAAACGGCAGACAGAGGTTTGGATCAGGCCGACCTGTGAACGACGAAGCGGAGTATTCAGCAAAGATGGCTAAATATCAGTAAGTTCTTTCCATTGAAGATTGGTACCCACTAGCTGAGAAACCTTCACCACTCCTTTGGCGAAGCATGAGAAGAAATGAAGGTAGGAGGAAGAGAGCGAACGTGTAGTAAAATGAAAGAATAGTGGTTCTGCCAGAAGATCTTCAGTCGTGGCGGGAGGGAGACGGACTGGGTGTAGGGCAGACCAAGGGTTAAGTGCGGTTTTGTAAGTACAGGAAAGATTGGGTGGAGCAAGGGGATAAAGGTTCGTTCGCAGAAACAGTGAGGTGAAGACTGCGGGGGAAGAAGAGAGTATCGATAATGGTAAAAGCAGTAGGAGGCGAAAGGGTTAATTCACGAAGAAAATTGGTTATGAAAAAGGCTTTGTGCTTCAAAGAGACTTCATGTCAGCAATTCTTCTCATTTTCGGTTCCCTATCACTTTCTCCATGTTCATTTCGCCCTCTATCACTTTCTCCATGTTCGTTTCGGTCCAGTTCATTTCCTCCATCGTTCACTTTGCCCGCTGTTCATTTAGTCCACCATTCACTTCGTCCACCGTTCACTTTGCCCGCTGTTCATTTAGTCCACCATTCACTTCGTCCACCGTTCACTTTGTCCAAATTCATTTCGTCCTCAGAATGGATGGACTACCGTGAAATTTTCTGTTTTGATGGGAATTTTGTTACTAGGCATAAAGAAAAGGTCAGCGGACATTGCTTACATGCGATTTTTTCCTGTTAACGTTTTGTGCCGTGCCTGCTCCGCAGGACGCACATGAGATAAAGGCAGATAGCAGGGAGAGCACATGTCCGTGTAGCTCAGTTGGGAGAGAGACTTACTCCGGTGCGGACAAACGTGTACGTTATATTGGCGCCCGAACTTCCAGGATGACCCGGCTGTTATGTTTCTCGCAATGATGTGATGTTCTTTCCACACCGCGAGACAGAAAAATTAAGAATCCCTTCTTCAGTGCTTCGAAAAAATAAATCATCGTAATATAATACTGTTTCCACACACCAAGTTGTCTGGGATTTCTCAAATGCAAGTTCTTCATGGGATGACTGCCTACAGCGAAGCATGGTCCCTGCTGACCCGCATGCCATGCTCCCGGCCCTCTTCCGGGGGGGGGAGTCGTGACGTGCCTGATCCGCAGGCCGCACATGGGATAAAGGCAGATAGCAGTGAGAGCACATGTCCGTGTAGCTCAGTTGGGAGAACGACTTACTCCGGAGTGAGGGGACTCTATTCGATGCCCGGCACGTACAAACTTGTACGCTATAGTTTTTCGATTGAAATATAACGATTTTAAATATTATTTAAAGTAAAACGAGAAACTGAACTTTGAAGAGCTTTTTTAACTCTTTTGTGTAGCACAATGTTAAACACTCTGTGTCATTAATCAAAGTTGCTTTCCAATAGCCATAAATATTTTGTGTTGAAGAGGAATATTTTAGACCCCCTTTCTGCTTTATGTAAAAAGTCTACTTTTCTTCTCTCACACCGCAAGTTCACTGTAAATATCAATATAATTTTTTTTAACCTTTATACAATACTTTTAAGGATTTTTTTTTCCCATACAGCCATGACACATATAGAGAACATTGTAGTTTATTCGCATGAAAATTAGTAATGCAGAAATTATAAACAATTTATAATCAAAATAAAAAATAAATATACTGAAAAGATAAGAACTACATGAAAACAATTACAAGACGTATTTCAATGCATTAAAAGATTTTTGTGAAACTTTGATTTATGTCATAGTGATTGACATCGTACCATACGAAAGAGTTAAACAGCTCTTCAAATTTCAGTTCCTCGTTTTACTTTAAATAACATTGAAATTCGTTGTATATTAATCGAAAATTTAAACAAGAAAAAAATCGCATGTAATCAATGCCCGGTGACCTTTTTTCCGCTTTCCAACTATAGGATGAAGACGCTGATATGCTCCAGCTTTGTCGGCCTGTCTGTCCATTCGGACGATAACTCGCGTAAAAATGTTCGATTTCGGTTTCATTTTAGTATGTGGTAGGGAACCACTCTGGGAACGAACCCTATTGAAAGTGGATGAAATGGGATCAAAGGTTAGGACATCAATTCCATTGCGCTTATGCGTCATACCTCACGTAAAAATGCTGGTTCGATTTCGATGAAATTTTAGTATGTGCTATGGGAACACCTGGGAACGAACCCTATGGAAAATGGGGAAAATGGAATTAAAGGTCAGGACATAGGAGCGGGATCCATTCCATTGCCCTTATGCGCCATATAACTTGCGCAAAAAATGATTCCATTTCAATGAAATTTTAGTATGTGGTAAGGGACCACTAAGGACAAACCTTATTGAAAATGGGCGAAGTGGGGTGAAAGGTCAAGACATAGGAGCGGGATCTATTCCATTCCATTGCCCTTATGCGTCATAACTTGCGTAAAAATGTTTCGATTTCGATGAAATTTTAGTATGTGGTAGGGGGTTTCCTGGGGACGAACCCTATTGAGAATGGACGAAATTTGGTCAAAAGGTCAGGACATAGGAGCGGGATTCATTCCATCGCCTTTATGCGTCATAACGTACGTAAAAATGCTTCTATTGCGAAAAAACTTTAGTATGTTGTTTCGGAAGTATACTGAACCGGTTCTGTTGAATATCATCGAAATGGGATAAAAGGCCAGGGATCAGGAGCGATGTTTATTCCACAGCCATTATCCTCATAACTATACTAAAAATGCTTCCATTGAGACAAAACTTTAGTATGTTGTTCTGTACGTATGCGGAACCAATTCTGTTTCATATCATCGAAATGGGGTCAAAGGTCAGGGCACAGAATCGAAATTCATTCCACAGCCATTATCCTCATAACTTGAGTAATGATTTTTGGTATGTTGGAAAGCGTATCATAATCAATGCATTGCATGATTTTACTAACTTGTTCTTATTTCTGTCCAGTAACGAAAATTCCCTCAGAACTGAAAATGTTAACGGTATTCCATCCATTCTAAAGACGAAATGAATGTGGACAAAGTGAACAGTGGACTAAATGAACTGGACCAAGGGAAAGCAGAAGAAATCTACACGGACAAAGTGATTTGTCACACTTATATTTCAAGTCCACCAGTTTCTTTTCCTGTCTTTCTTGATTACACCAAAGATGATCTCTCTCTTGAGTTGTCCGCAGACTTTGTACAAAGTGTACACTAATGAGCCATTACATTATGACCACCCCTGCCTAGAGAAATTAGAAGGCGTGGAGACCGAACGGTGGCGCAGGTGAAGTTCGCAGACCAGTATACACTGAAGAGCAATTGAATTAGAGATACCTGTCTAGCAACGTGTAGCACCACCTTTCGCCCTGATGACGGCGGCGATTCGTCTTGGCATGGACTCGACAAGACACCGGAAGCGTTCGGAAACCATACGGATCCACGACCCCTGAACAAGCTCCCACAGTTCCCGAAGATTTGATGGAGGGGGGTCAGAGCCTCGAACATCTCTCTCGATGGCATCCCAGATGTGCTCGATGAAACTGAGGTAAGGTGACCTAGCTGTCCAAGGAAGCGAGGTCACGTTGGTGGAGTGTTCATCCAACCATTCGGATACAGATCGGGAGCGATGGCACGGTGCATTGTCTTGTTGCAGGATGAGGTCCCCAGTGGGATGTTCAAGACGCACAAACGGGAGCAAATGGTCGTCCAGGATATCCCGGTAACCTTGACCTGTGAGGAACGATGTCACACGTACCAGGGGTCCCATTTCGGTCCACGTAAACAGTCCCCAGACGAGAATGTCACCCCCACCAGCTTGAAGAGTACCCTGCTGGCAAGAAGGATCTATCGCTTCATGCGGTATGCGCGGTACTCGTATCCTGCCATCCGCATGTACCAACGTGAATCTCGACTCATCAGTCCAGGCAACATTTTCCCACTTGTCTAGGGTCCAGTGGCGGTGTTCCCGCGCCCATGCTGATCTTTGCACCCTCTGATGTGCGGTCAGCAGCGGTACCCTCGTGGGACGATGGCTTCTGTACCACATAGCGAGGAGATGGTTCTGGATGTTGTGGCCGCTTACACGTTTTTGTGCACCAGCGTTAAATTGCCGAGTGATTTCTCTCACTATGGCCCGTCTATCCGCAGTCACAATGCGAGCTAGCCGACGATGACCCCGCTCATCCACGCGCTGTTGTTCACGGCAGTTAGCCCTTGCAGGGATGGTTTTACCGGATTCGATGTACTCACGGTGCACCCGTGACACAGTGGCTCATAAAAATCCCAGTGCCTGCACGACTTCCGGGATGGAGTGACCTATTTGTCGGGCCCCGACAATTTTCCCACGATCAAATGCGCTTAGATCCTTCGTCTTACCCATACTGCGTCCGACTCTTACTCATTCCCTTCGCATTACTCCTTATATTGTCGGATCGCTGCATACGTCATGTCCTTTACGTTTACAGGGCCCCCCACAGCGCCACATTTGCATAACGCCAGCTGTCTTTAATTCAATTGCTCTTTAGTGTATATACAACCCGAAGACCGGCTTTCGGTTAGTAAAGTGTTCGGTGTCAGAATGGGAAAAGCTGCCGGTTTATCGGAGTTTGATAAAGGACAAATTGTGATGGCACGGCACCTCGGAACTACGATCTCGGAAACTGCACGGCTTGTGGGTTGTTTACGTACCGCTGCAGTGACCACGTATCAAAAGTGGTGCAGAGAAGTCCAAACGACGAACCGTCGTCCAGCTGTGTGTCGTCCGCTACTCATTGATGCCAGAGAAGAGCAGAGACTGTTGCCCATTGTTCACAGCGACCGCAGGGCCACAGTGCGACAAATCACCCGCAGATACAACAGTGGTGATTAGGGAAATGTGTCACATCACACAGTTTATCGTAGCCTTCTGCGCATGGGCCTGCGTAGACGAAGACTCAGCTGGGTCCCCATACTCACTGCACGTCATCACCAACAACGCATGAAATGTGTCCAATGTCATCGAGATTGGACCGTGGACGATTGGAAGAAAGTGACCTGGTCTGCCGAATCAAGATTCTTGGTGCATCACGTAGACGGCCGAGCGCGGATACGCCGATTACCAACAGAGATTTCGGCATCTGTATGCACAATTGGGCGGAAATAGGCGGCCTGCGGCGGTTTTATGCTATGTCCGTTGATTTCTTGGGACACTTTATAGGCGACGTTATCCCAATAGCACAATCCTTGACAGCTGTCAAGTATCTGAACATAGTTGTTGACCAAGTTCACCCATTCATGGCAACTGTGTTCCCTGCTGGTGATGGCCATTACCAACAGGATAATGCGACATGTCACACTGCCAGAGTCGTCAAGGAGTGGTTGGAGGAACATGCTGATGACTTTATGTTAATATCCTGGCCTCCAAATTCCCCTGACATGAACCCAATCGAACATTTGTGATTCGACTTAAAAAGCGAGTTCGCGCTAAATCACCACCATGTACGGCAACCTGAGGACATGCTGTTGACCTTATGGTACCAGATACCTCAGGATACCTATGGCCATCTCATGGAATTGATGCCTCGCTGAGTGGCCGCTGTTTTGTGGTATAAATTGGGTCTTACAGCTTATTAAGTAAGTGGTCATAATCGTTGTATAGAAGGTTTGTCCGGAAAATAATGAGACCACTTTTCCTGGGCCAATCAGAAGGGCCGGAGGAAGGAGTCTCCACGAGTTATGGGTGGCTGGGTATGTTAGGTAAACGATCGATGTCTCGTCAGTTGGCTCTGAGCTTTTTTAGAGTGAGGATCGCTTGCGAAGTGGACAGCTGTGTGAGCGTCGCGTAACGGTCAAAATGCAGAAGAGTGTCGAACAGCGATACGCGGTGACGCTTTGTGTTAAACTTGAAAAATCCGCGACCGAGACGCTATGATACAGAAAGCCTACGGGAAGGATGCTTTATCGGAAGCACAAGTGTTTCTGTGGCCCAAAACGTTCACAGAGGGAACAGAGAGCATCGAGGATGAGCCACGCCCTGGGCACCCTTCAACGTCTCACACTTCCGACAATGTGGAAAAGGTGAAGGCGGTTTCGGACTCTGACCGACGTCTGAGTGTTAGATTGGTAGCAGAGCACGTGGCACTCGCGAAATCCATTGTGCATGAAATCATCACGCAAGAATTGCAGATGCGGAAAGTTTGCGCCAAATTGATTCATAAGGTTTTGACAGAGAAACAACCGTGTGTCGATTTCTCGTGAGCTTGTGGACCGTGTGAGGAGTGAACCTGGTTTTTGGAGAAAGTGATAACAGGTGATGAAACGTGGGTCTTTGAGTACGATCCGGAGACGGAAAGACAGAGCTCAGAGTGGCACACTCCCGAGTCTCCTCGGCCAAAGAAGGCTCGAATGTGCAAATCGATGATGAAATCGATGCTCATTGTCTTCTTTGACTGTAAAGGTGTTGTCCATAAGGAGTTCGTACCACCCGGACAAACGGTCAACGCTGCACTTTACGTGGAAGTGCTTCAACGGCTGAAGAACAGAGTGGCGCGCGTCCGCCCGGAGATCACCAACACTTGAGTTCTTGAAAACGATAATGCGCCGAGCCAGGCTTCGCTGAGAGTGAGAGAGTTTCTGGCGAAACACAACGTGGAAACGCTGCCCCAACCTCCCTACAACCTGGACTTGTCCCCGGCTGACTTCTTTATTTTGTTTCCCCTGCTCAAATCCAGCCTGAAAGGACACCGTTTTGGGACTGTTACAAACGTGCAAACTGCCGCGACGAGTGCTTTGAAAGCGATCCCTGTTCCCGACTTCCAGGCAAGCTACGCGGCGTGGCAGAACCGATGTCAACGGTGCATTGTTGTTCAAGGATGTTATTGCGAGGGATTTTAATGTTATGTAAGTATAACTTTAATTAAACGTCTGTTATTGAATGAGTCTCATTGCTTTCCGGACAGACCTGGTATATGTAATTTTATAAACTTTTATGGGAAAATCCTACAGTTATCCTTTAAAGTTAGCGTTTGAAACTCAGCAAATCGTTTTTATTTTTGTTTTTGTTTTCAAAACTGTGTAAATGCTTTGAACACACATTTTAACTGCAGAAAATTTCTCAGTTCTTCGTTAATCCTCGGCATCTTTTCACCGGCTGGACCGAATTAACTCGAGGTTAACAGAACCAGCTGAAATCAGCCCGAACGAATATATTTGCTGCCTGAGAAGTAGGACGAACGCTGCTGAAACCAGTGAACCTGCGCATCAGAGAGCGTTGCTTTCTCCTGAGCTTTTTATTCAAAGTGGTTATTTAAAAGGATGATCGTCAGTAATTCTTTCTGACTGATTACCAGCTAAAAGGGCTACAACAATGATGACGAACCTAAGGTAGGCGAAAAAAGATGTTTGAGTCTCATGTCACATGATGTGCGCGTCAGGGTGACTAAACCTTTCCCATTATACATCGAGCATGGAAAAGATAATAAAGGTCTAGAAGCGCTCATCACGACTGACAGATTTATGGTCGGTATTGCTGAGTTGAAGGCTAGAATGAATGTTTTTTCCGTGGCTTTTGTAACATCCGTCCGCTATGTGACCATTTCTGTTTGGGGAACGCAGAACATTTTGGGTCCTCTTTGTTTCAGGTGCATCGGCCACTTAAAGGGTTAAGCTTGTTTACAGTCCCAATCTTTTTTTTTGGGGGGGGGGGAATGCATTCAGTGTTAAGAAAAAACTAGAACGAGCGCTGTTTAAGAGCTACTTCATATAAATTGAGATTTTTTTTTAATTTGATGGATTCTGAAAATCAGTGAACTTCAGCCCCATGAATTGCTTAATGAATCTCTAAACAAAGAATTGACGAAACTGAAACAATACCCTCAGCATTTCAACCTCCAAAAGTGCTCACTTACTTTTTGGACTGGAATAATTTGTTCTGGGTTGTATGTAGGTTTCCAAGACTTTCCAGTCCTTCTTTGTGTTGAACTTTCCCGCTAGGTAATAGGCATAAGAATAGTGCGGCTCAAAATATCTATCCTCATTATTTGTCTGAAACAGACGATATCGCTTGTTATTTCGTAGAAAGTATCACGTTTCTACATCACATTACTAAGTCGTAGTCAATTTCTTGTCAAAAGACGTGCTCTTACAAATAAGGCTTTCGCGGCATTTGTCTATGTTTTGTTCCTATTGAACACTACAAACTATTTTAGGACCAGACAAGAACTCCAGAGGGACCGTCTGGACGGTTCACCGATTTACGACGGTTACATAAAAACCTGGTAAAAATTGTAAACAGCAGGAAACAAACTATGAAACTGTTACCACCAGTGTGAAAAGAAATTTGTTTGTTAATTCAAATAAATTAAACTCGAGTTACAGCAGTTCAAAAGTCCATCAGTGAAAAAAAAATCAAGTAATTTTAAATGCAGGTTACCCGACTGATACGTACAGAATGTTTAGACTTACTCAGAAATCCACAAGGGGTTGTGAAGTTTTAACTTTTAATAGAGAGAGAGAGAGAGAAGGAGAGAAGGGGAGAGAGAGAGGGAGAGAGAGAGAGACAGAAAAAGAGAGAGAGAGAGAGAGAGAGAGAGAGAGAAAGAGAGAGAAAAAGAGAGAGAGAGAGAGAGAGAGAGAGAGAGAGAGAGAGAGAGAGAGAGAGAGAGAGAGAGAGAGAGAGAGGATGGAGAGAGAGAGAGAGAGAAAGAGAGAGATAGAGAGAGAGAAGGAGAGAGAGAGAGAGAGGAGAGAGAGAGAGAGAGAGAGAGAGAGAGAGAGAGAGAGAGAGAGAGAGAGAGAGAGAGAGAGAGAGAGAGAGAGAGAGAGAGAGAGAGAGAGAGAGAGAGAGATAGGGAGAGAGAGAGAAGGAGAGAGAGAAGAGAGAGAGAGAGAGAGAGAAGGAGAGAAGGGGAAGGAGAGAGGGTTGTTGCTTAAGTAATTGGCTAAGTAGCCATAGCTAATGTTCGTAGAATATACACTCAATGGACAAAACATCACAGATACCTACCGAATAGCGTGTTGGCCTTTCTCTAGCGCAAATAACAGCCTGTACCCGCCGAGGCATCGACTTCACCAGATGCCGGAGGATTTTCGGAAGTAATGCCAGCCATACCTGGACGATGCCAGTCATGCCTCCATCCAAAACTGACGTCTCGAACGGAGTTTTGGGTATTATTGTCCAAACCTCCATCCGAGACATCAGTCCAGGATCCACGAATCTGATGTTCCGCTCTACAGCAGCCCATAGAGCTTCCACAGGGTTTAAATCCGGGAACCTTTTGGGCACTGAATGGTTCCAAACTCAGATGAAGGTTCCTTGAGCCATGGCTGTGTGGTTGTGGCCTGGTGAGGCGGCGCATTGTCTATCTGAAACTGACCGTCAGCCGCAGAATGATGGTCTGTTGAAAGCTTGTATATCCATGAAAGCTTGTGGCCAGCACATGCTGGTAGCGCAGCGGTTAAGCACGTCTCCAGACACACTAAGGGGCATAAGTCCCATGAGAAAACTCCCTAAATAAACCATCACTCAACCAACGCCTCCTTGAACAGAGCCGATCTGGTGCTACGGATCCATGGCTCTAGCTCTTGAAGTTCCACCTGCACTCTTCCGTCAGTTCAGTGCAGCTGAAACCGGTATCCATCTGACCACACGACGCCGCGCCAAACTGCAGAGGCCCAGTTTTGATGTTCCCGGCTCCAGGCGAGGCGTAATGTCCGATGATGACCAGTCAACAGTGGCACGCCATAGGACGTCGTCTCCCGTACCTCACGGTATGTAACGTGCATCGTATCATTTGTCCGTTGATACTGCTTGGGCCTCCGGCTTTCAACCTGGATGTGATTTGCGGTCCCGTTGACTATTGTCTGTACGAGCCTAGATAGTCTACGTCGACCCCGGTGATCAATGGCGTGTGGTCGGCCATCGTTTGCTCTCTGGGCTCTGTAGTTCCGTCGATGATGTACTCGCAGTACACATTTAATGCGATTTCACCCGGGAGCCCTATGTTTGCAACCATTTGGGCAATAGAATCACCCATCTGTCTTGCGCCGACAAATGCATCCGGTTATACGTCAATTCGTCGAGCACGACGATTCGTCGCGGACAAATTTGTCGACTACGTCAATTCGTCGACCAGGACGATTTGTCGCGGCATAATTCGTCGACTACGTCAATTCGTCGACTGCGACGATTTGTCGCGGACAAATTCGCCGATTACGTCAATTGTCGTGGACAAATTCGTCGACTACGTCAATTTGTCGCGGACAAATTCGTCGCGTTTACAAATTTTGGTTACATACAAAACGCATGCAGGAAAACGTACGATTTCGAACGTCTTCCGTCGTGATCATTTTTGTAAGGTCTAAACACTCAGACAGGTTAGGAATATTACGCTTTTTCTTTGGCACTAAAAATAAATTAATATGTCTATGTCTAACGCCTAAGTGTAGGCCTTTTTAACAGTTTTTATTCCATCCTGCTCATATTCATAAATTTTACACCCCAAGTCAAGTTAGTATTACTGCGATTTTGCTTAGGCATTAAATATTAATACCTTGGCCTAGGCCTAGGCCTTTTTAACAGTTTTTCTTCCATAGTTTTCATATTCATAAGGTTCAGACACCAAGTCAAGTTAGTATTATTGCGCTTTTACTTAGGCATTAAATATTAATACCTTGGCCCAGGCTTTGGCCTTTTACACAGTTTTTATTCCATCGTGCTCATATTCATAAAGTTTACACCCCAAGTCAAGTTAGTATTACTGCGATTTTGCTTAGGCATTAAATATTAATACCTTGGCCTAGGCTCAGGCCTTTTGTACAGTTTTTATTCCATCGTGCCCATATTCGTAAAGTTTACACACCTCGTCAAGTTAGTATTATTGCAATTTTGTTTAGACATTGAATATTAATACCTTGGCATAGGCCTAGGCCTTTTTAACAGTTTTTCTTCCATAGTTTTCATATCTATAAGGTTTAGACACCGTGTCAAGTTAGTATTATTGCGCTTTTACTTAGATATTAAAAATTAATACCTTGGCCCAAGCCTAAGCCTTTTTAACAGTTTTTATTCCATCGTGTTCATATCTGTACGGTTTAGACCCCATGTCAAGTAATTATATTAAAAATCAATCATTTTTCTTTGAGTAATGTTTAGACCTGTTAATAGAAGGCGCGACCTGAACATTGCTGACCTCAGTAGACAAAGAAATGTTGGATTACTTAATTATGGTTATGTTTTAGCAAGTATTAAGTATCCCATGCTATAACTTAAAGTTAGTTTTATCGGTGCGCAAATTTTTATTCTTGGGAATACATTAATTGCGAAGAAAATATGTAAAGAAGTTTCACCATTGGAAACATAAGGCAGAGATTTTAGGTGGAACCACCTTGATGTTACAATGTTTTTTTTTTTTTTTTTTTTTTTTTTCTTTGTAGTCGCACAGTTTTCAACAATGCTATTAGATTTTTTAATACTACTTTTCATATCCTTCCTTGTAATTGTCCCAACTATTTACCATATTTTGAACCAGTTTTACTTGCTCTGTATTATTATTGTCCATCGCTCGCGTGATCGACAAATATTTGTCGATATGGGCATTATTTCTAGATTACGAGATTAAATTTTTTTTTTTTATTTTATTTTTACAAACTGGTTTATCCTGAAAAAAAAACTATAAATTCCTTTACTTTAAGTTAAAAGTCTAAGAATGATATTAACAGATACAAAACATACGGACTTCTCATTTTCTCCAGAATTTTCGCGCTTAATCGGCAAAAAAATCCTTAATTTCAGATAAAATCCGGATTGCAATCACCCGTGCCCTACTGAAAGCCTAAGACAGATGGGAATGGTAACACCTGGAAAATCTTGTTTGCTTCCCCTTTTCTTGTTCTTTGTTGTAAAAAATGTGCTCTCAATCTGTTTATTTTGATTGAGCAAATATGAACGAATTTTTAGACAAATTTTCTCGCATAAACTCCGCTTTTAGGGCAACGAAAAATACCGCAGTTTATTTGAAATTAAATATTAGCATTATATGCTGTCTTTGAGGCTGAAAACCACTATTTTTCTGCTAAATGAGCCTTTTTTCTCTTAATACAAAAAATACTTTTTGACGCACGATTTTTTTTTTTTTTTGCTGCAATATCTACAGAATATATGTGCGCATATTGTGTGTATAGTTGGTTGGAATCATGCCTTACGGGTAACTTAACGTAGGCCTAAAGCTGAGCCAACGGCTTCTATTTCTAAGAGACGTTGGCTCGGTGTTAGGCCTACGTTAGATTGCAAGGCTGTGCTACTAGAGACGTATTTCCGGCTCCACAAACATAGGTGACCAGAAAAATGTAATTTAACTTGACTTGGTGTGTAAACTTTATGAATATGTGCATGATGGAATAAAAACTGTTAAAAAGCCTAAGCTTAGGCATATTAATTTATTTGTAGTACCAAAGAAAAAGCACAATATTACTAACCTGCCTGGTTGTCCAAACCTTATACATATGATCACGGCGGAAGACAACCGAAATCGTACCTTTCCCTGCATGCGATTTGTATCTAACCAAAATTTATAAACGCGACGAATTGACGCGACACCGGAAATAAAAACTGTTAAAAAGGCCTTGGCCTAGGTCAAGGTATTAATATTTAATGCTTAAGTAAAAGCGCAATAACACTAACTTGACATGGTGTCTATACCTTATATACATGAACACGGTGGAATAAAAACTGTTGAAAAGTCCTACCCCTAGTTATTAATATTTAATGCCAAAGTAAAAGTGCAATAATACTAACTTGACGTGGTGTCTAGACTTTATAGGTATAAACACGATGGAATAAAAAAATGTTTAAAAGGCTTAGGCCTAGGCCAAGGTATTAATATTTAATGCCTAAGTAAAAGCGCAATAATACTAACTTGTCGTGGTGTCTAAACCTTGTAGATACGAACACGATGGAGTACAAACTGTTAAAAAGGCCTAGGCCTGGGGCATGGTATTAATACTTAATCCCTAAGTAAAAGCACAGTAATACTAACTTGACTTGATGTCTAAACTTTATGAATTTGAGTACAATGGAATAAAAATTGTTAAAAAGGCCTAGGCCTAGGCAAAGGTATTAATATTTAATGCCCAAGCAAAACCGCAATAATACTAACTTGACTTGGTGTGTAAACTTTATGAATATGAGCACGATGGAATTAAAACTGTTTAAAAAGCCCAAGCTTAGGCGTTAGACATAGACATATTGATATATTTTTAGTGCCAAAGAAAAAGCGTAAAATTCCTAACCTGTCTGAGTTTCCAAATGATCACGACGGAAGACGTTCGAAATCGTACGTTTTCCTGCATGCGTTTTGTTTGTAACCAAAATCTGCAAACGCGACGGAGTGACGTAGTCGACGAATTTGCCCGCGACGAGTCATCGTGGCGGACGAATTGACGCAGCCGTCGAATTGACGTAGTCGACGAATTGACGCTCGCGACGAATTGACGTAGTCGACGAATTGACGCTGGCGACGAATTGACGTGACACCAATGCATCCGCGATTAAAGTCGCTCAGATCACCACGATTACCCATGTTCTTCGATTGCAATACACTATTGGGAGGCCCTACTCTCCGCCTATTTATCGCGTGCGTTCGGTTTGGGTCTGTTTTACTGTGCGCGGGAGATTCTCATGTTAACTGCACATCATTCCTATCTCTAATGTTTTGTCAACTGAGAGTACATTCGCGCTTCTTAAATAAAAAAGTGAATACTAACGTCCACGCAGGAAGAATCAATAAAGAGACTTGTGCATGTCGATAACGTCTTCCTTTTTTATTCCACTCACGGAAAGTTCAAAGCGACATGAATAAATCCTTTAACACAATATCTCTCGCTTGTATCAACACAGTTCTCAATCGTATGAAAACAAAGCTTATTCGTCGATCACATATACACCGAAGCGCCAAAGTATTATGACCAGCGCATTTTTGTGTAAGTCAAAGCAACAGCAGATAAACGACGGTGCCTGTGAAGGTTATGAAACGGTGTAAATAATGCCTGACGCTGAGCTCTGTTAATCAGTGTTGTTCTTTATCTTCATGTGGGAAAGGCAGAGGACTGAATCAGTTTGACAAAGGCCAAATTGTAATGTCCAGACGAATGGGTCAGAGCATTTAAAGTTTGTGAGATACTCACTCTTAACTGTGGTTAGTACCTTCAAAACGTGGCTTGAGGAAGGAAAAACCACAAACCGTCGGCAAGATGTGGCTCACCGATGTTTGACGTAAATGAAGGCAGTCCTGTGTGGTTCGAGCCAACAGAGGGGATACTGTGACGTAACTCACAATTAATTTGAATGCTGATGACTGGAGTAATGTGTCACGCGCGCTACGCAGTGCATCAAGCCCTGATAAAATAGGGCTGCGTAGCCGCGGGCCGTCCCGAATGCCTATACCAACCTCGGTTTACCGTCGAAAGAGCCTACAATAAGCATGCGGACATCAAAACTAGATCATGAATGCTTAGAAGAAAGTCGTCTTGTCAGATGAATCTCGGTTTGTGTTGCACCATGTGGACAGCAGTGTACGTGAGCGTCGTTTATCTGGGGAAGTCTTGGCAGCAAGATGTAGTGTGAGAAGAAAACAAGCCAGTGGAGGAAATAGTGCATAATGCTTTGGGCAATGTTCTGCTGTATCTACCACGGACATTGTCTGTGGTAGAAGACAATGTCAGGCTACCACCTACCTAAACATCATTGCTGACCAGGCATGGCAACGATATTCCCCTTTAGAAGTGCCTCCTTTCAGAAGGATAAAGCGCCATTCCACACTGTTCGAGAATGTTTTATGGGACATTAGGAAGAATTTGCAGCTATTACCGTAGCGTCCAAACTTGCCAGACATCAAGCTAATCGAGCATCAATGGTTTATGTTGGGACAGTAAATCAGTTCTGCGACGGCTCAACCACCTAACTTACAAGAGTTAAAGGATATGCTGGTAACGTGTTGGTGCCAGATACCACAAGACACCTTTAGATATCTTGTAGCGTCCATGCTTTGCCGGGTAGAAGCTACTTTGGCGGCATGTTGAGGACCAGCATCATATTATGCAGGTGGTTATAATGTTTTTGGCTCTTCGGAGTATATCCCTTAGTCTGTTTCCTAATATGAGCGATTTAAAATCTTCTCTTAATCTCTCTGCATCTCAGCAAATCTCCACTCTCACATTCAATGTCGTCATTTATGTTGCTCTGAATCACTGTCAACGTTGCCCAAATGTAAAAGCTGTAATGTTCCGTTTCAGTGAAAAAACGTTTAACAAAGAAGTATCATCATCATCATCATCATCTTCATCATCATTGTCAACCATTATCAATCTACTGCTGGACGAAGGTCACCCCAAGTTTCCTCCATAACGGTCTGTCTTGTGCCAGTCTCCTCCATGTTGCTCCCGCATACTTTCGAATTTCATCCACCCATCTCCCATGTGGTCTTCTTCTGGGTCTTTTCCTGTCCCTTGGAATTCAATCTAAAATTTCAGCTGTCCATCGATGATCTGTCTTTCTGGCAGTATGTCCAGCCCAGCTATTTCAGGGCTTTAACTCTGATCATGATGTCTTCCACTCTTGTCATTTTTCTGATCCACGAGTTCCTCTTCTTATCTCTCCTGGTTACACCAAGCATTCACCTCTTCATGCGTCTATGAGTTGTCTGCAGCCTTTGTATGTCTCTTTTAGTTAAGGTCCACGCCTCTACATTATACGTAAGCACTGGAAGGATGCATTGATCAAACACTTTTCTTTTAAGACATAATGGCATATTGCTCTTGAAAATTATGCTGTTTCTTCCAAAATCTCTCCAGGTAAGTTTTGTACGCCGATAAATTTCTTCATCAATGTGACCCTCACTTGATATCTGCTATCCAAGATAAACGTACGTGTCTGTTATCTCCAGCTTTTCCCCATCAATCGATAAATCTTCATTTCTTGTAAAAGCATTGAACATCACTTTTGTCTTCTGAAAGTTCATTTTTAATCCCACTTCTTTACTCTTGTCAGCAAGTTCCTGGATCATACTCGGCAGCTCTGATGGGGTAGTTGCAAAAATGACTAAGTCATCAGCAAAACGAAGGTGGGTTAGACAATCTCCATTAATCTTTATCCCTTTGTTTTCCCAGTTCAGTGATTGAAAGACATTTCCCAATGTGGCATTAAAGAGCTTCGGAGATATGGTGTCACCTTGTCTCACTCCCTTTCCCATTTTTATATGTGTTGTATTTTCAAACAGCCGAATCTTTGCACTTACATTTTCATAGATGTTATTAATAATATTAATGTATGCATCTTCAATACCGCAGGATTTCAGAGCCATTGTAACTGCTGATGGTTTCACCGAATCAAAGGCTTTTTCATAATTGATAAAAGCCATGCACAATAGAAGTTCATATTCCCTCGCTCTTTCAATTATTTCTCTCAGTAGAACTGTGAATGTTGCCAAACCATATAATCTCATGGAAACCAAGAAGTATAAGGAATTTATATAAGAGCCCAAAAACTCAAAAGGAAGGTTTTTAGGGTTATGTGTCGCAATGTACAAAATTTAAATTTCAGTTATTAGTAACGATCTGCTTTTTTCTTTCTACTTTTTCAACTTCCGCAACATTCATGAAATCAAAAAGTAACTAAGATTCAATTTAGCCCTTTTACAAACTTAAGTAATTTTTCTCACTAAGGAATATACCCTATAAGATTCAAAGCCAATTAGCTTAATTTACGTGCAACCACCTAAGTAATTCCACGGTCTCTGTATCCCAAAAGAACACCCATCCAAATCTCGTGACTCAGGGGCAGAAGGATTCTAATATTGGTTATTCTATATCGATATATGATATATGTTACTTAGTAAGCATGCACGATCGCAATCCTGAAACACTCCCTGAGGTGGAGATTACGATTGTTCTGTAATTGACAGACATACTGCAGATTATTAGCGCACTAATAATTCTGCAGCCACGTGATGGAATCTCCTCTGTAATCTCATGGAAACATGCTGAGTATGTTTACAGTGAGAACCTGAAAGTGTTATATCCAACTATTTTCACTACACAACCGTGTATTGAAAAACAAAAAAGCTGAAATACAAATTATCTAAATGGTGTTTTCTTATCACACATTGTGTCGGACACTGTAATTGAACCTTCCTTCTGAGTTTCTGTCTTCATGGATAAATTTGGTTTATACCCGTTAAACGTTTTTCTAATTTTAACACCATATTTTCTCTCCCAACGAATATGGTTTGGCAACCCTCACAACAGTTCAGAAGCAGTTGCTCCGGGCCGCCCTAATTGCTCAGTGGTCTAAGCGCTAGCTTGTGATCATTCCTCCGAGATGAATCCGGGTTCGAATCCCTGCGGGGCATGAATGTTGTGTTTGTCTTATGGCACTGGCTCTCCACCTTCCCCGGAACCAGTGGCTCTAAATTAAGAATGAGCGACTGCTGATAGCCCATTGCGTTGCTCACGGTGGTTGTTGAACCCCCAATCAAAAAAAAAAATGTTCCTCCGGTCTAATAAAGAAAGAGAGAGACTTCGTGGAAGACACACACGCGCTAAAAGAGTGCAGCATTGTCCTTCCTGGCATCGCAAGGCCTTTTTAAAAATGTTCATGGAAAAAATCTTTTTAAATTTTGAAATCACAAACTGCGAGCGGGAACTGAAAAATCGGCACTATTTAGTGGCGTTCAATTGCCTGCTTTTTGAGGATACCAAATTTGTGTTTTTTTAAATCTCGGGTTTGGATTAAATCTTCCAAAATAATAATGTTTGATCCACTCATCGTATCATTGAGGCCAAACTTGCTGTTATTAATGTTCCCAAGATTCAGTTTCATTTTCAAATTGGCGGATAAACATGGATACCGAAGGACGACGGTTAACAGATTATACAGCAGAATTCTAAATGAACGAAACATTAATCTGAAGCAAGACCAGAGGCCTAACAAACGGTTCGTAGGAGCATTGGATCAACACCCCCCCCCTATCAATAACGCACTATCTCGTATTTGCTCACAACATAATATACAGTTTGGCACCCGATCACAGAATCTTCTATCATCTGTTAAAAGAGATCGAGCAAAAACTGATATGAACAAATGGGGTGTGTACAATATTCCACTACTGGACCCCATCACAGGCGAACACGTCAGCAATTGCATAGGCTCGACACGTAGGAGCTTGGTGTACCCGTGTCCATGAACATAAATACGATATCCGAACCAGCAGCAACAACACGGCATTTTCAAGGAATGTCGTAAATGAAATACTACAACCAGACTGGGCGAACATTAACCTCCTGAATACTCCGACATACATACACTCGCTGCATCTTGCTGAAAGCATGTATATCGAAGCCTTGGGTGACAGATGCTGCAATGCCTACAGACCTACGGACACATCAAAAATTTGGAAAGATATTACCACTTAAACTTTAAATTACAGTAATAAATTAAATATTACCAACAATTTATTAATATGACAATAACCTTCATTTGTAACAAAATTTCTATATTATTAGGTTTGCAATTTAATTCTCGGCCACAGGCACGACACATTGACAGCAAATTATAGCAAATCGAATACGTACCTAATCCGGGAAATAATCCCCTTCGTGTTGGATACATTTGAGCCATCGGTCAGGGAGTTGCCGAATGTCACTGCTGAAAAAAGAGGGCTCTTTCGAGTTGATAAAGTCATCAATACTTGTGTGGACCTCCTCGACAGAAGTGAAGGGCGTATCACTCAGGTGATGTTGCAGGGAGCGAAAGAGGTTATAATCCGATGGGCCGAAGTCTAAAGAATACGCCGGGTGGGACAAAATCTTCCGTCCCAGGTCGGCGATCGTGTTTAAAGTCGTTTTTGCGGTGTGAGGGCGCGCGTTATCTTGAAGCATCAAGACCGACCTGCTGCCCTTGCCGATGTATGGCCTTTTTGCCACCATTGCGTCACTCACACGAATGAGTTGCTGACAATAACGCTCAGCATTGACCGTTTCACCAGGTTTGAGCAACTCATAGTGTACGATACCGCGCTGATCCCACCATATACACCGCAACAACTTCCTGGCATGCATATTCGGTTTGGCGGTACTGGTGGTATAGGCTGACCTGGATAAACCCGCGATTTGCGCCGCTTAAGATTATCGTAGAGGATCCGTTTCTTATCACAGGTCAAAATCTTGGGGAGGAAATCCTTCTTGAATCTGGAGAGCAAGGACACAGAAACATCGTAGTGCCTAGAGTTGTTCGCAGCTGTGAGTTGGTGGGGCGCCCAACGGCCCTCCTTGTGAACCCGTCCTAGCTTTTGCAGGCGCTTTGCAATGGCTTGCCGTGTTACTCCGAGTTCCTGGGCGAGCTCTGACTGTGTGCGACAGGGATCGGCGTCCAACAGTTGTTCCAGTTCCTCATCGTCAACTTTCTGTGGCTATCCCGGACGTTCTGCATCACGGAGATCGAAATTTCCCTGTTTAATCCACTGGAATCACTTCTTACACGTACTGTAAGACATTACACGTACTGTAAGACACAGCAGTCGCACCCAAAGTAGCACAGGTCATTTGCTGGGCTTCCGCGGCACTTTTTCAGCTAAAACGCGAACAGGAGGCAGTGCCTCAAATGTTGCGTCTCGAACGACATTGCTTTCACCAACAACTTTCGTATTTTCTGTCACTACAGCTGTTAGCGGTTACGGTTGCCTGGAAAGCTATTGGATGGCGCTGCAATCAGCCATTATCGCACACAGCTATTTGCATTTGTCGACGTTCTATGATCGCTTGCGGTTAGAGCCCGAGAATTAAGTTGCACACCTAATATTATGCGAAATTAATGTTTGGAAAATGTATCTTTTGCTCCGATGTAATGGCAACAGTCACGACCCGTATGACACTTAAGACCCTTACCCATAGTGAATCCTTGCACTCCTATAAAAGCTAAGCGAGTGCTGAATTACCTCTTTGTTCTAATTGATTATGGGGTAAATGTTACCCCGAAAGTGCTAGTGGGGTATTTTAATCTGTAAATATTTTCGTCTTTTATTAAATATCGTAACAAGACGGTGAAGTTTCATCTTATTTGACCCCTTCTATTCAGATGAGTTAATTTAGTAGAAAAAATTTGAGCTTGGAAATTTGTTACTACTTTTTGTTTATGGCTCAAACGAAGTACATACTTCGCTCTGTCACCAACACTATCTCACCCACACTTCAAAGTCTATCCACGCGGTGACTTGCCCTGCTCCCAACTACTAATGACGCCAGACAATACTTAAAACAACAAAACATTTTTTTTTAATTTTATGTAGAAGATTTTAGGAAGGGAGTGTCTGACCCCAGGTCTTAAACAACCCTTAGAAATAGGAAGCTAAGAGATTTTGGCTAGATTGCCCGATAGGAAAGTGACACGGAAGCGAGGTAGAAAGGCGCCCTTATTTATTACCGGGGGCCAGTACCCGAGGTCCGACGGCTCAACGTGCCCATCCGACGCACGGAGGATATTTAGTGGATCGAACGTTTGTACCTACCTGGGATCGAACCTGAGGTCCGTTCCGCGGCAGTAACGATCGTTGTCCACTAGGCCACACGCGGCCCATAAACAATAGAACAAATATCACCCATTGCTTTTCATGATCACTCAAAATCTTTCACTTCCGCTCTCACCTCTCCCTATTTATGAACCTCTACATTTTTGTTGTTGTTGCTGAAACTAAAACACACTTTTTATGTCAAAATTTAAAGAAACATTTAGTTGTTATGAAAACTTTTACGACCGTCTGCGGATTTCTTGCTCAATATTACAAAATAACTACATTAATTATTTAGATATTGGCCACTTAAAACGGAAAAATCTACTTGAGAGGGGTGTGGCAAGAGCCCTAGTCAACTTCCCCCTAGCTGGATCCGCTATTGGTCATAAGTCAGTGACATAAAATGTGAATGATTAATCTTAGATTGCATATACATATGTATATCACTAAACTGTTCTCGAGATTCAGAGGTTAGCTCCACTAAGAAATATAAACTACCAGACAATATTTCCTTACTATTGCCGTATGAAACTTCTCCATTTACAGCGATCTTGACATACAACTCGGGCTTCACTGACATCCATCACACGCCGTACACAAGATATGTACTTCATACTAATATATTACGCAGACACTCCTGAATCTGATCCTCCTGTTACTTCCTTGGCCTTCCTCTGCCTTTCCTTCCTGCCACTTGGGCTGAAAATATTTTCTTGGTAAGCATCTCATCACTCGATCTTTCAATGTGGCCCAACCACCGAAACATATTAGTCTCCACTTTGCAAACAACATTTTGCTTCACAGTACACAACTGCAACACATCTTCATTCCACGCACGATCAGAACGTGTTTTCCCACAAATCCCCCGTAAGTAACGCATTTCTCTAGAACACAAAATACTTCTATGTTTCTTCTGTAGTACCCATGTCTCACTGCCATACATCAGAGTAGTAACAACTACACTTTCATACACAGCCATGCGGGGCTCTCTTGAGAACCCATCATTCCTGTGAAAACCTCCAAAAGCAGCCATGACTTTCAACGAAGAATTCACTCGCCTACTAATTTCACCATCCAATTTGTTGTCTTTGTGATACATGCTTCCTAAATACACAAAGTCATTCACCTAGTCACTCACTGTGCCATTTAGACTTATATTACATTCAGTACTGCCAGTTCCTATCTCAAAAACCAAAACTTTGGGTTTTCCCTTATTTACACTCAGTTTGAATTTCATGAAAACTTCGTATATCTGGTACAACATAGTGTGTAACTCACTTTTACTCTCTGCCAACAGGACAGTGTCATCAGCATACAGCAGTCTGCACACACGGATATTACCAACACATAAACCAGTATTGTCCATCTTGGCATCACGCATGCATGCATCTACAAATATATTAAACAGCCATGGTGACATTACACAACCTTGTCTGACTCCTGCATCAATAGAAAACCATTTTGACATCAATAGAAAACCATTTTTTCTCTAAATCTCTGAAGGTAGCAAAATCTTTTTTACCAACAGCCAGATACTTTTCAATCAGCATGCGTAACGCAAACATTTGGTTAATGAAAACCACTCTGAACATCCCACACTTTCTCTGATGTAAGACCCCGTATTTTTTCAATAACGACCTACCAAACACTTTCCCTGGCACACTCAGTAGGCTAATACCACGATAGTTCTTGTAGTCAGTCTGATCACCTTTTCCCTTATACAAGGGAACAATGATACACATCCTTCCAATCCCAAGGGCCAAATCCTAACTCCCAGCACAACTGGCAAATTTCAGTTAACCAGTCAATTACAGAGTCACCACCATATTTCAACATCTCGGCAGTTATGCCATCAACTCCAGGAGCCTTACCATTCTGAAGAGATTTTAGAGCTTTACACACTTCTTCTCTTGATATCCCTTCCGTGCTTCCATCCTTCACTGTGACATCATCTGCTTCTGCCTCAGAATCACCACTGCTTTCCTGATCTACACTGCAAATGCAACACCAAGGACACGTGATAGCAAAGCCAGATTTATTGGACACATAACAACAGATACAAAGATGAAACGATTGAGCTTACAGGCCTGTGTGACTTGCGAAACACGCAGACATCAACAGTTCGTGTGGCCCCCATGGCTGGCAATAACGGCCGCTACACGCCACGGCATCGAACGAAAGAGGCTTTGCATGTGGGCTTGTGATATGTAGGTCCAGGCTGCTTCCACACGTTGCTACAGTTCATACGACGTAGCCGCGGGTGGTGCTTGCCAGGCAACTCGGTTGCCGATCAGCGACCAGACATGTTCGATGGACGACATATCGGGATAACAGGTGGGCCACGACAGCAGTGACACCTGGTGGGCCATGAAGAATTGTTGCACGATGCTTGCAACGTGCAGGCGCGCATTGTCCTGTTGAAAGGTGGCCGCTGGCAGGTCCTGCAGGTTAAGAAGGACTACAGGCTCCAAAACGTCGGAGATGTAGTGGTAGCTGTTGAGTGTACCGGCGATGCGTGCCAGAGGGCTGCGGGGGTCATATCCAATTGCGCCCCAAACCATAACGCAAGGCGACGGAACGGTATGGCGATACATAATGCAGACGTCATACAGTCTCTCGCCACAGTGCCGCTATACGCGGATCCGACCATCGTGGTGTTGCAATCAGAAGCGGGTTTCGTCGGAAAAGACAATGTCGTGCCATTCCGTAGTCCAGGTGCGACGTTCAACGGCCAACTGTCGCCGCACTCGCCGGTGTTGTAACGTCAATGGTAATCGGAGCAATGGGCGCCGTGCGAGAAATCCCCGTTCCTGCAGACGACGTCGAACGGTACGTGCTGACACAGGTTGTTGCGCAACACACCCTAATTCCTGCGCTAACGTTCGTGATGTGGCGGTGCAAGCCGTCAATGCCCGTCGCACAACATGCCGGTTCTTTCGTACGGTGGTGTTCCGCGGCTGCAGCAATCGCTCACGTCGGTCCGTCCGTCTCTAATGCACCCACCGAATCCATACTCGCCTCACTGAGGCTGGATGTCGTCCCACACGGGCGCCGATGTCTCGGTACGATAAACTGCTGTCGCGATAATCCTCTATTCATTTTCTGTCGAACTGCGAAACGTGCTGGAATGATTTCCGTATTCTGCGACGAGGCATCAAGGAGCTTCCCACGCACAGGTCCGGCAGCGCAACACACTTCCACTCTTACACCCTGCCTTCTGTGCACCCTTCTTATAGTGATTCTCGGTGGCGTGCCGGACGCACATGATTTGCATATGCCCTGTAATGCTAATCGTTTGCATGTCCTTTTGCGGGCGACGCATGTTGCGAATTTCAGGCCAATCGGATGCTTCCTTCTTGGTGTTGCATTTTGGGTGGCCAGCAGTGTAATAACTCACATAAGTATTTATCTCATCTTTCACTTGACTCATTGGGCTCCCATATCATTTCCCCGAACCTATTCTTCACACAACTTACAACTTTGCTTCCCCTATTTTTCCTGAGTCTCGTGTACTTCCAGAGAGTCTTCCTATCTTTCCAAAAAGCCCATTCATGCCTTTCCACTTTCTCCTTCCTATCTTTTGACTTACTCTGGCGAACCAGCTTAGCGGCTTCACGATTCTTACATCGATATTCATCCACAGAAACCCTACCTTGCAACATTTCCAAATAGGCTTCCTTCTTTCGCTTTAGAGCCTCTTCAATCTTATTATTCCACCAAGCATCATATCTATTGTTACCCACTATTGTGGTGCCACAGACCTCTTCAGCAGCAGCGACAACACAGCTCTTAAAACATTCCCACTTCTTTTCTATTGCACATGAAATGTCAGTTTTGGAAGTGAAACTTCCATCTAAAGTTACACGGTGGAAACCGACCTGTCAATCGAAATATGCACCATTAGCTGCAATGCATTTCGCTCGTCGCGATAACAGTGCATTGATGCCAGTTACATAAAAGTCGGCCGCTGTGGACTGCAGAACTGTTCAAAGGCGTGTTGGACGGCTGTATCATTATGAATCGTTTCCCTGCGAAAACATGGTCCAAATGTTTGAACTAGTGGTAGTCGGTGGGCGAGAGGTCGGGAGAGTCAGATGGGTGCGGATGAGCCTCATAGCCGAGGCTGTGTAATTTTTGGACCGTTGTTCTTGAAACGTGGGGTCTCGCGTTGTCATGAAGCAGTACAACGCCATCTCTGTTGACCAATCTAGGCCGCTTAACGCGTAACTTTTGATACATTGCATGCAGCTGGTTTCAGTATTTCTCTGCATTAATGGTTTCGCCAGATTTCATGAACGAATAGTGCAGAACACCGGTTGCGCACCACCACACAGTCACCATTACCTTCTTCGGAGGAAGTTGTGGTTTCGGCATGTGCTTTGGGGCCGCACCGACATCTAGCCATTGTGCAGATCGGCGAAGATTGTCGTATATTATTCCCTTTTCGTCACATGTCAATACACTGTGCAAAAACGAAGCATGTCTGTTCCGGGAGAGCAGCGAAGTGCAAACCTCCAGTCGACGCTTCATATTGCTTTCAATCAACTCATGGGAAACCCATTTATCGAGCTTTTTGGCTTTACCAAGTTCTTGCAAGTGACAGAAAATTGTCGAATAGTGGACGCCTAATTTCTCTGCCATTTCCTGTACAGTTTGGCTTGTCTCACTCTCAACAAGGGGGTTTCGCAGTTCGTCGTTGTCGATGGCTGGTGCTGAGTGCGCGCACGGTGCATTTGCAAGTTCCATATCACCATCTCGGAATTTTTTGAACCATTGCTGCACGGTCCGTTCGTTTACTGTGTCATCTACAATTGCTGTGTCGATGTTCTTGGCTGCTTCTGCGGCGTTGTGGCCTAGTGTGAACTCATAAAGAAAAAGTGCCAGTAATTGGCCTCCTTCCATGTTCTGGCTACACGATCACACTACGAGCTAGCACCGAAATGATTCCGTGCAGACTGGCTGGGATATTTAAACTTTCCGATCAAACACACTAGCACCACCTGCCGATGTTGGTACGGCTCGAAATGTCGTCATCCCGAAATCCGACATTTCACCTGCAACAACTTAATACATCCCTCTCACAAGATTTCAGCAACTTCAGTCGCTCTCTGAGTACGTCAGAATAACGCTGATGATCTTCAGGGAGCCTTTCAACCTTTATTCTTTCCATCCTGGGCCTCTTCCTATCATTTTCCTCAAATCGACATTCAGTTTCACGCGTGACACTACCAAGTAATGATCAGAACCAACATCCGCACCTCTCATCACACGAGTGTCAACAAATAAGTGTTTCAGACGCAGATCATAGACCACAAAATCTATCACACTCTTTTAACCAAGAGTACGATTTTCCCACGTACACTGGCGAGCAACCATTAAGAACGAAACAGTTATTCGGATGTAACGTCGTGCAGAAGTGCTCCACATCGACTCAAATCATACCATAAGATCCCTAAGATGTAAGAATGTGGGACAAGTGAGCAAAACCGTCCAAACAAGGAATCCAAAGGAAACAAAGGCACTTTATTGAATAGGTAGCTTCGAGAACAACTGGACAGAAGATAGAAACGTCCATGTGACAGGCGGCTGCCAAGAAAAATCTAGTCTTTAGTAGGGGATATGATCACCCCCGACTGCGTTGCAGGATTTACAACGTCTGTCAATGATGAGGACGAGGCTGTCAAGCAGCTGTTGAGGCATCGCGGCCCCTTCCTCTTGTAGCGCCAATCACAGCTGCGGAATCGTTGCTGGCGGCTGGTGACGTGCTGCCAAGCATCTCCCGAGAAAGTCCCACACGTGTTCGATTGGATTTAGGTCCGAGGACCTTGCGGGCCAATCCATGCATTGAATATATTCACTCTCCAACAGCTCTGTGACAGCCATTGTATGATCAGGTGTAGCGTTGTCGTCCATGAAGAGGAACTTAGGACCCACGGCACCTCTAAACAGACGCACGTGAGGCAGGAGAACCTCGGTACAATAGCGGACACCAGCGACTGAACCTCCTTGGAAGATGTGGAGGTCAGTACGACTACCAAGCATGATACCTCCAGAAACGAGAACTCCGCCACCTCCAAACCGGTCCCTTTCGATGATGTTGGAGATGTGGTTGCGTGTTCTCTGCTCTCTCCAGATGTGTATACCTTCAGAATCGCTCGTCAGAATAAATCGGCTCTCATCCGTAAAGAGAACTCGACCCCATTGCTGATGTGTCCAGTTCTTGTGTTCCTGGCACCACAGAAACCGCCGTCTCCGATAAGCAGGCGTTAATGGAACACACCGTACTGGTCGTCGTGCAAATAGACCACCTTTGCGCAGCCTCCTGGCCACGGTAAAACGCGATAACGGACGTCCAGTTGTCTGTTGCATGTGCCTTGCGATTTCTCCCGCTGTCTACCGTCTGTCTCTTCTTGCCTGTAGGACAATATACCGGTCATCCGCCGCCGTGGTTGCTCGTGTACGACCACTGCTAAACTCTCGGACAGCTGTTTCTGTCGTTTGAAATGCTCTCCACGCTCGCGAAACGATGCTGTGAGCGATCCCGTACTCCTCAGCCACACTAGTCACACTTCGACCTTATTCCAACTTCCCAATGACGCGACCTCGGGTAAAGTCATCCAGATGTCGTCTACTGGATTGCCTGTTGGCCATATCACACGGTGGTAGCAACTCGACGTCGTTCAAACCAATGTACACCGTGCAATAGCTTTCACCGAAATGCTGAGCGTAAACCGCCCGTGTGCTTTATACCCTTCCGACACTCCCACCCCTACGTGTTCATGCATATATGCGCATGCCCTACCGTACCGGACCCTAGTCTATCTCCTGAGTGGTCTTCCGGTCCGTTCTGCCTGCTCGTTCCGCTGTTATGCTAATTTCTCCTCTTCGTCCTTAATTTTGCACACCAGTGTATATGTGGGAATATACTTGTGGTTGAAAAACGTGTAGGATGAACACAAACCATTCTCAATGCAGAGGTCAATTAATCTTTCACCATTATCATTCACACAAGGATCATTTAACTTACCCAGAACATTGTCAAAAATTGCATTCTGCACACCTACTCTAGCATTGAAATGCCCTGCCATTATAACTTTCTCTTTAGCACCAAACTGGCTCAAAACAACTTTTAACTCATTCCAGAAATCTTCCTTCCTATCAGAAGGTTCCGAGTCACAAGGAGCATGCACTAGAATAATTACCATTTTCTGAAGTTTCACTTTCAAACGAATTCAAAAAATTATCTTGCTAATACAGCTATAGTGAATCAAGTTGTTCTTCATCTTTTCACTTAGAATCACGTCTGCACCAGCCTGTCCTCTCACATTATCCTATATTCCAGACTACACACTCACCGTTCCACTCACTTCTTCTATCCCAATTTCCTTCTTTTTGGTCTCACTCACACACAGCACATCCAATCAATACTTAGTCCTCTCTTCAATCATCTCATTTATCTTGCCATTTATACCTCTAATATTCCATATACCAATACTACATACACTCTGTCGAGATCTCTTTCTCATTCACCGTTTTCCAGTTCCAGGTCGATTCCGTGGTGGATCATCCTTCTCAAGTGTGGTAGGTCCACCATATCCCACACTTGGTTCAGTTTTCAAATTTTTTTTGTGTCTTTTTAATCAGGTAAGTACATCAGCGTGGGGGATTAGCCCACAGCTGGCGGTTCCAGTTGGTCATTCAACCTAAGCATTCTGGAACAACACCCAGTGATTCGGGATCTTCTCGCCAATGTCACACAGAACTAGTTGGCAGCTCTCCAAGATTCACAGAGGCCCTTGTTGCTGTTGAGTGTGCCATTGTTCCCAAGGAGCGCCCAGAAGAGGAAAATCCATCTCTCACGAAGATCGCCCGCATTATTAATGTTACAGATAAGTAATATAACCCTTGAATCGTAACATAATTAATGAAACATCCGATTAATGTTACAGATAGTAACATAACCTATGAATCGTAACATGATTAAAGTTAGAGATAAGAGTTACTCTAACTTTATATCTAACTTGAATCATACTACAAGGAGTGTTCAAATGAAAAGGTACGAAACGACACTGTGGGTATAAATGAAGACTTTATTCGAAGTATACACCATAGGCCGTAGCACAACGATCCCATTGATTAACGAGCCGAAGGATTCCTTGTTCCCAGAATTCCTGTGGCCGTGACGAGACCCAGTCCATCACAGCGTCCTTGAGTTCGTCGTCCGAGTGGAAGCGCTTTCCTTTCAGATGTTTTCTCAGGGGACCAAACACATGGAAATCGCAGGGCGACATGTCCGGGCTGTAGGGCGGATGGTCAAGCTGCTCCCACTGGAACTTGGCCAGTTCCGCGTGTGTGACCCTGGAGACGTGTGGACGCGCGTTATCATGGAGCAGAACCACACCCTCCGGGAGCAGCCCCGGTCTTTTGTTCTTGATGGACATGCGTAGGCTTCGGAGAGTCTCACAGTACACATCGGAGTTAATGGTTCGTCTGTGCTGGAAGAATTCAACAAGTAGTGGACCTTGGACGTCGAAAAAGACGGTGAGAAACACCTTGCCTGCGCATGCGGGCGCCCGCGCATGCTCCGATCCACGCCGGCGACTCCAATCGCATCCCTAGATGTGTCGCTACGTTCTCCCATAGCGGCATAGGCAAATATGTTAACGGTTACGTTCTTATGACGTTTCGTACCTTTTCATTTGAACACCCCTAGTACGAATGCAGAATTGTATACTGCTGACTGTTAAAGAGCTGAAAGAATTGTGTTAGTTGGGTATTGTTGTTGACAAGTTATTATTGATTTAGTGAAGTGTCAGTAGTAGGGAGGCCACTATACGCATAAACTTTTTCCCGATGGCAACACCCTGCCTGTGGGGGACTGGGACCTGGTGTCTGCCATTTTCCCCCGCCGTATTTAAATTTTTCCCGCCAATATTTTTCCGCCGTATTTATTTTTTAGTGGTGCTTAAATGAATTTGGACGGTGTTACGTCACGAGGAATTTTTTTCAGAGCCAGCGAAACTCAGGACAACGCCTAAAAGAACTACGCCGGTAGAGTGTTGCCATCGGAAAAAAGTTTAGCGCCGAAGTGCCCCACCTACTACTAGTGTCTAAACAGTGGCATACTACTTGACTACAGCCAATAAAGCAGTAGTCCTTTCAATAACTGTCTTATGAAGCGGCATGCTGTGTCGCCTCTTGATTCTTTAAATCACATCCGTAATACATAAATGAAAAACAATTATTGCCATTACTGCTTCATGAAGCATTTTTAAAATTCGGGGATAGCTTAGAGAATTTTATTAAAGGAAATAGGATAGAGAGAAAAAATAGAATAGAATAGAGAATTTAAAAATAGAATAGAATAGAATGAAATAGCATGGAATAGAGAATTTCATTGAGGAAATTTATTTCATGCAGCTTAAACCGTCCTCGGAAGGATGTTTCTCTATACGGAAGCCTTCAGTCAGACAGGGAAAAGAAGGCAGTTTGCTGAGATTTTCTGAGAAGGAGAGCGAAAGTATTCTTCCTGGCCAAATTCGAAGTGACACTGGTAAACAAGAAAATCGCGAAAGGTTCAACGATCATGGTAGAACACCGATCGCCTCTCACTCAATATCAGAAGGAAGGGTGCCTGCTGTTTTACCCTCGCTCCTTTTAGGCTCCGACGAGAGCAGTGAGAAGTGTATACAGAGGACGCCTGCTGGGAGACAGACTGGGCAGTTCTGAGAGTATGTGACGTAGTATGACACAGTATAAAATAATCGCAAACGCAATGAACACAGCATTGGTAATAACAAAAATAAACGCTTGGTACTGGCTTCGGTCTACTTATATATTTATTCTGTAGTTTGTGAGTGAACAGTGGATAAATACCTAACAAATCACTGCTCAAAATTATGGGCACACGAGAGAATGTTTTAAAAGATTATATCGCCAATTTGAACTCACACTCTCAAAAAAGGTTTGCCATCCTTGGTCTAAATCTTATTAATTTGGTGTTTCCTTGCACTGACATTAAGCAAAGGTTTTTCGCCGTTTCAAAGAATTTGCCCCTACTACGGGGGCAAATGTTTTTCTTGCTAACACGAGGTTCGAGAAACTTCTGGAACCGAACTCACCATTGGAACGGAAGCAAACAAGATAAACCAAGATTTAGAAATGTAAAACATAAAATTAAAACTCAATTATGAACATTGATATGCCGCGTATGAATTCGCGAAATTACCTAAATACTAAAATATGACAATATATACTGTATAAATACTGAGTACATACCTATTTTGCAAATTTGACGCTTGCCAATAATATCTCAAATACTTTAAATACATTTCTTGCACGTAGTTAGGTGTAACCTAGAGGTTCCGAGTAATAAACACACGTACAAAAATTTAAGAAAAATGTACACGAAAAGACCAACTATTCACACCAAATTCACATCTACAAACGAACAGAAAATTACCAAATTAACTACAAAAATCCACTTCAAAAACTACCAAATGAAATAATATTCTCACCAAAATCCAGCTGAAATCCAAGCCAGGAACAAAAGAAATGTCAAACAAACTCACTGTAACCCTAACAAGTAAGTCACCAAAAATTATGACAATGAAGTAACGAACAGTCTTAAAAGCAAAGTTTAAAAACATTAAAAACATCATCGGACTCTCGGTCCCACTTTATTCAGCTCAAGGCTTTTCGCCATATGTTATGGCATCTTCAGAAGCGCAAATTACTGTAGTTCCTCTGCCCGACTCAGAAGGACTGTTGTAAACACTTTCGTGGTTTCAGAACTACGCCCTAGACCGCACGTACCGTTAGCTGCTGAGGCTCCATCTGGTGTCTCAAAGAGAACTTCTCATTCCTTTCTTGCTACTATTTTTTCCTTCTTTGTAATTTTTCTGTCAGTTGTTGTTCTCTTTTTATCAATTCTTCCGATTGTGTTGATAAACTATAAAGATCATTATGATTACAAATTCTTTTTTGATTTTTTCTATGATTACTGCTTATGCTAAGCGCAAGTGCTTTTCATTATTTACGGCTGTTAATATTTTTATGTCTTCAAATTTCGGATAAACTTTATTTCCTTGACAATACTGGATTAGGGCAGTTTTACTTTCTTTTTTATTTCCAATTTCCCATGTGTTTTAAATATAATCGCACATAATTTACTATGCTGCATGTTCTGTTTCTTTAAGTAGAACGAATGTGAGGGTTCCGGTTTGTTAAATACCAGATGGTTATAAAATAAGTTTCCCTATTCTCGGGTCTCTAGAAAAGCAAGAAATTTAGATATCGTGACTTAAATGGGTATAGTGCGTCGCAAAATTATAGAGACAGAACAAATTCTCGAAAAAAAAGGAACAACAACGAGTTAAATGTACACCTCACATTCATAGCAAAAATAGCATAGGACACGCAGCTGCACAATAGTTTGACGGAAACAACAATTCCAACGCCAAGTACAAGAAAAAACCAAAAATACGATGTCTCAAAAATATAAAGACTTAATAGTTATGAGCACCTCCGGTACGAATAACACTAAAAATCCGATTGTGCATGCTGTCCACCAAGTGATGTAAGCATTCTGGACGAAGTACGTATCAACTTCGTTCAATCTGCTCTTTCAATGCCACCACACTTGAGAACTGCCATCCATTTGCATACACATCACGAGCTTGGATACTCCAGAGGTTCTCGATAGGGTTCAGATCTGGTCTGAGTGCTGGCCAATCCATTACGGTCCCATTATGAGTGTTAAACCAGCTTTTCGTTGATGCAGATCGATGGATAGAGGCATTGTCTTGCTGGAACAGATAATCAACACCCGCTAGAGTTCTGGCAAACGGTAGAAGGTGGCTGCTGAGTATTTCCTGATACGTTTCGGAGTTTGGCCTGTCTTTTCAGAAAAGCGATATCCGTTGTTCCGTTGAACGCAAAAACTCGCCAGACCATCACCGATCCCCTCCTTTCTGTCCACTGAAGAATGTGCGTGGCTCGCGTCGTAAATCATGCCAATAGCAGTTTCAACCGTCAGGGCCGTCCAGGTTGAACTTTTTCTCATCGAAAAAAGTAGTTGTGATCCACTCGTCCGTCCAGTGCATGTGGCTGCTTGCTCATCACAATCTAGCTTCCATGTGGCGCCGCGTGATGTGTGGCAAACGGCGCATTTTACGGAGCACAACGTTGCGACTTTCCTTGATTCGTCGATGAACTGTGTCCTTTGAAACGGTGACACCAACAGTCCGAGAAACTTGACGTAGTGATAACCTTTGGGATGAAACCAAACGCATGATGGCACGATCATCTCGTTTGGTTGTTCTACGAGGCCTTCCAGGCCGTTTTCTGGCAGTTATCGCACCGCATTTCTATGAAGTCTTATAAATAACTGCTTTACTCCTCCCCGTGGCCTTACAAATTTTCGCTACAGGCAGTCCATTTGCTTTCAGTCTCCAAATCTTCTGCACCTCCTCACCAGAAAGTTGACTGTTGCGTGGCATTTCGGCAAATGAATATCTGACGGCAGGTCCGCTGTCTTTTGTAGGCTGGACCGAATTACAGTCCACGCGCGTGCGTACAACATGCTGATTTGTACATCTCATTTGCACGTGGCTACTGTACATAGTTGTCTTTATATTTACGAGACACCTAAAATTACACTATTTCACTTTGTGGTGTTCTTTTCACACAATCCGGTCATCTCGACGGTTCGAAACGTTTTTTGTAGGGTTATGTCTAATTAGGTACCACTTCAGCTTCATACCTATATTCGCATTGCGTTCACGGCGCAAAATCGACTGTCTCTATATTTATGCGACGCACCTTAGCTTACTGGGAGCCATGGGGAAAACGATTTAGTGGAGAAAAAATATTCGTTCAAACTTGCGCAGCTAGGGGAACAGTAGCGCTGTAGACACAAGAAGGAGCAGACATATGCGTGAACTTACTGGTTATTGAGAGCATAAGCGCAGGACAAAATCTACCTATTATGCTGGCGATCGCAAGAGATTACCTGTGAAGCATAATAGAAGCATCACTGCTGAAATCCAAGAAATTGTAGGCCGTTCACATGGAATGTGTCCTATGCAAATATTCTGTCGAACATTCTGCAGTGAATGCTTAATTTCTCGAGGATTTCCGCAGTTTTGAACAACCGGCTCACCGGATCTTACTCTTGGTGAATCTTACTCTTGTGAATTTTACTACTTCGGGGACTCCTGAAGGACAGAGGTTATCGGAAGGGCATACGCTCTCTCTCTCTCTCTCTCTCGCTCGCTCTCTCTCTCTCTCTCTCTCTCTCTCTCTCTCTCTCTCTCTCTCTCTCTCTCTCAGATCTAAAAACGAGTATCACACGTGAAGTGGCCAACATCAGCCGCGACATACTGCGAGCAGCAGTGTAACATGCCGTTTTTCGTTTACAGCATGTTCTCTTTCGTGATGGCCAGCATATTGAGCAGGTTTTGTCCTAAAACCTTTGTGCTGTTAATAAAGAGTAAATTCTCTTACGTGGCCGTTCTTTTCTTGTGTCTGCAGCGCCACCAGCGGCGTAATTTCGAACTTTTTTTGTTTCCTCTAAATCGTTTCTTCGTGCCCTCAATATGCTACATAGCATGGTTCGTTCCGATATCTTCATTTTTGGCTTTTCTAAACACACAAGAACAATAATACTTATTTTCCGCCCCGGTGGCGCAGTGGTTTAAGTGATTGGCCTCTGATCATTCGTCCGAAAGGGGTCAGGGTTCGAATCCCGGTGAGGCATGTGTGTTGTGTTTGTCTTACGACGCTGGCTCTCTCCCTTCTCTGGAACCAATGACCCTAAATAAGGGACGAGCGACTGCTTATAGCCCATTGAGTTGCTCACGGTGGTCGTTAAACTCCCAATCAAAAAAACAATATACTTATTTTATAACCACTCGATAATTTTTTTTTCTTGCCTATCAGTAAGATTTCTCTGTACGTCATCTAAAGAAATTCAAACATTCCAGAGCAGCATTTCGTATGCATCAAAAGGTATTGCAAATGAGTGATCTAGCTGTTCAAATGATTAATTCCATTTTCTAAAGTAGAACAAGTTAGATTAAATTAGAAGTTTAAGGCTAGAGCCTTCAGCCTTTGATTAACGTAAACTCAATGGCAGATGAGAAAAAAAAAGTTACCTAAAATCCCTTCAAGGTGTTACATCTCATGGGATGCCCTTTAAAAAGGAATAGGAAAACCATATTTTTTACTGAAATACGGACTGGAAAAATTACCTTCCGTTTGAACAGAGGTTTCTCACATTTTCGTTTTGTTGATCTATTTCCTTCGAAGCAAGTGTAATGCATACTATCTATTTAACCTTTAGGTTTGGTTTGCTTTCTGTTATGATATTTTTAGTTAACTCTCATTACGTTTTCTGTACTGAACGTCACATCGGAGCTCCCAAGAGTTTATTCTTTGTGTTATCGGTGTGAGGAAGCCATGCAAAGGAGACGTAGGTATAAACAAAACCGTTTTATCCGAGCGGGGTGTTAGATTTGATTTCAAAGATCTGTGAATTATTATCAACGTTACTGATTATGTAAGATAATAGTCGTTTTGTCGCTAAACTTCACAATTGTCCTTCAAGTTACCCAACTTGAAGGACAATGGTGAAGTTTAGCGACAAAACGACTATTATCTTACATAATCAGTTATTGTCTATGCGTTATTGTCTAAGTTTGTGAGATGTGAAGAGTATTGTGATTTGTTTATATTATGAGAAACAATTTTCTGTAAATCCAGTTTCGTGTGTGATTTTCGAGATGGAAGGAATAAAAGTTTTATGTAGGATATAAACTGTAAGTCTTTCTTACCTTCACCTTGGTATAGTTTTAATTATATGAACCCCGAGTAACATTGTGCAGGATAGTCCCAGAAATTGAAAACTGTCTTTATCATGATATCTATGTTTCTGTAAGTCGGGTTTGAAAAATGTTTTTGAACTGTATGGTGTTAGGAAACCATACAATACAAAAACAATTTGGAAAAAGCACAGTTTTGCTGTTTCTTTTTTGGCACAGGTATTCTCTGTCTAGGGAGCAAAAAAAAAAATTATCATAAATTAGAAAGACACTATAGGTGTTTCTCTACTCGTACCATATATCCGTTCTTTCAGAATTTTCTAGAAATTTTCAAATGCTTTTCTGTCCTTGTGCGAAGTGTTCATTTGAGTCATTTTGCTTTTGTTAAGAGACGTGCTTATTATCAGGTGTACAAAGAACTTTTAAAGCGTTTTTTGTGTGGCATATACCGCTAATTTACATATCCAACATTCGCCCGCGTTATTGTCATGTGACCGTAACTGGTCCAGAGAATAAAATGTGACACAGAAATTTGCCCAACAGTCAAAAGCACTTGCACATCGGTAGGTGAAAGATAGCAAGCGATGCTGCATTTATTCGACACTGCATTCGTTACAAATTTCATCAAGGAAAAAGTGCTGCAAAAGCATGTGCATCAGTATGTTCGGTGCTGGGAAAGAATATTATATCGAAAAGCACGTGTAAGTTTTGGTTCAGACGGTTTAAAGCAGGTGATTTTGATGTTAGCGATCGAGAACGTACACATGAGGAACTGCGAGATCAGGGTTGCACATGAGGAACTGCGAGATCGAGGTTGCACATGAGGAACTGCGAGATCGAGGTTGTACATGAGGAACTATGAGATCGAGGTTGCACATGAGGAACTGCAAGCATTGCTGGATGAAGATGCGTCTCAAACGCAAAAAAAAAAACTAGCTGAACAACTGGAGGCAACTCAACAAACCATTTCCAATCGTTTACGCGCAGTGGGAAAGATTCAGAAGGAACGAAAATTGGTGTCACATGACCTGAGCCAGAGGAACAAGGATGAGCGTGCCAGGAAGTGTTTGAATCTGTTGAATAAACAACACAGAAAGTCTTCACTGTGGAAAAGCATTACGGGTGATGAAAAGTGGATATGGTACGACAAACCCAAATGCACAAACACTGGGTAGACCCCGGTGAAGCAACAACTTCGACACTGAAACGCAATATTCACTCCAAGAAAGTTATTCTGTGCATCTGGTGGGATATGAAGGGTATGCTCTATTATGAACTATTGGAACAGAGTCAAACTGTTACTGCTGATCGGTACAAGCAACAATTTCTGCGATTGAACCAGAAAATCTGTCGGAAACCTCCATTCACAGGCAAAGGATTGTGTCCCATGAAATTACTGTACAGACAACGCTAGGTCACATGTCGCGAAATCGGTCAAGGAAACGTTATTGACGCTTAGCTGGGAAGTTTCGGGGCACCCGGAGTATAGTCTCGACATAGCCCCTTCAGATTATCATTTGTTCCGATCGATGCAATATGGTTTGTCTGCTGTACGTTTCCGGATATGTGACGAAGTTCCAAAATGGGTTGACGACTTCATCGCGTCACGCGACGAAGTATTCTTCATAGCTGGAATCTGTCAGCTGCCCGACCGATGGCAGAAGGTGATAGATAGTTACGGCGCATATTTTGATTCGTAAAGGTATTGTTGTTTTCTCTCAAATTATATGCAGCATTGTCTTAAAACGCTTTTAAACTTATTTGTACACTTAATGTATTTGTAGTTAGTTTTCTAGAAATTTTCAAATGCATTTGGCATTATGTGAAGTGTTCTAAATTTGATGCTACTTTTTATTAAGAGACGAGCTCATTATATTTTAAGTTGATTTTCTAAAACTTATCGAATGCCTTTTTTGTCGTTGTATGAAGCGTTCTAAATCTGATTCCTTTTGCTTTTGTTAATACACGCGCCTGTTATTTTTGTCTTTAATTTTCTAGAAATTTTTAAATTCCTTTGTCATTGTGAGAAGTGTTCTGAATTTGATAGTACTTTTTTTTATTAAGAGACATGCTTATTATATTCGGAAGTTCGATGGAATTAATGCTACGGAACACTTCCTTTGTACGAGTTATACAGTTTACGACCCCCCATCTTGGAATCACTGAAAGGCAAATGACGTTTGTTTCACGAGTGATTTAACCTGTTCCTACGAGTGGCAGATGTGCGTGCTGTAGCATCACGGAATTGTTTCTTTGAGATTTACTTCTGCAGAATTTGGTACTTCCTCAAAACAATGCTTCAGTTGAAAATATCGATTTATATCGCGAAAGAGTGGGAATCGACCATCTGGGAAATTCATAAACTGCGCCACTTCTATCAGGCTATGGGCATCCGATGCTAATTGTACAAGCATCAGATGCTAATTAGTTTCTTGAGTTACAGTTTACCCGATGACTCACATAAGAGCCTTTACTGTATGCTTTGGTTTGAGATAAAAGATTTTAGTTGTTTGTTCTGTGGAGAGGGGAAGTATTCCCTCTCTGACAGAGCGAGGACTCGAGGAACTGCAACAAGTAACTTTACGAGTATCTGTAATGCCTCTGAGTTTTAGGCATTTAAGAAATTTATCAGATGAACTACGCATGCTCAAATTTCAGGGTTCAACCGTTTTCTTACATAACCAGCCGCGCTTAATTGGATAAAGGAATGCCTCATATTCCGATTTAATGAATAAGGACTTCCCCGCATAATTTCGTTAATTACACACGTCACATATTAGAAGTTCTGAACGTTACTTCGACAGGTATTGAACACATTTGTCGTGCTGAATGCAAATATCATTTTGGTTTTGCTCCGTCGGTTTCTTTTCAGAAAATGGCATTCCACTTTGGGAAGGGTACGCGTAAAATGCATATGTGTACGTCAGAAACTTTTTCAAAGAAGATAAATTTAGAGGTCTCTTATATGCCTGCTTATAAGTAATATTTAATGTCGGTACAACATTACTATGATATTAGCACACGGAATACACAAAGCCACATTAGAAATCGTCCTTGCTGTGGCAAGAAGTGTGAACTCTAAGTCCCACTCATTAAAGGACAGTATATTTAACCCCTTCGCCTAATATGACGTCTCGGATACGCAGTGGCGGCTCTAACCCTTGCGGGGCACAGGGCGATGGCTCTTTACGGGCCCTTCGCAATCTCAATAACCCCTTTTATATACGTAAAAAATTACATCCACAAAGGCTATAGAAAGACTGCGATCGCTTCAGCCACAATCGCAGCCTTTCATTTGGCATCTCTTGATGTGGTCTCATTGTACCCTAATGTACCTGTTGAGGCCACACATCAAATTATTGAGGCAAAACTTGCTGATTCCCATATCCCGAGTTCAGAAATTAATGCTATTATGAACGCACTTCGTCTTGTTAAGAAACGTTCATATTTCAAATTTAAAGACAGCCTTTATCAACAGTTGGAGGGCTCCCCAATGGGTTCCCCCCTGTCTGCTGTTCTAGCTGAAATTTTGTTACAGCACATTGAAAATCAGGTCATTGGTTCCTTCCCTCACCGCCCGTTGCTTTATTTAAGGTACGTTGACGACATCCTGGTTGCATGGCCTCACAACCGGGATGATTTACACTTATTCGCCAACGAACTATCATCCATGTTCCCAACTATCAGGCTCACGATAGAATTTGAAGCTAATAACTGCTTACCTTACTTGGATATTCTTATTCGTAAGGACTATAACCTTAACTGCATTACCACTTGTGTATATAGAAAACCCAGTCATACACCTGTTTTAATACCTTATCATTCATCACACCCTAAACAACATAAGTTGACAGCATTATTCTATTTGTTTAGAAGAGCTCACTCACATTCATCAACTAATTAATTATTTCAGCAAGAAGTTAACTACATTTTTGGTTTGGCTGAGCAATATGAGTTCCCTAAATATCTGATTAGGCAAGTGTTTGGCAAGGTCAAATATGCCCTACATACTACCCTGTTAAGAAACTCCAACTGCAATTCCATATATGTTGGCTCTATGCAATACAACCCACATTTAACGAGAGCCTTAACACAACTATGTAAACCATATGACTTGAAGTTTGGTTCACGCACACGAAACTTATTTTCAGTAGTTCGTAAGGATCGTGAACGTAATAGCAAAATGGGACAGTGGGGTATTTACAATATCCCTCTGGTTAAGGCAACTACAGGACAAGCAGCTTCTAATTATGTGGGTTCTACAAAACGCAATATTGCATTACGAATTAAAGAACACAAATACAATATTAAAACAGGCATGTATTGTACATCACTAGCCAAATCTGTTACACAAGATGATCTTAATCCCGACTGGAGCAATGTTAGAATAATTAATACTCCTAGTAAACCTGGTGATCTTTTAATTGCTGAAAGTGTGTATATAGAGGCCTCCGGTGAGCAATGTTGTAATGAACATGCCCCCTATGAGTTACATAACGTTTGGAAATCCCTTATTAAAAATGTAAATTATAAATTGTAATATAAACTTAAAATTGAATGTTCACCCTACACCATTTATTTCTGTTATATATTTCCATGTTTTTCTTCTTCAGACCATTGGGCCAACAGTATACGCAACATTTTTGACGCATGTAGATTACTATTGGCTAACTTACCATGCTTCCCACAATGCAATGATCTATATTATATATAGATTAAATGTGTATCTATTTATTACATCTGAAGAAGAGGCAGCCGCTGCCTCGAAAGTGCTCATGTTTTTTAATTGTATATATTTCTCATCTTTTAATCATTAAATCGTGCTAAAGACGGAAATCTTTCATCGCTTCAGTTACATGTTGACCGTAAATCAGTAGGTCGTTTTTTTACCGTAAATCAGTAGGTCGTTTTTTTACCGTAAATCAGTAGGTCGTTTTTTTGACCGTAAATCAGTACGTCGGTTTTTTTTTTGACCGTAAATCAGTAGGGCGTTTTTTTTTGTTTTTTTTTTCCTACACCACACAAACCCTCACTTGGTTTGAATGTGATCCCAAAGCAATTTTTTTTATCGGGAATTGTGGTATTGATTTATATGAAATAAACATGATGTAATACAATATATTGTTTATTAATATAATTAGAAATCCAAAATATTACCTGTTCCGAAATGACCTGTTACTAAGTAAACAAGGATAGCTATATAATTATAAGATAAGCCTCTTATTTAAAAAAAGAATTCTGAAACTTTTATTGTGGCTGAAGTCTTCAATCAAATCACTACAGTCCAGAGTAAATGCGACGTCGTTTATTATGGACAGAAGAGCGAGAGCTGACAGCCGGTCTTGGGTCATGGTGTTCCTTATAGGTGGATCTTGATGAGCTTCAGCTCAGATAAGCTCCTCTCCGTAGATGAAACATTGAAATTGTTCATTTACTTGTATATGAACATGAACTACAATCTTTTAGGTGACGCCAGGCAAAAACTACTAATTGATTGGCGGCGGTGCGGGGCCCTAGACGGTTGCCCGGTATGCCCGTACCTGGGGCCGCCACTGCGGATACGTCATGGTGTTCGGGGGCCAAACCTGACTACGACGTCTCGAAGACGTCATGCGCTTGTGGAAGCTCTTCATCACGTTTTTTTGTTAAACATACTTTTTTCCACTTATAATGTTATTCGTCTGTGCAAATCGTATGCTTTTCCCAAAGAAATGGAGAATAATATACGGAGAAATTGAATCGATAACCGCCGGTCTGATCCTGTTACGTGTGGAAATGAAGATTAGATTGTTTGATGCATATGCCTTGTTTGCATGTTATCGCGTCACAGGGTCGTGTTAGGCACTATATAATGCAAGTCTGTAGTCTGAGGACTAGAAAGATTCGTTAGTTGAAAATCATAGGACGAAAGACAAAGTTGTTCCATCGAGACCATGATGAGTTCAACGGATGAGTACGGAAGCGATGCCGAAAGTATTAAGAGTGAACGAATACATGTTGTACAAGAACGTAGAAGTAGTAGTAATGAAGATGTAACGTCGGAAGCGTGTGAGATGTTTATCAAGTGATGATGATAAAATTTGTAATATCACTGTGCCACAATGGAATTGGAAAGAAAGCATAAACGTTCCAAATGTAAAACCCCTTACGAATTTCCCTGACATAAATAACAGAGTTTTGCGTAGATTAGGCAAAAGTCCTACCCCCTTTATGCGTTTTCCATGCAGTATTGAACGAGGAGTTCTGGAAAATTATAGCAGAAGAGACGAATCGTGATAGAAATGTAGTGATGAACAGTGACAGGTGTAGAAGGAAAAAGATAGATCAAGAATGGTTTGCCGTGACGTATGATGAAAAGAAAGCATACTTTGCACTGTGTTTCATAATATCACAAGTAAAAAAACCGGGGATACAATTGTACTGGTCCAAAAGAGAAATCATACACACTCCTATATTTGCGAAAATTGTGCTGTACAAAAGATTTCTAACCATATCAATATTTCGACATTTTTCAGATAATGCAAATCTGATAATTCTGATAGAATAAGAAAAATCAGAAATATAGTAAATTATCTGTATAAAAAGTTTTGGGATCTCTACACACCAAAGAACAACGTGTGAATTGATGAATCACTGATGAATTTCAAAGGACGACTAAGTTACGTCCAGTACATTTCATCCAAAAGAGCAAGATTCGGCATAAAATTTTATAAATTATGCGAATGTAATTCGGGATTCAATATCAAGGAACTATACACCAACTGTATTTAAATAGTATAACTATACTAGTGATCCGAAATTTATTGATGTGGAATAGAAATCAAAGTTCCCAAGCTTTTGCACATCAACCAGATGGCTTTTTCAAGGAAGGTAGACAGCAAACTGCTTTTACTATCCTTGATAGGGTCTGGCGGAGAAATTTGTCCTTTTTCTTTTCGAACCACGTTCCTTTTACCGAAATCTTAAAATTAAAGGGGCTTTCGGATTGAGCCAAATGTCTTGCAAGCGGTTAGAAATTCGAGGTGGGACCTTTCCTTCTCCAGTTTGAGTCTCAGCTGTCGAAATAGTTTAAAGATGTTCCCCATTGCTAGGAGAATAAAAAAACTAACTAAATAAAAAGGAACTATGCGCCAACTGTACTTAAATAATATAGTTATACTATTTAAGTAATTCGGGATATTGCATATGCTTCAAGATATATGTCGGTCAAGATAAATCTGCACAAAGGAATATGCTTGCTTCCGAAAGTGTCGTCATGGAATTGGCACAACCTATTCTACGAAAAGGCTACGCATTATATATGAACAACTATTATTCGTCTCCACAATTATTTACGTATTTATTGGCAAGCGATACGAACGCTGTAGGGACTTTACGAAAACATAGAAAGAATAATCTTCGCAATCTTGTATCCTGTAAACTGAAGAAAGGAGAAGTTAAAACCATGTCCAACAATGGTTTACTGGCTCTGAAATGGTGCGATAAAAAGGAAGTATTTATGCTAAGTACGAAGCACTCGACTGCTGATATGATAGAAACAGGAAAAAAAAAAAAGAAAAGTAACGGGTAGTGGTGAAGAAAGTGTGATAAAACCATCATGTGTAGTTGAGTACAATCAAAATAGGGGTGGCGTTGATAGACAAGATCAAGTGCTTGCATGTTTTCCCATAATGCGAAAGTGTATAAAATGGTATATAGAAAAATAGTTTTCTGCATGATGGACATCGCTATATTTAACAGCTATATTTTTCTTTCAAAATTATGTATGACACAAAACGAAAAGGTATTAGCAACTTTCGTTTGAGTATAGCGGAAGAAATATTGACGCAAATGTCATTGACGGAATATAACGTTCGCGGACGTTTTTCGCAAGGTGACACTGCTCGATTGAAAGCAAAACAAGAAAGATGACACCGAATTTTCGAGTGTAATAAGCACGTCTTTTGAATTAAGACTTACGCCACCTGATGGCCAAACCATTTTTTACAAAAATTAGAAATTATGTACAAATGATTTCCCATCAGGAGTTGTATCGGTGCAGAAAGAATTTTTCAAATCGGAGATTTAGAAGCAGAGATATAGGGGCAAACGCAATTTACCTTTACCCCCCCCCAGCGGAAAATCTATGAGTTACTTGAAAATTTTGAAATTATATGAAAAAAATGTCACACTGGAAACACTATCCAACAAAGAAGGAATTTTTCAAATCGGTCCCCTAGAAGTAGAGATATTGACAATAATAAGATCTATATCTACGCCCCTTGGCGTATAAATCATGAATTATTTTAAGAAGAAAATGTTTCTAAGAGGTTTGTCGACATGAGTAGTATCGGTCTACAAACGACGTTTTTTTCAATCGGGTATTTAGAAGCTCATATTTTGCTGCAAATACACCAGAAGCGGAAATTAAGATTTACGCCCCCTGGTGGCCAAACCATTTTTTTCAAAAATTAGAAATTATGTGCAAACGATTTCCCACCAGGAACTGTATCCGGTGCAGAAAGAATTTTTCAAATCGGAGATTTAGAAGCAGAGATATAGGGCAAAACGCAATTTACCCCTACGCTCCCTAGCGAAAAGTCTATGAATTACTTGAAAATTTTGAAATTATACGAAAAACATGTCCCACTGAAAACACTATCCAACAAAGGAGGAATTTTTCAAATTGGACTGCTAGATGTAGAGATATTGACAAAAATAAGATTTACATCTACGCCCCCTGGCGGAGAAACTGTGGAATATTTTTAGAAGAAAATATTCCTAAAAGATTTATCGGTGTGAGTGGCATCAGTCCAAGAAATAATTTTCTCAATCGATACTTTAGAAGCTCAAATTTTATGACAAATACATCAGAAGCAAAAATTAACCCGTACGTCCCCTGGTGTCCAAAGTATTCTTTGCCAAAAATTTGAAATTATATGCAAAAGATTTTATATCAGGAGGTGTATCCTCTGAAGAAAAAGTTTTCAAATCGGAGATTTAGAAGAAGACATCGGGGAAAATATAATTTACTTTCACGCCCCCTAGAGGAAAATCTATGCGTAATTTGAAAAAGTAATTCTCTTCGACATAAATGGAATCGAAGGTTAAAAGAATATTTTCAATCGGATGTTAAGAAGCAAATATGTGGAATAAAACGTATTTTTGAATTCGACATCATCTGCATTTACGCCTAGCCGTAAAATTGTACTTCGTAAAAAAAACGAAATAAAGGATCATCATTCGTATATTTCAAGCTTCCCAATGCAAAAATAATTTTTCAAATCGGACTAATAGTTGCAGAGATATCGTGGGTACAGGCTGACGGACGGACAAACCGGTAACATAATCACGATCTTTTTTTTACAAAAGACGTGCTAAAAATGGGGACATTTTCCGGGACATATTCCACCAACTGCATCAAAGGAACATCCTGCTAAGAGATGCCACGTTTGTTTCAAACACAAAATTCGTAAAGAAACCACGTGGCAAAGCAAACAATACCATATACCTCTCCACGTTCCTGAATGTTTCGAAAAGTATTATATGCAGCAGAACTATTAGTCTAATTTACTATTTTATTTTTTCATTCTAAACTATAAACATATGTCAGAACAACATTACTATTTTGCACATACGTATTGCTTTTGAAGCAGTACAAATTACTTTATTTTTCACCTTTGTACATTCAGAGCGTCAGTGTCACAGCAATACAAATTACTTTTTTCCACTTTTGTACATTCAGGGCGTCAGAGTTAAAGCAGTACAAATTACTTTATTTTCCACCTTTGTACATTCAGGGCGTCAGGCGAATTGAAATAGTACGTTTTGGTTTGATAAATCGACATTTAATCGTAGGGCAAAGGGTTAAAAGCTGTGGCCTTCAAAATGCCATTCTGTAATGAATTAAAACTTGGCTTCTTCATCGCGCCAATAAAATAAGTAATTTGAAATACATGAAATTACTGTTTTGGCTTGAAATACAAGGTCTGGATATTACAATAAATAACGAGCCTGACGCTAGAACTATAGTAAAACAAGAAGCTTACATTTTTAACTCTTATCATCTTCAATGTACTCCCCTTCTGTATCAACACACTACTGCGTTCTGATCTTCCACTGGGCAAGTCAGTGTTGCAAGTCATCTAGTGTGATCCCTCTGAAAAGCTTGATCGTTCTCTTCTTCATCACAGTAACCGATTTTAAACGGGTTTCTTGAAGTAGAGATTTGACTTTTGGGGAAAAGAAAAAAAACTCACATGGTGCCAAATCTGGAGAGTAGGCAGGACGTTCAATCCCTGTGATGCGTTTCTTAGCTAAAAACTACTTCACTGAGAGCGCTGAATGAGCTGGTATATTTTCGTGGTGAAGAATGAAGCCATTTTTTTTTTTGCACAACTCCGGCTGTTTTCTTCAGACACACTCTCTCAAAATCACCAGAACATGTTTGTAGTAATGCCGGTTCAGTGTTGCTCCATCGGGAACTCACACTGACAAAATTACACACTTAATGACGAAGAAAACAATTAACTCCGTCCTTTTTCTTCTGGCATGCGCTATCAAAGTCACCAGAACCTCTTTGTAGTAATGTTGGTTCAGTTTTGTTGAAGCCGCAACTCACACTACCAAAATCACACCAAGGGAAACAATCAACTGCGGGCTTTTTCTTCTGACACGCGCTCTGAAACTCACCAGAACCTGTTTGTAGTAATGCTGGTTCAGTGTTGCTCCATCGGGAACTCACACTGACAAAATTACACCAAAGGAAACAAATAACTACGGCCTTTTTCTTCTGACGCGCGCTCTCAAAGTTATCAGAACTTGTTTGGAGCAATTCTGGTTCAGTGTTGCTCCATCGGAAACTCACACTGACAAAATTTCACCCTTAATAACGAAGAAAACAATTCACTCTGGCCTTTTTCTTCTCACAGGCTCTCTCAAAGTAACCAGAACCTATTCGTAGTAATGCTGGTTCAGTGTTTCTCCATCGAGAACTTGCACTGCCAAAATTACACCCTTAATGTCAAAGAAAACAATTAGCATGGCCTTGAATTTGGACTTTGCCATGCCTTCTCAATCGCTGGCGACGTTGGTGTTTTCCATGAGTTGACTTTTTCTCATTTCAAAGTCGTATTGGAAGTCTAGGTTTCATCAGAAGTGATGATAGTTTCTAAACGGTTGAGTTTCTCCTGAATTAGCCCCTGAATGTCAACATAAATTCGCTTGCGATTTTCTTTTCGTTCAGGCTTGAGAAGTTCCGGAACCATCTTGACGCAAACCTTTGTCATGTTCAGTTTTTCATGGATAATTTGGCTACCAGTCTCTTTATTGGTGTTTACCATTTCTGCAATCATTCTAATACTCAGTCGTCAATCGTTTCGAACAAATGCGTAGATTTTGTATACGCTGTCTTCTGTTTTCGTAGTGCATGGGCGTCCCGGACGTTCGTCGACTTCAATTCCATCTCGGCCATCACTGAATCTCTTATGCTACGTAAATATATGTGCACGTGACACGCTTTCTTCCTGGTGTGTCTCACTTAGCAATCAAAACCAGAAATTTTACGTTTATAGGTAACTCTTTTCTTGAACTTGGTATTTTCCCGATGCGAGCCAAACAACACTGGGATTTTCATTGACACGTGTCAACGAACTGATGCAGAAAGTGAGCTGAACTTTGCGTGTCCGCTTTCGAACAGTTCAAGGTCAGTGGCCACCCACTCACTTTCCACCTGCACCGCACACAAGTACAATCCCGTTATTTCATAGTCGCACCTCGTGCATGTGTAGATAATGTATATATAACAATATTATTAATGATAACCGCATTTATAAGCAAAATATGCCTTTACAATCTAAGAACAAATGATACAACATTTTCGGGAGGGGGGGGTCACGACCAACGTGAGCATCTCAATGGGGTATAAGCTGTCGCCCGTCCCTAATTTAGGGCTACTAGTTCCAGGGAAGGGAGAGAAGCAGTGCCGTAAGACAAACACATCATCCATACCTCACGGGATACGAACCCGTACCCATCTCGGCCGAATGATCAGAAGAGATCTCTTAGATCACTGTGCTACCGTAGCGGCCATGGCCATTTTAGCGGTAAATGAAAAAGGGTTTAAAGCTGCTTATTACGATGAACTAACGATTGCCTGGCTGCGGTACAGTTTAAACATTTTTAAAACCCCATCGAGAAGGGTCCGGTTTCGAATCCCGGTGAGGCATGGATGTTGTCTTACGGTTATGGTTCTCTCAATTTCCTGGAACCGGTGGCCCTAAATTAGGGACGGGCGACTGCTTATAGCCCATCGAGTTGCTCATGAGAGTCGTTAAACCTTCAATCAAGAAAAAAACTAAAAGAAAAAAAAAACCACCAACACCTAAGACGATAACAAGCCTCCCATCTCTGTTTTTAAATCCACTGGTTCCAAGAAATTGAGTGGATTAGTGCAGAAAGGATGAGGAAAATATGTTTTTCCGCGAGATTCGGACCGAAGCAGCACAAGATTTCAGAAGCCCCTGCTCTGCATTACTCGAACACTAGGAAGACTTCCATTGGTTAGTCACACATATTACTTCTCTGTTTCGTATATACATTTTTTTTATTATCAATTGCTTCATTTCATAATTAAGTTATAGATCCTATTGTGTAATTAAATGAAAATTATTCAATGAGGTGTGGGAGATTTCTGCTCTTTCTTAAATTACTAGGAAGAGAAACATAGGAGTCGTTTGTCATATAAATTGTGCATACACATCCTGTATATATTTCGCTGTTCATTACACATTCCTTTTTATGTACATATACACATTTCTTTGTACTGTGTATGCTCCTTTTCGGAGCCGTCCTACAAGTTCATTCTTTACTGTCTGCATCATGCGTATCTCAGTCACGCACTTTTTGTACACGTCTTGTATATAGTACACATTTTCAATTGCATCATTATGTTCTGCGTCATTTGTATTTATATTTTCATTGCATTGTATGTATATCTCACTTGCTGCACATAGTTCGTTCCCTGCTCCTATATGGCTTCCCGCACATCTGTATGTACTTCGCCTAAATTGTACATTTATTCAGTCTCCTCTATATATTTTCCATTATCACTCCCTGCACTGTTGCACTTATGTTGTATCATCGCTCATCTATGTCACTAGCATTGTATTATATATTCACCTCTCATACTGTAACTTGCGCACTCGCTGTATATATATATATATATATATATACCTTTCATACTGTAAATAGCGCACTTCTTGTATACATACTACGGTAATTATGTCTTGTCGTCCGCTCATCTATTTTACTTGCATTGTATATACCCCTCACATAATGTAAATTGCGCACACTTTGTATATATGACTCCTGTTATTATTATTTCAGGCATTGTAAAGGCACATGCCGCCTACCACCTTCGTTCACTGTAACTTTCGCTCAGAATAAAACATTTTGAAAGTTTGTGTGCTGGAGTAATGCTTTACTTACTGGAGGTTTCTGGCAAGACACGTTCTGATCGTGTGAGAAATGAAGATGTGTTGCAGGTGTGTAATGTGAAGCAAAATGTTGTTAGCAAGGTGGAAACTAATATGCTTCGGTAGTTTGGCCATGTAAAAAGAATGAGTGAGATGGTTACTAAGAAAATGTTTTAGCCCAAGTGGCAGGAAAGAAAGGCAGAGAAAGGCCAAGGAAGTCATGGAAGGATCAGATTCAGGAGTGTCTTCATGAGAAAAGGATTATGAGTTTGAAGAATAGAATTTCTTGTGTACGCCGTGTGATGGATGTCAGTGAAGACCGAGTTGTGTGTCAAGATCGCTGTAAATGGAGAAGTTTGATACGGCAATAGTAAGTAGATAATATATATATATAATCAGTAAACATGTATCTGGTAGTTGTATTTATTTGTGGAGCTAACCTCTGAATCTCAGAGAACAGCTTAGTGATATGTATGTATGTATTATTGTCCATGCATAAAAGATAAAATCTAGAAGAAAAATAAGGAAGTGAAATAACATGCATGAAGATGCTTTTATTTTCCTCTTACAATGGGTAACTTTATTCCATGACAACTGTCAAACGGGTGGGGAAAATTTAAGTAAAGGACAATGTCTGCGAAACTAAGCGCTGTCCGTTAGAGCTGAAAAACCGCTCATGTATAAGACTAGCACGCCATGTTATTTGATGATTCAGAGCACAAAGTACAGAGTCGGCAACAGAAATCTCTTTGTTGATGAATTATTTTGGAAAGCACCACCCCATGCTGTCTTTTCAATCATTTAAAAATCGCTCACTTGCCCGTGAACATTACGTTTTCAATACGATCCCGTTCTCATTGCAGTAATTTGTTCAAGTGCAAAGCAAGGCTTATCTGATTGAGCGTCGCCTTCGCAGCAACAGTGTAATAAAAAGCCGAGCAGGTAGTCGGGAGCCTTCCACATTTTGAGAAACGAATTGAAAATTCAATGAAATTCGCCGTTTATTTAGATCAGTTCCCGACCGAGGAGCCTGTGTTTGACAAGCCATTTGTCAGAGCTCCAGGTGACGTCGGGCTCGTTTATCTCGATCAGCATGAGGGAGCGCGAGAGAGGAAACCACGCAGATTCAAGAGGGGACACAAAGCCGAATGGATGGGAAATAACATTAAACATCATAAGCGAAAACACGCGAGCCGCAGTACAACAGCTCACGACAGGGTGTTGGAAAGTGGGGAAGCATGCTTTTCCTTTTAACACCTCATCCGCACTCGTCGGAAAAACAAAAATATGTCAGATATATTCATAAAGTTTGCGGATTGTCTCTGTAATAATTTTCAATGTTGTTTTAAAATAGAGCCAGTTCTTTCTTATTTCAAGACTTCTCAAACGTTACACTCGCTAGCTAGTCCTTTTGGAATACCCTTTGATTTAGAACTCAGTGGCGCAACCAGGAATTGCTGTTGGAGGGGACTCTATACGTATATATAGTATACGTACATAATGTGTGTACATATATATAGTGTACGCCTATAGTTTATATACGGTTGTAACGTACGTCGCTCTTAATCTCTTTGGAGCTCTGGGAAGAAGACACTGTAATTTTTCGAACATGCAAAATAACATTTTTGAATGTTTAATTTGTGATGTACGTCGCTCTTAATCTCATTGGAGGGGCTTAAGCCCCCAAAGCCCCCTCCGTGGGTGGTCCAATGTTAGAACTTCACGAAGTTTTGAACCAAATTGTGGTCCAAAAACCAAAGTGTGTTCCATACTTTGGTTTAGAACTTCTTTTTTTAGAACGGTTGGAAAAATTAAAAGGACAAAGCAGAATATTCTGAATTAAATACCAGTTATTTCGCATACGGCAAGCATAAGGTATTGTTAAAATAACTTAAAGGTCTCAATTGTCGGCAAGACCAGGGAATTATACACAGCACCAATGTTTCCTCTAAGTTGCGCGGCCGCGCAACTTAGAGGTAAGCATTTCATATTAAAATTCCCAAGTCCATAATTAATTTGCACAAATCGAAAATCAATTACCTGCAAAAATATAGATATGCTGATGAGAATAAAATACTGTGACGTATATTCTAAATTAACTTTCATTTTCAGTTCCTTCTCCTATGTATATTTGAGTTTGTTCTCCATTATACTTCCAAACTTAACGTAATGTCTTCTCTCTCACGAGAATGAAGTTGGCAACAAATGAGGTCAGAGAGAAAGTGACGTATGACTGTGATAAGAACGGTGGATAAAAAGGACGACACAACAATTGCTCGGGTGGATGTGTGTGTGCAGGCGTTTGATCGCTAAGATAAAAGTGAAGTTTACCTGCTGTGTTGTATGTTGGACCTACTTAAAGATTGCTGGACCAATAAAAATGTTATCGTAAGTTGACTTCTGTTTATGTTTCGTCTGGCCGTAAAAGCTTAATTAGGAACTATTGCATCGTATTCTTATTTAGTTCAACATTCCTTAGTCATGGTTTAGACATAACGTAAAACCAATCTTGCTCACGAAAAAGACATTACGTTATAATACCATCTAAGAAGTGGACAACTTATAGATCTTGAGACAGTCTACAAGTTTTGGAAAGTCACAAAAGCCGAAGACCTCAGCCGACAACTTCCTCATAAATGGTAAACAATATTTTCCGAGTACTCACAAAGATGGCGGAGTCCTAAATTCCTCGGACGAGTTTCCGGTTTGGGGAAAAAAACTGTGACGCGATTTATTCCTTGAAAGGATTGTCAGATCAGAACGATTTTGCACTTTTTCTATTTGAACAAATTATTTTACATTTAGTTGTTATTTTGTTTCTCCTTGGTATTTTGATATGCAAAGAGGCTGTGTATTATGCATAAACATGCTTTTCCTAATTTCTAGTGTTTTTATTCCAAAGGTTTCATCTGATTGAACGTCGCCTTGAGCTAAGTTTGAGCTTCTCACTCTTATAAAATAAAAGTTTTAATTAGTTTTAATGAATGAAATGTTTTTAATATTAATGAAAATCATCTAAATACGTGGCGTCAGTTGAATAAATAAATCCATCGCTCTTTCCACGTTAAGAAACGCACAGCAACCAAAAAATTGTTTTTCGGCTGCCACCAGGGAATTGAATCCCGAATCTCTCGATATCTAGCCGAGCGCGTTAGTTTTACACCGGATTTATGATGTCAGATGCTGACTGAAAAAGAAAAATAGACATAGCGCCGTGAATTGTTGGCCGCTGTGATGTAAAGCTAACGTGCTCGGCTAGATATCGAGAGATTCGGGATTCAACTCCCCGGCGGCGGCGGCCGAATAACAATTTTTCGGTTGCTGTGCGTTGCTTAACGTGGAAAGAGCGATGAATTTATTTATTTTTAATATTTTTTTTCATTTAAAATCAATTGTGGAAAGAACGCTGATAAAAATGTGGGTATTAGGAAAAATAAGGGTTCCGATACAAATTCTAAATTCTACTGCATTAGTAAGAGAAGCTGAGAAATTAAATATTTTTGCCTAAATTGTTTTCATGCTTGCCCAGCTCATTGGGTTAGGTGGTCATTCCCCATGGCTGCTTTTTTTTTTTTTTTTTTGATTGGAGGTTTAACGACCACCGTGAGCAACTCAATGGGCTATAAGCAGTCGCCCGTCCCTAATTTAGGGTCACTGGTTCCAGGGAAGGGAGAGAGCCAGTGCCGTAAGAAAAACACAACATCCATGCCTCACCATGATTCGAACTCGGACCCCTTTCGGACGAATGATCAGAGGCCATCGCTTAGACCACTGCGCCACCGGGGCGGCCCCATGACTGCTTAGAGGGTATATTGCACAGCACCCCAGCATCCCTCCAATACCGCCTGAAATTTCCTCAGACACTCTCCATGAAGAATTTCAACACCCCTCCATTTGAAAGTATGGAGCACATATTGACGTTAATTTTTTTCTCTCGGGCGCTCTGTGCAAATGTGCTCTAGCGGAAACCCACGTTCACTACATACACTGACGGAAAAAAATCCCAACACCACGAAAAAATAGTTGTAGAGGAATGAAATGGCGGCAATACATTTGTATAGGTAACATATTTAATCGATTAAGGTTTCAAGATCACAGCTTAATATAAGCGCGAGAAGAGCCATTTTAAATGTGAAATGCTGGTACATTAATAACCGGTGTAACCGCCAGAATGTTGAATGCAAGCACGCAAACGTTCATGCATTGTGTCGTACAGGTGCTGGATGTCAGTTTGTGGGATGGAGTTCCATGCCTGCTGCACTTGGTCGGTCAATACAGGGACTGTTAATGCTGGTTGGGGGTGACGCTGGAGTTGTCGTCCAATGATGTCCCATACGTGCTCGATTGGTGAAAGATCTGGTGATCTAGAAACGGAAACATGTCGACACTCTGTAGAGCATGTTGGGTTACAACAGCGGTATGCGAACGAGCGTTATCCTGTTGGAAAACACCTCCTGGAATGCTGTTCATGAATGGCAGCACAACAGGTTGAATCACCAGACCGACTTACAACTGTGCCGTCAGGGTGCGTGGGATAACCACGAGAGTGCTCCTGCTGTCATAGGAAATTGCTCCCCAGACCATAACTCTAGGTGTAGGTCCAGTGTGTCTCGGCCGCAGACAGGTTGGTTGCAGGCGCTCACCTGGCCTCCTTCTAACCAACACACGGCCATCACTGGCACCCAGGGAGAACCGGCTTTTATCAGAAAACACAACAGATCTCCACTCCGTCCTCCAATGAGCTCTAGCTTGACACCACTGACGTCGCAAACGGCAGTGGTTTGGAGTAAGTGGAATGCACGATACAGGGCGTCTGGCTCGGAGCTGTCCTTCAAGTAACCGATTTGTAACAGTTCGTTGTGTCACTGTGGTGGCAACTGCAGCTCGAATTGCTGCCGCAGACGCGGTACGAAGCGCCACGGCCATACGCCGTACACGGCGGTCTTCTCTCTCAGTAGTGCCACGTGGCCGGCCGGTACCCGGTCTTCTTGAGGCAGTACCTTCTCTTGACCACCGCTGCCAACAATCATGCACAGTGGCTACATTCCTGCCAAATCGTTCTGCAATATTGCGGAAAGAAAATCCACCTTCTCGTAGCCCTATTACACGACCTCGTTCAAACTCCGTGAGCTGTTGATAATGGCTTCTTCGTCTTCTTAAAGGCATTTGTGGCCAACATCAACACACTACGTCGAATCTCAACGATAACTAACGCTCACGAACGTTACCTGCCGCCCCGGTGGCGCAGTGGTCTAAGCGATGGCCTCTGATCATTCGTCCGAAAAGGGTCCGGGTTCGAATCCCGGTCAGGCATGGATGTTGTGTTTGTCTTACGGCACTGACTCTCTCCCTTCCCTGGAACCAGTGACCCTAAATTAGGGACGGGCAACTGCTTATAGCCCATTGAGTTGCTCACGGTGGTCGTTAAACCTACAATCAAAAAAAAAACTTTACCGCGCGTATTTACAGCAAACTTGCTCTGCATATTCCGAGGGGCGCTACTAGCACCACACGTATGCGCCGAGCACGAAATTTGCATAGACGTCATCTTACAGATGTATTCTCACCGCCTACCAACTGTCGTTTATCTAACACAACCCCTTTTTGGTGTTGGGATTTTTTTTCCGTCAGTGTACTTGCGGAAATGAAAAAAGGTCGCATGTGCCGGTCCTTCAAGATGCTAGAAATCACAGCTCTCAGCATTTCTTTCAATTTATTTCGGTCTAATTTTTCTTGTACGTTTCGATGCTTGTTAAATTCATCACAAGGTATTTGTGACACAGTTTCATATTGGAACTCGTCTCTGCTTTTTGATATTTTCATTTTGAAGCTATAGAGGATGCGTCGAAAGTTTTGCAATATTTGCATAAACATATGTGCTGCGGCGGGTATGTCACGTGTTTAAACTAGTTCAAGTCGTTCACTACAGTCAGTCAAAAGGGATATAAAGTGGTGGTCGTTGTTTGAACAGCAGTGCATGTCAACAGCTGGAGCGGATGTATGCCGTTTCAGAGGAGAACTACCTGGGACTGCTGAACAGAAAGCGCGCGCTCCTGCAGCAGGACAACTCTCGCCTCATACAGTGCGAACGAACTGGGCAAAACTACAAGAACTTGATGGCATCGAACTGATTCCAGACCCGGCATTTAGTCCAGAACTTGCACCGTAGGATTATTACGTTTTCCGGTCCATGGCCCACTACATTCGCGGGCGGCACTTCAACGACCAGGAGGAGGAGGCAGCTGGGGTGAAAGAGTCCTTCCACTCGAACTACAAGGACTGATACCGCCGCGGAATCGAAGAACTGGCAGACAGATGACTAACGATGGTGCAACACGATGGTCTATACCTGAATGCCAGTCAACTTTCGTCGTAAAGGTACGTTTAAAGACAAAGTGATCCAAATATTGCAAAACTTTCGACTCACCCTCTGTAGAATCGAAGAACTGGCAGACAGATGGCTAAAGACGGTGCAACACGATGGTCTATACTTTGAATGCTTGTCAGCTTTCGTCGTAAAGGTACGTATCAAGACATAAAGTGATCCAAATATTGCAAACCGTTCGACTCACCCTCTGTTGAATTGAAGAACTGGAACACGGATGGCTTGAATGCTAGACAGTTTTCGTCGTAAAGGTACGTATGAAGACATAAAGTCATCCAAATATTGCAACACTTTCGACTCACCCTCTCTAGACTCGAAGAACTGGCAGACATATGGCTAAAGACGGTGCAACACGATTTTCTATACTTTGAATGCTAGTCAGCTTTCGTCGTAAAGGTACGTATGAAGACATAAAGTGTTCCAAATATTGCAAATCGTTCGACTCACCCTCTCTAGAATCGAATAACTGGCAGACCGATGGCTAAAGACGGTGCAACACGATGGCCTATACTTTGAATGCTAGTCAGGTTTCGTCGTAAAGGTACGTATGGAAACATAAAATGATCCAAATATTGCAAAACTTTCGACTCACCCTCTGTAGAATCGAAGAACTGGCAGACAGATGGCTTGAATGCTAGAATGCTAGACAGCTTTCGTCGTAAAGGTACGTATAAAGACATAAAGTCATCCAAATATTGCAACACTTTCGACTCACCCTCTCTAGACTCGAAGAACTGGCAGACATATGGCTAAAGACGGTTCAACACGATGGTCTATACTTTGAATGCTAGTCAGCTTTCGTCGTAAAGGTACGTATGAAGACATAAAGTGATCCAAATATTGCAAAACGTTCGACTCACCCTCTGTAGAATCGAAGAACTGGAAGACAGATGGCTAAAGACGGTGCAACACGATGGCCTATACTTTGAATGCTAGTCAGCTTTCGTCGTAAAGGTACGTATGAAGACATCAAGTGATCCAAATATTGCAAAACTTTCGACTCACCCTCTCTAGAATCGAAGAACTGGCAGACACATGGCTAGAGACAATACAACACGATGGCCTATACTTTGAATGCAAGACAGCTTTCGTCGTAAAGGTACGTATGAAGACATAATGTGATCCAAATATTGCAAAACTTTCGACTCACCCTCTGTAGAATCAAAGAACTGGCTGACAGATGGCTAAAGATGGTGCAACACGATGTGTACTTTGAATACTAGTCACTTTCATCGTAAAGGTATGTATGAAGACATAAAGTGATCCAAATATTGCAAAACGTTCGACTCACCCTCTGTATTTCCCTTTAAAAAATTCTAAATGTGTCTGTTTGATGTATATTCTAAAATAACTTTCATTTTTAGTTCCTTTTTCTATATAAATTTGAGTTTGTTTTCCTTTACACTTTCTAAACTTAATGTGATATCTTCTCTCTCACAAGAATGAGGTTGGCAACACAATTGAGGTCAGAGTGAGAGACGTATGAATGCGATAAGAACTTTAGATAAAATGCACGATACAGCACTTTCTCGGTGTGTGTGTGTGTGTGTGTGGAGATGTTTGATCGCTGTTAAGATAAATGTGAAAATTTACAACTTGTAGTGCCATATTGTGGAGTTCTTCAAATATTGCTGGACCAATAAAAGGTTATCGTAAGTTTATATACGTTTCGTAATGCCGTAAAAGCTTAATTAGGAACTATTATATCGTATTCCCATTTAGTTTGGTATTTCCTTTATCATGATTTTAAACATAGTGTAACACCAAACTCGCACACGAAAAAGGCTTACGGTATAGTGTGTATTTTCATCTTCATTGTCAACCATTATCAATCCACTAAAAATTAAATTTGGATTCCTCTAGTTAAAGGCTTTCGTTATAGTGTGTATCTTCATTGTCAACCATTATCAATCCACTAAAAATGAAATTTGGATTCCCATAATTAAAGGCTTACGTTATAGTGTGTATCATCATCTTCACTGTCAACCATTATCAATCCACTAAAAATGAAATTTGGATTCCCTTAATTAAAGACTTACGTTATAGTGTGTATCATCACCTTCATTGTCAACCATTATCAATCCACTGCGGGATGAAGGTTTCCCCACGTTTCTTCCACAACTGTCTGTATTGGACCAATCTCCTCCATGTAACTCCAGAATGCTTTCGAATTTCATCCACTCATCCTCCGCGTGTTCTTCTTTTGTGTCTTTTTTTCTATCACTTGGCATCCAGTCTAATATTTCAGTTGCTCATCAGTGGTCCTTTCTTTCAGCAATATGTCCAGCCCATTGTCATTTTAGGGGTTATACTCCGATCACGATGCCTTCCACTGTTTTCATTTCCTTGATCCACGAGTTCCTCTTCTTATCTTCCCTGGTTAGACAAAGCATGCATTCATCCATGCTTCTTTCAGTTATTCGCAGCCTCAATATGTGTTTTTTAGTTAAGCTACATGTCTGTGCTCCATACGTAAGAACTGAAAAGATGCATTGAATAAACAATTCTCTTTTAAGAAATAATGGCATTATGCTCTTGAAAATTGTACTGTTTCTTCCAAATGCTCTCTTACCAAGTTTATACACCGATTAATTTCTTCATCAATGTGACCCTCGCTTGATATCTGTTGCCCAAGTTACATGTAGGTATCGGTTACCTCTAGATTTCCCCCATCAATCCATAAATCTTCATTTCTTTTAAAAGCATTGTACATCAATTTTGTTTTCTTGAAGTTCATTTTTAATCCTCGTTCTTTGCTCTCGTCAGCAAGTTCCTGATTCATACTCTGCATCTCTGAAGGGATAGTTAAAAAATGACTACGTCATCTGCAGAACGAAGGGGAGTTAGATAATTTCCATTAATCTTTATCTTCTTATCTTCCCAGTTCAATGACTGAAAGACATTCTGCATGTGGCACTGAAGGGTTTGGAAGATGTGGTGTCACCTTGTCTCACTCCCTTACCAATTTTTATTGGTGCTGTATTCTCAAATAGCCGAATCGTTGCACTTTTAATCTTCATTGGTGTTATTAATAATGTTGATGTGTGCATCTTCTGTAGTGCAGGATTTCAAAGACATAACAACTGCTGATGGTTTTCGGAATCAAAGGATTTTTCATAATCAATTAAAGGCATACATAGTGGGATTTCGTATTCACTCGGTCTTTCAATTAATTCTATTAGTTCTCTGAGTACATGGATATGATCTATTGTGCTGTAGCCACACACACACACACACCTCATCATCATCATCAACCATCATGAAGGTCACCCTAAATTTCTTCCACAGCGGTCTATCTTGAGCTAGTATCCTGCATGTCCCTCCCGCATGGTTTTGAATTTAATCCACCCATTTCCCATGTGGTCTTCTTTTGGGTATTTTCCTGTCCCTTGGTATCGAGTCTAAGATTTCGGTTGTCCATGTGCTCCATCCTTCCGGTAATATGTCCAGCCCATTGCTATTTTAGGGATTTTACTCTGATCATGGTGTCTTCCACTCCTGTCATTTTCCGAGTTCGCCTTCTTATCTTCCCTGGTTACACCAAGCATGCATCACTCCATGCAACAATACGTGAGGCCGTTGAAGTAGTTTTGGAGGGAAGAACGAACCCTACGCTAATAATCATTCTAATTGCTACCACATATTAATATAAAGTAGCATATTATTAGATATCAAGGCAAGAGGGACACCCTCGAGCTCTCTCTGCCTTCCCCTCCAAACCAGCACATAACAAGTTTCAATGTCAGTCTGCCCCCCATACAACAATTGATTATTATAGCATTTTCGCTAGCCCCAATACAGCCGGCAATCGACGCTCTTGCTCAGTTAATGCTCTCCGTGCACGCATATGGAGTGACGACTACAAACAAATATAAATTTTGTAAAATTATTTAAGTAAAAAATTTCTTGACTGGTGGTACTCAAATATTCATTTAAAAAAAGCCTTCAACTTGACGCCCGCATAAATCTGGTGACCTGGACCCGTTTCTAAAATTGGCCCTGGTGCAATTTGACCCATTGTTGTGGAGCCGCGGGCGACCTAGTGGTCAATGTTCGTGACTGCCATGGAGAAGACCTCGAGTTCGATCCCAGACAGGTACGAACGCTCGAGCCACTAGATATCCGCCGTGCGTCGGATGGGCACGTTAAGCCGTCGGACCCCGGCTACTGATCCCCCGGTAATAAATAAGGGCGTCTTCCTCCCCCTTTCTACCTTGCTTCTATGTCACTTTCCTATCTGGCACTCTAGACCAAATCTCCTAGCTTTCTATTCCTAAGGGTTGTTTAAGACCTGGGGTCAGACACTCCCTCCCTAAAATCCCGTACATATGATCTGGACCCATTGTCGTCAATGAAACAGCCATCACCTGCTTGATAAAAGATCAATATTGCTGGATATACTTGATCGGCAACAATGTTAAGATAATCCTTGGACGACACCCGATCTTCCAACAATACCAGGGAACTCATTCTGTACCAACAAAATATGTCCCACACCACATCACCTCCAGAACCTTGAGTTGTGCTTACAAGACAAGTTGGGTACATTGCTTCATGGTGTTCCCGCCAAATTGTCTACCTACCATTGGTACAGAAGAAAGTGTACCGCGACTCTTCGGTCCTTTTGAGAAACCAGACAGCTCTGCTGTTTTCAACATTGTTTCACCAGGCAGACGGGCACCCATAATAAGCCCTTTATTGAACTCCGAAGGGTTCTTTGGTTTTCCCATTGTGATCAGCACTACTGACAATTACTGAGGAGCTGCAGTCTTAAACAGCTGCCTAGAGCACATGGTGAAGCACATGACAACGTATTTTGCATATACACTGCTGCGTAAGTGATGTTTACCTACATCTGTATGAAGGTCTCTAATTCAGTAACCGGTGTGTGGACTTTCTGGAATGCCTTGGATACGTCCTATCGTGGGTGTAGTTTTCAGGGCCGTCCGAGAGGTAGGCCAGGTAGGCAGCTGCCTAGGGCACCACCAAAGGGAATAGGCGCCAAATTAGCCCTTGGATTTGTAAATTTTCTTTCATAATAAAATTATCCGCTAACTTTTTTTTTTATGAGCTGGTCTGTACTTGTCACAAAAATGAAAGCTGAATACTCCACGAAAAAAGCTTTAAAAAATGAAAGCTTTCAAAAACGAAAGCTGAATAATTGCACAAAAAAATGATCTTTCCGAAGCAATGAAGAGATTTTCGCAAAGTAAAGCCAGACATGAACGTTTCGTGTAAATAACGCAGTCAGCTATATGTATCATTCCGTCATTTTGTGAGTAAAATTATTATTATTATTATTATTATTATTATTATTATTTATTGTTATTATTATTTATTGTTATTATTATTATTATTATTATTATTATTATTTATTGTTATTATTGTTATCATTATTGTATTGGACTATTTATTTGTAGCGTAGCATATAATAGTGATTTAGTGGCATATCTATTGAGCATACTAAGTTGAGATTAGAGCTATTTCTTAATGGGTTTGGGTGCTTCTAACCGAAAAAAAGAAGATTGAAGAAGGGGAGAGGGCGCGAAATTGAGTACATGCCTATATTCGTACTCACGCTCAGATCAGCCCTGGTAGTTTTTGTTACTGTGGCCTGGCCCATGAGTGTACATTTCAACTATATGTAATAAAATTGGATTAAATATAAATAACATATATATAATATGTGTCTTATATTTGCATATTTTAGCTTTTTAACACGCTTTCACTCTGATGTACTATTTATTCTTTTTGCCGTTTTCATTATGTGAGGTTCTTTTTTGTTGTTGCTCATGCATAGTAATCTTAGAGATACGAAAAAAATTGATTAACTTGACAGAAAAGTGCATCATCTCTGAAAGTTCACTAACTTATCACTTTTTTATTTCTTCCTTTTTTTCTCTATGGGCGGCTACTGCTTTTTCAAGTGGCAACTGATTTTTACAATGTACAAAACCATAAAAATTAAAAAAATCATCAATAATGACACCATCGATGACGTCCACACCATTATCCCGAGCAAATCATTCCTTTGATGAACACCAGGTCACTTTTTTTCTTTTCTTTTTTCCCCCTCGTGTTGTTAAAACTATGTGCTCTTGTAACGTGTTTTTATTTACTTTTGTCTTCCTTTTATTGTAGCTGTGTCTAACGATTAGTCTTTTCTTTTTCGTACGGACTTTTGCGGCTGGGAAAACAAATCCGCAGCGCTGGATAAGGTTAAGTGTGCGGGAGGAGAAAAAAATATATCCAGAACACGATGAGGACATCAACATCGCGTTCTTCCAAGAAAGGTGAGATCAGCTCGTTACCATGGAAACGAGGTTTCCCCTTAAGGCGTGGGAAAATGTGCAGGTGGTGATTTTGGCAGAAAAGAAAAACGCACAACGAAAGGGGGAAAAAAGTGGCTATCACAATTCTGTGCTTTCCTTTTCTTGCTTTTTTTTTTTTTTTTTTGTTTTTCTTTTTTTCCTTTTTCGTAATCACCACCATGTTCGTTTCTTCTTTAACGAGTTTAGCAAACGTGGAAATGGTCAGTACGTGCATGGTAGTTTACCGGTCTTCTTAAAAATTTTATTCAGGCAAATAGTTAATTTTTGTAGTGCCACTAACCCGAATACCTTTCGACGAAAATCAGAGTTGCTTGAACGTTTGTCAACTTTTCGTGCTTTTTTTTTATAGGATACATCTGCATTCTTTGGAAGGTTAGTTTCAAATAACCCCTGCTGTGGCCGGGAGATAAAGCAGCACAAAAACATTTCAGCACCGCATAAAATTATTTCTGAAATGCCTAAATTTAGCACAAACCCAAAATATTACTACGTTAAAAAAGTTCCTGAACTATTTGAATATTTGCCAAATATCAGTGAATTACGTCATTCCCCGCTGATCAAGCGAAAAGCATGTTGTGACCGACCAGCCAGAACCGGTTTGATCCAGATTCAACACGTACAGCGTATGTGCGTAGTTCGTGATTACAGGCATTCGAGACTCTTCGTCGCGAGGACAACGATGTCGAATTTTGATCATCGTTCAAGTGTAAAATTTTGTGTTGTGCTCGGAAAATCTTTCGCTCAGACTTTTCAAATGATTGAGTCAGCGTACGGTGGAGTGCAATGAGTCGAACTAGAGTTTATGAGTGGCGATTCCAAAACGGGCGACAGAGTATCAATGATGATGAGAGGTCAGGACGACCTTCAACATCCACAACGGATGAACAAATCGCCATTGCCAAAGAAATTGTGAAGAATGACCGTCGAAAAACTTTTGCTGAGATTGCAGAAGTTGCCTGCATCTCAGTTGGAAGTCGCCATGCCATTTTAACAGAGAAACTGGGCATGCATCACGTGTGCCAACAAATTGTTCCCAAAAACCTGACCAAAGAAAAAATAGATGAGCGCATGCAAGTTTGCGGGAATAACATGGATGCAGTGGATTCAGATCCCGATCTCTTGAATCGATTGATCACTGGCGATGAGACTTGCTGCTCTCTGTACGACCCCCAATCCAACCGACAGTCAAAAGTGTGGAAATCACCGTCGTCACCACGACCAAAAACGTCCAAGGCTGACCGCTCCAAAGGAAAGGTCTTGTTAACAGTCTTCTTCGATTGCAAGGGGGTCGTACACTAGTGTTACAGTGGACACCCCCCCCATCCTAAAACCTGAAGAAAACTCTAAAATTTGTCCGCCATGTCGCGTATGGTATGAGGTAGCTAGGAATCACAGTTCGGCAGGCTCACATGTTCTTTTACAGTTCAGTTTTTTTTTTATTTATTTCTCATTTACGTTGTTTTTCTTTCGGATGTTCTCTAAATTAATTAACAAAATTGCGGGATAATTGGGAAGTCGCGCCAATGCTCTTGAAGGCAAGAAACGCAATATTTTTGCCATTTTGAATTATTTCTACCTGTGGGAAAAGGTAGCACTCAATGGTTGCTCTGGAAATTGATAAGAGCAAAGCGATAGGCCCAGAAGAGGACTTCTAGATTTCTTGAGGAGGGGCCGATGTTACGACCCACCCCCGCCATTAATTTAGTAATTAATGGGCGTGGTTGATGTGTGAAATTAATTAAGTATTAATTGTTCGAGGCTTGATTGGAGTTTAAAAGTGTAAACAGCAGATAAAGTTTTATCTGGGGGTTTGGAAAAGAAAAGAGGCGAAGAATTCTCTCTCTGGCTGGGTGGTCTCAGAATAGCTCTGTTAGGTCATAAATATCAGGGCGCAGCTGACGGGCAGCCTATGCAACACGGAAAGGGAAAGAGGAATACGTATCGAATGAGCTACTTGAGTAGGAATGAATGAAGATAGGGGACGAAAGGTTTAGCGAATAATCGTAAATTCGTCGATTGTTTGGGGCATTTTCGAGAACAATTGCTCTCTGTGTGGTCCGTGCAGAAAAATAAGAGTTCGCACTTGGCATGAAAATAAGGAAGAAAGTTGAGTTGTCTGTGCGCTCTCCGATGTGAAAGGCTGGATGCCTTGGATCTGCAAAAAATGAATTGGGAAAAATGAAGCAGCAAACCTCCCCGCATTTGGTAAGAAATGGAGACAACTCGAGGCAGCTGGAGATGCCAGTTTGCCATAAAGACAGCAGAATGCCTAAATCCGCAGGATAAAGCAGAAATTTCTAGGCTGGAGCGTAATGGAACTCAGCGACTGTTTGGCCTAATGAAAGCCAAGTTACAGGGAATTAAGAAGTCTGCGAGTGGACAGTGGTCATTCCAATGAGAAGCGAAGCCAAGCAAAAGTCGGGTTCGGATGCCAACCACTGCAGTGTGGAATCGTCACCCCCATTCATCCCCTACTGTGGAGGAAGTGAAGAGATGCGCTTGTCTTACGGGGCGAAGCGAGGCCCCATGTGTGCGTGTCTGTGGTCGCGTAAGCAGCGAAGCCACTACGTGTAAGTGCGACGGGATAAAAACATGTCGAAAGAAAAATATGAGCGTAAGAGCGGTGGCTTCGATACCTAACAAATATACAGGTGAAATGTTGAGTTGCCGATATACGCTTAAGGTAAAAGCACGTCTGATTTCGCTCGGCCGAGAAAATTAATCTTGGAAACCGCAACATCAGATGTGAGAGGGCCTATTTTGCTTAACGGCCACCTTCAAATCGTCACGAGAATAGATCAGTGTGCACTCTAATCATTGCAACAAAGTGCGGCGTGATATTACCATTTTTAATTGTGTGCTTCATTTAAATCAAGCGTCAAAGTGAAGTGTTGAATCATCGGTGCTGCCACATGGTGCAAGTGTCTGTGTGCGTGTTTTTTTTTTGTCGAGTGATATTATGTGATGCACAACGGATTTGCACAGCAAAGTCACGAAACTGTAAGTAGATGAATATTTCCTTTTTCTTTCTTCGCACATCTGCGAACTTGTGCCATCCCGACACCCAAAGCTGCATGGACATAGATGCAGTAATGCTGAGTGACTGAACCTCAGAGGAAATACCTGCACATACAGATTTCAATTTCTTACAGGGCCCATTTCCTGATTACTTTTTTTACATGAATAAGGGAGAAGGTGTGGCCACAAATTCCGCTGGGCGGGACAGTTTCTTTTAACTTTGGCTCAGGACCAACGTCAGCGGGGCAGGGTTCTGCATGTGCATGCTTATTAGATTTAGTTAATTAACTTTGGCAGTATTTCGCACCTATAATCTTATACCGCAAATTAACGTGCTTGTGTATTTTGTGTCGCGAGTATTTTTAATGTGATCGTTTGCATATAATTTTTTTCATTCTCTAAGCAATTGTATATGAATATCACCTGCAGCTCTATTTAGTGTGTAAACGAGTAGTATCTCTTGTTCAGATAGTCCGGTGGAGACTCAGTCGGCTTGTGTCTTCCGACAGTAATGTGTGACACCGTATGCTGCCCTCATAAGAGGGGCAATTGTCTATGCGCCTAGAGAGCGCCGTATCTGTTTAAATCTCGCAGAACGTTATTAAATGTTGTGTTGTGTATTTGAGAATCATGTGTTATTTGCGAAAGTGAGTGTTGTACTGGCTGGTTGGGGATTGAATGTACCGGAGTAAGATCCGGACCACTACACTCAGTCACGAATTGGTGATTGCGGGTGAACCTCATCACAACTCTGATCCCAAAGTATCATTTTTTTTAGATTATTTTATTTTTTATTTGTTGTTGTTATTTTGTTCACAAGGTGGATTCACCCAAGCCTTTTATGCTTCGGGTCATTCTTCAACTTTTCATTTTTTATGTTCTGGTGTGAATCTTTGAGTGCAGCAGTGCACCTGAGATTCTCACCTGGTGCCGCGGCCAACTAAATTGTACTTCAGGTCTCAAGCACCGTTACCGGCAGACTCGGCAGGAACACTGCTAGTGCCGTGTAACATTAATGATGCCGTTGTCCCAGGATCGATACCTATATTTTGCAGCTAGCGGAACAACACTCATGTTCGTAAAATAAGTGCGAATTGACTGCCATTACTATTTTTATTTAGTTTTGTTCGGTGCGAATTTTGTATAATTTAGCATTAAGTAAGCCTTAAGCTGTTTTCTAAGAACTGCCATAATTTTAGTGGGTAAGAAAAACAAAATGGCTAACACGAAGAAATCGTCATCTGCGAGTCACGTGGATTCAGATGATTCTGATGGTCACTCTGACGGAGAACATGTGAGCACTGAGGCTGCAATTGTTCCGGAAGAGAGTACACCTGTTACAAGTACAGCGGGTACATCACAGCTGAGACAAACAGCTTTAGCCGCACCTATGGTTTACGGTGAGCAAATAGCGGGATGCATAAACATGTTGAGGCTATTTACAGGCACTGATCCGCTGTATCGTGCTAAACACTTTTTTCAGGATGTCGAAAGTGTAGCGATGGTGGGTAGATGGAGTGAGCAAACTAAACTCGCGATTGCAAAATCTAAATTTCGGGAGAGAGCTGCTGAATTTCTATCTGATAGCGATGAGCTGAGGGCAGAAACCGAACCCTTTGCAGCGCGAACCCGCATGATTGTGGATCCCTTACGAGTGCAGCGAAGCCAGGTCAAAAGTCCTCCAATCATTTCGCGGGCGTAGGAGCATCGAACGTGAGAGATCTGTGGAACTCGTGGATTCTCGAAGCTATGCCTCATATTTAAACTTTCTTTCCGCATATCTCGACGGGTAGCAATGAACGTGTGATGAAATCCTTAAACTTTCCTTCCGCTCTCAGGGCACTTAAATCCGGAATTAGGTGCCTTGCGACGGTGGGAAAGGGTTGAGTGTTTACAGTTAAAAAAAAAAAAAAAATAGAATGATTGGATGAATAAACTTCATCCAGTCACCCCTTTTTTTTTCTTTCATGGGGGATGGAATGTTACAGTGGACACCCCCCCCATCCTAAAACCTGAAGAAAACTCTAAAATTTGTCCGCCATGTCGCGTATGGTATGAGGTAGCTAGGAATCACAGTTCGGCAGGCTCACATGTTCTTTTACAGTTCAGTTTTTTTTTATTTATTTCTCATTTACGTTGTTTTTTTCTTTCGGATGTTCTCTAAATTAATTAACAAAATTGCGGGATAATTGGGAAGTCGCGCCAATGCTCTTGAAGGCAAGAAACGCAATATTTTTGCCATTTTGAATTATTTCTACCTGTGGGAAAAGGTAGCACTCAATGGTTGCTCTGGAAATTGATAAGAGCAAAGCGATAGGCCCAGAAGAGGACTTCTAGATTTCTTGAGGAGGGGCCGATGTTACGACCCACCCCCGCCATTAATTTAGTAATTAATGGGCGTGGTTGATGTGTGAAATTAATTAAGTATTAATTGTTCGAGGCTTGATTGGAGTTTAAAAGTGTAAACAGCAGATAAAGTTTTATCTGGGGGTTTGGAAAGAAAAGAGGCGAAGAATTCTCTCTCTGGCTGGGTGGTCTCAGAATAGCTCTGTTAGGTCATAAATATCAGGGCGCAGCTGACGGGCAGCCTATGCAACACGGAAAGGGAAAGAGGAATACGTATCGAATGAGCTACTTGAGTAGGAATGAATGAAGATAGGGGACGAAAGGTTTAGCGAATAATCGTAAATTCGTCGATTGTTTGGGGCATTTTCGAGAACAATTGCTCTCTGTGTGGTCCGTGCAGAAAAATAAGAGTTCGCACTTGGCATGAAAATAAGGAAGAAAGTTGAGTTGTCTGTGCGCTCTCCGATGTGAAAGGCTGGATGCCTTGGATCTGCAAAAAATGAATTGGGAAAAATGAAGCAGCAAACCTCCCCGCATTTGGTAAGAAATGGAGACAACTCGAGGCAGCTGGAGATGCCAGTTTGCCATAAAGACAGCAGAATGCCTAAATCCGCAGGATAAAGCAGAAATTTCTAGGCTGGAGCGTAATGGAACTCAGCGACTGTTTGGCCTAATGAAAGCCAAGTTACAGGGGAATTAAGAAGTCTGCGAGTGGACAGTGGTCATTCCAATGAGAAGCGAAGCCAAGCAAAAGTCGGGTTCGGATGCCAACCACTGCAGTGTGGAATCGTCACCCCCATTCATCCCCTACTGTGGAGGAAGTGAAGAGATGCGCTTGTCTTACGGGGCGAAGCGAGGCCCCATGTGTGCGTGTCTGTGGTCGCGTAAGCAGCGAAGCCACTACGTGTAAGTGCGACGGGATAAAAACATGTCGAAAGAAAAATATGAGCGTAAGAGCGGTGGCTTCGATACCTAACAAATATACAGGTGAAATGTTGAGTTGCCGATATACGCTTAAGGTAAAAGCACGTCTGATTTCGCTCGGCCGAGAAAATTAATCTTGGAAACCGCAACATCAGATGTGAGAGGGCCTATTTTGCTTAACGGCCACCTTCAAATCGTCACGAGAATAGATCAGTGTGCACTCTAATCATTGCAACAAAGTGCGGCGTGATATTACCATTTTTAATTGTGTGCTTCATTTACATCAAGCGTCAAAGTGAAGTGTTGAATCATCGGTGCTGCCACATGGTGCAAGTGTCTGTGTGCGTGTTTTTTTTTGTCGAGTGATATTATGTGATGCACAACGGATTTGCACAGCAAAGTCACGAAACTGTAAGTAGATGAATATTTCCTTTTCTTTCTTCGCACATCTGCGAACTTGTGCCATCCCGACACCCAAAGCTGCATGGACATAGATGCAGTAATGCTGAGTGACTGAACCTCAGAGGAAATACCTGCACATACAGATTTCAATTTCTTACAGGGCCCATTTCCTGATTACTTTTTTTACATGAATAAGGGAGAAGGTGTGGCCACAAATTCCGCTGGGCGGGACAGTTTCTTTAACTTTGGCTCATGACCAACGTCAGCGGGGCAGGGTTCTGCATGTGCATGCTTATTAGATTTAGTTAATTAACTTTGGCAGTATTTCGCACCTATAATCTTATACCGCAAATTAACGTGCTTGTGTATTTTGTGTCGCGAGTATTTTTAATGTGATCGTTTGCATATAATTTTTTTTTCATTCTCTAAGCAATTGTATATGAATATCACCTGCAGCTCTATTTAGTGTGTAAACGAGTAGTATCTCTTGTTCAGATAGTCCGGTGGAGACTCAGTCGGCTTGTGTCTTCCGACAGTAATGTGTGACACCGTATGCTGCCCTCATAAGAGGGGCAATTGTCTATGCGCCTAGAGAGCGCCGTATCTGTTTAAATCTCGCAGAACGTTATTAAATGTTGTGTTGTGTATTTGAGAATCATGTGTTATTTGCGAAAGTGAGTGTTGTACTGGCTGGTTGGGGATTGAATGTACCGGAGTAAGATCCGGACCACTACACTCAGTCACGAATTGGTGATTGCGGGTGAACCTCATCACAACTCTGATCCCAAAGTATCATTTTTTTTAGATTATTTTATTTTTATTTGTTGTTGTTATTTTGTTCACAAGGTGGATTCACCCAAGCCTTTTATGCTTCGGGTCATTCTTCAACTTTTCATTTTTTATGTTCTGGTGTGAATCTTTGAGTGCAGCAGTGCACCTGAGATTCTCACCTGGTGCCGCGGCCAACTAAATTGTACTTCAGGTCTCAAGCACCGTTACCGGCAGACTCAGCAGGAACACTGCTAGTGCCGTGTAACACTAGGAATTCCTTCAACATGGTCGTACAGTCTCTAAAAGGATTACGTCAACGTCGTAGAACGTCTCCGAGAATCAGTGAGACCCAAGCGACCCGATCTTTGGAAGTCCAACTCGTGGGTGTAGCATCACGATAATGCGACCGGCTTACAGATCCCTCCTGGTGTCCGATTACCTGTCCAAACATCACATTCCCGTTCTTCCTCCACAACCAGCTTATTCCCCTGATCTCGCCCCGTGTGACTTTTTCCTTTTTCCCCGGATTAAGAATTTGCTTAAAGGGTGACGCTTCTCAAGTTCCGAAGACGTGCAACTAGCTGCGATGGAAGCACTGGAGGTTGTGGCAAAAGAAGGCTTGCAATCTGCATTTAAATCTTTGTATGAGCGCTGGCAAAAATGCATAATTGCACAGGATAACTTCTTCGAAGGAAACACCGCATAAACAGGTATTATCTGTACTCATTCTTCTTTAATATAAAAAGTTCCGGAACTTTTTGAACGTAGTATACATATATGTCATTTCATTCCCACGGCACAGAATGTTTTCGCACCTGTTTTGATATATAGAAATATCAACTAAATTATTTTTTTAATATATGTGTAAGTCAAGATAACGTTCTACGCTTTGAATTTCTCTCTAATGCAAAAGCACTATTTAAAAGTTAAAAATGAAAACATGGTCTGAGTCTTTAGGCTTTGGAATGTTGAAAAATAGCATGCATGTCATTGCTTTGTCTGTCCGTCTTTCTGAGGACACATCTTCACCTCTCGAAGTCGCTCTGGAAAAATTGCTTTGTATTCGATAAATATTGTTACGTAGCATAATTAATTCCTTTTTATTGCCAAGTACGAAAGCCATCTTAAGTACTTTACTGATGATTTGGTGAACAATGTGTCGTTTCGAAACCAGGAGTTACAACTATATCAATGGTGAGTCTTCCCAGCAGTGACATAGCTGTCTGACCAAATAGGCGATATGAGCTCAATAATTTTTTCAACACTATCAACAGTTCACACCATAGTATCACCTTCACTATGGAAATAGAAGAGAATGGGAAGTTGCCTTTCCTGGATTTCCTGCTGTTCAGAAATCTTAACAATTCATTAGATATTCAAGTGCAATATAAACCTGCAAGTATTACCAACATCATTCCGCCCAGCTCCTCGTGCCCAACAAGACTGCTGTCTTTAGATCATGGGTGAGGAAGGCTCTTAAGATATGCTCATCTGATAGTTTGAAGAACCGCAGGAGATCTCCAACAAAATAAAGAATGGAGTTGTAGCAGGTTTTCAGGAATGCGAACTGCGCGACATACTCCAAAAAGTGAAAAGAACCCTATTAAAGAACCACTGTGACGTATATTCTACATTAACTTTCCTTTTCAGTTTCTTTCCCTATGTAAATTTTGAGTTTGTTCTCAGTTATACTTCACACTTAACGTGACATCTTCTCTCTCAAATGAATACTGTTGGCAACACAATTGAGGTCAGAATGAACGTGACGTATGCCTGTTTAAGATAAGAACCGTAGATAAAAACTACGATACAACAGTTGCTCGTGTGGGGTGTTGATTTGTGTTAGAGATGTGTTTTGTGATTTCTATACTATTCTGAAGTGCTATTATCTGTGCTGGAGAAATAAAGCATCATTTACAGTAAGTTGACTTCTGTTTAAATGTTTCGTCCGGCCGTTAAGGTTTAATTTAGGAACTATTTCATCGTATGGTTATGTTTTTAAAATAACGTAGAAGAACGACAAAGGATCGGTACGAAAAGACTTTTACGTTATACCACACAGAGATGATAAGCACTAAATTTGGCAGGCAGCATTTTGTACGTTCCCCACTCCTCATTCTATGACAAGAATTTACTGAGGAAGCATAGTGTTGAAGTAGCGTTGAAACCACCAAAAACTATTGGTAAGATTTTAGCAGCATGTAACAAGAACACAGACGTGGAGTATGCTGCATGGGTACATGCAATTCCATTAAAATTTCCAGATTGCTCGGTAAAATCATACATCGGAATGTCGAAAATATCTTTATGTGTGCGAGATAAAAAACGTATGAGAGACGTAAGGGAAGGAAGAAGAACGACGAAAGCAAAGGAGGTTATTTACAATGCAGCAGTTCCCATATGGAATGATAGAAAGCTAGTGGCCTCTTTCACTACTTATAAGGGAACTATATACGGTGAAGGAAACTCTTGAAATTATCATAAGGAACGATGTCTGCAATTATGGGGGTCGTTTGAACTGCCGTCTCCGTGGACCTCCATTTTCCGCAGCCTCGGAGTTTTAGTCTAATATGAAATATCACTTGATACCTTGCAGGATGAGTAACGTGAATATTGTACCCATGCAATGATTAACAATTCACGTGTTTCCAATACGTTATATGTGTTTATGTTTAATACGTGTGCTCTTGTCTAATTATAAACTCCGAACGGATCGTTGTTCTAGTGGAAGTTCGCCTTGATAAAGCCTCCCGTTGGAAGGCGAAAGCTTGGCACGATTAAATATTTTGATATACACCATCCTCACGGATTCTATGACCTTGATGTGTCCTTAGTTCCCACCTTTCTTTTCTCTTACCGTTCTTTCTTTTGATTGGAGGTTTAACGACCACCGTGAGCTACTCAGTGGTCTATAAGTAGTAGCCCGTCCCTAATTTAGGGTCACTGATTCCAGGGAAGGGAGAGAGCCAGTGTCGTAAGACAAACACAACATCCATGCCTCACCAGGATTCGAACACGGACCTATTTCGGAAAAATGATGAGAAGACATCGCTTAGACCACTGCGCCAATGCAAAAGCACCATTCTCTTACCGTGGGAAAACTTTGTAACCGCGAACTTCGATCTGTGTGTGGGAGCTGAGCGGAAGTCACGTGATGACATAGTACGTGCATCCTAAAAGAAAGCAACGAATTGAAAAACTGTGTTGTTGTGACAGTGGGAAGAGACACTCCTGTTTTGTGACGGGCGTCGTCATATGTGTGTTTAAAACTAATGCCTCTCTGTGTTTGTGCTGTAGGACAGAATCATAAATGAATTACACTTCCGCCATATGTAAGGTAAATAGATCATTTATATCAGAGACGAATGAAATTTTAATGACTTTAAAGGGAAAATTTGCAGAGCCTAAGTTTTTGCCTGCAGTGCCAAGGAAATCGTTTGCTTGTTGAACTCTTCAGCTAGGAAAAACAATCCGACATACTGATTTACACACGAAATATTCGCTTTTCATTCAATGTGATTGTGCGGTATCTTATAATCCCAAAATTGTATTTTTAGCACGTCTTTTGTAAAAAATGATCGTGTTTATGTTATCGGTTTTTCCGTCCGTCCGTCTGTAGACACTACATCTCTGCAACTATTAGTCCAATTTGAAAAATTATTTTTGCATTGGGAAGCTTGAAATGTTTGAATGATGATCCTTCATTTCGTTTGTTTTTTTTACCATGTAAAATTTCGCTGCTAGAGGGCGTAAATGCAGATGATGCCGAATTCAAAATACATTTTATTCCATATATTTGATTCTAAGCATCCGATTGCAGATGTTATTTTATCTTTCGATTCCATTTATGTCGAAGAGTATTTTAGGCTTAGTTACTTTTTCAAGTTACGCATAGATTTTCCGCTAGGGTGCGAAAGGTTAAATTCCGTTTCCCCCGATATCTCTGCTTCTAAAACTCCGATTTGAAAAATTATTTCTTCATCGGATACAGCTCCTGATCGGAAATCCTTTGTATGTAATTTCTAATTTTTGTTAAAAAATGGTTTGGCCACCAGGGGGCGCAAGTGTTAATTTCTGCTTCTGATGTATTTGTAGCAAAATCTGAGCGTCTAAAACCTTGACTGAAAAAAATTCGTTTGTGGGCCGATACTACTCCCGTCGACAAACTTTTTCGGAATATTTTCTTCTTAAAATATTGCATGGTTTCTCCTCCAGGGGGCGTTGATATATTTCTTGTTTTTGTCAATATATCTGCTGCTAATGGTCCGATTTGAAAAATTCTTTCTTTATTGGATAGTTTTCAGTGTGACATGTTTTCCATATAATTTCAAAATCTTCAAGTAATTCAAAGAATTTCCGATAACGGGCGCAAAGTAAATTGTGTTTCCCCAATATTTCTGCTTCTAAAGCTCCGAATTGAAAAATTATTCCTGTATCGCACACAGCTCCTGATGGAAAATGTTTCTCATATAATTTCTAATATTTGGTAAAGAATGGTTTGGCCACCAAGGGGCATAAGTGTTAATTTCTGCTTCTGGTGTATTTGCAGCAAAATCTGAGATCCTGAGAACTCGACTAATTTTTTTTTCTTGAACTGATACAGCTCACACAAAAAAAAACCTTTTGAAAATACGTTCTTCCTAAAATAGTGCATGGTTTTCCCGCTATTACACCCGTAGATGCATATCTTATATTTGTCCATATCTCTGCTTTAAAGAGTCCGATTTGAAAAAGCTTTCTTTGTTGGAGAGCGTTTCCGCTGCGAAATGTTTCTGATATTAATTCAAATTTTTCTTAACTAATAAGTCTGAAACCAGAAGGCGTAAGTTCACGATTCCGTTTAAAGCAGTATCTGCCGATTAAAAACCCAATTGAAAAACTTCTGTCTTCGGTCAGATACTATTGTTTTCCACTGACTTTGAATAGGTTTGATAAATTTAATTTGCATCAGAACGGATTCAAAAGACGTGTTCGTTACACCCGAAATTTCGGTGTCATCTTTCTTCTTAGTTATTAAACTTTGTTGTAATTTTTTTTGGTTCAATACACTCTAGAGGAAATTTTCATGTGCTCACTCTCTTCTTTACTGCTCTTTCATCCAGAATTCGAACCAAAACCTTTCCGGTTTCATCCTGTGCGATGTCTCTGTTCTCCCTTGACCCGGCTAAATCGCCAGACCTCAATCCCATAGAGCACTCGTGGGACTGTCTGGATCGACAGGTTCGATGCCGACCCACAACCTCCTCATCACCGGTACCTCCGTGCTCTGCAGCAGTCCGAATGAGAACGTGTGCCTCGAGCAACCTTCCAGAGCCTCATTGCGTCCATGCCGCGCCCTCTTGCCGCTCTCATCCGGACCAAGGGTGGTTATTCCCATTATTAGGTAGGTGGTCCTACTATTCTGATACGCCTGTGTGTGTACTTGCATGTTAACGTTTCTTCCAATACCCCCCATTTGCAATGATTCGCATAAAACTGTGGAAGCTTTCTGATCGCAGCGAATCTTCAATCAATGAATCATATTCATAGTGAGTTACAACGTCTCAGCATAATAAGAATTTCCACAGTAAGATTCTCATGATTTTGGTTGCTGTCAAGGATTCAGACACTTGCATGCTTAACTAACTCTACCCTATACTGTGTTAGTCAGTCATTACATTACGTAATGCATGCGCAATACCGTGTGAATATTTCACAGCTCAGTTCATTTCTCCATCGCTAATGATGTTTTTACCGCTGATAGCCTTCACATTATTCTTAACACCTCACCTGAAATTTTATGAGCGAAGTTTTAAAAATTTCAGTATTTGAAAATTTCGCTCCTCACAAGAAATACATCCAAAAGAAATTTCGTGCATCAATACAAACCGATGATCTAAAATGTATTATTGTTATAGGGCTTGGTGCTGAGGTCTATTACAGCGCCCTGTGTGGAGGGTTCGTTTGATGCTTCCTTTGCAGTAAATTCGGTATCGGTGGTTTAATCCGTAATTCTCCCAACTGGAGCAGATAAAAACAATACAAAGCATATAAAAGTTAATCGACTGAGGCTAAATTTTGCAGTGAGGAAAACGTTTATTCAGATGTTACGGGGAATGTCTTTAAGCCTTGTTCTGATCTCCGTTCTTTCTACAAATGTTCATATTTGGCCTGTTTAGTGAGGCGGATATACTACACCGGCATGATTGTTATTCTAATATCATCAGTACGGCTCTCGCCGCAATACAAGCACTACCTTTCGAAGGTATTAATGCCCTGGTCAAGTGTTCTATGGTTCTCCAGATTTGCTTCATTTTAATTCTTCATATAACATAATGAATTCAGTCCTGCCGTCAGACGCTCAATCGCCTATAGATCCGGCGACCAGGATGATGACTGTAGCTAGGGAATGGCGGGGAGACACCTTTGAGCAACGCTTGCTGTGTGCTCAAAGGTGTCTCCCGCCATTCCTTAGAAAACCACCGAGTGGAGTATAGTACCACATTCCACTGGGCTGTTAAACTATTCTCATTGCGGGATATGGGGCTAAAGATTACACAACCTGGAAGTTATGGGGCTCAACGTTACACAGTCTGGAAGTTATAAGGCTCAAAGTTACACAACCTGGAAGATATGCTCAAAATACACAACCTAGAAGATATTCTCAAAGTACACAACCTGGAAGATATGTTGGAAGTTATACAACCTGGAAATATGCTGGAAGTTACACAACCTGAAAGATACGGGGAACAAAGTTACACAACTTGGAAGTTATGGGGCTCAAAGTTACACAACCTGGAAGACATGCTCAAAGTTACACAACAAGGAAGACATGCTTAAATTTACACAACCTGGAAGACATGCTCAAAGTTACACAACCTGGGAGATATGACCAAAATGACACAACCTGGTAGATATGCCGGAAGTTACACAACCCGGAAGATATGGGGCTCAAAGTTACACAATCTGGAAGTTCTTCGCCGATATGTCGCTGCACGCGATTTTGGACACCATTCTGTTCTAGGCAAATGCGGGTCTTATAGCTGAAGACGGTATTTTTCCAGTCGTCATGTCACTCAGATCTTTTGTTTGACCAATGTAATCTGTGGCTTCGAGTGAAAGGTACGCAGAAGTGATATAATTTGAGAGTTAACGACTTATCCGTATGCATAGGAACCAGGCTACGTCGCTAAAACATGTTATATCCAACAGTATGTGGTTTTGGCCAAAAAAATTCACAAACCATTCAGAGTACGTTCTTCGCTTAGCAGTATCTAGTGGCTTTAACTCTTGCACAACTGTAACAAGATGTGGCTTGAGCTTTGATTTCTGTGTTGTTCTTAGACAGACGGAATAAACCGCCCCGATGGCGCAGTGGTCTAAGCGCTGGCTTTTGACCATTCGTCCGAAACGGGTCCGGGTTCGGTTCCCGGTGAGGCATGGATGTTGTGTTTGTCTTATGACTCTGGTTTCCCCCTTCCCTGTAACCAGTGACCCTAAATTAGGGACGGGAGACTGCTTATAGCCCACTGAGTTGCTCACGGTTGTCGTTAAACCCCGAGTAAAAAACAGACAGAATACAATCTTCCGCGGTCACCTGAAAAAAAAGCAAAAAAAAAACTTTGCAGAATATTGCAGTAAACGCCGCGCCGCGTCGCGTTTTGTACTGTCTTCTCCAGCATCTTGAGCCGTCCAACCGTATTCGAATTGCCGAGGCTTCCGGTTGTCTCCAGTTTCTTCTCCAATTTGGAAATGATGGCTCTACACTGTAAAAACCTTTTGTGGTAAGTAGCACCAAAAAGTGGTGCTGTACCACTTTCTGAGAAAAGGTTGTTCCATAACGTGGTGCAAAGTTGCACCGTGTAGTTGGGTTTTGCGTGCACTAAATAAAAACCAACAACACAATGAAGTATCTTTTCTCAGAAAAGTGGTGCAACCTACCACACAATTTTAAATAGTATAGTTGATGATTTATAGCAACTGAATGTCATCTGAAACACGTGACATTCTTTGTAAGAATTAGCCGCCCAACACATACAGACTATGTAGACACGTTCCGGAAATTGAATAAATTTCTTTCCGAGAAGACGTAACATTACGGAGAGGTGATTACTGTACGAGCCCGTTTAAACCGGCTTCTTAACACCACCAGCTACTTACCGGGAATGATCGACATTACCGAGACCTACAACAGTTCACTCGTCGTGGAATGGAGAATAGCTTTATTTGTGTTCCACACTCTTCCCACAATCGTATCCTGAGATATTGAACACAATAAGTGTTCATCCCTGAGTGAAGCACCCTACGTATACGCTTCAGTATATTTTAACTGAAAATCTTTCAATTTTAATGTTCCGTACTGTAAAACTGAAATTTAAATCTTATCTGTACTGTAAAACTAAAATTTGAATCTTATCTGTACTGTAAAACTAAAATTTAAATCAGATCTGTATTGTAAAACTGAAATTTAAATCTTATCTGTACTGTAAAACTAAAATTTAAATCTTATCTGTACTGTAAAACTAAAATTTAAATTTTATCTGTACTGTAAAACTGAAATTTAAATCTTATCTGTACTGTAAAACTAAAATTTAAATCAGATCTGTACTGTAAAACTGAAATTTAAATCTTATCTGTACTGTAAAACTAAAATTTAAATCTTATCTGTACAGTAAAACTAAAATTTAAATCAGATCTGTACTGTAAAACTAAAATTTAAATCTGGGATCTACCTGTTTGCTACGGTATCTGTTTTACGAAAGACGGAGTGGTAAGTTTCGCTTTGAATAGCATAAACGTAAGTAGTGTATAAAAGGGCGGTTCTGGGCCAGTGGAGGGTCAATGTTAACCTATGGGACCCTCCACTTTGGTAGGTGGAGGGTCATGGAGTGGCGGAGGGTCACATCTTACGCCATCTTGGGTGATTGCTTGGGACCGATAACGTCGTGGGGGTGTCGCAGGGGGATTCGGAGATAAGACTGCGTCGCCTTAATAAGCGGGTGGGTAACATCATGGGGTTGTGGAGTTGGTGTTATGTTTAAATTAGTATTTCGCAATACTTTTTCGGTACGGAAGGTAGATAATGTTACAAATGTTTAATTTTTTTATCTAACACGTGAGTAGTGTATGTTTTGGTGGAAAAAAAAAGAAATTTGAATTTAGTTCATTTTGAGTATATTGAATTGACTGTATTGATTGTTATTTATTAAAAGCGTTATATTTATGCTGGTATTGAAATTCTAAATATGGAAATTATAGAAAAATTAAAATTTGGGAGATGGGTGGATGCATTTCGAAACAAAAATATTTTCTAAGTACTAGAAAAGGCCATGAACATCCTAAACAAAAATGCATCTGAAAATTTACATTCCACAAGAAGTTATTGGAAAGTTTGCGTTGTTTGTGTTCAAGCAGAGTTGAGTCACCTGAAAGTGCAAAAATAAGTGGATATTGTTGCATGTGTATGAAAATGTGTCACTATAAGTCATACGATAAAATGTACTCGTTCAATAACAACTTGTGGAGGCGGTGAAAGTCAATTTAAAAAGGTTAGGACAAAAATTGCAGTTATGAAAAACCTTATAATACCAGGATTCGGATCGATAGCCTTAGTCAAGCTAAGGGGGAGTACATGGGACCAAGTCATGGAAGACAACAGCACACAAAAATTTTTCACACTGCACTCATTTTGAACTTTTTTTTGAAAGGCTACTGCCTGTATTTATTATTTTTCTTTAAAAACTTAACCAGTTAATTTTAATGGACAAACAGATGGTATTTCCTTTTTTTCTTGTTTGCTTAAACACAGCAGTATAAAACAGAATCTCAATTTACTTTCTATTTCTATTTGGCCACTGGCCTTATGAACAGCACAACTTTACATATTTCAACACAGTTGGTTTGAACACTAGGCATGCATCCAAAATTATACCATGATTCACATAGCTTAAAAAAAAAATACTGGATTATTTTTAATTCCACAAGGTGGACAAATTCTGTTCTTTTGAAACGTACTCTCTTCTCTCTCACCCAGTTAGCTCAATGACCAATTTACAATTTTACACTTATTGATTTAAATTTAAACAATCTTAGCAAACTCCGCAATCTCCCAGACCAGATTCAAAGACTTCAATTAAATTTACAGTTATTTTAAGAGCCACAAATTATACTTTAACAAATCTACTATCAGCAAGTAAACAAACCAAGTAAATTATCCTCAAAACAGAATTTACACTGAGCACAAGCATTAATTAACATTACATAACCTATAGAACTACCCTGAATGAACCTACTTCACTTATAAAGAAACCTCACTAACTAATCTTAAAAATTATCACTATTCATAACATCAACATAATTCAGAAATTCAAACAATCTTCTTGCACTAGCTTGCTCATAAAAATCACCTCACTCTGCACTTCACATAATAGCTCAGGATACTTAATAACTCTATACTGTAAACAAAAGCTCAAAGTACCAATTAACTAAATTTCCAAACTAAATATCAAGTTCACTAACACCAACAACCAGAATTTAGAATTTTCATCCCTAGCACTACAGCAAATCATAAACAAATAAATTTAGATACTTTAAATCACCAAACAAACTTAAATTTAACACCTGCAGTGAATTACTGAGGTAGCGGTGAGGCAAATACTCTCAGTTCAGACACTACCCTGGGTTTTGAGAACCAACACAGGAAGAAAATACCAAGTCAGGCTGAAGGCGTGAAATTGGGTCGTGAATCCACTTTCAGCCTATGCAAAGGGAAAGAAAAAAATCCTCAAGTGTGACACATCATCATCAGGCACAGAATTTCCTCTAACATGATCTCACCACATTTCTTGAAGCAACGCTCGACCGACCCTCGCTGGCAGTACATATCTCCGTGAGCAGCGAAACTACTGGGGGGTTTGAAGACAAGTTTTCCCCCAAAAACCACGTCTTCAAGGATCTCCCCTTTTCGAACCAATGCATGATCCCACCTTGATCAACCACGCCTGCAAGAGCCTGTCGTACTTCAACCCTAAATACTCCAGGCACATCTGGCCCAGAACTAACACAACTATATCTCAGGAACAATTCACTTATCTCTGTATATATCCCAAGAAATCCTAAATCACAGTATCCACATATATCCCAGGAAAATTCACTTTATCTCTCTATATCCCAAGAAATCCTAAATCACTATATCCACATATATCCCAGGAAAATTCACTTATCTCTCTATATCCCAAGAAATCCTAAATCACAGTATCCACATATATCCCAGGAAAGTTCACTTATCTCTCTATATCCCAAGAAATCCTAAATCACTGTATCCACATATATCCCAGGAAAATTCACTTATCTCTCTATATCCCAAGAAATCCTAAATCACAGTATCCACATATATCCCAGGAAAATTCACTTATCTCTCTATATCCCAAGAAATCCTAAGTCACTGTATCCACATATATCCCAGGAAAATTCACTTATCTCTCTCCACATATATCCCAGGAAAAATCACTAGCAAGGAAACTCTTCTGCACCATGGCAATGCGCAGGTCCACTTCAGACAATAACACTGACCATTTACATAACCCACTAAATATTTTCACCTTATTAAAAATTAAAATTACATTTAGACTTTTAACCTTATAGTAAAAACAAGAAAATTTAGGCCAAAGAAAAGAACAATTAATACTGGAACTGGTGAGCAAAAGTGTGTCTTCTCAACCCATGATGTTCATTCTTTTTGTGAAATACTAAACTTGAGAACAAAAAAATACTTTAACTTCTATTCTGCACATATCGCGTCCTGGTGAAAATTCCCTACTCAGAGCCCTCTGCCCTAGGACAAGTTCCCTGCTTGCCCTAAGATCACCCCTTTCCAATGGGAGATTAACACTCATCTGGAGCATGTAAAATACTGGTCCTCAATTAACACTCCTACCAACTGAATTTCGACACCCAACACTCCAAGAATGTAAACAGCACTTTAGGTTTCCAATTTCATCACACTATAATATGTTCCCAAAATTCCAATATAAATCATCCCATAATTTATCTTCACTCAAAAAAAAATAGCTCAACGCTGTAAAAAGGCTAGAGAAAAAATGTTTACAATTATTTTATCACCCACGACATCACAATAACACTGCTTTTCAATTATCACATGCCCAACTAAACTATTATCGATGCACCAAAATTCACTGTGCCCAACTATTAAACTAAATTTTTCCGATACATCAAAATTTACTGGCCTGGGAAGTTGCTAAAATACCAGACATGACAGCACACAAAAAAAAAAAAACATAAATGAAAGCATTTTCAACTCCCCTCTCTTTTTTTTTCTTTCCTTTTTTTCTGAATTCGTACCTGAGTAACTAATACATTTTAATTTTGAAAGCTGAACGACGACACAGCCAAAATCAGAGGAAAAAAAAACTTGCTCTTTTTCTTTTTGTTTCTTATGCTCAGCTCGAAGTTTAGGTACCCTGCGTGGGATGTTATATATCAATACAAAAAGATATGAACTAAAACATTACCTTCGAGCTGGCGTTCTTTTTTTTTCTTTCTGTTTTCACCACAATTTACAGTCCTGGCACAACCACATTCTCGTTAGAATTTCTTTTTCTTGTTTTCTTCCTCCCAGTTCCCTTCCTTAAACGGCTAATAGCCGAGGTAACCATTTTCGAAACCTCGGGATGAGATGGAACCTTTGAGGCAGGCCTCCTTTTAGGAGTATCAGCCGAGTTGGGAGCCGTAGAGGCTGGGCCCATTCTTTCCGGAATTTCCATAAGGGAGAAGGCATGTCCCCCTTCAGCCAAGAATTTTCCATTAACGACAATGTCCCAGCCTGCCGCCATTTTGTTCTTCAGGGCGAGGTTCCCGGCTGGCGGAATGCCGCTTTAACTGCGTTCTACATTGTAAAAATTTTCAATAGTCAGCCCAGATCCAGAGTGTCTCCTTGTGGTGGACTGGTGGTCAGCAAAATGCTGCCATGGAAAAAACTCTTTTTTTTTTCTCTGTGGTTCTCTCCCGCCAAAAGGCGAGGAGAAAAAAAAACTCCGCCGTCCCCTCTTTCTCTGACGTCCAGCAACAAGACAAGAGCAAAAGTGACTCTCAACGGATAAAAACTCTGGGAGTGCTTGAAACCGCTGACCCCTCTCATTGGTCGAAACTTCAGCCTAGCAACTCACGACTCTCCAACGGAATCTTCACTCCCACGCCTCGAGTGACCTCTGACCTTCACACGTGCAGACCCAGGCTCTTCTTGACCCTGGGGTCTAAAAATAGATTTCGTTGCTGAATTCCCTACCCCAAAAGACGAAAAGATGTTACTTTTGTGCGACTTTGGAAACAGGAACGCAAAAAATGGCGAATTCTTGCTTTGCAGAAAATCACTAATTTTAATTTTTTTTTTTTTCTTTTCTCTCGTTCCGTGATGTGAAAGTAAAATTAATTTTGATTCTCTGAGCTGCACACCTACTCGCCTTTTCCTATCGCGATATAAGAACCGATAAAATAATTATTTTCAAAACCCCAAAGTCAGTTAAATCAAATATTATTCTTTTTTTTTTTTTTTTTTTCTTTCTCCAACATGAAATTTTGTTTTCCTGGTTGTGATTAAGACAAGCGAATTTTGCGCATGAATTCCCCTGCCTTTCAACCAGGAATTTTCTTCTAACGTATGTCATGGGAGAAAATTTTTGCATTAATTAATCTCTGATAAACCAACAGAAAGATTGATCAGGTCTCTCTGAAATTCACCAGAGGTTAAAATTTTCGCCATGACATGTATAAAAGGGCGGTTCTGGGCCAGTGGAGGGTCAATGTTAACCTATGGGACCCTCCACTTTGGTAGGTGGAGGGTCATGGAGTGGCGGAGGGTCACATCTTACGCCATCTTGGGTGATTGCTTGGGACCGATAACGTCGTGGGGGTGTCGCAGGGGGATTCGGAGATAAGACTGCGTCGCCTTAATATGCGGGTGGGTAACATCATGGGGTTGTGGAGTTGGTGTTATGTTTAAATTAGTATTTCGCAATACTTTTTCGGTACGGAAGGTAGATAATGTTACAAATGTTTAATTTTTTTATCTAACACGTGCGTAGAAACTTTTTTTTTTAATCCATCATCTAGTGAATTTCTTTTTCTACTTCCTTCGGATGATTTTTTTAAATTTTGAATGGGTTTTTCCCCAAATAATTTATTTTTCCTCATGGGTTTTTAATATTCTTTACAATTCTTCGAAAAAATAGATATGTCCTGGCGTTGGATGACATCGCTGTTCTGGTGGATGAAATGTTAACCCGCCCAGCTTCATTTTTCCATCAGGAAATTTTACTAGGTATTTTTTATTCTTGTTTTATTGTACCAAACCTTTTAATAGATAATTTATTATGATAATTCATTATTGTACCAAACCTTTTAATATATAATTCATTATTTTTCCAACTTAAAGAATTTTTTTTATTTAACGACTTTCGGGGGCTTTGTTAGCGAAGGAATATTCGGAGTTGATTGTATTCGCAATTCGATCGGGTATTATTGCCTAGCCTATGACTTTTTTTTAATGCAATTTTCGCTCGTGATTCATGAATTTCTTTTGTCTCCGTCCTCTACTAGGAAATTTTAGTGATTTATTTTTTCTTAAAGGTTCTTTTTTTATTTCACAAAGTATTTTTTCCATAAAATGAAATTTTTCACATCGGGGAATTTTGTTGTGTGTGTGTGTGTGCGAGCGCGCGCATGTTGCTCTCACTGCGACAAAAAGATTTACAGCACTGATTTTATCGGGCAAACGACTACTTCGGGTCATCAGCAGGAAACCATATTATTTACAGCCGAGGCCCACCCATTAGAGGGTGCCCTTACGTAGTCGCCCATATTTTCCTTTTCGGCCTCTCCTCCTGAAAGGACGTTACGTATATCTTTTATCTTTATTTTTTTAATTTTAATAGGAGTGTATAAAATGTTTTTCAAAGATTTTACCATCATACACTATACGATTAATTTATTACAATAAGAATGATTATGCTATTCTGTTTTCAGTACACTTCACACCATTTTAGGTTTCAGTTATGACACATACTTGTGATCCACTTGTATGCATTGAGGTTTACGGAGCAGTTAAGCCCAAGCCAGTGACCTCCACTGAGGTTTACGGAACAATTAAGCCCACGCCAGTGACCTCATTCAGGTTTACGGAGCAGTTAAGCTCACGCCAGTGAAGCTTTCACTTCCTATCATAATTAGGTTTCACTTGTCGCCATCTTAGGTCTCAGACGGATTCAAAGTTATGACACATGCTTGTGATTCACTTATATACGTTCAGGTTTACGAAGCAATTAAGCCCACGCCAGTGGCCTCCATTCAGGTTTACGGAACAATTAAGCTCACGCCAGTGACCTTCATTCAGGTTTGCGGAACAATTAAGCTCACGCCAGTGACCTCCATTCACACGCACACATTCGCTCTCTAGATTCACAAATAATTAAGTCTTAATGTTACATTGAAACACATACGTGTTTACATAGAAATTTTAACGTTCAAGCAAACAATCATATCCTATTTTAAATTCACATATCATATATAACGGCAAAATACGAAAACTTCATACGACTCCAAGAAATCCGAGATTTATATTTTCTGGCTAGTTTTAAATATTTTCAGCTTTTCTTTAATTTTCAATCAGAATATTTCACTTAAGGTCCTTTATACTTACCACATACTTCCTTTCTTTTTCCGTAATTATCTTCAGAATTTTTAGTAATTTTATAGTGACCATAGGCTAATGTGTCACATCCGTTTGAAAGAATATACCTCTTATCATCAGCTGGGCATAAACTTTGCTTTTTTATCCTCAGAGTATACAATTTATGTCCCTTACTCTGAATCTGCTGCATACTGGTGAAGAACAACTTATTCTGAAATAAAGAAGTTTTATATGTTTCATGCCTGAGATTTTTCTTAACAGCAGCTTTTACAACACCTTTAGCGGTTAATTTTTCACCGCACTCGCTTTTTAAGCTATACATCTTTGACCTTAAACCTACAAATTCCATTATTTGCTTCCCATTCATCTCATCCTTCATCTTTCCAATCACTTTCTTATTAGTTTGGTTATACAGAAAGTGGCTGGTGGGATAATCAGATGTGTCAAATTTGTCTAGATCATGCAACATGTCTTTAACATCATCTGTATGTATTTCATATGTCAACGAATCGGTATCAGTAAACAGAAGTTTAACATGATCTCCATATTTTCTTCTGATGTAGTTATAATGAAAGTCATACATCAATGTTTTGCTGATGTCTAAAATTGTAAACCCAACATAAATTGGGCGCACCAAATGTAGGCTTACCTGTTTCATATGAACAGCAACTAAGTCTTCACTAAATCTTGTGAATGAATGAAATGATGGGGATGCTATTAACTTAAGTAATTGCTTTTCTGTTTGCACTAATTTTACATTAACACGTTTCCGCAAATTCTCCATGGTTTTACCAAAAACAGCGTTGTTCAACAACTTAAAAAAATCCCGTTCAAAGCCATTTTTCGCCTGTGCCCTTTTTTCCGTATTGAAATTTATATATTCCCTCAACCAGGGACTTTGAACAAATTCAAGAACTCTATGTATTTTCCCTAATTTCATCCCAAGCTCTAAATATAATTGCAAATTTCTATAATGTAAAACATATTTCTTTTTATCATTTAAGCTGCTCACAAGTTTCACATTTTGAGAGTTATTAACAAGATTTAGCACCTCCATTATTTCTTTTGAATGGTCAGATAACATATCATAACTAATATTCATTTTTTCAGGAGCTAGGGGTAGTCATTATGGTAATCATGAAGTTCTTTTGGGTAATGAAGGTCAACTTCTAAAATATACCCCAGATCATTTCCCTCAGGGACATGTGTAACGTCCAATTTTCGAACCTCATCATCACATAACCATCTAAAGTTTTTAACACCTACATATTGGCTCATTCCATATGCATAAAGGTTATTGGCATCAAAGTACATTATATACTTCGAGGGTTCTGAAGGAATATATGCTTCAAGATATTTATTATTTGCTTTACTGTATCTGTTACTAATCATCGACATTCCTCCCCTTATACCTTTTTCGATAAAAAGATACATATCAACATCAGTTAGAAGTTCAAGTTCAACACCTGTCATTTTTAAACAGGCTTGAAAAGCTAATCCAGGTGCTGTATACATGTGCAGACAATCGAGACGGTAGAATTTTAAAGCCAAATCACGGAAATTTTCAAAAACATCTGCTAAAAGTAAAACATCAGTTAACATATACAAATCATGGTATTCACCAAGATTGCATATTTCAAAACAGCACCATACCTTTCGCGCATGGGCATAATCTTCAGAACTTACGTTTTCCTCCGTAATGCTGTTGTAAAAATATCGTTCTTCAGGAAGTTGTGTGTCTTCAAATTTCTTCTCACAATCAACATAATCATAGGGATAAACACCTTTCCTTAAAAGAAGCTCAACCTTGTCATCAGAAAAATTTTGGCTTAATATCCTAAACTTATCCTTTCCTTCACGTGCCAAATTATTCACAAGTTTTTCTAAAGAAGTGTTTAAAAACTTAAACGAATCTATAAAATGCAAGTGACCTAATGAGAAAGAAATATACTTTTCAGTATTAGACGGAATGCATCCAATAGCTCTATCCTTAATTTTCCCTATTTCCTGCATAATTAAATGTGAATCATAACCCTGTAGATTATGAAAAACTACAGGTATTTTAGCTGTGTGACGATAATTTAAGTTACAACTATTATGTGCAGCCCCACGATAAACTGAACTCAAGTGACAGTGATCACGTACTTTATCGCCGTTTAAAGGTTTATCACAAATATGACAGGTGATCGCCTCATTAAATGCAATTTCATCAGCTACTGTCATTTTCAAAGGCTTGTTAGTTTTTAAAAGTACTTTTATCTTCTTTTCTTCCTCCAACAACGAGTTCAAGAAATGCTCCACAACATTAATTCCTCGATAAATTACAGGCTTATTAATACACACCCCGTTATAGTCAATAATTGTATAACAATATCCAGAAGGGATATGTTGGGCAAGTTTAACAGTTCCTTTACTTTCATCAGCTTCAGCAAGTTTTTGAACAAAACATTCAAAATCGGCATAAATCACATATGGAACTCTCAGTTGCATGAAATAATTTTTAAATTTTAACTGATTATCCTCTTGGCTTGGAAGTTTGACTTTTTGGGCACCATGGATACTACATAAAGTCTTGTGTTCTTCGCACAAAGACTCTGTACTATACCCATGAAGACAGTAAGGGCAAAAATATTTGCGCTGCTCATGCTTTGTCAAAGAATGTAAAAGTCTATTCAAATCTTTTATCAAACAAAAGTGTGTCTTATCACCATCTGCTATATACAGAAGATCAACATGTGTGGAAAATTTCTCTTTCGTAATATATAAAGGGAAAATTTCATGTTCATACCCAAAGACATTGATGGAAATTGAATTAAGCTTTTCAAATTTGCCAACTTGGGCGATTTGCATAGGGAAATTAATACCTTCAACATTTAACTCATTTTCATATTTCATATATTTTCCAACACGATAAGAATGTTGCCCTCTTGAAACTGGATGGACTGCAGCTAACACAGACCAAAGAAAGCATTTTTGATCATTATTTTTTACATTTATTATGGCATGCTTTAATTCCAGCTCCCTTGGAAGAGGGATATAACTGGACCCTTTAAGAGGCATAAATCTACCAATTTTTATTTCAAGAAACTCGACACTATCAAACACCCACCCACTGCCATCTCTCTGAAAATCCTGAGAAGAATTTATTATTTTGGTAAAAGAACTGGAAATATCCTCAGTGATTTCAGTGTCTGAGAGGGTGATATTGCATTTGCTTCTAAAACAGGGTATTGCTTCCTGCATATCACCGTCAACGTTGATACGTGTATATTTAACATGAATTGCAATATACCATTTCAAACCCTTTTCATTATACAGCTTATTTTTTAGGGTTTGCTCTAGTTTTTGACGATGCGCATTTAAAAATATATTAATATCTTGATTTTCAGGTTTTTTACCAACAAACTTATATGTAACAACAGCCTCATTTAACGCCGAAGCAAACTCGCAAGTTTCATCATTTGTATCTGAGTGACATGGTGAATCATTTTCATTTTGCAGCTTCATTTTCTTATTACATACACCTTCAGACTTTTCATCGTCAACAGAACGTTTTTTGTTATGAACATTTAAATGTTTCTGTAAAACATCCTTTCTCGCAAACATTCTATCACATATTTCACATTTATAGGAATCAACCCTATGACTCAATGCATGCCTTGCCAAATTATCTTTTCTGTTAAAGGTTTTACCACATTCATTACAGTTGAAATTTTCACTATCAGCTTTATGATTTATCTTATGATGACGAACGAGATGCGTCAACTGAGTGAAACGCTTTCCACACTCTGTGCAAGAATGAGACATCGCTAAATACAGAATACGCGTTAAGAATAAAAAACAATGTAGAAATTAGACTAATCAAAATTATATTAACCCAGCATCAACCTTCACTGTTGCATTTAAGGACTGAAAATTAAAAAAACCCTTAATTTGAAAATAAAAAACTACTGATGATTTCAAACAACGTGGAAAATTATTACATTAATAACACAATTTATAGAAAACCAACCCTTCTTATTCCCCTAATTATGGTATTTAAGTCAATAAGAGCAAGAATATTTGCACGTTGAAAGAGTTGAAAAAAAAAAAAAACGATGCTAGGGTAGTTTTCTTCAACTGTTTATGTAAACAGTGATAATAGTTATGCAATTCGGTAACTATAGTTTAGATACGTTCCTATATACTCAACAATTATCAATATTAAACAGAAATTGATATTTTCAATAGAAATATCCACAAAACCTATTAAAAGTAGAAAAAAACTGAAATTTACTTGCAATTCACGAAGAAGATGCAGCTATATCGCAGAAGTAATATATTTCTAACAGGCAATGCAACAAAATTCCCCCGCCTTCATCAAGAGCTGACTGAGGAATGAAAATTTTGTTTAAGGAAAAACCTTTTATAAAAGAAAAAAAAAAAAAAAAAGGAAAACGGTTACGGTTATTTTGCATTTAACATTAATTTCATACAAAGCAAAATCGCTGCCAGTGTGTAACACTATGAACTAAAAATGGCCTAAGTACGTTAAACGAGCGCAAAATATCTTTTCTTTGAAAAGACTCAAAATACCAAAAATTATTATAAAGCAATGTTAATTTGTTTAATACAACGATTAGATGGCAACACGATTGCGATAACAAACCTTATCTCACATCAAAGCTATCCAGTGGAAGAATATCCATACAGCGACATAAATCCAACGCACCTAAAACTCAGGACACTCACTCACTTTCAAGCATGCACGTGGAGATCGACCTCTGAATCGCTACAACATGATTTCACTTGCTCCATGAAACGATAACATCCCTTGTGTATGACTGATATCCAGCAATTTCCTGACGCATAGCCGGACGACCTGCTGTATGCCCTCAGAGGTGGTGACAACACTGGCGCGAGCGTAAACTTTCAAATTTGTATCGCAAAGATCCGAACCCCCGAAGGGTGGGGGTGGGGAGTAGGGCAACGTGTTGTTTAGGGGGTGAAAAAAGATAGGAACGTGGGGTGAAAAAAGATAGGAACGCGGGACTGATTAGCCTGAATAACAGATAATTGAACTTTCACGGTTGATAACAAGATACACATACAAAAATAAATAAAAATTAAAAATCAGTGATTTCTGTCTTCTGACACATGTCGATTCAGTTTGAGATGTGTAAGCGTTTCTAAATTACATTCGTAGAATTAAAGTAATACGCGTATGACAAACAGCATGTTTAAACAAATGTTTCCATCAAATGGTTTCATTTAGAATCAAAATCAGGAAATATAGTTTGTTCGTTTTCTTGAAATTCACTAAAATTGCTGAATTTTTATACGTTTCACTGAAAAATATACCTTCTTTTGAAGAATGGAAAGAAAAAAACCCTATGAGGTGTGGATGAATCACAATAAAAAGAGCCACATTTTCACAGAAAATAATCTATAAAGTATGTATAAAATGTTTAGAAACGTAAGAAAAAAAACCTAAGTTTTTTTTTTTTTTTATATAGAAAAGAAATCTCTATGAAAAATATATACACCCGAGAAGAAATAGTGTGGACACCTCATATAATATGTCTAGCATATTCAAATAACAACTTTGACTTTCTCGATTACAATAGCGGCCAATGTAAATTTGCAATGCGGAATGAGTTTTCCATAATGAAAGCTGTTTTAATAATCCACATAACTTTGGGAAAAATTTAAGGTTTATTCTTCATATCAATGAGTACACATATTTTTAAAACTCTTTCGACATAGTTTTTCAATTCTTCCATAAAACATTTTTTTAAAGTATTAATTATGTTAAAATTGCATGCATTTACTATTATTAAAAGAGAAATATTTAATGAAATAGCATATGGTATTAATTTAAGTGTTCCATTGATTTCTCAATATCTTCCGAGCCGGGAAAACATTTCATGATCAGACAGGGAAAATATATACCAATGTCAGAGGGAAGACGGATTATTACACCAGTTGAATTCTTTAGGACTAACGAAGGATTCCGTAGTTATTCTTTTCGGCTATAACGTTCCTTCAGTTTATGGGGAAAGCCCATTAGATTCATACACATCATCACAGTTTCTTATATCGCAACCTCAAGTGGGCTCGGTTCATTTTTTCGTGAAATCACTTCATTTTTTTTTTCAACTTTCTCTGGTAGAATCTAACAGTTTTTTCCCTTGACAGAAGCCTATGACAGTCCCGCGTTCCTATCTTTTTTCACCCCACTAAACAACACGCGTTCCTTGACAGTCCCGCGTTCCTATCTTTTTTCACCCCACTAAACAACACGTTGCCCTACTCCCCACCCCCCACCCTTCGGGGGTTCGGATCTTTGCGATACAAATTTGAAAGTTTACGCTCGCGCCAGTGTTGTCACCACCTCTGAGGGCATACAGCAGGTCGTCCGGCTATGCGTCAGGAAATTGCTGGATATCAGTCATACACAAGGGATGTTATCGTTTCATGGAGCAAGTGAAATCATGTAGCGATTCAGAGGTCGATCTCCACGTGCATGCTTGAAAGTGAGTGAGTGTCCTGAGTTTTAGGTGCGTTGGATTTACGTCGCTGTATGGATATTCTTCCACTGGATAGCTTTGATGTGAGATAAGGTTTGTTATCGCAATCGTGTTGCCATCTAATCGTTGTATTAAACAAATTAACATTGCTTTATAATAATTTTTGGTATTTTGAGTCTTTTCAAAGAAAAGATATTTTGCGCTCGCTTAACGTACTTAGGCCATTTTTAGTTCATAGTGTTACACACTGGCAGCGATTTTGCTTTGTATGAAATTAATGTTAAATGCAAAATAACCGTAACCGTTTTCTTTTTCTTTTTTTTTTCTTTTATAAAAGGTTTTTCCTTAAACAAAATTTTCATTCCTCAGTCAGCTCTTGATGAAGGCGGGGGAATTTTGTTGCATTGCCTGTTAGAAATATATTACTTCTGCGATATAGCTGCATCTTCTTCGTGAATTGCAAGTAAATTTCAGTTTTTTTCTACTTTTAATAGGTTTTGTGGATATTTCTATTGAAAATATCAATTTCTGTTTAATATTGATAATTGTTGAGTATATAGGAACGTATCTAAACTATAGTTACCGAATTGCATAACTATTATCACTGTTTACATAAACAGTTGAAGAAAAACTACCCTAGCATCGTTTTTTTTTTTCAACTCTTTCAACGTGCAAATATTCTTGCTCTTATTGACTTAAATACCATAATTAGGGGAATAAGAAGGGTTGGTTTTCTATAAATTGTGTTATTAATGTAATAATTTTCCACGTTGTTTGAAATCATCAGTAGTTTTTTATTTTCAAATTAAGGGTTTTTTTAATTTTCAGTCCTTAAATGCAACAGTGAAGGTTGATGCTGGGTTAATATAATTTTGATTAGTCTAATTTCTACATTGTTTTTTATTCTTAACGCGTATTCTGTATTTAGCGATGTCTCATTCTTGCACAGAGTGTGGAAAGCGTTTCACTCAGTTGACGCATCTCGTTCGTCATCATAAGATAAATCATAAAGCTGATAGTGAAAATTTCAACTGTAATGAATGTGGTAAAACCTTTAACAGAAAAGATAATTTGGCAAGGCATGCATTGAGTCATAGGGTTGATTCCTATAAATGTGAAATATGTGATAGAATGTTTGCGAGAAAGGATGTTTTACAGAAACATTTAAATGTTCATAACAAAAAACGTTCTGTTGACGATGAAAAGTCTGAAGGTGTATGTAATAAGAAAATGAAGCTGCAAAATGAAAATGATTCACCATGTCACTCAGATACAAATGATGAAACTTGCGAGTTTGCTTCGGCGTTAAATGAGGCTGTTGTTACATATAAGTTTGTTGGTAAAAAACCTGAAAATCAAGATATTAATATATTTTTAAATGCGCATCGTCAAAAACTAGAGCAAACCCTAAAAAATAAGCTGTATAATGAAAAGGGTTTGAAATGGTATATTGCAATTCATGTTAAATATACACGTATCAACGTTGACGGTGATATGCAGGAAGCAATACCCTGTTTTAGAAGCAAATGCAATATCACCCTCTCAGACACTGAAATCACTGAGGATATTTCCAGTTCTTTTACCAAAATAATAAATTCTTCTCAGGATTTTCAGAGAGATGGCAGTGGGTGGGTGTTTGATAGTGTCGAGTTTCTTGAAATAAAAATTGGTAGATTTATGCCTCTTAAAGGGTCTAGTTATATCCCTCTTCCAAGGGAGCTGGAATTAAAGCATGCCATAATAAATGTAAAAAATAATGATCAAAAATGCTTTCTTTGGTCTGTGTTAGCTGCAGTCCATCCAGTTTCAAGAGGGCAACATTCTTATCGTGTTGGAAAATATATGAAATATGAAAATGAGTTAAATGTTGAAGGTATTAATTTCCCTATGCAAATCGCCCAAGTTGGCAAATTTGAAAAGCTTAATTCAATTTCCATCAATGTCTTTGGGTATGAACATGAAATTTTCCCTTTATATATTACGAAAGAGAAATTTTCCACACATGTTGATCTTCTGTATATAGCAGATGGTGATAAGACACACTTTTGTTTGATAAAAGATTTGAATAGACTTTTACATTCTTTGACAAAGCATGAGCAGCGCAAATATTTTTGCCCTTACTGTCTTCATGGGTATAGTACAGAGTCTTTGTGCGAAGAACACAAGACTTTATGTAGTATCCATGGTGCCCAAAAAGTCAAACTTCCAAGCCAAGAGGATAATCAGTTAAAATTTAAAAATTATTTCATGCAACTGAGAGTTCCATATGTGATTTATGCCGATTTTGAATGTTTTGTTCAAAAACTTGCTGAAGCTGATGAAAGTAAAGGAACTGTTAAACTTGCCCAACATATCCCTTCTGGATATTGTTATACAATTATTGACTATAACGGGGTGTGTATTAATAAGCCTGTAATTTATCGAGGAATTAATGTTGTGGAGCATTTCTTGAACTCGTTGTTGGAGGAAGAAAAGAAGATAAAAGTACTTTTAAAAACTAACAAGCCTTTGAAAATGACAGTAGCTGATGAAATTGCATTTAATGAGGCGATCACCTGTCATATTTGTGATAAACCTTTAAACGGCGATAAAGTACGTGATCACTGTCACTTGAGTTCAGTTTATCGTGGGGCTGCACATAATAGTTGTAACTTAAATTATCGTCACACAGCTAAAATACCTGTAGTTTTTCATAATCTACAGGGTTATGATTCACATTTAATTATGCAGGAAATAGGGAAAATTAAGGATAGAGCTATTGGATGCATTCCGTCTAATACTGAAAAGTATATTTCTTTCTCATTAGGTCACTTGCATTTTATAGATTCGTTTAAGTTTTTAAACACTTCTTTAGAAAAACTTGTGAATAATTTGGCACGTGAAGGAAAGGATAAGTTTAGGATATTAAGCCAAAATTTTTCTGATGACAAGGTTGAGCTTCTTTTAAGGAAAGGTGTTTATCCCTATGACTATGTTGATTGTGAGAAGAAATTTGAAGACACACAACTTCCTGAAGAACGATATTTTTACAACAGCATTACGGAGGAAAACGTAAGTTCTGAAGATTATGCCCATGCGCGAAAGGTATGGTGCTGTTTTGAAATATGCAATCTTGGTGAATACCATGATTTGTATATGTTAACTGATGTTTTACTTTTAGCAGATGTTTTTGAAAATTTCCGTGATTTGGCTTTAAAATTCTACCGTCTCGATTGTCTGCACATGTATACAGCACCTGGATTAGCTTTTCAAGCCTGTTTAAAAATGACAGGTGTTGAACTTGAACTTCTAACTGATGTTGATATGTATCTTTTTATCGAAAAAGGTATAAGGGGAGGAATGTCGATGATTAGTAACAGATACAGTAAAGCAAATAATAAATATCTTGAAGCATATATTCCTTCAGAACCCTCGAAGTATATAATGTACTTTGATGCCAATAACCTTTATGCATATGGAATGAGCCAATATGTAGGTGTTAAAAACTTTAGATGGTTATGTGATGATGAGGTTCGAAAATTGGACGTTACACATGTCCCTGAGGGAAATGATCTGGGGTATATTTTAGAAGTTGACCTTCATTACCCAAAAGAACTTCATGATTACCATAATGACTACCCCCTAGCTCCTGAAAAAATGAATATTAGTTATGATATGTTATCTGACCATTCAAAAGAAATAATGGAGGTGCTAAATCTTGTTAATAACTCTCAAAATGTGAAACTTGTGAGCAGCTTAAATGATAAAAAGAAATATGTTTTACATTATAGAAATTTGCAATTATATTTAGAGCTTGGGATGAAATTAGGGAAAATACATAGAGTTCTTGAATTTGTTCAAAGTCCCTGGTTGAGGGAATATATAAATTTCAATACGGAAAAAAGGGCACAGGCGAAAAATGGCTTTGAACGGGATTTTTTAAGTTGTTGAACAACGCTGTTTTTGGTAAAACCATGGAGAATTTGCGGAAACGTGTTAATGTAAAATTAGTGCAAACAGAAAAGCAATTACTTAAGTTAATAGCATCCCCATCATTTCATTCATTCACAAGATTTAGTGAAGACTTAGTTGCTGTTCATATGAAACAGGTAAGCCTACATTTGGTGCGCCCAATTTATGTTGGGTTTACAATTTTAGACATCAGCAAAACATTGATGTATGACTTTCATTATAACTACATCAGAAGAAAATATGGAGATCATGTTAAACTTCTGTTTACTGATACCGATTCGTTGACATATGAAATACATACAGATGATGTTAAAGACATGTTGCATGATCTAGACAAATTTGACACATCTGATTATCCCACCAGCCACTTTCTGTATAACCAAACTAATAAGAAAGTGATTGGAAAGATGAAGGATGAGATGAATGGGAAGCAAATAATGGAATTTGTAGGTTTAAGGTCAAAGATGTATAGCTTAAAAGCGAGTGCGGTGAAAAATTAACCGCTAAAGGTGTTGTAAAAGCTGCTGTTAAGAAAATCTCAGGCATGAAACATATAAAACTTCTTTATTTCAGAATAAGTTGTTCTTCACCAGTATGCAGCAGATTCAGAGTAAGGGACATAAATTGTATACTCTGAGGATAAAAAAGCAAAGTTTATGCCCAGCTGATGATAAGAGGTATATTCTTTCAAACGGATGTGACACATTAGCCTATGGTCACTATAAAATTACTAAAAATTCTGAAGATAATTACGGAAAAAGAAAGGAAGTATGTGGTAAGTATAAAGGACCTTAAGTGAAATATTCTGATTGAAAATTAAAGAAAAGCTGAAAATATTTAAAACTAGCCAGAAAATATAAATCTCGGATTTCTTGGAGTCGTATGAAGTTTTCGTATTTTGCCGTTATATATGATATGTGAATTTAAAATAGGATATGATTGTTTGCTTGAACGTTAAAATTTCTATGTAAACACGTATGTGTTTCAATGTAACATTAAGACTTAATTATTTGTGAATCTAGAGAGCGAATGTGTGCGTGTGAATGGAGGTCACTGGCGTGAGCTTAATTGTTCCGCAAACCTGAATGAAGGTCACTGGCGTGAGCTTAATTGTTCCGTAAACCTGAATGGAGGCCACTGGCGTGGGCTTAATTGCTTCGTAAACCTGAACGTATATAAGTGAATCACAAGCATGTGTCATAACTTTGAATCCGTCTGAGACCTAAGATGGCGACAAGTGAAACCTAATTATGATAGGAAGTGAAAGCTTCACTGGCGTGAGCTTAACTGCTCCGTAAACCTGAATGAGGTCACTGGCGTGGGCTTAATTGTTCCGTAAACCTCAGTGGAGGTCACTGGCTTGGGCTTAACTGCTCCGTAAACCTCAATGCATACAAGTGGATCACAAGTATGTGTCATAACTGAAACCTAAAATGGTGTGAAGTGTACTGAAAACAGAATAGCATAATCATTCTTATTGTAATAAATTAATCGTATAGTGTATGATGGTAAAATCTTTGAAAAACATTTTATACACTCCTATTAAAATTAAAAAATAAAGATAAAAGATATACGTAACGTCCTTTCAGGAGGAGAGGCCGAAAAGGAAAATATGGGCGACTACGTAAGGGCACCCTCTAATGGGTGGGCCTCGGCTGTAAATAATATGGTTTCCTGCTGATGACCCGAAGTAGTCGTTTGCCCGATAAAATCAGTGCTGTAAATCTTTTTGTCGCAGTGAGAGCAACATGCGCGCGCTCGCACACACACACACACAACAAAATTCCCCGATGTGAAAAATTTCATTTTATGGAAAAAATACTTTGTGAAATAAAAAAAAGAACCTTTAAGAAAAAATAAATCACTAAAATTTCCTAGTAGAGGACGGAGACAAAAGAAATTCATGAATCACGAGCGAAAATTGCATTAAAAAAAGTCATAGGCTAGGCAATAATACCCGATCGAATTGCGAATACAATCAACTCCGAATATTCCTTCGCTAACAAAGCCCCCGAAAGTCGTTAAATAAAAAAATTCTTTAAGTTGGAAAAATAATGAATTATATATTAAAAGGTTTGGTACAATAATGAATTATCATAATAAATTATCTATTAAAAGGTTTGGTACAATAAAACAAGAATAAAAAATACCTAGTAAAATTTCCTGATGGAAAAATGAAGCTGGGCGGGTTAACATTTCATCCACCAGAACAGCGATGTCATCCAACGCCAGGACATATCTATTTTTTCGAAGAATTGTAAAGAATATTAAAAACCCATGAGGAAAAATAAATTATTTGGGGAAAAACCCATTCAAAATTTAAAAAAATCATCCGAAGGAAGTAGAAAAAGAAATTCACTAGATGATGGATTAAAAAAAAAAAGTTTCTACGCACGTGTTAGATAAAAAAATTAAACATTTGTAACATTATCTACCTTCCGTACCGAAAAAGTATTGCGAAATACTAATTTAAACATAACACCAACTCCACAACCCCATGATGTTACCCACCCGCATATTAAGGCGACGCAGTCTTATCTCCGAATCCCCCTGCGACACCCCCACGACGTTATCGGTCCCAAGCAATCACCCAAGATGGCGTAAGATGTGACCCTCCGCCACTCCATGACCCTCCACCTACCAAAGTGGAGGGTCCCATAGGTTAACATTGACCCTCCACTGGCCCAGAACCGCCCTTTTATACACTACTAACGTAAGCATGAAAAAAAAATTGCTAGATACCCCCAAAATGCAACTTTTCCGGCGTCTTTCTGTCCCTCGCTCCCTCGCTGGGAATAGCGTGTAATACGTATAATAGAAATGAGAACAATAATGAAACGCATAGAGCGTATTAAATCCGTTTATTTTTTGTGGTGTAGTCAGCACAAAGATTCGCCAAGCTTTCGCACTCCACCTTGGAGGCTTTTTCAAAATAATGCTAGACATAAAAATGCAGGGAATTGGAACACGTAAAGTATGAAGATGATTTTTGAAAATCATCTTTGTAAAAATCAGCTTCGTTCTATACGTGTTCCGATTCCCTGCATTGTTATGTCTTACCATTGCCTTGAAAAAGCCTCCCAGTGGAGTGCAAAAAGCTTGGCGAATCTTTGTGCTAAATGAATAATGATGAAACGCATATAGCGGACTTAATCCGCTATATGCGTTTCATCATTATTCATGTCTGGTGTATTTAAAATAAAGAAATGAGAACGTTGTCGGCCCGTAAACCAGGTTTTTCTCTTGTTAGATTTTCTAATATTTAGATGTAATTAGAAAGAGGCCTAAATTTGTGTTTTTTTTTTTTTTTTTTTTTTTTTTGTGCACATCACTTTTGAAACTTAGATTGCTATAGGCATTTCTGCTCTTCGTAGGTAGGCATTTAAGTAAAGAAATTTTGCATTGTATATGTTACGGGAAATGCAAGTTTGTGAAAGACTCCCTTCTAGACAAAATATATCCATTCAATATCTTTTAAAATTGGTATATTCCACTGTTGTGAATATTTCAGAATATTCAAACGAAAGGTGAACATTTCATGTGCCTGAGAAACGTTTTTTTTTTTTACCGGCAGATGACATCATTGCGCTTGTTACGAAAATTTCGAAATGGCGTCTAGCCTGTCAGTGACTATGGCTCAAGAACGTTATCGTAAAATGCGGCGAGATTTTGTTGTCTGAGAAAGATACGCCAGGTGCATATTTGCCGACAAATGTTACCTCTATGTTTGGAGAAATGTTTGACACACCGAAAGCTATACAGATGGTTAGAACAATTTAGAAATGCTGATCGTTGATATAAGTACGAGAAAGGCGGGTCGAGCGGTGAAATCTACTATGGATAACATTTGCTGCTGTGGATTCATCCAATTGAAACAGCTGATACATGAAAACGAAGGACACTGATACGATAGTAACCTTTTAAGGCTGTCTTTGAATGAGTGTAACGGAAATTCGGTCCTATATATGTAATGCAAACTCTTTTGTACACATTTTCTCAAAAACTATTACTTTGTAGAGTTTGAAATTTTCAGCACAGATAAAAACGACTCATATCTAATACGTATTGCAGTTATTTTTCCGAAAAATTTCTTAGAATTGTTTTTAAAATTCAATTTATCTGACTCGAAAGTATTCCAATTTGGCGCCAGAAGTTAGCTTCGCAGTGTTTCTATGAGGAAGAAACGAAATCTCTCATTTCTGTCTGACTTTTTTAATTATCTAGGCCAAATAGAAATCAAAGAATATGCACTGAAGTGAGATTGGAATCTTGTCTTCCACAGACCATCTTAAATTCTACTGTACGTTCATTTTTTTGAAGAGAAAATATGTACATTACCAGAAAACACTTGAATTTGAGACAGAAACTATGCCTACCTACTAAGCTCCACCCCCAAACAATGTCATTGGTTAAAACGTAACAGCGCGTATTTTGTCTTTTCATTGTGGAGCCAACAAGAGACCGCTTCCATTCTGAATATGATAAGGTCTTCAGTCATTCACTGACGCGAACTTCTGGGACAATCCCTCAAGACGTAAAAGCCACGCCCAAAGAGTGGTATTTTGCGCCATCTATCGCAGAATATGAAGCCTAAGAATCATTCAAAAACAGCCTTAAGCGGGCGATGTATCTGAACGAAACGGTGCCCAAAATTTTCTGCCCTCCTCAAAAAGAACTGCTGACATAATGGCTGGGTTATAGGAAAGCTATGGCAAAACTATTCCTTTCCTCTCTGATCTCAGCAGAATCGATTATACTGTATATCCGTCGCTGATAGCAAGTGCTCCATTATGATCTTTAGACTTATAGTCTATTATCTGATTCACTTATAGTGCTTTATTCTCTGCGCGATGACCAAAGGAATGATTGTGAAGGGCTGTTCTTTCTGACACCACAGACGAAAAAGAAAGTCTTACATCTCCTGAGAAATGAATAGCTAAAAAACAACCCAGTTGCAATCTGAAACCCTAAAAACAACTCTAATAATGAACCAAAATTTCATATGTATCTAATTCTTCTAGGAGAGGTGCACTGAGTAGAAGCAAATTGCTCAAATATGTTTTCTTTCCTTTCTTAGGTTCTTCACCATTTTTGTAGTATTTTCGGGAGAAAAGGTAATACTGTATGATAGGAAGGATTAAAGAAAATTATTCCCCATAAATGCCCACTTTGAATGACAAACCTAAAAGCAAAACAACGCTTTCTGATGTGCAAGTTCACTCGTTTATGTCGAGTTCGGCATATAGACAGCTAATATATATATTCCATCGAGCTGATTTTAAACCATTTTGCTAACCCCGAGTTAATTCGTTCCAGCTGGTTAAAGGATTAAGATTTCTCAGAGTAGCCTCGAGCGATATACAAGAAATAACTCGTTGCTGCATCAAAAACAGTCAGATAATAGCACATTGCGTGAGAGAAGCCATTTCACGAATATGAAATGGCTATGTCTTCTTCTTGGAACATTTGTGATTTCATTAGCATTAAACTGTAGCAATATTGCATTTGGCGATTGAAATTAGTGAGGCTAAAACTGTCTTCATCGTTGACAACGTCCCGTCCATTTTTGGAATTGCCGCACAAACTGTCAGTCGTCCTCCGTGGCTCTTCTTCCTTGTACAAGGAATATCTGTTTGTAATGTCACTTAGTGAGACATTTTAGAACCATAATAAGTGTACATTCAGAAGGCAAAATATTAGAGATACTTGGTGATCGGCAGTTGACATAGGCATCCCCTTCGCAGAGTGGAACAGACCCAAACCGAATTCAGGAGATGAAAAGGAAAGCAGGTTTCCCAACTGTGTATCGGAATTCACGAACGTGGGTGATCTAAGCGACTTCGATCGTGGACGCATTGTCGGCGCAAGAGAAATGTGTCATTCTATTACTCAAGTGGTAACAATCCTGGGTTTCGTGATGGCAACCGTATTAAGGGCGTACCGAGATTACACCATCGATAGACGTAGCAGCGTCCCAGACACGAGCGGTTGTCGACCACACGTTATTGATGTCCGGGATCGACTTAGATTATCCAGGTTCGTTCCGACCAACTGCTTCGCAACGTCGGTGGAAATCATATCCACGTGAAATGTCTGAGGCCCATGCAACTTCAGCAAGTGAACGGTACGTCGCACGCTGCACACCATACCCTGGGCTATGAAGCCGACGCCCTACTCGTGTGCCATTGTTGATTGCTCGTCATCGGACATTATGCCTCGCCTGGAGCCTGGAACATCAAAACTGGACATCTGCTGATTGGCTCCGCGTCGTGTGGTCAGTTTAATCCCGTTTTCAGCTGTACCGAGCTGGCGGGAGGGTGCGGGTGGGAATCTGAGCGCAAGAGCCATGGTCCATCGTACCAGATCAACTCTGTTCAATGCGGTGGTGGCTCTGTGATGGTTTGGGGAGTCTTCTCATTCAACACATTAGGCCCATTACTGTGTCTGGAGAGGTTCTTAACCGCTGCGCGCTACCAGCATGTGTTGGCTGATCACTAACTCGCTTTCATGGCCTTCGCACATCCTGCGGCAGATGGTCTGTTTCAACAGGACAAAGCGCCGCCTCACCGGGTCGCAACCACTCAGACATGGCTTGAGGAACACTCATTTGAGTTTAGAACCATCCAGTGGCCCCCAAGGTCCCCGGATTTAAACCCTGTTGAAGCTCTCTGGGATGCCGTGGAGCGGAACATCAGATCCATGGATCCTGAACCGATGCCTAGGGTGGAGTTGTGAACAATACTGCAAAAGGCATGGCCGGCATTACCTCCGGAAACCCACCGGTATCTGATGGAGTCGATGCCTCAGCGCGTGCAGACTGTTATCCGTGCTGGAGGTTGTTCCGACATGCTATTATGTAGGTATCTCTAATGTTTTGTCCATTGAGTGTACAATAGTTATTTGTTCCGTTGGTATGAATGCTATCAATCATTTGTTGCTGTAGCTGTAGGTGTGGTGTTGCCACCTGCAAAGAACAAGCTTTGAAATACATTTATTTAAGATTTGCCTTTGGTTTTTATGTCCAAAACCATTCACAGCCGGAGATGGACAAAAAAAATGGCTGCCAAATATTCCTGAGTAGCCCATATGATTTCCATGTAGTCTTGCGATTTAGGAAACCAGATACTTGTGAGTTAAAAGAAGAAAAAAAAAACTCCATGTGCGATGAGACCTGAATTTTATGTAGACAGCTGATTCTAACTCACGTGGTCGAGCGCTCTCTGTCTCTCTCTCTATCTTTCTCTTATTTTGTTTCTCACTCTCTCTCTCTCATTCCATATTTTTCTGCTTGTTTCTCTCTTCCCTCCCAGCTTGTTTCTGTCAATTTCTTTCCCCCTTTCCTCACAGTTCGTCTGTGCCAATTTCTCTGGGCCAATCCTCCCTCTTTGTTTTTCTCGTTCACTTTTCTCTTTAACTCAGTCATCCTCATACTATTACCTTTCTTTCTTCTCTGTCTTTATCTCTTTTCTCTCTCCCCTTTCGCTTTATCCTTCTTTCCCATCTGTCTCTTTATTCACTCGATCACCTTGAGTCTCGTTCTTCCTATGTGTCTCTGTTTCCTTCTTTTACTTTCTCTGTCCCATCTCCTCCTCCTCCTCCTCCTCTCTCTCTCCCCTCTCAGCTCGTCTCTGTCAACTTCTGTTCCTCTTTCTTTACAGTTGGCTCTGTCGAATTCTTTTTTTTCCATTTCTATCTTTCCATTTTGTCTTTCTGTTCCTCTCTATGTTTCTTTTTGACTCAGTCGCTCACTTATTATTCTTTCTTCCCTGTATTTCTTTCTCTTCCTTCCCCGTGTTTCCCTATTGTTAGCTCTTTACTTTCGTTCTCGGACTCACTTCTCTCTCTCTCTCTCTTTGCTCCCTGTCCTTTATTCACTCTCTCTCTCTTTCATCCTCAGTCTTTTTGTGTCTCTGTTTTCTTCGCTGACTTCCGGTATCTCTCTTTCTTCCTCTCTGCTTCCATTTCATGTTGGAATTTTATTCTCCCTCTCCCCCCCCTCCTCTCTGTTTTGCTCTTCCTCTCTGTCTTTTTCTCTTTCTATCGTTGTCTCCCTCTCGCTGTCTCTTTCTCGCTCTTTCTGTTTCTCATATTTGCAAATTTCATCCATTAGTACTACGCTGCGTACTTACTTATCTACATGCTAGTAACAATCTGCTATTACCTCCGGCATTTCTAAAAATAGCTTTTCAAACCGGAAGTCTGTCATTTTGTGCCAATTAATTTTAATAATTTTCAGACACTTAGCGGTAAATGAATCGTTGTGTCTCAGCACCTTCCTAATGACTTGTATTTTGGAGTTCCTCGTGTGACGCTGATGGTTTAAAACAAATGTTAATCATATAAACACCGTAAAATTAATTAGCGAGTCAAGAAAGCAGCCAAAAGGAATAGTTTATGATGGTCACCTAGTAAATTACAGCAGGCTAACGTATTATTTTATTAACACATTTTCGCTAGGAACATCAATTACATGGGAGACAATTACTTTATATATAAAAACAAATCAAATTTCTCAGAAAAAAAAAAAACTCTTATAGACTGCCGGATTTATACCGCACACTGCGCTTACATGTCGTCTTACATGCTCGAGTCGGCCATTTTGTAATGTACTACAAAGGTCAAGCACTCATGCCAAGAAGGAAAAATATAAGCGATAAATTCCACAGGCGCGGCTTAACTGGAAAACATTCGGCTCCGGAGCAGAAGGATGTGGGGGTTCGAGTTTCGCCATAGGCAAATTCGGGTAACACGTTGGGGCCCGATTGTGGAAATGGAATTAATAAGAATTCCTTTTTGCCTTCAAAAAATGTGTTATGCTTCTTCCATACATCATCTGGAATTAATGAGAATTTTTTCTTCCACAGATAATTTCTTCAAGCATGGTTTGCGGCGGACCCGAAGCCTGCGATTTTATGTACCTGCCGTGCTCAAGGGTGTAGGGTATATTCACTGAAGTGCAAAAATTCATGAGATAGCAATATGCAAATTTTTAACTGGAGTTGCCATCGTATAAAGGCTTCGACGCACGCCACAATTTTTATCAGTTGCGAGGTGTAATCCCGTGAGTCAGGTTAAACAACCGCCAGAAGGATTATGGCAAGCCGAAGTGAAATATCGGACTTTGAACGAGGCTTGGTAGTGTGGCCAGACGGATGGGACATTCAATTTCCGAAGTTGTGCGAACATTCAACATTACTCGATGCACGGTGTCACGTGTCTACCGAGAATACCTTGTGCAGTGGCCGACCACCGGTGCTGAATGACCGTGACCATAGGCGTCTGACCAGTGTTGTCCATGCTAACAGACAAGTAACGCTGGCTCAAATAACATCCACATTCAATGCAGGAGGTACCAGAGACTTATCCATCAGGTCAGTGCAGCGTAATTTAGCGTCCATGGGGTATGGGAGCAGAAGACCTACCAGAGTACCTTTGTTAACACCACGACATCGGACACTGCGCCTCACCTGGGCTCGTGAACACCGCAATTGGACCCCGGAAGATTGGCAACATGTGACGTGGTCCGATGAGTCACGTTACCAGTTCTTACGAGCTGATGGTAGGGTTCGAGTGTGGCGCAGACTCCATGAGGCCGTGGACCCAAGCTATCAACAAGGCACTGTGCAAGCATGTGTTGTTTCTATACCAAGCACGTCGCCGAGGAAGTGGGAGGCTGGGCTCTAGCCCACTCTGAAAATTGTCTTGCCCACACTGCCACCCACCCAGTTCAAGATGTGGCATATTTTAATTTCTTTAACTTTAAAATATAATCTGGAATTTGCCAAGGAATAACGACACCCGTGTTTTTCGTCGTGTAGCCTTAAGTATTTTCCCCTAGAAAGTGCGTTTTTCCTTCTCCGTAGAAAAGTTATCAACTGCAGGACCATGACATTTCATTTGTTCTCCATTCCTCCAAATCCTAAATTTAAGCTTATTTTCAAATGTTATCAGGATCGAATCAAAAAGGTAAATAGGAATTCACTGAGGTCGTTAGTAATTGCTCTGTTGTTTGTGCTCCTAAGCAGGGATTCCAACACGGAAAGTGGAGTCGAAAGCTACACCAGCGCTCTTAAGCCTGCCCTAGGGTAATGAGCGAGCAGGTTGTAACTAACGACTGTTTTGGAAGAGATGAGTGCAAGACAAGGTTGCTGGCTTGAAAGAAAGGAGTTAAGGAGGGGAAAGGTATTGTCTGCGTGTTGGAATCGCACTAACTTGAACTGGTGAGGGGAAATGTGCAAGTTAATCACAATAACTTGAAAATTTCCCGTTAACCCTAATCCACGAAAACATCTGCTTTAAGATCTTTCTCCCAGGCATGACATTTTCTTTTAATCAGGGTGTGTTACTGGTGCTGATGGCAGTGTGTCATGTTTATCATAGGGTGTGAAATTTCTTAGGTATTACTAATTTTATTAAAAATGGATGCACAGAACATTTGCAAAAAATGTCTCCAAACTTTAGATTCTTTTGTATTCCAGAAGGTGCAAAAAATTCAAGATAGTTCCAAAATTAATAAGTATATATCCAGGAAGGGGGAGAGAGATTGCGAATAACTTTGCAGCCTGTAGTAAAGGAAAAACAATTTATTTATTTCACTGTTTTATAAATGAATTTGTAATCAAACTTGCCCCAGCAAAAATAATATTCGCCCACCCGTCGCCCACCGTGATTTCGAGGTCTAGCGATGTCCCTGTTCCATCCATACACTGAAGAGCAATTGAATTAGGGACAGCTGGCGTTATGCAAATGTGGCGCTGTGGGCGGCCCTGTAAACGGAAATGACATGGCGTATGCAGCGATCCGACAATATAAGGAGTGATGCGACGGGAATCAGTAAGAGTCGGATGCAGTATGGGTAAGACGAAGGATCTAAGCGCATTTTATCGTGGGCAAATTGTCGGGGCCCGACGAATGGGTCGCTCCATCTCGGAAGTCGTGCACGCACTGGGATTTTTACGAGCCACTGTGTCACGGGTGCACCGTGAGTATATCGAATCCAATAAAATCATCCCTGCAAGGGCCAACTGCCGTGGACAACAGCGTGTGGATGAGCGGGGTCATCCTCCGCTAGCTCGCATTATAACAGGGGATAGACGGGCCACAGTGCAAGAAATCACTCTGCAATTTAACGCTGGCGCACAAAAACGTGTAAGCAGCCACACCATCCAGAACCATCTCCTCGCTATGGGGTACAGAAGACATCGTTCCACGAGGGTACCGCTGCTGACCGCACATCACATAGTGCAAAGATCAGCATGGGAGCGGGAACATCGCCACTGGACCCTACACATGTGGAAAAATGTTGCCTGGACTGATGAGTCGAGATTCACGTTGGTACATGCGAATGGCAGGATACGAGTACGGCGCAAACCACATGAAGCGATGGATCCTTCTTGCCAGCAGGGTACTCTTTAAGATGGTGGGGGTGGCATTCTCGTCTGGGGACTGTTTACGTGGACTGAAATGGGACCCCTGGTACGTGTGACATCGTCCCTCACAGGTCAAAGTTACCGGGATACCCTGGAAGACCATTTGCTCCCGTTTGTGCGTCTTCAGCATCCCACTGGGGACCTCATCCTGCAACAAGAAAATGCAGCTCCCGAATTGTATCCGAATGGTTGTATGAACACTCCACCGACATGACCTCGCTTCCTTGGCCAGCTAGGTCACGTGATCTCAATCCCATTAATCACATCTGGGATGCCATGGAGAGAGATGTTCAAGGCTCTGACCCCTCCATCAAATCTTCGTGAACTGTGGGAGCTTGTTCAGGGGTCGTGGATCGGTATGGCTACCCAACGCTTCCGGTGTCTTGTCGAGTCCATGCCGTAACGAATCGCCGCCGTCATCAGGACGAAAGGTGGTGCTACACGTTACTAAACAGGCATCTCTAATTCAATTGCTCTTCAGTGTATGTGGGGTGTCTTTACTTGGCACGGTTTGGGTAGCGTGGTCCTCGTAAACACGTCATTAACCGATAACCGCTCTGTTGCTCTGCTGAGTGACCATTTGCTGCCCTTCATAGACTTCATGTACCTCAACAGCGATGCGATTTTCTAGGTGGACAGTGCACCATGTCATCGTGCCCAAGTTGTCCAAAATTGGTACAAGGAGCATTCTGGACAGTTCCGAAGGATGGTGTGGCCACCGCGTTCGCCTAGCATGAACCCAATAGAGCAGTCATAAGACGTGGTGGAAAAGTCCATTCGCTCCCAACATCCTGTTGCGCCTGCTAATACCAGGGAACTGTTGAAAGCTGTTCAAACGGTATGGGTCAACATCTCTCCAGAAGTATTTCGGCCACTTGTGGAATCAATGCCACGTCGAGTTGCTGCAGTTCGCCGGGCTAGAGGACGTCCTACACGATACTATGTACGTATCCCATGACTTTTGGCATGTCAGTGTAAATTTAACTTCTTTACAGATGTGAAGCACATGTCACGACGGCAAAGTTGGAGCGATTAATTCTGTCGGTGTAGCTTAATTGGGAAAGCATTCGGCTCCGGAACATAAGCATGCGCATTCTATCGTCGCCACCTGCAAATTTGTGTTTCCACAATTTATGTGACGAGAACAAGTATACCTAGTAAACTGGGATCTCAGGGTATTTGAAAGATTGGTAACATTTATAGATTTCAAGAAGAATATTTTCCCTTTCTTTGAACTGATCTATTGTTACAAATTAAGGTAATGGGCTTACGTCACGTAGCGAAGATACTGTGAAGATAATATTTGGAGAACGTTTGGTCTCCATTTGATGTACAAAACAGATTTTCGTTTTTCCGATCAGCAGGGATTTCTCTTTCACAGGCAGAGATGTACAGGTAATGAAATGACATAAACCACCACATCAATGTTTGGCGCTTTTAGTCACGCGAAAGATAAAAGGAAGATATATAATCTCACTTCGATATCTTCACATTAGAAATTATATTTTTACTCTTCGTGTGAGAAAGTGAGGGGGAGTACATGCTTGGAATTAAAACTCATGGCTGCTAATTTGAAAAATTTTTCATTGAACGGCATGCATGAAGTGGAAACATTCAAGTCAGTACAAACGTTTCTCGGAGCTTATGATAATTGACATCCAAAAAATAACGTCCAAAAAACAGCGTTACAGATATTGAAGTAAAATAAAGAAAGAATTACACAGTCGAATAAAAAAAATATAGTATTTTCAAATATAAAAAAATGTTATCCTATTCCCACCCGTGGTGTTTCCTTATTGCTGATGATGGGTTGCCATGGCAACGGGATCAAAAAGAAAAGAAACAGGACCAGGGTGCATCGGGATACGTGTGCCGAGACATCAGGGATCCCTCTTCTTCCCCACTCCTCATCCGTTCCTTGTATTGATCTGCTCTCATCCTTCGCTCCTCCTCTTCCATCACTTTATTTCTCTTCCTTATCTCCTCACCGCATTCTAAAACTTACTCTTCGGGGTTTAGAGGGTAAGGGGACGTGAGATGCATGACTGTCGGGGTCAAGTAGGAGTTTGGGGGCGGAATTTCGGTGGGGGACGAGCGCTTTCTGAGAGATTCGGAGCCGTAGGCTTCGCTTGATATCGACCCTTCGCGCTTACTGATCCCGTGGACACAGATCTTATCGATTCGAGAGTACGACTCCTGCGTGTCTGTGGTTTGTCCGGGGAAGTATACTCACTTTGTTAATTCGTCTCGTTACGCAAACGCGGGAAACAGATTACGTAGACGGAAAATGTTGCCTCGGGTCAATTGCTCCCCCTCTAAACCCGGAACTTTAATTTGCTGTACTTGAATCCGGGAAAACTCGTGAAAGAGAGAGCTCGCAGGCAGTAAAAGTTATGCTGTTTGATCTTGCCAGTATTACGCATTTCTTCCTCCACACAAAGGGGTTTCGGAGTAGAAACGCTCCTCCCGAAATAATTTGTTACTTCTTGGCGATCGTTTGTGTATGTTTGCAAGTAAGGACAATGCCCTCGAAGAATTTTGCCGCGTGTAGAAAAGTTAATATGCGAAGTTATTTTAAATCCCACTACCAAAGCGGATTAAACCTAATTTGTTTCTTGGAAAAACTAGGACAGAAACAATTTCATTAATAAAGAAGGTGTAGAACAAATTCGCAGAATAGTCGGATCAAATACGAACAACGTTTAAGCAAGAAACTCAAATTTCAAACCTTTCACAAACATCTTGAACCTCTCAGAAAATTCTGTAGCAGCGGAAATGTCTTGTCAACTGGGCAAAAGTACCGAATATACTGTATATATATAGCATAGGAAAGTTAAATTTTCACTCATGTAATATAATATAAATCACAACAAAACTGCGCAACGCTGCAAGTATTAGATGTAGTTAGTGTATGTAAAAGAATATTAACATACAAGCAATCTACCCTCATAAACAAACAAATAAGGCCAAAAACCTTCAGATAAAAAAAAAACAAAACTAAAGTGAATAACAAAATGACGAAACAATGTTAAGAAAATATTTATAAAAACATTTACTCAGAACACCTATATATAGTTTAGGTAGGGAAGACAGAATGCATCAAAATTTACAACACAAAACTTCAAATTGGATATCCATTATTGCTTTTTTGAGATTTTTGCATTCTCATGAAACCTGAACTGAACTTGTGTACTCAGGGCCTCTGGATGTCTTTCCCTGAAGAGTGATCCAGGGGTTCTGAGTAAATGTTTTTATAAATATTTTCTTAACATTGTTTCGTCATTTTGTTATTCACTTAAGTATTTTTTTTATATATCTGAAGGTTTTTGGCCTTATTTGTTTGTTTATGAGGGTAAATTGCTTGTACGTTAATATTTCAATATTCTTTTACATATATATATAAATATATATACATAAACCCAATTTGTTACTTGGGGAAACTAGTGTCACACATAGCAGCTTTTAGTATGACCAGTGTCCTCGTACATGACAGCTTCTAAAATGAGCAATGACCTCGCACATCACAGCTTCTAGAAATAATAAGGCATCCGTCACACTTTGATAGCTTCTAGCAGGAGCAATGGCCTTGCACATGACAGCTTCTAGAATGAGCAATAGCCTCGCATATACACTATATAGGACTCGTATGACAGCTTCCAGTGTGTGCAGTGTCCTACACATACACATAGCTTTTAGCATGAGAAATGGCCTCACACGTGACAGCTTCTAGCATGAGCAAAGGGCTTCATATGACATTTTTTAGAATGGACTTGCACATGACAACTTCTAAAATGAGCAATGTCTTGAAAACCATGACAGCTTCCAGCATGAACAACAGACTTTTCGGGATAAAGAGCTTTTCTCTTCACAACTCAGATGGGTATTTAACGTTAGAGGCAGTCTCTTGTCTCCAATTTAGAGAGTCCTAAGCATGGGCGTAAAGATAGCTCCTGCAACCCCCGCGTTGCGGGGGCCCGTGAATTTTAGGGGGCCCCAGATCTACGTATGTATGTTTTTATTTGTTTTTATTTAGCAACTTAATTTTATTCCAGAGGTTTTCTACTTGCTCTTTTTGTCTTAAATTTTCTGTCTTTTGGATACGAAAGTTTTTGAACTATAGGACCCCATTGACACAGACTTTTACCTGCGCGCCAACTAGAGATCAGATCAGATCATATACAGAGGATTTTAGGAAGGGAGTGTCTGACCCCAGGTCTTAATCAACCCTTAGAAACTAGAAGATTTGGACTAGAGTGGCCGATAGGAAAGTGACACGGACGCGAGGTAAAAAGGAGGAGGAAAACGCCCTTATTTATTACCGAGGGCCAGCACCCGGGGTCCAACGGCTTAACGTGCCCAGCCGACGCACAGCGGATATTTAGTGGTTCGAGAGTTCGTACTTGCCTGGGATCGAACCTGAGGTTTTCTACCTTCGGTCATCGCACACTCAAAGTAGGCTTGATGGACTTGCGATGATAAGCATTAAAAATGACCGAGCCAGAAAACTAGACGTGACGAAACTGATCGAAATATTCGCTAAAAAGAACGTTAGAAGGGAATCCAGATTTTAGTAACGTAAGTTTTCTTTATTTTGTAAAGCATGCTTGCTTCTTGAATTTAAAACACAAGACACTAAAAAGAAACAATATCGCTGAAATATTTAAAACTAGAAAAATGCAAACACACTTGTTTTTCTTCTTTCTCAAACATTATTGTATTAAGGAATTAAAGAGCTTTAAAGTTCGAAACCAGACACTCGAAGATCAGTATTTGTTTTTACTTGATTTGATATCGTCAACATTTGTCATTTGAAGATTTTGCACTTTTTTCCCCTGAGTACTAAATTTATCGAGGATACTTACCGGAATAAGAGCTCACATAATTAAAAGCAATACATAAGTGATCATAGAATTAACATCTGGAAAATATATTTTTACTACGGCGAAGTTAAATATTTACCCTCAATTTTTGCATTAATTTTTACTATGTTGGGGGCCTGTTAGGAAATTTTTGCGGTGGGGGGTGGGGCAAAGATTTTGCGTTACGCCACCGGTCCTAAGGTAGGGATACAGTGCTGTAAAGGCGAACACAGTATCTATACTTTAAACAAGTTCATAACCACTCTCATCAGTAAGAAGATTTCGACACCTAAGCCGTTAAATACCCATCTGAGTTGTGGTGAGAAAAGCTCTTTATCCCGAAAAGTCTATTGTTCATGCTGGAAGCTGTCATGTGTACAGAACCTCACTGGGTTGCATTAAAGAGCTTCAAAATGTAAAGTGGCACTTTTTAAAGGAAAGGAGTATTAAATTAGGAGTTACCTTTCTGAGATCAAAGTCTCCTGTGCTTTGCAGTGACCTCTTGTGTGAAGAGCTTCAGATATTTGTTGCGAACTTTCTAGGGAAAATGGCTTCATACATTTAAGAAGGCCTAATTATCAGGAATCTCTCTAGTTTGTAAACTCATGAGCATTGCATGATGTCGAAAGAAGTGTCAGAACTGCAGAAAAGAAATCATTGCATATATCCTGGTGGCGTAATTTCTTTTCTCCACTCCAAAAGAGACATGGAGGAAATTTTAAATTCAAGCGATAAATGGAAGAAAAGTTTATGTCTATACATACTTAGGCAAAACACAAACTTAACCAAACTGGGTAATGATATATTCCCAGACGGTGCAAAGTACTGCGCGTTGTAAGAAGCGATGCCGTCGGGCATTATTTCTTATTCAAATTCTCTGTTATTCGAATCACCGCAGCACATCTGTAGGACCATATAGATTTAACTCTCCTTCGCTCGCCTTGGACGTTAACTAGCAGTTTCCTAGCACAGGTATTGCGCTCAGGGCAGGAATTTTGCAGCGTCAACTACTTGCTGTGTAATCTTACTATCAGAACCCATTTAAGAAGGGGTTAGGGGCTGCAGCCCCAGGCCCCACATTTTCAAAGGGCCCCAGAATTGTTCATGATGCTTGAAGAATTGACTGAATTCTAGTTTGTTTGTTTTTTGTTTCTTTTTGGCCAACAGCACAGCAAAAACAATAAGAAACTACCTTGCGAATTTTTTTTATTTCTTTCCCTTTTTTTAGGAGGAGTCCGCAAAAGTATAGTTACCCCCCAGTCCATCCTTAAACCCTTTGAAAGCATTACGGATGTTTTCTTTCCACACATTTGTAATTGGGGCGAAATTTTCATACATTGAGAATTCGTTTAAATCATGGTATTTGTGTAATATTATTTTGACCACTACTTTGACATAATTTCAACGAACTGAACTCTGGGGGTATTGGTGTGTGTGTGTGGGGGGGGGGGAGTTAAAGCAGAACTGATCCGGTGTCCATTCTTCAACCATGCATTTTTACATTTTCTTGCTAACACTGATTCATCCATGTGTCACGGGATACACGCTTCATTATGGTGGGGAGTATTTTAATGGCTCCCTCATCGTATTTTGGAAATGTTTTCTCCTGTGTATTTTTATTCATCCACCCATAGTGAAATCCTAGAGGTACCACTAATACTGGGGCCCCAAAATACTATCCAGCCTCCGGGCCCTCTGTCTCTTTAAATTGGCTCTGCTTGCTACTGTTACTGTTCCACGAGCATAAAGATTTTAACGAAACTCGCGTCTCACCTCCAAGCACCCACTGTTACCCTACAAAACATAATCCTGTAAATCACATCACGTATTTTGAACTGCCATTGGGAATGCACCCGTTCCCTTCATTAGGTAACGAAAGTGACGTTCTGGTAACAGTTTTCGTATCACTGTATTTGTACAAAACGGTCGATTAGTCCTAATAAATTCTCCACTAAGCGTAAGTTAATGAAATCATCAAGACTCTGGGCTCATTATTTTCAGCGGAAGTTAACATTAATAATTATCTTTGATATCGTCGTATAATTAAAATCGCTTCCCTCTTCCGTGAGTTTTTTTCTTTGGAGGGGTGGGGGTGGGGGTGATATTGAGTTAGTCACTAGTTTTCTGTCAGCAGTGTTGATGAAAGAGAGGAGGTGGCTTCTATATACGCAGGCGCAACGCTACGGACTGGCTGGGGTGTTTCAGCCCACCTAACTTTTCTTTGAGCCCATTCTTTAGCCCCCCCCTCCCCCAAGAAAAAAAATTTAAGCTGTTAGAACATATGGGTGGTGTAGCCGTATAAAATTTTAAGGAACTTGAATAAACGTACCTGAATTTCTCGAATTCACAGAAATTTTGTTATATAAAAATTGTTTTTGTTAAATTTAGTGTTTGTATTTCCGGGAAATGGAGGGAGTCCTCTAAGCGAATTTCTAAGAGAGTTGTAGAAACACACCATTTTTATAATTATAGTTTAAAAGATTAGAGACAGAGAGAGAGAGAGAGAAGGAGAGAAATGCCTTGTCAGGTTACAAACTAAAATTCATAAACAGCCTTATGACAAATGAGAGAGAGAGAGAGAGAGAGAGAGAGAGAAAGGACGCAAGTAAGCCAAAATTGCGAAGAAATAGCATCCTGTCATTAAGTTTCGTATCCATGGTTCCCGTACTACATACGCTGAATAAACACTACAAAGTGTTCAAAGCACCTGAAAAAATTTTTATGACTAGGGATAATATTTTCAGCGTTGGAAAAAGAAAGCCGCATGCACGGAATTCTTTGCCAAAATTTATGCCCCCATTCTCCTTAGCCCCCCTCCCAATAGCTCACCCAGTTCTGAGCAGCTGGCGTCGCTTCTGTATATACGCTTCTGATATTAATTATTATTGGACGTCCCATGCAATCTGCTGTTCACAAGGTTCAGTTTTTATTACGTTATTGCTATGTGAGTGAATGGTTAATTGTGTTATCGTTTTATAGTAGCAGGATCCATATAGGGAGAGGTTGGAGCACATGGCTTTTTCTTACGACTTTAGATTTTGATGAGAAATTTCTTACTATGAGGGTCATAATGGCGGGAATGAACTTTCAAAAACTGGTCAGATGGTCCGCAAAAAGGAGATATACAAAGCCGGCAAGGGGAAAACCACGTGCTTCTTTTAGAAAAACGGGAGATAAGAAGTCTTTATCTAGCGCTTGAAGGGGAAGGTACGAAGATTCTCGATGTGACGGACGGAATCTTTCGGCTTCCTGAACAAAGACGGGAAGACGAGGAGTAATAGAGGTTTTTAAAATGTCCGATGCCGCGAGGAGATCGAAGCAGAAATAAAATTATATAAAGAAATTCGGGAGCAGGGAATTAAACAAGAAACTCCTGATACAAACTGCAAGAATAGATCAATGTGTAAAAAATGAAGGGTGTAATAAAGAAATCAGGACAAAACACATACGTGACCTTTATACAGCGCTGAATAAATAGCACCAATGTAGAAAAGCGAGTTTTCATATATACACTATATTGACCAAAGTCACCGGACACCAAGAAGAGAAACACAATATAGCATTTATTGACATACATTAGTACAATGTGGGTCAACCTTTGGCCTTAATGCATACACTGACCCTTCGAGACATGCTTTCGACAAGGTTTGGAACACAACGATAGGTATGCGCTTCCATTTAGTACATAATACAGCCGCTAACTGTTGCTTAGTAGCAGCCCTTGGTTCCAAACTCCTTATGCGGCGCTCTAATTCATCCCATAGGTGCTCTATGGGATTAAAATCAGGACTCTGTGCTGGCCAGTCTACACACGATACGGACTTATCGTAAAACCATGCCGTAACAGTCATTGCTTTATGGCTCGGTGCATTATCCTGCTGGTACCACCAAGGTTCGGTTCCATAGTATTGCCATAGAGTTGGTAGGGCATAATTGTCCAGAATATCGAGGTAGACGTGCTGGTTAACAGGTTTGTCCACGATAGCCAGTGGGTCGGGACCGTACCCCGACCCCCCCCCCACACACACACACAAGTACACTGCCAGCTCCAAACTTGACCGTAGGAACAGTACACTGTGGTAAATACCGTTTCCACGGCTGCCGCCATACCTCCACACGGCCATCAGACTGATGGATCGTGTATCTGGATGCATCAGTCCATAGAACCCGTTTCCATTGATCTACGGTCCACGATAAGTGTTCATTACACCATGCTAAACGACGAGTAGCATTCTGAGTGGAGATGAAAGGCTTAGGAGCAGCCGCCCGACGACGGTATCCCATGGAATGAAGTTCTCTACAAATGGTACGTGTACATATCGAGATTCTAACACTTTTACTCACCCGTACACCGAGGTTTTGTGCAGTACTCCGTCGATTAGCTGTAACGACTCTTCTGAGGCTTCGACGTCCTCTATCACTGATTTTCTTTAGTCTGACGGTACGTTTTGTTGCTTCAGGCACGTCATGTGTCTTCTCCTTTTTCAGTACATCCAAAACAGTTGACTTGGGTATGTTCAAAAGTCTCTCGGTTTCTTTGATTGACAACCTACTAATATAATGCCCAACAATCTTTCCTTTCTGAAAGTCAATTCTCTCCCGCCGCGACATTTTCACTCAACCTCACAGTACGATATGATCGCGGTCAGCTACAGGATAGTTTTTATACCGTTTGCAACTGTACCGCACATCTTAACAAAGCAAGGGATCCGTTCATTTGCTTTTGAAGGGGTGTTCGGTGACTTTTGTCAATATAGTGTACATACATATCATTAAGCTGTCCTCTGGGATTCGGAGGAAGCTCCTCAAAGGAAGTCCGTTTGCCAGATTAACATTTAGCTGATGGATCTAGATTTTACTTACTCTTGATGTACCTAAAGTCTCCATTAACAGCGATCTTGGCGCACAGCTCGAGCTTCACGGACATCCATCACACGTCTCACACAAGATCTTTTGTACTTCATGCTCATTTATCTTTTTCTGCTGCAGATACTCCTGAATCTGGTCCTCTTATGATTTCCTTGGCCTTCCTCCACCTTTCTTTCACGCCACTTGGGTTGAAACAATTCTCTTAGTAAGCATCTCATCACTCATTCTTTCAGCATAGCCATTACCACCTGGAACATTTGTCTCCACCTTACTAACAACATTTTGCTTCACATTACACATCTGAGATACAGTTCCGTTCCTCACATGATCAGGGAGTGTCTTGCCACACACACACACACACACACACACACACACACACACACACACACACACACACACACACTCCGTAAGTAACGAATCTCTGCAGCACACAGACGTTTCCTATATCTCTTCTGCAGTGTCCAGGTTTCATTGCTATACATCATAGTATGAACAATTACACATTCGTATGTAACCATTCGGGACTTTCTTGAGAACCCATCATTCCTGTGGAGTTCTCCTAAAGCAGCTGTGACTCTCAAAGGAGAATTCACTCGCTTACTAATTTCGCCATCTATAAGGGATGATCAAAAAGTTTTCGTTCGAGGTCGCTGCAAGACCGCGTATGACGTAAACATTGACGCAAGTCCGGCTATATAAAGGGTTCGTAATCTTTGAGGGAAATTGTCAAATTGTGAAGTAGTGCTGTGTTTGTTGAACATACAGCATACATACTGATGGCATCACTGTTACCGAGCGTGTGCAAAGCAGATCAACAAGCTGTTATTCTGTTTCTGTCAGCTAAAGGAAAGAATCCTGTAGAAATTCATCTCAGATTGGTGGCGGTGTATGGTCATGCGTTCTTGTCAACAACTTTTGTTGTGGAATGGTGTCAAAAATTCCGTCAAGTTCGCGATACCACGTACGATTTGCAGAGGTCTGGGCGTCCATCCACATGAGAGACGCGCGATGACATAAAGAGTTTGAAAGCCGCCATATTCAGTGATCGGCGAGTAACTATTCGTCAAATGACCAGTGACTTCAACATGAGCTACGGAAGTGTTCAAAGCATCATACAGGGTCTAGGGTACCGTAAAGGGTGCTGTCAATGTATCACGCGAGCCCTCAATATTGACCAGGAAACACATCGTATGCCAGTCTCTCCGCCACGGTTGCTGCGTTTCAACGAGGAGGGCAGCGTATTCTTGGAGCGTATTGTGACCGGCAACAAAACCTGGTACTTTCACTTCCAACCAGAATCCAGGTATGCGAGCATGCAATGGCGGCATCTGTCCTCTTCCCGACCGAAGAAATTAAAGTGGCAAGCATGTGCTGGAAAAGTGATGGCGACAGTGTTCTTCGATCACCGACGTCCATTGCTGGTAGGGTTGAAGGAGCCAAGTGTCAGTATCAAGGCAGCACTGTATTGCGAGACACTTGAGCGTTTGAGTCGTGCCGTTAACAATAAACGTCCCAGCAACCTCAGTAAAGGGATAATCTTACTGCACTACAATGCGCTCCCTCATGTTGCCAACGTCGTAAAGAACAAATTGCAGACTCTTAAATATCAGAGCCTGGAGCACCTACCTTACAGTCTAGTCTCTCTCTCTCTCTCTCTCTTTGCGATTTTTCTTCGGTCAATCGAAGGGTAAAAAAGAGAATTAGTCCTCTTTACTTTTTATCTTCAGAAAAATGCTCTTTTAGAGCTTCTAAGATAAGAAAGAGAAAAGGATAAAGGGATGGAGATGAATAGTGAAAGTATCAAAGGGAGAGGCAGTTTAGAAGGTCTGGCGTTTTTCTTGAGGATTGACGCTGAAAGAACGTAGATTCCAGTCGGACAATGACGTGAAACAGGCTGTACCGAATTTTTGTACGCAACACACAAACCATTTCTACCACAGTGGCATCTTCAACCTTGTTCGCCAATAGGACAATTGTTTTAACGCCTAATGCAAGTGCTTTTAAATACAGTTAACTTTATATATAGTGAACTCTGTTATAGTGAACGTTCGGCTATAGTGAACATAAATCATTGATCCCGACCCGCAACATTGGAAATTTACATTAAAATGTTCGCTTATAGTGAACTGCCAACTTCGGTTATAGAGAACCTAAAAAATAAAACTTAAAAGAAAAGAATGTACTTGTAACATGAAATTGTAACTTATTTCAAAACAAACCTTCTTGTAAAAACTTGAAACAATGTGTTGAGAACAATATTGTAGGCCTATTACTCCTTAAGTGCATTGAAAGACAAAGGTAGAATTAAAAACCTCAGTAACATCAAGCTGGTGTTCCTGTCTCCAACCCATGGATCAAGGTGTGATTCTCCGTTTTAAAACCTATTACAGAAGGGAAGTAACGCTTCATTTAATCCAAGACTTTGAATCAAAGCAGAACACCTCAATAAATCCTCTGAATGCTGTACGTTTTGGAAACAAAGCGTGGAGGAGTGTGTCAACCGTCACTATACAGAACTATTTCCGGAGGTCTGGATTGAATACTGGACGTGTGACATTCAAAGAGTAGGATGATGTGACTCTCAAGGACCTGCTTCGGCACATCAGTGTGAATTACACTGACGCTGAAGATTTTATCGATGCTGACTGTGAAGTTATAACGAATGAAATCCCGTCGGATGACGCCATTGTCGAGGTTGTGAAAGGCGGTTCCAGCACGGAAGAAAACGAGGCTGACGAGGACGATAATGAAGAATGTGTTCCAACAGTGAAAGAGACGTTGGAGTGTGTCCGGACTGTGCTAAATTTCCTAGAATGTATGGGAAGTGCAGAATCGAGTGTAGTAAAACCACAGACTCTAGAAAAGGATATAGAGAAAATATTTATTAAAACTGTTTGCAGCAAGCAGCGGCACATAACAGACTATTTTCTTGTTAATTAAGGTAATGCAAAATAAATTATGTTTATTTAATTTAATGAATATACACTACGTACATAAAAATATTATTTTTTAGATACATATGCACCTATTTTATTTTCTTGCTCACCATTCCTCTCAATTCAGGTTAAGGGAAGACACTTCGGTTTTAGTGAACCTCGGACATAGCGAACGAAATATGCGAGTCCGCAGAGGTTCACTATAAGCGGAGTTGACTATATCTGTAAACTATCTGAACTTACAGGCTCCGAAAGGAAACTTTTCAATCATGCCTTATAATTCGTGTTCTATGGCATGCTTCCTAAATATGCAAATTGATTCACCTGGTCAGCCTTTTTGCCATTTAGTCCTTTAAATTATTTCTTTGTGGTTTGAAAATCATAAAAGTACATCAGTGTGGGGGATCAGCTCAACAGCTTACGTTTCCAGCTAGTCATTCCGTCTAAGGGTTCTCCAACAATGCCCAGTGAGTTGGAGTCTTTTGGCCAGTGTCACACATATACCCACTGCAGGGTATAGGCCTCAGCTAATATTTTACAACTTTTTCGATCCTTAGCCTCAGTCCACCATTCAGCACCTCTAAATTTCTGAAAGTCATCTCTCCATCTTGTTTTCTGGCGCCCCTTCGTCTCTTTCGATCTCTCAGTTGCCATTGTGTTATTAATCATGTCCAGCTTTCAGTCTTCTAACATGTCCTGCCCATCTTCACTTTGATTCTTTTCATACTTTTATAATATTTATTATTCCTGTTCTTTCTCTTATAAGTTCATTTCTAACTCTGTCTCTTCTTGTTATTCCCAACAGCCTTCTCTCTAACTTTTTTACCGATACTCTTATTTTTTCACATTGTCGCTCTGTGATACTCCACGTTTGACGTCCGTAAATAAATACGGGTTAATACATGCATTGAAGATTTTTCTTTTTAAACACGATGGAAGATCGCCGGTTAAATAGTCTTTAAGTCTCCAAAAGGCTCTGTTACCTTGGATAATTCTTCTATGGATTTCTCTTTCTTGTCTTTCTTTAAAACTGATTACTTGATCTAAATAAATGTATTCATCTACCTTCTCGATTTCTTTACCTTCTGTCAAAATCGTTTCTGAATCCTTTTCTGTATTATTCATACATTTAGTTCTTTCTGTGTTTGTTGTCAGACCTTTTTCAAGACTTTCCGTCCATAAATCCTCTACCATATTTTGCATTTCACTATTGCTAGTTTTGATGATGACAATGTCATCAGCAAATCTTAAGTGATTTAGTTATATTCCATTTATATTATGTCCACCTACCAAATAAGCTGTAGTACCCCCTTTAACCCGCACAACAGTGGCCACTCGGCGAGGCATCGATTCGATGAGGTGTCGATAGGTATCTTGGGGTATTTGGTACCATAGTGTCAACAGCAGGTCCTCCAGTACCCGTACATTTCGGGGTTTTGGTGATTTAACGCGAACCCGCTTTTCCAAGTCGAACAACTAATGTTCGATTGGGTTCATGTCAGGTAAATTAGGAGGCCAGGGCATTAACACAAAGTCACCTGCATGTTCCTCGAAATAATCCTTGACGATTCTGGCAGTGTGGCATGGCGCATTATCCTGTTGGTAATGGCCATCCCCAGCAGGGAACACAGTTGCCATGAATGGGTGGACTTGATCCACTACGATGTTCTGATACCTGACAGCTGTCAGGGACTGTGCTATTGGGATAATGGGGCCTAAAGTGTCCCAAGAAAACATCTCCCACAGCATAACCCTGCCACCGACGCGGCCTATTACCATCGAACAGTGCATCCACGTGCCATAGCCTACGATGATAATCGGCGCATCCGCGCTCGGCCGTCTAAATGGTGCAGCACGAATCTTGATTCGTCAGAGCAGGCCTCTTTCTTCCAATCATCTACGGTCCAATCTCGATGATCTTGGGCCTATTTCATGCGTTGTTCGCGATGAGGTGCATTGAGCATGGGGATTCGGCTGCGAAAGACCATGAGCAGAAGGCTGCGATGGACTGTGTGCTGTGACACATTGCTTTCATCACCACCGTTGTAGCTGCGGGTGATTTACCTCACTGTGGCCCTGCGGTCGCTGTGAACAATGCGCGACAGTCTCTGCTCCCCTCTGGCATCAGTGAGCTGCGGACGACACGCGGCTTGACGACGGTTCGTTGTTTGGCCATCTATCCACCACTTTTGATACGTTCTCACTATAGCGGCACGAGTACAACCCACAAGCCGCGCCTTTTCCGAGATCGTCGTTCCGAGGCACCGTGTCATCACAATTTGCTCCTTTATCAAACTCCGATAAATCGGCATCTTTTCCGATTCTGACTCCGAACACTCTACTAACCGAAAGCCGATCCTCGAGTTGTATATATACTGCTCTATGAACTTCACCTGCGCCACCGTTCGGTCTGAAGGCGCGCTCATTTCTCTAGACTGGGGTGGTCATAATGTAATGGTTCGTCGATCTATGTTTAATCATTTTTCATTCTAGTTTAAATTTCTAAAAATATCTTCCAATACAGAGTTATATAATTTTAGAGATATTGTGGGTCTTTGATCTTGAAAACCAAGCCTAGGCTCTCCAACAGCATTTATAATGAAGTTTAATTCGGTGTCAGCTTCTCAAATTCATAGATGCCCTTGTTGCTGTTGTGTGTGCCATTGTTGCGCAGCGAAGCACCCGGTGGAGGCAAAATAATCTCTCACTACTATCCCCCACCTATAATCCCTTGAGAGCCTGGAACGGTTTAATTCCGTTACAAGCGAAGATCTGACGAACCTACCCAAAAGGGCATTGAATGTAAACCATCGAACAGCCGCGTAACAAGAAGACAATAATGTAATTTCTTTTCAGTTTATTTAAAGTGAACAAAAATTCTTCTAACTTTATGCTTCTTGACCAGCGTAGTTTAATATTTATATGAATGAAATACGGGATTACACCAGTGTACAATACAAACTTTGAAGTTGTGAATCCGTTTATTGGTGTAAATATGTCATGAATAGTAAGGCAGATAATATCCCAAAACTTGAAAATTGTGTCGTCCTGGAGCGGGAATCGAATCCGCTTTCCCGGTTTGTGCCGAGCATGCTAACCACTACACCACCCAGAACGACCAAGTCTCAAGTTTCAGATTTATTTGGATTCGCTAGTCGAAGCAACCGGCATTCATATATAGCGAATCTGGAGGATTAAAATTCATTCCCGTGATTGCCCCGAGGAGCAGAATATCAATGAATCCAGAGCGACGAAGTTTACAAGTTTTCCGTTATTATCTGACTTACCATTCATGTGATATTTACACCAATAAACAGATTCACAACTTCAAAATTTGTATTCATATTTAAGTGTTGCTATAGATTTCTTAGGGATCCGCAACTTTTACTGAATATTTTCGACGCAGGTACTACGCACGACTTAGTAAACTTGGAATGAGCCTTCTGGCAACCGCGTCTTTTCTTTTCTGCTTCACTTTCTACATCCCCTATTTCTTCTTTAATGCTTTTACATCTTCTGATCCCAAGGAAGTTTACTCGAAATGTCATCACCGTTGTTCTCTCGGGAATTTACTGTCCAGCCATTGTTCATGAAAATGTTTTATATATATAGGAACCTGAAAACAATATTTCCAGGTTCACTGCGCACAAAAGCATTACCAATGCTATTGCTTGAATTCCCTTGGGAATGATTTCTTCTTCACTGGATCTACCCCAACCACGAAAACCATCCTCTCAGTGATAACATGAGGTAGAAAAGGATTAATTTTACGAGAATTTCTCTAACAATATAGAGTGTGCGTAAAATTCGGAGCATCTATCAACTTAGAAGTCAGATTAGGAATGCATTATTCCTTACAGTTCGGATTCTTCAGACAATCCTTCATCAGAGAAACGTTTGCTTCTTCTCTTATCATAAAATGCCTTTTTATTTCGGCTCTCTCTTCCCTTTAAACTGGATATTTTATAATTTGCCACGATTTTATCAGATTATGAAGTTATTTGTTTACTTTTAATTTCTAACCACAAGCAGCATCGGGAACGTATTTTCATACATTTCAGTTTTAAGGAGGTGTGATATCTCTTCAAATAAGAAAAGAATAGGAGGCTCAGAGATTTTTCTAAAATTGTGGGTATGCTTTATTTTTTAATGAATTTAAATTTCTATAAAATATACGGTGCTTCCCCACTTAATATGAGGCATCATTCACTTGTTACGTGTGTGAAAGGAGACACTCATAGTACGTGCGGTCACACTCCTCACTTTGTGAGTTCAAAATAGATGGCCAAAAACTTTTAATGGTTGACTCGAATTCCCTTGAGAGGAGTCAACCAATGATCAAAGAGATTTTGGCTGCTTATTTTTATATCCAAATAACTTCTAATAATTCGTCGGAGATGGGCACGGGTTCGAATTCCGCGTGAGGCATGGGTGGTGTATTTACCTTACGGCACTGACTCACTCCCTTCCCTGTAACCAATGGCCCTAAATTAGGAATGGTGGTAATTTTGTTTCGTTTGCTTGTTTGTTTGGAAGTTTGAGGACCACCATTAGTAAATCGATGGCCTGTAACAAAGCCGTCTCGAGTACTAGAGGCCTACGACTACCGGATTTTTCCGTTTGTGACGTCAGCAACCGAGTCATAACAAACCAAACCTGCTACGATTGAAACCGAGAAACAGTCTGTTTGCCCAGCGTGTGTTTTTTACTGAGAGTGCTGAAGATTTGATGTGCGATATTCGGATTAGAAGTGAAGTTAGTATTTTTATTAATTTAGATTATACACTATATTGGCAAAAGTCACCGGACACCTGAAAGAGAAACACAACATAGAATTAATTGACATATATTAGTACGGTTTCCGTCCACCTTTCGCCTTAATGCATGCACTTACCTTTCGAGACATGCTTTCGGCAAGGTTTTAATACACAGCGATTGGTATGCGCTTCCATTCAGTACATAATGCTGCCGCTAACTGTTGCTCAGTAGTTGGTCTTAATTCCAAACTTCTAATGCGGTACTGTAATTCCTCACATAGGTGCTCTACAGGATTAAGATCAGGGCTCTGTGCTGGCCAGTCCACACACGATACGGAATTATCGTAAAACCATGCTTTATGGCTCGGTGCATTATCCTGCTGGTGCCACCAAGATTCGGTTCCACAGTATTGCCACAGAGTTGGTAGAGCATAATTGTCCATAATATCGAGGTAAACGTGCTGGTTAACAGGGTTGTCCACGATAACCAATGGGTCGGGACCATATCACGAAAAACACCCCGCAAGAGTACACTGACAGCTCCAAACTTGACCGTAGGAATAGTACACTGTGGTAAATAGGGTTCCCCGGCAGCCGCCATACCCACACACGGCCATCAGACTGATGGATCGTGTATCTGGATTCATCAGTCCATAGCACCCGTTTCCATTGATCTACGGTCCACGATAAATGTTCTTTACACCATGCTAAACGATGAGTAGCATTCCGAGTAGAGATGAAAGGCTTATGAGCAGCCGCACGAATACGATAACCCATGGAATGAAGTTATCTGCGAATGGTACGTGTACATACCGAGGTACCAGCATTTTCACTCACCTACACATCCAAGTCTTCTGCAGTACTCTGTCGATTAGCTGTAACGACTCTCCTGAGGCTTCGACGTCCTCTATCACTGATTTTCTTTGGTCTGCCGATATGTTTTGCTGCTTCAGGCACGCCATGTGTCTTCCACCTTTTCAGTACATCCAAAACAGTTGACTTGGGTATGTTTAAACGCCTCTCGGTTTCTCATATGGACAACCCACTAATATAACACCCAACAATCTTTCCTTTTTCAAAGTCAGTTCTCTCCCGCCACGACGTTTTCACTCAACCTCCCAGTGCGATATGATCGCGGTCAGTTGCAGGCTTGTTTTTATACCGTTTGCAAATGTACCGCGCATCTTAACAACGCGGAGGATCCGTTCATTTGCTTTCGAAGGGGTGTCTGGTGACTTTTGTCAATAGAGTGTATATTTGTTATGAATTGACGAAGTAGGCTATTTTATTACAAACATGATAGTTTCCGCAAAACTAGGTAGGTTTAAGCAAACATTTCATGTATCATTTGGCTTAAACAACGTTTCATTAATCATTTTTCTTTGTCTGTTGTTTGTTTGTTTTTGTGTCCAGTACTGTTTCCTTTTTTGTGTGAAATATTTAGACGAGTACTATTCCGACGTCCTGCTGAAATAAAAAAAGAATATGCATCGGTCGCCGTGTTGCTAAAAGAATATGGAATTACCATATCAATAACGGCAATTTTAGTGTCATGCATGGAATGTTCCTTAATAACTTATCAGATAAAGTTTTAAGTTTTGCCTCCTGAACTTATTTGGATGATATAGAATGTAATGTAATTCGTTTAAAAACAATGCAAGGTGCCTACGGTAATGCCGGTGAATTTGTGCAAAGCAACAGCCATTGATCTAAAAAGAAAAGGTTGAAGCTCTTTATCTGAATTAGTTTGCAGATATGAAATAATCACTGAATTAATCGCGCCCATGGCTCACAAAGTGTTTGGCTTCAGATTTTAACCAAATATTTTGCATTTACCGAAATTTATAACTTTTTTCCATCGATATTGTGAAATTACAAGAAATTAGAATCTTGATAACGCCTCGCTGTTACCTCTCTGCTAGCTAAGAGGGCAGTCACGGCAGCGTTTGTTATGGCCCTGATGGTGACGTCACGAATCGAGGACTAAAGCCTGCTGGTATTTGAGACGGCTTTGCCTGTAAGCCGTTGCCCATCCATATTGGACCTTATTCATGTGACGTCAGAAGTGGATTTCTGCAGATCAACATGGCTGCTGATTCAATGTTGTCGCTATTTGATTACCCCTCACTGTTGGCTAATTTTTACAATATTAACGTCATGGAGTATGCCGACGAATTAATAGAGCTACAGGGTGAAGAAGAGGCAATTAATTTCTTAGAAGAACAAATCAAGGTTGCAAAAATATACCAAGACAATTTTGTGTTCTAAGTTTATTTCGCATGATGCAGGAGAACATCGCCATTAGCCATCATGATGTTTTTAATAGAGTATTTCCCATACACGGTATATTAAATTTTCATGTTCTCATTGTCAGGTATTGGCGAAACATCTGAAACATAAACTTGGGAATATTTTTTTGCAAAACAAAACATTTAGAAGCCCAGAAAAATACGTAATGTGAAAACAAACTGGGGTTTAAAAACAACAACTAAACGCTCCAAATATCGCACGCTAGGCTATCTGCTTAAGAATAAAATGAATGCGTACCATCAAATAAAAGAAAAAATATCGATATATTTGTTCCGTTCTTTGGGGAAAGAACGCAGAACTTAATTCGTAATTTACCGATCTAAATATGCCAACACTTCTCTCCTTCGATGTTTTTTACGCTTTCCAACCGTAGGTTAAAGCGTATATGCTCCAGCTTTTTCCGTCCGTCGGTCTGTCTGTCTGCCTGTTGGCACGATAACTCACGTAAAAATGGTTCGATTTCCATGAAATTTTAGTATGTGGTAGGGGACCACCAGGGGACGAACCGTATTGAAAATGGGTGAAGTGGGGTCAAAGGTCACGCCATAAGAGCGGGATCCATTTCATTGCCTTTATGGGTCATAACGTGCGTAAATATAGTTCGATTTCGATGAAATTTCAGTATGTGGTAGGGAACTACTGGGCACGAACCTTATTGAAAATTGAAAAATTGGGGTCAAAGGTCAGGCAGGGCATAAGAACGGGATTTATTCCAATGCCCTTATGCGTCATACCTTACGTAAAAATGGTTAGATTTCGATGAAATTTTAGTATTTGGTAAGGAATCACCTGGGGACGAACCCTATTGAAAATGGGCGAAATGGGGTCAAAGATCAGGGCATAAAGGTGGAATCCATTCCATTGCCTTTATGCGTCATAACATGCGTAAATATGGTTCGATTTCGATGAAATTTTAGTATGTGATAGAGAACCACCTGGGCACGAACCCTATTGAAAATGGGCGAAATGGGGTAATAGGTCAGGCAGGACATGAGAGCGGGATTTGTTCCTTTGCCCTTATGCGTCATAACTTGCGTAAAAATGGTTCGATTTCGATGAAATTTTAGCATGTGGTAGGGAGCCACTGGGGACGAACCCTATTGAAAATGGGCGGAATGGGGTCAAAGGTCAAGACAATGGAGTGGGATCCATTCCATTGCCGTTGTGCATCATAACTTACCAAAAAATGTTTCGATTGCGACAAAACGTTATCATGTTGTTCCGGAGGTATAGTGAACCGGTTCTGTTGAATATCAACGAAATGGGGTCAAAGGTCATTGCACAAAAGCAAGATTTATTCCACAGCCCTTATTCTCATAACTTGCGTAAAACTGCTTCTATTGCGACAAAAAACTTTAGTATGTTATTCTTGAGGTGTACTGAACCGGTTCTGTGGAATATCATCGAAATGGGGTCAAAGGTCAGGACACAGGAACGAGATTTACAACACAGCCATTATTCTCATAACTTGAGTAATAATTTCTGGTATGTTGGAAAGCGTATCATAATCAATGCTTTGCATGATTTTACTAACTTGTTTTTTTTAATTGAATTCGAAGAAACACTATGCGGTTTCAACTGCCTTTGATTCGTGGTGTCATAATATTCAAAACCTTTTTCGTTAAGGTGGATCCACCTAAAATTTTGTCTTGTATTTCCAAAGGAAAAACTTCTGCAGCCATTGTCTTCACAATTACTGCGTTCCCAAGGATGAAACTTTGAACAACGATAAAAATAACTTCATATTATAGCCTAGTATACTTAATATTTTATAAAACTTAACCATAATTATATTAAAAATCAATTACTTTTCCTTTGGTGGTGTTGACACCAGAAAATAGATAGCGCCATGCCTACATGTAACTTATTAAATGCTATCACGTCGCTGGTTGTCTTTTTTTAAAAAATTTTAATAATTGTCGAAATGGAATCAAAATTTGAGTGTATCCATGAGACAGTCTGGAATGTTTAGAATGATTTGAGCAGCTTAGATTAAATGTTCTGATAAGAATTTAGCTGAAAATGTTAACAGAATTGTATATCCTGCTGATTTTTAATTCCGAAATAAACCAGCAAGCTCACTCTGCAACATTTTCAGCTAAATTAATGTTACAATGTTTAATCTAAATTGTTTGAATCATTCTAAATATTCCGGACTATAGCATGGATGGACATAAGTGCTGAGTGCAGCCCAAAAATTAAAGAAATTATTGAAAAAATTGCGACGTGATAGCATTCAGTAAGTCACATGTAGATGCGGCGCCATCTATTTTCTGGTCTCAACACCACCAAAGAAAAGGTTACTGATTTTTAATATAATTATGGTTAAGTTTTAGGCTATAATATGAAGCTATCTTTGTCGATGTTATTTTCAACCTTGGGACCTTGGGAACGCATTAATTGTGAAGAAAATGGCTACAGAAGTCTGCCCATTGGAAATACAAGGCAAAGATTTTATCCGCCCACCTTAAAGTGGGCAGTGTTAACATATTCGGGAATGCACATTGGGATGGAAATCATCGCGTTTCATTTTACACAGCCATTCCTTTAAAAATTTCGGCCTTTTCAGAGGAAAATTATTGAAAATTATTCCTTCCTCTATACAATTTAGTTGGCAGGATTTATTAGCACAACCATACGATGAGCAAAAGTTAGACATGTCGTTAAAAAATTTACAAAAATCGCGATTTTCCTGAACCCCTGCAATGTAACTCTATAGTGGCTTGAAGAGATAGTGTTCCGTGCCCTTCTGCAGACGGGTTCTTGAAATCATTAAATTGCCGCCCCGGTAGCGCAGTGGTCTAAGGCGATCATTCGTCCGTAAGGCGATCATTCGTCCTCTGATCATTCGTCCGTAAGGGGTCCGGGTTCGAATCCCCGTGAGGCATGGATGTTGTGTATGTCTTACGGAACTGGCTCTCTCCCTTCCCTGGAACCAGTGACCCTAAATTAGGGACGGGCGACTGCTTATAGCCCATTGAGTTGCTCACGGTGGTCGTTAAACCTCCAATCAAAAAAAAAAAAATCATTAAATCACAGACGGCGCTGAAGAAAGCTTCGATGATATTGCTGTGAACTATGTTCATAAATATACATGCTTCTCGTTCCATGCAATATAATAATTTCATAAAAATATTACCAAAGAATCCCTTTTTTTTTATTCTGCAGTTATACTAAAAGTGATTAATGTCATGTACGGATAGGTATAAGTAAATATTCTTCCAAATGGTGTTTTTTTGGGGAAGCTTCGTCAACTTTATTCTGGAAACGCATTATCTGGCGTTGAATCTACCGGTCACAAGGCTGGTTAGTACAAATACATTGCTGGGCCCAAATTTTCCCCGTAATTATTGGGAATTTCGCCCAATCATCGTTTGAATTCTGTTCTGGTCCTGTTGAAAAGCTTTTCTCTATAGCTACAGGACACAAACTGTTTAATTGGGTGTCACATGATACTGTACTTAGGCTTAATCTTTCTATGATAAAATTTACAGAACTTTGGATAAACAAAAAAAAAAAAAAAAAAAACCCAATTTCTGTAATTTTAAACAAAATGCGATGATATATAAAAGACTAAAAAAAGTGGCATACTTAACTAAATAATTACTGAGTGGCTGCCAATTTGATTTACGACAAGTAAAAATATAAAAATTAATTCAATCCGCCTTGCCTCATCTTCCGGCACGGAAAATAGTTACCTCTTGTTTACAGGGGGAGGGGGGAGATACCTTTTAGTTACCTTTTTTTTTTTTTTTTTTTTTGTAACCACTGTTGCATTCAGGTAGGAAACACGTTTTCAAAGTTACACTTATTACTATTACTTTTCATGACCGATCTAACAAATAAATCAACTTTTCAATCGCTATCCACCGACTAGCCATAAAAAAGCATGCTAATGTTTAAAAATCATAGCATCGAAACTCGCAGGAGCGCCATCTCGCGGTTTCATGAAAAGAGGGAACTAAAATTAAAACAGTGAGTTATAAACAACCGGTCGATTCTCACGCTCTGTCGTTGCCCTCGGCCGTCCACTGCCCGCGTGCCTCTGTGTTGTGCCATCCTTGATCCATTTTCGCCTATATCGTCAGTCCGATTGCCACGTCGCTCCGACCTAAATGCCTGGCGATATGGTGACTTGACCCACCGGCCTCTCCCAGCCCAATCATACGTCCGCTATCAAACTCACTCAACTCATCGCGTACACGGATCCGATGCCGTGGCATCCTCACAGTCCGTGGAGGTTAATGCAACCGCATTCTGCTGTCAAAGTTGTCCCTGCGTGCGCGCTTTTCTCTTGATATACCCTCCTTGACGAGCGGTTCCCAAAAGCTGTAACGAACCACTATTTCGCCATTGGCCGTTATTTTTTAATCATTTGCATATTCGGTCCTGAAGTACTTGCAGTAAGAGTTTCATCAGGATCGAACGAATTTCTCGGGGTTCTTAGTTTTTGTTGTTGTTTTTTTGTTGGTTTTTTTACAAAGTGTGTGTTTACGGAATAAGTTGATAATGGGAAATAGATCAACCAGTTGGAAAGATTATCGTTGGAAATTAGAACCGAGATACATAAGCAGATTTAAGGTGGACGTCAAGTAATTTTGCTTCCTATGCTTCCAACGGAAAAACTTCTGTACACATTTTCTTCACAATTAATGCTTTCCCAAGGATGAAAATTTGAACATCGATTAAGATAGCTTCATTTTATAACTTGGAATATTTAATATTTTCTAAAACATAACCATAATTATGCAACAAAAATTTGTTTTTCTACTGACGTTATCAAAGTACAGGAAGCGCCATCTTTTTTCTGGTTTCAACACCACCAAAGGAAAATTTTTGATTTTTAATATAATTATGGTTATGCTTTAGAAAATATTAAGTATTCCAAGTTATAATATGAAGTTATTTTAATCGATGTTCAAATTTTCATCCTTGGGAACCAGCTAATTGTGAAGAAAATGTGAACAAACGTTTTTCCATTGGAAGTATAGGAAGCAAAATTACTTGACGTCCACCTTAAGTTGCGATGTACAAGTTTTTTCTGGGGCGTTCTTCCAAATTTTTATGGTCATGTTAATATATATAAAATAACTTACGGGTCATGTTAGATATATGCAAAATTATTACGTTTATGAATAACTATTCCAGCTCTTTATGGTCCAATAGGTGTCGTACTTGCACAAGTAGTTCTCATTTAATCATCATCAAAGTATATGCCCCGTAAGTTATAATTGTACATATAACTGTATTATGAGTTCTGTTGTCGACTGGGTGGTATTGTCGTCCAGAAAAGCTTGCAGATATGCGATTTGTATCTCCTTCTGCCGTCAGCTACACAACTTGTCCTTTAGGCTGCAATAATCAGTTATGAATTTCACAAGACACTCATGACACGTGTTTGCACCTACAGGTTTCTCGCCGTATGGAGAACAAATCCATTTTTCAGTTTCTGCAGCAGTTTTCGCGAGATTAAATATGAATAGCAGACGGAAATGAATATGAATGTTGTCCTATTTCAACTAATCGCAATTGTGGGCTGTCCGCCAACATGTGCCGTTCGAGGGAATGCTACACGCACAACACGAAATTCTGTCGAAAAATAATCGGTTTCGCTTTTACAGCCCGCCACGTTGAGCGCCGAAAACTTACGCACCGACCTAATATTAGGACTGTGTTTTTTCACGGTACCGAAACCTGGAACACAACGGTGAGAAGTCTCACTTAAGTGTCTTGAAAATAATACTCCGAAGGAAATATTTGGACCGATCAAAGATGAAGAAATAGGAGGATGGACAAGACAAAACTGGAAATATCATTTCTATTTTTGAGATTTGTGTTTGTATTGTTTTGCTTAATTTGGAAAATCGGTTTTCCAAATTAAAGCAACAAACACGATAAATGAATGAAATAAACGCCAATGAACAAAGTGAAGTGAAAGTGACGCAAGCTAAATAATGTACTATTTCATATCCTAGGGCAAAACAGGAAGTAAGTACATGCATGCGGACGCAAGTCATGGGCTTGTACAACTGGATGGAATGGAATGTCGTCCCGATTCCCAAGTGAAGGTGTGAAGAAATCTTGTTTTATATTTTTTCCATATAAATGTAGATGGAATGGAATGTCGGCCCATTTCCTCTAAATTAAGGTGAAATGAACCCTAGTGTATTCTTTCCATATGAATATAGATGAAAGGGAGTGGAATACGACCGAAATCTGAAGTGAAGGTGGGATGAAACCTTCTACATTCTTTCCATATGAATGTAGATAGAACAAAATGTGGTCGAATTCGCAACCGAAGGTGGGACGAATCCTTGTTCTGCATTCTTTCCATATGAATGTAATGGAATGGAATGTGGCAGAATTCCCAAGTGAAGGTGCGATGAAAGCACCTCCTATCTTCTTTCCATATGAATGTAGAAGGAATGAAATGTGGCCCAAATCCCAAATGAAGGGGGAACGAAACGTTGTTCTACATTATTATGAATGTAGAAGGAATGAAACGTGGCCCAATTCCCAAATGAAGATCGGATGAAACGTTGTTCTACATTCTTTCCATATGAATGTAGAAGGAATGAAATGTGGCCCAATTCCGAAATGAAGGTGGAGCGAAACCTTGTTCTGCATTCTTTCCATAGGAATGTAGATGAATCGGAATGTGGCCTAATTCCCAAATGAAGGTGGGACGAAATCTTGTTCTACATTCTTTCCATATGAATGTCAGAGCCGATTTAAAGAGACAGGGGGCACTGGGGCTGGGCAGTGTTTTAGGACTCCAGTATAACTAGTGGTAGCACATCTAGGATTTGACTATGGGTGGCCACATAAAAATATCAGGAGAAAACATTCCCAAAATATGAAGGGGGAGCTATAAAATTATTCCCGCAATATTGAACTGTGTATCCCATGTTTCATGGACGAATCGGCGTTAGCAAGAAAATTTAAAAAATACATGGTTAAAAAATGGAATCAAATTCAATTATGCTTTAATATCCCCCCACCCCCGCAGGGTTCAGCTGGTTGGAATTATATTATAGTAGTAGACAAAATAATATAATCAAAAGATCATGATTCAAACTAATTCTTAATGCATGAAAATTTCCCCAATTACAGATGTGTGCAAAAAAGCATCTGTAATACTTTCGAAAGATTTGAGGATGGACTGGGGCGACTACACTTTTGAGGACACGTCCTAAAAAAAGGAAAGATAAAAAAACAACAACATAGAACTCTGTTAATTCTTCAAGCATCCTGCATAATTCTGGGAGCCCTTCAAAATGCGAAGCACTGGGCTGCAGCCCCCTCCCTAGCCCCCTCTTAAATGGGTTCTGATGAATGTAGATGGGATGAAATGAGACCCAATTCCCAATTGAAGGTGGGACCAAACATTGTTCCACGTTCTTGGAGATGCAATGGAAGGTGATCCCTTTCCCAAGTAAAGGGGAAACGAAACTTCTTACCTTCCTACGTATGATTGTAGATGGAATGGAAGGTGGTCCCTTTCCCAAGTGAAGGTGATACGAAACTTTGTTCTACGTTCTTACGTATGACTGTAGATGGAATGGAAGGTGGTCCCTTTACTAAGTGAAGGTGGGACGAAACTTTGTTTCATATTCTCTGCATGTGAATGTCTGCCGAAAATCAGTTGTTTGCAAGCAGAATTTTGACACGTCAGTGAAAAGCACATTGGGCCATTCTAAATGCGTACCAATGCCTCCGTTCATTGGTTTATGCATGTATTTCTGTACATGAGATATTATCTAAGGTGATATCTTTTCACCACCAGAGTGGTGATTCAAATTTTGTGCTTGCTGCTTTAATTTTGAGCACCAGTCTAATTGATGTCTCAAGATTGTAATGAAACATATTGAAAAAACGGAATGAAAAGAGCAAGGGAGGTGTTGCAAACTAAACAGACTAGCACAAGATCAAGAGCAAGTTCTCGAAGAAAACGGAGAAACTATGTGGATAGGGATCTAACAGAACTGAACATAGAAGAGAGGATCACGATCTTGCCAGACAGAGGGAAATGAAAGATTCCGCTTGCAGCCAAAAAAAAACTTAAAGGTCATCGTGCTTAAGAACAAGAAGAAATGCGAGATTTTATAACAATAGACAACAGAAGCTGATAAAACCCTTGGAACAAATTCTGTTTTAGTTTCGGAAGTCTGGAGTATTCTAGGTATACTTTCAGACTGCGTAAAACAATTAGAGCATGATGACAGAGGTTTACGGAAGTATAGGAGGTGGGCATTTATCAGTGTCATTTAGGTTAGAGTTTTGAGGGAAAACGCGGGGGGGGGGGGGTCAGCTTTGTCCTTAGAAGAAATAATAATAGAAAAGTCTGAGCAATGAGAGAAAGAATGGAAGAAAAACAAGAAATTCGGCCAATAACCTTGGCAAGAGGCCAAACTGTAAGACGACCGCTTCTACAGGATACAACTTTTACGCATCTTATTTTATCCGTCTGCTTTTGTTCGATCAGTTATTTTAATTTTCCCAGCCTCATAGAAAGAAGAAAGGTACGGGAACAATGAAAGCCTTGTGTACTAAGGCATTAATTGCTTCCTGAGCACTGGATGATATGTCACTGGAGAAAAAGAAAACAAGCCACACTGAAAAGTTGAAATTAAAATTTCTGTTGTCGTAAAGAACTAGGGTTTCCTTCTGGCCATAAATATCGTGTGGACTTCTGAACTACGAAATAATTTAGGTTGGGGTTTTCTCAATACTCTAACACTGATAAAGAGATTAAAAAAAGTTCGAGATTAATTCTCCGGCTTTTCTGAGCGCAAAATGTAAAATTTTGTTTGTTATAAAGTTTTGGCACTATACGCTCGAGTGGATTGCTGAACTACAAAGGAAAAGAGAAAGAAAGAAAAAAGAAAAGTAAAAAAAAAAAAACGAGTTTAGCATAACTGAGATTTTCCAGCTTATCTCAACGTAACATTTTCCCACGGTGGTAATATTTTATCTGTAGAGTGGACAAAAAATCCTAGACGCATCTCAAAAAATTCATTAAAATAAAAGAGATGACAGTACACATGCGCAGTTTACTGCACTTGCCAAGACAACTCAAAAAATTTCTAAAAATTCAATAACATACAACAGATGGCGCTACTGATCTACCATAGGTGTTTGTATTCAAAATGGCTACTTCACAGAAGAAAGCTGCCTGTGTCGGTTGATTTTTCGAAACAAAATCTGTTGCACAAGTGAGAAGAAATTTCCATATAGATTTTGAGAAGCCTCTCGCAAAGGCATCTTACCGTGGCGCAAAAAGTTCCAGGGAACTGGCAGAGAATGAACGGGACGACGACCAAATAGTTCTGAAGTCCCACCGTGTCGAACAGAAATGCCAACAGTGGCGTATCTTGGTTCCGAGATCTGGGCTATCTCACCCGTCCCCGTAATGTTTTTTTTTTTTTAAATCGCGAAGTTTATTTTTCAGTTGTTAAGTAATAGAAGTAACTTTTTTTTCTGAATTTTAGGTACATGCCATTGCTAACATGATACCAAATAATTATGAGGACTAGGATTTGAACACTTATTTGTACATCAACTCCATTCTACTTTCCTTTTGTGTGAACTTGACTGTTACGTTTTCATAAAAAAGTTTCTTCCGACGGCATTTTCGTATTTAAAAGAAAGTTTTTCGCTATTGACAAAACAGCCAAATCGCTTAAATGCACATGTCCTTGTGTGGCCTAAGATATATCTTGATTCTTTTTAATGCAGAAAAACTTTTTTCGGCAGTTGCAGTTGTTGATGGGAAGTTTAATATAAGGTCTGCCAATTTGTGCACCTCACTAAACACTATGTCCAATTTATTCAACTTTATGTAACGCGTAATGTCTCTTACTGATTCCTTTTTGTATTCATCAAGGGAATAAAACACTGAGTTCATCTCTTAGTCGAGCTGTATCAAAATTTCAAGCATAGTTCTTTAAGGTCTGACAGTAGATGTTCAGGGAAGTTTTCACAAAATTTATCAAAACAGTTCGAATCCAACAAAGCCACGAATTTAAGATATAATAGCACTCATTTTAATTCATTGACTCTTCACACAAACGGAAACAACTCTCGTGAAACACGTGCTCTTATGGGCGGGAACATGCGAGTGACTAATGTGGTCCGAAGTCTTCTCTTTTCTGAGCGAACCGTTGCCCAAAGCAATGGCCCATTCACTATCACCCGCACATTCATGTTGTCATGGAAACGCTGGCAGGCGATCGTATCGAAGGTCTTCGAATCTGATCAGCGAAGACTCGCGTAGATCTGTTTGCGTTACGATGATACCATTCCTCCACTATAGGTCCGTTGGTGATTCTCACTCGCCAGACTGATTTTCTTAATCAAAAGAAGCAAATCCGCATGTGTTTTTTTTCGCAGCGAAAGCATCGAAAGCATCGACATAGCTTAATACTGTTGATAATTGACTTTTATTTGTGTATATCTAATTGACTTTTATTTGTGCATCCTAGCATAGCTAGTCTCGAATATACGCTACTGTACGCCAAGCTTAAAAGTACATAGTCCTGCAAGATCCCAGACATTACTCCGCTTTGACTTTTTTCTGTGGGGTAATGTCATGAACAAACGTTATACATCAGGTGTGGGAAGTGTTGAACTGAAAACTCGAATAGCTACAGCAGTTGCATCTGTCAACAAAAGTGTTTTAACCCTTTGGCCGGCTGAAGCGAATTAACTCGGGGTTAACAGAATAGGATAAAATCAGCTCTGTCATTCTAAGTGGTCATTGGGGGTATGATTGTCATTAACCCTTCCTGTCTGATTATCTTTTAAGCTAAGAACGTTGTGAAATGGATAACGAACCTAACAAGGAAGAGAAAAGATGTTTCAGTAATTTGTTTCTACTCTGTGGCATGATGTTCATGTCCGGGGGATCATCTCCTTCCGAATCATTCCATGGGTGATGGAACACAGAATAAACGACTATATGGGAATCAGACCACATACTGTAAGACGTGCACTTACAACCAGCGACGGATTTATAGTCGTTAATCCTGAGACGCAACAGGGAAAGGAATTGGCTGGACGTAGCGTTCCTGTAACCCTGTGACAACACATATGTTTGAGGAGCGCAGGAAAATTTGGGCAACTTTTGGTTCAGGTATATCGGCCGCTTAAAGAGTTAAAACACACATGATCTGAAATTGAATAACGGTTTGATGTGCTTTCGGCAACAAGAGGTGTACGCAGGACCGTAGCAAGCGTTGCTTATCTGGGAGGGCAAGACTTGAAATTACGCCCATTCGAGTTCCACTCAAATAATACGTGATTATTTACCACGAGATGCTGAACGCAATAATTTCAGAGGGCTTCAACTTCTTCAAGAGCTAAAACAATGAAAAAAAGAAAAGAAAAGAAAGATGACTGAGAGAGAGGAAAAGCCCATATGATATATATACTATACTGACAAACGTCACCGGACATCAAGAAGAGAAACACAACATAGCATTTATTGGCATACATTAGAACGGTGTTGGTCCACCTTTGGCCTTAATGCACGCACTGACCCTTCGAAGCTCGAAGTGGTTGGGTTTTGAGCTCCGTGATTTTCGTTGCTATAAAGTGTTTATTGAGTGCTTTGGTTTCTGTGGTTGCGTGTATCTTCAAGTTGAAGTTCTACGCTTTACGTTCGTGTATCTCCCAGGTTGGTGAGTACCATATTTTTTCATTATTCACTGTTTTATTTTTCAACCAAGCTGGTCTTTTTTCGTTAAAGTCTCGCCATTGCTTCGATGGCGGAGGCAGACAAAGGTGACGCCCACATCCTTATCTTGGCAGATCAGCCAGCTTCCTCTTCTTCTTCTACCACTCAGCTTAATGAGGTGGCTCCCGAGCGTCATTGCGACGTCATGGACACCTCTTCTTCTAAAGCTGTTACTCCCACCAAGTGCGGTGGTGCCAAGTCTCCTATCTACATCTCAGCAGATGATGATGTATCCGTTATCAGCAATACTGAGCTCATAGCTTCTACTTCTCATCAACTTTCTGATCCGCCCTCACTGCTAGGAGCCGCTTCATCGAATTCTCGACCCATGTCTGCCCAAGCGTCCTATGCTTCTGCAACTTCTGGGGTCCTCACACCCCCAGTTTCATCTGCTATGCCTTTTCCTGAATCCTATGTCACTGTCGTCGGTTCTACTGCTACAATTGACATACCAGAAGATTCCCGAGCTGGTCACCTTTTTTCCTCCACTATGGAACGGGGCGTCTATTTTGATGCGCTTCCCGACACTAAGCTGTGGCAATATAGCCGAGCCCTCAAAACTATCTTATCAAAGGATGCAATAGACTTTATAGCTCGAAAACCCAGATCTGTCTTGGTCTATTTTAAGGATAAAGCGCATGCTGACCAGGTCCTTACGGAAGGTCTAACCATCAATGACGTGCATCTGTTAGCACAACCGGTTGCGCAATGCCCGGTGCAGGTGACCTTCTACCCCGTACCACCAGAAGTATCCGACGCTGCACTTTGCACCTTGCTCAGCAGGTACGGCAGAGTTGTTGGCTCCATAACAACTCTCTCTGTGGCTCCCAGAGACCCTGAAGACAAATGGATTCGGGGTTTTCGCCGCACTGCTCGAGTCCTCTTTTCATCTGATGCTCAGCTGAGCGGTTCCGAATGTTTTGCACATCCGCTGTGGACAGCAACGCCGAAGAGTTGAGATAATCACTTCACAGTATTGCACTATATGTCAGAGCGAAAGTCACATAAGGGCTCAGTGCCCACGTGCCTCCCTGCAAACAGCTCCACACACTACATCTTCTTTTACTTTGTCCACCAACGCTTCACAGACTTCTTCCTATTCGAGGAAAGTCGCGGAATCAAGATCTTCCAAAAGTCAGCTTACTGCCATTGGTCAACAAACGACTTTGATGCCTCCACCTCCTGCTGATCCTAAGAATTTTCCCAGGCTTCCAAAATCGACTCCCCCTTGTACTTTTACAACCACTGCTGATGTACATGTTGACCACTCCTCAGCTTTTACCGTTGGCTCCATGACACGAGTCACAGGTAACGCTTCGGGTTCAGACTCTCCAGACGATCATGAAGCTTTAGTGGTTGCTGGAAAACGCAGTGGTGCTACTCGCTCCAAGACGAAGAAGTCAAAGACTCTGGCGTCCCGAAGATCATCTCGCTCTTCTACCCGCTCATCCACTCGCTCCGTCAGCTCTCGAACGACCGTTCTCCAGGTCGCCTCTACACACTTCCTCTGAGACAGCATGTGAGGGTGCCTTTCCCTCACTAGAAGAATTCACAACTTTTCTTGCTGAAAATGCTTTCCCTGCTGAGCCTCTGCCATACGAGGACGTGCTGGATTGCCTTTTAGGGTCCTCTAGCCCTTCCTCAGCACGCACTTCCATTCAGCAGTATGAAGCAGCTCTTTCACAAGTGCTGGTTCAATTACACTCACTTGAAAACACTCTTCGGCGCACTGCGGACGAGGTCCCGTGGAGTGCTTGTTTTCTCCGTCGACTCCACTCCATCACTACAGCCAGTCAATTCCTACTGCATCCCACAACTAACCTAGACATTCAAGGTGGTGTCACTTAATTGTCGCGGTTTTGTGACACCTCTTGCGAATGCGCTGGTACGAGAGGATCTTGCTCCGCTGAATGCTGATATATTACTTCTGCAGGAAACAAACTGTACTTCCACCACTCAATTTCATCAATGGCGTCAGTGGGATCATACTTTCCATCACGCCTACAGCCAACTGTCGCGTGGTGGCATGGCAGTTGGTGTTCACTCACGTTTTCGTTCAACTCTTTCCTCCTTCTCAGTGAAAAACTTATGTCGAGACTTATTACAACGAGTCTCTTTCACCGTCGCAGCTGAAAAATTTCATGTATTCAACATTTATGTTCCTTGCACTCCTACTCACGTGCCAGAGCTGTTTGCAAAACTTCGACGGGCTCTGTCACGTATTCCAATCACCGACCGGGTACTTATCGGAGGTGACTACAATTGCACTCTACATCCCCTAACTGATCGCTCTTCTGCTTCCAGAGAACACCGTACGGAAGTAGTACATCTCTTACAGTCTATCACTTCAGACTTCTCACTCGTAGATGTTCAACGCCATTTGTCACCAACCCAGACTACACATACATGGCGTGCACCAAGAGCCATTGATCCTCCTACAGCAAGATTGGATCGCTTTTATGCAACTTCTCTTCTTCTACCAGCAATATCAGATTCATGCTGTACACCCACAGCTTCCTCGGATCATTGCGCCATTGCCATAACAGTTTTTGCTACTTCAACACAGCCACGTACAATCCGGCCTTGGACTTTTGACGACACTCTTTTAGATGACTCAGCCTTCTGCTCATTGGTGCGAGATTTTCTTGCGGATTGGCGTACAAGGCTTCATTCTGCACCGTGCCCCCTCAACGTTTGGTTGGAAGTAAAACGCCACCTCATACTACTGGTACGAAACCTGTCATACTCGATCATGACACAACGGAGGATGCGACTTGATCATACTAGGCAAATGCTTTCTTTGCTCAATCTTGCTGATCCCCTATTTCAAGTCTACCAGGCAGAATTACATTCACCTTTGGTGCCACTTGCAAAACAAGCCCTTCAACGCCTTAAACTACAACACCTGAAACCTGATGCTTGTTCGTACGAATTCCTTACGTCACTTGAGTCAACTCGCCGATCCTCTTCTGTTCTACAGCACCTTCGTCTTCCAACTGGAGTAGTTTCATCCGAACCAGTTCCAATTTGTTCTATGGTACGTAATTACTACATTTCAAAATTTTGTGAAACTCCTCCTCCCTCCCCTACGGCTTCTGCTCTTCTGTTCTCTTCTTTGCCTCAGGTCCCTTCTCATCTTTCAGCCAGCCTCCTCCATCCTCCCACTTTAACTGAGCTCTCTGACACTTTCTCGTCCCTCAACCCCCGGGCTTCACCTGGCCCGGACGGTCTCCCTGTTTCTTTCTATAAGGCTTTTCTTCCTGCCCTCCTTCCATTTCTCCTCTGTGCCTTTTCTACTGCCATGCATCTTACATCTCTTCCAAGGAGTTTCACGCTCGCACATGTTGTACTTTTCCCCAAGAAGGGTGATCAGCTTGACTTGGGGAATTGGCGTCCCATCTCACTCTTAAATATTGATTATAAACTTTATACTAAATTTCTGTCCCGCCGGCTTAACCCCATACTCCCTCATATTCTCTCCACTAATCAAACCTATACTGTACCCGGGCACTCCATCTCCCATAATATTCAGCTTCTTAATGATCTAATTCACCTTGCCCGCTCTCGCTCAGAACCCCTTGCTCTTCTTTCCCTCGATCAACGCTCAGCGTTCGATAATATTTCTCATGATTACCTTCTTGCTACATTACTAAATTTCGGCTTTCCTCCTTCCTTTGCTTCTCTTCTCATCTCCCTCTACCGGGACGCAGTTTTCCACGTCAAGCTGCTCAACCTTCTCACAGCTCCCATACCCTTTCGTCGCGGCGTGCGTCAGGGTTGCCCCTTATCCGGGCAGCTCTTCGCCCTCGCAATAGAACCTTTTTTACGCGCAGTCCATCGATCCTTCTTTGCTTCACTACCACCGGTGGTAGCCAGCACACGTCATCATGTTGCTACCTATGTTGCCTACGCCGACGATATTACATTCTGCATTCGGCAAGACTCACAATTTCACGATCTCCACAATCTCTACAATACCTACGCCTCATGTTCCGGAGCAGCGCTAAACACAACGAAAAGCACAGGCCTATGGACCGGTTCGTGGACTAACCGCACTGACTCTCCTTGGGGAGCAGAGTGGTCCAACACCTCTCAACGATTCCTAGGAGTCCACCTTGGAAAACCAGCAACTGCTTCACTCGTCACCTGGATGACTCTCCGGCCACGCCTACATCGCTCGGTCGCAATCTGGCGGCGCGCACAATTCTGCACCTCCGTCTTTCAAAGAGCCCGTCTAACGCACACTTACCTGCTTTCAATGTGCACGTATTCCTGGTTGGCTTCGAAGCAACCAGCACTACGTCTTCTTGAACTCACCCGCTGTCAAACTCAGGTTATCTGGCCCGGCCATCACTGGGTCGGAGCACCTCAACTCAGCCTGTCTCCTTCCAACGGAGGCATTAGTCTACCCGACGTCAGATCCTATTACAAGGCTTATCGTGTGTCTACGTTTTTACGATCACTTGCGGCACCTGCTCCCTCTGCAGTTGCTGCTCGTGATGTCATAGTCTCTCCGCATAACCCACGCTTTACTCTCCTTTCGTTCTTACTCATGGACCACTGTCCCCTTCTCACACTTTTCCCTCCTGTCTACAAAGAGGCTATCTCCTTTCTTCGTTCCCTCCCTCTTTCTCGATCTCTCCCTGCCTCCACAAATGACCTACTTTCCGAACCTCTTTTTTTCTTCTCTGCTACACCCTCCCCATCTCCCATGTTTTGCTTTTCCTTCATGGCTCCGAGCTGGAGTCGTTACTGTCAGCGATCTTGTTAACACCGATCTTTCCTGGCTCCCCTTCTCTTCTCTACCCTCTGCTCTCCGTTTCAATGCCAACGCTCACTTTGTTCACAACTCTCTTATTTCTACTATAATCTCCCTGTTCCCTGAGCTTGCTACTCCCTCAGGTCTCATTTCTGTTCACTCTGCCTCTCTCCTTCTCCCATTTTTTCTGTCGTCCATTGGTCCACCTCTTCCTCTTGTCTCTTTCTCAACAGCTGATCTCTACCGTTTTCTCTCTCGCTCTTCCGCACCTCTTCCCATTTCTGGTATTCCACTCTGTTCTACCTCCGCAGTGTGGTTCGCTGCGCTTTCCCCACTTTCAGCACCCCTTGAAGTCAATTCACATTGGCTTTTCTTACACAACCGCCTCCCTGTGCCGTCGATTTTACATCGCATGACCATTTTATCTTCACCCTCCTGTCCGTATTGTGGCGAGGAGGCTGACGTCCAGCATGTCTTCATGTATTGCACAGTATTATTGCCAATACTCCATCTCGCTTTCACGCTAGCGCAACGATCCTGTGAGACCGTCCTCACCTTCAGCGCCTACCGAACACTACTTCTGAACTCTTCTCGCTCTATTCACCTTCCGGCAGTCTGCTCCTACATCTTCGTGCTTGTAAAACATATAATTCACGTGTATCATCTTTAGCGTCCCCCGACGCTTCTACTGACATAAATAAAGTCAGTACTGCTTTACTTTGTCATTTTCGTAATCGCCTACTCTCCCGCCTTCGACTAGAACTTACCACTGCAGTTGCACGCTGCAGTGAACCACAGTTCCTATCAACTTGGTCACCAGCAACCACTTGGTTTGCAGGGTCGCCCACAACGCTTCACCTTACAGTCGGAACTTTTGTTTCACCTACCTCCTGATAGATACAATTTTTGCCATGCTGATTTGTCTTCAATCTCTGCTTCATCAGAGACTATTTTTTGTATTTTCCGACAAATTATCATACATAAACTGTATTCTCTCACCACTATATTGAGCTTTGTGAATAGGTCGTTGCGTCAGCTACAAGCACCTGTAAATCTTCTTTTCATATGTCATTTTGAGACGATTTTTCTATACACATTTCCTGTTTTTTTTTCTTGCTTTGCAACTGAGTGCAATCTTGTTCCTAAACATTCACTGTACTATATTATTTGTACTCTCTATTTTATCAGAATTTTTTTGTTTGTCTCACTATTGTACATCACTTTTAGTAGATCAATTATTGTATAGAATCCTATGAATTGTTCGAAGCATGAGCTACTTATAATTGTCAATTTCTTTTCACGCTTTTTTTAAGACTCTGTTCTCATCCTCTTCACATGTATCATTTCGTGTATAACTCATGTGTAAATTTTTTTGTTTTTCATTACTCATCTTGCTGAATTATGTATTCTCTCTGCGATGTCAGAGACTATTTCTTTTACCACCTCTGACAAACCAATATATATAAATTGTAACTTCTTATTGTACAGAATCATGTATATAGGTCGTTTCACGAACCACAGACATCTGTAAACTTTGTCGTTTTTACAGTATATTCTTATCTTCAATTCCTGATTCAACAGTGTAATTTTACTTTTCAACTGTGTAAATTTGTGTTCTCCAATACTCACTGTGATGAGTTGTGTCTTCTCTCTGTATTTTCAGAGATTATTTTTTCTTTTGTATTCTCAGGAAAATTATTGTATATAACTATTTTTCATATCACCGTTGTATGTAACATGTAGTACCGCGAGCCACATTCATCTGTAAATTTTTCATCATCTGTCTTTCGAACTTTCGATTTCATGTTTGTCCCTTGATCACCTGCAACCTCCTGGTTTTCCAGGTCACCCACAATGTATCACCTTTCGGTCAGAACTTTTTTTTTCATCAATATTGTGTAAAATTTATACTCTATAGTGCTCATCATTCTGGATTGATTTTACTCTCTGTATTACCAGAGATTCATATTGCCTCGCTAGATTTCTACTGCACTTAACTGTTGTCATGCAAACGTTGCACCGAATCCTGTAATTAACGTAGCGCAAGCTGCACATTCTGTTAATTTCTCATCACCTGTCTTTTGAATCTATGTCTGCAAGCTCGAATTCTGTATTATTCCTTGCATCAATACTGTGCAAAATTAATATTGTATAACGCTCTTCAAGCTGAATTGTTCCTATTCTTTGCTTTGTCAGAGACTTTTGTTGCCTCACCAGACACTCGAGTGTAATTAACTGTTTTTTTACTGTCATCAATGTACAGAACCGTGTAAATAAGCAGTAGCGTAAGCTACAAGCATCTGTAAATATTTTTTTTGTCATACATCATTTGAGATGATTTATTCAAGCACATCTCCTGTATCTTTCTTCTAATAAATACTGTGTGAAAACTGACCCTACGAGACATGCTTTCGACAAGGTTTTGGAACACAGTGATAGGTATGCGCTTCCATTCAGTACATAATGCTGCAGCTAACTGTTGCTTAGTAGTAGGCCTTAATTCCAAACTTTTAATGCGGTACTGTAATTCATCACACAGGTGCTCTACATGATTAAGATCAGGGCTCTGTGCTACCCAGTCCACACACGATACGGAATTATCGGAAAACCACGCCGTAACAGTCCTTGCTTTATGGCTCGGAGCATTATTCTACTGGTACCAAAAAAGTTCGGTTCCATAGCATTGCTACAGAGTTGTTAGGGCATAATTGTCCAGAATATCGAAGTAGACGTGCTAGTTAACAGGTTTGTCCACGATAACCAATGGGCTGGGACCATACCACGAAAAACACCCCCCACATGAGTACACTGCCAGCTCCAAACTTGAACGTAGGAACAGTACACTGTGGTAAATAGCGTTCCCCCGGCTACCGCCATACATTCACATAGCCATCAGACTGATGGATCGTGTACTTGGATTCATCAGTCCATAGGAGCCATTTCCATTGATCTACAGTCCACGATAAATGTTCATTACACCATGCTAAACGACAAGTAGCATTACGAGTGGAGATGAAAGGCTTATGAGCAGCCGCACGACCACGGCAACCCATGGAATGAAGTTATCTGTGAATGGTACGTGTACATACCGAGATTCCAGCATTTTTACTCATCTGTACACTTAGGTCTTGTACAGTTCTCGGTGGATTAGCTGTTACGAGTCTCCTGAGGCTTTGACGTCCTCTATCATTGATTTTCTTTAGTCTGCCGGCACGTTTTGCTGCTTCAGGCACGCCATGTGTCTTCCACTTATTCAGTACATCCCAAAACAGTTGACTTCGGTATGTTTAAACGCCTCTCGGTTTCTCTTATGGATAACCCACTAATATAACACCCAATAATCTTTCTTTTCTCAAAGTCAGTTCTCTCCTGCAGCGACATTTTCACTCAACCTCATAGTGTGTTATGATCGCGGTCAGCTGTAAGCCTGTTTTTATAACGTTTGCAGCCGTACAGCGCATCTTAACAACGCAGCGGATCCGTCCATTTGCTTTTGAAGTGGTGTCTGGTGACTTTTGTCAATTTAGTGTATATATATATATATATATATATATGAAATCTGACCTGCCATATATCGTATATATATATACTCGTACATATCATATCACTTTTGGGGGCAAGGGAGCTCCCCCCCCCCCAATGTTTCATTTTTTTTGTTAAAATGCGACTTACATTAGAAAAAGAAAATTAAAAAATGCTTTAATTTAATAAAAATACATCAACTTACATTAGAAAATAATACTTTAATTTTTTCTTCTGTTTTTCATTATCTTTTATCCTCGCGGATTTCAAAAACTTCCATTTTCTATAAGCGCCCCTGAATTATCATCAATCATTATCAATCTACTGCTAGATGGCCCCCTCAAGTGCTTTCCACAACTTTCTGTCTTGAGCTTGTCATTCTAGCCTTCCGAATTTCATCCACCCATCTCCCACGTGGTCTTCTTCTGGATCTTTTCCTCCTCCTTGGTATCGAATCTAAAATTTCAGTGGTTCAACAGCGGTCAGTTCTAGCAGTATGTCCAGCCTATTGTCATTTGAGGGTCTCGCAGCAAAAGCACACACACACACACACACACACACACACACACACACACACACACACATTCGTCCGGGCTCGTTTATCTTCTTTGTGACAAAACTACAACAAGCAGCAGTATATTTACCACTTAATTTGAGTTCGAATTATTTTTTGTTCAGTTATTTATTTGGCAGATGTATTCGGTTGTCTGATCTCGAGACAGACACTTTCGGGCATCGAAAAAAATAAACACACACACACACACACACACACACACACACACAGCGGGAGAAAAATACTTGCCCTGGTTATTGCTTTCCAATAATTTGAAAAATTCTTGAATGATCTTTTTTAAAGAAAAAAACACAACGCTGAGTTAACTGTTCCCCTTTTTTCTGCAAAATCAGTTTTTTTTCATTGTACTTGAAGCGTTTTCCAAAAAATGCATAGCGTGATGGCGGTCTTCAGAAATCATCCTGAAAAAACGATAACTCCTAATATGTGAACCAGAAATTTTTCGCTGACCATTCATCCGCGATGGGTCCGGGTTTGAATCCCGGTGAGGCATGGATGTTGTGTCTGTCTTACGGCGCTGGCTCTCTCCTTTCCCTGGAGCCAGTGGCCCTAAATTAGGGATGGGTGTCTATTTATAGCCTACTGAGTTACTCACGGTGGTCGTTTAACGCCCAATTAAAAAACACTTTTCGTAGAAAGAGCCCCAGTGAGGCGGACCATGAAATTCCAACCCCCGTGTCCCCTACCTTCCGCCGCCCATGGTTTTTACTTTCTCACTCACCACCGTTATAGGAAAGTATTATGATCGTTCAAAAACCGCTCTTCAGTTTTTTAACATAATTTTATTGAAAATGTAAAAACTAGGTAAATATCCAAGAACCACAAGTTGTAAATAGAAAGTAAGCGTAAACTTTATGTGAACGCCTACAACACAACACTCCACAAAACGCAGTACGAAAGACAAACCAGCGCAGAACGAATGAGTGTCGGATAGCGAACGTAACGATAGAAAGACACTTTCGGAGTGGGGTTTGGAAAATATCCGTTCAAGGTTAAAAGTTCAGAGAACTTGCTGCAACAGAGCACAAATGATTAATTAGCTCGTTATCTCAACGACATGTTTGGAATGTCATAGATGTAAGGTTAGGCATATCAGCATATTGTTTGCTATGCCGACATTCACTGTTTTGGAAAATTCCTTTCATGGATATGAGATGCTTATTTATTTATTTTTATTATTGGGGGTTTAACGACCACCATGAGCAACTCAGTGAGCTATAAGCAGTCTCCCGTCCCTAATTTAGGGTCACTGGCTCCAAGGAAGGGAGGGAGCCAGCACCCTGAGACAAATACAACATCCGTGCCTCACAGGATTCGAACCCGGACCCATCTCAGACGAATGATCTGAAGCCATAACTTAGACCACTGCGCCACCGGTGTGGCTATAAGATACTTTCACCTCATGATGTTACTCTGTACCCTGGGTAACTGCATGGAATACTGTATGAGACTGATTAAAATCTTTAAAAATAAAATACTGAAAGGTGAAGCTTGTGCAGGAGACCGCACTAGACGTTAACATCAGGGTTGTCACGTTCAATCTCACGGACGGTATGTGGGTTTTCAGACTCTCCAAATTCTGCAGTTATGCCTGTCGATAACACCACAGCCAAGAAACGTTGTTTCATCGCTGAATAAGACACTTTCCAGGAAGCTTTCCTCATTTATCAATCCTGTGGAGCATATCAACAGCAAAATCGAAACGTTTCGGTTTATCTCCGGGATGCAGTGCCTGTGTCAAACGCACTTTGTAGGCAGTCAGGTGCAAGCACTTGTGCAGCACCCACCCTGTGTATCGTTGTAGGTTGTGACCCCAACAACCTGGAGGCTGTACGAATGGACTTCTCTGGACACTCTGTCGAACAATGTCCGTACCTCTTCACTTGTACTTGGCTGGCCAGCGCCCTTTTTATGAAGCATACTACCAGTCTCTATAAACTTCTTGTGCCACTCGCATATTGAGGGTCTGGATGGTGGATTACGTCGGTATATTGAATGGAAATTCCTTTGGGCTTATTATCTGACTTCGTTTCTGTGAACCATGCCACACACCGGGCCTTTTCCTATGGAGTAGCCATCACAAGTTTAGGGTCGCCCCTGAAAATAAACAAAAACCTTTTGCGTACCAATAAAAGTCATGCATTGCTGTTACATGTACAAAAACGTGTTCTTTTATGTCTGCACTATGGAGGAAAATGGGTGCATTATAATAATGAAACGCATAAAGCGTATTAAACTCGTTTATTTTTGTGGTGTAGTCAGCACAAATATTCGCCAAGCTTTCGCATTCCACTGGGAGGCTTTTTCAAGGCAATGGAAGACATAAAAATGCAGGGAATCGGAACGCGTAAAGAACGAAGATGATTTTTGGAAATAAAGGGGGGACATCACGAGCATATTACAGGAATTTTTATCACGCAATTATACGGTGCGCCGTGATATGTGTCCATTCTTTTAATAACGCATGCCAAACCATTTTTAGTTCAGTAGAGACTATGCATGCCAGTTTGCTGGATAGGATTTCCACTGTTTGCCTGCTGATGGCAGTCTCTTTAAAATTCATGTAAGGGGCAATTCTTCTAATTTGATTGCAAAAAATCTATTTACTTTCATTTACTGGAAATTTTGAATTTCACATTAGGTTTTACGGGCGTTTTAATAATTCGGATTTTTTGGAACATATAGGTATTTTTCGTAAAACCGAAATTGTTACACTTTATTGCGTGTAACACAGATGTACGCGTTGTAATTAAAATGATTGTCCTAGTTTTACAAAAAATACAAAGTATTACAAAACACTTACGCCAAAATTAATCATATCATGCAAATTTTTTTGTTTTAGACAACTAATGCCAGCCTCTTTGAAATGCCACACGATCACACGCACAAAACACCTACGTGATGTCTAATGTCCTTACCCGATTTATACGAAAATGCAGAACATAAGTAAGCAAATAAAAAAGCATTAATAAATAATTGTGGGACAAAAAGAGTAAAATTATTTGCTCTTGAATATAAAAATACACACTGAACATAATGTCATAATGTTTTGCATATACAAAGTCGAGTCACATTATTGTGACCACCTCCTACTTTTGACGTCAACAGTACGTAGCCAATGAAAGAAGGCATGTGTCGTGAGTAAGCTTGGAGGGTATATAAGGTGTACTGTAGGCATTCTGAAAACCTATCACTCGCTGCTGTCATGGATAAATGGAGCGATTCATCAAATTTGCAAAATGGGATGATCATCGGCTTTCGGGCCAAGGGCGGCAGTATTTCTGAAATAGCGCAGTTTGGGAACTGTTTGCATGCTGCAGTGGTTAAAGTGTATCGTGATTGAAGAAATGGCACTATTGCGAATAAGCGACGTGGAAGCTGCGGAGCACCACGTGCCATTGATGTGAGAGGTAAACGTCGGCTTCGAAGATGCGTGAGGACCGATCTACACACTACAGTGAAGCAACTCAGTAGCCGAATGAACCAGGAGGTTACCGGAATTGTGTCTAAAACGACAGTTCAGCGAACCCTGCTGCGTATGGGGGCTCCGATGCAGACGGATGGTCACTGCACCTATGCTAACGAAGGTGCATCGGCAGAAAAGGCTTACATTTGTACGGCAGTATTGGAATTGGACCTCCGCTGATTGGAAAATGATTGCCTTCTCTGACGAGTCACGTTTTCTGCTTCATCGAACGGATGGACGTTTGCGTATAAAGCGATAAACATTGGAAAACAAGCATTCTTCAGTCATTTCTGGAAGAACACAATCTGGTGGATGGATACGTTATCGTCTGGGGAATGTTTTCGTGGCTTTCTCTGGGTTCATTCATACCTGTGGAAGGCACTACGGACCGAATTCATTATGAATCCATCTTTGTAGCCCACGTACACCCATACATGCTGATTGCCTTCCCTTGGGCGGATGGGATCTTCGAGCATGACAATGCGACGTGTCACACTGTTAGAAATGTTCGAGAGAGGTTGGAAGGGCACAATGGAGACTTCAAAGTACTTCTCCGGTCCTCTAATTCTCCAGATTTAAACCCAATTAAGTATTTCTAGGACTACCTCGATCGTGTTGTTCGCTTTATGGATCACGCACCCTCCAGCAGCTGTTAGATGCACTGCAGTCAGCATGGCTCCACATACCATTGAAAACCTTCCAGCACCTTACTGAGTCTCTCCCAGCCCGTCTAGCTGCTGTCCGCGCTGCACACGGTGGTTACTCTGGATATTAGCTGGTGGCCACAATCATGTGACTCGACCGTGTAATAAGAGTATTTTCTTTTGACGTTTTTATGGAAAAAAGGTCTCTAATTTTTCGTTCTCTCTCTTGCGAAGAATACTTTTTAGCTCATTATATTCTGACGCATATGTAGTTATGTGCAAGCAAGTGTAATAATACATAATGCCTATCTTCGCTGATTTAAAAATTAAATTTATTCAACTGATATTTAAATCACACATACATGTATACGAACTATTCCTATGGCTGTGGAAAGGAACCTCCGGTCCTCTGGAATAGCGTCTTTGCCGTCACCCAGTTTTTATAAAATAAGATGAAAATCATTTCTTGATGATTTTACTTATTTAATGAAAGAAAAAAACACCGAAAATTGCTTTTCTTTTTAATACTTCATTCAGAGCTGCGGTCAAAAATTCTTGGCTATTTCTTTAGCAAGTTTCATTTGAAGTTTCAGCAAACAAATTTCTAAAATTTACCTACTGAGGCTAGAGGCTCTCATAGCGGTGAGGCTTCTTCGCACCGCGGGGTTTGTGGGGGCTATTAGAGCGTCCATGGGCACAAAAAAAAAGCTGGTACGCTATATAGTCCAGTCCCCGGCCATAAGACCCGTCGGAATTTTTAGGTGGACGAGGTTTCTCTTCAGATCCTATTAGGGCATGCTCAAAAGAAGGATAAAATCTTGGCTAGACATCTGGCAACCCGGACATAAATTTTATAGGACGCCATTTTGTTTTGGGCATATACGCGCAGTAGTTAGTATTGAATTTCGTAATTTTCTGTTCTTTCCAGTATAGCTATGAAAAAAAACGACATGTTTTTTGGATTCCTCATAAAATTTTCTGTAAGATAAGACTATTTAACCAGTAATAAACCAAGTTTATGAAAATCTAACAATTTTTTATTTTATTTTATGTAGTTATTTCTTGAAAGGATACTTACATTTAGCTACACAAAGGCACCAAATTGTCATTGCTCAAGGCAGAACTAGAAAAATATCTCCACAACTTTGGTAGGCGTTATCCTCCAAGTACTCAATCCTTTAAGCTAGCCGAATGGTACTTGGTGAAGGTTTTAAAGCCAGGCTCCGTTTTAAAGGTTTTAAAAGAAGACATTTGATGCACTTCAATTTGAAATAATGACCAAAGCTGGCATTTCAAACGTACAAGGCTTCTCTTGCACAAGCTTTTCATTACAACGTCACCTGAAATGATCATTTTACATGGTATACCCGTGTTATTTCTACAGTGTTATTGATGGACGACCCATTAGCCTCAACTGGTTTTGGATGGAGAATCAATGCTGATGACTCATAATTCTCGTCAGACCTATGCGTTAGTGAACTCCCTGAAGATGTCATTCTTACCTGTACTTGCAAAAGCTGTCGTACAAAACAATGCAGGTGCCACAGAAACAATGTTTCTTGTACGTCATTTTGCAGATGCAACATGTCTTGTGACATTCAGAAACATGTAAAATACTTGAAATGACCATTGAACACTGTGAATAATTTGTGATTCTTTATGTATCGTAATTTAGTAGTGACACTTCAATACATTAATTTCTATTCTTACCTTGTATATATTTTTTATTTTTATTTTCTGTTTTCTCCTTCAATATTTACAGCCAAGAGTCGCAGAGGGGTAAAAATTGTCCCATCTTATAGGAAATTTATGAGGAATCCCAAAAACATGTTGTATTTCGTATAGGTATACTGGAAAGAACAGAAAATTACGAAATTCAATACGGCCTACGGCGCGTATATGCATAAAACAAAATGACGTTCTATAAAATTTATGTCCGGGTTGCCAGATGTCTACCCAAGATTTTATCCTTCCTTTGGGCGTGCCCTAACAGGATCTTAAGAGAAACCTCGTCCACCTCAAAATCCCGACGGGTCTTATGGCCAGGGACTGTATTAATATTTGCGCCAGAGCGCAAAATGAAACTCCCGGCCGTAGGTTCAAGAAAAAAGAAAAAACAAAACAAATGTGTGATGATTCTTCCACACATCGTTTGGAATTATTGATTAATTCCTTCTTCTACAGTGAGCTCCTTCAAGCATGGTTTGTCGGCGAACGCGAAACCTGAGAATTCGTGTCCGTCTTTCTCGAGAGGGAGCGTAATGTAACATGCTATTAATGGGACGAAGGAATCAAAACGGCAGAACTAAGTATTGCTGGTGTGGTACAATCGAGGAAACATCTCGCTTTGAAGTAGGAAGATGTGGCTCCGTATCCCACCACCGGCAGAAAACACGGCCATTCGCTATACCTCTAAATTGCTTTTTCTGAAGCCAATGTGTTCCCTTCCAGTCTAAGTTTCGAAATTCACGTCGCTGTTTCTTGATATTAGGAAATACTCAAACATACTATCACATAATTCATCTATCTCTATTAGTTCATGCGGACACAATTGTATGTATAATGTATTAATGTTCTCTCTCATTTACAGTCAAAAGCTAAAGTCAGCGGCATCGGAATCGCGGGGCTGAAGGGGGGGGACTACCCCCGCAGTCATTTGAGTGCAGTGACGAAATACTAAGTTTGCTCCCTCATTTTTCTTCCTTTGTAATTTTGTTCGTAATCAGTAGTCGGATAATTTTTTTCTTCTTTTTTTTTTTTTTTTATTTCCTGCCATTTAAAATTCCTTCTGATAAAATAAAATATTGTTTTCTACTTCAATTACACTGGGAACAATTTTTTTCTTATTTTCTGTTGCATGATATTTCTTAACTGATTCTAAGTATTTTTTTCAAGTCTGATTTCAAATCTGAAATCGGTTTTGCTCTACATGCTCTAGTTTTAATGCAATTTGAAGCTTGTTATTTTCGCAAAAAAGGGACTCTCTTTGCTTTTTGCACTAGGGATAGCTTGAGAACTACGCTCACATCTACCCTAACCGTAGACTAATTAGGCTATTTTTTTTTACAAACATCAACATTATTTCTTAATCTCAAAGACTGCAGTCTTGTGACGATTATACATGTATATATTCCATTTTCCCGTGACATTGCCTTCAAAATTTCAAAAAATTTTCAAAATCTTAAATTCTAAGGTGATTTTTAAACCCGTAAACAAAATGAGATTTTTAGGATAAAAGGACTATGTTGAAGACAAAAACTCGTGGGGAATTTACCAAATTCCTGGTAAATGTGTCGCTTCGTATATCAGACAGACCCGTAGAGCCTTGCCTTTTTGGATTGAAGGAGCACAAGATCTACATTCGGAATTGTGACCTAAAGAAGTCATCGATGGCTAAACACTGTTACGAAAAGGACCACGGATTTCTCTTTGAAGATGCAAAACTAATTGACAAGCCAGATTTAACAACCAAACTTGATATTTTGGAAGCTTTCCATATATATATCAGAAGTATTCGCAACTTGTTAATGACATGGCATCCACCCCGTTTCTATCAAGCGCGTGGAAGCATCTAACCAAAACACGTGACTGTAAACACCATTTATGATGTCATATACAATTTGAATATTTACCTGCCATTCGTCCTGATGAAGCTAAGTCAGTACCGAGTGAAACCATGGTCGGTTTGAAAAAATAAATATTTGTGACATACTACGTTTTATTATCTTAATATATATCAATATTCTTTATCTTTATTGTTAATTTTAGATTCTAGAAATTTATCTGATTTACACAAAAATAACACCTGTTTTTCTCCGTTTCAGATCTGATCATGGCTTCTTCAAGTAGACATAAATGTGTAAATAATCCTGATGCATTCTATTATGTATGTGGCTGCTGCACACTTCTTCGTCAAAGGCGCAATACAACTTCGTTTGTGAGACGTGCCTATAAAGTCTATTTTTAAGTTCCCCTTGGCGACCAAGACAAGAAATGGGCTCCTCATATTCTGTGTCATAATTGTGAAGAAATGCTTCGTGACTGGACAAAAGGAAAACGAAACGGTCGGCATTTTGGAGGTCCCATGGTTTGGCGAGAACCCAAGGACCACATAACTGACTGCTATTTTCGCCTGGTCAACACGAAGCGTGTCGGCAAGAAAAACCGGCGTAAGATCTCCTATCCCAATATTTCCTCAACAATTCGACCTACTCTGCACTCTGAGAAGCTCCCGGTTCCAGTTTTTAATTGTTTTGCGTTATCTGAAAATGAAGGCTGTGAACATGATCAGGAAGAGCACTAAGACTGTGATAACGGGCTTCAAGAAACGTTTTCAGAATCTGAAAACTCCTCATCTGATACCAAACATTCATCCGCACCTCGGCAGTTTAGCCAACCGTAATTGAATGACTTAGTGCGTGATTTAGGGCTCTGCAAGAAAGCAGCTGAGTTATTTGCCTCCAGGCTGCAAAAAAAATCCTACTTGACCGTTCTACAAAAGTTTCTTATTTCCGAAAGCTGGACCAGATTTTTGTGGACTTTTTTTAAAAAGACGAGCAGTTTGTTTACTGCCATGATATCCCAGGTCTTCTCAGGCAATTAGATGTAACCTCATTTAGTCCAACATAATGGCGATGATTTCTAGACAGATCAAAGCGCAGCCTCAAATGTGTTCTCTTGCACAATGGCAATGTTTATGGAGCGGTTCCAGTTGGTCACTCAGTGAATTTGCGAGAAGAATATAATGACATAAAAATGGCCATTCTCACTCAAATATCACGAGCACAACTGGATCATTTGTGCGGACCTGAAAATGGTCAACTGAAAGGCTTCACGAAGATTCCATGCTATCTCCGCATGTGGGACAGCCGAGCTCAAGAGAAACGCTAAACCCAGAATGAGTAGCTTATCCGTGAAACTCTAAAGGCAGGCATGCCAAACATTGTGAATGACCCAATATCAAGCCGAGAGAACACTATTTTCCCTCTACTCCATATCAAGCTCGGTTAGATGAAACAGTTTGTGAAGGCATCAAGTACTGATGGTAAATGTTTTCAACGTAAAATTTCTGTTTTTCCTGCTCTGTCTTTCGAGATCAAAGCAGGTGTGTTCGATGGACCTCAAATTCGTGCCCCTGTACGTGATAAGAAACTTGTCAGGAAGATGAATGACAAGGAGAAGGCGTCATGACTGCCTTTTGCACCAGTTATGGAAAACTTTCTTGGTAACAAAGAGGCAGATAACTATGAGCAGCGTTGCATTCAGAGAGTTTTTTTTCGGGGGGGGGGGTAATCACAATTGTTAATGGGGCTGAAACTTGTTGACTGATTATATACATATAATCACAATTTTGTTATTTATACACGGTCAAATCACATTATTGTGACCACCAGTTAATATCCAGAGTAACCGCCGTGTGCAGCGCTGACAGCAGCTAAACAGGCTAAGAGTGACTCAGTAAGGTGCTGGAAGGTGTTCACAGGTATGTGGAGCCATGCTGACTGCAGTGCATCGGACAGCTGCAAGAGGGTGCGTGGCGGAGGATCCATAGAGCGAACAACACGATCGAGGTGGTCCCACAGATGCTCAATTGGGTTTAAGTCTGAGGAATTAGTGAATTAGTTTGAAGTCTTCATCGTGCTCCTCCAACCACTCTCGCTCATTTCTAGCTGTGTGATACGTTGCATTGTCGTGCTAGAAGATTCCGTTTGCCCCGCGGAAGACAATCAGCATGTATGGGTGCACGTGGTCTGCAAGGATGGATCCATAACGAATTCGATCCATAGTGCCTTCCACAGGTACGAGTGGACCCAGAGAATGCCACGAAAACGTTCCCCAGACCATAACGTTGTCCCCACCGGCTTGTGTTCTTCCATCAGTGGTTGAAGAGTGTTTGTTCTCCGATGTTTCTCGTCTTATACGCCGACGTCCATCCGTTCGATGAAGCAGCAAGCGTGACTCATCGGGTAAGGTAATCCTTCGCTAATCAGCGGAGGTCCGATTCTGATACTGCCCTGCAAATGTAAGCCTTTTCTGCCGATGCACCTTCGTTAGCATAGGTGCAGTGACCATCGGTCTGCATCGGAACCCCATACGCAGCAGGGTTCGCTGAACTGTCGTTTTAGACGCACTTCCAGTAGCCTCCTAGTTTATTCGGCCAGTGAGTTGCTCCAATGTAGCGTGTCGATCGGCTCTAAGGCACCTTCGAAGCCGATGTTCACCCCTCACATTAATGACATGTGGTGCTCCGCAGTTTCCATGTTGCTTATGCGCAATGATGTCATTTCTCCAACCATGATACACTTTAACCACAGCAGCACGCGAACAGTTCGCAAACTGAAAGATTGAATGAACGTTGCTCTAAAATACTGCCATGTTTTCAGAATGAGTACAGTACACCTTATATACCCTCCAAGCCATGTCACGACATGTGTCTTCATTCATTGGCTACTCGCTGTTGACGTCAAAAGTAGTAGGTGGTCACTATAATGTGACTCGACTGTGTATATGCATTAATATGATACGTATATATAAAAATTTTAAATAGAATATTTTTCATATGCCCGTGCATTGCAAATGCAAATTTCAAGAAATCTACGCATACAAGTGATTAAAAGTGTAAATTTGTTATACCTTTGCTTTAAATCAGGAATGCACCACGGATTTCACCTTGGTTTGGTGCAAAAAGTTCAGGATACCAGTAAGATAACGCTATGCTGCAGACCCCCCCCCCCCCCAAAGAAACATTAAGAGTGGAAAAATGTCTTCGCCTTACTACAAACGTGTTTCTGATTATTATGGAATCATTACATTGTTACCTGAAAACGTATGGTGTATACCATTCCCCTGCCATTTGGTTTCAGCCTTTTTACCAAACCTAATTAACCGTTTGGATGCCAGTTAGAGGGGCATAGTTTTTTTTTTTTTTTTTAACAGAGTGTAAACCACACACCGGCAGAAAGAAAAACCTTTTTATGGGAATAATTTCTAATAATTTGCTATTGTTAAAAATTAAGTAGCAAATATTTTGTTTTATTGGAAGCATTAACGTTACGTTAGCTACCCTGAGGCTTAACCATATACATGGAAAGTAGGCATCGAGATGACTGAAATAAAGCTGCATGTCAGCTTCCAAAATATTATGATGTATTGCAGCGTAAAAACATCTCTACTCTCTGGAATTAGGTTTTTATTGCGAGAGTAGTTCGAGTTATCAATGCTTGAAAAATTGCCCCTTCAGCGAGGACTGCTTAATGTTTTATTGAAGAATGATAGAAATTTAAGATTGACTTCAATAGGGATGTTTTTTTTTCTTTATTATCAATATTGTAATATTTTCCTGATATTTTTAAATTAATTTCTCCAAATATTCAGCTATAAACGAAAATAATTAGACTAAATATAAAGGGAGATCACCCAAGATGCCTCAATACTGACTATGAGGTTCTCGTTTCTAGAATGACGATGAAGCAGCTCTATCAAGAGCGCTGGGACAAACATATGATGGCAGACTACTGCTGCCACATCAAACGAGATTGCTCTGAGAAAGTCGGCAAACGCCACAGCTACAAGCGTAAATTCTTGCCTGAATAGGACATATTTGAATTTTGCATCCCATCCTTATCAGTTGTTCTGAATCACCTATCATCTTTATGTCGAAATATATGTTAATTTAAAGTAAAAAGCATACTCATATTTGACTATAATGGATAAATGTTTCAGATTTGACAAGTGGCGATACATATTTTACTCCACACAAGTGATTTTTTTTTTGCCTTTTTTCAAACTTTAATGCATATTGTGATGCACCTACACGTTTTTGTGAATAAATAAAGAATATATTTTCCAAGACGGTTGTTTAAGCCTAATTTTAAGACTGTGTGACAATAAATTCCTCAGATAGACCATGTCATCATGCGAGAGGCGTCAAAATTTCGCGTCAAATGAAAATGTTGAATTGCAAAAAAATCTAGAGTTAACAGAAAAAAACTAACTTCAGATTTGAATTCAGCCCACTCAAATTAGGTAAGAACAAGTGCTGGTATCAATGCAATAAAAGCTTTGTTCCCCAGTGTTATTAACCGCCCAAAACTCAGAATTTTTGAGACCCTGAACGTTGGGTACACTCTCCTCTCGTGTCCAGTATGCGAAGTAAAAGGTTTCACGAAGCTCTATTAAAACAAATTATTGTGCTTTTATATAAAGAGCAAGAGCGTTCTCTATTTCACTTAAATGTAATACAGGGTGATTCACTAAGGACTGAACGCTTATTTTTTTAATCAACTCACGATTGCAAAGGCACATTTAAATGAAATTAATGTAAACCATACCTTGATTCATGACAAAAAGGAATGTCTCATAGAAGATGCTGGAAGTCCCCACTGCCAGCGTGCAGGCACACATTCACCCGACGCTCCATATTGGCGATTGGGCGATGTAGCGTAGCGACGTCGACGGCAGCAATTTCACCTGTGATGTTGTCTTTCAGTTCCTCAATTAACCTTGGCTTGCTTTTTAAAAGTTCCTAGAGAAAGAAACTTGGGGGTGTCAGGTCGGGAGACTTAGGCGGCTGCAGGTTTTTGGAGATAATCCTGTCCTGGAAAGAGCTTCGAATTTCTGCCATGCTCTTATTGGAGATGTGGCACGGTGCATCGTCCTGTCGAAAGTAACCATCTGCAAGTTCCTGATCATCCAGCTGGTTCAAAAACTCATTGAAGATTTCCAAGTATCGGTCGGTATTCATCAATCTTCCCGTTCTCTCCAGCTTCGAAATGGTGGCTCTGATGGATTGTTTACTCCTACTAAATTTCTTCAGGAACTCGTCCTGAGATTGTTTGTAGGAACCGGTTACCCATTACTGACGTACAATGAACACACGCTCTTCAATTGAGTACATCTTCATTCGACCTCCTCGCTTAAACTGTCTGCGGAGACAAGCTATTCTCCCACCACTACTAGACAGATGGCGCGTCAGTGCGGCGCAACCCAGCTGCCGGGAAGACATTTTATTCACAGGTAATGCATGTAGACTGCTTCGTCAGGGAAGAAAGAACCGCTCCGTTCGGGTTTCACGCTCATCGTATATTCCCCATCTCATATATTCCACATAATAAGTGTTCAGTCCCGAGTGAATCACCCTGTACATTGTACAATCAGTCTTTCTTCAAGAAAGGAAATAGAAGAAGGAGAAAGGAAAGAGATATATTTTTGTTCATGTGTTGTTTGATGTACGAGAGTTGTACCGAAAGTAATGCAAAAGGGGGCATAACTTTTTAATTAACTGACAGCGGTAGTTCAAATTACGTATGTTGGTAGAGTAACTCTCTCTTTATACAAGGATACTAATCAACGTAGTCTCCATCACAAGCGATGCATTTGCGCCATCGTTGAGCCCAACTCTCGAATCCTCTTTGAAAAAATTCAGGCGTGGACTGTTGTACCCACTTCTTCACAGCCACTTTCACCTCGTCTGTGCCACCAAATCGTTGTTTCCGTAGGCTGTCCTTCATTGGACCGAACAGGTGGAAGTCGGAGGGTGCCAGATCTGGGTTGTACGGTGGATGTGAGACCACCTACCATTCTAATTTGCCGAACGCCTGATTTGTTGCCAAAGATGTGTGGTGCTCTCGCATTGTCAAGGTGAATACCATTCTAATTTGCTGAACGCCTGATTTGTTGCCAAAGATGTGTGGTGCTCTCGCATTGTCAAGGTGAATGTGGATCTTTTTTAGATTCATGTTCTGTCTCTTCTTCCTCCTTATGGCTTCTCTAAGCTTCTTGAGTGTCTCAATGTACAGCTCGCTGGTCACGGTACGGCCACGTTCCAGAAAATCAAGGAGAATATCACCCCTGTCATCCCAAAAAACAGTTACCATGACTTTCTGTGGTGATCGCTAGCTCTTGAACTTTTTAGGCCTTAGAGAAGAGATGTGACGTCATTTCATGGATTGATTCTTCGTTTCTGGATAGTAAAGATACGCCCACGTTTTATCCCCTGTCACCAGATCGAAAAAAAACAACGTGTCTTCATTGGCTTCAAACGCTTCCAGCAGATCAGAGCAGACTTCCACCCTTCTCTCCTTCAAATCGGGTGTTGAGTGCCGAGGTACCCACTTTGCACACATTTTCCGATACCTTCCACCATCTTCTTTCTGTATGGCATTGTGACCACAGTCCAGCTGTTGAACAAGCTCACGCATTGTGACTCGTCTCTCGGCGCGTCCACTCGCTGGCGATTCTTCTCAGTGGTCGCAGATGATGGTCTCCCACTCCGTGGTATGTCTTCAATGCTGATTTCCCCTATTTTTTTTACTTTTCACCCATCTGTGAACGTTGTTCCTTTCAATGGTATCATCTCCGTAAACATTCTGTAGCCTTCTGTGGATGTCAGGCGGCGTGCACTCATCCTTCGTCAAAAGCTCAATAACGGCACGTTGCTTTTGCTTGGAATCCATTATTTACCTGCAATGAAGAAGAGGGTTACTATAGAGGAAGAGTTACTCTAGCGACATGTGCAAACTGAACGACCTCTGTCAGTTAATAAAAAAGTTATACCCCCTTTTGCATTACTTTCAGTGCAACCCTCGTATAACGCAAGTGCTACGGTTCATGGAAATTTTATTTTATTTCATTTTATTTTATTTTATTTTATTTTAGTTTAGTTTAGTTTTTGATTGGGGGTTTAACGATTACCGTGAGCAACTCAATGGGCTATAAGCAATTGCTCGTACCTAATTTAGGGCTACTGGTTCAGGGTAAAAGGGAGAGCCAGTGCCGTAAAACAAACACAACACCAATGCCTCACCGGGATTCAAACCCGGACACAACTCGGACGAATGATCAGAAGCCAGATGCGCCATCGGGGCGGCATTGGGGAATTCCTAGACAAATGTTTGGAGGTGTTCAATTCAATAATATGACATCAGTAAAACGCTTTATATAGAAAACCATAACATAGATATAAAATTCAAATACTGATTTAAATTTTGCCGATGTAATTGTTTTATCGGTAACATATTCAAATGAGGTCATCACGTTCTGTTGTACAAAAGCGAAACATGTTGTATGATCTGTCTAAAAAATGCTATCTTGCCCTTGTTGCCAAAAAAATAGTTCCGCCTCCCCTGGCTGAAGCCCGTTCCGTTCATTCCTCTCGTTATAATAACAAGGGGGGAAACGGAAAATCCGGGAAAATTTCTCACGAAGCGTCAGCTCTTTGTATACGTCTTATATTATTATTTTACATTACTTTTGATACAAATGCCTAGGACATATTTCATAATTTCTCAAAGGTGAACGGCAAATTTGCCCCATAACTTACTTTAAGACTGAATTCCAGTTTGATGTAGATTAAACAACCCCTACACTTTCCTTAATCCGTCGATGCCAGTAAAGAGTCTAGCATCTTAAAAGAGCACTACGTCAAGTGGTCCTTGGAAGTAGTGGAATAAGGGGTATAAACATCACCACCCCCTTCCTCGAGGGAGAGCTTAGGGTGACCTGTCATTGCAGGTGACAACCCAGATGCAACTTCTCTAACGATTTAAGTGCGGAGTTCTGTAAGTGTCGGTTCCCTGAGCTGTCGCAAGGAGCCTCATGCTAGTTTAATGAACTCCTTATGAAACCTCTGGAATTGAGGAGAAGTAATGCCGATACTGCTTTTGATGACGGGAATAAACTCGATATAAATGTCTGACGCTGAAAGATTAAGTAGAAACGTGGCATCTTTGAAATGCGGCAATTGTTCGTGCTTCGAGAACTGCTGTTGAATTGAAAAGACCCGCTTCAAAGTCTAATTCGCTCCCAGATACCCTCCCGTTTGCTCTCCCATGAGCCGCTAATTTCAAACTTGCACCGCGATATTTGAATAGACTTTTCCATATTGACTTTAATGCGCTTTTACTGATTTTATATTTTTCCCCGCGTATAAACTTACACGTTAAGGAAGTAATAAGGCAACGAAGAATATAAATAATATAAATAATCTCTGTGTCCTGTTGCTTGGTCCTGGAAACACATAAATCTGGCCAATTTATGTGAATTTTCATTCAGGACTGACAACAGTCTAACACATTTTCTATGAGAGAAAATGAGAAAATGTGTGATCGTTTTTTTTCTAAGTGGTCTCTCATTTCTCTTGACACTATGCAGGAGGTGGATATATATATATACCCAAGAGCAGAGTTAAAGATTTAATTTACACCATAGAAGCCCTCCAGTTCCCGCACGTTTCGGAGTGGTGGTGATTTAGTGCGAACCCGTTTTTTCAAGTCGAACCACAAATATTCAATTGGGTTCATGTCAGGCGAATTTGGAGGCCAGGGCTTTAAGCGAAAGTCATCAGCATGTTCCCTGAACCACTCCTCGATGATTCTGGCAGTGTGGCATAGCGCATTATCCTGTTGGTAATGGCCATCACCAGGGAATTACTTTATTTTAATTTTTTTACTCGTGCCTGTTGGGTCTTCAGGTTTTCTTTGTTGTTTTTGTCCTTGTTAAATATTTTTATTATTTTTATTTTTTTCATTACAGTCTCTACTTTGTAGTATATGTATCATCATCATCATCATTGTCAACCATTATCAATCCACTGCTGGACGAAGGTCTCCCCAAGTTTCCTCCACAACGGTCTGTCTTGTGCCAATCTCCTCCATGTCACTCCCGCATACTTACGAATTTCATCCACCCATCTTCCATGTGGTCTTCTTCTGGGTCTTTTCCTGTCCCTTGGATTCCAATCTAAAATTTCGGCTGTCCATCGATGGTCTGTTCTTCTGGCAGTATGTCCAGCCCATTGCCATTTCAGGGATTTAACTCTGATCATGATGTCTTCCACTCTTGTCATTTTTCGGATCCACGTGTACCTCTTCTTATCTCTCCTGGTTACACCAAGCATGCACCTCTCCATGCTGCTTTGAGTTGTCTGCAGCCTTTGTATGTCTCTTTTAGCTAAGGTCCACGTCTCTGCACCATACGCAAGCACTGGAAGGATGCATTGATCAAACACTTTTCTTTTAAGACATAATGGCATATTGCTCTTGAAAATTATGCTGTTTCTTCCAAAAGCTCTCCAGGCAAGTTTTGTACGCCGATTAATTTCTTCACCAATGTGACCCTCACTTGATATCTGCTGTCCAAGATAAACGTACGTGTCTGTTATCTCCAGCTTTTCTCCATCAATCGATAAATCTTCATTTCTTGTAAATGCATTGTACATCACTTTTGTCTTCTGAAAGTTCATTTTTAATCCCACTTCTTTACTCTTGTCAGCAAGTTCTTGGATCATACTCTGTAGCTCTGATGGGGTAGTTGCAAAAATGACTATGTCATCAGCAAAACAAAGGTGGGTTAGATAATCTCCATTAATCTTTATCCCTTTGTTTTCCCAGTTCAGTGATTGAAAGACATTTTCCAATGTGGCATTAAAGAGCTTCGGAGATATGGTGTCACCTTGTCTCACTCCTTTTCCAATTTTTATGTGTGTTGTATTTTCAAACAGCCGAATCGTTGCACTTGCATTTTCATAGATGTTATTAATAATATTAATGTATGCATCTTCAATACCGCAGGATTTCAGAGCCATTGCAACTGCTGATGGTTTCACCGAATCAAAGGCTTTTTCATAATCGGTAAAAGCCATGCACAATGGAAGTTCATATTCCCTCGCTCTTTCAATTAGTTCTCTCAGAACGTGGATATGATCGATTGTGCTGTAGCCACTCCTGAATCCAGCTTGTTCTCTCGGTTGAGCCATGTCCAGTGTCACCTTAAAGCGGTGTGAAAGAACTTTAGTGAAGATTTTATAAACCACTGATAGGAGGCTGATAGGTCTGTAGTTCCTGAGATCCTCAATGTCACCTTTTTTATGTAGCAAGATCATTGTAGCGTTGTTCCAATCCTCAGGAATTTTCCCTTCATTAAGGCATCGAGTGAAAATTTGGGCGAGTACTGTTTCGATTTCTCCACTTGCTTCTTGTATGATGTCTACAGTAATTCCATCTTCTCCTGGAGCTTTTCCCCGCTTCATGTTCTTGATTGCATGTGCAACTTCTGCTGGAAGGACTGGAAGAACTCTGGTACTGGTACCTTTCATGATGTCTGGAGTACATGTATCATCTCTTTCATATAATTTGGAGCAGAAATCTTTCACTCTTGTCAAAATTTCGCCTCTATTTCTTGTTACAGAACCATCTTCTTTTCTCAGTGCCATAATCTGTTTTTTCCCCTTACTGAGATGTCTTTTTGCTATCTTTAGGCTTTGGTTGTTTTCAATTGCTTTCCTTACTAGTTCACAGTTGAATTTCCTTACGTCTTCAGTGATACTTTTTCGTACTGTCTTGCATAGCTCTATATATTCCACTTTGGAAGTCACATCTTCTTTAGTTGTCCTCATCACTCTTCTTTTTTGCATCAACATTTTGGTTTTTCCTGATAATTTGTTCACATGCAATTTGTTCTTAGACCCACCTAATTTTGTTGCTGTTTCCATAAGAGCTTTGGTTACTTTTCTGTTAACTTCAGAAATATCCACTTCTTCCGATGTTAGGCCTTCTAAAGCAGAGAATCTGTTCTTCAGTTCCAATTTGAAGGTATTATGGTGTTTTTTAAGCTTGGTTATGTCAATACATTTTGTTTGTCTTATGAGCTTGCTATGTTCGAGTTTAGTGTTGAGGTGCATCTTACATCTCACCAATCTATGGTCACTGCCTGTGTTGAACTTGTTCAGCACACTGCAGTCTTCTATGACGAATTTTTTGTTACACATAATAAAATGAATTTCACTTGTCGTCCCATTTGGATGTCTCCATGTCCATTTCCTGTGTGGCTTTTTCTTGAAGAAGGAGTTCAAGATGAAAAACCCTTCTGCCTCTGCAAACTCTACGAGAGTATTTCCACGCTGGTTTCTGTTGCCGTGACCGAATTTTCCTACTGAAGTTTCATTCTGTTGCCGTTGCCCTATTTTTGCATTGAAATCTCCCATAATTATTTTCAAGTGCTGCTTACCTTTATTATTTAGATCACGAATTTCCTCATAAAATTCTTCAATTTCTTCTTCAGCATGACTTGTGGTGGGTGCATAAGTTTGAATAATCTGAGCCTGGTATCTTCTCGAGAGTTGGATAACGAGTCGTGCAGCTCTGGCAGAGGAACTTTCAACTTCTACAACTTTATCCTTCAGTTTCTTGTTTATTATAAATCCAACACCACTAGTTCTGCCAGTATCTGTCCCACGATAGTAGAAGAGATGTCCACTTTTCAGTTCAATGAGATCTTCTCCTTTTCTCCTTACCTCACTTAGCCCGACGATGTCCCACTTGATCCTTTGTAGTTCCTCTTCCAATTCAAGAAGCCTTGAATCAGAAGATAGGGAGCGTCCGTTGTATGTAGCCAAGGTCAGCATCAGATGGCAGCCTAGTCCGGTCCTCCGGGGATTCTTAGCACCCTCTGCCTTCATGTCGCACTGGCCGCTGCCTTGGCCAGGTACATTCCAGCTGCCGGAGACTGGGGGCCAAGATTTAAGTTGTGGAGTCATTTTGGAGGGGTTTGGCCATAACTCACCACGCTGGCCAAGCGGGTTGGTGAGGGTGGGATAGCATTTCCTCTAATCCCGATGGTATAGTTATACCGCTATTGGCGGTCGTCAGAGCCCTTTTAGTGGGAACAGGATGTACCACGAGAAGGCGGGGTTGACATTTGTCAAGGAGAGGCTGTGATGTTACGCACCACCTGACCTTACATCCCGTATTTGTATATATATATATATATATATATATATATATTCTATTAAGAAGAGACCTAAGCAAAAAATATTTTTGACTCATACCAAGTACAACATAGAAAAGGTTATGTATCTACCGGTGTGAGTAAAAAGAGAAAAAATAAAAAATAAAATAAAACAACTGAATGTAGAAAGTGTCGAGAATACTGAGCCTTGGCTTTATCAAGGACCAGCAAAAACTCTGCATTTTCTCACTTCCACAAAGACCTAGTTGGAAATGGGTTTCTGCAAAGCCATAGATGCAAGTAATAAGCCCACCAACATTTTAAAAAAAATATATATATATATATGTCATGACCTCCGCAGAGTTGTATGACCTAGCTTTAGTTAACCATTTAGCTTGCATCCATAACTTTCATGGCCCGACCCATGCTCTTCATCTGTTACTATTAAACAGAAAGAAGAAGATTAAAGAAAACTCAAGTTGTGAGAGTGACATAATAATTAGAAATAATGTTCAGCAATAACGAAATGCCAAGTTCGCCTGAGAGAGAATTTAAACCTGAATAGCAATGCAAAAGTATTCCAAATTCTTACATTGCAATTAAAAAAGGAAATATTAATTATTTGAAACTCAGATTCTTGAAAGAAAACTTGATTCTAAAACCCCTACTCCACAACTTCTGACAACACAAAAACGAGAATAAATTAAAGACAATAATTAACTAAAGAAATGCTTTGTGAAGGTTATATGACATAAACAATTAGTTGCAATGTGTACAAAGTATTTCAGCAGTGCTTTAAGTGCATAATTAAGTAGTTATTAAGAACTTAACTACTTTGAAAACACAGCGCAAAGTAAAAGAACTATGATTGGCCAGCTGCTTGGCCTAAGTTTCCTAAAAACGCGCAAAGTTACCAAGAAAAGAAAGAGTTAAAACCCGCAAAAACGTTAACAGACTTGCCAGTGCCTAAATGCTAAAAAGCAAAAAATAACAGAGAAAAAAGGTACAAGAAGTACAAACATTGAACTTGGAAAAACTAAAACCCAAAGACAATGAAGAGAGCTTACCTCTTATGCAACTGAACTTTCTCCACACAAGAGGAAACATGGCCGACCTTTTCCCCAAACTTCCAAACTCCTCTGCCACTCCCTAGTAGCTGGGGGCAGTATGGGTGGGGCTGAAGGCCTCCACACACTGAAAGAATCCAACTCGCGGAGATTTTAACCAGAAAAAAATATATATACTTAAGACTGTGGACCTGTATGATCAGAAAGAGCAGAATTAACTCTCCAGAATACATGAGAAATATTATAAAATACACAAGTGGTGTATTTAATAATCTTTGCATGTATTTAATCACCTTAGTGAGCTTCCATAGATTATTCAGAATCCTATTAATTTTAATGTTAGTTTTACTATTTTTAGTATAGCTATTTTAGTGAGTGAATAACTAGTTTTCTTTTTTATTTGTTTTTATTTTCTTTTATAAACAGATTTTTAAGCTTTTTTTGTGATTTTGTCTATATTATTTAATTTTTTATTTTAATAGGACCTTCATATCCATAGCACTAAGGTTCCTTTTAGTAGTTAATAGGCATCCTCTAGCCAACTTCCAAACGGCTTTAATTGGTCAGAATCATATTATTAACTGTGTAGAAAATTAAAGCAGATCTGCCAACCTTACCCTATTATTCAGAATAATTTTTCTTAAAGTTCTTTTGATGAAAGAAGAAGGAATTTCGTTCTCTAGAAAACTGTCTAATAGTATATTTACCAAGGCTCAGTATTCTCGACACTTTCTACATTCAGTTGTTTTATTTTATTTTTTATTTTTTCTCTTTTTACTCACACCGGTAGATACATAACCTTTTCTATGTTGGACTTGGTATGAGTCAAAAATATTTTTTTTGCTTAGGTCTCTTCTTAATAGAATGTGAATTCTGAATTTTCATATCTGCTGCGTTGCGCGTTTTAATTTTCAGGATATTTTGCAACTTTCGTTTTAAATTCAAAAGTTTTTCCTTAGTTTTCAGCTTTGCTCTTCAGTATATATATATATATATATATATATATATATATATATATATATATAGAATCCCCGGAGGACCGGACTAGGCTGCCATCTGATGCTGACCTTGGCTACATACAACGGACGCTCCCTATCTTCTGATTCAAGGCTTCTTGAATTGGAAGAGGAACTACAAAGGATCAAGTGGGACATCGTGGGGCTAAGTGAGGTAAGGAGAAAAGGAGAAGATCTCATCGAACTGAAAAGTGGACATCTCTTCTACTATCGTGGGACAGATACTGGCAGAACTAGTGGTGTTGGATTTATAATAAACAAGAAACTGAAGGATAAAGTTGTAGAAGTTGAAAGTTCCTCTGACAGAGCTGCACGACTTGTTATCCAACTCTCGAAAAGATACCAGGCTCAGATTATTCAAACTTATGCACCCACCACAAGTCATCCTGAAGAAGAAATTGAAGAATTTTATGAGGAAATTTGTCATCTAAATAATAAAGGTAAGCAGCACTTGAAAATAATTATGGGAGATTTCAATGCAAAAATAGGGCAACAGCAACAGAATGAAACTTCAGTAGGTAAATTCGGTCACGGCAACAGAAACCAGCGTGGAAATACTCTCGTTGAGTTTGCAGAGGCAGAAGGGTTTTTCATCTTGAACTCCTTCTTCAAGAAAAAGCCACACAGGAAATGGACATGGAGACATCCAAATGGGACGACAAGTGAAATTGATTTTATTATGTGTAACAAAAAATTCGTCATAGAAGACTGCAGTGTGCTAAACAAGTTCAACACAGGTAGTGACCATAGATTGGTGAGATGTAAGATGCACCTCAAAAGTAAACTTGAACGTGGCAAGCTCATAAGACAAACAAAATCTATTGACATAACCAACCTTAAAAAACACCATAATACCTTCAAGTTAGAACTGAAGAACAGGTTCTCTGCTTTAGAAGGCCTAACATCGGAAGAAGTGGACATCTCTGAAGTTAACAGAAAAGTAACCAAAGCTCTTATGGAAACAGCAACAAAATTAGCTGGGTCTAAGAACAAATTGCATGTGAACAAATTATCAGGAAAAACCAAAATGTTGATGCAAAAAAGAAGAGAGATGAGGACAACTAAAGAAGATGTGACTTCCAAAGTGGAATATATAGAGCTATGCAAGACAGTAAGAAAAAGTATCACTGAAGACGTAAGGAAATTCAACTGTGAACTAGTGAGGAAAGCAATTGAAAACAACCAAAGCCTAAAGATAGCAAAGGGACATCTCAGTAAGGGAAGAAAACAGATTATGGCACTGAGAAAAGAAGATGGTTCTGTAACAAGAAATAGAGGCGAAATTTTGACAAGAGTGAAAGATTTCTACTCCAAATTATATGAAAGGGATGATATGTGCACTCCAGACATCATGAAAGATACCAGTACCAGAGTTCCTCCAGTCCTTCCAGCAGAAGTTGCACATGCAATCAAGAACATGAAGCGAGGAAAAGCTCCAGGAGAAGATGGAATTACTGTAGACATCATACAAGAAGCAAGTGGAGAAATCGAAACAGTACTCGCCCAAATTTTCACTCGATGCCTTAATGAAGGAAAGATTCCTGAGGATTGGAACACCGCTACAATGATCCTGCTACATAAGAAAGGTGACATTGAGGATCTCGGAAACTACAGACCTATCAGCCTCCTATCAGTAGTTTATAAAATCTTCACTAAAGTTCTTTCACACCGCTTGAAGGTAACACTGGACATGGCTCAACCGAGAGAACAAGTTGGATTCAGGAGTGGCTACAGCACAATAGATCATATCCACGTGCTGAGAGAACTAATTGAAAGAGCGAGGGAATATGAACTTCCATTGTGCATGGCTTTTATCGATTATGAAAAAGCCTTTGATTCGGTGAAACCATCAGCAGTTACAATGGCTCTGAAAACCTGCGGTATTGAAGATGCATACATTAATATTATTAATAACATCTATGAAAATGCAAGTGCAAAGATTCGGCTGTTTGAAAATACAACACACGTAAAAATTGGAAAGGGAGTGAGACAAGGTGACACCATATCTCCGAAGCTCTTTAATGCCACATTGGTGAGTGTTTTTCAGTCGCTGAGCTGGGAAAACAAGGGGATAAAGATTAATGGAGATTATCTAACCCACCTTCGTTTTGCTGATGACGTAGTCATTTTTGCAACTACCCCATCAGAGCTGCAGAGTATGATCCAGGAACTTGCTGACAAGAGTAAAGAAGTGGGATTAAAAATGAACTTTCAGAAGACAAAAGTGATGTTCAATGCTTTTACAAGAAATGAAGATTTATCGATTGATGGAGAAAAGCTGGAGATAACAGACATGTACGTTTATCTTGGACAGCAGATATCAAGTGAGGGTCACATTGATGAAGAAATTAATCTGCGTACAAAACTTGCCTGGAGAGCTTTTGGAAGAAACAGCATAATTTTCAAGAGCAATATGCCATTATGTCTTAAAAGAAAAGTGTTTGATCAATGCATCCTTCCAGTGCTTACGTATGGTGCAGAGACGTGGACCTTAACTAAAAGAGACATACAAAGGCTGCAGACAACTCAAAGTAGCATGGAGAGGTGCATGCTTGGTGTAACCAGGAGAGATAAGAAGAGGAACTCGTGGATCCGAAAAATGACAAGAGTGGAAGACATCATGATCAGAGTTAAATCCCTGAAATGGCAATGGGCTGGACATACTGCCAGAAGGACAGATCATCGATGGACAGCCGAAATTTTAGATTGGATTCCAAGGGACAGGAAAAGACCCAGAAGACGACCACATGGGAGATGGGTGGATGAAATTCGAAAGTATGCAGGGGTGACATGGAGGAGACTGGCACAAGACAGACCGTTGTGGAGGAAACTTGGGGAGACCTTCGTCCAGCAGTGGATTGATAATGGTTGACAATGATGATGATGATATAGGGATGTAAGTTCAGGTGATGCGTATCATCACAGCCTCTCCTTGACAAATGTCAACCCCGCCTTCTCGTGGTGCATCCTGTTCCTACTAAAGGGGCTCTGACGACCGCCAATAGCGGTATAACTATACCATCGGGATTAGAGGAAATTATATCCCACACTCACCAACCCGCTTGGCCAGCGTGGTGAGTTATGGCCAAACCCTCCAAAATGACTCCACAACTTAAATCTTGGCCCTCAGTCTCCGGCAGCTGGAATGTACCTGGCCAAGGCAGCGGCCAGTGCGACATGAAGGCAGAGGGTGCTAAGAATCCCCGGAGGACCGGACTAGGCTGCCATCTGATGCTGACCTTGGCTACATACAACGGACGCTCCCTATCTTCTGATTCAAGGCTTCTTGAATTGGAAGAGGAACTACAAAGGATCAAGTGGGACATCGTGGGGCTAAGTGAGGTAAGGAGAAAAGGAGAAGATCTCATCGAACTGAAAAGTGGACATCTCTTCTACTATCGTGGGACAGATACTGGCAGAACTAGTGGTGTTGGATTTATAATAAACAAGAAACTGAAGGATAAAGTGGTAGAAGTTGAAAGTTCCTCTGCCAGAGCTGCACGGCTTGTTATCCAACTCTCGAAAAGATACCAGGCTCAGATTATTCAAACTTATGCACCCACCACAAGTCATCCTGAAGAAGAAATTGAAGAATTTTATGAGGAAATTTGTCATCTAAATAATAAAGGTAAGCAGCACTTGAAAATAATTATGGGAGATTTCAATGCAAAAATAGGGCAACGGCAACAGAATGAAACTTCAGTAGGTAAATTCGGTCACGACAACAGAAACCAGCGTGGAAATACTCTCGTTGAGTTTGCAGAGGCAGAAGGGTTCTTCATCTTGAACTCCTTCTTCAAGAAAAAGCCACACAGGAAATGGACATGGAGACATCCAAATGGGACGACAAGTGAAATTGATTTTATTATGTGTAACAAAAGATTCGTCATAGAAGACTGCAGTGTGCTAAACAAGTTCAACACAGGTAGTGACCATAGATTGGTGAGATGTAAGATGCACCTCAAAAGTAAACTTGAACGTGGCAAGCTCATAAGACAAACAAAATCTATTGACATAACCAACCTTAAAAAACACCATAATACCTTCAAGTTGGAACTGAAGAACAGGTTCTCTGCTTTAGAAGGCCTAACATCGGAAGAAGTGGACATCTCTGAAGTTAACAGAAAAGTAACCAAAGCTCTTATGGAAACAGCAACAAAATTAGCTGGGTCTAAGAACAAGTTGCATGTAAATAAATTATCAGAAAAAACGAAAATGTTGATGCAAAAAAGAAGAGAGATGAGGACAACTAAAGAAGATGTGACTTCCAAAGTGTAATATATAGAGCTATGCAAGACAGTACGAAAAAGTATCACTGAAGACGTAAGAAAATTCAACTGTGAACTAGTGAGGAAAGCAATTGAAAACAACCAAAGCCTAAAGATAGCAAAGGGACATCTCAGTAAGGGAAGAAAACAGATTATGGCACTGAGAAAAGAAGATGATTCTGTAACAAGAAATAGAGGCGAAATTTTGACAAGAGTGAAAGATTTCTACTCCAAATTATATGAAAGGGATGATACATGCACTCCAGACATCATGAAAGATACCAGTACCAGAGTTCCTCCAGTCCTTCCAGCAGAAGCTGCACATGCAATCAAGAACATGAAGCGGGGAAAAGCTCCAGGAGAATGGAATTACTGTAGACATCATACAAGAAGCAAGTGGAGAAATCGAAACAGTACTCGCCCAAATTTTCACTCGATGCTTTAATGAAAGAAAGATTCCTGAGGATTGGAACAATGCTACAATGATCCTGCTACATAAGAAAGGTGACATTGAGGATCTCGGAAACTACAGACCTATCAGCCTCCTTTCAGTAGTTTATAAAATCTTCACTAAAGTTCTTTCACACCGCTTGAAGGTAACACTGGACATGGCTCAACCGAGAGAACAAGCTGGATTCAGGAGTGGCTACAGCACAATAGATCATATCCATGTGCTGAGAGAACTAATTGAAAGAGCGAGGGAATATGAACTTCCATTGTGCATGGCTTTTATCGATTATGAAAAAGCCTTTGATTCGGTGAAACCATCAGCAGTTACAATGGCTCTGAAAACCTGCGGTATTGAAGATGCATACATTAATATTATTAATAACATCTATGAAAATGCAAGTGCAAAGATTAGTCAGTTTGAAAATACAACACACATAAAAATTGGAAAGGGAGTGAGACAAGGTGACACCATATCTCCGAAGCTCTTTAATGCCACATTGGTGAGTGTTTTTCAGTCGCTGAGCTGGGAAAACAAGGGGATAAAGATTAATGGAGATTATCTAACCCACCTTCGTTTTGCTGATGACGTAGTCATTTTTGCAACTACCCCATCAGAGCTGCAGAGTATGATCCAGGAACTTGCTGACAAGAGTAAAGAAGTGGGATTAAAAATGAACTTTCAGAAGACAAAAGTGATGTTCAATGCTTTTACAAGAAATGAAGATTTATCGATTGATGGAGAAAAGCTGGAGATAACAGACATGTACGTTTATCTTGGACAGCAGATATCAAGTGAGGGTCACATTGATGAAGAAATTAATCTGCGTACAAAACTTGCCTGGAGAGCTTTTGGAAGAAACAGCATAATTTTCAAGAGCAATATGCCATTATGTCTTAAAAGAAAAGTGTTTGATCAATGCATCCTTCCAGTGCTTACGTATGGTGCAGAGACGTGGACCTTAACTAAAAGAGACATACAAAGGCTGCAGACAACTCAAAGTAGCATGGAGAGGTGCATGCTTGGTGTAACCAGGAGAGATAAGAAGAGGAACTCGTGGATCCGAAAAATGACAAGAGTGGAAGACATCATGATCAGAGTTAAATCCCTGAAATGGCAATGGGCTGGACATACTGCCAGAAGGACAGATCATCGATGGACAGCCGAAATTTTAGATTGGATTCCAAGGGACAGGAAAAGACCCAGAAGACGACCACATGGGAGATGGGTGGATGAAATTCGAAAGTATGCAGGGGTGACATGGAGGAGACTGGCACAAGACAGACCGTTGTGGAGGAAACTTGGGGAGACCTTCGTCCAGCAGTGGATTGATAATGGTTGACAATGATGATGATGATATAGGGATGTAAGTTCAGGTGATGCGTATCATCACAGCCTCTCCTTGACAAATGTCAACCCCGCCTTCTCGTGGTGCATCCTGTTCCTACTAAAGGGGCTCTGACGACCGCCAATAGCGGTATAACTATACCATCGGGATTAGAGGAAATTATATCCCACACTCACCAACCCGCTTGGCCAGCGTGGTGAGTTATGGCCAAACCCCTCCAAAATGACTCCACAACTTAAATCTTGGCCCTCAGTCTCCGGCAGCTGGAATGTACCTGGCCAAGGCAGCGGCCAGTGCGACATGAAGGCAGAGGGTGCTAAGAATCCCCGGAGGACCGGACTAGGCTGCCATCTGATGCTGACCTTGGCTACATACAACGGACGCTCCCTATCTTCTGATTCAAGGCTTCTTGAATTGGAAGAGGAACTACAAAGGATCAAGTGGGACATCGTGGGGCTAAGTGAGGTAAGGAGAAAAGGAGAAGATCTCATCGAACTGAAAAGTGGACATCTCTTCTACTATCGTGGGACAGATACTGGCAGAACTAGTGGTGTTGGATTTATAATAAACAAGAAACTGAAGGATAAAGTGGTAGAAGTTGAAAGTTCCTCTGCCAGAGCTGCACGGCTTGTTATCCAACTCTCGAAAAGATACCAGGCTCAGATTATTCAAACTTATGCACCCACCACAAGTCATCCTGAAGAAGAAATTGAAGAATTTTATGAGGAAATTTGTCATCTAAATAATAAAGGTAAGCAGCACTTGAAAATAATTATGGGAGATTTCAATGCAAAAATAGGGCAACGGCAACAGAATGAAACTTCAGTAGGTAAATTCGGTCACGACAACAGAAACCAGCGTGGAAATACTCTCGTTGAGTTTGCAGAGGCAGAAGGGTTCTTCATCTTGAACTCCTTCTTCAAGAAAAAGCCACACAGGAAATGGACATGGAGACATCCAAATGGGACGACAAGTGAAATTGATTTTATTATGTGTAACAAAAGATTCGTCATAGAAGACTGCAGTGTGCTAAACAAGTTCAACACAGGTAGTGACCATAGATTGGTGAGATGTAAGATGCACCTCAAAAGTAAACTTGAACGTGGCAAGCTCATAAGACAAACAAAATCTATTGACATAACCAACCTTAAAAAACACCATAATACCTTCAAGTTGGAACTGAAGAACAGGTTCTCTGCTTTAGAAGGCCTAACATCGGAAGAAGTGGACATCTCTGAAGTTAACAGAAAAGTAACCAAAGCTCTTATGGAAACAGCAACAAAATTAGCTGGGTCTAAGAACAAGTTGCATGTAAATAAATTATCAGAAAAAACGAAAATGTTGATGCAAAAAAGAAGAGAGATGAGGACAACTAAAGAAGATGTGACTTCCAAAGTGTAATATATAGAGCTATGCAAGACAGTACGAAAAAGTATCACTGAAGACGTAAGAAAATTCAACTGTGAACTAGTGAGGAAAGCAATTGAAAACAACCAAAGCCTAAAGATAGCAAAGGGACATCTCAGTAAGGGAAGAAAACAGATTATGGCACTGAGAAAAGAAGATGATTCTGTAACAAGAAATAGAGGCGAAATTTTGACAAGAGTGAAAGATTTCTACTCCAAATTATATGAAAGGGATGATACATGCACTCCAGACATCATGAAAGATACCAGTACCAGAGTTCCTCCAGTCCTTCCAGCAGAAGCTGCACATGCAATCAAGAACATGAAGCGGGGAAAAGCTCCAGGAGAATGGAATTACTGTAGACATCATACAAGAAGCAAGTGGAGAAATCGAAACAGTACTCGCCCAAATTTTCACTCGATGCTTTAATGAAAGAAAGATTCCTGAGGATTGGAACAATGCTACAATGATCCTGCTACATAAGAAAGGTGACATTGAGGATCTCGGAAACTACAGACCTATCAGCCTCCTTTCAGTAGTTTATAAAATCTTCACTAAAGTTCTTTCACACCGCTTGAAGGTAACACTGGACATGGCTCAACCGAGAGAACAAGCTGGATTCAGGAGTGGCTACAGCACAATAGATCATATCCATGTGCTGAGAGAACTAATTGAAAGAGCGAGGGAATATGAACTTCCATTGTGCATGGCTTTTATCGATTATGAAAAAGCCTTTGATTCGGTGAAACCATCAGCAGTTACAATGGCTCTGAAAACCTGCGGTATTGAAGATGCATACATTAATATTATTAATAACATCTATGAAAATGCAAGTGCAAAGATTAGTCAGTTTGAAAATACAACACACATAAAAATTGGAAAGGGAGTGAGACAAGGTGACACCATATCTCCGAAGCTCTTTAATGCCACATTGGTGAGTGTTTTTCAGTCGCTGAGCTGGGAAAACAAGGGGATAAAGATTAATGGAGATTATCTAACCCACCTTCGTTTTGCTGATGACGTAGTCATTTTTGCAACTACCCCATCAGAGCTGCAGAGTATGATCCAGGAACTTGCTGACAAGAGTAAAGAAGTGGGATTAAAAATGAACTTTCAGAAGACAAAAGTGATGTTCAATGCTTTTACAAGAAATGAAGATTTATCGATTGATGGAGAAAAGCTGGAGATAACAGACATGTACGTTTATCTTGGACAGCAGATATCAAGTGAGGGTCACATTGATGAAGAAATTAATCTGCGTACAAAACTTGCCTGGAGAGCTTTTGGAAGAAACAGCATAATTTTCAAGAGCAATATGCCATTATGTCTTAAAAGAAAAGTGTTTGATCAATGCATCCTTCCAGTGCTTACGTATGGTGCAGAGACGTGGACCTTAACTAAAAGAGACATACAAAGGCTGCAGACAACTCAAAGTAGCATGGAGAGGTGCATGCTTGGTGTAACCAGGAGAGATAAGAAGAGGAACTCGTGGATCCGAAAAATGACAAGAGTGGAAGACATCATGATCAGAGTTAAATCCCTGAAATGGCAATGGGCTGGACATACTGCCAGAAGGACAGATCATCGATGGACAGCCGAAATTTTAGATTGGATTCCAAGGGACAGGAAAAGACCCAGAAGACGACCACATGGGAGATGGGTGGATGAAATTCGAAAGTATGCAGGGGTGACATGGAGGAGACTGGCACAAGACAGACCGTTGTGGAGGAAACTTGGGGAGACCTTCGTCCAGCAGTGGATTGATAATGGTTGACAATGATGATGATGATATAGGGATGTAAGTTCAGGTGATGCGTATCATCACAGCCTCTCCTTGACAAATGTCAACCCCGCCTTCTCGTGGTGCATCCTGTTCCTACTAAAGGGGCTCTGACGACCGCCAATAGCGGTATAACTATACCATCGGGATTAGAGGAAATTATATCCCACACTCACCAACCCGCTTGGCCAGCGTGGTGAGTTATGGCCAAACCCCTCCAAAATGACTCCACAACTTAAATCTTGGCCCTCAGTCTCCGGCAGCTGGAATGTACCTGGCCAAGGCAGCGGCCAGTGCGACATGAAGGCAGAGGGTGCTAAGAATCCCCGGAGGACCGGACTAGGCTGCCATCTGATGCTGACCTTGGCTACATACAACGGACGCTCCCTATCTTCTGATTCAAGGCTTCTTGAATTGGAAGAGGAACTACAAAGGATCAAGTGGGACATCGTGGGGCTAAGTGAGGTAAGGAGAAAAGGAGAAGATCTCATCGAACTGAAAAGTGGACATCTCTTCTACTATCGTGGGACAGATACTGGCAGAACTAGTGGTGTTGGATTTATAATAAACAAGAAACTGAAGGATAAAGTGGTAGAAGTTGAAAGTTCCTCTGCCAGAGCTGCACGGCTTGTTATCCAACTCTCGAAAAGATACCAGGCTCAGATTATTCAAACTTATGCACCCACCACAAGTCATCCTGAAGAAGAAATTGAAGAATTTTATGAGGAAATTTGTCATCTAAATAATAAAGGTAAGCAGCACTTGAAAATAATTATGGGAGATTTCAATGCAAAAATAGGGCAACGGCAACAGAATGAAACTTCAGTAGGTAAATTCGGTCACGACAACAGAAACCAGCGTGGAAATACTCTCGTTGAGTTTGCAGAGGCAGAAGGGTTCTTCATCTTGAACTCCTTCTTCAAGAAAAAGCCACACAGGAAATGGACATGGAGACATCCAAATGGGACGACAAGTGAAATTGATTTTATTATGTGTAACAAAAGATTCGTCATAGAAGACTGCAGTGTGCTAAACAAGTTCAACACAGGTAGTGACCATAGATTGGTGAGATGTAAGATGCACCTCAAAAGTAAACTTGAACGTGGCAAGCTCATAAGACAAACAAAATCTATTGACATAACCAACCTTAAAAAACACCATAATACCTTCAAGTTGGAACTGAAGAACAGGTTCTCTGCTTTAGAAGGCCTAACATCGGAAGAAGTGGACATCTCTGAAGTTAACAGAAAAGTAACCAAAGCTCTTATGGAAACAGCAACAAAATTAGCTGGGTCTAAGAACAAGTTGCATGTAAATAAATTATCAGAAAAAACGAAAATGTTGATGCAAAAAAGAAGAGAGATGAGGACAACTAAAGAAGATGTGACTTCCAAAGTGTAATATATAGAGCTATGCAAGACAGTACGAAAAAGTATCACTGAAGACGTAAGAAAATTCAACTGTGAACTAGTGAGGAAAGCAATTGAAAACAACCAAAGCCTAAAGATAGCAAAGGGACATCTCAGTAAGGGAAGAAAACAGATTATGGCACTGAGAAAAGAAGATGATTCTGTAACAAGAAATAGAGGCGAAATTTTGACAAGAGTGAAAGATTTCTACTCCAAATTATATGAAAGGGATGATACATGCACTCCAGACATCATGAAAGATACCAGTACCAGAGTTCCTCCAGTCCTTCCAGCAGAAGCTGCACATGCAATCAAGAACATGAAGCGGGGAAAAGCTCCAGGAGAATGGAATTACTGTAGACATCATACAAGAAGCAAGTGGAGAAATCGAAACAGTACTCGCCCAAATTTTCACTCGATGCTTTAATGAAAGAAAGATTCCTGAGGATTGGAACAATGCTACAATGATCCTGCTACATAAGAAAGGTGACATTGAGGATCTCGGAAACTACAGACCTATCAGCCTCCTTTCAGTAGTTTATAAAATCTTCACTAAAGTTCTTTCACACCGCTTGAAGGTAACACTGGACATGGCTCAACCGAGAGAACAAGCTGGATTCAGGAGTGGCTACAGCACAATAGATCATATCCATGTGCTGAGAGAACTAATTGAAAGAGCGAGGGAATATGAACTTCCATTGTGCATGGCTTTTATCGATTATGAAAAAGCCTTTGATTCGGTGAAACCATCAGCAGTTACAATGGCTCTGAAAACCTGCGGTATTGAAGATGCATACATTAATATTATTAATAACATCTATGAAAATGCAAGTGCAAAGATTAGTCAGTTTGAAAATACAACACACATAAAAATTGGAAAGGGAGTGAGACAAGGTGACACCATATCTCCGAAGCTCTTTAATGCCACATTGGTGAGTGTTTTTCAGTCGCTGAGCTGGGAAAACAAGGGGATAAAGATTAATGGAGATTATCTAACCCACCTTCGTTTTGCTGATGACGTAGTCATTTTTGCAACTACCCCATCAGAGCTGCAGAGTATGATCCAGGAACTTGCTGACAAGAGTAAAGAAGTGGGATTAAAAATGAACTTTCAGAAGACAAAAGTGATGTTCAATGCTTTTACAAGAAATGAAGATTTATCGATTGATGGAGAAAAGCTGGAGATAACAGACATGTACGTTTATCTTGGACAGCAGATATCAAGTGAGGGTCACATTGATGAAGAAATTAATCTGCGTACAAAACTTGCCTGGAGAGCTTTTGGAAGAAACAGCATAATTTTCAAGAGCAATATGCCATTATGTCTTAAAAGAAAAGTGTTTGATCAATGCATCCTTCCAGTGCTTACGTATGGTGCAGAGACGTGGACCTTAACTAAAAGAGACATACAAAGGCTGCAGACAACTCAAAGTAGCATGGAGAGGTGCATGCTTGGTGTAACCAGGAGAGATAAGAAGAGGAACTCGTGGATCCGAAAAATGACAAGAGTGGAAGACATCATGATCAGAGTTAAATCCCTGAAATGGCAATGGGCTGGACATACTGCCAGAAGGACAGATCATCGATGGACAGCCGAAATTTTAGATTGGATTCCAAGGGACAGGAAAAGACCCAGAAGACGACCACATGGGAGATGGGTGGATGAAATTCGAAAGTATGCAGGGGTGACATGGAGGAGACTGGCACAAGACAGACCGTTGTGGAGGAAACTTGGGGAGACCTTCGTCCAGCAGTGGATTGATAATGGTTGACAATGATGATGATGATATAGGGATGTAAGTTCAGGTGATGCGTATCATCACAGCCTCTCCTTGACAAATGTCAACCCCGCCTTCTCGTGGTGCATCCTGTTCCTACTAAAGGGGCTCTGACGACCGCCAATAGCGGTATAACTATACCATCGGGATTAGAGGAAATTATATCCCACACTCACCAACCCGCTTGGCCAGCGTGGTGAGTTATGGCCAAACCCCTCCAAAATGACTCCACAACTTAAATCTTGGCCCTCAGTCTCCGGCAGCTGGAATGTACCTGGCCAAGGCAGCGGCCAGTGCGACATGAAGGCAGAGGGTGCTAAGAATCCCCGGAGGACCGGACTAGGCTGCCATCTGATGCTGACCTTGGCTACATACAACGGACGCTCCCTATCTTCTGATTCAAGGCTTCTTGAATTGGAAGAGGAACTACAAAGGATCAAGTGGGACATCGTGGGGCTAAGTGAGGTAAGGAGAAAAGGAGAAGATCTCATCGAACTGAAAAGTGGACATCTCTTCTACTATCGTGGGACAGATACTGGCAGAACTAGTGGTGTTGGATTTATAATAAACAAGAAACTGAAGGATAAAGTGGTAGAAGTTGAAAGTTCCTCTGCCAGAGCTGCACGGCTTGTTATCCAACTCTCGAAAAGATACCAGGCTCAGATTATTCAAACTTATGCACCCACCACAAGTCATCCTGAAGAAGAAATTGAAGAATTTTATGAGGAAATTTGTCATCTAAATAATAAAGGTAAGCAGCACTTGAAAATAATTATGGGAGATTTCAATGCAAAAATAGGGCAACGGCAACAGAATGAAACTTCAGTAGGTAAATTCGGTCACGACAACAGAAACCAGCGTGGAAATACTCTCGTTGAGTTTGCAGAGGCAGAAGGGTTCTTCATCTTGAACTCCTTCTTCAAGAAAAAGCCACACAGGAAATGGACATGGAGACATCCAAATGGGACGACAAGTGAAATTGATTTTATTATGTGTAACAAAAGATTCGTCATAGAAGACTGCAGTGTGCTAAACAAGTTCAACACAGGTAGTGACCATAGATTGGTGAGATGTAAGATGCACCTCAAAAGTAAACTTGAACGTGGCAAGCTCATAAGACAAACAAAATCTATTGACATAACCAACCTTAAAAAACACCATAATACCTTCAAGTTGGAACTGAAGAACAGGTTCTCTGCTTTAGAAGGCCTAACATCGGAAGAAGTGGACATCTCTGAAGTTAACAGAAAAGTAACCAAAGCTCTTATGGAAACAGCAACAAAATTAGCTGGGTCTAAGAACAAGTTGCATGTAAATAAATTATCAGAAAAAACGAAAATGTTGATGCAAAAAAGAAGAGAGATGAGGACAACTAAAGAAGATGTGACTTCCAAAGTGTAATATATAGAGCTATGCAAGACAGTACGAAAAAGTATCACTGAAGACGTAAGAAAATTCAACTGTGAACTAGTGAGGAAAGCAATGGAAAACAACCAAAGCCTAAAGATAGCAAAGGGACATCTCAGTAAGGGAAGAAAACAGATTATGGCACTGAGAAAAGAAGATGATTCTGTAACAAGAAATAGAGGCGAAATTTTGACAAGAGTGAAAGATTTCTACTCCAAATTATATGAAAGGGATGATACATGCACTCCAGACATCATGAAAGATACCAGTACCAGAGTTCCTCCAGTCCTTCCAGCAGAAGCTTGCACATGCAATCAAGAACATGAAGCGGGGAAAAGCTCCAGGAGAATGGAATTACTGTAGACATCATACAAGAAGCAAGTGGAGAAATCGAAAACAGTACTCGCCCAAATTTTCACTCGATGCTTTAATGAAAGAAAGATTCCTGAGGATTGGAACAATGCTACAATGATCCTGCTACATAAGAAAGGTGACATTGAGGATCTCGGAAACTACAGACCTATCAGCCTCCTTTCAGTAGTTTATAAAATCTTCACTAAAGTTCTTTCACACCGCTTGAAGGTAACACTGGACATGGCTCAACCGAGAGAACAAGCTGGATTCAGGAGTGGCTACAGCACAATAGATCATATCCATGTGCTGAGAGAACTAATTGAAAGAGCGAGGGAATATGAACTTCCATTGTGCATGGCTTTTATCGATTATGAAAAAGCCTTTGATTCGGTGAAACCATCAGCAGTTACAATGGCTCTGAAAACCTGCGGTATTGAAGATGCATACATTAATATTATTAATAACATCTATGAAAATGCAAGTGCAAAGATTAGTCAGTTTGAAAATACAACACACATAAAAATTGGAAAGGGAGTGAGACAAGGTGACACCATATCTCCGAAGCTCTTTAATGCCACATTGGAGGGTGTTTTTCAGTCACTGAGCTGGGAAAACAAGGGGATAAAGATTAATGGAGATTATCTAACCCACCTTCGTTTTGCTGATGACGTAGTCATTTTTGCAACTAGCCCATCAGAGCTGCAGAGCATGATCCAGGAACTTGCTGACAAGAGTAAAGAAGTGGGATTAAAAATGAACTTTCAGAAGACAAAAGTGATGTTCAATGCTTTTACAAGAAATGAAGATTTATCGATTGATGGAGAAAAGCTGGAGATAACAGACACGTACGTTTATCTTGGACAGCAGATATCAAGTGAGGGTCACATTGATGAAAAAATTAATCGGCGTACAAAACTTGCCTGGAGAGCTTTTGGAAGAAACAGCATAATTTTCAAGAGCAATATGCCATTATGTCTTAAAAGAAAAGTGTTTGATCAATGCATCCTTCCAGTGCTTACGTATGGTGCAGAGACGTGGACCTTAACTAAAAGAGACATACAAAGGCTGCAGACAACTCAAAGCAGCATTGAGAGGTGCATACTTGGTGTAACCAGGAGAGATAAGAAGAGGAACTCGTGGATCCGAAAAATGACGAGAGTGGAAGACATCATGATCAGAGTTAAATCCCTGAAATGGCAATGGGCTGGACATACTGCCAGAAGAACAGATCATCGATGGACAGCCGAAATTTTAGATTGGATTCCAAGGGACAGGAAAAGACCCAGAAGAAGACCACATTGGGAGATGGGTGGATGAAATTCGAAAGTATGCAGGGGTGACATGGAGGAGACTGGTACAAGACAGACCGTTGTGGAGGAAACTTGGGGAGACCTTCGTCCAGCAGTGGATTGATAATGGTTGACAATGATGATGATGATGATATATATATATACGTCATCTTAGAACAAAAAAGTTGAGAAAAAGTCAGAAATCTTTTCTAGGAAATTTCTCTTTTAAAATTAATCTGTATCTAAATAATATAAATAATCTCTGACAATGAAATGCGAACCAAAACAGAAAACGGAAATCCTTTACCGGTACAGTTATCTTCACATTCCTGGTTAATTGTATTTGAAACGATTCTCTGGGAAATACTTTCAAATGGGGAAATTATCATTTGAAACAAGGAATGGTCAAAATCATTTGCTATTTATTGATGATTTTTTCTTTAGATCAATTTATAACTGCAATTGAATTACAATTGTTATCAATTGTAATTCAATTGCAGTTATAAATTCAAATTCATCAGAAAATCTGAGATCTGTATCATCTTGTGGAAGTATTCGAAGCCTCCTCTTCTATTTTATTTTGCTTTACTTTATTTATTTATTTATCTTTTGATGCTATGCATCTTTCCCGACAGTAGTAAAATAAATTCCAAGAAAAGAATTTCGATGTAACGGAAATGGATAACGGAAGTAGTCAAAGCCATTGTTGAAATCTGATCCTGCAGCAAGCTGTCCCAAAAAGTGAGGCAACAATAGTCAATTTCCTTTATACTCAATGTTAAAAAATTTATAATTATTATTATTATCTTCTTTATTCGAAATATACGAAGCACAGCCTATGACAATCAAACATGTACAACAAAATTATCATTGACTGGTGTTGTTGAGCTTTATTTTTGGAAGAGGTACACAGATGTCAGTTTCGACATCTGTGTACACCTTCCAAAATTTTCGTAACACTGAGTACCCACCCTCATTAGGGAAATACACTGTGTCCGCACCTTTCATTCCTGTTTGTTGGTTGCTACTACAAACACTGGTTTCTTTCGGTTTAAAAGACACAATTTTCAACCAGCGATCCATATTGTTGAATTTTAAGGACCGAAAAAAAAATCAAATTTTAATTGTCAAAATCTATGGGACTTATTTATTAACACAAAATAATAACACGCCTTTTCTATTAACAATTAACAGTATAACACTTTAACTAACAGGCGTGTATGTAGGCGCCCTGCAATAGTCAACGGTGGACCGTTTATTTTGCACCAGGCACCGGCCTTGATATATAGCGTGTCTGTATCGTAGCGTCGGCTATCGCTGTAAAGTGTGAGTAAATCAACACTTTCTCGTCCCTCACTCGCAGCGTAGCCCCTACAAACTCTACCCGTACCCACAGGGATACGCGTACCACACTTTGGGAAACAGTCTGTGAATATTTGTCTGAGATGGGTCCGGTTTCGGAATCCCGGTGAGGCGTTGGTTGTTGTGTTTGTCTTACGGCGCTGGCTTTCTCCCTCCCCTGGAATCAGTGACCCTAAGTTATGGACGAGTGATTGCTTATAGCCCATTGAGTAGCTGACGGTAGTTGTTAAAAAAAATCCCCCAATAATAAAAAAAAAAAGCCTGGTTTACAGTTTTGTGCTTCATTACTGCCTGCATTTCCTGAAGGAGCTCGCAGAGGGTGTTCTTCTGAATTCCAAACCAGCGATTTTCTGCAAGACAACAGAAACAGAAGAAGGAACGGCGGAGACGCTGGGGAAGAAGGTGGGAAAAACTTGCAATTTCTTCAGGGAAATGTCATGGGCTCGAAATGCGTGTTAACACAGAAATTTGGCCCCCTTCGGCCCTTTGCGCCAGTAAACACTTATCAATCAACTAACCAACTCAGAAATCGTGTGGTGACACATGAGTTGAGAGCAAGTGCCTTACGATGGGAGCTAACTCTGTTGTAGTGTCTGATGAAAATTTCTTCAAAAATTTGTGTTCTATGTAGGCTTAAATCTGTTTTGTACACGACGGTACGAAATTTGCGTGACAGGCTAAGGTTCTTAATCTTTTTTGGCCATGACCCAAAATCAACAAGACGATCAACTTCGAGACCCGTTGGTCTATTCTGAAATTAAAAGTGCTAATGTAATAATATAAATAAGGGTAGTAATTATACATTATTACACAGAGTGTAACAAAATTTTTGGTTTTTGTAATTAAAGTCAAGCCAGTGGCGCAACCAAATAGGAGTGAATGAGGTTAGGGTTATCTATATACTGGGAAGATTAATAATAGCATATTGTGAGACAAAACAAATAATGTGAACAATTGGAAATTAAAACCTTTTATAAAACAGATTTCAATTTGTCCAATTTTTTAAATAACCGAATGCAATTTTTGCGGTAACCAAGATACGTCAAAATAAACTCCCATTTGAAATTTCGTCAAAATCCGATGAAAACTTTAGAAGTTGGGCACTTTCTTTTTATTATTGTTAATGAATGTTCGCTGAAAGCCTCCATCGTCCATACTCTCTCTATCTTTCATCTCCCTTCCGTGTCGCATTTTTTGATCGTTTTTCATAGGATCCTGGGGGCAGGCCAGTGTTGCCAAGTTGGAAGTTTTCCCGTTAAATTTAGGGGAGAAATTTAGGCTTAGCGGGGGAAACTTTGCAATGCTGTGACGTCCCAAAAATTCCCACTATCCCAGTGACCTGAAGGAGCAACGCTGGTGGTCCCCGTGACGTCATCTCCAAAACTTCCTGGGCCTTTACACGTGTTAAACACGAAGAAGGTTTAAAATTTTAAAAAAATTAACAATTTAATTTTTTTTTTTTCTGAGAGGCTATGGCGACCAATCTCGAAAGCCCCGGCAACCCAAGTTTGGGTCGCAACCCATAAGTTTTAAGAACCGCTGGGCTAAGGGCTATAACAATGGTGATGAACCTAAGATAGGAGACTGGATGCATTTCAGTCACCTGCTTCCACCTAGTGACATGATGACCGTGTCAGGGGGAATAAACCTTCTCTATCACACTTTGGGTCATGGAGAAGAGGGCGTGATAGGTTAATGATCTGTCATGTTCCTCTGCTTCATGATGCATGACAGGTTAATGATGGTTAATATAATTAATCATACTCCTCTAAAACCCGGCCGTTGTGTGAACACTTCGGTTTGGGGAGCTCACAAAATTTTAGGAACTAATATGGTTGAGGTACATCAGTCACTTAAAGGGTTAAAATACCTTTAACATCTAGAGCCGGAGCCCGACTTAGAGATGAGGAGCCTCTGGGCCTACCTGGAAATCGGGGCCCTTATATATTACGAAACCCCGCAGAACAGTATGTTTTTGTTCGGCATAATGCACTTTGAAGAAATTTAGCACCAAAGCTTAAACCCTGTAAACCCGTGCATAAATCGGGCTATGTCTAGAGCTGAAACTGAATTTAAATCAAGATTAATTTCATTATAAAGCGTTTCATTCTTTGGAAACCTCACTAAACTTCCGTAGGTAAATGTCGCCCGTTCTGTCGCATTTATCCTCCACCACAATCATTCATGTTGCTGTTCATGCGAACCGGTTGTTATTAGAGGTGCTTTGTGGCCAGAGAAACAGGTAACGTGTTTGTTACAAAATGAGAATCCAGGTGCATTTTTTCAAAGAAGGTCAACTCTTCTATCCTTCAAGTAAGCATAGCGGTCAACGATGGCATCGTAAAACGCTTGTTTAACTACAAGTTCGGGTATAAGTTCTTTTGGTGCTGCGATATTAGATAATGATGATAGCGTTTCCTGTGAAATAGTTTTCCTTAATTAATATTTTAATCGTTCAGAACAGGAAAATCTTTCTACTGGTACAGTGGTTGAGGGTAAAGTGAGGACTAGAAAAAAACAATTTATACACTTCTTGGAATACATCCTTATGCACATTATACACAGTCGAGTCACATTATTGTGACCAACTCCTATTTTTGACGTCAACAGCGCGTAGACAATGAAAAAACGCACGTGTCGTGAGCTGGCTTGCAGGGTACATAAGATGTGCTGTAGGCATTCTGAAAACATAGCACTCGTTGCTGTCATGGATAAAAGGAGAGATTTATGAGATTTGCAAAAAGGGATGATTATCGGCTTTCGGGACAAGCAAGGATGGCAGTATTTCTGAAACAGCGCAGATTGTGCACTGTTCGTGTGCTGCTGTGGTTAAAGTGTATCGTAATTGGAGAAATGGCACCGTTCGGGACAAGTAAGGGTGGCAGTATTTCTGAAACAGCGCAGAATAAGCGACGTGAAAACTGCGGAGCACCACGTGCCATTGATGTGAGAGGTGAACGTCGGCTTCGAAGGTGCTTGAGGGCCGATCGACGCGCTACAGTGGAGCAACTCACTGGCCGAATGAACCAGGTGGCTACCGGAAATGTGTCTGAAACGACAGTTCAGCGAACTCTGCTGCGTATGGGGCTCCAATGTAGACGGTTGGTTACTGCACCTATGCTAACGAAGGTGCACCGGCAGAAAAGGCTTACGTTTGTACGGCCGTATCGAAATTGGATCTCCGCTGATTGGGAAAGGATTGCCTTCTTCGATGAGTCACGTTTTCTGCTTCATCGATCGGTTGGACGCTGGCGTATAAGGCAGAAACATCTAGAAAAACACAATCTGAGGGGCACGAGTTTATGGTCTGGGGAATGTTTTCATGGCATTTCCTTGGGTCCACTCGTACCTGTGGAAGGTACTATGAACCGAATATGAATTCACCCTTGCAGACCATGTACATGCTGATTGTGTTCCCTGGGACGGATGGGATCTTCCAGCGCGACAATGCGACGTGTCATACGGCTAGAAATGTCCGAGAGCGGTTGGAAGAACACGATGAGGACTTCAAAGTATTTCCCTGGGCCCCCCCCCTAATTCCCCAGACTTAAACCCAATTGAGCATCTGTGGGACCACGTCGATCGTGTTGTTCGCCCTACGCACCCTCCAGCAGCTGTCAGATTCACTGGCATCAGCTTGGCTCCACATACCTATGAACACCTTCCAGCACCTTATTGAGTCACTCCCAGCCCATCTAGCTGCTGGCCGTGCTGCACATGGGCGGCGGTTACTCTGGATATTAGCTGGTGGTCACAAAAATGTGACTCTACTGTGTATGTCTGCAACAACGTGCACACTATATCATTTTCCGGGCTCATTTTTTTTTCAAACAAAAGCTTGAACCCAGAACACACGAAGAAAAATAAAGAAACAGCATTGAAACTGAAGTTCACACTCGCAGTTACTATAGGTACTAACACAACAGACGAAAACAACATCGTCTAAACTCAAAAACGTACTGCAGGACTGTCACTTCACTCGATCGGGGTGAAGTGACAACCAGTGGCGCGGGTTGTCAGTCACCTCGATCACGTCATTGGTTGCCATAGCAACACCTATATTCCGTGAACTCCAGGTTCCTACGTCAGCGCTCTTCACTTTACGTCATTGGTTGCCATAGCAACACCCTTATTCCGTGAACTCCAGGTTCCTATGTCAGCGCTCTTCACTTTGCGGGAGTGAAGTGACTTGTGGCTCTTACCTCATCCCATGGTTTACGCACTATTACAAGATCTTCTGTTCATCAATTCGCAATGCCATTTGAAACGGCGTGCTCACACTTGTAGCTTGCTTTTAGAAATGGGAGAGTTTTCCTTTTAAAAGCCACAACATTTTCTAAAAACTGCAAACTAAAAAGCGACTAAATTTAAGAATCGGAAAAATCATTCGAAGAACTTTGTTTTTGTATGAGGGTCATTTCAAAAGTTTTGCACGGTGTGGGTTATCTTTTAAAAAACGGATTTATTTCACAACATACCTTTACAGGCCTACGAAGTGATCTCCATGTTTCTTTGTGACAGTGGTCCAACGTTTCGGGAAGTTTTGTATTCCACTCAAGACACCTTCATTGTTGAGGTGTCGGATTACTCAGGTCACCTCATTAGAAACATCCTGAATGTTACTTAATCATTTCCAGTGGAGTGGCTTCTTCAGTTTTGGGAACAAATCATAGTGGAGTGGCTTCTTCAGTTTTGGGAACAAGTCATAGTGGAGTGGCTTCTTCAGTTTTGGGAACAAGTCATAGTGGAGTGGCTTCTTCAGTTTTGGGAACAAGTCACAGTGGAGTGGCTTCTTCAGTTTTGGGAACAAGTCATAGTGGAGTGGCTTCTTCAGTTTTGGGAACAAGTCATAGTGGAGTGGCTTTTTCAGTTTTGGGAACAAGTCATAGTGGAGTGGCTTCTTCAGTTTTGGGAACAAGTCATAGTGGAGTGGCTTCTTCAGTTTTGGGAACAAGTCATAGTGGAGTGGCTTCTTCAGCTTTTGGGAACAAGTCATAGTGGAGTGGCTTCTTCAGCTTTGGGAACAAGTCATAGTCTGGTGGGCTCATGTCAGGACTGTATGGCGCGTGAGGAAGCAATTCCCATTCATAATTTTCCAGAATGTCTCTTACGGTACGTGCAACATGCGGCCTCGCGTTTGTCGTGCAAAATGATGACATCAGCTTCAAGCATGTCGGGCCTCCTTTGGCGAATATACAACATTTTGCAGAAACCTTCTGTAGTATTCCGCTGTTTGCTTCATATGCAATCTCTTCCCATGTTTTCCGTCGATCTTCTTCCAAATTGCTGTTGACGATAACCACAGAAGTGTCGTCCGTTACATCTGATGGCCGGCCGCTTCTTGGGTTATTTTTGATGTTCTCCCGACCTTGGTAGGAAACGAAAAGCCCACCGTGACACTCTGCTACGATCCACTACACCAACCCCACATACTTCAAACAAAGGTTTATGAATTTCGGTAGGGGATTTTCCTCGCAAAGTTTCAATTTTAATGTAGGATCGCTGGCCGTTACGCGAGAACTGACCTGATTAACATTCTCCCTCCATTTTTAGGCAGAATATTTCGGAACGAGAACAAATTAGCCAGCAAACGTAGACACAACTTTGTATACTGAAGTCTGTATCACAACTGGCGCAACGATTGGAGCGATTGCATCATCCTACGGGCAGCGCCTGCGCTGTGTTCAAAACTTTTGAAATGGCCTAAGTATAAATTTTAGGTGAAGTGGAACTTCACTCATTTTACCCTATAACGAAGTAAATTTCCCCGTCATTTTTGTCCACGCCGGGGCTCTATCCCGGGTCCCCTCACTCCGGAATAAGTCACTATACCAATTGAGCTACGCGGACGTTCCTTCTGACTGCTATCTGCCTTTATGTCGTGCGCGTCCTGCTGGCAGGTACGTCACATCTCCCCCCCCCCCCCCCGAAAGAGGGCCGGGGGCATGGCCCACGGGTCAGCCATGATCATGAATCGTTGCAGGCAGCCATCCGCTGTAGAACGTGCACTTGAGAACTCCCACTCAATCTGGTGTGTGGAATGCAACATCACACACATTTATTTTTCGAATCGCTGGAGAAGGGATTCTCTGATTTTTCCTCTCTCGCGGTGTGGAAAGAACACCACACACCATTGCGAGATTTTGAACGGCCGGGTTATCCGGGAAAATTCGGGGGCCATTATGACGAAGTAAATGTCCACGCCGGGGCTCGAACCCGGCTCCCCTCATTCCGGAATAAGTCACTCTACCAATTGAGCTACGCGGACGTTCGTTCTGACTGCTATCTGCCTTTATGTCGTGTGCGTCCTGCTGGCAGGTACGTGACAACCCAACGAGCTGCCACTGGTTGCTAATCATTTCTGCTAGTGTCCCAATACTTGTGACAGGGAAATGTATTCAGTACGATCAATATTCTGCGGGAAATATTCCTCAGCGTATAGTTTTCTGAGATTTCAAAGACATAAAGACCTGTGCTTGATTCGGCTATCCATTAGTTACATTTAAAGGCGTACACAGTGAAAAAAAAAAAAGAAAAGAAAAAAAAAGGAAACAGTAGAAGTGGGAAGTCGGAAATGTTATTGCCGGTGTCCGAGGGTAGTACAAGCACTGCTGATGTTCGGTTTGACACTAATCTTTCCTGAACGGATAATTGCAGTAACAGTTTTTGATAAAAAAAAAAAAAAAAAAAAAAAGAAGGGATGGTGTTTGTTAGCTGTGGCTATGCCGGCAGGTCCCCCTTTCTCGGTAGTGACAGCTCTTTTCATTTGCTAATTAAGTTTTCCGAAGAAAGAGGATTTCTCCTTTCAGTCATGAATAACACTATCCGCTACACATTTAATTTAGCTCCGTTTTTCTTTCAAAAGGACAAATAAAAAAAAATCCAATGCTGTTTTCATTGGCATCGAAATGAAAAGTTAAAAAGATTATCACCAAAACCGTGATATCAGCGATCAAAAGTGCTAGGAAAAAAGAAATACAGGAGGAAGAAAAAGTGTATTTGACGCAGGAAGTATCCTTCATTTTTTTTTTTTTACCTGAGTAGCAAAAACAAAAGCAAGAAGTGTATAAATAAAATAAAAAAAAACGCAGAAATCAGCATGCATAAAAATGTTTCCTTTTTAAATTAAAATAGTTTTTTTATACGATCATGCCCGAGCGCCTCAGCATAAAAGCTCCTTCAGAAACGAATTCGTTTTCGGAAATTAGAATAACATCTTCCGAAATCTTTGAAAGTGGTTTGCTTTACTGAAGCGAGATTTGCTGTGTTCTATCGATTTTCTTTGATGCACTGATTTCTTTCTGAATTTATAGTGTGTTTATAGAAAGGCGGATGGATAGTCAGTTCCCGTGCAGATCGTTTGCCTTTTTAATTTTCTTTTTCGCGTAATCAAAAAATAAGCACGTAGTTGAAAAACAAAATATTACGCAGTTCTTATGGAATACTGCTTATGTTGCCATTCCCAAATAACAAAAAAAAATAGCGTCCTGACGTCATCCCTTTATTAGCGAATGTCCTGAACTGACGCAGGTGTTAAAATTTGACGAAAAGATGGCGTCTGTGCACTATTTGGGAGATTTCAGCAATGTGGAAAATAAACAGCAACATTTTTTCTATTGTATCACGAAAGACTAATTTAGGGCAAAAATCACTTGCTCTAAATTCAGGGCAAGAGATTTTTTTAGATATTGGTGAGAGAACAACTATTGCAATTTCGTCAAACCATGGGACTCTCTCCTGCGGTCACTCCGCATACAAACCCATGAAAATCTGGAGTTTTAGGTGCAGAAAAAGGAATTAGACCATAGGGGTGGGAGAAGGGGGTCAAAGAACTTTATAAACGGCCGATGCACCTGAACCCAAATGGAACCCAAATTTTTCTGTGCTCCCCAAATAGAAATGTTCACAAAGCGGCCGGGTTTTAAGAAAGCTACTATAACAAAACAATTCCTTTCTCTCTCTCATATCACCAATACTGACCATAAACCTTTTGGCGGTGTGAAACGTTCTCTTCTAATCCTTTATTCTCTGCTCTGTGACCCAAGATATGAAAATCCCTTTGACACAGACATCATGTCACTGAATTGAAACAAATGACTCAAACATCTTCTTCATTAGGTTCTACGTCTTTGTTATAAATCTTCAAGTATTCAGCATAGAAAACGGATTATATGAAAATATATAATTGTGAAACCTAAATTTTTCCGGTGGCGGAATGCGAACCAGAGATGGAAACGGGTCACCAGTCATCGAGTCAACGGGTCATCTGGTCAACAATTTCTTGCTGATCAAACGGGTCGTTCTCGACCCATCGACCAGGTTTTGTTTGCATTTTATTTATGAAAAGAAAAACATATTTCAAAGAACCCTTAAGAGGTCTTTGAAATAACACTTCAGAACTACAGAGTATGATCCAGGAACTTGCTGAGAAGGGTACAAAAATGGGATTAAAAAGGAACTTTCAGAAGACAAAACTGAAGTACAATGCTTTTACAAGGAATGAAGATTTATCAAATGATGCGGAAAAGCTGGAGATAACCAATTCCTGCATTTACCTTGGGCAGCAGATATCAAGCGATGGTCATATTGATGAAGAAATTAATTGGCGTAAAAAACTTGATTTGAGAGCTTTTGGAAGAAACGGTACAATTTTAAAAGCAATATGCCTTTATGTCTTAAAAGAAAAGTGTTTAATCAATGCATCCTTCCAGTGCTAACGTACGCAGCAGAGATGTAGGCCTTAACTAAAAAAGACATACAAAGACTGCAGACAACTGAAAGAAGGATGGAGAGATGCATGTTGGTGTAATCAGAAAAGATAAGAAGTGGAACTCATGGATAAGAAAAACGATAAGAGTGGAAGACATCATGATCAGAGTAAAATCCCTAAAACGGCGATGTGCTGGACATATTGGGAAGGACGGACCACCGATGGACAACCGAAATTTTAGACTGGATTCCAAGGGACAGGAGGAAGACCACGTGGGAGATGGGTTAATGGAGGAGACTGGCCCAAGACAGTCCGTTGTTGAAGAAACTTGGGGAGACCTTCATCCAGCAGTGGATTGACAATGATGATGATGATATATTCGAATTTATAATTGAAAGCAGATTTGTCCGGGTCAGGTCCGGGTCGGATCTAATAATGTGACGGCCTGGTCCGGGTCCAAAATGTTTGAGCCATTTCCAACTCTGATACGAACCCACATCCTTCTTCTACGGAGCCAAATGCTTTCCCAATTAAGCTATGCCAACAAGGGCTTGTCAATGCTACTTGGCGTTATGGCATGTGCATAACCTCCGAGGCAAGTACGTCACATATATCCCCCCACTTGAGAAAGGGCTGGAACGAAATCGTTCGTTTCCGGGTCAGCCGGCAAACCGTGCTTGTAGTAACTATCTGTAGAAGAAAGAGTTCGCATTAATTCCAGACGATGTGTGGAAGGAACATCCCACATTTTTCGAAGAAACTAACGGCTAGTAGATCTATTTTTACGTTCTGGCGCCAATGTGAAACCCAGGTTTGCCAGTAGCAAAACTCGAACCCACATCCTTCTGCTCCGGAACCGAATGCTTTCCCAATTAAGCTATAGCGGCAAGGACTTATCTCTGCTACTTGCCGTCTTGGTGTGTGAGTCTCTATAGCAGGCTCGTCACAAATTGCATATTTAGGCTGTTTTTGACGTGAGTACATATTAGGTGCACAAATAAGTTTCAAAGCGCTTCTTGTGTGACGTATACCGTTAATTTATATATCCGACATTACCCCGCGTTGTTGTCATGTGACCTTAACTGGTCCAGAGTATAAATGTGACACAGAAGTTTACCCAAGAGTCAAACGCACTTGCACATCGGTAGGTGAAAGATGGCAAGCGATACTGCATTCGTTACGAATGAATTTCATCAAGGAAAAAGTGCTGCAAAAGCATGCGCAACGATTTGTCCTGTTCTGGGGAAGAATATTGTATCGAAAAGCACGTGTGAGTTTTGGTTTAGACGGTTTATAAAGCAGGTGTTTTGATGTTACCCATCAAGACCGTATAGCGGAGCCCCGCAGAAGGGTGCACATGATTAACTGCAAGCATTGCTGTATGAAGATTCCTCTCAAACGCAAAAAGAGCTAACTGAACAACTGGGGGTAACTCAACAAACCATTTCCAATCGTTTACGCGCAATGGGAAAGATTCAGAGGGAAGGAAAATGGGTGCCACATGACCTGAGCCAAAGGAACAAAAATGAGCGTGTCAAGAAGTGTTTGAATCTGTTGAATAAACAACACAGAAAGTATTTCCTGTAAAAAAAATCGTTACGGGTGATGAAAGGTGGATATGGTACGCCAATCCCAAATGCAAAAAAACACTGGGTAGACCCAGGTGAAGCAACGACTTCGACACCGAAACGCAATATTCACTCCAAGAAAGTTCCGCTGTGCATCTGGTGTGATATGAAGGGTGTGCTCTTCTATGAACTATTGGAACAGGGTCAAACTGTTACTGCTGATCACTACAAGCAACACTTGCTGTGATTGAACCAGGAAATCTGTCGGAAATATCCATTCACAGACAAAGGTTTGCGTTCCGTCAAATTACTGCATGACAATGCTAGGCTGCATGTCGCGAAATCGGTCAAGAAAATGTTATTGACGCTTTGCTAGGAAGTTTTGGAGCACCCGGCGTATAGTCCCGAAAACCCCTTCAGACTATCATTTGTTCCGATCGATGCAACATGGTTTGTCTGCTGTACGGTTCCGGGCATGTGACGAAGTGGAAACTGTATTGACAACTTCGACGCGTCACATGACGAAGTATTCTTCATGGCTGGAATCCGTCAGCTGCCCGACCGATGGCTGAAGGTTATAGATAATGACGGTGCATATTTTGATTCGTAAAGGTATTGTTGTTTTCTCTCAAATTACATGTTGCGTTGCCTTGAAACGCTTTAAGACTTATTTGTACACCTTATATAAATGCATAAGGCGCACAAAATTCCGATGTCGCTCCTGTAGCGCAGTGTTCTAAGCGTTGGCTTCTAACCGATGCTTGGGTGTGGGTTCGAATCCCGATGAGGCATGGGTGTGGTTTTTCTTACGTTGCCAGTTCTTTATTTTTCCTGGAACCAGTGACCCTAAATTAGGAACGGGCGACTGTTTATAGCCCACTGCGTTGCTCACGGTGATCGTTGAACTCCCAGTCAAAAAGGAAAAAAAAAACATTACCAGTTAAAACGCGTTTTTTTTTTATCAAGCAAAACAATTTTATAGGTTTTGTTTTTATCTTTTAACGTACGCTTACTTAACAAGTTTACTGAAAGAAAAAATAATAAATCAAATAGGCTTTCATCTCCTGAAACCTGAAAGAGTTAGCCAAACTCTAAAAAATCTTCTAAGCTCAGGAGCAGATCATCGGCAATCCGCTGAAATCAAGTGAATGAAAAAATAATAAACTTCCTTTTTCCACACGTGGCAGTAAGAAATGCTGCATCAGAAATGTCCTCTGCCGGTTACCAATGCAAGCGTCGGCGTGTTTTGATGTTTGACCCTCCTGACTTAATTTCCTTTCAATTCCCATAAAAATGAAGGCGAAATCCATGCGGAGCTATCTATACGCACAAACACAGCACGCGACATTTAATTTTGCAAATTAATTTTCAAACATCTTGTCATACGAAATGTTAGCTAGGTTAAATTGAACACAGATCCCTGGGAACGAACGTTAACGCTTAATCTGTGAAGAAATTAAGTAATTTGGAAAACGCAGGTTTGGTAATACACTCATTGTCATAAAAATTCGCGCACCAAGAAGGAGGTGTCGGATTGAAATGAGATTTTAGTAGTGAGATGGTACATACCAAGGACAGAAATGCTTACAATATCACAAAAGCAGTTCGATTTCCGGCGGACAAACGGCACACATTCCGGTCAGCGTTAGTACCTCGTCGAACCGCCTCGTACTTGGATTCATGTGGTGATATGATCCGGCATGGAGTCAAAGAGACGCTGTATGTTATCCTGGGACATATTGGCCCACACTTCTTGCAATTGACTCTCTAAATCACGAACACGGGGGCAAAGAGAAAGCTGACGTCCCATGTGGTCCCACACCTGCTCGATGGGGGAGAAATCAGGCGATCTGGCAGGGCACGGAAGCGTCGAAACCTGACGTAGACAGTCCTGAGAAACCCGAGCCGTGTACGGACAGGTGTTATCTTGTTGGAAAACGGCTCCGGGCCGCCCCGCTAGAAAAGGCAGCACATGGGACTGCAGGATCTCCTGTACGTAGCTCAACGACCCTCGGATCACTGCGAGGTAAGTCCGGCTACACGATGGCTCCCCAGACAATCACGCCTGCAGTTCGGGACGTGTGTCGCTGTATACAGCGAGGTCCGGATTGTAGCGCTCACCTGCGGTCCATCACACTCTGACACGGTGATCGTCCGTTCCCATACAGAAGCGAGATTCGTCGCTGAACACTGTACGTCGCCAATCCGTAGCATTTCACATTGCTCGCTGCTGACACCACTGCAATCGATGCCGACGATGGATAGGTGGTAACGGCAGGAAATGTAAGAGCCGTCGAGACTGCAAATTCGCCTATCCCAGGCTTCTAAAAATGGTTCTGGAGGACACAAGAGTCCCTTGTACCGCCGCCACATGTCTCTGGATATTGGACAAGGACGTCGTTGCTTCTGTGCTTGCCACTCTCACGATCTCACGGTCCTTTTTGCTGTGTTTGGGTCGTCCAGAGCCAGTCCTCGGTGTCTGGGTGCCTTCCCGTGTCCGTTGTTCCCAACACGATGGCACCTACTGTCTGACGGCCCAAATAGCGGCTGATCCGTCGCGCCGGCCACTCTGAGGCTCTACTCTGCGGAACCTTATATTGCAAGTGAATGAACATAAATACAGTGTCAATACGCACTCTTCAGCAACTGCTCTATTTAGGCTTATTTCTGCAGGGTAATCATAAACCTGACTGGCAAAATGCAGAAATTCTCAATACCCCAAGTATAACTGTTCATCCTTACTTTTGGCAGAAATTCTGCTATTTCAAAGGTATAGAGAGAGTTGCTGTAACGATGACATTCTTACAGCAATTCCGTCACCAAGGGAACTATTGTGTACAAACTATGAACTCTTTCCGACCACTAGCAATGAATAATGTAACATCTTTCTCACTGCGCATGCTCATAAGATATACCTCCCACATATATACCGTTACTTCTAGTTTAAAGCAGCATTACATACACCTGAAGACGAGCTCAACGTGAGCTTGAAAGTGCTAATGTTTTTATCAAACATCAAACAGAAGTCATCGCTCTTTCCACGTTTATAAGTGAGTCACGGAAAAACTCTCATTAGCCGCCACCGGGAATCGAACCCAGGGTCTTCCTGTTACTCGCCGGATATGCTACCACTGCACCACAGCGGCCTCGAATTCTCCAGACTCACATACGACTAACTGCCAAACCACATGGCTGCTTCTTGGAGCCCTGCACAATGCTGAGGATTCACCACAGATGGTAAGCAGCAACTGAACAAATAACTAGGAGGCGAATGAATAATTAATACACAATTGACGTGGATAAGGAACATCAAACGGAAGTCATCGCTCTTTCCACGTTTATAAGTGAGTCACGAAAAAATTCTCATCAATGTTTTTACCTTGCGTTTTAGTGTATATAATATTCATTTTATATGTACAGTATATTATACTCATTTAAATCGTGTATTAGAGGGCAAAGTTGCTTCATAGTACCCACCTACACGAATAACTAACCTTCATCTGAGTGAAACAGATGTTCCAAATGTGAACGTATATTTCATGAACATTTCAAATAAAAAACAATAAAAAAAAGTATTTTGGGTAAGGCAAGGATTCGACAAATAAAACCGGAATGTGCGTTTTTCACCGTACCACCAAAGTGAAACAAACGTTCAAACAGATATATTTATATTGTTTTTTAGATTATATAGAGAGATGCTAAAGAAAAACTCCGAAGAGATCTAGATAATGGTTCTCCAGATGCATTTCAAAAAATTTAAACAGCCGCCATCTTGGCTGGAAGGACGATTTGTCAGAAAATTTCAAAACGGCGCAACGCCGGATGTCCTCGGAAGTCTCGTACGGCTGACACGTGCGCCCATCTAAGGCCGACGAACACCGCACCCTCGCCGGCACACGCACTCGGATGGGCGTGAGCTACGTTGTCTGTCGGTCGTCCGAAAGCGAACTGGCATTGCACCACTGAAGTGGAACAAATGGTTAAACGTTCAACCGTTAAAGTTAAACACACACAAAAAGGAAATTATATCATTTTAGATTAGATGGCAACATTTTTACAGCATTTTCTAGATTGCTAATGATGACTGCGTTCTCGTTTACGGATAACACTTTTCTCTTCGACATTTTGTCACATATGAAAGCTTAGGCTACGTGAATTGACGGCCGTTTAACGACAAAACCAAAAGCAGCACCGATTCTCCCAATGCAACGTTCACTTGGAAGGTGAAAGGGACAATGGACACAATTTCAGGAATTTGTATCTTCTGTTTACTCTCGAACCAGATGCCTATTCCATTACCCTACTTCTCTCTTCACAGTTGTTGCTAAATATGCTTAATACATGTCCACAAACCCTGCCTATCTTCTTTTTTTTAGGTATGTTTTCTACTGAGACTGAGCTAACACAATATTCTCCTTGGAGTAGGTGGCACAGATTCTCTTGCACAATTCGCTTGTTGAGCATTTGATGTACACCCTTTCCCTCGCTTTCCTTCCAATATTCTTCCACTAGAACACCAAAATTTCTCTCCACTGTTACAATTTCGCCTTGTAATACTACTATTTCTCTTCCTTCATTCCATGACAGTGCGCAGCAGATTTCCTCTGCATCATTAATTATGAAATTTCATTTAATTTTGTTATTTTGCTTATTAAAATTGATTATCATAACTGTTCGCCCCCTCGGAAAATCCAGAAGTTTCATTAAATTTCTTTCGTTAAAAATTATCAAATTAGCATTGAATTAACATTACACTAAACAATAGTTCCTATTTTGTTCGTTTAATCCGGTATCTCACTAAACATGGGCTCATTATAAGCGGCTTCTACTGAGTTTTAATTGAATTCAAATAATATATATATATCACCGTCTTTCGGCAGTTAGTAACGCTAAAGTACACTGTCTTTCGGCAGTTATACACTGTTTTTCTGCAGTTTCTAGTACTAATTACATCGTTTTTCAGCAGTTACGAGTACTGAAGTACATTGTCTTTCGACAGTAGTCAGTACTGGTATACTGTATTTCATCAGTTACGATGGAAACTGAACTTTCGAACAAATGTAAATATGTAACATAACTGTACAGACATCCTTGGGCGAAGAGAATCACCTATACTTGTTCCGAATTAATTAGAGCAGACTATCAACTACAATTTGCCGATATGCATGTGATCTTCTCTGCAAATTAAAGCGTTTCGATGTGGGTTGCGAACTTAGCGTATGATTGCTGAGCTGTTTGACACGCATGGCCGTCTTAAGGGGTGAACAGGGGCCCCCAACGCCCCAAGAGTCTTATAGGCTTACAAAAAGTCAAACTCTTTGACCACTCAGTGGCAGGGTTTTTTTTCTTTTAAAGAAAAGAATAAACATCAATCCAGAAAGCTGGAAGTTCTTCTGCCTTTTTTTTAAACCTTGCCCGTAGTTTCGATTTCCCGAGGAGGCAGGAGGAAAATTAGGTGTTGGGGTGGATCTTTTGTGACAAAATAAGAAACAAAGAAAGCCGACCTCCCTCTCGATCCCGAGTGTGGGTGAGGTTTAAGCCTCGAGGGCCATGAGGACCGCACAAATCGCATTTTTTCCGAATCATTTTTTCCTTTTAAACAATCGTTTGTGTTGTCCGCGCGAAGAAGTACGCGTATGTTTATCACTGGGATTTGCCCACCTGGGCTACTTATACATAAATTCTTTCAATCGTCGCTATTTAAACAAACAACAATGATTGGGACCCCATATCAACATTTCTGCCCGGTGAGTCATATAGTCTGGAAACGACACTGCTTGGTTTATTTCTTTCTTCTGTTTTAATTTAATTTTCGTTGAATAATTTGTAGAATGGGGAAGAAACATTATATCTTTCAGCACCCATTTTCTTCTAATTTGCCAAGCAACAAAATGTGAATGCATTTCCTAAACTTCATGGAGTTCTATAATGTCTGGCATGTACCATTATTTTTCATTCAAGTGGTATTTAAAAAGTTACTGGATATTGAATGTTTCTTCTCATAGGGATAAACATAGTGATTATATATAATAATTTTCATTCGTTGTGTATACAGTAAAGCACCGTTTATACGTTTTTCAAGGGACCGTTCATAAAAGACGTATAACTGAAATTAAAGTCTAAAATGCGAAGCGAATTTCTTTGGTACACACGTATAATATGTACAGTACTACTGTAGTGCCTGTTACGTATAATGAAAATATATTTTGTTATGTAGAAATATTTACACTTACTATGTTATTTATACAGTATTTAAGAAATTTTTTAAAGTTTAATTTTAAAAAATAAAATTGTACTCAAATAACATACATATAACATACAACTAAGAAAAATGTATACCTTTATTTCAGTATCACATCTTGATTAACTTTCTTTCGAACAAGAAAAAATGCTGGACCGCATCGACCGTTAATAAGCACTTTTAAATTCATTTGAAAAAGTATTTTAGTGACGTTTGCATGGCTGTTTGATTTTGCGGTCTAAGGAGAATACTATGGATTGAATTAAGTTCTCCAAACGTTTTCTCACTGATGTTGGCATGAAAAACAAAGGAACTTCTCAGTGTATCAATACTACGCATTGCATCTTGAAAGGACGGTCGAACTGGTTCTTCACTTTCATCACTGCTGCTGGAATGTCCGTTCTCCAAATTGGCGTCCATTAATTCTTCTACTGTGCATAGTTTTGAAGTGATCATATCAGCATCGCAATTTACATATTTCTCGAAGGTTATGCCTACTCCCACTAGTTTCCAATCCTTATCATTCATAATCACAGTTTCTTCATCGCTTTCGTAACCGTCGGCGCCTTCGCTATGCTTCCGAAACCGGAAAACCTCCTTTGACGAAGCAATCCGATCCCCCTCATTAAGGGTCTCCTGACAAAAAAGAGAAGCCCCGTACCTTCGCGTATATGCCCTATCTTCGTAGCTCCCCACTGGTCAATGGACGGTTCTTCTGTCTCTGCTGAAGAAACAGGCCTCGTATCTGGGTTCGAAAAGGGTGTCAAAGAATGACTCAGGTAAGAAATATTTGACCTCAGTGGCGAACTTCGACTAACGAATGAGGGAAAACGACGACGTATAATTGAAGTTACGCGTCGTATAAACGAAATGTTTTACTATCAAAATGAATAGGAATTAATCGGGACCGACCTGAAACGACGTATAAATGTAAAAGACGTATAACTGAGAAACGTATAAACGGTGCTTTACTGTATATCCATGTGTTGTATATAATGTAATAATGCCAATGTGAATAAAACAATAAACACATGAAAGAAATACGGGATTACGCCATATAATACAAATTTAGAAAATGACAATCCAATTTTTGGCGTAAATGTGACAAGGATGGTAAGTCAGATAATATCCGAAAACTTGAAAAAAAATTTTTCATCGTCCTGGAGCGGGACTCGAACCCACGTCTCCCAGAAAACGCCCTGGTATGCTATTAACTGACTTAACATCCTTGTCACATTTACGCCAAAAATCGGATTGTCATCTTCTAAATTTGTATTATATGGCGTAATCCCGTATTTCTTTCATGATTTATCTGCTTCTCCGGGCAATCACGGGATAGGATTCTTAACCTCCAGATTCGCTAAACACGAAAGCCGGTTGCTTCGACTAGCGAATCCTGTGATGGTTATATTCAAATTGATCGGAAACTTGAAACTTGGTCGTTCTGGGTGGTGTAGTGGTTAGCATACCCGGGCGTTTTCTGGGAGATGCGAGTTCGAGTCCCGCTCCAAGACGATGAAAGTTTTCGGATATTATCTGACTTACCATCCTTGTCACATTTACGCCAAAAATCTGATTGTCATCTTCTAAATTTGTAATAAACACATATTGTAATAACAATGGCGGCCCCAGGTACGGGCATACCGGGCAACCGTCTAGGGCCCCGCACCTCCACCAATCAATTAGTAGTTTTTGCCTGGCGTCACCTAAAATATTGTAGTTCATGATCATATACAAATAAATGACCAATTTTTATATTTCGTCTACCGAGAGGAGCTTTTCTGAGCTGAAGCTCATCAACACCCACCTATAAGGTTTCAAAATCGCTTTATTCTAATTTATCATAAGAAAACATAAGAGGGAGACGTACAGTATTGGGCGTCTCACTGGGAAATAATACAAAACTGTTAAAACATGATGGTATATACACTGCAATGACAATGGGGATGAATAACAAATGCTGCAAGCAAAGCTTATTGAATAAAAATTGCAGAAGTGACAGAGAGAAACACATCGTGTCACATGACATTGGCTGGGCATGATTTACAGGATAACACAGGCGAAACAATAGTACACAATTAGAAAAAGAACAGCACAAACACCGCCGTGAAAGTAAAACATTACAAACATGAGATAAAAACACAGCGTGCACAATTGTGCAAGTTATTTAACGAGGGCACCAAAGCAACATAATACAGGCGGGGTGAAAGTAAGTAATGTACACAAGTAAGCATGAAAATACACTGAGATGGCATTAGCATTCACAATTCAACGGTAGTGTGGATTGCACGAGTCGTAGAGTGGAGGAGGGGCACCAGGGTGCCACGGAACTCAGCAAAGGAGGTGTAGAAAGTCCTAGGGTACTGATAGGTGTAGCAGTCCAGAATCAATCGCAAACCAAGGAACACCATGACCCAAGACCGGCTGTCAGCTCTCGCTCTTCTGTCCATAGAAAACGACGTGGCATCTACTGTGGACTGTAGTGATTTGATTGAAGACTTCAGCCACAATAAAAGTTTCAGAATTCTTTTTTAAATAAGAGGCTTATCTTATAAATATACAGCTATCCTTGTTTATTTAGTAACAGGTCATTTTGGAACAGGTAATATTTTGGATTTCTAATCATATTAATAAACAATATATTGTATTACATCATGTTTATTTCATATAAATCAATACCACAATTCCCGATAAAAAAATTGCGTTAGGATCACATTCAAATCAAGTGAGGGTTTGTGTGGTGAGAAAAAAAAACAAAAAAAAACGCGCTACTGGTTTACGGTCAGAGCAAGCAACATGTAATTTTTTTACGTATATAAAAGGGGTTATTGCGATGGTTTCGGGTTATTGCAATTGCGAAGGGCCCCGTGAAGAGCCATCGCCCGGGGTCCCGCAAGGGCTAGGGCCGCCACTGTGTAATAATACCATATGTTGTATATGTTCTGTATAAATAAGATCAGGAGCACCGAAAATATGACGGACCAGGGTCTCCAAAAGTGTTAAGACGGCACTGTTCCCACGTACAACAGACCAAACTATCAAGAATGACTTAGAGTCACTGCGCCTGCCTAAATGTTCACATTTTTTCCCTGGGCGATGGGCTTGATAAATGGAGCACATCGAACATTTTTGTAAACGATAGATTCCCAGCATTCTTTAACCACTTTCCGTGAGCCGACATCCCTTCAACGCAAAATGCCACAATTGCAAATAACAACAAGCTTGAACATAATCCCCCTTCCGACGCAGAAAGCTAAAAGATGTCGTGAAGATACATGACCGACTGTCAAGTATGTGAATGAACGACTGTTCAAATACTCTTGTCCTAAATGTGGTTTTGTGTTCGTTCCTCTCTAGAATGAATGAGCATTCCTGCGTGCTGTTAAACATAATGAAGCTCTCTAGAAGCAATTCTCCCTGGTCTTGGAGATCATATCGTTTTCTTCCGTGGGAAAAAGATAAGATCTCCACTTGGTGGGACGAAATGTTAATATTGTTGACAACTGGATACTGGTATGATTTTCAAGTTGTACTCTTTATGTAGATGCATGGTTGCAGGACACTGCATATTATCTCAGATTTGATTTAGGCTGTCACGTAACTCTGTGAGGAAGTTTTGTAGTTTTGACTAACTTTGAACGAGTATAACGTACAAGTTTGTCCGCGCCGGGTATCGAAACCGTATCCCCTCACTCCGGAGTAAGTCGCTCTCCCAACTGAGCTACGCGGACAGAATGTCCCGCTGTAGATTTGTCGTCTTGAAACATGTTTTCACCTGTGTAGTACGTCGCATCATCTTCGCCTTTTTTTTTTTTTTTTTTTTTTGAAGCGAGGTAGGAATTTTTCATTAATTCCGAACAATGTGTGGAACAAATATCACACATTTTTCGAAGAACCCAACAGCCAATGGATCCATTTTCCACAATCGGGCGGCAATGTGAAAACACAAGTTTGTCCGCGTAGCTCAGTTGGGAGAGCGACTTACTCCGGAGTGAGGGGACTTGGTTTCGATGCCCGGCACGGGCAAACTTGTACGTTATAATGGCGCCCGAACTTCCAGGATGACCCGGCTGTTAAGGTTCTCGCAATGACGTGATTTCTTTCCACACGGCGAGAAAGGAAAAATGAGAATACCTCCTTCAGTGCTTTGAAAAAAATAAATGAGTGTGATGTTGCGTTCCACACTCCAAATTGTCTGGGATTTCTAAAATGCACGTTATGGGATGGTCCTGGCTGTGTGTCGTTGCCCCCGGCCCTCTTTCGGGAGGGGGAGAGATGTGACGTGCCTGCACCGAAAGGTAGATAGCAGTGAGAGACATGTCCGCGTTGCTCAGTTGGGAGAGCGACATACTCCGGAGTGAGGGGGCCCGGATCCAATATCCTGCGAGGGCAAACTTGTACGTTATACAAGTCCTGTGATATTATTATTCTCTGCCTAATTCATAAGAAGAGCTCATGTTCAGAAGGATATTTATTCCATCCCTTTATCTAGAGCACGTCAATCTCCTTCCCCTTCTCTTTTCCCCCAGTATTGTTTCACGCACAAGAGAAAATGTCTTGCCCTATACAAGTTTTTTATTTTCTTTTTTTTTTTCCCCTGCTGATGTTTGGAGATGAAATCTTGACATTTCAGACCTTCCCTATGCTCATAATTTATATTTTACTGTAGGTAAAAATCTGCAACATTCTGGTAATTTTTAATACCATTTTCGAAGAGTAGGTACTATTCTAAATCTTCTGTCCATTACATTATAATTGTGAAACAGAAGATTAATAAAAGTAGTTATAACGTGTGAAACAGAAGATTTAGAAGACTAGTATATATCCTTTGAAAATAGTAATTCCTTACTCGATTTAATTTTAGGCGTTTTGACCCCTACCCAGCAAAAAACAGTCTTGCTGACCCAGCACTATGTTGCCGCTGCCGAACCGTCAATAAAATGTCCGGGCGGCCAACAGAAGGGCCAGCAGTTCAGGCCAACAGCTGGCCAACAGTTGGCACCCCATCAGTTGTCATATGCCACAACAGGGCCATCAGTGGTCCATCACAGGCAGTAGCTGCCACAAGTGGCCCTTCAGTGGCCCTGCAAGCACGTGCCAGAAATGATGGCTAGCCTAATGTGGTCCGCTAGTGGGCCGTTAGTGGCAGCCAGCAACCACGTGACGTAACTGGTGGCTTGCCGAATCTTGTCCGCCAATTCCCCAGTAGTAGCCATAATAATAAAACAAAAAAATGCAAGGACAACTGCAGTTTCCTAAAGCTACAATTTTTTTTTTCTACACTTACGAAGCTTGTGAATTAACGCACTGCGCTGGAGAAATTTTCTCGGCAGACCGGAAAAACGCCCATTTGCATCTGACTAGATTCGATCCTGGGTCGTTTGCGTGAATGCCGCGCTCGCTACCGACCGGACTAATTTACCACGCTTCGATATGTGCTGGAAGCTATCTGTTTAGTATGCAATTTGTAATCCAATGCTTTCTTCTTTAATTTTACAATATTGCGAGGTATTTTTCATAAAAGTCAGTTTCATATAATTGATAAATAAATTTTTTCAACGTAACGATAGTTTTTTTTTTGTTTTACCTTAAGGAAACTTCACTCATTTTCAAGGCGCGTACATACTTAGAGTCGCTTTCCAAAGTTTTGTACTGTCCTTGCCGTCTTGAAAAGAGATTGTTGAATAAATATATATTTACCCGGGTTCTTGTCACATTCTGTTACATTTTTAACGTTGTGTCTTTCCTTTCCGTTGTCCGAAGCTACATTTGTTTTAAAGAGTAACATATATTTTATTTTACTTCTCGTTATCTTTAGAAGCGAATTCCTCCCAGTCTTGTGTATTCAACGCATGGATTAGTACACCACATAGCGTTGCTTTTTCTTTTTCTTTCAAATAATTAATAAATTTTGTACGCGTATAATTCTTTTTTTTTTCAACAAACGCTATTTTAATGGTTTTCCAGGATATGTGTTTCAAGCGGTTTCAAATTTTTTCTTGTTATTCATCCACTCCATTCCATGAATGGTTATTCATGGGAATGGAGTGCATGTATTTCATGGCTGTAATCTAGTATTTCACGGCTTAATCTGATATCTTCGTCGACGTAAAATTTCATTAGGAAATTAATTCGCCTCTCCACATATGGATTTTTTTCTTAACATCCACTAAAATAACACGATGGCGATAACGTCGTCTTCAACCAACTGGTACCATGAGAGACACAGCAAGTGTTGCTTCTGCGCATGCGCAGTCCCGATGCTTCCACCTGCTGTTGGGGGTTGCATTGGTTGCCAGCAATGGGCCACTAGTGGCACTTGCTTGGAGGCCCACAATTCACGGCGATGCTGCAGGGCCATCAATGGCTCGCCAACTGATAGCGCTGCCACCAACGGACCACTACCGGGCCGTGAGCGGCAGATTTCAGCCAGCAGTGACCCAGCACTGCCAGCTGGTGGCCAGCAGTTTCCCAGCACTTGTGTTTTTGCTGGGTAACTAATACACTCATTGTCATAAAAATCCGTGTACCAAGAAAAAACCGTGCGATTAACGCGAAACTCGGTGAATAGCTATGGGGAGGGCAGACATGTAAATGATTAAAGTTTCGTTCCATTACGCATGCCCCCGCGTCCAAGACTGGCGCTGCAATTGATTGATTGATTGTAGAGGATTTTAGGAAGGGAGTGTCTGACCCCAGGTCTTAAACAACCCTTAGAAATAGGAAGCTAGGAGATTTGGGCTAGAGTGCCCGATAGGAAAGTGACACGGAAGCGAAGTAGAAAGGGGGAGGAAGACGCCCTTATTTATTACCGGGGGGCCAGTACCCGGAGTCCGACGGCTTAACGTGCCCATCAGACGAACGACGGGTATTTAGTGGATCGAGCGTTCGTACCTGCCTGGGATCGAACCTGAGGTCTTTTCCGTGGCAGTCACGAACGTTGCCCACTAGGCCATCCGCGGCCGGCGCTGCAATTGCAATCCTTAGGGCTTATAAGGCGCCGCCCAGGGAACTCCACATTCGTGCCGAAGTGCACTTTAAGAACAAGGTGAGATCCCTGAGCGATAGACATGCTGAAGAGCCGAGGTAGACGTGCGTACGGGCAACTGACGGAGTTTGAACGAGGCCATATTATTGGGATGAGAGGGGCATGATGTATGACTGTTTACTGTCATCTTCACAGGTTGTCTCCAATGGCATTGTATATACACTGACGTGTCAGAAAAACGGGTACTGACGAGCTTATGCAAAATACATAACAACGTAATCTATGTGCGTACTTGGTTGCGTCCGCCAGTGCGTATATAAAGCAATAGACATCCTTACCAGCTGTCAGAGCTGTTTTCGGCATGAGAATGAAAAGTAATAACGATTTAAGCGATTTTCAACGCGGTGTCATAGTTGGCGTTCGTGAGATGGTCCATAGAATTTCGAAGGTTGAAACGAAGTTCGGATTTTCACGGACGGCCATTGCAAGGGTGTACCGTGACTACAAGAATTCTGGCAAAACCTCCAACCTACCGATACCAGTGTGGCCGTAAAAAGACATAGGGTGAACGTGACCATCGTCGGCTGTCAATAACCGTTTCACGCGATAGGCGTGCAACACTCTCGCAGGTATCATCGGAATTCAATGCTGGAGCCTCAGCGTCCGGACTGTGCAACGTACCCTGCACGATACAGGCTTTGGGAGCCGATGTCCAACTCGAGTCCCCTTGATGGGTGCACGACACACAGCTATGCGCCTCGCTTGGGCGCGGCTACACCGCCACTGGACACTTGATGACTGGAAACAAGTAGACTGGTCTGACGAGTCGCGTTTCCAACTGTATCTGGCAGATGGAAGGATTCGTGTGTGGCGCAAACCCCATAAAGCCATGGATCCCGCCTGTCAACAGGTTACTGTACCGGCTGGTGGGGGGTCCGTAATGGTATGGGGTGTGTTTAGCTGGAGTTCACTGGGACCCCTGGTACGTCTGCAAACGTCTGTGATCGCCCAGCGCTATGTGTGCATCCTTTCTGACGAGGTACACCTGTTCATGTCCTGCATTCATGCTGATGGGTTGGGCCTGTTCCAACAGACAATGCACCTCCACACAAGTGTCGGGACGCCACATTATGGTTAGAGGAGCATTCATCTGAGTTTGAGGTGTTGCCATCCCACCCAAGTCCCCAGATCTGAACGTGATAGAACACATTTGGGATGCCATGCAACGCGCTATCGAACACAGGAACATGAGACCTCGGAATACACCCGAATTGTGGAACTCTCTGCAAGAAGTATGGAGTGCATTGCCTACAAAATATTTCCAGAAGCTAGTGGAGTCCATGCCCCGTCGTATTTCTGCAGTCCTGCGCTCCCGTGGGGACCTACCATGTATTAAACTGGTGTAAGAGTTTTTCTGGCACTTCAGTGTACACAATATCTGGTGTCCATCGGAACTTGGCCGCTTTCTTTCTTTAATAAGTTATTGATGTTTCGAGTCTTCAATCCGAAGCCGATTTCGCAGCGATGGTAGATAGTTTTTGATCGGTTTGTAATGCCAGGAATGTAAGGAAGGGAGCCAACGCATCGGTTTATAAGCTCGAATTTGGAAAGAGCCAGACACGCTGTAACTTACGTTGGCTCGCTTCTTTACATTCCTGGCATTACAAACTAATTATTAAAACTATCTGCCGGCGCTACGAAATTGGCTTCGGATGGAAGACTTGAAACGTCAATGACTTATTAAAGAAAGACAGAGACCAAGTGCCGATGGACATAGTGTATATGCAATACCATTGGAGACAACCTGTGAAGATGCCAGTAAACAGTTATACATAGGCTCTACTCGGCGGAACCTTGGATTCCGAGTGAATGAACATAGATATAATGTCAGAACGCACTTTTCAGCAACTGCTCTATTTAGTCCAAAGTAATCGAGGTAGTTGCCTTCAATGCACGATCTTAATAACAGGAGTCACTCACAATACAAATTTAAATTCGTTGGCTGAATTTAAAGATTTTATTGTATATACAAATATAAGAACTTTCGGGTTTCCCTATAGAACCCATCATCAGATACAGAAGAAGGAATAAGTTTAAATAGAGTGTTACGTGACATAATATAGACATCAGATATTAATATGACATAATGTCACGTGGCATCAGATTGTCAAACAATGTGGCATGTATCATGAAATAAAGAAAATAAAGAAAATGGAATGCAGGTATACATAAAATACTGCATTGTATAAATAAAGGAAGGTTAGTAGGTAACTAAATTAATTGTGTTGTTCTCATGTGGAGATAGAACAAGGAGCACTATAGCAGAAATCGAGATTAAGTGACTTCGTCCTCAGTTTGCCTCTTATTCGGACCTGTAAATAGTTTCCAGATTGTAGGTATAGATACTGGAACATTGTCATTACAGCATAAATGTCTCTGAGTAGCAATTACAAGGCTCTCAGTGAACAGCAATGAAGAGACAGCACTAGGTGTTACGATGATGGAAGCATCATTCCAAACTGGATAGTGCAGGCCATCGCACACGAGTCGAGACAATGCAGAATTTTTAAGTCCATTCTTTACGGCGTATTTATTTTCATTCAGTCTTGTTGCTAGTGTATACGTTTCGTAGATCCTATATATTTACTATCGGGAGTGTCAGCGTCAATACTTTTTAAGGGGATGCTGTAAACGCCAAATTTGTTTAGCTTTGTTACTTGGTCTCGATCTTTTTTAATTAACTGGAAAATGTTTGTAGTACGTATTCCGAATTCCAGGTGAAAGTTTCTGCAAATGGCTTTGAGAACTGGTGTTACGGTTGAATAATAATCTATGGCGCCTATATATCTACGAAGTCGTTGGTCCCTCTGGAGAGTAGTTGAGTTTTCTTGGTGGAGCTTTTTAAGAGCTTTTTTTATGATAAAGGGGGAAGCCATGGTTGAGGGTGATGTTGAATATTTTGTTAATTTCACATTTTCGTCTGCTGAAACTAGATGAATGCGTGATGGCTCTGCGTAGAAGGAAAGTGATTGAGGAGAGTTTATAACTTTTTGGATGTGCTGAAGAAGCCGGGATCAATGTAATTATAGAAGTGAGTTTCCTATATACAGAGTGTTGCAAGGTGCATCTCGTTCAAGCATAAAATCCAGGAATGGCAATTTACCTTCACTTTCCAGTTCAATGGAGAATTTTATGGACGGGATTTGGGATGATAAGTGTTCAGCAAAAGTTCGTAGGTCAGCTGGTTCGTGATCCCAGAAGAGAAGTACATCATCAACATATATTATGTAAAAGCACGGAGGTTGTTGATATTCTTGTAGCACTTTATTTTCTATGTGCTGTAGTAGAATTTCCGCTAGAATCGGATATAGTGGTGATCCCATTGGGGCGCCCTCAGTTTGGCAATAAATAATGTTGTCAAATTGAAAATATGATCTGTTGTGTACTAGTTTTAAGGTTGTAATAATGGACTGGATCGTTTCTAGTTCGTATTTTACTTCAAGTAGTTTAGTGTGAATGATGTCATGTGCAGTTTTGATCGGAACATTAGGGAACAAAGAAATGACATCGAGAGAAGCCATAATAAAGGTTGAGTTATTTGCATTAAAAGATTTGATCTTGTTAATACCTTGTACTGTGCCTTTAACAGAGTAGAGTGAATTATTAACTAGTGGTTGAAGGAAATTAGTTAGTGCCTTCTCTATAGCTCTGTTTGGTGCTGCAAATCCAGATACTAGCGGGCGTAATGGGTGTCCGGGTTTATGAGTCTTTAGTTTACCAAAAAGTTCAGGAACTCGTGCACCTGGAGTTCGTACAAGCATTGTGAAATGGCCGTTGGGAGTTTTGAGATTTTACTCAATTTATGTATGGCTGCTATGGTAGCATTAACAGGGTTCGAACTAAGAGTGACATGCGGGATAGTATCAATTGCTTCTAGCATTTTCTTCAAATAGTCTATTTTGTTCAGAATAATAATTTGCTAGGTTTTATCAGCGGATATGATCGATATATTGGGATCGTTGCGTAATTCTAAAAGTTGCTTTTTCTCTTCTGTAAGACGAGTCAAATCCGTGTTGTGTCTTTGAACATGAAATTTCCTGATCGAATTGATTAATCAATGTCGTGCATCGTTTTGGTTTCTTAACGGTAGATGGGAAATGATGGCTTCTGCTTGCTGACTAAGTTTCAACCTATTAATCCTGGAGTTCGGGAAGGAGAATTTTAGGCCTTTATTTAGTGCTGATATTTGGATTTGGTTTAGAAGATAATCACCGTAATTGATGAAGTTAGTTGAAGGTTGTACTCGTTGGTGAAATTATTGCAACATATCCTATTTGTGCTACGACGTCTTGCTGGAAAATTATGCGCATGATGAATAGAATAAGGACTTGGATTTTTTCCTAAGTCTGCCTTGTTACTCAACCCCATTTTTCAATTTTTTTTAACTTTAAAATGTAATCTGCATATTTCCTGCTTTCCAAATGATAATGAGTATCGTGCTTTTCGTCGTGTAGTTACGTATTCCATTGGCCTTGCTGATATGATATTACTTTTGAAAATAATATCATATCAGCAAGGCCAATCAAAAATTCGATTCTTCTCCACTATTCCAAATCCTTAGTTTATGCCTTTTTTTTTTACATGTTAGTAGACAAAGTTATTGGCTTGTAGAAAAGGTGTTAAGGGGGAGGGGGGTCTATCAACCCTGATTAACGACAACAATTGCTTTTCGTCTCTTCTCCTAGATATGAAATTTTTCGCCACCCCAGTGGTCTTGGCACTGGCTTCTGACCATTCGGGGTCCGGATTCAAATCCCGGTGAGGTCTGAATGTTGTGTTTGTCTTACGACACTGGCTCTCTCCCTTCCCTGGAATCAGTGGCCCTAAATTACGGACGGGAGACTGCTTATAGGCCATCGAGTTGATGACGGAGGTCGTTAAAGCCCCCCCTCCCCAAACCCTTCAAATAAGTTTGTGTTCCTGGTGATGGTGTCAATGTGTGATGTTTATTATATGGGCACTTAACTCTTTAGCTTTTGCTAATTTTATTAAAAATGGATAAACGGAACATTAACGAAAAAAGACCTCAGCCTTTGTGCTCTTTTATATTTCAAAAAGAGGAAAAACTTCAAGACAGTTCCAAAATTAATGAGTAGCCTATGTACCGGGGGAAGAGATTGCACAAATTCTTTTGCAGCCTGTAGTAAAAAAAGCATTAAACATTCTTTCTTTCAATGTTTCGTAAATCAAGTTACTATTAAACTTGTGCCAGCAAAAATAATACTCGCCCGCACATTGTCCAGCCTGATTTCCAAGCCTAGTGACGTCTCTGGAATGACCTCCCACAATGTGACAAGGTGAAAAAAGACCCCAGGCAAGGTGAATTCCTACACACAGCTGACGAATATTTCACTCATCGTCGATTACCTAAGTCATATGGATGAAACTAAAAAAAAAATCGTCTTTTGTTTTACAGTTATTTAAAATTTGGGCGGGAAATGGGAAATTGGAGGGCGCATGTGTAATGAAAAATCAGGACACAGGAAATTTTCGGGGTTGAACCCTCACCCCATTCCTCTGGGTACGCCACTTTTGTGGAGTAATTTTTTTTTTACGAATATAATTCTTTTTAAATCGATTGTCTCGATGCATCAACTTTTTTACTGTGAATAAAATTGCGAAATTTCCTGCGGAATTCTGTTTAGTAAGCGTGAGCGCCGAAGTCAATCTGAACAAAGGAACAACCTGTTTGGTAAAAAATGCCATTTCCTCACAATTTCTTTTTTAAATTGAGTACAGCAACACACTTGTGTGCAGTGTTTCTTTCACGACTTTTTGGCAGGAGGGGGGGGGGGCAAATGGTAGCTTAGAGGGGGCAAGTTTTCCATTTTCTATATACAGGGTGCATAGGAAACTCCCTTTAGCCTGGAATAACTTCCGAACGGACAGAGGTACATATATATGCAAGTGAGATAACGGTATAGTAAAGCGACTACGCCCGGTCGAATGCAACCAACAGCAGCGCCCCTAGTGCCGAAATGCGGAAGTTAGCCATTGCAAATCGAAAACGACATTTATTTTACACGGATAAGATAAATTGTCGCCTGAATACCCTAAAATGTCCGAAATCGGTGTGCGACGATTCGAATCTGCATATTCACATTTCGCAAATGTAGCGTATGCAAATGCAGATTGCCGCCCCGGTGGCGCAGTGGTCTAAGCGATGGCCTCTGATCATTCGTCCGAAGGGGTCCGGGTTCGAATCCCGGTAAGGCATGGATGTTGTGTTTGTCTTTCGGCACTGGCTCTCTCCCTTCCCTGGAACCAGTGACCCTAAATTAGGGACGGGCGACTGCTTATAGCCCATTGAGTTGCTCACGGTGGTCGTTAAAATTCTAATCAAAAAAAAAAAAAAAAAAAAATCAAATGCAGTTTGTGACGTTGTACCTTACCTACGGTATAAAAACCAGTAGCAGGATGTACCCTGATCAGAAGTTTAGGTCTGCGTACGCTGTGTGAGAATGGTGAGCTTGGATTTCTAAGGTTACGTAAAAAATCAGGTGCATGCAACAGCACCTACAAATCTGCTGGATCTACGTCGTCGTGTTACAGATGCTTGCAATAGTGTGACACCTTCCATACTGAAGAATGTGTATGCAGAGTTACTTTCACGAATAGAAGTGTGTATCGTGGGCAATGGCGAACTCTTCGAACATACTCCACATTAACTTTTTATCACTGTGCGACAGTTTGCCATTTTTGTTCTTGTTTTGTCTGACGTCATCAAACTGTATTGACATAAGTATGCATTCATGCAATAAATTGTGTGTATTTGCTTATACCTATGCCTGTTCCCTTCAAACGTTCACACAAAAGGTCGCACATCGATTTCGGACATTTTAGGGGATTCAGGCGACAATTTATCTTATCCGTGTGAAACAAATGTTGTTTTGTACTAATTAATCGATGTTCTACAACTTTGTATTTGGAAATTTTGCTCTATCTCTTTTCGTTTTTCATTTGCAATGGCTAATTTCCGCATTTCTCCACTAGGGGCTCTGCTATTGGTTGCATTCGATCGGGCGTAGTCGCTTTACTGTATCGTTATCTCACTTGCATGACTGTACCTCTCTCCGTTCGCAAGTTATTCCAGGCTAAAGGGACTTTCCTATGTACCCTGTATATATCATCATCATCATTGTCAACCATTATCAATCCACTGCTGGACGAAGGTCTCCCCAAGTTTCCTCCACAACGGTCTGTCTTGTGCCAGTCTCCTCCATGTCACTCCCGCATATTTACGAATTTCATCCACCCATCTCCCATGTGGTCTTTTTCTGGGTCTTTTCCTGTCCCTTGGAATCCAATCTAAAATTTCGGCTGTCCATCTATGGTCTGTCCTTCTGGCAGTATGTCCAGCCCATTGCCATTTCAGGGATTTAACTCTGATCATGATGTCTTCCACTCTTGTCATTTTTCGGATCCACGAGTTCCTCTTCTTATCTCTCCTGGTTATACCAAGCATGCACCTCTCCATGCTTCTTTGAGTTGTCTGCAGCCTTTGTATGTCTCTTTTAGTTAAGGTCCACGTCTCTGCACCATACGTAAGCACTGGAAGGATGCATTGATCAAACACTTTTCTTTTAAGACATAATGGCATATTGCTCTTGAAAATTATGCTGTTTCTTCCAAAAGCTCTCCAGGCAAGTTTTGTACGCCGATTAATTTCTTCATCAATGTGACCCTCACTTGATATCTGCTGTCCAAGATAAACATACGTATCTGTTATCTCCAGTTTTTCTCCATCAATCGATAAATCTTCATTTCTTGTAAAAGCATTGAACATCACTTTTGTCTTCTGAAAGTTCATTTTTAATCCCACTTCTTTACTCTTGTCAGCAAGTTCCTGGATCATACTCTGCAGCTCTGATGGGGTAGTTGCAAAAATGACTACGTCATCAGCAAAACGAAGGTGGGTTAGATAATCTCCATTAATCTTTATCCCTTTGTTTTCCCAGTTCAGTGATTGAAAGACATTTTCCAATGTGGCATTAAAGAGCTTCGGAGATATGGTGTCACCTTGTCTCACTCCCTTTCCAATTTTTATGTGTGTTGTATTTTCAAACAGCCGAATCTTTGCACTTGCATTTTCATAGATGTTATTAATAATATTAATGTATGCATCTTCAATACCGCAGGATTTCAGAGCCGTGGTAACTGCTGATGGTTTCACCGAATCAAAGGCTTTTTCATAATCGATAAAAGCCATGCACAATGGAAGTTCATATTCCCTCGCTCTTTCAATTAGTTCTCTCAGTACGTGGATATGATCTATTGTGCTGTAGCCACTCCTGAATCCAGCTTGTTCTCTCGGTTGAGCCATGTCCAGTGTTACCTTCAAGCGGTGTGAAAGAACTTTAGTGAAGATTTTATAAACCACTGATAGGAGGCTGATAGGTCTGTAGTTCCTGAGATCCTCAATGTCACCTTTTTTATGTAGCAGGATCATTGTAGCATTGTTCCAATCCTCAGGAATCTTCCCTTCATTAAGGCATCGAGTGAAAATTTGGGCGAGTACTGTTTCAATTTCTCCACTTGCTTCTTGTATGATGTCTATAGTAATTCCATCTTCTCCTGGAGCTTTCCCCCGCTTCATGTTCTTGATTGCATGTGCAACTTCTGCTGAGAGGACTGGAAGAACTCTGGTACCTTTCATGATGTCTGGAGTACATGTATCATCCCTTTCATATAATTTGGAGTAGAAATCTTTCACTCTTGTCAAAATTTCACCTCTATTTCTTGTTATAGAACCATCTTCTTTTCTCAGAGCCATAATCTGTTTTCTTCCCTTACTGAGATGTCCCTTTGCTATCTTTAGGCTTTGGTTGTTTTCAATTGCTTTCCTCACTAGCTCACAGTTGAATTTCCTTACGTCTTCAGTGATACTTTTTCGTGCTGTCTTGCATAGCTCTATATATTCCACTTTGGAAGTCACATCTTCTTTAGTTGTCCTCATCTCTCTTCTTTTTTGCATCAACATTTTGGTTTTTCCTGATAATTTGTTTACATGCAACTTGTTCTTAGACCCAGCTAATTTTGTTGCTGTTTCCATAAGAGCTTTGGTTACTTTTCTGTTAACTTCCGAAATATCCACTTCTTCCGATGTTAGGCCTTCTAAAGCAGAGAATCTGTTCTTCAGTTCCAACTTGAAAGTATTATGGTGTTTTTTAAGGTTGGTTATGTCAATACATTTTGTTTGTCTTATGAGCTTGCCACGTTCCAGTTTAGTGTTGAGGTGCATCTTACATCTCACCAATCTATGGTCACTACCTGTGTTGAACTTGTTCAGCACACTGCAGTCTTCGATGACGAATTTTTTGTTACACATAATAAAATCAATTTCACTTGTCGTCCCAATTGGATGTCTCCATGTCCATTTCCTGTGTGGCTTTTTCTTGAAAAAGGAATTCAAGATGAAAAATCCTTCTGCCTCTGCAAACTCAACGAGAGTATTTCCACGCTGGTTTCTGTTGCCGTGACCGAATTTACCTACTGAAGTTTCATTCTGTTGCCGGTGCCCTATTTTTGCATTGAAATCTCCCATAATTATCTTCAAGTGCTGCTTACCTTTATTATTTAGATGACGAATTTCCTCATAAAATTCTTCAATTTCTTCTTCAGGATGACTTGTGGTGGGTGCATAAGTTTGAATAATCTGAGCCTGGTATCTTCTCGATAGTTGGATAACGAGTCGTGCAGCTCTGTCCGAGGAACTTTCAACTTCTACCACTTTATCCTTCAGTTTCTTGTTTATTATAAATCCAACACCACTAGTTCTGCCAGTATCTGTCCCACGATAATAGAAGAGATGTCCACTTTTCAGTTCAATGAGATCTTCTCCTTTTCTCCTTACCTCACTCAGCCCGACGATGTCCCACTTGATCCTTTGTAGTTCCTCTTCCAATTCAAGAAGCCTTGAATCAGAAGATAGGGAGCGTGCGTTGTAGGTAGCCAAGGTCAGCATCAAATGGCAGCCTAGTCCGGTCCTCCGGGGATTCTTAGCACCCTTTGCCTTCATGTCGCACTGGCCGCTGCCTTGGCCAGGTACATTCCAGCTGCCGGAGACTGAGGGCCAAGATTTAAGTTGTAGAGTCATTTTGGAGGTGTTTGGCCATAACTCACCACGCTGGCCAAGCGGGTTGGTGAGTGTGGGATAGCATTTCCTCTGATCCCGATGGTATAGTTATACCGCTATTTGCGGTCGTCAGAGCCCCTTTAGTGGGAACAGGATGCACCACGAGAAGGCGGGGTTGACATTTGTCAAGGAGAGGCTGTGATGTTACGCATCACCTGACCTTACATCCCCCTGTATATATATATATATTTATATACTAGAAGTAATTACTATATATCTAGCACAGGGGCGCATTTCCCCCGGAAAATGTTTCATTTTTTTGTTTTTGGTTAAAATGCGATTACGTTAGAAAAATATGTCTTAATTTAATAAAAATGTATCAACTTACATTAGAAAAAAATGCTTTAATTTTTCTTCAGTTTTTCATTGACTTTAATTTTGTTCCAGATGGTGGATTTCAAAAACTCCCTTTTTTTCGTCCCCCCCCCCCCGAAGAAAAATTCTCTATACATCCCTGATATAGTTATTACTTCTTCAAACATTTCAGGAATAACAAACTTTTTTCAGCTAAAGGAGGGAAGGGGGGGGGGGGCGATGTTCCGCAGGCTTGAAATTTGTATCTATTAAAATGCATTCAACGCACTGTTGTTCCAGAATCACGATTCCCAGACAATTAGGTATGATTAGTCTACTTATTATATTTTGAAGAATACCATGCGTCGTAATACACTTTTTTATAAAATAAACTATAATTAGTACCATTTGAACAAATATTAAAAAATATATAATTGGAGAAATATTTGTAGCATAAAAAGAAACGAAACTTCTTTTTTCATCATAGCCTGAATTTATTAAAATTTGGCTCGGTAACCTAAAACGTCTCCGGGGGGGGGGGCGAATGGTCGTTTCCGGGAGCAGTGGCGTAGGAACGGGGGGGGTACAGGGGTGCGATGTACCCCCAAATTTTGGAGAGGGGTACATTAATATCTACTGTACCCCCCCCCCCCACCCAGATATGAGCAAACGCAAACCAATCATACATAAAGAGTGAACTGTAAAATTTATAGGCCACTTATATTTTTTTTTATTCTCTTTTTTTTCAAAGAAATATAACGGGTCATCTGTTTTCTTTTTATATCAGAAGCTTGTAGTGGGAGGCTTTTAATCCACCAAAAACTGGCCAACCATCTGGGAAACTCCAGCAAATTAGTTCTGCAGGGAAACGACGAGTGCGAGGTTTTTGTTAATAACTTCAAACAGCATATGGTAGGGCTAGGGCTTGATAACATACTTGTGATCAGTGTTTCTTTTCTCTTAAAATTCCATGCATCTTGATCAGGTCGTCCTTTCTGCACTTTTAAAAAAAAATTTAATGCGCAAGTTGACATTTCAGGGCCCGCAGCCCCGGCACTAAAATTGTTTTCTGTCTTAAGATCTGTAGCAATACAACAAGTGCAATACGGATTTCACATACCACTCATAGAACTCCAATTCCTCGATATCTCCACCATCATTTAGCTTTGCACCAGACCAATGTGCTTTTTACATCAATTGTCAGCCTATGTATCGTTCAAAGTTTTTAATATAGACTTCATAATGCTTCAATTTTACTATCTTCGCGGGTAGAGCAGTTTTTATCTTACTGCGGTTTTACTTTATTAACGTAAACAAAAATGATAAGACATTTAATTCGTTCTTGTAAAGAGTTATATAACATTTCTTGAGAAATCCCTCTTTTCCAAACCCTGCTGACAGAAATTCGTCCTAATGTTGACTTGTCTCTGCTAAATATTTTAATGGGAAAAAAAGTACAAAAATTAACAAGAGAGAACACACACACACACAAAAAAAAAACTTCTCCATTCATTTTCTAAGAAATTAATAATGTGAACTTTTTGTCAGCAATAAAAATAATAATGGTAATAATTAATAATAATATGATGATAACAATGTTCATTCGGATGAATTCCTGAACAGTATACGTATTTTATAAAAGCTCTAATATACTAACCCCCCCCCCCCAAAAAAAAAAAAAAAAAAATTCGGAGGGTGTCATCCATAGATGGCTTAATCCTTGAGATGCAAGGTTCATGAGCCTGTGCCCCGGTGGTGCAGTGGTCTAAGCGATGGCCTCTGATCATTCGTCCGAAAGGGGTCCGGGGTCGAATCCCGGTGAGGCATGGATGCTGTGTTTGTCTTACGGCACTGGCTCTCTCCCTTCCCTGGAACCAGTGACCCCAAATTAGGGACGGGCGACTGCTTATAGCCCATTGAGTTGCTCACGGTGGTCGTTAAACCTCTAATCAAAAAAAAAAAATGAGGTTGTACCCCCCCCTCTCCTAAATCAAAAGCGTTTCTACGCCACTGTCCGGAAGGGCTTCGCCCCCCTGGATGTATGCCTGAAAGAAACACTGCTTGTGTGGATCGTATCGTTCCTTTTCACACCCAGCAGGCTTTGTGCTTTAGGATTTACCGTAATGCAGTTTCAGTACGAGGCCACCAGGGTGCGCAAGAAGTCCGTAGCTCCTCCTCTATTGCATAGAGCGAACGATGCTCGAGGGAGTGGAGAGATAATCCTTTTCTGCTCTCCCGAGCTGCTCCGGACCTTCTCCGTCATTGGACGAAGGGAGAATCGAACTGACGAACCACCGGCCCGACTCTCCCCACTGTCCAGCATCATATCTTGAAGCACGTGCCTTCTTCATCCACAGAATGCATGGAGTACATCCCCCGATTCGGACTCCGGAAGAAAACATGGATGTACAACGGACTAAAAGATGTTCCCATTCTCTCCTCCCATTCAAGTGATAACTCCTTCCGTTTTTCTCCAAGAAAATCGGAGTTTCTGGTAAGAACTACTATGCATTCCATACAACAGACTCGGGAGATGTTGTCCGAAAAGCACGATGATGTCAGGTGTATTTCTTAAAATTATATATATCTCCAAAAGCAAACCGAACATTAGTGAATAGTTAAGAGAACTCTTTCTTTTACCATCTGATATTAATTTCGACGAGGGCGTTTTGAAGAGGCGTATAATTTAAAAAAAAAAAAAGACAAACACAATTAAATCGGAAACTTTGGCGACGAAAAGGTGCAAAATCTTGTCTGTGATTAGTGAAGATTATTTACTTTCATTTGGAGAATTTGTTATTCAGCATGGATGTCCAATTTGAAATAAATTAACGTGATCCCCTGTTTATATTCACAAGAATTTTAACTCTTTGTGAATCACAAAGATTTTTAATAATTTGAGAAGCAATGGTATTAGGCACCCCATGCGTTTTGTCTCAGAAATAACAGATGTTGCACGTGATGTGAAATGATATTTAAGTCTTATGGAAATTCATTCACGCCATAATAAGTATATGAGTTTGTAGTTTTTTAATACAAAGATTTTACTTCTGCGTCTAATGAAAGTTAGACATTTTATCTGATGTAGCTGGATTTCCCAAATACTGGCCGCAATTTTTATACAATTTGTATATTTCGGCCTTTGGCTGTTAAAAAAACGAAACGACTCCTTTTTCTATCGGAGAGAAACTTAGAAATCTGCAATTAAGATTTCAATTGAAACAGGAATGTGATGTTTAAAAGTGATTAGCTAAAGAGTCAGCGGTAAATAATTAGCAACGATTTCATATGTACTAAGATGGACCTTTTCAAAGTATTTTTGCCGATTTTCTTTCAGTGAGAAGAAATCTCTGTTTGGTGTCGCATATGAAATTGGACTCGAATTCGTCTTGAAAATTTATAAAACGACCATAACTAAAGAAATCGAGTTTGCACGTGAAATTTGCATCGTAAGCCAATAAACTGAAAAAATTATTTTATTTAAACTGTGATAACCGTCGTCATTCCAGGATAAAGTTATTAGGAGGTTAGTCGTGCATAAATGAAGTTAGAATCACAAGAAATAAGAAAGAGAAACGAACATTCCATTTTGTGCTGTAAACAGATATCAAGCTTTGAAAAGAACATTGAAGCTTACAGCGAATTCTTGCTTCGTGTTAAATAATAAGCAGTGACTGAAGTCAAAATGTGTTGGAAGTTAAATCACAACCGCTACTACAGACCTGACTTTCTCGCCTTCATCCTGAGAGGGCAGATTCGTGCTACCTGAGCTGGTAAGTAATATTTCTGTTTATTCTTTTTAAATAAAACCTTGTACATATAGAGTATATAGCAGAAAATCAACAATTCCTCCTCAGGGGTTTCATGAAAATCCTTAACAGAACCACCATTTAAATCTGGTGGCCCAGCCAAGTGGCATGCTCAAATCTGGTGGCCCAGCCAAGTGGCATGCTCAAATCTGGTGGCCCAGATAAGTGGCGACGCTAGCAGCTCAGAACTGGGTGGGCTATTAGAGGGGCTAAGCTTGATGGGAGAAAGAGCAGCATACATTTTGAAGTGTTTGGCAGAAAATTTCCCCAAAAATTCCGTTCATGTTCATATTACCCGATGCTGATAATGTTTTCACTAGTAAAAATGTTTTTCAAGTGAATACTGTATGTAGTATGGAAATCATGCATGCGAATCTCTACAGCAAGTTATTATTTCTCCGCAATTTTAACTTTACTTAAGTCGTCTTTTTTTTTTTTTTTGCTTTCATAAAACTGTTTAAAAAAATAGTTTGTAACCTGACAAGTAATATCTATTTCTGTCTATCTATGCGTCTGTCTCTCTCTCTCTCTCTCTCTCTCTCTCTCTCTCTCTCTCTCTCTCTCTCTCACCGTTTTACCGTTTTAAACCATATTTACAAAAATGGTCTGTTTCTACTACTCTCTTAGAAATTCGTTCAGGACTCCCTTTCCCATAAGTACAAATACTAAATTTAATAAGGCATTCAATTTATGTAATAAATTTTCAAGAATTCGAGAAATTCACATCTCTCCTCTCTCTCTCTCTCTCTCTCTCTCTCTCTCTCTCTCTCTCTCTCTCTCTCTCTCTCTCTCTCTACCCTCCCTTAGTTCAGAGAACTCCCTTTCCCATAAGTACAAGCACTAAATTTAATAAAGAATTCAATATATGTAACAAAATTTCAGTGAATTCCAGAAATTCACCACTTCTTTCTCTCTCTCATCGTTTTAAACTATAATTACTAAAATGGTCTGTTTCTATTACTCTCTTAGAAATTCGTTCAGAGGACTCCTTTCCCATAAGTACAAACGTTAAATTTAATAAAGAGTTCAATTTATGTAGCAAAATTTCAGTGAATTCGAGAAATTCATCTTTCTCCCCCCTCCCCCTTCCTGTCTCTCTGTCTCTGGCTGTCTCTCTCTCTCTCTCATCATTTTAAACTATAATTACTGAAATGGTCTGTTTCTATTACTCTCTTAGAAATTCGTTCAGAGGACTCCCTATTCCATAAGTACAAACACTAAATTTAATAAAGAATTCCATTTATGTAACCAAATTTAAGAGAATTCAAGAAATTCACCACTCTCTCTCTCTCTCTCTCTCTCCGTTCAGAGGACCCCCTTTCCCATAAGTACAAACTCTGAGTTTAATACAAAATTCAATTTATGTAACAAAATTTCATTGAATTCGAGAAAATCCCCCCCCCCCCGCCTCTCTCTCTCTCATCGTTTTAAACTACAATTACAAAAATGGTCTGCTTCTACCACCCTCTTAGAAATTCGTTCAGAGGACTCACTTTCCCATAAGTACAAGTACGTACTAAATTTAATAATGAATCCATTTTATGTAACAAAATTTCAGTGAGTTCGAGAAACTCACATCTCTCTCTCTCTCTCTCTCTCTCTCTCTCCCTCTGTTCAGAGGACTCGCTCTTCTATAAGTACAAACATTAAATTTTATAAAGAATTCAATTTATGTAACAAAATATCAGTGAATTCGAGAAATTCACGTCTCTCTCTCTCTCTCTCTCTCTTTCTTATTGATTTAAACTATAATTACAAAATGTAACAAAGAATTCAATTTATATAAAAAAATATCAGTGACTTCGGGGAATTCACATCTCTGTTTGTCTGTCTGTCTCTCTGTTTGAATTTAACAAGAATTCAATTTTTATAACACAATTTCAGTGAATTCGGGAAATTCACATCTCTGTCTGTCTGTCTCCTGCACGCAGTTGTTTTGAGTGGGCAAGGTAATTATAAAAATAAATAAAAAGAAAGCTGCTGGTATTCCATAAAGCAAAAGTAAAAGCCTCGCCATTCGCAAAATAATGAGTTGCTAAGCGCCTGCAGTGTTCAAGTAGGGAAGAAGACTGGCTGTCGTTTGTTGGGTGATTCAGTTTATATCAACAGATGAAAAATGGAGTTTGGCATTTCATTGTTTTACAATCGACGTATGTACGCCGACAAGTTGAAAGCTTGTGGAAACTTTGGAAGTTTTTGTTATTTCGCTCAGATGACCTAATCGGTAATAACAGTGGAAGCACACGCAGGAGCAGTATAAAGTTGGTGTGAATTTTTCCTTTGAATCTCGTGCTGCTTTCGAAAAAAAAATTATTTCCTTTTCAGTTCCATGTAGTTTTTCATTTGCAGTGCCATTTCCTGAATGATAAACAGGAAAACTTCAAATGAAAACACTCTATACTCTCACAAGAATTTTTTTTTTATTGTACGCGTCCTCCGTGATTTTTGAATTATAAGTGCATAATAGAGTGATGTGTAATGAGATGAAAAGAAATTTAATGTTGTGTGGTTTTGTATATCAAACATGAAATACAAAATATTGGAATATTTCACGATCTTCAAGATTTAATTTTATCTTAATAATGTGTCATCTTCTTGTTTCTATTGCAATCTAACGCCCCATCTCGCACACTAGCCCCCTCCCCGCCCCTGCCGACGAAGCATCCTGGATGCGCCCCTGATTTGAGTTAAGAGAACAGCTATCCCTCTGGCTCGAAAAGAGACACTAAATATATAGGAAAGGTGCCTAATATGAGAAACACATTTTGAAATTGATTATTTAATAGCTAAATTTGGAAACAAATTGGTTTCTGAAATTTCTGTAATCTATGTCATCATCACATTTTACGATACATTGAATTTGCGTTACTCACAAAGAGTAAGATGTAATTTTTAGGAAAATACAAACAAGTCAAACGTTTTGAAATGAGAAAAGGTGTCCTAATATGATATAGTCAGAAAAGTTTCTAATATTGGTTAATATAAGGAATAAAAACAATGGCTGTTACTGTATGAAAAATAAAATAAAATATCCGTTTATTGACGTATAAATATTATTAATAAGGCGTAAGCTTGCGCTTTATTAATAATATTTATACGTCAATAAACGGATATTTTATTTCCTTTTTCATACTGATTCTTTGACGTAATCTACCCGAACTTTAGTTTTAAATGGTTGTTACACTGCTAAGTATTTCTGTCTACTAGTCAAGGTTTTTCACTATTTGCGGCTCAATTTAGTACACTCAGGACACATAAAATTTTCTTTTTAAACACCGCAATCTTCATGATCCCAGCGATAACATTTCGTGTATTGTGCCTATTTCTCTTCATGTTTATTTTCGGGAAAATGGTCTGTGCAGAATAGGCATTGACATCTGTACAAGTATTTTCTTTAAGCAAATGACATCTCAGTAGAAAAGAGATAAAATATATATTAACATATTTTAAAAAATATAAGTGGAAGTGTTCTGTTTATATTTAACTTTTATACTAATTCTATCGGCACTTAACAGCATAAAGAAAGGTATGTAATAGACATATCATCGACATTTCGTTATTTCAAATAGTTTAAATAAAACAATGCAAAATCATGCATTTTCAAAATATAATAGATAAATCCATCTTGTGACCATAATTTAAAACACACATTTACCTGAGGTAAGTCATTCTATTGGAACAAATACTTTATCATAACTCATAAGAGACCAGTCCCCAATATGTTATAGGGTAACCTAATATTGGATACTGTCTCATATTTGGTTCCCCATGGTTTTGCGTATTAAGAGCTAGCCATCATGCACGATAAATCTCACCTAATGGCTATCATGTTCAGTTCGAACTAAAACCAATTATAGTGAATTATTGATAATTTTATAACAGATAAGAACAGTTAAATATAATAGCGACATTCATTCACATTTAGGCATAAAATTTCACTTGGTAGAAACACTTCAAAAAATTTGAAATATTTTAAACACAATATCAAAGCACGCTGTTCAGCTTCGTAATGCTTCTTGTTTTGTCCCTTAGCCCTTGAACCTTCTGGAGACATATTTCAGATAGTATTTGGTAGAGTTCACCACTTACTTTGGCCAGAATCGAAGTATCGCATATTAGGGCACCTTTTCTCTAGATCAATATACACTATATTGACAAAAATCACCAGACACCCCTTCAAAAGCAAATGAATGGATCCGCTGCGTTGTTAAGATGCGCGGTACAGCTACAAACAGTATTAAAACAAGCCAGCAGTTGATCGCGATCATATCACGATGTGAGGTTTAGTGAAAATGTCGCGGCGGAAGAGAACTGACTTTCAGAAAGGAAAGATTGTTGGGTGTTCGTTATATTAGTGGTTTGTCCATAAGAGAAACCGAGAGGCGTTTAAACATGCCCAAGTCAACTGTTTTGGATGTACTGAATAATTGGATAACACATAGCTTGCCTGAAGCAGCAAAACGTACCAGCAGACCAAAGAAAATCAGTGATAGAGGACGTGGAAGCCTCAGGAGAGTCGTTACAGCTAATCGACGGAGAACTGCCCAAGACTTCAGTGTACAGGTGAGTAAAAATGCTGGAACCTTGGTATGTACACGTACCATTCGCAGAGAACTTCATTCCATGGGTTGCCGTGGTCGTGCGTCTGCTCAAAAGCCTTTCATCTCCAATCAGAATGCTACTCGTCGTTTAGCATGGTGTAAAGAACATTTATCGTAGACCGTATATCAATGGAAACGGGTTCTATGAACTGATGAATCCAGATACACGATCCGTCAGTCTGACGGGCGTGTGTGGGTATGGCGGCAGCCAGGGGAACGCTATTTACCACAGTGTACTGTTATTACGATCAAATTTGGAGCTGGCAGTGTACTCGTGTGGGGGTATTTTTTGTGGTATCGTCCCGGCCCATTGGTTATCGTGGACGGACCTGTTAACCAGCACATCTACCTCGATATTCTGGACAATTATGCCCTACCAACTCTGTGGCAATACTATGGAAAAGAGCCTTGTTGCTACCAGCAGGATAATGCACCGAGCTATAAAGCAAGGACTGTTCCGAAGTGTAATTCCGTATCGTGTGTGGACTGACCAGCACAGAGGCCTGATCTTAATCCCATAGACCACCTATGGGATGAATTAGAGCGCCGCATAAGAAGTTTGGAACCAAGGCCTACTGCTAAGCAACGGGTCTGGTTCATTTCGTCGACAACTCATTTCGTGGAAGCCACTTCGTCGACACTATACAAGGTATATGCAAACAGAACCACCAAAATTGATATACTATCTCATGGTACTATCTTAGACCGTACACGGTTTCTTTGGAAAGGATGGGAGCTCGGGGTCAAAGGGGCCCCATGCAACATTTTTCTAAAATCTACAGTTTTCAATTTAGAACCACAAAATTTGGTATACTATCTCATGGTACTCTAACTTAGACCGCAGATAGGGTATTGGAGTGCAGAATTGTGTTGCAGTTCTTAAGTAAAAAATGGAAATGTTTGAGAACATTTTGTATGAGCCTCCCTTTACCCCGAGCCCCGACCACTTCCATAAACCGTGTACAATCTAAGTTAGAGTACCATGAGATAGTATGCCAAATTTGGTGGTTCTAAATTGAAAACTGTAGATTTTACGAAAATATTGTATGGGGCCCCCTTGACCCCGAGCCCCGACCCCTTCCAAAAACCGTGTGCGGTCTAAGAGAGTACCATAAGATAGTATACCAATTTTGGTGGTTTTGAACTTTTTTTCGGGTTTTTAGGAATCGACTGTTTGCATATATAGTGTCGACAAAATGTATCTGTCAACGAAATGAGTTGTCGACGAAGTGATTGTCGACGAAATGAACGAGACCGCTAAGCAACAGTTAGCGGCAGCATTATGTCAACTGAATGGAAGCGCATAGCTATCGCTGTGTTCCAAAACCTTGTTGAAAGCATAAGGGTCAGTGCATGCATTAAGGCTAAAGGTGGACCGACGACGTACTAATGTATGTCAATAAATGCTATGTTGTGTTTCTCTTCTAGGTGTCCGGTGACTTTTGTCAATATATCATCATCATCATCATCATTGTCAACCATTATCAATCCACTGCTGGACGAAGGTCTCCCCAAGTTTCCTCCACAACGGTCTGTCTTGTGCCAGTCTCCTCCATGTCACTCCCGCATATTTACGAATTTCATCCACCCATCTCCCATGTGGTCTTTTTCTGGGTCTTTTCCTGTCCCTTGGAATCCAATCTAAAATTTCGGCTGTCCATCTATGGTCTGTCCTTCTGGCAGTATGTCCAGCCCATTGCCATTTCAGGGATTTAACTCTGATCATGATGTCTTCCACTCTTGTCATTTTTCGGATCCACGAGTTCCTCTTCTTATCTCTCCTGGTTATACCAAGCATGCACCTCTCCATACTTTTTTGAGTTGTCTGCAGCCTTTGTATGTCACTTTTAGTTAAGGTCCACGTCTCTGCACCATACGTAAGCACTGGAAGGATGCATTGATCAAACACTTTTCTTTTAAGACATAATGGCATATTGCTCTTGAAAATTATGCTGCTTCTTCCAAAAGCTCTCCAGGCAAGTTTTGTACGCCGATTAATTTCTTCATCAATGTGACCCTCACTCGATATCTGCTGTCCAAGATAAACATATGTATCTGTTATCTCCAGTTTTTCTCCATCAATCGATAAATCTTTATTTCTTGTAAAAGTATTGAACATCACTTTTGTCTTCTGAAAGTTCATTTTTAATCCCACTTCTTTACTCTTGTCAGCAAGTTCCTGGATCATACTCTGCAGCTCTGATGGGGTAGTTGCAAAAATGACTACGTCATCAGCAAAACGAAGGTGGGTTAGATAATCTCCATTAATCTTTATCCCTTTGTTTTCCCAGTTCAGTGATTGAAAGACATTTTCCAATGTGGCATTAAAGAGCTTCGGAGATATGGTGTCACCTTGTCTCACTCCCTTTCCAATTTTTATGTGTGTTGTATTTTCGAACAGCCGAATCTTTGCACTTGCATTTTCATAGATGTTATTAATAATATTAACGTATGCATCTTCAATACCGCAGGATTTCAGAGCCGTGGTAACTGCTGATGGTTTCACCGAATCAAAAAGCATGTTCTGTGAAATTTTCTGACATGCTCTTTGCATTGGGTGGGGAATGTTAATAGCTGTTTCATTCTGCCACCCGTAAAAAGTTTTAACCTGCGTAATTCCACTTTTATTGCAATCTTTCAGAACACTTGTCAGAAGAAATGAAATGTGTGATTATATTATTGATCGCTTACTGCTTTTGTGGAAATCCAGTGTGGTTTTTACGCTTCTGTTGTAAATGCAGATCAGTATTAACTAACATTCCTTTGATAAGACCAGCGATACTGATCTATATTTAAAACATATCATTTCTCGCGTTCCAAAATTCACAAATTCCGTGTAAATTTGTGAATTTCAGACCACATGTTTTTTTTTTCTCCAAATTGAATTTCAGTAAAACTGGCTCACGTGTTAGTGCACAGTGATAGGCAGGTACTTAGTACTGGACGTAAGATTTTGTGGTAAAATCAGCAAAATTATACCCGAGTGCATGGGGAATTACGTTAGTGCAGCCAGGGTCCGACAAAGACATCCTAGGGGCCAGAGCCAATGAAACGGCGATACCCCGCATCGGAACAAAATCTCTTAATGAAGGTATGGGGCTCGAGATGCCACGTGATGCACAAGACACGATATATACATCTTATATAGCAAATTTGATTGTGTAATATTTGAAAAGTCGTAGTATTTAATTAATAACCTGTTAACGGGACTCTTCCTTCCCGTTAGGGTTCGGTAATGTATACCTAATTGACTCTTTGTGGATGCTACGAAATAATTGTACTTCCCGAAAAATACCAAAATTATTTACCATATTAGACCAATTCTTTATTACTATCTAATTTCAGTATATTCGGATTGTCCTATGCGCGGGCGGCGGAAGATAGGGGACACGGGAGTCCGGATCATCCTTGAAATGTCAGGGTCCCCCTCACTGGGGTCTTAGGTTTCTGGTTCACACATGACTTATTTTTTTTTTTTTTTAGGAATATTTCTTGGAGATCGCCACTACGCTTTACAGTTTCCTGGAAAGTGCTTCGAGTACTATTTAAAAATTGATTTTGTACAAATAAGCTGAAGAGTTAACTCAGCGTTGTGTTTTTCTCTTTATAAAGATTATTAAATAATTCTTTAAATTATTTAAAAGCAATAACTATAGGGCTGTTCTTTTTCTCCTTTCCTCCCTGTTTGTGTTTTCCTTCCCTTTTTTTTTTTTTTTTTTTTTTCGGAAATCCGAATGTGTCTTACTCGAGATCGGAAAAACCAACGTGTCTGCCAAATAAATAACTGAACAAAAGAAAGAAAGTCTCGAACTCAAATTCAGCGCTAAGTATACTACTGCTTGTTGTACACAGGCCTTTCTTGGAGTTTTGTCGCATAAAAGATAAACGAGCTGGAACGAATTTGTGTGTATTTTTGTTGCGAGAACAGCTGTTGTCTAAATAAGGAAGAGAAGCTCATGGATCAGGAAAATGACAAGAGTTGGTGACATAATAATCAAAGTAAAATCAATGAAATAGAAGTGCGCTGGACATACTGCTAGAAGACTTTACCCCTGCTGAACAACTGAATTTTAGATTAGAAATCAAGGGACAGGAAAAGACCCAGAAGAAGACCACGTAGGCGATGGACGGATGAAATTTTAAAAAATGCTGTAGTGACACGCTCCAGATAGAAAGTTGCGAAAAGCACTTGAGAAGACCATCCAGTATTGAATTGATAATGAATGATGATACGTACTATTATATAATACACGGTCGAGTCACATAATTGTGTAACCGCCGTGTGCAGCGCGGACAGCAGCTCAACGTGCTGGGAGTGACTCAATAAGGTGCTCTGGAAGATGTTCACAGATATGTGGAGCCATGCTGACTGCAGTGCATCTGACAGCTGCTCGAGGTTGCGTGGTGGAGGACCCATAGAGCGAGCAACACGATCGAGGTGGTCCCAATGATGCTCAATTGGGATTAAATCTGAGGAATTAGTGGGTCAGAAAATTACTTTGAAGTCTTCGTCGTGCTCTTCCAACCACTCTCGGACATTTTTAGCTGCGTGACGCGTCGCATTGTCTTGCTGGAAGATCCCATCCGCCCCAGGGGAGACAATCAGCATGTATGGGTGTACGTGGTCTGCAAGGGTGGATTCATAATGAATTCGGTCATCGTGCTTTCCACGAGTATGAGTGGACGAAGAGAATGCAACGAAAACATTACCCAGACCATAACGTTGCCCCCACCAGCTTGTGTTTTTCCAGCAATGACTGAAGAATGTTTGTTCTCCAATGTTTCTCGCCTAATACGCAACGTCCATACGTTCGATGAAGCAGAAAACGTGACTCATTGGAGAAGACAATCATTTGCCAATCAGCGACGGTCCAATTCCGATACTGCCGTGCAAATGTAAGCCTTTTCGGCCGATGCACCTTCGTTAGCATACGTGCAGTGACCATCCGTCTGCATCGGATCCCCATACGCAGCAGAGTTCGCTGAACTCTCGTTTTAGATACATTTCCGGTAGCCCCCTGGTTCATTCGGCCAGTGAGTTACATTAATGCCACGTGGTGATGCGCAGTTTCCACGTCGCTTATTCGCAATGGTGCCATTTCTCCAATTACGATACACTTTAACCACAGCAGCACGCGAACAGTTCGCAAACTGTGCTGTTTCAGAAATACTGTCACCCTTGGCCCGAAAGCTGATAATCATCCCTTTTTCCAAATCTGATAAATCGCTCCTTTTATTCATGACATCAACGAGTGATATGTTTTCTGATTGAATGCAGCACACCTTCTATACCCTCCAAGCCAGCTCACGAACGACACGTGCCTTCTTTCATTGGCTACGCGCTGTTGACGCCAAAAGTAGGAGGTGGTCACAACAATATGACTCGACTGTGTATATATTCTACGGTTTCTCTCTCTCTCTCTCTCTCTCTCTCCCTCTCTCTCTCTCTCTCTCTCTGGGTCACTTTCTTTTTCTTCTTTTATTGTTTTAGCTCTCGATGAAGTTGAACCCCTCTCTAAATTATTAGGTTCCACCGCCCGTGGTCCTATGGAATTATCTTACAAAATTATTATACTCAACCTACTGAAGGTAGGAAACAGCTACCTCCCCTAATTACTATACTCAACTCTACTGAAGGTAGGAAACAGCTACCTCCGCTAATTACTATACTCAACTCTACTGAAGGTAGGAAACAGCTACCTCCGCTACGAAAAATAGTTCCTAGTGTTTAGACCAAAAAGCAACAGGAATATTATTAAGAATCCATTTTCATTTGTTCAGCAGTTTATTGGACAAAATTGCTATGTAAAACAATTTTTCAAAAGTCAGAGCGTTTTTAGAAATAAATTTGATATGAGAAGTTACTCAGTCAAGAGCGTGGAACATTCGGCTCATGCTGTCCAGCTGAAAACGAGTTTGGAGAGGGGAAGAGCTGGGGAACTTCACCCAACACGGCGATAATAAATTGGCAATCGGGGGAACTCAAGGGGATATGTTACTTAAGCAGGCAGTAGTCGATGAGGTTCAGACTCCACACCCCCATCCACAATCCCCACTGATTCTCTTAAAGGGATTGCTGTCTTTTAGCTCCTTGTGTTGTTAAGACTAATTGTGATGTTTTGGCGTAATTCAGCCTTAATTTGTTCTTTGCTGGATTTAAAGATATAAAAGAATAGCATCAGGGAGTCGAAGAAAAAAAGAAAAGAGATTGTGCAGCAGGGCGATAGCTACCGGGGGTTACATGTCAAAATAACCCCAAAAGAATAACTCGCGTCAAAATATCCCAGTCAAAATAACCCATGGTTAAAATCTGGAAAAACTCGATGTTTTGAGTTTCTCCTAATAGCAATGAAAAGCAAAATGAATTTGTTTTCCATTTGAGGCATTTGTAACGTAGAGGTTACATGTCAAAATCACCGCCATGTGTAGCGTAGTAATATATCTGTTATTTGGGCGCCACGTTTACGCCCAAATATTAATAACAGCTATATTACTTCGCGCGCAAAAGCAGATTCGTGCATCGATTTTTGCTGAAAACAATGGAAATACAAATTTTTGGATACCGAAGTTATATGCATTCATAATATTCTTAAGCAAATGAAACAAAAAATGCTCAAATGAAATTATTAATTTCAAACTATTAAAAATTTAATTTCAGATACTTTTGACTAATGAATAAAGCTTTCAAAGAGGTTAGATGCGCTTTCAAAAGTCCTTTTATCGAGCACAATAAAAGCACACTCAATAATTAAAAGATGCCTGATTAGGTTAGATGCAATTAAAAATGACAAATATTATAATTGTCACATCATCAATTATCACATGCGCTGACAGTCTGTAGATTGATGCAAACATACGTCATTTCCGTCCATAAGTACGTCTTGCGCGAACTCCTGAAAAACGGGTTTGCACTGCGCGTAGCTAATGGACCTCTCCTGATTTCATTTGTCTGTTATTTTTTATGATGTAAGTAATTTATTTGCCAACGAGCATGGTATCCGGCAAAAGTAAAATAAGGGAACAAGTGTATCTGAAATATTAAAAAAAAAATTTCATATTTGCCACAAATTTTCGATTCGTAACTCCAGTTAGAGCTACCGATAGCAGTGAGACACACAGTCACACGTTTTTGCCGTTTTTCTCTACCTTGTTAAATCAGAAAATTTAAATTAAGCATATAAATATGCTTATCACTTTAATTAAGCATATAAATTTTGCCTTGAACAACAGTAAAATCAAAGTTCTTGTCCAGTTGTTTCGGGGTTATGCATTCAATTTTGAACACATGGGGATTCTGATTGGCGACCTTCTTGAGTACCGTGTTTCCATTTTTCGTTCCAAGACCTCTGAAGCTCACCTTGTCAAAAAATACTGCGTAATCAATTTTTGTCATGGGGCCATTGACTACATTTGTTTAAAGTCAATTTTTCGCAAACGTTTGGATTTATTTCCCCTTGGTAATGAGGTGAAGTTGGTGACCTGTTATCGATACGAAAAACCGCTTGGTCACCGAATATTCAATTACAGACAAACCGTAGCTAACATCAGTACTTCTCACGATAAAGAGGATGATAGTTGTCACTGTCATTCCGACAGATTTAAAAAATCTGTCGATCCTCACCATGAAAATGTCATTACCGGTGACCTCGATATCGTGCCTTTCCAGAATATCATCTCAGCAAGCCATGCGTTCCCTCATGGCTTGCTGAGATGATATTTAACCGCGACCACTTCTTTTACGATTCAGTATATGTTTGTGTTCTCGTTGATCGTCGGTCTAGTGTTTGGTTTTCATTCGTGGCGTTGACTTCTTTGGTCCGACGGTAAGCCTTTTTTTACCATTGTTTACATCATTGTTTTATGAGATCTTAGGTCTGTTTTGTGTTTGGACATTTTTGGTTCTCCTTGCCGTTTGTTGGTACTAGAAAGGCCACTCCCGCAGGTTGATGCTCTCCTGACGACGGCAACCTGTTTTTTGTTTTATATTTTTTTGGTTTGCAATTCTGAATTTATTTCTGAATTTAATTATGTATTTTCTAAAAAAAAATTCTATAAAATTTATTATACTTGTATTTCTTAAAAATTCACTCTATGTGTGTGTGTGTGTGTGTGTGTATGTGTGTGTTAAAGAAATTACAACGCTGAAACAATAATAAAATAAAATAAAGTAATGTAAGATGCAAGTAAGGACGCGCTAAACAGCAAACCCATAACCACATCAATACACATTCAAAAAAAAAAAAAAAAAAAAAACGAACCACAAGAACTCCATGGTAAGCAAGATTCAAGTATGGACGAAAATGGCAGAAGTCAATAAATATAATAAAAGAGTCCATAAACAGAAATATAATAACATGGAAGGCAAAAAGCGAAAGCGAAGAAACAGCAAAAACGAAGAATACAACTCCAATGAGTGTGACGGGACGCCAATCGCCAGAAACCTTAAACTATGACAAAAAGACAGAAATGTCGCCTTCATCAGGAGAACACTGACATTTGGAATGGCTTTTCTGGACTCCACAAAGGTTGGATACACCAAAAACCTGCGGAGGTGTTCTCAAAGTCATCAAACCTGAAAAAGACATGAAGCTAGAACCTTCAAGGTATAACAAATAGCTGGACCCAAATTGGCAAATCCCAAGATCAAAGAGCAACAAGGTACAGTAAACTGGAAATGCTCAAAAGAAGGTTGCGGTTAGGGAAAAACCGGAAACCATATGGAAGAAATTAGCAAAAACCAATAGTAAGCAGAGGGTATGTTCAATATACTAAGTGTTCGATATCCAAAAACTCAAGAAGCGGAAATTTACGAATTAATTTGCGGTTGCTTAGAAATTGCTGAAACATACTTAACAGGAAGCCATGGGGATAATTATTTGCCTTGAGACGAGAAAAAATATATACAGTGCGTTAGCTAATACTTCCGCACTATTGCATATACAGGGTGTATCAGAAATGACGGTCACAACTTTAAGGGGTGATAGAACACGGCACAAGGAACAATATTTGTAATACAAGGCGTGGTCGGAAGCCGCGTGGTTAGCCAGTAGAGGGTGCTTCCGGGCGCGTTTCGCACGCACACACACACACGCCGTCATTCGCAAGCCACCGAGATGCAATGGTATTCGAATGCTGAGAAGACCGATATCCAATTCATGTATACGGAGCCGCAAACGGCAACGCCGTCGAAGCTCAACGACTGCACCGGGAGCGTTTGCCACATCGGCCAGTGCCCGATCGCCGTACCTTTCAGCGCTTGCACAGACAACTGTGTGAGACGGGGTTGTTCCACACCTACAGACAAGACGCAGGCTGTTCATGGACGGTGAACACACCGAATAGGATAGAGGCGATTCTGGAAGATGTGGAAGATCGGCCTGAAGGCAGCACTCGAGCGATGGCACGTATCCACGGAGTGAGTCATATGACGGTATGGCGTGTGCTTTACGAGGAACACCTCCACCCTTACCATCTCCATGGGGTCCAGGCCTTACAAGAACTGGATTTTTCTCGTCGTGTGAAATTTGCACTCTGGTACCTGCAACAGGGCACAGTGCAGCCCGAGTTTGCAGCATCTTCTCTGTTTAGCGCAGCTGCTGGCGAAGTACGTGCCATACCGGGAATCCTCCAAACTGTATTCCAATCGCTCCTTCGCCGCTGTGAGACATGTCTTACGGTAGGTGGACGTTCCTTTGAACAATTATTGTAAAATATCCGTAAATCCCTTTTTGTACATGTTCCATTCATAAAGATTATTCCTTTGCCGTGTTCTTCGTCCTTTATGTGTTTGCGCATTAACATTTCACATTCGACCATGTCTTGTATAACAAATATTGTTCCTTGTGCCGTGTTCTATCACCCCTTAAAGTTGTGACCATCATTTCTGATACACCCTGTAGATAAACATCTATGAATTTGTGAAATAATAAGATTCCTATAGACTATACTGGAAACTTGGGATTCCCATTTTGTATAAAATATTATACCAAAGCTCAACGCCATTCTTTTATCACAGATACCGACAGTAGGTTTGTTGTCAGTTAGGCGTATTTCCAAATAGAGGTAGTTGATCTTCTGCTAGTTACATTGGTTTTTTTTTTCTACGTCATGTTCTTCGGATAGATTTCCCTAGCCAAAACTGCAAAGTCATCCCAGTCACAAGTCAAAACATCATCCACATATCTCATAACGTTTTGATTTTTAAATTTAAAATTAGCTGCGAAGGCTTCCTCATAGTGGTACAGATATAAGTTTGCAAGTACACTAAAGAACGAGGTACTCCTAAGGATACCTCTGCTCTGCACGAACAAATCTTCGCCCATGAAAACAAAGTTTTTAAACAGACAAAGGGTTTTTAAGTTGTTCCAGAAATTATTCTGAATGTTCAAAGTGGTTGAGAGTTTGACAAACAACTGGTCACAAATGTCATTTAGGTCCATTGGATCTATTGACGTAAACAAGTTCTTGAAGTCAAAGGTACGTATGCACGTTATCTCTTTGTTATATATAAGAAATAAAGTGCGTTATATATTTATTATATAAAGAGATAACATTATCTCTTTTATTAGATTTATTGACTTCTGCCATTTTAATCCATACTTGAGTCTTGCTTACTTTAGAGTTCTTGTGGTTTGTTTCGTTTTTTTTTTAAATGTATTTATATATAGAAATGAAATTGGACTAAAAACCAGGAAAATTTAAACTGGAAATTTGCAAATCAAAATATAATGAATATACTAACAAATATAAAATACTAATATAAAAAGTTAAAAGTTAAAACAAAGTTAGTCAAAGAGGATGCGCCAAAGGCAGCTAAACCACATAGAGTAGCCAACATACTATTTATTTAAACAAAATAATTAGCATTAAAGTAAATTAAATAAGACAGGTTGCTATCATCGGGAGAACATCAACCTTTTAGGAGTGGCTTTTCTGGTTCCAGCAAAACGACAGAAGAAACCCAAATGTTGGCTGGCCATGCTCCCGAAGCCACGAAACCGAACCTAAAACAAACGAAAAACAAATGTCATAAAACCAAAATAAGTAAATAGTATATAGTAACTTACCGTCGAAATTCAATCAAATGCAATCCAAGAATAACACCAAAGTGTAAAAAAAAGACATATGACCAACGTGTATCCAAATTGCAAAAAAAGTGATTATGAATAAAAACTCATCCTTACCAGCCAAAAAATGTGTGATCAGTAAGGTGTGAGACTGTGTTATGTATATGTCTTCAGCCGCCAGGGACCCACAAGGCGGTACTTATAGTCTTTCCTGCCAACAGTAATTTTGTTAGGTCCTGGGTTAGTAAAGCATGTCAATGTGCAATTTGAAACTTCGCGAAACGGAATCATGAATCCTATCTGCCTTTATGTCTTGTGCGTCCTTCTGGCAGGTACGTCACATCTCCTGGTACGTTACAAATTCTATGAGACTGAGAAATGATTAAGTTACGAAATATTTTAGCGGAAACATTTGAGGACCATGAATGTAATATACAATGTCAAAGTCAAAATTATTTCTTTTACCAAATAGGTTAACTGCACACCCATCTACACCATGAACACTAATCTCTAAGTTAAGGTAGCTAACGTGGACAGACGAATCATTAGTTTTGTCCAAAGTGAGGTCATCAGGATACAGATCAGCACTAAAATTTAAAAAATCAGCAATATTGAAGATAATAATGTCGTTAACATATCGTAAAACTATGCCGGGCAGAGTGCCAGCAGCAATATGCCTTTCCTCAAAATGATGTAAATAAAGGTTAGTGAAGCTACTGGAGTAACGACTGCCCATGGGAATACCGCAAGTTTGAACGTAAAGCCCATTGCCCACAACAACAAAGTTGTTATTAATACAAAAATCAACAACGTGCTGCCAATATTTTTCTGAAATATCACCTTCAACTCCCGCAAACAAGTCCAAGGCCACCCGCGACGGACTCCCCAATGAGATGGAAGTAAAAAGATTCTTAAAATCATAAGTATCAACGAACGAGACTGAAATCAAAGAGTTCAAAGTCTCTAGAACTCTGGCATTGCTACCAATGATGCAGGTTGAATCAAGTTTACGTAAGATATTCGAAAGATATTTCTGAAAAAGCCCGCCCGCTCTGCTGCTATAACAGTTACGGCCACTGGTAATAAAACGGAAGGCAACAGGCCGTTTATGGAATTTAGGGACTCCATAAACGAAGGGAAAATTAGTATTTGAAACAGGAAGCCTAAGACGTTTATGTAAAGCAATAGTTTTCTTGATAATAACACTTTACGATTTTTGGTATAGTTTAGCAAGGCTACTGGAGCAGCCTCGCTAGCATTTATTTACATCATTTTGAGGAAAGGCTTATTGCTGCTGGACTCTAGCGGGCATGGTTTTACGATATGTTGACGACATTATTGTCTTCAATATTCCTGGTTTTTTAAATTATAGTGCTGATCAGTATCCTGATGGCCTCATTTTGAGAAAAAACTAATGATTCGTCTGTCCACGTTTGCTACCTTGACCTAGAGATTAGTGTTGATGGAGTGGATGGGTATGTAGTTAACCTATTTGGTAAAATAAACAATTTTGAATTTGACATATTACATTCATGATCCTCAAATGTTTCCGCTAAAATATTTCGTAACGTAATCATTTCTCAGTTTCATAGAAATGTAAAAATACGTTCTAAGCAAGCTTATGCAGTTAAAAATCTCAAAGATTTTATAATAAAATAAAAAAATAATAAATTTCCTTCACATTATATTAGACGTTACCTTAAACAACTGATTTTAAATTTTAATTCCGTTTTGCGAATTTTCAAATTGCACATTGACATGCTTTACTAACCCAGGACCTAACAAAATTAATGTTGGCAGGAAAGACTATTAGTGCCGCCTGGTGGGCCCCTGGTGGCTGAAGACACATACATAACACAGACTTGCTCATTGCTGATCACACATTTTTTGGCTGGTTAGGATCGAGTTTTTATAAATAACCACATTTTTTGCAACTTGGATACACGTTGGTCATATGTTTCATTTACACTTTGGTGTCATACTTGGATTGCATTTGAATGAATTTCGACGGTAAGTTACTATACTCTATTTAACATTTGGGTTTCTCCTGTCGTTTGCTGGCACCAGAAAAGCCACTGCTACAGGTTGATGCTCTTCCGATGACGGCAACCTGTCTTATTTAATTTACTTTAATGTTGATTCTTTTGTTTCGCAAAGCTCACTTCAGCGGTAAAAGTTGCTTAGATTTTTCTTTTCTTTGCCCTGGTATTGTCAAATACCCAAGAAACCGCAATGGTTTGCAAAGTACAGCTCAGCTGTAAGAGTTGCTTAGGTTCTCCTTTTCCTTGAAGTTGTAGGGGTATTCTCTAATACCCAAAAAACCGCAGTGGTTTGCAAAGTACAGTTCAGCTGTAAAAGTTGCTTAGGTTTTTCTTTTCCTTGAAGTTGTGGGTATTCTGTAATATCCGAGAAACAGCACAGTGGTTTGCAAAACACAGTTAGTCTGTAAAAATTGCTTAACTTTTTCTTTCGCTTGAAGTTGTAGGTATTCTCCAAAAACCTTGTCGCTTTCATTGAAAGTTAAATCTTATTAAATAACTTGCTGATTTCTTGTTCACTACATAGTTTATTTCTCTTTATATATAATGTATGGCTTTATAAAAGTTGTATAAGGATACAGCAAAGAAACCTTTCCGTGTACATCTTGGAAAATATCAAACGCAAAGAGTTAACTCCTGCCATCTTCCTCCCTCACATGTTACGGCAAATATATGTTATTACACGTTTAGATTGTTATGTTATTTTAATTAATTAATTATTCGAAAACTCTAAACCCAAAAATTTGCGTTAATAGACGGTGCCAGAACACCGTTCCAGTGCGTTCCGCCTAAAAAACAGCCCTGCTAAGTAGCACGAGTCAAATATCTCACTGATCAGAGTTCAATATTTTACTACGGGGAACATAATGCAGGACATTTTGTTTTAAATTTTGCCGAAGAAAAGAAATGTGCATTTTTGTCAATATTATAGCATGTGCTTACGACTGTCTTACAGCATTTTACTATATCAACAAAAATTGATATCCTTATTACATAACGGAAACAGCTGTTTATAAATTACACTCCCAATCACGAGTTTCCAATGGAGAAAGCGTTTCAATAATATTTAGTTATTAGATCGCCGCACCCAACCGATACGACTCCAACACTACAACATAAAGCTTCTTTTATTATTCCACCAGTACACTATTTTTAGCAATAAGATAGAGGTACTGAATTGAATTTTCGATGTGCACGATGCAACAACTCAAAAAAGTTGTAAAATTGCGCAGCCTGAAGCATGAATCGAACCAGAAGTCAAACCCTGGATTTTTAAGGGTCATCAACTTTACGAGAAAACATTAGATTGCTTTGACTAGCAGAAATCTGAAGTTGGTTCAGTTTCCTAAGGCATTAATCAAAAATCTGATGTTGGTTCAGTTTCCTAAGGTATTAATCAGAAATCTGAAGTTGGTTCAGTTTCCTAAGGTATTAATCAGAAATCTGAAGTCGGTTCAGTTTCCTAAGGTATTAATCAAAAATCTGATATTGGTTCACTTTCCTAAGGTATTAATCAGAAATCTGATGTTGGTTCAGTTTCCTAAGGCATTAATCAGAAATCTGAAGTTGGTTCAGTTTCCTAAGGCATTAATCAAAAATCTGGATTTGGTTCAGTTTCCTAAGGTACTAATCAGAAACCTGATGTTGGTTCAGTTTCCTAAGGTATTAATCAAAAATCTGATGTTGGTTCAGTTTCCTAAGGTATTAATCAGAAATCTGAAGTTGGTTCAGTTTCCTAAGGTATTAATCAGAAATCTGAAGTCGGTTCAGTTTCCTAAGGTATTAATCAGAAATCTGAAGTCGGTTCAGTTTCCTAAGGTATTAATCAAAAATCTGATGTTGGTTCAGTTTCCTAAGGTATTAATCAAAAATCTGATGTTGGTTCAGTTTCCTAAGGTATTAATCAGAAATCTGAAGTTGGTTCAGTTTCCTAAGGTATTAATCAGAAATCTGAAGTCGGTTCAGTTTCCTAAGGTATTAATCAAAAATCTGATGTTGGTTCAGTTTCCTAAGGTATTAATCAGAAATCTGAAGTTGGTTCAGTTTCCTAAGGTATTAATCAGAAATCTGAAGTCGGTTCAGTTTCCTAAGGTATTAATCAAAAATCTGATATTGGTTCACTTTCCTAAGGTATTAATCAGAAATCTGATGTTGGTTCAGTTTCCTAAGGCATTAATCAGAAATCTGAAGTTGGTTCAGTTTCCTAAGGCATTAATCAAAAATCTGGATTTGGTTCAGTTTCCTAAGGTACTAATCAGAAACCTGATGTTGGTTCAGTTTCCTAAGGTATTAATCAAAAATCTGATGTTGGTTCAGTTTCCTAAGGTATTAATCAGAAATCTGAAGTTGGTTCAGTTTCCTAAGGTATTAATCAGAAATCTGAAGTCGGTTCAGTTTCCTAAGGTATTAATCAGAAATCTGAAGTCGGTTCAGTTTCCTAAGGTATTAATCAAAAATCTGATGTTGGTTCAGTTTCCTAAGGTATTAATCAAAAATCTGATGTTGGTTCAGTTTCCTAAGGTATTAATCAGAAATCTGAAGTTGGTTCAGTTTCCTAAGGTATTAATCAGAAATCTGAAGTCGGTTCAGTTTCCTAAGGTATTAATCAAAAATCTGATGTTGGTTCAGTTTCCTAAGGTATTAATCAAAAATCTGATGTTGGTTCAGTTTCCTAAGGTATTAATCAGAAATCTGAAGTTGGTTCAGTTTCCTAAGGTATTAATCAGAAATCTGAAGTCGGTTCAGTTTCCTAAGGTATTAATCAAAAATCTGATGTTGGTTCAGTTTCCTAAGGTATTAATCAGAAACCTGAAGTTGGTTCAGTTTCATAAGGTATTAATCAGAAATCTGAATTTGGTTCAGTTTCCTAAGGTACTAATCAGAAATCTGAAGTTGGTTCAGTTTCCTAAGGCAGTAATCAGAAATCTGAATTTGGTTCAGTTTCCTAAGGTATTAATCAGAAATGAAGTTGGTTCAGTTTCCTAAGGTATTAATCAAAAATCTGATGTTGGTTCAGTTTCCTAAGGTATTAATCAGAAATCTGAAGTTGGTTCAGTTTCCTAAGGTATTAATCAGAAATCTGAAGTCGGTTCAGTTTCCTAAGGTATTAATCAAAAATCTGATGTTGGTTCAGTTTCCTAAGGTATTAATCAGAAATCTGATGTTGGTTCAGTTTCCTAAGGTATTAATCAGAAATCTGAAGTCGGTTCAGTTTCCTAAGGTATTAATCACTTAGTTTTAGCTACATGAAAATTCGTTGTCCTGGGTGAGAGGTCGGGAACCTTTTCATATTGGAAGACCACATTAAGTTAGCTGCAACCTAACAAGGCCGCATTAAGTTAGCTGTACTCTACAAGGCCTAATTCAAGAAACTTCAATTAGATATACTTCGAAATGTACGTTATTTTGTAAAAATCATACTATGTAGTAACTAACTTCAAAAAATTAAAAAGAAAATTATTAATTCTAAAGTTAACTAACCTTTTAATGACTTTGTTGTGACTGCTTTTTATTGGTAAGCATATGAATATTTGGTTGCAAGGTGGAGGTCCGCACTTTTATCTGATCCTCTGGATGGGTATCCATCATTTGTGACCCTAAGGGCGTCTTGATTTGGGTTAGGTATGTAGATTCGGAGCAATAAGTGGTTGAAAAACAAGAAAGCATTTTTTCGTGCATGTTGCCGAAGGCGTGGATATTCTATTGCATTTTTCCATATTTCAATTGGATATTTCTTAGGGACAAATAAGTTCTTTGAAATAGAGTATCATCTTCTGACAGCTCAATCAATTCCATCTGTAGTTCTTTAGGAGCCATAGAACGAAATCATGAGCGTAGCAGGTGTCGAAATAGCCCTTATGACTTATTAATGTTTTAAGTGTGGACGTCAGTCGGAAAGCATTATTTCGTTGAATCTTCATATATCATATCATATCACATCATATCATATGTAGAGGATTTTAGGAAGGGAGTGTCTGACCCCAGGTCTTAAACAACCTTTAGAAATAGGAAGCTAGGAGATTTTCGATCGTAAATCAGGAGATGCGGGTTCGATTCTCGCTCCAGAGCCATATAGTTTACAAGTTTCTGTAGAGATGTTGTGCATGGTAAGGATTGAGCTAAAAGCAATTTAATACCGCATCCTGAATGCTTAAAATAATGTCCTTATGAGTTTCCCCAGGTATTTGTAAAAAAATGTTTCCTTCTCAACTTCTGTGATTCTGTTAGGCTATGTGAAGTGTAAAAATGCAACGTTTATCTCGGAAATGATGCTTACTTCAAAATACTCTAAGATTGCATTAATCTTATTAATGCCGGAAGAAATCATTGTAACTTATGATACACCAAATGAAGTTCTTCTTCTGTTAGGCAAAGGACAAACGCCTTTTACTTGACTTCATGCAAAGCTGCAGAGCTGCGGAAATTTATATTATTAAAGCGGAATAAAACACTGTCAAACATTTCTTTAGGAGTAGTTATTTTTTTATGACCTACAGTTATTTTTTATGACCTGGCAGCTAGCGAATCTTACACAAGCCTTTCTTTCCATGCAGGTTTTATTACTATTTCTCAGTACTTTGAATAATATAAGTTGTTAAAACTATCCTGGTTAAAATTTATCTGTTGAAGCTGGTTCCTTTCCCTGCGTGGAAACAATGGCCGCAAAATAAGGATAGACGACTGTCTGTAGCTCTTAGAATTAATTGCTCACAGTGGTCGTTCAGCTCCTAAACAAGGAAAACAGCAAATGGGGATAAACATTCACTTGCAAGGAAATTTTCTACAGGTGAAAAGTGTGTTTCCACACAATAAAATTATTTGCAGTTGCGCATCTCCAACTTTAGCAGCAACATCATTCCGCCCTTTTCGCCGACCCCATGGAGACAAGTTCCCCCTCTGCCCTCCTCCTCCTCCGTCGCTGCATCTCCGATTCATTCTTAAATCTCAGCAGAAATCAAATATCGCTAATCCTTGAAATTTCAAGGTTAATGAATGAAAAATCTCTGGATGAGATATTCCTGACGATACCGTGATGGCAACTCAAATGTCAGATTAGTCTAGCTAAAAGAAATGACTAAAGCTTCATTAGTCATGTTACCAAATAACAACACAGATCAGTACGCCAAGTGAATGCGGAAGAATTCTTTACATTCTCAATGGCAAGAACTCATGGAAGCTGCGAACAAAGTCAAAACCGAGAAATAATAACCACTTTTGCAGTGTTATTCTTCATAAGAGTATTTCTTTTCTTGTAAATAAAACAAGTATTGAACATCAACAGCAATTAAAACAGAGGACCACAAATTGTTTTTTAAAACGTCAGCGTATGACAACTTTTAAAAAGGAATAAGTTTTTTTTTTCTCCGATTAAGAACAATGCTAGGAAGAGTGAAAGAAAGAAGAAACGAGCAGGAAGAGCAACCATTAGGTCCAATCAAAGGTCTCCTGGCCGTGACAGATCCTGGCTCTCACGCAAAGCGGAGAACGCAGTAGCTGAATGAGGGTTAAATCATGAACACATACTACATATGCCCTAAGTGACCACTTCATTATGTACTATATGTAGGGAGCACATATATGGCGAGAGGAGGGGATTATTGAAATATCAATTGTATGCAAGAAGAATGCTTAAAGAATGTTAAACTAAACAATCTATTTCTATATTAATATATAAAGAGAGAAAGTTTGTGTGTTTGAGGTAATCTCGAAAACTACTAAACCGATTTGGATAATTCTTTCACCGTTGGGAAGCTTATTTCTTTCCGGCGGACGTAGGCTATTTCGTTTATTTATTATTATTATTTTTTTATTATTTTTGGCTGTACTATCGAATCAGATCGCTCACAAGTAGTTCCCGATTTCCCGTGTATCGTTCTGCTTTGTTTACATACACCCTGCCCAACGTGAAAGAAAGTAGTTCGCGATAATGTACGGAATTTTTTTTTACTAATGTGGAATAATATTGAAACGCTTCATTTACGAATAAATATGAGAGCTTAATTAGTAGGCGAAGATACCCAATTTTCTACTCAGTTGCTACGTGTCGGTGATGGCAAAGTACCTAATCAGAACGGTTTGATTCTAGTACATAGTAAACTGGTAAGCATTGTAAGATCTATTTATCACTGATTGTTGAGACTGGAATTTAGTAGCTGACTTCGGTGCGAAGACAGAGCAAGAGTGCAATTGTAATGCGAACGCAAAAGCTGACTACGGTGTGAAGACTGAGCAAGAGTACAATTGTAATGCGAACGCAGCGAAGGTGTGGAGATTTTTGGCTGGGCAACAGGTGACAAGGAAATTTTTTCTTAATTCATGGTGGTTTTAGTTTCTCCTGAGAGATAGTTGTTGGGGTTTTATGGGGGTTTTCTTTTTAGTTTTCTTGGATGGAAGTCTTAGCAGAGATTTGAGCATGAATACCGGTCTTTTGTATAATTAGATATAGTCTGAGGAATACACGGTCATTATTTGGAGAGAAGGATTGGGGTGAGATTTTAGTTTCTCGTAGAAATTTTCTGCTTGGGTGCTGATAATATCTTTAATTATGGGAAGTTGCAATTTTTTGCGAATATTCTCATTTTTTTTCCTTGGCATGTGCATTGGAGAGCTGTCTTAGCATTTTATTTTGAAATTATTGGAGCTTTAATATGTGGAATTCGCTGCAAATTCCCCAGACATTGGAGTCATAGAGGAGCAGTGGAACGAAGCACAGTTTCCATAACATGATTTACGACTAGTTTTCCTACCTACACTATATTGAAACAAGTTAGTAAAATCATGCAATGCATTGATTATGATACGCTTTCCAACATACCAGAAATTATTACTCAAGTTATGAGGATAATGGCTGTGGAATAAATATCGCTCCTGTATCCTGACCTTTGACCCTATTTCGATGATATTCAACAGAAATAGTTCAGTATACCTCAAGAATAACATACTAAAGTTTTGTCGCAATAGAAGCAGTTTTACGCAAGTTATGAGAATAATAGCTGTGGAATAAATCTTGCTTTGTGCAATGAACTTTGACCCCATTTCGTTGATATTCAACAGAACCGGTTCACTATATCTCAGGAACAACATGATAACGTTTCGTCGCAATCGAAACATTTTTAGGTAAGTTATGATGCACAAGGGCAATGGAATGGTTTCCACTCCAGTGTCCTGACCTTTGACCCCATTTCGCCCATTTTCAACAGGTTTCGTCCCCAGGTGGTTCCTTACCAAATACTAAAATTCCATCAAAATCGAACCATTTTTACTGCCGTTATGACGCAGAAGGGCAAAGGAACAAATCCCGCTCTTATGTCCTGCCTGACCTTTGACCCCATTTCGCCCATTTTCAATAGGGTTTGTGCCCAGGTGGTTCTCTACCACATACTAAAATTTCATCATAATCGAACCGTATTTACGCATGTTATGACGCATAAAGGCAATGAAATGGATCCCGATTTTATGTCCTGACCTTTGACCCCATTCCGCCCATTTTCAATAGGTTTCGTTCCCAGGTGGTTCCTTACCACATACCGAAATTTCATCGAAATCGAACCATTTTTACGGACGTTATGACACATAAAGGCAATGGAATAAATCCCGCTCTTATGCCCTGCCTGACCTTTGACCCCATTCCGCCCATTTTCAATAGGTTTCATTCCCAGGTAGTTCCTTACCACATACCAAAATTTCATCGAAATCGAACCATTTTTACGGAAGTTATGACACATAAGGGCAATGGAATAAATCCCGCTCTTATGCCCTGCCTGACCTTTGACCCCATTTCGCCAATTTTCAATACGGTTCGTGCCCAGGTGGTTCTCTACCACATACATACTAAAATTTCATCGAAATCGAACCATATTTACGCATGTTATGACGCATAAAGGCAATGAAATGGATCCCGATTTTATGTCCTGACCTTTGACCCCATTCCGCCCATTTTCAATAGGTTTCGTTCCCAGGTGGTTCCTTACCACATACCGAAATTTCATCGAAATCGAACCATTTTTACGGACGTTATGACACATAAGGGCAATGGAATAAATCCCGCTCTTATGCCCTGCCTGACCTTTGACCCCATTCCGCCCATTTTCAATAGGTTTCATTCCCAGGTGGTTCCTTACCACATACCAAAATTTCATCGAAATCGAACCATTTTTACGGAAGTTATGACACATAAGGGCAATGGAATAAATCCCGCTCTTATGCCCTGCCTGACCTTTGACCCCATTTCGCCAATTTTCAATACGGTTCGTGCCCAGGTGGTTCTCTACCACATACATACTAAAATTTCATCGAAATCGAACCATATTTACGCATGTTATGACGCATAAAGGAAAGGCAATGGATCCCGTTTTTATGTCCCGACCTTTGACCCCATTCCGCCCATTTTCAACACGGTTCGTTCCCAAGTGGTTCCTTACCACATACTAAAATTCCATCGAAATCGAATCATTTTTACGCAAGTTATGACGCATAAGGGCAATGGAATGGATCCCGCTCCTATGTCCTGACCTTTGACCCTGTTTCGCCCATTTTCAACAGGGTTCGTCCCCAGGTGGTCCCCAACCACATACTAAAATTTGGTCGAAATCGAACCATTTTCACGTGAGTTATCGTGCGGACGCACGGACGGACAAAGCTGGAGCATATACGCTTCTTCAGTTCAACACAATTTTATTAACAAGGTTGGGTTCAGGAGGAGAACATGGGCGTCCTGGTACATATATTGTACGGTAAAATATACAAACTCTAAAATTCTATGTACATTATATACAGCACGATGAATTGATTCACAAAGGAGCCTCGTGGTAAAAGGTACAGGCATTTTGCACAAGAACAATAAGAGAGATTGTCGAAACATTTCGTCTCGAAGCATAAATAAATTATAGTGCTGACAAATAACAGAACGAGAATATTATAATGAAGCACTATACAAAAGGAGAACTGTAGATGACAAAGTAGACAATGTGAAACCTAAGGCAAACGGAATTACGATGTCTTAGTACTGGTAGAAAAAATGATAATCAAAGAGAAAACAAGTAAGACTATATACATTTGTACAGTATGGTGCAGATTATATTCACATGTGTTAGAAGATATAAGCTTTATGTTGAAGTTTGATTCCGAAGACCAATGGTGAGCATGCACGTTGAACTGAAGTTCAACAGAGCTAGGAGCAACGAGGTTAAACTACCGACAGTCAGTTGTAACGTCGCTGGCATGCCGGCGAACCAGGAAGCGGCCGGAGACCAGGTGGGACGGAAATGTTGTTCTCTCTGTTGGGCGACGGCCACAAGGTTCTCTAGACGAAGTCTTGAGAGGAGACGCTCCCGAAAGTGGCACAGTAGTTCCACAGAAGCTTGGTGGATGGTATAAGGAGATGAGATATCTCGGCAGCGCTGATGAAATACGTAAATGACATGTTTCACCAGGATGAAAATATATGAGCAGATGGGTGGAAGCTTGACTGGCGGAGAGACCTGCAGGAGGAGTGTCTTATAGGCATCGAAAGGAAGATCACTTGTGGCTGAACGTTGAGCAATGGAAAATGCAAGATGGAGTAGTGGAAGGAGGATGACACAATGTAGATAAACGTGAGAGACATCAGCTTCTTGAGCACACAAGGGGCAAAGAGGTGAGTCAAGAATGGTCATGCGGTGGAGGATGGATGGAACCGGAAGACGGCGGTGGAGAAAAAGCCAGTGAGTGTTTATTTCTAGAGGAGCTGAAAGAGGAGAAAGGGTGGCAGACCAGACAGCGGTGAGAGAGGATTGGGAAACATCAGGGATGTGTAGGGGAGAAGGAGAGTGGGATTTTAAAAGTAACCGATACAGAACTGAGGTTGAAAGAGAGGAGAGTGGAAGTGTAGATCTGCCGACTGAAAGAAAGAAAGGAAGGGGGAGGGAGGCGGAAGGAACAAAGGTCAGGCCGGTGGTGGTTGCGAGATGAGGAAACTTAGCAATGATGGTAGAGAGTAGGGAATCATAGACAGAGCGAGAGGAGGGTGAAAGTAGAACGGTGGGTGGGAGGCTGGCGTAGGGTCGCCAGGACAGATCTGAGGTTACAAGGTCTTTGACGGTTACAACTCGACTCGGAGCCAAGAAAGATAGGCGAAGCATGAAAGATGAGGGGGTGAAGAAGAGAGGAGAAGAACAGGGGTTCGGCAAGGAGTTCAGTGGTGGAATCGGGTGGGGATCGAGTGAGCGGGAGAGAGCGGAGAAAGGTAAGAGTCTCCCGTAAGGCAGGAGGAAGGCGAGAGTGAGTGGTAGTACGGAGGTCCATTAGAATGAAAGAAGTGAAAGTGAAATTAGTGTTGCTCGAAGAGGTGATGACATTCCTTGCGGTAACGGCGTCGGCAACAGGTGAGGTATGAAGACGGAGGAACGAAGTAATCCGGAGAGCTTGATAGTACAGTCGTGTATCAATTAGGCCAAAGCCACCTTGGTCATAAGGAAGGCTGAGCTTGGGGGCACTGAGCCAGTGGTGTCCGGTCCAGATAACTGAGGTGAAGCAGCGAGTGATATCATTGAGACAAAGAAGTGGGGATTTAGTAGCAAGCCAGGAATGTGTGCACATGGAGAGAAGATAGGTTTGCGCAAGACGTGCACGTTGAAAATATGAGGTGCAGAACTGCGCTTTTCGCCAAAACGCAGTTGACTGATGAAGACGTGAATGGATGGTATTCCACGTTGTGCTGGAGGCTTCACCTGGGACGCCAAGATGTACGCCAAGGAAACGTTTAGAGGCTGAAGACCAGTGCGCTCCCCATGGGGAATCCAAACGGTCAACCCATGAGCCGCACCACAGGCCTGTGCTTTTGGTTGTATTAATCGCAGCTCCGGAGCAGGAGGGGAAATCGGCGAAAAGACTTTGGAGCAAAGAGAACTGTGAATCCAGGCATATACAGAAGGTAACGTCGTCTGCATACGCCACGGAAGTGGTGACATGGTGTCTCGTGCGGGCGATGAGTGGCGGCAGGGTGGCTTGAAAGGAGCGTTGAACGGAGCGGAGAAAAGGTTCTAAGGCTATAGCGAAAAGTTGACCGGAGAGTGGGCTTCCTTGCCTCACTCCACGGCGGAAGAGGATTGGTGCTGTAAGAAAGGTGGGCAACTTGACCTGGAAACTGGCGTCCTGGAAGAGGGAGGTGAGGAGAGAAATAAACGGAGATGGAAATCTAAATCGGAGAAGTGTGGCGGAGAGATAATTGTGGGAGATATTATCAAAGGCGGACTGTTGGTCTAAAGAGAGGAGGGCGAGGGGTTCAGAGCGGGAGCGCGCAAGGTGAATTAGATCAGTCAGGAGATGGATGTTGTGAGATAGGGAACGGCCGGGAACTGTGTAAGTCTGGTTAGGGGAGAGGATGTAAGTGAGGATGGGATTTAGTCGTTGTGAAAGAAGCTTGGTATAAAGTTTGTAGTCGAGATTCAGTAGGGAAATTGGGCGCCAGTTCACCAAGTCAAGGAGATCACCTTTTTTGGGGAAAAGGACAACGTATGCATTTGTGAATCCCCTCGGGAGAGGAGAGTAAGTAAAGGCAGCAGAGAAAGCGGATAGGAGAAACGGAAGAAGAAGAGGCAGAAGAGTTTTATAAAAGCTAAAGGTTAGGCCGTCCGGACCCGGAGCGGCACTAGAATTCAGAGAAAAGAATGTAGTGTTTAGTTCAGAGGGCGTAGGGGAAAGGAGTAGAGAAGAAGCGAGATGGGGGGGGGGGGGAACCTGAGGTAGATTAGAAAGGAGAGTATCCATTGCTGCAGAAGATGGTTGAGGAGGTTCACTGAACTTCATGGAGAAGTACTGACGGACATGGGAACAAAGCGCGATCGGCTCATCTGATACCTCCCCAGAAGAAAGACGTAGATGATGAAGTATGGACGAAGCTCGTCGGGTGTTTTCCACCGACGTCAGGAACTCATAGTTGTGAGCATCCGGCGTCAGGTGTTGCAAACGAAGTCGGCGGAGAGCTTGTTGCGCTAGAGGAGTGAGAAGAGATCGAAGCTCTTCTTGAAAGGAGGAGAAGAGAGGATCACTGAGACTGAGCATGGATAGCATTGAACGAACATAGTCTAGGCGCATGTTCTGGAGTGTCTTTAGTTGGAAAGAGTAGTTTCGGACATGCAGAACGAGCTGTTGCTTGATCTCCAACCAAGAATTTAATCCGCAGAGTGCAGATTGAAGCTGCGGTCGTCTGTCAATCAGGAATGACCGGACCGAAGAGCAGAATGCCGGGTCGGAGAGAAGTGCATCATCAAATGTCCACGGGCGAATTATACTGGGTTTGAATGGTGCAGTATGGACTATGATGGCAATGGCGCAGTGGTCAGATGAGGCCGTGGGATGCACACTCGATTCTGTCACCGCAGGAAGTAGAGTACTGGAGGCATAAAACCTGTCAAGGCGGGCTAAGAAAGGATTTTGCGCATGAGAGGAGCGCCAAGTGTAATTAGTCGACCATGGATGAATATGCCGATGTACATCATGAAGAGCGTTGTTCGTGACAACTGTCTGGAGCAGGTTCGCCAGGGCATGGCGGCGCTCTCTGTTTGTAGAAGACCTATCCAGAAGAGGATCCAGGGTACAGTTAAAATCCCCACCAACGAGAACATGGTCTGACGGTGGGATACGGTCGAGTGCTCTGCGAAGACGCGTGAAGAGAACTGATAAATGTGTTGTAGTGCTTGGAATATAGATATTGAATAAATGATATCTGGAAGACGCGATGGTAAAGGATGCATGCTGTAAGAGATTTCGACAAATATTTCGCACAGAGAGGGATGTGATAATAGAATTGAGAGTATGACTAATGCCGATGGCAAGACCGCTATGAGATGTTAGTCCATAGGCGTGATGAAACACAAAGTTCCACTGGCGCCATCGAGAATAGACGGTAGATGGTTTGCAATTTGTCTCTTGAAGGAGAAGAATATCAACCCCCAACGGGTTGAGGTCTTCATATGCTAGAGAGTTGCTGAGAGGGGAAGCGAATCCCCTGCAATTAAGTGACACGATCTTGAATTGTGGGGTTCCTTGCCTCTAGCTGAAGATCTTTCAGAGCTGGAGGAAAAGACTTGAGACGATTATAGAAAATTTGTGCCCAAGGATGGGTGGGAACATTCTGGCGGCAGAAATGCGACACATTGAAGATCTGCTCCGGCACAAGTTGGCGAAGCGTTGGATTCTTGACTGCTAAGGCACGCGCTATTGCGTAGCTTGTCGGATTCGTTAAGTATGTATGGAGATCAATGTATGAGAGTGGTACGGGAGGTATATTGGCTGTCTGGAGAAATGCAGCGAACTCTTCGACCGTGGGAAAGGAGACTTCGGCTGGCGAGGTGTCTCGAGGAGAACTGCTTTAGAGGGAGGTTGAACGAGGTGAAGTAGAGTTTTGCTTCATCGCTACTCGCCTGCTGCGGCCAGAGCCGCGGCGCTTCAGTGGAGGCTCGGTCGTCTCATCCTCACACTGCGTCTCTGGACCAACGGACTCCACATCAGCTGTTTCGGAGGTTCCAGTGGTAGTAGCTGGTTGTAAACCTTCTGAAAGGGACTCAGTGGTGGAGCGACGACGTTGCAGGAGTGAGGAGGCAATTGTAGGAAAGTCCTCTACTGAAAAAGAGGAAGCGGCTGTGGGAGCGTTGCGTTGACCAACGTCTGTAAGCGGACTTTTTTCATCATATCTTGGCTTCGAGGCCTGCTGTGCTGAAGTAGATGGTGTAGTACGCTTCGATGTAGGAACAGTACCTGTAGGAGCGCCAGTCGGAGTCGGTGGAACTTGATGTGGGCAGTGCACGCGAAGATGGTTTTCGCCATGGCAAAGCGTGCAGTGCAAGGAGGTAATGACGTCGATTCTCCGACGTTGCTGGCCACACCGTACGGTTAGGATCTTCGGGCACGCAAGCAGATGATCGTCCGACGGAAATATGAGTCGGGCACTTCGACGAAACCCTGCAATGTATTTGTCATCGGGATCTCTGGGCGCCGCCGAAAGGGTCGTTATTGGTCCAACCACTCGGCCAAATTTGCTGAGTAAAGTGCATAGAGCGACATCTGAGACTTCACGCGGGACTGAGTGGAAAGTGACCTGGATAGGTCGCTGCGCCACAGGTTCAGCCAGAAGATGCACATCTTTGATGGATAAGCCAGCAGTCATCACAAGGTCTGCATGTTCTTTACGGGCAAAATACACTAATACGGCCCGTGGCTTTCGAGCCATATGAGTGATATAAGCTCCTGTAGGAAGCATCTTCTTTAGGGCAATACTATATTCCTTGAGTTTCGTGTCTGGTAATGCATCAAAACAGACACCGAAATCCATTGTGGAGAAAAATTGTTTCCCGGCTGGGGAATCCTCTGGGATATCGATGGTGGCAGAACTACCCTCAACACTGACGTAAGAGTCAGGAAAAACGGGAGCAATAAACTTGGAAGGAACTCTTGCTCCGGAGGTCACTTTGGAGTAAGTGAGAGACATAGAGTTGGCAGCGGAAGGATACGACACAGTGCTGATTGCTGGTAGCGGCTTGGTAAACTGAGTTGAGCCAGTAGAAGGCAACGCAACCGTGCAATCGGTCACATCCATAGCTTCGGCAAATGAACCAGGGACGTGCGTCAAGGTGACGTCACTCTCCTGGACAGGGATATCAGCTTGAGCTTTTGCAGAGGAGTCGCGCGTCACATCTTGAATGCGTATGACGTCTCCGACAGGCATAAATGCTGATTGGTCTCCTGAGAGTGAGGAGGAGGAGGAGGTTGAATGAGCATCACTGATGTGGGCGTGGACATCACCCTTCTCAGTGCCTGCCATTGAAAATGGCGAGGACTAACTTAAGGATCGATCAGCTTGATCGAAAATAATAAAACGCTGAATGCAAACAAAATATGCAACTCACCGACTTGGGAGCTGAGCTAAAGGAATGTACAGATCTTCTTCTTGAAGGGGAACACAAAAATAGGAACAAACACTCACTATATACTTCCAAAAACTGGGCACAAACACAGAGCTCGAAAGGAACGTGACTATATCGGTTATACGCCTCGTCAACCTACGATTGGAAATCGTAAAAAAGTCACCGGACGCCTAGAAGAGAAATACAACATAGCATTTATTGACATACATTAGTACGGTGTCGGTCCACCTTTCGCCTTAATGCATGCAATGACCCTTCGAGATATGCTTTCGACAAAGTTTTAGAACACAGCGATAGGTATGTGCTTCCGTTCAGTGCTAATGATGTCGCTAACAGTTGCTTAATTGTAGGCCTTGGTTCCAAACTTCGTATGCGGCGCTCTAATTCATCGCATAGGTGCTCTGTGGAATTAAAATCAGGGTTCTGTGCTGTCCAGTCCACATACGATACGCAATAATCGTCAAACCACGCCGTAACAGTCCTTGCTTTATGGCTCAGTGTATTATCCTGCTGGTGCTAACAAGGTTCCATAGTATTGCCACTGAGTTGGTAGGGCATAATTGTCCAGTATATCAAGGTAGACGTGCTGGTTAACAAGTTTGTACACGATAACCAATGGGCCGGGACCATACCACGAAAAGCACCCCTACACAAGTACACTGCCAGCTCCAAACTTGACAGTAAGAACAGTATACTGTGGCAAATAGCGTTCCCCCGGCTGCCGCCATACTTATACACGGCCATCAGTCTGATGGATTGTGTATCTGGATTCATCAGTCCATAGGACCCGTTTCCATTAATCTACGGTCCACGATAAATGTTTTTTACACCATGCTAAACAACGAGTAGCATTCCGAGTGGAGATGAAAGCTTTATGAGCAGCTGCACGACCACGGTAACCCATGGAATAAATTTCTCTGCGAATGGTACGTGTACATACCGAGGTTCCAGCATTTTTACTCACCTGTACACTGAGTTCTTGTGCAGTACTCCGTCGATTAGCTGTAACGACTCTCCTGAGGCTTCGACATCCTCTATCACTGATTTTCTTTGATCTGCCGGTACGTGCTACTGCTTCAGGTACGCCATGTGTCTTTCACTTATTCAGCACATCCAAAACAGTTGACTTGGGTATTTTTAAACGCTTCTCGGTTTCTCTTACGGACAACCCACTAATATAACACCCAACAATCTTTCCTTTCTCAAAGTCAGTTCTCTCCCGCCGCGACATTTTCACTCAACCTCACAGTGCGATATGATCGCTGTCAGCTGCCCCGCGCATTGTAACAACACAGCGGATCCGTTCATTTGCTTTTGAAGGGGTGTGTGGCGATTTTTGTCAATATAGTGTATATCCACCATCGGTAGCTGTCACGTGTTCGCAACAAATCTGCATATGGGCTGCGCACCATGGAATGCCTTAATATATCATACCGCACTCGTGTGCATGTGTTAGCTAGCTCTTTTAGCTCGATGACGCTCTGCAATAGTCAGATTGCATGTTCGTCCTTGAGTTTTGGACAGCAGCGTATACACTGCTGTTTTTGAAAATTGCAACACCATGAAGAACTGCTATTATTAGCTTGAAACTTACAGGATATGTTCAGCAGGTTGGAACATGAAATGATTAAAATATTTGTGAAAATGCACATGCGATTTCGTAGCAGCGTCCTCTGAACTGTCCGGTGTTGGGTATAAAGAGATAGCTCAAACGAGAAGATACAAAGCCGACATTAAGCCGAAAGGGTGGGGTTTTTTTGTGCCCCGTCGCAGAAGAACGTCGCATTATGAACACCTGACGGACTTTGAGCGAGGAAGGATTGTTGGGATGAGAGAAGCTGGATTTTTCAAAAGCAAAATGGCCGCTCGTACCAGACGAAACGCCAGTACAGTAATGCGAACGTGACGTCACTGGACAGATGAGGCTCGGACGCACCGGGATTTGGACCCTAAAATCGCACAACTGTACGGGATGACAAACATATCTACCGCATGGCAGTGACCGATCGCACAGCAACATCCATGATGTTGCAGCAGTGGAGCACTGTCACATGTAGGACTTTATCCTCTAGCACAGTTCGACGTCGTTTGTTTAACAGAGGACTGGTCGCTAGCAACCCATTGCTTCGAATTACTTTCAGCCTAAACCACAGATGCCTCTGGCTGCAATGGGGTCTTGAACACAGACACTAGCGCGCTGATTAGCAACAGGTCGTGTTTTCTGACGAGTCACGATTCAACTCGATGAACCATGATGGTAGCATGCGTGTTCGAAGACATCGCAGTGAACGCCACTTTGTAGCGTTATATTGGCTTAACGCCAAGCGTCGTGGTTCGGGGCACCATTGTGTTCAATTCGTGATCACGCGTGATACGAAATGAGAGAAAAGCTCAACAGCCTCCTCAGCCAGCGATACATCAGGGATATTTTAGAGGTAGAGGCGATAATTTTTCTTCAGAGTTGTCATGGCGCTATATTCCAGCAGGACAATGCTCTGCCACATATGGCCCAAAATGTCCAAGGCCTCTTCCATGCACGGCAGATATCGCTTCTTCCCTAGCCTGCACGTTCGCCGGATATGTCCCGTATCGAACATGTCTGGGACATGTTAGCTGAGCAACTGGCCCGTCAAACACCTTCGCCAGTCACCACAAATAAACTTTGGTCCCTCATAGAAGCATCGTGGCAGCAATTCCCCGGGACGAAATCAAAAACCTCTTCCATTCAATGCCACGTCGTGCAGAGTCTGTTATTGTTGCTCGAGGTGTCTTCACATAATATTGAGTTTCGAAACGCAAAATCTTGTTTAGCTTTACAAATGCAATCAGTTATCTCCTGTAACACAAGGAATCTGTGATATAAATTGAATAACTCGATTCTTTCTTGGTGTTGCATTTTTCACAAACAGTAGTGTATTCCCCAAAGTAAAAGGCTTATTCCTATGTTCAGCTTCACTTTAGGCACAGAACTTAAGGCACAGTCGGTAGTTAAGAAGAAGAAACAAAACCAAATGTTTTTTCCTGAATATAAATTGTTACTTCCTCAAACAAGGGACTTCAGTGGAGTTAAAGATATCAGTACAACTGTTGCGTCCGTGAACAGAGTAACTCCAGTATCACATCGTGAGATTCGATGACATTACAGGAAGTCATGATCTATACTTAACTCCATTGTTTATTGTTCTTGAAGTGTGAAATTTGTTATTAATTCAAGAACAACCGAGGATAAAGTATAGATTTCAAATTTATTATGCTACTGGTGCTATGAGTGAATGGTTAGAAGGTTCCTTTTCTTCCCACGCTTGTAAGAAAAGACGAATGAAGATGTCATTGGGTTTCTTTTTCTGATACTAATCGGGAAAAAAGAAATAAAAACAGCTATCCGTGAACTCAGGACGCTGCAAGATTAGTAAACCTGCAGTGCGTCGTGATCTCAGGTCAAGAATAGAATCACGACGCATCTTCAACGTTATACGCAACCTAAAGGTATTCATGGTCCTTAATTTGGAAACTTCGGTCCGGCCCGACCTTGCTCAAACTTCCCAGTTTACGGCCCTGCACAGAACTTCCAGTTCACGGCCCTGTTCAGACTTTCCAGTTTACGACCCTGCCGAAATTTCCACTTTACGGCCGTGCTTATACTTTCCATTCTATGGTCCTGCTAAGACTTTCCATTTTACGGCACTGCCAGGAATTTCTAGTTAACGGTCGTGCTCATACTTTCAAGTTTGCGGTCGTGCTCATACTTTCCAGTTTACGGTCCTGCTCAGAATTTCTAGTTTACGGCCGTGCTCAGATTTTTACAGTTTGCGGCCTTGTCCGAAATTTACAGTTTAGGGCCGTGCTCATACTTTCCAGTTTACGGTCCTGCTCAGAATTTCCATCTCACGGCCCTTCTCAGACTTTCCATTTTGTGGTCCTGCCCGGAACTTCCAGTTTACAGCCGTGCTCATGATTTCAAGTTTACGGTCGTGCTCAGACTTTCCAGTTTACGGTTCTGATCGGAATTTCCATATTGTGGACCTGACCGGAATTTCCAGTTTACGGCCGGGCTCATACTTTCCGGTTTACGGTCGTGCTCAGACTTTCCCGTTTACGGCCGCGTTCATACTTTCCCGTTTATACCCCTGCTCATATTTTCCAGTTCACGGCCCTGCCCGGAATTTCCAGTTTACGGCCGTGCTCATGCTTTTCAGTTTACAGCCCGGTCCGTGCCATACTTTTATTCCGCCTTCTCAGCCACTTATAGCAAACAACGCAAGGTTTTCTCTGGAGAAACAAAGCTGCTCTACTGAACTGAACAACTCAGTAATAAACTGAATGTAACACAGAGAGACGTGCTATTTTTTTTTCGAATTCCTCCCACAGATTAGGTTTAGACATGACTACCAACTTCTGTTACAAATGTCAGCGCATTTCCTCTTCCACATTTCAGTAATATAAACAAGATAGCCACGATCCCCAACTATGTAACAAATACTTCAAACTTTTGCATGTCCGTTATAGCAACGAATCGCGCCAAAAGCTCGGTCATCTTGTTTCGTGAAGCTGAAACGACTGTTGTGTTGGCGGCTAGGGTCGAGTGGCGATGTTCCCGTGCCCATGCTAATCTTTGCACCCTTTGATGTGCGGTCAGCAGCGGTACCCTCCTGGGACGATGGCTTCTGTACCCCATAGCGAGGAGATGGTTCTGGATGGTGTAGCTGCTTACACGTTTTTGTGCGCCAGCGTTATATTGCCGAGTGATTTCTTGCACTGTGGCCCGTCTATCCGCCGTTACAGTGCGATCTAGCCGACGATGACTTCGCTCATCCACACGCTGTTGTCCACGGCAGTTGGCCCTCGCAGGGATGGTTTTACTGGATTCGATGTACTCACGGTGCACCCTTGACACAGTGGCTCGTGAAAATTCCAGTGCCTGCACGACTTCCGAGATGGAGTGACCCATTCGTCGGGCCCCGACAATTTGTCCACGATGAAATGCGCTTAGATCCTTCGTCTTACCCATACTGCGTCCGACTCTTACTGATTCCCGTCGCATCACTCGTTATATTATCGGATCGCTGCATACGTCATGTTGTTTCCGTTTACAGGGCCGCCCACAGCACTACATTTGCATAACACCAGCTGTCTCTAATTCAATTGCTCTTCAGTGTATATATGATATATATGTCTGATAATCGTCGCAGATATATATATATATGCACTTTCAGATTTATATATAGGCACAATCCGATTTATCGTGGAAGATATATAGGCACTTTCGTATCTTTCTTTCGTTCAGTGATATTCGTTTTGTGAGTCGAAATGCTCTTTTTTAATGCAGGAGCAAACTGCTGAATATTTCAGTGCAGTGCCCAGCCAGAGCCCGGAATTTTTCATTTAACAGGTACGCTGAGTTCTGATTGAGCCGTCAGTTTGGAACGGAGGGCTACGACCTGCAGATCGGAGAACTGAAATGAGCTAGTCGAGTACGTGTCTTCATCACTTGCTCTTGCCTTTCGTTTTGATTTTCTCCACTTTTGATTGCGTTCATTGTGCGAATTCCACGGCATTGTCGAAAATGTTAACCCGTTCGCAAGAAAACATTGTTTTGAAATTTTAGTTTAAACCACTGTGATATGTTCTTTATATATTGAATAGATCTCGCCGAGAGCTTTGAAACAATACCACGCACAGTCGTTTTGCACCCACGGTTGTCCAGATAAACTGCGATATTGTCAAAAGTGCTCACTGGTTCACAAGGAAACAATTTTTTAAATGTTCAGTTTAAACCACTGCGAAATGTTCTTCGTATATTTGAATAGATCTCGTCGAGAGCTTTAAAATGATACCACGTACACTCGTGTTGCGCTCATGGTTGCCGTGATAGACTGAGTCAAACGCTACTGTGCACTCAGAAATATTGCATCATCTACCCCCCCCCGCACAGGGAGCGAGGGAAGCGTCGCGCGCACGATGTATTGCGCAGTACGCGAAATGTACTCCATACTGTTTTCGAATATGCTAACACGATTAGTGCACGACGCGTATTTTTAACGATATAATGATTTCAATTGGGACTTCTTTTTTTGTCACAGGCAGTCGGCCGTAAGTCGCTCCATACTATCAGCGGAGTTAAAGGTTGTCTTACGCCAAAAGCCCAGCCCGGCCCGTGTCGAGATGGGTCTTTACGAGTCGGACCGGGCTAGTCCCATGCAGACCTCACATGCAACTGGTTCCGGCAGTGGATGATGTTTTGTAAGAAGCATCATAGTGCAGTCAAAGCTCAAATTTATGGAAACTGGAGTAGTGGGTGTTTCCAAACACGGTGTGAAGGAAGTTTTAAAGCAATTAATTTTTTCTCCCAGGAAACCGAGAAACTTTTAAGTAATTCTATAGTTTACACAATCAGTTTCCTACTGGATGCTAAAAATAATTCCCATACCTCTTTCCGCAGATTTTTTCTTCCTTACTACAGATATAATGAGCCTCCGAACGCAGCAACGGTAAGAGAGATAATAAACTTCCGAAAATTTCTGCTGAATTTAACTCGGAAAACTCCGACGAACTCGGAAAAATAACGAGACATACTCGTGTAGAGAAAGAAATTAACCCAACGACGAAGTTCATAAATTTTTAATGCGTCGTTATAAATGAAGACCGTCGTCTGAATTTATTTTTGCATCCGTTCTTCAGCGCAGTAGAGCAATATAACGAAGGACTAGAAAGTACCCTGCGTCTTAGACATGATTCAGAAAGTAGCCAGTGCACATGGTTGCGTAGGAGATTTGCAATTTATTCACTGCCAGCTCTCGTGATCCCTACGAATTTCTGCAGGCAACTAACATTGTCCTATCATGAATTCTAATTAGACCCTTGAGGCAGCTTTCTCTGAGCTGAAGCTCACTGCTCATACTTTCGAGATCTTATGTGATTTGTTCATAAATGATTAAACTGTGTTTAAAAGCCTTCTACACATGTTTAAAAGCGCGACTACATTATATCACAAAGGCAAGCAGTTTTAGTGAACTTCCATCGACTTTTCGGTTATTTATTTATTTATTTGCTCACTTTTGCGTGAATGAGCATTTATACAGCATGAAAGGATTCCGGTGGACAAAACTTAAAATGCAAAATTCTTATTTCCTCCAAGACTGAACGAACATTAAATACACTCAATACACGAAATAAAACTACCTAACAGCGTGTTGGTCCTCTTCTAGCGCGAATAACAGATGCTAATGTTGAAAAACTAATATTGAACAACTAATGTTGAATGCTAATGTTGAATAACTAATGTTAATGTTGAAATCTAATGCTGAACAACTGATGTTGAATGCTAATGTTGAATAACTAATGTTAGTGTTGAATGCTAATGTTGAATAACTAATGTTAGTGTTGAATGCTAATGTTGAATAACTAATGTTAGTGTTGATTGCTAATCTTGAATAACTAATTTTGAATGAATAACTAATGTTGAATGAATAACTAATGTTGATTCATGTTGTTATACGCTGAAGAGCAATTAAATTAGAGACAGCTGGCGTCATGCAAATGTGACGCTGTGGGCGGCCCTGTAAACGGAAACGAGATGACGTATGCCGCGATCCGACAATAAGGAGTGATGCGACGGGAATCAGTAAGAGTCGGACGCAGTATGGGTAAGACGAAGGATCTAAGCGCATTTGATCGAGGGCAAATTGTCGGGGCCCGACGAATGGGTCACTCTATTTCGGAAGTCGCGCAGGCTCTGTGATTTTCACGAGCCACTGTGTCACGTGTGCACTGTCAGTACATCGAATCTGGTAAAACCATCCCTGCAAGGGCCAACTGCCGTGGACAACAGCGTGTGGATGAGCGAAGTCATCGTCGGCTAGCTCGCATTGTAACGGCGGATAGACGGGCCACAGTGCAAGAAACCACTCGACAATTTAACGCTGGTGCACAAAAACGTGTAAGCAGCCACACTGTCCAGAACCATCTCCTCGCTATGGAGTACAGAAGCCATCTTTCCACGAAGGTACCGCTGCTGACCGCACATCACAGAGTGTAAAGATTAGCATGGGCCCGGGAACATCGCCACTGGACCCTAGACATGTGGGAAAATGTTGCCTGGACTGATGAGTCGAGATTCACGTTGGTACATGCGGATGGCAGGATACGAGTACGGCGCAAACCACATGAAGCGATGGATCCTTCTTGCCAGCAGGGTACTCTTCAAGCTGGTGGGTGTGGCATTTTCGTCTGCGGACTGTTTACGTGGACTGAAATGGGATCCCTGGTATGTGTGACATCGTCCCTCACAGGCCAACGTTACCGGGATATCCTGGACGACCATTTGCTCCCGTTTGTGCGTCTTCAATATTCCACTGGGGACCTTATCCTGCAACAAGACAATGCACCGTGCCATCGCTTCCGAATTGTATCCGAAATGTTGGATGAACACTCCACCGACGTGACCTCGCTTCCTTGGCCAGCCAGGTCACCTGACCTCAATCCCATCGAGCACATCTGGGATGCCATCGAGAGAGATGTTCGTGGCTCTGACCCCCTCCATCAAATCTTCGTGAACTGTGGGAGCTTGTTCAGGGGTCGTGGATCCGTATGGCTTCCAAACGCTTTCGGTGTCTTGTCGAGTCCATGCTGAGACGAATCGCCGCCGTCATCAGGGCGAAAGGTGGTGCTACACGTTACTAGACAGGTATCTCTAATTCAATTGCTCTTCAGTGTAATAACTAATGTTGAATGCTAATGTTGAATAACTAATGTTGAATGCTAATGTTGAATAACTAATGTTGAATGCTAATGTTGAATAACTAATGTTGAATGCTAATGTTGAATAACAATGTTAAATAACAGCCTGTATACACCCAGGCATCTACTACACCAGATGCCAAGCGGTTTCAGACATGCCTGTTGCAGCTTTGCGCACTACTCCGCCCGAGGCGTCGGCTCAGGATCCATTGATCTGACGTTCTGCTTCATGGCATCTCAGAGGGCTTCCTCAGAGTTTTAAACTCGGGGCCCTGGGGGCCACTGAATGGTTCCGAACTCAGATAAGTGTTCCTCGAGCTATGACTGGGTTCTTGCGGCCCGGCTGGCGAATTGTCCTGCTGGTTCAACAAATCGTCAACCGCAGGATGCTCGAAGGCTATTAAAGCGTGTAGGTGATCAACCAGCACATGCTGGTAGAGCACAGAGGTTAACAACCTCTCCAGACATGTTAAGAAGCCTAATGTGTCCCATGAGAAGGCTCCCCAATCCATCATTGAGCCTCCATTGCGTTGAACCGAGCTGACCTGGCATGACGGGGTCATGGCCTCATGCAGTCGACGCCACACCCGCACCTCTCACCCCTCCCGTCAGCTCTGTACACCTGAAAACGGGATTCATCTGGCCAAACGATGCGCCATTACTCTGCAGAGGTCAGTTTTGATGTTCCTGGTACCAGACGAGGGGTAATTTCCGATGACTAGCAGTCAAAAGTTGCACAGAGCATAGCATCGGCCACCGTTGCCAAGTGGTCTGTCTGTACGTGCATGAATAGTCTACATCGACCGATGTCATCAGTGACGTGTGGTCCGCTACCGCTCGCTCGCATAGCGCTGGTAGGTCCGTCGATGCTATACTCTCCGTACACCCTTGATACGGTTGCTCTTGGGAACCTTAGGCTTCTTACCACTTGGGCCATAGAATGACACATCTGTCATGTGCCGACAATACGTCCACGATCAAAGTCACTCAGATCACCATGTTTACCCATGTTCGTCGATTCCGATTTGGGAAGCCCTGGTCCCAACCTATTTATCGTCTGCCTTTGGTTCAGATCTGTACCTATCTGCGTGGGGGATGCCTATGTCGGCTACCCATCACCAGTATCTCTAATGTTTTATCTACTGAGTGCATACAGTCGTATCATAATAATATAACAACCTACCTAAATGGGAATAACCACCCTTGGCCCGGATGACAGCGGCAAGACGGCGTGGCTTGGACGTAATGAGGCCCTTGAAGGTTGCCCGAGGCACACGTACTCATTCGGACTGCAACAGAGCACGGAGGTCCCGGAGATGACGTAGTTGTGAGTCGGTACGTCGAACCTGTCGATCAAAAAAATCCCACAAGTGCTTTATGAGATTGAGGTTAGGCGATTTTGCTGGTCAAGGGAGAACTGAGACACCGCTGTCGTGTTCCTAGAACCAGTCACATACCCCCTTAGCACGGCGCATTGTCCTCTTGATACACACTATCACCACCATGGTAATCGCCCAAAATGAAGGGATGCATGTGGTCAGCGAGGATAGACATGTAGCCATTGACGTTCAGGAACCCATCCAGTGGTACCAGTGGTCACAGATCAAACCAGGAAAACATCCCCCAGACATGCGCACTGCCACCGTCGGCCTATACTTGACCGGCAAGCGTGTCCGGGTGTTGGTTCTCATGTGTCTGACGTCATATCCGCCACCGCCCATCACTTCTGTGAAGTAGAAACCTCGATTCGTCGGAGAAGGCAACCTTTGTCCACTCTTCCACTGTCCAATGACGGTAGTCCCATGCAGACTGCAGGCTTCGTTGCCGATGGATCTGGGTTAACATGGGCTCCTTGACGCAGCCTCGACTGCGGAAACGCATGCGTAACAGGGTTCGCTCTATTGTTTTCTGGGACACGTACCTGGGTGCCCCAGTGTTCATTTGCGTGGTCAATTGCTGCACTGTTACGCGTCGATTACCCTTTACCAGTCGACGGAGGCGGCGTTCTTCTCTGGGATCGATGGCCTTTGGGGTTCCGAAGTTATGACGTCGGAAAGTACTCGGTGTGTCAGCAGTCCATTCATGGTACACCCTTACGACAGCACCTCATGAACAGCCCGCGAAGTCTGCTGTTTCTGAGATGCTTCAGCCCTTGGAGCGGTAGTCGATTATCATTCCTTTTTGAACGCCCATTAAATCACTACCTCTGCCCATTGTGCTCACTTAACGCATTATGGCTCATCTGCCCTGGCCGGCTGCTTATATCTTCGTGTGGTCGACCTTCTCAAGTGCACTCTGTAACGCGCATGGGCGGGTACACTGTGATTCCGGGGGTGGTCGTATTATTCTGATACAACCATGTATATCAGTATTTGCGAAATAATGCTTGTTCGGGAAAAGAAATAAAAGTTCTCAAATCTTGTAGAAACTGGCAAAATCATTCATAAGGGCCAGAATTTTACAAGTTAGCGTCGGATCGAGTCTTGTGTATGACATAAATGTTGTTCTTTTTCGTCTGTCCTAGACACTTCCTGATTTCAGGGATCAGAAACCGTAAACCAACGATACATCCGTCTCGGATTTACTGTTCGAGTTTGTTTTTTTGTTTCGGGATTTAGTGACCTCCATGAGCAATTCGTAGGGATATAATAAGCAAGCAGTCGCCCGTCCCGAATTTGGGGTCACTAGTTTCAGCGAAGGGACAGGGCCAACTCCATCTGACAAACACACTACCCATGACTCACTCGGGGACTCGAACCACTAACTCCCAGCTTGGCCAAATGATCAGATGCCAGCGCCTTAAACGCTTTGGTCACCGGGAAGACATAGTTCGATTTCCTAAAAGAATTACACTGCTGGCCACCCAAACTGTAACACCAAGAAGGACACGAGATAGCAAAGCCAGATTTACTGGACACATAACAACAGATACAAAGATGAAACGATTCAGCTTACAGGCCCGTGCGACTTGCGGAATACGCAGACATCAATAGTTCGTGTGGCCCCCATGGCTGGCAAGAACGGCCGCTACACACCGCGGCATCGAACGAAAAAGGCTTTGGATGTAGGCTTGGGGTATGTCGGTCCAGGCTGCTTCCACACGTTGCCACAGTTCATCAGGCGTAGCCGCGGGTGGTGATTGCCGGGCCACTCGGATGCCGATCAGCGTCCAGACGTGTTCGATGGGCGACATATCGGGAGAACACGCGGGCCGCTGCAGCAGTGACACCTGGTGGGCCGTGAAGAATTGTTGCACGATGCGTGCCACGTGCGAGCGCGCATTGTCCTGTTGAAACGTGGCCGCTGGCAGGTCCTGCTGGTAAGGGAGGACTACAGGCTCCAAACCGCCGGAGATGTAGCGGTGGCTGTTGAGTGTATCGGCGATGCGTACCAGAGGGGTGCGGGTGTCATATCCAATTGCGCCCCAAACCATAACGCCAGGCGACGGACCGGTATGGCGATGCATAATGCAGGCGTCATACCGTCTCTCGCCGCGGGGCCGCCGCACGCGGATCCGACCATCGTGGTGTTGCAGGCAGAAGCGGGATTCGATTCGTCGGAGAAGACAATGTTGCGCCATTCGGTAGTCCAGGTGCGGCGTTCAACTGCCCACTGCCGCCGCACTCGCCGGTGGTGTAACGTCAATGGTCATCGGAGCAATGGGCGCCGTACGACAAATCCCCGCTCCTGCAGACGACGTCGAACGGTACGTGCTGCCACAGGTTGCTGCGCAACACACCCTCATTCCTGCGCTAACGTTCGTGATGTGGCGGTGCGAACCGTCAATGCCCGCCGCACAACATGCCGGTCCTCTCGTTCGGTGGTGTGCTGCGGCTGCGGCAATCACTCATGTCGGTTCTTCCGTCCCTCATGCACCCACCGAATCCATACTCGCTTCACTGTGGCTGGATGCCGCTCCACACAAGCGCCGATGTCTCGGCACGATAAACCGCTGTCACGATAAGCAACTTTTCGTCCTCAGTCGAACTCCGAAACGTGTTGGAATGACTGCCGTTTTCTGCGACGAGGCATCAGGAAGCTTCCCACGCACAGGTCCGGCAGCACAACGCACAGGTCCGGCAGCACAACGCACTTCCACTACTTACACCTCGCCTTCTGTGCACCCTTCTATAGTGCTTTTCGGTGGCATCGAAAAGCACTATAGAAGGGTGTACAGAAGGCGAGGTGTAAATAGTGGAAGTGCGTTGTGCTGCCGGACCTGTGCGTGGGAAGCTTCCTGATGCCTCGCCGCAGAAAATAAACTCGGAACATCCATTTCTTCTTTTCTTTTCCCTACATGTTAAGTTTTCTCATGGTCCGAAAAGTTCCTTTATAACATTTGAAATTTTGTACTTAGATGAAAAATGTACAATTTTCTGCTTTCCACAAATTTAGTGACGTCTTGAATCAGAAGTCATCGCATTGTGAATATTTATAAAGTTCACCACCGAGACAAGAAAATCCACATACAAGAACCTAGTCCCGTCCAGAGATGGAAACGGGTCACGGGTCAACGGGTCGGGTCATGGTGTTCCTGACCCGATTTTGACCCGGTTTTATTCCCGTTTTATTTTTGAAAAGGAAAAAAAATGCGCGTTGTGGAATTCTGTAGTCGACACTGGTACCCACGGAGTGAATGATTTGCGATGCAAAAATATTGTCGTCTCTTTCTTAAAGCAATGAAGATTTTCACCGACCGACGTCAGACACACCGACACTATATCGTAAAAAGATACTTCCTTTGCGTTCTTTTACAGTGCGATTGTCCAGGGCAAGGTACAGGCAAACTCCATTCGCCTGCTTCTCAGCTGATTCGCTCTCTCCGTGCGAAGTTCACTGTATGACTAAGAGTTACTTTTTACATCGCATCTTTTACATTGAGCATTTATAGGTTTTCGATTGATGTGCTAACATCCCGTTCCCATGACATGTCATGTCGAAATTAACTCCTTGTTTGTTAATATGGATGATTTTAATATTAAGGAGGTTGAGAAAGGCAAACCACAAAGGGAAGAGTGAATGCTGGAAATTGTTTCATCTCGTTAAGGAGCCGGTGAATAATTCTGTGTTGTTTGGTCTTGCTTGTTGTTCAAGCAACACCAAACAACTCAGAATTATGTGGAAAGTGTATAATTACAAAGAAAGATGTCGACAGTGTGATAAAAGATTATGGAACCAAACATCTAACGGACCATATGAAAGTCTGCGCACCTCCATCAAAGCGTGGACAGAGTGAACAATCTAAATACATTAAAAAAAATACATTTGTATAATCGTAAATAATGATTCCCATTTGTAATATACTCCATGGTCACGGTCATAGTCAGCCTTTACTTCTGGATTACACAAAATAGTGTCACTGAATATGGCACTAAAATTTAGCAAGTAACCAAATTTTATTATTAAAAAAGGATTTCAGTTATTAAATATCAAGCAGTTATTGGGATGAATATATATATATATATATATATATATATATATATATATATATATATATATATATCTATAAAGAAGATACCTAAGCAAAAAAAAAACATATATAATTCTACTATACTCAAAGTTTGTCCCCTAGATATTAATAGTTATGATTTTGAAAACCTATATACTAATCTGCCTCTATCAGATATAATCACTACCTTTAAAGAGCTGTATGCAGAATTTAAACTTAACCAATTTGTTGATGTAGGAACTTGGAACTCTTATCTCAATTGCTGCATAAAAAATAACCATATCTTATATAATAATACTCTCTATAAGCAAGTGAACGGCATTCCAATGGGAACATCAACGTCCACGAATATCGCTAATCTATTCCTGTTCTTTAAGGAATATAAATTCATTAAAAATCACCCCACCTGCTCAGATAACTACCTTTACACTTTTAGATATATTGATGATCTGCTGTGTATCAATAATTCAGAAGTTATAGAGAGTGATTTTGATAATATCTATCCTAGCTCTCTTAATTTATGTAAAACCAACCACAGTAATCAGGAACTTGAGTTCCTAGAATTAAGCATTAAGCTCAACAGAGGTTACCCATCTATTAGCCTCTTTGATAAAAGAGTTAATTTTCCTTTCAAAGTAATTAAATATCTACACTGGAATAATAACATTTCAACCAAAGTAATTGAGAATGTACTAATTTCTCAGGTCCTAAGAATTTCAAGAATTTGCAGCAACAATTTGGACTTCAATTACCACATTAATATACTATTAGAAAGTTTTCTAGAGAACGAAATTCCTTCTTCTTTCATCAAAAGAACTTTAAGAAAAATTATTCTGAATAATAGAGTAAGGTTGGCAGATCTGCTTTAATTTTCTACACAGTTAATAATATGATTCTGACCAATCAAAGCCGTAAGGAAGTTGGCTAGAGGATGCCTATTAACTACCTAAAGGAACCTTAGTGCTATGGATATGACGGTCCTATTAAAACAAAAAATTAAATAATATAAACAAAATCACAAAAAAAGCTTAAAAATCTGTTTATAAAAGAAAATAAAAACAAATAAAAAAGAAAACTAGTTATTCATCACTAGGATAGCTATACTAAAAATAGTAAAACCAACTTTAAAATTAATAAGATTCTGATTAATCTATAGAAGCTCACTAAGGTGATTTAATACATGCAAAGATTATTAAATACACTGCTCGTGTATTTTATAATATTTCTCATGTATTCTGGAGAGTTAATTCTGCTCTTTCTGATCATACAGATCCACAGTCTTAAGTTTATATATTTTTTTCTCTGGTTAAAATCTCCGCGCGTTGGTTTCTTGCTGCATGAGGAGGCCATCAGCCCCACCCTCACTGCCCCCCAGCGTCTAGGGAGTGGCGGAAGAGGTCAGCCATGTTCTTCTCTTGTGAGGAGAAATGTTTTTGTCACACAAGAGGTAAGCTCTCTTCCCTGTTTTTGGGTTCTAGGTTTTATAAGTTCAATGTTTGTACTTCATGTACTTTTTCTCTGTCGTTTTTTAGCTTTTCAGCTTTTAGGCATTGGTTTGTCTGTTAACATTTTTGCGGGTTTTAACTCTTTCTTTTCTCTGTAACTTTGAGCGTCTTTTGGGGTACCTAGGAACAGAAGATGGCTAAGCTTGTTCCTTTTCTATGCGCTGTCTATGCGCTGTTTTTTCAAAGTAGTTAAGTTCTTAATAACTAATTAATTATGCACTTAAAGCACTGCTGAAATACTTTGTACATATTGCAACTAACTGTTTAAGGTATATAACTTTCACATAGTTTTCTTTAGTTAATTATTATCTTTAACTTATTCTCGTTTTCGTGCTGTCATAAGTTGTAGAGTAGGGGTTTTAGACTCAAGTTTTCTTTCAAAAATCTGTTCGTTAAAAATTAATATTTCCTTTTTTTAATTGCAATTTAAAAATTTGGATTTCTTTTTGCATCGATTTTCAGGTTTAAATTCTCTCTCAAACGAACTTGGAATTTCGTTATGGCTGAAAATCATTTCTAATTATTATGTCACTCTCACAGCTTGAGTTCTCTTTAATCTTCTTCTCTCTGTTTAATAGATGAAGAGCATGGGTCGGGCCAGGAAGGTTAATGGATGCAAGCGAAATTGTTAACTAGTGCTAGGTCATGCAACTCTACGGAGGACATGACATATATATATTTGTTAAACTATTTTAGGTGGGAATGTTACTTGCATCTATGGCCTTGCAGAAACCCATTTCCAACTAGGTCTTTGTGGAAGTGAGAAAATGCAGAGTTTTTGCCGGTCCTTGATAAAGCCAAGGCTCAGTATTCTCGACACCTTCTACATTCAGTTGTTTTATTTTATTTTTTTATCTTTTCTCCTTTTACTCACACAGGTAGATACATAACCTTTTCTATGTTGTACTAGGTGTGAGTCAAAATTATATATGTATGTTTTTGCTTAGGTATCTTCTTTATAGAATGTGAATTCTGAATTTTCAAAACTGCTGCGTTGCGCGTTTTGATTTTCAGGTTATTTTGCAACCTTCGTTTTAAATTCTAAGGTTTTTCCTTAGTCTTCAGTTTTGCTCTTAAGTATATATATATATATATATATATATATTCTATAAAGATACCTAAGCAAAAAAATACATATATAATTTTGACTCACACCTAGTACAACATAGAAAAGGTTATGTATCTACCTGTGTGAGTAAAAGGAGAAAAGAAAAAAATAAAATAAAACAACTGAATGTAGAAGGTGTCGAGAATACTGAGCTTTGGCTTTATCAAGGACCAGCAAAAACTCTGCATTTTCTCACTTCCACAAAGACCTAGTTGGAAATGGGTTTCTGCAAGGCCATAGATGCAAGTAACATTCCCACCTAAAATAGTTTAAAAAATATATATATAAGTCATGTCCTCCGTAGAGTAGCATGACCTAGCACTAGTTAACAATTTCGCTTGCATCCATTAACCTTCATGGCCTGACCCATGCTCTTCATCTGTTACTATTAAACAGAGAGAAGAAGATTAAAGAGAACTCCAAGCTGTGAGAGTGACATAATAAATAGAAATGATTTTCAGCTATAACGAAATTCCAAGTTCGTTTGAGAGAGAAATTAAACCTGAAAAACAAATTTTACATTGCAATTAAAAAAGGAAATGTTAATTTATAACGAACAGATTTTTGAAAGAAAACTTGAGTCTAAAACCCCCTACTCTACAACTTATGACAGCACGAAAACGAGAATAAGTTAAAGATAATAATTAACTAAAGAAAACTTTGTGAAAGTTATATACCTTAAACAGTTAGTTGCAATATGTACAAAGTATTTCAGCAGTGCTTTAAGTGCATAATTAATTAGTTATTAAGAACTTAACTACTTTGAAAAAACAGCGCACCCTTCGTTTTAAATTCTAAAATTTTTTCCTTAGTCTTCAGTTTTGCTCTTAAGTATATATATATATGTAATTGAAAGCAGATTTATCTGGGTCAGTTACGGGTCCGGATCGGGTCCGTTTCCGAAATTTTTTACCAGTTTCCAACTCTGGTCCCGTCATCAGCAAAGGTGTTGTTTGAATGTTCTGGCATTGTTGATGACTACCTGATCGATACATTTTTCCTGTCAGCAAGGGTCAACACCTATCAATCGGCCCATTTCTTGGACGCGCATGCCTTTATGGAATCTATTCCACAAGCAATAAATGTCACACGTGGTTCATGCAGTATGTGGCGCCAACACATTTTATCTCCACTGCTTAAGGAACATCTCAATCGTACGTATCTTGCCTTTTTGGTGGAGTAAGCCTGCACGCTCTCCTGATTTGAGTCCACTGGATTTCCTCTTAAGGAAACACTTTAAAAGGCTTTGTAATGCTTTCCCGATCCTAGTCATACAGTTTTCGTTTTTCAGAGCTACCCCGATTCCTTATGCACCAGATATCCGTGAATAGATCGTGAATGATTGACAAAGAATACAGAACACTCCGATACCTTTTCGAATGTGTTCTACAATCGATGCTAATAAGCTGTGAGGCGGGCAGATATTTCGAACACTTGTTCCGATGTAGACTTACAGAACTGTTCTCATCAATCACTTATAGTGTGCTGTAATATCTGAAATAGACTGCTCGGCATTGAAACTGCCGCAACAAAAAAGAACGAGCGAAATGAGCCGAAAATAACCGGTGCCGTTGAATATTAGGTGGATAATACACGATTTAATTTCCAAGGCATTTTGACAGGGTACAAGATCACGTGACAGAGGTCAATACGTTGTGTGACCACCATGTTGTGCAACGCAATCAGACTGATGACGCGACATGAAGTGACACAACCCTATGATGGTGTCCCGGGATATCTGGGACTGTACATCGTTTATCTGATCTCATATTTCAGCATTCCGGAACGGCCAAGGAAAGGTTTGCGAGCGTCGTCGAATGAAGTTTCATACATGCTCGATGGATGCACGACCGGAGATCCGGAGATCTGGCTGGACATGGAAGCATATGGACCCCTTGTAGGCACTCTCGAAAGTCGTCAGCGGTGCATGGATGAGCATCATCTTGCTAGAAAACGGCTTCCTGGATGCCACTCAGAAATGGCAACAACACCGTTGTAAAACATTCATCCAGTACCCCCGAATCGTCACCGTGTCCATGCTTAATCCTTCCTGTGGCCACATATTCGCCAGACACAGACTTGACGACCGTTGGCAGAATCGGGATTCATTGGTGAGCACCACATGGTGCATTCCTATCGCTATGCAGCTCTATTATGACTCCATTCCATCCGAGCATTGCCATGCCTGACGATTAATTGCAGTCGTTACAATGGATTCCGGGAGCTCAAGCCTTCTTTCTCCAATCTTTGGTTCACCGTCCGAGTCTTAACGAGTATGTCCATAGTCAGCTCGTCAAATACTTTGTGGAATAGCTTGTGGCTGTGTAAGTACCTGTCAACGAATACGCAGATCCATGCGTGCTGACATCCGCCTGATTGCACCTGTCCCACTACGGTCACTGGCGGTGTCTTTTTTTCAATCGCTAGTGACAACATTCAACTGTTCTGGCATCGAAGTGCACGTGGGTCTCTTTTCGACGAATCAACCATCAAGCTTCACGGAGTCCTGCGCTCTTGCCCCTCTCAAACGCGTTCAGCTGGTGACAGGTTTGGCGAAAATGTTTACCAGTTATCTTCGGTCCTTGGATATTTGTGACATGAGACATGACATGGCTTCAGCGACCAGTGTTTGCCCTTTTATCTCTCGCATATCTCACGCATTCGGTTGCATACTCCAATGATTTATACGTGATTGGTTGCATACTCCAATAATTTTTATGCGATAGGTTGCATACTAGTATGATTTTTTATGCGATTAGTTGCATACTGCAGTGATTTATGAGCGATTGGTTGCATACTCCAATGATTTACAAGCGATTGGCTGCATACTCCAATGATTTATACAAGCGATTGGTTGCATACTCCAATGATTTATACGCGATTGGTTGCATACTCCAATGTTTTATATGCGATTGGTGCATACTCCAATGATTTATACGCGACTGGTTGCATACTCCAATGATTTGCGTATCCTACCTGCTTGCGCAGACACATACCAATTCGCATACCGATAAGCCCACTCTTTCTGGGTGGAGGAAATTTTAATATCGAGCACTGTAAAAACTAATTTACTTCATAGAATTTCTCACTTGCGCTCTCAACATGTGTTATCACTGGAAAGATAAGTGTTTTCGGCTCGTTGTTCAGAAAAACGTTTTTACATGTGTAATAGAATATTCTCCGAAGCTTTGCTACCAATCTAGATAGATGTTTTTCAAATTTAAAATTATAAATTCGCTCTTGCTGAAGGAAATATTTTCCCCTGTTGGTTAAAGACAGTATTCTCTGAAAAAGTAACTTCGAAGTTTAGAAAGTACTAAAGAAACACATCAAGGACTAAGATAGAAAGATCACAAGGGCTGCTCAGTTACGCAACTCAAAAAAGGGATTTTCATTATTTTCGGCAGCTTTGTCCAAGTTTACCGCCTACCATTAGCTTTTAGAGTAAAATAATATTGAAAGGTTCCGAACGTAAGACATTTGGCGCGCATTTATTAAGTGAGAGCATGTGATCCGCGAAAATGCGGCAAAAGAAAGGAAATGTAACCATTACAGAGCTGAATCTTGGTTCCATTCAGAAAATAAGCCAGGGGCTCTATGAATAAATTTATGGGATTACGAAGCTACACTGAGTGGTAATGCAAATGCCAATCCTTCGAGTAATCCATCAGCTTTCCATATAATTAGTATGAAAAAACACCCCTGAAGCTTTGCTCGAAGGATATGATCAGATTTTATCTACCATAGTTCATATTCATGAAAATTAATATTGCTTGCCAAGAAAATATTGGAAGAGTTCCTCAGCCAACGATTCAGATGTAAAAAAAAAAAAAGGAAAAAGGGAGAAAATGTTAGGATTTATGCTATAAATACTAAACATATCGAGGAAAATGCCGAGAAGAAAATGTATGATTGAACATGATATTTTCTGGATCTAGAGAAAAAATGTGAGTGAACGTACATCCAGAAAAAAATGTAGAATTTTACGATAAAGGGGAGAAAGTGTTGCCCGTTAACTGATGAAGAACATTAATTCGTAATACAGACTGTAGTGTTAAGGTTTGGCCAGTGACGAAGACATTGGGGTTAGTACATTTTATTATCTGTAAAAAAAGAATGAGAAAATAAAATAAACTTCCGCAGACCCTGCCATGCAATGTTACAGTGAATCCCGTTAATGCGGAAATTCAGTGGACCGAAAATGTTTTCCTGCGTAATCAAGTTTCCGTTTCTACAGTTTCTTTCGAAACAGCGATATAGTATAAAAGGCTTTCCTCATACACAGACAGTCTTTCGATTAGTTGCAGAAGTGATTCCAAAATGTTCTTAAGGGTAATAAATGAAAAAAAAAAAAAAAAAACAGTGATTGATTAATATTTGTTAACTAACAATGACTGCTCCTAGTTTACATACAGTATATTGACAAAAGTCACCGGATACCCCTTCAAACGCAAATGAACGTATCCGCTGCGTTGTTAAGATGCGCGGTACAGCTGCAAACGATAAAAAAAAAAAACAAGCCTGCAGCTGACCGCGATCATATCGCACTATAAGGTTGAGTGAAATTGTCGTGGCTGGAGAAAACTGACTTTGAGAAAGGAAAGATTATTGAGCGTTATATTAGAGGGTTGTCCATAAGAGAAACCGAGAGGCATTTAAACATACCCAAGTCAACTGTTTTGGATGTACTGAATACGTGGAAGGCACGTGGCGTGCTTGAAGCAGCAAAACGTACCGGCAGACCAAAAAAAAAATCAGTGATAGAGGACGTCGAAGCCTCAGGAAAGTCGTTACAGCAAATCGCGGAGAACTGCATAAGACCTCAGTGTATAGGTGAGTAAAAATGCTGGAACCTCGGTATGTGTACGTACCATTCGCAGAGAACTTCGTTTCATGGTTACCGTGGTCGTGCGGCTACTCATAAGCCTTTCATCTCCACTCAGAATGCTACTCGTCGTTTAGCATGGTGTGAAGAACATTTGTCGTGAACTGTAGATTAATGGAAGCGGGTTCTACGGACTGATGAATCCAGTTACACGATCCCATCAGTCTGATGGCCGCGTATGGGAATGGCGGCAGCCAGGGGAACGCTATTTAAGACAGTGTATTGTTTCTACGCTCACGTTTGGAGCTGGCAGTGTACTCGTGTGTGGGTGATTTTCGTGGTATGGTCCCGGCTCATTGGTTTTTGTGGACAAACCTGTTAACCACCACGTCTACCTCGATATTCTGGACAATTATGCCTTACGAACTCTGTGACAATACTATAGAACTGGGCCATGTTGGTACCAGCAGGATAATGCACAGAGCCACAAAGCAGGGACTGTTGGGGCGTGGTTGGACGATAATTTCGTATCGTGTGTGGACTGGCATGCACAGAGCCCTGATCTTAATTCCATAGAGCACCTATGGGATGAATTAGAGCGCCGCATAAGAAGTTTAGAACCAAGGTTTTTCTACCATATGTAATTTTTTCCTACTAATTTTTTTCCTACTAAACCCCAGCCGTTTCTACCATATGTTATTTCCTACTAATTCGTTGATGCTCTACATGTTTCTAATTGATCTCTTTTCCGTATCTCTCATAGTTTCCGAGATAGAAGTGTTAATTTCCACATTTTGCCACTAGGGGTGCTGCAGTCACTCTCATCCGATAGCGCATGGTTGTTTTACTATGCCATACCTTACTTCCATAGCTCTAACTGTCTTTGTTCCCAAGTTATTGAGGTGACTTAGGACTTTAGGAATCACCCTACATATATATGCATCACTCTTGAGATCGTGCAAAAGACGGTAATACTTTGCATAAGGTGACGTGACTATTTTATGTACTTTTAAGAAGTATCTTGTTCAAAAAAATAAGGTAAAGCAAGTAACTATTGATTTTGGTGCTCTATATGTAGGCTTTGCCTTTCCTGTCCAACATGTTTACAAATTCCCCATGGTGAGCATAAAATAAAATTAAAAAAAAAACTGTTAGAGGTTTTGTAAAGCAACTCGAATATTTCGACGGGATGCAACCAAATATTTGTGTATTTGCCTAGTTCTTAGTTGTTATCTTGATTTCAAGTTCAAATGCGTTGCTTTCCAGTGGTGCAATCAAACACTGCTAAGACGGTGAAAAGAAAAAATTAAAAACATCATCGTGTACTGATCCGAAATGTTTGTCATTAGCAGAGCATTCTTTCCTCGTCTGGACACGTGGCTCCGAGACATGGTTTTCCCCTGTCGGTGAATATCGGGTTAACTCACTGAGTGGTGGTGCAAAGAGTCTATAGATTAAGCCCATTATCTGTTTCCAGAATCTGGTGGTTGCTCTGCCAGCCACTTCAGCTTAAAAGACTTCATTATCTCGCAGCTGCGCAGCATATGTTGCGAGTTTGTCAACCGCCGACGGGGCGTTCCGTGCACGCTATAGATCGTTTGCTGCCTAGTTGCATTTATGACACAAATCTACCTTTCCATTACTCCAATACGTCACATAAGTGAGAAAAAATGGATTATAATCCCCCGCGTATGAGGAGGTATTTTATTAAAATGAAGAATATCAACAAAATTTGTCTGAATAACCCATTATATACAAACAAGTAGAAAACAACCGATACTTTCTCTCGCCTTTCCCAATAAATGTTTTTTTCTCTCCTCTGGAAACAACATTATTGCGTTTGAGTTTAAACAAGCAGAGAAACGTCTATTTTAAACGGACATCAAAATCGTGAAACTTTATTAAACTTCATTGACACCTTTAAATTTTTCTTAAATGCGCTTTAAATTTAAACCGCTAAAATTTTTATCATTAGCCCTCCTTTTGGAATCAGATGATGGTTGTCGAACAACACTTTTACCAAATATTTTCATGTAGATACTCTACGAATATTCAATTTGTCACCTCGACGTTATCTACAGTATTTCTGATAAAACAATTTCCAAATTGTATTAATTCTTTATTCTTGTGCCTAATATACACCGTCTGACAATAAAGTTCCAGGACAGCTACTGTTACTAGGAAAGTTTAATGCACTAAGTCCAGTTGTGGCTATGGTTCTTCAAAGTAGTCCTCCTTTATATCGATGCACCATTTTGATCGCTCCATTGGATATGTGAAATACTTTTTGAATTCATTTACCGGAACACAGTTCATTTCCGCGGTAACGGTATTCTTGGTGTCCTAAACAATCATGAAACGTCGTCCTTTCAACGCCAATTTCACTTTGGGAGACAGGGCGTAATCGGTGGGAGCTAAGTCCGGGGTGTAGGGCAGACTTGGTGAGGAACTGTGTCACTTACAGTGCCGAGTGGGAAAGGCGCGTTGTCTTCCAGAAGAAACCAACTTCTGCGTGCTGCTTCACACAATGGATTATCTTCCGTAGGTGATCAAGAACTTGCCGGTAGAAGGCACTACTGATTGTTGCGCCCTCTGGAAGCTATTCCCTGTGAATGACGCCGCTGCTGTAAAAAAACGTGATCAGCATTGCCTTAATTTTCGACTACTGCAGGCGAACCTTCTTCGGTCTCGTTGAACGCGGTACCCGCCACTCTATGCTTTGCCTCTTTGATGCTGGATCGTGTTGAAAGCACTACGTCTCATCATCTGTCACAATGCGGTCCAGTATCGAAGGGTCCGATTCCACGGCCGCAACGAACGCTTTGCAATTTTCGACTCTTTGCACTTTCTGTTCTTCAGTCAAACTGTGTGGCACAAGTCTTCCTTTTCCCGAGATCTTCCTTTAGAATTAGCTGGATTGATTCACACTTGATATGGAGTTCGTCCTCCATCATCTGTACCGCCAGTCGACGGTCTGACTGTACCACAGCGCGAACTTTATCTACCATTTCCTCAGAATGCCTGGTTGATGTCTTTTCAATTCTTGGATCATCCCCAACATGTTCCCTTCAATCGCGAAAACGAGCATATGATTCAGAAACGCGACCACGTGATAGGGCATTGTCCCCGTGAACAGTTTTGATCATTTCGAAGGTCTCCGTTGCTGACTTCCTTGACTTGCAGCAAAATTTGATGTTTACTTTCTGCTCTTTGTTCAAATCCATGAGAATGGTCTTTGGAGTGCCTTCTATTAACAGTCTCCAGGATCAGACAGGTCTGCACTTTTTTAGATCTTCATGTGTCCTGCAAGAGAGGGAAAACACAGTTGCAATTTGACCCACAGTACATATTTTTACCACTACCATTAACAGAGTAATACCCACTGTTCTGGAACTTTATTTTCAGACAGTGTATATAACTTTTCATATGACGGAAATTTGAATACCATGTGTAAGAATTAAATTCGTGGATGTTTATACAGGGTGATTCATTAAGAAGTATACAGTTTCCAGATGCTGTAAAACAGTAACAGTTGAAGACACGGACCACAACTGCGAACCGTTAGGTAGATGTACTTATAAAGTTTGTGTCCCGCTACTGAGGGAAGCGACGTAGACGATAGCGTGTGTCACGTGACTAGTCACTAAAAGACAGCTTCTGCAGTGGAGAAAGCGTTTTGTGTTCTTGAATTGAGCGAAACGGAATCTGTAACTGTAGTGCAACGGCATTTTCGATCACGATTCGGAAAAAAAACTCCAACCAGAAAATCTACCTACGATTGGCATCAAAATTTTAAAACTACGGGCTGTTTGTGCAAACTTAAAAGTCCAGGACGACCGCGTGTATCGGAAGAAGTCGTCGATAGTGTTTGCACCGCCATTCAACGAAACCCGGGAAAATCAATGCGGAGGATGAGTCGTGAGGTGCAGATTTCACAGCCCCTGTCTGGGGAGAATTTTGAGAAAGAAGCTAAAAATGATTCCATACAAAGTGCAGATGTTGCGAAATCATAGCCACTATTACTGCACTTGATTCGGATATCTTACCTCGCGTTTGGGAGGAAATGGATTACCGGCTCGATGTGTGTCGTGTGACTAAGGGTGCACATACAGAACATCTGTGACTGTTTCTAAAAAACTTGAAACATTCCCCTACAATTCTGTTACAGGTAACATAAAATATCTTACATTGTTCTGGTTTTATAGTGCATTGAAACTGTATACTTCTTTATGAATCACCTTGTATTAAGTTTACATAGTGCATAAAATACAAGAAACCCTAAGTCTCCAGGGTTCAAGTCCCTGTTCGGGTACCATATTTTAAAGTTTGACGTCGTGAATGTCTGTATTGCCGCCCAGTGACGCAATGTTCTAAGCCCCGACTTCTGACTATTCTTCCGAGATGGTTCCACGCTGACTATTCATCCGAGATGGTTCCACGCTGACTATTCGTCCGAGATGGTTCCGCGCTGACTATTCGTCTGAGATGGTTCCGCGCTGACTATTCGTCTGAGATGGTTCCGCGCTGACTATTCGTCCAAGATGGTACCGCGCTGACTATTCGTCCAAGATGGTTCCGCGCTGACTATTCGTCCAAGATGGTTCCGCGCTGACTATTCGTCTGAGATGGTTCCGCGCTGACTATTCGTCCGAGATGGTTCCGCGCTGACTATTCGTCCGAGATGGTTCCGCGCTGACTATTCGTCCGAGATGGTTCCGCGCTGACTATTCGTCCGAGATGGTTCCGCGCTGACTATTCGTCCAAGATGGTTCCGCGCTGACTATTCGTCCAAGATGGTTCCGCGCTGACTATTCGTCCGAGATGGTTCCGCGCTGACTATTCGTCCAAGATGGTTCCGCGCTGACTATTCGTCCAAGATGGTTCCGCGCTGACTATTCGTCTGAGATGGTTCCGCGTTTGCATCCCGGTATGACATGGATATTGTGTTTGTCTTAAGGTACTTACTCTTTCCCATCCCTGTTACCCATCGCCCTAAATGAGGGACGGCCGACTGTTTATAACCCATCGAGTTGCTCACGACAATCGTTAAACCCTCAAACAAGAACAACAAAATGTCTGTTCATACTAAACTTAGTGCTTAACAGAGTTGTATAAAAATACAATGTATCTGCGTACACAACCATTGAAACAGAATACATGCTGCAAACCCGCGAATGGCGATAACAATAGAATAAGATAATTTAAAGAAAAATTAATAAAACAATAAAATTATAGAACATAACATATTCCAATGAGGACAAAATAAGTATATTACAATTGAATATGCAACAGCGTGTATGAAATGGACCTTTATGGCAAAATATTAAAATATTGAACTATGAACCTCATAAAAACAAGAGACTAATTAAAGAAAGTTTTTATATCCAGAAAAACAGTTCCATCAATGAACCTTCAGAAATTATGGATAGAATTTTCAACAACTTAATTTGAAAATAGTAGACTCACGAAATACACAAGGAAACGATTTTAATTTAATGGCTGGCAACTGCAAGAGGAACTTGGCAATGAATGCCGTTTGCTTCGAGTAGCGAATCCAGTGATGGTTGTATTCAAATTAATTGGAAACTTGAGACTTGGTCATTCTGGGTGGTGTAGTGGTCAGCACACTTGGGCGCTAGCTGGGAGACGCGATTTCTATTTCCGCTCGAGGACGACGAAATTTTTAGGTTTTCGGATATCATCTGACTTACCATTCATGTCATATTTACACCAATAACCGGATTCGCAACTTACAAATTTATGTTGTACAATGGTGTAATCCCATATTTCATTCATTGATATTCTGCTCCTCCGAGCAATCACGGGAATGAATTCTAATCCTCAAGATTTGTTATATATGAATGCCGGTTGCTTCGACTAGCGAATCCTGTGATGGTTATATTCAAATTAATCGGTAACTTGAGACTTGGTCGTTCTGGGTGGTGTAGTGGTTAGCGTACTCGGGCGCTAATCGGGAGACGCGGGTTCGAATTCCGCTCGAGGACGACGAAATTTTCAAGTTTTTGGATGTCATCTGACTTACCGTTCATGTCATAGTTACACCAATAAACGAATTCACAACTTCACAATTTGTAACGAGTAATGTAATTTATCATCCACTCTGACATCCACTTTCTCCTTCTCTATTTAACTGATTAAGCGGCCGATGCACCTTAACTAAATGGCTCCCAAAATTTTCTTTGCTTCCTAAACAGAACTGTTCCTACAGTGGCCGAGTTTAAAGAAAGCTACGGCAAAACAATTTCTGTTCTCCTCTTATCTCAGCAGTATTGTCCATAAACCTATCAAAGGGTGACACGGACATCATCTCAATAGGTAGAAAGTCCGTTCTGGTCCTTTATTTTCTGGGCAGCAATTTTCTTCTGGTCCTCTATTTTCTGCTCTGTGACCCAAGGCATGAAGGGGAAGGGCAGTCCCCCTGTCATGGGCATCATGCTGCTGGGAAGAAACAGGTGACTTAAACATCTTCTCTCTTCCTTTCTTAGGTTTTTCGCCGTTGTAATAGCTCACGTCACTCACCATATTTAAGGATTAATGTCAACCATCCTGCTAACTGACCATTTTGAATGGCGAAGCTGAGGGGTAAGCAACGCTTTCTGATGGGCAGATTCACTCGTTCCAGCAGCGTTCTGCCTACTTCTTAGACAGCGAATGTATTCATTCTATCTGATTTTATCCCATTTTGTTAACCCCGAGTTAATTCGTTCTAGTCGGTTAAAGGGTTAAGGGACTCATTGTGAAGTGTCCAAAACTCTACGCTTCCCTTAAACATCAGATCGCCAGAACGCCAAACACACATGCACCCCAGTCACTAAATTGTAGTTTGAGTGTATATGTGTTCTGCTATTTTTTTTGTTCCACGTGAGTTTCCATCGGTATTTTGGCAGCTCTTCTGATGCTTTCTATTTTGATTACCACTTAGTTTCATTATGTTCCTTACGGAAACACCAGTTATTTTAGCTCAGAAACTGTTCTTATTGCGCACTTGTCGTGACACACTGTATTACCGTCAGGCATTTTGAGCATGATACGGTGATGTAGGTAGTCGTATTTGTGTGTTGAGATTCCTGTGCTTCGGGTGATCGTCATACACTGATATGAGAGTTATGTCCTGCGTCAGCAAAAGATTATGAGCATCACCATCTGCGGCGAGAGGAAATTAAATCACGCAGTTATCTACCCTTGTAGCGGTACAGAGTGGACCAGACTGGTCACGGTAGTACGTTTGTGGGAATGGCTATGGAGAAGGCTCTTCAAGGCAAAGCGTAATAATTATTATACAGAATGTCTCAAAAATGCACGGCAAAACTGCAGGAATGAGTTCCTCATAGGTAGATAAGATAAAATGTTTATATATAAACATAGGCCCGGAAATGCTTGGTTTCCGAGCAACGAAGATCTGTCTATGACACTTAACTGTTCAAATTACCTGATTCAGGTCTGTCTTGGTATCCCAGTTATTCACCGGAATGAAGGAATTCTCCCGCAGGCGAATTCCTCCATTATAAAGTACTGACAGAGTCTAGTGGTTTTCCTTTCCGACCATGTACTCAAATCAGGAGCAAGCGGATATGCACTTTACGTACGGTTTGGCGGATGGCAATGCTCTGGAGGCTAGTCTTTTGTACCACGAAAGGTTCCCAGGAGGAAAATGTCCAGACAGGAAAACGTTTGAAAGTATTCATCGCCGCATTTGTGAACATGGAACCTTTACATCTCGTGCTGCCGACAGAGGACGACCAAGAACTACGACTCCTGAAGTAGAAGCGGAGATTTTGGACGTTGTGCATGCGACTCCTTGGAATCAGCAGATGCAGATTAGCATTGCAAATGCCTGTTCATCGTTCGACTATTTGGAGAGTGTTGCGAGAACAGCACCTGTATGCGTACCATCTGCAACGGACACAGGCCTTGTCACCAGCAGATTATCCTGCGCGAGTTCTGTTCTGCCAGTGGTTCTTGTAGCAGTGTGGTACAACTCCTAACTTTCCTGCCTTAGTGATATTCACCGATGAAGCCCAGTTCACGCGCGACGGAATCTTAATCTCTCACAATCAGCATGTATGGGTCGAGGAAAATCCCACATGCAATTCTTCCATCATGTTATCAACAGCGGCTCAGCCTAAACATCTGGGCGGGTGCTTTTGGTGATAAGTTATTTGGGTCCCATGTACTTCCCAACAACCTCACGGGGCGGGCATACCACAGCTTTCTGGAAAACAGCATGTCTGATCTCTTGGACCACACGCCACTGATCATTCGTCAACAAGCACGCTTTATGCACGATGGCGCTACCGCACATTTTAGCCCCCTAGCTCGCAATTACTTGAATCGAAAGTTTCCTAGCCGGTGGATAGGTATAGGTGGATGAACTGTCTGGCCACCACGCTCACTATATTTAAACCCTCTAGATTTCTTCTTGTGGGGCCATTTAAAATCATTGGTATATTCGACTCCAGTAGCAGATGTGGAAACTCTCCTCAATTGAATTGTGGCAGGTTGGGAAACAATGCGGCACATGCCAGGAATTTGGCAGCGTGTTCGCAAGTCCATGAGACATCGATGTCAGGCCTGTATTGAGGCAGAAGGTGGACATTTTGAACAATTACTATAAGGTAATGTGAACAGTTAAGTGTCACAGAAGATCTTCATAACTATGAAACGAAGCGTTTCCGGACCTATGTTGATATAAACTTTTTTTCTTATCTACCCATGAGGAACTCATTCCTGCGGTTTTGCCGTGTATTTATGAGACACCCTGTATAGGCTTTTTTCGAGGACATTTTCGTGCTGTCTGATATTTACCGAGGGTTTATGGAATGGTAGCAGCTCACGCCACATGAACTACAGATCATTATTTTAGGGGGTTAGAGTTAACCACCACAATGAACGTCTAAGGCTGTAGAAGTTGCCCGTTGCTAGCTTCGTGCCGCTGTTTTGAAGAGAAGGGGGAACTAACAGCGCCTCATTCGGGACTCGACTCGGACGATTAGATGGAAGACCAAACTCGGACGATTAGATGGAAGACCCAACTCGGACGATTAGACGGAAGACCCAACTCGGACGATTAGATGGAAGACCCAACTCGGACGATTAGACGGAAGACTCAACTCGAACAATTAGATGGGAGATCACGCTTTTTACCATTCTTACCGCACTTGCACCGGGCAGGCGCGGAACATTTACATCAGTTCCTTAATATCATATTTCTAGTGTTCGATGGTGTGTTTTAATAGAGCATTGCACATACCACCATGTTCAGGCACAACTGGAAGAGTATTCAGCGACTTCTGTGCCGTTTCTTTGCCTCCATTAAAAAATCCACTAGAACAACTTTGGGATGACTTGAAAAATCTCTCAGTCGAACTCTCATGGAGTCAGTTGAACGACGCCCTGCCATAGTTCTGCATGTCCAGATGGCTTCACACATTGCTGGCTGAATAGTCATAAACACTCATCGTCATAAAAACAGTTGCACCCAGAAGGAAAACCGGACCTATCACCGATTGGAAATTACCTATATATGCCAGACCTATCGCCGATTAAAAATGTGTGGGCTGCTATTAAACGCGCTATCCACACTCCACCCCTACCGCACAATTTGCAGGAACTGCGTGAGAAGATTCAAGCTGCATGGGATGGCTTATCGCAGGACACCATTAGGAACCTGTACAACTCCATGCCGAGACGTCTGGCATGCTACGTGAGCAAACATGGCGGCCCGACGCCATACTGAGAGACCCTACTTATTGGCGTGTATCTAAAAAAATATTGCCTATATCAGTCTCAATGTTTAATCATTTATTGTTCATGATAACATTTACCATCCTCCCGAATAGCATTGCAATCCGACACGTCCTTCTGCATGCAATTAACGATGAGTGTATTTTCTTAAGGGTAGATGAGATTTTGTTGGCTGAATTTTTATGTTCCAGTCCGAAACTATCTTTCCAGTTGTAGTTCTCATTTTATCCATTGTTAAAATGAGCTAGCAGCAGTACATTTTCTAATAGAAGCTGTTGTATAGTCTTCCCAGTCGACCAGTGCACAATTCAGTAACTCTGCAATATAACGCTCGAAGAAGTATCTTAATTTTAATGGCATTTTTAAAATCAATTGATGCCTTTTAATATTTTCTATAGACGAAAAAGAACTTTTTTTTTTCTTGGGGTAAGAAAGAAACGAGACATCATTACCGTGAATGCACGGAAAAAAGTGCAACCACTTCTGAACCCATTACTGGAAAGCTATTTCTCTGGTCCTAATAACACATTCCATTTTCCAAAATTGAAACGGCGTTAACTTAACAAAAGTTTTACCCAGAAACGAACAAAGACAAGCTGTAAAATTTGTTTAAATCATGCTTCGTTGCAGGCAGCATAGAGTAGTAGAGCTGCAACAATACGTGTAGGTTTCTTAACAACGACGAGCCGAGAGCGTGGCGAACTTGGATCGAAAGATGAGGTAGAGAACAAATTGGCCTTGAGAATTTACTCTGCCGGTCGTTTCAGCTAGCTCGCTTGTCCTCCTCCACCTCCTCCTCCTCTTGCAGCTCCAGCTTCCTCCGCATCATCCCCCCCTCCCAGTTCGCATCGCGTGTTATCTGTGAAGAGATATCTCGTACTACGGGAGCACAGGTGGAAGGAGCACAGTAACCATCGCGTCCGACAACATTTTGTTTACAGCTTCCGCCTCCGGTGCACAGGAAATCGATAAAGTGCAGATTCCCCCCATTCTCTCCCTCTCTCCCCATCTCTCGCTCTCTCTCATCTTGAAGCTCCCGCTTCTCAATCAATCGCAGAGGAAGAAATTATTTCTCCTACCTTGTCTCATTCCTACGCATTCGTATTCTGCAAAAATTGAGAATTAAGAGGGTCAAACAAAGCTTTACACCTAAATGCAATTATTTCGTTCAAATGGAAAAAAAAATATTTTCTTTTGTGTCAAACAAAATTTCGTGAATTTCTTATTTTCGTTGCTTTTGGCAATCCTATGCCGCTAAATCACTCCATTTGTTGATACCAGCATATCGTAGTAACGTGGAGGTTTTAGATTAATTTTGCCACTTTAACTTCACGTAGTGAGTATCCACTTTTCCTGCTAGTGCATAAATCAGATAAACACTCATGCTAAACACAGTTCAACTGGCATATCTCCCAAATACTCTCAGTAATGCTGAATAACATCCGTAACGCATACCTTTAATTTAACCTTCCTTTTGAGTTATTGTGTTCTTATGTAAATTTTGTTTCTTCTCGTTCAATATTTTCTAACTTAACGTCACTGTGTTCCTATCGAGGAATTTGCAGTTGGCAACTCCTGATAGCGGGTCAAAGTGCAATCTATGTAATAAGGCTACTGGGGTAGGCGCTCAGTGTGCAATGTGCAGAGCACAATGCTTCTAGATGATGCTTGAGTAGTGTTCGTTGAATGATTCATGTCTAAATAATGAGCCGATTGCGAGAGAAAGTTTGTAAGCTCATAATAGTTAAGATCATAGAGAGATAACTGTAATTGGATGCTGGATTGAGCAAAGTGTTTTTCTGAGTGGGTTTAAAGCCAACAAGTGTTTTTTGGCTGAGTGGGTTTAAAGCCAACAAGTGTTTTTTGGCTGAGTGGGTTTAAAGCCAACAAGTGTTTTTTGGCTGAGTGTGTTCACCTTGAATGACGTGCCATGACAGTAAATAAAGGGGATTAAATGTAAGGTAAATTAATTCACTTCTTACCCTTGGACGTTAGCCTGAAACTACATGTCATATATAATCAAGTTTTTCAGCTTCAACGAACAGTGAAGCTATCCAAATTGTTCAGTGAAGCCAATTCACTAAGTTAAACCTTACGAGAGCTTAACCTCTCGTAAGGTTTTACATTATGCATCACTGAACTCTTTCAATCGACGTAAATTTATTTATTTACAGTACACATTTTGGGGTTCAACGACCACCGTGAGCAACTCTAAGCGCCAAAAGGAGTGGTTACCTATCACTTTGTCCGTGTTAATTTTGTCCACGTTGATTGAGTCCACTACATTTCGTCCACTTTTCACTCTGTCCGCTGTTCACTTTGTCTGTATTCATTTCGAACTCAGAATAAATGGAATACGTGCACATTTGCTATTCTGATGGAATTTTTGTTACTGAGCAGGAAAACAAAGATCAGTGAACATTGCTTACATACGAACTTTTTCCTGTTTAAGTTTTTTGATTAAAATATTTTTAAATATTATTTAAAGTAAACCGAGAAACTTAACTTTGAAGAGCTTTTTAACTAAGCTGCGTGGTAAGCACACCTGACAAAAAATTACGGAATGCTCATTTTATTGGTTAATATGGGGTTACATCACCACGAGCTCGAAGCACAGCCTTGATTTTCCTTGGCATGCTGTCAATATGGGAGCGGATGACATTAATGTCCAGTTTGCCCCACGCCGTGAACAACTGGTCCCGCAGAGCAGTCAAATTGGTAGGGTGCTGTTGTATCTTCTTAACGGCCTGTTCGAGCATGTCCCAAATTTTCTCTACAACATTGAGATCAGGCGAATTGGCGGGCCAGGTGAGATGTGGTACGTCGACCTCATGTTCTGCAAACCAATCCTACACAATGGCAGCTTGGTGGACAGGGCAGTTGTCGTCTTGATAACGTGGATCAGTTTCACGTAGTCCACCGCTTTCATGCCATTAGACACGTGATCCAAGGGACCCACCTCAGCACTGGATATACACCCCCTAACCATAACACTTCCATCCTCCTTCTGTACAGCCCTTTGCACACACTCTGCGTTGAAGGCTTCTTCGGCCTTCCGCATGACCCTGGATCGACCATCATTGGAATACAGGTAGATCCTGGATTCGTCCGACCAGATGATGCGTCGCCACTGTTCTGTGGTGCAGTGTCGGTGTTCCCTCGCCCATTCCAGCCGCTTTTTCTTGTGTATGGCAGGCAACTTGGGGCGTATCCTTGCTACACGACTGAATATTCCTACACCATGCAGTTCTCGTCGAAGCGTTCGTTCGGAAACAGGCTGACTGGGTCCCGCATTGTACTCTTGCAGCAATTCCTGCCGGGTTTGGAACTGTTTTGCGGTTGATAATCACCCCAGACGTCGACGATCACGGTTGCTCATGATGGTTTTTCTGCCGCAGCTGCTCCGACGGGAATTGTCTCTGGCCGACTCCTTCCACGCTAAATGAACACTACTGACTGTGAACTTGAACACGCCAACGAACTCCGCCACCTCCCTCAGCGAATGACCATGTTCACGACCAAAGACGATAGCTCCCTTTTGCCACTCTGTTACGTCACCTTTTCTACCCATGGTACTACCTGTAAGCAACAATAAGACTCATTAGGCATGCACGTCTTACAAGGCTAAAAAAGTAACAAGTAGCATACAATACTTTCCATTCCATTATATAACACGCATTTTTCTCTACCTGACAAGTTTCCAACTGTTCCTCCGGATGACAGCATTCCGAAATTTTTTGTCCGGGGTGCTTGTATTATCAGTCACTATGACATTAATCGAAGTTTATTCCAATGTCCATAAATGTGCTGGACTGAAGTAAATGTGCTGGACAAATGTGCTGGACAACAGGTGTTAGATTTTCACGAGGTAGCCACTGTTTCACTATGTAGTGATCCCCTTTTTCCCTGCTATCCCATTTGCAGAGGGAACAGTAGTGTTTTGCGTATCCACCCTGCAAACCAAGCAACATCGCCATTACTTTTAAGTCATCTCAGATGTTCCACTGGTAGGCTTCATCAGTGATGTAGTTCTAATTAAAAAAGTGACTTAGCGGTGAACTGATTAGGTAAAAACGCCTTGGTAAGAAGAAATCAAAGTTTTTAAAAGCATTGTGAATTCTGATTTGCTATTTTCATTTTTCAATATATTTCATAAAATTTTTATTACTAAATATTTTAATTTAAAAATCGCAATTTTTAAGAAAGGAAAAAATGTTTGTTAGTCATATCCGGAAAGTATGGAGGTTTCTTTAAAGGGGGGATTCTCATTTTTTACGCTAAAATTACCGCTTTTTTTTTGAGTGATTATTGATGAAACTATGCAATCAATTGATTCCAGAGTAGGTACATCTATTTATTATCTTTTCAGGTATTTACAAAACAATTTTTAATAAGTTTCATGAAGAATCACGACCGCAAATCCCCTCGACCATGAATGACACTGCACGAAGATCCGTTGTTACTGGTTGGCATGATTTCTCCACTCAAGGAGATCTGAAGCGAAAACCTCGAACGGCGTTTTACTCTATGCATAAGTAGTCATCGTTTGATGAACCAGGAAAAATATATATATGCTATCGTTAAAGTATGAAATCCGTTATTTCATAGAATACCTAGTTATTTCATAAAATAACTGATCAAGTCTGCTAAAGCGTAAAACTCACTTGTATTCTATGGTTTAACTAGTTATTTCATAGAATAACGATCTACACCCCGTTAAAGTGTAAAATAACCGAGTAAATAAATCCCAAATTCAAAAGGCTGAAAAGTGAGAACCACTGGTCAGAAATAGCAGGCCATTTTCAACCCACTATAAAGTGTTATACAGTATAATAATAATGAGGCTATGTTTGGTTGCGCAGCTAGAGTCGGACTGTCGACAACTCCTATTCCGAAGGAAGCATTTGATTCGCTGGATGACGAAGATCAATTACAAGGTGCTTTGACTGCAACGAGTACTTCGTCTCAACCTGATAATGAAGTGCTGGTTGAAAAAACAAAGTTAAATAATGCCATTAGTAAAGTACGTATAGTTTGTTCACAAGAATGCAGTGAAAACGTATTTTGTTCGAAATGTAATGAGCCTGTCGACATGTCATGTTTAGAAGACTATGTTTTGGAAGACAAAGTTGTACAGAAGATCTGCAAATTGTGTTTTAATGAACTGAATGTTCAGAGGGAAAGAGAAAACTCTAAAGAATGTTTGGAAATTCAAGCTAAGAAGATGAAATTAATGTCAGATAAATCTCATTCTGAAGCCTCTGTGGGGCTTACAGTCCGTATCCCAGCACCTGAAGTTGACAGAGGAAGGGGTGACGCCAGATCTATTTTAGCTGTTATCATGAAAATAACCGAAGAAGGATTTATTCAATTGGGAACAAGAAACGGCCGCATAAAACAGCTATATTCCCGATCCCAGTTCAGCGTCTGTGAACAAAAACTAACTCAGATCGAAGAAGTGCCGGATATAGAGAAATCGCTCTGGTCGGTTGCTACAGCTCAAAGTTTAGGTGCCGGTCAAAGATTTAAAAAATGTTCATGTAAAACGCAGTGTGTCAACAAAAAATGTATTTGTTTTAGAAATAATGTTCTATGCAATTTCAAATGCCATTTTAATAATCCATGTTGTAACAAATGATTTTATTGTGTCTTTATATAAATAACATTTTGTATGCTGTATAATTCAGTCAAATTGTTTATTTTACACTTTAACTGTCTATCATTAGTTAATTTATAGAATACCTAGTTATTTCATAGAATAACTAGTTAAAGTGTGGAATTATTAATTTATTACACGCTTTAACTAATTTAATCAGTTATTTCATGAAATTACTAGGTATTCTATGAAATAACTGAATTATACACTTTAACGGTAACATATTGTATATCATCATCATCATCATTGTCAACCATTATCAATCCACTGCTGGACGAAGGTCTCCCCAAGTTTCCTCCACAACGGTCTGTCTTGTGCCAGTCTCCTCCATGTCACCCCTGCATACTTTCGAATTTCATCCACCCATCTCCCATGTGGTCTTCTTCTGGGTCTTTTCCTGTCCCTTGGAATCCAATCTAAAATTTCGGCTGTCCATCGATGATCTGTCCTTCTGGCAGTATGTCCAGCCCATTGCCATTTCAGGGATTTAACTCTGATCATGATGTCTTCCACTCTTGTCATTTTTCGGATCCACGTGTTCCTCTTCTTATCTCTCCTGGTTACACCAAGCATGCACCTCTCCATGCTTCTTTGAGTTGTCTGCAGCCTTTGTATGTCTCTTTTAGTTAAGGTCCACGTCTCTGCACCATACGTAAGCACTGGAAGGATGCACTGATCAAACACTTTTCTTTTAAGACATAATGGCATATTGCTCTTGAAAATTATGCTGTTTCTTCCAAAAGCTCTCCAGGCAAGTTTTGTACGATTAATTTCTTCATCAATGTGACCCTCACTTGATATCTGCTGTCCAAGATAAACGTACGTGTCTGTTATCTCCAGCTTTTCTCCATCAATCGATAAATCTTCATTTCTTGTAAAAGCATTGAACATCACTTTTGTCTTCTGAAAGTTCATTTTTAATCCCACTTCTTTACTCTTGTCAGCAAGTTCCTGGATCATACTCTGCAGCTCTGATGGGGTAGTTGCAAAAATGACTACGTCATCAGCAAAACGAAGGTGGGTTAGATAATCTCCATTAATCTTTATCCCCTTGTTTTCCCAGCTCAGCGACTGAAAAACACCCTCCAATGTGGCATTAAAGAGCTTCGGAGATATGGTGTCACCTTGTCTCACCCCTTTCCAATTTTTACGTATTTATATATATATATATTTGAGAAAATGGTTGCTTTGGTATATATTTGAGAAAATGATGACTCAAATTATCCATTTAGCTCAAAAAATTGACAATGTTTTTTGCTATTAAAAAAAATATTCATAACGTATCGCGTTTCTGGTTCATCAAACGATAAAAGGATGTTTGCTGAACATGCAGTTTTACATTTGAAGTCGATCGGTCCAATAGTTTTTGAAATATCATTCCAACCATTCGCGAAAAAGCTGTTTCGAGGAAAACGCGTTTAGAGCTTCAAGTACAGTTTACGGAGGCATATCAAGTACTTACAGTATTTTTCTGCTAATCTGCTATACCAAGGCCATACAGTATTCCTTCATCTACTTCGTAGAACTCGTTTAGAGACATTTACTCGCTTCTACGCTTTGTACGAGCCTCTTTTGTAACCTCGAGGCTGCGTCTCGACGATCTCTGCATACGCTGTTGGTTCCGCGCGTTGGCAAATATCTTTGTTTGCTCGCCAATAACGATTCCTATTGCTGTCATTATTTTCAGGACGGCAGAAAACCCTTCATTAAAAATGCCTGCTGCTACATGAGCTGTCGTTTCGATGGTTTTTGAGCCACAGTGAAAAGGTTTGGGCGCGAACCGCCAAGCAGTATAGAATTGAAACGTTCGTTGTTGTTTTGAGTGTTACCACCCAAACACCTTTCTAGCAACTCTCTTGATGACAAATTGTTGTAAATCGGCTTTATAGCATTTTCGACGTCTTTATGAAATGGCGGTTCGTGATTGAATTCGTCCAGAGTTTTCTCAGCTTCGGCTTTCTCTGTGACCCAGTGGACAATAATAGATTATAACTTGGCCGATTTTATGAATTTCGAGTTAAAATTTGGTACACATATTCTGAAGACCTGAAATAATAAAATAACTTAAAAAAATCGATTTTTTTTCACACAAAAACTGAGAATCCCTCCTTAAGTAACTCTCTGTCATTTCACATTAGATGTAACTAATATAGTCACATTGAATAAATGTAACTAATGTAATCACATCTATTGTACAGTGTGACTAATACGCCTTTTTCCTAAGGTTCTAGGAGATATCTGTTGCGCTATTTTTAAGGAATAAGAGAAATGGTAGCTTAGTAAAACTATTCTTCGTATGCATAAAACTCCTGTCACTTAGTCTAAGTGGCTGCGTAATTTCACTCTGCAGTTTTTCTCCGAGCAATGAAATAATTTTGAGGACTACCGTCTAAACAATGGACTTTATATTCTCTTTAAGCCGTCCCGGTGGCAGGATGGTCAGAGGTGTAGGTTTCTGGCTAGTGGTCTGAGCTCCCCGTGAAGCATGGGTGGTACGCATCCCGCTCCCTAAATTAGGGATGGCCAACGGAATATAGCCCTTATAGCAGCTCACGTTGAACCCAGAAACAAACATTCTTTTTACCCTTATGGTTACACAAAACGTGCGTTTCTTTGTGCCTGCAAACTGTGAATCTATGTCTCTACCATCTCGATGTGTTTACTATTTTGTTTATCTGTGTTTTTTTTTTTTTTTTTTTTTTTTTTTGGAGGTTTAACGACCACCGTGAGCAACTCAATGGGCTATAAGCAGTCGCCCGTCCCTAATTTTAGGGTCACTGGTTCCAGGGAAGGGAGAGAGCCAGTGCCGTAAGACAAACACAACATCCATGCCTGACCGGGATTCGAACCCGGACCCCTTACGGACGAACGATCAGAGGCCAACGCCTTAGACCACTGCGCCACCGGGGCGGCTTATCTGTGTTTGTACTTGTGCTTGTGTGTGATTAAAGGCCTAGCGCCCAAAACGAAATGGTTCGCCTGGCGAACAGGTCTCCCAGAGACGTCTCAGTGGATTCACGGACCACTCGAGTACGACCCAGTTCGTACCACCTGTCGGTGTGTCCGAATCTGCGATCCCTGGTCGGGATCGGGATTGATACCGTAGCGTTTACGGCAGTTTTTTTTTTTTTTTTTTGATTGGAGGTTTAACGACCACCGTGAGCAACTCGATGGGCTATAAGCAGTCGCTTTACGGCAGTAAACGTATCCAGTGAGTTCTACTAGGCCCTGCAGAGTCCGCAACTGGACGGAGCAGGCTAATGGAATCATCTTTTTTTTTTTTTTTTTGATTAGAGGTTTAACGACCACCGTGAGCAACTCAATGGGCTATAAGCAGTCGCCCGTCCCTAATTTAGGGTCACTGGTTCCAGGGAAGGGAGAGAGCCAGTGCCGTAAGACAAACACAACATCCATGCCTCACCGGGATTCGAACCCGGACCCCGTTCGGACGAATGATCAGAGGCCATCGCTTAGACCACTGCGCCACCGGGGATGGAATCATCTAATTGACCCTTATGGTCCATGAGATGTCCTATTGTGTGATCCGACGGTTTAATCTAATCCTTTCGATACGAATATATATCGGTTATGATTGCATATAAGCATAGTATTCGCTATTTTCGAATATATGATCATCTAAAAGATGTTTTTTTACTGATTTTCGCAACAGCCTACCTATGAAAAGCACCTTAGCACCGCTAAGCCTAGAAATATAGTGCCTTAGTGCCGCTAAACCTAGAAATATAGTTCCTTAGCGCCGCTAAGCCTAGGAATATAGTGCCTTAGCGCCGCTAAGCCTAGAAATATAATTCCTTAGCGCCGCTAAGCCTAGAAATATAGTGCCTTAGCGCCGCTAAGCCTAGAAATATAGTGCCTTACGCCGCTAAGCCTAGAAATATAGTGCCTTAGCGCCGCTAAGCCTAGAAATATAGTGCCTTAGCGCCGCTAAGTCGCGCTAAGGCCCTTCAACACCCCTAGGCTTCACAGTTGATTTTTTCAATAGAATTTTCATATTGTCGTATGTTTCTTCATAGTAGGTGAATGTGCCACAAGGACAGATGTATACGCGTTACTATTGTGCAGTAAGACTCATTTCAAGCTGGTTTTTGAGGGAATCCACAAACAATCTCTATTCCTCAGGTTTTAGCACGATAGCAAGAGCTTCAAACAACCCACCAATGTTGTTACAATAACATAGTTCACCACTTTCGCTGAAAAACGGCATGTACTCACTGTGAGGAAACCTAAAGTACACTGCTGCTCATAATTATAAGGGCAGTAGTATTTTGCAGTACACTGGAATCGCACATTGACGCATTATGAACATGACGTGGAATACCGCACCTACATATGTTTCAAACGCGAGATTTCGAACCTCAGACAACTTTTATAAAGATAGTAAAATAACTTTTACGTTTTTTTAAGGTGTCCATAAATATAAGGACACGAAAGGAAGTTCCAACAAAAACGAATAAACGTCAATGGCGTGCATGTGTCATGCAAATAAGAGCAATGTCTGCTTAGGTGAACGTGTTCTCGAAGAATGTCGTTTTGTGTAAAAACCGAAATCGTGGAATGGAGTTAATTATAGTAGAGGTTTGATAGATATGGAAACTTCGCGGCGAAGGAAAATCATATCGTGAGATAGCTCTTGCAATTAAAAAGTCCAAAGGTGCGGTAGAAAATACAATGAAAATAGGTATCAAGGGATCCGCTAAAAAGCGTTCTGGTCGTAAAAGAAAGCTGTCCTCAAGGCATATTCGACGCATCATGACCATGGCAACCAGGAAAAAATGTCTTGTAAATCAATGACTGGCTCCATACCCGTCAGTGTTTCCCCTCAAACTGTTTCACGTGTGCTGCACAGCTCAACTGTCTCCAAATACTTGAAAACGAAAGCGAGACCTGCCCTCACCAGAAGACATAAAGAGATGAGGAAAGCAGCTGTACTCCGGTAGATGTAGAATAACATCAGGTGGGATACAATTATTTTTTCTGACGCAAAACGTTTTAATTTAGATGGCCCATATACGGCCCACATTATTACTGGCATGATCTTCGCAAAGAAGATGTGACATAGAGGTGGTACGTTGTTAATGTTCTGGGGTGGTGTTTCTGCTAATGGGAAGACCGATTTAGTCCTAATTCCGTCAAGTATGAATTCTGAACGGTATATCCAAGTGTTAGATAAACAACTGTTAACATATTCGTGGCCGGTGATTATTTCACCTTTCACAGGACAATGCCCCATCGCACACATCGAGAATTTGTAAACAATATTTTTTGAACAATAACATCCGTGTTCCGAACTGGCCACCCAACTCTCCAAACTTGAACATCATTGAAAACGTTTGGGGTGCAATGGCTGGATTGGTATATGCTAATGGCAGACAATTTTCCACTGTTCCTGAGTTAGAAAAGGAAGTCTTAGCAACATGGGACAAGATCACTCCTCAGTATTTACGGAAACTCGTTGAAAGTATGCCTAACAGAATGGCTCAGTGTCTAGAGAACAAAGATGGCCATACCACCTAATAAAGGTAATAATATTGTAAAATTAATTATGTTTACACATGGAAGGGCAAGCTGTCCTTATAATTTTGGACCTGTGTCCAAATGGCATTTGCTTTGTTTCTTGTAATTATAATGAAAACACAAAATACCGAATAGTGTTTCTGCTATCTTGTGTCATCAATTACATAAATATAAGGTTTTCCTGTTCCTGCAGTTATTTTGTATTGTGCATCACCAGTATTTATGGCGTCCTTATACTGCCACTATAATTATGAGCTGCAGTGTATGTCACCTTCGTTCCTGGAGCAAAAAGATGTCGTTCCTGGATTCGATGCGCCAATAGTTGGACTGCGCTTTTGATAGATTAAGATCTCTTACCAGGTCATTAACTTCTTCTTGTGTGATCTTATGAGGATTTGAGGAGAATGCACTGTTCATCTTGTTCACATACAGCCATTTCATCTTCATCACTACTTTCAATATGTACATCAGCGAGTATACCAGAGGTTGTAGAACTGGTAGTTCCTCTGAATGCGGTCTAATGACTGAAGAAACATTAGGATAAACAATAGAACTATTTTTTGAAGAAAATCCAGCCACTTTCGTGAAACAAAAACAACAATCTGTGGTATGATGTTTCCGTTCCTTCCATACTGCAGGTACGGCAAATGGCATATGACGCCCTTGTCCTTTCAACCATACTCTGAAATTCATAACACAATTTACACAACATGAATGCGGTGCAAACATTTTGTCTTGGTCACCAACCTTACTTCCGAAATGAAATTCATAGGCTTGATTTATCACACGTGTGAATGGCCTCCTGTTTTTCTTCGGTGTAAAGTCAGCACACAACATAGCAAAATAGATCGGGACTACAAACAACTGACTCTGACTGAAGGGGTGTGCGAATGGTGCATGCTGGTCTTAGAAAACGACGACTCATGGTATGCTGCGATAACAGCATTGAACAAAGTCCAGCACGGAAACTCTTGTTTTAAGAGCATCTGCCGACGATTGCGCAATACCGGAAATACAGTAATCCTTGTTTTCTCAGAAATGGTACGTGGTATAACGAAACGGATTGTAGATTTATATTCAGCGGGCAAAACTCTACAAGAAACATCGACCTTCGTACAGGAAACGAAATGTGTTCTGAACATTGTAATAATCAAAAATCCCGCATAACTCACATTCGGATATACACTGCCGGACAATTGCTAAGGACGGATGACAATAGCAACGATAGCAACCATAAAATGGAAGGCAGGAAGATGTGGAAATTAGCATAAGTGCGGGATACAGTAAGACGTGTTGTGCGTATGCAAATTTTGGATTGCCGAACTTGTTCGTGACGTCATAGCGCTGATAAGAGATATAAAGGATTCGACGCGTATTGACCGTTGTTGAGCCGCGGATGTCTTAGTGGTTAGTGTTTCAGACTGTCGATGCTGGGTCCCCAGGTTCAAGCCTGGGCTGATCTTTCAGAGATGGCGTGATTTACTAACAATCGCTGAATATCCGCCGTGCATCGGACGAGCACGTAAAGTGACGGCCCCCAGGCTGGACCCACTGGTTAAATGGGTATCCTTTCCTATGTCCTCCCTGAAATTCTCTCACCCATCTATGTGCAATATCGTACTTGTACGGTGGCGCCATCTACTGTACTCTAATCTCACTACAAACTGTTCTGTCAAAGTCGCTAGACTTGCTCTCATTCCTTCTGTTTCTGTGTCCTGCCCAAAAGGCGATCTCGCTGTAGGTGGCAATGACCTAAACTCTACTCCCTGTGGACGGAAGTCCTACATAAAAATGACAAATCCTGCATCCTCACTGTGTTGACCGTTGTTGTTCAAACGCAAAGTTGAAAGGGAAAGAATCAATTGACGAACTTGCAATTTTCAGTATGTCTTCCTGACATCACCTAGATGATTTTACGCGTGGCCGTATTATTGCCAAGATTGAAGAAGGGCGAAAAATAACGGATGTTACCAGGGAGTTCGACGTCAGCCACAGTGTTGTTTCAAGGATTTGAAAATCATTTCAAACAAATGGAGAGTGTAGCAAAACGTCACGGGGGAGGTCGTGTTCGCAGTACGACACCTGCAGAAGATCGGTACATAGTGCTATCAACAAAACGACACCGGCGCAGCACAGCTAGTGAGGTAGCAAATCAGTTTATGGCTGCTACTGGCAAGCGGATCTCCCGGAAAACTGTCGCCAGACGTTTGCATGAAGGAAGACTATACGCCCGCCGTCCTGTTGTGTGCATCCCATTGTCCAGACGTCACCGTACCGCCCGTTTGCAATGGTGCCATCAACATCGCAATTGAACTGATAACGACTGGTCTGCTGTCCTCTTCTCAGATGAGAGTAGATACAGTCTATCGTCTGATTGTCGACGACAACTGATCTGGCGTGATAGTGGTACTGCATATTGTCCAGCAAACATACAGGAAAGGGACCGATATCCGACATGTAGTGTCAGGGTATGGGCTGGCATCATGATCAATGGCCGTACGTCCCTCTATGTGCTTCCAACTGGGACTATGACTGGCCAACGATACATTAATGATGTTCTGCTACCTCATGTTTGCATGTTCCGTGGTGCTGTCGGTGATAGATTCATTTTCATGGACGACAACGCAACATGTCATCGAACAGTCGCTGTCCAGGAGTGTCTTGAGAGCGAAGATATTCAACGCCTCGTATGGGCAGCACGTTCTCCAGATCTGAATCCCATTGAAAATGTGTGGGATGCTTTGGGGAGGAGTCTTGCTGGTCGCCAATGCCCTCCAATAAACAAGGACACCCTCATCCGTGCACTGACATAGGAATAGAATAAATTACCCCAACAGCTGCTTGATAATGTTGTGCAAAGCATGACACGACGTGTGAAATATTGCACCGCCCTCCATGGTGGTCATATATTGTATTGACATCTTACGCCGGAACGCCTGCGGACGGTAATTGCATTTTTTTCACGTTTACGTATTCTGCACAAAATGTCCTGTTTGTCCCTTGAACACGTTCCGAAGCCTTCTGGATTTCAGAGCACAATAAATTGTCTTTCTTGTAATGTCCTGGCAGTCTGACATTATTTTATTTCACTTGGCATCCAACCACACTTACTTTTTTATGCGCTATATAGCCGTTTATGATCCGTCCTTAGCAATTGTCCAGCAGTGTACTATTTAGAGTCCCGCTGAAAGATTTAGCGTACAGTCGTTAGCAACTGCGAAAAAAATGCATTTGTTAATGGCCAAAAATTGCAAAGTATAATCCAGTGTTGCCCAAATTTATACAGTGGAGCTGCAGGTCTAGGTTTTAAAAGGAATTTGTTGGCCGGCCACATTTCTTTTAATATATATAACAGGGATGGCCAAAGCGTAAACCGCAGGGCGAAAAATGCTAGCACGCGGTGAAAAATAGTGTTATTTGTGGAATTTTAATATGGTCACGTTTCTGAAGGCAACTCAAACATGGGATCCAGACCTTTGAAAACACAACGGAATTTCTTGGTTTTCAATGCTCTAAAAATATGTTACGACTTGGAGGCGACGGTACCAAATCTTTCCCCTTCCCCTGACTGCTGCGCTCTCGCACTGCGCAGTGCACATGCTCGGAGATTTAGCGTGGAGAGACAACGGTACATTGGACTTACTATTCAATGGAGTGTATTGTTGCTGTTTGTGGTACTCCGAGTTCCGCGTTATTCGGTACACTCTGACCAATATGATCATATGAAGAGGATTTTAGGAAGGGAGTGTCTGATCCCAGGTCTTAAACAACCCTTAGAAATTGGAAGCTAGTAGATTTGGGCTAGAGAACCCGATAGGAAAGCCAAAGGGAAGCGAAGTAGAAGACGCCCTTATTTACTACCCGGAGGGAAGGGGGGGGAAGTACGCGGGGTCCGACGGCTTAACGTGCCCATCAGACGCACGGTTGATATTTAGTGGATCGAGCGTTCGTACCTGCCTGGGATCGAACCTGAGGTCCTTTCCGTGGCAGTCACGAACGTTGCCCACCAGGCCACCCGCGGCCCTACTCTGACCAATATGAGTGCAACAGCCGGTAGTAGTAAGAAAGCAAAAACTTATCACTATCACAGTGAACAGGAGGAAGGGTTTTTATTTATTATGGTTAAGTGTGTTTGTCCTATTTGTAACTCCTGTGTTGCATTGCCTAAGGAAGGGAACGTAGAAAGACATTTTAAAACCGTTCACAAAACATTCGCAACAACTTTCTCAAGTAGTAGTGAACTTCAAAAGATTAAAGTTCGTGAACTTAAGTCGCCTACATCTGAAAGACAAAAATTTATTATTCTTTTAATGTTATTTCAAAAAATTAAAAACCATTATTCTGTTCTTATTTTAATTGCTTTGTTTAGTTTCAAGTTTTATTAAAGGAAGCTATCAGAGTTTTAATTTTTTTAAAGAGATATGCCTGGAAAATAGTAATCATGTAAGGGAACTTACACCTAAAAACTTTGAACTTTTTTTACTCCGTTACAGTTGCCGCAATTTCTCCGTTTTTATTTTGAATACATTTCCTCTTTCAGGTTAATCGAAAAGGAGTTTCATTATCACTTTTTTTTATTATTCTTTTTTGCATTGTTTTAAATTCATTTTCTACGCTTCAAATATAAGTAATTATTTCATTTTGTGGTGTTTATTATGATGCGCTTGCCAGGTCCCCTTCTGCTCTACGAATTTCGTGAGTTAATTTATTAGTCAACCGCCAATGTGTACTAAGATTGAAAGTAGTCCCAGGACCCAAAACATTTGGCCATCCCTGATATACACTATCTACCAACAAGTAATTGGACACCTGTGATAGCAGAGGAAAACGAAGTTTATTCACCTTCAATAGTTGCTGGAGCCTCCACGAGCGGCGATTACAGCTGCGACCCTCCGGGGCATACTCTCAACCAGGCGTTGTACGACGGCTAGCGGTATTTTCTTCCACTCGGCTTGGAGAAGACAGGTCAGTTCCTTCACCGATTTCGGATGGTGGGGACACCCCTTAGGTCGACGCTCCAACTCGTCCCAGAAGTGCTCGATAGGGTTAAGGTACGGACTCTGCTCAGGCCAGGCCATTCGATTAACCCCATTGTCACCATAAAAAGCCATGGTGGACCTCGCCACATGACAGGTGGCATTGTCATCCTGAAAGTAACATGAGTCCACTCCGTAAAACTGCCACAACCTAGGAAGCGCATGGTCATCCAAAATGGTGCAGTGGGTCTCGGCGTTGAATCTACCAGGAATTGCGACCAAGTGTCACGTGCCATACCTGGAGAAACACCCCCATAGCATAATTCCACCGCCACCGAATTTCACAGTTGGCACAATACATTCCGGCAGGAGGCGTTCTCCAGGCAGACGCGAAACTCAGACCCTGCCATCCGACCGGTAGAGGGTGAACCTTAATTCGTCGCTCCAGAGAACTTGTTTCCACTGTTCAACGGTCCACTGTCAACGTTCTTTGCACCACGTTAGCTGAGCAGCGCTATTGGACTTGGTGATCAAAGGCTTGTGGGCTGCAGCACGCCCATGATAAGCGAGCAGATGGGCTTCCCTATGGGTGGTATTCATCTAAAGAACACTCCCGGATGCCTGTTGAAACTCCTCGCGGATGTGGCCCATCGATTTGGTGCGGTTCTTTCGAATTTCTCTGGCCAGCACCCGTCGGTCTCTAACTCCCAGTTTTGTGGCTCTGCCGGGTCGGGGCACATTCCGATAGTCACCTCTCATCTTCCACTTGCCAATCACGTAGGCCACTGTCGATTTTGGGTACTTCAACTCGCTGGATATGTCACGTATGGATCGGCCATTTCTGTGATACCCGACGATTACACCTTTCTCGAAATCAGAGAGCTCCGAACTGCGTGGCATCTTGCATGCGACTGGTTGCGTTGTTGTTTCCCATACGATATTTAATGGAGGCGGCCGTGACGTGTATCAGGACCGCAGATATCGTCGATTGCAGGGGTGTCCAATTACTTGTTGGTAGATAGTGTATAAGATGCTGTGAGTATAAAGATGAATCGTTTGAGCTCTTTGAATTAATGTTAGTACAGTTGAAATTTAAAATAATGGAAAATACATTTCATGAGAGCACTGGGGACGACTGAACTCCACTAAAAGTTACTGCATGTCTACTTCAATGCTTGTCATTTTGAAAGTCGAAGTAATTGCTTAAGACTAGAGCCATTCATGATGTAAACTCTTCCAAACATTGAATATGCAAATTCTGCCGCAAGAGTTTACATATTCATGTGTAAACCCATGAATACGAATATGTTACAATATTCATATGTAAACCCATGAATATGAATATGTTGCAAAATTCATATGTAAACTCTTCCGAACATTGAAATACACAGTCGAGTTACATTATTATGACCACCTCCTTCTTTTGACGTCAACAGCGCGTAGGAAATGATAGAAGGCACGTGTCGTGAGCTGGCTTGGAGGGTATATAAGGTGTGCTTAGGTATTCTGAAAACATATCACTCGTTGCTCTCATGGATAAAAGGAGCGATTTATCAGACTTGCAAAAAGAGATGATTATCGGCTTTCAGGCCAAGAGTGGCAGTATTTCTGAAACAGCGCAGTTTGTGCACTGTTCACGTGCTGCTGTGGTTAAAGTGTATCGTAATTGGAGAAATGGCACCATTGCAAATAAGCGATGTGGAAACTGCGGAGCACCACGTGCCATTGATGTGAGCGGTGAGCGTCGGTTTCGCAGGTGCGTGAGGGCCGATCGACACCGACACGCTACAGTGGAGTAACTCACTGGCCAAATGAACCAGAGGTGTGCCTAAAACGACAGTTCAGCGAACCCTGCTGCGTACAGGGCTCCGATGCAGACGGATGGTCACTGCACCTATGCTAACGAAGGTGCATCGGCAGAAAAGGCTTACATTTACACGGCAGTATCGGAATTGGACCTCCGCTGATCGGTAAAGGATTGACTTCTCCGATGAGTCACGTTTTCTACTTCATGGAACGGATGGACGTTGGCGTTATAAGGCGAGAAACATCGGAGAACAAACACTCTTCAACCATTGCTTGCAGAACACAAGCTGGTGGGGACAAGTTATCATCCGGGGAATATTTTCGTGGCATTCCCTGGGTCCACTCATACCTCTGGAAACCACAATGGACCGAATTCGTTATGAATCCATCCTTGCAGACCACGTACACCCATATATGCTGATTGTTTTTCCTGGGGCGACGGGATCTTCCAGAACGACAATGCGACGTGTCACACAGCTAGAAATGTCCGAAAGTGGTTGGAAAAGCACGATGAAGACTTCAACGTACTTTCCTGGTCCCCTAAATTCCCAGACTTAAACCCAAGTGAGCATCTGTGGAACCACCTCGATCGTGTCGTTCGCTCTATGGATCCTCCACCACGCACCCTCCAGCAGCTGTCAGATACACTGCAGGTAGCATGGCTCCACATACCTGTGAACAACTTCCAGTACTTTATTGAGTCACTCCCAGACCATATTGGGTTTCTGCTGAATGAAAGAAGAACTGTAAGTAATTATTTCCTGAACTTTATTTAAGTGACTCCTGTTTCACTTAATGTCAGTGAATAAGAAGAACCAACTTTACGTATTGTTCGCTAAGCTAAGGATTGAGGAGCATTACACTTCGAAAGCCAACATTCAACGATTGCTGAACAGATGCATGTTTTGTTTGAATTTATTAAATTGTTTATATCTGTCTTCAATGTTTTTAATAACAGCGTCCAGCTGAGGAAAAAAATATTTTAAAATCTGTAGCTTCACCAAGTATTGCCCTTTCACCAAAATGCTCCTTGCATAATTCGAGTTGAGTCAACCGTTTTTTCCTAGATTTGATTTTAATAATGACGACTTGAAAAGAAAATCAGCTATATATGACTCGAAAGATATATAGATATTTTGGTCTTTTTATTGCTGAGCAATACTTAGCTCACCGGTTCGATGTATGGATTGGGCACTGATGGCTCTTGATGATCTACGAGAAGCTCTGGTGTCTGCATGGTATACAGTAGCATGCTTACAGAAATGTTCAGAGGCCTCATTGATTCAATGCCATTCCGTGTATCTGCGGTATTGGCGGCGTGGTACGAAGAGGCCGTACCTCATACTTACAGGTGGTCATAATTTTTTGATTGGACTGTGTATGAGAGAAACAATGTCCCCCAACTCCATCATGAATATTAGTCGCTGTCTTGGATTTAACAATAAGGGAGTGGATGAAAAAACGTACTTAGATTGCAGCACAGCCTGATTTTGTCGGAAGACCGGGAGCATTTTGGGAGGAAACGAATGGTGAAAACAAAAAATGCCGCCCCGGTGGCGCAGTGGTCTAAGCGAAGGCCTCTGATCATTCGTCCGAAAGGGGTCCGGGTTCGAATCCCGGTGAGGCATGGATGTTGTGTTTGTCTTACGGCACTGGCTCTCTCCCTTCACTGGAACCAGTGACCCTAAATTAGGGACGGGCGACTGCTTATAGCCCATTGAGTTGCTCACGGCGGTCGTTAAACCTAAAAAAAAATCATGCGGCCGTACTATAAAAACGGATAGGTTCCCTGTTCCGCTTCCCGGTTGAGAAGGACAATGATTAATTGAACGGGGAGGACAGAATGGAAATCTGCAAGAAGACATTTTTTGAATAATGCCAAAACACAGATTAGCTGTTATAGTTTTCGGGCTCTTCGGATATAAATCCAGGCCCGGGCGGACTCGGGCTCTTAAAATTGAGCCCAAACACAGATCTGTCAAAGGTCTCAACAATTTTGCTCACCTTTAGGTGCTTATTAATGCTTTTCAAACTTTGTGGGTGATCAGTGCTTTTCAAACCTTATCTTATCAGCGCTTTTCAAACCGTATCTTATCAGCGTTTTCAAACCTTGTCTTATCAGTGCTTTTCAAACTTTATCAGTATTGCGCTTATCAGTGCTTTTCAACCCTTATCAATACTGTGCTTAACTGCTTATCCGTGCTTTTCAACCCTTCTCAGTGCTGTGTTTATCCGTGCTCTTCAAACCTTATCAGTGCTTTTCAAAACTCTAGCTCAGTGCAGTTTTATGAGTATATTGCAAAGCACAAGTCACTGGTAAAAAAATGGTAGTAATGGATCTTCCTCTCGTTCTCAGTTACTTGCAGGGATAAACGTATGGTTTAAAAAAGTAAAGGGAATTCGTGGATGCTTATGGTGCGAGTATTTATATCATTTATAAACTTACAATCACTGTTTGCTCTGCAATTATTTAGGAAACAAATTTGGAGTAAGCGCCTTATTGGCATAAGACTCTCGGCTCTTAACACGAAAATTACGGCAAATACAAAAGTCAGAAATGTCAATAGATTTTGAAAGACATATTTCAAAAATAAAAATAAAGGGGGAAAGATTTGTTGTGCCTGAATACATCATTTTCTGGAGATTTAGAGAAAATCCAAAGTTTTTCAATTTTCATTGCAGTCAGTGTAATTTGACGGCAGCTAAAATTCATTATTTGTGTGCCGGATTAAGAAGAAATGGCCAGTTCTGTGGCTAGTTTAAAAATTCTCTAAGACCCATACAATTTTTGTTATATATATATATTTTTATCTTTCAGAGTGGAGTGTTTTCTCAGAATTTGTTCTAAATTTTGCAACTGAATGCTTTTCATGTTTCAATGCCCATGGGGTCAAAATTCAATATTCTAAAGTGAATTTATTGTTTTTAATCTTCTCTTTATATACAGACGCTTAAATGATTTCATTGTTATCATCTGTTTTCCTGGAAAATACATAAAAAAGATAACAAAAGCCCAGTTACTAAAATCATAAAATATGAATCATCTGTAATTTAAAAGAAACCAAAGGACAAACAAACTTCACTTTCACCAGCAAATGTACAGCGAAAGCAGTTCGAGTTGAGAAATTTTGTTTGCCAAATAAAGTGCACGATCGACGTAAAAAAAAAAAAAAAAGTTATCCTCCTACCCCAATCAGTGTTGTCCCCAAGAATAGAGGGAGAGGGGAGGAGCTGCATAGGGGATGACACCCGGGAGGCATGCGGGAGGGATAGCCCTCAGCGGAGGATGAATCATGTCGTTCAGTGAAGCATAAAATTGCTGGAGCCTCTGTTTGCCCTCCGCATTAAACAAAGACCACTGTTTAAACCTCCCTTTCTTAATCCTCGAAAGGAGATTTTGCGGCTCAGACAACGACTTCTTATCAGAAGCCCTGTGCGATTCAGTATAAAAACTCACTCTTCAGCGCTGTGAAAATAATTAATATTTTTCTTTGACGATAATAAATAAGTGGAAAATTTTCAGCGCGGTTTTTGCTCTAAATATAATAATGAATGAAAAATAAAATCTTGGTTTTGAAACGCATGAGTGAAACCAAAAATTATTTCGCCAAAAAAAAAAAAAAAAAAAATAACGAATTGTGAAAGCAGATTCTTAATTTAATTCCCTTTAAAGATCTGGATTTGCAAATATTCTTGTTTATGCTAATGTCGTGCCTTGTGATCCACTTTTGTTTAAATGTTTTTATACGCTACTTAAATAGACGGTATCTGGTAAGGAATATGAATTAAGGCTACTTTTGTTGTGTTGTTTTTTCTTTTTAGTCCTGAACAAAAAAAAAGGATTGATGATTATTTTTTTAGTACCGAATGTATGCAGAGAAGCAAATTTCCTGCTATATCGTAAGAAAGGCTGATGGAATAAGACGCAAGCGATGCACGACTAAAAACACACACGTGATCTTGAGATTCTAGAAAAGCCGAAAGAGTGATCTGCGTTTCGGGGTGTAACGGTCTCTTAAACAAAGATTGCAACCAAGTTAACAATACAACCGAGATTTTCTGTTTCCCTATTGTCGAACATATCGTCCACAGAAACTCACCGTGCGCATGTGCAGCATATAGCAAATGCTTAACAGGAAGCAAGCAAATATCCCTGACCGATTATACACTTTTGTAGATTGTGCAAAAGTCGCAACTTTGGGCTATGGTGTTATGTGTTCAGATTCATACACTGCCTGACAAAGAAAATACCACACCATGAAGGAATGTTCGAAAACAGACCAAACTGCAAACATAGATAGCCAAGTAATTCCTGAACAAATGATTCAATTGTCACATACAGACTAGGCTCCAGTGGGCGAATGTACAGGATGATAAATGAGGAGTGTGCCCCCCCCCCCACCGATTTTCGGAGGTACAGCGTTCAATCGACTTGGCATCGAGACAATGAGAGTCCGAATAGAATCCTGGGGCATCGTGAAGCATGTGGTGTTGATCCGAGCATAGGCGCCAACTTTCCAGAAATCCAATGGGTGCTCAAGCCCATAACCAAGACCACAAAGACATGGAGCATGAGCAGAGAAAAGATAGGGGGGGGGGGTTAAGGTATGAAAATACAATGCAGACTAATTTTTTTTCCAAACAGTTTCTATTTAACCTAGATTTTGACACTGTTAAGATAGATATCTGTCCCAAATGCGTCAAGCTGTTGTCGAAGACCAAATGACCATAACATTTTCGGCAGGTATTTTGTTTCTTTTCTTTTTTTCCCCCTGAATTTTAGGAAACCAGGGGTTTTTCAAAACACCTGAACATGAAAATCAAAATTTTTGATTTTTTTTCCCTGAATTATTGTTTTCGTTTTCCAATCCCAGTGCAGTTCAAATTTGTAAAAATAATGTGAATAAAAAATTCTTGTAAAAGGCGCAAAACTTTTCAATGAGCAAAACTTTCAATGGGTGCGCAGGCCCCGGAGCACCCACACAGTCGGTGCCCCTGTATCCGAGTGCACAGTTCATCTTCATTTTTTTTTTTTTTGCCGCCCCGGTGGCGCAGTGGTCTAAGCGATGGCCTCTGATCATTCGTCCGAACGGGGTCCGGGTTCGAATCCCGGTGAGGCATGGATGTTGTGTTTGTCTTACGGCACTGGCTCTCTCCCTTCCCTGGAACCAGTGTCCCTAAATTAGGGACGGGCGACTGCTTATAGCCCATTGAGTTGCTCACGGTGGTCGTTAAACCTCAAATCAATCAATCAATCAATCAATCTTCATTTTGAGGAGGTGGAAGGGTGCTCAACCGACTTCCATTCGAGTACCACAGATGCGAGAGGTCGGCGGATCGTGCTGGCCACGGAAGCATCCGCACACCATGTAAAAAATTCTGGCTGATCCGAGCGGTATGCTGCCGGGCGATATCTTGTTGAAAAACGGTGTTTGGGATGCCCTGAAGATACGGTAGTGCCACGGGCAGCAGCACCTCATCCACATAGCGGCATGTCGTTAATGTGCCCGTAATGCGAACCAGCGGTGAGCGGCTGTTAGCGCTGATAGCACCCCACACCATGATTCCACGTTGCCGGGCCGCGTGGTGCTCCACAATGGCGGAGGTATTCACCCGTTGGCCCCGTCGCCTCCATACTCTCACACGGCGATCATCCGTGGTGAGAGAGAGAGAGCCGCGAATCATCGCTAAACACTACACTGTTCCATTCGGCACCCCACACAGCTCAGGATCAACAACACGCCAATCGGCGACGATCTTGGCTCGCTGTTAAGGGTAGTCTTCGCAACGGACGGCTGGACAGCTCACCAGACTCAGCCAATCAACGCGACACTGTCCGCTTTGATATCGGAGCATCAAAGACTCCCCTACACTCCGCAAAATGGCGCCCATTATGACCTGTGGGTCCGCTACGGTATGACGTCACATGCGGCGATCGGTGCACTCGGACGTCCGTCTCCATGCTCAGGTCCCCCTACGACGTTGCACAGATCTTTCCTGCGACCACTGTCTACAAATGCCACTGACGGTTGTGGCATCAGGTTGCGTTTCTTCCGCAATACGACGCAAGGACCATCCGGTGGTACTAAGGCCTAATATGACACCTCTCGTGAACTCGTCCGTTTGACGACATCGCGTACGACGGCGTTTTAACGGCATTGGCACCACTTATTCGTTCTCCAGACACGGTTACAGCTAAACCACTCACTTCTTCGCGGCCGTGGCGACGTCTCGACTGATGGCCTCACGGGCTGGTTGTCCGCTTATATGCTGCGCGCCGTTCGTGCGATTGGCCTGCAAATGCAATCATTTGCATAACTTGTACGTGTACACCCACCCTGCAATTTGCATGGAGCTGCGTCTACATCTTCGTGGTGTTGCATTTTCTCTGTCAGGCAGTGTAATATTGCTTTCATTTTTCGCTCTAGAGTTAGTTACGGTGGAAAGAAATATTGAGTTGGAAAGAATGTGATTTCCGATGACGAGGTAACAGAAGTAGAAGCCGCTGCCACGACACTCATTGGCCAATGAGATTGATTGCGCAGCACACTGGCATGACTGGTAGGTGGGTAGTCAGTTCCAGTTAGCAGTCGGAAGGCGAAGAGTGTAAGCGCCAGCCAACATGGAAGTGGACAAGGAGCACATCTGCCATTGCATACTGTATGAGTTTCGTTGCAGTAGCACCCCCCTCCTTGCAAGTGCTTTAAGGAACATTACCAGTGTGTACCCCAATGCCATAACCCATCGTCAGTGCTGTCATTGTTTCGAAAGATTTCCAGAGGGAAATTTTGGCCTGCCAAACCGTCCCAAAGCTGGAAGACCCGCAGAATGGATATGGGCATGCTGAAGGCCTTAATGGAGACCGACCCACGTGTGAAAACGCGGCAGTTGGCCGAACAGCTGAGACTACCCACACCGAGCATTATCACGCACCTGCGTCAACTTGGGAAGGTGCACAAGAAGGGAGTTTGTGTTCCCCATCAACTAACACTTCAGCAGAAAGCAAACCGCATGAGTGCATGCGTGCTACGAGACCACGTTGAACCATTCTTGGACCGCAGTGTGACACGTGACGAGAAATGGGTCCTGTACGACATTGTCAGCGTCCGGAAACAGTGGTTGGACCCTAAACAAAAGCCCATGCCGACCCTCAAAGCCAGCTTACACCTATGCAGAGTTTTGCTGTCTGGTGGGATATAAGGGGTGTCGTGTTTTTGAGCTGCTGCAGAACAACACTACCCAGCAGAAGCAAAAGTGCTGGGAAACTGCTGGCCACCAACTGGCAGTGATGGGTCACTGCTGGCTGAAATCTGCCGCTCACGGCCTGGTAGCGGTCCGTTGGTGGCAGCGCTATCAGTTGGCAAGCCATTGATGGCCCTGCAGTATATCCATGAATTGTGGGCCTCCAAGCAAGTGCCACTAGTGACACGTTGCTGGCAACCAATGCAACCCCCAACAGCAGGTGGAAGCAACGGGACTGCGTATGGACAGAAGCAACACTTGCTGTGTCTCTCTTGGTACCAGTTAGTTGAAGACGACGCTATCGCCATCGTGTTATTTTAGTGGATGTTAAGAAAAAAATCCATATGTAGAGAGGCGAATTAATTTCCTAATGAAATTCCACGTTGACGAAGGCATCAGATTAAGACATGAAGTATTAGATTACAGCCATGAAATATACCCACTTCATTCCCATCAATAATAATTCATGGAATGGAGTGGGTGAATAACTAGAAAGAAATTGAAACCGCTTGAAACAAATGTCGTAGAAAAACATTAAAAAACGTTTGTTGAAAAAAATATATATACGCGTACAAAATTAATTAATTATTTGAAAGAAAAAAAAAGCAACGCTATGTGAATATAATGTACTTATCCATGGATTGAATACACAAGACTGGGAGGAATTCGCTTCTAAAAATAACGAGAAGTAAAACAAAATATCTTTCCTCTTTAAAACAAATGTAGCTTCGGACAACGGAAAGGAAAGATACAATGTTAAGAATGTACCAGAATAGGACATGAACCTGGGTAAATATATATTAATTCAACAATCGCCTTTCAAAATGACAAGGACAGTACAAAACTTTGGTAAGCGACTTTCAGTTGGTACACTCCTTGAAAATGAGCGAAGTTCCCTTAAGGTAAAAAAAAAAAACTATCGTTACGTTGAAAAAACAAATTTATGAATTATATGAAACTGACTTTTATGAAAAATACCTCGCAATATTGTAAAATGAAAGAGAGAACCATTCGATTACACTTTCCGCACGAAACAGACAGCTTCAAGCACACGCTCGTGCGTGGCAAATTAGTCCGGTTGGTAGAGAGCTCACCTCCCACGCCGACAGCTCTGGTTCGTATCCACCCAGATCCAAACGGGCGTTTTTCCGGTGTGTCGAGAAAATTTCCGCAGCGCAGTGCGATAATTCACAAGTTTCGTCAGGGGAATAAAAAAAATGTTGTGGCTTTGGGAAACTGCGGTTTTTTTTATGCCAACTACTGCGAAATTGGCGGAAAATATTCGGCAAACCATCAGTTACGTCACGTGGTTGCCGGCTGCTACTACCGGCAAATTAGCGGACCACATTAGGCTAGCCATTATTTCTTACACGTGCTTGCAGGGCCGCTGAAGGGCCACTTGTGGCAGCTACTACCTGTGATGGATAACTGGGCAGCCCACAGCGCCACATCTCGGAAGAACAGGCGGGCCACGGCAGCAGTGACAACTGGTGGGCCGTGAAGAATTGTTGCACGATGCGTGCCACGTGCAGGCGCGCATTGTCCTGTTGAAACGTGGCTGCTGGCAGGTCCTGCAGGTAAGGGAGGACTACAGGCTCCAAAACGTCGATGTAGCGGTGGCTGTTGAGTGTTCCGGCGATGTGTACCAGAGAGGTGCGGGTGTCATATCCAATTGCGCCCTAAACCATAACGCCAGGCGACGGACAGGTATGGCGACCCATAATGTAGGTGTCATACAGTCTCTCGCCGCGGCGCCGCCACACGCGGATCCGACAATCGTGGTGTTGCAGGCAGAAGCGGGATTCGTCGGAGAAGACAATGTCGTGTCATTCCGTAGTCCAGGTACGGCGTTCCACGGCCCACTGCCGCCGCACTCGCCGGTGGTGAAACGTCAATGGTAATCGGAGCAATGGGAGCCGTGCGACAAGTCCCCGTTCCTGCAGACGACGTTGAACGGTACGTGCTGACACAGGTTGTTGCGAAACACACCCTAATTCATGCGATAACGTTCGTGACGTGGCGGTGCGAGCCGTCAATGCCCGCCTCACAACATGCCGGTCCTCTCGCTCGGTGGTGTGCCGCGGCCGCGGCAATCGCTCACGTCGGTCCGTCCGTCCGTCCCTCTTGTACCCACCGAATCCATACTCGCCTCACTGTGGCTGGATGTCGTCCCACACGGGCGCCGATATCTCGGTACGATAAACCGCTGTCGCGATAAGCCACTATTCGTCCTCTGTCGAACTCCGAAACGTGCTGGAACAACTGCCGCATTCTGCGACGAGGCATCAGGAAACTTCCCACGCACAGTTCCGTCAGCACAACACACTTCTACTACTTACACCCCGCCTTCTGTGCACCCTTCTTAAAGTGCTTCTCGGTGGCGTGCCGGGCGCACATGATTTGCATATGCCCTGCAATGCTAATCGTTTGCATGTCCTCTCGCGGGCGACGCATGCTGCGAATTTCAGGCAAATCGGATGCTTCCTTCTTGGTGTTGACTTTTTGGGTGGCCAGCAGTGTATATACGTAGTAAACAACCTATTTCAACGTGCCTTCTCATTTTTATAGCTTAACACCTTTTATTCACGATGCTTAACTTTTGGACGCCAGTGTACAATGAACAAAGTAGCGAAAATAACGAATTCAATTAGTGTCGGAAACTGTGCCCCCATGCATAGAAAATTCAAAACATTCTTAGATGATCTCGATGCCTTATATGGTGACTTGCTTCTGTACAATCGAATCCATTGCTTAAGTGTTGGAACATATTTAGTGATATTTTTCAAACTTCGAAAATAAATTGCAGAAGCGTTTGCAAATGCTTGACGCGTGGCTGACACTCAAAGGGTTGGGGACCAAAATTTTCAATGCATTACAAGAAAATTTGTCAGAAATAACAATCCAATTTCTATGCTCAGTCCTAGTGTAGTATTAAGTAATATTACTCTCGAAGGCAGTTTTAGTGAGCTTGCATGTACGCTAGTAAATTCATACATGTACGTCGAATTCGGGAGAAATCATGCTCCCGAAATCAAGAACAGAGAATTGGTAACTCGCATGGCGACTTTCTTTAGAAGCAAAATTTAAAACCAAAATCGTTAATTTTGAGACCCTTCAGTATCACAGGGCCTCGCGCCTGGGCTTCGTTAGCTTACCTGTAAGAAGGGTGTGCATTATAACGAAAAAAATGTCTCCGTCATTTTTGTCCACGCCGGGCATCGAACCCAGGTCTCCTCATTCCGGAATAAGTCGCTCTCCCAACTGAGCTACGCGGACATGTGCTCTCACTGCTATCTGCCTTTATCTCAAGTGCGTCCTGCGGTGCAGGCACGTCACAACATATGAGAGAAATAGACAATAAACTTAAAGGACAGGTGATTCACCTTAAGTTTTTCAAATAAAGACACATATAAGTAAATGAAGGACCTGTCGCCAAATTTCAGAAACGTTACCACGTAGTTATAAAATGCCACGGTCCTCCTGTAATTTGTCCAAAGCTACAGTCCTCCTGTAATTTGTCTAAAAATTTGTCCTGTAATTGTCTAGAGGACTGCTACAGTCCTCCTGTAATTTGTCCTGTAATTTGTCTAAATCTACAGTCCTCCTGTAATTTGTCTAAAGGAACGCCTGATCGGCGTTCCTTTAGACAAATTACAGAATCAAATACAATGATTTAGCTTTGCATTAGGAATACTTTCCTAAAAACCCGTTGGTTCAGCTTTCTGTGCAATCACGTCTCTCAGACGCCTAGGAACAGGTTCTACAAGGGGTCGAACACCCTCCATGCGTAACTGGACACATATTCGCGGCAGCAGCTCCGTCAGTTCAGGCTCATTCCGTGGAGGAGGATCAGCAGGAGAGGTCTGCATGAGCCTTATTTGGTGAGACCGGCCCGTGATGTGCCATTTGGTATTACACTGGGGTGCAAAATTTAAGGACGAAGAGGAGAAATTAGCATAACAGCGGAACGAGCAGGCAGAACGGAACGAAAGACCACTCACGAGATAGGTTTAGGGTCCGGTACCGTAGGGCATGCGCATATGTACATCATGACGGGAGGGGGGGTTGGAAGGGTAAAAAACACAGGCGGTGTACGCTCAGCAATTTTGTGAAAGCTATTGCACGGTGTACATCGGTATGAACGACGTCGAGCGGCTGCCACCGTGTTATATGGCCAACAGGCAATCCAGTAGGCGATATCTGGATGACTTTACCCGAGGTCGCGTCATTGGGAAGTTGGAAGAAGGTCGAAGTGTGACTAGTGTGGCCGAGGAGTTTGGGATCGCTCACAGCATCGTTCCACGAGCTTGGAGAGCATTTCAAACGACAGGAACAGCTGTCCGAGAGTTTAGCAGTGGTCGTCCACGAGCAACCACGGCGGCGGACGACCGGTATATTGTCCTACAGGCGAGAAGAGACAGACGGTAGAAATCGCAAGTCACATGCAACAGACAACTGGACGTCCGTTATCGCGTTTTACCGTGGCCAGAGGGCTACACAAAGGTGGTCTATTAGCACGACGACCAGTGCGGTGTGTGCCATTAATGCCTGCTCATCGGAGACGACGGTTTCTGTGGTGCCAGGTATACAAGAACTGGGCACATCAGCAATGGGGTCGAATTCTCTTTACGGATGCGAGCCGATTTAGTGTGACGAGCGATTCTGGACGTATACTTATCTGGAGAGAGCATGGGACACGCAATCACACCTCCAACATCATCGAAAGGGAACGGTTTGGAGGTGGCGGAGTTCTCGTTTGGGACGGTATTATGCTTGGTATCCGTACTGACCTCCACATCTTCCAAGGAGGTTCAGTCACTGGTGTCCGCTATTGTACCGAGGTTCTCCTGCCTCACGTCCGTCTGTTTAGAGGTGCTGTTCGTCCCGAGTTCCTCTTCATGGGCGACAACGCTAGACATCGTCGTACAGTGGCTGTCGCAGAGCTGTTGGAGAGTGAAGGTATTCAACGCATGAATTGGCCCGCAAGGTCCCCGGACCTAAATCCAATCGAACACGTGTGAGACTTTCTCGGGAGACGCTTGGCAGCTCGTCACCAGCCGCAAGCAACGATTCCGCAGCTGCGATTGGCGCTACAAGAGGAATGGGCCGCAATTCCTCAACAGCTCCTTGACAACCGCGTCCGCAGCATGGACAGACGTTGTAAATCCTGCAAGGCAGTCAGGGGTGATCATATCCCCTAGTAAAGACTGGATTTTTCTTGGCAGCCGCCTGTCACATGGATGTTTCTGTCTTCTGTTCAGTTGTGCTCGAAGCTACCTTTTCAATAAAGTGCCTTTGTATCATTTGGATTCCTTGTTTGCACGGTTTTGCTCACTTGTCCCATATTCTTATATATTGGGGATCTTATGGTGTGATTTGAGTCGATGTGGAGCCCTTCTGCATGACGTTACATTCGAAAACCCGTCTTGTCCTTAATTTTTGCACGCCAGTGCATTTTGTCTTTCTATTGCATTAGGTGCGCACCTTAATTCTCGGCCACAGGCACGTTACGTTGACAGCGGATTATAACAAATCGAATACGTACCTAATCAGGGAAATAATCCCCGTCGTGTTGGATACATTTGAGCCATCGGTCAGGTAGTTGCCGAATGCCGCTGCGGAAAAAAGAGTTTTGTTTCGAGTTTATAAAGTCATTAATACTTGTGTGGACCTCCTCGGCAGAACTGAAGTGCGTATCACTCAGTTGACGTTGTAGGGAGCGAAAGAGACGAAGTCTGGAGAATACGCCGGGTGGGACAAAATCTCCCATCCCTGGTCGGTGACCGTGTTTAAAGTCGTTTTCGCGGCGTGAGGACGCGCGTTATTCTGAAGCAACAGGACCGACCATCTGCCCTTGCCGGTGTATGGCCTTTTCGCCTCCATTGCGTCACTCACACGAATGAGTTGCTGACAATAACGCTCAGCAATGACCTTTTCACCATGTTGGAGCAACTCATAGTGTACGACACCGAGCTGATCCCACCATATGCACGGCAACAACTTCCTGGCATGGATATTTGGTTTGGCGGTACTGGTGGCAGGCTCATCTGGATAAGCCAACGATTTGTGCCTCTTAGGATTATCGTAGAAGATCCACTTCTAATCACAGGTCAAAATCTTGTGTAGGAAATCCTTTTTGAATCTGGAGAGTAAAGACACAGCAACATCGTAGCGCCTAGACTTGTTCACACCTGTGAGTTGGTGGGGCACCCAACGGCCCTCCTTGTGAATTCATCCAAGCTTGTGCAGGCACTTTGCAATGGCTTGCCGTGTTACTCCGAGTTCCTGGGCGAGCTGTGACTGTGTGCGACAGGGATCGGCGTCCAACAGTTGTTCCAGTTCCTCATCGTCAACTTTCTGTGGCTGTCCCGGACGTTCTGCATCACGAAGATCGAAATTGCTCTGCTTAAACCGCTGAACCACTTCTTATACGTACTGTAGGACACAGCAGCCTCACCTAAAGCAGCAAAGATCACTTGCTGGGCTTCCGCGGCACTTTTTATCACCTGAAACGCGAACAGAAGGTAGTGCCTCAAATGTTGCTTCTCGAACGACATTGCTTTCACCTTCAACTTTCGTCCTTTCTGTCACTATACAGCTGTGAGCGATTATAGTAGGGGCCGAAAATTAAGTGGCATTCCTAATATTTTATTAAATTCTAAAAATTATGTAATGTAATACTATTGAAAATACTTAATTGAATGTAAGCCGAAAAATATTAACTAAACTTTAACAATTATCGAAGAATATAACATTTAAAGAGAGACAAAAAAGAAGACTTAACGGGTTCAAAATCTCCTTTCGCTGAACTAGCAAGGGGTAATACTGCAAAAGTCAATCCTCATGCAGATTAGGGGTAGGAGAAAGAACCGATATCTTCTCACTCTCTCATACCAACACACACACACGGACAGCCCACATCATTGCGGACACCGCCCGTCCCGCACTCCACACAACATATACACTTGCTCGGGGTCGAATCTTTTTGTTATCAACAAATGGTTTTACCATCTTAATACCTACAGATGGTTAAAGCACTAAGTTCCTCTCCTTGCTTTTGTGATTACGCCCTGGACTATGTCATGGAAGTACGTAAAGTCAGTAAAGCATTTAACCAGACCAGGAATTCGGGGAACACGACTTTTTCTTTCCTTACCATTGCGATAAAAAGAATGGGTCGACTTGTCCCGGCCCGTTGCTTTGTTCTCTAAACTAGAAAAAAAAAAAAAAAAAGCCCGACCCGATCCTCTGGCCGATCCGGGCTCGAACTTGGCGGACCAGCCCGGCCCGTGCATAGCTCTAATCAGCAGTTCTCACACCCCGTTTTAACATATCTCACAAATGTTCAATTGAGTTATAGTCAGGGGAGTTTGAGGGCCAAGGCAATGTGGAGAATTCGTTATCGTGTTCCTCCAACCACTGAGTAGTTACACGAGCCCGATTATCAGGGACGTCACCAAGGGGGTGCGAGGGTGGGCTTGAGTCCACCCTGAAATTTGTCTTGCCCACCCTGCCACCCACCCAGTTCAAAATGTGCCTTTTTTTCAGTTTATTTCAATTTAAAATTAATCTGCACTTCGCCAAGTAATGCGTTTTATTTCATGTAACACCACGTATTTCCCCCTACGACGTGCGACGTTTACGTCACAAAGAAAGGTTATCAAAATAGCTTCAAGAAAGGTTATCAAAATAGCTTCAAGAAAGGTTATCAAAATAGCTTCAAGAAAGGTTATCAAAATAGCTTCAAGAAAGGTTATCAAAATAGCTTCAAGAAAGGTTATCAAAATAGCTTCAAGAAAGGTTATCAAAATAGCATCAAGAAAGGTTATCAAAATAGCTTCAAGAAAGGTTATCAAAATAGCTTCAAGAAAGGTTATCAAAATAGCTTCAAGAAAGGTTATCAAAATAGCTTCAAGAAAGGTTATCAAAATAGCTTCAAGAAAGGTTATCAAAATAGCTTCAAGAAAGGTTATCAAAATAGCATCAAGCCGGCCATGAAGTTTTAATTGTTCACCATTCTTCCAATTACTTAGTTTAAACCTCCCTTTTACGTGTATATGGCCAGGGCGCTAATGAGGAGGGTGGATAGGAATTCACTGAGGTGTCACTACTAATTGCTCTGTTTGTTTTCTTTACAAAATAGGGGATATATTGCGTTGTCGTAAAAGTCATGACGTATTTTGGCATCCGTTGGCGGTTGGGAGGTTTTGGAAGTACTAGAGGTGTCTGTTATCGCTATGGCATTCGACAAGTGCTAGTTCTAGCTGCAGTCTAAAAGGAATAGTGAGCGATTTGGTTGTTTTAAGGAGATTTGGCATCAAGTTGAAGATGGAAGACCAAACTGTGCATTTTCGCCATATTTTACTGTTTTACTTCCGTAAAGGGAAAAACGCGCATCAAGCTTTTGAAAAGTTGCGTAAAGTGTACGGTGATAATGCTCTACAAGAACGCCAGTGCCAGCGGTGGTTCGCAAAATTCCGTGCTGGTGATTTTGACCTCAACGATGCTCCTCGGTCCGGGAGGCCAACCGAGGTGGATGACGACCAAATCAAGGCATTGATCGAGTCAAACCCACGTTACACGACACGAGAGATTGCAGACACATTGCATATCCATCATTCAAGCGTTCACGACCGTAAACGCAAGCTCGATGTGTGTGTTCCTCATGAACTCAAAAAAGCTGAATTGACGGCGCGTATAAACATCTGCGATATGCTCATTCAACGTGAGGTAAACGATCCTTTTTTGAAGCGACTGATAACTGGTGACGAAAAGTGGATTGTGTACAACAATGTGCTGCGCAAACGGTCTTGGTCCCGACGTGCTGCTTCACCTCAAACGACATCCAAAGCAGACATTCATCAGCGGAAGGTTCTGGTCTCAGTGCTGTGAGATTTTAAAGGTATCGTGTTTTTCGAGCTCCTACCACGGAACTAAACAATCAATTCGAATGTGTACTGTTGCCAATTGGACAGTTTGAACGAATCCATCATCCAGAAACGTCCAGAGCTCGTTCATCGTAGAGGTGTTGTGTTCCATCACGACAACGCGAGATCACACACAAGTTTGATCCCTTGCCAAGAATTATTGGAGCTTGGATGGGATGTGTTGCCACATCCAGCATACTCGCCTGACTTTGCGTCGTCAAACTTCCACTTGTTTCGCTCTCTTCAACAGTCCTTGTGTAACGTTCAATTTAGATGAGGCTGTAAATCAGCACCTTGTACAGTCCTTCTATGAACGAGGCATTCTGCAGCTCACTGAAAGATAGCAAAAGGTTATCGAAAAAAACGGGCATTATATCATTGATTGATATTTGTTCTTTCTATCAATAAATGGCCTTTGCAAAACATGACTGAAATACGTCATGACTTTTCCGACAACCCAATATATACGGAAAGTTGAGTCTCAAGCTACAATAGCGCTCATAAGACTTCTCCGGAATAGTGAAAGTGCAGAAAATGACTGACGACTGCTCTGCAGGAAAGGAGTGCAAGACGAAGTCGGTGGCTTGGAGGTAGGAAGTTAACTAGGGGGAGGTATCGTGCCTACGTGGCACGACGTTAAAAGTTGATTTAGATGAAGAAAAACGACGTATCTTTTGAAGAAAATGTTCAAGTACAATGTACTGTTTTCGTAAGCAAAAATGCAAAATTTTTAATTTAAGACAATGCATCCAGAGCAAGCAAAAAGGTGAAAATTATATTTTAGTAACACTTGATAAATAAGTATAAAGGACACCGTCTCTGTACGAACAAATGAATAAGAAAAATGAAGGAACCAATAAAATTAAAAGCCGTAAAACTTTCAATTCATTAGTTTTATCACAGGAAACCAACAGATATACCAACTATGATTCCTTATGACTCAGCCCACCCGCCTAATCAAAAGCTTGCCTCTTTACGCTTTCTTCTGAGAAATACCCACTCCTCTGACCGTCCAACTCGTATTGAGGAGATCCATTGGATAACTGGGTTTGCTAAAGCATTTAGATACCCTACGTACTTGATCAACAGAACTCATTCACGTATCAGGACCACCTTGGGCTCTTTGCTGCAACGAATTCTTGATCACTCTAAAAGTTAGGTGGGTTCAATAGATTTTATTCCATCTCTCATTAAACCCCTCAGAAACATCTGTCACCGTTTCTCCTTGGATTTCGGGACTAAATCTCGCAATATGCTAACCATGGTCCAAAAGGATTGAGAAAGAACCCCGGAAGAGCAAAAATGGGGTATCTACAGTATTCCCTTACTTGATGGGACGGGCCAGCTTTCTTCTTGTTATATCGGATCTACAGCTCGTTGTCTTGCCTGCAGAGTTCGGGAACACAAATACAACATTAAGGCAGGGCTTTAAAATACGGCCTTGGCGCGAACCGTCAACGATGGAACTTTCTACCCGGATTGGGCCATGCAAGAATCCTAGTAACACCAAGATCCCGTTCAATGCTGTTATTGACTGAAAGTCTATTTACTTGTAAAGCCCGTAGCAAATGTTGTAATGACTATACACCATGTGATTTACTACCTGTATGGAAAAATATTATATAATCACCCAGAGAAGACAGGACAAAACGGGGGAGATCCACCTTAAGCATCGCTGACGTAACACACACATACTATGTTTACCCATACTGCCCTGGTTTCGATAAATTGCAGCACTGCTCAAATGTTCACCTCACATCTGAAGATGGGAACAAAGTGGCCCGAAAGTACTAATGTGTATCTTTAGATTACACTAATGAATTGAAAGTTTTACGGCTTTTAATTTTATTGGTTCCTTCATTTTCTGATTCATTTGTTCGTTCAGAGACGGTGTCCTTTATACTTATTTATCAAGAATGTACGCGTGAGGGGTTTTATATTTTAGTAACACTTGTATCTTACACCAGTGGCGTAACTAGTCAGATCCGTGTATGTATGTGTATATTCAGGTGGAAGTGGTAGGGAATGCACGAATTCCTTTGTAGTCGGTAATGAGCATTAAAAATTTGTTCTTTCAGTGTTTCCTGAAACAAAAATTGCTATGAAGCTTGCCTCACCAAAAATAATGCTCGCCCACCCATCGCCCATCCTGATTTCGAAGTCTAGCGACGTCCCTGACGATGATAGGGTGCGTTGTGCTGTTGAAAGATGACACTGTTGTCCGGATGAACCTCCGGCAGATATGGATGGAGATGGTCGGCTAACAGGTCACTGTAGCATCCACCATTTAGTGCTTGTGGGGTGATAATCAACGGAACTAGGGCTTGCCAGGAAAAAGCTCCCCAGACGAGAACACCACCTTTACCGACCTACTGAACGCGGACTGCGCAACCAGGAAATAGGGCTTCATGCTGTTTACGTCATATGCGAACCTGGCCATCAGCATGGTACAGCAGGACCCGGGACTCATCACTCCAGACGACTATCTTCCGTCTGTCGATTGTTCATTGCAGACGTTCCTTGGCCCATATGAGTTGTTTGCAATGACTAGGCGTCATCATGAGTACCATCGTTTGTCTCTGGTCTGTGGAACCCCAGGGGAAGCAAGGTACGGCGTATGATGCATGTGGAAATTGGTCGAACTGCACTTCTGTTGTACTAGTGGGTGAGCTGAGGAACTGTTGCACGTCGTTGCTGAGATACGATTTGTGACACCCAACGCTCCTCTCTAGGATCAACCATGCGTGGCTAACTAATCTGAGCCCTTTCTGCTGGATGGTTAATTCAGCCCTGGTACACCCTTGATACAGTAGTACGGTAGCATCCAACAAGTGCGGCTGTTTCCAAAATACAGGCATAAGTCATTCGTGTCCCACTATTTAGCCGTGGTCATATCGGTTTACGTCACCACGTTTTCCCATTACTGGCAAACGTTTACTGATTACGTACAGAGGATAGGTGTACACAATTTATAGTAGCCGCACGTGAAATAGTTATCACGTGGCCCTTCGTTATCGCTCCGAATATGTAAAGCTGGGGGTGTTCCTAATGCAAAGCTAATTTAGGTGTATAACGCACTTGCACGAAGACTTCTACTTCTATGTGACTGTCGAAGAAATTAGCACTAGCTGTACTCTGCTCGGTGTAGTGTAACCGGGGCTTCCATATTTATCAGAAGTGAATTTCAGCAGCCATTTGTGCGGGATAAATAATTGGAATCATTTTCCTTCAATGTCCGCCATTTTGATGGGCTGGGCAGCGAACAGACGAAGTATTTCTTTTCCCACGCGTCGCAGCAGAGGGGGAAGCGAAGCAATTAAGAACATAGAGTTTTGAGAGTGAAGGCGTGGCCGCGCTTTCTAGGAATATGTCGGACGAGGGGACAGGGTTTTTAGGGGGTTGCTCCCCGGGCAAGAGAACACGAGACTCGGTGGCAAAAAGTCGAGGAAGAAGGAGAATTTTTAGGAGGTTCTGAAGGCCTCGCGAATTTGTCGGAACGGATGAAGTAAGAGGAATGAGACTGGCCGGGAAGAGATAAGCAGAATTTGGCGAATATGACACCGAGGGACACTGCACGAAAAGAGTTTAACTACAGTCAATTTTTGATGCCTTGTATTTTATTTATCTGCTCCAGTCGGGAGAATTACGGGTTAAACCCCGGTACAGAACTTACTGCACAGCAAACATCAAACGAACTCTCCACACAGGGCGCTGTAATAGAACGCAGCACCAAGCCCTGTAACAGTAGTGACACTTGCGTGCATGTCAAATTTGGTGGCACTTGCATACATGTCAAATTTGGTCGCACTTGCGCACATGTCGAATTTGGTGGTACTTGCGCACATGTCAAACTTGGTGGCACTTGCGCACATGTCAAGACGTACAGTGACACTTGCGTACGTGTCAATTTGGTGGCAGTTGTGTGTATGTCAAGGCGTGCAGTGACACTTGCGTACATGCTAAATTTTCTGCCACTTGCGTACATGTCAAGGTCCTATGTTCGGAGATAATATGGTTTTCCAATTATCCCCAAACAACACTGTCACTGTGACCCATATTTTGAATGATTTTAACTCAGGCCTAGGACTGGCAGCATCTATGCTGGCGTGTTTAAAAGTTGTAGGCGATATTAGCCTTTTTTTTTTTTTTTTTTTTTTTTTTTGTAGGCAATATTCGCCTTTTTTAAATTTGTTTTATTTTTAAAAATTTGCTCTAATCTACTCATTATTCACTTTCCCAAAAGTTACTCTAATTTAACAATATAAGCTAAGGACTTCAAATACATCTTGCGTAGTTTCGTAATGTTGCTGAGTTCTAGAGATTGGCTGATCCAATTTGATGTACCTTTTATGTCGTTTCTTTCCTTCAAGATTAAGGTCTGTTCAATTAATAAGAAAATAACCGGACTTAAATCCTTCTTTTAAATTTTGAATGAGGGTCTTGATTTTAGGGTATGGTATACTCATTAAGGTGTTAAAATTATTATTCCAGCCCTCTACCGCATTACTGGTTCTGTGCTGTAGATTATGTCAGTTCCACAAGCTACACTGGTGTGTAAAAATTGAGGACGAAGAGAAGAAATTAGCATAACAACGAAACGAGCCCGCAGAACGGACCGAAAGACCACTCAGGAGATAGACTAGCGTCCGGTACGGTACGACATACGCATATATGCAGCATGACGTAGGGGGAGGGGAGTGTCGGAAGGGTATAAAGCACACGGGCGGTGTACGCTCAGCAATTCGGTGAAAGCTATTGCACGGTGTACATCGGTTTGAACGACGTCGAGTTGTTGCCACCGTGTGATATGTCCAACAGACAATCCAGTAGACGACATCTGGATGACTTTAACCCAGGTCACGTCATTGGGAAGTTGGAAGAAGGTTGAAGTGTGACTAGTGTGGACGAGAAGTTCGGGATCGCTCACAGCAACGTTTCACGAGCTTGGAGAGCATTTCAAACGACAGGAACAGCTGTCCGAGAGTTTAGCAGTGGTCTTCCACGAGCAACCACGGCGGCGGACGACCGGTATATTTTATCCCACAGGCGAGAAGAGACAGACGGCAGACATCGGGAGAAATTGCAAGGTACATGCAACAGACAACTGGACGTACGTTATCGCGTTTTACCGTGGCCAGGAGGCTGCACAAAAGTGGTCTATTTGCACGACGACCAGTACGGTGTGTTCCATTAACGCCTGCTCATCGGAGACAGCGGTTTCTGTGGTGCATGGAACACAAGAACTGGACACATCAGCAATGGGGTCGAGTTCTCTTTACGGATGAGAGCCGATTTAGTCTGACGTGCGATTCTGAACGCATACACATCTGGAGAGAGCAGGGAAGACGCAATCACACCTCCATCATCATCGAAAGAGATCTGTTTAGAGGTGGCGGAGTTCTCGTTTGGGGCGGTATCATGCTTGGTAGCCGTACTGACCTCCACATCTTCCAAGGAGGTTCAGTTACTGGTGTCCGCTATTGTACCGAGGTTCTCCTGCCTCACATGCATCTGTTTAGAGGTGCTGTGGGTCCTGAGTTCCTCTTCATGGACGACAACACTGCACCTCATCGTACAGTGTCTGTTACAGAGCTGTTGGAGAGTGAAGATATTCAACGCATGAATTCGCCCGCAAGGTCCTCGGACGTAAATTCAATCGAACACGTGTGAGACCTTCTCGGGAAACGCTTGGCAGCACGTCACCAGCCGCCAGCAACGATTCCGCAGCTGCGATTGACGCTACAAGAGAAATGGGCAGCGATGCCTCAACAGCTCTTTAGCAACCTCGTCCTCAGCATGGACAGACGTTGTAAATCCTGCAACGCAGTCAGGGGTAATCATATCCCCTACTAAAGACTGGATTTTTCTTGGCAGCCGCCTGTCACATGGACGTTTCTGTCTTCTGTCCAGTTGTGCTCGAAGCTACCTTTGCAATAAAGTGCCGTTGTATCCTTTGGATTCCTTGTTTGGTCGGTTTTGCTCACTTGTCCCATATTCGTACATCTTGGGGATCTTATGGTATGATTTGAGTCGATGTGGAGCACTTCTGCACGACGTTACATTCGAAAAACCGTCTCGTCCTTAATTTTTGCACGCCATTGTAGTTGTAAAGACAGAATTTTCTAGCCATTCATTCACAAAATAATCGTAAAATTCCTGCAGCTTCGGTTTCTCTGCGACATTACGAAACTACCTAAGATGTAAAGAAGTGTTTAAAATCTGTAGCTTACACCAATGAGTCATTACATTATGACCATCGCCATCCTAGAAAAATGAGCGCGCCTGGAGACCGAACGGTGGCACAGGTGAAGTTCACAGAGCAGCCGGTTAGTAGAGTGTTTGGAGTCTGAATGGGAAAAGCTGCCGATTTATTGTAGTTTGATAAAGGACAAATTGTGATGAAACGGTGCCTCGGAACTACGATCTCGGAAACGGCTCGGCTTCTGGGTTTTGCACATGCCGTTGCAATTAGTACGTATCAAAAGTGGTGCACAGATGGCCAAATGACGAACCGTCGTCCACTCGTGTGCCATCCGCAACTCATTGATACCAGAGGGGAGCGGAGACTGTCGCGCATTGTTCACAGCGACCTCAGGGCTACAGTGCGACAAATAACACGCAGCTACAACAGTGGTGATCAGCGCAATGTGTCACCGCACACAGTTCATCGCAGCCTTCTGCGCATGGTCCTGCGTAGCTGAAGACTCAGCCGGGTCCGCATGCTCATTGCACGTCATCGCCAACAACGCGTGAAATGGACCCAAGATCATCGAGATTCGACCGTGGATGTTGGAAGAAAGTGGCCTGGTCTGACGAATCAAGATTCCTGGTGCGTCACGTAGACGGCCGAGCGCGGATATGCAGATTACCAACGGAGGCTATGGCACCTGGATGCACTGTTGGGCAGAAACCGGCTGGCAGCGGCGGTGTTGTGCTGTGGGCGATGTTTTCTTGTGACGCTTTAGGCTCCATTATCCCCATAGCACAATCCCTGACAGCTGTCAGGTATCTGAGCATCGTTGCAGATTAAGTTCACCCGTTCATCGCAGCTGCGTTCCCTGCTGGTGATGGCCATTACCAACTGGATAATGCGTTATGCCACACTGCCAGAATCGTCAAGGAGTGGTTCGAGGAACATTCTGGTGACTTTCTGTTAATGCCCTGGCCTCCAAATTCACCTGACATGCGCCCAATGGAACATTTGTGTTTCGACTTGGAAAAGTGGGTTCGCGCTAAATCGCCACCACCCCGAAATGTACGGGAAGTGGAGGACCTGCTGTTGACATTATGGTACCAGATACCCCAGGATACCTATCGCCACCCATAATGTAATGGCTTATACGTGCATATATTGCTAAATTAGAATATTTTTTGAAAAGGGGAATTTCAGTGAAATGTCACCTCTTTTCCTATGCCACACTTGTTAGATTTGGGAACGCCTTGATATGTATGCAAGTGCCAGCAATTCCTTTGCTCATCAACAGAAGGAGATTAACACCGTGCAACGTACATAGTTGGTTTGTGGAAGAATTATTCCATCTCCTAAGGCATCAAAGGCGATGAAATGCTCTCTTAAGTGTTGTTCCGGTTGAGGGTGAGTAAATTGAATGACAACATACCTCCTAAGATTCAAATTCCTCTTACTAGGGGCTGAGAGAATTCCAACGAACAGGTATGTCATAAAGAGAGAAAAACAAGCAATTCGTTAATATCTCACTGATCAAAACGTAAGCAAACTTTTGCATACAGTACTGTACATCTAGATGATAAACCAATTTTTTATAATAATTTCATATCGACGAATAACATAATTTGAAAATCGTTCTTAATCTTTGTGTGACGTATAAAATAAAAAGAGCATTTCCTTTTTTTTTTTAAATCTAAGATTTGAAATTGCATCTTACGTCAAGAACATTAAATAAAAAGAAATTCTGAATAAGATACTATTTAGCAAGACATATTTTTCTTCTTATTATTTTTTTTTTCATTATTGTACTGCTGTTTTCCTGGATTCCAATTTAACGTGAGGTATGAGGAGTCCTTGATTTCATCGCGCCCAGTGATAGAAGAACCAAATCCCAGAAGGCAGTACTTCCACACATCGCGTCCGCCCAATTACTTCACTCGAAAGGGTTCGCCGTTATGAACGGTGGTCAAGACCTTACGGAGAGAGATAAGGAAAGAAAGAAAGGTGAAAAAAAAAAACAATAGAGAAGCAGGAGTTCGTTATTGTGTTTACGAGCAAAACCATTGGCCAATCAAGTGGTGGTGAGTTTTCTTCCTGTTCAGTGTCCCTTTTAGGGCCTACGCAAGCGAAGACTGATCTTTGAGAAGACCAAATCGATGATCTAATGAATTCGTTACTTAAGCTGTCAGGCTAAGTAAAACGTTCGGGCAGGAGCAACGGAGGAGAAAATAGAAAATATTTGATCTCGTTGTATTGTTCGCACTCCTGCTAAGTGATAAGCAAATTCTTTAAATTAAAACCAGAGTTTACCGGAATTCATTCTTGGAAGAGTGGCAGTTTTACTCGTCTCTAAGCGCAGGTTATAAATACCAAATACAGAGAGATTGTGAAGATCTTGTACACGGCCTTTTAGTGATTACTAAAATAATGTAGGTTTACTGACGTTTTGAAAGCTTAGCCAAGCTTTCAAAACATTACTTCACATCAGATCTTTGTCATTCAGTCCATTGGCGCACCCAGGATTTCTTTATTGGGGTGGCCCAAAATACTGAAGACGCAAATAAAATGACCCAGGAGAAAATAGAAAATACCTTCCAAAGTATTGGGAAGCGATAAAAATATCTCCGACGTGTATAAAGTGCGCTTCCTATAATTCGTAAAATATGTAATATATCAAAATATAGACAAATACGTTTAAAAATAAGCAGCCAATAACAAAGAATGAAGAACCAAGTGATACCTCATGCTGAGGGCCCTGACCTCTGGGCCACCCCTCACTGAGTGCGCTACTGATTCAGCCGTTTTGGTAATACACAGTGTGGCAAAGAAATTTTAAGACTGGGTCTGTAAAATGAAATAGAAACAAGAAATTATAATTTGTTTTGGTTTGTTTTTCAAAATAAGTCCCTCCGGCTTCAATACACTTGTTACAGCGATTTAATAATGATTCGAATGCCTGTTCCAGTTCACTTTGCGGAATTGTCTCCAAAGCACGCGTCGAAGCTGTTTGTATGGCCAAAATATCATCAAAATAACACCCTTTTAACGTCATTTTAAGTTTTGGGAATAAAGAAAAGTCGCAGGGTGCTAAATCAGGCGAATACGGTGAATGATTCAACACACAGAAGTTATTTTTCGCCACAAATCTACGAACAAGAAGTGAGGTGTGACTGGGTACATGATTATGCAACAAACACCAACTGTTTTCATCGCGATATTCTGGACGAATGCGACGAATTCTGCCCATCAAACGCCTCAAAACATTTAAATAAAACTCACCAGTAATTGTTTGTCCACTTGGAACAATACTTTATACCCTTACTATCGAAGAATGTAATGAGCATTGTTTTGATTTCCGATGGAACTTTTCTTGTTTTTTGTTTTTTTGTTTTTTTGGCTTGTGGTGAGTTTTTGACTTCCATTCCGCACTTTGTCGCTTTGTTTTAGGATCATATTGAAAACGCCATGTTTCACCACCTGTAACAATCGATTTTAAGAAGTTTGGATCATTTTCAGCGGCTGAAATGATGTCTCTGCAATGTGCACTTCTAATTAATTTTTGTTCATTGATTAACGTGTGGGGAACAAATTTAGCACAGACTTTTGTTTTGCCCAAATCTTCATGCAGGATGGTTCGAATAATTTCTTTGTTGACGTTTAAAGACTCTTCCATCATTCCTAGTGACGCACATCAATTGTTTGCCACGAAATCAAGCACTTTTTTCAATAATCTCAGGTGTTCTCGATGAACTTGGTCTTCCGGTATGCTTATCATCTTCTAGCGTATCTCTTCCGTCCAAAAAACGTTTGCGCCACAGGAAAACATTTGATCTACTTAAACAAAACTCACCGTAAACTTGTTTCATCATTTGGTACGTTTCTGAGGCACTTTTACGAAGTTTTGCGTTAAATTTAATAACAGCCCTTTGTTCCATCTTAATAATTCAACATGAAAAAAAATTTACTTCTCTAATGAACGGCCGTTTCGTTTGAGTTACTTTAACAACTGCGTAGTACTTTTGGCAGAAAGCAAGCAGATGGTCACGGTTTATAACGCATTCACGATTACACTGGTGACGCCACCGTAGGCTGAAATCTAGCGCCAGTCTTAAAAATTCTTTGACGCACTGTGTATACTGGAGTGTATAGCCTTTTGCAAACACAACAGTCTGTCCTTTCTTCACTTCCAACCAGAATCCAAGTCTACAAGTATCAGTGGCGTAACTACCACCCCCGTAGTCCTCGCAGCTGCGGGGGCGCAAGTAAGGAAGGAGCGTACTCCAGCTGCCAGTTACAGTTTTATGAAAACATCCGAACACGTACTAAAGCAAACAAACAAATAATTAACCTTAAATTTCATATTTTCGTTTAAGGTATATTTAGCTTTGCCTAAATAAATGTCAACTTTCACTTTTAAAACACTCGATGCTTTACAGATTGAAGCTATTCGGGCCTTCAGCTCTGGCTTGTCATACGATTGCTGTGCAATGGGTTGTAATATTGTAATAATACGCTCTCCAATCGCCCTCTCTCTGCGCTGCTGAGGAAAAGTACGAAGCCATATGGGGTTTCCCTGTGGAGGACGTGCGAAAATAGTCAATCACCTAGGATTACCTAAACGACCCGCTGCTATTTCTTTTAGTTCTTCCTTATAGAAAGTATGTCTATCTCACTCACTGTGTGGAAACTTTAATATACAACCGAACCACATCCATTTGCAATTCTCAATTCTAACTTCAATCAGATTTCATGTTTCAGATCTTCAGTTTCTGTAAAAATAAAATATATCAAATTTATTTTCTATAAGTTCATTTTTAAACTTATTTATTTACTCTTGTCAGCAGGTTCCTGGATCGTACTTTCCTGCTCTAAGGGGTTACTTGCAAAAATGACTATGTCGTGAACAAACCGAAGGTGGGTTACATAATACACTGCTGGACAATTGCTAAGGGCGGATGATAAACGGCTATATAGCGCATAAAAAAGTAAGTGTGGTTGGATGCCAAGTGAAATAAATAATGTCAGAATGCCACGACATTAAAAGAAAGACAATTTATTGTGCTCTGAAATCCAGAAGGCTTTGGAACGTGTTCAAGGGACAAACAAGCCATTTTGTGCAGAATACGTAAACGTGAAAAAAATGCAATTACCGTCCGCAGGCGTTCCGGCGTAAGATGTCAATACGGGATATGGCCACCATGGAGGGCGATGTAATATTCCACACGTCGTGTCATGCTTTGCACAACCTTATCAAGCATGCAGCTGTTGGGGCAATTTATCCCATTCCTCTGTCAGTGCACGGATGAGGGTGTCCTTGTTTATTGGAGGGCATTGGCGACCAGCAAGACTCTTCCCCAAAGCATCCCACACATTTTCAATGGGATTCAGATCTGGAGAACGTGCTGGCCATACGAGGCGTTGAATATCCTCGCTCTCAAGACACTCCTGGACAGCGACTGTTCGATGACATGTTGCGTTGTCGTCCATGAAAATGAATCTATCACCGACAGCACCACGGAACATGCGAACATGAGGTAGCAGAACATCATTAATGTATCGTTGGCCAGTCATAGTCCCAGTTGGAAGCACATAGAGGGACGTACGGCCATTGATCATGATGCCAGCACATACCATGACACTGCATGTCGGATATCGGTCCCTTTCCTGTATGTTTGCTGGACAATATGCAGTACCACTATCACGCCAGATCAGTTGTCTTCGACAATCAGACGATGGACTGTATCTACTCTCATCTGAGAAGAGGACAGCAGACCAGTCGTTATCAGTCCAATTGCGATGTCGATGGCACCATTGCAAACGGGCGGTACGGTGACGTCTGGACAATGGAATGCACACAACAGGACGGCGGGCGTATAGCCCCCCTTCATGCAAACGTCAGGCGACAGTTTTTCGGGAGATCCGCTTGCCAGTAGCAGCCATAAACTGATTTACTACCTCACTAGCTGTGCTGCGCCGGTGTCTTTCTGTTGATAGCACTGTGTACCGATCTTCTGCAGGTGTCGTACTGCGAACACGACCTCCCCCGTGACGTTTGCTACACTCTCCATTTGTTGGAAATGATTTCCAAAGACTTGAAACAACACTGTGGCTGACGTCGAACTCCCTGGCAACAACTGTTATTTTTCGCCCTTCTTCAATCTTGCCAACAATACGGCCACGCGTAAAATCATCTAGGTGATGTCGGGAAGACATGCTGAAAATTGCAAGTTCGTCAATTGATTCTTTCCCTTTCAACTTTGCGTTTGAACAACAACGGTCAATACGCGTCAAATCCTGTATATCTCTTATCAGCGCTATGACGTCACGAACAAGTTCGGCAATCCAAAATTTGCAAACGCACAACACGTCTTACTGTATCCTGCACTTATGCTAATTTCCACATTTTTCTGCCTTCCATTTTATGGTTGCTATCGTTGCTATTTTCATCAGTCCTTAGCAATTGTCCGGCAGTGTATATCTTGTGACGTACCTATCCCAGAGGTAACGTAGATGTCAAAGACGGCAAGTAGCAGTGATGAGCCCTTGTCGGCGTAGCTTAATTGAGAAACCATTCGGCTCCGGAGCGGAAGGATTTGAGTTTCGCCATCGGCTGAGCCCAGCAAAAACAGCCTTGCTGGGCCAGTACTGGGACACTGCTGGCAGCCAGCACTGCCAGAAATGGCAGTGCTGGAAAATTTAATTATTTTTTTATATAATTATTTTTTTTTCTAACAAACGTTTTTTTTTTTTTTTTTTTTTTTTCATAACGTTGCTTTTTTTTTCAAATAATTGATAAATTTTGTACGCGTATTATTTTTTTTTCAACAAACGTTTTTGTAATGTTTTTTCAGAACTGTTGTTTCAAGCGGTTTAGTGTATGTTAAAACGAAAGATTACACAGAAATTATTTTTTATTATTCATGGGAATGGAGTGGGTGTATTTCATGGCTGTAATCTAGTATTTCATGGCTGTAATCTAGTATTTCATGGCTTAATCTGATATCTTCGTCGACGTGGCATTTCATTAGGAAAATAATTCGCTTCTCTACATTTGGCTTATTTTTACTTAACATCCAATAAAATAACACGATGGACACAGCACGTGTTGCTTCTGCGCATGCGCAGTTCCGTTGCTTCTACCTGGTGTCGGGATTGCATCGGTTGCCAGCTACGGGCCACTAGTGGCACTTGCTTGGAGGCCCGTAATTCACGGCGATGCTGCAGGGCCATCGATGCCTGCCACCAACGGACCGCTACCGTGGCCGTGAGCCGCAGATTTCTGCCAGCAGTGACCCATCGCTGCCAGCTGTTGGCCAGCAGTTGCCCAACACTTGTGTTTTTGCTGGGAGAGAGGGTTTGAATTTCACATTGGCGCCCGAACGTAAAAGTGGATCTACTAACCGTTGGGTTCTTGGAAAAATGTGTGAGGTTCTTCCAACACATCGGCTAGAAATAATGAGAATTCCTTCGCTTTGAAAAACGTGCAATGCTTCTTCCACACATCCCCAGGGATTAGTTAGAATTCTTCCTTCTACGATGAGCTCTCCTTGAAGCGTGTTTGGCGACTGACCCGGAAACCAACGATTCCGTCCCAGCCCTTTCTCGAGGGAGGGAATATACATATAGCGTACCTACCTCAGAGGTGTGATGCTTATGTCAAGATGGCAAATATGAGTGATAAGCCCTTGCCGGCGTAACTGAATTGGGAAAGCATTTGTCTCCGGAGCAGAAGTACAACGGACGTGAGTTCGATTTCCGCCATCGGCAAACTGGGTTTCACAACCGATGTCCATAAACCTTATCATAGAATGATGATGTATAATGATGATGCATATCCACCTTTCTCTCTTTTTTGTTTTTTTGAGACCGGAGTCCCCCCCCCACACACACACACACAAAACCCTACGAAAGTAAGCTTTTGAATCCGTCCCTGGATGGCTATGCCCCTTCCCTTGAACACTGGCCCTAAATTTGGGACGGGAGGTTATGCTAGTCGTTGAACCCCGAAGCAAAACCATAATAAAAAAAAACGTGATCTTCGCACTGCAAGTAGTGTCCCGTCTGAAAGATCTACATTCCAGTGTTTAAAAGAATTTTCCAACGTCTAAATATCGTTGCAAAAAAATGTGGAGTTCCTGGTACTCCTACATCGTTTCTTTCTCAGTATGTGAACAACTAACTGCCTTAGTGGAGTAAGATTCTCTTTCGACGCAATCGGGTAAAACAGTTCTTCACTTGCAATGAGCAGCAACCATGCTACGCTGAAATCACTCCCTTTTTCAGAGAACACTGCCGCACAGTTTGTCGTGAAAAGAATCCATTGTGTACCGTATTTGTTTAACCATCCGCAATCAGCTTAAAGTGAGATTTGTTTTCACGCACACAGAAAATGCCGTGAGATAGATGTATTTGAAAAAACACAGAGATCTGTCAAAGCTCAAACCTCGGTTAAAAAGACGATTACCAAGAACTGCCGGTACATTTTGTATATTTGCAGACGACAATTTTTTCATCTATGAAGAGACTAACATTAACATAAAAAAATAATGAACAGGAGAAAGCAAAAAAGTGGTTTTTCTGTATTATTTAAGCCATGTGTTGATGGTTGCGCCACTAAATGGATATTTATTGGTTTTGATTGTAAACATAATTTAATGTTATCATGCATAAAATAAAATCGTTAGTACAAATTTGAAAGATGCATTCACTCCACTTTTCAAAAAAAAAAAAAAAAAAAATTACGCTTTTTTTCTTATGCCGGTTGCTTCGACTAGGGAAAACTGTGATGGTTATATTCAAATTAATCGGAAACTTGACACTTGGCCGTCCTGAGGCCGCGGATGGCATAGTGCTGGACATTCGTGGCTGGCATGGTGGAACCTCAGGTTCGATCCCGGGCACGTACGAACGCTCGAACCACTAAATATCCGCCGTGCGTCGAATGGGCACGTTAAGCTGTCGGACTCCCCCCGTTTATAAATAAAGGCTAAAGGCGTCTTCCTCACCCTTTCTACCTTGCTTCCGTGTCACTTTCCTATCGGGCACTCTAGCCGAAATCTTCTAGCTTCCTATTTCTAAGGGTTGTTTTAAGACCTTTGGTCTGACACTCCCTTCCTAGAATCTTCTACATATGATTTAATCTGATCTGGTCCGTTCTTGGTGGTGTAGTAGTTAGCATACTCGGACGCTATCCGGGAGACACGGATTCGATTTCCGCTCCAGGACAACAGAATTTTCAAGTTTTTGGATATTATCTGACTTAACTTCCATGTCATATTTACACCAATAAACGGATTCACATCTTCCAAATTTGTATTGTACAATGGTGTAATCCCGTATTTCATTCATTGAAAATCGTTAGTCTTATATATCCATAAATACGACTGTAGTTTCCCCAGTATACACAGCACAACGAAATTAAATTAAACACCGAATTGAGTGTATCAATAACTTCACTTTTTAATAGGTCTTGCTCATGCATCGCTGATATCCCCTTCCCCTTTTTGTTTACGTTACTAAAAAGTCATGCATGTCCAAACCAACGTGGTGATACAAAGGTTTATTTATAGTAGGTGAATACGTATTTCAAAGCATAGATTTCACGACACACCAACTTAATCTTCTTGAAAAAGCAACAACAAAGCAACCTTGCATGCTTGATCACGATAAATTGTGATTTTTCATTTCATGAAATCATTTAAAAACGCTTCACTATAAAAATTCCGAGATTAAAAAATATTACTCCAATATGGAAGGTTTTTGTCGTTGCTGTTGTTGTTCAGCAATTGTTTCTTTTTTGTTTTGTTTTTCACAGACATTTGTTTCTAACTTTCAGTTTTGCCAAAAAAAAAAAAATAAATAAAAAAAAAAATGGCGTTTACAGCACATGTGTTTTAATAACACAAATTATTTATCCTGAACTTAATATGGTGGAACCTGGATTATACGTTCCTCTGTTGCATGTTTTTCACTTTATACGTAGTTCTGCGTCCATATACACTGCCGGAAAGTGAAAAAAGAACACCAAGAAGGAATTGGCGAACGATCATGAAATTTACATATGTTCATGGGTTCGAGCTTACGTAGGTGTGATGTTAATTTCGGGACCAACCGGTGAGCGCTTACGTCACAGCACGGCATAATATGCAAATTATCGTCGTTGGTATTTAAGGAGTACGACGAAGTGAATGTAATCAGTCGTCGGCGTACGGATACATGCGAAAACCCTGAAGAAGCTGCAGTCCCTGGACATGGAAGACGTGTACGATTTCAGCAATTATTGGACTTTGAGCGAGGTGGTCTAGTCGGATTCCGCGAGGCCGGGTGGTCGTATCGTCGTATTGCGGAGCGAATTGGACGGAAAGTATCGGTGGTGGTACGATGGTTGCGCAGATGGTCCGAGGAACATTCCCACACGAGAAGACGGGGAACCGGGAGTCACAGACGGACTGATGAGCGGACCGATCGACGCATGAGAAGAGCGGCGTTGTCAAGCAGAACATTCACAGCGACACAAATCCGAGCTGCCGTTGCACCTGAGGTGAGTGCGAACAATCCGCAACCGTCTACTGGATGCAGGACTACGTGCACGTGTGCCTCTGGCATGTGTACCTCTGACTCCAGCCCACCGTCAGGAACGGCTGCAGTGGTGTCGCCAACGTCTGCACTGGAGAAAGCAATGGCGATCTGTCGTGTTCAGCGATGAAAGCAGATTCTGCTTGGGAGCCTCCGATGGCCATATGCGTGTTCGCAGATGCACTGGGGAGCGTCTCCACCCTTCTTGGATCCGCCAGCAACACACAGGGCCTACACTTGGTCTCCTGGTGTGGGAAACGATCAGCTATCACTCCCGTACACAACTAGTGTTTGTACCGGGTACGTTAAACAGCACCTCCTACATCAACAACATCATTCAGCCCGTTGTTGTGCCATTTGTAAGGTCGGTCCATCGTGGTGTTTTCCAGCTAAATAACGCACGCCCACACACGGCGCGTGCAACACAACATGCACTTCAGGGTGTGAGACAACTTCCATGGCCTGCCACGTTCACCGGATTTGTCCCCCATTGAGCACGTGTGGGATTTTATGGGACAACGACTTATCCTGTCTCCACGGCCAGCCATGACCATCCCCGATTTACGCGTCCAGGTTGACGATGCTTGGAACTCAATACCACACACTTACATCCAACATCTGTACGACAGACTCCATGCCAAAATTGCACAGTGTGACGCAGTTCATGGCGGTTCAACCTCGTACTAACCATGTTACATGGGAATGTTATTTTTCAGTTTACCAGCAAATACAACTGTATTTTGCCATAATATTTTGATCATGTTATCCTCTGTATTCCGTTATTATGCTGTATAAATTTCGTTGGTATCAGACGTCTCTTTCTTGGTGTTCTTTTTTCACTTTCCACCAGTGTATTTTACTGTAGTTTCTATCGCTTTTTTTAACTCGGTTATATATAATTCATTTGTAGTTTTTTGCGATTATACCTTAAAACTTGAATTTCAGATTATCAAAAATACACAGTTGTTTGATTCTTTTAACGTTAATCGGTATGTTACGTGGGTTGTACCGAAAGTAATGCAAAAGTGGGCATAACTTCCTTATTAACTGAAAGAGGCCGTTCAAACAGCGCATGTTGGTAGAGTAACTGTTCCTCTATAGTAATCCTTCTTTTTAATAGGTAAATAATGAATTCCAAGCAGAAGCAACGTGCCGTCATTGAGTTCCTGACGAAGGAAGGGTACAACGGTGTCCGACACCCACAGAAGGCTGCAGAATGTTTACGGAGATGACACCATGGACAAGAGCAATGTGCACAGATGAATGAAGAAGTTTAAAGAAGGGGAAGCATTGAAGACAAACCACGCAGTGGAAGACCATCATTTGCGACCACTGAGATGAATGGTCAGCGAATGGATAAATTGATTCGCGTAGAGAGACGTGTCACAATCCTTGAGCTTGTTGCACAACTGGACTGCAGTCACAATGCTATACAGAAGATGGTGGAAGACTTAGGGGTATCGGAAAGTGTGTCCAAAGGGGGTACCTCTACAGTTGAAACCGATTTGAAGGAGAGAAGGGTGGAAGTCTGCTCTGATCTGCTGGAAGCGTTTGAAGCCAATGAAGACATGTTTTTTTCAATCTGGTGACAGGGGATTAAACGTGGGAGTATCTTTACGATCCGAAAACGAAGAATCTATCCATGGAATGGTGTCACACCTCTTCACTAAAGCCTAAGAAGTTCAAGAGTCAGCGATCAGCACAGAAAGTCATAGTGACTCTTTTTTAGGATGACAGCGGTGTCATTTTCCTTGATTTTCTGGAACGTGGCCGTACCGTGCCCAGCGAGCGGTACATTGAGACGCTCAAGAACTCAAGAAGCTTCGAGAAGCCACAAGGAGGAAGAAACCGAACAAGAATCTGAAAAGGATCCACATTCACCATGACTATGGCAGACCACACGCATCTTTGGCAACAAATCAGGCGATCAGCAAATTAGGCTGGTCAGTGCTCTCCCCCCCCTTGCTCCACCATACAGCCCAGATCTGGTGCCGTCCGAATTCCACCTGTTCGTACCAATGAAAGACAATCTCTGGCGACAACGATTTGATGACACAGACGAGGTGAAAGTGGCTGTGAAGAAGTGGGTAAAACAGTCCACACCTGAATTTTTTCAATGAGGATCGAGAGTTGGGTTTAACGATGATGCAAATTCATCGCTTGTGATGGGGACTATGTTGAGTAATACCTTTGTATAGAGAAACGGTTACTGTACTAATATGTGCAATTTAAATGACCTCTGGCAGTTAATAAAAAAGTTATGCCCACTTTTACATTACTTTCCATACAACCCTCGTACGATTTCGAGAGAATCGAGGCAGCGTTGTTGCGTTCCTTCTTGGTGGAGCCAAAGTTGAACCTTGATCTCATGAGAGAAAAGTATGTCATTCATTTTCGGTTTGGATGAAAAATCGGTTTTGAGTTTGGTGACTCACAAAGTTACGTCCCAGAGATTTAAAAATTGATAAATCTGTGGGACGTAACTTTGTGGTTCCACTATTTCGTGACGTAGTATGGAATAGAATCCTGAATGTGTCATCAATATTCAACATTCTAGTTTCAAATGGATTCACTCAGGATCCGCAGAAAAAAAAAAAAAAAAAGATTTTGATTCATGAGTTCCATGCTGACAGTGGCTTACCTAGGATTTCTTTGCGAGGGTGGCCCAAAAATGTTGAAGTGCGGCCCCGTTGGCGATGGCCTCTGATCATTCGTCCGAAAGGGGTCCGGGTTCGAATCCCGGTGAGGTGTGTTTGTCTTACGGCACTGGCTCTTTCCCTTCCCTGGAACCAGTGACCCTAAATTAGGGACGGGCGACTGCTTATAGCCCATTGAGTTGCTCACGGTGGTCGTTAAACCTCCAATAAAAAAAAAAAAAGAATGTTGAAGATGCAATTAAAAATACCCCGGAGAAAACATTTCCTGAAATATTAAGAAGGTATAAAAGTTTCTCCACAGTATTGCAATGCGTTTCCGGTAGTTCGTGGAATATATATTTAAAAGCATATACAAATATACAAGGTGTCCATGAATGAAGTATACAACTTCAGTATGCTATTGGAAAAAAAAAACTACAATAAATATGTAACAACTTATTTTTAATGTCAAAACACATGGTAACTGTAAATTTTTTCTTTAAAATGTCAGTAGGTCTCCACGTGTGCTCCGTTGGTTGCTCGCTGGATGTCTAAACGATAGTCCAGTTCCCCTCACGTACGCGGTAGAATACCAGGTTTAACAAGGAAGAAGGCTAAAGTAATGCGTTCTTTCAGCTCAGTGATAGATGTAACCTTTTTCTTATACACAATGTCCTTAATAAATCTCCCCCTCCAAATCCCATGGGGTAATATCAGGAGAATATGGTGGCCATGCCGTCGGACCCCCACGTCCAATACAACGCCCTGGAAAATTATGGTCTAAAGATCTGCGTACATCCACAGACCAGTGCGGAGGCGCTCCATCTTGCTGGTAAATGATGTCTTGAATTTCCTGGAGTTGTGGAATTGAGAATTGTTTTTAACATGTCCAGGTACGTTATGCCAGTAACTATCGGTTCAGCGAAGAACAAGGACCCTTTCACTCTGTCTTCCATTAGGCCAGCCCAGACATTAACCTTCGGGCTCTCGCTTTCTCGTGTGCTACGGCCACATGAGAGTTTTCCGTGCCCCATATTCGACAGTTATGTTTATTCACTCTACCAGAAACATGGAATGTCGACTCATCGCTGAAACAGATCCGTGAAAAGAGTGTGGGGCTTTGTCAATGCGATTAATCATGTCTACCGCAACTGTTTTTTGATGTGGTTGATGATTTGGTCGAAGTTTTTGCACTAGCTGCACTTTTATATGCATATAAGCGTAGACGTTTACGCAGAACCTTGTGAACCGTTGCTCGCGGTGTTTCGAGTTCACGATGGGCGACGCGGACGGACTTCTTCGTGCTCCTTCGATAAGCCTTACGCACGTCTTCCATCTTTTCGTCCGAAATGGAAGGTTTTTGGTGATTTTGCCTTTCAAGACACTTCCTGTTGCCTTGAATTTCTTTACCCATTGTTCGCTGCTCCTTTGTGTCGATCTGGCGTTCTGAACCAAGGCTGAACTGTTGTTATGGATTTTTACTCCGCAATCCAAAACGCACAGGTTGCTTTCTCCTCTGGGTTGTCTGTTGTATTCTGTGTTTGACGAAATTTTTCATTACATGAGACACCTGGCGCCATCTATCGTCTGACAAAACAAACTTTAACACTTGCCACGTCTTTTGACGTTTAAAGTAAGCTTTTTTTTTATCGTATCATTTTAATAGCGTACTGAAGTTTTATACTTCATTTATAGACACCCTGTATTTTAAAAAATGAAGAACGAAGGACCAAGAGATACGTCATGGGGAGGGCCCGAGCCCTTTGGCCACCCCACCCCACACTGTGTGCGCTACTGCATACTGAAGCACTGGTCTGATTCTTAGTTGTGAGGATTTCACTTTAATCAAGAATCAGGATATAGGCAAAGTCGTCGAATGAGAAGTTTGCTTTTTATAGGCTTTACGATTTATGCAATATGATAAAATATACCGGTATTATAATTTTTAACCTTTTTTTTAATTTCGCTGCTAATTCGATTTTAAATAAATCATTATTAAGGAACATCTTATATTCCTTCAAAGCATAAATTTTACAAAGGTATTTAACAATTTGAAATTTCGTTCATACGTTTTTTTACATTTATACGTTTCTTAAGGTCATCTCCTAGAAAAAGGAATAACTGAGGTTTCACTGTATTTCATAAAAAGTATGTTGGATTTTGTTGTCATTATTTCTTTGTTGACAAAGCACAAGGAATTTGTATGAAATGTTTAATATCTATCCCTCCGTTCCGCGTGAAGGGCTTTTTACCTACAATTTTTAAAAATTAGAAAAACAATTGTTATTCTCCCTCCTTTTTTTTTTTTTTTTTTTTTTTTTGTATATGTACAATGATAATCAAAATTAAAGGACAATTTAAAAATGCGTACATAACTGAGGAAATTCAATGAAATTTAGTAGAGAGATGTATTATTACACCAGCAGTCATGCCCGTTTTCCGAACGGTGAATCTGTAAAATATTTTTTTGAATATAAAATTAAAGAAAAAGAAAATTAATTAAGGGAAGGAAAAGTAATTTAAGATCCGTAACTGTTTCACAATTTAGAACAGAGTCACGACGTCAATGCGTAGGGTTTCACATAAAACGGTACCGAGCTTTGGCTCCCCTTAATTTTAAATCAAAATTTCGTGGAATTTTTACAGCATTTCAATGTTTCCGGAATAATTATCTTTAAACCTATCAGCATTTTACGCAGTAAAGCTGTCTCCCTTTTGAATTTTTTAGTTCTCAGACTTTTCTAGGTGCAGAAGTAGTAGAAAAATTCAAGCAGACAATATTCCAAAGCCGCCATTTAATTTTTTTAATTTTTATTATTATTATTTTGTTTTTGGACTTTTATAGGTATTCGGAACTTAAGACCTATCAGCATGCCAATTTCCATATCTCTAGGTCTTTTAGAAATGGTCAAACAATTCGGCAAAAATTCAAGCAAACAATGTTTTAAAGCCGCCAATTTTATTTTTATTTTTTTTAATTTGTATTTATTTATTTATTTATTGGTTTCCAGACTTTTCTTGGTAAACGGAACTTAAGACTTATCAGCATGCTAATTTTCAGATCCCTAGGTCCTTTAGAAGTGGTCGAACAATTCGCGAAAAATTCAAGCAGACAATGTTCCAAAACCGCCGCTTTAATTTTTGCTGATTTTCGGACTTTTTCTAGGTATACGAACCTTAGGGTCTATTAGCATACCAATTTTCAGATCTGTAGGTTATTTACAATTCGCGAAAAATTCAAGCAGACAATGTTCCAAAACCGCCACTTTAATTTTTGTTGATTTTCGGACTTTTCTAGGTATACGAACCTTAAGGCCTATCAGCATACCAATTTTCAGATCTCTAGGTTATTAACGAGTGGTGGAACAATTCGCGAAAAATTCAAGCAGACAATGTTCCAAAGCCGTCATTTTGAGGTTTTTTTTTTTTTTTTTTTTGTATTTTCTAAATATTCAGACTTTAAGACATGTCAGCATACTAATTTTCAGATCTCTAGATCATTTAGAAATGGTGGAACAGTTCGCGAAAATATTCAAGCAGGCAGTGTTTCAAAGCCGTGATACAAAGCCGCCATTTTGATTTTTTTGGTTTTCCCAATTTTCTATGTATACATACGTTAACACCTATGAGCATAACAATTTTCAGATCTCTAGGTCATTTAGAAGTGGTAGAGCAATTCGCGGACGGAAATACTCACATTTTCCCACTTTGCTTTATATGCACTCAGTTGAGACAATGAAATTTGCGCACCTAGAAGAAAACATGCTACAACCGCGAAACTTTTGCAAATAGCTAGAGTGAGTGCTGGTATGCAAGTGATGCGAGTGCGCATGACCACACACCCTGTGGTGGAGCTGCAAGCGTGAACCGGCATGTTGTCGATGCCCCATGAAAGTGAAAAGCACCGGCCGACGCAAGCAAAAGTACAGAGTGACAAGAATGCCGGGTAGACACCAGACACGTCGATTTACGCAACTTACGGATTTTGAAAGAGTCCTGATCATCGGGCTGTAAAACCGCAGGGTAGTCGGCGCACCGTATAGCCCGCTACGTGGATCGTTCTGACCATACGGTCCGACTGTGTTGGGAGTAGTGGACACGTGACGGCTCTACCACAAAACGGAGCGGCTCCGGACGGACCAGGAGGACCACCGGTAGAGAGGATCGACGGATCGTGCGCCAGGCATGAACGGATCCCACGGGGACCCGGTCCACTATACAGGTAGATGTAACGGCTCCGGTGTGCCCACAAACCATTTCCCGATGACTCGCGGAAGCGAATCTGCGATTCCACCGCACCTTACGTGTGCTTCCATTAACACCGGAACATCGCCGGCTCCGTGTGCAGTGGTGCCAGTCCAGAGAGACGTGGAAAGCCCCAGATTGGCAACGTGTGGTGTTTAGCGATGAGTGCCGCTTCGTTTTGGGGACAGATGATCATCAAGTCCGGGTGTGGAGGTCCCCCGGGTCAACGGCACAATCCCAACCTCGTTTTCGAGCGGCACACCTCTTCCGCTGCAGGCATTATAGTCTGGGGAACCATTGCCTACGATAGCCGATGAGCTCTAGTAGTGGTACGTGGATCATTGACGGGCCAGCGGTATGTGGATGAGATCCTACGGCCCATGTGCTCCCATTTCTGGCCGGGATTCCAGGAGCGCTATACCAGCAGGTAATTGGATGCCCGCACACGGCTCGGATGGCCCAGGACTGCTTACGTCATGTCCCGGGACATTGAAACGCTAGCTGCCACCGTGCCGCACTATCCGGGATTCGGAACAAATTGTCCAACACGTGTGAGCCAGTCTTCTGCAGGACAACATCAGGCGTCTGTTCGCCTCCATGCCGGACCGTATTGCAGTATGTATCGCCGCACGAGGCTTCGCGACGCGCTATTGAAAATGACCGAACTGCGTGCCACAGATCCATCTGTAATTGTCGTGCAACTCTGTTTTTGCGATCATGTGTATATCATTCATCTGTATCCTTACGTCCATAAAAAATTCTGTTCAATCCGACACTTCCTTCTTTGTGCGCAAATTTAATTGTCCGTGAGTGTATGTAGATTACTCCTGCAACTCAAGTGGAAGAAAATTGTAACCTTATAATTTGCATGTGTTAATAGCATAGTCTTGTAATTTATATGAAAGAGAAGTCAATGGAGCAATATCTAAAGTCTTTTGCTCCTATGGTATTTAATATAGAGCATGATCGACCCTGGTAGATATGCAGCTCAAACAACGATTCGTCATACCACTCGTGAACAAGAGTTGCTCTCAGATCTTGAAGAGTTCATGTGTCTCCCTAGAGCATAGCATACATGCTCAATGGGATTGAAGTCAGGGAATCTGAGTGGTCACTCGATTCGGCGAATATCCTGAGATTTTTCCGTGGCAGTCACGAACTCTGACCACTAGGCCATAAGTGACCCGAGTTTACAACTGTGATCTGATCAGATGTAGAGGATTTTAGGAAGTGTCTGACCCCAAGTCATAAACAACCCTTAGAAACACGAAGCTAGGAGATTTGGGTAGAATACCCGACAGGAAAGTGACACGGAAGCGAGGTAGAAAGGAGGAGGAAGACGCCCTTATTTATTACCGGGGGGGTGGGGCAGTACCCGGGATCCGATGGTTCAACGTGCCCATCGTTCGCACGGCGGATATTTAGTGGTTCGACCGTTCGTACCTGCCTAGGATTGAACCTGAGGTCTCTCGGTGGCTGTCTGGAACGTTGACCACTAGGCCCTCCACGGTCCCAGAGTTTGCAACTCAGATCAGGTCATATGTAGAAGATTTTAGGAAGGGAGTGTCTGACCCCAGGTCTTAAACAACCCTTAGAAATAGGAAGCCAGGAGATTTGGGATGGAGTGCCCGATAGGAAAGTGACATAGATGCGAGGTAGAAAAGGGGAGGAAGACGCCCTTATTTATTACCGGGGGCCAGTACTAGGTGCCAAACGGTTTAACGTGCACATCCGACGCACGGCGGATATTTAGTGGTTCGAGCGTTCGTACCTGCGAGGGATCGAACCTGAGGTTTTACCATGGCAGTCAGAAACGTTGACAAGTAGGCCATCCGCAGCCCACTGATCTGAGCTTGCAACTCTATCCGCGGTGCTACTTATATAGCCACTGACGCCGTATCACGTGACAGGTGCTATCGTAGTTTCATGTACGGCCGTTGGAGCGCTGTTTTAAAAGCCAGAGTTGAACTTGTGTATCTTCTCCTCTGTGAATGAGAATTGAAAGTGGCGACTCCAGTAACAGCTTTACACACTGAGTGGCCACTTTATTATGACCACCCCCTCAGTACTTCGTTGGACCACCTTTTGCCTTTAATACTGCGCCGATTCTTCGTGGCATGGACTCCACGAGATGTTGATATGTGGTTTGTGGAATCTGAGACCATGCTTGATGAATAGCACTTTCCAGGAGTGTGAGATTGCAGGGTTGTGGATCCAGCTGTCTAATGGCTCGTTCAACTTCATCCCGCAAATTCTCAGTGGGGTTGAGATCTGGAGATTGTGGGGGCCACCTAAGCAAAGTAAACTCACCGGCATGTTCCTGAAACCAATCCTGTACAATACGAGCACTATGGCAGGACGCATTATCTTGTTGAAAGTAGCCATCGCCATTGGGATAAACCATTCACATGACAGGATGCACTTTTTTTTAATTTTTTTTATTGGAGGTTTAACGACCACCGTGAGCAACTCAATGGGCTATAAGCAGTCGCCCGTCCCTAATTTAGGGTCACTGGTTCCAGGGAAGGGAGAGAGGCAGTGCCGTAAGACAAACACAACATCCATGCCTGACCGGGATTAGAACCCGCACCCCTTACGGACGAATGATCAGAGGCCACGCCTTAGACCACTGCGCCACCGGGGCGGCCAGGATGCACTTGATCCGCAACGATGTTTAGATATGATGTGCCAGTCAGACGTTGATCAACACGAATTAAAGGGCCCAAAGCATGCCAGGAAAACATTCCCCAAACCATAACGTTGCCTGCACCAGCTTGAAGGGTTGTAGCAATGCATTTGGGGTTCATGCTATCGTGCTGTTTCCGCCAAATTCTCACTCGGCCATCGGCATGGTGCAACTGAAAACGTGATTCATCGGACCACATAATTTGTTTCCAATTATCGACTGTCCAATCCTTGTGCTCCTGTGCGAACTGGAGACGTTTTCTCTTGTTAACTGCAGACAGCAAAGGTGTTCGAACAGGCCTTCGGCTGCCATATCCCATCCGATGCAGTGTACGGCGAACAGTGCGTGCAGAGATCATTTGAGGGGTTCCTTGATTAAGATGGTCTGTAATTTGCTGCACTGTTGCCCTTCTGTTGTCTGTTACCAGTCTGGACACTCTCCGTTCCGCCCGAGCAGTCACTAGTCGACGGCAACCACACGTTGCACGTAGAGACCCAGTTTTTTGGCGTACAGTCCAGTCTTTAAACACTTTAACAACAGCTGCTATGGAACATTTCAAGAATGCGGCGATTTCGGTGATACTCGCTCCAGGGCTCCGAGCTCCTACAATCATCCCACGTTGAAAGTCTGTCAAATCGCATTTTTTACCCATCTCGTCACCCAAAAATCACTTCTACTACTGTCGCAAGCATTAAGCTTTCCTTTTTTATATTAGCTTCGCCCTCTGGCGGCTACAGCGTGCTGCCATAGCTCATTTGCTTAAAACTGTCAGGTGGTCATAATAAAGTGGCCACTCAGTGTATAAAAATGGAAAATACTGCTGAAGAAAACAATGACAAAATGCGCGCGAATGAGATTGAAAACTAAGACTTGGAAACTTAGGCTCTGAAAACTGAAAGAAGAAAATAAACGATGCAGTAAAGAATAAGCAAGTATAATTTCACTTATTAGGATGTTGAAAGAAAACAATAGCTGAAAAGTGGTCCCAACTGTAAATATTCGTCTTTTGCGTAGGAGTTCCAGAATTGGGAAGGAACGGTGGCCACGAATGGAAGCTGTCGCAACCGTAATGACAAGTTGTGATTCCTGGAAATCCTAGCTGTCAAGCAACAGCTAGTTCGGTGGCGAGCCGGCGGTGCGCTGCAGTCGATTTTGTGCCATCGTAGTTTCATTTTAGTACAGGCTGTGTCCATTCTGTATATTTCATTGTTCTATGGGTGGGACCACGGAGACTCAGTGGCAGCAATTACCAAGGCGCGGTCTATCACTATATATAATCGAAGGCCTACAATTACTACAAAAAGAATTTATGGCAACAGAAAGAAACACGATGCTTTTTTATTCACGAAATGGAAATTTATTTATTCATCCATCCATCCATTTACTCAGTGTTTTATGGCTTCAGGCCATCTTTTGCCAAAGAACATCATCATCATCGTACAATATGTACAAAGTTCAGATAAAGGAAAATGCCAAATAAAAAATTTTGAAGCTATTATCTTTTAAGCGACATTTCATAGCGAACGTTTTGTTGTTTTAATTATTTTCTCTTTAATTATTTTAGCATAGTACGGCTTTTTCATTTTTGCTTCATATTCTGTTCGTGCCAACGTAAACACCCGGTAAATGAATTCTGTTATTGATTAGCGTTAAAGACAGAGATACAAACCTGGTTTCCCATTAAATATTATCATCTTTCCAACAATGATGGCCTAAAATGAATTCGCTTCACCCCCGAAAATTTGCTATAGTGGAGAAATTCATGTTGAAAAAACGTTACGAAAGAAATCTGGGGTAATATTGCAGCAAAAGCTCTAAATACAGAATTTAAAAAACGCCGTTCGTAACAGAAGAACTGAGATTTTTCATCATTCTTTAAAAATTAGCAGACGAAAAGAACTAATACTGCTTAAGAGCTTTTCAATAAATAGATATAATGAAAGAAAATAACTTACAAAAGCATTTCTTTTTTCGTTAAGTGAAACAAAAACTTGTGTTTCTAATACAGTTGCTTAGAAAGGTAAAAGCCCCTCTGAAATTATTTTCAGTAACGAGCTTTCGGATATTTAATATTTCTGTGGAATACAACAAATTACAATTTTGATTGCGACTTTTCACTAGCTTCATTTTTTTAAGGTTACTCAAAACGAAGAGCTGTAAAATGCGAAGGGAAAAACAGAAGCTTTTATCTTAATCACTGAACTTCGAGTTTCGCTATCACTTAGAGTGATCAAATTGCCATTTACTTTAATTTAAAATGGAAATCTGAGACGGAAAATGTTCCTTTGTTTTGAATAACAACTCCTAGAAGTTACGGAGTTTGTTACCGAAATAGTGTTTTTAATTTTCTAAATAATTTTACAAAGGAAACCTCCGAGATCTCGTAAGATACGACTGTGGGTAGTTTGAATTTAAAACATTTTGCAAGTACTTATGCAACATAGCTGTAAGACTTTGCAATTTAAGGGGTAATTTTATTTATGTACAGACACTAAAATTAATGTACCTCATCTTAATAAAGTTTATTCCTTCAAGTATAAATTAAGGCGAAAAAATTTCGCAGAAAATTCCGCCTTCGCACGCTGAAGTGAGAATAGATTTTACATTCATAAAAAAACTGAACATTTAATATGGACATTTTATTATCTTGTACATCAAAAACATTCAAAACTTTTTTAGTTTCATCTTTCTACCTGTGATAAATATAAAATAGTTTTACGACAGTAATTCATGATCATTTGTTTCTCAGTAACAACGCCCGATTTCATTCTGTTCTTATTATCGCATATTTAGTGAACCATGTGTGCCCCACTCTAAAAAATATTCTGAAATTTACCGACAAATTTCCGTCATTTCTTTCGTGAATTAACGAAGCATGTTTCTGATACAACCTTTTCCGTGAAATGACGGGAAAAAACCTGAATTTAACGGACTTTTCGTGTCACAGGAAAATTCTGAATTTTCAGAAACCTTTCCGCAGTTTCTTTCTTATACTGACGGTAAATTACCGTTTTAGAGATGTGTTGACGGAAAATTCTGAATTTTCAGAAACCTTTCCGCAATTCTTTTCGTATATTAACGGAAAATCTCCGTTCTCACTTTTTCGATATCCATCCGTATGACGAGAAATTTCCGCTAATAGTAGTGATTCGTGGAAATACTTGAGGTTTGATTAACTTTTAAATTTCAATCATCTGTAGAATTTTGAAGTTCCGTCGCGAGATCGGAAATTGTGGATAGCATATTGCAAGGGCTTTGTTTGTTGTGGCACAGGATATTTCTTGTCCTTTCCCCTATTTGATGCACCAGCTACTTATTATATAATATATTACTGCAATAAACCGGGTACTTATTGTATCGATGATTACACGATGTTTGTGTATCAGTCTTTGGACAACTTAAGACAAAAGCTATTATAGCTATCGAGAGTAAATTTTATATTAATTTTTTTTTGTGTGTGAAATAATACTATAAAAAATACATTTCACCTTTTTAAAGATAAATGAAAGTCATTGTCAGCTTAAAAAAATCATGTTGCAAAGCATTTGGTTGCTTCGAAAAACCACGATGGAAAATGCTTAATTTTTGAAAAGTCCTCCTATAAGGGAAAAAAATTTACAATAAACTCTAACAGAAAATAAAATGACTAAATCACTCTCACACTGACAAAAAACAGAATTTCTTTGTCGCGGAATTCGTTTTACGATGTACGTGAGCCACATTGCCGAGCGTTTGTGGCTCAGTTGGTTAAGGCGCAAGTTACCTGCTCGATGAACTATAACGTCGAGTTTTCGATCCTGACCTAACCGGAGGAGTTATTTGGGTGGGGGTATGTGCTGTACAGGGTTGTTGATTTTGAGGAATTTCAGTTTAAATACGGAAAAACCAGAAATGGAATTTTCTGAAATAAACGGAATTTCTGTCTACGGAAATATCTGTGAAAATGCGGAAGTTAAAATGAACGGGCTCTTTAAAAAAACGGAAATTTCTGAAAAAGACGGACACCTACCGGGCAACTTTGCTGCACATTATTTTCAGAAAATTTCCGTGAATTCACACCAATTATTTTTTACAGTGTACGAAAAGGAAATCAGTATGGACAATGGGTTAATCTTCGTTTTCATTCTTTCTGCTCTTGAGATCTTTTCTCAAGAAACAAGGAAGTGAACTGTACGCACAGTAGAAAATTCTGGAAATTAGTGCTCTGAGAAGTGAAGTTTCATGAGCTGAATTAGTGACCACTAGTCAAATAAAACTCCAAAACTTCGGGCATCACATAAGTGAAGGCTCTGGCGCGCGCATGGTGTAGCAGTAGCATCCCTACAGAAAGGTTCAGAAGCCTCATTGAATCAATATCACGTCAAAAATCTGCAGTATTGTCTGTACGAGGAGGTGATACCTTATTCTAACAGATGGTCTAATTTTTTTGACTGGATTACGTATTTTGTATATTGCGGTTCAATGTGTGCATCACTGGGTGCTGTTGAAATACTTTCTCATATAGTTACCTATAGGTACCAGGGTAAATCAAAAAGTAAAAGCCGTTTCGTTGTATTTACCAAAAACAAAGTGAATCTTAAATAACTGTAACATATTTTTTAATGTAGTCTTCCTGCGGTTTCCCACACCAAATGATAACTATATTTTCGGCTTTCCCTGAAACCATGTACACCAGTGAGCCATTACATCATGACCACCTACCAAATAAGCTGTAGGGCCCCTTTTAGCCCGCAAAACAGCAGCCACTCGGCAAGGCATTTAATCGATGAAGTGGCGATAGGTATCCTGGGGTATCAGGTACCATAATGTCAACAGCAGGTCCTCCAGTTCCCATACATTTCGGGTTGGTGGTGATTTAGCGCGAACTCGCTTTTCCAAAGCGAACCACAAATGTTCGATTGGGTTCATGTCAGGTGAATTTGGAGGCCAGGGCATTAACAGAAAGTCACCAGCATGTTCCTCGAACCACTCCTTGACGATTCTGGCCGTGTGGCATGGCGCATTATCCTGTTGGTAATGACCATCACCAGCAGGGAACACAGTTGCCTTGAATGGGTGAACTTGGTCCGCAACGATGTTCAGATACCTGACAGCTGTCAGAGATTGAGCTATTGAGATAATGGGGGCCTAAAGTGTCCCAAGAAAACATCGCCTACAGCATAACACCGCCGCTTCCAGTCTGTTTCCGCCCAACAGTGCATCCAGATGCCATAGCCTCCGTTGGTAATCGGCGTATCTGCGCTTGGCTGTCTACGTGATGCACCAGGAATCTTGATTCGTCAGACCAGGCCACTTTCTTCCAATCATCCACGGTCCAATCTCGATGATCTTAGGATCATGTCATGCGTTTTTGGCGATGATGTACATTGAGCTTGGAGACCCGGCTGGGTCTTCAGCTACGCAGGACCATGCGCAGAAGGCTGCGAAGAACTGTTTGCTGTGACACATTGCCCTGATCACCACTGTTGTCGCTGCGGGTGGTTTTGCGGTTGCTTTGAACAATGCGCGACAATCTCCGCTCCCGTCTGGCATAAATGAGCTGCAGACGACTCACGGCTAACGACTGTTCGTCGTTTGGCCATCTGTGCACCACTTTTGATACGTACTCACTACAGCGGCACGTGAACAACCCACAAGCCGCGTCGTTTCTGAGATCGTAGTTCCAAGGCGCCGTGCCATCACAATTTGTCCTTTATCGAACTCCGATAAATCGGTAGCTTTTTCCATTCTGACTCCGAGCACTCTACTAACAGAAAGCCGGTGCTCGTGTTGTATATGTACTGCTCTGTGAACTTCATCTCCGCCACCGTTGGGTGTCCGGGTTCGTTCATTTCTCTAGGCTAGGGGTGGTCATAATGAAATGGCTCATCAGTGCATGCGCCGCCTTTTCATCACCACCAAACAGCTGACCACATTGTGCTTCTTTCAGTGGATTTAGGAGATGAAAATCTATTGGTGCTAGCTCCGGGCTGTAAGGTGGAATGGAAGAACCTCAACTTTGAGATTTCCAAATTGCCGCCACGATTGCAGTCGCTGTATGGGCGAGCTTTGTTATTGGGTAAGGAACAGTTTCGTTCTTTGGAGCTTTAACGACCACTGTGTGCAACTCAATGGGCTATAAGCAGTCTCCCGTTCCTAATTTGGTGCCAATAGTTACAGAGAAGGAAGAGAGTCAGTGACATAAGACAAACCCACTATCCATGCCGAACCCGGAATTCGAGACCGGACATATCTCGGACGAGTGATTAGAAACCATCGTTTCGTACCCCTCGGCCACCAGGGCAGCTAACAATTTTTAATAACAATCCACTTCTTTTCTTGTGTATTACAACCGAAAGAAGCATAGAGAGATGCATGCTTGGTGTAACCAAGAAAGATAAAAAGAGGAACTCGTGGATAAGGAAAGTGGAATACATCGTGATCATAACAAAATCCTTGAAATGGGAATGGGCTGGATATGTTGCCAGAAGATTGGACCACTGACGAACAACCGAAATTTTAGACTGGATTCCAAAGGACAGGAAAAGACCCAGAAGAAGACCACGTGGGACATGTGTGGATGGAGAAGGCTGGCCTAAGACATTTCGTTGTTGAAGAAAGAGACCTTCGCCCATCAGTAGATTGATAATGGTTGATAATGATGATGATGAATATATATTTGAATTTATATTTCAAAGCAGAGTTGTCCGGGTCAGGTACGGGTCTGGTTCGGGTCCAAAATTTTTGACCCGTTTCCAACTTTTGTGTGTGTGTGTGTGTGTGTGTGTGTGTGTGTGTGTGTGGGTGTGTGTGTGTTTCGTGTATCCTCTTTACTCCTCCGTAATGCACGGTTCTGAAGCTGAGAATTAAGAATTGAAATCCGTATCTCTATCCGAAGTCATAGATTCACATCCGAAATATGGAATGATAAGAGATTCTGCTGCTTAGAGGAGAGCAATCACAATGACAAAGGTTTACATACACTTTCTACTTCTTACGATGAGCAGCTTTTCTACTAGCAGGCGCAAATCGTTTATTTTCCCCCCTCGCTCCTGTGGCTCAGGGGTCTGAAGTGCCGGCTCTTGACTATTTTTCATAGATGTGTCCGGGTTCGAGTGGGGATGAGGCGCTGACGTCTGACTATTCGTCAGAGATGGGCCGAGGTTCGAGTCCAGTGTGAGACGTGGGTGGTTTGCTTGCCTTACGGAGATGGCTCTCTTTCTTCCCTTGAACCACTGAGTCTAAATTAGGGACAGGTGACTTTATTTTAACCCTCGGAGTTGCTCATAATGGTCTTTAAACTCCTAAAAAAACTGTTTATTTCTTTTTCGTTCATATTTCCTATTCTCAAAGTCCAACCTTACAAAAAGAAAAGAAACAGAAAGAAAGAATGGGCTTCGGATAAATTTCTTCATGCATATAACACTTCGCCTGAATTTTCTGCTACCGTTATTCAGTCTTCTGACTGGGGAGGAAATAGATATTTCTGTTTGCAACCGGTTCTCTGCATTTAGCAGATCCATTCAAAGATCCTTTTAAATTCTAAGACGAGCGTCTTGTCAGTTGTCATAAACCAGTTAGTTATAAAATGTTGTGTCAATAAATATTTAAAGATTATAACGTGTTATATTTTCAGGCATTTTTTAAAATCAAAATACGTGCTCTTTACACCCGATAATTCGGTGTCATCTTTTCCTGTTAATTCTTTATTACATCAAAACTTTTGAATTGAAAAGCATTTTTCAAAACAGTGATGCTCCACTCTGTTTAAAGAGGAAGACATTTAACCAATGTATACTTTGAGTCATCGCATATGGTTGTGAAACCTGGACTCTGCTAAAAAAAAACACTGACAAATAAACTTTCAACAACTGAAAGAAAAATGGAGAGGCTGATGCTAGGCATCACATTAAAAGATAAGAAGCCAAACTCGTATCACAGACATCATTCTTTGCCACAAGTGACTAAAATGGAACTGGGCTGGACATCTATGCAGAAGAGAGGACGAGCGATGGACCACCATACTAACGAACTGGATTCTAAAAGTAGGGAAACGAGGCAGAAGACACCCTAAAAGAAGGTGGAGCGACGAATTGATAAAATTTGTGGGGGAAATTGGTCAACCATAGCCAAGAACAGAGAAAACTGGAAATAACTGGAGGAGGCTTTCGTCCAGCAGTGGTCTGAGAAGAAGAAGAACTATTGCTTACTTATGGCGTTGGACTAATCGCATCGGTTGTCGTATTCCAGATTTTGTTCTTATGTGCTGTTCATGTTTTCACTTTTTTATGGTTTTCTCTGTATACAGGGTGATGGCAAAAGGTATTTCTCATAACAAAAAATAATTGCAAAGCAACAATTAGGTGCTGACCTAAGTTGCCTGTATTATGCGAAAGATAAAATCAGTTTCAGTTGGGTTTTTTTTTGTTTTTTTGCAGCGCTGTCGTAATTACGCATCTGGCAGCTGACCTTTCATCACAGAGGGAACATGTCGAGTCAGAGGTAAAACTCGTTCTGGAATTTCACTCGTGTTAGTCAGTGATAACTGCGCAGCAACAGTTTTTCCTGTGGAACTTCGTTGCAGATAAACTTTATGCGTTACGATTGCCAACCACTGTTGACGACTCGAAGGTTCTCACCAGCAAAAGCAGTTGTCGTAATTCACTTGAACCTAACCAAGATATGTTTGATACGAAATCGAATAACCTTTTTTATGTCGCGGAGAATTGCTCATATTGAACTCATTTGCGATGAAAATGAAAATGAAAATACCCATAAGTCTTTCCCACATTACAAAACTTAATACTGTACAAAAAATGCATTACAGGTAAAAGAAAGAATGATCGTAATACAATGATGGTGCACAAGAAAAAAAAAATTCCCAGTGTCAGTACCCCTCCACTTGGGTGCCATTTGTGGCCAGGAGAACATCTAAGCGATATTCTATTTCACGCCATGTTTTTTTAACATCTGAGCAGAGACAGAACCAATGACGTCCGTTATTCAGCTCTTCAACGTCTCGACATCCGGAACAATGCTAGAATAGACTTGGGCTTTCACATAACCCAAGTCTAGAGGGGTCATGTCGGGCTATAGAGGTGGCCATGTCATGAGACCGCCGCGGCCAATCCATCTGTCCGAAAATGTGACATTCAGGAACTCACGAACCATTTTTGACCAGTGTGGTGGGTTACCGTCTTGTTGGAAAATAACCGAAGGTTGCAGTGCATGCAACTGAGATGCTACAAAAAGTTCCAACATGTCCAGGTACACGTTACATGTCACCGTGGGCTTTATAAAAAGAAGGGTCCGATAATTCTGTCATGCATCAGGCCGCCCCATACGCTCACTTTCGGGCTAGACATCTGTTGTTCGATGACATAATGGGGATTTTCAGATCCGCAGATTCGCACATTGTGCCTGTTTCCTGTACCAGAGACGTGGAATGTGACTTCATCTGAGAAGCAGACACGCAGCAGATAATCACTATCATGAGCTATGCACTGCAACATCTACGTCACAAATGCAGCACGGCGAGGCCGGTCATCAGGCTGAAGAGCTTGAACGATCTGTACTTTATAAGCATACAGATGAAGACGTTTGTGTAAAATTTTGTGAACCGTGGAACGGGGAATCCCTGTTTCCAGTGAAGCACGACAAATGGATTTCCTGGGCTTCTCAGAAATGTCTCCTGAACAGCTACAGCTGTCTCTTGTGTAACCACTGTTCGGCCCGCTCGAGGGAGATCGCTATTACTACCCGTCACTTTAAATTCCTCATACCAAGCTTTTATGCTTTTTTGGTCCGGTGGTGATCGTCTGTACTCTTTTCTGAAATGCCGCTGGACAGTTATCAACTATTCGGTCTCATGGAACCACAACACGCACGCTGCTTTTTCTTGTATGGAAGCCATTATCGATGAAATGCTCCTCTTATTCAGCAGTGGCGCTCACCTAAAGAGCAGAAAAAAAGCACGTCATGAGTGCTGCTATATTATGTTGCCGACCAGTTTATTTTAACTTACATAGATTTTTTTTGTGGGAAAGACTTTATGGACACCCTGTACTTTACGAGTTGATCTTTATATTAGTGTTTGTTTCCTGTTTATAAAGGCTATATTCTCACCCTTTGGACAAACTGGCCTATTTTTAGCGATATGCTAATTTTTCTTCGGCCGTCCCGTCCCGGTGGCGCAGTGATCTAAGGCGATGGCCTCTGATCATTCGTCCGAAAGGGGTCCGGGTTCGAATCCCGGTGAGGCATGGATGTTGTGTTTGTCTTACGGCATTGGCTCTCTCCCTTCCCTGGAACCAGTGACCCTAAATTAGGGACGGGCGACTGCTTATAGCCCATTGAGTTGCTCACGTTCGTCGTTAAACCTCGAATCAAAATAAAAAAAAAATTATTCATTGTGGTTGCAAAGGTATTTAGTGCAACTGTCAGATGCCTTAGTGTATTCCTGACGTGTGTATTCACGAAATGCTGTGCAAGCTCGAAAAACAAGCGTTTTCAGTCACTTTTCCGCAAATGAGTGGGGAAAGAACAACTTGGGAAGTATCACTCAATTTATAAAGAAAGAAAAAGTTGCTTCCCGTATTTGTTCAACGCTTTGTAGCTGTCAGAAGTGATTGATACACTGAGAAAAAAGCCCCGCAAAGTTCGCTCAGAAAGACAAATGTTATTTACCGCCTGGCTACAAAGTCAGCGGGAAATTCTTACCCTGATGTAGTTGACGCTCCATACTACGTCCAGCGGTTTATTATATATATTTCAGACACCTAGTGTGAGGCCATGGACAGTCGGTTCATGCATATTCCTTCAAAATAAAAAATTAAAAAGGCAAACAATTTTTATATATCTCTGAAACGGAATTGGAGAATTCTTTTTCCGCCTATCTGCCTGTATATCTGTTGTTATCCATCAGGTACTCGTACATAAAGCAGACATGACATTTCAGAAGATAGAGATAGGAAGATATACTGACTGACGAAGGATCAGCGGACACACACCGGTCCCAAAAAGTTAAGGAAATCGCGGTTTCGATAAGAAAACGTGGTGATATGCAAATTTAGCTACTACTAAAGATCGGTTATCAGCGTGGATAGCTACATCATTTGTAAATTAGCATCATGCGAGCTCCAATATTAGCATCGTGCAAGCTCCGATAAAAGTACCCTGAGAGAAGAGGAAAACGGGTCGTTTCACCGCTTGGTCCGAAAGTTTGCTTAACGTATTGCCTTCGTAGTGCGATTAACCTGAAAGGGTGTCATACGACGTTTAAGCATTGACAAGAGAAATAGGGCTATTGGCGTGTTACAGGCTGGTGTACAGCACATCGATGTGGCTGCTGCTTCAGGAGTTTCGCACAGTGTAGTAAGTCGGCTACACACAAGATTTCAACGGCATGCAAATGTTGCAGATCAACCCAGGAGTGGGAGTTCGAGGATAACCACCACGTGGAAGCATTGGCGCACCCACGGGGTTGGGGCTTTGGGGGCTTAAGCCCCTCCAAGGAGATTAAAAGCAACGTACTTCACAAATTTAACATTCAAAAATATTATTTTACATGTTCAGAAAATTTACATAGCATCTTCTAGTTATCGGACACCTTACATATATACCAATATCTGTCTAGCTCATGCATAATGCATAGACTGTGTGTGTAAACTATATATATATATATATATATATATATACTCACGCTATGTACGTATACTGTATATATACACACACTATGTGCTAATGGTTGACAATGATGATGATGATTTTTTTTATTAGAGGTTTAACGACCTACCGTATACTATATATAAACACACTATTGTTAATGGTTGACAATGATGATGATGATTTTTTTATTGGAGGTTTAACGAGCACCGTGACCAACTCAGTGGGCTATAAGCAGTGGACCGTCCCGAATTTAGGGCCACTGGTTCCAGGAAAAGGAGAGATTCAGCGCCGTAAGACAAACACAACATCCATGCCTCCGGGATCCGAACCCAGACCCATCTCGGACGAATGATCAGAAGCCATCGCTTAGCCACTGCGCCACCGGGGCAGCCATGATGATAATATATACACTGACGGGAAAAAATCCCAACACCAAGAAGGGGTTGTGTTAGATAAACGACAGTTGGTAGGCGGTGAGAGTACATCTGTAAGATGACGTCTATGCACATTTCGCATTGGGCGCATACGTGTGGCGCTAGTAGCGCCCTTCGGAACATGCAAAGCAGGTTTGCTGTAGATACGCGCTGTAACGTTCGTGAGCGTTAATTATCGTTGAGATTCGACGTAGTGTGTTGATGTTAGTCAAAAATGCCTTTAAGAAGACAAAGAAGCCATTATCAACAGCTCACGGAGTTTGAACGAGGTCGTGTAATAGGGCTACGAGCAAGTGGATTTTCTTTCCGCAATTATGCAGAACGACTTGGCAGGTAGCCACTGTGCATGATTGTTGGCAGCGGTGGTCAAGGGAAGGTACAGCGTCAAGAAGACCGGGTTCCGCCCGGCCACGTGGCACTACTGAGGGGGAAGTCCGCCGTGTACGGCGTATGGCCGTGGCGCATAGTATCGCGTCTGCGGCAGCAATTCGAGCTGCAGTTGCCACCACAGTGACACAACGAACTGTTACAAATCGGTTACTTGAAGGACAGTTCCGAGCCAGACGCCCTGTAGCGTGCATTCCACTTACTCCAAACCACTGCCGTTTGCGACGTCAGTGGTGTCAAGCTAAAGCTCATTGGAGGACGGAGTGGAGATCTCTTGTGTTTTCTGATGAAAGCCGGTTCTGCCTGGGTGCGCAGTGATGGCCGTGTGTTGGTTAGAAGGAGGCCAGGTGAGCGCCTGCAACCAACCTGTCTGCGGCCGAGACACACTGGACCTACACCTGGAGTTATGGTCTGGGAAGCAATTTCCTATGACAGCAGGAGCACTCTCGTGGTTATCTCACGCACCCTGACGGCACAGTTGTACTTCGGTCTGGTGATTCAACCTGTTGTGCTGCCATTCATGAACAGCATTCCAGGGGGTGTTTTCCAACAGGATAACGCTCGCCCGCATACCGCTGTTGTAATCCAACATGCTCTACAGAGTGTCGACATGTTGCCGTGGCCTGCTAGATCACCAGATCTTTCTCCAATCGAGCACGTATGGGACATCATTGAACGACAACTCTAGCGTCACCCCCAACCAGCATTAACCGTCCCTGTATTGACCGACCCAGTGCAACAGGCATGGAACTCCATCCCACAAACTGACATCCAGCACCTGTACGACACAATGCATGAACGTTTGCGTGCTTACATTCAACATTCTGGCGGTTACACCGGTTATTAATGTACCAGCATTTCACATTTAAAATGGCTCTTCTCGCGCTTACATTAAGCTGTGATCTTGAAACCTTAATCGATTAAATATATTACCTATACAAATGTATTGCCACAATTTCATTCCTCTACAACTATTTTTTCGTGGTGTTGGGATTTTTTTTCCGTCAGTGTATATACATATATATCATCATCATCATGGCTGCTTGAAGGTAACACTGGACATGGCTCAACCAAGAGAACAAGCTGGATTCAGGAGTGGCTACAGCACAATAGATTATATCCACGTACTGAGAGAACTAATTGAAAGAGCCAGGGAATATGAACTTCCATTGTGCATGGCTTTTATCGATTATGAAAAAGCCTTTAATTCGGTGAAACCATCAGCAGTTACAATGGCTCTGAAATCCTAGGGTATTGAAGATGCATACATTAATATTATTAATAACATCTATGAAAATGCAAGTGCAAAGATTTGGCTGTTTGAAAATACAACACACATAAAAATTGGAAAGGGAGTGAGACAAGGTGACACCATATCTCCGAAGGTCTTCAATGCCGCATTGGAAAATGTCTTTCAATCACTGAACTGGGAAAACAAATGGATAAAGAATAATGGGGATTATCTAACTCACCTTCGTTTTGCTGATGACATAGTCATTTTTTGCAACTACCCCATCATAGCTGTAGAGTGTGATCCAAGAACTTGCTGACAAGAGTAAAGAAGTGGAATTAAAAATGAACTTTCAGAAGACAAAAGTGATGGTCAATGCTTTTACAAGAAATGAAGATTTATCGATGGATGAAGAAAAGCTGGAGATAACTGATACTTACGTTTATCTTGGACAGCATATATCGAGTGAGGATCACATTGATGAAGAAATTAATCGGCGTACAAAACTTGCTTGGAGAGCTTTTGGAAGAAACAACATAATTTTCAAGAGCAATATGCCATTATTTCTTAAAAGAAAAGTGTTTGATCAATGCATCCTTCCAGTGCTTACGTATGGTAAAGAGACGTAGACCTTAACTAAAAGAGACATACAAAGGCTGCAGACAACTCAAAGCGGCATGGAGAGGTGCATGCTTGGGGTAACCAGGAGAGATAGGAAGAGGAACTCGTGGATCCGAAAAATGACAAGAGTGGAAGACATCATGATCAGAGTTAAATCCCTGAAATGGCAATGGGCTGGACATACTGCCAGAAGGACAGACCATCGATGGACAGCCGAAATTTTAGATTGGATTCCAAAGGACAGGAAAAGACCCAGAAGAAGACCACATGGAAGATGGGTGGATGAAATTCGAAAGTATGCGGGAGTAACATGGAGGAGACTGGCACAAGACAGACAGTTGTGGAGGAAACTTGGGGAGACCTTCGTCCAGCAGTGGATTGATAATGGTTGATGATGATGATGACGATGATGATGATGACGACGATTATGATGATGATGATGATGATGATATAGCCCCTCCAACAGGAATTCCTGGGTGCGTCACTGCGTGGAAGGATGATTACCTGAGAGTAAGTGCTTGGAGAAAGCGTAGTATCACCAGTAGCCAACTCCGAGAATCACTTCGACCTGCTTCTGGTGTCACAATATGTACGCAAACGGTACGAAGCCGTCTTCACGAGTGCGAACTCAGAGCAAGGAGGCCGCTGATATGTATGTCATTGACATCAGCTCATCATCATCAAATATGTACCTGGATCCAACAGTACATTTCATGGAATACAAAGTGACACCGTGTACTTTTCACGGACGAATCCCGTTTCTTTCATTATCCTGATGCTCTACAAGTGCACGAATGGAGGAGATCCAGCACACGAATGCAATCATACTATGCGCAGGCCGTCCACTTTAGCAGCGGCAGACAGTTCTGGTCTGGGAAAGAATGTGTTTTATCCCTTTAAGCGGCCGAAGTACCTGAACCCTATAATGCCCAAAATTTTCTGCACTTTCCAAACAGAAATGTTCACAAAGAGGTTGGGTTTTACGAAAACTACGGCAAAAAAGATTTCTTTCCGCAACTCATCTGGGCAGTACATACTATAAACCTGTCATTAGTGAGAAGATATCCCCTCTATAATGATAAATATGTTATCTGCTCCATGACCTAAAGCATGATGGGGAAGGAATAGTCTCTCTGACACGGACATCATGCCACTGGGTAGGAACAAGTGACTGAAACATCCTCTCTCTCCTTTCGTAGGTTCGTTGCCATTGTTATAGCCCTTTTAGTAGGTAATCAGTCAGAAAGTATTACTGTCAATCATCTCCGTAAATGACCATTTTCTTTGAACAACAAAGCTAAGGGAATAGCAGCGTCTTTTGATGCGCAGGTTCACTTCTATTTAGACAGCCAATATGTTCGTTGGAGCTGATTTCAGCCCATTTCGCCAACCCCGAGTTAATTCGTTCCAGCCGATTAAAGGGTATAACGAAGTAAATTTCTCCGTCATTTTTGTCCACGCCGGGGCTCGAACCCGGGTCCCCTCATTCTGGAATAAGTCGCTCTACCAATTGAGCTACGCGGGCGTTCGTTATCGCTGCTATCTGCCTTTATATCGTGTGCGTCCTGCAGGCACGTCACACACCCCCAAAAAAGGGCCGGGGGCATGGCCCACGGGTCAGCCGTGACCATGAATCGTCGTAGGCAGCATCCGCTGAAGAACGTGCACTCGAGAACTCCCAGTCAATCTGGTGTGTGGTATGCAACGTCACACACATTTATTTTTCGAAGCGCTGGAGAAAGGATTCTCTTATTTTTCCTATCTCGCGGTGTGGAAAAAAACATCACACCATTGCGAGATCTTGAACAGCCGGGTCATCCGGGAAGTTCGGACGCCATTATAACGAAGTAAATTTCTCCGTCATTTTTGTCCACGCCGGGGCTCGAACCCGGGTCCGGAATAAGTCGCTCTACCAATTGAGCTACGCAGCCGTTCGTTATCGCTGCTACCTGCCTTTATATCGTGTGCGTCCTGCCGGGCAGGCACGTCACAAGGGTTAATGGCAGTACTTCCTTGAATGTTTGTCAAGGCAACATGAATGCCTCAGTGTACCGAATTGTGCCCATTGTGACACTGTTTGACGCTGCTACTGGACATGCATTGCGTTTTCTCGATGCCACTGCAACTTGGTGCGTTCCTCAAACTACCTTCCCAAACTATCTTGTTTAGGTCCCAACTGATAATGGCTGGTCCAACCCCTTAGTGTAGAATCTAGGGACCTGCTAATATCTGGGGAAGAGGGTGTCTGTCAGATTATGAGTTTACGTTCTCCCAGCGTCGGGCCAACACAATCTCAACCTCTGAGACGGTCCTTGTGATTCATGTGCGGCTAACTACGGGTATCGCAGGGCACTAAAATATATACCGCAATATTTTAGTGATCGTCAATTAGGACATTTACTTACTGTGAATTTTCGAGTTAAATAAACATCGGAAGAGTTTTAGCAAAGATATCTACTGATAATATAAGTTGCCTGAAAATTATTAGTTTCATTTTAGTAATTATTCTTTTCTGATATTGCCATTACCTTATCGTGAATACTTGCTGCAGAAAATGCACTCAGTAAAATAAAGGAGAAAAAAAAACACATCACAAAGATATAACACTGTGTGAAATAACTTGAAAAAGAGAAGTATTTTGGTGAAACATAATGGTTGCTTATTCTGTAAATTTGATTCTCCATTTCTAGTACATGATTCAGGACCCATCGATTAAAGTTTAATTTTAAAAAGAAAACCTTATGACAATACTATTTAATTTCTATTATTTGCTGGTTTCAACTGACATATCCTTCATATACCTTTATGCAATTTAACTCTTTACATTCTCTTTAGGTTCGTTCCTAATCCTTCTCTGTCCTGTCTAATCAAAGTGAAAGTAAAATTTAGTGAACCTCAAACAAACCTATGGGTAATTCCTATTCCCCTCCACAGAACCTAGCATCGTTAACGCCTTTTTAGTAGGTAATTAATTTGTCTTATTGCCTTAGTTCGTCGTTAAAATTTAAAACATATACTGCAACTTACGACAGGCTGTCTACTGATTTCTAATGAACCAAATTCATGACTGCTTCATGACTTTTCCATGACATCTTCAGTTACATTCATGACTTCTCGACAATGCGTGACACAATGACAGTCATTCTAGACTCATAATCTAGTACCCTTGGCTTGAGATCCCAGGTTATTTTTTATTTTTACAAACACTGAAATTAATTCCATGCAACAATAGTTTAGGTAAAACTGGTGTGTCTATAATATCATTGCTACTAAAATGGCTATACGGTGGTTGATGTTTTTTAATGAACCCCTACCTGAAAGCCAGTTGAGATGAAAGCTGAATGTAATTCTTATGTCACTAAAATTGCTTAACATGAATAATGTAATTATGTATGACTTGCACTATGCCATTCACCAAATTCTATGTGTTTAAAGAAATAAAAACATTCAACTTTCATCTAAGATGGGTATGGCTATTTTTAGAGATATTTTACATTACATCTATTAATACACAAATTCTTTTAACATGGTAATGCTGCAAAAACGTACAAGTTTTTATTAAGGTAATATAAAAACTATGAATGTACGAAATTTATGGAGACTGAAATTTCACAGTGAAAGACTCAGTGTTTAAGTATCTTAGCTAAACTTGTTATCTCATAATCTAGAACTTCAGCTTCTTCTTTTGCCTTTTCCATAAGCTTTATTTTCTTATCTTTTAGTTCTTTTAGTTCTTAGACTGCTCTTCTTTTAAGATTGGCCACTTCATCTTGGTCAGATTTCTTCTTCTTTAAGACTTCCACTCTTTTTGATGAAGCATTTTTGACAGCTGATATAATCGACTTTATGATGTCCACATTCAGTTCTTTCTCACTGTTAGCTAAACCACCTAACGATTGTATTGCACTGTAAACGCTTCTTTCTGTAACAACTGCATCTTCTTCTAAGTTTTCAATTAAAAGTTCTTTGTTAACAGAAAAGCCTCTTTAAACTGCATCATTGCCATGAAACATGCATAGCAGCTTCTGTAAGAACTTGATAAAGTCATGGTTTACACTTTGTAGTAAATTCATCAGGAAGTGATCCAGTTTGTCCTCCTAAGGATTGAACTGTTTCAGTTGTTTTTTTAAAGATTCACAAAATTGCAGATATTTCCTCTTCACAACATCAGCTTTTGATGAAGCCATATGGTTTTTTATATATATGTCATGGGGCATCGACTACACGCCGGTTTATAAGAGTGTCGGTTTGCGTTTTCTTCTAGGTGCGCAAACGTGTCTTCATTCAGGTGCTGATAAAAAAATAAAGTTCATGACTGCCCACTCAATTTCATTACTTTTTCATTACTTCATGACCACCTGCTCAATTTTATTACTTTTTCATTACTTCATGACCACCTGCTCAATTTCATTACTTTTTCATTACTTCATGACCACCTGCTCAATTTCATTACATTTTCATTACTTCATGACCACCTGCTCAATTTTATTACTTTTTCATTATTACTTCATGACCACCTGCTCAATTTTATTACTTTTTCATTACTTCATGACCACCTGCTCAATTTTATTACTTTTTCATTACTTCATGACCACCTGCTCAATTTCATTACTTTTTCATTACTTCATGACCACCTGCTCAATTTTATTACTTTTTCATTACTTCATGACCACCTACTCAATTTCATTACTTTTTCATTACTTCATGACCACCTGCTCAATTTTATTACTTTTTCATTACTTCATGATCACCTGCTCAATTTCATTACTTTTTCATTACTTCATGACCACCTGCTCAATTTTATTACTTTTTCATTATTTCATGATCACCTGCTCAATTTTATTACTTTTTCATGACTTCATGACCACCTGCTCAATTTTATTACTTTTTCATGACTTTCGTGACCAGTAGACACCTTGTTCGAGTGTACCACTCGACTTTACTATCTATGTTTATCATGGTAAATGCAACTTCGAGGAAAAGATTAAAGTGATGTAAAATCATCCTTTACCTTTCTTCCTTCGTCCGGTAGACGTTACTGGATCCTCGCCCTCTGAATATTAACTAAAAAAAGTTCTATCTAATCAAGTTCACAAGCATTGGCTCTCGAAATTTTAAAACTTCCTCCGGTAGTCACGCCTTAAATAGTTTTCCGGTCTTATCACACTAGCGTTCAAGTAGGTGTCATCGAAAGAAAAAGAAAGTAATTACGGTCAGGGAAGCGTTGCTGGCTGAAAGGCGAGAATGGAGAGGGATAAGATAAAGTTCGTGGAACGCCCCAACACAGTCCACGTTACTATAGCTTATTTTAAAAGCTGGAAAATCATGGAATTAAATCGTTAGAGCTGCCTCCGAGGTCTCCTGATCTTAACCCTATTGGGAACATTTGGGACGCTGTACGGCTGAATCTGGATAACCAAGTTCCATACCCCAATACATTGGCAGATCTCCGTAATGTGTTTCTTGTAATATGGGACTAGCTCCCTCATCATTTAAGTCGTAACAAGTACGCCTCGTAAGCGTTAAGACGTTCTTGGACACAGAAGTGGTGTTATCTGGTACTGAAATCCAGAGGAATGGACATTCTCCGAATTTTACCATTTTGTCTGTACTGCAGTGCGCCATTTTGTTTTGAGCAGAAATTGCTCAATAAATTGTTTTGTAAGTGCAGTTTTTATCGTTTGTGATACGTAGCCTCACTGATGTTATTTCAATACTTGTTACTTGAGTCAGGTGCATACATCTTTTATTTCATATAATATCCCTAACTTTTTGTGACCAGTGTTTCTCAAACCTTGTACGCATGCTTTCTTTTGTCCTAGACACAGAATTTTTAGTATCTAATATTTTAAGAGAACATGTATTTTTTTCAAAGAGAGAGAGAAAGAGATTACCAAAATGAAGCACGTTTTTCCCTCCAAAGGATGTACACTATATGGATAAAACTCACAGGACACCCAGAAGAGAAACACAACATAGCATTTATTGACATACGGTATCGGTCCACCTTGGGCCTTAATGCATGCACTGACACTTCGAGACATGCTTTCAACAAGGTTTTGGTACAGAGCGATAGGTATGCGCTTCCATTCAGTACATAATGCTGCCACTAACTGTTGCTTAATAGTAGGCCTTGGTTCCAAACTTCTTATGCGGCGCTGTAGTTCATCCCATAGGTGCTCTATGGGATTAAGATCAGGGCTCTATTGTGGCCAGTCCACACACGATACGGGATTATCGTCAAACCACGCAGTAACAGTCCTTCCTTTATGGCTCAGTGCATTATCCTGCTGGCACCAACAAGGCTCGGTTCCATAGTATTGCTACAGAGTTAGTAGGGCATAATTGTCCAGAATATCGAGGTAGATGTGCTGGTTAACAGGTCCGTCCACGATAACCAATGGGTTGGGACGATACCACAAAAAACACCCCCACACGCGTACACTGCCCGCTCCAAACTTGACCGTAGGAACAGTACACTGTGGTAAATAGCATTCCCCCGGCTGCCATCATTCCCACACACTGCCATCAGACTGATGGATCGTGTATCTAGATTCATCAGTCCATAGGACCCGTTACCATTGATCTATGGTCCACGATAAATGTTCTTTACACCATACTAAGCGACGAGTAGAATTCCGAGTGGGGCCGCCCAGGTGGCGCAGTGGTCTAAGGCGCTGGCCTCTGATCATTCGTCCGTAAGGGGTCCGGGTTCGAATCCCGGTCAGGCATGGATGTTGTGTTTGTCTTACGGCACTGGCTCTCTCCCTTCCCTGGAACCAGTGACCCTAAATTAGGGACGGGCGACTGCTTATAGCCCATTTGAGTTGCTCACGGTGGTCGTTAAACCTCCAAAAGAATTCCGAGTGGAGAAGACAATCTTATGAGAAGCCGCACGACCACGGTAACCTATGGAATGAAGTTCTCTGCGAATAGTACCTGTGCATACCGAGGTTCCAGCATTTTTATTCACCTGTACACTGAGGTCTTGTGCAGTACTCCGTCGATTAGCTGTAACGACTCTCCTGAGGCTTCGACGTTCTCTATCACTGATTTTCTTTAGTCTGCCGGTACGTTTTGCTGCTTCAGGCACGCCATGTGTCTTCCACTTATTCAGTACATCCAAAACAGTTGACTTGGGTATATGTTTAAACGCCTCTCGGTTTCTCTTATGGACAACCCACTAATATAACACCGAACAATCTTTCCTTTCTGAAAGTCAGTTCTCTCCCGCCGCGACGTTTTCACTCAACCCCACAATGCGATATGATCGCGGTCAGCTGCAGGCTTGTTTTTATACCGTTTGCAGCTGTAGTGTGCATTTGAACAACGGAGCGGCTCCGTTCATTTGCTTTGGAAAGGATGTCCGGGGGCTTTTGTCAATATAGTGTATACTACTAAGACTTAGAAATGGTACAAAATACAAATTAACGCATTAACGGCTTTCAGAGTGAACTTGTAAGCGAGTTAACACAGTTCACTAAGAAAACCCGTAGAAAGGTTCAACTTCAATGTCTAAGTTTTTATCGATAGAGAAAAGGGGCTCGCATGGGTTTCCCACTCTCCCTCTCTAAGCTGAAATTGTTCTTCTGGCTCTGGGGGAAAGAGTTTTGGAAGTTACACCTTTTGTTCCTTGTCTTTATTTATGTTACATCGATGATATTCTTTCTTTCTTTTTTTTTTTTTTTTTTGCCTCACAATTTAAGTTTTCTCAATGATTTTGCTGACTTAATGTCATCTCAGTTTGAGTCTATTAAATTTACTGTTGAACTTGAAAGTAACTATACGCACTACCCTTTCTTGATTTCCTGCTAAAGCGGGATCCTTCTTCGCATAATCTTTAATATTCAGTCTTTAGGGAACCTACAGCTCTACCTACTCTTATTTCTTCTTTTTCAGTCCACCTTACTCCGTATAAGTTATCTTCCTTTTCTTTTCTTATTCATAGGGCTTATTCCCATTCTTCCAGGGTTAGATCCAGGAAGATCGAGCTTGACAAAATTATAGCCATTGCTAAGGAGCATGGCTAATCCAGCGATATTGCAGACAGAGTTCATCGAAAAATTCGACGACTGGCATTCTCTACATTAACAAAGGAAACCGACAGGCCCAAATATGTGGGATCTCCTGACTACTTTCGTAGTGTTACTACTATCCTCAAAAATGCTTGCAAGTAACGCAATTTGGGCTTCGGCACAAAAATTAATAATCTTATGTGTATTGCTAAGAATAAACGGGATCCTGTCTCTATGAGTGATAAGCACGGTGTGTACCAAATTCCTCTAAAAGCCTTGGATGTTGTGGATCTGGACCAAGTTTACATCGATTGAACTTTGCGGACTTTACGAACTCGTTTATACGAACATAAATACAATGTTAAAACTCATTCTGGTTCTACAGCTCTTTCACGATTAGTTAATCGTGGGACACACTTTCCTCTTTGGGATGAAGACAGAGTTATTTCTAGTCATGCCACAAAGTGTGCGACTTTACTTGCTGAAAGCCTACATGTTTTTAAAAATGTTACTGTAAGTTGCATTGACGATTTACCTAAGTTTATTTCTCCCCCTTGGCGATTGCTGTTTGGGAGTGTCTTGGCGGAATCAAAATATTACCATACTACATAATTCTAAGATTTTTAACATGGACCGGGCAATTGTGGACTCGATGTATCTACGCATGCTCCAATGTCATGCATCATTGACTACAGTTTGTATAATCATCATCATCATCATCATTGTCAACCATTATCAATCCGCTGCTGGACGAAGGTCTCTCCATGTTTCTTGTGCCAGTCTCCTCCAAGTTACTCCCGCATACTTGAATTTAATCCACCCATCTCACATGTGGTCTTCTTCTGGGTCTTTTCCTGCACCTTGGAATCCGGTCTAAAATTTCAGCTGTCCATCTATCCTTCTGACATTATGTCTGTCCTTCTGACATTATGTCAAGTCCATTGCCATTTCGGGAATTTTACTCTGATCATGCTGTCTTCCACTCTTGTCATTTTTCTGATCCACGAGTTCCTCTTTTTATCTCTCCTGGTTACACCAAGCATGCATCTCTCCATGCTTGTTTGAGTTGTCTACAGTCTTTGTATGTGTCTTTTAGTTAAGGTCCACGTCTCTGCACCATATGTAAGCACTGGAAGGATGCACTGATCAAACACTTTTCTTTTCAGACATAATGGCATATTGCTCTTGAAAATTATACTGTTTCTTCCAAAAGCCATCCAGGCAAGTTTTATACGCCGATTAATTTCTTTATCAATGTGACCCTCATTTGATATGTGCTGTCCAAGATAAATGCAGGAATTGGTTATCTCCAGTTTTCTCCATCAATTGATAAATCTTCATTTCTTGTAAAAGCATTGTACATCACTTTTGTCTTCTGAAAGTTCATTTTTAATCCTACTTCTTTACTCTTGTCAGCAAGTTCCTAGATCATACTCTGCAGATCTGATGGGGTAGTTGCAAAAATGACTACGTCATCAGCAAAACGAAGGTGAGTTAGATAATCTCCATTAATCTTTATTCCTTTGTTTTCCCAGTTCAGTGATTGAAAGACATTTTCCAATGTGGCATTAAAGAGCTTCGGAGATATGGTGTCACCTTGTCTCACTCCCTTTCCAATTTTTATGGGTGCTGTTTTCTCAAATAGCCGAATCTTTGCACTTGCATTTTCACATATGTTATTAATAATATTAATGTATGTATCTTCAATACCGCAGGATTTCAAAGCCATTGTAACTGCTGATGGTTTCACCGAATCAAAGGCCTTTTCATAATCGATAAAAGCCATGCATAATGGAAGTTCATATTCTCTCGCTCTTTCAATTAGTTCTCTCAATACGTGGATATGATCTATAGTGCTGTAGCCAATCCTGAATCCAGCTTTTTCTCTCGGTTGAGCCACGTACAGTGTCACCTTCAAGCGGTGTGAAATAACTTTAGTGAAGATTTTATAAACCACTGATAGGTCTGTAGTTCCTGAGAGCCTTATACGTATATGTAGCAGTAATTTCCCCTGTAAATTCATTTAAGGCTTTAACATATCATATGTTTTTAATCATCACCTGAGGATGTACCAGGCCCTGACATGAAAGATCTTGTGTTTTTAATCAGTGTTTTTCGTCAAATTAAAATTTTAATCATCTACTTTGATTTTCAATTGTGTTGTACATCGTGCAAAGACGGCGTTTCCTGATATATACCCGTAGAAAGGAATAATAAGATAGGACTCGTTGCAACCAAATCTGGCCTCGCACCAAAACCCTAGAGAATGCCCTTCTTAAGCCTGCAGTTTGCTCAGCAACAGCATCATTCTATTTCATTTTTGTTTTTGCTCAACCTGTGCCTACTTTATCATGCGTTTTAAGTTTTCAATACAGTGTACCTGGAAATATGTTCCTTCAGTGTCACGTGACACGTTGACCAACTTATGGTGTTTTTCCCTACACTTGCTGTGTATGTAGCTCAATTGCAGCATATCAGTATCATCAACATTTCTCATTGCAGTGTAAATATCATTGATTTTATCAGTTTGAATTTTGTTTGTAAGACGTTTCATGCTGAACGTCTATTTTATTTCGTTATACCAATAAAGCGATTTTGAAAAGCATCGTCCGTTGCTAATAGCAAACTACAAATGATTTTTTTTTCCTTTTTTTATTTTTTAAGCAGAGTTTTCAAGTATAGAAGCTCTTAAGACGTGCTGCAGAATGAACTGTTTCTACGATTACATAACTTTTTCTTCACGCAAGTGTTACCCCAGTATGAAAAAGTAAAGCGCCATACTTCCATTCATAAACATTGAATGGTGCCCAGAAGAGTCTTAATGGGTTTCTTATCTAAGCCGCAGTTAGCGGGTGACGGACGAGCTGTAGAAACTGATGGATTTACACTAAGAAGAAGCTCTAACGTTTATCAACGTTAAAAATTCGAACACGCTTCTTTCGAGTGCTTCCTCCCCCGCGCACATACAGTGCGCACAAGATGGAGGAACGAATTCCGTACCATCTGCCACTCACGTGACCTTTACGAGGTGATAAGTCCCAGGCAGGGAGAGAAGTTTGGTTTAAAACGCGGAAGAGCAGGCAAGAGAAAAATAATAAATATTAAATGGTTTCTCACTGGAACACTGTTGAGAGTTTCCTCGGGTGCATTTCTTGTTCTATTATTAACTACCATATCAAGCAGCGTTGTTTGAAAGCTTTGCATGCTGCTAAGAGCCCATAAATACTGTATAAGCCTTGTGATAAGTGTTGCCTCGGTATATCTTATTATGCTCACGTTAAGTAAACCAGGGCGTGCACCTGCCATTCACGTGAACCTGCAATGTAACAATTTTCCCGCAAGAAATAACTGTAAGCTTGCAAATGAAAGAATCTCCTTGACTGACGCGTTTGTTATTGAGGTCAGGGGCGCTTGCGCGTGATTCGGCTTCAACGCAAAATGGATACAAGAAATGAGTAGAAATTATCTGCATTAGATTTTATTACGCACTTCTTAAGGTGGAGATAAAAGCATATCCAATGCAGCTTTCTGCTCATAGATTACTCTGAAAATTGCGCTGTTTTTGCGACCCCTTCTTGTGGGAGTCTTAGTTTTGTGAGTGAATTTCGTGAAGTCCTTCTCAGATGGTGATTTCTGAATAAGCCGTTGTCAGCATCATAGATTGCGAGCATTTGATTTCTGATTTACATAAGTTTGCGAGTATAACAGCCAATAAACTGTAATGTAAGTGATTTAAATAATTGCTGACACATTGAATAAAAATCTATAACCTCTCAGTTATTACTGTTTGTATGAAAACATTTACTATTCAAGAGAAAAGGTAAGGAAGTGCCACGTTTATAATACTTGACGTACGTAGAGCGCCACCTATTAATGATATGCAACACCACTCCAACGCGCGAAAATTTAATTTTAAAATATTCCCTATAATTTGTTTCTCAAATTTGCAAGCCACTGTTCAGTGTTTTCTTTACCCATGTGCCAATTTTCACGAATCGGAAGAATTTTTTCTATGTGAACTTAGGTAACTCAATTTTCACCATTGCAAGTATACCGCCACTTTTTCACTTGACGTCCATCTTAAGATCAGATTTTTACCCTTTAACGGCAAGCCAGGAAAACTGCCATTAAATCAGTGGCGGCGGAACCGCCCGGGCTGCCAGGGCCCGGTCAATAATTTCAGCCTTTATTTTTATTTTTATTTTATTTGGCATATGTGCAATTGCTGTGATGTGCCTTAGAAAGTTTCACTAGGTAAGTGGGCGGGTGGTCCTAATCCCCAACAAAGTTCCATAGGTATTGTTGTTCTTCTGTTTGTTCCGGGAAGCGGAAAGGGAGGGGGTGCACCACCATTTGAAATTTCGGGCCCGGTCAACGAACTTCTCTTACCGCCGCCCCTGCATAAAATAAGAGTGTTTCAGTGGTTTCTCCCAAGAGGACTCCCGTGATGTTGGTTAAAAGAAACAAATTGTCATACTATAAGTACAGGATTGCTACCAACAGGTGCAGCAGTCCCTTAGTAGTTGCGTATTTAAGCGTAGCGAACAATTTTCTGTGTATTCCCTTTACCTAACGTTGGCCCAACGCTTCCGCCAAGGTGGCCGATTGGTCAGAGGATCAGTTTTTTGACTAGTTGTCGGAGCCAAGCCCGGTTTCAAGTCCCATATGAGGCATGGACAGCTGCTTGTTGTCCTTAAAGTTTCTTGTGGTAGTTATTACACACACACACATACACACACCAAACCGCTTTGAGTTCATGCCGACATTTTTCCCGACATGTGCCAACCTCTGTTATAACGTTTGAACGCCGAATTCAAATTCTACTGTAGCGGTATCTACTGACGAAGACGCCGAATTTCCAGAAATCCAATGGGTGCTCAAGCTTTGTACATGAAGTCCAGTGGGTGCTCTAGTTCTGAATGGGGAGTTCAATGATTACCCGCTTGCAGGCCCAGTGAAGCAACGTTATAAGCGCTGGTTACTGATCTTTCGCCCGAGATGAGTCCGGGTTTGAATATCGGGTGAGGTATGAATTGGCGTGTTTCTCCCTAAATTAGGGACGGACGACTAGCCCGTTGAGTTGCTCACGGTGGTGGTTAAAAAAACCCTCCCAAAAAATATGGGTGCCCGAGCTCTTTACTTGATGACACGCGTATGCATCGTCGATTATATGCTAATTAGTCGTACGATTTAATCGGTGACAAGTTTTTAAAATTGAAACGGATATATAAGTATATACCCTATCTATTTATATAGTGTCACACCTTTGTATGCTTTATTTTACAATAGTTATGTTTGATTTTATTATTTTTCGGAAGGAACCCTGATTATTATGAATGATTAAATGGGTGCCTGAGCTCAGGCGCACCTATATGTGGTCGGCGGTTCTAAAAGACTTTTGCGGTATTTTTTTTTTTTTTAAGCTTTCATTTTTTTTTTACGATTTTTCAATGGGTGCGTGGCACCCGTTGTTAAACACCGATGAGCTATTGGACACGGAAATCGGCGCCTTATTCTGATTGGGATTTAATTTTGTTATGTTTAAGTTTTTCCTATTTCCAATATTAAAAATTTTATATTTATTGAACTATTGATGCTGAGTATGTCTAAATGTAAAACATTGTTACCCTCAATATCGGAAAGAACAGGAACATGTATTATATAGTAAAGAGGAACATAATAAAATGCGTAGATCTGGTGCAAATCCGTGATTTAGCAAATGAAATCTAGTTAGTAAATTTGAGTTAGTGATGCTGTTCAAAATTCACAAATGATGCTGTTCAAGATTTTAGTAATTTTATGGTAGATCAGTGGATGGACAACCCTGTTATTGGTCGATATGGAACTGTTATAAAGAGCGTCACAGAAAGACAAATTCCGTAGAATCGTGACACGACAGATACAGATTAAATAAATCTGTAAGAAAATCATATCCAAATATATTAGAACTTTTGATTAAGTTAAAAGTTCTATGACATTCAAAAGAAACAACATGAACTTAATATGCCTACAAAAACAAGAAAAGATATACATATAAACTTGGATAAAATAATTAAGAAATCTGTTCATGACTTCGAAACCGGAAAGAAGACACTAATTGAACACTCACGTGCTTTCGCATACACAGTGAAACTACAATAATATGTTAGATAAGTTCTTAAAATTGACCAATCACAGCTATTTTCACTGCATTTTTCTGACAAATATTTTTCCTGCATTTGTGACAAGAAAAATTAAAGGAAGATGGAATAATCTCAGAAACCACGATAATAATTTTTGGGGAACTAAGTCAGACACCTTCTCGTGGCCCTGGAAACGCAATATGCGGTAAATAACGAATAAATAACACGAACTCAAATAACTCATTTTATTAAGCGACTGGGAAAATGGGAGGGGGGGGCTCGCCACTCCTGTTAAAACCCCAGGATGAAACGCCACGATTTTGAGCAGAGGATGAAACAGGAAAGGATGAATCGGGACGTCACCGAATTTTCATGGTCCTTCGGTTGATAACCTTTCTACGGAGAAGGAAAAACGCACTATCTAGGGGGAAATACTTAGGGCTACCTTGGCAAATTCTAGAATATATTTAAAGTTAAAAAAATTAAAATATGGCACATCTTGAAGTGGGTGGGTGGCAGGGTGGGCAAGACAATTTTCAGATTGGGCTTGAGCCCCACCCTTACACCCCCTTGGCGACGACCTTGAAGGAGACAGCAATATCCATTGTGATGGCGCGTCATCCACTCCCCGCCCCCTCATCTACAGACAAAGCGGTTCTCTCGCAGAGTTATTGCGAATGTCCCACTTACACGTATCTGTAAAAAAAATCAACGATTTATCAGTATTGGGACATCGGTCAAAATAATGAGCATTTTACCTACCCCCTTTGAGAGTTTAACGACCACCGTGAGCAACTCAATGGGCTGTAAGCAGTCAACCGTCCCTAATTTAGGGTCACTGGTTCCAGGGAAGGGGGAGAGCCAGTGCAGTAAGACAAACACAACATGTATGCCTCCCCGGGATTCGAACCCGCACCCCTTTCAGGCGAATGATCAGAGGCCTTCGCTTAGACCACTGCGCCACCGAGGCAGCATCAAACGCGTTCAGCTGGTGATAGTGTGGGCGACGATATGTACAAAACATCTTTGTTTTGTACATATCGTCGCCCAAATTTCCAGCATTGAAGGCAAACCACGTAGTAGGAGACCATCATCTGCTATCACTGACATGAATCGTCAGCGAGTGGATGAATTGATTCATGCAGAGATACGAGTCATAATCCATAAGCTTGTTGCACAACTGGACTGTGGTCACAATGCTATACAGAAGAAGGTGGAAGACTTAGGTATCGGAAAGTGTGTGCGAAGAGGGTACCTCGGCAGTTGACACCCGATTTGAAGGAGAGAAAAGTGGAAGTCTGCTCTGATCTGCTGGAAGCGTTTGAAGCCAATGAAGACACGTATTTTTCCGTTCTGGTAACAGAGGATGAAACGTGAGCGTATCTTTACGATGCGGAAACAAAGAATCAATCCACGGAATAGCGTCACATCTCTTTACCAAGGCCTTGGAAGTTCAAGAACCAGCGATCAGCACAGAACGTCATGGTGACTGTTTTTTAGGATGACAGGGGTATTCATTGTCCTTGATTTTCTGGAATGTGACCGTACAGTGACCAGCGAGCAGTACATTGAGACACTCAAGAAGCTCAGAGAAGCCATAAGGAGGAAGAAACCGAACAAGCATCCGAAAAAGATCTACATTCACCATGACAATGCGAGACCACACACACATCTTTGGCGACATATTAGGCGATCAGCAATTTAGGCTGGTCGGTAGTCCCCCATCTACTGTACAGCCCAGATCTGGCGCCCTCCGATTTTCACCTGTTCTGTCCAATGAAGGACAATCTCCGGGGACAACGATTTGATAACACAGACGAGGTGAAAGTGGCTGTGAAGAAGTGGGTACAACAGTCCACACCTGAATTTTTTCAAAGAGGATTCAAGAGTTGGGTTCAACGATGGCGCAAATGCCTCGCTTGTGATGTAGACTACGTTAAGTGGTACCTCTTTATAGAGAAAGAGTTATTCTACCAATATGTGCAATTTGAACCACCTCTGTCAGTTAATAAAAATGTTATGCCCACTTTTGTATTACTTTCGGTACAACCCTCGTACATCACAGAACAAAGCTACTCTTTTCTTTGTAAAACAGCGTGGTCTAAGCGATGGCCTCTGATTATTCGTCCGAAAGGGGTCCGGGTTCGAATCCTGGGAGGCATGAATGTTGTGTTTGTCTTACAGCACTGGCTCTTTCCCTTCCCTGGAACCAGTGGCCCTAAATTAGGGACGGGCGACTGCTTATAGCCCATTTGAGTTACTCACGCTGGTCGTTAAACCTCAAATAAATAACAAAAAAAAAAGAAGCTTGTTCTCACTTTAGCTTATAATTCATTTGTTTCATCTCCGGGGGAAAATATAGTTAAAACCCCGGAACTTTTTACATTTCCTAAGCGAAGGCCTAACGAACCCAGACGACAGGGCACGGTAATTTTTGATTAACTTTCGTTTTACTTTCCGAACGTCGCATTTGAACTCCCAAAAGTTTCTATTATATGTACAGTATATGGCAACACTGGGAATCAGTCAGGCAGAGCAACCACGAAGAAGGTTGAGTGTGCAATGTTTTGGGGGAAACGTGAGGCGAATTTGTACAACGTCAGAGTATTAATACGAGTTTTCGTCGTTAATTGCGTTAACCAACGTTCCTGTTCTTTAAACAGTCTTTTTGCTAAAGATTCACGTTTGTAGTTTGGAAGTTCATCGGTTCGTGTTCCATGAGTTTACCTCAAATGATGCATCAGCTTCGCGTGCACAATCAATGTGTTTGTGGGCTTCAAACTATATAAGTGATTATTTTAATTACAATCTCTTTTCTCTAATGCCAAGAACCTTGTAAACTTAGAATATTGTTGAAACATTATAATCTTTTAAAAACTTTTGCCGAAATTATAGTTTTTGTTTAGGTGTTTAATAACCACCATGGGGGTATCTAGGGGTTATAAGCAATCACCTGACCTTAAGTTAGAGCCACCGGTTACGGAAAAGGGACACAGACTCACTCACTACAAGTAGACTGGCCCGGAATCATCTCGGACGAAAGATCTGACTCATTTGCGAGAGTTTAGCATAACGATAAACTCTACTCTTCCAAAATCCAGGTTTTTTTTTTTTTTTTTTTTGAGGTTTAACGACCACCGTAAGCAACTCAATGGGCTATAAGCAGTCGCCCGTCCCTAATTTAGGGTCACTGGTTCCAGGGAAGGGAAAGAGCCAGTGCCGTAAGACAAGCACAACATCCATGCCTCACCGGGATTCGAACCCGGACTCCTTACGGACGAATGGTCAGAGGCCATCGCTTAGATCACTGCGCCACCGGAGCGGCAAATCCAGGTTGCAGTCTCCCCGGTGGCGCAGTGGTCTAAGCGATGGCCTCTGATCATTCGTCCGAAAGGGGTCCGGGTTCGAATCGTGAGGCATGGATGTTGTGTTTGTCTTATGGCACTGGCTCTTTCCTTCCCTGGAACCAGTGACCCTAAATAAGGGACGGGCGACTGCTTATAGCCCATTGAGTTGCTCACGGTGGTCGTTAAACCTCCAATCAAAAAAAAAAAAAGGAAGAAATCCAGGTTATGTTCTGCCTTTAAAGGAGACCTCACATTCTGCGCTCAGGATATTAACCAGTTAAAATTGTAGTAATGCACTATGGCAATGTCTGATGCATGCAAAAGGGTGCATAAGAATAATGTAAGTGTAGTTGTTTCCCATTCCCGTCGACTAAAATCAGATCATTTTGTAACAGAGATATATAATTTCCTCTAACCGCACAAAGTCTCATTGATATAAATGCTCTTATTAATCGCTGTGGATATTGTTGTATTCTCGTATCTTTGAAGAGGAATTTCTGCAGCACTTTTCTGGGTGTAAGCCAAGACGACACTTGTCACTGAGGGCTCTCCAGCGATCGATGATCAAGTTCACGTGGTGTTGCTCGCATAACAAATAGGCATTTGTGAAAACAGACTATTCCAAGTACCATCTTCGTACATGGTATTTCGTTTTGCCTGATGGGCGCAGGATTCTGACTTCTGAAGATGAGTCTAAGTTCGAATCACGGGACGAGACATGGATGTAGTGTTTGCTTTTTCACTTCCCTGGAATTGGTGGTCCTAAATTAGAAATTGATGACGTCCAGTGATGTTCCACATAAAAAATTAAAATTCCCAAGTAGAAATTACTAAAATTACACCCGAAACTCATCTGACATGAGAAAATATAAACGAACTGGTATCAATAAATGAGAAAGGCTATTCAAAACAAAAAATATAATCACTGTTAAATGTATTTCAGTGGCTTAATACATGTATCTTCCCAATACTAGTTTTTCTAATTTTTTGAATAAATTTACCTCTTTCTCATTAGTTCCCTTACATGAATACGCCCAAACTTCATTCCCAGTAACTTTCAAACAAGCAGCTATTTCATTATCACAAAGTAGTAAGATCAGATCATATGTGGAGGATTTTAGGAAGAGAGTATCTGACCGCAGGTCTTAAACAACTCTTAGAAATAGGAAGCTATGAGATTTGGGCTAGAATGCCCGATAGGAAAGTGACACGGAAGCGAGGTAGAAGAAGCCCTTATTTATTACCGGGGGCCAGTACCCAGGCCCGACTGCTTAAAGTGCCCGCCCGACGCACGGCGGATATTTAGTGGTTCGAACATTTGTACCTGCCTGGGATCGAACCCGAGGTCTTCTCCGTGGCAGCACGAATGTTGACCACTAGGCCATCCGCGGCTCTCATCACACAGTAGTTGTTGGGCTACAGCATTTTAGGTCTCAGATGATAATTTTTTCTTTTCCCTAAAATATTGATCAATGACAGTCCAGTGACGCTTAAGTGGTGTGTTTTACAGTGTTTCCTTTAGTAAGAGCAGTTATTATTTGCGAAAAAACGAGAGTTTTTTGATATCATTAAATGTCAGTAATTCAAAGTGCGACGGTAGCATCTCCCATTTCCTTGTGTTCCTTCCAAAAACATTGAAATCAATTGGCTGCCTCTGTGGGCGAGTGGTCAGAAGCGCAGGTTTCGGACTAATCGGAATTCGAGCCCCAGCTGAGGCAAGGATGGTGTGTTTGCCTTCCAGCTTTCTATCTCTTTCTTCGCTGAAACCAGTAGCCCTGAGTCCTGAATTAGGGATGGACGACGGTTTATTGCCCATCGAGTTACTTACGGTGATCGTTATCCTGCCCCCCCCCATCCCCAGATAGAGCTGGACGGTTGGTTATTTCTTCTTCTTCTTCTTTTTTTTTTTTTTTTTTTTCTGTTTGGAGATTTAACAACCACCGTAAGCAATTCACTGGCTCAGTGGTTTAAGAGCTGGCTTATGACTGTTCGTCCAGGTGGGTCCGTGTTTAAACCAGGTGAGGCATGGATGCTGTGTTTGCCTTCCTACTCTAGCTCTCTCCCTTTCCTGGAATCAGTGGCCCTGAATTAGGCACGGGCGACTGCTCATTGCCCATCGAGTTGCTTACGGTGGTCGTTAACCTCCTCCTCCTCCCAAATACAGCAGGGCGCTTGTTTATATTTTTTTGGTTTGGGGTTTATTAACCACCGCAAGCAATTCAAAGGGGCCGCCCCGAAGGCGGAGTGTTGTTAAGTGCTGGCTTCTGGCCATTCGTCCGAGATGGTTCCGGGTTCGAATCCCGGTGATGCATGGATTTTGTATTTGTCTTACGGCACTGGCTGTCTCCCTTTCCTGGAACTAGTAGTCCTAAATAAGGGACGGGGGACTGCGTGTACCTCATCCAGTTGCTCATGGTTGTCGTTAAATCTCCCCCCCGCCAAAAAAAAAAAAACTTGATAGGTTTTATAAAGGCAGCTCGTCCTTAATTTTGGGTTACTGGTTCCAAGAAAGGGAGAGAGAGCTAGTGCTTAAGACGTGTACACAAACGTATGCCTCACCTGAGGTTCGAGCCTAGACCTACTTCAAACAAATGGTTAGGAGCCAGCTCCTCGTACCATTCGGCAACCGAGGAGAAAAAGGGTGACGGGTAGACAATTTCTAACAGGTTAGACGGGTTGGGTCAAAATGTTCCTGACCCGGTTTTATTTCCGTTTTACTTTTGAAAAGCAAAAAATTTAATAACTTTTTAGGGTTTTTCATGCAATATGAAGTAAGAGTGCCCTCAGAAGGAAGTGATGAAAACAATATCCGCATTTTGTAAATTTCTACTCAACATAAACTTGCGAAAATTAGTGTTGCTGATTCTGAAGCTTGATACGTTATCAAGGAAACAGCAAAAACTGAAATTAAATATAGAACAAAATTGCTCAATTCAAAACTTTTGACTGCATCGCCATCAAAATTAGGTGGAACAGCCTTAACATTGTTGCGGAGGGACTTTTTGACTCTCACAGATGTGTTTCAAAACATGTGTAAAAAACATTTAGGTTATGTCTGGCAAATGAAGGACGATAGTTTCAATACTCCCTGCTGTAAGAAAGTGAGTACATTATACGTTCTTATAATGAATTTGTTTGATCTCCATATACCCACTGCGGAGAGACTTTTTGAATGCCCTGCATATAATCATCATCATCATCATCATTGTCAACCATTATCAATCCACTGTTGGACGAAAGTCTCTCCAAGCCTCTTCCACAACAGTCTGTCTTGTGCCAGTCTCCTCCATGTTATTCCCGCATACTTACGAATTTCATCCACCCATCTCCCATGTGGTCTTCTGGGTCTTTTCCTGTCCCTTGGAATTCAATCTGAAATTTCAGCTGTCCATCTATGGTCTGTCCTTCTGACAATATATCCAGTTCATTGCCATTTCCTTCCACTCTTGTCATTTTTCTGATCCACGAGTTCCTCTTCTTATCTCTCCTGATTACACCAAACATGTACCTCTCCATGCTTGTTTGAGTTGTCTGCAGCCTTTGTATGTCTTTTTTAGCTACGGTACACGTCCCTTCACCATATGTAAGCACTGGAAGGATGCATTGATCAAACACGTTTCTTTTAAGACATAATGGCATATTGCTCTTGAAAATTATGCTGTTTCTTCCAAAAGCTCTCCAGGCAAGTTTTTTACGCCGATTAATTTCTTCATCAATGTGACCCTCACTTGATATCTTCTGTCCAAGGTAAACAAACGTACGTATCTGTTATCTCCAGCTTTTCTCCATCAATCGATAATATGATTCAGTGCAAATTTGCCCTGGTCGGGTCCTGGTCAGTTACAGATCCGGGTCAAGTCCAATTATGTGACCACCGTGTCCGAAATTTTTGACCCGTTTCAAACTCTGCTCGGCAACCGTGGCGGCAGCTACTGCTCATAGCTCTCAAATTGCTCATGGTGATTTTTATGCCCCCGCCCCCCTTTCCTCACAGAAAAAGAAAAACTGAGTTCTGACCTTCGGCAGCTGAGGAATGTGAGCTGGAGTACTGCACGGGCCGGGCTAGCGCGCCAATACCGAGTCAGGCCTTTTTTTTTAGTTTAGAGAACAAAGCAACTGCCCCGGCCGGGTTTTTCCTAGACACTTATGACCGGGCCAGGCTTTTTCCTAGACACTTATGACCGGGCCGGGCCAAATCGACCCGTTCTTTTTATCGCAATGGTAAAGAAAGAAAAAAGTCGTGTTCCCCGATTTTCTTGTGTGTTTAACTGTTTACCCTACTGTTCCTAGAGACACTCAGTGTTTTTACCAATCTGTAGGTATTAAGATGGTGAAACCATTTTGGGGCTTGTTGACAACAAAAAGATTTGACCTCGAGCGAGTGTGTATGTTGTGTAGAGGGGGAACGGGGAGTGTCTGCACTGAAGTGGGGGTGTGTTTGTATGAGAGAGTAAGACGACATGGATTTTTACTCCTATCCCTAACATGTTAAGGGATTGACTTTTGTAATGTTACCTCTTATACTACAGGGTGTCCACAATGTCTTGTTACCCCCTCCTGTAATAAGAAATGTCTGTTGTATGATGTATATGCAAGGTTCTATGTTGAGGCATCCTTAAACATCCAGTGGATCCGTTTGGGCTCAGTCATTTTCGTGACAGAGAATAATTTTACGCCATGTTCTGTGGGACATTTTCCGAAGCAGTTGCGGGGTGATACGAGAGAAAGCACGTCTCACTGCTTGTTTAAGTTCATCAGTGGTTTGGTAGCGCTGCTGTGCAACAACCTCCTTTATGAAACCCCAAAGGGCATTATCATACGTTGAGAGATCTGGGCTTCGAGGTGGCCATTCAAGTGGAGAGGGCAACACTGCCGAACCTCGGCCAATCCAACGATTCCGAAAGCCCTCACCAAGGTATTCCCGAACAGAGATTGCGTAATGGGCGGCATGGTGCCCCATCCTGTTGGAACCATACGTCATTCAGAATGTCAAGATTTCCAAGTTGTGGCACAAACCAGGTTTGCAGCATGTCCAGATAAGTTGTCTGATTCACTGGACCATCAAAGAAATGCGGTCCAGACAGATGTCGACTGTTCATTGCAGCACGTATCATGACATGCGGAGGATGATGTTCCAATTCTTCGACATAATGTGGGTTTTCCTTGGACCAGAACACAACGTTCCGTGATTGATAGCTGCGGTATATCGCACATTCATCACTGAAAATGACCTCTCCACGTTTTGGGATTGTGTCAAATGTGTGAAGCATCACTGCACATGCATCCCGTCTGCGGTTTAAATCGATGTCTGATAACTCCTGAACGAACATCGGGCGATATGCGTGCAAATTCAGGTCATTCTTCGTGTGCTTATGCAGTGTTGATCGTGGTATTCCAAGCTCCGCTGATCGTTTGCGGAGCGACTTCGTCGGTGACCTGATAACTGATTCCTCGACCGCTTGACACTGTTGCACTCTGGTTGATGGTTTTCCCGTTCGTGGTTTATCCTTCATGTTGCCTGCTTCGAAGAGTTTATGTTCCCACCGCAGAAGAGTCTGTTTTGGAGGGGCCTCTTTGTCGAATCGTTGTTGGAAATCGGCACGCACGTCACGCATTGTCTTCCCTGTGTGTGTGGACGTTCGTGTACCCAGACACTGACAACAATCCGCTGTTCCAGGGTGTATTCGCTGGTATCACACATGGTTCCGGTACCTAATCTGTAAATAAACACAATACAGACTATAACTCAACATATATATCATACAACAGATACATAGCCCACTTACATTTTTTATTACAGGGGGGGGGTAACAAGCCATTGTGGACACCCTCTAGTTCAGAGAAAGGGAGATTCTGAACGCTCTTAGTCTTCCTTTTTCTCTCTTTAAAAGGTTATATTTTTCGATAATTGTCAAAGTTTAGTTAATACTTTTAGGCTTACATTCAGCTAAGTATTTTCAATAATATCTCATTTTATTATTTAATTTTCACAATTTGATAAAATTCAATAGAAAGACAAAATATTACCAAATGGCACATCACGGGCTGAACCGAGCCTATATATGTGCTGCAATTGACGTGCCCGGGAAGGGTCGGGCTCACTAAATTAAGCCAGTGCAGACTTCTAATCTGAGCTTCATCCATCGTACGTAACCATAATATTTCACCTCGCTACGAACTTCTGAAATAGACAGAGCACATCTTCCCCAACCTTCAGATGAAGAAAACTCTAACCATTAGCCCATACAGCACAAAACGTTTCAGATATGTATCAATAATATTACAATCTCTCATTTTCTTTACACTTTCAGGGATATCTTACAATTACGTTTCAGCAACATCTATTTTGGAACATACATCTTTGTAAATTACGGTTGCGTTAAAAATAGCATTCACCGATACCACTGTTTTATAGTTTCCATTGTATATAATTGCTACCTTGATATTACATTCCGGCGAAATTTCAGATTTCTGGTTTGGCAACGGCGTGGATGCGCATGCGCATTTATGCCATTTCACCGAAACACTCTCGTATTTCCACGCGCTACTGGGATATTCATTGGTGATACTATCGTACTTGAGTTAGCTAGTTAGTTGATTTAATATTTAATCCTTTTTTTTTTTTTTGTGATTCAAGATCATCTGAAAGTAAATAATTATTTTTATTATTATAATTTTTAAATTCCAGAAAGCATTTTATAAAATCTAAGTAGAAGGCTGTGTTGTTGTATTAGTATACTATACCAGCATGTTTTTTTCTTTGCTTGAAGCTGAGAAATTTCATATTGGTAGGTATTTAAAGAAATGACGAATTTGATTTTCTTTCTTTTTTTCGCTGAAATATAGTCTATTCCACATGCGTAATAGAAATTCGACACCCTCATTTGGGACGATTTTTATTTCTTTTGTTACCAATATTGACCATTGGGAACGCCGCCATTGTTCCCAATGGTCAGCGGACTTCGTTGAACCTGTGAAAACGCAAAGAACTCGTAAAACGATTGTTGTTGCTTTTGAAACTGCTGCCGAGTGTAATATTTTTTATTGTGATTTTACAAAGTTTATTAAAACTATAATGTTCAACGTAGTAAATACGTAACAGTAATATGATGATGTCACAAATATCTCTCAAATACGTAACAGTGATATGAAGTTGGTATGTTGAAATTACAAAGACCTTTCACTGTAACGTATCAGTTATGTAACGTTTGAGGACATTTCAACGTAACCGTAAGGTTTCTGAAACATTGTTGTTGCATTGCACAACGTATCGGAAAAGTCTCAATGTTTCAGTGCTATGTACTTGTAACATATACGAAATATTCTGTGCTATGTGGAAGCATACCCGTTATTACATCTGGGTTCAAAACAAACATTACGCACGAAAGAAACGAACGCTGATGGTTACACATAGTTGTTTTCCTGGTGAGAGAAAATCAAACTAACAGAAAAAAATAGGAGCGGCTAGAACTTTTTGTTTGTTTGTTTGAAGGAAAGAAATTCTGGATTTCAACCTATTCTTTGTTTTTTCGACTTTGGGGTTAGGGATTCTATTTTGAAGTCTGAAATCCCTTGCGTGGAGCATTACTAGTAACTCGTTCTGGCCTAAGATCCTCTTACAGATTGTTAAACAAAGAAAGATAAAAAAGAAATAATGATAGGTCGTACTTTTTGAATGAGTTCAAAATGACAGTATTCTCACTTGTAGTGCATACCAGTTTGAGTTCGAGCCCCTTACTTCCAAAACTTAATCCAACCGGTCAAGACCAGCATCACAATTAGAACTATGATTCTTGCAACGTCTGTGCTTATCAAGGTTTAGCCCGTATTCGTGGCGAGATTTGTGTAAAGCTTGTAATATCTGCAAGATCCTTATGATTCAAGTAAGCAATCATTGATGAATATGTAATACGTCGAAACTGTGAATTTGCTATACTCTTGTAAGTTGAGTTGTTATGATCGTTCTACTCATGTGCTTAACAGCATTCCTATATAAAACGATTCGCATATACATGAATCTACACTGCTCAAAAGATAACGATTAAAATATATACATGAATCTACATTCCTACCACCCGCAGTGTCTGAACTGGTTCCATCTTGCCAATAGTTCTCCATGCCATCGTTCCAACCGAAGACTTCCAGAAACGAAATGTCGCGATAAACCCGTAGGAATAAAGGAGCTTCCAGAAAAGCTTTCGTTTTTTACGCTTTCCAACCGTAGGGTGAAGAAGCGTATATGCTCCAGCTTTGTCCGTCCGTCTGTCCGCACGATAACTCGCGTAAAAACGGTCCGATTTCGATGAAATTTTAGTATGTGGTTGGGGACGATCCCTGTTGAAAATGGGTGAAGTGGGGTCGAAGGTCAGGACATAGGAGCGGGATGCATTCCATTGCCCTTATGCGTCATAACTTGTTTACGTTTTCCAACCGTAGGTTGAAGAAGGGTATATGCCTCAGCTTTCTCCGTCTGCCTGTCCGCACGATAACTCGCGTAAAAATGGCTCGGTTTCGATGAAATTTTAGTATGTGGTAGGGGACCACCTGGGGACGAATCCTATCGAAAATGGGATTAATGGGGTCAAAGGTCACGTCATAGGAGCGGGATCCATTCCATTGCCCTTATACGTCATACCTTGCGTAAATATAGTTCGATTTAGGTGAAATTTCAGTATGTCGTAAGGGACCACCTTTGGATGAACCCTATTAAAAATGGGCGAAATGGGGTCAAAAGTCAGGACATAGGATCGGGATCGATTCCATCGCCATTATGCGTTATAACTTACGTAAGAATGCTTCGATTGAGACAAAACTTTATCATGTTGCTCCGGAAGTATATTTTACCGGTTCTGTTGAATATCATCGAAATGGGGTCAAAGGTCAGGTGATAGGAGCGCGATTTATTTTACAGCCATTATCCTCATTACTTGAGTAATAATTGGAGTAATGATTTCTGATATGTTGGAAAGCGTATCATAATCAATGCATTGCATGATTTTACTAACTCGTTATCCCAATCTATGATTTATTCATTCTTACGTCACATACGCTAATTTGCATAAGGATATGCATGACGCGGCTGCCTACGTCACACTCCACTGGCGTTTTCTATATTTCGGTAAGATATGACACGACTGGCTTGCATAATGTCACCAAAGCCGCAAGATCCCCTAATTATTTTGACATTGTATGTATATAATAGATGATGATGTGTGGTGTGCATAGTAGAAGCCATAATGCACTCAACGCGGATTGGTGGTAATCATTTGAAAACTTGGCACATTGTTTTCCATTGTTATTTGTGTTGTATGCTTGCTAGAAGCAAATCTATTTGCCATGTGAGTAAGAGCTCGCACGTGACCTTGAACGTGCTTGCGTGCTCTCTCATTGTCGGTGGCACTGAAATGTCCCATGAGAAGTAAATACAACTTCACTTATGTGGGCATTGTTATTGTAACGTTTGTCGCAGTCTGATGTCGATGAATCTACGTTACTCTCCCGCTGCATGCAGTGTTTCACTACCGGACTTGAGCTGGATAAATTATATTACCGACAGTTCATGGACTGTACAGTGTACAAGGTGTTTGTGAAACTAATTTCCATTACATTTCTCCTGAAAATGAAAAGTAGTGATTTTTGTTTGTTTGTTTGTTTGGAGGTTTAACGACCACCGTGAGCAACTCAATGGGCTATAAGCAGTCGCCCGTCCCTAATTTAGGGTCACTGGTTCCAGGGAAGGGAGAGAGCCAGTGCCATAAGACAAACACAACATCCATGCCTCACCGGGATTCGAACCCGGACCCCGTTCGGACGAATGATGAATGATCAGAGGCCATCGCTTAGACCACTGCGCCACCGGGGCGGCAAGTAGTGAATTATGTGCACATCTGCACATAATATTATAAACACAGTCGAGTCACATTTTTGTGACCACCTACTACTTTTGAGGTCAACAGCGAGTAGCCAGTGAAAGAAAGCACGTGTCGTGAGGTTGCTTGGAGGGTATATAAGGTGTGGTGTAGGCATCCTGGAAACATATCATTCGTTGCTGTCATGGATAAAAGGAACTATTTATTCGATTTTCAAAAGGGATGATTATCGGCTTTCGGGACATGGGTGGCAGTATTTCTGAAACAGCGCAGTTTGTGAACTGTTCGCGTGCTGCTGTGGTTAAAGTGTATCGTGATTGGAGAAATGGAACCATTGCGAATAAGGGAAGTGGAAACTGAGGAGCACCACGTGCCACTGATGTGAGAGGTGAACGTCGGCTTCGAAGGTGCATGAGGGCCGATTGACACGTTACAGTGGAGCAACTCACTAGACGAATGAACCAGGGGGCTACCGAAAGTGTGTCTAAAACGACAGTTCAACTAACCCTGCTGCGTATGGAGCTCCGATGCAGACGGATGGTCACTGCACCTATGCTGTCTCATGACTTTTGGCACTTCAGTGTATATTGTGCTACCGTAAGACACCGTGTACTTGTACATGTGATTGTATGACATCTATGTATGAGTCTGTAGACACCTTAAGACAAAAGCTATTAAGAGTAAATTTTATATTTAGGAGTTTTGTGAAATAATACTATAAAACAGTACATTTAACCTTTTCTTAAAAATAATTGAAAGTCATTGCCTATTTAAAAAAATCTCAAGTTCCACAGCATTTTGTTGAATCGAGAAATCACGATGAAAAAAAAAATACCTAATTTGTGATAAGTTCTCCTACAGAAAAAAGTAAAATTATTACAAACCTATTCAAAATTATGTATAATAAGCTCCAACAGAGAAAATAAAATGATTAAATCACTCACATTAATGAAAAAAAAATCATCATCGCCCAATTAGTTTTACCTTGAATGTGAGTATGGCTCAGTAGTTAAGACGCGAAGTATCTTCTGAGCCGAACCAAACGACCTCGGAATGAATTTCGCCACGCAAAGGAATCTCTGGTTGCAAGGGCTGAAAAATGCAGCGTCTTCAACTTTGTGAAATTTAAATACGGATAAACCCTAAATGGAATTTCATGAAATAAACAGAATTCTGAAGTTAAAAATAAAAACGGGCACTTTTAAAAACAGAAATTTCGTTAAAAGACGGACACCTACCAGCAATTTTGATGCTTGTTGTTTTGGGGAATTTTCCGTGAATTTACACACTTGTTTTTTTTACCTTATAACGTATTTCTGACTTATTACTTCTCCCATCAATTAAGAAGCGGGTTTTTTAGAATTACGACGAGGATTTTTATAAATATGCGACCTCTCCTATCAATTACGACGCAGATTTTTCTAAATATACGACCTCTCCTATTAATTACGATGCGGGTTTTTTACAAAACGAAGTGCTGAAAAACGTTATTCTATTTATAAAGTGGCGTACTATCCGCATCGGCGTTTAATCCGCAGAACCTGAATTCATATGTTTTTTAACAAATAATCCGCGGGTTATATGACGAAAAGTACGGTTTGTATTTATTTATACACTTGCACTTCGATCCTATGTCAGTTTCAGTAAATACTTCCAGATTTCTGTTCAAATTTTTAGTTCTTTATTGACGATCGACATCACAGATCTTTTGCAGTAACTATTAAACACGAAAATTAAACACATAACTATTTGGTTTACTATATTTAAGGAAAACTTCTATCGCACAATTTTTCTACATAAAATACATATATATATTTCAGAGACAGCGTTGTTTGTGTATACACTGGCAATTTTGTTTATTTAGAAACCCAGCTGATGTATTAATTTAATTTTTGCTGTAAATGGAGTTTCGGAATTTTATAAAGTGCATTTTAAAACTTCAGCAACTCAAGTAATCCCTAAGATAAAAACAATCTGTAAAATACATTTGAGAGGTAATTTCTTCTTGTTTTAGCAGATCTAACTTTTCTTTCTCAGATCATTTATCATTCACGATACGGAAATGGCTTCGGTATATAGAAGAGAAGGCAAATTATTTTTTGCGGCTAGCCAAGTCTCAGGGGTTACGTGAAGTTACACATTATTAATCCAGGTTTTGCAGTTCGCGGCCTGTCTTTTAATAATAAAATAGTCCCGTTATGAATTTTTATCCAGTTTGAAAATATATTCTTGTGCAGTGTGTCGTTCCTGTAACGTGTAGTGAATCTTTTTTTAAAACCGCTGATATACACTTCAATTTTACTAAAAAGTGCACTCAATTTACCTTTTCTACTGAAGTCATTTAGTAGAGTAAAAGGCGTGAAGGCAAAAACAGGATAACAAGATGAGGAATATCCTAAAACTAGGATATATTACCTTTCAAAAGCATTTTAGATATCGCTTTTATCTTTGATACAAGATAAATTGTTAAAATTTGAAGTAAACAACTCCCTGTGTTCAGAGCCATTGTGAGGGCAGTTTCATTGGTTCGAGCGAACTGGGTCCCGCGTATTTAACAGTACATGTATAATAAATTACAACGTGTGAAAAATCGTTGAACTTGAGTGTGAAGCACTCATAGATGATTTCGCCTCTGTTAAAGCAAAAATGTTACAACTTCGTTTGAAAAACAGCATTTATAATTCTGATTTTTTTGCGCGGTTTCACAGCTTTCTTTGATGTCACACAAATTTTCCTATATTGGACATTGATTTTTGTTAAAAACTAGATAAGTCTCAAAATTGCATAATGCATGTTCAAATTCACTCACATCGCAGCAACTAAACAGCAGTGGGGAACGTATTGGCTCCAAAATTATTACGCTGATCAAAGTGCTGTTCGGCTTGTTAGCTAAAAAACAAAATGCAAAAGAAACTCCACTCACAAAAAAATACGCACTTCGGAATTTCTCTGACAGTTTCCTAGCGAAAATTTAGGATGTTAATTATGTTCTTAGAGTAGATCAAAGTCCTAATTTAAAAATGATAGAAATATCGTATTCAAAAAGCTTTAGTTAGACAATTTTCGACATAAGTTATTCTGTTTAACCGTTTGGTTGCTTTTAATAGTGCTCTTTAATTTTTTGGTATTATTAGAACTACTTTTTATTGTTGCTTTATAAAGAACGTTTTATGTCTCATTAGATGTTTACATTTCTTTCATTTTCGTCTGCTCATACATATCCTTCCACATAGAGGAGCCCTGCGTACATGATTGGAACAGGGGCACTCGAAATTGGGGCGGCAACCCTGCATGTCATGAATGGAATACGGGATTACACCATACAATACAAATTTTGAAGATGTGAATCCGTTTTTTGGTGTAAATATTGACATGGATGGTAAGGTCAGGTAATATCTGAAAACTCGTCTCCAATGAGTTATTCTGTTTAATCGCCGCTATCAGCGTCTCCCGGATAGTGCCCGAGTGTGCTAACCACTACACCACCCAGAACGACCCAGAACCACCGAGCGGGAATCCTGTGATGGTTTTATTCAAATTAATCGGAAACTTGAAACTTGGTCGTTCTGCGGGGTGTAGTGGTTAGCATACTCGGAAGCTATCCGGGAGACGCGGTTTCGATTCCTTCTCCAGAAAGACGAAATTTTCAAGCTTTCGGATATTATCTGACTTACCATCCATGTCATATTTACACCAAAAACCGGATTCACGTCTTCAAAACCCTGCATGTATTTATTAAATTGTACCGTTTACTGATGATATCAACTGAGATTAATACACACAATTGACGTAGATTAGGCACATTAAACAGACTTACATCCATGTCTGTTGGTCGTATGAGAGTCTGGAGAATTCGAGGCCACTGTGGTGCAGTGATAGCATGTCCGGTGCGTAACTGGAAGACCCTGGGTACGATTCCCGGTGGCGGCCGATGAGAATTTTTACGTGACTCACTTATAAACGTGGAAAGAGCGATGACTTCTGCATGATGATCAACTAAGATTTTTCATCATAATTTAGTATTCAAAATTTGAAATAACTTGATTTCTTTTGATACAGATCTAAGTTAACAGAAATTATTTTTAAGTAACTGATTTCCAATGCAGTTTCAGATGCTTCTCTCTTTCATTGATTTGAAAGATCTACCGCTTGGAAATCAGATCAATTATTTTTTCGACTGCCTTTGAAAATTCATTCGTGAGTGCCACTATAGTTTTATGACAAAGCTTGTTCTGGGTGATTAAACAGCATGAAATATACAGTACACATATTTTCCGATGATTTTGTTGTATTTGAGACCGTGAAGAAAATTGTTATGAAAATATTTCTCCAATCATCAGTTTGAATCACCCTGTTGCCCAATTTTAACAGGATTTAACAATAGTCTAGCCAATAGATTATAAGAAAGATTAGCATGTTAATACTGAGGATGCTAACATTTCAAGCAACAGGTCAGGGTAATTTAAAGACAATTATTTTTGTTTCGTTTGGATCCTTAACCACCACCGTGAGCAACTCGGCGGGCTACAAGAAGTCGCCCATCCCTAATTTAGGTCACTGGTTCCAGCAAAGGGAGAGAGCCAGTGCCATAAGACGAACACAACATCCATGCCTCACCGGGATTCGAATTCGGACCCATCTCGGACGAATGGTCAGAAGTTATTGACAGTACTGGATTATTGGTTAAATTACCAAAAAATGGAACCTATCTGAGAGCAAAAATTGGACAGTCGTATAATATTGCTGAGTGTTATAAGTAAAATACTAGCAAGGATAATATTAGAAAGGATCAAGGGAGAAATAGGAAAAACCAGAACAGGCAGGTTTTAGAACCAATAGATCATACATGGACCATATTGCTACTAAACCTATATCGCAACTAATAATTATCATAGAACAATCACTAGAATGGCAGGCAAGCTTATATTTGAACTTTATTGATTTTGAACAAGCTTTCGACAGCATAAACAGATCTCCCTATGGAAACTCCTTAGGCATTATGGAATTCCAGAAAAAATAATAAGGTTGTATACTCTCCCCTACTATGTTCTTAATTACCATAGACTGGGTGATGAGAAAAGTAACCCCTTGGAAATACAGGAATACAATGGTTACTCCAAAACAAATTCCACGATTTGGATACAAATACTTAAAATTTCGTGCTGAATAGTAATCAAATCAAACAGCTGTAGAAGCACGATAAAAATATGTGACGTATATTCTAGATTAACTTTCCTTTTTTAGTTTCTTTCCCTGTGTAAATCTTGAGTTTTTCTCAGTATTCTTCACGCTTAACGAAATATCTTTTCCTTCAAACGAATACGTTTGGCAACACAATTGAGGTTGAATGCACGTGACGTATGCCTGATATAAGATAAGAACAAGAGATAAAACGACTACTGATCTATTGATTGAGGCGTTGAAGAGAGCTATTATTAAGGGCGTTGAAGAGAGCGATTATTAAGAGCGTTGTGCGAGAGCGTTGTATTGTAAACTGATGATTATTGAAAGGAGTGTTGTGATCATATGTGGTGTGTGGAGTGCATTGTGATGTTATTGTTCAGTTATGGAAGTGTCTTCTACAGCCTGAATAAAGCTTTTCCGTAAGTTGACTTCTGTTGTTTCGTCTGGCCGTTAAGGTTTTCTTTCATTTAGGAACTATTTCCTAGTGTATTGATGTGTTAAAACAGCGTAGAAGTCGAAAAGACTTTTACGCTACAAATATACGATGCAAATCTCAAAGTACTTAATAAATCCTAAAATATATACATGATAAAAACACAAGATCTTTCACATGTGTCGCACATGCATCACCAGGCTGTGAATTGATTTGGGCCAGGTACTTGCGGGTGTACATATAGTCATCGTCAGGAAACGTGCGCATAATTCTGCGCAAGATACAGTCAATAAGCATTGAAAAACATATATGTGTGGAGTATCTTATGCTAAATAATAAGTGAGTCATTTGCCAAAAATCTCCAAGCAGAAGGTACAACAATAGGAGTTTCGGTGTTACAATATTGGTCACCATATGCCATGATATATGGTGACCACTGTTATATCATGGCATATGGTGACCAATGTTGTAACACCGAAACTCCTATTGTTGCACCTTCTGCTTGGAGAATTTTGGCAAATGACTCACTTATTATTTAGCATAAGATATTCCGCACATACATGTTTTTCAATGCTTATTTACTGCATCTTGCGCAGAATTATGCGCACATGTCTCCTGACAATGACTATATGTACACCCGCAAGCACCTGGCCCAAATCAGTTCACAGCCTGAAGATGCATGTGCGATACTTTTGAAAGATCTTGCGTTTTTATCATGCATATATTTTAGGATTTATTAAATACACTGGTGTGCAAAAATTAAGGACGAAGAGGAGAAATTAGCATAACAGCGGAACGAGTAGGCAGAAAGGACCGAAAGACCACTCAGGAGATAGACTAGGGTCTGGAGAAGTTCGAGGCCGCTGTGGTGTAGCGGAAGCATATCCGGCGTGTAACTGGAAGACCCTCGGTTCGACTCCCGGTGGAGGCCAATGAGAATTTTTCCGTGACTCACTTATGAACGTGGAAAGAGCGAAACCCTTTGTTTGAATTTCCTGGCCCACGTTAAATGTCTGTATTAATTATTCATTCGCCTTCTAATTATTTCTTCAGTTGCTGCTTACCATCTTTGGTGAATCCCCAGCATTGTGCGGGGCTCTAAGAAGCAACCTGCCAAATTGGCTTGGCAGTTAGCGTGTGTGAGTCTGGAGAAGTTCGAGGCCGCTGTGGTGTAGCGGAAGCATATCCGACGTGTAACTGGAAGACCCTGGGTTCGACTCCCGGTGGCGGCCAATGAGAATTTTTCCGTGACTCACTTATGAACGTGGAAAGAGCGAAAACCTTTGTTTGAATTTCTGTATTAATTCGGTGAAAGCTATTGCGCGGTATACATCGGTTTGAACGACGTAAAGTTGCTGCCGCCGTGTGATATGGCCAACAAGCAATCCAGTAGACGACATCTGGATGATTTAACCCGAGGTCGCATCATTGGGAAGTTGGAAGAAGGTCGAAGTGTTGCTAGTGTGGCCGAGGAGTTCGGGATCGCTCAGAGCATCGTTTCACGAGCTTGGAGAGCATTTCAAACGACAGGAACAGCTGTCCGAGAGTTTAGCAGTGGTCGTCCATGAGCAACCACGGCGGCGGACGACCGGTATATTGTCCTACAGGCGAGAAAAGACAGACGGCAGACAGCGGGAGAAATCGCAAGGTACATGCAACAGACAACTGTACGTCCTTTATCGCGTTTTACGGTGGCCAGGAGGCTACACAAAGGTGGTCTGTTCGCACGACGACCAATACAGTGTCTGCCATTAACGCCTGCTCATCGGACATGGCGGTTTCTGTGGTGCCAGGAACAGAAGAACTTGACACATCAGCAATGGGGTCGAGTTCTCTTTACGGATGAGAGCCGATTTAGTCTGACGAGCGATTCTGGACGTATACACATCTGGAGTGAGCAGGGAACACGCAATCACACCTCCAACATCATCGAAAGGGACCGGTTTGGAGGTGGCGGAGTTCTCGTTTGGGGCGGTATCATGCTTGGTAGCCGTACTGATCTCCACATCTTCCAAGGAGGTTCAGTCACTGGTGTCCGCTATTGCACCGAGGTTCTCCTGCCTCACGTGCGTCTGTTTAGAGGTGCTGTGGGTCCTGAGTTCCTCTTCATGGACGACAACGCTACACCTCATCGTACAGTGGCTGTCGCAGAGCTGTTGGAGAGTGAAGATATTCAACGCATGGATTGGGCCTCAAGGTTCCCGGACCTAAATCCAATCGAACACTCGTGGGACCTTCTCGGGAGACGCTTGGCAGCACGTCACCAGCCGCCAGCAACAATTCTGCCGCTGCGATTGGCGCTACAAGAGTAATGGGCCGCGATGCCTCAACAGCTCCTTGACAACCTCGTCCTCAGCTTGTACAGACGTTGTAAATCCTGCAACGCAGTCAGGGGTGATCATATCCCCTACTAAAGACTGGATTTTTCTTGGCATCCGCCTGTCACATGGACGTTTCTGTCTTCTTTGCAGTTGTGCTCGAAGCTACCTTTTCAATAAAGTGCCTTTGTATCCTTTGGATTCCTTGTTTGGACCGTTTTGCTCACTTGTCCCATATTCTTACATCTTGGGGATCTTATGGTATGATTTGAGTCGATGTGGAGCACTTCTGCACGACGTTATATTCGAAAAACCGTCTCGTCCTTAATTTTTGCACGCCAGTGTACTTTGAGATCTGCATCGTATATTTTTATCGTGCTTCGACAGCTGTTTGATTTGACCACGATTTGGATTTGGCAGATGATATTTACTAAGTTTTACAGAAACACTAACATATAGGACAAAAAACAATAGCACTTGTAGAAAAACCAAAAAACGTTGGTCTTAGGATAAATAAAAGTAAAACAATGTTGATGAAAATAAATGCAAAGCAAAAAAACAAATAACAGCAGGAGATATACCGCTAAAAGAAGTGCTGCAGTTTATATACCTTGGTTCAGTAGTATCAACAAAAGGAAATACAATTGAAAATATAAATAGAAGGAAGCAATTGGCTTATTCAACATTTATCCAACTTGGAAACATCTGGAAAAATAAGAACTGGTCTGTAAAAACTAAAATGAGAATATTTAATTCAAATGTAAAGGCAATACTTATGTATGAAACATGGATGCTGAACAAAAAAACATAGTTAATAATGTTCAGATCTTCTTAAAGAAATTTTTAAGAGAAATACCTGGAATATATTGGCCAAAACAATTACCAAATGAGGAACTATGGCAGAAAAAAACAAGAAACCTATATTGCAACAAATACGCGAAAGGAAATGGAGGTGAAAGGGTCATGTGTCGCGGAAAGAGGATAAAATAATAGTAAAATAGGTTTTGGATTGAAACCCACAGAGTAAAAGAAGACAAGAAAGACCAAGAGAAACAAGTAAAAGAGCAATAATGAGGGAAATAGCAAATATTAATAACAACTGGAACCAAATAAAAACAGAAGCAATAAACAGAGTCCGAGGATTAAGTAAGTATACATAGATAGTACTGCTGCTTCATGTACATCATTATTCTGCTTTCGTGAAAACCCCATGAACTACTAACCCTTTCATCTTCTGAAACGAATTCACTCGGGGTTAGCGACAAGGGCTGAAATCAAGTCGAACGGATATATTTGCTGTCTAAGAAATGGACGGAATGCGGCTGGAACGAATGAAGCTGTGCATCGGAAAGGGGTACTTATTTCAGAGAAGGTAGAGAGCCAGCGCGGTAGAACAAAATTACCATCCATATTTCACCCTGGACTCTAGCCCTGACCCAACACGCACGATGAGCCAGAATCTCGCACCTCTAACCACTCGGGCAGCGGGGTTGCAAATAAATTTCACTTGCCCACTAAATTTATATCTTTTATGTAATGTTTGTGTTTTGTTATTGAAAATTTGTTTATATGGTGCTGGTGTTCCATATTCCTTCAGCATAAAATAATGGCTGATTATTTCCAACTCCTCAGGAAGAAAATCGCAACTTCATCTGTCAAAACAAAGCTGTAATATATCTTCATTGAAAAATTAACTCACTGCTAAGTGCGTGCATACGGAATGGACCATTTACAGGTGTGCGCTTCTTCGTAAATTATTTCGCCACTGCTCTTCCTAAGTAGTTCGTACGAAATTTTGCAGTCTTTCCGTTAATCTGTGTGATGCATCATAAGGAAAGAGCAAATGAATGATTTGCTTAAATAGGTCCTCGAAATCGTGATCACGAAGTTCAACATGTATCTATTTTTGCATTTCGGCGTTTACTGTTTACGAGAGAGAGAGCGCTGCCTCAGTTTTTAGCCCCAACGTAATTATAGCAGATAACGCTGTTTGCAATCAGTAAGAATCCGTCTAATTAGAATTTGTACACGCCAGTTAACTGTCTTCCGCTCTCCAGGAATTTTCGCAAACTTTTCATGGAAAACTATTAAAGCAAACCAAATTCAATTCCGAGCCGAGCACCCATGTTAAATGTTACCTTCTCCGTTATTACTGATTAGAGGAACAATTAAAGCCAAACTGGTTTCTGTACTCGGCAAGATTTAATCGCCGCTCGTTCGTGGAGTATCCTCGACTCCGGTTCCCAAACCGAAACTCACTCAGCCTGAATGAATACTTAATGAGATGAATTACGACCATAACGACGATAACTGATACACCCTCCTCCCGCTTCAAATATTCATGGCAACCGGGCCTAACCGAATTCGGGGTTTAGTGGGACACTGTAGGGTGAAGCCATGTGGGAGATTAGGGGACGAACTCGAGTTATGAGGCGGAAGCATGAAATGGGCTCACGCTGTCGGGGATTATGAGTGGGATTATACGACGGACCTGGCCTGCATCAGAGACCAATTTGTTTCAGACCAGCGCTAAAATGAGCGGAAATTTTAGGAAGTTTTAGGACCCTGAAGGAGAAGAACATAACCAAAACAACTGGAATAACGAGCTTAGAACTGCTGTGGAGTTCTGATCGAAGGATTAAGTAACTACGTGTGTTCCCCGAGCATGGCGTTATCCTCTAATTATTACATACGGTGGTGTCTGAAGCAAGAATTACAGTTTGCCTTCCATCGGTGCTCCCCTTTAATTCTTTCGATTACATTATATCGCTTGATAGGAGGAAAAACTAAGAAAGAGTGAAACCTGAGGGTTACTCTTATGATATAAAGCAGATTATCTGTACTGAGTTTGGTCCAGAGGGATTCGAAAGATCATAAAATAGAAAGAAAGCAAGTATTGCTTCAACTGATGCACATATAAATCTAACCATATTAATTGAAATGACGTAGATGGAACAATAGATCAGCTACTTTGTCTCCCCCATAGAATATTATCAATTACTTTTCATTATATTTCTTCAGTGTAAAATAAATAAGTGGTGTGAATTTATTTTATTTATTTATATTTTTTATTTCAGCTGTTTTAATACAAATACATTTGAAAAAAAAATGACATTGTTATAATGATTAAATCAAACAGCTAGGAAGAGAGGGGGAAAGTCCTAACAAAGACTTGACGTAGCCCCAGTCTCCCTGTATAAACACATCAAGTCAAGCCCCGCAGAAACAGCAAACCAAATTATTGAACGTAAAATTAAATAAACATTTAAAACAACTAGGAAAAAAAAACAGATGTAAATGCAGTCTTTCTCCACCCACTACCTATAGTGCGCACACTATCGCTCACACCTTCCCACCGTCACATACTAACAATCCCACCCCCTCACCTCTAATTATTATTTAACGAATGAAGCTTTAGTTTCCTCTTGAAAATATTCAAGTTAGTAATCTCAAGAGGTAATGAGTACCAGTATTGCGGTCCCATGTCATTTATCATCATCATCAACAATTATCAATCAACTGCTGGACGAAGGTCTCCCCAAGTTTCTTCCACAACGGTCTATCATGTCAGTCTCCTCCATGTTACTACCGCATACTTTCGAATTTCCACCCATCTCCCATGTGGTCTTCTTTCTAGGTCTTTTCCAGTCCCTTGGAATCCAGTCTAAAATTTCAGCTGCCTCTGCCTTGGCCAAGTACATTCCAGCTGCAGCAGACTGAGGGCCAAGATTTAAGTTGTGGAGTCATTTTGCAGGATTTGGCCATAACTCACCAAGCGGGTTGGTGAGTGTGGGATAGCATTTCCTCTAATCCCGATGGTATAGTTATACCGCCATTGGCTGTCGTCAGAGCTCCTTTAGTGGAAACAGGATGCACCACGAGAAGGCGGGATTGACATTTGTCAAGGAAAGGCTGTAGTATGTTGCGCATCACCTGATCTTGCATCCCATGTAATTTATACTTTGCATTATATATAATGAGTTCCGGGAAAGACAGGTTTCAGCAAGTCGTGATATCTGGTATCTTAGATATGTATTATTATAAATTCATTATAGGTATTATTTTTAATCCTTTGTACATTATTTTACCTAAATTAAAATTATATAACTGATTAAGAGTTAAAATACCATATTTCCCTGGATATACTCTAGGAAAATGTCTAAAGCTAAATTGAGATTTATTAGATGGTGTGAAATTATTTTTTTATTCCAGAAGTCTGACAAATTTATTTTGTAATACCTGAAGTCTGGATATATTTGTTAAAGTGGTCTGTCGCCATAACAGCATACAATAGTGGTGAGACGGTACTAATGAGTAGTATAATAATTTTGGAGCCCCAAGTGACAAGACTTAGACTATGAAATCAATTAACATCGCAAGCTTTGTAGTCATAAATTATATATAATTTATTCTATTATCCACAGTTCTATTATTTTATTGTCAATATTTTTTTGTAATACCGACGACATTTCAATTGCTTGCGTAGAGAATATTAATGCTTTAGATTTGTTAGTATTAACTAAAAGATCAAAATTCCTGAAAATAACGTTCTGCAAAGTGGCCGGCAGGTGTTCGTCTTTTAACGAAATTTCCGTTTTTAAAAGTTCTCGACACTTTTCGCTTCCGTATTTTGACAGTTTAACGACCCTGACTAATTTCTAGCTCTTTCTCAACATAGCCGCGATCCAGAGAGAGCCGTCACGTAATTTTGTTTTGGTTCGTTTCCCGAAATAGAATCACCCATTAGAAGAAAAATAGAATTCAGGCCCTCTTTTAACGCTAACAAAGACGAACAGTTAATACCGCTATAACGAATGTGGCTCGAGACTTCTCTAGGGCTGGTTAATGAAATGTTTTATTTGACTTTGTGCCGTCCGTGCTATAGACACTAGACCCTAACTTGGTGTTTCCCGTAAACCGTCGCTGCTGCTACGCTACCCAATATCAATCGCTCTCCGGAACACTAATAGTCTTCTACGTCAACTCGCTGACCCGACCGCTCTTTCCAAAACTCCGGTCCCGTCTGTGTCAGATCATAGATCAAATCATGTGTATAGGATTTTAGTAAGGGAGTATCTGACCCCAGGTCTTAAACAGCCCTTGGAAGTAGGAAGCTATGAGATTTGGGCTAGAGTGTGCCTGACAGGAAAGTCACAAGGAAGCGAGGTAGAAAAGGGGATGAAGACTCCTTTATTTATTATCGGGGGGGCAATACCCAGTGTCCGACGGCTTAACGTGCCCATCCGACGCACGGCGGATATTTAGTTTTTCAAGGGTTCGTACCTGCCTGCAATCGAACATAAGACCTCTCCGTAGCAGTCACGAACGGTGACCACTAGGCCATCGGCGTATCAGCGTCGGACTAGTGGTCAGCGTTCGTTCCGTCTGTCGCCCTTCCACTACAAAAGTAAAAAGAGTCCGTTCTCTCTTGAAACTTCAGGAAAACTCTACTATACGATTTCCGAGTTATCTTCCTCACGTGCGGCAATCTATCACACCCTTAAGTTTGTATTTCACTCCTTAACGCTCCCTCCACGGCAACCGTAACCGTAGATGACAACGTGGCGAGCACGTGGTCTCTCCGACGCCATCTTGGATCACCACGTGTTCGCCACGTGGTAGCATCATTTTTCCTGACCAGGGAATTCTGAATCCTTTGTTCGCCATTTTATTTTCACCACGTTGTCATTTTGTGTACCACGTGTTTTGGGGTGAGTCACCATGTTGGATGATCTCACACCATATGATTTTCTCGAACGTCGCCATCTTTTGTCCACCATTTTATTTTTCTTACAACGTGATCGATACTATTTTTCCCGAAATTTTACGACGTAACGTCACGACGCTGGGGAAATTTTCTTTCAAAGTGAATAAAAATCTTCCGCTTATCAGCTCAGGATCAAAACCCCTGTGCGTAGGTTTAGAAGACTTAACGCCTTATCCAATTCGACTATGAAATCAGGTACGGATTGCAGCTCGAAAGAGGGTGTACTCCCTCCTCCCCCGAGCAATCAGAACATCACCAATCCTCTACATGGAGGGATTATGTGGGTGTGATCTCATGACATCACCACTTAAGCGGTCTGATCAGTACCATTTTCTTTCATCACGTGATTGACTATGACGTCAGTGACGCCGCTTATCTCTTGAGCTGGGGGTATAAAAGCCCGACTCCATACGCTTTTCCTCCAAGGGCCGCGGGTGGCCTAGTGGTCAGCGTTCGTGACTGACATGGAGATAACCTCAGGTTCGATGCCAGCAGGCACGAACGCCCGATCCACTAAATATCCGCCGTGCGTCGGATGGGCACGTTAAGCCGTCGGACCCCGGGTACTGCCCCCCCCGGTAATAAATAAGGGCGTCTTCCTCCCCCTTTCTACTTCGCACCCGTGTCACTTTGCTATCGGGCACTCTAGCCCAAATCTCCTAGCTTCCTATTTCTAAGGGTTGTTTAAGACCTGGGGTCAGACACTCCCTTCCTAAAATCCTCTATATATGATAATAAAATTTTTTCCTTCTAGGGCAGCGGGTGGGCTAGTGGGCAACGTTCGTGAATGCCACGGAAAGGACCTCAGGTTCGATCCCAGGCAGGTGCGAACGCTCGATCCACTAAATATCCGCCGTGCGTCGGTGGTCACGTTAAGCCGTCGGACCCCGGGTACTGCCCTCCCCCCCCGGTAATAAATAAGGCCGTCTTCCTGCCCCTTTCTACTTCACTTCCATGTCACTTTCCTATCGGGCACTCTAGCCCAAATCTCCTAGCTTCCTATTTCTAAGGGTTGTTTAAGACTTGGGGTCAGCCTCTCCCTAAAATCCTCTACATATGATCTGATATGATCTTTTCCCTCCATATTAAGTTAGCTTCCGTTTATAACAGTCCAGGGAAGGTACCTTCTGACGACGATCTTGACATCCCCTTTGGGGACCCCATTCCCACTGTAGTGGCTGGTGACTGGAATGCTAAACATCCTGACTGGTTCTGTCGTTCAACTAATAGTACTGGGGTGGAACTATCGCAATACATTTACAAGCTGGATCTTACAGTTGCAAGTCCGGTCCATCCTACTTGCATCCCATCACACGGGATTGGAGATGTCATTAATTTTGCTGTCGTCCAGTTTGTGAGGCACTTTCATCAGGTCTCTGTGGTTTCTGGGTTTGACTCTGATCATGACACAGTCCTACTGAGATTAAACGCAGTCGCAGCTATACCCGGCGGACGATGATGTATACTGATTGGAAGTTGTTCCAGGAAATTATTGCTCAGGTTGATCCGCCTACGGTGAACACTAGTACTTGCTCGAACGTCGACAGTGCGGTGGAGGAACTCACTCGTTGCATACAGGCAATCTTGGATCGATGCAGGAAGCCCTCAGCTCCTACACATTTTTTTTTTCCTTTTTGTTTTTTCACTTGGTAAAATGCCTTTACTACCATGTTGCATGCATGGCCATCCAGAAGTGTTTCGACCGAAGTGGATGCCATTCACATTCTTTTTCGATCTTGATTTAACGAACACCATGGAAAATTTTAACAGGTAGTTGTGTGTTTCTAATTTGGGGCCACTGGTTCCAGAAAAGGGGGAGACGCGAGGTCGTAGGACAAACGCAGCATCCATGCGAGCCCAGATCGGTTGCCTGAACAGGAACCAGCGCCTTTGATCACCAGGCAATCGGAGCATCCCGCCGTTATTTGAAATTACGTCAAATTATATGTGTTATCCATGTTCCTTCATTACACAAAGTTGCCACGCTATCAAAACGAGTCAGCTCTCCTTTTTGCTGGAAGGACATCCAATTTGAAATTACGTCAAATTACACGTGTAACCCATGTTTCTTCGTCACACAAAGTTGTCACGCTGTCAAAAAGAGTCAGCTCTCCCTTTTGCTGGAAGGACATCCAATTTCGTGGTTTCGGGCGTATTGGAATCTTTTGGAAGAGAGGTGAATGTCATAATTTCTTTACTAATTCAGTGTATTTCTGTGGTATTTAACGCCAGGTGAATGAGTCTGTGTATTTAGGAAGCATGTTTGATAGAGAGAACAAATTAGATGGTGAAATTAGTAGGCGAGTGAATTCTTCATTGAAAGCCATAGCTGTTTTAAGAGGTTTTCACAGGAATGATGGGTTCTCAAGAGAGTCCCGCATGGCTGTGCATTAAAGTTTAATTGTTCCAAATCTGATATATGGCAGTGAAACTGGGTGCTACAGAAGAAACGTAAGAGTCGTTTGTGCGCTGGAGAGATGGGTTACTTACGGGAAAGGGGGTGTTTGTGGGAAGACACATTCTGATCACGTGAGGAAAAAAGATGTGTTACAGTTGTGTAATGTGAAGCAAAATGTTGTTGCATGGTGGAGACTAATATTCTTAGGTGGTTTGGCCATGTTGAAAGAATGAGTGATGAGATGCTTACTAAGAAAAAATTTCCGCCCAAGTGTCATTAAAGAAAGGCAGAGGAAGGCCAAGGAAACCGTGGGAGGACCGGAGTCAGGAGTGTCTGCATGAGAAAAAGATTGAGTATGAATCGTAGAATGTCTTGTGTGTGTTGTGTGATGGATGTCACTGAAGCCTGAGTTGTGTGTCAAGATCGCTGTAAATGGAGAAGTTTGACACGGCAACAGTAAGTAAATAATCATTTAAAATTTTATCTGGTGGTTTGTATTTCTTTGTGGAGCTAACTTCTGAATCTCAGAGAACAGCTGAGTGATATGTACACAGTGCGTCAAATAATTTTTAAGACTGGGTCTGTAAAATGAAATAGAAACAAGAAATTATAATTTGTTTTGGTTTGTTATTCAAAATAAGTCCCTCCGGCTTCAATACACTTGTTACAGCGATTTAATAATGATTCGAATGCCTGTTCCAATTCACTTTGCGGAATTGCCTCCAAAGCACGCGTCGAAGCTGTTTGTATGGCCAAAATATCATCAAAATAACGCCCTTTTAACGTCATTTTAAGTTTTGGGAATAAAGAAAAGTCGCAGGGTGCTAAATCAGGGGAATACGGTGGATGAATCAACACACAGACGTTATTTTTCGCTAAAAATCTACGAACAAGAAGTGAGGTGTGACTGGGTGCATTATCGTGCAACAAACACCAACTGTTTTCATCCCGATATTCTGGACGAATGCGACAAATTCTGCCCATCAAACGACTCAAAATATTTAAATAAAACTCACCAGTAATTGTTTGTGTACTTGGAACAAATTCTTTGTGGATAATACCCTTACTATCGAAGAATGTAAAGAGCATTGTTTTGATTTTTGATGGAACTTTTCCTGTTTTTTTGGCTTGTGGCGAGTTTTTTTACTTCCATTCCGCACTTTGTCGCTTTGTTTTAGGATCATATTGAAAACACCATGTTTCATCACCAGTAACATTCGATTTTAAGAAGTTTGGATCATTTTCAGCGGCTGAAATGATGTCTCTGCAATGTGCACTTCTCCTTGATTTTTGTTCATTGGTTAACGTGTGTGGAACAAATTTAGTACAGACTTTTGTTTTGCCCAAATCTTCATGCAGGATGGTTCGAATCGTTTCTTTGTTGATGTTTAAAGACTCTTCCATCATTCTTAGTGACGCCCATCGATTGTTTGCCAAGAAATCTAGCACTTTTTCAATAATCTCAAGTGCCCTAGATGAACTTGGTCTTCCGGTATGCTTATCATCTTCTAGCGTATCTCTTCCGTCCAAAAAACGTTTGTGCCACAGGAAAACATTTGATCTACTTAAACTAAACTCACCGTAAACTTGTTTCATCATTTGGTATGTTTCCGAGGCACTTTTACCAAGTTTTGCGTTAAATTTAATAACAGCCCTTTGTTCCATCTTAATAATTCAACATGAAAAAAATTGTACTTCTCTAATGAACGCCCGTTTCGTTTGAGTTACTTTAACAACTGCGCAGTACTTTTGGTAGAAAGCAAGCAGATGTTCACGGTTTATAACGCATTCGCGATTACACTGGTGGCGCCACCGTAGACTGAAATCTAGCGCCAGTCTTAAAAATTATTTGACGCACTGTGTATGTGTGTATTTAACGCCGGTTATTTTTGTTATTGGTATCCCAGTTGCCGTTTACCATAACGATTGCATAGAACGAAAAACGGTTGTAAGATTAAAATATAAACATGGGCACGTGGTATATAACAAACAGTTGGAATATTTCCTCCGATCAAAATTCTCAGAAACTGACGGATTGAAGTGAATAATGCACTTGTGAATCTCGATTGCTTTTTTACCTCACATGAATCGCTGATGTGGGAGGAGTTTTGTCACACACACAAGCCATGCTGCAGTAGTAAAAATATATTGACAGATATAATTCTCTAAAGATTCGTCTGGAATAGACGCAGGAAGTGAAAGACCTCGGAATTTCTTGGTTTCAAATCTCCGTAAATTTCTTTTTCTTAGGCGCTTTATGAATCGTTTATTTTAGAACAAGCAGTCAGTGCATAGTTGAGAGACAGAAAGTGGTCAAAGCTAATCGAATAACAGAATGGGAACAAAACGGAATTCATCGCGAATGACATTGCAAAACTTAGCAATAAAGTAAACGACAATCCCCCCCCTCCCCAAGCCTTCTGGAAGTAAAAGATATTGGTTAGAAGGCGAATTTTGCGAACACAAATTGCATTTCACGGGCGCTCTGGCGATTAACTAATCTAATACAGCGGAGTTCCGGGTGAGGTGCTCTTTTCTATTCACTCGGAAACTTTGATAAGCACTATAACTGCCTTTTTAAAATACTTTGCATTTAACCCGAAGTGTCACGAGAGAAAAATAATCTCAAGTTCATAACAGATGGTTCTTGTACAGAAAAAGAATGCTCTCCAGAAGTGAGTCAGTAAAAAGGAAAAGCACTAGAAGACCGCTTTCCGCAATGCTTTTTTTTTTTTTTAAAGCGCTCCTCTCTCTTTCTCTCTCTTCCTCCTTAACAGAGAGAACCCTCTGCAAGAAACTTTTCCACTTAAGATTATGCTCTTGGCGTTCTTCCAATCTCCCACAATTCTTTGGCAAGCAGAAATTGAAAAACTTGAACACGCAATATGCTCAACATATGTTCCCTTACACAAACTTACTCTATGCTCTATTTTTTCGGTACACGTAGATATATATATATTTTGTTATGGCAAAGTATGTTAGTGTTGTATTTGGAATTTTTCAGAGGAGAAATACATGCGCTCCTTCTGTTCTTTTTATGCTTCGTTGTTTACAAAGAGAAACGGGGGAAGAGGAAGGTATATAGAAGCATTAAAATTATCATAATTTCTTTTATTCGAAATGTTTTGGCCGCTTTCCAATATATAGGCTCGACAGAAGCAAGTGACATTAAATTGAACACCTTCCGAATAAATGCTATTTTAATAGCAATGCATTATACATGAAAATTTTTGCGGGGGTTTTCATATATGATGAAATAACCATTATTTCTTTTCCCAGAATTTGAAATATATATTAAATCATTGGAACAAATATTAGTAGAATGACGAAGAAAGAAAAATATTTCGTGCAAGAATAAAACCAACTCATTCTCGTACGAAAAAACAACTGGAACGAGAAAAAATATTCCCAAAACATTTTTTTTTTTTTCCAAAATGAACTTCGTTTTGGTTAATAAACAACTGTTTATTATTTAAAGGAAATTTACTACAGTAAAAATAAATAACATTTCGTTGTATTTAAAACATTAGAATAAAGTACTCATGAATCTCGAATTGTTGTTTGAACTCAGCAGATTGTTTGCAGCAAATCTTCTTATTTTGCACCCCCTTGAAAAAAAAAAGAGATCGATTTACTCTTTTCGCAATTAAAAATATGTTTGGTTAAATACGATAAACAAAAAACATGATTTGACTTCTGTTTACACTGGAAATATGGAAATTCATAACACACGCAGCTGATATTAACAAGTTAGTAAAATCATGCAATGCATTGATTATAATACGCTTTCCAACATACCAGAAATCATTACTCAAGTTACGAAGATAATGGCTGTGGAATGAATATCGGTCCTGTGCCCTGACCTTTGATCCCATTTCGATTATATTTAACAGAACCGGTTCGGTATACTTCCGAAATAACATGATAAAGTTTTGTCGCAATGGAAGCATTTTTACGTAAGTTATGATGCATAAAGGCCATGGAATAGATTCCGCTCCTATGTCATAACCTTTGACCCCATTCCCCCCATTTTCAATAGGATTTGTCCCCAGAAAGGCCCCTACAACATACTAATATTTCATCTAAATCGAAGAATTTTTACGTAAGTTATGACGCATAATGGAGATGGAAGTGATTCCGCTCCTATGTCCTGACCTTTGACCCCATTTCACCCATTTTCAACAGCGTTTGTTCCCAGGTAATCCCCTACCACATACTAAAATTTAATCGAAATAGAACCTTTTTTACGTTAGTTATGACGCATAAGAACAGTGGAATGGATCCCGCTATTATGTCCTAACCTTTGACCCCATTTCGTTCACTTTCAATAGGGTTCCTTCCCAGGTGATCCCCTTCCACATACTAAAAGTTCATCGAAATCGAACGATTTTTACGCGAGTTATCGTGCGGACGGACATACACACAACGCGTGACGTAATGAGGCAGATGGTAATCGCAACCATCTGCTCGCAAGAGTGTGACGTCATAAAACTTTAATAGGATCCACACACAATGTGTGACGTAATGACACAGATGGCGTGACCGCGCGCCAACATCTCAAGCTCGAGATTGTGACGTCATAAAATCGTCCCCAGGTGGTCCCCTACCACATAATAAAATTTCATCGAAATCGAACCATTTTTACGCACGTTATGACGCATAAAGGCAATGAAATGCATTCCGCTCCTATGTCCTGACCTTTGACCCCACTTCACCCATTTTCAATAAAGTTCATTCCCAGGTGGTCCCCTGCAATATACTAAAATTGCATCGACATTGAACCTTATTTACGCAAGTTATGACGCATAAGGGCAATGGAAGGGATCCCGCTCCTATGCCGTGACGTTTGACCCCATTTCGTCCATTTTCAATAGCGTTCATCCCCAGGTGGTCCTCTACCACATACTAAAATTTCATCGAAATCGAACCATTTTTACGCGAGTTATCGTGCCGACAGACGGACAGACGGACAAAGCTGTAGCATATACGCTTCTTCAACCTACGGTTGGAAAGCGTAAAAATGCAATCACAGATAAAAAAGATCTTATGCGTTATGAATGGAGATAATGTAGAGCAAGTGAGACTATACAAATACCTCGGTAGTATGGTCCAAGAAAATGGAAAATGTGACATGGAAATAAAAGAAAAAAAGAATTAATGAAGGAAAATATGCATTTTATAACAAGAACATTTTTTTATTGACAAAATGAATAAAAATTTAAAGGAAGGCTTATAAGTGCTGTATTCCGTCCCATGAGGTATTGCAAAGAGTTGAAGAAAGGAATTTACTAAAGACCATTAGAAAAAGAAAATATAACTGGATAGGACATGTGTTAAGAAGAGACAGCCTGTTGAAAAGAATGATAGAAGGTAAAATTGAAGGAAAGCGACCAAGAGGAAGGAGACGAGTAATGATGCTTGATGATATAATGGGCACAGGAAGCTGTCAAGAATTGAAGGAGGAAACTGTAGAGAGAACTTGCTGAGTTACCGTTGGACCTGTCAAGGCAGAAAACTACTGATGATACGTTAACTGAAGTTGTTAAAACAACGGCTTTTAATTATGCAAATAATGTTTCAATGAAATTAGCATTATTAAGAATAGATTATGAGGAAAGCTTTAATAGTATAACTATACTAGTAATCCGAAATTTCTTGTTGTAGAATAGAAATCAAGGTATCCAAGCTTTCCCACATCAACCAGATGGCTTTTTCAAGGAAGGTAGACATCAAACTGCAACCTGAATAATAGAACGGTTCAACAATTTGAACGTGGTGACTTGACTTGACAATAACGAAGAGATGCGAACGTAATCAGGTATTCAAAGACACGAGGCGCTATGCTCGTTTAGCACGCGGAATCATGGAAGGAAACCCAAGAGGCAATCACTATTTGAAGAACTGGTTCCAAACTCGTGGCAACACCAGTGAGACGCGATCATTGCACGACTCGCTATTGGTTATGATCTCTAAAGTTTCGCGAAGGGCGGCTGATTTTAGGATGGAGTAGGAAGCCAATTTCTTTACGTCATCCCACATAGAAGCAGCGGGCTTGAACTTGACTTCTCTAGACAGGGCGTTCTTTATGCCCCTTTTATGTTCGTTGACTCTAATTCTAAATGAACGTTTAGTCATTCCAATGTAGTATCGCGTGGAGCCGTCCGGATATAGTAGATGAATGGCATAAACACCTGCTTCATTGGAAGAAAAAGCGATTATCTCAAATTCTGCCTAGTTCAGCATAGCGATTACCGTAAATATTTCTAGTTTGTAAAAGAAATTAATTGCTGCAAATATTGGTATTTGATAAAATAGGTGTTTCCGCAAAAATTGTAAATTGGGTCGAAGTGCTTATCGAACATAATCTTAGCTGAGGGATTTTTTTTAATATGTACAGATGTATGAAATGCTGCTAAGTTACATTAAGCATTGCTTATTATTGAGCGAAAACTACGCACTAAATTTTTCTTTTGTACAAATAAGATGGGAGCTTAATGTAGTTTAATATTTTATGTACCTCTACTCTGTTATGTTCAGATGTACATAAATAAAAAGATATGCATCCTATCAGGGGTGTATTTAGAGGGAGACAGGGGGCCTCTCCCCGAAAGAAGTTCGTTAAAATGTGTCTTACATTAGAAAAAATTATTTTATATTTATTAAAATTGCATCAACTTACAATAGAAAATAATGCTTTAATTTTATCTTCTATTTTCATTAACTTTTATTTTGTCCTGATGGATTTCAAAAACTTCCATTTTTCGGTCCCCCCATCCCGAAAAAAATTTCTGTATACGCCCCTGCATCATGTAGATTATGTTTAAAGCCCGAATTCATTTTCATTAATATATGCTCTAGCACTAAACTCGGATCTTTTGATCGCTACGCCGATGTAACATTTGTGAACAAGCTGAGAGTTTTTAAGAGCCTTGAATGAACGCCTTCACTAGCAAATTAGCTTCTTCTTCCGTAACAGATGACATCCGCAAGTCAAGGTGATTGCCAGGGGAGTGTTTACGTTTCAACAGACGCATGCATTTTGTTTAAATCACAAAACACGTGTGAATCTTTACATACTCGTTTTATAAAAAGCCGAATGAGCACGTGTCATCATAAATGCGCAATTGCAGCTCTTGTTATGGAAGAGGTTCAGTTCAAGTACATTCAAATATTCTGTATCACGATAGTTTCGTGAAGAGAGAGAGAGAGAGAGAGAAAGAGTGCGTGTTACATTTATAGCATTTAACTAGCAAGGTTACCCGGTAATTCCCAGGTAAATATTCGTGGAATCACCAAGTTTAGCGGGTGAAATTTTATGAATGAAAAATATATTCCTGTAATTTTCCAATAAATTTATTTTAATTCGTTTAGGTTACACACGAAAAATTAAAAAAAAATGTTAAATATAGAGAAAAAAATATTCGATTTAGTTAATTTCCTTTAACGAAACAAAAAGAAAGGAACAGGAATGGAAATGATTACCTTCGAGGATACACCTATAGAACAGCCGTACATTTGGCTCCCGCTTCTGAGAATTCTGCGTCACTGAAATGTAATGTACAGTACATAAATGTCATGTCGCGTGCATGCGACTTGACATTGACATTGACCATCCTTTTTTTTATCGTTTTGAATTTTGAATACCTGGAACTCTCTATTTACATAACATTATATTTCTGCCTGATGGTGCAGATTGTTGGTGGTGAATGCTAGCGTAAAACTAAAAAACGTAACTTTTTATGAAAATTTTGTATAGGGGCCCCTTGACCACGGGCTCCGACCTCTTCCAAAAACCGTCTACAGTCAAAGTACCATGACATAGCATACCAAATTTGGTGGTTCTAAAATGAAAACTGTAGATTTTACGAAAATGTTGTGTGGGGACCCATTGACCCCGGGCTCCGACCCCTTCTAAAAACCGTTTACGGTCTAAGTTAGAGTACCACCATGAGATAGTGTACCGAATTTGGTGGTTCTAAATTGAAAACTAGAACTTTTCTCGAAAATTTTGTATGGGGGACCCTTGACCTCCCCGGGCTCCGACCCCTTCCAAAAAAACTGTCTACGGTCGAAGTCAGAGTATCATGCGATAATATACCAAATTTGGTGGTTGTAAATTGAAAACTGTAGAACTTTTTACGAAAATTTTGTATGGGGGCCCTTTGACCCCCAACTCTTTGACCCCCGGGGTGCGACCCCTTTCCAAAACTATCTATGGTCTAAGTCAGAGTACCGTGAGATAGTATACCAAATTTAGTGGTTCTAAATTGTAAACTATAGAAATGTTAACTAAAATAACGAAAATTTTGTATGGGCCCCCCCCCCCCTTGACCTCCCTCCTTCGGCTCCGATACCTTTCAAAACACTTCTACGGTCTAAGTTAGAGTACCATGAGATAGTATACCAAATTTTGGTGGTTCTAGGTTGAAAACTGTAGATTTGTATAGCGGACAGATAAACAAATATACAAACTTTCATTTTTATACTATATTTAAAATCCCAAATTAAAATTTTCCTTACATAACTTCAGGTTATAAAAAGCTTGAAGATGAGAGAAGAGTTAAAACAACAATCCGTTCATTTCAAACATAGAAATTTAAGTCGGACGCCGCCTCTGCTTAAACGAATGCAGATTTACGGGACATTTATGCAATTATACAGGGACACGTATTGCGAAAACACAAGTTTGTCCGTGACGAAGATCAAACTCGCGCCCCCTCACTCCGGAGTAAGTTGCTCATCCAACTAAGCTACACTGACGGAATGTATCGCTGTAGATTTGTTGTCTTGGCTCGTGGTTTACCTCTGTAGTACGTCATAGTACTTTAAGTAGGGATATCCTGAGTTCATACAAATTAGCATATACTATCAACATTACTCGTATTGTTACCAGTCTTTCACGCTATTTTGAATTACCGTATTTTTCCGTGTATAAGACAATATTTTTTCCCAAAATTTTTAGACCAAAAATTGGGGGAAATGGATGCAAAAAGCAGGTAATAACTTGACACCCACAGGGAGAGTGAAAAAAGCAACCATTACTGAGGTCTGGATTTGGGTCCTAAACTCATGGAACGGAGTTTAGGACAAAATTGCAGACCTCAGTAATGGTTGAGGTTAGGTTGTGAAGCAAGAGGTAAGGTTGTGAAGTCCTTCAAGAAATGTGGAATCAGCAATGCCATGGATGGAACTGAGGATGATCTAATATATATATATATATATATATATAAGCCTCTCCTTGACAAATGTCAACCCCGCCTTCTCGTGGTACATCCTGTTCCCACTAAAGGGGCTCTGACGACCGCCAATAGCGGTATAACTATACCATCGGGATTAGAGGAAATGCTATCCCACACTCACCAACCCGCTTGGCCAGCGTGGTGAGTTATGGCCAAACCCCTCCAAAATGACTCCACAACTTAAATCTTGGCCCTCAGTCTCCGGCAGCTGGAATGTACCTGGCCAAGGCAGCGGCCAGTGCGACATGAAGGCAGAGGGTGCTAAGAATCCCCGGAGGACCGGACTAGGCTGCCATCTGATGCTGACCTTGGCTACGTACAACGGACGCTCCCTATCTTCTGATTCAAGGCTGCTTGAATTGGAAGAGGAACTACAAAGGATCAAGTGGGACATCGTCGGGCTAAGTGAGGTAAGGAGAAAAGGAGAAGATCTCATTGAACTGAAAAGTGGACATCTCTTCTACTATCGTGGGACAGATACTGCCAGAACTAGTGGTGTTGGATTTATAATAAACAAGAAACTGAAGGATAAAGTTGTAGAAGTTGAAAGTTCCTCTGACAGAGCTGCACGACTCGTTATCCAACTCTCGAGAAGATACCAGGCTCAGATTATTCAAACTTATGCACCCACCACAAGTCATGCTGAAGAAGAAATTGAAGAATTTTATGAGGAAATTCGTGATCTAAATAATAAAGGTAAGCAGCACTTGAAGATAATTATGGGAGATTTCAATGCAAAAATAGGGCAACGGCAACAGAATGAAACTTCAGTAGGTAAATTCGGTCACGGCAACAGAAACCAGCGTGGAAATACTCTCGTAGAGTTTGCAGAGGCAGAAGGGTTTTTCATTTTGAACTCCTTTTTCAAGAAAAAGCCACACAGGAAATGGACATGGAGACATCCAAATGGGACGACAAGTGAAATTGATTTTATTATGTGTAACAAAAAATTCGTCATAGAAGACTGCAGTGTGCTAAACAAGTTCAACACAGGCAGTGACCATAGATTGGTGAGATGTAAGATGCACCTCAACACTAAACAAGTTCAACACAGGCAGTGACCATAGATTGGTGAGATGTAAGATGCCCCTCAACACTAAACTCGAACGTAGCAAGCTCATAAGACAAACAAAATGTATTGACATAACCAACCTTAAAAAACACCATAATACACTGCCGGACAATTGCTAAGGACGGATGACAATAGCAACGATAGCAACCATAAAATGGAAGGCAGGAAAATGTGGAAATTAGCATAAGTGCGGGATACAGTAAGACGTGTTGTGCGTATGCAAATTTTGGATTGCCGAACTTGTTCGTGACGTCATAGCGCTGATAAGAGATATAAAGGATTTGACGCGTATTGACCGTTGTTGTTCAAACGCAAAGTTAAAAGGGAAAGAATCAATTGACGAACTTGCAATTTTCAGTATGTCTTCCCGACATCACCTAGATGATTTTACGCGTGGCCGTATTATTGGCAAGTTTGAAAAAGGGCGAAAAATAACAGATGTTGCCAGGGAGTTCGACTTCAGCCACAGTGTTGTTTCAAGGCTTTGGAAATCATTTCAAACAAATGGAGAGTGTAGCAAACGTCACGGGGAAAGTCGTGTTCGCAGTACGACACCTGCAGAAGATCGGTACACAGTGCTATCAACAAAAAGACACCGGCGCAGCACAGCTAGTGAGTTAGCAAATCAGTTTATGGCTGCTACTGGCAAGCGGATCTCCCGAAAAACTGTCGCCAGACGTTTGCATGAAGGAGGACTATACGCCCGCTGTCCTGTTGTGTGCATCCCATTGTCCAGACGTCACCGTACCGCCCGTTTGAAATGGTGCCATCAACATCGCAATTGGACTGATAAAGACTGGTCTGCTGTCCTTTTCTCAGATGAGAGTAGATACAATCTATCGTCTGATTGTCGACGACAACTGATCTGGCGTGATAGTGGTACTGCATATTGTCCAGCAAACATACAGGAAAGGGACCGATATCCGACATGTAGTGTGATGGTATGGGCTGGCATCATGATCAATGGCTGTACGTCCCTCTATGTGCTTCCAACTGGGACTATGACTGGACAACGATACATTAATGATGTTCTGCTACCTCATGTTCGCATGTTCCGTGGTGCTGTCGGTGATAGATTCACTTTCATGGACGACAACGCAACATGTCATCGAACAGTCGCTGTCCAGGAGTGTCTTGAGAGCGAGGATATTCAACGCCTCGTATGGCCAGCACGTTCTCCAGATCTGAATCCCATTGAAAATGTGTGGGATGCTTTGGGAAGGAGTCTTGCTGGTCGCCAATGCCCTCCAATAAACAAGGACACCCTCATCCGTGCACTGACAGAGGAATGGGATAAATTACCCCAACAGCTGCTTGATAATGTTGTGCAAAGCATGACACGACGTGTGGAATCTTGCATCGCCCTCCATGGTGGCCATATCCCGTATTGACATCTTACGCCGGAACGCCTGCGGACGGTAAATGCATTTTTTTCACGTTTACGTATTCTGCACAAAATGGCCTGTTTGTCCCTTGAACACGTTCCAAAGCCTTCTGGATTTCAGAGCACAATAAATTGTCTTTCTTGTAATGTCCTGGCATTCTGACATTATTTTCTTTTACTTGGTATCCAACCACACTTACTTTTTTATGCGCTGTAGAGCCGTTTATGATCCGTCCTTAGCAATTGTCCAGCAGTGTACCTTCAAATTGGAACTGAAGAACAGGTTCTCTGCTTTAGAAGGCCTAACATCGGAAGAAGTGGATATTTCTGAAGTTAACAGAAAAGTAACCAAAGCTCTTATGGAAACAGCAACAAAATTAGCTGGGTCTAAGAACAAGTTGCATGTAAACAAATTATCAGGAAAAACGAAAATGTTGATGCAAAAAAGAAGAGAGATGAGGACAACTAAAGAAGATGTGACTTCCAAAGTGGAATATATAGAGCTATGCAAGACAGTACGAAAAAGTATCACTGAAGACGTAAGGAAATTCAACTGTGAACTAGTAAGGAAAGCAATTGAAAACAACCAAAGCCTAAAGATAGCAAAGGGACATCTCAGTAAGGGGAAAAAACAGATTATGGCACTGAGAAAAGAAGATGGTTCTGTAACAAGAAATAGAGGCGAAATTTTGACAAGAGTGAAAGATTTCTACTCCAAATTATATGAAAGGGATGATACATGTACTCCAGACATCATGAAAGGTACCAGTACCAGAGTTCTTCCAGTCCTTCCAGCAGAAGTTGCACATGCAATCAAGAACATGAAGCGGGGAAAAGCTCCAGGAGAAGATGGAATTACTGTAGACATCATACAAGAAGCAAGTGGAGAAATCGAAACAGTACTCGCCCAAATTTTCACTCGATGCCTTAATGAAGGGAAAATTCCTGAGGATTGGAACAACGCTACAATGATCTTGCTACATAAAAAAGGTGACATTGAGGATCTCAGGAACTACAGACCTATCAGCCTCCTATCAGTGGTTTATAAAATCTTCACTAAAGTTCTTTCACACCGCTTGAAGGTGACACTGGACATGGCTCAACCGAGAGAACAAGCTGGATTCAGGAGTGGCTACAGCACAATAGATCATATCCACGTACTGAGAGAACTAATTGAAAGAGCGAGGGAATATGAGCTTCCATTGTGCATGGCTTTTATCGATTATGAAAAAGCCTTTGATTCGGTGAAACCATCAGCAGTTGCAATGGCTCTGAAATCCTGCGGTGTTGAAGATGCATACATTAATATTATTAATAACATCTATGAAAATGCAAGTGCAAAGATTCGGCTGTTTGAAAATACAACACACATAAAAATTGGAAAAGGAGTGAGACAAGGTGACACCATATCTCCGAAGCTCTTTAATGCCACATTGGAAAATGTCTTTCAATCACTGAACTGGGAAAACAAAGGGATAAAGATTAATGGAGATTATCTAACCCACCTTCGTTTTGCTGATGACATAGTCATTTTTGCAACTACCCCATCAGAGCTACAGAGTATGATCCAGGAACTTGCTGACAAGAGTAAAGAAGTGGGATTAAAAATGAACTTTCAGAAGACAAAAGTGATGTACAATGCTTTTACAAGAAATGAAGATTTATCAATTGATGGAGAAAAGCTGGAGATAACAGACACGTACGTTTATCTTGGACAGAAGATATCAAGTGAGGGTCACATTGGTGAAGAAATTAATCGGCGTACAAAACTTGCCTGGAGAGCTTTTGGAAGAAACAGCATAATTTTCAAGAGCAATATGCCATTATGTCTTAAAAGAAAAGTGTTTGATCAATGCATCCTTCCAGTGCTTACGTATGGTGCAGAGACGTGGACCTTAGCTAAAAGAGACATACAAAGGCTGCCGACAACTCAAAGCAGCATGGAGAGGTGCATGCTTGGTGTAACCAGGAGAGATAAGAAGAGGAACACATGGATCCGAAAAATGACAAGAGTGGAAGACATCATGATCAGAGTTAAATCCCTGAAATGGCAATGGGCTGGACATACTGCCAGAAGAACAGACCATCGATGGACAGCCGAAATTTTAGATTGGATTCCAAGGGACAGGAAAAGACCCAAAAGAAGACCACATGGAAGATGGGTGGATGAAATTCGAAAGTATGCGGGAGTGACATGGAAGAGACTGGCACAAGACAGACCGTTGTGGAGGAAACTTGGGGAGACCTTCGTCCAGCAGTGGATTGATAACGGTTGACAATGATGATGATGATGATGATATTCTATTAAGAAGAGACTGAAGCAAAAAAAATTTTTTTTGACTCACACCAAGTACAACATAGAAAAGGTTATGTATTGACCGGTGTGAGTAAAAAGAGAAAAAAATAAAACAACTGAATGTAGAAAGTGTCGAGAATACTAAGCCTTGGCTTTATCAAGGACCAGCAAAAACTCTGCATTTTCTCACTTCCATAAAGACCTATTTGGAAATGGGTTTCTGCAAAGTCATAGATGCAAGTAATAAGCCCACCAAAAAAATTTTAAAAATATATATTTCAAAAAAAATATATATGTCATGACCTCCGCAGAGTTGTATGTCCAAGCTTTAGTTAACAATTTAGCTTGCATCCATAACTTTCCTGGCCCGACCCATGCTCTTCATCTGTTACTATTAAACAGAAAGAAGAAGATTACAGAAAACTCAAGTTGTAAGAGTGACATAATAAATCAGAAATAATGTTCAGCAATAACAAATTGCCAAGTTCGCCTGAGAGAGAATTTAAACCTGAATAGCAATACAAAAGTATTACAAATTCTTAACATTGCAATAAAAAAAGGAAATATTAATTTTCTTTTTTTTAAGGCACAGATTCTTGAAAGAAAACTGGATTATAAAAACCCCTTACTCCACAACTTCTGACAACACAAAAACGAGAATAAAATAAAGACAATAATTAACTAAAGAAATGCTTTGTGAAGGTTATATGACATCAACAATTAGTTGCAATATGTACAAATATTTCAGAAGTGCTTTAAGGCATAATTAAGTAGTTATATATATATATATATATATGCTTTTACAAGAAATGAAGATTTATCGATTGATGGAGAAAAACTGGAGATAACAGATACGTATGTTTATCTTGGACAGCAGATATCAAGTGAGGGTCACATTGATGAAGAAATTAATCGGCGTACAAAACTTGCCTGGAGAGCTTTTGGAAGAAACAGCATAATTTTCAAGAGCAATATGCCATTATGTCTTAAAAGAAAAGTGTTTGATCAATGCATCCTTCCAGTGCTTACGTATGGTGCAGAGACGTGGACCTTAACTAAAAGAGACATACAAAGGCTGCAGACAACTCAAAGCAGCATGGAGAGGTGCATGCTTGGTATAACCAGGAGAGATAAGAAGAGGAACTCGTGGATCCGAAAAATGACGAGAGTGGAAGACATCATGATCAGAGTTAAATCCCTGAAATGGCAATGGGCTGGACATACTGCCAGAAGGATAGACCATAGATGGACAGCCGAAATTTTAGATTGGATTCCAAGGGACAGGAAAAGACCCAGAAAAAGACCACATGGGAGATGGGTGGATGAAATTCGTAAATATGCGGGAGTGACATGGAGGAGACTGGCACAAGACAGACCGTTGTGGAGGAAACTTGGGGAGACCTTCGTCCAGCAGTGGATTGATAATGGTTGACAATGATGATGATGATGATATAGACAGTGACTCAGACGACAACAGTGATGCAATTGAGGTTAAAAAAAGTGATATGCCTGGAACTAATAGTGCTGCAGAAAGTGATGCATAATTTCATAGTTTGTATCTTTAAAATATTACCTAATTTCTAAATAATATAAATTTCCAAATTTCTTTATATATATATATATATATATATATATTACCACAGACTTCGTCTGTGATATTACCTAATTTCTAAACGTACTTCAATGATATCTCCTAATTTCTAAAAAATATCAAATGTGTCCTTTTTTGTAAATAAAAATATTGATTTCTTAATTTTCGGTTCGAAAAAGTTGGGGTCGTCTTATACATAGGGGCGTCTTATACACGGAAAAATACGGTATTATGAATGTAAAACAAGCAATACATTGTTTTCCTTCTAAATACAGCGGCTAAATGTTTCATTTTTCTCTAGATTGCAACAACGCGTGATGCTTATATATGAGGAGTTTTTGGCGCTGGAAGAGGAGTCACCCCCCTCACACACACACCATGAGCAACTCAATGGACTGTAAGCAGTTATACATCCTTAATTTGGGTCCACTGGTTCCAGGGAAGGGAGAGAGCCAGTGCCGTAAGACAAACACACCATCCATGACTCACTCCTCAGGAAAAACACAAGTGTTGGGAAACTGCTGGCCACTAGCTGGCAGTATTGGGTCACTGCTGGCTGAAATCTGCCGCTCACGGCCCGGTAGCGGTCCGTTTGGGGCAGCACCATCAGTTGGCAGCCATTGATGGCCCTGCAGCATCGCCGTGAATTGCGGGCCACCAAGCAAGTGCAACTAGCTGGCAACCGATCAAACCCCAACACGAGGTGGAATCAACGGAACTGTGCATGCGCAGAAGCAACACGTGCTGTGTCTCTCGTGGTACCAGTTAGTTGAATACGATGCAATCGCCATCGTGTTATTTTAGTGGATGTTAAGAAAAAAAGCATATGTAGAGAGGCGAATTAATTTCCTAATGAAATGCCACGTCGACGAAGATATCAGATTAAGCCATGAAATACACCACTCCATTCCCATGAATAACAGGAACTAATTTCTGTGTAATCTTTCGTTTTAACATTCACTAAGCTGCTTGAAACAAAAGTCCTGAAAAAACATTAAAAAAGCGTTATTTTGAAAAAAAAAAAGAATTATACGCGTGCAAAATTTATCAAACAACGCTATCAAAAATAACGAGAAGTAAAATAAAATATCTTTCCTCTTTAAAACAAATGTAGCTTCGGACAGCGGAAAGGAAATATACAATGCTAAAAATGTAACAGAATGGGACATGGACGGTTAAATATATTAATTCAACAATCGCCTTTCGAGACGACAAGGACAGCTCGAAACTTTGGAAAGCGCCTTTAAGTTGGTACACTCGTTGAAAAAGTGAAGTTCCATTAAGGTAAAAAAAACAAAAAACAATCGTACTTTGAAAAATTAAATTTATGAATTATATGAAACTGACATTTATGAAAAATACCTCGCAATATTGTAAAATTATATAGAGAACCATTCGTTACACTCTCTGCCTTATGTTTCCAATTGTAAAACTTCTTTACATATTTTCTTCGCAATTCACGTATTCCCGGGAATGAAAATTTGCACGTCGATAAAACTAACTTTAAGTTATAGCATGAGATACTTAATACTTGCTGAAACATAGCCATAATTATATTGAAAATCAATCATTTTTCTTTCAGTAATGTTCAGACCTGTTAATAGATGACGCGACTTGTACATTGATGACGTCAATAGACAAACAAATGCTGAATTGTTTAATTATGGTTATGTTTTAGCAAGTATTAAGTATCCCATGCTATAACTCAAAGTTAATTTTATCGATGTGCAAATTTTCATGCATGGAAATGCATTAATTGCGAAGAAAATAAATAAAGAAGTTTTACCATTGGAAACATAAGGCAGAGGTTTTAGGTGGGGACCAATGACAAAAGAAAAAAAAATTATCATAAATTATAATGACAAAAGAAAAAAATTATCATAAATTATAATGACAGAAGAAAAAAAAAATTATCGTCGCGCAATTTGTTTTATGATGTACTTGATTCGGATTTCCGAGCGTTTGTGGCTCAGTAGTTAAAGGCGTGCGTTACCTGTTCAACCAATCCAAGCGGCACGGGTACAATCCTGACTGAAGCGGAAGGATTATCAGGGGGAAGGGCTGCAAAATGCAAGGTCGTCGGTTTTGCGGAATTTCAGTTCAAATACGGAAATACCTTACGTAAATGGATTTTTCTGAAATAAACGGAATTTCGGACTACGGAAAATCTGTGAAAATACGGCAGTTAAAATATAAGGGCCCTTTATAAAAACGGAAATTTCTGAAAAAGACTGATACCTACGGGCAACTTCGCTGCACGTTATTTTCAGAAATTTTTCGTGAATTCACACCACTTATTTTTTACAGTGTAGTAGTTCAGTGGTCCAATAGTGGTCAGTTCAAGCAATATGTAGAATCCATTGCCAACTGAGGATCTTCATTTTCATCTTAATGTCATCAACTCGTGTATTTTTTCCTAATCCATGAGATATTTTCCACATTTTTCTTGATTACACCAAACATAAATCTCTCCATACTTCTGTCCATAGCCTCTGTATGTCCTTTTTAGTTGAGGTTCATGCCCTTGATCCATAAGTAAGAACTGGAAGGATGCACTGACTGAACACTTTTCTTTTAAGAATTTGGCTACTTGTGTGGAAAATCGTGAAAATCGTGCTGTTTCTTCCAAATGCACTCCAGCCAAGTTTTAAACACCTGTTAATTTCTTCTTCGATCATTTTTTCTCGATGGGCCGTTACCTGATATTTGTTGACCAAGGTATAGATGTAGAAGCAGCCACACATAGGATGGGACGGAACGGTCGAGATCGACCTCTGTACAGCAAACAATTAAGAAGACAGTGCGAACACAAATATTTTGCAGAGTGCTTTAATCCTAAATAAAGGAAACATTTAGTCACCTAAATACAGGTTCAAAAGTAATAAACACAGCAAAATTTCGCTGATACAACAGAACTTAACGTAGTGTGCATGTAGATTAATATAGCTTCTGAGTACAGAAATGTAATACTTTTCTTTCCAATGCGAATGCGTATTATGTCAATACATCTGGTTTTGAACGGAATGCACCACAGTTTTTCCCGTCAATAGAAGAACAGCTTACCTTTTAAATTTATTAGCGTGTATCCATTTATTATGCTTAATGTTTTAACACAAACGGGCGATTATTCCGTACCCGTATTTCCATTTAGTAATACATTCTTCTTCCTTCGTTTGTCACAAACCTCAGTGTCAACAACAGCTTACTACTTTTTTCTCTCCTGCATGCGCCGTTGATCACATGACCAGTTCTTAGATACACGATTCCAAAACCGCTCTAATGGATTTTTTTACATAAACCATAACAAACTCGGACGAATGAATCTTGTCCCAAGACTAAGAAACCGGTGGCAATGCAGCAAAGTTTTTTTTATTATTATTGGAGGTTTAACGACCACCCTGAGCAACTCATTGGACTATAAGCAGTCGCGCGTCCCTAACAAAGTTTTCGTATCAACAGCTGCAAAGGTTAACTTCCAACAAAACATTGTTTATAAACGTCGAGCTTGGATGCCTTAGAAGTTATTCCAAGCTCTTGAAATGATTTCTAAAACGTCGCATCTGTTTTCGCACTTTAAAAAAAAAAAAAAAAGAATTATCACCTTTGCAATAGTATGTTTGAGTAAGACTTCAAAAATTATCAATGGCTATTACGAATGGATGAGATGCATCACAACGCAGTCTTCGCTTTCATTGTCGGAATTTGATTTTGCTCCACGAGCAGCTCTTTTGTGGCAATCGGTTAGGTCTTTCTTCGTAAGAATAGCTAGCTGTAGAACACGTTTTTTTTTTAAACTGAAAGTTTTGAAGCACTTAATGATGAGAATAAATAAATAATGTATTATTCATCGAAATTATAAGTAACTTTCGTCATCTTGAAGCCAAAACATGGCATTTTTTTAAACAGTTCTCAGACATCTGACAGTCATATAGAATCAGGACCACTACATGACAGAACCATTTTCTAATCACCTTTATAGGCATTTAGCCTACGTTCCCCGGGAAAGAGAAAATATGGCACTTTTAAAAAAAATTTCTGGTTCTTTCAGCCTTATTCTCCTGAGGGAAATAAAATATGGAACTCCTAATAGAGTTCCTGATCGACAGATTCTTAGGACCTCTAGGAACGAGAATATATGGCACTTTTGAAACAGTTCCTACGCTGGGGCCTAGAATCTGATTTATGGGTTGTTGGTTTTTTTTTTTTTTTTTTTTGTAGCCCGGGCAAGCTGGGTCTCTTTGATACTGGATGTTCCACTCGCTACTTTTCCCAAGTTTTTATTAATAATGTCGTGAATGATTACAGTAATGGAATGATATTTGGTAAGAACATACCTTCATCCATGGAAACCTAATCATAAGAGATGTTGAAAGTGTCCGCTCTGTGCATCGAGACAGGCTTCAACACGAGACTCCATATTTCGAAAGTTCGCGCCAGTTGCTCCGGCGTAATCGCTGCCACTGCCTCGTCGATGTTGCTCTTCAATGCCACAAGGGTTGTTAGCTTGTTTTGAAACACCACTGATTTGAGGTAACCCCAGAGAAAGAAATCACGGGGTGTTAGGTTAGGAGATCAAGGTGGCCGCATTCCTTTAGAAATCACGCGATATTCAAAGAATGACTTAATATCAGCCATGCTCACATGTGATGTATGGCAAGTTGTCTCATCTTGTTGAAAATATCCAGTGGTCAGCTCTTCGGGGTGCAGTTGGTTAAGGAATGCCTGGAAAATTTCCATGGGGATGTCGTTAACGCATAGTACGATGTGCCTCAGAGATCGAAACGGGTCAGCGGGTTAACGGGTTGACAATTTCTAGCGAGTCAACGTGTCGATAATTTCTAGCGGGTCAAACGGGTCACGTCAAGGTGTTTCTGACCCAATTTCGACCCGGTTTTATTTCCGTTTTTTTTTGTTTTTTTTCTGAAAAGTAAAGTAAAAAAAAAAAATTAAAGAAAAATGCGCACTGTGGAATTTTGTGCTCGGCAGTAGTGCCAATGGACTGAAAAATGATTTGTCATGCAATATGAAGGAGGAGTGTCCTCGGAAGGAAAAATGTCCCTTCCTTCTATAAGGACCAATGATGAAAACAACATCCACATTTTGGAGTTGTCTAAGCGCTGGCTTATGACCATTCGTCCGAAAAGGGTTTAGGTTCGAATCCCAGTGAGGCATGGATGTTGTGTTTGCCTTACGGCACTGGCTCTCTCCCTTCCCTGGAACCAGTGACTCTAAATTAGCGACGGGCGACTTCTTATTGAGTTGCTCACGGTTATCGTTAAACCTACAAGAAAAAAAAAAAAAAACTCAACTCATCATAAATTTGTAAAATTGGTGTTGCTGTGGAAGCTATTCTGAAGCTTGATATGTTACCGAGAATACAGCAAAAACTGAAACTAAACATACAACAAATTCTTTAATTCAAATATTTTAACTTTAGCGCCATCAAAATTAGGTGAAACAGAGTTAAAAATACTGCCGAGGGACTTTTTGACTCTCGCAGATGTGTTTCAAAATATGTGTAAAACAGTCAGTTAGGTTATGTCTTGCAAATGAAGGACGGCAGTTTCAATACTTCCTATAAGTAAGTGAGAAATTGTACGTTCCTATAATACATCTGTTTGATTTCCATGTAAACTAAGGTACCCACCGCTGAGAGACCCTTTGAATGCCCTGTATATATATATATATATTATAGTTCAAAGTATATTTGTCTTGGTGGGGTCCCGGTCACTTACAGATCCGGGTCAGGTCCGGGTCCAAACTTTTTGACCCGTTTCCAACTCTGATCAGCCTCGTGATAAACAAACAACTAAACCAACCTCTGGGAATCACGAATCTGACATGCCCGCCCGTCCAAGGTCACAACGAGCTCGCCGACAGGCATTGAAGAACAACATCTGCGAGGTAATGGCAGCGATTACGCCGGAGCAACTGGCGCGAACTTTTTGAAATATGGAGTCTCGTGTTCAAGCCTGTCTCGATGCACAGAGCGGACACTTTCAACATCTCTTATGATATGGTTCTGTTTTCCATAGATGAAGGTATGTTCTTACCAAATATCATTCAATTACTGTAATTATTCACGATGTTATTAATGAAAACTTGGGTAGAATAGTGAGTCGGAAATCCTGTAGTTTTTTCTATAAAGTTGTGCTTCTAATTTCTCTTAAGGGTTATCTTTATCAGCTTTTGTAAGCAGGCTTACGCAGTGCCTCTTATTTGAAGGCGACCAACACGTCTGCTCTTTATGTGCATATAATGAATTCAGAAACGATATCTACCTTCAGTGCTTAGCACATTTCTTTTTATCGAAGTACTGATCTCTGTCCTTCGGGGTTGCTGTATCTGCTTTTGAACTCCGTATTACGCAACACGTCGCTGTGTTAGTTAGCACTCCTTATAAATTACGAATTAGTTATCGAAAACACTGTCTAGTTGATTAAGCAGCTGAAAATTTATGAAAATGAAATTGCGTTACCGAAATACTCCGTACGAGATCCTAATCTACGGGAAATGTAATATTGTCATTATAAACGGAACCAAAGTCGGATAAATTATGTCATTGGAAATTCTGCTGCTGTGGCAATGCCTTTTCAAATGGTGATATATTTCGTCACATGAAGCACGCCTGTTGACAATTATGCCACTGGATATTTAAATGAGCCATTGTCTGGTATATTGCGCAGCCGAAAGTTTGTGTTGGAATTCGGAACAACTGGGATGCCGTGCTATTTTCCTTAGATCTCAAAAGCTCTTAGCATCAAACGTTATTTACTGAGTATTTCCCAATTTCCAATTCCCTCTCGGTCTCTCTTTCTTTAACATTAGACTGCGGCAACTAATCACTTCCCTCCTCAGAAAAAACCAGTACCGCACAGATATGTATAGTTCATTTGAGGAATTGCGAACTGACGTCGCGACAGAATTGAGCATTTAATTGATTAATGAATGAGACAGGTCTCCTTTAGGAATGCTTCTCGAAATAACTGCAGCTTCGTCACCATTGATTGAAAACCTTGGAAATGCAAACAGCGGTAATTCATTAAATATGGCATACAAAGCAGCGTTGTTTTCGCTGAGGGTTACTGATGCTGAACAGAACATTTCGTATTGCCCGTTCATCCCTTTATACCAATTTATTAGAAATATTTAAATGAAGCTCCTCTTTGAGATTCCGACAAACACAGTGCAGAGTGGATAACAGCATTGCATCCTGTACTAGTAAAGATCTAAGTTATAAAATGCAATTCCCTCTCTCTCTCTTTTTTTTTTTCACCGGTATTCCGTCGACTCGAACGCTTAGGAAGGAAAATCAGAAATATTTGTCAAGACGACTTTCTGGAGCCTGCTGCATTCTTGCGAAAATTTCAGAAAGTAGGATGAATAATGCTTTTAATAATTTGTTTTCGGAAGGTTCTGAGTCTCTGTTTGCTGCTAAAGCACCCCGCACATAGTGTGTGTCCCCGAAAGAAGAAAAAGCAAACTGTTGTGATATATTTTTTTTTTTTTTGATTGACGGCATAACGGCCACCGTGAGCAACTCAATGCGCTATAAGCAGTCGCCCGTCCCTAATTTAGGGTCACTGGTTCCAGGGAAGGGGTAGAGCCAGTGCCATAAGACAAACACAACGTCCATGCCTCATCGGGATTCGAACGAACCCGGACCCTTCTCGGACGAATGATCATAAACCAGCGTTCAGACCACTGCGCCACCGGGGCGGCGGTTTTTGTTGTGCTCAGCAGCAATCTGACAATAATTGCTGCGTGCCGCCATAGTGGCGCACTCGGCTAAGCGCTGGCTTCTGTTCATTTGTCTGAGAGGGGTCCGGGTCCGAATCCCGGTGGCACACAGAGATGGAAACGCGTCAGCCGGTCACAGGGACGACAATTTCTGGCGGGGTCAAACGGATCATCCTGACTTGCATTTCGACCCGGTTTTATTCCTGAAAAGAAAAAAACTATTTCAAACAGACCTTTAGAGGTCTTGGAAATAATAATTCAGAGCTGCAGAGTATAATCCAGGAACTTGCTGAGAAGGGTAAACAAGTGGGATTAAAAATGAAATTTCAGAAGACAAAACTAGAGTACAATGCTTTTACAAGGAATGAAGATTTATCAGTTGATGGGGAAAAGCTGGAGATAACCAATTCCTACATTTACCTTGGGCAGCAGATATCAAGCAAAGGTCACATTGCTGAAGAAATTAATTGGCGCAAAAATCTTGTTTGGAGAGCTTTTGGAAGAAAGAGTACAATTTTTAAGAGCAATGTGCCATTATGTCTTAAAAGAAAAGTGTTTAATCAATACATCCTTCCAGTGCTTACGTACGGAGCAGAGATATGGACCTTAACTAAAAAAGACATATAAAGACTGCAAACAACTGAAAGAAGCATACAGTAGACAGATGCATGCTTGATACAACCAGGAGAGATAAGAACTCATGGATAAGGAAAATGACGAGAGATCATGATCAGAGTAAAATCCCTAAAATGGCAATAGGCTGGACATATTGTCAGGAAAACGGACCACCGATAGACAACCGGAATTGTAGTCTGGATTCCAAGGGACAGGAAAAGACCCAGCAGAAGACAATACGGGAGATGGGTGGATGGAGGAGATTGGCCCAAGACAGTCTGTTGTTAAAGGAACTTGGGGCGACCTTCATCCAGCAGTGGATTCATAATGATTGACAATGATGATGGTACATTCATATTTATAGTTCAAATCAGATTTGTCCTGGTCGGGTCCAATTATGTGACGGCTGGATCCGAGGCCAAAAATGTTGACCCTTTTCCAACTTTGGTGGCACGTTGGTCTGAGCGTATCTCGTGGCACTCCAACTCTGGTGGAATGCCATCAGATAAACTCCAGTCCAACTCTGGTGGAGTGCCATCAGATAAACTCCGGTCCAACTCTGGTATGGCACGATGGTCTTATGATAGTCATGGTCCAACTCTGGTGGCACGATGGTCTTATGATAGTCATGATCCAACTCTGGTGGTACGATGGTCTTATGTATCGCTGGCTTCTGATCATTCGTCTGAGAGGGATCCAGGTTCGTATCCCGGTGAGGCATGGATGTTGCGTTTTCCTTACGGCACTGGCTCTCACCGTTTCCTGGAACTAGTGGCCCTAAGTTAGGGACGGGCGACTGCTTGTAGCCCATTGAGTTGCACACGGCAATCGTTAAACCAGTAAACTAAAAAAAAAAAAGAAAACTTGTTGTGACTTAAGGACGGCTCCTCCTCAAAAAACAACAACAACGTACACTTCCCGTTTCTCTGGGGTGGACACACGAGATACGCCATCTTTATAATACCTCAACAGCAAGTAAGTACAGTGCAACAGCACACAAGTTTCGTCATTGAGGCATGCTGCTGAACCCGCGTTTTTGTGATTTCTTGCGATGCTATGTTCCCGGATATTCGTGGTGAATGCTCTAACAGTAGTCCGCCATCATATGCGTATCCCATCGTCCACGGTACCGTTCTTCCATGGCCCTTATTTCCTGGTGAAATCGCTCTCGTTGTTCATCGCTAATATCGCTAAGACAATGTGGAAATTGATCCAAATGACTGTGGAGGCAATGCAATTTGATGCTCATGTTACAACCAAGTATACAAAACTCTGCACGAGTTAGTGTTAGCGGCCTAATGGTTCCCAAGAAAATTCTGTACAACCATACAGAATGACGACCACGCACATGCCTCAATATTGTCCATTGAGTCTTGGAAACGCTGGTCTTTCATGAGTTCCCGGATTTGTGGTCCATCGAATATACCTGCTTTTATTTTTTCCATGCTCAAACCAGGAAATTTTCTACATATGTAGTCGAAACACATTCCATCTCTCTTAAGTGCCTTTACGAATTGTTTCATCAAACCAAGTTTGATGTTCAATGGTGGCAATGTGATCTTTTCTCTGTCCACCAAAGGTTCTGTGATGATATTTTTCTCTCCAGCTCCAATTTTTCTCTCACAGGCCACTGTCTTCTCAACCAGTGTTGATCTTCATCTCTACTGTCCCACAGACATACAAAGCACGGGTACTTGGTGGACCCGTCCTGCTTCCCTAGGAGAAAATTCACCATCTTCAAATCCACACAGATGACCCATTGGCGATCTCGGTATGCTATCTTCTCTAGGACTATGGTTACTGTCGCCCGATCTTCCCTCATACCAACTGAGTGACCAATTGGGATTGATCTGTATCTGTTCCCGTTATGTAGAAGCACACATTTGAGGCTGCATTTGGAGCTATCTATGAATAACCGCCATTCATTGGGTGTGTATTCCCGCACGCCCAATTTCATCAGCAAGCCTGGCACATTGCAGCTGAAAACGAATTCGTTTTCTTTTGTGAAGAATGGCAGAAACTCTTCTCTGTTGCGAAACACTGCTTCTCCGTAACAGTACATTTTTTCTGCCAGCCTGGAAGCTATCAATTCAGCTGCCTTCTTTGGAAGACTTAGGTCCTTTATGAGGTCGTTCAATTCCGTTTGACTGAAAGCTGATGAAGGTCCTTGGAAATCACTATCATGTTGCTCAGCATAGCTTTCTTTCTCACCAGCCGATTCATCTGACTTTTGGGAGAGATGTTGGAACAGGTATCTCTTCTGAATGTGGAACAGGGCGTCTAGCAGAGGCTAGACCAGGATACATCTACTTACTCCAGTTCTTCCCATTGATGCCATTTATATTCACTAGACAAAAGTAAAAGTAACAGTCATTACTGTGGTTGCTCTGTTCGCGCCATACCATTGATTGGTATACCAAATTTTATTCACTTCCTTTTCCCATTCGTCCACTGTCGCATGTGCTCTGTACACGTTTTACACACGACATGCGGGTGCCCAAAGCTTATCTTGGCTCCCTAGTTTTACTGTGAAGTAGGCAAAATAAGCTTTTTTCACAAAATCAGTTATAGCTTGTCACTGTTGAATGAACGTGTACTCTCCTCAAATGTAACAAAAAGCTTCCGTATGATTGACACATTTTTTTCGTGATAAATCCATGGCAACGCCTAAAACAGAAATAAAACACGTCTGAACATGTAACTTGAACACGCAAATACGGACAGCAACAGAAAAATTCAAAGGTATGTATATCAACAGATAACAAATGCTGGTGGGAAAATAGCGTAATACTCGGCAATAACGCCAACAATATCTCAAAAACTAGAGCTGCTAGAGCAAAACGGATACCATTTCCGGAATCTACGGCACAAAAATATCCTGAATCAGGTCGGAAATTCCAGGCACCACGAAAAAAAAAAATTATATATATTTTCCCCAGTGTAACAGATGGCGCCATATTACATATCCCGGTCATTCAACTTAATTACTTATGAACCAAGCATTTTTATGGAAATGAGAATGAAACTGTATTTTTTCAAGACTGATCATTATGAACGAAGACCAAATTCCAGCCGAAACTTTTTTCTTTTCCTTTCCCGTATCTAATGACCTCATCAGTTTTTAAAGAAAAGCCAGGGGCCGCCCCGGTGGCGCAGTGGTCTAAGCGATGGCTTCTGATCGTTCGTTCGTAAGGGGTCCGGGTTCGAATCCCGGTTAGGCATGGATGCTGTGTTTGTCTTACGGCACTGACTCTCTCCCTTCCCTGGAACCAGTGACCCTAAATTAGGGACGGGCGACTGCTTATAGCCCATTGAGTTGCTCACGGTGGTCGTTAAACCTCCAATCAAAAAAAAAAAAAAAAAAAGAAAGAAAAAGCCAGGGACTTGATTCACGGGAAGTCATTCGAGACGCGTGCCCAGAGCCCCGACTTTTGAGGGGAGGGTGCTCAAAATATAGTTATATATTACTTGCTTTGCATCAAATTGATTCGCAATGTTCATGCACTGAAAAAAGTTAAAATTTTAGAACTGTACGTTGAAACACATGGAAGTGACAGTTATAATATCCGCAAATAAATGGAACACCGTATTATTGTCAAATTAATGTCTTAATAAAACCTATATAATAGGCTACGTCTGTCCCTAACGCTCTGACGTCATTAAGTACTTGCAGCGCCATCTGATTTTATCCGGTGGCCGAAATTCGGAACTAAGCTCACCGCTATCGCACGATACGTAAACTCAAGGAGAAATGCTGGAAAATAAAGTTAGTAAGACAAACGACTTCGTCTGTGGCAAAACGCACATGCTTGAACAACTGCCTGCGACGTTTGTTCTGTTACGTAGGTGTTATGCAGTGTTTTATTTCATTTTCTCGGCAATGCAGAGTAATTTCATAAAATCTTGTCACAGCTTTTACCCGTGCATGGCACGAGCTATTAGCTAGTCTGCCATTAATAACTATGTAACAAGTCCCAGAATAAGAACTATAACGTATAAGTTTGTCCGCGCCCGGCATCTAACTCGGGTCCCCTCACTCCGGAATAAGTCGCTCTCCCAACTAAGCTACACGGACATGTGCTCTTACTGCTATCTACCATTATCTGATTCATGTGCGTCCTGCGGTGCAGGCACGTCACATCTCCCCCCACCTCCGAAAGAGGGCCGGGGGTATGGCCCATGGGGGGAGGGGTCAGCCGGGACCATGTGTCGCTGTAGGCAGTCATCCCACGAAGAACGTGCATTTGAGAAATCCCAGACAATTTGGTGTATGGAACATAACAACCCGCTGATTTATTTTTTCGAAGCACCGATTCTCATTTTTCCTGTCTCGCCGTGTGGAAAGAACATTACATCATTGCGAGAAACTTAACATCCGGGTCATCTTGGAAGTTTGGGTGCCAATATAATGTACAAGTTCGTCCGCGCCGGGTCTCCTCACTCCGGAGTAAGTCGCTCTCCCAATTAAGCTACACGTACATGTGCTCTTACTGCTATCTACCTTTATCTCATGTGAGTCCTGCGATGCAGGCACGTCACGGAATGTAGGGGGCAACCAATCACTGTCGCTTTGTAATGAAAGGAGGCGTGGCTTAACACTCATTATACCGGCTGGCGTAAAGCAACACTTCCGAGAAACGGGGGGAGGCTGTGGAATAATCTGCCATATCAGCGTTGACTAATAAAAAAAAAATGCGTGGGCGGTACAGAAAATGTAACAAAGAGACAAATGATATTATAAGGAACAAAAACAAAGATGAGGAAGGAATAGAAGGGTGAAAGAGAGGATCACTAGTGGAAGTATAGAGGAGCGACCCTCACGAAAGTGTATTCTAGACATTATGAGTCGGCATGACTTCTTTTCCGAGAAAGAATGGTCTTGGAGTCTCCGTTTATGGGAGAAATAAAGGAAATTGGATTTTGTGTTTTGAAGAGCTAACTTAATGTTTTCTTGGTCTTATCTGCCGCTCGTGGTAAATAAAGGAAGCACCACAGGAATACTTTATGGCTGCTATTTTCGCCGATTGCCGAAACTGGATGAGATTGGGTACTTGTTTACTCTTCCCAAATCTTATTTAATCCTTCCGTTGTGGAGAAAAACAAATGATAAAACGGGCAACGAAATTTGTTTCATACCTCCCCCCCCTCCCCATCATTTCATAATTACTATCAGAAAAAGGCGTAAGCTTCAAAAACATTAACGGTTTATTTCTGCACGTCATAGACATTTCAGGTCTTTAATACATTCTTTAAAGAGGCAAGGATGTTTCTAAGCTATTCTTAACGTAGAAGTAAAACAAAAATTTCCATTACTCTTAACCGGACTTTTGGAACTATAAAAGTATTTTGTTTCTTGTGGCTTACCTAAACTGAATGTAAAGTGCTTTCTCTGCCGTGTATGTGACTAGTAATTTCAATCCGCAAAAGCAGAATTGCTGTATCTGCTGTCTTACACCTACAATAAATAAATTCTAATTCCAAAACACAAAGCAGAATTGCTATGTCTGTTTTCTTACACCTGCAATAAAATAATTCTAATTTCTAACGGCAAAAGCAGAGTTGCCCCCCCCCCCCCGGTGACGCAGTGGTCTAAGCGGTGGCTTCTGATCAAAGGGGATCCGGGTTCGAATCCCGGTGAGGCATGGATGTTGTGCTTGTCTTACGGCACTGGCTCTCTCCCTTCCCTGGAACCAGTGACCCTAAATTAGGGACGGGCGACTGCATATAGCCCATTGAGTTGCTCACAGTGGACATCAAACCTCCAATCAAAAAAAAAAAAAAAAAGCATAGTTGCTATGTCTGCTCTCTTCCATCTACAATAAAGAAATTTTAATTTCAAACCGCAAAAGCAGAATTGCTATGTCTGCTGTCTTACACCTATAATAAAGAAATTCTAATTTCAAACCACACAAGCAGCTAGCTGCTATGTGTGCTGTCTTACACCTGCAATTAAGAAATTCTAATTTCAAACCGAAAAAGGAGAGCTGCTATGTTTTCTGTCTTACACCTGCAATAAAGAAATTCTAATTTCAAACCGCAAAAGCAGAGATGCTATGTCTGCTGTCTTATAACTACACTAAAGAAATTCTAAATTCAAACCGCCATATGTCTGCTGTCTTATACATACGATAAAGGAATTCTAATTTCAGACCGCAAAAGCAGAATTGCTGTCCGCTGTCTTACACCAGAAATAAAGAAATTTTCAAATTTTCTCTTTAACATATTTTGAAGATGCGACTTTCCCACAGATAACAAACAGGATTCGAATAATTTATACAACTCAAGAATATTGGACAGTTCGAATGTTCCCAGGAAAACAAATTAAATGCCATGACAATAGTTATGATTATATGACTTCTGTGAAAGTATTAAAAAGTAACAGGACAGTTTCTTACAGTTCCAACATATTCATTTCTTTTTTTATCTGCATGTGATGGAATCTAGTGCCACCTCTGACAAATGAGTGAACAGTTTAGTATACTGCTACAGGGTACACGCAGCTGGGAGAGACTAAACAATATCTGTTTGCTGTAAAAAAGCGAAAGGGCAAACGTGTCACTCAAGTCTATTCTGAGTCTTATATCAACCAGCCCTGATGTCAAGTGATCGGCAGTCCTAACAAAATGATTACAAACCGGTAGCAATTACGTACATCAAGGGTTAGCAACGTGCGACGCACAGGGTAATTGATCGGGCTATAAATATCTTAAAAAGCCTGAAAAGCATTTGCAGAGGCGCTGCTGTCGATAGGAATAGAGTGCGGCTATGAGTAAAAGGCAGAGGAGTAACTGCGCATTCATGTGCGCCCATAGCTTATTTTTTAGGTGAGGGCAAACAGAAATTGCAACTACAAATAGCATATATAAACACCATATGAAAATTTCCACTGTGCGTTCTTTCTATTTAACCGCTTTTATCCCACTCACTTCAGAATAATTCAGTTGAAGATCAGAAGACCCCCTATAACGAAGTAAATTTCTCCGTCATTTTTAGTCTACGCCGGGATTCGAACCCGAGGCCGCTTATTCCGGAACAAGCAGCTCTACCAACTGAGCTACGCAGACATGTATTATGATTCCTATCTGCCTTTATGTCATGTGCGTCCTGCTGGCAGGTACGTCACATCCCCCCTCGAAACAGGGCCGGGGGCATGGCCCACGGGTCAGCCGTGACCATGAATCGTTGCAGGGAGACAACCACTGAAGAACGTGCACTTGAGAACTCCCAGTCAATCTGGTGTGTGGAATGCAACGTCACACACATTTATTTTTTCGAAGCACTGGAGAAGGAATTCTCTGATTTTTCCTATCTCGCGGTGTGGAAATAACATCACACCAATGTGAGATTTTGAACGGCCGGGTCATCCGGATAGTTCGGGCACCATTATAACGAAGTAAATTTCTCCGTCATTTTTGGTCTACGCCGGGATTCGAACCCGAGGCCGCTTATTCCGAAACAAGTCGCTCTACCAACTGAGCTACGCAGACTTTTATTCTGATTCCTATCTGCCTTTATGTCGTGTGCGTCCTTCTGGCAGGTACGTCACATCTCCTGGTACGTTACACCCCAAAATGCACATAAAGCAATGGATAAATAAAATTAGGCAGGTTGTTGGTACAATAAAGAAATTATTTTGAGCCTTGCGTCTTTTGGCCACTTCTATCCCATGCACCACAAGATCCCAGTGATCACTAAATCGGTCATCAATAAAAAAAGAGATACCTACAATACAAAGTTCTGGAAAAAAAACTTCGGGAGATCTTGGTCCAGCACTGAATGGCTACTGCAAAGGATGTTTAATTTTCATTACTTCCCATTTCTTGCATTTATACGTTCTGTACGTATGTACTCTGTACTCCAAAATGCAATGGTAAATTCCATTATTACTTTCTACCGTGAATCTCCGTTTTTTTTTCTTTTTTTTTTTTTTTTTTAAACTGGAAATTCCCAGTGTTTTTCCTGTTTTTTACGACTTACACATGCTTCCAGAAAGTCAACAAAATAAAATTAACCATCAAAATGAAAGTTATCACGGAGGTCTAAGCGATTGCCTCTGATCATTCGTCCGTAAGAGGTCCGGGTTCGTATCCCAGTGAGTCATGGATGTTGTGTTTGTCTTACGGCACTGGATCTCTCCCTTCCCTGGAACCAGTGACCCTAAATTAAGACGGGCGACTGCTTATAGCTCATTGAGTTGCTCACGGTAGTCGTTAAACCTTCAAAAAAAAAAAAAAAAAAAACGTTATCACGAAAATCTCCGTGATACGTTCCAAGAACAGAAAAGGAATGGTCAGATTTCAAGGGGAGGGCAAGTGCCCCCTCTTGCCCTCCTATATGTGTGCCCATGTTCGCATTTCTACGCCCGGGGCAAACTACAAAGTATTACACCCCTATCTGTCTTTCTAGCTTGTACACTATACTGTATTATTAAGAATATTCGAACACCACAATGTTTCTGGACAAATGGCTTTATTATCGCAATTAGTAGATAGTCGGTCCACCTTTTGCTCGTATATGACAGCGGTAACACGTCGAGGCATACTGTCAACCAATTTCCGGTAGGTCTCGATAGGAATGGCTCGCCACTCGTCCTGAAAAGCTACTGCCAGAATGGAGAACGAAGGCAGTCGTTATGGTCGATTTCGTATCTGTCGCTCCAGTTCATCCCAGAGGTGTTATTTGGGATTAAGATCAGGACTATGAGCAGGCCAGTCTAACAATTCCACTTCATTTTCAAGAAACCAGTGCACACGCCGGTCAATGTGCTGACAGGGAGCTCGATCGTGTTAGAAGAAACTACTGTCATTTCCATAATGCTGCAACATTGTAGGTAGGGCATAATTATCCAGAGCGTCGAGGTACACTTCAGAGTTCATGGTTTGTAGTATAATAACAAACGGATCGAGTCCCATCCACGAAAAGCAACTCCATACCATCATCGGGCCCCCTGCTAAGCTTTACAGTTGGAAGAACACAGTCCGACGAAAATCGTTCGCTGTCGCCAAATCCAAACACGCCCATCAGATTGAAAAAGTGAAAAGCGTGACTCATCACTCCAAAGAACAGCTTTCCAGTCGCCCACAGTCCGGGAACGACGGTAGTACCCCACGCCAAACGGCGCTTCGCGTTCACGGTAGTGATGTTTGGCTAGTGTGCTGCTTCTCTACCGTAATAACCTACACTGTGGAACTCTTAGTACCATAACTCTGCGGATAGTTATGGTACTAACAGAGCCATTACAAGCATTTCCTACCTCAGCAGCGATGGAAACTGCAGAGGAAGAACGGGATTTCTTATCATGGCTCATCTATCACGTTCAGAGTTGGAAACTGGTCAAAACTTTCGGACCCGGATGCCCCATAACTGGACCCGACCCGATCCGGACCCGTAACTGACCCTGCTTTGAACTATAATTCGACTCTGCTTTGAACTATAAATTCGACTCGACAAGACACCGGAAGCGTTAGGAAGCCATGCGGATCCACGAACCCTGAACGAGCTCCCACAGTTCACGAAGATTTGATGGAGAGGGGTCAGAGCCTCGAACATCTCTCTCGATGGCATGCCAGATGTGCTCGATGGGATTGAGGTCAGGTGACCTAGCTGGCCAAGGAAGCGAGGTCACGTCGGTGGAGTGCTCATCCAACCATTCGGATACAATTCGGGAGCTGCATTGTCTTGTTGCAGGATGAGGTCCCCAGTGGGATGTTGAAGATGCCCAAACGGGAGCAAATGGTCATCCAGGATATCAAGGTAACGTTGACCTGTGAGAGATGATGCTACACGTACCAGTGGTCCCATATCAGTCCACGTAAACAGTCCCTAGACGAGAATGCACCCCCACCAGCTTAAAGAGTACCCTGCTGGCAAGAATGATCCATCGCCTCATGCGGATTGCGCCGTACTCGTATCCTGCCATCCGCATGTACCAACGTGAATCTTGACTCATCAGTCTAGGCAACATTTTCCCACATGTCTCGGGTCCAGTGGCGATGTTCCCGCGCTCATGTCAATCTTTGCACCATGTGATGTGCGGTCAGCAGCGGTACCCTCGTGGGACGATGGCTTCTGTATCCCATAGCGGGGAGATGGTTCTGGATGGTGTGGCGGCTTGAACGTTTTTGTGCACCAGCGTTAAATTGCCGAGTGATTTCTTGCACTGTGACCCGTCTATCCGCTGTTACAATGTGGGTTAGCCTACGATGACCCCGCTCATCCAAACGCTGTTGTCCAGGGCAGTTAGCCCTTGCAGGGATGGTTTTACCGGATTCGATGTACTCACGATGCACCCGTGACACAGTGGCTCGTGAAAATCCCAGTGCCTGCACGACTTACGAGATGGAGTGCCCCATTCGTCGGGCCCCGACAATTTGCCCACGATCAAATGCGCTTAGATCCTTCGTCTTACCCATTATGCGTCCGACTCTTACTGATTCCCGTCGCATCACTCCTTATATTGTCGGATCGCTGCATACGTCATGTCGTTTCCGTTTACAGGGCCGCCCACAGCGCCACATTTGCATAACGCCAGCTGTCTGTAATTCAATTGCTCTTCAATGTATAATGTCTATGGTAATTCCATCTTCTCCTAGAGCTTTCCCCGTTTCATGCTCTTAATTGCATGTGTAACTTCTGCAGGAAGGACTGGAGGGACTTTGGTACTGGTACCTGTCGTAATGTCTGGAATAGATACAAGGAATCAATCGTGAAGGAGGCCAAGGAACTTTGTTCCGCGGCACGACGTTTTAACTACGGGAAGAAGAAGGGTTTTTCCCGACGTCGCGAAGGAAAGACGTAGAAAGTTCTATTATTATTATTATCATCAACCACGTAGCACTGTGGTCGTTATTTACAACGTTAACCTTCAAGTGAAATAAAGTAGTTCAAATTAAGGGGCAAGCTACTATTTCTCATGCGCAGGTTCACTCGTCCCAGCTCCGTATGGCACACTTCTTAGACAGCGAATGCATTCGTTCGAGCTGATTTCATCCCATTTTCCTAACCTTCATTTAATGCGTACCAGCAGGTTAAAAGGTTGTTTTTTAATAAAGTTCCTCATACTCTTTCCACAGTAACAGTTCATTTTTTCATCAACTTTTATTTTTCACGGACCTACTGTCCAGACTTATGTATGATTTAGATAAGTGAGCAAGTGAGGTGGGGACAGAAGGATTGCTTGCAGTAGGTGGGAGGGCTTTTTACTTTCCGCCTTAGGGCAGAGCGGGTTAAACGAAGGCGACGTTTTGGTCGAGGAGAAGGTCGGGAACCCGAACTCCGATCACGGGGATTCAGGGGCATGGAGAAAATATGCATTTGAGCTAGCCGAAGACGCGAACAGTTTAATAGCCGGGCAATGAAATATTATAGGAAAGCACGCGTAAGAGGAAGTAATAAGGGTTAATATCGCGAGAGTTGAATTTTGAGTTAAGACTGTAGGATAGCCTCACTTACTATATTAAAGAAAATAAATGTTATTAGAAAGATTTTGTCCTCCACTGAATATTCTGAAGTGAGTTTTTCCCTAGTTTACCACCCAAGAAGCTTATTTATCATTCTGCATATTTCTGCAACAAGTTAATTGCGAATTATCTGCGGGTAACATAGAATAATTATTATTTTAGAATAAGATATAGACATATCCCCGATTATCGTTACAAGCAACACCGACCATTGCTAAAACGAACTTTGTTGCACAACAGACTATGGCCTATGAGACTCTCTACTTGATGATTTTAAATTTTGGAAAAGGAAATAAGTAAATGGAAATTAAATAATACTGACCATTCAAATAAAATACGTAATTCAATAAGCGTACAATTTTTTTATAAATATTTTTACATCGTTCACCGCTGTTGTCCTGCGAAAGAGGGATCGTTTATGGAGATGGTTACATAGGCTAACAGCATTGAGAACCAACTACTAGGTGATGATGTCTTTGTAGGTAGGTGTATGCGTGCACGTGTGTTTTTTCAAGCCCTTAAGGGGTGCTAATGGGGAACTTCCGGTGCGTCCGCAGGAAGTTAATGAAACATGTGTGTCCAATGTGCTGCTTCTAAACAACCTCCCCACTGTGAGTGATTAATATCACACAGGCAGCTTTAACTTTCTTCAGCGAAAGAAGAATTACGAGAATCTCACATATTTCAAAAGCGAATATTCATTTCTTTATAAAAACCGCGAGTTTTTCTCCACTCGACTTCAATGATTTCCTGAAACAAAATTGCCTTTTGAAATTACGCGGGATATTTCGTTCTTGCTGAAAGTGTTTTTGCTTAGTGGGGAGAATTAGCCAAATACAGTAGCTTGGAGTTTTATAATAAAAGCAAAAATCAAAGGAGTTGAACCTGTCGAAACCAATATGGGGGGATGGAGGGCGGGGGGGGGGCGTGATGTATATAATCTAATTTAACTTTCCATTTTGGTTCTCTGTTATTACACAAATTGTTACTTCCCGTTACATCTTCTTGATATCATATCTCCCAAGAGTCTACTTTTTCGAAAATTACTGGCAGGCAGTCAAGTCAGTAAGACGCACATAAACGGCCGTTTTCATGATCAATGGGCGCGGTATGTGCGATCCAGCTATATCGAGTTTGTGACTTGTTCCTTTGTCAAAGTATGATAACTTGGCGAAACTTGTCGATAATGACGCAGAAAAATAAGATATGTAGAGTCACTTTTTCATAATCATGTATTTTCTTTTTGTTCGTGATGTCCAAAAATCGGTTTTGTTGCTATGAAAACAAAGCAAAGTGATATACACGTGCGCTGTGTCGATTGGCTGTTTTAACTGAGCAAAAAAAAAAAAAAAAAAAAAAATGGGACAAACGTTCAAACGATCAGACAAAGGAAATTATATTGTTTTAGATTTCTAGAAGACGTGATAATGGTGTTACAAAAAGCGTTTGTTAATATATTTCCCTTGGGATTAATTTTTAATAGTTCTTAAATTATTCAACCAGTTGCCTGTGTCTGCTTCGATTGGGCAAGAACAATAAAGAAATGTGTAAAATGATCATTATTTCATTTATTCATTCTTGACTCGCGTAAGTACACTGTAAACATTTTCTGAAATTCACGAGCCGCTTCCCGTCATTTCTTTCGTGAATTAACGAAGCGTGCTTCTGATATTTTTTCCGTGAAATGACGGAAAAAAAAAAAACTGAATTTCACGGACTTTTCGTACGCCAGAAAATTTTTGAATTTTCAGAAACCTTTCCGCAGTTCCTTTCTTATGTTGACGGTAAATTACCGTTTTCAAGATGTGTTAACGGAAAATTCCAAATTGTCAGAAACTTTTCCGCAATTCCTTTCTTATACTTACGGAAAAACTCCGTTCTCACTTTTTCCGTACCCATATGACGAATATATTATTTGTGTTATATAATATATTTATGATTATGTAATACCATGTCTGTAACAACTAAAATGCAATAAATGAAAATGAAATGAAATTTCCGTTAACAGCACAGATCCACGGTAACAATTGGGGATTTGATTAATTGTTAAATTTCAGCAGTCTGTCGAAGTGTTTGATTTCGAAGTTCTGTAGCGAGATCGGATATTGTGGGTAGTATATCTCATGAATTTTATTTACTATGGCACAAGACATTTCCTCTCTTTTTTTTTTTTTTTTTTTTTTCATTTTGCGCACCAACCATTATATATTGTGTTACCGTAAGAAAGACAAAAGCTATATAGCTATGAAAAGTAAATTTAATATTTAGAAATTTTGTGAAAATATAATAAAACAGTACATTGCGCTTTCTCTTAAAAAACATTAAGTTATTCTCAGTTAAAAAAGAAAAACCTCAAACTCCAAATCATTCTGTTGCTTCGAAAAATCACGATGAAAATAACACCTAATTTGTAATAAAGACCTCCTACAGAAAAAAATAAAATTATTACAAACGTATTCAAAAAATAATAAGCTCCAATAGATAATAAAATGACTAAATCACGCATATTATTGAAAAAAAAAGTCGTCATCGCCCAATTAGTTTTATCGTGAACGTGAGTGTGATTCTTGTGACTTTCTGGCTCAGTGGTTAAGACGCACGACTTCAACCCAAACGTCCTGGGCTCGATCACCGACGCAAAAGGATTCTCTAGCGTAAAGGCTGAAACATTCTGTATGCTGGATTTTGCGAAATGTCTGTCTAATTACCAAAAAACTTGAAACAGACATTTCTGAAATAAACGCAATTATTGATTACGGAAAATCTGTGGAAATATGGAAGTACAAAAAACGGGAGTTTTTAGTAACTGAAAGTCCGTTAAAAGACCAACACTTGCCGGCAACTTTTCTGCACGTTATTTTCAGAAATTTTCAGTGAATTCGCACCTCTTATTTTTTTTACCGTGTAGAAGATAAGAACAAAGCCCTCTTATAGTGTCATACTCTAGTGCGCGCTAGGAGGCAGATGCAAGCATTTCAGAAAAGGCAAACCTTCTCGACTATGCAAGAACGACTGCGTTAGGGTACAATGAGTGTGTCTTTCTGTTCGAAGAAACGGTTTGTTGATGTTTGAGGGTAGCGGCGGCTGAAGAGGATTGTACGAGGCAACAGAAGAGCTTTACTGCATCAAGTAAACGCACTGTGTACACCAGTGGTACCAAGAAGAAACTTTCAGCATTCACAGCTCTCTGCACATTTCCATGAATGAGCTGTAACACCCGACTACTCTTCTCGGGAGCAACAGTCATTTTAGCAGGGACATCGTGTGCCAATCTTCTCTTCTAAAAACTAATAAATTCGTCCGTAGAGACCAAAACTGGGCCAATGAGGACTCGAAAAGTTCATTTTTTTACAGTATAGGGGATGTTTAATCTTGACTTATAACGCCGTTTCTCCCAGGCTCATTTATGTGAAAATGGGACTCTTTGCATATCCCGCTGTGAAGCGCACATCTGCTGATTTTTTTGCTTAAAAATGAGACCAAGTTTTCTAGGTAGTGTAAAATCGGTGTTACTGAATACAGACTATTGGGGATTTAGGGCACGTCAGGTTTCTGTGAGGCCTTTTCCTTGTTTCCCTTTGCTGCTATTACTTTTTAATTGCACATATATATCTCTGATTTGATGTCATAAAGTAACAGCACAAATATTGAAATAAATAAATAAATAAAATAAATAAATAGAATACAACAGCTCCTCCTTTTTCTTCTGTTTTTTTTTTTTTTAATTTTGAGGGTTTCAGGACTGGGTCCATGGAAGAGACAGCCAGTGCCGTAGAACAAACTCAGCGCCTATGCCTCCAATAGGTCTCAATCCCAGGCCTAGCTATAACATTTGGCTAGCAGCCCTCGCTTCTGGGCCGCCCCGGTGGCGCAGTAGTCTAAGTGATGGCCTCTGATCATTCGTCCGAACGGGGTCCGGGTTTGAATCCCGGTGAGGCATGGATGTTGTGTTTGTCTTACGGTACTGGATCTCTCCCTTCCCTGGAACCAGTGACCATAAATTAGGGACGGGCGACTGCTTATAGCCAATTCAGTTGCTCACGGTGGTCGTTAAATCTCCAATCCAAAAAAATCCCTCGCTTCTGACCATACGTCCACCGGGACAGCATAGCCCCTTGACAACCGCTACAATTCCACAACTGTCTGTATGCTTCCAGAGTTTGAAACGGGTCAAAAAGTTTGGACCCTGACCAGATGTCACATAATTGGACCCGACCCGAACCCGACCCGTATCTGTAATTGCCCCGACTCGACCTGCACAAATCTGCTTTGAAATATATGTACTGTATATGTCATAGGCGTTGACTATAGGGAGCCAGATGAATCTTGCCTCCTAATAATTTTATTGGGGGGGGGGGCACTGCCCACCCAGTATTTTTCGTCCTGTGTCCTGTTTAATAAAATACGTTTTTCTTTGTTTGTGTGTGTGTGTCCGCGCGTGTACGCACGCGCATGGCATTTTCGAAATGCGTGAGTTAAAATATTTTTATAGAGAAAGTGTTTTTCCATGCTATTCAGTGCATCGCGTGCTGTGCTAATTTGCAAAAAATGCATTTCTTTCCTTTACAGAAATGTATTATTCTTTATAAGATGGACCAAGCTCCGCCTTATGACGTCAAAGCGATTTATTTCGAAAAATTTAATAAATAACAAAATAGGGAAAACTTTTTTCACATATTCAGCATTGCTCATTTGATATGAAACTTGATTTCCTGCCCCGTATCCTGTTTGGCATGTTCATGTAAATTTTTAAAAACAATTATCAAAAATGACGAAAATTAAAACAATACAGAAGTGTATAATCTCTAGAGCCTTTATTCATCTATTTACCTTTTGCGCATCTTGTTCTTTGTTGAGTAGCTATATGTCCTTTGTTTGAGATTTCTCATATTTTTTATAAACTTTTGGAAATAAAATCTTTCTGAATATATTTACAAAATCACAGGTTGAATTTTATTTTTGAAATATTAATATTCAGCGAAGGAATATTTGTTTCTTTGTTCATTTGCTGATGAGCAATTGCAACCGCGTTGTAAAATATACGTCGAATCCTGTAGTTTATCTCCCCCCCCCTTTTTTTTTATTTTCCTCGTCCCAATGAAAAAGGCGTGCCTCTCCTACGTCTGATTTATTCCGGCCTGCCCCCTAATAATTTCGTGAAGTCGGCGCCCCTGATATATATACAGGGCGCTCAAAAATTCTCTGCGCTGTGGGTATCTTAGGTTATGTGAAAATCAAAGAAATGTATTATAGGAACGTGTAATTTACTCACGGGTATGATTCATTTGCTCGACGTTTACTTCACCGAAGGGTCACTTGACCGAAAGGTACATTTCACCGAAGGGTCACTTGATCGAAAAGTTCATTTCATCGAAAGGTCATTTCACCGAACGGTCAGTTTATCGAAAACTTTGTATTTCATTACAGGATCTGTTGAAGCATGGTGGAAGTTCGACAGACAGACCACTGAAACGTTAGGGGATCATACTCCAATTGCACTTTTGATTTCTCCGTGTCACAGAGAACGCAAAGATTTAGTTTTAAGACAAATCCTATTTTTTTAAGACAATAGGCTTAGGCCTTTGTAGCAAATTGTAATCATGTTCATAAGGTTTACATAAAAGTAATGTTCAGTGCTCATGTTCATACGGTTTACAAGAAAAATAAAATTAATAATGTTGCACATTTTTTCAGGTAAAAAGAATCAATTTTAGGTCCCTAGGCCTCTGCTTAGGCCTTTTTACCCAATTTTAATTGTGCGAACTTATGTTCATAAGGTTTACATAAAAGTCAAGTTAATAATATTGCACATTTTTTCAGGCAAAAAAAAAAAAAAAAAAATCAATTTTAAGGCCCTAGGTCTCGACTTAGGCCTTTTTAGCAAATTTTAACCGTGCGTGCTCATGTTCATAAGGTTTACCTAAAAAGTTTACATTTTATGTAATGCTTATGAATACGAGTAGAGTTAAAATCTGTTAAAATGGCCTGTATCTAGGCCTACGGTCAAAAAAATTTATGTTTTATGGTTGAGTAAAAGTGGAACATTATTTACTTGATTTACTATGTAGCCCTTATGAATATGAACTCGGAGGATTAAAATTTGACAAAAAGTCACAGATCTAGGCATTATAATTGTTATATTTCGAAAAACCTACTCATGGGGATGTGCTTCATAGCAATTAAAAATGTATTTTTTATACAATCCGACGGTGTTTAGGTGGCCAGGTTTTCAGAAACCTGCACCACACTCCAACAGATCTCTAACAACAGAATTCTAAGTTTTCGATAAACTGACCATTCGGTGAAAGGATCTTTCGATATAATGAACTTTTAGGTAAAGTAATCCTTCGGTGAAATTAACATTTCGATCAAATGTCCTTTCGATGAAAGGAACTTTTAGGTAAAGTGACCTTTCGGTGAAATGAACTCTTCGGTCAAGTGACCATTCGGGGAAATAAATGCACTTTTCGATCAAGTGATTTTCGGCGAAGTGATTTTCGGTCAAGTGACCTTTCGATCAAGTGAACGATACCCTTTACTCACTTACTTACAGGAAGTATTGGAACTGTCGTGCTTCATTTACAAGACATAACCCACCTGCTTCGCGCATGTTTCCAAACACATTTGCGAGAGACTAGAAGTTTCTCCGCAAAAATGTTAAGGCTGTTCCACCTAATTTTGATAGCGCTACAGTCAAAATTTTGGAATTCAGCAATTGCTGTATAATATGTTTAATTTCAGTTTTTGCTGATTTCTTGGTAACGTATCAAGCTTCAGAATATGTTTCACAGCAACCCCAATTTTCACAAGTTTATGACGAATTGAAAGTTTCCAAAATGTGAATGTTGTTTTCTTCACCCCCTTCCCCCCTCAGAATGAAGGGACACTTTTCCTTCTGAGAACACACTCTTCCTTCATATCGCATGGCAAATCATTTTTCAGTCTGGGGGCACCAGTATCAAGCACGAAATTCCACACTGCCCATTTTTCTTTGAAAAAAAAGATATTTTTTTTTTAGCTCTTCAAAAGTAAAACGGAAATAAAACCGGGTCGAAATTGGGTCAGAAACACCTTAATTCGACCCGTTTGATCCGCTAGAAATTGCTGACCCCGTGACCCGTTTCCATCTCTGTAGGCTTCACAGACGTTAGCAATAAAATAAGATTAGAGAAACTGAAGTCATATATCTGCCAACTAAAATACTTAAACCCTTTTCTATTTCACCTCTAATAAAGGGCCATCAGGGAAAATGAAAACGCAACACATCCTGGGAATAATACTATCAGATATTTTTTAGATGTGTTTGTTAAATATTCATAGCTTTGGGAAATTTGTTGTTTCGTGTCACAAGTAAAAGTGTATAGCAATCAGAATTGGGTTTCGTATTGCAGAGTAAAAAATAGTTTACAGAATACTAACGAAAGCATATTGACTAGGCTTCGTATGCTACATTATAGATTCATGACTGATTTTCTTGTTTTATTACTTTATGTTGTTATTAACTTTGCTTCCCCAAGAGCTTACTGTGAATTGTTCTTTATATGAACGGTATCGTGAATTGTTTTTTATCTGAACGGTATATCGTTAATTGTTAAGGGACCACAAAAGCGTTTACGTTGGAAAACACGATACATATTAAAAATAAATCAAGCAGATACATTATTTCTTAGGTGGAATACAAAAGCAACGTTTAAACTTAAAAAGTCAAGAATGAAAGGTGGCCATCATTCCCCACATTCGAGGTCACGTTAGATAAGGGTAAGTGGTATACAGAAAATATGTCTTGTGACTTAAGTTTGCGGCTGGTCAGTGTATGTAATTTTGTGATGTAGATTTCTTAGTTGATATAATTTGCAACCCCAAATGAGCATAACTCTTGTACACAAATTCAAAATGCAGCGTTTTACAAAATGCTTAAAGTTAAGAAAGACTGAAGACAGAGTTACACGCTGCGATGTCATCTTGGACATTATTTCTTCTATTCGATACAAATAGCGTTTCATTCCATTCTCTTGAAGAGAAGATGGGTTGTTCACATGCGAGCTGCAAAGCTAGAAAGTGCTGAAAAACCGTACCATTAATAGACACCAAAAAAATCTGCTCCATGAGAGTTTTAGAGTAGGAGATGTGTTCAAAAAGACCGACTGGGAATATCCAAGCACAGCATATAACATAATCTCTTGATTTTAAAGCGTACGAAAGACCGCGATGTCTTTATAATTATAGGGTTTCAACGACCGAATATACAAAATATGCGAGCAAGTAATAGCAGTTCGCAATGCACGGTTTACGTTCACAATCTATATATTTAAAACACAAGCCCGTTTCTTTTTTCTACAATCCGCCAGCGCCACCCACTGGGGAGATTTTCATGATTTTTTTAAAATGAAAGCTACTGACCCATAGATTTGTCGTCGCTAATTTTTATTGTCATAAGTAATTTTGTTATGTTACCATGGCGCATTTTTTTTGTACAATCTGCCGTTCGTTATTCTGGCGTTTGTTCTCGCTTCAATACTTGAAACGTCGGCTGACTCTCTGCGGTGGTCGGATTTGGAGCTAAGCCCTCCGCTATCAATTGCTTAGTCGTATTATCCAAATTGGTTCAGTACTTTTCGAGATTAGTAAAAAAAAAATTGTATTTTATCGTGAACTGCTTTCTTTCACGTTGGGTGTGATCAGGTTGTATGTAAACAAAGCGGAACGTCACTCGGGAATTAGGGAACTACTTGAAAGCTATCTGATTTGTTAGTACAGCTAAAAAGTAATAAAAAAAAGATAATAAAAAATAAACGAAATAGCCTATGTCCACCGGAAAGAAATAAGCTTCCCAACGGTGAAAGAATTATCCAAATCGGTTCAGTAGTTTTCCAGATTACTTCAAATACACAATCAAATTTCTTTCCTTTATATATTAATATAGATTATACACTGAGTGGCCACTTTATTATGATCACCCCCTCAGTACTTCGTTGGGCCACCTTTTGCCTTTAATACTGCGTTGATTCTTCGTGGCATGGACTCCACGAGATGTTGATAGGTGGTTTGTGGAATCTGAGACCATGCTTGATGAATAGCACTTTCCAGGAGTGCGAGATTGCAGGGTTGTGGATCCAGCTGTCTGATGGCTCGTTCAACTTCGTCCCACAAATTCTCAATGGGGTTGAGATCTGGAGATTGTGGGGGTCACCTAAGCAAACTAAACTCAACGGCATGTTTCTGAAACCAATCCTGTACAATACGATAGCAGGACGCATTATCTTAATGAAAGTAGCCATCGCCATTGGGATAAACCATCCACATGACAGGATGCACTTGGTCCGCAACGATGTTTAGATATGATGTGCCAGTCACACGTTGATCAACAAGAATTAAAGGGCCCAAAGCATGCCAGGAAAACATTCCCCAAACCATAACGTTGCCTCCACCACCTTGAAGGGTTGTAGCAATGCATTTGGGGTCCATGCTTTCGTGCTGTTTCCGCCAAATTCTCACTCGGCCATCGGCATGGTGCAACTGAAAACGTGATTCATCGGACCACATAATTTGTTGCCAATTATCGACTGTCCAATCCTTGTGCTCGAACTGGAGACGTTTTCTCTTGTTAACTGCAGACAGTAAAGGTGTTCGAACAGGCCTTCGGCTGCCATATCCCATCCGATGCAGTGTACGGCGAACAGTGTGTGCAGAGATCATTTGAGGGATCCTTGATTAAGATGGTCTGTAATTTGCTGCACTGTTGCCCTTCTGTTGTCTGTTACCAGTCTGGACACTCTCCGTTCCGCCCGAGCAGTCACTAGTCGATGACGACCACACGTCGCACGTAGAGACCCAGTTTTTTGGCTGACAGTCAAGTCTTTAAACACTTTAACAACAGCTTCTCTGGAACATTTCACGAATGCAGCGGTTTCGGTGATACTCGCTCCATGGCTACGAGCTCCTACAATCATCCCACGTTGAAAGTCCGTCAAATCGCATTTTTTACCCATCTCGTCACTCAAAAGTCACTTCTACTACTGTCGCAAGCACTAAACTTTCCTTTTTTATACTAGCCTCGCCTTCTGGCGGCAACAGCGTGCAGCCATAGCTCATTTGCTTAAAACTGTCTGTTGGTCATAATAAAGTGGCCACTCAGTGTATAATGATATCAAAAAAATATTGCTAAAATCAAACTGGCAAAATAAAATACATTTTTAACCCCATTGTGTAGTGATCTAGACACGATATCATTTCGGGTCACTGAAAATATACCTCAGTACTCCAATGTAATCCCGTCAACGACGGGTAAGCTCATGTTTATACGATAATGTGGAACGTCGTCATTAAGTTCGCATACGAGCAGTTGGAAAAATTAATGGGAATATCACGAACATTTTGTTTTTGGTGACCTATCTTATACACTGCCCACTAATTATTCAACCGTTTATTATAGTTATGCACTTTATTACGATTCGTGTTATATGACAAGAAAAAATTTCAGTCACAACTTTTTAACCGTGCATGGCACAGTTTACGGACTAGTTTCTTTCTAAACTTCTTAGACAGCAAAGAAATCAATTCAGTAAGACTTTTAGAATAGGAGATGTATTCAGAAAACACAGCCGACAGGGCGGTAGGCGATGCTATATTGCATAAACTCTTAATTTTAAGACTTACTAAGACCTTTAGAATTATAGGCTCTCTACAACCGGCCACAAAATATGCGAGTTAGTAACAATAGTTTGCCATGCACGGTTTACGTTCTCAATTTCTTTTTATCTTAGGGTGGGGATTTAAGACTTGGAGTCGCTGAAATCCCTAATTTAGTGCCGTCCTGTTCTAGAGAAGGGAAAGAACCAACGATTCTGAAAGAAGGAACAGGCCATCCATGCTTTCACTGATATTCCAGTCGCGATCCAGTAGGGCAAGAAATCAGAAAACGACGCCCTAGACCAGTGCTGTATTACTGGCGGTCCCCGGGTCTCACGTGGCCCGCAAAACGAAATTTTGCGGGCCGTTAATGAAAGAATAAACCAAATTTCATTTCTAACTGAATGGCGCCAAATCTGAAATTCTACTCTGCGTTGTATAATATACCAACAGTTACTATGTGTGTCTTCGCTTGGACTATCAAAGGCAAGGCAGTGAAACGTAGCGAATTATTTAGTGGCGGAAACAGAGCTCTTACTAATAGAAATTTCGAAACATTTTAGATGATGCTGAATATCAGTGGCGTATATTCGAAGCTAGCTGCGAATCCCAGAGAATACACAAATAAAAGTTAATTATCAACGGTATTAGGATATGTCTATGCTTTCGGAGCGAAAAAAATACTAGCGGATTCACGTCTTTCGATTATGAGAATCAGTCTGGCGAGCAATGACGAACAGCATAACGCAAGCAGGTCTTCGATAGTCTTCGCTGTTTTGATTCGAAGAACTTCGATACGATCGCCAGCTAGCGTTTCCATGACAACATGAATGAGCGTATAGAGGTGAATGGACCATTGCTTTGCGCAACGGTTCGTTCAGAAAAGAGAAGACTTCGGATAGCTTCAGTCTCTCCATCCTTCCGCCTTTAACTGCGCGTGTTTCATGAGAGTCGTTTCAGTTTGTGTGAAGTGTCAATGAATTAAAATCAGTGATATTTTATCTTAAATTTGTGGCTTTGTTGGATCCGAACTGCTTTGATAAATTTTGTGAAAGCTTCCCTAAACATCTACTATCAGAGCTTAAAAAACTCTGTGCTTCAAATTTTGATACAGCTCGATTAAGAAATAAACTGAAGTGTTTTATTTCCTTGATGAATACAAAACAAATCAGTAAGATACATTATTTGTTACATAAAGTTGAATAATTGGACATAGTGTTTAGTGAGGTGTACATATTAGCAGACCTCGTATTAAGCTTTCCATCAACAACTGCAACGGCCGAAAGAAGTTTTTCTGCATTAAAAAGAATCAAGATATATCTTAGATCCACACAAGGACATGCACATTCGAGCAACTTGGCTAGTTTGTTAATAGAGAAAAACATTATTTTTAAATATGAAAAAGTACTCGAAAGAAACATTTTTGTGAAAACGTAACACAAAGGAAAAAGAATGTTCACACAAAAGGAAAGAAGAATGGAGTTCATTTACAAATAAGTGTTGAAATCCTAATCCTCATAATTATTTGGTATGTTAGCAATAGCATGCACCTAAAATTTTAAAAAATAATGTTACTTCATTACTGAACTATTAAAAAATACAACTCGCAATTTAAAAAACAAACAGTACTGTGTGTGTGTGTGGGGGGGGGAGATAGCCCAGGACTCGTCGGACCAAGATACGCCACTGCTGAATATGGTGGTTTGCTTCTGCACACTCGAATCCATCGTTTGAGTGCTAGAATACGTCCAGTGGCATTTTTTAAATTTAAAAAAAAATCTTTTTTTTTTTTTGGAAAAAATAAAATATGATACTGATGTAACCAAAAGCTCTCAGTGATGTAGCTTTTCTTATACAGTAAAAAAAAATTCGAAATTCACGAGCCACTTTCCGTGATTTCTTTCGTGAATTAACGAAGCACGTTTGTGGTACAACTTTTTTCGTGAAATGAGGGGGAAAAAAAAAACTGAATTTCACGGATTTTTCGTACGCCAGAAAAATTCTGAATTTTCAGAAGCCTTTCCGCAATTTCTTCCTTATATTGACGGCAAATTACCGTTTCCAAGCGGTCTTAACGAAAAATTCTGAATTTTCAGAAACCTTTCCACAGTTCCTTTCTCATGTTAACGAAAAAACTCCGTTCTCACTTTTCCCATATCCATATGACGAAAAATTTCCTGTGACAAGAGAGATTCACGGAAAAACTTGGAGGTTTGATTAGTTGTTAAATTTCCATAATCTGTCGAGGTATTTGATTTTGAAGTTCTGTAACGAGATCGAATATTGTGGATAGTATATCGCACGAATTTTTGTTACTGTGGCACAGGATATTTCTTCTCCTTTCTCCCATTTTGTGCACCAGCTATTATAGATTATGTATATTGTGCTACCGTAAGAAATCGGATAAATAATTTATTGCACAGGTGACTGTACGATGTCTATATATCAGTCTGTGTAGTCCTTAACACAAAAGCTATCTAGAGTAAATTTTATCTTTAGAAGTTTTGTGAGATAATATTATAAAACAGTACATTTCACCTTCTCTTAAAAATAATTGAAAGATATTGTCAGTTGGAAAAGAGAGATCTTAAACTCCAAATCATCTTGTTGCTTCGAAAACTCACGATAAAAAATTACATAATTTGTAATAAGACCTCTTGCAGAAAAAATAAAATTATTACAAACGTATTAAAAAAATAACTCATCAATATCTTGAGAAGATGGTCGCACAGTAACCTATAACTCAGGTACAGTTGGCAAATTTTGAGCGAAGCTATTGCAAAATCTAAGCTCATTAAGGCGTCCACTATAACAAATTCTAAAAAACGAACGCGTAAAATTTGACTTCTAGAACAAAAAGTAAGAAACATTCTAAAAAAGAAATGCCTAAAATTTATCATGAGCTCCTTTCCTTCACGCCTTCACGTTGGTTGTGATCAGGTTGCGTGTAAACAAAGCGGAAAAATACTCAGATCGGGAACCACGTTTTTCACTTGTTATCGCGAAAGACAGACGCACACCCGCATACGTACACGAACTTCCTTTTATCATTATAGATTAAGCAAGTGTTGAGCTAACAGACGGAGTCTTTCCATTTCTTCGTTTTTCAATTCAAACGATTTTTTTAAATTAATGTTAGTGAGCCAACTTTCGTAAACTGTTCAAGTAAAAGGCCATCTAGTTTCAATTAAAATTCCTTAATGACACAGAATTTCGGCGATCGGAAGGCGTCAAAACCTGACCATAGACGATGTCCAATCGCATGCCAAAAATCACGGTGATCGGATGTGTCATGTCGTAACTATGCCCGAACAACTAATTGTTCCGAGTCTCGTATAGAGAGCAGATTTTTTCCATTATTATTAAAATTGGTCAGTTTTTTAATAGTCATTATTTTTGTACGACAAGACCAATCACCATGACTCCAACCCCATGTCACTCATCATGTCCTTTCCTTTCTCTGTGGCAAGTGTCACCGCGATCGGCTGAAGATCTTTGGAGGAGATAGCTAACAAACAACCCCTTCTCAAAACCTGGAAAACCTCCTAAAAATGCAAGTTTTTGGACGATTATTCTTCAATGACACAGAATTTCTGGAATCAGAAGGCGTCAAAACCTGACCATGGACGGACGATGTCCAATCGCATGCAAAAAATCACGGTGATCGGATGTGTCATCTCGTACCTATGCCCGAACAACTAATTGTCTCGAGTCTCGTATAGAGAGCTCAGCTCAATGAAGACTTGGAAGCGGCAAAGATCCAAGGACCAGGATGCCCAATTGTAATGAAAAGCCAATAAATGGGTATACTGAAAGTTTCTGTGGTGACGAGGCAATGCAAATTTGAGTTCCATGGCTTATTTCAGATTACTGTAAAGTACGCCGAAAAGCATGAACTTTTGATTAATATACCAAGAATCACGTCAAAACAAAACCAACGCTGTAACATAAACACAGAAAACCCAGAAGACTATTACAAGATTTCAATTTATATACCATTTTCAGACATGTGCTTTGTGAAATAGATTTCTCACACACAAATTCGTCTTATGAAGATTCCAGTATCTTTTCCCAATAAATTCCAATGTGCGACCATCTTCTCAAGATATTGATGGTTTTAAAACTTTAACTGAATTTTATATAGGTGACTTGAAAGGCCCGCAAGAAAAACTAATCGCAGAATTAAAAATTTTGTACCGTAGGGTCGCTCGCAAATAAAAGGAGCACTGCCAAAAGACGCATTAACTGTTTCAAACAGTGCTACAGTGAGGTATTACGCAATATAAAAACATTGTTTCACATACTTCGTCCTTTATCAGTAACAACATCAGAAAGTGAGCTTTCGGTTTCAACACTGCGACCCTTAAAATCATATCTACCTAATACCATATCAGAACTGAGATGGGTTAGCATTACTTCCTTCATCAAAAATACACACCGAAAGCTGAAGAAGTATTAAATGAATTTGCAAAAAAACCCAGAAGGCTGGAAATGCGACTCAAGTAATTGTAAGTAAAAGTAACATAAGTTTTGAATCAAATCAAAATATATTTGTGGAAATGAGTCTCGTCACCGTCAGGGATTGTTAATATTTCTATAGAATAAAAAAAGCGCCATTATACGAACGAAGAATGTTAAGGTAAGTATTTATTTCGTTCTAGATTTACTTGTATCTTTTAACCATTTAACAGTAAAGTAGTGGAGTATTCTTGTTTTCTGCACAGATAAATAGTAAAATATAAGTGGTCAACCACTATGTGGTGATAAGAATATAGGTAATAACAATGTTAATAATAATTTCCAGCGGTATTTATTTGAATATTTTTGCGCGAATGTTGCATACATTTTAAAAATGCACTCATAACAAATTTAGTTGTATAAAAAAAATAAAAAAATAAAAAAAACCTACCGCCCCACTCCTCCTAAAAAAAAAAAAACTACGCAGCTAGACTCTTTTTAAGAATTGGTGATAGGTGTAAATACAATGTAATTTGATTAACTCCAACTAATCAAACGTCTGTTCAGCAATCCATTGAATGTTGGCACTGAAAGCACAAAACCCATTTATCAGATGGAATTATGTGAACATCAAATATATAGATGAATTTTTTAGAACTCGATCAGAATGTCAAGTAAATGAATTTTTTAGAACTTGATCAGAATGTCAAGTAGATGATTTTTTTTTTTTTTTTTTGCAGCTCGATCAGAAAAGGAACTGTTTAAACTTTATTTTACTGAGAAATACCCGGACATACGAGATTTGGAACAAACGTTATTTCAATATTTTTTTTTTTGATTGGAGGTTTAACGACCACCGTGAGCAACTCAGTGGGCTATAAGCAGTCACCCATCCCTAATTTAGGACCACTTGTTCCAGGAAAGGTAAAGAGCCAGCGCCATAAGACAAACAGAACATCCATGCCTCACCAGGATTCGAACCCAGACCCATCTCGAACGAATGATCAGAAGTCATCACTTATACCACTGCGCCACATGAGCGGCTTTCAATATTTGGAAGTACTTACATATGAGAGAGGGCATTTTCTCGCGTGAAATACTTAAAGCCGAAAACTCCGGAACAATATGAATGACTGCACTCTTGAACAATTGCTTACGAATTGAACACGCAACAACATTTAGCGGAGTTTTCTCATTAAGTGTAAATTTGTTCGTTTTTTCAAATTTTATATTTCAACTGTTCTAATATTGATTAAAATAGCGTAAAGGTTTAATAAATTAAGCACGACATATCTTTATATTTACGTCATTTTATATTTACAACCTACGTCTAATAAATTCTACGACTGACAGCATAACTGACGGGACAGTAGTGGGATAAAAATATCTCGTATATGCCAGAAGACAGCAATCCTTGGCCAATCAGCGAACAGCTGAAAACCGATTCATACCGGCGGCAGACGGGCATTAAGGGAGTCATAGCAAACGTTCTCGCCCCATTTCATTTTAGCCACGGAAAAGCCGTCTCTCCAGTGTGCGTACAGCGGAAAAGATCGAAGAGGTGCGGAACCAGTTCAAGAAAGATCGCCGAATTACAGTTAGACTTTTGGCTAAGTCGGTGGGCATCAGTAAGTCTATCTGTCATGAGATTCTACGCGAGGATCTGGGAAAACGAAAACTTAGTGCCAGATTGGTACCACGCATTCGGAATGTTGACCAAGACTTTTGGCTGAGTCGATGGGCATCATTAAGTCTATCTGTCATGAGATTCTACGCGAGGATCTGGGAAAACGAAAGCTTAGTGCCAGATTGGTACCCCGCATTCCGAATGATGACCAAGACTTTTGGCTGAGTCGGTTGACAACAGTAAGTCTATCTGTCATGAGATTCTATGTACTCGAGGATCTGGGAAAACGAAAACTTAGAGCCAGATTGGTACCCCGCATTCTGAATGATGACCGAAAGGAGGGTCGTTCATGGATATGTTCCGATCTGCTGGGCACTGCAGCTGAGGATTCTGATTTTTGCTCGAGAATTATTGCAGGAGATGAAACATGGTGCCTGAAGTATGATCCACAAACCTGGGGATTGTTCCCCAGGATAACACGGGTGCTAAAAGGACAGTATCATGCAGGCATTACATCTATCCAAACATCCCTGACAAAACAACTTAAAGACATCCCGGAAAATGCCTTCCAGAACTGTTTTCAGGATCTTCAGAAACTCTGGAAATTAGGGCAGTTTCTAAAGGAAGGGCAGGGAGGACGGTTACACTCCCAGAATGGTCATTTGAGGGACGTAAGTTCAGGCTCTAGGGGATGTCAAAAATTCAATCTGTAACTAAAAAGAAGGAAGTTACACCGTTCAGTATTTCTTTTTAAAAGGCTTTAGTTGGTTTCATACAGTTTCATTTCTTTAGTTAGTTTCATACAGTTTCATTTCTTTAGTTAGTTTCATACAGTTTCATTTCTTTAGTTAGTTTCATACAGTTTCATTCTATGCAGTTCACCTGGGCGCGGAGGTGTGAACAACCTCATATACATGAAGGGAATTTTCTAAAACAGTCGGTGGAGGCATGGAAAACAATATGTTGACATGCCTAATCTCTATGACATTTCCGAACCTACCATGGGAATGAAGAGCAACTTTTCTGCTATGCGCAGAAAGTTCTCTCGGCGTTTAATCTTGAATGGAATTTTTCCGAGCCCTACTCCTGACGCTTTTCCTATTGCTACGTTCACAATTTGATGATCGTTCGTTCTGCATTACTGTGGAGTGTTGTGTTGTCTGTGCTCCCATTACGTTTACGCTTTACTTTGTATTTACAACCTATGGTTCTTGGGTTGAAATTTTTAATTTAATTTAAATTTTTACAATTTTTTCTGGTTTTTAAATTTTTAATGAAATTACGTCAAAAACCTGAAATGCGATTTTTGAACGATCATAATACTTTCTTATAACGGCGGTGTGTGAGAAAGTAAGAACCATGTATTACTTGAGTTGAACTCGAATGGGCGTAATTTTGAACTCGAATGGGCGTAATTTTGAACTCGAATAAACGTAATTTCCAACTCGAAAAGACGTAATTTCCAGCTCGAAAAGGCGTAATTTTAAATTGCACCAAAATTGCACGTCATTTTGAACTCGAAAGGGCGTCATTTGAACTCGAAGAGGTGTAATTTTGAACTCGAAAGGGTATAATTTTGGACTCGAAAGGGTATAATTTTGAACTCGAAAGGGCGTAATTTTGAACTCGAAGTGCGTTATTTTGAACTCTAAAGTTCTTAATTTTGAACTCGAAGGGGTGTAATTTCAAGTCCCGCCCTCCCAGATAAGAAAAACTTGCTACGGTTCTGCTGGAAACTGTGTGTTGATTCAGAAGGGTGGTACTTTGATGGTGAGTAGCATTAATTGGGAGTATGGTACTTTTTTATATTTTTCATTGCGTCAGCCCTGGAATTTTTCGGATGCTAGTTGTATTTTTTTAAATGTAGTCCTCTATCTAATCTTTTCAAAAACCTTGGCCCGCGACTCTATACATATTGAGCAGCTCTAGGCTAGCTTATTCGACAGTGAGCGACTACGTTCGTAGTGCATTTTCTACTATTTCGTTAGCGATAAAGGAAAAAATAGTGTCAAGGATTTTTAATGTGTTTTCGCAGCTTGAGTTGTTAATGCTACTTGCGAATGTTGAGAAAAATAAAAGAAAGGAAACGAGATAGCATACCTTACCAGCCATTTAAAACAACCTCTCAGTAACAAATAGTTTGTAAGTCAGTTTGCTTGCGCTTCAGGCGAGAAAATATGTATCGATTGGGAGGTACATTTATGTGAGGGTTTTTGCGGCTGTTTTTATTCATTACAAAATGTCACGAACGAAACTGGCAGCTGGGATTACGTGCAAACCGAACAACCGAGCAGAAGGAATTGAATCTCGTAATGAACTGAATCTAAAAGTTGATCATTTTCTTGCGAAACTTTATCGGAACATAGATTATGTCTAGCTGATGGGTAACTTCCGTGTTAAGGCTCTGTACACACAGACTCAGGCTGTAATTGATTTGCAAGAAAGGAAAAAAAAGGTTCTAAATCATTTACAACTGCTTTCATTAGCAGGACTGATGAGCTTTTTCCAGTTTACCTGGGAGAAAGAACGTTAAAGAAGCTTTAGATTGGATGAGGCTCTTTTTTCTTGTGTAGGTTTTTTTCTTTTTTACGATAATTCACCCGGCACGGTGTTAAAATTATTTTCAGAAAATATTAAATGGAATATGAGATTCACTTTAAACACAACACAAAGACTGAAAGTTAAATGCATACTTCTAAACACAACACAAAGACTGAAAGTTAAATGCATACTTCTCGAAAGTCCAATTGTTTTCGATGGAGAATTCCAATAACACAAGGAAGTTTAATTGAACACAGAAAAGTTCTGAAACTTTTGAAAAATATTTACTTTAAAGCTAAGTTATGTTATTTTCAGGGTGTCAGAAAAGTCGCGCAGCAAGAAATATTCCTTGATGATAAACTCCTTGATTACACAGGTTTACAGAGCTTTACGTGTTTAAAATGAGTAGAGTTATTTTAGTCGTCGCACATATTTGCCGTTTTGACTGCAAATACGATTTTAGGTTCACTCTGTCACGTAATGATGTGGCATAAAATGATGTAGCATTTGGGCAGACTATGCGTGAAACAGTAGTTTATGGAAAATGTAGAAAAATAATTTAATAAGTGAAGGTACACATTCATTATGTTTGAAACATTTATACACACCTTTTGTTCTTACATCTAATCAGGGGCTGTAACTTCACCAAATTATTTGGGGGCGGGGGAAGACATGAAGAGATCAGACTTAGGAGAGCGCGTCATTTGCATTACCAAGAGGAAAAAAAAAAAAAAAAAAAGGGAGCAAAACGTTAAGCTATGTGATTCGAAGTATATTTTAAAACGCAACTGTAATTGCTCATTAGCAAATGAACAAGGAAACAAATATTATTTTGCTGAATATTAATATTTCTATAAATAAAATTCAGCCTTTGATTTTATAAAAATATCGAGGCAGATTTTATTTCTAAACGTTTATAAAAAAAAATATGAGAAATTAGCGCGGTTACTCAAAGAACGAAATGCGTAAAAAAATAATAATAATAAAGGCGATAGAGATTATACGTTTCTGTATTTTTTTTTTTTTTTTTTTGATAATTGTGTTAGACATTTACCACATATCACGAGAACATGTCAAATATAGTACGGGGCTGGCAATTCAGTTTCTTACCAAATGAGCAATCTGAATATGAGAAAAAAGTGTTTATTTATTTTGTCATTTTTCAATTTTTTTGGAAATAAAACGCTTTGGCCTCATAAGGTGGAGCATGGTCCACCTTATGAGGCCAAAGTAATTATTTAATTAAACAGGACGAAAAATATTGTGTGGGCACTGCCCACCCCCCAATAAAATTATTGGAGGTGCAAGATTCACCTTGACCCCCCCCTATATAGTCGGCGCCTATGCATCTAATGAGTTTATACACTACTTCCCCCTTCTTGCAAAATCTCTTTTCTTTTCCCTTTAATACGATGCTTCTTGCATCTCCGTTTATTTGTTTTTGTGGGGTCTCTCTGTTACAGCATTACTGCGGTAGTTGTCTATCGTTCATTATTATTTTTAATGTTGTATTAGTAAAAGTTGCACAGGGTCTTAGGTTGCGCGATGTATAATCACTCTTGGATAAATGTCAACCCTGCCTTCTCATGGTACCCTTTGATCTGATCTGATCATATGTAGAGGATTTTAGGAAGGGAGTGTCTGGCCCCAGGTCTTAAACAACCCTTGGAAATAGGAAGCTAGGAGATTTAGGCTAGAGTGACCGATAGGAAAGTGACACGGAAGCGAGGTAGAAAGGGAGAGGAAGACGCCTTTATTTATTACCGGGGAGCCAGTACCCGGTGTCCGACGGCTTAACGTGCCCATCCGACGCACGGAGGGTATTTAGTGGTTCGAACGTTCGTACCTGCCCAGGATCGAACCTGAGGCTATTTCCATGGCAGTAACGAACGCTGACCACTAGGCCACCCACGGTCCAGGGTACCCTTTTTTCACACTCAAGGGGATATGACGACCTACAAATAGAGATATAACTATAAAACCAGAATTAGAGAAAATGCTATCCCACACTTACCAACCCGCTTGGCCTGCGTAGTAAACTATGACCATACCCACAAATGAATTCACATACAGAAGCTACGAAAAATGAATGAAGTGTTGGAAAATGCATGCTTGGTGAAACCAGAAAAGATAGGAAGAAGAGCATATCAATCAGGAAGGTGAAAAGAGTTGATGACATCATGATCAAAGTGAAATCGCTCAAGTGGCAATGGGCTGGATATACACGGTCGTATCGGAATAATACGACAACCCCCGGAATCCCAGTGTACCCGCCCAGGCGCGTCGCAGAGTGCACGTGACAAGGTCGACCGCACGTAAATATAAGCAGCCAAATGAGCCATAGTGCGTGACGTGAGCACACTGGGCAGAGGTAGTGATTTGACGGACGTTCAGAAAGGAATGATCATCGGCTACCTCGCCAAGGGTAGGAGCAAACAGCAGACTTCTTCGGCTGTTCGCGAGGTACTGTAGTAAGGGTGTACCAAGAATAGACCGCTGCCACACCAAGTACCTCCCGATGCCATAACTGTGGATCCCCAAAGGTCATCGACCCCAGAAGAGAACGTCGCCTCCGTCGACTTATAAACGGCAATCGACGAGCAACAGTGCAGCAATTGACCACGCAAATGAACGCTGGGGCACCCAGGTACGTGTCCACGATAACAGTAGAGCGAACCCTGTTACGCATGGGTCTCCGGAGTCGATGCTGCGTCAAGACGCCCATGTTAACCCAGGTCCATCGGCAACGACGCTTGCATTTAGCACGCGGCTACCGTCATTGGACAGTGGAAATGGTTGTCTTCTCCGATGAATCGAGGTTTCTGCTTCACAGAAGTGACGGAAGGTGGCAAATACGGCGTCAGACACACGAGAACCAACACCCGGACACGCTTGCCGGTCAAGTACGTGTCTGTGGAATGTTTTCCTGGTATGACCTGGGAGCGCTGTTACCACTAGATGGGTTCCCTGAACGCCAATGGCTACCTTTCCATCCTCACTGACTATATGTATCCCTTCATGTTTGACGTTTACCGTGGTTGTAATGGTGTCTACCAACAGGACAATGCGCCATCCCATGCACATCGTTCCAGGAACACGACAGCGATGTCCCCGTTCTCTCTTGGACGGCGAAATCTCCCGACCTCAGTCCCATAGAGCACTTGTGGGACTATTTGGATCGACAGGTTTGACGTGCCTACCAACAACCACGTCATCTGCTGGACTTCCGTGCTCTACTGCAGTCCGAATGGTCACGTGTGCCTCGGTTAACCTTCCAGGACCTCATTGCGTCCACGCCACGCCCTCTTACCGTTGTCACGCTGGCCAAAGGTGGATATTCCCATTATTAGGTAGGTCGTCATATTATTCTGACACTACCGTGTATGTTCTTCTGGGAAATTCAAAGGTGCAGTGATCACCGTTATCGTGATTACTGTCTGAAGCAAAACGAGTTTTTCGTAATTGGACTTCTTGAAGTGAAGAAATGGTGTCTATGTAATGAAGATCAGATAAATAGAAAGATATTTTTTTATAATTACTTCATTTCTTATAAAGTGTGGCTAAAAGCTTATCAGTGACAAAGTCCATAAAAGTCCTGCTACAGCTCAAACGTTTTACAGTTTTAATTTTCCAGTTCCTGTGAAATTTTGATGCAGTATATCTCGATATGTATTTATGCACCTTAGTGGAAATCAGAATTGTCCAAATTCTACGTCCTTGAGGAATAGGACCAAATAGTTTGAGATATTAAAGGCAGAGCTTAAATCCATTGTAAATATTAGTGGAGAAAGCCTAATATATGTCTACATCTTTATTACTGAGTATGATAATAATTCTCCCGTGAATTCCCACTTTTTGTAACAATTCCATATAGCAAACGAATGATGTTCTCCAACTTTGCATTGGAGATTTTTGTTCTATAACTCATACTTTCGGGATCTAAATTCGGAAATTCGCCGCTTGGGGCTCTGACGTTTACATCAATCCCATGGGATTTGCATCGTTATCAGCCTCCGCTCGTCTGTGGCGCAGTTGTTGCGACTTTATTATACATCATAGATAAGTATACCCTCGGGTAATATCACCAGAAGTTCTGCATGATCGGCATCAATGTAACTGCAAGCATCAGTAAGATAGCTTTAGATTTTATCTCAACGTATTTAGAAGAGGGATGACTAGCTCTAGATTTTAAACATTTTAATTCTCGAAAGTTCATTGCTAGGGAATTCTTGTCTGGTTCCTGTAATATTCTGTCTCTAAATCAAAGCTTTCAAAATGATCAAATGAATGAGAATGTATTAATTATCTCTGTCTGTCTCTCTCTCCCCCTTCTCTCTCTATCTCTCCCCCTCCCTGTCTCTCTCTCCCCCTTCTCTCTCTCCCCCTCTCTCTGTCTCTCTCCTCCTCTGCCTCCCTATCACCGTCTCCCCCTCTCCCTCCCTTTCTCTCTTAATCTGTCTCCTTCTCTCCCCTCCCTCTGTGTCTCTCTCTCCCTTTCTCTCTTAATCTGTCTCCTTCTCTCCCCTCCCTCTGTGTCTCTCCCTCCCTTTCTCTCTTAATCTGTCTCCTTCTCTCCCCTCCCTCTGTGTCTCTCCCTCCCTTTCTCTCTTAATCTGTCTCCTTCTCTCCCCTCCCTCTGTGTCTCTCCCTCCCTTTCTCTCTTAATCTGTCTCCTTCTCTCCCCTCCCTCTGTGTCTCTCCCTCCCTTTCTATTTCTTTCTATCCCTTCTATCTTTCTCCACCCCTGTCTCCTTCTCCCCCTCTCTCTCCCTTTTGCTCTATATCTCCCCTCTCTTTCACTCTCTCCCTCTCTCTATCTCCGCTCTCTTTTACTCTCTTTCTCTCTCTATCTCCCCTCTCTTTCACTCTCTCCCTCTCTATTTCTCTCTCTCTCTCACCCTTTCTCTCTATCCCTCTTTTTCACCTTCTCTCCCTTCTCTCTATCTCTGTCTCTCCCTCCCTTTCTCTCTCCCTCTCTCCCTCCCTCTCTCTCTCTCTCTCTCTCTCTCTCTCTCTCTCTCTCTCTCTCTCTCTCAAGTTTTTAATAAACCCTGAGGACACAATCAGAATCACTAATTCCAGGGATAACAGAGAATCGCTCCCGAAAAAAAGAAACTCCTCAGTATCCGTGCCATATTGAAATTCAAACACAGACTTAGGAGCGTGAAAGAAATGGTTATAACCGGGGCCGCATATGTTTGAAAGTATATTTTCAAAACTAAAATAATTTGTGATGAAATTTTGCACTTTTCAGGTGCAAAGTGATATACATTAATATCCACTGTCAGTAGTCACTTTATTAGGTAAACCTCATGTCATATAGGTTGGAAGAAACTCTCTCCGAGGTTATGAAGTTATAAGCGCATTTCCCAAAAGTAGTATATACTTTTGGTATATAGTAAGTGAACACTTTATTTAGTACGTCATTTTTGTTTTCGGATTTAATGGCCACCATGAGCAACTCAGTGAGTAATAAGCAGTTCCGTGTCCCTAATTTAGGGCCGTTGATTTCAGTAAAAAAAAAAAAAAAAAAGAGAGATAGCGCCATGCTTCATCCAGGACTCCGACATAGAATCCGAAGTCAGTGCCTCAGACTATTCGACCACCGGACCGGAGGCCTGTACTCTGACTATCCACTTGTGTGACTGACTTCCAGTGATATAGAAGTACGCGGTGGTTGTTGTTATTGTACTAGTGTGTTTGCTACCTCCGCACACGTGACCAGCATGTTTTAAAGCAAAGAAGAGATATCGGGTTTCTTGTGAAACTCAGGAAAACTGAGCGTGAAATTCAGGAAATGTTAGCTCATGTGCATTTGAATAATGAATTAGGAAAAACTACAGTGTAAAAGTGGATTTAGCGTTTTCCAGAAGAGAGAAAGGCAAACAACGACACAACAGTAGTACAACCAGCAGAACAGAATTCAATTCTGAGAACATTAGGAGAGCTGCGAGAACTAACCGGTGGCTAAGGGTGGAAAACGTTGCAGACGGAGTTCTTTCTTTTCTTTTGGTTGGAGGTTTAACGACCACCGTGAGCAACTCAATGGGCTATAAGCAGTCGCCCATCCCTAATTTATGGTCACTGGTTCGAGGGAAGGACAGTGCCGAAAGACAAGCACAACATCCATGCCTCACCGGGATTCGAACCCGGTCCCCTTTCGGACGAATGATCAGAGGCCATCGCTTAGACCACTGCGCCACCGGGGCGGCCTGGCGGAGTTCAAATGCTGGATAAGAAAACCGAAAAGTTTTGCTTGAAGACTTGGAAGATCTCCCCAGTGGCCAAAGGCGTGGGCTTCTGCCAATCTTCCGAGGTGGGACTGAGATCAGTGATCCCTAATTAAAGACGGGTGACTGTGGCTTTAGGGTGTTAACCCGGAAACAAAGCAACAGCGACAAAACAAAGAAGTTTTAAAGGTGATAATTTGTGTAAAGATGGTGCCCAGAAATTTAGGGAATCTACAAAAGCAAAAAAGACTTGCAATATGCAAGGACCTCTTAGAAAGCAAAGAAAGTAAAGCTAAATCGTAGGTTTACTAGCACGACTCTGAAATCAAGCGTCACCAGGTTCCATGGGTAACAGAAAACTCGCCACGCCTCAGAAAATGCCGCATGCCAAAGTCAAAATAATGCTTATTGTCCAAGAGCGAGGATTACATTTCATCCAGTGAACCACTCAAACTACCTTCTTTAAGAGCCGTGTCGTTCACGAACGTTCGAAATGAACGGCTTTCAGCCATGATGATAATTTCCTGGGGATCATAATAAGGTGGTATCTTGTTGCCTCCTGATCTCAGTATTGTAATCATTCATAAAGTCTCACACTCTCGATATCATTCATACTGATCCAACTACGCCTACGATGGTCCAAGGGTGAATCCACCAGAAATAGCTCGTTTCGTCCAGAGTTCATTTTGGGGGACCGATTAACGTAAATGCATTTAGATTAAATTAGCGAAAAACCTGGAAAACAGCGAGTAGGATGGTCGGCGACTGAATTTTAGCCCCCAACATTCAGCCTACCACAGATCACTGACTTTAGCTGGCTGAGCAGCCCCGGTGGCGCAGCGTTCTAAGCACTGGCTTATGACTATTCGTCCCGAGAAGAATCCGGGTTCGAAACTCCGTGAGGGGTGGATTTTGTGTTTGCCTTACGCCACCAGCTCTCTCCCTTCCCTAGAAACAGTAGCCCTAAATTAGGGACGGGCGACTGCTTATAGTCCATCATGTTGCTCACGGTGGTGGTTAAACTTTCAATAAAGTAAAAATTTAGCCGAATGTTTCAATTCGGTGCTTGGTATTACCTGGAAAAAGATCGAAAATAAAAGTTGACAAGCAGCGAATCCTGAAGCAAAAAGACCGAAAGGCAAAGTTGAAAAGCAGTGAATCCTGAAGTTAAAAAGACCGAAAGGCAAAGTTGAAAAGCAGTGAATCCTGAAGTTAAAAAGACCGAAAGGAAAAGTTGAAAAGCAGCGAATCCTGAAGCAAAAAGACCGAAAGGCAAAGTTGAAAAGCAGTGAATCCTGAAGTTAAAAAGACCGAAAGGAAAAGTTGGGCGAAGACAGCCTGAAAGTTTTGCTGAAAACAAAATAATTTGCATTACCACAATGCTCGTGTACACACAGAACTCACTGTAAGGGAATTTGTAAATGATAAGGAGACTACTATACTTGTGCATCCTCCTTATTTACCTGACGCTGGGTATCATGGGATATATAAATATTTCCACTAACAAAGAAGCAAATTAGGCGCATTTCCAAAATGTGAACGATGGGGAGGGAGATACGACGGCGTCTATAAAAGCAATTACAGAAAGCGGGTTTTTAATGTTTGAAGGAACGCTGGTATTTTTCTTGTAAAGCATCACAAAGTTAAATTTTCAGGCCTTGCAATTTAAAGTTTGCTAGAAGAGCTAAAGATTTACAAAATAAAAGAAGCGTTATCTTTTTATGTACGATTGTATCCAATAGTATCAAAAAATACAAGGTGTGCATAAAGTATTTCCCACATTACAAAAATTAATATAAGAAAATATATTACAGGTACAAGAAAGGAATTGCACGACAATGATGGTGCACAAGTTAAGTATTTTTTCCAGTGTCAGTACACCTCCAGATGGACGCCATTTGTGGCCAGGACATCTAAGTTATATTCAATTTCACGCCATGTTTTGTTTAACATCACAGCAGAGACAGAACCAATGGGATCCATTATTCTGCTGTTCAACGTCTCGCCATCCGGAACACTGCTAGAGTAAACTTGGTCTTTCATATAACCCCACAGGAAAAAAGTCTAGAGGGGTTATGTCGGGCGATCGAGTTGACCATATCATGGGAATCCATCTGTTCAGAAATGTGGCATTCAGGAACTCATGAATCATTATTGACCAATGTGGTGGGTTACCGTCTTGTTGGAAAATAACCGAAGGTTGCAGTGCATGCAACTGAGGTGCTACAAAAAGTTCCAGCATGTCCAGGTACACGTTACATGTTACCTTGGGCTTTGTAAAAGATAAGTGTCCGATGATTCTATCATGCATCAGGCCGCACCATACGTTCACTTTCGGGCTAGCCCTCAGTTGTTCGATGACACCATGGGGATTTTCTGATCCCCAGATTCGCACATTGTGCCTATTTACTGTACCAGAGACGTGAATGTGGCTTCCTCTGAGAAACAGACAAGGTGCAGATAATAATCATTATCATGCTGCAACATCTCCTTCGCAAATGCAGCAGGGCGAGGCCTGTCATCAGGCTGAAGTTCTAGAACTATCTGTACCTTCTAAGCATATAGATGAAGACGTTTGTGTAAAATTATGTGAACAGTGGCATGAGGAATCTCAGTTTCCAGTGAAGCACGACGAATGGATTTCCTGGGATTCTCAGAAATGTCTTCTGAACAGCTGCAGCTGTCTCTTGTGTAATCGGTGATCACGCCCGCTCCGGGGAGATCGCCAAAATTACCCTTCAAGCTTTTCATACCAAGTTTTTTTTTTTTTTTTGGTCCGTTGGTGATCGTCTGTACTCCTTTCTGAAATGACGCTGGGCAGTAACCGTCGATTTGGTCTCATGAAACCACAACACGCACGCCGTTTTATCTTGCACGGAAGTCATTATCGATTAAATGCTCCTCTTATTCAGCAGTAAAACTCACCTAAAGAACAGAAAAAAAACTTTGAGTGCTGGTATTTTTGTTGCCAACCATTTTATTTCAACTTACATAGATTTGTTTACATTATTTTTTGTAATGTGGAAAAGACTTTATGGACACCCCGTGTATCTGTTGTAATCGTGCATTTCTTCAAAAAGATGATAAATAATCAGTCCTGTTTAATACAAACGGGAGAAAAAAAAAAAAAATAATAATAATAATGAGCCCAACGTCACTATACTTGTCACGGTGGTGTTTTTTTAAGCTTGTGAAATTCTTACAGAAGCGCGCGTTTTTTATTTTTATTTAAGTCTCTTGGAATTTACATGAATTAAATAAATTGTGCTGTTGTACGCGCACGTACGCGAAGAAAGGAGCAGCAGCGTCAGTGAATGAAAGTTGTTTTCTTCTGATTGAGATCTTGAGAGCAGCGGTCCCTACAGAAATTCCCGAAACTCAATGTCCTGTTTCTGTAATCCGATCTGCCGCCAAACGCTTAAGGATTGAATTCGTTGGTTGTTCCAATAATCGCGGGTTGCCGTCTGAGCTGATCACTTTTGAAAGTCATTTGAATAACACTAGGGTTTTGTTGAAGTCATGCCCCGAGACCCTGAATGATGAAGAAACATTCTGGCAGTTATCCAAAAAATTATTCAGCAGTGGCGCAGAATTTGTGAAGTGTCTTCCGCATACTTTGGTAGCACTTCTTTCTTCCCGCAGTTTTCTTGCTTTAGGCACCTGTCAAAATTGCAGACAACAGCAATGATCTCGAAAAAGAAATTGAAAACGCTGGCTACAGCTGCGTGTGACATTACACGCATTTCGGCAGATGTACTAAGAGTGGAAATATCGGAAGTGAACCAGACTTTCTAGCCGTAGAACATAACATATCGTAGTGATAAATGAAAATTTGTACTTGTTTGCTGTTCTTTTCATACAATTACGTGCAGACTGTTTCAGGGAAGCAGTTGTTTTATTAATTTCTTTATTTTATTTTTTTATTATGACGTTTGCGACAACTCCAAGTCGTCCAGGTGACCGAGTAGTGTAAGGTGCTGGCTCTAGCTCTTGCGTAGAATCGTATCATGATAAAATACCCATAGGTAAATTCCTCCACCGGAAAATTCTCCCATATTCCGTAAATTCCCCCATATTGGAAAACTCCCCACCTTTTTTAGTGAAGGACCAGGGACGGATTAAGGCCTTAGTGGGCCTTTAGGCTAAGACATATGAGTGGGCTACAGAGCTAAGACATCTATCTGAGTGGGCTTGGGCTCCAAGGCTAAGACATCGGGGATGGGCTCCAAGCCTAAGACATCTTAGCAGGCTCCAAGGCTAAAACACCTAAGTGGGGCCCAAGACAAAGACATCTGACTGGGCCCCTAGGCTAAGGCATCTGAGTGGGCCCCTAGACTAAGACGTCTGAGTGGTCTCTTTAGACTAAGATGTCTGAGTGGTCTCTTTAGACTAAGAGGTCTGAGTGGTCTCTTTAGACTAAGACGTCTGAGTGGTTTCTTTAGACTAACGTCTGAGTGGTTTCTTTAGACTAAGACGTCTGAGTGGTCTCCTTAGACTAAGATGTCTGAGTGGTCTCTTTAGACTAAGACGTCTGAGTGGTCTCCTTAGCCTAAGACGTCTGAGTGGTCTCCTTAGACTAAGACGTCTGAGTGGTCTCCTTATATTAAGAAGTCAGAGTGCTCTCCTTAGATTAATACGTCAGTGTTCTCCTTAGACTAAGACGTCTGAGTGGTCTCCTTAGACTAAGACGTCTGACTCGTCTCCTTAGACTAAGATGTCTGAGTGGTCTCTTTAGACTAAGACGTCTGAGTGGTCTCCTTAGCCTAAGACGTCTGAGTGGTCTCCTTAGACTAAGACGTCTGACTGGTCTCCTTAGACTAAGATGTCTGAGTGGTCTCTTTAGACTAAGACGTCTGAGTGGTCTCCTTAGACTAAGACGTCTGAGTGGTCTCCTTAGACTAAGACGTCTGACTGGTCTCCTTAGACTAAGATGTCTGAGTGGTCTCTTTAGACTAAGACGTCTGAGTGGTCTCCTTAGACTAAGACGTCTGAGTGGTCTCCTTAGACTAAGACGTCTGAGTGGTCTCCTTAGACTAAGACGTCTGACTGGTCTCCTTAGACTAAGATGTCTGAGTGGTCTCTTTAGACTAAGACGTCTGAGTGGTCTCCTTAGACTAAGACGTCTGAGTGGTCTCCTTATATTAAGAAGTCAGAGTGCTCTCCTTAGATTAAGACGTCAGAGTGTTCTCCTTAGACTAAGACGTCTGAGTGGTCTCCTTAGACTAAGATGTCTGAGTGGTCTCTTTAGACTAAGACGTCTGAGTGGTCTCCTTAGCCTAAGACGTCTGAGTGGTCTCCTTAGACTAAGACGTCTGAGTAGGTCTCCTTATATTAAGAAGTCAGAGTGCTCTCCTTAGATTAAGACGTCAGAGTGTTCTCCTTAGACTAAGACGTCTGAGTGGTCTCCTTAGACTAAGACGTCTGAGTGGTCTCCTTAGACTAAGATGTCTGAGTGGTCTCTTTAGACTAAGACGTCTGAGTGGTCTCCTTAGCCTAAGACGTCTGAGTGGTCTCCTTAGCCTAAGACGTCTGAGTGGTCTCCTTAGACTAAGACGTCTGAGTGGTCTCCTTATATTAAGAAGTCAGAGTGCTCTCCTTAGATTAAGACGTCAGAGTGTTCTCCTTAGACTAAGACGTCTGAGTGGTCTCCTTAGACTAAGACGTCTGACTGGTCTCCTTAGACTAAGATGTCTGAGTGGTCTCTTTAGACTAAGACGTCTGAGTGGTCTCCTTAGCCTAAGACGTCTGAGTGGTCTCCTTAGACTAAGACGTCTGACTGGTCTCCTTAGACTAAGATGTCTGAGTGGTCTCTTTAGACTAAGACGTCTGAGTGGTCTCCTTAGCCTAAGACGTCTGAGTGGTCTCCTTAGACTAAGACGTCTGAGTGGTCTCCTTAGACTAAGACGTCTCAGTGGTCTCCTTATATTAAGAAGTCAGAGTGCTCTCCTTAGATTAAGACGTCAGAGTGTTCTCCTTAGACTAAGACGTCTGAGTGGTCTCCTTAGACTAAGACGTCTGACTGGTCTCCTTAGACTAAGATGTCTGAGTGGTCTCTTTAGACTAAGACGTCTGAGTGGTCTCCTTAGCCTAAGACGTCTGAGTGGTCTCCTTAGACTAAGACGTCTGAGTGGTCTCCTTATATTAAGAAGTCAGAGTGCTCTCCTTAGATTAAGACGTCAGAGTGTTCTCCTTAGACTAAGACGTCTGAGTGGTCTCCTTAGACTAAGACGTCTGACTGGTCTCCTTAGACTAAGATGTCTGAGTGGTCTCTTTAGACTAAGACGTCTGAGTGGTCTCCTTAGCCTAAGACGTCTGAGTGGTCTCCTTAGACTAAGACGTCTGAGTGGTCTCCTTATATTAAGAAGTCAGAGTGCTCTCCTTAGATTAAGACGTCAGAGTGTTCTCCTTAGACTAAGACGTCTGAGTGGTCTCCTTAGACTAAGACGTCTGACTGGTCTCCTTAGACTAAGATGTCTGAGTGGTCTCTTTAGACTAAGACGTCTGAGTGGTCTCCTTAGCCTAAGACGTCTGAGTGGTCTCCTTAGACTAAGACGTCTGACTGGTCTCCTTAGACTAAGATGTCTGAGTGGTCTCCTTAGACTAAGACGTCTGAGTGGTCTCCTTAGACTAAGACGTCTGAGTGGTCTCCTTAGACTAAGACGTCTGAGTGGTCTCCTTATATTAAGAAGTCAGAGTGCTCTCCTTAGATTAAGACGTCAGAGTGTTCTCCTTAGACTAAGACGTCTGAGTGGTCTCCTTAGACTAAGACGTCTGACTGGTCTCCTTAGACTAAGACGTCTGAGTGGTCTCCTTAGACTAAGACGTCTGAGTGGTCTCCTTAGACTAAGACGTCTGAGTGGTCTCCTTAACCTAAGACGTCTGAGTGGTCTCCTTAGACTAAGACGTCTGAGTGGTCTCCTTATATTAAGAAGTCAGAGTGCTCTCCTTAGATTAAGACGTCTGAGTGGTCCCCTTAGACTAAGACGTCTGAGTGGTCTCCTTAGACTAAGACGTCTGAGTGGTCTCCTTAGGCTAAGATGTCTGAGTGGTCTCTTTAGACTAAGACGTCTGAGTGGTCTCCTTATATTAAGAAGTCAGAGTGCTCTCCTTAGATTAAGACGTCAGAGTGTTCTCCTTAGACTAAGACGTCTTAGTGGTTTCCTTAGACTAAGACGTCTGAGTGGTCCCCTTAGACTAAGACGTCTTAGTGGTCTCCTTAGCCTAAGACGTCTGAGTGGTCTCTGTCATGGCGAAAATTTTAACCTCTGGTGAATTTCAGAGAGACCTGATCAATCTTTCTGTTGGTTTATCAGGGGTTAATTAATGCAAAAATTTTCTCCCATGACATACGTTAGAAGAAAATTCCTGGTTGAAAGGCAGGGAATTCGTGCGCAAAATTCGCTTGTCTTAATCACAACCAGGAAAACAAAATTTCATGTTGGTGAAAAGAAAAAAAAAAAAGAATAATATTTGATTTAACTGACTTTGGGGTTTTGAAAATAATTATTTTATCTGTTCTTTTATCGCGATAGGAAAAGGCGAGTAGGTGTGCAGCTCAGAGAATCAAAATTAATTTTAGTTTAACATCACGGAACGAGAGAAAAAGAAAATTAAAATTAGTGATTTTCTGCAAGGCAAGAATTCGCCATTTTTTTGCGTTCCTGTTTCCAAACGTCGTGGAAAAGTCACCCAAAAGTGTAACATCTTTTCGTCTTTTGGGTAAGGAATTCAGCAACAGAAATCTATTTTTAGACCTCAGGGTCAGAAGCGGGGTCCCTACGTGTGAAGGTCAGTGTGTCACCCCTGGCTTGCGAGGGAGTGAAATTCCGTTGGGGAGTCGTTAGTTGCTAGGCTGAAGTTTCGACCAATGGGAGAGGTCAGCGGTTTCAAGCACCCCAGAGTTTTATCCGTTGAGAAGACACTTTTGTTCTGGTCGCTGCGCTAGCTGGTGGACAGCAAAAAAGCAAAATTTTCTCCTCGCCTTTTGGCGGGGAGGGGACAGTCAGAATGAGATGCACTGGGGTCTGTTGGCCCTGTGTGAAAAAAAAAATCTTTTTCTTTGGCCTGGTCGGCAGTAAGAATGACTGGCCGCTAGCTGTGTTCCCGTATTCTGAAGTGACTCTAAAATCGGTCAGCAAAAAATGATTATTTTCAAGGATCTCATTGCCGGAGATGAAATGACCGCTGATACACCCAAATTATCAAGTAGCGGTCGACTGCCGTGTTGGGTGCAGATGGCGGAGAAGGATCAGACCCGATTTCTTACTTCCAAGCCCAACGTGCCTGAGGACCGAAAGTCCACCTCTTGTTGTTGCTGCCTCCATATTTTAACGCTGGGCTGCGCCCAGGCTTCGGGGAGAAGGCCATGGCTATCATGGACGGCCTTGTGAATGGCATCGCCTTCGAATGCTGAATTGTCGAGCTGGGCCCACTACTGATTACAACAAGGGGTCCACCAGCAGGGTTCTAAAATGCCCGTTTCCTGTTTCGTTGGCCAAACACGCTGTGGCAGAAAAAAGGAAAAGAAAAAAACAACCTTGGAGGTGAAGTGAAAATCAACCGGGACAGTGGTGTTCTCTCAGGGAGAGTTTTTTTCTTATTTATTTACTTTATCTATTATTAGGCTGTGAAACCTTTTTTTATTATTATTATCGACGGTTAGTGTGCTTGTCAGGAAGTGTTGCTGCCCCAGTCCTAAAGGTAAATTTCTCTCGGCATTTTCTTTTTTGTATTATGTTGTGGTTTCTTTAAAATTATAAAACGAGTTGGTTTTAATATCTTAGGCTGTTTAAATAAATTTCATGTCATCTTCTGTGGATAGGTAATTGAAAAACAAAACGAAACAAAGTAGTGGAAGTGGATAATTTTCTGGGTCATGTAGGGATAGATGATATAATAAGAATATTAAGTTATTTCGGAACGAACACCTCTCCAGACCAGTATTTCTCTTAGGTGAAATTTAACTCTTTTTGTGCTCGGTGATTTTTGTATTTGTGAAGTAGAATTTGTATTTATGAACTTAGCGTAGGTGCTATGTAGTTGGGAATTTTTTCTTGTAGGCTGGTAATTATTTTGGTTTAGTGTTTTGGTAAATTTAGGTGCTAAATTACTCTTTAAAATTTAATTTTTGTATTAGTGAGGGCTAATTTCTAGTTTCAGCCCGTAGATTAGAAAAAAAGGTTTTTATGGGGAAAAGAATATAAGAATTGGGCATACAGGCAGATATGAGCATATGTATAGTGTGACTAAAAAAATAACCCGAATAGCTGTTGTGTTTCTTCAAGAAGTGATGATTTTTTTTTCAGGAAAAGAGTGATCTAGGAAGTATGGTGATGTATAGATTTTGCAGGAAATAAAGTAAGGTTTGGTATAGTGTGTCAAGTATGGTGTTATTGAGCTTTCTGGGAAATGAACATGTACAGTGTGTTCCTGGGAAATAAAGATAAGTGATTTTCTGGGAAATGAGTGTGTTCCTGGGAAATAAAGATAAGTGATTTTATGGGAAATGAGTGTGTTCCTGGGAAAATAAGGATATGAAGTGTGTTCCTGGGGAAAATAGGATAAGAAGTAATTTTCTGGGGAAAAGGGTGATGTGTTGAATTTTCTGGAAAATGGACGAAGAGATATTTTGGGGACAAGAGAACTCTTGTGGGATACTTTACCCTATGTAGACAATGCCGCGGGGTCTGAAAGGGTGCACGAAACAAACTGGGGGATTTGTTTTCTGCCCAAGTAAGCTTGTTCGGTCCATAGGAGGTGGTACCTATGAGGGGAGTGATATAGGTTGTCCCCAAATCAGAGTGAAGGAACAGAAAAGGGTTAGGTCGCACTTTGCTCCACTACACTGTATAAGCTGGGAATGGATTCACGACCCATTCCCGCCTTCAGACTCAAACTTTGTTGTTCTCCCCGAAAAATAGTGTTTTTCTTGAGATGTGGGACTCATTGGTTGAGATGATTGTTTGGCTTTATGCCCGAGTTGATTATTACATGGGTGCCAGTTGACTGGAAAACTTATAGTATGGAATTTTGAAATGTTGGATTTGCATGATGATGGTGTAAGTAAGATTCTCTTGTCGGTGTAGCAATTTAATGATAACTTTGTGTAATTTGAATAAGGTATTTAGTGCATTAGGTTTTGGTATGGTGTATAGAATGGGTTGAGTATCCGGTAGTGCTAGAAATGTTGATTGTAAGACAAATGTTGATTTAAGACAGGGTTATACTGATTTTAAGACAAATTTTCCTGGAAGGGTAGAATCTTTTATTAAATTAACTTTCATTATACGTAGAATTTTGGCAATTGTTATAGTAGTTTAAAATTAAAAGTGGACTCGGAAGTCTGGTCTGAGAGGGTTGGTTCGAGCGATTTAATTAGAACAATATAGTGTACACATATGCATATAATATTTTTTTTTTGAGAGAGAGTGTGAGATATTTTCACTTCAAATACTTAAGTTGTACACCATGTTAAATCAAGTGTTGGTGCTGTTGAAGTACAATGAAATTCTTGTGTTTATTATTTTTATCAGTAGTGTCCCTGGTGCTAGTTTTTCTTGGAAAGAAACTAACCTGTCATCCGTTTATTTTTATTGGGCCCTGTGGCTAGGCATAAAATCTGTGACCTAAAAATTTAACTTGCTAAGTTTTTAAAATAAATATAGGCCAAGTGGCCTTTCAAAAACCTAAACCTTAGTGCAGTGAAGTTTTAGGTATTTTCAGTTTAAATTTTCATCACATGGTTCAAGTGCATCCCCCTCAGCAATGACTGAGGTGGGAATGTAATCTGAGGTTATAACCGTAAAATCAATGTTTTTGTCCTAACTAGCTAATTTGATCATCGCCACTTCCAAAAGGTTATTTACACGTGTACATTGTATACCATTAAATTTTATTGTTTACAAATTTGGTACACATGCAAACAATAGTTACCTTTTCTTACACTTTCAGGTGTATCTACTCATCAAATGCAAACAACGCAAACAATACAATAGTAACTTTTGGGAGTTACCAAATTCAGTGGTGCATTTTATTTTATTTTTCTATTTTGTTTCATGGCCTTATTCAAAATTTCAGTTATGTTTCGAAATGCATCCACCTATGAGGGGAGTAAATTCAAATTTTTTTCACCAAAACAGTCTCCTTAGACTAAGACGTCTGAGTGGCCTCCTTAGGCTAAGATGTCTGAGTGGTCTCTTTAGACTAAGACGTCTGAGTGGTCTCCTTAGATTAAGAAGTCAGAGTGCTCTCCTTAGATTCAGACGTCAGAGTGTTCTCCTTAGACTAAGACGTCTTAGTGGTCTCCTTAGACTAAGACGTCTGAGTGGTCCCCTTAGCCTAAGACGTCTGAGTGGTCCCCTTAGCCTAAGACGTCTGAGTGGTCTCCTTAGGCTAAGATGTCTGAGTGGTCTCCTTAGGCTAAGATGTCTGAGTGGTCTCTTTAGACTAAGACGTCTGAGTCGTCTCCTTAGATTAAGACGTCAGAGTGCTCTCCTTAGATTAAGACGTCAGAGTGTTCTCCTTAGACTAAGACGTCTTAGTGGTCTCCTTAGACTAAGACGTCTTAGTGGTCTCCTTAGACTAAGACGTCTGAGTGGGCTCCTTAGACTTAGACGTCTGCGTGGGCTCCTTAGACTAAGACGTCTGAGTGGTCTCCTTAGACTAAGACGTCTGAGTGGCCCACCTGCAGAATGTATGACAGGGAATCATTATGAAGTTCTTTAAAGCATGAAGCTGTAGCAATGTGCTTGTGATAATTAATAGATAGTGCATTCTTCAAATTACTAAATTATCTGCAGAGCTTTAATAAAAAGTTACTGTATTTTTCATCGTTCTCATAAAGGCATGAGTTAAAAGCTTAAGATCCCTAGATTTTGTCTTGGATTTTCTAATGATTTAGCATTGTCTACTTTTCTTAGTGCATCTTTTTTGTTATGCAATGTGAAGCCACGAGAGACTTCGACCATTAACGGTTCCAAGTGCAAATTGGGAGGTGTGGGTGGATGGAAGTGAAAAAGCTGAAACTGTCTCGCCGACTATTTTATAAACTCTCTATCTATCTGTCTCTCTATGTATTATTTGCCCAGGTATTACTCTTGGGCCCTTGGTCATGATGGGCCCCAAGCCTCTATAGAACCCCCCCCCCCCCCATATCCGGCCCTGTGAGGAACTGTGCACAAATTGAATTTTACGCAAAATATCGAATGTGAGGGAGGTTTCCGGGGTCACCATTTCCATTTTTCAAGCAGTTAAAAACAAACTGTAGCAGCCTTGCAAGTTGCACAAACATGTGGGAGAAATTACCAGGGTTGGTATCTTCATTTTTACCGCAATTTACAGATTTTCTGCAAGTACAAGTAAAATGTGGGGGAAATTTCAGGGGTTGGCATTTCGACTTTTACCGCAGTTTATAGTAACAGGCAGTCTTAGAAGTAGCAGGCTGGCAGGGTGGGGGAAATTTCCTTGTCGGCATATGATCGTCTGTAACTAAAAACTGCGGTAACGTCGAAATGCGGAGCCCCAAAATTTTCTCCAGCCTGCTACTTCTGATACCGTCTGTAAATATAAACTGAGGTAAAAGTCGAAATGCCGAGCCCGGAAATTTCCCACAGGTTTTACTGGTACTTGTAGAACATCTGTAAATTGCGGTAAAAATCGAAATGACGACCCTGGATATTTCACCCATATTTTACTTGTACGTATAACACATATGTCTATTGCCGTAAAAATGGAAATGCCGAGAACGGAAATGTCCTCCACATTTTACTGGTACTTATAAAAACATCTGTAAATTGTCGTAAAAATGGAAATACCAACACCGGTAACGTCCCCTACATATCTGTGCTACTTCTAAGGCCGCAGTTTGTTTTAAACTGCTTAAAATGGAAATGGTGACCCCGGAAATCTCACCCGCATTCGATATTTTGTGTAAAACTCAATTTGTGCACGGTCTCCAACTGAAAAAGGTGGAGGTGATTTCCGTGGCTGAATTTTTCAATATGGGGGAATTTACCTATGGGGGACTTGACCGGTTACCCGTAGAGTCAAAATTAGGGACGGGCGACTGCTGTATAGCCCTTATACTTTATTATTACAGTGAAACCTTCGAATAACGGTCACTGTTCAGACCGGACGAAAGTGCCCGTTGTTCAGAGGTTAGACCTTAGTTAACAATGCTAGGATCCTTATACCTTTAGCAATAAATATTTTTTGTCACTATTTTATTTATCCCTCTTGCTGAAGCTTTGAAATTAGGACCGTTGCGTTTGTACAAAAGCAGAACCATTATACACTGAGTGGCCACTTTGTTATGATCACCCCCTCAGATATCCGTTGGGCCACCTTTTGCCTTCAATACTGCGTCGATTCTTCGTGGCATGGACTCCATGAGATGTTGATAGGTGGTTTGTGGAATCTGAGACCATGCTTGATGAATAGCACTTTCCAGGAGTGCGAGATTGCAGGATTGTGGATCCAGCTGCCTGATGGCTCGTTCAACTTCATCCCACAAATTCTCAATTGGGTTGAGATTTGGAGATTGTGGGGGGCCACCTAAACAAAGTAAACTCACCGGCATGTTTCTGAAAACAATCCTGAAAAACACGAGCACTATGGCAGGACGCATGATCGTGTTGAAAGTAGCCATCGCCATTGGGATAAACCATCCACATGACAGGATACACTTGGTCCGCAACGATGTTTAGATATGATGTGCCAGTCAGACGTTGATCAACACGAATTAAAGGGCCCAAAGCATGCCAGGAAAACATTCCCCAATCCATAACGTTGCCTCCACCAGTTTTTTTTTTTTTTTTTTGAGGTTTAACGACCACCGTGAGCAACTCATTGGGCTATAAGCAGTCGCCCATCCCTAATTTAGGGTCACTGGTTCCAGGGAAGGGAGAGAGCCAGTGCCGTAAGACAAACACAACATCCATACCTGACCGGGATTCGAACCCGGACCCCGTTCGGACGAATGATCAGAGGCCATCGCTTAGACCACTGCGCCACCGGGGCGGCCCTCCACCAGCTTGAAGGGTTGTAGCAATGCATTTGGGGTCCATGCTTTCGTGCTGTTTCCGCCAAATTTTCACTCGGCCATCGGCATGGTGCAACTGAAAACGTGATTCATCGGACCACATAATTTGTTTCCAATTATCGACTGTCCAATCCTTGTTCTCCTGAGCGAACTGGAGACGTTTTCTCTTGTTAAATGCAGACAGCAAAGGTGTTCGAACAGGCCTTCGGCTGCCATATCCCATCCGATGCAGTGTACGGCGAACAGTGCGTGCAGAGATCATTTGATGGGATCCTTGATTAAGATGGTATGTAATTTGTTGCACTGTTGCCCTTCTGTTGTCTGTTACCAGTCTGGACACTCTCCGTTGCTCCCGAGCAGTCACTAATCGATGACGACCACACGTTGCACGTAGAGACCCAGTCTTTTGGCTGGCAGTCCAGTCTTTAAACACTTTAACAACAGCTACTCTGGAACATTTCACGAATGCGGCGGTTTCGGTGATATTCGCGCCATGCCTTCGAGCTCCTACAATCATCCCACGTTGAAAGTCCGTCAAATCGCATTTTTTACCCATCTTAACACCCAAAAATCATTACTACTACTGTCGCAAGCACTAAACTTTCCTTTTTTGTACTAGCCTCGCCCTCTGACGGCAAGAGCGTGCAGCCATAGCTTATTTGCTTAAAACTGTCAGGTGGTCATAATAAAGTGGCCACTCAGTGTATAAAGCTTATACACAATAAAGAAAATGTTGCCGTGCGTTTTCCAAATGCTGATTGCTGAATATAACTGAATATAATAAATAAATAATTCATGGTGTAGAGGAGTTTAAGAAAGCAGCGTATGACGTCAAAGACCGCTTACAAAAGCAAGCTTGGGGATTAGGATACGCTATAGGAAAGGGAAAAAACCCGAGAATGTTAGATAATAAAGTGTCACTGAACTAATAGCTGGCCCAGCGTCGTAAAGCAGGAACAGAGCACATAAAGTCCAAACCAAAAATCATTGCTTCTATCTGGCAATATTCCAGGCGGCATCAACCATCCACGCAGCCAGTGAGGGCGATTGAAACATACGTGGAAGCTGGAGCTGGCCTCACGTAGAACTGAACTTTTAACTCCTTTCTGTTCACTTAAGCATACCGCCGTACCAGCCATAATCCAACCCATTCTGCCTTTGGCAATAAATATTCTTTGTCACTATATTATCACTCTTGCTTTAGAGATAAGATAGTGACAAAGATTTTACGTAGTTACGGAAGGAACTACGCAAAATCCAAAGGACGGGGTAGGGTGTCCATTAGATCAATGTTTCCCAACCATGGAGCGATATCGATCCGCGAGAAACGAGTGAATTTGTTTATTATTATTTTTTAATAGAAATGAAGTCAAAGTAAGAGAAAATCTAAGTCTAATTTTTTTTAGTACGTGTCGCGGAAGATAAAAGGAAGCTTGGGTCGCTAATCTCTTCACAGAAGACCTGAACTCCTGCAGGCTCACTCACCAGCAAAAGGAAAGCTTTGCTGAACTTCCTTCTGATGTCAGTCTGGTATCCATATTCAGATCCAAATCTCTGAGTCAGTTTTGGGGTATAAAGGAGAAAGAGCACCCAAGTTTCAAAGACAAAGCTCTAAAATTATTGATAACTGTTTCGACCACGTATTAATTGCGAGAAAACCTTTTCAGCCGTTTCGGCAATCAAAATAAAGCACAGGAACATAATGGACCAAAACGCCTTGCAGAAACGACGCTGGAACTACGACTCGAGAAGATTACTGCGAAACAGCAACACCAGACGTCGCATTGACCCCAGTAAAAATATTAATGGTGAGGAGGATATTGTGATATATTGAGTATGGACTGCACTTATTAATCATTAAAGAATATTAACAGATTAAATTATATTAGCTGTAAGTAGGTGACATGGAAAAATCTGGTATATAAATTATGGATCGGACTCTTCGAAGCAGAGATATGGGTAAATATCAGGTATGCACCTACGCCCCCTGGCGGGGAAACCATGCATTACTTTAGGAAGAAAGTATTCTCAAAAGGGTGTTTCGATGTGAGCGGTATCGGTCCAGGAAAAAAAAAATGTCGGATTTTTCAGGAGCTTAGATTTTGTTGCAAATACATTAGAAGCACAAATTAACACTTACGCCCCCTGGTGGCCAAACCATTCCTTACCAAATATTAGAAATCATAGGGAAAACCTTTCCGATCGTGAGTTGTATGCCATACAGGTAGAATGTTTTCAAATCGGAGTTTTGGAAGCAGAAATATCGGGGGAAACGCAATTTACTTTTACGCCCCCAAGCGGAAAGTCTATGATTGACTTGAAAATTTTCAATTTATGTGAAAAACATGTCGCACCGGAAACTCTATCCAATAAAGGACTTTTTTCAAATCGGATCATTAGAAGCCGAGATTGACAAAAATAAAATATACGTCTACCCCACCTGGCGGAGAAACCAGGCAATATTTAAAGGAGAAAATAGGTTTAACGACGTGAGTGGCATTGGTCCACGAACGAATTTTTAGAATCTAGATTTTAGAAGCTCAGATTTTGCGGCAAGTACTTCAGAAGCAGAAATTAACACATAAGGCCCCTGGTGGCCAAACCATTCTCTACCAAAAATTAGAAATTATATGCAAAAGATTTCTCGACAAAACTTGTATCCTCTGAAGAAAAAGTTTTTCAAATCGAAGTTTTAAAAGTAGAGATATCGGGGGAAAAGCAATTTATTTTACGCCCCCTAGAGGAAAATCTATGCATAACTTGAAAAAGTGACTATACCTAAAATACTCTTCAACATAAATGGAAGCGAAAGATAAAATAATTTTTTCAATCGGATGTTTAGAAGCAAATATATGGAATACAATGTATTTTGAATTCGATATAATTTGCATTTAGCAGCGAAATTGTACATTCTAAAAAAGCGAAATAAAGGATCATCATGCGCATATTTCAAGCTTCCCAATGCAAAGAGAATTTTTCAAATCGGACTAATAGTTGCAGAGATATGGTGTCGACTGACGGACAAACCGATAACATCAGCACGATCTTTTTTTTTACAAAAAAAGGCGCCAATGTAACGTAAAAGCCTTTTTTTGCCGATGATGGGATTCGAATCCACATCCGCCTTCTTCTCTGGGGTCTACTGCTCTACCGATTGAACTACACAGACGAAGGTTTATCACTGCAACTTGCTGTTTTGACATGTGTCATATCTGTGGTAGGGATGGCACAACAATTCTATCAATTCACAATAATAATCATCTAAGGAAAAAAAGAACACAAATCTGCCAAGTTCAACTCCGAAAGACTTCAGTTTTTTGTAAAAGTCCTTGAACTTGTCAAGATGCCGCCCTGGTGGCGTAGTGGTCTAAGCGCCGGGCGTCTGTCCGTTCGTCCGAGTGTGCCCGAGCATGAGTCACGGATGAGGAATGGGTGGTGTATTTGTCCCACAGCACTAGCCCTCTCCCCTCCTTGGAACAAGTAGCCACAAATTAAGAATGGCTGAGTAATGACACCTCTTGATACCCCTTAGCTCACGGTTGTCGTTATATCCCCTCCCTCTTCCGCCCTCCCCAAAAAACTGTCAATATTAGTTAATTACGATAGAAGCTTTAGTGAAATATTTTAAATGATGTTGCAACAGTCTACACAAATCATCAAATTCGCTTTTGAAGCTCGTTCGTAATTTATAAAGATAAACATTCGTAAATAAAAACAGTCAGTCAATACCCTTCTGATCTGACGATTCATCAACACAAGTCTTACGTGATTAAAACGAAATGTCAGTGCGTTAATAAATAACACATAATTTTCAACGCTGAGTTTCCTTTTGAAAGAAGCAATTCAGTGTCTTTAGCTATCGAATTTCAAGTGACAGACAGATCGATCAGATTTTTTTCGTAACTGAGATGTGATTCCCCAACAATAATATTTTTCTCTATTTGCGAACATTAAATGATGACAGACCAGATGGTTTGCTTTCTTCTTCTGAGCTTCCGACTAGCACTATTGTGAGCTCATAACTAATAAGTTTTGGTAATTATACAATTCAGCGAAGAAATGGTCGCTCTTGTTTCTAAATATGAAATTAGTTTAACAATCAGCAAATTTGAAAATGGAATGAACGTTTTACTCCTTTACAAAGCTGTTTGAAATCTGAGATATATATATTGTAACGACCTTCGCCGCTGCAACCAATGTAACGACAGTGGGTCACTGCCAACAATGTAACGGTCTCGGCCGCTATCTCACCGCGGACAACCAATGTAACAACGGTGGCCGAGCAATTATTATATCGTCTTTCCACGGTCATTCGACGTTGTCCTTGGCGCGAAGACTGTATTATATGGGCATACACTTAAACTTTTCAAACCAATCACATTAGTACACATAAATAATGTGTTCCATAAATGCGCTGACTGCACTAAACAAACATTTAATTGGCTATAAAAAAATAACCATGGCGCACATACGAATAAAAATTAGTTGTCTTCCGAACATAAGTGTGGGGTCAACTTAGACCTAACTCTAACCCCGTAAGAAAGTTTTAATGAACTTAATATAGAGTTCAGTTCTTACTATTTGCCAGTTCAGTTCTTACTATTTGCCAGTTCAGTTCTTACTATTTGCCAGTTCAGTTCCTCAACTAATCGAATAGCAGATGTAATAACAAAAACAAAATGTTTCTACTTACATGGATGCTGTCAAGAATAAATCCAAATTAGTGATTTCACCTGTAAATTGATACACACTTCCTTTTACACTGAAGATTTCATTAACTCACACACGTATTTGTTTACGGAACCCCGCCGCACCTCCTTGGCTGCAACTGGTAGGACCGTGCTGACGATTTACAACACTATTGTTAGCCCGAGTTCCGTATCTTGGCGTCGCTTCTTCTGGGAGCGACCAACGCCGACTACTTAATTTCTCTGAAGCTTCGCTTTTCTTACTGGGCCAAACAGTCACAACTATTGTATGGTTTAGCAGCACAGGATTTGCTGCTTCATGCCGCGGATATAAGCATTCCGCCGTCCCAGTGGCTATCTAGCCTCTCCAGATCCTCGAGTTGCTGTTCACCTTTTCCTTAAAAATGCGGGAGGTTTGCTGCTTCATTTTCCCCAAATCTCATAGCAGCTATAAAACATCTCACCTTTCACATCGGAGAGCGTACAGACAACTGAAATTTCTTCCTTATTTTCACGCCAAATGCGCAATCTTGCTTTCCGTCCGGACCACGCAAAAAGAGAGCAATTGTTCTCAAAAATGCCCTAAACAATCGACGAATTTACGATTATTTTCTCACCCTCTTGTCCCCCATGTTCATTTATTTCTACAAGTTGCCCTTAATGCCTTGCCTCGAAACGTTCCTCCCGAATGTTTAGACTGGACGTCAGCTGCGACTTACGACGTCAAAGCGCTAACTCCGACCACCCAAACAGAGTGAGCATTCTTCGCCTCTTTGCTTTCCAAACCCCGATATAAAACTTTTTCTGCTGTTTACTCTCTTTAACTCCAATACAGCCGTTGACTCAATTAATACCTAATTAATTTCATACATTCACCACGCCCATTAATTCCATAATTAATGGCAGGGGTGGGTCGTAACAATATGTATACAGTATATATACATCGATGAGCCATTGCGTTATGGCCATCCCCAGCGTAGAAAAATGAGCGCGCATGAAGACCATACGGTGATACAGGTGAATTTCACAGAGTAGAATTATACAACTCCAGGACCGGCTTTCGGTTAGTAGAGTGTTCACGGTCAGAATGGGAAAAGCTGCCGATTTAACGGAGTTTGATAAAGGGCAAATTGTGATGACACGGCGCCTTGGAACGACGATCTCGGAAACGGCGCGGCTTGAGGGTGGTTCACGTGCCGCTGTGGTAAGTACGTTTCAAAAGTGGTGCACAGATGGCCAAACGAGGAGCCATCGTCCAGCCGTGTGTTGTCCTCAGCTCATTGATGCCAGAGCGGAGTGGAGAGAAGACTGTCGCGCATTGTTCACAGCGACCGCAGGGCCACACTACGACAAATCTCTCGCAGCTATGACACTGGTGTTCAGGGCGATGTGTCACAGCACACAGTTCATCGCAGTTTTCTGCGCATGGGCCTGCGTAGCCGAAGATCCAGCCGGGTCCCCCATGCTCACTGTACGTCATCACCTACAACGCATGAAATGGGCCCAAGATCATCGAGATTGGACCGTGGATGATTGGAAGAAAGTGGCCTGGTTTGACGAAACAAGATTCTTGGTGCATCACGTAGGCGGCCTAGCGCGGGTACGCTGATTACCAGCGGAGGCAATGGCACTTGAATGTACTTTTAGGCGGATACAGGGCAGCGGCGGCATGCTGTGGACGATGTTTTCTTGGGACACTTTAGGCCCCGTTATCCCAATAGCATAATCCCTGACGGCTGTCAGGTATCTGAACATTGTAGCTGACCAAGTTCGCCCATTCATGGCAACTGTGTTCCCTGCTGGTGGTGGCCATTACCAACAAGATAATGCGCGATGCCACCCTACCAGAATCGCTAAGGAGTGGTTCGAGGAAAATGCTGGTGAATTTCTGTTAATACCGTGGCCTCCAAATTCACTTGACATGAACCTGTTTACCAGCACGTCTACATCGATATTCTCGACAATTATGCCCTGCCAACTTTGTGGCAATACTATAATGGAACAGAGCCTTGTTGGTACCGCCAGGATAATGCACCGAGCCATAAAGCAAGGACTGTTATGGCGTGGTTTGACGATAATCCCGTATCGCGTATGGACTGGCCAGTACAGAGCCCTGATCCTAATCCCATAGAGCACCTATGGGATAAATTAGAGCGCTGCGTAAGAAGTTTGGAACCAAGGCCTACTACTAAGCAACAGTTAGCGGCAGCATTATGTACTGAATGGAAGTGCATACCTATCGCTGTGTTCCAAAACCTTGTCGAAAGCATGTCCCGAAGGGTCAGTGCATGCATTAAGGCCAAAGATGGACCGACACCGTACTAATGTATGTCAATAAATGCTATGTTGTGTTTCTCTTCTAGGTGTCCAGTTACTTTTGTCAATATAGTGTGTTTCATTAATTTACGATAGGAATCACGGAAAATGGCTCTTGAATTTCAAATTTTTTTTACAGTGTGCTGTATGTACAGCAATCTTTTCAACGCGCTTCGTATTCCACACTCATCTTTGGATATCTATTTTTTATTTATTTCTGTCCCACCGTCAACCAGGGCCGGATTAAGGGAAGCTCTATAGGGACTATAGCCTTAAGGCCCACCGTTACCAAGAACCCAGGAGAGGCATGCCTGTGCAAATAATAGATAGATAGATAGAGAGAGACAGAGAGAGAGAGAGAGAGAGAGGTTTATAAAATAGTTTTACTTTTGTCTCGTATGGTTTGCACTTGGTCAGAAACAAAGGCTGGAAGACAAACAGATTTCAAGGCAGTGACACTCCAAGGTTTCATATCGCTGTGTACAGTGGAGTTGGCGAAACAGTTTTTTTTTTTTTACTACCATCCATCCACACCTCCTAATTTGCACTTGGAAATGTTAATGGTCAAATCCCCCTGTGTATTCGCATTGCATAACAATAAAATATGCAGTAAGAAAAGTATACAATGCTAAGTCATCAGAAAATCCAAGACAAAATCTACGAATCTTAAGCATTAACTCATGTTTTTATAAGAACAATGGAAAATACAGTGACTTATTATGAAAACTGCAGATAAGTTATAAATTTGAAGAATGCGTTACGTATTACACTGAAGAGCAATTGAATTAGAGATAGCTGGCGTTATGCAAATGTGGCGTTGTGGGCGGCCCTGTAAACGGAAACGACATGACGTATGCAGCGATCCGACAATATAAGGAATGATGCGACGGGAATCAGTAAGAGTCGGACGCAGCATGGGTAAGATGAAGGATCTAAGCGCATTTGATCGTGGGCAAATTGTCGTGGCCCGACGAATGGGTCACTCCATCTCGGAAGTCGTGCAGGCACTGGGATTTTCACAAGCCACTGTGTCACGGGTGCACCGTGAGTACATCGAATCCGGTAAAAACCGTCCCTGCAAGGGCCAACTGCCGTGGACAACAACGTGTGGATGAGCGGGGTCATCGTCGGCTAGCTCGCATTGTAATAGCGGATAGACGGGCCACAGTGCAAGAAATCACTCTGCAATTTAACGCTGGTGCACAAAAACGTGTAAGCAGCCACACCATCCTGAACCATCTCCTCGCTATGGGGCACAGAAGCCATCGTCCCACGAATGTACCGCTACTGGCCGCACATCACAGGGTGCAACTGGACCCTAGACATGTGGGAAAATGTTGCCTGGGCTGATGAGTCGAGATTCACGTTGGTACATGCGGATGGCATGATACGAGTACGGCGCAAACCACATGAAGCGATGGATCCTTATTGCCAGCAGGGTACTTTTTAAGCTGGTGGGGGAGGTCTTCTCGTCTGGGACTGTTTACGTGGACTGAAATGGGACCCTTGGTACGTGTGACATCGTCTCTCACAGGTCAACGTTTCCGGGATATCCTGGACGACCATTTGCTCCCGTTTGTGCGTCTTCAACATCCCACTGGGGACCTCATCCTGCAACAAGACAATGCAGCTCCCGAATTGTATCCGAATGGTTTGATGAACACTCCACCGACGTGACCTCGCTTCCTTGGCCAGCTAGGTCACCTGACCTCAATACCATCGAGCACATCTGGGATGCCATCGAGAGAGATGCTCGAGGTCTGACCCCCTCCATCAAATCTTCGTGAACTGTGGGAGCTTGTTCAGGGGTCGTGGATCCGTATGGCTTCCCAACGCTTCCGGTGTCCTGTCGAGTCCATGCCGAGACGAATCGCCGCCGTCATCAGGGCGAAGGTGGTGCTACACGTTACAAGACAGGTATCTCTAATTCAATTGCTCTTCCGTGTAATTATCACAAGCATTATTGCTACAGTTTCGTGTTTCAACGGTCTTCATAATGATACCCCAGCAAAAGTTCCTTGGGGCCCACTCAGATACCTTAGCCTAAGGGCCCACTAAGGCCTTAATCCGACCATGCCGTCAGCGCTGCCAAAAGGTAGAAGCTTTTCGAGGAAGTAATATGCCGTTCAGTAAGAAAATCTTTAACCGAGAAGTAAGGAAATTTACATGATGCAGAGATTCAAGAGGGAGGTTAAATTAGCGGTGTACGTCAAAATTTCGAAACTGACTTTTCCAAGTGATTTTTCTCAGACACTGGAAGTTGTAGCTGTTTTTTTTTTTTTTTTTTTTAGGGGAGGCAAGGTTTCAGTTTGGTTTTTAAACTTTTATTCAAACTCTTCTGAAATTACTTAATTTTTGAGTCGTTTTGTGCAAAAACTGAACAAGCATATTAATTATTTCTGCCACCCGACGTCCTTTAATTGCATTGCAAATGCGCAAGTATTGGATATAAATTTTGCAAAGCAAAATCAGTATAAATTCTAATGCAGTAAGCTAAAACACTATTATGCCAGAAAAAACAGGGATTAGGGTCGGTGTAAATAGAATAAATATCTTTGAATCCCTCATTTCAACTAGAACGATTCTTTAACCGAATCTTCTGGGTTTTCCACGTACGTCTATGGACGCTTCGTTTTGAGCGTCAAATTTCTCTTCGTTTGTGCTGCTTTGAAACTCAGATGCTACGTGGTTGTAACGAGCTTGATGTAACAGTGACTTCGTTGCTCCCCGAAACAGGTCACGTGAGAATAGTAGGCACTGAATTACCCGTAATTGGATGGCAGTTGTTGCGAACTCACAGCACAGACAATCTCAGAACACCGCTAGACTTCGGCAAAGACCTATGTCCGTTGGTAATAAGCTTCCGTACCTCGACATCATCGGGAAACAGATGGTTATGAAAGAGCAGGAGAAAAAGACAGATCGGATTACATAGCAGGATTTCTCTCGCCTCAGCCTAATTGAGTTCGAGCGGCGAGGTCAGAGTTAGGGTCAAGAAGCGTCGACCACACCCGCTATGACGCAGATAGAACAAAACTTCCGGGTTCTCAAAGAGAAGAGCCCTCTTTTTTATATGCATACACACATATACATATATATTTCTTTCCTATTTTTTCCCTTCCATTTCTCTGTTTGGTTTATGACAGTCACCAGGGATCACGAAGTAGCCACGTGATCATGTGTGTGTTGAGTTCAGAAATGGAACCCGAATTTCTTCGTTTTTTTTTTTTCTTTTGACGTGAACCAATACTGTTTAAAAAATGCTTGCTATTTCGCATAATTTTGAAGGAACACTTACTCTATAAAGTGTAAGAATTTGGGCAATGATTTATAATTTCTATACGGAGATTGAATTTATTTCAAAAGGAAAATGAAAGCGGATCAATACCGGGTGAATACGTACATGATCAGGCTCGTTTATGGCTCAAAAGAAAAAAATGGAGACCCATGTCCATCGTTAGAACTGCTGTTCTGACATTAGTTTCATTATGTTTATAAGTGGACTCTTCTGTCAGTGAAAAACCTCAAAGTAATTCTGAAGCAAATACAACATTTTCAAATTTAAATAATAAAAGAGCTGCCAAGCGTCTCCCGAGAAAGTCTCACACGTGTCCGATTGGATTTAGGTCCGGGGACCTTGCGGGCGAATCCATGCGTTGAATATCTTCACTCTCCAACAGTTCTGTGACAGCCACTGTACGATGATGTGCAACGTTGTCGTCCATGAAGAGGAACTCAGGACCCACAGCACCTCTAAACAGACGCACGTGAGGCAGGATAACCTCGGTACAATAGCGGACACCAGTGACTGAACCTCCTTGGAAGATGTGGAGGTCCGTACGTCTACCAAGCATGATGCCGCCCCTAACGAGAACTCCGCCACCTCCAAACAGGTCCCTTTCGATGATGTTGAAGGTGTGATTGCGAGTTCCCCGCTCTCTCCAGATGTGTATGCGTCCGGAATCGCTCGTCAGACTAAATCGGCTCTCATCCGTAAAGAGAACTCGACCCCATTCCTGATGTGTCCAGTTCTTGTGTTCCTAGCACCACAGAAACCGCCGTCTTCGATGAGCAGGCGTTAATGGCACACACCGAACTGGTCGTCGTGCAAATAGACCACCTTTGTGCAGCCTCCCGGCCACGGTAAAACGCGATAATGGACGTCCAGTTGTCTGTTGCATGTGCCTTGCGATTTCTCCCGCTGTCTGTCTCTTCTCGCCTGTAGGACAATGTACCGGTCGTCCGCCGCCGGGTTGCTCGTGGACGACCACTGCTAAACTCTCGGACAGCTGTTCCTGTCGTTTGAAATGCTCTCCAAGCTCGTGAAACGTAGCTGTGAGCGATCCCAAACTCCTCGGCCGCACTAGTCACACTTCGACCTTCTTCCAACTTCCCAAGACGCGACCTCGGGTAAAGTCATCCAGATGTCGTCTACTGGATTGCCTGTTGGCCATATCACACGGTGGCAGCAACTCGACGTAGTTCAAAGCGATGCACACCATGTAATAGCTTTCACCGAATTGCTGAGCGTACATCGCCCGTGTACTTTATACCCTTCCGACACTCCGCCCCCTCCCCTACGTCATGCTGCATATATGCGCATGCCCTACCGTACCGGACCCTAGTCTATCTCCTGAGTGGTCTTTCGGTCCGTTCTGCCTGCTCGTTCCGCTGTTATGCTAATTTCTCCTTTTCGTCCTTAATTTTTGCACACCAGTGTAGGCCTACTACTAGTTTTTCTCTAACCTCAAGCCAAAACTCGACGTTACATGTCTTCGAACCCCGGATAACCTCCAACAGAATATTCTCACTTCGCAACTGCGAGTTTTTTTTTGTAGGAAAGTAACACGACATCGAGATAGAAAGAAGGAGGAAGAAGCCCTTATTTATCACCGGGAGACCAGTACCCTGGGTCCGACAGCTTAACGTGCCCATCCGACGCACGGCGGATATTTAGTGGTTCAGGCGTTAGTACCTGCTGGGATCGAACCCGAGGTGTTCTCCGTGGCAGGCACGAACGTTGACCACTAGGCCACCCGTGTCCCCATAAATAATGATATAACTGACTCGGGCCTTAAAAAAAAAGGAACTCGTGCTCATCTGTAAACAACTCCTACTCTGCACGTAATTGTTTCTACTATGCAATCAGTCGAGCCGTCTAAGCACCTCGTAAGTTTCATGACTTTAGAACAAGTTTCTGAATAAGTGAGGTGGACATTCTACTGAGGATAGGGCAATGGAAGGATCCAAAATGTTGCGAAAAGAGCTTTAGATTAGAATTAATTCGAAATGCTAAACGAATTCTGCTTATACTGAGGCAATAAATATCTTTTACATTAATTCTTGTTTTCTAATCGAACGTCTTGCCTCCGCGGTGGCGCAGTAACCTAAGCGCTGGTTTCTGACCGTTTGTCCGGCCAGACATGGGCTCTAATATCTTTTTGTTCATGGTAGTCGTTAAATTTTATACCCAAATCCAGACAGTACAGAGGGCGCTGCTCTGAAACCCGCCTGCGCATTTCCATTGTCATTTTAATCATTTGCATCCTGTTGTACATACCCTGTTAGGTTCAAGCTAATACCAGCGGTCTTTTATGGTGTTGCAATTTTCACAAACGGTAGTGTACATATATCTTCTACTGATTATATATCCAAGGAAATTCAATTTTCCATCTGTTGGGAGCGTACTGTATTTGCAAATATAGTTAACACTGAGTGTTTAAACGTTACTTTTATTAAATTGTATGGTTCAAAATCTGATTCTTGTCATTTTTAATAAAATATTTTTGAACTTTATCTAGTTTATTTTGATGTATGTACACACAAAGTTTGTTACACCGTATTCTGGCTGTCTGTGCGCGAGTTTCGACAAACTTTACACTAGGTTCGACTTCCTGAAAGACATGGTAACGTTTTTTGTCCTTTCCTTCCGAACAGAGAAAGAAGTGCCAATTCCAGATGCGCATACCCTCTTCTAGTACTCCACATAATCTTCACAGGAGTTTGTGTGTGTGTGTGTGTGTGTCAAGATTGTCGTGGTAACGAGTTCGGTTTGTGGAACTCGATTAAGTCCTACCAAAGACCACTGAGTAGCGAAAATGAATTTAACTATAATGGGAAAATAAACAGATCTCATCAAACTATACATCGAATCGTCAACGTGATCAACCATTCTCAGTCCACTGATAGATGAAGGTCTCCCCAAGTCTATTCCAAAACTCTGCTTTGGACAATTCTTTTAGATGTCATTCTGGCATGTTTTTGAATTTCGTCCAATCATTTCCCACGTGGACTTTTCCCGACTCTTTCCCTCTTCCTTGGTATTCACTCTAGTATCAGTTATTCAACTACTACCACTGTGTCCAACCCATCTTTACTTTGATCATGATGTCACCAACTCTTGCTATCTTCTTGGTCCATGAGTTCCTTCTTATATTTCCAAGTATGACTATCTCTTCATGCTTCTTTGAGCTACTTGCATCCTTTGTATTCTTTTTTAGTTTAAGTCTACGTCTCTGATAAATGGGTAAAAGCTGTAAGGACGCATTGATTAAACGGTTTTTTAAATACATAGTGGGAAGTTATTCTGTGAAATTTGTACTGTTTCTTCCAATTTCACTCCAACGAAGTTTTATACGCCTCTTAATTTTTTCTTCAATGTGACCTTCGCTTGATTTCTATTGTACATTCTACATGTAGCCATCAGTTACTTCTAAATTTTTCCCATTGAAACTCTTTTTGCAAAATCGTTGTACATCAATTTTGCTTTGTGTGCGTTCATCTTTAAATCCGCTTCTTTACTCTCGTCAGAAAGTTCCTGGATCATCGGCCACATAAAAAGTTGCGCTCCTCAGGGGAATCTCGAGGCGAATGGAGTTTGTAACAAACATAAACATATAAAATTAGAACACGAAATCTTCAACAATTTGCGTATGTTATCACTTTCAGAGCTAAAAGGAGAAACGCAAAAAAGGAAAAGATTCTAGCGTAAAAATACAGTTGTGCAAATAGCACCAAGCATAAAAGGAACCATATTCTACCAGCAAAGAGAATAAAAAAAATATTTGACTGTGGCTATCAAAAGCAGAAGTTGATTCTAGTCAGAAAAACGTGGCGGATAATGGAGACCCCAGTAATAGAAGTTATAACTCTTGCCACGCACATCTGTCACAGCAGTTATGCCGTTGCACAAAAAAAAAATGGTCCATACGAATAGATGGACCAGGCAGAAGACAAGCAATAAGGCAGAGTAAAAAAAACACACTCCAAGATTATTCTATGTAATAAGAGCCAGCAACAGATAAGAAAGAATGGAATACAAATTAAAGATCAGAACTTTCGGTAACAGATGTCTTTAGCAGCAATAACCACTTGTAATTCTTGAGCTCGCAGCTAATGTTAAAGAAAAGCAGATAGGATAAAGGAAAAGAATTAAAAACAGTTCACATATGTAGATCTTCATGTTTATAAAGGTAAATACACAAACGCATGTCGTCACGAGTAACATTTCAAGTGTCTTGAACAAAGAAATAAAGTAAACCGTGCTACTAGTAACATAGGCACTTATCTAGACTTGAAACTTCTGGTATTTCATGTTCACACCGCACACATTTTTTTTTTAAATAAAAGACTCCTTAACTATTAGGCAGTCTCCCGTTCCTAATTTAAGAAGTGTTGTAGTACAAACAAGACATCCGTTCCTCACGCAGATTCAAACCCTGACCGAAATAGTCAGAAGCTATATTCCACAGAGCAGAAGATACAGAGGTAGGTTGAACTCTCGCTTCTTAAACACCGCCGCAGTGGTCGAACATGACACTACGATAGCGTCTGTCACGTGATACGGTACCAGTAGCTATATAAGTAGCACCGCAGAAAGAGTTGCCAACTCTTGGGCCGCGGATGGCCTGGTGGTAATCGTTCGTGACTGCCACGGAGAAGACCTCTGATTCGATCCCAGACAGATACGAACGCTCGAACCACCAAATATCCGTCGTGCGTCTGATGGGCACGTTAAGCCTTCGGGGCACAGGTACTGGCCCCCGGTAATAAATAAGGGCGTCTTCCTCCCACTTTCTACCTCGCTTGCGCTTCGGTGTGACTTTCCTATCGGGCACTCTAGCCCAAATCTCCTAGTTTCCTACTTCTAAGGGTTGTTTAAGACTTGGGGTCAGACGCACCCTTCCTAAAATCCTCTACATATGATCTGAGTTGCAAACTCAGCGGGCTGCGTATGGCCTAGTGGTCAACGTTCGTGACTGCCATGGTGGAACCTCAGTTCGATCCCGGGCAGGTACCAACACTCGAACCACTAAATATCCACCGTGCGTCGGAATGGCACGTTAAGCCGTCGGACCCCGGGAACTGCTCTCCCCTCCGGTAATAAATAAGGGCGTCATCTTCCCCCTTTCTACTTCTGTTCCGTGCCACTTTCCTATCGAGCACTCTAGCACAAATCTCCTACCTTCCTACTTCTGAAAGTTGTTTAAGACCTGGGGTCAGACACTCCTTTCCTCAAGCCCTCTACATATGATTTGATCTGATCTGAGTTGCAAACTATTGAAACAAAAATTAAAAAAGTAGACTCACGGTTACGGTTTCGACGCGCTTTAATTTCATGTCCGTCCACTGGCGCGCTATTCTATTGAGATCTTCGGGGCCAAATTGTTGCCATGAGCCTCTACGGAAGATTTACCTCTGAGTCTTCTACTCTGTGCTATTTTCATTCTAATTTAAATCTCAAAAGGAGTGACTAATTTTTTTTATGCGTCGTTATGGAAACTCACACCAATTCTCCCGTATTAAAAAAAATTCGTTTTCTGAAACTAAGTACAGAATGTAGTGAGCCAAGCAATGAATTAATGTACCACAAATATGAAATGCAAGGGCGCGAGTGATCGTAATGTCAACAGTGTCATAATGTCGACAGTCAAAGCCCTCTGTAATGAGAAACCCGTGGATCACGAGACTAGGACGGAGGCCCATGCTCCTTCGCTGTTGTATTCATTCAAGTGTGACGTCACACTTAGAACCAAACAACTATAATACCCGAAATTAAATAGGTTTACTTTAATTGCTCGTATCCATACTGTCGTGATATATGCTTGCCGCTTACACCCACATTGCAAGCAAAAATCTACTCGAAAACAGCTAACATTCCTATTACATTCTGCTATGATCTTGTTCTTAAGGACTTGTCTGGTGGTCAATGTAGATAGCAATGGAGAAAATTTGGGCCTCCGTTTCCGACTCCCGCGCTTAGGCCTTCCTATTAGAGGGCTTTGTGATAGCCAAAATATCGACAAAGTTAAAATATGGATAGGGTCATGTCCATAGTCAAAAGGTCGACAATCAGAATACCGATAGAGTTAAAATATCTATAGCAACAATGAAATGTACATTTTTTCTTCACTTTTATTTCAGTTTCGCACTCGCCTTGCCGCCCGCTGGCGCAGAGGTCTAAGCGCTGGCATCCGACTATTCTTCCGAGATGAGTCCGGGTTCGAATCCCGGTGAGGCATGGATGTTGTTTTTGTCTTACGGCACTGGATCTTTCCCTCTCGTGGAGCCAGTGGTCCTAAATCAGGGACGGGTGACTGCTTATAGCCCATCGAGTTACTCAAGGTGGTCGTTAAACCCTCACAGACACAAACGCCCTGCTCCTTGGAGGTCTGTATGGCTGGGCCGAATAGTCTAATATCTGAAACGGGCCGGGCCGGGCTCATCAAATGAGGCCCGTGCAGATATCTCTACTACACTCTTTAAAGATAAGCCTTAAAACACGTGGTTTTGATCGTTTTCTCTTGGACATTCACTGATATGCCGGTTTATTAGATACAGCAATAAACTTTGGGGAACACTGCCGCTGTAGCCATCTGAGTTTGTTAAGAGACACCCGTTCCTAATTTTGAGCCATTGGTTCCATTGAAACGGGGTCTGTTCAGAAAGCAACTTTATTGTTTAAACTAAAAGCATGAAGCTATTTCATTATGATCACCTATTCTCAATCCACTGCTGGAAGGTCACTCCAAGGCTTGCGCAAAACTCTGTCTTCAGCAAATTCACGTCACTCCACTGTGATTCCGAAGATTCCGAATTTCATGGCAGTTGTCTCTCACGTGGTCTTATTTTAGTTATTTTGATGTCCGTTGTATCCTTTCCAGTATTTTAGTAGCCCAACAGTGTTCAGTTCTACAAATATGTCCAGCCGCATAGCCACTTAAGGGTTTTTACCTTGATCGTGGTGTCATTCATTCTTGTCATTTTCTTAATCCTTGAGTTACTTCTCCAATCTTTCTAGGTTGCATCAAGCACCCATCACTCCGTGTCTGTTTGAGTTGTCTATACCCTATGCAAGTCTCTTTTAGTTAAGGTCTGATCCATAAATAAAAATTTGGAAAATACATTTTGATTAAATGTTTTTCTTTTAAGTCATGGTAAATTTCTTTTGAAAGTAGTACTGTTTCTCCCAAACGTAGTCCAGATACGTTTTATGTTATTACTAATATAAATTACTTATTTGATGTAACCATCGCGTTATATCTGTTGTCCAATGCAAGTGTAAACGTCAGTTACTTTTAAACTTGCCTCATCAATTTTGATCTTTAGTTTTCCTAAGTTCATCTTTTTCTTTTCTTTTGATTAGAGGTTTAACGACCACCGTGAGCAACTTAATGGGGTGTGAGCAGTCGCCCGTCCCTAATTTAGGGTCACTGACTCCAGGGAAGGGACAGAGCCAGTGTCGTAAGACAAACACAACAACCATGCTTCTCAGGGATTAGAACCCGTACCCCTTTCGGACAAATGATCAGAAGCCATCGCTTAGACCAATGCGCCACCGGGGCGGCCAGTTCATCTTCAATCCCACTTCTTCACTGTTGTCAGAAAGCTCTTGGATCAATCACTGTGGGATACTTGCAAAAATTATTATCCCTTCATTGAAACGTAGGTGGGTAAAATTATCTATACTTACATTTATCCCTTAGCCTTCCGAGTTCAATGATTGAAAGACATTTTGCAATGTAACACTGAATAGCAGGGAGATATGGTGTAATATTGTGGCACACAGTTTCTCAATTTTATTCGTGTTGTGTCTACGAGCATGTAGTTTCTCTTACTCTGTATTTACTGTTATATTTTGGCCTGCTGCTGTTAAGTAAGGGCACTTCGTATGTAACTTGCCTGTATCAACAGTAAATAATGTGTTTCTCCGGTTGAAAAAATACTAATTGATTTGTCGAATTATGTGACGTCTTATCGGATTCAATATTTCGTCTGCACATGACATGTGGCGTGTGTACGTCGCAATATTGTACCTCTGCTGAAATATTCGAGAATGCATTTTCCTATTTCACATGAACGTTCAATTGAGGAAGCAACTATCTTAAAAAAATGTAGCTGACCAAATAATTGAAAACTGTAATGCTGATCAAATGCGTCTACAAGGTATATTTATTTTATCACTAGTGGAGGTACACGGCGTTGCCCAGGATAGACATAAAGTTTGTTTTCAAGTAACAAAGTAAATTGCACTATAAAAAAAATCCTACCATGATAAACAACGCTCAGCTTTTATGAAATATCGTTTGCATTTTTACCCCTTTTTCTCTGTGGGCATTGGCCTTTCTCATTGTCTCTCAAGAATATTATTGTAATGAAGGATTTTCTAAATAGAGAGAAGGAAAATATGCCCAATTTTGTAATATTATTTATTATTTTTAAAACGGTTTTTACACTTTACAGACTGTAATTTTTCGTTGTTCTTGAAAACCTGTGGAACGTTGAACAAAGAATTGTCCGTGGGAACAGCATGGAGACCGCAAGCACGTGTTTCACTGGACCACTGTACTTTGTTGATGGTGATACAGAATGCCTGACTGGCGGAATGGTTTGTTCATTGTAAAACTTGTGTATAAACGACATTTATGCTCTTTCCACCTGGAGAAACCATTCTGACAACAACTTATCACAATTTATAATGGCCGTTCTGAGCCCTAAAAACTCGAAATAGCAAACATGTACACCAATGCATTTCCTGCATTCCGCTTTATAGAGTGTAGATAAGGCACTTTCTGGCAAATCGCTTAGAAAACCGTTGAGAATGATGCGTAACCATCCGGACTCTTCCTCGTATGCCTGAACCGAGGAAGCTTCCGAGGAGTGAGACTTCACCTGACGACCGTTGCTCTGACACGCGGAGTAATACCCCAAAAGCCGACTTTCACCCAGTCTCATAGAGTCCCCCCGTAAAAACACGTGACCTTTTTTGACCCCCTTATGGATGGAACTGCGCACTTTAACTCGCACTAAAAACTCGAAATAGCAAATATGTACAACAATGCACTTGCTGCTGCTCCGCATTGGGAAAATGTTTTTTTTTTTTTTTTTTTTTTTTTTTAATCAATTTTAAAAAAATCGGACCTCTGTCATTGTTTACATTCTCTCGGAAATCGATTTCTCGGCTTTTTTTTAACAGACATCGCTGGGAATGGGGTTTCCGCATGTTCCGAAGGTATTTTTTTTTATTTTTTTTAAGGAAATTTCAAAAATCGGACTCTTTCTCCGTATGCCTGGACCGCGGAAGCTTGCGAGGAGTGAGGCGTCCCCTGACGATCGTTGCTCTGACACGCGGAGTAATACCCCAGCAGCCGACTTTCACCCAGTCTATAGAGGGCCCCGTAAAAACACATTTGACTCCTTTTAGACCCCCTTAGGGATGGGATTTCTAATAAAGATCCCACCTGTATTTTAATCTGGGTAATGAAGGGTATGCATGCCAATTTTTGTGCAAATTCATCAAACCGTTTCGGAACGTATGCGGAACAAATATACAAACATACTTTCACTTTTATATAGAGAGAAATTCGAATTGCCGAAACGTTGTCAGCGAAAAACAGCTTATTATTACTTAGTAGCAAATAGTTATCTGGAAATCAGTTTTTTTTAAATATGCATTTCGTGTTTTCATCTTGAGAATTTTTATCCTGTTCCGACTCTGGCATGCTCCAAGATATGAGTCTCTTCACTCCTGAACTTTCTTTTTACTCTACGATATTTCCACATCTCTTTGTGTTCCGACATTGTTTTGACCGAAGACTATGTGCTTCACGATTCTTTTCTGTTTGGTTCGTTACAGCTGAAAACAAGGTCAAGAGATCCGTTCATGCGAAAAAAGGAGTCCTTGACGGCGAAAATTTCACAGAAAATAAAACTTTTACGTGAACTTGTCGAGCGAAGGAAGTCATTTTATTTCATATTGAATAAAATTCATTCGTTGTGATCATTAATCGAAACGTCGGTGATCTTCCAAAATTAAAGAAAACATAATCAATTTTAATATGTGCATCAATTTAAATATATATTATAAATCGTATAATCGTGCAAAATTATGAAATATATTGAACTGTGATGCAAAGAGGTCAGGTGACGAAAGAAATGTATAAACTCAAATGTGAAAAATCAAACTTGCAGAAAAAAATGTTTTAAATCAAGAGATACTCACGGACGATGAAATATGCGCACCTAGAAGAAAACAGGCTACAATCGCGAAACTTTGCAAATAGCTAGAGTGCATGCTGGTATGTAAATGATTCAAGTTTGGAGCGAGTGCGTATGATCGCACACCCTCTGGTGGTGCTGCAAGTACGGACCAGCAGCCTTACATACCGGCGTGTAGTCGATGCCCCATAAAACGGAAAAGCACCGGCCGACGCAATCAAGAGTACAGAGTGACAAGAATATCTGGTAGATGCCAGAAACGTCGATTTACGGATTTGAGAGAGGCCTGATCATCGGCAGGAAAACCTCCGAATGGTCGGCGCGCCGTATAGCCCGCCCCGCGGGTCGTTTTGACTATGCCGTCCGACTGTGTTGGGGGCAGTGGACACGTGACGGCCTGCCACACGGCGGAGCGGCTCCGGACTGAACAGGAGGGCCACCGGCAGAGGTGATCGACGGATCGTGCGCCAGGGACGAACAGATCGCACGCGGACCCGATCCACTATACAGGCAGATGTAGTGGCTCCTGTGTTCCCACGAACCTTTTCCCGATGCCTCGCAGAAGCGAATCTGTGATCCCAGTGCACCTTGAGTGTGTGCTGCCATTAACACCGAACATCTCCGGCTCCGTGTGCAGTGATGCCAGGCCGGAACGACGTGGAACGCCACAGACTGGCGACGTGTGGTGTTTAACGATGAGTGCAGCTTTGTTTTGGGAACAGATGATCATCGTGTCCAGATGGGGAGATCCCCGGGTCAACGGCACAATCAAAACCTCGCTATCGAGTGCCACACCTCCCCCGCTGCAGGCATTATGGTCTGGGGAGCCATTGTCTATGATAGCCGATCAGCTCTAGTAGTGATACATGGATCTTTAATGGGCCAGCGGTATGTAGATGAGATCCTACGGTCTCATGTGCTCCCATTCCTGGCCGGGACTCCAGGTGCGCTATACCAGCAGGATAGTGCCCGCCCGCTTCCCGGACATGTCCCCTATCGAGCATGTGTGGGACCAGTTGAAACGCCGGCTGCCGCCGTGCCGCACTATCCGGGATTTGGAACACACCGTCCAACACGTGTGGGCCAGTCTGCCACAGAACAACAGGCGTCTCTTCGCCTCCATGCCGGACCGTATTGCAGCATGTATCGCCGCACGAGGCTGTCCGACGCGCTATTAAAGATAACCGGAATGCGTGCCACAGATCCCTCTAATTGTCTCTGCAGTTCTGTTTGCTGTCATCTGTATCCTTACGTCCATAAAATTTCAGTTCAATCCGATGCTTTCTTCCCGGTGCGCAAATTTCATTGTCCGTGAGCGTACATTCGTACATTGTTTTTATTCTTCATATTAGAAATTAATATGTAAAATAAGGACATATTTGTGCATTTTATGTAAAATTTCGTGCAGAATTTTTAGGAATAAGAAAGAGCAAAAATATATCGGCATTAAACAATGGTTCATGGGTAAAGAAACTCTACCCAGCTAATTAAAGAAATGAGGATATTGTAACACTATACTAGTGATCCGATTTATTGGCGTAGGAAAATATACATAAGCGTTTCCAAGCTTTCGCACATCAACCAAATGGCTTTTTCAAGGAAGTTAGACAGAAACTGCAAACTGAATAACAGAACGCTTTAACAATTTGAACGCTGTGAATTGACTTGACAATAAATATATAAACTCAAAAGTATATATATATTATATTTTCTTTATTGTTACTCAGTTTGCAGTTTCTGTCTAACTTCCTCGAAAAAGCAATCTGGTTGATGTGCGAAAGCTTGGAAACGCTTACGTCTATTTTCCTACGCCAATAAATCGGATCACTAGTATAGTGTTACTATATTCTACATAATTGGTGTTCTGTTCCTCTTATCAATTTAAGGAAATGAGGTCTTTGTAAGCGTGGTGTTTGGAAATATTGATTTCAAAAATAATATCCCAACTTTTAAACAAATTTCATTCTAAAAATCCACATACTCATTAAATAATGAAATTTTTCGTTGTGCACGTCAGTCATACTTCGTTTTAATGAATTTCGCGGTTATTACACAATTTTCGGCTTCCCGTTCATGTTTGGAAATCATAAAAATTGAGGACTGAATAGTTGGTGTTAATGATCGTTTCGTTCTTCTCTCTCTCTCTCTCTCTTGCAGGAGCATTATACTTACACATTGAAATAGGTTTATACGCAGAACCATGACTAACGTTCATTTCAGAAACAAAACAAACATTTCATCCGCAAACGTAAGTTCATCGCCTCGTTTATTCTATCTGCGCTTCCGTGGAGTGTTGACGTAAACGATTTGTCAAAAGAACATCGCTCTTTAGAAAGAGCGTTTAATTCGTTAAAACAACGCTTATTTTAAAAAAAAAAATTCCATTCATTCATAAATTTCCGCTTTGCTTTAAATCATTTCTAAAGTATTCACTTGCCTTCTGTCCTTCCTATATAATGCAGTTTCAGATCAGATCATATGTAGAGAATTTTAGGGAGTGTCTTACCCCAGACCCTTAGAAATAGGAAGATTTGAGCTAGAGTGCCAGAAGGAAAGTCACACGGAAGCGAGATAGAAAGGGGAAGGAAGACGCCCTTATTTATTACCGAGTGGCCAGTACTCCGGGTGGCAGTCACAAACGTTTGACCACTAGGCCATCCGCTGCCCCATAATGCAGGTTTCATGCCACGGAAGGCATAAGGAATAAATTTTTTTACACAAAATACTAATATTTAAAAATGTTAACAATGTTACTCAATCATGTAGACATTTGGGAAAGAATACGTCATGTCTACAAAAGAGAGTATCTTTTGCTTTTCCAACTGTACTGTACATTACGCTCAGTTCGTACTGGAAATTCTAAGGCAGAAAAATCTGGAAAATCTCTTCCGTGCATTAGTAGTATACAATGGCGTCTTCTCTTTAGTAGTGACATATGCGAGGTCAGCGGACGATCGTTGTGAGGATCAACATGAAAGTGACAAAAGGGTTGGGTTGCCGCGTAAGCAGCGTTCTTGCGTAAAGCTAACCAATGGAGAGAAATCTCTCCTATCTGTCTACCTTCATTCCAAAGAATAGGTGACAGATCAGTACAGTGGCATTTCCGTACACGTCGAAATTAGTGGCATTTCCGTACACGTCGAAATTAGTGGCACTTCCGTACATCTCAAGGCGTTTCCAATTTGACAGGTGTGTTTTGGAAAAACGGAGTGGCACTTCCGAACAGCATTAGACTGTCTTTGTTACCCGCTTTATTTGTGCGCTGTAGCACTAAGGGGTTGTATCCATATAATACAATCTCCAAGACTAGAGAATCACTCGTAATTTCGTCGAAACCTTTTTTCGGAAAGAACCCTTCTATCAAATGCTGTGAACTTCCCTTCACACTTTCTCCAGGCTTAGGACTGACATCAATAAATGCAGGCGTGTTTAAAAGTTTTAGGCTGTAATAGATTTTTTTTTTTTTAGATTTTCACTCGCTATATGCAGTCTTCTTTTTCCTTCCTTCATATTTACTCTAACTTAGCGATGAACGCTAAAGACTTTAAAAATGTTTTAACATATCTTGTCGTTTCATAAGCTTGTTTAATCCGTGCGATTCTCTGGTCCAGTCTCACATAATTTTTGCATCGTTTTTTTTCCTTCGAGATTGATGAGAGCCCGATTTATGAGGAAGTCACTGTATTTCGCTTCTTCCTTCAGCCTGTGTATCAAAGTTTTGATCTTTGGAGCTGTCTACTCATTATGTTACTAAACTTATTTTTCCATCCGTCAACAGCATTGTTTGTTCGGTGCTGTAAGTGATAGCAGTTCCACATGCTCAATGTTATGATTGAATTTTTAAACCACTCATTCACGAAGTACAATGCAACCAGTCGCATGCAAGATGCCACGCAGTTCGGAGCTCTCTGATTTCGAGAAAGGTGTAATCGTCGGGTATCACAGAAATGGCCGATCCATACATGACATATCCAGCGAGTTGAAGTACCCAAAATCGACAGTGGCCTACGTGATTGGCAAGTGGAAGATGAGAGGTGACTGTCGGAATGTGCCCCGACACGGCAGAGCCACAAAACTGGGAGTTAGAGACCGACGGGTGCTGGCCAGAGAAATTCGGAAGAACCGCACCAAATCGATGGGCGACATCCGCGAGGAGTTTCAACAGGATCCGGCAGTGTTCTTTCGATGAATACCATCCGTAAGGAAGCCCAACTACTCTGCTATCATGGACGTGCTGCCGCCCACAAGCCTTTGATCACCAAGTCCAATAGCGCTGCTCGGCTAACGTGGTGCAAAGAACGTCGACAGTGGACCGCTGAACAGTGGAAACAGGTTCTCTGGAGCGACGAATCAAGGTTCACCCTCTACTGTTCGGATGGCAGGTTCTGGGCTTGGCGTCTGCCTGGAGAACGCCTTCTGCCGGAATGTATTGTGCCAACTGTGAAGTTCGGCGGCGGTGGAATTATGCTATGGGGATGTTTCTCCTGGTATGGCACGGGACCCTTGGTCGCAATTCCTGGTAGACTCAACGCCTAGACCTACTGCACCATTTTGGATGACCATGCTCTTCCTACGTTGTGGCAGTTTTACGGGGTCGACCCATGTTACTTTCAGGATGACAATGCCATCTGTCATGTTGCGAGGTCCACCGTGGCTTGGTATGGTGACAATGGGGTTAATCGAATCGACTGGCCTGCGCCGAGCCCGGACCTTAACCCTATCGAGCACCTCTGGAACAAGTTGGAGCGTCGACTTAAGGGGTGCCCCCACCGTCCGAAATCGGTGAAGGAACTGACCTGTCTTCTGCAAGCCGAGTGGAAGAAAATACCGCTAGCCGTCGTACAACGCCTGGTTGAGAGTATGCCCCGGAGGGCCGCAGCTGTAATCGCCGCTCGTGGAGGCTCCACCAACTATTGAAGGTGAATAAACTTGGTTTTCCTTTGCAATCACAGGTGTCCAATTACTTGTTGGTAGATAGTGTAGTTCCGCCGGCTGATGTATATCGACAGTCTCTTGTAGTATTACAAGGAATGTGTAATACCGCGACGATACTTTGCTGAATGCGACCGAAAGGTTGCAACTGATAGTGATTCTGTAGCCAACAAGAGTTACTATGGGCACTTAAGGAACTTCATATGGCATTTGGAGGTTATCGTGGTGTCATACCGCCGAGAGGGAACTGTCACCACCTTTACGATTCTCAGCTAGAATATGGCAGGGGAACATGTTAAAGGAGTCTACCAGAAGATGCTCAGACGTCTAGGGCCTTTTTTTCGGGAAACCATCTACAAAATCATATTATAATCGCAGAAAACCACTGACTTGTATGGTCGGCACCGAGATTAGGACCCACAGAAGGCGCCTGTCCCACAAACACATGTCTGGTAATTAGCCAACTGCCCCACGGCGGTGGCGAGCACCTCAGCAGCTCCTCAACAAAATTTACCACAGCAAGAATTGAGAACCAAGAATTAAATCTTGTGCCTGACGATTTCTTTTTTTACTATATTTTGATGTTGAAGGATCACCTGAAATTATATCCGTTCACCCCAGATAAAAGAGCGGAAACTGCTGTCAAAGCATGGTTTCAGTAAACAGGGACAAGCGGAAAGAAAGAATACGTTCATTACACGAAGGGGTGGAATGTTTTTCGATGACCGTTTTCAAAAATAGTGTTTTATTTATTTCCTTATTTAGCAATCACCGTGAGCAACTCTAAAAGATATATGAAGTTAACTGTCCCTAATTCGGGGCCACTGGTTCCAGGGAAGAGAGGAAGTCAGTTCCGTAAAATAAACGCACAGCACGCGTACCTCATCCGGGGCTTGCTTGAACACAGGTCCACTCGGACGAAAGGTCAAAAGCCAGACCACTGCTCTACCGGGAGCGGCTGAGAAACGGTGTATGGCTGGATGTTTTATTTTGTACATCACGATTAAACATATTGGATTTGATGCGTAAGTTCATGCCGTTTTTTTTCACCGCACTATATCAGTAGCGAAAACGTATTACATCAGTAGCGAAAACGGAATCAATCAAATTTGTATCCTCCTCTCCATTGTTTACGATGGTGTCTCAACGTCTGGATAGGTCTGCAATGCCATTTTTGAAAAAACGTGCAGGTTTTGCTGCGAAGAAATCATCAACGAAATTCTAGAGACCAACATCATTGTTGAACGTTCTGCTGCGGAGTACATTCAACAGAGATCGGAACAGATGATAGTCTGAAGGGGCGACATCTGGGGAATAGGCCGGATGTGGAAGGATTTCCCATTACATCTCCTGAATGGCCATTTCGATCATGTTTGCACTGTGAGGACGTGCGTTATGTTGGAAAAGGACACCATGGCGCCTTAAGTGGCATTTTCTGCTGAATTGTTCCCTCCATACGGCTTAGATGCTCACAATACAGTGCAGCATTGATGGTCCGATTCCTCGGCAGCATTTCCCAGTGAATAATGTCTTCCATGTCCCACCAGACAACATCATCTTCGCAGGATTAAGGTCATGTTTTGGACGTAGTGTGGGTGTCTTGTTTGAGATTAACTATTCCCTCTGATGCCCGGATTCACGTGCAGGCACCACTTTTCATCTCCAGTAACAATACGTGGCAGAAAGGGTTTGTGTTGCGAGCAAGAAACCACATATGGCAACACGCTGACTCTTGTTGTCCCCGGTGAGAGTGTGAGGCATCCAAGACCCCGATTCGTGCAACTTTCAAATACGTTCCAGGTAACGCACCACTGTGGCCTGATCATAGTCCATCTCAGTGGCCAATTTGCGCGCAGTTTGACGCGGATCCAAGTGGGTGAGATGGTTCAAACGATCCTCATCAAAGTGAGATGGACTACCTGAGTGTGGAGAGTCGTTGAGGTCAAAATTGCCACCTCGGAACCGCTCGAACCATTTGCGGGCTATCCTCGGAGCAATAGCATCCTCCCCATACACAGCACAAATTTGTCGAGTAGCCTCGGCTGCTGTGGATCCCTTGTTAAACTCGTAGAAAAGCAGATGTCGGAAATGTACATTTCATTCTACTGGACACTCCATACTTCTGGACGTAAACCAAAAAACTATTAGCCACAATCACATAATGCAATATGATTTAGATACACGATATTACTGGATACATTTTGATATACAACTGGCCATCGCACCGTCACTACTGATCGGGGTAAACACTCGTGAAATAAAACGGCATGAACTTATGCATCAACCCCCAGGTCTTCCGATCTTATCTACGTGGACAGAACTTGCTCTTCATATCCCAATAGACGTGCTAATGGTTATTCTTCAAGCTTATATACACGAACAAGTCACATAATTGTGACTACCAGCTAATATCCAGAGTAACCGCCCTGTGTAGCACGGACAGCAGCTAGACGTGCTAGGAGTGACTCGATAAGGTGCTGCAAGGTGTTCACAGGTATGTGGAGCCATGCTGACTGCAGTGCATCTGACAGCTGCTGGAGGGTGCATGGTGGAGGATCGATAGAGTGAACAACACGGTCGAGGTGGTCCCACAGATGCTCAATTGGGTTTAAGTTTTTGGAATTAGAGGACCAGGGAAGTTTAAAGTCTTCATCGTGCTCCTCCAACCGCTCTCGGACATTTCTTGCTGTGTGACACGTCGCATTGTCGTGCTGGAAGATCCCGTCCGCCCCAGGAAAAACAATCAGCATGTATGGGTGTACGTGGTCTGCAAGGATGGATTCATAACGAAATCGGTCCATAGTGCCTTCTACAGGTATGAGTGGACCAAAACATTCCCCAGATCATTCCCCAGATCATAACGCTGCCCCCACCAGCTTGTGTTTTTCCAGCAATGGTTGAAGAGTGTTTGTTCTCCGATGTTTCTTGCCTTATACGCCAACGTCCATCCATTCGATGATGCAGAAAACGTGACTCATTGGAGAAGACAATCCTTTGCCAATCAGCGAAGGTCCAATTCCAATACTGCCGTGCAAATGTAAGCCTTTTTCTGCCGATGCACCTTCGTTAGCATAGGTGCAGTGACCATCCGTCTGCATCGGAGCCCCATACGCAGCAGGGTTCGCTGAATTGTCGTTTTAGACACATTTCCGGTAGCCCTCTAGTTTATTCGGCCAGTGAGTTGTTCCACTGTAGCGTGTCGATCGGTCCTCACATACCTTCGAAGCCGACGTTCACCTCTCACATTAATGGCACGTGGGGCTCCGCAGTTCTAACGTTGCTCATTCGCAATGGTGCCATTTCTTCAATCACGATACACTTTAACCACAGCAGCACGCGAACAGTTCACAAACTGCGCTGTTTCAGAAATACTGCCACCCTTGGCCAGAAAGCCGATAATCATCCCTTTTTGTAAATCTGATAAATTGCTCCTTTTATCCATGACAGCAACGAGTGATATGTTTTCAGATCATAATGATCATATGTAGAGGATTTTAGGAAGAGAGTGTCTGACCCCAGGTCTTAAACAACCCTTAGAAATAGGAAGCTAGGAGATTTGGGCTAGAGTGCCCGATAGGAAAGTGACACGGAAACGAAGTAGAAAGGGGGAGGAAGACGCCCTTATTTATTACCGGGGGCCAGTACCCAGGGTCCGGCGGCTTAACGTGCCCATCCGACGCACGGCGGATATTTAGTGGATCGAGCGTTCGTACCTGAGGTCCTTCCCGTGGCAGTCACGAACGTTGCCCACTCGGCCACCCGCGGCAACGTTCGTGACTGCCGGTTTTCAGAATGCCTACAGCACACCTTATATACTCTCCAAGCCAGCTCACGACACTTGCCTTCTTTCATTGGCTATGTGCTGTTGACTTCAAAAGTAGGAGGTGGTCACAATAATGTGACTCGACTGTGTATTATCTGCGTAAACCACTCACTGGCTTGACTAAACAATGTTTATAACTCGGCATCGAAAGTTACTTATTGATCAGCTCTTACACCTAATACTTTTAGGATAATATGTTCCAGAAAACAAATTTAATTTCTAGATTTGATTATGACCTACATTTCTGCTATGTAGTGTTAAAGTAGAAATAATTCATCGAGTGTAATGATTTCATTTTTTGCTTTCGGTGATTGTCCGAAATCTGATCGTGATCTGAAAAATCAAAAATTTTTACAAAATTAATTGCAACATTTAACCGTTTCAAGAAGTGATTGATTTACAGAAGTTACGCATTTCCAATTTCAGTGTTGCCGAGAAAGAAAAAAAAAGTTAAAAAGAGGAAATCATTTTTACCTTCGAGGGCTTCGCAAACAACTTTATTTTGTTGTTTATTTGATGTTGCGAAGCACTGGATACTAGTGAAACAGGAATACTGTCAGGTGACTTTTTTTTTTAACAGGGGCTCCTAATCGATTGCCAAAGCTGAATTCATTCGACTTTTACACTTGGAAATAAATTCTAAAGCGAAATTACAGCACTTTCAGCGACTGTGAAGTTATGGGGTTTCGGGAATTTTGAGGTTTCACGTGTTTGAAAAATGGTTTCGTTCAGCAGCATATGACTTTTTAAAGTTCGTTGAGAAGCAGAATTAATTCACCAAGTATTAAACAAAAATTGCAGCCAGTTCTTTACTTTCTAATGAATGCATGCTGTGTTTATTGTAAACAATCACCAGAGAAGTCGACCTTGCCGCCCTGGTGACGTAATGGTTTAAACGATTGCTTCTGATTATTCGTCCGAAATGGGTGCAGGCTCGAATCCCGGTGACGCATGGATGTTGTGTTTCTCATACGGCACTGGCTCTCTCCCTTCTCTGGAACCAGTGGTCCTGCTGCCCATTGAGTTGCTCACGGTGGTCGTTAAACCTCGAATCAAAAAAAAAAAAAAAAAGAAGTCGACCTCTTCGTTTGATTGGCTGCCTTATTATGCATTTCGTGTTTTCAGTGAAAGGGCCTGTACCGTGAGCATCATCGAGTTCACGATTATAAAAAAAAATGTATGTATGATCATTTTAATCCATTTCGTCGTGTTATGATGCAATTAAACCTTACAGATCGTTTTAATAGTACACTGCCGGACAATTGCTAAGGACGGATGACAGTAGCAACGATAGCAGCCATAAAATGAAAGGCAGGAAAATGTGGAAATTAGCATAAGTGCGGGATACAGTAAGACGTGTTGTGCGTATGCAAATTTTGGATTGCCGAACTTGTTCGTGACGTCATAGCGCTGATAAGAGATATAAAGGATTTGACGCGTATTGACCGTTGTTGTTCAAACGCAAAGTTGAAAGGGAAAGAACCAATTGACGAACTTGCAATTTCCAGTATGTCTTCCCGACATCACCTAGATGATTTTACGCGTGGCCGTATTATTGGCAAGATTGAAGAAGGGCGAAAAATAACAGATGTTGCCAGGGAGTTCGAAGTAAGCCACAGTGTTGTTTCAAAGCTTTGGAAATCATTTCAAACAAATGGAGAGTGTAGCAAACGTCACGGGGGAGGTCGTGTTCGCAGTACGACACCTGCAGAAGATCGGTACATAGTGCTATCAACAAAAAGACACCGGCGCAGCACAGCTAGTGAGGTAGCAAATCAGTTTATGGCTGCTACTGGCAAGCGGATCTCCCGAAAAACTCTCGCCAGACGTTTGTATGAAGGAGGACTATATGCCCGCCGTCCTGTTGTGTGCATCCCATTGTCCAGAGGTCACCGTACCGCCCGTTTGCAATGGTGCCATCAACATCGCAATTGGACTGATAACGACTGGTCTGCTGTCCTCTTCTCAGATGAGAGTAGATACAGTCTATCGTCTGATTGTCGACGACAACTGATCTGGCGTGATAGTGGTACTGCATATTGTCCAGCAAACATACAGGAAAGGGACCGATATCCGACAGGTAGTGTCATGGTACGGGCTGGCATCATGATCAATGGCCGTACGTCCCTCTATGTGCTTCCAACTGGGACTATGACTGGCCAACAATACATTAATGATGTTCTGCTACCTCATGTTCGCATGTTCCGTGGTGCTGTCGGTGATAGATTCATTTTCATGGACGACAACGCAACATGTCATCGAACAGTCGCTGTCCAGAAATGTCTTGAGAGCGAGGATATTCAACGCCTCGTATGACCAGCACGTTCCCCAGATCTGAATCCCATTGAAAATGTGTGGGATGCTTTGGGGAGGAGTCTTGCTGGTCGCCAATGCCCTCCAATAAACAAGTACACCCTCATCCGTGCACTGACAGAGGAATGGGATAAATTACCCCAACAGCTGCTTGATAATGTTGTGCAAAGCATGACACGACGTGTGGAATCTTGCATCGCCCTCCATGGTGGCCATATCCCGTATTGACATCTTACGCCGGAACGCCTGCGGACGGTAATTGCATTTTTTCCACGTTTCCGTATTCTGCACAAAATGGCCTGTTTGTCCCTTGAACACGTTCCAAAGCCTTCTGGATTTCAGAGCACAATAAATTGTCTTTTTTGTAATGTCCTGGCATTCTGACATTATTTTATTTCACTTAGCATCCAACCACACTTACTTTTTTATGCGCTATATAGCCGTTTATGATCCGTCCTTAGCAATTGTCCAGCAGTGTAGTAGTAGTAAAATAACGACTACTACTATTTTGCCTGTAGTCGTTATTCCGCCCCCCCCCGCCACCATGTTCCCTCTATTGTGTGTTGCTAAATGTCAAAAAAAGTATATTTTGAATACAGTGATGTGCGCCAGTTTAATATTTACGTAAATAAATTTTCAGTGAACACTTCTGTTTTGCTCATGCCCCGTTATGTTCACACTGTTTCGTAGCGTATTCTGAATTTTCACCCGGTTAAGAAGTTCAGCTTTTTTTCTTCGTCAGTCTCATGTGTCATGTAAGAAAACTGTGCATCAATAAAAAGGTAAATAGAATGCAGCATATGGAAAGCACCTCTAATTGTTTCTGACAGAACTGAAAATATTCTGTCTGAAGAAAGTAGAAACCTTTTGTAGCACGTCTTGTAAAAAACAAATCGTGCTTATGTTATCGGTATGTCCTTCCGTCTGTAGACAACATATCTCTAACTATTAATCCGATCTGAAAAATTATTTTTGCATTGGGAAGCTTGAAATATGCGAATGATGATCCTTCATTTCATTTTTTTTTAACGATGTACAATTTCGCCGGAAGAGAGTGTAAATGCAGATGATGTTGAATTCAAAATACATTTTATTCCATATATTTGCTTCTAAACATCAGATTGTAAAACTTCTTTTATCTTTCGATTCCATTTATGTCCAAGAGTATTTTAGGTATAGCTACTTTCTCAAATTACGCATCGACTTTTCGCTAGGGGGCGTAAAGGTAAATTGCGTTTTCCCCGGTATCCCTGCTTCTAAAACTCTGAGTTCAAAAATTATTTCTGCACTGGATACAGCTCTTGATGGGAAATCCTTTGCATATGATTTCGAATTTTGGTAGAAATGGTTTGGCCACCAGGAGGCGTAAGCCTTAATTTCCGCTTTGGATGTATTTGCAGCAAAATCTGAGCTTCTAAAATCTCGATTGAAAAAAATTCGATTGTGGACCGATACTACTCACGTCCACACACCTTTTTGAAATATGTTCTTCTTAAAATAACGCATAGTTTTTACGCCAGGGGGCGTAGATGTTTATCTTATTTTTGTCAATATCTCTGTTTCTATTGGTCCGGTTCGAAAAATTCCTTTTTTGTTGGATAGTGTTTCTGATGTGAAATGTTTTTCATATAAATTCAAAATTTTCAATTAAATCATAGACTTTTCGCTAGGGGACTCAAAGGTAAATTGCGTTTTCTGCATTATTTCTGCTCCTGAAACTCCGATTTGGAAAGTTTTTCCTGTATTGCATACAGTTCCTGATGGAAAATGTATAATTTCTAATATTCGGTACAGAATGGTTTGACCACCAGGGGGCATAACAGTTAATTTCTGCTTCTGATGTATTTGCAGCAAAATCTGAGCTCCTGAAAACTCGACTAATTTTTTTTTTTTTTCTTGGACCGGTACCGCTCACATCGAAAAACCTTTCGAAAATATTTTCTTCCTAAAATAATGCATGGTTTTCTTGCCAGGGTTGCGTAGATGCATATCTTATATATTTGTCCATATCTCTGCTTCGAAGAGTCCGATTTGAAAAACTCTTTCTTTGTTGGAAAGCGTTTCCTCTGCGAAATGTTTCTCATATAAATTCAATTTTTTTTCTTAACGCACAAGTCTACAACCAGAGGGCGTAAGCTCATGATTCCGTTTACAGCAATATCTGCGGGATTAAAAACGCCATTGAAAAACTTCTTTTTTCCGTCAGATGCCATTGTTTTCCATACCCGTTCCATTGTCTTTGAATAGCGTTGATAAATTTCATTTCCGTCAGAACGGATTCAAAAGACGTGCTCATTACACCCGAAAATTCAGTGTCAATTTTCTTGTTACAATATTACTTCTCGAAACGTAGGCTTGTTTATTGTTAAATTGATAAAATTGTTTAAACGCAGGGGAAAATGAGAACATAAATTCCTACTTTTTGGCTTACTGATATGCAGAATTTTATTTTACTGAAACTTTTTTTTCCAGTATTTAAAGCTCTCTTATTTTCTATTTTTTGTGGATAAAAATTGTCTAAGTTTCTCACTAAACTTCATTTTACGTCGCACTCCCACTTGCTCCTTTATTTTTTTTTTTTTTTTTTTTTTTTTGTAGTATTTCAAGTTACAAAATTTCAGTTCAAAACTTTAATTCGTTTTGTACTGTTACAGAATCCGGGAAAGATTTATCTTTTTGAAATGTAAGCAGTTCATGCTTGTTCTCATGGGAAACAGTTTCAATTTTCTTTCACCAAAAATTCTCTTAAATTTGAGTAGTCTGTTCACCTTTGTTTTCTTTATTTATTCCTATTACAGCGCTTGATAAATCGCATCTCCGCAGCTTGAACTGAAGACAAAAATAGAACATTTTGTGAAATGATTCGAAACCTCGTGGGCTTCACTGCTTTAGTTTATTTTATTTTATTTATTCTTAGAAAAGGTTTCTATGCATTCCTTTAGCTATTGCATAAAAGAAAGTATCTCGCAGAACTCTGAGCGGCAAAGATCATTAAAACTGCATATTTGGGATTTCAAGAGTATTACAAGTTTTATCGTACAATAAACAGTTGTAAAAATTAAATGTTTCCTAAGACTTTTCCTTTTGTCTTCTTTTCCGGAAACAAAATTATGCAGGATAAAAATATTTATACACTAGATGAAAGCCCGTCAATAATGACGGGGGGAAATAAAATTTATGATACAGAAATTATTGACATTTATTTATCGAATTTTTGAGTTCCACGTCAATAGATGGCGACGTTGGATCACAGCTTTCAGAAAATTTCCCGAGCAGTCTGTTATGGAATTTGATACGACGGGCTGTCTGTTTGTTATGTGTTTTGTAAAACCTTTAGTTCCTATTTCGTCAACATTTCCTTGTACACAACATTTTTCGTATACAATAACTGTGAACCCTGTATCAATTTCCCCTGTTCTTTTCCGTGAACTATTTTTTATCTTGACGTCGTCAGATCTTCGTACTCTTGACGTTGCCACATACAGATGTCTAAACACCGGTTCAGGGAGTGAACCAAAATTCCTGATGTAAAGTTTTTCGTAGCCTTTACATTTACAATGTAAAAGCTATGAAAAACTTTACATCTACGAAATTCCTGATGTAAAGTTTTTTGTGGCGCAGTGGTCTAAGCGATGGCGTTGGATGTTGTGTTTGTCTTACGGCACTGGCTCTCTCCCTTCCCTGGAATCAGTGACCCTAAATTAGGGACGGGCGACTGTTTATAGCCAACCGAGTTGCTCACAATGGTCGTTAAACCTCGAACCCATACAGCTGCTGGTGTGATGGCGTCACACCAGCAGCTGTGTTCTTTGTTGCTATGACAACAAAACAAAGTGGTATACGCGTGGACTGTGCGCGTGTAGGCGATGACGTCACCTAGACGAAAACCCGAAAAGCTTAGCGTGACGTCACAAACATTTGTTTCTCGGTTATTACTATGACGACTCAAAAAGTGGCACAGAGGAGGAGGAGGGCTCTAGCAGATTATATATTACAATGTATGCAAATACGAGGAAAATGTGTACATCAAGAAACGGTGTTCTGGTGTCGCAGTTGTCTAAGCTCTGGTTTCTGATCATTTGATGGGTTCGAATCACAGTGACGCATGGATGTTGCGCTTGTCTTACTCTCTCCCTTCCCTGGAACCCGGTGGCCCTAAATCAGGGATGGGCGACTGCTTATAGCTCATCGAGTTGCACCTCACGGTGGTCGTTAAATCCTAATAAAAAAATTAGTGTACCAACAGAAAATACCGCGTACACTCGTTTGATTGTATACTCACTATACCTGTCTGACGTTTGTTTGACACTGGTATGACCTAAATTAATGCACACTGCTGGACATAAAAGATATAACACTATGAAAGAATGGACGACATGAAACGAAACCTACTACTCATGTAGACAAGTAAGTGGGAACGAAACAGTTCAATTTCTGAGAGATTGGTAAAATGTGTGGCCTGAGTCAGCAGGTCGTATGAGAGACAGAAATATATGTAAAGGATTTTAGGAAGGGAGTGTCTGACCCCAGGCCTTAAACAACCTTTAGAAGTAGGAAGCTAGGAGATTTGGGCTAAAGTGCCCAATAGGAAAGTCGCACGGAAGCGAGGTACAAAGGGGAGGAAGACGCTCTTATTTATAAAGGGTCGCCGAAATGAAAGTGAGACTCGTATAATAGCGTCGTTGTATAATTAACCAGAGCCATGCATTTGTGCCGGTAGATGGCGTGTCATGTCAGGAACCACGCTGTTATCCGCGGCATGTGTCAGTGTGCTGTTTGCACGCGTGGCGGCAAGTTGACTACGCAGGATCGTGACGTTGATTCGTCCAAACAGTCCCAGCGGGCAGTTACGCAATTTTTGACGGCAGAAGGTTTTAGTGGAGCCGAAATTTATCATCGTATGAAGGATGTGTATGAGAATGAGTGTCAGTCGCGATGTACAGTGTTCCACTAGTGTAGTGAATTTCGTAAAGGACGTATTACCACGGAGGACATGCCGAGACTTGGGCAAGCACGCGCGGCCATCACCATGGAATCGATTGCTGCCGTGGACAACCTTGGGAAGTAGAATTGTCGAATCACCATCCGCGAGCTTGCGGGAACATCGTCCGTGAGTAAGAGAACTGTTAACACTATTCTCCATGGCCGATAGGGATGCAGCAAGGTTTGCGCCCAATGGGTCCTCAAGCTTCTCTAGGAGGGAGGAGCGGAAGACTCGGCGAATGGGTACTTGCGTGGAGCATCTTCATCGTTACCACGCATAGGGGGGTCAATTTCTTTCCAAGATTGTGGCCGCAGATGAAACTTGGTGCCACCACTTCGATCCAGCCACAAAACGGATGAGTATGGAATGGCGGCATCCCAACTCTCCGCGCTCAAGAAAAGCTCAGCCCTCTTTAAGAGGTAGAAAAGTAATGCTCACTGTTTTCTTCGATGAGAATGGCCCATTGCTGTTGGATTGGCTGGACGCAGGCAGTACGGTCAAGGCAACCGCAACATCAAAACGGCCATCAAGCGTGAGCGACCCGGTATATTGCCGAATGTTGTTATTCTGCTGCACGACAACGCACGTCCGCATATAACGACAGTGTGCCAAGGTTTTCTGCGGAGCTTCCGCTGGGAGGTCCTCGACCATCCTCTTTATAGATTCGATCTGCTGCCCTGCGACTACCATATCTGGCCTAAAAGAAGCTCTCAAAGACCACCGGTTCGCTAACGACGCTGATGTTCGGGCCGCCGTTGAAGACTGGTTCCACAGCCAAACACGGACGTTCTTCGCTCAGGGTATCCAAAATCTCGTGCCGCGCTGGAACACTTGCTTGAACCGACAAGGTGACTATGTGTAACGCGTTTGTAGCCCATGTATCACTCTTACTTCCTGTATGTTCACATATTCCATCATATAAACCCTTACGGCAAAATACCGACAGTCTGTTTCATTTGGGTGACCCTTATATAACCGGGATCCAACGTCTTAGCGTACCCATCCGACGCAAGGCGGATATTTAGTGGTACGAGCGTTTCTACCTACATGGGAGCGATCCTGAGACTTTTCCATAGTAGTCACGAACGTGAAACAAGTCGTATGACCGCCACAGCGGGCATTTGCCAGAACAGCGTGGCATCGAGTAGAAACGTTCCTTGATGGCGCCCTAAGGTATCACTGGCCTGTGTCCACAATTCGTCGGCATTCTGAGGACAGGGGTTGTCGTGCAGAGGCGTTACGTCATCTGCCAATGATGGACATTGCTTATATAATGCATACATATGGACTCCTTATATTCACTGTATAAGTAATGATGTTGGTAATATGCGGACGGGCATTATCTTGTTGAAACTGGGTTTCAGGAATACCATGGAAATACAGCAGCAAAACGAGTTGCAGCTCCTAATCGACTTATCGTCTTGCTATCATTCTACCTATTATGCGTTGCAACGGTGAATGGCTGTTGAAACTAATAGAGCCATAAAACCGTGACACTAGACTGAGGACCCGTATGATGCTTACGAATGGAATCAAGATAATCCTGGTGACTATGTCCTCTCCCGACCGTCAACCGACAATCATTGGCACTCAGAAGCGAGACTCGTCGCTGAATACGATGCAGTTCAATTCGTCCCGCTACACGCATGTCTGATACATCTCCATTGGAACCCTGCATGACGATGTGCTTAGGTGATTGGCAGTCGTCACAATGGCTGGCGAAAGTGCAAATCTGCCTCTGCCAATCTGCAACTGACCGTCTATGTCGACATGAGGATGTGCATAACTGCCTGCACACATCGTCGGATATCGTCCGTTGTAGATTGTAGGGCTGCTACGGCTTGTCATGAAATGGCGCGATAGAGGCGTTCGTCGCCTCCCTATACACCAGTAGCAATAAGGCTACGCACGTTACTTTCATCCAAACACTTTTGCCATATTTAGCCGACAGTTGTTGCATCCAGATGCGCTTCCGCCACGATGCCACGTATGAACCAACCAACCGGAACATAACTCTATCTGGTAAAGGTGTCCGTGTGTTGGTAGGATTCCCGATTACGCGTTCTCTTTCCTGACACGTGCTTTCGCCACCGAGATCACTCCGATTCAGTGGTCCACACTCCCAGGTAGCAGCCTTGGTGGCGTAGTGTTCTAAGCGCTAGCTTCTGACCATTCGTCTGAGATGGGTCCGGTTCGAATCCCGTGAGGCATGGATGTTGTGAATAAATCAGTCCATCGCTCTTTCCACTTTAAGCAACGCACAGCAACCGAAAAATTGTTATTCGGCCGCCGTCGGAGAATCGAATCCCGAACCTCTCAATATCTTGCCGAGCGTGTTAGCCTTACACCACAGCGGCCAACAAACTGAAAAAGAAAAACACGCATAGCGCCGTGAATTGTTAACGTGGAAGAAAAAGAAGCGATGGATTTATTTATTCAACTGACGCCACGTATTTAGCTGATTTTCACCATGGATGTTGTGCTTGTCTTACGTCACTGGCTCTCTCTCGGTGTTGGCGTGATTAACGTTTAGTACTGAAGTGGACGCCATACCATCAGGCAAAAGTTCGTGAAGTCTCGAGTCCAATGGTGAAAATACTACTTTGACACCAGAGTCCAATGGTGAAAATACTACTTTGGCACCAGAGTCCAATTACGTGTATGTCAAGACGATGTGAGTTAATAGTGTTCCCTTGTATGACTATCCCTTTGCAGACTCAGTATCTCTGCATCTGTGTATTAGATTCAGTACATGCCACTAGGATGATGAGTCGTGCACTTGAAAATTTTTTTGACAGATACTTTTTGCGTTTTTGGGAAGACCGCCCATCAAAAAAATAAATAAATAAATATCTTTACAGCGATATTTGCGACTTTTGTCAGAAGACATGGTTATTACGCCCAAGAATTCGATGGCATCCTTCTTGTAAGTGTGGTTTGTGTGTGTGTGTGTGTGTGTGTGTGTGTGAAAACGCGCGTACGTGAGCATTTCTTTTTATGCGAGTTTAAGGAAAACGTGAATGACTCCTGTTTTGTTTCTAGATTATATCAAATCAGTTCACATGTTTGTATTTAAAAAACAACAACATTATATTTAAAACATTCGCAATGCTTAATGCCATTTTTCTTTCTCTTAGATTCGACTGATGAAATTCACAAGATTGGAAGACGAAGAAACAGAGTGTTCTTACACTTTAGTCGGATGTCCACAAGCAAAACTTAAGGACCCCTTTTCTGGGAGCTAATGAGAACTATCTACCAGCGCTTGGTAAGTTTTTTTAGCATTTCGAGAAAACAAATTATTTTTTGCAAAAACTTTGTTTTTGGATACTTGGGATGGATAAAATAACAAACACTAGTGATAAGAATTGTATATATACGTTGATTTGGGATTAAACCATCATCTTTCGCAATGCGGCATTAGATTCTTCTTTGTACAAGGATGCTGCAAGCTCGGTGTGCGAGGGCGGAGAGAATCTCTGTTTTCGTCGTGTCTCATCACAATGACTAGAAAATATTTAAATCAAATTATTGAACCAGGGTGAGCCAAAAGTTTGTTCCGTTTTGGGTTACACATAATTTGGGGCCTTCATTTCTGTAAGAAACGCGCGCTAGCCTAGACTGGGCACCGCGATGATGTGAAACCCACGAGGCTGGCAGGGAGCCAGATTGCGTTATTAGGTGAACAGAGGGTGGAGGTAGATAAACGTGCTGTTCGGGTGCTCCTCCGCCATCACTGGTTAAAAAGGGAAGCAATAGTGAGAGAAATTTGTGCAGTTGAAGACGAGGACATAATGGACAGCAGCGATACACGAAACAGGTTCCTGCGTTTCCATACTTGGGACACCAGCAGTCTCAAATAAAAGCCGACATTAGGACGTCCAGCGACCACAAACTCTGCCACCTTGGTTGAAGCTGTGACAGCGAACCCCGGTACCAGTACAATTGGCAGCTGAAGTGGGGGTTCCCTCAAACCGCCATCGTTCGTCACTTGTACCAGCTTCGTTTCTCTTCCAGGCGCCATGGAATGGTTCCCCATATACTGACACCCCAGCAGGCGGAATAACGCGATCTTCTCTGTTGCAAATTTCTGTCATATCCATTGGACGATAGGTTTTGGCGTCGTGTCATCGTAGGTCATGCTGTGTATTTGGTGGAACTATGAGGGTCCGGTGCACAGAAAACTCGTGCCAGAGATCAGGCTGCAAACGGGAACCTCTAAGCCCAACAACTGCAACGGGTCCATGGTGCTCTGCGCTAATGCTACGCAGCTGTCATCAATATAAAGCGGGTGTTGCTGCAAGTGGGTAATACCGTAAGCCACACCTCCTGGTCCGCCGAAAACTACAGGAATTGGAAGGGATTGAGATCCTACCCTTTCTTCCATACAGTCCGGATCTTGCCCCCATTCGACTACCACCTGTTTCACTCCATGGCCCATTTTTTACAAGTAGGGTATTTCTCTTCGGTGGCTGGGTGTGTGTTCCGGTATCAGAGTTTCTCTCCCGGAAATCTGTAAAGCAGTACCTTCGTGGGATCGTGACTCTGGTAGTACGTTGGGAAAAGACTATAGAAAACAACGGCCTGTACTTTGCAGGAAAAGGTAAGCGTGCCTGCGGGGTTCTTGCATCATTAAAATTTTGGGATGCAAATGGGAAGAATTTTTGACTCATTATTTATTCCATGAAGCCATGTTGCATCTCGTCTTTTTGTTCGTCCAATCATTGCTTCGCACATCTTGCTGTGTGTATAGAAGCATATCCATCCTGAAAGATGTCATAGTTCTCGAAACAATGTCAGAACCAATGGGTTATCTAAAAAATGCATGGGAGCAGTACTACAATCGTCTATACACAAAGGCGCGACCTAAGAAATGCTACGACATCGCCCTTCCAGGACATGTAATTTTGGTACGAGACACTGGGGATTATTCACCCCTTTTGACGTTTCCAATTGTAAATCTTGCAGATGTTGCGAAGACGACTAAACAAACTATATGGCCCGTTTCAGGTCACTACATACCCATTTCTTATTATAATTTCCATTACGTTTTACTCTTCAGAGCACTGGCGTTTAGAGCTAATTGTTTAGTATGAGCAATTCTGCCGTAAAATGTAGCTTTATGCTGCTCACGACGAACAGTTTTGCTGGAAAATGGATCGACGGAATTTCTTTATATCTCTGTAGATATTCCAGCGTCAGTGGGTGTTTTATGCCCACAACTCCTGCCATCATCTCTCTTAGTGATATTAGATGTTCGACTTCAGACTTTGTTCCTCCGTGTCACATGAATGCCACTATGACTTTGGTTGAACCCCCCCCCCGGTGTGTGTGTGTGTGGGGGGGAGATGGCCAACCATTAATCACACAATAGACGTGGAACCAAAACACGACAAAAGGACGTACATGAAATTATATACGAAAGCAACCACTAATACAGAGCTGATGTACTACACAAATTCAAAGACACCGATACAACCTAACAAGTTAGTAAAATTATGCAATGCATTGATTATGATACGCTTTCCAAGATACCAGAAATTATTACTCAAGTTATGAGGATAAAGGCTGTGGAATAAATCTCTCCCCTGTGCCCTGACCTTTGACCCTATTTCCATGATATTCAACAGAATTGGTTCAGTGTACCTCCGGAACAACATACTAAAGTTTTGTCTCAATCGAAGCATTTTTACGTAAGGTATAACGCATAAGGACGATGGAATGGATCCCGCTCCTATGTCCTGACCTTTGACCCCATTTCGTCCATTTTCAATATGGTTCGTTCTCAGGTGGTCCCCTACCACATACTAAAATTTCATTGAAATCGAACCACTTTTACGCGATTTATCGTGCGGACGGGCAGACAGACAGACCTTCGGACAAAACTGGAGCATATACGCTTCTTCAACCTACGGTTGGAAAGCGTAAAAAACGATAGCACAGGCGACACGTCGCAATGCGACTCGATATTTATGAACCTATACTGTAGTCGGTAAAGGAAGAAAGCGTGTATGTTCACGACAAAAACGAAGGCACAAGCACAAAACATAGATTACAATAAGAGCTGACTTTCACGTCTCACACATAGATACAGTGTTTCCACATCACAAATAGCGACGAGCCAGACAGTAGATCGAAGTGCGTGTACGACATCATCTTTACGGTTCTTCCGAAAACTTGAAGACCAGAGTTCAAGAAATGACATAAAATGGTGCAATTCTTTTAGTATGTATTGGTCCCACAAAGCCTGCTACGTACTCTTACCAAGCTCTCTAACAACAGAAGAATTTAGGACACGGTGGTACAATGACAAGGCACTAACCACTAACCAACAAGAAAATTGAGCAGAAAGCAAAAGCCGACTGGTTGTTCTGGATCCCAAAGGGCTAGGAATCTAGTAGCGACTGCCATGAAAATCAACCACGTGCGAAGAACGGAGTAAGCGTGGCACAGGAGGGGATGGTGTTCACTCTCCACAGAGGAGGTGCTCTGCAGAACACTCAAAGATTCCACGTTCACTATAGCACGCTGATGAGATTTCGATTTTAAGTGACGAGATGCAAGGCACACAGAATGTAACTCGGATTGAAATGCGGCATCTTGTGGAATCCACTTGACGCCGTCATCAACTCAAACAATGGGGGGATAACACGATGCCATCAAATTTCGTGCCTTCTTTGAATATCGGGACCGGTGCTCAGCATAGAGCACCGGTTCATAAATTCAATTTTTTTTTTCCAGAAATTCCGGGGCCTTTACACGTGTTAAACAGAAGGTTTAAAATTTTAAATTAAATTAACACCTTATTTTTTTGTTTCTGAGAAGCTATGGCAACACAACTCGGAAGCCCCAGCGACACAAATTTGGGTCGCGACCCATGAGTTAAGAACCCCCTGGAGTAGATAGTACACAGATGAAGACATGAGAGGATTTTGACCACAATGTTGGGTGAATTCCCAGATGGATTATAGTAATTATAAAATCCTACCTAGCAAAAAGGCACTTTCTTGCCAAAATAAACGAATCCATCTCCAATTAATATAAAATGAAAGCATCGGTTCCACAAAGAATCGTGCTTAGGCCCATTGGGCTCTTTGTTATTTATATAAAATTTGAAGTATTCAGGATAAAGGCCCTTTATCATTTACATAAAATTTGAAGTATTCAGGGAAAAGGCCCATTGGGCTCTTTGTTATTTATATAAAAGTTGAAGTATTCAGGAAAAATGTTTCCAGGTAGGGAATTCCAGTATTTCGTAGTGGAAGCAAAGGAGTTGGCAAAGCCATTGGCGCGCAGTGAGCTCATCGGGACATAAAAGTACAGAGGAAAGCTGCAGCAGGTGGAACATGGGCTGACAGCATTTCAGAATAATGTCCATGGTAACACCTGCAAAAGATGCCTAGGCTCTCACTGCTCTTGTGTAGAAGGGGGTTCTCTTACTGGAGAGACTGTCGAGTGCCATATTGTAGAGCTGACGAACTGCAGAGCATCAAGTTTTAGTATTAATTTGAGCTCATAGTTTTTGGGTAATACTCTAGGAATGAAAAATGTGCGACTTATATATCGAAAAGTTCTTTAGATGCGATGTTATTACCTTTACTTTCCAGCTTACTTTTAGCTATAATGAGGCAGAGAAAGCGATTGCGACAAGAACGTAACTTCTGAAATGAAATGGTATGCCGGCTTGTGGTTCGAATATACCGAAATGAAGAAGGTATTTTAAAATAAAACTGAAGTTTAATAACTAAATTAAATTAGCAAGACAAACTGAGATTAAAACCGGATATTCGGAAGAGTAAATATCGACATATCATCTAAAGCCATAGCTAGCTGGCGGGCTGGAGGGGCTCAGCCACCCCTGAAATGCAAGCAATAACCCCCCCCCCCCCCTTCACCACTACACCACCCCACCCCCGAGAAGATGCACATTGTTGCAAGTTTTCTGAAATTTTATTTTCAGTGGTTTATAAAAATTACTCTTGTGTTTCATTATAAACATAAATACCTTATTTACTCGTGTATTGGACTTTTTTAAAAAAGCAAAATTGAAATGATACAGCACTAACGATGAATGACTCAAAAATAAATAAATAAATAAAAATATTTCTTGGGGTGAATCTGTAGGAACAGTAGCGATTATGATTCTGAGCCACGCAGGGAGATAGATTACTTGTTGGTGTTAAATGTCAACGACGAAAGAAACTCCCATTTTTTTTGGAAGAAACGTAAGATATGGAAGCACATCAACCGCCGTTCCAGAAAAAAAAAAAAGAAAAGAAACGGAAAAAGGAGGGAGGTAGATACTTAGTTGACCAGAAGGGTAAAATTCTATTCATAACTTGATAACTGATTACGAGATGTAAATCTGATAAGAAACTTCCATGTAGTTAATTGCCTGAAAAGAAGTAATGTCGAGTGGAAGGGATGTGAGTGGTAGCTAAATATGCATCCGTCTAGGCGTTGGAAAATAGTGTGAGAGAGAGAGAGAGAGAGAGAGAGAGAGAGAGAGAGAGAGAGAGCTTTCAACTTCTATTCATTGCTTTGGGGTCAGTAGGATCGGTTTTCCAATGTGTGTAGGATAAAAATAGTTTGTTTGCGTGAATTTGAGGGCTCTTGGTTTTTGATTAGGGAAGGGAGGGGTTTGGCTGCTTACCACCGTAAGAAGAGACTTTCTCCGAGCACCAGCGAAGCAGAACGTCTGATAAAAGATAAAGAAAAAAACGGAACCAAAGAAGAGGAGAAGAAAGAGTCAAAATATGACATCAGAAACTCCTCGATGTTGTTACGCGGTCCCACAGAATCGAACAGAATAGTAAACTAAAAAATTAAATTGTTTATTCAACAATAAGGAACCTGCAATAAAACATCAATCAAATAAATTCAGGGAATGTGACTTTTTTTTTGTTTATATTTAAAAGAGTTTAGTTTTCTTTCAGCGTCCACGTTTTCCCTGTATTGTATTTTATTCTTTGTTTTTAATTTTTGGGCTTGGAAAAATTATTCGCTACTGAAGTAAATTAACAAAGGAACCGAGAAAACAAAGAAAAATTTACGTCTGTATTCGTGGAAAAACGTTAGCTTGTAGTTTAACACTTAACCTCCATAGATGACACTTTACCCCCCCCCCCGGTGTGTGGGACCTGGCTACGACCCTGATCTCATCTATCTGAAGTGTCAACATGACGAACACAGCACGGTTTCAATTCCTGGTAAATCAGATGGAACGTCGGAGCGCCATCTAATGGAAAATAAAACAGTAAACAAAAAGGAAAGTAGAATAGTCGTTAAGCCAAGCAAAATAGAAGGAATTCAGACGAGGGACTGGCATAGAAGAGCAGGGACGTCGCCAGACTTCAAAATCAGAGTTAGTGACGGACGGGCGGTTATTAATTTTGCTGGGGCAAATTGGATAGCAACGTTATTGCGAAATATTGAAAGAAAGAATTTTTCATGATTTTTACTACCAGCTACAAAGGCATATGTGCAATCCTCCTCAGATGCTCGCGCGCACGCACACACATAGACCTGGATCTAATTAGTTACCCCACTGGTAAACTAACAAGATACCATGACAATGACTAGTGGGTTAGTGGTGTAAGATATGAGTGTTGGTAGAAGGTCGCCTTCAATTTTTTCTTGCTGTGAATGCATTGTCTTCAGTAGCGTATATTCGATGCTAGCTGCGAAGCCCAGAGAATGCACAAATAAAAGTCAAATAAATATATCGATGCTTTCGGTGCGAAAAAAGCACGAGCGGATTCGCTTCTTTCGATTGTGAGAATCAGTCTGTGCGAGCGATGACCAACTGCATAACGCAAGCAGCTCTTCGGGAGTCTTCGCTGTTATGATGCGAAGAACTTCGAAACGATCGCCTGCTAGCGTTTCCATGACAACAAGAATGAGCGTATGGAGGTGAATGGACGATTGCATTGCGCAAAGGTTCGCTCAAAAGAGAGAAGACTTCGGACTACCTCAGTTTCTTCATGCTTCCGCCTTTAACAGCGCGTTTTTCGCGAGAGTGGTTTCAGTTTGTGTGAAGTGTCAATGAATTAAAATCAGTGATATTATATCTTAAATTCGTGGCTTTGTTGGATTCGAACTGTTTTGATAACTTTTGTGAAAGCTTCCCTGAACATCTATTATCAGAGCTTAAATAACTCTATGCTTCAAATTTTGATACAGCTCGATTAAAAAATGAACTGAAAGTGTTTTATTCCCTCGATGAATACAAAACAAATAAGGTAGAGACATAACTTGTTACACAAAATTGAATTATTAGACATAGTGTTTATTGAGGAGTACAAATTAGCAGATATAATATTAAACTTTCCATTAACAACTGCAAGCCGCCCTGGTGGCGCAGTGGTCTCAGCGATGGCCTCTGATCATTCGTCCGAACGGGGTCCGGGTTCGAATCCCGGTGAGGCATAGATGTTGTGTTTGTCTTACGGCACTGGCTCTCTCCCTTCCCTGGAACCAGTGACCCTAAATTAGGGACGGCCGACTGCTTATAGCCCATTCAGTTGCTCACGGTGGTCGTTAAACCTCAAATAAAAAAAAAACTGCAACTGCCGAAAGAACTTTTTCCGTATTAAAAAAAATCAAGATATATCTTAGAGCCATACAAGAACATGTACATTCGAGCAACTTCGCTGGTTTGTTAATAGGGAAAAACATTATTTTTAAATATGAAAAAGTACTCGGAAGAAATATTTTTGTGAAAACGTAACACTCAAGTTCACACAACAGGAAAGAAGAATGGAGTTTTTTTTTTGTTTTTTTTTATTGGAGGTTTAACGACCACCGTGAGCAACTCAATGGGCTATAAGCAGTCGCCCGTCCCTAATTTAGGGTCACTGGTTCCAGGGAAGGGAGAGAGCCAGTGCCGTAAGACAAACACAACATCCATGCCTCACCGGGATTCGAACCCGGACCCCTTTCGGACGAATGATCAGCGTCCATCGCTTAGACCACTGCGCCACCGGGGCGGCCCCCAGGTCTTGGATCCAAGATACGCCACTAATTGTCTTAATTGCTTTTCAGAATTTTACATTTTTGTTTATGAAAATATAGTGCTGTGCTTGAACAATCTCTTTAAAAAAAGATATTGTTTTTGTTTACCTAAATCAAATTTTAACATCGTGACACGCAGACACAATGCCTTCCCCTTTACTTTACTACTTTTCTTCAAGTCAGAGGCTTCACTTTCCTCTCCTCTTCTACAAAACAGTCGTCAGATACGTCCTACTCTCTCACTCCCGCGGTGCAAGCTTAAGAGCGCCGCCGGTGTAACTTTAGACTCCACTTTCCGAGTTGGAATCCCCGACTTAGTAGCACTAACAAACAAACAATCCCCCTTCTTGATTCCCTTCTTTAAAGCCAGTGACATTGCCTCGCACTCCTCTCCTTCAAAGCAGTCATCACCCACGTCGCTGTCCCAGGGCAGTCTGAAGAGCGTTAGTGTAGCTTTAGACCCGACTTTTCGTGTTGGCAATTCCCTACTTAATAGTTCAAACAAACAGCGGAGCAATCAGTAATGACCACTCTCACTGAATTCCTATAAACCCTCCTCATTCGCTTCTGGCGATACTAACATGAAAAACGGCTTAAACTAAGGACTTGGAAGAATGGAGAACAACTGAATTTGCATTGCCCAGCGAATGCTGTTGTGATCGTTTTTTCATGGAGAACTAAACAATGCAATTCCTAGGGAAAACACGAGGCTTATTTTTGGTTGGAAAGTCCAGATTTTAAATTTTAAAAAATTGAAAACTGGTTCTTCTTGAACTAGGTGGGTAGCACCGTGGGAAAGAAAATTTTCAGGGTTGTATAAAAATAAAATGTATCTGTGTACACAACCATTGAAATAAAAAACTTGCTACAAGCCCGCGAAGCGCGAACGACAATAACAATTGAATAATATAATTTATAGAAAAATAAATAAAACAATTAATAATTATTAGAACATTACAGATTAAATGAGGACAAAATAAGTACATCACAATTGAATGTGCAGCAATGTGTGTGAAATGGACCTTTATGGTAAAATATTAAAATATCGGACTATGAACTTCATAAAAACAAGGGCCGCGAATGGCCTAGTGGTCAAAGTTTGGAACTGCCACGGAGGAACCTCAGGTTCGACCACAGCCATGTACTAACGCTCGAACCACTAAATATCCTCCTTGCGTTAAGCCAGGTGACCAGTACCAGGGGTCCGACGTCTTAACGTCGGACCCCTGGTACTGGCTCCCGGTAATAAATGAGGGCGTCTTCCTCCCCCTTTCTACCTCGCTTGCGTGTCACTTTCCTATCGGGCACTCTAGCTCAAATCTCCCAGCTTCCTAAAGGGTTGTTTAAGACCATGGGTCAGACACTCCCTTCCTAAAATCCTCTACATATGATCTGATCTGATCATATCATAAAAACAAGAGACTAATTAAAGAAAGTTCTTACATCCAGAAAATCAGTTCCATCAATGAAACTTCAAAAATTATAAATAGCGTTTTCAACAATTTAATTCAAAAATAATACTTACAAAATGCATAAGGGAAATATTTTAATTTAATAACTGGCAACTGCAAGAGGAACCTGGCAACAAAATTTAAATTCTTTCTGTGTAAACAAAACTTTTGATACAGTTTCTATACGTTGAGAACAGGCCTTGATAAAATCTAGAGGCCAGAAACGCCTGTAGAAACAAAAGAACTCACAAGATTTGAAAAATAATTGCGAGTTTTTCAAGTTAAAATTGAATTAAATATATTAACCTCAGTAAAGCCTTGAGTAAGTGCTATAATAGTTGTAAATAACATTTTTATTTTTTTTAATCTACAAGCAAAAACTATCTGCAAAATGTGCTGATAATTTGGAAACTATCCGTGCACAGCATTCGTGTGCACATTCTGCTATTCTGGCTGTAACCCCCCCTCCCCTTTTCACCACCTTGAGAACGTCCCTGAAGAAGAGACCTCTGAAATTATGTTATACTCACTTGAATCATGCATATCTCTGCATAATTCAGATAATAAGAGGTAAAATAGATTTTGCTATGTATCTTAGTTCTTGATACTTTGCTTTATACGGCTTCCGTATGCAGGGACGGATTAGCTCAATATCCTGGTGGACAGCTCGAGAAATAATGGCCCACTATTTCTGGTATCCTTTTTGGATTATTTGGAAAGAACGAATTATTATTTTGAGATGAATAACAATAGTTAACTTCATTTGAGCTTTATATCACCTGTCTAAACGTTGTTGTCTTTAAAAAAAAATGTCGTTTCCTTCTATCTCTTATAGATGTTGGACGTTTGCTCTAAAATGATAAAGCAAAATTCTCTCTTGCCGCCCGGGCCGCGGGTGGCCTAGTGGGCAACGTTCGTGACTGCCAAGGAAAGGGCCTCAGGTTCGATCCCAAGCAGGTACGAACGCTCGATCCACTAAATATCCGCCGTGCGTCGGATGGGCACGTTAAGGGTAATAAATAAGGGCGTCTTCCTCCCCCTTTCTACTTCGCTTCCGTGTCACTTTCCTATCGGGTGCTCTAGCCCAAATCTCCTGGAGTCCTATTTCTAAGAGTTGTTTATGACCTGGGGTCAGACACTCCCTTCCTAAAATCCTCTACATATAATCATTTGATCATCTCTTGCCGCCCCGGTGGCGCAGTGGTCTAAGCGATGGCTTCTGATCATTCGCCCCCTAAGGGGTCCTGGTTCGAATCCCGGTGAGGCATGGATGTTGTGTTTGCCTTACGGCCCTGGCTCTCTCATTTCCCTGGAACCATTTACCGATACTAGTTGGTGTATCAAAATGGTAGTTCATCAGTCAAAATAATGGGTAGATTTAAGGTGGTTCCACCTAAAAACTCTGCCCTATGTTTCCAATTGTAAGAACTTCTGTTGACATTTTCTTCGCAATTAACGGATTTCTAAAAATGAAAATTTGCACATCGATATAAATAACTTTGTTAATGCCTAGTGTACTTAATATTTTCTAAAACTCGACCATAATTGTATTAAAAATCAATTTTTTCCTTTGGTAGTGTTAATAAGTGCTAACAAATGACGCCACATGCACAGATCGCTTACCAATAGTAATCATGTTGCATTTTTTTTTGCATTCATTTTATCAATTTTCGGACTGCAATCAACGGTTGAGTCTAATCATCCGATAGTCTGGAATGTTTTGAATGATATCAGTCACTTAGATTAAATGTTCTGACAGTAATTTAGATGAAAATGTCGCAGAGTATGTTCACTGATTTATTTGAGAATTAGAAATCAGTACCTACAGTTCTGTTAACATTTTCAGCTAAATAATTGTCAGAAAATTTAATCTAAATAGCTAAAATCATACTAAACATTCCAGAGAATCGTATGTATAGACTAAAGTTTTGATCTAACAGTCCGAAAATTAATGCAAAAAAGAATGCTATATGATTACAATTGGTGAGCTTATGTGTGCAGGTTGCGACATCTATTAGCATTTCTTAACACTACCAAAGGAAAAGTTAGATTTTTAAAATCATTATGGTTAAGTTTTAGAAAACATTAAGTGCACTAGTCTATAATATAGAATTGCTTTTATCGATGTGCCAAATTTCATTTTTGGGAATCCATTAATTGCGAAGAAAATGTCTATTAAAGTGTTTTACCGTTGGAAACTTAAAGTACATTTTTTAGGTGGATCCACCTTAAAAAAAAAAGACGTCTATTCAAGGAGATGGTACACGGATACCATTGTCTGGTAGACGATCTGTGACTAAATAAATCTAATTATCTGGTACAACGCCCCGTTTTGAGCATGGTTGGATATGATTCAAATTTGAGTGCATTTTTAAAATCCTCTCGCTCTTAAGAAAATTGCTGCTAAAGATTTTTCACGACTGAATTAGTTTTACAATACATATTTCAACGGTTTTTATTTCATCCAGGAGTTGGTAGAATTTTTTTCATGAGAGGAATTAATGAGGTATTTCCCTGTGTTTCTGTAGTGTCACGCAATGTTAAAATTACCGGCCTGGTTTCGTTGACCCAATCCGTCCCTGTCCATATGTACACCAGGATTGCTGTATATTTCAGTATTTCTTCCTCTTATTCCCTACTTTGGGTGAATTATTATTGATCATTTCTGAAAACTTTACCGCTGTTGCTGTTTAAACTGAAATTAGCGTTAATGGATTCATCGTTTCTAGTAAGTGTTTCAAACTAATGGAGCGATCACCCTGGTTCTACCAGTAAATAAGAATGCCATCGAATACTCTGCGTAATGAGAAATACTTTTAGCGCACCAGGTTTCGACAAGAGTCTTAAACGTAACATTTCAATGTATTTGAACAACTTTTTAAAAATTTAAATTGAAGATCCTTTTTAACTTAAATAGTAGATTTGCAAAAAAATCGAAATTTTAAACCACCCAGCGGGATAATTTTCATACTAAAAGCTCGGAAAAAGTATAGAAAAATTTTCTCGGTTAAAATAATTTGGTAAAAAGAGAATTCTGAAACGCAGTTATAACTTCAAAGGCAAATACACCGTGATGCCACCTAGAGGGAATTTAGTGAGTGAAAAATCTGATAGTTTGCGATTTTTTTTAATACTAACTAAAGCTAGTCTATGTTAAAAGAAAAGTTCCTGCCCGGAAGTTCAGAATAGAGATATCTTCGAAGCGAAAATTCAAGTCTACGGTGTCTAGCTGGACCCTTTGCACCACAAAAGGCTGAAAAACAGAAGCACATTTTCGAGTCTGTCAACACCGCCACAAGCCCGAACATTTTTTCTTGAGAAATAAATGAATAATTTTCTGCGTGACAACAGCTTTGGATGCAAAGATAATTTTTGAAATCCAATTTCAGAAGTAGAGATATAGTTCCAAATGCCAGTCTACACACTTACGCAAATTAGTTTACATTGTGCGAAGCAAGAAATTGTTGAAAGCTTCGCTTTCTGGGCTTGTCTTCCTTTGCATCATGCAAAGTTTTGCGAATAGTATAACCTGCCGAATACAATCGTGCCAAATATGAAGACACAGTTATATGACTAAATGGAAAAACAGCACTGTTAAAAATTGGCACTTAGAAATAAGCAAAATGTACTCGTTTTTGAGTACATCCTGGGCTTATAATAGCTCGAGTACTTGTTTCTCATTTTTGGAAAAGACACGTACTCAATTTTGAGTACATACAGTACATACAGGGAATCAATTGTGCGTATATCTGGTATTTCTAATTTGAAATACATGTGCTCTAACTTCTTTCAGTTTTTGTCCCCTTTAGGGCAGGGCACAGAAACTGAAGGAAGTTAGAGAGAATCTGGCGATTCTGACAGGATAGTTTGTAAGTGCATACTAGATGGCGCCACCGTACACGTGTACGATATACACATATATATATATATATATATATATTTAGGTTTAACGACCACCGCGAGCAATTTAGTGGGCTATAAGCAGTCGCCTGCCCCTAATTTAGGGCCGCTGATTCCAGGGAAGGGAGAGAACCAGAGCAGTAAGAGAAACCAGCATCCATGCCTCATCGGGATTCGAGCCCGGACCCATCTCGAACGAATGATCAGTAGCCATCACCTAGACCACTGCGCCCCCGGGGCTGCGTACGATTTTGCTCATAGAAGGTAGAAAGAAATTACGGGGAGAGGAGCTTAGGAACCTTAACCGGGGAATTCCTACACAGGGGCCGTTACTTAACGTGTTCGTCCGATGCACGGCGGATATTCAGCGATTGTCAGAAATTCACATTACCATGGATAGCCCTCAGGTTCAAGCCTATCAGGCTAGGTTTGAGCCTTGGGTCCCCACATCAGTCGTCTGAAACTCTAACCGCTAAACCAAATTTCAGATCAGATCATATGTAGAGAATTTCAGATCTTAAACAATCCTTAGAAATAGGAAGCTAGGAGATTTGGGCTAGAGTGCCCGATAGGAAAGTGACACGGAAGCGAGGTAGAAAGGGGTGGGAAGACGCTCTTATTTATTACCGGGGGCCAGTACCCGGGGGCCGACGGCTTAACGTGCCCATCCGACGAACGGCGGATATTTAGTGGTTCGAGCGTTCGCACTTGCCTGGAATCGAACCTGAGATCTTCTCCGTGGCAGTCACGAACGTTGACCACTAGGCCACCAGCGGCCCGATTTCAAATTTGGAATACCTGTACTCCATACCTACTCATTTATTCATGGAATCAACTGGAAGCATATTATTCGATGGCACATCTGGATAATAGATATACTTAGGGGTCGCGCTGCCGATCGACATCTTCGCAAAATGCGAAAAAGAAATCGTTTTGGAGATGGAAAAAAAAGCTTTGGCGATCACCTTTTTATAGTGTTATAACACTTTGGTGAAAACAAATTGAATTATGGCGACTGAATTAGTGAAAACTTTAGAAAAGCCAGCGCAACCACTGTATACTCTTTGTTACATGCTGGGCAAATGGACCTCACAATTTTATGAGAAATACAGTCATGAAGCGACAATATACTATTTATGAGATTGATAACAAATATAGTTAACGTAAAAACGTACACAAAGATACTTTATGCATAAGTAAATTACTTGTGATCAGTGACTTTGTTGTACTAATTATTTATGTGTGTCACTTTACACATTTATTAAACAATTTCTCTTGAAATCTGTAATATCTAAAATGAAATAATATGAGATTATATTTATTGAGGCAGTTATTTTTAAGTACGTATGGTTACTTATATTTGAGCATGTCATGTGCTCGTTTACGATACGATTGTACTTAAAAAAAAACACGAATAAGTTCAGTTTCTCATTTTTAAGTAGATTTGTTTTAACTGTGTGGGCATCCTAGAAATTCGGAATTTCGTGAATCATCATCCTCCTTATGGTTAGTGTGCGATTCAGCACAACAAATATTCTCCGTATTCAACTTTTACATACGAAAATATGTAAAGCCATTCGGTGGAAGTACATTTCACTTCTCTGTCATGGATTATGAGAGCAGATATCCGGTTCTCTTTGAAAAATCGATAAAACTAAATCTCAGACAATTGTATTGTTGGGTGATGTGTATAGGGCTGATTGCTTATTTCGTGCACAAATATTCCGGTGGTATGTCCGTTTAAAGGATGGCCGGAAAGAATTGAATTGTTGGGTGATGTGTATAGGGATGATTGCTTATTTCGTGCACAAATATTCCGATGGTATGCACGTTTAAAGGATGGCCGAAAAGAATTGAATTGTTGGGTGATGCGTATAGGGCTGATTGCTTATTTCGTGCACAAATATTCCGATGGTATGCACGTTTAAAGGATGGCCGAAAAGGATTGAATTGTTGTGTGATGTGTATAGGGCTGATTGCTTATTTCGTGCACAAAGATTCCGATGGTATGCCCGTTTAAAGGATGGCCGGAAAGATTTGGGAAATGACGAAAGGCTTGGACGCCCGATTTCAGTGCTGCCGTCTGAACTCATTGAGAAAATTCGCGAACGTATAAAAAAACAAGTTAGTAAAATCACGCAATGCATTGATTATGATACGCTCTCCAACATACCAGAAATCATTAATCAAGTTATGAGGATAATAGCTGTGGAATAAATCTCGCTCCTGTGTCCTGACCTTTGACCTCATTTCGATTATATTCAACAGAACCGGTTCGGTGTACCTCCGGAACAACATACTAAAGTTTTGTCGCAATAGTAGCAATTTTACGTAAGTTATGACGTATAAGGGCGATGGAATTGATCCCACTCCTATGCCCTAACCTTTGACCCCATTTCGTCCATTTTCAATAGGATTCGTCCCCAGGTAGTCTGCTATCACGTACTAAAATTTCATCGAAAACAAATCATTTTTACACAAGTTGTGACGCATAAGGGCAATGAAATGTATCCCGCTCCTATGTCGTCGCCTTTGACCCCGTTTCTCCCATTTTTTACAGGGAATCGTACCCGGGGGATCCCCTAACATACACTAAAATTTCATCGAAATCGAACCATTTTTACGCAAGTTATGACGCATAAGAGCAATGGAATGGATCCCGCTCCTATGTCGTCGCCTGTGACCCCGTTTCTCCCATTTTTTAACAGGAATCTTACCCGGGTGATCCGCCTAGCACATACTAAAATTTCATCGAAATTGAACCATTTTTACGTAAGTTATGATGCATAAGAACAATGGAATTGATCCCGCTGCTATGTCGTGACCTTTGACCCCATTACGTTCATTTTCAATACGGTTCATTCCCAGTGGTCCCCCACCACATACTAAAATTTCATCAAAATTGAACCATTTTTTACGCTTTCCTAACGTAGGTTGAAAAAGAGCATATATGCTCCAGCTTTGTCCGTCTGTCCGTCTGTCCGTCCGCACGATAGCTCGCGTTAAAATTGTTCGATTTCGATGAAATTTTAGTATGTGGTAGGGGACTAACTGGGGACGAACCCTATTGAAAATGGACGAAATGGGGTCAAAGGTTACTACATAGGAGCGGGATCCATTCCATCACCCTTATGCGTCGTAACTTACGTAAAAATGCTTCGATTGCGAAAAAACTTTATTATGAGGTTCCAGAGGTACACTGAACAGGTTCTATTGAATATCGTCGAAATGGGGTCGAAGGTCAGGACACAGGAGCGAGATTTATTCCACAGCCATTATCCTCATAACTTGACTAAAATTGCTTTGGATTGCGACAAAGCTTTATGATGTTGTTCCGGAGGTATACTGAATCGGTTCTGTATAATATCATCGAAATGGGGTCAAAGGTCAGGACACAGGAGCGATATTTATTTCACAGCCATTATCCTCATAACTTGAGTAATGATTTCCGGCATGTTGGAAAGCGTATCATATAATCATTGCATTGCATGATTTTACTAACTTGTTACGTAAGTTATGACGCATAAGGGCAATGGAATGGATCCCGCTTCTGTGTTGTGACCTTTGACCCAATTTCGTCCATTTGCAATAGCCTTCGTCCTCGGTTGGTCTCCTAATACATACTAAAATTTCATCGAAATCGAACTATTTTTACGCGAGTTATCGTGCTGACGGACAAAGCTGGAGCATATACGCTTCTTCAAATTACGGTTGGAAAGCGTAAATGATCGTTGTGTGACCTTGAGGACGATGGGATGTGAGCTAGGTGTTAAAAAGGAAACGATTCGTCAAATGTTAGTGCAAGATTGTGTGGGGGAGGAGTTTATGCTCCGTTTTGTTGCGCATACTTTGTCAGACGACCAGGAACATGCACGAGTGGAGTACGCAAAAGACACCCTAAAGACGGTAGAAACAATGCAAATTTTTCTTCTAAACTTTGCAGCAGGTGACGAGACATGATGTTTTCGTTGTGATCCTGAAAGGAAGCGTCACAGTGCTCAGTGGAAGTCGCCACAGACACCCAAAGGAAAGAAGATCAGGTTACAGAAGTCCAAATTCAAGACAATGCGTGTGTTCTTTTACGACAGCAAGGGAATTCTACATCACGAGTTCATTCCTGAAGGTACAACCATCACTGGCAATGCTTACACATTCATTTTGGAACGATTGTGGAAGAGGATTGTTCGCAGGGCCGTACCTGGAATTTAGTTTCAGGACAGGGGGAATAAAAAATATTCCACAGCAAAACTTCAATCTATCTATCCACGATAACTCGCGTAAAAATGGTTCGATTTCAATGAAATTTCAGTATGTGGTAGGGGACAGCCTGGGAACGAACCCTCTTGATAATGGACGAAATGGGGTCAAAGGTCAAGACATAGGAGTGGGACCCATTCCATCGCCCTTGTGCGTCATAACGTACGTAAAAATGGTTCGATTGCGACAAAACTCTATCATGTTGTTCTGGAGATATACGGAGCCAGTTCTGTTAAATATCATCGAAATGGGGTCAAAGGTCAGGGTACAGGAGCTAGATGTATTCCACAGCCATTATCCTCATAACTTGACTAAAAATGCTTCTATTGCGACAAAGCTTTAGTATGTTGTTCCGGAGGTATACTGAACTAATTCTGTTTAATATCATCGAAATGATTGTATGAAATAATGCCCACGGAAAAAACGCCCATTTCACGAAAATAGGAAAAAACGCCCACAGAAAATATGCCCACAGAAAAAATGCTCACGGGAAAAACATGTGGTCGACTGATAAGCTTTTATGTCTGTTATAAATGGTGTTCGGACAACTGGTCACCGACTGCTGGCCAAAAAAGCGTTAGGGGTCATATAAAAATTGCGGTTTCTTGGCCACCTCACCTACATAACGCGAATATGGGAATGACGGAATGGAAACTTTTAGTAGGGCCTAAACGTTAGCCCTAATATTATTTTCTGCCTGAGTAATACCGCAATATTAATAATTTGATGTGTAAAATATTTTCTGCAAACCTTACAAACACGAGAGGAAAGTTCGGATTGCACTGATGGACTGTGGAGGTTGTATGGCGTTGGCCTGAAAGCAGTGGTAGTCTTATGCAACATTTATTTAAAAACATACTAATGATTCACCGTTGTCTTTCAGCCAACTGCTATACGATATATTTTTCTAGAAACTACAACTAAAATTCTCTGCGAGTATGTGCAAACCCAGGAAACTTGTCGGTGGAGGGGAGTGGGTGCTTAAAACTTAAAATATAAAGATTTCTGGTCCGATCGGGAGATTTCCAGCGTTTACAAGCTACAACTCGTCGAATTATCTGAGGGTATCTGCTGCCTCAGGAAACTAGTCGCGGGGAGGGGGGGAGGGGTAATACCAAAATCATAAAATATCAAGCATTTCTCTTCCGATCGGGAGATCTTCAGCATTTACAAACTGCAACTCAACAAATTTTCTTAGCGCATATTCACTCTCTGGAAACCTGTCGGCGAGGAGGAGGGGGGGGGTAATACCAAAAGTGTAAAATACGAACAATTTAGTCCGATCGGGAGATTCTCAGCAATTAGCAGCTACAACTCGACACATTATCTGAAGGCATGTGAACGAAGAAAATCTCCGGGTAGGAAGAGAAATTCTTCATATTTTACACTTTTGGTATTACCCCCCCCCCTCCCCGCCCCGACAGGTTTGCTCAGTAGGTTCATGCCCTGAGATAATGTCTCCAGTTGTAGTTCGTAAATGCTGAAAATCTCCCGATCGGACAAGAAATTGTCCGATCGGGAGATTTGCTGAGTAGGCACGTGAGGCCAGGTTTGCTGAGTAGGCACGTGAGGCCCATTTATTTAATTCTAACCATATAAAAATTCATGAAGAGCCAATCGGAGTATTTATAAATAAATAATCTTACTTTTAATTGATATATACACTGCTGGACAATTGCTAAGGACGGATCATAAACGGCTATATAGCGCATAAATAAGTAAGTGTGGTTGGATGCCAAGTGAAATAAAATAATGTCAGAATGCCAGGACATTACAAGAAAGACAATTTATTGTGCTCTGAAATCCAGAAGGCTTCGGAACGTGTTCAAGGGACAAACAGGCCATTTCGTGCAGAATACGTAAACGTGAAAAAAATGCAATTACCGTCCGCAGGCGTTCCGGCGTAAGATGTCAATACGGGATATGGCCACCATGGAGGACGATGCAAGATTCTACACGTCGTGTCATGCTTTGCACAACATTATCAAGCAGCTGTTGGGGTAATTTATCCCATTCCTCTGTCAGTGCACGGATGAGGGTGTCTTTGTTTATTGGAGGGCATTGGCGACCAGCAAGACTCCTCCCCAAAGCATCCCACACATTTTCAATGGGATTCAGATCTGGAGAACCTGCTGGCCATACGAGGCGTTGAATATCCTTGCTCTCAAGTCACTCCTGGACAGCGACTGTTCGATGACATGTTGCGTTGTCGTCCATGAAAATGAATCTATCACCGACAGCACCACGGAACATGCGAACATGAGGTAGCAGAACATCATTAATGTATCGTTGGCCAGTCATAGTCCCAGTTGGAAGCACGTAGAGGGACGTACGGCCATTGATCATGATGCCAGCCCATACCATGACACTACATGTCGGATATCGGTCCCTTTCCTGTATGTTTGTTGGACAATATGCAGTACCACCATCATGCCAGATCAGTTTTCATCGACAATCAGACGATAGACTGTATCTACTCTCATCTGAGAAGAGGACAGCAGACCAGTCGTTATCAGTCCAATTGCGATGTTGATGGCACCATTGCAAACGGGCGGTACGGTGACGTCTGGACAATGGGATGCACACAACAGGACGGCGGGCGTATAGTCCTCCTTCATGCAAACGTCTGGCGACAGTTTTTCGGGAGATCCGCTTGCCAGTAGCAACCATAAACTGATTTGCTACCTCACTAGCTGTGCTGCGCCGGTGTCTTTTTGTTGATAGCACTATGTACCGATCTTCTGCAGGTGTCGTACTGCGAACACGACCTCCCCGTGACGTTTTCTGCACTCTCCATTTGTTTGAAATGATTTCCAAAGCCTTGAAACAACACTGTGGCTGACGTCGAACTCCCTGGCAACATCTGTTATTTTTCGCCCTTCTTCAATCTTGCCAATAATACGGCCACGCGTAAAATCATCTAGGTGATGTCGGGAAGACGTACTGAAAATTGCAAGTTTGTCAATTGATTCTTTCCCTTTCAACTTTGCGTTTGAACAACAACGGTCAATACGCGCTTAATCCTTTATATCTCTTATCAGCGCTTTGACATCACGAACAAGTTCGGCAATCCAAAATTTGCATACGCACAACACGTCTTACTGTATCCCGCACTTATGCTAATTTCTACATTTTCCTGCCTTCCATTTTATGGTTGCTATCGTTGCTATTGTTATCCGTCCTTAGCAATTGTCCGGCAGTGTATATATATATATATATTAATGAAGAGCCAAATAAGATTGTTAACTTTCAGCTTCCTACTGTAGAGTAGCTACTTTCCTAAATTTCCAGTTCGGCTTTACTGTAATAAATTTTTGACTATTCTTATTTTTTAAAGTAAGGTCTTAATTTTTATAAAACTATGCATGGTTATTATTTAACTATATCAATTAAAAGGAAAATCATTAAAAGTCAGATTATTTTATTTATAAATACTTGTAAAGTATAATGCATTTAATTTTAAGATATGAAAATAGAGTCACTTGAAGGCTAAATATTTTGAATGTGCGATCATCAAACTATTTGTGTGGCTCCCTTGTCTCTCTCTCTTTCTACAGCAAGGGGCGGGGCGAGGGGAAGGGCAGAGACATCTGCCTTTCGTCAATCGGGAGACCTGCAAGCGAACACCCCAAGTAACAACAGGGCTTAAGTAACAAGCCATATATGTCATCTAAATTTATCGGTTGGCCAGCGGTCAGGGCGGGTCTTCCCCCGTGAGAAATATCAAGTTACACGAATGCTTCTTTTCTTTCCAGAAAAATACTCATTAACACACATTCTCACTGGTATAATATACATTTCCCTCTCTGCAGAGTATTTAGCTAGATTAGTATCTGATTGTTCAACAGCTGCTGTATTCTAATGATGATTGTATGAAAGAATGATTCTAATAATAACGCTGCTTTTTTACGATTGGCACTAAATATTTACATAAATGTTTGTAATATTTTTCTTTTACTTAATTAATTCACAGGCTTCGCCTTTTTAACAGCTTTTAATCCGCCGACTTCATATTCATAATGTTTGCATATCAAATCAAGTCAATAGCATTGCGCTTTTACTTAAGCAGTAAATATTAAGTCATAAGTCCTAGGCCTTGGCCTATTCAACAGTTTTTGTTCTAACGATGTTATATTCATAACGTTTACGTAACACATCAAATTATTGATATTGCGGTATTACTCAGGCAGAAAATATTATTAGGACTAATGTTTAGGCCCTTCTAAAAGTTTTCATTATGTCATTCCCATATTCGTAAAATTTACATAACAAGTATTGTCAATAATCAAACAGAAGTCATCGCTCTTTCCACGTTTATAAGTGAGTCACGGAAAAATTCTCAGTGGCCGCCACCAGGAATCGAACTCAGGGTCTTCCAGTTACGCGCCGGATATGCTTCCACTGCACCACAGCTATTCCTATTCCACGTCAAATGTCTGTATTAATTGTTAATAATATTGCGCTTCTACTTATGCTTCATACATTCAATCCATACATTAATTAATAGGCCGTAGGCCTAAGCCTATTCAACACTTTTTTCTTCGCCTGCGAATTAATTAAGTAAAAGAAAACTATTGCAAACTTGACATGTTATGTAAATATTTGTACCTACGTAAAAATGCAGCGTTATTAAAAAATCCCACCTTAGGGTCCTTTTCCGGACATACATGAATTATGCTGTAATTCTCGCTTGGCTTACATAGAACGTTTTCTCGAAATTTTTTGGCGTTCCCAATTCAATTCTCAATATAGGCCAAAAATCGATAATACTTACACACACACCCCCCTCCACCCCCACACCCTTGAACTTTTGTGGCCAGTTGTCCGGTGGCCAATTCTCCTACATACATTTTCGTTATGTAGGTGAGGTGGCCAAGAAACCGCAATTTTTATATGACCCCTAACGGTTTTTTGGCCAGCAGTCTGTGACCAGTTGTCCGAACACCGTTTATAACAGACATATAAATTTATCAGTCGATCACATATTTTTCCAGTGAGCATTTTGTCTGTGGGCGGTTTTTCCGTGGGCGTTTTTTCCTATTTTCGAGAAGTGGGCGTTTTTTCCGTGGACGATTTTTCCGTGGGCGTTTTTCCCGTGGGCATTCTTTCCTCATACCATCGAAATAGGGTCAAAAGTCAGGGCACAGGAACGAGATCTATTCCACAGCCATTTATTATCCCCATAACTTGAGTAATAACTTGAGTAATGATTTCTGGTATGTTGGAAAGCGTATCATAATCAATGCATTGCATGATTTTACTAACTTGTTCTTTGAGAAATCGCGCCCCAGAAACGGCTGAAAGACTAGCTCAAGAAATGCCGAACGCTGGTGAGTGAAAACGTAATGCCAAAAACAAAATCTGCTACACACAGTTATGTTTATGCAGGATTTTTTAAAGTCTAGAGTGTGCCAGAAAAGACCTTCTACACTGAAGGAAGCCACTCGCTGCGAAGTCTGTTGTTGTATTCACTCGGACATGCAGTCTTCGGCGGTCACTGGAGTTGCCACCAGCTTGAATGTTGTAATAAATAACCTTGTGGTGGAGGACATGTTAAACAATTACTGTTGTGATAGTGACCCCAAGTTCATGGACGCGCCAAGCGGGGGTTCAATGGTTGGGAAGCACCCGGGCGCCAGCTTCCGGGAGCGGCAGAACGCGTCAATCAAATTTTACGATTGGCAAAATAGTCTCAGTGACGTGGAAGAAGTTAAGAAAACCTTTTACTGTGAGAAATGGTAATGCTATGTGGCACGTTTATTTCTCTAGTAAAAATATTCATTAAATAATTCAGTGGAAAACAATTTGAAATCAGAGAATAATTTTTATTGTTTTGTTCAGTAACGACTAACAATTTTTTTCTAAATTTTGTTTAAATCTTGCAGATTTTAGGCCAGCACTATGACGTGGCCAACCCTATGACAACGGGCCAATATGAAGGAAAAACACAGTAGACTTCAAAAAACATAATTTTTCGATCTAAAACCCATGATTCGTTTTATGTACTTTAAGCGGCTCATATTTTAAATCTCGTCGAAAATAATGACGAATAAAATCCTCTGGAAATTTTCAGCATTATTCAAGAAATATGATATGCTTTCTTTTCTGAATTACCTTACCTTTGGCAAATTTTAAACAAAGAGCTTCCAGCGTTGGCGGTAAAACTGTGCTCTGAAACAACGTGGGAAATCGATGCAATAAGGGCATCGAGGTTTGTAGGAGGAAAAATATTTTTTATATGAAAACCAGTTATTTCGAATTCTGTTTTTAGTTTAAAACAACTCACTTGTATAGTACCCATATAAGAGATTTTTTGGTTAGTTGGTTAGAATAGTTAAACAGAGGCCCGTTATTTTCAATGTTATACTACTATACCCGTATATATATTATGAAAACTCTTACTTTACGGAAAATAGGAAATAATGTTGCTAAAGATATTTATTTTATGTAAAAATGAATAAAAGTTGAAAAATATTCTTGTACAAGGGGCGGCATGTCTGGGCTTGCACCCGGGCGGCAAACACCCTTGCCCAAGTTAATGCAACGTATGTATTTTTATTGATTTTCAAAAACTTTTTTTGCCGTTATCGTCGTCTATCGGTGAGTACTTGAACTAAAAATGTTTCCGTTGCCAAACAAAATCCTACTACTAGCTGATGCTTTTCGTGCAAACCTCCTGTACTATACGCATTTCTTTTGGTTTTCTTTTTTTTTCTCGTTATAAAGTTTTGAAGTCTTTTATTATAAACTATTCAAAACAAGAGTGAGTGATTTAAAGAACCTAAAGGAATGGATCGTGAACACCATTGCTGCTGTTGATACACGGATTTATTACAACGGACATGGTGAGATATTGAATATAGGTTAAACATCTTCCGTGCCACTTAGGGGGCACTAATAGAAGTGTATTATTGTACACCGACGCGCTATTACATCATTACCTCCTACCTAATAAGCTGTAGGACCCCCTTTAGACCGCAAAACAGCGGCCAGTCGACGAGGCATCGATTCGATGAGGTGGCGATAGGTATCCTGGTGTATCTGGTACCATGATGTCAACAGCAAGTCCTCCAGTTCCCGTACATTTCAGGGTGATGGTGACATAGCGCCAACCCGCTTTTCCAAGTCGAACCACAAATGTTCGATTGCGTTCATGTCAGGTGAATTTGGAGGCCAGGGCATTAACAGAAAGTCACCAACATATTCCTCGAGCCACTCCTTGACGATTATGGCAGTGTGGGACATGGAGGATTATTCTGTTTGTAATGGCCATCACCAGCAGAAAACACAGTTACCATGAATGGATCAGCTTGGTCCGCAGCGATGTTCAGATACCTGACGTCAGAGATTGTGCTATTGGAATAATGGGGCCTAAAGTGTCCCAAGAAAACATCGCCCACAGCATAACACCGCCGCCTCCTGCCTGTTTCCGCCCAACGCTGCGTCAAAGTGTCATAGCCTCCGTTGGTAATCGGCGTGTCCGCGCTCGGCCGTCTACGTGATGCACCAGGAATCTTGATTTCTCAGACCAGGCCACTTTCAACCAATCATCCACGGTCCAATCTCGATGATCTTCGTCCCATTTCGTGTTTTGTTGGCGCTGACGTGCAGTGAACATGGAGACCCGGCTGGATCTTCGGCTACGCAGGCCCATGCGCAGAAGGCTGCGACGAACTGTGTGCTGTGGCACATTGCCATGATCACTACTGTTGTAGTTCTGGGGGATTTGTCACACTGTGGAGCCGCGGTCGATGTGCACAAAGTGCGACAGACTCCGCTCCCCTGTAGTATCAATGAGCTGCGGACGACAAACGGCTGGACGACGGTTCGTCGTTTGATACGTACTCACTACAGTGGCACGTGAACAACCCACGAGCCGCGCCGTTTCCAAGATGGTAGTTCAGAGGCGCTGTACCATCACAATTTGTCATTTATCGAACTTCGATAAATCGGCAGCTTTTCTCATTCTGACTCCGAACACTCTACTAACCGAAAACCGGTCCTCGGGTTGTATATATTGGGTTGTCGGTTAAGTCGTGACGCATTTTAGCCATGTTTTGCAAAGGTCATTTATTGATAGAAAGAACAAAGATCAATCAATGATATAATGCCCGTTTTGTTCGATAGCCTTTTGCCATCTTTCAGTAAGAAGGGTCTTTTGTAGCGAGAAACTGTACAAGGTGCTGATTTACAGCCTCATCTGAATTGAACGTTATACCACGCAACGATTGTTGAAGAGAGCGAAACAAGTGGAAGTCTGACGGCGCAAGGTCAGGCGAGTATGCTGGGTGTGGCAACACATCCCATCCAAGCTCCAATAATTTTTGGCGGGTGATCAAACTTGTGTGTGGTCTCGCGTTGTCGTGATGGAACACAACACCTCTACGATGAACGAGCTCTGGACGTTTCTGGATGATGGATTCGTTCAAACTGTCTAATTGCCGACAGTACACATTCGAATTGATTGTTTGGTTCCGTGGTAGGAGCTCGAAAAGCACGACACCTTTAAAATCCCACCACACTGAGACCAGAACCTTCCGCTGATGAATGTCTGCTTTGGATGTCGTTTGAGGTGAAGCAGCTCGTCGGGACCAAGATCTCACCAGTTATCAGTCGCTTCAAAAAAGGATCGTTTTCCTCACGTTTAATGAGCATATCGCAGATGTTTATACGCGCCGTCAATTGAGCTTCTTTGAGTTCATGAGGAACACAAACATCGGGCTTGCTTACGTATCCCAGCTTGTTCAGGTGGTCGTGAACGCTTGAATGATGGATGTGCAATGTGTCTGCAATATCTCGTGTTGTGTAACGTGGGTTTGACTCGATCAATGCCTTGATTTGGTCGTCATCCACCTCGGTTGGCCTCCCGGACCACGGAGCATCGTTGAGGTCAAAATCACCAGCACGGAATTTTGCGAACCACCGCTGACACTGACGTTCTTGTAGAGCATTATCACCGTACACTTTACGCAACAACTTTTCCCAAGCCTGACGCGCGTTCTTCCCATTACGAAAGTAAAACAGTAAAATAAGGCGAAAATGCACAGCTTGGTCTTCCATCTTCAACTTGATGTCAAATTTCCGCAAATCAACCAACTCGCTCACTATTTCTTTTAGACTACAGCTAGAACTGGCACCTGTCGAATGTCATAGCGATAACAGAGATGCGCATGACTCTAGTGCTTCCAAAACCGCCCAACAGCCATCGGGTGCCAAAATACGTCATGACTTTTCCGACAACCCAATATATACTGCTCTGTGAACTTCACCTGCCCAAGGGCCGCGGGTGGCCTAGTGGGCAACGTTTGTGACTGCCACGGAAAGGGCCTCAGGTTCGATCCCAGGCCGGTACGAACGCTAGATCCACTAAATATCCACCGTGCGTCGGATGGGCACGTTAAGCCGTCGGACCCAGGGCATTGGCCCCCCTTGTAATAAATAAGGGCGTCTTCCTCCCCATTTCTACTTCGCATCCGTATTACTCTCCTATCGGGCGCTCTAGCCCAAATCTCCTAGTTTCCTATTTCTAATGGTTGTTTAAGACCTTAGGTCAGACACTCCCTTCCTAAAATCCTCTACATATGATCATTTGATCATTCACTTGCGCCACCGTTCGGTCTCCAGGCGCGCACATTTTTCTAGGTTGGGGTGGTCATAATGTAATGGCTCTTCGGTGTATATATCACAAAACACTTTTTAGATTCTTACCTTCCAAATGCAGCAAATCTTATTTATGTCTCTGAATCGTGTAGTTATTTTTTAATAATTTTCGAAAAATCAAGCTAGGCTTCTCAACCACATTTTACAATGAATAGTGACGCATAACTCTCGTTTAGTGTTCTTTTTGATTTCCTGTTCTTATGCGAGTTTTCTTACTTCACCGTTTGATTTTCTTTCTGCACGTCACGTTACTTCCCAGTATTTTCTTTCACGTTTTGGCAACACTGACAGTGGGTCAAAAGTAAATAAAAATCTACAACCAGAACAAAAAGGGTTTCCTGCTCGTTGTATTAAGATCGTGAGAATATTTACTAAAAAATTTGTCACATTCACTTGACAGTACAAGAGTTTAAAACTGATATGTAAGTAATTGTGTTTTCGTAAAGCTTTTGCAATCGTGTTACTTCGACAAGTTAATGGAAGTAAAGTTTGCTGCATTTTTACATAGATTGCTCATTCAGACGAACTCTGGCCGTACTTTATTTGTTATTGTTAAGTAATTGTGCATTTCAATAAACAGTTTGCAAAAGTGGCAGGTTTAAAACATTAAAACACCACAGAAATGAAAACAATATATTGAATTTTTCAAGTTTCACCATAGCATTGGTGATATTTCTGACAGTTCGAGTAACTCTTGAAACGCCAGAAATGTTTCTCACTTAAATGAAGTTAATAAATAATAAATTTTAGCTCCACAGCGCAAATTCGGTCGTTATATTTGACCATGTGAACGGAACGATCGAATGTAAGAGACCGAAGTATGCCAAATATTGCTAAAATTATAAATTATTTCTTCTAATTATTTCTCGTTTCGAAATCCACCGTAAATGAAAGTATTTGTTTTACCTCCAATTAAATAATAATTTTATATACTAAAGGGGGTAGGAGGGGGGATAGTGAGATTAATGGTGTAAAACCTAAATTGTCAGACGTAAAGGGCCTATAACACTGAATTTTATTAGAATTAAACTGCTTCTGAAGTTATGTAAGAATCACTAATCCTAAACAACAGACAATGCACGTGGTATGTTTTTGATGCATATCGAAACTGTGTAATCCAGTTCTCCATTTTTGATGCATACGGAAAGTATGTGCAATTCAATTCATTTTTGATGCATATGGAAAGTTTGGGTGATCAAATTCTCCGTTTTTGATGCATATGGAAAGTATGTGTAATCAAATTCTCCATTTTTGATGCATATGGAAAGTATGTCAAATCAACTTCTCCATTTTCTGTGCGTGTTATGAGTCTGTGTATTTGTGGGTATGAAAATGTTGCTTAACACTTGAACACACAGTTAATACAGTATACGTACGTCATTTTGTTACATGAGTTAATGTGGACCGTACAAAGACCTTGTTAGAAATCTTCAGGTGCATACGGTCTCTCCGACACACATCTGCTTATGTAATGAATTTAACATTTTCACGTGACTTTTGCTTGAGTATGATACTTTCCGTCCACTTCCCATTTTTTAAAAATAATTTTTTGTTTCATTTAGTGTTTGATTAATTGTTCTTTTCCTTTTTATTTGTTTCGTCTAGCGAGCTGTAAAGACTCGATTTTTGATGAGGTACCGCCCGCCCACCAGATGGCGCTCTGTACGAGACCTGCTGCTTCTACTTGCTGTGTTCTTCTGTTTGACATGCTACCTCAGTTACACAAGTTCTCCTTCTCTGCAAAGCACTGTGCCCTCAGGTAACTTTTGCGCAAACCACTAATAAATTATTCATCATAATATGCCAAATTACGAGCACTCAAGTTAACTGGCTTTTTTTCTTTCACAACGTCCAAACACCATTCACCTGCATCTATTGCACGTGATAGTAGCTTGAGTCAGGACTACCTGATTCGTCTTCTTAAGTGTTTGTGGTTTTAATCACGAAGGCTAAAGGCACTGCAACTATAGGGTCGCACTCAAATAATAATTCTCTCAAGTGTGTCGCATATATAGCTATTATTGAGACCTTTCCTTTTAACTCTTTAAGTGGCCAATCTTCCTGTATGAAATGTTGCCCAAAATTTTCTTCTCATCTAAAACAGAAATGTTGATATAGCGGATGGGTTTTACTGAAGCTACAGCAAAACAATTGCTTCTTCTCCCCCACTCCCTCATCTTAGCAGTACCGTCCATAAACTGGTGGCAGACACTCCCTTATTCCGTTTGAAATGCTACCATGAGCCAAGGTAAGACGAATAAGGGCACGTCCCCTGAGACATACAGGGATTGGACAGAATAATGTGAACACCTAGGAAAAGAAGGTTTTTACGTACCTAATAGGGTGTGGGACCACCTTTGGTTTTCAAAACCACCTGAATCTTTCTTGGAATGAACGCGTGCAAATCCTGGATGGTGTTTAGTGAGATGTTACGCCATTCTTCATGAAGAAACTGCTCCAGGTCCTTGAATGATGCAGGAGAAGGATAACGGGATCTTACTGTATTTTACAACACAGTCCACGGTGGCTTGATGATGTTTAAGTCTGGTGATTGGGAAAGGTGTGGAAGTTTGTCCTCATGTTCCTCAAACCATGATTGGACATTCCGAGCTATGTGAATTTGGGCGTTATCATCTTGATAGATGGCATCCCCTGCAGGAAACAATGCCTGAACCATTGCATGGACTTGGCTGTCCAAAAGGGTTTCGTACGCCCTGTCAGTCATCCGTATTTCATGGGGATCAGGTGACCTGATGAAAACCACGATATGACCGCCAAGAGCATGACAGAACCACCATCATGCTGCACTGTTTGGGAGCAGACAGTCTGGGTTGTACACTTCTGACGGTGTTCTCCACACATAGACACGTCCTGAAGTGGGGAATAGTGTGAATGTGGATTCATCCGACCACATTCCACAATTCCATGCATCGGCAGTCCACGTTATATGCTGCTGACACCACTGCCGTCGCCGTTGTGCATTAACCTGGGTCACCAGAGGTTTTGCAATAGCAGCTCTGCCATGAATATCTTGTTTATGCAGTTCCCCGAGCACTGTTTTCGTTGATACTGGGGTCTGGAGATGCACATTGAGCTCCGCACTAATTTTCTGCGCGGTGGTCTTCTTATTACAGGTAACAATCCTCTTTAATGCTCTCCTGTTTCTATCAGTCGGCGTCATTTTCCGGCCACTCTTGTGTTTCGCAGACGAGGTATTGCCACGAACATGGTATGCTGTCATAACGCTAAACATAGCAGCTCTCGATACCCCCACTACCCTGACGAGTGTTGTCACGGAGGCACCAACTGGTCGGCCACCAACAATTATCCCCCTTCCGAAGTCCGTTAGGTCGCTCATTTCGTCGTCACCCTGAAAGAAAGTTTTGCAACAAGAGACTTTATATACACTTAAATAGGACCTTGAGGTTCTAAAGAAAGCTATTACAACCAAAAAGTGGTGGATACCTTTGGGTATTGCGACGTACATTAAAAGTCACGTCTCTGAGCTTGGTTTTCACATTATTTTTCTCAACCCCTGTAAACGGGTTCTCCCTCCTTTCTTAGGTACGTCGCCATTGTTGTAGTCCTCCTTGTAGTCGGTAAGGAGTAGTGTCAATCATCCTATTAAATGGCCACTTGAAAACAAAGCTAAAGGGAAAACAGCGGTTTCTGACACGCAAGTTCACTCGTCCCAGCCGCGTCCGGCTCATTTCTTAGACAGCCAGTATATTACTTCGATCTATTTTGAACCCACTTTGTAAGGCCACGGATGGCCCAGTGTTTAGTGTAACCGGTTTCCAATCGTATGGTTGGCCTCCTCGGTGGCGCAGTAGTCTAAGCGATGGCTTCTGACCATTCGTCCGAAAGGGGTCCGGGTTCGAATCCCGTGAGGTATGGATGTTGTGTTTGTCTTCGGGCACTGGGTCTCTCCCATCCTTGGAACCAGTGACCCCAAATTAGTGACGGACGACTGCTTTTATACCACATTCAGTCGCTCACGGTGGTCGTTAAACCTCCAATAAAAAAAACGTATGATTGTGGGTTCGATCTTGGCCCGACTGCCTACTGCCTAACCACTAAATATTCACATTTCCTCGGAGAGCACGCTAATGACGGCCCCGACAAATAAAGCCATCTACTCCACTGACTTTCTACCTCGGTTCCGCGTGACTTTCCTGTCGGGCACTCTAGCCCAAATTCTACTTCAACTGGTTGTTTGAGACCTAGTGTCAGACACTCCCTACCTAAAATTCTCTTCCATATATATATATTTTTTTTATTTGGAGGTTTAACGACCACAGTGAGCAACGCAATGGGCTATAAGCAGTCGCCCGTCCCTAATTTAGGGACACTGGTTCCAAGGAAGGAAGAGAGCCACTACCGTAAGACAAACACAACATCCATACCTCAACGGGATTCGAACCCGGACCCCTATCGGACGAATGGTCATAAGCCATCGCTTAGACCCCTACGCCACCGGGGCCGCCTACATAAATCTCTCACTATCTCAGGCAATTTTGCTAACCCCAAGTAAATCTGTCGCAGCCGGTCAAAAAGGTAAATTTATTTGAGTAAAAAAAATCATACCTCTTACGGGATTTTGAAAGTCATGAACAAAAAAAAAATCTGTGATTTTCAAGGCCCCGAAATCCTTGAAAACTACTTGAGAAAAAAACACGTCACCTTGAAAAGTCCATAGAAGTCCTTAAATTTTATGGAGCTGGAATGTTGATTAATATTTTCTTTTGCAAGAACTGTAAGTGCTGGAAATTCCATCCCAGACTGGGACAACGCTAAGATCATAAACACACCTAACTCTGTTTATTCCTTGTTATTTACAGAGAGCCTCTATATTTCGGCTTATAATACACGTTGCTGTAATGACTATTATCCTTGTGTTTTACCTGAACCCTGGAGCAATCTGATTAGGGAGGACAGCACAATAACTATTTTTTCTATTGAGTAATTTTCGTTGGCTAATTATGCTTTTTCGACTGTCTTGTTATCTAGTATATCATGTGACACTGACATTACCTTTCGCATGATGCATCTGCTCCATGTATTTAAGAACAGCATGTAACCACATGATGGAAATCACATCTGATGAAGGTGTCACTGTGACACCGAAAGTGCTCATGTTTTTTAACCTGTACATAGATTTCGTTTTTTAGCTGAATAAATATCATCGTGCAACAAGACGGATTTTTTAATTACTTCTGGTTTATATTTTGTGTGGTCATTCTTATTAGGAATATTTTCGAATTTGTATCAGACTAATTATTCACGTTACACAATCGAAGTCGGTCGCTACTAAATTTAGTATTGATTGCAAAGATTTTAATTACCTGTTTTTCAATCTTTAATTTAAAGTTGTGTAATTTTCCATGGTTTTTCAATATCGGTAGACTCTCGGTTAAACGTTTTTCACTTTTATACCTAATTCTGCTCCAGTCCCGATTGTTTATTGTAGTTTCTATGGCTGTGGTTATATGTAATTAATTTATTAAGCTACTCCTTTTTCCCATTATACGTTAAATTTTGAAGTGTTAAATTTTTTATCAAGGATACACGGCTGTTGGATTATTCTATACGTTACCCGGGGTGTTACAGCTTAGAGAGAATCGAGACATCATTATTATTATTGTTATGTAGCCATAAATTTGATGATACAACTAAAAATATACAAAATAAAATTATTTGCCGTTCTCTTTTCCCTCTGAGTTCAAGAAATTTGAAACAAAGATCAGTGAATACGCCGAAGGGCCAAAACTTTATAATTAGGGCCACCTGCCTGATATGATGTTCGTCCTACATGTTCTACCAAAACAGCGCTTACCTGGCGAGAATGGCCGCTACAAGATCCTAAAGGTGTCTTGTGATATTACCAGAAGGTCCTTTAACTCTTGCAAATTACGTGGTAGAGCAGCCACAAATCGGATTTGCTGTTTCATCCCAAACCGCATATGCTCGATTGGATTCATGTTTGGGGAATTTGGACGCACAGTGTAATCAATACCTGGAAGCCTTTCTCATATTCGACGAGCCATTCTCGAACATTCCGGGCGGCGTGGTACGGCTCATTGTCCTGCTGAAAGAAGGCAGTGTTGGAGGGGAATGCCTTTGCTATGAAACGAAACTAGGGTTTCCCAGCAGAATATTTGGCCATACTTTCTCACCGGCTTGTTTTTATCTCGCGGTGCATCCTTGTGTCAACACTTCCCCAGGTAAACGACGCACACGTACCCGGCCGTCCACATGGTGCGACCCGAAACGAGATTCATCTGACCAGACGATTTTCTTCCAATCATTCAAGACCAAGTTTTGACAATGGCGTGCCCGTCGTAGACGGTGAACCGAAGTTAGCATGAGCACTCCGAGTGGCCTGAGGGTGCGAGGGTCATAGAAAAAATTCTGCACACGTTAATCTAAAACGAAAGCGGATGGATGCAATCGGGCAACGCAGTGGTGCCAGAACGACGCGCTATCATTTGCTGTGTGGACGTGGGAGGGTTTGGAAATGGAAGCGTGCAGCTCCTCAGGTCGAGTCACAGTGTTAGGCCAGCCCTCGTACCTGAAAATAGAAACTCTGCTGGGGAAAAACTCCGACACAGATCCACATTGCCTTGCAAGAAGTTTGTGGTGAAGGAACCCTTGATCGTAGCACAATTTCTCTCTGGGTATAGCGCTCTCGGGAGGGCCGAAGCACGCTTCGAAGATGATCACCGCTCAAGCCGACTTCAAACGGCAGCAGACAAAATATCTGTCACCATTGTTGTAACGCTTCTCGGAGAGAATTGCCGTTTGACAGTCGAGGAGATTTATCATCAGGAAAATTTGTCTACCATGTTTGTTCAGCGGATTTTGACCGACTCTCTGCGGAAAAAGAAATGTTCCCATCAATTTACCCCCAAGGCATCCAGAGTGACCATCGCACAGGATCACCTCTACAGGTTCGAAAGGAGGGGCGACACCTTCCTGAACAGAATTGTCGCAATTGATGAGATTTGAACCCGTGGTTTTGAGCCGGAACTGAAGTCACAATCAGCGGAATTGTGCATCTATATTAGGTAGTGCACAACTCACAGTGTACATTCTGTACGCTGGTCAGCTGCGCATAAGAGTGTATGCGGCTAACTAAAGTATTTACAAACGAAGATATTCAAGTGTATAACTTTGTTTTGGGGTACGGTAAATTTATTCATACTGTGTTCATTTCTATTTTTACGCTCCTCAGAATATGAAATCACGCCCCAGGTATGACCATCCTGGGGGGGGGACCGCCTTACCTGCCCTCTCAGTAGTAGCTAATCGTGCCCTCGAGTGAGTGATAACTAAAAGAATTTATTCAGCCCAACTGGCAGGAAAGAAAGGTAGAGAAAGATCAAGTAAATAATAAGAGGATCGGAATAAGAACAAATACTCAAAGAAGAGGGTCAATTTTGACATATATGCGCACGGATTCCATCGAGTGATTTGAAATTTAAGGAACCTTGTGAATATAACCCATGACATGTAGGGTCATCAGACCCTGCTTAGCGCTGCTGATTCCGTGAAAGGGGAGGAAGACGGTGAAAAGGAAGAAATGGGGCAGGAACAACAATAAAGGTATCAGGTAATGGAAACAGGGAGAGATACACATTTCTCGAGGAAAATAAGAAGGAAGGAGGAGAATAGATAAGAAGAAATAAAGGGATAGTGAGAAACAGCGAGGCAAGGCGAACTTCAAGAGTATGACTTCAACTCTCTCGGGGAAGCGGGAACAAAAAACAGGAGCACAAGGAGAGAATGAGAAAGATCAAGAGAAAGAACAGACTCAAAGGAGTTCAAGACTATGAAAACGAATGGGGAGAAAGATAAAGTCGGAAAGTGATGGAGAGAGCTAGAATGAGAGTCATATGGCAAGAGAAAGAAACATATCACAGTTGTATCAGAATAATATGACCACCTACATAATAATGGGAATAGCCACCCTTGGCCCGGATGACAGAGGCGAGACGGCGTAGCATGGACACAATAAGGCCCTGGAAGATTGCCCGAGGCACACATGCCCATTCGGACTGCAGAAGAGCACGGAGGTCACGGAGATGACGTGGTTGTGGGACGCATGTCGAACCTGTCAATCCAAATAGTCCTGCAAGTGATCTCAATCTATGGGATTGAGATCGGGCAATTTCGCTGGCCAAGGGAGAACGGGGACATCGCTCTCTTGTTCCTGGAACCAGTCACGGCCGCCCCGGTGGCGCAGTGGTTTAAGTGATGGCCTCTGATCATTCGTCCAAAAGAGGGCTGGGTTCGAGTCCCGGTGATGCATGGATGTTGTGTTTGTCTTACGGCACTGGCTCTATCCCTTCCCTGGAACCAGTGACCCTAAATTAGGGACAGGCTGTGGCGAGGTGAAGGGCATGGACGATAGGGACCAGTATAAAAAGTTACTCTGATCAAGGGACCATAGACAAAGCTACGTCAGGATTGTCAGAAAGTGGTCAGTTTTCTCGGAAGTTTTCTCGGAATTGAGAAGGATGCGGAGGTCAGGAGTGTGTGGGCGTGTCCCACAGCAGCTGGCGCATAGCTTGAAAGCATGGGAGAGAGAGAGAGAGAGAGAGAGAGAGAGAGAGAGACGGACATCGACTTATGTCGTCGGAGTGCTAGCTGCTGGCTGAGGAAATGCACGTCTGTGATTGGCAGAAAAGTGTAGCAGACCCCGGGCTAAACGGTGGCTTAACACGGAGGGGAGATTTTCTGGGACCTTTTGCTACTCACGCCTGGGTCTGACAACATGGCCACGAGTTATCTCTGACACCTGAGGGTGCCAGAGAAATTAGGAAAAAAATGTGACTGAGGTCACAAAATTCTGCAACTTTGCTTAGAAATGTGCTGCGGTACATGAATGTAACTGAAAATATACTGAGGTAAAAACAGTATAGAGAGTTTGAGAACTCAGGACTTGCTGGAAGGTCGCGGGTGGCCTAGTAGGCAACGTTCGTGACTGCCACGGAGAGGGCCTCAGGTTCGATCCCAGGAAGGTACGAACGCTCGATCCACTAAATATCCGCCGTGCGTCGGATGGGCACGTTAAGCCGTCGGACCCCGGGTACTGGACCCCCGGTAATAAATAAGGGCGTCTTCCTCCCTCTTTCTACTTCACTTCCGTGTCACTTTCTTATGGGGCGCTCAAGCGCAAATCTCCTAGTTTCCTATTTCTAAGGGTTGTTTAAGACCTGGGGTCAGACACTCCCTTCCTAAAATCCTCTACATATGATCATTATCATGACTTGCTGCATCACTGGTGACTCACTCAGCAATAATAACGGAACTTTCATCACTCACGGAGGAGTGCATGACCTGGACTCTCCTAATTGACAGTTGCTTCCTGCTCTATAGAAGTACGTATTTTTGATGATCTAGGGGTGAATCATATGTTAAACTCTGGCGACACCAGCCGATAAGTGTACATAAACCGAATTCTCTCCTGGGATGCCTGTGCTGCAAATAAAGTTGTACATAGGAACTTCAAGTGCTGTAAGTATTAGTCTGCAGCAGCCGAGTGTTGCGACAGTTGAGTGACATACCGATTCAAACCGGTACCAGAATAGTTTGAATGGTGGCAGCGTACCAATGTATGGGTAATGAATGCTTCTCATTCCAGTGCTGTTAAAACCGCTAAGCCAACGCCACTGTATCACACCACCACACGGGCCACTGCTTATAGCCCATTGAGTTGCTCACGGTGGTCGTTAAACCTCCAATCAAAAAAAAAAAAAAAAAACAGTCACGCACCCCCATAGCGACGTGGCACGGCGCATGGCCCTGTTGGTAGACACCATCATCACCAGGGTAAACGTCCAACATGAAGGAATGCATGTGGTCAGCGAGGGTGGACAGGTAGCCATTGTCGTTCAAGGACCCGTCCAGTGGTACCATCGGTCCCAGGTCTATCTCCCAGACATGCGCAGTGCCACCGCAGGCCCGTACTTAACCGGCATGCCTGTCTGGGTGTTTATTCTCGTGTGTCTAACGCCGTATCCGCCACTGCCAGTCACTTATGTGGAGTAGAAATCTCAATTCGTCGAAGAAGGCAACATTTTCCGACTCTTTTCCCTGTCCAATAATGGTGGTCCCATGCGAACTGCAGGCGTCGTTGCCGATGGACTTGGGTTAACATGGGCGCCTTGACTCAGCGTCGACTTCTGAGACCCATGCGTAACAGGATTCGCTCTACTGTTATCGGGGACACGTAACTGGGTGACCCAGCGTTCATTTGCGTGGTCAATTGCTGCACTGTTGCGCTTCGATTGCCCTTTAGCAGTTGACGGAGGCGACGTCCTACTCTGGGGTTGATGGCCTTTGGGGGCTCCACAGTTATGACGACACCAGGTACTCGGTGTGCCAGCGGTCTATTCTTGGTACAGACTTACTTCGCGAACAAACCACGAAGTCTGCCGTTTCTGAGATGCTTCCACCCTTGGCGCGGTAGCCGCTGATCATCATTAATTTTTGAACGTTCATCAAATCACTACCTCTGCTCATTGTGCTCACGTCACGCACTATGGCTCATCTGTCCTGGCCGGCAGTTTATATCTCCGTGTGGTCGACCTTGTTACGTGGATTTTTGTGACGCGCCTGGGCGGGTACACTGTGATTCCGGGGGTGATCATATTATTCTGATACGACCGTGTACTCTCCTAAGAAAGGGAGAGAAACTGGTAAACGGCTTTGTATCTCCCATTTTCTCCTTACTACAGATGGCGGGAGAAAATAAAGAAACAGCCTATACAGCTCAAATACAATGTCACACATCAAGTACTTTGATGTTTCTAGGCAACGTCAGTGCATTCTGTTTAATCTAGCATTAACTTTAATTAGCATATAACTATAAGCCGCATTACTCGGAAAATGAAATTTATCAAAATTGATGATAGAGATCTTTACACAGCAGTCTACCCTTCCTCTTGGAATTTGTTTTTAAGCATTTTATGGCCCAAGCGTTCCTCCACTAATTATATTGCAAAACTGCTTTTTCTTATTTACTGTTTGCTTTTTTTTTTTCATTTAATTTCCCAGCTGTTGTCAATGAAGATTGGAAAAATTTATTTTTGCCTATTTGTCAAATAAATATGGAACACATATCGAAATCAGTTATGCGGAAGTAAGACGGGGGAGTGGGAAACAGATTCCTGCAAAGATTAAAATCTTTCAGAAAATTCTCTGTGATGAGCAGTCGAGAAAAAGTCTGGAAATTTTAGAAATAAAGAAAGTGAAGAGAATCTCAAAATGGATCGTTCATGGTAATGAGGTGGACTCGTGCCTTATTAATATTCCTTTATTCTCGTTGGAATGAAGCTCATTTGCATTTCAAATAAGCCCAAAACCTTACAAAGGACATCCTTTGTGAGGCGAAATATTCTTCCTCAATCTGTGTAGGCACGTCTGTTGGACACAGGAATTCAACCGTGGAACAGAAGTCTTTGTGGAATATCTCCATATCAAAAAGACAAAAAAAAAAAAAAAAAAAAAAAAAAAAAAAGACCTTAACGCACCAGCTAAAATCCCCGTAAATAACATTTTTTTCAAAATTCCTCGTTCCATCGCCGAGCGCCGGGAAGCTTGTCCTTTGAAATTACTGGCTTAATGAATCATTTATACTCCCCTGTTTATTACCGAAAAGATTTAACAGTTTGTCCGCGCGATTTCGTTCTCTTTTGACTCGTATCCATGATACGTTAAACCCCCACGCTTTACTGGAAATTCTGTTCGAATATGCATTAACGCTTATTTGTTAAACACTGAATTTACTGAATAGTTTTCATGTGACTCGGTTCCTTTGTGCAACCGAAATTTAAAACAGCATGCTTCATTCATTTATTCAAAACTTCAGTCATATTTCAATATTTAGTCACACAGAAGGCGCTTTCTAAACTTTTAGAAATAGGAGAGGATGATTTCTCGCATGCAAATCTAACTAGTATAACTTAAACATGGACGCCTGCAGGAAGTTTTTCCAGGCGGGTCAAATGTAATTAAGGTTTGGCTAATATGTAGAAAACAGTAATTCGTGAAAATGAAAGATTAATGCTATTAAAAAAATGGTTAATATATATCAAATACGTGGAGATAATGTAAATGGACGATGTCATCACTCTTTCCACGTTATTTTTTAAACAACGCATAGCGACTGAAAAAATTGTATTCCGGCACTGCTGGGATCGAACCCCAGAACTCTCGATAACTAGTCGAGTGCGTTCGAATTTACGCTACAGCGCCAACAATTCTCAGCGCAATGCGTGGTTTATCAGTCAGCATCTGACTACACGAATGCGTATTGATGGTCTCAGCAACTGAGATGTCGTCATAATGCTATTACTACTACTTACTTGCTACACTAGAACACTACTATTACTAATATTATTATTATTATTATTAATTGAGGCTGCTCTTGAAGAAAGTGTATGTTAGTAATAGTCATGTATTATAATTTACATTGGTAACTGTTTTCAAAATAATGAACAGTGTTGAGGAGGGCCACGCCAAGCCTTTTAAATTCAGCACACACCACCCTGAGCGGAACTTGCTTGGGCGTACTACCTTACAGTTTGCAAGGTTTTCCGCTTTAACGTTATCGTTTTCCAATTCCAAATATCCAATAAAATTGAGATATTAAATTAAACACCCCGAACTCCATCTTTCCTTGTGGTCCAGTTCTGTGAGTGTAAAAAAAAAAGTAATAAATAAAATAAAATAAAAATAAAATAAAATAAAGGAAAAATAATTCTATAGGGGGTCAGGTGATCTCTGTGACCCCCTGTCGGCGCCCATGATACCCAAAACAATAGATGAGCTAACGAACGGATTAATTTCCTCGTTGATATTTTATGGTAAAACTGATATCATCATTATTATCAACCATTATCAATCCACTGCTGCATGAAGGTCTCCCCAAGTTTTTTCCACTGTAGTCTGTCTTGTGCTAGACCGTTGTGGACGAAACCAATCTCCCCCATGTCACTCCCGCATGTTTTCGAATTCCATCTCCATGTAGTCTTCTTCTGGGTCTATCCCTGTTCCTTGGAATCCAATCTAAAATTTCGGTTGTCCGTTCTTCTGGCAACATCTCCATCCCATTGTCATTTCAGGGATTTTACTCTGATCATGATGTCTTCCACTCTTGTCATTTTTCTTATCCACGAGTTCCTCTTCTAATCTTTCCTGGTCACACCAAGCATGCATCTCTCCGTGTTGCTTTTAGTTGTCTGCAGTCTTTGTATACCTTTTTTCAGTTAAGGTCCACGTCTCTACTCCATACCTAAGCACATGAAAGATGCATTGATTAAGCACTTTTTTTTAAGACATAATGGCATATTGCTCTTAAAAATTGTACCGTTTCTTCCAAAAGCTCCCCAATCGAATTTTATACGACGACTGATTTCTTCCTCAATGTAACTCTCGCTTGATATTTGCTGTCCAAGTTAAATGTAGGTATCCTTTATCTCCAGTTTTTCACCATGAATCGATAAATCTTCATTTTTTGTAAAAGAATTGCACATCAGTTTTGTCTTCTGAGACTTCATTTTTAATCCCACTTCTTTACTCTTACACTGTAAAAAATAAGTGGTGTGAATTCACGGAAAATTTCTGAAAATAACGTGCAGGAAAGTTGCCGGTAACTATCCATCTTTTAACGGAATTTCGGTACTTAAAATGTCCCTTTTTTTTTTTTTTTTTTTTTTTTTTAACTTTCGTATTTTTACGGATTTCCCTTAATCAGTAATTTCGTTTATTTCAGAGAAGTTCGTTTCAAGTTTTTCCGTACTTTGAAATTTCGCAAAATCCAACACGCTGAATATTTCAGCTCTTACGCAAGAGAATCCTTTTGCACCGGCAGTAAGTATCGAGCCCGGGTGTTTTAGGGTGAAGCTTAACCACTGAGCCAGAATGTTACAAGAGCTGGTGTCACGTTCAAGGTAAAAACTTAATTGCGCGATTCTAATTTTTTTTCAGTAATGAGAGGGATTTAGTCATTTTATTTTCTATTGAAGCTAATTTTTTTAATACGTTTCCGATAATTTTATTTTTTTCTGTACGAGTTCTTATTACAAATCACGGATTTTTTTTTTTCATCCGGATTTTTCGAAACAACAGAATGATTTGGAGTTTGAGACCTTTTTTTTTTCAACTGACAATAACTTTCGATTATCTTTTAAAGAAAGTGCAATGTACTGTTTTATAATATTATTTCACAAAACTTCTAAATATAAAATTTACTCTTGATAGCTATATAGCTTTTGTCTTAAGGACTTCGCAGGCTGATACATAGTCATCGTACAATAAATTAAGTACCCTGTTTTTTACGGTAACCCAATATTTATACCTGGTGCATAAAATGGGAGAAAGGAGAAGAAATATCTTGGTACATAGTAACAAAAATTCATTCGATATACTATCCACAATATGCGATCTTGCTACAGAACTTCAAAATCAGTGTTATAGACGATCTCGCAACCGAACTTCAAAATCAATGTTACAGAAGATCTGGCTACAGAATTTCAAAACCAATGCTACAGATATCGCTACAGAACTTTAAAATCAATACTACAGATCTCGCTACAGAGCTTCAAATTCAATGTTACAGATGATCTCACTACAGAACTTCAAAATCAATGCTACAGATCTCGTTACAGAACTTCAAAATCAATGCTACAGCAGATCTCACTACAGAACTTCAAAATCAATGCTACAGATCTCGTTAGAGAACTTCAAAATCAATGCTACAGATCTCGCTACAGAACTTCAAAATCAATGCTACAGATCTCGCTACAAAACTTCAAAATCAATGTTACAAATGATCTCGCTACAGAACTTCAAAATCAATGTTATAAATGATCTCGCTACAGAACTTCAAAATCAATGTTATACAGAAGATCTCGCTACAGAATTTCAAAATCGATGCTACAGAACTCGCTACAGAACTTCAAAATCAATGTTACAAAAGACCTCGCTACAGAATTTCTAAATCAATGCTACAGATCTGGCTACAGAACTTCAAAATCAATGCTACAGGAGATCTCGCTACAGAACTTCTAACTTCAACAGACTATGGAAATTTAACAGTTAATCAAATCCCCAAGTATTCCCATGAATCTCCTATTACGGGAAATGTTTCGTCACGTGGATACGGAAAAAGTGAGAACAGAATTTTTCCGTTAATATAAGAAAGAAATTGCGGAAAGATTTCTGGAAATTCAAAATTTTACGTTAACACCTCTTGAAAACGGAAGTTTGCCGTCAATATAGGAAAGAAATTGCGGAAAGGTTTCTGAAAATTCAGAATTTTTTTGGCGTACGAAAAATCCGTGAACTTCAGAGTTTTTTCCGTCATTTCACGGAACAAGTTGTATCACAAACATGCTTCGATAATTCACGAAAGAAATAACAGAAAGTTGCTCATGAATTTCGGAAAACTTTTCACAATGTGTCAGCAAGTAAAAAATTATTCAAAACTGATACACATACTTAAAATAGCAAAATCATACTAGTAATCAGAATTAATTAGCGCACAATAGAAATCAAAGTTTCCAAGCTTTCGCACGTTAACCAGGTGGCTTTTTCAAGGAAAAACCTTTTTTCGAATAAAAGTTAATCATCGGCGGTTTCTAAGGGAAATCAATCATCGGTTATCAACGAGATGGCTTTTTCAAGTAAAAATTAATCATCGGTTGATTTGCAAAAGCTTGGAGATATTGAGTTCTATTTTACCCTAATAATTAATGCGGATTACTAGGGTACGTAGTTTTGTTATTTTAAATATACTTGGTGTGTTCCTCATCATTAATTGATATACGTACATTTATTAGAAACGAAGGTATTTTGTTTTTTGTGCAATGGACCTTAGTCACCTCGCATTGCATCATGGGAAAGATTTTCCGTAGCCGCGGACCAACAATAGTTTGTTTACATGCGCTTTCCCATTGCTTAACATGGCGTTGCGTTGCAAGGGTTCAGGAAAGTCGCGATTTTTATAAATTTATTAACGATATGTCTAACTTTTGCTGATCGTATGGTTGTGCAAATAAATCCTGCCACCTAAATTGTATAGAGAAAGGAATAACTTTCCATAATTTTCCTCTATGAAAAGGACGAAATCGTTAAAGCAATGGCTGTGCAAAATGAAACATGATGATTTCCATCCCAATGTTCGTTCTCCAATATGTTCTGCGCATTTTTTGCACACCAGTGTTTTTGTCTGGGCTCCTAAATGTTTTGTTTTGCAAAAACAGGTTCCCAAGTTTTTGTTTCAGATGTTTCGCCAATATCTGACAATGAGAACATGAAAATTTAATATACCGTGTATGAGAAATGCTTCATTAAAAACTTCATGATGACTAATGGCGATGTTCTCCTGCATCATGCGAAATAAACATCGAACACAAAATTGCCTTGGTATATTTTTGCAACCCTGATTTGTTCTAAGAAATTTATTTCTTCTTCTTCGCCCTGTAGCTCTATTAACTCGTTGGCAGACTCCATGACGCCAAGATTTCAAAAATTAGCCAACAGTATATGGATAATCAAATATCCACAACATTGAATCAGGCAGCCATGTTGATCCGCAGACATCCACTTCTGACGTCACATGAATAAACGTCCATTGCACAAGCGAGCACCACATCGAAGGAACTAAAGTGGAACCTCAATTATACACTTCTCAGTTATATATTTTTCACTTTTATATGTAATTGTGCGTTAGTCCAAATATTTTACTGTAGTTTCTATCGCTATTTTAGCTCAGTTACACGTTATTCATTTACACGCTTCTGGGGATTGTACGGTAAAATTTGAATGTCAGACTATCAAAATGCACGGTTCTATGATTTTTTTATGCGTAACCCGGTATATTACAGCTTTGACAGCTTTGACAGAGCGCTGCTGTGTTCGTTCTTGGTGCAGCCAAAGTCGCACCTTGATCCCATCAGAGTAAGGTACACTGTAAAAAATAGATGGTGTGAATTCACGGTAAATTTCTGAAAATAACTTGCGGCAAAGTTGCCGGTAGGTATCCGTGTTTTTAAGAAATTTCCGTTCTTAAAAGTGCCCGTTTATTTTAACTTCGGTATATTTTCATAAATGTTCCGTAGTCAGAAATTCCGTTTATTTCAGAAAAATCCATTTCAGGTTTTTCCGTATTTAAGCTGAAATTCCGCAAATCCGACGACCCTGGATTTTTCAGGAAGAATTTCTTTCCAAATAACCCTTCCGCTTCAGTCAGCATTGACCCCAGCCCGCTTGAACAGGACGCGCTCCTTTAACCACTGAGCCACAGACACTCGGAAATTCGAGTCACGTACATCGTAAAACAAATTCATTTCTTTTTCGACGATGATTTTTTTTGTCATTAATACGACTGATTTAGTAGATTCATTTTCTGTTGGAACTTATTATTTTTTTGAATAGGTTTGTAATATTTTTTTTTCTGTAGGACTTTTCACAAATAAAGCATTTTTCATCGTGATTTTTCGAAGCAACAAAATGCTTTGCAACTTGATTTTTTAAAACTGACAATGACTTTCAGTTATCTCTGAAAAAGGTGATATGTACTTTTTTTATATATAGTATTATTGCACACACACACACACACACACACACACACACACACACAAACTCCTAAATATAAAATTTACTCTTGATAGGTATAATAGCGTTTGTCTTAAATTACCCAAAGAGTGATACATAGACGTCGTATAACCACCTGTACAATACGTTAAGTACCCGGTTTCTTACAGTAACACAATATCATCATCATAATCATCATCATTTTCAACCATTATCAATCCACTGCTGGACGAAGGTCTCTCCAAGCTTCATCCACAACGGTCTGTCTTGTGCCAGTCTCCTCCATGTTACTCCCGCATACTTTCGAATTTCATCCACCCATCTTCCATGTGGTCTTCTTCTGGGTCTTTTCCTGTCTCTTGGAATCCAATCTAAAATTTCGACTGTCCATCGATGGTCTGTCCTTCTGGCAGTATGTCCAGCCCATTGCTCGTTCGTGACAGACGTAGTGTTGGTGGCTCCAATATTTTATGCATTTTAGTGTAGAAAACCTCGTCCCTCACTCACCCGTTGCGTGGCCCGGCTGTCTAAAGGTACTGTGTACGTTCTGAGCTACTTTTCTAGCGTTCTCATCCTCATATTAGTTCATATTCCTCCGTTTTCTTATCGTTTGCTCGTTTGTTTACGTTTGGAAGCTGCCAACATGGCGGCTTCCGGTATTTCCTTATCATCTATGGGCGTGGCGGATGCACGTCATGTCACACTTCCCACGTCCATGGAAGTTAACATACTCTTGTCCTCAGATGTGTCTGCTCAGATGCCTTCCCAGCTTTCTAGTACTCCTGCATCGGTGCCTTCACTGGACTTGGCTGCGCTTTCTTCTTCAGCTCCTGCATCTGTCTCGGTGCCCTCCCTGGGTACTACTGATTCTACTGCCTTGCCTTCGGCCTGTGCTTCTCTTCCCTCACAGCCTTCTGTGCTTACCGGATCCGAACAGACTTCTCTTCCGAGGATGTCATTTGCCTCTAAAGTGTAACGAGGCGCTACTTCTACGTCCGATTCCTCTCAACCAGATGGTCTTTTGCAAGCAACACCTATTATTCAGGTATGCAACCACAAGGTGAAGGTAACGATTGATGACAATTCGCAGATTGGCCGTGAGTTCCATAACCTCCTGGATAGAGGTGTGCTCTTTCATGCTTTACCAAATACTCCATTGTCACGCTACATGGAAGCCCTCTCTGCACATGTGTCGTCTGCGCCCATTGCAGGAATTTCCCGTACTCCTCGGGGTATTTCGATACAGTTCAATCACAAGGAGGATGCTGACTTTTTTCTTGCAAACGGACTTTCGATTGGGACAAACCATCTCATCCCGTCGCCTCTTTCCAAGAGACCGGTGAACATCACGTTCTATCCTGTTCCACAGGAAGTGCCGGATACTGCACTTCCTCTCCTTGTCAGTCATGTTTGTAAAATTGTTGGCAAGGTCCGTCGCCTCTCTGACACTCCCCGCGGAACTCGATTTGCACATGCTACAGGACCTCGCCGTCAGTTATTGGTCGTCTTTCCCACCGAAAAAGCCTTGGCGGATTGCCCTACAGAAGCTACTGTTGAAATTGGCGCACGAACGTACAGTTTCAAGATTTTCACTGCTCACTATTGTACACACTGTTTAACTCAGAATCACACCACTGCCTCCTGTGACCGCGTTCGACGTGGACGTTCATCAAGTTCGCATCCCACTGCTGACCACATTGGTCTTTCTACTATCCCCACTACCGGTAGTTTGCCTGACGCGAATTCTTCGTTTCTCCGTCAGACGACCATTTCCGTCACGGACAATGCTGCCTTTCCTCCTCTCCCCACCCGTACGATTGTGCATCCACCTTCAAGATTGACAGAGTTGTCTTCGACTACAGATGCGTCTACAGCAGAGTGTTCCGATCCGGGTGTGTTGAGTGGTGGTTTGGCAGATCGGCTGTCTGGCTCTTCTCCTAGCCTCTCGGATATCGGATCTCCATTTACAACCTTATCTACCATACCCTTGTTGCAACATCTTCCTGAAGCCTCGGCTGTTGTACCAGTCTCCACTAAGGCAGCTCAGCTGCTACGTACTGCTTCTTCGGCGACGTTAGTTTCCTCGTCTCTTGACTTGGGAGGTGAGCCTGATCCACTAATGGATACATCCGCCTCAGCTTCTTCTTCGAAGCAGATTGGAACTTCCAAAGGCGCTGTAAAACAGAAAAAGTTAAAACAACTTTCTGTGCCACATTCTGAGGATTCATCTAGTGTTCCCGAGGTTTCCGGTTCCGGTGTTTCTCCACCTGATGATTATTCAAACAGTATGCTTCTCCGCTCAGGTCGTGTCAATCCTCTCTCTGATGCTGAGGTTCTACAGGCAGTTGATACGTTTCCTCCAGTTCCTGGACCACTGTCCAGACAGCAACTTTTACGTCTTTTTCAACCTGCACGTACGATTGTTGGTTCTGAAGAATTCCTTCACTCACCTGATCTGGACCTGTATGCAGCGGTAACGCAATTCGAAGCTTATGTGTCCCTTTTTAAATCTCTGTGTGCCACCGATCCTCGGTATCAGCCTTTTTTGAGACGTTACACGCGCCGTCTCGCCTCCTTGAAGGAGCTCGTTGAGAAGCATATATGTGATACCTTCTATCCTTTTACCGATGACCTTTAGCTCTCTTCCTCACACCGATTACTTATTGTTCTCTCAATGCTAGGGGATTTGCGAACCCGTTCGCAGATTCCCTGGTTTTGGAGACTTAGTGCATGTTGATTCTGATGTTTTCAATGAGTGATTTTACTGTGATTCATAAGTAATGTATTGTAAATTGGCTTTATTTGTGTGTTTGGCTGTGTTTCACAAGTAATGTATTTTAAATTTGCGATAATTGCGTGTTTTTGCTGTGTTTTCACAACTAATCGGTCTCGTTACTTCTGCGATCACCTCATTATCTCATCATTATCTTATCTGTTGTTTCCTGAATTTTTGCCTGTTTTTAAATTACCTATAATTGTGAGTGCTTGTTGTGTTAGTGCTTTCCTCTATCGCGGATTACTATAGTGGTACGTTTGTTACCTTTGTTATTTTTATAAAGTTGCTGAGGTACTCAATGTTGTTTTGCGCTCTAACCACATTTCAGTTCCGTTCGGTTGATTTATGATAGCATAGTACATTTCATGCATTTGTGCACATGTGTTATAGTGTTTGACATACCGTTAGGTCTTTCATTGTTCGTGTGCATATTCATTTCCTTTCTGTGTAACGTTATGCTGCATCGTGGATATACTGACTTTCCGCACTGTTGTTTTCTGTACTGCAGCTTTTAATGAATCTCCTATGTCTGTATTTCGTTATAGCAATAAACTGGGTACCACTATGGTACCCACAGTTACCAATACCAATACCATTGCCATTTCAGAGATTTAACTCTCATCATGATGTCTTCCACTCGTGTCATTTTTCGGATCCACGAGTTCCTCTTCTTTTCTCTCCTGGTTACACCAAGCATGCACCTCTCCACGGTTCTTTGAGTTGTCTGCGGCCTTTGTATGTCTTTTTTAGTTAATGTCCATTTCTCTGCACCATACGTAAGCACTGGAAGGATGCATTGATCAAACACTTTTCTTTTAAGACATAATGACATATTGCTCTTGAAAATTATGCTGTTTCTTCCAAAAGTTATCCAGGCAAGTTTTATACGCCGATTAATTTCTTCATCAATGTGACAATCACTTGATATCTGCTGTCCAAGATAAACGTACGCATCTGTTATCTCCAGCTTTTCTCCATCAATCGATAAATCTTCATTTCTTGTAAAAGCATTGTACATCACTTTTGTCTTCTGAAAGTTCATGGGATAGTTGCAAAAATGACTACATCATCAGCAAAACGAAGGCGAGTTAGATAATCTCCATTAATCTTTATCCCTTTGTTTTCCCAGTTCAGTGATTAAAAGACATTTTTCAATGTGGCATATATATATATATATATATATATTCTATAAAGAAGATACCTAAGCAAAAAAATACAAATATAATTTTGACTCACACCTAGTTCAACATAGAAAAGGTTATGTATCTACCTGTGTGAGTAAAAGGAGAAAAAGATAAAAAAATAAAATAAAACAACTGAATGTAGAAGGTGTCGAGAATACTGAGCCTTGGCTTTATCAAGGACCAGCAAAAACTCTGCATTTTCTCACTTCCACAAAGACCTAGTTGGAAATGGGTTTCTGCAAGGCCATAGATGCAAGTAACATTCCCACCTAAAATAGTTTAAAAAATATATATATGTCATGTCCTCCGTAGAGTTGCATGACCTAGCACTGGTTAACAATTTCGCTTGCATCCATTAACCTTCCTGGCCCGACCCATGCTCTTCATCTGTTACTATTCAACAGAGAGAAGAAGATTAAAGAGAACTCAAGCTGTGAGAGTGACATAATAATTAGAAATGATTTTCAGCCATAACGAAATTCCAAGTTCGTTTGAGAGAGAATTTAAACCTGAAAATCAATGCAAAAGAAATCCAAATTTTTACATTGCAATTAAAAAAGGAAATATTAATTTTTAACGAACAGAATTTTGAAAGAAAACTTGAGTCTAAAACCCCCTACTCTACAACTTATGACAGCACGAAAACGAGAATAAGTTAAAGATAATAATTAACTAAAGAAAACTTTGTGAAAAATTATATACCTTAAACAGTTAGTTGCAATATGTACAAAGTATTTCAGCAGTGCTTTAAGTGCATAATTAATTAGTTATTAAGAACTTAACTACTTTGAAAAAACAGCGCATAGACAGCGCATAGAAAAGGAACAAGCTTAGCCATCTTCTGTTCCTAGGTTCCCAAAAGACGCTCAAAGTTACAAAGAAAAGAGTTAAAACCCGCAAAAATGTTAACAGACAAACCAATGCCTAAAAGCTGAAAAGCTAAAAAACGACAGAGAAAAAGTACATGAAGTACAAACATTGAACTTATAAAACCTAGAACCCAAAAACCAGGAAGAGAGCTTACCTCTTGTGTGACAAAAACTTTTCTCCTCACAAGAGAAGAACATGGCTGACCTCTTCCGCCACTCCCTAGACGCTGGGGGGCAGTGAGGGTGGGGCTGATGGCCTCCTCATACAGCAAGAAACCAACGCGCGGAGAATTTAAACCAGAGAAAAAATATATATAAACTTAAGACTGTGGATCTGTATGATCAGAAAGAGCAGAATTAACTCTCCAGAATACATGAGGAATATTATAAAATACACGAGCAGTGTATTTAATAATCTTTGCATGTATTAAATCACCTTAGTGAGCTTCTATAGATTAATCAGAATCTTATTAATTTTAATGTTGGTTTTACTATTTTTAGTATAGCTATCCTAGTGATGAATAACTAGTTTTCTTTTTTATTTGTTTTTATTTTCTTTTATAAACAGATTTTTAAGCTTTTTTTGTGATTTTGTTTATATTATTTAATTTTTTGTTTTAATAGGACCGTCATATCCATAGCACTAAGGTTCCTTTAGGTAGTTAATAGGCATCCTCTAGCCAACTTCCTTACGGCTTTGATTGGTCAGAATCATATTATTAACTGTGTAGAAAATTAAAGCAGATCTGCCAACCTTACTCTATTATTCAGAATAATTTTTCTTAAAGTTCTTTTGATGAAAGAAGAAGGAATTTCGTTCTCTAGAAAACTATCTAATAGTATATTAATGTGGTAATTGAAGTCCAAATTGTTGCTGCAAATTCTTGAAATTCTTAGGACCTGAGAAATTAGTACATTCTCAATTACTTTGGTTGAAATGTTATTATTCCAGTGTAGATATTTAATTACTTTGAAAGGAAAATTAACTCTTTTATCAAAGAGGCTAATAGATGGGTTACCTCTGTTGAGCTTAATGCTTAAGTCTAGGAACTCAAGTTCCTGATTACTGTGGTTGGTTTTACATAAGTTAAGAGAGCTAGGATAGATATTATCAAAATCACTCTCTATAACTTCTGAATTATTGATACACAGCAGATCATCAATATATCTAAAAGTGTAAAGGTAGTTATCTGAGCAGGTGGGGTGATTTTTAATGAATTTATATTCCTTAAAGAACAGGAATAGATTAGCGATATTCGTGGACGTTGATGTTCCCATGGGAATACCGTTCACTTGCTTATAGAGAGTATTATTATATAAGATATGGTTATTTTTTATGCAGCAATTGAGATAAGAGTTCCAAGTTCCTACATCAACAAATTGGTTAAGTTTAAATTCTGCATACAGCTCTTTAAAGGTAGTGATTATATCTGATAGAGGCAGATTAGTATATAGGTTTTCAAAATCATAACTATTAATATCTAGGGGACAAACTTTGAGTATAGTAGAAATTACTTCTGCATTATTATTAATTATCCAAAAATCTCTGTACATCAAGTTAGAACAGTTTCTAATGTGTTTCAAAACCTTCTTTAAGACATCTTCAAAAGCAAGATCTATTTTCTTTTTATGACTCCTTACTCCACTAGCTATGAACCTGAACTTCACAGGATCCTTATGAAACTTAACCGTTGCAAAAAGAAATGGAAATTCAGGCTCATATCTTCTAGTTTGTGGAATTTTAAGTTTCTTGAAGAATGCCTTAAACCGATTTTCTAACTGCTTGGTAGAATAACTTACGGGCTCGTATGTTACTCTATTATTGAGTTCCATAGTTAACAATTCAAAATAGAACTTCTTACAGATAATTGCAAAATTATTGCTAGCTTTATCCGTAGTGGTAAAAATAAATTGGTCTTGTAGTTTGGAAAGTGACCTTTTAGCTTCTCCAGAGAAAAAGAGATTTCTGTCGAAACAAAAGTCCAGACCTGCCAACTCACCGGTGAAGCTATTGATTATATTATATTTCCATTCTGCGAAGGCCTCAATAGGCTGATTGTACCTTAAACTGGTTTTTATGATGTACCTATTAACATCTTGAGTGAAGCTCTCAAGAATCCTTTCTTTGGAAATTTTGAAGGAAGGTCTGAATTTAGAGCCATACTCTAATAAATTCCTAAGCTTTTATATATATATATACTTAAGAGCAAAACTGAAGACTAAGGAAAAACTTTAGAATTTAAAACGAAAGTTGCAAAATAACCTGAAGATCAAAACGCGCAACGCAGCAGTTTTGAAAATTCAGAATTCACATTCTATTAAGAAGATACCTAAGCAAAAAAATACATATATAATTTTGACTCACACCAAGTACAACATAGAAAAGGTTATGTATCTACCTGTGTGAGTAAAAGGAGAAAAGATAAAAAAATAAAATAAAACATCTGAATGTAGAAGGTGTCGAGAATACTGAGCCTTGGCTTTATCAAGGACCAGCAAAAACTCTGCATTTTCTCACTTCCACAAAGACCTAGTTGGAAATGGGTTTCTGCAAGGCCATAGATGCAAGTAACATTCCCACCTAAAATTGTTTTAAAAAATATATATATGTCATGTCCTCCGCAGAGTTGTATGACCTAGCACTAGTTAACAATTTCGCTTGCATCCATTAACCTTCCTGGCCCGACCCATGCATATATATACGTATATACAAAATAGGGGAGACGACAAGAAATATCTTGTGCCACAATAAATAAACAAAATTCATGCGATGTGCTAATCACAATATCCGATCTCACTACGGAACTTCAAAATTCGACAGACGATTGAAATTTAAAAGTTAATCAAACCTCAAGTATTTTCACCAATCGCTCCTATTAGGCTACCGGTATTTTCTCGTCGTACGTATACAGAAAAAAAGTGAGAACGGAGTTTTTCCGTTAATATACGAAAGGTGTTGCGGAAAGGTTTCTGAAAATTCACAATTTTCCGTTAACATGTCTAAAACGGTAGTTTGCCACCAATATAAGAAAGAAACTACGGAAAGGTTTCTGAAAATTCAGAATTTTCCCGTGGTATAAAAACTCTGTGAAATTTAGGTTCCTTTCCGTCATTTCAAGAGTTGTATCAGAAATATGCTTCATTAATTCACGGAAAAAAATGACGGAAAGTGGCTCGTTAAATTCAGATTTTTTTTTTTACAGTTTATGTTGTTTACTTTCGGTTTGGATGAAAATTCGGTTTCGAATTTCATGACTCACATATATACACGCTATTTAAAAATTGATAAATCTCCGGGACGTAAGTTTGTGGTTTCACCATTTCGTGACGTAGTAGAATGGAATCTTAGTTTTAATATTCAACATTCCGGTTTGAAAGGGATGCACCAAAGACCCGCAGAAAAAAGCTGTTGATTCATGTGTTGCATATTAGTCTCAGATTCTTAGTTCTAAAGATTTCACATGATATAGAACATACGCATGCGCAGGGTTGCAATAATGGGGATGCAGGACGCATGTTAAAAAAACCGGTGAAGTAATGATGAATTCAGGTTTGGGGGCACAGAGTAGCTGTATTTCAAAACTTTAATGATATATCTCATAAAAAGGTTGTTCTTACTATGTGGTTCTTATAAAACATAAAATTTAAATTATATTGCTACAATCATAATGCCTACAGAGAGTGAGTTTTTATACACCTCTCCTTCATGTTTATCTAACTTTTGAATTGGTGGATGGATTTTTGAAATCATGTTGGTTTTGGATATCTAACGAAATAAGCTTTCTAACGATATGTCACACAACATCCCGTTCCATTTGAAATTTAAAAGTCTGTGTGCGCCGTGGTTCGTCAAAAACTAATTCATTAGAATGCACATGAAAAATTACTAAAGATATGCAAGTTTGATTTTAAAATATAATCGAATGACCCAGTCAAAAATAAAATCAGGGGGGATTATAAAAACTCTATCTGTGCGTTATATGAAATCGCAAAAGAAAAGAAACAAATGTATTCACATTGTATTTACAACGACATTCATCGGTCAAATGGAACCATGTTTCGGAATTCGTCAATCACATCTTCCAGCTGTGTGGAAATAGCAATACGCAGTACCATCAATGTGCTCAGCCTTCCCTGCGTCATGGTAGAAAGCACTTTTGTCTTCACGAGTGAAAGTTTTGAGAAGCTCCTCTCACACGGGCAACTAGGTCCTGGGATTAAGTAAAAGCAGAAAGTTAAAAAAAAAAAAACTATTTAAATTATAACTCATCAGTTTGCTGTAAATAACTAAAAAAGAAATATATCAGCTAGCTAACTTTCTGATTGCTCGGTATTCTGATCTCGTGTTGGCAAAGGGTTATAAAGATACAGAAAGCTGTAGAGCGAAGAGTTGAGTACAAAGCAATATTCTTCTGCTGATAAGTCATTGTTTTTAATTTACAAATAACCAGCAAAAATATTAATTTTGTCCCAAGTTTTGTTTCGCAGATTTGTCGTGGCAAATGCACGGGATGCACCCCCTTCAATCCCGTGCGCAAGTCTATGATATAGAATCAGTAATTTTGTAGACAAATAGAGCAGTCAAACAAAAGTTCAATTTTCACAGGCTCTGTGAATTTTCAATGCGATAAAATATATTATAACTTGTAACGCTTTTTTTTTTCTTTAGCCGCCAATTCGCCTTTATGTAAATCATTATTAAAGAACATCTTATGCTCCTTTAAAGCTTTAATTTTACAAGAATATTTAAAATTTTGAAATTTCGTTTATACGTTTTATACATTTATACGATTTTTTAGGTTTCTCACCTAGAAAAACGCATAACCGATGTTTCACACTAATTGGCATATAAACTTGACTAGAGTGCATTTCGAAGAAAGACTACTGTAGTAGAGTTTCAGGAGTTCTGAAAAACATTTTGCATCTTAAAGAGAAGTTGCAACACCCAGAATGATTAAAAATTGTAGAACCTATGGCAGAATAATCTAACTTATTTGTTCTTAATCATGGGATAATATTGGGGACCTTCTTCAAGAGTGATTTCTCATAGTGTCTGAAAAGACCATTGCCTATCCAGCGAATTCTTCCTGTTCTTACTAGGAAATCAGAGACATGGACCTTAACTGAAGAAAGCCATACACAGGCTGTAGACAATTCGAAGAAGTAGGAGAGATTCATGTTTGGTACCATCAAGAAAGATAGAAAAAGAACTCATGGATCAGAAAGATGAAGAGTGTTGGTGACATAGTTATCAAAATAAAGGCCTTCAAGAACCAATGGCTGACCAGCCGCCCCCGGTTGTCGAATGGTACCAAGCGATGGCTTCGAGCCATTCGTCGGAGATGGTCTGGGTTCGAATCCCGGAATGAAGCATGGAGGATTAATTTGTCTTACTGCACTAGTTTTGTCTCTTTCCTGGAGCCAGCGACCCCAAATTAGAGACGGGCGACAGATTATATCCCACTGAGTTGCTTAATGTGGCCGTTAAACTCCTAAATAAGCAGTGAGCTGGACATATTGCTAGGAAGACTGACCACCGTTGAACAAGTGAGGCACTTTTCAAAAGCGCATTACTGAATATAAGCGATCGATTTCTGATTCAGATTTCTGCACAAAACCGACTTACTGTAGTAGAGTTTCAGGAGTTCTGAAAAACATTTTGTATCTTAAAGAGAGTTGCAACACCCAGAATGATTAGAAATTGTAGAACCTATGTCGAAATAATCTAACTTATTTGTTCTTAATCATGGGATAATATTGGGGACCTTTCTCATTTTCCCAACTTCTTTCCCACATTTCTTATCGGGGGATGGTGAAGGAGGTCAGGAATCACCGTAAGCAACTCTAGGGACTATACGCAAGTTGTTTATCCCTAATTTAGGGCTACTGGTTCCAGAGAAGGGCCTGAGTCAGCGCAATCGGACAACGTACCAACTATGCCATATCCGGGACTTGATCCCAGGACCAACTTGCACGAATTAGAAGCCAGCACTTCAGATCATTCGGCGAAAAGGGCGGCACGAAAAAGTAGAACATATACTGTATTCCTTATCTCCATTGTGTGTTTTAAAAAAAAAGACTTCTTTCGTCGCTCTGATGGGTGAGTGGTCAGAGGTGATGGCTTCTGGCTAACTGTCCCAGTCGAGTTCCTCCTTAAGCTGCGGAGAAGACCTGAGCTACCTCGCATAGCTTGCTCTTACCTCTTTTCTGATAACACGGGCTTTAATTTAGGAACTAGCTACTTATTGGAGCCCAAGATTCCTATAGTGGTCACTAACTCCCCCCCCCCCAACCCCTAAACCATTTTGCGTGTATTTATGTACACTGGTTTTATTCATAACTAAACAAAAAACGTTTTAGTTACTTACGTAACCATTTCGTGTGGCTCGATGGAACAAATAAATTTCGTTGATTTAGCAGTGAGTTGTTTCGTGTAAACTTTTCTGAATTCTAACGTTATGGGAACAGAAATAACTGTGTAACAGACTCAATATTCCATTTGGGTTATGGATATCAATTGAAAGAAGCATTTTATGTTAAATACAATTATTTACTGAATTTTACTTCCAATGCGTAAGTAATAAATCCAAGTAGTAAGCAGTATTTTTACCTAATGCGATGACATGTTGCCAGGCCATGCCCTTCAAGAATAAATACGAATTGTTTCTTTGGTTGAATAATTATCCATAGTTGAAGAAATCTTTTACTTTCTAGGTAGTAAGCGGCAAGAGATAGTATAAAAGTTAATACGCAGTTTATGTACACTATATTGACAAACGTCACCGGGCGCCTTGAAGAGAACACACAACATAGCATTAATTGACATACATTAGTTCGGTGTCGTTCCTCCTTTGACCTTAATGCATGCACTGACCTTTCGAACCAGGATTTCAACAAGGTTTTAGAACACAGCGATAGGTATGTGCTTCCATTCAGTACTTAATGCTGCCGCTAACTGTTGCTTAGTAGTAGGGCTTGGTTCCAAACTTCTTATGCGGCGCTCTAATTCATCCCATAGGTACACTATGGGATTACGATCAGATCTCTGTGCTGGCCAGTCCACACACGATACGGAATTATCGTCAAACTACGCCGTAACAGTCCTTGCTTTTTATGGCTCGGTGCATTATTCTTCTGGTACCAACAAGGCTTAGTTCCATAGCATTGCCACAGAGTTGGTAGGGCATACTTGTCTAGAATATCGAGGTAGACCTGCTGGTTAACAGATTTGTCCCCGATAACCATTGGGCCGGGACCCCACCACGAAAACCTCCCCCAGACGAGTACACTGCCAGCTCCAAACTTGACCGTAGGAACAGTACACTGTGGTAAAAAGCGTTCCCTCGGCTGCCGCCATACCCAAACACGGCCATCATATCGATGGATCGTGTATCTTGATTCATCAGTCCATAGGACCTGTTTTCATTGATCTACGGTCCACGATAAATGTTCTTTACACCATGCTAAACGACGAGTAGCATTCCGAGTGGAGATGAAAGGTTAATGAGCAGCCGCACGCCCACGGTAACCCATGGAATGAAGTTCTCTGCGAATGGTAAGTGTACATATCGATGTTGCAGCATATTTACCGAACTGTACACTGAGATCTTGTGCAGTACTCCGTCGATTAGCTGTAACGACTCTCCTGAGGCTTTGACGTCGTCTATCGCTGATTTTCTTTAGTCTACCGGCAAGCCACGTATCTTCCACTTATTCAGTACATCCAAAACAGTTGACTTGTGTATGTTTAAAAGCTTCTCGGTTTCTCTTATGGACAACCCATTAATATAACACCCAACAATCTTTCCTTTCTCAAAGTCAGTTCTCTCCTGCCGCGACATTTTCACTCAATCTCACAATGCGATAAGATCGCGGTCAGCTGCATGCTTGTTTTTATACCTTTCGCAGCTGTACCGCGCATCTTAACAACGCAGTGGATCCGTTTATCTGCTACTGAAGCGGTTTCCTGTGACTTTTGTCAATATAGTGTATTCTCGATGCTCCGATTGTGGATCTCCCACGCTTGTTATACTGCATGAAAATAGTGTAGTAAAGATAATGTTGGATTTATAGTGAAAACCTCTGTTTCTTTTTTCACAGATGGCAGCAGGTCAAGCGTGTCCTCAAGTGCCCTGAAGCGAAGTATTCTTTCTCAACTGACATCTCAAGAAAGAGGAGCTGTCGGAGCTCGAGTAACCTCGGGTCCAGTTCAGTCTTTGCCTTTCAGTGTACGTCTGGAGCGACTGTTGGAAGAGGTAACTGAAATGTGAAATTCCCTGAGAGATTTAGTAATTTCAACGCTTCTCACCTTTCCTAGCATTACGCAACAACGGTAGCAAAGAAATGCAGAAAAAAAAAAAAAATAGTATTTGCACGTCACTTTTCCGTTACCAACGGACGCGGTTGGTTGGTTGATTTTTATGGCGCATGGGCCATGTTTGCCCAAAGAGCGCTAGACACAAGGCAAAAACAAACAGTATTAAAAACATGGTATAAAGCTTAAAATCTGGTTGATCAAGTAAACCTGAAAAATGAGAATGATGGAAGGGCTGAAAAGACAATGAGACAAACAGTATTAAAAACATGGTACAATGATTAAAATCTAGCTGATTCAGTAAAACTGAGAAATGAGAATGATGATAGGGCTAAAATCTAGATACGTTTAAAATAGTCAATGTCTTTAAAAAATGAGGAGACAGCGATGGTATTGCACTGGTCACCTAGGAGCCGCTGCAGCGCAGCGGCGTCCGCAGTCAACAAATGAGAATGAAAGAAATGAAAACGTACATCACGAAAACGAACACAGCTACACAGAAGATGAGTGACGGTGAGTCGGCAATTGCACGTCTGACACATCGGCGCAGTGTCGCCACACAGCAAAAAACGGTGAGTGAAACGACAATGCCCAATGCGGAGACGCGCAAGCACCACTTCCTCCCTACGGTTCCGACGATATAAGGATTTCCAGATTCCAAGAACAGGTTTAATACGATGCAGTTAATTTTCCACCTCTTGGTCCCACAGATCCTGCCACGTTCGCTTGATATAGTCGTGAACAATAAAGTGGAAATCCCGGTGAAACAGTGGCAAGGGTGTGACGACCAAAGAGGAAGCAGATCTAGCAGTCGCATCAGCACACTCGTTACCCGAGATTCCAACATGCCCAGGAATCCAGCAAAACTGAACTTGAAAACCGGCCTAGAGGAAGCGACGAAGCAACTGTCTCACATCCAAGAGTAAAGGATGGTCACGGCAATCTGCAGATGACAAAGACTGCAAGACACTTAAGGAATCCATATAGACCATAGCACGATGATGAGAACTCGCCAACGGACGTGGACGAATAAAGCTACAAAATTTGTACAGCACCGCATCACATGTTCTTGACTTGTAACGTATATCTTTTATCCTATGGCGGATGAGGTTGATCCATTGTACTAATACATCACATCCTGGCCACAATAGCAAGCATTTTTTTTTTCAAAATGCTCACGGTTTCTCTCTACTGTTCATTTTTTACGTCAGATCTGTAGTAAGTTGGTTGATGGCTTTCGGGTGATTAAATTGTATTATTTCTGGAATCCTGTTTCATCTCGATTGCTACGATATATCCAAAGCACTACTCCACTTTACATCACTTACCACAATAACGTTTTAAAAACACAACACTTTATTACATAAAAAAGATATGTAGACACACCGAGCTCTTTGCTACAAAACCTCACGACAACCTTTCTCTGCGGAGGAAAAAATCCAAGTAACGCTCTCACGTCACACACAGTCTTTGCAATGCGATGTGCATCTGGCGCCATCTATTAAGCCAATTAGTAAATAAAAGATTGGGAATTACAAATTTAACAACAAGATCTCGGTAACGATAGCAGACGTGTTCGCCCTACGAGCTAATTATGACTCAGCGTTCGAAGTATTAAAAATAAGTTGACTTACAACTAATTTTTCGGAGTCGCAGATTTATTCTCTGAGCAGGACAAAAGAAGATGATGAAAAGTAAAAAGAAACTAAAGTTTAAAAAAAGGCAGTATACGTCACATGCTCCCATGTTCCTTTCGTGAATTTCTGTCAGAAATGCACCACGCATTTTTGTACTCAGACATATTCTATTAAATATTTAGTACTCATTTTTTTTTCTTTTGCTGTATTTTTTTTTGTTTTTCCACTAGATTCTGGTTATAATAGCAAACGTTCGCCTTCCCCCGGGACATTTATGAGCTTCTATCAGAAATATACCACCCATTTTGTTCTGCAAACGATTTATTTAGAAAGTAAAATTAGCAGGACGCTTATCAATGAACATGGAAAGCTAAAATTAATTTGATAACTTCGTTTTCGGATAGGTCTGTATAAATATAGTAGGGCTCTTGCTTTCAGTCTGAGCTGCTGTAAATATTCCCAAAGGCTGCTAGTCCGCATTATAAACTCATTGTTTCAATACATACATATCACTAAGCTGTTCTCTGAGGTTCAGAGGTTAGCTCCAAAAAGAAATACTAACTACCAGATGATTTTTATTTACTGTTGTTGTATCACACTTCTCCATTTACAGCGATCTTGACATACAGCTTGGGTTTCACTGACATCCATTACACGCCGTACACAAGATCTTCTATACTTCATACTCATAATTTTTTCTCATACAAACACTCCTGAATCTGATCCTCCCATGACTTCGTTGGCCTTCCTCTGCCTTTCCTTCCTGCAATTTGCGCTAAAAAGATTTTCTTAGTAAGCATCTCATCACTCATTCTTTCAACATGGCCAAACCACCGAAGCATATTAGTCTCCACCTTGCTAACAACATTTTGCTTCACATCACACAAATGCAACACATCTTCATTCCTCACACTATCAGAACGTGCCTTGACACCTCCCAGTAAGTAACGCATTTCTCCAGCTCACAAACGACATCTATGTTTCTTCTGTAGTACCCAGATTTCACTACCATACATCAGAGTAGAAACAATTACGCTTTCATACGCAGCCACGCGGGACTCTCATGAGGACCCATCATTCCTGTGAAAACCTCCCAAATCAGCCATGAATTTCAATGAAGAATTCACTCACCTACTACACTGCCGGACAATTGCTAAGGACGGATAACAATAGCAACGATAGCAACCATAAAATTGAAGGCAGGAAAATGTGGAAATTAGCATAAGTGCGGGATACAGTAAGACGTGTTGTGCGTATGCAAATTTTGGATTGCCGAACTTGTTCGTGACGTCATAGCGCTTATAAGAGATATAAAGGATTTGACGCGTATTGACCGTTGTTCTTCAAACGCAAAGTTGAAAGAGAAATAATCAATTGACGAACTTGCAATTTTCAGTATGTCTTCCCGACATCACCTACATGATTTTACGCGTGGCCGTATTATTGGCAAGATCGAAGAAGGGCGAAAAATAACAGATGTTGCCAGGGAGTTCGACATCAGACACAGTGTTGTTTCAAAGCTTTGGAAATCATTTCAAACAAATGGAGAGTGTAGCAAACGTCACGGGGGAGGTCGTGTTCGCAGTACGACACCTTCAGAAGATCGGTACATAGTGCTATCAACAAAAAGACACCGGCGCAGCACAGCTAGTGAGGTAGCAAATCAGTTTATGGCTGCTACTGGCAAGCGGATCTCCCGAAAAACTGTCGCCAGACGTTTGCATGAAGGAGGACTATACACCCGCCGTCCTGTTGTGTGCATCCCGTTGTCCAGACGTCACCGTACCGCCAGTTTGCAATGGTGCCATCAACATCGCAATTGGACTGATAACGACTGGTCTGCTGTCCTCTTCTCAGATGAGAGTAGATACCGTCTATCGTCTGATTGTCAACGACAACTGATCTGGCGTGATAGTGGTACTGCATATTGTCCAGCGAACATACAGGAAAGGCACCGATATCCGACATGTAGTGTCATGGTATGAGCTGGCATCATGATCAATGGCCGTACATCCCTCTATGTGCTTCCAACGGGGACTATGACTAGCCAACGATACATTAATGTTGTTCTGCTACCTCATGTTCGCATGTTCCGTGGTGCTGTCGGTGATAGATTCATTTTCATGGACGACAACGCAACATGTCATCGAACAGTCGCTGTCCAGGAGTGTCTTGAGAGCGAGGATATTCAACGCCTCGTATGGCCAGCACGTTCTCCAGATCTGAATCCCATTGAAAATGTGTGGGATGCTTTGGGGAGGAGTCTTGCTGGTCGCCAATGCCCTCCAATAAACAAGGGCACCCTCGTCCGTGCACTGACAGAGGAATGGGATAAATTACCCCAACAGCTGCTTGATAATGTTGTGCAAAGCATGACACGACGTGTGGAATCTTGCATCGCCCTCCATGGTGGCCATTTCCCGTAATGACATCTTACGCCGGAACGCCTGCAGACGGTAATTGCATTTTTTTCACGTTTACGTATTCTGCACAAAATGGCCTGTTTGTCCCTTGAACACGTTCCAAAGCCTTCTGGATTTCAGAGCACAATAAATTGTCTTTCTTGTAATGTCCTGGCATTCTGATATTATTTTATTTCACTTGGTATCCAACCACACTTACTTTTTTATGCGCTATATAGCCGTTTATGATCCGTCCTTAGCAATTGTCCAGCAGTGTAATTTCACCATCCAATTTGTTCTCTCTGTCAAACATGCTTCCTAAATACACAAACTCGCTCACCTGGTTCAACGTCTTTCATAAATGATTGTTTTGTTTTTCTTTTTTATGTTGTTTCAAAACGTCAAAGCTGCCAATGTTTCATGGTGTTCATACATGTATATATGATTGTTTGTTGTTTGTAAAATTTCAGAAATTCGCTTTTGCTGTGAAAACATGCACGCCTAAAAAAATCTGATCACTTACACATACAAAGCGATGCTTTTATTATTTTTTGTTTGTTTCAGTAATGATCCTTTCTCTCTTTTCGAATAACGAATCCTAAAATCTCTCGAAAAAGTTGAGTTGTGATTCTGTTGAGTACTGGAGAGCATTGAAACAAAAAACTAATTCCCCGATATTCTTATCATAACTTCGTTCTGAGCGAAAATTAACTGCATTAATTTCTGAAAAAATTAGAGAAGGCAGCAAGAAGATATTCCTTTCTGAAGGAATATTTTCGGCAAGGAGGGTAGCGCCTATAACTTCCATGAGTTTCAAAACAATAGGCGGAACGAGTGCCGCCTAGAAAACACAAGGCCATGACATTAGAGAGATAAATTTCCTCTTTTATTGATGTCACGCGGAAACCAAAGACTTCCAACTGGTTTCCAACGCTGTTGTGTGGGACTTCAAGCACGACATTGACGTATCAGACTGTGTGTCACGAGAGTGACGTCAGAAACGGAGGGAACTCATCTCTCTAATGTGATGGCCTTGTTTTTCTAGACGGCCTTGGTAGGGCCCTCTTGGAGCACTAAGGGTTGATCAATAAACAACTTCTGATGACATTTAGCAGCATATTAGGGTTATGTAAATCGGTGTTGCCCAAAGTTGCGCGGCTTTTATGTTTCTAAGGGCGCGAAAAACGCGGGCAGCGGTGATCTATTTGCCAAATGCAAGAAGTTTTCATCCTATCGGTCCTCAAGTCACGAGCTTTCTAATTGTGCAAGGACGGTATTCAAAATTCTCCCACGGGCTCAATGCGTTGATGCATGAGAGACACCGTAGCAGGTTTCAAGATCAACAACAGACATCAATATGGCTCATAGGAGTTTTGAATAGCAATCTGACACTCTCCGAACGCTCGTGGCTAGACAATTATGGGCTTCTTCCAATTAGTAGTGGATCTCCGCTGCAGGCATTTTCCGTGCCCACAGAAATTTTATCACGGCGAGTACCTCCGAGTGAGACTATGTTTCCGGGCAGTTCGATACTTTCATCTGAATCTGTTCTCCAGAACGTTGTCCTTTTAAAGGCCGCGGGTGGTCTAGTGGCCAACGCTTCTGCCTTCTGATGGAAATGTCCCAGGATCGATTACAGGTAGGTTAGAAATGTTCGAATCACAAAATATCTGCGGTGCATCGGATGGCGCGTTAAGCTGTCGAACTTCGGGTATTCTCTCCTTATTACAAATAAAAAAGTCTATTCCTCTTTCCACCCTTTTTTCTCTCAGCTAGTATGTGCTTTGATGCTGTATGACGTCAAAATGCACACCACCAGTAGCTAGTCATTCTGATTTCTCTTTTCTCTAGGTTGCATCTAATATCACTTCGTCTCTTGTACTAGTCTCAGGAGCCTATAACAAGCATAGCTAGTTGAGTCTAAATCTTTTGTATGGGTATAAACTCTCAGATACTTACCAAATAGCGTGTCGGTCTTCCTCTAGTGCGAGTAAAAGACTGTATACGCCGAGTCATCGACTCCGCCAGATGCCAGAGGGTTTACGGAGGTTATGCCGGCCATGCCTGTTGCAACAATGTCCACAACTCCGCCCGAGACGGCGGTCCGGGATCCATGGATCTGATATTCCGTTTCATGGCATTCCAGAGAGCTTCTACAGGGTTTTCATCCGGTGACGTTCCTCAAGCTATTCCTAGGTGGTTGGGACGGCGCATTGTCCTGTGAAGCAGATAATCGGCCGCATGATGCGCGAAGGCCATTAATGCGTGTAGGTGTCAGCCAGCACATGATGGTAGCGGTTAAGGACCTCTCCGGACAAACCAAAGGATCTAATGTGTCCAGTGAAAAGCTCCCTAAACCATCACAGAGCCAGCACTGCCTTGAACACAGCCGATTTGTCATAAAGGGGCCATGGCTTCTTGCTGTCGACGCCACACCCGCACCTCCCGTCGAAAATCGGGTTTTAAATTCTTGAACACCCTACCTATGCAGACCAGATTTGGCGCTGTCCGACTTCCAGTTGTTTACTGCCTTCATGAGACAGTTGAAAGGAATTCATTTCATCTGTGACAAGGATGTTGTGACGTGAGTGCCCCGCAGGACGCGCATAAGATAAAGGCAGATAACAGTGAGAGCACATGTCCGCGTAGCTCAGTTGAGAGAGCGACTTACTCCGGAGTGAGGGGACCCGATTTCGAAGCTCGGCGCGGATAAACTTGTACGTTATAATGTTCAAGCCGCTACGAGGAAATGGTTCCGAGAACAACCTGAAGGTTTTTACAGAGAAGTGTTTGAAAAACTTGTTAAACGTTGGCCTATCTATATAGAGCTTGAGGGGTACTATGTAGAAAAGTGTGAATTAAAGTAGAAATTGTGAGCTTTGTTCTCGTTTATTTTCAATCTGGTACCTTGCCACTTGGCTTGTATATAAATATAGAGGCATTACCTTCTGAACACCTTTTGTGTGTTTCTTAGGCTTCAGATCATGTACCTTTCGTCCGCAGTGGTTTCAAAGGCCTTAGTCCCTCTCAATATCAGCAGTGAAATGCTTCAGAACGATGGCGTTGTCAAACAAATCAGGAAGTCCATCACTTATATATGGCTTGTCATACCCGTAGTGCTCAGTGGATAATCCACCCTTGGATGAAGGAACTTATTTCGGGTACGAGTCAACTCTGACAACCAGATAAGAACACTAATCTGGGAATAGCCGTGACCCCCGGAAAGAGAAGGCCATCGCACAGATTTGTGACGTCACTGACGGTGGATCGTTGCAGCCCATGAGAGAGACAGAAAGAGAGCCTGGGCGCATCTCAGCTTATTTCCGATAGTCACGATCGTTGTTTTAGAATTTCAGTATTACATTGAAAAATTGCATCACAAACGCGACATGTCCCTGCAAATGCTTAACATATTCTTTTTATTAAAAGAATGAGAAATAAAATTTATTACGCGGTTGTAGCTCCCGTTTTTAAATCTGAAAAACAATTTACGGATTCCGTATGTTTTTCTTTCTTTTTCAGTCAATAACTTTAGTAACAGGAATGAACGATCGATGGAGAATGTTTTCAAAGACTACGTCATTGTTTTTAGCTGTTATAAAAAATATCTGAAGCAATTATTCCTCCATAAGATGAATGTGAAACAAGGACTGTTCACTGTTACCATAAATGGCAGTAGGCATGTAAAAATGTATTTCGCTTTCAAAGTAGACCTCAACAATATCCATTTGCTAAAATGCTTTTTTTTTTTTTTCAAATGCTTGGGAATTAATTAACCAAGGTTTTGTATTTAAATTCGGTTAAAAAAAGGTATATGTACATACCTTACTATGTGGTGTTACTGTGAATTTATCCATTTTAATAGCACGAATCCACTTAGAACACAAATCTTGGTCTTTTGGAAATCCATACACACGAACTTCGGGTCGTGTTTTATAATTTCCATGGAAGCCGGGAATACAACACGGATGTGGCATAATCGAATACCTATCTCATTCAATTACGGGTATATAAAAACTGTAATTAAAATGTTAGTTGAAGCAAACCACAGGAAAGGAACGCTTAATTTCACGCAAGAATGGACAACCAAAAAAATCACAAGTCACACGGTTAGACGTAGCGTGGTAATGCAGACACGGACTGCTTGATCAGTAGATCCACGAGGTGTGACGTCACTGGAAATGACGTCACGACTTGATAGGCCTTCAAGATATCGGAGGTAATGGAATAGCGCAGTATGAGGAAAATATCTACCAACTCCCCAAGTACACGTGGGGGAAGCACGACAGACAAAGCTGTGGCTCACAAGAGTTCAACTCTGTGATATCTTACCCTTGTCCTGATTGATCGCGGCTGGTAAATGTACTGTATGAGGTCAATACAACGCCATCAGCTGGAAAATCCTTATATGAAGTCTAACGCCGGAGATTTGATTTTACATTGCCAAGATTTTCAACAGTTGACGAGGTCTAATACTACCAAATTACTGTTATAAACGATGCGTACATAATCATTCATTGTTACCCAAAAATAAATTTTATTTTACAAATCATTTTGTAAAAGAAAATAAATTTTACTTTACAAAATGATAAATATTATTTTAGGAAAATAATGAGTAAATTATTCATTCATTCATATATTTGTGAAAATTTACAAAGGAAACATTCAATCCAATGTATTATTCGAGTTTCTTTACAGTATGAAGAGCACAAAGAAGTCTTTAACTTAAATGTTAGCACTTTTTTTATTTTATGGGATTGACAGAAAACAGTAATTTGCGCATGTAGTAACATCACTCATTTGTATGGTCCGACCCCACAGAATTACATGAAATGCGCAATTCGTGTGCGTCAAATGCACTTCTTGGTAAAGACGGCAACAAATTTTCGCATGCACGATATACTGTATGTCGAATGTAACTCCAGAACGAACGGGGAGGAGATTTTCGTCATGCGTGCAGAGATGAAAACGGATTGAAAATTTCTTGCGTGTCAAACACGTCGGGTCAAAGTGTTTCTGGCCCGGTTTTATTTCAGTTTTATTTTTTAAAAGAAAAAAAAAAGAAATTAAGAAAAATGCTCACTTTGGAATTTTCTGTTCGATACTGGTGCCTGAGGACTGAAGATGATTAGTCATGCAGTATGAAGGAAGAGTGTCCCTTTCTTGTAAGGAGGCAATGATGTAAATACCATCCACATTTTGGAAACTTTCAACATAACCTAAGCTTGTGAAAGTTGGTGTTGCTGTGAAATATATTCTGAAGCTTGATGTGTTATCAAGAAAACAGAAAAAAAAACTGAACTTAAACAAACAAGTTACTTAATCCAAAAATTTTGACTGTAGCGCCATCAGGATTAGGTAGAAAAGCCTTAACATTACTGAAGTGGGATTTTTGACGCTCGCAGATGTGTATGAAAATGTGTGCGTGCGTGGGTGCGTGTGTGTGTATATATCATCATTGTCAGCCATGGTCAATCTACCACTGCCGCCCCTGTGGCGTAGTGGTGTAAGCGATGGCCTCTGATCATTCGTCCGAAAGGGGTCCGGGTTCGAATCCCGGTGAGGCATGGATGTTGTGTTTGTCTTACGGCACTGGCTCTCAACCTTCCCTGGAACCAGTGACCCTAAATTAGGGACAGGCGACTGCTTATAACCCATTGAGTTGCTCACGGTGGTCGTTAAACCCCCAATCGCCGCCCCGGTGGCGCAGTGGTCTAAGGCGTTGGCCTCTGATCATTCGTCCGAACGGGGTCCGGGTTCGAATCCCGGTGAGGCATGGATGTTGTGTTTGTCTTACGGCACTGGCTCTCTCCCTTCCCTGGAACCAGTGACCCTAAATTAGGGACGGGCGACTGCTTATAGCCCATTGAGTTGCTCACGGTGGTCGTTAAACCTCCAATCAAAAAAAAAAAAAAAAAAAAAACAATCCAAAAAAAAAAAAAAAATTAATCTATCACTGCTGAAAGAAGGTGTCCTCAAGTTTTTTCCACAACGGTCTGTCTTGAGCCACTCTCCTCCATGTCACTCCCGCGTGCTTTCGAATTATATCTGCAATTTGGTTTGTAAATTTATGACACTACTTTAATTTACCTTATATATATATATATATATATATATATTGTCCTGGTCGTGCCCGGGTACAAAATGTCTGACCCGTTTCCAATTCTGCTTACTTTGCAGTTGGAGGTACTGTGAGAATTGGTACTAAGAAACGAGTAGGTTAACACAGGGGAATAGGCAATCACGTCTTATTTCGAGGAGGTTTAATTTCGTATTCCGGTACTTAAAATATAGTTTCTTCATGTTCAGCATCAATACCTCTTTTTTTTTACTTCGCACACTTAGAAAAGATTTCTTTGCCTTATAATTGATATATTTTGTCAGCCAAACTCAACTTTTAATATCCTTGTCAGCCGTACTGAAGTTTTTATATCCTTACAGATCGAAAATCAATCGGTGCAGGCGCTGAGACATCACCGAAGGATAGCAGTGGTTCGTGGTCAGAAAAGTGTTGTGTCTCGGGATCTTCCAGTGTACCAGCGGGCGCTGGAGCGACATGGCTTTTCGGCTCACACTCCACCGTGGTACAAGAGACATCGCTTGATAGAAAGAAACAGCACAGTGTACTTTGTAATGGACAGTAAGTTTCTTTTTCTTGCTTTCTTTAAATTACCTAATCGTACCAATGGATTTTTAGGGATGTGGACTCTGAACGACGCTTTTGTCATATTTTCAGCAAATATAGATGCATAGGAAGATTCCAAAATTCAGTTCCAGAAATTAGAAGATTTATACTTGGTGAAATGAAGTCTGAGGGGCCACGCATACTTCATACATGGATGTGATACAGCGGAAGAAGATACGGGTGAATTTGTATAACGGAAGAAAGTGTACGACAGCCATTTAAAAGCTTTTGCCTGATGTTTTTGTTCTGGGCAGAAAATTACGTTCGAAAATCTCAAACTTCATGAGAAGGTTATTAAAAAACATATTTGCCACCATTATTTTTAATGTAGTGTCTATCCTTTTCTGTGACTTGACGCCATCTATAAACAAAACCCTTTATTTATTATTATCTCTCTTCCTGTACATTTTCATCTCTATCGCCATTTTAGTCACTTCGTAGTATGTTCGCACGATGTACATGTTCATTTCTGGACTCAATCCCATGCGTTGGCCTGCACTTCGGTCCGGCTTGGTCTAGGGCTTAGCAGCTCTAGAAGCATATCTACGGACAATGGTGGAAACGAAGAAAAATGCTCTTCCAATGACGGTCGCTTGGCATCACCTACGGGTTGATAAGAACGGACAATTAACGTCGGAACTTTTGCACTCGGCTCCCATACAGGTGAATCTACATTTCACCAGGTATAAGTACTCCCTGGAAGTACGTACCGTGTGCCCTCGTTTTGCTGAAGCGGAAATAAAAGCCTCAGGGTGTTTTGCCTGAGACTCACTGGCAACACTAAAATTTCGTGCTTTCTCTTCCTGCGCGCCAGGGAGAGTGGACACCCAGTTCGAACGCCTAATGGTACACAATAGGTCGGTGTACCTAAAAACGGAGGAAATCCCCATCAAAATAAAGTTCCACACAGACATACAGTGCCTCGCCGAAAAGTTGTGTTTGGAGCAACCTTCAATCCGGCTGCTCCATCCCAACATGACGTATATACATTCGCAGTCTTCGGTTCCCCGGAGAATATTGGAACAGGGACTGGTGGCCCTCTTACTGGACCTGGTCCGCCACAGGTGTGCTAAAACTTGTGGTGGCGGCTCTAACAGCTCTTCTGCTCCTCCTGTTGTTCATCTCAACAATGCTCACCTGTTGTCGACGCTAAGATGCCTACAACTGGTGATACCTTTCGGTTGCACGATGTCATGCAACAGCTATTGGAAAAAAAAAACCAACGTAGATAAATTAACTGAAATTATTAAATGGAAAAGACTAATACACTGAAAGACTGTTGTTTTCCTTGTAATAAAATAATACAGAAGTCTTTTGCAGAAGTGGAAAAGCGCATTATGCCGGCGCTCATGTACTTTTTTTATAATGTGTTATCAAAGGTGGAGGAACCAATTATTTTAGTTTTATATTATTAGTGTTTTGTAAATAGTGTGTTTAATTAGCCAAAATTTTCATAAAGTAGCATTGTAAGCTGTACAAATGCCTGGCACACCCCTAGCCAGAATAGAGTTCAGCATAGATGGGAAAGATGTAGCCAGCAAAAGCTTGTACCCTGGTAACCCAACAATTCGCGTCCAGTTCGGTGGTCATTGACCCCCCTAGCACGGACTTCCGTGGGGAAGGGGAGATAATGTTGCCGTGGAACTACTTCATAGTTCGGGTCACATTGTTTGCGGCCTAATTAAATACAAAGACCAGGAGTAATTTACCTAAATATTTTTTTTTTACTTAATTTAAATTATTTTTCCTTTGCTTCCTTCCTGCCTCATAAACCCCCTTTTCCCCACTGGAGCAGAAAACCCAGGTGGTCAAAACAGTTTGCTGGACACCCGTGGAGAAGGACCAAGGAATTCATCTTCTTTTCACTCCTGTGAGAAGAAGCACGGCATTCACAAAATTTACGAAATGGCCCCAGTGTTAGCGTTGCTGGTGGGACAATACATCTCGGTATTTCAGGAGTGCACATGCAAGAGTCCGAAACGTGGTCAGATGAATAGGCGAGATGCGGTTTACGACCATCTCCTCGATGAGGGAGGCACCAGCGAAAGTCGTAAAGTATACATCGCGGTGTCACAGGAAAGTCGTAACTCTGGCAGAGGAAAGCCCCTTTAAATTCTTCGCTATTCATCCGAGCGCAAAAATATGTCCGATTGAATTCGCAAAAGCATCACCTGCACAACAAGCCAGCTGCCGCGAACGAAAAGGTAGCCAAGTGGACCAGAGGGCCAACCAATAGCCACTAAGCCCAAGCACTGGTCAGCTAAGCTGACCAAACCAGACCCCAGGCGAAGATTTTGTAGAAGGTTGTAGGCACGCCCCTATCACGTGAAAAATTAAAGAGATGGAAATATATAGGCAGAAAAAAAAGACATAGAAGAAGAGAGATAGAAAAATTCGTATCGGAGATTCATATAGTCAGGAGGAGTCATATTCGAAACGCTGATTCACAGATAGGACACAAATGTTTTTTCACGTATAGTATTCGGAGGTCAGAGGATAGATGTTCGAGAATGAGACAGATTAGGTAGTTAGGAAACGTACAGGGTACGCGGTCCCAGCCGTGGCAGCATAGTAGCTCGAGAGGTACAGTGAAGTATCCACGCGGTCAACAGAAGGTTTCAACGAGCGGCAGCTCAACACGAAGGAAGGTAAGATGACGTTATTTTCTCCAATTCCAGTTCCAATGTGAACTAAATATATACATATGCATGATCGCTATGCCTCCTCGAAATAGAGTGAGGGAGTTAATTTAAAGTTAAGCTCAGGGATGTAACAGGCTTACGCAGCAGTGGACCAGTAAATATGGCTAATTCTAATATTTTTTTCATTTAACGTAACTTTTATTTTGCCTCCACCTGAAGGATGTATTACTCAAATATACTTTTTCTTTTAATAAATTTTGTTAATTGCTTAACCTGGTGTAGCTAACTTTTCTAGGCTGTGTATATTCCTCTAAATTCACAATTTGCGGCATATGGGTTTTTTACGAATACCTCGTAACGAACCCATATGAAACACAACGCGACGTCCGTAAACTTTGAGATTGAGTTCTTTACACTTATGGGAATGCAACCTTACTGTTTTATCCAATTAGACGATGAATAAGTATTCAGCGACCACCGTACTACCGGTGACGTGGTAATATTTTCTAAGTCCCCGTCAAAAACACCTTTTTGGACGATAATAAAATCTACAATATTTCCCTTGCGAATATCCATAATCGAATACATACAGTATTTGGCGCAAAAACCTGGCGAATCAAACTGTCCATCTCCACTCACCCAAATTTCGGAATAGCATAATTTTAAATCATCAGTAATTTGTTTTTTCATACGGTGCCACGTAAATTTCATTATTGGCCCAATTAAAAATTTCACCACTTTGTAAAAAGTAGTTACTGAGTGCTTGTATACCAAGGGTTTTTAGCAAAATCTGTAAATTGCTTAAAATTCATTCAAGGTGTGTAAATTGCATCAGAAAGTGTGATGACTAAGGAACAGGACACGTGGAACACAAGGAGTGAAATTCCTGACACTAATTACCTCGTACTTTCCCTCACAACCCCTACCACACGGAGTACACAGATGCCGCTGGTGCGAGAAATGGTCTGACTGACCGTTTGTCTCATAACCCACTGGAAACAACAGGCCCTGAAACGAACGGCTGCTACTGAGGTCATGTGACCAACTTAGTCCCAGCTCCCAGCTACCGTGTGTGCGTCGTCTCAGCTATCAGTAATGTGCTCATGATCTGAGAGAATAGCGGGAGAATTTCATAAAACGTGAGCTGATGGAAACTTCGAAGATTGTGTTGCAATATGTATAAAATGTGCTAAAATTTAGTTCACAAATTACTTTGAAAGTTTTATACAAAATGAAAGAAATGCTAATGTTTTAACGAAACTGACAAAGTACCTACGTATTTGCGAAGTTTTCGCTTAGAATTCCAGTTAATGGGAACTTTGAAATTGGCCGCACAAAATAAATGAAATCTGCTGTTGTTTTGTTGACAAATTACTTAAAAAGTTGTTGCACGAAATGCGAATATTTTAATGTTTTTGATGGCATATGATTCCAAAATGGCGGCTTGTTACATTTTTTGTTTCGCTCCTGGGGAGCTCTCTGTTGAATTTTTGCGGAACTTTTTCAATTTCCTTCTATTTTTATTAAGGGACTTTGCTCCGCCACCATTGCCGAAGTTCTTGCGCCAGTATGTTTGGTTTCGACCTATACCTGTAATGTTAACATTACCGGTGTGCGGTGTCGGTGTGTTCCTTATTCATGGATTACTAAAGAAGGGAAACCCACGTACTTTTTGTTTTTCTTTTGTTTGACGTGAACATATTTTTAGTTTTTTTTTTTTTTACTCTCGTTATTTTTTGGAAAGGCGGACGTTTGTCGTTTGAACTTATAGTACTTCGTAAATCTACCACTAAGGAAAACAAAAGCAGTACAAAAAACGTTTCCGTAAGATGTATACATCTTACCGAAATACTAAACCGTTAAACAACTGAGATAGCTTTACCAACAAAACATATGAGTAACAAATCCTTTTTTCAATGTATATACGTATAAGTAACTAAACTTTGCACGTTATATAACTTAAGACAGAAAAGGAATTTTATATATCAGTAACTGAAGGAGCCAGCAGGTAGAAGTAGAAATAATAACACTCCAACATTTTCTTCTGTTGTAGTGGTAAATGGACGTTATATGTTATTACGAGTGTTAATTTGTTTTTCTTTGGAAAGAAAATCACAATAATAAATCTAAATAATAAAATATATGCAATTTCACAGCAGCATAGTAACGGACTAATGGACTTCACCTGCAGTTCAAAGCATGGAAGTTGAGACCTTCTTGGTCACATGACTAAATCGTTTCAGGGCCTCTTGATTCCAGTGGGCTATGGTTCGTCTAGCGTGACGTCATCACCACAAACTTTCTTAGCTGTTTACTCAGCTCCCAATGGCCGTAGGGAAACAAATTTCGGCTCTATGAGCGTCACCCGCATAACATGACAGCAGAAATTCATATTTTGGAGGGCCTTTTTTTTTAAGTTTACTGTTACTTTAACTTATTGTACAGATGATTGATTATACGATGTCTATTCAAGTCTTTGGACAACTTAAGACAAAAACTATTATGGCTATCAAGAGTAAATTTTATATTTAGGAAAGGGTTTTTTTTTTTTTTTTTTTTGTGAAAAAATGCTATAAAAAAGTACTTTTCACCTTTTCTCAAAGAAACATAACTGAAAGACATTGTCAACTTAAAAAAATAAAGTTGCAAAGCATTTTATTGCTTCGAAAAATCAGGATGAAAAATGCTTCATTTGTGAAAAGTCCTCCTACAGAAAAAATAATTATTACAAACCTATTCAGAAAAGCAAATAGGCTCAAGCAGAAAATAAAAGGACTAAATAACTCACATTGATGACAAAAAAACAAAATTTCAAGGTCTCGGAATGCGTTTTACGATGTACATGACTGGAATCCCCAAGTGTCTGTGGCTCAGTGGTTAATGGCATGCGTTACACGTTCAACGAGCCCAAACGGTGCGGGTTCAATCCTGATTGGAGCAGAAAGATTACCGGGGGGAAAGGACTGAAAATGCATGCTGAATTTCAGTTTAATTACGGAAAAACCTGAAATGGATTTTTCTGAAATAAACGGTATTTCTGACTACGGAAAATCTGTGAAAATACGGAAGTTAAAATAAAGAGGCACTTTTAAAAGCGAAAATTTCTGTAAAACACGGACACCTGCCGGCAACTTTGCTGCACGTTATTTTTAGAAATTATTCGTGAATTCACACCACTTATTTTTTTAAGTGTACATTTTTCTATTTGTACCAGTGCTACACGTCACCCAACTGTTAGAGTAGAGTGCTGTGGTAGCAGCTCTACATGTAGCACGCTAGCTACATCCTTATTACGAATTGAAACTAAGCCTTTCATAGCAGAAAAGAAATTACGCCCTTATTATTCGATTCCTTTTTCGTCTCGTCATAGCGTGATTTCTAACTCTTTCAGAATTAATTCTCCTCTAACCATATTTTATCATACAATTATTAGAGCAGTTTCTTACCTTTTCTGCTCTTATTTGCCTTGGTTCTTAACTTTTCATGCAGTGCTTATGGACTCCTGAGGCACTTTGCGATGGAAAATACAGCATCCTAAACAAAAATAAATAACACGCGATATTTCCGACGAAGATAAATTAGATGGCTCCTTCTATCTTTTTTTTTTTTTTTTTTTTTTTTTTTTTGGAAGGAATAAAGCTTGATTTTTTCAAAGAATGCTTGTGCCACGTGTATATGAACTTCTGAAGAAAGTGGCCATTAGCATATTCATGGCAAATGTATTTTGCAAGAGAAGATTTAGCAATCGTACGGGGAAACTGATAATTAGATTCACGACGCTCTGTTAGTGTTCTGATTACGTAACTCCTGTTTCTTGACGAGCTTTCTAAATAAAAAAACAAGAGTAAAGGGGGAAAAAAACATCATCACTGGTCTTGATTTTGCTTAACAAATGGATACATCATTAAGGTAGAATCCTCCCGAGAAAACGAATGAGTTTCACTTCTGGAAGCGCAGAGATCCACTTCTCCTTGATTATATGTGGAAATGAACTCATGTCATGTTCACACTGTGTGACCTTCTTTCTCTTATCATTATTTCGAGGAATTCCAACTATTCCACGCTTTTTTTTTTTTTTCTCAGCTGTACGTAATTATTTGCTGCGATATTTAAATGAAGCAAACAAGTTTGTAGAAGATACTGGTAGGATTCTCACAAAGATAAAAACTTCACCGGAGTTTTTGGCTTCATTGCCGTTGAGAATTCACCTAATGCGGTGATGGTAATATTTGATCAAATAAAATGTTTTATTCATTCAGTCAAATGAAATGGAGATAGAGGCTCTGTTGGAAACATTTGTTTGAGTTAATTAACCGGGGCGAGGTTAAACAAGGCGGTTTTTGAGTGAGCCACCAAGTACCGAAGAATGATTTATTAGAATCTATTGAATAAAAGGAAGCTGAAATTGACGGCACTGAAAAATAATTCCCCTCACATTGATGAGTGGTAATTTCGTCAACAACACTGGTTTCCATAAATTAAGGAACAAGCAAAAAAATAATGGTAACTCAAAAAAAATACATTTCGAAATGTTACAAAATTTGGTAAAAACCTGTATCATATCGTACGTTAGAAAAAGACATTAGCACATTTCGTAAGAAGCATTTCATTCCGACAAAAAACTCAGAACCAGGCAAAAGATAAAGTGACTAAATGAAATTTCCAAAGTACCTCAATAGCGAGTGTGGTCATTCGTCACAGCAATACAGGCCTCAAACATGTTTTATGCTGTTGATGATGGTGTCTAAGAACTCAGAAGGTAACAACGACCATTTTTCGTGCGAAACTTCTCTAAGGCCCTCCATGTCTTATAGAGGGGGTCGAACGCAGCAACACTTCTCCCTACAGCATCCTAAACACGATCGATCGGGTAAAGATCGGGTGACCAGGCTAACTATTGCATACAGACAATAGTCTGTTCTTAAAAATATTGTTCTGCCAGCCATGGAGCCTTATCGTATTGTAGGAGCAACGTATTTCCTGTAGGCGAACCAGGGGCGCATCCAGAGTGCTTCGCTAGTGTGTTAGATGGGGCACACGATTACAATTGAAGCAGAGTAAAACAGTAGCACGTTATTATTTCTCTTGTTGTCGACTTTCTCGGCAGGAGCCGGGAAGCATAAGGCGGAGATATTCATCTGAAGCCTGGAAATTCAGGAATTTTCTAGTGATATGGCAGATTTGTAGAATGACTGCGTTTTGGATTGGGTGAAGCAGTCTCTCTGGCAATCCTAACTCCTCGAGGTTTTTCAGAAAGCTATTTGGTGCCACTGCGGTTGCCGAAATGACAACTGGTACGATCTGCTGTATTATGCTTTGTTTCCAGATACTTTGGATTTCCGTTCGCAAGTTCTCTTATTTCGAGATTTTCTCAGATACCGTTCGTTCTTTGGGTGTTTTCCGTAAGTGGAACCGTTACATCTATCGGTTGTGTCTTGGTCAGCTTTTTCTCTACAATTACAATATCAGATCAATTTTGGTCTATGGTTTTCTCTCTGATGATAGGTTTGTCCCAGTACATGATATGATTCTGGTTTTGGAGAATAGCTTCTGGTTGGTACATGTAATAAGATGGTGTATAGACTTGGATAAGACCATATTTAACGCCAAGCTCTTGATGTAGGATCTTGGCTACCTGGTTGTGTCTATTAAGGAGCATAGCTTTGGATACAGCCATATTTATAGGATATTGACTACCCGGTGGTGTCGTCTATTAAGTGGTATAGGCTTGGATAAGGCGATGTTCAACGCCAGGCTCTTGATGTAGGATCTTGGCTACCTGGTTGTGCCTATTAAGCAGTATAGCCTTGGATAAGGCCATATTTAAGACAAGGCTGTTGATGTAGGATCTTGGTTACTTAGTTGTGTATGTTAAGGTATTGTTTTGAAGCAAGAAGAGAGCAGCCGGCTAAAATGTGGTCAGGAGTTTTTCCACGCACACATTCTACATGTGCAGCTTTCATTTTACCTTTCTTGCAGTTCTGGGTTCCGATAACGCGGTCTTGAATGAAGAATCTCTCGGTTTCTGGATTAAGCTGACCTTTATTTAACCGTTGTAGCGATAAGTTGTAACGTACCAGAAGATGTGACGTACCTGCCAGAAGGACGCACACGACATAAAGGCAGATAGGAATCAGAATAAAATGTCCGCGTAGCTCAATTGGTAGAGTGACTTATTCCGGAATGAGGGGATCCGGGTTCGAATCCTGGCGTGGATAGAAATGACGGAGAAATTTACTTCGTTATAATGGCGCCCGAACTATCCGGATGACCCGACCGTTCAAAATCTCGCAATGGTGTGATGTTATTTCCACACCGCGAGATAGGAAAAATAAGAAAATCCCTTCTCCAGCACTTCGAAAAAAAAAAAAATAAGGGGTAGATGATTTAACGTACCAGGAGATGTGACGTACCTGCCAGAAGGACGCACACGACATAAAGGCAGATAGGAATCAGAATAAAATGTCCGCGTAGCTCAATTGGTAGAGTGACTTATTCCGGAATGAGGGGATCCGGGTTCGAATCCCGGCGTAGACCAAAAATGACGGAGAAATTTACTTCGTTATAAAGTTTTTGACAATGTTTTCCAGATCTAAGGACTTTGGGTATTTACCGTGAAGAAGTTTGCTTTTCCAACTTTACAGTGGATTTAAATTACTTTCTGATTGAAGAATGAACTCAGAAGTATTCAGGTTCAATGGAGTAAAGCCTTCATCAGCTGCAGCCACCACTATATTGAGGACACGTTTCCCCTACGAAGTACTGTTTGAATTGTCTCCCTTGTTTTCTGCAAAGGTCTGTGTAAAGATTATTATTATTTTTAGAGATTCCACCTCTTTCTGAGGTTTTTTTTTCTGTTCCTTTTCAAGTTCCTGGACAACTGAGAGAAAGAAATACCACTTCACAGACTTGGTACGACGTACCAAGTCTGGGAAGTGGTATTTCTTGGTACGACGTACCAAGTCTGGGAAGTGGTATTTCTTTCTCTCAGTTGTCCAGGAACTTCCTTACTATCCTACAAGTGTTCAGGATAGCTGCCTTTTGTAGTTCCATGTAGGTGTTAGGTTGAAGGTCTAGTATCTGTATAGAGCTGTGAATGGTGTTAGGTACAACTCCTGTGGCTGATATTACTATGGGGACGGTGGTGACGTTCTCCATAAGCCACATTTCCTTGACTTCGTATCGTAGGTCGTTATACTTTGACAGCTTCTCTCGGTGCGTCTTCTAGATGTTGCACGTGTTGGGTACGGCTATGTCAGTGAGGTACGTTGACTTCTCCTTGTCAACCAGGACGATGTCGATCCGATTGTGGGGGGATGGTCTTATCTGTTCTACTCGATCTGTCCCAGTACATCTTGTGGGTATTGTTCTCTAGAGGCATTGTTGGCTCATACTTGTAGTAGGAGACAGGCTCAGTTGTAATGAGGTGGTACTTTCTTGCCAATTTCTGAAGCACAGTCTTAGCGACTTGATTGTGCCTGTTCGTGTACTCTGTTTGCGTGAGGACACTGCACCCTGCTGCGATATGTTGGATGGTCTCTTGTACTTGATGGCATTGCCGACATGTGTAGCTTTCCACTGGCATGTCCTTCAGGATGTGCTTCCTGTAGTTTCTGGTGTTTATAACTTGATCTTGAATAGCCATCAGGAACCCTTCGGTCTCGGGGAAGAGTGATCCGTTTGTTAGCCATGCATTGGATGCAGTCATATGCAGTCGTTGAGCTTGGTCTTCATTAGTCTCCTCAGCCTTTGGTTGTATTTGGCGGCTAGATTGCTTATGATTTCTTTGCGTTCTAGTTAGCGTGCTTGAAGCATACCAAAGTAGTTATAGACTTCTTCTTCCTTCGTAGCCGCGATCTGTTCTCCGGTCTTCAGTTGGTAGCTACGTGCATCATGCTTTCTTTAGTTCACACCTAGATTATTATTATTATTAAGAGAACATTTGGTAGTAAAATAAATGCAGTAAAATAAAGCCGAAAAACGGAGCAAAACTTTTCAATCAATGTATAATATCTATTATGACATATGGCGCTGAAACCTGGCCTATCAAGAAAATCATCTTAGACAAATTGCAAAAAAAACAACGTAAAATGGAAAGATCTCTACTAAATGTAAGACTTCAGGGTAGAATAATGAATACTGATATAATAAGATCCAGAACAAAATTTGTAGACATAAGTGAAAAGATACTCAATTTAAAATGGAAATGGGCTGGCCATATAGCAAGAAGGGAAAATAATAGATGGACTAAAATGTAACAGAATGGAGACCGTACAAAGGAAAGAGAATAGTGGGAAGACCAGAGGGAAGATGGATGGATGATATAAACAAAACTGTAGGAAAGCTGTGGAATAGACAAACCCAAGACAGGAAAATTTGGAAAGAGATGAGGAAAACCTATAGCCTCAATTGGCTATAAAAAGGGTTCGAGGAAGAAGAGAAAATTTATGACTAAAACTGAAAGCGAAGATGAAATCTTAAAGATATTGAAATATTTTGTATTCATTTTAGATATATTAAACCATTTACCATTAAATTTATTTTTCCTCTTCTTTTCACTCTGTTATGCACTTGTATCTCATAAGTCACTTGTATCTCATAAGTACAACTAAATATTTTTCTTGTGAGAGTACGGTGTAATTTCATTTGAGGTTTTCCTTTTTATTGTTCAAGAGGATGCACTGAAAATGAAAAAAAAAATAAAGAACTGAAAAAGAAAGTGTTTACTCCAACATGGTCCTGCGTGTGTTCCCAGTATGACTACTGAGTAGGTCGTCCAAGCAAAGTAAACAAAACTTCCAAAGTTGTCATAAGCTTTTGACTTATCAGCGCACATACGTTCATTGTCAAAAAATAAAATGCCGAACTAAGTTGTTCATTTGCTGATGTAAACTAAAACATCCCACAAACGACAGTGAATGCACTCAGCCTTAAATGAATCGTTTTCATCTTGCGTCAAGGATTTGTTTTAGAGTCACGAGTGAAGCAGTGTGCTTGTTCTTCGGTTCTGGTACCTTTCTTTCCCTGGAATCAGCAGTCTAAAATTTAATTTGAGGATCTCTTCTGAGTCTTCGATGTTGAACGAGTTCTATAAACAAACTAAACAACGGAAAAGAGAAGACAATCAATTGCATTTGAAAGGCAATCGAATTGTGAACGAATATTAGATACTCAAGCTCGTTCATGTAGTAACTTTCTTCTTACCAATCTTGCTGTTCAAACATTCTATTAATATATGCGCGATATGCACAATGTCTTCTATTCTCAAAAATTATTTTCCGTCCCGAACTTATCTAACATAATCGAAGCAGAACTAGGAAATAACCTCATTAAGATGAATGTATGCTGGAGTGACATGTTTTGCATGAGTCATGTGGTGTCATGTTTAGCATACGTGATGTGGTGGCATGTTTAGCATACGTGATGTGGTGGCATGTTTTGCATACATAATGTAGTGGCATGTATTGGATGCACGATGTATTGGCATGTTTTGTATACATGATGTGGTGATATGTTTGTATACATGATATAGTGACACGCTTTTCGCATATATGATGTAGAGGCATGCTTTTTGCATATATATTTTGGTGGCATGCTTTTTGCACATATGATGTGGGAACATGCTTTGCTTACACGATATGATAGTATGTTTTGCTTGCATGAAGTGGTGGCATGTTTTCCTTACATTAGGTGGCGTATGTTTTTGCATACATGATATGGTGGGATGTTTTCCTTACATTAGGTGGTGCTATGTTTTGTACACATGATATGGCGGGTGGTGTGCTTTGCATACATGATATGGTGGCATGTTTTGCATACATGATATGGTGGCAAGTTTTGCATAGAAGATATGGTGGCATGTTTTGCACACTGATAGGGTGGTATGTTTTGCATGCTAATAGGTTGGCATGTTTTGCACACATGATAGGGTGCATGATTTTACATACACGAAGTGGCACATGTGTTTCATACATAATGTGTTGGCAGTTTTGCATATATGGTGTGGTGGCAGATTTTTACATACATGATGTGCTGGCATGCCTTTGCATACGTGATGTGGTGTCACGTTTATCGCTACTGGCTCGAAACAAACAGCTTCCTTGTCATTTTGCACCAAAATAACTAATCTCACGCAAGCTCTTATTTATCATCAGTCTTTTTATCGTAGTAAAAAAAAATCCTGTTCTTAGTATCGGTATTTTTCCTTCGGTCTGCGGCACCATATCTCTGTACCTATTAGTCGGATTTGAGAAATTCTTTTTCCGTTGAATAACTTCAACTTTAAAAGCAATGATCTACATCTTCTGTTCTTAAGATGCAAAGTTTTGCCACTATGGGGTTGTAAACACACATGACTGTTCATCCCGATATTTGTTTCTTTGAGTTAATTATTTACTTCATCAAGGCAACGATATGCATTCCCGTGACGAACAAACGTCCCTCATGGGGATAAATTTTCCACCGATTCATTCTTTCCGCAAGAGAGCGTAAATGTATATTTCCATTTGAAATTATATCTTCTCTTCTAACATGGATATTGAACAAAATTCTATTTTTATGGTGTACCTCTTACTGAGCTAAGCATTTATGTGAACTTTCAACATCTACTGTGAAATATTAGTGCCCCGAATATACATTACTAAGCCTTGTATATACTTCTGTAGTATATACAGGGCTTCAAACATTTCATGCTGGCCCACCAGTCAGGTAAATATCTCACTCACCAGTCCTACGGCTCGCAAAAAACAACAAAAAAACAACAACTCAGTACTGAAAATGGAAAGCTAATTATATATAGCTAAACAGTTGTAAATAGTCAAAAATAGTCATTGTAAATAATCAAAAATAGTTGCCACCCCGGTGGCGCAGTGGTCTAAGCGATGGCATCTGATCATTCGTCAGAAAGGGGTCCGGGTTCGAATCCCGGTGAGGCATGGATGCTGTGTTTGTCTTACGGCACTGGCTCTATCCATTCATTGGAACCAGTGGCCCTAAATTACGGACGGCAGACTGCTCATAGCCCATTGAGTTGCTCACGGTGGTCGTTAAACTTTCATTTAAAAAAAAGTCAAACAGTTTCTTCTGTGCCGTCATAAAAAACTGTTGAGATCATAAATATTCGAAAATCGCACAATTTTTGGAACGGTGTCGAAAGGCAAGTTGTAAGCGACTGACACAAATGCGAGTCACAACAAACGCAAACAACGATGTTCTTCAAGGGATGAGATAACGAAAACGATAAATATATCGATATTTTTCTTCCAATATATCGCAGAAGAAAAACATTAAACTATTTTGGAAAATGGTGTTTTAAAGTTTGATTTGTTAAAAATTTGTACGCATCTATTGAATAATATTTTAATGGTAACCTAATTTAAACGATTAACTATTGTATAATAACCAAACTCAGTTTTCTCCCTCTAGAATAGGTGATGCCAGAATCCTTCAATGTATTTGAACTGTCCCAACAGCTTGACCTACAACAGCAATTGGCTAAGCGGTAGCTCGCAAGGCGCATGTGACTCTTATACTGGTTGTCTTTTCCCACAGCATTTGGGGAAATCATTCGACCGGGCTTGCGGCTTCTTGTCTCATGTTCCTTGTTAAGCACACCGTGCCCGGATGTTTTAACTCACGGCATTCGCTGTCTAATTTCTTTCGCGTGGAAGAATTCCCATGCTGGCACACAAACACGCATCAGTTCTATGAATTAAAATAAGCGTTATTAGAAAACTAACTGATATTTTTACGTTTCTAGAAATAATCATAACTGTATAAATAATTGCCGATTGAATTTAAACTGCCCTACTGAATTTCTTACTTGTCAAATATTTTAATTCGCAGAACTGATTTATGTATTCACGAAATGCTGGAAAAAAGAAATTCATGGAAGCATTTCGTGAATACATACACTGCTGGCCACCCAAAATGCAACACCAAGAAGGACACGAGATAGCAAAGCCAGATTTACTGGACAAATAACAACAGATACAAATATGAAACGATTGAGCTTACAGGCCCGTGCGACTTGCGGAACACGCAGACATCAATAGTTCGTGTGGCCCCCATGGCTGGCAATAACGGCCGCTACACGCCGAGGCATCGAACGAAAGAGACTTTGGATGTGGGATTGAGGTATGTCGGTCCATGCTGCTTCCACACGTTGCCACAGTTCATCAGGCGTAGCCGCGGATAGTGCTTGCCGGGCCACTCGGTTCCCGATCAGCGACCAGACGTGTTCGATGAGCGACATATCGGGAGAACAGGTAGGCCACGGAAGCAGTGACACCTGGTGGGCCGTGAAGAATTGTTGCACGATGCGTGCCACGTGCGGGCGCGCATTGTCCTGTTGAAACGTGGCCGCTGGCAGGTCCTGCAGGTAAGGGAGGACTACAGGCTCCAAAACGTCGGAGATGTAGCGGTGGCTGTTGAGTGTACCGGTGATGCGTACCAGAGCGGGTGCGGGTGTCATATCCAATTGCGCTCCAAACCATAACGCCAGGCGACGGACCGGTATGGTGATGCATAATGCAGGCGTCATACAGTCTCACGCCGCGGTGCCCCCACACGGATCCGACCATCGTGGTGTTGCAGGCAGAAGAGGGATTCGTCGGAGAAGAAAATGTCGTGTCATTCCGTAGTCTAGGTGCGGCGTTCAACGGCCCACTGCCGCCGCACTCCCCGGTGGTGTAACGTCAATAGTAATCGGAGCAATGGGCGCCGTGCGACAAGTCCCCGCTCTTTCAGACGATGTCGAACGGTACGTGCTGACATAAGTTGTTGCCGCGGCTGCGGCAATAGCTCACGTCGGTCCGTCCGCCACTCCTGCACCCACCGAATCCATACTCGCTTCACTGTGGCTGGATGTCGTTCCACACGGGCGCCGATGACTCGGTACGATAAACCGCTGTCGCGATAAACCACTATTCATCCTCTGTCGAACTCCGAAACGTGCTGGAATGACTGCCGTATTCTGCGACGAGGCACCAGGAAGCTTTCCACGCACAGGTCCAGCAGCACAACACACTTCCACTACTTACACCCCGCCTTCTGTGCACCCTTCTTATAGTGCTTCTCGGTGGCGTGCCGGGCGCACATGTTTTGCATATGCCCTGCAATGCTAATCGTTTGCATGTCCTCTCGCGGGCGACGCATGCTGCGAATTTCAGACCAATCGGATGCTTCCTTCTTGGTGTTGCATTTTGGGTGGCCAGCAGTGTATATTGATAGTAGTATCTGACCTAGCAGCGTAGCGCAGACCGATAGAATATCTAGGGCTTTTTATCTTACATAATATATTTAATTGCTATATATATATGCCAGGAATCTCAAAACACATTGCAACATCTTTCTAAAAATAAATCAAACCTTACAATCCGATCTCATCAGGGGAACACCGCTCGTGGATCATAATCTTTCGAAACTCAACAAAAGTCGGAATAACCCAAGACCCGCTGAGGTGCTCCCTAGGTCATGCTAGACAGACGCTGAGGTGCTGCTGCCTGCTGCCCTCAGCCGGTGTTGGGTAATTCCAACTTTTGCTGAGATTCGGCATACTGTCTACCACGACACAGGGAGCACCTCAGCGGGTCTTGGATTATTCCAACTTTTGCTGAGTTTCGAAAGGTCATGATCCACGAGTCGGTGTTCTCCTGATGAGATCGGCTTGAAAGGTTTGATTTTTTCTTTAGAAAGATGTTGCAATGTGTTTTGAGATGCCTGGCATTAATTTTATTTGAATTGTGGTTTGTGAGGGTTTTGTTTTTCAAATTGTGGTTTGTAGTGTTTTGTTGTGTGGTATGTTTTTATTGATATTATGTTGTGATTTGTTACAGTTTGTTGCTTTAGCGCTTCTGTACGAATTCTACGTTTGTACATTGTCTATTTTAGCTTGCTTTAATTTTATTAGTATATATATATTGAGGTCGAGAGGCAAAGGCAGTTTTTATTTGCTCCGATATCTTATGTTCCGAAAGAGAGATTGAAAAGGTGATTTTTGCATAAGATATCTTCCTCCATGAGGAATGTTTTTGTATTTTAATCGTTGTTTATAATCTTTTTTTTTTTTTTTTTTTGACGGTAAACGTTTTATCTTCTCAGCATTTTAAATTACCAAACTTTCTTTTTGATCATTAGACCTACTCATTACCCCCAAACTTCTTTGTGCCGCCCTGGTGGCGCAGTGGTCTAAGCGATGGCCTCTGATCATTCGTCCGAAAGGGGTCCGGGTTCGAATCCTGGTAAGGCATGGATGTTGTTTGTCTTACGGCACTGGCTCTCTCCCTTCCCTGGAACCAGTGACCCTAAATTAGGGACGGGCGACTACTTATAGCCCATTGAGTTGATCACGGTGGTCCTTAAACCTCCAATGAAAAATAAATAAAAACAACAACAACTTCCTTTTGGGGGGCTGGGGGTCACAAATTCCGTGGAGGCCTAAAACTGTATGGGGTCTTCCATTCCTAATTTGGGGCCATTAGTTCCGAGAAGGGAGGGATGCAAGGCTAGTAACGTTGGTTCGGCGTGTCTCACCCGGGTCTAGGGCGCAGGCGCATTTCGGACGAATAGCCATAAATATCCGGGGCTGTTAGAATGCCTCTGATCATTCTAACAGCCCCGGATATTTTATGGCTTTCGTATCTATATATAAATTGAACTTTTAAGAAAATCCGATTAACTTCTTTGGGAAAAAGTGCATGGTGGCATAACTGACTGTCATTCTCACTGCATGTTTCTTTTATTCTATTGAATTTAGAACCGGAAAATTACCAACAGAGTCCCGAAGAAGAGGAACCACGTGACTGGCAGATGCTGTTGTGCATGGCGTTCTCTGAGGCGGATCCGAATTCTTGCTTCGACTGGAAAGAAATCGTCTCCCTAAGACCCTACACAAGGGTAAGAGAAGGCTTTTCCTAATTTTTTTTCTCTTGTGTTTTTATTCAGGCTTAACAATGGAATGAATGCTTCCACAATAATATCGTGTTCAAGGTCTCTATGCCGCCCCAATGTCCGATTAATCTGAGATGCACAGTGCTGAGACGGGTCGAGCCCGGGCCCGAATAGGGCTCGGACTGCATAACACTTACTGGAGATCGGGCTCGGGCTCTGAGAGAGGGAAATAATTTTCATCCCTTTTTTTTCTTAATGTGATTTTGCATGATTTAGCACACGAAAGGTTTTTTACACCGTCTAGTTGTTAAATAGAATTCTTCGACAATTGTCTCTAGATGGAGAATGGGAACTCGGCAGGGCTATTCATTTCGGGCTGGGTAGCAAGTACCATAGGCCATGAATTACTGAATTTCTGCAAAGGAAAAGTTTTTTCAAGAACTACATATAGTAAATAGTAAGCTGATGAAATTTTGCTCTCTACCTCGACGGGGCAGCTCTCTGCTAATTCTTTTGAGCAACGTACGACGTAGATTGTTGTGCCTCCTTATTTTTCCTGTTGCACGGCCCCCGAAATATTACAGGAAGAAATTAATGGTCAAAGAAACTATAGAAATAGAAAGACATCCCTTCCCTAGTTGAGAAAGACATCGATTAATTGCATGGAGAGGAAAGAGTGGAAGTCTGGAAGAGAAGATTTTTTTTTAATGCCTAAACAGGTTAATTATAGTTTTCGGGCTCGTTCGGGCCAGGGCTTTACCTTGCAATATAAATTTTGGCCTCGTTCGGGCCAAGGCTTTACCTTGCAATATACATTTCGGGCTCGTTTGGGCCAGGGCTTTACCTTGCAATATAAATTTTGGCCTCGTTCGGGCTTGGCTTTACCTTGCAATATACATTTCGGGCTCGTTTGGGCCAGGGCTTTACCTTGCAATATAAATTTTGGCCTCGTTAGGGCCAAAATGAATTTAAATTTCGGGCTCGTTCGGGCCAGGGCTTAAACCTTGCAATATAAATTTCGGGCTTGTTCGGGCCAGGGCTTTACCTTGCAATATAAATTTCGGGCTCGTTCGGGCCAGGGCTTTACCTTGCAATATACATTTCGGGCTCGTTCAGGCTTGGCTTTACCTTGAAATATACATTTCGGGCTTGTTCGGGCCAGGGCTTTACCTTTCAATATAAATTTCGGGCTCGTTCGGGCCAGGGCTTTACCTTGCAATATACATTTCGGGCTCGTTCGGGCCAGGGCTTTACCTTGCAATATACATTTCGGGCTCGTTCGGGCTTGGCTTTACCTTGCAATATACATTTCGGGCTTGTTCGGGCCAGGGCTTTACCTTTCAATATAAATTTCGGGCTCGTTCGGGCCAGGGCTTTACCTTGCAATATACATTTCGGGCTCGTTCGGGCCAGGGCTTTACCTTGCAATATACATTTCGGGCTCGTTCGGGCTTGGCTTTACCTTGCAATATACATTTCGGGCTTGTTCGGGCCAGGGCTTTACCTTTCAATATAAATTTCGGGCTCGTTCGGGCCAGGGCTTTACCTTTCAATATAAATTTCGGGCTCGTTCGGGCCAGGGCTTTACCTTGCAATATACATTTCGGGCTCGTTCGGGCTTGGCTTTACCTTGCAATATACATTTCGGGCTTGTTCGGGCCAGGGCTTTACCTTGCAATATAAATTTCGGGCTTGCACTGACATCACAGGTTCTTAATATTGAGCCCGAACTTAGCTCTGGCTCCGACTTGCGACCGTTTGTCAATGTGGGTCCAGGATCATGTCCCTGATGAGGCGTGCTATCCTTCCCTGGAGTCAGTGGCCCCCGATTATGGACGGGCTACTAGTTATTGGCCCCTAGAGTTGCTCATGATGGTAGTTGAACCCAGAGACAAAAAAGAAAATGCTTCTATATCAGATGAAGTTTCCTAATTCTGGAAGTTTCTGCATCTGAATTGTAAAAATGAGATTTTATTTTGAAAATCTGGTAGCTGGCCCCGGGGACGCAATGGTCTAAGCCAGGGATGGGGAACTTTTGACCTTTTGAGCGAATTCACATTTTGCAGAACAAATCCTTTTATTTTTACTAATATGTTTTTGGGTATCCGTCATTTGTAACCCTTAAGGTTACAAATGACGGATACCCATCTAAAGGATCAGCTGAAACAGCGGACCTCCATGTTACAACCAAATATTCAAATGCTTTCCATCAAAAAAGCAATCACTACAAAGTCATTAAAAGGTTAGTTACCTTTAGAATCATTTTTCTTCATTTTTTGAAGTTAGTACATATTTAGATTTTTACAAAATAATGTACATTTTGAAGTACACTATATTGACAACAGTCACCGGACACGTAGAAGATAAACACAACATAGCATTTATTGACATACATTAGTACTGTGTCGGTCCATCTTTGGCCTTAATGCATGCACTGACCTTTGGAGACATGCTTTCGACAAGGTTTTGGAACACAGCGATAGGTATGCGCTTCCATTCAGTACATAATGCTGCCGCTAACTGTTGCTTAGTAATAGGCCTTGGTTCCAAACTGTTTATGCGGAGCTCTAGTTCATCTGATAGGTGCTCTGTGGAATTACGATCAGGGCTCTGATCTGGCCAGTCCACACACTATGCGGAATTATCGTCAAACCACGCGGTAAAAGCCCGGCTCGGTGCATTATCCTGCTAGTACCAACAAGGCTCTGTTCCATAGTATTGCCACAGAGTTGGTAGAGAATAATTGTCCAGAATATCGAGGTAGACGTGCTGGTTAACAAGTTTGTCCACGATAACCAATGGACCGGGATCATACCACGAAAAACACCCCCACGAGTGCACTGCCAGCTATAAACTTGACCGTAGGAACAGTACACTGTGGTAAATAGCGTTCCCCCGGCTTCCGTCATACCCACACACGGCCATCAGACTGATGGATCGTCTATCTGCATTCATCAGTCTATTGGACCCGTTTCCATTGAACTAGGTTATACGTCAATTGGTCGCCTGCGTCGATTCGTCGCGTCAATTCGTCTACCACTACGATTCGTCGCGGAAAAATTCGTTGACTACGTCAATTCATCGCGGACCAATTCGTTGCGTTTACAAATTTTGGTTACATACAAAACGAATGCAGGAAAACGTACGATTTCGAAGGTCTTCCGCCCTGATCATTTTTATAAGGTTTGGGCACTCAGACACGATAGGAATATTGCGCTTTTTCTTTGGCACTAAAAGTATTAGACGGTAGACGGTATTTGGAACGGGTCGGGGCCGGGGTCAAATACCCCTCCCCAAAAAAACAAAGTTTTCGCAAAATCTACAGTTTTCAATTTAGAAATACCAAATTTAGTATACTATCTCATGGTATTCTAGACAGAAAGACTGCAGACGGTTTTCGGAAACGGTCGGAGCCTGGGATTCAGCGCCCCCCCCAACAAAATTGTTGTAAAATCTACATTTCAAAATTGTCTTTATTCTTCAATAAAAATAACATTTCTATGTACATGACAGTGTAATTCTGCCAATAAAGGCAGTTATATATACATCAACAGGAAAGTTCCAGTAAAACGTAAAACAAAATATTGTTAAAAATCATAAAATTATTTCGCCACGTAGGGCGAAGGAGAGGTAGACAATAACGCTCGAGCGATACAAATCAAAATGTATACCTAAAGTATCGTAGACAGGGAAAGACATAATTCTATACTATGCACAAGTTCCAATCAAGCATTACTACCATACTCAAGATTAAACATGCACAAGGTACTAATTCCCACAAAAAGACCATGGGCGAGAGAAACAAACAGGTGCAACAGTATTTAGAAATTTGACAGTAATGGTACAGACAGATGCGGTTACAAGGGAGAAACAGCTATGTGTTACCAGAAAGGCAACTTCACATGAAGCATAAGTTTAACAGTAATAATAGTCGTAAAATACACATTATATGTACAGGAATTCGGTGATATGAGAAAATGACTCTATTTGTTACCAAAAGGGCAACTTCTCAAGAGACAGAAATTGAACAGTAATGCGAAGCACAAAGTCATGTCATATGTACAGAACAATTCAGTAAAAAGGAAGAAAAACGCTAAATGTACTCGAAAGTGCAGCTTCTCAAGAAACAGAAATTGAACAGAAATTAAGCACAAGTTCTTATTATATGTACAGAGTTATGCTGTGACAAGAAAGAAATACGCAAAACGTACCCAGGAGGGCAATTTTACAAAAAAAAAAAAAAAACAGAAATCGGACAGTAATGCAATGCACAAGTTTCATATCATATGTACAGAACAATACAGTGACAAGGAAGAAATCCGCTAAATATACCCAGAAGGGCAGCATCTCATGAAACAGAAATGTAAAAGTGATGCTACGCTCAAAATTTACATCATATGTACAGAAGTATTCAGTGACAAGGGGGAGAATCGCTAAATGTACTCAGAAGGGCATCTTCTAACATTAAATTATTCACACAGGGACAAATATTCCAAAATATATTCAACATAATGAAGGGGACATTGCGTGTGCACTAAACTGTGCAGAAGGAAGAATTATATACATCATAAAACCTAACATTATCGAAGAGAACATGGGAAACATGGTGAGCTATCTCCAATAGCACATTAAACAGAATAATCACAAATAGCGAACCATGTGGGTGAAAAGGAGACACAGGGAGAAGTTGTTGAAGATGGAAAGCATATACAGTGAACTTCACAAGAAGTAAAATGTAACGGCACACAGGAGGTAAGTGAGTGGGTGGATGCTTTGTTTTAAGTAGCCAAGCATATGCAAGAAATGGTAACGATCGAGCACAAATTCGATCAGCAAAACGAAATGCTGTATTTAGGACTGGCAGGAGTACGGGGCAGAATAGGTATTGATGTTGGACGTCGCTGACTTCAGGGCAAACGGAGCAATGTGGAGATGTGAGAAGAGTCATGCGAAATAGTACTGCCGGGGCGGGGAGACGAAGGTGAAGAAATTGCCAATGGACATTGAGTTCAAGAGGGGAGGAAAGGGGAGAAGTAGAGGCTGTCCAGATGGCGGGGAGAAGAGAAGTAGAAGCGGAATGAACAGAAAGTGGAAGTGCGGGAGGGGAAAGAAGAAACCAATAAAGAGAAGAGAAGGAGATAGAAGTAACTAGAACCGGCGAGCTACGAATGAGGAGAAAGAACGGTAGAGAAAGAGGGGCGGTGGGTACCGAGAAGAGACCATCAGGGGAAACGTGGAGTGGAAAGAGGCTCCAAAGCGCTGTGCGAAGGAGAAGATATTCGTTAGCAAAAGTAATGGTTGGATATAGAAACAGGTAAGAAAGAGGTCTCCAGGTTAGATCAGAAGTTACGAGAGAACGGACAGTTATCACACCAAAGCGGATCCAAATAGGAAAGTAAAAGTAAGGGAGATTAGGAGGGTGAATAAGAGAAGAGAAGAAGAGAGGTTCATCTAGGAGATCAAAAGCATATTTTGAACTTAACGGTATTACGTTGCAGGCTCGTGGAATGACATGAATTATGATAAAATAAACATACGTACACGTGCAGGATCTGCGTATGTGTTAGTGTTGTTGTCTCGATAAGTGCATATAGATGAGAAGTATTACTTCTCATTTATATGCGCTTATCGTGACAACAAGTATTACTTTTCATCGAAATGCACTTATCGTGACAACAAGTGTTACTTCTCGTCTATGTGCACTTATCGTGACAACAAGTATTACTTCTCATCTATATGCACTTATCGTGACAAGTATTACTTCTCATCTATACGCACTTATCGTGACAAATATTACTTCTTATCTATATGCACTTATCGTGACAAGTATTATTTCTCATCTATATGCATTTATCGTGACAAATATTACTTCTCACCTATATGCACGTATCGTGACAACAAGTATTACCTCTCATCTATATGCACTTATCGTGACAACAACATTAACAGATACGCAGATCCTGCACGTGTACGTATGTTTATTCTATCATAATTCGTGTCATTCCACGAGCCTGCAACGTAATACCGTTAAGTTCAAAATATGCTTCTGTTCTAATTTTATTTTTATTTTTAATTGTTGTTGTATTTGACGATGAAACGCACTGCGTTTCGAAAGATCTTGTACGTTATATACAGGGTGTGTCTAAAGTCTTTCCCTGATTACGATAAATCGTATAAAATGAACCGCGCTCGTTAGACACATACAGTTTTCCAATATAGCTCACCTGAAATCCCGTTTTTTTACGGGGCATCAATATACCTCAGCGTGGGCTCCTTTTGTTACACGGAGGACATCCAGTCAGTACTCTATCTCTTTCCATGTCTGCTGCAACATGTCATCTGTGATGGTCGCAAACGCTTCAGTTATTCTTCCCTTCAAAGTGTTAATATCTGCAGCTGGTGTTGCAAAAGCGTGATCCTTAATGTATCCCCATAAAAAGAAGTCAGGGGGCGTAATTTCTGGAGATTTGGTATCCAGTATATGGGACCATTTCTGCTTATCCATCTGTCAGGGAATTTGTCATCTAAGAATAGATGGACAGGTACACTCCAGTGCGGGGGCGCACCGTCCTTCTGGAACATTACCCATAGTTTCAGCTCATCCAATTGAGGTGCAACATACAGATGCAACATGTCGAGGTAAATGCCCGATGTAATGGTGGGCTCAATAAAAAAGAACGGTCCAATTACCAAATATTGATTTCAGCGCTATCCCTCTGTTTCTTCAAAACCACATGTTGGTTCTCTGAACCACAGATACGGGATTCTAAAAGTAAAACGAACAAAAAACTTGAGAATATGACCCAATCAATGCAACAAACCGCGTACGTCTAACTAGCTCGGTTCACTTTTATACGATTTATCGTAATCAGGGAAAGATTTTAGATACTCCCTGTATATCTAGACTTGTATTAAATTTATGTTAAATCAAGTATTTATATGTGTAAAAATCTTCACTTATGATCGTGTACTGAGGGCTAACTAATCCACTCTAATCTAAAGCTTTTTATGACACAACCCGGTACACTTCTGTATATGCGCTCTTGGTTGCCCGGAGGATGTTTAGTTTTTACCAAATTTCTCGCCCTGTCCATTGTAATAAATCCTCATCATCAGTAGCAACGGCTTTCACGATGCATTCCTTAAGGTCCTTTAAATCATTCACCTTTATTCTGTATACTCTGTGTTTGAGAAAACCCCATAAAAAAACTTAATGGAGTTATATCAGATGAACAGGTTGGACACGGGATCGGGCACTCTCGGTTGATCCAGCTTCCTCGGTATACAGTATCCAAGTAGTCTTTAATACTTGTTCCACAGTGGGATGGAGCGCTGTCTTGTTGAAAAATTACGTCTCGTTGAAGGTCTTCTACTTGTGCCGCAGCAACATTTTGCTGCGTATCTACGTAGATACTTGCGTTGATATATTTCCCACGAAAAAAAAAAGGAACAATACTGAGGGTTGTGAATATGCCCACACACCACCATCACGAATCTGAGAGTGTGAGACATTATTTTTCGAACGCCATTATTTGGTATCTATTAACTGTGCTTCATACGTGAAATATCGACTGATCATTAAAAAGCACACATTCGAGGAAGTATTCGTCACAATCTAAAGGTTTAAGCTGCCAAAAGAGCTCAGGATTTCAAAATTTTAAGTGCAATTGCTTCTTTCCATTCTTTAAAAATTTAGTCGCTCCTTAATGATTTACGTTTGCAATTTTCCCAGTCTTGATTTTTTTTCTAGAGATTTAACGACTACAGTGAGCAACTCTAAGAGCTATACCAGGGGTCCCCAATCTATGCGTCGCCGCTCTTGTTCCGGGGCGTCTCGAAAAAAAATAGGAAAAAAACTAAAACTTATAATTTATAGTGAAACGCAACATGCAAAGTTTCAAGACGTGTACATATTTAAAGAATGAATTGTAAGAAAGAATGTGAAAGAAAAAGGGAAAGACATCACACTGGAAATGACGTTCTCTTCCGGAATTCTGTCACAAATTTGTAACAGTGTGGCAAAGGAGTACCCTGTATTGAGTGAGAAAGCCGTGAGAGTAATTCTCCCTTTCGCCACATCCTACCCTTTCGAGGCAAGATTTTCAGCTATGTTGGTAATAAAATCCAGATATAGAAGCAAAATTAACGGTGAGAAGGAAATCCGTGTAGCTGTGTCTAACAGTGTTTCAAGATTCGATGTTTTGTGTGATGAGAAACAAGTTTCCCCATCCTATTAAGACGCAAATACCTCTGTTGGGTTGTTTCTAAAATTACTATAAAAATGAGAAAGCGAAATGAAGAGTGTTAACATTGTGAAAATTTGCCTATCTCATCAATTCTTTTCATTCAGTTCTGTAATTTTATTCTAATTTTGTATTTTTACATTAAAAAGAATACAAGCAAGTAATGTAAATGACTATTTTCTTTTAAACGTATTCCACGAACTCAAATTTGGGCATTTTTTTTTTCAATTTTCGGCACAGGGGCGTTGCAAGGAAAATGTGACATGTGAAGGGCGGCACTGTCTCAAAAAGTTTGGGATCCCCTGGGCAATACTGTAAGCAGTCTCCTGCCCCTAATTTAAGGCTAATGGTTCTAGGAAAGTTTGAGAGCCAATGCCATAAGACAAACACGCCATTTATGTCTTACTCGTGATTCGAACCACCGCCTCATACCTCCGCCTTCATTGTCTGATGTAATTTCTGAAGTCAAGCACCTTCCACTTCGTTTCTGGCACGGACTATAAGCTAAAATGATAACAACCGATTCGCATTGACCGCTTTATAAACTATGGTCGGGAGGAGTTCAAGTCACGTTTATCGATCTAAGCAAAACTCTTTATTGCTGCATATGATGCATTATATAATGAACGTTAAAAATAACTAGGAAAGTCAATAAACAAATGTATTGATTATTAGGCACGCTTCGAGAGATCAGTTTGTTCCAACGCCCCAAAACCTCGTTTAAGTTTTATTTACCAACCCCGAGTTCTGACTAATGCACATGGAAACTGCCGATGTTATCCATTTTCAATAAGTTTAACCCTCTGGTAACAGTCGCCAACAAAATACTTAAATTTGATCGAAATCGTAAAGAGATTATAGGAACTGCTTTGCTAAACTGTAAGTGAGGAGATCTCTCTGCTGTGCTCGAAATGTTGATTCAGTTTGAAGGCTAAGTCCCGTGGGTTCCCGGAACGGAATATTAATATTGCGTTCCGTTAAAACAGTGTAAAATAAAAAGAAGAAAAAAAAGTCAGGCTGAAACCCCGAGTGTCTGTTATGGTGGTTATCACTCGAAGGTGGAATTGCATAAACTGTTCCACCAACCCTAAGAAATTATATTAAGTCTATCAAAAGTTTTCGGCGCTCTAGGTAGCCGTACTGTAAAGACGAAACTGTTGAATGTTTGTCAAAATTTTGCGCCGCGGAGGTAAAATGGCCCCTTCCCTCCCCAATAACTTGCTGAAGTCGGCGCTCCTGATCAAAACAGAAAATTTCCACGGTATTCCATCCATTCCGAGAACGAAATGTATGTGGACAAAGTGAATGGCGGGCGAAATGAACTGAACCGAGTGAACGTGGACGAAATAAACTGGACCAAGTGAACGTGAACGAAATGAATTGGACCAAGTCAACGTGGACGAAATGAACACGGACAACCACCCTCATCACGTGGTGTTCGTTGAGCTATACTCCGAGTCAACCTAAGAGTGTACCACTATGTAGGGTGCGAAACAGCTACCTCCGCTACGAAAAGTAGTGCCGCGAGTTTTGAGCGAAAACCAGTACAATTATTGCTGAGAATCCATTTTTGTTTTCCCTGCAGTTTATCAGACAAAATTGCCATCAAAAAAAAGTTTCCAGAATTTAGTGTGGTTTTGGAAATAAATTTGTCATGAGAGGCTGCTGGACCAAGAGCTTCGCACTTTCGTCTGTTTCTGCCCACTTGGGATACAACTCAGGCAGGGGGAAGGGATGGAAGACCGCTCCCAACATTAACAATACAGAGACAATAAATTGACAATCGGGGAAACTCGAATTGTGTGTTACTTAAACAGACAGTAGAGGAAGCAGTTCGGCCTCCACCAGATCCCCACTGCTTGTGAGATATGTGGGCGGGTGGGGAGATCACAAAGGAAACAGTAGAAGAGCACATTAACGCGAATGGATACTGTTCTTGCGTTCCACAACGAATCGTGATAAGGCTCTCCCGCCTTTACCAACACTACACTTTTAGGGTGAATTGGGGTATAGGACATGTCGACCAACAACGTGCATAATCGTCTCATGTTTAATCTCGGAAGAGACGTTACAAAAGCACTAAAGTTGATTTGTTCTCCAGACAGTGAGAATACTGTTGGTGGAAGCACGTGTCGTGAGGGGTTTGCGAAGTTCAGAAATTATGATTGCAGCTTGTAGGACAAGCAGCTTAATGTACAGCCAAAGGAAATGCAGATTTGTAAGGTCTTCTAGACGACGATGCTGCCCAATCGACCATAAGACACGCAATATAGTTAGACGTGATCAGTCGACCACCGTGATTTGATGGTTGCATAACATGAGAAGGATTCAAAACGTGCGAGAGTAAGACCCAAACGAACTCACAGAGGGCAATATTGGTTAGAGGATGAAACATTTGTTTTATTGCTTGCCAGATATCGGAACAAGGACTTCTTGGGAAAAATCATTACGATTTTTTCAGGAATTCATGAAAAATGTCGTTATTATGGCAACCCGCAATGCAAAAGGTTATGGATTGACCCCGGCAAACCATCGATATCAGCCCAACATCCATGGTAAGAAATCACGGCAAACCATCGATATCAACCCAACATCACGGCAAAACATCGATATCACTCCAACATCACGAAAAAACATCGATATCAACCCAATATCCATGGTAAGAAAATCCTTTTCTGCATCTGATGGAACATGCAAGACGTGATGTAATATAAGCTGATGTCACATGGTCAAATAGTGACTGCCAAAACGTAACAGTCCCAAAACACTACTTTTAAACGAGGAACTGCAATGCGAAAGCCCCTTCTTAGGATATGAGTGTCGTAAGTTCAAGCCATTGCATGGTAACACACGTCCCAATGTCACTGCTGCGACGCAGGAAACCATCATCAGCTTGGGTGGGAGATTGCTCCTCATGCAGCTTCCGCAGACTTAGTTCCATCCACTTGTTTCGCTCGATGCAACACTTCTTGGCAGCCCAGAGATTCACCAAAGCCAGGATGCCCAGAAGACTTTTTAGAATGAGAGGACATTTTGATTAAACAAGTTAGTAAAATCATGCAATGCATTGATTATGATACGCTTTCCAACATACTAGAAATCATTACTCAAGTTATTATTCAAGTTATGAGGATAATGGCTGTAAAATAAATCCCGCTCCTATGACCTGACCTTTGAATCCATCTCGATGATATTCAACAGTATACTTCCAGAACAACATGATAAAGTTTTGTCTCAATCAAAGCATTTTCACCAAAGTTATAACGCATAAGGGGGTGGAATGGATCCCGCTCCTATGTCCTGACATTTGACCCCATTTCGCCCATTTTTAACAGGATTTGTCCCCAGGTGGTCCCTTAATACATACTAAACTTTCACCGAAATCGAACGATTTTTACGCAAGTTATGACGCATAAGATCAATGAAATGGATCCCGTTCCTATATCCTGATCTTTGACCCCATTTCGCTCATTTTCATTAGGGTTCGTCTCCAGTTGGTCCCTTACCACATACTAAAATTTCATCGAACTCGAACAATTTTTACGCAAGTTATGAGGCATAATTGTGGTGGAATGGATCGCGCTCTTATGTCGTGACCTTTTACCCCATTTCACCCATTTTCAATAGGGTTCGTCCCCACGTGATCCCGTACCACATACTAAATTTTCATCGAAATAGAACCATGTTTACGTGAGTTATCGTGGGGACAGGCAGACGGAGAAAGCTGGAGCATTTACGCTTCTTCAACCTACGGTTGGAAAGCTTAAAGAACGTTTACAACGTAGTAGAATTCGTTTATTTACTAGCGTAAGAAAGTACGCAGAATCTCCAAGCCTTCGCTCTCCACTGGTAGGCTTTTTCAAGGCAGTAGATGGACATATACAAAAATAAATACGAATGCACATATTCTGTATATAATTTTACAGTTTGAGAGTTTGTACGTGTAAAACTTTAAAAAAAGAAAGATTTTAGGCAGCTGAATATTTTTATTAGTAATTTTCACTGGAAGATATTTTCTTCAGTAGACGGGGTATCGTGAACGTATATTGGTAAAATTCAGAGCACCACACGTCTTCCAAATTGTATTTAACTAGAAGTGTACCCCTCACTAATTGATTACAAACTTAAAAACTCACAGCAATGACTCACAACACACAAAACAAGCAGCAGTATGAACTTACTGTTAACACGCCTATATACCGCACTGCACCGTCCACGCGTGATGAATGATCGACAGACTAACGCACACTAACGCGGTTTCTGTGCGCTTTTGGCTCAGAAGTAAAGCACTGCAGCAGGAAGATGCAGAATTGCACAAATAAACTGGCCGGGAAAGGACAGACGGCGCAACAGAGAATCCAGCAATGAAAAAATATATTTTAGCCGTGGCTTGATAGGATATATGATTACAATAGAAGAATTTCAGCCGCCCCGGTGGCGCAGTGGTCTAAGGCGTTGGCCTCTGATCATTCGTCCGAAAGGGGTCCGGGTTCGAATCCCGGTGAGGCATGGATGTTGTGTTTGTCTTACGGCACTGGCTCTCTCCCTTCCCTGGAACCAGTAACCCTAAATTAGGGACGGGCGACTGCTTATAGCCCATTGGGTTGCTCACGGTGGTCGTTAAACCTCCAATCAAAAAAAAAAAAAAAAAAAAAAAAAGAATTTCATCAAAATGTATTTGAATTATTCCTTATTGAAAAAGCTGGACATTTAGGCTATTTTCCTTAATGTCTGAAGGACAGGAGAACATGGTAAGAAATGGAGTACATGCCTTCCAAAAGCCGGCCGTCTGATCAACCTGACCAAACCTGATGATCTCCAAAAATGTATCGATGACTTCATCGCATCGAAACCGGCGTCGTTTTTTCAGGACAGCATTCTTCAGCCACCGGACAGATAGATCACGGGGCACATACTTTAATTACGATTAAATTCAACCTACTTGCGTAAGTACGACATCTATCAACAAGTTAGTAAAATCATGCAATGCACTGATTATGATACGCTTTCCAATATACCAAAAACCATTACTCAAGTTATGAGGATAATGGCTGTGGAAAAAATCTCGCTCCTGTGCCCTTACCTTTGACCCCATTTCGATGATATTCAATAGAACCGATTCAGTATACTTCCGGAGCAACATGATAAAGTTTTGTCGCAATGCAAGCATTTTTACGTCAGTTATGACACATAAGGGCGATGGAATGGATCCCGCTCCTATATTCTGACCTTTGACTCCATTTCTTCCATTTTCAATAAGGGTTGTCCCCAAGTTGTCCCCTACCACATACTAAAATTTCATCGAAATCGAACTATTTTTACGCGAGTTATCGTGCGGACAGACAGACGAACAAAGCTGGAGCATATACGCTTCTTCAACCTACGGTTGGAAAACGTAAAAAACGTTTATAACGTAGTAGAATTCGTTTATTTACTAGCGTGAGATAGTATGCAGAATCTCCAAGCCTTCGCTCTCCACTGATAGGCTTTTTCAAGGCAGTAGATGGACATAAAACGCAGATAATTTGAACACTTAAGAAACAAAGATGATTTTTTTGAAAAACAACTTGGATGACATCAGTGTACATATGTTCATCACGCACTTATACGGTATATTGCGATGTATTGCCATCCTTTAATAATGTATGCCAAACCATTGGTAGTTCCATAGAGATTTTTTTTTTTAGGTTTAACGACCACCGTGAGCAACTCAATGGGCTATAAACAGTCGTCCGTCCCTAATTTAGGGCCACTGGTTCCAGCGAAGGGAGAGAGCCAGTGCCATAAGACAAACACAACATCCATGACTCACCGGGATACGAACCCGGACCCCTTTCGGACGAAAGATCAGAGGCCATCGCCTTAGACCACTGCGCCACCGGGGCGGCCCATAGAGATCATATCATTGCATGCTACAGCGTCATCGAAAAGCGGCGCAACCCAAACTTTGAATTTGTACAAATTGTTGCAAAAACGTTGTAATCATTCTTCCCTACTATTACAAAGTATCAAAGACGCCGATTTCACTGTGACGTGTACAGGTTATTCTCAGTGTAGTTGTGGAAGTGAAATGTCTTTTTCACAGCGGCAAAAATTTTTCAAGTTGGAAAGTTATTTCGCTAGTCGTTCGTACGCATTTGTTGCCGAGGTTTCTCAAGAAATATCCGGGAATAGTAGTCCCTCAGACGACCACAACGGCGAGATTAGTGCAGCGTTTTCGGGAAACTGGATCTGTTGTAGATAAGAAACCCTCCGGAAGACCCTCCATTTTGACTGACTGTAATGTGGATGAGGTAAAGAGAGCACTGCAGCGGTCCCCAACAAAAGCTTCAAGAAACTCGCCGTTAGATATTAGTCAGAAATCACGTAACTGTTTTTTTACTGATACTAAAAAAGCACTATCACCGTTACGACCAGTGACAAAATGTAAGAGTTCCAAAGTCAATGATAAGAATGTCACCGTTAGACGTGTCCGAGCAATGCCTGGAGTCTAAGGTTACCATGTCGTTTCTACTTAAACATCACAGAGGTCGCTAGTGATGCCAGCTTTCTTCAGAAGAAACTGGTTCTTCGTCCTCGTCTTTCACGAGGAGCCTTTAGGTAAAGAATATAAAGCTTCGCGTGAAGAACATCAACTCTCATTGAGGTAACGCAAAACAGGCGACAACTAGTTGGAAGCTTATGTGCTCTTCCGGAAGGCAAACATTCAGGAGCAAAAGGCGTTAGGGGACTACGACAGTGGAGCTTTTTTTATCCACGATTGTTTCCAACGACCTGATGATTATTTGCTTAGAGCAGGTTTTTTGTTGTTGATGTTTTCTGATATCCTGCCCGTCTCTTATTTTGGTGAAATAAATATGCAATAACAGTTAATATTACTATTTAAATTAAATTTTAGCAGATATTATAGTTCGGCCTAAGAAATGCAGACAATCCGTAGTATTTGGCATTTTTGAAAATGTTTCTGAAAAACTGAAGAGCAAACAAAATCTTTAACCAAAAACAATTGGCGTAATAAAGCTAACATATTCGATTTATGAAGTTATTATGCTAAAGAGAAGGTAACAATTGCTGTGAGTAGCTCGGCTGACTGTTCTCTACCAGAATTGAAGTCAACAAAATAACACAAGCACGCATGCGCAGTCTGCTCCGGCATCAGCCTGTATATTGGTTTCTGTGCACTGCATCTTGTATCCCAGGATATATCGGCGCTAGTTACGTCTCGCCGAGCCTTAACTTCTTATCAGTTAGATATTCTTCGCTTTAGGAATGGACGTGAACGATAATAAAGTGTTAGTGCTATTCAATATATAGAATGTATGATTCCAAGCCTAGGAAAACCAGTGAGATGTGGAATTATTTCACCGTCTTTGATGAAAAATTTTCTTCGTGTGATATTAGAAAGCAAAAGCTTTCTTACGAAAGTTCGACTCGCCGTTCCGTTACTGCTCTCTCACGCCCGTCGTAAACAGTGATTTTGTCACTGATACTGGTAAGACGGTAACTCGCCGTACAGTTACAATTCCGTCATCCGTGTCGTAAACGATGACTTTGTCGCTATTTAAAGTCACCGTTGCTTCCGTGGAACTGTCACCGTTGTCACTGTGACAGGAAAATCCCTGTTAGGCTCACCTCTTCTCACCGTGCAATCATCAATCTCATACAGTAGTGCCCAGAAAGCTGCGAGATATTTTGTCGATATCGTGTTCACTCAGTCCATGAACAAAAGAACCCAGATAAAGGCAAACGAATAAACCTGCAGATGGTTATATGCTCATTCGTTGAAGGACGTGGAATATTGATCCTTCATAGAGATTTCTTCAGTAACGAGGCTTAGTTTCACATCGGTGAGAATGTAAATAATCAGAATAGGATTTGGTCATGTGAAAATCCACATGATTTTCTCAAAAAAGTTTTGCATTCTCAAAAACTTGGAGTTTGGTGTGCGATATCACGCCGCCGCATAGTTGGACCAAATTTTCTTTGAAACGACGGTAAATAGTTTCGTTTACCAAGGAATCATCACCCAGTTCGGGGCACTTTTTGATGTCAGTTAACGACATTGATGGTTCCAGCAAGACAGTGTCACGTGCGACACGTCGGCTAGTACTGTACATGACGGTGAATAGTTTCGTTTACCAAGGAATCATCACACAGTTCGTAGCATTTTTTGATGTCAATGAACGACAATGTTGGTTCCAGAAAGACAGTGCCACGTGCCACACGTCGGCTAGTACTGTACATGACGGTGAATAGTTTCGTTTACCAAGGAATCATCACACAGTTCGTAGCATTTTTTGATGTCAATGAACGACAATGTTGGTTTCAGAAAGACAGTGCCACGTGCCACACGTCGGCTAGTACTGTACACGACGGTGAATAGTTTCGTTTACCAAGGAATCATCACACAGTTCCTGGCATTTTTTGATGTCAATGAACGATGATGTCGGTTCTAGAAACATAGTGCCACGTGCGACACGTCGGCTAGTACTGTACACGACGGGGAATAGTTTCGTTTACCAAGGAATCATCACACAGTTTGTGGCACTTTTTGATGCCAGTGAACGACAATGTTGGTTCCAGGAAGACAGTACCACGTGCGGCACGTCAGCTAGTACTGTGCACGACGGTGAATAGTTTCGTTTACCAAGGAATCATCACACAGTTCGTGGCACTTTTTGATGCCGGTGAACGACAATGTTGGTTCCAGAAAGACAGTACCACGTGCGACACGTCGGCTAGAACTGTACACGACGGTGAATAGTTTCGTTTACCAAGGAATCATCACACAGTTCGTGGCATTTTTTGATGTCAATGAACGACGATGTCGGTTCCAGAAACACAGTGCCACGTGCGACACGTCGGCTAGTACTGTACACGACGGTGAATAGTTTCGTTTACCAAGGAATCATCACACAGTTCGTGGCATTTTTTGATGTCAATGAACGACGATGTTGGTTCCAGAAACACAGTGCCACGTGCGACACGTCGGCTAGTACTGTACACGACGGGGAATAGTTTCGTTTACCAAGGAATTATCACACAGTTTGTGGCACTTTTTGATGCCAGTGAACGACAATGTTGGTTCCAGGAAGACAGTACCACGTATGGCACGTCGGCTAGTACTGTGCTCGACGGTGAATAGTTTCGTTTACCAAGAAATCATCACACAGTTCGTGGCACTTTTTGATACCAGTGAACGACAATGTTGGTTCCAGAAAGACAGTACCACGTGCGACACGTCGGCTAATACTGTACACGACGGTAAATAGTTTCGTTTACCAAGGAATCATCCCACAGTTCGTGGTACTTTTTGATGCCAGTGAATTCAGAACATAATACTCGAATTCAGAATGTTGGTTCCAGAAAGACAGTACCACGTGCGACCCGTCGGCTAGTACTGTACACGACGGTGAATAGTTTCGTTTACCAAGGAATCATCACACAGTTCGTGGCACTGTTTGATGTCAGTTAACGACATTGTTGGTTCCAGAAAGACAGTGCCACGTGCCACACGTCGGCTAGTACTGTAAATTTTTGCAATTTTTCGAAGACCTCCTTTCGAAAAAATTGTGAGCTCACCAGATTTAGCACCATCGGATTTTTCTTTGGCGGTATCTCAAAGGTGTTGCTTATATAAATAATCTTTACACCCTGGATGAACTCAAAATGAACATTCCAACAGCGGTTGAAAGCATCACTGACTTGCCTCACAAGGTGGCACCAAACCTGGTAAAAAGAGCTCGCGTTTGCATTTACGAACAAAGTGCCCATTTTCAACATATGTTATAATGGGGGTTCTATTCTTTTGTTATAAAGGTGAGATTATGACCTGTATTTGTAAATGTTTCATTTTTAATATTTGCAATTAACCTCGAAACAGATATGTGTTATGTTTGGGTTGCGCGATTTTTCGATCACCCTGTAGTTTTCTGGTGGGGATTTCTACTGCTTCCCTGATGGTAGTCTCTAAAGTTCGTGTAAAGGACAGTTATTTTAATATTATTCCACACAGGAGCCGGCCGAGCAATGCATGACCTACTCTGGCAAGCACTACTCTGCATGTCTTGGTTGACACTTAGCATGTGTGCCTAAGGATCGCTTTTTCATTCTGATAACATCTTGTTTCTTGCGTACTCTAATTCTCTGCATTTTGTATCTATATTGCCTTGAAAAAGTGTGAGTAGAAAGCGAAAGCTATGCTATTCTATATACTTTTTAACGCCAGTAAAGAAACTGATTTTACTCAGCTATGAGCGTAATTGCTCATTTTGTGGTGTATTTTTAACTAGTATGGCATCTATTCGACCATAAAAACAACGGAAATTCATACATAGCCCTAATAACAAACGATTCGGCTAATAGGCCAAACCAGCCGCATATCACCTCTGTTTATTTATTATCAAATGATGATGTAATACCATCAAGCACTCTCAACAAGTTGCGTTATTACATAATGCTCGAATTCAGAACTGATTAAATGACTCCCATGCATAATAATTCCAGAAAGATCATTTGGCAACGCAGATTATAATGACCGATAAAACTGCAAAGTCCGATGTTATCGTTAATTACATTGCCAGCGAAAACAAAAAACAATTGGTAAAGTATTATGTTACCAATTGTGCAAGGCACTATTTCTGTTTTATTTTCATTCTTCTTTTTATGTTTCTTTCGTCTCGCTTGAAAGTACAAGAATAGAAATGCCTGCCCATTTTCCTAACGTGATTAGTTTTTGCAGTGCTCGAATAAGTAGTTGTGCCGACAACAGCTAGCTTCAATTACAAATTTAGTCAATCATGAGCTCTGTAGCTTGAACTGGACTCATACCGCATAACACTCAACCATTGGACACGTACTCTTTGCACTCAGAGCTGCTTCTCGCGAATCAGACGACAAAATCTCATTTTAATGGCTAATACCATCTGGTGAACTGTCATCTAACAACATCAAAATCTATTTAGTCACGCAATTTTTGAACGTCTTTCAATACAGTGTCTATGGATTTAAATGGTGGTAACATACGTATGTTAGTATGGATGGATAGTCGCTATTAAACTTATTACACTTACATTATTTGATGAAAAGCATCCGGACACTTCCTTTGCCTTCTGTTCCCCCATAAGAGAATTAGTCCGCTCGGTCAACGATGTCGGGCGGTTTGGCCTGACTCACAGTCGGCGTTCCAATTCATCCCAAAACTATTCTATAGGGTCGGGTCTCTATGCAGGACAGTCAAGTACTTCCACGCTCATCTCATTAAAACACTCGTGCTCGGACCTCGCTTTGGGGACCGGGGGCATTCTGCTGTTGGTAAAAGAAAGGACCTTACCTGAATTGTTACCGTAATGTTGGGACCACAAGGCCGTTGTGCTGTTGGTAAAGGAAAGGGCATTACTCGAATTGTTACCGTAATGTTGGGACCACAAGGGCATTGTGCTGTTGGTAAAGGAAATGGCATTACCCGAATTGTTACCGTAATATTGGAGCCAGAGGGTTATTGTGCTGTTGGGAAAGGAAAGGGCCTTCTCCGAATTGTTGTCATTATTTTGGGACCACAGGGTGTATTGTGCTGTTCGTAAAGCAAAAGGTCTTTCCCCAAATTTTTGTGGGACCACAAAGATCATTGTGCTATTGGTAAAGGAAAGGGCCTTCCCCAAATTGTCATCATGTTGGGATCATAGGGACATTTTGCTGTTGGTAAAGTAAAGGGCCTTCCCCGAATTGTTGCCATCATGTGGGACCACAGAGAGGATTGTGCTTTTGGTAAAGGAAAGGGCCTTCCCCGAGCTGATGCCATAATTTTGGGATCATAGGGAAAATTGTGCTTTTAGTAAAGGAAACGGCCTTTCCCGAATTGGTGCCATAATTTTGGGACCACAGGGGGCACTGCGCTGTTGGTAAAGGAAAGGGCCTTCCCCAAGTTGTTGCCAGAATGTTGGAACCACAGGATTGTCAAGAATAACATTATAGACTGCAGCGTTAGGATTCCCCGGCAGTTAAACTACGGAGCCCAGTCCAAACCATGGAAAACAACCAGAGATCATGATACCTCTTCCACCAAACTTTACAATTTGCACAACCCAGTGGGTAAGTAGCGCTCACCTGGTATACTCCAACCAAGACTAGTCCGTCGGACTCCCAGATGATGAAGCGTAATCCGTCACCCGAGAAAACGTTTCCATTGATCCAGAGTCTCCTGGCGCTAAGTTTCACAAAACTCCAACTGACGCTTGTCGTAGATTTTACTGATTTTAGGCTTTTGTGTGGCTGCTTAACCGTGTAAATCCATTCATTTCAGCTCTCGACGAATTGTCACATGGTGGAGTTGCTCCCAGACGCATTTTGGAACTCGGCGGCGAGTGTTGCAATCGCGGACAGGCAATTTGTTTGCACCACCTGCTTCAACGGTCCCGCTCTGCCATTTTATTTGGCCTACCAGCTGCGGTTAGCTCTGTTGGTCGTAGATGTTCACAATATTATAATTTACAGTAGATCTAGGAGCTATAGCAAGGAAGAAATTCCCCGAACTGACTGGTTGCTAACGTGCAACGTTGAAAGTCATTGAGTTCTGCGGTACACCCCGTTCAACTGTTTGTCTATGATGTTTGCCAGGCTACGTGCGCCTTTTTATGCCTGTATGAGTCATTACTGTGACGTATATGGGCAAATCCACAACTCAGAAGTGATGTCCTGGTACTTTTGATCATGTAGTGCATTTCTTTCGTTATCGATTAAATAAAATCTGCAAACTTAAATTTCCGCAGTAGAAACGTGAGTCCAGTACTCGCCTCCCAAGTGCCAGATTCAAAAACCCAAGTACTTCTGAAACACTATTAAACATACATTAGCCCATTTTTATTCCTACGTTCCCTAGCAACCCATACGTTCCCTAGCAACCCAGTTGTCGAATTAGTTTTCATAAGAGAAGAATATAATTACATCACATGTGGGTAATTAATCAATTTACACAAATTTATGTCAGTTTCCACGTTTCGTAATGAAATTACTAAAACGAGAGGGAGAGAGAGAGAGAGAGAGAGAGACTGAATGTCGTGCGGCTCTTCTTTATTATGTTTGCAAAATAATAACGTACTTTCTTCAGGAACCACATTTTAATTTTCTTGCAGGTTAATCGTCTACCCGGCATTCGTACAACTCTGTGGCAACGTGATTCACTTTGTTCTACCACCAATGCTGCCAAGCGTCTTACAGGTAAGAGAATTTAAATGTTTAGCAAAAGTTATTAAGAATTTCACAAACTTTCAAAAAATGTATCCACTAAAGATTTCAAAGAAATTATAATCACTGTTTTATTTGAATACAGGGGGAATCACTTTCAGAGTACTGCTGCAGTTCGTCTCAAAGGACATTTAACTTGTAGCATTAAAGGAACACCATTCAGGGCTTGTGCTATATATACAATATATTGACAAAAGTCACCGGTCACCCCTTCAAAAGCAAATCAAAGGATCTTCTGCGTTGTTAAGATGCGCGGTACAGCTTCAAACGGTATAAAAACAAGCCAGAAGATGGCCGCGATCATATCGCACTGTGAAGTTCAGTGAAACAGTCGCTGAACTGACTTTCCGAAAGGGAAGATTGTTGCATGTTATCTCAGTGGGTTGTCCACAAGAGAAACCGAGAGGCGTTTAATTATACCCAAGTCCACTGTTTGGGATGTACTGAATAAGTGGAAGACACATGGCGTGCCTGAAGCAGCAAAATGTACTGGTAGACCAAAGAAAATCAGTGATACAGGACGTCGAAGCCGCAGGAGAGTCGTTACAGCTAATCGACGAGGTACTGCACAAGACCTTAGTGTACAGGTGAGTAGAAATGCTGGAACCTCGGTATGTACACGTACCATTCGCAGTGAGCTTCATTCCATGGGTTTGAACTTTTGTCAGAAAACTTCATTCCTGCTCATAACCCTTTCGTCTCCACTCGGAATGCTACTCGTTCTTCAGAAAACTTCATTCCTGCTCATAACCCTTTCACGACATCTCTGCAACTCATTGTTCAGAAAACTTCATTCCTGCTCATAACCCTTTCATCCCACTCGGAATGCTACTCGTTGTTCAGAAAACTTCATTCCTGCTCATAACCCTTTCATCGATATCTCTGCAACTTCATTCCTGCTCATAACCCTTTCACGACATCTCTGCAACTCATTGTTCAGAAAACTTCATTCCTGCTCATAACCCTTTCATCTCCACTCGGAATGCTACTCGTTGTTCAGAAAACTTCATTCCTGCTCATAACCCTTTCACGACATCTCTGCAACTCATTGTTCAGAAAACTTCATTCCTGCTCATAACCCTTTCATCTCCACTCGGAATGCTACTCGTTGTTCAGAAAACTTCATTCCTGCTCATAACCCTTTCATCTCCACTCGGAATGCTACTCGTTGTTCAGCATGGTGTAAAGAACATTTATCGTGGATCGTAGATCAATTGAAACGGGTCCTATGGATTGATGAATCCAGATACACGATTCACCAGCCTGATGGCCGTGTCTGGGTATCACGGCAGCCGGGGGAACGCTATTTACCACAGTGTGCTGTTCCTGCGGTCAAGTTTGGAGCTGGCAGTGTGCTCGTGTGTGGGGTGTTTTTCGTGGTATGGTCCCGGTCCGTTGATCATCGTAGACAAACCTATTAACCAGCACGTCTACTCCGATATTCTGGGCAATTATGCCCTACCAACTCTGTGACAATATTATGAAACCAAGCCTTGTTGGTGCCAGCAGGATAATGCACCGAGCCATAAAGCAAGGAAGGTTACGGCGTGGTTTAACTATCATTGCGTATCGTGTGTGGACTGGCCAGCATAGAGCCCTGCTGTTAATCCCATAGATCACCTATGGGATGAATTACAGCGCCGCATAGTAAGTTTGGAACCTAGGCCTACTACTAAGCAACAGTTAGCGGCAGCATTATGTACTGAATGGAAGCCCATACGTATCGCTGTGTTTCAAAACCTTGTCGGAAGCATGTCTCGAAAGGTCGGTGCATGCATTAAGGCCAAATGTGGAGCGACACCGTACTAATGTATGTCAATAAATAATATATTGTGTTTCTCTTCTAGGTGTCCGGTGGCTTTTGTCAATATAGTGTATATGTAATTTTTCTTCCTTTTGACTTTCTGTGTTCTCGTGTAAATATGATTTCTTCTCGTTAAAGGTTTTGCGACTGAACGACACATTACTTCCCCAAATATCATTTTTAATTTAGAGTCACTGACAGAGAGTTGGGGCACGAGAAAAGGTAAATATTAAATGTGTACGAGAAGTATGATAGCAGAGAGGCGTGTTAGAAAAAGGCAAGAAACCAACCCGTGTTACCATTACGCAGATTTGTTGTTACGCTGAGTTACACTGAGTGATCACTGAATTATGACCGCCTACCTAACACTTCATAGGTCCCCGTTTCGCCCTCAGTACAGCAGATATCCGACGTGGCATCGCTTTAATAAAATGCAGGAAGCACAAAGCTTGGACAACCGAGCAGTGTGTAATGCGGCTTTCAATGCAGGTATGGAGGTGATTGGTGTATCCAGACGCCTGATATGCCGTTTCATAGTGCTCTATGGGATTGATATCGTGGAATTTCGGGGGCCAATCGATATGCTGGAAGATTAAAATGCGTTTTGTCAAACCATTCCTACACAACATTTGGACCTGTGGCTCGGCGCATTGTTACCTTGGGAGAAAGACACCGTCGCCATTCGAAAACCAGCAACATTGTTGGATGTGGAGAGTCGGCAAGCAATTCACGACAGTAGACACCAGTCATACGTTGTTCCACAAGCACCAGGGGTCCAAGTTCCTGCCAGGTTAAAATACCTCGCGCCGTAAAACCGCCTCTATTTGCTTTCACTGTGGAGACCATGCAGGATGAATTGAGTGCTTCATGCTGTTTGCGCCAAATACGTACACGACGATTCACTGAGTGGAATAAACAACTCGACTTGTCACACCAGCACATTTTTTTCCAGTCATCCGACGTCCAACTGGCATGATCTTTGTACACGGCGAGTCTTTTGCGCCAATGAAGGTATCGCGGAGTATGTCGTGGGAGTCGTCTGCGGTTATAGCCCGTACGTGCGAGCGTGCGTGCGTCACATGGCCATGACACATACTGTTCCGGATTGACCTCTGTTGTATAAGGTACAGAATTGTTGGACTGTACAAGTCGTCTGACCCGGCGCTCACCTCTAGCATCAACCTTTTGCTGACCTATGCGGTTTTGCCTCCCGGTCGTTGTTTGCCCGCCCGTTTTTTCACGCCAGTCCTGATTCACTTTCATTATGGCGGCTTGCGAACAACCCACCAGTTCAGCCGTTTGGGAAATCTAGGCATCCATTCTCCTAGCTCCCGCAATCTCTCCTTTCCCAAAGTCCGATACATCCTTCAGTTTACCCATCACGCTCCGATTTTTACTACCTATTACGCCACTCTCATCTTGTAATATGCTGGTCAGTCGACTAATCGCGCACTATAGGAAATCACGTGGTCAGTGTGCCGCATCCAGTTTTGAGAGCGTCAATGATCACTCGGTGTATATGTGTGAAGAGATTATTGTGATTGTTGTATGAATTGAAACCAGCGAGTTCCCATTCTGGCAAGAGATGATCTTATTCTGAAGTACAAGTGACAATAAAGTAGTGGACAAATGCAAGTTCAGCTGATTCACGGATTCATTACCCCTGTCGTTTTGATTTCTTTACTGACAAATGACCTATTATGTTCACCAAGTTCGGGACGAAAAATGGCAGAGACGAGTCGATTCGGCAATTAAACATTTAAACTTACAGCCATAGTTTACATTTAATTAAAAGTTTATAGGCTGCTTTATGGGCAAGAAATTTTGACACCTTCAATAGAATTTATTTTGAGGCATTCATTGCGATTAATGAGACAGGAATTTCGCTATTTGTCCCTCCTATCTCCACAGTGATCTTTTAGGGGAGATGAGGAGTTAGTTGCACGTCCAAGTAGTCGAGGGCCAGGTTTCTAACTTCTCACACAGGGAATCAAATTTCATTGAATCATTGAAATGATTGGAATCATTGAATCATATTTCACACAGGGAATCATTAAATCATATTTCATACACAGGGAATAATTGAATCATATTTCATTGAATCATGGAATCATTGAATCATATTTCACACACAGGGAATCATGGAATCATTGAATCATATTTCACACACAGGGAATCAGTGAATCATATTTCATTGAAATGATTGGAATCATTGAATCATATTTCACACACAGGGAATCATTGAATCATATTTAACACAGGGAATCATTAAATCATGTTACACACACAGGGAATCATGGAATGATTGAATCATATTTCACACACAGGGAATCAGTGAATCATATTTCACACAGGGAATCATTAAATCATATTTTACACACAGGGAATAATTGAATCATATTTCATTGAATCATGACAATCATTGAATCATATTTCACACACAGGGAATCATGGAATCATTGAATCATATTTCACACACAGGGAATCATGGAATCATTGAATCATATTTCACACACAGGGAATCATTGAATCATATTTCACACAGGGAATCATTAAATCCTGTTTCACACACAGGGAATCATGGAATGATTGAATCATATTTCACACAAGGGAATCAGTGAATCATATTTCACACAGGGAATCATTAAATCATATTTCACACACAGGGAATAATTGAATCATATTTCATTGAGTCATGGAATCATTGAATCATATTTCACACACAGGGAATCAGTGAATCATGTTTCATTGAAATGATTGGAATCATTGAATCATATTTCACACAGGGAATCATTAAATTATGTTTCACACACAGGGAATCATGGAATGATTAAATCATATTTCACACACAGGGAATCGGTGAATCCTATTTCAATGAAATAATTGGAATCATTGAATCATATTTCACACACAGGGAATCAGTGAATCATATTTCATTGAATCATTGAAATGATTGGAATCATTGAATCATATTTCTCACACAGGGAATCAGGTAATAATTGAATTCAGTTGTCAGATTTTAGGATGATTTTATGAAAATGATAAAAAAATGTTTGCTTGTCCTTTGATTTGTCAGATTTTAAATTTTTTTTTATTTCTAACTTCTCCAGGTTTCTAACTTCTTGCCCATATGGAGAGTTAGTTGCACGTCCAAGCAGTCTAGGGCAAGGTTTCTAACTTCTCACACAGCTGCATATGGGATCGAATCCCTATGCAAGACATAGATGCACATGGCTGAAAATAATTAGGAGAGCATGTGACTTTGGCGACATTATGTAAGCCAATCGTGTGTTACCGAAACGTGGAAAACGCAAGTCGAGTGTAACGTAGATAGCCGAATCATGCATACCCTTATGCAAATTAGCATCTGTGACGTCAGAATGTATAAATCACAGATTGGGATAAAAAAGGGTTTTCCAGGAGCTCCTTTATTCTTCCGCGTTCATTCCGACATTTTGTTTTTTCAAGACCTCTATCCGAACAGTGTCTCAACATCACGATTTGGCGCAATCAACAGTGGAATCTGGAAGCAGGTCGCACACAACAAGTGGTAGCAGAAGCCATTTGATGGTCACAAAGTGTAATTTCCCGACTGTGGACACGATTCCAGCATACGAGAAGTGTTTCGATGAAGGCAAGATCAAGGCCGCACACGAGCAAGTACAGTAAGAGACAACCGTTATCTTTTGTTACCGGCCCGTCGGAATAGGTGGCGAAATGCTCTTCAGCGGCAACGAGAGCTTCTCGTGTTAACAGGATGCAGGTTGTCAACTCAAACTATTCGCAATCGCACTCAAAATTCTCCGTATTTGTCATTTTCTTGTAGGACTTCCGTTCACAGTAAGTAGAGTTCAGGTCCCAGCCTCCTACAGCGAGTTCGCCTTTTGGGCAGGACACAGAAACGGAAGGAATGAGAGCAAGTGTAGCAACTTTGACAGAACAGTGTGTAGTGAGATTAGAGTACAGTAGATGGCGCCACCGTACAAGTTTCGATGTTGCACATGGAGGGGTGAGAGAATTTCAGAGGGGGGCATAGGAAAGGGTACCCATTTAACCAGTGGGTCCAGCCTGGGGACCACACTTACGTGCTCGTCTGATGCACGGCGGAAATTCAGCGATTGTTAGTAAATCATACCATCTCTGAAAGATCAGCCCAGGATCGAACCTGAGGACCTTGCATTGATAGTCTGACTCGCTAACCACTAAGCCATCCGCGGCTCTATTCGTAATCGCATTCACCAATCCGGCCTTTTATACATGTAGACCAACGGTGTGTGTCCTTTAACCGCGCGATACCGCGTACAGCTCGCAGAAACTGTGCTGATGAACATCGTGGTTGGGAACATGACACATGGAGTCAAGTTCTCTTTTCCGACGAGTCGAGATTCAGTCTGGAGTCTGACAATCGACGAGTTCTTATCTGGAGGGAACCCGGCACACGAAGTAACCCAGCTTCTGTGCAGGTAAAGCACATTAAGGAGAACATGGATTGATATTCTGGGCTGGCATAAGTATCGGTGGGTGGACTGATCTGTACGTCATCTGAAACGGCAGTTTGATGGTCCAGAGGTGTAAAGACGAGGTTCTAAGACCTATTGTCATGCCCTATGCTGTAGCCGTTGGTGATTCGTTCCTTTTTATGGACGGTAACGCTCGTCATCGTAGAGCTGGGCTAGTGGACAGCATGCTTTAAGAGGAAGGAATTGAGCGTATGAGGTGGCCATCATGCTCCCCTGCCTTAAATCCAACTGAGCATGCATAGGACGCACTTGACAGACGTATTGCATCTCGAACGATATTTAAATAATTAAAGTCTCTTGTTTAAGATGTGATGTATTAACATGTAGTATGATAACCTCTGACGGCCATCAGATCAAGCAATGACTCCTCATATTGTATATGAAGTTATGGGATCAAGTCTTGCTTCATTAATGACCACTCCTCAACAAGAGCTGTTCTGAGTTTTTGAAGTGTTCTGGAAGGGACCTTGCGAGCTCTAAAGCGTCTTCCTAGAGCACTCTATACATCTTCAGTGAGATTGAGGACAGGGGATCTGGATGGCCTGTCCATTCGGTGTATATCTTCGTCTTCGAAAAAATCGTCTACCAAATGAGGTGGATGAGGTTAGCTCTAGGACGGCCTTGTCCTGCTTGACGAAGAACAACTTCTGTCTGTTGAAACTATCTCAAGGTCGTGACAGAACATTTTGTGGAATATTCAATGCTGTGGAAACTTCCGTTTGGACTGCCTTGCTTCTCTCCAGCGATAAATGTCATTCATACGATCTGTTCGTGGCATTCCAGAGCCACAACTGCTTCAGAATATTGCTATACGAGTCTGACTGCAAGACGGAACAGGAAGATGTCCTCTAGGCCAGTTGTTCCCAACCTTTTTGTATTCGCGGACTGGCAAAACGTTGAAGAAACTTTCGCGGACCGGCGATGTTGAAACAAATCTATAAATTATATACCAGATTATTCCATGTCACCTACTTACAAGTTAACATTATTTAATCTGTTAATATTCTTTAATCTTATATATAAAACACAAAACGTCTGTTTGTCTGAAGCAGCAAAAACTCTCGAACGCCGAACTGTAGCATCGTGAAATTTGCATAGCTTATTAATACTGGAATTTCTAGGTCAACGCAACTATTTTAAAATCTCTAAATTGTTCCGTTCGCGAGTTATGAATTAATTAATAAGCTAATTAATAAAGTCAGCGTCGTTTGCTACATCATCGTTATCTGTTCCAAATCTGAAAGCACGTGACTGCATTCATCGCCGCGGCACATGCACAGGTGTTTCTATTATTTGAGGAACTGTGCATAAAAAAACTGCAAAAACAAAATTCGCGAATTCTTAACGAAACGGGCTGAAATTTTTATCAACGCCATGAGTTGATAATAAGAGAAGCCTCTCAAAATTTCACCGGAATCCGGTCAAAACTTTTTAAAATAGGCATGTAATTTTTAATTCATCGGTTAACAAAAATATATACGCAGAAACGGTTAATAAAATTTTGACGGCTATTTTAAAAAGTTATTTACCGATTCAGGCGAAATTCGGAGGTCATGTTCCTATTAACGATTTATGGTGTTCATTAAACTTTCATCCAGTTTTATAAAATATTCGCAAATATATGTTTTTAACTTCTTTATCCCAGAGATTCTCCCTCAAAGACGTCTGAAACTGAAAGCACGTGATGCATTTCATCGTCGATAAGAAATTGTTAACGAATTTTGTTCAGTCAGTGTTCCAATGCTGTGTCTCCTGGACGCGTGTTAAACAATTCGTAACGCTTTTGGTCCGTTTGGTTCTACAGCTGTATGTTGGAAAGTCAACAGCAAAGGATCCGACAAAATTATACATTGTCGCCGGTGAAGGAGAAACAAAAAATGATGTATACGGCCAAGTGCTGAAATAATCACACTATGAATAAATAATTTGTAATGACCGAATTTGTGAAATCAGCTTTTTCTTTCCTGCAAGCGTCAATTTTTTCCCGATTTTTTTCAGTGACATATAAGGGAATATAAAATTAATAAGCCTAAATCCCGGGCAAAGCTGGGTAGTAAAGCTAGTGATTAATAAGTGTTGTCCTGGTTAACGACGAACAACTCGTCTCCATTGAAACTATCTCCCGAGCCTTGACAGAACATTTTGTGGGACATTCAATGCTTTGGAACATTCCGTTCAGGATTGACTTGCTTCTCTCCAGCCATAAAAATCATTCATGCGATAACTTCGTGATTTAATCAACTCGACGAGCCGCTGAAGTGAAAGAAAGAGTTGCCTAGAACGACAAGATGTGTGTAGATTCGCGCTTCTATTTAACGTAATCCTAATTTGCATATTCCAGCTTACCTGCTGCCAAAATAAATGTGGCGTAGTCATCCCCTTACCGAAATTTGCTAGTTCGCCTATTTTCAGTGCATTATTTTGCATACCCAATGCGGCAATTAAGTAGTGAGACTGAATTTTTAAAAAATGCAAGAGCAGAAAAACTTTGTGAATGTAGTTTATTCGAAGTACTTTCCTCCTGCGTTAATGCAAGAAGTGGCGCGATAAGCCAACGAAAAGGAACGACTTGCAGAGGTCATGAAGAACTAACGTCACAGTTCTTTGTTTGTCTTCAGTGTCTTGAATTTTTTTTTCCTTTTAAAGACAGCATTAGTTTAGGGAACAGAACGTAGTCACACGGTGACAGATCTTGCGAATTGAATGCACTTACTTGTTTCGTGCCAGAAATTGCTGTACCCTGGCAGCTCTGTGTTCGGGTGGTTATTGTGAAAAAGGAACCGTTGTCGGTGTTCTTGTACTGCCTGATACGAACAACATCTTCCACAATCGTTCCAAAATGAATGTGTAAGAGTTGCCAGTGGCAGTTGTACTTCCAGGAATGAAATCGTGATGCTGAGTTCCCTTGCTGTTGAAAAAGCACACACTCATTATCTTGATTTCGAACTTCAGTAACCTGATTTTCTTTCCTTTGGGTGACTGTGGCGACTTCCACTGACCACTCTGACCTTCGTTTCAAAAGCATAACGAAAATGCCATGTCTCGTCCCCTGCCACAATACTTTGGTGGAAATTTTGCATTGTTTCTGCAGTCTCTAGGATAAAAGATTAATTAGTTTCGTGCTGTCAAAATCATAAAAGGTACACAACGGCGTAATTTTTGCACGATGGTCCAACTGATAACTTTAAAACCACAATTAAAAGCTATGATATGTTAAAACATACGCATATACACTGAAGTGCCAGAAAACCTGGTACAGATGAGCTTATACAAAATGCATAGCAACGTCACCTATGCGCGTACTCGGTTGCGTCCGCCAGTGCGTTTATAAAGCGATAGACATCCTTGCCATCTGTCAGAGCTATTTTCGGAATGAGAATGACAAGTAATAACGATTTAAGCGATTTTCAACGCGGAGTCATAGTTGGCGCTCGTGAGATGCCAACTAAACGAAGTTCGGATTTTCACGGACGACCATTGACTACAAGAATTCCGAAAAAAAACTCCAACCTACGATAATAGTGTGGCCGTAAAAAGACATTGAGTGAACGTGACCATCGTTGGTTGTCAAGAATCGTTTCACGCGATAGGCGTGCAACACTCTCACAGATATCATCGGAATTCAAAGCTGGAGCCTCAACAAGCATCATCGTCCGGACTGTGCTACGTACCCTGCACGATTTGGGCTTTGGGAGCCGACGCCCAACTCGAGTACCCTTGATGAGTACACGTCACAGAGCTATGCACCTCGCTTGGGCACGGCAGCACCGCCACTGGAAACAAGTAGCCTGGTCTGACGAGTCGCGTTTCCAGCTGTATCGGGCAGATAGAAGGATTCGTGTGTGGCGCAAACCCCATGAAGCCATGGATTCCGCCTGTCAACAGAGAACTGTACCGGCTGGAGGGGGCCCGTAATAGTATGGGATGTGTTTAGCTGGACTTCACAGGGACCCCTGGTACGTCTGTGACCGGTCAACGCCATGTGCGCATCCTTTCTGACGAGGTACACTCGTTCATGTCCTGCATTCATGCTGATGGTTTGGGCCTGTTCCAACAGGACAATGCACCTCCACACAAGTGTCGGGACGCCACATTATGGTTAGAGGAGCATTCATCTGAGTTTGGGGTGCTGCCATTCCCACTCAAGTCCCCAGATCTGAACATGATAGAACACATTTGGGATGGCATGCAACGCGCTATTGAACACTGGAATCCGAGACCTCGGAATACTCCCGAATTGTGGAACGTTCTGCAGGAAGTATGGTGTGCATTGCCTACAGCATATTTCCAGAAGCTAGTGGAGTCCATGCCCCGTCGTATTTCTGCAGTCCGTCGCTCCCGTGGGGGACCTACCGAGTATTAGACTGGTGTACCAGTTTTTCTGGCACTTCAGTGTAATACATAGTCAAAAATGTCAAACAATAACAAAATACTAATGCATGAGGTCCTTCCAATCTCACAATGATATCATCTTCAGATGCTGTTCCTAGGGGCCGTCCATAAAGTACGTCCGAAACAGGGGGAGGGTGGGTTTCCTGACAACCGGACCAAATGTGACATGGGGGAGGTTTAGTAATTCGGACGTCCAGCGGCAAAAATATAGTGGATGGTATTTCTTTGCCTTTTGTTTTCTCTTTTTCTTCTTCTTCTTCTTTTAATAGTTAAAAAAAAGGTATGAAATATTTTAGATTTCTGATGATATTTAGCTAAATCAGAATATTAAGTTCTCGTATTTGTACTACCAAATTTATCGTGTTTTGTAGATTGTGTAATCGAGAGTGTTGCAATCTTGAATGCGTACGTTCATTTGTAGATCTTTATTTCAGAATGATCAAGTTTGGGAATAATTTAATGCCTAAATAATAAATATTTTTTTGAAGAAAAAGTGTAAATCTATAGAAGATTCTTTTAAATAATTACTTGTTTTCGTTCTGTTTCTCAACGGACTTCTAAAAGTAGTCGTCAAAAACAAAGGGGTTTGCGAGAATTAGGACGTACGTTTAGGGGGGGGGAGAGGTGCCAACAATCGGAGAAAATGTGACATGAGAGAGGGTGGAGGGGAGCACTTTAAAATAGTAAAAAATCACGGACGTACTTTATGGACGGCCCCCTAACTGGAATGAAACGTTCGCAGTACAAGGTTACGACATTGGGTATGTCCCGGTCATGACGTGCTATTTAGTTCAATGTGCGCATGCTTCAGTGAACTCGATATTGATTTGTGTCAAAATCGATGACTTGATTTGATTATAACAATACTGTACATGAAATAAATTTTAGGAATGTTATAGGGATTCTGTGGCGTATCTTGGGTCCTAGAGATGGGCTATCTTACCCCCCCCCCCCTCCCAGTACTGTATTTTTTTAAATCGCGAAGTTTAATTTTTAATTGCTAAATAATAAAAGTAACTTTTTTTTCTAAATTTTAGGCACATGCTATTGCTAACATGATATCAAATAATTATGAGGATTAGGATTTCAACACTTATTTGTACATTAACGCTAATTTTCTTCTGAATACTTTATTTGTACATAAACTCCATTCTTCTTTCCTTTGGTGTGAACTTGATGGTTACGTTTCCACAAAAATGTTTCTCCCGAGTACTTTTTCATATTTAAATAATGTTTTCCTTTATTAACAACCAGCCAAGTTGCTCGAATGTACATGTCCTTGTGTGGCTCTAAGACATATCTTGATTCATTTTAATACAGAAAAACGTCTTCCTGCAGTTGTTGATGGAAATTTTAATATCAGATCTACTAATTTTTACACCTCACTAAACACTATGTCCAAATTTATTCAACTTTATGTAACAAGTAATGTCTCTTACTGATTTTTTTTTTTGTATTCATGGAGGGAAAAAACGACCTTCAGTTTAATTTTTAGTCGAGCTGTATCAAAATTTGAAGCATAGATTACTTTATGTTCTGACTGTAGATGTTCTGGGAAGCTTTCACAAAATTTATCAAAACAGTTCGAATCCAACAAAGCCACGAATTTAAGATATAATATCTCTGATTTTAATTCATTGACACTTCACACAAACTGAAACCACTCTCGCGAAACACGCGTTGTTACAGGCGGAAGCGTGGAGGGACTGAGGTAGTCCGAAGTCTTCTCTTTTCTGAGCGAACCGTTGCGCAAAGCAATGATGGTCCATTACCTCCATAAGCTCATTCATGTTTTAATGGAAACGCTAGCAGGCGATCGTTTCGAAGTTCTTTGCATCAGAACAGCGAAGACTCTGGAAGACCTGCTTGCGTTATGCCGTTGTCATCGCTCCACAGACTGATTCTTTTAATCAAAAGAAGCGAATCCGCTCGTGTTTTTTCCGCACTGAAGGCATCGACATATCTTAATAACGTTAATAATTGATTTTTATTTGCGCATTCTCTGGGCTTCGCAGCTAGCCTAGGTAGCTTAGAATATACGCCACTGTAGGGATTAACATAAGCATGCCTCTTCCTCGGTAAAAGGCTATTTCCATGGTAGGGCAATTTGTAAGGCATGTCGTCTTTACAGCTACTTGTCGAGAAATGATGTATGAATAAACTCTCAGTGAACAATACCGACATACGAGATCTTGGTGTAGCTAGAAGGGAGGTGTCCTCCCAACATGGCTATCGTGCTCCCTTGTTTACAAGTCTAGAAAAAGATTCCTTTTACGAACTCCAGTCGTGCGTGTTTCTGGCCGTCTGACAAAGCATGCGGAACAAGGAGGGCACAAACTCTCCCTCCCAAAAAAATGTTTCACTAAAATGTGACCAATCTTTTCTTTATTAACACAAAAAATTGAAGCATAGAGTACTTTATCAGTATAGAGTACTTACGAAGCATAGAGTATCCACTCCAGCATCCTCAAAGTCACACAACGATTGCTTTTCATACGTTCGCGAACTTTCTCAAAGAGTTCAGACGTGCGCACTGAAATCCAGCGTTCGGGCCTTTCGTCATTTTCCAAATCTTCCAGCCCATCCTTGAGACGTGCGTACCATCAGAATATTTGTGCGCCAATTAAGCTATTAGCCTCAAGTTGATGCAGCTTTGCCAATTTTCAAACAGAATCGGATATTTGCTCTCTCAAAGCAGTGAAAATGTTCTTCTTCCAAACGACGTCATGCACGGTGTAAATAATCATCTGCGCAATTCTCACGCAAACGCTGTTGCCACCGCATAGTTGTTAAATGACTTATCAAAAAATCATGCCTTCCTGACCCGTGTGTTTTACCCGGATTTAAAAAAAACAGTCTGTCTCATTTCTTAATTACCGCCCTGTGTACATCGGCATCTATATAAATTAATTTAGATTATCCATTAATTTTGAGCACCAGTGTATGTTATAAGTACTTGTAGATATCTAATAAAGTGTGATACTGATTTCTAAAATACACTGCGTGTGCAGTTTTTACCCTCCATACCAGCCAATGCACGTTGCTGTTAACGACTCTTCACGAGCATGATTACCCTACCCTTAACACAGGATTACTGAATCCAAGGAAAGTAAAGAGCCAAAACAGAAGAGCAGTACCTAGTACTCGATCTCAAATGCAATCTAAAGTCTTAACCTCGTACCTAGTAAAAAAACACTAAGATTTAATACTTTAAAAGAATGTCTTGCATATTGTTTAAATTTTACGGTTGGATAGTTTAAATAGCTGCGAAATAAGAATAAATTATTCTTTTAATAAATGTGAAGCATTTTATTTATTGTTCCGAGAAGAGTAACGCAACGCAGACATGAGGGATTTGACAAATTTGCTTGCGGTCTCTAGATAACTGTGCTTATTTAAAATACATTAAAAATTTAAAAGCAAATTTGAAACGCAAAAGCAAATGATATTTCTGTCAAGAAAATTTCGACGAAGCCTCCTGAGACCCGAAGCTTATGATTAAGATTTTCTTCATGCTTTGTTAGATATGATAATTAGGGTATTTTTTTAAAGGAAGACATGTATTGATGTCTCTTAATGATTCTTTTGATAATTTATTAAAAAATTAAAACGCGGTGTTATACATAGAACTGAAAAAGGGTTTGAATATCAAAGAATGACGTCAGTGATGGTGAATTATTAGCTCAAATTAATGTGGCAAATGCATTAAATATACATGACTTTGAAATCACATCATTATTGCAACCAGGGAATTTCGACTCAAGCTCGCTATACTCACAAACACCAAATGAATTAGACTTTGCACTAAGGCAGAAGTAAAAACGCCGAAGGAAGGTAAATCACACTCTGTTCCATCTATATAAATATAAAAGTCAGTAAACTCATGCAATGCATTGATTATGATACGCTTTCCAACAAACCTGATTTCATTACTCAAGTTATGAGGATAATGGCTGTGGAATAAATCGCGCTCCTCTGCCTTGACCTTTGACCCCATTTCGATGATATTAAACAGAACCGGTTCAGTATACCTCCGAAACAACATACTACAGTTTTTTCGCAATAGAAGCATTTTTTACGTAAGTTATGACGCATAAGGGCGATGGAATAGATACTGCTCCTATGTCCTGACATTTCGCCCATTTTCAACAGGGTTCGGCCCCAGGTTGTCCCCTACCATATACTGAAATTTCATCGAAATCGAACCATTTTTAGGCGAGTTATCATGCGGACAGACATACGGACGGACGGACGAACAAAGCTGGAGCAAATACGCTTCTCCAACCTATACTTTTTTTTTTTTTGATTGGAGGTTTAACGACCACCGTGAGCAACTCAATGGGCTATAAGCAGTCGCCCGTCCCTAATTTAGGGTCACTGGTTCCAGGGAAGAGAGAGAGCCAGTACCGTAAGACAAACACAACATCCATGCCTGACCGGGATTCGAACCTGGACCTCTCACGGACGAATGATCAGAGGCCAGCGCCTTAGACCACTGCGCCACCGGGGCGGCGGCTTATACTTTTGGAAAGCGTAAATAAAGGAAAGTGGAAAAATGCGAGTATGTGCGTCCGTCCGCGAATTGTTCGACCATTTCTGAATGACCTAGAGATCTGAAAATTGGCATGCTGGTAGCTCTTAAGGTCCAGATACTTAGAAAAAGTACGAAAACCAAAAAAAAAAAAAAAAAAAGGAAATATGATGGCTTTGGAACTTGTCTGCTTGAATTTTTCTACGCCCCTATAAAAGTATGAAAACCAAAAAAATTCAAAAGGATGGCTTAGCTTTACTGTTCAAAATGCTGATAGGTTTAAAGATAATTTTGTCAGAATCGTTGAAATGCTGTGAAAATTTCAAATGTTTGATGTAAAATTAAGAGGGCGCCAAAACCTGTCATGTTTTACGTCAAACCGTATGCATGACGTCACGACGCTATTCTAAATCGTAAAACAGTTAGGGATCTTACAATTACTTTTCTTTTTCTTTAATTTTGTGTTCAAAAAAATTTATTTTGTAGATTTACCTTTCGGAAAACAAAGTAGAGATCTCCTCTGTATTCGGGGTGCTTTTAGCCTAAGTTACATACACAGTCGAGTCACATTATTGTGACCACCTCCTACTTTTGAGGTCAACAGCACGTAGCCAATGAAGGAAGGCACGTGGCATGAGCTGGCTTGGAGGGTATATAAGATGTGCTGTAGGCAATACGAAAACATGGGCCGCAAGTGGCCTAGTGGGCAACGTTCGTGACTGCCACGGAAAAGACCTCAGGTTCGATCCCAGACAGGTACGAGCGCTCGATCCCCTAAATATCCGTCATGCGTCGGATGGGCACGTTAAGCCATCGGACCCGGGATATTGGCCCCCAGTAATAAATAAGGGCGTCCCCCCCCTTCTACTTCGCTTCCGTGTCAGTTTCCTATCGGACACTCTAGCCCAAATCTCCTAGCTTCCTATTCCTAAGGGTTGTTTAAGACCTGGGGTCAGACACTCCCTTCCTAAAATCCTCTACATTTGATCTGAAAACATATCATTCGTTGATGTCATGGATAAAAGGAGTGATTTGTCAGCTATCTGGACAAGGGTGGCAGTATTTCTGCAACAGCGTAGTTTGTGAACCGTTCGCGTGCTGCTGTGGTTAAAGTGTATCGTGATTGGAGAAATGGCACCATTGCGAATAAGCGCGTGGAAACTGCGGAGCACCACGTGCCATTTATGTGAGAGGTGAACGTCGGCATCGAGGGTGCGTGAGGGTCGCACTGCACCTATGTTGACGAAGGTGCATCGGTAGAAAAGGCTTACATTTGCTCGGCAGTATCGGAATTGGACCTCCGCTGATTGGCAAAGGATTGCCTTCTCAGATGAGTCACGTTTTCTGCTTCATCGAACGGATGGATGTTGGCGTATAAGGCGAGAAACATCAGAGAACAAGCACTCTTCAACCATTGCTGGTCGAACACAAGCTGGTGGGGCCAGTGTTATGGTCTGGGGAATGTTTTCGTGGAATTTTCTGGGTCCACTCATACCTGTGGAAGGCACTATGGACTGAATTCGTTATGAATCCATCCTTGCACACCACATACACTCATACATGCTGAATTGTTTTCCATGAGACAATCAGCATGTATGGATGATGGCAGTACGAAAATGCGACGTGTCACACAACTAGAAATGACTCGTTGCTTTTGTTTGGAATCCATTATTTACCTGCAATGAAGAAGAAGGGTTACTATAGCGGAAGAGTTACTCTACCAACATGTCCAATTTGAACGACCTCTGTCAGTTAATAAAAAAGTTATGCTTACTTTTGCATTACTTTCGGTACAGCCCTCGCATTTTTATCGGTATATGCGTTCCTAGAGACTTGTTTTCAAAATTATTTTTTCGTTAGATATTGCTCACGACGGAAAGCACTTTGAGCAAACTTCCGACTAGAAAGAGTTCAGTTTTTTCTTCCGCGCGCGTGAATGCGTACGTCAGTTTTCTTGTGATCTCAGCTTCAAACTGTTCCGTAAGTTTGTTTTTTATTTTACATCGGATACCGTTCACTACGGCAAACACTCTTCATTCTTTTTTTTTTTTTAATTTATCATAATGCGATATTCGGCCGCCTCATGGCGCACGTATGAAATTCTGTTTGCAGCTGTATCGCAGTTTCGAAAGATTTCATTGAAAAAATCCTCTATGAGCCACTTACTACGATGAAGAACACAAACATTTTCGTTTTTAGATAAAGGTTGTTTTTTTTCGCTAGGCAGTGTACGTAAAAGGTGTTCTCTCGCAATATCTGGTTCTAGGAGTAAAACATGAAAAACTCGTTTTACATCACATTGCACTCGCCACAAGAAAATATTTTCTGCTGCATACTTTCTTCTTTTTTTTTTTTTTATTGGAGGTTTAACGACCACCGTGAGCAACTCAATGGGCTATAAGCAGTGGCCCGTCCCTAATTTAGGGTCACTGGTTCCAGGGAAGGGAGAGAACCAGTACCGTAAGACAAACACAATATCCATGCCTCACCGGGATTCGAACCCGGACCCCTTGCGGACGAATGATCAGAGGCCATCGCTTAGACCACTGCGCCACCGGAGCCGCACCTGCATACTTTCAACTTCGTGGTTCAAAAAGAAGCAGTTAAAAGAATATGTACGATTCTAAAGATTGATTTAAAAAATCGTTTCTTTGTTGAACACCCTTCACTATGTTTTAAGTGTATTTTGTGCTTTAAATAATGCACATATTTTCCGCTTGAGGGAGTAGAATTGAATTCCGTTTACCTCCATATCTGCGCTTCTAGCTGTTCGATCTGCAAAATTCCTTTGGCTTCGGATATCATCGGATATGAGAAACATTTTGCGTAATTTGTGACTGTTAGTAACACATTTTTGCGGCTGGTGCGCGTAAGTTGCTATTTCTACTTACAAGGGTTTCACCGATTCTATACATCCGACGGAAAAAAAATTCGTGCAGCTATGGTGGCCGAGTAGCCCGAGGCGTTGGCTTCGGAGTCCGAGATAGGCCCCAGGTTCGAGACCCGATGAAGAATGGGCGGGGTGTTTGTCTTACGGCACTGGCTCTCTCTCTCTCTCTCTCTGGAACCAGTGGCCCTAAATTAGGGACAGCTGACTAATTATTGCCCTAAGAGTTGCTCGAAAAATTCTTTTTGCACCTGATTACCTTTACTATGAAGAACCCTCCCAGGTTTTTACTGAAAAAGTGAAGGCTTTTTATCTTTGCTGAGAGTTTTCTCCGTTTCTAAAAATCAGCTTTGAGGGATTCTTTTTCTGTAGCAAATGATTCAAAAAACGTACTCATTATACCCTAGAACCTTTTGGAGGGGGTGAGGGGGTTGATGACCACCATGAGAAACTCTATGGGCTATAAATAGTCTCCCGTCACAAATGTAGGGATGCTGGTTCCAGGACATGGAGAGAGCCAGAACCATCAGACAAGCACACCGCCCATCCCTCGTCAGCTGCTCGAAACAGAGCCTACTCGGACGGACGGTCAGAGGCCACTAGGCCACAGCTGCGGACCCAAGATTTCGATGTCATCTTTCTTGTCTCTTACGTGACACCAGGAAACGACTGAGACAACTTTAAACTTGTATAACAATGACAGTGATGACTTACATTACCTATGAAGTGACGTCAGTAATTAAACCATACGCAATTTTTTTAAAATAAATTCGGAAGCCTGTTTGTGGCTAAAAAAATGGAATTCTTTACTTAAGAAAGGACGTTATCTTAGCACTTGTATAATTTCTGGACGCTGTCTTAGCACTTGTACTTAATTTCTGTGTGTCAATACTTCTTTATGACACAGAGAAATTAAATTTCAATCAGCTGTAACAAAAGTATCATCAAGCGGAGGAAGATTGTTCTCTGGGCTCAAAATGATAGATAAATAATTTAAATCAAGCGTTATGTTATTTTTAGCATGATTCAAATCAGAAAGTAAACTCAATATTTTTTTTACTTATTTATTCTTTGTTTCGCGGCTGAAGGAACACATTTGGCCAACGAACGCCTATGCATGAAATAATATGCGCAAAGGTAGGTTCAGGTTTGGGGAACGTCAGTTATCGATAAACTGAAGTTGCCTGCTTTTTCCCCGTTCAGTTTCAACGCTTACTTCATTATAGTAAAATCTACATTCAGCCTTCATTGTGTACAACAGCAGTTGTTCGGAAACTCTTCATGCTCGTCCATTAAGTCCAGCCAATCACGATGCTGGTCTTCAATTTCCCAAGTGTTCTCGGAATAGGGACCACCTGTCTACTTGACAAAGTAATGAGCACTTCCAGTCCTTACCAGAACCTTCTCAGCAGTGGATTTAATTCTCCAGTTTCAAGGAAGATAAATCGCTTTCCGAGTCGGCAGCAAAATAGCATTCATCTATAGGACGTGAACATAGGCTTGTATTACCTATTTTTCTTTTCTTTCCTTTTTGTGTTTTATTCATGTGCTTCATGACTTAAAGCTTCTTGAAATACTTATTTTTTTTTTCTGAAATCGTGCAGGAAAGTTCTTCACATCCTCCTTCATGCTCTTACATTGGAAAAAAAATTCCAATTCATATGGTACGCACTGCCTTTCGTGGCAATCAACATTTCCATCTAAACGCGGACTTCCAGAACAAGCCATATCCTCACGTTCTAGTCTGGCACACTTTTGGCACTACTTCGTTATACATCTATAAGCAATTCTCGCTTCATAAACACCTATCCACATAGCTTGGACACTTCTTTCTTCGCATGCAGTTTCCCAGTTTTATTTCCATTGGTCACAAGATCACTGAAAATACCATCTATACATAGACGCCTACCGGGGATTTTATTTTATACTATCTGTTTGTTCGGGCTATTCTCGTCGAGAATCGCTGGACCGATTTGGTGCGATTTTCACCATTCCATAGAGCATTTGTCGAGGAAGATTTAGTTGTATGAAACATTAATCTATGACAAAAGGGAGCCGAGCAGTAACGATTTTAGTGACAAGTCGAAGAAAAAACAGCCGTTCACATTCTTTCATGGCTTCCACTGCCTAAACAACGATGCGCGGCGACCGGTTTACGAAACTTTTTTGCTCATTGGAAAAAAGGCGCGAGGCGGTCGGTCTGACAGCATGTAAGACCACAGACTAAATGCGTAGTTACATCGGATGCTGAAAGAATTGGTTTATCGGCGCTCTCACAGACTAAATGCGTAGTTACATCGGACGCTGAAAGAGAATTTGTTTATTGACGTTCGCACAGACTAAATGCGTAGTTACATCGGACGCTGAAAGAATTGGTTTATCGGCGCTTGCACAGACTAAATGCGTAGTTACATCGGACGCTGAAAGAGAATTGGTTTATCGGCGCTCGCACAGACTAAATGCGTAGTTGTTTTCGTCCACACGCATGTATCTATTTGAGTAGCTCTTTAATTAAAATTTAAATATTGTATTAACATTATGCGGAGACAAAAATCGAATATAGGCCGTAGTACATCGGACGCTAAAAGAATTTGTTTATCCCGTCATAATGAAACTTTCCGAAAAACAAAATCTCGATTGGCAAATGACAGACAAAGAATGGCTTTACAAAGGAAAATGCAGTCGCCTTTTGAACGTAATAATTGTCTCTCTTTAGATTCGCCGTAAATTCTAAATTGCTGCCGTGCGAAGTCGGGCCGGGTCGCTAGTATTCGTATAAGTCTACTGATATTGTACAGTTTAAAACCTTTTCGCCGGTGGTGGATTTTCAAGCCACATCTTTCAGCTCCGGAGCCGGTTATTCTCCCGATTGAACAACACCAACTTTGGCTTATCGCTGCAACTTGCCGTTTTGACTCTTGCGGTACCTCAGAGGTAATATATCATCCACCCTGCCTCCTTAGAAGTGCCAGGGCACGAAATTGCATTGCAGGTTTCGTGTCCGCAGCAAACCATACTTCAAGTAGCTCGCTGTAGAAGATGAAATTCTTATTAATTCCAGACGATCTGTGGTGATCCCACATTTTTCTCGAACCTCACGTCCATGCGATTTATTTTTAGCACGTCTTTTATAAAGAAAGATCGTGCTTATGTTATCGGTTTGTCCGTCTGTTAGCCTGTGGGCACTGTATCTCTGCAACTATTAATCCGATTTGAAAAATTCTTTTTTTATTTGGAAGCCTGAAATATGCAAATGCTGATCTTTTATTTAGGATTTTTTTTTTTTTTTTGCAATGCACAATTTCGCAGCTAGTAAATTCAGATGATATCGAATTCAAAATACATTTTACTCCATATATTTGCTTCTAAACATCCGATTGAAAAAATTCGATTACCTTTCGATTCCATTTATGTCGAAGAATATTCTAGGCATAGTCGCTTTTGAAGTTGCGCATAGATTTTCCACTAGGGGGCGTAAAAGTAAGCTGCCGTTTCCCTAATATATCTCTTCTTCTAAAACTCCGATTTGAAAAAAATTCTTCAGCTTATACAGGTCTTGATGGGAAATCTTTTGCATATAATTTCTAATTTTTGGTAAGGAATGGTTTGGCCACCAAGGGGCGTAATTACACTGCTGGACAATTGCTAAGGACGGATCATAAACGGCTATATAGCGCATAAAAAAGTAAGTGTGGTTGGATGCCAAGTGAAATAAAATAATGTCAGAATGCCAGGACATTACAAGAAAGGCAATTTATTGTGCTCTGAAATCCAGAAGGCTTTGGAACGTGTTCAAGGGTCAAACAGGCTATTTTGTGCAGAATACGTAAACGTGAAAAAAATGCAATTACCGTCCGCAGGCGTTCCGGCGTAAGATGTCAATACGGCATATGGCCACCATGGAGGGCGATGCAAGATTCCACACGTCGTGTCATGCTTTGCACAACATTATCAAGCAGCTGTTGGGGTAATTTATCCCATTCGTCTGTCAGTGCACGGATGAGGGTGTCTTTGTTTATTGGAGGGCATTGGCGACCAGCAAGACTCCTCCCCAAAGCATCGCACACATTTTCAAAGGGATTCAGATCTGGAGAACGTGCTGGCCATACGAGGTGTTGAATATCCTCGCTCTTAAGACACTTCTGGAAAGCAACTGTTCGATGACATGTTGCGTTGTCGTCCATGAAAATGAATCTATCACCGACAGCACCACGGAACATGCGAACCTGAGGTAGCAGAACATCATTAATGTATCGTTTGCCAGTCATAGTCCCAGTTGGAAGCACATAGAGGGACGTACGGCCATTGATCATGATTCCAGCCCATACCATGACACTACATGTCGGATATCGGTCCCTTTCCTGTATGTTTGCTGGACAATATGCAGTACCACTATCACGCCAGATCAGTTGTCGTCGACAATCAGACGATAGACTGTATCTACTCTCATCTGAGAAGAGGACGGCAGTCCAGTCGTTATCAGTCCAATTGCGATGTTGATGGCACCATTGCAAACGGGCGGTACGGTGACGTCTGGACAACGGGATGCACACAACAGGACGGCGGGCGTATAGTCCTCCTTCATGCAAACGTCTGGCGACAGTTTTTCGTTAGATCCGCTTGCCAGTAGCAGCCATAAACTGATTTGCTACCTCACTAGCTGTGCTGCGCCGGTGTCTTTTTGTTGATAGCACTATGTACCGATCTTCTGCAGGTATCGTACTGCGAACACGACCTCCCCCGTGACGTTTGCTACAATCTCCATTTGTTTGAAATGATTTCCAAAGCCTTGAAACAACACTGTGGCTGACGTCAAACTCCCTGGCAACATCTGTTATTTTTCGCCCTTCTTCAATCTTGCCAACAATACGGCCACGCGTAAAATCATCTAGGTGATGTCGGAAAGACATACTGAAAATTGCAAGTTCGTCAATTGATTCTTTCCCTTTCTATTTCGCGTTTGAACAACAACGGTCAATACGCGTCAAATCCTTTATATCTTGTATCAGCGCTATGACGTCACGAACAAGTTCGGCAATCCAAAATTTGCATACGCACAACACGTCTTACTGTATCCCGCACTTATGCTAATTTCCATATTTTCCTGCCTTCCATTTTATGGTTGCTATCGTTGCTATTGTCATCCGTCCTCAGCAATTGTCCGGCAGTGTATTAATTTCTGCTTCTGATGAATTTGCAACAAAATCTGAACTTCTAAAATTTCGATTGAAAAAGAAATCGTTTGTGGACCGACACTCCTCACGTCGATAAACCCTTTCGGAATATTTTTTTCTTAAAATAATGCATGGTTTTCCCGCCAGTGGGCATAGATGTGTACCGTATGTTTCTCAATATTTCAGCTTCTTATGGTCCGATTTGAAAAAAATATTCTTTATTGGATAGAGTTCCCGGTGCGACATGTTTTTCATATAATTTCAAAATTTTCAAGTAATTCATAGACTTTTCGCTAGGGGGCGTTAAGGGGAATTGCGTTTTCCCGATATCTCTGCTTCTTAAACTACAATTTGAAAAATTCTTTCTACAGCAGATACAGCTCCTGATCGGAAATATTTTGCATATAATTTCTAATATTTAATAAGAAATGGTTTGGCCACCAGGGACGTAAGTTTTAATTTTGGCATCTGATGTATTTGCAGCAAAATCTGAGCTCCTGAAAACTTGACTGGAAAAATTCCTGTGACGTACCTGCAAGCAGGACGCACACGACATAAAGGCAGATAGGAATCAGAATAAAATGTCTGCGTAGCTCAGTTGGTAGAGCGACTTGTTCCGGAATAAGCGTACTCGGGTTCGAATCCCGGCGTAGACCGAAAATGACGGAGAAATTCACTTCGTTATAATGGCGCCCGAACTACCCGGATGACCCGACCGTTCAAAATCTCGCATTGGTGTGATGGTATTTCCACACCGCGAGACAGGAAAAATCAGAGAATCCCTTCTCCAGCGCTTCGAAAAATAAAAATGTGTGATGTTGCATTCCACACAGCAGATTGACTGGGAGTTCTCAAGTGCACGTTCTACAGTGGTTGTCTGCCTGCAACGATTCATGGTCACGGCTGACCCGTGGGCCATGCCCCCGGCCCTCTTTCGGGGGGGGGGGAGATGTGACGTACCTGCCAGCAGGACGCACACGACATAAAGGCAGATAGGAATCAGAATAAAATGTCTGCGTAGCTCAGTTGGTAGAGCGACTTGTTCCGGAATAAGCGTACTCGGGTTCGAATCCCGGCGTAGACCGAAAATGGCGGAGAAATTCACTTCGTTATATTCCTTCCTGGGCCGATACCGCTCACATCGAAAAACCTTTTGAGAATACTTTCTTCTTAAAATAATGCAGTCGACCCGGTGGTGCAGTGGTCTAAGCGGTGGCTTCTGATCATTCATCCGAAAGGGTACCGGTTCGAATCCCGGTGAGGCATAGATGTTGTGTTTGTCTTGTGGCACTGGATCTCTCTTCCGTGGAACTAGTGACCCTAAATTAGGGACGGGCGATTGCCTACAGCCCAGTAAGTCGCTCACGGTGGTCTTTAAACCTCCAATAAAAAACAAATTGCATTTTTCCAGCCAGGGCCGTAGATGTATATCTTATATTTATCAATATATCTGCTTCTAAGAGTCCGATTTCAAAAACTCTTTTTTTTTTAAACAAACAATTGACGTGGATTAGGAACATCAAACAGAAGTCATCGCTAAAAATGTGGAAAGAGCGATGGCTTCTGTTTGAAACTCTTATTTTTGTTGTTGTTGGTGAGCGCTTCCGCTGCGAAATGTTTCTCATATAATTTCAAATTTTTCTCAGCGCACAAGTCTGCAACCAAAGGGCGTAAAATTACGATTCCGTTTGTAGCAATATCTACGGTACTAAAAACCTGATTGAAAAATTTCTTTCTTCGGTCAAATGCTACCGTTTCTCATACCGGTTCCATTGATTTTGAATAGTTATGATAAATTTAATTCGCGCCAGAACGGATTCAAAAAACGAGTTCGTTGCACCCGAAAATTCGGTGTCATCTTTTTTATTACGTTAAGGCGCCAATATATGGCAAAACCTTTATTGCTGGTGGTGGGATTCGTACTCGCGTCACTCTGCTCCGGAACCGGTTATTCTCCGGACTGAACTACACCGACCTTGGTTTATCGCTGCACCTTGACGTTTTGACTTTTGCGTCACCTCAATGGTACGTCACAACTGTTCCAACGCAGTCTTCAGATCCCATCGTAGGGGAAGAAACAACACGTCAGGCGAAACACAAAGACAAGAATCCGTGTAAAAAAATTCATTCTACTTGTACTGAATAATCAGTAACTTCGATTATCGCGGCGGATTAGAGGTACGTAAATCGGTATCTCCCAACGTCAATGCACTCACCTGACTAGAGGGCGTGGTTTGATACAGGAGTTTGAATAAAGCCTCTACGTGCTGGTTAACATATTCGAGGCCGCGGGTGTCCTAGTAGACAACGTTCGTGACTGCCACGGAGGGGATCTCAGGTTCGATCCCAGGCAGGTACGAACGCTCGAACCACTAAATATCCGCCGTGCGTTGCATGGGTACGTTAAGCTGTCGGGCTCCGGGTATCAGCCCCCGGTAATAATAGGTGACTTTCTACCTTGCTTCCGTGTCACTTTCCTATCAGGCACTCTAGCTCAAATCTCATAGCTTCCTATTTCTAAGGGTTGTTTAAGACTTGGGTCAGACACTCACTTCCTAAAATCCTCTACATATGATCTGAGATCTGAGCACAGATTGAAGTGCAAATGGCAATCCACTTGAAAACATGGTCTTACTCGGAGGTACTCGTATTAACTAGGATTTTCTGGAAACGGGAAGACACCTGCAGCGGAGACTCGTAGCGAACCGCAAGAATTGTGTCGTCCTCAAGTCATGGGTGTTCGGAGCGGTGCAGAAATGGTGTTCAAAAATTAAAAGCCATAACGGACGGAAAACTCAGTGACGAACGAGAAACTCAGTGGTAGAACTTTTACATCAACAACAGATAGCGACGTGACTGGTGTGAAAGATCTGGTGTAGAAAGTGAGACGGGTTACGTTCCGCCAAATTGCTACAAGTATTTGTGTCGGCATTTCGCGTAACATCGTTCAACCAACACATCGCGCGTACCTCCGAGTGAGACCATGTTACCAGACAGGTCGCCATTTGCATTTGAATCTGTTCACCAGCACGTTGCCTTTTTATTAAAACTCTCGCGCCAAACAACGCCCTCTAGACAGAAGGGTGTAATATTGTTGGGAGATGCCGATTCGCATATCCCCAATGGCTGCAAAGGTAATTCGAAGTTACTTATTGATAATTGCTCGAAGCACTATGTCCATTTAATAGATCAATAAACGTGTTCCAACATTTTCTGGCTAAGAAGTGCGTTTTCATACCACGCAAGAACAGATCTTAAGAACAAGCATTACCATGTAGTGTTACCATAGTGTTACCATGTGTCTTATCACTTTGGTCTCACACACTGGCTGTGAACATTTTGAAACGCCGTACTATTCGTCGCATGATCTTAAATGTAACACCATAAAGTCAAGTTTTAAAATAACATATCATTTTCCTATAAAGGGGCGCAATTTAACTAAAAATACAGTGTTCGGTTTATGGACCAGTGTCGCCCAGTTTTCCCTAAAATAAGGCATAGGCTATTTTCAGTGGTGTAGTGGCTATTTTTCAAGTGCCTTAGCGTGGTTTAGGGACGCTAAGGCACTTTTCGTGGTTAGTTAGGAAGAAAAGCAGTGCAAAATTTTTTTTTTTTCGGTGATCATGTAAAAAGAACTCTGATTTATGTAAAAGTACACTCGTACCTTAACAGAACGTTTGTATAAACGCCTCTCCGGTGGCGCAGCGGTCTAACAGCTGATTTCTGTCCATTCGTTTGAGATGGGTTCGGGTTCGAATCCCGGTGATGCATAGATGTTGTGTTTGTCTTACGGCACTGGCTGGCTCTCTCCCTTCTCTGGAACCACTGCCTAATTGAGGACGGGCGACTGCTTTTAACCCAATGAATTCGTTGAACCCCCAATCGGAAAACAAAAAGCAAGAACGACACTAAACCGTCCGCAGTAAGGGGTGAACCGACTGCCAGGACGACAACAACGTAGAAAAGTTAAGCGTGTATGTATACAGAGAGACAAGTTGCCACTACGGTGGAATCGGCTACTCACCTCTGGGAGGGACTGGGTTAGAGTCCAAGTCGAGGCATAGGTAGTGTGCTTGTCTTACAGCAGTGCTTCTTTCCCTTCCCTGGAGCCAGTGATCCTAAATTAGAGACAAACGGCTGCTTGCATCCCTTTGGGTTCCTCATACTGGCCGTTACCCTCCCCTCCAAAGTGACAAGTGTTTTATGATTGAGAAGATTATTTCAGCTGAACTCGCATCGGCTCCAACTAAAGACCCCATTCTGTTGTTCCTTTATGAGCAACGTAAAAGTACTCTCCGGGCTCCGAGTGGTCAGATGCCCTGGCCAATCGCTCGAGGCGAACTCGAGCTCCGGGCGAGACGTTGACCATTCGCGAAAGGAATTAATTCAAACCAAGTTTTGGCGACTATGGTCCTAGATGATCGCTGTGGTCATTATACCTGGAAAGAAACTCAAAGCAACACAAAAGATATCCGCCACTCTCACCCCATAATCTTAGCAAGAGCAGCATATACGTTGCATGTATTCAGTGTGACTGACAATATTATTCACACTGAATATTCGGAACAGACAAAATTACAGAACAGTATCTAAAGGGAAACTTAACATTCTGCTCTAACTTCAACCTGGCCGCCCCGGTGGCGCAGTGGTCTAAGCGATGGCCTCTGATCATACGTCCGAACGGGGTCCAGGTTCGAATCCCGGTGAGGCATGGATGTTGTGTTTGTCTTACGGCACTGGCTCTCTCCCTTCCCTGGAGCCCGTGACCCTAAATTAGGGACGGGCGACTGCTTATAGCCCATTGAGTTGCTCACGGTGGTCGTTAAAAATCCAATAAAAAAAAAAACAAAAAAAAAACTCTAACATGACTTTTATATGAAATTGCTCCACTTAAGCAATTTTAATAAAAGTTGATAAAAATAATTAATAATAAAACTTCCTTAAAAATACTAACTGATAAAACAGCAAGTCTAATCCTAAATTACTTTGGAAATTTTCAAAGTCCTTCTTTCTGGGTTTGTTTCGCCTAACCCGTTCACCACTAAGGCACTTTTTTTCTTCGAACTGCATCACTGGCTATTTTCACCTAAATATTTCATCATATTGTCTTCCAATAAAACAAAACAAAACAAAAACACTGTAAGCTTTTTCTGGAACAGCTTCATTAACGAGGTTTTTTTTTTAAGGCTCTCATTTAATGAGTGTTAGGTTTCATCTTCTGCGGTAGATGGATCAAAAATCCCTCCATGGGTGTGGCTTTTACGTCTTGAGTGACTGTTCCAGAAGTCAGTGACAGCGAATCACTGCTGACCTCACCATGTTCAGAATGGGAGCGGTTTCTCGTCGGCTCCAGGTGAATTAATCGAAGACGAATTCATTCATCAGGAAGGAGTTCTGATAAGAATTTTTCAGCTAACGCACTGAATGAAGTCAGGAAACACTGAGAATGAAAAGACAAAATACGCGCTGCTAGGTTTTAATCAGTGACGTTATTTGGTGTGAAGTAGGTGGAGTTCCTATAGCTCAAATTCAGGGGTTCTCTGCTAATGTACACACTTTCTCTTCAAAAAATGGACGTACAATAGGATTTAAGATGATTTATGGAAGAAAAGATTCCAATCTTTCTTTTGCACCTATTCATTGATTTCTATTTTGCTCAGATAATTAGAAAAATCAGACAGAAACGAGAGATTTCGTTTCTTCGAGACAGAAACACTGCTAAGCTAACTTATCGTGCCATCTAGCACAAAATTGGAATACTTTCGAGTCAGATAAATTGAATTTTTAAAACAATTCTAACAAAGTTTTCGGAATAATAACTATGGCATATATTAGCTATGAGTCGTTTTTATTTGTGCTCAAAATTTCAAACACTACAAAGTAATAGTCTTTGAGAAAATGCGTACAAAAGAATTTACATTGCAGATATAGGACAGAATTTCTCTTGAGGTCCCATTCAAAGACCGACTCAATCCATTTGTCAGTCTGTATTCCCTGACTTTCTTGGCATAGAAAAAAACAGTAAAAAAAAACAAAATGACGAAAATCACATCATGTAATCATGTTCGCCCAACACGACACGACACAATGAAGGAATTACTTCGATGTGCCTATTTAATCAAAGAAAAAAAACCCTCATTGTCTTAAAATAAGCATGCAGAATTTGTAGGTTTTTTCCCGGATGATGCCAAACATCATCTTTAAATAGCAGAAAAAAATCTCATTACAATTTAAGCTTGCTTCCAGGAGAACGTGTGTAACGCCATCTATCGGTAGCGTCTGTTTTAGTTCCTACAGAGATTACCAAGATAAAAATAACTGACATTTTAGAAATCTGAATTTGAAGGAATGGCCTCTGAGGTGTGAGGTACATGAAATCAGGGGCATCTGGAAATATATGCCAAGCTTCAAATCTATACGTTAGGTGTACTTTTCTGAAATTGACGATATAACTGGCTATTTTATTATTGCAGAACATAAAACATCTTTAATCGTTGTGTTGTGTATTGAGGTGGAGCTGTGTGCTAGTCAACTTTCTTACCAGGGGCGTACTGATAGCTCCGTAACCCCCGCAGTGCGGGGGGGGGGCGTCGTGGTTAAAAGAGCCTCTAGCCGCAGAAAAAACTTTTACAAATTTTTAGCGAAATCTTCATATGAAACTGGTTAAAGAAATATCCAGAACTTAAGGCAGCTTTGAATGAAGTATTAAAAAGTATAGCTATTTTTTTCTTTTTTTCTCAGTAAATAAGTAAAATCTTTAGAAATTATTTTCGTTGATTTAGTTCATAACAAGTTAGTAAAATCATGCAATGCATTGATTATTATACGCTTTCCAACATATCAGAAATCATTACTCAAGTTATGAGGATAATGGCTGTGGAATAAATCTCGCTCCTGTGTCCTGACCTTTGATCCCATTTTGATAATATTCAACAGAATTGGTTCAGTATACCTCCGGAAGAACATACTAAAGTTTTGTCGCGACAGAAGCATTTTTAGTCAAGTTATGAGGATAATGGTTGTGAAATAAATCTCGCTTCTATGCCCTGACCTTTGCTCCCATTTCAATTATATTCAACAGAATTAATTCAGTGTACTTCCGGAACAACATGATAAAGTATTGTTGCAATCGAAGCATTTTTAGCTAAGTTATGACGCATAAAGACAATGGAATGGATCCCGCTGCTATGTCCTCACCTTTGGCCCCATTTCGCCCATTTTGAATAAGTTTCGTCCCCAGGTTGTCCCCTACCGTATACTAAAATTCCATCGAAATCGAACCAATTTTACGCAAGTTATCGTGCGGACGGACAGACAGACGGATGGACGGACAGACAGACAGACGGACGGATGAAGCTGGAGCATGTACGCTTCTTCAACCTACGGTTGGAAAGCGTAAAAAACTGAATGACAGGGGAAAAAGCTATTCAAGAGAACTTCATGCCCCTTTTCACAGCCCTTGCAATAGTTTCTATGCACGTACGTTAACAAGAGAATGTGAAAAAAATATCAGTTCAATCAGTGTAATTTTATATCAGTGAGGATAAGGTGTTATGTATTACAGTTGCTTGCACATAACTCACATCCTTCAGAATATGAGGAACTAAAATATGTTCTTCGTGGGAACGAAAAATCAGAGACCTGTGTCATTTTTTTATAACAGAGGCAAAAGAATTGTTTTTACTATGTGCAAAGCATTGTGGATTGTGTTAAGTGTGGTTTTTATATAGAGTATATAATTTAAGTAGTTTTACGGGATTTTTTTATGTTGCGCTTCTTAAGCGTTTCTTAGTTATTTGCTTGCTTATGTTGTGACATTTCGCATAAATCGACATTTCACACACAAATCAGTTATGTGTTTTGTGTGTGTAGTTATTGCTTGCTTATGTTGTGACGTTTCGCATATGTGACATTTCACACACAAAACAGTTATATGTTTTGTGTGTGTAATCGTGAGGCATTTAAAAAAAGATGGCCTTAGTTCTTCAAAAGAATAATTTTTCCATGATATGATTAAGTTTGACCTACGTATTTTGTAGTAATTTGTATCAGTATAAAACCAGGGCAATCACTTTAATTACAACGTACAGATTTATGTTTGGCGCAATAAAATGAAATAATTTTGATTTTACGGAAAATGCACGTAAGTTCCAAAGAATTTGATTTATTAAAACACCCATAAAGCCTAGTTAATGATATGGAAGTTAAAATTTTCAGTAATTGAAATCTAATGGATTTCCGCAAAAGGGCCTAGAGAATATTTTTTGCGGGGGAGACCCCCGAGTTTTTCCGGTACGCCCCTGTTTCTAACCCGTCTTATTTCAGTTTTTACACAAGAAAAACATTTCCGTTTCAATTTCTGCTGTAGAGCCAATTTGCCTCATTTATATACATTCTAAACTGATTTTTTTTTCGCCTCCGAAAATGTATGAAACCATTTGTACATTCAGGACAGAAATTCCTGCGTTGCAAAATTACGCATTTAAAACATTGCATACCATCAAAATATCAGAAAAAAATCTAATGAATAAGTAAAAACATCTCGCATATGCTTTTAGTCTCAAGAATAAGTTATATTTACTACTACATCATTTTAACTGCTGTCTAAAATCCAATTACAGAATCAGGAGATACTCGTAACTACTGACTTAAATTTTGATTTGTATGAATAATTCGTTTCGAACTGTGAATGGAAGAATTGCTCTTGTACATCCTGTGGGCGAAAACAACTCTGTGGTGATAAAGACATTCCTGTGTTCGCTGCATTAGCATGTAAAACCTATTATCTTTCTTCAGACGTAATAATGACTTGGCATTAAATATTCAAACAGCGGGAGAGCAGATGGTAACCACGCTAACAAGCATGAACCCGCTATGCGCACGCGCAGTTTCGCTCTCTGGTGGAAAGATTGCATTTACGGAAAATGAAGAAACCCTTTAAAAACAGGCTTATTTCCATATTTTTCAGAAATCGAGTAAAAAAAAAGGAATAATGGCAGCTTTGTTAAGCAAAGATGCAAAAGTGTTGCACTTACCTAAATAATTTCTGGGAAGTTATTTCCTCGGGAATTTTAGTGGGAACCAGAATTTTTTGCGAGTGTGTTCATGCAGTGTTGAATAAGTAATCTCAATAAATCACGTCTCCTGTTCCAGAAAACAAATATTGGTGCTTTGTTCGAGAATTTTGAAGGAAAGTACAGAACTGCGTTTCTGTTTCAGTTCAGAACGAATACTTGATTCTTCATTCTGAAAAAGAAAGAAAGGAAAAAAACAGAATGCAGAGATTTCACGCTTTGTTGTAGCAGCTGTTTTTTTTTTTTTTTTTTTTTTTTTTGCATATTTGTGAAAAGAATCCCTTTCGTGCTAACGTACACATCATGAGATATACTAAAGTGCCGAAATTCCAGAATAATATGGATTATGGATGGTCCAGATGATCGAAAATTGTTGTGTTAACCCTTGTGCCGTACATAGCCAGAGTTGGTAACGGGTCAAAAATTTTGGACCTTGACCCGACCCGGACCCATTTGCCACATAACTGGACCCGACCCGGATCTGTAACTGACCCGGACAAATCTGCACCATAATATATACATATATATACAGGGTGTTCAAAAAGTCTCTCCGCAGTGGATATCTTAGGTTATGTGAAAATCAAACAAATGTATTATACGCATAATTTACTCATTTAAGAGGAAATATTGAAACTAGCGTCCTTCATTTCCAAAGCACAACCTAACTGTTTTTTTGCACATGTTTTCAAACACATCTGCGAGAGTCAAAAAGTCCCTGCGCAGTAATGTTAAGGTTGTTCCACCTAACTTTGATAGCGATACAATAAAATTTTTTGAATTAAGCAATTTGTTGTATGTTTAGTTTCAGCTTTTGCTGTTTTCTTGATAGCGTATCAAGCATCAGAATATATTTCACGGCAACACCATTTTTCACAAATTTATGATGAGTTGAAAGTTTCCAAAATGTGGATGTTGTTTTCATCGTTGCCCCTCAGAGGATAGGGATACTTTTCCTTCTAAGGATATTCTTCCTTCGTATTGCATGACAAATCATTTTTCAGTCCTCGAGAACCAGTGTCAAGCATAAAATTCCACAGTGCGCGTTTTTCCTTGAAAAAATTTTTCTTTTTGCTTTTCACAAATAAAATGGGAATAAAACCGGGTCGAAATCGGGGCAGGAACACCTTGGTGCGACCCGTTTGACCCACTAGAAATTGTCGACCAGTTGACCCGCTATAAATTGTCGACCCGTTGACCCTTGACCCATTTCCATCCCTGGTATCTACCTCAGAGGTGACGCACATATCGAGACGGCAAAGTTGCAGATATCAAAATTGGGAACGGGTCAAACATTTTGACCCTACCAGGACACTTGGTGGGTAGGTTTGACGTCGTGAGTCATGGGAATGAAACGAGTATCACTCTTGGCCACGCATGTAACGCAAGCAAGGAGGGGTCGTAGCGCTGTGTCTGACTGGCTGTGTAAGATCGTCCCGTTGCGCGTGCTTGCCATTCTGGCTCGTGTTATTTTGTTAGGTGCATCCTTTGCAAGTGAAGTATGCCTCGGAGAAAAGTTCGGAAGCAATTCCAGCAGTTGTAGGAGTTCGTGAGAGGCCGCACCGTCGGGCTCCGGGAAGCGGGATGATCTGTTCGCCGTATTGCGCACCCTACTGGTCTTGCAGATATTCTCATAGCACACTGTTGGCGGCAGTGGAGAACACTAGGCCCGCAGCAGCGACAGGAAGGGTCTGGGAGACCTAGACGAACCACGGAGTGAGAGGACCGACGGGTTGTCCGACATGCGCGGAGTGGACCAACAGCCACGACTGCGGATATTCAACGAGCAGTGGTGGTGCCCTCTATGCATCGTCCGATTAGTGCCAGCACCATTGGCAGAGAGCTGCACGACGTAGGACTACACGCACGCAAACTGTTACGACGACTGCCCTTAACACCATTGCATCGTCGCCAAAGAATGCAACGGTGTCGTGACAGACTGTCAAGGAGCCACTCAAAATGGTAGCGGGTGATCTTCAGCGACGAGTCCCCCGCTTTTGTGTTGAAGGAGACGACCAACGAGCCCGTGTGTTGAAGCACCGTGTCAACTCCAACATGAACAGTTTGTTGTCGAAATTCACACGTCGAGAAGGCTTGGTGTCATGGTGTGGGGTGCAATTGCCTACAATGCCAAATCACCTTTGATGTTCACTACAGGCACTTTGACAGCCCAACGTTACGTTAATGAGGTCCTAGAACCAGTGGCCCAACCTTTCCTGAACACTCACCCCGGTGCGATTTTCCAACAGAACAACGCTCGTCCGTATACTGCTGCTGTCTCGAGAGCTTGCCTTCAATGGACTGGCACTCTGCCATGTCCAGCTTCACCGCAAGACCTATGACAGATTGAAAATATGTGCGATGCTATTGGACGCGCTATCCTCACTCCACCCCTACAGCACAATCTGTAGCAACTGAGTGAGAAGATTCAAGCTGCATGAGATGGCTTATCGCAAGACAGCATTAGGAGCCTGTGGAACTCCATGCCGAGACGTCTGGCATGCTGTGTGAGTAAACATGGCGGCCCGACGGCATACTGAGAGACACTACTTCTTGGCGTGTAGCTCAATAAATATTACCCATATCAGTTTCAATGTTTAATCATTTATTGTTCCTGGTAGCCTATACCTTCCTCCTCAATAGTATTGCAATCCAACAAATCCTTCTAGGTGAAACTACTTTTTTGACAATGAGTGTATATATTTATATAAATTTCGGTTCTCCATCGGTGGACAACCGAAATTTTAGACTGGATTCCAAGGGACAGAAAAAGACTCAGAAGAAGACTAAATGGGAGATCGATGGATAAAATTCTATAGCATGCCGGAGTAACATGGAGGAGATGGGCTCAAGACAGACATTTGTGAAGGAAACCTGAGCAGACCTTCATCCAGCAGTAGATTGAAAATGGTTGACAATGATCATTATATATGCTGTATATATCTAAGAAACACTACATTTTTTTAAAGAGCAATATGCCATAATGTCTTAAAAGAAAAGTGTTTAACTGTCGAATCCCTGCCTCAACCAATATGCTTCTTTTCATTCTTCTTCTTCTTCTTCTTCTTCTTCTTATTATTATTATTATTATTATTGTAATGTTTATGTAACGTACTTTGACATTTGAACATCACAAACGAAAAGAATACCTGGTTATTAAAAATTATTGTACATATCTCATTTTTTCTGTCGTTATTGACGGGCTTTCACCTAGTATATATACAATAATCTACAAGTATACGATAGTTCCAAAAATCTCAAATTCCTAGGTGTATGATCTCTATGATCAAATTATGGCCTAAGAGTTCAGGTATCAGTTCTAAAAGCATTGTTATCAGAATAGTGTCCGATAATTTTTAGCAAACTCATTAACTTGGTGTGGTCTTTTACACTTTGATTTTCACAAATGTTCTTGATTTTCTGATCCTAATATATAATTTGCTAACGCCCTCTTTCTCCTCCGTGCCACTTTTTAAGTCTTCATAGCAACAACCGGGAAACAAATGTTTGTGACGGCACGCTTAGCTTTTCGTCGCCTTCACGCGCACAGTCTACGCGTATACCACTTTGTTTTTTGTAGTCATAGCAATAAAGAACACAGCTGCTGGTGTGATGTAATCTAATCTAAAATCATTCTCACATGACGTCAGAGATGCGTTACGTCACACGGCCAACTCTAGAGGTGCGGAAACGTTGGTTGTTGTTTTTTTTTGTTTTTTTGTTGGAGGTTTAACGACCACCGTGAGCAACTCAGTGGGCTATTAGCAGTCGGCCGTCCCGAATTTAGGGTCACTGGTTCCAGGGAAGGGAGACAGGCAGTGCCATAAGAGAAACACAGCATCCATGCCTCACCGTGATTCGAAACCGGACCCTTTTCGGACGAATGATCAGAGGCAATCACTTAGACTAGTGCGCCACCGTGGCGGCCAAGAAAAACTTTACATCAGGAATTGTGGTTTACTACCTGAACCGGTGTTTAGCCATCTGTATGTGGCAACGCTAAGAGTACGACGATCTGACGACGTCAAGAGAAAAATAGCTCACGGAAAAGAACAGGGGAAATTGATACAGGGTTCACAGTCAGTGTCCACGAAAAATGTTGTGTACAAGGAAGTGTTGATGAAATTGGGACTAAAGGTTTTACAAAACACATAACAAACAGACAGCCCGTCATATCAAATTCCATACCCGACTGCTCGGGAAATTTTCAGAAAGCTGTAAGCCAACGTCGCCATCTGTTGTAGTGGAACTCAAAAACTCAATAGATAAATTTCAATAATTTCTGCATCACAAATTTTATTTTTCCCCGTCATTATTGACGTGCTTTCATCTAGTATATATATATATATATATATAAATCACAGCCTCTCCTTGACAAATGTCAACCCCGCCTTCTCGTGGTGCATCCTGTTCCCACTAAAGGGGCTCTGACGACCGCAAATAGCGGTATAACTATACCATCGGGATCAGAGGAAATGCTATCCCACACTCACCAACCCGCTTGGCCAGCGTGGTGAGTTATGGCCAAACACCTCCAAAATGACTCTACAACTTAAATCTTGGCCCTCAGTCTCCGGCAGCTGGAATGTACCTGGCCAAGGCAGCGGCCAGTGCGACATGAAGGCAGAGGGTGCTAAGAATCCCCGGAGGACCGGACTAGGCTGCCATTTGATGCTGACCTTGGCTACCTACAACGGACGCTCCCTATCTTCTGATTCAAGGCTTCTTGAATTGGAAGAGGAACTACAAAGGATCAAGTGGGACATCGTCGGGCTAAGTGAGGTAAGGAGAAAAGGAGAAGATCTCATTGAACTGAAAAGTGGACATCTCTTCTATTATCGTGGGACAGATACTGGCAGAACTAGTGGTGTTGGATTTATAATAAACAAGAAACTGAAGGATAAAGTTTTAGAAGTTGAAAGTTCCTCTGACAGAGCTGCACGACTCGTTATCCAACTATCGAGAAGATACCAGGCTCAGATTATTCAAACTTATGCACCCACCACAAGTCATCCTGAAGAAGAAATTGAAGAATTTTATGAGGAAATTCGTCATCTAAATAATAAAGGTAAGCAGCACTTGAAGATAATTATGGGAGATTTCAATGCAAAAATAGGGCACCGGCAACAGAATGAAACTTCAGTAGGTAAATTCGGTCACGGCAACAGAAACCAGCGTGGAAATACTCTCGTTGAGTTTGCAGAGGCAGAAGGATTTTTCATCTTGAATTCCTTCTTCAAGAAAAAGCCACACAGGAAATGGACATGGAGACATCCAATTGGGACGACAAGTGAAATTGATTTTATTATGTGTAACAAAAAATTCGTCATCGAAGACTGCAGTGTGCTAAACAAGTTCAACACAGGTAGTGACCATAGATTGGTGAGATGTAAGATGCACCTCAACACTAAACTGGAACGTGGCAAGCTCATAAGACAAACAAAATGTATTGACATAACCAACCTTAAAAAACACCATAATACTTTCAAGTTGGAACTGAAGAACAGATTCTCTGCTTTAGAAGGCCTAACATCGGAAGAAGTGGATATTTCGGAAGTTAACAGAAAAGTAACCAAAGCTCTTATGGAAACAGCAACGAAATTAGCTGGGTCTAAGAACAAGTTGCATGTAAACAAATTATCAGGAAAAACCAAAATGTTGATGCAAAAAAGAAGAGAGATGAGGACAACTAAAGAAGATGTGACTTCCAAAGTGGAATATATAGAGCTATGCAAGACAGCACGAAAAAGTATCACTGAAGACGTAAGGAAATTCAACTGTGAGCTAGTGAGGAAAGCAATTGAAAACAACCAAAGCCTAAAGATAGCAAAGGGACATCTCAGTAAGGGAAGAAAACAGATTATGGCTCTGAGAAAAGAAGATGGTTCTATAACAAGAAATAGAGGCGAAATTTTGACCAGAGTGAAAGATTTCTACTCCAAATTATATGAAAGGGATGATGCATGTACTCCAGACATCATGAAAGGTACCAGAGTTCTTCCAGTCCTCCGAGCAGAAGTTGCTCATGCAATCAAGAACATGAAGCGGGGGAAAGCTCCAGGAGAAGATGGAATTACTATAGACATCATACAAGAAGCAAGTGGAGAAATTGAAACAGTACTCGCCCAAATTTTCACTCGATGCCTTAATGAAGGGAAGATTCCTGAGGATTGGAACAATGCTACAATGGTCCTGCTACATAAAAAAGGTGACATTGAGGATCTCAGGAACTACAGACCTATCAGCCTCCTATCAGTGGTTTATAAAATCTTCACTAAAGTTCTTTCACACCGCTTGAAGGTAATACTGGACATGGCTCAACCGAGAGAACAAGCTGGATTCAGGAGTTGCTACAGCACAATAGATCATATCCATGTACTGAGAGAACTAATTGAAAGAGCGAGGGAATATGAACTTCCATTGTGCATGGCTTTTATCGATTATGAAAAAGCCTTTGATTCGGTGAAACCATCAGCAGTTACCACTGCTCTGAAATCCTGCGGTATTGAAGATGCATACATTAATATTATTAATAACATCTATGAAAATGCAAGTGCAAAGATTCGGCTGTTTGAAAATACAACACACATAAAAATTGGAAAGGAAGTGAGACAAGGTGACACCATATCTCCGAAGCTCTTTAATGCCACATTGGAAAATGTCTTTCAATCACTGAACTGGGAAAACAAAGGGATAAAGATTAATGGAGATTATCTAACCCACCTTCGTTTTGCTGATGACGTAGTCATTTTTGCAACTACCCCATCAGAGCTGCAGAGTATGATCCAGGAACTTGCTGACAAGAGTAAAGAAGTGGGATTAAAAATGAACTTTCAGAAGACAAAAGTGATGTTCAATGCTTTTACAAGAAATGAAAATTTATCGATTGATGGAGAAAAACTGGAAATAACAGATACGTATGTTTATCTTGGACAGCAGATATCAAGTGAGGGTCACATTGATGAAGAAATTAATCGGCGTACAAAACTTGCCTGGAGAGCTTTTGGAAGAAACAGCATAATTTTCAAGAGCAATATGCCATTATGTCTTAAAAGAAAAGTGTTTGATCAATGCATCCTTCCAGTGCTTACGTATGGTGCAGAGACGTGGACCTTAACTAAAAGAGACATACAAAGGCTGCAGACAACTCAAAGAAGCATGGAGAGGTGCATGCTTGGTATAACCAGGAGAGATAAGAAGAGGAACTCGTGGATCCGAAAAATGACGAGAGTGGAAGACATCGTGATCAGAGTTAAATCCCTGAAATGGCAATGGGCTGGACATACTGCCAGAAGGACAGACCATAGATGGACAGCCGAAATTTTAGATTGGATTCCAAGGGACAGGAAAAGACCCAGAAAAAGACCACATGGGAGATGGGTGGATGAAATTCGTAAATATGCGGGAGTGACATGGAGGAGACTGGCACAAGACAGACCGTTGTGGAGGAAACTTGGGGAGACCTTCGTCCAGCAGTGGATTGATAATGGTTGACAATGATGATGATGATGATATAAAGGACAGAAACAAACTTCAAGAGAATGTCATTATAGTTGCATGCCTTCATCACACACTTCATCAATTTAGACAAACGGTGGCGTTTCATCCAATGTTCTGCGTAAACGAAAGTTACTGAAGTAAGTCTAGAATTTTGTCCTAGAGGCAATTTTGCCATGAGCATTACATTTAAAGGATTTCCTGTATTCTGATTATAACCTGAACACATTATTGCAAACGGCTAAGAATACACTTGGATCATAATTTTCTGCAAAAGCAAAAACCGTTTTTGAGTGGTTCTCTCAGTTCGTAAATATCTATATTTTAAACAATTTCCAAAACAAACAAAACTTTTATTTGCTACAGTGTCTTCAGAATTCTTACGCTGATATACATCACGCATTGATAGTCTGAAAATTGCAATAAGAATTAACTGCAAATCATCTTTCTCCAGCTCAAGCACTGCGCTGCTGAAGGAGCATCCTGAGGTACAGATAGATTCAGCAGAATTCAATTCAAATCAACAAAATGCGCAAGACTGAAGCTGTAGCAGAGGAAATAAGTCCTCTAAGATGGATAATGTCCGGTTCCTCACTAGAAGATTCCCCAGAAAACGCACCGTATTCATTAGATCATCCATCTACCGACTGCTCGTGAGTTGAAACTGCATCGGAAACACCTGAAGCCTGAATGATCTTATACTCAGCTGTGGTGGAAGAGGGAGAAAAATCTGGGGTCTCAGAGGAGGAGGGAGCTTGAGAATAACGAGCCGAGGGAAAAGGAGAGGGAGCAGCAGGAAGGTCCTCCACCACCAACGATAACTCTTCACCTGGAGGGCGGCTGGAATTCCCACTACCTGCTCTTCTTGAATCAGGAGGAGACGTGGATGCTCTTGTCAATTCAGATGTGTAAATTGTAGTCACAGATGGAGCTATTGAAGCAAGTTAGTAAAATCATGCAATGCGTTGATTATGATACGCTTTCCAACATGCTAGAAATGATTACTCCAGTTGTTATTACTCATGTTGTGAGGATAATGGCTGTGGAATAAATCTCGCTCCTGTGCCCTAACCTTTGACCCTATTTCGATGATAGTCAACAGGACCGGTTCAGTATACCTCCGGAACAACACACTAAAGTTTTGTCGCAATAGAAGCATTTTTACTCAAGTTATGAGGATAATGGCTGTGGAATAAATGTCGCTCCTGTGTCATGACCTTTGACCCCATTTCGATGATACTATACAGAACTGATTCAGTAGACACAACATGATAAAGCTCTGCCGCAATCGAAGCAATTTTAGTCAAGTTATGAGGATAATGGCTGTGGAATAAATCTCACTCCTGTGTCCTGACCTTCGACCCCATTTCGATGATATTCAACAGAAGCGGTTCAGTATATCTCCGGAACAACATGAAGTTTTGTCGCAATCGAAGCATTTTTACGTAAGTTTTGACGCATAAGGGCGATAGAATGGATCCCCTACTATGTCCTGACCTTTGACCCCATTTCTTTCATTTTCAATAGGGTCCCTTCCCAGGTTGTCCCCTATCGCATACTAACATTTCATCGAAATCGAACCATATTTACGCGAGTTATTGTGCGGACGGACAAAGCTGGAGCATATACGCTTCTTCAACCTACGGTTGGAAAGCGTAAAAAACAATTGAGATTGACTGCGAAACTATAGAAGGTGATTTAATTTGAGGATTAATTCACCTTGAGGAGGTTCAGCTTACATATTCAGTTTCCTGCCTTGATTGAATTAAATAATTTAAAGTAGAGACCGCACGGCAAAATATAGACTTATCGTCTAACATCGAATGGATCATGCTCATAATTGTCAATGAAAAGCAAGTTTGTGTAGAAATATACTATATTGCATTTATTAAAAAAATGAATTCAATGCCCTTTTTTTAGAGTATTTTGCCACAGTACTGAACAGAATTTAATTCAAAAGAATTCTACCATGGCCAATGATTTTTGATTTAATCTTTTCCCTTTAAAAAAATTTAAAAAATCTGAATTAGAAATCATTGGTGGTGGCTGAACTTTCTCTGTCTTAGAATTCTGAGAAAGCAAGTAGTGAATTTTTTTTTTTTTAATTAATTTTTTTGTTGCCCTGCACTTTTTTTTTCTCGTGATACCGTGCTTCATAATCAATTTGAATTTTGTGGCATTTTCTACCAGCTGTTTCGGTCTTGCTTCAAAATTTTCATGTGTTTAAAGAAATATTCACTTACTTCTGCTGTCATTTAAGTGACGATAGTGAACCACATGCATAGTTATATTAGTTGAAACACAAACATTTCAGACTTGCAATAATTTTTCCTTTTCTTTCTTTCTTTTTTTTTTTTTTTTTTTTTTTCGTATCCTGAATAGCACTGAAGGATGAGCAACCATCACCAACGTGCTTTGCCCTTCCAACTCAATACCAGGAATTTCTGAATGTGGCTGAAGCATTGGGTTACACCAGTCAATGGCTTCTTAAACCGCTGTCTGCTGCTACTGGACCTAGACTCATAGACATCTTGTCGCCGCTTGGACAAGCAGAAATAAACGAGTACGTTCCACGTTGCTTTAAAAGAATTACCAAGATTTACACACCAGCTGCATGTTTCATGAAAAAGTTTAGTTGATAATTTTTAATTTTTTTTTCCAGACTTGTTTTCTTGTTCTAACACTGTCTGAAGTTTATTCTGCCGCCCCGGTGGCACAGTGGTCTAAGCGATGGCCTCTGCTCATTCGTCCGAAACGGGTCCGGGTTCGAATCCCGGTGAGGCATGGATGTTGTGTTTGTCTTACGGCACTGGCTCTCTCCCTTCCCTGGAACCAGTGACCCTAAATTAGGGACGGGCGACTGCTTATAGCCCATTGAGTTGCTCACGGTGGTCGTTAAACCTCCAATCAAAAAAAAAAAAAAAAAAGAAGTTTATTCTGTAGCTTTGCCGGCCCATTCTCAAGGTTTTCACCGGAAAATTTTGCAAAATTTAAAACGACTTGAGATGAGTACAAAGCGAATATTTTAACATGTTTACTGGCAAGTCTGGAAAATCGACGTTTAGTATTTCATGAGATATAGCCTGTTGAAAACATCATATAGCAAGTCCAGGAAAAACTTTTTTAATCGAGATACCCAGCAGCAGTGCTTTCAGTTCGGCCTCCTTTAAAGAGTCTGAATTTTGTGTCACAAAATAGGGCCCGAAAACTGTGACTATTCTGTTTTGGCATTATTAAAATAAAAAAAAAAAAAGATCTATACTTACAGTCTTCTACTCTCTCTCTCTCTCTCTCCTCCCCCTTCAATTAACCAAACTAATTCTCAACTAAATAGAGAGGAAGGGACATCAGTCTGTTGCTATAGCATAGCGGCGTGATTTTCTTTTATAATTCGTTTTCGGCCGGTGGACATCCGGAAAAATCAGGCTGCTCTGCAATCTACATACGCTGCTGAACAAAATTTACAGGTAGCAGCTGCGTGAGGGCACGGGGCAAAATTTCGACGGCGTGGTCTGTATTTAGTACATATCTAGCATAAGCGCCGACTTGTTTTTCCAAAGACTTCCTCGTGTCTGGGGACGCGAATGAGTAGATGGTTCCCTGTTAAGTCGGCACCGGACGCGCTTTGTCCTTCGACCCCCTTTCCCCAGGATGCCTGGGTTTACCTGATGTGTGTTGATGCGCTGGTAGTAAAATAATGTAAGACGAATGAAATCTGATGCCCCATGGCGTCAGCAACCTATGGGAATATTACCCATGGTTGTTGTTGATTATGATAAGCGTCGACTTTCGAGAAATCCGATGGATGCTCGAGCTTTGCACATGAAGTCCAGTGGGTACTTCTTGTGCAAAAGGGTACTTCATGTCCAATGGGTACTTCATTTGCACGTGAATGAAGTCCAATGGGTGATTCTACTTTGCACATGAAATTCAATCGGTGCTCGAGTTTTGAACTGGAAGTCCGAAGTGTACCCTAACTCTTTACGGCATATACGAAAATTTATAGTAGAATGTTGATTATAAGCGAGTTAATCGTACGATTGAATCGATGACAGGCTTTTCAAATTGGAACGGATATGTAATTGAGCAAAGCGAGGCCGAAGGCCAAGCTGAGCTCTCTTTACTAGACTCGAGACAATTAGTTGTTCGGGTATAGGTACGAGACTCGAGACAATTAGTTGTTCGGGTATAGGTACGAGATGACACATCCGATCAACGTGATTTTTTGCATGCGATTGGACATCGTCCATGTTAAGGTTTTGACGCCTTCCGATTCCCGACATTCTGTGTCATTGAGGAATAATCGCCCTAAAACTTGAATGTTTAGGGGTTTTCCGGGTTTTGAGAAAGGGTCGTTTGTTACTTATTTCCTCAAGAGATCTTCAGCCGGTGACACTTGCCACAGAGAAAGGAAAGAACGTGGTGAGTGACATGGGGTTGGTATCATAGTGATTGGTCGTGTCGTATAAAAATAACGACCGTTAAAACACTGAACAATTTTAATAATAACTGAAAAAATCCGATCTCTATACGAGACTCGGGACGATTAGCTGTTCGGGCATAGGTACGAGATGACACATCCGGTCACTGTGATTTTTAGCATGCGCTTGGACATCGTCCATGGTCAGGTTTTGACGACTTCCAATTCCCGAAATTCTGTGTTATTGAGGAATTTCAATTAAAACTAGATGGCCTTTTGCTTGAACCGTTTCACGAAAGTAGGCTCAATAACATTAATTTTAAAAAATCGTTTGAATTTTTGCCGCCCTCAATAATGAGTGAAAAAAAAATCGAAAAATAATTTTCAAACGATTTCTTTTTAAATCGTTTGAAAATTTCCCGCCTCCCTAATGAGTGAAAAAGTATCGAAGGATCTCCTCCTATGTCCTGACCTTTGACCCCATTTTCAATAGGATTTGTCCCCAGGTGGTCCTCCTACCCCATACTAAACTTTTATCGAAATCAAACCATTTTTCGCATGTTCTGATGCATAAGGGCAGTGGAATGGATCCCGCTCCTGTGTCCTGATCTTTGACTCCATTTCGTCCATTTTCAATATTCCCAGGTTGTTCCCTACCACATACTAAAATTTCATCGAAATCGAACCATTTTTACGCAAGCTATCGTGCAGACAGACTGACAGACGGACAGACGGACAAAGCTGGAGCATATACGCTTCTTCAACCTACGGTTGGAAAGCGTAAAAAACCACATGCTCGGATAAAAGGCAGACAAACACAGATTATCTCCAAATTGGATATTCTCGCAAATGCATTTACTAGTTAATTCACGAGTCACAGAGGTGTTGTCCTTCGCTGTCTTGCAGCGGGAACGAGATGCCAGACCTTTTGTGGGTTCCATCAACTACATCTCACCTACCAATGTAATGAACCGGTTGTGTAAGAAATATCATCTAAATTTCGGCATTCGAACCTCGAACATATTTTCATTGATAAAACAGGACCGTGATCAAGCATGTAACAACCAAAAGCATGGTATATATTGTATACCCCTTCAAACTAATTTACACTCCGGCCAAGAGCTTATGTATGTAGGATCTGCACTGCGGACGTTGGCTGTGAGATCATCGGGACACAAGTACGACATAAGAACCGGGTCAACTTCAACAGCTCTAGCACGTACGGTAACTCAAGGTCACTATAACACAGATTGGGATAACGTAAAACATCTCGCCTTCATTGTTAATACGTAGGTGTGGCACATTATTTACTGAGTCGTTATTCATCCCCTTATATGCCGATGTACACTGCCTGACAGAGAAAATGCTACACAACGAAAACGTAAATGCGGCTCCATGCAAATTGCAGGATGGGTGCACACGTACAAGTTATGCAAATGATTGCATTTGCAGGCCAATCGCACGAACTGCGCTCGAAATATAAGCGGACAACCAGCCAGTGAGGCCATCAGTCGAGACGTCGTCACGGCTGCGAGAAGTGAGTGGTTCTGCTGTAACCGTGTCTGGAAAACGAACAAGGGGTGGTAATTCCGTTAAGACGCCGTCGTACGCGATTTCATCAAACGGATGAGTTCACGAGAAGTGTCATCGTAAGCCTTCGTACCGCGGGATGGTCCTTGCGTCGTATTTCGAAGAAACACAACGTGATGCCACAACCGTCGGCCTCATTTGGAGACAGAGGTCCCAGGAAGGATCTGCGCAACATCGTAGGGGGACCGGAGCATGGAGACGGACGTCCAAACGGTTCAACTATCGTCGCATCCGACATCATGCCGTAGCGGACCCACAGGCCCCAACGGGCGACATTTTGCGGAGTGTACCGGAGATATTTGGATGCTCCGATATCGACGCGGACAGTGTCGCGCCATTTGTCTGCGTCTGCTTTGCTGTTCAGCCGACCGTTGCGAAGGCTACACTTAGCAGCGAGCCATCGTCGTCACCGCTTGGCATTTTGTCGCTCCAGAGCTGCGTGGAATGCCGAATGGAACAGTTTGGTGTTCAGCAACAAATCGCGGTTCTGTCTCACTACGGATGATCGCCGTGTGAGAGTCTGAGGCTACGTGGCCAACGATTCCTCCGTCATTGTGGAGCACCACAAGGCCCAGCAACGTGGAATCGTGATGTGGGTTGCTATCAGCGCCAACAGCCGCTCACCGCTGGTAAACATTACGGGCACATTGACGGCACGCAGCCGTGTTGACGATGTGCTGCGGCCCGTGACACTACCGTACCTGCAGGACATCCACACGCTGTTTTATCAGGAAAAAAACCGGCCACATACCGCTCGGATCAGCCTGAATGTTTTACACGGTGTGCGGATGCTTCCGTGGCCAGCAAGATCCCCCGATCTCTCGCCCATCGAGCATCTGTGGGACACGATTGGACGTCGGTTGGGCACCCTCCCACCTCCGCAAAATGAAGATGAACTGTGGACTCGGATCAACACCACATGGTCCACGACACCCCAGGACTCTATTCGGACTCTCATTGCCTCGATGCCACGTCGGATTCAGCGCAGTATCGCCCAAAATGGGGGTCACACTCCTTATTGATCACCCTGTTTATTCGCCCACTGGGGTCTAGTCTGTATGTGACAATTAAATCATTTGTTCAGGAGCTATTTGGCTATCTGTGTGTGAAGTTTGGTTTGTTTTCGAGCATTCCTTCATGGTGTAGTATTTTTTTCTGTCAGGCTGTGTACGTTGCAACGATTATCTGCCTTGCAATGTGCCTCATCCGAGGCGAATATGTATAAAGGACTTAAAAAAAAAAAACTAATTTTTTCTAACTAAGGCTGTAATAATTTTTTGATGAATTGTGTTTTTATATTCCCTTTTCTATGTAAGTTTCTTTATCATGTTTCTTTGTTTTTCATATGTCTTGGGGGAAGGGAGGGAGGTGTGTGTGTGTGGGGGGGAGACCTTAAATAACAGGTGCATGATGGTTGCGCCTAAATGTATTTAATCCATGTGTGCTATACATCGGTGGTACTTTCGGCTTGAAAATAAGCTTGTAGGAAGCTCAAGAGATCTCGCCTTTTTCTGTGTTTGTTTGGCTTTTATCTATACATGGGGTTTTTAGTAGTAAATAAACATAATGTTTAACTACTGCACATGTTGTTTTAGATGGAAGTTTATGTGATCGTGCTGAGACAGCGTTACCTTGATTAATATCATTTTAGCACGAAGTTTTTATGTGTTCCTTCCATGTGTTGACGTTTTTATAAATGGCAATGCAACAGCACATCGTGCCAGAATGGCTTTATGAGCGCAACGAAGACTTCCATTATCTCCCGTAGCCTCCACAGTCTTCTAATCTGAACTATTTAAACTTTGCGGAAACCTACTGGAAGGAGTTGTTCGGCGTATATGTCGTCTTCCGTCAACACTGACATGGGTTGCGATATCTTTGTAGCAAATGGAAACTCCAGAACCTCACAAATCCTTGCCGCGTCTCAGACTTGCTGCCGTTCGAAACAAAAGTCGTCTAACTCGATGCTAAATAACCGCTTGTATTTTATTTTATTGTTTTTTGTTTTTGTTTCTGACGTAGAACTGTTTTTCCCCGCGCTGGGTAAGGGTAACATCAGAAGCACGGATGCAACGAAAACATGCCACACTTTGAACACTTATATCTTCGAAATTAATAATCATAGAGTACTAAATATTACGTCATTAGATAGTTTATAGAGCCCATTTATAACAAACCAAGTTTCAGCCCTCCTTAACCCTTTGATACAGTAGTGTTTGAAAGTTCAGCTAAATTTCGCGTGATTTTGTTTCTCCGCACGCCGTTTTAAGGTTAACATCTAGTGAATAGATAATGGTAGCGATGACTTCAGCATGAAAAAAGAAAAGGACAGAGTTGTAACTGTGCAGCAACTTACAACCTAGGGCTACGTCAACTGTCCTTCGCTGAATACTTTAAGGACGTAGAACTAGTGAGATTTTACCATGAAACTAGTGGGATTGTGCCATGACATTTCACATAGTTCTACGTCGTAGGTTGCGGCATAGTTGTTAATGTGCCTCTTTGATTTTGTACGACGTCAACTTCCTCCTTTAGCTTCGTGATTGTTTCACTACATTTTTGCGACCTTGGCAAGTTGCTATCACAAGAATACATTCTCTCTACATTTAGTGTTGAAGTTTTTATCGACCTCTGACCTACTGTCAGTGATGCCAAATTGAAAAATCTCTTCGCCCATGTGTCGTTCAGTGACTAAACGTTTTACGATACGAAACTAAACTTACATAAGAAACAGAAACTCCAATGCAAGGTTAACGTAGAGGTATATGTCACACTTACCTCAATAGCATTGTTAAATTTTGCGAAATTCCAATCGTAATGATTATTACATTAAACATAATGAAATCAGAGGGCAAAAAACAAATTATAACGGTAAACCAATACACCAATGTCAATCAAATGCAATGATCAACAGTGGTTTTAAATCATCTGTTTATTGGCTTAGAATACACTCGAAAATTACCAAGCTTTCGCTCTCCTCAAGGAGATTTTTTCAAGGCTATACATTGGAGCAGGATTCAAGATACTTAAAACTGAAATCTCGCCGATTATGATGAACAATCGAGAGATAAATGAAGACACGAGAAATACTAAGTGATTCTAACAGGTATAAAGCTACTGTAAAACTCGATTCTTTGGTCATAAGATTGCGCCAAGCATTTGAAAGTTCCAAAATGAGGTTCTCATTGTACGGGTAGCGGCTACGAGTGATAATTTCCAGATTTTCGCGTGCCACCATACCCCTATAGCTAGCGTGCGGTGCCAGTCTTTTTACCTCATACCATATCGCTATAGCGTTCTTCGCTACTTCCTTACACAGAGCTGCAGCCGTTTTACCTTCTCTAACGTCTCTCTCGTGTTTCTTAGGCCTGGTTTCAAGGGATCTTTCCGTCATACCAATAAATAAAATTGTGGATCCATCTGGGTAGTTTAGGGTTATTTCATACACTCCTGCTTCTGTTCCTCTCTCCAGAAAGTGCCGAGACCGTGTTATGGAATCGGATAAGAACGTATGGGAACTTAATTCCGGCACCCATAACGGGCGAGATTTCGATTTTATGTACTTTTCCTATCTTAAATCCTGCTTTAAAGTATAGCAATGGAAAAGTCTCCGTGAAAACAGCGAAAGCTTGGTAATTATTAAGTTTATTTTACGCCAATAAACGGATGATTTAAAACCACTGTATTTGTTTGCTTCAATCATCAGCGTATGATTGAAGCAAACAAATACACTGCTGGCCACCCAAAATGCGACACCAAGAAGGAAGCATCCGATTGGCCTGAAATTCGCGTCATGCGTCGCCCGCGAGAGGACATGCAACGGATTAGCATTGCATGGCATATGCAAATCATGTGCGTCCGGCACGCCACCGAGAAGCACTATAAGAAGGGTGTACGGAAGGCGAGGTGTAAGTAGTGGAAGTGTGTTGTGCTGCCGGACCTTGGCGTGGGAAGCTTCCTGATGCCTCGTCGCAGAATACGGCAGTCATTCCAGCAAGTTTTTTTTTTTTTTTAATTGGAGGTTTAACGACCACCGCGTGAGTACCTCAATCGGCTATAAGCAGTCGCCCGTCCCTAATTTAGGGTCACTGGTTCCAGGGAAGGGAGAGAGCCAGTGCCGTAAGACAAACACAACATCCATGCCTCACCGGGATTCAAACCCGGACCCCTTACGGACGAATGATCATAGGCCAGCGCCTTAGACCACTGCGCCACCGGGGAGGCCCTGCATTATGCATCGCCATACCGGTCCGTCGCCTGGCGTTATGGTTTGGGGCGCAATTGGATATGACACCCGCACCCCACTTGTATGCATCGCCGATGTACTCAACAGCCACCTCTACGTCTCCGACGTTTTGGAGCCTGTAGTCCTCCCTTACCTGCAGGACCTGCTAGAGGCCACGTTTCAACAAGACAATGCACGCCCGCACGTGGTACGCATCGTGCAACAATTCTTCACGGCCCACCAGGTGTCACTGCTGCCGTGGCCCGCCTGTTCTCCCGATATGTCGTCCATCGAACACGTCTGGTCGCTGATCGGCAACCGAGTAACCCGGCAAGCACCACCCGCGGCTACGCCTGATGAACTTAGGCAACGTGTGGAAGCAGCCTGGACCGACATACCCCAAGCCCACATCCAAAGCTTCTTTCGTTCGATGCCGCGGCGTGTAGCGGCCGTTATTGCCAGCCATTGGGGCCACACGAACTATTGATGCCTGCGTGTTTCGCAAGTCGCACGGGCCAGTAAGCTCAATCGTTTCATCTTTGTATCTGTTGTTATGTGTCCAGTAAATCTGGCTTTGCTATCTCGTGTCCTTCTTGGTGTTGCATTTTGGGTGGCCAGGAGTATATTATACACTATCTACCAACAAGTAATTGGACACCCCTGCAATCGACGATATCTGCGGTCCTGATACACGTCACGGCCGCCGCCGTTAAATATCGCGTGGGAAACAACTACGCAACCAGTCGCATGTAAGATGCCACGCAGTTCGGAGCTCTCTGATTTCGAGAAAGGTGTAATCGTCGGGTATCACAGAAATGGCCGATCCATACGTGACATATCCAGAGAGTTGATGTATCCAAAATCGACAGTGGCCTACGTGATTGGCAAGTGGAAGATGAGAGGTGACTGTCGGAATGTGCCCCGACCCGGCAGACTCACAAAACTGGGAGTTAGAGACCGACGGGTGCTGGCTAGAGAAATTAGGAAGAACCGCGCCAAATCGATGGGCCACATCCGCGAGGAGTTTCAACAGGCATCCGGGAGTGTTCTTTCGATGAATACCATCCGTAAGGAAGCCCATCTGCTCGGTTATCATGGACGTGCTGCCGCCCACAAGCCTTTGATCACCAAGTCCAATAGCGCTGCTCGGCTAACGTGGTGCAAAGAGCGTCGACAGTAGACCTTTGAACAGTGGAAACAGGTTCTCTGGAGCGACGAATCAAGGTTCACCCTCTACCATTCGGATGGCAGGGTCTGGGTTTAGCGTCTGCCTGGAGAACGCCTCCTGCCGGAATGTATTGTGCCGACTGTGAAGTTCGGCAGCGGTGGAATTATGCTATGGTGGTGTTTCTCCTGGTATGGCACCGGACACTTGGTCGCATATCCTGGTAGACTCAACACCGAGATCTACTGCACCATTTTGGATGACCATGCGCTTCCTACGTTGTGGCAGTTTTACGGGATGGACCCATGTTACTTTCAGGATGACAATGCCGCCTGTCATGTTGCGAGGTCTACCATGGCTTGTTATGGTGACAATGGGGTTAATCGAATGGACAACCCTGCGCAGAGCCCGGACCTAAACCCTATCGAGCACCTCTGGGACGAGTTGGAGCGTCGACTTAAGGGGTGCTTCCACCGTCCGAAATCGGTGAAGGAACGGACCTGTCTTCTCCAAGCCGAGTGGTAGAAACTACCGCTAGCCGTCGTACAACGCCTGGTTGAGAGTATGCCCCGGAGGGTCGCAGCTGTAATCGCCGCTCGTGGAGGCTCCACCAACTACTGAAGGTGAATAAACTTCGTTTTCCTTTGCTGTCACAGGTGTCCAATTACTTGTTGGTAGATAGTGTATTTAAACTTTGAAGAAACCTACTGCAAGGAGTTGTTCGGCGTGTATGTCGTCTTCCGTCAACATTGACATGGTTTGCGCTACAGTATCTTTGTAGCAACTGGAAACTGCAGAACCTCACAAATCCTTGCCGCGTCTCATTATATATTGTTTATTTTATATTTTGTTGTTGTTGTTTTTTTTGACGTAGAACTGTTTTTCCCGTGCTGGGTAAGGGTAACATCAGAAGCACCGATGCAACGAAAACATGCCATACTTTGAGCACTTATATCTTCGAAACTAATAATCGTAGAGTACTAAATATTACGTCATATTAGATAGCTTATAGAGCTCATTTATAACAAACCAAGTTTTAGCCCTCCATACCTTAACCCTTTAATACAGTAGCGATAGAAAATTCAGCTACATTTCGCCTGATTTTGTTTCTCCGCATGCCGTTTTAAGGTTGATAACTAGTGAATAGATAATGATTGCGATGAATTCAGCCTCGCATTCCGTAGCTGACCATCAGAGCTAATGGACGCATGTGATAAACTGAAATATAGCGGATTATTTATTTTTTAGAATAAAAAGAAAAGGACAGAGTAATAACTCTGCAGCAACCTAGAACATAGGAGTGCGTCAACTGTCCTTCGCTGAATACTTTAAGGACGTAGAACTAGTGAGATTGTGCCATGAAACTAGTGCGATTGTGCCATGACAGTTGACATAGTTCTACGTCGTAGGTTGCGGCATAGTTGCTACTGTGCCCCTTCGATTTCGTACGACGTCAAATTCCTCCTTTAGCTTCGTGATTGTTTCACTACATTTTAGCGACCTTAACAAGTTGCTATCACAAGAATACACTCTCTCTACATTTAGTGTTGAAGTTTTTATCGACCTCTGACCCACTGTCAGCGATACCAAATTGAAAAATATCGTCGGTGATGTGTCGTTCAGTGACTAAACGTTTTACGATACGAAACTAAACTTACATAAGAAACAGAAACTCCAATGCAAGGTAGAGGTATATGTCACAATTACCTCAATAGCATTGTTAAATTTTGCGAAATTCCAATCGTATTACATTAAACATAATGAAATCAGCAGGCAAAAAACAAATTATAACAGTAAACCAATACACCAATGTCAATCAAATGCAATGATCAACAGTGGTTTTAAATCATCTGTTTATTGGCTTAGAATACACTCGAAAATTACCAAGCTTTCGCTCTCCTCAAGGAGATTTTTTTCAAGGCTATACATTGGAGCAGGATTCAAGATACTTAAAACTGAAATCTCGCCGATTATGATGAACAATCGAGAGATAAATGAAGACACGAGAAATACTAAGTGATTCTAACAGGTGTAAAGCTACTGTAAAACTCGATTCTTTGGTCATAAGATTGCGCCAAGCATTTGAAAGTTCCAAAATGAGGTTCTCATTGTACGGGTAGCGGCTACGAGTGATAATTTCCAGATTTTCGCGTGCCACCATACCCCTATAGCTAGCGTGCGGTGCCAGTCTTTTTACCTCATACCATATCGCTATAGCGTTCTTCGCTACTTCCTTACACAGAGCTGCAGCCGTTTTACCTTCTCTAACGTCTCTCTCGTGTTTCTTAGGCCTGGTTTCAAGGGATCTTTTCGTCATACCAATAAAAACAATTGTGGATCCATCTGTACACTCCTGCTTCTGTTCCTCTCTCCGAAAAGTGCCTAGACCGTATTATGGAATCAGATAAGAACGTATGGGAACTGAATTCCGACACCCATAACGGACGAGATTTCGATTTTATGTACTTTTCCTATCTTGAATCCTGCTTTAACGTATAGCATTTAAAATGCCTCCGTGAAAACAGCGAAAGCTTGGCAATTATTAAGTTTATTTTACGCCAATAAACGGATGATTTAAAACCACTGTTCATCAGCGTATGTGATTGAAACAAACAATATTATATAACACTGGTCAAGAATTTTTTTTAATTGCCGAGGATTTCCACTCTCAACGTAATTGGAGTATTTGATTCGTGCTGAATCCAAAAATGACATTAGTTTTGTCGAATTGGTTTTAGTTTTTGCGATAATGCATACCCCTCAAATTTTGGTTGTACCCCAATACTACCTGTGGCTGCTGACATATGGAGCAGCTTTTGATCTGGCTTTCAACTTTTTAACAGTGTCTTTATCTAATGTAATCTTTGATTTTATCTTTAATATTGTTTTGAAAGATTATCCCTTGCATGTAACATCATATTTTTTTTCTTCTTTAGCCTATAAATATGAGTTCTTCACGAAGAACCTTCGTAAACAGTCCTAATGCATTCTACTACATTTGGGGTGAACACACTCTGCAAAAACAAAGACAATACATGACTGACTTTGCATGACAAGCATATCTTGTTTATTTTGGAATGAAGCTTGGAGACGAAGTTAAGGTTTGGGCTCCCCATAAAGTTTGCAAAACCTGAGTAGAGTCCCTACGATAGTGGAAAAATGGTGAAAGCAAATGTTTACACTTTGATATGCCTGTGGTGTGGAGGGAGCCGCAAAACCACCACGATTATTGTTATTTTTGTGCTGTGAGTGTTAAGGGCTTCAATCGCTACAAGAAACATAAGTGGGAGTATCTTGATTTGGAATCAGCAAGGCGACCTGTGCCACAGGGTGAAAACCTTCCCATACCAGTGTTTACCTCACTGCCTGACCTTCCAGTGTCAGATGTTGAAGAAATGCAGAACCTGGAGGGTACCACAGGTGGTGGCAGTGGAAGCGAATTTAAAGGAAGCTTTTCAACACCTCAGCAGTTCTTCCAAAACGAGCTCAATGATCTGATACAAGAACTCAATCTGTCAAAGCAAGCATCTGAACTTTTAGAATACAGGCTAAAAGAAAGGAACTGCCAAAACCCGGAAGTTAAAATAACAGCTTATCGAACAAGAGAGAAAGAAATTCTTGTTTACTTCAGCCAACATGAACTTGTATACTGCAATAACATTCTTGGACATACTCTCCAAATGGGACTACCGGAAGAGCGTTCAGAAGGTTAATGGCTTTTATCGACAGCTCCCCCAGAAGCTTAAAATGTATTTTATGGCACAATGGTAACCGCTATGGATCTCTTCCAATTGCTCACTCAACAGAACTTAAAAAGAATATGAAAATACCAAAAAGGTATTACAGAAGCTCTGCTATCATAAGCACCAGTGGTTTATTTGTATTGATCTGAAGATCGTTAACTTCTTACTCGGGCAGCAAAGTGGATACACAAAAGTACCCTTGTTTCACCTACTTGTGGGATAGTAGGGCAAAGCAAGATCCTTGGAAAACAGTGGCATGGCCTTCGAGGGAAAACATGACTGTAGGTGCAGCTAACATCATTAACGAACCATTGGTTGACAGAGAAAAAAAATCATTCTCTCACCACTCCGTATCAAGCTTGGACTGATGAAGCAATTTGTTAAGGCCTTGGACAAAGATGGAGATTGCTTCAAATACATTTGTAGATCGTTCCTGCGGTTTTCTGAAAAACTTAAAGCAGGGATCTTTGATGGTCCTCAAATTCGTAAACTCATCAACGATTCGAATTTTACCAAATTTATGAATGATGTCGAAGCATCTTCGTGGTGCATTTATGTCTCAGTTGTCAAGAACTTCTTGAGTAACAACAAAGCAGACAATAATGAAGAATTGGGGCAAAACATGCTCGCTAACTTTAACAATTTGGGTACTAATATGAGCATAAAAGTGCACTTTCTTCATAGCCACTTAGACAGATTTCCGGATAATCTTGGTGATCTCAGTGAGGAACAAGGGGAGAAGTTCCATCAGGATATCAAGGTGATGGAGGAAAGGTATTAAGGCAGATGGGACAGACACATGATAGCAGACTACTGCTGGAGCCTCCAACGATATTGTCTTGATGACCCACATAAGAGAAAATTGAACAAGAAGCGTTTTTCTTTGTGAACATCTGAATCATCTTACTTTTTTTTGTGTTATTGTACTGAAGAAAACGCCATTTAGGTATTTGGTATTTCATATGTTTACTTCTGTATGATTTGAGACAGCTTCAATATGATTTGTGGGTAGGTTATGCCTCACCATTACTTTTTTTGCATATCTTATGTTTCCAATGCGGTCTCCATTATCTGAAAAAGTAGAGCCAATCTAACAAAACTGACGCCATATTCGTAATCAGCACCACAAATTCAGCCTAATACCGCTGAAATATTATCGGCAATAAAATCACTGTTGACCAGCGTAATCTTTTATTGAACTTTTGAAGTCTAGTACTTATAATATGCCGCACACAAAAAAACATAAATGGCAAAAGTTTATGCAAAATTTATGCTGATTTGAAAATTTTCTTGGAGAGAAAGGTAATAAATAAAAATATAATAACCTTTTCATTCAACAGTTTTGCAGGCTGAAGAACGACAGATTTTAAGATTAACCTAAATTTCAATAAATTGCGTTTTTATCATCCTTTACTGCTCCTCTGTTTATTTAAAAAAGTAATTTTATCTACTGGAATTGCTTTTTATATAACAAATTCTACATAAAATGTTCCACACATAAATATTTTGTCTTGTTAGTGATTCATTTTTATGTGGTAATCCTAGTTTTCAAAATGATAGATGTTATGCTAATTAAGTTCAGAAATCATTACCGTTGTTTAACATCAGTTCACGGAGTGATTACAATGTATAAAATCGATATTAATTTTTTCTTATGGTGAAAAAGAAAAGAAAAAAAGGATATGCACTCAAAACATTTTTTCTTATCTGTGCAGATTTAGTCGCAGAAGAGCCGTCGCCCAGCAGTACATTCCTAATCCTCTGACAGTCTTTGGCCAGCCAATCAGCATTCGAATGTACGTTCTTGTTACGTCACTTCTGCCACTGCGAGCCTATGTCCATTCCCAAGGCATTGTTTACCATCGTTATAATCACAACAAGAACTTCAGAAAAGTAAGAAGCCTTTCTTTTAATGTCTGTCTCTTCCCTTCAAATCAAGGTGATTACAGAAAGATTATCAATTAAATGCTCATTACATTAACTGACTTTCAGGAGAAATTTTTTAACCTTTAATGTTTCGGGATTATGTATATTACAGAAATATTTTGCCAGTTTTGTTGATTTTTGCGGAAATTCGATTCAGTTACTTAGCCATTTATATAAAAGGAAACGAATGCATTCAGTGGGCTAGGTGAGCAGTTAGATTAAAACTGTTAGTTGCTAAGGTCTGAAAAAAAGGGGGGGGGGTTGGGGGGACCAACAAAGTAACCAATAATTTGGGAATGAACATTTTATTTTCCCGAACAGAATTTTAAAAACCACGTTTATTTGAATTTGCTACTAGGGATGATCGAAAAGTAACACACAGTAATTTTTTTACGCTTTCCAACCGTAGGTTGAAGAAACGTATATGCTCCAGCTTTGTTCGTCTGTCCGCACGATAACTCGCGTAAAAATGGTTCGATTTCGATGAAATGTTAGTATGTGGCAAGGGACAACCTGGGGACGAACCCCATTGAAAATGGACGAAATGGGGTCAAAGGTCACGACATAGGAGCGGGATCCATTCCATTGTCCTTATGCGTCATAACGTGCGTAAATATGGTTCGATTTCGATGAAATTTTAGCATGTCGTAGGGGACCATCAGGGGGTGAGCCCTGTTGAAAATGGACGAAATGGGGTCAAAGGTCAGGACATAAAAGGGGGATGCATTCTATTGCCCTTATGCATCATAACTTGCGTAAAAATGCTTCGATTGAGACAAAACTTTATCATGTTGTTCCGGAAGTATACTTTACCTGTTCTCTTGAGTATCATCGAAATGGGGTCAAAGGTCAGGTCATAGGAGCAAGATTTATTCCACAGCCATAATCCTCATAACTTGAGTAATAACTTTAATAATGATTTCTGGTATGTTGGAAAGCGTATCATAGTTAATCAATACATTGCATGATTTTACTAACTTGTTTTTTTTTTCTGTTTGCAAGTTGCAATTTGGAAGAGAACGAGTTTGAATATCACGCTTCAGACAGGTTTTCCTGGATAAGGAGGTGTCGCCGTAGTGGAAGATAGTGCGAACGACGGCACAAAGATGTCGCGTTTGTTAGCGTTGTCTACGAGTAAAGAGCAACGCGGTGAAGCTCGATTTTTGTGGGCTAAACGGAAAAATCCGACGGGAATTCACGAAGAAATGGTCGAAATGTATGGTGGTGGTGATTGCCTGGACCGCAGCAACATCTACAGATGGTGCAGTCTCTTTGCAGGGGCCGTTGCAACCTTACCGATTCACCAGGTTCCGCTCGACCTGTAACCGCGGCATCACCTGCCATTGTGAGAGGCATTGAACAGGCAATTCTCAGTGACGGCGGATCCGTCTGCGCACATTGACACAGAAGTTCAACATTTTGTACGGTATAGCGTACGATATTGTGCATGACAAATAGAAATTTCGCAAGGTCAGTGCGCGATGGGTACCCAAGAACTTGACAGGCGACCAGAGACAGAGAAAATTGCGCAATTTGGCTGGGAGGTGTTCCAGCACCCACCGGTACAGTCCAGACCTGGCTCCTTGGGACTTTCATCTGATTGGTCCCTTGAAAATATTCCTGAGCGATCAACGCTTCGATTGGGCTGACGAAGTCAAATCGGTTGTCCTCAGGTGGCTGTACGCCCAGAAAATGGACTTTCATGAACAAGGTATTCTAAAACTGGTAACACGCTGGGATAAATGTCTCGAGTGTCTTGGTTTTTACGTTGATGCGTTAATTTATGATCCACATTCGTTTTAATGGAACATCTTATGGTTTTGTATGTTGTTACTTCAGACGGTAATAGAGACTTTAATGTTTGTGGAATCCTGCGGCATTATTGAAGATCCTTACAAAAACTTTATTGAATACACTCACGGACAATGAAATTTGCGCACCAAGAAGGAAGCATCGGATTGAACCGAAATTTTATGGACGTAATGATACAGATGAATGATACACATGATGGCAAAAACAGAGCTGCAGGAAAATTACAGAGGAATCCGTGGCACGCAGTCCGGTCATCTCCAATAGCGCGTCGCACCGCTTCGTGCTGTGATACATGCTGCAATACTGTCCGGCATGGAGGCGAACAGACGCCAGATGTTGTCCTGCGGCAGACTGACCCACACGTGTTGGACGGTGTGCTAAAAATCCCGGACAGTGCGGCACGGCAGCAGTTGGCGTTTCAACTATTCCCACACATGCTCGATAGGGGACATGTCCGGGGAGCGGGCAGGCCATGGAAGTGTCTGGCCATGACGTAGGCAGTCATGGGCAACCCGAGCCGTGTGCGGGCGGGCATTATCCTGCTGGTATAGCGTACCTGAAATCCCAGCCAGGAATGGGAGCACATGGGGCCGTAGGATCTCATCCACGTACCGCTGGCCCGTCAATGATACACGTACCACTACTAGAGCTGATCGGCTATCGTAAGCAATGGCTCCTCCGACCATAATGCCTGCATTGGGGGAGGTGTGGCCCTCGATAGCAAGGTTGGGATTATACCGCTGACCCGGGAACCTCCACACCCGAACACGATGATCATCTGTCCCCAAAACGAAGCGGCACTCATCGCTAAACACCACACGTAGCCAGTCTGTGGCGTTCCACGTGGCTCTGGCCTGGGACCATTGCAAAGGGAGCCGACGATGTTCCGATGTTAACGGCAGCACACGCAAGGGGCACTGGGATCGCAGATTCGCTTCCGCGATGCATCGAGAAATGGTTCGTGGGCACACAGGAGCTGTTACATCTGTCTGAATAGTGGAACCGGATCCCCGTGGGATCTGTTCGTGCCTGGCGCACGATCCATCGATCCCCTCTACCGGTGGCCCTCCTGGTCTGTCCGGTGCAACTCCGCCGTGTGGCAGTGCAGTCATGTGTCCACTGCTCCCAACACATTCAGACGGTATGGTCAGAACGATTCACGTGACGGGCTATACGGACCTTTTTCAGCCCGATGATCAGGCCTCTCTCAAAGTCCGTAAGTTGCGTAAATCGACGTCTCTGGCGTCTACCCGGAATTATTGTCACTCTGTATTCTTTCTTGCGTCTACCGGTGCTTTTCGCTTTCATTAGGAACCGACTACACTCCGGTTTATAAGACTGTCGGTTCGTGCCTGCAGTGCTACCACAGGGTTTGCGGTCATGTACAATCGCACCAAACGTGGATCATTTGCATACCAGTACGCACTCTAGCTATTTTCAAAGTTTCGCGGTTGTATCATGTTTTTTTCTAGGTGAGCAAATTTCATTATCCACGAGTGTACATTTATGAAAATGGAAACTCAAAGGTTCGACTGATCGTTTGAGTTTGCATTTTCATATGCACAGCACTTTCAAAAATTGGAAAGGAAGGTAGATTAAGGGGCACCATATCTTCCAACCCTTTGAATACCACACTGCGGAGTGCCTTTCAATTATTGAAATTTGAAGATAAAGAGAGAAAGGTTAAAGAAGATCATTTAAGTTGCCATGGTTTTGCTAATGACATAGTAATTTTTCCAAGTACCTCTTCAGAGCTACAGTGTTATAATCTAGGAACTTGCTCACAAGAATAAAGTGGGTTTAAAAATTAACATACTAGAAACCAAAATGGTGTACAATACTTTTACGAAAAGTATAGATTTGGATGTTGATGGGATAAATCTAGAAGTAATCAATGATACTCTTAGATAAGAGATATCATGCAAGAACAACATCGAAGAATAAATTCGTAAGAGTATAAAACTTGGTTGGTTTTAATGGTGGATCGAATGATTACTCACAGCGGTGAGAGCGAATCATTCACGATGGTGAGTCGTTTATCGAGTACCAATTGTTCACTAATGGTCCATCGTTGTGGCATTCGTTTGAGAATGGTTGATAATGATGACCATGGCCTGATTAAAGCCTTAGGTCCCTAGGCTAAGACGTTTCAGTGAGTCCCCTAGACTAAGACATTTGAGTGGGGCCCTAGGCTAAGACATTTGAGTGGGCCCCTAGGCTAATACATTTGAGTTGGCCCCTAGGCTAAGACATTTGCGGGATCTCCTAGGCTAAGACATTTGCGGGATCTCCTAGGCTAAGACATTTGAGTGGGCCCCTAGGCTAAGACATTTGAGTTGGTCTCTAGGCTAAGACATTTGAGTTGTTCTGTAGGCTATGACATTTCAGTGAGTACCCTAGGCTAAGACATTTGAGTTGGTCTCTAGGCTAAGACATTTGAGTTGTTCTGTAGGCTATGACATTTCAGTGAGTACCCTAGGCTAAGACATTTGAGTGATCCCTAAGCTAAAACATTTGAGTGGGCCCCTAAGCTAAAACATTTGAGTGTGGCCCTAGGCTAAGACATTTGAAAAAACTTATGACGGGGAATCATTATGAAATCCGTTAAAACACGAAATCATAGCAATATGCTTGTTATTATTAATACGTGTAGTGCAATCTTCAAACTAAAAAATTATCGGCAGAGTTTTCATAATAAGTCACTGTATGTTTCACTGTTCTCATAAGAACATGAGTTAAAAGCTTAAGAAGTTTTGTATCTCACAAAGGTAATGAAGGACCAAAATAAGTTTTTTTTATGTGCGGGCCCAACTCAACTTCTCTCGCTGTTACACGCACATCCTCTAGCAACACAGTTTCATTTAACGTCGAAGTCTTCCCTCCATTTACGTGTTTCAACGGGAAAGACAAAAGTAATTTAAAATAGCTGCGCGTTTCCCACTTCACTCTCCTGCCAACAACAGCATATCAAGTCAGCTAGCTTCAAACAACCCCTAACTGGAATTTTGCCAAATTAGAGAAGTGACAGAATCATCGTAGCAAAATTTCCCAAATATGTTCAACAGCAGGAAGTTTTGATATGACTCAAATTGAAGTAACTGATGGCCGTTAAAAATGGAAGAACTTAAAAGTAGAGGAACTTTTGGCGCGATTAAGGCAGAGATCTTTCGTCATGATTAAAAGTAGAGAGATTTTTGACATAACTGAAAGTAAAAAGGATAATTAACAGTCAAAACTGAAGCATACGGAAATCATTCTTCCTTAACGGATTGATGGTAATGTAGTTTGCAGATGATATAGCGCTCGTGCCAGAAACAAACAAGAAGCTGGAGAAAAGCTAAAAAACTGGAGAAAAGTTTTAGAAAAATAAAACCGAAACAAGGTGTATGTGCTTCAACAAAGAGGAAGATCAAACTGACGGTGTTAGAAAGTGACAAAAACTATGAGAAAATTCAAAAACTTGGAATCGGTGTTGAAGAAACATGACGATTTGAAAGAAGTGAGGCGGAATGGAAATAACTTGGTGCAAGCGGGATGGAATAACTGGTGGAAAATACGCTGACCTACTATTAATACCCAAACACACCTCAATCGGTAGTGAATTTGGTACTAAGCAAACAGTTGTCACAGACTCACCTATAAATAAGCTCGTAGGGCTACGATGAGACAAAAACACAACTGTGAATGCAAGGTGCATCGATCGCCATAGTTAACAAATTCCCAGCGTTGATTGATAATAAGGTGCAAAATAAGCAGACCCTTAGTACGCAGCATTTCAGCGGTTAACGGTTAGTGATGTGATATGCAAATGGCTGCAGACTGGGGTTGAATCGGCTAAGAAACGACCTGGTAAATCCGTGAAGTTCACAGAACGAGACAGGAGAGTTCTTCAAAAGAGTTCCCTCTCAAAACTCTAATCAACGTTGTCTCATATCCCGCAAACCCTTTTAGGACGGATACTAGAACAAGTACAGTGGTTAGGACGCTTCACGAAATGAATAACCACGGTGATACCACACGGCTGTCAGCTTAGAAAGCAAAACAACAGTGCCTCATATCAAGCAAACCCTTTTGGGACGAATACTAGCACAAGCACAGTGCTTCTAACGCTGAACAACATGGGTTACAACGGTCGAGCAGATGTCCACAAGAAGCTAACTACACCCCGATTAGCGAGGTGCAAAGAACATCGATCTTTAACTAGAGACCACTGATGAAAAACTGTGTTTTGGACTGGCGATTCGCGATGGACGTTCCTGGGTGTCGCGGATGCCGAAAGAAAGGTACCTTCTGGTTTGTATCTTTTTTTTTTTTTTTTTTTTTTTTTTTTGATTGGAGGTTTAACGACCACCGTGAGCAACTCAATGGGCTATAAGCAGTCGCCCGTCCCTAATTTAGGGTCACTGGTTCCAGGGAAGGGAGAGAGCCAGTGCCGTAAGACAAACACAACTTCCATGCCTCACCGGGATTCGAACCCGGACCCCTTTCGGACGAATGATCAGAGGCCAACGCCTTAGACCACTGCGCCACCGGGGCGGCCTGGTTTGTATCATCCCGAAAATAAAGTTTGGTAGAAGCAGCGTGATAGCATAGAGCTCATTTTCGCGGTACGGCTTGTGCCCGTTAGGACGAAACGATGAATGCTGAGCTTCACCTAGACTTCCTGGGCGCTATGCACTACCAATTTTACAGCAATACCTTGGAAAAGGCTTATACCTCTATCAGCAAGACAACGTATCATGTCGTACTGCTTACGTCATTACGGACTGATCTGAGGACAAGGATTGCCACCCCGGTGGTGCAGTAGTCTAAGCAATGGCTTCTGACCATTCGTCCCAGATGGGTCTGGGTTCGAATCCCGTGTAAGGCATGGATGTCGTGTTTGTCTTACCGCACTGGCTCGCTCTCTTTCCTGGAACCGGGTCAACCTGGTGGCTCAGTGGTCCAAGCGATGACTTCTGACCATTCTCCCAGGGAGGGGTCTGGGTTCGAATCCCAGGTAAGGCATGAATGTTTGTGTTTGCCTTTCGACACTGGCTCTCAATGTGTTACTTGATCAGCACTGGCTCTCTTTGTATTGCTTGATCATTTGGCATACAGTTTACCATGCACGCTATGTACATTGTTGATGTAAAATGAATATACTGCATGTGTCTGCCTGTCAATACTGTACAACTATGTCTGTTTATCCTGTCACTGTTTCTTCTGTACCGGCAGGTCAAATAAATAATTTTTATAGCCCACTGAGTTGCTCACGGTGGTCGTTAACCCCCCCCCCTTCCCCTAAAGAAGTAGAAAAAGAGGAGGACAAGGACTTCTAAAGATTGTAATAGCCAGCTCAGAGTCGTGACCTGAACTATAGAGAATCTATGGATCGAATTGGATCGTTGCGTTTGGGGAAGAAGATATTGCCCAACAAACAAAGCTTATTTGGTCACTGATTTGAAGACATAATGGAGGATCATATCGCCAGACATTTACAAAAAAACTAGTGGAGAGAATTCCACAGTCGGTCAGAATAGCCAAAGATTTCAGCTCGCAATATTAAATTTTATGTAAATAAAAACTACCTTTAAGCATGCAGGTGTCTGGATATTAATGGTAGGGCAGTGTATATGCAGAATGAAGAGCGCACTAACACTGAAGTCTATAACAGCATCACTTGTACATCATTTGAGATCAATGTGCGATACATAATCCATGCATTTCATTTTTATTTCTTCTATACTTTGGAAAGCACATCACTATTATCATAGTCAACATCACGATGTAAACAGAACTAAGCCGCCCCGGTGGCGCAGTGGTCTAAGCGATGGCCTCTGATCATTCGTCCGAACGGGGTCCGGGTTCGAATCCCGGTGAGGCATGGATGTTGTGTTTGTCTTACGGCACTGGCTCTCTCCCTTCCCTGGAACCAATGACCCTAAATTAGGGACGGGCGACTGCTTATAGCCCATTGAGTTGCTCACGGTGGTCGTTAAACCTCCAATCAAAAAAATAAACAGAACTAAACTCGTTCGTAGCCATTGCTGTTTCCTTCACGTGCGTCACAGGTAGCAACTTCGTTACAGTATTTGTTTATTAGTATTTTTGGTGCAAAAGTAATTTTTGCCTACAGTGTGCCTAATTCATACTATTCACTTCCAAAATCGGAACGGTCTGGGAGGTTTACGTTTAAAAATGACGGATTTGTAATTTGAATTTCACCTTCTTTTTCTTCTTCTCCTTCTCTCTCTCTCTCTCTTCCTCTCTCTCTCTCTCTCTCTCTCTCTCTTGTTCCGCTTTAACAAAAAAAATTTACAAAAAATTTTTCCACTTTTCTCATGCTTTTCTTCTTTTCACGGTGCAGACATACCAGCAAACTGATAATTAAGAAAAAAGCGCAGGTTAAAGGATTTCGAACACTGGAACGTTCCAAACCCCGGGGAGTTGACGCTTTATGCTCTAACATACGCAAGACAATGGAAGTTTGACGACACGCTTTCCAATGCAGTGCCTTAAGTGAGCAGTGCAACTCCGAGAACACAGCATGTAGCGAAGGCAGTTAGTTACACTAGTTGTAGGGTCATATCTTGCACAATATTTTGGGTAAGCACGGTGCGTAAAATTTTTATTAAATTTATTATCACGACCCCAGTAAGTTGCTGTGGTCGAGGAACACGTGTAACATCGTCTAGTTGGATAAACAATGAGGTTGTGTTCCCCAGAAATTTAGAGACCCCAAGCTCAAAGTTTACGGACTTCGCGTTGTGATTTTGTGTGAATTCTTTACGAAGTAAAGTACTCGATAAAAAAAAAAAAAAAAAAAAAAAAAAACGTATGCCGCATGTCGTGATTCAGAAAAGAATGTTAGCTTGGCTATTCACCTAACTGGGATTGTGACTTGGAAATGCGAATCGTTGGATACTAGGATGCTTAGCCACCACCGCTAAGAAACTTTGGGGACATTTGGACATCTGCTGCTTAAATTTGGAATATTCCTTGCTCCTTTCTTCCCACAAAGGTAAAGAAAAGAAGAAAATATCTTGATCATTCCCAAGGGTGTCCGCGGAGAACGAAATATGCTGACCTGATCACCTGGGTCAGATAGTGCAGCTACTAGTATGCTCCGAGGGGGAGGGGGAGGGGGGGAAGAGAGGAAGGGAGAAAGAAAAACTAGCTTGCTCCTTGTACCTTTAACTTATGAAGTGGTAAAACAATGTTCCCCGAAAATCAAAGTACACTTGTATTTCCGCACGCGGTGACAAAATGACTTTTACAGACCAGTGCGATTCAGCAAAGTCTTGAATACGACGCTGAAATTCCAGTATGTTTTCGCAGGTCTCAGCCCAGCGAAAGAGCTTGCTTTCACAATATAATAGAAGAGGAGCCAATCGTAGAGACTTCGAGAGAATTTAGCGGTTTTCCCTACTGAGCATTTTTTTTTCAACATTGAAATTCTTAATTATATATATATTTTGTTTTTGTTTTTTTTGTTTGACAGTTTCTTTCCGGTAAATAAAACGCATAATATTTATTTTATATCATGCCGATATTACACCGAACAAATGGTCTGCAATTCAGGCTTTGTTGTTTATAATATGCGGCACACAAATAAAGGGTTAGGAATTAAACGTCTAACACTCACAGGTAAAATACTGAGATTCTTGACACTTATAAAGCTTTTCCAAAGCTAAAAACATCCGGCTTTTAAAGTTTTAAAGTGTCAGGTTTGTTGTGATCTAATTTCTCTTCCCTGAGACCAGAACGTCGTTTTTGGTGGTTAGATACACTGAAGAGCAATTGAATTAGAGACAGCTGGCGTTATGCAAATGCGGCGCTGTGGGCGGCCCTGTAAAGGGAAACGACATGATGTATGCAGCGATCCGACAATATAAGGAGCGATGCGAAGGGAATCAGTAAGAGTCGGACGCAGTATGAGTAAGACGAAGGATCTAAGCGCATTTGATCGTGGGCAAATTGTCGGGGCCCGACGAATGGGTCACTCCTTCTCGGAAGTCGTGCAGGCACTAGGATTTTCACGAGCCACTGTGAGTACATCGAATCCGGTAAAACCATCCCTGCAAGGGCCAACTCCCGTGGGCAACAGCGTGTGGATGAGCAGGGTCATCGTCGGCTAGCTCGCATTGTAACAGCGGATAGACGGGCCACAGTGCAAGAAATCACTCGGAAATTTAACGCTGGTGCACAAAAACGTGTAAGCAGCCACACCATCGAGAACCATCTCCTCGCTATGGGGTACAGAAGCCATCGTCCCACGAGGGTACCGTTGCTGACCGCACATCACAGGGTGCAAAGATTAGCATGGGCGCGGGAACATCGTCACTGCACCCTAGACATGTGGGAAAATGTTGCCTTAACTGATGAGTCGAGATTCACGCTGGTACATGCGAATGACAGGACACGAGTACGGCGCAAACCACATGAAGCGATGGATCCTTCTTGCCAGCAGGGTACTCTTTAAGCTGGTGGGGGTGGCATTCTCGTCTGAGTACTGTTTACGTGGACTGAAATGGGACCCCTGGTACGTGTGACATCGTCCCTCACAGGTCAACGTTACCGGGATATCCTGGACGACCATTTCTTCGCGTTTGTGCGTCTTCAACATCTCACTGGGGACCTCATCCTGCAACAAGACAATGCACCGAGCCATCGCTTCCGAATTGTATCCGAATGGTTGGATGAACACTCCACCGATGTGACTTCGCTTCCTTGGCCAGCTAGGTCACCTAACCTCAATCCCATCGAGCACATCTGGGATGCCATCGAGAGAGATGTTCGAGGCTCTGACCCCCTTCCATCAAATCTTCGTGAACTGTGGGAACTTTTTCAGGGGTCGTGGATCCGTATGGCTTCCCAACGCTTCCGGTGTCTTGTCGAGTCCATGCCGAGACGAATCGCCGCCGTCATCAGGGCGATTAAAAGGTTTGGACCGTAAACAAAATTTCATTATACACTTTACTAGACAGGTATCTCTAATTCAATTGCTCTTCAGTGTATATTGATCTTCGTCAGCTATGGGAAGAAAATTATTTAATATCTGTTCTAGAAAATATTACTCATGACGATAAATTAAGAGATATCTATAAGGCTTTAAATTAAAAAAATCAGATAAAACAAGAAATCATAATGAATACTCCATTTGTAAATTCCATTTGGAAACAACAACTTCAGTTTAAATTAAGTTCACACATCCGCGATTTAAATTTTAAAATTTCACACATTATTCCTAATCGTAAATGTTTACATAAAATACATCTATCAAATGACTCGTATTGTAAACATTGCGGTCTCTTGGAGAACACTGAACAAATTCTGTTGAATGTGATTTTGCAAAAAACATTTGGACATGGTTAAAGAACTACTTAAATTTAAAGGAAGGTTTGGACCGTAAACAAATCTTATATCATGAACCTTTAAAATATAGTAATTTAAAGAGTAATGCAATTCATTATCTAATAGCAATTACAAAATATGATCTCTGGAAAAATGGAAATTTAATGTTATTTAATGAGAAATATCGAAATTTGGAGCAAATAAAATTAGCAATAAAATGCGATTTTCGAAGAGTTCTAAAATTTGAAATTAGGAAATATTGAGGCGAATAAAACTTTAAAAAAATGGATAGCTTTGAAACCAATAGTTTATAGAAGATGTTATGATATTCTTAATAAAATATTGGAATAAAATATGATTGTATAAGCAACCAATTCATAGTAAGATCCACAGTCAAATTTTCATTTTTCATGTGTTAGAAATTGTTTCTCTTCCTGTAGCTTATATTGTTTCCCTATTTTCACTTTCTTTCATTATTTTTTGTTTTGTTGTTTTCCTTTTCTCCCATTTTCAAAGAATCACTTCAATATGGGTCTCTTCATAGTACTCCCTGAGTAAAACCTGCTGTGGGTGGTGTTTTTCTCGGACAGCCTTCCCTCCCCCCCCTCTTCCCTCCCTCCCATCCTGCAAAGATGTTTTGACATATGTGTATGAAAGATGTGAAAGAGTATTGCTATGATTTATAAGTACTTATTGGGATATTTTATCTCTTGGATCCACATGAAATTTAGTTTAAATAGTATATCTGTGAAAAATATGTTAATTTGATGTTCTTTCGAGGTTTTTTTACCCAAGAATTAGTTTATAATGTTTCTTACCGATCTATTCTGTAAAATAGTAGCTTAAATAAATTTTGCATTTTAGATAAATCTTTGGATTAAGTAAATAGCATGAAAGTGAGTAAAAGATGTGTTTAAATGTGATTCACGAAAAAACTAAATAAATCCTTAGCAAATTGATAAAGAGGAACAATAGGCCAATTATGTAAAAAATAGTAACTATACTAGTTATTCGATTTTTTGGAGTAGGAATCTAATATATAAAACACAAAACGTCTATTTGTTTGTCTGAAACAGCAAAAACTCTCGAACGCCGGACTGTGGCATCGTGAAATTTTGCATAGCTTATAAATACTGGAATTTCTAGGTCAACGCAACTATTTTAAAATCTCGAAGTTATTCCGTTCGCAAGTTATGAATTAATTAATAAGCTAATCAATAAAGTCAGCGTCGTTTGCTACGTCATCGTTATCTGTTCCAAATCTGAAAGTACATGACTGCATTCATCGCCGGGGCACATCCACGCACATCAACAGGTGTTTGTGTTCTTTGAGAACTGTGCATAAAAAAATACAAAAGCGAACTTTGCGAAATCTTAAAGAAACGGGCTGAAATTTTTATCAACACCATGAATTGGTAATAAGGAGTACCTCAAAATTTCACCGGAATCCGGTCAAAACTTTTTAAAATAGGCATGGAATTTTTAATTCATCGGTAAACAGAAATATATACGCCGAAACGGTTAATAACATTTTGCTGGCTAATTTAAAACGTTATTTACCGATTCAGGCGAAATTTGGAGGTCATGTCCCTATTAACGATTTATGGTGTTCATTGAAATTTCAGCCAGTTACATAAAATATTCGCAAAGTTACGTTTAAAGTCAGCATCGTTTGCTACGTCATTGTTATCTGTTCCAAATATGAAAGCACGTGACTGCATTAATCCACAGGAGTTTCTATTCTTTGAGAACTGTGCATAAAAATGCAAAAACGAACTTTGCGAAATCTTAAAGAAACGGGCTGAAATTTTTTTCAGCTCCATGAAGTGGTAATAAGAGGAGTCCCTCAAAATTTCACCGGAATCCGGTCAAAACTTTTAAAATAGGCATGGAATTTTTAATTCATCGATAAACAGAAATATATACGCAGAAACGGTTAACAAAATTTTGACGGCTAATTTAAAAAGTTGTTTACCGATTCAGGCGAAATCTGGAGGTCATGTTCCTATTAACGATTTATGGTGTTTTTAAATTTTCAGCCAGTTTCATGAAATATTCGGAAAGATACGTTTTTAACTTTTTTATCCCAGAGATTCGCCCTCAAAGGCGTCTGAAACTGGAAGCACGTGATGCATTTGATTGTCGATAACAAATTGTTAACGAATTTTGCTCAGTCAGTGTTCCAATGCTGTGTCTCCCGGACGCGTGTTAAATAATTCGTAACGCATTTAGGCCGTTTGATCAGTTTGTATGTTGGAATGTCAGGAGCAAAGGATCCAACAAAATTATATATTGTCGCCGATGAAGGAGAAACTAAAAATGTTGTGTACGGCCAAGTGCTGAAATAATCACACTATGAATAAATAATTTGTAATGACCGAATTTGTGAAATCAGCTTTTTCTTTCTTGTAAGCATCAATTTTTTCCCCCGATTTTTTTCAGTGACATATAAGGGAATGTGAAATTAATAAGCCTAAATCCCGGGCAAAGCCGGGTAGTTAAACTAATATATACATAAACGTTTCCAAGCTTTCGCACATAATCCAAATGGTTTTTTCAAGGAAGTTAGAAGATAAAAACAATTTGTCTAACTTCCTTGAAAAAGCCATCTGGTTGATGTGCGAAAGCTTGAAAACGTTTATGTATATATTCCTACGATAATAAATCGGATCACTAGTATAGCTACTATTTTTTTAATCCTTAACAATTTATTATGAATACATAAAGGATGAAATGATTTTCGTGCAGTAAAGTAGAATACATAAAACACACACCGTCGTTACACGATTTAGATTTTTTATGAATCCCTCATGGTAGGCTTTCATTAACGTCGGGCATGAGACATAAAATAAAGAAACAAAATATTTAAAAATTTACAGGCAGCTTTACTTCCCACCATGAACTACAGCGATTCATTTAGAACTGTGCCATTTCAGACAGGAGGCCGTCTGTGTGTTCACAGTGAGCACACACTTTTGCATGGGTGAGTATTATTGTTATCTTTATTATTCTTCTTCTTCTCCTGTGAATTCGAATTTATTCAAATTTTACAGATTTTCTTCTTCATGAGAAGTGGTTTGATTTGAATTCATTTTCTGTTGTTGCTGTAGATTCCGGGTCGAACGTGGCCTCTCTCTCAATTATGGCAGTATATTTCTAAGAACTATGGAGCTCCTTCAGTGAACAAAGCCCTCGACAGCATTTACCAGACCCTCGTTCATTTGTTACTGCTGGCGGAATTGGCTCTGCTGACGTCACCAGCTGACGTCACGGGCAGTGCAAATGGCAGATTCAGGTGAGTTTGTACTTCATTGTTTGACTTTCTGATTATGCGGATGGCGCGAGATCCATCTGGTCGATAGGGTCGCTTCCTTTTCTCGCTGGGAAAGGCTGGAAATGTCCCGATACTTTCAAGAGAGTAGTGTCTGCATGTGTATAAGTGTTCGTCGTCTCTGACATCGGGGCGCACTTAATATTTCGTTACAAAGACATGCGCCCGTGTACAAATGCTCGTATAAAACAAAGGCGAATAATCTATATCTATACTAATATACTGTATAAAGAGAGAAAGCTTGTTTGTGTGTTTGAATTAATCTCGGAAACTACTAAACCGATTTGGATAATTCTTTCACCGTTGGGAATCGTATTTCTTTCCGGTAGACATGGGCTATTTCGTTTATTTTTTATTATTTTATTATTTTTCATTATTTTTTACTGTACTACCGAATCAGATCGCTTTCCAATAATGTTCCAGATTTTCCGTGTATCCTTTCGCTTTGTTTACGTACAACCTGATCACACCAAACGTGAAAGCAAGTAGTTCACGATTCTTTCACCGTTAAGAGCATACGTTGGACAGGCTAATCCGCTCCACACAACTGAAAAATTGGCTAAACATCCCAACTGCAGCCATGGACCTTGAAAATCCCCTTCACACCGTGGGAAAAGTTCAGAAATTGGAAATTTGGATTTCACACGAATTGTCGGGAAACAACAAAATTTAGGATTCATCCATTTGTTCGCCTTTCCTATTCATAAATTGTAGCGTGTATTTTCCCCAAGCACACCATCACAGAAAACGGAAAGTGGATTCTTTTATGTATCTTAAGTGTCCAAAAGAACAGCTAAGTTCCTTCAAAACCAGCTCAAGCAAAACAGGATCTTCACCCAAAGTAAAGCTAATTGTGCATTCGGTTGGATTGGAATGGGACCCCTGGTACGTGTGACATCGTCCCTCACAGGCCAACGTTGCCGGGATATCCTGGACGACCATTTGCTCCCGTTTGTGCGTCTTCAACATCCCACTGGAGACCTCATCCTGCAACAAGACAATGCACCGTGCCATCGCTCCCGAATTGTATCCGAATGGTTGGATGAACACTCAACCGACGTGACCTCGCTTCCTTGGCCAGCTAGGCCACCTGACCTCAATCCTATCGAGCACATCTGGAATGCCCTCCATCAAATCTTCGTGAACTGTGGGAGCTTGTTCTGGGGTCGTGGATCCGTATGGCTTCCCAACGCTTCCGGTGTCTTGTCGAGTCCATACCGAGACGAATCGCCGCCGTCATCAGGGCGAAAGGTGGTGTTACACGTTACTAGACAGGTATCTCTAATTCAATTGCTCTTCAGTGTAAGTAGTCTCCCATTCCTAATTTAGGGCCACTGGTTCCAAGGAAGAGAGAGAGCCAGTGCCGTAAGGCAAAAATAACATCCATGCCTTTCAGCGATTCGAACCCGGACCCATCTCAGACGATTAGTCAGAAGCCAGCGCTTAAACCAATTCGCCACGGTGGTTCGTTTATATTGAATGCTAGAGTTCCAGTGTAATCCCTACAGAGATTGTGTTTCTATCGTTTTTATCTATATCGTTTCCTGTTTCCATTTTCATTTCGTTCAGAAACTGAACAGCACACCTCGTTGTGTTACCTCCATTTCTTCAAAAGTAAGTTCGTCACTACAGTATTAGCTGCAAATTCAATTAGCCGCCTCGGTGTCGCAGTGGTCTAAGCGATGGCCTCTGATTATTCGTCCGAACAGGGTCCGGGTTCGAATCCCGGTGAGGCATGGATGTTGTGTTTGTCTTACGGCACTGGCTCTCTCCCTTCCCTGGAACCAGTGACCCTAAATTAGGGACGGGCGACTGCTTATAGCCCATTGAGTTGATCACGGTGGTCGTTAAACCTCCAATCAAAAAAAAAAATCAATCACGTACGGCAAGGAATACCATCGTAAATAACCCAAAACTTTCTTCGGCGAAGGAGACAAATTTTGCACATCGCTTTCTTATAAGTAATTAAAGTCATAATGACTCAGCAGGCAAATCTAAATAATATGGTACCACTATATTATTCGGTTATAGACAGATATCCATCCAACGAAGTTTCAATTCAGGTTCGAGCCGTGGCACTCAAACCTTGCCCATTCCCAAATGCTAATGAAGAATTTCATACACTTATCTATACTTCACCTAATTTCGCGAACAGTCATACGCTTATCTTTTATTATTCGAATGCAGGAATATCTTCCTCGTTAACTACTGTGTTTGGTCGCACATTGCTCTGGTTGTCTCTTTTTTTTTTTTTTTTTTTTCTTGTACGTCCAGTCAAGCCAGTGATGAACGATGATACCTGTAAAAAATAAGGGCTGTGAATTCACGGAAAATTTCTGAAAAAGACGAAAGTTGCCGGTAAGTGTCCGTCTTTTTCAGAAATGTTCGTTTTAAAAGTGTTAACTTCCGTATTTTCACAGATTTTCCGTAGTCAGAAATTCCGTTTATTTCAGAAAAAATCCATTTCAGATTTTTCCGTATTTAGACTGAAATTCCGCAAAATTGACGACCCTGCATTTTTTAGCCCTTACCCCAGATAATCCTTTCGCTGCAGTGAGGATCAAAACCCTGTCGTTTGGGTTGGTTTAACAAGTAACGCATACTTTAAACCACTGGGCCACAAACGCTTGGTAATCCGAATCGCGTACATTGTAAAACAAATTACGCGACGGTGAAAATTTTTTTGTCATTAATGCGAGGGATTTAATAATTTTATTTTCTGTTTGAGCTTGTTATTTTTCTCAATAGGTTTGTAATTTGTTTTTCTGTAGGAGGACTTTTCACAAATTAAGCATTTTTCATCGTGATTCTTCGAAGGAACAAAACGCTTTTCAACTTGATTTTTTTAAACTCACAATGGCTTTCAGTTACATTTAAAAAAGATGAAATGTACTTTTTTTGTAGTATTATTTCACAGAAAAAAAAACCTCTTAAATGTTGTACTCTTAATAGCTATAATAGCTTTTGTTTTAAGTTGTCCAAAGTCTGATATATAAACATCGTATAATTATCTGTACAATAAGTTATATAAGTTACAAGTAACACAATACATAATAAATAGCCGGTCCACAAAATAGGGGAGAGGAGAAGAAATATCCTGTGCCACAATAAACAAAATTCATGCGATATGCTATCCACAATATCCGATCTCGCTACGGAACTTCAAAATCAGACCTTTCGTCAAACGATTGAAATTTAAAAGCTAATCAAACCTCAAGTATTCTCACCAATCGCTCCTATTACGGGTAATTTCTCGTCATACGGATACGGAAAAAGTGAGAACAGAGTTCTTCCGTCAATATACGTACGAAAGGAATTGCGGAAAGGTTTCTGAAAATTCAGAATTTTCCGTTAGTACATCTCTAAAATGGCAATTTATCGTCAATATAAGAAAGAAACTGTGTAAAGGTTTCTGAAAATTTAGAATTTTCGCGTTTCACGAAAAAACCGTGAAATGCAGGTTTCTTTCGGTCATTTCACGGAAAGGTTGTATCAAAAATATGCTTTGTTAAATCCCGAAAGAAATGATGGAAAGTGGCTCCTGAATTTCAGAAGATTTTTACAGTGTACAAAAAAGAAATCCTACAAATGCTGAAAAATCTTTGTGACCCTTTTCACAAAAAAATAATTGTCTTTTTTAAGATTTCACCACATCTTCCATGTATTCAGTTTTCACCTTTAAATATCGCTCTGTACTCACCGAGTAATAAAAACGAATAAGCTTAGGTTGTTAGGTAATGGTGTACACGTCTGTGCTTTTTTATGCGTCGTACGAGTTTAATATTTAAGCAGAACGAAGTTCCTAGATCTTTCAAACAACGATTTGTATTAGGTGTACAAATAAGTTTTAATGCGTTTTTTTGTGTGACTTATACCACTAATTTACATATCCGACATTTTTTTTTATTGGAGGTTTAACGACCACCGTGAGCAACTCAATGGGCTATAAGCAGTCGCCCGTCCCTAATTTTAGGGTCACTGGTTCCAGGGAAGGGAGAGAGGCAGTGCCGTAAGACAAACACAACATCTATGCCTCACCGGGATTCGAACCCGGACCCCTTTCGGACGAATGATCAGAGGCCATCGCCTTAGACCACTGCGCCACCGGGGCGGCCATATCCGACATTTCCCCGCGTTGTTGTCATGTGACCGTAACTGGTCCAGAGTATAAAATGTGACACAGAAGTTTGCCCAAAAGTCAAACGCACTTGTACATCGGCAGGTGAAAGATGACAAGCGATACTGCATTTACTCGACACTCTATCTGTTCTGGGGTAGAATATTGTAAAATAGAATTTGATAACGATCTCTTCTGGGGTAGAATATTGTATCGAAAAGCACGTGTGAGTTTTGGTTTGGAAGGTTTAAAGCAGGTGGTTTTGATGTTAGCGATCGAGAACGTAGCTGAGCCCCGCAGAAAGTTGCACATGAGAAACTGCAAGCATTGCTGGATGAAGATTCGTCTCAAACGAAACTGTGAACAACTTGGGGTAAAACAACAAACCATTTCCAACCGTTTACGCGCAATGGGAAAGATTCAGTAGGAAGGAAAAGTGGGTGCCACATGACCTGAGCCAGAGGAACAAGGATGGGCGTGTCAAGTAGTGTTTGAATCTGTTGAATAGACACCACAAAACGTCTTTCTTGTGGAAAATCGTTATGGGTGTGGAAAATTCGATATGGTACGACAATCCCAAAAAGGAAAAAAACACTGAGTAGACCCCGGTGAAGCAACGACTTCGACACCGAAACGCAATATTCACTCTAAGAAGTTTCTGCTGTGCATCTGGTGGGATATGAAGGGTGTGCTCTATTATGAACTATTGGGACAGGATCAAACTTTTGCTGCTGATCGCTACAAGCAACAATTGCTGCGATTGAAACAGGAAATCTGTCGGAAACGTCCATTCACAGGCAAAGGATTGCGTCCCGTGAAATTTCTGCATGACAACGCTAGGCAGCATGTCGCGAAATCGGTTAAGCTGACGTTATTGACGCTTGGCTGGGAAGGTTTGGAGCAACCGGCGTATAGCCCCTTTAGACTACCATTTGTTCGGATCGATGCAATATGGTTTGTCTGCTGTATGGTTCCGGACATGTGACAAAGTGCAAAAATGGGTTGACGACTTCATCGCGTCACACGACGAAGTATTCTTCATGGCTGGAATCCGTCAGCTGCACGACCGATGGCGGAAGGTGATAGATAAAGACGGCGCATATTTTGATTCGTAAAGGTATTGTGGGTTTCTCTCAAATTACATGTTGCGTTGTCTTAAAACGCTTTAGAACTTATTTGTACACCTAATATAATATGGATTTCATGAATAAAATCAATAGATGCCTTGATTTTAGGTAGCAAATGAAAAAGATCTAAATTTTGAACACAACCGTAAGTCTTCTACTAAAGTGAAAATGTACTTAGCCACTGAACACTAAGATCCAACCGCTGATTGTGAATGGGATGGATCACTGTGCCATTCTCTTTCAGCGCTTGATTGTCAAACTAAGTGTACAACAACTGCAGGAAAAAGGGTTGTTAAACATTTTACGCAGAAAGCGCATTTTTTACAGCATTTGCGCTGAAAGTAAATGTCTTCCATTTCCGAGATTAATCGATGCATACATGCTGTTGAAGAGATATGATTATCCAAATTTTCGGACACGTTTTATTTACTTCGTTTTCCCGAACAATAATGCCTTCAAACAGCAAAATTTTCAGTGTACACATATCTTATCTGGCTATCGATATTTAAACGGTGTTGTTTAGCAAAAGTTTGGGAATTAAGTTGGTCTGACATGCAAAGAAATGCATTAAAGCACCCAGCAAAAATGCCTTCATCTATTTTCGTCTTTCGGAGAATAGTACCATCTTCTCTTGTGGTTAGCAATGTTATTTATTTAGCAATAGCTGTGCTGACAAACATACAGCGGCTGAATGAAGAAGGAAATAAAGGTAAATGTCGCCATTAAAAGGTAGCTCTAGTAGAACCATTTTTTCTGTATTCTGGCACCAAGACGTATCGTTCACTTCGTAGCCAGCCTAGCATACAGAAGGCAACGCTTATACGAGTACTAGGTCATTGCCCGTGCCATGCACGGGGGAAAATCTGCGAAGAAAATAAAATAAAACGCGACATTACACCTACGTAGCAGAACAAACGTCGCAGATAGTTGTTGGAGCACATGCGTGTTGCCACACATGAAGTCGGTTGTCTTACTAAATTAATTTTATTTTTCGGTATTTCTCCTTGAATTTACGTATCGTGCGATAGCGGTGAGCTTAGTTCCGATTTCGGCCACCGGATAAAAGCAGATAGCGCTGCAAATACTGAATGACGTCAGAGCGTTAGGGACAGACGTAGCCTATTATATAGGATTTATTATACTCGCTTTGTCTTCTGGAAAGCAATATATCATCGGTAGACGTAGCTCTACAGGCAGCGTTTTATAAGTAACATTTGACATGTAAGTCATAAAAGCTGTCTACGTACGATTAAAAAATTATCCCTGCTGATACTATAGACTAGTTTAAAAAACTTTATTCACAAGTAAAAGCAAGTTAAAAGCGAGATCTTTCGGGATCCCTAGATCCCATCTTCAGGCTTAAGGCCATAAAGAACAACAAGTGGTCCACTTATATACGATCAGGTTTGACCCATGATGCATCGTATATAAGTGGACCACTTGTTGTTGTTTATGGCCTTAAGCCTGAAGATGGGATCTAGGGATCCCGAAAGATCTCGCTTTTAACTTGCTTTTACTTGTGTATGAAGTTTTTTAAACTAGTCTATAGTATCAGCAGGGATAATTTTTTAATCGTACGTATAGACAGCTTTTATGACTTACATGTTCCTTTCGTGTGAAACACAGTTTTTACCGAACATTTGACATGTTAAAGAATGTTTAGTTATAATAGGTTGCGGCTGAAAACAATTTTTTGGTTGATATGTGTTTATGGAGCGTGGAAAGAGCGATGTATTTATTTATTTACTGACGCCACGTATTTGGAGGATTTTCACCTTGGATCTCGCACTTTGGATTTAACTGTTATAATACTGTATATATATATATATATATATATATATATATATATATATATGGGATGTAAGGTCAGGTGATGCGTAACATCACAGCCTCTCCTTGACAAATGTCAACCCCGCCTTCTCGTGGTACATCCTGTTCCCACTAGAGGGGCTCTGACGACCGCCAATAGCGGTATAACTATACCATCGGGATTAGAGGAAATGCTATCCCACACTCACCAACCCGCTTGGCCAGCGTGGTGAGTTATGGCCAAACCCCTCCAAAATGACTCCACAACTTAAATCTTGGCCCTCAGTCTCCGGCAGCTGGAATGTACCTGGCCAAGGCAGCGGCCAGTGCGACATGAAGGCAGAGGGTGCTAAGAATCCCCGGAGGACCGGACTAGGCTGCCATCTGATGCTGACTTTGGCGACGTATAACGGACGCTCCCTATCTTCTGATTCAAGGCTTCTTGAATTGGAAGAGGAACTACAAAGGATCAAATGGGACATCGTCGGGCTAAGTGAGATAAGGAGAAAAGGAGAAGATCTCATTGAACTGAAAAGTGGACATCTCTTCTACTATCGTGGGACAGATACTGGCAGAACTAGTGGTGTTGGATTTATAATAAACAAGAAACTGAAGGATAAAGTTGTAGAAATTGAAAGTTCCTCTGACAGAGCTGCACGACTCGTTATCCAACTCTCGAGAAGATACCAGGCTCAGATTATTCAAACTTATGCACCCACCACAAGTCATGCTGAAGAAGAAATTGAAGAATTTTATGAGGAAATTTGTGATCTAAATAATAAAGGTAAGCAGCACTTGAAGATAATTATGGGAGATTTCAATGCAAAAATAGGGCAACGGCAACAGAATGAAACTTCAGTAGGTAAATTCGGTCACGGCAACAGAAACCAGCGTGGAAATACTCTCGTAGAGTTTGCAGAGGCAGAAGGGTTTTTCTTCTTGAACTCTTTTTCAAGAAAAAGCCACACAGGAAATGGACATGGAGACATCCAAATGGGACGACAAGTGAAATTGATTTTATTATGTGTAACAAAAAATTCGTCATAGAAGACTGCAGTGTGCTAAACAAGTTCAACACAGGCAGTGACCATAGATTGGTGAGATGTAAGATGCACCTCAACACTAAACTCGAACGTAGCAAGCTCATAAGACAAACAAAATGTATTGACATAACCAACCTTAAAAAACACCATAATACCTTCAAATTGGAACTGAAGAACAGATTCTCTGCTTTAGAAGGCCTAACATCGGAAGAAGTGGATATTTCTGAAGTTAACAGAAAAGTAACCAAAGCTCTTATGGAAACAGCAACAAAATTAGCTGTATCTAAGAACAAATTGCATGTGAACAAATTATCAGGAAAAACCAAAATGTTGATGCAAAAAAGAAGAGTGATGAGGACAACTAAAGAAGATGTGACTTCCAAAGTGGAATATATAGAGCTATGCAAGACAGTACGAAAAAGTATCACTGAAGACGTAAGGAAATTCAACTGTGAACTAGTAAGGAAAGCAATTGAAAACAACCAAAGCCTAAAGATAGCGAAGGGACATCTCAGTAAGGGGAAAAAACAGATTATGGCACTGAGAAAAGAAGATGGTTCTGTAACAAGAAATAGAGGCGAAATTTTGACAAGAGTGAAAGATTTCTACTCCAAATTATATGAAAGGGATGATACATGTACTCCAGACATCATGAAAGGTACCAGTACCAGAGTTCTTCCAGTCCTTCCAGCAGAAGTTGCACATGCAATCAAGAACATGAAGCGGGGAAAAGCTCCAGGAGAAGATGGAATTACTGTAGACATCATACAAGAAGCAAGTGGAGAAATCGAAACAGTACTCGCCCAAATTTTCACTAGATGCCTTAATGAAGGGAAAATTCCTGAGGATTGGAACAACGCTACAATGATCTTGCTACATAAAAAAGGTGACATTGAGGATCTCAGGAACTATAGACCTATCAGCCTCCTATCAGTGGTTTATAAAATCTTCACTAAAGTTCTTTCACACCGCTTGAAGGTGACACTGGACATGGCTCAACCGAGAGAACAAGCTGGATTCAGGAGTGGCTACAGCACAATAGATCATATCCACGTACTGAGAAAACTAATTGAAAGAGCAAGGGAATATGAACTTCCATTGTGCATGGCTTTTATCGATTATGAAAAAGCCTTTGATTCGGTGAAACCATCAGCAGTTGCAATGGCTCTGAAATCCTGCGGTATTGAAGATGCATACATTAATATTATTAATAACATCTATGAAAATGCAAGTGCAAAGATTCGGCTGTTTGAAAATACAACACACATAAAAATTGGAAAAGGAGTCAGACAAGGTGACACCATATCTCCGAAGCTCTTTAATGCTACATTGGAAAATGTCTTTCAATCACTGAACTGGGAAAACAAAGGGATAAAGATTAATGGAGATTATCTAACCTACCTTCGTTTTGCTGATGACATAGTCATTTTTGCAACTACCCCATCAGAGCTACAGAGTATGATCCAGGAACTTTCTGACAAGAGTAAAGAAGTGGGATTAAAAATGAACTTTCAGAAGACAAAAGTGATGTACAATGCTTTTACAAGAAATGAGGATTTATCGATTGATGGAGAAAAGCTGGAGATAACAGACACGTACGTTTATCTTGGACAGCAGATATCAAGTGAGGGTCACATTGGTGAAGAAATTAATCGGCGTACAAAACTTGCCTGGAGAGCTTTTGGAAGAAACAGCATAATTTTCAAGAGCAATATGCCATTATGTCTTAAAAGAAAAGTGTTTGATCAATGCATCCTTCCAGTGCTTACGTATGGTGCAGAGACGTGGACCTTAACTAAAAGAGACATACAAAGGCTGCAGACAACTCAAAGAAGCATGGAGAGGTGTATGCTTGGTGTAACCAGGAGAGATAAGAAGAGGAACTCGTGGATCCGAAAAATGACAAGAGTGGAAGACATCATGATCAGAGTTAAATCCCTGAAATGGCAATGGGCTGGACATACTGCCAGAAGAACAGACCATCGATGGACAGCCGAAATTTTAGATTGGATTCCAAGGGACAGGAAAAGACCCAGAAGAAGACCACATGGAAGATGGGTGGATGAAATTCGAAAGTATGCGGGAGTGACATGGAGGAGACTGGCACAAGACAGACCGTTGTGGAGGAAACTTGGGGAGACCTTCTTCCAGCAGTGGATTGATAATGGTTGACAATGATGATGATGATGATGATATATATATAGCCAGTGCCGTTAATGCCCACCAGATGGAGACGTCTCAGTAGCTGAGCCCATCTTACGGATTTAGGATGTCAGAAGCTGACTTAAAAATATACACAGCACCGTGGATTGTTGGCCACCATCGAGAGATCCGTGATTCAATTCCACGGCGGCGGTTGAAAACAAATTTTCGGTTGCTATGTGTTTCTGAAACGTGGAAAGAGCGATGTATTTATTTAGTTATAATAGGTTTTTAGAGAGAAGCTCTGCAGATCGGCGGTATCTGTGTTATGGTGTGGGGTGCTTTCAGCGGCACGCATTAAGATTCAACATACATCAACAGACCTGTCTTACCGGTGGAGGCTACAAAACCATCCTTGGGGATTATTTGCACTCGACGGGTGCGACCTCTTTAAACACGACAATAGGCCACCGCACACGTCCACAGTCACCCGATGATTAGGGGGGGGAGAACATTCCACGGAGTTTGAAATCCCCTCGTTCGTCGGATCGAACACATTTGAAATGCTGTTCAATGTGTCGTCAATGCCAAGAATCATTTACCGGCGAATGTTACCGAATTGTGGGTCGCTTTTCCGGAAGTATGGTGTGCAGTGTCCCCACAGTACTACAGAGAGCTCGTGAAGTCTATTCTCCGTTGCGTTGCTTCCGTTATCCGATCGCTAGGAGGACCAACGCGGTATTAGAGAAGTATCCTAATGTTTTGGGCACTGCAGTGTATGTCTCAACCGGGACTGGAATCCGTATTTAACTCACGCGACCACCGCCCTCTGACCACCGCCGTGGCACAGATTCGGTGTAGTAAAGAAAAATAGCTTATGATTTTATAGTACGCAATTCAATGTAAACTTTTTTGTCTTCTCTTTGGCCTAGTGTAGAATCATTGTAGTGCAGTAGAATCTTAATACAACGTACAACAATTGCGTACATTTCAATGTAACGCTTGTGTTTCCTAATGTACTTTTATAGCCGTTTGAAATGCTGATTCAAAATACTTCACTTTCAAGTGGCTAATATGTAAATTACGAAAACCCAACAAAAGATTTTTTGCTGTTTTGACACAAAATGTTGGAATCCACAAATTCAATATAACACAATCGTTAATTACGTAGATTCAAAAGTATGGCCTGCTTCATATTAGAAAAAATATTTAATTAGAATAAATTATGTAAATTTTACGATTAAAATTCGCAATAACTAGAGACTTTATTTTTCGATTTAGAGAGTAAATCGAGGAGGCACCTACCGCCATTTTTAGGAAATCCGCGGCTGCCCAAATGTAGGTAAGCGATGATGGGTTCGAGGATTTTGTAGTCAAAGGGCACCGAGCGAGGATTCAATAAGAATGGTGTAATTAGTTTGGGGAGGGAGTAGCTACCACCTAAGGGTATCTGATGCTGCAACGACTTGCCCATCTATAATTTATGACGACTGATTTGAGGAAAGGGCGAAAAGCAATGCTAGGAAATCAAACACACAATATTAGTGTTTTACCCTGGGATTCGAACCCAGGCCCAACGGTATGAGGAGTTAGAAACCCATGCGCTAGACCACTCGATCCCTGCGCGATGAAGTGAGTGGTTGGCTCAGGTCTTGAGAACGTCACTATTAAAATCAACTCGCGTGCTAGTTGGTAGCAAATGTGAAAACAGGAATTTGTCTCTAACGGAGATCGAACCCGCGTCTCTTCGCCCCGGTGTGAGTTGCTCTAACCGACTACGCTGTACCGACGGAATGTATCGCTGCACATTTGTCGTCTTGACACGTGCTTCACCTGTAGTACGCCACCCATATTAGGATGAATGAGCACATTTATGAATATTTGATCGATTGATGTTTGACATAACTTACCATTTTACACGAAATACGCATACCTGTCCAAGACTCTGATATTGTTCTTTTTTTTTAATTTCCTGCCAGGTGTGAACACTGCTTTCAACTTCTAGGCATCGACGTTATGTTGAATGCCTCTCTTTACGCCTCCGTTACGGAGGTCAACGGTCAACCTAGCGTCCAAGAGTCCCCGAGGGAGGAAGACTTCTTCATCAACGGCGTGAAAGATACTGTCGTTGAAGATACCGTTAATCTTCTGTTGGCATCCAATTCCGTGGTGGCTGAGGTCTCGCAAGCACTCATCGCTACAAACGAAAATTTAGGAATTCTGGTAAGCAGCATAATATTCTAACTGCATGCTGTGATACATATGTATATACTTCTCAAGCGTGCACACAATATCTCATTGAAATGCACCCTGTTAGAAAGGAGTGAAAAAAACTTAAATTATTAAATGATATTGTAGGTTTACGGAGTTCCAGCTCCCAAAAGTTATTTGTATACAATAATGTTTTACTTTCATATTAATGTTACCCATGCTATGTAAAGCACTTGCAAGTCGCACGTGGTCGCCACGTGTCGACTTTCTTTTGTGCTAAGGCTAATGTTGCGTGTTAATCAAGATGGAGCAAGCTTGTGACCTGCAACGATACGACCGGACGGGTCCTACCCGGTGACCTTGGTCCTCAAGGTCGCCAGCTCCGGTTAGATTGGGTGTCCTCCATTGAGATGTGACTTCCAGAAACGGAGTTCAGATAAAAAGGAGCAGAGCGGTTAACTCGGGGCTCATAGGGGGCCGCGGTGGCCTAGTGGGCAACGTTCGTGACTACCACGGAAATAACCTCATTTTCGATCCCAGCAGGTACAAACGTTCCATCCACTAAATATCCGCCGTGCGTCGGATGGGCAGGTTAAGCATTCGGGCCCCGGGTACTGGCCCCTCGGTAATAAATAAGGGCGTCTTCCTCCCCCTTTCTACTTCGCTTCCGCGTCACTTTCCTATCGGGCACCCTAGCCCAAATCTCCTAGCTTCCTATTTCTAAGGGTTGTTTAAGACCTGGGGTCAGACACTCCCTTCCTAAAATCCTCTACACGTGATCTGATCTCACTCGGGGCTCATAGGGTCGCGGGTGGCCTAGTGGTCAGCGTTCTTGACTGCCACGGAGATGACCCCAGGTTCGATCCTGGGCAGTTACGAACGCTCAAACCATTAAATACCCGCCGTGCGTCGGATGGGCACGTTAAGCCGTCGGACCCCGGGTACTGTCCCCCCGGTAATAAATAAGAGCGTCTTCCTCCCCCTTTCTAATTCGCTTCCGTGTCACTTTCCTATCGGGCACCCTAGCCCAAATCTCCTAGCTTCCTATTTCTAAGGGTTGTTTAAGACCTGGGGTCAGACACTCCCTTCCTAAAATCCTCTACACGTGATCTGATCTCACTCGGGGCTCATAGGGTCGCGGGTGGCCTAGTGGTCAGCGTTCTTGACTGCCACGGAGATGACCCCAGGTTCGATCCTGGGCAGTTACGAACGCTCAAACCATTAAATACCCGCCGTGCGTCGGATGGGCACGTTAAGCCGTCGGACCCCGGGTACTGTCCCCCCGGTAATAAATAAGAGCGTCTTCCTCCCCTTTCTACCTCGCTTACGTGCCACTTTCCTATCGGGGACTCTAGCCCAAACCTCCTAGCTTCCTATTTCTATGGGTTGTTTATGACCAGGGGTCAGACATTCCCTTCCTAAAAAAATCCTCTACATCTGATCTGATCTCGGGGGCTCATCCGCGGATGGCCTAGTTGTCAACGTTCGTGACTGCCACGGGGAAACCTCAGGCTCGAACCCAGGCAGGTACGAACGCTCAAACCATTAAATACCCGCCGTGAGTCGGATGGACACGTTAAACCGTCGGACCCCGGGTACTGGTCCCCCGGTAATAAATAAGAGCGTCTTCCTCCCCTTTCTACCTCGCTTACGTGCCACTTTCCTATCGGGGACTCTAGCCCAAACCTCCTAGCTTCCTATTTCTATGGGTTGTTTATGACCAGGGGTCAGACATTCCCTTCCTAAAAAAATCCTCTACATCTGATCTGATCTCGGGGCTCATCCGCGGATGGCCTAGTGGTCAACGTTCGTGACTGCCACGGGGAAAGCTCAGGCTCGATCCCAGGCAGGTACGAACGCTTGAACCGCTAAATATCCGCCGTGCGTCGGATGGGCAGGTTAAGCCGTCGGACCTCCGGTACTGGCTCCCCGGTAATAAATAAAGGCGTCTTCCTCCCTCTTTCTACCTCGCATCCGTGTTACTTTCCTATCTCGCACTCTAGCCCAAATCTCCTAGCTTCCTCTTTCTAAGGGTTGTTTAAGACCTGGGGTCAGACACTCCCTCCTAAAGTCCTGTGCATATGATCTGATCTGAACTCGGGGCTCAGTTCTCCGACTTGGTTCTCGAGTTTTTGCTCTTCGACTTGAGTTCTTGTTTTGGCGTTTGGTTCAGCGATTCGGTGGTCGGACGAAGACACCGGTAATTAAGAAGAGTCTCACGCTAACGTAGTGAGTGGTCCTCAGGAAATATTCTCGGTGCGAGGAAGAGTAGCCGTGTCTGGAAGTCAGTTTCCTTCGGGGAGCAGCCGATCTACCGGAGGTTATCTGCATAACCCATTAAACGATGTGTTGTGTTTAAACAACGACTGATTATGGGCGTTCTTCTTTTGACTCGGAGATCACGAAATAACTAGCCATATGACCCCGGAAACTCAGCGATTACGACAGTCCCACTACACGTAGTAAAGGATGTAAATCAGAACCGTTGGGAATTACGGAATTGCCGGTCCCAGTAGCAGACGAACCCAGCTGGTTCCGACCGATACGGTACGTGAAAACCTGAGATTTTTCAGTTTATCTAGTTTTTGTTCGGGTGAAGTTCCGGAATAGAGCGATCTGACAAATTGGTCTCTTACGCTGTTTGTTCTAAATTTAAATACAAAAGAACAAGTGCACGAGGTCGGAGTTAGTCAGCAGTGGAAGCACATTGGTGACGATTTGCCGTCTGCTTTCTCGGACAACTCTATGACTCTTACCTTTACACTCCTATCTTAACGCCTTACTTCCTATGCATATTTTGCTGCTGAGCCCCTGACCTATCAACTGTTCTGCCGCCAAATGCGTTAATGAGGCAGGGCACTTTCTGAACGTTTTCTGCCCACCGTAAAAACTGCTTCGATTAAGCTTAAGATGTGAGCATTTCTTGATATCCTCCTACAAACATCACTGTCCACCTACCCCTCCGCAGAGCAATACAATCATAAAATCGTACTCGGTGATTCCCTCGGATGGGACAGTAATAACGTTCAGAAAGTGTCCTGCGTCATGAACGTAGCTGGTATGCATCTGGTAAAAAGGGGGAGACCGCCTGTAAATAAGCACTAATGAAAAAGGGAGATGATTTTAACTCAGAACATTCAAAATGGTTCTTATAGTTTATTGTTGTTAAAATCTGTGATCCCTTGGTTACACGGTACACCTATCCACATCATATAAATGGTTCACTCGAATGCGTAAGACTGCACGTGATCTCGGTGTGCAGTTTCAGTCAGGCAGACTAGCTAGTCGAGCATCCGTTAGAGTTGGATTGGGGGTCATAACGGATAAAAGCAGTGTTCTGAGTGACTTTGAACGTCAGGCAACCGGCTCGAGCATCTTCCAGAAAAGGCCGTTCTCCTGAGTTTTTCGCGCGCAGCTGTAGCAAGGGTTTAACCTTGAACGGTGAGATGCACAAAAAGCTTCCAGAAATCGGGGACCCTGTGGATGAAAACTGCTGCTAGATCAGATAGGGTCAAAGGAGATTGGCCACATGGTCGTCGGCGGTTGTATCCCATTCTCGACATGGTCCGATACATGGTGCATTTCGAGATGACCCCCAGCGCCCCATGTTGAGTTTTGCAGTAATTATCCAGCTTGTGGCCTTCTATTCGCTCTCACGATTTCCGCCAGTTTCCTTTGAACCCTCTGATCCACCAGATGTGTTTATCCACAGCATCGCGAATTACTGGAAGTTTTTTGCGTGTGGCATCATTCAAGGTAAACTGTTGCGCGTGAAAAACCCTGGAGGATGGCCGTTTGGGAGATACCGGCATACCTGGCGCCAGATATTATGCATTTTCAAGTCGCTTAGATCACTCGGTTTACCCATTCTGACTCTCAATCGAACGCTAACTGATGCTTGACAAGCTGGTCGGCCTGATTTATTCTGCATATCCTGCCCAAGTGACGTATTAAGCGGGGCAGTGCACCGTATACGTACATAACGAGGACAGGTATACTTAATAAACTAGCATATCAGTGTATATGAATTAATAGATGCATCACTGCTCTTTCTTTCAGAAAAAAGAACCAGTCATGCTGCTTAACTCGTACATATTATTATACAGTAAATCCTCCTTAACTGACACTTCCGGAGAGCGGACGCCTCCATTTCGCAGACAGTTTTGTGATTCCCAGTCCCGAAGTATATACGGTTCTGTATAATTCAAATTTGAAGTAGTGATTCAGTCTATTGCTGTAAATATGACATGGATATTAAGTTATATAATATCTGAAAACTTGAAAATTTCTTCGTCCTGGAGCAGGAATCAGATCCGCGTCTCCCGGTTTACACGCGAGTATGCTAACCACTACGCCACCCAGAATGACAGTCTCTCAAGTTTCCGAGTAATCTGAATATAACACACCGTAGGAATATATGTGTTATACTCAACAACTTGAGACTTGGTCGTTCTTGGTGATGAAAGTGGTTAGCATACTCGGGCGCAAACCGGAAGACGCGTGTTCGATTCCCACTCCAGGACGATGAAAATTTCAATTTTTCCGATACTTTTTATGACTTACCACTCTTGTCATAATTTACACCAATAGATGGAATCACAACTTCAGATGTGTATTGTACACTGGTGTAATCCCGTATTCACGGTTCTGTATATTTACCTCCAAATAACGGACAGTGATCATTAGACAGTTAGAAACATGAACATTCAAGCGGGGAAAGTCTGAAGTTTTGCCAGACAGAATTTGTTTAGCTTCTTTTGACGGAAATAGTGGTACTTTTTGCCCTCCAGATCCCCATTACAAAAACTACTGGTCCGTAGTTTCAAAATGGCCAGTCTTTCCTTAGAAGTCGGCAAAACAGCTTCTTTCAAACAAAATGAGATGTTCGTTGTCAGTCTAACTCTAGAAGAAAGGGATTTAGACAGCATTTTTAAACTAACTACGTGTCCGAAAAATGAAGGAAATGCAAAAGATTTACGGTCGATGAAGATCTGGGTATCGACGAGGCAACGAACAATGTGCCCGAGTTCATTGCTTTCAAATCATCGGAAGAAAGAGATTTGATTGAGAAAGTACTTGATGATGAATTTGTAGAACAGGTACACATTTTTAAAGACTATGTATAGTGTAGTGAAGAGTTACAAAAGGTTTTTTTTTTTTATTTTTTTTTTACAAACGAAAAGAGATACTGGAATATTAGCACTACTGAAACATTTGAAAATATTTTTTTTTAAAACACGTTATGAATCGCCAAAAAAGAAAAAGAAAACGCTTTAAATCAAATTTTGCAGCTAAAAATTGCTGACTGATTTAATTAAATAATGAGCGGTAAGCACGCACGTTTTAAAACATATGATGTATAACACATTTTGTTGTTACGTACGTATGCTTAAACATGCATAGAAACATGTACATTGTATGTACTGGATTTTAAAATGAATTTACTGTACATGTATTATATGTATCCAAACGCATTGGTTTTCACTTGCAAAACAATAGCAACCAATAAAAAAATTTAAAAACATGATTTTAATTATATATTGTACATAGGTATTTAATATGAACTTTTTTGTATTGTGAGCCTAATTGGGCTCACCATAATTTTTTTTTTCTCCTGACAGTAAACACTTATCAATAGGGAGCAAGTATTGAAGTCCCAGGGTGTTCCCTAGAGTTTTTATTATAGAGTTATTTTACTTCAGAAAAAAAAATTATAGTGCGTATTTGAAAATCGGAATACTAATTTTAAACTATGTATTTATTTAATTTTAAGCCATAGTGTAACGCCTCTGGCTTTCAGAAGGAAATCAGTTCTGTATCTTCAGTTTATTTACTTAAATAAGTAAATGACATTGCAATATTCAGAAAAAGGTTTATATATAATTATTTTGTTTTTCTTATCGACTACACACACAAGGTTTTGCTAGGCTTCGGCCCAGCTTCTTCAGGACTGGCACGTAAATATGCAAATCGCATATTACATCATCAATTGTTTTGCAAGTCACGAGTTTTTATCAGCTGTTTTCACGCGCTCGACAGAAATGGTTTACAGTAGATGCTATGTCGACATGTTGAATGGAATTTTGATATGTATATGAAAAGCTTCCAGAATGCCAAGTTTGATGGCTGAATCCGGTTTATTAATAAGCTTTGCTTCTTCAAAGGGAAATCTGCGATCTTTTAAAGAAGCAAAAAAATTTTTATGATTTGACAACATTTCATTTGATCATTTGGCAATATTTGCCATCGATGACTTCTTTAAATCACAGTTCCTTCATTACGTCTTTTGCTCCTTCAGTCGACAAGGCGCAAAGCCATAGGGGTCTTCCCTATATATGAGGTGTGCAACTTAATTCTCGGTCACAGGGTAGGGCCGCGGGTGGCCTAGTGGGCAACGTTTGTGACTGCCAAAGAAAGAGCCTCAGGTTCGATCCCAGGCAGGTACGAACGCTCGATCCACTAAATATCCTCCGTGCGTCTGATGGGCACGTTAAGCCGTCGGACCCCTGGTGTTGGTCCCCCGGTAATAAATAAAGGCGTCTTCCTCCCCCTTTTTACTTCGCTTCCGCGTCACTTTCCTATCGGGCGCTCTAGCCCAAATCTCCTAGCTTCCTATTTCTAAGGGTTGTTTAAGACCTGGGGTCAGACACTCCCTTCTTAAAATCCTCTACATATGATCCTTTGATCTCGGCCACAGGCACGACACGTTGACAGCAAATTATAGCAAATCGAATACGTACCTAATCAGGGAAATAATCCCCGTCGTGTTGGATACATTTCAGCCATCGGTCACGGAGATGCCAAATGCCACTGTGGAAAAAAGAGGGCTGTTTCGAGTTGATAAAGTCATCAATACTTATGTGGACCTCCTCGACAGAAGTGAAGTGCGTATCACTCAGGTGATGTTGCAGAGAGCGAAAGATGCGATTATCCGACGGGGCGAAGTCTGGAGAATACACCGTGTGGGACCAAATCTCCCATCCTAGGTCGGTGATCGTGTTTAAAGTCGTTTTCGCGATTGAGGACGCGCGTTATCCTGAAGCAACAGGACCAACCTTCTGCCATTTCCGGTGTATGGCCTTTTTGCCTCCAGTGCGTCACTCACACGAATGAGTTGCTGAAAATAACGCTCAGCATTGACCGTTTCACCATGTTTGAGCAACTCATAGTGTACGACACCGAGCTGATTCCTACCATATGCACAGCAACAACTTCCTGGCATGGATATTCGGTTTGGAGGTACTGGTGGTAGGCTGACGTGGATAAACCCACGATTTGCGCTGCTTAGGATTATCGTACAGGATCCACTTCTCATCACAGGTCAAAATCTTGTGGAGGAAATGTTTCTTGAATCTGGAGAGCAAGGACACAGCAACATCGTGGCGCCCCTGTCTTTCCGTATCAGGTCAAAAACATTAACAAGTTAGTAAAAATCATGCGATGCATTGATTGTGATACGCTTTCCAACATACCGGAAATTATTACTCAAGTTATGAGGATAATGGCTGTAAAATAAATATCGCTCCTGTGTACTGACCTTTGACCCCATTTCGATTATATTATACAGAACCGATTCAGTATACCTCCGAAACAACATGATAAAGTTTTGTCGCAATCGAAGCATTTTTACATAAGTTATGGCGCATAAGGGCAGTGGAATGGATCCCGCTCCTATGTGCTGATCTTTGACCCCATTTCGTCCATTTTTAATAGAATTCATTCCACGGTGGTCCCCTACCACATACGAAAATTTCTTCGAAATTGAAACATATTTACGCAAGGTATGAACTGTAAGGGCAATGGAATGGATCCCGCTCCTATGTCGTGATCTTTTACCCCATTTCGTCCATTTTTAATATGGTTTGTCCCCAGGTGGTCCCCTATCACATACTCAAATTTCACCAAAATCGAACAACTTTTACGCGAGTTATCGTGCGGACGGACAGACGGACAAAGCTGGAGCATATACGCTTTTTCAACGTACGATTGGAAAGCGTAAAAAACGTTCTTCTGATAGCTATTGCTCCTACAATTTTTACTTGAAAATGTATATGTTCATGAGTTCTTATTTTGCCTGACTACTTTACTTTTCTTGCAGGGTTTGAACTGTCGTGTATCCGATACTTTGTGCCTCAGTTTTCAGGATCTCCTTTCGCTGTTGCAAAGCAGAAGGGAATCACTCAACCGTCGAGGATTCAGGCAGGTAAGCTTTCCGGCGTCATTCTGTGATAGGTAACTTAGGATAATTGGTCTTTGACAACATGAAGATAATGCCATTGAAATTTCAGGAGTAACGAAGGGGTCTTTTGAAATGAACGCGCAAATTTCGAATGCTCCAGTATCACGCAGAACGTTCTTAAATGTGGAGCATTATTCTCTTTAAATAATGAACAGGTTTACCACTAGGAGGCGTGAAGGTCAATACCTTTTTCTTGCTATCTATGCTTCCGAGAAACGTATTTCGAAAGTTCTTTTTCCTTAACATAGCTTTCTCCATGAAGAATATTTTTCACCTATTTTCAAATTTCCCATTATGCAAAATCCTTCCGGTAGAAGGCGTAGAGTTTTATTATTCCATATTTCTTCTTTTAACTGCTCGATTTGAAACTCTGTCCCCGATACCTTCCTTCTGCTATGAGAAACTCTTTGTGTATCATTTGTTAATCTTCGTAACATACCTTTTAGCCGCTGGTAGAAGTCAAGTATCTGTTTCTAATTCTGAATCTTTTATCGATTGTAGAAATCCGATTGATTTTTTTTCTAACAGACTGCATTCACTTTGAATTAGCATTGATAAATTTAATTCGCGTCAAGAAACATTCAAAAGACATGCTCGTTACAACTGAATATTCGGTGTCATCTCTCTTGTCTTTTTATGACGTTACATGACCCTACTCTTGGGCTACGTGTAAAATGCGTCCTTGAAGAGCTATCGCGTGGAATTTCCTCGTGACGATTTACTTCATACGCGTTTTGGAAATGCCTGAAAATTTTTTTGAAGTCAGAGTTCGGAAACTTTATTGCTTACCCTGTATAATGAAATTTGGTTGCACACTTATCTGATACACGCTGAGCAAAAATCACATAAAACACACATGCATAATTTCGAATAATACTAAATCGTCGAGCAGCCGAAAAAACACACTGCTTAAGTCAAACTAAGAATTTTTTCCCCTCTAGAATTTTTACTGCAATTGCATAATTGTGGTGGGACTAGCTAGACTGATCTGCAGCATTAGTCCTATCGTAAAACTACCTTATTTATAAATAGTTTTGAGTGTCGTGTCCTAGAGAATTCAGCATGTATGGTGCTCGGTGAGCATAATTGCTACGGAATGAAAGTAAGGGATTGAAAATCGTGGAAATTCCCTACCCTTCAGCCCTTTATAGGAATCAGTCCTCCGTTGAATTTCCGTTCTCGGAGATGTTCACTCGGTGGTGCCGTGGTCTAAACGCTGGCTTCCGATCATTCGTCCGAGAAGGGTCCGGGTTAGAATCCCGGTGAGGCATGGATGTTGTGTTTCTCTAACGGCACTGGCTCTCTCCCTTCCCTGGAACCAGCTACCCTAAATTAGGGACAGGCGACTGCTTATAGCCCATTCAGTTGCTCACGGTGGTCGTTAAACCTTCAATAAAAAAAAACAAGTTAGTAAAATCATGCAATGCATTGATTATGATACCCTTTCCAACATACCAGAAACCATTACTCAAGTTATGAGGATAATGGCTGTAGAATAAATCTCGCTCCTATGACCTGACCTTTGACCCCATTTCGATGATATTCAACAGAACCGGTAAAGTATACTTCCGGAACAACATGATAAAGTTTTGTCTCAATCGAAACATTTTTACGTAAGTTTTAACGCATAAGTGCGATGGAATGGATCCCGATCCTATGTCCTGACCTTTGACCCCATTTCGCCCATTTTCAATAGGGTTCGGCCCCAGGTGGAACCCCATTGAAAATGGGCGAACACATACTAAAATTTCATTGAAATCGAACCATATTTACGCACGTTATTACGCATAAGGGCAATGGAATGGATCCAGCTCCCATGTCCAGACCTTTGACCCCATTTCACCCATTTTCAAGAGGATTCGTCCCCATGTGATCTCTTATCATGTACTGAAATTTCATCAAAATCGAACCATTTTTACGCGAGTTATCGTGCGGACAGACAGACGGACGGACGGACGGACAAAGCTGTAGCATATACGCTTCTTAAACCTACGGTTGGAAGGCGTAAAAAAACACTTGTATGAACAAAGGCGGTAGATTAGGTTTAAGCTTAGGAAGGCCTCCTGAGTGACAACAACTTCTGCCATTCTGTCTTTCCTTTTCTTTATTTTCTTCCCAAGCCATGCTGTATATCCGGTATATTTTAAAGTTTCTATATAGGGGAGCACCCAAGGGGGCGGGGGCTTCCCCGGCTCTGCTCCCCCACCCCGCCCCATGAGGCCAAGTATTTTGTAATATGATTCCGACACGAAAGATTCCTAACACTCTAACTGTTCTCCAATTTTCCTAATTGGTGAATTTCAATTTTCATAATTGCTGAAATCACGCATTATAGAATTTGTTCTAAAATAAATTCTCTTAAGCTATAATATAGCAATAGATGAAATAATTACATTTGCGGTTGACTCCTTTTCCGAAATATGTACTTTTATTAAAAGTAAAAACAACAGCGAAAACACCATTTGCAGCTGGATAATTCATGAATACAATGTATTAAATCATTTCACAGATCAAAACATTTATTTATAACAGTCAGTCGCGTAAATGCACATACATAAGCATTTTTACTTGCAGAGCCGGACCTTCCATCCCACATTCCGAATTTCTGGGTGCGCCCCTGTTTCTATATTTAAATATTTTACTACTACATCCCTTCCCCTTCCTTGAGAAGGGTCCTCTTCGTGAAGCTGTTGCCGATTTTGTCCTGGGCTCTCGTTTCGCTTTTCGGAAAGCAAATAACCAGTGAATTGGTGGCGGTAACGCCTAGTCTCTTCCACAACTCTTTTTTGAATAAATAATTCTCTACCGTGAACTCCTGCACGCTTCCGAATATCAGCCCTACACACACGCACACACGCGCGCACATACACGCACTCTCTCTCTCTCTCTCTCACTCTCTCTCCACCATCTTCCGTGTGGTCATCTTCCGTGTGGTCTTTTTCCAGGTCTTTTCTTCGTATCCAGTCAAGTATTTCAATGTCCTACGATGGTCATATCTAGAAATATTACCAGGCCATTTCTTGCCACTTGAGCAGTTCAATACAACTTCTTGCTCTATACTTGCTATGATATACAGGGTAATGAAAAATTATACATCCGATTTCATTAGATCACATCTCCTTAAAAGTTAAGGTAATAATAGCTTACTACACATTAAAATGAAGAGAAACGCACCGAGTTTACGAATGTAACCGCTAGATGGCGCAGTGTAACCCGTGTATCTGCACCTGGGCAAAAGACTGTCATTGTGAAAAAGGAGGACGACGAATTTGCTTCACGTCTAGTGTTTAGTGACGAAGCATTGTTACGTTTAAGGGGCATTCGCATATGGGTCACGGAAAATCCACATGCAATAATTGAAACTGAGCGCGACCTTAACGAACAACGGTTAGGAATATGACCTGACCTTTGACTCCATTTCGATGATATTCAACAGAACCGGTAAAGGAACAACATGTTAAAGTTTTGTCTCAGTCGAAGCATTTTTACGTAAATTATGACGCATAAGTGCGATGGAATGGATCCCGATCCTATGTCCTGACCTTTGACCCCATTTCGCCCATTTACAATACGGTTCGTCCCCAAGTGGTCTCCTATCACATACTAAAATTTCATCGAAGTCGAACCATTTTAACGCAAGTTATGACGCATAAGGGCAACGGAATGCATCCCGCTCCTATGACCTGACCTTTAATGGGGTTTGTCCCCAGGTGGTCCCCTACCACATACTAAATTTTCATTGAAATCGAACCATATTTACGCAAGTTATGACGCATAAGGGCAATGGAATGGATCCCGCTCTTATATCGTGACCTTTTAGCCCATTTCGCCCATTTTCAATAGGGTTCGTCCCCAGGTGATCCCCTATCATATATTAAAATTTCATCGAAATCGAACCATTTTTACGAGAATTATCGTACGGACAAAGCTGGAGCATATACGCTTCTTCAACCTACGGTTGGAAAGCGTAAAAAAATATCGTGCTTATGTTACCGGTTTGTCCGTCCGTCCATCTGTGGACACCATGTCTCCGCAACTGTTAGTCCGATTTGAAAATTGTTTTCTCCAGCAGATTCAGCTTATGATGGGAAATCTTGTGCACATAATTTGTAATTTTTAGTAAAGAATTGTTTGGCCACTATAGGGGGCGTATATTAATTTCCGCTTCTGATGTATTTGCAGCAAATTCTGAGCTTCTAAAATCTCGATTGGAAATAAATCGTTTGTGGACCGATACTACTCATATCGGTAAACATTTCCGGAATATTTTTTTAAATAATGCATGGTTACTCCGCCAGGGGTCGTAGATGTATATCTTATTTTTGACAATATCTCTACTTCTAAGAGTTCGATTTGAAAAATTCCTTTTTTGTTGGATAACGTTTCTCGTGCGAAATGTTTTTCATATAATTTCAAAAAAATTCAAGTAACTTATGGCCTTTCCGGTAGGGAGCTTTAAGGTAAATTGCGTTTCTCCCGATATTTCTGCATCTAAAACTCCGATTTGAAAACTTCTTCCTGTACCGCATACAGCTCCTGATGGGGAATGCTCTTCATATAATTTCTAATATTTGGAAAAGAATGGTTTGACCACCAGAGGCCGTAAATGCTAATTTCTGCTTCTGGTGTATTTGCAGCAAAATCTGAGCTCCTGAAAGCTCGACTGAAGAAATTATTTTCCAGACCGATACCGCTTTCATCGGAAAACATTTTGAGAAAACTTACTTCTTAAAAGAATTCATGTTTTTCCCGTCAGGGGCCGTAGATGCATATTTTATATTTGTCGATATCACTGCTTCTGAGGGTCCGATTTGAAAAATTATTTCTTTGTTGGTGAGCGTTTCCGCTGCGATATGTTTCTCATAGAATTTAATTTTTTCTTATTGCACAAGTCTGCAACCAGAGGACGGAAGTTCAGGATACCGTTTACAGCAATATCTTTGGAATAAAAAATCAGACTGAAAACTATTTTTCTTCAGTCAGATACTATACTGTTTCCATACCGGTTCGATTGATTTTGAATTTAGCTTTGATAAATTTAATTCGCGTCAGAACGGATTCAAAAGACGTGCTCATTACACCCGAAAATTCAGTGTCATCATTCTTGTTATGTTTTCTTTCAAACGCTAAAAATTGGTTTTGTGCGTCCGGCTCTCTATTAGTGGAATTATAAGCCGCAGTCGTTGGGTAGAAATTATTATTGTCAGTACCTCCTGTTCTTCTCCCTTTTTTAATACGATTCAGAAACTAGTTAGTTCCTTACGTACATGGGCGGCGGAAGGCAGGGAACACGGGGGTCCGGAACTCCCCAGGAATTTCATGGTCCCTCACTCTAGTAGGGTCTTCGTACGAAACATCTTAAAATTTTCTGGTTCATACAGTCGCGACGCTACGGGCGGGCTGGGGTGGGCTTCATCCTACACTTTAACCCCCCCAAATATTTAAGCAGTTGGAACATATGGAAGGTGAAACCATCTAAGATTCTAAGGAACTTGGATAAATGTGTGTGCATTTCTCGAATTCACTGAAATTTTTTTGTATAAAATATATTTTTTGTGAAATTTATTGTTTGTACTCACGGGAAATGAGGGAGGCCTCTGAACAAATTTCTAAGAGGGTAGTAAAAACATACCATTTTTGTAAGACCTTAGGTCGCGGTGCTAATATACGAGTAGTTCAAAACGATATGAGAGAGAGAGAGAGAGAGAGAGAGAGAGAGATTTCTTGTCAGGTTCTAAACTAAAATTCAAAACCAGCCTTATGAAAACAAAAACCAAACAAAAAAAAAAGACCTAAGTAAGCTAAAATTGCGAAGAAATTCGTGTATCCATGTTTCCCATACTTAAACATACATTGAATAAATACTACGCACAGTATTCACTTGAAAACATTTTTGTACTAGTATAACATTATCAGCGTAATGTAAATTGCACATGAGCAGATTTTTTTGCCAAAATTTCTGCCAAACACTTCAAAATTTGTGCCACCCTCCAATCATGCTTAGCCCCCCTAATAGCCCACCCAGTTCTGAGCTGCTGGCGTCGCCACTAAGTTCACATATGGTATAACGTTTTTTTTAATGAAAATTTCCGGGAGACCGTCACCACATTTTGCGTTTTCTGTCAAACACTTGAAGTACAACTTTGAAAATTGTTTTTACACAAGTAAGTTGGAAAGTTAACTCACCGTTGTGTTTTTCACCTTCAAGAAAGACGTTAAAGAATTCTCAAATGGCAATGGGATATATGGACTGACTGACTATCGTTAAACAACTGAGATATTAGATTGGATTTGACCAAGGGGCAAGAGAAGACCCAGAAGCAGACTACCTGGGAGATGGGTGGATGAAATTCGAAAGTATGCCAGAGTGACTTGGAAGAGATACGCTCAAGACAAAAAAAAAATCCTGGAAGATACCTTCATCCAGCATTGGACCGATAATAGTTGACGATGATTTGTTAGAGTACTTGCATACAAGTGCGTCAAAGAATTTTTAAGACTGGCGCTACATTTCAGCCTACAGTGGCGCCACCAGTGTAATCGCGAATGGTTATAAACCGTGACCGTCTGCTTGCTTTCTGCCAAAAGTACTGCGCAGTTGTTAAAGTAACTCAAACGAAACGGGCGTTCATTAGAGAAGTAAAATTTTTTTCCTGTTGAATTATTTAGATGGAACAAAGGGCTGTTATTAAATTTAACGCAAAACTTGGTAAAAGTGCCTCGGAAACGTACCAAATGATGAAACAAGTTTTCGGTGAGTTTTGTTTAAGTAGATCAAATGTTTTCCTGTGCCACAAAAGCTTTTTGGACGGAAGAGAGACGCTAGAAGATGATAAGCGTACCGGAAGACCAAGTTCATCTAGGACACCTGAGATTATTGAAAAAGTGCGTGATTTCGTGGCAAACAATCGATGTGCGTCACTAAGAATGATGGAAGAGTCTTTAAACATCAACAAAGAAACGATTTGAACCATCCTGCATAAAGATTTGGGCAAAACAAAAGTCTGGGCTAAATTTGTTCCACACACGTTAAATAATGAACAAAATCAAGGAGAAGTGCACATTGCAGAGACATCATTTCAGCCGCTGAAAATGATCCAAACTTCTTAAAATCGATTGTTACAGGTGGTGAAACATGGTGTTTTCAATATGATCCTAAAACAAAGCGACAAAGTGCGGAATGGAAGTCAAAAAACTCGCCACAAGCCAAAAAAACAAGAAAAGTTCCATCAAAAATCAAAACAACTCTCGTTACATTCTTCGATAGTAAGGGTATTATCCACAAAGAATTTGTTCCAAGTGGACAAACAATTACTGGTGAGTTTTATTTAAATGTTTTGAGGCGTTTAATGGGCAGAATTCGTCGCATTCGTCCAGAATATCGGGATGAAAACAGTTGGTGTTTGTTGCACGATAATGCACCCAGTCACACCTCACTTCTTGTTCGTAGATTTTTGGCGAAAAATAACGTCTGTGTGTTGAATCATCCACGGCATTCGCCTGATTTAGCACCCTGCGACTTTTCTTTGTTCCCAAAACTTAAAATGGCGTTAAAAGGGTGTTATTTTGATGATATTTCGACCATACAAACAGCTTCGACGCGTGCTTTGGAGGCAATTCCGCAAAGTGAACTGGAACAGGCATTCGAATCATTATTAAATCGCTGTAACAAGTGTATTGAAGCCGGAGGGACTTATTTTGAATAACAAACCAAAACAACTTAAAATTTCTTGTTTCTATTTCATTTTACAGACCCAGTCTTAAAAATTATTTGCCACACTGTGTATATAACCTACCGTTTCTCTCTCTCTCTCTCTTTTACTGTTTTAACTCTCGAAGAAGTTGGTCCTTCCCTAAAATTATCGTGTTCCGCTGCTCATGCTTACTCAGAAGATTCCGCCTTTGGCACCTCCCATTTGTCTTTCCTGTCATTTTTATAGCCGTGTTTTTTTTTTTTTTTTTGCATTATGTTAGTTGCTTGTTTTAATGTCAGTTCTGTATTACCGCCTGATTGTTACAATTTAATTTCAGCTTTATCCGTCCGCTCAAAGTGAAAAGTTTGGTCCCGTGATTTTAGAGATACAAACCCAGATGAAAGAAGAAGCCAACAGAAGAAGAGATGTGACCTCCAACGACAGGTTAATTTCCATTTCTCTCCTTGCCTTTCTTCTTGAAAGCTTTTACTCTAACTTAACGCATTTTCTGTTTTGTCTTTGAGTCAGATCACGTGCATCGAACGGAAGTACTAGCACGTCTTGGCAGCGGCTCAACAAACGTGACCTCGGGCCAGGGAAGTGCTTGATGAATTCTTTCGCGGCTGGATATTGCTGAATTCGGAGATTATTTCTGCGGAACTACATGGAGTGCTCCAAACTCCAATTAGCATTTTCTGTCCCTCTTTTTTCTTCATTTTTTTTTATTCTCACCGCCGGCTGAGGACTGATTAAATTGTTTAATTAATTAATTCGATGGGAAAACTCAGCTGTTTACTTCATCTAGTTAGCTGACTAATATTTTTGACCACGTGACATACCCCAAAGAATTCCTTACAGACTTCGTAATTACGATCTCGAGTGGATAAAAGATTTCGTTTTTTTGTATGAACCTATCACTAAAATAGTGCTTTGTTCTCTGCAGAACTTATTTTTAGCATCTCTCAAAAACCTCTCTTCGACAGCAGAGTAAAAACAATTCTGTATTTCCGTAACAACTCGGAAACTCAGAATTTTCTTTTTAATTTTTTTTCCAGTGAATAGTCATCCAATTAGCATCCATTTGCTATCGATATCTTATAGGTTATGATTTTATCCTATGAAAAATAAGAATTTTTTTTCGATGAAGTAAGCCGTACCAAATTACTTAATGAACTGCTGATGAGGATTACGCTTGAGGACGACTTTCCTGTTAAGCAATCAACGACTTTACTGACGAAACAATTTATTTTGTGTCTCTGATGAAACAATCGCCACGAATTTCTTAGCAGCCGCGCTGTACCTTAAAATATAAAAAATTACAATGAGCTCATGGTGAATAAATATAAGATAACTTTCATATGACTGCAATTCGAAAACCGAGCCACTATGCCGTTATACTCTAAAATATTGAGACTTATGCAAAGTTTCTGAGGAAGCAATTTGCGATGGCTAACTGAAAACCGTTATACCGTGTACTATTGCAGTTTACACGGTTGTATCAAAATAATATCTCCACCCCCGGAATCAGTGTACCCGCCCAGCCGCATCAAGGAGTGCACGTGACAGGATCGACCAAACGAAGATATAAGTGCCCGGCCAGGAGAAATAAGCCATAGTGCTTCACGTGAGCACAATGGGCAGAGATAGTGATTTAATGGACGTTCAAAAAGCAATGATCATCGGCTACCATGCCAAGAGTGGAAGCATCTCAGAAACAGCAGACTTCGTGGGCTGTTCGCGAGGTGCTATAGTAAGGGTGTACCAAGAATGTACCGCTGGTACACCGAGTACCTCCTGACGTCATAACTGGGGAGCCCCAAAAGCCATCGACCCCAGAGGAGAACGTCGCCTTCGTCGACTAGTAAAGGGCAATCGACGCGCAACAGTGCAACAATTGATCACGCAAATGAACTCTGGGGCACCCAGGTACGTGCCCCAGATAACAGTAGAGCGAACCATGTTACGCATGGACCTCAGGAGTCGACGCTGCGTCAAGGCGCCCATGTTAACCCAGGTCCATCGGCAACGACCCTTGCAGTTCGCATGGGACTACCGTCATTGGACAGTGGAAGAGTGGAAAAAGGTTGCCTTCTCCGACAAATCAAGGTTTCTACTCCACACAAGTGACTGATACGGCGTCAGACACACGAGAATCAACACCCGAACCCGCTTGTCGGTCAAGTACAGGCCGGCGATGGCAGTGTGCATGTCTAGGCGATGTTTACCTGGTACCACTGCATGGGTGCCTGAACGCCAATGGCAACCTGTCCATCCTCGCTGACTACATGCATCCCTTCATGTTGGACGTTTACCCTGGTGGTGAAGGTGTCTACTAACAGGACAATGTGACCTGCCGCGTTGCTAAATAGGGCGTGACTGGTTCCAGGAACGCAACAGCGATGTCTCCGTTCTCCCTTGGCCAGCGAAATCGCCCGACCTCAATCCCAAAGAGCACTTGTGGGATTATTTGGACCAACGGTTCGACGTGCCGACCCACAACCACGTCACCTCCGGGGGCCTCCATGCTCTTCTGCAATCCGAATGGGCACGTGTGCCTCGGGAAACCTTCCAGGGTCTCATTGCGTCCATGCTACGCCGTCTCGCCTCTGTCATCCGGGCCAAGGATGGTTATTCCCATTATTAGATAGGTAGTCATATTGTTTTGATACGACTGTGCACAATGATTCTTCTGAGGAAACAGTTTGCGATAAGTTTCCTATGATTTCAATTTGAAAACTGGTCTGCTGTAATGTTGCATCTTAAAATATTGCAATTGGAGATCAGTTTCTGTGGAAACAATGTGCGATGAGTTTCCTATGACTGGAAATTGAAAACTGCGCTACTGTGCCATTATACACTGAGTGGCCACTTTATTATGACCACCCCCTCAGTACTTCGTTGGGCCACCTTTTGCCTTTAATACTGCGTCGATTCTTCGTGGCATGGACTCCACGAGATGTTGATAGGTGGTTTGTGGAATCTGAGACCATGTTTGATGAATAGCACTTTCCAGGAGTGTGAGATTGCAGGGTTGTGGATCCAGCTGTCTGATGGCTCGTTCAACTTCGTCCCACAAATTCTCAATGGGGTTGAGATCTGGAGATTGTAGGGGCCACCTAAGCAAACTAAACTCAACGGCATGTTTCTGAAACCAATCCTGTACAATACGATGGCATGACGCATTATCTTGTTGAAAGTAGCCATCGCCATTGGGACAAACCATCCACATGACAGGATGCACTTGGTCCGCAACGATGTTTAGATATGATGTGCTAGTCAGACGTTGAGCAACATGAATTAAAAGGCCCAAAGCATGCCAGGAAAAAACATTCCCCAAACCATAACGCTGCCTCCACCAGCTTGAAGGGTTGTAGCAATGCATTTGGGGTCCATGCTTTCGTGCTGTTTCCGCCAAATTCTCACTCGGCCATCGGCATGGTGCAACTGAAAACATGATTCATCGGACCACATAATTTGTTTCCAATTATAAACTGTCCAATCCTTGTGCTCCTGTGCGAACTGGAGACGTTTTCTCTTGTTAACTGCAGACAGCAAAGGTGTTCGAACAGGCCTTCGGCTGCCATATCCCATCCGATGCAGTGTACTGCGAACAGTGCGTGCAGAGATCATTTGAGGGGATCCTTGATTAAGATGGTCTGTAATTTGCTGCACTGTTGCCCTTCTGTTGTCTGTTACCGGTCTGGACACTCCGTTCCGCCCGAGCAGTCACTAGTCGATGACGACCACACGTTGCACGTAGAGACCCAGTTTTTTGGCTGACAGTCCAGTCTATAAACACTTTAACAACAGCTGCTCTGGAACATTTCACGAATGCTGCGGTTTTGGTGATACTCGCTCCATGGCTCCGAGCTCTTACAATCATCCCACGTTGAAAGTCCGTCAAATTGCATTTTTTACCCATCTCGTCACCCAAAAATCCCTTCTACTACTGTCGCAAGCACTAAGCTTTCCATTTGTATACTAGCCTCGCCCTCTGACGACAACAGCGTGCAGCCATAGCTCATTTGCTTAAAACTGTCAGGTGGTCGTAATAAAGAGGCCACTTAGTGTATACTAAAATAATCCAGTTTGCGATGAGTATCAGATAAGTGCAAATTGCAAATCGAGTTACTGTGTCGTTATACACCGAAGATCCAAAACATTATTACCACCTGCCTAATATGATGTCGGTCCCCCACATTCAGTCAAAACAGCTCTTATCTGGCGAGGCGTAGACGCTATCAGATTTCTAAAGCGGGTCTTGTGGTATCTGGTACAAACACGTTACCAGCATATCCTTTAATTCTTGTAGGTTGTGTATTGAGCTTCCGCAGATAAGATTTTCTGGCCCAACACAAATCAAAGATGCTCGATTGTATTGATATCTGGGTAATTCGGAAGTCAAGTTCTTTGTGTTTTGTTTTTTATGTTTAATGAACCATTCTCAAACAAACCGGGAAGTATGACATGGCGTATTATCCAGTGAAAGAAGACACTACTAAAGGGGAGTACTACTGACATGAAACGATGTAGTTGGTCGACAATGATGTTTAGGTAGATGGTATACGTCATAGTTTTCAGCACATGAATGGATGAAACCAGGATTTTCCAGCAGAACATTGCCCAAAGCATTGCACTTCCTCCACCAATTTGCTTTCGTCCCACGATGCATCCTGGTGCCAGCACTTCACCAGGTAAACAAGGCGCGCGTACTCGCTCGTCCACATTATGCAACGATAAACCAGATTTATCGGACCCCAAACGATTTTCTTCCAATCATCCTACACCATTTTTGATGTTCGCATGCCCATTGTAGGTGTTTTTGACTGCGAACCGAGGTTAGCATGGGCACTCGAAGAGGCCTGCGGCTACGCAGTCCCGTTTTCAGCAGGTTTGATGTACTGTGTGTTTTGACACATTACTCTCGTCACCAGCATTCAAATTACTGATGAGTTGAGCCACAATATCCGTTATGTTAGAGTAGGTTCTACCATACGGGACAGCCTTCGCTCACCTTTAACCTCGAGGAAACGTGGTCGGCCTACACCTAGACGGCAGTTTTTGGTTTTTCCCCACCTTGGACCACTTTTTTGGAGATACTAAAAATGGCAGAGAATAGTCGCCAGCTTTGATTACCAAGAGATAGTTACCAGCTTTGACTACCAAGAGAATAGGCAGCCATATTCTGCTTGGCAGCCATCGGAAGCTCCCAAGCAGAATATGTTTTCATCGCTGAACACGACCGATCGCCATTGCGTTCTCCAGTGCAGACGTTGGCGGCACCACTGCAGCCGTTCCTGACGGTGTGCTGGAATCAGAGGTACACGTGCACGTAGTCCTGCATCCAGTAGACGGTTGCGGATTGTTCGCACAGTCTCCTCAGGTGCAACGGCAGCTCGGATTTGCGTCGCAGTGGATGTTCTGCTTGACAACGCCGCTCTTCTTATGCGTCGATCGGTCCACTCATCAGTCCGTCTGGGACTCCCGGTTCCACGTCTTCTCGTGTAGGAATGTTCCTCGGACCATCTACGCCACCATCGTACCACCACCGATACTTCACGTCCAATTCGCTCCGCAATACGACGATACGACCACCCGGCCTCGTGGAGTCCGACTAGACGACCTCGCTCAAAGTCCGATAACTGCTGAAATCGTACACGTCTTTCATGGCCAGGCATTGCAGCTTCTTCAGGATCTTCGCACGTGTCCGTACGCCGACGACTGATTACATTCACTTCGCCGTACTTTTTAAATACCACCGACGATAATTTGCATATTATGCCGTGCTGTGGCGTAAGCGCTCACCGGTTGGTCCCGAAATTAACATCACACTTACGTAATCTTGACCCATTAACATATGTAAATTTCATTATCGTTCGCCAATTCCTTCTTGGTGTTCTCTTTTCACTTAACGCCAGTGTATGTTTCACAGCAACACCAATTTTTACAACCTCGTGATGAGCGAAAGTTTCCAAAATGTGAATGTTGATTTCATGAGTGTTCCTACCTTTTGATGGACAATAATGAAATCAACATCCACATTTTGGAAACTTTCAGCTCATTAGAAGCCGGTGAAAATTGGTATTGCTGTGAAAGCACGACTTTCAATAGCACGACTTACTCTTCGTATTGGAAGTGTAATTTATACTTTCCCGTAATACATTTCTATGATTTCTATATAACCAACGATACCCACTGCGAAGAGACTTTTTGAACGCCCTGTGTGTGTGTGTGTGTGTGTGTGTGTGTGTGTGTGTGTGTGTGTGTGTGTGTGTGTGTTTACACTATACTGACAAAAGTCACCGGACACCCCTTCAAAAGCAAATGAACTGATCCGCTGCGTTGTTAAAATGCGCGGTACAGCTGCAAACGGTATAAAAACAAGCCTGCAGCTGACCGCGATCATATCGCACTGTAAGGCTGAGTAAAAATGTCGCGGCGGGAGAGAACTGACTTTGAGAAAGGAAAGATTGTTGGGTGTTATATTAGTGGGTTGTCCATCAGAGGAACCGAGAGGCGTTTAAACATGCCCACGTCTACTGTTTTGGATGTACCGAATAAGTGGAAGACACATGGCGTGCCTCAAACAGCAAAACGTACCGGGAGACTAAAGAAAATCAGTAACAGAGGACGTCAAAGCCTCAAGAGAGTCGTTACAGTTAACCGAGGGAGTACTGCACAAGACTTCAGTGTACAGGTGAGTAAAAATGCTGGAACCTTATGTACACGTACCATTCTCAGAGAACTTCTTTCCTTGGGTTACGCTGGTCGTGCGGCTGCTCATAAGCCTTTTATCTCCACTCGGAATGCTACTCGTCGTTTAGCATGGTGCAAAGAACATTTATCGCGGACCGTAGATCAATTGAAACAGGTCCTATGGACTGATGAATCCAGATACGCGATCCATCAGTTCGATGGCCGTGTGTGGGTATGGCGGCAGCCGGGGGAACGCTATTTACTACAGTGTACTGTTCCTACGGTCAAGTTTGGAGCTGGCAGTGTACTCGTGAGGGGGTGTTTTTAGTGGTATGATCCCGGCCCATTGATTATGGGGGACAAACCTGTTATCCAGCACGTCTACCTCAATGTTCTGGACAATTATACCCTACCAACTCTGTGGTAAAACTATGGAACCGAGCCTTGTTGGTACCAGCAGGATAATGCACCGAGCTATAAAGCAAGGACTGTTACGGGGTGGTTTGACGATAATTCCGTATCGTGTATGGACTGGCAAGCACAGAGCCCTGGTGTTAATCCCTTAAATCACCTATGGGATGAATTAGGGCGCCGCATAAGAAGTTTGGCACCAAGGCCTACTACTGAGCAACAGTTAGCGGCAGCATTATGTACTGAATGGAAGCGCATACCTATCGCTGTGTTCCAAAACCTTGTCGAAAGCCTGTCTCGAAGGGTCAGTGCATGCATTAAGGCCGAAGGTGGACCGACATCGTACTAATGCATGTCAATAAATGCTCCGTTATGTTTCTCTTCTAGGTGTCCGGTGACCTTTGTCAATAGAGTGTACATATGTATAGATAGATAGAAATTATACATTGCACACTATATGTAGAATAATACATAATGATATATATGAATATGTACAATTATAAATTGAGTTTCAAATTTATGCACTGCTGGCCACCCAAAATATAACACCAAGAAGGAAGCATCCGATTGGCCTGAAATTCGCAGCATGCGTCGCCCGCGACAGGACATGCAAACGATTAGCATTTCATGGCATATGCAAATCATGTGCGCCCGGCACGCCACCGTGAAGCACTATAAGAAGGGTGCACATGTGGCGGGGTGTAAGTAGTGGAAGTGTGTTGTGCTGCTGGACCTGTGCGTGGGAAGCTTCCTGATGTCTCGTCGCAGAATACGGCAGTCATCCCAGCACGTTTCGGAGTTCGACAGAGGACGAATAGTGGCTTATCGCGACACCGGTTTATCGTATCGACACATCGGCGCCCGTGTGGGACGACATCCAGCCACAGGGGGGCGAGTATGGATTCGGTGGGTGCAGGAGGGACAGAAGGACCGACGTGAGCAATTGCCGCAGCCGCGACACACCACCGACCGAGAGGACCGTTATGTTGTGCAGCGGGCATTGACGGCTTGCACCGCCACATCACGAACGTTAGCGCAGGAATTAGCGTATGTTGCGCAACAACCTGTGTCAGCACGTACCGTTCGACGTCGTCTGCAGGAGCGGGGACTTGTCGCACGACGCCCATTGCTCCGATTACTATTGACGTTACACCACAGTTGAGTGCGGCGGCAGTGGGCCGTTGAACGCCGCACCTGGACTACGGAATGGCACGACATTGTCTTTTCCGACGAATCCCGTTTCTGCCTGCAACACCACGATGGTCGGATCTGCGTGTGGAAACACCGCGGCGAGAGACTGTATGACGCCTGCATTATGCATCGCCGTACCGGTCCGTCGCCTGGCGTTATGGTTTGGAGCGCAATTGGATATGACACCCGCACCCCTCTGGTACGCATCGCCGATACACTCAACAGCCACCTCACCATCTCCGACGTTTTGGAGTCTGTAGTCCTCCCTTACCTTCAGGACCTGCCATGGGCCACGTTTCAACAGGGCAATGCGCGCCCGCACGTGGCACTCATCGTGCAGCAATTCTTCACGGCCCACCAGGTGTCACTGCTGTTGTGGCCCACCTGTTCTCCCGATATGTCGCCCATCGAACACGTCTGGTCGCTGATCGGCAACCGAGTGGCCCGGCAAGCACCACCAGCGGCTACGCCTGATGAACTGTGGCAACGTGTGGAAGCAGACTGGACCGACATACCCCAATCCCACATCCAAAGCCTCTTTCGTTCGATGCCGCGGCGTGTAGCGGCAGTTATTGCCAGCCATGGGGGCCACACGAACTATTGATGTCTGCGTGTTCCGCAAGTCGCACGGGCCTGTAAGCTCAATCGTTTCATCTTTGTATCTGTTATGTGTCCAGTAAATCTGGCTTTGCTATCTCGTGTCCTTCTTGGTGTTGCATTTTGGGTGGCCAGCAGTGTGGTTGAAAGCAGATTTGTCCAGGTTGGGTTCGGTCCAAAGTTTTTGACCCGTTTCCAACTCTGCCACCCATGTTGCATTCGTTGAAACCCTGGAAAACCGCGAACGGAATGGTCGGCGACGGGATTCGAGCCCCCAATATTCCACTTACCAGAAGCTACGATACACGCACATTTACCTACTACGCCACTCCGGTGGTAGGGAGTTTCATGGTTGCCTTAATTCTTTGAAAGAAAGACACATAGTTACAGTCGAGGGCGAAGTGGGTGCTCATATAGTAGTACACGAGACAACTACAATTTCATGTACAATAAGAGAATTCCCGCGGAATATTTACATTGGTGATGTGATTAAAAATCAACATGTCGAACGTTATCTTGTGATAATATTCATTTGTTTTTATTATGAATGTTTATTATTGATCTTTGTAGTGATATGTAGTTGACCACTTTTGGTTGTAGGGATCACAAATGATTGGTTTGCTTTTAATAATAACGTATTCTAAATTTTCACAAATGTGCTCAGAACATGACAGTTAACCTTGCGCTTGTAAGAAATAATGTCATAAAGTAGGAAGAAACTTAATATTTTCTCTTATATGTTCTTCTACGAACGTAATGTTATTTTATTTACTTACTTCATTTAATTTTAATTTAGGCAGCAACCTTCCTACAGGACGGCGCACTTGCACCAACTTATGGTAGTTTTAGAACAATTCTATGCACGTCAGCTACCTGACCAACACCTTGAGGAACAGGACATAAGAGTTCTAGGATGCTGGTAAGAGCAAATCCTTTTCTTAGCAGTCATTGGGTCTTATTTGTGCGTTTTAACTTATTTCCTACAGGTACGGTTAGCTTTGAATCAGGAACACTCCGTTTTACATATTCGGAGCGATAACGAAGTAACTTGTGATATCAATGTTATGTGCGGATACTATAAATTGTGCACACCTATCCTGTGTACGTAACCAATAAGCGTTTGCCAGTAATGGGGAAACGTGGTGACGTAAGCCAATTTGACCGCGGCCAGATAGTTGGTGCCTTCGAAAACAGCTGCACTTGTTGGCTACTACTGTACCAACGGTATACACGACTGGTTTAACCAGTCATAGACATTCAGCAGAAGTGCTCACACTCGCAGGCCACGCGCGGTTGATCCTAGAGGTGAGCGTCGGATGTCCCAGTTAGTATCTCAGCAACGACGTGCAACACTCACCCACCAGTACAACAGCGGTGCAGTCCAGCCTATTTCCACATATACCCTCCGCCGTAACTTGTTTTTCCTGGGGTTCCACAGTCGGAGACAAGCGACGATACCTATGGTGCAGAGATGGAAACGGGTCACGGGTCAACAGGTCGACAATTTCTTACGGGTCCAACGGGTCAAGGTGTTCCTGATCCGATTTTGACCTGGTTTTATTCCCGTTTTATTTTTGAAAAGAGAAAAATATATTCCAAAGAAAAATGCGCTTTGTAGAATTCTGTAGTCGACACTGGTGCCCACGGAGTGAATAATGATTTTCAATGCAAAAATATTGTCGTCTCTTTCTTAAAGCAACGAAGATTTCGACCGACCGACATCAGACATACCGACACCATATCGTAAAAAGGTACTTCCTTTGCGTTCTTTTACAGTGCGATTGTCCAGGGCAAGTAGAGGCAAACGCCATTCGCCTGCTTCTCAGCTGATTCACTCTCTCCGTGCGAAGGTCACTGTATGACTAAGAGTTACTTTTCACATCGCATCTTTTACATTGAGTATTCATAGGTTTTCGATTGATGTGCTAACATCCCGTTCCCATGACATGTCATGTCGAAATTAACTCCTTATTTGTTAATATGGATGGATTTAATATTAAGGAGGTTGAGAAAGGCGTTGAGGCCAACAAATACGTGCTTGTCGAAAGTCACAAGGGGAAGAGTGAATGTTGGAAATTGTTTCGTCTCATTAAGGAACCGGTGAATAATTCTGTGTTGTTTGGTCTTGCTTGTTGTTCAAAATATGGAAAGTGCATAATTACAAAGGAGGATATAGACGGTAAAATAAAAGATAATGGAACCAAAAATCTAGCGGATCATCGTATGAAAGTATGCGCACCTCCATCAAAGCGTGGAAAGAGTGAACAATCTAAATACAAATTTTGAAGATGACAATCCGATTTTTGGCGTAAATGTGACAAGGATGGTAAGTCAGATAATATCCGAAAACTTGAAAATTTTCATCGTCCTGGAGCGTGACACGAACCCGCGTCTCCCAAAAAACGCCCGGGTATGCTAACCACTACACCACCCAGAACGACCAACTTTCAAGTTCCCGATCAATTTGAATATAACCATCACAGGATTCGCTAGTCGAAGCAACCGGCATTCATGTTTAGCGAATCTGGAGGTCCGCTCCAGGACGATGAAAATGTTCAAGTTTTCGGATATTATCTGACTTACCATCCTTGTCACATTTACGCCAAAAATCGGATTGTCATCTTCCAAATTTGTATTATGTGGCGTAATCCCGTATTTCTTTCATGATAATCTAAATACATTTAAAAAAACACATTTGTGTAATCGTAAATGCTGATTCCCATTTGTAATATACTCCATGGTCACGGTCATAGTCAGCCATTACTTCTGGATTACGCAAAATAGTGGCACTAAAAATGAAATGGCACTAAAATTTAGCATGGTACCAAATTTTATTATTAAAAAAGGATTTCAGTTATTAAATATTAACTAGTTAATGGGGGGATGAATATATATGTATTATGTTTATATGTGTGTATATACACATGTGTACATATCATCATCATTGCCAACCATTATCAATCCAATGCTGGACGAAGGTCTCCCCAAGTTTCCTCCACAACGGTCTGTCTTGTGCCAGTCTCCTCCATGTCACTCCCGCATATTTACGAATTTCATCCACCCATCTCCCATGTGGTCTTTTTCTGGGTCTTTTCCTGTCCCTTGGAATCCAATCTAAAATTTCGGCTGTCCATCTATGGTCTGTCCTTCTGGCAGTATGTCCAGCCCATTGCCATTTCAGGGATTTAACTCTGATCATGATGCCTTCCACTCTCGTCATTTTTCGGATCCACGAGTTCCTCTTCTTATCTCTCCTGGCTATACCAAGCATGCACCTCTCCATGCTGCTTTGAGTTGTCTGCAGCCTTTGTATGTCTCTTTTAGTTAAGGTCCACGTCTCTGCACCATACGTAAGCACTGGAAGGATGCATTGATCAAACACTTTTCTTTTAAGACATAATGGCATATTGCTCTTGAAAATTATGCTGTTTCTTCCAAAAGCTGTCCAGGCAAGTTTAGTACGCCGATTAATTTCTTCATCAATGTGACCCTCACTTGATATCTGCTGTCCAAGATAAACATACGTATCTGTTATCTCCAGTTTTTCTCCATCAATCGATAAATCTTCATTTCTTGTAAAAGCATTGAACATCACTTTTGTCTTCTGAAAGTTCATTTTTAATCCCACTTCTTTACTCTTGTCAGCAAGTTCCTGGATCATACTCTGCAGCTCTGATGGGGTAGTTGCAAAAATGACTACGTCATCAGCAAAACGAAGGTGGGTTAGATAATCTCCATTAATCTTTATCCCTTTGTTTTCCCAGTTCAGTGATTGAAAGACATTTTCCAATGTGGCATTAAAGAGCTTCGGAGATACGGTGTCACCTTGTCTCACTCCCTTTCCAATTTTTATGTGTGTTGTATTTTCAAACAGCCGAATCTTTGCACTTGCATTTTCATAGATGTTATTAATAATATTAATGTATGCATCTTCAATACCGCAGGATTTCAGAGCCGTGGTAACTGCTGATGGTTTCACCGAATCAAAGGCTTTTTCATAATCGATAAAAGCCATGCACAATGGAAGTTCATATTCCCTCGCTCTTTCAATTAGTTCTCTCAGCACGTGGATATGATCTATTGTGCTGTAGCCACTCCTGAATCCAGCTTGTTCTCTCGGTTGAGCCATGTCCAGTGTTACCTTCAAGCGGTGTGAAAGAACTTTAGTGAAGATTTTATAAACTACTGATAGGAGGCTGATAGGTCTGTAGTTCCTGAGATCCTCAATGTCACCTTGTTTATGTAGCAAGATCATTGTAGCGTTGTTCCAATCCTCAGGAATCTTCCCTTCATTAAGGCATCGAGTGAAAATTTGGGCGAGTACATATATATATATATAAAAATTTAGTTTCGAATTTATAGTTCAAAGCAGATTTGTCCGGGTCAGTTACGGGTCCGGATCGGGTTTGGTCGGATCCGAAATTTTTCACCCGGTTCCAACTCTGCTATGATGATGCCAATCATCGCCTGATTTGCATGGGTCAAGGAACGTCTGCAATGGACCCTCAGCACATGGAAGAAAGTTGTCTGGAGTGATGAGTCTCGTCTCCTGCTGTACCATTCTGATGGCCAGGTTCGCATATGGCGTAAACAGCATGAAGCCGTATCCCCTGGTTGCACGGTCTGGGTTCAACAGGCAGGTGGGCGTGGTGTTCTGGTAAGTGAAGCTTTTTCCTGACAAGCCCTTATTGGTTATCATCCCACAAACACTGAAAGGTGGACGTTACAGCGAACTGTTAGCTGACCATCCATACCTGCAGGAGGTTTCACCGGATCACAGTGCCATCTTTCAACAGCACAATACACTATATCATCTGGCTTGTATAAGTATTGAGTGGTTGGAGGAACACTACAACGAATTCGCCATATACAAAGAAAAAATACACTAAACAAAATCGCAATTTTTTTTTTCAGTGTAGTTTAAACGAATAACCTTAACCTATGGTGTTCACGTTATTTTCTCCAACCCCTATATATTCTCAGGCATTTCCAATAAAGTGTAATAAAACACGAAAATTGTTACAAGTGTACGGCGTATGACAAAAATTATCAGATATTTCACTTTTTGTTATGATAAAAACATTTGTGGAAATAAAACTCAAAGTATAAGTAAATCACAAAATGCGCGAGCGCGCGCAAGAGACTTTCACATCAGGTTAGACCAATTAAATTATATGAGACCTGTTTATACTGTTTATATACACTAAAGAGCAATTGAATTAGAGACAGTTGGCGTTATGCAAATGTGGCGCTGTGTGCGCCTCTGTAAACGAAAACGACATGACGTATGCAGCGATCCGACAATATAAGGAGTGATGCGACGGGAATCAGTAAAAGTTGGAGGCAGTATGTGTAAGACGAAAGATCTAAGCCCATTTTATCGTGGGCAAATTGTCCGGGCCCGACGAATGGGTCACTCCATCTCGGAAGTCGTGCAGGCACTTGGATGTTCACGAGCCACTGTGTCACGGGTGCACCGTGAGTACATCGAATCCGGTAAAACCATCCCTGCAAGGGCCAACTGCCGTGGACAACAGCGTGTGGGTGAGCGGGGTTTTCGTCGGCTAGCTCGCATTGTAAGAGCGGATAGACGGGCCACAGTGCAAGAAATCACTCGGCAATTTAACGCTGGTGCACAAAAACGCGTAAGCAGCCACACCATCCAGAACCATCTCCTCGCTATGGGGTGCAGAAGCCATCGTCCCACGAGGACACCGCTGCTGACCGCACATCACAGGGTGCAAAGATTAACATGGGCACGGAAACATCGCCACTGGACCCTAGACATGTGGAAAAATATTGCCTGGACTGATGAGTCGAGATTCACGTTAGTACATGCGGATGGCAGGATACGAGTACTGCGCAAACCACATGAAGCGATGGATTCTTCTTGCCAGCAGGGTACTCTTCAAGCTGGTGGGTGTGGCATTCTTGTCTGGGGACTGTTTACGTGGACTGAATTGGAACCCCTGGTACGCGTGACATCGTCCCTCACAGGTAAACGTTACCGGGATATCCTGGACGACCATTTGCTCCCGTTTGTGCGTCTTCAACATCCCACTGGGGACCTCATCCTGCAACAAGACAATGCACCATGCCATCGCTCCCGAATTGTATCCGAATGGTTGTATGAACACTCCACCGACGTGACCTGGCTTCCTCGGCCAGCTAGGTCACCTGACCTCAATTCCATCGAGCACATCTGGGATGTCATCGAGAGAGATGTTTGAGGCTCTGACTCCCTCCATCAAATCTTCGTGAACTGTGGGAGCTTGTTCAGGGGTCGTGGATCCGTATGGCTTCCCAACGCTTCCGGTGTCTTGTCGAGTCCATGCCAAGACGAATCGCCGCCGTCATCAGGGCGAAAGTTGGTGCTACACGTTGCTAGACAGGTATCTCTAATTCAATTGCTCTTCAGTGTATTATACTAGCTACACACCCTTTCTTTGAACGTGATGATTTTAAAAATATTTCTATAATACAGGATACCATAACATAATATAATTTGTACCATAAATTAATATACTAATAATACACTTGCTCGGTTTGTTCTATAACTTTATAATATCAGATATTTTTGGAAGCGTGAGCAAAATTGTGTTGTCATCGCTAATATCTCAAGGGGGAACTTTTTTTTCGAATTTCAATTACTATGAAAATCTACCCGCATATTTATATTTATCATAGTCACCTTACCATTTACATGACGTCACCGTTGCTTCGGTGAAAATGATTGTTGATAATTTGATTTTGACTCAAAAAACCTTGACATTCGATATGTCAAACAATAATATAAATGTTTAAATGCAAAGCATATTATGATACAGCGCTTTCCACGTGATCTTTTTTAAAGGCTCTTTTTTTTGCTAAATAAATTTAGAACAAATCAAAAAACATTGGCATTCGTTATGTCAAACGATAATAAACGTTTAAATGCAAAGCAGATTATGATATAGCGCTATTTACGTGATTTTTAAGGGATTTTTTGTTACATAAATTCACAACAAATAAATTTAGAACAAAATATATACTGAGCAGGTCAACTCAAGTCATTCAAAACTTAGGGCGGGGCTTCATTTGCTGCGCAACAATGGCTCGATCATTCCAAAACGTCCTAGCGTTATCAAAGCTGAGTTATTTAAAAAACCCATTTCGGCCCACTTAAAGTTATCGTAGGAAAAAATCATTTCTTAGTGTGCCTCTATGTTGTAAAAGGAACATTCCTGCCAAATACACTGACGGAAAAAAATCCCAACACCACGAAAAAATAGTTGTAGAGGAATGAAATGGCGGCAATACATTTGTATAGGTAACATATTTAATCGATTAAGGTTTCAAGATCACAGCTTATTGTAAGCGTGAGAAGAGCCATTTTAAATGTGAAATGCTGGTACATTAATAACCGGTGTAACCGCCACAATGTTGAATGCATGCACACAAAAGTTCATGCATTATGTCGTACAGGTGCTGGATGTCAGTTTATGGGATGGAGTTCCATGCCTGTTGCACTTGGTTGGTCAATACAGGGACGGTTAATGCTGGTTGGGGTTGACGCTGGAGTTGTCGTCCAATGATGTCCCATACGTGCTCGATTGGTGAAAGATCTGGTGATCTAGCAGGCAACGGCAACATGTCGACACTCTGTGGAGCATGTTGGGTTACAACAGCGGTATCCAGGCAAGCGTTATCCTGTTGGAAAACACCCCTGGAATGCTGCTCATGAATGGCAGCACAACAGGTTGAATCACCAGACCGACGTACAACTGTGCCGTCAGGGTGCGTGGGATAACCGCGAGAGTGCTCCTGCTGTCATAGGAAATTGCTCCCCAGACCATAACTCCAGGTGTAGGTCCAGTGTGTCTCGGCCGCAGACAGGTTGGTTGCAGGTGCTCACCTGGCCTCCTTCTAACCAACACACGGCCATCACTGGCACCCAGGCAGAACCGGCTTTCATCAGAAAACACAACAGATCTCCACTCCGTCCTCCAATGAGCTCTAGCTTGACACCACTGACGTCGCAAACGGCAGTGGTTTGGGGTAAGTGGAATGCACGCTACAGGGCGTCTGGTTCGGAGCTGTCCTTCAAGTAACCGATTTGTAACAGTTCGTTGTGTCACTGTGGTGGCAACTGCTGCTCGAATTGCTGCCGCAGACGTGGTACGATGCGCCACGGCCATACGCCGTACACGACGGTCTTCCCTCTCAGTAGTGCCACGTGGCCGGCCGGAACCCGGTCTTCTTGAGGCAATACCTTCCCTTGACCACCGCTGCCAACAATCATGCTAAGTGGCTACATTCAGTGGCTACAGTCGTTCTGCAATATTGCGGAAAGAAAATCCACCTTCTCGTAGCCCTATTACACGACCTCGTTTAAACTCCGTGAGATGTTGATAATAGCTTCTTCGTCTTCTTAAAGGCATTCTTGACTAACATCAACACACTACGTCGAATCTCAACGATAACTAACGCTCACGAACGTTACAGCGCGTATTTACAGCAAACCTACTTTGCATGTTCCGAGGGGCGCTACTAGCGCCACACGTATGCGCCGAGCGCGTAATTTGCATAGACGTCATCTTACAGATGTACTCTCACCGCCTACCAACTGTCTTTTATCTAACACAACCCCTTCTTGGTGTTGGGATTTTTTTTTCCGTCAGTGTATGAAAGTTCTAAGTTCAGTAGTTTCTGAGATTCGGTGATGACTCCGTGAGGCAGTGAGAGCTTTCACTTTTATATGTACAGATTTTGATTTAAAAAATCCACAAAACTCCAAGAAATTCAGTGCATGATTTTTCAAAAGTATTCTTTCAGCTTATGTCTGGGCATTTCATAAATAATTGTTGCTCCCAATGTTGATCTCACTTAAGATTGTACGTCATTGTCTGTAAATAAAAGTGATGTAAGTTATTTAAAGTAATGTAATAGTTCTATTAGATTTTGCTTTGCTTTTGTACTGATGGCATTCTTTTCTCTCCTAGCGGTGAAAGCAATTTCACGAATTCCATAAAGAGATTGAGCAACGGCTTCTCATTCGACAATCAAGGTAAGTAGTAAAAGTTCTTGCATCCGAAGTTACCTCAAATACGTATTTTTGATGCTATGCATCTTTCCCGACAGTAGTAAAGTAAATCCCAAGTAAAAGATTTCGATGTAACGAATATGGGTAACGGTGCCCCATTGTCGAAACCATTGTTGAAATCTGATCGCTCCGCATGCCTATCCCCATGAACTGACGCAATGATGGTTAGTTTCATTGTTACTAAACAATGTATTTTATTAAACTATCGCCGAACATCATTTCATCATATGCTACATAAACACAACAAAATCACATTGCAATCTGGATAAACTACGAGAACCTCATGCTAAAATTTATAAAAGCCATTACAAAAATGCATTTTGATGGTATGCATCTTTCCCGACAGTTAGTAAAGTATGCATCGTAATGAAATTGGATGCATACTTTACTAACTGCTATTGACGAGATCTTTAAAATGATGTATATACACCGCTGAGCCATTGCATTATGACCCCCCCACCACCACCACCAAGAGAAATGATCTTGCCTGGATACAGAACGGTGGTGAAGGTTAAGTTCACAGAGCAGTATATATACAACCGGAGCGCCGACTTTCGGTTAGTAGAGTGTTCGGAGTCAGAATGGGAAAAGCTGCCGATTTATCGGTGTTTGATGAAGGACAAATTGTGATAGCACGGCGCCTCGGAACTACGATCTGGGAAACGGCGCGGCTTGTGGGTTGCTCACGTGCCTCTGTAGTGAGTACGTATCAAAAGTGGTGCGCAGATGGCCAACCGACAAACCGACGTCCAGCCATGTGTCATCCGCAGCTCATTGATGCCAGAGGTGAGCGGATAATGTCACGCATTGTTCACAGCGACCACAGGGCCACAGTGTGACAAATCACCCGGACCTACAACAGTGGTGATCAGGGGGCAATGTGTCACAGCACACAGTTCATCGCAGCCTTCTGCGCATGGGCCTGCGTGGCCGAAGACCCAGCCGTGTCCTCATGCTCACTGCACGTCATCGCCAACAACGCATGAAATGGGTTCAAGATAATCGAGATTGGACCGTGGATGATCGGAAGAAAGTGGCCTGGTCTGACGAAAGAAGATTCCTGGTGCATCACGTAGACGGCCGAGCGCGGATACGCCGATTACCAATAGAGGCGATGGCACCTGGACGCACTGTTGGGCGAAAACAAGCCGACGGCGGCGGTGCTATGCTGTGAGCGATGTTCTCTTGAGACACTTTAGGCTCCATTATCCCAATAGCACAATCCCTGACAGCTGTCAGTTATCTGGACATCGTTGCGGTCCAGGTTCATCCAGTCATGGCAACTGTCTTCCCTGCTGGTGATGGCCATCACCAACAGGATAATGCACCAGACCACACTGTTAGAATCATCAAGGAGTGTTTCGAGGAACATGCTGTTGACTTTCTGTTAATACCCTGGCCTCCAAATTTGCCCGACATTTACCCAATCGAACATTTGTGGTTCGACTTGGGGAAGCGAGTTCGCGCTAAATCATCACCAGCCCGAAATGTACAGGAACTGGAGGAACTGCTGTTGACGTTATGGTACCAGATACCCCAAGATACCAATCGCAACCTCATCCAATCTATGCTTCGCCGAGTGGTCGTTGTTTTTCGGGATAAAGAGAATCCTAGGTCCTACAGCTTATTAGGTACGTGGTCATAATGTAATGTCTCATCGGCGTAAAACACGTAGATATCATAGACCAAAGTTTCCAAACCCCTCACAAACACATTCGCGATCCAGCTTTTCTTGAAGTCAGATTTCAGTTTAAAAATGGGCAGATGGATTTTCGTAGTCATATTTAGTGGGTGTAAGGGCGTTTCTCATGTTCGTCCAAATGTGAATAATATATAAAATTAAAACATGTGTTGTTTTTGAAAAACTAAACAGTAGAAACACGTACTACTGTATTGCCGCCGCTATATTTTAGTGAATATTTACTTTTATAACTGATATATTTTCTTTCTTTGTTATTCTGTACCGGAATGTGGCGAGAGTTGGAAACGGGTCAAAGATTTTAGACGCGGAAGTCACATAATGGGACCCGACCCGGACAAATCTGCTTTGAATTATAAAATATGTATATACAGAGCGTTCAAAAAGTCTCTCTACAGTGGGTATATTAAGTTATATGGAAATCCAACAAATGTATATATTATGGGAAGTATAATTTACTGACTTTCTTACAAAAAGAAATGAAACGGTCATCCTTCATTTGTAAGACATAACCTAACTGTTTTACACATGTTTCCAAACATGTGCGGGAATCAAAATGTCTCTCTGCATTGGTGTTAATGCTGTTCCACTTAATTCTGCTGGCGCTGCAGTCAGATTTTTTGAATTAAGTAACGTGTATGTTTAATTTCAGTTTTTGTTGTTTTCTTGACAACATAACAAACTTCTTTTTTTTTTTTTTTTGAGGTTTAACGACCACCGTGAGCAACTCAATGGGCTATAAGCAGTCGCCCGTCCCTAATTTAGGGTCACTGGTTCCAGGGAAGGGAGAGAGCCAGTGCCATAAGACAAACACAACATCCATGCCTTACTGGGGTTCGAACCCTGACACCTTACAGACGAATGATCAGAGGCCATCGCTTAGACCACTGCGCCACCGAGGCGGCATATCAAACTTCAGAATATGTTTCACAGCAACACTAATTTTTAGAAGCTTATGGTGTGTTTAAAGTTTCCAAAATGAAGTGGATGTTTTCATCATTGCCCCCTCAGAAGGAAGGGATACTCTTCCTTCATGTTACATGACAAATCATTTTTCAGTCCACGGTCATTAATATCAAACATAAAATTCCAATGCGTGCATTTTTCTTCGAATTTTTTTTTTCAAAAATAAAAGATAAATAAAACCGGTTCGAAATCGGGTCAGGAACACCTTGACCCGTCCCGTTTGACCCGCAAGAAATTGTCGACCCGTGACCCGTTTCCATCTCTGACTGTGGCTCGGTGTAGTCGTGAGTGACGGGAATAAATGCAATGCATTTAACGTAACCATCATATGACTTAATCTGCAACGCCAAAGCTCTGTAGAGATAAATCGAACTCTCTCAAAATTAACGAAGTGAAGGCGTTGGGTGCACGACCGTAGCAAGCTTTTCTCATCTGGGAGGGCGAGACTTGAAATGACGCCCCACTCGAGTTCAGAATTACGCCCTTTCGAGTTCCACTCAAAAATTACGCGGTTTTTACTTTCTCGCACACCACCGTTATAGGAAAGTATTATGGTAGTTCAAAAATCACACCTTAGGTTTGTGACACAATTTTAGTAAAAATTTAAAAACCAAGTAAATACCCAAGCAATGCGTAAACGTTATATGAACGCCGACAACACAACACTCCACAAAAATGCAGAACGAAAAACAAACCAGCGCAGGCCGAAAGAGTATCGGATAGTGAATGTAACAATAGGAAGGCCGCCCCGGTGGCGCAGTGGTCTAAGCGATGGCCTCTGATCATTCGTCCGAAAGGGGTCTGGGTTCGAATCCCGTGAGGCATGGATGTTGTGTTTGTCTTATGGCACTGGCTCTCTCCCTTCCCTGGAGCCAGTGACCCTAAATTAGGGACGGGCGACTGCTTATAGCCCATTGAGTTGCTCACGGTGGTCGTTAAACCTCCAATCAATAAAAAAAAATAGCAAGAAGCTTTAGGGTTAGGATTTGGAAAACGTCCGTTCAAGGTTAAACGCTTAGAGAACTTTCTGAGACAGAGCACAAATGATTAATTAGTTCTTCATCCCAACATCTTGGAAAAGGAGAGGTTAAGCATATCAGCATATTGTTTCCTATGCCTCCATTCACTATTTAAGAAAATTCCCTTCATGAATGTATAAGATGTTCACACCTCATAGTGTATGTTACTCTGGTTAACTGCATGGAATACTGTATGAGACCAACTAAAGTCTTTGAAAAGAAGATACTGATGGGTGTAACTTTCTTTATTATTTATAATTTCTGTTTTTACATCTCCCCGGAGTATGAATGTATGCCCCTGGAATGACCGTTCTGGGAGGGCAACCGGCCTCCTGGTAGCTACGTCCTTGTGCGAGAGCAATCCGGCCAGAATCCAACGGGTTCACCACTCAGGGCTGGATTAAGGTGGAGTCTACAGGGGTCCACCATGAACAGGGGCCCACCATGAACAGGGGCCCAGGGGGCATGTCTGTGCTAGTACTGGATAGGTAGAGAGCGAGAAAGAGGTTTATAAAATAGTTTTACTTTTGTCTCGTATGATTTCTATTTGTTCAGAAACAGAGGCTGGGAGACGAACAGATTTCAAGGCAGTGACTCACCAAATGTTCATGTCGCTGTGTACAGCGGGATCGGCGAGACAGTTTCAGCTTTTCCATTGCCATCCACCCACACCTTCCAATTTGTAGTTGGAACCGTTAATGGTCGAAGTCCCTCGTGGCTTTGCATTGCATAACAAAAAAGACACACTAAGAAAAGTATACAATGGTAAATCATTAGAAAATCCAAGACAAAATCTAGGGACCTTAAGCTTTTAACTCACGCCCTTATGAGAACGATGAAAAATACAGTGACTTATTATGAAAACTTTGCAGATAACTTAGTATTTACAGATTCGTGTTTTAACGGACTTCATAATTCCTCGTCATAAGTTCTTTGGGGGGCCTACTCAGATGTCTTCTTAGCCTTGAGGCCCACTCAAATGTCCTAGCCTAGGAACCCACTAAGGTCATAATCCGGCCCTGCCACAACTTCCCGCCCTCTTACCATTGGGTCTTACGTGCGACGAGCTAATGGGCGGGGATTCTAATATGCGTCTGGATCGGAGATTAATTCACCGACGTGAAACCTATGTAGACCACACCTCGTTTATTTGTGTCTAGGATAATAAAAGGGGATACATGCACATTAAACACACTAAGGTTCTCATGTTTCAGGGAAATGAATCCTTTATGAGATCTTTTAGAGGGAATGAACTGAGAAAATGATGATAATTACACTGAGATGATGAGTATGATCCAATCCTGTAGCACACAATGCTACAGTGATGACTCTCGGCCGGAGTCGTCATCTTCTTCCTGTCTTCTTTTTTCTAGTACTTCCATGAGCTTTTCATGCCTCGCGACGAATTCTTCGGTCATCTCGATGAGTCCCTGTCTCGCTGTGAGAAAGCCAAGCAGAATTGAGAGGTCCTTCGTCTTCTCCATTTCTGGAGCGAGGACTTTTCTTCTTCTTGAAAGAGAACTGCTCTCTAGAATCACGTAGGCCACATCTGTGGTCTGAACGATGGCTTCTGATCATTCGTCCGAGATGGGTCCGAGTTCGAATCCCGGTGAGGCATGGATGTCGTGTTTGTCTTACGGCGCTGGCTCTCTCCATTCTCTGGAACCAGTGGCTCTAAATTAGGGACGAGCTGTGTTGTGCCCCGTGCTTTCAGGTGTACCCCCTTGAGTTGCTCATGGTGGTCGTTAAACCTCCAAGCAAACAAAAGAAAAAAACGTCTGCAGTCTGGGCACCGCATCTGCACGCCCTTTCCGTAATTGCGATCCTGGTAAAGTACTCTGGCGATACGTCATGTCCGGTTAGTACTTGGTTAAGGAAACCATCTGATTCCTCCTTTTTGGTTGAGACTCTAGGAAAGACACGGTTTGTCCTTCATGACACTTTTTTTGTCACTCCTTTAGCGTGGACTGCTTTATCTGTGTTTCATGCTTTACAATGGCGTCTTCAGATGATAGTCAATATCTGCTTTTCCAGCTGCCCCATTTTCCAGCTGGTCGCCGCGCTAATTTTCACTGAACCCGACATGGATTTCGACATCATGAAAAGAAATTTCCATTTCGCCTGCCGTCTCCACCAAAGACTTTACTTCCCTCACCAGGGATATTTTGCATCTGAACTTGCCAAGCGCATTTATGGACGCCTGGTTGTCAGAGTAGTACGTAAATAAATGTATACTCTCGAATCACTTGTTTTATTTCACACCCACAAAAATCTTGGCATACGAAAGATGCATAGCATAAATTACCTACAAAGAGTACCAGCGTACTCCCTCGAATTTTTGTTTTAATTTTTTACTCTATTTGGCCTTATCAGTATCTTTGCTGTAATTTTGTAGATGCTTCTGAGTCAATATTGTCTTCAGTTGTTGTCAGTCCACTGTTGGATGAAGGTCTCCTCAAACCTCTTCCCCAATTCCCTGTCTTCAGCAATTAATGTCAAAAGGATAAAATGGGAAAGTGGGTATATAAAGGGCGAAGTAGTGGGGAAGGTTGGGAGGGGTTGGAGAAAACGGGTGAGAGGGAACAACTTTTCTAAAGCTAATTTCTGCTACTATCTTTGAATGTTGTGCCCCATGCTTTCAGGTGTAGCTCTGACTTGTCTATATTTGTACAGGAATATCAGGGCCTTGTCAGGATTTTTGTGGCCTTTTCCCACATCTCCCTTGATGCTACAATTACCTACACTGTTGTTATATTACTTTGCATTTTTGGTTTTAATCTAACAGCTAAATGGAAAAAATCGAAATTACCTTATACTACCCTGTAGCCCGTCCCACGATTGTTGATTTTAAGCTTTAAATAAATATTAATATACAGTGGGTGTTGCCCTTCCTAAGACGGGGTGAAATTTTTAAATGAGGCAGATTGAAAACATATCAAATGGACGCCGGTTTTCTGTAAAATATCATTCGTGTAACAGCTGAAATTTGTACCATATTTATTTTCGTTTTCCAAGAGACCTCACGATAAATAACATTATACACAGCTGGCCACCCAAAATGCAACACCAAGAAGAACACGAGATAGCAAATCCAGATTTACTGGACACATAACAACAGATACAAAGATGAAACAATTGAGTTTACAGGCCCGTGAGACTTGCGGAACACGCAGACATCAATAGTTCGTGTGGCCCCTCATGGCTGGCAGTAACTGCCGCTACACGCCGCGGCATCGAACGAAAGAGGCTTTGGATGTGGGCTTGGCGTATGTCGGTCTGGTCTGCTTCCACACGTTGCCACAGTTCATCAGGCGTAGCCGCTGGTGGTGCTTGCCGGGCCACTCGGTTGCCGATCAGCAACCAGACGTGTTCGATGGGCGACATATCGGGAGAACAGGGAGCCACGGCAGCAGTGACACCTGGTGGGCCATAAAGAATTGTTGCACGATGAGTGCCACGTGCGGGCGCGCATTGCCCTGTTTAAACGTGGCCCATGGCAGGTCCTGCTGGTAAGGAAAGACTACAGGCTCCAAAACGTCGAAGATGTAGCGGTGGCTGTTAAGTGTACCAGCGATGCGTACTAGAGGGGTGCGCGTGTCATATCCAATTGCGCCCCAAACCATAACGTCAGGTGACGGACCGGTATGGCGATGCATAATGCAGGCGTCATACAGTCTCTCGCCGCGGTGCCACCACAGGCGGATCCGACCATCGTGGTGTTGCAGACAGAAGTGGGCTTCGTCGGAGAAGACAATGTCGTGCCATTCCGTAGTCCAGGTGCAGCGTTCAATGGCCCACTGCCGCCGCACTCGCCGGTGGTGTAACGTCAATGGTAATCGGAGCAATGGGTGCCGTGCGACAAGTCCCCGCTCCTGCAGACGACGTCGAACGGTACGTGCTAACACAGGTTGTTCCGCAACACACCCTAATTCCTGCGCTAACGTTCGTGATGTGGCGGTGCGAGCCGTCAATGCCCGCCGCAGGACATGTCGGTCCTCTCGTTCGGTGGTGAGCCGCAACTGCGGCAATCGCTCACGCCAGTCCTTCTGCTCCTCCTGCACCCACCGAATCCATACTCGCCTCACTGTGGCTGGATGTCGTCCCAGACGGGTGCGGATGCCTGGGTACGATAAACCGCAGTCGCGATAAGTCACTATTCGTCCTCTGTCGAACTCCGAAACGTGCTGGAATGACTGCCGTATTCTGCGACGAGGCATCAGGAAGCTTCCCAAGCACAAGTCCGGCAGCACAACACACTTCCACCACTTTCACCCCGCCTTATGTGCGCCCTTCTTAGAGTGCTTCTCGGTGGTGTGCCGGGCGCACATGATTTGCATATGCCCTGCAATGCTAATCATTTGCATGTCCTCTCGCGGGCGATGAATGCTCCGAATTTCAGGCCAACCGGATGCTTCCTTCTTGGTGTTGCATTTTGGGTGGCCAGCAGTGTACGTAAGATATTTGTTATTTTTCAGCAATATTCCTTGTAGTCCAGTTATTTCCTTGTTTCTTTGTAAGTACACAGTCGAGTCACATTATTATGACTACCTCCTACTTTTGAAGTCAACAGCGCGTAGTCAATTAAAGAAGAAACGTGTCGTGAGCTGGCTTGGAGGGTATATAAGGTGTGATTGTAGGCATTTTAAAAACATATCACCCGTTGCTGTCATGGATAAAAGGGGGAGGGGCGATTTAAAACATTTGCAAAAAGGGATGATTATCAGCTTTCGGAACAAGGGTGGCAGTATTTCCGAAACAGCGCATTTTGTGAACTGTTCGCGTGCTGCTGTGGTTAAAGTGTATCGTGATTGGTAAACTGGCACCTCTGCGAATAAGCCACGTGGAAACTACGGAGCACCACGTGCCATTGATGTGAGAGCTGAACGTTGGCTTCGAAGGTGCGTGAGGACCGATTGACACGCTACAGTGAAGCAACTCACTGGCCGAATGAGCCAGGAGGCTACCCGAAGTGTGTCTAAAACAACAGGTCTGTTAATCCTGCTGCGTCTGGGGCTCCGATGCTGATGGATGGTCACTGCACCTATGCTAACGAAGTGCATCAGCAGAAAAGGCTTACATTTGCACGGCAGTATTGGAATTGGGCCTCCGCTGATTGGCAAAGGATTTCCTTCTCCGATGAGTCACATTTTCTGCTTCATCGAACGGATGGACGTTGGTGTAAAAGGCGAGAAACATCGGAGAACAGACACTCTTCAACCATTGCTGGAAGAACACAAACTGGTGTGGGCATAGTTATGGTTTGGGGAATGCTTTCGTGGCATTCTTTGGGTCCACTCAGACCTGTGGAAGGCACTCTGGACCGAATTCGTTATGAATCCATCCTTGCAGACCACGTACACCCATACATGCTGATTGTCTTCCCTGTGGCGGATGGAATCTTCCAACACGACAATGCGATGTCTCACACAACTAGAAATGTCCGAGAGTGGTTGGAAGAGCACAATGAAGACTGCAACATTCTTCCCTGGCCCCCTAATTCTCCGGACTTAAACCGAACTAAGCATCTGTGGGAACACCTCGATCGTGTTGTTCGCTCTATGGATCCTCCACTACGCATCCTCCAGTAGCTGTCAGATGAACTGCAGTCAGAATGGCTCCACGTACCTGTGCACCCCTTGCAGCACCTCATTGAGTCCCGCCCAGCCCATCTAACTGCCGTCCGCGCTGCACACGGCAGTTACTCAGGATATTAGCTGGTGGTCACAATAATGTGACTCGACCGTGTATATTTAACAGCCCGCAGAGAAGCGCAAACTTCGACGTTAATGTGCGCTTCGTATTTTAGCAGCAGATGCTGATTGTAGGGCACAACGAATATGTTGTCCATTATCGTTCTTCGTACTTAACCTGTGACACTTAAGCGTCTACGGTACAATATATAGCCATTCACATTCTGTGCCGTTTCCGGTTGAAATTGTCGCGGAAACATTTTCTTGCACTTCCTGCCTTCCATGCAAGGTTAACCATGATTGTTGATGCCATATGGCCCATGCATCTTATTGCGATTTCATGCAAGCGCGGATTTTCATCAGCTGCTGGAATCTCAGCACACACAAATTGTTCCAGACGTTCAGTAGTTGAAAACTTGTCTTCGGCTCGTAGAACAATTAAAATGTGAGCATATGACATTTCTCGCTTTTGAAACTCAATCGTGTAGACATGAGCTGTTGATTTTCCCAAGACACCATGAACTGTTAGATATTCCATGAGTGATTTAAAATTAAACTTGTAAGTAAGCCCGTTGCGAAGTATCTTGCAAAATGAATGATGTTTTGACGTATATGACGGCGTTTTCTGTCAGCGTCAAGAGATGGCGCTACAATGCAGACGTTGCTGTGATCTCAAATCGTTCCAGAGAGAGAGATAGGTAGATAGATAGACCTGGGTATTTATATGTATAATTCCATTCCACGATGTTTTCAAATTCCATCTACCCGTCTCCGACGTAGTCTTATTCCGTCCTTTGATATCCAGTATAGTATTTCAGCTGTCCAACGATGTCAGTTCTTCTAGCAATAGGTCCCGCCCAATTCAGTTGAAGTAGGGAACTATTTCTCGTAGGGTTTCCACTCAAGGAAAGTTTAATCCCAGCTGCCTTGGCCTCAGGTGTTATACGCAGCATACTAGCAACGGAAATGATGGAGGGCGGGTCTAGAGACCCTGTGACGTACCTGCCAGCAGGACGCACATGACATAAAGGCAGATAGGAATCAGAATACATGTCTGCGTAGCTCAGTTGGTAGAGCGACTTGTTCCGGAATAAGCGGCCTCGGGTTCGAATCCCGGCGTAGACCAAAAATGACGGAGAAATTTACTTCGTTATAACCCTCATAGGAAAGTGCGTAGACTGGCAGAAATGGTAAAGAGAGCCAAACAGGGAAGACCGAACTAACACAAGAATAGAGTGTGAACTTCGAGAGGGAAGGAACACATAACCTTATTTTTAAAGGGGTCCAATATCCCGGGACATCCGGCTTTAAAGTGCCCTCTGTATCTCGGCGGGTCTTTAGTGGTTGGAACGGTGAGGGTGGGATCAAGCCCTCGAGACCAACGGAACGGCAGCCGACTGCTCTTACAACTAGGCTATCGCGGTCTCTATTTCCAGTCTGTTGTCACTTGAGGGTCCTTATTACTTCAAGCACCATGCCGGGCATTTTTGTCGTTTTCCTGATCCATGAGTTCCTTTTTCTTTCTTTTTCGATTACACGAAACATGCATCTTTCCATTCTTCTCTGAGTTGTCTGGAACCTGTGTATGTCTTTTTCACTTTAGATTCATCCATGTTCTGGTCTATAAGTGAGAACCGGAAGAATGCACTTAGAATGTTTTAATGTAATACGAGATGTTTTAGATTCTTCTACGTTGAAATGTCATTAAATGTTAAACACAACAGTTGTATTATCACCAAGGGTATCAGGGATCAGTAAGCAGGAAATATAACTTACAATTTATTTGCTTCCTGATAGTTAAATTACCCCTTAATCGCAATTCCTCATTTCACAGAGATTCGTTTTTCTCATAATATCAGATTCGCAAATATGACTGTTTTAATGTTTAGAACATGATGGTAGCGCACATCAAAATATGTACTCAGTAAGTTATCGTTCCTCGTAGTACCAACGCAGCATTTTTACTGTCGTCGTGGCTTTTATTAATCTTGCACCCACTCTCAGTTGTTGATACAATGTATAAGTGAATTCGGGAAATTGACGTGCCACTCAGAAGAAAAAATCTAACAGAGAAGTAATTTAATTCACGTAAGAATGTGATCTCGAAAGGAATTTTGAATTAAAGATATGCGTCACATACTGATTAAACACTTTTCTTTTGTTTTTAAGACAAATAACAAATTGCTCTTGAAAATTTGACTGTTTTTGCCTCATCCAAATTTTATACTCCTATTAATTTCTTCTTTGATGTGGTCCTCTATTGATTTCTGTTGTCCAAGAAAAATATAGTCATCAGTTACTTCTAAATTTGCTCCGTCAACCATTAAAACTTTAGTTCATTTGTGAAAGCACTGTACATCAATTTTTATTTTCTCTAAGTTCATCTTTAATCTCACTTCTTCGCTCTTGTCAGCAATTTTTTTTATCTTACTATAAAATAATAATTATTATTGGGATTTGCATAATTTTACTTTATATCGACGTCACACGAAGCTTAATGACTAGCTTCACTCTGAACTCAGATTATTCTAAGTCGTTCGTATCGTTGCTGACAATCTTAACTAGACATTGAATATCCTTATATAAACAGTCTTAGATTAATTAATATTGCTCAGAATTAATTGAATGCCTCATTTTCTTGCTCAAATTTGTTTTAAGAATGGAATTTGGAACGCAAACAGCAAGTATTCTAAATACCTATAGTGAAAACCGAATGACACCGTCGCTCTTAGGAGGCCAAAGCACTGGCATATTTGCCAACTCGTTGGCCAAGTAATCAAGTTTACGTTAGAACTTCAGGTCCACCAGCCATGCTCCACAAGAGCTCGTTGCCGCTTGATGTTCAAGAGGTTTAGCTGCTCTAGCTTGTCTCAGCCTTTTGGAATCATCTACGTGGACTTGAATCCAGATCGAGACAGATATGTTGACTTTATCCTATTTTGCTGGCCACCTGTCCCCTTCCCTGGAATCAGTGCTTTTGCTTCAAGTTAAGGATGGGCGATAACTTCTGTCTTCATATGCTACCGCTTTCTTCTTACTCCCTAAAAAAGAGATCTCATTGTCAGAAGTTATCTGAAGCAAACGCTGGAATTTCTTGCTGTTTAACTCTGGATTTCATTCATACTCTTCTCAAAGAAGGCACATTAAGTTTTGTGATAGCATGCTAAATTACCTACACCTGGGAACAATTTTTTTGGGGGGAAAGGACAGCTGCTGTATGAGGATGATAAAAATAAAAATAAATGGTTGTCTACATTTATCTGCTTTTGAGCAGAGTTTTGAATTTTGGAAAATAAAATTGCACCGTTTTTCAGTAAATCTGGTCTAAAACATTGAAAGAAGCATGTGATATACCTTTTATTCTAAATTCTAACCAGGAGACAAAAGCATTATGTTTTTTGATTAGATTACAGAAGAAGAATTTAATGGTTATCCAGTTGTGGGCAAAATAAATTGCCCTGTTTATTTTCCGGTGTGTCCTTTAGCGATCAAGTGATCAGAAGCTTAATATAATTACTCGTACCAATTAAAGCCATGTCCAGTTCCTTAATTAGACATAAGGAGTAAGTGTAGCTTTCTGGAATCTCACAACTGGTGATGGAGAATCCCGAGAGAGTTAGTTTGCATCATTTACTGCAAGATGTTTGCAGATTCACAACTAATGAATACAGATAATTTTAGAAAGGGCATGTTTTTTGGACCCAACATATATGAAATTACTCTTAGAAATAGGAAACTAGAAGATTTGAGCTAGAGCGCCCGATAGGGAACTCAGAAATAAATTAGAGACAGAGAAGATTATATCACCTAAATATTGCTCGCCAATGGGAGAAGGGGGAAAACGGTCTTGCAGGATGCCTGCCAGGCACACACATATCCAGCAGATAGCACTCAATAAATCGTCACCACCACCAACACATCGCATGTCCACAGTTAAGGGGAGAGGAGTACCTCTAATACACATTCACACGTAACATGAGATGTTCAAACGTAGCATGACGCGTAATCCATGTCAATGACGCAGTTAAGTGGTTTGTTTAACATACCCTCAAGTTACTAACCTTGACATGTCGTCTAACTCATGCCAGGAACCACTGGCAGAACAAATGTCTATCTGTAACTGGTCATCAGCGAAACAAACCTTCTCATCATCCTCAGGGGTTGAATATTGACTGCTGTCTTGTGCCTGGAGTGCCTAAGGATAGTATTCGGGTAAAAGCTGCTTCCCTGATTAGTCTTTCGGGCGATTTTTGTGCTCCGCTGTTTTCCAAACGCATGAAATAGTTCGGAAGAGGCACGTTAAGTTTTCAGACAGCTCTCATTATCTTTATAATTTGCCTTTAATGATTTCCAGCCCCTGGGGATTCCTATCCTTCATTGCAATATACCCATGCCTCGTGCTCAAAATACTTCATGAAATGAAAAAAGTCTGAAATAAACCTACCCAGGAAATTAATGCTACCACCACCATGGCTAAAATAAATTAGACTTCTTGTTGGGAACTTTAACGCGGCAAAGGGGGAATATCGCACTTTTAATTAGATTTTTTTCCTTTGAAGTATATGTGCACATTTTGCGCTGTTTAATTGAATCCAGTTTTGCATGTCTTGATAGTTGTACGAGGGCCATCCAGAAAGTAAGCACCATTCGCGCATCACTCCCGCGCAAGTATTCGCTTCAAAGTCGCGCATGCGCAGTTGTGTTGTCTCATCCATTACACACGCCCTGACGCCATTTTGTGAGGTTGTGCTCACGTTAAAGGTTTGTGCTGTGCGTTAATAATATTTAAGTTAATAGAACGGCCCGCCGACTGGGAAGTCCGGTCTGTGATAAGGTTTCTGAATGAGAGAAATATCTGACCAAATGGAGATTCATTGACAAATTTGTGAAATTTAAGGACAAAATGAGTGCAGAAATGGTCTGGAAATGGGTTCGAATGTTTAATGAAGAACGACAGAGCGTTCATGGTGAATTGCGCAGTGGTTGGCCTTCTCCGGTCACGGAAAATTTGGCAGAGAGAGTGAATGAAAACATTAGGGAGAACCGACGCTTCACAATTTCTGATCTTTCAGAAAATTTCCCAAAAGTTTCAAAATCTTGGCTGCACGAAAACATTACAGAAAAGCTTCAGTACCGCAAAGTGTGTGTTTTGGTGCGTGCCAAAGATGTTGATGGAAGATCACAAAACGAAGCGAATGGGATCTGCTTTGGAATTTTTGAGACAGTAAACTGAGGAAGGCGATGATTTTTAAGCTGTATAGGGACGAGATATGACACTTTGGTCTCTCACATCTCACCTGAATAGAAACACCACTCACTTCACGGAATCACACGGCCTCGCCTACGGTCAGAAAATTCAAGCAGATGATGTCAACGAGGATGGTCATGTCCACTGTCTTTTGAGACAGGAAAGGAATTTCGTTGGTGAAATTCCTGCCGAAAGTCACGCCAGTAAACGCGGCTGTTTGTTGCGAGACGCAGAGAAAGTTGCGTCGTGCAATTCAAAACAAACTGCGCGGCATGCTGAGCAAGGGAGGTGTTCTACTCCATGACAACACACAAGGCCTCATGCCGCAAATTTGACGCAAAACCTGGACACCAAATTTGGATGAGAACAGCTGACTTGGAAAAGCTGATAGGTCCCTACAACCCAGACTTGGTGCCTAGTGACTATAATTTGTTTCTCCACTTGAAACAATTTCTTGCCGCCGAGCTGTTCGATGACGACGATGACCTGAAGACGTCGCTTGAGCAGTGGCTCAAAACCAAGGCGGCAGACTTCTAGGAGGAGGATATCCAGAAACTTGAGCCACGATATGAGAAATGCCTCAACATACCCGACGAATATGTTGAGAAGTAAATTAATGTACACAGTGTGGCAAAGAACATTTAAGACTGGGTCTGTAAAATGAAATAGAAACAAGAAATTATAATTTGTTTTTGATTTGTTATTCAAAATAAGTCCCTCCGGTTTCAATACACTTGTTGCAGCGATTTAATAATGATTCGAATGCCTGTTCCAGTTCACTTTGTGATCTACTTAAGCAAAACTCACCGTGAACTTGTTTCATCATTTGGTACGTTTCCGAGGCACTTTTACTAAGTTTTGCGTTAAATATAATAACAGCCCTTTGTTCCATCTTAATAATTCAACAGGAAAAAATTTTTACTTCTCTAATGAACGCCCGTTTCGTTTGAGTTACTTTAACAACTGCGCAGTACTTGTGGCAGAAAGCAAGCAGATGGTCACGGTTTATAACGCATTCGCGATTACACTGGTGGCGCCACCGTAGGCTGAAATCTAGCGCCAGTCTTAAAAATTCTTTGACGCACTGTGTATGTAGGATTCATCGCACATTAAAAATTAGTTATCAATATTTTTTTTGTTTTATCTTTAAACGATACATACTTTCTTGATGGCACTGGTATCTTTCTTCTTATAAAACTGATTCCGTACATGTATTCCATGAATCTTATAAATTTATGGATGTAAATTTATTCTATGAAGTACATGAATTTGTACATGTAAATTCATTCTATGAATCTCTACATGTAAACTGATTCTATGAATCTCGTATTTTTATTTTAAATGAATGTTTTATTTCTTTGCAGAGCCCTTGTTCTTTAGATGTAGTGACGGTAAGCGTAATTTTTTTCTCTGTAGAAATTATTACAATTTCTTATTCTGTTCCTGATTCGTTCCATAAAGTAAAACTTCACGTGACATATGTATATCCAGGGGTGGATCCAGAAGTTTACTCTAAGGGGGCGGTTATTCGGGTACAAAAAGGGACGTAGCAGTCATTAGGAAATTGTTTTTTTGATATAACGTTAGTATATATATATATCATCATCATTGTCAACCATTATCAATCCACTGCTGGATGAAGGTCTCCCCAAGTTTTTTCCACAACGGTCAGTCTTGTGCCAGTCTCCTCCATGTTACTCCCGCATCCATCTCTCTCTATCTATATATATACAGTATATAATGTTAGTAGCAGGAGATTCCGAAAATTATATCGTATTAGCCACGCTGCCTCCCTCCCAGCCCAGCCCACCCCACCCCACCCAAACGGGGATTGACTTCGGAGTGGGTGGAACAACGGGAAGCGCCCGTACAGCGTGAGGGAGCCGGAAAAATAAGAAAAAAGTAGAAAGTGCTAAAAAGACCATCTGGGAAGAAGCGGTGGGGACAGTTTTACGAATTTTCTTTATGACCCAATTAAGATACGTACGTATAGATCAGATTGTTATTCACAGTTGCTCCCACCTACTCAGATTTCAATAACAAGCTCTGCCTTACTCTGTTTCAAGACGTTACAGATGCTAGACAATAGCAAAGAACTAACAAAAAATATCCCCATGTTTTTTACCCCTGCTATCCCTGTTTTCCCTTTATCTTTTGCACACTCTCTCTCTCTCTCTCTCTCTCTTTCTCTCTTTATTCTATTTCCTTCTCTTTCTTTTTTTTTTACTGAACCTAAATCAATGTAATGAGTATTTTAAATCCTCCGTACCAAGTTGAATTGGCCGCCCCGGTGGCGCTGGCCTCTGATCATTCGTGCGTAAGGGGTCCGGGTTCGAATCCCGGTCAGGCATGGATGTTGTGTTTGTCTTACGGCACTGGCTCTCTCCCTTCCTTGGAACCAGTGACCCTAAATTAGGGACGGGCAACTGCTTATAGCCCATTGAGTTGCTCACGGTGGTCGTTAAAAATCCAATCAAAAAAAAAAAAGTTTAATTGTTATTTTTTTTAGAAAAACTGAAAACAAAATATGCAAAATAAATCATTTACGATCTTCGCTACTTTAAACGTAAAAACTTCGTTAAGGTTTAGATCAGGGAAGGGGGGGCGATCACCCCAGTCACCACCCGCGTGATCGGCCACTTTGTATTTCATGATGTAGTGCTCTCACTGCATATGTCGTGAATATTCCATTTTCAATATTTTTTTAAAACGTCTATTTCTTTTTTTTTCAAATGACCGCTTCAAAACGAAATATTTCGTTCCACGAATACTTGTTGATTGATTCGCAATGTTAGTTTTAATATTCCCTGGTGTCAGCAAAGCAAATTTAAATAAATAAGTTGATCTAAAGTAAGATTTTAAAAGTTGCATTGCTTAAATAAAGAAAATTCAGCGAAATTCGAGTTCCAGAATACATGTTAAAATTATTGTTTCCGTATGAGAATAGTGAAAAAAATCAAGAAGGGTATTAGTTTTTTAGTAGCTTACTGTGGCTTCCGATAAACAGTCATTTAATATCTTTCAATTTATGCTCAAATAATTTTGAAAAAAACAAACAAAAAAACTGCTGTGTTGATCACATGAATGTAGTAGTCTAAAATCAAGGGAAGCTATCAAACAGAAAATTTGGCTTAATGGAAAAAACGAAACTGGTTTTAGGAATTCGTAGATGGATGGTGAAAAGAGTGAATAAACACCGGTTTCCATAAACGTTAAGGAAAAAAAAACAGAAAAAATCGCAATAACACAAAAAATGCATGTTGAAATGTTACGAAATTTGGAGGAAACCTGTATCATAAGTCAGAAGAAGACCCTAAAACATTTCTTAAGAAACACTTCATTCTGACAAAAATCACCACGAACAGAACTAGGAGAAAAATAAGGTGCAAAAATGAAATAGCCAAAGTACATCAATAAAGAGTGTGGTCACTCCTCACAGAAATGCAGGCCTCGCAGCTATATTTCACGCTGTTAATGATGGTCTCTAGGAGCTCAGTAGATAGCAACGACTATTGTTTGTTCAAAGCTTGTCTAAGCACCTCTAGGTCTTGCAGATGGGGAGGCGGATTGAGGGCAGCAACATGTCTGCCCAGAGCACCCTAGACATGTTCGATCGAATAAAGGTGTTGATAGACCTGGCTCGCCAATCCATATAGAAAATGGTTTCCTATTGAAGAAACTAGCCTGCAGCTCGTCTTAGGACAGCTGCTTTTTAAGCTTTAAATAAATATTCATATGTAGGGGATGTTGCCCGACCTAGAACGAGGTGAAATTTTTAATTGGAGCAGATTTGAAAACAAATCAAGTAGACGCCGTATTTCTGTAAGGAGATCCGTAGCCCCGAATTAAAGACGGACGCCTTCTAGGCTAGATGCTTACGGTGGTCGTCAAAACATTAAAAATAAAAAGACAGAATCACAAAACTCGCGGAAATAACGAATGAATTCATTTTGTAAACTGATGGGCGAGTTTCACTGATCTTTCTAGAGAAATTCTCAAGAAAATTCCTAAAATTTTAGAATATTATAGTTGTGTTACATAATTTTCCATTTATATTCAGCCTCTGGAGTTTTTACTCCGATCACCTTACTCATAACGATTATTCATCTAGAATTTTGAAATTTCGGGTAGAAGGAAGAATACAGGCAAATCAAGCAAGATACTCCGAATCGTTTTTAAGCGTCTTTGATCAGTAGAGTTGCCTCACTTTCGTACTGAAATTTCCATAAAAGGTCCATTAAAGGACTTAAAGAGTTCGCGCTTTTTTTTTCAATTCCCATCAATGGAGTAATTGAATTTTAAAACACAAAATGATCTTTTTTTCTGAAACAGCCCATTATTTAAGGTAGTTGTTTCACTGATATTATATGAGTTGAAATAGGTTTTGATCATACATTATGTTATCATTTACCAGGTACTCTTTATTTCTGAGTAATTTTATCCCATTTTGTAGTTTCAATTCGAGAAAGAGCAACTATACGTAGGCAGCGTCCATATGTCCCAGCAACTATATACAGTACACAGGGTGTCTCAAAAATACATGGCAAAACTTCAGGAATGAGTTCCTCATAGATAAGAAAAAACGTTTATAACAACATAGGTCCGGAAATGCTTGGTTTCCGAGTTGTGAAGGTCTGCCTATGACACTTAACTGCTCACATTACCTTATAGTAATTGTTCAAAATGTCCAACTTCTGCCTCAATACAGGCCTCACATCGATGTCTCATGGACTCACGAACATGCTGCCGAATTCTTGGCATGTGTCTTATTGTTTCACAACCTGCCACAATTCGATTGCGGAGAGTTTCCATATCTGCTATTGGAGTTGAATACACCAATGCTTTTAAATGGCCTCATAAGAAGAAATCTAGAGGGTTTAAATCTGGTGAGCGTGGAGGCCAGGCAGTTGGTACACCTCGACCTATCCACCAACTAAAAAACTTTCGATTCAAGTAATTGCGAGCTAGGTGGCTAAAATGATCGGGAGCTCTATCGTACATCAAGTGTGCTTGTCGACAAATGATCAGTGGCGTGGCGTCCAAGAAATCAGGAATGTTGTTTTCCAGAAAGGTGCCCCATGAGTTTGTTGTGAAGTACATGGGGCCCAAATAACTTATCATCAAAAACACCCGCCCAGATGTTTAGGCTGAACCGCTGTTGATAACATGATGGAAGAATTGCATGTGGGTTTTCCTTGGCCCATACATGCTGATTGTGACAGTTTAAGATTCCGTCGCGCGTGAACTGTGCTTCATCGGTGAATATCACTAAGGCAGGAAAGTTAGGAGTTGTACCACACTGCTACAAGAATCACTGGCAGAACAGAACTCGCGTAGGATAATCTGCTGGTGACAAGGCCTGTGCCCGTTGCGGATGGTACGCATACAGGTGTTGTTCTCGCAACACTCTCCAAATAGTCGAGCGTTGAATAGGCAGTTGCATTGCTAATCTGCGTGTGCTGATTCTAGGAGTCGCATTCACAGTATCCATAATCTTCGCTTCTCCTCTACTTCGGGAGTCGTAGATCTTGGTCGTCCTCTGTCGGCAGTACGAGATGTAGAGGTCCCATGTTCACAAATGCGGCGATGGATACTTTCAAACGTTTTCCTGTCAGGACATCTTCGTCATGGAAACCTTTCGTGGTACAAAGGACTAGCCTCTAGAGCATTGCCATCAGTCAAACCGTACATGAAGTGCATATCCGCTTTGCTCCTGATTTGAGTACATGGTCGGAAAGGAAAACCACCAGATTCTGTCAGTACTTTGTGATGCAGGATTTCACCTGCGGGAGGTAAAACATTCTGGTGAATAACTGGGAAACCAAGACAGACCTGAGTCAGGTAATGCGAACAGTTAAGTGTCGTAGACAGACCTTCCTAACTCGGAAACCAAGCATTTCCGGACCTATGTTTATATAAACTTTTTTCTTATCTACCTATGAGGGACACATTCCTGCAGTTTTGCCGTGTATTTTTGAGACACCCTGCTGAGACATATACATAGTTGCTCAGTACCAGATGCTGGCATAGCATGTGTGTGTGTGTGTAACCATCCGTCAATCTATTGAAAATTAAGATTTTCAAAGAAACAACTAATTACTAGTCAGAGATATTTGAAAAAATGACATCTCAGATGAATACTTACATTCTTTAGAACACAAAAAGACTGAAATCAGTACTTTGTGTGGCCACCTTTGTTTTTTATAATGGGCAGAATACGATGTGGCGTACTCTCAATGAGGGATTTGCAGTAGTCACTTGAAATGTCTTTGCACTACACGTACTTCGTCGCGTCAATCAAAGCTTGGGAATTTGATGACTGTTTTCCTGCTACCTTGTATTTTTAAATGGTCCCCAAATTTTTCGGGACTATTACCGGGCCAGTCAAACACAGTTATGTTTTTCTCTGCAGGTAGTCCTTTAGTTTCTTTGTTGTGTGGCATGGAGCACCATCATGCATAAAGATTGGGCATCTGTGCACTTACATATATGAGCTAACAGCTTCTCACGTAACACTTCTACATAAAAAGGACCAGTCATGGTAGTGCCTGTTGGCAAAAAGGATAATGAAGCATTACCGGATGCTGACATAGCACCCCATATCATCTGACTTGGCGGATGTCTCGTGGTGCTAACGGTGTATTTTTCATCAAATCTTTTCCCACTCATATGCTTCACGTGGTTCAAATTGACGCACAGTTGATAAATCGGAAAAAAATAACTTGTCTCCAATTTTCAGCAGTCCACGATTGATGACGCTTCGCAAACTGGAGTCTTTTCTTTTTCATGACAGAGATTAGTCTAGGTCAATGTGCAGGTTTATAAAACTTTAATTCAAAATCTTTGCTAAGACGTCGGGAAACAATGCTGATACTAAGTTCAGACTCTTTTGAATGTAGATTTTCTTGCACGATCTTCCCGGAGAACGCATAACTATTCGCCATATGGTATTGTCATGGAGTGGAGTTGTTTTCCTTGGACGTCCACTTCTCTTTCGGTCGTCGCTGAATTCGCCTGCATCTCGATATTTCATGATCGTATTAAGAATAGCAGTCTTTCTCACATTCACCTCTTTTCCTTATGTCACGATCGGAGTATCCTTCGTGATATAAAGTCACTATTTGTGCCCTCTGAGTAACACTTAATGACGCTTTTTTGCCCATTTTTCGCTCTATAGGAAATACGTGCAAAACCTCTCAGCATGAAAACCAGAAGCATACTGACGCTCGAACGCTTCCCCTAAATCTATCAACAGCTGCCGCTTTAGGATAATCTAACACCTACAGGAAGTTGAGTAATACAGACAGTAGCTGACGCAATCGGCAGAAATCTCCTAATACCAACAGGTGGTCTTAAACTTTTGCAAATGACTGTAATTGTAAATTGTAAACCAGACCCATTATCAGTTTTCTAACGCAGGTCGTGCGTCCCTTATCCGAAATGCTTGGGGCAGGAAGTGTGTGGGATTTTGTAAGTTTTCGGTTCTTGGAGTATTTGCGTACGGTATACCTATACACTGCCTGGCCAAATTATAAGGACCACCAGATCATTTTATTCAAAGTAGCTATCTCGCAATCGCAGCGAACGCAAGATGGCTGAATGGGTATAATAAGTTAGTAAAATCATGCAATGCATTGATTATGATACGCTTTCCAACATACCAGTAACCATTACTCAAGTTATGAGGATAATGGCTGTGAAATAAATCTCGCTCCTGTGTCTTGACCTTTGACCTCATTTCGATTTAACAGAATTGGTTCAGTATACCTCCGGAACAACATACTAAAGTTTTGTCGCAAAAGAAACATTTTTAATCAAGTTATGAAGATAATGGCTGTAGAATAAATATCGTTCCTATGTCCTGATATTTGACTCCATTTCGACTATATTAAACAGAACCGGTTCAGTACATCTCCGGAACAACATGATAAAGTTTTGTCGCAATCGAAGCATTTTTACGCAAGTTATGACGCATAAGAGCAATGGAATAGATCCCGTTCCTATGTCCTGACCTTTGACCCTATTTCACCCATTTTCAATAAGGTTCGTCCCCAGATTGTTCCCTACCACATACTAAACTTTCATTGAAAGCGAACCATTTTTACGCAAGCTATGACGCATAAAGGCAATGGAATGTATTCCGCTCCTATATCCTCACCTTTGACTCCATTTCGCACATTTTTAATAGGGTGCATCCCCAAATGGTCCCCTGCCAGTGAGCTTGCTCAGAATCCATCAGGTGTTTATGATGCGACCTTCTTTGGCGAAGGGGCATAGTAATACACAAGAAATACTCTTTCGACTCAACGTCGGCTCTTCACTGATCGCTAGAATTCCTTTAAGTCAGTTCCTTATGCCCAAGACCGGACAGTTCAGAGGTCGCTGGTCCGACATCAATCCTTCTTGTCTCAGAGTCCATCAGGTGTTCATGATGCGACCTTCTTTGGCGAAGGGGCATAGTAAGACACAAGAAATACTCTTTCGACTCAACGTCGGCTCTTCACTGATCGCTAGAATTCCTTTAAGTCAGTTCCTTATGCCCAAGACCGGACAGTTCAGAAGTCGCTGGTCCGACATCAATTCTTCTTTTCCCAGAGTCCATCATGTGTTCATGATGCAACATTCTTTGGCGACGAGGCATAGTGAGACACAAGAAACACCCTTTCGACTCAGTGTCGGCTCTTCACTGATCGCTAGAATTCGTTTGAGTCTGCTCCTTATACCCAAGACCGGATAGTTCAGAAGTCGCTGGTCCGACATCAATTCTTCTTTTTCCAGAGTCCATCATGTGTTCATGATGCGACCTTCTTTGGCAACGGGGCATAGTGAGACACAAGAAACACCCTTTCGACTCAATGACGGCTCTTCACTGGTCGCTAGAATTCGTTTGAGTCAGCTCCTTATACCCAAGACCAGACAATTCAGAGGGCGCTGCTCCGAAACGCATGCGAATTTTCACTGACGTTTTAATCATTTACATATCCCAACTAGTTGTACATATATTGTAAGTTTCAACGTATTGCCTGTATGGTGTTGCAATTTTCACAAACAGTAAATAGTGTACTTATATTTTAAAGCTTACGGGATTCATACTCGGTCATGAGTTTACAACCCAACTTTTAGAACTAAAACCAAATGCGCGTCAAAATATATTTGACATCAAGACGGTATTTCGGCATTCATAAATGAGATTCAAAAAATTATTTCCTTTTGGCATCTGTCAGCATTAGCCATCATGATAATTCACACGGATATTTGGATGGAAGGTTAGTATTTATGTGCCAGGTAGAAGTGCAACGGAGCTATATTTGGCCTAAGACAAATACGGGAGAAGAGCGGAAACGGTAAAACACCCTCATGTATGATATTCAAGAATCTGAAGAAGGCATTCCAGAGAAACACTAAAGCAAGGAACATGGAATTGCCCGAGAGATAAACTGTTGCCAGAACAATTATATTTATAGGTCTGGTCTAGGCCTGCGAGGTATACACTTAATGGACAAAACGTTACAGATACCTACCTAATAGCGCATTGGTCCTCCTTTAGCGCGAATAACAGCCTGTGGACGCCGAGGCATCGATTCCGCCAGTTTCCGGAGAGTTTCCGAAGGTAATGCTACCCATGCCAGTTGCAGCATTATCCACAACCCCTCCAGAGGGGTCGGTTTAAGTTCCATGCATCTAATGTTCCGTTTCACGGCATTCCACATAACTTCCACAGAGTTTAAATTCCGGGACCTTGGGGTCACTGGATGGTTCCAAACTCAGATCAGTGTTCCAGGAGACATGCCTGGGTGGTTGCAGCCCGCTGGGGCTGCGCATTGTCCTAATGAAACCGACCACCGGTCGTAGGATGCGCAAAGGCCATGAAAGCGTTTATGTGATCAGCTAGTACATGCTGGCAATGCGCAACACTTAAGGACTAATGTGTCCCGTGGGAAGGCTCCCCTAACCATCACAGAACCACCCCCACCTTGAACAGAGCCGATTTGGCACGACTGGGCCAATGGCTTTATGCTGTCCACGCCACATCCGCCCGTCAGCTCGGTTTAGCTGAAAACGGAATTCTTCTGACCACACCATGCGGCGCTTCTCTGCAGAGATCCAGTTTTGATGTTCCCGACACCAGGCGAGGTGTAATATCCGATGACGAGCAGTCAACAGTGGCCTCCCGTAGCCCAGAGTATGCAGCGTGTGTTGTACCCTTTGCTCTCTGACGCTGCCTGGGCTTCCTATATTTCACCTGGATGTGAGTTTTGCTGAGCTGACGGTCTGTACGAGCCTGGATAGTCTACGTCGACCCAGGTCATCAATGGCGTGTGGTCGACCACCGCTTGCACTCTGGTACATCCGTCGATGGCATACTCGCGGCACACCCTTGATATGGTTGCTCTCGGGAACCCTAGATAGGGTTCTTAACGCTTGGGAGGATAGAATGGCCCATCTGTCTTGCGCCGACAATGCGTCCACGACCAAAGCCTCTCAGATCACCACGTTTATTCATGTTCGCCGATTGCGATACACTGTTTGGAAGCCCTGCTGTCCACCTAATTATCGCCTGCGTTTGGTTTGAGTCTGTTCCACTCTACGCGGGGATGCCCAGTTCTCCTTCCCATCATCCCTATCTCTAATGTTTTGTCTACTGAGTGTAGTAAGGCAAAAAATATAGAATTGTTTGGGAGACAAAATGATACCAGAAAATTTATATTTAGAGATCTGAAGAAGTCCTTCAATAAAATAATAAACAAAAAATATGGGAAAATAATGAAAAACAAATTAGTAAAATCATGCAATACATTCATAATGATACGCTTTCCGACATACAAGAAATCATTACACAAGTTATAAGCATAATGGCTGTGGAATAAATATCACTCCTGTGTCCTGACCTTTAACCCCATTTCGATGATATTCAACAGAACCGGTTCAGTATACCTCAGCAATAATATGATAAAGTTTTCGAAGCAATCGAAGCATTTTTACGTACGTTATGATGCATAAGGTCAGTGGAATGGATCCCGCTCATATCTCCTGACCTTTGACCTTATTTCGCCCATTTTCAATAGTTCGTGCTGAGGCGGTGACCTACCACATACTAAAATTTCATCGAAATCGAACCAGTTTTACGCAAGTTATGACGTACAAGAGCAATGGAATGGATTCTGCTCCTGTGTCTTGACCTTTACCCCATTTCGCCCATTTACAACAGGGTTTGTCCCCAGGTGGCTCCTTACCACATACTAAAATTTCATCGAAATCGAATCATTTTTACGCAAGTTATGACGCATAAGGGCAATGGAACAAATCCCGCTCTTATGTCCTGCCTGACCTTTGAGCCAATTTCGCCTATTTTCAATAGGGTTTCAGCCCAGTGGTTCCCTACCACATACTAAAATTTCATCAAAATCGAACCATTTTTTACGCAAGTTAAGACGCATAAAGGCAATGGAATGGATCCCGCTCCTATGGCCTGACCTTTTACCCCATTTCGCTCATTTTTAACAGGGTTCGTCCCCAGGTGATTCCCTACCACATACTGAAATTTTATCGAATTCGAACAATTTTTACGCGAGTTACCGAGCGGACGGTAGGACGGACGGACAGACAGACAGACTGACGGACAAAGCTGGAGCACATAAGCTTCTTAAACATACGGTTGGAAAGCGTAAAAAATATTGTCTTTATAGGTCTGGTGAGCGCCCGCGAGAGAATACCAAGGCAAAAAATTATGGAATCGCCTTGGTGAGAAAATGGTATTCATGGAACTGGAAAAAGCCTGTGAAAGATAGAATACCAAGGCAAAAAATATGCATTTGCCTCAGAGAGAAAATGATGCCTGAAAAATAGTATTTATAGATATGGAGAAGGCCCACAATAAAATACCAAGGCAAAAAATATGGCAAAATGATGTCAAAAATTGTCTTTGTAGTTCTGGAGAATGCCGCTAGAGTACAAAAAGTTATGGAATTGCCTGAGAGAGGAAATGTTGTCAAAAATGAATATTTCTGGATCTGAAGATCTGCGTGAGAATATACCAAAGTAAAAAATATGGGAAAAAGATGCCAAAAGTTATCTTTATCGGTCTATACCAAAGCGAGGAATACAGAACTGTCTGAGAGCAAAAAATGCCACAAAAATATGTTCAATTGATAAAGAAAATGTACAGAAATATTCATACCTATCAGAAGTAGCGCAGGTCATATAAAAAAATTAATGTGTGAGTTGAAGTGCGCTAAGGATCGCCATTAAACCAATTCATTTTGACATTATTTTAAACGTGGCAACAGCAGGAGTGAGGGACATTATACCATGGACCATGATGTCTGGAGATGATCTGGTGTTGCAGACCAAGAGTAAAGGAAAGTTGAGGAAAAGTTGCAGAACTTGAAGAGAATATTAGAAGAAAGGGTGATGAAGATAATAGGTATAATCAAAGACAGAGTTCATGCATTTTAGTGAAGATGCAAAATCAATTAGGTTTGTTAAAATCCAGGAAGGAATGATCCAAAGAGTATCACGATTGAAATACCTGGGATTGAGGTTGCAGGAAGATGGAGATGCGAGGGGATAAGTGATTAGCAGAGTGAATGCAGGATGAAATAACAGGAGTAGTGTTTGATATGAGAATACGAGTGAGGCTAAAATGAAGTCCAGTTTTTTGTGTGTGTAAACGAATCATTAAAGTTACCCATTTTTGAAACTTGGCTAATGACGCGATGTTTGGAGAAAAAGCTAAATGTTGCTGTAATGAATTTGCTGAGGTTGATATGTGATCAGGAAGAGCAGAATTAGAAATGAGAGAATAAGGGCTGCACTTAAACTGACAGAGATCTCAAAGAAGTTCCAAGAAACCAGAATGCACTGGTATGGTCAGTTTAGTTTTGAGAAGGGACTGAGAATGCGTGGGACACAGAAAGTTATGGACGTGGAATTTCTGGATAACGTGTTAGATGAAGATCTAAGGTGAGATGGAATGTGTCAACAATGACATGAATGACAAGAAATCGAAATGTGAGTTGACACAAGGCAGAAAACGTTTTTTAGAAAGAGGATCTTTAACAAACATACCACCTAGACGCGGGATTTATCATGCTACAGAAGAAGAGTTTTTAATTGTGTATTTCTATTTGCAGTTATATCTCCGCTTTCTAGAGATTAACGAAAACATTCTTTTAGGAGAGACTTCATTCTCTGTGACAAATAGTTTGCTTCCGTTTTGTAGTTCTAAAGGTGCACAGTTTTCTCGTTAGGCTATATAAAAGTACAGTGATTTCTCTCGCGATCTCCGCTTTAAAAGTTTGCTTAGAAAACTCTTTTAGCATTATTATTATTATTATTATTATTATTACTATTATTATTATTATTATTATTATTATTATTATTATTATTATTATTATTATTATTATTATTATTATTATTATTCGGAATGCTATTTATTGCACAATTTAAAATAAAAAGTCTGGAAAATGGCATTGTCAGTTGGATATTTTTGTCAAAATATACCCGAAAACTCAGTATTTCCCTTCTTGTTTTAATTATTTTGAAAATACCGTTACCACAAACGATCGCCGACAGGTGAGATGTTCATTTTTCAAGCTAATATTCCTGAAAACATACAGCCATGTTTACTCACTATTTTAAAGCAGTGTTGTCTCTGTAACAAAACTTAATTTAGAGTTCCATCCGAAAACCTTAACAATGGCTTTTGTTCCCATCATGCCACAGTTTAAATACACGAAAGGCAGTAGCAAAAAATTGATGTTAGTAAATTGGTGATACATCAAAAACACTAAACTTCCACCTCAGTAATTTTGTCTTTGATGACACGGATTTGTTAATGACGTATCTTATTTTTACCATCGAGAATAGCAAACAATACATGTAGACCATGTTTATTGACTTTAGTTAATGAGAGGTATGAACTCAATTTCTCAAGCTTTAGTATTCCGATGTAAAACTATTGTTTAATTATTATGCAAATACTGAAGGGGTAGTTCCGCAACTCTGACATCAAGTGTTTTACCGAAAATTGCGTTTGACGTGAATGTTTAAATGTAGGTTTCTTCAGGTTTATCATGCTGATGGACCGAAATGTTATTTTTTGCCTTAATAATGCGAAACAATTCTCAAAAGAAATTATTTTTCATGCGATTTATCTTTTCCGACAACAGTAAAGTAAATCCCATGCAAACAAAAAAGTCGATGTAACGAAAATGGGTAACGGAAGTAGACAAAACCATTGTTGAAATGTAATTTTTGAATGTGGTTCCATGAAGTGACACGATAGTTAGTTTCATTGTTACTCAACAATATATTTTACTAAACTATCGCCGAACATTATTTCATCACGTTTTACACAAATGTAACAATATCTCATTGAAATTCAATATTGTCATTACAAAAAAGCATTTCTAAGATAAAATCCATTATAAAAATGCATTTTTTGATGCTACGAAAACGGCCAATCGCGTAGCAAAATTTGGCGTCCTTTCGAACCCTCTTACCCGATGGGGACGTTATCTGCTATTGACAAAAGCTTTAGAACGATGTATAATACGATGGGAAGATATCCTAGACCAAAGGTTACCAATCCCCCTCACTAAAACTCCTGCGATTCAGCTTTACTTTCTGTCTTGAGGTCGGATTTTAGCTCTCCCACACGCAAAGGACTTTCCTAACTACATCACATTTCATCGGTTTTCAGGGTCTCGTTTCGTCTAAATCTGATTTAATATATAATAATAATAATAATAAAAATAAAAATAATAATGTACAGGGTGTCTATAAATGATGCATACAGCTCCAGTATGCTATTAAAATATACTATAGAAAAAAACTTACTTTAAACGCCAAGAGACGTGGCAAGTGTTAAAGTTTGTTAAGTCAGATGATAGATGGCGCCACGTATCTCGTGTAATGAAAAATCTCGTCAAACACGGAATACAACAGACATGGCTTCCCCAGTGGAGAAAGCAGCGCGTGCGCTTTGGTTTGAGAAGTCAATATCTTTAACAACAGTTCAGCGTAAGTTCAGAACGGAGTACAAGAGACAGCCGCCGACACGAAAGAGCATCGAACAATGGGTAAATAAATTCAAAGCAACAGTAAGTGTCTTGAAAAGCTAAAGCACTGAGAGACCTTCCATTTATGACGGAGACGTGCGTGAGGCTTACCTAAGGAGCCCGAAGAAGTCCATTCCACAAATCCAGGACCTCAAGACATCATTTACCAACAAGATGGAGCACCTCCGCACTGGTCTTTGGATGTACGCAGATCTTTAGACCACCATTTTCCAAGATGTTGGATTGAACGTGGGGGTCCGACGGCATAGCCACCCCGTTCTTCTGATATTCCCCCATGCGTTTTTTTTTGTTTGTTTGTTTGAGGCTTTATTAAGTACATTGCATACAAGAAAAAGGTTACATCTATTACTGAGCTCAAAGAATGCATTACTGCAGCCTTCCTCCTTGTTATACCTGATATTCTGCAGTGTACGTGGGCGGAACTGGACTATCATTTAGATATCTTGCGAGCAACCAACAGAGCATGCATAGAGAACTATTGACGTTTTTTAAAATAAACTCTAACAGTTACCATGTGTTTTGACATTGAAAGTAAGTTGTTATTTATTGTAATTTTTTTCCGATAGCATACTGAAGTTGTATACTTCATTTATGGGCATCCTGTTTATTGTTTTTGAAAAACTAAACAGTCGAAGCACTCACTATTGCCGCCGTCATAGTTTAGTAAATATTTACTTTTACGACTCACATATCCTCTTTCATTAGTTTTACGAAAATGACATTCATTAATCCACCTATCTAAGTACTGCTAAATGTCAGGAATTGGTAAGCCTCATTGTTTGTTGTCATGATTTAATTCCACTTAGTATCTACGTGGCTCAGTGTGATCGTGAGTAACGCTAGTAAATGCAATTTGTTTTACGTAAATAGATGTATACTCTCAAATCACTCGTTTTATTTTATTCCCACAAAGACCTTGGCATGCGAAAGTTGCTTAGCATAAATTATCTACAAAGAGTACAAGGGTACTTTCTCGATTTTTTTTTCGAGAAAATCAAAAACTACAAATATACATATTGATTGCGTGCAAAAGTTCTACCCTTTTTTGTAATAGATGCGAATTGCGATCGGAGTAGTTACGTCACAGATGACGTTGCGATGACGAATTTTCGGCCAATGAAACGTGGAGCAGTAGAGCATATAAAAGTGCTAGGTTTGTCCGAGTAAGTCATTCGTAATAGAAATCACGGACGGTGTAACATGTTATGCGATGAGGAGCACATTAGACATTGTTTACTCTACTAGTTTGATAAAAGCAGTATTGCAGACGCTGCTTGCCGCTACATCTGTCGAATAATGAGGATGCAGTTGATGATAGCACATGTCGCCGTTGGTTTCGGAAAATCCGGGACGGAGATAGAAACTGTAAATTTCAACCATGTCCTGGACGTCCATTCGTGGTGTCTGATGAGGATGTGGACCAAGCCGTAACAAATGACCCACATCCAACCGTTCAGGAATTAGCGGAAACGTTGTCGATACACAGAACAACAGTCGAAAGACGGATGCATGAGCTTGGGTTCATCACCAAGTTCGATAACTGGGTTCCGCACCAGCTTTCTGCAAAGCAATGAGAGCAGAGAATCCCTGTCTGTGTTTCTTTGCTTTCTCGTCGCAGAAATGAACCGTTTGGGGGACGAATTTTAGCGGGTGATGAGAAATGGGTACTGTACCGTAATATAAGGCGTCGAAGGACTGTGCGCCAAGGTGCGGAGCCTGCTCCATCGACCTCAAAAGTAGGACTGCATTCCAAAAAGGTTTTGTTGAGTGTTTGGTGGGATGTCCAGGGAATAATCCACTGGGAGGTGTTGGCACCTAGCCGAACGATAAATGCTGACCTCAACTACCAACAGTTGGACAGATTGCAAGAACAACTGACATCGAAACAGCCATCATTCGTCAATCGCAAAGGCGAGATCCTTCATCATGATAACGCCAGACCTCATGCTGCTTTAATCACCAGGGGAAAAATTACTGGACTTTGGTTGGGAAGTGTTACTTCACCCGGCGTATTCCCCTGAACTGGCACCCACGGACTACCACCTTTTTCGATCATTATAGAACGCCTTCGCTCTCCAAACCTTCGATGATGTGGACGATATGAAAACGGCATTACGTGACTTTTTTTTTACTCTAAAACGCAGGAGCTTTTCCAGCGTGGGATTCACCTACTTATAAATAGATGGCAAGAGGTCATACAGAATGATGGCCATTTAGTGAAATCCTAGGTACATTATTTATTGTGTTCTTCTCCTTTCTTTGTAGCCTACAAAAACGGGTAGAACTTATGCACACATCCAATATAATCATCATCGCCCACCATTATCGAACCACAGCTGGGTGAATGTTTCCCCAAATATCTCCCCATAACTTCCCAGTTTCATCCACCCATTTCTCATGGGGTATTCTGCTGGGTTTTTTCCTGTCCTTCGGAATACAGTCTAGCATTTCAATTGTACAACGGCTGTCAGTTGTCCTAGCAAATATGTCCAGTTTATTTCCACTTAAGGATTTTTACCTTGATCCTGATGTCACCAGCTATTGTCATTTTTTTTTTGTCCACGAATTCCTCTTCCTATGTTTCCTGGTATGACGCACATGCTATAACGGCAAGTTGCCGCAATAAGCCTTGCTTGTCGGCATAGTTCAATCGGTAGAACAGTTGCTTCGGAGTAAGAAAATGTAAGTTCGAATCTCATCACTGGCAAAATGGGCAAATTCGCTATACAAAGCAAGCATACATCTCCCCATGCTTCTTTTTGAGTTGTTTCTATGTCTTTTTTACGCTTTCCAACCGTAGGTTGAAGAAGCGTATATGCTCCAGCTTTGTACGTCTGTCCATCCCTCCGCACGATAATTCACGTAAAAATGGTTCGATTTCGGTGACGTTTTAGTTTATAATAAAGGATCGCCTGGGGAGGAACCATATTGAAAATGGGCGAAATGGAGTCAAAGGTCACGACATAGGAGCGGGGTCCATTCCATTGCCCTTATGGGTCATAACTTGCGTAAATATGGTTCGATTTCAATGAACTTTTAGTACGTGTTAGGGAACCACTGGGGACGAACCCTATTGAAAATAGGTGAGGTGGGGTCAAAGGTCAGGACATAGGAGCGGGATGCATTCCATTGCTCTTATGCGCATAACTTGCGTAAAAATGGTTCGACTTCGATGAAATTTTAGTATGTGGTAGGGGACCACCTGGGGACAAATCGTACTGAAAATGGGCGAAATGAGGTCAAAGGTCAGGACATGGGATCGGGATCCATTCCATCGCCCTTATGAGTTATAATTTTCGCAAAAATGCTTCGACTGAGACAAAACTTTATCATGTTGTTCCAGAAGTATACTTTACCGGTTCTGTTGAATATCATCGAGATGGGGTTAAAGGTCAGGTCATAGGAGCGAAATTTATTCTACAGCTATTATCCTTATAACTTCAGTAATAACTTGAGTAACGATTTCTGGTATGTTGGAAAGCGTATCATAATCAATGCATTGCATGATTTTACTAACTTGTTTAGTTAAGCTCCATGTCACTCATGCATAAGCAAAAACTGGAAATATGCAATGATTAAACACTTTTCCTTTTAGAGTAAATAGTAAATTTGTTATGTTGAAGTACTTCGAGTTCCAATAATGAGCACTATATGTACAACATTAAAACTACCGTATATTGAAAACTAAAAAAAATAAAATAAAAATGATTGGTGCTTTGCCACGGCACATACAGTGCTGTGCAATAGTATTGTATCACCTGCAAAAACCATGAATTTTTAAGTTTAACTCTGTTTAACTAACTAACTTTCACAGTTATTTCACCATTTATATATCATTAGATGCACCCTTAAATGGAGATTTGAAAAATGTCTTAGTTTTTCCTGTAGCTACTTCTGTTATTACGATACATTACAAAAATTATGACCAAGTTATGATTATTGTGAAAAGGATCATTTATCCAATACTTAGGTTTACAACAATAAATCGTTTTTATAATTCATAAGGAATGAAATAACGTTTAAATACAGAAATATAATGAAGCAAAATCATAAAACACACTTAATATTTTGTTTCCTAGCCTTTAGCTTTAATCACAGCTTTGCGTCTTGCTGGCATACTGTGAACAAGGGTTTGTAAAAGATTGGTTTGAACAGTACGATTCTAAATCTGAATTACATCTTCATTAAGTTGAATTTTAGTTGTTGGCTCTTTTTTTGATAGTTCACACGACACTTTGAACCACATATTTTCGATCAGGTGTAAGTCCGGTGATTGTGGTGGCCAATCAAGATGCTGAACATTTTTTTTTCTGAAACCATTTTTTCACTACTTTAGCTTGATGACAAGGACCATTGTCAACTTGAAAAATAAAAGTGCCGTTATAAAGTCTTCTAGATGATGGTAGCATCTTGTTTTCTAATATCCAGATATATTTCTGGGCATTTACCGTGCCATCGTAAATATGGAGGTTCCCAGCGCCATGTGCACACATGCTGCTGCAAAACTTGACCTTCACCGGATACTTAACGGTAGTCACTAAGCAACTGGGATGGAATTCTTAATGCTTGAATCGCCTAAGTCTTGACATAAGCACTACTCTGATTCCCATTAATGCAAAATTGTGACTCATCACTGAAAATAACATTTTTCTATTACTTAGATGTCAATGAGACATGCTGTTTTGCTCACTGAAGTCTTGTATTTGCAATTAACAGTGGTTTACGCCTGCCTTTGCAGCCACGTTGACATAGTGAAAGAGCCTCTTCCTAACAGTAGATGTACTAACAGTAACATCAGTCACTTCAGACCATCTTTGAAGCAATTCATGAGAATTGAGCCACCTGTCTACCAGCTTACTTTTCTGATCACTCTGTCCTGCCTGGTTGTAGTGGGTTTGGGCTTTCCACTATGACACATATTTTTAATATAACCAATATGTGTTACTTTTTTCAGTAGCCTAATAACTGTATGTCGGTTACAGCCCACTCTTGCAGCGATTTGCCTTGAAATATCTCGCTCTTCAAGCAGAACAACTATTAATTTTTCTACTCTGCCCGCTGTGGACATTTCCGCAGTTTTATCCACTATTGAGAATGTACACAAATTATACCCTAATGACAACAAGAAGCGACCACTACAATGCTCCATTAGATCAGATCAGATTTAGAGGATTTTAGGGAGTGTCGGACCCGAGGTCTTAAACAACCCTTAGAAATAAGAAGTTAAGAGATTTGGGCTAGAGTGCCCGATAGGAAAGTGTCACGGAAGCGAGGTAGAAAGGGGGAGGAAGACGCCCTTATTTATTACCGGGGGATAGTACCCGAGTCCCAACGGCTTAAAGTGCCCATTCCACGCACGGCGGATATTTAGTGGTTCGAACGTTCGTACCTGCCTGGGATCGAACCTGAGGTCTTCTCCGTGGCAGTCACGAGCATTGACCTCTAGGCAACCCGCGGCCCCACAATGCTTCATTAGAGAGATAATTCCTATCTGAGGTTGAGAGACCCGAACCCTCAGCGCTCTGCGCCTTTTGTCAGGTGAAAAAGAGAAATATTAGATGTTTGGGAACAGATTTCCCTGATAGAATAGTACGAAAGAAAAGTATGGAAATATTAGAGGAGAGGGAGTAGACGGTTACCCGTTAAGAAGTGAAGTTGTAAGCTGCCCTACATACTTACCTGTAACAACAAGCCATTTCAAGTGCTATTTCTCTCCGCAGAAAAATGCCCGGTACATCTGTGCCACAGAAGAGCACAGGGGGAAAGGGAGGAAAGGACACGGGAGAGGGGAACCTGGAAAAAAAATTCATCACACACAGAACATCTTTCCCAGAGAAGAATCGTCTTTGAACTCCGGGTAAGACAAAACTGGCCATTTGCTCAGTGTTGCTCGCCAGCCAATGAGAGAAAAGATTTTTCCCCATTGGTTTACAGAATTTTTTCACTGGTTTACTTTTGTTGATTCTTGACAGGCATGTCAGATTAACCATAGCTGAGGTGGTGTGATCACAAAGTTACACCGATCGAGGTTTCAGATGCAACATTTTGCTCGGCTCTTAAAAGGGCCTTTTTTTTTTTTTTTTTTTTTTTTTTGTTTTGTTTTTTTAATTAAGGAAAAACAACAACAAATTTTAACATAAAAGGCAAGACCAACAATACCTTGTTGTTTTTTTTTTTTTTTTTTTAAGGGCAGAGATATTTAGTACAAAAAAGATAAATCTTTTATGCAACATTTTGCTCGGCCCTTAAAAAAGCCCTTTTTTTTTTTTTTTTTTTTTCTCATTTTAATTTAACTAGGTTTCTTCACATGGGTGAAGTATGTTTTCAAAACAGAGTACGGCTCTTAGAGGATCCCACCCCCCCCCCTTTTTTTTTTATTTAACGAGATTAATTCACATGTGTGAAGTAAATTTGCAATCAGAGTAAGGCCCTTAAAAGAGCCTTTTTTTTTTTTTATCAGAAATTCTTCATAGGTGAGAAATAACCTCTAAACCTAGTCCCAATTATTGTTATTTTTTTTTGCTAGGGTAGCTGTGAATTGGGTTAAAAAATTCTGTGAATTGGTTTACAGAATTTTTTCACAGGTTTACTTTTGTTGCTTCTTGACAGGCGTGTCAGAGTAACCATAGCTTGGGGTGGTGTGATCACAAAATTACACCGATCGAGGTTTAAGATACTCGTTTAGAGTATGCAACATTTTGTCGGCCCTTAAAAGAGCCTTTTTTTTTTTTTTTTTTTGTTTTTTAATCAGAGAAAAACAGCAACAAATTTTAAAATAACAGGCAAGACCAACAATACCTTGTTTGTTTGTTTTTTTTAGGGGCAGAGATATTTAGTACAAAAAAGATAAATCTTTTATGCAACATTTTGCTCGGCCCTTAAAAGAGCCCTTTTTATTTTTTTTATTTTTTTTCTCATTTTTAATTTAACTAGGTTTCGTCACATGGGTGAAGTATGTTTTCAAAACAGAGTACGGCTCTTAGAGGAGCCCACCCCTTCTTTGTTTTTTTTGTTTTTTTTTTATTTAACGAGATTAATTCACATGTGTGAAGTAAATTTGCAAATCAGAGTAAGGCCCTTAAAAGAGCCTTTTTTTTTTTTATCAGAAATTATTCATAGGTGAGAAATAACCTCTAAACCTAGTCCCAATTATTGTTATTTTTTGCTAGGGTAGCTGTGAATTGGGTTCATTTCTGGAACTTTATTCAAGATAGTTTTTGGCCTTTTATAACTGTCAGTTTCATTGACAGTATAGTTAATGGCCGCTCTGACTAGAGGATTAGGATGAATCTTAGCTTTTTCATAGTATCTATAAGCTAAGTCATACATCGTGTAATGGATGGAGTTAATATTTAGCATGCTTCGGATAGCATGGTTTGAAGTTCTTCCATCAAGTCCAACCATATATCGTAGGGTTTTATTTTGAAATGAGGTAATCTTATTTTTCTGCTGTTTGTTGCAGTTACCCCAGATAGGACAGGCATAAGTAATAACAGGGCTGATACAGGCTTTCCATATCAAAGTTTTGTTTTTCCTGCTAAGCCTTTTATTTTTTATTATTGGCTGGAGACTTCCTCTGATCTTGAGAGATTTGGACACAGTTTCTTTAATATGCTTGTTCCAGTTTAGGTTGTGGTCCATGAAAAGTCCTAAGTATTTAACATCATTTACCCAAGGTATTTTTTTTTTATACATTTCTATTTCAAAGTCTGGATTGTGATTGCATTTAATCCTAGAAAATAGAATTGCTTGAGTTTTTTCGGTATTGATTTTAATTTTCCAATCTAAGAAATATTTCTCAAGTTTTTCAACATAATGTTGCAACATGAAAGTTGCTTGATTTTTATTTTTGGAAGTATAAGCGAGTGCAGTGTCATCAGCATAGAGAGCTGTAGTCAGATTCCTGTTATTATAGTTGGGAAAGTCTGACGTAAAGATAGAATACAGCGTTGGTGCGAGTACACTGCCTTGAGGTACACCAGCTTCGATTTTTTTTTAACGATTTTTTCCCATTGATTTTTACACAGAATGTTCTGTTAGTGAGGTATGATTTGATTATATGTATAATCCAGGGTGGGAAATCATGTGCTATTAGCTTGTAGATAATTGCCTCATGTGGGCATTTATCGAATGCTTTTGCCACATCCAGAAATATGGCTGCTGTGTGTTCCTTTTTTATAATTCCTTCAGCACATTTTTCAGTTATTCTAGAGAGTTGGTGCACCGTGGAGTGTTTATCTCTAAAACCTCCTTGAGTAAATGGAATTACTGGGAATTCCTCACAGAATTGTTGCATTCTAATAAGAATTATTTTTTCAAAGATTTTTCCCATGGTTGGGAGCAACGAAATCGGTCTGTGATTTTCAGGAATTGCCGGGTTTTTGCCTGGCTTGGGTAATAGTATTACCTCTGCTGTCTTCCAAATATCAGGGAAATAATTTAATTTAATGGCACAATTGTATATTTTAGTAAGGGTTTGCACATACTCTTCCGGTAATGTTTTCATAATTTTATTATTTATGCCATCATTGCCTGGTGCCTTTTTATTTTTAAGATTGTTAATATGAAACTTAACTTCCCTTTCACTGATGGGTAGTGGTTTTTCAAAGTCAGGAGGAACAAAAATTTTTTTTTGGCCCTTAAAAGGCCTTTTTTTATTTCTGATCTTTTCAGTTTCTGGCGTTCCGGACCCGCGAGAGGTCGTAGCACCTTTAACTTGTCTATCGGACGTAAAGGAGACCGTAGCATTTCGTACTTTTGGCTGTTGTTTTCTTTGCCTTGTGCTTCTATTTTTTTTAAAAGAGATTTTCTCTTTGCTTTTAATTGGGGATGTTAATACAGGTTTTTTTTTACTAGTAAATTCTTCATAGAGTTGTGCACTTTGGGCGATGACTCTAGAATTTTTTACATCCTCCGCGTGTCTAAAATAAGTATTCAGGGCCTTTTTCATTTTAATGGCTACATCAGTGTCAGGGATGTCATTTATTTTAAACTGTTTTTCTAGTGAGTTTGCAAAAATTTCTGCTTTTTCTTCGTCAGTTCTAACTACCGTCCCATCTTCTTTTTGAAGGGGTGGGAGTAATTTGACATTTTTATTTTGCAAGCTCGACGTAAGATTCCATAGAGTCATTTTGTTTTTTTTATCCGAATTTTCAGAGTAGTCAATATGAGCCTCCTCTAATACTTGACCCCATGACCCATTCTCGAATTTTCTGATTTCTCTTTTAATTTGTCTATTTATGCAGCAATAAAGGTCATAGAACGTTTTATTTCTTGTTCTTTGCCACTTGCTTCGGTACCTATTTTTTTCTTTTATAAGTTCCAAAATTTCTTTGGGTAAATAGTACGGATTTTTTTCTCTTTAGCAGGAGTTTGACATTCTTCCATAATTTTTTTAATGGCGAGGTTAAAGAGTTTAATAGCTGTGTCAGTTTCTTCTTTGCTATTACAGTCTCCAATTACTGGGGGTGGCACCAGTTTAATTTTCCCTTCAAATTGCTTGAAGTTAGTGACCATTTTGGGTGCTACCTTCACAGTTTTGTCAGTATAAAGCTGGAGGTGAACTGGATTGTAGTCAGAGGAGAGTGCCGCCTCAGTATAAATTTCAAAGTAATATTTATTATTCTTCAGGAGTGCAAAATCTAGTATATTGCTAGTTCCTCTGAGCGCCGTTCGTGTGGGTTCAGAAGGCGCCCCCAAGTCAATGTTTTGGTTTAAAAGATATCTGAAAATATTGTTCCCACTTTTATTAGCTCTTGGGCAGTGCCAATAGCGGTGTTTACTATTAAAATCTCCCGCAATGACCGTAGGAATATTTTCCTCGAAAAGCTTATCTAGAGCTTCCCTGGTAATAGTGTGTTTGGGATGATTGTATAGCGCCGTAAATTTAATCGGGTTATTTTTTGTTTGAATTATAACCGAGTGCGCTTCCATGCCATCCTCTGTGTTGCATATCGCTTCACTTTGCTCTAGTTTATCTTTCACTGCAATCAAAATTCCCCCACTTTGGGAGGTTTTGTCTTTTCTGTAAACCTTGTAGTTGGGAATTTTGAATTTAATTCTGTCCATTAGCCAGGATTCATTAATTAGCGCAATGTCAATTTTTTTGTATTTTAGGTAGGCTAAGAATTCTCTATGCTGCCTTTTGATGCCTTGCGCATTCCAAATTAATATGTTAAGTCCATTTGTTTCAGAGGAAAAAAATTCATCCTCGGTTTTTTCATCATTTTTTACTGTATCAATTTTATTTATATTGCTGTTAATTTCGATAACTTGGTCAGAATTACAATTGATTGCTTCCTTGCTTTTGACCAGTTTGGCAGCTAATTCTGCTATTTGATTGATGGTCCATTCACCATTTTTTTGTTTTTTATCGGTTTCTCCATTTATTTTTTTTTTCCGTAAGTTTCTCACTCGTGGACATTCCTTTAACTTTTTTAATTAATAGGTCAAATCTGCTTTCTTCCTCAGAGAATGAGGGAAAGGTTTCACTAAGAGGGCGATTTTCTTCTTCAGAGAAGGAGGAAAATGAAAATGATCGGCCCCTAAAAATGCCGTTGTTTTTTTTTTCCCCTTTCCTCAGAGAAGGTGGAAAATGAGAATGAACGGCCCCTAAAAATGCCGTTGTTTTTTTTCCCCCTTTCCTCAGAGAAGGAGGAAGATGAGAATGAACGGCTCCTAAATATGCCGTTGTTTTTTTACCCCCTTCCTCAGAGAAGGAGGAAAATGAACGGCCCTTAAAAATGCCGTTGTTTTTTCCCCCTTCCTCAGAGAAGGAGGAAAATGAACGGCCCTTAAAAATGCCGTTGTTTTTTTTCCCCCCTTCCTCAGAGAAAGAGGAAAATGAACGGCCCCTAAATATGCCGTTGTTTTTTTCTTCATCGTTGTTATTAGCATACTGCAATTGAGCCTCTTCATTACAGTTATTTTTTTCTGCCTCTTTAATTTCTTTGCTAAGCCTGCCAGCGAAATATTTTGGTTTTTCCACGGTTGGAGTAACCAGTTTTTTTTTGCTTATGCGTAGCATTTTCATCTATATTTTTTATCAACATCAACAATTAATTTCTCTATCACTTTTGTGTTTTGGAATTTTTTTGCGATATTTTTTTATTTTTTCTTGGGGCACAGAATTCTGTATCAGGCTCTTAAAAGGGCCTTTTTTTTTTTCTCGCCTAGATATTTGTCAACATCGGCAATCAATTTCTCTGTCACATTTGTGTTTTGGAAATTTTTGCGATGTTTTTCAATCCTTTCTTTTAGCACAGAGTTCTGTACCTTGCTTTTAGGGACAACTCTTTTTTTTTCTCTGTGTAATAAATTAATATTACGCAGGTATTTATTTGTGTCATTTTTCATTAATTCTGTGTCATTTACAGCATTCTTTATTTTTGAGCTTAACTTATGCTCATAAGATGACTGAGGTTGTTCTTTTATTTCAACCCTTTTTGTGTTTTGTATTTGCACAGTAACTTTATTGAAAAAAGTACTCGGCCCCAAAAAGGGCCTTTTTTTTTTTTTCATTGCAAAAGCCTGACGCCGAAGCTGTCTCAGGTCTGTTTACTATAAAACCTTCCTCTTGGGTAAGGTTGTCCGGAATTTTCTCGGACTTTTCATAAATCATATCTGGTATTTTCTCAGATATTCCATCGCCCGGGCATCCCACCGGTGTTTTATTGAAATCTGAAAATTTTACAAATATCCCATCGCCCGGGCATCTCTCCGGTGTTTTAATGATATCTGAGATTTTATCAGATATCCCATCGCCCGAGCATCTCTTCGGTGTTTTAATGATATTTGTAATTTTTTCAGAAATCCCATCGCCCGGGCATCTCACCGGTGTTTTTCATATCTGATATTTTCTCAGATATTATGTCTGGAATTGGCACAGACATACAAGAGTCATCGACAACTTTTTTGTCAGATGACGTGCCTAGAATTTTCTGAGGCACAGAATAAGAAAGTTTTTTACCTACCAATCTTCTTCTTGTTCTTTTTTGGATACTATGACAAAGTTCCGGCGGAAGGTTCTTAATTCTTCTAGATCTTCTTGGATCTGGCTTTTCAGTTGACTCCGGATTTCCCGTGAAAGTAGATGTGGAACGGGAAACGGCATCGCTTTTCTTGGCGTCAGGCTTTTGCTCTACAACATCAGAACTTGAAATTCTCTTAATTTTTTTCGATGGGCTTGAAGCTGAAACGAAGAGAAGTGGATTCGAGAAAATTTTAATTGAGCTTTGAAAAAAGCTTAACAACTAAAAGATCCCCTAACCGGACTGATTCGGATAGACTGGTAACCCAGAAACTATCTAATCGCAGAACAAGACGAACGGCCGACGACGACGAAAAGCTTGCACTAAAGTTCACTCGCAGGAGCTCACACGATGTGCGACCTTCCTGCACGGAATCCAATGCTTCATTAGAGAGATATTTCCTATCTGAGGTTGAGAGACCTGAACCCTCAGCGCTCTGCGCCTTTTGTCAGGTGAAAAAGAGAAATATTAGATGTTTGGGAACAGATTTCCCTGATAGAATAGTACGAAAGAAAAGTATGGAAATATTAGAGGAGAGGGAGTAGACGGTTACCCGTTAAGAAGTGAAGTTGTAAGCTGCCCTACATACTTACCTGTAACAACAAGCCATTTCAAGTGCTATTTCAAATTTTGTATTAAGAACTGAACTGCGGTGTGATGTAATATACATCTCCTTGCAGTGTTTGTCTTAATCTATCCTTCCCAATTGCAGCCTATCGGACATGGCGAGAACCTCTTTGGGTTCTACTTTTATCCAGGCTTAGTGCAATTGTTCCGGGGGGCTTAATAGAAAAATTTTGAATAAGCAAGTTTATGAAAATATAAGAATATTGTACATATTTAAAATTTTGGAATCTGGGGCAAATATTCTTTTGCAATAGTTGCTCTTAGCCTTGTAACTACATCCCATCACAATTGTGTGATTTTCAGTTGTTTAGGCTGTTTCTTGCTTTGTTGCAATCCAGTGGTTTACACTTAGCATGCCCTCGCACACTTCGTGTCTCCCACCTTCATGCAATTAAAGTTTTAGATAATTAAACAATCATTAGAAAAAGAATTTCCGCTTCCTAAAAAAATAGGGCACACATATAATATTCCAGCATAATACAGTATGATCAGGCACCACTAGAAAACACTTTTTTTTTATTTATTTATTTTTTTTTTTTAAATTAATTAATTTTTTTTTTTTTTTTTCATATGCACACTATGAATTGAATAGTACACTTTGTACTAACTCTTTTACTGGAAAACCTTACTTCTCTTTAGTTTTTCTGGCTTTAACACCTCTCATGTTGTAACCAGGTGGTGTTTCAGTTTTTCTAGTTAACTGAGTTAGAGTTGGTTTTTTCTTTTCTGGCCCTTTAGCCGTTTCTGGTTTGTTTTGATTTGTTTTTAGGATTTTTTTTTGTTTGTGTCTGTGTGTTACTTTTTGCTTCAATGATTTTTTCACCATATCTGTTTACTTCATTGGTAGCTTTTATTCCCACATTTTCTTTTTCTTGTTCTGTATGTTGTGCTCTTTCCATGATTTTATCTGAGTCTTGCATATCCTCATAAGAATCTGCTTCATCTTCTGATTGTGTGTGTGTACTATGTGTACTGTTTGTTGTTGTGTCTTCTTCTGATGTATTTTGTTGTGTTGAAGTGTCTGTATTTTGTTGTGTTGAAGTATCTGTGGTGTCTTCTTCAACTGGATGTTGTTTATGTATGTTTTGAATTGCTTCAGCAAATGTTTTGTTAATTTCTTCTGGTTGTGTGTGTTGTCGTGGTGTGGAGGTATTTATAGAAGGAAATTCTTGATTGAATTCTTTGTCTCTTTGCTCTAGTTGAGATTTTTTATCTTGATCTCTTATTTGTTGTTTTTTAGGGCATTGGTGTAATTTATGTGTAGTGCTATTGCACCCTCTGCATGATTCATTACACACACTAGAAGTGTGTCCTCTTTTATTGCAATTAATGCAGTAACTCTTGCTGCAGTTTTCTATTGGGTGCTCTTCAGAGTCACACTTCCTGCAAGTTGGGTTCTGGCCTCTGTAGGTGACTTTTCCCACATGAGAACCTAGTCTTAAAAAAGATGGGATGTTTCTATTTATTTTCATTTTCACAATTCTGTTTCCATTAAGAATCCCTTTGAATTCTGGACATATCCTATCTGTATATCTTTGATATACTATTTCAATTTCTTGTCCTTCTGGACCAAATGGTGCAAGCATGTTCTTTATTGCATCTTCTGAGTAACTTAAGGGGATATGTCTGATCATGATACTAGCAACAGCTTTAGTATTTGTTATAGGGATCTTCTCTCCATCATCTAAGATCAGGTTCTCACGTTGGCTCACCTCTTGATAGTGCTTTTGGGATTTGATGGAGACGTGAAGCTGGTTCACGTCACTCATCATTTCTATTCCAATTATTTGTCCTGCTGCTGTAAGGACATCATTAACTGCCCTTACCTCTAAAACTGCTTGTTGCAAGCTATTACATGGTAAAATTATTACATGCTTAGCAGTGGCTATTACCTCATCGGTATTCATGATCTTTGAATTTATTTTCTCTCCGCAGAAAAATGCCCGGTACATCTGTGCCACAGAAGAGCACAGGGGGAAAGGAAGGAAAGGACACGGGAGAGGGGAACCTGGAAAAAAATTATCACACACAGAACATCTTTCCCAGAGAAGAATCGTCTTTGAACTCCGGGTAAGACAAAACTGGCCATTTGCTCAGTGTTGCTCGCCAGCCAATGAGAGAAAAGATTTTTCCCCATTGGTTTACAGAATTTTTTCACTGGTTTACTTTTGTTGATTCTTGACAGGCATGTCAGATTAACCATAGCTGAGGTGGTGTGATCACAAAGTTACACCGATCGAGGTTTCAGATGCAACATTTTGCTCGGCTCTTAAAAGGGCCTTTTTTTTTTTTTTTTTTGTTTTGTTTTGTTTTTTTAATTAAGGAAAAACAACAACAAATTTTAACATAAAAGGCAAGACCAACAATACCTTGTTGTTTTTTTTAAGGGCAGAGATATTTAGTACAAAAAAGATAAATCTTTTATGCAACATTTTGCTCGGCCCTTAAAAAAGCCCTTTTTTTTTTTTTCTCATTTTAATTTAACTAGGTTTCTTCACATGGGTGAAGTATGTTTTCAAAACAGAGTACGGCTCTTAGAGGATCCCACCCCCCCTTTTTTTTTTTTTTTTTTTTATTTAACGAGATTAATTCACATGTGTGAAGTAAATTTGCAATCAGAGTAAGGCCCTTAAAAGAGCCTTTTTTTTTTTTTTTTTATCAGAAATTCTTCATAGGTGAGAAATAACCTCTAAACCTAGTCCCAGTTATTGTTATTTTTTGCTAGGGTAGCTATGAATTGTGTTAAAAAATTCTGTGAATTGGTTTACAGAATTTTTTCACAGGTTTACTTTTGTTGCTTCTTGACAGGCATGTCAGAGTAACCATAGCTTGGGGTGGTGTGATCACAAACAGAGTAACCATAGCTTGGGGTGGTGTGATCACAAACAGAGTAACCATAGCTTGGGGTGGTGTGATCACAAAATTACACCGATCGAGGTTTAAGATACTCGTTTAGAGTATGCAACATTTTGTCGGCCCTTAAAAGAGCCTTTTTTTTTTTTTTTTTTTTTATCAGAAATTCTTCATAGGTGAGAAATAACCTCTAAGCCTAGTCCCAATTATTGTTATTTTTTTTGCTAGGGTAGCTGTGAATTGGGTTCATTTCTGGAACTTTATTTAAGATAGTTTTTGGCCTTTTATAACTGTCAGTTTCATTGACAGTATAGTTAATGGCCGCTCTGACCAGAGGATTAGGATGAATCTTAGCTTTTTCATAGTATCTGTAAGCTAAGTCATACATCGTGTAATGGATGGAATTAATATTTAGCATGCTTCGGATAGCATGGTTTGAAGTTCTTCCATCAAGTCCAACCATATATCGTAGGGTTTTATTTTGAAATGAGGTAATCTTATTTTTCTGCTGTTTGTTGCAGTTACCCCAGATAGGACAGGCATAAGTAATAACAGGGCTGATACAGGCTTTCCATATCAAAGTTTTGTTTTTCCTGCTAAGCCTTTTATTTTTTATTATTGGCTGGAGACTTCCTCTGATCTTAAGGGATTTGGACACAGTTTCTTTAATATGCTTGTTCCAGTTTAGGTTGTGGTCCATAAAAAGTCCTAAATATTTAACATCATTTACCCAAGGTATTTTTTTTTTTTTTATACATTTCTATTTCTAAGTCTGGATTGTGATTGCATTTAATCCTAGAAAATAGAATTGCTTGAGTTTTTTCGGTATTGATTTTAATTTTCCAATCTAAGAAATATTTCTCAAGTTTTTCAACATAATGTTGCAACATGAAAGTTGCTTGATTTTTATTTTTGGAAGTATAAGCGAGTGCAGTGTCATCAGCATAGAGAGCTGTAGTCAGATTCCTGTTATTATAGTTGGGAAAGTCTGACGTAAAGATAGAATACAGCGTTGGTGCGAGTACACTGCCTTGAGGTACACCAGCTTCGATTTTTTTTTAACGATTTTTTCCCATTGATTTTTACACAGAATGTTCTGTTAGTGAGGTATGATTTGATTATGTGTATAATCCAGGGTGGGAAATCATGTGCTATTAGCTTGTAGATAATTGCCTCATGTGGGCATTTATCGAATGCTTTTGCCACATCCAGAAATATGGCTGTTGTGTGTTCCTTTTTTATAATTCCTTCAGCACATTTTTCAGTTATTCTAGAGAGTTGGTGCACCGTGGAGTGTTTATCTCTAAAACCTCCTTGAGTAAATGGAATTACTGGGAATTCCTCACAGAATTGTTGCATTCTAATAAGAATTATTTTTCAAAGATTTTTCCCATGGTTGGGAGCAACGAAATCGGTCTGTGATTTTCAGGAATTGCCGGGTTTTTGCCTGGCTTGGGTAAAAGTATTACCTCTGCTGTCTTCCAAATATCAGGGAAGTAGTTTATTTTAATGGCACAATTGTATATTTTAGTAAGGGTTTGCACATATTCTTCCGATAATGTTTTCATAATTTTATTATTTATGCCATCATTGCCTGGTGCCTTTTTATTTTTAAGATTATTAATATGAAACCTAACTTCCCTTTCACTGATGGGTAGTGGTTTTTCAAAGTCAGGAGGAAAAAAAATTTTTTTTTGGCCCTTAAAAGGCCTTTTTTTATTTCTTATCTTTTCAGTTTCTGGCGTTCCGGACCCGCGAGAGGTCGTAGCACCTTTAACTTGTCTATCGGACGTAAAAGAGGCCGTAGCATTTTGTACTTTTGGCTGTTGTTTTCTTTGCCTTGTGCTTCTATTTTTTTTAAAAGAGACTTTCTGTTTGCTTTTAATTGGGGATGTTAATACAGGTTTTTTTTTACTAGTAAATTCTTCATAGAGTTGTGCACTTTGGGCGATAACTCTAGAATTTTCTACATCCTCCGCGTGTCTAAAATAAGTATTCAGGGCCTTTTTCATTTTAATGGCTACATCAGTGTCAGGGATGTCATTTATTTTAAACTGTTTTTCTAGTGAGTTTGCAAAAATTTCTGCTTTTTCTTCGTCAGTTCTAACTACCGTCCCATCTTCTTTTTGAAGGGGTGGGAGTAATTTGACATTTTTATTTTGCAAGCTCGACGTGAGATTCCATAGAGTCATTTTGTTTTTTTATCCGAATTTTCAGAGTAGTCAATATGAGCCTCCTCTAATACTTGACCCCATGACCCATTCTCGAATTTTCTGATTTCTCTTTTAATTTGTCTATTTATGCAGCAATAAAGGTCATAGAACGTTTTATTTCTTGTTCTTTGCCACTTGCTTCGGTACCTATTTTTTTCTTTTATAAGTTCCAAAATTTCTTTGGGTAAATAGTACGGATTTTTTTTTTCTCTTTAGCAGGAGTTTGACATTCTTCCATAATTTTTTTAATGGAGAGGTTAAAGAGTTTAATAGCTGTGTCAGTTTCTTCTTTGCTATTACAGTCTCCAATTACTGGGGGTGGCACTAGTTTAATTTTCCCTTCAAATTGCTTGAAGTTAGTGACCATTTTGGGTGCTACCTTCACAGTTTTGTCAGTATAAAGCTGGAGGTGAACTGGATTGTGGTCAGAGGAGAGTGCCGCCTCAGTATGAATTTCAAAGTAATATTTATTATTCTTCAGGAGTGCAAAATCTAGTATATTGCTAGTTCCTCTGAGCGCCGTTCGTGTGGGTTCAGAAGGCGCCCCCAAGTCAATGTTTTGGTTTAAAAGATATCTGAAAATATTGTTCCCACTTTTATTAGCTCTTGGGCAGTGCCAATAGCGGTGTTTACTATTAAAATCTCCCGCAATGACCGTAGGAATATTTTCTTCGAAAAGCTTATCTAGAGCTTCCCTGGTAATAGTGTGTTTGGGATGATTGTATAGTGCCGTAAATTTAATCGGGTTATTTTTTGTTTGAATAATAACCGAGTGCGCTTCCATGCCATCCTCTGTGTTGCATATCGCTTCACTTTGCTCTAGTTTATCTTTCACTGCGATCAAAATTCCCCCACTTTGGGAGGTTTTGTCTTTTCTGTAAACCTTGTAGTTGGGAATTTTGAATTTAATTCTGTCCGTTAGCCAGGATTCATTAATTAGCGCAATATCAATTTTTTTGTATTTTAGGTAGGCTAAGAATTCTCTATGCTGCCTTTTGATGCCTTGCGCATTCCAAATTAATATGTTAAGTCCATTTGTTTCAGAGGAAAGAAATTCGTCCTCGGTTTTTTTTTCATCATTTTTTACTGTATCAATTTTATTTATATTGCTGTTAATTTCGATAACTTGGTCAGAATTGCAATTGATTGCTTCCTTGCTTTTGACCAGTTTGGCAGCTAATTCTGCTATTTGATTGATGGTCCATTCAACATTTTTTTGTTTTTTATCGGTTTCTCCATTTATTTTTTTTTCCGTAAGTTTCTCACTCGTGGACATTCCTTTAACTTTTTTAATTAATAGGTCAAATTTGCTTTCTTCCTCAGAGAATGAGGGAAAGGTTTCACTAAGAGGGCGTTTTTCTTCCTCAGAGAAGGAGGAAAATGAACGGCCCTTAAAAATGCCGTTGTTTTTTTCCCCCTTCCTCAGAGAAGGAGGAAAATGAACGGCCCTTAAAAATGCCGTTGTTTTTTTTTCCCCCTTCCTCAGAGAAAGAGGAAAATGAACGGTCCCTAAATATGCCGTTGTTTTTTCTTCATCGTTGTTATTAGCATACTGCAATTGAGCCTCTTCATTACAGTTATTTTTTTCTGCCTCTTTAATTTCTTTGCTAAGCCTGCCAGCGAAATATTTTGGTTTTTCCACGGTTGGAGTAACCAGTTTTTTTGCTTATGCGTAGCATTTTCATCTATATTTTTATCAACATCAACAATTAATTTCTCTATCACTTTTGTGCTTTGGAATTTTTTTGCGATATTTTTTTATTTCTTCTTGGGGCACAGAATTCTGTATCAGGCCCTTAAAAGGGCCTTTTTTTTTCTCGCCTAGATATTTGTCAACATCGGCAATCAATTTCTCTGTCACATTTGTGTTGTGGAAATTTTTGCGATGTTTTTCAATCCTTTCTTTTAGCACAGAGTTCTGTACATTGCTTTTAGGGACAACTCTTTTTTTTTTCTCTGTGTAATAAATTAATATTACGCAGGTATTTATTTGTGTCATTTTTCATTAATTCTGTGTCATTTACAGCATTCTTTATTTTTGAGCTTAACTTATGCTCATAAGATGACTGAGGTTGTTCTTTTATTTCAACCCTTTTTGTGTTTTGTATTTGCACAGTAACTTTATTGAAAAATGTACTCGGCCCCAAAAAGGGCCTTTTTTTTTTTTTTTTCCTTGCAAAAGCCTGACGCCGAAGCTGTCTCAGGTCTGTTTTCTATAAAACCTTCCTCTTGGGTAAGGTTGTCCGGAATTTTCTCGGATTTTTCATAAATCATATCTGGTATTTTCTCAGATATTCCATCGCCCGGGCATCCCACCGGTGTTTTATTGAAATCTGAAAATTTTACAAATATCCCATCGCCCGGGCATCTCTCCGGTGTTTTAATGATATCTGAGATTTTATCAGATATCCCATCGCCCGAGCATCTCTTCGGTGTTTTAATGATATTTGTAATTTTTTCAGAAATCCCATCGCCCGGGCATCTCACCGGTGTTTTTTTCATATCTGACATTTTCTCAGATATTATGTCTGGAATTGGCACAGACATACAAGAGTCATCGACAACTTTTTTGTCAGATGACGTGCCTAGAATTTTCTGAGGCACAGAATAAGAAAGTTTTTTACCTACCAATCTTCTTCTTGTTCTTTTTTGGATACTATGACAAAGTTCCGGCGGAAGGTTCTTAATTCTTCAAGATCTTCTTGGATCTGGCTTTTCAGTTGACTCCGGATTTCCCGTGAAAGTAGATGTGGAACGGGAAACGGCATCGCTTTTCTTGGCGTCAGGCTTTTGCTCTACAACATCAGAACTTGAAATTCTCTTAATTTTTTTCGATGGGCTTGAAGCTGAAACGAAGAGAAGTGGATTCGAGAAAATTTTAATTGAGCTTTGAAAATAGCTTAACAACTAAAAGATCCCCTAACCGGACTGATTCGGATAGACTGGTAACCCAGAAACTATCTAATCGCAGAACAAGACGAACGGCCGACGACGACGAAAAGCTTGCACTAAAGTTCACTCGCAGGAGCTCACACGATGTGCGACCTTCCTGCACGGAATCCAAAGGGCAACGAATGCTTCATTAGCTCTGCGTCAACCCTTATAAACGCTGGAGTAGGATTACGACAGCATTAGGAAGCAGCCAATCAGGTAAAAGAATGTCTATAATTGGCTGTAACAACTGATACGCAGCTGACATGAATTTCAATGTGTTTGTTGATGGTGTAAGTTAAAACTAAAAAATGATTTGCAACGATAACTATGTTCATAATCGACGGACTCTTGAAATAATTTATCGTTATTTATTCTTGAATAATCACACGACTACTAAAACGCTAATCTAAGTTCACTGATAATACTAAAAATAGAATGAATGAGTTATTAATCAACAACGATTCCGCACTTTAAGTTATTGCGTATTTTCACTTTCTGTTTAGTTTGTTTTAAACAGTCCTTATCGTGATTTGTCATCCATTTGGCACTTAACAGAAAACGGTTTATATTCCATCAAGAATCCTTTTAGGTGATTATAATACATGTATTCCTTTAGAGCACTTTTTGTAAGAACAACAAACAGCGAGTTTCCACATATCATTGCGACGCCATCCCAGCCAACCCAGGGTCGTGATCCCATAATCCTCTGCTACGAGCTGCTGGCTGGTCGGCATCCACGCAAACATGAACCGAAACTCACAAATGTAAACTTGCAGTAGGTTTTCGACGAAAATAAAAGAAACAAGCAAAGGACTCCATCATCCAACATTTGTCAAACCCCACATTTTATGTCATATCTAAAGAACAAAAGTAGTTAGAGGAAAAACTAAGACATTTTTGTAATCTCCGTTAAATTTCGCATCTAACGACATATAAATGATAAAATAACTGTGAAATTAGTTAGTTAAAAAATGAAATTAGTTAGTTAAAAATAAAAACCTGTGAAAACTTAAAAATTCACAGTTTTTGCAGGTGATGCAATACTATTGCACATCACTGGATGTATTCATAATCGACAGATTTCAGAAATAATAATATTGTTACGTTTGAATTACTTTTCTGTAGGTATTTATTCCTAAATATTCATACGATGACAAAATTATATTTCACTGTTAACGGAAACAATAATACATTAATCGTAGGGCAAGAGGGTTCTTATTCAATACGGACTGTCTTCACTCTATTTTACGGCGTATTAATGGTTTACAATTCTTTAAACTGTGCACTTACCGTGATTTAAGTTGTCTGTTATAACAAATGGTATCCTGCTTTTGCAATTTGGCACAACACAACTCAAATACAGATGAAAACATTGGATTACATCTTCGCTCTACTTCGTTTAGAAATAACAATTCACTCACACAAATGTTTCTTTCAGAAAGTTTCTCCACCGACGCCATAAAAACCGTCTAGGGGTCTTCCCCGCATTCCTTGCGTCTCATTTTCCATGGCAACGTCCACAATATTACATTTCTCTGAAACAGTTTATGAAAAAGCCCTTATGATGCCGGAATATACTCGCAACCGAAAGAAAATTTGTACGTCGCGATCGGCCCGGAGAAATTTATGAGGTTCTTCTAGACTGTAAAAAAAATTGTGGCGGAAGGGGTCTTCCTTTTCACTGAGTGAGCTTCACTATCTGATTATTTAACAAGTCGTCTTTGTTTTGTGAAGCGAAAAAAAAATTTTTTTTTATCCAAGATCAAAATGCTAAACCTTCTAGTACATGCCCGGCCAAGCCCGGAATGTGTCACTTAACTGATGGGGAAAATTCCCGGGTCGCGCCAGCCCTGTGCAGACCTCTAACGTACAGAAGACCAGAAAAATATCGCTTATCGGAATGCAAAAGAGGAAAGAATGTGTTTTAAGAATTTAATTTTTTTAATTTCAGTCAATACAAATGAATCACCGAACGTTCGAAATGTCTGAAAGAAGCAATTATATCGCATTCTTTTGCACTTCATTGGGAAAATATTTGTATCGCGTAGTGTCACACGGAGAGTATCACCATACCCAACGTAAACAAACCCGCAGACAACTGCCGTGGAAGAAACCAAGTGACACTTCTAAAGTGCAGCCATGGAATCTAACTGATTTCCATTCACAAACTTAGAAGTAGTCTGGGTTGCCGCTTTTTGAACTGACGCTTCCTAATCTGATACTGCAACACACACGATGAAGTTCGCTTCCCCTTGCGCTGAAGTGAAAGTTACAGTGTACTTATCTCGCAATATTCCCACAGAGCAACATAGATTATTAATGCGTTTTGCTGCATTCCAAATCTAGTTTTTTTTACGCTTGTCTCGGTCTGCTTGCTTTTAGTGTACTTTACTTAGGGATTTTTCCCTCACCAATGCATAGACTGCGCAATTTTTATTCTCTGGGCTTTAAATGGGACAGTCATGATTAATAAGTTATTTACTATCTGTCAGGAACGAAAAATATTTCGCAACTTCCCCTTTACGGGAAAGAAAAATTGCGTAGCTTTTTTTCTGAAATAAGTAGTGTTACCTTAAAAAATGTCTGGTCCATCGGACCGCCGTCATTTTGATTTTGGTGATCCGAGTCGATTTTTACTAGCCTCGGACCAGCAGTCTACCAAAGAATTTGAACGCTGTCCATGATATTAGGAGTAACACATCTGCCAGTGCTTGCTGGTGACGACGCATGCGCAAAAACGCAACCTTAGGACTACCGGGGTAGGCGATCCACGTTGCGCATCTGTTGTTAGACCAAAAGACGTTGTTTCAAACTAAACTGTTTGTTTATGAACTAATAGGTTCATTGCCACCTATTTTTATTGCATACAAAATAATTAAAATGTAAAAATATCTCTCCGGATTTTATAGTTTGGCGACACATTACCAGCCAGATTGGAGAATTCTCCATTGTGATACAGAACGTACGCCAAAGGAAAGTGAAAACTGTAGGTGCAGAGGATAAATTGCTTTGTGGCAAAATTTTTATTCATTTCGCACTTTGTGTTGCCATATTGAAGTAGCTTATCGCTCTCCTTCACTGCACCGTAAAACCCCTCCATGAAGTTCTGCAAATATAAGTTTCCTCATCAATTTTAACATTTCAGATTAGAAGTCTTGCTCTTCCAAGTTTGTAAGACGTTCGCTTCTTTGATCTCACTTCCTTCTTACAGGCTGATTTCATACCTGGATTCACCGGTTCATATCATTCTTGCTTTCCTGTTTATTTTAATATTCCCTTTTCAATATTTATTTCGCCCTGGAGCAGTTTTGTAGTCGCATGATCATCATCCTCCTTACCATAACATTTTCCCTCTGTCAGTCAATACGACTTTTTCTTTTTAAATCACTGTTAGGTTGTGGTTGATGCTGGAGGAATGTACGGGTTCGTTCTTGCAATGCATGCTTTCTTTTCGTTCACACTCTGCCGAACGCCTTTTGATGATTTTTATAGATTTTTAAGCTGACTCCTTAAGATGTTATGCCATGTATGGACGACAAACACCGTTCTTGAATTCAATTCCAAACTACTAGCAGAATACAAAGTTTCTCTCAAATTAATATCAATGTTTACAGAAATATTTGAGCATATTTCCTTCATTACGTTCCCGTGTACACTTATAATCATATTTCCCCTATACTTATGTATAATCATATCTGCAGCATGGTTATACCGTCATCGAATCTAGCTTTTACTTTTAGAGCGAAAGTCCTAGCCAGAAGCTATTTTGAACACCCAGGTTATTATGTACAACGGCCGTTCCATAAAAACCGAGAGTAATTTTTTTCAGTTGGCAACATTGCGAAGGGGAAATAACCACGCAGACGACTAACTGAATTAAGGAAGTATCTGTGGCAACAGTTATTAACTGTGGTAGATTATCCTGGTTTTGTTATTGCGCAGTTGTTTAACGTACGTCTGCATTTCGCCATAGAGCTACGGAGGTGAGTGATTCAGAGTTAATAAGTGAAATGCGTTGTGCGAGAAAATTTTGCTATCATTTGGGTAAAATGGCTCTAGAAACAGTTGATTTAATGAAAAAAGCTTACAAAGATAAATGTTTGGGGGAGTCAAAGTTTACAATTTTAATCATGTCAACGATTAAATTTTAATTCATGGCGCCATCTTCTAAATGGCGCCATGATTTTAAAACAAGTTTGTAAAATCATGCAGTGCATTGATTATAATACGCTTTCCAACATTCCAGAAATAATTACTCAAGTTATGAGAATAATGGCTGTGGAATAAATCTCCATCCTGTGCCCTGACCTTTGATCCTATTTCGATGATATTCAACAGAACCGGTTCGGTATACCTCCGAAATAACATGATAACGTTTTGTCGCAATCGAAGCATTTTTACGTAAGTTATGATGTATAAGGGCTATGCAATAGATCCCGCTCCTGTGTCCTAACCTTTGACCCCATTTCACCCATTTTCAATACAATTCGTCCCCATGCAAGCCCCTACAACGTACTGACATTTCATCAAAATCGAAGCATTTTTACGTAAGTTATGATGCATAATGGCGATGGAAGTGATTCCGCTTCTATGTCCTGACCTTTGACCCCATTTCGCCCATTTTCAATAGAATTTGTCGCCAGGTGGTCCCGTACCACATACAAAAATTTCGTCGAAATCGAACCTTTTTTACGTTAGTTATGACGCATAAGAGCAGTGGAATCGATCCCGCTCCAATGTCCTGACCTTCGACCCCATTTCGTTCACTTTAAATAGGGTTCCTTCCCAGGTGATCCCCTACCAGATACTAAAATGTCATCGAAATCGAGCTATTGTTACGCGAGTTATCGTGCGGACGGACATACGCACACAACGCGTAACGTAATTAGGCAGATGGAAATCGCGAACATCTGTTCGCAAGAGTGTGACGTCATAACACTTTAATAGGATTCGCACACAACGCGTGACGTAATGAGACAGAAGGTGTGACCTCGCGCTAACATTCTCAAACGCGAGATTGTGACGTCATAAGATTTCTAAGCATTGGTAACATTAATGGAAAAACGCCATGACACTGAAAACATTATAATTCGGGGTGGTTATTTAATCCCCTAAACGAATTCTCCTAAAGTCGAGATCAACCTAAATCGATTTCTAGTGCCAGGAAACGGTAGGTTAACGACTTTCATTAAAATTCTTAGAGCCGTTTTCAAAATAAAATGTATATACATTCATACAAGAATTGCTACTTTAAGGTGGACGTCAAGTAATTTTGCTTCCTATACTTCCAATGGAAAAACTTCTGTAGACATTTTCTTCACAATTAATGCGTTCCCAAGGATGAAAGTTTGAACATCGATTAAAATAGCTTCATTTCATAACTTGGAATACTTAATATTTTCTAAACCATAACCGTAATTATGCAATCCAACATTTATTTGTCCACTGACGTCATCAAAGTACAGGTCGCGCCATCCAGTTATCGTGCGGACGGACGGACAAAGCTGGAGCATACACGATTCTTCAACCTACGGTTGGAAAGTGTAAAAAAGGGCGTTTGTCGGCAGGACCCGCTCCTAGATCAATCAAATTCAACGAAAGAAGTATAAACACTTTTTGACATTTCCTGTCGCCATCAGACAGTTAACAACTGTGCTTGGAGTCAGAGGCGAATGCTACCAGTTAATTGTCCTGGTTAGGCCGTAGTTCGTGCGAGGCATGTGTGGTGTGCTACAGAGGTGGAAACAGGTCACGTGTCATCTGGTCAACAATTTCTTGCAGATCAAACGGGTGGAGTCAAGGTGTTCCTGACCCGGTTTTCGTTCAGTTTTATTTTCGGAAAGAAAAAAAAAATATTTCAAAGATTTCAGATGTCTTTGAAATAATATTTTAATGCTTCAGAGTATGAGCCAGGAACTTGCTGACAAAAATAAAGAAGTGGGATTAAAAATGAACTTTCAGTAGACAAAACTGAAGTATAATGCTTTTACAAGGAATAGATATTTATCGATTGATGGGGAAAAGCTGGAGATAACTCATATTTACCTTGGGCAGTAGATATCAAGCGAGGGTCACATTGGCGAAAAAATTAATTGACGTAAAAAACTTGGTTGGATAGCTTTTGGAAGAAACAGTACAATTTTTAAGAGCAATATGTCATTATGTCTTAAAAGAAAAGTGTTTAATCAATGCATCATTTCAGTGCTTATGTACGCATCAGAGACGTGGACCTTAACTAAAAAAGACATACAAAGACTGCAGACAACTGAAAGAAGCATGGCGAGATGCATGCTTGGTGTAACCAAAAAAGGTAAAAAGAGGAACTCGTGCATAAGGAAAATAACAAGAGTGGAAGACATCACGATCAGAGTCAAATCCCTCAAATAGCAATGGGCTGGACAGTTTGCCAGGAGAACGGTACACCTATGAACAACCGAAATTTTAGCATGGATTCTAAGGGACAGGTAAAGACGCAGAAGAAGACCATGTGGGAGATGGGTGGATGGAGGAGACTGGCCCAAGACAGTCTGTTGTTAAAGAAAGTTGGAGACCTTCATCCAGTAGCGGACTGATTTTAGACTGGATTCCAAGGAACAAAAAAAGACCCAGCAGAAGGCCACATGGGAGATGGGTAGATAGAGGAGACTGGCCCAAGACAGTCTGTTGTTAAAAAAGTTGGGGAGACCTTCATCCAGTAGCGGACTGATTTTAGACTGGCTTTCAAAGGACAGAAGAAGACCCCATGGGAGATGGGTATGGGTGGATGGAGGAGACTGGCCCAAGTCAGTCTGTTGTTAAAGAAAGTTGGGGCAACCTTCATTCAGAAGTGCATTAATAATAATTGACATTGATGATGATGATATATTTGAATTTATAGTTCAAAACAAATTTGTCCGGGCCAGGTCCGGTTCGGGTCCAGATATGTGACTAATGTCCCTAAATTATGGAGAGGAGACAGCTTTATAGTCCTCAGAGTTACTCATTGTGGTAGGTAAACCCCATAACCGAAAAAAAGTTCTGCTGAAGCTTGGGGGATATTTTTGGTCTGCTTCTTGATCTATCTTGGGGCCAGTGACTCTAAATTAGAGACATGCTACTCTTTTTAACCTTAGATGATCGAGGGTGTCATTTTACCCGAAAACGAAATGAACATATTGTGCTCACTTTGGTCTCTGTTGTGACGATACGGAAAAAATTATGATTTAAAAATGTTTAGATAAACATAATGCCCCAGTTAAATTGTACAGAAGTATCAAATATTGCCGTACAAACTATCTCGTTACTAAATGTTCAACAATTAGGAAGAAAATATCCTTAAAAACACTGAAGATGGTAACATTACAAAGAAAAGACGTCATTGGTTTTCTGTTTAAATAGCTGATTTTATCTCAAGTCAAATGAATTATCCTGGAAGAGGGGACGCCATATTATTATCCCCTTGACCGTGCTCAATTACTTCTAAAGGCACAAGAGCATTTTCACTCGCATCGCTTTTATTCTTTTCTCAGAAGAGCCTGGCTTACTGGAAATCGAACAGAACATTCTCTCCGGGCAGTAATTGCTGCAGGGGCAATTACTACCCCAAGAGAATGGTCTATGTCGATGGCCAGTTGCAAATATATCAGCATCATACGGTTACCAATGATTTTTCGTAGAGAACATCTACTTCTCTCCCATTCTGCTACACGTGTTTAGTTAGGGTGGTCATTTATGCAGGAAAGCTGAAAGTTCTTTTTGCTTGGACTCTGCTGTTAAGTATTTGTAGTCAGATTCCACGTTAAAGACTAAGTAGATACAGATTTGAACAAAGCTCAGAATTTCTACTATAATTCACATATTTTATGTTCCTGGATAGTATCCCTCACGCTCGACACAGATACGCCAACGTTTCGTAATTTTTTTAAACCAGTCTCCGTAAAAATCTTCAGGTTGTTCTCGGAACCATTTCGACAACTTCGTCACAGGTGAACTGAATTCCTTTCAGATGTCTCTTGAAACCAGTCTCTGTAAAAATCTTCAAGTTGTTCTCGAAACCATTTCCACATCTTCGTCTCAGCTGAACTTAATTCCTTTCAGTTTTTGTCCTTCGGAAACCCATATCTGTAAAAATCTTCAGGTTGTTCTCGGAACCATTTCGGCGTCACAGGTGAACCGAATTCTTTTCAGATGTCTCTTGAAACCCGTCTCTGTAAAAATCTTCAGGCTGTTCTCGAAACCGTTTCCACATAGCGGCTTGAACATCTTCGTCACAGGTGAACTGAATTCCTTTCAGATGTCTCTTGAAACCTGTCTTCGTAAAAATCTTTAGATTGTTCTCGTAACCGGTAAGACTAACGGGCTCGGCTAGATATCAAGATATCTTGGGTTCGGATCCCCAGCGGTGACCGAATAACAATTTTTCGGTTGCTATGTGTGGCTGAAACGTGGAAAGATCGATGTCTTTCTTTGTTCTCGAAACCATTTGAACATAGCGGCTTGAACATCTTCGTCACAGGTGAACTGAATTCCTTTCAGATGTCTCTTGAAACTCGTCTGTGTAAAAGTCTTCAGGTTGTCCTCGGAACCATTTCCTTGTAGCGGCTTGAACATCTTTGTCACAGGTGATATGAATTCCTTTCAGATGTCTCTTGAGAGCTGAAAACAGCCAGAAGTCGAACGACGCCAAATCTGGGCTGTAGGAAGGGTTTTCAAGAACTTCAAACCCGATTTTTCTGTATGGCCTCTCAAGTGAAAGCACTAGCGTAGGTGTTTGGGGTTGTCGTCCTGCAAAATCATGGTTTTCTTTCCCTACATATGTGGTTTATAAAATATCGGAGTTTGAACGAGGCATGGTAGTGGGAGCCAGACGGATGGGACATTCAATTTCCGAAAGTGTGCGAACATTCAACATTTCTCGATCCACAGTGTCACGTGTGTACCGAGAATATCTCATGGATGGCATTACCACCTACCGTGGACAGCGCAGTGGCCGATTACCGGTGCTGAATGATCGTGACCAGGATTGTCCATGCTAACAGGCAAGCGACGCTGGCTCAAATAACATCCACATTCAAATGCAGGAGATACCAGAGACATATCCATGAGGTCAGTGCAGCGTAATTTAGCGTACATGGGGTATGGGAGCAGAAGACCCAGCAGAATGCCTTTGTTAACACCACGGCATCGGAAACAGCGCCTCACCTGGGCTGGTGAAAACGGTATTTGACCCTGGAAGTGGCGTGGTCCTATGAGTCACGCTACCAGTTGTGACGAGCTGATGGTAGGGTACGGGTGTGACGTAGGCTCCATGACGTAGGCTCCATGGGCCTGAGCTGTCGCGAAAGCTGAAGGTGGTTCTATATATGTGTGGGGTGTGTTTACGTCGCACGGTTTGGGTCCTCTGGTCCTCGTAAACACATCATTAACCGGTACTCGCTCTGTTGCTCTGCTGGGTGACGATTTGGAGCTCCTCATGAACTTCATGTACCCCAACACGGATGGAACTTTGATGGCTTGATGGGATACGGACAATACACCATTTCGTCGGGCGCAAGTTGTCCAAATTTAGTTCGAGGAGCATTCTGGACAGATCCGACAGGTGATTTGGCCACCACGTTCTCTTGATATGAACCCAATAGAGCACTTACGGGACGTGGTGGAGAGGTCCATTCACACCCGAAATCCTGCACCTACAAATACGAAGAAACTGTGGGCGCTTGTTCAAACGGCATGGCTGAACTTCCGGCCACTTGTGGAATTGATGCCACGTGGAGTTGCCACTCTTCGCCTCGGCTACAGGAGGTCCTACACAATATTAGGTTCGTATCCAATGACTTTTGGCACTTCAGTGTATATGTGTAGGGAAATTTACTTTTTTCGAGTTATCTAGAATTTTATCTTACCGAAGTTCGAGTTAACGAGAGTTTGCTGCATTTCACCTCTTGTCTTTAGCAAATAACAAGTACCGGGACCATGCAACAGACAATTACTGGCAAAACCATTTCTGCTGATTCGCATCGACATGTAGTTCTTTGGCGGCCAGGTGGCGCAATGGTCTAAGCGCTGGCTCTTTCCCTTCCCTGGAATCAGTGGCCATAAATTAGGGACGGGCGACTGCTTATAGCTCATCGAGTTGCTCACGGTGAGCGTTAAACCTCAACCAAGCAAACGAACAAAAATAGTTCTTTTGAATTACCCATTATTTGTACGGCTTCATCTGATTTCCCTTTGAAAGATTTTATACGTGAACAAATTATATAAAACGTTTATACAGGGTGTTTGACTACCAGAGATGGTCACGGGTCAACAGGTCGACAATTTCTTGTGGGTCCAACGGGTCGGGTCAAGGTGTTCCTGACCCGATTTTATTCCCGAAAAAGAGAACAAAATATATTCCAAAGAAAAATGCGCGTTGTGGAATTCTGTAGTCGATACTGGTGCCCACGGAATGAATAATGATTTGCCATGGAAAAATATTGTCGTATCTTTCTTAAATCAACGGAGATTTCCACCGACCGACGTCAAACACACCGACACCATACCGTAAAAAGGTACTTCCTTTGCGTCCTTTTACAGTGCGATTGTCCAGGGCAAGTAGAGGCAAACGCCATTCGCCTGCTTCTCAGCTGATTCACTCTCTCCGTGCGAAGTTCACTGTATGACTAAGAGTTACTTTTCACATCGCATCTTTTACATTGAGCATTCAGAGGTTTTCGATTGATGCACTAACACCCCGTTCCTATGAGATGTCATATCGAAATTAACTCCTTATTTGTTAATATGGATGGATTTAATATTAAGGAGGTTGAGAAAAGCGTCGAGGCCAACAAATACGCGCTTGTTGAAAATCACAAGAGAAAGAGTGAATGCTTGAAATTGTTTCGTCTCATTTAGAAACCGGTGAATAATTCTGTGTTGTTTGGTCTTGCTTGTTGTTCAAAATATGGAAAGTGTATAATTACAAAGAAAGATGTCGACGGTGTAATAAAAGATTACGGAACCAAAAATCTAACGGACCGTATGAAAGTATGCGCACCTCCATTAAAGCGTGAAAAGAGTGAACAATCTAAATAAATTTAAAAAAATACATTTGTGTAATCGCAAGTAATGATTCCCATTTGTAATATGCCGTCCCGGTGGCGCAGTGGTCTAAGCGATGGCCTCTGATCATTCGTCCAAAAGGTTTTCGGGTTCGAATCCCGGTGAGGCATGGATGTTGTGTTTGTTTACGGCACTGGCTCTCTCCCTTCCCTGGAACCAGTGATCCTAAATTAGGGACGGGCGATTGCTTATAGCCCATTGAGTTGCTCACGGTGGTCGTTAAACATTCATTAAAAAAAAAATGTAATATACTCCATGGTCACGGTCATAATCAGCCATTACTTCTGGATTACGCAAAATAGTGGAACTAAAATTTAGCAAGTAACCAAATTGTATTATTAAAAAAAGGATTTCAGTTATTAAATATCAAGCAGTTATTGGGATGAATATATATATATATATATTACGTTTCTATATATATATATATATAAATTGAGTTTCGAATTTATAGTTCAAAACAGATTGGTCCGGGTCTGAAATTGTTGACCCGTTTCCAACTCTGTTCACTAGGTAGTCCCCCTCCCCCCAAAAAAAATCAGCCATATTTTGCAACACATTCCACTTAGAAACATGACATATGGTTTACAACGTACCTTAGGTCATGGGAATGTAGCACCATTTACAATAAATGCTGGAAATGTCCTCCACCTATATCCGAACACACTCGAACGCGAAGCTGCGTACTGAAGGTTCTCTTCAACATATCCTCATCAATAGTCCGGTTGGCAGCACTGATGTTAGTTTATAAGTCTTCTATCGTGCGAGGCTTATTGCTGTAAGGACGACACTTCAAATATCCCCATAAGAAAAATTCCGGAGGAGTCAGATGGGTGAACGAATTGGCTACAGGCCTTTGGAGATCACTCGGTCACCAAAGAAAGAAGAAAATTTCACTCATGTTCACAACGGGAAGTATGACATGTTGCTCCATCCTGTTGAAAGTATCACGTCAAATCGATGTCGGTTAATTAGTCCACAAATTGTCTGAAAATGTTCACATATGACGTCGAGTTTACTTCGCTCCTGAAGAAACTGGGTCCAATTATTCTGGTTCGGGGCACAGCACACAAAACACTGACTTGCAGAATGTAATGGGGTGTCGTGTAATTCATGTGTATTATATAGATTGTGGGACGCTAACACCAGAAAACTAATTATTATATAATGATCCGATTTATTGGTGTCAAAGCAAGAAATCACACGAATTTCACTCCGCAAGCTTTCTCCGTCAACGGACGGCTTCATCAGGCTAAAGTGCGATCGTTCCATCTCAAGCTTGATTCTAAATCTTCTAAGTTTATGATATGCGTCCATTATATGCCCGGAAACAGCAAATAAATATATAGATTGTGGGACGCTAACACCAGAAAATAACACCAGAAAGTATTATCTGTAGCCAAGATGCTGGTGTTTGGGGAATTGACATACCCGTTCAAATGAAACCATGCTTCGTCAGTGAACCATTTGAAATCGAAAATGTTCGGAATTGAGATAAAAAAATGGCAGGAACCAGTGGCAATATGACCCACGCTTTTCGAGATCCTGTTCTTGCACAGCTGCCACACGGTAACTGTCGAAGCAACGCTATCTTCGCTGCCCTTTAGCAGGTGGAAACAGAATGCCCAGTTTCTTGTGACAGACGTCGTAGTGACTTCTTCGGTGATGCCAGCAGCCTGTGCTTTCACCTAGCTTCGACTTTTCTTCCGCTAAAGGAGTACGTCCGCTACTCTTGGTTCAAAACACTGCCCGTGGTTTCAAATTTCTTCGCTAACATGGCGATGTAACTTTTGTCTACCCCCCACCTCCCCCAACTTCTCCAGGAATTCACGCTGTGTCATTTTTATAGAATTCGTAATCCAGTGACTTTTCACAATAAACACTGGCTCCGCAACGGTATACACAGCCATCATTTACGACGTTCAGGGACATAGTAAAACACACAGATTGCCTTTGAAAAGAATTTTAGCGTACCCGGCCATTTGATGAGGTGACTTCACAATGAACCATTGCCTCATCAAGAAAATCTCTGCTTCGTATTTCTCAAGGTATCTTGCAAACCAAATGTTGTGTTTCTACGTAGAGTTGGAAGAATACAATAGTTGGTTCTTTTTTTTTTTTGGGGGGGGGGGGGGGGAGGAGTACCTAATGAAACGCCCTGTATTTATTATATAAAATATTAAATTGACTTTCATGAAAATTTCATTTATTCATAAATATTTGAAATTTTAGTAGATGTACCCTCTCGATTTACAGCCCCGCACAGAATCCATTAAGGTGGTTCCACCTAAAAACTCTGCCATATGTTTCCAATGGTAAAACGCCGCCCCGGTGGCGCAGTGGTCTAAGCGATGGCCTCTGATCATTCGTCCAAAAGGGGTCCGGGTTCGAATCCCGGTCAGGCATGGATGTTGTGTTTGTCTTACGGCACTGGTTCTCTTCCTTCCCTGGAACCAGTGACCCTAAATTAGGGACGGGCGACTGCTTATAGCCCATTGAGTTGCTCATGGTGGTCGTTAAACCTCCAATCAAAAAAAAAAAAAAAAAAAAAAATGGTAAAACTTCTTTACATATTTTCTTCGCAATTAATGTATTCCCAAGGATGAAAATTTGCACATCGATAAAACTAACTTTAAATTATAGCATGGGATACTTAATACTTGCTAAAACATAACAATAATTAAGCAATCTAACATTTGTTTGTCCACTGACGTCATCAACGTACAGGTCGCGCCATCTATTAACAAGTCTGGACATTACTCAAAGAAAAATGATTGATTTTAATATAATTATGGTTATGTTTTTAGCAAGTATTAAGTATCCCATGCTATAGCTTAAAGTTAGTTTTATCAATGTGCAAAATTTCATCCTTGGGAATGCATTAATAGCGAAGAAAATATGTAAAGAAGTTTCACCATTGGAAACATAAGGCAGAGATTTTATAAGGAACCACCTTAATGTAAATAAATTTCAAAGTTATTTTCTGTGATGTATTGGGAAATAGATCATTTCTCCTTCTTTGCAACCGGTCGCTTTTCTATTCATCCATTTTAAAGGGTGTCGCTTAATCTTTTGAAATTGTTTTCCTTTCAGATCCTTCCACAATGCCTTACCTTGCTGGAATATCTTTGCAGCCCACCCTACATCTGACACCACGTTTTTCTCCTCTGGTCACAGACTATTTTGCTAACGTCAGCTATGATCAACTAATGATTACGATATCCGCCCAGGCACAGAACTGCCAAACTGAAGTACGCATCGATGACAAATATGGACCTACCAGGTAAAAATCCACTCTTACAATAATCACTCTTCTTTAAATCAATTCTTAGCAGCTCATTCTGAATATCCTTACGCAGTTATTTTAAGAAAGGAGGAAAATACAGGACATGTGGGTTTACTTACCTATTATTCGCACTCATGACAATTTTTCAAAGCGTAGATATTCCCGGAATTTGCATGTTCAATCAAATTTTGAAAAGTAAGCCGAAGCTTTGGCGCAGTGGTCTAAGCGATGGCCTCTGATCATTCGTCCGAACGGGGTCCGGGTTCGAATCCCGGTCAGGCTTGGATGTTGTGTTTGTCTTACGGTACTGGCTTTCTCCCTTCCCTGGAACCAGTGACCCTAAATTAGGGACGGGCGACTGCTTATAGCCCACTGAGTTGCTCACGGTGGTCGTTAAACCCCAATCAAAAAAAAAAAAAAAAAAAAGTAAGCCGAATACTCACATTTCAATCTTAAGGTGGACCTCAAGTAATTTTGCTTCCTATACTACCAATGGAAAAACTTCTGTACACATTTTCTTCACAATTGATGCGTTCCCAAGAATGAAAATTTGAACATCGATTAAAACAGCTTCATTTTATAACTTGGAACACTTAATATTTTCTAAAACATAACCATAATTATGCAATCCAACATTTGTTTGTCTACTGACGTCATCAAAATAGAGATCGCGCCATCTTTTTTCTGGTTTCAACACCACCAAAGGAAAAGTTATTGATTTTTAATATAATTATTGTTATGTTTTAGAAAAAATAAAGTATTCCAAGTTATAATATGAAGTTATTTTAATCGATGTTCAAATTTTAAACCTTGGGTGCGCATTAATTGTGAAGAAAATGTGTGCAGAAGTTTTTCCATTGGAAGTATAGGAAGCAAAATTACTTGACGTCCACTTTAAAATTTAAAAAATAATAATAATCCATTCATATCTCAAATGCGAATGGGTTATTTTTTTATTTTAAGATTAAAATGTGAGTATTGGGTTTACTTTTCAAAATTTGGTTGAACATGCAAACTTCGGGGTTTGTTTAAACCAGCAAATCATTGTGTTGTATGGACATGAGCGCGAAAAAACCCTCAAAGAATCAATCATATTTTGCAACACACTCTACTTAGAAATATGACATGTGATTTACAAACGTACCTTAGTTCATGGGAATGTAGCACCATTCACAATACTAGAAATACCCTCCACCGACATCCAAACCCACTCGAACGCGACGCTGCATATTATCGAAGGTCCTCCGCAGCATGTCCTTATCAATAGTCCGGATTCCTGCACTGATGTTGCTTTATAAATCTTCTAACGTGCGAGGCTTATTGCTGTAAGGACGACACTTCAAAATATCCCCATAAGAAAAACTCGAGAGGAGTCAGATCGGATGAACGAGGTGACCTTAGTCCTCTGGAGATCACTCGACCACCGAAAAAGAGGAAATTTCCCTCATGTTCACAACAGGAAGTGTGGCATGTTGCTCCATCCTGTTGGAAGTATCACGTCAAATCAATGTCGGTTAATTGGTCGACAAATTCTTTGAAAATGTTCACATATGACACCGCTGCTGAAGAAAATGTGTCCAATTATTCTGGTACGGGACACAGCACACAGAACACCGACTTTTGCAGGATGTAATGGGGTTTCGTGTAATTCATGTGAATTATATGTAACCCTGGATGCGAGAGTTTTGCATCCGGGTTACATATAATTCTTGAGGGGCGTGTGGGAGGGAACTCCCACACGCCCCTCAAAGGTAAGCTTCTGGATCCATCCCTGGGGTCCGGACTTGAATCCCGGACGAGGCATAGTCTAGTGCGCCTACCTGATAGCGTGAGATTTACCCAGTTCCTGAATCCCACATGCCTGATTAGAGATTGATATAGAAGATTTAGGAAGTAAGTGTAAGATCCCAGGTCTTAAACAATCTTCACTAGTAAAAAGCTTGGAGATTTGAGCTAGAGTGCCGACAGGAAAGTCACACGGAAACGAGGTAAAAAGTGGATGGAAGACACCCTTATTTATGGCCGGAAGGCCTGTACCCGAGGTCCGACGGCTTAACGTGCCCATCCGACGCACATTTAGTAGTCGAGCATTCGTACCTGCCTGGGATCGATCCTGAGATTTTTCCGTGGCAGTCACATACGTTGATCACTAGGCCATTCTTGGCCCAATATCCCAGATTAGAAACGGACAACTGCTTATAATAGCCTTAGACGGTGATCGTTAAACCCCGAAACAACACAAAAATCGAAAAAATTATTTCGACGTTCTCCAGTCATAAACCCACAGGATATTGCAAAGTGTGTAAAAGAAGTAAACAGTTCGTGGAGAACTTAAAGGCGCGCTTCCAGTCATCTGATGTAAAGTTTTTATTCTCATTACTGCGCTTCCTACACTTCTGAGCATTGCCGTTTGTAACTCATGGTTTAATATAATGAAATGTCCGGCAAAGGACCAGCACACGTGGACGGTGAGAACGGAAAAGTGGGACAACTAGGCAAAATGATCCCCCTCGGCATCGACACATAGTTGCCATCTGTCCGGCAAAGCCATGATCCCAGAACACAAAAAGTCTTGTGGCTGGGACCCGAAGAATTCATCAACTGTACGTTGAACCTCGTTGTTTGTCGTGAACTGTTTCCCGGACAGGAAGTGATCCAGGCGATGAAACAGATGATCGTCTGTCGGAGACAAGTCCGGGAAATAGAAAGGATGAGGCAGTGCTTCATAGCCCATGGCACTTATTCTCAGCATCGTTCGTTGTGCTACATGAGGGCTGTCGTTGTCCTGGAGCAGCAGAAAACCATGTCTGTTGACCAAATCCGGTTGTTTCTGCAGCAATTTCCGGTGAATCTGGTGTAATTCAGCACAATAATGTTCTGCAGTGATGGTTTAGCATCTTGCCAAGAAACTCCGATGAATTATCCCGGCCGTGGACCACCAGACAAGGAGCATCATCTTCTTGGTGTGTAGGAGTGTCTTCGGATGCCGTCCAGCAGGCTGTGCCTTGCTTAACCACTGTGAAGATCGTTTCCGATTGTCATAAAGGGCCCACTTCTCATCGCAGGTGACGATTTGATGCAGTAGAGGTTCTTATTTATTCCTGGCAAGCAGCGACGTGCAGACTTTTAAACGCCTAGTCTTGTTGGCAGCTGTCAACTCATGAGGCAGCCACACATCCAGCTTTTGACCTTACCCAGCGCAGCCAGACGCCCAACAACTGTCGTGTGGTGGACACCTACCTCTGCCGCCATCTCACGACACGTGTTTTAGGGGTCCGCTTCAACCACACGTAGCAGAACATCGTCAGAAACAGCAACAGGTCTGTGACAACGTGCTTCGTTTTGTAGGTCCGTATCTACGCTTCGAAACTTCACAAACCATCGCTGAATGGTTCGTTCTTTGGCTGTATTCTCCCCAAACGCTTTTTTAACGTTTCCGAACTGCAATTCTTGCGGAATGGCCCAGTTTCGATTCAAACGGGAAGATGACTCTCAAATCCGGCATCTGCATTTTACCTTTGCAAGCCACGTTACGTCTAAACAAACCACGCCTGGACCTTATTCTCTACTATATACAGTAACTGTGTGGCGTAATACCCGCAACACCTGTGGGTTGTTCCATTCCATTGTGGTGAGGGCCTGTCTCCACTGCTCGTTCGCGCCGGACATTTCATTCGCACTAACCCAATATTACCGACTGTGCCATAAATTACGGCTTTGTGAAGCGCCCGACTAACTGCTTTGCTTGAAAATGAATCGCTGAGACTCGTACTGTGGTTAGTGAAGAGGCAGAGGTTAGCTCTTTTTTTTTTTTTTTTTTTTTTTTATCCCAAAGTCATTGCAGACGTATACTTGTCTTTCTCTCGGTGAGATTAGATTTTTCGACCACTGATTGCTTTCACAGATGATCTTTGTCCATAATTTGTGAGTGCCGCAGTAACTCTGGGGACAGTTTCTCTGGGCACATCAAATTATCGGTTTAGTTGCTAACATCTCTGTTAACCAATGATGTGCCCGCCTGCAAAACACGAGGGATTCCTCTTCTTCTTTTTTGAAATTTGTTACATGTCTGAAGTAATCATTCGATTAACTTATGTTGAAACACTGAAAGCAAACTGCGTATATAAAAACATTTAAACAACATTTTATAAAACACAAGTAATTTTTACATTTCGGGGTGAAATTATGAGCTCCATGAGCATCATAGGTAACAAGGAGTTTTTCTTCCCTAACTAGCTTATAGCCTGTGCCGTGCACGGGTGAAAAAGCTGTGAATGAAATTTTTATAACACGAATCGTAAAATACATATACATAACTACACTATCTATCAACAAGTAATTGGTCACCCCTGCAATCGACGATATCTGCGGTTCTGATACACGTCACGGCCGCCGCCGTTAAATATCGCGTGGGAAACAACAACGCAACGAGTCGCATGCAAGATGCCACGCAGTTCGGAGCTCTCTGATTTCGAGAAAGGTGTAATCGTCGGGTATCACAGAAATGGCCGATCCTTACGTGACATATCCAGCGAGTTGAAGGGTGTCACGACAATTCGTCGCGTGCGTCAATTCGTCGACTACGTCAATTCGTCGCCTGCGTCAATTCGTCGCGCGTCAATTCGTCGACTACGACAATTCGTCGCGTGTCAATTCGTCGCATGCGTCAATTCGTCGCGCGTCAATTCGTCGACCACGACGATTCGTCGCGCGTCAATTCGTCGCGGACAAATTCGTCGACTACGTCAATTCGTCGCGTTTACAGATTTTGGTTACATACAAAACGAATTCAGGAAAACGTACGATTTCGAACGTCTTCCTCCCTGATCAAATTTATAAAGTTTGGACACGCAGACAGGATAGGAATATTACGTTTTTCTTTGGCGCTAAAAATATTAGACGGTAAACGGTTTTTTGGAAAGGGGCAGGGTCCGGTTGATCAGAGTTTTCAATTCAGAACCACCAAATCAGGTATCCTATCTCATAGTACTCTAACTTAGACGGTTGTCGGTTTTCGGAACGGGTCAAGGCCCGGGGAGTCAGAGCCCCCCCTCCCCCATACATACAAAATTTTCGTTAAATCTAGTTTTCATTTCAGAACCATCAAATTTGGTATCATGAAACTCTAAATTAGACGCTAGACGGTTTTTGGAAGGGGTTGGAGCCCACGGGGTAGGAGGCCCCCCTCTCATAAAAAAATTCGTAAAATCTACAGTTTTCATCTTAGAACCACCAAATCTGGTATACTATCTTATGGTACTCTAACTTAGTCGGCAGACCGTTTTTGGAACGGGTCAAGGCCCGGGGGTCAGAGCCCCCACATACAAAATTTTCTTAAAACTACATTTCAAAATTGCCTTTATTCTTCAGTAAAATAACATTTCTATGTACATGACAATGGAATTCTGCCAATAAATACAGCGGTATATACATCAGCTGGAAAGTTCCAGTGAAACGTAAAACAAAATATTGTTAAAATCATAAAAAAATATTTCGCCACGTAGGGCGAAGGAGAGCAGACAATAAAGCACGAGCGATACAAACGAAAATGTTTACCTACAGTATTGTAGACAGGGCAAGACATGATTCTATACTATGCACAAATTCCAATTAAGCATTACTACCATACTAAAGATTAAACATTAGGTACTAATTCACAGAAATGCAACAGTGATGCTACATTCAAAATTTACAACATATGTACAGAAGTATTCAGTGACAAGGGGAAATAACGCTAAATGTACTCAGAAGGGCATCTTGTTGCATTAAATTATACACACAGTGACTAATATTTTAAAAAAATATTCAACATAATGAAGGGGACATTGCGTGGGCAGTAAACTGTGCAGAAGGAAGAATTATATACAACAACATAAAACCCAACATTATCGAAGAGAACATGGGAAACATATTGAGCTATCTTCAATGGCACATTAAAACAGAAAAATCACAAATAGCGAAGCACCAAAATTAATACGTAAAAACATGATTTGTTACAGTGAACGTGGGCGACAACAAAAATCCCACTTATAGGTTGAGATGTAACTGCAAATTGTGGATATGGAACCACCCAGCCGATTGGGCCCAAGTGGATTGAAAAACGCTATCGGTGTTTGTTGAGGCAGCACGAGAGTGCTCCATTTGGAGGCGAGTGGTTAACCGTGCGTAAGGAAGCGACAGTTTTCAATTCAGAACCACCTAATCTGGTATAGTATCTCATGGTACTCTAACTTAGACGCTAGACGGTTTTGGAAGGGGTTGGAGCAAGGGGGGTCAGACCCCCCCCCGAATAAAAACTTTTTCCTAAAATCTACAGTTTTCAATTTAGAACCACCAAATTTGGTATACTATCTCATGGTACTCTAACTTAGACGCTAGACGGTTTTTGGAAGGGGTTGGAGCCCGCGGGGTCGCCCCCCCCCCTCTCATAAAAAATTTCTTCAAATCTACAGCTTTCATCTTAGAACCACCAAATTTGGTATACTATCTTATGGTACTCTAACTTAGTCGGCAGACCGTTTTTGGAAAGGGTCAAGGCCCGGGGGGTTAGAGCCCCCCACATACAAAATTTTCTTAAAAACTACAGTTTTCAATTCAGAACCACCTAATCTGGTATACTATCTCATGGTACTCTAACTTAGACGCTAGACGGTTTTTGGAAGGTGTTGGAGCCCGGGGGTCAGACCCCCCGAATAAAAACTTTTTTCCCAATATCTACAGTTTTCAATTTAGAACCACCAAATTTGGTATACTATGTCATGGTACTCTAACTTAGACGCTAGACGGTTTTTGAAAGGGGTTGGAGCCCGGGGGGTCAGACCCCCCCGAAAAAAAACTTTTCGTAAAATCTACAGTTTTCAATTTAGAACCACCAAATTTGGTATACTATCTCATGGTACTCTAACTTAGACGCTAAACGGTTTTTGGAAGGGGTTGGAGCCCGCGGGGTCGCCCCCCTCATAAAAATTTCGTAAAATCTACAGTTTTCATCTTAGAACCACCAAATTTGGTATATTATCTTATGGTACTCTAACTTAGACTGCAGACCCTTTTTTGGAACGGGTCAAGGCCCGGGGGTCAGAGCCCCCACATACAAAATTTTCTTAAAAACTACAGTTTGCAATTCAGAACCACCTAATCTGGTATACTATCTCATGGTACTCTAACTTAGACGCTAGACGGTTTTTGGAAGGGGTTGGAGCCCGGGGGTCAGACCACCCCTCAAATAAAAACTTTTTCGTGAAATCTACAGTTTTCAAATTAGAACCACCAAATTTGGTATACTATCTCATGGTACTCTAACTTAGACAATAGACCGTTTTGGAAGGGGTTGGAGCCCGGGAGTAAGAGCGCCCCCTATAAAATGCCGCGTAAAATCTACAGTTTTTAATTTAGAACCACCAAATTTGGCATACTCTCTCATGGTCTCTAACTTAGACGGTAGACGGTTTTTGGAACGGGTAGGGCACGGGGTCAGAGTCCCCCCGCCCATAAATTTTTTTCGTAAAAACTAAAGTTTTCAATTTAGAGCTACCAAATTGGGTATACTATATAATGGTGTTCTAAATTAAACGGTAGACGGTTTTCAGAACGGGTCGGGGCAAGGGTGGTTACCCCCCCCCCTACACACAAACTTTCGTAAAATCTGTAGTTTTCAATTTAGAACCACCAAATTTTGTATACTATCTCATGGTATTCTAACTTAGACGGTAGAAGGTTTTTGGAACGGATCAAGGCCCGGGGGTGAGACCCCTCCCACATACAAAATTTTCTTAAAATTTTTATTTTTCAATTCAGAACCACCAAATTTTGTGTCATGAAACTCTAACTTAGCGGGAGACGGTTTTTGGAACGGGTCGGGGCTCGGGGGTCGGAGCAACCCTACTCCCCCCCGTACAAAATTTTAAATTTTCGTAAAATCTACAGTTTTCAATTTAGAACCACCAAATTTGGAATACTATCTCATGGTATTCTAACTTAGACTGTAGACAGGTTTTCTGGAAAGGGTCGGACCGTTCGGGGTTCAGAGGCTCCCCCCCCCTCATACGAAATTTCGTAAAATCTAGTTTTCAATTTAGAACCACCAAACTCGGTATACTATATAATGGCACTCTAACTTAGACGGTAGACGGTTTTTGGAACGGGTCGGGGCCCGGGGGTTAGAATGCCCTCCCCGACAAAATTTTCGTAAAATCTACAGTTTTCAAGTTAGAACCACCAAATTTGGTATACTATCTCATGGTACTCTAACTTAGACGGTAGACGGTTTTGGAATAAGTCAAGGCGCGAGGGGTAAGAACCCCCACATGCGAAATTTTCGTAAAATCTATAGTTTTCACATTAGAACCACCAAATTTGGTATCATGAAACTGTAACTTAGACGGAAGACGGTTTTTGGAACGGATCGGGGCCCGGGCGGTAAGAGCACCCCCTCCCCCCAAAGAATTTTCGTAAAATATACCGTTTTCAACTTAGAACCACCAAATTTGGTATACTATCTTATGGTACTCTAACTTAGACGGTAGAGGGTTTTTGGAACGGGTCGGGCACGGGGTAAGAGCCCCCCCCCCCATAAAATTTTTTCGTAAAAACTAGAGTTTTCAATTTAGAACGACCAAATTTGGTATATTATCTCATGGTACTCTAACTTAGACGGTAGATGGTTTTTTGGAAAGGGTCGGAGCCCGGGGTTCAGAGCCCCCCCCCCATATAGAATTTCTTGAAATCTATAGTTTTCAATTTAGAACCACCAAATTTGGTATACCATATCATTACTCTAACTTAGACCGTAGACGATTTTCGGAACGGGTCGGGCCCCGGGGGTTAGATCGTTCCCCCCATACAAAATTTTCGTAAAATCTACAGTTTTCAATTTGGAACAACCAAATATGGTATACTATCTCATGGTACTCTAACTTAGATGGTAGACGGTTTTGGGAACGGGTCAGGCACGGGGTCAGAGCCCTCCCCATAAAATTTTTTCGTAAAATTTACAGTTTTAAATTTAAAACCACCAAATTTGGTATACTATGTCATGGTACTCTAACTGAGAATGCAGGCGGTTTTGGAAATGGTTGGAGCCAGGGTTCAGAGCCCCCCCCCCCCCATGCCAATTTTTGTAAAACCCACAGTTTCGAATTTAGAATGACCAAATTTAGTACACTACCTCATTGTATTGTAACTTAGACCGCAGACGGAAAGGGTTGGTGCCCGGTGTGAAAGGGGCCCATTCAAAATTTTCGTAAAAATTACAATTTTTACTCTTAAGAACTGCATCCCAATACAGCACTCCATTACCCCACCTACGGTCTAGGTTAGAGGCCGTAGATAACAATAAAGTAAAAAAATATCCGGTTCATGATGTATTAAAAACACAAATTAATAAACGTTAGCTTTCACTACCAGCGGTTGCCTTATCAGGTAGAAATACAATGTACTGTAAATAATGTAAATTCTTTTTTGCTTCGTATAATTAAATTAACTAAATCAAAATATTTAAAATAAGTTTCCTGGAAATTTACGGAAATAGCTTTTTCATTCATTAACTTTCACCCGCTGAACTTGGTGATTTTAGAAATAGTAATATTTACCTGGGAAATACCGGGTACCCCTGCTAGTAAGAACTAAAGATAATGTTACACTTTTAGTCAGGTACAAAACAATAATTAGAAAACCCTAGGACTGGGCCTGTTTAGCAATTTTCAGTGTGCCGTACTAATTTTCATAATGTTTTCATAGAAGTCCAAGATTTTAGCAATGCGCTTTTCTGAGGTTGAAACTATTAAGCAGACCCTAGGCCTAGAGATTTTTGATAGTTTTCAGTCCTCCGAGCTGATATTTATGTAGTTTTCATAGAAAATAAAATGAATTCTGTTTAAATGTTACTCGAGCACAAAGCATTATTAGATACGCCCGAGACCTAGGCATATGCATTTACAGTAATTTTTATAATGCTGTGATTATGTGAGGTTTGCATGACAAATCAATTTAAGAGTGTTACGCTTATCAAAAATTATTTAAAAGGCCTAGGCTTAGCTGCCAATAATTAGCATTTGTTGCCTAAGTGAAAGCGCAACATTATTAACTTGATTTGTTATGCAAACCTTATAAATACGACCACAGCGATTAAAAGTTACTAAAGAGTCCTTGTAAGTAATATTTTTTGACCGAGTGCAAGTACAATTTACGAAATGTCAACAGGTCAAAATATCTAAAGTAACAATGAAATTTGGAATATTTCTTTTTTCTTTCTTTTTATTTCAGTTTTGACACTTGTATTAAGTTTTAAAAACATATATTTCTCCTATGGTATACCTTCATTATGCTTTCAACAGAATTTCTTACCATGTTTTGGGTATTTTGTTTCGTGTGGTTGCAGTTTTTTTAATGTTTTGGGCATTTCATTTTGTGAAATCAATTTTACTAGAATATGCAGATTCTGTAGTTCAGTGGTTTGAGGAAAATTATGTTCTTGGAAAATTTCGTGGAAGCAGAAGAAACAATCCAAGCAGAAGCCCTCCGCTGTTCCCGCCAACAATTTGGTCAGTTAGTGAAAACAATTTATTTGGCTTTCCCCGAACACAAAACGAACTTGAAAGATTAGACAGACGCTGGAATACAATTCTGGGAGAGAAAAAACTGTGACTGTACGAAATAATCAGTGAAATTGCGAAAGAGCAGAGAACAACTATGGCTAAAATCGAAAGAGTGATAGCACAGATTCCAACAAATCCACCCAGAAGAGAAACGCTGGCAAGGTAAAAAGGAATTCGAACTTCTTTGGTGCACAGAGAAATGTTAACATGCTGGACATTTTAAGAGGAATTTCATATAATTCTACCCTTTACTAAAATGTGCTGGTATTTCTCACTAATTGAATTATACCTTTTACTAACTTGTATTTGAATTTTTCAAGAATTAAATTCCGCCAAAGATGCAAGAATGTAAAACCAACGCAAAATTAAAAAAGACAAAATAAACACTTTTTCGTAAAATCTATAAACACTTTATACACTTTATCGAAAAAGTGTTTATAACTGCCCTGCGCAGTGCCCGGACCTTAACCCTATCGAGCACCTCTGGGACGAGTTGGAGCGTCGACTTAAGGGGTGCCCCTACCTTCCGAAATCGGTGAAGGAACTGACCTGTCTTCTCCAAGACGAGTGGAAGAAAATACCGCTAGCCGTTGTACAACGCCTGGTTGAGAGTATGCCCCGGAGGGTCGCAGCTGTAATCGTCGCTCGTGGAGGCTCCACCAACTATTGACGGTGAATAAACTTCGTTTTCTTTGCTATCACAGGTGTCCAATTACTTGTTGGTAGAAAGTGTATAATAAACGGTTGAATTATTAATGGGCAGTCTATAAGATAGGTCTGCGATTAGCTCTACCTTCGTTCAAGTTATGCAAAGTATTAGAAGATTGGTTTGCACGCCATCGATCGCCGTTGTCGTTCTCTATTTAAGCGGCGTTTTCTTTCAGCTTTATCTTCTTCCATCATCTACTACAAACAAAAAATTCCACGGAGCCAATATTTTTTTTAAATTTCCATCACAGTGAATGAAATCCACTTCTGCAGTTACTTTCTTACAATTTTCCTTTTTATGACTTACTCTGCATTGTAAAAAAAATGAAATAAAACACGACATAACACCTACGTAACAGAACAAAACGTTGCAGACAGTTGTTAGGGTACTTGCTTGCTGCCACAGATGAAGTCGTTCGTCTTACTAACTTTATTTTACTTTCCGGTATTTCTCCTTGGTTTTACGTATCGTGCGATAGCGGTGAGCTTAGTTCCGAGTTCGGCCACCGGATAAAAGCAGATGGCACTGCAAGTACTGAATGACATCATAGCGTTAGAGACAGACGTAGCCTATTACATAGGTTTTATTTAAGAGCACTGGTTCCAAGAAAGCCGCAGGCCACCATCACAAGACAAACGCACCGTCTTTACCTCATTCGGGACTCGAACCCGGATCCAAATCTGATAGCCAAAATTTCACACTTGTGGCCACTGGGACAGCTTTCTGTTGTCGTTTGTGTATGTGTGTGTGTGTGTTTGCAGCCAATACATTTGCATCAAGGAAAGGAAGTAACTTCCGAATTTGGGAAATCTGCTGCGCATCTTTCATCCTTATACGCGGAACTAGGTGTGCGTAGTCGTCAGAATACCACCGACGTGGTGCAGCGTGGAAAGCAGCGTGGAAAGCGAACTTCTCTTGAAGTTTGAACCTGGCCTGCGGGTCATCCAGTTAGCGGTTTTTCTTCGCATCTGGAAACATTCTCTGAGGGCGTGGATGTTTCAAGATGAGGTCGGCCCTGGACGCATGTTGCCCCTAATTACTCCAAGCTTTTTTCTTTTTTTTTTTTCAGATGCTATAAGCAGGCGATGGCCTTTCATACTTTAGGGCCACTGGTTCAAGGAAGGGTAAAACGTACCATAAGACTAGTACACCACACATTCCTCATCCGGAAATCGAACCCATATCCACTGGGACGAACGGTCAGAAGACAGCGCTTAGACTACGGCGACGTGGGGGCGTCCACAGCTTCCGTCAGCGAATCCAGTCTGGTGTAACTTGGTTACGAAAAACTTCCATCACGGTTTACTTCCGCGGCGGCGGGATGGACGTCGACGTTCTGCGTAAGCTGTAAACAGAAAACCGAAGAGTCGTCAGAGTCGCTGTACTAATTAGAGGGAATACTGATAACTTAATTTTGCAGTAGTGAAACTATTAAATGAGCGGCAAGAGTTCTAACTGAGAAGTGAACACGAAACAAAGCCCAAGTGATCAGCTGACACTGGATTGTCCTGATGCACGCCGCCATCTTCTCCGGTGTGCGCACCTCATCACTGTTGTTGGATGTCTCACCAGACTCAACTGTAGTTTGATTACGTACCAGTCCAATTCCTTATCGGTTTATTTTCATACCTTTCGTACGCCACGTGTTCCCAAAATCAGTGATAAGGTACCAATTTTGATAAAGATGGTACTTTTAGCAAGGCATATCAACGTGTTGAGATCCTAGTTGACATGAACTTGTGATTTTTAAGTGTCAGGAACTACTGTATATCAGCAATATCGGAGTTACCTGGAAACAGAAACTTAATTACAGTCTGCCCTATTTTATGTCTTTCAACGAAATATTTAAGATGTCTCATTTCCAATTTGATGCCACTGCCAAAATTATAAAATCACCATTTGACATAATATTGCTCTACCATTAAAACATTGCTCCATCCGACATCTGCATGTCTACAAATAATCGTTATTTACAGAAAAGATTAATACTACGTGCTGAAACTTCTTTCCCTTTTGACAAGCTCTAGTCTTCGTGGAATACTCTACTAGTTTCTTGCAAATGTCTGTCGAAATGTTTCGCTATTCGGCGTTCAAAACAGTGACCAGTTCAGCTTCGTTTTTTAAGTGATCTCTTCTTTCACGCACCGACGATCAAACTCGTCCCAGAGATATTCTATAGGGTTCAAGTTGGAATTTTGGGCTGACCACCTTTTCGATGCCTATGTCCTCAAACCAATAAGTAGCAACGCAGCAGAATGACATGGTGCGTTGCCCTTCTGATAGAGATATGGGCCATCCCAAAAGTACTGCCACAACTTTGGTAGTTCATCGCCCAAGACGTTAGGTAGTGCTCAACATTCATGGCTATGTCCGAAACAACTAATGGAATCAAACCGGACTACAAAAAGCAGCTCTATACCATCACTCTTCCTCAACGAAACTTCATTGTGGGGACGTTACACTCCGGAAGGTGCATTTATGATGGTACCCACCACACCTAGAAATGAGCATCTGTCTGGTAGATTATGTACTGTGACTAGTCACTCCAAAGCACAGGCTCTACAGTCCATGATCGACGTGCCTAACGCCACAGTAATAAGCACGTGGTATCAGTTGAAATAATTAGTGGCCTGTGGATGGCTCCTTGACCATGATAACTCATATCGTGCAGCGTCCTGCGCAATGTACCAGTGCTAACACAAGTCCCAGTAGACTCACATAGAATTTTATTACTTGATACGATTTCGATTTGCGTTCTGATTGGATAAGCTCATTGCAGCTCTGGAAAGGGCTGTCACGTTCTTTTGTCTTCGGAAGTTTACCGGGTCATTTCTTGGCAGATTCAACTCCAGTTCGCTTCAATTTGAATGTTAAATCACCAAAAGTCGACCTCGAGGTCTTCAATGTCATTTAAAGGTTATGGATGGAGCGATTCCTTATGTGGCACCCTATTAGCAATTTGCGCTGGAAATCAGATAACTACGTCGATCGAAGCATCTTGCATTCAGAGTCGTGCGATCGTCTCATCATAGCCTTACGAGCCATATACCTGTAAGTTGAGTGTTTGCGTAGAACCTAATTCACTATCAATAAAAAGGTGTCCCGATATAAATAGTAGGACCTAATTCACTGTCAATAGAAAGGTGTCCTCATGCAGTCGGGCAGTGGTGTTTACGTAGGACCTAATTCACTGTCGATAGAAAGGTGTCCTGATATAAATAGGACAATGAGGTGGTGTTTGCCTGGGACCGAATTCAGTATCAATAGAGAGGTGTCCTGATATAAATGGTAAGGCAGTGACGTGGTATATGCGTAGAACTATCAATAGAGAATTGTCCTGAAATAAGTGGTAAGGCAGGGACGTGGTGTTTGCGTAGGTCCTAATTCACTCTTAATAGAAAGGTTTCCCAATATAAATAGGACCTAATTCCCTGTCAATAGAAAGGTGTTCTTCCCTGTCAATAGAAAGGTGTTCAGATGAAAACGGTAGGGTAGTGACGTGTGATTTGCGTAGGACCGAATTCACTGTCCATGAAAAGGTGTCCTGATATAAATAGTAGGGCAGTGACGTGGCGTTTGAATAGGACCTAATTCACTGTCAATACAAAAGGTGTTCTGATATAAATAGTAGGGCAGTAACGTGGTGTTTGCGCAGGACCTAATTTACTATCAATAGAAAGGTGCCCCAATATAAATAATAGGACCTAATTCACTGTCAATGGAAAGGTGCCCCGATGTAAATGGTAGGAGAGTGACGTGGTGTTTTCATTGGACCTAGTTCACTGTCAATTGAAAGGTGTACCGATGTAAATTGTAGGGCAATTACATGGTGTTTGCGTAGAACCTAATTTACTGTCAATAGAAAGGTGTCCTGATATAAATGATAGAATAATGAGATGGTGTTTGCGTAGGACCTAATTTAATATCAATAGAGAGGTGTCCTGATTTAAGTGGCAGTCACGTGGGGTTTGCTTAGACTCTAATTCACTATCAATAAAAAGGTGTCCTGATTTAAATGGTAGGGAAGTGACGTAGTGTTTGATTAAGATCTAATTCACTGTCAATAGAAAGGTATACTGATATAAATGGTAAATGAGTATATTTTGGTAAAGGAAATAATTTCTGGAGTTTTATAAATTCTGTTGTGAACACTTGCTCGGGATATTTTGTGCCATGATGTCAAATTCCCTAATTTTCCTTTACAGTGGAAAATGCAAAATAATTGTACCATTCGGTTTTAGAACTTTACGTCTATCTTACTCAGATATTTTTGTCTGAGTAACACTTGTTTGAAATATCTCATTCTTACCAGATTCTTTATATCTTTTACGATTGCAAAATCAATACTTTTTGATGAAAGACTAATATCCTTTTTACTTAACCATAAACCATGATGATGAATGACCACTGTACTACAATTTCGACCTTCGCTTTCTTAGAAAGGCCCAAAAAATGCCAATCATCCTCAAGGGTTCCTTTCTTTTATCTTCCAACCGGCTTGTCTTAAAATATACCAATTGTAGTCACGAAACGACTCGTCTCGCACTGCCCAGGATTTCGGGGGGAGGGGGAGGATACCGGCGTCGTGAGTAACTCTGCTCTGAAAACACAACTCGTGGTGCGCTAGCAAGAAATATTTTTTTCATTAATTTTTGCTCATTAAGCGATACTTCCAGCTGCCACAATAAGCAACAATATTTTCTTTTTCATAGCAAAACACGTTCAGGTACATGAACATTTTTTTTTCTATTTAGGATATAATTGTTAAGCCTTGCTTAATCAACGAAATACACTAGAGTTGCAAACTTGTTATTGCCAGTAACAGTTTTGCAATTCCGCAAACTTGTAACTACATATTTAGGTACGTATTTTGCTGGGCTGAATAGACTTCGTGACACCTGAAACTCCGTCCCAGGAAATACGTTTTGCTACATATACTATACACCACCATACATAAATTTGTCTCTCCAATACGCATTGCCATTCCATTTCCCGCTGCATCTGTACTGAAGTTGTAGGCTGCTCTAGGGATTGTTTGTTCTGCATGTACGTATCGTTAGAGTAATTATGGAGTTTTCATATACAGCAGCAACAGGGAGTTGAGACCTGTCATGTGAGATTATGCAGATGTTTGAAGATACAGATAAGGTATGTCAAGATGCATTTAAGAGTATAAATTATTTCACGATGGAACAAATGTCTTATGTCCACGCTAAAGAAACTTTTTGTGGTGATTTTTTGTGCGAATTCGAATTTTTGTTGCAATGTCGTTCTTTCAGAGTCGCTGAAAATGATTGAACCTATATCAGTACATATTTCACGCTTCACAGAAACGAAGTTTTCGAACAAATTTGAATATTTGTTGCAATATTGAATTGAGATTTGCTGAAAATGATTACGCTTATATCTGTGCGTATTTCACATTTCAGCAAAAAGAGGTACTTCGCGTGATTTTTATAAACTTTCAGCTGAAAATTAATCGCGTTAATAACAATCTCCAGATCGGGAAAGTTGTTTAACCTTCGCTACATGGCATTACGGTATTTTTGATCTAATTTTTTTTTTCGTTTCTTTTTTTTATCGGTCTACTTTAACAGCTAGTGATCTTTGCTGAAGTGACAAAGTTCTTTTTGTTGGAATATTATCTGTCGCAGGAACTTTAAACCATTGCTAGGGGAAGAAGAACTGCTTGCCACAAAAGCAGAAATCCTGCTATTGTTGCAACCAGAATTCAGCTAATCCAGATAGTACGTATGGCAAGGCTATTTGCTGTGCCTATTTTCACTAGCGAAATTTGTTATCACTGCAATTTTTTCCATGTTATAGCAAAGTGGTTTTTGTTTTCCAGTGTAAGGGCTATAAACAGTCGTTCGTCCCTAATTTAGGGCCATTCGTTCAGGGGAGAAGCCAACGCCACATCAGACAGGTCCTTGCTTCACGTAAGACTCGAACCGTCGCCCATCTCGGAGGTCAAAGCCAGAGCTTCGGACCTTTTCTCACGATCTTTCGTCACCTCCTTTCTCACCTTGGACCACCTTCTCACGATCTTTCTCACCTTGGCTTCGGACCTTTTCTCACCTGAAACTAGAACCGTCGTCCATATCGACCTTCTCACGGCCTTCACCCACCTTCTCACGAGCTTTCCTACGACCTTCACCACATTTCTCAGAATCTTTCTCACCTCGGCTTCGGATCTTTCCTCACATAAGAAGAACCGTCGCCCATCTCGACCTTTCTCACGGCCTTCACCACACCTTCTCACGGCCTTCACCATACCTTCTCACGACCTTCACCTACCTTCTCACGACATTTTCTCACCTGAGACTCGAACCGTCGCCCATATAGACCTCACGGCCTTCACCCACCCTCTCACGACCTTCACCACCTTTCCCACGACCTTCACCACCTTTTTTCCGACCTTTCTCACCTCGGCTTCGGACCTTTTCACATAAGACGAACCGTCACCCATCTCGACCTTTCTCATGACCTTAGGCACACCTCACGACCTTCACCCACCTTCTCACGACCTTTTCTCACCTGAGACTCGAACCGTCGCCCATCTCGACCTTTCTGACGACCTTCACCACACCTTTTAACGACCTTCACCCACCTTCTTACGGCCTCTCTCAGCTCAGCTTTCGACCATTTCTCACCTAAGACTCGAACCGTCGCCCATCTTGACCTTTCTCACGACCTTCACCCACCTTCTCGTGACCTTTCTCACGACCTACACCACCTTTCTCACTTCGGCTTTGGACCTTTTATCACCCTCGGCTTTGGACCTTTTATCACCTGAGACTCGAACCGGCGCGCAACTCGAAGGTCAAAGCCAGCACTTCGGATCTTTCGGTCACAGGGTGACATCGAGGATTCAGATCTAGTGAGGTCGTAGCGATGGGGTTTTCCTTTTCTTTACAAGGAAGGCAGTAATAGGTTTAGAATAAGTGAGTAGGATAATTGATCATTTCTTTCCATCGGATAGCTGAAAGAGAAATTGCGAGATAACAATAAAGCTCATAGCACATTTTCGCTCGAGAGGTAATCAGGTAATCCCTACAGTTCCAGTTTTGCCTATCTGGAACACTGCAGTGTCATCCTTATTTAACACATGTGTGTGTATATTACATGAATAACAAAATTTTCAGTTTCTTTATTCGCAGGTAAATTCTTTCATTTAATTTTCTCTTCTTAGGACAACCAATTATACCCTCGGTGTCGGTGAAAACAGAATATCTTTCTTAGTTGTGGACGTCACTCACACCGAGCCTTGGGTGATCAACAATTATTCATTGCTTGTTCATCGCCTGCCAATTACTCACGGAGAACCACCCTTCGATCCTGCAGTCGCGCACCAAGTGTGCAGTTTGCAACAGGTTAGTGCCTATTTGTGCCCTTGATTGCTAAGCTATATTTGTTGATTTTTGAAAATCGTAATTTTCTACGTACTATGAGATTTTCATTTTAGCTGTGGTGGCCATGCTGCTAAGGATTTCAAAAGGTCAGATTCATAATTGACAATTTCCTAATCATTCGTCTTTGTATCCACAGACATGTACTGCTGTGAAGCATTTATTCAGAAGTTGTGTGTTAATTACGTGACAAAATTTCCTTGTGGAATAAGAAAATTAATGAAACATTGCAGAGCAAACAATATTAAAAACCACTATGAAAATGATTTGCAGTTTTTATGTAAGATCTCGCCTTGCTCTTTACCTAAAAGGGACCTCTTTTGTCCTTTCAGATCCCGAGAAACTCCCCTGGTCTCTGGTTCACCTTTACACTGGTTCTGGTTTACCTTTTTCTGGTTCACCTTCTACTATCAGATCTGGTAACCAAACCAGTGCGCGAAAATGTTTCTGGATACAAGAAATTCAAGATGCAGGTGCAAAACAAAATAATCTTTAATGGTTCAGTTCATAAGTTTCCAGCAGGACTCCTATTAACTGAGGCGTTAGCTTCTGATCGTTCGTCTAAAATGGGCCCGAGTTCGAGTCCTCAGGTGAGTTACGGGTGATATGTTTGTCTGACTGTCTGTCCCTTCCGTGAAATCCGTATCCCTAAATTAGGGACAGGCGACAGCTCATGCCCTGAAGATCAGATCATATGTAGAGGATTTTAGGAAGGGTGTGTCTGACCTCAGGTCTTAAATAACCCTTAGAAATAGGAAGCTAGGAGATTTGGGCTAGAGTGCCCGATAGGAAAGTGACATAGAAGCAAGGTAGAAAGGGGGAGGAAGAAGTCCTTATTTATTTCCGGAGGGCCAGTACCCGGGGTTCGACGGCTTAACGTGCCCGTCCGACTCACGGCGGATATTTAGTGGTTCGAGAGTTCGTACCTGCCTCGAATCGAACCTGAGGTTCCTGCGTGGCAGTCACGAACATTGACCACTAGGCAATCCGCGGCCTCTTGCCTTGAAGAGTTGCGCATGGTGTTCCTTAAACCCCGAGACAGAAAAAGGACTGTTTCTGTCACTGTCGAAGCTATGCGTAGGGAAAACAACCGCATTGTCATTTACTACTCTCTTTCTTTCTCTCTCTCTCTCTCTCTCTGACAGCGGAAAGGAAATGCCTGGAGGAATCTACTCGCATTCTTCCGTTAGGTGCATTGCGACTTCACGGACAGATTTCTGCTGCTCCGGGGACGTAATAAAATCTGGTGCCTCGGACGTACTTCCTCCCGGCTTCAACTTCGAATTCAGAATCCTTTTGCCCACCCACTCACCACCATCTTTTCGTTTTTAACCTCAAATCCGTTAATGACTTAAATAGCAAAGTGTTTGTCAGAAATAACTGAATCCTTTGTACCAATGGAAATGGTAGGGCAGTTACGTGGAATGGGAAAGGAAAATGGCACTCCAATACATTAGGTATCATCCACTGTGTCATAATAGGTTTACGCATAATGGTCTGATGGTTTTCATAATTTACGATGGCCACCACCACAATAACTTGTTTCATCATATGTAATTACATCGTCAAGATCCCTTGCTCCCGAATGGAATCGCCGCCTTGTTTTGAATTATCAGCCAGGAATGTACCAGATTGGATGGAAGAGCACAAGCATATGGAAGATGATAAAGAGACCAATGCCGTTTTTCAGATACACACTCTCGTATTCGCATTTTCAGTCTGGGAAAACCTCAAATACGGTGATCGGCAACGGGAATAGAGTCCACAGTTGTTACAGGGCTTGGTACTGAATTATATATCAGTGCCCTGTGTGAAAGGTTTGTAATGCTGCGCTTGCAGAAAGTTTTGTATCGAGAGTTTGACCCGTATTTTACCCAACTAGAGCAGATTAATGAAACATCGACTAAAGTTATAACTCGCTCTTGCAGTGAGGAAAATGTTTATTCAGTTCATATGGAGAAGGTCTCATAGCATGGTCCGTGATTTCCATTCATTCTCTATGTTATCACCCAGCAAAAACAGTCTTGCTGGGCCAGCACTGGGCCATTGCTGGCAGCCAACACTGCCAACAATGGCCCAGCACTATGTTGCCGCTGCCGAACAGTCAATAAAATGTCCGGGCGGCCAACAGAAGGGCCAGCAGTTCAGGCCAACAGTTGGCATCCCATCAGTTGTCATATGCCACAGCAGGGCCATCAGTGGTCCATCACAGGCAGCAGCTGCCACAAGTGGCCCTTCAGTGGCCCTGCAAGCACGTGCCAGAAATGATGGCTAGCTTAATGTGGTCCGGTAGCGTGCCGTTAGTGGCAGCCAGCAACCACGTGATGTAACTGGTGGCTTGCCGAATCTTTTCCGCCAATTTCCCAGTAGTAGCCATAATAATAATAATAAAAAAAAAAGCAAGGATAACCGCAGTTTCCCAAAGCTACATTTTTTTTCTACCCTTACGAAATAACGCACTGCACTGGGGAAATTTTCTCAACAGACCGGAAAATCGCCCGCTTGCATCTGAGTAGATTTGGACCTGGGCCGTTCGCGTGGTAGCTGAGCTCTCTACCGACCGGACTAATTTGCCGCACTCGAGCGCATGCTTGAACTGTCTGTTTCGTACATAATGTGTAACCGAATGCTTCCCTCTTTCATTTTACAATATTGCGAGGTATTTTTCATAAATGTCAGTTTCATATAATTCATAAATTTATTTTTTCAACGTAACGATAGTTTTTTTTTTTTTTTTTTTTTACTTTAAGGGAACTTCACTCATTTTCAAGGCGTGTACATACTTAGAGTCGCTTCCCAAAGTTTTGTACTGTCCTAGCCGTCTTGAAAAGAGATTGTTGAATTAATATATATTTACCCGGGTTCATGTCACATTCTATTACATTTTTAACGTTGTGTCTTTCCTTTCCGTTGTCCGAAGCTACATTTGTTTTAAAGAGTAAAAGATATTTTATTTTACTTCTCGTTATTTTTAGAAGCGAATTCCTCCCAGTCTTGTGTATTCAACCCATGGATGAGTACACCACATAGCGTCGCTTTTTGAGTGGGTGTATTTCATGGCTGTAATCTAGTATTTCACGGCTTAATCTGATATCTTCGTCGACGTAAAATTTCATTAGAAATTAATTCGCCTCTCCACATATGGATTTTTTTCTTAACATCCACTAAAATAACACGATGGCAATAGCGTCGTCTTCAACTAACTGGTACCATGAGAGACACATCAAGTGTTGCTTCTGCGCATGCGCAGACCCGTTGCTTCCCCCTGCTGTTGGGGGTTGCATTGGTTGCCTGCAACGGGCCACTAGTGGCACTTGCTTGGAGGCCCACAATTCACGGCGATGCTGCAGGGCCATCAATGGCTCTCCAACTGATAGCGCTACCACCAACGGACCACTACCGGGCCGTGAGCGGCAGATTTCAGCCAGCAGTGACCGATCATTGCCAGCTGGTGGCCAGCAGTTTCCCAGCACTTGTGTTTTTGCTGGGCATTAACACGTTGATCTCCTTCTCTCGCGCGGCCAGTATTCGCTTTCCTACTTTTTTTAGTATTCCTTTCATGATCAGCATTATCTTGGTTCGCACTGAGGAGCTAAAAAGCTCGACACCTCCCACGATCTCTGCCTTCCCACCGAATCCCCCAGCGGAAGAGTGAAGTCCACGCTTGTGAAAAACTGAAAAGTGTTCCTATTTTCCTAGAAGGCGCGGACGTTCCTTAATTGCCTTCCTCTCACCGCCAAAGATCATTATCCAATTCCACGCTCGCACAAGTCCCATAAATCTAACTTTCCCTCGGATGGGACGCGGAGAAGCGGAAGCCAGCCCGCTGTCCAGCTGCATCAAAACTGGCGGGAGAAAAGTACTAATGAAAGAAAGGATGGTTACAATTCATTATCCTTAAAATGGTACGAAATTTCAATCCTGACGAACATTGATGCCCAAGTTACACAGCTGTCGCCTGCCAAACAGGCACGAGGCTTTCTGATAATAATCAACTGCTCCACGCCGGTGTTACAAAAACTTGCTTAGGGAGTTCTGCCTATTCGTATGCGTTGTCGCAAATCATTTTTGACAACCAGAATGGCAACAATGCTGAGAATCTATGTATGTACGCATTACGTAAGACAAACGAGATAGTTTTTTTTTAATACTAAACTGTCTCCTTTGTCTTGCGTAATGAAAATCTTAAAAAATAATGCAATCTTTTTTCTTTAAAAAAAACGTTATTCAAGTAATTTTCATTTGTTCATTAAAAATTTTTTGGCTACATTCACGATCCTTGCGAAAGCAAACGTCATTTTAGAGAGAGATCGCAATTTTGTCTCTATTCGGAATTTAAGAAGTAAACCCCTCTGAGGATTGTTTTCCGCGTGACCCTGCGTCAAATGCTAATCAAATCTGTATTTTTTTAGGTTTAACGGCCTTTGTAAGGAACTTAGAGGGATTTAAGCAGTCAGGCAGAGGGGATGGTGTCATAGCTTAGCCGCACAGCCTGTGCCTCATCTGGGAGTTGTAGTTTTTTTTTTTTTTTTTTTTGTTATTGTTGTTGTTGAAGGTTTAACGACCACCGTGTGTAACAAAGTGAGCTATAAGCAGTCTCCTGTTCCTAATTTCCGGGGAAGAGAGAGAGAGAGAGAGTCAGTGCCGTAAAACAAATACAGCATTCATACCTCACCGGGATTTGAACCCGGACCTATCTTAGACTGAGTGCAGAACACGGTATATACTTCTTTATGAAAATCCCTTAGCCGGAGACGGATGGAAATTTATTGGGACTATGGATGAAGCATGGATCTACACTGCTTGCGGAGAAGGGAGGGGGATGGAAGTGTAACAAAAAATGGTCGATTTACTATCGCAAAGGAGCAGAAAAAACTTAAAAACTTGGTTCCAAGAATCTGAAGAAAGTTTCAGTAATGGATTCATGATTATTGCTGGTTCCTCGTACAATGGGAAATTAAAGTTAAAAAAGTTGAAAACAATGTTAAAATAAATTCTACATACAGTATTACCAAAATAATGTTTTAACTCCTATATTTAACCTTTTAACCGGCTGGAACGAATCAACTCGGGGTTAGCAAAATGGACAGAAATCACCTAGAACGAATATATTCATTGTCTAAGAAGTAGGCCGAACGCGGCTGAAATAAGTGAACCTGCGCATCAGAAATCGTTGCTTTTCCTTTAGGCTTTTCATTGAAAGTGGTCATTTAAGGGAATTGATTGCGATCAGTGCTTTCTGTCTAATTACGTTTTCCGCTAAAAATGCTATAAAAATAGCGACAAAGCTAAAAAAGGCAGAGGAAAGATGTTTCAGTAACTTGTTTTTACCTAGTGGCATAATGTCTGTGTCAGATGGGACTAGCCGTTCCCAATCATTCCTTCGGTCATAATAGAGAATAAAGGACTATACGGGAATCATACTATAGACTATAAGACTAACGACTTTAATAACTGGAACTAAATCACAGGCAACAAATATATAGTCGACACTGCTGAGATGAGAGGGGGGGGTAAGCAGTTGCTTTGATGCAGCTTTCGGCCACTATGTGAACCATGTCTGTTTGAGGATCGCCGAAAATTCTGGGTATCGTTTGGCTCAGGTTCATCGGCCGCTTGAAGAGTTAAAGAGGAAATACTATTCCTTTATCTACAGAGCCTTCAAAGACTAAAACTCCGTCAGTATAAGGCTACCACAGTTATACATCCAAATCTACCACTTTATTTCTTTAAAAAAAAAAAAAAAAAAAAGAGACGAGTATCAAATATGTGTCTTTTGCTCATAGATGTGTCACCAATGTACTATTGTGCCTTCGGACTATTAAAAAGAGCTCTCCCTAAGCGCAGACCGGAAACAGTGATTGGACTATGAAAAGCAGTGGAAGTGAAGTGAAATAAAATGCCACTATCAATTTTACGAAATGCCCTATTATCTTGGAAATGTAGATGTAGGTTTATAGTCCAGCGAAAGGGCTATCAGATAGAGCGTCTAGGGAGGAAAAGTTTTTATTTTAAACGTTAGTTATATTGCTCAAAAATCGTTCTAAAAATGTGTGAAGATCTGTAATTTAACGGCTGAATAATATTTTTTCAGAAAGTTCGCTAAATTGATGATGGCTTTTCCGTAAAATCTCGAAAATCTGAACCTTATTCACATCCTCAAAGTCTGTTTAGTATCTGTATGAAATTTAAAATCGCTTAGTTGGTGGGCATTTGAGCGTTAGCGAGAGAGACTGCAAACCTGGAGTTCCTGAAATCCTGCAAAGAAGACCTCATTCCAAAGTTTCTGCAATTTAAATCAGTGTTAAATGCTGACAACTGGTTCCAGCGACGTAAGAAAGAGCTAATCCAAAGAACACTGTCGCAGCTATATAATATTAGCAAGAGAAATAACATTAGATAGACAATACAAATTTTGAAGATGACAATCCGATTTTTGGCGTAAATGTGACAAGGATGGTAAGTCAGATAATATCCGAAAACTTGAAAGTTTTCGTCGTCCTGGAGCGGGACTCGATCCCGCGTCTCCCAGAAAACGCCCAGGTATGTTAACCACTAAGATTCGCTAAACATGAATGCCGGTTGCTTCGACTAGCGAATCCTGTGATGGATACATTCAAATTGATCGGAAACTTGAAACTTAGTCGTTCTGGGTGGTGTAGTGGTTAGCATACCCGGGCGTTTTCTGGGAGACGCGGGTTCGAGTCCCGCACCAGGACGATGAAAGTTTTCGGATGTTATCTGACTTACCATCCTTGTCACATTTACGCCAAAAATCGGATTGTCATCTTCAAAATTTGTATTATATGGCGTAATCCCGCATTTCTTTCATGATAGACAATCATTTCTTTTGTTATTACAGATGACGTAAAACTTTTTGTGGAGACGAAGATTCTCTTTGAAGAAATAACATGAGCAAATGACATCACGTGCATGTTGTACATACATAAATTTAGTAAAAAAAAAAAACTATAGAAATGGATATTGCCGTATTAACGTTCCGCCTTCAAACTTCTCTGACAGCATCGTACGTCTTAACTAATCTTGCTAGGCATCTACGAATAGAAATGGTTAAATTGCGTGCACGAGGAACATGCACTTAAGCTTCGAGGTCTACAAGCCGAAAACAGAACGTACATAGAGAACGTCTCATGGTATAATTGCTTTGAATGAGAATTTAGGTGAAACTGCGGAAGTTTTATCATTGGTTGTGTCACGTAAGCTTAAAACTTAAGAGTGATTAAATTAACCTGCATCTTGGGGGATCAAATGCGCTGTCTCAATTTAAGATACAGCTAATTCGTCGTTGCCGTATAACAATACACACGATGACTTCCCCTAATTAATTTAAATTTTACTTCATCCATGAGCAATCTTCTTGTCCTGTACTTTGCATGTGGTATACGTATAAAATGTTTAATACCCGCATCGTGAACATAAGTTTCGAATGTACTACGGGACTTAGTTGTAACCTAATTGTTTTATTTTAGTACGGAGAGAGAAAATTCTAGGACATAGTATAGGTGTAGTTTTAAAAATCTCAGGTCATACTCGACAGAAAAAAGGTGGCTTTTATAGCACGTCTTTTGTAAAAAAAAGATCGTGCTTCTGTTATCGGTTTGTCCGTCCGTCTGTACCCACAATATCTCAGCAACTATTAGTCCGATTTGAAAAATTCTTTGCCGCCCCGGTGGCGCAGTGGTCTAAGCGATGGCCTCTGATCATTCGTCCGAACGGGGTCCGGGTTCGAAACCCGGTGAGGCATGGATGTTGTGCTTGTCTTACGGCACTGGTTCTCTCCCTTCCCTGGAACCAGTGACCCTAAATTAGGGACGGGCGACTGCTTATAGCCCATTGAGTTGCTCACGGTGGTCGTTAAATATCCAATCAAAAAAAAAATTCTTTTTGCATTGGGAAGCTTGAAATATGCAAATGATGATCCTTTATTTCGTTTTTTTTTTTTTTACGATGCACAATTTTGCCGGTAGAGGGCGTAAATGCAGATGATGTCGAATTCAAAAATACGTTTTATTCCAGATATTTGCTTCTAAACATCCGATTGAAAAAAATTTATATCTTACGATTCCATTTATGTCGAAGAGTATTTTACATATAGTTACTTTTTCAAATTACGCATAGGTTTTCCGCTAGGGGGCGTAAAAGTAAATTACATTTTCCACGATAACTCTTCTTCTAAAACTCCGATTTGAAAATATTTTTCTTCAGCGCATACATCTCCTGATGGAAAATCTTTTGCATATAATTTCCAATTTTTGGTAAAGAATACTTTGGCCACCAGGGAGCGTAAGTGTTAATTTTTGCTTCTGATGTATTTGCCATAAAATCGTAGCTTCTAAAATATCGATTAAAAAATTATTTCGTGGACTGATCCACTCATATCGATAAATCGTTTCGGAATATTTTCTTCTTAAAATATTCCACAGTTTCTCCGCCAGGGGGCGTAGATGTACATCTTATTTTTGTCAATATCTGTACTTTTAATAGTCCGATTTGAAAAATTCCTTCTTCGTTGGATAGTGTTTTCCGTGTGACATGTTTTTCATATAATTTCAAAATTTTCAAGTAATTCATAGACTTTCCGCTAGGAGGTGTAAAGGTAAATTGCGTTTCTCCCTATATCTCTGCTTCTAAATCTCTGATTTGAAAAATTCTTTCTGCGCCGGATGCAGCTCCTGATGGGAAATCGTTTGCACATAATTTCTAATTTTTGTAAAAAAAATAGTTTGGCCACCAGGGGGCGTAAATCTTAATTTCCGCTTCTGTTGTATTAGCAGCAAAATATGAGCTTCTAAATTCTCGATTGAAAAAAACGTCGTTTGTTGACCGATACTACTCATGTCGACAAACCTTTTAGGAAAATTTTCTCCTTGAAAAAATGCATGGTTTCTACGCCAGGGGGCGTAGATGTATTTCTTATTTTTGTCAATATCTCTACTTCTAAGAGTACGATTTGAAAAATTCCTTCTTTGTTGGATAGTGTTTCCGATGCGAAATGTTTTTCCTATAAATTCAAAATTTTCAAGTAAATCATACACTTTCCGCTAGGGAGTACAAAGGTAAATTGCGTTTTCTGCGTTATTTCTGCTCCTAAAGCTCTGATTTGAAAAATTCTTCCTGTATCGCATACAAGACCTGATGGAAAATACATAATTTCTAATGTTTGGATAAACATAATTTCTAATGTTTGGGTAAAGAATGGTTTAGCCACCAGAGGTCATAAGTGTTAATTTCTGCTTCTGAAGTATTTGAAAAGTGTTAATTTCTGCTTCTGAAGTATTTGAAAAGTGTTAATTTCTGCTTCTGAAGTATTTAAAAAGTGTTAATTTCTGCTTCTGAAGTATTTGCTCCTGAATACTCGACAAATACCGCTTATACGGATAAACCTTTTGAGAATACTTTCTTCCTAAAATAATGCATGGTTTTCCCACCAGGGGACGTAAAACCACATCTTATTTTTGTCGATATCTCTGTTTCTAAGAGTTCGTAAGCTCACGATTCCGTTTACAGCAATATCTAAGGGATTCAAAACCCGATTGAAAATCTTCTTTCTTTGGTCAGATCTATTGTTTTCCATACCGGTTCCATTGACTTTGAATAGCTTTGATAAATTTAATTTGCGTCAGAACGGATTCAAAAGACGTGCTTATTACACCCGAAAATTCGGTGTCAACTTTCTTGTTTTTACTAATTCCCCTTAATAAAAATGTGTCGTTATAAATTGCTGTCTAGTAGTAAACTTTGAAACATTTTTTGATATAGTGCCAGTGTTCATGCAATCCTCATGCTTGTCGGTAAATTTGAATATATATTAAGGACAAAAGATGTTTATTGTTGTTTAAGGGGTTTAACGACTAACGTGAACAACTCATTTTTAAAGGCCGTTGCCCGTTCCTAATTTGAGGCCACTGGCTCGAAGGAAGGAAGGCAAGCATAACGTCCATTCACCTCCAGGGATTCACACCGTGTCCCATCTCGGGCGAACAATTGGCAGGCAGCACGTCGTACCACTGGACCACTTCTTGTTTTTCTTCATACTTTTCTTAAATTTCATTTCACAATAGATCTGAAAAATGCAAATTGTATTGAATTCATCAATACATTACAATATTTCTTTATACACTTAAAATAATACACGGTCGAGTCACATTATTGTAGCCACCAGCTAATATCCAGAGTAACCACCGTGTGCAGCGCGGACAGCAGCTAAACGGGCTGGAAGGTGTTCACAGATATGAGGAGCCATGCTGACTGCAGTGCATCCAACGGCTGCTGGAGGTTGCGTGGTGGACGATCCATAGAGTGAACACGATCAAGGTGCTACCACAGATGTTCGATTGGGTTTAAATCTGGGGAATTAGGGAGCCAAGAAAGTACTTTGAAGTCTTCGCTGTGTTCTTCCAACCACTCTCGGACATTTCTAATTGTGTGACACGTCTTATTGTCGTGCTGGAAGATCCCGTCCGCCCCAAGGAAGACAATCGGCATGTATAGGTGTACATGATCTGCAAGGATGTATTCATAACGAACTCGTTCCATGGTGTCTTCCACAGGTATGAATGAACCCTGGGAATGCCATGAAAACATTTCCCAGACCATACCAGCTTAAGTTCTTCGAGCAATGTTTGAAGAGTGTTTATTCTCCGATGTTTCTCGCCTCATACGCCAACGTCCATCTGTTCGATGAAGCAGAAAACGTGAGTCATCGGCGATGGCAATTCTTTGCCAATCAGAGGAGATCCAATTCCGATACTGCAGTGCAAATGTAAGCCTTTCCTTTCCTGCCGATGCACTTTCGTTAGCATAGGTGCAGTGACCATCCGTCTGCACCTGGAGCCCCATATACAGCAGGGTTCACTGAACTGTCGGTTTAGGCACATTTCCGGTAGCCCCTGGTTCATTTGGTCAGTGAGTTGCTCCACTATAACGTGTCGATCGGCCCTCATGCACCTTCGTAGCCGACGTTCACCTCTCACATCAATGGCACGTGGTGCTCCTCAGTTTCCACATCGCTTATTCGCAATGGTGCCATTTCTCCAATCACGATACAGTTTAACCGCAATAGCACGCGAACAGTTCACAAACTGCGCTGTTTCAGAAATCCTGCCACCCTTGGCCCGAAAGCCGATAATCATCCCTTTTTGCAAATCTGATAAATTGCTCCTTTTATCCATGACAGCAACGAGTGATATGTTTTCAGATCAGATCATATGTAGAGAATTTTAGGAAGGGAGTGTCTGACCCCAGGTCTTGAACAACCCTTAGAAATAGGAAGCTAGGAGATTTGGACTAGAGTGCCCGATAGGAAAGTGACATGGAAGCGAGGTAGAAAGGGGGAGGAAGACGTGCTCATCCGACGCACGGAGGGTATTTAGTGGTTCGAACGTTCGTACCTGCCCAGGATCGAACCTGAGGTCATACCTATGGCAGTCACGAACATTGACCACTAGGCCACCCGCGGCCCGATGTTTTCAGATTGCCTACAGCACACCTTATATACCCTCGATGCCAGCTCCCGACACGTGCCTTCTTTCATTGGCTGCGCGCTGTTGACGTCAAAAGTCAAAAGTAGGAGGTGGTCACGATAAAAATGTGACTCGACTGTGTATATTCAACATACACTATTTCAAAACCGTGTCTTGAATATATCAATTTTAATTTTTAGTAATCTTCAGATGATATTAACTGATAGAAACATCTTGTTCCATAATTTCTAATTATGATATACAAATTGTTACCAAGAAGAGAACTTTGGTTGTCTCTGCAGAAATCAGGGAATGTTGAGCACACCCTCATTTCTACGGGAGCCAGCTAAAGTAGAGATCTGCACGGGCCGGTTCGGGCAATAGTAAAGAAAGAAAGAAAGAAAGAAAGAAGTTGTGTTTCCAAATTTCTTGGTCTGTTTAACTATAAAACATATGATATTGTGAAAAAAAAACCCAAACCCATAAGCCATTACAACTATAAAAAATTCTCCAGGGAACTTCAGCTGGCAGTTGTGCTGTTTTAAAAGATAAGAAACTCTCACCATCAGATATCGCGTGGTTTACGTTTTTGCCAATCATCATATGTGACGTCGAGAGGTCGTTCAGCCAATTTAAAAGTACACTATATTGTCAAAAGTCACCAGACACCTTCAAGAGAAACACAACATAGCATTTATTGACATACATTATTAAGGTGTCGTTCCACCTTTGGCGTTAATGCATACACTGACCCTTCGAGACATGCTTTCGAACACATGGATAGGTATGCGCTTCCGTTCAGTACATAATGCTGCCGTTAACTGTTCCTTAGTAGTAAGCCTTGGTTCCAAACTTCTTATGCGGCGCTCTAATTTATCCCATAGGTACTCTTTGGGATTAAAATCGAGGTTGTGTGCAGACCAGTCCACACACGATACGGAATTATCGTCAAACCACGCCATAACAGTCCTTGCTTTATGGCTCGGTGAATTATCCTGCTGGTACCAACAAGGCTCGGTTCCATAGTACTGCCACAGAGTTGGTAGGCCATAATTGTCCAGAATATCGTGGTAGACGTGCTGGTTAACAGGTTTGTCCACGATAACAAATGGGCCGGCACCATACCACGAAAAACACCACCACACGACTACACTGCCAGCCCTAAACTTGACCGTAGGAACAGTACACTGTGGTAAATAGCGTTCCCCTGGCTGCCGCCATAACCACACACGGGCATCAGACTGATAGATCGTGTATCTGGATTTATCAGTCCATAGGACCCGTTTCCGTTGATCTACGGTCCACGATAAATGTTCTTTACACCATGCTAAAGGACGAGTAGCATTCCGAATGCAGATGAAAAGGCTTATGAGCAGCCGCACGACCACAGTAACCCATGGAATGAAGTTCTCTGCGAATGGTACATGTACATACCGAGGTTCCAACATTTTTACTCACCTGTACACTGCGTTCTTGCGCAGCACTCCGTCGATTAGCTGTAACGACTCTTCTGAGGCTTCGACGACCTCTATCACCGATTTTCTTTGGTCTGCCAGTACGTTTTGCTACTTCAGTCACTCCATGTGTCTTCCACTTATTCAGTACATCGAAAACAGTTGACTTGGGTATGTTTAAACGCCTCTCGGTTTCTCTTATGGACAACCCACTAATATAACACCCAACAATCTTTCCTTTCTCAAAGTCAGTTCAGCAACATTTTCACTCAACCTCACAGTGAGATATGATCGCGGTCAGCTTCAGGCTTGTTTACGCTTTCCAACCGTAGGTTGAAGAAGCGTATATGCTCCAGCTTTGTCTGTCCGTCTGTCGGCACGATAACTCGCGTAAAAATGGTTCGATTTCGATGAAATTTTAGTATGCGGTAGGGGACCACCTGGGGACGAACCCTATTGAAAATGGACGAAATTGGGTCAAAGATCACGGCATAGGAGCGGGATCCATTCCATTGCCCTTATGCGTCATAAGTTGCGTAAATATGGTTCGATGTCGATGAAATTTTAGTATAATGTAGGGGACCACCTGGGAATGAACCTTATTGAAACTGGGTGAAGTGGGGTCAAAGTTCAGGACATAGGAGAGGAATGTATTCCATTGCCTTCATGCGTCATAACGTGCGTAAAAATGGTTCGATTTCGATGAAATTTTATTACGTGGTAGGGGACCACCTGGGGACGATCTTATGACGTCACAATCTCGCGCTTGAGATTCTGGCGCGCGGTCACGCCATCTGTCTCATTACGTCACGCATTGTGTGTGGATCCTATTAAAGTTTTATGACGTCACACTCTTGCGAGCAGATGGTCGCGATTCTCATCTGCCTCATTACGTCACGCGTTGTGTGCGTATGTCCGTCAGCACGTAACTGGCGTAAAAATCGTTCGATTTCAATGAACTTTTAGTATGTGGAAGGGGATCACCTGGGAAGGAATCCTATTGAAAGTGAACGAAATGGGGTCAAAGGTTAGTACATAGGAGCGGGATCCATTCCACCGCTCTTATGCGTCATAACTGAAGTGTAAAAAAGGTTCGATTTCGATTAAATTTCAGTATGTAATAGGGGACTATCCGGGAACAAACCCTATTGAAAATGGGCGAAATGGTGTCAAAAGTCAGGACATAGGAGCGGAATCACTTCCATCGCCATTATGCGTCATAACTTATGTAAAAATTCTTCGATTTGGATGAAATGTTAGTATGTTGTAGGGGCCTGCCTGGGGACGAATCCTATTGAAAATGGGCGAAATGGGGTCAAAGGTTAGGACACAGGTGCGGAATCTATTCCATAGCCCTTATGCATCATAACGTACGTAAAAATGCTTCCATTGCGACAACACTTTATCATGTTATTTCGGATGTACAGTAAACCGGTTCTGTTAAATATTACCGAAATGGGAGCAAAGGTCAGGGCACAGGACCGAGATTTATTCCACAGCCATTATCCTCATAACTTGAGTAATGATTTCTGGTATGTTGGAAAGCGTATTATAATCAACGCATAGCATGATTTTACTAACTTGTTTTTATACCGTTTGCAGCTTTACCGAGCATCTTAACAACACAGCGGGTCCGTTCATTTGCTTTTGAAGGGGTGTCCGGTGACTTTTTTCAATATAGTGTATTTTGAGAGAAAACAGAAGCTTTGCTTTCGACATTCTGAAGTGCTATATTGTTGCTAGGTGTAATAGCAGTAAATTAATTGAAAACCCTGGTTTTGAGTAAAGTAAAGTAATTTCTTATGACTGTGTAAGTAAAGAAATCATAGGAAGTTCTTAAAATATGAAAAGAGATACGTCACATATTTTAGTAATTTTTGTTTTTTTCCCTACATATTTCCTCATTTAATAAATATTTTGATATTTTATTGCATATAAATCCTAGTCGTACTTATCAATTATTTATTTTTGCTGGCATTCAGAACCTCTACCGAACGCTGACTTTTTTTTCTTTTTTTTTTTAAGAATATGTAAGACAACTGTCATTTCACTTTTGCTAGTCTCTTAACAGTGCGTATGAGGAGCCAAAAAAGGTTATGCGAACACGGTGCAGAATTTCTCCCCAGAACTTTTAGCATGATTAACCTGATAGATTAAGAAATGCATTACGTTCGTTGCAGAAAAAGTCGAAGAGTAATTTCTTTTTAGTTGGCTTTAGTTATTTGAGAAGCAAGATACTTTTAAAATGAGAAGGCAGAGTTTCAAACACTTATTTTACGTAGTTGGTAAACGTTTCATAAAGTTACTTGCTTTCTAGACGCAGGCAGCATTGCTATCAAAATTTTATTTTCCATTTTCTTACGAAATCTAGCTTGTAAGATGCCGTTAGTTCAAAATTTTGACATTTTTCTAAATTTCCTGCTTAATTTCATTTGAAAATTTTTCTTCTTCCTTAAAATCTGAGTAATCATTGGCATTTGTTTTAGTCTCCTATTAAATAACTAGCCCAGGACTGTTGTTTTTCAGCTTTAAATAAGTACTAATATGTTTTCCGTCCTAAAACGGGGTGAAATTTTTAATTGAAGCAGATTGAAAACAAATCAAATAGACGCAGGCTTTTTGTAAGGAACTATAGTAAAAACTCATTCACGTTAGAATTGGAAATTATATGCAATTTATTTCCGTTTATCAAAAGACCTCCCGATAAATAACTATTCTATGAGAAATATTTTCTGTTGTTTAACAGTTTTCCTTGTAGTCCAGTTGATTTCGTGTAAACTTACCTTAATAATTTTGCTTTGATTTTTCACGTTAAATGACTTTTTTCCCGGCACACTTGTTATTCCCTTCACGGCTTGTTTTAGACTGTCCTATTCAACGGCTAGTTTGAAACTTCATACCGAAACTTTTCTACAAAGTAATGCGACATCTGGCATTACAAATCGGAACTATATGATTTATCGATAACGTGCTGTTGGGGCGACATCTGTTTTTAGATAAAATTTTGCTCAATTTGACATCTCAAGAATTCAGTTTTTTTTTGTTTTTTTTTTTTTTTTGTAGGTTAGAGTGTTTAGATAGGTCGATATTTTGCAAAATGTATAATATAATTAGCACTAAACTCGGAAAGTTAGTTAAATTAAAAAAGTAAAAAATAATTATAGCGTACAAATAAATATATGAATTGCACTAAATTAAATTAATATATAAACTCAACTTGCTGTGATATTAAGATTTCAATTCGAATTTTGTAGGTTGGATAATTAGAACTCGAGTAATTGATAATCCAATGTTTTTAAATTAGCACGCGATCACTTTGACATCTGAAAGTGATCGTATAGCACGCAATCACTTTGACATTAGATCGGCTGCTGTCGTATAACATGCAATCACTTTGACATCTCGAGAGCACACACGAATTGATCGATACGTGATGGCGCAACAATGCAGACGTTGCTGTGACGTCAAGCATTTAAGACAGATCTGGCTGTTTATATTATTAATAAATTATATAGTTCCATTGAAAAGGCTTTTTCTTTTTTTTTCAGGAATGTGAAATGAGAGTATCTCCTACAGAATTATGTGGAATACAACGTGACGTCACAGTGTCTAGTGACTGGGTAACTTACATGAGCGATGTTGCCGGATTACAAGTGTGTCACAATGGAGACGCCCCTGGTAAAGCCTTTAACAATCTATGCCTGAAAAGCATTTAGCATTATGTGGATAGAAAAATTATATTATGGAACCAGTGTTAAACTTTTTTCAGTTTTATACGTAATTCTGCACGTCTCGGTATTTTACTGTACTTTCTATCACTTTTCAGTTCGATTATACGTATTTCACTTATGCGCATTTTACGATTATACGTTGAATTTTAGACTATCAAAAATACATGATTCTTGTATTCTTTTATATGTAACGAGGTATGTTATAACTTTGAGAGAATCGAGACAGTGTGTTTTAGCACGTCTTTTGTAAAAAGAGATCGTGCTTATGTTATCATTTTGTCCGTCTGTCTGTCTGTGGACACGATATCTCTACAACTATTAGTCCAGTTTGAGAAAATCTTTTTGCGTTACGAAGCCTTAAATGTGAGAATGTTGATTTTTTTTTTCATTCCCGTTTGTTTGTTTTTCATTCCGGATTTTTTTTTCCGGATTCACAACTCCGCCGCTAGAGGGTATACATGCAGATGATATCGAATTCAAAATGCATTTTGCTCCATATATTTGCTTCTAAATATCCGACTATTTTAGGTACAGTCTCTTTTTCAAGTAATGTATAGATTTTCCGCTAGTAGGCGTAAAGGTAAATTGCGTTTTCCTTGATGTCTCTTCTAAATCGTCCGATTTAAAAAAATTCTTTCACCGGATACAGCTTCTATAATGTGAAATGTTTCGCGTATAATTCCTAATTTTTGGTAAAGAATGGTTTGGCGACTAGGGGGCGTAAGTGTTAATTTCAGCTTTTAATGTATTTGCAGCAAAATCTGAGCTTCTGAAACCTCGATTAAAAATATTCCTTCATGAACTCACACCGCTCACCTGGGAAAACCTTTTCAGAATACTTTATTCTTAAAATAATGCATAGTTTGTCGGCTAGGGAGGGGGCCTTATATATCTTACTTTTGTCGATATCTCTGATTCTAACAGTCCGCTTTGAAAATGTTTTTCTTTGTTGGAGAGCGTTTTCCGTGCCAAATGTTTCTGATGTACGACATAATTTCAATTTTTTTAACGCACAAGTGTCCACTAGAGGGCGCAAGTTCACGTTTACAGCAATATCTGCTGGACGAAAAACCCGATTGAGAAAAATTATTTTTCGGTCAGGTACTAGTAACTGTAAAAACTCTTTGTGTACATTTTTTTTTTCAAAATAGTGCACAATTTTGCCGCATGGGGCGCCATTTTTAATTTTTGTTTCTCAATATCTCTGCTTCTAAATGTACGATTTAAGAAATCTTGATAGATATACATGTTAGCTTTTCTTACTCCGTTTTCAATTTTTATATGTGCTGTGACCTCCAACAGTCGAGATTTGACTTGCATTTTCATCGATGTTACCTCCGTAGGATTTCACTGAAATCAAATCATATCGTTATTTTCCTTGTTAACCTCACTTAGTACATGTACTTTTCATTTTTATCTCCAAAGACTAACATATTATTTCTTGTATGTTACTCCTTTGTAATAAATGTCCTTTTCAAGTCATGCAAACCAGACATTGATGAGAAGTCTAGGGCGCATTGGTTTGAATCTATCTGTTCTTATCGGACTTCTGTCGCTGGTTCTAACGCTTCTGCGGAACCAGTTGCTCTAAATTAGTCATGGGCAACTTCTTACAGCTTTTTTGATACCCATGTGAGAAAGTCGTTAAACCTTGAAGCTCAAGGAAGGCAGAAGACCAGTGGTCTAAGCGATGGCTTCTTCATTCGTTCCATATGGGTCCTTGATCGAATTCCTGTGCGGTATGGATGTTGTTCATTCGTCCCATATGGGTCCTTGATCGAATCCCTGTGAGGTATGGATATTGTTCATTCGTCCCATATGGGTCCTTGATCGAATCCCTGTAAGGTATGGGTGCTGTTCATTCGTTCCATATGGGTCCTTGATCGAATCCCTGTGAGGTATGGATGTTGTTCATTCGTTCCATATAGGTCCTTGATCGAATTCCTATGAGGTATGGATGTTGTTCATTCGTCCCATATGGGTCCTTGATCGAATCCCTGTGAGGTATTGATGTTGTTCATTCGTCCCATATGGGTCCTTGATCGAATCCCTGTGAGGTATGGATGCTGTTCATTCGTCCCATATCGGTCCTTGATCGAATCCCTGTGAGGTATGGATGTTGTTCATTCGTCCCATATGGGTCCTTGATCGAATCCCTGTGAGGTATGGATGTTGTTCATTCGTCCCATATCGGTCCTTGATCGAATCCCTGTGAGGTATGGATGCTGTTCATTCGTCCCATATGCGTCCTTGATTGAATCCCTGTGAGGTATGGATGTTGTTCATTCGTCCCATATGGGTCCTTAATCGAATCCCTGTGAGGTATGGGCATTTTATTTATCTTACGGCCCCGGCTTTCTCCCTTCCCTGGAACCAGTGGCCCTAAATTAGGGACGGACAACTGCTTATGGCCCATTGAGCGGCTCACTGTGATTGTTAAGCCTCCTGCTGAAAAAGAAAGAAAAAAGAACTCAGGAGACCTTCGGAATAAATTTGAGTGGAGCCTAATCTCCGCGGATTTCAAACATAAGCTGGTGAATACTGGACGGCGCAATTTTTGATTTCGTAAAAAATTCAGTCCTGTCGGGGTGTATCGATTTACAATTCCCCTCCAAATTGCAGAACTTTCTGAACCTCTTCAGCTCATAGAGACAGCTTTGCTGTTGTTATAATGCAAAAAATGATATGTCAGTTCATATATCCTACACTTTACTGCCTCTTACTTCTTGTTAGGACATCATGAATACCTTTTGTAACATATACGTTCTCACATTGCATTTATAATTTCTACAAGCAGAAAAACGCTGGGCTTAATTTTACAGAATAATATCAAAGCATAACTTGCGCCAGCATATGAGAGCAGGCAATTATGATGGAATTCACACTGATCACAAAAATAGTTGGGGATATAGCATGAAAAGAAAGATGTATGAATCTGATTCAAGTAACACTCGTTGAAATAACATCAGTGTGACTACGTGACATAAACGATAAAAAGTGCGTTTACAAAAAACAATTTATTCTGCAATTTCCGCACACAACAAAGTAGTACTGCAATATAGACAAAATGGTAAATTCGAAGAATGTCCATGCCTCCGGATTTCCGTACCCGGCAGCACCACATCTGTGTCGAAGAAAGCCGTGACGTCTACGAAGCATACTTGCAATGACAGTACTGATGAGTGTCTGGGGAAGCTCGTCTCATATTACAGGCAACACGTTAGGGAGGTCAGCCAGTGTACTGTGGTCTGGAACGAGGTTATCCAGACGTAGCTGTACAGCATCCCAAATGGGATTAAAAGTTAGAAGACCTCGGAGGCAGCTGTAACAATACAATCCCATGACTTACAACACCTAGAAGCACGCTCCAGGCATGGTGACTAGTTACACTGAGAAAACTGAATACCTGTCCAATAGCAGCGTGAAACAGTATCACAATAGGCACAGTGATCTCGTTTCGATACACTGAAGCATTCATGTTGCTTTGACAAACATGCATGGAAGTACGGCCATTTAAAGAAACACTCTTGTCCAGACCAGAACTACCTGCCGTTGGCAAGGGCAGATGGACTGCACAAAGTGTGTTTGCATTCGTGTGCCGAATCTCCTACACGTGTTCTCGTGGTGTATCTGGATAAAGAGCGAAACTGGATTTGTCTCTTAAAAAATAGATGGTGCCACTCTGGATTCCATGGCATGCACTGTTCGATCCAGGTACATTTTTGACGACGGTGAGCTGATGACAATACTGTACACCTCAGCGGCATCCTTACTCTCAGTCCGTATTCGCGGAGACGGTTCCGTGTCGTTTGAGTACATACTGTGACACAAGGAGCAGCTCGGAATGATTCCTGGAGTTGGCTACTGGTGGTACTAGGGTCTTTTCCGAGCACTTACTGTCAAGTAGCGATCTTGCTTCCTGGTGGTTATCTTCGGGCGACCACTTCTGTGTCGATCTGCAACATTTCCATGCCGTAGAAATCTTGTGTATTGTGACGTGCCTGCACCGCAGGACGCACATGAGATAAAGGCACACAGCAGTGAGAGCACATGTCCGCGTAGCACAGTTGGAGGAGCGACTTGCTCCGGAGTGAAGGGGGACCTGGGTTCGATGTCCGGTGCGGACGAAATTTGTGTAAGTTATATTGGCGCCCGAACCTCCAGGATGACCCGGCTGTTAAGTTTCTCGCAATGGTGTGATGTTCTTTCCACACGGCGAGACAGGGAAAATGAGAATCCGTTTTTGAGTGCTTCGAAAAAATCAGTGTGATGTTAACGTTCCACCCACCAAATTGTCTGGGATTTCTCAAATGCACGTTCTTCATGGGATGTCTGCCCCAAGCGACACATGTTCTCGGATGGCCCATGGACCATGCACCCGGCCCTCTTTCGAAGGGGGGAGATGTGACGTGCTGCACCGCAGGACGCACATGAGATAAAGGCAGATAGCAGTGAGAGCACATGTCCGCGTAGTTCAGTTGGGAGAGCGACTTACTCCGAAGTGAGGGGATCCCCGGGTTCGATGCCCGGCCCGGACAAACTGTGTACGTTATAGTGTAGCCTACTTACTACACTTTGCGAAACTCCTAAAGCATCAGCCACACTGATCAGCCGTACATCATTTACCTGTAGCATGCCAATAGCCCTATTTCTGTTGTCAATGCTTAAACGTCGTCTGAACATCTTTTCAGGTTAATCCTACACTGAAGGCAATACATTAAGCAAACTCCTAGACCAAGCAGTGAAACGACCCGTTTTCCACTTCTCACGGGGTACTTTTATCGGAGCTCGCACAGAACGTGCTGTGTTCTCATGATGCTAATTTACATATAACGTAGCTACCCTCGCTGATAAGCGATCTTCACTAGTCGCTAAATTTGCATATCATCACGTTTTCCTTTCAAAACCGAAATATCTCTTAACTTTTTGTGACCAGTGTAATTCATCCGTACATACCTTATGATTACGATAAGAACGTCGGCAACTAGTTTTGTTTTGGCGTAATACATGCAGATATCGTCAAATAAAAATTGAGCCGATATATTTTACCAGGAGAAAAGATTTTATTATTATCTGTATAGTATCCAATAACTTACAGCAGTTGTATTTTAAGAACTCGAACAGAAATTCAAAGGCTTCTTCTTTTGTTAAAATCTCCGCTCCCAGAATGCAACAGATTTTGAGTGTGTGTAATGTCATGCAATTGGAATGTGACAAAATCTGTATTGCTCAAACACATAGATACAGTATTTAGCCATTCGTATGAATAAACATAAAACAGAAAGTAGCAGGTGGAAATACTACTATTAGATCATCAATTTCCGAACTCTCAACCGATCTCTGTTACAACAACTAGCAAAACCAGTAATTCATACTCGTGTTCTCCTGTTTCTGTTCTCTAAATATCAGAAAAATCTTGGTAGGGCAGACTTTAGGGCGATGTCTCCGCGCCGAGCTGATGGTGTTCTTTGATAAAATGATTGAGTACACAAACAGAAAAGAAAATTTCTGCCAGTATTGTAACTGCTGACGATAATCCATGATGATCGGAGACAATGGAATAATCCAAATCGTCATAATAGAGTAATTAAACGGAAAAAGGGGTGTTATTTTTTGGCACTGGCATTGGAATCAACAAGCGCGATTATTAATTTACATTACGTGCCTTTCATATGTGGATGAAAAACCATTCAGTGCAGCACGAGCACGCGCGCGCTCACACACACAAACTTGTAGAGGTGTCAACAAACACTGTCGCACCGGACGCCGTGAACATTAAACCCGACCCTAAATTTTTCAAACTTTTAAGCAGAATCATTTAAATGTGGTTTGGGTCCAGAAGATGAGGGATAACAGGAGATCTGAGCCACTGTGAAAGGCGTATGATGATAGCACGCAGAACGAAGCCATCATCAGTGCGGGCATGCTTAACTACAGATGCTGGTCAATGCAATTTTCCAGCAAAGACGATGATCTGTTTTTCAGGTAATGTTTATTTCCATTTAATTTCGAGAAGGTTTACGAAATACACGCAGGAGCCATTACATTATGACCACCTACCTAATAAACTATAGGACCCCCTTTAGCCCGAAAAACAGCAGTACTTGGCGAGGCATCGATTCGATGAGCTGGCGATAGGTATCCTGGGGTATATAGTACTATACGGTCAACAGCAGGTCCTCCAGTTTCCATACATTTCCGGATGGCGGTGATTTAGCACGAAGCTGCTTTTCCAGGTCGAACCACAAATGTTTTATTGAGTTCATGTCAGGTGAATTTGGAGGCCAGGGCATTAACAGAATGTCACAACCATGTTCCTCGAACCACTCCTTGACGATTCTGGCAGTGTGGCATGGTGCATTATCCTGTTGATAATAGCCATCACCATCAAGGAACACAGTTGCCATGAAAGGGTGAACTTGGTCCACAACAATGTTCAGATACCTGACAGCTGTCAGGGATTGGGATAATGGGGCCTAAATTGGCCCAAGAAAACATCGCCCACAGCATAACACCGCCGCCTCCGGCTTGTTTCCGCCCAACCGTGCATCCAGGTGCCACGCTCGGCCGTCCACATGATGCACCAGGAATCTTGATTCGTCATACCAGGCCCCTTTCTTCTAATCATCCATGGTCCAATCTCGATGATCTTGGGGACATTTCATGATTTGTTGGCGATGACCAGAAGTGAACATGGGGACCCGGCTGGGTCTTCGGCTATGCAGACCCATGCGCAGAAGGCTACGATGAACTGTGTGCTGTGACACATTGCCCTGATCACCACTTTTGTAGGTGCGGGGGATTTGTCCCACTGTGGCCCTGCGGTCGCTGTGAACAATGTGCCACAGTCTCTGCTCCCCTCTGGCATCAATGAACTGCAGACGACACACTCTGGACGGCGGTTCGTCGTTTGGCAATCTGTGCACCACTTTTTATACGTACTCACTACAGCAGCACATGAACAACCCACAAGCCGCGCCGTTTCCGAGATCGTAGATCCGAGGTGCCGTGCCCTCACAATTTGTCCTTTACCAAACTCCGATAAATCGGCAGCTTTTCCCATTCTGACTCCGAACACTCTACTAACCGAAAGCCGGTCCTCGGATTATATATATACTGCTCTGTAAACTTCACCTGCGCCACCGCTTGGTCTCCAGGCGCGCTCATTTCTCTAAGCTGGGGTGGTCATAATGTAATAGCTCATTGGTGTAACTTTTCGACGAGTATCACGCCTAAGCTGCAAACCAAATGAGAATTGCTAGAGGCAGACAATGAAGGACCACATCAACCTATTTCTGAAAGGACGTTGCGATGGGAACTGCACTTAATGGATATTTGTAACAGAACACCTCGGGGAAAATCCTTGCTGGCAGCTGCGCTAGAGCAGGTCAGTTACAGAGAGCTAAGCGTCACAGACAAATTGGACTGCAGACGACTGGAAAACTTATCTGGTCAGCTGTGTCTGGTTTCTCTCCAAATTCTAAGAATGCAAGGTGTACAGTGCATTGCTAGATTAACGTAATCTTCCATCTGGACAGTTTATAAAGTACTATTCAAACTCTAGGTGGAGATGTGATGCTCTGGAGACGGTTTACCTGCCGATAATCAGACCCATCAGATATCGATCCGTTTAAACCAGGCAGTCTGTATACAGATTCTAAATGACTAGGTGTATTATCTTGGACTCACTGATCTCAGCGAATGTTAACATCAATAATCATATTTGATATCTTCACATAAGCAAAATCTGTTTGTGTTTTTGCAGAGGTTTTAAGATGGCCCTTTAACTAATTTTTAGTCAGTTTTTAATGAGGAAAGGGGAGTGACCACTATCTACTACGTTTCCGATTTTTGTAGAAAAATTAAAAACAGGAATTACTTTATTGCTCTGTAAACGGTTTTACATCAGTTTTTGGAGTTTTCAGGTTTGTTCCCGTTTCCCAGAATGATGTAGAAAGAGCACGTAAGAGAAAGGCATGCTTGAAAAGTATGTTTTTATTGAAGCGGTGTAAGAGGAGTAAAAGTGACATGGAACTGACCTGATAGTAGCAAGAAGACACACGCAAAGTGCACTATACTGATAAACATTTTGTGGCAGGTTGCACCAAAAAGTGGTGCTACACAAGCTGCACTACTTTCTGAGAAAAGATACACCATCGTGTTTTACAAACAAAACCCAACAACATGGGGAAACTTTGCTTCATAATGTGGTACCACGTTGTACCATAACGTGGTGCACAGTTGCACCATGTTGTTGGGTTTTGTTTGCAAGACACAGTGGTGTACCTTTTCGCAGAAAGTGGTGCAGCTGGTGTAGCACCACTTTTTGGTGCAACCTATCACAAAATTTTTAACAGCGTAGGGAATCAAACCAGCGCTTCTATTGAGAAAAGCAGAAAATTTGAACTGGCATTTCAGGGTGGTAGGAAGAGATTTGATAATTTCTCTATGAGACGTGCACAATTTGGCTCCTCGAGTAACGAAGGGAAGATTTTTTGTTCGAAATGGATCAACGAAGAAGAAATTCGTCGTTGTTCCATCATCGGATTTAAATCCCATTGAAAGCGTTTGGAGCTACACTATATTGACAAAAGTCACCGGACTTCTAGAAGAGAAACACAACATAGCATTTATTGACATACAACGGTGTCGGTCCACCTTTGGCTTTAATGCATGCACTGACCCTTCGAGACATGCTTTCGACAAGGTTTTGGAACACAGCGATAGGTATGCGCTTCCATTCAGACATAATGCTGCCGCTAACTGTTGCTTAGTAGTAGGCCTTGGTTCCAAAATTCTTATGCGGCGCTATAATTCATCCCATAAGTGCTCTATGGGATTAAGATCAGGGCTCTGTGCTGGCCAGTCCACACGCGATACGGAATTATCGTCAAACCACAACGTAACAGTCTTTGCTTTATGGCTGGTTGCATTATCAGGCTGGTAGCAACAAGGATCGGTTCCATAGTATTGCCACAGAGTTGATAGGGCATAGTTGTCCAGAATATCGAGGTAGACGTGCTGGTTAACAGGGTTGTCCACGATAACCAATGGGCTGGCACCATACCGTGAAAAACACAACCACGCGAGTGCACTGCCAGCTCCAAACTGGACCGTAGGAACAGTACATTGTGGTAAATAGCGTTCCTCTGGCTACCGCCATACCTACACATGGCCATCCGACTGATGGATCGTGTATCTGGATTCATCAGTCCATAGGACCCGTTTCCATTGATCTACGGTTAACGATAAATGTTCTTTACACCATGCTAAACGACGAGTATCATTCCGAGTAGAGATGAAAGGCTTTTGAGCAGCCGTACGACCACGGTAACCCATGGAATGAAGTTCTCTGCAAATGGTACGTGTACATACCGAGGTTCCAGCATTTTTACTCACCTGTATACTGAGGTCTTGTGCAGTACTCCGTCGATTATCTGTAATGACTCTCCTGAGGCTCCGACGTCCTCTATCACTGATATTCTTTGGACTGCCGGTACGTTTTGCTGCGTCTTCCACTTATTCAGTACATCCAAAACAGTTGACTTGGATATGTTTAAATGCCTCTCGGTTTCTCTTATGGACAACCCACTAATATAACACCCAACAATATTTCCTTTCTCAAAGTCAGTTCAGCGACAGTTTCACTCAACCTCACAGTGAGATATGATCGCAGTCAGCTGCAGGTTTGTTTTTATACCGTTTGCAGCTGTACCGCGCATCTTAACAATGTAGCGGATCTATTAATTTGCTTTTGAAGGGGTGTCCGGTGACTTTTGTCAATATAGTGTATATGGTTCAGAAGATGAAACACCGAAATTGGCATCCACGTAATCCAGTTGAATTACCAGTGTTATTGTTGGAAGAGTAGGTTTGAACTGAGGTTGTCTATATCTGACACTAGTGACACCCATACTTAATCTGTAATTGAAGTGTAGAAAGGTACTTATTACGTAAAAATATGTGTCTACTTTTTGTCTCGTAAGCTTCTTTTGTTTTGCAAATTCATTACTTACGGTTTTTGTTCCAGGTCGATGGGTTTTACCTTGCGGAACTTGTTCAGATCGCCAGTCGTGCTACTGGAGAGAAGCCGTCTGGCATCCTTATGGATGTAGACATGCATTGCTCTCCATGGAGCAACTTACCACTTGTCTTGATGGAAAAAAGGTAGGATACATACTGACAATTTTCACATATTTTTTTTTCCATATTAAGCGCAGTGAAATTATTTCCTTTAGAAATGTGCATATAAGCGTTCTAACAATTTCTTTGACGAGAAGGAGGAGAGGTTCAGTCAACCCCCAAAATGAGTCTTAAAGAGAAATTCGGGATTAAAACACTTTCACCACTTAGCGGTGAAATCAAAGAAATTGGAAAACTTAAAAATCTTGATTTATTTCAGCTTGATATACAGAATTATATTCGAATCTGGCTTGCAGAAAAAAATCAAAACACCCGCCCTGCTAGCTGAGTGTAAGAAGCGTGGGCTTCTGCCTAATTTCCAGAATAGGGGCCTGGTTCGAGTCCTTGCTTCAGACCGTCTGGTGTAAACAGAGGGATTTTCTCATAAATCTTTTAAAAACGGAGATACCGAAGCAGCAACTCTCCTGGACGGGTAACAAGAGGCGCGGTCTCCTCGTTCTAGTTGGGTCTGCGTGCAAGGACTTGTTTCGAATTCGTCTTCTAGAAGCAGAGATAACCAAGCAGTAGTTCCAGTGGGAGAGCGCTGATCGAAGCGAGCTTCTCTTTAATCGTTCTACGCGAGCCTGAGTTCAAGTCTTTGTTTCGAATGCGTCTTCTTGAGACGAAGATACCGAAGCAGCAGCTCATGTGGACGACAGATCGCACACACACACACACACACACACGGGATTCTCTCCGATTGTTCTAGTTGAACCTGTGTTGAAGTTCTTGTTTCGAATTTGTTTTCTAGAGATTGAGGTACAAGAGCCACATCCCTTGTGCACCTGAGGCAAGAAGCGAGGTCTTCTGACTAATCGTGTGAGCTGGGTTCTGGTTACAATCGTAGGTTGAGTAGTTTTGGGGTGCTTGTTTTATTGCACTGGATTTGTCCCTTCCTTGTCGCCAGTAATCCAAAATGAGAGATAGACTACTCAGGGGCGGATTTACAGAGAAGCCAACGAAACCGGGGGGAGCCCCGCGATGCTAGAGGGCCTCACAATAATGATTTTTAGCACGTCTTTTGTAAAAAAAGATCGTGCTTATGTTACAGGTTTGTCCGCCCGCCCGTCCGTCCGTCCGTCTGTACCCAAGATATCTCTGCAACTATTAGTCAGATTTGAAAAATTCTTTTTGCATTGAAAAGCTTGAAATATGCGAATGATGATCCTTTATTTCGTTTTTTTTTTTTTACGATGAACAATTTCGCCGCTAGAGGACGTAAATGCAGATGATGTCGAATTCAAAAATACGTTTTATTCCACATATTTGCTTCTAAACATCCGATTGAAAAAAATATTTTACTTTTCGATTCCATTTATGTCGAAGAGTATTTTAGATATAGTTACTTTTTCAAATTACCCATAGATTTTCCGCTAGGGGGCGTAAAAGTAAATTACATTTTTCCCAATTCGTCATCTTCTAAAACTCCGATTTGAAAACGTTTTTCTTCAGCGGATACACCTCCTGCTGGAAAATATTTTGCATATAATTTCAATTTTTGGTAAAGAATACTTTGACCACCAGGGGGCGTAGGTGTAAATTTTTTCTTCTGATGTATTTGCCATAAAATCTGAGCTTCTAAAATATCGATTGAAAATATTATTTCTTGGACTGATGTCACTCACGTAGATAAACCTTTTCGCAATATTTTCTTCTTAAAATATTTCTCAGTTTCTCCGCCAAGGGGCGTAGGTGTATGTCTTATTTTCGTCAATATCTCTACTTCTAGGAGTCCGATTTGAAAAAATTCTTCTTTGTTGGATAGTGTTTTCAGTGTGACATTTTTGTCATATAATTTAAAAATTTTTAAGTAAGTCATAGACTTTCCGCTAGGGGACGTAGAGGTAAATTGCGTTTCCCCCTATATCTATGCTTCTAAATCTCCGATTTGAAAAATTCTTTCTGCACCGGATACAGCTCCTGATGGAAAATCGTTTGCACATTATTTCTAATTTTTGTAAAAAAAATGGTTTGGCCACCCGGGGGCGAAAATCTTAATTTCCGCTTCTGATGTATTTGCAGTAAAATATGAGCTTCTAAATTCTCGATTGAAAAAAACGTAGTTTGTAGACCGATAGTACTCATGTCGACAAACCTTTCAGAAACATTTTCTTCTTAAAATAGTGCATGGCTTCTACGCCTGAAGGCGTAGATGTGTATCTTATTTTTGTCAATATCTCTACTTCAAGGAGTCCGATTTGAAAAATTCCTTCTTTGTTGGACAGTGTTTCCGATGCGAAATGTTTTTCCTATAAATTCAAAATTTTCAAGAAAATCATAGACTTTCCGCTAGGGGGCACAAAGGTAAATTGCGTTTTCTGCGTTGTTTCTGCTTCTAAAGCTCCGATTTGAAAAAATTTTCCTGTATCGCATACAAGACCTGATGGAAAATACTTTTCACATAATTTCAAATGTTTGGTAAAGAATGGTTTGGCCACCAGGGGGCATAAGTGTTACTTTCTGCTTCTGATGTATTTGCAGCAAAATTTGGGCTCCTGAAAACTAGACTACTTTTTTTTCTTGTACCGTTACCGCTCATATGGAAAAACCTTTTGAGAATACTTTCTTCCTACAATAATGCATGGTTTTCCCACCAGGGGACGAAAAGTCGCATCTTATTTTTGTTGATATCTCTGTTTCTGAGAGCCCGATTTGAAAAATTCTTTCTGTGTTGGAGAGCGTTTCCGATGCGAAATGTTTCTCATATAAATTCATGTTTTTCTTAACGCACAAGTCTGCAACCAGAGGGCGTAAGCCCACGATTCCGTTTACAGCAACATCTGAGGGATTAAAAACCCGCTTGAAAAACTTCTTTCTTCCGTCAGATACTATTGTTTTCCATACTGGTTCCATTGTATTTGAATAGCTTTGATAAATTTAATTTGCGTCAGAACGGATTCAAAAGACGTGCTTATTACACCCGAAAATTCGGTGTCATCTTTCTTGTTAATTATGCGCTACGTAGATCAGTTGAAGTTATCTGTTCATCAATTTGTGAGGAAATTTAAGAATCACAATTCAACCTCAACTACCCCTCTTCTCCCAAGAAAGGAAAAGGCAGTTTTTACACCTCTCTCTCTCTCTCTTCCCCTCCCTCTCTGTCTGTCTGTCTGTCTGTCTCTCTCTCTCTCTCTCTCTCTCTCTCTCTCTCTCTGTCTGTCTGTCTGTCTCTCTCTCTCTCTCTCTCTCTCTCTCTCTTCCCCTCCCTCTCTGTCTGTCTGTCTGTCTCTCTCTCTCTCTTGCCCTCCCTCTCTGTCTGTCTGTCTGTCTTTCTCTTTCTCTCTCTCTCTCTCTTCCCCTCCTCTCTCTCTCTCTCTCTCTGTCTCTCTCTCTCTCTCTGAAATTTTAACTCATATTATGGTCTTTTTCTTAAGCTTAAAGCAAACATTTCTTTGAGATAAGCCTTTTTTTCTTTATAATAGTTTTCGGATGGGTTCTTTACGGGCAACATTTTTCACCTAACCACTTTATTAAAATATGAGATCTAATTTCTAGCGCACGCAATGAAATATTTCTCCGGGCCCCACAACAGTCTATCCGGTTCTGCTTGAAACCCTGCGGTACTAAGAGACCAGCCTCGGTTGAAAAACTGAAGCAAGCGGTTTCAGTTTTCAATTTTATGCCTCAGTTTCAGTTCAGTGGCTGTAACATTTGTCTCTGCTCAAAGCACAATTGCTGACGCTGCTGTTTTTTGACAACAGAGCTCCAGCCGGGCAACTGCACCATGCTTTCAACTGGAGTACGCTTTAGAAGCCGAATACAAAGCCTTCTTTGCCAGGCAACCCTAAACGGCGAGTACTTACGAACTTATCCAATGATAAATAAACAATTTATTGTCTTCTAAAAACGGGAGATACTGAGGTAAATACACTGACGGAAAAAAATCCCAACACCAAGAAGGGGTTGTGTTAGATAAACGACAGTCGGTAGGCGGTGACAGTACATCTGTAAGATGACGTCTATGCAAATTGCGCGCTCGGCGCATACGTGTGGCGCTAGCAGCGCCCCTCGGAACATGCAAAGCAGGTTTGCTGTAAATACGCGCTGTAACGTTCGTGAGCGTTAGTTATCGTTGAGATTCGACGTAAGGTGTTGATGTTAGTCAAGAATGCCTTTAAGAAGACGAAGAAGCCATTATCAACAGCTCACGGAGTTTGAACGAGGTCGTGTAATAGGGCTACGAGAAGATGGATTTTCTTTCCGCAATATTGCAGAACGACTTGGCAGGAATGTAGCCACTGTGCATGATTGTTGGCAGCGGTGGTCAAGGGAAGGTACTGCCTCAAGAAGACCGGGTTCCGGCCGGCCACGTGGCACTACTGAGAGGGAAGACCGCCGTGTACGGCGTATGGCCGTGGCGCATCGTACCGCGTCTGCGGCAGCAATTCGAGCTGCAGTTGCCACCACAGTGACACAACGAACTGTTACAAATCGGTTACTTGGAGGATAGATCCGAGCCAGACGCCCTGTAGCGTGCATTCCACTTACACCAAACCACTGCCGTTTGCGACATCAGTGGTGTCAAGCTAGAACTCATTGGAGGACGGAGTGGAGATCTGTTGTGTTTTCTGATGAAAGCCGGTTCTGCCTGGGTGCCAGTGATGGCCGTGTGTTGGTTAGAAGGAGTCCAGGTGAGCGCCTGCAACCAACCTGTCTGCGGCCGAGACACACTGGACCTACACCTGGAGTTATGCTCTGGGGAGCAATTTCCTATGACAGCAGGAGCACTCTCGTGGTTATCCCACGCACCCTGACGGCACAGTTGTACGTCGGTCTAATGATTCAACCTGTTGTGCTGCCATTCATGAACAGCATTACAGGGGGTGTTTTCCAACAGGATTACGCTGGCCTGCATACCGCTGTTGTAACCCAACAGAGTGTCGACATGTGTCGACACTTGTAACCCAACAGAGTGTCTACAGAGTGTCGACATGTTGCCGTGGCCTGCTAGATCACGAGATCTTTCACCGATCGAGCACGTATGGGACATCATTGGACGACAACTCCAGCGTCATCCCCAACCAGTATTAACCGTCCCTGTATTGACCGACCAAGTGCAACAGGCATGGAACTCTATCCCACAAACTGACATCCAGCACCTGTACGACACAATGCATGAACGTCTGCGTGCTTGCATTCAACATTCTGGCGGTTACACCGTTTATTAATGTTCCAGCATTTCACATATAAAATGGTTCTTCTCGCGCTTACAATAAGCTGTGATCTTGAAACCTTAATCGATTAAATATGTTACCTATGCAAATGTATTGCCGCCATTTCATTCCCCTACAACTATTTTTTCGTGGTGTTGGGATTTTTTTTTTTTCCGTCAGTGTATAAGTAAAGAATTTATGCCGTCGGATAAGGACACTGTGCATGTCGAACACCAAAATTGTAAATTTATTCTTTTATTATGAATCAGTGGCTCACTCAATTGGAGTGGGCCAGGGGCGCCCCTCCCCATGAGGTATCACTTTGTTATTTGTTATTGCCTTTTTATTTTGAAATATAAAGACGTAAAGAAATCATTAAAATAAATATGTTTTTTAAAATCTAGTAAAGAAAGAGATACAAATGCAAGTAAAATAATAATTTTCTAATACGTTTGTATCTCATTTCCTACCTAGAATACGTCATGTAACATACAGTTTCCGTTATTTTAATAACGTTCTTATGTTGTCTTATCAGAAAATTTTCTACCGAAAATTTTCAAAAAAGAGCGGCATCGAAATTAAATTTACCAAAATCCGATCACGATGTAGGAAAAAATGTCGAATGCGTAACATCAGGTAAGTAAAAATGAATGCTGCATCTGAAAGAAGCCGAAACAAAATTTTAAATTTGCAGCAAGACACGAGAATATCAAAATTTAGTCGTCGCTAAAAATTGCAGAAGGGTAATGTAAATTTTATAAAAGCAAGGAAATGTGGTTTAGGAAACTCTTAAGGGAAAGTCCCCACATTTCTGCTCTCAAGCTTTATCTTCAGTAAAAGAAAGAAATCATTTAGTCTTTGTAAATTACCGCTTAGCTGAGGACTACAGTTGTCCCGTATTCCTAATGGATTTAAACATCTCTTTCCCAAGGTCAGTGATTTCATTTCCCAGAATACAGAAAAAAAAAAAAAGAACGTTTCTCATTTAAGCTTGTGAACCATTCAACCGGAAATGAAAACCTTTATGCTGTTAGTTTAATGATCCCCAAGAGGATTGGAGACAAGGAATAGTCTTCCATCTCTAATTTAGAGTTACCCTCTCAAGAACAAGGTCATACATGCCGACATATTCAATCAGAACTCGTATTTTTCTGTTTCTGAGCGAAACGGAAAAATACGACTCGAGAAATTATTCAGTAGTTGTGTCTCTGTAGTCTGGAGAATTGTTCTGTACACGACTCTTACAGTCAGTCTGAAAGTTCGAGAAGTTCTCAAAAAAAAAAAAAAAAAAAAAAAAGATACAGGTAAGCTTAGTTCTGATTGAGCCGTCACTTTGGAACGTAGAACTACGACTCGCAGATTGGAGAGTTGAAATGAGCTAGTCGAGTGTGGTTTCAAAGCGTTTATTTAATTTGTTATAGTCAACGCGGATCTATGATATGAAAAGTAGCTCACATAACTTTTGCAAATAATCCTGGATACATTGCGAACACAAAGCAGATCGATACACGAATCACCCAATGTGGTGATCTGCCTTTTTGGGCTTCTTACATTCCTTATCACTTGCCTCTCGTTTTGATTTTCTCCACTTTTGCTTGTGTTAATTCTACGAATTCTGCAGCATTGTCAAAAATGTTAATACGTTCACATGATAACTGTTTTTAAATTTTTTTGTTTAAACCACTGCGATATGTTATTTATATATTTGAATGGATCTCGTCGAGAGCTTTAAATGATACTAGGCACAGTCATTTTGCACTCACTGTTGTCCAGATAAACCGCAATATTGTCAAAAGTGTTGAACGGTTCACAAGAAAACAATTTTTTAAATGTTCAGTTCAAACCACTGCGAAATGTTCTTCGTATAGTATTTGAATAGATCTCGTCGAGAGCTTTAAAACGATGCCTCGCACAGTCGTGCTGCGCTCACTGTCGCGGAGATAGTCTGAGTCAAACGCAGCGGCACAGCCAGAAATATTGTATCATCTCCCCGCGCACAGGGAGCGAGGGGAGCGTCGCGCGCACGATTTATTACGCAGTACGCGAATTAAACACCATGCTATTTGCGAATATGTTAACACGATTAGTGTGCGGCACGTAGTTTGAACGCTATAATGATTTCAATAGGGATCTATTTTTGTCATAGGCGGCCGACCATAAGTCTCCCCATACTATCCGCGGAGGAGTTAGACGTAGTCGTCCTACGTTCAAAAAAAGTAAATTTATTTCATAAGAGGTTAACACTTTTCTAAGGACCAGACAGTCAAGTTGAATTTTTATTTGAAAACGTCAAACATTTTTGTTTTTCATTTAAAACGGCATCCCTGGTGGAATTAAACATGCAAAGTTAAAAACCGTCAGGTAAACTAATGAAAACCATTTTTTGTATCAGTGTTTAACGGCTCTGAAGACTAAGCGGTAGCTCGTCCCTAATTTCAGGCTGATTGTTCCAGGGTGGAGACAGTGCCAACGCAGTTGGACAAGCGTTCCACCCAGGCGCATCTTCGCAGAACGTTCAGAGGCAAGCGTCTTAGACCATTAGTCCACTAGAGCAGCCTAGTTACTCTAATAATCTCACTCAACTGAATGTGATGAAAAATGTATTCTCCGACCTTGGAGGAGAATGCTGGGACCACCCATGTCTCAGCCATGAGTGGTGTCTTACAACGCCCAGTTCGGTCACCTTCCTAAAACCACACAGGCTTCAAATTAGAGACCTGGATGCTCATGGAGATCATTAAACCCCTAGTCTCCCAAATGCTTATCCTTCCATTCCTGCTTACTATGCACCCCAAGCAGTATCCATGGGGTAGGGGCCCCATAAATGTTTAAATAGACTATGCATCTTATAGATAGATAGATATTTTTTATAGTAGCACAAACATTACTCTTGAATAATCGCAAAACCAATGGATTTAAATATTAACTTATGAATACTAAGTTGATGTAAATATTCATAGTTTGATGTAGAGGTTTGCACTGATCCGGCTGAGTTCGTGTACAAAGAAGGTGAAGTATAATGAACCGGGGTTGTAAATATTTATGGTTTGATAAAGAGGTCTGTTCTAATCTTTCTGAAGCATAATCAACCGGTTTGTAAATATTTATGGTTTGATAAAGAGGTCTGTTCTAATCTTTCTGAAGCATAATCAACCGGTTTGTAAATATTTATGGTTTGATAAAGAGGTCTGTTCTAATCTTTCTGAAGCATAATCAACCGGTTTGTAAATATTTATGGTTTGATAAAGAGGTCTGTTCTAATCTTTCTGAAGCATAATCAACCGGTTTGTAAATATTTATGGTTTGATAAAGAGGTCTGTTCTAATCTTTCTGAAGCATAATCAACCGGTTTGTAAATATTTATGGTTTGATAAAGAGGTCTGTTCTAATCTTTCTGAAGCATAATCAACCGGTTTGTAAATATTTATGGTTTGATAAAGAGGTCTGTTCTAATCTTTCTGAAGCATTATCAACCGGTTTGTAAATATTTATGGTTTGATAAAGAGGTCTGTTCTAATCTTTCTGAAGCATAATCAACCGGTTTGTAAATATTTATGGTTTGATAAAGAGGTCTGTTCTAATCTTTCTGAAGCATAATCAACCGGTTTGTAAATATTTATGGTTTGATGTAGAGGTCTGCACTGATCGGACTGGGTTCGTGTACGAAGGAAGTGAAACATAATGGACGGGGGTGGAAGATGAAAAGTAGTTTAACGGTCCAGCTGTTCAACTATGTTACGCCAAAAATCGTGCCTTAATGGGTTGTTTTTTTAATCTCACTGTGGTTTTGTGTTGTTCCTTTTCTCAATTCCAAGCATATTTTCAGTAGTCCCACCCTCGCAATGTTGGAGACGAGTTAATGATTTGTGTGAGCAATTAGCGGTGCATTTCTGGTTACTTGTGCCACCTTTTTATAGCAGAAGAACCCATCCAGTAGGAGGGAGACGTATTCAAAGAAACTCTATGGGGAGAAAGGGAATGGGGAGGAGAAACATTTTTGGTGAGGAACTGCCTCATAAAACACCATTTTAGTGTCCAATGGACCATCGCGTCCAGTAAACTCCTGACATCTGACACTTCCTCCTTAAAATTTCTACCTATAGTGCTTTATCAGTAGCTGCGCAGGACAGCACCGGAAGCTTCAAATTACACCTCCCTCATTCCTGAGTATATTCGACAGACTCATCATCAGAAAGAATGCTTGTTATAGTAGTCAACAGAATTATTAACAATAACTAAATTACATGTAAATAGGTAAAGTAGTCAACAGAATTATTAACAATAACTAAATTACATGTAAGTAGGTAAAGTAGTCAACAGAATTATTAACAATAACTAAATTACATGTAAGTAGGTAAAGTAGTCAACAGAATTATTAACAATAACTAAATTACATGTAAGTAGGTAAAGTAGTCAACAGAATTATTAACAATAACTAAATTACATGTAAGTAGGTAAAGTAGTCAACAGAATTATTAACAATAACTAAATTACATGTAAATAGGTAAAGTAGTCAACAGAATTATTAACAATAACTAAATTACATGTAAGTAGGTAAAGTAGTCAACAGAATTATTAACAATAACTAAATTACATGTAAGTAGGTAAAGTAGTCAACAGAATTATTAACAATAACTAAATTACATGTAAGTAGGTAAAGTAGTCAACAGAATTATTAACAATAACTAAATTACATGTAAGTAGGTAAAGTAGTCAACAGAATTATTAACAATAACTAAATTACATGTAAGTAGGTAAAGTAGTCAACAGAATTATTAACAATAACTAAATTACATGTAAGTAGGTAAAGTAGTCAACAGAATTATTAACAATAACTAAATTACATGTAAGTAGGTAAAGTAGTCAACAGAATTATTAACAATAACTAAATTACATGTAAGTAGGTAAAGTAGTCAACAGAATTATTAACAATAACTAAATTACATGTAAGTAGGTAAAGTAGTCAACAGAATTATTAACAATAACTAAATTACATGTAAGTAGGTAAAGTAGTCAACAGAATTATTAACAATAACTAAATTACATGTAAGTAGGTAAAGTAGTCAACAGAATTATTAACAATAACTAAATTACATGTAAGTAGGTAAAGTAGTCAACAGAATTATTAACAATAACTAAATTACATGTAAGTAGGTAAAGTAGTCAACAGAATTATTAACAATAACTAAATTACATGTAAGTAGGTAAAGTAGTCAACAGAATTATTAACAATAACTAAATTACATGTAAGTAGGTAAAGTAGTCAACAGAATTATTAACAATAACTAAATTACATGTAAGTAGGTAAAGTAGTCAACAGAATTATTAACAATAACTAAATTACATGTAAGTAGGTAAAGTAGTCAACAGAATTATTAACAATAACTAAATTACATGTAAGTAGGTAAAGTAGTCAACAGAATTATTAACAATAACTAAATTACATGTAAGTAGGTAAAGTAGTCAACAGAATTATTAACAATAACTAAATTACATGTAAGTAGGTAAAGTAGTCAACAGAATTATTAACAATAACTAAATTACATGTAAGTAGGTAAAGTAGTCAACAGAATTATTAACAATAACTAAATTACATGTAAGTAGGTAAAGTAGTCAACAGAATTATTAACAATAACTAAATTACATGTAAGTAGGTAAAGTAGTCAACAGAATTATTAACAATAACTAAATTACATGTAAGTAGGTAAAGTAGTCAACAGAATTATTAACAATAACTAAATTACATGTAAGTAGGTAAAGTAGTCAACAGAATTATTAACAATAACTAAATTACATGTAAGTAGGTAAAGTAGTCAACAGAATTATTAACAATAACTAAATTACATGTAAGTAGGTAAAGTAGTCAACAGAATTATTAACAATAACTAAATTACATGTAAGTAGGTAAAGTAGTCAACAGAATTATTAACAATAACTAAATTACATGTAAGTAGGTAAAGTAGTCCAACAGAATTATTAACAATAACTAAATTACATGTAAGTAGGTAAAGTAGTCAACAGAATTATTAACAATAACTAAATTACATGTAAGTAGGTAAAGTAGTCAACAGAATTATTAACAATAACTAAATTACATGTAAGTAGGTAAAGTAGTCAACAGAATTATTAACAATAACTAAATTACATGTAAGTAGGTAAAGTAGTCAACAGAATTATTAACAATAACTAAATTACATGTAAAGTAGGTAAAGTAGTCAACAGAATTATTAACAATAACTAAATTACATGTAAGTAGGTAAAGTAGTCAACAGAATTATTAACAATAACTAAATTACATGTAAGTAGGTAAAGTAGTCAACAGAATTATTAACAATAACTAAATTACATGTAAGTAGGTAAAGTAGTCAACAGAATTATTAACAATAACTAAATTACATGTAAGTAGGTAAAGTAGTCAACAGAATTATTAACAATAACTAAATTACATGTAAGTAGGTAAAGTAGTCAACAGAATTATTAACAATAACTAAATTACATGTAAGTAGGTAAAGTAGTCAACAGAATTATTAACAATAACTAAATTACATGTAAGTAGGTAAAGTAGTCAACAGAATTATTAACAATAACTAAATTACATGTAAGTAGGTAAAGTAGTCAACAGAATTATTAACAATAACTAAATTACATGTAAGTAGGTAAAGTAGTCAACAGAATTATTAACAATAACTAAATTACATGTAAATAGGTAAAGTAGTCAACAGAATTATTAACAATAACTAAATTACATGTAAATAGGTAAAGTAGTCAACAGAATTATTAACAATAACTAAATTACATGTAAGTAGGTAAAGTAGTCAACAGAATTATTAACAATAACTAAATTACATGTAAGTAGGTAAAGTAGTCAACAGAATTATTAACAATAACTAAATTACATGTAAGTAGGTAAAGTAGTCAACAGAATTATTAACAATAACTAAATTACATGTAAGTAGGTAAGCAGTGCATAAAATTTATATGTACTGATTGGTTACCATTAAAACCAAAAAGTCGTTTTGTAAAATTTTAAACATCTCTTGAGAGGCGTGAAGAAGTAGTTCTTTTTCTACCTATGTGTCCATGGAATTATTATAGAAGAAAAACAATAAGTTACATTGCACACACACCCACATACATGTGTGTGTATGTGTGTGTGTGTGTGCGAGCGCATTTTTTTTGTACCATCCCTAAACAGAAATCCTGGGTACGTGCCTGTAGCACCCCATGTAGTGATGTCATAATTTCTCATAGGTTAACAAGTTTTAAAGGAGTCTTCCTCTCCTTCTTTAAATTTAGCTCTTTTGTGATCCTTAATATTTTCATATAAATTCCCTAATGCTTCCTTCCCCTTCTGTTTCAGCTGCTGTTCATAGGAGATTCCACGAATCGCGGCATGATGCATTACGTCATTGAAAGGCTGAATGGATCTCTGACCGAATGGGACAAAACACACGATATTCGGGTGTATAACAATGTCAACAACGGAAGAACACTTGTCAGCTTTGCCTACTACCCGCAGTTCTGGTTGCCAACCAATCAGAGACCAGTATTCGATAAAGCTCTGTATCATCTCATTCAAAGGTAATTCTGATCTGTATGCATTATATTCACCCATTAGCGCCGGCTTCTCAAAAATTCAGAAGGCAAGTGTCGTTTTAAAATGTATAAATATCGGGATCTATTCTCGTTTCACGTCGAATCCACGATGTCATTGAACAGGTAAGTTACTGTACATTTTCAAAGAAATTTTCCTCTGCCATCATTGTTTTGCGTACTAGTTTGCCCAGAAGGGCCCGAAATTGTTCCCTGGAAACTTCTTTTACCCTGAGAGAATAAGTCGTCGATTTACACGTAGCGTTGCCTTACGCCCGAGCACTGCTCACATAGAGCCAGTTTCTAGGATCGCACCATTAAAATAATGGTTATACTCGTAATTTCCACATACTGTATTTTGAACTGCTTCTCTTTGATCCAGTACGTTTGGAGAATAGTTTAGATTCGCTTGAAGTCTTGAATTTAAATTCGAAGTATTTGCAGCAAATTTCAGAGTTTGAATCTTTCTGTAAAATTTAAGTAAACAAAAGCATTTCTAGCTTAAAAATAAATGACTGCATTTTGCATCTTACTTTAGGTTTTCTTCATTTCTTGTTTACTATGAACGAAAGAAATCTTGGACAACTTTTAAAAGTTTCCAAGAAAAGATACGACTAACATTCTGTTACTTGATGATGTTGTTTCTTTAGAAATCATTCAGCAGCGATACGCGATTTCCTGAAAAAATGATTCAATTTTTTTGTAGTAACCAAATTCTTGAGCTCGTTTTGAATCTTCCCGATTAAATTTTCCGGAATGTGAAAATAAATAATTTAGTTAAGTATGGATTCAGTGAATATCAGAACAAGAATTTTGAGGATGCTCACGCTCCTGAGCACCTGCATAGTCAACGCCTTTGTGTTTACCATGTTTCATATGGAACTCTTATCGTTTTTTTGTGTGGTAAAAAGAATACTTCGGTATACATGTATTTCCGCAAAGTACGCTTCGGTTCAGTTGAAACAGCAAAGCTGCACCGTTGGCGCAGAGGTCTTTTTTTTTTTTTTTTTTTAATATATGTCGGAGGTTTAACGACCACCGTGAGCAACTCAGTGGGCTGTAAGCAGTCTGCTTACAGCCCACTGAGTTGCTCACGGAGAGCCAGTGCCGTAAGACAACACAACACCAATGCCTCACCGGGATTCGAACCCGGACCCAGCGCAGTGGTCTTTAGCGGTGGCTTCAGACCATTCGTTGAAGACGGACTTGGTTTCGAATCCTGGTAGACGCATGAGTGGTGTGTTTGTCTTACTGCGCTGGCTCTCTCCCTTCCCTGGAGCCAGTGGCCCTAAATTAGGGACGGGTGACTGCTTATAGCCCATTATCTCACGGTGGTTGTTGAACACCCAATAAAAAAAAAGCACGCAATTTACAAAACCTATTCAATAATATTTATCTACAATACAAAGATTAAAAAAAAACAGAAACGTTGGGGTGGAATGTTTCATTCGTGCCTCGGGCAACAAACGCATTCAATTTTCCACACACTCTTCCCACAAAACAAATGCATGGATTCCGTACAAGAAAAACTCTTTTTTTTTTTCTTGTATAGAATCCATGATGGTGAATTGTGCACAGAAAGAGCTAGGAAGTGATTGTTCAAAATAATTTTTGCGGAACTTTTGAAATTAAATCATGCTGTCATGAATGTTTATGGCTTTCAGTGGCGTGGATATTTAGTTTGCTTTGAGCACATGAACAGGGGAAGTTGATTGTTTTGAATATTACGTGTGTGCTGTGCGCTTGTTCCATCCACTTTGCAGACACCTGATATGCGTTATTTTGCATGATAAATAATGAAAATTAACGCATATTCATGTATTTAAAGCTGTCAGTACCTAAACATAACATAATTCAAAAAACCCCTTTAAAAAGCCAAAATTACAAATTCAAATGGAGACGAAACCAGCACGTGTTAACAAAACCCAAACATATTTTCACAGTTCTAATTAAATCGGTGGTAGATAATGATGCGGACATCTCTACATTAAATGATATATTTTATATACATTAAACAAGATGTTCGAATTGATTTGGGATCATCTGACCACATGCATTTTTCTTTGTCTGAAGCAACGATAAAGCTACCCGTACGTAAGCTGCGACTTTAAAGCCGACTTGTTGCGCAATAAAGGAAATATGTAGCAATATTAGTATTTGTGCTATTCGTAGATTCACTTCAGCAAATAAATGCTATCGAAAGAAATAAAAATTGTGAGGACTACTTATCTGCTCCGCCCAGCATTAGTAACGAATAAGAATTACTTCGTATTGTTACAGTCGATACCACCCCCCCCTTCCACCCCTCAACCTAAAACCTGAAGAAAACTCTAAAATTTGTCCTCCATGTCGCGTATTGTATGAGGCAGCTAGAAATCACAGTTCGGCAGGCTCACATGTTCTTTTACAGTTCACAGTTTTTTATTTATTCCTCATTTGCGTTGTTTTTTCTTTCGGCTGTTCTCTAAATTGATTAACAAAATTGCGGGATAATTAGGAAGTCGCTCCAATGCTCTTGAAGGCAACAAATGTCATAATTTGCCATTTTGAATCGCTAGACCTCACACATAGCCCTGAAGTGAAACATAAAAATTTCTATCTCAAGGGTCTTCGAGGGGGTGAAAAGCGAGCGAGGAAGGATGCGCTTTCGAATGCGGATGGAGGCAGCAAAATCGAAGTGGTTTTTCACTTTTCTTTTTTACTTTTTTCCGCGTGTAGCTTAACGCTGTGGTCCGTATGTTTATTTCGGTGAGTGGGCCAAGAGACCCTCAGCAGACACATAACTCTCTCAGCAAGAACGATACTTCGACGTCTGCAAGGGACAATGGGCAATTAAGAGTACAGAGTCACCAAAGAATAGGGGTGAGTTCGAGCGTCGTTTTTGGACAGCAGTTGCTGATGTACGCTTAAAGAAAAAACACGTCTGATTTCGCTCGGCCGAAAAAAACAATCTCAGGGCTGGCGGTCACAACTCGATAAAAAATGGAAACAAAACCTGCGAGGGTGCATATTTGAACTGCATACTCAGGCAGGGTAGATGATATGCTAACGGAAAGGAACTGACTGAATTTGGAATGAACGGTCAAGAAGGACAGAAGGCAGCGACGGATGGAATCTACTATACAGCAGCGGAAGTGAGGGGGTCCCACTCTCCAGGCAGCTGACGGTCAGAATCATTTCTTCACGACAACAGAAATAATTTCCCAGGAATGCAGAAAATCAGTCTCGGAACTCGCAACAGCAGATGTGAGAGGGGCTGTTTTGCTTAACGGCCACCTTCAAATCTTCACAAGAGTGGATCAGTGTACACTGCCATCAGCGCAACAAAGTGCGGCATGATATCACCATTTTAATTGTGTGCTTCATTTACATCGAGCGTCACAGTGAAGTTTTAATTAATTGGTGCTGCCACATGGTGCAAGTGTTTGTGTGTGTTTTTTGTCGTGTTTTATTATGTGGTGCACACTGAATTTGCACAGCAAAGTCAAGAAACTGTAAGTAGATGAATATTTCAATTTTTCTTCGCACATCTGCGAACTTGTGCCATCCCAACACCCAAAGCTGCATGGACAAAGATGCAGCAATGCTGAGTGACTGAACCTCAGAGAACGTACATGCGCATACACCCTTCGATTTCTTTCAGGGCCCATTTCCTGATTATTATTTTTTTACAAGAATAAGGGAGAAGGTGTGGCCACAAATTCTGCTTTGACGGGCAATTTCTTTTAACTTTGGTTCAAGGCCAACGTGAGCGGGGAAGGGATCTGCATGTGCATGCTTATTAGATATAGTTAATTAACTTTGGCAGTATTTCGCACCTATAATCGTATACCGCAAATTAACGTGCTTGTGTATTTTGTGTCGCGAGTGTTTTTTTTAAGGTGATCGTTTGCATACATTTTTTTTCATTCTCTAAGCAATTGTATACGAATATCAGCTGCTGCTCTATTTAGAGTGTTAACGAGTAGTATCTCTTGATCAGATAGTCCTGTGGAGACTCAGTCGGCTTGCGCCGTCCGACAGTAAAGTGTGATACTGTGTGTTGCCCACATAAGAGGGGCAATTGTCTATGCGCCCAGAGAGCGCCGTAACTGTTTTAATCACAAAGTAATTAAATGTTGTGTTGTGTATTTGAGAATCATGTGTTATTTGCGAAAGTGAGTGTTGTTTTGGCTGGTTGGGGATTGAATGTACCGGAGTAAGATCCGGACCACTACACTCAGTCACGAATTGGTGTTGCGGGCGAACCTCATCACAACTCTCTAATCCCAATGTATCGCTTTTTTAGTTTTTTTTTTTTTTTTTTTTTTTTTGTTATTTTGTTCACACGGTGGATTCACCCAAGGCTCATTCTTCGGATCATTCTTCCAATTTTCATTTTTTTATGTTTTAATGTGAATCTTTGAGTGCAGCGGTGCACCTGAGATTCACACCTGGTGCCGCGGCCAACTAAATTGTACGACAGGTTCCAAGCACCGTTACCGGCCGACTCGGCAGGAACACTGCTAGCGCCGTGTAACAGTAAATTGTACGACAGGTTCCCAGCACCGTTACCGATCGACTCGGCAGGAACACTGCTAGTGCCGTGTAACAGTAAATTGTACGACAGGTTCCTAGCACCGTTACCGGCCGACTCGGCAGGAACACTGCTAGCGCCGTGTAACAGTAAATTGTACGACAGGTTCCTAGCACCGTTACCGGCCGACTCGGCAGGAACACTGCTAGCGCCGTGTAACAGTAAATTGTACGACAGGTTCCTAGCACCGTTACCGGCCGACTCGGCAGGAACACTGCTATCGCCGTGTAACAGTAAATTGTACGACTGGTTCCTAGCACCGTTACCGGCGGACTCGGCAGGAACACTGCTAGCGCCGTGTAACAGTATTGTGAACAGTCCGTGTGCTCTCGCATCTTTCGCAGTTTGACTTTTTATGTAGTTGTTTTTTAAACCTTTAATAAATTTTCACAGTTCTAATTAAATCGGTGGTAGATTCTGATGTGGATATTCCTACGTTTAGTGATATACACTATATCGAAAAATGTAACCGGACACCCCTTAAAAAGCAAATGAACTGATCCCCTGCGTTGTTAAGATGGGCGGTACAGCTGCAAATGGCATAAAAACAAGCCTCCAGCTGACCGCGATCATATCGCATTGTGAGGTTGAGTGAAAATATCGCGGCGGGAGAGAACTGACTTTGAGAAAGGAAAGATTGTTGGGTGTTATATTAGTGGGTTGTCCATAAGAGAAACCGAGAGGCGTTTAAACATACCCAAGTCAACTGTTTTCGATGTACTGAATAAGTGGAAGACACATGGAGTGACTGAAGTAGCAAAACGTACTGGCAGACCAAAGAAAATCGGTGATAGAGGTCGTCGAAGCCACAGGAGATTCGTTACAGCTAATCGACGGAGTACTGCACAAGACCTCAATGTACAGGTGAGTAAAAATGCTGGAACCTCGGTATGTACACGTACCATTTACAGAGAATTTCATTTCATGGGTTACCGCGGTCGTGCGGCGGCTTATAATCCTTTCATCTCCACTCGGAATGTTACTAGTCGTTTAGCATGAAGTAAAGAACATTTATCGTGGATTGTAGATCAATGGAAACGGGTCCTATGGACTCATAAATCCAGATACACGATCCATTAGTCTGATGGCCATGTGTGGGTATGGCGTCAGCCGGGGGAACGCTATTTACCACAATGTACTGTTCCTACGGTCCAGTTTGGAGCTGGCAGTGCACTCGTGTGGGGCTGTTTTTTGTGGTATGGTCCCGGTCCATTGGTTATCGTAGACAACCCTGTTAATCAGCACGTCTACCATGATATTCTGTACAATTACACCCTACCAGCTCTGTGCCAATACTATGTAATTGAGCCTTGTTGGTACCAGCAAGATAATGCACCGAGCCATAAAGCAAGGACTGTTACGGCATGGTTTGACGATAATTCCGTATGAGTGTGGACTGGCCAGCACAGAGCCCTGATCTTAATTCCGCAGAGCACCAATGGGATGAATTAGATCGCCGCATAAGAAGTTTGGAACCAAAGCCTACTACTAAGCAACAGTTAGCGGCAGCATTATGTACTGAATGGAAGCGCTTACCTATCGCTGTGTTCCAAAATCTTGTCTCGAAGTATGCATTAAGGCCAAAGGCGGACCGACACTGTACTAATAATGCATGTCAATAAATGCTATGTTGTGCTTCTTTTTAGGTGTCCGGTGATTTTTGTCAGTATAGTGTATTTTATATTCATGAAATAAGGTGTTCGAATTGATCTGGAAATATCAGTCTTCTTGTCACATGCATTTTGTTTTTCATTCTTTCGTAGATCCCGACCTCTAGAGAACAATTCCAATACTATTCTCATCGTTGGAGGAGTGCAGTGGCTTGCAACCCAGCACCTTCTAATGATGTTAAGAGCTCTAAGGGTGTAAGTACCTTTCGTAATCATTGATAAACTATTTAGTAGTAGTGTATTAAGTCTTTTCTTGCGTATTTTCCCTTTCCAATCTCTACAGACACTGCCGATCGTAAGTCAGAGAAGTACATCCTGAGTCTCGGAATTTTTGAGAAATATAAGAGTTTTGAAAATAGTAGTGCTTTGAATTGGGTTAAGTGTTTAATGTAGAAATTCCAATTCTTAATGGATTTCATGAAGATGAAAAAATAGTAGTTAATATGATTTTGTCAGTTTCATCAGTTCTTTTCAGAAGCAGTTGTTCTCTGCTCGAGAAACCACCACATCAGCTATAAGCAGCCCCTGTGGAGTAGTAGTCTGAGCCTTGGCTGCTGACAGTTTGTGCGAGTGGGCTTATCAGTTATTTGCCCGACACAGTGGCCACGCGGTGATAGTTCCACGAAAGTAACGGTGACTTTAAATGGTGAAAAAATCACTATTTCAGACAGCGCTGGCGGAGCTGTAAAAAAGCCGGAACTGCGAGTCGCAGCCTTTCTTATAAAAGTGACAAAATCATTCTTACAATCGGCTTGTTTTGAATTCCTTGTTTATGAGTGAAAGCCAAAACAAGACCTATCTTAAGCGTGGGAAAAGGGGAGACTGAAAGAAAGCACACGTGATGTTTCTCATAAAAGAGGAAACAACTTGTTTAGATATGGTGACATGGTAAACGAAACTGAGGTAATTAGTGATTTTTGGGCCCCCAAGCATTGCTCGCACACGCTAACGGTGACATTCTTATCAGTAAAACTGGAACTGTTACTTTTTGTCACTGGTTTTAAAGGGTTACAAAATAATAGTGACATGATTTCTGACATAGCACTACCGGTTTCCAGCCCTGAATGAGGGTTGGGTTGTGTGTTTCCCTAACGGCACTGGCTCTTTCCCTTCTCTGAAATCCGTAGCTCTACATTAAGGCTGGGTAACTGCCTTTAGAGTTACTTATGTTGGTCGTTAACCGCCAAACAAAACAAAAAACATTAGTTTTGTTTCCTTCAGGTTGTACAGCATTGTATTGTACGATCAGCTATAGTCATGGCTAGTTGCCTTACCTGTAACCGTAGATCACTCCTATGAGGGTTGTACCGAAAGTAATGCAAAAGTGAGCATAACTTTTTTATTAACTGACAGAGGTCGTTCAAACTTCACATGTTAGTAGAGTAACTTATTCTCTATGCAAAGGTACTACTCAACATAGTCTCCATCACAAGTAATGCATTTGCGCCATCGTTGAACCCAACTCTCGAATCCTCCTTGAAAACATTCAGACGTGAATTGTTGTACCCACTTCTTCACAGCCACTTTTACCTCGTCTGTGTCATCAAATCGTTGTCCCTGGAGACTGCCCTTTATTTGACCGAACATGTGGAAGTCGGCGGGCGCCAGATCTGGGCTGTACGGTGGATGGGAGACCACCGACCATCCCAATTTGCTGATAGCCTGATTTGTTGCCAAAGATGTGTGTGGTCTCGCATTGTCATGGTGAATGTGGATCCTTTTCAGATTCTCGTTCGGTCTCTTCCTCCTTATGGCTTCTCTAAGCTCCTTGGGTGTCTCAGTGTACCGCTCGCTGGTCACGGTACTGCCACGTTCCAGAAAATCAAGGGGAATGACACCCCTGTCATTCCCAAAAACAGTCACCATGATTTTCTTTGCTGATCTCTTTAACATCTTAGGCTTTGGTGAAGAGATGTGATGCCATTCCATGCATTGATTCTTCGTTTCCGGATCGTAAAGATACGCACACGTTTCATTCTGTATCACCAGATCGAAAAAACACGTGTCTTCATTGGCTTCAAACGTTTCCAGCAGATCAGAGCAGACTTCCACCCTTCTCTTCGTCAAATTGGGTTTCAACTGCCAAGGTACCCACTTTGCACCCACTTTCCGATACCCTAAGTCTACCACCATCTTCTGCATGGTATTGTGACAACTGTCCATTATGGCATTGTAACCACAGTCCAGCTCACAGATTGTGACTTGTCTCTCAGCGCGAATCAGTTCATCCACTCGATGACGATTCCTTTCCGTGGTCGCAGATGCTGGTCTCTCACTGCGTGGTTTGTCTTCAATGCTGGTTTCCTCGTCTATATACTTCTTCATCCATGTGTGCACATTGCTTTTGTCAGCTCCGTAAACTTTGTGGATGTCGGACAGTCTGCATCCTCTTTTCGCCAAGAACTCAATGACGGCATGTTGCTTTTGCTTGGAATCCATTATTTTTTGCCAGCAATGATAGAGGAAGAGTTTCTCTACCAACATATGCAATTTGAACGACCTCTCTCAGTTAATGCAAAATGGGCATAACTTTTTCATTACTTTCGGCACAACCCTTGTAGTATGTGATGTACGTAGTTCTAGCTTCTGAGAATAAGCTTTGGTTGGTACTTACTATAAAGTGGAGGACAACCTTAAATAGATCGTATTTACCATCAAGACTATGTGAGAAGACATATCAGGTCTTGTCCTTTTCACTTATATCTTTGATGAGACAATACAACAACAAACTGTCATGTACTCTGCGGATTCAATGGCTTCACCACTTTTTGTAGGTCTGTATTACCGTAAAAAAGGTCCTAAGCAACAATACATGAACTTTCAGTTTCCGGATTAAACTTATTGTCTTTTTTAATCAGTGTAGTAACTGTAATAATAATAATAATCACGCTTGCTATTTATAGCAATGGCATCTGGAACACAGTCCTTCTGTCAGTGTGGAGTAGAAGTCAAGCAGTCCACTCGAAGTCAAGCAAAATATGGTGCTCATTGATCATCATTTAATATGGACTAATTGACTTCTAGTCAAGAAGTAATTACGAGACATGAACTATTAGATTTCTAGTCAGATAGTCCATGTAGAATAATCCATGCAGCTCATTTCTCATCATTTAATGGATCAACACTGTCAGGAAGGGGGGGGTGAGAGACTGGCTACAAAATCCGCACCGGGATCACCAATCAGCTTGTAAGGCATCCTCCCTCAGGGAAGGTTTAGACTCAACTAGCTACGCAGTAGGGAGCCGGAAGAACATTAGATGGTTTGTTTTTTTTTTTTTTTTTGGTTGGAGGTTTAACGACCACCGTGAGCAACTCAATGGGCTATAAGCAGTCGCCCGTCCCTAATTTAGGGTCACTGGTTCCAGGGAAGGGAGAGAGCCAGTGCCGTAAGACAAACACAACATCCATGCCTCACCGGGATTCGAACCCGGACCCCATTCGGACGAATGATCAGAGGCCATCGCTTAGACCACTGCGCCACCGGGGCGGCAACATTAGATGGAACCGAGAGGCTCACGATAGGGAAACTGGTAGACAGATAGAAGTCTTTAGATTAAAACAACAAGTGTGCGTCACAGGATTGACTGACGTAAAACGACGTCGAAGTACACACTAGTAATAGTGAACAGAAGGGGTGGAACGCGGACGGTTTAACCCTTCAGGCGCAGGCGGATATTTAGTGTTTGGAATGTTCCAACTTGCTTGGGATCGATCTTGGGACCTTTCCCGTGACAGTCACAAACGCTGACCACTAGGCCACATGCGGCCCGTAAGACTTTGAGTTTTGCGTGCTTTTGTGATTTTATCCTTTTACCTTCCCCAAAAGAAGTTGTTCTTAGAGAAACGCAGATGCTCCAAGCCAGGTGTGGTTAAATGATGGCAACAAGAACAACAAAAGTGCACTTAATCTTAAACTTATTTTTCAAAAGTGTGGCAGTTGGTTTAAATTTGATGAGATTTATATTAGGTTATGGGAAAACAACCCGGAAAAAAAGGGTTCTATATCTAATTGTGTTTTTCATCACCTTTTTGGAAGTCTGATGTATAAACAAGTCTTCTCCGTCTTTGTTTTTCTATTGTATTTTCTTTCATGTCTTCCACTATATTTTCCCACTCTTTTTGTTGGTCTTCCTATTTCCTGGTATCTCCATTTCGATTGCTCTCCAAATTAGATTTTCTCCTTGACATATGTTCTGCCAGCCTGGAACAGCTCTTTCTTTATATTCTCATGCCATTTTTTACTTTATATTCCTTTTACTTATCCAAGTATCGTTTTAGTTGTTCTTTGTTTTCTGTTTCTAATCGCGTTAAAAGAGCAGTCTTATAGTTGTCCTGAACATATCTGATCTCATTTGTATTTAGATATCTCTTATCACAGATTATCCCCGACATATCTTACCATTTATTCTGTTTCGCTCTTACTCAATTTTTTAAGAGCTTAATTACCACTGGGATCAATAAGCAGTCGCACGCCCGTAATTTGAGGCCACTGGTCCCAGGGAAAGGAAAAATCCAGGCTCTAAGACAGGCACATCATCCATGCCTCACCGGGGATTCGAACCCATTTCGGACGAATGATTAGAAGACAACGCTTCATACCGAGCGTATTCACTTACGAATTAATCAATAAAAATGATCTGCTTTTTCACTTGCTTGCCTTCTTCCCTACCGTGTATTACAAATCTTTCTTGTTCGCCTCTTGAATTGACCATCAACTGCGTTCTTCCCACACTTATCCTGAGATGGGATTCTGGAGTAATGATTAAATCATCAAGCAAATGTTTTATGGTGCACCTTGGGAAACACTTTCACTCAACGTATCCTAGGCAGTTATAAAACCAAAAGAACACAGGCCGCATCCCTAATTAATTTTTTTTTTTTATTGGAGGTTTAACGACCGCCGTGAGCAACTCAATGGGCTATAAGCAGTCGCCCGTCCCTAATTTAGGGTCACTGGTTCCAGGGAAGGGAGGGAGCCAGTGCCGTAAGACAAATACAACATCCATGCCTGACCGGGATTCGAACCCGGACCCCTTACGGACGAATGATCAGAGGCCAACGCCTTAGACCACTGCGCCACCGGGGCGGCCCTAATTAAATTCAACCTTTATGTCTAAATATTCTCAATTTATTACCACTTCCATAGTTTTGTGACAGTTGTTATCCTCAAAACGCCCCCAGTTCCAAGTCCTGATTGATGAGAAAGCAGTGGGGGAGAAATGTATATCGTGAAAGCCATTACGCTCAGATGACTCTGGTTGAAAGTACCCGATATAGGATAAATAATAGCCACTAGCTTCAACACTAGAAGAGGATGACACTATTCTAGCTGCGGTAGAGGAAGAACGAACATCTTCGGAAATGTTTGTCCAGAGAAACCGCTGTAAATAGCGTCTGTACTGTGGTGGATGGGTCATCGAAAAATACAGGAAATGGACAACGAAACTGAAACACATGGGTTTAGTACACAACAATTTATTAGTACGGTGTAGGGCCTCCTTTGGAGGCCAATACAGCTGCAATTCGTTGTTGGAGGAACTGATACAAGTCCTGTACAAAAACCAGAGGGATTTAAAGCCATTTCTCTTGCAGAAAAGTGGTTAGTTCACAACGTGATGCTGGTGGAGGAAAACGTTTCCTGACTCGCTCCTCCAGAAAACCCTAAAATGGCTCAATAATGTTAAAGTATGGTGACTGTGCGGGCCATGACAGATGTTCATGCTCGGTAAACCACTCCTCCACCAGTTTGGCTGTGTGTATCGGTGCGTTATCATCCTGTTGCATGGCACCACCCTCAGGGCACAATGTTTGAACTATTGGGTGCACCTGGTCCTCCAGAATTGTCCGATAGTCCTTGGCAGTGATGTGCCTCTCAAGAACAATCAACGGGCCGACAGACTGCCATAATATTGCTGCCCAAACCATCACCGACCCACCTCCATTCTTCACTGTGGGCAATTAACAGTCCGAGTGATAAGCCTGTGAGGGATGTCTCCACACGTAAACTCGCCCGGTTGTGGGACAGACAGTGAAGGACGATTCATCGGAGAACAATACACATTTCACGTTGTCCAGCGTTCACGATTTGCGCTGCTGGCACCATTGCAACCGACGTTTGGCATTCACACTCGTGATCCAGGGTTTGACGATAGCTACACGACCGTGAATGTTAACCCGGTAAAGCTCCCGACAAAGAGTTTTGGTGGAAACAGGTGAGTCGCGGTGCGTATTCAACCCTGTGGTGAGTTTGGCAGCTGTGGTTTTATGTTTTTTGCCAACCATCCATGTTAACACCCGGACGTCTCTGTGAGACAGCTCCCTCTTACCTCGACAGTTACTCCTATTGAATGTGGTTCTTCCGGCTTGCTGATATGCCGACATGACCCTGGATATCGTGGCTCGTGATACACCACAAATACTTGCTGTCTTGGACACAGATGCACCGACGAGACGCGCATCAACGATCTGTCCTCTTTGAAAGTCAGATATGTCTCCCATTATTTTGTATGGATCGCTCTTTTTGACGTACAACTATGCTAATGCAACCTTCACACTCCGCTGTCTTTGATCGACTGCGAAATAGATGCAGGCTGGCCACAAGGTAGCGCGTACAGCTGCGTGACACGTGGGGTGCTATTTGCGCGGGTGTTTCAGTTTTGTCTTCAACCCCTTGTAATAAATCCACTGGAGGGTTATGCCAGGAAGGGTATCTGAACGTAAAACAGTGAGAGAGAAAATCTCGGACAGGTTTGCCAGAACTGTAGTGGTTCTATTAATGTTGTACTTTTCTCTGCTTCTTATACGATTATGAGGATCAGATATTTCCCACAGAGGGAGTCAAATAAGATTATTACCCTGTGGCTCGGAGCATCCCAGGCCCAGACGTCTGAAACATGTTGTATTTCCCATGAATTTATTTCTCCTAAATGTTATTCAAGCAGTTTCCACTGTTCGTTATCTAATTACATGTGAAAGTTCAAGTGGAAATGAAAGAAAAATGCTTTTTGATTATGAATATTACCGGTTAAGGTTTCATGATTTAAATTACTTGTTATGAAAACGCTTCGCAATGCACAAACGTGATTGAATTTGATAATTTCATAGACTGTGACGTTTTCGTGGGATACCCACGTCACCAAACTGTGTATTTAATTGTGCAGCATATTTTTACTGCTGTTTATTGAGTTAATGAATCCGGTAAAAGTGATTAACTTTCATTTCTTTGTTTCTTCCATCAATAGGGAACGTCTTCAAGGAATTAGCTTGGTGATGAAAACCTTAGGCGCAGGATTCCATTTACCTGTAGAAGGAGTTCACACCTTATCTATGGTAATGTACCTATCTATCTACATATCTGTCTATTTCTTCCTCTTTTCTGTTTCACACCTTCTCTCTCTCTTGCTTTTTCGCCTCTCTCCCCCTCTGGAACTCAACAAAATGTGTTTTTACAGTTATCTTAACATTTTCTAGCACATTCAAAGAAAATTTACTCAGCTGCAAACGCGCAAAATATTTTTATTTATATAAGTACATAAATTTATTCTTCTGTGAAATCCAGCAGAAAGATCTCATTCTAAAAGAGTTCTAGAACCTTCAGGGAGTATAAAATATTTCAGTGGAAGTGACGTAATTTCTCGTCTCGCCCCTCCAGATAGCTTGCTCTGGCACTGCTAAGTGCGCTCAATAAAACCTATTTTCCTGACTAGGAATCATGAGGCGATTGTAGGCCGTTTTAGGTATTTAAACTGATTTCATACTGGAACGGTAGTATATGCAAAAATAGGCACGGCAGTAAATAGCATTCAACGAAAAAAGAATTTTTCAAATCAGACTTGTAGGAGAACAGATGTCGAGAAAAATAAAATATACAACTACACCCTCTAGCGGAAAATTGTGCAATATGTTGAGCAGAAACTTCGTGTATAATGTTTTCCGTAGTGAGTGGTATCTGTTGGGAAAAAAAAGTAATTTAATCCGATTTGTTGAGGTGGAATTACGGCTATAGGTAAATTGTAGGCAGAAATATGCGCTTAAGAATCCCCAGTTGAGAAATCGTAAGTTAGAAAAAATTATAAATTATCCGCCAAAATATTCTTCATTATCTAAACGCCTTCATTCACCAAAACGATTCATCAAATCAGACATTTAGAGTTAGAAACAGCGAGAAAACTGCCATGCGATTCAGTCCCCAGCGGAAAACTAATTGTTTTAGGGAGGATATGCGCACATTTTTTCCCATGGCGAGTGCCATCTTACCAGAAAATATTTTTTTTTCAATGGATATTTGAAGCGAAGGAACAGCTGCAAATATTTTGCAAACAGAAGCATGCGCTAAAGTCCATGGTGACAAAAGTGTTAGGAAAATTTAGAAGTTATATTTGAAATATTATTCATCATGGACGCCCTCCGAGGAAACAATAATTTGCAAATTGGACTTTTAGAAGTAGAGATATTGGGAAAAGTGCATTATATACATTTACGCCCTCTAGCAGAAAAAATGTTCATTAAATGAAGAAGCTGTACTTAAACGGTCTTCTCTGTATCGAAGGGAAAACAAATTCGATCTGATTTTTGTAGCAATGATATGAAAAAAATTGAATTCAATAGCATCTGTATTTACGCTCTCGCGATGAAGTTATGCATCGAGAAAAGGCAAGGATATCGTTATCACTTTTCAGGATACCCAAACGCAAAGAGAATTTTTCAGATCAGACTAATGGGTGCAGCGATACGGTGTCCACACACAGACAGACGGACAGAGGGAAAACATAAGCACGTAGGTAAACAAAACTAGAATATTTCCATACCCTCACCTCTTGTGTATTTTTCTCAGTCACGTGATATTTCATCATTCCTGCTGGGAAATTCTAAAATAAAGAAAATTTAAGGAATTCCCATGCTTATTTCGAAAAAGAAGTTTTTCTGATCTGGGTTTTCAAAACAGAGATATCGTAACCGACGGAAATAAACATTCAAATAACTTGAAATGTCGCTCAAGGAAAACAAAAAACAATTTTTCTCTTTGATAATTTGATCCTCTTCCAGAAAAGGAACTATAAATATGCGTTTACGCATCATAATGAGAAAATTATCGCCTAGTGAAATCTAGGGAATATAAAAACGTTTTGGTTGGATTCTTATCAGATCTCAAAAATAATTTTCTAAGAAATTCAACTATTTCAGAATTTCATGGCCGGTACAAATGCACATTTGCCTAACCTTTAAACTTGTTCATCAGGGAAAGAATAAAAAAAATATATAAAGAAAATCTAGACAAATTTCACATCTGTCCGATTCACGTGAAAAGCATGTGTAGGCATTTTATATATTGAAGCAATCTAACCCGCATTAATTCTCGAATCGGACGGGCGTGGTTGACGACCCGAGTTAATTAAGAATTCTGGGCTTTGGGTTGAAAGTGAAAAGAGCAATGTAAGTTTGGTTCATGGAGAAATAAGGAAGCGTCTTGCTCTGGCTGGCTGGTGAGTATCGACGAATGCACTGGTGGTCATAAATTGTCGTAATTCCGTGGCGTACGTAGCTGCTAGATTAAACAACTTGATTGAGAGCTAGTACGACGCGAATCGACGCCATTACCAGCCACTTATAGGAATTTAATGGAAAATAAGCAAACGTTAGCAGAGAACCGTAAATTTGTCCCCTTCTAATGGAATGTCAGGTACCAAGACTCCTGTGTGTGATCCGACTGGAAAACAAGGCACGCGATGGAGAAGAGGAAAACTACAGTTGCGTTTTTGGACCGGCTGAAAGAAGTCTTAAGACGAGCAATTGCCAGTCTTAGGTCTTCTTCCCCTGCACTTGGATAGCGCACGAAGCAACTCGAAATGGCGTAGGCTGCGAGAGTTATTGCCTGCAAAAGGAAGAACGATGGCGAAAGGTCGAGCTATGTATTGCTCTTCTGTAATGAAGGACGACAGCAAGGAGTTACAGGTGCGTTTGGTACCTAAGAAAAGGTAAACTGCAACGGAGGAGGACCGCAAGATTCGGTGTGCATTAGAGGATCATTTTCAACCAAAACTAACCACGAGAGGTGCCAGCAGCATCGATCATTCACCCTGACTCAAAGAAGAGCGATCTGAATGGGTGGCGGGTCATCTCCTACCCACCCAACAAGCCCTCCTGGTGAAAGATGTTTGTGTGTTTGAGTGCGGAAAAATAATCCATCCTGGAAACCATCGGCGTAATTACAAAGAAGTAAAGTCATCTTATGTGTTCATATGATTGTATGCTAAAAAAAGGATTACTAAAAATAGAAGAAAGATACTAGGTACAACCTGTGTTTGTTTGCGATATCCACTAGTATAGACTGAACTATTGTACGCAGAATAGATCTGAACAACTGATAATCTTCGCGGAACTCGCAGTAAGACATAAAAGTTGATTGCCGTATTTAAATGTCCGTCCCGAGGACCAGTCAAATCTCTCAAAGTCCAATTTATAATATTAAGTAATCATCAAGAATATTCATGCTATTGTTTTGTATTCTTTTGAAAGTGTCCTCGTAGTCGATCTATTAGGTGTGCAACTTAATTCTCGGCCCCTAACCGCAGGCGATCCTAGAACGTCGGCAAATGCAAATAACTGTGTGCGATAATGGCTGGTTGCAGCACCATCCAACAGCTTTCCAGACAACCGTAACCGCTCACAGCTGTAGTAACAGAAGGGACGAAAGTTTACGGTGAAAGCAATGTCTTTCGAGAAGCAACATTTGAGACACTGCCTCCTGTTCGCGTTTCAGCTGAAAACAAGTGCCGCGGAAGCCCAGCAAATGATCTGTGCTGCTTTTGGTGAGGTTGCTGTGTCCTACAGTATGTGTAAGAAGTGGTTCCAGCGGTTTAAGCTGGGAAATTACGATCTCCATGATGCAGAACGTCCGGGACAGCCAAGAACGTTGACGATGAGGAACTGAAACAATCTGTTGGACGCGGATCCCTGTCACACTCAGTCAAAGCTTGCCCAGGAACTCGGAATAACACGGCAAGCCATTGCAAAGCGCCTGCACAAGCTTGGACGGAATCACAAGGAGGGCCGTTGGGTGCTCCACTAACTCGCAGCTGTGAACAAGTCTAGGCCCTACGATGTTGCTGTGTCCTTGCTTTCCAGATTCAAGAAGAAGGATTTCCTCCACAAGATTTTGACCTGTGATGAGAAGTGGATCCTTTACGATAAACCTGAGAGGCGCAAATCGTGGGTTTATCCAGGTCAGCCTACCTCTAGTACCGCCAAACCAAATATCCACCAGGAAGTTGCTGCTTTGCATATGGTGGGATCAGCGCAGGGTCGTACACTATGAGTTGCTCAAACCTGGTGAAACGATCAATGCTGAGCGTTATTATCAGCAACTCATTCGTGTGAGTGACGCGATGAAGGCGAAAAGGCCATACACCGGCAAGGGCAGAAAGTCGGTCCTCTTGCTTCAGGATAACGCGCGTCCTCGCACCGCGAAAACGACTTTAAACACGATCACCGACATGGGATGGGAGATTTTGTCCCACCTGGCGTATTCTCCAGACTTCGCCCCGTCGGATTATCACCTCTTTCACACCCTGCAACATCACCTGAGTGATACGCACTTCACTTCTGTCGAGGAGGTCCACACAGGTATTGATGACTTTATCAACTCGAAACAGCCCTCTTTTTTTCGCAGTGGCATTCGGCAGCTCCCTGATGGATGACTCAAATGTATCCAACACGACGGGGATTACTTCCTTGATTAGGTACGTATTATATTTGCTATAATTTGCTGTCAACGTGTCGTGCCTGTGGTCAAGAATTAAATTGCACACCTAATATTTCTGCGTGTTGTTTAAATGTTTGACCTAACAAAGTTTTGCGATTGACTATTAAAATTTATTATTGTATGTGGAATATCGCTAGGCTCGGTACGTTACAATATTTACTTTTCATGAAGGATAATCACATATACGAAGGTCATTCAAAAAACTTTCGTATCCTAACACATACCAGAAAGTTGTGCCATTACGATTATTATTTTATTTTTCGACGTAATCACTCGCCACGGCAACGCACTTCTTCCACTAGTGTGCTCTTGTTCCGTGATCTTCCGGTATAACATTTATCTTTATTTTCCTACGATGTGATTTCAACCACCCCAGAGTCTGAAACATTTCACTTCCCATGGATGTTTTTCTACATCTTGAAGAGCATACAAAAGTCACTAGAAACAAAAAAAATATGTTACCGGGCTGTTCACTAAGTTTGTTTCTGTGCCCAAACTGTAGGGTTGGTTTGTGAAGAAATTTCAGGTTCCTGGACTTTACGTGTGTTTCCTCCGATAATGAAACAGAATAATACCAACTAAAAACAAGAGTTGTTCTTTTGTAGTGAATTGTAGATCTATTCATTGAATTAAGGGGAAGGGTCGTCAAAGCTTTGCCCTGCTTTCTTTATCACTCTTGGTTGGTGATCCGTTTCTGCTTATTGTTTTATTGAGCTTCTTTCTCAGTTATCTCGCTGCCAAGTTTTCGTTTCTAAACAAATTTAATTTCTGCTCGGTATCGGACATTTTAAATCTCTATTTTTCCTCGTTTCTCTTCTTTGTTCGCAGAGGCCGAAGGCACACTACCTGGCACGAGATATCTTGCCTTCAACCTCTGTCTTCAAACGCCAGACCAAAACTCCCACTGTTTATTGTCCCTCTTTTCTGAAAGTACGCGAGCTACTTTTGCTACGTTCTCTCTCTCGGACACTTGGTCATCCAGCTGCCAACCCTGAACTCTCACGCCCCATTCGTTAATAATTCACTTCGCTGTGCATTTTCTGTTGCTGACCCCTTGGTCTATCAACTGTTCTTCGACCCACAGTGAAAACTGCCTCCATTAAAATTAAAATGAGAAAATTGCTTGATACTCTCCCCTACAAAAATCATTCTTCACTCACCCCTCAAAATTGAACTCCGCGATTCCCTCAGATCGGACTTGTAATAGCATTAAGAAACGAAAGAGAGTGTCCTGTCTCATTCACGCAGCTGGCAGAAAACTAGGGAAAAGTGGGACAGTCTCCAAATTCTCTGAAACACTACCTGAAGGAGAAATAAATTTTAACTAATCAGATATTTAGATTGTTTATATAGGTTTACTTTTGCTAAATCTGTGATCCCAGGGTATTCCCTCTCTAGGAGCTGTAATTCGATGCATGGTCTTGAAGTAGGAAGACATCTCTTTGCAATTTTCCACACCTCTTTTCCCTGATGGCGCTAAAATGTGGTTGGCGTATTGCGCACCAGTGAGAGTGGTTATCTTTCCCAGGTAGTCAATCACAATGATGCCTTCTACATCCCAAAAAACCGAGGCCATCACCATATGTGCTAAAGAAACAGCACGGAACTTCTTGGGAAGATTCTGCACATTAGACTTTGTTGATTAGTCCCTGGGTCAAAGTGATAAGACGATGTTTCATTCATTGTCAGAATATGTGACCAGAATTGTGTATTGGATCCGCAAGAAGCATGTCCAAATTGATGAGGTACATTCGTTTGTGGCATGCATGCCTTTTGCTCATCTGTCAACATTCGTTGGACCATCGTGCACTGATTTTTTTTTTCATCTTTAAAGAATTCAGTGGGGCTGAATCGACACTTCCTATCGTAATGCCTACAAATTTAGGTAGCTATATTGCAAACAGTCATTCGTCAGTCTTGCATCACGAGGTCATTCACGCAGTTGATGTGTAACGTCATGCAGAGCCTCATTGCAAGAATCCCTGCCTCAGTGAAATTCTCTGTGCCACTTGACAGCGACGAAATGTGCGACAGCCTTATCTCTCAATGCCTGTACCACATCTTCATAAACTGCCTGTGTGAACATACCTCTCAAAGAAAGGCATTTTATCATCATCTGTAGTTCTCTTTTCTCCAAGGTTTTTGTTAACAAAATCACCTGAAAAATGAAATAACGAATTGATCTACAACATTGAAAACTGTTATAGTGACCAATAAGATTATGTGTTACCTGCGGAAAAACACTTCATATTCATTAGGATTAGGCTATAGTACAAACTCTTTGAACGTCCTTTGTGCACAAACTCTTTGAGCGTCCTAGAACACAAATATGAGTATGTATTTTATCTACTTTTCAGGAAGAACAAAGAAAGCTGCTGTTACATAGCATGGGACTGGCAGACTTCGCAAAACATTACAATTTTGAAGTGATTGACACTTTCAATATCACAGTGCCAAGATATAAAGACTTCCTCCAGGGAAAGTGCGCGTGCCATTTCCACAAAGTAAGTAATATAATTTGTAGTTATAGTTGTAAATCAGATGGTTTCGTGTTTTCGTTAAAATGTGTAATTCCTAGCTTTTCCCGCATTACAGAAATGTAGCATTATCCAGAATTCTCTCTTCATCTCATTTTATTTTTTGCTTTAGCATACGCAATTAGAAAAATTTGAGCATGATATATTCTTCATTTCCCATACTGGATTTTCCAGGAATCCAGTTTTTTCAAAGGACATTTTGGTGATTTTTCCCCGGAGCGCCAAGCTCGCACAAATTATGCACTGCTGTTAATAGAAATTGCAACAATGAAATTTATGGGAGTGGTTAGTTATGGTACAAGCTGCAAACGATCAAAATTACATACTGGTTCGTAATGAGGAAGGCCAAAAAATTAGTAATAAGTCAATCCACCATGGGCGATGATAACCGACCCTACACGCCGTGGGATGGAATGAAAGATAGTTTGGATGGTCGTCTGCGGTATTGCATTCCATTCTGCTTCTACACGCATCCACAATTCTTTGGTTACGACATGCGACGAGGCTATGCAAATCAGTCGTAGCGCGATGACACCCCAGACGTACTCTATAGCCGACAAATCTGGCAAGCGGGCAGGCCACGGAAGACGAATGACTTGATGAGCACAGAGTACAGTACGAACAACATGGGGTCGGGCATTATCTTGTTGGAACACAGCTCCCGAGATCGCCTGAAGGAAGGGTAGAAGTTCAGCGCTCAACACTTCCGTGGTTATTAATGACAGATATTGGCTATTAAATGTGCCTGTGATGCGCAGTAAGCGGGTGCGTGAATGAAACGCAATAGCGCCCCAGACCATCACCCTCGGCGTGGGACCGGTATGGCGCTGCACAATGCAGCTTTCCAGATGCCGTTCACCACGGTATCTGTGAATAAAAATGCACCCGTCCTCTTGCATTAGATTGAATATGGACTCGTCCGGAAACACTATGCTCCCATTCAGCATTCCAGTTCCGACGTTCCCGGCACCACTGCAATAGCTGGCGCCTATGGTTCAGAGTCAAGGGAAGTCGCGGTAATGGACGGCGAGCAACGAGGCCTCTCTACAGCAATCGGTGACGAACAGTGCTTGCAGACATCAGACGATGGCGACCATTGTCCAATGTTGCGTAATAGGGTGGGCCGAAAATAACCCCTTTTTTTTCATTTGCATATCACCTAGTGCGGAAAAGTTGCCATTTGGGCCAACAAGAATAACAAAGGATTTTTTTAAATCGGCCAATATCTTGCGTCTCCGCACGGCACACTAGGTTTGCGTTTTTCCGACCGTATTGGACCGTATGCAAAAACGCATGGAATTTTTTTTGTAATTGAAATCGAGTAACACCTAGTGCGAAAAAGTGTCCTTTAGTGTTAAAAATAATAACAGCATATTGATCAACTTCAAAACTTTATAACATAGAAGTCTTTTCGTACTTCTACGTTATTTTAAAAAAACATAACCATAAGATGAAATAGTTCCTAAATTAAACCTTAACGGCCAGACGAAGCATGTAAACAACAGAAGTCAAACTTTCGGAAAAGATGCTTTATTCAAAGTTTTCTCCAACACATCATAACATCACATAGCACTTCGCATTAAACGCTCCACACAGCTCTCAACACAACGCTCCCCAAGCAGCAGTTTACTCGTAGTTTTTATCTCTCGTTCTTATCAAATCAGGCATACGTCACGTTTATTCAACCTCAATTATGTTGCCAACAGTATACGTTTGAGAGAAAAGATATCACGTTGAGTGCGAAGTATAACTGAGAATAAACTCGAGATTTACACAGGGAAAGAAACTAAAAAGGAAAATTAATTTAGAATATACGTCACAACTTGTTTTTTCACTATGGGTCCGCACTGTTCGCGAAGTTCACCATTTTCTTCTCGCATTTGGCCCGTAGTCCTAGGCTAGACAAAAGCATCCTAGCACGTAGGGCATCGGAGAAATCCGTAGAAAACTGCACTGTTCTGAGTGCACCATGCTTGTGCATGTGTAGCGCACTCAGTTTGTTTTGCAATGTGTAACGTGTAGCTCTTCGCTTGCTTCCAATGTCACATATGGAAACAACCCAGAACACACCACGAGGAGGTGGCTACACTTCGAGTTCCCCATCCTCCCTCCAGCTCAGAATTTTATTTCTACGTGGTATATCTTGTTCGGTAATCTGCTTTACTCGAAAAATGTGGCATTAATTGCCGTGATACGATTGTTGGTCTTATGAATGAATCTCTAGCTTCAAATACGCACACTGAGGCAGCTGCTTCGGTCGCCAGTTTCACGCAACGTCCCACAGCTTGCGTGAAGCAGGGAAACTTGGTTATCTCTTCGCCAGCTGCGGCAGAAGTTGCGATTAATCGATCCAGAACTTCGTCTGAGATGTGTTTTGTCAGGGGTGGTTCGGTAAGACGCGTTTTAGTCCAATCGATCATCTCATAATATTCATTAGCATTCAAATTTAATTGCGGCACTTCGAATTCTCTTATGACGTCATTCATTTGTTGTTGTCTAGCTTTCTTTATTCTTCTCCATCCAAGAGCTCTAACGTGCGTGCGTTCGTCCGCAATTATACTTAGCAATATATTCTCTGGGTGTCTGAAGAACGCGTTTTTCTGTTGATCATTGCATCAATGATTACTTTGCACTTCAAATCCATGAAGCGCGATAAGTTTATCAGTTTTCAAAAGTGTTTGGCCCCTTACGTGGACGAAGGCTTCTTCTTTATGGAAAACCAGACCGCGGCATATACATTCGTTTTGTAGTAGGCAACACAGATCAAAGTTTGCGATGGGTTTTGAGTGGCGACGACATTGATGCAGTGATCAAGAGAAACTCATTCTTCAGTCACCCAGAGAATATATTGCTAAGTATGATTGCGGACAAACGCACCTACGTTAGAGCTTTTGCATGGAGAAGAATAAAGAAAGCTAGAAAACAACAAATGAATGATGTCATAAGAGAATTCGAAGTGCCGCAATTAAATCTGGATGCTAATGAATATTATGAGATAACCGATTGGACTAAAATGCGTCTTACCGAACCACCCCTGACAAGACACATCTCAGACGAAGATCTGGATCGACTAATCGCAACTTCTGCCGGAGCTGGTGAAGAAATAACCAATTTTCCCTGCCTCACACAAGCTGTTGGACGTTGCGTGGATTTGGTGACCTTAGCTTCCTCGGTGTGTGGATTTGAAGCTAGAGATTCGCTCATAAGAGCAACAATTGCATCACGGCAATTATTGCCACATTTTTCGAGTAAAGCGGATTACCGAACGAGATGTACCACGTAAAAATAAAATTCTGAGCTGGAGGGAGGGTGGAAGGAACTCGAAGTGTAGCCACCTCCTCGTGGTGAGTTCTGGGTTGTTTCCATATGTGACATTGGAAGCACGCGAAGAGCTACACGCTACACATTGCAAAGCAAACTGAGTGCACTACACATGCACACGCATGGTGCACTCAGAACAGTGCAATTTCCTACGGATTCTTCCGATGACCTATATGCCAGGATGCCTTTACATAGCCTAGGCCTACGGGCCAAATGTGGGAAGAAAATGGTGAACTTCGCGTACAGTGCGGAGACAGCATATTGATCAACATCAAAACTTTTTTTTCGCTGTTATTGGGAACATTAAAGGACACTTTTCCGCCTAGGGGTTACTCGATTTCAATTACAAAAAAATTCCATCCGTTTTTGCTTACGGCCCAATGCGGTCGGAAAAACACGAACTTAGTGTGCCGTGCGGAGACGTAAGATATTGGTCGATTTAAAAAAAAAATTCTTTTGTTATTCTTGTTAACCCAAATGGCAACTTTTCCGCACCAAGCGATATGCAAATTAAAAAAAACGGTTTTTTTTTTCGGCCCACGCTATTGCGCAAGTGTCGTGGATGGTGTTATGTGTGAAGTCACTGCCATACGGTGCAAGTGCCTGTCTTCTCATTCGGTCGTACGATTTCGAGCTCCAGACGCTCCACGACGATGCGTAGAATCTTCTGCTGTTCATTGATGCCATGTACGCATAACGGTAGTTGCCTAATGCGTGCAGCAATATCGCGGTATGATAAACCACCTTCTCTGAGTCCAACGATTCTACCACTTCCAAACTCAGTCAAGTGTTCGTATGGTTTTCTCGTACTCCTACGCGGCATATTTGCATGTTAACAACTGCGTACGGGCGAGTTTACCAACTTCCTCTCTGTACGCCTTCTTTTATAGCCCTTTGTGTGACGTTTCCGATGGCTTTGCGCGCGCCTCACATTTAGGTCACCTATGGTACCCTATGCACCCGGCAAATCCGAGCATTTCTTCATGGTGTTGCAATTTCTATCAACAGCAGTGTATACACTCATGAGCCATTCCATTATGACCAACCCCAGCCTAGAGAAATGAATGTGCCTGAAGACCAAACGGTGGCGTAGGTGAAGTTCACAGAGCAGTATATATACAACACGGAGACCGGCTTTCGGTTAGTAGTGTGTTTGGATTCATAATAGGAAAAGTTTCCGAGTTATCGGAGTTAGATAAAGGACAAATTGTGATGACATGGCGCCTCAGAAACGGCGCGGCTTATGGGCTGTTCACGTGCCGCTATAGTGAGTACGTATCAAAAGTGGTTCACAGATGGTCAAACGACGAACCGCCGTCCAGCCGTGTGTCTTCCGCTGCTCATTGATGCCAGAGAGGAGCGCAGACTGTCACGCATTGTTCACAGGACCACAGTGCGGCAAATCACCCGCAGCTGCAACACTAATGATGAGGGCAATGAGTCACAGCACACAGTTCATCGCAGTCTTCTGCGCATGGGCCTGCGTAGCCGAAGACCCAGCAGGGTCCCCATGCTCACCGCACGTCATTTCCAACAACGCATGAAATGGGCCCAAGATCATCGAGATTTGACCGTGGATGATTGGAAGAAAGTGGCCTGGTCTGACGAATCAAGATTCCTGGTGTATCACGTAGACAGCCGAACGGGGATACGCCGATTACCAACGGAGGCACTGTTGGGCGGTAACAGGCCGGCGGCGGTGGTGCTATGCAGTAGGCCATGTTTTCTTGGGACACTTTAAGCCCCCATCATCCCAATAGCAAAATCCTTGACAGCTGTTAAGTATCTGAACATCGTTGCGGACCAAGTTCACCCATTCATGGCAACTGTTCCATGCTGGTGATGGTCATTACCAGTATAATGCGCCATGCCCTGGCCTCCAAATTCATCTGACATGAGCCCAATCGAACATTTGTGGTTCGACTTGGAAAAGAGGGTTCGCGCTAAATCCACACCACCCCGAAATGTACGGGAACTGGAGGACCTGCTGTCGATATTATGGTACCAGATACTCCAGGATAGCTATCGCCACCTCGCCGAGTGGCAGCTGTTTTGCGGACTAAAGGGGGTCCTATAGCTTATTAGGTAAGTGGTCATAGTGCATATACCGTTTGTCTTACCTTTTTTTTTGTTTAACAAAGACAACCGAAAGTGGCTTTTCTGCATGTGTTGAGGAGCTGGTTGCGTGCCGTTTCGCGAGCAAGGTTGCAGTCAGAGACGAAAGAGGTTCACCATAAGGAGTTCAGAGCCAAGTAAAACATGTAAAATATACTACTCGACATTAAGGACGTGAGCGTACGGCTTGCAAATTGGTGGATGTGTTCGGGCAGGTATGATAGGAAAGCAATTCGAGTATGCGACCAGTCACGTGAGATTAAATGGCAAACACCCACCGCCGAAGACGTGTTGTGTCCCTTGCTTCCAGGTCGTTCCCCCCCCCCAAAAAAAAACAGAATGTTGAGAGCAGCTATCTCATATCTACAACCAAAGATGTTTTGTACATATCGTCGCCCACACTATCACCAGCTGAACGCATTTGATGCCGCCCCGGAGGCGCAGTGGTCTAAGCGATGGCCTCTGATCATTCGTCAGAAAGGGGTGCAGGTTCGAATCCCGGTGAGGCATAAATGTTGTGTTTGTCTTACGGCACTGGCTCTCTCCCTTCCCTGAGACCAGTGACCCTAAATTAGTGAGGGGCGACTGCTTGCAGCCCATTGAGTTGCTCACGGTAATCGTTAAACCTCCAATAAAAAAAAAAGAACGCGTTTGACAGAGACAGAATTTTTTTATTGGAGGTTTAACGACCACCGTGAGCAACTCAATGGGCTATAAGCAGTAGCCCGTCCCTAATTTAGTGTCACTGGTTACAGGGAAGGGAGAGAGCCAGTGCCGTAAGAAAAACACAACATCCATGCCTCACCGGGATTCGAACCCGGACCCCGTTCGGGACGAATGATCAGAGGCCATCGCTTAGAACACTGCGCCACCGGGGCGGCCAGAGACAGAAGCGTTGGACTTCATGGAGCTGGTTGGTCGATTTGCGGCACATATGCAACGGGATGCCAGAAACCTTTGACATTGTTGGCAACAGTGGTTACAAGAAAGCATTTCCAGTAGGAGTAGCGCTATTAGTGCAGTGTTAGCCAGAGTTCACCGGTCGCGTTTCGATCGGGGTATTTGTTGCCAAGCGATTGAGAAAACACAAGCTTCTGCAGAGAGCATTGCACCTGCTATGGCGGCGACTATGGATATCGCCATTACAACGGTGTCCATATGTTTCCATGTCCCACGCGAGATATCTAGACCTACCCATCAAGCGTGTATGGCAAAAGCCTGCTCACCAGCCCAGGAATGCCGCTGAATTACGGGACCAGGTACCTGAGACCACAACGTTATTATTTTTATATATGTTAACATTATAATAGTGTATTGGGGTACCTAAAGACACTATTATATGGCTGTGTCATGGGAGAAAATTTTTGCATTAATTAATCTCTGATAAACCAACAGAAAGATTGATCAGGTCTCTCTGAAATTCACCAGAGGTTAAAATTTTCGCAGGGGAATTCATGCGCAAAATTCGCTTGTCTTAATCACTACCAGGAAAACAAAATTTCATGTTGGTGAAAAGAAAAAAAAAAAAAAGAATAATATTTGATTTAACTGACTTTGGGGTTTTGAAAATAATTATTTTATCGGTTCTTATATCGCGATAGGAAAAGGCGAGTAGGTGTGCAGCTCAGAGAATCAAAATTAATTTTACTTTCACATCACGGAACGAGAGAAAAGAAAAAAAAATTAAAATTAGTGATTTTCTGCAAAGCAAGAATTCGCCATTTTTTGCGTTCCTGTTTCCAAAGTCGCACAAAAGTAACATCTTTTCGTCTTTTGGGGTAAGGAATTCAGCAACAAAATCTATTTTTAGACCCCAGGGTCAAAAAGAAGAGCTTGGTCTGCACGTGTGAAGGTCAGAGGTCACTCGAGGCGTGGGAGTGAAAAGTCCGTTGGGAGAGTCGTGAGTTGCTAGGCTGAGGTTTCGACCAATGAGAGGGGTCAGCGGTTTCAAGCACCCCCAGAGTTTTTATCCGTTGAGAGTCACTTTTGCTCTTGTCTTGCTGCTGGACGTCAGAGAAGAGGGGACGGCGGAGTTTTTTTTTTCCACGCCTTTTGGCGGGAGAGAACCACAGAGAAAAAAAGAGTTTTCCATGGCAGCATTTTGCTGACCACCAGTCCACCACAAGGAGACACTCTGGATCTGGGCTGCCTATTAAAAAATTTTTGACGATGTAGAACGCAGTTAAAGCGGCATTCCGCCAGCCGGGAACCTCGCCCTGAAGAACAAAATGGCGGCAGGCTGGGACATTGTCGTTAATGGAAAATTCTTGGCTGAAGGGGGACATGCCTTCTCCCTTATGGAAATTCCGGAAAGAATGGGCCCAGCCTCTACGGCTCCCAACTCGGCTGATACTCCGAAAAGGAGGCCTGCCTCAAAGGTTCCATCTCATCCCGAGGTTTCGAAAATGGTTACCTCGGCTATTAACCGTTTAAGGAAGGGAACTGGGAGGAAGAAAACAAGAAAAAGAAATTCTAACGAGAATGTGGTTGTGCCAGGACTGTAAATTGTGGTGAAAACAGAAAGAAAAAAAGAACGCCAGCTCGAAGGTAATGTTTTAGTTCATATCTTTTTTGTATTGATATATAACATCCCACGCAGGGTACCTAAACTTCGAGCTGAGCATAAGAAAACAAAAAAGAAAAAGAGCAACTTTTTTTTTCCACCAAAACATTTGGTGCCGTGACCATAGGATACATGCCTTGTCATGGAATTCAACCTGTACTGCACAGTGGTTACGAAAAAATCTTGAGTATGGTTTCATATGTGAATTATTTTCTCGTAGTGATAAGTTCTGGTAGACTCTCTCAGTGACCAAAGTAGCGAAAGTGCATATTTTTTTGATTTTAGCTGAATTTCTGTGTATAAGTATTATAATATTTCAGTAGCAGTGTTTGTAATAATTGAATAATTTTGGGCTTAACATAAAAGCCAGTTAGGGCTTGACTTGACACATAAAAAGATTTTTTTTTTTGTGTTGGTGTAATATTTTCAGTGATATAGTGAGTAATTTCAGTAATTTTGTTGCTTGACACACATACACTTTCAAGATTTTTTTGGATGTTTACCTACATGAGTTTTCACACAAATAATTTCTCAAGCGTACCTGCATAATGTATAATTTGGTACAGTTCCGAATGTTGAACTAGTGCTAATTAATAGTGTTGCAGTGTGTCAATATATATATGCAATTTCACACTTTTCCAAATATTGAACTTCTAGGTGTATTTGATGTCATTGAGTTTTGTAAAATTTTTTTTTTTTTACCTCTACAGTCCGAGTGTTGAATTAAGTGTAATTTTAATGTGTTGCATTCAGGCAATTTATAACTAGTGCTAATTAATAGTTTGCAGTGTGTAAAGTATATGCAATTGTCACACTTCGAAAATGCCTGTTGTATTTGATGTCAAATTGGTGAAAGCATAATGCAAAAATTGTAAAATTTTTTCTCTCCTCACGCTGGTTAATTTAGTCCCAGGAAGGATTAAGCTGTTTTCCTTGTGCAACACACTGCTCGGCTGTTGGGTAGGATTAGTATTACTGTAGTAATAGCCAGTGAGTTAGGAATTTAATAATCAGTTAAATTTCTTTTAATTTAATTTTCTCAGTGTAGTTAAAAGGTTAGTATTTGAGCCGGTGCAGAATTTTTTTCCTTCGTTCCGTGAAAATTTTTTGGCTGTCAAAAAAAAAAAAATTCTTTCACCTCTGTAATTAAGGTCAGGTGATAAGTAGCTTCGCTTCGGAACATTTGTTTTCCTAGTTCAGTGGTAGCCATGTTGGAACGGAAGTCAGCTCACCGGAGGTAGGTGGCGCTGCAGGTTTGTTTACATTCATCGGTTTTGTTGACATGGTCGGAGCACGTGTGTGTTGAGTAGTAGGTAGAAGCGAATTTTCTGAGATTTTATTTTATGTTTCGACTCGCTTGCTCGTCTTTTTCGCAGGGGAATGTATTTGTCATTGGCGAAAATTTTAACCTCTGGTGAATTTCAGAGAGGAACCTGATCAATCTTTCTGTTGGTTTATCAGAGATTAATTAATGCAAAAATTTTCTCCCATGACATACGTTAGAAGAAGAAAATTCCTAGGTTTGAAAGGCAGGGGAATTCATGCGCAAAATTCGCTTGTCTTAATCACTACCAGGAAAACAAAATTTCATGTTGGTGAAAAGAAAAAAAAAAAAAAGAATAATATTTGATTTAACTGACTTTTTGAGGGTTTTGAAAATAATTATTGTATCGGTTCTTATATCGCGATAGGAAAGGCGAGTAGGTGTGCAGCTCAGAGAATCAAAATTAATTTTACTTTCATCACGGAACGAGAGAAAAGAAAAAAAAAAAATTAAAATTAGTGATTTTCTGCAAAGCAAGAAATTCGCCATTTTTTGCGTTCCTGTTTCCAAAGTCGCACAAAAGTAACATCTTTTCGTCTTTTGAAATGAGAATTCAGCAACAAAATCTATTTTTAGACCCCAGGGTCAAAGAAGAGCTTGGTCTGCACGTGTGAAGGTCAGAGAGTCACTCGAGGCGTGGGAGTGAAAAGTCCGTTGGGAGAGTCGTGAGTTGCTAGGCTGAGGTTTCGACCAATGAGAGGGTCAGCGGTTTCAAGCACCCCCAGAGTTTTATCCGTTGAGAGTCACTTTTGCTCTTGTCTTGCTGCTGGACGTCAGAGAAAGAGGGGACGGCGGAGTTTTTTTTTTTCCTCGCCTTTTGGCACTGGGGAGAGAACCACAGAGAAAAAAAAAGAGTTTTCCATGGCAGCATTTTGCTGACCACCCAGTCCACCACAAGGAGACACTCTGGATCTGGGCTGCCTATTAAAAAATTTTTGACGATGTAGAACGCAGTTAAAGCGGCATTCCGCCAGCCGGGAACCTCGCCCTGAAGAACAAAATGGCGGCAGGCTGGGACATTGTCGTTAATGGAAAATTCTTGGCTGAAGGGGGACATACCTTCTCCCTTATGGAAATTCCGGAAAGAATGGGCCCAGCCTCTACGGCTCCCAACTCGGCTGATACTCCGAAAAGGAGGCCTGCCTCAAAGGGTTCCATCTCATCCCGAGGTTTCGAAAATGGTTACCTCGGCTATTGTTAACCGTTTAAGGAAGGGAACTGGGAGGAAGAAAACAAGAAAAAAAAGAAATTCTAACGAGAATGTGGTTGTGCCAGGACTGTAAATTGTGGTGAAAAAACAGAAAGAAAAAAAAAGAACGCCAGCTCGAAGGTAATGTTTTAGTTCATATCTTTTTGTATTGATATATAACATCCCACGCAGGGTACCTAAACTTCGAGCTGAGCATAAGAAACAAAAAAGAAAAGAGCAAGTTTTTTTTTTCCTCTGATTTTGGCTGTGTCGTCGTTCAGCTTTCAAAAAATTAAAATGTATTAGTTACTCAGGTGTTACGAATTCAGAAAAAGAAAGAAAAAAAAAAGAGAGGGAGTTGAAAATGCTTTCATTTATGTTTTTTTTTGTGCTGTCGTATCTAATTATTTTAGCAACTTCCCAGGCCAGTAAATTTTGATGTATCGGAAAAATTTAGTTTAATAGTTGGGCACAGTGAATTTTGGTGCATCGATAATAGTTAATGAAAAGCAGTGTTATTGTGATGTCGTGGGTGATAAAATAATTATAAACATTGTTTTCTCTAGCCTTTTTACAGCGTTGAGTTATTTTTTTTTGAGTGAAGATAAATTATGGGATGATTTATATTGGAATTTTGAACATATTATAGTGTGATGAAATTGGAAACCTAAAGTGCTGTTTACATTCTTGGAGTGTTGAGTGTCGAAATTGAGATGGTAGGAGTGTTAATTGAGGACCAGTATTTTACATGCTCAGATGAGTGTTAATCTCCCATTGGAAAAGGGGTGATCTTAGGGCAAGCAGGGAACTTGTCCTAGGGCAGAGGAGCTCTGAGTAGGGAATTTTCACCAGGATGCGATATGTGCAGAATAGAAGTTAAAGTATTTTTGTTCTCAAGTTTAGTATTTCACAAAAAGAATGAACATCATGGGTTGAGAAGACACACTTTTGCTCACCAGTTCCAGTATTAATTGTTCATTTCTTTTCTTTGGCCTAAATTTTCTTGTTTTTACTATAAGGTTAAAAGTCTAAGTGTAATTTTAATTTTCAATAAGGTGAAAATATTTAGTGGGTTATGTAAATGGTCAGTGTATTGTCTGAAGTGGACCTGCGCATTGCCATGGTGCAGAAGAATTTCCTTGCTAGTGATTTTTCCTGGGATATATGTGGATATAGTGATTTAGGATTTCTTGGGATATAGAGATAAGTGAATTTTCCTGGGATATATGTGGATATAGTGATTTAGGATTTCTTGGGATATAGAGAGATAAGTGAATTTTTCCTGGGATATGTGTGGATATAGTGATTTAGGATTTCTTGGGATATAGAGAGATAAGTGAATTTTTCCTGGGATATATGTGGATATAGTGATTTAGGATTTCTTGGGATATAGAGAGATAATTGAATTTTTCCTGGGATATATGTGGATATTGTGATTTAGAATTTCTTGGGATATAGAGAGATAAGTGAATTTTTCCTGGGATATATGTGGATATAGTGATTTAGGATTTCTTGGGATATAGAGAGATAAGTGAATTTTCCTGGGATATATGTGGATATTGTGATTTAGAATTTCTTGGGATATATACAGAGATAAGTGGTGTTCCTGAGATATAGTTGTGTTAGTTCTGGGCCAGATGTGCCTGGAGTATTTAGGGTTGAAGTACGACTGGAGGCTCTTGCAGGCGTGGTTGATCAAGGTGGGATCATGCATTGGTTCGAAAAGGGGGAGATCCTTGAAGACGTGGTTTTTGGGGAAAACTTGTCTTCAAAGCCCCCAATAGTTTCGCTGCTCACGGAGATATGTACTGCCAGCGAGGGTCGATCGGGCATTTGCTTCAAGAAATGTGGTGAGATCATGTTAGAGGAAATTCTGTGCCTGATGATGATGTGTCACACTTGAGGATTTTTCCTTTCCCTTTGCATAGGCTGAAAGTGGATTCACGACCCAATTTCACGCCTTCAGCCCTATTAGTTATTTCTTCCTGTGTTGGTTCTCAAAACCCAGGGTAGTGTCTGAACTGAGAGTATTTGCCTCACCGCTACCTCAGTAATTCACTGCAGGTGTTAAATTTAAATTTGTTTGGTGATTTAAAGTATCTAAATTTATTTGTTTATGATTTGCTGTAGTGCTAGGGATGTAAATTCTAAATTCTGGTTGTTGGTGTTAGTGAACTTGATAGTATTTAGTTTGGAAATTTAGTTAATTGGTATTTTGAGCTTTTGTTTACAGTATAGAGTTATTAAGTATCCTGAGCTATTATGTGAAGTGCAGAGTGAGGTGATTTTTATGAGCAAGCTAGTGCAAGAAGATTGTTTGAATTTCTGAATTATGTTGATGTTATGAATAGTGATAATTTTTAAGATTAGTTAGTGTGGTTTCTTTATAAGTGAAGTAGGTTCATTCAGGATAGTTCTATGGGTTATGTAATGTCAATTAAGGCTTGTGCTCAGTGTAAATTCTGTTTTGAGGATAATTTACTTGGTTTGTTTACTTGCTGATAGTAGATTTGTTAAAGTATGAATTTGTGGCTCTTAAAATAACTGTAAATTTAATTGAAGTCTTTGAATCTGGTCTGGGAGATTGCGGAGTTGCTAAGATTGTTTAAATTTAAATCAATAAGTGTAAAATTGTAAATTGGTCATTGAGCTAACTGGGTGAGAGAGAAGAGAGTACGTTTCAAAAGAACAGAATTTGTCCACCTTGTAGAATTAAAAATAATCAGTATTTTTTTTTAGCTATGTGAATCATGGTATAATTTTGGATGCATGCCTAGTGTTCAAACCAACTGTGTTGAAATATGTAAAGATTGTGCTGTTCATAAGGCCAGTGGCCAAATAGAAATAGAAAGTAAATTGAGATTCTGTTTTATACTGCTGTGTTTAAGCAAACAAGAAAAAAAGGAAATACCATCTGTTTGTCCATTAAAATTAACTGGTTAAGTTTTTAAAGAAAAATAATAAATACAGGCAGTAGCCTTTCAAAAAAAAAAAGTTCAAAATGAGTGCAGTGTGAAAGTTTTTGTGTGCTGTTGTCTTCCATGACTTGGTCCCATGTACTCCCCCTTAGCTTGACTAAGGCTATCGATCCGAATCCTGGTTTTCTAAGGTATTTTCTAACTGCAATTTTTGTCCTAACCTTTTTAAATTGACTTTCACCTTCCTCCGCAAGTTGTTTATTGAACGAGTACATTTTTATGTCGTATGACTTATAGTGACACATTTTCATACACATGCAACAATATCCACTTATTTTTTTGCACTTTCAGGTGACTCAACTCTGCTTGAACACAAACAACGCAAACTTTCAATAACTTCTTGTGGAATGTAAACTTTCAGATGCATTTTTGTTTAGGATGTTCATGGCCTTTTCTAGTACTTAGAAAATATTTTTGTTTTCAGAAATGCATCCACCCATCTCCCAAATTTCAAATTTTCTATAATTTCCATATGAATTTCAATACAAGCATAAATATAGTAATCCTTTTAATAAATAACAATCAATTCAATATACTCAAATTAAATTCAAATTTTTTTTCCACCAAAACAGCTGTATCACTCCATATCACGCTGTGCGGTCTGATTGCATTGTACAAGCTGTTGACATCTGCCACGTAATCCTGTCAAACTGATGTTACTGCCTTGAAATCCCCATCTCATATTCTATGTCTCTAGTGATATTAGGCTCCTTTAACTTACCTTTTTGGGTGGAACAATATCAGTGTTGAGCCGTGTAAATGTACGTTGTATTTCTTTTTGTGTCTTGCTTTGTCTCAAGGTTTAATGACCAACCATGAGCGACTTTGAGGGAGATAAGCTATCGCAGCCGCACCGGTGGCGCAGTAGTCTAAGCGCTGGCTTCTGTCCATTCTTCCAAGATAGTTCCGGGTTCGAATCCCGGTGAGGCATTGATGATGTGTTTGTTTTACGGTACTGGCTCTTTTCCGGAACCAGTGGTCCTAAATTAGGGACGGGCGACTGCTTATAGCCCATCAAGTTGCCCACAGCGGTTGTTAAACCCCCAAACAAACAAAAACTAACCGTTTCCCCCTCCTAATTTAGGGATACTGGTTTCAGAGACGGGAGAGAGACAGCACCATAGAATACATCCACCAACGTGCCTCACCAGGGATTCGAACCCGGGCCCACCTCGAAAGATTAGTAGAAACCTATGCCTCTTAGCACTCTGCCACCGGAGCGACACGGACCTGGTTCACCCAATTTCCTGGAATTAGGACTTAGCTTGGATGTCGTTATTAAGTTTTCTTTAAAAAATGGAAAAATCTTGGAAGGCATTCTTCAGCTTTTTTCTTTTCCTTAGTAATTGCACAAGGTAGGCTGAGCTTTTGGGAACAAAAGCAGCGTGAAATCGGAATAGCTATAATTCCCGAGACTCCGAGTGTGGTGGAATTTTGATTAAGGGAATATTAATAATAATTTTACGAATCAAAAACTGGAACTTTGGAAAAGCAGTAAAAAAGTCATCGCTAATATACACTATCTACCAACAAGTAATTGGACACCCTTGCAATCGACGATATCTGCGGTCCTGAGACACGTCACGGCCGTCGCCGTTAAATAAGGTGTGGGAAACAACAACGCAACCAGTCGCATGCAGGATGCCACGCAGTTCGGAGCTCTAAAATTTCGAGAAAGGTGTAATCGTAGGGTATCACAGAAATGACCGATCCATACGTGACATATCCAGCAAGTTGAAGTACCCAAAATTGACAGTGGCCTACGTTATTGGCAAGTGGAAGATGAGAGGTGACTGTCGGAATGTGCCCCGACCCGGCAGACCCACAAAACTGGGAGTTAGAGATCGACGGATGCTGGCCAGAGAAATTCGGAAGAACCGCACCAAATCGATGGGCCACATCCGCGAGGAGTTTCAACAGGCATCCGGGAGTGTTCTTTCGATGAATACTATACGTAAGGAAGCCCATCTGCTCGGTTATCATGGACGTGCTGTCGCCCACAAGCCTTTGATCACCAAGTCCGATAGCGATGCTCGGCTAACGTGGTGCAAAGAACGTCGACAGTGGACCGTTGAGCAGTGGAAACAGGTTCTCTGGAGCGACGAATCAAGGTTCACTCTCTACCGTTTGGATGGCAGGGTCTGGGTTTGGCGTCTGCCTGGAGAACGCCTCCTGCCGGAATGTGTTGTGCCAACTGTGAAGTTCGGCGGCGGTGAAATTATGCTATGCGGTTGTTTCTCATGGTATGGCACGGGACCCTTGGTCGCAATTCCTGGTAGACTCAACGCCGAGACCTACTGCACCATTTTGGATGACCATGCGCTTCTTACGTTGTGGCAGTTTTACGGGTGGATCCATGTTACTTTCAGGATGACAATGCCACCTGTCATGTTGCGAGGTCCACCATGGCTTGGTATGGTGACAATGGGGTTAAATCGAATGGACTGGCCTGCGCAGAGCCTGGACCTTAACCCTATTTAGCACCTCTGGGACGATTTGGAGCATCGACTTAAGGGGTGTTCTCACCGTCCGAAAATCGGTGAAGGAACGGACCTGTCTTCTCCAAGCCGAATGGAAGAAAATACCGCTAGCCGTCGTACAACGCCTGGTTGAAATTATACCCCGGAGGGTCGCAGCTGTAATCGCCGCTCGTGGAGTCTCCAACAACTATTGAAGGTGAATAAACTTCGTTTTCCTTTGCTATCACAGGTGTCCAATTACTTTTTGGTTGAGAGTGTATAAAGAAATCTCACAGTATGTGTGAAAAATGTTTACCTTCTCATGCAAGTTCTTTTACCCAGTCGTCGTAGTGAATTTTTCCTTTGTTTTATGGGTAGTGGCTGGGCTGTACTTCTGTTTAATAAACTATATCTCACCCTCTTAATAGCCTGTTTAAATTAGTTTCAAGAACATTTACTTTCCTCGTGACTAGTACATGTACATGATTTTAAAATTTTGTCCGTCGCTCCTGTGAATAAGTTTCGAAATTTATCTGCTGCAAACCAGTTGACCAACGGACATGTAAATTAAATTTTTATTACATGTTCAGTTATACCTAGTCTTACCATAAATACTGCTACAAAGTATTTAAAGATATTTTAATATACCTGTGATATGACGTAAGTAGTACACTTGTGAATACATGGCACCAATCACTTTTCAAAATGGCATCTTTTGCCTTCACACAGTGCTTCAGTCTCTGTGGCCACTCATCAATAGGTCTCCACAGGGAAAGCTGCTACAGAGCGTTTGAGACTGTAGAAACTGGAGTGTCTCTTTTTGCAGGCCATGTCCTCCAATGGGTTGAGGTTTGGGCTGCTGGAAGGCCAATCAGCTGGAGAAATAAAGTCTGAAAAATTCGACTGAAGCCACTTCTGGGTTGACTTGGCCTTGTGGCCAGGTGCGGAATCCTGCTGAAAGCTCCACTGTCGATTTTGGAAGAAGGTGTGACTCACATTTTTTACCACTGGCTCCAGAACCCTGATCTGGTAGACTTTGGCGGATGTTTGCAGTCCTTTCTCACGGAAATGGAGCTCCGTGGTACCCTCATAGGAGACTCCCCACCAAACCATAACAGAAGCAGGATCCTTGGAGCTTTCTCGTGTGGTTGACGCATACACCCTGTCATTTTGACGGTTGAAAGCCTCTTCAATAATGAAAATGTTTTAATCAGAGAAAAGGATCTGCCTGTGGCAATTGTCTGTGTAACGCTGCAGCAAAGGTTTCGCTTTTAGCACCCTCTGCTGCTTCAGTTGTGGGATGAGGAAGTGCCCTGTACGCCACCGGTAAGCTCTCACTTTAGGTCACGCCGCAGCGCACGTGACATCAACATTCTTGAAATGTTCGGTTCACGAACCATCACTGATTGTTTTCTGACAGGATTTCGTCGAATACGGGTTGCTACTGCTTTCACCAGGTGAGCAGTCCTCACTGTATGTGGCCAACCCTTTCTAGGGCGGTCCCAGTCTCAAGGAACCTATTTATGGTCCGGCAGACCAACATTCGGCTGATATTTTGAGCTTCTTCATCATGTTGAAAATCCCGGAAGCTGATTTTCCAACTTTGGGCAGCGCTATTACAGCAACACGATTCTCATAATCGCCCCACTCCATGTTAAGTACTTCACGAGACACTTTATATCCTCTGTAACTGAAAGCACAATCATTAACTAGCTGCCTCATGACTGCGCGCAATCTGTAACAGTATTTATGCTAAGACTGGGTTTAAGGCTATATGTGTCTTCCAAAGTTTTCGTTAACAGCCTGAGCAGAAACGGTAAATTTCTCTCTGTCTTAGTAGAAACCAGGCAGCCATGCTCGTGAAAAAGGCCTGATTGGAAAGTACAGCAACTGAAATATCCTAACTCGGAAAAACCACTTTTCAAACGTCCATGTAACTTGCAATTTAAATATTTACTTGGTGGTAGTTCCTTAGAAAAGTCATCTTGTTCATTAAAAATCGCAGAGAGAACTTTATTGTCTTCTTGGTGAATTTTTATAAATTAAAGATGCAAATTATTAGGTATACCTTCCTAATAATGGCCGCTCTTATCCTTCAAAGCCGCCTCGATTCGATGTGTAATCGATTCAATAAGATGCTGATATCGTTCTGCAGGTATTTTCAGCCAAGCGCATGTGATCGCGTTCGTCAATTGACGAATGCTCGCTGGAGGAGAATCTGTGTTACGAATGGTTCTCTTAATTTCATCCTACATATGTTCAATTGGCTTAATATCAGAGATTGTGGAGTGGCCATTTCATCTCTTTGAAGTCACTGTCGTGCTCCTGGAACCACCACCAGAGACATGTGACATTGCACATTATTCTGATGGAAGTAGCTCTCTCCATCAGGAAACACTATATACGAGTGTACCTGGTCCGCAATAATATACACTACTGTTCGTTAAAATTGTAACACAATGAAGGACTGTTTGTATTAGCTTGAAACCAACAGCATATGTGAAACAGGTTGGGACATGTAAATGTTGAAAATGCTCATCCTGTTTCGGAGCAGCGCCCAATGAACTGTCTGGTCTTGGGAATAAAGAGATGTTGCAATCAGTAAAGAGCCGACATTGTGTCTTACTATGTTCCGTCTCAGAGGAAGGGCACATTATGAACACCTGACGGACTTCGAGCTAGGAAGGATCGTTGGTAGCAGAGAAGCTGGATTTTCCCACATCAGAAATTTCCACTCGTACGGAACGAGCCGTCAGTGGACAGAAGACTCTCGGAGGCACAGAAATCAGGGAAATGGACCGTAAAATCGTACGGCTGTACGGGATGAGAAACACCTCTATCACATGGCAGTGACCAATCGCACAGCAACATCCACGGTGTCAGCGCAAAACTCTACAGGTCAGGCTTTGTCCTCCCTCACAGTTCTACGTTGTCTGCTTAACAGAGGACTGGTCACTAACAGCCCGTTGCTGCTCATTTCTTTGGCCCTCAACCTGAGGCTGCAATGGGGTCTCGAATAAAGACATTGGCGTGCTGATTGGCAACAGGTCGTGTTTTTGACGAGTGACTATTCAATCTGGTGCACCATGATGGTCGAAGACATCATGGTGAACGGAACTTTGCAACGTACATTTTGCGGCGTCATGGTTTAGGGCGCCATTGGGTTGAATTCGCGATCTCGCCTGATAGGAATCGAGGGAGCCCTCAACATCCAATGATACATCAGGGACCTTTTAGATAGAGGTGATACCCTTCTTTCAGAGTTGTCCTGGCGCTATGTTCCAGCAGGACAATGCTCGGCAGATACCGCTTCTTCCCTGGCTTGCACGTTAGAACATGTCTGAAATATGGTAGCTAAGCGACTGATCCATCAAGCGCCTCCGCCAATCACCGCAAATGAACTCTGGTATCGCATAGAAACAGCTTGGCAGGTTATTCCTCAGGACGATATCAAAAACCTTTTCCGTTCAATGGCACGCGGTGACTTCGCAAGATACTGAATTTATAAGCGAAAGATTCTTGTATAGCTCTACAAGTATAATGAGTTATCTCTTGTAGCACGGGAAATCTGTGATATAAATTTCATTCGAATAGCGTGATTCTTTCTTGATGGTGAAATTTTTGCAAACAGTAGTGTACCTCGAGACATCCGAATACTGTTCCACGGGTCTTACGGGTCCCAACACCCGCCAATAAAAACAGAAACCCCAGACCATTACACAGCCTCCACCAGTTTGTACAGTTAATGCAAGGTACTGGGATCCATCGATTCGTTCTGTTGATGACATATCGTGGCCCGTACATCGGCGTATATTAACTGGAAAAGATGTTCATCAAACCGGACAACCTTTTTCTATTCCTCAAGGATCCAGTTTTAGTTACCACGGCAGACTAATTTGTCGTTTTTTACTAAAGACGAGGGATACACGAAGGAAACTTCTGCTGCTATAGCATATTCGCGCGAAGCATTGTATGCTGAAATTATTATCTCTATACCGCTGTTGTGCTGCGCAGTTGTTCGACGCACTCTTGCTACCGTTGCCCTCGAACATCGACCAATTGTTTCAGCACCATTCGATACAGTTGTTGTTGCATAGCCGAAGAGGTTTGCAGTTTCTAAAATGTTTGCACTTACCCGCCTAGTACCCACTATCCTGTCTCTTTGAAAGTCCCTTAAATCACAAGTCTTTTCCATATTGCCGCTGTCTACACGTCTGAACCCTTTGCAGTGAGCTAGCTGTTTACAAAGCATTCTCAACATCATATTTGTAAATGAGTATGGCACGTGTACGATTGCTATTGGGTGTTTCTAATACGAGGCCTATTCGGATTTCTACCTCCCTCGCAATGTAAGCACGGTAGCCAGCTCGCGCATGCGCTATATCATGACGTCATACTTGCCTTCTCCACACGTCTCACGATCGGCCATCTGGCGTTAGTTCTCAGTGTCTTACGGACGAGTAAACATGTGCGCTGTAATCGATGCTATCGCCAGCTGTGAAATGCGTGCTGAAGGGAGAAGTGTTGCAGAAATCCCCAGAGTGTAAGGACAGAACTTTATAAGTGAATGGTGTAGATAATTTAGAGGGGGCGAACAGACGTGTATGATGAAGATGGGGGGGGGGTCAGCTTCGGCGATCCGTGGTGACTGATGAAATTGTTCAAAGTGTTGACAAAAAGTACGCGAAACACGTCGTTTCACAATATCAGAGCTGTCTTGTGATTTTTCCAACTGTTTGTACAAGATCATTTGCAGGTAGGTTAGACTACCTTAAGTTATGTGCCAGATGGGTGCTCAAAATGCAGAGAATTTGAGCAGTTTTGACATTCTTGCAGCGGAGTCTGTAATGCATTTATTCACCATATCGTGATGGGTGATGAAACGTGGATTCAATTCGTCAATGTCGAACGCATAGGGCCCACACATATTCACCCAAAAAGTGCAAACAAACGCTTTCACGGAAAAAGCTTAAGGCAACCGTTTTCTGGGATCGGAAAGGAGTGCTTTTGACTGACTACATTTGTGGAACCAGAAACCACAATAACGGCAGACAGGTACTGTAAAACACTAAGAAAATAACACAGCGCAATTCAGAATAGAAGAAGATGAATGCTGACGTCAGGCGTCGTGCTCTTCCACGACAACTCGCAGACACACTCGGCTGCGTGCACGCGAGCGCTGCTGGATCAGTTTGCTTGGAAGGTGTGCGACCACCTTTCGTATAGCCCAGATCTGCCACCGAGCGATTATCACCTCATCAATGACAATGAGGAGTTCAAGAACGGCGTCCAATCATGGCTGAGCTCCTAGGTGACAACCTTCTTTGATGCAGGGATACAGAAGTTCATATCCCGATACTATAAGTGTCTCAATTTATCAGGGTGACTATGTTGAAAATTAGGTTAGGCTTGTGAGTGTGTTTTGTATGCAATAAAATATTTTGTTCTTGTTGCTTGCTTTCTTCACAGTCCACCCGGAGGTTGATATCCGAATAGCCTACGTAATCAAAAGTAAAAAAGTGGGATTAAAAATTAACCTTCAGTAAGACATAAGTGATGTACAATGCTTTTTACAAGAAAAGAAGATTTATCGATTGATAAAGAAAAGCTTGAGACAACCGATACCTACATTTATTTGGGCAGCAGATATCAAGTGAGGGTCATACTGATGAGGAAATTAATCGGTGTATAAAACTTGGATTGAGAGCTTCTGGAAGAAACAGTGCAATTTTTAAGAGTAATATGACATTATGTCTTAAAAGAAAAAAGTGTTTAACCAATACATCCTGCCAGTGCTTATGAATGGAAAAGACATGGACCTTAACTAAAAAAAGACATACAAAGGCTGCAGCAACTCAAAAAAACATAGAGAGATGCATGTTTGGAGGAACTTGTAGATAAGAAAAATAACAGGAGTGGACGACGACATGACCCGAGTGAAATCACTGAAATAGCAATGGGCTGGACATATTGCCAGAAGAACGTACCACCGAGGGACAGAAAAAGACCTCATGGGAGATGGATGGATGAAATTGGAAAGCATGCTGGAGAAGACAGGCACAAGATAGACAATTGTGGAAACCTTGATCCAGCAATGGATTGATAACGGTTGACGATGATTATGTATATACTATATATCAGAGCTACAGTGTATGATCCAGGAACTCGCTCAAGAAAACAAAGAAGTGGGTTGAAATATGAACTTGCAGAAAATTTAATAAGTGTATAATGCTACAAAAAAAATGAAATTTTGAGATAGGGCAAATCTAGAAGTAATCGAAGCCTACATTTACCCTGGACAATAGATATCAAGTGAAGTTTACATCGAAAAATAAATTACAGGAGTATAAAACTTGGCTGGAAAGCATTTGGAAGAAACAGTTCAATCAGTTTTCAAGAGTATTTTACCATCATATTTTAAAAGAAAGGTGTTTAATCAGCTCATGTTTCCAGTTCTTACTTATGGATGAGAGACGTGGACCTTAACCAAAAAATATGTACAGAGCCTGCAGATAATAGAGAAATGCGTGCTTCGTGTAACAATGAAATATAACTAGGACAAACCGCCAACAATAACCGATAATTCGGGTACATTTGGCATATCTGAAGCGAAGCTATTGCGAAATCTAAGCTCATTAAGGCGTCTATTATAACAAATTCTAAAAAACGAACGCGCAAAATTTGACTTCCAGAACACAAGTACGAAACATTCCAAAAAAGAAATGCCTAAATTTTATCATGAACTACTTTTCCTCCACGCCGGTTGTGATCAGGTTGTATGTAAACAAAGCGAAAAGACACGCTCAGATCGGGAACCACGTTTTTCGTTTTGTATCGCGAAAGACACACTTCTTTTTTCTATTATAGATTGAGCATGTATTGAGCTAACAGACGGAGTCTTTCCATTTCTTCGTTTTTCAATTGAAACGATTTTTTTTTAATTAATGTTAGTGAGCCGACTTTCGTGAAACGGTTCAAGTAAAAGGTCATCTAGTTTTAATTGAAATTCCTCAATGACACTGAATTTTGGGAATCGGAAGGCGTCAGAACCTGACCACGGACGTTGTTCAATCGAATGTCAAAAACCACGGTGATCGGATGTGTCATTCCGTAGCTATGCCCGAACAACTAATTGTCGCGAGTCTCGTATAGAGAGCGGATTTTTTCAATTATTATTAAAATTGGTCACTTTTTTAATGGCCATTATTTTTATACGACACGACTAATCACCATGATACCAACCCCATGTCACTCACCCTGTCCTTCCCTTTCTCTGTGGCAAGTGTCACCGCGATCGGCAACAAACGTCCCCTTCTCAAAACTCGGAACCCCCCCCCCTAAAAATGCAAGTTTTTGGACGATTATTCCTCAATGACGCGGAATTTCGGGAATCGGAAGGCGTCAAAACCTGACCATGGACGATATCCAATCGCATGGCAAACATCACGGTGATCGAATGAGTCATGTCGTACCTATGGCCGAACAACTAATTGTTCCGAGTCTTGTATAGAGTTTAGGGTTCAGTTTCAAAGCGTCAAGGCAAAATTCCTACCTTGCGATGACTCTAGATATCCTCCGCTAGTCACCTTTCTAGCAATGAAGGAGATGCAGCTAGATAAGAAATAATTTATTTACAACTGTCAACATCACAGGACACACACACACACACAATCCAAACAGAACCAAAACGCTATATAATTCGGGGAACAGTTGCGATCTTTCCGATTCTCTGCTATACAGTATACTTGAGTTGAGTTCACATATACAACTCAGTTCACTTGAGTTCAAAATACAATGACGTTACTCGCAACATAGCGGATTTTTTCAATTTTTATTAGAATTGGTCGTTTTGTAATGGTAATTATTTTTATACGACACGAAGAATCACCATATTACTAACCCCATGTCACTCATCATGTCCTTCCCTTTCTCTGCGGCAAGTGTCGCCGCGATAGGAGGAGATAGGTAACAAACGACCCCTTCTCAAAACCCGGAAAAACTCCTAAAAATGCAAGTTTTTGGACGATTATTCCTCAATGACGCGGAATTTCGGCAATCGGAAGGCGTCAAAACCTGACCATAGATGATGTCCAATCTCATGCAAAAAATCACGGTGATCGGATGTGTCATCTGGTACCTATGCCCGAACAACGAATTTTCTCGAGTCTCGTATAGAGAACTCCGCTCGGGCTTCGCTCAATAAGAGGAATTCGTGTATCAGGAAATGGCAAGCGTGGAAGAAATCATGATCAAAATAAAATCGCTGAAATGGCAATGGGCTGGACATATTGCTAGAAGAACTGTCCACCGATGAATAAAAGAAATAATAGACTGGATTCCAAGGGCCAGAAGAAGACCACGTGGGAGATGGGTGAATAAAATTTGAAAGCATGCTGCAGTGACATAAAGGACACTGGCTCAATACAGAAAACTGTAGAAGAGACTTTGGAAGACTATCCAGGGGTAGAGTAAGAATTCTTCATGATGGCACATATAGAGAAAGGACTAATACTCGAGGTGATCGGTTACGAAAAAAATTATTGATGCTATATTATTTATTTACGCTTTGAAGTGTGATTATTTTCCATGTTTCAATGTGCTCATAATCGTATCTTTGTTGTTCTACATCCTACAGGTTGTCAAAGTTCCTTCCTACGAAGATACTTTTCCAAGATGGCGGTCGAAGCGCGAATCTGGTTTCCCGTCTGCCTCGTTACCATGTGGAAGGCCCCATTAATGCTATCTACAGTGAAATTTTGCTCAGCAGGGTTTGCTCAGATTACGTCACAAACAGGTGATCATAGGAGTGACCCATCTTCATGAACGACACGATGCCAACACATGGAAGTTTTCCTGCCAAAACCTCTACTGACCTTTGAAACGGCCGATAATAAATTCCTCCAGAATGGAATCAAGTTTTTTTTTTGTGTGACACGAAAGAATATTAATGACAGTATTTATTTACGTTGTTTTAATATTGGAACATCAATCAAAATGCATAACAGGTTGTGGTTACTGTAAATATTATGGAGATATATATATATATATATACCGATCCGTTTAGTTTTCTGTTATTTTTATCTGCGCGCCTAAGGAGGCGTATGATTTGTAAAGCACGTCCAAGAAGAGAGAACAACAGAGTACTTAAAGGCCAGTAATGAAAATACTGTTTATATTATCATCGATATATTCTGTAAATACTATTTAGCTGTTAGTAAAATATATTATATATACATATAATATATATAAAAAACATTTATCCGAAATGTACATACATTTAACGTCACGATGTGTGACGTTGGAGCTATAATTATATTCTAGATTGCTTCTTTGCTTGTTCGCAGAGTTCGTTTATTAATGACTAACTAAATTTGAAAATGTCAAACGATTATAATTGCTGAAAATGGTTTTGCATTGAGCGTCAAAATCGGTTATTTTTCAGAATGATAATCAAAAGATGCTCGAGGTGATTTAAGCTGAAATCCTTGAAACTGTAAGAAATGATGTAAATCTTTGCACGAGAAGTACTTAGGGCACGCACCTCGCACGAAAAAAGTTTTAGCATGCGATTTTAAATGCATGAAATATGCTTTACATTATAAATCCTAAACGTTATGATCATATATATTACAGTAAAAGCACTACGAACAACAATCACATTCACAAACTTCAAACTTTTCGTTAATAAAAATTAAATTATTTCTGTAACAAATATTTATTTTATGACGAAAGTTTGGAAAACGAAAATTCGTGAAAAACGCGTTCTTGAAATAAAAGCACTGGTATGTGTGCCATAATGCAGTTGTGCGAGCTATAATCGTTTCTGCGAGCTTTGAGAAGATATTGGACTGGTATGTCACAAAACAGCGATGGATTCAGGCGCGAAGCAAGTGTACATTCCTCCATTCTTAACAGTTTTGTGAATAGATACGGTGCTCAATCGGTCGAAAAAGAGAAAGAAAAGTTGATGTGTCACAGTGGTGAGTTCGTATATAGCACAAGAAAGAATCGTTCTCCATTTGTAAAAGCAGATGAACAAAAGTATCGGTTCAATTATTTTTTTTTTAAAGAAACAAAAGCTCTGTTACCTCACAAAACAGATAATTGTATAAATTGAAACTACTGCCCATTTGACGCAAGCTGTTCACTGTTGAACAGGTTCAATTGTGGTGTTCAATCCACTGATGAAGCAAGTGTGTCACAAAACAGAACAGTTGCCGTTTCACACAGGTTGTTGACTATTGAAGAGGAACACAGATTAAACTTCAGTGTTCAATCTATTTAGAAAATACATATGTTAGCTCATCAAAACGAGATAAGTTCTGCGTGACGGAAACTATACCACATTTTATATAAATTATTGAACAAACGCTTGTGTTCAAATCTGATGAAGAGGAAAGAGCTTTGTGTCACAAAACAAACTGAGAGCCGTTCTATATTTTCAAAAGCAGATGGACAGCGGTAAGTTTTAAAATATGTTTAATCTTTAAAAGAAAAGTAGTAGCGTGCCTCTAAGCGCCGATAAATTTGTGCATGGCACAAACGAGAATCGTGCTTGACTTGACAGAGCACAAATAACTGTGCCAATTGTATACAGCTTTGAATTGAAGCTTCAGGTTAAATGTATTGTTCAATTTGTTGTAAAAGTACTACAAACACGGATGCATCTGTTCATGTAACAAAAAAGCCTTCTCATCCCTCTCAAACAGCATCATGTGTTTAAACTTCACAGTCAATATCTTAAATACTGAGAAACGTAAATATTGATTTTCTTCTGATGATGTCCACAAATCAAGAGGCTGTCGGTGTCCTTCTAAATCAGAATTAATGGCATTTGCTAAAACCTAACTGTGACAATGACAGGGTTGTAGAGTAGGCACAGATTCTGTTTTGTCGCTAGTAAAAGCAAAAGTAACAACTCATCTACTCTATACTTCACATTTCGGGAATATCTTTTTGTTATGTCTGACCAACTGACCTTTGGCCCATGTGCTTCCCTAGAAAATGAATTTTAAATAATTTTCACGATACCCTCTACAGTGTGAACCCATTTTCTTTTTTACTTTCAAGCACTGTCCACCTTATAACAACAAACCTGTAAATTAAGGCATCCGGATACGAGTACATGTGCACCGGAATGTGCAAAATGTAAATTTTGTATACGAGAACAATATATATATATATATATATACACTATCTACCAACACGTACTTGGACACCCCTGCAATCAACGATATCTGCGGTCCTGATACACGTCACGGCCGCCGCCATTAAATATCGTGTAGGAAACAACAACGCAACCAATCGCATGCAAGATGCCACGCAGTTCGGAGCTCTCTGATTTCGAGAAAGGTGTAATCGTCGGGTTCACAGAAATGGCGGATCCATTCGCGACGCATCCAGCGAGTTGAAGTACCCAAAATCGACAGTGGCCTACGTGGTTGGCAAGTGGAAGATGAGAGGTGAGTGTCGGAATGTGCCCCGACCCGGCAGACCCACAAAACTGGGAGTTAGAGACCGACGGGTGCTGGCCAGAGAAATTCGGAGAACCGCGCCAAATCGATGGGCCACATCCGAGAGGAGTTTCAACAGGCATCCTGGAGAGTTCTTTCGATGAATACCATACGTAAGGAAGCCCATCTGCTCGGTTATCATGGACGTGCTGCCGCCCACAAGCCTTTGATCACCAAGTCCAATAGCGCTGCTCGGTTAACGTGGTGCAAAGAACGTTGACAGTGGACCGTTGAACAGTGGAAACAGGTTATCTGGAGCGACGAATCAAGGTTCACCCTCTACCGTTCGGATGGTAGGGTCTGGGTTTGGCGTCTGCCTGGAGAACGCCTCCTGCCGGAATGTATTGTGCCAACTGTGAAGTTCGGCGGTGGTGGAATTATGCTATGGGGGTATTTCTCCTGGTATGGCACGGGACCCTTGGTCGCAATTCTTGGTAGACTCAACGCCGAGACCTACCGCACCATTTTGGATGGCCATGCGCTTCTTACGTTGTGGCAGTTTTACGGGGTGGACCCATGTTACTTTCAGGATGACAATGCCACCTGTCATGTTGAGAGGTCCATCATGGCTTGGTATGGTGACAATGGGGTTAACCGAATGGACTGGCCTGCGCAGAGCCCGGACCTTATCCCTATCGAGCACCTCTGGAACGAGTTGGAGCGTCGACTTAAGGGGTGCCCCCACCGTCCGAAATCGATGAAGGAACTGACCTGTCTTCTCCAAGCCGAGTGGAAGAAAATACCGTTAGCCGTCGTACAACGCCTGGTTGAGAGTATGCCCCGGAGGGTCGCAGCTGTAATTGCCGCTCATGCAGGCTCCACTAACTATTGAAGGTGAATAAACTTCGTTTTTCTTTGCTATCACAGGTGTCCAATTACTTGTTGGTAGATAGTGTATATATATATATGAGAAACACTTAAAGTTTGCATTCACCTGAAATTCTTGAAAATCTTTTCTGTACCATATTTCTACTAAAACACGATATTTTTAAAAATGGCTGGGTGCAATATGACTAAGAAATGGAAATTTAGCATTAAGTTTTCATGGTGCTTACAATTTGATTTCGAATGTAATTCCATTGATTTGAACTAGTTAACATCTTAAACCTTCCTATAAAGGTTTTAAGTATACAGAAAAAAGAAAAAAAGAAGCAGCGGTTTAGGAAAGATAAAAAGAAGCAGCGGTTTAAGAAAGATAATCAAAACCTTGTCGCAATTGATCCTTATTTCATTTCTAAATGAGCTCATATTTACAAAATAAACAACAAAGAAGCAATCAATCCGTAGTTATCAAGCTTGCTACAAATACTGGGCTAGCCAACACTGCTGCTAAATTTTGTAATCCTTATGTGCATGTGCATACATTTATACCAGTCCCTTTCTTACTCGCCTCCTGAAAGTTTTTATGAAGTTAATCCCAGAGTTTGACAGAATGAAGTAGAATCCAGCCTTTTAGCTAGAGACTTTTGTGCCTTACCTCTTTTCCTTGTGCTGTTCTTTGCACAGTTTAGAGCGCCACAGACGGTATTTTGCCGCCACGAGTTTAGCCGTAAAGTTAATTGCACTTATACTGCTCCATTAACATTAGTAGTCACCGGAAACGCGTTCAATTATAGTGGAAGCACTCGATATAGCCGTACATGTAGAAGCAGAAGCGTTTTCGCTAGCAACTTCTTTGATTTTGCTTGTTGCACATACATTTGCTTTCATGTCTTCGAGAAGTCCACATCGAGATCTTAAAACTCCATTCCAGTGAATCTACCTTTACAATGGTCCCACAATGTCGTCTAATAAGCGTTGTTTTAAAATTATTTCAAAAACACAATATACCGGAAGTTTACACTAACTCATTCTTCTTTCCCACCTTCCTTAATCCTTCAAAAGTAAGTGAACCTTTAGAAATACATATATACTAAAATTCACCATGTCCCGGATAATCGAGAAAACCGCCTAACAGCGCACATCGGGGAGGGAAAACAAAATGTAATGTCTTGAAAAATCGTCTTCTCCTGTTAGGCAAAGTTTCTGATCAGGCGTATTTTCTTTACTTGTCTCAGATCCATCTTAATATGTGTTTCACAAAACAGAACACTTGAAGTAGAAATAAAACGGGATTGTTTTTGTCAGCCGGATTGCAATCGTCATTAAAGCATCACAGTGACTCAGGAAAGTAAAAAGCTTTTCCTTTTTGGGAGGAACTCTCCTTTGAGTTGAAAAATTCCTTACTTCCACTCAAATAATAGGCAAGTCTTACTTTCGTTACGGGAAAGTATTACGATCATTAAAAAATCTCACTTCCAGTTTTCAGGTGAATACACAAGAGTTAAAATATTCAGTTTTCAGGTGAATACACAAGGTTTTGAATATCAGTGAAACGTAAACGTTATGCAAACACCAACAATTAACACTTGCAGAAATGCTGAATTAAAACAAACCAGTACAGAACGAATGGGTATTAGATAGGAAACGTAACAATAGGAAGACGTTTTCGGAGTAGGGCTTGGAAAAATTCCGTTCAAGGTTAAACGCTGAGAGGAACTTCGGGCGACAGAGCACAAATGACTAATTAGCTCTTCATCCCTACGACGTACTCGGTAAGGTCACGGAGGTTGGGCATATCAGAATATTGTTTTATATATCTCTGATTTTTCATTTTTCTCGAACAATTCCATGCATTTATATGAGGTGGTCCACAACTCGCAGTGTACATTCTGTACGCTGGTTAGCTGCGCGTAATTGTGTATGCGGCTAACTAAAATATTTACAAAAGAAAATACTAAAGTGTATAACTTTGTTTATGAGCTAAACTGTTCGGCAAATTTATTCACACTGTTCATTTCTATTTTTTACGCTCCTCAGAGCATGAAATTACGCCCCTGGTATGACCATCCTGGGAGAGCAACCGCCCTTTCCGCAATGACTAAATAAACTCATAGCAGAAAACAGTAACTCATAGAAGAAAAAATAGCAACTCAACCCAATAACATCTCATAGCATAAAGTAGTGCTCATCCTAGCTGTTTTTAGAAGGGTGCTGCAACCTGCCTACCCTTTAATTGAATAAAAAACCACCCTACCTGCCCTCAAGCCTAAAATGACCGCCTTAACGATCCATTTGAAAGAGATGCACAAGCATTTTTAATGATTTGCATGAAACCATTTCTAAACGGTTAGAAAACCAGTCTACTATTACAAATCTTGAAAAGTAAGGTCCGAAACCACTCTAAGCCTTTATTGGCATTATTACTGAAGTAATGCAATCGGTTGAGTACTTCAATGAAGGTGATCTACTATTAGAGTGAGACGAGTACAAATCAATGTTTCTGCCTCAAAGTGATATTGAAAGTAGTAATTTGCCAGTTCCAAAAATATGTTCCAATCTGTCAAAAGCAGAAGAAACTATGGGTAGAAGATTCCCCACCAATACAGATTGCATGTACCTTAGCAGTTTCAAATGCTGAAGTACAAAGAATATTTTCTCAAATTAAACTAGTATTTACTGTTTAAAATATATATAATCATCGGCGGTGGAAGGTAGGGGACACGGGGGTCTTGACCCCCCCCTTGGAATTTCATGGTCCCCCTCACTCTTTCGTGCGAAACAGTAAACATTTCTGGTACACATATAGCATAACTTTTTTTTTAATTTATTGGAGACCGTCACCACGTTTCGCAGTTTTCTGGAAAACGCTTCAAGTACAACTTCGAAAGTTGTTTTTGCACAAATAAGTTGAAAAGTTAACTCACCGTTGCGTTTTTCACTTTAAAGGAGACCGTTAAAGAATTCTCAAATAGCAATAGGCTGGAAATATTGCTATACAAAACGACTGACCACCGTTAAACAACTGAGTATTAGACCGGATTTCACCAAGGGGAAGGAGAAAACCCGGAAGCACCACCTTGGAGATGATGGGTGGATGAAATTCGAAAGTATGCTGGTGTGACTTGGAAGAGATATTTTCAAGACAAAAAGTTATGTAAGAGACCTTCATACAACAGTGGACTGATAATAGTTGATGATTACATATATAACCTGCGGTTTTTCTCCCTATTTTTTTATTTTATTGTTTTAACTCTCGGAGAAGTTCGTTCCCACCCACCCTTCCCCGCATCGCAAAATTATCGGTTCCGCCGCCCATGTATACAATAATAATATTTTAATATCCGCAGTGAAATACTGTTGAAGTTTTCCGGTGAATTAACGCTGTTTGTATGGTCTTGTTTTTGTAAGGTCGATGTCTATGATGCTCTTTAAAAGTGTAAGCTGCTCTTTTTTCCACAACAAGCACCCTTCCCTTTCTTAGTCCTAGGATGAACCCTGCAGAAAAGAATTGCTGACTTGTTTTGTTCCTTAGAAATGTAAGTAGCTTGTAGAATAAATGGTATAGCTGAAAATAGGCTCAAAGTACTATATCATAAAGGCGTAGAAGGCATTCCAGATGGCTTAGTAAATACGTAAAATGTTAACTTATCGAGTCAAACGTAACAAGTGAGCTAAAACAAAGGTAAAACATGTCAAAAATGCGTAAGTAAATATATAACGCACTCTGTCTCTCGTCCAGACACATTTTTATTATGAGCAGTCCTCATGTTCTTATCGGATCCGATTCGAATTTTAATTTTTCCATGAATCCATTTTTAATCCTAACGATGCAAAGCCAGAGGCCATGGTAATGGGTGGTGTTTATCTTACGGGAAATTGAATAACACACTTTCCTGCTCTCCCAACTTTCCTCCTCTCATTAACCGGTTAGCCTAATACCTTCTTTTCTGACGAGGGTGCACAGCTTGAGGTAATCTTGCCTCATCATTAAAAACAGCTGTTGAAATTGCAGGTACAGAAGAAAAGGAATGGTTCTAAATAAGACATTTGTAATTCGCCCCTTACACTATCAGTTAGAATAAACTTCTTGCATATGCTGATCTTCTTTATCAACTAAATTCAAGCAAAAAATGACTATTCGGTACTGCGCAAAATAAAAAATCAACATAAGGGAATAATATCATTGCCCATCAAGCAACCTTCCTCCTCCTCCTCCTCCTTAAGGGAAGTTAGAGTGTGCAAATGTAGCTGTTAAACAACTTAATCTCTAACATTGTGAAGAAATAGACGACTTCCGTGGACCTTTTTGTTGTTGCTGTTTGGTGGACTTTGGGACAGGATTCTAATGAGATATCATCCGTATTGAACAGATGGACACTCAATGTACGAGTGATTTGAATCATAGGAATTTCGTTCCGCACGGCGGAATTCGAATCCTTTGTCCAACATGAATGTTTCGTTTATCCTGTATTTCTATCTCTTTGAGATAACTAAAAGTACTAGAGAAAGGAGGCTTGGTTAAAGCTTCTGAAATGATCAGTAAATTCTGAAATCAAATCGAAACACCTAAACCGACATGTGTTCAATACTACTCAAAAGAAATATTGATATACCGTTAAAGTATTAGGTCAAATATAGAACCTATTTTTTATCTGTCCAGTTATAAGGAGGTTCGCATGTATCAAATGAATGTTTTTGACCCTCCCTTCAACCTTTTTACAAACGGGTTCGACTCAGGGCCGGCTGGACCATAAGGGAAACTGGGGCGGTCGCCCCGGGCCCCGCGCCTTCAGGGGGCCTCGCAGTTTAGAAAACAAAATAATTTTCGGTAAAAAAAAATTAACTACATTTTTTGTGTAACTTTTGGGGCGCAAGGCCCTTAAAAATATTGTTTTGAAGTTTTTTTGTTTGTTTCCAATCTCCCCATTTTTGAATACATTATCCCCCGGTTCGTCGTACGGACACTGAGATTTGCAGATTCGAAATGATTTTTGTAACCACCTGAATCTTTTCCGCATTCATGAAATAGCAAATTAAATTTCATCATTTTGTGGTCCCCCTACTTTTATATATCCAACAATTTGTGTGAAAACCTGATACTTAAATTTAAGGAAATAAAAAGAACAATACCCAAGTTACTTTCGGACTACATATGGAGGAGATATTTTTTTTCAATTTCTTCCAACATTACACGAAATAGAAGAAAAGGAAAAAAAAAAGGCAACTTTCATATATAAACGCGTATGAAAGTTTAGAATGTCACTAATTTGTCAGTTACTCCACTGTGCATTAAAAATCAATCGCTAAACATGTATCAGGGGAAAAACTGTTTATACCAATTTATTTTAGAGAGATCCTAATTATATTTCCTATACAAAAATATTCGCAATGAGAAAATATTCGCTAAGCAAGTATCTTTTTATCATTTTTGAATAAGCTGTTACCTCTTCTCCCGGAAAAGAAAATCGTATATTTTAACACTTTTTACTCTCTCTCTCTCTCTATCTCTCTTCCTTTCTCTCCCTCCCATTTTCTCTTTCTCTCTCCCTCTCATTTTCTCTCTTTCTCTTTCTCCCTTTCATTTTCACTCTTTCTCTCTCTCTCTTCCCTCGTCTCTCTATTTCTCTCTTTCTCTCTCTCTCTCTCTCTCTCTCTCTCTCTCTCTCTCTCTCTCTCTCTCTTTCTTTCCTCCTCCTCTCTCTATTTCTCTCTCTCTCTCTCTATCTCATCTTCCTCTCTCTCTCTCTCTCTCTCTCTCTCTCTCTCTCTCTCTCTCTCTCTCTCTTTCCTCCTCTCTCTATTTTTCTCTCTCTCTCTCTATCTCATCTTCCTCTCTCTCTCTCTCTCTCTCTCTCTCTCTCTCTCTCTTTCCTCCTCTCTCTCTCTCTCTCTCTCTCTCTCTCTCTCTCTCTCTCTCTCTCTCTCTCTCTCTCTCTCTCTCTCTCTCTCTCTCTCTCTCTCTCTGTCTCTCTTTTTGAACTTTCAGTCCGTATTATGGTCTTTTTCTTAAGCTTAAACAAATATTTCTTTGAGATAATCGTTTTGTCTTTACGGTAGTGTTCGTGTGTTTTCCTCACGAACGATAATTTTCAGAAACGACTTTATTAAAATATGAGATTTATTTTTTAGTAACCACAATGAAATTCTGCTCTGTGCCCCGCAATAAAATTTTGCCCAGGGCTCCTCGCAAGAGCTTCATCCAGCCCTGGTTCGGCTGTATAGCTAGCAGATAGCAATAAATTGCAGCCTTCATTGACTCAAAAGCAATGTGGCCATTACCGTGTTTCTAAAAGAATTTTCTTGCTGCTTAATTACTTGAACGGGATATCAGAACTTGGGTTTGTGCTCTAGAACAGACGTACTGCACTACCGTCCAGGTGGCCGAATGATCAGGCTTCTGACCATTCTTCCGATCAGGACCCAGGTTCGAGTACCGGATGAGGAATAGGTGGTGCGCTTGTGCTGGCTCTGTCCCTTCCTTGGAACTAGCGTTCCCTAAATTAAGGACGGGCTACTGCTTATAACCCTCACAGTAACTCATAGTAGTCGTTAAACTCCCCCTTCCCCCCCCCCCCAATGCAGATTTTTTTTAAACGTATTTCTCGAGAAAACTTTTTTGAAACCTTTGACAAGCAGAGCACTGCCTCGAGCTTTCTATTTTTTGTAGTAAGACTTTCATCCTAATGGGCATGCCTTATTGATTGGAGACATCCCATTGCATCTTTCCAAACATGACGTCTGCCGTGTCCATGTTTCTTGTCAGTGATTCTTCTATGCCTTACTGGATATTGAGCTAGTTCTTTTGTGGACATACTTATTGTACACATCAACCTAATATCGTATGGGCACACCTTTTGCTGTTACAACAGTAGTAATCCGTCTTGGCATGAACTCTACTACGTGTTGGAAAGGTTCAAGCAATACTGTGATCCATGACTCCTGTGTAGCCGTTCGTAAAGCGCCCAGACTGTCGGTGGTGGGTTTCGAATGCATCGCTTTACTTTCTCTTGCCGATGCTCACTTGGGTTCGAACCAGGAGAATGAGATATCCATTCGAGATCTGTGAACTCACTGAAATCTTCACTAATCATTCTTGCACCGAACGAGAGCGATAAGACATGGTATTATTCTATTGAAAAAAGCATCATGCTGTAAGATACTCACTTGGTTTGGAAACCAGGAGAATGAGAGAGCCTTTCGAGGATTGTGAACTCACTGGAATCTTCACCAATCAGTCTTGTACTGAACGGGAGCAATAAGACATAGTGTTATCCTATTGAAAGAAGGCATCCTGATGTAGGAAGTTGATAGCTATGAATGCGTGAGGATGATCAGTGATTACGTTAGCATAGAATAATTCTCATGCTATGATACCGTCGTAGCTTGTCTGTTTTTGTTCAACCGTGCACTCTGGTAGCATGTTCATTCACGAACCTGGACTCATCAAACCAAGAGATTCATGTCCATTGTCCAGTCACTAGGCTCCTGCGCTCATTGCAGACAGAGCTGTGGATGACAATCGGTCACCATGGGAAAATGAACATGTCGCGGATTAATTCGGCTTATCCTCCAGATTCTGCACACGGAAACATTTCTTGTGCACCCTGGTTGTAGTCTGCTGCTAACCGAAGGATCGCGAGCCATCTGTTGTCCCGAACAGAACGTGCTAACTTGCATTTACCTTGACTGCCGAACTGTGGTTAATGTGTTTCCCTCGCCGCGTTATTCTCGCTACACTTTCACCACAACTTCCTTCGAACAGCCAATAACTTTCGCGGATGCTGAGATGGCGGCCCCCTTCTTACTTACACCGATGATCAATTCCCAGTCAATTCCTTACCTTTCCACATTACACGGTTTTCCTTGGCCCTGGCTCTAATTTCTCTTTCCCTAGTTCCCCTCCCTTTTGCTGGTAGTAATCCTTCCTTTTGTATTTTGTATACTTATTTTGGCTAAATCATTACAAGTAGTAAACTTTTGCGTACGGGTTTCCCAAAACTAAGTTCTGTTTTTGCTCCCCATAGCTTAATTTTTCCTTCAAGTGTATATATACAGTATATCATCATCAATCATTATCAATCCACTGCTGGATGAAGGTCTCCCAAAGTTTCTTCCACAATTGTCTGTCTTGAGCCTGTCTCCTCCATGTCACTCCGGCATGCTTTCGAATTTCATCCATCCATCTCCTGGGGTCTTCTTCTGGGTCTTTTCCTGTCCCTCGGAATCCAGTCTAAAATTTCGGTTGTCCGTTCTTCTGGCAACATGTCCAGCCCATTGCCATCTCAGTGATTTCACTCTCGTCATGATGTCGTCCATTCCTGTCATTTTCCTTATCCGCAAGTTCATTTTCTTATCTTTCCTGGTTACACCGAGCATGCATCTCTCTATGCTGCTTTGAGTTTTCTGCAGTCTTTGTATGTCTTTTTTAGTTAAAGTTCATTTCTCTGCTCCATACGTAAGCACTGGCAGAGTGCAGTGATTAAACACAATAGCGTACTGCTCTTAAAAAATACAGTATATATGTATATTTATTCCGTACCTTTCGATGAAGTGGTTCCTGCATGCTATGGGACGCATGTACTCGTCGACACAGGGTGGCTATAATGATCTGCCCAATGACTGTACATTAAAATTCTGTCTGAAACTATGCCAATGCGTACAAAAAAAACATATTCTTAAGTTTTCTCTAAGTTTCTGGGAGGCATATCGAAGAAGGAAATATTTTCTACCCAAGTTGCTTTACGAGAGAAGATTTGTTCTTCAACAGTAGGTGTTATATGCAAACATAGAGAGACATCTTTCTTCTAGAGATATATCTTTTTATCAGAATAAGTCTTTTCAATGACAGTCTCATTACCAGAGAGAGAGGGAGCGAAACACATGAAAGAGCTGTACGCATAATCTAAATATCCATGCCTCAGCCTAAATATTCACACACATGCACGCGCGCTCGCATTCATTCATCCATTCATTTTCACAAAATGCAGCTGAGCAGGTACCACTAATGAAAAACGAAATTAAAAGAACGACTGGGATCTAGCATTTAGATAAAGATAACCCAATTCTGTATAGTAAAATGGTCACCTAATGCCTACAATTTTCAAAGCATGAGGATATATGATCTCCAGATTTATTTATTTTTGGAATTTTTCGTATTTAAAACTTTGCAAAGGTATGGTTAGTTGACTGATTGTTTATGGCGCAAAGGCCATGTTAGGCCAAAGAGTACCCAAAGGTATGGTTAGCACTGGGTAAGTTTCGCACAAGTCACACTTCTCAGGTAATAGTCAAATTACCGTTTCCACCATCGCCAGCAAAAAAAAAAAAAACAATTGTATTTGTTCACACTGAGTACCAAATGTACTCTAAATGGCCACTTTATTAAGCATAACCTTATATTGCAAGTCAGTGAAAAGGAACGCTTATAGTAAATGTAACATTTTAAACCGCAGTTTAGCGAGAAGGAATTATCTAAAATAATACGGCATCAGTCATACACTTATATTTAACTGCAAGAACACGGACGCTAAACTATTGATGTTAGTTTCTCCAGAATATTGACTTTTCTCCTGGTTTTGATAACACGTGCAAAAAATGCTGTTCATCTCATGTCTGTTGAATTCATAACTTAAATTTTTTCTGATTCTTATCAGTTTCAGACGAAAGTCAGTGAGAGAAGAACTAATTCAGAATATTTAATTACCCCTGTTCTTGAAATATACGAGGTTTTTCCTAAAAGTAATACCTTTTGCTAATAAATCTAGAAATATTTACATGAAAGTTTGAATAATTCTAGTTACCTTCTGAGTAAATGTACACATTTACTCAAGGGAAATGAGGAATATTTTGCCTAAAGCAAAGAGAGGCAATTGAGTTTCATGAAAATGGAAGGCTGCAAGACGACTGAGATCCATATGAGGTAGAAGAATGTTTTGGGGAATACGACAATCCACATCATCAATGTCAGAAGATGGATGGAAGAGGTTTCAAGGAGGAGTAAACCTCAATAGTCGACAAACAACGGAGCGAAAGGTCTTAAACTGCAGTCAAATGAAAACCAATGGCCAGTTGATGAATTCATTCGAAGTGATTGACGTGGATATCCGTGATGCACTACACTGTGTAAACAATGCTTTATGCCCTGGAGTATCGTAAAGTGTGCCTTCCTCCGCCAATTAACCCAAGATCATTTGAACCAAAGGATCTATGCGAGCGTACTTGAGGCAAACCAGGATACATTTCTTCCCAGTGTGCTTACTGGAGATGAAACCTGGGCATTCCTTTATTGCCCAGAAACAAAAGAGAAGTTCATGACCTTGCCTAAGCCCAAAAAAGTTCAAAATACAGCGTTGGACAGAAAAAATGATAGTGACAATTTTATGGGATGTTAGAGACACCATTCTTGTTTATTTTCTTAAATGAGGTGGCATTGTCAACAGTTCTGAAATGAAATTCTTAAACAAGATCCAGTGTCCAATCAACCCGCAGCACCCTGCACCTCTTGAAAAGACAGAAAAAAATGGGGAAACCCCTAGAAAGAGTGCAGAAAAAATGAGTCTTAGGAGTATACGGTTTCCTGTTAAGAAAAGAAACTGTAAGCTGCCTTACCAAACTTACCTGACTGTCACTGAACAGTAAGAACGCAGGCCACAGGTCACGGGAAGCAAGAAAGGAGAGAAGAGCCCTAAACAACCCACACACCGAAAAGTTACAGCGATAAATCACCCGGTTTTCCACAAAGTGCCCTGAAAAGGGCCTTTTATGCTTCTCCGTTTCATCTTCCTACACTACAACTCACGACTCCACACCTCATTTGAAGCATTTCGAACATTCCGAAACTGGGCAGAATAGTAATCTCGCATCGACCAACAGCCCTGATTTGTCATCTTCTGATTCTTGCCTCTTCGGTACCATGAAGCAGGGTCTCCGTTGTCAACGTCTTGAGGATATAGATGGAGTAAAACAGACTAAGATCCTGGGCCAAACAGTAGTACTTGGAATATCCCTAAACTGGTTACACCTCTTGGGTTGAACAACGGCGTAAGTGCTTGATTTCAGCGGTTGACAGTTTTGAGTAGATTCAGTAGATATCAGTGTATTTTATACTAAATTACATTAAATTATCTGAGGAGATATTTACAAAAAAGGTATTACTTTTAAGACAACCCTCATAATAAAACAAATCTCGAAGAGTTTGATTGTTTTAGCGCAACGTTATCGTATCACAATTCTCAGCAGCAGTTGTCACTTCGACAATTACACAACCTGTTGCTGTTCCTTCCCACAGATATAACATGAGGATGTACCTAATATGAAGAGACTGCTGGCTGTACATTTTTGCGATTTCTACGTACCGTTTCAAACCGTGCTTAAAGTTTCTTCTTTATTGAGCACATAATTCAGCATACTTTTGCACTAAACGTTTCACTACTCGCTCTTTCATGACGATTATTCCGTAGAGTTTTATTTCGGTGACAGCATTTTGCAGCTGAGCACTGAACTTAAAAACATAATTAGACATTCCATGACATAACAAAATGCAGTCATGTTTGTACTTCACTTCATTCCCTACGGTTGTGACTTCTGAACATGAAAATTTAACTCGGGTTTTTCTTTTGAAAATTTAACTCGGGTTTTTCTTCCTGGAATGGCAGAAAATATCTACGAAGTGACAAAGGTAAATTAAAAAATTACTTGCCCACATTTTTTACTCGACGGTGCAAAACACTTTCAACCGTATACGTGCATGTTATGTCTATTAACTCCTCCTGAAACGTGAAATGGTGACTCATCACTAAAAAGCACGGGTTCATCATCATCTAGGCGATCCGTTAAGAAAGAAAATTCGAAACGGCGCGGTGAGGCTTGTTCTTCTCCAAATGTTAAACAATATGGACTTTGTATGCGTATAACCGCAATCTTTATGCAAAATTTGCCTCATTGTTGTAGGTGGCAATCCAATTGTGCAGCAGCTTGTCGGGTTGACTTCCTCTGGCTTCGGGCAGTGGCGTATCCACATAGGGGTTAGTTAGGGTCAGAACCACCCCCTTGGTGTATGACTCGGGGTTTTTATTTTAAAACAAAAGTTCTGATAGAAAAAATAAAATTTAAATTTCAAAAAAGTGTTACTGTTTTTGTGGAAGTGCGAAGCTCACACACACTTTCACGAACACCTCCCGTAGCACATTACATCGATTCGACGTCGAATTTTTGGTCTATATAAAGCGTCGAATACAGATATTCATGTCCACTTTTGTTACGTCTTTTCAACGTCGAATTTTAAACCTATAGTCAATATCAAGTCAACAGTAAACGAAGGAGGTGTGGGGTCGTGAGTTTTAGTGTAGGAGGATGAAACGGAGAAGAATAAAAGGCCATTTTCAGGGCACTTTGTGGAGTCGATATCAAGTCAACAGTAGACGAAGATTCAACCTTTCGAGAAACATATACATCGTTGCCGATTCTACGTTGATATTGTGCAGTTTAGTCATCGATTCTAGTACTGTTGTAATGTCGAATCTACGTTTACTCTACAATTTAGATGTTGAAACGTGAAATTCTAAACTTTTAATCGTGGCATAAAACGTAGAATGTATTCGTGTTTGCAGCGTGATTCTACGACGCTGTCTACGATTAAAAGATCATATTTTTTATTGGAGGACCCAGGAGGTATGCCGCTACACCACAAATAATACACAGTAGACAGAGAGAGAAAGTTTTACAAAATAGTTTTGGTTTTGTACCGTATAATTTGCTTGATCGCAAACAGCGGCTGGAAGAGAAACAAATTTCAAGTCAGTGCCACACTCAAGGTAAAAAGGTTTCATGTCGCTGTGTACAGAGCAGGGTCGACGAAACAGTTTTAAACTTTTTCATTACCATCCACCCACAATTCCCGACTTGCACTTGGAACCGTGAATGGTCAAAGTCCCCTGTGGCTTCACGCTGCATAACAAAAAAAATGCGCCAAGAAAAGTATACAATGTTAAATCATTAAAAGATCGAAAAGCAAAATCTAGGAATCTTGAACTTTTTAACTCGTGTTGTGAGAACAATAGAAAATACAGTGACTTGTCATGAAAACTCTGCAGATAATTCATTAATTTGAAGAATGCACTACGTATTAATTATCACAAGCATTGACTTCTTAATGACTAGCTCATAGACTGGGCCATGCACAAGTAAAAAAAAATTCAGCGTCATCTTTTTCATGAAATTACTCTGCAATGCGAAGAAAATGAAATAAAACACGACATAACACCTACGTAACAGAACAAACATCGCAGACAATTGTTCGAGCATGTGTGTTTTGCCACAGACGAAGTCGTTTGTCTTACTAACTTTATTTTCTGGTATTTCTCTTTGATTTTACGTATCGTGCGATAGCGGTGAGATTAGTCCCGATTTCGGCCACCGCATTAAAGAAGATGGCGCTGCAAGTACTGAATTATGTCAGAGCGTTGACGTCATAACGTTAGAGACAGACGTAGCCTATTATATTGGTTTTATTCTCCGTCATAAGTTCTTTGGGTCCCCACTCAGATGTTCCAGCCAAGAGGCCCACTAAGGCCTTAATGTGGCCCTGCTAGTGCTGCTACATGAAAAATTAGTAAACTTTCATTTGCATATTCTGAAACATGAAAACAGTTCAGTTCGTGAAATGAAAAAATGCCCGAGAAGAATTATTTGATTTACCTTTATAGTACAATTATGTATATAAAAAGAACGATATTGGTTTTAACATACAAAATGTGAAATTTCCTATTATTTTGCCTTGCCGTATTTAGATGTTGGTACTGTTATATGTTAAAGTACTGAATATTTTACTTTTCTCGAATTCGTACTTTTAAAAATTGACTTCCCTTCAAAGATCAATATTTGTGCTTTACGATTTTGCTGCAAAACTATGTTGTTGTTTTTTCTATCTGACAAACTTGTGCATCTGCGTAATTCATTTCAGTTTTTTAATGTTTTTCGCAAAGTGCAGTATGTTAAATAATTTGCTTTGTAGGTATCTTAATCATGATTGCATTCCTGTTCGGTTGTGTTAAATATATAACTGTTTTTAGCATGCGTCATTTATTGGTTCATATTTTACGTTCTTTTTTTCTTTTCTATCGCATTTGTATTAACCTCATTTATCTCACGAAGAATGTATTCCTGTCACATAGGGTCCAATTCTGTACACCCTTTTATAATCAATTTTGCTTCATTTTTGTAAAACTTTTTACATGCTGTAAAAATCATTCCATCTTACTTAGTATCTATCGCAGGATAGTGTCGCTTTTCGAGAGTGTAAAAATGTTTGACAAGTTTTCGAACCGATATGTTCTCTGTCGAAGCATGATAGGCCTTGCAAACATTTTTTTTTTATCTTGATGCGTAAGTCACCTATTTATTTGTTTAATATCACTTTATAGATATTTTATGTCTGTGTGCGTTGTTGTTACAGGAAAGCATGGAACTTTCCAAATGTAAAGTACACAAATAACAGTATTAACCCATTAAGCAGACGAAATACCGGAACAAAATGGTGTCCAAACTTTTCTGCGCTCCCCAAACAGAGAAGTTCACATAGCGGCCGGGTTTTACGAAAGCTGGTTGTTTCCACGGCAAAACAATTCCCTTCTCATCTCAACAGTACTGACCATAAGCCTGTTACTGGTGATAAGCGCTTGTTTCTAGTCCTATGTTCTCTGCTTCATGACCCAAGGCATGATGGGAAGGGCTAGTCCCCCGGACACGGACATCATGCCAGTGTTTAGAAACAAGTGACTCAAACATCTCACTCCTGTTTTACGCTTTCCAACCGTAGGTTGAAGAAGCGTATTTGCTCCAGCTGTCCGCACGATAACTAGCGTAAAAATGCTTCGATTTCGATGAAATTTTAATATGTGGTAGGGAACAATCTGGGAAGGAACCCTATTGAAAATGCATGAAATGGGGTCAAAGGTCAGGACATAAGAGCGGGATCCATTCCATCGTCCTTATGCGTCATAACTTAGGTACAAATGCTTCAATTGCGACAAAACTACAGTATGTTGTTCTGGCGGTATACTGAATCAATTCTGCTGAATTTAATCGAAATGAAGTGAAAGGTCACGGCACAGGAGCGAGATTTATTCCACAGCCATTATCCTCATAACTTGACTAAAAATGCTTCTATTGCGACAAAACTTTAGTATGTTGTTTCGGAGGTATACTGAACCAATTCTGTTTAATATCATCGAAATGGGGCCAAAGATCAGGGCACGGGAGCGAGAGTTATTCCACAGCCATTATCCTCCTAGCTTGAGTAAATGGTTAAACTTTATAAAGGACTGGAGTAATGAACTAAAAATTAAGATAGGGTGAACGTGCGTAAGTTAAGCTTAAGAAACTGTCGTCAAATGATAAATGATTTTATATAATATCAATCACAGATTATTTCTATATTTTAATTATATTATTTGAGTACAAATTTGTAACTAATATGTATTCAAGCCCATAGCTTTTTTTCTTAATGATTTTTATTAACGTATTGTGTTTTTATACCAAAACGTCATTTCAATATCCCACTTAGAAAAATTCTACATCCTATTTCTTTGTATGTATAGTTTTCAAGGCCTAAATGTTTCATAAAATCATTTGTATTTTAAGACCGATGTATTATTTCTCGTTCCAACAATGTCAGAAAATATGTTTTGTTATTAAATTTGTTCAAAGGAAAATTAGCAGTGCAAGAAAGCAGACACATTTGATCTGCAAGTTTTTTATACTTATGAATTTGTATTTTTAGTTCTGCAAGCCGCCAATAACTTATACTGTTGCGTGCAATAAAGGCAATTTTGTTGTTTGCCATTTTTTGTCTTGTCTGATTTTCTGAACGGTTTCATTTTAGTCTGATATACACACGCAATTGAACAATTCACTTAAAAATCATCAATAAATATTTATTTCTAAAGTGCTCTGTCACTTTTCCTTTTTCATACATTCATATACTTCTCTCGTGAGCCCACGCTCTGTTTCAGAAATTCTTTAAAACTAAAGCACACTAAATGGTGTGCATTCATGGAAAATTCCTGAAAATAACGTTTAGCATATTGGCCAGTTGGTGTCAGTCTTTTAACGGAATTTCAGTTTTTAAAAGTTTCCGTTTCTTCGAACTTTAGTATTTTTGAAATAATTAAAATTAAATTTCTCGTAGTCAGTAACTATTGAGTTTTACCGTATTTAAACAGAAATAACGGTAAATTTTCGATTTTGACTTTTTCCACTGGAGATTAGTCTTTCCTGAAGTACAAAGTTAATCCTTTCCCTTTACCCCTGGTGGTTTTCAAGCCGGGTTTGTCTTCAACGGAAGCCACGCGTGCTGCTGTTGAGCTAGAAAGACACGCAACGGACAAGTCCAATCGTACGAGGATGAAATGTCTTCTGCTATTAATGCGAGTGGATTAATCATTTTTTTTTGGGGGGGGGGGGCTTATTTTTCTAAATCGGTTTGTAATAATTTTAATTTTTCCGTAGGAGGACTCTTCACAATTTTTTTCCACCCTAATTTTTCAATGTAACAGAAGGCTTTGGAACTTGAGGTCTTTTTAAAATGATAATGTTTACCAATTATCTTTCAGAAAGGTGAAATGTACTGCTTTAAACACTGAAGTACCAAAAGTCATGGGATACGTACCTAATATCGTGTAGGACCTCCTCTATCCCGACGAAGTGCAGAAACTGGAAGTGGCATTGATTCCACACGTGGCCGGAAGACTTCTGGAGGATGTTGAGCCATGCCCTCTGAACAACCTCCCAGAGTTCTCTGGTATTCGTAGGTGCAGGATCTTGGGTGCAAATGGACCTTTCCCCCACGTCCCATAAGTGCTCTGTTTGGGATCATGTCGGGCGAACATGGTGGCCACACCACGCGTCAGAACTGTCCACAATGCTCCTCGAACCAATTTTGGACAACTTGGATCCAATGACATGGTGTATTGTTCGCCTGGAAAATCCCATCGTTGTTGGGGTACATGAAGTCCATAAAGCGCTGCAAATGGTTACCCAGCAGAGCAACAAAGCGATTACCGGTTAATGGCGTGTTTACGAGAACCACAGGACCCAAATCGTGCCACGTAAAGACACCCCATACATGTATGGAACCACCACCAGCTTGCACAGTGCCTTGTTGACAGTTTAGGTCAATGGCCTCGTGGGGTCTGCGCAACACCCGACCCTTACCGTCATCTCGTAACAACTGGTAGCGTGACTCATCGGACCACGCGACATGTTGCCAGTCTTCCAGGGTTTAATTACCATGTTCACGAGCACAGGTGAGGCGCTGTGTCCGATGTCGTGGTGTTAACAAAGGCACTCTGGTGGATCTTCTGCTCCCATACCCATGGACGCTAAATTACGCTGTACTGACCTGATGGATATGTCCCTGGTACCTCCTGCATTGAATATGGATGTTATTTGAGCCAGTATCGCTTGTCTGTTGGCATAGACAATCTTGGGCAGACGCCATTGGTCAGGGTCATTCAGCATCCGTGGTAGGCCAAAGCCTTTATACGACGGCAGCGACTGGTAAAAATTTGCATACTGCTATGGCAAGACTTTTGGCACTTCAGTGTAGTATTATTTCACAAAATTCCTAAATATATAATTTACTCTTGATATCTATAATAGCTTTTGCATTAAGGGGTCCACAAACTGATACATAGACATACAATCATCTGTACAATAATTTAAGTACCAGGTTTCTTAAGGTAACACAATATACAATAGCTGGTGCACAAAATGGGGGTGAGAGGATGAAATATTGGGAGCCACAATAACCAAAACTTCATGCTATATGCTATCCACATTATCCGATCTCGCTACAGAACTTCAAAATCAGATTCTCCAAAGACGACTGAAATTCAATTGTTAATCAAATGTCAAGTATATTCCAGCGAGTTGCTTCTATTACCGAAAATTTTCAGTCTTATGGATACGGGGAGAAAGTGAAAACAATATTGTTCCGTTAATATACGAAAGGAACTGCGGAAAGGTTTCTGACAAATCGGAATTTACCGTTAACACCTTTTAAAAACTGCAATTTATCGTCAATATACGAAAAGAATAGCGGAAAGGTTTCTGAAAATTCGAAATTTTCCGTTAACACCTCTTTAAAACGGCAATTTATCGTGAATATACGAAAAGAATGGCGGAAAGGTTCCTGAAAATTCGGAATTTACCGTTAACACCTTTTAAAAACGGCAATTTATCGTTAATATACGAAAGGAATGGCGGAAAGGTTTCTGACAAATCGGAATTTACCGTTAACACCTTTTAAAAACGGCAATTTATCGTCAATATACGAAAGGAATGGCGGAAAGGTTTCTGAACATTCGGAATTTACCTTTAACACCTTTTAACAAGAAAGATGGCACCGAATTTTCGAGTGTAATAAGCACGTCTTTTGGATCCATTCTGACGCAAATAAAATTTATCAAAGCTATTCAAAGTCAATGGAACCAGTATGGAAAATAATAGTATCTGACGGAAGAAAGAAGTTTTTCAGTCGGGTTTTTAATTCCTCAGATATTGCTGTAAACGGAATCGTGAGCTTACGCCCTATGGTTGCAGACTTGCACGTTGAGAAAAACATGAATTTATAAGAGAAACATTTCACACCGAAAACGCTCTCCAACATAAAAAGAATTTTTCAAATTGGACTCTTAGAAACAGAGATGTCGACAAAAATAAGATGTGATCTGACGGAAGAAAGAAGTTTTTCAGTCGGGTTTTTAATTCCTCAGATATTGCTGTAAACGGAATCGTGAGCTTACGCCCTATGGTTGCAGACTTGCACGTTGAGAAAAACATGAATTTATAAGAGAAACATTTCACACCGGAAACGCTCTCCAACATAAAAAGAATTTTTCAAATTGGACTCTTAGAAACAGAGATGTCGACAAAAATAAGATGTGACTTTACGTCCCCTGGTGGGAAAACCATGCATTATTTTAGGAAGAAAGTATTCCAAAAGGTTTTTCCATATGAGCGGTATCGGTCCAAGAAAAGAAAATTTAGTCGAGTTTTCAGGAGCCCAGATTTTGCTACAAAAACATCAGAAGCAGAAATTAACACTTACGACCCCTGGTGGCTAAACCATTCTTTACCAAACATTAGAAATTATGTGAAAAATATTTTCCATCAGGTCTTGTATGCGATACAGGAAGAATTTTTCAAATCGGAGTTTTTGAAGCAGAAATAACGCAGAAAACGTAATTTACCTTTTGTGCCCCCTAGCGGAAAGTCTATGATTTACTTGAAAATTTTGAATTTATAAGAAAAACATTTCGTATTGGAAACACCATCCAACAAAGAAGGAATTTTTAAAAACGGTCTCCTATAGAGTAGAGATATTGACAAAAGTAAGACATATATCTACGCCCCCTGGCGTAGAAACCATGCATTATTTCTACTGTAGTCGTCAACAAACGACTTTTTTTCAATCGAGATTTTGGAAGTTCATATTTTGCTGCAAATACATCAGAAGCGGAAATTAAGACTTACGCCACCTGGTGGTAAAAACATTTCTTCCAAAAATCATAAATCATATGCAAAGGATTTTCCCATCAGGAGCTGTATCCGGTGCAGAAAGAATTTTTCAAATAGGAGATTTAGAAGCAGAGATGTAGGGGGAAAGCAATTTACCCTTACGTCCCCTAGCGGAAAGTCTACGAATTACTTGAAAATTTAGAAATTATATGAAAAACATGTCACACTGGAAACACTATCCAACAAAGAAGGAATTTTTCAAATCGGACTCCTAGAAGTAGAGAAACGGACAAAAAATAAGATATACATCTACGCCCCCTGGGGGAGAAACCGTGTGTTATTTTAAGAAGAAAATGGTTCTAAAAGGTTTGTCGGCAAGAGTACCATAGGTCTACAAACGATGTTTTTTTTTTCAATCGAGAATTTAAAAGCTCATATTTTGCTGGAAACGCATCAGAAGCGGAAATTTAGGTTTACACCCCTGGCGGCCAAACTATTTTTTTTTTAAATTAGAAATTATGTGCAAACGATTTCCCATTAATAGCTGTATAAGGTTCAGAAAGAAGTTTTCAAATATGAGATTTAGAAGCAGAGATATAGAGGGAAACCCAATTTACCTATACGCCCCCTACCGGAAAGTCTATGACTTACTTGAAAATTGTTGAAATTATATGAAAAACATGTCACTACGGAAAACACTATCCAACAAAGAAGGAATTTTTCAAATCGGACTCCTAGAAGTAGAGATATTGACAAAAATAAAATATACATCTACGCCACCTGGTGGAGAAACTGTGGAATATTTTAAGAAGAAAATATTCCAAAATGGTTTATCGATGTGAGTGGCATCAGTCCACGAAAGAATTTTTTCAATCGATCTTTTAGAAGCCCAGATTTTATGGCAAATACATCTGAAGCTGAAGCAAAAATTAACCCTTACGCCCCCTGGTGACTAAAGTATTCTTTACCAAAAATTAGAAATTATGTGCAAAGGATTTTCCATCACGAGGTGCATCCGCTGAAGCAAAAATTTTTCAAATCGGGGTTTCAGAAGAAGAGTTATCGGGTAAAATGTTATTTACTTTTACGCCCCTTAGCGGGAAATCTATGCGTAATTTAAAAATGTAACTATATCTAAAATAATCTTCGACGTAACTGGAATCGAAAGATAAAATAATTTTTTCAATCGGATGTTTAGAAGCAAATATGTGGAATAAAACGTATTTTTGAATTCGACATCATCTGCATTTACGCCCTCTAGCGGCGAAATTGCGCATCGTAAAAAAAAACGAAATAAAGGATCATCATTCGCATATTTCAAGCTTTCCAATGCAAAAAGAATTTTTCAAATCGGACTAATAGTTGCAGAGATTTTGTGGGTACAGACGTACGGACGGACGGACAAACCGATAACAGAAGCACGATCTTTTTTTACAAAAGAAGTGCTAAAAACGGCAATTTATCGTCAATATACGAAAGGAATGGCGGAAAGGTTTCTGAAAATTCGGAATTTTCCCTCTTAAAAACGGCAATTTATCGTGAATATACGAAAAAAACGACGGAAGAGTTTCTGAAAATTCAGAATTTTCCTGGCTTACGAAAAATTCCTGAAATTCAGGTTTTTTCCCCGTCATTTCACGAAAAAAGGTTTATCAAGTATATGCTTCGTGAATTTCAAAAGATTTTTACAGTGTGTGAGCTGCTCTCGCTGGTCGTTAACCTCTCTTCCCCAGAGAAATCTTGACTACCATTATTCGAGATTGTACTGGGAGCAAGAAGAGGTTTTTCGTTTGCTGTTGTATACCACTCCGTCAGGGAAAATGTCAAAATAGAGAGTGCAGAGAGAGCTAGAAATTCCTGCACAGATTTGTTGTTTTTCGCTGTAGAGGTTTAAGTTTTTCAATAGAAAGGGGTCAAAAAATGTATTTGACCTAAAGGGAGAACTTAACCCTATTATTCGCGACTCATTTCTGAACTCGTAGATAAGAAAAATTCTAAAGAGGTATTAATTTGTAGTCGAAAAAACATTTTTTTCAGAAAAATCACGCATAAAAATTTTGCCTCTACGTTTGGATAATTTCCCAGCAATACAATCTGTGATTTCCATCTCCAAAAGTGCCAAGCGTGACAAATATTTTGCGGAGTACATCAGCATTTTTCTTTGAATTCCTTTCATGAATATTCCGTTTTCAAGATTTCCTTGTCCCCCTTTGAATGCTGTCAGCTGACATCACTTCGATGCTCCAAAAAACGCTGACGAAGCCGACTGTGGCCATCAACCGTCCAGGTAGGACGCTAGCGTACCATCACCTTATGGTCTGCATCCTTACACAAGCCATTCAGAAAGAATAAAAGAATATAAAGAACTCTCAACCAAACCTTCTTTCTTCATTCCCCTCCACGAGTTCTTATCTCACGACAGTACTGCGCCTCGTACCGAATCTCTTTGTGGTCATGCATGTTCCACGAAGAATAGCTAGCCGCAAGCTTTGAAAGAATTTCAATCATTCGTTTAGATGCTTACTCGTTTTTCTAATATTTCCTGGGATTATTCTGGAATATTTACATCTTTCGAGTAACAATGCCGTTTTCACATCTTTTTCAAGAGAAATATAAGTTAATACTGATAGAAACACCATGGGAAATAATTAGCATTTAATTTTCAAAGCACATGCCAATTGTATATTACTGACCTTTATGGCACAAAAGTCTTCACGAACGGAGGTTATATTGTCTATTTCGGGGCTCAATCTGTCGTTTCACGAGTCTTCCTCAGTTTTTCGTTCTTTAATTTCTTGCCATCATCGTCGTCATCATTTTCAACCATTATGCATTCCACTGCTGGATGAAGGTCTCCCCAAATTTTTTCCACGTCTTGCACCAGTCTCCTCCATGTTACGCCCGCATGCTTTCGAATTTCATCCACCCATCTCCCATGTGGTCTTCTGGGACTTTTCCTGTCCCGTATAATTCAGTCTAAAATTTCGGTTGTCCATCGATGGTCCGTCCTTCTGGCAATATGTCTTGCCCATTGCCATTTCAGGGATTTTACTCTGATCACGATGTCTTCCACTCTTGTCATTTTCCTGATCCACGAGTTCCTCTTCTTATCTCTCCTGGTTACACCAAGCATGCACCTCTCCATGCTACTTTGAGTTGTCTACAGTCTTTGTATGTAAGTTTTCAGTTAAGGTCCATGTCTCTGCACCATAAGTAAGCACTGGAAGGATGCATTGATCAAACACTTTTCTTTTAAGATGTAAAGGCAAATTGCTCTTAAAAACTGCACTGCTTCTTCCAAAAGTTCTCCATCCAAGTTTTATATGTCGATTAATTTCTTCAACAATGAAACCGTCGCTTGAAATCTTCTGTCCAAGTTAAATGCAGGTATCGGTTGTCTCCGGCTTCTCCCATCAATCGATAAATCTTAGTTTCTTTTAAAAGCATTGTACATCACTTTTGTTTTCTGAAAGTTCATTTTTAATCCTACTTCTTTACTCTTGTTAGCAAGTTTCTGGACCATACTCTGCAGCTCTGAAGCGGTAGTTGCAAAAATGACTACGTCATCAGCAAAACGGAGCTGTATTAAATAATCTCTATTATTTTCTATTGCTTTGTTATCCCAGTTCAGTGATTGAAAGACATTTTTAATTCTATGTATTGTACATATAATCCATTATTTTCCTAGGTATTTTTTTTTCGGAATTCTTTCAATGATATATCCAATTGTTCTTGAACTTTTGCATTATTTTTAATACTGCTGTCTGATTTAGTTCATTAAATATATCTTCACTTCTTTGTTTGTCAGGTCTTGTATATAGATCGCTGTTTTCTCGATAAATTCCGTCTCTCTGCAGAGATTTTCTCCTTTTGTCTTTGTCTATACGTCTCTGCAATTTAGTAGGTTTGGTTTTGATACTACTGCTTTTGGTAACTAGTGTTGGTCTTAGAGAGTATTTAATTAATATTCAAACCACTCTGGAGAATAACAATATTTTACAGATCCATTTCTTCTACAAGATGTCTGAATCGTCCAAGTAACTTATAGCTCAAATACACTTCTATAAATTGAGGAAACAAAACAGAAAAGGCGCGATTATTTTTGAAAGAAGAGTTGGAAAATGCACGCAATTCCGGTATATTACGTGAAAATGTAATGCGAGCCGCCTTCCGGTGGCACAGTGGTCTAAGCGCCGGTTTCTGCCCATTTTTCTGAGATGGTCCGAGTTCGAATCCCGGTGAGGCATGGGCGTTGTTCTACGACACTGGTTTTCTCCCTTCCCTGGAGCCAGTGGCCCTAAATTAGGGCCGGATTACTGCTTATAGCCCATCGAGTCGCTCACGGTAGTCGCTAAACGAAACAAACAAAAATTGTAATGCTATCAGGGTATTGTATCCAAATGAGTGGCGATGGCATCGGTTTATACAAAATAGGCGCAATTTAAAAACTGCTGTTGCGGAAGTCTGCGGCACATCGTTCGCTGAGTACCTAAAAGAAATGATTTTGAGATAGCAGATTTGTTTTAATTTGCTGCGAGACATCATTTAACTGATGAACTTAAGTAAAGAGTGATCGGAAGACTATAGAGGCAAGCCAAAGTCTGGTGGAAGTTGCAAGATGGCTGGATGCGAGTAATTCTGTGGTCCACAGACTGTGGAACTAATTTCAAAATGCGCAATCAGCATCCCGCAGGTGCAGGAAAGGAAGGCTAGCTAGGGTTACGACATCCATGGAGACCGATATCTCCGATTAATCGCGCTGATTAACAAGACAGTTACCCCGACACAACTGCAATCTGCCCTTTTCACGGCTACAGGAACGGTGGTATTTGCCTCTAATATGCGCAGAAGGCTTTATGAAAGAGTCTTCATGTTAAGCAATCTACGTGTCCTTTTGTCCCTTCTGTCACGGGGGAAGGGGCGTTTAGATTGGATTGAAAACGAGTGGATGTTAGTACACTTCACAACTTAGTTTTCATTTGCTGAGCGATTCCAGGTGTATTCTGATCTGGAGAGAACGAAGGATAAGCAATCATCCATTTATGACCCATGAAAGAAACAATTACACCGATGATCCATTCCATTATGGCCACCCCCAAACTAGAGAAATGAGTGCGCCTGGAGACCGAACGGTGGCACAGGTGAAGTTCACAGAGCAGTATACATACAACCCGAGGACCGGCTTTTGGTTAGCAAAGTGTTCAGAGTCAGATTAGGAAAAGCTGCCGATTTATCGGAGTTTCATAAAAGACAAATTGTGCTGGCACGGCTCCTCGGAACTAAGATCTCGAAAACGGCGTGTCTTGTGAGTTGTTCACGTGCCGCTGTAGTGAGTACGTATCAAAAGTGGTGCACAGGTGGCCAAACGACGAACCGTAGTCCAGCCGTGTGTCGTCCGCAGCTCATTTATTCCAGAGGGGAGCGGAGACTGTCACGCACTGTTCACAACGACCGCAGCTCATGTATTCCAGAGAGGAGCGGAGACTGTCGCGCACTGTTCACAGTGTCCGCAGCTCATTTATTCCAGAGAGGAGCGGAGACTGTCGCGCACTGTTCACAGCGACCGCAGCTCATTTATTCCAGAGAGGAGTGGAGACTGTCGCGCACCGTTCACAGCGACCGCAGCTCATTTATTCCAGAGAGGAGAGGAGACTGTCGCGCACTGTTCACAGCGACCGCAGCTCATTTATTCCAGAGAGGAGTGGAGACTGTCGCGCACCGTTCACAGCGACCGCAGCTCATTTATTCCAGAGAGGAGTGGAGACTGTCGCGCACCGTTCACAGCGACCGCAGCTCATTTATTCCAGAGAGGAGAGGAGACTGTCGCGCACTGTTCACAGCGACCGCAGCTCATTTATACCAGAGAGGAGAGGAGACTGTCGCGCACTGTTCACAGCGTCCGCAGCTCATTTATTGCAGAGAGGAGCGGAGACTTTCGCGCATTGTACACAGCGACCGCAAGGCTACAGTGAGACAAATCACCCGCAGCTACAACACTGGTGATCACGGCAATGTGTCACAGCACACAGTTTATCGTAGCCATCTGAGCATGCTCACTGCACTTCATTTCCAACAACGCATGAAATGGGCCCAAGATCATCAAAATTGGACCCTGGATTATTGGAAGATCGCGGTCTGACGAATCAAAATTCCTGGTGCATCGCCTAGATGGCCGACCGTGGATACGCCGATTACCAATGGAGGCTATGCACCTGGATGTACTGTTGGGCGGAAACAAGCAGGCGGCGGCGGTGTTATGCTGTGGGCGATGTTTCCTTGAGACACTTTAGGTCCCATTATTCCAATAGCACAATCCCAGGTATCTGAAAATCATTGCGGACTAAGTTTTCCCATTCATGGCAACGGAGTTCTCTACTGGTGATGGGTATTACCAACAGGATAATGCGTCGTGCCACACTGCCAAAATCGTCAAGGAGTGGTTCGATGAACATGCTGGTGACTTTCTGTTAATGCCCTCTCCTCCAAATTCAGCTGTCATGAACCCATTCGAACATTTATGGTTCGACTTGGAAAAGCGGGTTCGCGCTAAATCACCACCACCCCGAATTGTGTGGGAACTGGGTGACCTGCTGTTGACATTATGGTATCAGATACCCCAGGATACCTATCGTCACCTCATCGAATCGATGCTTCGCTGAGTGGCCGCTGTTTTGCTGGCTAAAGTGGGGGGGTCATACAGCTTATTAGGTAGGTGCTCATAGTGTAATGGCTCATTGGTATATTGTGGTGGTAATGTGCTGATCTGGGATGGCATCTCGTTAGGTGGACACACAGACCTCTACATGCTTCCAAGAGGAACCAATACTGTTCGACGCTACAGGGACGATGTCCCAAACCTACAAGTCCATAATGCTCGTCCCGACCGAGCTAGGCTGGTAGAACAACAACTTTATTAGACCATTGTCTGTATGGACTGATCAGCCAGATCTTCCGATATAAACCCAATCGAGCATGTCTAGAATGCTCTAGGGAGACTTGTTGTTGCCCTCAACTACCCTCCAGACATGGAAGGCTTAGACAAACTTTTCATGAACAGTTACCCACTGAGCTCCTAGACATCATCATCAGCAGCATGAATTCAGCATTGCGGTGAGGCTTACATTGTGTGACCACATTCCATATTGAAGTATTTTGGCTATTTGATTTTGACACCAAATTTTTCACCTGGTTCTGTGTGTGGCCATTTTTGTTGGAATGACGTGTTTCTTAAGAATTATTTTGGGGTCTTTCTCTGAATTACGACATGATACAGGTTTTCACCAAATTTCATGGTGTATTTTTTGAGCCATCGCGACTTTTCTGGATTTTTTTTTCCATTATTTATGGAAACTAGTGTAGTTTTTCGGAAAACATTTTGCGCATCTTTTTTGCTCATGATAATGCAGAGTTTTTCTTCTAGGGGGCGTAGATGCATATCATGTTTTTTTTCCAATATCTCGGTTTCTGACGGTGAGATTTTGAAAAATTATGTTTTTCGTCAGAGATCCTGGTGAGGAATGTTTTGTATATAATTTCTAACTTTTCTTAAAGCCCAATTTCGCCACTAGATCGTGTGTTTTTTTTTCTGTTTGCCAAATATCTGCAACCGTATCTGCGCGTCTGCAAGTCCGACTGGAAAAATTCCCTTTCGATCAGATACGGCTGAGCGTGAAATCATTTTACACGCCTTTCTTGCCCAAAACAATACACAATTTACTCTCTAGGGATCGCGAATATGAGACTTATTTTCCTCGATATGTCGGCTTCTAAAAATCCGATTTGAAAGTTCTTTAACACATGATGCGATTCACTTTGTGGAAGATTTTGTATACGCTCTTGGATTTTTATATCGCATTGTACTGACGGTGAATGCCTTTAACGTGTATTTAGTTTCTAAACAACATATTGATAAAAAAAATTATACTGTGTGGCATTTGTTACGGTGAAGATTGCAAATGTTATTTTCTTTAAGTAATTTTGTTTTTCTGCTAGGGGCATGTATATAAAACATTTTTTCTCGATCTCTGCTTCTAGGAGAGGTTTTTTTTCTCGCATAGCTTTTGCAACAAAGAATACTGTGTACGTGTTTTCTGCCTTTTCATAATTCACAACGCTTTCGATAGGTGAGGTCCCCATATTTTGTACGTATTCGTGATACAGTATCTCAGATTCTAAAAATCTTTTCTTGGTGGGATACTCTTCATTTCAAAGAATGTTTTCTACTCATTTTCTTCTTTAAATAACGCACTACTCTCCCGCTAGGGGGCGTAATATTATTTCATGTTTTCCTCCACGCTGCCTCTTCTAATTTTTTGATTTGAAAAATTCCTCTTTTGTCTCGGATATCGCCGGCTGTCAGAAATATCCCCCTCCCCTCTACCTCTCATTTTTGTAACTTATGTTCCTGCAGCTAGTGTGCGAAAGCAGTTACTTCCATTCGTGAATTCCTTTACCGACTCTCAAACAGAAATCATCGCTCTTTCCACGTTTATAATTCTCATCGGCCGCGATTCCCGGCGGCGGCCGATGAGAATTTTTCCGTGACTCACTTATAAACGTGGAAAGAGCGATGACCTGTTCTATGTTCCTAATCCACGTCAATTGTGTTTATTAATTATTCCTTTACCGACTGCAGAAATCCGATTCGTTTTTTTAAAACTGGTATCATTTACTATAAGGAATACTGCTCACATTGCACGTTTTAAATAATGCGCTGGTTTCTCCACTTGAAGCATAAATGCAGCCTCTTTCTCGCTGATTATTGTTCGTCGATAAATCCCAGTAGCAGCAGTCCAAATTTCAGGCATTCGGACTTGAGGATTTCATAAGAATCCTCAAGTATTCCATAAGTTCATTACACCCGGGAATTCGCTTCCATTTTTCTTTTTCGATTTTCCTTCATGTGTCTTCAGAACATATCAAGACTGAAGTTCACGGATATTGTTGCAGGAACTTATGGGACATTATGATCAAACAATGGAAGAAAATCGAATACGCGAGTGATGTTCGTACTACTTACTCATACACTGTTCGTGAAAATGGCAACACCGAGCAAGAATTGCACTATTCGAATGAAATTTATATCACTGATTCCTCACGTTACAGGAGATAGCTGATTACATTTGTAGAGCCATACAAGAATTTTTTTTTTCGCTTCAAAAGTCATATCGTGTGAAACAGCTTCAAGCAACAATAGCAGTCACTACACGAGGTGACATTGAACGGAAGAGGTTTCTGATATCGCCCTGGGGACGAAAGAGGTTTCTGATATCGCCCTGGGGACGAAAGAGGTTTCTGATATCATCGTGTAGAAGCAGCCTGACAGGATGTTTCTACACGATACCAGAGTTAATTTGTCGTGACTGGTGGAGGCGCTTGACCGGCCAGTAGCTTAGATACTATATACCAGACATGTTCGATCGGGAACAAATCCGGCGAACGTGCAGGCCAGGGAACAAGCGGTATCTGCCGTGCATAGAAGAGTTCTTGGACATTTCGGACCACATTTTGCTAAGCAACTCTGGAAGAAGGGTATCACCTGTTCCTCTAAAACATCTTTTATGTATCACTGGCTGTTGAGGGTTCCTTTAATTCGCATCAGGCCAGATCGCGTATTGAACCCAATAGCGCCCCAAACTATGACGTCATGCTTGTGGTTAGGCGGGTATGACGCTGAAAAATGCACGCTGCAAAGGAGCCGTTCACCGCGATATCTTCGAACACGTATGCGATTATCATGGTGTATCAAGTTGAATCGTAACTCGTCAGAAAACATGACCTGTTGCCAATCATCGCGGGAATGTTCGTGTTCAAGACCCCACTGCAGCCTGAGGGCGTCTGTGGTGAATGAAAGTCAAAGAAATGTGTAGCAATGGACTGCTAGCGACCAGTCCTCTGTTAAGCAGACGACGTCGAACTGTGCTGGATGACAAAGCCTGACCTGTGACAGTGCTCCATTTACACCATGGAGGTCGCTCTGCGATTGGTCACTGCCATGCGGTAGAGGTGGCTCATCCTGCGCGGTCCATTTCCCGAATTCCTGTGCGTCGGAGCTTCATCTATTCACTGATGACATTGTTCGCATCACAGTACTGACGCTTCGTACCGTACGAGTAGCGAAATCACAATAGAAAAATCCAGCTTCTCTCATCCCAGCAATCTTACTTCGCTCAAAAGTCCGTCAGATGTTCATAATGCAACTTTCTAAGGCGACGGCGCATAGTGAGACACAAAGAACACCCTTTTGAGTCAGTGCCGGCTTTTTACTAATTGCAGCATCTCGTTTGAGCCAGCTCTTTGTACCCAAGACCGGACAGTTAAGAGAACGTTGCTCCGAAACCGCATGCTCATTTTCAGTTACATTTAATCATTTTCAGTTACATTTAATCATCATTTTCAGTTACATAGATCTTGCCTTTACAGTTACATTTAATCTTCATTTAATCATCATCTTGCCTTTACAGTTACATTTAATCTTCATTTAATCATCATCTTGCCTTTACAGTTACATTTAATCTTCATTTAATCATCATCTTGCCTTTACAGTTACATTTAATCTTCATTTAATCATCATCTTGCCTTTACAGTTACATTTAATCTTCATTTAATCATCATCTTGCCTTTACAGTTACATTTAATCTTCATTTAATCATCATCTTGCCTTTACAGTTACATTTAATCTTCATTTAATCATCATCTTGCCTTTACAGTTACATTTAATCTTCATTTAAACATCATCTTGCCTTTACAGTTACATTTAATCTTCATTTAATCATCATTTTCAGTTACATAGATCTTGCCTTTACAGTTACATTTAATCATCATCTTGCCTTTTCAGTTACATTTAATCATCATTTAATTATCATTTTCAGTTACATTTAATCATCATTTTCAGTTACATTTTAATCATCATTTTCAGTTACATTTTAATCATTTGCATTCCCCAACCTGTTCAAAATATCCTGTAAGATTTCAAGCTAATACCCAACAGTCCTTTATGGTGTAGCAATTTGCACAAACATTAGTGTATTTAGATTTCAAAATGTGGAATCAGAACTTTGAGAGCCCCGCTGTCTATTCGTATGCTTTAAAAAAATTCTAGTTTCATCCACTAGTTTTTCTCGGTGTGACAAACAATCGCTCATCCACGGCAAAAAGGTGGAACAAATCAATAAAATCTCAATGAAGTTTATTACATCCATGGATATAAAAACTGCAATACCATGTTCTGTAAAGATGGTTCCAACTTGGCACAGTAATAAGATATCGTATAGAGCATCCACCTTGTACATATATGATAACAATCACAAATTCCGACGTAAATGTTGTGGTGCTGCTCCTGGAGCATCTCTTCATTAAGAGGTAGGCTTCCTAGTTTTGGTGATACACCCAGCGAGGAGTTTCGGCATAGATTTACATAGGTCCAAAATACTGTTCTGTGGCACATTCCGCCATCTTTTTTGCAGCTGGGCATTCAGGGTTTATACTGCCAGAGCTGGATCTGAATATCCTGGGAGACGACATTCTAGGATATCAGAGATGTACTCAATCTAGGGATATGGATGACCAAAGTAGGGTGTTTACATCACGTAGAAACTGTATTTAGACGCAAGCCACATGAGGACGTGAATTATCTTGCTGAAAAACGGCATTTGGAGTTGGTATACAGTGGTGTCCCAGAATGTCATCCAAGCACGTTTTAGCTCTCAGCGTCCTACAAGGAAGATTGGGTGTTGTAATTTATTGCACCAATCATCATAACTCCCATGTTGAGGGCAGCGAGAGATTCCTGAAAGTACACTGTATCTCTCCCTCCCCTTGGTGATGCCATGCCATCATAACCGTGGGATTACTGAGCGTGTAATGCGGGATTCACATTTCGTTGGGCGGCAGTAGATTAAGCAGAAGGTTTTGCAATCGCTTGTCTCCAGATGATCAGATCTCTCGTTCTGTAGTACGACTAATATGCCAGCTCTTTGGCGACGGGTAGAGGTATTCTTCTTAATGCACTAAGAAAACGCTACGTTATTGTACTTACAGTTACGGAGATTTAATAAAAGTATTTTTAAACATAAATATTAAATCTCTATTGCAACAATTTTCGCCTTTGTTTTCCATCTCCTTCGTTTCCGCGTTGCGTGGAAATCTTTAGTTTCGTCAGTCCAGCCAAATAATTGTACGTATTTTAACAGGGTGCCTGGGTTCCATTTCTTAAAAGCATCTCAAAGTCTAAGCATTGTGTTTGGTAGCAGCATTTGCTTTGTCAGTTTCAATTAACACCTTCGGCTCCTTCATTTCAAAGTAGCCGACAGGAAGGCGGAGGCTTTGCAAAGCCAGACATCGACTATCCCAGGGCGATCGGGGAAGCGAAGGGGTGAGTTCGCCAAGGGAACAAAGAGGTAGAGGAGTCAAAGTGTGGTTTTTGGAGAGAGCGGTCGCATGAAGACCACCGGCCCGAGGTGCCTGAAGGCAGTTGACCAACGACGTTTTGGGTTGATCGGGGAATTTGTGGTTTTCTCGTGAGCGCGAGATAGCCGAGAAAACACTGAGCACGATAAGATTATAAAAGGGATTTGGGAGAAAAGGATTGTTGCCGAGAACAAGAAATAAGGGAAGGCAAAGCTGACGACAGCTTCCTACGACCTAGAAGAAAAACTGTTTTATAGATATAAAAGGACTGCATCAATCAATATTAGTCGTCATTATTATCATCTTCAACGACCTAAACCCATCATCGCCATCATAACCAGTTGATAATAATTAGTTGTAATTTCACTACTTTATGGCTTCTATCACAGCACTCTAACATTATACTGTGACCGATTTGATGTGCTAACCAAACTGCTTAAGATTCCACCATAAGATCCCACTCAAACCCCCAGTTCTTGATAACTATCTCTGTCGTCTGCGCTGTCTTGTCATTCCTATACGGATTTAGCCCACAGCTAAATACTGTATCAGCTTACTCCATGTTTACACTCTGAAAAATTTCTGAAATTCCCAAGCCATTTTCCGTGATTCCTTTCGTAAATTAACGAAGCAAATTTCTGATGCAACCTTTTCTTGAAATGACGGGAAAAAACTTGAATTTCACGAATTTTTCGTACGCCAAGAAAATTCTGAATTTTCAGAAACCTTTCAGTAATTCTTTTCGTACATTAACGGTAAAATTCTGTTCTCTCACGTTTTCCGTAACCATATGGCGGAATACCTCTGGTAATAGGAGCGATTTGCGGGAATACTAGAGGTTTTATTAACTGTTAAATTTTAACCGTCTGTCGGAGGTCCTGATCTTGAAGTCCTATAGCGAGATCGGATATTGTGGATAGAATATCGCATAACATTTCGGTTACTGTGGCACCGGATATTGCTCCCCCTCTTTCTCATTTTGTGCACCAGCTATTGGAACATTAAAGTGCCAAAAGTCATGGGATACGTACCTAGTATCGTGTAAAACATCCTCTAGCCCGGCGAAGTGCAGAAACTCGACGTGGCATCGTGGCAGACTTCTGGATAAATGTTGAGCCGTGCCGTTTAAACAGCCTCCCACAGTTCCCTGGTATTTGTAGGTGCAGGATCTTGAATGCACCTTTCCACTACGTCACATAAGTGCTCTATTGGGTTCGTGTCGGGCGAACGTGGTGGCAACACCATCCGTTAGAGCTCTCCAGAATGCTCCTCTAATCAATTTTGGACAACTTGGGCCTGAAGACTGATGACCTGATGCATTGCCCGCTTGGAAAATCCCATCGTTTTTGGGGTACATGAAGTCCATGAAGGGCTACAAATGGTCACCCAGCAGAGCAACAAAACGATTAATGTTTAATTACGTGTTTACAAAGAACAGAGGACACAAACCGTGCCACGTAAAAACAGCCAACACATTTATGGAAACACCACCAGCTTGCACAGTGCCTTGTTGACAGCTTGGGTCCTTGTCTTCATGGGTCTGCGGCACACCTGAACCCTACCATTCGCTGTAACAACTGGTAGCGTGATTCATCGGACCACGACATATGTTGCCAGTCTTCCAGAGTATAATTACCGTGTTCACGAGCTTACGTTAGGCGTGGTGTTAACAAAGGCACTCTAGTGGGTCTTCTGATCCCATACCCCATGGATGCAAAATCACGCTGCACTGACCTGATGGATGTCATTGCTACCTCCTGCATTGAACGTGGATGTTATTTGAGCCAGTGTCGCTTGCCCATTAGCATGGACAATCCTGGTCAGACGTCGCTGGTCACCATCACTCAGCACCCGTGGTCGGCCACTGCGCTGTTCACGGTGGGTGGTAATGCCTTCCATGAGGTATTCTCGGTACACACGTGACACCGTGGATCGAGGAATGTTTGCACAACTTTGGAAATTGAATGTCCCATCCGTCTGGCTCCCACTACCATGCCTCGTTCGAACTCAGATAATTCACGTCGCTGGCACTAGTGCCTTGCCGTGCCCGACAAACACCACACCCCTCGCCAGCACACGCACCAGGATATGGGGGGGGGGGCGGACGTAAGCTACGTCGTCGATCGGTCGTCCGAAGGCAAACCGGCATTGCGCCCCCCAATGGGACAAACATTAAGACAAAGGAAATTATTTTTTTGTGTGTGATGCTTTGGCTTTTCGGTGTACACAGCTGCGTCATTTACTTGGGGGAAATTAAGCACCAGAAGGAAGCGAAAAAGTATTCGCAAAATTGTAGATATGCCTGATCCCACAGTGTCCAAAAAAGAATTTTATAAAACTTAAGAAACATCGGGGTTACAGTGCCTAGAAAAGATAGTGTGTCGTGCTCCGTAAGATGTCCCTCACGGTTTTGTGACCAGTCATGGTGTATCAGAGGGCGTTGCCATCGGAAGTTGCGTTACCATGCCTCATCTCAGTCAATGTTGCGAAGTCTCTTTACAGAATTTTTCATGCGCTTAAAATATGCATAGGTAAGTGCAGAAAATTTTATTTAGCAGTGTTTTTGCTAATTAATTTGCTCTAAATCCATCATAACAGTTACATAGTAGGTTATGGTCATATGATCATATGTAGAGGATTTTAGGAAGGGAGTGTCTGACCCCAGGTCTTAAACAACCCTTAGAAATAGGAAGCTAGGAGATTTGGGCTAGAGCGCCCGATAAGAAAGTGACACGGAAGCGAAGTAAAAAGGGGAAGGAAGATGCCCTTATTTATTACCGGGGGTCAGTACCCAGGACATACTAGGTTAATTCAACAGCTGATCTTTTCTACTCAAGTGTTAGTGCGCCATCTTTATTCAACTGTGGATCGCTTAAGAGTATATTATAAGTGCAATGTTCGAAAGTTGGATCCAAATGCGGTACCCAACTAAATATTGCCTATTAAAAGGAGAAATGTGTAATTTCTCTGGTCGTATGGAAAATTACTTACATGTGTGAAGGCAGGGCCGTTTAGAGCGAGCTCGGGCCCCAGTGCAATAACCTCACCCCCACCACCTCGGCTCCTTTACTAACCACATAATCCATATTTCCGTTTCCTTAACCTACCACCCACCTGCCATTCCCCTACTCCCCGACAATCCGACCGGTTGCAACTCTTCAATCTTTTTTTTTTTTTTTTGCGGTTGATAATTTTTCATATTCTCCCCTCCGTAAACAAACCCTCGAATCCTCCCTTTTCGAGAAAAGAGTTTTCTCAGAAAACTCTTGAACGCCATCTACCGACAGACATTTTTATTTTTCTTAGTATTTTTTCATAATCATCACATTTTTCACCTTTCATTTTTAAAGTGTAATGTACGTCTAAAGATGCAGCCTCTGGGAAAGTATTCACAAAGAGTTTTCATAAGTAAACATTAAATTTTAGGTTTTCTCTTGAAAGTTGCAGCTGTGAACAGGACGACTTCATCGGTCATCGTAATAAAAGAAAATAAACAAAGTCGGAATTAAGCACAAAGACACTATATTCATTTATAAAAATTGCCGCAATGCAAAAGTAATGAGTTGAGCATAAAATAAAAAGACAAAATATGCCGACTTCTGGTGGGGAAAACACAAAGTGACAAAATCCACATGATGAAAATTGTCTACAGCCTTTGATGATTAGCAATAACGTTGTATATCATACACATTGGTCTGTGTCGGTGAGCAGCAAAGCAACACAGTGAACCCAATGTGTGGTGTCGGCGTGTCGTTGGAAAGGAAAGAAGAAATGAAAAACATAATATGGAGAGCTCGTTTGATTTGACGCAGGTAACCCACGCACGTGTTGTAGTTAGCTTGGGAACTCGAGTAACATTGTAACACTTCGTTTTTTTTATTTATTATTGTATTTAAAGCAAGTTTTGGATTTATTACATTTTTTATATTTATGACATAAATTACGCATTTTTTACGCGTAACTTCCCAACCCTGGTGATGGTATAGCTTGAAAACTATTCGGACTCCATAAAATAATAATTAGAAAAAAATTACTTTAGAAACGGGTTCTGGGCCCCCATTAGGGGCCCGGGACCCGGTGCTACAGCGCCGCCTCCTTCTCGTCAGGCCTGTGTGAAGGCAATAAAGGAATAATGTAATCAAAAAACAAATTCATTATCAAAATAATTTCATCACAAATCTTTTCAACAAAGCATTTCTGTTTTCCGCTATTGCATGAAAGCTGGCCATGCATTCTAATGAAACATATTTTTCTGCCCTAAATTTTAGCTTTGAGTCACCCTGAAATTTCTCTCCTTAATTTTTCCCATTTACAATTCTCAGATTTAGTTCTCCTGACAGATGTCGCTGTAATGTCAAATACAAAGCCAATAGGGACGAATAACATTTTTTTTTCACTCTATGTTGTTAAAGTTAATGTTTTAGTGTTTGTAAATAGCATATTGGTCTCTCGTGGTTTTTCATAATACTCTGCCGGAAAGTGAAAAAAGAACACCATTAAAATTACAGTTGCATCGATGAGATTCATGTCGTAGCAACAACTTGTTAAGAAAGGAAACTGATCACACGTGCGAAGTGCTTCGATATTTATTTTACCTTTTAATGCGTATTTCAATATACAGAAGGCACATTTTAATAAGGTCTTGCACCTCCTCCAGCTGCAATACAAGCTTCCAATCTAGTATGCAATCGGTCGTTCAAATGTTGGATATCACGCTGGGAGATAGCATTCCATGCGCTTTCAACTTGGACGCGTAATTCACAGATGGCCGCTGCTTGCCGAGGTCCGCCGAAGAGTCTTTGTCCGATCCAGTACCAGAGATGCTCGGTCGGAGACAAGTCCGGAGAGCGTGCTGGCCAAAGGAGTTAGTGCACAGCCTGAAGAGCATGTTGAGTTGCCCGGGCGGAGTGTGGGCGAGCGTTATCCTGCTGGAATATCGCATCGGGGATCGCTCTCGAAAATGGCAGGATGACCGGCTGCACGATGTCGCTGTCGTACGAACTGCTATTCAGTGTACCACGTACAAACACCAGACTCGTACGAGTGGTAGCTAATCGCTCCCCACACCACGATGCCTTGCGTGGGGCATGTGTGTCGTTGGCGGATGCACGATGGCAGAAGCCGCTCACCTTGTCGCCTTCGGACGCATACGCGAACGTCAGAATCGGCTTTCATCACTAAAGACCAGTGATCGCCATTCTTCCCTCCAATGAACTCGTTCTTGACACCACCGCAAACGTGCTCGACGGTGGCCAGAGGTCAGTGGTAACCGTGCCCATAGTCCTCTGTTTCCAACAAACGATTCCGTATCATTCTGGTAGACACCCTTGGTATGACAGAGGATCGAATTTGTGACGCCGTAGCCGTCCGCTCGCTCTGCTAACGCTGCCCACCTGATACGCCGATCCCCTCGTGCGTCCGTAACTCTGGGTTTCCCGGAACCACGTCTTCGAGTGCGCTATTGCTCCTTTGACCACTGACGTCACCATCATACCACTGCCGATGCCTCTCGTGCCACTCGGTCCGCAATTTGGCGGAAGGGCCAATCTCCTTCCCGCAGATCCACTATAGGGCTTCGCTTGAACTCCAGTAACTGAACAAATGTCGCGCACCTGCGTCGCCCAGTCATGGTAGCTTCTTCAACGAGCACTGAACAAAAACACTACCAGACGAATGACTTCGTTCTAGACAAGAGACAAGGGGGTTCCTAATTTAGGTTGAGATACCCGAACCCACAGCGCTATGCGCCTTTTGTCAGGTGAAAGAGAATTTAAGAGAGTTAGGAGCAGATTGCCTTAATAGAATAGCACGAAAGAAAAGTATAGAAATATTAGGGCACAAGAAGTAAACGGTTTCCCGTTAAGTAGTGAAGTTATAAGCTGCCCTACATACTTACCTGCAACAACAAGCCGTTCCGAGCGATATTTCTCTCCGCAGAAATATGCCTGGTACACCGCTGTCACAGATGAGTACAGGGGGAAAAGGAGGGAAGGACAAGGGAAAGGGGAACCTGAAAAAAAACATCACACACAGAATAAGTTTCCCAAAGGAAAATCAACGTTCAACACCGGATAAGACAAAACTGGCCATTTGCTCAGTGTTTGTCTCGTGTCCGCTATTGCTTCGTTACTCGTTAGCCAATGAGAGAAAAGATTTTTCACCATTGGTTTAAAAATTTTTCTCAGGTTTACTTTTGTTGATTCTTGCCTGACATGTCAGAGTAACCATAGCTGAGGTGGTGTGATCACAAGATTACACCGATCGAGGTTTAAGTTACTCATTTTGAATAAACAACACAAAAACAAAAATATAAAAATAGCCACAATCAGGGTTTTTATTCCTTATTTAGGGAGCCGGTAGTATAAGGGCCAATCATTTTTTTTTCTTCGCTACTTGTCTGCTTGTTGCACAATTGTGTGCAACAGCGGGAAAAAATTAAGTCCTGTTTTATTTATTTATTTATTTTTTTTTTTTTTAGTCAGAACTAAGGCGTAAGAAAAAAAATTTAATACAAAAGACAAGACCAACAACACCTTGTTAGTTAGGGGGAGAGATATTCAGTACAAAAAAGATAAATCTTTTATGCAACATTTTGCTCAGCCCTTAAAAGGGCCATTTTTTCTTTTTTTTTCCCAAAACTCCTGATATTCAATTCTCGCTTTCTTCCCATGTGTGAAGAATAACTTCAATTTAGTCCCAGTTATTTTTAATTTTTTTTAGAGTATACCTGTGAACTGGATTTTTTTCAGGAATTTTATTTAAAATAGCCTTCGGTCTTTTAAATTTGTCAGTATCATTGACAAAATAACTTCGTTCTGCACGCCCTAGTCCTTAAATACGCGCTGCGTACATTTGCATGTTGTCGTCCGCAGGCACATCATTATTTCATCCAATGACATTCCACCTTGGATCACATTTTCTGCTTCCCTTAACAATTAACATATTATAATATGACATTCCTACCGACATTTCTTCTGGGTGTTCTTTTTTCACTTTCCGGCAATGTATTACCCAAATATAATTCTAAACTTTTGAAATTTCTAATATTAATGTTAAAAATAACAAAGTGTTGTAGTTAAAACAATTTAATCGTTATTATGTATTCCGGTCAATTTTTAAATTGTTTTAATCGTGAGTGTAAAGCCTAACTCAAACTAAGATAAGCTTGTTAATGTGTCTTCAGCAACCCCGTTTTTTTACCGGGGCGGAGGGGGATAGTGGTGTTCATTCCGTATGTACTTCTGTATATTGCACATGTTTATACAGTTTAATAGCATTCAAGAAGTCCACATAATAATATGGAGCTAGGTATGTGTGCATCATAGAAGGATGTGTGTAATCGTCGTTGCTCCTACATGAAAGGCGACATGACATCCGACGACAGCGCCATTTACCGCGTTCATGATTACAGGCAGTAGTGTATTGGGGCCGAAACATCGTTCCGCTACTTATTTTCGAGCCGGAATGACGTTCCCCACTTTTTTAGCACGTCTTTTGTTAAAAAAGATCGTGCTTATGTTATCGGTTTGTCCGTCCGTCCGTCTGTACCCACGGTATCTCTGCAACTATTAGTCCGATTTGAAAAATTCTTTTTGCATTCGAAAGCTTGAAATATGCGAATGATGATCCTTTATTTCGTTTTTTTTTTTTTTTACGATGTACAATTTCGCCGCTAGAGGGCGTAAATGCAGATGATGTCGAATTCAAAAATACGTTCTATTCCACATATTTGTTTCTAAACATCTGATTGAAAAAAAATCTTTTATCTTTCGATTCCATTTATGTCGAAGAATATTTTGGATATAGTCTCTTTTTCAAATTACGCACAGATATTTTCCGCTAGGGGGCGTAAAAGTAAATTGCATTTTTTCCGATAACTCTTCTTCTAAAACTCCGATTTGAAAAAAAAAATTTGCAGCGGATACATCTCTTGATGCACAATCTTGCATATAACTTCGAATTTTTGGTAAAGAATACTTTGGCCACCAGGGGGCTTAAGTGTTAATTTTCGCTTCTGATGTATTTGCCATAAAATCTGAGCTTCTAAAATATCGATTGAAAAAATTCTTTCGTGGACTGATGCCACTCACATCGATAAACCTTTTCGGAATATTTTCTTCCTAAAACATTGCACAGTTTCTCCGCCAGGAGGCGTAGATGTATATCTTATTTTTGTCAATCTCTCGACTTCTAGAAGTCCGATTTCAAAAATTCCTTCTTTGTTGGATAGTGTTTTCCGTGTGACATGTTTTTCATATAATTTCAAAATTTTCAAGTAATTCATAGACTTTCCGCTAGGGGGTAAAGGTAAATTGCGTTTTCCCCTATATCTCTGCTTCTAAATCTCCGATCTGAAAAATTCTTTCTGCACCGCATACCGCTCCTGATGGGAAATCGTTTGCACATAATTTCTAATTTTTGTAAAAAAATGATTTGGCCACCAGGGGGCGTAAACCTTAATTTCCGCTTCTGATGTATTTGCAGCAAAATATGAGCTTCTAAATTCTCGATTGAAAAGAACGTCGTTTGTAGACCGATACTACTCATGCCGACAAACGTTTTAGAAACATTTTCTTCTTATAATAGTGTACGGTGTCTACACCAGGGGGCGTAGATGTATATCTTATTTTTGTCAATATCTCGACTTCTAAGAGTCCGATTTAAAAATTTCTTCCTTTGTTGGATAGTGTATTCTAGTGTGACATGTTTTTCCTATAAATTCAAAATTTTTAAGTAATTCATAAACTTTCCGCTAGGGGGCGTAGAGGTAAATAGCGTTTTCCCCTATATCTCTGCTTCCAAATCTCCGATCTGAAAAATTCTTTCTGCACCGGATACAGTTCTTGATGGGAAATCGTTTGCACGTAATTTCAAATTTTTGTAAAAAAAATGTTTGGTTACCAGGTGGCGTAGGTCTTAATTTCCGCTTCTGATGTATTTGCAGCAAAATATGAGCTCCTAAAATCTCGATTGAAAAAAAGTCTTTTGTGGACCGATACTACTCATGTCAACAAACATTTTAGGAACATTTTCTTCTTGAAATAATGAATGGTTTCTACGCCAGGGGCGTAGATGTATATCTTATTTTTGTCAATATCTTTACCTCTAAAAGTCCGATTTGAAAAATTCCTTCTTTGTTGGATAGTGTTTGCGATGCGAAATGTTTTTCCTATAAATTCAAAATTTTCAAGTAAATCATAGACTTTCCGCTAGGGCGCACAAAGGTAAATTGCGTTTTCTGCTCCTAAAACTCCGATTTGAAAAATTATTCCTGTATCGCATACAAGACCTGACGGAAAATATATTTAACGTAATTTCTAATGTTTGGTAAAGAATGGTTTGGCCACCAGGGGTCATAAGTGTTAATTTCTACTTCTGATGAATTTGTAGAAAAATCTGGGCTGCTGAAAACTCGACTAAAATTCTTTTTCTTGGACCCATACCGCTCATATGGATAAACCTTTTGTGAATACTTTTTTCCTAAAATAATGCATGGTTTTCCCCCAAGGGACGTAAAGTCACATCTTATTTTTGTCGATAACTCTTTTTCTAAGAGTTCGTAAGCTCACGATTCCATTTACAGCAATATCTGAGGGATTAAAGACCCGATTGAAAAACTTCTTCCTTCCGTCAGATACTATTGTTTTCCATACCTGTTCCATTGACTTTGAATAGCTTTGATAAATTTAATTTGCGTCAGAACGGATTCAAAAGGCGTGCTTATTGCACCCAAAAATTCGGTGTCATCTTTCTTGTTTAGTATTTGAACGGTTCGAATGCGTTCACAAAATATAAAAAAATTAATATTTGTGCTAGGAAATATTGTAAAATGAAATAATATTTATGCATGCTCCTTCCTTAGTCATTTGTAACAAATTGTGCTCCTTAGTGAAAGCTCTCAGTCACAACTCACGTTGCTGGCGCGGTGGGATCAGAAGAAATATTTCAAAACATTTCTTCTGATCCTCGCCGAGCCAAATTATTTCTGAACACGCCGCGCGAACAGGTGCGGCGTGATCAGAAGAATCTTTCAAAAAGAAAACTTGGCGACGGATTATGCAGAGGGTAGGTAGGGTTGTATCTACAGGCCTCGCAGTGCACGGTAAAAGAGAGGGTGGGGATTGGGGGTGACTGTTCGTTTTTCTCAGTTGTGTCACGACTTACTTTCAAGCAGCATCAAAAATTTTCTTGGACTGTGTCTTGTGTTTCAGTTTCAAAAATTAGTTTGAAACGAAAAAAAACTTGCCTGGACGCATTTGTTACTCAAAACAAGAAACAATTAGCACACACTGAAGGAAAGAAAAGTGTTAGTGTTAGTGAGCCCGATGTGAACGTGAGAAAGAGTGAAGTGATTCCAAAAGGAGATGGTGTTTGCGTTGTTAATGAAGTGACTCCGAAAGAAGATAATTGGACTAGCGATAAGAATCTCAAGTCCGAATGGTATGAAATTTGGACGGCTGCTATGTGGAAAGAGAAGAAGAAATCCTTCCCATGGATTGTATGTAAGTCTGGTAAAATTGGGTGTTCATCTTGTTCTAGCGTGACAACTTTAGGTCCACTGAAATCGCAAGGACTGAAAGTTTCCAAGGAATGGAGTTCGGTGTCAATTTCATTTAATGGTAGAATTCATACAGCGCAACTTATATCATTGAGGAAAAAACTGTTTGAACATTCAAAGTCTCAGTCACATATAAGCGCTGAAAACATTACACAGGGAGCTAAAACACAATCGATTGAAAACATTGTAGACGATTTAAACGAAACTGCAGTTGAGGCCACTAACAAGGTTTTTAGAACCGCATTTTTATTGCTAAACATGATAGACCATCTTCTGATCATGCAGTTGCAACAATTAAATGGTGCAGTAATCTCACCTGGTTTGCGATCGAGATTTAGCCCTTCAAACATAATTGACTACGTTGCGCGAGAAATGAAGTCTAGAGTCTGCAAACGCATAATTGAAATAAATGGAAAAATATCTGTGATAATAGATGAGTCTACAGCTGTCAGTACCAAAACTACTTTGATAGTGTATTTAAAATGTGAAACAGATAAGTCAATCGATCCACATATCATTTTTTTAGATTTGATCGAGTTGCCTGATCAAACAGAGAAAACGATTACAGATCACTTACTAACACATGCCTCAGCACGTATGGATTCGACCATACATATCTTCAGAACAATCTAGTTTCTTTTACGTGTGATGGTGCTAGTGTCATACTGGGAAGAAAACCAGGTGTTGCACAACGGCTGCAACAAATGTACCCTTCTATTATCGTGTGGCATTGTCTTAATCATCGATTAGAACTGTCAGTTGGAGACGCAATTTCTGAAGTGCATGGTGCTGATAATTTCCGTACATTTATGAACAAACTGTACTCATTATATAGCCAATCTCCAAGAGCAAAAAGGAAATTGAAAAGTGTGCGTCGGGGCTAAACGAAGAGATCAAAAAAATCGGTCGTGTATTGAGAGTGAGGTGGGTTTCAAGTTCGTTTCGAACCGTTTCTGCAGTTTGGAAAAGTTATAGATTTCTGTGTTGTCACTTTGAGTCTGCAAGTAATGATACAAACCGCTCGCAATCGGACAAAGACTAATTCAAGGGGCTTTACAAACGTTGTCATCAAAACAATTTGTAATGGACCTGGCACTCATGCATGATGTTTTATTCGAACTCTCACTTCTTTCCGGGTCCCTCCAGAGACGAGATATGACTCTTGTTCATGCTGATAAGCTAGTTCGTCGCACCATACGCTTCTTAGACTCAATGAAGGAACGTAAAGGTATATGTTGGAAGCAGAGAATGCAGTGAAGGAAATGGAATTTTGCTCAATAAAACTGATTGATAACAACAAGATTGTTTCTGTTAATCACTCTCAGTTTTTCACCAGCATCGTAAAGAATATGAAACGCCGCTTATTTTCAACAACCTCTTCACACGAGTCAATTCGATCACAACCAGGCTCTTCAAACATCATTCCCAGTAAGGCCGACATAATTTCAGAACTTTCTGTTCTAGAAACTAGTGAGTGGCCAGCAGAAATACACCAAGGTTATGGAGAAACTGAAATAGTCTCTTTGCAGCCGCTTCGGATTGGTATTTTCGAGGACACTCACTGCCTACAGAGACTTCCTTGTACAATAGCGGACGAGATATTCCATCTAATTTGATTCTTCTTATTAATTGTTCAAAGGTTATCCCTTGCAGCTCTTCCGAATCTGAAAGAGGCTTCAGCACTGTGAACCTTATAATAACGGATACTAGATCAAAATTACTAATTAGCCATGCGTCAAATTTTATGTTCATCAAACTTCATGGACCTCCGACTGAACAGTGGAAACCAGACAATTACGTTCTCAAGTGTCTGAGGAATCATCGCTCAGCAACTAATACCCAGATCAAAGCAGTCAAGCACACAGAACGTCCAGTGGATCAACTTTGGAAATTCCTTTAAGGAGATAAACTAAACATTGTTTCGCCTAATTACATCCATGCAGTTATGTAAGGCATAAGTTACATTTTTGTTATTCTTAAAAACAATACTCAACTGTATTAGTTATTAGTTTCTTACTGCTTACAGCAGCCCTTGGTTCCTTCAACTATCCGTGCCATGTTTTACAATAAGATTAGCCAATGTATAGTATTACAATTTACGACTACCCATTCCAGTTCTAGTACAGACGTCTGAGATAATAGGCCTATAATGGATGGTGAAGCCTTTGCCATTTTCTACTTGTGTACACACTTGTACTTTTTAATTTTTTTTTTTATTTTAAAAATTCTGCCTATTATATACACGTGTATTCAAAGATCGTTCGTGTTACATGGTGCGTTCCAGCACTTCTTTTTAGCAATACACCACTGATTACGGGCATCAAATGATTTAGTTAGCACGACACGCTATCTCTTCTAGATAATCTAACGGGGTTATCGAAACAATATTCCCATTTTTTCCACGCCTTCCGAAAAAAAAAAAGATGCATTGACGAGCTCCATCAACGCCCCCTGTAACTGAAAGCCTAACAACCTGTTTATGACGTCATCGTAGGTGTATCGCATTTTCGTTTCCTATGTTCGTCTGTCGAGGATGATAACCAGAGCCTGAACAGACGGAACAGCAAATGTTTTACACATATGGTCGTTGAATTAATAACGAGGAACTATACACCAATTATGTAGAAAATAGTGAACTATGCTAGTAATCCGATTTATTGGTGTAGGAATATACATGTATAAATCGTTTCCAAGCTTTCGTACATCAACCAGATGGGTTTTTCAAGGAAGATAGACAGAAACTGCAAACTGAATAACAGAACGCATTAACAATTTGAACGCGGAAACTTGATAATAAATAGATGCGACGTAGTATTCATTTAAAGACACAAGTCATCATGTTGGTTGTGCACACGATATCCTGGTAGGAAGAAAGCGTTACTTGAACTGGCTCCAAATCCGTGACAACTCCAGTGAGACGCTATCATTGGAAGAATCATTTTTGGTACTGATCTCCAAGATTTTACCAATGGCTGTACATTTATAAGTAGAGTAGATAGCAAAATACGGTAAAGTAACCACAGCCCTATTCAGAGAAGTCAAATTCAATTCCGCTATTCCTATGTGGTATGATATAAAGAAATTAGCTTTCTGCTCTATTTCTAATTGCACAGCCATTCGGGAAACCTTGGAGATCAGTACCAGCAGTGATACTTGCAATGATAGCGTCTCACTGGAGTTGCCACGAATTTGTAGCCAGTTCAAGTAACGCCTTTTTCCTACCAGGATACCGCGTGCACAACCAACATGGTGCCTTATGTCTTTAAATGAATATTACGTCGTATCTATTTATTGTCAAGTCACCGCCTTCAAATTCTTAAACCGTTCTATTATTCAGAATGCAGTTTCTGTCTATCTTCCTTGAAAGAGCTATCCGGCAGATATGCGAAAGCTTGGAAACGATTGTTTATACATTCTTACGCCAATAAATCGGATTACTAGCATAGTTTTACTATTTTAATTTTTGTTTTTTATGGTATTTCGAGTGGCAAATCTAATTGGGTAAGCAATAAAAACATAATTGCCCTGACTAGTGACAAAACTCAGCGCCCCCTATAGTTGTGCTACATTACAAATCCAGTTCGGTTTTGCTACACAAAATACTACAAATAACAACTTCATCTTGAACATCTGCTGTTCTGACTACACCAGAGACCTCGTACTCTCTTTGGCTGACGAACAAGAGAAACAAACATGCGGTCCACTTCATAGCCCACTGGAAAGAAGAGGCCCTGAAACGAACGGCTATCATTGAGGCCATGTGACCCACTGAGTCCCAGCTACAGTGTGGGCGTGGAATCCAAGGAGGTTATATTACTGGAGACACCAATCCTATCCACGCAGCATTAGCCACCATAAGTCACCGCCCGTGCTACAAATGACGTCATGAGCAGGCACGACGCAGCCGCAGAAAAGAAGCTGCTTTGAAACCAATGGAACAAAAGCTTCTAAGCGTATAAACAGATAAAATGAGTAATTCAATAATTTTTATCAATGATACACAAGCTTACTGTTTTATCAACGGTATAATTTAGTTTGTTTTTGCCTGCTTGTGACGTCACACCACAGATTAGCTGTGACCTATGGCGGCAGAGCCAGTGGTGTCTGGTGTCTCCAGTAATATAACCTCCTTGGTGGACTCAGCTCTCAGCTACAGTGTGGGCGGTGTGAACTCAGCAGTAATGTGCTGATGGGCTGAATCAGAAAGGTGACAGAGTAGCGGGAGAACTTCATAAAATATGTGCTGATGGAAAATTCGAAAGTTGTGTTGCAATATGAAAGAAATGTGCTAATATTTAGTTCACAAATTACTTTGAAAGTTTTACACAAAATGAAGGAACTGCTTCATTTGTGTAAAACTTTCAAAGTAAATGTTTAAACGAAACTGACAAAGTATTTACGAAGTCTTTGTTTAGAATTCCAGCTGATGGGAACTTTTAAATTTGCCGCACAAAATAAATGAAATGTGCTGTTTTGTTGACAAAGTACTTAAAAAGTTCTGGCACGAAATGCGAATATTTTAATGTTTTTGATGGCATGTTGGATGTCTGCATCGATTCCAAGATGGCGGTTTGTTTACAATTTTTGTTTCGCTCCTGGTGAAGGATTTTTGCGGAACTTTTTCTCCGCCGCCATTCCGCACGTTCCGGCGTCTGTATTTTTTGTTCTTGCCTGTACCCGTAATGTTAACATTACCAGTGTGTGGTGTCAGTGTGTTCCTTATTCATGGATTACTCAAAGAAGAAGACTTGCAAGCACTTTTTTCTTTTTACTGTCATTACTATTTGGAGGGGCGGACTTTTGTCGTTTGAACTTAAAAGTACTGAGTAAATCTACCACTAAGAAAAACAAAAGCGGTGCAAAAAAAACATCTTAAGGGAATGATAAACCATTAAACAACAGATAGTTTTACCAACAAAACATATGCATTGCAAATTCTTTTTTCAATGTATATACACTGGCGTGCAAAAATTAAGTACGAGGCGGTTTTTCGAATGTAACGTCGTGCAGAAGTGCTCCACATCGACTCAATGTAAGAGTATGGGACAAGTGAGCAAAACCGCCCAAACAAGGAATCCAAAGGAGCAAAGGCACTTTATTCGAAAGGTAGCTTCGAGCACAACTGGACAGAAGACAGAAACGTCCATGTGACAGGCGGCTGCCAAGAAAAACCCAATCTTTAGTAGGGGATATGATCATCCCTGACTGCGTTGCAGGATTTACAACGTCTGTACATGTTGATGACGAGGTTGTCAAGGAGCTGTTGAGGCATCGCGGCCCATTCCTCTTGTAGCCCCAATCGCAGCTGCGGAATCGTTGCTGGCGGCTGGTGACGTGCTGCCAAGCGTCTCCCGAGAAGGTTCCACACGTGTTCGATTGGAGTTAGGTCCAGGGACCTTGCGGGCCAATACATGCTTTGAATATCTTCACTCTCCAACAGCTCTGCGACAGCCACTGTACGATGAGGTGTAGCGTTGTCGTCCATGAAGAGGAACTCGGGACCCACAGCACCTTTATAAACAGACGCACGTGAGGCAGGAGAACCTCGGTACAATAGCGGACACCAGTGACTGAACCTCCTTGGAATATGTGGAGGTCAGTACGGCTATCAAGCATGATACCGCCCCAAACGAGAACTCCGCCACCTCCAAACCGGTCCCTTTCGATGATGTTGGAGGTGTGATTGCGTGTTCCCTGCTCTCTCCAGATGTGTATACATCCAGAATCGCTCGTCAGACTAAATCGGCTCCCATCCGTAAAGAGAACTCGACCCCATTGCTGATGTGTCCAGTTCTTGTGTTCCTGGCACCACAGAAACCGCCGTCTCCGATGAGCAGGTGTTAATGGCACACACCGTACTGGTCGTCGTGCAAATAGACCACCTTTGTGCAGCCTCCTGGCCACGGTGAAACGCGATAACGGACGTCCAGTTGTATATTGCATGTGCCTTGCGATTTCTCCCGCTGCCTGCCGTCTGTCTCTTCTCGCCTGTAGGAAAATATACCGGACGTCCGCCGCCGTGGTAGCTCGTGGATGACCACTGCTAAACTCTCGGATAGGTTTGAAATGCTCTCCAAGCTCGTGAAATGATGCTGTGAGCGATCCCAAACTCCTCGGCCACACTAGTCACACTTCGATCTTTTTACAGCTTCCCAATGACGCGACCTCGGTTAAAGTCATCCAGATGTCGTCTACTGGATTGTCTGTTGGCCATATCACACGGTGGCAGCAACTCGAAGTCGTCCAAACCGATGTACACCGTGCAATAGCTTTCACCGAATTGCTGAGCGTACACCGCCGTGTGCTTTATACCCTTTCGACACCCCTCCCCCACCCGACGTCATGCTGCATATATTCGCATGCGCTGCCGTACCCGACCCTAGTCTATCTGCTGAGTGGTCTTTCGGTCCGTTCTGCATGCTGGTTCCGCTGTTATGCTAATTTCTCCTCTTCGTCCTTAACTTTTGCACACCAGTGTATAAATAACTAAACTTTGCACGTTATATTACTTAGGACAGAAAAGAAATCGTACCTGCATATCAGTGAAATCTTACGTGAAACCAGCAGGTGGAAGTAACTAAACTTTTTTTTGTTTTGTTTTTTTTCAAAACGCTCTAACATTTTCATCTGTTGCAGTGGTAAATAAGCATTGTTTGTTTTTTAATTCGTTTTTCTTTGGAAACATGATCACAACAATAAATCAAAATAGTAAAATGTAAACAGCTTCACAGCAACACACGAACGGCGTTCACGGCATCACCTGAAGTTCAGAGCAAGGAAGCTGAGACTCTTTTGGTCACATGACAATCGTTTCATGGCCTCTTCTTTTCAGTGGGCTATGGCTCCACTTATGATGACGTCGTAAACATGTTTTTAGGCTTTCAGTTACAAGAGGCACTGACTCCACTGCGTCAAGTAACAGCACGGTACAACAGAGGTAACGGAAGGAGAATTTTAGGATATGCACTATATTGACAAAAGTCACTGGAACACCTCTTCAAAGGTAAATGAACGGATCCGCTGCGTCGTTAAGCATCGCGGTAGAGCTTAAACGGTATGAAAACAAGCCTGCAGCTGACCGCGATCATAACGCAATGTGAGGTTGAGTGAAAATGTCGCGGCGGGAGAGAACTTACTTTGAGAAAGGAAAGATTGTTGGGTGCTATATTAGTGGCTTGTTCCTAAGAGAAACCGAGAGGCGTTTAAACATGCCCAAGTCAACTGTTTTGGATGTACTGAATAAATGGAAGACACATGGCGTGCCTGAAGCAGCAAAATGTACCGGCAGAACAAAGAAAAGCAGTGATAGAGGAGATCGAAGCCTCAGGAGATCCGTTACAGCTAATCGACGGAGTACTGCACAAGACCTCAGTGTACAGGTAAGTAAAAATGACGGAACCTTGGTATGTACACGTACCATTCGCAGAGAACTTCATTCCATGGGTTACCGTGGTCATGCAGCTGCTAACAAGACTTTCATCTCCACTCGGAATGTTACTCGTCGTTTAGCATGGTGTAAAGAACATTTATCGCAGACCATATATCAATGGAAACGGATCCTATGGACTGATGAATCCAGATACACGATCCATCAGCCTGATGGCCGTGTGTGGGTATGGTGGGAGCCTGGGGAACGCTATTTATCACAGTGTACTGTTCCCACGGTGAAGATTGGAGCTGGCAATGTACTCGTGGGGGTGGGGGTGTCGTGGCATGGTCCCGGCCCATTGGTTTTTGTGAACAAGCCTGTTAACCAGCACGTCTACCTCGATATTCCGAACAATTATGCCCTACCAACTCTGTGGCAATACTATGGAACCGAGCCTTGTTGGTACCAGCAGAATAATGCACCGAGCCATAAAACAAGGACTGTTGCGTCGTGGTTTGACGGTAATTCCGTATCGTGTGTGGACTGACCAGCACAGAGCCCTGATCTTAATTCCATAGAGTATTTATACGATAAATTAGAGCGCCGCATATAAAGTTTGGAACCAAGGCCTACTACTAAGCAACACTTAGCTGCAGCATTATGTACTGAATGGAAACGCATATCTATCGCTGTGTTTCAAAACCTTGTCGAAAGCCTATCTCGAAGGGTCAGTGCATGGATTAATTCCAAAGGTGGACCAACACCGTACCAATGTATGTCAATAAATGCTATGTTGTGTTTCTCTTCTAGGTGTCCGGTGACTTGTCAATATAGTGTGTATATACAGTATATATATATATATATATATAGAGAGAGAGAGAGAGAGAGAGAGAGAGAGAGAGAGAGAGAGAGAGAGAGAGAGAGAGAGAGAGAGAGAGAGAGAGAGAGAGAGGCTGTCACACGTTGGTGCAAATGGGATGTAACAGAAGACATCCCCTTCTTAAACCATTCATCTCTTACAAAAACAGCGAAATTAGTCTCCCAGGAGAACCAAAACCGGACTCTTGAGTACTGGAAAAATGTCGCCTGGTCCGATGAATTGCATTTTCAGTTAATACATGCCAATAGAACGGCCAGAACATAGCGTCAACATCGCGAATAGATGGAACCCATATGCCTAGCGTTAACTGTACATGCTGGTAGAGGAAGTGTAATGCCCTGGAGTCTGTTTTAATGACAGGCATTGGGTTCCTTAATACCTCCCGAGCAGCATTTGCATGCCACGAGGCATCTTAACATCACTGGGGATCAGGCCCACCCGTACATGTGCATGGTGTTTCCTGGTGAAGAAGGCTATTTCCAGCAGGATAATGCGTCGTGCACAAGTGGAACAGTAGTTTTAGGTGCACGACAGTGACTTCAAAGTGAAAAACTGGCCCAAACAGTTCCCAGATCTGAACGCAATTGAACACTTGAGAGATGATATTGGGAGATCCTCCTCCAGCCAATATTCGGCAACTGACTGACGCCATCACACCCACTACATAGGGGGGATAATTCTGGTGGTTGATCCCACGTTTTTTAAAATTTCATTTTTTGTCCATCTGGAAAGCCATATTTTGAGAGTTCAAATCTGGGTTTGTTTGTTTTTTAACATCCGCCATTTTTGGTTTTCGAGCCAAAATGGCAACCGCGGAGTGGGAAAATCACACCCAGACAGCTTTTTTTAACTGTACAAAAACCATAAGTGCCAAAGAACTCCAACTGACCTTATTTTAAAGAGCACAGGTTCATCTATAAAGGGAATGTATAAATATTTACTTAAAATATGAGAAATCTCAACTCAAATTCAAGATTGAAAATGATTTTTTTTAAGTTTTTGATTCATTAGAGTTTCTATAAAGAATCAAATAAGTAAAATAGTATTTGGCTTGTTTTTGGCCTACAAAGAGTACTTGAAGCTGAAACAAATAACTATTAGCTTATACAATCCCTTCATGCTAAAAGAGGTCTTAATTTGTCGATTTTTCAAAAATCGCAAAAATTGGAAGCTCTGTATCTAAAAAGGGGAGGGGGAGGTATAAAAATTCTGAGACTTCCACAAATATTCTGTGTGTCTACAGATAGATGTAAAAATCCCCGATTGTTTTTTCAAGTACCACTTTTCTCAAGTACTAAATGCCATTTCTTTATCCCCTATAAGAACTGTAAATGGATAAAAACTAAAAAAAATTAAAGCTTATCTTCACTGTATTAACTTTTTACAAATATTTATGTATTCCCTTTACAGACGAGGACCTATGCTCTTTGAAATGTGACCAGTTGGAGCTCTCGGCCATTTATTGTTTTTGACAGTAAAGAAAAGCAGAAAGGTTGTCTGGGTGTGATTATCCCACCTTGCGGTGGCTATTTTGCTTGGTAAATCCAAAATGGTGGACGTTAAAAAAATAAATAAACCTCAGACTTGAACTCTCAAAATATTAGGTTTACAAATAAATTTTAAAAGGTTTTTTGTGTGACGTATACCGCTAATGTACATATCCGACGTTCCCCCGCGTTGTTGTCATGTGACCGCAACTGGTCCAGAGTATAAAATGTGACACAGAAGTTTGTCCCACAGCCAAACGCACTCGCACATCGGTAAGTGAAAGATGGCAAGCGATACTACATTTATTCGACACTGCATTCGTTACCAGTTTCATCAAGGAAAAAGTGCTGCAAAAGCATGTGCATCGATCTGTTCTATTCAGGGGGAGAATATTGTATATAAGCGCGTGCGAGTTTGGGTTTAGACTGTTTAAAGCAGGTGATTTTGATGTTACCCGTCGAGAACGTAGCGGTGCCCCGCAGAAGGTTGCACATGAGGAACTACAAGCACTGCTGGATGAAGATTCGTTTCAAACGCAAAAAGAACTAGCTGAAAAACTAGAGGTAACTCAACGAACCATTTCCAATTGTTTACGTGCAATGGGAAAGATTCAGAAGGAAGGAAAATGGGTGCTACATGACCTGAGCCAGAGGAACAAGGATGAGCGTTTCATGAAATGTTTGAATCTGTTGAATAAACAACACAAAGCCTTTCCTGTGAAAAATCGTGTACGGGTGATGACAATTGGATATGGCACGACAATCCCAAACGAAAAAAACACTGGGTAGACACCGGTGAAGGAACGACTTCGACACCGAAACGCAATATTCACTCCAAGAAAATTCTGCTGTACATCTGGTGTGATATGAAGTGTGTGCTCTATTATGAACTGTAGGGACAGGAACAACCTGTTACGGCTGATCGCTACAAACAACAATTACTGCGATCGAACCAGGAAATCTGTCTGAAACGTCCATTCACAGGCAAAGGATTGCGTCCCGTGAAATTACTGCATGACAACGCTAGGCAGTATGTCGCGAAATCGGTCAAGGAAACGTTATTGACGCTTGGCTGGGAAGTTTTGGAGCACCCGGCGTATAGTCCTGACATAGCCCCTTTAGACTATCATTTTTTCCGATCGATGCAACATGATTTGTCTGCTGTACGGTTCCGGACATGTGACGAAGTGCAAAAATGGGTTGACGACTTCATCGCGTCACACGACGAAGTATTCTTCATGGCTGGAATCCGTCAGCTGCCCGACCGATGGCGGAAGATGATAAATAATGACGGCGCATATTTTGATTCGTAAAAATATTGTTGTTTTCTCTCAAATTGCATGTTGCGTTGTCTAAAAACGCTTTAAAACTTATTTGTACACCTAATATGACTTTCCAGATGGACGAAAAATTAATTTTTTTAAAGATGTGTCAGCAACCATTTTATTTTTTTAAAATTGGGTGCTTTTCCACGGAATGACCCACCTGTAGAACGATATCAGTACCTCTTGGAATTCATACCACATGGAATTGAATCTGTTTTAAACTCCAAGGGTGACACTAACACGTTATTAGGTTGGTTTTCCTAATAATTTGCTACTTCGGTGTATACGCGTAATGAAAGAGAGAAATTTATTAGTTCCACCTTCACATTATGTAAGCCCTTGTAATCTGAGTAGCATTTTAAATAGTTTCTCGAGAAAGAATGCACTGAAAATCAAACTGAATTTAATACGTCCAATCAAAAGCCCGTAAAAGTGAAATCTGTCAGTTACTAACTTGCAGACTTAAATCTATATAGCCGCCCCGGTGGCGCAGTGGTCTAAGCGATGGCCTCTGATCATTCGTCCGAAAGGGGTCCGGGTTCGAATCCCGGTGAGGCATGGATGTTGTGTTTGTCTTACGGCACTGGCTCTCTCCCTTCCCTGGAACCAGTGACCCTAAATTAGGGACGGGCGACTGCTTATAGCCCATTGAGTTGCTCACGGTGGTCGTTCAACCTCCAATCAAAAAAAAAAAAAAAATAAATAAATCTATATAATGCCAGGTTTTCTATGATAAGAATTTTCACTCTCGTAAATTCGTTAAGGCGACACTACCAAAGACTTCGCTATCTTTTGCATACTTTAATTAAATTTTAGAACAGAGTCTCTAATACAGAGAGATTACTTAACATATTTGAGCTCCAGTATTCTTGAAATACGACAACAAAAATTGATAATAAGTTTATGCATTTTGTCGAAAGATTTTTTTTTTATTTGATTCGTCCCAATAACTTATTTTAATACTGGCCGTTGAGATAAGAATACAACGGGGTTCTAGAAATCTCTTATTGCTATTCAAGCGTGTATTATTATTTTTGCGGAGTCATCGTGAACAATGAATGTGCATTGAAACACACCCTTGATGTGCTTCGTTGTTCGTGTACAGAAATACAAAATACGGAAGCGTTTGCCGGATGATAATCATCTTTTGTTAAGGGATGTGGACTCCCTTTCGCGTACTAGCCCATGAATTTTTGAAGGGTAGGGGTTGTATTACTTGTTTTGTTTTTTGTGTGTGTGTGATTTTTTTTTTTTTTAGCATTTATCGAAAAAGTCAACGACGTTGGAAAATATCTTTGTAAACGGAATTTTTTGAAAATAGCTTTTCGGAATCGGGAAGTATTTTTTCTTGTTCTGGCCCATGGACTACTTTAACTGTGACATCATCAAACCGTCGAACTCTTGATAATGCAACATAAAGTTTTTCATGGCTAAACACTGGTCAGCTTCAATATGTTGCGGCGTCATATAATTCGACGATCACGCAAACGTCAATATCAGCATTTCTTCCAACGACACTGCATTTTTGTCTCTTTTTTCTGGCATATTCCGTATTGCGGCGGTTAACTTCTTGTCTTTCGACTGCAGTGCGTTGTTGCCGCCTTGCTCGATCTTAATCGGCTTTGCGGCGTTTAGCTTCAATCTCTTCATTTAATGAAAGAGAAAACTTTCTTTTTTGACGCGGCATAGAAGATATTCAAAACAACGGTCAAGTTCGTGAAAGACAGCAACGTTCGTCCTTGTCTTACTCAGCGCCAGTAAAATAAAGCATCTTACAACGTACAGTTGTGTGCTTATACTTCCATCGCACCCGAGAAAAAACTAACTTCGAACGAAAAATATATGTATATATATTTATATTCTGCTAAACCACGTACGTAGTTGTTTATGGTTAAAAAGTTATCCACGTCGTTACAAGTCTTACTTTTTATACAGGGTGATTCAGCTAAGCGTGTACAAACTTCTGGGAGGGGTAAGTTGCACAAAGACAAATCGGAATCACATAGCAATGCAGGGTCGGAAACGCCGTCTTCGTGTGCTAGTGTACAGAGAGGACGAGAAACGAAAGAGCAGCACGTAAGAGAACAAAATGTTTTTATTACTCGCAAGACATTTGCGAAATTAATTGAGGTTACAGAAGGTGTTCAAAGTTGCGACCATGAGCTGTAACACACGCTTGACATCGTCGGCGTGTGGAACCACGTACATTTTGGAGAAATCCTGGCGTGTCTCGGACTTCCGAAGCAGCTACAGAGATGCGTGCTACACGGTCCTCATCACTTTCAACGGGGGTGTCGTACACCACTCCTTTGATGTAACCCCAGAAGAAGTAATCAAAGCATGTTAAGTCCGGCGATCTTGCAGGCCAATGAATGGGACCACCACGCCCGATCCACTGATGTCCAAATGTCATGTTTAAGCGAAGACGAATGTCATTGCTGAAATGGGCGGGGGCCCCATCGTGCTGGAATCAAATTGCACGGCGCAGCTACTGAGGGACCTGTTGTTCGTTCAATAGCTCTGATGCAGCCGTGCAAACACTTGGTGGTTTGGCACTCGTTTCATCGGGTAGCATTCCTGGTACAGTCGCACGGCGGCTCGTTCGTTGCAGTCCGCTGCTCCGTACACGAGGTGCATATCAGCCATTTCCGCCTTCGTGAACTCAACTATCCTACTACCTCTGCGGGCGGTTTACAAATGACGGTATCCTGAAAGAACGTATGAGCAGTCTCCCGGCCGAACAACGCCATCTACCGCATAAAGATGGCGTTTCCGACAATGCATTGCTATGAGATTCTGATTTGTCTTTGTACAACCTACCCCTCTCAGAAGTTTGTACACGCTTAGCTGAATCACCCTGTATAGTAAGATACCAAATATGAGAGTTTCGATTTCGTTACGTAGCCATAGTAGTATGTAGGTAATAGGATTAATTGATCTGGCAGTGTTTCAGTGTATCAAAATTTGTGCTTAAACGAACGACGAGTGCATGAAGCCATTCATACCCAAACAAGTATCGACGATTCGTTAGATGGTCGGGAAGGGAGGGATCATCTCGTTAAACGCTTTATACGACAGATGCTGTCTTTTCTTTTTAAATTCTTTACTGTAACTAAAACAATTACCAACAAAACCTGGAAAGAACACATTAACGTGTTCTTACAACGAATGCAAGATTACATTTCTAAAATCACATCACAATGCTTTCGCTAAGGCAGAGTAATCATTTTTATTATTGCTATCTCTTAAGGGAAATAGCCCACTGCAAAAGCCCTGCACGCCTCGTAACGTGCTATGTTGCTTATGATATATAAATGGGTGATGACGTTCTCATCGCAAACTTCCACTACTCTCTTTCTTTTTTTACCCAACATTTCTATCTGAACGAGTAAAATCTCTGCCCCAGGTAAAGAAACAATAAAAACATCAAATAAATGCAAAAGCGAATAAAATTCTTATTTTTCTTTTCTTCTTCTTCCGCTTCTATTGAAAGACAAGCAACTCCGAAACCAAAAGAAAGGTTAATGCCCACGAGATGAAATTGGATTTTCAGTATCACGTTTGTAGAGATTTCGATTTTGCCTTGAGGCTGTAACGCAGCAGCAGTTTCCTCAGCAGACCCGCCTCTTCGCGCATTATTCGAGGATAAAGGACCCATGGAATTACAGAATAGGTTCTTCAATTTCTTTTCCCTCAGATTTTTTTTTTTTTCATCCTCTATAAAACCTTTTCTTTTTCATAATTCAACGTAACGACAGATTTGATCTCAATTCGAAATACCCCTATACAAAGACAACTGGTACTCAGAACTCTGCAAAATTATTCTTCAAGGCACTTTAGCTTAATATACAACGGCCGTTCCACAAAAAGTGAGAGTAAAATCACACAAATTGAAGAAATATAGGTACAAGAAAATATATGTTATTCTTTCTCAAAGTATCTTCCCTCGGATGATATGCAATGGTCTCATCATTCAGCGCACTTTTCAAAGCATGTGACGAAGGCATTTTGTGGAAGCTGCTTTAGCGACCCCTGTACACTACAGAGTTAATAATGTCAGCATGAATGTTGCGCCACGGAACATCTCCTTCATTGTTGAAAACAACCATAAATCGCGCGGGACGACTGATGTCAACAATCGTCCCGTAGGCAGGCTGCGACGTGATTTCAATACTACATTTCGTAAGAAACTGTTGAACACAAGCAGTCACATGTGCGCGGACGTTATCATGGTGTAGGGTCTACTTGCCCACCAGTTCCAGTCGCTTAATCGATATGTGGCGTCGCAGATGCTTCAAGACTAAAATGTTATACTCAGCATTGACAGTAATTTGTGGAGAAACGGCATGCTGGTAGACTACACCTTTGTGATCAAAGAAAATTATCATCACCACCTTCCCAGCTGATTTGGTTTGGCGGACTGTTTTCGTGTGTTTCCAGATACTCGTTGTGCGCTGGGTCGAAATAGTTAACCCACCTTTCATCGGCAGTTATTACTGTGCTTAGAAAGTTTGGATCCTTTGCAATCATTTGTTTCCACTCATGACACACCTGAACTCTGGCTGACGATTGTTCTCTCGTCAGGTGATGAGGTACCCATCTGATGCAGCAAATTCTCCTTGCAGGATTGCCCAGATAGTGCTAACAATACGTTCCGTAACAGCACTTGCAGGTCGACCAGGCCGAAGAGCGAGTTCTGCCGACAAACACCCTTTTTTGAAATCATAGTGTCATCTAAAAATCCTTGACTCACCCAAACATTTATCTTTGTAAGCTTTTTTCATTAAATCAACTGTTTCTGGAGCAGTTTTACCCAAACGATGGCAAAATATTATCGCACAACGCATTTCACTTAACGCTGAATCACTCACCTCCATAGCTGTATGGCGAAATACAGACGTACCTTAAACAACTGCGCAATAACAAAACCCGAATCGTCTGCCACAGCTAATAACTGCTGCCATAGATACTTCTTTAATTGAGTTAGTCGTCTGCGTGGTTATTTTTCCCTTTCGCACTGTAGCCAACTCAAAAAAAATTACTCTCAATTTTTATGGAAAGACTTTTGTACATTTGGGAAAGTGCTTCATAATAAAAAGTAACTATGCTTTTCGCGTATTATACGCGAAGAGCGCACTTGATCTCTTAAGATAACTGGAATATTTGGCTTGCCAAGTTTTGACCCTTTAACAGACTGGAGCGAATTATCTCTGGATATGCTTTAAAATCAGCACGTACGAATATGTTCGCTGTTTAGGAGTCGGGCCAAACCAAGGCTGTCTAGAAAATACAAAGCCATGGCATTAGAGAGATGAGCTCGCTCTTTCAGTGACGTCACGCGGAAACCAAGGCTTCCAATGCTATCGGTGTATGATGTCATGCGACACCATCGTACCAGGCCGTGTAACATAAGAGTGACGTCACAAACGGTGGGAACTCATCTCTCTAATGTCATGGCCTTGCATTTTCCAGACGGCCTTGGCCAAACGCGGCTGGAACGAGTGAACCTGCGCATTAGAAAGCTTGGCTTTCCTTTTCGCTTCGTTATTCAAAGTGGTCGTTTAGGGGGATAACGGACACTAATTCTTTCTGACTGCTTACCGGCGAAAAGAGCTAAAAAAGGGTGAAGAACCTACGAAAGGAGAGAGAAAATGATTGAGTCACTTGTTTCTAGCCAGTGAAATGATGTCCGTGTCAGGGGGACCAACCCTTTTCCTTCATGTCACGGAGCATAGAATAGAGGACGTGAACAGAGCTCTTTTTATGGTCAGTACTGCCGAAATGAGAGGAAAAATGGAGTTAGTTTTCCATAGTTTTTTGTAAGGCCCGGTTGCTATATGAATATTTCTGTTTGGGGAGCGCAGAAAATTTTATGCACCATTTCGTTCAGGTATATCGGCCGCTGAAAGGGTTAAAAATTATTCTTAAAAGGAGCTGTACCTGTTATTAATACCAGAAGGACGTATACATGGTGTTGTATGCATGTAGAGAACACCATACATATCTGTAAAGCTATTAGTTTATCGCAGGTGGAATATCGCATTTTGTAGACTCTTGCAGCTGGCAGGTAATTTAAGAATTAACACATCGCGCGATGCGGCTTGTAAACTTAAAGACTTAAGGCTGCACCCTCTGATCATTTCGTCAGAGGCTTCAGCTCTCTGCTACAGTGAAAAGGATGATAGATCACTGCTAGTGGTGAAGTAGGTGGGAACGGTGGGGAACAACGTTCTCTTAAGAAATTGGTAAGGGGAACGATGTTCTCCTAAATAAAATAATTGTCAACAAAAGTACATTGAAATTTGAGAAAGAAAGTTAAAAAAACAAAATTTCTGCTAAACTATACAAAGCTAATTCGGGCTCGCTATTTATTTACACTCATCGTCAAAAATATTATAGTTGCACCCAGAAAGAAGCAACCGACAGGAATGAAACTTGGTGGGTAGGTTTGACATCGTGAAACATGCAAATGATTCAGGTATCACGCTGAGCCACCTATGTGACGCAAGCAAGGAGGGGTCGTAGAGCTGTGGCTGACCGGCTATATAAGGTAGTCCCTTTGCGCCTGCTTGCATTTCTCACTCGTGCTGTTGTGTTGGTTTAATCCTTTTCAAATGAAGTATGCCTCGGAGAAAAGTACGAAAGCAATTCGAGCTGTTGGAGGAGTTCGAGAGGGGACGCATCGTATGGCTCCGGGAAGCGGGATGATCTTATAGCCATATTGCGCGCCATACCGGTCGTGCGGATATCACCATAGCACGCTGTTGGCGGCAGTGGACAGAACAAGGCACGCAGCAGCGACAGCAAGGGTCTGGGAGACCTAGACAAACCACGGAGAGAGAGAGGACCGACAGGTTGTCCGACATGCGCCGAGTGACCCCAACAGCCACGATTGCAGATATTCAGCGAGAAGTGGTACCCTCCATGCATCGTCTGATTAGTGCCAGCACCATTGGCAGACGGCTGCACGCCGTATGGCTACATGCACGTAGACCATTACGAAGACTGTCCTTAACACCAGTACATCGTCACCAAATACTGCAATGGTGTCGTGCCAAATTATCATGGAGTCACGCAGAATGGCAGCGGGTGATTTTCAGTGACGAGTCCCGCTTTTGTCTTGGAGGAGACGACCAACGAATCTGTGTGTGGAGGCACCAGCGCCAAGATGAATGGTTTGTTGTCGAGCGTCACACGTCCCGAAAGCCTGGTGTCGTGGTGTGGAGTGTAATTGCTTACGATGCCAGATCACCTTTGGTGTTCATTACAGGTACTTTGACAGCCCAACGTTACGTTAATGAAGTTCTGCAACCAGTGGCCCTACCTTTTCTTGACGCACACTTCGGTGCTATTTTCAAACAAGACAATGCTCGTTCGCATACTGCTGCTGTCTCAAGAGCTTTCCTTCAAGGCTCTGACCCTCTGCCATCTACTGCATCGCCAGACCTATCGGCGAAGTAAAATGTGTGAGATGCTATTGGACGCGCTATCTACATTCCGCCTCTACCGCACAATCTGCAGGAACTGCATGAAAAGATTCAAGCTGCATGGGATGGCTTATCGCAGGACACCATTAGGAACCTGTGCAACTCCATGCCGAGACGTGTGGCATGCTGTGTGAGCAAACATGAGCGCCCGACGCCATACTGGAAGACACTACTTCTTGGCGTGTAGCTCAATAAATATTGCCCATATCAGTCTCAATGTTTAATCATTTATTGTTCCTGGTAACCTTTACCTTCCTACCGAACAGCATTGCAATCCCGACACGCCCTTCGGGGTGCAACTATTTTTTTTTTATTTTTTTTTTGACGATGAGTGTATTTATATCTAGGAAATCTATTCGCAATTTGGTCAAGATTTTTAAATTTAAAAATTCTCTCTCTCTCTCTCTCTCTCTCTCTCTCTCTCCCTCTCCCTCCTCTCTCTCTGATTTTGCAGTTTTCAGAGCATTTAAACCAAAACGAAAAAAAAATTCTTCGGACTCTTAGCTAAAGACTCTTAAAGGATGGTCGCAATCGACTGTTTTAATTTCGATCGTCCTGTAAGTAACTCCGAGGGGCGGAATCTTGAACATGCAACAATGCTGCGGGATAGACTTAGAATAAATACCGAAATCAAATTCATTCATATTAACAATGCGATACATAGCTGCTGAACAAGGCCGCACTGACTTTCAGGGAAGACAGCATCTTTAAATTTTTAAAATGGTGTCTAACGGCAGCAGCTTCTTTGGTAACTTAAACTTTGAAAGGATTCAAAGGAACAACCTCCGAGTTTTTTCCTTCGTAAATTTAAATCACCGGGGAGTGAAGTTCTTCTCGTTCCGATGGTGCATCATGTCGATGAACTGAATAATTACTATGTATTCAATACATTTAGGTAGCAAAACTGTTAGTGAATATCAATTGTTTTTCAGCTACGCAATTAAGCAAAACGAAACTCCTTCAGCTGACGCGTAACCTGCGCTTAGTGATATAGACATTTTTAGGTGAATTTCAAATTTATTTGGGTTTATTTTTTATTGATTAAAATCATTTTTATTTTTCTATTTATGTGAACATATACAGGGGTTGGACAAAATAATGCAAACACTTAGAAAAAGAAGATTTTACGTGCCTAATAGGGTGTGGGACCACCTTTGGCATTCAAAACCGCCTGAACCCTCCTTGGAATGGACGCATACAAATCCTGGATGGTGGTTAGTGGAATGTTACACCATTCTTCATGCAGAAATTGCTCCAGGTCCTTGAGAGATGCAGGTGGAGAATAACGGGATCTTACTCTGTTTTCCAACACAGATCACGATAGCTTGATGATGTTTAAGTCTGGTGATTGGGGAAGCCAAGGAGGGTATGAAAGTTCGTCCTCATGTTCCTCAAACCATGATTGGACGTTCCGAGCTCTGTGAATAGGAGCGTTATCATCTTGACAGATGGCACACCCTGCATGAAACAATTCCTGAGCCATGAACTTGGTCTGCCAAAATGGTTTCATACACCCTGCCAGTCATCAGTCTTTTCAAGGTGATCAGGGAACCTTCTGAAAACCATGATATGACCGCCCAGAGCATCACACAGACAGTCTGGGTTGTACGTTTCTGATGATCTTCTCCACGCGCAAACACGTCCTGCAGTCGGGAATAGTGTGAATGTTGATTCATCCGACCACATTACACACTTCCATGCATCGGCAGTCCATGTATGATTTTAAACTTAGGCAACGTGCATTGAGTCAGTTCTCAAACTCCTGTCACTACTGCCGTCGCCGTTGTGCATTCACCCGGGTCACCAGAGGTTTTGCAATAGCAGCTATACCATGAATATCTTGTATATGTAGTTCTCTGCGCACTCTTTTCGATGATACTGGGCTCTGGAGATGCAGATTGAATTCTGCACTAATTTTCGGTGCCGTGGTTTTCATATTACGGGTAACAATCCTCTTTAATGCTCTCCTGTTTCTCTATCAGTCAGGGTCGTTTTCCCCGATGCTCCTGTGTTTCGCAGACGAGGTTTAGCCACGAACACGGTATGTTGTCATGACGCTAGACATACTAACTCTCGATACCCCCACTACCCTGGCGACTGTTGTCACGGAGGCACCAACTAGCCGGCCACTAACAATTAGCTCTCTTTCGAAGTCCGTTAGATCGCTCATTTCGTCGTCACCCTGAAACAAATTTTTCAACAAGACACTTCAAATGTACTTAAACGGAACCTTCAGGTTCTAAACAAAGCTATAACAACCAAAAAGTGGTGGATACCTTTGCGTATCGCGACGTACAGCAGCTGCATTAAAAGTCACGTCTTTGAGCGTGGTGTTTACATTATTCTGCTCAACCACTGTACATGAGAACAGACACGTAGACGTATAAAATATGTGTGCGTATGTGTTTGTGTAAATTCGCCCAGACTTGAAACGCCGAACACTGCGTTCCCCCAAAACAAATCAGCTACTTTCACCACTGATCAAATCCAAATTCGTGTAATTTCCATATATGATTTTAAACTTGAACAACGTGCATCGAATCAGTTCTCAACATCAATACAGCATTTGAGGAAAGCACCGTTAATGAACACAAAAGATAAAGATGGTTTGCTAAATTCCTGCCCGACGATATGAACCTCGAAAATGAGCCAGGCAGTAGACCAGAAGCAGCTATCGATGACGCTGAAATGGAGACCTTGGTTGAATCGTTCCACGTCAGACAGCACGAGAATTTGGCGAGAAACTCGGAGCACACTATGGAATCGTTTTCCGACATTTAATGGCCATAGGAAAAGTGAGAAAGAGCGTGTGTGAATGTGTGTGTGTGCATGTGTTTGGAGGCTTAACCACCACCGTGAGCAAATGGGCTTTAAGCAATCGCCTGTCCCTAATTTAGAGCCACTGACTCCAGAGAAGGGAGAGAGCCAGTAGCGTAATACAAACACAACATTCATGCCATAATGGGATTCCAATCCGGACCCTGCTTGAACGAATGGTCACAAGCCAACACTTAGACCACTGCGCCCCCGGGGTGGCAAAGTGAAAATGGATAAATGTGCCCCACATGGATTGACGGAATAGCACAAAGCACGACGATTTGATGTCGGCTCTTCTATGGCTATCCGCAATCATACGAACAACATTTTGAGGAGCCTAGTCATGTGTGCTAAGAAATTGATGCTGCATGACAATCGCCGATGTTCGGCTCAATGTCTCAACCACGTTGAAGGTCCCTAACACAACCGTAAGCCTGTACTCCATCTCAGGAAAACTATAATCAGAGTTTGGTGGTCCGTAGCTTGTGTGATCCACTTCTCCTTCATACAACCAGGTCAAACTATCACGGCGAATAGGTATTGTCAAGAACTTGATATTATGCAGAGAAAACTATCCACCAAACAGCCAGCATCAATCAGTCGCGGGACCCCACGTTGCACAGCAGACGACAAAGAAGCTGCACCAGTTGAGGTACGAAACCTTACCTCATCCTGATTTGCCCTTCTCAATTAAACATAAGTTTAAACCACTTTCCATGACACATTCAGCAGAAAGACGTTCTGCTGTATAATACTCTTACTCAAGTTATGTTAAACCTGAGTTTTTATTGACCAGTCGACACGTGCTTAAATATGTTATAACATTTTATACCCATTCGTTTTACACTTTAAATAATTTAAGTTTGTTTTTTTATCATATGACTTTGCAACAGAATACAAAAAATGTCTTAGTATTATTACAATCTTGAGTTCAAGATGATATGGTAATTTCACTGTAAAATAGATTTAAACTTTCAGATTACGCTTACTTGTTATTAGCTGCTGTTTTCCGTTTTGCTTGATTTGCTCGTCGGTATATGTGTTATCTGGAAATATTCAAACTTTATTTAAATTGTAACTTTTGTTATTTTGTGCGCGAACGGCAGCTACAGAGATTCACTCCCCAGTCAAAAAGGCGCTCAGTACAGATTCATTTCGGAGAAAGGTCATTCTCTCGTCGACCGTGGGACATCCCACGAACAAAAGGACGCGACTCTCCCTCACGGAGAGCCAGCCAGAGACAATCGGAGTAAGCAATTAAGAGTACAACTTCTTCTTACGTCAAGGAGACAGAGTAAAAGGGATTTGAATGTGCCAGTCATAAAGGGGAGTCCAGTTGGAGATCTTCAGTGGGAAGGAGGAAATATTTCACGCGAGCTTGTAGGCACGCAAAGATAGGATTTGGCGGGGAAAACGCAGAGAAAGCCGTCCATAACACCCATCTCCCGCTGGAAGTATATACCATTTATTTTGAATAACCCATATTTCCCTTTTCTTACTCGATCTGAAGAATAAAGATAAGTGCAGTCGAAATCATTTGTCATTACACTCAGTTTGTCAAACTACTTGTTTATTTGCTTCCCTGCTCCAATGACAGGAACCTGCAAACTACTCTTCTGATAAATTGGCGTCCACCACGATACATGAATTTAAACCACGCCAACATACACTGGCGGAAAGTGAAAAAAGAACATCAAGAAGGAGACGTCTGATACCAACGAAATTTATACAGCATAATAACGGAATACAGAGGATAACGTGATCAAAACATTATGGCAAAATACAGCTGTATTTGCTGGTAAACTGCAAAATAACATTTCCATGTAACATGGTTAGTACGAGGTTGAACCGCCATGAACTGCGTCACACTGTGCGATTCTGGCATGGAGTCTGTCGTACAGATGTTGGATGTAAGTTTGGGGTATTCAGTTCCAAGCATCTTCAACCTGGACATGTAAATCGGGGATGGTCGTGGCTGGCCGTGGAGACCGGATAACTCGTTGTCCCATAAAATCCCACACGTGATCAATGGGGGACAAATCCGGTGAACGTGCAGGCAATGGAAGTTGTCTCACACCCTGAAGTGCATGTTGCGTTGCACGTGCCGTGTGTGAGCGTGCGTTATCTTGCTGGAAAACACCACGATGGACCGATCTTACAAATGGCACAACAACAGGCTGAATGATGTTGTTGATGTAGGAGGTGCTGTTTAACGTACCCGGTACAAACACTAGTTGTGTACGGGAGTGATAGCTGATCGCTTTCCACGCCAGGAGACCAGGTGTAGGCCCTGTGTGTCGCTGGCGAATGCAAGAAGAGTGGAGACGCTCCCCTGTGCGTCTGCGAACACGCATACGGCCATCGGAGGCTCCCAAGCAGAATCTGCTTTCATCGCTGAACACGACAAATCGCCATTGCGTTCTTCAGTGCAGACGTTGGCGACACCACTGCAGCCGTTCCTGACGGTGGGCTGGAGTCAGAGGTACACAAGCCAGAGGCACACGTGCACGTAGTCCTGCATCCAGTAGACGGTTGCGGATTGTTCGCACAGTCACCTCAGGTGCAACGGCAGTTCGGATTTGCGTCGCAGTGGATGTTCTGCTTGACAACGCCGCTCTTCTTATGCGTTGATCGGTCCGCTCATCAGTCCGTCTGTGACTCCCGGTTCCACGTCTTCTCATGTGGGAATGTTCCTCGGACCATCTACGCCACCATCGTATCACCACCGATACTTCCCGTCCAATTCGCTCCGCAATACGACGATACGACTACCCGGCCTCGCGGAGTCCGACTAGATGACCTCGCTCAAAGTCCGATAACTGCTGAAATTGTACACGTCTTCCATGTCCAGGCATTGCAGCTTCTTCAGGGTCTTCGCAAGTGTCCGTACGCCGACGACTGATTACATTCACTTCGCCGTACTCCTTAAATACCACCGACGATATTTTGCATATTATGCCGTGCTGTGGCGCAAGCGCTCGCCGGTTGGTCCCGATATTAACATCACACCTACGTCAACTCGATCCCATTAACATATATAAATTTCATGATTGTCCGCCAATTCCTTCTTGGTGTTCTTTTTTCACTTTCCACCGGTGTATGTGCGCCATCATTTGGGCTCTGTTACTTGGCTTGGTAATTGATGCCGCATTTTAAGTTTTCAAAGATTATCACAGGTTCCTAGTTCCATATAAGGAACCTACTTTTCGTAGGAACCTGTGATAGTCTTTGAAAAACAGTTTCTTAGTTCTATTTAAGCAACCTCCTTTTTTTTTTTTTTTTTTTTTTTTTTTGATTGAAGGTTTAACGACTCAACGGGCTATACGCAATCGTCCGTCCCTAATTTAGAGCCACTTGTTCCCGGGAAGGGAGAGAGCCAGTGCCGTAAGACAAACACAACATCCATGCCTCACTGGTATTCGAACCCAGACCCCTTTCGGGTGAATGATCCGAAGCCATCGTTTAGACCACTGTGCCACCGAAGCGGCGAACCTACTTTTGGTAGGAACCTGTGATAATCTTTGAAAACTTAAAATGCAACATCAATTACCAAGCCAAGTAATAGAGCCCAGATGATGGGGCACATATACCGACGAGCAAATCATGCAAAACGAAGAACAGCAGTTAACAACGAGTAAGCGTAATCTGACAGTTTAAATGTGCTTTACAGTGAAATCACCATATCATCTTGAACTCAAGATTGTAATAATACTAAGACCTTTTTCATATTCTGTAGCAAAGTCAAATGGAAAAAAAAAACTTAAATTATTTAAAGTGTAAAACGAATGGGTATAAAATGCTTAACATATTTAAGTACGTGTCGATTGGTCATTAAAAACTCAGGTTTAACATAACGTGAGTAACAGTATTATACAGCAGAACGTCTTTCTGCTGGATGTGTACGAAGTAATCACCACGTATAAAGGTTTCAAATACAACGTGTGAACTAAACTTCAGATGAAGCACATTCCATGAGTTCATCGCATCTAGACGTTCGATATTTATTAACAATGGCACACAAAAACGTGTATCTCGTTGGTAAAACTGTGTTGCTGCTGTTTTTATTAATAAAGTTTATTTTGCACCGTATTTTGGGTATTCGAAGTTTCCATCAACATTCCGACATTTCATCTGAAACAATCTAATGATATCATCGAGGTATTATTACGTGATTTAAATCATAAGAAAAATGACACCGAATTTTCGGGTGTAATGAGCACATCTTTTGAATCCGTTCTGATGCAAATTAAAATTTATCAAAGCTTTTCAAATTCAATTGAACCGGCATGGAAAACAATGGTATCTGACGGGGGAAAAAGAAGTTTTTCAATCGCGTTTTTAATCCCGCAGATGTTGCTGTAAACGGAATCGTGAGCTTACGCCCTCTAGTTGTAGACTTGTGCGTTAAGAAAAATTGAATTTATATGAGAAACATTTCTCACCGGAAAGGCTCTCCAACACAGAAAGAATTTTTCAAATCAGACTCTTAGAAACAGAGATATCTACAAAAATAAGATGTGACTTTACGTCCCCTGGTGGGAGAACCATGCATTATTTTAGGAAGAAAGTATTCTCAAAAGGTTTTTCCATATAAGCGGTATCGGTCCAAGAAAAAAAATTTAGTCGAGTTTTCAGGAGCCCAGCTTTTGCTACAAATACATCACAAGCAGAAATTAACACTTATGGCCCCTGGTGGTCAAACCATTCTTTACCAAACATTAGAAATTATGTGAAAAATATTTTCCATCAGGTCTTGTATGCGATACAGGAAGAATTCTTCAAATCGGAGTTTTAGAAGCAGAAATAACGCAGAAAACGCAATTTACCATTGTGCCCTTTAGCGGAAAGTCTATGATTTTCTTGAAAATTTTGATATTACAGGAAAAACATTTCGCATCGGAAACACTATCCAACAAAGAAGGAATTTTTCAAATCGGACTCCTTGAAGTAGAGATGTTGTCAAAAATAAGATATACATCTACGCCCCCTGGCATAGAAACCATTCATTATTTCAAGAAGAAAATGTTCCTAAAAGGTTTGTCGACATGTGTAGTATCGGTCAACAAACAACTTTCTTTTCAATCGAGATTTTAGAAGCTCATATTTTGCTGCAAATACATCAGAAGCGGAAATTAAGACTTACCGCCACCTGCTGGCCAAACCATTTTTTACAAAAATTATAAATTATGTGTGAAGGATTTCGCACCAGGAGCTGTATCCGGTGCAGAAAGAAATTTTTCAAATCGGAGATTCAGAAGCAGAGATATAGGGGGGAAGCAATTTACATTTACGCCCCCTAGCGGAGTGTCTATGAATTACTGGTAAATTTTGAAATTATATGAAAAACATGTTACACTGGAGACACTATCCAACAAAGAAGGAATTTTTGGAATCGGACTCCTAGAAGTAGAGATATTGGCAAAAATAAGATATACATCTACGCCCCCTGGCATAGAAACCATGCATTATTTTAAGAAGAAAATATTCTAAAAACGTTAATCTATGTGAGCGGCATCAGTACACGAAATAATTTTTTCAATCGATATTTTAGAATATATTCATACAGCATTGCAAATGTCAAATGTCATCTAGCTGCTTAATTATTCACGTGCTATTTAGACAATCTATATTTTAGAAGCTCAGATTTTATGGCAAATATATCAGAAGCAAAAATTAACACTTATGCCCCCTGGTGGCCAAAGTATTCTTTACCAAAAATTTGAAATTATATGCAAAAGATTTTCCATCAGGAGGTGTATCAGCTGAAGTAAAAAAATTTCAAATCGGAGTTTTAGAAGAAGAATTATCGGGGAACATGTAATTTACTTTTACACTCCTAGCGGAAAATCTATGCGTAATTTGAAAAGGTAACTATATCTAAAATACTCTTCGACATAAATGGAATCGAAAGGTAAAGGAATTTTTTCAATCGGATGGTTAGAAGCAAATATGTGGAATAAAACGTATTTTTGAATTCGACATCTGCATTTACGCCCTCCAGCGGCGAAATTGTACATCGTAAAAAAAAACGAAATGTAGGATCATCATTCGCATATTTCAAGCTTCCCAATGCAAAAGGAATTTTTTAAATCGGACTAATAATTGCAGACATATCGGGGTCAGACGGACGGACGGACGGACTGACTGACTGACGGACGGACGGACGGACTGACTGACTGACTGACGGACGGACGGACAAACCGGTAATATAAGCACGATCTTTTTTTACAAAAGACGTGCTAAAAATTGTAATATTCATGTAAAGCAACCTGCAACAGCGAAATTATTGACTGAAATTATTGATCATGAGAACTTATAGGTGTACAAAGCGTTTTAAGACAACGCAACATGTAATTTGAGAGAAAACAACAATACCTTTACGAAACAAAATATGCGTCGTCAATATTTATCACCTTCCGCCCTCGGCTGGGCAGCTGACGGATTCCAGTCATAAAGAAAACTTCATCGTGTGACGTGATGAAGTCTTCAACCCATTTTTGCACTTCGTCACATGTCCGGAACCGTACAGCAGACAAACCATGTTGCATCGATCGGAACAAAAGATAGTCTGAAGGGACTATGTCGGGGCTATACGCCGGTTACTCCGAAACTTCCCAGCCAAGCGTCAATAACGTTTCCTTGACCGATTTCGCGACATGCGGCCTAGCGTTGTCATGCAGTAATTTCACGGAATAAAATCCTTTGCATGTGATTGGACTTTTGCGGAAGATTTCCTGGTTCAGTTGCAGCAATTGCTTGTAGCAATAAGCTGTAAAAGTTTGACCCTGTTCCAATAATGCATCATAGAGAACACCCTTCATATCCCTCCAGATGCACAGTCGAACTTTTTGGGAGTGAATATTGCGTTTCGGTGTCGAAGTCGTTGCTCAAATGGGATCTACCCAATGTTTTTTTGCATTTGGGGTGAAATATCATATCCATTTTTCACCTCCCGTAACGATTTTCCACAGGAAAGACGGTGTTTTTTTATTCAACAGATTCAAAAACTTCATGACACGCTCATCCTTGTTCCTCTGCCTCAGGTCATGTGGCATCCATTTTCCTTAATTCTGAATCTTTTCCATTGGGTGTAAACAATAGGAAATGGTTTGTTGAGTTACCCCCAGTTGTTCAGCTAGTTCTTTTTGCGTTTGATGCGAATCTTCATCCAGCAGTGCTTGCAGTTCCTCATGTGCAACTTTCTGAGGCGCGCTGCTACGTTTTCGATCGGTAACATCAAAATCACCTGCTTTAAACCGTCTAAATTAATTTTTTTGATTGAAAGTTTAACGACCACCGTGAGCAACTCAATGGGCTATAAGCTGTAGCCCGACCCTAATTTAGGGTCACTGGCTCCAGGGAAGGGAGAGAGGCAGTGCCGTAAGACAAACACAACATCCATGCCTCACCGGGATTCGAAACCGGACCCCTTTCGGACGAATGATCAGAGGCCATTGCTTAGACCACTGCGCCACCAGGGCGGCAAACCAAAACTCACACGTGCTTTTCGATATAATAGAACAGAACAGATCGTTGCACGTGCTTTTGCAGCCTTTTTTCTTTGATGAAATTCGTAAGGAATGCAATGTCGAATAAATGCATTATCGCTTGCCATCTTTCACCTACCGAGTTGCAAATGAGTTTGACTCTTGGGCAAACATCTGTGTCACATTTTATACTCGGAACCAGTTACGGTCACATGACAACAACGCGGAGGAATGTCGGATATGTAAATTAGCGGTATACGTCACACGAAAAACGCTTTAAAACTTGTTGTACACCTAATATATCGTTAAAAACGCCGATGCAAAGACTTACATAGACTTACATCGATGTATAACATGCATACGAGCTCTCATACCCCCACAGGGTAATGAACTCTTCCAGAAGAACAATGCGCATCCACACAGAACTGTGGTGACTAGAATACGGTTAACAGGGCATTCCCCAGAAGTTCCCACCCTGGAATGGCTTCCTGTTCACAGAACATGAACCAATCTCTGGGATGCTGGAAAGGTCCGTTCAAGATACGGATCCTCCACGCAGGTATTTTGGAAAATGGTACCGGGACGCCCGGGTGGAAATACTTGTGGAACCCTTTCGTGACCTAGTAAACTCAATGCCTCGGCGTGACTGCCCAAATTCGGGAGAAGGATGGGTCTACTCTTTTCTGGGTAGGAATCTCATGATTTTTGTCCACTAAGTATACATATCATACACTGGCATGCAAAAATTAAGGACGAGACGGTTTCTCGAATATAACGGCGTGCAGAAGTACTCCACATCGACCCAAATCATACCATAAGATCTCCAAGATGTAAGAATATGGGACAAGTGAGAAAAACCGTCCAAACAAGGAATCTAAAGGATACAATGGCACTTTATTGAAAAGGTACCTTCGAGCACAACTGGACAGAAGACAGAAACGTCCATGTGACAGGCAACTGCCAAGAAAAATCCAGGCTTTAGTAGGGAATATGATCATTCCTGACTGCGTTGCAGGATTTACAACGTCTGTCCATGCTGAGGACGAGCATCACGGCCCATTCCTCTTGTAACGCCAATCGCAGCTGCAAATTCGTTGCTAGCGGCTGGTGACGTGATGCCAAGCGTCTCCCGAAAAGGTCCCACACGTGTTCAATTGGATTTAGGTACGGGGACCTTGCGAGCCAATCCATCCGTTGAATATCTTCACTCTCCAACAGCTCTGCGACAGCCACTGTATGATGAGGTGTAGCGTTGTCGTCCATGAAGAGGAACTCAGGACCCACAGCACCTCTAAACAGACGCACGTAAAGCAGGAGAACCTCGGTACAATAGAGGACACCAGTGACTGAACCTCCTTGGAAGAGTAACATGGAGGAGACTGGCACAAAACAGACCGTTGTGGAAGAGGCTTGGAGAGACCGTCGTCCAGCAGTGGATTGATTATGGCTGATGATGATGATGATGGGGATGATGATACTGTTTATTAAACTTTTTCATGTTTTTCCACATATAAGCTGATGAACTGTATAGCTGGAAATTGCTTGATTTTAGGAAAAATATTAAAGGTAAATTCTACTCAGTACCTAGGAAAATGATAATTGATTATTATATACGGCTACCAAGCATGATATACGGCTACCAAGCATGATACCGCCCCAAACGAGAACTCTGCTACCTCCAAACCGGTCCCTTTCGATGACGTTGGAGGTGTGATTGCGTGTTCCCTGCTCTCTTCAGATGTGTATACGTCCAGAATCGCTCGTCAGACTAAATCGGCTCTCATCCGTAAAGAGAACTCGACCCCAATGCTGATGTGTCCAGTTCTTGTGTTCCTGGCACCACACAAACAGCCGTCTCCGATGAGCAGGCGTTAATGGCATACACCTTACTAGTCGTCCTGCAAATAGACCACCTTTGTGCAGCCTCCTGGCCACGGTAAAACGCGATAACGGACGTCCAGTTGTCTGTTGCATGTGCCTTGCGATTTCTCCCGCTGTCTGCCGTCTGTCTCTTCTCTCCTGTAGGACAACATACCGGTCTTCCGCCGCCGTGGTTGCTCGTAGACGACCCCTGCTAAACTCTCGGACAGCTGTTCCTGTCGTTTGAAATGCTCCCAAGCTCGCGAAACGATGCTGTGAGCGATCCCGAACTCCTCAGCCACACTAGTCACACTTCGACTTTCTTCCAACTTCCCAATGACGCGACCTCGGGTAAAGTCATCCAGATGTCGTCTACTGGATTGCCTGTTGGCCATATCACACAGTGACAGCAACTCGACGTCGTTCAAACCGATGTACACGGTGCAATAGCTTTCACCGAATGGCTGAGCGTTCTCCACCCGTGTGCTTTATATCCTTCCGACACTCCCCCACCCCTACGTCATGCTGCATATATGCGGATGCTTTACCGTACCGGACCCTAGTTTATCTCCTGAGTGGTCTTTTGGTCCGTTCTATCTGCTCGTTCCGCTGTTATGCTAATTTCCCTCTTCGTCCTTAATTTTTGCACACTAGTGTATGTTGCATTACATTACACACTCTTCGCCAAAAAAAATCGAAGCACCCCGAGAAAGCCGTTCAATCCTGATGAAACCTCTACATGCAAGGATATCGGGGGCGAATATGCAAATGTTACAAAAATAACGACCAATGATGAAATTGTGGCCCGCCACAGCGCATGGAAACCGCGCGTCGAAGACGGTATATCAAAAGCAAAGCTCGCACGCAGGGACAATTGTAACAGCGGATTGCGAGTGCATTGACCTCCACGGACTGTAAGAATGCCTCCACGTAGGAACCGCGCACAAAACGAGCGGTTGAGTGAGTTTGATAGAGGACGTATAATTGGGCTGAGAGAGGCTGGTTGGTCAAGTCCCCGTATCGCCAGGCATTTGAATCAGAGCGACGCAGCAATCAGATAATGTTGGTGGTCTGGGAGACCACAACCGATCGGCACGTGGGCAGTGGACGGCCGAGGGCAACGACAGAACGCGAGGATCGAGCGAGCTGCGAGAGCCGAATTCGTCGCTCTCAACTGTTCGTGGCCATATCGCGTCCTCTATAGGTACAGAAATGCCCATCTGGACCGTGCCAGACGACTTCCAGCACGGGGACTACATTCGAGTAGTCCACTACGCAGCTCACCACTGATCAGCGAGCATCGCCGGCACCGGTTGCAACAGCTATTTTCTTTGAAAAAGAATAAAGCTGCTTTTTCAGGAAGATAGACAGAAACTTTGTTTTCCTTGAAAAAGCCATCTGGTTGATGTGTGAAAGCTTAGAAACGTTTGTTTATACACTGAGTGGCCACTTTATTATCACCACCCCCCTCAGTACTTCGTTGGGCCACCTTTTACCTTTAATACTGCGTCGATTCCTTCGTGGCATGGACTCCACGAGATGTTGATAGGTGGTTTGTGGAATCTGAGACCATGCTTGATGAATAGCACTTTCCAGGAGTGTGAGATTGCAAGGTTTTGGATCCAGCTGTCTGATGGCTAGTTCAACTTCATCCCACAAATTCTCGATGGGGTTGAGATCTGGAGATTGTGGGGGCCACCTAAGCAAAGTAAACTCACCGGCATGTTCCTGAAACCAATCCTGTACAATACGAGCACTACGGCAGGACGCATTATCTTATTGAAAGTAGACATCGCCATTGGGATAAACCATCCACATGACAGCATGCACTTGGTCCGCAACGATGTTTAGATATGATGTGCCAGTCAGACACGAATTAAAGGGCACAAAGCATGTCAGGACAACATTTCCCATACCATAACGTTGCCTCCACCAGCTTGAAGGTTTGTAGCAATGCATTTGGGGTCCATGCTTTCGTGTTGTTTCCGCCAAATTCTCACTCGGCCATCGGCACGGTGCAACTGAAAACGTGATTCATCGGACCTCATAATTTGTTCCCAATTATCGACTGTCTAATCCTTTTGCTCCTGTGCGAACTGGACACGTTTTCTCTTGTTAACTACAGACAGCAAAGGTGTTCGAACAGGCCTTCGGCTGCCATATCCCATCCGATGCAGCGTACGACGAACAGTGCTTGCAGAGATCATTTGAGAGGATCCTTGATTAAGATGGTCTGTAATTTGCTGCACTGTTGCCCTTATGTTGTCTGTTACCAGTCTGGACACTCTCCATTCCGCCCGAGCAGTCACTAGTCGATGACGACCACACGTTGCACGTAGAGACCCATTTTTTTGGCTGACAGTCCAGTCTTTAAACACTTTAACAACAGCTGCTCTGGAAAATTTCACGAATGCGGTGGTTTCGGTGATACTCGCTCCATGGCTCCGAGCTCCTACAATCATAGCACGTTGAAAGTCCGTCCAATCGCATTTTTTACTGATCTCGTCACCCAAAAATCCCTTTACTACTGTCGCAAGCACTAAGCTTTCCCTTTTTATACTAGCCTCGCCCTCTGGTGGCAACAGCGTGCAGCCATAGCTCATTTGCTTAAAACTGTCAGGAGATCATAATAAAGTGGCTACTCAGTGTACATTCTTACGTCAATAAATCGCATTACTAGCAGAGTTTTACTATTTTCACATAGTTGTTGTATATGTAGTTCCTCGTTATCAATTTTAACCTATATTTTTGCTTATTTTGAGACATAACTAATACGCACGTTCATTTCCAAAAAAAAAGGTAGCCTGTTACGACATAAAGCTTATGAGAGGGGAGTAGATGTGTGTCAAACTGTGTGAACAACAACAACATATTTCTTAATTTTTATTCATCTATGCAGCGGAAGTCGGGAAAGATCAGATCATATGCAGAGGATTTTAGGAAGGGAGTGTCTGACCCCAGGTCTTAAACAACCCTCAGAAATAGGAAGCAAGGAGATTTGGGGTAGAGGGCCCGACAGGTAAGTCAAAGGAAACCGAGGTAGAAAGTATGAGGAAGACGCCCTCATTTATAACCGGGGGCCAGCACCTAGGGTTCGACGGCTTAACGTGTCTATCCGACCCATAGCGGATATTTAGTGCTTCCAGTATTCGTACCTGCATGGGATCAATGCTGAGACTTTCCTATAGCAGTCACAAACTTTGACCACCTGGTCATCCGCTGCCCGGAAGTCAGAAAGTAGGCTGACTATTGGGTTAAAATAAAACCTCACTAACGAAACTACATGTAAAGCCCTTGGTGTCGGGCAAATGTGCCGGAAACCCCTACAGTTAACTTTACTTTAATCCTTTTTCTTTCTATGCATATTGGAAGACATAGTTAAATAATCCGATAAAAAATATCTTACTGGGGATTTTAGGAAAGCCCGGTTAATGTTGACCCATATGCCGAATCGTATATTTTTAGTCAAAGCCTTGCAATACACGGTCCTATAGCAAAATTTCATCCTGTGACAGCTTTAAAACCATAAGTCGGTATCCAATTAATGCACCTAAGCTACCATCTCTTCTGTTTACTTCATCAACATCGCATTTTACATTGCACAGCTTTAAGGCATTAACTTCTCCAGCCTTTGTGCTTTGTCCCTCTTTCTTCTCTTTCTTGAGTAGCCGAGTATCGATGTACTTAAAGTATCGATTCAGATCTCCTATTTGTGAAATGATCGTATCAGCAACACAGCAATGCAGTCCAAAAGATTAATTGGTCTGCTGAAGACCTTTCCCCTTTGATAAGAGACGAACAAAAGGTGCAACGTCTGTTTGAGCACTAAGACATTGTGTTGGCATTGTTCGGAGTAGATTGTACGGCACCGAAGCCAAAACGTAAGTCGAAAGACACAGAAAAATAAATAAATAAATAAAAAAAAACTTACTCCTTGAGATTTCTCTTTTGTCTCTCTTGTTCCCTCGAGAGTAAATGTGTGTGTGGATGTCATCGATTTGTTTTGTCTCGTAAACCTAGGTCCTAAGGCACTGCCAAACTAAAGATTCATTATCTTTCTCGATCTGAGGAGAGAGGTTTGAGTAACACAATAAACAGACGCAATGAATTCGTTTATTTTCAACAAAGAAAGAGAGAAGCGATTCTGAAGCCTTCCTCTTCTTGCTACCTAATGTTTTGTGTTTCAAGAGCTGTCGTTATTTCTCCGGAAATGTGAAATCCTATCCAAAGACAGCGTATACAGAAATACAATAAAAAAGGTAAAGTTTCATTAAGTTTGAAACAGCTAATTTCTAAATCATGGGTAACTTACAGTATGTTGTTTTTTCATTATTATTATTATTATTATTATTATTATTATTATTATTATTACACTCATTGTCAAAAAACTAGTTGCACCCAAAAGGACGTGTCGGATAACAATGCTATTCTGGAGGAAGGTAAAGGTTACCAGGAACAACAATAAATATTTAAACATGGAGCAATATTTATTGAGCTACACGTCAATAAGTAGTGTCTCTCAGTATGGCGTCGGGCCGCCATATTTGCTCACACAGCATGCCAGACGTCTAGGCAAGGAGTTGTATAGGTTCCTAATGGTGTCCTGCGATAAGCCATCCCATGCAGCTTGAATCTTCTCAAGCAATTCTTGCAGATTGTGCGGTAGGGATGGAGTGGATAGCGCGTCCAATAGCATCCCACACATTTTCCATCGGAGATAGGTCTGGCCATGTCAGGATGTCAGCGCCTTGAAGGCAAGCTCTCGAGACAATAGCGGTATGCGGACGAGCGTTGTCCTGTTGGAAAATCGCACCGGAGTGAGCGTTCAGGAAAGGTAGGTCCACTGGTTGCAGGACCTCATTAACGTGACGTTGGGCTGTCAAAGTGCCTGTAATGAACACCAAAGGTGCTCTGGCATCGTAGGCAATTGCACTCCATACCATGACACCAGGCCTTCTGGGCGTGTGACACTCGACAACAAACCATTCATCTTGGCGCTGGTGCCTCCACTCACAGATTCGGTGGTCGTCTCCTCCAAGACAAAAGCGGGACTCGTCACTGAAGATCACCCGCTGCCGTTCTAAGTGGCTCCATGACAGTCTGGCACGACACCATTGTAGTCTTTGGCGACGATGCAATGGTGTTGAGGACAGTCGTCGTAAAAGTCTGCGTGCGTGTAGTCCTACGTCGTGCAGCCGTCTGATAATGGTGCTGGCACTAATCGGACGATGCATGGAGGGCACTACTGCTCGCTGAATATCCGCAATCGTGGCTGTTATGTAACTCCGAGCATGTCGGACAATTCCCGTCGGTCCTCTCTCTCTTCGTGGTTCGTCTAGGTCTCCCAGACCCTTCCTGTCGCTGCTTCGTGCCTTGTTCTATTCACTGCCGCCAACAGCGTGCTATGGTAACATCTGGGAAGCTGGATCGTTTTATCGCCGAATTGCACGGCGTGCAATTCGGTGATAAAACGATCCAGATTCCCAGAGCCCGACGACGCTGCCCCTCTCGAACTTCTCGAACTGCTCGAATTGCTTCCGAACTTTTCTCTGAAGCATACTTCACTTGCAAAGGATGCAATAAGCAGAACAGCACGAGTCAGAACGGCAAGCACGCGCAACGGTTATATAGCCTGTAAGTCACAGTGCTACGACCCCTCCTTGCTTGCGTCACATGCGCGGCCGAGCGTGATACTTGAATCATTTGCATGTCTCAATCATTTGCATGTCTCACCTCGAAGCATCCCGAGAAAGTCGTTCAATCCAAACCGATATCCAAGGTTCAATGACATAATCACGAGGGACCGGTCATGGTTGGTTTTTTTTTTTTTGTTTTTTTTTTTTTGTTGTTGTTGTTGTTTTTATTGCTTGGGAGGTTAACGACCACCGTGAGTAACTCGATGGGCTATAAGTAGTCGCCCGTCCCTAATTTAGGGCCGCTGGTTCTACGGAATGGAGGCAGCCAGAGCCGTAAGACAGACACAAAATCCATGCCTCTTCGGGATTCGAACCCAGACCCCTCTCAGACGAGTGGTCAGAAGCCAGTGATTAGTCCACTGAGCTACCTGATTGGTCCGGTATGTTCAGGGGCGGATAGAAAATACCAAACCAGGCCGGAAAATTTTAGTCCTGCCGTTCACCTCATAAATCCATTCCTACAGTGAAACATTTAACAAAAATTCGGTTATAACCTGGTGAAAGAGTGCTGTTGAAATATGCGAATTCTGTGGTGGACAAATTATGTATAACAATTTAACGGTGATAGAATTTTAAAAATCAGCTTGTGTTCGAACGTAATATCAAACCACGCTCAAAATGGGTTGTTGCACCAGACAATTTTTTTCTGAAAAATTTGAGTTTTGATTTAAAAAAAGAAAAGTCACGAGTCTCTTGAAGACCCCATTTTCAACTGAATCACCATAAAAATCATTTTGAACGTTGAAAATATGCACATGCCATTTTTAGCAATTTCGTTATGCAAATAATTTTTATGTTTATTTTATCACTAATCGCATACTGCATGCGCAATGGTACTGGCATCTCCTCCTTAAGTAGACACCTTTCCGAAGCCTACCCAATATTTTTGCCCGTGAACCACCATTTTGTCTCATGAACCAGCAGCAATAAATTGTGTTTTTTAAGACAAATGTGGGTTGGGCGTGGATATAGGGATATTTATGAGGGAGAAACACTGTATGCTCCGTGTGAGTCTCTGGATAAAAGTGAGGGAATGATGAACCATCAAAATTATAGTATATTTTTAAAACTACAGAAGAAGAAGGGTAGGGCATATCAATGACCCTGGGCTCCAAGTACAATGACCTATATCTAAATACAGTTAGCTTTTCTTTTTTTTTTTTTTTTTTTTTTTTTGATTGGGGTTTAACGACCACCAAGCAGTCGTCCGTCCCTAATGTAGGGCCACTGGTTAAAGGGAAGGGAGAGGGCCAGTGCCGTAAGACAAACACAACATCCATGCCTCGCCGGGATTCGAACCCGGATCCTTTTTGGACGAATGATCAGAGGCCATCGCTTAGACTACTGCGCCACCTAAGCGGCTAGCTTTAACTTTATTAATTTATAAAGACGCTACCGGCACGGTAGCACTTTCTCACATAAGGATCTTTTCTGGGTCATTTCAGAGCAAACGTCCTACAGGAAACTTTTGTTTTAAGGAAATCACTTTTCAGACAGAAATATAGCTGGAATGAAATTAACGACTGTTACTCATAACTACCAAATTATTTGTTCGTTCAAAAAAAAAAACTAAATAAGAATAAAAACTTGTCCACCGATAAGTGTCCCGGTAGTCCAATCCGCACCAATATACGTTCCAGAAAATTCTATAACCACACAGATATCGTACGTGCATGCGAACAATATTGTCAATGAGTACGTGATGCCTCTCCTCCTACCTCAATATTGAACATCGCTGCAAATTACAGATGAATGGGGGAAATTCTACAACGAGGAAAGCGAAAAATCTGGGCGACATGGATGCTTTTCTTTTTTAAGCAATCGGAAAGACTTTTTTCTACACACTTCCTTTGTTTTTTTAACGCATTTTGTCTAACGTTGCACAAGCTTCTTCATGTCGACAGAAAAAAAATCGAGACGAGCTGCGAATGCCCGACTTCCTTCGTTTCTGGCCACGGTACATAATGTCAACACAGAGAGAGGTTCTTGGATACTGACTGGAGTTATCTTTCTGAAACATGATCCAGGTACTTTTGTTACGAAGAGAATTAATTACGAGTTGCTGGATGGTCTACGGCATAGCGCCGAATGGAGAAATTGTAAGGCCTACAAGAAATATTCGGCCATCGAAGGGAATGCATCTAACACCTTAGCATTTCGTAGTAAAGCGTGTCGGCGTTAATTGTAAAGATTTTTGAGTCTTGTAACTGGGACGTTACTTCCTTGCGGCCTAGTATGCAGCAACGCTACTGCACGACTTCGACAACTGACTTTCTGCGCAACTGCTTTCCCGTCCCGAGAAAGATGTTCAAAATAAAAAGTGACTAGATCGAGTGAAATGGAAATAAAATTCTGCCGTCTGGACGCGCTAAATAACGCTCTCGATTTTGGTCTTCGTCTTGTACATAAATACAGTTACGAAAAGAATTAATAGCAATTCTAGAAATTTCTGGCGTTTTGGGGTTTTCAGTGTTGCTACAAAAGTAAATATGCAGATGATACTCACAATATATATATATATATATCATTTTAAAGCACATTTCATGCAGAAGCCAACTCAGTTTACAGAATGAGAATATCTTTAACAGAACTCAAGTTATGATCAGAAATGTGCTGCGAAGAAAGCACACTACGTTATGTGAAATGTCATCGTCGTTGCTACAAGCCAGCTGAGCCTGCTTGTACGTCGACGTACAGGCGATATAAACGGCAGACGATGTGCATGGGGTTATTCCAGACGTTTTTGCAGTGCGCGTAGGTAGTTCGTTTGCATTGGTGAGTGTGTAGTCGTTACTCCTGTGGACTGCCGTGCAAATCTGAGGTTTAGAGTGCATTTCGTTTATTCTGTGCAAACTGTGTTGCAGTTATGGGAAGATTAGGTGATATTTCACCACGAAAAGCTTCGCAAATGGTGACTAAGTGAATTCGGCAAAATCAATGTGGAGAAATTGCCCGGATAACTGGGGTGCACAAAGTACAAAATGAAGATCCGTGATATGAGTGAAATCAAGAATGACAGGCTGGGTAAATGTGGCCGAAAAATGAAAACGACTCCTAGAAGTAACAACGCGTTGAAACGGTTATGTCTGCGAAAAAGGTTCGTCTCGTCAACAGTTCTAGCCAAAGAATTGCGGGAGAGCTGTGGTATTGTTTGTCCTCGAACAGTGAGGAATATGTTACTTTCTATGGGTCTGACGTCTCATAGGGAGGTAAAGAAGCCATTGCTGACCAATGTACAATGGAAGAAACGTTTAGAATGAGCAAAGGAACATAAGGAGTGGAACACTGATAGGGGGCATCAAGTGTTATTTAGTGATGAGACGAAATTGAACATCGACTGTAACGACGCGGGGTGCCGAGCGTTTCGACGAAATAACGAGGCTTTGTATCCTTCTTGCCCACTTTAGACAAGAAAGTATCCATGCAGTGTTGTGATTTGGAAAGGTTTTGCTGCTGCTGGAGTGGGCAGAATCCATGTGTGTGAGAGCACTGTTAATGCACAGGTGTACAAAAGAATCCTCCAGGTCAAGATGGTGCCTTCAGGACGTGATTTGTTCCAGGGACACCCATACATCTTCCAGGACGATTTGGCCCCTTGACCCCGCGCAAAAATCATTAAAGCTTATGTGACGTCTTTTGGCAATGTCGTGCCTCTTCCTTGGCTTGGTAATTCGCCAGACTTGAACCCGATTGAGAATCTGTGGCGCATTCTGAAAAGAAAAGTGCACGAACGTCACCCCACAAATAAAGTGGAACTGATCAAAGCAATTAGTGGCATTTGGCACAACTGTATTTCACCCGATATGTTGCGTAAGTTGGTTAACTCCATGCCTAACAAGTGTGCAGCCGTTGTTAAATCAAAAGGTCGCCCAACGAAATATTTGGTACGTAATTGTATTTGAATATGTTACTTTGCCATGATATCTGTTTCGCAGCACATTTCTGTTCACAACTTGAGTTCTGTTAAATATATTCCCATTTTGTAAACTGATTTGGCTTCTGCATGAAATGTGCTTCAAAATGATATATATATTGTGAGTTTTATCTGCATTTTTACTTTTGTAGCAACGTTGAAAACCTAAAAACGTAAGAAGTTTCCAGAGTTGCTATTAATTTTATGGAATAGTTTGTAAATTGCGTGTTTTTTTGTTTTGGGGGGAGGTTTAATGACCACCATGAGCAACATAAGCAGTCGCCAGTCTCTAATATTGGGCCACTGGTTCCAAGGGAGGGAAACAGCCAGGCCCGACAGATAAACACAACATCCGTGCCTCACCAGAATTCGAGCCCGGACCCATTTCTGACGAATAGTCATAAGCCATAAGCATAGTCATAAGCCATCGCTTAGACCACTGCGCCAGCGGGCCGGCTAAATTGCGTGCATCATTTGATGCAATTCGATTGAAGAACTGTTTTTTAGCGCATCTTTTGTAAAACAAGATCGTGCTTATGTTACCGGTTTGTCCGTCCGTCCGTCTGTACCCACGATATCTCTGCAACTATTAGTCCGATTTGAAAAATTCTTTTTGTATTGGGAAGCTTGAAATATGCGAATGATGATCCTTTATTTCGTTTGGTTTTTTTTATGTACAATTTCGCAGCTAGAGGGCGTAAATACAGATGATGTCGAATTCAAAAATACGTTTTATTCCACATATTTGCTTCTAAACATCCGATTGAAAAAACCTTTTATCTTTCGATTCCATTTATGTCGAAGAGTATTTTAGGTATAGTTACTTTTTCAAATTACGCATATATTTTCCGCTAGGGGGCGTAAAAGTAAATTACATTTTTCCCGATAACTCTTCTTCTAAAACTCCGATTTGAAAATTTTTGTCTTCAGCGGATACACCTGATGCAAAATCTTTTGCATATAATTTCAAATTTTTTGGTATATAATAATTTGGTCACCAGGGGGTGTAAGTGTTAATTTTTGCTTCTGATGTATTTGCCATAAAATCTGAGCTTCTAAAATATCGATTGAAAAAATTATTTCGTGGACTGCTGCCACTCACATAGATAAACCTTTTTGGAAGATTTTTTTCCTAAAATATTCCACAGTTTCTGCGCCAGGGAGCGTAGATGTACATCTTATTTTTGTCAATATCTCTACTTCTAAGTACGATTTGAAAAATTCCTTCTTTGTTGGATAGTGTTTTCCGTGTGACATGTTTTTCATGTAACTTCACAATTTTCAAGTAATTCATAGACTTTCCGCTAGGGGGCGTAAACGTAAATTGCGTTTCCCCCTATATCTCTGCTTCTAAATCTCCGATTTCAAAAATTCTTTCTGCACCGCATACAGCTCCTGATGGGAAATCCTTTGCACATAATTTCAATTTTTTGTAAAAAAATGGTTTGGCCACCAGGTGGCGTAAGTTTTAATTTCCGCTTCTGATGTATTTGCAGCAAAATATGAACTTCTAAAATCTCGATTGAAAGAAAAGTCGTTCTTGACCGATACTACTGATGTCGACAAACCTTTTAGGAACATTTTCTTCTTCAAATAATGCATGGTTTCTACGCCAGGGGGCGTAGATGTATATCTTATTTTTGTCAATATCTCTACTTCTAGAAGTCCGATTTGAAAAATTTCTTCTTTGTTGGATAGTGTTTCCGCTGCGAAATGTTTTTCCTATAAATTCAAAATTTACAAGTAAATCACAGACTTTCCGCTAGGGGGGCATAAAGGTAAATTGTGTTTTCTGCGTTAATTCTGCTCCTAAAGCTCCGATTTGAAAAATTCGTCCTGTGTCGCATACAATACCTGATGGAAAATATTTTTCACATAATTTCTAATGTTTGGTAAAGAATGGTTTAGCCACCAGAGGTCATAAGTGTTAATTTCTGCTTCTGATGTATTTTGAGCAAAATCTGGGCTCCTGAAAACTCGACTAGTTTTTTTTTTTTTTCTTGGGCCGATACCGCTTAATGGATAAACCTTTTGAGAATACTTTCTTCCTAAAATAATGCATGGTTTTCCCACCAGGGGACGTAAAGTCACATCTTATTTTTGTCGATATTTCTGTTTCTATGAGTTCGTAAGCTCACGATTCCGTTTACAGCAATATCTGAGGGATTAAAATCCCGATTGGAAATCTTCTTTCTTTGGTCAGATCTATTGTTTTCCATACCGGTTCCATTGACTTTGAATAGCTTTGATAAATTGAATTTGCGTCAGAATGGATTCAAAAGGCGTGCTTATTACCCCCGAAAATTCGGTGTCATCTTTCTTGTTTTTTTTTTTTTTTTTTTTTTGTTTTTTGTTTCTTTCCGGGTATATAATGACCACCGCGATCATCTCGTGCCGTAGTCGCCGAACCCTGATGGGGAGCCAGTGGTTCCGGAAATGGCCATTTCCGTGGGTCAGGCGCACCGCACTGCCCACGCCTCGCCCCGAACCCTGAGCCCATCTCGAGCGACTGGCCTGAAGCCAGTGCCTCTGACCACTCGGGTTCACGGAACGTCCTTCTGCGTTATTCATAACGAATCACACAATGGGCTAAATGATTAGTTTTGTTGGAACCGGTGGCGAGTTTCAAAGAAATGCCCTTCTCAAACATAAAACAAGTCATCTGGGGGAGGGTTAACGACCATTATGATGAATTGTAAGGGATATAAGCCGCCCGTTCGTCTCTAATTTAAGGTTACTGGCTCCAGGGATGGGGGGGGGAAGCAGCGTTGTAAGACAAGCATACTACCAATCAGAGCTGAGTACGGGCTCAATTTTCGAAGCCCGAGCCCGTGGTGTATCAGCCTGAGCCCAAATTTTATATTGCAAGATAGAGTACGGGCCGGAACGAGCCCGAAAACTGGCTAACCTGTTCATACCATTAATAAAAAAAAATCTCCTTTTCTACATTCTCTCCTCCTCCTGCAATTAACCAATATATTTCTCAAATGGGGAGTGGGCAAGGGACCTCTATTTTTATAGTGTAACTGTACGATTTTCTTTGACCGCTCGTTTCTACCTGAAGTACTTCGGACGGCCGGGCGGTGCTGCAATTTAATGTTGCTTAAATAATGCTAACATTATTGCGCCATAATGCGCTGCAACATGTGCGTTGCTAAATAGAATTGCGTGGAGATAGGGGGTAAATGCAGATCCTGTCGAATTCAAAATGCATTTTATTCATTGTTTCTAAATATCCGATTGAAAAAAAATATTTCTTCCCTTCGATACCATTTATAACCAAGACTATTTTGGGTATACAGTTTCTTTTTTAAGTAATGCACAGTTTTTCGCTAGGTTGCGTAAATTTAAAAAACATGTTTTTCGCTATCTCTGCTTCCAGAAGACGTATTTGAAATATTATTTTTCCTTAGCATAGCTTTTGCTATGAAGAATGCTTTTCGCACATATTCTACTTTTCCATTATTCGGAATTCTTCCATCAGGGGGCGTCAGCGTATTTTTTTAATCTGTGAAACAGTTCATTCGATTTTAAAAATCTCTTAGAAAAATCCTTTTTTGTAGGATGCTCTTCATTATGAAGAGTATTTTTTGCACCACTTTTCTTCTTAAAGTAACGCAGTTTGTTTTTTAGCTAAGAAAGTGAAGTTACATAATTTTTCCGTCGATATCGCTTCTAAGGATTTGAAATTCTCTTTATCTGTGATATTTTCCTTCCGCTATGAGAAATGTTTTGTGCTCAATTTGTTAGTCTTCGTAACACAATTTTCAGCTGCTAACGGGAGTAAGTAGTCATTCTATTTCTGAATGCTTTATCGATTGCAGATTCGGTTGACTTTTTTTTTTTTTCCTTTTTTGTAACTAGTTTTATTCACAACGAATAGCCCCACTCACGCTGCGTATTTTACATAACGCGTAGTTTTTTTTTTGTTTTTTTCCTAGGTGGTGTAAGTGTATTTCCTTTTTTTTTTTTTTTTTTTCTTTGGCTGAATTTTTAGATTCTTTAAAAAATCTGCTCTGAAATATTTTTTTTTGTGGCGGAAAGGATTCAAAAGACGTGAACCGAGAATTCGGTGCCACCTTTCTTATTTTCCAAGGCTGATTATGTGCCTACTTGGCGGTACGAAATACCTCATAGCGAATAATAAACACTCTTTATTTATTTTTGTCAGATTTCCACTATGAGCGGCTCGATGGGCAATTTGGAGTCATTATTTCCGGAAACTAGGGGAGGCGGCGTGACATCCATGCGTGACTACCATGGGTGTTACGCCGCCACGGTAGTCATGCATGGGTAGTCAAAAACACTACCCAGCAATCAGCACCTCTGACCACTCTGCCACAAATACTCTTTAAGACATCTTCAGTTCATAATGAAGTATTGTTTTCATAATATTTTAATATACTAAATTTAAGCGGGTTTTTTTTTATTTTCCCCCCAGGCGTGAAACTTTGGAGACACCTTTCTTCAGGGATCTCGAAGACCGTTTCGGGCGATGAAGGCTGAAGCGTCTCCCCAATCGTATCTGAAGCCCCCCTTCAATAATATTGCAATAATCTCAAAATAAGTGTTTCGTTTATGTTAAAAATGCAAACTTATAAACCTTTGCTAAGTTTGGAATATTATTCCTTTGAAAGCAATGATCATTTACCAGCAAATAAAGGTGAGAAAAATGCAAATAACTAATCTACATTTGACATTAAATGCTACCGAAGGTCGCGTGAAGAACCGCTTCTTGCTTAATGACACGTCCCGTATCGGGTGTGTACCGCTGTTCACATGCTATTTTTCTTTTTGAACATAGGTTCTTTTAAAGAGTTGGCAACATTTTATGCGACTCGTGAACTTTGAGATCAATTGGACGCTCAGAGATTTTTGGTCTCGTAAGCTAAATTTGGTGTTACAGGGCTAGCTTTTTTTCTTTCCTTTTTCCCCTACGGTGGATCTCTCTCTCTCTCTCTCTCTCTCTCTCTCTCTCTCTCTCTCTCTCTCTCTCTCTCTCTCTCTCTCTCCCTCTCTCTCTCTCTCTCTCCTCTCACCCCCTCCCTCTCAACCCTCCCTCCCTCTCCCCTCCCCTTCTCCCTCTCTCCCCCTTCCTCTCAAAGCAACCTGGGGGCTATCTCCATGTTCTCAAAAACTCGGCGAAGATGGAGAAAAGATAAACATTTAAATAATGCACTCAAAGGACAAAACATTAGAGATACCTACCAAATAGCGTGTTTGTCTTCCTCTAGCGCGAATAACACACTGGCATCAATTCCACCAAATGCCGAAGGGTTTCCGAGGGTAATGCCAGCCATGCCTGTTGCACCATTGTTCACAACTCAGAGTGAGAAGTCGGTTCAGGATCCACGGATTTGATGTTCCGCTCCACAAGGATTTAATCTCGGGGCCATGGGATAGTCCCAAACTCAGGCATCCCTGGGTGGTTGCGCATTGTCCTGCTCAAACAGACCATAGGCCTCAGGGTGCGGGAAGGCCATGAAAGTGTGTAGGTGCTCAGCTAGCACATAGTCGTAGCGCATAGCGGTTAAGCACCTCTCCAGACACACTATGGGACCTAATGTGTACCATCACAGAGCTATCACCGCTTTGAACAGAGCCGACCTGGCACGACGAGGCCATGGCCTCACGCTATCCACGCCACACCCGCATCCTCCTGTCAGCTCGGTACAGCTGAAAACGGGATTCGTCTGACCACACGACGCGGAGCCATTCTGAAGAGGTCCAGTTTTGATAAGGGGAGGAGCAACGTGCGGTGACGAGCAGTCAACTGTGACACGTGAGTAGGGCGTTGGCTCCCGTAGCCCAGGGCAGATATGCCAACCTTCAAAATCTGAAAATCGGGAGATTTTTAACAGCTCATAAAATCACACCAGCGCTATTTTTATCGACATTTTTCAGAAGTATTATTATTATTATTGGTCAACTAAAAGTTTTAGAGAAAAAAGAATAGCGCAGAAACCAACATCTCCCTCCCCTGCTGAAATTCGTTTTCTTTTCTTCCTTTTTTTTTTTTTTTTGATTGAAGGTTTAACGACCACCTTGAGCAACTCAATGGGCTATAAGCAGTTACCCATCCCTAATTTAGGGCCACTGGTTCCAGGCCAGCCCCGTAAGACAAACACACCATCCATCCCTCTCTGGGATTCGAACCCCGAACCCAACTCGGACGAATGATCCTATGTCACCGGGGCGGCATCGCTGTGTTAACGTCGGTTATACCCTAAATTGACAAAAGTCACCGGACACCTAGAAGAGAAACATATAGCATTTATTGGCATACATTAGTAGGTCAGTGCATAGTAGGTCATACATTATATAGGTCAGTGCATGCATTAAGGCCACCTTTGGCCTTAATGCATGCAATGACCTATCCAGACATGCTTTCGACAAGGTTTTGCAACACAGCGATAGGTAGGTATGCGCTGCCATTCAGTACAAAATGCTGCCGCTAACTGTTGCTTAGTAGTAGGCCTTGGCTCCAAACTTCTTATGCGGCCCTCTAATTTATCCCATAGGTACTCTACGGGATTAAGATCACCACTCTGTGCTGACCACTCCACACACGATACAGAATTATCGTCAAAACACGCCGTAACAGTCCTTTCTTTATAGCTTGGTGCATTATCCTGCTGGTACCAACAAGGCTTGGTTCCATAATATTGCCACAGAGTTGGTAGGGCATAATTGTCCACAATATCGAGGTAGACGTCCTAGTTAACAGGTTTGTCCACGATAACCAATGGGCCGGGACCATACCACGAAAAAAAACCCCCCACGAGTACACTGCCAGCTCCAAACTTGACAGTAGCAACAGTAAACTGTGGTAAATAGCGTTCCCCCGGCTGCTGCCATACCCAAGCACAGCCATCAGACTGATGGATAGTGTATCTGGATTCATCGGTCCATAGGACCCGTTTCCATTGATCTACGGTTCACGATAAATGTTCTTTACACCATGAAAGGCTTATGAGCAGCCGCACGCCCACGGTAACCCATGGAATGAAGTTTTCTGCCAATGGTACGTGTACATACCGAGGTTCCAGCAGTTTTACTCACCTGTACACTGAGGTCATGTGCAGTACTCCGTCGATTAGCTGTAACGACTCTCCTGAGACTTCGATGTCCTCTATCACTCATTTTCTTTGGTCTGTCGGTGCGTTTTGCTGTTTCAGGCACGCCATGTGTCTTCCACTTACCCAAGTCAACTGTTTTGGATGTACTGAAGATGTTTAAACGCCGCTCGGTTTCTCTTATGGACAACCCACTAATATAACACCCTACAATCTTTCCTTTCTCAAAGTCTATTCTCTCCCGCCGCGACATTTTCACTCAACCTCACAGTGCGATATGATCGCTGTCAGCTGAAGGCTTGTTTTTATACCGTTTGCAGCAGTACCGCGCATCTTAACAATGCAGCGGATCCGTTCATTTGCTTTTGAAGGGGTGTCCGGTGACTTGTCAATATAGTGTATGTGAAACTAAGTTATTTTAAATTTAAAACGCAATTAAGTTAAAAGTAGCAACTATCAATTTTAAAATTTTGCAGTTTCTTTTTTCATTACGGAAGAGGGGACGGGGTAAGTACAAAAATTGAGCCCCCACCCCCAAGTTTTTAACCTGGCGACGCCCCTGCCTTTCCTGTTATACTCAAGTAGAGATTTTGAATCACGGCGCTTCAGAAGGACTTAGTCAAATTTTGCGTATTCCCTTCGCGCCATTTATGAGTACTTACAGTAAACTCAAAACGAGTTTGTTTTGAATGAAACGAGAAAGCAATTTAGTAGGCCGTTCTTCGAAATGAAAGCACATAAAAAGCAAGCACTTTCGATCTTTTTTATATTCCAATTGGGGAATTGAGGTAAACCGTTCTTCTCCCTGATACGACATCCACTGCCGAAAATTCTCGAATTTCCATGAAAGTTGTGCCACAAGCGAGATTCTTCCAATGATATCACCTGAAGCACATATGCATGTCTTGCGATCGCATCTCCTTTCGAAAGAGGCTGAGGGATAACGTTGCATTAAAGAGCGAGAGAGAAGAAAATTTTATCCCCCTGGGTGGTGTTCATGCATACGAAAGAAGGAATGACCGCAAAGAAAGGGAAATTTAAAGATTTGGACACAATAGAGAGATCTGGGCAAAAGTGACAGTTCTCAGGAAATGAAGCAGGCCTGCAACAAAAGCCAACCGGAAGTACGAGATCCAGGGAATCCAGAAAAAATAAATGGATGAGGAGATTCGCAGAATAAAAAGCCACTGAAGAATAAGACCGCCGTTGTGTCTTCAATGCAGAATAATTTCAGCAAATGGATGTGAGCAAATATTTTAATGAAAGAACCGGGAACATAACAGAGTCGCGGACACTTCTGAACTTGCAAACTAGTTTGAACTTTTAGCCTTGGTGTAGGTGGTGAATCGCATCCGGCTCCAAAACTATCGCTCTCACAGAAGAGAAATTATACAGTGAGTAACTGCTTTATAAAGAACATCCTTATACAACGGTCGAGATAAAAGTTGTTCTTAAGACAACATTCCCGCGCAGAAGAAGAAAATGCAGTTTTCGAAAAATCACTAAAAGCAATCACACTCAGCATCAATTCCTTGAAAAATTTTAAAGCTACGTAATAAAGTTTTAAAATATTCCGATAGATACACTCAGATGCGAGAGTTGCTCAAGCTTTAAAAATTTTCTTAATCCTACGGCTAAGCGGAATTGCTGTTGTGGACCCTTTTTTTTCTCTCTCTCTCTCTCCTTCTGTCCCCCTTTTGCTTCGTGGTTTAATGACCATCACGAAAGCCACTTTAAGGGCTGCGTCCCCCCCCCGTCCCTGTTTCACGACACCAGTTCCGGACACGGGGGAAGGGGGGACTGTTTCAGGCCAATACCTATACCTCACACAGCTCAGCTAGGGCCCACCTCGAAGGATTAAACAGAAAGCAGCACCTCTGACCACTAGACCACCGGGGCGGCATTGGGGTCTTTCTTCTCTAATCAATTCTGCGAATCTTATTTCTTACATTTTAATCTCACCTACTTCATATCATCATCATTGTCAACAATTATCAATCCACTGCTGGACGAAGGTCTCCCCAAGTTTCCTCCACAACGGTCTGTCTGGTGCCAGTCTCCTCCATGTCACTCCCGCATACTTTCGAATTCCATCCACCCATCTCCCATGTGGTCTTCTTCTGGGTCTTTTCCTGTCCCTTGGAATCCAATCTAAAATTTCGGCTGTCCATCGATGGTCTGTCCTTCTGAGCATGCCATTCCAGGGATTTAACTCTGATCATGATGTCTTCCATTCTTGTCATTTTTTTGATCCACGAGTTCCTCTTCTTATCTCTCCTGGTTACACCAAGCATGCACCTCTCCATGCTGCTTTGAGTTGTCTGCAGCCTTTGTATGTCTTTTTTAGTTAAGGTCCACGTCTCTGCACCATACGTAAGCACTGGAAGGATGCATTGATCAAACACTTTTCTTTTAAGGCATAATGGCATATTGCTCTTCAAAATTATGCTGTTTCTTCCAAAAGCACTCCAGGCAAGTTTTGTACGCCGATTAATTTCTTCATCAATGTGACCTTCACTCATATCTGCTGTCCAAGATAAACGTACGTGTCTGTTATCTCCAGCTTTTCTCCATCAATCGATAAATCTTCATTTCTTGTAAAAGCATTGTACATCACTTTTGTCTTCTGAAAGTTCATTTTTAATCCCACTTCTTTACTCTTGTCAGCAAGTTCCCGGATCATACTCTGCAGCTCTGATGGGGTAGTTGCAAAAATGACTACGTCATCAGCAAAACGAAGGTGGGTTAGATAATCTTCATTAATCTTTATCCCTTTGTTTTCCCAGTTCAGTGATTGAAAGACATTTTCCAATGTGGCATTAAAGAGCTTCGGAGATATGGTGCCACCTTGTCTCACTCCCTTTCCAATTTTTATGTGTGTTGTATTTTCAAACAGCCTAATCTTTGCACTTGCATTTTCATAGATGTTATTAATAATATTAATGTATGCATCTTCAATACCGCAGGATTTCAGAGCCATTGTAACTGCTGATGGTTTCACCGAATCAAAGGCTTTTTCATAATCGATAAAAGCCATGCACAATGGAAGTTCATATTCCCTCGCTCTTTCAATTAGTTCTCTCAGTACGTGGATATGATCTATTGTGCTGTAGCCACTCCTGAATCCAGCTTGTTCTCTCGGTTGAGCCATGTCCAGTGTTACCTTCAAGCGGTGTGAAAGAACTTTAGTGAAGATTTTATAAACTACTGATAGGAAGCTGATAGGTCTGTAGTTTCCGAGATCATCAATGTCCTCTTTCTTATGTAGCAGGATCATTGTAGCGGTGTTCCAATCCTCAGGAATCTTTCCTTCATTAAGGCATCGAGTGAAAATTTGGGCGAGTACTGTTTCGATTTCTCCACTTGCTTCTTGTATGATGTCTACAGTAATTCCATCTTCTCCTGGAGCTTTTCCCCGCTTCATGTTTTTGATTGCATGTGCAACTTCTGTTGGGAGGACAGGAAGAACTCTGGTACCTCCATCTAACCTTAGGTCTTTCTCCTCTGCGTTTCCATAGGTCCCAATTCACGTATCATCTGCTTTATTTCGCAACATAATCTCCATACCAGAGTCATCTTTTTCTTCTTGGACATTCTTTGAAATATCTGTTACCTTAACTATGTCGTTCATATCTCATTTCTAATTCTGTTATTAGCGGTGCTACTAAAACACTTGCAGTTCGCAATCTGTTTCCGCAACGTTTAGGCTTCTCCTCTCTCTCTCTCTCTCTCTCTCTCTCTCTCTCTCTCTCTCTCTCTCTCTCTCTCTCTCTCTCTCTGTCTTGTCACTGCGCAAGTCTCAGTCTTACAGCATCGGCGGTGGTACTTATTTTTCATGTGTTGGTTCGCGTCCTTTGCGTTTATCGACTCTCACCTTAACACGTCTGTTCGTTTGCGAACTTGTTACCATCGATGCCAAGTGCTAGCTATAAGGAATGCTGGGAAGACCCCGGATGTCTTAATGGCGTCGGCGGAGAAGCGTTCCAAAAGGCATATTTGTGTGCGAATTGTTATTCTAAAAGAATTATGTCAAAGATGTTATCGTCTGTTTTTTCTTTGTGTGTGTTTGGTGTTGTGCCAAATTGTGCGAAAACCAGAATGCCACCAATGATATAAGGATATAAATCACTGTAAGCTTAAGACAGTTTAAAGAACTGCAAAAGCATTAATACGCCATAGCATAAAATGGAGACGGTCCCGTGTTGATTAAGAACTTTTTCTTCCTGTGATTAATGTATTCTTGTTTTCGTTACTAGTGAAATATAATTTAGTGTTTTTGTCATCATATGAATATTCAGAATAAATAACTAGAGAAAAGTAATTCAAACGTAACAGTATTATTATTTCTGAAGTAAGTCTGTCAATTATGAATATACACTGTATTGACAGAAGTCACCGGACACCTAGAAGAGAAACACAACATAGAAAAGGAAAATTTAATGAGACAGAGACATAGGAGACAGCAAAACAGCACTGCTAATGCTAATCATAAAAAAAAATCTAGGCTGGGGTTTTAACATTCGAAACCCTATCCTGAACCGTGAAACATTTTATAGTAGGTTGCACAAAAAAATGTTGCTATATACACCATCTCCACCAGACTTGGAAACGAATCAAAAAGTTTGGATCCGTATGTCACATAACTGGACCCGCATCCGACCCGTAACTGACCCTGAGAAATCTGCTTTGAACTATAAATTCGAAATTGAATTTGTACTTATACATAATTAGGCATATATAAGGCATAACAAAGGTTACCGTTAATTTTCAAAACAGCTGTTGAAATTCCAAAGCACCTGAGGTTGCATTTAAGAAGAATCAAATACAAAAATCATCACAAATCTGAAAGCTGGAGCAACTGATTCGGAAAACCGAAAGAAGATATCTAATAACCAACCGGGAGAAAAAAAGAGGATTATAGAACTATGGCAAGTTGCTATCTATGGCTTCATCAAGGGCTAGGCACAGATAACACCTCTCATACCTCTATAAAGACCAAAAGTGTAGGTTTCTGCACCAACCAGTTTGCTACAGAAACATCAAAATAATAATCACAAAACAATTAAAGAAAATACTAAAATAAAAAAATAACAAACCCACCCAAAAACAAATAAAAACCCCACAGATATCCTTCACTTTCCGAGACCCACAAGCACCAAACTCCCTCCCCCCAAAATAGAAGACAATATTCAAAATAAAATAAAAGGAAAGAATATTTTGGGTTCCTAATAAGTAAAGGTAACCACATCATCTTCTAAACCTTTATATCATACCTTTAATTTAGATGATCATTCAGTCACTGTGTTATTAAATTGAAGTAGGTATGCAATCCTAACACTATGCTTGAGAACAATTTTCTTAAGTGTGGCTTTTAAGAAAACCCTTGGAACCTGGTTATCAATAAACTGATTAGAAATTGAACATGCTGATTAAAATCTTCCTCCAAGCTGCAAATCCTGGACAACCTTAAAACTTGCTAGATAAAGACATTATCGATAACTTTGCTGGAGATATTACTCGACCACTTTATGAATTTTGAGATTAAAGTTGTTTCTCTTATCATACAAACTAATAACTGGGTTACCATCATTTAGATTAATAGACAAATCTAGAAAATCAAGTTCCCGAGTTTTATTTAACTTAAGGCAGCTTGGATATATAGCCGAAAAATCATTTTCAAGAACTCCAGAATTATTTGAGCAAAGATGGTCATTTATATATCTGTAAGTATGTAAATAGCTGTCACGTTTAAAAGAGTTGTTCTTGATAAACAGATATTCTTTGAAAAACAAGAACAGATTACAAACACTTGTGGAATGTGAACAAAGCATTGGAATTCCGTTAACTTGCTTGTAGTCCGAATCAGTTTCTCCAGCCTTCAGATTTGTGTTCTGTATATATAGTATCATCATCATCATGTCAACCATTATCAATCCACTGCTGGATGAAGGTCTCCCCAAGTTTCTTCCACAATTGTCTGACTTGAGCCTGTCTCCTCAATGTCGCTCCAACAAACTTTCAAATTCAATCCATCCATCTCTCATGGGGTCTTCTTCTGTGTCTTTTCTTGTTCCTCGGAATCCAGTCTAAAATTTCGGTTGTCCATCGGTGATCCGTTCTTCTGGCAACATGTCCAGCCCATTGCCATTTCAACGATTTCACTCTGGTCATGATGTCGTCCACTCCTGTCATTTCCCTTATCAACAAGTTCCTCTTCTTATCTTTCCTGGTTGCACCAAGCATGCATCTCTCCATCCGTCTGTTGTTTGCAGTCTTTGTATGTCTTTTTTAGTTGAGGTCCATGTCTCTGTTCCATACGTAAACACTGGCAAGATGCACTGATTAAACACTTTTCTTTTAAGGCATAAGGGCATACTGCTCTTAAAAATTATACTGTTTCTTCCAAAAGCACTCCAGGCAAGTTTTATACGTCGATTGATTTCTTCATGAATGTGACTCTCACTTGATATCTGCTGCCCAAGATAAATGTAGGTATCGGTTGTCTCAAGCTTTTCTCCATCAATCGATAAATCTTCGTTTCTTGTAAAAGCATTGTACATCACTTTTGTCTTCTGAAAGTTCATTTTTAATCCCACTTCTTTACTCTTCAACAAATTCCTGGATCATACTCTGCAGCTCTGAAGGGGTAGTTGCAAAAATGACTACGTCATCAGCAAAACGAAGGTGAATTAAGTAATCTTCATTAACCTTTATCCCTTTGTTTTCCCAGTTCAATGATTGAAAGACATTTTGCAATGTGGCATTAAAGAGCTTGGGAGATATGGTGTCACTTTGTCTCACTCCCTTTCCAATTCTTATTAGCGCTGTATCCTCAAATATCCGAACCTTTGAACTTGAATTTCCATAAATGTTATTAATAATTCTAATGTATGCATTTTCAGCACCGCATGATTTCAAAGCCATTGTTACTGCTGATGGTTTCACAGAATCGAAGGCCTTTTCATAATCAATAAAAGCCATGCATAATGGGAGTTCATATTCTCTTGTTCTTTCAATTAGCTCTCTTAGTGCATGGATGTGATCTACAGTGCTGTACCACTCCTCAATCCAGCTTGTTCTCTTGGTTGGGCCATGTGTAGTGTTACCTTCAAACGATGTTAAAGAACCTTAGGAAAAATTTTATAAACCACTGAAAGGCGGCTGATGGGCCTGTAGTTCCTGAGATCCTCAACGTCACCCTTTTTATGTAGCAGGATCATTGTAGCATTATTCCAATCCTCAGGAATCTTCCCTTCATTCAGGCATCTGGTGAAAACTTGGGCGAGTGTAGTATCAATTTCCCCAATTGCTTCTTGTATAATGTCCACGGTAATTCCATCTTAATTGCATATGTAACGTTTCATGTTCTTAATTGCATATGAAACTTCTGCAGGGAGGATTGAAGAGACTTTGGTACTGGTACTTGTTGTAATTTCTCGATTAGGTGTGTCATCCCTTTCATATAGTTTTGAATAGAAATCTTTCACCCTTGTCAAAATTTCGCTTCTATTTCTTGTTACAGTACCATCTTCTTTTTCAGAGCCATAATCAGTTTTCTTCCCTTACTGAGATGTCCTTTTGCTCTCTTCAGGCTTTGGTTGTTTTCAATTGCATTTCTCACTAGTTCACAATTGAATTTCCTTATGTCTTCAGTGATACTTTTTCGCACTGTCTTGTGCGAAAAAGTATCACTGAATATAGCTCTATATATTCCACGTAGGAAGTTATGTCTTTATTTGCCCTCATCTTTCTTCTTTTTTGCATCAACATTTTTTGTTTGTTTTTTTTTTTGAAATTTTCTTCATATGTAACTTGTTCTTAGTACGACCTATTTTTGTTTCTGTTTCCATAAGAGCCTTGGTGAGTTCTTTGTTAACTTCAGAAATATCCACTTCTTCTGATGTTAGGTCTTCTAAAGCAGAGAATCTGTTCCTCAGTTCTAACTTGAAGGTACTGTATTATGATGTTTTTGAAGGTTGGTTATGTCAATACATTTTGTTTGTCTTATGAGCTTGCCACGTTCGAGTTTAGTGTTGAGGTGCATTCTACATCTCACCATTCTATGGTTACTACCTATGTTGAACTTGTTTAGTACACAGCAGTCTTCGACGACGAATTTTTTTATTACACATAATAAAATCAGTCTAAATCAATTTTTGTTACATATAATAAAATCAATATATATATATCATCATCATCATCATTGTCAACCATTATCAATCCACTGCTGGACGAAGGTCTCCCCAAGTTTCCTCCACAACGGTCTGTCTTGTGCCAGTCTCCTCCATGTCACTCCCGCATATTTACGAATTTCATCCACCCATCTCCCATGTGGTCTTCTTCTGGGTCTTTTCCTGTCCCTTGGAATCCAATCTAAAATTTCGGCTGTCCATCGATGGTCTGTCCTTCTGAGCATGCCATTCCAGGGATTTAACTCTGATCATGATGTCTTCCATTCTTGTCATTTTCTTGATCCACGAGTTCCTCTTCTTATCTCTCCTGGTTACACCAAGCATGCACCTCTCCATGCTGCTTTGAGTTGTCTGCAGCCTTTGTATGTCTTTTTTAGTTAAGGTCCACGTCTCTGCACCATACGTAAGCACTGGAAGGATGCATTGATCAAACACTTTTCTTTTAAGGCATAATGGCATATTGCTCTTCAAAATTATGCTGTTTCTTCCAAAAGCACTCCAGGCAAGTTTTGTACGCCGATTATTTTCTTCATCAATGTGACCTTCACTCATATCTGCTGTCCAAGATAAACGTACGTGTCTGTTATCTCCAGCTTTTCTCCATCAATCGATAAATCTTCATTTCTTGTAAAAGCATTGTACATCACTTTTGTCTTCTGAAAGTTCATTTTTAATCCCACTTCTTTACTCTTGTCAGCAAGTTCCCGGATCATACTCTGCAGCTCTGATTGGGTAGTTGCAAAAATGACTACGTCATCAGCAAAACGAAGGTGGGTTAGATAATCTTCATTAATCTTTATCCCTTTGTTTTCCCAGTTCAGTGATTGAAAGACATTTTCCAATGTGGCATTAAAGAGCTTCGGAGATATGGTGCCACCTTGTCTCACTCCCTTTCCAATTTTTATGTGTGTTGTATTTTCAAACAGCCTAATCTTTGCACTTGCATTTTCATAGATGTTATTAATAATATTAATGTATGCATCTTCAATACCGCAGGATTTCAGAGCCATTGTAACTGCTGATGGTTTCACCGAATCAAAGGCTTTTTCATAATCGATAAAAGCCATGCACAATGGAAGTTCATATTCCCTCGCTCTTTCAATTAGTTCTCTCAGTACGTGGATATGATCTATTGTGCTGTAGCCACTCCTGAATCCAGCTTGTTCTCTCGGTTGAGCCATGTCCAGTGTTACCTTCAAGCGGTGTGAAAGAACTTTAGTGAAGATTTTATAAACTACTGATAGGAAGCTGATAGGTCTGTAGTTTCCGAGATCCTCAATGTCCTCTTTCTTATGTAGCAGGATCATTGTAGCGGTGTTCCAATCCTCAGGAATCTTTCCTTCATTAAGGCATCGAGTGAAAATTTGGGCGAGTACTGTTTCGATTTCTCCACTTGCTTCTTGTATGTTGTCTACAGTAATTCCATCTTCTCCTGGAGCTTTTCCCCGCTTCATGTTTTTGATTGCATGTGCAACTTCTGTTGGGAGGACAGGAAGAACTCTGGTACCTCCAAATCCTCTGCGTTTCCATAGGTCCCAATTCACGTATCATCTGCTTTATTTCGCAACATAATCTCCATACCAGAGTCATCTTTTTCTTCTTGGACATTCTTTGAAATATCTGTTACCTTAACTATGTCGTTCATATCTCATTTCTAATTCTGTTATTAGCGGTGCTACTAAAACACTTGCAGTTCGCAATCTGTTTCCGCAACGTTTAGGCTTCTCCTCTGTCTCTCTCTCTCTCTCTCTCTCTCTCTCTCTCTCTCTCTCTGTCTGTCTTGTCACTGCGCAAGTCTCAGTCTTACAGCATCGCCGGTGGTACTTATTTTTCATGTGTTGGTTCGCGTCCTTTGCGTTTATCGACTCTCACCTTAACACGTCTGTTCGTTTGCGAACTTGTTACCATCGATGCCAAGTGCTAGCTATAAGGAATGCTGGGAAGACCCCGGATGTCTTAATGGCGTCGGCGGAAAAGCGTTCCAAAAGGCATATTTGTGTGCGAATTGTTATTCTAAAAGAATTATGTCAAAGATGTTATCGTCTGTTTTTTCTTTGTGTGTGTTTGGTGTTGTGCCAAAGTGTGCGAAAACCAGAATGCCACCAATGATATAAGGATATAAATCACTGTAAGCTTAAGACAGTTTAAAGAACTGCAAAAGCATTAATACGCCATAGCATAAAATGGAGACGGTCCCGTGTTGATTAAGAACTTTTTCTTCCTGTGATTAATGTATTCTTGTTTTCGTTACTAGTGAAATATAATTTAGTGTTTTTGTCATCATATGAATATTCAGAATAAATAACTAGAGAAAAGTAATTCAAACGTAACAGTATTATTATTTCTGAAGTAAGTCTGTCAATTATGAATATACACTGTATTGACAGAAGTCACCGGACACCTAGAAGAGAAACACAACATAGAAAAGGAAAATTTAATGAGACAGAGACATAGGAGACAGCAAAACAGCACTGCTAATGCTAATCATAAAAAAATCTAGGCTGGGGTTTTAACATTCGAAACCCTATCCTGAACCGTGAAACATTTTATAGTAGGTTGCACAAAAAAATGTTGCTATATACACCATCTGCACCAGACTTGGAAACGAATCAAAAAGTTTGGATCCGTATGTCACATAACTGGACCCGCATCCGACCCGTAACTGACCCTGAGAAATCTGCTTTGAACTATAAATTCGAAATTGAATTTGTACTTATACATAATTAGGCATATATAAGGCATAACAAAGGTTACCGTTAATTTTCAAAACAGCTGTTGAAATTCCAAAGCACCTGAGGTTGCATTTAAGAAGAATCAAATACAAAAATCATCACAAATCTGAAAGCTGGAGCAACTGATTCGGAAAACCGAAAGAAGATATCTAATAACCAACCGGGAGAAAAAAGAGGATTATAGAACTATGGCAAGTTGCTATCTATGGCTTCATCAAGGGCTAGGCACAGATAACACCTCTCATACCTCTATAAAGACCAAAAGTGTAGGTTTCTGCACCAACCAGTTTGCTACAGAAACATCAAAATAATAATCACAAAACAATTAAAGAAAATACTAAAATAAAAAAATAACAAACCCACCCAAAAACAAATAAAAACCCCACAGATATCCTTCACTTTCCGAGACCCACAAGCACCAAACTCCCTCCCCCCAAAATAGAAGACAATATTCAAAATAAAATAAAAGGAAAGAATATTTTGGGTTCCTAATAAGTAAAGGTAACCACATCATCTTCTAAACCTTTATATCATACCTTTAATTTAGATGATCATTCAGTCACTGTGTTATTAAATTGAAGTAGGTATGCAATCCTAACACTATGCTTGAGAACAATTTTCTTAAGTGTGGCTTTTAAGAAAACCCTTGGAACCTGGTTATCAATAAACTGATTAGAAATTGAACATGCTGATTAAAATCTTCCTCCAAGCTGCAAATCCTGGACAACCTTAAAACTTGCTAGATAAAGACATTATCGATAACTTTGCTGGAGATATTACTCGACCACTTTATGAATTTTGAGATTAAAGTTGTTTCTCTTATCATACAAACTAATAACTGGGTTACCATCATTTAGATTAATAGACAAATCTAGAAAATCAAGTTCCCGAGTTTTATTTAACTTAAGGCAGCTTGGATATATAGCCGAAAAATCATTTTCAAGAACTCCAGAATTATTTGAGCAAAGATGGTCATTTATATATCTGTAAGTATGTAAATAGCTGTCACGTTTAAAAGAGTTGTTCTTGATAAACAGATATTCTTTGAAAAAAAAAACAGATTACAAACACTTGTGGAATGTGAACAAAGCATTGGAATTCCGTTAACTTGCTTGTAGTCCGAATCAGTTTCTCCAGCCTTCAGATTTGTGTTCTGTATATATAGTATCATCATCATCATGTCAACCATTATCAATCCACTGCTGGATGAAGGTCTCCCCAAGTTTCTTCCACAATTGTCTGACTTGAGCCTGTCTCCTCAATGTCGCTCCAACAAACTTTCAAATTCAATCCATCCATCTCTCATGGGGTCTTCTTCTGTGTCTTTTCTTGTTCCTCGGAATCCAGTCTAAAATTTCGGTTGTCCATCGGTGATCCGTTCTTCTGGCAACATGTCCAGCCCATTGCCATTTCAACGATTTCACTCTGGTCATGATGTCGTCCACTCCTGTCATTTCCCTTATCAACAAGTTCCTCTTCTTATCTTTCCTGGTTGCACCAAGCATGCATCTCTCCATCCGTCTGTTGTTTGCAGTCTTTGTATGTCTTTTTTAGTTGAGGTCCATGTCTCTGTTCCATACGTAAACACTGGCAAGATGCACTGATTAAACACTTTTCTTTTAAGGCATAAGGGCATACTGCTCTTAAAAATTATACTGTTTCTTCCAAAAGCACTCCAGGCAAGTTTTATACGTCGATTGATTTCTTCATGAATGTGACTCTCACTTGATATCTGCTGCCCAAGATAAATGTAGGTATCGGTTGTCTCAAGCTTTTCTCCATCAATCGATAAATCTTCGTTTCTTGTAAAAGCATTGTACATCACTTTTGTCTTCTGAAAGTTCATTTTTAATCCCACTTCTTTACTCTTCAACAAATTCCTGGATCATACTCTGCAGCTCTGAAGGGGGTAGTTGCAAAAATGACTACGTCATCAGCAAAACGAAGGTGAATTAAGTAATCTTCATTAACCTTTATCCCTTTGTTTTCCCAGTTCAATGATTGAAAGACATTTTGCAATGTGGCATTAAAGAGCTTGGGAGATATGGTGTCACTTTGTCTCACTCCCTTTCCAATTCTTATTAGCGCTGTATCCTCAAATATCCGAACCTTTGAACTTGAATTTCCATAAATGTTATTAATAATTCTAATGTATGCATTTTCAGCACCGCATGATTTCAAAGCCATTGTTACTGCTGATGGTTTCACAGAATCGAAGGCCTTTTCATAATCAATAAAAGCCATGCATAATGGGAGTTCATATTCTCTTGTTCTTTCAATTAGCTCTCTTAGTGCATGGATGTGATCTACAGTGCTGTACCACTCCTCAATCCAGCTTGTTCTCTTGGTTGGGCCATGTGTAGTGTTACCTTCAAACGATGTTAAAGAACCTTAGGAAAAATTTTATAAACCACTGAAAGGCGGCTGATGGGCCTGTAGTTCCTGAGATCCTCAACGTCACCCTTTTTATGTAGCAGGATCATTGTAGCATTATTCCAATCCTCAGGAATCTTCCCTTCATTCAGGCATCTGGTGAAAACTTGGGCGAGTGTAGTATCAATTTCCCCAATTGCTTCTTGTATAATGTCCACGGTAATTCCATCTTAATTGCATATGTAACGTTTCATGTTCTTAATTGCATATGAAACTTCTGCAGGGAGGATTGAAGAGACTTTGGTACTGGTACTTGTTGTAATTTCTCGATTAGGTGTGTCATCCCTTTCATATAGTTTTGAATAGAAATCTTTCACCCTTGTCAAAATTTCGCTTCTATTTCTTGTTACAGTACCATCTTCTTTTTTCAGAGCCATAATCAGTTTTCTTCCCTTACTGAGATGTCCTTTTGCTCTCTTCAGGCTTTGGTTGTTTTCAATTGCATTTCTCACTAGTTCACAATTGAATTTCCTTATGTCTTCAGTGATACTTTTTCGCACTGTCTTGTGCGAAAAAGTATCACTGAATATAGCTCTATATATTCCACGTAGGAAGTTATGTCTTTATTTGCCCTCATCTTTCTTCTTTTTTGCATCAACATTTTTTGTTTGTTTTTTTTTTTTTTTTGAAATTTTCTTCATATGTAACTTGTTCTTAGTACGACCTATTTTTGTTTCTGTTTCCATAAGAGCCTTGGTGAGTTCTTTGTTAACTTCAGAAATATCCACTTCTTCTGATGTTAGGTCTTCTAAAGCAGAGAATCTGTTCCTCAGTTCTAACTTGAAGGTACTGTATTATGATGTTTTTGAAGGTTGGTTATGTCAATACATTTTGTTTGTCTTATGAGCTTGCCACGTTCGAGTTTAGTGTTGAGGTGCATTCTACATCTCACCATTCTATGGTTACTACCTATGTTGAACTTGTTTAGTACACAGCAGTCTTCGACGACGAATTTTTTTATTACACATAATAAAATCAGTCTAAATCAATTTTTGTTACATATAATAAAATCAATATATATATATCATCATCATCATCATTGTCAACCATTATCAATCCACTGCTGGACGAAGGTCTCCCCAAGTTTCCTCCACAACGGTCTGTCTTGTGCCAGTCTCCTCCATGTCACTCCCGCATATTTACGAATTTCATCCACCCATCTCCCATGTGGTCTTCTTCTGGGTCTTTTCCTGTCCCTTGGAATCCAATCTAAAATTTCGGCTGTCCATCGATGGTCTGTCCTTCTGAGCATGCCATTCCAGGGATTTAACTCTGATCATGATGTCTTCCATTCTTGTCATTTTTTTGATCCACGAGTTCCTCTTCTTATCTCTCCTGGTTACACCAAGCATGCACCTCTCCATGCTGCTTTGAGTTGTCTGCAGCCTTTGTATGTCTTTTTTAGTTAAGGTCCACGTCTCTGCACCATACGTAAGCACTGGAAGGATGCATTGATCAAACACTTTTCTTTTAAGGCATAATGGCATATTGCTCTTCAAAATTATGCTGTTTCTTCCAAAAGCACTCCAGGCAAGTTTTGTACGCCGATTAATTTCTTCATCAATGTGACCTTCACTCATATCTGCTGTCCAAGATAAACGTACGTGTCTGTTATCTCCAGCTTTTCTCCATCAATCGATAAATCTTCATTTCTTGTAAAAGCATTGTACATCACTTTTGTCTTCTGAAAGTTCATTTTTAATCCCACTTCTTTACTCTTGTCAGCAAGTTCCCGGATCATACTCTGCAGCTCTGATGGGGTAGTTGCAAAAATGACTACGTCATCAGCAAAACGAAGGTGGGTTAGATAATCTTCATTAATCTTTATCCCTTTGTTTTCCCAGTTCAGTGATTGAAAGACATTTTCCAATGTGGCATTAAAGAGCTTCGGAGATATGGTGCCACCTTGTCTCACTCCCTTTCCAATTTTTATGTGTGTTGTATTTTCAAACAGCCTAATCTTTGCACTTGCATTTTCATAGATGTTATTAATAATATTAATGTATGCATCTTCAATACCGCAGGATTTCAGAGCCATTGTAACTGCTGATGGTTTCACCGAATCAAAGGCTTTTTCATAATCGATAAAAGCCATGCACAATGGAAGTTCATATTCCCTCGCTCTTTCAATTAGTTCTCTCAGTACGTGGATATGATCTATTGTGCTGTAGCCACTCCTGAATCCAGCTTGTTCTCTCGGTTGAGCCATGTCCAGTGTTACCTTCAAGCGGTGTGAAAGAACTTTAGTGAAGATTTTATAAACTACTGATAGGAAGCTGATAGGTCTGTAGTTTCCGAGATCCTCAATGTCCTCTTTCTTATGTAGCAGGATCATTGTAGCGGTGTTCCAATCCTCAGGACTCTTTCCTTCATTAAGGCATCGAGTGAAAATTTGGGCGAGTACTGTTTCGATTTCTCCACTTGCTTCTTGTATGATGTCTACAGTAATTCCATCTTCTCCTGGAGCTTTTCCCCGCTTCATGTTTTTGATTGCATGTGCAACTTCTGTTGGGAGGACAGGAAGAACTCTGGCACCTCCATCTAACCTTAGGTCTTTCTCCTCTGCGTTTCCATAAGTCCCAATTCACGTATCATCTGCTTTATTTCGCAACATAATCTCCATACCAGAGTCATCTTTTTCTTCTTGGACATTCTTTGAAATATCTGTTACCTTAACTATGTCGTTCATATCTCATTTCTAATTCTGTTATTAGCGGTGCTACTAAAACACTTGCAGTTCGCAATCTGTTTCCGCAACGTTTAGGCTTCTCCTCTGTCTCTCTCTCTCTCTCTCTCTCTCTCTCTCTCTCTCTCTCTCTCTCTCTCTGTCTGTCTTGTCACTGCGCAAGTCTCAGTCTTACAGCATCGCCGGTGGTACTTATTTTTCATGTGTTGGTTCGCGTCCTTTGCGTTTATCGACTCTCACCTTAACACGTCTGTTCGTTTGCGAACTTGTTACCATCGATGCCAAGTGCTAGCTATAAGGAATGCTGGGAAGACCCCGGATGTCTTAATGGCGTCGGCGGAAAAGCGTTCCAAAAGGCATATTTGTGTGCGAATTGTTATTCTAAAAGAATTATGTCAAAGATGTTATCGTCTGTTTTTTCTTTGTGTGTGTTTGGTGTTGTGCCAAAGTGTGCGAAAACCAGAATGCCACCAATGATATAAGGATATAAATCACTGTAAGCTTAAGACAGTTTAAAGAACTGCAAAAGCATTAATACGCCATAGCATAAAATGGAGACGGTCCCGTGTTGATTAAGAACTTTTTCTTCCTGTGATTAATGTATTCTTGTTTTCGTTACTAGTGAAATATAATTTAGTGTTTTTGTCATCATATGAATATTCAGAATAAATAACTAGAGAAAAGTAATTCAAACGTAACAGTATTATTATTTCTGAAGTAAGTCTGTCAATTATGAATATACACTGTATTGACAGAAGTCACCGGACACCTAGAAGAGAAACACAACATAGAAAAGGAAAATTTAATGAGACAGAGACATAGGAGACAGCAAAACAGCACTGCTAATGCTAATCATAAAAAAATCTAGGCTGGGGTTTTAACATTCGAAACCCTATCCTGAACCGTGAAACATTTTATAGTAGGTTGCACAAAAAAATGTTGCTATATACACCATCTGCACCAGACTTGGAAACGAATCAAAAAGTTTGGATCCGTATGTCACATAACTGGACCTGCATCCGACCCGTAACTGACCCTGAGAAATCTGCTTTGAACTATAAATTCGAAATTGAATTTGTACTTATACATAATTAGGCATATATAAGGCATAACAAAGGTTACCGTTAATTTTCAAAACAGCTGTTGAAATTCCAAAGCACCTGAGGTTGCATTTAAGAAGAATCAAATACAAAAATCATCACAAATCTGAAAGCTGGAGCAACTGATTCGGAAAACCGAAAGAAGATATCTAATAACCAACCGGGAGAAAAAAAGAGGATTATAGAACTATGGCAAGTTGCTATCTATGGCTTCATCAAGGGCTAGGCACAGATAACACCTCTCATACCTCTATAAAGACCAAAAGTGTAGGTTTCTGCACCAACCAGTTTGCTACAGAAACATCAAAATAATAATCACAAAACAATTAAAGAAAATACTAAAATAAAAAAATAACAAACCCACCCAAAAACAAATAAAAACCCCACAGATATCCTTCACTTTCCGAGACCCACAAGCACCAAACTCCCTCCCCCAAAATAGAAGACAATATTCAAAATAAAATAAAAAGGAAAGAATATTTTGGGTTCCTAATAAGTAAAGGTAACCACATCATCTTCTAAACCTTTATATCATACCTTTAATTTAGATGATCATTCAGTCACTGTGTTATTAAATTGAAGTAGGTATGCAATCCTAACACTATGCTTGAGAACAATTTTCTTAAGTGTGGCTTTTAAGAAAACCCTTGGAACCTGGTTATCAATAAACTGATTAGAAATTGAACATGCTGATTAAAATCTTCCTCCAAGCTGCAAATCCTGGACAACCTTAAAACTTGCTAGATAAAGACATTATCGATAACTTTGCTGGAGATATTACTCGACCACTTTATGAATTTTGAAATTAAAGTTGTTTCTCTTATCATACAAACTAATAACTAGGTTACCATCATTTAGATTAATAGACAAATCTAGAAAATCAAGTTCCCGAGTTTTATTTAACTTAAGGCAGCTTGGATATATAGCCGAAAAATCATTTTCAAGAACTCCAGAATTATTTGAGCAAAGATGGTCATTTATATATCTGTAAGTATGTAAATAGCTGTCACGTTTAAAAGAGTTGTTCTTGATAAACAGATATTCTTTGAAAAACAAGAACAGATTACAAACACTTGTGGAATGTGAACAAAGCATTGGAATTCCGTTAACTTGCTTGTAGTCCGAATCAGTTTCTCCAGCCTTCAGATTTGTGTTCTGTATATATAGTATCATCATCATCATGTCAACCATTATCAATCCACTGCTGGATGAAGGTCTCCCCAAGTTTCTTCCACAATTGTCTGACTTGAGCCTGTCTCCTCAATGTCGCTCCAACAAACTTTCAAATTCAATCCATCCATCTCTCATGGGGTCTTCTTCTGTGTCTTTTCTTGTTCCTCGGAATCCAGTCTAAAATTTCGGTTGTCCATCGGTGATCCGTTCTTCTGGCAACATGTCCAGCCCATTGCCATTTCAACGATTTCACTCTGGTCATGATGTCGTCCACTCCTGTCATTTCCCTTATCAACAAGTTCCTCTTCTTATCTTTCCTGGTTGCACCAAGCATGCATCTCTCCATCCGTCTGTTGTTTGCAGTCTTTGTATGTCTTTTTTAGTTGAGGTCCATGTCTCTGTTCCATACGTAAACACTGGCAAGATGCACTGATTAAACACTTTTCTTTTAAGGCATAAGGGCATACTGCTCTTAAAAATTATACTGTTTCTTCCAAAAGCACTCCAGGCAAGTTTTATACGTCGATTGATTTCTTCATGAATGTGACTCTCACTTGATATCTGCTGCCCAAGATAAATGTAGGTATCGGTTGTCTCAAGCTTTTCTCCATCAATCGATAAATCTTCGTTTCTTGTAAAAGCATTGTACATCACTTTTGTCTTCTGAAAGTTCATTTTTAATCCCACTTCTTTACTCTTCAACAAATTCCTGGATCATACTCTGCAGCTCTGAAGGGGTAGTTGCAAAAATGACTACGTCATCAGCAAAACGAAGGTGAATTAAGTAATCTTCATTAACCTTTATCCCTTTGTTTTCCCAGTTCAATGATTGAAAGACATTTTGCAATGTGGCATTAAAGAGCTTGGGAGATATGGTGTCACTTTGTCTCACTCCCTTTCCAATTCTTATTAGCGCTGTATCCTCAAATATCCGAACCTTTGAACTTGAATTTCCATAAATGTTATTAATAATTCTAATGTATGCATTTTCAGCACCGCATGATTTCAAAGCCATTGTTACTGCTGATGGTTTCACAGAATCGAAGGCCTTTTCATAATCAATAAAAGCCATGCATAATGGGAGTTCATATTCTCTTGTTCTTTCAATTAGCTCTCTTAGTGCATGGATGTGATCTACAGTGCTGTACCACTCCTCAATCCAGCTTGTTCTCTTGGTTGGGCCATGTGTAGTGTTACCTTCAAACGATGTTAAAGAACCTTAGGAAAAATTTTATAAACCACTGAAAGGCGGCTGATGGGCCTGTAGTTCCTGAGATCCTCAACGTCACCCTTTTTATGTAGCAGGATCATTGTAGCATTATTCCAATCCTCAGGAATCTTCCCTTCATTCAGGCATCTGGTGAAAACTTGGGCGAGTGTAGTATCAATTTCCCCAATTGCTTCTTGTATAATGTCCACGGTAATTCCATCTTAATTGCATATGTAACGTTTCATGTTCTTAATTGCATATGAAACTTCTGCAGGGAGGATTGAAGAGACTTTGGTACTGGTACTTGTTGTAATTTCTCGATTAGGTGTGTCATCCCTTTCATATAGTTTTGAATAGAAATCTTTCACCCTTGTCAAAATTTCGCTTCTATTTCTTGTTACAGTACCATCTTCTTTTTTCAGAGCCATAATCAGTTTTCTTCCCTTACTGAGATGTCCTTTTGCTCTCTTCAGGCTTTGGTTGTTTTCAATTGCATTTCTCACTAGTTCACAATTGAATTTCCTTATGTCTTCAGTGATACTTTTTCGCACTGTCTTGTGCGAAAAAGTATCACTGAATATAGCTCTATATATTCCACGTAGGAAGTTATGTCTTTATTTGCCCTCATCTTTCTTCTTTTTTGCATCAACATTTTTTGTTTGTTTTTTTTTTTTTTTTGAAATTTTCTTCATATGTAACTTGTTCTTAGTACGACCTATTTTTGTTTCTGTTTCCATAAGAGCCTTGGTGAGTTCTTTGTTAACTTCAGAAATATCCACTTCTTCTGATGTTAGGTCTTCTAAAGCAGAGAATCTGTTCCTCAGTTCTAACTTGAAGGTACTGTATTATGATGTTTTTGAAGGTTGGTTATGTCAATACATTTTGTTTGTCTTATGAGCTTGCCACGTTCGAGTTTAGTGTTGAGGTGCATTCTACATCTCACCATTCTATGGTTACTACCTATGTTGAACTTGTTTATACACAGCAGTCTTCGACGACGAATTTTTTTATTACACATAATAAAATCAGTCTAAATCAATTTTTGTTACATATAATAAAATCAATATATATATATCATCATCATCATCATTGTCAACCATTATCAATCCACTGCTGGACGAAGGTCTCCCCAAGTTTCCTCCACAACGGTCTGTCTTGTGCCAGTCTCCTCCATGTCACTCCCGCATATTTACGAATTTCATCCACCCATCTCCCATGTGGTCTTTTTCTGGGTCTTTTCCTGTCCCTTGGAATCCAATCTAAAATTTCGGCTGTCCATCTATGGTCTGTCCTTCTGGCAGTATGTCCAGCCCATTGCCATTTCAGGGATTTAACTCTGATCATGAGATCTTCCACTCTCGTCATTTTTCGGATCCACGAGTTTCTCTTCTTATCTCTCCTGGTTATACCAAGCATGCACCTCTCCATGCTTCTTTGAGTTGTCTGCAGCCTTTGTATGTCTCTTTTAGTTAAGGTCCACGTCTCTGCACCATACGTAAGCACTGGAAGGATGCATTGATCAAACACTTTTCTTTTAAGACATAATGGCATATTGCTCTTGAAAATTATGCTGTTTCTTCCAAAAGCTCTCCAGGCAAGTTTTGTACGCCGATTAATTTCTTCATCAATGTGACCCTCACTTGATATCTGCTGTCCAAGATAAACATACGTATCTGTTATCTCCAGTTTTTCTCCATCAATCGATAAATCTTCATTTCTTGTAAAAGCATTGAACATCACTTTTGTCTTCTGAAAGTTCATTTTTAATCCCACTTCTTTACTCTTGTCAGCAAGTTCCTGGATCATACTCTGCAGCTCTGATGGGGTAATTGCAAAAATGACTACGTCATCAGCAAAACGAAGGTGGGTTAGATAATCTCCATTAATCTTTATCCCTTGGTTTTCCCAGTTCAGTGATTGAAAGACATTCTCCAATGTGGCATTAAAGAGCTTCGGAGATATGGTGTCACCTTGTCTCACTCCCTTTCCAATTTTTATGTGTGTTGTATTTTCAAACAGCCGAATCTTTGCACTTGCATTTTCATAGATGTTATTAATAATATTAATGTATGCATCTTCAATACCGCAGGATTTCAGAGCCGTGGTAACTGCTGATGGTTTCACCGAATCAAAGGCTTTTTCATAATCGATAAAAGCCATGCACAATGGAAGTTCATATTCCCTCGCTCTTTCAATTAGTTCTCTCAGTACATGGATATGATCTATTGTGCTGTAGCCACTCCTGAATCCAGCTTGTTCTCTCGGTTGAGCCATGTCCAGTGTTACCTTCAAGCGATGTGAAAGAACTTTAGTGAAGATTTTATAAACTACTGATAGGAGGCTGATAGGTCTGTAGTTCCTGAGATCCTCAATGTCACCTTTTTTATGTAGCAGGATCATTGTAGCATTGTTCCAATCCTCAGGAATCTTCCCTTCATTAAGGCATCGAGTGAAAATTTGGGCGAGTACTGTTTCGATTTCTCCACTTGCTTCTTGTATGATGTCTATAGTAATTCCATCTTCTCCTGGAGCTTTCCCCCGCTTCATGTTCTTGATTGCATGAGCAACTTCTGCTGGGAGGACTGGAAGAACTCTGGTACCTTTCATGATGTCTGGAGTACATGTATCATCCCTTTCATATAATTTGGAGTAGAAATCTTTCACTCTTGTCAAAATTTCGCCTCTATTTCTTGTTATAGAACCATCTTCTTTTCTCAGAGCCATAATCTGTTTTCTTCCCTTACTGAGATGTCCCTTTGCTATCTTAAGGCTTTGGTTGTTTTCAATTGCTTTCCTCACTAGCTCACAGTTGAATTTCCTTACGTCTTCAGTGATACTTTTTCGTGTTGTCTTGCATAGCTCTATATATTCCACTTTGGAAGTCACATCTTCTTTAGTTGTCCTCATCTCTCTTCTTTTTTGCATCAACATTTTGGTTTTTCCTGATAATTTGTTCACATGCAACTTGTTCTTAGACCCAGCTAATTTTGTTGCTGTTTCCATTAGAGCTTTGGTTACTTTTCTGTTAACTTCCGAAATATCCACTTCTTCCGATGTTAGGCCTTCTAAAACAGAGAATCTGTTCTTCAGTTCTAACTTGAAAGTATTATGGTGTTTTTTAAGGTTGGTTATGTCAATACATTTTGTTTGTCTTATGAGCTTGCCACGTTCCAGTTTAGTGTTGAGGTGCATCTTACATCTCACCAATCTATGGTCACTACCTGTGTTGAACTTGTTCAGCACACTGCAGTCTTCGATGACGAATTTTTTGTTACACATAATAAAATCAATTTCACTTGTCGTTCCAATTGGATGTCTCCATGTCCATTTCCTGTGTGGCTTTTTCTTGAAAAAGGAGTTCGAGATGAAAAATCCTTCTGCCTCTGCAAACTCAACGAGAGTATTTCCACGATGGTTTCTGTTGCCGTGACCGAATTTACCTACTGAAGTTTCATTCTGTTGCCGTTGCCCTATTTTTGCATTGAAATCTCCCATAATTATCTTCAAGTGCTGCTTACCTTTATTATTTAGATGACGAATTTCCTCATAAAATTCTTCAATTTCTTCTTCAGGATGACTTGTGGTGGGTGCATAAGTTTGAATAATCTGCGCCTGGTATCTTCTCGATAGTTGGATAACGAGTCGTGCAGCTCTGTCAGAGGAACTTTCAACTTCTACCACTTTATCCTTCAGTTTCTTGTTTATTATAAATCCAACACCACTAGTTCTGCCAGTATCTGTCCCACGATAATAGAAGAGATGTCCACTTTTCAGTTCAATGAGATCTTCTCCTTTTCTCCTTACCTCACTTAGCCCGACGATGTCCCACTTGATCCTTTGTAGTTCCTCTTCCAATTCAAGAAGCCTTGAATCAGAAGATAGGGAGCGTCCGTTATAGGTAGCCAAGGTCAGCATCAAATGGCAGCCTAGTCCGGTCCTCCGGGGATTTTTAGCACCCTCTGCCTTCATGTCGCACTGGCCGCTGCCTTGGCCAGGTACATTCCAGCTGCCGGAGACTGAGGGCCAAGATTTAAGTTGTAGATATATATATATATATATATATATATATATATATATATATATATATATATATATATGGAAATACTCTCATTGAGTTTGCAGAGGCAGAAGGATTTTTCATCTTGAATTCCTTTTTCAAGAAAAAGCCTCACAGGAAATGGACATGGAGACATCCAATTGGGACGACAAGTGAAATTGATTTTATTATGTGTAACAAAAAATTCGTCATCGAAGACTGCAGTGTGCTAAACAAGTTCAACACAGGTAGTGACCATAGATTGGTGAGATGTAACATGCACCTCAACACTAAACTGGAACGTGGCAAGCTCATGAGACAAACAAAATGTATTGACATAACCAACCTTAAAAAACACCATAATACTTTCAAGTTGGAACTGAAGAACAGATTCTCTGCTTTAGAAGGCCTAACATCGGAAGAAGTGGATATTTTGGAAGTTAACAGAAAAGTAACCAAAGCTCTTATGGAAACAGCAACAAAATTAGCTGGGTCTAAGAACAAGTTGCATGTAAACAAATTATCAGGAAAAACCAAAATGTTGATGCAAAAAAGAAGAGAGATGAGGACAACTAAAGAAGATGTGACTTCCAAAGTGGAATATATAGAGCTATGCTAGACAGCACGAAAAAGTATCACTGAAGACGTAAGCAAATTCAACTGTGAGCTAGTGAGGAAAGCAATTGAAAACAACCAAAGCCTAAAGATAGCAAAGGGACATCTCAGTAAGGGAAGAAAACAGATTATGGCTCTGAGAAAAGAAGATGGTTCTATAACAAGAAATAGAGGCGAAATTTTGACAAGAGTGAAAGATTTCTACTCCAAATTATATGAAAGGGATGATACATGTACTCCAGACATCATGAAAGGTACCAGAGTTCTTCCAGTCCTCCCAGCAGAAGTTGCTCATGCAATCAAGAACATGAAGCGGGGGAAAGCTCCAGGAGAAGATGGAATTACTATAGACATCATACAAGAAGCAAGTGGAGAAATTGAAACAGTACCCGCCCAAATTTTCACTCGATGCCTTAATGAAGTGAAGATTCCTGAGGATTGGAACAATGCTACAATGATCCTGCTACATAAAAAAGGTGACATTGAGGATCTCAGGAACTACAGACCTATCAGCCTCCTATCAGTAGTTTATAAAATCTTCACTAAAGTTCTTTCACACCGCTTGAAGGTAACACTGGACATGGCTCAACCGAGAGAACAAGCTGGATTCAGGAGTGGCTACAGCACAATAGATCATATCCATGTACTGAGAGAACTAATTGAAAGAGCGAGGGAATATGAACTTCCATTGTGCATGGCTTTTATCGATTATGAAAAAGCCTTTGATTCGGTGAAACCATCAGCAGTTACCACGGCTCTGAAATCCTGCGGTATTGAAGATGCATACATTAATATTATTAATAACATCTATGAAAATGCAAGTGCAAAGATTCGGCTGTTTGAAAATACAACACACATAAAAATTGGAAAGGGAGTGAGACAAGGTGACACCATATCTCCGAAGCTCTTTAATGCCACATTGGAAAATGTCTTTCAATCACTGAACTGGGAAAACAAAGGGATAAAGATTAATGGAGATTATCTATCCCACCTTCGTTTTGCTGATGACGTAGTCATTTTTGCAACTACCCCATCAGATCTGCAGAGTATGATCCAGGAACTTGCTGACAAGAGTAAAGAAGTGGGATTAAAAATGAACTTTCAGAAGACAAAAGTGATGTTCAATGCTTTTACAAGAAATGAAGATTTATCGATTGATGGAGAAAAACTGGAGATAACAGATACGTATGTTTATCTTGGACAGCAGATATCAAGTGAGGGTCACATTGATGAAGAAATTAATCGGCGTACAAAACTTGCCTGGAGAGCTTTTGGAAGAAACAGCATAATTTTCAAGAGCAATATGCCATTATGTCTTAAAAGAAAAGTGTTTGATCAATGCATCCTTCCAGTGCTTACGTATGGTGCAGAGACGTGGACCTTAACTAAAAGAGACATACAAAGGCTGCAGACAACTCAAAGAAGCATGGAGAGGTGCATGCTTGGTATAGGAGAGATAAGAAGCATGGAGAGGTGCATGCTTACCAGGAGAGATAAGAAGAGGAACTCGTGGATCCGAAAAATGACGAGAGTGGAAGACATCATGATCAGAGTTAAATCCCTGAAGTGGCAATGGGCTGGACATACTGCCAGAAGGACAGACCATAGATGGACAGCCGAAATTTTAGATTGGATTCCAAGGGACAGGAAATGTCCAGTCCATTGCCATGTCCAGTCCATTGCCATTTATATATATATATATATATATATATATATATATATATATATATATATATATATCATCATCATCATCATCATTGTCAACCATTATCAATCCACTGCTGGACGAAGGTCTCCCCAAGTTTCCTCCACAACGGTCTGTCTTGTGCCAGTCTCCTCCATGTCACCCCTGCATACTTTCGAATTTCATCCACCCATCTCCCATGTGGTCTTCTTCTGGGTCTTTTCCTGTCCCTTGGAATCCAATCTAAAATTTCGGCTGTCCATCGATGATCTGTCCTTCTGGCAGTATGTCCAGCCCACTGCCATTTCAGGGATTTAACTCTGATCATGATGTCTTCCACTCTTGTCATTTTTCGGATCCACGAGTTCCTCTTCTTATCTCTCCTGGTTACACCAAGTATGCACCTCTCCATGCTTCTTTGAGTTGCCTGCAGCCTTTGTATGTCTCTTTTAGTTAAGGTCCACGTTTCTGCACCATACGTAAGCACTGGAAGGATGCATAGATCAAACACTTTTCTTTTAAGACATAATGGCATATTGCTCTTGAAAATTAGGCTGTTTCTTCCAAAAGCTCTCCAGGCGAGTTTTGTACGCCGATTAATTTCTTCATCAATGTGACCCTCACTTGATATCTGCTGTCCAAGATAAACGTACGTATCTGTTATCTCCAGCTTTTCTCCATCAATCGATTAATCTTCGTTTCTTGTAAAAGCATTGAACATCACTTTTGTCTTCTGAAAGTTCATTTTTAATCCCACTTCTTTACTCTTGTCAGCAAGTTCCTGGATCATACTCTGCAGCTCTGATGGGCTAGTTGCAAAAATGACTACGTCATCAGCAAAACGAAGGTGGGTTAGATAATCTCCATTAATCTTTATCCCCTTGTTTTCCCAGCTCAGTGACTGAAAAACACCCTCCAATGTGGCATTAAAGAGCTTCGGAGATATGGTGTCACCTTGTCTCACTCCCTTTCCAATTTTTATGTGTGTTGTATTTTCAAACAGCCTAATCTTTGCACTTGCATTTTCATAGATGTTATTAATAATATTAATGTATGCATCTTCAATACCGCAGGTTTTCAGAGCCATTGTAACTGCTGATGGTTTCACCGAATCAAAGGCTTTTTCATAATCGATAAAAGCCATGCACAATGGAAGTTCATATTCCCTCGCTCTTTCAATTAGTTCTCTCAGCACGTGGATATGATCTATTGTGCTGTAGCCACTCCTGAATCCAGCTTGTTCTCTCGGTTGAGCCATGTCCAGTGTTACCTTCAAGCGGTGTGAAAGAACTTTAGTGAAGATTTTATAAACTACTGATAGGAGGCTGATAGGTCTGTAGTTTCCGAGATCCTCAATGTCACCTTTCTTATGTAGCAGGATCATTGTAGCGGTGTTCCAATCCTAAGGAATCTTTCCTTCATTAAGGCATCGAGTGAAAATTTGGGCGAGTACTGTTTCAATTTCTCCACTTGCTTCTTGTATGATGTCTACAGTAATTCCATCTTCTCCTGGAGCTTTTCCCCGCTTCATGTTCTTGATTGCATGTGCAACTTCTGCTGGAAGGACTCAAGGAACTCTGGTACTGGTATCTTTCATGATGTCTGGAGTGCATGTATCATCCCTTTCATATAATTTGGAGTAGAAATCTTTCACTCTTGTCAAAATTTCGCCTCTATTTCTTGTTACAGAACCATCTTCTTTTCTCAGTGCCATAATTTGTTTTCTTCCCTTACTGAGATGTCCCTTTGCTATCTTTAGGCTTTGGTTGTTTTCAATTGCTTTCCTCACTAGTTCACAGTTGAATTTTCTTACGTCTTCAGTGATACTTTTTCGTACTGTCTTGCATAGCTCTATTGGATTCCAAGGGACAGGAAAAGACCCAGAAAAAGACCACATGGGAGATGGGTGGATGAAATTCGTAAATATGCGGGAGTGACATGGAGGAGACTGGCACAAGACAGACCGTTGTGGAGGAAACTTGGGGAGACCTTCGTCCAGCAGTGGATTGATAATGGTTGACAATGATGATGATGATGATGATATATATATATATATATATATATATATATATATATACTATAAAGATATATATATATAATTTTGACTCACACCTAGTACAACATAGAAAAGGTTATGTATATATATATATATATATATATTCTATAAAGAAGATACCTAAGCAAAAAAATACATATATAATTTTGACTCACGCATCTATGGCCTTGCAGAAACCCATTTCCAACTAGGTCTTTGTGGAAGTGAGAAAATGCAGAGTTTTTGCTGGTCCTTGATAAAGCCAAGGCTCAGTATTCTCGACACCTTCTACATTCAGTTGTTATATTTTATTTTTTTATCTTTTCTCCTTTTACTCACACAGGTAGATACATAACCTTTTCTATGTTGTACTAGGCGTGAGTCAAAATTATATATGTATTTTTTTGCTTAGGTATCTTCTTTATAGAATGTGAATTCTGAATTTTCAAAACTGCTGCGTTGCGCGTTTTGATCTTCAGGTTATTTTGCAACCTTCGTTTTAAATTCTAAAGTTTTTTCCTTAGTCTTCAGTTTTGCTCTTAAGTATATATATATATATGTACAGTCGAGTCACATTGTTGTGACCACCTCCTACTTTTGGCCAATGAAAAAAGGCACGTGTCGTGAGCTGGCTTGGAGGTTATACACTGCTGGACAATTGCTAAGAACGGATCATAAACGGCTATATAGCGCATAAAAAAGTAAGTGTGGTTGGATGCCAAGTGAAATAAAATAATGTCAAAATGCCAGGACATTACAAGAAAGACAATTTATTGTGCTCTAAAATCCAGAAGGCTTTGGAACGTGTTCAAGGGACAAACAGGCCACTTTGTGCAGAATACGTAAACGTGAAAAAAATGCAATTACCGTCCGCAGGCGTTCCCGCGTAAGACGTCAATACGGGATATGGCCACCATGGAGGGCGATGCAAGATTCCACACGTCGTGTCATGCTTTGCACAACATTATCAAGCAACTGTTAGGGTAATTTATCCCATTCCTTTGTCAGTGCACGGATGAGGGTGTCCTTGTTTATTGGAGGGCATTGGCGACCAGCAAGACTCCTCCCCAAAGCATCCCACACATTTTCAATGGGATTGAGATCTGGAGAGCGTGCTGGCCATACAAGGCATTGAATATCCTCGCTCTCAAGACACTCCTGGACAGCGACTGTTCGATGACATTTGCGTTGTCGTCCATAAAAATGAATCTATCACCGACAGCACCACGGAACATGCGAACATGAGGTAGCAGAACATCATTAATGTATCGTTGGCCAGTCATAGTCCCAGTTGGAAGCACATAGAGGGACGTACGGCCATTGATCATGATGCCAGCCCATACTATGACACTACATGTCGGATATCGGTCCCTTTCCTGTATGTTTGCTGGACAATATGCAGTACCACTATCACGCCAGATCAGTTGTCGTCGACAATCAGACGATAGACTGTATCTACTCTCATCTGAGAAGAGGACAGCAGACTAGTCGTTATCAGTCCAATTGCGATGTTGATGGCACCATTGCAAACGGGAGGTACGGTGACGTCTGGACAATGGAATGCACACAACAGGACGGCGGCGTATAGTCCTCCTTCATGCAAACGTCTGGCGACAGTTTTTCGGGAGATCCGCTTGCCAGTAGCAGCCATAAACTGATTTGCTACCTCACTAGCTGTGCTGTGCCGGTGTCTTTTTGTCTTTTTGTTGATAGCACTATGTAGTGTCGTACTGCGAACACGACCTCCCCCGTGATGTTTGCTACACTCTCCATTTGTTTGAAATGATTTCCAAAGCCTTGAAACAACACTGTGGCTGACGTCGAACTCACTGGCAACATCTGTTATTTTTCGCCCTTCTTCAATCTTGCCAATAATACGGGCACGCGTAAAATCATCTAGGTGATGTCGGGAAGACATACTGGAAATTGCAAGTTCGTCAATTGATTCTTTCCCTTTCAACTTTGCATTTGAACAACAATGGTCAATACGCGTCAAATCCTTTATATCTCTTATCAGCGCTATGACGTCACAAACAAGTTCGGCAATCCAAAATTTGCATACGCACAACACGTCTTACTGTATCCTGCACTTATGCTAAGTTCCACATTTTCCTGCCTTCCATTTTATGGTTGCTATCGTTGCTATTGTCATCCGTCCTTAGCAATTGTCCGGCAGTGTATAAGGTGTGCTGCAGGAAATCTGAAAACATATCACTCGTTGTCATGAATAAAAGGAGCGATTTATCAGATTTGCAAAAAGGAATGATTATCGGCTTTCGGGCCAAATGTGGCAGTATTTCTAAAATAGCGCAGTTTGTGAACTGTTCGCATGCTGCTGTGGTTAAAATGTATAGTGATTGGAGAAATGGCACCATTGCGAATAAGCGATGTGAAAACTGCTGAGCACCACGTGCCATTGATGTGAGAGGTGAACGTCGGCTACGAAGGCGCATGAGGGCCGATCGACACGCTACAGTGGAGCAACTCACTGGCCGAATGAACCAGGGGGCTACCGGAAGTGTGTCTAAAACGACGGTTCAGTGAACCCTGCTGCGTATGGGGTTCTGATGCAGACGGATGGTCACTGCACCTATGCTAACGAAGGTGCATCGGCAGACAAGGTTAAAATTTGCACGGTAGTTTTGGAACTGGATCTCCGCTGGTTGGCAAAGTATTGCCTTCTCCGATGAGTCACGTTTTCTGCTTCATCGATGGAACGGATGGACTTTGGCGTATAAAGCGAGAAACATCGGAGAACAAACACTTTTCAACTATTGCTGAAAGATCACAAGCTGGTGGGGGAAGCGTTACGGTCTGCGGAATGTTTCCGTGGCATTCTCTGGGTCATCCACTCATACCTGTGGAAGGCACTGTGGACCGAATTCGTTATGAATTAATCCTTGCACACCACGACACTCATACACGCAGATTGTCTTCTCTGGGGCGGATGGAATCTTCCAGTACGACAATAAAACGTGGCATACAGCTAGAAATGTCCGAAAGTGGTTGAAAGAGCACTATGAAGACTTCAACGTACTTCCCTGGACCCCTAATTTCCCAGCTTTAAACCCAGTTGAGCATCTGTGGGACCACCTTGATCGTGTTGTTCGCCCTATGGATCCTCCACCACGCACCCTCCAGCAGCTATCAGATGCACTACAGTCAGCATGGCTCCACATACTTGTGAACACCGAGCACTTTATTGAGTCACTCCCAGCCAGTCTAGCTGCTGTCTGCGCTGCACACGGCGGTTACTCTGGATATTAGCTGGTGGTCACAAAAATGTGACTCGACCGTGTATAACCAAACAACAAGACGAACTTTTAACCAGAGCCAAATACAAGAGAGAGAAAAATTAAAATTTCAATGCATACAAGGAGGGAAAAACAAGCAAAAATGGCGGAAAACTTTGAAAATGTTGATCTTTGGCTTTATGAAGGACCAGCAAAACACAACATTAACTCATCTCTACAAAGACGTAGTTGAACATGGCTTTCTGCTATGTCATATATGCATTTTAAGTACTAATGACTCCCACGAAATCAAAAAACACCTTCTAAACCAAGAAAAGATAAAAGTTAAATTTGTCAATCCATATATGACATACTTGGCCCAACCCACAACAGCCCATCGTCAACAAAACCAAGAAGACCTAATACAGAGCCAATCATTAAAAAACATAAAAATTGCCGTGAGACACGTTGAGACTTAATACAAAAGAAATATAATACAAGTACCTGGAAATTGTATTAAGTCTCAACGTTTTTCATGGCAATTTGTTTTTTAATGATTGGCTTTGTATTAGGTTTTCTTGTTTCTTGGTTTTGTTGACGATGGGTCGTTGTGGCTTGAGCCAAGTATGTCATATATGGACTGCTAAATTTAACTTTTACCTTTTCTTGGTTTTAGAAGGTGTTTTTTTTTCATTTCGTGGGAGTCATTAGTACTCAAAATGCATATATGACATAGCAGAAAGCCGTATTCAACTAGGTCTTTGTACAGATGAGTTAATGTGTTTTGCTGGTCTTTGCTAAAGGCAAAGTTCAACATTTTCAAAACTTTCTGCAATTTTTGCTTGGTTTTTCCTGCTTGTATGCATTGTATTTTTAATTATTTTTTTTTCTCCTGTATTTAGCTCTGGTTAAAAGTTAGTCTTGTTGTTTTCCTGAGAATTCTTCTCTGCTGCTTTTACGCATTTCGGTTTTCAGGTCTAAAAATTTTTGAAATTATTTTTTTTCGTTTATGATGCTAGTTTACCGCTATATACAGTATATATATATATATATATACTGTATTAGGAGTATGCTAGAGTTTCCGCCGTTTTTAGGAGAAAGGAGACAGAAACACTCAGGAAACCAGTGCACATTTATTGAACAAAATATTGGAAGTTAGCATCAATGACCTTTTGCCCTTTTTTAGGCAACAAATTAATGCCCCTGTGATAGAAGTACTCAGCTGTTGAGCAGAAGAACGCAGTGACGAAATTTTACACCTCTGGAACTGTGGTGAACCGCTGTTGGGCTAGGGCATGTTGCATAGAGCGAAATAGATGAAAGTCTGAGGGTGCGATGTCCGGGGAGTAAGCCGGGCGCGGTAAAACCTCCCAGTGTAACTGTTCAAGGGTTGATTTCGTGGCGGTACCGACATGTGGTCTGGCATTATCGTGTAACAGGATGATTGGGCGCTGTCCTTTGCCTGTCCATGGGCATTTTTGCTCGATTTCACAGTTCAGTTTCATCAACTGATCGCTATATTGTTGTGCAGTGATTGCTCCGCCCAGTTTCAACAGTTCAAAGTACAGCACTCCATACATATCCCACCACACACAACAGCAGCTCCTTTTTTCGCCGTGGATATCCTGTTTTGCAGTGGATGTTGATGGCTGGCCTGGGTCGACCCAGGATCGCTTGCGTACGGAGTTATCGCAATAGACCCATTTTTCATCTCCGGTGACAACCTTCCACAAGAAATTCTTCCCTTGAAACTTCTTCAGCAACGACATGCAGATTCCCAATCGTTGGCCAATATTGCGCTCCGTTAATGTATGGGGAACCCACTTACCAATCTTCTGGATCTTCCCCAAGGCCTGTAGACGCCGTACCACCGTCGATTGAGCCACTTTCAAACGTTTCGCCAGTTGCGTGGTCGATTGTGTGGCATCCTCTTGCAACAGCGATTCCAGTTCCTCGTCTGCGAGTTCCTGCGGTCTACCTTCACGTGGCTTGTCTTCTAAGCTTAGATAACCTTTCTTAAACTTGGCAAACCATTCTCGACACGTCCGCTCACCCATAACCGTTTCGCCATACGCCTGACATATTCAACCGTATGCTTCACTCGCACTTTTCCCTAAATTAAACATGCATTTAGGGAAAAGATATGAATTTAGGGAAAAGATAGCGCAATATATATATATATACATATATATATATATATATGGGATGTAAGGTCAGGTGATGCGTAACATCACAGCCTCTCCTTGACAAATGTCAACCCCGCCTTCTCGTGGTGCATCCTGTTCCCACTAAAGGGGCTCTGACGACCGCCCATAGCGGTATAACTATACCATCGGGATTAGAGGAAATTCTATCCCACACTCACCAACCCGCTTGGCCAGCGTGGTGAGTTATGGCCAAACCCCTCCAAAATGATTCCACAACTTAAATCTTGGCCCTCAGTCTCCGGCAGCTGGAATGTACCTGGCCAAGGCAGCGGCCAGTGCGACATGAAGGCAGAGGGTGCTAAGAATCCCCGGAGGACCGGACTAGGCTGCCATCTGATGCTGACCTTGGCTACTTACAATGGACGCTCCCTATCTTCTGAATCAAGGCTTCTTGAATTGGAAGAGGAACTACAAAGGATCAAGTGGGACATCGTGGGGCTAAGTGAGGTAAGGAGAAAAGGAGAAGATCTCATCGAACTGAAAAGTGGACATCTCTTCTACTATCGTGGGACAGATACTGGCAGAACTAGTGGTGTTGGATTTATAATAAACAAGAAACTGAAGGATAAAGTTGTAGAAGTTGAAAGTTCCTCTGACAGAGCTGCACGACTTGTTATCCAACTCTCGAAAAGATACCAGGCTCAGATTATTCAAACTTATGCACCCACCACAAGTCATCCTGAAGAAGAAATTGAAGAATTTTATGAGGAAATTTGTCATCTAAATAATAAAGGTAAGCAGCACTTGAAAATAATTATGGGAGATTTCAATGCAAAAATAGGGCAACGGCAACAGAATGAGACTTCAGTAGGTAAATTCGGTCATGGCAACAGAAACCAGCGTGGAAATACTCTCGTTGAGTTTGCAGAGGCAGAAGGGTTTTTCATCTTGAACTCCTTCTTCAAGAAAAAGCCACACAGGAAATGGACATGGAGACATCCAAATGGGACGACAAGTGAAATTGATTTTATTATGTGTAACAAAAAATTCGTCATAGAAGACTGCAGTGTGCTAAACAAGTTCAACACAGGTAGTGACCATAGATTGGTGAGATGTAAGATGCACCTCAACACTAAACTTGAACGTGGCAAGCTCATAAGACAAACAAAATCTATTGACATAACCAACCTTAAAAAACACCATAATACCTTCAAGTTAGAACTGAAGAACAGGTTCTCTGCTTTAGAAGGCCTAACATCGGAAGAAGTGGACATCTCTGAAGTTAACAGAAAAGTAACCAAAGCTCTTATGGAAACAGCAACAAAATTAGCTGGGTCTAAGAACAAGTTGCATGTGAACAAATTATCAGGAAAAACGAAAATGTTGATGCAAAAAAGAAGAGAGATGAGGACAACTAAAGAAGATGTGACTTCCAAAGTGGAATATATAGAGCTATGCAAGACAGTAAGAAAAAGTATCACTGAAGACGTAAGGAAATTCAACTGTGAACTAGTGAGGAAAGCAATTGAAAACAACCAAAGCCTAAAGATAGCAAAGGGACATCTCAGTAAGGGAAGAAAACAGATTATGGCACTGAGAAAAGAAGATGGTTCTGTAACAAGAAATAGAGGCGAAATTTTGACAAGAGTGAAAGATTTCTACTCCAAATTATATGAAAGGGATGATATATGCACTCCAGACATCATGAAAGATACCAGTACCAGAGTTCCTCCAGTCCTTCCAGCAGAAGTTGCACATGCAATCAAGAACATGAAGCGAGGAAAAGCTCCAGGAGAAGATGGAATTACTGTAGACATCATACAAGAAGCAAGTGGAGAAATCGAAACAGTACTCGCCCAAATTTTCACTCGATGCCTTAATGAAGGAAAGATTCCTGAGGATTGGAACACCGCTACAATGATCCTGCTACATAAGAAAGGTGACATTGAGGATCTCGGAAACTACAGACCTATCAGCCTCCTATCAGTAGTTTATAAAATCTTCACTAAAGTTCTTTCACACCGCTTGAAGGTAACACTGGACATGGCTCAACCGAGAGAACAAGCTGGATTCAGGAGTGGCTACAGCACAATAGATCATATCCACGTGCTGAGAGAACTAATTGAAAGAGCGAGGGAATATGAACTTCCATTGTGCATGGCTTTTATCGATTATGAAAAAGCCTTTGATTCGGTGAAACCATCAGCAGTTACAATGGCTCTGAAAACCTGCGGTATTGAAGATGCATACATTAATATTATTAATAACATCTATGAAAATGCAAGTGCAAAGATTCGGCTGTTTGAAAATACAACACACATAAAAATTGGAAAGGGAGTGAGACAAGGTGACACCATATCTCCGAAGCTCTTTAATGCCACATTGGAGGGTGTTTTTCAGTCGCTGAGCTGGGAAAACAAGGGGATAAAGATTAATGGAGATTATCTAACCCACCTTCGTTTTGCTGATGACGTAGTCATTTTTGCAACTACCCCATCAGAGCTGCAGAGTATGATCCAGGAACTTGCTGACAAGAGTAAAGAAGTGGGATTAAAAATGAACTTTCAGAAGACAAAAGTGATGTTCAATGCTTTTACAAGAAATGAAGATTTATCGATTGATGGAGAAAAGCTGGAGATAACAGACACGTACGTTTATCTTGGACAGCAGATATCAAGTGAGGGTCACATTGATGAAGAAATTAATCGGCGTACAAAACTTGCCTGGAGAGCTTTTGGAAGAAACAGCATAATTTTCAAGAGCAATATGCCATTATGTCTTAAAAGAAAAGTGTTTGATCAATGCATCCTTCCAGTGCTTACGTATGGTGCAGAGACGTGGACCTTAACTAAAAGAGACATACAAAGGCTGCAGACAACTCAAAGAAGCATGGAGAGGTGCATGCTTGGTGTAACCAGGAGAGATAAGAAGAGGAACTCGTGGATCCGAAAAATGACAAGAGTGGAAGACATCATGATCAGAGTTAAATCCCTGAAATGGCAATGGGCTGGACATACTGCCAGAAGGACAGATCATCGATGGACAGCCGAAATTTTAGATTGGATTCCAAGGGACAGGAAAAGACCCAGAAGAAGACCACATGGGAGATGGGTGGATGAAATTCGAAAGTATGCAGGGGTGACATGGAGGAGACTGGCACAAGACAGACCGTTGTGGAGGAAACTTGGGGAGACCTTCGTCCAGCAGTGGATTGATAATGGTTGACAATGATGATGATGATGATGATATATATATATATACTATCAGCCACCTATCAGTGGTTTATAAAATCTTCACTAAAGTTTTTTCACACCGCTTGAAGGTAACACTGGACATGGCTCAACCGAGAGAACAAGCTGGATTCAGGAGTGGCTACAGCACAATAGATCATATCCACGTACTGAGAGAGCTGATTGAAAGAGCGAGGGAATATAAACTTCCATTATGCATGGCTTTTATTGATTATAAAAAGGCCTTTTATTCGGTGAAACCATCATCAGTTACAATGGCTTTGAAATTCTGCGGTATTGAAGATGCATACATTAATATTATTAATAACATCTATGAAAATGAAAATGGAAAGATTCTGCTATTTGAGCTAACAACACCCATAAAAATTGGAAAGGGAGTGAGACAAGGCGACACTATATCTCCCAAACTCTTTAATGCCACTTTGGAAAATGTCTTTTAATCACTGAACAGGGAAAACAAAGGGATAAAGATTAATGGAGATTATCTAACTCACCTTCGTTTTGCTGATGACGTAGTCATTTTTGCAACTATCCTGTCAGAGCTGCAAATTATGATCCAGGAACTTGCTGACAAGAGTAAAGAAGTGGGATTAAAAGTGAATTTTCAGAAGACAAAAGTGATGTACAATGCTTTTACAAGAAATGAAGATTTAACGATTGATTAAGAAAAGCTGGAGATAACCAATACCTACATTTATCTTGGACAGCAGATATCAAGTGAAGGTCACATTGATGAAAAAATTAATTGGCGTATAAAACTTGCCTGGAGAGCTTTTGGAAGAAACAGCATAATTTTCAAGAGCAATATGCCATTATGTCTTAAAAGAAAAGTGTTTGATCAATGCATTCTTCCAGTGCTTACGTATGGTGCAGAGACGTGGACCTTAACTAAAAGAGACATACAAAGACTGCAGACAACTCAAAGAGGGATGGAGAGGTGCATGCTTGGTGTAACCAGGAGGGATAAGAAGTGGAACTCGTGGATCAGAAAAATGACAAGAGTGGAAGACATCATGATCAGAGTAAAATCCCTGAAATGGCAATGGGATGGACATACTGCCTGAAGGACAGACCATTGATGGACAACTGAAATTTTAGACTGGATTCCAAGGCACAGGAAAAGACCCAGAAGAAGACCACAGGGGAGATGTGTGAATGAAATTCAAAAGTATGCGGTAGTAACATGGAGGAGACAGGCACAAGACAGACCGTTGTGGAAGAAACTTGGGGAGACCTTCGTCCAGCAGCGGATTGATAATGGTTGATGATATATATATACACACACAAGGTCTGTCCGGAAAGTAATGAGACTCATTCAACAACAGACGTTTAATTAAAGGTATACTTACATAACATTAAAATTCTTTGAAATAACATCCCTGAACATCAATACTCCTCTACCAGCGGTTGTGCCACGCCGCTTAGCTTTCCTGGAAGTCGGGAACAGGGATCGCTTTCAAAGCACTCGTCGCGGCAGTTTGCACGTTTGTAACAGTTCCAAAATCGTGTCCTTTGAGGATGGATTTGAGCCGGGGAAACAAAAAAGAAGTCAGCCGAGGCCAAGTCCGGGCTGTAGGGAGGTTGGGGAAACGTTGCCACGTTGTGTTTCGACAGAAACTTCCTCACTCTCAGCGACGCATGGCTTGGCTCATTATCGTGGTGAAGAACCCAAGTGTTAGTGAACACAGGGCAAACGCGCGCAACCCTGTTCTTCATCCGTTGAAGCACTTCCTCGTAAAATGCAGCGTTGACCGTTTGTCCGGGTGTTACGAACTCCTTATGGACCACGCCTTTACAGTCAAAGAAGAGAATCAGCATCGATTTCATCTTCGATTTGCACATTCGAGTCTTCTTTGGTCGAGGAGACTCGAGGGTGTGTCACTCTGAGCTCTGTCTTTTCGTCTCCAGATCGTACTCAAAGACCCACGTTTCATCACCTGTTATCACTTTCTCCAAAAAACCAGGTTCACTCCTCACACGGTCCACAAGCTCACGAGAAATCGACACACGGTTGTTCCTCTGTTCATCGGTCAAAACCTTAGGAACCAATTTGGCGCAAACTTTCCGCATCTGCAATTCTTGCGTGATGATTTCATGCACAATGGATTTCGCGAGTGCCACGTGCTCTGCTACCAATCTAACACTCAAACGTCGGTCAGAGTCCAAAACCGCCTTCACCTTTTCCACATTGTCCGAAGTGTGAGACGTTGAAGGGTGCCCAGGGCGTGGCTCATCCTCGATGCTCTCTGTTCCCTCTGTGAACGTTTTGGGCCACAGAAACACTTGTGCTTCCGATAAAGCATCCTTCCCGTAGGCTTTCTGTATCATAGCGTCTCGGTCGCGGATTTTTCAAGTTTAACACAAAGCGTCACCGCGTATCGCTGTTCGACACTCTTCTGCATTTTGACCGTTACGCGACGCTCACACAGCTGTCCACTTCGCAAGCGATCCTCACACTGTAAAATCTCAGAACCAACTGACGAGACATCGATCGTTTACCTAACATACCCCGCCACCCGTAATACCCGGAGACTTCGCCCTCCGGCCCTTCTGATTGGCCCAGGAAAAGTGGTCTCATAACTTTCCGGACAAACCCTGTGTGTGTGTACACACACACAGGGCGTTAAAAAATTCTCCGCAGTGGGTATCGTAGGTTATATCGATGTATTACCGGGGAACGTATGATATAAGTACAATTTACTCAGGAAATGTTAAAACTGTCGTCCTTCATTGCAAAACATAACCTAACAGTTTTGCACATGTTTTCAAAATTCCCTTGGCAATAATGTTAAGGCTGTTTCTGTTCCACTTAATTCTGATGGCGTTGCAGTCAAAAATTTTGAATTAAGTAACTTGTATGTTTAATTTCAGCTTTTGCTGGGTTTTTTTTTTATCAAGCTTTAGCATATGTTTCACGGCAACACCAATTTTCACAAGTTTGTGATGAGTTGAAAGTCTCCAAAATGTGGATGTTGATTTCATCATTGCCCTTCAGGAGAAAGGAACACTCATGAAATCAACATTCACATTTTGGAAACTTTCAACTCATCACAAACTTGTGAAAATTGGGTGTTGCTGTGTAACATATTCTGGTTATTTTAATGAGACGAAACAACTTCCAGCATTCACTCTTCCCCTTTTTGCTTTCAGCAAGGATGTATTTGTTCGCCTCGGCGTTTTTTGCAATCTCCTTAATATTAAATTCATCCATATTAACAAATAAGGAATTAATTCCGACACAACATTCAATGGAAACAGAAAGTTAGCACGTCAAATGAAAACCTCTGAATGTTCAATGCAAAAGATGCGATGTGAAAAGTGACTAACTGTCTTACAGTGTGACACGCGGGGTGCGAGACAGTGAATCACCAGAGAAGCAGACCAAACAATCACTCTAAAACCAAACGCAAAGGAAGTATCGTTTTACGATATGGTGTCTGTGCATATAATTCAAGACTACACACTTGTGATGTTAATTAAGAATAGATTATCAACCTTTATTTACAATTAAAAGCTTTATTAGCATCGACTATAGTTTCACACCGCTTCTGGCTCGGCTGCATCTGGACGAACGGAGCGTAAACATTCAAATCACTGTGACATCATAAGAGTTCTGACGGTCACGGTTTTTGGGTGAGTTGTTCCCACGCGCTTGAAAGAAATGGAGTCGACGTCATGTCGTTGACAAGCAGTGAAGAGTTCCGGTATATGTGAAAAGCTTCTAATACATTAAGCTTGATCGTTGAATCAGGTTTATCAATGAGCGTAGCGTTTCCAAACAGAAATTTATGGTTCTTTTCGTGACAATGCTGGGCTATAGACGACTTCTTCAGTCCACAATTCCGTACGTAGAAACTATGGTCGATGCCAATACAGCTTTTAATTGTGAATAAACGTTGATAATTTATTCTGGTGTCTGTGTGTCTGGCGTCGGCATCGTATCGTCGGTCGGTGGACATCTTCTTTACTTTAAGAAAGAATCGACAATGTTTTTGCATGACAAATCCTTTTCCACTCTTCTGGCAACATTATCGAGCGCAAAATTTCACAGTAGGCCTATACATTTTTCTTTTCAAAAATAAAACTGAAATAAAACCGGACGAAGTCGGGTCAGGAACACCTTGACCGGACCAGTTTGACCCGTGACCTGTTTCCATCTCTGAGCTGCACTACTTTTGGAGCAAAGGTAAAAACATTGTACCATGCATGAAACATACATAAACATGATTCAATGGGTATAACTTCGCACCACCATTCAGGTTCGAAACCGCACTATGGTGTATAAATACTTCATGATTTTGTGTATTTCATGCATCACACAATTTTTTTTTGGGGGGGGGGGTGTTTTATTGGAGGTTTAACGACCACCATGAGCAACTCAATGAGCTATAAAGCAGTCACCCGTCCCCAATTTAGGGTTGCTGGTTCCAGAAAAGGGAGAGAGCCAGCGTGGTAAGATAAATACAACATCCATGCCTCACCGGGATTCGAACCCGGACCCATCGCGGCCAAACTTGAGGGGGGGGTGTTTTATTGGAGGTTTAACGACCACCATGAGCAACTCAATGAGCTATAAAGCAGTCACCCGTCCCCAATTTAGGGTTGCTGGTTCCAGAAAAGGGAGAGAGCCAGCGTGGTAAGATAAATACAACATCCATGCCTCACCGGGATTCGAACCCGGACCCATCGCGGCCAAACTTGAGTCCCACGACTCATTTCAGATTACTCAAAATCACGCTGCAAAGCAAAGAGTTTTGATTAAAATACCACGAATCGCATCAAAATAAAACCAACGCTGTAATAAAAACACAGAAGTCTATTACAGGATTTCAATTTATGTACCATTGTTATACATGTTTATTAGTGCTTTGGAAAATACATTTCTCGCACACAAATTGGTCTTATCAGGATTCCAGTCACTGTTCTCAACAAATCCAAGGTGTCACTGTCTTAGCAAGATATTGATGGTTTTACAATTTGAACTGAATTTGATACAGGTGACTTATACAAAAGAATACAAATAAAAAAAATTGTACAAATAAAGAATGTTTCACTAGAAGGTAAATTTTTATTTCGCTCTAGAACTACTTGTATCTTTCAACCATTTAACAGTAAGTAGTGTAGTATTGTTTTTTTATGCACAGATAAATTGCAAAATGTAAGTGGTCAACCATTATGTGGTGATAAGAATATAGGTAATAAAAATATTAAGAATATCCAGTAACATTTACTCGAATATTTTTGAGCAAATGTTGCATACATTTTAAAAATGCACTTGTACACTATCTACCAACAAGTAATTGGACCCCCTGCAATCGACGATATCTGCGGTCCTGATACACGTCACGGCCGCCGCCGTTAAATATTGTGTGGGAAACAACAACGCAACCAGTCGCACGCAAGATGCCACGCAGTTCGGAGCTCTCTGATTTCGAGAAAGGTGTAATCGTCGGGTATCACAGAAATGGCTGATCCATGCGTGACATATCCAGCGAGTTTAAGTACCCAAAATCGACAGTGGCCTACGTGATTGGCAAGTGGAAGATGAGAGGTGACTGTCGGAATGTGCCCCGACCCGGCAGACCCACAAAACTGGGAGTTAGAGACCGACGGGTGCTGACCAGAGAAATTCGGAAGAACCGCACCAAATCGATGGGCCACATCCGCGAGGAGTTTCAACAGGCATCCGGGAGTGTTCTTTCGATGAATATCATCCGTAAGGAAGCCTGTCTGCTCGGTTATCATGGATGTAGTGCCGCCCACAAGCCTTTGATCACCAAGTCCAATAGCGCTGCTCGGCTAACGTTGAGCAAAGAATGTCGACAGTGGACCGTTGAACAGTGGAAACAGGTTCTCTGGAGCGACGAATCAAGGTTCATCCTCTACCGTTCGGATGGCAGGGTCTGGGTTTCGCGTCTGCCTGGAGAACGCCTCCTGCCGGAATGTATTGTGCCGACTGTGAAGTTCGGCGGCGGTGGAATTATGCTATGGGGGTGTTTCTCCTGTTATGGCAAGGGACCCTTGGTCGCAATTCCTGGTAGACTCAACGCAGAGTCTACTAGGACTTAAGGGGTGCCCCCACCGTCCGAAATCGGTGAAGGAACTGACCTGTCTTCTCCAAGCCGAGTGGAAGAAAATACCGCTAGCCGTCGTACAACGCCTGGTTGAGAGTATGCCCCGGAGGGCCTCAGCTGTAATCGCCGCTCGTGGAGGCTCCACCAACTATTGAAGATGAATAAACTTCGATTTCCTTTGCTATCACAGGTGTCCAATTACTTGTTAGTAGATAGTGTATAAAAAAATTCGTAACCCCCCCCCTTCCCCAGAAAAAAATTCTGAGCACTCCACTGCCTGACCCCCCAGTACTTTCTCCCTCTGGTGTCAGGAACCAACAGCCTAGGGACGGGTGACTACTTAAATAACCTTTAGGCCCGTTTCACATAGGTGGAAAAAAACGCCCGACGGATGAGCAGGAACCAAATCCGTGGCTCCCTGTGCGACAGCATTTTTTTCCCACACCCTCTGTCAGGAATGATTGTTTTATTGCTGTAGCGGACGATCCGCTGACCGCCTGTGTGTACGTTTTACCTTACACATACGCAGTGGCGTACTCAGAAATTAATTTTGGGAGGGTGCATATCGTCGCCGCAATGTCAAAACCACGAATGCGCAATTTTGCAGTTTGAATTATCTCTATTTAAAAATTAAATTTCATCAAAGGATCACTTCTGCAATTACTTCAGACTGTTCAAGCACTGCACATTACATTTACATCAAGTTGCTTTGCATTATGCATCAGTGAATAAAATGTTATATAATCCAAAGTAATCGAGGTAGTTGCCTTCAATGCACGATCTTAATAACAAGAGTCACTCACAATACAAATTTAAATTCGTTGGCTGAATTTAAAGATTTTATTGTATATACAAATATAAGAACTTTCGGGTTTCCCTATAGAACCCATCATCAGATACAGAAGAAGGAATAAGTTTAAATAGAGTGTTACGTGACATAATATAGATATCAGATATTAATATGACATAATGTCACGTGGCATCAGATTGTCAAACAACGTGGCATGTATCATGAAATAAAGAAAATAAAGAAAATGGAATGCAGGTATACATAAAATACTGCATGGTATAAATAAAGGAAGGTTAGTAGGTAACTAAATTAATTGTGTTGTTCTCATGTGGAGATAGAACAAGGAGCACTATCGCAGAAATCGAGATTAAGTGATTTCGTCCTCAGTTTGCCTCGTATTCGGACCTGTAAATAGTTTCCAGATTGTAGGTATAGATACTGGAACATTGTCATTACAGCGTAAATGTCTCTGAGTAGAAATTATAAGGCTCTCAGTGAACAGCAATTGGTTAACCTAATACCATTCATTACCTTGGGTAAGCAACTTGTAATGTTTTTTTCTTCATTACGAACATTATTAGATAGCATTGAAGCCCGTCATACCTCAAAACTTTGTTCGTTGGTTACATCTAGATAACGCAGAGCTACTAGATCCAAAACCCACGAGGCAAAAATGCCTTTACCTGATACCTTTTGTAACTTCAGTTCTATCCAACTATCAACACCACAGCGCACAGCTTTAAATCGTGGGTATAAATTTTCATACCCGACTTCTTCGTTCAACCCTCTTCGTTCCATCCCTCAACTCGAAACAATCATTAGGTCATTACCAGAAGATGAAAGAGACACCCTACGGAGTGATCTTGTCAAAACCATATCAAAGGGCTCCAACTCTTCCACTAGGTTGAAGTATGAACGCTCTCAATTGATTGCCCTGTCCAATAACCCTAACATTTCCATAATCGGTGCAGATAAATCTTTAGAAATGGTCATTTTAGATCGAGGTGATTATGAAGCAAAAATGCAACAGGCCATTGAACGAATTCCTCATAAAATCATTAATTTCGATCCCACCCCTGCTACCATCTCAGATTTGAGCAAATTGAAAAATAAAGGCTCTTTACCAACTGTTATCTCGGCAATGATGAAACCGCCCATTGGGCCAAGGGTCCCGGAGCCTTCGGGAAAATGAAGACTCACAAACCTGATCGCCCTCTCAGACTTTTAGTTTCTGGCTTTTCTAGTCCTACACGCCCCCTTGAGACTGCTCTCGCTAAATACCTTCAACCACTTACTAGTAATTCTCCTTTCTCTATTAAAAGCTCTACCCAAGCCATTTCACGTATAACAGCGGTTAACACTACGGGAACGAACTTCATCATGGCTTCATTAGACGTGGTCTCTCTGTTCCCGAGTGTTCCCCTTGATATTGTTCATTCCATCATTACCACCAAATTACAGGCCAACTTAACTATATCCCCCCACGAGATTGAAGCCATTAAATCTGCCCTCCAGTTGGTAGCCAAGAGATCTTATTTCAAATTTGGTGACAAAATTTATCTTCAAAAGGAGGGTGCACCTATGGGCTCCCCCTTTCCCCGGTTTTGGCGGAAATTTTCCTCCAGTCTCTTCAGGAATTAGTTATGTCAATTTTTCCTGCTCAACCTATTTTATTGATCAGGTATGTAGACGACATGTTAGTCTTTTGGCCACATTCAATGTCTCTACTAGAGGAATTTACCGAATGCTTCTCCTCACAGTTTCCCACGATTAAGTTTACTTTGGAACTGGAAACTGAGGGCAAGCTCCCCTTTTTAGACATACTACTCACTCGAGACTTAAATACCAATTTTATCAGTTTTTCTGTGTATCGTAAACCAACAGCTGTACCCTGTATGATTCCGTTTTCGTCCTTTAACCCTATTTGTCATAAATCTACCTCCTTCTACTTCCATATTAAACGAGCTTATTCTCATTCGTCGTCACCCGGGGCCCTGGACAATGAACTTAAGTACATTCGGACTATGGCCCGATCTTTTGGGTACCCGGATTCGTACTTCGGACGCTTCATGAATATAGTTCAACGAACTCGATCTACTACCCTAACTACTCCAAAAACAACTTTACGGTATATAGGCAAGACTGAGTTTTCTCAACCACTTGTGACCATCCTTAGAAAAACATGCAAGAAATATGGACTTGGTTTTGGAGTCTCGACTCGTAACATCTTTTCTATTATCAGAACTGATCGTGACGTGATTCCCGATCTATATAGACCCGGTGTATACCGCATACCTTTAGTCAACCCTAATAATCCAGAGGATGTGAAATATTATATAGGTTCGACTCTCAGGACCTTAAAAGTACGATTATCGGAACACCAATATTACTTGAGGTCAGGCTCCACCAACACAGCACTAACTGAAACTGTGGACCAAGAGGGGAAAATACCTGACTGGAAGAACGCAGTGGTTTTGAACTCTAAAGTAACAAGGGGAAATGTTTTCCTCTCCGAGAGCTTATATATCCATTCATATGGGCCTTTATGCTGTAACTCAGAACTTCCGTCATTCATTCCTCACATATGGAAAAAACTAATCCCCATCGATATGCCCGGAACCACTACGAACAATATTGTATTACCTTACATTTCTTCGAACTATTGATTGTTTTTGATTTGCTATGTTGACCGATGTCAACGCCCACTGCGTTGCATCATGGGTTAAACCTGATCGCATATAAGTGGACCACTTGTTGTTCTTTATGGCCTTAAGCCTGAAGATGGGATCTAGGGATCCCGAAAGATCTCGCTTTTAACTTGCTTTTACTTGTGAATAAAGTTTTTTAAATTAGTCTATAGTATCAGCAGGGATAATGTATTTTATCGTACGTAGACAGCTTTTATGACTTACATGAAGAGACAGCACTAGGTGTTACGATGATGGAAGCATCATTCCAAATTGGATAGTGCAGGCCATCGTACACGAGTCGAAACAATTCAGAATTTTTAAGTCCATTCTTTAAGGCGTATTTATGTTCATTCAGTTTTGTTGCTAGTGTACGTTTTGTAGATCCTATATATTTACTATCGGGAGTGTCAGCATCAATACTTTTTAAGGGAATGCTGTAAACGCCAAATTTGTTTAGCTTTGTTACCTGGTCTCGAACTTTTTTTTAATTAACTGGAAAATGTTTGTAGTACGTATTCCGAATTTCAGGTGGAAGTTTCTGCAAATGGCTTTGAGAACAGGTGTCATGGTTGAATAATAATCTATGACACCTATATATCTACGAAGTTGTTGGTCCCTCTGGAGAGTAGTTGAGTTTTCTTGGTGGAGCTTCTTAAGTGCATTTTTTATGATAAAGGTGGGAAAGCCATGGTTGAGGGTGATGTTGAATATTTTGTTAATTTCACATTTACATCTGCTAAAACTAGATGAATGCGTGATGGCTCTGCATAGAAGGAAAGTTTACAGCTTTTTGGATGTACTGAAGAAGCCGGGATCAGTGTAGGTACAGAAGTGGGTTTCCTATATACAGAGTGTTGCAAGGTGCAAGTGACAGCATCTATGTTCCCTAATGTTCCCATCAAAACTGTACATGACATCATTCAGACAAAACTACTTGAACTAAAATACGAACCAGAAACGATCCAATCCATCATTACAACCTTAAAACTAGTACAAAACAGATCATATTTTCAATTCGACAACATTATTTACCGCCAAACTGAGGGCGCCCCAATGGGATCACTACTATCTCCGATTCTAGCGGAAATTCTACTACAGCACATAGAAAATAAAGTGCTACAAGAATATCAACAACTTCCGTGCTTTTACATAAGATATGTCGATGATGTACTTCTCTTCTGGGATCACGAACCAGCTGACCTACGAACTTTTGCTGAACACTTTTCATCCCAAATTCCGACCATAAAATTCTCCATTGAACTGGAAAGTGAAGGTAAATTGCCATTCCTGGATTTTATGCTTGAACAAGATGCTGTCACTTGCACCTTGCAACACTCTGTATATAGGAAATCCACTTCTGTACCTACATTGATCCCGGCTTCTTCAGCACATCCAAAAAGCTATAAACTCTCCTCAACCACTTTCCTTCTACGCAGAACCATCACGCATTCATCTAGTTTCAGCAGACGAAAATGTGAAATTAACAAAATATTCAACATCACCCTCAACCATGGCTTTCTCACCTTTATCATAAAAAAAGCTCTTAAGAAGCTCCACCAAGAAAACTCAACTACTCTCCAGAGGGACCAACAACTTCGTACATATATAGGTGCCATAGATTATTATTCAACCATAACACCTGTTCTCAAAGCCATTTGCAGAAACTTTCACCTGGAATTCGGAATACGTACTACAAACATTTTCCAGTTAATTAAAAAAGATCGAGACCAGGTAACAAAGCTAAACAAATTTGGCGTTTACAGCATCCCCTTAAAGAGTATTGACGCTGACACTCCCGATAGTAAATATATAGGATCTACAAAACGTACACTAGCAACAAGACTGAATGAACATAAATACGCCGTAAAGAATGGACTTAAAAATTCTGCATTGTCTCGACTCGTGTGCGATGGCCTGCACTATCCAGTTTGGAATGATGCTTCCATCATCGTAACACCTAGTGCTGTCTCTTCATTGCTGTTCACTGAGAGCCTTGTAATTGCTACTCAGAGACATTTATGCTGTAATGACAATGTTCCAGTATCTATACCTACAATCTGGAAACTATTTACAGGTCCGAATACGAGGCAAACTGAGGACGAAGTCACTTAATCTCGATTTCTGCTATAGTGCTCCTTGTTCTATCTCCACATGAGAACAACACAATTAATTTAGTTACCTACTAACCTTCCTTTATTTATACAATGCAGTATTTTATGTATACCTGCATTCCATTTTCTTTATTTTCTTTATTTCATGATACATGCACGTTGTTTGACAATTTGATAGCACGTGACATTATGTCATATTAATATCTGATATCTATATTATGTCATGTAACACTCTATTTAAACTTATTCCTTCTTCTGTATATGATGATGGGTTCTAGGGAAACACGAAAGTTCTTATATTAGTATATACAATAAAATCTTTAGATTCAGCCAACGAATTTAAATTTGTATTGTGAGTGATTCTTGTTATTATGATCGTGCATTGAAGGCAACTAGCTCGATTACTTTGGACTACTTCTGCACGAATTTGAATTCTCCTAATGTTATACAATGTAAAGTCAACAATCGAAAAATTCTCACATTCTTGGTTTTATCAGTGCAGCTACGATATCATTCCTTCCTAAAGTGACGAAAAAAGTGTGCTTGAGAGCAGGCATTTTTATATTTCTCAAATACTATTAATTACAAAGTAACGTTCATTCTATGTTTTTGTTTTCCTGCTATGGTATGTCAGGGCTTAAAAGAGAGAAGGGCTGGTTCATCGCTTTGAGAAACCGAATGCCGACACGGTCCTCGGGGAAGAGGTTGGGGGACCATTTGTGACGTCACCGTGCTGCTTGGAGTTCTCCCTCCCATGCTGCTAGGCTGTCGTTGCGAGCAGTTAGTTTTCTAGCATGTTATGTTTCATCGTACTAGATTGTTTTATCGTTTGCATTATACGAGTATTTATTTGTGTATATACTGTAATACATAGAGAGAGAGAGATACAAATAGATCACGCGAATGTTTAAGAGTGTATTTATCTATTGTATGCGTGTACATAAATAGTTTACCTAGTCAATCAGATTGGATTAAATTACTGTCTTCAGGTGGACTTACCGTAATAGTTTACCTATTCAATCCGATTGGATTAAATGTCTGTCTTCAGGTGGACTTACCCTACCGTCCTGCTCATAAATGAATACGGTACAAAAATTTGAAAAACATTTTTATTCATTTCACGGCATCTATTTTCGAAAAGGAAAAGGTGTAATCTGCGAATTTGTCAGCGAACTGGGAAACCATTACCCTCAAGTAAACAAAGATGCAATTCGCTTATTTTGTAGATTGCGAACTTTTATCAGAATTCGCTCTTTAAACAGAAATGCAGTACTAGTATCACATAGAAAGGCCCAGCAGAAAATACAGAAATAAATACGTTCAAATACTGGGACGAAAACCTATACCTGATTTTTAGCGAACAAAGGATGCTTCCCAAATCAAGCTGCAAATTTAGGTAAAAGTTTTTCACTTTTGGTTCAGAAGGAATTTACATGTAAAATATTTACGATTTGTAAAATGGCACAATGTGTCCCGATCTGCATAATTAACCCTCAAGTAAACAAAGTTGTTCAAAATATTGTAAACAAAATTTCGGGGGTATTGGGTTTAATTACGAGAATTTCAAATAATTTAACAATTAAAACATTAAAAATGTTGTACTACAGCCTGATTTATCCAGGCTTGACTTATTGTTTATTAGTATGGGGGCAAACTACTAAGACTAATTTATATAGATTACAATCATTATAAAACAGGATGGTCAGAATTTTAAATAATTTTAGGGGAATTAACTTGAATATGGGGGTACGGATAAATTCTTAAGACTTTTAGATATTGAGAAATTGTGGAAATTTAGAATATTAGGATCCATGTATAAAAGAATAAAAGAGAATAGGTATCAACATTTAATTCAACTGAACACTGTAGGTCATGACTACTAAACAAGAAACAGAAATGCATTTTTGTTACTAATGCCTAAAGGGATCGATGTTATGGAGTAACCTACCTTGTCAATTAACACATATTAATAATTATAATTATTTTCGAAAGCAACTAAAAAAATATTTGCTAACAAATGAAAGTATTAAGTTCTATGGTAAAGTTTATTAATCTGACCAGATATGAGTAAATTTTATATGTGCAGGACGTTTGACTTGACTACGTACTTTAAGGAAATTGTGATTCACTCAGGCTATATATATATAGCCTTTTACTCAATTTCCTGTTCTGTGGTTACCCTGTGCATAAGTATTCACATTACATATGTTGTTTTTCTTAATACTATATGTTATAAAATTAATTTTGAAATGTAACATAGTCAAATGTAACCCCATAACGAAATAAATGAAATGAAATGCAAGCTGATTTTTGTTAGTTCGAAGCTCCTAAACTATAAACTTACTTAATTCAAAAATTGTGGTCTTAGAACGAAAAAAAATATATTAGAGAATACAATTAGAAACGTGTTTTGGAGAAATAAGATATATCTTCTACAATGTGAATACAGAATTGTAGAAAACATAAAACTTAAATTCTATGATCAGCGCTTTAGAGAGGCATAAATTTTCGCTAGATATATATGTATTCAAGATAAAAGGCTTACCTCCCTCTCTTCCCCAGGTCTCAGCTCCCACCATTCATTAGACTAACGCCCTGACCACTACAACACCAATTCGCTCTCTTCTTTCTTTGGTGGCATACGGGTGGGAAATGCGCACGGGGGGGGGGAATAGGCATTAACAAATAGGCATATGTGACCTCGTCTGACCATTCCAAATAAGGAAGTAATTAAGGGCAATTTGAGGAAGACCAGAATGGCGACACTAGCAAAATAACGTCAAAAAATTTGTTTTCAATTTTTAATATTAGACAAAATTCTTTTGTGGGGTGCATATGACTCTTTGTACCCACCCCCATTTTACACATACGTTTCTCTAAATTTGGTACGCCACTACACATACGTTTCTCTAAATTTGGACTGTATTTTCGCCATTCGATTTGTAGTGGACCCCACGGAAGTTGATGCATGTATTCTTACCTTTTAGACTTTCGGACGCGCCAAAGCGGTAGAAATTCCAATGTGGTAGCCGCTAAACTTTCGCGGGTGCGCCAGAAACCGAACGGAGAAAATACCGTCGAAATTTAGAGAAACGCATGTGTAAGGCAAGTTGAACACACGGGCTGCCAGACGGGGGCCAGAGGATCGTCCGCTACAGCAATAAAATAATCACTCCTGTGTGAGGGGGTGAGGAAGAAAGAGCTATAATACAAATAGTCACCGATTTGGTTCCTGTTCATCCGTCGGGCATTTTTTCTCCGTTCTAGCAATAAAACCCACTTGTGTAAAAGCTAGCCAAAAACTGCACTGCGGGAATGTTTGATTGCTTCGGCGGATTTTTGCCGCCTGTGTGGAATTAATTGCTCATGCTGGTCGTTAACCCACAAAAAAAAAAAAATAAAAAAAAAGCAAAGAACTAAAATGTTCCTAATTTTTTTATATTTCTCGGAAAACGTTTGATTACAGACTGAAAAAAAAACTTGAAATATCATTACTAGGTTTGACACAAGACGTACTCGACACGCCCGAAAATTCGGTTCCATCCTTTATGTTATTCTCATTGTTTGAGCGTGTCTTTCTTATTTGGAGCACTAATCGCGGACGAATGAATGGGATAAAAAAAACTGCGCTTTAAACGTAAAAAAAAAAAAAAAAAAAGACTGCGCTTTTTTGCTGAAGAACAAATAATTATACAACCTACCTTAAATGAAACCAGAGTATAGCGTTTCTGCCTTTCCAGTTCAAATTGTTTGTAAGAACTTTTTAATTCCAATCGTATTCATGTATTCCTTCCTTCACACTTTACATTCATGAAAAATCCCACAATATCTATTCATCTATTCATATCCCTCGGGCTGTTTCCTCACTTCGCTTTCATCTTTATGCTTATTTATTCAAGATAACACCTACTGCAGCTTATACTGTCCAAAGTATATCGGCTATACGGATCCCCCCTTCATAATTTTCTCGGTTTCAAGCAACAATTCTAACTGCATATGGATTGAGGAGAGGGACAAAAGTTTGGAGCTATTTGGAATCAACTCTTTTGTCATATATATATATATATATAATATTCAAAACCATAGCCCGTTTAAAATTTAAAACAAAAAATAAAAAAGTAAAGCACTGTATTTCGCTGTATCACTTTCCCTTGCTAAGCGGGAAACAATTTGTGGGAAATAAGAGAAAAAATCTGAAATGAATAATGCTTTTAGTGGCAAGTGGTCTCTAAAGAATTTTCTGGAAGACATAACAAATGGTCGTGACATAGGGAAAAGAATCACAATTATACGGTTGTTTTTTCTTAATACCAGAAATTATAGTTAACATTTGACTCTTCCAGAAAAAAGTCTCGGGTATAACGTGTCTACGTTCTAAAACAAAACAACAACAACAGCAAAAATACAGGTAGGCTCAGTTTTGACTGAGCCGTCAGCAGTTTGGAACGTAGGACTACGACTTGCAGATCGGAGAGTTGAAATGAGCTAGTCGAGTATGGTTTCAAAGCGTTTTTGTAATTTGTTATAGCCAACACAGGTCTATGATATGAAAAGTAGCTTACAGAATTTTTATAAATAATGCTGGATACATTGCGACCACAAAGCAGATCGATACACCAATTATACAACGTGATAATTCGTGTATCGATCTGCTACCCTGTCTTCTTGGGCTTCTTACATTCCTCGTCACTTGCTCTTGCTTCTCGTTTTGATTTTCTCCAGTTTTGCTCGCGTTCATTCAGCAAATTCCGCGGCATTGTCGAAAATGTTAACCCGTTCCCACGAAAACATTTTTTTTTATTTTTAGATTGAACCACTGCTATATGTTCTTTATGTATTTGAATAGATCTCGTCGAGAGCTTTAAAACGTTACCACGCACAGTCGTTTTGCACTCACTGTCAAAAGTGTTCACCGATTCACAAGAAAACAATTTTTAAAATGTTCAGTTCAAACCACTGCGAAATGTTCTTCATATGTTTGAATAGATCTCGTCGAGAGCTTTAAAACGTTACCCCGCACAGTCGTGTTGCGTTCACGGTTACCCAGATAAGCTGAGTCAAACGCGGCGGCATACCCAGAAATATTGCATCATCTCTCCCGCGCACAGGTAGCTAGGGGAGCGTCGCGCGCACGGTGTATTGCGCAGTACGCGAATTGGACTCCATGCTGTTTACGAACATGCTAACACGATTAGTGTGCGGTACGTATTTTTAACGCTATAATAATTTCAATTGGGGCCTATTTTTGTAACAGGTGGTCGGCCGTAAGTCGCTCCATACTATCCGCGGAGTTAAACGTTGTCTTACGTCAAAATCTCTCAGTAAAAATGCTTCATATACAGCATTGACTGCAAAGTTTTAAGGTCCACGATGATGTCTTACCTTGAACCGAATTAAAAAAATTCTTTTTACGCGAGACAGTACTACACTGGCCAAGATATCGCGTATATTTTCCACTATTCATGACAGCGAAAATGCGTATTTACCTCTCACGAAATCAGTTTCCAAAAATTATTTGAAAAAATTCCTTTTCTGTTAAATGAAATAAGAAAACGCTCAAGGCCAGTAGCACCTAACCCGTGGAGCACATGGCCCCACGGGTTCCGTAATCTACTAATTCTTAATAAGCACACTGTAAAAAAAAAAAAAAAAAGTCGAGTATATCCACAAAAAATTCTGAAAATAACGTGCAGCAAAGTTACTGGTAGGTGTCTGAGTTTTAACGAAATTGCTGTTTTTAAAAGTTCGTTTTTTTTTGTTTTTTTTCCCCAACTGCCGTATGTTCAGATTTTTTTTTCTTTTTTGATTGAAGGTTTAACGACCACCGTGAGCAACTCAATGGGCTACAGGCAGTCGCCCGTCCCTAATTTAGGGCCACTGGTTCCAGTGAAGGGAGAGAAGCAGTGCCGTAAGACAAACACGACATCCATGCCTCACCGGTATTCGAACCCGGACCGTTCTCGGTCAAATAGTCATAAGCCAGCGCTTAGACAATGGGTCGGCTTCGCAGATTTCATAGTCAGTAATTCCGTTGACTTCGGAAAAGCCCGTTTCGGGTTTTTCTGTATTTATAGAGAGTTTTCGCAAAATCGAAGACCCTGAATTTTTAAGTCCTTACAACTGAGAATCATTTCCCTAGTGGGATTCAATCCGAGGTCGTTGAGGTTGGCTCAACAGAAACCGCGCTCTTAACCACTGAGCCAAAAACACTCAGAAGTCACAGTCACGTTCAAGGTGGAACTCTAATTGGGCGATGATAAAAAAGAATTGTCATTAATGCGAGTGAATTAGTCTTATTTTTTCTGTTGGGCTTATTATTATTTTGAAAATATTTGTATTAATTTTATTTTTACTTTAGGGGGACTTATCACAAATAAAGTTTTTTTTTTTTTTTCATTGGGATTTTCGGAAGCAACAAAAGCTTTGGAACTTGAAATCTTTTTTAACTGACAATGACTTTCAAATCTTTACGAAAAAGTGAAATGTACTGCTTTATAGTATTATTTCGTAAAACTTCTAAATATAAAATATATTCTAGATAGCTATAACAGCTTTTGTCTTAAGGACTTCACAGTCTGATACACTGATATCGTACGATCAACTGTACAATAATTTAAGTGCCCGGTTTCTTACGGTAACAAAATATACCATAGCTGGAACACAAAATGGAAGAGAGAAAGGAACAACAGGTGCCACAACAACCAAAATTTCATGTGATAAGCCATCAACAATATCCTATCTTGCTACAGGACTTAAAAAAACAGATCTTTCGACAGACGACTGAAATTTGGAGTTTTTTCCGTTACAGGAATTGCGGAAAGGTTTCTGAAAATTCAGAATTTTCCTTTGGCACATCTTAGAATCAGCAATTCACCTTCAATATCAGAACTGCGAGAAGGTTTCTGAAAGTCCAAATATTTCTCTAGGTCGCAGGACTTATTAGGACGGTCTCACCCATCTGATAGAGATTTTTTACAGTCCCTCAAACCACTAAACTTGAACGGAAGCACTTTGCTAGCAAATTTTGTGTTCCTTGCGTTATACAGCAAACATGAAAACTTGCTGTGCAGCTACCAAGAGAAAATAGATTAAATGTAACTCAGTGATGCAGTCAGGCCCTTTTGTATCGCGAAATGTTCCTACGAAAATTGACTTCGAAGAATTCTACTAATTGGTTCGTTACCTCAAGTTGGCAAGTGTTGCTACACGTAATTGCTGTATTTTAGAATACTACATTTTTGCCTTTACCTTGGTGAAGTACTAACCAGCAGGGAACACAGTTGAACTTGGTCCGCAACGATGTTCAGATACCTAACAGCTGTCACGGATTGTGCTATTGAGATAATGGGGCCTAAAGTGTCCCAAGAAAACATCGCCCACAGCATAACACCGCCGGCCTGTCTCCGCCCAACAATGCACCCAGATGCCGTAGCCTCCGTTGGTAAGCTGCGTACCCGCGGTCGTCCGTCTACGTGACGCACCAGGAATCTTGATTCCTCAGACCAGGCCACTTTCTTCCAATCCTTCACGGTCCAATCGCGGGCCCATTTCATGCGTTGTTGGCAATGACGTGCAGCGAGCATGGGGACCCGGCTGGAGGCCCATGCGCAGAAGGCTGCGATGAACTGTGTGCTGTAACACATTGCCCTTATCACCACTGTTGTAGCTGCAGGTGATTTGTCGCACTGTGAACAATGCGCGACAGTCTCTGCTTTCCTTTGTCATCAATGAGCTGCGGATGACGCACGGCTGGACGACGGTTCGTCGTTTGGCCATCTGTGCACCACTTTTGATACTTACTCACTACAGCGGCACATGAACAACCCACAAGCCGTGCTGTTTCCAAGATCGTAGTTCCGAGGCACCGTGCCATCAGAATTTGTCCTTTATCAAACTCCGATGAATCGGTAGCTTTTCCCATTCTGACTCCGAACAATCTACTAATCGAAAGCCGGTCCTCGGGTTGTATATGTACTGCTTTGTGAACTTCACCTGCGTCACCGTTCGGTCTCCAGGCGCGCTCATTTCTGTAGGCTTGGGGTGGTCATAATGTAATGGCTCCTCGGGGTACATATTTGTTTGGAAGCCATGCAAGCGTTTGCCCCACACCCAAAGATTGAAGTTGGGCGCTAAGACTCGAAGCTTCCCTCATACTTATTCAATGTTAAGATTTTCCCACAAAATTTTCCAGTATATAATTGTGTTTACGATACTTCCGTTTCTTGAAAACAGATTTTAAAATTTCTTTTAAGTTTTTGTTGTAAACTTATTCTGCTTGTTTACGTACTGTGTATTCGTACTTTGTCAACATGACACCGTTTTTAAAAGGTGAGTTCGGAAAGCTTTTTTCCTCTCCTAACTAGCGCAGAATTTATTACTAGGTGACACTAGTGTACACTGAAGCTGCAAAAATCTTAGAATACCCAGTAGTAACCAGACATATGCCATCCTCACGTACGTAAGCAAAAGTACATTAAGATGTTGAGATGAATTTAAGAACAGGTCATTGCAAAGGACAGACATATACAACGCATAGATAGCAATATGGGAAAGACGCCTGGTTTAAGCAATTTCTTTTTATTATTTTGGAATTTAACGACCATCGGGAGCAACTCAGTGGGCTATAAGCAATTGTCCGTCCCTAATTTAGGGTCACTGTTTCCAGGTAAGGGAGACAGCCAGTGCCGTAAGATAAGCACAACATCCATGCCTCGCTGGATTCGAACCTAGGTCCATCTCGGGCGAATAGTCAGAAGCCAGCGCTTAGACCACTGGGCTACCGGGGAGGATTTTTGTGTTTGTTTGTTTGTAGGTTTAACGACCACCGTGAGCAATTCATTGGACTGTAAGCAGTCGTCCGTCCCTAATTTAGTCACTGTTTCCAGGAAATGGAGACAGCCAGTGCCGTAAAACAAGCACAACATCCATACCTCGCTGGATTCGAACCTGGACCAACCTCGGATGAATAGTCAGAAACCAGCTTTTAGACCACTGTGCCACCGGGAAGGGTTTTTTTTTTTGTTTGGAGGTTTAATGACCACAGTGAGCAACTCAATGTGCTATAAGCAGTCCGCCATCTCTAATGTAAGGCCACTACTTTTTTTTTTTTTTTTTTTTTTTGATTGGAGGTTTAACGACCACCGTGAGCAACTCAATGGGCTATAAGCAGTCGCCCGTCCCTAATTTAGGGTCACTGGTTCCAGGGAAGGGAGAGAGCCAGTGCCGTAAGACAAACACAACATCCATGCCTCACCGGGATTCGAACCCGGACCCCGTTCGGACGAATGATCAGAGGCCATCGCTTAGACCACTGCGCCACCGGGGCGGCGTAAGGCCACTACTTCCAGAAAAAGAAGAGGGCCAGTGCTGTAAAGCAAACACAACATCCATTCCTCACCCGGATTCGATCCTGGACCCATCTCAGACGAAAAGTCAGAAGCTAGTGCTTAGACCACTGTATCACCGAGGCTTCTTTCTTTTTGAGTTTTAACAACCGCCGTGAGCAACTCGATGAGCTATAAGCAGTCGCGCGTCCCTAATTAAGGGTCACTGGTTCCAGGAAAGGGAGAGAGCCAGTGCCGTATGACAAACATAACATCCATGCTTCGTCTGGATTCGAACCCGTACCTGTCTTGGACGAATAGTCAAAAACCAACGCTTAGACCACTGCGCCACTGGAGTGGCTACGTGACTTTGAAAAAGTCATAATAGTGGGTGCTAGGCAGGAGTAAGCAGTTCACAAAAGGCAAACCTTCCGGGCTATGCGAGGACAACTGTACCGAGGGTCTACAATGAGGCGGGCACAAGCAACAATACATGCAGTCAGCGGTCTCCCTGTGGACGGAATCGACAGGTCGATGTTCGAGAACAACGGCGGCTGGAGAGGATTCTACGAGATAACAGATGAGGCCAAAATGTTCTTCGTGTACAACCAAAAATATTTATACAGGAAACTTAAAATGCATAGCTAATATAAAGAAAAATAGTGAAATGGAACAATAAAGTACAGCTTGGTAAGAGTCCTAGCGATAGAATGATGAGTAAAATTTGTTCTGGTTGAGGTAAAGCAGAAATTACATTTTCTACCTGCGGGAGTATAGCAAGAGGTTTCACATCTTGAACAGGATAGCTGAATTTAAAACCTTTATTCAAGGCAGACACCTGAGCAGCAGTAAAGGACATTTTTTAACCCCATATATTGTGTCTTCCACCGTTTCTTTTTTTTTTTTTTTTTTGATTGAAGGTTTAACGACCACCGTGAGCAACTCGATGGGCTATAAGCAGTCGCCCGTCCCTAATTTAGAGTCACTGGTTCCAGGGAAGGGAGAGAACCAGTGCCGTAAGACAAACACAACATCCATGTCTCACCGGGATTCGAACCCGGACCCCTTACGGACGAATGATCAGAGGCCATCGCTTAGACCACTGCGCCACCGGAGCGGCGACCACCGTTTCTGTAAGGAAGTTCAAGTCTTGGATAAAATTAGAGCTTTTATTGCTCAAGGCACCCAGTTTTTAATGGCCTCGTTAGATGTGGTTTCCATGTTCCCAAATGTTCCACTTGATCATGTTCACGCTATTATTGAGACAAAGCTTAATAACACCCCCCACCCCACCCCCTTAGAAATTCAGGCCATCCTTTCGGCACTTGGGCTTATTTGCCCGCCGTACATTTTTCGTTTTAATGAAGTCAATTATCAGCAAAGGGCTGGTATACTGATTGGGTTCCCCTTGTCACCCATTCTCGCAGAATTCATCATCCAAGTTTTGGACGATAAAGTTTCAGCCGGTTTCCTTCTAAAACATTTTTGTTTTTAAGGTACGTAGATGATATTCTGGTCTTTTGGCTACACTCGACGAATCAACGTCATTTGTTAGCTGAGTCCCTATCATCTCAATATCAGTCTTTAAATTTCACTTTAGAACTCGAGGAACCCGGAACTATTCCTTTTTTAGATTTTCAACTATTTCGTGATTTGTCACTTAATGAGATTACTTACTCAGTTTATAAAAAAAACAACCTTTATTCCAATTCTTATACTATGCTCCTTTGCCCACCCAACTCAGCTATATACTTTCAGCATTGTTTTCTTATAAAACGAGCATTTACGCACTCCTCAACAGCACAACTTCGTCATGTTGAACTGCTGAAGGTTCGTCATATAGCTGTTACTCACGGCTATTCATGTGAAACTTTCAACAGACTGGTTCGGAACCAGTATCGTTCGTAATTTACCAGCCTTCACCGTGACGCACCTCAAACCACGTTTGTTGGATCCATAGATAATTTACTTTCTATTGTTTTCACTTTGAGGAACCTATGCAGAAAATATCAACTTGACTTCGGGATTCGTACTAAGAACATTTTTCCCTCATCAGGAAGGACCGTGATTTCTTACCTACTACTCATAGACACGGAGTGTATCGCATTCCTCTGGTCCCTATCGTGCCTTCTGAACCTCAAAAGATTTACATGGGCTTTACTCAGAGGTCTTTGGGGGTCAGGGTGAATGAACACAAATACACTATCCGGACAGGGTCCACCTCAACTGGAAAGAACAGTGATACAGGGCGACTATGTTCCTGACTGGGATAATGCCGTGATTCTCACTTCAGCACACCCTAAACCCTCTGTCATTTTCCGAAAGTTTATTTCTAGGTACTCATATTTATGCTGCAACAACGATTTACCGACATACATCCCGCTCCCATGAAGGCTTTTGATTGGAAAGTGTTTTCCAGCAAATGATGACCTAACCTCTCGCCGCCCTGGTGGCGGAGTTGTCTAGGCGCTGACTTGTGACCATTCGTCCGAGAAGGGTCTGAGTTCGAATCTCGATGAGGCATGGATGTTGTGTTTGTGTTACGAGATTGATTCTCTCCCTTTCCTCGAGCCAATGGCCCTAAATTAGGGATGGGAGACTGCTTATAGCCATCGAGTTGCTCACGGTGGTCGTTAACCCTTTAATCAAAGAAAAAAAAAAAAGACAACCTCTCACTTATATTGAACACTACCATCGTTCTTTTATATAATTTACGGTTGGCATTACTGTGACGAATGCATTCTGGGTAATCACACTATATTTAATGCTTGCACTCTCGGCTTCTTGTTACAGTTGGTCTGATGATGAGACTACAGTAATTTCGAAAGATCTTGCCTTTCATATGTTTTAATTGTAAATAAACTTCATCTTTTAACTTTGCAGTTGAGAGATCGTGATTTTACTTGATCGTACAAACCAGCCTACAGTCATATGCCTTTTGACCTATTGGTTAGTTAAAACATAAGCGTTAAGTATAAAGTACGTTGACCTCCTATAAATATTCATAGTCTGAGCACTACGTGCTGCAAAAAAAAAAAAAAAAAAAAACTCTAGAATTAAATACGACATCACTAAGACAAACTAATCAAATCGAAAAAATGTTAAGACGCTCAGAAATTCTAAGAGTTAATAAATACACTGAAGAGCAATTGAGCCGCCCCGGTGGCGCAGTGGTCTAAGCGATGGCTTCTGATCATTCGTCCGAACGGGGTCCGGGTTCGAATCCCGTGAGGCATGGATGTTGTGTTTGTCTTACGGCACTGGCTCTCTCCCTTCCCTGGAACCAGTGACCCTAAATTAGGGACGGGCGACTGCTTATAGCCCATTGAGTTGCTCACGGTGGTCGTTAAACCTCCAATCAAAAAAAAAAAAAAAAAAGAGCAATTGAATTAGAGATACCTGTCTAGTAACATGTAGCGCCACCTTTCGCCCTGATGACGGCGGCGATTCGTCTCGGCATGGATTCCACAAGATACCGGAAGCGTTGGGAAGCCATACGGATCCACGACCCCTGAACAAGCTCCCACAGTTCACGAAGATTTGATGGAGGGGGGTCAAAGCCTCGAACACCTCTCTCGATGGCATCCGAGATGTGATCGATGGGATTGAGGTCAGGTGACCTAGCTGGCCAAGGAAGCGAGGTCACGTCGGTGGAGTATTCATCCAACCATTCGGATACAATTCGGGAGCGATGGCACGGTGCATTGTCTTATTGCAGCTGAAGTCCCCAGTGGGATGTTGAAGACGCACAAACGGGAGCAAATGGTCGTCCAGGATATCCCGGTAACGTTGACCTGTGAGGGACCATGTCACACGTACCACGGGTCCCATTTCAGTTCACGTAAACAGTCCCCAGACGAGAATGCCACCCCCACCATCTTGAAGAGTACCCTGCTGGCAAGAAGGATTCATCGCTTCACGTCGTTTGCGCCGTACTCGTATCCTGCCATCCGCATGTACCAAGGTGAATCTCGACTCATCAGTCCAGGCAACATTTTCCCACATGTCTAGAGTCCAGTGGCGATGTTCCCGCGCCCATGCTGATCTTTGCACCCTGTGATGTGCGGTCAGCAGGGGTACCCTCGTGGGACGATGGCGTCTGTATCCCATAGCGAGATGGTTCTGGATGGTGTGGCTGCTTACACGTTTTTGTGCACCAGCGTTAAATTGCCGAGTGATTTCTTGCACTGTGGCCTGTCTATCCGCTGTTACAATGCGAGCTAGCCGACGATGACCCCGTTCATCCACACGCTGTTGTCCACGGCAGTTGGCCCTTGCAGAAATGGTTTTACCATATTCGATCTGCACCCGTGACACAGTGGCTCGTGAAAATCACAGTGCCTGCACGACTTCCGAGATGGAGTGACCCATTCGTCGGGCCCCGACAATTTTCCCACGATCAAATGCGCTTAGATCCTTCGTCTTACCCATACTGCGTCTGCCTCTTACTGATTCCCGTCGCATCACTCCTTGTATTGTCGGATCGCTGCATACGTCATGTGGTTTCCGTTTACAGGGGCGCCCACAGCGCCACATTTGCATAACGCCAGCTGTCTCTAATTCAATTGCTCTTCAGTGTATAACGTCCTAGGATACAAAAAACAAAAAATAAATAGATTTGTACTCACCGAAATAACTCGGTGGAAATCCATTATCAACATATTGCAGGAAAGTGTGAACATCACGATCAGGAAACACGAACAAAGCTATGATGGAAAACCAACATAACACTAAAGTGAACTCTTTGCATGGAAGAGAGAACATCACGATTGAGAAGCACACAAGAACACAGATGTGTTTGAAAATCAACACAATATGGCGGAACGAAGATGTAATGAGCACTACCCCAGCAAACAGCACTCGTAATAGCATGACGAGAGATCTATTGAAAGCGATAGGTGTCAAAATCACGTAAGTGACGGTAGATGCACATATGCCTCCAAAATCGTTCGTATGATTTCAGAGTGTTGTGCACCAGCGGTTTTAAAGAAGTTCCAATCGTCTTGATACAGTTCAAACACAATATTGAGATAGTCGAAAAAGCTGTACCTATCTTACAAAAGAGCTTCTGCGTGAAACGGTATTGCTGCTGGCGACGACTCGTCTGCGTTGCGATACAGATACCAGCGAGTCCACAACACACTGTGGAATCACGGGAGACTGTAAGAAGACGTCGGTCACGAGCAGAAATTGAGAGTAAACGAAATCCAGGAGTAGAAAGAGCAAATGGAGGATTTTTTTTTTTGGGGGGGGGGGTTGACCACCGGAGCAACTCAGTGGGCTGGATGTTGTGTTTGTCTTACAGCCAGCGCTGTAAGACAAACACAACATCCATGCCTGACCGGGGCCGCCCCGGTGGCGCAGTGGTCTAAGGCGTTGGCCTCTGATCATTCGTCCGAAGGGGTCCGGGTTCGAATCCCGGTGAGGCATGGATGTTGTGTTTGTCTTATGGCACACTGGCTCTCTCCTTCCTGGAACCAGTGACCCTAAATTAGGGACGGGCGACTGCTTATAGCCCATTGAGTTGCTCACGGTGGTCGTTAAACATCCAATCAAAAAAAAAAAAAAAAAAAAAATGCCTGACCGGGATTCGAACCCGACCATCTCGGACAAATGATCAAAAGCCATTGCTTAGACAACTTCGCCACCGGGGCGGCATGGAGGAATTTCCTCAGACAGTTCAGTAGTTTTTTTTTGTTTGTTTTTTTGAGGTTTAACGACCACCGTGAACAACTCAATGGGCTATAAGCAGTCGCCCGTCCCTAATTTAGAGTCACTGGTTCCAGGGAAGGGAGAGAGCCAGTGCCGTAAGACAAACACAACATCCATGCCTCACCGGGATTCGAACCCGGACCCCTTTCGACGAATGATCAGAGGCCAACGCCTTAGACCACTGCGCCACCGGGGCGGCGTTCAGTAGTTCTATCGTCAGCAAGAGGAAGAACAATTATTGCAGCAAACACAGTGGATAAGATAACGAACGAAAGTATTCAATTCCTCAGCAGTAGTGGAACTAGCAGAATCCACATAATCATCTTCAATCGAGGCAGAATGAACTGATGAGTGAGAAGGGGAATCCCGCGGCCATCTGGTGTACTCTGGAAGGGAATAGATGAAACGGGAGACAGGACAGGGGAAATTAAGCACATTTTTTTTTGATTGGAGGTTTAACGACCACCGTGAGCAACTCAATGGGCTATAAGCAGTCGCCCGTCCCTAATTTAGGGTCACTGGTTCCAGGGAAGGGAGAGAGCCAGTGCCGTAAGACAAACACAACATCCATGCCTGACCGGGATTCGAACCCGGACCCCTCACGGACGAATGATCAGAGGCCAGCGCCTTAGACCACTGCGCCACCGGGGGGCGGCTTAAGCACATTGGAGCATCACTGGAATTAGGGGATTTTTTTCTAGGTTTAACGACCACCGTGAGCAACTCGGTAGGCTATAAGCAGTCGCCTGCCTCTAATTTAGGGACACTGGTTCCAGGGAAGACAGAGCCAGTGCCGTAAGACAAACACAACATCCATGTCGTCCGGGATTTGAACCCGGACCCATCTGGGACAAGTTGCCTGATGCCATCGCTTAGACTACTGCGCCATCGGGCGGCTTCAAAATCACAGATTGATGGGGAGTAACATTTAAAACCCGAGTGGAATTGAATGCAGAGCTGCTAACGGAAAGGGGAGGATGCTGGGAAGTCGCAGCCTCCATCGCCTCAACAAGCAGGGGACTCCGCAGAGAGGTGCCGCCCCGGTGGCGCAGTGGTCTAAGGCGCTGGCCTATGATCATTCGTCCGTAAGGGGTCCGGGTTCGAATCCCGGTGAGGCATGGATGTTGTGTTTGTCTTACGGCACTGGCTCTCTCCCTTCCCTGGAACCAGTGACCCTAAATTAGGGACGGGCGACTGCTTATAACCCATTGAGTTGCTCACGGTGGTCGTTAAACCTCCAATCAAAAAAAAACTCCGCAGAAGATCCACTCTTGGGAAGGGGACAGTAGAAACTAGGCAGATGGAACTAGAGAGCGAAGTAGAAACTACTGGTAAGATATTTGACGGCTGAGTACTGGAAGGTGATGGCAAGGAAGGGCAAGACGCACAAACGTGACCCAGAACTTTGCAATGGAAACATTAGTAGTGAGAACATCTATAGAATATGAACACTGAAAAATGTGTGATAATATCACAGTAGAGACTGGACTGCTGACTCAGATGAGAAGACAAGTCGAATTTTCCGAATAAAGATATGGAGAATGCGGGTATGGAAAATCCTTTTTCGGGGTGGCAGAAAGATGGAAGAAATTCGCTCTGAACCAGCCTGAATGGGACGAGCACGGCAGCGAGCAGCTCATCAGGAACCTCGGGTGGAGAATGAGAGTCGAGGAATATTCTGTAAGTGAAACAGAACAGATTTGCTGACTGGAGAGAAAGTTTCCTTTAGATGAGAGACTGCAGTTGAGATAACTGAACTTGTATACCTATAAGAGTGTGGGAGATAGCCGTGACCACTGAAGTAGGGAACAGATTTCGCAAGCTGTCGTGTGCAAGTGGAGAGGAGTGTTTGCTAACGCTCGAAAGAAAGTTGTCGGCGAGAAGTCGTGGTACGCTGAAATTCTGATGAAGGCGGGGGTGACCAGAAAGCTGAATGCAGAGTTCCACCGACGACGTAGAAGTCCCAGCAGCAAAATGTATCACAGAAAGCTGGGAGTTATTCAGTGCTTGAGTGTAAGATGACATGTCGACAGTAGCAGAAAATGCAATAGGTGACGACGAAGACAGAGTGCTAGATGGTCTACTTAACATCACAGGCAGAACGATAGTATCAGGCGGAGAGGAAGAGGTAAAAGATGAAACGTCAATTTCCGTTTCAGAGGGGTGTTCTTTCATTGGTTCGACGAAAGCAGGCGTACCGGAACCCGCCATCTTGAAGTTCCGAGAAAGTAAACAGAAATACGAAATTCAAATTTCGTTCATAATCCCACCTGGGGTGCCTAATTGGGCTCTAAAGAAACAATAAATAATCCCACCTGGGGTGCCTAATAGGGCTCAAAAGAAACATTGAACCTTCACGGTGCGGAAAAACATACAATAAGGTAAGCAGTACTTCGAAGAACACTAAGTTGTTACGATAAATACGGAGCTCGGAAAGTACATCTCAACAGGTTACAGACGAGTTCCATTGCGTCAAATAAGAGCGCAGTACAACAAAGGTATCCATAGGTAGGAAAATTTTAGCATACACAGCCTGCCAAACATTAGTGCAAATAGACTGTAACAGCAGATGTCCCCGTTGTGTGCCGCTCTAAAAGATTTTTCAGTTATCTCTAAAAGATGTCCCCTTCAAGTGTTTCTTCTAAAAATCGACAAATTAAAGAGTACAATGCACCCCATTATCGCGGTGGTCTAAATGCTAGCTTCTGACCATTCGTCCGAGATGGGTCTGGGTTCGAATCCCGGTGAGGCATGTATGACTGCTTATAGCTTAAGTTACAGTGGTAATTCAACCTCCAGAAAAAAATGTGGACAAGGGTGTACCAAAACTGGGCAATAGAACTATAGGGTTGCCTGGTCCGATGAGTCACGTTTTCAGTTATTACAAGCCGATGGATGGGCTAGAATATGGCGTCAACCCAGCACATCGATGGATCCGAGCCGCCTAACGTTAGCTCTCTCTACAAGCTGGTAATGGCGGTGTGAAGGGCATGGGAGTCTGTTTTCGTGGCGGGCATTGGGTTCCTTAACACCTCTGGAACGGCATTTGGATCCCACGAGGTGGTGGTGTTGATTGAAGGTTTAATGACCACCGTGAGCAATTCAATGGGCTATAAGCAGTTGTCCGTCCTTAATTTAAAGCAACTGGTTTCGGGAAAGGGAGAGAACCAGTGCCGTAAGACAAACACAACATCCAAGCCTCACTGAGATTCAAACCGAGACGAATGGTCATAAGCCAGCGCTTAGACCACTGCGCCCCCATGTGCTGTCTTATCATCACTGCGTACCAGCAGACCCATGCATGTTAACGTCGTTTCCTGATGGAGAGAGAGAGCTACATCCAGAATAATAATTCAGCATGCCACAAGGCTTGGATCGTCATACAGTGGTTGTAGAAGCATTCAGTGCCTTCAAAGTACTAATGGCCCCCTACAGTCCCCAGACGTTCACCCAATTGAACACCTGTGGGATTAGATTGAGAGAGTCATTCGTAACAGTTATCCTTCTCCAGCAAACATTCAGCCATTGACTAATACATTCTCTTGGCTGAACATACCTGTAAAATGATATCAGCTGTTTGCTGAATCCATGTCACATCAACTTGAGGCTGTTTTGAAGGCAAAGGACGGCCCAATACGTTATTACGTAAGTTTTCCTAATTATGTGCCACTTTTCTTTTTTTTTTTTTTTTGATCGGAGGTTTAACGACCACCGTGAGCAACTCAATAGGCTATAAGCAGCCGCCCGTCCCTAATTTAGGGTCACTGGTTCCAGGGAAGGGAGAGAGCCAGTGCCATAAGACAAACACAACATCCATGCCTCACCGGGATACGAACCCGGACCCCTTACGGACGAATGATCAGAGGCCATCGCTTAGACCACTGCGCCACCGGGACGGCACGTGCTACTTCAGTGTATATCATAGTAGCAACACAAAAAGGGAGTACACATTATACAATGATTTGTTTTCATTACAACCACTGCAATTAACTCAATGGGCTATAAGCAGTTGCCCATCTCTAATTTTGTGCCACTGGTTCCAGGGAAGGGAGACAGCCACTGCTATAAGACAAAAACCACAACATCTATGCCTTACCAGGTTTCGAACCCGGACCCATCTTGGATGAATGGTCATAAGCCAGTGCTTAGTCCACTGCACCACTGGGGCAGCATACAATTATTACACCTGAGTCTAACAGACCCTGTCTAAATTTCAGTTATTTTTAAACTGATGGCATCAAATTCTACTGGTAGGTAAACAGATTTAATAGTTCCAATATGGTTAAAAAAAAAAAAGCACTGAAATATGCCAGTAAAATAACTTTATAAATAAGACTGACATATGCATGCCATTTTTTTTTTATTTTACTTCTATGCGTTTGAGCAACATATAATTGTATACTTAAGAATGACACCATTCTTATTGTACACGTCCTTTAAATAATTGTCAAGACCGTTAAATAATTGTCCAAGTCCTTAAGCAAGCATTTTCTAAGTCATTACTACAGCTTGCTAGTATGTATTTTCATTAAATATGTAGTAAAGAATGATTTCATCACTCAGATTACCTTCAACTTAAAGTTCTTGCAATGGAGAACTAATGAAATCCACTCAACTAGGTTGCTAGATAAGTAATTCATATTTACAATAGGGTGGTATCAATCAAATAACAGTATGGACAAAAATAAATAAGTACATTAAAAAAAGCATTGCATATTACAATTTAACACGTCTAACATTTTCTATTTCATGCATTACATGAAATTTCAAGATATAAACGTGAGAGATTGATATCAAATGTATTGCATATTACAATTTACCACGTCTAACATTTCCTATTTCATTCATTACATGATTGCATTTCAAGATATAAACGTAAAAGATGGATACCAAATGTAATTTTTATCATTTTTTCATGGCAGGAGGGAACACTCAACTTTTTACTATGGCATTTTAAATATTACTTCTTTTGCTCCCATGTACACAACAAGGTAAAAACGAAGTGCAGTGACACTTTTGTGGTAAAACCTGCCTTTACAGGATTCTAAGCATGGCATCTGTTGTCAGCATTCACAACAGAGTAACAATGATGCAGTTACAGTTAGATTTCTAGCACCATTCTGGAAACAAAAACACGCACAAGGAAATTTTCTCAATAGAGCAAAATCTTGTTCATTTTTTTATACATTTAGCTTTCTTTCATTGTTTTATTTATTTATTTACGGTGCCACCGAGTAGCATTAAGTGACATTCTGGTACCCAAAGATTGCAAAATACTATAAGTTTTCTTTTCTTGCTTGCATACGAAGAAAAATTAGAATGCCCTATTCTTTTCTTTCCTTGCTTTTTTTTTTTTTTCAGTTGTTTTGAAGTCAGAGAAATTTTAGTTTATTTCAGTAATAATATGGAACTTCAAAAAAGTTATACATTTTAGCTTGCGCAGACAAACACATAACAGCTACTGTGCTCAACCTGCAGCAAGAGCCGTACAAAAAAAAAAAAAAAAATGTATATTAACTTTATGTCTAGAATTTACACCACAATAAAAGGGACTAATGACAGAATTGCTGCCATTTTTCTAATATATTACCTTTACAGCTGTTTTGAACATTTTTCACATAAAAAATTTGGAACCATAATTTTTTTAACACTTTCAATATGATAGCCAGTTTCAGAAGCATATTTCATTATTACCAGCTAGAAAAGTGTTTACCGTACAAAATATAAATAAATTTCCCAGTCTGTTACGAGCACAAAGGAATCAACTTTATATAACATTATCTATATACATAAGTTCTTGAAATCCTGGCCACAAAATATTTTACATGACATATATATTCACAGCAGAATATAGTTTGTGCAAATGGAAATAATCAATGCTTACATGAAGCCATCACATCTCATAAATCACTTATTCACAAAATTATTCAAACACAATTAATAGAACTTAATTAAATAAACACTTCAGGTATTCATGTACATTACCTCATACATTATTGTTGAGATAAATGACTGTCAAATCACAAATGTTAAAAGAGACATCTACTTCCAATCCTAATTATATCCAATGATATGCAAAACACACATAACTGTTCCAGGAGTAACATTGAAGTCCATACTATCTTAAGTAGAAAGCACTGAACTCATTTTAAATAAATGAATCAGCAGAGGTTTCTTAGTAGCAATATTTTTACACAAGGAATTCAACATAGCACAGAATTTTTTTTATGTCTTCACATACTGTTCCCCATGACACTTATGGAAGACAATTTTTTCTTTCATTTTAGCACATTCACAACTTAAGGGGATGGGGGAGTACAATAAACTGATTTGAACAAAACAGGAAATAAGCTATGCCTAAACAATACAAAAATGTGCATGCATGCATGTGTGTGTGTGTGTGTGTGCTTTGCTGAAGACAAGACAAGGTGACAGTTTGAAACATGTATCTTTAGCATTGGTTGAATATAACCAATTATTATACTTTTATGAAGTCCAGAAAAAGCAAATCTAACAGTGGTGCAGGTAGGCTACCAGTTGAAGGCATTCTATACAGCAAATTACACTAGAGGCACGTCACAGACTGAAAAATGAGCATTGAAAAAGCATGGGCTGAATGCAAGTGGAAGATATGATGTCAAAACTCCAGTAGCAGATATCACTTCAACAGTTGTTACACTATTTTGGGAGGGAGAGGGGGGGGGGTGAACAACCACTATGAGCAACTTGATAGGCTATAAACAACTTGATAGGCTATAAGCAGTCGCCCATCCTTAACTTATGGCCACTGGTTGCAGGGAAGGAAGAGACAGCCAGTGCCGTAAGACAAACACAATATCCATGCCTCACCAAGATTCAAACACAGACCCATCTGGGACGAATGGTCAAAAGCCAGTGATTAGATCAGTGTTTTTCAATCTTTTTTTCCTGATGCACCACTTCTCATGTTCTAATTATCTTAAGTACAACCGATACCTAAAATTCCGAAGCTTATCAGGGGAAAATAATTTTTAAACTCTATTCACGTTTTAAAATCTTATCCACCCTCCTCCTCTCACTCCCATGTGTACCACTGGGCAACGCCTCATGTACCACCGGTCGAAAAAATCTGGCTTAGACCACTGCCCCACCAGAATGACATTACATTGTTTGCCATGTGCATGAAAATGTTGATATCTTCCATATAAAAACATTTTCCTAACCCTCATCCCTATTCCCAATCTTTTGTAGCTGCTGTCAAAGTTAACAGAAAGAAATTCGGTAATATCCTAACACACTGAGTGGCCACTTTATTATGACCACCCCCCCCTCAGTACTTCGTTGGGCCACCTTTTGCCTTTAATACTGCGTCGATTCTTCGTGGCATGGACTCCACGAGATGTTGATAGGTGGTTTGTGGAATCTGAGACCATGCTTGATGAATAGCACTTTCCAGGAGTGTGAGATTGCAGGGTTGTGGATCCAGCTGTCTGATGGCTCGTTCAACTTCATCCCACAAATTCTCAATGGGGTTGAGATCTGGAGATTGTGGGGGCCACCTAAGCAAAGTAAACTCACCGGCATGTTCCTAAAACCAATCCTGTACAATAAGAGCACTATGGCAGGACGCATTATCTTATTGAAAGTAGACATCGCCATTGGGATAAACCATCCACATAACAGCATGCACTTGCTCCGCAACGATGTTTAGATATGATGTGCCAGTCAGACGCTGATCAACACGAATTAAAGGACCCAAAGAATGCCAGGAAAACATTCCCCAAACCATAACATTGCCTCCACCAGCTTGAAGGGTTGTAGCAACACATTTGGGGTCCATGCTTTCGTGCTGTTTCCGCCAAATTCTCACTCGGCCATCGGCATAGTGCAACTGAAAACATGATTCATCGGACCACATAATTTGTTTCCAATTATCGACTGTCCAATCCTTGTGCCCATGTGCGAACTGGAGACGTTTTCTCTTGTTAACTGCAGACAGCAAAGGTGTTCGAACACGCCATCAGCTGCCATATCCCATCCGATGCAATGTACGGCGAACAGGGCGTTCAGAGATCATTTCAGAGGATCCTTGATTAAGATGGTCTGTAATTTGCTGCACTGTTACCCTTCTGTTGTCTGTTACCAGTCTGGACACTCTCCGTTCCGCCTGAGCAGTCACTAGTTGATGACGACCACACGTTGCACGTAGAGACCCAGTTTTTTGGCTCACAGTCCAGTCTTTAAACACTTTAACAACAGCTGCTCTGGAACATTTCATGAATGCGGCGGTTTCGGTGATACTCGCTCCATGGCTCCGATCTCCTACAATCATCCCACACTGAAAGTCCGCCAAATCGCATTTTTTACCCATCTAGTCACCGAAAAATCACTTCTACTACTGTCGCAAGCACTAAGCTTTCTTTTTTTATACTAGCCTCGCCCTCTGGCGGTAACAGCGTGCAGCCATAGCTCATTTGCTTAAAACTGTCAGGTAGTCATAATAAAGTGGCTACTCAGTGTATAAGTAACTTTGGAATCCACTAGTAGATGCAGGGAAGTCACCCAGCGTACACGATAGCCTGACATGGCACCTTTTTCCGCTGACGACCGGTGATGCTGAGTCCCCTAAGGGGCCCATCTACAAAGTGCATTGGTAATAGTAACCTAGGAAACACAGCCAAGATTATCAAGGGATGGCATACAAATCGAAATATGACTTACTATATTGACAGCTCTTCAGGCAAGCTGTCAATATAGTAAGTCATATTTCAATTTGTGTGCCAGATAAGAAGAGGAACTCGTGGATCAGAAAAATGACAAGAGTGGAAGACATCACGACCAGAGTAAAATCCCTGAAATGGCAATGGGCTGGACATATTGCCAGAAGGACAGACCATCGATGGACAGCTGAAATTTTAGGCTGGATTCAACGGGACAGGAAAATACCCAGAAGACTACATGGGAGATGGGCGGATGGAATTCAAAAGTATGCGGGAGTAACATGGAAGAGACTGGCACAAGACAGACCGTTGTGGAAGAAACTTGGGTAGACCTTCGTCCAGCAGTGGATTGATAATGGTTGACAATGATGATGATATTGACAGAACATAATCTGCAGTCTGTTGTAGTGCGATGACATGATTTGCCATCACATATATACTTCTCTTGCCTTCTACATATATCTCTCTTTTCTTTTCTCATAGTAACATGTTGTCCTCTTAACAAAATATGTTGCTTTTACTTAGAATTGGATGTGCCACCTTTACTCCTTCCCTGTTTTTTTTGTCCCTGGTACTGTTTTGGGTTAGAATCCTGCTCCTGTGCCCTACATTTGAAATAAATTCAAATATAGTACACAAAGGTACAATACACTGTTACCAAAGGCAGCAGGTAACATTCAATGCACACTGCAGAAAGCAACTTGCTGCAAGCAGTTGTGCAGCAAGAAAACAAGTGAGAGCCCAAATGAAAAAAACAAGGGTTCAGTGTATGCAAATGAGCTGACATCATGGGCTACCTCCGAAACAAAGGAAGCCACAGAAATCTAATACCACTCATTTTGAAGCTTAGAACAAAGGCTATCCTGAAGTATATTGTCGGAATGGACTCTGGGCTAATACCAAAAAGAGCTTTTAAATGTTTTTAGCCTGACAGCAGCTAAAACAGTGAGACAATTAGTGAAAATAAAGTCACTTCTGAACTTAAGTTTTTACAATGTAAACAGCACTTAGAAGGAAGCTCAAAACATGCAGCACAAAGGCAAGACTAGTTGGAAGCACCAGTGACTATTTTACTAATTTGCATAAGAGTAAGGCAAAAGATAGGAAGGAGAAGGTGGAAAGGCGTGAATTGGATTTTTGGAAAGGTAGGAAGACTTTCTGGAAGTACATGAGACTCAGGAAAAATAGGGGAAACAAAGCTGTAAGTTGTGTAAAGAATAGAATTGGGGAAATGATATGGGAGCCCAATCAGTTAAGTGAAAGATGGGGTAAAAACTTCTGTGAGTAATTAGATCAGGAAAGTAAAGGTGATTCAGAGGCAGAAGCAGATGATGTCACAATGAAGGATGGAAGCACAGGAGGGATCTCAAGAGAAGAGGTGTGCAGAGCTCTAAAATCTCTTTAGAATGGAAAGGCTCTGGGAGTTGATGGCATAACTGCCGACATGTTAAAATATGGTGGTGACTAATTGACTGGTTAACTGAAATTTGCCAGTTGTGCTGGGAGTTAGGAATGGTCCCTTGGGATTGGAAGAATGCTATCATTGTTCCCTTGTATAAGGGAAAAGGTGATCAGACTGACTGCATGAACTATCATGGTATTAGCCTACTGAGTGTGTTGGAGAAAGTGTTTGGTAAGGTCATTATTGAAAAAGTATGGGGTCTTACATGAGAGAAAGTGTAGGATGCTCAAAATGGTTTTATGCCTGGTAAAGGCTACACTAACCAAATTTTTGCATTACACATGATGATTAAAAAGTATCTGACTGTTGGTAAGAAAGTTTTTGCTGCCTTCATAGATTTAGAGAAAGCTTATGACAGAGTAAATACGACACTTTTGTGGAAGGTATTGAATAAATATGGTGCTGCTGGGAATCTACTTAACAGTGTAAAAGCCATGTATGCTGGCAGTAGAGCTTGTGTATGAGTGAATGGTGTTTTATCAAAATGGTTTTCTATTGGTGCAGGAGTCAGACAAGGTTGTGTAATGTCACCATGGCTGATTACTATATTTATGGATGCGTGATGCCAAAATAGATAATACTGGTTTATGTCTGGGTGATATCCGTGTGTGCAGATTGCTGTATGCTGATGACACTGTCCTGTTGGTAGAGTGCAAAAGTGAGTTGTGGAGTATGTTGTCCCAGATGTACGAAGTTTGCATGAAATTCAAACTAAGTGTAAATAAGGGAAAACCCAAAGTTATGTTTTTTGACAGAGAAACTGGTAGTATTCAATGTAATAATGTAATATAGGTCTAAATGGCTAAGTGATTGGCCAGGAGAATGAGTTTGTGTATTTAGGAAGCATGTTTGACAGAGAGAACAAATTGGATGGTGAAATTAGTAGGAAGAGAGAACAAATTGGATGGTGAAATTCTTCATTGAAAGTCATGGCTGCTTTGCGAGGTTTTCACGGGAATGATGGGTTCTCAAGAAAGTCCCACATGGCTGTGTATGAAAGTGTAATTTTTCCAACTCTGATGTATGGCAGTGAAACCTGGGTACCACAGAAGAGGCATAGGAGTCGTTTGTGTGCTGGAGAAATGCGTTACTTACAGAGGGTTTGTGGCAAGACACTTCTGATTGTGTGAGGAATGAAGATGTGTAGCAGTTGTGTAATGTGAAGCAAAATGTTGTTAGCAAGGTGGAGACAAATATTCTTTGGTGGTTTGCACATATTGAAAGAATGAGTGACGAGATGCTTACTAAGAAAATCATTTTAGCCAAAGTGGTAGGAAGAAAAGGCAGAGGAAGGCAAAGGAAGTCATGGGAGGATCAGATTCAGGAGTGTCTGCATGAGAAAATGATCATGAGTATGAAGTATAGAAGATCTTGTGTAAGGCGTGTATGGATGTGAGTGAAGCCCGAGTTGTATGTCAAGATCGCTGTAAATGGAGGAAGTTTGATACAGCAGCAATAAATAAAAATTAGCTGGTAGTTTGTATTTCTTTGTAGAGCTAACCTCTGAATATCAGAGAACAGCTTACTGATATGTATGTAGCATAAGATCCATTTTCTCTGATTTGCATAAATAAACGGATCAAAACACTTACACGAATATGGGAGCATGTCATTTAGCACTACAGTGTAAGGGGTGACAAAGAAATATAAGTGCATGTAATACCTCAGCTCTCATATATAACGCAAGGGCACAGTAGCTGGGTACCAGCACAAAACAATAAAAGAGAGTGAGAAGCAAAGAAAGGACTAAAGGTTACCCACCCAGTTTTAAGTAAAAACACCATATCTTGAAAAGAGAAGTGAATGTCCATGGGTATGGAGGAATTGCATCATTACGCTTCAACAGAGTGCTTATGCTTATTTGTCAATGAAGTAAGGTTTCAATTTGTGTGCCACCCCTTGATAATCCCGGCTGTGTTTCCTAGGGCACTGCTTCAAATGCCATTTGTGGACAGGCCCCTCAGGTGTCTCAGCATTGACGGCCATCAGTGAAGAACGCAGCTGGCTCAGCCCATTAGCTATGATGAGAGACTTCCTTCGCTTCATCTACTGGTTGACTTCAAAGTTGCTTGTTAATCAGGATATTACAAGAAAACCTTCATATTAAAATAAATCACAGGACAAGTCAATAAAATTACTTAATAAATATCCCTGGGCATTTTCTTTGCATTTAAGAAATATGATAAACTATACATATATTGTGAGCAAAAAAAGTTCCCATTAAAAAAACAACATAATAATCCAAGAAATATTTTCAGGCATACCAAACAGAGTAGAAGTTTAACTGAAAGCACTTCATGATTTTTTTACAATATTTAGAATATACCTAGAATCTATTTGAAAACTCTTATGAAAAAATTTGTTTTGAGGATTAATTAACTTTTGTCAAAAATTTAGCCAGCCTTTTTCTTTTCCTTATTCTTTTCCATAAGCCACAAATTTCTGCAACTTAAATTGCCTCACTAAATAAAGTAAACCCATAAGTACAAGGAACAACAATGATTACAAAAATGTTTCTACTATGTTTTATTAATGTTTGCTATTTTAATTTTGACAAATTTTTGATGTGTGTGTACCATTTCTTCTTAGGGGTTCTTTGTTGTGGTTCACCATGATCAAGTTCCTAAGATTTTTATGCTTTCTTCCTTGATGTTATGGTTAGGATAGAATTTAGTTCTGTTACAGTGGGAGTGTGTCCATCCTGAGTGAACATTGGTGATAAATTCTTTCTTTTCTTCCATTTCAAGTCCTTTTAATTTTCTTTTCATCATTTGTGGTTAATGATTTCAAATTTTATATGACACCCAATTCATTACAAGCCCAGACTCTCTTACAAGTCTGTCTAATTCTGCTTTGTTAGACATCTTTTATAATGTTGATTTGTGTTCTGAAAGCCTAGCTTTTAACTATCTGCTAGTTCCACCTACATAAATAACACCGGTTCTCAAAATAAAAGCAACAACCACAAAAATATAATTACCAGGGGATCCCTGCCCTGAAATTACACATAAATGATACACAAGAAGCCAATTATGTAAGCAGCAAATAAATGTGGACAAGAAACAAACAATGGCTTTGGAGGAAGCCAAGGGACAGCAACATTTGCACATGCCACACGCAAGTGGAATTTGTATGTAAGCAATTGGAATAGAGTATGTGGGTAATCTTGGGGTTTGCATTGTCACGTGCAGTAATAAGAATGTTGTTATGTCTCCGAGAGTTCATTTAGATCAGTGTTTCCCAACCTGGGTGGTACTACACCCCTGGGGTGTTTGTGATTTTCAGGGGGCAGTAAATCATAAGAGGCCATTGGAGGGGCATTTAGGTTTTTATGGACATTACAGCAATAATTTTTTTTGTTAATAATAAAGGCAACAAAGTGTTTAACAAAAGGGGTCTTAAATTTATTTTAATATATATGTTCTACAATTTTGTGTGACAGTATGTTTAATTACTTACATTTATAAATATTTAACATACGTTAATGTTAATGTTTAATATGTACTTTATTCATAAGGATTATATGTTATGCCATGGAAATGTGCAGTTCTTTTGTGATCATGTTTTTCAAACGAGGGTGTATTAACCACCTGGCAACATAGCTCTTTTGTGAGGGTGTGTTAGTCATGAGAGATTTGAATACCAGTATGGTGTCTTGAATACTTCATTCGTTGTCTTGATTCAATATTCTTGTAGTATTTTCCAGTAGTGATTGTAGACTATCAATGCCACTTCGTTATGATTACAATCTGGCTTCCTAAAACTTTATTGTTTTGGGTAAAAAAAAAGAAGTCTTACCTTCTTCTCTGGCAGGAAATTAAATTACTATGTCAAGCTTTTCCCTCAACGTATTTAGTGGAAAAGGGCTTCAGCGTTGTGCAGCAACTACTGACAAAAGATAGGAATAAACTACAATTGTGTGAAAGAGGTGACTTGAGACTAAGACCTGGGGGTAAACAGTTGTTTCTGGGTAGTGGGCCAAAAAAAAAAAAAAAAAATATCTTGCCAGGGGCCAATGTAGTTAATGCGATGGCTGAGCTTGAATTTTATGTTATCTTCCTGATATTTGGTTTGATTGTTGAAGCAGCAATGCACAAAATAGCAAAAATATTTTCATTGGTCAATCTGTTTCTTGACTTTGATTTGTTCAGATTCATCAGTGAAAAAGTTTGTTCACAGCTATAGGTGCTTGCAAACATTGTGGCACATGCAGCTGCATTACATTTTAAACATGAAAATTCGTCTGGTAATGATGCATAGAAATGAAGTATTGAATTCTCTTTGAACTTATTTTTGTAAAAATCTGAGCTCTGCAAGTCAATTAAATTTAGCTGCACATTCCTTGCAGTACAAACGTGACTCTGAAGAGAGATCGAGAACAAAAAAGCACTGCCAGAAGATCAACAGCCAATGGGAAGAAAGTAAACAAAAGGCGAGTCGGTGCCGGACTGTCCATTCGCTGGCGCCGGCTGCGCATTTCGCTGCAAGTGTGCTGGTTTGAACTCGAGCTCAGCGTTCAGCATGGAGAAAAATGATTTGGTGGGCAATTACGAAAAATTTAGGGTTTTGCTAGCATCAGGGTGGCGGGCCACCGTGACCCCTGTCGCAGGCCATAGATTGGGCATCATTGTTAAGACTAACCAACATTGAACCACACATCGCTAGTTTGGTGCACTCTTTTCAAGCTCAAGGCAGCCATTGATCAGAAGTGTGGAGAAATTTGGGACTTCAGACCAGTGATAAAAATTATATTTGTTGTTGTACTTTGTTTTTTTTTAATAAAATACAATTGTATGATTTGTTTCTCATTTTTTTCACCTGGGTTCCTATATTTTCACTAGAAGTTGTTGAAGAAAATTAATTAAAATTTTAAAAATTTACTTATACATATTCACAATAATTATTTAGTTTGAAATAATTAAATATGAATGTACAGTGTAACATGAATTTAAGGTTATCACAACTGGTTTTAGCATGCTTATTATTATTACATTTGACTTGGAGGGGTGGTAGCCAGCACCCAATTCTCAGAAGTGGACACTAGGCTAAAAAAGGTTAGGAAGCACTGATTTAGATGATTCATCATTGTGGAGAGCTATACAGAGATTAGAAGCAGGACAGTCTTAAGGCCAGATGGTTAAATGTGGATCAATCCTTTGTTTTCTGCCTTTGAAGACAATTTCAGGACAATAAAAACATCTCAAGAAGACTTGGGCAAGGATGTTGGAGGGTCACTTCTGTTCAACAAGACCACTTATTGGTGTTAACTGCTAGGAGCAATCCAAGCAACATGGCACATTAATTGGCCCAGGTGCTCATTGTGGAAACCAAGCGGATTATATCCAACATATGATGCCATATGTTGTATCCGACATATGGTCCATACATGGTCTTATCAGAATAATATGATCACCTACTAATAATAGGAATATCCATCCTTGGCCCGGATGACAGCAGCAAGAAAGCGCGGCATGGCCGCAATGAGGCCCTGGAAGGTTGCCCAACGCACAAATGTCCATTTGGACTGCAGCAAAGCATGGAGGTCCCAGAGATGATGTGGCTGTGAGTTGGCATGCGAAGCCTGTCGATCCAAATAGTCCACCCTTGGCCCAGATGACAGCGGCAAGAAAGTGTGGCATGGATACAATGAGGCCCTGGAAGATTGCCCAATGCACACATGCCCATTTGGAATGCAGCAGAAAATGGAGGTCCCAGAGATGATGAGGCTGTGAGTCGGCATGCCGAACATGTTGATCCAAATAGTCCCACAAGTGCTCTATGGGATTGAGGTCAGGCAATTTTGCCGGCCAAGGGAGAATGGAAACATTGCTATCATGTTCCTGGAACCAGTCATGCAACCACCCCTTAGTGACATGGCAGGGCGCCTTGTCCTGTTGGTAGACACCATCATCACAGGGTAAACATCCAACATGAAGGGATGCCATATGGTCAGTGAGGATGGACATTAGCATTTAGGGACCCATCTAGTGGTACCAACAGTCCCAGATCATACCAGAAAAACATCCCCCAGACCATAAAGAGTGGTAGGCAATGCACGTAACTAACAAACAAGTTAAGTAGATGGTAGTTGAGAACACGCTAAGTTACGTATAAAAGTTTTAAGGCAAATATATTTCAGCCACAGCCAGAGTTACCATTACAAAACTTACCTTCCCAATCTGGCAACGAAACAAATCGTAGTTGCACTGATGAAGGCCATAGTAACTAATGGCTGAAATATATTTACCTTAAAACTTTTTATACGTAACTTAGCGTGTTCTCAACTACCATCTACTTAACTCATCCTCCAGTCATGAACACTGCCACTGCCAGCTTGTACTTGACCAAGTGCGTTTGGGTGTTGGTTCTTGTGTCTGATGCCATGTCCTCCACCACCCATCACTTCTGTGGAATAGAAACTTTGATTCGTCCGAGAAGGCAAACATTTTTCCACTCTTCAACTGTCCAATGATGGTAGTCCCGTGCAAACTGCAGGCGTTGTTGCCGATGAACCTGGGTTGACATGGGCACCTTGACACAGCGTCGACTCTGGAGACAAATGCATTACAAGGTTCGTTCTACTGTTATCTGGGACACGTACCTGGGTGCCCCAGCATTCATTTGCATAGTCAATTGCTGCACTGTTGCGCATCGATTGCCTTTTCCCAGTCAACGGAGGCAACATTCTCCTCTGAGTTCAATGACCTTTGGGGTTCCACAGTTCAGATGTCAGGAGGTACTTGGTGTGCCAGTGGTCCATTCTTGGTACATCCTTACTACAGCACCTCGTGAACAGCCCACAAGTCTGCTGTTTCTGAGATGCTTTCACCCTTGGTGAGGTAACCCCAATGATCATTCCTTTTTTGAATGTCCATCAAATCACTACTTCTGCCCATTGTGCTCATGTTACACACTATAACGCATCTGTCCTGGATGGCTGCTTATATCTCCATGTGGTTTACTTTGTCTCGTGCACTCTGTGAAGAGCCTGGGCGGGTACACTGCAGAGCTGAGTTCGGGCTCAATTTTAAGAGCCCAAGCCCGTCCGAGTCCGAAGTATGTCAGCCTGAGACCGAATTTTATATTGCAAGATAGAGCCTGGGCCTGAAAACGATGATTAACCTGTTTAGGCGTTAAAAGAAGTCTCTTCCAGACTTCCACTCTTTCCTAAGCGTGCAATTAACCGATGTCTTTCTGAACTGCAGAGTGGGGAAGGGATGTCTATCTATTTCTATAGTTTCTTTGACCATTCATTTCTTCCTGAAATGTTTCTGGAGTGGGGAGGGGTATCAGGAAATCAGGAAAAATTGGGAAGGACAACAATCTACATCGTACACTGCTCAATAGAATTAGCAGGGAGCTGCCCGTTTGAGGTAGGGAGCAAAATTTCGTAAGCTTGCTATCTACTATCTATAGTTCTTAAAGAAAATTTTCCTTCGCAGAAATCCTGTAATTCATGGCCTATGGTATTTTGTTATCCAAGCCCGGAATGGATAGCCCTGCGGAATTCCTACTCCCCATCTAGACCCAGTTGCCGAAGAATTCTCTTTAACTGGAAAGTGTAAAAAAGCCTCGTGTGACAATTCGTATAAAATTACATTAAAAGAAAAGTGAAGAAAATTCTCTGCCTCTCTCAGAGCCCGAGCCCGAACTCCAGTAAGTATTACGCAGCCCGAGCCCGGAGCTGTACTTTGGGCTGAGGCTCGGCCCATCTCAGCACTGGTACACTGTGCTTCCAGAGTTGTCATGTTATTCTGATACAACTGTGTATGGTATGCTTTAACGGTGGTGTGCATGCAAGATGGCTTGCCGTGTGTGTTCCCTTGAGTGCATCCCAAAGAAAAGATCATTTTGAATGGTGTCCCCAATATGTTCATTGGACTCACCAAGAATGGACATGCGCACTTTCAACCAATGAGAGCAGATTCTGTTTTTAGCTAGCTTATTAGAGAACACTCATATGATGAGAATGTGGGGCATGATATCAGCCAAGGAATGTTCAGGAACAGGACCATTTCAGAGATGGTGGAATAATGGTTTGGGCCAGAATCTGTATCAATGGTTGCTCATTCATCTCTCCATGTAACAACCAGAGAAAACCATCAGGGACTAATAACAGCCCTATATCGCAATGAGAACCTGGATCCTTGTGTTCATCCTTTTAGAGATGCAATGGGTCTGATTTTCCTATTAATGGATGACAAAGCCCAAACTCATAGCTTTAGGGTTTTCCAGTCAATGAATATCTTGAAAGCAAAGATGTTGCACATATGAATTGGTGGATATGGTCAACAGATCTTAATTCGATTAAACATGTTTGGAACACTTTAGGTCTACAAACTGCTGCCCTTCTCCTACAGCTCTACTGAATTTACAGTGCACTCTTCTGGAAGAATAGGATTTAATCTCAGTCTTTTGTGAACACCCTCATTCAAAGCATTGCTTAATGCTGTAAAGCTTGTACTGCTGCAAGTGTGGTGATTACATTCCTTATTGAAGACCATGGCACCATTTTTTTTTCTGATTTATGTGATATTGTTTCAATCATTATTTCACTGATTTTTTCACAGGCACATAATTTGGATGCATCTGCATACATCTTAATTCTTTTGTGTTCATAAGTGTGAAACACTGTCCCACACAGTGTTTAATACTTGTGTCCTTTCTTTATGCTCATTACTTTGTGAGTTATTATCTGTTAACCTGGTTTTTGTGGTTGTTGATTTAATTTTGAACATCAGTGTATATCTTGGCATATAAGTTGATTCTTAGAATTTGGGATACCCACCTATACTTTTATCAATATTCACTATATAGGTTTACTCAGAAAACATGAAATGGTACCCAGATGGAAGACATGTATTTTAAAGGGTTTGTGGCCAACAGCTAACTTAAATTGCCATTATTATTCTTACTGTTTTCATGGAAGCAGACTGCTTTTAACATCCCCAGTCTCTTCCCCATGCATATGTGTGTGTGTGGGGGGGGGGGTAAAATCATTACTTCATCTTTTACATGCATTTCTTTTTGAACTAACACTTTAAAGGTTGTGTTCAAGCAGGGTAAAGAAACTGGATGTTAAGGGGTGAAACAGTTTTTATGGCAAAGGGCAATATGCTGCTCCATCCCATGTTTCCTGTGATTTCATTATCAAGTCTTGATACAATGTTAAAATCAATACTGAGTTCAAATCATTCCAGAAATATGAAATTTCAGTTTTCAGTGGATGGATAGAGACAACTGTTTATGGAAATCAGATGACGAAAGTGCAGCATCTAACACTGAATGTGACCCATATGATGTGAGGGTGGAAATAGTGCACAATAACATAAATGAACTCTTTGATTCCAACATTGAAACTAAGGTATAGCAGTTAACTTTGAGATTATGATGTTCAAAAACATTGTTTTTATAAAATTTATATTTTGATTATTAATTTTTTATATTGTATTAAAGAGAATTTTTGCACATTATTTCAGTACACTTCTTTACAAGATCTATTAAATAATAAGGCAGTTTTCCTTTAGATTAGGCACAAATGTCAATATTTTGGATGATTTCTCAAAGCTTAAAAGCCAACTTATGTAAATGGACGATGTTATCACTCTTTCCACGTTATTTTTTTAAACAACGCATAGCGACTGAAAAATTGTATTCCGGCACTGCTGGGATCGAACCCCAGAACTCTCGATGACTAGTCGAGTGCGTTCGAATTTACGCTACAGCGCCAACAATTCTCAGCGCAATGCGTGGTTTATCAGTCAGCATCTGACTACACGAATGCGTATTGATGGTCTCAGCAACTGAGATGTCGTCATCTGGTGGCATTTAATGCAACAGCTATTTTATTTGTAGCTGATAAATTCAAAGGGCGATAGAAATGGTTAATATATATCAAATACGTGGAGATAATGTAAATGGACGATGTCATCACTCTTTCCACATTATAAAAAAAAATAACGAGGAAAGAGTGATGACATCGTCCATTTACATTATCTCCACGTATTTGATATATATTAGCCAACTTATGTGCTGTGATACACCTTTAATACCACAGTTATAGACTATGCCATAAATATCCCTTGTTGAAGGAAACTTTCTTTTTTTTTTAAGTTTAATTTTGCTCCCATATTAATGAAATGAAATTCTTTCCTAGCAATACCCTAAAAGAAGAAAGAAAAAAAAATGTGTCAACTGTGACAGTGACTGAGTGTTAACCTTAACCATGAAGTAAACAACAATGAAGATCGAGGAAAGGGGGGACATACACACCAAATTTAAAATTAAACTCTAAGAAAACCCATAAAAAAATTGTATCCATTAAGGTGGTTCCACCAAAAATCTCTGCCCTATGTTTCCAATGGCAAAAACTTCAGTACACACTTTCTTAGCAATTAATGCACTCAAAGGAATGAAAATTTGCACATCAACAAAAATAACTTTAAATTATAGTATGACATACTTAAATGTTTGCTAAAGATTACACACAATTATATTAAAAATCAATAATGTTTCCTTGAGTAGTGTTGAGAAATCCTAATAGATGGTGAGGCCTGTGACTAATTGTAATCATATCACAGAGTATGTTTGTTGGCTTATTTCAAAATTAAAAATCAACAGTACACTGTTAAAAATTCTGAGGTAGATTGCACCAAAAAGTGGTGCTACACCAGCTGTACCATTTTCAAGAAAAGATACACCACTGTGTGGTACAAACAAATTCTAACAACATAGTGCAACCTTTGTTACTGTTGTCTTTGACTCTTTGACATGAAGCCAAAGACACCTAAAAACGGTTTTTTAGGCAATTATAACATGCTGAAACGAAATTAACATTTGCAAGTAAATTAATATGTTATTGCAAACATTGTAGTACTAACACTATTTTTAACAGCATTTTTTTTTCTTTCTTTGCCGATTCGCCACATGAACCACTTGTACTAGTCTTGGTTTGATATTAAAAAATAAATATTTAAAAGGGTTGAACGGTAATATTTTATTATATTGTAATCGAAATAATATTTGGTTTTAGGAAACTACTGTTACTATTAATAACAATTTAAATTTAACTTACCTTAAAACCACATGGTTGGATACTTACTTGGTTAGTAGTATTACTGATGTTGAAAGGTGTTTTTTTTTTTTAATATTGGACTTTTTTTAATAAATTTTAACCTAAAATACGGATAGATGAAGTACACTGTAAGTTCGATCGTGAATGCGGCTAATAAAATCGCAACCTCGGTTTTCAGTGCATCTCTTGACACCATCGTCAGCGCTGTTCTTATGTGCTCCTGCACACACCAAGGATCTGTGAATGGCGAGTATTTGTCCTCATCTAGATTTTACCAGCAATATCAATGAGTAGGCATGCATGCGTTGTTGTTAGTTTGTCCATATGAGAGATTCTCACTTTGAGCATTGTCTATTGGGTTCAATACCAATCAGAAAAATTATTTAATTTAAATTTAATCAATTATTATTGTACGTCGCAGTCAAAATTTGATTTAACTGTAGTTTTAAAGAATTATCAATACTTGATAATGAACAGAAATTGATTTGATTTTAAATTTAATGGATGTTTATGAGTTTCTCATTTATTTTTATTAATTAAACCTTGGTATATTTATTTTTATTATTATTTTATTTTTTTATTTATTTATGTTTTATTATTATACATATATATGTAGGATTGGCATTCATGGGTTCACCAGGGAGGAGAGTGATTCTAACTCATTGAACAGGACTAACTTCTTTTGTAACAACTAAAATAACATTTAATTGGTTTAAAACTCAGGCTTCACACGACAATAACACATAAAACATATAAAACGAGCGAAACATACAGAGTCATGTACGGTAAAAGGTTCGTTTAGCGGTAGCTTTTGGTCATCCTATGACCTTGATCACCCGCGATCGACTAGATCGAGGTCGGATGGGCTGGTTGCCAGAACTACAATTTGAAGTTGGGGGTGTTGGAAATGTTGCCAGATTTTAGAAGAGAGATCCAAATAAATGGGATTTGGTGAGGGGTCTCTGAATTGCAGTTTTTGGTGAACAAAATTTCAATGCTCTCTTGGAAACACAGAGATGCCTTGTTGATTAAACCCTTTCATCAACAAGGCATCTCTGTATGTGACTGTGTGTTTTGCTCGTTTTATATGTTTACATTTAATTCGTAAATTGTAAAGGCGTTGTTATGAAATCAAAACTCTTGGAATGGAAACAAACATCGTCTTTTTGGCACACTTCCTTTAACTCGTGCACACAGCAACTTCCAACTTCACCTCTTCTCATCTCTTTGTGGGGCTGCTTTCTCGCGTGGTATTGCTGCGCCATCTGTCGGCAACAGTTCAAAAGACAGTTTGAAAAGTCAAAATGTTTATAGGGAAAATCCCATATATATATATATATTATTATTATTATTATTATTATTATTGTTATCGTTGTTAATTTTTGGTAAATATTTTTTTCTTTTCAACAGCTGTTTCTTAAAACCAAATATTATTTTGATCACAATATATAATAAAATATTACCATATGACCTTCCAAATATTTATTTTTTAATATCAAACAAAGACTAGTACATGCGGTTCATATTGTGAATAACCAAAAAAAAAAAAAAAGTGCTATAAAAATAATGTTAGTACTATAATGTTTGTAGTGTGGGTATATATGTTTCACATATTGATTTCCTTGCAAATGTTAATAGTGCAACCTTGTACTATAACATGGTGCAAGGTTGAACTATGTTGTTGGGCTTTGTTTGCACCACACAATGGTGTATCTTTTTTGGAAAGTGGTGCAGCTGGTGTAGCACCACTTTTTGGTGCATCCTACCACAAAATTTTTTAACAGTGTATCTACAATTCTATTAACATTTTCAGCTAAATTATTGTTAGAACAATTAATCTAAGTGGCTCAAATCATTCTAAACATTCCAGACTATCACTCAGTTAGATACAAGTGTTGACTGAAGTCGGAAAATTAATAAAATTATGGGGGGGATGCGATATGACTGCAATTAGTAACTTAGCTGTACAGGTTGTACAATCTATTAGCAGATCTCAACACTGCCCAAGGAAAAATTTATGATTTTCAATATCATTATGGGTAAAAGTTAGCAAATATTAAAGTATGCCATGCTATAATTTAAAAGTTATTTTTACCAATGTGCAAATTTTAGCCTAGAAAATGTCTACAGAAGTTTTTACCATTAGAAACATAAGGCAAAGTTTTTAGGCTGAACCACCTCAATGTTTGAAGCACTTGAGTAGGTGTGGAATCATTCATTGGTAGAAAGAAACAATTTCAAATAATTTGAACTTTATGACTTCTCATTTGGAAATGGTTAAAAGCAATGTACAAAAAAAAAACTGAAATAAAACACATGAAACAGAACTACACTAAGTGCAAACCAAGGTGGACAATATGTAGTTTGTCATATTACAGTGACATATGTACAAAAGATAGAATGATGCAGGTGATCCCACTTGATAATAAACATATTTAACTACTACAGGAATGGTTAGTGTCAAATGTTTGGAGCATTCATTATAAATAAATAGTTTTCTTCCTTCTTAATCCAGTGGATAATCTTCTTAATGGCACTTGTGGCATCTGCTTTGGTCACCAGGGGTTCAAAGACAGCATACAGCTCAAAACCTTGCATGTGCTGCAACATCACAGAAATTAACAAAATATTATTTAACCAAAATTTGGCATTGTACTTACAATACATATAGTAGTTTCAGGACCACAGAGAGAGAATGGGATTACCAAAGACAAATCCCTACACTTCAACCATAAATGAGACCACAAAATTTCAAGGAAAACTAAAAAAAATTTTTACATGTCTCATACAAAACACCAGCTCAAATGAATAATCATCACTGAGATTTCAGAGTCAATTTCTAAGAGTAGGTTTTAAATGTCCTCACATTATGGCTTCAGAAATTTTAAACCTACAGATTCAAGGAAGATCATTTCACAAGTGGCCAAAAATTTATTTGCCAGTTTGCATGTCATGCATTTTCTTGTAAGCTTTTTCCTTGTGTTAAACTGTTTCCCAAAGTCATCATGTACTTTTGAATCCAATGACATTAATAATAAAAACACCCACATCCATCTCTCTGGAAAGCGTGACGTCCCACCAACGTCTGAATTGTTGCGTCATCACTTATCAATCGATTCGTGTGTGCGCTTGCGATGTCAAAATGATTGTCTGCTATATAATAGCACGAGATCACTTTCAGATGTCAAGGTGATCACATACTACACTGGCATGCAAAAATTAAGGACGAGACGGTTTTTCAAATGTAACGTCGTGCAGAAGTGCTCCACATCGACTCAAATCATACCATAAGATCCCCAAGATGTAAGAATATGGGACAAGTGAGCAAAAACGTCCAAACAAGGAATCCAAAGGATATAAAAACACTTTATTGAAAAGGTAGCTTCAAGCACAACTGGACAGAAGACAGAAACATCCATGTGACAGGCGGCTGCCAAAGAAAAATCCAGTCTTTAGTAGGGGATATGATCAAACCTGACTGTGTTGCAGGATTTACAACGTCTGCCCATGCTGAGCACGAGGTTGTCAAGCAGCTGTTGAGGCATCGCGGACCATTCCTCTTGTAGCGCCAATCGCAGCTGCGGAACCGTTGCTGGCGGCTGGTGATGTTCTGCGAAGCATCCCCCGAGAAGGCCCCACATGTGTTCGATTGGATTTAAGTCCAGAGACTTTGCAGGTCAATCCATGCGTTGAATATCTTCACTCTCCAACAGCTCTGCAACAGCCACTGTACAATGAGGTGTAGCGTTGTCATCCATGAAGAGGAACTCAGCACCCCCAGCACCTCTAAACAGATGCACGTGAGGCAGGAGAACCTTGGTACAATAGCGGACACCAGTGACTGAACCTCCTTGGAAGATGTGGAGGTCAGTACGGCTACCAAGCATGATACCACCCCAAACAAGAACACTGCCACCTCCAAACCGGTCCCTTTCGATGATGTTGGAGGTGTGATTGCATGTTGCCTGCTCTCTCCAGATGTGTATACGTCCAGAATCGCTTGTCAGACTAAATTGGCTCTCATCCGTAAAGAGAACTTGACCCCATTGCTGATGTGTCCAGTTCTTGTGTTCCTGGCATCACAGAAACCACTGTCTCAGATGAGCAGGCGTTAATGGTACACACCGTACTGGTCGTCATGCAAATAAACCACCTTTGTGCAGCCTCCTGGCCATGGTAAAACGCGATAACGGACGTCCAGTTGTCTGTTGCATGTGCCTTGCGATTTCTCCCGCTGTCTGCTGTCTGTCTCTTCTCGCCTGTATGACAATATACCGGTCATCCGCCGCCATGGTTGCTCGTGGACGACCACTGCTAAACTCTCAGACAGCTGTTCCTGTCGTTTGAAATGCTCTCCAAGCTCATGAAACGATGCTGTGAGCAATCCCGAACTCCTCGGCCACACTAGTCATACTTCGACCTTCTTCCAACTTCCCAATGACGTGACCTCGGGTAAAGTCATCCAGATGTCGTCTACTGGATTGCCTGTTGGCCATATCACACGGTGGCAGCAACTCGACGTCGTTCAAACCGATGTACACCGTGCAATAGCTTTCAAGCAATTGCTGAGCGTACACCGCTCGTGTGCTTTATACCCTTCCGACACCCCCCCCCCCCGTCATGCTGCATATAAGCGCATGCCCTACCGTACTGGAACCCTAGTCTATCTCCTGAATGGTCTTTCGGTCCGTCCTGCTTGCTCGTTCCGCTGTTATGCTAATTTCTCTTCTTCGTCCTTAATTTTTGCACACCAGTGTAATTTAAAAACATTGGATTATTAATGATTCAAGTTCTATTTTCCCGATCTACAAAATTCGAATGGAATTCTTAATATCACAGCTAGTTGAGTTTGTATATTAATTTAATTTAGCACAATTTGAATATTTTTTATATGCTTTCATAATTTTTCACTTTTCTAATTTAACTAACTTTCTGAGTTTAGTGCTGATTATATTAAACATTTCCCAAATTATCGAATTATCTAAACGCTCTAACCTACAATAAAAACTGAAATCTTGCGATGTCGAAGTGAGCAAAATTGCATCTAAAAACAGATGTCGCCCCAACAGCACATTGTCGATAATTTAGATAGCTCAGATTTGTAATGCCAGATGACGCATTATTTTGTAGAAAAGGCTTCAGTATGAAGTTTCAAACTAACCTCCGAATAGAACAGTGCAAAACAAGCCGTGAACGGATGATGTGTGCCGGAGAAAAAGTAATTTAACGCGACAAATCAAAGCAAAAGTTTACACAAAAAAAACTGGACTACAAGGAAAATTGTTAAACAACAAATATTTCGCACAGAATTTTTATTTATCGCAAGGTCTTTTGAAAAACGGAAATAAATAGCATATAATTTTCAGTTCTAACATGAATGAGTTCTTGCTATATAAATTTTTATTATATTTCCTTACAAAAGAGCCGGCATCTATTTGATTTGTTTTCAATCTGCTTCAATTAAACATTTCAGCATCTTAAGATGGGAAACATCCCCTATACATTAATATTTATTTAAAGCTTAAAGAACAACCATCCTAGGATGGGCTATAGGCTAGTTTTAAAATAATACTCAATGGGGAAGCAACAGTCCAATAATAATATCAACAACATGCTGTACAAATAGCTTTCATATTGTGATAAACAAATTTAAAGTGCAAGTCTGGTCTGTGGCCTATATGATCAAGTAATAAAACATGTTTGCATTATATACAAGACTATTCATTAAGTGAGTGTTTTGGACTGACAACCTTAGTCATTTTCAACTATAGTGTGGATGGATGTTGGCAACTGGTTACCAGATCTGTAATATCATACTCACTCTGTTGTTGTTTTTAATTGAATTCCATATCAATGGAATGCAAAAAAGGAGAACACAAATTACAGCTTTGGGCTAAAAGAAAAAAATTCCAAATGTTCATGGTAGATAAAAATAAAGATTAGTTGACTAAATGTGCAATTCCTTTGGTGTTATTCCATTGAGATTCAGCAGATGTGTCCTCCAAAGTTAAACCCACCAATGAAGAGTAAGGAGTAGTAACATCAACAGCCATTTGATGGAGCACAAAAATGATGTCCGTAATAGAAACTCGGACATTTTTATTGGCATTGTTACTGCCCTCATTTCATACACTGCACTACACTACAGTTTCATACACTGCACTACAGTGTGCCATGGCAAACTGCCTATGTACTCTTTCCACATTCTATGCCTCATGGGCTCCCAAATCCACCTGGTTTCACTTGGACTCCTCTCACATTTTGCTTTTGGTTTAAGATGGGTTGAGTCAACATTCTGATCTCACTACAGAGTTTCTGTCACACAATGACTGCCATGTCTTTTTCGTACATCTCTATAACCACTGAATGATAACAGTCTGTCTGTGCAGCTGTTTTGTAACACATTATGTACCACAGACAGTGTATCACATCAATGTCTCACTTTGCAATCCTCAACATTTACTTCCTGGTGTTTTAATTTTTATATATTCATTTTATGCTTGCTTATTTTGTTCCAGTATTCTCATGTACTCTTATCATGTTTCAAATAAACTAAGCGTACAATATGTGGATGCCAATTTGTTAACTTTGGAGGGCACTTCAGTGGAATGACACCAAACGAATGGTCCCATTTGTCAACTGATTTGCATTTCTTTATCATGAAAATTTTGAAATTTTTCTTTCAGCCTCAAACTCCCAATTTTCGTTCTCCCTTTTGCATTCCTTTAATATGGAAATCAATTAAAAAAACAATGATGATAAGTAAAACATTACAAATCTGGTAACCACTTACCACCACAATCCACCCTTACTATGGTTGAAAAAAAAATGAAGTTATCAGTCAAAAGCTCTCTTAATGAATCACTTGTTAGGTAACTTAAGCATGTTATTTTGCAGTTTTGATATTTGTCGATATATACCCAAATTTATCATATTGCCTTCTGCTGATCAACAGCAGCAGTTTATTCACCACAGAAATGAGTAACAACTTAATTTGTTCAACATTTACAAACAATTATGTGGATTTCAGAACTTTACATTTCCTCTGCACCAATGTTAAACCATCAGTGAAAAGCCCCACTTCAACATCACCTGAAAACAACTTTCTTTGATTAATTCATGGAAATAAATGAAAAAGAAAAAAGTGCAACTAATTTGAATCACACTCCATAATTAAATCATTAACCAGTATTTCCATAAATATTGCTGTTGCAACACTTGTAACTTCCAACTAATTTATATAATTTACTTTATTCTTTTGATTAAAGATTTAATGACTTCCTCTGTTTAAGCTAATTTAAATGAGTTTTATGAGTAACACAAGATAAAAAAGAGGATTACTTTAAATACCTAAAATTTTCAAATGAGACCCTCATTTGTCATCAGGAGTAATTCTAGAGAACTGGCAACCTGCATAATCATTAATGCTGCCAGTTTTAGAGTGCAAAATTTTGGGCAATTCTTCTACATACATACATACATACATATCACTAAGCTGTTCTCTGAGATTCAGAGGTTAGCTCCAAAAAGAAATACAACTACCAGATATTTTTACTTACTGTTGTCGTATCAAACTTCTCCATTTACAGTGATCTTGACATACAACTCGGGCTTCACTGATATCCATTACATGCCGTACACAAGATCTTTTATACTTCATACTCATTATCTTTTTCTCATGCAGACACTCCTGAATCTGATCCACCCATGTCTTCCTTGGCCTTCCTCTGCCTTTCCTTCCTGCCACTTGGGCTAAAACCAATTTTATTAGTAAGCATCTCATCACTCATTCTTTCAACGTGGCCAAACCACCGAAGCATATTGGTCTCTACCTTGCTAACAACATTTTGCTTCACACCACACAACTGCAACACATCTTCATTCGTCACACAATCAGACCGTGTCTTGCCACAAACCCCACGTAAGTAACGCATTTCTCTAGCACACAAACAACTCCTATGTTTCTTCTGCAGTACCCAGGTTTCACTGCCATACATCAGAGTAGGAAAAATTACACTTTCATACACAGCCGTGCAGGACTCTCTTGAGAACCCATCATTCCTGTGAAAAATTCCCAGAGCAGCTATGACTTTCAATGAAGAATTCACTCGCCTACTAATTTCACCATTCAATTTGTTCTCTCTGTCAAACACGCTTCCTAAATACACAAACTCACTCACCTGGTCAATCACAGTGCCGTTTATACACTATCTACCAACAAGTAATTGGACACCCCTGCAATCGACGATATCTGTGGTCCTGATACACGTCACGGCCGCCGCTGTTAAATATCGTGTGGGAAACAACAATGCAACCAGTCGCATGCAAGATGCCACGCAGTTCGGAGCTCTCTGATTTCGAGAAAGGTGTAATCGTCAGGTATCACAGAAATGGCCGATCCATACATGACATATCCAGCGAGTTGAAGTACCCAAAATCGACAGTGGCCTATGTGATTGGCAAGTGGAAGATGAAAGGTGATGGTCGGAATATGCCTCGACCAGGCAGACCCACAAAACTGGGAGTTAGAGACCGACGGGTGCTGGCCAGAGAAATTCGGAATAACCGCACCAAATCGATGGGCCACATCCGCGAGGAGTTTCAACAGGCATCCGGGAGTGTTCTTTCAATGAATACCATCTGTAAGGAAGCCCATCTGCTTGGTTATCATGGACGTGCTGCCGCCCACAAGCCTTTAATCACCGAGTCCAATACTGCTGCTTGGCTAACGTGGTACAAAGAACGTCGACAGTGGACTGTTGAAAAGTGGAAACAGGTTCTCTGGAGAGACGAATCAAGGTTCACCCTCTACCGTTCGGATGGCAGGGTCTGGGTTTGGCGTCTGCCTGGAGAACGCCTCCTGCCGGAATGTATTGCGCCAACTGTGAAGTTTGGCGGCGGTGGAATTATGCTATGGAGGTGTTTCTCCTGGTATGGCACGGGACCCTTGATCGCAATTCCTGGTAGACTCAACGCCGAGACCTACTGCACCATTTTGGATGACCATGTGCTTCCTACGTTGTGGCAGTTTTACGGGGTGGACCCATGTTACTTTCAGGATGAAAATGCCACTTGTCATGTTGCGAGGTCCACCATGGCTTGGTATGGTGACAATGGGGTTAATCAAATGGACTGGCCTGCGCAGAACCCGGACCTTAACCCTATCGAGCACCTCTGGGACGAGTTGGAGTGTGGGCTTAAGGGGTGCCCCCATCGTCCGAAATCGGTGAAGGAACTGACCTGTCTTCTCCAAGCCGAGTGGAAGAAAATACTGCTAGCCGTCGTACAACGCCTGGTTGAGAGTATGCCCCGGAGGGTCGCAGCTATAATCGCCGCTCGTGGAGGCTCCACCAACTATTGAAGGTGAATAAACTTTGTTTTCCTTTGCTATCACAGGTGTCCTATTACTTGTTGGTAGATAGTGTACTTATATTAGATTCAGTGCAACGAGTTCCTCTCTTAAACACCATAACTTTGGTTTTTCCCTTATTTATACCCAGTTTGAAATTCATGCAAACTTCGTACATCCGAGACAACATACTCTGCAAATCACTTTTGCTCTCTGCCAACAGGACAATGTCATCAGCATAAAGCAATCTGCACACACGGATATCACCAAGACATAAACCACTATCATCTATTTTGGCATCACGCATGCACACGTCCATAAATATATTAAACAGTCATGGTGACATTGCACAACCTTGTCTGACTCCTGCACCAATAGAAAACCATTTTGATAAAACACCATTCACTCGCTCTACTACCAGCATACATGGCTTTTACACTGTTAAGTAGATTACCAGTAACACCATATTCATTTAATACCTTCCACAAGTGTCCTATTTACTCGGTCGTAAGCTTTCTCTAAATCTATAAAAGCAGCAAAAACTTTCTTACCAACATCCAGATACTTTTCAATAATCGTGCGTAATGCAAAAATCTGGTTAGTGCAGCCTTTACCAGGCATAAAACCACTCTGAACATCCCACACTTTCTCTGATGTAAGACCCCGTACTTTTTCAATAACAACCTTACCAAACACTTTCCCTGGCACACTTAGTAGGCTAATACCATGATAGTTCTTGTATTCAGTCTGATCACCTTTTCCCTTATACAAGGGAACAATAATAGCATCCTTCCAATCCCGAGGGACCATTCCTAACTCCCAGCACAACTGGCAAATTTCAGTTAACCAGTCAATTACAGAGTCACCACCATATTTCAACATCTCAGCAGTTATGCCATCAACTCCCGGAGCCTTACCATTCTGAAGAGATTTTAGAGCTTTACACACTTCTTCTCTTGAAATCCCTCCTGTGCTTCCATACCTCACTGTGACATCATCTGTGTCCGTCTCAGAATCATCTTTGCTTTCCTGATCTAATAATTCACAGAAATATTCAGCCCATCTTTCACTTAACTCATTGGGCTCCCATATCGTTTCCCCAACCTCATTCTTCACACAACTAGCCACTTTGTTTCCCCTATTTTTCCTGAGTCTCATGTACTTCCAGAAAGACTTCCTATCTTTCGAAAAAGCCATTTCATGCCTTTCCACCTTCTCCTTCCTATCTTTTGCCTTACTCTGGTGAACCAGCTTAGCAGCTTCACGCTTCTTACAGCGATATTCATCCACAGAGACTCTACCTTGCAACATCCCCAAACAGGCTTCCTTCTTTCTCTTTACTACCTCTTCAATCTTACTATTCCACCAAGCATCACCTCTATTGTTACCCACTATTGTGGTGCCACAGACCTCTTTAGCAGCAGTGACAACACAGTTCTTAAAACATTCCCACTTCTTTTCTACATCCCTCTCACAAGATTTCAGCTCCTTCAGTCATTCTCTGAGTAAGTCAGAATAACGCTGATGATCTTCAAGGAGCCTATCAACCTTTATTCTTTCTATCCTGGGTCTCTTCCTATTCCTTTTCCTCCAACCAACATTAAGTTTCACTCGTGACACTACCAAGTAATGATCAGAACCAACATCTGCACCTCTCATCACACAGGTGTCAACAACTAAGTGTTTCAGACGCTGATCGCAGACAACAAAATCTATCACACCCTTGACCAAGAGTACGAATTTCCCAAGTATATGTGTTGATATACTTGTGGTTGAAAAATTTATTAGATACACACAAACCATTCTCAATGCAAAGTTCAATTAATCTTTCACCATTATCATTCACACAAGGATCATTAAACGTACCCAGGACATTGTCAGAAATTGCATTCTGCACACCTACTCTAGCATTGAAATCCCCTGCTATTATAACTTTTTCTTTAGCACCAAACTGGCTCAAAACAGCTTTTAGCTCATTCCAGAAATCTTTCTTCTTATCAGAAGGTTCCGAGTCCCAAGGAGCATACACTACAACAATTACGATTCTCTGAAGTTTCACTTTCAAACGAATCCAGAGAATTCTCTCACTTATGCAACTATCGTGAATCAAGTTGTTCTTCATCTTTTCACTTAAAATCACACCTACACCAGCTTGTCCTCTCACATTATCCAATACTCCAGACCACACACTCACTGTGCCATTCACTTCTTCTACCCCAATTTCCTTCTTTTTGGTTTCACTCGCACACAGCACATCCAGTCTATACTTATTCATCTCCTCAATCACCTCATTCATCTTGCCATTTATACCTCTAGTATTCCATACACCAATCTTACATTCACTCAGCCGAGATCTCTTTCTCATACACCGTTTAGAAAGTCCAGGTCGATTGCATGGTGGACCGTCCTTCTCAAGTGTGGTAGGTCCACCATATCCCACACTTGAGTCCAGATATTGATTTCTTTTTGTCTTTTTAATCAGGTAAGTACATCAGTGTGGGGGATTAGCCCACAGCTGAGGGTTCCAGTTGGTCATTCAACCTACGGATTCTGGAACAAAACCCAGTGAGTTGGGGTCTTTTTGCCAATGTCACACAGAACTAGCTGGCACCTCTCCAAGATTCACAGAGGCCCTAGTTGCTGTTGTGTGTGCCATTGTTACCACTGAGCGCCCCGAGAAGGCAAACCCATCGCTCACTACGACCGCCTGTGCAATTCTTCTAGCTTTCGGATAATTGGGATGGCTTGACGATTAATTTTTTTTAAGAGAGTCCCAGTCCATTTTGTAGACTGTTGGTTGAACATGATGATCTAGTCCTGTTCTTATTAGAAATATCCCTAATAGTTGTTTTATGTTCTTCCAGGCTGGAAGCTACAGCAGCCATCCTAAATTAATTAAGTGTCAAGCCGGCCTAATTATCGAAAAGCTAGAAGAATTGCCCAGAATTTTGCACTCTAAAACTGGCAACAACAATGATCATCTAAGTGGCAAACCCATCCCACTTGGTTACCCATTCTCTGGAATTACTCTAAACAGCAAGCAAAGAAAAATGAACAGCCACTTCTCATCAAATACTATTTCATTTGTGAAAAAAATATAAATAAATGGATGAATGAAGCGGAAACATGCTGAAAAGAAAATATACAAATTAATTCTGGATTTAATTTCAAGTACTTTTACTGCTTGTGTGAAAACCACAAGTGCTATTTTTGATAACAGTTTTAACCCTGTTTTGTGGAACAGCACTAAATTCTCAAAAGTGTCCTAGGTTATGACATGACAGAGAGATGTGGGATCACTGCTATGAATTTCAGTTACTTATATTTGGCTTTTAAGTTACAGCTGATGGTACATGAATGAAATGTTCTCCAACTCCTTCATGAATGGTAGTCACTGTCCTTGGCTTTAAACCTGCCAGTTAGGGAGGAGACAAAAGAGAGAATCATTCCAAGGATCAGCAATTTCACTTTCTAAAACTTTTGCTGGCTGCAGTTTTGTAAAATGGAAAAGATAAGTCATTGGGGGACGAAGGGAATGGTGGTGATGGATCTTCTTTTTGTTCTCAATAACCTTTCAGGGGTAAATATACGGTTCAAAAAGAGAGGTGAAAATTCATGGTTATTTACTGTAAGAGCAATATCACACATAAACTTACAATTGCCATTTGCTGAGCAGCTGTTTAAGAAAAAAAATTGGGGGTTAAGCGCACAGAGCAGGCAAACTGCAATTATTTTACCATAAGAATCGTGGCTTTTAGCCTGAAAAATTAGGGTGTATACAATGAAACTTCTGAATAAGGGTCACCATTCAGTCCAGAAAAAAAGTTACCATTGTGGCCTAAATTAATATTGTTTGTCAGTTGTGTTTGGGCTGACCAGATCCTGGAAGTCAATGTGGAATTAGAGACAGATGCGGTCAGCGATTATAGCAATGTGAAGATCAGAGGGCAGCCTGCATAATGTTAGCCTACAGAAACCTGAGCTTAGTTCAAGAGTGAAAATATTCAAATTTAAAACTGTAAATACAACTGATTGTTTGCAGTGAAGTTTTTAACCAGCAGTAACAGTTTAAATGCAAGAGAAAGGAAAACCATTTAGGAACTAAAGAAAATTTCAACAATTGCCATTATGCATGGGTTCCCCCGAACTGTGTTCACAACCTTAACAAGAATTTTCAGCATTTGAAATGCTTTTCCATGTCTCGAGAGACTCGCGAGGTTAAATTTATTGCCTCCATGACCAACATACCCGCAATAACTCAGATATTACGAAACACCTGTCGTAAATATGACCCTGAATTCGGCAAGACCACAACCAACCCTTTTTACCAATATAAGAAAGGACCAAGACCCGGTTGCTACCAAAAGTAAATGTGACATCTATTGCATTCCTTTAATAAGTAATGAACCGACTGTGGATAATCTTACATACATACACTGGTGGGCAAAAATTAAGGATGAAGAGGAGAAATTAGCATAACAGCAGAAAGAGCAGGCAGAATGGACCGAAAGACCACTCAGGAGATACACTAGGGTCCGGTACGGTAGGGCATGCGCATAAATGCAGCATGACGTAGAGGGGGAGGAGTGTCGGAAGGGTATAAAGCACACGGGCGGTGTACGGTCAGCAATTTGGTGAAAGCTATTGCACGGTGTACATCGGTTTGAACGACGTCGCGTTGCTGCCACCGTGTGATATGGCCAACAGGCAATCTAGTAGATGACATCTGGATGACTTTACCCGAGGTTGCATCATTGGGAAGTTGGAAGATGGTCAAAGTGTGACTAGTGTGGCCGAGGCGTTTGGGATCGCTCACAGCATCATTTCACCAGCTTGGAGAGCATTTCAAACGACAGGAACAGCTGTCCGAGAGTTTAGCAGTGGACGTCCACGAGCAACCACGGCGGCGGACGACCGGTATATTGTCCTACACATGAGAAGAAACAGACAGCAGACAGAAGGAGAAATCGCAAGGCACATGCAACAAACAACTGGACGTCCGTTATCGCATTTTACCGTGGCCAGGAGGCTGCACAAAGGTGGTCTATTTGCATGACGACCAGTACGGTGTGTGCCATTAACACCTGCTCCTCGGAGACGGCGGTTTCTGTGGTGCCAGGAACACAAGAACTGGACACATCAGCAATGGGGTTGAGTTCTCTTTACGGATGAGAGCTGATTTAGTCTGACGAGCGATTCTGGACGTATACACATCTGGAGAGAGCAGGGAACACACAATCACACCTCCAACATCATCGAAAGGAACCGGTTTTGAGGTGGCACAATTCTTGTTTGGGGCGGTATCATGCTTGGTAGCCGTACTGACCTCCACATCTTCCAAGGAGGTTCAGTCACTGGTGTCTGCTATTGTACCGAGGTTCTCCTGCCTCACGTGCGTCTGTTTAGAGGTGCTATGGGTCCCGAGTTCCTCTTCATGGACGACAACACTACACCTCATCGTACAGTGGCTGTCGCAGAGCTGTTGGAGAGTGAAGATATTCAACGCATGGATTGACCCGCAAGGTCCCCGGACCTAAATCCAATCAAACACGCGTGGGACCTTCTCGGGAGACGCTTGGCAGCACGTCACCAGCCGCCAGCAACGATTCCGCAACTGCGATTGGTGCTACAAGAGGAGTGGGCTGCGATGCCTCAACAGCTCCTTGACAACTTCGTCCTCAGCATGGACAGACGTTGTAAATCCTGCAACGCAGTCAGGGGTGATCATATCCCCTACTAAAGACTGGATTTTTCTTGGCAGCCGCCTGTCACATGGACGTTTCTGTTTTCTGTCCAGTTGTGCTAGAAGCTACCTTTTCAATAAAGTACCTTTGTATCCTTTGGATTCCTTGTTTGGATGGTTTTGCTCATTCACTTGTCCTATATTCTTACATCTTGGGGATCTTATGGTATGATCTGAGTCAATGTGGAGCACTTCTGCACGACGTTACATTCAAAAAAACGCTTCGTCCTTAATTTTTGCATGCTAGTGTAGGATCTACACTTTGTAGTTTGGGCATGAGAATATCAGAACATAAATACAACATTAGATGCCGCTCTTCAGCCACTGCACTCTCTCGACTAGTGGAAAGGGGCACCTATAGCTCATCATGGAAAGATGCACACATTTTGTTAATTTTAAAAATTAAAAAGTTAAATCTTCCTCACTGAAAGCCTTTATATTTACCAATATGGTGACAAGTGTTGCAATGATGACCTACCAGTCTCTATACCTCTGCCTTGGTGACGACTCATTGAAGATCCAGGGAAAAGAATGCTAATAATAAACTAATGAACTTCGCCCCTCACTTGCTTGCTCAGAGCTAGGGTGAATAGAACTTTAAGAAATGTTTGTCAATCATTGTGAGCATGAGTAATGTTGATATGCATATGTCATGGTTATCTACCGGCAGTATATAACTGTATGATACCCAACGACCACCTGCAGTGTTCTCACCTGATGATGGGTGGAAGGTCCACACAAAAGATCTTGTGCGCTTTTTAAATGTGTGGTTTTAAAAGTATTAAATCTTTTATCTGTACAAAGTGTTTCATCTTTTGCAAGGTTTTAGAGATCATTCAGCAACAGCTTTTTATCATGGATTAAATGCAAGTTTTTCTCATTATCTCCACCTATTATTCACTAGAACTGGATGACCTACAGCTAAACTTTAAAAATGTAATCATGGTGTAGAGGATTTTAGGAAAACAATGTCCAAGCCCCTGGTCTTAAACAGTCCTTAGAAATTGCAAGCTAGGAGGTTAGGGTTAGAGTGCCCTACAGAAAAGAAAAACAGAACCATTTTAGAGATAATAAAGTGTAACTGCACAGTTAGGTAGATGCGTGCAAGAAAGCAGGAACAAAGCTTACAGGGACCAGGCCTTGGTGTGGAACTGAGGCATACACAGGAGCTGGAGCTTGCCTCAAGTAATTACCATCACACATCAAACTAAACTTTAACTCCTCTCTTTTCACTTAAGCACGACATTGTGCCTACTGTAATGCAACCCATACTACCCAAGGCACAGTTCCTTTAGCAACATTTCTTGTCAACATCTTACTCACCTGCTGAATTTCCAAAGGAGCTAAGTAAAATTTTAAAGCATGAGGTGTCCATTAGTCTTCCTTTCAACCAAACTGACTGGGGTGTAGTACATTGGTCACTGTTAAGAAGTTCCATTGTTCAAAGGTTACTGCTAATGTTAATCCTACTGCAGCTGTTCTCTTCCAACCAAAACTTACCCTTGTTTGGAAGTTACCATTGTTCGGAGGTGTCCATTAACGGAGCTTTCTCTGTATATACAGTGCTTTTCCAAGCTTATGTGAACTACAGATATATTAAAAGCTTTCTTTAAAGACAGAAACATGTCTTACATAAACTTTGCCTGAATCTTCAACCAAATTACTTAAAAAATCTTTAAAAGTTACCTGTACTAGCAAAATTTCTACCAGTGCAATGGGTTTAAATGGCAACAGCAATAGGCTTCCAATATCTAGAATAGTTTGTCAAGAATTATGTGGAGCTGAACAGAAGCACTCAATCACAGCAAAAATTAATCACATGAAAATGCAATACATTTTAAAGAAGTTAGCACCAGTAACAAATTCCTGAACAGGTGAAATGCAACAAAATAACTAAAATATGAAAATTTCAAGCTTACCCATCCCACCATTGTTTCTCTTTCACCACTGCAGTATAACATCTTTAACGGACGAGCACTCCTATACATCCGGTGATGAAGATACTGGTAAAGACCAAAAAGATGTTCCCAGTCCTCTTCTGATGAGTATGGAGCTTGAACACGAGGAGAAGTAAACTGAGCGGTAGATCGAGATTTATATAAGAAGTGTCGCAACTCTGGGACACCAATTTCTGATACAGGGAACCCCTGACACTTCAAGGATTTGAAAATGGCATCAAGACAGTGGTACTTGTTCAGCCTCTGTTCAAATAAAGAAGAAATTTATTGCTGCTCAAATTATATGCAAAACTACATACAAATAAATATTCCATTCACAACAAACAACTAAAGTTATGATGTCAAATGTTACTGCATTAACTTAAAGAACAATTATAACTATGATACTGTAAAAAAAAAAATGTAAGAAACATAAACTAATTAACTTGAACTTGAGCTGCTGACCCTTTGTACAGAGGTGGAATTTCTCATACTGAACCAGAGTGCTCTAGCTGGGGTAAGATGGCACTTTGGCAAGGCAGAGGCAAAATTTCATTGCAGCGTCTAGAAAAGATTCTCATGTTTTAATAAAGTCTTTACCTAAAATATGTCCTCAGTAAAGCTCCTCACTCCATCCCACTCCCACACCTGAAAACTATCATAAAGAAAAAATCATTATATCAAAGTAGTTGCTTTAAGCTTAAGGAAAATGATCATACTATGGATTGAACAACTGAGACAGTAAAAAGAGTTGAAATCCAAGACTTACTTTAGGGGAAGAGTAGGTCGCATTGTAATTCTCATAAAAAAATTCCTTTACAGAATTATACAAAGATTACTTCAACTTATCCATGTAGTGAATATTTTTGTGTAGCAAATAATAAGAATCAGTGGTGTATTTAAATGGGGCAGGCCCACCTAAAAAATAAATTAGTATATAGCATTCTCCCCTCTCCCAATACATGTTTTAGTGATTAATTTTTGATGCAAGGCACAGTAACTGACAAATTGGTGACTTTTTTAACTTCTATATGTGCATAATATGCAAATTTATTTTGCTTACTTCCAGTATTGTTTTTAAAGTTACTGAATAACTGGCCTCCAAACATGCAAAGAAATAACTTTGATATTATGCTTTTTACTTATTTTTTAGCTTAAGTAATTTCATTTGCTGTTTCATGAATATAGAAAAAGAGATTTAGGTGGCTATAATAATTATTTAAAAATTTTCCATAGTCAAATATCCTCCCCTTCCCCCATAAAAACTTGCCAACACAACTGCCAAGAATATATGTTTACACCAATCATTTATCATTTCAGCCAACAAATTAGGTGCACTGCTACTATTATGGGATCATGCCAACAATAGTGAGCAAATACAGAATAGCTAAGTGAAACAGATTGGGTAAACCATAATGCAGTCTCCAGAGTTGGGAAAACTAAATCTTTCATATTGAAAAAACAAACCTCAGGATACTATTTTTCGAACTTCTACCACCATTACAACTTTCTTTGTCTCAGAACTGGATCAGCCTACATTGCACTACATAATTTATTGTCACCTATCTAACAGGTGGTAGAGGTTTTAAAAAAAAATTAGGATGATAAGTAAACATTATATTTGTCTATCAATATTGCTCTATAATCTCAGTGAATGCCTCAATCACAACATTGCTTAACCAGGCATGTAACTGTGGTAGATAAAACTCATTTAAAATGCATAAGATATAAAAAGTAAAAAGATAATAAATAAATACTCACACCATCAGATGTACACTTATGTTCATAAAAAAAAGAACATTTTGGTTTTTACACGATATGTTCATTAGGCAATACAGAACAAATGATCAGCATTTTGATTTCATACATACCAGGTGCGTCAATGTAGCAAATAATCAGTGTGACAAACTCTGACTTGTATCATCTTCTGTATGCACTGAGGCATTGAATTGTATTGACCCGAATTCAAAGTTCATCAAGAGTTGCTGAAGGATGGTCGTACTGCTGAACCTGTTATTTAAGTATGCCCAAAGATTTTCTATGTATGATAAATCTGGCAATCTAGCCAGCCACTGCAGAAGTGGAACATTGTTATCCCTGAAGAAGGCATGTGTTTTTGCTGCTACATGTGCTGTGGCACTGTCCTGCTGAAATATGGTCCTGGGGATATCCTTCAGGCACGAAAGAGCAACCAGCCATAGAATGTCACCGACACAATGGGCACTCATAATGGTACTACAGACACTCACGAAAGGTGATCTGCTTTTATACCTGATAGTATCCCAGGCCCATAATGCCTCATGTTGGTGCAGTATGTTTGGTGTGAACACACCTTTCTCAACACCTCTCCCCCTGTCATGGGCAGACACAGATGCAGCCTTCATTTTCACCTAAACAAAAGCACATTTCATTCAAGAACACAATATTGTGCCATTCATCACACCACTCCCTTTGTTAGGTGAATCACAATGCCTGGCGGTCTGTTGCTGTGGTATCAAAGGTAACCTGGGGAGGGGCCAATGAGCATGCAGTCCGAACTGTAATAACCAGTGAGGTTTCGTTACAGCCGACATGGGAAAACGCACCAGTTTCTCACCTGTGCATATACCATTCATGATGCAGAATGGTCACTCAAAGACATCCTCATGAGATGATGGTTGTCCCTTGGCATTGTCTGTGTATGATGTCCGTAACTTTCTCTTCGTGTCCTAAGTCATCCTTTGTAATGTAATCATAAATACACCACACTGTGAACACTCAAAAAACACATATTAAATCTGTTTACTTTTGCGACGTAGTAAGTTAAAAGATTTGCCAAGCTTTCGCACTTCACTGGGAGGCTTTTTCAAGGCAATGGTAGACATAAAAATGCAGACAATTGGAACACGTAAGGAACAAAGATGATTTTTAAAAATAACGTGATTGACATCACGAGCGTATTACACGAATTTTTATCATGCAATTATACGGTGTGTCGCGCTCTTTTAATAATGCATGCCAAGCTCTTGGTAGTTCAGTAGAAACTATATCATTGCACGCTAGTTTGCTGGATAGGATTTCGACAGTTGCCCTGATGGCAGTCTCTTTAAAGGTCATGAATGGGGCAATTCTTCTAATGCTATTCCATAGAGGTGTAGCTGATGAATGCCTGACTTTTCTGGTAAGGCCGTATTCTGCATGTCCTGGTTGACACTTCGCATGTGCTCTTTACATCTAGTGTCCAAGGAATGCTTTGTCATTCCGATATATAACTTTTCCTTGTTGTCAGGATATGCCAACGATATAGCGTACACACCTGCCTTTTCTTTCTCACACTGTCTCTCCTTGCAACTTGATAGCATATGTGACAACGGGGTCAGGGACTTCAGTGCTATCAATATGTTGTATTTACGTAATAAATTCTTTAACCAATATGTAAAGCCTGGAATATATGTGATGGATCCTGCAAATCTCATCGTCTTACTAGGTGATTTCGTTATTGCTGACATTATATGATTTCTTACAGTTCTGTGTATTCTGTCTATGTCATCTTTCTTATATCCAGCCTTTAGACCTTTGCTATAAATATTATCAATTTTCTTATTATTTAAGGAGTTGGGTTTGCATACGTTCGTTATATGCTCTATAGAACCATGCTCTAAAAACAGAAAGTTTGTACTTTTTTGGGCAGTGCGAATCAGGAGGAACAAGGTTTGGTACTGCGGTCGGTTTATAATAAATGCCAAAATCGAAGTTGGATGTTTTGTTTCTTTAGGGCGCGATGTCAAGATAATTCAATGCCCCATCTACTTCAAGCTCCATGGTGAATTTTATCGTATTATGTAGTTTGTTCATCTTGTGCATGAAATGATTTAATTCATCTGCTCCGTGTTCCCATATGAAGAATATGTCATTAGCGTAGCAGATCCACACTCCGGGTTTCTTGATGCAATTTAGAAAGATGATATCTTCTGGTGGTCTAAGTACTGCTTCCGCAAGGACTGAAGGTAGAGGTGAACCCATCGGTGCTCCTTTTGTTTGTTTGTAGATGCCTCCATCCAACTTGAAATAGTTGTGGTTAGTAACCAAACTTAAGGCGGCGATAATTTTCTTTGCTTGAGTTGGTGTGAATTTGCAGGAAGTGTCGATTATTTCCTCTAGGTTTGCAACAGCCTCTGGTATAGGTATAGATGGATATAAAGACACTATGTCAAAACTTCCCATTATATCACTATCAAGTATATTCAAGCTTTTTGCGCGCTCCACAAATTCTTTTGTTGACTTGATTACATAATCAGAATTTTTTTAACCGTTGAGAAAAGAATTTCACTAGTGATTTTTCTAATGTGTACGTTGGAGATTTGTTCTTTGCTACAATAGGTCTAAGGGCAGATCCAGGTTTATGATTCTTTAGTCATAAAAGTTATATATCGGAATGACAAAGCAATTTTTGGACACTAGATGTAAAGAGCACGTGCAAAGTGTCAACCAGGACATGCAGAATACAGCCCTCGCCAGAGAAGTCATGCATTCATCAACTACACCTCTATGGAACAGTATTAGAAGAACTGCCCCATTCACAACCTTTAAAGAGACTGTCATCAGGGAAACTGTCGAAATCCTATCCAGCAAACTAGCGTGCAATGATATAGTTCCTACTGAACTACCAAGAGCTTGGCATGAGTTATTAAAAGAGGGAAGCACATCACGACACACCGTATAATTGCATGATAAAAATTCGTGTAATACGCTCGGGATGTCAATCACATTATTTTCAAAAATGATCTTTGTTTCTTACGTGTTCCAATTCTCTGCATTTTTATGTCTACCATTGCCTTGAAAAAGCATCCCAGTGGAGTGTGAAAGTTTGGCGAATCTTTGAACTTACTACACCGCAAAAATAAACGGATTTAATACGCTATATGCGTTTTTTGAGTGTCATCCTTTGTACTATTCATTTCCTGCACACTCTTGCCACAATGGGCACACAACCAGCAAATTTCCGAAGTGAAGCACTGCAGTCTCTTATGACAAAAATGCGACCTCTGTCGCACATGCTGATGTGACTGTACAACAGTATTGCACAACAACAAGGCCTCCTTACCCACTGGTGACCACGCACTGACATGCCGACTGAGACATGCAGCGCTTATAACAGAAAAATGGGTGGTTTCCCGTCTCTGATGCTGCACAAACTTATTTGCCAAGATGCAGTGCATATGCACCTGATATTAAAATGCTAATCATTTCTGTGATATTGCCTGATTAGCATATCCTGTAAAAATTAAAGTTGTAGCTCAACTCTTCTGAGGTGTCCTGTTTTTCTTTTTTTTTTTTATGAACGTGAGTGTATTATCTCCCTTCAAGTTTGCGGACTGTCAGAAAATCAAAGTTTATTCCCATCAGTCTCTCAGCAGCAAATTCATGAATACCAGTGAACTCTGTTTCTAGGCAAACAGTGTTTTTCAATTGCTAATATGCTGGCAGACCATTTAATCTTTCTTGGCTCTCGTTGACCGTAAATAGTTCTTTATGAGCTTCAATTTAAAAAAAAATCTCTTTCTGATGCTGCTGCCACTGTTACATTAAGTGTAAGAAAAATTGGAAGTGAAATAAAAATGTTTGGATAGATGTCTTAATAGTTCATTTTTGCAAATGTATCTTAAGAATGTTCAATATCAAATGTATCTTAAGAATATTAGGAATGAACTTGAATTTTCAGGAGTAATATTACAAAAGTATTATAGCTCTTCCCAAAGATTCCTTCCTTCTTTAACACAGGAATCTCTACTCTCCAATCGACCATGAACAGCCATGAAGTTGTTTTGTAAGGGGTTTTTTTTTTTGCTTTCTTTTTTTTTTACATTCTTTTTTTCAATGTGATACATTTAAAAAAAAAAATACACTAGCATAGTTCTTATCATTTTTGAAATGTTTATGAAATGAATTCTGGGCAGTGTCAACGATTTTTAAAAAAATATTCGATTTTAACTGGTCCTTAGGGTTATTTAAAAGTTCATCAAGGAATGTTTCTTCTTGAAAGATATTCATTTTGTTTCAAATTTAACTGTAATATTCGGAGAATTTGTTAAATCGTTATTTTTTAGAATTGCTTTATCGTAACCACTGTTACAGTATTCGGTGAAGAACTAAACCAAATGCTGCTAGTGCTGTACTGCAACATTCATATCAAAATCACTTTTTTGAAGTATGTTGCACCAAAATATACTACATTACTACACTAAATATGAATTCATATTTGCAGTGTTAGAATTAGAAATGAACCTTCTACTGGTCCAGTGGACCACTAGAATTTGCAAACCACTGGTCTGCCAAAATGCCCACTGGCCCATAAAAAGAATAAAAAAAAAAAAAAAAAAAAAAATTAAGACATTTACAATAAATGTAGAAACTAACTTATCATTTCAATGGAATTATCTCCAATATTTTTTTAAACTTATCAGTAGTTTGCAGCTTAAAAGGAAAACCGTACAACAAGGTAAAAGAAATAGAAATCCATTTTTTAACTCATGAAAAATTAGAAAAAAAAAAAAAAAAACTTACTGGCCTGTAAGATTCAAATTGTGAGAAACACATGGCAATCAAAACCATTTGAATTTTTTTTGCTATCAAAGATTGGACACCATGATTTGTCCTCTTTGTATTAGCAGCATTACCATATTCCTGCCGATGGCAATCAGCAAAATTTACGCTTTGTCTCATTAACTTGGTCTTTAGAGTTTCATCTAATACTTTTGCAGTGGTGTCACATATAACTAAAAAGTTGATGAAATGTGCAGTTATTTCTGCATCTTTATTTTTGATGTGAATAAACCACATAATAAGATATAATTCATCTCGATGACTTGTATTTGGGGAGGATTGAATAATATTTCACCCAGTCTTTGATTAACAATTAAATGTTTTTAGCCATAGCATGACTTGTATTTCCAGGAGGATTGAATAATATTTCACCCAGTCTTTGATTAACAATTAAATGTTTTTAGCCATAGCATTAACTAAGAAAGATGTCTACTTCCTTTTTTTACAATATCATAACATGTTCCTCCATTACTGGGTCAAATTTGGAAAGCGATTCAATGAGTCCCAAGAAAATATTGTTACTACATTCAAATAAATGTCCATTTGCATGTTTAAATGCTAAGTTTTGGCTTGCTAAATAAATGATGATTTCAATTAAATGCTGGAAAACCTTTACATACCTCCTTTTCTCATTTTGCATAATATGTTGGTGGTCACATCCGTTTTCAAGTTCTTCTCTAATTCAAACCATGTTTGGACATATTCTCGTGAAATGCTGATGTTTCCTGTCCTTTTAAATTATCTTCAAAGTACTTTCAGTCATTTAATCCATTATGTGCAATAGCAGAATGACAAAATGATACCCTAAATATCTTGCAACGAAAACTAAATATACTATCAGCCAATGAAGAATATACCAGCCACTTTCATTTTATCTATTTGCTATTTTTTAAAGGCTTAAAATAGTGTGTGGATGAAAAATATCTTTTTTTCTCATCATGTAGAAATTAACAGTTCATTATTTGTATAGGCCCACTTCAAACAACACAAGTTCTTTTATCGGCTGTAAGTTTTTTAGGCCACAGAGCCAGATCTATGATGATCTCAAAACTGAAACTATTAGCTTGAGTTTGTTCTTGGATTTTGGTTGAAATATTTTGCTTTCACCCTGATTTTTGCATTGCAGGACAAATGTTTGCTTCTGATTAAAGAAGCATGCACAATTGGATGGATTCATTTAAGAGGGTTCCAATGAGTGTGAAGAAATTTTCATTTTCAGGAATCTAACCCGACAAAGAGATCTGGAACCACCAATACTCTCAGTTAAATACATAGTTTTTTTTGGGGTTTTTTTTTTATAAAAACTTAATACAAATAGATCCTTGCTCCCCTAACAATTCAGGCTAAATGCAAGTTTTCTTGGAAATGGGGGGGAGAGGCATCATTATATTCCAGCTACTGATATTTTTAACCATTTCTTATTTTTCCACACAAAAAATCAGTTCAAGCTCTAAAATTTGCTATTTATTTGATGTTTTCACTATATATTCATAAAGTATGCTGATAATTTCTGTTAAGTGTTTCAAAAGAAGTTCAAAAACTTCAGGATTTGTATTGACAAATTTGATATAACAGCAGAGTTGTTTTGATCAAACACAATTTATATCAAGCCATACAACATAATAAAAAAAATCATGCTTCTGTTTTAAAAACAGCAACCAGGAATATAAAATGATGGAACAAGCTGCTGACATACAAGAAGATAAAATGAGCAAAGATGAGAAAAGAAGAGTTACACTGATGAGATGATCGATTCTGACATTTGTAATTCTTAAATGGAAAGTGACTTAACTAATGGTGCACCTTAAAAGAAAAAAAAAAAAGAATGTGAGTTGTGGGATTTAAACCAAATGAAAAACTTAAATGTAGGCAGAATAAATTCTGTTTTCTGAAACCTAAATTTTTAATAATACTTGAAAAAAAATTCTTGCTAACTTAGCACCATAAGGTACAGAAGTGAAAAGAAAAATAATTATTTACTGTGTTAACTTACACTATCACTTTACAATACAACAAACAACCTCACATTAAGCAGCATAACATCATGTATGCACAAGCTGTTGAGGAGGTGAAAAGTAGAAGCTCGATAATTTTCAATCATTTTTTAAACTCATTAACATGATGATAAAATTTAACATATTTTAAGGTATGAAATTTTAAATTGTTAAAAGCATGACTGTTTTCTTTGTTGAAGCCCAGAGGTAGTTGTCATATTCTAAATAAAAAACATAAAAACAATTGGGCTGCAAGTGAAACACTGGAGCACAAAAAAAAAAAGTGAGTACAGTTACATATAAATACTTATAAATAATTTTCTTGCCTCGATTATTTTGGTACGGCACTCCTTCAGCTGGAAGAACATATCTTTATCGACTGTCAGTAGCAACAAACACGATGTGTTGTCATCATCTAAGTAGGATATATGGCCATAGAGGAACCCACTGAAATAAAACAGAACAGTTTCTCATCACTAGCAACATTTTGTTTTCTATTTTTCATTTTTATTTTTAGTAGTCACATCAAAATACATGTCATATTTATATTATTGTAGCAATCAATGATTGTTGAGACAACAGGGAAGAAAGAGGGAAAAGACCATTTGGCCTGACACAGTCCTCTTCTCCCTAAAGGGAAGATTATAATAAATTCAGCAAAAGACAAAACCAGACTGCGATGAACAGCGAAAAATATATTACTGTGAGATATATATATATAAGAGAGTTAGTATTAATTTCCTCCCTCCCCAACACCCACCCATCCGTAGTCTAACTCCCCACCATTCACCTCCCCTCCATAATTCCTAGAGCCAAAACAATCAATTTGCCAATAGTTTCATTTTCACAATATGGATAAGTGAGGTACAAATTAAAGATCTCCATCTTTGTCTAATATTAAACCAAACTGATCTTTTTCTAAATCAAACCCCTCCAGGCCCGGACACTCAACTAAAAACATCATAAATTATTAGTATAAAGTCACATAACATTTTGTTTAGCTAATGAAAGAAATACGGGATTACGCCATATAATACAAATTTTGAAGATGACAATCCGATTTTTGGCGTAAATGTGACAAGGATGGTAAGTCAGATAATATCCAAAAACTTGAAAATTCGCATCCCACTCCAGGACGACGAAAATTTTCAAGTTTTCGGATATTATCTGACTTACCATCCTTGTCACATTTACACCAAAAATCAGATTGTCATCTTCAAAATTTGTATTTTGTTTAGCTTTTTCTATCTTATCATCATATATAATTATTTTATTTAAATTTTTACCATGAGATATAGTTTTAGTTTTGTTTTTTTAAATAGGTCCATATGAGTTATAGATCATAGGGTAAAAGGGCAAGCACAATCATAATAGTAAGTTTTAGATTCTGCAGTTCATAAAGACAAAATCCTGTTGGCATAGTTGCCCATGGAGGTGAGCTATAGCTCATCAGAAACTGCTCTATCAAAAGTTCTCAAACAAACACTTCTAGGTAAAGGATAAACTAATATGTTCTCACACTCTTATGCCCATAAGTCCTTCCTGCAGAAGATTTCTTGTAGTTGGACAGATGTGACTGCCATCATAACTGCTCATTCCAGATTAAAACTACTTCTGGTCTTAGTCCCACTGCAAATATATATATCATCATTGTCAACTACTATCAACCCACTGCTGGATGAAGGTCTCCCCAAGTTTCTTCCATAATTGTCTGTCTTGAGCCTGTCTCCTCCATGTCACTCCAGCATGCTTTCAAATTTCATCCATCCATCTCCCATGGGGTCTTCTTCTGGGTCTTTTCCTGTCCCTTGGAATTCAGTTCAAAATTTCAGTTGTCCATTGGTGGTCTGTTCTTCTGGCAACATGTCCAGTCCATTGCCATTTCAGTAATTTCACTCTGGTCATGATGTCATCCACTCTTGTCATTTTCCTAATCCACAAGTTCCTGTTCTTATATTTTCTGGTTATTTCTGGTTACACCAAGCATGCATCTCTCCATGCTTCTTTGAGTTGTCTGCAGTCTTTGTATATCCTTTTTAGTTAAGGTCCATGTCTCTGCTCCGTACTTAAGCACTGGCAGGATGCATTGATTAAACACTTTCCTTTTAAGATGTAATGGCATACTGCTCTTAAAAAGTTGTACTGTTTTTTCCAAAAGCTCTCCATCCAAATTTTATACAGTGATTAATTCTTCATCAATGTGACCCCCACTTGATATCTGCTGCCCAAGATAAATGTAGGTATCAGTTGTTTCAAGCTTTTCTCCATCAATCAATAACTCTTCTTTTCTTGTTAAAAGCAATGTATATCACTTTTGTCTTCTGAAAGTTCATTTTTAATCCCACTTCTTTACTCTTGTCAGCAAGTTCTTGGATCATAATCTGCAGCTCCGGAGGGGTAGTTGCAAAAATGACTACGTCATCAGCAAAATGAAGGTGAGTTAAATAATCTCCATTAATCTTTATCTCTTTGTTTTCCCAGTTCAATGATTGAAAGACAAAGACATTTTGCAATGTGGCATTAAAGAGTTTGGGAGATATGGTATAACCTTGTCTCACTCCCTTTCCAATTTTTATTAGTGCTGTATCTTCAAATATCCGAACCTTTGAACTTTCATCTTCATAGATGTTATTAATAATGTTAATGTACACATCTTCAATACCACAGGATTTCAAAGCCATTGTAACAGCTGATGGTTTCAAGGAATCGAAGGCCTTTTCATAATCAATAAAAGTTCATATTCTCTTGTTCTTTCAATTAATTCTCTCAGTACATGGATATGATCCACAATGCCGTAGCATCTCCTGAACCCAGCTTGTTCTCTTGGTTGAGATGTCTAGTGTTACCTTCAAGCAATGTGAAAGAACTTTAGTGAAGACTTTATAAACCACTGATAAGAGGCTGGTGGGCCTGTAGTTCCCAAGATCCTCAACGTCTCCTTTTTTATGTACCAGGATCATTGTAGCATTGTTCCAGTCCTCAGGAATCTTCCCTTCATTGAGACATCTGGTGAAAACTTAGGCGAGTGCAGTTTCAATTTCTCCACTTGCTTCTTGTATAATGTCCATGATAATTCCATCTTCTTCTGGAGCTTTTTCCCTTTTCATGTTCTTAATTGCATGTGTAACTTCTGCAGGAAGAACTGGAGGGACTTTGGTACTGGTGCTTGTCGTAATGTCTGGAATATATATACAGGGGGATTCATAACGAAGTATTCAGTTTCCAGATGCTGTAAAACAGTAACAGTTGAAGACACAGACCACAACTGCGAACCGTTTGGTAGATGTACTCATTAAGTTTGTGTCCAGCTACTGAGAGAAGTGACGTAGGCGATAGCGTGCGTGTCACGTGACTAGTCAGTCAAAATGGCAGCGTCTGCAGTGGAGAAGGTATTTTGTGTTCTTGAACTGAGCAAAACAGAATCTGTAACTGTTGTGTAACGGCATTTTCGATCACGATTCGGAAAAGAAGCTCCAACCAGAAAATCTATCTACGATTGGCATGAAAAATGTGAAACTATGGGCTGTTTGTGCAAACTTAAAAGTCCTGGACGACCGTGTGTATCGGAAGAAGTCGTCAATAGTGTTTGCACCGCCATTCAACGAAGCCCGGGGAAATCAATGCGGAGGGTGAGTCGTGAAGTGCAGATTTCATAGCCCATTGTCTGGAGAATTTTGAGGAAGAAGCTGAAAATGATTCCATACAAGATGATCACTGAAAATGATCACAGCCACTATCACTGCACTTGATTCAGATATCTTACCTCACGTTTGGGCGGAAATGGATTACTGGCTCGATGTGTGTCGTGCGACTAAGGGTACACACATAGAACATCTGTGACTGTCTCTAAAAAACTTGAAACATTCCCCTACAATTCTGTTACAGGTAACATAAAATATCTTACATTGTTCTTGTTTTATAGTGCGTTGAAACTGTATACTTCTGTATGAATCACCCTGTATATGCACTGAGGTGACAAAATGGCAAAAAAACTGGAAAGGGTGCTACCATTTCCATTACATGACACCACACTCATACAGTAAACGGTATTGTCCACAAACAACTTACACATATAGGCAGATATCTCCACAAGCTCAAGTAGTAGTATTCGCAGTTTAGATGGCAGCTTATCAGGATTTAAGCAATTTCAAACATGGTATGATGGTCAGTGCCTGGGAGATGGGTCACTCCATCTCAGAAATTACCACAAAATTTGGATTTACATGGTCAACACTTTCAAGGATGTACTTGGACTACACTCAGCGAGAAAAATCCAGAGTGCAAGACCGGTTTGGTCGTAGAAAAGCCCTGGATGATTGTGTACAGTGGTGTCTGGCACGCATCATAACATCCAGCCAGCGCATGCAACATTGCCGCAAATCACAGCGCAACCCAATGCTGGGGCCAGTAGTAGCATCAGAGTTTGGACAGTGAAATGTTCCCTGTGTTCTATGGGGTTCCAGAGCTGACAGTCGACCCAGGTGGCATTGCTGACCGAACCACACAAGGCTGTGCGCCTTGCCTGGGCTCAAGAACACTGCCACTGGATGCAAGATGACTGGAAACATGTAGCCTGGTTCGACGACACAAGGCTGTGCACCTCGCTTGGGCTCGGGAACACCGCCATTGGACGCAAGATGACTGATAATGTGTAGTCTGGTCCGACGACTCACGGTACCAACTGTTTCTGGCAGATGGCCGACTCCGGATGTGGTAACAATCCCATGAGGCAATGGATCCTGCATGCCTACAAGGGTGGTGGCTCTGTTATGGCGTGGGGTGTTTTCAGCTGGCACACATTAGGAACCCTCATACGTCTGCAGACTGCTCTGACAGGTGGAGGCTACATAATCATCCTTGGGGATAATGTGCACCTGTTCATGTCATGCAACAACTCCGACGGGTGCGACCTCTTTCAACACGACAATGCACCACCGCACATGTCCACAGTCACCCAATTATGGCTGGAAGAGCATTCCACGAAGTTTGGCATCCTGACTTGGTCCCCCTCATTCGCTGGATTTAAACACCATTGAACACGTTTGGGACACTATTCAACGTGACCTCAATGCCAGGAATCCTCCATCGGCAAATATTACAGAATTGTGGGATGCTCTTCTGGAAGCATGGTGTGCACCGTCTTCTGAGTACTACAGAGAGCTAGTGGAATCCATGACCCATTGCATTGCAGCCATTATCCGATCACACAGATGACCAACATGGTATTAGAGAGGTGTCCCAATCTTTTTGGCACTTCATTGTACATATATATATATATGCACTGCTGTTAATAGGAATCACAACACCATGAAGAAATGCTCAGATTTGCAAGAAATTTGCTGGATGGATAGGGCATCATGGGAGATGCAAATTATTACAATTTCAGTGCACATGCAAATGTGAGGTACATGCAACACCATCAGAAACATCACACCAAGAGGGGTAAAAGAAGGCATACAGAGAGCAGATTTTTAAACTTGCCATCGCTAAACTTGATCGTACACAGTTGTCAACATGTAAACATGCCGTGTAGGAAGGACGAGACAATCATACAAACACTTGGAGTTTGAAAGGGATAGAATTGTTGGACTCAAAGAAGATGGTTTATCATATTGTGATATTGCTGTATGCGTTAGGCATAACTCAAATAATGTTATGTGTACATGGCGTCAATGGACAGCAGAAGGTTCTACGCATCGTTGTGCAGGGTCTGGAGCTCGAAATGACATGACCGAGTGGGAAGACAGGCACCGCACTGTATGGCAGTGATGTCACGTACAACACCATCCACAACAGTTGTGCACCAATGGAAGATGGTCACATATCGTGCAATGTCTGCAAGCACTGTTTGTCACTGATTGCTGCAGAGAGGTCTCGTTGCTCGCCATCCATTGATGTGACTTCCCTCGACTCTGAATCACAGATGCCAGTAGTTGCAGAGGTGCTGTGAACATAGAAATTGGAGTGCTGAATGGGAACATATTGTGTTTTTGGACGAGTCCAGATTCAATTTAATGCATCCTGATGGGCAAATCCTTGTTTGCAGATACCGTGGCACACAGCATCTGGAAGGCTGCATCATGCAGCACCATACCAGTCCCACACCGAGCGTGATGGTCTGGGGCACTGTTGAGTTTCATTCACGCACTCACCTATTACGCATCACAAGTACATCGAACAGCCAACACTACATCACGGATGTGTTGGAAGCTGAACTTCTACCCTTCCTTCAGGTGATCCTGGAAGCCATCTTCCAACAAGACAATGCCTGACCCATGTTGCTCATGTTATCCAAGAAGTACTCTGTGCGTATCAAGTCGCGTGTCTTCCCTGGAGTGGCCTGCTTGCTCACCAGATTTGTCGCCTACAGAGAACATCTGGGGTGTCATCTTGCAATGACTGGCTCGCATGGCCTCACCGCCTGTCACAACCAACAAATTGTGGATGCGTGTAGAAGCAGAATGGAATGCAATACCACAGACGACCATCCAAACTCTTGTTTTGTTCGATCCCAGGGCGTGTGTGGTCAGTTAACACTGCCCATGGTGGATTTACTTATTACCAATTTTTTGGCCTTCATCATCACGAACCAGTATGTAATTGTGATCGTTTGCAGCTTGTACCATAACTAATCACTCCCATACATTTTGTTGTGATTGCTTGTTTCTTTTTTGGTGTTGCAATTTCTATTAACAGCAGATAGATATTTATTTATTTATGTAGTATACCAGGGTTCTTACCACGGTTCCAGAATCAGGGGTGAAAATGTCCCCCAGGCTTTTTTTCTGGGGGTGATTTTGAAAAATCAGGGGTGAATTTTAAACAATCGTAAACTTAGAGAAAAATACTACATTTATGGGGGAAAAAACCGAACAAACACAAAAATAATATAAATATTGTATACATATCTTCTAATTTTGTTATTAAATATTTCAGCAGCTTTGTGAAATGGAAAGCTTTCTGCTGTTACATTTGCTGCTGATATTCGAATCAAATTTTTTAAAGTTTATTCTTTCAGTCTTTTGGGAAATTTATCTTTTATTCGATTTTGTGTGCCAAAAAACGCTCTACTGATGCAGAACTTATTGGCACAACCAAAGCAATTTCATACAACAACACTGTGCTTGGATACACATCTTTATAACTGCAGATGAAAAGTTCTGCAACATCTGTAAATTTAAAACTAGCATAGCTATTTTTCAGCAGAATAAATATATATGGATATTCACTCAACAGGCATTTCAAATCTTCAAAATCTTTGAAGTGGTCTAACAACATCAAAACAAATTTGCATGACAACGATGAGGATATTTACTTCCCATCCCAAAAGCGTTTGAGCGAATTGGCTCCTTTCACAACAATGAATAATAAATTAAACATAGGGACCATTACAACGTCGAAAACAAAAAATCACTTTAACACTGCATGAGCCGTTGCTTTTAGCCCAAAAATTACGACAGGATAAAAAAAAAAAAAAAATCCTCAGTATCAATAAAAGCATGAGCCAAATCTTAGAAACGAGTTCTTCAGATGAGAAAAAACAGACCATTTATACATTGATAAAATAATGAATGGCATTAACTTACCTTTTGCAAGTAACGCTGGTTTTGATGACGCCTTGCAAAATAAACAAAACATCAAAATTGTTTTATTTTCTTCGGTTTCAACTTCAAGCCAGTCGTGCATTTTGCGCCATTTCTCTTGAAAGTTAAGATTTTTAAAATTTAGTTGAAGGTACAGCAGGAACAACAGCCTTACTACATTTCTCAAGCAATATTTCACTGTTTAAAATCGTAGCACTTGATGCCGAACTTGCAGAATCGTCAGTAGAACGCTTCCTCTTTCTAATGAGGAACTTTTCCATTGTGTTATAGTAAGAACAAATATCAGAGCTGCAAACTTTTCAAAATCAAAAACCGGGACATCAACGCGCGTTCAGCGTGCGTATTTACACTTTATAAATAATAAAATTATATATTATAGGTTTCTCTATTTTTTTATTACAGTTAATAATTTAATACAAACAAAGAAATATTAAAAAAATAGTATTTAAGTATAAAATAAGATTAACAAACCTTGTTAATGAGTTTCATTTTTAGAGAGTGAGACACTATTTTTTTCAGAGAGTCACCAATGTTTCTCCCCACCATAACAGGAGTCTTATCACATAATGCAAGACAGTTCATCCATGGAATACCATGATACTGAAATTCTTCAGACACAAGTTTGGCAATATTTTCACCTGTTAAACTGGTTTCTAGGCATGGCAAAGAGAGCAGCATGCATCTCACTCACTTGCAATGATTATCAAAGTATGTTACCACAATCGCCCCCCCCCCCCCAACCACCACCCACCCCAATGTTTTTTCCCAAATCAAGAATATTGCTTGCAAAAATCAAGATTTACTATAAAATCAAGAACATTTGAGACAGTACCAGAACTGTTATCTTTTATTAGCGAAAAGCGGTAATGTATGGGATGTGCTAGTAGTATGTTTGATGATACCTGTATTCAATTATTTTTCTGTATCAGTCACTCGTAGATGGAGTTCAGAAATTGTGATGATTGAGAAATTGTGATGATTAGGTTTTTAATTTTTTTTTTTTAATTGAATGATGCAATTTTAGAAATAACTTGATTTCATTTAAGCAATGACAAGACAGTGACTTTTTTTTTAATGCCCTTGGATGACAATTTTATCCATCACGAATGCACGATAGCGCTATTTTAGATAAAGGATGAATAGCGTAACTTTGAGAATATGAATACTTTTGAACACCATGCATCAATTCTTACAAATTTTCAGCTTCTTCACTTTCGTTTTCAGGAAAAAGAATTACGATTACGGGAAAAATCTTCATTTCCCACCCCACCCTCTCTTTGTCAAGCTGAAATGCAAACCTTATTTTGGGGGGTGGGGGAATATTTAAGAATACAGGATACATGTTCAGAACATTGTTGGGGGAGGGGGATACAATTACGGGAGAAATCTTTGCTACGTCCAATTTTCGTTTTCGGACAGTTTCCCTCCATTTTCAAGTTGAAATATAAATATTTATAAAATAAAATGATATTTAACAACAATACTAGGCAGAGGAAACATCGCGTGAAAAATAAAATTACGATTATGAGAGAAATCTTCACTGCGTCTAACTTCCGTTTTCGAAAGTTCCCAGCGAAAAATATTCTCCTCCGCTATCAATTGCCCCGAAATTTCTGTTCAGTTATGCATCAAACTCGAGGAAAACTCCAATTATGACGGAAAAGGAGAAATTTCTCGAAGCTGTTGCACGTTCATGCCTGAAGATTACAGGGAAATTTTTGTGCCGTCGAATTTCTGTTTTCGGAAATTTTCCCTCCATTTTCCAACTGAAATACAAATATTTTTGGAATAAACTGATGTATAACAACAATACTGAACAGAGGCAACATCGCAGGAAAAATAAATTACGATTATAGAAATCTTTATTTCGTTTACTTCCGTTTCTGAAAGACGAAATACTGTCCCGGTGCGTATTTTTACGCGTTGGTAAAATTTCGATGCTTAAACACACTTTTTGATGCGTACTAGAAGCGTAATTACACATTTTGGCGAACTCTGCATGGCGCAGAATTAAAAAAATTAAGCACTTTGGCGCAATTAGCGCAGCTATTCCAACACTGAGGGAGAGCAAGTTCGGAAGGATTGGCGGGAGGGGGGTGCGATCGCTCCCAGCTAGAAACATGAGATAACATAAGTTTCAATCGCTATGAGATCATAATAAAACAAAAGCAGGAGTTTACACTAAACGATAATAACAACGATATCAATTTCCATCAGTAAAAAAAAAAAAAATTCACGAACCATTTTGGCGAAAATCCGGAAGAAACTATCTTCCAACCGTAAAACTACCCAAAACTCCGTAAAACTTTCGGGAAATCCGGAATACTTGGCAGGTATGCGGACCTCATTGCACCTATATCGGCTTTTCCAACATATTATGTAATATCACCTTGCGGTTCTTTACCCGATATCGGCTTTGCCAATGCATCCAATATCCTCTGGCCGTTCTACACGCCATATCCGTCCGATATTGGCTTTGTCGATGTATCCAATATCTGAATTTCAAAGGTGCTTTCTTAGAAACGGGACAAATTAATAGTTTTCGCATTTGTGCGAAAAAAACTATAAATATATTCGCAAAATGCGATCGCAGTTTAAACCATGATTTTAACAAAAAAGGACACAAAATTCAGAACTTTTACGAAATACATTGAAATCCGCAATTCTTCCACCAACCTGTCCGTAATTCGGTAATCATGTGGCCGAAACCGTAATGGTTGGCACCCTTAGCAGCGCGTGGGCTTTTCTCTTGCTGTACTCTATGCAGATTATGATTATGCTCATATGTAGAGGATTTTAGGAAGGGAGTGTCTGACCCCAGGTCTTAAACAACCCTTAGAAATAGGAAGCTAGGAGATTTGGGCTAGAGTGCCCGATAGGAAAGTGACACGGAAGCGAAGTAGAAAGGGGGAGGAAGACGCACTTATTTATTACCGGGGGCCAGCACCCGGGCTCTACGTGGATCAGATCAGATCAGATCATATGTAGAGGATTTTAGGAAGGGAGTATCTGACCCCAGGTCTTAAACAACCCTTAGAAATAGGAAGCTAGGAGATTTGGGCTAGAGTGCCCGATAGGAAAGTGACACGGAAGCGAAGTAGAAAGGGGGAGGAAGACGCACTTATTTATTACCGGGGGCCAGCACCCGGGCTCTACGTGGATCAGATCAGATCAGATCATATGTAGAGGATTTTAGGAAGGGAGTATCTGACCCCAGGTCTTAAACAACCCTTAGAAATAGGAAGCTAGGAGATTTGGGCTAGAGTGCCCGATAGGAAAGTGACACGGAAGCGAAGTAGAAAGGGGGAGGAAGACGCCTTTATTTATTACCGGGGGCTAGTACCCGGGTCCGACGGCTTAATGTGCCCATCCGATGCACGGCGGACATTTAGTGGATCGAGCGTCCGTACCTGCCTGGGATCGAACCTGAGGTCCCTTCCGTGGCAGTCACGAACGTTGCTCACTAGGCAACCCACGGCCCTGGCTCTACGCGAATTATCCCGTAATCCGTTTATATACGACCAGAAGGGAAATACTGGGATTGTACCGTGACGTCATGAAATCGGCACATGTAACTGAACAATAGGATTGTACCATGACGTCGTGAAATCGGCACATGTAACTGAACAATAGGATTGTACCATGACGTCGTGAAATCGGCACACATGATCTGAAACGGCATTGCCTTCGTAGATTTTCCATGCTAATAGCTCACGATTGAAATCTTTCTGCGTGCGCGCCCATTTCGTGCATCTCTTTATTTTTCTTGCGCAAATTTAAACTTCTTTGCGTGAAACGCGCGTTTGTGCACGCTAACGGGAACCCTGTATACATAAATAAATAAATATCTATATATACACAATAAATAGGCAGACAGAAGAGCTTACCAATGTGTATCACAATTGATGAACATAGGTAAACGTGGTGATCTGAGCGACTTTGATCGCATATGCATTTCTCAGGGCAAGACAGATGAGTCATTCCCTCGCCCAAGTGGTAAGATGGTAAGAACCCTAGGGTTCCCGAAAGTAACTATATCAAGGGTTTACCATGAGTATACCACAGACAGACATACCATACCAGCATCCAGAGAGCAGGCAATGGCTGACCACATGCCATTGATGACCAGGTTCAACATAGACTATCCAGGCTCATACAGAAAGACGACTTGGCAACACTGGTGCAAATCACATCCAGGTTAGATGTCAGAGGCCCAAGCAGTGTAAGCAAGCAAACGGTATGACCAGTGGCGTAAAGTCTGAGACCTGGGCTATCTCACCTGCCCTGCCCCCATACAGTACTGTTTTTTAAAAGTTGCGAAGTTAATTTTTAATTGTTAAGTAATAGAAGTAACAATTTTTTTCTAAATTTTAGGTGCATGCTATTGCTAACATGATACCAAATAATTATGAGGCTTAGGATTTGAACACTTATTTATGCACGAACTCCATTCTTCTTTCCTTTTGTGTGAACTTGACATTTTCACAAAAAAATTTCTTCCAAGTACTTTTTCATATTTAAAAATAATGTTTTTCTCTACTAACAAACCAGCCAAGTTGCTTGAATGTGCATGTCCTTGTGTGGCTCTAAGATATATCTTGATTCTTTTTAATACGGAAAAACTTCTTTCGGCAGTTGCTGATGAACAGTTTAATATTGATCTGCTAATTTGTACACCTCAATAAACACTATGTCCAACTATTCAACTTTATGTAACAAGTAATGTCTCTTACTGATTTGTTTTGTATTCATCAAGGGAATAACACACCTTCAATTCATTTTTTAATCGAGCTGTATCAAAATTTGAAGCACAGAGTTATTTAAGCTCTGATAGTAGACGCTCAGGGAAGCTTTCACAAAATTTATCAGAACAGTTCGAATCGAACAAAGCCACGAATTTAAGATATAACACCACTGATTTTAATTCATTGACACTTCACACAAACTGAAACAACTCTCGCGAAACACGCGTTGGGGCATGGAGGGAATGGGGTAGTCCGAAGGCTTTGTTTTTTCAGAGCGAACTCTTGGCCAAAGTAATGGCCACTCACGAGCTCCGTAGTTCATTCATGTTGTCATGGAAACGCCAGCAGGAGATAGTATTGAAGCTCTTCGCATCAGAACAGCGAAGTCTCTCGAAGACCTACTTGCATTGCGTTGATGCTGTCGATCATCGCTCCCCAGACTGATTCTCATAATCGAAAGAAGCGAATCCGCTCGTGTTTTTTTCCGCACCGAAAGCATTGGCATATCTTAATACCGTTAATAATTGACTTTCATTTGTGTATATTTAATTAACTTTTACTTGTGCATTCTCTGGGCTTCGCAGCTAGCCTCGAATATATGCCACTGGGTATGGACGCATGCTGCATAGCTTGGGCTATGGGAGACAACCCCCTACTTGTGTGCCACTGTTCACCAGGGACATTGCCAAGGCGATACGAGGGTGGGCTCTTATTTGTCTTGCCCATCCAGTTCAAAATGAGCCATTTTCAGTATATTTAACTTTAAAATATAATCTGGACTTCGCCAAGTAATAAGTCTCGTGTCATATTTCATGTCACCCTATGCACACTATCTACCAACAAGTAATTGGACACCCCTGCAATCGACGATATCTGCGGTCCTGATACGCGTCACGGCCGCTGCCGTTAAACATCGTGTGGGGAAACAACAACGCAACCAGTCGCAAGCAAGATGCCGCGCAGTTCGGAGCTCTCCGATTTCGAGGAAGGCGTAATCGTCCGGTATCGCAGAAAATGGCCGATCCATAAGTGACATATCCAGCGAGTTGAAGTACCCAAAATCGACAGTGGCCTACGTGATTGGCAAGTGGAGGATGAGAGTTGACTGTCGGAATGTGCCCCGACCCGGCAGACCCACAAAACTGGGAGTTAAGAGACCGACGGGTGCTGGCCAGAGAAATTCGGAAGAACAGCACCAAATCGATGGGCCACGTCCGCGAAGGAGTTACAACAGGCACCCGGGAGTGTTCTTTCGATGAATACCATCCGTAAGGAAGCCCATCTGTTCGGTTATCATGGACGTGCTGCCGCCCACAAGCCTTTGATCACCAAGTCCAATAGCGCTGCTCGGTTAACGTGGTGCAAAGAACATTGACAGTGGACCGTTGAACAGTGAAAACAGGTTCTCTGGAGCTACGAATCAAGGTTCACCCTCTACCGTTCGGATGGCAGGGTCTGGGTTTGGTGTCTGCCTGGAGAACGCCTCCTGCCAAAATGCATTGTGCCAACTGTGAAGTTCGGCGGCGGTGGAATTATGCTATGGGGGTGTTTCTGCTGGTATGGCACGGGACCCTTGGTCGCAATTCCTGGTAGACTCAACGCCGAGACCTACTGCACCATTTTGGATGACCATGCGCTTCCTATGTTGTGGCAGTTTTACAGGGTGGACCCATGTTACTTTCAGGATGGCAATGCCACCTGTCATGTTGCGAGGTCCACCATGGCTTGGTATGGTGACAATGGGGTTAATCGAATGCACTGGCCTGCGCAGAACCCGGTCCTTAACCCTATCGAGCACCTCTGGGACGAGTTGGAGCGTCGACTTAAGGGGTGCCCCCACCATCCGAAATCGGTGAAAGAACTGACCTGTCTTCTCCAAGTCAAGTGGAAGAAAATACCACTATCCGTTGTACAACGCCTGGTTGAGAGTATGCCCCAGAGGGTCACAGCTGTAATCGCCGCTTGTGGAGGCTCTACCAACTATTGAAGGTGAATAATCTTTGTTTTCCTTTGCTATCACAGGTGTCCAATTACTTGTTGGTAGATAGTGTATTTTTTCCCTTAGGAAATGCATTGTTTACCTTTCCAAAAGTGGTCATCAAAATAGCATCCACAGGGCTATGAAAACTTAATTTAATTCGTTGTTTGAAAAGTCACAGTGTTACTATAACCATTCAACAGTTTACGTGCCTACAATTACTTTAATGGTGCTGATAATCGCTTCTCTCACTCATTAGCACTGTGATAGCAGGGCTGATACCACCTAAGATCCTCCTGAGGATGACCCTGGCTGGGTAGAAAGCTGCTAGAGGCAATCTACGTTGGGAGTGGCAGAGGTGTGGTGTATGAATGAGGTGTAAATTTGTTCTGAGGAATGAAAGAATGGAATAGAGGGCAATGAGATGAGTTTGTGTAAATAATTGTATATTAGTTTTTAATTTTTTAGTTAGATGTTTTTGGTGTTTGTAAATAAGAAGTTAGTTTATGTTAGTGAATGTTCACGCATGAGGTTTTACGGAATAGTGAGTTTTATAAGTCAACTAAACTACAGGTTAGGGTTATATAGACGTCAGTGAGATAATAGGTTTTTAAGTCAAATAGAGGTTCTTGGACCACGTACCATTGCCGCAGTATGGATAAAAGAAGTATTCATTCTATCAAATAAAGAAGGAGCTGAAGACAACATAAAACCACCACACCAGAAGCCCAAACCAACTGTAGAACTCAAAAAGGGGGGGGGGGGAACGTGCAGAGAAATGTATATTTTTCAAATGAGAACAGACCTAGCAAAGGTAAGATTCTTATTACTCTCATTAAAGAAAATTTAATTGTTCTCCACTCTTCTAATTTCTTAGTTAAAGCCTCTTTTCCTGTTTGTATGGCCAGGATGCTAATGAGGAGGGTGAATAGGAATTCACTGAGGGCATCACTTACTTATTGCTCTGCTGTTTGTTTTCTTTACAAAATAGAGGATTCCAACATGGAAAGTGGAGTTTAAAGCTACACTATCGCTTTTAGACTGCCCCGGGACAGTGAAAGTGCAGGAAGTGGCTGACAACTACTTTGTAGAAAAGGTGTACAGGGCAAAGTCGTTGACTTGATGGAAGAAAGTTAAGGAGAGGTACAGGGAGGTATTGTGTCTACATGGCATGACACTAAAATATGATTTAGATAAGCGAAAACGACATTTTCTTTTAAATAAATTGTTCAGGTACAGTACTATTTTCCGTAAGCAAAAATGCAAAATTTGGGGTAAACCTGCCGTATTCAACACGGAAATAGCTTTTCAAAGGGACAATAGATGGCGACACGTTATTGCTGCATTGTTAAGTGTTTTATTACATTGTGAAAGTGCCAAAGGAAGTTAATAATATGGACTTAGGGTGGCCCTTAAAAGGACCTTTTTGAACGTTGATTGTGGATCTGTGAAATATTTATTTTGACGAAACAATTGTCTTTCCTCGTGCATATGAAGCTGTCTAGCTAGCAGAATAAAAAGCAAAGAAAGTTTTATTTGCCAGGGAAGAGCTGTCTCATCGCGTGAATCAAGACTTTAAAGCTGCATTTAGAGGAAAGACAGCAATTCCGTCGGGATAAATATTCCAGAATATGGTCTGTCAAGTACATTTTGCGGCTGCACTGTGTTAATTTATGTTTTAGGGGATGCCAATTGCTCTCCTCTCTTTGAGTATGCGCACCTGTCATGGGATCAACGAAGTTGAGGGAGTGGTTCACGGTGAAATGGCCGTAGCCACAGTTTGGCAGGTTGCGATAAGCAGCCCACTGATCCGTCATGATCATAGTTCCTGGCTCCACGTGTTTCAGGATGAGGGGCAGTAATGTATCTGCAGATTGGTTGTTATCAGGGCAGATGTTCACCCAGAATCATTTGGCATCTTGTTCAAAGATACCAAGAATCCAAGTACCCTCGACGAGGCGACCGCAGTTGTATTTCCGCTTGCCCACTTTCGCTTCGTCTACTTCCACGATGATTCCATCACCGCCAAGTTTTCCTTGCTAACACTGCGAGGCTACCATAAACTCTTGAGACTAGTTGTCTGCAATACGAATACCAGTCACAAACTGTCTCAGTGGATATGGTAACATTGCCATGTGAGGTTTCTTCAATCACCTCATCATAGGACAATCCTTTGGCAAAACAATATGTCAGAATCATCACTCTATCAATAGGAATCTGAGCAAAAAAAAACATGTACCAAGAGTACGGGAAGAGTACTCATCATTCTCTGAAACGTGCTTTTTCCGACACCTGAATTGTCCTAAACAATGAGACACACTGACATGTAGAATCACGAGATGGCCCTCAGAACAACTTTTAGAGGTGGAAAACAAACCCTGTCGTTCACATTAGGAAATAGGTGTTTCCTCATCCTTCGCAACTTCATTAAAAAACCTTTTCCAATTCTGCATATTAAGACAAAAAGCTGAAACAACAGGCAGAAATAACTTACGAGATCACAGGAGCATATATATCAATAAATAACTTACATAACTAGCTATAACGTAAGATAGAGCAACTATACTAGTTATTCGAGTTTATTGGCGTAGATAAAATCAAGGTTTCCAAGCTTTCGCACATCAACTAGATGGCTTTTTCAAGGAAGGTAGACAGCAAACACCTTCCTCCCTTCCTTGAAAAAGCCATCTGGTTGATGTGCAAAAGCTTGGAAACCTTTATTTTATCTACGCCAATAAATTCAGATAACTTGTATAGTTGTTCTATCTTATGTATAGTTCGTGTACAGTTCTCCTTGCGTTATTATTTAGCTATAACGTATTGCACATGAAAGTGCGAGCAGAGTGGAGGAGAGTTCAAGTGGTACTGTGGCACCATCTATCATCACTTTCGAAAAATAGCTCCGGGCTGAACGCGGAAGTTTAGCCAAATTTTGAAAAGCAATTTAAGACAATGCATTCAGAGCAAACAAAAAGTTGAAGGCGACCTTCGAGTAACACTTGTATCTTACACCAGTGGCGTAACAATTCAGATCCATGTACACTGAAGTGCCAGAAAAACTGGTACAAACGAGCTTATGCAAAATACATAGCAATGTCACCTGTGCGTGTACTCGGTTGCGTCCACCAGTGCGTATATAAAGCGATAGACATCCTTGCCAGCTGTCATAGCTGTTTTCGGCATGAGAATGACAAGTAATAACGATTTAAACAATTTTCAATGCGGTGTCATACTTGGCGCTCGTGAGATGGGCCATAGTATTTCGGAGGTAGAAACGAAGTTTGGATTTTCACGGACGACCCTTGCAAGGGTGTACCGTGACTACAAGAATTCCGGCAAAACCTCCAACCTACGATACTAGTGTGGCCGTAAAAAGACATTGGGTGAACGTGACTATCGTCGGCTGTCAAGAATCGTTTCACGTGATAGGAGTGCAACACTCTCGCAGGTATCATCGGAATTCAATGTTGGAGCCTCAACAAGCATCAGCGTCCGGACTGTGCAACATACCCTGCACGATATGGGCTCTGGGAGCCGATGCCCAACTTGAGTCCCCTTGATGGGTGCACGACACAGAGCTATGCGCCTTGCTTGGGCACGGCAACACCGCCACTGGACACTTGATGACTGGAAACAAGTAGCCTGGTCTGACGAGTCGCATTTTAAACTGTATCGGGCAGATGGAAGGATTCGTGTGTGGCGCAAACCCCATGAAGCAGTGGATCCCGCCTATCAACAGAGAACTGTACCGGCTGGTGGGGGGTCCGTAATGGTATGGGGTGTGTTTAGCTGGACTTCACTGGGGCCTCTGGTATGTCTACAAACATCTGCCATCGTCCAACGCTATGTGCGCATCCTTTCTGACGAGGTACACCCGTTCATGTCCTGCATTCATGCTGATGGGTTGGGCCTGTTTCAACAGGGCAATGCACCTCCACACAAGTGTCGGGATGCCACATTATGGTTAGAGGAGCATTCATCTGAGTTTGGGGTGTTGCCATTCCCACACAAGTGCCCAAATCTGAACATGATGGAACACATTTGGGATGCCATACAACACGCTATCGAACACAGGAATCCGAGACCTCGAAATACACCTGAATTGTGGAACGCTGTGCAGGAAGTATGGTGTGCATTGCCTACAGCATATTTCCAGAAGCTAGTGAAGTCCATTCCTTGTCGTATTTTTGCAGCCCTGCGCTCCCGTGGGGGACCTACCAAGTATTAGACTGGTGTAGCAGTTTTTCTGGCACTTCAGTGTATGTACGTGTGTGTCCAGATGGAGGGGTGGGGAATGCACGAATTCCTTTGTAGTCGGTAGTGAAAAGCATTAAAAATTAGTTCTTTCACTGTTTTGTGAAAAAAAAAAAAATTGCTATCAAGCTTGCCCCCAGCAAAAATAATGCTCGCCCATCCATCGTCCATCCTGATTTCGAAGTTTAGCGATGTCCCTGCTGTTGACAGCTTGTCATCAGAGCATTATATGCCTCACCTGGTGCTGGGAACATCAAAACTGGACCTCTGCAGAATGACGCTGTGTAGTGTGGTCAGACGAATCTTATTTTCAGCTATACCGAGCTGACATGAAGGTGTGGGTGTGGCATTGACAGCATGAGGACATGGCTCTGTCGTGCCAGATCAGCTGTGTTCAAGGCAGTGATGGCTCTGTGATGGTTTGGGGAGCCTTCTCATGGGACATATTAGATACTTTACTGTGTCTGGAGAGGTTTTTAACTGCTGCGACCTACCATCATGTGCTGGCTGATCGTGAGTAAGTTTGAAAGACATGGATATAATGCAAAATAGATGATGACGTCGCTCTGTCCACGTTATTATATAAACAACGCATAGCAACTGAAAAATTGTTCACCCGACACTGCTGGGATCGAACTCCAGAACTCTAAAGCGAACGCACTTATCGAGAGTTCTGGGGTTCGATTACAGTGGTGTCGGATGAAAAAATTTTCAGTTGCTATGCATTGTTTATATAATAACGAGGACAGAGTGATGTCATCGTCTATTTTGCTGGCTGATCGCCTACACACTTTCATCTTGTTCGCGCATCCTGCAGCAGACGGTCTGTTTCAATAGAACAATGTGCCATCCCACTTGGCTGCACCAACCCAGGCATGGCTTGAGGAACACTCAATGAGTTAGAAGTCATCCAGTAGGCCCCAAGATCCCAGGATTTAAGGACCTTGCCAATTGCATACACAGGAATAATATGTGCACAAATAACTTTTACACATGACTTGACCATACCAACTGCAGTATGCTGATGAATCTTGCAATATTATTCCACATAATTTAAGTTTGTGGATGTAACAACCTAGAATTTATGCAATTTAACTGACAATTTTGCTGGCCAAATCAGTTTCTGATCTGTGAGAATAATCACATATGCAATAAGGAGTAGCCTATGTAAATTGTAAAACTGCAGTTAAACTTTTGAGTACAAGATTTAATTTTTTTTTAATTTTGCATGTAATCATCTCATGGTTTAAACTGCAAAACTGAAGTCAAAATTACATTTTCAAGATTTCAATTTTGAACTTAATTTTCTCACAGTATATTTGAATTATTGTTCTTTGCACATACCAAAAAAAGAAAAAAATGGTGCACTAATTACAGGAAGTTTCTACGTCCAGAAAAACTGTTCCATTGATAAACCTACAAAATTTATAAATAACATTTTCAACTTAATTCAAAAATAAAAGACTTACAGAATACAGAGTAAAAAGATTTTAATTTAAGATTTGGCCATAATATGAGAAACCTGGCAACAAAATTTAAATTCTTCCTGAGAAAAGAAAGCCTTTGATACAATCTTCAATCATTGAGACCATGCCTTGATAAAGATAAAGACACCAAAAACATCTGAAAATGCAAAAGAATATTTGAAAGCTCTTTAAGTTAAAATAAAATTTAATTTCAAGTGAGTTTACTTCATGCAAGTTTATTACTACTATAAGGCTACAGCTATGTGATAAATTGCTGTATAGCATTTCCAGTGGCAGTGAATTGTAGGAACTAGTAAGAAAAAATGTATATAAATTTTGGAAATTGCTGCCAGAATATCACTAAAGATAGCAGTGAGTTTTACAAGTAGAGATTATGTATTAAGTTTTGTTAACCTGTGCAAGAATTTTAATACTTATGCCAATCTAAATAAAAATTACATATCCACAAAATTCCTGTAAGTGTTTATGTGAAATATGTTAAATTCAGATACATTTTATTAACATGTAACTGATACTCTATAGTAAGTGCAGCTACAAATTTAAAATATGTTAAGCAATATTCACCTGGAATCAAATTTTGGCAAACAAATAGGCAACCATGTTTCTGATGATTTGAAAGACTCAGAAGAACTAACAAGGTTCATCACCAAATGGAGGTCAGCAGCATGCAAGAAATATTTTTTCATCCTTATAAGGGTAACTAACTGATTTTCAGCTAGCAAAATGGCAAAGACAACATTCTGCAAAAAGAGAAATATTTTGAGGTAAATTATTTTAACAGTATGCAACTTTTAAGATTTTCTCTCTCTCTCTCTATCTCTCTCTCTCTCTCTCTCTCTCTCTCTCTCTCTCTCTCTCTCACACACACACACACACACACACACACACACACACACACACACACACAAACTGTAAAGTATCTCTGGTGTAAATACATTAGACAAACTTGGAATTATCCACATTTCTTTGCTTTAAGTTAATTTGATAATTTACTGACTCTCAGAAGAAGTTTCTCACCCTAATTTCAAGTTACTGGCTCCATGGATAAGGTAAAACCATAACCACTGATACAAATCTTAAGATTATGTTTCTGTTCTTCACATATTGTATCAGTAATAAGTTTTATAAGTCAGATTAGAGCCCTTTGTTTTGATGTTTAATAACAAACACCATCCTGTACATTAAATCAGAATATAATCTCACCAATGCCCCATCCCTAGGGTCTGTGGTCCAATGATTTCTAGCTCATCTGCTTTCTTTCATCTGACGCAAAGTCAGGAACAGATCCATAACCACATCTTTCTTGGGCACCTCTATCGGGATCTGGATAATTCTTTCTTCCCATTGTATGCTCCATCTAAAGCGCTAAACTTGATAAATTACCTGTATGTATTTCTGCTAGATAAGACCAGCCATCATCTGCAGGATTTTCTTCAGGACTTTATGAAGAAAATACTGCAGATGATGGCTGGGCTGGTCTGATCCAGCAGAAATACATACAGGTATGGTTTAAAACTCAGGCTTCACACGACAATAACACATATGCATAGAAATCGAGCAAAAACACACAGTCATGTATGGTAAAAAGGTCCATTTAGCGGTAGCTTTCGGTCATCCTACGACCTTGATCTCCCGCGATCGACTGGATGGGCTGGTTGTCAGAACTACAATTTGAAGTTGGGGTGTTGGAACTGTTGCCAGACTTTAGTAGAGAGTTCCGAATAAATGGGATTTGGTGAGGGGTCTCTGAATTGCAGTTTTTGGTGAACGAAAATTTCAATGCTTTCTTGGAAATACAGAAATGCTTTGTTGATGAATGGGGCAACTTTTTTGTTTCTTTTCAAATGTGAACTGCAGAGGTGTCTTCAAGGGTTAGTGCAGATAATGCTGTGTTTGGAAGACCATTGGAAACTTCTTTTTTGTGTTCATCAAGTCTTGTATTGATGCTTCGGTGAGTGCTTCCAATATATACACTGAGAATCAGTGTATATTTGGTATGTGCTTCCAATATACACTGAGAATCAGTATGTGCTTCCAATATACACTGAGAATCGGTATGTGCTTCCATTATACACTTTGTCATTGGTTTGTTGTCAAGAATAAGTCAAACCCCAGTTTAAAGTCACAGGTAAACTTACCACAAAGGAATTTTTATTTAATGACCGTTCTGACCTCCACATCCTGTTGATATGGTAGCAGAATACACTGCATGATTTTCATCAAACATAAATGAAACAATGAAAGGAGGTGTTAAATTTATTTTTTATACACTTCAAATCGTCTGTGCAATTTACATCTAATACCATCAGAGGTGAAAGCATGGTAGACATGCAGAAAGTTATAAGCTAAATGGCAGTCATCACCACTGCTTTATTGCTGTGTCTGTGTAACTCTTCTTCCTAATGGATAAAATACCTTTCCACCCTGTTTACAGGATGTGTGTGTGTGGGGGGGGGGGTGTATTTCACAGCACGGCACTTATTATCTATTAAATTCCAATTGAAATTTTAAAAATTCTTCATATCTTTAGAGATCTTTTGAATCTTCAAATATTTCTAGCCTCTAGAACTTTATCAAGCCCTGTTCTCAATCATTAGAAGCTCTGGAACCAAGAGAATTTAATTATTTTAAGCTGAATAAAGTCTGCAAATAACTGTTTTTAATTCTTGTTACCAATTTCCAGTGCCAAGAGCTGAATGTTGTTAAGCCTGTGGTTGACACCTACACTGGGTTATATGCTCAGAAACAGGGAGGCACCATTTTTTTGCATGTAAGGAAGTGTGCAATAGCGCATACATTTTTGTATTTTTTTTTCCTGTTGTGGACTCGTGGCTTCTACTACAGGTCAGAAATCCACATTTTACCCTCCCTAGCAGAAATTGAAAAAAGAAAAAACTGACTAAAAAGAAAAAAACAATGCACTAATGCACAATTTATTAATCTATATACACTGAAGAGCAATTGAATTAGAGATACCTGTCTAGTAACGTGTAGCACCACCTTTCGCCCTGATGACGATGGCGATTCATCTCGGCATGGACTCGACAAGACACCAGAAGCGCTGAGAAGCCATAGGGATCCACGACCCGTGAACAAGCTCCCACAGTTCACAAAGATTTGATGGAGGGGGTCAGAGCCTCGAACATCTCTCTCGATGGCATCCCAGATGTGCTCGATGGAGTTGAGGTCAGGTGACCTAGCTGGCCAAGGAAGCGAGGTCATGTTGGTGGAGTGTTCATCCAACAATTCAGATACAATGCCTGAGCGATGGCACGGTGCATTGTCTTGTTGCAGGATGAAGTCCCCACTGGGATGTTTAAGACGCACAAACGGGAGCAAAGGGTCGTCCAGGATATCCCGGTAACGTTGACCTGTGAGGGACGATGTCACATGTACCAGGGGTTCCATTTCAGTCCGTAAACAGTCCCCAGATGAGAATGCCACACCCACCAGCTTGAAGAGTACCCTGATGGCAAGAAGGATCCATCGCTTCATGTGGTTTGCGCCGTACTTGTATCCTGCCATCCACATGTATCAACATGAATCTCGACTCATCAGTCCAGGCAACATTTTTCCACATGTCTAGTGTCCAGTGGCGATGTTCCCGCGCCCATGCTAATCTTTGCACTCTGTGATGTGCGGTCAGCAGCGGTACCCTAGTGGGACGATGGCTTCTGTACCCCAAAGCGAGGAGATGGTTCTGGATGGTGTGGCTGCTTACACGTTTTTGTGCACCAGCGTTAAATTGCCGAGTGATTTCTTGCACTGTGGCCCATCTATCCGTTCTTACAATGAGAGCTAGCCGACGATGCCCGCTTATCCACATGCTGTTGTCCACGGCAGTTGGCCCTTGCAGGGATAATTTTACCGGATTCAATGTACTCACGGTGCACCCGTGACACAGTGGCTCGTGAAAATTTCAGTACCTGCAGGACTTCTGAGATGGAGTGACCCATTTGTCAGGCCCCGACAATTTGCCCATGATCAAATGCACTTAGATCCTTCGTCTTACCCATACTGCGTCCGACTCTTACTGATTCCCGTCGCATCATTCCTTATATTGTCAGATCGCTGCATACGTCATGTCATTTCCGTTTACAGGGCTGCCCACAGCGCCACATTTGCGTAACGCCAGCTGTCTCTAATTCAATTGCTCTTCAGTGTATATAAAATCAAGTGTGTGTATATAAAATCAAGTGTTTGTTTGTTTGTATGTCCACTATACAAATCTACAGTTTTCAATTTAGAACCACCAAATTTGGTATACTATTTCATGGTACTCTAATTTAGACCATAGATGGTTTTCTGGTGGTTTGGAGCCTGAGGTCAAGGAGCTCCCATACAAAATTTTTGAAAAGAGTTCCATTTTTACTTTTAAGAACTGCAACACAATTCAGCACTCCAACACCCGAGCTACGGTCTACGTTAGAAACCATAGATAACAATAAAATGCAAAAATATCTGTTTAATGGTGTGTTAAAAACACAAATGAATAAACACTAGCTTTCACCACCAATGAGCAGCTTCATCTGGCAGAAATACAATGTAATATAAATAAAGAGTTCCAGATATTCAAAATTCAAAATGATAAACAAAAGGATGATCAATACCAATGTCAAGTCGCATGCACACGACATGACATAGCTGCATTGCATTGCAGTGTTGCAGGATTCTCAGAAGCGCATGCCAGATGTACAGCAATTCTATAGATATCTCCTCAAAGGTAAGTATTTCATTTCCTCTTCCTTTCTTTTTTGTTTCACAAAAGTAAATTAACTAAATCAAAAATTTTTTTGTATTTTTCACATCTGCAGTCATCCCGGCTCCATCTTTTTTTTTTTTTTTTTTTTTTTTGGCAGAAATATATCTGTATCACAACATACTACATCGGCAATGACAGTAAGTGTTTTTCATTCCATTTTATTTTATTTCTTTTTAGGACAAAAATCAAATAAACTGATTTATAAATGTGTTTTGTTTTGTTTTGTTTTTAAATTTTCCAGATTATGCCTCCCAAAAAAAGAAAATTGATTGGGAAAATTTCCATTGGTGCGAAACGAAAAAGGACTGTGAGGGAAAATTAGACGCATGCACAAACACAGGCATGACATGCCGGACTTAGAACAAGGGCCTCCACCTCCAGAGCTAACGAGATGCCTGAGCAAACCCAAGAAAGACTTGCCGGTGTCTGAACAAGGGCCTCCACATCCAGATGTTTTGCTTTGCAGTGAGATTTTAAATGTGCGGCATCTGCCTATAATCCAAATCAAATTTACCACGAACACCCGAAAGTGGTGATTGACAAAATGGAGATCGTTTGTGCCCATTGTCAAGCATACAAATGGAAAGAGGAGAGGCCAGGAATGTGTTGCTCAAACAGCAAGGTCAAACTGCCATGGATTACTCCACCACCTGAGCCTCTAGAAGCATAAATGACTGGAACCACGCCAGTTTCAAAACACTTTCTGGCCAACATAAGAAAGTACAACTCTTGCTTCCAAATGACTTCTTTTGGCGCATCTCGGGAAAGCAGAACATCAGGATTTCTGCCTACTTTCAAAGTGCAGGGCCAAGTTTACCACAGCTCAGGTTCATTGCTCCCACCATCCAATGAAGAGTCAAATTTCCTGCAGATTTTCTTCATGGGAGATGAAACCACACAGACCCAACAGTGATTCTCCAACATTCCCGATACTCAACAAAATACTGTTCTGGACTTGCAACAATTCCTCTACCACCACAATTCCTGTGTGAATCCGTTCAAGACAGCATTGAAACAAATGCCAACAGATGATTACCAAATTGTGATCAAAGCTGACAAAACTCCAGGAGGTGAGCATCAAAGGAGATTCAATGCTCCCACAACTGATGAAGTTGCCATTGTCATTGTGGGCAACGAGTTTGATCACTGCGATATTGTCCTCCAGAAGAGAAACAACAGACTCCAGAGAGTAGCAGAAACTCATAGATCCTATGATGCCCTCCAATACCCAATTATCTTCTGGCAAGGCATTGATGGATATTACTTTGGGATTCCTCAGATTGATCCAAACACAGGCAACCTGCTTCCTAGAAAGAAAGTCTCTGCCATGGACTTTTATGACTACCGAATCATGAGCCGAGTTGGAGATGAAAATCATGTGTTGAAATGTCGTCAGCTGTTCCATCAGTTCGTTGTGGATATGTATGCGAAGATTGAGAGTGATTGCTAGCTCTATGTCTAAATCAACCAAAAGAAACTGCACTTTGATGACTATGTCCATCTCAGAGATGCCATAGCCAATGATACCAATCCAAATGACTTGGGGAGAATGGTAATTCTACCAGCAACATATATTGGCAGCCCAAGACACATGCACGAGGACACACAGGATGCAATGACCTATGTTAGAAACTGCGGACGCCCTGATCTCTTCATCACCCTCACATGCAATCCTCTTTGACCAGAAATCCAATAAAATCTTCTGACTGATCAGACAGCAGTCGATCAGCATGATCTGAATGCGAGTTTTCAACCAAAAACTAACAAAATTGATGGAGGTCATAACGAAAGGTCATATTTTTGGTGAAACATGATGCTGGATGTACTCAATAGAATGGCAAAAGAGAGGCCTTCCGCATGCCCATATCCTCATCTGGCTGCAAGAAAAAAATTCTGACCAACTGAAATTGACACGGCCATATCAGCAGAATTGCCAGATCCCCAACAAGACCCTTTGCTGTTTGAAGTCATTACAAAAAACATGCTCCATTGCCCATGTGGTGCACTCAACAGGAAAGCTTCTTGCATGGTGGATGGCAAATGCTCCAAGAAATATCCTCGGGAACTGCACCAGGAAACTCAAACAGGCCAAGACGGGTATCCTTTGAACAGGAGCAGAAAACCTAGAGATGGTGCATTCTCAACAAAAATCAAAATGCATGTTGGCCAAACATACCAAGATGTGGACATAAACAGCAGATGGGTCGTTCCATACTCTCCACTGTTGTCCAAAATGTTCCAGGAGCACATAAATGTTGAATCTTGCCAGTCTGTCAAAGCGATCAAGTATATCTGCAAGTGTATAAACAAAGGAAGTGATCAAGCAGTTTTTGGGCTGGAACAATGAACAGCAATTGTTGATGAAGTTGAGAGTTTTCAATTGAGAAGATACATCAGCAGCAACGAGGCATTGTGGCGAATACTCAGTTTCCCAATTCATGAACATTATCCAACTGTTGTTCATCTCAGTGTCCACCTTGAAAATAGTCAAAGAGTCTACTTCAATCCAAACAACTTTCAGCAGCAGCAACTTCAAGGGCTGCCAAACATTTTTTTTTTTTTTTTTTTTTTGATTGGAGGTTTAACGACCACCGTGAGCAACTCAATGGGCTATAAGCAGTCGCCCGTCCCTAATTTAGGGTCACTGGTTCCAGGGAAGGGAGAGAGCCAGTGCTGTAAAACAAACACAACATCCATGCCTCACTGGGATTTGAACCCGGACCCCGTTTGGACAAATGATCAGAGGCCATCGCTTAGACCACTGCGCCACCGGGGCGGCTTGCCAAACATAACACTGACAGCTTTCTTTGAACTTTGCAGGCATTATCCTTTTGCTAAAACCATTCTTTATTGAGATGTTCTGCACTACTACACTTGGAATGCATCTGGAAAAAAATTCCAGCAACACAAACAAGGAGCTGATGTTGAAGGATATCCTAGAGTTAAATCCACAGATGCTCTTGGCTGAGTCTACACAGTTCATTCATCAACTGCCAAGTGCTTCTTTTTGAGAATGCTGCTCCACATTATCAAGGGACTAACATCATTTGGTGACTTGAAAATGGTGAACAATCAAGTTTGTAAAACCTTCAGAGAGGCATACCAAAAAAGAGGATTGTTGGTGAATGATGACCACTGGGACTTCGTAATGACTGAAGCAACTACCACCCAATCACCAATGCACCTGAGACATCTCTTTTGCATTTTGCTGACCACCTGTGCTGTCTCAAATCCACTTCAATTGTGGGGAAAATACAAAAAGGATCTGAGCAAAGACATTCTTTTGAGAGTCTGACAGGGAAATCCAACTTTGCAAAGACTTTTCACCAGACATCTTCAACAAGGCTCTCATCCTTCTAGAAAACCTGTGCTTGTCATTCGCTGGGCGAGGCCTCAGACAGTGCAGACTGCCATTTCCCCAAAGAAACAACACCAACAATCTCTGCAATGAAATTCTGCAGGAGATGAATTACAGTACCAATGACTTGGAAGCATATGTTGCTGCCAATAAACCGCTCTTAATTACAGACCAAAGACAGGCCAACAATCAAGTTCTGGACATGATAAGCAATGCAAATGGAGGCATCTCTTTCCTTAACGCACCAGGTGGGACATTTGTCATCAACTTACTCTTGGCAACAGTTCGCCAGCAAAAGGAGATTGCAGTTGCAGTGGCATCACCTCAACACTGCTGGAAGGTGGTCAGACAGCACATTCTTCCTTCAAATTGCCTTTGAACTTGGCCCATGATGAATATCCAGTTTGCAACATTACCAAAGGATCTGGACAGGCAAAAGTCCTGCAAGCCTGTAGTGTCATAGTTTGGGATGAGTGTACGATGTCTCACAAATGAGTCCTGGAAGCTCTAAACAGGACACTTCAAGACCTGCGAGCAAACCAGTCACTCATGCGAGGAACTGTTTTGTTGGCTGGACACTTTCACCAGACTTTGCCAGTTATTCCGAGGTCAACTCCAGCTGACAAACTCAATGCATGCCTAAAACCATCTCATCTTTGGAGGCATGTCAACAAAAATGTCATTGACCACCAACATGTGAGTTCATCTGCAAAGGCACGCTTCACTGAGAGAGTTTTCACACCAGCTGCTTCAATTTGGCAATGCTAAATTCCAGCTGAGCCAGAAACTGGACCGACTGCATTCCCAAATGGAATTTGCAATGTTTTAAAGATGGTCGAAGAACTTGCGGGAAATGTTTTTCCAAACATTAAACTCAATTAGTTGAATCATAAGTGGCTGTGTAAAAGAGCAATTCTAGCTCTCAAAAATGACAGCACCAACAATATCAATGCTCGCATTCAAAATTCACTTCCTGGAGCCATCACATCCTACAAATCAATTGGCACTCTCACAGAAGCAGCACAGGCAGTTCTCTTTTCAACAGAGTTCCTCAACTCATTGGAGCCACCAGGTATGCCTCCCCACAATTTGCTCCTCAAAAATGGGATGCCAATTATGCTGCTGAGAAACTTGGACCCACCAAGACTTTGCAATGGAACCAGACTTTGCATCAAGAATTTGTTCATGCACATCATCAAAGCAACTATTCTGAATGGCAGTGCAAAAGGGGAAGATGTCATCATTCTGAGGATTCCACTGATTCATACAGACATGACGTTTGACTTCAAGCATCTGCAATTCTAAATTGAATCCTTGCCATTTTCCAAATTACCCATTCACATATAATCACGCAAGTTTTGAGACTTCATTAACATGAATGACCCTTAGACTCTAATGCAGGGTTTGCGCTAAGCATTTGCCAAGTCTCCAAATGCAGCTAAATCTGAAATTTGCATTTTTGAACTTCACTTTTTAGTTGGTAAAGTTCGATGAACACTTACCGCACGTGGGGTTTGGCTTTCAATTCATATTTCCGTTATGTGGATGCGGCACGGGGGTTTTCATTTGGCCACGGGTCCGCTTCTTTTTTCTCCGTTGGAATTTATTTTGTCTCATCACCAAATAAGTTTTTTCTTTGCTGCATCCTCATTTACTTCAATGTTTATTCATACCTAGTACTTTCAGTAAAACTCCTTTACCGTCTTCGAGGGGGCGTTTTGCTCCGACTAGCACGGACCGTGTCAGCTGGGCATTTCGGTGGTTCTCGCGGGCTGCTTCTGTCATCGGCTATCGCTTCTTCTTGGGCGTTGTGGCGCCATCTCTTGTTGGTCAGTGATCTCATTTTCCGAACTTTTTCATTTTTTTGCTCAATTTTAATTAAATTTTTCCAGCTGTTTCTCAAATTATTAGGGTCATTATGGTTGCAAACTTTTGTCCTATTTTTTTCAATCATTACCGACTCTGCTATTCTGAGGTGTTTTTCGGATTTAGAGCTTTTAATGATTTTTATATTTTCGAATTTAGGAAATTTTTTGGTTATCCAGACAGTATTGGATAAGTGCTGTTTTTTCTTCTTTTTCTGCCAGTTTTTTACGTGTTGTTTTAATCTGTGTTTAAGCTTATTTTTTGGTACTTCCTATATAAGCCATTGGAGGATTTTCTGTAATAGGAATTGAGTAAATACCTGCTTTTTCTAACATTTTTATTTTTTCATTTTTATTACTATATTTTTGATGGTATTTACTTTTCCTCCAATTTGAATGTTATTCTTTTTACAAATATTATTAATTTCATTGGTAGTACCTTTTATGTAAGGAAAACCATTTTAATATTTGACTTCTTTTTTATTTACTGCAGCATTATTTTTTATTTTCTTTATTACTTCTGTGTCCCATTTTTTTATTAAATGGTTAGGATAACCAAAGCTGCCTGCAATTTTTTTTATGAATTTGATTTCTTCATTGATGAATTGACTATTTTCAGAATGCGTATATGCTCTTTTAATTAAGGTTTTTATACTATTGCATTTTTGAGGATAAGGATGTGCTGAATTGTACGGGATTAGGACCGGAACGAATTAACTTTTCCGATAAACCCTGTAAAGTAACTTATCTGTGGATTTGATAACCTGTACATCCAAAAAGGCTAATGCATTATTTTTTTCTATTTCAACAGTGAGTTCTATAGTTGGATATAAAGCGCTGTAACATTTTGTTAATTTTTTTAATTCTTCTTCGTTCAGTTTTGATAGAATGAAAATATCATCCACGTATCGACAGTACACTTCTGGTTTTTCTTCCATACGATGCAGGACATTTTCTTCAATTTCGTTCATCACAACCTCAGCATATAGAGTTGATAATGGTGAGCCCATTGGGCCTCCTGAATTTTGCTTGAATATTTTGTTCTTGTATGTAAAAATATTATTTTCATATAAATAGACTAAAACTTTTTTGAATTCCTGAATTTGTGTGTTATTTAAAATTTTAAGATTTTGCAACTTCTTAATGATAATTTCAATAGCTTCTGGAACAGGAGTGCTTGGATATAATGCTTTAACGTCCATGCTTGCCATATTTAAGCCCTTTAGGTCAGTTTTTACATTTTTAATTTTCTCTATAAATTCATATGTGTTCTTGATGGTGAACTTGTTGTTCATGAAAAAGGGTGCTAGGAATTTGTAAATGTTTTTCTCTAAAGTTATCAATGGTGAGTTTTTTTGAAACTATCAGTCTCATTGGAGCATCATCTTTGTGCGTTTTTATCTTTGCAACGATCGTGGTATGCCTGCTCCCATTGGTGGAAAAGAGCACTTGATTTCATCAGGTAAGGTGCTATGATTTCTTATACCCGCTAAGAATTTAATTTGATTATCAGTTGGGTCTTTCATAATTTCGGTACAATTTAATCCATTGATTGCAGTTGTCATTTTTTGTTCAAATTCATCAGTGTTGAGAATAATGATTTGGCCAGATTTATCTGCTTCACAGAATTTGATATATGGGTCATTTTTCAAATCCAATAGTTGTTTTTTTTTCATATTTTAATTTTTTCTCTATATATGAATTGAAAGCCAAGCCCCACGTGCGGTAAGTGTTCATCGAACTTTACCAACTAAAAAGTGAAGTTCAAAATGCAAATGCATTAATGCACGTTAAATAATATAACCTCCAATATCGGAAGTAAATTAAATCTGAAATATGATGAGAAAAAATTAATAGATGTGAAAATGCTGGCAAATGATTTTACGAATCTAAGGCAATTTTTGAATCTCAAGAAAATCGCAGCTGACTATAATTTTTGGGCTAAACTGCAGCTGATATGATTTTAAAGTTTGATTTTCCAAATCTGTGGTGCTTAAAATGTTTTCTTTATTTTCCCTGTTATATTTTATTCATTTCTCATATGCCTTTTTTCCCTCCAATATTTGCTACAATTTTCAAAATATGGCTAATGACTTTTTAATGTGGCTAAAACTTTGGCTAGCACTTCAAATTTCTTAGTGCTCGGCCCTGCAATGTTATTAATTAATGAAGTGTCGGCACTCCAAATTCTTTTTATCTCAGTATTTGCTACAAACAATTCATGACATGATTTGCCTTAATATAGTAAATGACAACTAAAATTTATCTTAATAAAAATAATAATAAGCTGCACCTAGTTAAATGCTGCATTTCAGAGCTTCATGCTTGTAAAATCGAGTTTAGCACCGCAGCATTATGACCGGAAAATATGATGTTTTCTAATTAAACAAAATCTTTTAATCTATTTGTTTAACATAGACATAGCTGAAATTTCCTAATCAATTTTGATGTAAATTAATGTCACATCAACATCAAAAGAAAAAAAAATCACACAACTGCAACAATAAAAAAAATAAACTCTATCCTCTAAACATGTATTTTCTCATCTGATTTATACAATAAAGAGTATAAAAATAACATGCTCAGTGATAACAATGTAATCACTTTAAGCATGAGTATCATATTTATGCAAAATCTTATTTTCAGGATTACTTCTTTTGGTAACAAGGCTGAATTCTACATTCAAATGAATGTGTTACTAAGAAAATTAGCACATACAAATGAGGAAAAAAAAAAAAACTTACCTTCAGCTTTCCACAGTGTTGGGCAAGAGTTTGTCCAATGGTGTCCCTGACAGAACTCTCCAAAGGCAAACAATGGACAGCACTTAACAAAAAACTAGGGTCTGTGCCCATAATGTCAACTAAGTTATCTAAAAATTTTTCAGCTCCTCCTAATAAGCGCCGAAGATCATAATTCCTTCTCTGCTCAAAAATTCTTGAAAGATTTGAATAAGTCAACACAGAAACAATTTGATTGTACACATAATTTAGTAGAACCATTAGCTGAGGAACAGATGCTTTACTCCTAGATACAGCTACGAGTATGAGAGGAATTCGGTGGAGAAAAACAAATTTGTGGTCATTAGCATGAACAGAGCGAATCATGTCACCATTCTGCTGCACAAAGGAAACAAGTGCTTGCATTACACCCATTAAAGTCACCAGTTTGTCCTCATTACCATGCCTAAGTAAAGAAGGAAAGAAAATAATGTGTACTAGTTATAGTATGTATGCTCTTACACAGCAAATATAATCACAAATCATGTAGTATGTTATTTACTTCACAATAAAATCCTAAAAACATAGACTCCAATTTTTCTGAACTTCAGGCTTTGTAGGCTACTGCCATCTTGTGCCAAACTTTCACCTACATTTCATCCCCCACCCCCTGCTGCATTGATTTTATTTGCCGAAAGTCTCCAAGCCATGTGGAGGCCTTGTTTTCACTGTCTGCACTTGACTGCTTGCTATCTCTGGTATTGTGTTCTGACATCAAGAAGATAAAGTATCTGTTTGGCATCATGCAGCTTTCATATGTTCATGTTTGATTTTAAAATAGCAAAGTTTTCCTGCATTTATGGTGACCTTGCAAAACAAAAACCTTGGAGGAAAAGTTGCATGTTCCATAAAGTGTTAAATATAATTGAGAAGTTAAGAGGTGGTATGTCTATTGCTAAAATCTGTTATAACATCATGTTTATAAAAGAAAATAGTTCTTGATGTCTCATGTAAAATAAAGTAAAGACAAGCTAAAGCAGTTCCATCTTCAATCTGAAGTTCAACGTGTGTTACATATGAGAAAGCATAATTTCACCTTATAAGAAAAACTTCACAGCATACTTTTGTATGAGAAAGAAGAGGCTGGTAAAAGGAATATCTGAGAAAAAATGCAGACTCACTAGAACAAGGTTAGTGATTAGAACTGAACTCGATTGCATGCTTCTTCGGTAAGACTGAAAATCAGCGAGAACATATTCATGTAGTATGTCTCACTTAGGAGAAAAATATACTTAGACAACACAATTAATATACAAGAGCAAAATTTATATAATGTATTTTCCCTATCAGTATCATGTTAACATACCCTCAGAAATTAAATTATCAAATTCCAAAGGCAAACTTATGAAGTAAAAATATTACTTACCTTCATTTTGCTACATTTCAATTGAAACATAAATAAAAATTACTGGGATTAAATTGTCTTAATTCATAGTAAAATAAATACATTTCATTTTATAGTGTGAATGGAAGAGATGTTCGAAGGAGAGTACATGGAGATGGTGGAAGAAATATATTTCAGAAATACATGGAACAACTACAGGATTTTTAAGATCCTGGAGAGTACAGGCCTATAATAAGATATGTGAAAAGAAGCAAAATGAAGGTGATACTTCATTAGTTCATGATTGCTTATACCCAGGGGTAGACAAAACCCCAAACTTTTCAGGTGCTAACTTTACTTCATTAGTTCACGATTGCTTATACCCAGGGGTAGACAAAACCCCAAACTTTTCAGGTGCTAACTTTACTTCATTAGCTCATGATTGCTTATACCCAGAAGTAGACAAAACCGCAAACTTTTCAGGTGCTAACTCTATATATTATATACACACCTTCTAGCATTTAAATGCTTGCCATTTTCTTCCTTTTCCTTTTACCTTTGTGCCCTCTAACGGAATGTCTATGATTTACTTGAAAATTTTGAATTTATAGGAAAAACATTTCGCATCGGAAACACTATCCAACAATGAAGGAATTTTTCAAATCGGACTCTTAGAAGTAGAGATATTGACAAAAATAAGTTATACATCTACGCTTCCTGACATAGAAACCATGCATTATTTCAAGAAGAAAATGTTCCTAAAAGGTTTGTCGACATGAGTAATATCGGTCAACAAACCACTTTTTTCAATCGAGATTTTAGAAGCTCATATTTTGCTGCAAATACATCAGAAGCGGGAATTAAGACTTACACCACCTGGTGGCCAAACCATTTTTTACAAAAATTAGAAATTATGTGCAAAGGATTTCCCATCAGGAGCTGTATCCAGTGCAGAAAGAATTTTTCAAACTGAAGATTTAGACGCAGATATATAGGGGAAACGCAATTTACCTTTACGCCCCTAGCGGAAAGTCTATGAATTACATGAAAATTTTGAAATTATATCAACCACATGTCACACTGGAAACACTATCCAACAAGGAAGGAATTTTTCAAATCGGACTGCTAGAAGTAGAGATATTGACAAAAATAAGATATACATCTACACCCCCCCCCCCCCCCGGCATAGAAACCATGCACTATTTTAAGAAGAAAATGTTTCTAACAGGTTTGTCGACATGAGTAGTATCGGTCTACAAATGACGGGTTTTTTTCAATCGAGAATTTAGAAGCTCATATTTTGCTGCAAATACATCAGAAGCAGAAATTAACATTTATGTCCCCTGGTGGCCAAACAATTTTTTTACAAAAATTAGAAATTACATGCAAACGATTTCCGATCAGGAGCTGTATCCGGTGCAGAGAGAATTTTTCAAATCGGAGATTTAGAAGCAGAGATATAAGGGGAAACGTAATTTACCGCCACTGCCCCTAGTGGAAAGTCTATGAATTATTTTAAAATTTTGAAATTATATGAAAAAACATGTCACACAGAAAACACTATCCAACAAAAAAGGAATTTTTCAAATCGGACTCCTAGAAGTAGAGATATTGACAAAAATAAGATATACATCTATCTACGCCCCCTGGTGGAGAAACTGTGGCATATTATAAGAAGAAAATATTCCGAAAAGGTTTATCGATGTGAGTGGCATCAGTCCATGAAAGATTTTTTTCAATCGATATTTTAGAAGCTCAGATTTTATGGCAAATACATCAGAAACAAAAATTAACACTTACGCCCCCTGGTGGCCAAAGTATTCTTTACCAAAAATTAGAAATTATATGCAAACGATTTTCAATCAGGAGATGTATCCGCTGAAGAAAAAAAATTCAAATCGGAGGTTTAGAAGAATAGTTATCGGGGGAAAATGTAATTTACTTTTACGCCCCCTAGCGGAAAATCTATGCGTAATTTGGAAAAGTAACTATATCTAAAATACTCTTAGACATAAATGGAATCGAAAGATAAAATAATTTTTTCAATCGGATGTTTAGAAGCAAATATGTGGAATAAAACATATTTTTTAATTCGACATCATCTGCATTTACGCCCTCTAGCGGCGAAGTTGTACATCGTAAAAAAAAAACGAAATGAAGGATCATCATTTGCATAATTCAAGCTTTCCAATGCAAAAAGAATTTTTCAAATTGGACTAATAGTTGCAGAGATATTGCGGGTACAGACAGACGGACGGACGGACGGACGGACGGACAAACCGATACATAAGCACGATCTTTTTTTACAAAAGACCTGCTAAAAATAATAAGAAGAAAAGAAAATCACAAACCACAAGGGAAATTTACTCTTGACAGAATACAGTAGTGGCCAAAATTGTGGAAACCTTTTGCAAAAAGTGTATTTTTCAGTTTTGATGGCGCATGGCACCACTTTTCTTCTGGAGTAATACCATAAAAGTATATATCAATGGAAAGATAATTTCATCAAGAATGTAATGCAACAAAGTTTGTTCAATTATCTGTATTCTATGAAAAGTTATAGCCAAATAACCAGAAAAAGGAAGCACAACTTGCTTAGGTTGATATGAAGTAGCTTTCCTTTATTTGAATGTAGCCAATGAGCATGAGTGTTTAGAGAGCCAATCAGGTGTCATCTTGTTTTGGCAATGAGCCAATAAAGTCACAATAGGATTCAGCTATTGATGCCATGTATTGGAGCTGAGAGGAGGATATTTGTCGGTGTGTTATGTGATTGCTATCAAGTTGGTTGGTTGGTGTGTGGGGGGGGGTGCGCGTGTGCGTGTGTGTTCTTTCATTTAGTGAGCTTGTAAAACATAAGAAAATTAAAGAAATGGCGCAAAGAGTTGACTAGTCACCCAGAAAGCGATGTAAAATAGTACTATTAAGTGAACAAGGCTTCAGTTATGAAGAAATTAGAAGGAAAATTGGTGGAAACTTAACCAAAGGTGGCATTTCTAAATTTTTGAAGAGGTATAAGGAGACTCAATCACTACAAAACCAGTCTGGTAAAGGCAGGAAAAGGTACACAACAGCAAGTGATAATAGAAGAATTAAGAGACTGTGCCTAGGTGACAGAAGAAAATCATCTGGGTGTATACAAGATGGAATGGCACAATGCCATGTGAAGTTGAGTGCAAGGACTGTTCGGCGCAGACTGCAAGAATTTGGTCTAAAAGCTAGAATTCCACGAAAAAATCCCTTTTTATCTATCAAACAAACTTTGAAAAGATTAAACTGGGCTAAAACCCATGTTAACTGGGCAGCGAAAAAATGGGACAGTGTTATTTGGAGTGATGAGAAAAAAATCTCCCTGTTTGGTAGTGATGGCATAAAATACGTAAGGAGAAGAATCGGAGAAGATTTGCATCTTGATTGCATTACATGTACCGTGAAACCCCCAGTCAGTGTTATGATCTGGGGTTGTATGACATCAAAATGGGTGGGCAGAATTTGTGTGATTTAATGGGAATATAAATGGCCAAAAATACATTAATGAAATACTTGAGCCCAAACTGAAGCCTTCTCTGCACATGATCTTTTCCAAGATAATGAAGCATTTATATTTCAACAGGATTCAGCTCCATGTCATGTTGCTGCTGTGTGCAAAAAGTGGTTTCAAGATGATCATATTCCACTGCTGAAATGGCCTGGGAATAGCCCAGACCTTAAACCCATCGAAAATCTATGGAGCCGATTAAAGAAACTTGTTAGTCAGAAGCAACGCAGCAATAAACCCCAATTAATAGAAGCAATAATTCTATCTTGGTTTCACATTACAACAGCTTCAGAACTAAAACACTTGGTTCACTCCATGGGAAGGTGTAAGGCCGTAATTAATGCTAAAGGTTGCCCAACTAAGTATTAACTGACATGGTGAGAATTTTTGTACATCTCATTTTTTCTATGTGTTTCACTTTTCTTCTTTATAGCTGTTGTTCTAACACAAAATTTCATAAAAGTTATTGCATTACATTCGTGATGAAATTATCTTTCCATTGATATATAATTTTATGGTATTACTAAAAAAAAAGTGGTGTTATGAGCCATCAAACCTCAAAAATACAATTTTTCCCAAAAGGTTTCCACAATTTTGGCCACTACTGTAGATGCTATCTACACTCAAGAGCAACTGTTAAAAAAATGATGAATACTATAATGTAAGTTAAATATATTTTTAAACCGCCGAGTGCTATTTGAGAACCTGGCTATGAACGCAAATTTTTCATTAATGCAAACCTTGAAATGCATCTCTTTTTGTTTTTCATGTATATAATTATTAGCATCATCCTATAACTGATTCTTTCACTTTTGTCCTTACATTTAATTAATTTCATTTTCCATTTATATTATTATCCTCCAGTGACTCCTCTTTGCTATATAATCACCATTATAGCAAAGAGGAGTCACTGAACCCTGACTCAGGGTAATTAGGTTCAGTAGGGGGTCAGAAATGTAGAACCACAGAAGTAACACAGTATTCATTCATGACTCATCCAAGACAAACACAAACCCTCACTTCACCAAAATAGAATCTGAACTACTTAGCTAGTTGCATACCATATGGGAGGGTCAATGCTTAGATGTCAGCAGGGATCAACCAATTTTCCAAATTTTGAGCCACCAGCTCCTTTTCTCAAGAGAAAACTACACTCATTATCATAAAAATCTGCGCACCAAGAAGGAGGCGTTGGATTTAAATGAGATTTTAGTAGTCCGATGGTACGTACCAAGGACAGAAGTGATTACAATAACACAGCCGCAGGACGATTTCCCACAGACATACGGTACACATTCCGGTCAGCGTTAGTACCATGTCGGACCGTCTCGTGCTCGGATACATGCGATGACACAGTCTAGCATGGAGTCAAAGAGATGCTGTATGTTATCCTGGGACAGATTGGCATACACTTCTTACAAACACTGGGACATGGAGAAAGCTGGCATCCCATTCTGTCCCACACATGTTCGATGGGTGAGAAATCAGGTAATCTGGCAGGCCACTGAAGTGCCAAAGCATGACTTAGACAATCTTGGGAAACCCAAGCTGTGTGCGGACGGGCGTTATCTTGTTGGAAAACGGCTCCAGCCCCTCCCCCACCAGTAAACGCAGCACATGGGGCCACAAGATTTCTTGTACGTAGCGCTGGGCTGTCAAAGTCCCTCGGATCACTGCGAGGGAAGTCCGGCTGTCATACGAGATGGCTCCCCAGACCATCACACTTGCAGTTCAGGACGTGTGCCGCTTTACAGTGAGGTTGGTATTGTGGCGCTCACCTGCGGTCCTCTACACTCTGACATGATGGTCGTCCGTTCCCATACAGAAATGGAATTTGTCGCTGAACACTATACATCACCAGTCAGTAACATTCAACTTTGCTCGCTGCTCATACCACTGCAATCGATGCTGGCGATGGTCAGGTGTTAATGGCACAAAACGTAAGGGCCGTCGAAAGTCCAGATTCGCCTCTGCCAGGTATCTGGAAATGGTTCTAGCGGACACAAAAGTCCCTTGTACAGCTGCCACATGTCTCTGGATATTGGACAAGAACGTTGTCGCATCTGTGCGTGCCACTCTCACGATCCCAAGGTCCTCTCTGCTGGTGGTGTGTCTGGGTCGTACAGAGCCAGTTCACCGTATCCGGGGGCCTTCCATGTCCATTGCTCCCAACACGATCACACCGCACTGTCCAACCGGCCTAAATGGTGGCCGATTCGGCATGCCAGCCACCCTGCCTCTCTCATCCCGGCGATACAGCCTCGTTCAAACTCCATCAGTTGCCCGAATGCACATCTACAGCGACTCCTTGGCATGTCTATCACTCAGGGATCTCACCTAAGTCTTACCGTGCACTTCTGCACAAATGTGGAGTCCCCTGCGCGGCGTCTTATAACCCCCAAGGATTGTGATTGCAGTGCTGGTCTTGGATGCGCGGGTGTGCGGAATTACACAAAACTTTATTCCTTTGCATGTCTGCCCTCCCCATAGCTATTCACCGAGTTTCATGTTAATCGCACGGTTTTTTTCTTGGTGCGCGGATTTTTATGACAATGAGTGTATATTCTCAGATATTGTCTAATGATTTAATGAAAATCCATAACAAAAACTGGGGAACATATATGCTTGCATTTCAAAATAGGTTTCCATTACAGAAAGTTCAGCTCTGTCTTATGGTGCATCAAATTTAATGGAAACACTAATGAATAAATACACTCATAAACACTGTCACTTAAAATTACATGGTGTTTGCATAGTATTCAAACCAAAGAGTCATCCATTTTTTTAAAGCTACACTTTCCCAAATGGGCATAAATAGACACGTGCTGAAGCTTTATGATTGCTTCCAGTCCATCATAAAGCTTCAGCACATGTCTATTTGATTTTGCACAGAAATATTAAAGATTACAAGATTTTGCTAGATCAAAGTTATTGAGTGAAGATCCATTCAAAGAGATCATAAAAAAAGCAATAGCTGCAAAAATTTATATTGGCATCTTTCTAATTCTGATTTTATGTACATAGCATAAAAAAAAAAAAAAAAGACAAACAAAAACAAAAAAATCTGCGTGTACTGACTGTACTCATTGATTTACTTAAGAGATGAATGTTTGTGATACAAATCCGAATGTCGAAAAGTAAAATTTTCAAAATAAAACTTCAAACTCAAAATGTCAGGTGAAAAATTTCAGGCGCCTTCCAAGGATTTTTATAACCCTAGATGTCAATACATTAACATCAAAGCAGTTTTATTATTCCAGTAGTAACAAAAATTTCTTTTGTATGGAGAATAATTCTTGTTCATCAAACTATGATTCATACCTGGAATATATTGGTTTACCAGCTTCACTAAGGATAAATATATGTGTCTTCTGTTCTTTCCATATTTGGCTGCTTACCTCAGACTCTTCATCATCATTCTCCAAAATTATCTCTTCTGCTTCTACAGAAACTGTTTCTTCGTGCTCAGGCTGGAAACATAAACATGAATCATGTACACAATTGAATAGGTTCACTATCAAAAGGTTACAATACAAAATCAAAGTTTTTGATGGGCATTTTTAAAAATAAAGCAAATTAAAAATGGCGAGTATGTATATCTAAAAATATGCTACATTTTTTCTTATACATGTATGTCTACACATGCACTTATGACACCTGGTATTCCTGCATGACATGGGCAGACATTTGTAGGGAGACTCTTAATTAACCTATCACCTGTGAGGTGGGGTTACACAAACCCCAAAACATTTCTCAGAAGGTACTGCAATCAGAACTCACACAGCTAACATGCACGGCTCCATGTAGCTTTGAGACAATATGTTGAGAACTGTCTAAGAGGCAAGTTGCGTCGCACAGACTGAATGAAACTGAGCTCTGCTTTTTTTTCATTGACTGGAGTTTGACAAGCCGCACCTCACTGATTACATTATTTTTCTTTAATTCATAATTTTTTTTAGTTTACCTGTTCAGGGCATTTTCAAAGACATTTATGGAGGAAGTGAGGTGTGGAAAATGCAAGAGAACAAAAGACCCCAAAACCAGATTCTTTTCATTTTTTTGTATTGGAGGTTTAACGACTACCGTGAGCAACTCAGTGGGCTATAAGCAGTTGCCCTTTTCTAATTTAGGGCCACTGGTTAATGGGAAGGGTGAGAACCAGCATCGTAAGACATACACAACATCCATGCCTCACCAGGATTCGAACCCGGATCCATCTTGGACGAATGATCAGAAGCCATCGCTTAGACCACTGTGCCACCGGGGCGGTTAAAACAAGATTCATCTGTGCTGAATGCAAAACACTGATTTGTTTGGTCTGTGCTGTAAGCATGTGTGCCAATGTACACTGGCGCGCAAAAATTAAGGATGAGACGGTTTTTCGAATGTAACGTCGTGCAGAAGTGCTCCACATCGACTCAAATCATACCATAAGATCCCCAAGATGTAAGAATATGGGACAAGTGAGCAAAACCATCCAAACAAGGAATCCAAAGGATACAAAGGCACTTTATTGAAAAGGTAGCTTCAAGTACAACTGGACAGAAGACAGAAACGTCCATGTGAAAGGCGGCTGCCAAGAAAAATCCAGTCTTTAGTAAGGGATATGATCACCCCTGACTGCGTTGCAGGATTTACAATGTCTGTCCATGCTGAGGACGAGGTTGTCAAGGAGCTGTTGAGGCATTGCGGCCCATTCCTCTTGTAGTGCCAATCGCAGCTGCGGGATCGTTGCTGGCGGCTGGTGACGTGCTGCCAAACGTCTTCCGAGAAGGTCCCACACGTGTTCGATTGGATTTAGGTCCGGGGACCTTGCGTGCCAATCCATGCGTTCAATATCTTCACTCTCCTACAGCTCTGCGACAGCCACTGTATGATGAGGTGTAGCGTTGTCATCCATGAAGAGGAACTCGGGACCCACAGCACCTCTAAACAGACGCACGCGAGGCAGGAGAACCTCGGTAGAATAGCGGACACCAGTGACTGAACCTCCTTGGAAGATGTGGAGGTCAGTATGGACACCAAGCATGATACCGCCCCAAACGAGAACTCCGCCACCTCCAAACCGGTCCCTTTCGATAATGTTGGAGGTGTGATTGCGTGTTCCCTGCTCTCTCCAGATGTGTATACGTCCTGAATCGCTCGTCAGACTAAATCGGCTCCCATCTGTAAAGAGAACTCGACCCCATTGCTGATGTGTCCAGTTCTTGTGTTCCTGGCACCACAGAAACCGCCATCTCCAATGAGCAGGCGTTAATGGCACACACCGTATGGGTCGTCGTGCAAATAGACCACCTTTGTTCAGCCTCCTGGCCACAGTAAAATGCGATAATGGACGTCCAGTTGTCTGCTGCGTGTGCCATGCAATTTCTCCTGCTGTCTGCCGTCTGTCTCTTTTCACCTGTAGGACAATATACTGGCCGTCCACTGCCATGGTTGCTCGTGGACGACCACTGCTAAACTCTCGGACAGCTGTTCCTGTCATTTGAAATGCTCTCCAAGGTCGTGAAACTATGCTGTGAGCGATCCCGAACTCCTCAGCCACACTAGTCACACTTCGACCTTCTTCCAACTTCCCAATGACACGACCTCGGGTAAAGTCATCCAGATGTCGTCAACTGGATTGCCTGTTGGCTATATCTCACGATGGCAGCAACTCGACGTCGTTCAAACCGATGTACACCGTGCAATAGCTTTCACCGAATTGCTGAGCGTACACCGCCCGTGTGCTTTATACCCTTCTGACCCCCCCCCCCCCCCATCATGCTACATATATGCGCATGCCCTACTGTACCGGATCCTAGTCTATCTCCTGAGTAGTCTTTTGGTCCGTTCTGCCTGCTCATTCCGCTGTTATGCTAATTTCTCTTCTTCGTCCTTAATTTTTGCACACCAATGTACTTCTTAAATGTGTTTAAATTTCGATTTAAATTTTTGAATAGTATCAAATATATCACTCATTATTGCTTATTGTAACTATTTATATTCATCTTTTTTCTGAATTAAATATACTTTAAGATTAAAAACGAAAATAAAAGAGTTATTGTTATTATTTTAGCATTTTTCTCCTGCCTTTACTTAAAAGACTAATAAGTCTACCTAAATCTTATAATTATTTCACTGCTTTTAATAATATTTGTGTTAAAAAATGTTGTTTTAAAATTTTAATTCATCATTTGGGTGTTTTATAAATTAAATTTTTCTATGGAAGGGAATTTTGTTGTGGCTTGTCAAACCCCACCTCACCAGTTACGGGTTAAAATATGATGAATATGCATAATGTAAACCTACGGTCTCCACTTACATTCTTTTATTGTACAGTGGGGACTCCAGTTACTTCATTTTTTTAATATTAGTCTGATATCAAGGTAGTTTGTAAGAGTTCAGCAGTTAGATTCACCAGACATTTTGTAAAATCAGCATTATTTATTAGGTCAGAAAACGTGACTTCCCGGGGCGATCATTCAATTCCAGCAGAAAATGTCCAAGTTTCTCTCGTATTACTTCACCATCCCAACAACAGGAGATTTTCCCTCCAAGTCATATTTGCTGAGCCCACATTTACTCTGCATATCTTTGTACCAAATAATATGCCTTCCACCAACATTCTCCTCTGCACCTGGACCACCCTGCGTCTCAACTCTCCGGAGCTTACTTGCTCTCCTGTAGCAAAGAAATGGCCCCGTGGCGAAAAATTCAACTGCTTTAATAGAAAACTGATTCCCTGTTCTTGTAACCCTGTGTTTCTGAGAAGCCAGAACATTTCGTTGGAAACCAGACTGAACACTGGAGTAAGCTATACACCTATTTTGTCCTTGGCAGAGAAACCTCACCCAGGGGTTGATCCAGGTTACATTTAGGGGTTGATCCGGGTCACATTTAGGGGTTGATCCAGGTTGGGTGGTGTCTTCACAAAAATATTTTTAGCACAAAGGGTACTTTCACAAAAATATTTTAACTGTGATTGTATCTTCACTTTCAGTAAAATTTCATCTTAAAAATATTTTAGTGTAAGACGCATCTTGAATATTGTTGTTTAACTAATGTGTTTCTGTTTTGTTTTTCTCCGTCATTATAAACTGTTTTTAGTAAAATGGTCTCTGACAGATGCGGCCTATCAATCACTGCCTCATCACTACCAGCAACTGAGGCAGCACTCGCTGAAAGGAACCCCAAAGCAAAGCATTATGGGAGCATTTCTGCCCCCCCCTCTCACAGCCTCACTTTGCAGGCATTTTCCAGGGCTAACTCAGAAGTATCAGGTGTTCAATAAATGACTGAACACTTAGTTTGGGGATACCTTTTGAAATATGCACGAGAGGGCAGCATTATCTGTTTTTTGTCGACCAAGTGCTTATAGGTAATTGATTCAGTGTTGGTTCGACTGAGTTTTAGTGCAAATTAAAAATGGTGTATTCAACCGAACGTGTTTTTATTGTGAAAACTTGGTATGAAACAAACAAAAGTCCTTCTGAAACACTGAGAAAGTGGTCAACAGCTAACAAGAATGTTCGAAAGCCATTGAAGTCAACAGTTCTGGACCTGGTTAGGAAATTTGAGACAACTGGTTTTGTTCTCGATGCTCGTAAAGGAAATGTGGGTGACCAAGATCAGCTAGGACACCAGAAAACGTGGAACAAGCATGGAGGACTGTGACCAATGATCCTGCCACACTGACAAGAAAATTAGCCAGTAAACTTCAGGTAAGCATTGAATCTGCTCACTCAATCCTAAAAAAAGACCTCCAGTTATTCTCGCACAAAATTCAAACACTTCAACATGTTAATGAGGCTTCCATCGAAGAGAGGGATACATTTGCTAATGCAATTGTTGATGTCATCGACAACGAACAATTGAATTTGGATTGCGTTTGGTTTGGTTCAGTGACAAAGCCCATTTCTGGTTATTCGGATATGTTAACAAACAGAATTACCGGATATGGGGATCAGAGAAGCCAGTTTTCATTGAAACACACGCTCTTCATCCAGCTAAAGTTACAGTTTGGCAGCTCTCTGCAGGAACAGACTGGTTGGTTCTGGTTTTTTTTACTCCACTGTGAAAAGCGATTCCTACAAAGCTATGCTGGAAAGCAAGTTTCTCTCGTAAATTCGCTGTCTGCAAATTGTCGATGGTTTCTGGTTTATGCAAGATGGTGCACCTCCGCATCGCACTCTGGATGTTTTTAGGACCATAAGCAGCCAATTTGGACACAACGTGCTCGCTCTCAACTACCCCGATCATTACCCTGGAGCTATCGAATAGCCTCCTTATTCTCCCAATGCAAATCTTTGCGACTTCTTTCTTTGGGGATACATCAAAGATTTGGTCTACAAATCATGCCCTAACACTGTGACTGAGCTCAAAGATGCTATCACTGAGGCTTTTTCCACTGTAACTCGAGATACTCTAGGCCAAGTCATGGAGAACTTTGAAGCCCGAATGCACCATCTTGTGGTAACGGGAGGCAAACACTTTGAAAATGTTATCACTTAATTACCTTTTCAGCCAACTTCAAAGAAACACTGTTTGCTTAAATTATATCTTTTGTCAATAAAACTTTTTTACAAACTAAGTGTTCGGTCATTTATTGAACACCCTGTAGTAATGGGCACATCGATGTTGGGCATCAGTCAATACTCATTCTCAAAACATCCATGCATCAGCATTATTGAAAAAAATTTTCAATGTAACAATGAAAGCCTTGATGTTTTTACTAATAAAAAATAGAATTTGCCCTTTTCCATCTGAAGCAGTAAATGGGCACATCAGTGGGTAAAATCTTTGTTTAATCTGACAGTGATTACTCTTCAATTCAACATCAAGTAACCAATATCTGCTAAAATGCTCAATGTATCAGTGGAAAACTCATGTTTCTTTGATGTATTGTTTCCTGTAAATATCAAGGATAAGAACTTGAGTTTCAGTGATAAAACACAAAATAAAACAGCAAAATTGGCAGTTTTAAGTATCGGTCATAAAACCTCGATGTTTTTTTGTTTTATTTTTTATGTATCGGTTCTTGTAACATCAAGGAAAAGAACTCAATTTTCACCAATGAAACAAACAAACCAATGAAAAAATCACACACACAACATCAGAAGATTATATTCCCTTCAGCTTTATTCCAGCAAAGAGAAATTCTTTAGCTTCACATAGAAAATATTCTTTTGCCATCTGAGACAGAGTTTCCGCAGCCTCCCTGTATTTGGGGAAGTGAATGCATAGATAGTTCCCTATGAAGTCTGCCCCGGACACTCTTTGTCCCTTACCCATATACAGCAGAGGAATAGCAAGCCAGTTGCAATAATTTGCCAGTAATCCTCAAGGGTGCATAGTCGTCTTTGCAAAACTGAACCAGCCATGGGCGGATGAAATAAAGAGTTTTAAACACCAATTATCACTTGTAAAAAAATTTATGCTCAAAAGCATCCATGTTTTTTGCCCATCTCTATTCAGATTAATCTTTTCCGTACCAGCCGGGATTCCAGGAAGCGTATTTACAATTATGAGGAGAGGAGTATGATGGGAAGGTGCTGACCATTTGCTTTATAGGGAATCTGGTTGTGACTTGTGACACATAAGCAACTTTTTTGTTGTTGTTGTTGTTTTAGTTAGTGAGTTACTTCTTTTCCTCCAGCACTTAAAAATTTTGACCTTTGATGACTTTCCTGGTTTAATACAGACTGGAGGGTTATTATTTTTTTTTTTTTTTTTCGAGCACTCAGCTGGAGCATAAAACACAGAGTTGTACATAAAAAATTCTGTATTTATGTACACAATCATCAAAATAGAAAACTTGCTACAAACCCAGAAGAAAGAATGAACTATGATTAGCAATAGAATAATAATAAATTAAAGTAATAAATAACTGAAAACAATAATTACTGTCAGAATAATAATTACAGATGTTTAAATTGCTCTAAACACAAAAATAATTAAATCTCACAAAAATAGGCAGAATTTCACAAAAATGGGTATCATCTTTAAAAACCTGTATTGCCTTGTCTTTATGTTATTATATCAGAGGGGATTATGTTCAACAGAACAAATTGTACACCAAGAATGTCCATTAGCCATTTCCAGCTTACCGCTGAATAAAGCCATCTGGATCAATGCATGAAGTGTCCTAATCACATTACCTTAATATCAGGCATGATTCCATAGTTCTCTACATAAGTAAGATGCTTACTTTGGTAGAAGAGACCAAGGAAATTGAATATTATAAAATAATAAAAAAAATGTCAATATGTACAGTGCACTTCAGGGGGCTAGTTTATCTGTCCCTACACACATTTTTATGCAACTTTTTGATCAAACCATTTTGATAATATTAGTCAATATTTTCTTTTTATTTTAGAGAACACAAATAATAATTAAAACATCTTTCTACGTATATGAACTTGTCATTTAATCATGTATTTAAAAAAGGATTATGAGAATAGTAATCAACAGAAGGCAACACTAGTACATGACAGCACATACAATCCAAATTATTCTTTGAAAATGGAAAGCCTCAACAACCATCCTGAAAATGATCTCAAATTTTGAGACTGAAATATTTTCATGTAACTTTGTTACTCTTATTTTAAGGTTATAAATTATATATATACAGCATTTAGTTATTTTAAGGTCTAAGGGAAACTGATGTGTGGTGCCCTGCGCTGAAAGAAACTTAAGTTAGGCTACAGACTGGGAGGCAAATTTTAAACATCTGAAATGTACCGAGATATCCAGTACCAAAATGCTGCTTACAACAGCATAGTGGGAGGCAGAATAGAGGAAACGAAGGAAGCGAAGATACTGTGATTACTTCCATCAGTCCATCAACACATCCTTCCTAAAGGTGAGAAAACCAACAGGGAAGTAGCCTTCATCTCTGAAAAAGATTCAATATACAGTGGTGTGTATTGCATTGCCTGCAAAAACCACGAATTTTTAAGTTCAACTCTTTGTTTAACTAACTAATTTTCATAGTTATTTCATCATTTACATGTTTTTAGATGTGAAATTTAATGTAGATTCAAAAATATCTTAGTTTTTCTTGTAGCTACTACTGTTCTTAAGATACATTACAAAAATCATGACGAAGTCGAAATTATTATGAAAGAGATCATTTATCCAATATTTTGGTTTACAGCAATAAATCGCTTTTGTAATTCATAAGGAATGAAATACATATTAAGAAGAAGGTAGTGTAGAACATGCTAACTTTCGTATAAAAAGTTTAAGGCAAATATATTTCAGCCATTACTATGGCCTTCATCAGTGCGACTACGATTGGTTTACATTGCCAGATTGGAAAGGTAAGTTTTGTAATGGTAACTCCGGGTGACATGATGCAATGAGGTATTGCCAGATGTAAGAAATGAAAATGGGGGAGCTTAGAGTTGCAATTTTTTGAAAATAAAATTTTCAAACTTTCTTTAAACCTCAGAGCATACCGATTTTGGAAGGGAGCCAACTTTTTAGTATCGGACCAAAGTGGAATAGCAGAAGTGTCAGCCATGGTAAGAAGAGACAAGGATGATGAAGGTTTTCCAAATTTCACATCAGATTTGTGTTCCTGAAGTCTTACTTCCTATGTACGTAGTTAAAATTTCCGGAATGAACTTCCTATGTACGATTGTACGTGATTGCCTACCACTCATTTATGAAATAACATTTAAATACAGAAATATAATGAAGTAAAATTATAAAATGTACCTAATTGTTTGTTGCCCAGCCTTTAGCTTTAATCACAGCTTTGCATCTTGCTGGCATACTGTGAACAAGGTTTTGTAAAAGATTGGGTTGAACAATACGATTCCAATTTTAATTAGATGTTCAATGAGTTGGATTTTGGCTGCTGGCTTCTTTTTGATAGTTCGTATGACATTTCGAACTACAAATTTTCTATCGGGTTTAAGTCCGGTAACTGTGGTGACAAATCAAGATGAACATTTTTTTCCCTGAAACCACTTTTTCACTATTTTAGCAGGATTCTTTGTGATCTTGAAAAATAAAATTGTTGTCATAAAGTCTTCTAGACGATGATAGAAACTTGTTTTCCAATATCCAGATGTATTTCTGGGCATTTACCGTACTATGAACAATATGGAGGTTCCCAACGCCATGTGCACACATGCAGCTCCAAACCATAACCTTCACCAGATACATAACGGTAGTCACTAAGCAGCTGCTATGGGATTCTTCCTGCCTGAATCTTTATACATAGGCACTACTCTGATTCTCATTAAGGTAAAATTCTGATACATACATACTTATCACTAAGCTGTTCTCTGAGATTCAGCGGCTAGCTCCACAAAGAAATACAAACTACCAGGTCATTTTTAACAGATTATTTACTTACTGTCACTGTATCAAACTTCTCCATTTAGAGCGATCTTGACATACAACTCGGGCTTTACAGATATCCACCACATGACGAACACAAGATCTTCTGGGCTAAAAAATTTTTCTTAGTAAGCATCTCATCACTCATTCTTTCAACATGAGCAAACCACCTAAGAATATTAGTCTACCTCTTGCTAACAACATTTTGCTTCACATTAAATAACTGCAACACATCTTCATTCCTCACATGATCAGAACGTGTCTTGTCACCCCCCCCCCCCCCCCGGTAAGTAACGTATTTCTTCAGCACACAAATGACTCCTATGTTTCTTCTGTAGTACCCAGGTTTCACTGCCATATTATCAGAGTAGGAACAATTACACTCTCATACAGAGCCATGCGGGACTCTCTTGAGAACCCATCATTCCTGTGAAAACCTCCCAAAGCAGCTATGACTTTGAATGAAGAATTCACTCATCTACTAATTTCATCATCCAATTTGTTTTCTCTGTCAAACATGCTTCTTGAACATACAAACTCACTCACATGGTCAATCACTGTGCAATTTAGACTTATATTACATTCAGTACTACCAGTTACTCTCTCAAAAACCATAAATTTGGTTTTTCCTTCCTTTACACTCAGATTGAATTTCATGCAAACTTCTTACATTTGGGACAACATACTCTGCTACTCACTTTTGCTCTCTGCCAACAGGACAGTGTCATCAGCATACAGCAATCTGCACACACAAATATCACCAAGACATAAACCAGTATTTTCTATTTTGCCATCACGCATGCATGTATCCATATATATTAAACAGCCATGGTGACATTACACAACCTTGTCTGACTCCTACACCAATAAAAAAATATTTTGATGAAACACCATTCACTCATACACAAGCTCGACTACCAGCATACATGGCTTTTACACCATTAAGTAGGTTCCCAGTGTATTCATTCAACACCTTCCACAAAAGTGTCTTATTTACTTAGTTGTAAGCCTTCTCTAAATCTATGAAGGCGGCAAAAACTTTCTTACCAACAACCAGATACTTTTCAATCATCATGCATAATGCGAAAATTTGGTTAGTGCAACCTTTACCAGGCATAAAAACCACTCTAAACATCCCACATTTACTCTGATGTAAGACCCTGTACTTTTTCAATAATGACCTTACCAAACACTTTCCCTGTCACACTCAGTAGGCTAATACCACAATAGTTCTTGCAGTCAATCTGATCACCTTTTCCTTTACACAAGGGAACAATGATATCATCTTTCCAATCCCGAGAGACCATTCTTAACTCCCATAACAACTGGCAGATTTCAGTTAACTAGTCAATTACAAAGTCACCACCCTATTTCAACACCTCAGCAGTTATACCATCAACTCCCAGAGCCTTGCCATTCTAAAAAGATTTTAGAGCTCTGCACACCTCTTCTCTTGAGATCCCTCCTGTGCTTCCATCTTTCAGTGTGACATCACCTGCTTCTGCCTCAGAATCACCTTTGCTTTCTTGATCTAATAACTCACAGAAGTATTCACCACATCTTCACTTAACTGATTAGGCTCCCATATCATTTCCCTGATCCTATTCTTCACACAACTTACAACTTTGTTTCCCCTATTTTTCCTGAGTCTTATGTAAAAACTTCCAGAAAGTCTTTCTACCTTTCCAAAAAGCCAATTCATAGCTTTCCATCTTCTCCTTCCTATCTTTTGCCTTACTCTGGTGAACCAGCTTAGCTGCTTCATGCTTCTTACAGCGATATTTATCCACAGAATCTCTGCCTTGCAACATCCCCAAATAGGCTTCCTTCTTTCTCTTTACTGGCTCTTCAATCTCACTATTCCACTAAGCAAAAGATCTATTGTTACCCACTATTATAGTGCCACAGACCTCTTTTGCAGCAGTGCCACACAGTTCTTAAAACATTCCCACTTCTTTTCTACATCCTTCTCACATGACTTCAGCTCCTTCAGTCGTTCTCTGAGTAAGTTAGAATAACGCTCATGATCTTCAGGGAGCCTTTTAACTTTTATCCTTTCCATTCTAGGCCTCTTCCTATTCCTTTTCCTCCAACCAACATTCAGTTTCACTTGTGACACTACCAAGTAATGACCAGAGCCAACTTCTGCACCTCTCATCACACAAGAGTCAACAACTAAGTGTTTCAGACGCCGATCGTAAACAACAAAATCTATCACACCCTTTTGACCAAGAGTATGATTTTCCCAAGTATATGTGTAAATATACTTGTGGTTGAAAAACGTATTAGATGCACACAAACCATTCTCAATGCAGAGTTTAATTAATCTTTTACCATTATCATTCACACAAGGATCATTAAACTTACTCAAAACATTGTCAGGAATCACATTCTGCACACCCACTCTAGCATTGAAATCCCTTGCTATTATAACTTTCTCTTTAGCACCAAGTTGGCTCAAAACAGCTTTTAGCTCATTCCAGAAATCTTTCTTCTTATCAGAAGTTCCAGAGTCACAAGGAGCATACAATACACTTATTATTCTCTGAAATTTCACTTTCAAACAAATCCAAAGAATTCCCTCAATTATGCAGCTATAGTGAATCAAGTTGTGCTTCATCTTTTCACTTAAAATTACACCTACACCAGCCTGTCCTCTCACATTATCCAATACTCCTGACCATACACTCACCATTCCATTCACTTCTTCTATCCCAATTTCCTTCTTTTGGGTTTCACTTACACATAGCACATCCAATCTATACTTATTGATCTCTTCAATCAGTTCATTCATCTTGACGTTTTATATACCTCTAGTATTCCATACACTAATCTTACACTTATTCAGCCGAGATCCCTTTCTCATCTTCCGTTTTCAGTGTCCAAATTGTTTCCATAATGGACCGTCCTTCTCAAGTGTGGTAGGTACACCATATCCCACACTTGAGTCCGGTTTTACAATTCTTTGTGTCTTTTTAATCAGGTAAGTACATCAATGAGGGGGATTAGATCACAGCTGACAGTTCCAGTTGGTTATTCAACCTAAGGATTCTGGAAAAAAAAAAAACAGTGAGTTGGGGTCTTTTTGCCAATGTCACACAGAACTAGCTGGCGCCACTCCAAAATTCACGGAGGCCCTTGTTGCTGTTCTGTGTACCACTGTCGCCCACGCAGCGTTACGAGGAGGCAAACCCATCTCTCACTAAGACCGCCCACAAAATTCTGATTCATCACTGAAAAGAACATTTTTCCATTGCTCGGTTGTCCATGAGACATGCTGGTTTGCTCACTGAAGTCTATGCTGTCTTTGATTTGCAGTTAATGTTCAGTGGGTTTACACCTGCCTTTGCAGTCACAGTGCAGCACCCTCCTAACAGTAACATCAGTCACTTCAGACCAACATTGAAGCAGTTTAGGTGAATTGAGCCTCCTGTCTGCCAAGCTTAGCTTTCTGAGCACTCTGTCCTATCTGGTTGTAGTGGATTTGGGCCTTCCACTGTGACACTTATTTTCAGTATCAGCAGTGTTTTACTTTCTTCAGTAGCCTAATAGCTGCAGATTGATTACAGCCCACACTTTCAGCAATTTGCCTTGAAGAATATCCCTCTTCATGCAAAAAAAAAACTATTTTTACTCTGTCCGCTATGGACAATTCCACAGTTTTAACCATTATTGAGAATGTACACAAATTATACTCTAATAACAACAAGAAGCGACCACTACAATGCTCTAGTAGCTCTGCGTCAACCTTTATAAAAGCTGGAGTAGGATTAGGACAGCATTAGAAAGCAGCCAATCAGGTAAAAGAATGTCTATGACTGGCTGTAACAATTCATACACAGCTAACGTGAATTTCAATGTGTTTGTCAAATCCCGCATTTTATCTGATATCTTAAGAACAGAAGTAGCTACAGGAAAACTAAGACATTTTTATAATCCCCATTAAATTTCGCATCTCACGACATATAAACAATGAAATAACTTTGAAAATTAGTTAGTTAAAAAAAGAGTTAAACTTAAAAATTCACGGTTTTTTGCAGGTGATGAAATACTTTTTTTGCACACCACCGTAAATGTAAACATTCCCGTGATGAACTTTATATGACAGTGATGCACAAGGAGTTGAATAGAAAATATGTATGGACTCCTTGGAGTTATGAACTGTATCAAAAAAAAAAAAATACCCAGAAGAAACCTTAAAATAAAAACATATTTAAAGAACAGAATGCTGATATAACTTTTTGTACATCATTACTGGGAAAAGTAATTAAATTTACAGTGTATAGTCAATAATCATCTTTAGGGCTTGAAAAATATCTGAGAAGTTACATGTTCAGCTGGGAATGTGCAGAAATTATTTACTTGCCCAACTAGTAAAAGCTGGATGCACAGGAAAATCTGTCATTCAGATAACAAGTCAGAACCTCATTTTTTTTTTTTTAAGTTAAAAAATAAGAACTTTTTTTAACATGTTTTACATTTCTGTTCTGTATTCAAAGTGTTCAATGCACAAAAGCTTGTATCTGAAGTTTTAAGATGTTGATGCTGAAATTGGTATGATGACGAAATTGGTATTTGCAAAATTTAGTTATTCTGTGGTATTCCTTTCATTGAAGTTTTTGTCTCTTGTCACTACACACTGGAAGCTAGTTCCATCAGAGATATACATCCTATCCTGTCACTGACTGACTGCAAACAACATTTAGAGCAAAACTACATATGATTCCAATTTCTGGACCTAGAGCATAATTTAATTTTAAAGAACTGGTGATGACTGTCTTTTTTTTTTTATTATTATTATTATTGGAAATTCTACGCCAAACTTTTTAAGTTTTACATTAAGTTGCCCAGGCCAGGCAATTGGATCTTTTATTTACCTGCAAGTCCAATAATTTACATGCCCTAGGCCAGGGCTGGAAAATTACCGGGTGCCTAGAAATTTGGTCCCGGTGCCCAAACTTTTTTTTACTTCAAATTTCATAATTTGTAGTCATTACTTTGAGTTCATAGATGCAAAATGTAACTTCAACAAATTGTAATTTAATAAAATCAAACTCTGAAATTTTCTGCTTTGATCACATTTATAAATTCTGTCAGCTTTTATATTGAACAGTGTGTTTCAAGCAGAGAAACGCGATGAAATCGGATGAGTCACATGACTATCCTGTCAGATCACGAAAGCATTGAAGATCACACTGTTTGGTTTAAGCTGCCGGCCCGGGAATAGAAACAGAGAGATGCGGCGACGCACGTCGCAGATTCTCGGAAAGGTTTGCAGACTGTTTTTCTATTTTCTTAACATTAATTCTTTTTAAGATTTCTTTAAAATTTAAAACAAAGGAAGAGAAATTTTCACACGTTTTTAATGTTGGCTCGCGTTTAAGATGTAAAGCTGTAATCGATAGATCATGCAGACTAAGCGATAGATGCCCCACCCCTCACCCCCTATTTTATTTTAGCTTTCATTCTTCCATAATTTTCAAACAGATAACTTCAACTTGATGAGATATAATTGCTTTTCTTGAGCTTTGAATCTGGGAAGCGATATTTTTATGCACTTTTGACGCACCACGCATGTTTGATGTGCGTGGTGGTTAAAAGGGCATAAAAACATTTCGGAAGCTAATGGTCGCAATTCCTCCTTTTTTTTTTTTCTTTGCATGGAAGCCTAAAAAATTTAATCTAACTGAAAGTTAAATTAAGGCGATTTCTTTTTTTTTTTTTTTTTTTTACGAAAGCCATACCATATTTTTAAAGCGTTTTCTCTGTTTCCTCGGCCGTCAGCTTTCCGTAAATTGATGTCGCAACTTTTTTCCCCTTTTGCTTCCAGATAGTTTCACTTCAGTATTCAGTTAGATTGATAAGGTTTGTTTGTTTTTTTGTTGTTCTTACTCTTTATTTATTTTTTTAAAACATATTTTTACACATTTTTATAGTCTGTCTACCATTTTTTACAGTCGCATTATGAGGCATTTCGGAAGTTGATCGCAGTTTTTGCGTAATTTGGCTTCAGATAGCTTCATCTCAGTTAAATTGTTGCTCGGGTATTTTTTTTATTTTTTTACAAAATCCATATTTGTTAAGCGTTTGCAACATTCCCTTTTGTTTTTGCGGCCATGCGGCTTTCGGAAGTTGACGGTCGCATTTTATTTTATTTATCTTTTTTACTTCCAGATGGCTTTATCTTGGATTTTTTTCTAAAACCACATCTTTGCATTTTTAACGCCCCCTGCTTTGTTTCGAAAGCAGTATTACGCTGTACTCTAGAAGCTGACTGTCGCAAGTTTTTTTTAGCTATTATTTTCTTCCAAATAGTTTCATCTCAGATTGACGAGGTTAAAAAAAAAAAATTCACATTCTTTTTTATGTTTAGATTTTTATCAAAACTATAGCACCCTGAGATTTATAGACTGAATTTTAATTTCATTTAGCAGTAAGTAATTTGGGTAATAGGCAATGCTTAATACACTTATATTATTACTATTTGTTCCGACATCATCATCATGCATTATGTTTGTGCATGATACTTGAAATTTGCTTTCGTTTCACCTGGCTCCTAAATTTTGGAGCTGGCCCCTAGATCTGGAGCTTATTTTTCCAGCCCTGCCCTAGGCATTTCAGGCATGGTTTTTTTCAAGCCCTAATCTTCAAAAATATACATTGAAAACCATTACTTCAGTTATTTGGAAGAAATCTCTAACAAAAAGAAGCATTTGTTAGGCTCGAAATATAAATACCAGCCTTCTACTGTGTGTTAAATAAAAGAAAATAGATAGTACCACAACACTACTGTTGAACCATTCATGAATGATTTGTTTACAATGAATGACTCATCGTGAATGGTTGGCTCTCACCACTGGGAATGATCATTAAATCTGCCATTACTGCAACACACACTGAAGTTGCAGCATGATTAACCTTATTCTGCCCCCATGAATGTAGAATCAAATTTCCGAAAAGAAAAGTAATGTCAAGAATTAATAAATGTCAACCATTATGTAAGTGAGCTACCAGCAAGGAAATAAGGGTGAAACTTAATGGGAATGATACATGAATGCAGGCCATTTGAATGGTGAGCCCAAACTATTTGCAAACCCATTCATCGTGAATGGTGAAGAGCTTTTGCTCTTTTGGACAGTTTGCTGAAAAGAGCTATGAATGATATTTAACCTGCTATTAATTACTGCAACACTCATTAAAGAGGTGGCCCATTATATTCATCCCACCCCCCATGGGTTCAGAAACAATTTCCAATAAGAAAAGCAATGTCAAGAATTAATAAGCAGCAGTCAGAAATATGATGAAACATAAGAATGGGAATGATACGTGAATGCCATTCATTTGAATGATGTGCCTGAACTGTTATGAATGAGCTGGCATGTGGCAAATCATTCAATGTGAACAGTGATTGGTGGAGAGCTCTTGCTCATTCAGGCAGTTTGCCAGAAAATGCTGTGGCCTTGAAAGCTGAGACATTTTATCACATGGGTGTACCTGGCGTTTGCCGGGGGCATCGGGCTCTAGAGGGTCTCTGTCAAACACCATTTTGACTAAGTAGCCCAAAATATCTGTGTTATGCCATTTTCCCACTACAACTCACACACAGAGGTGCATTTTTATTTCCTTCTTAAGTTTTTCTGAATCTAAAAGAGGGAGAGAGAAAGGAAATAATAAAAAAAAATCACTTAGAGTTTAAAGCAAAATTTAAACACAGTGCTCGGGTTTTTGTAGGCCTACTGAGCATCTCATTCCTGTATTAAAAAAAAAAAAAAAAGATGTAATGCAACCAAACTTGTTGCCCCATGGGCGGTTGTAGAAAATGAGAAGACCCACAAGGGTCAGCTAGAGTTCCAGCTGATTGAAGGATGATGTCCCCACAGCCCTAGCTGACCATGTAACTGTTTTTTGACTGTACCTGGTGCCTTTTGGCACCAGGTACAGTCAAAAAACATTAACCCCAATAAAACAAATGCCATTAACCCCAACAAAACAAACAAATAAAATGAGCAAAAATGGTAAGTTTAAAGCCATTCTTGAACCTTGCATTATTCTCCTCCCTCCTCAAAACCTCATGGCTTTAGTCTGGGTCACTAAATTAATCATACCACCGATGTGCCACATACCTGAAAACATTCTGATGCTTTTGTTGGGAAAGGGGTTTTTTTAATACATTTTTAGAAAGTGATAACAACAAGACAGCCTGAAGAAGGAGAAGAGTTTTCTCCAAAAATTTGAAATTTAATTGAAAAAATTTCCTAGTAAAATTCCCATAATAGTTGTTTTAGATTAGTAATTCTTTATTTAATTATTCATTTACAATAAATACTTATATTGATTATTTTATTGCGGATCTACTGAAATTCAGAAAAATGCACCAATACCTTGAATTTCACTTGACTTTGATATAAACTGTGTGCTTTTACTTAACCTCCACTGTTTCAAGGTACAGAATTAACGTCCTATAATTATTTTCTCTTTCCCCTATGACGGACTTTTTACATAAGTGTATGTCATCATCAATGTACATATGGAAACGTATTGCTAAAATACACTGCAAGAAATTTTTATTGTAATTTCTTGAGATAAAAAGGAAAAGATATATCTATTGGGTTGTCGGAAAAATCATGACGTATTTTGGCACCCGATGGCGGTTGAGCGGTTTTGGAAGTACTAGAGGCATGCGCAACTCTGTTATTGCTATGGCATTTGACGGGTGCCAGTTCTAGCTGCAGTCTAAAAGGAATAGTGAGCGATTTGGTTGATTTGCAGAGATTTGACATCAAGTTAAAGATGGAAGACCAAACTGTGCCTTTTCGCCATATTTTATTGTACTGTTTTACTTCCGTAAAGGGAAGAATGTGCATCAACCTTGTGAAAAGTTGCGTAAAGTGTACAGTGATAATGCTCTACAAGAACATCAGTGGCCGCGGTGGTTCACAAAATTCTGTGCTGGTGATTTTGACCTCAACGATGCTCCTCGGTCCGGGAGGCCAACCGAGGTTGATGACGACCAAATCAAGGCATTTATCGAGTCCAACCCACGTTACACGACACGAGAGATTGCAGACACATTGCACATCCATCATTCAAGCGTTCACGACCACCTGAAGAAGCTGGGATACGTAAGCAAGCTCAATGTGTGGGTTCCTCATGAACTCAAAGGAGCTTAATTGACGGTGCGTATAAACATCTGCGATATGCTCATTAAACGTGAGGAAAACGATCCTTTTTTGAAGTGACTGATAACTGGTTACGAAAAGTGGATTGTGTACAACAATGTGCTACGCAAATGATCTTGGTCCCGAAGTACTGCTTCGCCTCAAACGACATCTAAAGCAGACATTCATCAGCGGAAGGTTCTGGTCTCAGTGTGGTGGGATTTTAAAGGTGTCGTGTTTTTCAAGCTCCTACCAAACAACCAAACAATCAATTCCAATGTGTACTGTCAGCAACTGGACAGTTTGAACTAATCCATCATCCAGAAACGTCCAGAGCTCGTTCATCGTAAAGGTGTTGTGTTCCATCACGACAATGCGAGACCACACACAAGTTTGATCACCCGCCAAAAATTATGGGAGCTTGGGTGGGATGTGTTGCCACACCCAGCATACTCGCCTGACCTTGTGCTATCAGACTTCCACTTGTTTCGCTCTCTTCAACAGTCCTTGAGTGGTATAACGTTCAATTCAGATGAGGCTGTAAATCATCACCTTGTACAGTTTTTCGCCACGAAAGACAGGTCCTTCTATGAACGAGGCATTCTGCAGCTCACTGAAAGATGGCAAAAGGTTATCGAACAAAACAGGCCTTATATCATTGATTGATCTTTGTTCTTTAGCTATCAATAAATGACCTTTGCAAAACATGGCTAAAATACGTCATGACTTTTCCAACAACCCAATAGCAATATTTTTATGTTTTAGATCAGTGGTTCCCAACCTTTTTCCACTTATGTACCCCTTTTAAACACATTTCTATAAATTGTACCCCTTGTTTTTAAAATAGCTGTTTGTAAATACTGGCACTTTTGTTCAGTGCCTATCTTAATGTAAAATAGTGGAAATGAGGTAATGAGTTGGGAAAGGAAAATTACTACACTAAAAGTACAAACACAGATTTAATTTTACAACATTCGTAACACAGAAATAAGTATAGCTTTGTGTTAAACATTGATAATGAGATCAAGTATTTAAGAAGCTTCTGGTTTATTATTATTAATAATATTTATTTGTGTTATCTGAAAAGTCTGTAATAATTGTTATACAGATCACTAGTCGATTGAAATGTTGTTAGTGAGATCATTGAGCTTGCTTTGATGCACTTAGTTTCTTGAAATCAGGCTCAAAATATGCAAGATACAGTCTTAAATCCGGATTTGCATTAAGCTTGTTGCGGTACTTATTTTTTATGAAAGTGTAAGAAGTAAAAGCTCTCTCCACTAGTTCAGTATTAGTAAACGGCAAGAGGTATTTGAGTGCCTCCTCACTGAGCTGTTTGTATTCCTCACTGACATCTATCCAGAAGGTAATAAGATGCTTTCTTTTAAAATCAGAATTTAAAGATGAATCGGTTGAAAGTTCGATTAACTGCTCTTTTTCATTGATTGATAGTTTAGCTTCTTTGAAGAATTCTTCATTGAAGGGGTCTGAAATCCAATTGTTTTCTTTTCCACATTGAGGGAAGTACTTATAAAAGGACACTTTGATACCTTCCAATTGACTTAAAATATTCTCTTTCACGTTTTGGGATACGTGCAAGTCATTTTCAGATAAGAAGTTGTGCAGTTTCAAAAACTTCAGGTTGACCTCTTTCAATACACGCTTTCTAAAAGTCCAGTTTTTTAATCATTGACTAAATTTTGTGGGTTACTTTGAATACAGTGATTGACCTGCTTTGAAGTCTCAAGTTGAGTTTGTTTATTTCCATAAAAATATGATAAATATGCAAGACTTTGAAGCCAATCACTGTCATGAAACTTTGGTCTTAAAAAAAAAAATTACTTCATGGCTAAGTTCAAACAGCGGTATAAGTACTTTACCACAAGACAGCCACCTTACCTCCATATGCAAAAGTAATGTGCTGTGAAGTCTATTCATTTCTTCACACAGTGCTTTAAACAATCTGGAGTTTAGTGGTAGTGACTTAATAAAATTTATAACTTTTACAGCCTTATCAAGAATGTCTTTCAGTTCACTAGGAAGAGGCTTGGATGCAAGAGTTGGTCTATGAATGCAGCAGTGACTCCATGATATATGGGGAGCTACTTCTTGAATTCGGCAGCGTAGGCCTATAAAACAACCTGACATAGACTTGGCTCTGTCAGTGCATACACCACAACAATTTGACCAACTAATGTCCTTTTCAATGAAATAACCATCGATCACATTAAAAATATCTTCATTGTGGTACGCTTCGTCAATGGATAACAAATCAACAGGTTTTCCTCAATTTCATTTTCGGTCAAGTACCTCGCGATGACGAGCAAAATAAATAAATCAGCAACATCTACACTTTCATCGTCCTGGATGGAAAAGAATTTACTTTATTAATTATATCTACTACTGCCGCTTCAACATCATCAGACATATCTTGAATTTTTCAAGACATTGTATTGTTTGAAAAAGATATAGTATCGTTTTTGCGGACATGTTCTTTCCCAAACATACAAAAAACGGCATTCGTAATACAAGGAGAAATAAAATCTTCGGCTATGGTGTGGTTTTTACCACATTTAGCTATGTGATAAGCAATATGGTACAGTAAGAAGCCTCAACTGCATTCTCACTGTCTTTCTTTTCTGATGACATGTATAAAGTTTCATTTGGATGCTTTCTAAGCACTGAAAATAATGCATTTCTTTGTTTTTATATATACAGTAGGATGTTTAGTTTCTAAATGTTGCATGAGTAGAAAGAGTTTCATGCAACCGTTGGATAATACTTTCCCACACACAACACACAAAGGGTTAGGACAGTCATCATCTGCTACAAATGAAAACCACATTTAATACACTCTTCACAGTATTTCCTTTTCTTATGTGTAGTACCTGAGGCACTTTTACTTTCTCCCAGTGTGGGTGTACTCGTAGCTGCAGACACGTGTTGTTGAGAAGTACTTGGCGACGGGTTATAATCCACATCAAGTTTTGTTTTTTTAACTGTTCCTGTTTTCAACCACTGATCCACAACTGACAAGCTTAGAAATCACTGACAATGATAACTGAAACTACGTTAAGCATTAAATAAAAAAAACTACTTGAAAAGAATCGCAATTAAAGACAAAGCACTTACTTATATTCAGTCAATAACTGAACTGATCAAACAGTACGGCTATGGATGTATTAGTAACATGCGACTGTTCTGGAAAGGAGGATGGGTGACAAAAGTGACGCATGAACTGTGCTTAATGATCGGTAAAAAGAGTGGTTTGGGGGAGGGGTTCATAGCCAAGCCCTCACCAATCATTATTCACTAATGTGAGCTGGTTTTGAAGTGTCTCCATTAGCGGTGATTCCAATATTTATTGTTCCATAACTAATGTTTTGCATTTTTTTTTTACTTTGTTTTTCCACCATTACTGATTATTTTTCATGTAGCCCTGAACAACCCAGCATGTACCCCTGGGGGTACGTGTACCACAGGTTGGAAACCAATGTTTTAGATGATAAAATGGAATATGCATGTGCGCGCGTGCAAGACTGAAAGGGGGAGGGGCACGTGCAATGATGCACCGGGGGCTTTAAGCATCTCTGCTTGAAAGCACTTTGGTCATAAATATGGAATCCCTGAGTGCAACAAATCATTTATACACAGTGATAACCTTGAAATTGAAAACTCACTCATTTGAATGATTATTTGCTCTTTTGCACGAATGATGAACTCCCAAGAAGAAATGATTTATGGCATCACTACACACTTAAAAGTAAGGGGGAAATAACAGTACACCTGCAGGTTACAACCAAAATGCTATTGTGTTTCTCAGGATGTCCTTAAAGAGTATGAAATGCATCAAAAAAATTTGGCAAGCAAAGAACATGCATACATAAATAGCACTTCAATGTTACAGTAGTTTTTCCAAACATCCCCCATGGCAAATGGTTCAAGAGGAAAAAACAGACCAAGAGGGATCCGATAGTGGAGATAACCAGAAGTTGACATAAATCCTACCTTGAAACTCGAATGTGGATACAAAAATTAAACAACGATTTTGAGCCATTAATGTCACTTTAAAATATACCATTACCTGATTTTCCAGTTCTTTTTTTTTTTTTTTTTTTTTTTTTGGACTTGAGGTTTAACGACCGCCATGAGCAACTTGGTGGGCTATATAAGCAGTCGCTTATCCCTAACTTAGGGTCACTGGATGGGTTCCATTTCAACTCGTGCAGGGTCGTACCATCATGGTCTCAGATTTCTCTAAAAAAATTAAGGGGTGTTCCTTGACTAAAATAAGGAGACCCATATTTTTTCTTTCGGCAAGAAAAATTTTTCCCTTCGAGATAGAGGGTTTCAAATCTTGCAAAGTCAAACAAGCTATCTAGAAAACGGTTATTTTTCCTAACTTCAGCGAGTCATTGCAGCGGAGTTAAAAAAGATATCGTGTTCTTGTATTTTTTTTTTACATTTTGTGTATAACATATAATAATATATGGTGCTAATATTTGCTACACATCGTATGATTAAAATTTTAAAAAGTCATAAACTTTGGAATTTTAAAAGAAAATTTAATTTTTTAAGGTTTTATTAAACAGGTTCAGATGGAGTTTCTTCTGTATTCGTTTTTTCGTTAAAGACATACAAATGTGCACTTTATTTGTAATTTTTTGTGTGTCTGTGAAACTGCTAGTTTCCGCATTTCGGCAGCGTTAAAAACAGCCGATTTTGAAAAATCTCTAATTTTGCCAACGATTTTCTCAAAAAGGCCATTCCTTAAAATTCTGAAAATTAAATCACTGTTTTATTAACAACAGGAGAATATCTGTGTAAATTTTCACGGACCTACAAACGCCCGTTTCCGAGTAAGACGCGTTTGAATTTGGTTTGAAAGCCTACGATTTCCTGTGTTCTAAAGGCGCCATTTTTGAAAAATCTCAGGCGCAAAGTACGTATTCTCTTACCCAAATCAAAGCGTTAGATATTCTTTGCCCGAATGATGGAATGAGAGCATTGGATCAGCTGGCCCTGGTTGGATACGTCCACCTTACCCTTCCCTGAGTGATGACATGCCTAAAAAACTGTCGGGAGAGGGGATAACAAATAAATAAAGAAAATTCGTGCTGCTCCACTAATAAAGTTGAGTTGAGAAAGACAGCAGTTGTTTGTTTGTTTACGTATATACTTAAACATCGCATGAAAGAGTAGAAAACTGTTATGAAAAAATTTTAAGAAAAAAAGAGTGCAGGCACACATACTGTAAGTTAATTTTCGATGGCTAAACACCCTCGAGTTTTTCTGAGAGTTGCTAACTGTAGGCTACTGTCAGAAGAGCAGTTGCTGTTTTGTTATAGTTGCTAAAATTAACTTCTCAGTTTTTCGTAATAGTAAAATATTCGCTCAGGAGAGTTTTGTCCTCTGCGAACGGGGGGAAGCAGCAATGCTCTTGACCTTGCTGCTGGGTTGATAGCACTGGTCACTACTCAAACTCTGCATACCTTCTCTCCAAAATGTAATGGCAATTGTCTAATCTACTAAATAAATAACAATAAACACATACGCGTGCATGCTTATTCATAAAATGTAAGTTGAGTATATTTCCTGTTCAATCAGCTGATTTTACAAGTAGAATACATATACAACTTACATGCTTATAATGGAGTAAATATTTTTATCTACTTAAAACCTATTCAAAGATTTCAATTTTTTTAAAGGGTGGGAGGAGGAATTGTGTTCCTAGTGATTTCCACCTGGGCCACGATAAACCATGCACTGTCCATGTCTTCTGTTCCCTTAGAAGATAATGCTGGATTGATGGGAAACCAGCGGAGTATTGACACCCCCCCCTCCCTCCCTTCACATGGTGGTGAGGAGTCTCAAAGCTAGGTAGCTTTCAAAAATGTTTCAACTTAGTTGGCTGGTAACAAGAGAGGGATTCCATTTCAACTCTGGCAGTGTTGCACCACCACAGTCTCAGATTTCTCTAAAAAAAATTAAGGGGTGTTCCTTGATTAAAATGATAAGGAGACAAATATTTTTTCTTTCGGCAAAAAAAAATTTTCCCTTCAAGACAGGAGGGTTTCTTTTTTTTTTTTTTTTTTTTTGATTGGAGGTTTAACGACCACCGTGAGCAACTCAATGGGCTATAAGCAGTCGCCCGACCTTAATTTAGTGTCACTGGTTCCAGGGAAGGGAGAGAGCCAGTGCCGTAAGACAAACACAACATCCATGCCTCACCGGGATTCGAACCCGGACCCCTGATGGACGAATGATCAGAGGCCAGCGCCTTAGACCACTGCGCCACCGGGGCGGCGCAGAGGGTTTCAAATCTTCCACCGTCAAACAAGCTCTCTAAAAAACGGTTATTTTCCCTAACTTCAGCGAGTCATTGCAGCAGAATTAAAAAAGACATTTTGTTCTGGTATTTTTTATTTCATTGTGTGTATAACGTATAATAATATTTTTGATGCTAATATTTTTTACACATTGTATGATTCAAATTTTTAAAAATCGCAAACTTTGTGATTTAAAAAAAGAATTGAAATTTTAAAGATTTTTTTTAACAGGTTTCAAATGGAGGTTTTTTTTTCTATACTCATTCTTTTGTTAAAGACATATAAATGTGCACTTTATTTGCAATTTTTTATGTGTCTGTGAAACCGCTAGTTTCCGCAGCATTAAAAACAGCCGATTTTGAAAAATCTCCAACTTTGCCAACGATTTTCTCAAAAAAGCCCTTTTTAAAATTTTGGAAATTAAATTCCTGTTTTATTATCAACAGGAGAATATATGTGTAAATTTTCACGTACCTAAAAACCCCCATTTCCAAGTTAGACGCATTTGAATTTGGTTTAAAAGCCTACAATTTCTCCGTGTTCTAAAGGCGCCATTTTGGAAAAATCTCAAGCGCAAAGTACGTATTCTCTTACCCGAATCAGAGTGTTGGATCCGTCCACCTCACCCTACCCTGAGCAAAAACATGCCTAAAAAAGATGACACGGAATTTTCGGGTGTAATAAGCACGTCTTTTGAATCCGTTCTGAAGCAAATTAAATTTATCAAAGCTATTCAAGGTCAATGGAACCGGTATGAAAACAATAGTATCTGACGGAAGAAAGAAGTTTTTCAATCGGGTCTTTAATCCCTCAGATTTTGCTGTAAACGGAATCGTAAGCTTACGAACTCTTAGAAACAGAGTTATCGACAAAAATAAGATGTGACTTTACGTCCCTTGGTGGGAAAACCATGCATTATTTTAGGAAGAAAGTATTCACAAAAGGTTTATCCATATGAGCGGTATCGGTCCAAGAAAATAAATTTTAGTCGAGTTTTCAGGAGCCCAGATTTTGCTACAAATACATCAGAAGTAGAAATAAACACTTATGACCCCAGGTGGCTAAACCATTCTTTACGAAACATTAGAAAGTGCGTGAAAAATATTTTCCGTCAGGTCTTGTATGCGATACAGGAAGAATTTTTCAAATCGGAGTTTTAGGAGCAGAAAACGCAATTTACCATTGTGCACCCTAGCGGAAAGTCTCTGATTTACTTGAAAATTTTGAATTTATAAGAAAAACATTTCGCATCGGAAACACTATCCAACAAAGAAGGAATTTTTCAAATCGGACTTTTAGAAGCAGAGATATTGACAAATATATATATATATATACATCTACACCCCTGGCGTAGAAACCATGCATTATTTCAAGAAGAAAATGTTCCTAAAATGTTTGTTGACATGAGTAGTATCGGTCCACAAAAGACTTTTTTTCAATCGAGATTTTAGAACCTCATATTTTGCTGCAAATACATCAGAAGCGGAAATTAAGACTTACTCCACCTGGTGGCCAAACAATTTTTTTACAAAAATTTGAAAGTACGTGCAAACGATTTCCCATCAGGAGCCGTATCCAGTGCAGAAAGAATTTTTCAGATCGGAGATTTAGAAGCAGAGATATAGGGGAAAAGGCAATTTACCTTTACGCCACCTAGCGGAAAGTCTATGAATTACTTGAAAATTTTGAATTTATCGGAAAAACATGGCACACTAGAAACACTATCCAACAAAGAAGTAATTTTTTTAAATCGGACTCTCAGAAGTCGAGATATTGACAAAAATAAGATATACATCTACGCCCCCTGGTGTAGAAATCGTGCACTATTTTAAGAAGAAAATGTTTCTAAAAGGTCTGTCGACATGAGTAGTATCGGTCTACAAAACGACGTTATTTTCAATCGAGAATTTAGAAGCTCATATTTTGCTGCAAATACATCAGAAGCGGAAATTAAGGTTTACGTCCCCTGGTGGCCAAAACATTTTTTACCGAAAATTAGAAATTATGTGCAAACGATTTCCCATCAGGAGCTGTATCCGGTGCAGAAAGAATTTTTCAGATCGTAGATTTAGAAGCAGACATACGGGGGAAAACGCAATTTACCTTTACGCCCCCTAGCGGAAAGTCTATGAATTACTTGAAAATTTTGAAATTATATGAAAAACATGTCACACGGAAAACACTATCCAACAAAAAAGGAGTTTTTCAAATCGGACTCCTAGAAATCGAGATATTGACAAAAATAAGATATACATCTATGCCCCCTGGCGGAGAAACTGTGGAATATTTCAGTAAGAAAATATTCCGAAAAGATTTATCGATGTGAGTGGCATCAGTGCACGAAAGAATTTTTTCAATCGATATTTTAGAAGCTCATATTTTGCTGCAAATACATCAGAAGCAGAAATTAACATTTACGCCCCTGGTGGCCAAACAATTTTTTTACAAAAATTAGAAATTATGTGCAAATGATTTCCCATCAGGAGCTCTATCCGGTGCAGAAAGAATTTTTCAGATCGGAGATTTAGAAGCAGAGATATAGGGGGAAAACGCAAGTTACCTTTACGCCCCCTAGCGGAAAGTCTATGAATTACTTGAAAATTTTGAAATTATATGAAAAACATGTCACACGAAAAACACTATCCAACAAAAAAGGAATTTTTCAAATCGGACTCCTAGAAATCGAGATATTGACAAAAATAAGATATACATCTATGCCCCCTGGCGGAGAAACTGTGGAATATTTTAGGAAGAAAATATTCTGAAAAGATTTATCGATGTGAGTGGCATCAGTCCACGAGAGAATTTTTTCAATCGATATTTTAGAAGCTCAGATTTTATGGCAAATACATCAGAAGCGAAAATTAACAGTTACGCACCCTGGTGGCCAAAGTATTCTTTACCAAAAATTCGAAATTATATGCAAAAGATTGTGCATCAGGAGATGTATCCGCTGAAAAAAACAGATCAGAGATTTAGAATAAAAGTTATCGGAAAAAATGCAATTTACTTTTACGCTCCCTAGAGGAAAATCTATGTGTAATTTGAAAAAGAAACTAAATCCAAAATACTCTTCAACATAAATGGAATCGAAAGATAAAAGATTTTTTCAATTGGATGTTTAGAAGCAAATATGTGTGAATAAAACGTATTTTTGAATTTGACATCATCTGCATTTAAGCCCTTTAGCGGCGAAATTGTACATCGTAAAAAAAAACGAAATAAAGGATCATCATTCGCATATTTCAAGCTTTCGAATGCAAAAAGAATTTTTCAAATCGGACTAATAGTTGCAGAGATACCGTGGGTACGGACGGACGGACAAACCGATAACATAAGCACAATCTTTTTTTACAAAAGATGTGCTAAAAACGGTCTTGGAAAAGAAATAACAAATCTATATATATATATCATTGAATGTTTGTTTGTATGTCTGCTAAACAAATTTACAGTTTTCAATTTAGAACCACTAAACTTGGTGTACAATCCAAGGTACCCTAACTTAGACCACAGACTGTTTTTGGAAGCGGTAGGAGCCCTGCGGTCTAATCTACAGTTCTGTAGATTCTGTAGATTAGACTACAGGACCCCATACAAAATTTTTGTAAAATCTACAGTTCTGTAGATTTTACAAAAATTTTGTATGGGGGGCCCCTCTTGACCCCGGGCTCCAACACCTTCCCAAAACCGTCTAGTCAAAGTTAGGGTACCAAGAAAAAGTACACCAAATTTGATGGTTCTAAATTGAAAACTAGATTTTACCGAAATTTTGCGTGGAGCCCTTTGACCACGGGCTCCAACCCACCCAGGGCTCAGCCCCCCTTCCAAAAACCATCTACGGTCTCAGTTAGGGCACTATAGTATACAAGTATATTTTATGGAAATTTTGTGTGGGGGATCTTTGACCCAGGGCTCCGATCCCTTCCAAAAAACAGTCTGCGGTCTGAGTTAAGGTAATATGCTATAGTATTCCAAATTTGGTGGTTCTAAATTGAAAACTATAAATTTGTTTAGCAGACATACAAACAAACATTCAATTCTATATATATATATTTGTTATTTTTTTTTCCAAGACTGTTTTTTAGGCATGTTATCGCTCAGGGTAGGGTGAGGTGGACGGATCCAACGCGCTCATTCGGGTAAGAGAATACGTACTATGCGCCTGAGATTTTTCCAAAATGGCGCCTTTAGAACACAGAGAAATCGTAGGCTTTCAAACCAAATTCAAACGCGTTTAACTCGGAAACGGGCGTTTTTAAGTACGTGAAAATTTACACAGATATTCTCCTGTTGATAATAAAACAGGGATTCAATTTCTGAAATTTTAAAAAAGGGCTTTTTTGAGAAAATCGTTGGCAAAGTTGGAGATTTTTCAAAATCGGCTGTTTTTAATGCTGTGGAAACTAGCAGTTTCACAGACACATAAAAAATTGCAAATAAAGTGCACATTTGTATGTCTTTAACAAAAGAATGAGTATAGAAAAAAACTCCATTTGAATCTGTTAAAAAAAATCTTTAAAATTTCAATTCTTTTTTTAAATCACAAAGTTTACAATTTTTTAAAATTTTAATCATACAATGTTTAAAAAATATTAGCATCAAATATTATTATACGCTATACACACAATGTAATAAAAATACCAGAACAAAATATCTTTTTTAATTCTGCTGCAATGACTCGCTGAAGTTAGGAAAAATAACCGTTTTTTAGAGAGCTTGTTTAACGGTGGAGGATTTGAAACCCTCTGTCTCGAAGGGAAAATTTTTTTTTTGCCGAAAGAAAATATACGGGTCTCCTTATTTTAATCAAGGAACACCCCTTAATTTTTTTAGAGAAATCTAATCTGAGACCGTGATGGTACGACCCTGCCAGAGTTGAAATGAAATCCCTCTCTCGTTACCAGCCAACAAAGGTGAAACATTTTTGAAAGCTACCTAGCTTTGAGACTCCTCAGCACCACATGAAGGGGGGAGGTGTCAATACTCCGCTGGTCTCCCATCAATCCAGCATATTATCTTCTACGGGAACAGAAGACATGGGCAGTGTATGGTATATCGTGGCCCAGTTGGAAATCACTAGGAACACAATTCCTCCCCCCCTTAAGAAAATTGAAATCTTTGAATATGTTTCAAATAGATAAAAATATTTACACCATTATAAGCATGTAAGTTGTGTATGTATTCTATTTGTAAAATCAGCTGATTGAACAGGAAATATACTCAACTTACATTTTATGAATAAGCATGCACGCGTATGTGTTTATCGTGACGATTATGGGCAAAACACGTAACAATATTATCAAAGAAAGGTGACTTGATCACGCTAGTTACGTTAACTAAAACTTTTACAAAAAGTTCGTAAGTTGGAAGCTTTCGACCTTATCTTAGGTCTTCATCACGCCAATGGCGTGATGAAGACCTAAGATAAGGTCGAAAGCTTCCAACTTACGAACTTTTTGTAAAAGTTTTAGTTAACGTAACTAGCGTGATCAAGTCACCTTTCTTTGTGTTTATCGTTATTTATTTAGTAGATTAGACAATTGCCATTACATTTTGGAGAGAAGGTATGCAGAGTTTGAGTAGTGACCAGTGCTATCAACCCAGCAGCAAGGTCAAGAGCATTGCTGCTTCCCCCGTTCGCAGAGGACAAAACTCTCCTGAGTGAATATTTCACTATTACGAAAAACTGAGAAGTTAATTTTAGCAACTATAACAAAACAGCAACTGCTCTTCTGACAGTAGCCTACAATTAGCAACTCCCAGAAAAACTCGAGGGTGTTTAGCCATCGAAAATTAACTTAGAGTATGCGTGCCTGCACTCTTTTTTTTCTTAAAAATATTTTACAACAGTTTTCTACTCATATATTCATACAGCATTGCAAATGTCAAATGTCATCTAGCTGCTTAATTATTCACGTGCTATTCAGACAATCTATATTTTGAGGTTATAGATTGTCTGAATAGCACGTGGTTTTCGTCTCTTCACATTTCCAACACGTATTTACGTGTTGGAAATGTAAAGAGACGAAAACCTCCTATAAGATTTAGGGAATAAAGGGGAGTAACCTCAAAATATAGTTTTCTACTCTTTCATGCGATGTTTAAGTATATACGTAAACAAACACACAACTGCTGTCTTTCGCAACTCAACTTGTTAGTGGAGCAGCAAGAATTTTATTTATTTATTTGTTACCCCCCCCCCCTCAACAGTTTTTTAGGCATGTCATCACTTGGGGAAGGGTGAGGTGGACGTATCCAACCAGGGCCGCTGATCCAATGCTCTCATTCCATCATTCGAGCAAAGAATATCTAACGCTTTGATTCGGGTAAGAGAATAAGTACTTTGCGCCTGAGATTTTTCCAAAATGGCGCCTTTAGAACACGGGAAATCGTAGGCTTTCAAACCGAATTCAAATGTGTCTAACTCGGAAACGGCCGTTTTTAGGTTCGTGAAAATTTACACAGATATTCGCCTGTTGATAATAAAACAGTGATTTAATTTTCAGAAATTTTAAAAAATGGCCTTTTTGAGAAAATCATTGGCAAAGTTAGAGATTTTTTAAAATCGGTTGTTTTTAACGCTGCCGAAACGCAGAAACTAGCAGTTTCACAGAAACACAAAAAATTACAAATAAAGTGCACATTTGTATGTCTTTAACGAAAAAAACGAATATAGAAAAAACTCCATCCGAAGCTGTTCAATAAAACCTTAAAAAATTCAATATCTTTTAAAAATCACGAAGTTTATGATTTTTAAAAATTTAAATCATACGATGTGTAGCAAATATTAGCACCATATATTATTATATGTTATACACACAATGTAAAAAAAAAATACAAGAACACCATATCTTTTTTAACTCCGCTGCAATGACTCACTGAAGTTAGGAAAAATAACCGTTTTCTAGAGAGCTTGTTTGATGGTGCAAGATTTGAAACCCTCTTTCTCGATGGGAAAATTTTTTCTTGCCAAAAAAAAAAAAAATATGGGTCTCCTTATTTTAGTCAAGGAACACCCCTTATTTTTTTTAGAGAAATCTGAGACCATGATGGTACGACCCTGCCTGAGTTGAAATGGAACCCATCACTGGTTTCAGGGAAGGGAGAGAGCCTGCACCTTAAAATGAACACAACATCCATGCCACACCGGGATTCAAACCTGGACCCATCTCGGACAAAGGATCAGAAGTCATCCCTTAGACCACTGAACTGTACCTTGAAAAATACAAATTCCATGCCCGACACTAACATATCGTTCATTTAAAACTGAATGGTTACAAATTAGGTCGCAATTACAAAATACCAAATGAGGCTTACACCATCTTTAATAAACTTGTAGCATGATTTTTCATGCAAAGAATTAACATGTTGAAGTGTTCTCTGTGGCTATTCTTTTGCACTGTTGGCGTTTCACAATACATGACGATCTCATTGTAAACCCCAGACTTTTCAAAATAATAATCAGCTTCTTTTTCTTCTTTTTTTAAATAAATTTAAGAAATGGCAACAAGGATTACGCTGCTAATCCTCATGTCAGCGTACAACTTCAAACCTATTATACCAAACATTTACTGAAACTGATTTTTTTTTTTTTTTTTTTTTTTTTTTTTTGATTAGAGGTTTAACGACCACCGTGAGCAACTCAATGGGCTATAAGCAGTCGCCCGTCCCTAATTTTTAGGGTCACTGGTTCCAGGGAAGGGAGAGAGCCAGTGCCGTACGACAAACACAACATCCATGCCTGACCGGGATTCAAACCCGGACCCCTTACCGACGAATGATCAGAGGCCAAAGCCTTAGACCACTGCGCCACTGGGGCGGCTACTGAAACTGAATCAACACCAGTGGCGTACCCAGAATTTTTTTTTGGGGGGGGGGGTGCATATCGTCGCCCCAACGTCAAAACCACGACTGCAAAATTTTGTTGTTTGAATTATCACTATTTAAAAATTAAATTTGATCAAAGAATAATTTTTGCAATTACATCAGACTGTTCAAGCACTATACATAACATTTACATTAAGTTGCATTTGTATTATGCATCAGTGAATAAAATTTTATAAAATGTAAAGTCAACAATCCAAAAATTCTCACACTCTTGGTTTTATCACTGCAGCTACTATATCATTCCTTCCTAAAGTGACGAAAAAAATGTGCATGAGAACAAGCATTTTTATATTTCTCAAATACTATTAATTACAAAGTAACGTTCATTCTACATTTTTGTTTTCCTGCTATGGTATGTACTCAAGATAAAATGCTTACTCCATCCCTCCCCCAGGCCACAGCTCCAGCTTCCACACCATTCGTTAGACTGACGCCCTGACCACTACAACATGCAACAGTAAAAATACCCCTAAAAACTGAAAAGCGGTAAAAATGCCAGCAGGAAAAATATCCCCGGAGGAAATGCCCCCAGAACAAACGGTCCACTGTAAACTGCCACATAGGAACACTGATGTTTGGCAGTATTCTGGTGTGGCAATTTACCTGCAACCCTGCCACACATCTTTCAGCAACTTGGTCACAAGAGTTCACAGAGGGGGGGAGCTATAAAGATTGCTGTTTCTGGGCCTATAGAGAACTGAATTGGGAACTCCATATGAATTTCACGAAAACGTATAATGTAAGCCAAGCGAGAATTGTACTTTAATTTGAAGAAATAAATTGCCGACGATCCGAGGTACACTTGGTTGGGAGGGGAGGCTCTACCCCAAACTTCTATAATATTATATTCTGTGTCGTTGGAGTCTGTCAGTGTATCCAGGAAGTTTCCCTTGAAGTGTCTGTGAAGTCCATGAGCTTTAGGAGGGGGGCTTTTCCCCAAAATGTTAAAATGGACGTAGAACTTGAACCTTGCTTAGTATAATGATTCTGTACACGACCATGAATTTTCAGGAGGGTGGGGTGAATTCAGGGTGGGGTGAATTCAAGGTAACGGATTTACTCGCAATTTCTATCCTTCATGTTGTGTTTAAGGGCAAACTATGTATGCCCTTTCCCCCTCCCCCACAAATTTGGTGAAGTCTGTAAAAGGGATATGAGGTGCTTGGTTTGGAGGGCTCTACCCCAACTTCCGTAATATTATATTCTGGACCTCTACAGTTGGTCAGTGTATCCTCTCGATATTACTCCTGAATAGCTCTTAGAAATGGAGGGGTTCACCCCACCCTCCTGAAAATTCATGGTAGTGTACAGAATCATTATATAAAGCATGGTACTAATGTTTACAGCTCTATGTCCATTTTAACATTTTTGGAGAAAGCCCCCCCCCCAAACTCGCGGACAATTTCAGGGGAACTTCCTGGATACACTGACAGGCTCGAGCGGCCCAGAATATATTATGTGAATTGGGGGAGGCTCCCTCCCCAACCAAGTGTACCTTGGATCCTTGCCAATTTATTTCTTCAAATTAAAGTACAAATCTCGCTTGGCTTACATGGGACGTTTTCACAAAATTCGTATGGAGTTCCCAATTCAGTTCTCAATATAGGTCTAGAAACAGCAATCTTTATACCCCCCCCCTTGAACTTTTGTGGCCAAGTTGCTGAAAGATGTGTGGCAGGGTTGCCAGTAAATTGCCACACATCAGTGTTCCTGTGTGGCTGTTTACAGTTTCTTCTGGGGGTATTTTTTCCGCTTTTCAGAGGTATTTTCTCCGGGGGTATTTTTTCCAGGTGGTATTTTTACCTACATGCATGACCAGTTAACTCTCTTCTTTCTTTGGTGGCATACAAGTGGCAGCCGCCCCGGTGGCGCAGTGGTCTAAGGCGCTGGCCTCTGATCATCCGTCCGTAAGGGGTCCGGGTTCGAATCCCGGTCTGGCATGGATGTTGTGTTTGTCTTACGGCACTGGCTCTCTCCCTTCCCTGGAACCAGTGACCCTAAATTAGGGACGGGCGACTGCTTATAGCCCATTGAGTTGCTCACGGTGGTCGTTAAATTATCCAATCAAAAAAAAAAAAAAAATACAAGTGGCAAATGAGCAACGGGGGGGGGGACATCAACAAATCAACAATAGGCATTATTTTTTTTTTATTGGAGGTTTAACGACCACCGTGAGCAACTCAGTGGGCTATAAGCAGTCGCCCGTCCCTAATTTAGGGTCACTAGTTCCAGGGAAGGGAGAGAGCCAGTGCCGTAAGACAAACACAACATCCATGCCAGACCGGGATTCGAACCCGGACCCCGTTCGGACGAATGATCAGAGGCCATCGCTTAGACCACTGCGCCACCGGGGCGGCCAATAGGCATTAGTGACCTCGTCTGACCATTCTAAATAAAGAAGTAACTAATGGCAGTTTAAGGAAAACTAGAATAGCAACACTAGCAAAATAACGTCACCGACAATTTTTAATACTAGACAAAATTATTTTGGGGGTGCATATGGCCCTTTGCACCCCCTCTGGGTACGCCACTGATCAACACCATGAAAATAACAAAAAAAAAAAAAAAAAACCGTCAAACCTCAGCTTGTGTTTCAACTTCGATAGTTTTAATAGCATCATCTTCATTTTCTTGTCGACCTTCAGCCGATGAGACGTTCAATCCTATCTCACTAATACAACTACATTTACGACGTTGATAATCATCGAATTCCGAATTCGATCCATTATCCTCTTCGTAAGATGCTGTGGGGAGAAGAACGGCTTCTCTTGATGCACCTGGTTCGAAGTCCTTGGGAATTTCGATGTCCTCTAAACATCGTTCCTTAGGGTTTGTTTGTAAACTAGCTTCAACTCCATCATCTTTAACACTAGCTGCAGCCATTTCTGTTTACATCGGCTCACAGTTACGGTTTATTTTCGTTGCATTCAATGTGTTCCTTTACCTTACCTCCTTTGCTTACCTCAGAAGTTATTAGCATAGAGATGTAATAGCACAGTGAAAAAATTCATTAATACCTCCAGTAAAAAAAATTATCGGCAGCGCATCTATGTATAGAAATAATATAGAGACTTTGGTCAGCGTGCGCGAAAGTGACTGCTGATGTAAAACAGAAGCCTTTGGTCAGCTTACGCATGAAGTTTAACAGTTCTGAAAAAATTCCCATTGGCATAGAGCCAACGAGATAGAAATACATAGAGTGCTTCTGTGATTAGTTCTCTGCTGTGGCAGCTGAAGCCAACGAGGGGAGAGCCCGCCATCTTTGATGAGGTACAAATTCTGCGTGTGTCAAGGAGTCACCTCGGTTCTTTCAGCTGCTCGGCGATCGTATTATGATTTGTGAATATTCACAATTATCAGCACATTTTGGATAATTATTTCAACAATAAAATGCCATTTACTCCACTTTTGGAAGGTTAGCCCTACATTTCACAAGGTGTTTATAACAATATTTCTGAGTTATATCCTTATTTAACATCAAACCATATATTACGAAAACTCCCATTCTTAACACGGAACGGAAATCGTTCTGTACCTCATCAAACATGGCTGCCACTTGTTTCCGGTGGCTTCACCCGTTCCCCGACGTAAGCGCTCTACGTACTTCTATCTCGTTGCATAGAGCCTTTGCACGGACGTCATTTTTGACGTTACGGTTACTTCCGGGTGGTTAAGAGAAAGTTCGGCTGCTAAGGTTCCCATAGGATTAACATGGGTAAGCGATTTCTGGATCCTTTGTCACTCGATTGTTTGAAGTTTTAGAAATAGTTAAAAGTTGTGTGGCGTATGGGTGCTTCTCAAAGTACTAGTAAGGTTGTGGAATTTCCTTTTATCGCTTTCCAATGGCAGAAAAACGCCTGAGTATGTGAAAAATAGCCGTAAATCTTAAGGCATGGTCACCCAGACCGACAGGATCTGCAGTAATCTCTTCATTTCAGATATCATAAATCTCATATTTTACTACGTTAATATTCGAATTAATATCGGTACAGTTTCCTGCTCACTCTTATGTATTATTTTCCAGTTTTTACGAAAATTCTTGTTATTCTGTTTAAAATACTCTGAATGCATGATGGATTAACTTTGCTGTCGAATCGGAATTTTTTTCTTTTATTGGAGGTTTAATGACCACCGTGAGCAACTCAATGGGCTATAAGCAGTCGTCCGTCTCTAATTTAGGGCCACTGGTTCCAGGGAAGGGAGAGAGCCAGTGCCGTAAGACAAACACAACATCCATGCCTCACCGGGATTCGAACCCTGACCCCTTCCGTGCGAATGATCAGAAGCCATCGCTTAGACCACTGCGCCACCGGGGCGGCAAATCGGAAATTGCTAAGCTTTCGCGAACTTTCAAGATTTTGTACTGTTACTGATTTCTAAATACTGAAACGGATGCATTTTTTTCAGAACCGAAATTTAAGGATATACGTCCACATAGAATTAAAGCATGCTGCCATATATTGTGTCGTCCGTTTTCTTTCCCCTTTTTTTTTTTTTTTTTTTTTTTTTTTTGCGAAAAAATAGTCCGTTTTTCGGGATATGATAAGTCGGTATTTTCTTTTTTTAATTGTAATGCACATTGGAACCACCCATACACATTGGAACCAGTCAGAAATGTAACAACTTACCTTAGACCGGGGGCCGCCCCGGTGGCGCAGTGGTCTAAGGCGTTGGCCTCTGATCATTCGTCCGTAAGGGATCCGGGTTCGAATCCCGGTCAGGCATGGATGTTGTGTTTGTCTTACGGCACTGGCTCTCTCCCTTCCCTAGAACCAGTGACCCTAAATTAGGGACGGGCGACTGCTTATAGCCCATTGAAATGCTCACGGTGGTCGTTAAACCTCCAATCAAAAAAAAAAAAAAACCTTAGACCGGGTAAGAAATTTTTCGTTTTCAGTCTTTAGAATTAATACATTTCTAACCCACCCATTGGTAAAATATTTATATGCATCAAGGCTTTCATAAACTTTTAGAGATTTTTCGGTATAACACGAAAAACTGCGTATTAAATAGTTATAAATATCGTGATAGTTCATATCAGGGAGGTCCGTAGCAACAAAAACTTCCAGACGAAAAAAATATCTTTCAGGTATGTCATAATGATCTTCTATGCCATTATTTCAAAGCTTTACTTCGTAACGTTGCTTTTCCATCACATTAAGACTGTAAACTTTGTCAGAAAGAACAGTTTTTTAACTCTGTTTACAGCAGCACACCCATTGAAAAGCATGGAGAGAGACCAGCTCGGGTACTTTCTAATCACCCGGAAGTCTAGCAGACAGTTTTGTGACGTCCAGTGCAGAGGCTCTATAATGAAGGTTTTTTCACCTGAATAGAGATGCCGACGTGGTCTTGTCATTAGCTTTTCGCGCCAGAAACAAATGCTTAGTTGTGAAAAAAAAATCTTTGTGGGGTTATTTGGCACGAATCTCTGAAAAATCACTGTAACGTTAGCTGAAGTGAAAATTATTACTTCTGTGTGAGGAATAGAAAAGATTCTAGGAAGGTGTAATCGATAACAGCAGCATTGGTTTCTCACCAGAACAAGTAATCAATAATTCCGAGCTGCGTCCTGCAGAAAACTGCTCCTGTGTTGCGAAAAGCGAAGTAGTTGAATACGTACTGCCTGGAATTTACGCAAATTATGTAGGAGCTATAGTAACAGATTTTTTTTTAATTTTAATTTATTCTCAGTGTTTTTAAAAGCAGAAAGGATAAAGTAATATTGCATTGATGTCTTCAAGTCATTCTGAATATAACGATAATGTTTTTGTTAGATACTTGTGTGAACCGCTGTCATTCTGGTTTACTGAATTTTTCGTAAGAATACGTGAAGCGATTAACGATATTGACAACTTCCAATGGAAGATACTGTGTGTCTTTTGTATAATTATTGTGGTTAATACTGGTTTAATTGCCATTGCGTGGAGTAAATACGGTGAGAAAATCGGTGAAAGATTTATGAAACCACGTAAGTTTTTGTATTTCGTGCTCAAATTTTTTTTTTTTTTTTTTTTTTTGTGAACGTTTTACGGTGCAATTTTATTATTAGTGACGGGTATACGTAGTGCACGAGATTACTGTTTGCGAATATTACATACTGGAAGGTCTACCTTTCGTGATTTAGAGCTACTAGTTTCTAGGGGAGGAATGACCTAGAATCGAAGAACAGACTACTCGACAGCTGTTTAGTATCGTCAATATTGAAACCTTTCTTGGCATGAAAGGTAGCAGCATCCTGAGGTAGTCACTGGGCACATGAGATAGATCAGAGAAAGAAGATTAAAAGCTGTAAACAGAGCTGAAAATCACTAATCTGTATATATATATATACACTTGACTCCCACATTGAGCTATCCTGATTTTGTAAACTGTTAATTTTGATTTTGTTTTCAGCAAGTTCAGTGAAACCTATATTAGTTCTGCTTAATGTGAATACCAGAGGAACAGATGAGTTCACAAAGTTGTAGTACCTCTCCTTTGTGATATTTATGTGTAAATTTTTCATAGCTGTTATAAAAGCAAGTTGCTAGGATTCTGGCTGAAATTTTAACAGAGATGATATTCAAGTGTGATGATCATTTAAAAAGCTTAATAGTATCAATTATGTAATAGAATTTTGACTTCTTCCAGATGGAGTAGTAAAAGATCAAGCATTCAAATCAACAAATGCCACAATTTTTGTTAAGAACTGTTAAGTACAAACCACATTTATCAACAAATGTCATCTTTTATAACTTGGGTGCTGTCTGCTTTTTACTAAATTGCCAATGAAATTGGTTCCTTTGTGATGTTTTCTACATGGACTGTTTAGTGGAATTCATTTTGCAGTCATTGGATTTTTTTATTTACTCCAGTTATTGCCAGTGGTGGATTAGAAATTCCTATTGACAAAATTGCTGTCTATTGGTGAGAACTTGTTTTAAAACATAAACAGTGCTTGAAAATATCTGAAAAGTTATTTCCGCAGCCAGGCATGCACAGAAATTATTTACCTACCCAGGTAGTAAAAAGTTATATTTTAGAAAAGATAACAACAAATCAGAAATTTGTTTTTATAAAGTAAAAAAATATGACCATTTTTTACATGTTTCACATTTCTGTTTTAAGAGTCTGTATTCAAAATGTTCAATGTGCGTACCTCACATTTTAAGATGATGATGCTGAAATGGTATGATGATGAAATTGCTATTTGAGAAATTTAGTTGTTCTGCCATTTTCCTTTCGTTGAAGTTTTCACCCTCTGTCACGGAACACCTGAGGCTGGTTCCATTAGAGGCATGCATCCTGTCACTGACTAAAACAACATTTGGAAAGAAACTACATATGGTTCCTATTTCTAGAACTACAGCATAATCTATTCCAAACTTTTTTATTTTTAAATTTAGTTGCCTGGTCCAGACAACTAATTTTTTTTGTACCTACCCAGACCAATAATTTGCATGCCCATGGGCATCTCTGGCATGGTATTTTTCAAGCCCTGATAAAGCTATGCAAAGTTGATTACAACTGAACATCTTTAATACTCTTTCTTCACTGAAAGAATTTGCCCTCCTCCTCCTCCTTTTAGATGGCTAACTGTTAAATTATTTAAATGTTGGTAATAATTGTTGAGACCTAGACTTTAATATATTACAACTACTTCAAAATTATGGTTTCTTTTCTAAAGAATAAAGGAAATTCTTTTAAGCTAAATTTTCAGGCAGTACTTCTATCCTTCCTCAGAACTATAGCTATCTAAGGTAAGAGTATTCAGATAACCATAGTCATGAGAAAGGGTAGGAGTATTACCCGAAAAATTTGACTTTAAAACAAATCTTTATTCGCTAGAAAAAACCCCATTATTTTTGAAATAGTTGTAATGTATTATCTAAATTATTTGTCCACTGAACAAGCCACTATCAGTGCCAAGCACAGGTAGCCATTGCACAAATAAGCTCATGATGGAATAGAACAGTTATATTATGTCTCCAAGCTGCACATCTGAGAGCACTAGTAAATAGTTACATTTTTGTAGGCTTTCTCCTTCACTATCTCTCTCTTTCTCTCTCTCTCTGTATATATCATCATCATCATCATCATCATTGTCAACCATTATCAATCCACTGCTGGACGAAGGTCTCCCCAAGTTTCCTCCACAACGGTCTGTCTTGTGCCAGTCTCCTCCATGTCACTCCCGCATACTTTCGAATTTCATCCACCCATCTTCCATGTGGTCTTCTTCTGGGTCTTTTCCTGTCCCTTGGAATCCAATCTAAAATTTCGGCTGTCCATCGATGGTCTGTTCTTCTGGCAGTATGTCCAGCCCATTGCCATTTCAGGGATTTAACTCTGATCATGATGTCTTCCACTCTTGTCATTTTTCGGATCCACGTGTTCCTCTTCTTATCTCTCCTGGTTACACCAAGCATGCACCTCTCCATGCTTCTTTGAGTTGTTTGCAGCCTTTGTATGTCTCTTTTAGCTAAGGTCCACGTCTCTGCACCATACGTAAGCACTGGAAGGATGCATTGATCAAACACTTTTCTTTTAAGACATAATGGCATATTGCTCTTGAAAATTATGCTGTTTCTTCCAAAAGCTCTCCAGGCAAGTTTTGTACGCCGATTAATTTCTTCACCAATGTGACCCTCACTTGATATCTGCTGTCCAAGATAAACGTACGTGTCTGTTATCTCCAGCTTTTCTCCATCAATCGATAAATCTTCATTTCTTGTAAAAGCATTGTACATCACTTTTGTCTTCTGAAAGTTCATTTTTAATCCCACTTCTTTACTCTTGTCAGCAAGTTCCTGGATCATACTCCGTAGCTCTGATGGGGTAGTTGCAAAAATGACTATGTCATCAGCAAAACGAAGGTGGGTTAGATAATCTCCATTAATCTTTATCCCTTTGTTTTCCCAGTTCAGTGACTGAAAGACATTTTCCAATGTGGTATTAAAGAGCTTCGGAGATATGGTGTCACCTTGTCTCACTCCTTTTCCAATTTTTATGTGTGTTGTATTTTCAAACAGCCGAATCTTTGCACTTGCATTTTCATAGATGTTATTAATAATATTAATGTATGCATCTTCAATACAGCAGGATTTCAGAGCCATTGCAACTGCTGATGGTTTCACCGAATCAAATGCTTTTTCATAATCGATAAAAGCTATGCACAATGGAAGTTCATATTCCCTCGCTCTTTCAATTAGTTCTCTCAGTACGTGGATATGATCTATTGTGCTGTAGCCACTCCTGAATCCAGCTTGTTCTCTCGGTTGAGCCATGCCCAGTGTCACCTTAAAGCGGTGTGAAAGAACTTTAGTGAAGATTTTATAAACCACTGATAGGAGGCTGATAGGTCTGTAGTTCCTGAGATCCTCAATGTCACCTTTTTTATGTAGCAAGATCATTGTAGCGTTGTTCCAATCCTCAGGAATTTTCCCTTCATTAAGGCATTGAGTGAAAATTTGGGCGAGTACTGTTTCGATTTCTCCACTTGCTTCTTGTATGATGTCTACAGTAATTCCATCTTCTCCTGGAGCTTTTCCCCGCTTCATGTTCTTGATTGCATGTGCAACTTCTGCTGGAAGGACTGGAAGAACTCTGGTACTGGTACCTTTCATGATGTCTGGAGTACATGTATCATCCCTTTCATATAATTTGGTGTAGAAATCTTTCACTCTTGTCAAAATTTCGCCTCTATTTCTTGTTACAGAACCATCTTCTTTTCTCAGTGCCATAATCTGTTTTCTTCCTTTACTGAGATGCCCCTTTGCTATCTTTAGGCTTTGGTTGTTTTCAATTGCTTTCCTTACTAGTTCACAGTTGAATTTCCTTACGTCTTCAGTGATACTTTTTCGTACTGTCTTGCATAGCTCTACATATTCCACTTTGGAAGTCACATCTTCTTTAGTTGTCCTCATCACTCTTCTTTTTGCATCAACATTTTGGTTTTTCCTGATAATTTGTTCACATGCAATTTGTTCTTAGACCCAGCTAATTTTGTTGCTGTTTCCATAAGAGCTTTGGTTACTTTTCTGTTAACTTCAGAAATATCCACTTCTTCCGATGTTAGGCCTTCTAAAGCAGAGAATCTGTTCTTCAGTTCCAATTTGAAGGTATTATGGTGTTTTTTAAGGTTGGTTATGTCAATACATTTTGTTTGTCTTATGAGCTTGCTACGTTCGAGTTTAGTGTTGAGGTGCATCTTACATCTCACCAATCTATGGTCACTACCTGTGTTGAACTTGTTTAGCACACTGCAGTCTTCTATGACGAATTTTTTGTTACACATAATAAAATCAATTTCACTTGTCGTCCCATTTGGATGTCTCCATGTCCATTTCCTGTGTGGCTTTTTCTTGAAAAAGAAGTTCAAGATGAAAAACCCTTCTGCCTCTGCAAACTCTACGAGAGTATTTCCACGCTGGTTTCTGTTGCCGTGACCGAATTTACCTACTGAAGTTTCATTCTGTTGCCGTTGCCCTATTTTTGCATTGAAATCTCCCATAATTATCTTCAAGTGCTGCTTACCTTTATTATTTAGATCACGAATTTCCTCATAAAATTCTTCAATTTCTTCTTCAGCATGACTTGTGGTGGGTGCATAAGTTTGAATAATCTGAGCCTGGTATCTTCTCGAGAGTTGGATAACGAGTCGTGCAGCTCTGTCAGAGGAACTTTCAACTTCTACAACTTTATCCTTCAGTTTCTTGTTTATTATAAATCCAACACCACTAGTTCTGCCAGTATCTGTCCCACGATAGTAGAAGAGATGTCCACTTTTCAGTTCAATGAGATCTTCTCCTTTTCTCCTTACCTCACTTAGCCCGACGATGTCCCACTTGATCCTTTGTAGTTCCTCTTCCAATTCAAGAAGCCTTGAATCAGAAGATAGGGAGCGTCCGTTGTACGTAGCCAAGGTCAGCATCAGATGGCAGCCTAGTCCGGTCCTCCGGGGATTCTTAGCACCCTCTGCCTTCATGCCGCACTGGCCGCTGCCTTGGCCAGGTACATTCCAGCTGCCGGAGACTGAGGGCCAAGATTTAAGTTGTAGAGTCATTTTGGAGGGGTTTGGCCATAACTCACCACGCTGGCCAAGCGGGTTGGTGAGTGTGGGATAGCATTTCCTCTAATCCCGATGGTATAGTTATACCGCTATTGGCGGTCGTCAGAGCCCCTTTAGTGGGAACAGGATGTACCACGAGAAGGCGGGGTTGACATTTGTCAAGGAGAGGCTGTGATGTTACGCATCACCTGACCTTACATCCCTCTGTATATATATATATATATACTTAAGAGCAAAACTGAAGACTAAGGAAAAACTTTAGAATTTAAAACGAAGGTTGCAAAATAACCTGAAAATCAAAACGCGCAACGCAGCAGTTTTGAAAATTCAGAATGACATATATATATTTTTTAAACTATTTTAGGTGGGAATGTTACTTGCATCTATGGCCTTGCAGAAACCCATTTCCAACTAGGTCTTTGTGGAAGTGAGAAAATGCAGAGTTTTTGCTGGTCCTTGATAAAGCCAAGGCTCAGTATTCTCGACACCTTCTACATTCAGTTGTTTTATTTTATTTTTTTATCTTTTCTCCTTTTACTCACACAGGTAGATACATAACCTTTTCTATGTTGTACTAGGTGTGAGTCAAAATTATATTTGTATTTTTTTGCTTAGGTATCTTCTTTATAGAATATATATATGTATGTATGTATGTATGTAAGTTTTTTAAGGTTTTTTTTTTTTTTTGCTTGCTTATCTCTTGTTTGTCCTAATATACTCTGAAGTGCCAGAAAAGCTGGTACACTAGTCTAATACTTGGTAGGTCCCCAACGGGAGCGCAGGACTGCAGAAATACGATGCGGCATGGACTCCACTAGCTTCTGCAAATATGCTGTAGGCAATGCACACCATACTTTTGCAAAGCGTTCCCCAATTCGGGTGTATTCCGAGATCTCAGATTCCTGTGTTCAATAGCGCGTTGCATGGCATCCCAAATGTGTTCTATCACGTTCAGATCTGGGGACTTGGGTGGGAATGGCAACACCCCAAACTCAGATGAATGCTCTTCTGACCATAATGTGGCATCCCGACACTTGTGTGGAGGTGCATTGTCCTGTTGGAACAGGCCCAACCCATCAGCATGAATGCAGGACATGAACGGCTGTACCTCGTCAGAAAGGATGCGCACATAGCGTTGGCCGATGACAGACATTTGTAGATGTACCAGGGATCCCAGGGAAGTCCAGCTAAACACACTCCATACCATTACGGACCCCCACCAGCAGTTCTCTGTTGACAAGCGGGATCCATGACTTCATGGGGTTTGTGGCACACACGAATCCTTCCATCTGTCCAATACAGTTGGAAATGCGACTCGTCAGACCAGGCTACTTGTTTCCAGTCATCAAGTGTCCAGTGCCGGTGTCGCGTGCCCAAGCGAGGCGTAGCTCTGTCTTGCACCCATCAAGACGACTGGAGTTGGGCGTCGGCTCCCAAAGCCCATATTGTGCAGGGTATGTTGCACAGTCCGGACGCTGATGCTTGTTGAGGCTCGAGCATTGAATTCCGATGATACCTGCGAGAGTGTTGCATGCGTATCACATGAAACTATTCTTGACAGCCGACGATGGTCATGTTCACCCTATGTCTTTTTACGGCCACACTGGTATCGTAGGTTTGCCAGAATTCTTGTAGGCACGGTACACCCTTGCAATGGTCGTCCGTGAAAATCCGAACTTCGTTTCTACCTCCTAAATACCCATCTCACGAGCGCCAACTATGACACCACGTTGAAAATCACTTAAATCGTTACTTGTCATTCTATGGCCCATCTCACAAGGGCCAGCTATGGCACCACGTTGAAAATCGCTTAAATCTTTATTACTCGTCATTCTCATGCCAAAAACAGCTCTGACAGCTGGCAAGGATGTCTATCGCTTTATATACGCACTGGCGGATGCAACAGAGTTTGCACATAGATGATGTTGCTATGTATTTTGCAAGAGCTAGTCTGTATCAGTTTTTCTGGCACTTCAGTGTATATTGTTGCTGAAAATGGGATGCTCACTAGACAAAATGATTGATCTAACAGCTAGCCTTCCTGGTGAGAAGAGCAGGTGTTTTGTTTTTCTGCAGCTATGTGTGAATGATTTTTTTTTTTTATTGAGGGTTTAATGACCACCGTGAAAAACTCAATGGGCAATAGGCAGTTGGCAGTTATCCGTCCCTAATTTAAGGCAACTGGTTCCAGGGAAGGGAGAGACCCAATACTGTAAGACAAAAAGACAAACACAGCATTCATTCCTCACCGGGATTCCAACACGAGCAAATGATCATAAGCCAGCGCTTAGACCATTGCGCCACCAAAGTGGCGAATGAAACATTGTCATTATGTGCAGTTGTACATACTCCGCTTTTTGGTGCTTATATTTTTCATAGTGTAACGATACAACATTAACTTCTTTAAAGTCATCAAGGAGGGAGTTGCAAACTGAACTAAGTTTTATGAATATTTTGGACTGTGGGGAACTGAGGTTCAAAACAAAATATTTGGATTCAGACAGCACCACTTTTTTGCCCAAGTAATGATCACCCTCTAGAGTGTAGGTCTTCTACAATGCTTTCCAACTAGAGGTTGAAGAAGCATTTCTGCTCTGGCTTGCCCATCTGTCTTTCCGGCCACATGGGCAGAAACAAAAGCTGTTTTTTTTTTAGAACCTCCTGCATTTCAAACCGAAACAAAGTATTCCATGAAAGTGACTTTTGATATGATGTGAAGCACTTCATAATCAGTGCATTGTGTGGTTTCCCTTACTTATTTTCTTCCCTGCAACTTTGTGCCATGTGTACCCACTGTATGTGTATGGATTCAATTTCATGACTTAAAAAGAGGAACTTTTTGTTTTGTTTTTTATCAACTTGGCTATTAAAAAATGAAAATATCAAAATATCACAATCAGACTAATAAATTCCAAATTTTATCATTTGAGATCAAAGTTTTGCCAAAATACACACCAGTAAAAAACAAACAAAAAAAAAAAACTACAGTCTCTACCCCTCTTATTCCTGCTACATAGCAAAGGCAAAACTGTAAAGATACAAAAATGTGATAGGAAAGCCACAAGGACAAATGGGTTCTACATCTTTGCCCCCTGAAACCAGATGCAAGCCAGCTTTTATTTCTGCCCTGGGATAGACACTAGCAGGGAAGGTTTAAATGGATGTGTGTAGGTCATTTTTGTGAAACAGCACTTTGTATTTAACATTAGCATTCTCTATGGTACTCAATATGAGCTTTATTCAAAGAATTTCCAATAGTGTAAATAACTTTCAACTTTTTTTTTTATTTCATATAACTTCATTAAAAATATGTTAAGCATGTTCTTCAGGAAAGCCAACAGAATGGACTTCCATTTACAAATGCTTTCATATATTAGGTTGTTAGAAAAGTCATGACGTATTTTAGCCATGTTTTGCAAAGGTCATTTATTGATAGAAAAAACAAATATCAATCAATGATATAATGCCCATTTTGTTCGATAACCTTTTGCCATCTTTCAGTGAGCTGCAGAATGCCTCGTTCATAGAAGGACGTGTCTTTCGTGGCGAAAAACTGTGCATGGTGCTGATTTACAGCTTCATCTGAATTGAACGTTATACCATGCAAGAACTGTTGAAGAGAGCGAAACAAGTGGAAGTCTGACGGTGCAAGGTCAGGCGAGTATGCTGGGTGTGGCAACACATCCCACCCAAGCTCCCATAATTTTTGGCGGGTGATCAAACTTGTGTGTGGTCTCGCATTGTCGTGATGGAACACAACACCTTTATGATGAACGAGCTCTGGACGTTTCTGGATGATGGATTCGTTCAAACTGTCCAGTTGCAGACAGTACACATTGGAATTGATTGTTTGGTTGTGTGGTAGGAGCTTGAAAAACACGACACCTTTAAAATCCCACCACACTGAGACCAGAACCTTCCGCTGATAATGTCTGCTTTGGATGTCGTTTGAGGCGAAGCAGCACGTCGGGACCAAGATCGTTTGTGCTGCACATTGTTGTACACAATCCACTTTTGGTCACCAGTTATCAGTCGCTTCAAAAAAGGATCGTTTTCCTCACGTTTAATGAGCATATCGCAGATGTTTATACGCGCCATCAATTGAGCTTCTTTGAGTTCATGAGGAACGCACACATCGAGCTTGCTTACGTATCCCAGCTTCTTCAGGTGGTCGTGAACGCTTGAATGATGGATGTGCAATGTGTCTGCGATCTCTCGTGTCGTGTAACGTGGGTTTGACTCGATTAATGCCTTGATTTGGTAGTCATCAACCTCGGTTGGCCTCCCGGACCGAGGAGCATCGTTGAGGTCAAAATCACCAGCACAGAATTTTGCGAACCACTGCTGCCGCTAACGTTCTTTCACAAGCTTGATCCACTTGATCAAGCTTGATTTCACAAGCTTGATCTGCGATCTTACCTTTACGGAAGTAAAATTAGTAAAATATGGCGAAAATGCACAGTTTGGTCTTCCATCTTCAACTTGATGTAAAATCTCCGCAAATCAGCCAAATCGCTCGTTATTCCTTTTAGACTGCAGCTAGAACTAGTACCTGTCGAATGCCATAGCGATAACAGAGCTGTGCATGCCTCTAGTACGTACTTCCAAAACCGCCCAATCGCCATCAGGTGCCAAAATACGTCGTGACTTTTCTGACAACCCAATAGTTCCCAAGTTTGCCTGTATTACTATGCCCATATAGCCAGATCATACCACCCATGAAGGGGCAAAGGATAATTTAATAAATTTCTGCATAATGTCACGGGTAGTATTTTTACAGAATCACTTCCAGCACTCTAATTAAAAAAAAAATTATCTGCAAAAAATGCAAATTCTTGCACTTACCTTCAGTAGTGCTAATTTCACAAAGGGCAGAACTTCTCCCATAACAAAACCAGAAAATTGTAAAATACTATGATTGAACTATGTAGTTTAAATTGGGTACTTTCACTTAGTGGCAACTGAAGTGAACATACGCAGTAATGCAGCCACACAGAATGTCCACAGCGAGCGTCTGACAACCTTTATCTAGGCCACTGGGTTCATTATTCCAATGCAGTCTTGGAACGGCCTGGATATCTGTTGGCAGTGAAACTGGTCACTTGCATGGCTGGCCAAAGAGGTATTTGCGTATTGGCTTCTGTGTTTCACAGATGATTTTTTTAAAGTGTGTCAATTTTTCCCCCTAAGAGTGTATTTAAAGAGTGAGGGTACACTGAACTTTTTGTGGTTCCATTTTTTGTAGTTCCTTTTATATTCAAAGAGTTTTAGCATATTTGCATAAAATAAGTTTGGTGTATTTTGTATGTGACTTGCCTTAGAATTATGTTACAGGAATTTGAGGTGCCTGGTTAATTTTTTTTAGGTGATTTTATGTGTTATGTAGAGGGCTTGAAAAAATACCATGCTTAGGGTATATAAATTATTGGCCCAGAAACAGGTAAAAAAAAAAAAACTAGTTGTCTGATCAGACAATTAGATTTTAAAAAGAAAAAAAAGGGGGGGGAGTTGGGATGGAGAATTTGCTAAACTATAATAAAGATGGCCATCCCCTGTCATTTCACTGCAAATAGTGAAGTTGTATTGTTGTGGTATGCCAAGTTTAGGAGAGTATTACTTTATATTATATATATGTATATTACAAGGTGAAAGCCCGGCAATAATGACTAGGAAAAATAAGATATATGGAGTAATTTTTAAATAATCAAGTATTGTTTCTGTTTGTGATGTCCAGACATGAAAGTAGCGTATGTTTCATGAACATTATATAAACAATAAGAAAAAGTACTGTGTCATACAGTTCTTACATCACACACTGACATAATTAGCGGTTTCCATTCACAGAACACATTCCCCAGAACAAGGAAAGCTAAGTGGGGACATAACAAATATTTCTTTCTCAGTTGGTGATGTCACATACTTACATCTGGGAAGCAGTTTCCATTCACTGAACAAAAACACGATAACTAAGCATGTTATCACAAATATTTATTTCTCGGTTGTTGCTGTTAGGTCCAGACACTGGGGCAAAATGCTGTTTTTGTTCCACATGTTGTTTACAGTTGATAGTTTTTAAATTCATCGTTTTTGACGCATCTGAACCTGTCGCTAGCAGCTGACATGGACCTGTTTTTGCTTAGTTGAGAGCAGTTTGGCCTAAATTTGGCTGAGACTCATCTTATTCCTAAATCATCCATAAGAATTGACTAAACTGAACCGAAAGTAATGTTGAAGTCTTCAGGTAACTCAAGAGTAGTGGTTTGTCAATTTTCCTGCACAGCTGAGAGCACAAGTTTGACATTATTTTCACTTTGTGAGAGTGCTGTGTCTCAGGGTTGTCAAATTTTTGCCACAGGTGGAAAAAAAGTCCCAGCAAAAATAGGTTTTTGCCAAAGTGCAAAAATAGGGATTTACTGTGTTTAGTTATGGGGCATATAATCAAGTTATTTTTGTTTCTACAAATGATTTTAAAGGAAAACAAAATAATTTTGAATTTTTAAACCTTGATTTAAGGATTAAGTATTATTTTTTGACATAAAATACATTTTTATCACTTTGAAACTGTTTTTAAGGAAATAAGTACAAAAAATACAAATTATGTGTTTATAAAGGAGTAATTTGGTTTACCCAATTCATAGGGATGAAAATCATTCCCTCATTGAAAACAATAATCCAAATCAAAAGCTGCTCATATTTATACAAAGAAGATGGTTCTGTAACAAGAAATAGAGGCGAAATTTTGACAAGAGTGAAAGATTTGTACTCCAAATTATATGAAAGGGATGATACATGTACTCCAGACATCATGAAAGGTACCAGAGTTCTTCCAGTCCTCCCAGCAGAAGTTGCTCATGCAATCAAGAACATGAAGCGGGGGAAAGCTCCAGGAGAAGATGGAATTACTATAGACATCACACAAGAAGCAAGTGGAGAAATTGAAACAGTACTCGCCCAAATTTTCACTCGATGCCTTAATGAAGGGAAGATTCCTGAGGATTGGAACAACGCTACAATGATCCTGCTACATAAAAAAGGTGACATTGAGGATCTCAGGAACTACAGACCTATCAGCCTCCTATCAGTGGTTTATAAAATCTTCACTAAAGTTCTTTCACACCGCTTGAAGGTAACACTGGACATGGCTCAACCGAGAGAACAAGCTGGATTCAGGAGTGGCTACAGCACAATAGATCATATCCACGTACTGAGAGAACTAATTGAAAGAGCGAGGGAATATGAACTTCCATTGTGCATGGCTTTTATCGATTATGAAAAAGCCTTTGATTCGGTGAAACCATCAGCAATTACCACGGCTCTGAAATCCTGCGGTATTGAAGATGCATACATTAATATTATTAATAACATCTATGAAAATGCAAGTGCAAAGATTCGGCTGTTTGAAAATACAACACACATAAAAATTGGAAAGGGAGTGAGACAAGGTGACACCATATCTCCGAAGCTCTTTAATGCCACATTGGAAAATGTCTTTCAATCACTGAACTGGAAAAACAAAGGGATAAAGATTAATGGAGATTATCTAACCCACCTTCGTTTTGCTGATGACGTAGTCATTTTTGCAACTAGCCCATCAGAGCTGCAGAGTATGATCCAGGAACTTGCTGACAAGAGTAAAGAAGTGGGATTAAAAATGAACTTTCAGAAGACAAAAGTGATGTTCAATGCTTTTACAAGAAATGAAGATTTATCGATTGATGGAGAAAAGCTGGAGATAACAGATAGGTACGTTTATCTTGGACAGCAGATATCAAGTGAGGGTCACATTGATGAAGAAATTAATCGGCGTACAAAACTTGCCTGGAGAGCTTTTGGAAGAAACAGCATAATTTTCAAGAGCAATATGCCATTATGTCTTAAAAGAAAAGTGTTTGATCAATGCATCCTTCCAGTGCTTACGTATGGTGCAGAGACGTGGACCTTAACTAAAAGAGACATACAAAGGCTGCAGACAACTCAAAGAAGCATGGAGAGGTGCATGCTTGGTATAACCAGGAGAGATAAGAAGAGGAACTCGTGGATCCGAAAAATGACGAGAGTGGAAGACATCATGATCAGAGTTAAATCCCTGAAATGGCAATGGGCTGGACATACTGCCAGAAGGACAGACCATAGATGGACAGCCGAAATTTTAGATTGGATTCCAAGGGACAGGAAAAGACCCAGAAAAAGACCACATGGGAGATGGGTGGATGAAATTCGTAAATATGCGGGAGTGACATGGAGGAGACTGGCACAAGACAGACCGTTGTGGAGGAAACTTGGGGAGACCTTCGTCCAGCAGTGGATTGATAATGGTTGACAATGATGATGATGATGATGATTTATACAAACTGCTCGTGTTTATACAGAGAAATTAATTATTAACAATACTTCAAAACCCAAAAAATTTACACCCAATTTGATGAAGATGAACTAACAAATCTTATAGCCCATGCACAAATAAGAAGTATAAATAAAAAATATATATAAAATTGAAATAAATGAAACAGATTCTACTTTTTAAATTCAAATTTTATTTTAAGGATACAAAGGCACATTTCATACTTCAGTAATCAGTTTCATCATCTAATTCAACAATATCTCCTACATCAAAGCCACATTTTTGTTGTTTCAGCATTGCATAAAAAAAAACAATCTGTAAATCAAACTCATCTTTGTTCTGTGGCTTCCTAGATTATTATATTCAAAAGAAGGGTAACCAAAGACTGTATCGGAGATTGGACAAAAGACTGCCTCACAAAGGAGAGGAGTTCTCTCCGAAAATTTGCAGAAATTTTAAGAACTTACCTATATAAATCCCATAAAAAAGTTAACTAGTCTAAACAAAAAACAAGTTTTGAAACATTTTCTGTTGAAAGTCTATTCTGGATTTTGGAGTGCACAAATGAAAAATTTGAAAATATTATTTCTGCTGCAGCACTACTTGATGGTCATGTTTGAAGGTGAGTGATTAACATACAAAAGTCTTTAGAAATTTTGCATGATCTTGTCCACTCTTTTCCTCCACTTATGAACTTGATTGTTGTCACATGTTCCTTAAAATATGTACTTGAAAAAGGCTTTTCCTTAAGCTGAAAGTTAATGATTCATGATACATAGTCAGGATTAATTTTCCCCAATCATGCTTTTGTTTCTTTCTTTTGTGCAAAATGTAGGTGTTTACCTCTGTATTTAGGGTGCAGCAAATATGCCACGAAATGACATGGCAGAATTGCTTGTGAAAAACCGGGTTTTTTTTGCAGTAGAAAAATGTGGCTTCAAATTATAATTTTTCAATAGATTGCACCATGTATGGCAAGCATCTGCTAATGCTGTTGAAACACACTGAAGAATATCTAAGGCACTTGATACAGGTTTCAATTGTTTAATAAGATCCTTGACTTGCTGATAAGTCCTTATACGCCTATAAATAATATTTCATATGACAATGCCCTAAAATTTAATAGGATACAAATAATAGTTATAAATACCCAAAATAAGTTATTACAATGTTCAAAATTGATATTCTGTAAGTTGTCATTTTTTATGATCTTCAATATTTTACAGCAGCTAAAAACATAATATGAGACTTACACATGTAACACCTCTGCTAGAAGTACATTCTATAATTTTTTCGTACACTCCCTTTTTAGATACAGTTTGCCGAATATGGCCGAAATTTGCAAAATGTAGTCTTTAAACATTTTTTTTAATAAGGTGTTAATATTGAGTTTAACATTTTTAAATTGTCTAATTACATGTAGTTTATTTAATTGTTTCATTTTGTGTATATAATTCCTTCATAAGTTAAAAAAGTTAGTGAAATATTCCATTTTGAGGTGAAAATGCATGTCAAATTTTCTGGTACTGAATAAAATATTAAATGCAATGTTAATACTTCATTTTATAGCTCAGACTTTGCTTAAGTTACTGGATTTTATTTGAAACTGTTATCTTTAATAGTTTGGGAGATAATACAATTAACTCAAACAATGACTGCAGGACTCAATTTTGGTTGTTGGAGGCAGCCATTTTGATTTTTCTCTTCAACATGGAGGCCTATAAAAAAAATTTTTAAAGCATTTCTGAAATCTACACATAACAGCTATTCCATGGTAAAAATATAAAAAAATTCTAAAATGTGTCGGCAACCACCACCATGTGATATTTTACGGAATGACCCTAAAGTCACGTGTACAAGTTACAATGTTTTGATCCATCTCTTCAAAATGTTCATTTGCTATTTTTATGTATGAGCTGTGGTTTTGCACAAAAGTTTCTAGACAAGTCAATTGGCTGTTCCACCTAGTTTTTTCCGGTATCTGAGGAGAAACATGACCACTACATTCTCTGAGCCATGATCCAGGAGCATGATGATTTCGGAAATATTTATGCACCTCCACTACATGCTTTAGCACACTACTAGGTGTTATATCTTCACCTAGAAGGTTCAGCCAGTGAGCTCTGCATCCGCATGATATCAATGTAGAATTTTCATCTTGTTTTTTCAAGTTCAGATCTCATTTTTTCCATGTTCTTAGCCTTATCGGTAACGTTGCTTTTAATTTCACAGTCATACTTGGTTTTAACAGTCGAAATGACCTTATTGCATTTCTCAATCAAGAATTCTACTGTCTTTTTAGTTGTGCCTGTAGCTTCTACATCCACAATACATAATGTTCCACAAACTTGAATGCATGAAGCTGTTATCGGTTCATTATGAATGTTACTCCATCCATCAACACTAGAGTTCCTTCTTTTCCTTTCAAATTTTCTTTAAGTGATTGTTCCATTTCATTATAATCGGCATCTAAAAGGCCATCTGCCAGTTCTTTACGTGAAGGTAATTTATAGCCTGGCCTGAAGATGTGAATTAAGTTTTTAAATGCTTCACTTTCCACAGCAGCAAATGGAATATTGCACGTGTTTGTTATATATTAAGGCATAGAATAATATAGCTGTATTTTCAAAACCGGTGGATATATGACGACGAAATTTTGTATTTTTCTTAATCTATATAGAGGCCACCTATGTACCAAATTTCATTAAAATCCGAGATGGTCAAGTCAAGTCGCTGTGTTGAGTTGATACGGAATGACCCATTCCTATAGGGGTTTTTTTCCTGGCGGTTTGTGGTTTACACTGTGTGACAAAAAGAATATCCAGGAATTTCAAAAGATTAACTAGTAGGGTTTTTTTTTTTTTTATGCTGCTATGTGCTAATATAATAATCTAAATTATAAGTGGCAGAGAAATGGATTACACCATGCATTTTCAGGTAACTCTGTAATGATTCCTTAATAATCAGAAACACGCTTGTAGTAAAACCAAGATAGTTTTGCCACTCCTAATGTTTGGGAGGGACGGATTTTCTCCAGCACTGCGTTATCTTACTAGCATCCTTAATATTTTACACAACCGCACGATGAAATCCGTGATGCATTACTGAATTAAAATAAAGGTATAACAGTTTTACATTTTTAATAACTTGTATGTGTAGATTTCTTGGAATTCGCATTTGCGATATACGAGCATAAGAAAATCAATATACTCTATTTAAAATCTTGTTATATGTATTAATGTATGTATTAGGTGTGGAACTTAATTCTCTGCCCCTAACCGCAAGCGATCATAGAACATCGGCAAATGCAAATAGCTGTGTGCGATAATGACTGATTGCAGTGCCATCCAACAGCTTTTCAGGCAACCATAACCGCTCACAGCTGTAGTGACAGAAGGGATGAAATTTGACGGTGAAAGCAATGTTGTTCGAGAATCAGCATTTGGGGGCCTCCTGTTCGCGTTTCAGCTGAAAAAAGTGCCGCAGAAGTCCAGCAAATGATCTGTGCTGCTGTGTACTACAGTACGTGTAAGAAGTGGTTCCAGTGGTTTAAGCAGGGAAATTTAGATCCTCCGTGATGCAGAACGTCCGGGACCGCCACAGAAAGTTGACGATGAGGAACTGGAACAACTATTGGACGTGGATCCCTGTCGCACACAGTCAGAGCTCACCCAGGAACTCGGAGTAACATGGCAAGCCATTGCAAATCGCCTGCACAAGCTTCAACAGATTCACAAGGAGGGTCGTTGGATGCCCCACCAGCTCACAGCTGCGAACAAGTTTAGGCGCTACGATGTTGCTGTGTTCTTGCTCTCCAGATTCAAGACTAAAGATTTCCTCCGCAAGATTTTGACCTGTAATGAGAAGTGGATCCTCTACGATAATCCGAAGAAGCGCAAATCGTGGGTTTATCCATGTCAGCCTACCACCAGTACCGCCAAATCGAATATCCATGCCAAGAAGTTGCTGCTGTGCATATGGTGGGATCAGCCCGGTGTCGTACACTATGAGTTGCTCAAACCTGGTGAAACGGTCAATGCTAAGCATTATTGTCAGCAACTCATTCGTGTGAGTGACGCAATGAAGGTGAAAAGGCCATACACCGTCAAGGGCAGAAGGTCGGTCCTGTTGCTTCAGAATAACGCGCGTCCTCACACCGCAAAAACTACTTTAAACACGATCACCGACCTGGGATGGAAGATTTTGTCCAATCCGGCGTATTCTCCAGACTTCGCCTCATCGGATTATCACCTCTTTCGCTCCCTGCAACTTCACCTGAGTGATACGCACTTCACTTCTGTCGAGGAGGTCCACACAAGTGTTGATGATTTTATCAACTCGAAACAGCCCTCTTTCTTCTGCAGTGGCATTCGGCAGCTCCCTGACGGATGGCTCAAATGTATCCAACATGACGGGGATTATTTCTCCGATTAGGTACATATTCGATTTGCTATAATTTGCTGTCAACGTGTCGTGCCTGTGGCCAAAAATTAAGTTGCACACCTAATATATAAAGAACATAATATGTATTAATGTATGTATATAAATAACATGTGTATTAATGTATGTATATAAATAACATGATGTGTATTAATGTATGTATATAAATAACATGATGTGTATTAATGTATATATAAATAATAAATAAAAACAAGTTTGAGCCCTCTCAAAAATTTTAATTTCCCCTTCGAAAAAAACTCTGAATTCAACGCTGACCGCTGCATCAGTACATTTCTCCAATCATTTTTAGCATTATTGTCTTACTTAAAACTTTAGGGACTTTTAGGATTTGAACATTTTTAATACTTGAATTAAAGCAACAGTAAAAAAGATCGGCAGAAAAAGTTGGTTACAATTTTTAACTTTAATAAATTGAGTCTTCTGACTGGTTGCCTCAAAATATGAGTTCTTGGCATGTTGGTTTTACTACCTGGACAGGTAATTTCCCCTACATTTTCAGATATTTTTCAAGCCCTAATATTGTGTCACCCTGTAAAAAATGCCATTCATAAGCTGAGACATTTTAATTGCAGACTTTTAACACAGAATTGTTCTTTTCAGTTTCCAAACAAACCTTGGAGGCTCTGAAGCAAGAAGCTCATGCCTTGAAACTTCCTCGTGAGCACACACCTCGGATTTAAAACTTCATTTTGTGTAATTGCCCTATAGATTTTATTGACATACCTGTTTTGCCATGAATCCCATCAAGCAGTTTTTCGAAAGGAGAAAGGTGGAAAAAAAATTCAAAGAAGCTGGTCCTGGGCATAAATTAACAGATAGCTCATCCAGTAGCAAACAGAACTCTAAACAACAACAGAAAGGGGTTGTACCACATCGTTCCCAGTGTCTGCCATCTGAAGGTGCTAAACGAGCTGGTGAAGCAGCTTTGGCACGGTTTGAACAGAAGCAGCCAACCTCTGTTAATTGGTAATATATATATGTACATAATCAGTTATGTTTGTGATATTCATGTAGTGAAAAAAATTTCATATCATGTTAACATTTTTTAGTGTGTATTCCTGTAGCTATTTAAGAATTATGAAGTACAGGTTCAGCACACCTTATCCAAAATGCATGGGTCTGGAAGTATTTTGAATTTCAGATTTTTTCGATGCAGATTCATTTGAGAAGAACAAATCAGCAAACTGTGCCATTCATGAATGATTCTTTCCTGAGCAGAATCTATTCTACAAAAGAGCAAATTCCCTCAAATAATTGGTCAGAATTGTGTTTCACTAGACATCAAATGTTTATCAGGGTGTCTTGGAGAGGTTCATGTTGGAGTCAGAAAATGCAGCCTTCAGAAGTGAAGAAAATGCGATGAATTTCATTAACGTTTTGAAACCAACTTATCTAAAAACTGAGAAAAAAGTTGTCCTGCAAGATTTAAAAATAAATTTAGACTGGAAATCATTTACTAAACCAGAAGAGTCAACAGGTTACTCAAACAGATCCAACTCTGAACTGATTCAAGACAGTCATTCCCTGCAGAAATTGTACACCGGGGGTGTAAACAAAAACAATTCAGTGTGAACAAGTTGTTTTAGTGAGCTGAATTGAATAATCGACACATTCAAAAGAATTGGGTGTCCCATTGTTACGACAGGCCAGACCATTAGACCCCACCTCATACCCAGGGTACCTGAGGTCACATGTTGGAACCATCAGGGTGTACAGAGGCCTGTGCAACTCCTGGAAATCATTTCTCTAAGGAGTTTTCAGTTTTTTCAGATGAGGGATTCTCAAACCTATAGGCCTACAATAAAAATGTGGTTACAAGAGTAAATACTTTGGAAAAACTTTGCCAGCATTTTGTTATTTGTTATGTTGTATTTTTTATTAACATTTTAGGATATGTAAATGAAATATTTCTGATTTTTTCACAAATATGGCAACACTGCACTTGCTATTATGACATCACACATGTGGTATCTCTCCTGTCTATGTCAGAAAAACAATGTTTTGTAATTTTAGTCATTTCTGCATGCTTAATGTGTTAAAGACAAAATAAATGAAAATCGTGAAAAATAACCTCATGAATTCTCTGGTGTGTACAGGAGATACTATATTTGCCATTATGTAATTCTAAAATTGGCATTTCCAATTTTCAAAAAAGAATATTAAAAACATGGCAAAGATTTATCTTTCCTTTGTGTATCCTGAAATGTTTGTAATAGGTCAAATAAAGAATACTGGCAAAGTTTCTTTTGCCTGCACTTCTGTTTCATATCAGTAATTAAGAGATTTATTTACTTCAAAGTTGTTTAGTTTCAAAGTTTTTTTGTTTTTGTTTTTTTGTGCAGAAGCCAACAGTTATCTTTTAATTTTTTTACTAATAACTCTGAAATTCAATTCTGGGAATATCCAGGGTTTGCATGCCCCCTAGAATCGTGGAAAAGTCCTGAAATTTGATTTCACTTTTTTTTTTTTTTTTTTTTGCAGACCTGGAAAGTCCTTGATTTTCATATTTTTGTGAAAGTTTCTGAAATGTTTTCACTCAATGGAAAAAAAAAAAAAAAAATTGGTCGAAATGTTTGGGTTTATTGCGTCACTTTGTTCTATCTCCTTGTGGCTTCTGCCTGTGACAACATCACTTCCTTCCATGGAGTCCACGTGGAGACATGATATCATCTCATGTGATGCTGCAGTGTAAGCTGTTTGAGTGTCACATCTCCAGCAACATGGGTTTGTGGTTTACCAGTTGTGCGCAGTTGGAATCACAACAGCATGTAAAAACCTTCCTGTGAGTCCAAGATGGCCATTCTTTCTAGCACATGTTTTGATTACTAAAGAAGATTGATATCTGGCCTCCCTGCTGCCAGTGTGCATAGGAATAGATGACTATGGAATAAGGAATCTTCAATGCCATGGCAAAATTGTTTCATATTATTGTGATTGTCTTAAGTTATAAAATGCATCATGTAAATTTTATACAGAACAATTTTTATACAGGGAATTTTTGCTTCATTGAAGATGTAACACCCACTGAAGAACACTCTGTAGTAGCAGAACCAATAGGATTTCATAAGAATTCTAAATGCATAGTAAAATTTCCCCTCAATTTGCAAAGTATAAAACAAAGGACTATCTCCTGCAATTTTTCAATGAGTCCTGGAATTTATTTTCTGTTAATGTGTTTAGTTCTAGGTAGTCAGTTTCCACACTGAAGAATCTTTGTACATTTATGATTTTTCACGAAAGCCGTTTACAACAAGTATTTTGAAAATGCTTTCCACTTCTGCCCTTTGAAGAATGTCGGATGGAGTTCAAGCAGTTCCATTTTTGTACCCATTTCAGTTTAGCCCAGATTATTCCCACCAGGGTTCGTTGATTTAAATCACCTGATTTAAATCATAAATAAAAATTATTGCTTTAAATCACAAATAGAAATCTTCAAATCTCCATTATGTATTTATAAAGTCCGTTAAAATTAAAGCTGCACGAGCCCAAATTAACAGTGCTAAATTTAGTACTGTCATTCACTAAACAAAATCGAACTTCTTGCTGAAACTAAAAACAATGTTATTTTAGCCATGAAAGTTAAAATACATTTTTTGTAAATGTGTTTTTTTTTCCCTGCAAATAATTTTTCTTTGTGCCATTTTTTAATTGCGACCATAAATGCATAAGGTAATTTTAAAACTTAACAAAAATTAGATTTGTTCCTTTCCCCATGAGATTTCAAAGTCCCAGGACCATTAATCTCCTTTCATGGAGGTTAGAAGTTGGGTGTTATCAATAGCAAAGGAATCTGATCTTTTGGCATTCACCAGGGTTCTCTTTCTTGTACATGAGCTCAGCAGGAGGTTTATTTTAGTTGGTGGTAGTAGGGGGTGATTAACAGGGCTTGAAATATTTCATGCTGGTTTACCAGTCAGGCAAATGACTCGCTTGTCAGTTGAAAATCAACAGCCCTGTAGGACTTGCAAGAAAAACAACTCAGTACTAAAAATTAAAAGCTAATTGTTTACACGTTCAGTAATATTTATGAAATCGAACATTTTCAATAATATTTTATCGCTAACCTAAATTAAATGATTAACCATTGTATAGTAACCAAACTCAGTTTTCTCGCTCTAAGGTGATGCAAGAATCCTTCAAAGTTTAGCTCTGTGGAAACACCAGAATCCATGCTTGCCCTTTGACCTATGGCAGCAATTGCTAAGCTAGAGCTCGGGACATGCATGTGACTGACTCTTACACTGCTTATCTTTTCTCACAGCATTTTGGGAAATCATTCTACTGAGCTTGTGGCTTCTTCCCTAATGTTCTTTGTTAGGTTTACTGTGCCCGGATGTTTTGATTCGCTGTCCAATTTCTTTCGCGGAGAAACCGCTTCCCCATGCTGGCTCACAGTCATGAATTAGTTCTGTGAATTAAAATAAGAATTATTAAAGAACTGATATTTTTATACATCCAACAATAAACATAACATATAAATAATTGTGTATTGAATTTAAACTGTTGTACTAAATTTGTTACTTGTCAACTAAAACTTTTCACTAGTCACAGACAACCACATTTTTCAAGTCCTGGTGATAAAGAACAGATAAACAGGAATCAATGCCAGTTAAAAGTACCATTGTCAGTCAGTTTCCTGTTGCACTGTACTGTGTGGCTAAGGGTTTCAGTGCTTAGCTCATTTTAGGACAAGTGTTAAAGTCAGCATGGCTGGAAGGAAAAAAAGATATCATTTGGAACCATTTTGAAGAAATTAAAAATATGAGTAGCAAAGGTTCATGTGCTAAGTGCAAACTGTGTGAAAAAAAAGATCCAGGAACTTGTTGCATGCATGAAAACCCATTACTCAGTGTGTTTATTAAATACAGATGAAGTTGATGACCGTGGAACCGAGCATGCATGCATACATGCATATCACTAAGCTGTTCTCTGATGTTTAGAGGTTAGCTCCTCGCTGTATCAGGCGTCTCCAAGTACAGCGATCTTGGCACACAGCTTGAGATTCATTGACGTCCATCACACATTGCACATAAGACCTTTTGTACTTCATACTCATTATCTTTTTCTCATGCAGACAATTCTGAATCTGGTCCTCCCGTGATTTCCTTGGCCTTCCTCTATCTTTCCTGCCCCATGGGCTGAATAAATTCTCTCAGTAAGCATCTCATCGCTCAACGTTAGTTTTAATACACCACAATGTGAATACTCAATAAATGCTTATAGCATATTAAATCCATTTATTTTTATGGCGTAATAAGCACAAAGATTCGCCAAGCTTTCGCACTCCACTGGGAGGCTTTTTCAAGGCGATGGTAGACATAAAATGTCATTCTTATGTCTATCATTGCCTTGAAAAAGCCTCCCAGTGGAGTGTGGAAGCTTGGCAAATCTTTGTGCTTATTAAACCATAAAAATAAATAGATTTAATGCGCTATATGCGTTTCTTGAGTATCTCATCACTCATTCGTTCAACATGGCCAAACCACCTATGAATATTAGTTTCCACCTTACTAACATCATTTTGCCTCACAATTACATATTTGCAACACATCTTCATTCCTCACATGATCAGAGCGTGTCTTACCCCCATAACTGACGCATCTCCCCAGCACACAAACGACTCCTATCTTTTCTGCAGAAAAGACAGGAGTAAACATTCAAATCATTGTGACATCATCAGAATTCTGACATATGAAATTCCACATTCACAAGGTATCTGATAAATTCCACAGGAGTTTGTCTTTAACGTAGTCTTTTGATCCGTAAAAATTCATCTTGTTTATGGGTGTGAAAATAACTTTGAAATTAAAACTTTTAAGGATTTTTAAAATCGCGAAGCAAATCTGAGGAGCAAATGGGATAACTGCCCAATTCTTTTTGGATTGGGAGGTCTATAGGCATGAGCGTGCAGACAGGCTTTGGTTTCCTAAATTTTTGGACAGCTTTGTCTATAACGGAAGGGCTGTATCCTCTGTGTGCTGCAATTCGTTTAAGAAAATCAAGCTCTTTCTGTAAGGAATCCTCAGTTGAGCAGATATGTATTGCACGATATACGTATGTGAAGAAGGCCGAGATCTTTTGTTTCCATGGATGATTTGATTTTGCATGAGGGGGTAAGGAAACAGCAAATGGTTTTCAATAAACTGTTGTACTAAAGGATCCTTGAGAGCGTGACACAAGGACATCGAGGAATGGTAAGCAGCCATTATTCTCAGTCTCATATGTAAACTGTATATGAGGATCGATTGAATTGATAAGTTCAACTAATTTAGGTATTTCCGAGTTCATGCCATTCCAGAGAACAAAAGTATCATCTACATTATCGAATCCACAGGTAAAATGTAACAAGCTGAAATAGTTGGTCTTCAAAGTGGCGCATGTAGACTTCGCATAAAATAGGTGACAGTAGGCTACCCATTGCAAGGCCTTCGGTCTGTTGGAAAAAATCTTTGACGAAAAAGGAAACTGTTTTGTCTTATACAAATTTCCACTAGCCTCAAAAACTCTTCTATTTCCGGTTGGCTGTAATGATGTTCTTTGAGACTTGATTTTAATGCTTGGAGAGCTCCATTCACTGGGATACTTGTGAACATGGATTTCACATCGAAGGATAACATGAACTGATCGTTGAATGGATGTCACTTGAGCCGATTGACAAAATCAATGGACTTTTTACAGAAGTTGTGTTCAGTGGCCAAACTTTTAAAAGTTGAAACTGAAGTAATAAAACAATGCAGGAGAGTGGGAACATCGCGTGGGGAGGGGAGTGTGCTTACGGGAGAAATCTTTGCAACGTCCGGTTTTGGAAATTTTTCCGCTATTTTCAAGCTGAAATACAAATATTTATACAGTTAAAAATTACTTAACAATAATACTGGGCAGGGGCAACATCGCGAGAAAAAAGTAATTAAGATTGTGGAAAAAATCTGAACTCCGTCGACCTTCCGTTTTCGAAATTTTCGTAAAGATGGAATTCCGTCCTCCAACGAACATCCCCCCTCCCAATTGTGTTCACTGGTTCATTGATCTCGCAAATGACCAAAATAATAACGAAAAAGGAGGAGTTCCTCAATTTCGCGGAAGAATCTGATGTCTGAGATTACAGGGAAATTTTTGCGGCGTCTAAGTCCCGTTTTCGCACATTTGTTGCCTACAGTTTCAAGCCAAAATACTTTTATGCAATAAAATCATATTTAGCAATAAAACTTTACACTAAGGCAACATTGGGAGAGAGAAAAATTACGATTACTGTAACTCCATTCAACTACCGTTTTCGAAAGTTTTGAGACACAAAATACCGTCTCCAGACGGAACTACACCCACCTACCCACCCGCAAATTGTCTTCAGTTTTACACTGATCATGAGAATGATCTAAATTATTACAAAAAAAAACGCGGAAGTCCGCGAGTCCGCTTAAGAATCTCTTGCATATCATAAAACAATAAAATGAAAAAAAAAATGAAAATTCGTAGAATCCGTAAGTTTCGACAGCGAGGTCCGTAGTCAGCCAGCTAAATTCGTAGAAACATTCCGTAGTAGTTCACAGGTATGGAAATATTATTACAGTACAACCTCGAAAATCCGGAATCGTCCGAATATCTGGACTATGGCAATTCCGAATTTTAGAATTTTCCTATGGAATATGCAGGCTTTCTGCGAACATTCATTAAAAATAATAAAAAGAAATGCCTAACTTCTAAAGTTTTCATTGGATTTTGACGAAATTTCACATGGGAGTTTATTTTGACGTGTCTTGGTTACTGTTAAATTTTCATTCAGTTATTTAAAAAATTGGAGAATTTTTTTAAATAAAAATTTCTCCCAGTTGGACTTTTCCGATGCATACAGTTGAGCTGTCCACCACCGGCTTTCATCCCCACCGCAACCTCGTTCCTCTACGATGAACCATCAGCCTTGGCGCATTCTTTGTGATCAAAAACCGACGCCCTCGCCTTTTTTATAAACTTTTTTTTTCTGCTGTTCAAGCAGAATGAAAAAGGTGATGGCCGACTTCCGTACAACTCAAATTTTGTGCCATTTCGGGCGATTTCCGTACATTTGGAGTAAAATTTTTCAAAAACATGCGAGTTCTGTACAAGTTAAAAAAAAATTCCGTTCAATACAAGTTAAATAAAATAAATGATTTCCCCGTACAGGTCGCCAGAATTGGCGATTTAATTAAACATTTTTAGTCGCCACGACGATGAAGTTTATCGCCAGTGGCGACCTGGCGACCGTGAGTCTGGATCTTTACTCAACCGTGATCTCTTTCTCATGCGCCTTTTAGAATTTCCAGGTCTATTCCATAGTGGACCGTCCTCCTCAAGTGTTGTAGGTCTACCGTATCCCACACTTGAGTCTTTTTTTTTTTTTCATTTCTTTGTGTCTTTTTAATCAGATAAGTGCATCAGTGTTGGGGATTAGCCCACAGCTGACAGTTCCAGTTGGTCATTCAACCTAAGGATTCTGGAACACAAAACCCAATGAGTTGGAGTCTTTCACCAATGTCACACAGAATTAAGCTGGTACCTCCAAGATTCACAGAGGCCCTTGTTGCTGTTCTGAGCGCCATTGCCCACGGAGTGCCCCGAGGAGGCTAACCAATTTCCCACTAAGACATGCATTCTGAGTTGAGCAATAGGCTAGGAATTCAAAAAGCAGCAAAACTTTTATTTTTTGATGGAATAAAAAAGGGGGAATTGCAGTAAATTCTTTAGACTGGTGGAATTCCTTTTCCATATTGAAAATGTCAATAGAAAAAAAAAGAACTGGAAAGTATTTTGCAATAGCTAACAGCAACATCTGCTTCAGCTGGAATTGAAAGAATTTTCTCACATTCAACATTGTGCATTCTAAATTAAGAAATAGGCTAGGAATTAAAAAAACAGCAAAACTTTTATTTTTGTTCAAACTGTTGAACAAGTAATATCTCATTGCATGCTTTTTTTTTTTTTAATTCAATTAAATTTACTCAGGAATTGATGTTTTTCAATCAATGTATTATTTTGAGTCTTTCATGATTCAAATTTAATGGGAAAGTTGTAGTTTTTTTTTAAACTACACCAGTAATATAATGACTAACACTTTTTCTGCTTTATGCATGTTGTACACATTCAGATTTATCAGAATTATTAACACAGCAATCAGACATCTGTGATTTGCTTGCGTTAACTGTTCATCACATCACATAACGTTAATTACATCAGAATATTTGAAAATTACATCGCCTGAAGACTTGTTTCCACATGAGAATATTCCTTCCACACAAACCTATTTCCATGTGTTATGAGAACAACATTCCCTCCACAGAATTCACTTTAGAGACACTCTCTCTCTCTGTGTCTTTCTCTCTGGTGATTCAGATTTATTTTTAAATGTATGAAAAATCTTTTTTGAATACAGAATATGATTTGCATATCAGTAATTATTGAGAAATTTAGTAGACACAAATCAGTAAAGATAATGCATGGCATTAAGAAATATCATTATTTCCTTATTACATTCTCATTCATTCTGTTATTCAGCGTCACTCAAATTTTTTAAATATATACCGTCAAGTCAATCATGAAGAAGAGTGTTATGTTTCATGTTTATGTTGAAAAATGAAGAGGCATTTTAAAGTTGAACTGAAACATGTCAGTAATGTAAATCAAATAAATCAATTTTTTTTAAATCATTTTTTTCAAACCCTGATTCCCACTGAATGAAAATGGCATGGGTTCATATACGAGGGTTGTACCGAAAGTAATGCAAATGTAGGTATAACTTTTTCATTAACTGACAGAGGTCGTTCAAATTGCACATGTTGGTAGAGTAACTCTTTCTCTATTCAAAGGTATTACGTAATATAATCTCCATCACAAGCGATGCATTTGCGTCATCATTGAACTCAACTCTCAAATCCTCTTTGCATTTGCGTCATCGTTGAACCCAACTCTCAAATCCTCTTTGAAAAAATTCAGGTGTAGACTGTTGTGTTGTAACCACTTCTTAACAGCCACTTTCACTTCATCTGTGCCATCAGATTGTTGTCCCCGGAGACTGTTCTTCGTTTGACCAAACAGGTGGCAGTCTGAGGGCACCAGATCTGGGCTGTATGGTGGATGAGGGACCACCGACCAGCCTAATTTGCTGATCTCCTGATTCGTTGCCAAATATGTGTATGGTCTCACACTGTCATGGTAAATGTGGATCCTTTTCAGATTCTTGTTCGGTATCTTCCTCCTCATGGCTTCTCAAAGCTTCTTGAGTGTCTCACTGTATCGCTCACTGGTCACGGTATGGCCACGTTTCAGAGAATCGAGGAAAATGACACCCCTGTCATCCCAAAAAAACAGTCGCCTTGACTTTCTGTGCTGGTCGCTGGGTCTTGAACTTTTAGGCCATGGTGAACAGGTGTGACGCCATTCCGTGGATTGATTCTTCATTTCCGGATTGTAAAGATATGCCCACGTTTCATCCTGTCACCAGGTCGAAAAAAAATTTGTCTTCATTGGCTTCAAACGCATCCAGCAGATCACAGCAGACTTCCACCCTTCTTTTCTTCAAATCTGCAATGAAGAAGGGTTACTATAGAGGAAGAGTTATTCTACTAACATGTGTAATTTGAATGACCTCTGTCAGTTAATAAAAAAATTATGCCTGCTTTTGCATTACTTTCGGTACAACCCTCTATTACAATTCCAGCTTTAGCAATTTCACGAATGACCAGTCTGACATCTTTTTGTGCTGATTTGCATGCCCTGGCTACAGAAGACATCCAGAGCTAGCTCTCATTACTTTTGACAAATTTTTATTTTTTTAAATTATAGTCCACTTAAATGTTCTTGTATTTCTCATTGTTTGATCTTTAAATGATTAAAATGCTAAATAATGGAACATGTGATACAGCAGGTACCATTTTTATCAGCGTATAACGCACACTTTGTTTCCTAAAATTTAGTGCTGAAATTCTACCTGTGTGTTATATGTGTATACCACTTTTTCTTTTCTTTTAATTTAAACTTTGGTGAAATTAATACTGCTGCAGAGTGCGACACATCTTGAAGTTACCAAATGTTTATGGTTTGGTATCACTTTACTCTAACTGCAGATGCTTCTCTAATTCATATCTCTTTTGTTTTCAAACGGATCTTGTTAAAACTGGTATCAATACAATCTTCAGTTCTTCGAAAAGAAGATTCGCACAAAAAAATTTGAGATAGACTCCTGATTTACCTTTTTTAAGTGCCTGAAAGTAACCTCACTTGCTTCAGCAGCAAACGCAAGCTGCGACATTAAGCCTAAGGGTCTGCTCTTGTTAAGTTACTTTCACGGCACAACCTGTTTTAAGCAGCAGCTGCTCGGGGAAATTATGACGAAACTTCCAGTGATGTCCGAACTCCATGGCCGACGGTTAAGTGATTAAAATCGTTAGTGTATGCTTGGTCTTATCGTGTTGGTTCAAGGCTATAATTTCTGGTGACGATGACCATGCATAATCGGCAAATGGCGTCTGTTTAAGGAACCCAGACTTCTGGCTGTTTTTATTTTTTTAGTCTGTCTCATCACTTTCCAAGATAGCAGTGATTCTGATTAAAATTTTTATAACAGGTCTAATATCCATTTTTTTTTTCATTCAAACAGATGCTTTTTCTTTTGTATTATTTGCCTTATAAGTGGTATAAATATTAATAAACATGTGCAATGAGTTATCTAAAAAATGTTCAGAGCTTCCAAGTCATTTATTTTAAATGTAAATTTATTTTACTCAAACTTCCTTCTTAAAATTAGGGTGCGTGTTATAAGTTGATAAATATGGTATATGGTAAACAAGTATGGTAGCTATCAGTTTATTGGCTTGAGAAATTTTGCAAAATTTTCACTCATCAGTGGATGGTTTTTTCATGGCTCGCAGCAGAGAACAAAATGAATACTAAAACAGTACAATTTAAATATCAGTATGACTTGACTAAACAAATAAGAATGGTTAAGTACAGAGAGTTTTCTGAAGTCACAAAATATGTTGGTTGGGCATGTAGCATTTTGGAGGAGGAAAAATATGCTCAGCATCATCAAAAAGACAAAGATGCAGACACTAATCTATCCGCCTCACAGCTCCAATACTTGGGATCAATACTCTATGTTCTAGCTGCCCCTTACATCCTCAAGAACACCCTAAGAAAGGCAAGCCTTGGTGTAGGGATAAGGTCTTCTACCTCCATATATGGTATGCTTACAAGATACTCTGACAGATCTCCAATAACCAATGAGGCTGGTGTTTATTCCATACTGCTATTATACTCTGTTACTCAACAATATTACATCAGAATCACTAAATCAATGGTGGTTACATTCTAGTTCTAAACTGAATTTCCAGGTTTCTGTGCTCAATCTAACCTGACATTCTAGGTTTCCAGCTATGTAAATTGTGCCAAGACAGGCAAACAATTTGGTATATTGTTTAAAACATATTTTCCCCCTTTTTACAGCTTTTTAAATTGTGCTGTTACCTGTAAACTGTATATTAAATTGTTTAAAATGATAAGCCATAATTTTTTCCCTCGCATTAATTAATAACTGCTAAAGAATTATGTAGTACTGCCGTATACTTTGCAGTTTTCACCAGTCTTGCTGGTTCACATATGTTAGGTCACAAGGATGAATTTCTGACCAATGTGCATTGCATTTCTGATGTTTTCTTGTTGTATTTTTCTGGAGGGAGGGGGGGTAACAATTACTGTGAGTAACACAATGGGCTATAAGCAGTATCCCATCCCTAATGTAAGACCACTGGTTGGACTCCAGGAAAAGAACTGTCTGAACACTACGCAACTCTGTCCACTTCATTGTTTTCCTCGCACAGGAGTCGGGACTGCTTTGTTGTGCTTTGCGTTTAAATTGAGGATTAGTGAAATTTGTTTTCCATCGGAGAGCAGAATACTCCATGGAAAACCAGAAGGTTTTTAAAAATGTTACTTACTTTTAGAAGCTAACATAAGTGGATCTGAAAAATTAAAGCCATTAATGACAGGCAAATCTTAAAATCCTGGATAATTTTTCTTGAGTACAATGTCTACCCATCGACCATCAATCAAATAAAAATACCTGTATAACCGACATGATCAGTGCATGTCTTACCACAAACCCCGTAAGTAACGCATCTCCTCGGCACACAAATAACTTCTATGTCTTTTTCCACAGTACCCTGGTTTCACTGCCATACATCAGAATGGGAACAATTACGCTTCCATACATAGCCATTTGAGACTTCCTTGAGAACCCATCATTCCTGTGAAATCCTCCTAAGGCAGCTATGACTTTCAATGAAGAATTCGCTCTCCTATTAATTTCGCCATCTAATTTGTTCTCTGTCAAACATACTTCCTAAATATACAAACTCATTCACCTGGGCAATCTCTGTGCCATTATTAAGACTTACCTTGCATTCAGTACGAACAGTTCCTCTCTCAAAAACCATAACTTTGGTTTTTCCCTTATTTATATACTCTGTTTGAATTTCATACATCCGGGACAACATACTCTGCAACTCACTTTTGCTGTCTGCCAACAGGATGGTGTCATCAGCATACAGCAATCTGCACCTACGGATATCACCAAGACATAAACCAGTATTATCCATTTTGGCATCATGCATGCATGCATACATCCATAAATATGTTAAACAGGCAGGGTGACATTACACAACCTTGCTTGACTCCTTCACCAATAGAAAACCATTTCAATAAAACACCATTCACTCGTACATAAGCTCTGCTGCCAGCGTACATGGCTTTCACACTATGAAGTAAATTCCCAGTAATACCATATTTATTCAGTACCTTCCACCGAAGAGTCCTATTTTTACTTTGTCGTGAGCTTTTTCTAAATATATGAAGGCTGCAAACACTTTTTTACCAACAGACAGATACTGTTTAATCACCATGCGTAAAGCAAAAATTTGATTAGTGCAGCCCTTACCAGGCATAAAACTACTCTGTACATCCCACACTTTCTCTGACATAAGACCGCATACCCTATCAGTAATGACCTTCCCAAACACTTTTCCTGGCACACTCAGCAAACTGATACCACAATAGCTCTTGCATTCAGTCTGATCACCTTGTCCCTTGTACAAGGGAATAATGATAACATTGCTCCAATCCTGAGGGGCCATTCCTAGCTCTCAACATAACTGGCAAATTTCAGTTAAGCATTCAATCACAGAGTCGCCACCATATTTTAGCATCTCAGCGGATACGCCATTTACTCCCGAAGCCTTACCATTCTGAAGAGATTTTAGAGCTCTACACACCTCTTCTCTTGAGATCCCTCCAGTGCTTCCCTCCTTCACTATGACATCATCTGCTCTGCCTCAGAATCACCTTTGCTTTCTTGATCTAATAACTCACAGAAGCATTCACCCCATCTTTTGCTTAGCTCATTGGGCTCCCATGTTATTTCTCCAGCCCTATTCTTTACACAACCTAGAATTTTATATCCCCTATTTTTCCTATGTCTTATGTACTTCCATAATGTTTTTTCTATCCTTCCAAAAAGCCAAATCATGCCTTTCCTCCTTTTCTTTTCTATCTTTTGCCTTACTCTGGCGAAGCAGGTTTGCTGCCTCACACTTCTTACAGTAATATTCTTCCTCTGAGACTCTACCTTGCAGCATCCCTAAGTATACTTCCTTCTTTCTCTTTACTGCTTCTTTTAACCACCCTGTTCCACCAAGCATCGCCTTTAAAGTTACCCACTGTTGCAGTACCACAGACCTCTTCAGCGGCAGTGACAACACAGTTCTTAAAACATGTTCACTTCTTTTCTGCATCCCTCTCGCACGCGTTCAACTCATTCAGACAGTCACTGAGTAAATCAGGGTAACGCTGATGTTTTTCAGACCACCTTTCAACCTTTATTCTTTTCACCACAGGCATCTTCTTGTACCTCCTTCTCCAACCAACATTCAGTTTCACCCATGACACTAACAGGTGATGATCAGAGCCAACAGCTGCACCTCTCATCACACAGGTATCAAAAACTACACTGCTGGCCACTCAAAATGCAACACCAAGAAGGACACGAGATAGCAAAGCCAGATTTACTGGACACATAACAACAGATACAAAGATGAAACGATTAAGCTTGCAGGCCTGTGCGACTTGCGGAACACGCAGACATCAATAGTTCGTGTGGCCCCCATTGCTGGCAATAACGGCCGCTACACGCCGCGGTATCGAACGAAAGAGCCTTTGGATGTGGGCTTAAGGTATGTCGGTCTAGGTTGCTTCCACACGTTGCCACAGTTCATCAGGCGTAGCCGTGGGTGGTGCTTGCCAGGCCACTCGGTTGCCGATCAGCGACCAGACGTGTTCGATGGCAACATATCAGGAGAACAGGCGGACCACGGCAGCACTGACAGCTGGTGGGGCGTGAAGAATTGTTGCACAATGCGTGCCACGTGAGAGCGTGCATTGTCCTGTTGAAATGTGGCCGCTGGCAGGTCCTGCAGGTAAGAGGATGACTACAGGCTCCAAAATGTCGGACATGTAGCAGTGGCTGTTAAGTGTACTGCCGATGTGTACCAGAGGGGTGCAGGTGTCGTATCCTGCACCCCAAAACATTACGCCTGGTGACGGACTGGTATGGCGATGCATAATGCAGGTGTCATACAGTCTCTAGCCGCGGTGCCGCCGCACACGGATCCGACCATCGTGGTGTTGCAGGCAAAAGCAGGATTCGTCGGAGAAAACAATGTCGTATCATTCCGTAGTCCAGGTGCGGCGTTATGCGCCCACTGCCGCCGCACTCGCTAGTGGTGTAACTTCAATGGTAATCAGAGCAATGAGCGCTGTGCAACAAGTCCCCGCTCCTGCAGACGACGTCGAACGGTACATGCTGACACAGGTTGTTGTGCAACACACCCTAATTCCTGCACTAACGTTCGTTATGTGGCGGTGCGAGCTGTCAATGCCTGCTGCCTAACCTGCCGTTCTTCTCGTTCTGTGGTGTTACGCAGCTGCCGCAATCTTCACGTCGGTCCATCCGTCCCTCCTGCACCCACCAAATCCATACTCGCCTCATTGTGGCTGGATGTCGTCCCACACGGGCGGCGATGTCTCGGTACGATAAACTGCTGTTGTGATAAGCCACTATTAGTCCTCTGTCGAACTCTGAAACGTGCTGGAATAACTGCCGTATTCTGCGACGAGGCATCAGGAAGCTTCCCACGCATAGGTCCAGCAGCACAACACACTTCCACTAATTACACCCCGCCTTCTGTGCACCCTTCTTATAGTGCTTCTCGGTGGCGTGCCGGGCGCACATGATTTGCATAAGCCTTGCAATGCTAATCGTTTGCATGTCCTGTGGCGAGCGATGTATGCTGTGAATTTCAGGCCAATCGGATGCTTCCTTCTTGGTGTTGCATTTTGGGTGGCCAGCAGTGTAAGTGTTTCAGACGCTGATCATAAACAACAAAATCTGTTGCACTCTTTTGTCCTAGAGTATGATTTTCCCAAGTGTATGTGTGGATATACTTGTGGTTGAAAAACATATTAGGTGCCCTCACTCTATTTTCGACGCAGTTTAAACTTATTTAGATTCGCATGTAGCATTTTATTCGCATTCTTTTGCAAAATTTTATTCAGATTCAGCACAGCAACAGTAGTCGAAATGAACAAGCACCAAGTTAATACTGACTTCATAAGATAAGAAGATACTCTATTCTTACAATTTAAGATCAGTTCAAGAAGTTATTTTTGAGTAATTAATTTACGTACGAATAAGCTTTTAATACTTACTTTAAACATGCGAAATAGAAATATATCATACATATTGCAAAAATATTTATATAATTAATAACGTTATGTTACCATGTTATGCAGTTTGAGCTAGGCATAAGGAATGTTTGAACTACATATGCTAACCCTAATCTCCTAGCTTACTATTTCTAAAGGCTGTTTAGGACCTAAAATCCTCTAAACCATAAATTATTTATATATACCAAGTTTTATTCAGCATTTGGAAACAGTTCTGCACCTGTTTCCTTTGTGTATAGGCAGCATAGATGTATGCTGCTTTTGCACAAATGCAATGGGTTAGCAATGTTTACTCAGGCCTAACCTCCAAACAACGGCCACTATTTTCTGGCTCGAGCACTGACTGTTATTCGAAGGTTTCACTGTGTTTGAAAAGATTACTTTCATGAACATGGAAAAAACAAACAAAAATGAGGTATAACTGCAGTCGTAAATGATCCTTGAGATGTTTACGTGCATTCAAAGCGGCTCATCATGGTCTTGTATGGAAGCTGTATGATGAGAGAGTGAGGATTTCCATCAACCATCCTCGCTTACCAGCTCGCTGTCCATTGAGTGCATTGGTGGCTGGCCCGAGAATATACAGAGCAGAAAAAGTACACAGAAATAAACGGCAGGTTGATGATGTCTCTAGTCACCCCACTGGTTACTACACATCACTTGCTTTCATTCCCCATGTTCAGTGGCCCCTCTTTTGAAAGGCACGGCAACAAGCTGTTGTCACGTGGTGTCTACTGACTAATATGCAGCTCGAGTCTACTAAACTAGTCTCAAGTGAGAGAGCTCTGTAATGGAAAGGAAGTGTTTGTGTTCAGATAAGTTTTTTGAAGTTTCAACATGTGTTCTATTTTGTGTTTTAATTTACTATTCAGTACATGTAGTGTTGTGCTCTGGTATATGATCTGAAAGAATGGTGCGTAATCATGCTCGAAGTAATTCAAAACATGTCGATGTTAGTGATTCTTGTGACTATTATTTAATATTTTCCAAAAGCCATTTGACATAATTATAGCGAGAAAGAAAAACATGTATCAAAAAGATGGCCTACTCCTTTGCTACCTAACTTGATCCAGTTCCAAAAAAAAAGAGGTAAACTAGTAAAACTGAGTGAGGTTTTTTTAGCCTGTAAATATGCATATATATATATACACTGAAGTGCCAGAAAAACTGGTACACTAGTCTAATACTTGGTAAGTCCCCCACAGGAGTGCAGGACTGCAGAAATATGACAGGCATGGACTCCACTAGCTTCTGGAAATATGCTGTAGGCAATGCACACCATACTTCCTACAGAGCGTTCCACAATTCGGGTGTATTACGAGGTCTCTGATTCCTGTCTTCGATAGCGCGTTGCATGGTATCACAGATGTGTTCTATCACGTTCAGATCTGGGGACTTGGGTGGGAATGGCAACACACCAAACTCATATGAATGCTCCTCTAACCATAATGTGGTGTCTCGACACTTTTGTGGAAGTGCATTGTCCTGTTGGAACAGGCCCAACCTATCGGCATGAATTTAGGACATGAACGGGAGTACCTCGTCAGAAAGGATGTGCACATAGCGTTGGCCGGTCACAGACGTTTGTAAATGTACCAGGGGTCCCAGTGAAGTCCAGCTAAACACACCCCATGCCATTATGGACCCGCCACCAGCCGGTACAGTTCCCTGTTGACAGGCGGGATCCACGGCTTCATGGGGTCTGCGCCACACACGAATCCTTCCATCTGCCCGATACAGTTGGAAATGCGACTCGTCAGACCAGGCTACCTGTTTCCAGTTATCAAGTGTCCAGTGGCGGTGCTGCCGTGCCCAAGCGAGGCGCATAGCTTTGTGTCGTGAAGCCATTAAGGGGACTCAAGTTGGGCATCAGCTCCCAAAGCCCATATCGTGCAGGGTAGGTTGCACACTCCGGACGCTGATGCTTGTTGAGGCTCCAGCATTGAATTCCGATGATACCTGCGAGAGTGTTGCACGCCTATCGCGTGAAACGATTCTTGACAGCTAACAATGGTCACATTCACCCTATGTCTTTTTACGGCCACACTGGTATTGTAGGTTGGAGGATTTGCCGGAATTCTTGTAGTCATGGTACACCCTTGCAATGGTCGTCCCTGAAAATCCGAACTTCGTTTTTACCTCCAAAATACTATGGCCCATCTCACGAATGCCAACTATGACACTGCGTTGAAAATTGCCTAAATCGTTATTACTTTTCATTCTCGTGCCGAAAACAGCTCTAACAGCTGGCAAGGATGTCTGCCGCTTTATATACGCACTGGCGGACACAATCGAATATGCGCATAGGTGACATTGCTATGTATTTTGCATAAGCTCGTCTGTACCAGTTTTTCTGGCACTTCATGTGTGTGTGTGTGTGTGTGTGTATATATATATATATATATATATATCATCATTGTCAACCATTATCAATCCACTGCTGGACGAAGGTCTCCCCAAGTTTCCTCCACAACGGTCTATCTTGTGCCAGTCTCCTCCATGTCACTCCCGCATACTTTCAAATTTCATCCACCCATCTTCCATGTGGTCTTCTTCTGGGTCTTTTCCTGTCCCTTGGAATCCAATCTAAAATTTCGGCTGTCCATCGATGGTCTGTCCTTCTGGCAGTATGTCCAGCCCATTGCCATTTCAGGGATTTAACTCTGATCATGATGTCTTCCACTCTTGTCATTTTTCGGATCCACGTGTTCCTCTTCTTATCTCTCCTGGTTACACCAAGCATGCACCTCTCCATGCTGCTTTGAGTTTGTCTGCAGCCTTTGTATGTCTCTTTTAGCTAAGGTCCACGTCTCTGCACCATACGTAAGCACTGAAAGGATGCATTGATCAAACACTTTTCTTTTAAGACAAAATGGCATATTGCTCTTGAAAATTATGCTGTTTCTTCCAAAAGCTCTCCAGGCAAGTTTTGTACGCCGATTAATTTCTTCACCAATGTGACCCTCACTTGATATCTGCTGTCCAAGATAAACGTACGTGTCTGTTATCTCCAGCTTTTCTCCATCAATCGATAAATCTTCATTTCTTGTAAAAGCATTGAACATCACTTTTGTCTTCTGAAAGTTCATTTTTAATCCCACTTCTTTACTCTTGTCAGCAAGTTCCTGCATCATACTCTGTAGCTCTGATGGGGTAGTTGCAAAAATGACTATGTCATCAGCAAAACGAAGGTGGGTTATATAATCTCCATTAATCTTTATGCCTTTGTTTTCCCAGTTCAGTGATTGAAAGACATTTTCCAATGTAGAATTAAAGAGCTTCGGAGATATGGTGTCACCTTGTCTCACTCCTTTTCCAATTTTTGTGTGTGTTGTATTTTCAAATAACAGAATCTTTGCACTTGCATTTTCATAGATGTTATTAATAATATTAATGTATGCATCTTCAATACCGCAGGATTTCAGAGCCATTGCAACTGCTGATGGTTTCACCGAATCAAAGGCTTTTTCATAATCGATAAAAGCCATGCACAATGGAAGTTCATATTCCCTCGCTCTTTCAATTAGTTCTCTCAGTACGTGGATATGATCTATTGTGCTGTAGCCACTCCTGAATCCAGCTTGTTCTCTCGGTTGAGCCATGTCCAGTGTTACCTTCAAGCGGTGTGAAAGAACTTTAGTGAAGATTTTATAAACCACTGATAGGAGGCTGATAGGTCTGTGGTTCCTGAGATCCTCAATGTCACCTTTTTTATGTAGCAAGATCATTGTAGCGTTGTTCCAATCCTCAGGAATTTTCCCTTCATTAAGGCATCGGGTGAAAATTTGGGCGAGTACTGTTTCGATTTCTCCACTTGCTTCTTGTATGATGTCTACAGTAATTCCATCTTCTCCTGGAGCTTTTCCCCGCTTCATGTTCTTGATTGCATGTGCAACTTCTGCTGGAAGGACTGGAAGAACTCTGATACCTTTCATGATGCCTGGAGTACATGTATAATCCCTTTCATATAATTTGGAGTAGAAATCTTTCACTCTTGTCAAAATTTCACCTCTATTTCTTGTTACAGAACCATCTTCTTTTCTCAGTGCCATAATCTGTTTTTTTCCCTTACTGAGATGTCCCTTTGCTATCTTTAGGCTTTGGTTGTTTTCAATTGCTTTCCTTACTAGTTCACAGTTGAATTTCCTTACGTCTTCAGTGATACTTTTTCGTACTGTCTTGCATAGCTCTATATATTCCACTTTGGAAGTCCCATCTTCTTTATTTGTCCTCATCTCTCTTCTTTTTTGCATCAACATTTTGGTTTTTCCTGATAATTTGTTCACATGCAATTTGTTCTTAGACCCAGCTAATTTTGTTGCTGTTTCCATAAGAGCTTTGGTTACTTTTCTGTTAACTTCAGAAATATCCACTTCTTCCGATGTTAGGCCTTCTAAAGCAGAGAATCTGTTCTTCAGTTCCAATTTGAAGGTATTATGGTGTTTTTTAAGGTTGGTTATGTCAATACATTTTGTTTGTCTTATGAGCTTGCTACGTTCGAGTTTAGTGTTGAGGTGCATCTTACATCTCACCAATCTATGGTCACTGCCTGTGTTGAACTTGTTTAGCACACTGCAGTCTTCTATGACGAATTTTTTGTTACACATAATAAAATCAATTTCACTTGTCGTCCCATTTGGATGTCTCCATGTCCATTTCCTGTGTGGCTTTTTTCTTGAAAAAGGAGTTCAAGATGAAAAACCCTTCTGCCTCTGCAAACTCTACGAGAGTATTTCCACGCTGGTTTCTGTTGCCGTGACCGAATTTACCTACTGAAGTTTCATTCTGTTGCCGTTGCCCTATTTTTGCATTGAAATCTCCCATAATTATCTTCAAGTGCTGCTTACCTTTATTATTTAGATCACGAATTTCCTCATAAAATTCTTCAATTTCTTCTTCAGCATGACTTGTGGTGGGTGCATAAGTTTGAATAATCTGAGCCTGGTATCTTCTCGAGAGTTGGATAACGAGTCGTGCAGCTCTGTCAGAGGAACTTTCAACTTCTACAACTTTATCCTTCAGTTTCTTGTTTATTATAAATCCAACACCACTAGTTCTGCCAGTATCTGTCCTACGATAGTAGAAGAGATGTCCACTTTTCAGTTCAATGAGATCTTCTCCTTTTCTCCTTACCTCACTTAGCCCGACGATGTCCCACTTGATCCTTTGTAGTTCCTCTTCCAATTCAAGAAGCCTTGAATCAGAAGATAGGGAGCGTCCGTTATACGTAGCCAAGGTCAGCATCAGATGGCAGCCTAGTCCGGTCCTCCGGGGATTCTTAGCACCCTCTGCCTTCATGTTGCACTGGCCGCTGCCTTGGCCAGGTACATTCCAGCTGCCGGAGACTGAGGGCCAAGATTTAAGTTGTAGAGTCATTTTGGAGGGGTTTGGCCATAACTCACCACGCTGGCCAAACGGGTTGGTGAGTGTGGGATAGCATTTCCTCTAATCCCGATGGTATAGTTATACCACTATTGGCGGTCGTCAGAAATTCCTTCTTCTTTCATCAAAAGAACTTTAAGAAAAATTATTCTGAATAATAGAGTAAGGTTGGCAGATCTGCTTTAATTTTCTACACAGTTAATAATATGATTCTGACCAATCAAAGCCGTAAGGAAGTTGGCTAGAGGATGCCTATTAACTACCTAAAGGAACCTTAGTGCTATGGATATGACGGTCCTATTAAAACAAAAAATTAAATAATATAAACAAAATCACAAAAAAAGCTTAAAAATCTGTTTATAAAAAGAAAATAAAAACAAATAAAAAAGAAAACTAGTTATTCATCACTAGGATAGCTATACTAAAAATAGTAAAACCAACATTAAAATTAATAAGATTCTGATTAATCTATAGAAGCTCACTAAGGTGATTTAATACATGCAAAGATTATTAAATAAACTGCTCGTGTATTTTATAATATTTCTCATGTATTCTGGAGAGTTAATTCTGCTCATTCTGATCATTCAGATCCACAGTCTTAAGTTTATATATTTTTTCTCTGGTTAAAATCTCCGCGCGTTGGTTTCTTGCTGTATGAGGAGGCCATCAGCCCCACCCTCACTGCCCCCCAGCGTCTAGGAGTGGCGGAAGGGGTCAGCCATGTTCTCCTCTTGTGAGGAGAAAAGTTTTTGTCACACAAGAGGTAAGCTCTCTTCCTTGTTTTTGGGTTCTAGGTTTTATAAGTTCAATGTTTGTACTTTATGTACCTTTTCTCTGTCGTTTTTTAGCTTTTCAGCTTTTAAGCATTGGTTTGTCTGTTAACATTTATGCGGGTTTTAACTCTTACTTTTCTTTGTAACTTTGAGCGTCTTTTGGGGTACCTAGGAACAGAAGAAGGCTAAGCTTGTTCCTTTTCTATGCGCTGTCTATGCGCTGTTTTTTCAAAGTAGTTAAGTTCTTAATAACTAATTAATTATGCACTTAAAGCACTGCTGAAATACTTTGTACATATTGCAACTAACTGTTTAAGGTATATAACTTTCACAAAGTTTTCTTTAGTTAATTATTATCTTTAACTTATTCTCGTTTTTGAGCTGTCATAAGTTGTAGAGTAGGGGATTTTAGACTCAAGTTTTCTTTCAAAAATCTGTTCGTTATAAATTAACATTTCCTTTTTAATTGCAATGTAAAATTTGGATTTCTTTTGCATTGTTTTTCAGGTTTAAATTCTCTCTCAAACGAACTTGGAATTTCGTTATAGCTGAAAATCATTTCTATTTATTATGTCACTCTCACAGCTTGAGTTCTCTTTAATCTTCTTCTCTCTGTTTAATAGTAACAGATGAAGAGCATGGGTCGGGCCATGAAGGTTAATGGATGCAAGCGAAATTGTTAACTAGTGCTAGGTCATGCTACTCTACGGAGGACATGACTTATATATATATTTTTAAACTATTTTAGGTGGGAATGTTACTTGCATCTATGGCCTTGCTGAAACCCATTTCCAACTAGGTCTTTGTGGAAGTGAGAAAATGCAGAGTTTTTTGCTGGTCCTTGATAAAGCCAAGGCTCAGTATTCTCGACACCTTCTACATTCAGTTGTTTTATTTTATTTTTTTATCTTTTCTCCTTTTACTCACACAGGTAGATACATAACCTTTTCTATGTTGTACTAGGTGTAGTCAAAATTATATATGTATTTTTTTGCTTAGGTATCTTCTTTATAGAATGTGAATTCTGAATTTTTTCAAAACTGCTGCGTTGCGCGTTTTGATTTTCAGGTATTGTTTGGCACCCTTCGTTTTAAATTCTAAAATTTTTTCCTTAGTCTTCAGTTTTGCTCTTAAGTGAGATGTATACATATATATATATATACTTAAGAAACAAAACTGAAGACTAAGGAAAATTTTAGAATTTAAAACGAAAGGGTGCAAAATAACCTGAAAATCAAAACGCGCAACGCAGCAGTTTTGAAATTCAGAATTCACCTCTACTATAAAGATGCCTAAGCAAAAAAATACATATATAATTTTGACTCACACCTAGTACAACATAGAAAAGGTTATGTATCTACCTGCGTGAGTAAAGGAGAAAAGAAAAAAAGAAAATAAAACAACTGAATGTAGAAGGTGTCGAGAATACTGAGCCTTGGCTTTATCAAGGACCAGCAAAAACTCTGCATTTTCTCACTTCCACAAAGACCTAGTTGGAAATGGGTTTCTGCAAGGCCATAGATGCAAGTAACATTCCCACCTAAAATAGTTTAAAAAATATATATATAAGTCATGTCCTCCGTAAAGTAGCATGACCTTATACTAGTTTAACAATTTCGCATGCATCCATTAGCCTTCATGGCTCTACCCATGCTCTTCATCTGTTACTATTAAACAGAGAAAGATTAAAGAGAACTCAAGCTGTGAGAGTGACATAATAAATAGAAATGATTTTCAGCTATAACGAATTCCAAGTTCGTTTGAGAAAATTTAAACCTGAAAAACAAATTTTACATTGCAATTAAAAAAGGAAATGTTAATTTATAGCGAACAGATTTTGAAAGAAAACTTGAGTCTAAAACCCCCCTACTCTACAACTTATGACAGCACGAAAACGAGAATAAGTTAAAGATAATAATTAACTAAAGAAAACTTTGTGAAAGTTATATACCTTAAACAGTTAGTTGCAATATGTACAAAGTATTTCAGCAGTGCTTTAAGTGCATAATTAATTAGTTATTAAGAACTTAACTACTTTGAAAAACAGCGCATAGACAAGCGCATAGAAAAAGGAACAAGCTTAGCCATCTTCTGTTCAGGTACCACAAAAAGAACGCTCAAAGTTACAAAGAAAAGTAAGAGTTAAAACCCGCATAATGTTAACAGAACAAACCAATGCTTAAAAGCTGAAGCTAAAAACGACAGAGAAAAGCATGAAGTACAAAGCATTGAACTTATAAAACCTAGAACTAAAACAAAGGAAGAAAACTTACCTCTTGAGTTACAAAAACTTTTTCTCCTCACAAGAGGAGAAATGGCTGACCTCTTCCGCGCCACTCCCCTAGGCGCTGGGGGCGAGTGAGGTGGGGCTGATGTCCTCATACAGCAAGAAACCAACGCGGGAGATTTTAACCAGAGAAAAAAATATATAAACTTAAGACTGTGGATCTGTATGATCAGAATGGAGCAGAATTAACTCTCAGAATACATGAAAATATTATAAAATACACGACAGATTTATTTAATAATCTTTGCATGTATTAAATCACCTTAGTGAGCTTCTATAGATTAATCAGAATCTTATTAATTTTAATGTTGAGTTTTACTATTTTTAGTATAGCTATCCTAGTGATGAATAACTGGTTTTCTTTTTTATTTGTTTTTATTTTCTTTTATAAACAGATTTTTAAGCTTTTTTTGTGATTTTGTTTATATTATTTAATTTTTTGTTTTAATAGGACCGTCATATCCATAGCACTAAGGTTCCTTTAGGTAGTTAATAGGCATCCTCTAGCCAACTTCCTGCGGCTTTGATTGGTCAGAATCATATTATTAACTGTGTAGAAAATTAAAGCAGATCTGCCAACCTTACTCTATTATTCAGAATAATTTTCTTAAAATTCTTTTGATGAAAGAAGAAGGAATTTCGTTCTCTAGAAAACTTTCTAATAGTATATTAATGTGGTAATTGAAGTCCAAATTGTTGCTGCAAATTCTTGAAATTCTTAGGACCTGAGAAATTAGTACATTCTCAATTACTTTGGTTGAAATGTTATTATTCCAGTGCAGATATTTAATTACTTTGAAAGGAAAATTAACTCTTTTTATCAAAGAGGCTAATAGATGGGTTACCTCTGTTGAGCTTAATGCTTAAGTCTAGGAACTCAAGTTCCTGATTACTGTGGTTGGTTTTACATAAGTCAAGGAGAGGCTGTGATGTTACGCATCACCTGACCTTACATCCCATATATATATATATATGGGATGTAAGGTCAGGTGATATATATATATATGAGATGTATACATATATATATATATATATATATATATATATATATGTGTGTGGATGTAAGGTCAGGTGATATATATATATGGGATGTAAGGTCAGGTGATGCGTAACATCACAGCCTCTCCTTGACAAATGTCAACCCCGCCTTCTCGTGGTACATCCTGTTCCCACTAAAGGGGCTCTGACGACCGCCAATAGCGGTATAACTATACCATCGGGATTAGAGGAAATGCTATCCCACACTCACCAACCCGCTTGGCCAGCGTGGTGAGTTATGGCCAAACCCCTCCAAAATGACTCCACAACTTAAATCTTGGCCCTCAGTCTCCGGCAGCTGGAATGTACCTGGCCAAGGCAGCGGCCAGTGCGACATGAAGGCAGAGGGTGCTAAGAATCCCCGGAGGACCGGACTAGGCTGCCATCTGATGCTGACCTTAGCTACGTATAATGGGCGCTCCCTATCTTCTGATTCAAGGCTTCTTGAATTGGAAGAGGAACTACAAAGGATCAAGTGGGACATCGTCGGGTTAAGTGAGGTAAGGAGAAAAGGAGAAGATCTCATTGAACTGAAAAGTGGACATCTCTTCTACTATCATGGGACAGATACTGGCAGAACTAGTGGTGCTGGATTTATAATAAACAAGAAACTGAAGGATAAAGTTGTAGAAGTTGAAAGTTCCTCTGACAGAGCTGCACGACTCGTTATCCAACTCTCGAGAAGATACCGGGTTCAGATTATTCAAACTTGTGCACCAACCACAAGTCATCCTGAAGAAGAAATTGAAGAATTTTATGAGGAAATTCGTGATCTAAATAATAAAGGTAAGCAGCACTTGAAGATAATTATGGGAGATTTCAGTGCAAAAATAGGGCAACGGCAACCGAATGAAACTTCAGTAGGTAAATTCGGTCACGGCAACAGAAACCAGCGTGGAAATACTCTCGTAGAGTTTGCAGAGGCAGAAGGGTTTTTCATCTTGAACTCCTTTTTCAAGAAAAAGCCACACAGGAAATGGACATGGAGACATCCAAATGGGATGACCAGTGAAATTGATTTTATTATGTGTAACAAAAAATTCGTCATAGAAGACTGCAGTGTGCTAAACAAGTTCAACACAGGCAGTGACCATAGATTGGTGAGATGTAAGATGCACCTCAACACTAAACTCGAACGTAGCAAGCTCATAAGACAAACAAAATGTATTGACATAACCAACCTTAAAAAACACCATAATACCTTCAAATTGGAACTGAAGAACAGATTCTCTGCTTTAGAAGGCCTAACATCGGAAGAAGTGGATATTTCTGAAGTTAACAGAAAAGTAACCAAAGCTCTTATGGAAACAGCAACAAAATTAGCTGGGTCTAAGAACAAATTGCATGTGAACAAATTATCAGGAAAAACCAAAATGTTGATGCAAAAAAGAAGAGAGATGAGGACAACTAAAGAAGATGTGACTTCCAAAGTGGAATATATAGAGCTATGCAAGACAGTATGAAAAAGTATCACTGAAGACATAAGGAAATTGAACTGTGAACTAGTAAGGAAAGCAATTGAAAACAACCAAAGCCTAAAGATAGCAAAGGGACATCTCAGTAAGGGAAAAAAATAGATTATGGCACTGAGAAAAGAAGATGGTTCTGTAACAAGAAATAGAGGTGAAATTTTGACAAGAGTGAAATATTTCTACTCCAAATTATATGAAAGGGATGATACATGTACTCCAGGCATCATGAAAGGTACCAGAGTTCTTCCACTCCTTCCAGCAGAAGTTGCACATGCAATCAAGAACATGAAGCGGGGAAAAGCTCCAGGAGAAGATGGAATTACTGTAGACATCATACAAAAAGCAAGTGGAGAAATCGAAACAGTACTCGCCCAAATTTTCACTCGATGCCTTAATGAAGGGAAGGTTAGATTGGAACAACGCTACAATGATCCTGCTACATAAAAAAGGTGACATTGAGGATCTCAGGAACTACAAACCTATCAGCCTCCTATCAGTGGTTTATAAAATCTTCACTAAAGTTCTTTCACACCGCTTAAAGGTAACACTGGACATGGCTCAACCGAGAGAACAAGCTGGATTCAGGAGTGGCTACAGCACAATAGATCATATCCACGTACTGAGAGAACTAATTGAAAGAGCAAGGGAATATGAACTTCCATTGTGCATGGCTTTTATGGATTATGAAAAAGCCTTTGATTCGGTGAAACCATCAGCAGTTACAATGGCTCTGAAATCCTGCGGTATTGAAGATGCATACATTAATATTATTCATATCATCTATGAAAATGCAAGTGCAAAGATTCGGCTGTTTGAAAATACAACACACATAAAAATTGGAAAGGGAGTGAGACAAGGTGACACCATATCTCCGAAGCTCTTTAATTCTACATTGGAAAATGTCTTTCAATCACTGAACTGGGAAAACAAAGGCATAAAGATTAATGGAGATTATCTAACCCACCTTCGTTTTGCTGATGACATAGTCATTTTTGCAACTACCCTATCAGAGCTGCAGAGTATGATCCAGGAACTAGCTGACAAGAGTAAAGAAGTATGATTAAAAAATGAACTTTCAGAAGACAAAAGTGATGTTCAATGCTTTTACAAGAAATGAAGATTTATCGATTGATGGAGAAAAGCTGGAGATATCAGACACGTACATTTATCTTGGACAGCAGATATCAAGTGAGGGTCACATTGATGAAGAAATAAATCATCGTACAAAACTTGCCTGGAGAGCTTTTGGAAGAAACAGCATAATTTTCAAGAGCAATATGCCATTATGTCTTTAAAGAAAAATGTTTGATCAATGCATCCTTCCAGTGCTTACGTATGGTGCAGAGACATGTACCTTAACTAAAAGAGACATACAAAGGCTGCAGACAACTCAAAGTAGCATGGAGAGGTGCATGCTTGGTGTAAGCAGGAGAGATAAGAAAAGGAACTCGTGGATCCGAAAAATGACAAGAGTGGAAGACATCATGATCAGAGTTAAATCCCTGAAATGGCAATGGGCTGGACATACTGCCAGAAGGATAGACCATCGATGGACAGCCGAAACTTTAGATTGAATTCCAAGGGACAGGAAAAGACCCAGAAGAAGACCACATGGGAGATGGATGGATGAAATTCGAAAGTATGCAGGAGTGACATGGAGGAGACTGGCACAAGACAGACCGTTGTGTAAAAACTTGGGGAGACCTTTATCCAGCAGTGGATTGATAATGGTTGGCAGTGATGATGATGATATGTATATATATACATGCATACACACTCAAATAGATGTATACTCTGTGGGAGTAAAAAACTAAACAAGTTAATATTCTTGGCTATGTTTATTTTGTGTGCAAAATAATGTTTAGAGCAGTGAAATAGTTATTAACTTAAACAATTTAGGGAATGTTTTAAGAAAAAGTCTTCAACAAAACTATAAAGCATTGCCGCAGCAATTTCTCTCAAAGAATTTGGAAAATCTGAAACAAGAAGAGTTTCTCTGTAAGCAAAGCCTGTAAATTAAATACAGAAAACGCAATACCATGATAAAAAGAAATTGGCGTGCAATGATGTGTTTAATAGACACAAAATGCTTTTCAGCACTTTAAGAACTGCCTTTCTGTGGTCAGAGTGAAGTAGAAAAATCTCTCAATAAAGGAACTTATAGAAAAATGAGAAACTGAATTATTACTTAGTGTGAAAAGATCTTTGTGAGACTTTACTGGAAATCTCCAAACTTGCAAACTTAATTATGAGCATCCCCACTTCAATGCCTCAGACTAAACAAGTTAATATTCTGTTATTTGGCAGAAAGGAGCTACTCCTGTGTCAGTAAGGTACATTTTGATTTATTTTTTTTATTATGTTATTTATTTTGTTTGATTTCTGTGCATTCAGCTTTAGGATATACAGTATTTATTTTTTAAGATTTTCATATATCCTTTCCAAAGCCTTCTCACGTTCCATTACATCCCTTTACATCCTACAACCATAAAAAGGAGTCACCACTGCTCGAATCACTGGTTTCGTTTCACACCCACAAAGGTATTGGCATGCGAAAGACGCATACATAAATTATCTACAAAGAGTATCAGAGTACTCCCTTTTTTCTTTTTTTTTTCAATGCATATTGATTCTGCAGCAGTTATTTTGAATACCTTTAATGTATGGTATTCATTGAATGTTTTACCAATCTGTCAGTCAGACATTTTTGGTACAATATTGAATGGAAGTTGTTTTGTTTCATTTGTTATTTCAGTCATTTATATGTTCCATCATTTTCAGACCCCTTTCTGTAGTTCATAGGTGGCATGTTAAGTTGATGTGAAACTACCGGTACTTTATATATGCCAGTTTTTTTTTTGTTTTTTTTTAAGGTGTTGCTTTATTTTGATTTTTAACCACCATGGTTCTTGAACTGGTGGTGTGGTGTTGCTTTTTCAGAGCAATTTTAATAACCTTCATCATTGGTAAAAGCTTTGCATTTCCTATAAGCTACCAAATAAAGGTAACTTGATCACGCTAGTTACATTAAATGAAAACTTTTACAAAAAGTTCGTAAGTTGGAAGCTTTCGACCTTATCTTAGGTCTTCATCACTCCTCTCAATAAAGGAACTTATTGAGAGCAAAGCAGATAAATTTTGCAAAGCAGATAACTTATTGAGAACAAAGCAGATATTCATGCAAAGCAGATAAAGTTGGTTGCCCAGTCATCATTGGTAAAGAAACACTAAACCAAAAAGTGCATTCATTTCTTACATCTGCTAACTGCATTCCTTTGCAGTCAGACACCACCAACTCACTCAAAAACTCAGTTGACAGATTAGCTAAGAAAGAAACTCTTCAATCCTTCCTTGGTGATATATCACCCCCTCCTTACTTTTTAGAACTCCCAGAATTTTCCTGCAAGTGAAACTGCATAAAGCTGGTAACCCCATCAGACCTTTAGTGGAATATTCTTTTTCTCCAGCAGTAAACCTTGAAAAGAGATTGGTCTTCAAATGCAAATCCCTGGCAGCCAACCATCCTCATACTGGTGTCTCTACTTCAAACTGCATCCACAAACTTCCTAATTCCTTTTCTCCTAGTGTTAATCTGTATACTCTTGATGTAGAATCTTTGTTTCCCTCTGTACCATATTTTGATTCCTACATGCTCCTCATGAAGAAATTGATTCTTCATTTTGAACCTCCCGATACTCTTATCAAAGATCTTTATGATTGTTTTCACACTATTCATCAACACAGTTGGTTTTGTTTTCAACAAAATTGTGTATAGGCAACAATCTGGTCTCCCAATGGGCTCACCTCTTTCCCCTCTGCTTGCAGAAATCTACATGCAACATATTGAAGTTTCCATCATTCCTCAACACCCTTTTCAACCTTTTATTGTAAATAAAGTTTTTATTGTACAGTCAGAGATGTTGGTTTGATGATATCGTACGGAGACAGCACGCCTCTAAGTAATTATCTCCTATACGTACGAATTTTTTTAACAAGTATTACCCTTTTCAACCTTCCCTATGGTTAAGATATGTAGACGACATTTTCATTAGCTGGCCACATTCCAAGTCTGAACTACAGACGCTGATAAACTCCATTACGGAAAAATTTCCTTCCATTAATCTCACTATATCTAAGGAAGTAAACCACAAAATTGGTTTCCTGGATGTATCTATCTGCAGAAACGCTGATCTCTCCATTACTCGTTCCGTCTATCGTAAACCTTCTGTGGCCACTAACATCATTCCCTACAAATCTTTCACCCTGCATCTCTACAAGCTTGCAGCATTGAAGTCTACATCCACAGGGCTCATATCATTTGCAACAACCAACTCTCTCTTCAAGAACTCTCCAAAATTTCTACAATAGCCCTCTCTCATGGTTTCCCTGCTCTTACAGTCAACTCCCTCATAAAGAAATATGAAAACCATTCGAAAATCGAATGCCTCCTTCCTCAAAAGAAAGAAGACCTGAAATTCTGTGGTTCTGTTCCTTACCATGCTTCTTATGCTTATAAGTTAGATTCTTTTTAGAAGTTTTGGTTACCATCTTGCCATTAAATTTACCCCAAACATCTTGAAACTTCTACAAAGGGATAGGGACAAAGTTGAAAGCCTGAACCTCCCAGGAGTTTACTGCATTCCTATCTCTTCTTCTACTGGGGATAACTTATACATTGGAAGCACATACAGGAGCATTAACCATAGAATTTTAGAACATAAAAAAGATATTTCGAAAGCCAATCCTAATACTGCCTTGTCTATTTTGACAATGGAAGACACATCTGCAGTGTCCCACTGGAACAGAAGAAAACAAATTGCTTCTTTTGACAATCGTTTTGCCCTCCGTTACTGTAAAAGCCTGGAAATTATTTTCAACTCAATGACTTGCAGTTTCAAATCTCCTCTACATTCCAATGATCTGGAGATCAATTCTAAGTTTTGGCAACAAAAATAGGAAAAATTCAAATGTAGAATCTGGCAACAATCTTAGTACTCCATTGGCGTGCTGAAGACCTAAGATAAGGTCGAAAGCTTCCAACTTACGAACTTTTTGTAAAAGTTTTCATTTAACGTAACTAGCGTGATCAAGTTACCTTTATTTGTTAATATTGTAACGTGTTTTGCCCATCATCGTCATGTTCCTTTAAGCTGATTCCATGGACTCAACATTTTATTCGATATATAGAATCTTGCTGAAAATTTCATTTGTCTGTTGAATAACATTTTGTAATTCTTTCTGGTGAGAATATTTCTATGGTGAATTTTTCTGTAGGTCACTTGCTGCCGTTAGAGCACAAGCTAGGAAAGAACTGGAGTTGGAATTACAAGTTGCTGAGAACGTTAAACGAGCGCCCAAAGAAGTAAGTATTTTACTTATTCATTTTTTTGAATATGGGGATATATATTGACATGTGGGTCATTCCATGTCAACTCATCACACTGTTTCAGACTGACCTTATATTTTTATGAAATTTGGTGTGCTTAATGGTCCTATGGTGTAGTGCAAAAATGCCAATTTTTAGGAGCCTATGTTCATTATGTGAAATGTTAGAGCTATGTAAAGTTTTTGATTTTCGGTTCAAAACTGGCTTGGATATTATTTTTTATTGCTTTAGCAGGCCTCCCAATTGAGATATGGAGCTGGAAGTGGCCTCATTTTAAAGCTCCTTTAATGGGCTTTTATATGATATACAACACAATAGGGTTTATAAAAAAAAATCGAAATCCAATTGAAAATTTCAGAATAGATTTTCTCAAAAACGGATTTTTTTTTAAATTTGAAAAAAATCTCAAAAATTAGTTTTACTTATCTGTAACTACCCACAAAATATTTTTTTGGGGGATCATGATGTAATCATAAGATATGAGAGGTAACACATACGCATGATCAAGATAAATGTGACCCAGATTTGCTGTTTTGTACTTCACACACACCCCACCCCCACCCATATACTGTAGCTTTTGGGAATTTTTGTTTGTTATATTATCTCTAGGTAGTGATCCTATGTATCTCCAATGATGTGAGGCCATAAAAATGAAGAAAACAAATACACAGTGCAATATAATTATAAAATCAATAGGCACATATGCAGTTATATCACTAAAAAGATTAACTCACATGATTGTTTTAGTTCAATCCATTTTTACACAAGTGGTCATATTTTCAGTATTTTCTTGAGCTAGTGAACTGATGGAAGGCTTGAATAGCTTGTTGGAGTTCTTGAGCACAGAGAGTGTATGTACGGCCAGTTGGTGTTACAGGGTTCACTTTACACAGGACATATGTCAACAGAATCCACAGAACATCTGGATTTTTAGGATAAGCAAATGAAGGAGATGGACCTGCTGGGTGAAGAAATGTTAACTTTACTTCATCCTTCTCTTCCTGTTTTGCTAAAACATAGGCCAACTACCAATTGCCACTGTAGAGTGCAATGACATAACCACATATTTCACTGAAAAGCAGTCTTCCTGTACATATTGTTACAGCATGTTCAACTGATGTTTGAGCAAAAGAGAAAGGCTTGACTGAGATTTTTGTTTCACTTAAAGGTATGAAAGCATGTAGTTTTTGACTTCCTGGTATAGTTTGTGCCTTGCTGAAACGATCTTTCAAAAATTGTTCTGTTGCAATGTACTCTTCCTGTGTAACAAATGTGAAGTCAATTTTTGGAATGTTTTCTTTCGCCCATTCATAGAGTTGTCTCGGCATCATTATTTGGTCCTGGTATGGTCTTTGGAGACTTGCGTTTGCTGCCAACCTTTTCATTGTCCCCCCAACACCACCACATGCCCCTTTGCCATGAGCTGTAGCAGAAAAATGCATTTCTGCTGCAATGTTGAAATCTTTTTTATGGTGACAAAAATTTTAAAAGTTCTTGTTTTTATATTGTGCGGCACAGCCTTCAGAAAAATAATAGATTCTTTTGGGCAGTTTCTCAAATCTGCTCTTCAAAAAGTCTAAGAGTTTCTGTTGAAATAAATACACAGCTACAGTATTGTGTTCGAGACAGTGTGAAATCACAACAAAGCTGATATGCTGAATTTTTTCTACTGTTTTAAAATATACAACAAATGGATGCACTGTAGTTTGGTTGCTGGTCCAATGATAAGACTGTGCTTTGTCTTGCACGACAAAAGAATAGTTTTCTAAAAATCGCACACAACAGCAATTTCTTAATCGGACAAATTTTCTTTGACAGGATTCATAAATGAACTTTGTTGTTTAGCTATGAAGTCATGGCGAAGTAAAATGAAAATTTTCTCACAAAATAGGTTGACAAATTCAGAGACTGTTTTTTGCAATGTCTCTAAGGTGCATCTGTCTACAGATATCCACTGGCGAAAAGTTAGTCTCGATCAGATTTTCTTTTAAGGCATTTTCTAGCAAACTTTGGATTACTTGAACTCCAGGGCAGGATGCACAATTACCCAAGTGGCAGTCAGTTGATGCTGGGTTGCATACTATTACTATCTGTACAAGGACATCTTTGTAGTTTTTCATTTCACCATTAGTAATTGATGATAACTTGGCAGTTTCAGTCATAAGTTTTATGTTTTGATGTATTGTATACACAAACTGCATATGTACCACTCTGACCAGCTAGAACACAATTCTTTGGGTGCAGCTCTGCAAATTTTGAAAAACCCACGTGTACATTTGGAAACTTTTCTTTAAAAAATATGTACACCTCCTTTAAATTATTAAGCATTAGGCGTTTGGAGACGTGAATTTTTTGGCCAGTGCTGTTCTTCATGGAAACAGTCTTTCATGCCAGGCATAGGTCTGCTGACCTCACCACTTTCATAAAATGTTTTTATAGTTTCAGCTGTTTTTGCAAGTAGAGTTTTTCCAGGTTTCTGATCTGGAGTAGATAGAATTCCTTTTTGTTTCAAAATTTCTTTGACTGTCTCACCATATAACTTGGTTCATTAAATTCCCACACAATCTTCTTAATACTCCATGATTCAGGCAAAATAGTCAGTATCATGAGCTTTTCCTTTCTGTTCCCCCAAGTTTGGAAATTTTGTTTTCAGGTGACTTAAAATAGTTTCATCTTGGGACTCAACTTCACTGTTGGAAGACTCTGCATTGACAAGAAGTTTGCGCTTTACTGCAGTATTAATTCTTTTAACTTTTTCAGTAGAATATCATTTATATTCTGCCTTTTTCTGGTCAATGGGGGACTCTCCTATGTTTTGGAGGGATGTATTAAATTTTTTAAAGCTTCTGAAGGAAATAATTCAGCAGGATCACTATTACAAATAGGTACTGCAATCATAACCTACATCCTGGCTAGTACTTGGAAAACTTGTAATTTCATCTTTTGTAACCTCAGTTTTCATCTTGCTCAGTTCTTTGCTACAGGTGTCACAAACTAAAGGTATCATTTGTGTTTCAGGAAAAAGGGAACACATCCATGTTGTCACTGTTCTTAATCCCTTCCGTATATTGGAGTGGTTTTATTTTTTAAATGGATTAAAACAATTTAAGGCCCATTTCTCATCCATTTTAGAGAGGTTTTGTTGAAAACTTACTAAAAAAAACTATCTCACACTATCACTTCACATTCAAAATCATTTACACTACAGTCACATTTATCAACAATAAATAAAGGCAAGTTGTCTTCACAAACTCTGCTAGGAGACTGAGCCAATGCAGTAAAGTGGAGAGGAGGGGAATGGATCTGTTGCATGATCCAACATGTTCATGCGTGTTTCAGCTTGCATTTTTCAAGCTATGAGTTTTAATTACATCACCTAAAATTAGACAAACTGTCATAACAGAACAGAAAGGGAAAGTAATACACACAGAAAGCAACATTCATAAATATTGTTCAAAAATTATGCTGTGGAAATTTCTTTTTTTGTTAGGTACTTGGCAAATTAGGATCCCATTATTTTCTGTTGATCATGCATATGTGTGACCTCTTATATCTTATGATCCCATCATGATCCCAAAAAAATATTTTGTGGATAGTTATAGATAAGTACGAACTAATTTTGAGATTTTTTTCAAAATTAAAAAAAATCTGTTTTTGAGGAAATCGATTTTGAAATTTTCAGTTGGATTTTGAATTTTGTGTTTTTTTATAAACCCTATTGTATTGTATATCATATAAAAGCCCATTTAAAGGGGCTTTAAAATGATACCACTTCCAACTCCATATCTCAATTGGTGGCTGATTTACAGATAGTTAAATTATCAGTGGTAGGTCATTTTTTAATAAAATTTTGAAAATTTAGGCTTAAATATCTTTTTCCCCTGTGAGCTTAAAAATTAAAAAAAAATGTATTTTTTTTTTTTCATAACTACATAGGATCGTTAAGTATGCCAAGTTTTATCAAAATCTAAGTTGGTGAGGTAGAAAAATATTATATTGTGATGATTTGACACGGAATGGCCCATGTGTATAAAAAAATGTTTTCGTTTATCCTTAAAATCTTGTGAAGTGATGTATATGGGTATCACATTTTATTAAATTCTTTTCAAAAGCTTATTTTAAAACCCGTGTTTAGTAAAAGGCAAGCAGAATGTAGACGTACACTCTACGCCGCACGCGGATAGTCTCCAAATTAGGAGCAGCTTTTGCAGATAGTTTTTGCTTGTAGAGTAAAAAAAAATGGTATTTACAGCTATTAAACACTTACTCAAGGCTTCACTCAGATTAATATATTTAATTCTATTTTAATCTGAAGTATTTTCACTTATTTGTCACATCTTCTGAGTTCTTTAGTTTTTACAGACTTTTCTGGCCTCCAGATTTTATCAAGGCCTGTTATCAACGTATAGGAATTGTATCAAAAGTTTTGTTTACACAGAAATAATTTACATTTTATTGCCAGGTTTTTCTTGGAGTTGCCAGTTATTCAATTAAAATAATTTCTTTATGTATTTTGTAAGTCTACTATTTTTTAGTTAAGTTATTGAAAATGCTATTTATAATTGTTTAAGGTTCATTAATGGAACTATTTTTCTGGATATAAAAACTTTCCTTAATTAGTTTTTATGAGGTTCATAGTTCAATATCAAATCAATATTTTGCCCTAAAGGTCTATTTCGCACACATTGCTGCACATTCAGTTGTAATGTACTTATTTTGTCCTCTCTGTAATGTTCTAATTATTTATTGTTTTATTAATTTTTCTTTAAATTATCCTATTCTGCTGTTATCGTGTGTGTGATTCGCAAGTTTGCAGCAAGTTTTATCTTTCAATAGTTGTGTACGCAGATACATTTTATTTTTATACAACTCTGGTAAAAGGGGTGTTAGGTGATATTTGTGCCATCACGTGATCTATACTTTCCTTGTAAAATTACCAGTTTTTACTCTGGCGCTGTGTTATTTCCAATTCTGAGGATTCTGATAACTGCTGTTCATGAGTTATTGTGTATGTTACATGTATTATCTTATCTTGTAGGCCTATGCAAAGCCAATATTTTTGAATATGCATTGGGGAAAAAATTTAGAATTTTCAGTATCTATCAAAGTTTCATCTTTACTTCATTTTCCATTTGCTAACAGCAACAGCTTTGGATGCACACATACGTGTGTGTGTTAGATATGGATGGTAACTTTTCTTGCATTTCACATTTTCTGTGACCTTGTATTGATGGAGAAGTAAAAAGGAAAGGAGTGCTATGTACTCGTATTTATTTGTGATACAACTTTGATTTGATTTTTGAGTTTGTTAATACATTTTGATTTTTTACTAGTAAGTAAAATATGTGATTTGGCTTTGATTTGAGTGTACTGTTCAGATAGAATTCCATATTACTTGTCTATTATTTGGAATATACTGTTGAGATGGAATTCCACCATGCTTGTGTGTTATGTTTATTTCATTTGGGTTTCTGTGGTGCAGGGGTTGGCCAAAAAGTTGCATTTCATATACAGCATGTGCAAATGTTAACATGAATCACATTCAGTGGATGAAGTGTCTGTCATACAACCTACTTGACTTTTTTTTTTTTTTTTTTTTTTTTTATCGTTGCAAAACTGAAGATAATTTTTTGGTCCGTACGGGGACGATATCCATGTTTCAAAACTTTAAAATGGAGTGAAAATCATTTCTCGTAATCGTAATTTTTTTCTTGTGACTTTGCCTCAGTCTAATATTGTTCTTAAATATCATTTTATTGCATAAATGTATGTATTTCAGCTTGAAACTGTAGGCAACAAATGATTTGTGAAAACAGGAGTTTGACAGCGTGAAAATTTCCCTATTTCCCTGTAATCTTTAGGAAATGCGATTCTTTCACAAATTTGAGCAATTCTGCCTTTTATCACTGGTCAGTCGTGAGATCGACAGCTGAACAGAAAATTTCTTCATGTGAGTTTTTTTTTTTTTTTTTTTTTTTTGTCTCGCGCAACTGAACAGAAAATTTCTTGATTTTGATGTTAGTGGTGATGGGGGGGGGGAAGTGGAGCTGTCCTGAAGTTCCTGATTTTTATTTTATTTTTTTTTGTCCTGAAATGTCCTTGTTTTTGTTCTTTATCCTGAAAATTTATAGTGTAATCCTAAAATTTTAAGAATAAATGGTAAACTATGTATAGTGACTCATCATCTAGCGTTTACAAGTACCACGTAAATAAAAAAATGGTAATAGAGAGAGAGAGTACTCTGTCATTGTAATGTCATCGCCAAGAACTCACTCTTGATATTTGCAATGTACACGAACGCGTTTGTGAGATCGTTCGAGAATCAAAACTGCCGCAAAACCACTTCTTACGGAGGACGCACAGAGATGCCAACCATTACGGATGACTAACGAAAAATTACGGGTTTTCAGATTTTCGCTGTTATTAAGAAAGTTTTACTGGTTTTGTAATTAATCAGTGTAAAAGCCTCTGAGCAAAGTTCATAACACAGCTCTTTGTTCCTTTCTTTTTTCTTTCTTAGGAAGAGCAATTTGTTTTGCTTGTTTGAAAGAATGCAAAAAAAAAAATAAGCACGGCACCGGGCCGGGATTGCGTTGGCCCTATGCCTCTGAACAAAGTTCGTGATGTGCCTCTTTGCTTCTTTTCTTTTTCTTTTCTTTTTTCTCTGAAAAGGAATGTGTTTTGCTTGTTTAAAAACTAAGTGGAAAAAAAAGCCAGTATTATTTCAGCCCGAAGCCTCTGAACAAAGTTCGTGACACAGCTTTCCTTTATTTATTTTTTTCTGAAGAGGAGGAGGAATTTGTTTTGCTTGTTTGAAAGCTAAGTGGAAAGAATGCGCGGCGCCAGGCCCCGGGATTGTGTCAGCCGTTATCATTTGGGGCTTTCTCGTGATCGATGCACAAACTGAGCAGAAAATCTGGGGGGGGGGGGCTTTCCGTTTGAGGACGGAATTCCATCTTCTGGAAACAGAAATTAGTTGGAGTGAAGATTTCTCCTGTAATCGTAATATTTTCTCACAATGTTCCTTCTGCCCATTATTTTTCTTAAAAATCCATTTATTCCATAAATACTTACATTTCAGTTTAAAAATGGAGGAAAGAGTTTCCCAAATTGGAAGGCGGTCGAAGCGAAGATTTCTCCTGTAATCATAATTTTTTTTCCCAGTATGTTCTGACTGTACTGTGTTGTTGTTAAGTGTTACGTGTGACTATATTTTGAAGAAATTCTGACTGAAAAGTGAATTTCTGCTGCATGCAGAAGTTGCTGATATAGGAATTAGGATGGAAGAAGCTTCCTTTTCTTCAATAATGCACTTGGCAAATATTTTCCCAGCTGGTGTTGTTAGTTACAGTGATCTGGACAAGTTGGAATTAGAGTTTGCCTTATATCAGATTGATGAATTGGAAGAAGGTGTTTTGAATAGTCCTACAATTGATACTGCATGGTCAAACATTTGGAAAATGACTGGTGCAATTGTTGCTAAAAAGTACGATGTTTTACCACACCTGATACATGCTATTCTTGTTGTGCCACACAGTAATGCAAGTGCATAAAGAATTTTTAGCATTGTCCGTACGAGTCAAACAGAATTTAGGCCAAACATAGCCACTGAAACTTTAGGGGCACTTTTAGCCTTAAAAGTGAAAAAAATTCTTGCTAACAACTGGGCAGTAATTTAGATAGCTTTTTAGTAAAAGAATAACATTTCTGCATTTGTACCTATATTTGATTTAATTTACCTGCCAGGTCCGCCAAAATATGTCCTGAAATTTAAGAAAAATTGTGTCCTTAATTATTTTTTTAATCGCTCCTACCGGGGGGGGGGGTCATCATCAGGAAATTTACAAAACACTTTCAAAAACGGGAGATCAATAGAGTGAAGATTTTTTCCTGTAATTGTAGTTTTTTCACGCAATGTTTCTTATGCCCAGTATTGTTGTTAAATATAATCTTATTCCATAAATATTTGTATTTCAGCTTGAAAATGGTGTTGTCTGTGTGTGTGGGAGGGGGGCTCCAAAAGCAGAAGTCTGACAGAGAAAAGATTTTTCCTGTAATCCCCCCCCCCCCGTGTCACCATCCTACTGTGTTGTTCTTAAATGTTATTTCACTCCCATAGGTGTTTTTATTTAAGCTGGATAAGGTGGGTGAAATTTCCGAAAACTGAAGTGACTAAAAGTTCAAAAATTTGTAAGAATTGATGCATGGTGTCTAAAAATAATCATATTCTTCAGGGTTAGTACAGGACCTTGAAAGTCCTGGAAACTGAAATTTTTAATTTCCAACCCCTGGAAATCCTTGAAAATAGATTTGCTCTTATAGAGTCCTAGAAAATTGTATTTTTTGGCATAAAGTCCTTGAAATTGGGAGACTATTGAAATGCTGCTTCTTTTTTTTTTTTTTTCTCAGTGAAACTTGATAGGTAACTCCTGCCATTCGGCTACCTTCCCTTTGTGTCGTAAACTGGGTGATGAAAGGTCCAATAGCCGAAGCTTGGGCTGTCATTAAAGATTAAATTTGGTGATTTTTTCAAGTGGCCATTGGCCAGTGGGTGGACAAAATCTAGTAGCCACTTTCCTTACGGCTGTTTCGTGTTGTACAAACATTTTATCACTGCTCTGTGTATACCTTTCATTTATTTAGGTGCAGTTAAATTTAACCTTGGTAGTTACAAGGGCCCACTGTCTATTGTCCAGTGCAATTAAATGAATAAATATAATCTTAAAAGTTGTACTTTTCTTCAACCACATCAACCTAATTTTCTAGACAGTTTTTATTGGAAAGATAATTTAATCATTTTTATTTGGTCTCTTGCTATGTTCACAAATAAAATCTGTCCACCATAAATTGATAGCAGTGGCAATAACAGTCGGCAGTATTTCAACAATTTGTGCTTTGGCCTTCATGTACTAATAATTGCTTGTTTTTAGTTCAACAATTTGTGCTTTGGCCTTCATGTACTAATAATTGCTTGTTTTTAGTTTCTCTAGCAGTTTCTGGTGGGTTATTGATGGTCAAAAATGTTCAGACATTATGTTTCGAAGCTGCTTCCATTCTGCTAAACTTGTTCAGGTTGGCTGTTACCCGATGCCAGTAACAAATCTAGACCTCGTTGCAAATTGTACAGGCCAACATGGGTGTATCTGGATTGAAAAACCACATGATAAGACATAATAAATCTAAAGTGTTAACTAAAAGTCATTTGATATAATTATAATGTTTTTATACACTGCTGGTCACCCAAAATGCAACACCAAGAAGGAAGCATCCAATTGGCCTGAAATTTGCAGCATGCATCGCCCGCGAGGGGACATGCAAACGATTAGCATTGCAAAGCATATGCAAATAATGTGCACCCAGCACGCCACAGAGAAGCACTATAAGAAGGGTGCACAGAAGGCGGGTGTAAGTAGTGGACGTGTGTTGTGCTGCCGGACCTGCGCGTGGGAAGCTTCCTGATGCCTCGTCGCAGAATATGGCAGTCATTCCAGCACGTTTCGGAGTTCGACAGAGGATGAATAGTGGCTTATCGCGACAGCGGTTTATCGTACCGAGACATCGGCATCTGTGTAGGACGACATCCGGTCACAGTGAAGCGAGTATGAATTCGGTGGGTGCAGGAGGTACGGATGGACCGACGTGAGCGATTGCCATGGCACACCACCGAACAAGAGGACCGGCATCTTGTGCGGAGGGTATTGACGGCTCGCACCGCCACATCCCGAACGTTAGCGCAGGAATTAGGGTGTGTTGCGAAACAACCTGTGTCAGCACGTACCGTTCAACGTCGTCTGCAGGAGCTGGGACTTGTCGCATGGCGCCCGTTGCATCGATTACCATTGACATTACACCACCGGCGAGTGCAGCGGCAGTGGGCCGTTGAACGCTGCACCTGGACTACGGAATGGCACGACATTGTCTTCTCCGACGAATCCCGCTTCTGCCTGCAACACCATGATGGTCGGATCCGCGTGTGGCGGCACCGCAGCGAGAGACTCTATGACGCCTGCATTATGCTTCGCCATACCGGTCCGTCACCTAGTGTTATGGTTTGGGGCGCAATTGGATATGACACCTGCATCCCTCTGGTACGCATCGCCGGTACACTCAACAGCCACCGCACCATCTCCGACATTTTGGAGCCTGTATTCCTCCCTTACCTGCAGGACCTGCCAGTGGCCACGTTTCAACAGGACAACGTGTTCGCACTTGGCACGCATCGTGCAACAATTCTTCACAACCCACCAAGTGTCACTGCTGCCGTGGCCCGCCTGTTCTCCTGATATGTCACCCATCGAACGCGTGTGGTCGCTGATCAGCAACTGAGTGGCCCGCCAAGCACCACCCGCGGCTACGCCTGATGAACTGTGGCAAAGTGTGGAAGCAGCCTGGACCAACATACCCCAAGCCCACATCCAAAGCCTCTTTCGTTCAATGCTGTGGCATGTAGCGGCTATTATTGCCAGCCATGGGGGCCACACGAACTATTGATGTCTACGTGTTCCGCAAGTTGCACGGGCCTGTAAGCTCAATCATTTCATCTTTGTATCTGTTATGTGTCCAGTAAATCTGGCTTTGCTATCTCGTGTCCTTCTTGGTGTTGCATTTTGAGTGGCCAGCAGTGTGTATATATACAGGGTGTTTCCAAAAGTCTCATCTTACTTTAATAACTCGAAAATGAATTGGAACAGAAAAACAGAGCAAATGGATATTAATAAGAGATATGATCTATTTAAAGGATATGTGAATGACCCCATGGACCCCCTAATTGGGGGATCCGGCAAACTATCTCGTAAACAAAACAAGTTAGACAAAAAAATTACAATTAGAAAGTTGTACAGCATTCTTACCTTAGTGTAAATCCTCAGAAAGATTTCCAGTGACTCTCAAAGTTCGGGCTGTGTCCTCTTGAACTATAACATATTTACAAGGTAAAGTTGTTTTTCCCGCAAATCTTGAAATGTTTCTGCCATTTCCTGAGCTTTGGAGGAAAAGGCATCCGAGGGGATGATTTTCATTGGGATCAAAAGCACTCCCCGCTGAAATAAGCCTCTCATCCCAGTCCAACTTTACTCACTTTTTTTTCACCAAGAATCTGTAAACTCGCCTACGCTTTGCGTAAAATTCCGCTGTTCAATAAATTTGAGGTTTTGGTTCATTTATCTAGAACTTCAGAAGGAAATCTTGGAAATTAAGTCCGAAAGGTCACACCGAATCTCAAAAAAAAAAAAAAAAAAAAATTCCTGTGGTTTCCTATTTAGGAGCTCAAGAACTACAAAAATCAGTAGATATTTAGGAGGAAAAGCAACTCAATTTAGAGACCCTGGCAATAGTGATTGATATATCCAGACAAAACAAAAAAGACGAACAAAGTTTTTTTTACCACCAACCTGATAGCTGGATTCAAAAAAACAGTTGTCCTCACATGTCAGAATGGCTTGTTGAAAAAAACACTGAACTGCATAAACTTGTCGTCTTAATATAGTAACTTATTCTTCGCAAATGGACTTTTAGTTCAGCAAACCTCATTCTCAGAATAAAAAGTAGCTTTGTATATTGCCATGGTCATATGGTGGGCGCAAATTTACAAGCATTTGCATAAGTAAGCCACACGTTGTCCACAAAGACACCAGTTCTAGAAAAAATCGGCGGCACTTGTAGGATCCTGTGTTCTTATAAGGTTTAACTGAACAAATATGCACATAGGAGTCTATTATTCTGATAAGCATATTTTTCTTCCAGATCCAAAGGTTTCTGCAATCTTGTTTGAAACATTGATACTTTTGCTTTAATTTGTAGCCACTAATATTTATTCATTACAGTCCAAACTCTCTGATTATTTAACTAGTGTTATTAATGATACCGCTGTTATCCGCACGTAAAAAAAAATGGTGACAAGTTGTTAATTTTAATGTGAGAAATTTGAAAACTGTTGCTTATATCACTAGCTGTGGTGTGGAATTCATGTGTGCAAGTGAACACATATTCTTTTGTTCGTTTGTTTCATTCCTTTCTTACCGGTAGACACATTCTGTTGAAAACATTATCAAGGGAATGCACATTAACATGATTTTTTTAAAACCCTGTATACATCAAGACTGCCGAGGTATCTCATCCAGGGTGGGTACTTCTCCCGTTGAACGCTCTCAGGAATAAAGGCACTTGATCCATTGTGTGCAGCTTTGGTACAAAAGATTTTTTAGACAAGGTAAATGAAAGAGCATCGTCTGCTATGGTAAATTTTAACTGTGCCATATTTCATAAACGCCTACTTGAAGCACCCATATTTCCTGACTTCAGAGGAAAAGAAATGCCAATTACAACACACAACAGTACATGAGTCTTTGCATGTCCTAATGCTACAGATATCATGGACTATGTAACAAGGCAGGGGCATATTTAGAGGTGGGGCAAAGGGTATTTCCCCCTTGGACCCTCAACTTGCACTCTTTGGCCAAACGTGTCACTTGCGCCATAAAAATCAATCTGCCCCCTCAACTTGCATAAGAAAAAAAAATAAATGCTTTATTTATTTTTTATTTATTTATCTATTTTTCATTAACATTTATTTTATTCTGGTGGATTTCAAAACTTCCATTTTGGGTTGTCCCACCCAACAATAAATTCTACATATACGCCCCTGAAACAAGGAGAACACTCTCCAAATGTTTGTCCTAAAACTATAGACAGCTGGTATGGATACATTAAATATCAGTTAATTTTTTTATTTGTTGAGCTCTTGAAGAGGTAACCATAGACAATAATTTATTTTGAGGATTCAGAGTGAGCTTAGAGACATAATTTCCAAGATTCCCTTCTGAAGTTTTAGGTACACAAATTGAAAACCCAAATTTACTGCGCAGCAGGATTTTGTGCAAAGCTCAGGCGAGTTAATAGATTCTTGATGAAAACTGAGTAAATTTGGACTGGGGATGGGAGGTTTATTTCAGTGAGGGTTGCTTTTGATCCCTTAACTTTGCCAAAGAAAATCATCCCCTCGGATGCCTTTTTCTCCAAAGCTCAGGAAAAGGCAGAGACATTTCAAGATTTGAGGGGAAAACTTTTCCTTGTAAATATATTATAGCTCAAGAGGGCACAGCCCGAACTTTGAGAGTTATTGGAAAATTTTCTGCGGATTTACACTAAGGTAAGAATGCTGTGCAACTTTGTAATTGGAATTTTTTTTCTGACTTGCTTCATTTACGAGATAGCTGTCCCCCAATTAGGGGGACCTTGGGGTCATTCACATATCCCTTAAATAGAACATACCATCTCTTATTAATACCCGTTGACTCTGTTTTTCTGTTCCAATTCAAAGTGAACCGCAACTTTTGGAAACACTGTATATAATAACTACTGAGTAAAATAAAAATGCAACAATACTAAATTCACATACATACATACATACATACATACATACATACATACATACATACATACGAACAAACATGTCACTAGGCTGTTCTCTTGAGATTCAGAGGTTAGCTCCACAAAGAAATACAAACTACCAGATAATTTTTACTTACTGTTGCCATATCAAACTTCTCCATTTACAACTCAGGCTTCACTGATATCCATCACATGCCACACACAAGATCTTTTATACTTCATATGCATAATCCTTTTCTCATGCAGACACTCCTGAATCTGATCCTCCCATGACTTCCTTGGCCTTCCTCTGCTTTTCCTTCCTGCCACTTGGGCTAAAAAGATTTTCTTAGTAAGCATCTCATCGCTCATTCTTCCAACATGGCCAAAACACTGAAGCATATTAGTCTCCATCTTGCTAACAACATTTTGCTTCACATTATACAACTGCAATACATTTTCATTCCTCACACAATCGGAACGTATCTTGCCACAAACCCCCTGTAAGTAACGCATTTCTCCAGCACACAAAGAACTCCTATGTTTCTTCTGTAGTATCCGGGTTTCACTGCCATACATCAGAGTAGGAACTATTACAGTTTCATACACAGCCATGCGGGACTCTCTTGAGAAGTGAGAACCCATCAAAAGTGAGAATGTTTTAAGAACTGTGTTGTCACTGCTGCTGAAGAAGTCTGTGGCACCACAATAGAGGTGATGCTTGGTGGAATAGTGAAATTGAAGAGGCAGTAAAGAGAAAGAAGGAAACCTCTTTGGGGATGTTGCAAGGTGGAGTTTCTGTGGATGAAGCTGGTTCGCCAGAGTAAGGCAAAAGATTGAAAGGAGAAGGTGGAAAGGCATGAATTGGCTTTTCAAAAATGGAAGTAAACAAAATAAAGATTTTTTCCGTAATTGTAATTTCATTTTCCTACTATGTTGCCTCTGAGCAGTGTTGTTGATGTATATCATTTTACTCCTTAAATATTTGTATTTCAGTTTAAAAATGGAGGAAAAATTTTCGAAAACGGGAGTTCGACGGTGCAAAAATTCCCCTGTAATCTTCAGGCACGAGAGATTGCAGGGGAATTTTTTGCTTTCTCTTATAATTTGGGTTATCTTCAAGATCAGTGCATAACTGAACAGAAATTTTGGGGCAGTTGGTAGTGGTAAACTTTCAAAAACTGAAATTTCGTCTTTCAAAACTTTTGAAAATGAAAGTTAGATGCAGTGAAGATTTCTCCCGTAATAGTAATTTTGCTTATCACACAATGTTTCCTCTGCCTAGTATTGTTAAATATAATTTTATTTCATAAAAATCTGTATTTCACTTTGAAAATGGAGGGAAAATGTCCGAAAACGGAAATCGGAGGTAGCAAAGATTTCTCGCATAAGTAATTTCTTTTTTTCCCAACGATGTTCCAAACATGTGTCCTGTGTTTTAAAATATTCCCCCAAAAAAGGTAGAAAGGCTGATTGAGGGAGAGGGGGGTCTGAAAACGAAAGTGATGAAGCTGAAAATTTGTAAGAATTGGTGCATGATGTTCAATAGTATTCATAAACTCTGTTACACTATTTATCTTTTATCTAAAATAGTGAAAGCTGTCGTGCATTCATGGTCCTCACAGACTGAAAGTTCTTTCAGCATGATGGATAAAATTTTCATCCAAGGGCATAAAAAAAGTAAAAAAAGCTGCAATAAAGAAATGGGAAGAGAAACAAAGATATCTGCAAAATGAAAATTTAAGCACTGGATGCTGTGCAGCTGCAGAGTCAACATAAGACAAATGTGGCTGTGGAACTTGCTCAGAAGTTTATTAGATATTTTTAGATGTCTATAAGAATCTCAATAAGTGCAATGTATTAACTTCTTGAATACATTGCTGTTGCATGTGGTCATTACAAAATGTGATAAATTTAATGTTATTGTTTTAAGATATGAATATTATATTTATTACTAAAACAAGAAGCAAAATGTATCAAAATTCTAAATACGAGTACATTGAGTGGTGATGAAATATTTTTTAATATTAAAAAAAATCTGGATTGATTTTTCATAATTGCTCAGCATTTTTGTAAGTTTTTTTTATTTCTTCTGTTAATTTTTCTAAAATATTTATCACTTATATAAATTACTCCCTAAATTTTTTCAAAGTAAAAATACTCCTTTAAAAATTTTTTTGGCAAACTCTGCCCGCACCATAACTTCTCATTACTCATATTAAACACACGTAAAAACGCCAACGTTCATCACAGGACCTCTGAGCAAAGTACTAACTAGTATTTTTTAAAACATTTAATTATTACAAAACTATTATCTTTTTAAAACATTATCCGAGTGAAGTACTAACTAGTATCTTTTAAAAGATACTAGTTAGTACTTCACTCGGAGGTCCTGTGAAGAACGCTGGTGTTTTTATGTGTGTTTAATATGTAGTGATGAGAAGTCATGGTGTGGGTAAGTGTTGAATTTACTTTTACATTACTTGAAAGTATGAAATATTTTAATTGTTTGTTTGTTTGCATGCTAAATACAAAATAACTAATTTTGACGTTATTTAACATTCTCATGAAATTAATGTAGTTTTTAGCGATGTTTTCCATTGTGGCCTGGACATTTATTTATTTTTTGCAGTCCAGGTGACTGTATTTTTTTATTCATGATTTAGTATTGTATTTCTTTTTAAAATAGCCAACTAATAAACATTTTCCAGAAACTTCAAGGCTGGATCTTTTTTAAGTTTTTTGATGTCTGCGTACAGGTTCTAACCAGTTGTACCTAGTCTCAGCATGTTAAAACTGGTACAGATATTATCAAGTTTCCAGTGATAGTGTGTTTGATTTAGATCATTCAGTTTACCCTTTGAGGTCACTGAAGAAACAACTGTATTGCACTTTACTGCATTTTAGAAACAAGAGAATGTGATCTGGTGGTAGACATTTTAGGTACTGATTATAACAAACCATTCTTAGATGATATATGTGTTGTACTAATTTAGTAGAGCTCTTCATATTTAAACCACTTCAGACTTTACTCAGATTAATATACTTAATTCTGTTTTATCTTAAAGAACTTTCTAGTATGTCTTCACCTCCTCTGAGTTCTTTTGACTTCAGATTATATACAAAAGTACTTCAGATTTCATATGTTGTTTTATTAAATATGTGTACCAATTGTATTGGAGTCACTGGACTTAATGGAACTGCCATTATAGTTACTACCTGTTGATTATTGAACAGTTAATGTGCTTATTGTGATCCTGGCCTGTCACAATTCCAGGGAAGGGGCGGAACCAGCACCTAGCACCACTGGACACACACACACCACTCATGTCTCATCAGGGGCTCGAACCCACACCCAGCTCAGATGAATTATCACAGCCCTGTACCTTTCACCATTCAACCACCAAGCAGCTGACTTCAGTTCTCTGAACTTTGTTTTTTTCGTAAACTTTCCAAATGCATAGTTTTTCAGGAATGGAAACACAACTTGCTGTTGTGAAGAAGCTGTTGTTCATATATATTTATTGATAATCATAACTATTGGTACATTATTACAATTAAGCAATTACAATTCAATATATGCTGTGATTTAATGGCAGCAATTTATATTTTTTCACTTAAAGTCAAAAGATGACAACATGTTTAACATTTCTGGTGATACATTCTTACCCAATTAAGGAACAGTTATAAAATTTCAGTGTTCCATCTGCCTTTCTTTGGTATGCACAGCTTTTCTATGCTAATTCATGGCATTTCAAGAATAAAACTATTTTTTTTTATGACTTTTGAATAATTCTTGTATTATGAAAACATCAATGAATTAATGATGCTTTTTTTTTCAGAAACAATACCTGTTTAATATTTTCTGTCTGAAAGAGTTCATTGAAATCTGCCAAAACTAAAAAAAAAAATAAAAAATAAAACCTGTAGAATGTGGGGGACATTTGTAGAAAAAAAAACATACCACTTTTACTGAAAATATTTAACTATTTTACCCATATTTCAAGTAGCATTTTTTAGTGCACTGTTTTATTAACTCTTTTGAAAGATGATAAATTTGGACATAAGCATTTAATCATTTAAGCAACAAGTGTAAAACTTTAAAAACACGCTCAAACTTGGTAATAATTGATGACATGGCTATTTCTAGACTTAATGCACTATAAATATCTCAAAATTATGGATTTTTACTAAGGAATAAAAAATATTTTAAGTCAAATTTTTGAGTAGTACCTTGCCCTTCCTCATGACTACAGCTATAGTAGGTGTTGCCTATGAGAAAATACATGCTCAAGTTGTGAAAAAAATTTAAAGTAAGGAAGCTTTCAATGGATAACTTCAGTCTTTTTCTACCCATGAATAGATCTGTTCCTAGGTTTTAAAAGACTCACATCCATTGAAAGCTTCCTTACTTTAAAATCTTTGTATAACATGAGCATGCTTTTTTTAAGCTTTTATACTTAGGAAGATGATTTTCTGTTCTTTCAAATTACCTTGACTGATCAGTAAATAGTGGAGTTTTGAAAAATAATGGGAATCTATAATGTGAGGGTGTTAATTCACAATAAGAAATTTCCCCATAATTTTGGATAGACCTTCTGGTCTAATTAATAGTCCAAAAATTCTGGAAAAAAAAAACTCACTGCACATATTTTTATAGTACTTATCACACGGATGCACACACACAATCACAGTGATATCTAAAACATGGTGGCAGATCTCATAACATTTTTGATGATTTCATATGAAATGACCCATGCTGCTTTTATGCGCATAAGTGGTTCTGTATGTGAAAATTATTTGTGCAGGGTTTGCACAGCCCCTTGGAATCCAGGAATTTGATTTTCCTTTTTTTTTTTTTTTTTTTTTTTTTTGTGACCTGGAAACCTTGATTTTTCATATTTTTGTAAAAGGTTTTGGAATTTTTCCTTGCAATGAAAAAAAAAAAATTTGGTCGAAATGTTTGGATTCATTGCTTTGCTTCATTCTAGCTCCCTGTGGTATCTGCTGCCAACGATGTCACTTCCTCCCGTGGAATGTGGAGAAGTGATGCCATCTCCTTTATCTCATGTGATGCTGTGGTGCAAGATTTTTGAGTTTCATAAGTGCAGCTACTTTGGTTTGTGGTATAGCAGCTGTGTGCAGTTGAAGTCGCAACAGCCGCCCCGGTGGCGCAGTGGTCTAAGCGATGGCCTCTGATCATTCGTCCGAACGGGGTCCGGGTTCGAATCCCGGTGAGGCATGGATGTTGTGTTTGTCTTACGGCACTGGCTCTCTCCCTTCCCTGGAGCCAGTGACCCTAAATTAGGGACGGGCGACTGCTTATAGCCCATTGAGTTGCTCAAGGTGGTCGTTAAACCTCCAATCAAAAAAAAAAAAAAAAAAAAAGAAGTCACAACAATGTGTGAAAACTTTTTGCAAATCCAAGATGGCCCTTCCTTCTAGCATGCACTTTGCTTACTGAAGGAGGCTGATATCTGGCATCCCTGCCGCCAGTGTTCGTGGAAATAGATGACTATGGAATAAGGAATTTTCAGTGCCATGAGGAAATTGCTTTGTATTACTATCATTATGCTAAGTTCCAGATTGATTCATTTATACAGAGCAATTTTTATACTGGGAAATTTTGCCACTTCATTGAAGATGTAACACACCGATGAGACATTACATTATGACCACCCCCAGCCTAGAGAAATTAGCGCGCCTAGAGACCAAACGGTGGTGCAGGTGAAGTTTGTATATACAACCCGAGGACTGGCTTTTAGTTTGTAGAATGTTTGTAGTCAAAATGGGAAAAGCTGCCGATTTATCAGTTTGATAAAGGACAAATGGTGATGGCACTGCACCTCAGAACTACAATCTCAGAAACAGCATGGCTTGTGAGTTGTTCACGTGCCGCTGTAGTGAGTATGTATAAAAATTGGTGCATAGATGACCAAACAATGAACTGTCGTCCAGCCGTGTGTCTTCTGCAGCTCATTAATGCCAGCGAAAAGCGGAGACTGTCGTTCATTATTCACAGCGACTGCAGGGCCACAGTGCCACAAATCACCTGCAGCTAGAACAACTGTGATCAGGGCAATGTGTCACAGCACACAGTTCATTGCAGCCTTTTGCACATGGGCCTGCATAGCCAAAGACCCAGCTAGATCCCCATGCTCACTGCACATCATTGCCAACCACACATGAAATGGGCCCAATATCATTGATATTGGACTGTGGATGATTGGAAGAAAGTGGCCTGGTCTGATGAATCAAGATTCCTGGTGCATCAGATAAATGGCCAAGGGTGGATACGCCGATTACCAATGGAGGCTATGGCACCTGGATACACTGTTGGGTGGGAACAGGCCGGCGGCAGTGGTGGTGTGCTGTGGGTGATGTTTTCTTGGGGCATTTTAGGCCTCATTATCCAAATAGCACAATCCCCGACAGTTGTCAGGTATCTGAACATCGTTGCGGACCAGGTTTACCCATTCATGGCAACTGTGTTCCCTGCTGGTGATGGCTATTACCAACAGAATAAAGCGCTATGCCACAGTACAGAATGATCGAGGAATGGTTCGAGGAACATGCTGGTGCTTTCTGTTAATGCCCTAGCCTCCAAATTCTCCTGACATGAACCCAATCGAACATTTGTGGTTCGACTTGGATAAGCGAGTTCACGCTAAATCACCACCACCCCAAAATGTACAGGAACTGGAGGACCTGCTGTTCATATTATACCAGATACCCCAGGATACCTATTGCCTCCTTATCAAATTGATGCCTCACCGAGTAGCCACTGTTTTGCAGGCTACAGGAGGTCATCAGTGTACACTCTGAAGAACGCTTCATAACAGCGAAACCTATAGGACTTCATAAGAATTTTAAATGCTTAGACAATTTCACCCCAATTTTCACAATATGCAATAAAGCTCTATGGTTCTAAACAAACACGAAGTTCCTGGAATATTTTGATGAACTTAAAAAGGAATTATTTTCTGTTAATGTGCACAAACCAATCCTGTATGTGTCTCTTCTTTGCACACATGTTAAAAGATGGGTTTTGTCCAAACAAACAATTAGCTGTTGTTTTTTAATGTTGAGATGTAATTAACATATGCTTACTTTTTGTTGATTCTGTATAGGTTATTTGTGAGAGTGCCCCTGTCCTTGCAGTATCAGGTGTATATTTTACATCTCCTTTCACTGGAGCAGAAATTCTTCCCAGAGAAGAAATCGAAGCCAAGATGAAAGAGTTTTTGTATGCGCAGCTTGCTGAGGAACGTGGCCTTACATCCTGTTTGATTATTCATACTTGTAATAAGAACAAGGAAAAGGTGATTTCATTTCTTCAAACATTAAAATCATTTATGGTTTAACTTTGAGTTAAGTTGAACAAAAGCAAGTTTTGGTACTTATGCATTAGCCGGGCGCCAGTAGAAATATATCAGTAAGTGCCACAATTGTCGATATATGGCGCCACATGAATGGTCATTTCTTTTTAGAATTTAGCTGTAATGAATGACGTGATGAGTTTTTTTTTGGTAAACACAATTTATGAAGGAAATATGTCGTAACATACAAACATTATTAGTGACCTGAAACCTACACATTAATTTTTGGAGGCCATGAAGTTTTAATACAATTTAAAATGGAATGAAATTGGTATGATGAAGCTAAATGATGTCTCCACATGAACTCAGCTAAGTATGAATCGATATGTTGTGTAGCAGTTCTGCAATGACATTTGTTTCTCCATTTAGCTGATCCCCACAATCCTTCTATTGTTTAAGTATGAGCTCCACTCTCCTGGTCAACAAAGTTGTACTTATAATTGACTTTGAAATGTTCAAAACCTGCCTCTTCTAGCTCCTCAGTCTTATAAGCTTTCCATGAATCCGAATAGATTGTAGAATGTTCCGCAACATAGTTCTTAATTTCCTTCAACAGGGTTTTCGCACTTCTGTCTGGCACTTTCACTAAAAAACAGTCATTAGTAGAATGACAAATTATTTCGAAAATCCACTGCTCTGGAAGCACACGACCTGTATTAGACTTTCTTTTCAAAAATAATGTTTCATCTATCTCCACAATTAATCCTCGGCCACCGATTTCTTTTATCCGACTGATGTTCGAGAACATCTGCGCAAATTTCTCGCAAATAGTTATTCCAAACAACAGTTGTGTGACTTGCCATATCCAACTGTTGTTCACACCATTTAATAGAAGTTAGATTCTCACTCCAGCTATAAATAAATCGAACAGCAGTTAAAAAAGAAAGCCGACTACTCTGAAACAAATTTCCAACACGTAAGCCTACCTTAGATCTGCATGTTCTAATGTTGCACCACCATTGAATACTTTCAATTCCAAAGTATAGCTTCATATTATGGCCCAATTTACAGATTCTTTCATTTGGCAGAATTCCTTAACTTTAAAGAAATGACGCAGCACTTCCTTCATCTTGAAGTAAACCCCAAATTTTCATATTGTTCAACACCACAGAAACAGATCACCGAGTGACATGAGAATCACGTTGTTAATAATCCAAATAATGAGACATTATCTGCAGTACTGATGTAGCGAATATTACTGCCGTTTTTGCGATATTTCCATCATAAATTGTGTTTACCAAAAATAAACTCATCATGTCATTCATTACAGCTAAATTCTAAAAAGAAATTACCATTCATGTGGCGCCATCTATCGACAATTGTGACCTTTACTGATATATTTCTACTGGCGCCCATCTAATGCATAAGTACCTAATTTTTCTATTAAAAAAAAAGTTCATTCTTATTAATCTCAGAGTTACTTAATTTGTTGTTTGGTGGTTTTTCTAGCCTTCAAGTAATTTGTGCCTGCTCTGAATACTTTTACTGTGTAGAATACAGTTTTTTGACAAAGAATGCATTTCAGTATTATTGCCAGATTGTTATTTGAAATTTTAAGTTTTTATATTTAAAATGTTATTGGGTGTCTTCATATATTTTGTGAAAACAGTGCATTAATATATGTCTCATCAATAGCTTCTTTTTTACGCTTTCCAACCGTAGGTTGAAGAAGCATATATGCTCCAGCTTTGTCCATCCGTCCGTCCGCACGGACAGATGGACAAAGCTGGAGTAAAATGGTTCGATTTCGATGAAATTTTAGTATGTGTTAGGGGACCACCTAGGGACGAACCCTATTGAAAATGGGACAAATGGGGTCAAATGTCACGACGTAGGAGCGGAATCATTCCATTGCCCTTATGCGCCATAACTTGCGTAAATATGGTTCGATTTCAATGAAAGTTTACTATGTGGTAAGAGACTGCCTGGGGACAAACCCTATTCAAAATGGGTGAAGTGGGGTCAAAGGTCAGGACATAAGATCAGGATGCATTCCATTGCCCTTATGCGTCATAACTTGCATAAAAATGGTTCGATTTCAATGAAATTTCAGTATGTAGTAGGGGACCACCTGGGGACAAACCCTATTGAAAATGGACCAAATGTGGTCAAAGGTCAGGACATAGGATTGCGATCCTTTCCATTGCCCTTATCCCATATTATTAAGGTGGACGTCAAGTAATTTTGCTTCCTACACTTCCAATGGAAAAAGTTTTGTACACATTTCCTTCACAATTAATGTGTTCCCAAGGATGAAAATTTGAACTTCGATTAAAATAACTTCATATTATAACTTGGAAAACTTAATATGTTCTAAAACATAACCATAATCATATTAAAAATCAATAACCTTTCCTTTGGTTGTCTTGAAACCAGAGAAAAGATGGCGCGACTTGTACTTTGATGACGTCAGTGGGCAAAAAAATGTTGGATTGCATAATTACGGTTATGGTTTAGAAAATATTAAGTATTCCAAGTTATGAAATGAAGCTATTTTAATCAACGTTCAAATTTTCATCCTTGTGAGCACATTAATTGCCCAGAAAAAAGATGGTGCGACCTGTGTTTTCATGACGTCAGTAGACAAACAACTGTTGAATTGCCTAATTATGGTTATGTTTTAAAAAATATTAAGTATTGCAAGTTATAAAATGAAGATAAAAAAATTGATGTTCAAATTTTCATCCTTGGGAACGCATTAATTGTGAAGAAAATGTGTACAGAAATTTTTCCATTGGAAGTATAGGAAGCAAAATTACTTGACGTCCACCTTAAAGTAGCAATTCTTCTATGTTTGTATGTACATTTTATTTTGAAAACAGCTCTAAGAATTTTGATGAAAGTCGTTAACCTACCATTTTCTGGTACTAGAAATCGATTTAGCTTGATCTCGACTTTAGGAGAATTCGTTCAGTGGGTTAAATAACCACCCTGAATTATAATGTTTTTAGTGATGGTGTTGTTCCATTATTCCATTAATGTTACCAATGCTTAGAAATCTTATGACGTCACAATCTCTCCGCGTTTGAGAATGTTGGTGCGCGGTCACGCCATTTGTCTCATTACGTCACGCGTTGTGTGTGGATCCTATTAAAGTTTAATGACGTCATACTCTTGCGAGCAGATGGTCACTATTCCCATCTGCCTCATTACATCACACATTGTGTGATTGTGTCCATCCGCGCAATAACTCGCGTAACAATCGTTCGATTTCGATGAATTTTTAGTATCTGGTAGGGGATCACCTGGGAAGGTACCCTATTTAAAGTGGACGAAATGGGGTCAAAGGTCAGTACATAGGAGCGGGATCCATTCCACTGCTATTATGCGTCATAACTAACGTAAAAAAGATTCGATTTTGATGAAATTTTAGTATGTGGTAGAAAACCACCTGGCGACAAACCTTATTGAAAATGGGCGAAATGGGGTCAAAGGTCAGGACATAGAAGCAGAATCACTTCCATCGCCATTATGCATCATAACTTAAGTAAAAATGCTTCGATTTGGATGAAATGTTAGTATGTTGTGTAGGGTCTTGCCTGAGGACGAATTCCATTGAAATGGGCGAAATGGGGTCACAGGTTAGGACACAGGAGCGGGATCTATTCCATAGCCCTTGTGCATCATAACTTATGTAAAAATGCTTCGATTGCGACTAAACTTTATCATGTTATTTCAGAGGTATACCAAACCGGTTCCGTTGAATATCATCGAAATGGAATCAAAGGTCAGGGCACAGGACCGAGATTTATTCCACAGCTATTATTCTCATAACTTGAGTGATAACTTGAGTAATGATTTCTGGTATGTTTGGAAAGCGTATTATAATCAATGCATTGCATGATTTTACTAACTTGTTCTGTATGTTATAACTTTATTTATTTTAATGTATTTTATTTATAAAGAGATACGAAGTTCAAAGGCTGAGACACACACTTGACATTGTAATGTCTTTGCTTACACTTTCATGTTTTACTGGTTCCTCTGTTATGCTCACCTATCTCATTCCATTTTGTTATGTGTATTGAGCATTTTTTGAACCTGCATTAACCGAAGGGTGTCCATTGTGGTCTTAGATATAATGCTTATTAAACTATATAAAAAGAGATCTATGAAAATAAATAAAAATGTATGAAAATGCTGTATGTGCTATGTAAAAACACTCAAATATGTAAAAGTTAAACTGTGAAACAAGCAATTTTAACAAAATTGCAAGCGTAGTAACTACAGCCCAAAACAAGATAGAATTTGCTAAGGACTGGCGACATCCAGCCTTCATGAATGCTAGTTCCTAACCACTATTTTTTTTATGAGACTTTTTTGCAGTGGCATGCAGATTTTGAACTGCAATAACAAAAGATGGAAAGTACAGGGTGATTGTAAACTTGTGCAGCCCAAAGTTTGAGTTTTCATAAATTGTTGCTAAATTGTTATAATCATTCTTTCTACCACTAGATGTCACTACCATACTGTTGAGAAGTATCAGTAAAGCTGAGGTCACTGTGATGTGTACAAGTTGTTAGTTGTGGAGATGAAATGTCTTTTTCCCAGACGCAGCGAATTTTCATTCTGGAAAGTTATTTCACAACTCGTTCATACGGATGTGTTGCCGAGGACTTTCGCAAGAAATTTCCGGGTACAGCTGTCCCCAATAAGTTCACAATGTCGCGATTAGTGCAGTGTTTTCAGGACACTGGATCTGTTGCAGATAAAAAACGCTCCACGAGAACCTCCATTTTGACTGACCATAAAGTGGATGAAATAAAGCGAGCACTGCAGCGGTCGCCATGAAAAATCCTCCGGAAACTACGTGAAATCGTCAATTTCATACGGTAGTGCTCATTAAGCTGCGAGATCGTTACATCTTTGTCCATGTCGTATTCGCTCAGTACACTTCTGCCGATGGTTCTGAACAATGTGGAATACAGTTTTCTTCAGTGATGAGGCCTGGTTTCACCTCGGAGGTTATGTCAATAGTCAGAACAATAGGATTTGGTCATGTGAAAATCCACATGTTTTTCTTGAAAAGGGTTTGCATTCGAAAAAACTTGGAGTTTGGTGCGTGATGTTGTGCTGTTGCATAGTGGGACCAATTTTTTCCAAACGACTGTGGATAGTTCCGTCTACCAAGTCATTATCACACAGTTTGTGGCACTCCTTGATGTCAACGAACAACATTGTTGGCTCCAGCAAGACAATGCCACATGCCACACATCGATTAGTACCGTCAATTTTTTGTGAGATTTTTTTCAGTGAACACCTCATCTCCAAAGACCTGTGGCCTCCCAGATCCCCAGATTTATTGCCGCTGGACTTCTTTCTTTGGGGGTATCTCAAAGGTGTTGTGTATCACAATACTCACAGCCTGGATCAACTTAAAATAACATCACAACAGCGATTGAAAACATCAGTGTGGAGGTGCTTCACAAGGTGTCATCAAACTTGGTGAAAAGAGCACGTGTTTGCATTCACGAACGTGGAGCCCACTTTGTACATATGTTATAATGAGATTCCCCTTCTTTTGTTGTTATAAAGGTAAGACTGTAACCTATATTTGACAATGTTTATTTTTTTTAACAATTGTAATTAACCTCGTAATTTTTTTTTCTGCGTTGTGCGACTTTATGATCACGCTGTAGATTTTGTTACTATTGTGCAATTCATTTTACGGAAATTGTGTACACATTCATGCTCACACACACAGACTAATGACAAAATGTTAGAGATAGGAATGATGGGCAGTTGACATAGGCATCCCCTGCGCAGAGTGAAACAGAACCAAACCGAATGCAAGCGATAAAAAGGCGGACAGGGGGCTTCCCAACAGCGTATCGCAATCAACTAACATGGGTGAACGTGGTGATCATAGAGGCATTGTTGGCGCAAGACAGATGGGTCATCATATTGCCCAAGTGGTAAGAACCCTAGGGTTCACGAGGGCAACTATTGGGTTGTCAGAAAAGTCATTATGTATTTTGGCACCCGATGGCAGTTGGGCGGTTTTGGAAGTACTAGAGGCATGTGCAGCTCTGTTATCGCTATGGCATTTGACAGGTGCTAGTTCTATCTGCAGTCTAAAAGGAATAGTGAGTGATTTGGTTGATTTCCGGAGATTTGACATCAAGTTGAATATGGAAGACCAAACTGTGAATTTTTGCCATATTTTGCTGTTTTACTTCCGTAAAGGGAAGAACGAGTGTCAAGCTTGTGAAAAGTTGCATAAACTGTATAGTGATAATGCTCTACAAGAACGGCAGTGCCAGCAGTGGTTCGCAAAAATACGTGCTGGTTATTTTGACCTCAAGGACGCCCCTCGGTCCGGGAGGCCCACCGAGGTTGATAACGACCAAATCAAGGCATTGATCGAGTCAAACCCACGTTACACGACACGAGAGATTGCAGACACATTGCACATCCATCATTCAAGCGTTCACGACCACCTGAAGAAGCTGGAATACGTAAGCAAGCTCGATGTGTGGGTTCCTCATGAACTCAAAGAAGCTCAATTGACGGCGCATATAAACATCTGCGATATGCTCATTAAACGTGAGGAAAACGATCCTTTTTTGAAGTGACTGATAATTGGTGACCAACAGTGGATTGTGTACAACAATGTGCTGCGCAACGGCCGTTTAACTAGGCAGAACTACCACAGAAATGTTTTGAATGATGAAGCAAGTGTATGGAGAGGAATTTATTTCATGGGAGTATTATTTTGATGCAGTATCAGTCTCATCTTCCATTAGCTGCACTTAATACAGCATAGAAAATAGGAATTATGAAGTTTTACAATTAGTGTAGATAATGTGTCATTCAGTATGGTGTGGAACAGGGAATTACGAATAAATATTTTCTATCACACATTTTAAAAGTACCAGTGAACTTTCATAAGCAGATGGTTTTGTGTTTGTTAAAATAATTGGGAGTCACAAATTTTTTAGTCCCTGTGGGGTGACTTTCGATTGTCAGTGCCTTCAAGTTGTTCTGTGCATCACTCCACTTGATCTAACAAGCTTGTGCACATTCACCATCAAGGGGAAGAAAAACAAAACCTCCCCAGCTACAGAAATGCAATAATAATGTAGGAGAGGGGGGGGAGAAGGAAATCCTTATCAGTAATTCTTACAAGCCAGTAAAATTAAATCAAATACCTTGTGCTGTTGTTGATGCCCTCGTTGTCTTCTTACTGTTCCAGTCACTTGTAAATATTTCCACAATGTACTTCATGATGCTTTGACACATTCAACCACTTTTGCCACTATCTCCTTTTCTTGGTGAGTTTCCTACATTCTGATTGCTCTCCAAGCTGTTGATTCTGGTAAATTGCATTGCTGAGACATCATTCAACTGAAATGCAGCTACAACTTCCTACTGGAGTGTGGCCCAGCAAGTGCAATACTTATGGCCAGCGGTTGCTCTGGCCTTTTTAAAGTTTTCACCAAATTCAATTTTTTTTTCGACAAATGTAATGTGAAGTCACCATTTTTCCCCTCTCTCCATTGTAAATATAAAAACCATAAAAACAAAGTGTTATAATAGTATCGCACAAAAACAATAGGCTAGGTATTCTTTACAATTAAGCAGCATAATATTATTGAAAAAGGTAATATAATTAAAAAACGTAATTGGCAATAAAAATTTTGCCTAAACTTTTTTTTTCCGCAAATTGCAAAGAACGCGGTTGGCAGCATGACCCCTACTTATGACCAGTTTGCATTGTGCTTCTGTAAAGTGCACAAATTTGTCAGTGCTGCTCATTCTCATGTTAAGATCTTCATCTTGTTGTTGACATGTCACCCAGAAGTTGAGCTTTCATCACAGACTTGCAGCTTGTCAACTTTTCTGTCACTTCATGCTGATCTTGCAATATCCCTCAATTTTTTTTTTTGTTTACCAGTGTACACTATATTGACAAAAGTCACCGGACACCACTTCAAAAGAAAATGGACGAATCCGCTGCGTTGTTGAGATGTGAGGTACAGCTGCAAACAGTATAAAAACAAGCCTGCAGCTGACCGCGATCATATCCCACTGTGAGGTTGAGTGAAAATGTTGCGACGGGAGAGAACTGACTTTGAAAAAGGAAAAATTGTTGGGTGTTATATTAGTGGGTTGTCCATAAGAGAAACCAAGAGGTGTTTAAACATACCGAACTGTTTTGGATGTACTGAATAAGTGGAAGACACATGGCGTGCCTGAAGCAGTAAAATGTACCGGCAAACCAAAGAAAATCAATGATAGAGGATGTCGAAGCCTCAGGAAAGTCGTTGCAACTAATCGATAGAGTACTGCACAAGACCTCAGTGTACAGGTAAGTAAAACTGCTAGAACCTATGTATGTAAATGTACCATTCGCAGAGAACTTTATTTCATGTGTTATTGTGATTGTTCGGCTGCTCATAAGCCTTTCATCTCCACTCGGAATGCTACTCGTCCTTTAGCATGGTGTAAAGAACATTTATTGTGGACCGAGTCCTATGGACTGATGAATCCAGATACACAATCAATCAGTCTGATGGCCGTGTGTGGGTATGGCAGCAGCCGGAGGAATGCTATTTACCACAGTGTACTGTTCCTACGGTCAAGTTTGGAGCTGGCAGTGTACTCATGTGGTTCCTACAGTCAAGTTTGGAGCTGGCAGTGTACTCGTGTAAAGGTGTTTTTCGTGGTATGGTCCTGGCCCATTGGTTATTGTGGACAAACCTGTTAACCAGCATGTCTACCTCAATATTCTGGACAATTATGCCCTGCCAACTCTGTGGCAATACTATGGAACCGAGCCTTGTTGGTGCCAGCAGGATAATGCATCAGCCCATAAAGCAAGGACTGTTACGGCATGGTTTGAGGATAATTCCATATCAGGTGTGAACTGGTCAGCACAGAGCCCTGATCTTAATCCCATAGAGCACCTATGGGATGAATTAGAGCGCCACATAAGAAGTTTGGTACTAAGGCCTACTACTAAGCAACACTTAGCGGCAGCATTATATTCTGAATGAAAGCCCATTCCTATCGCTGTGTTCCAAAACCTTGTCGAAAGCATGTCTCGAAGGGTCAGTGCATGCATTAAGGCCAAAGGTGGACTGACACCATACTAATGTATGTCAATAAATGCTATGTTGTGTTTCTCTTCTAGGTGTCCGGTGACTTTTGTCAATATAGTATATGTTGTCATGTAACTGCTGGCCTTACATCCTGAGTCAGTTCCGAGACGCTATGCACAGGATAAAACCGCAATGGTTGGGTTTGATCTCTGAATCAAAGAGCTCTAAAGAAGAGAGTGAGGACGTAAAAATTTCCCCTTGAGGGTATTAAACCAACAAAAATGACAGCAACGTTTAATAACTAAAAATACAAGTTTGAGATTATAAGACATGGCACAATTGCATTAAATGAAAAATGAATAATTCATACGTAAATCGGTATGCCAGACTGTCCCTAGCAGAAGAGTTTAGCAAGCAAACAATTTCCTTGGCACTGCAGGCAATAATTTAGACCGTGCAAATCTTTTCTTTAAATCATTAAACATCTCGATTGTCTCTGACATAAATCATCTCCTTACTGTGCATATGGCAAAAATTTAATCCACTTATGTTTCTGTTTTATAGCACAAACGCAGAGAGGCACTAGTTTCACACATGCACATGACAATGCCCGTCGCAAAACAAGAGTTTCTCTTCTCACTGTCACAAGAACACTGTTTTTCAAGCTGTTGCTTTCATTTTGGATGCACACACTACGCCATCACATGACTCTCACTCGGCTCCCACAGTCTAAAAAAAATAAATGCTAATGGATTCTTTTGTAAACATAGATTGAAGTTTGTTGCTTGCAAAGTTTTACAACAGTAAAGGAAAATAAAGGTGGCAATACTCACCATTGACACAACTGTAATGCTTGGTTTTCAAACAACACATCATTGACCAAATCACCAGCAAAGCACTTAAGATGACTTTTTGTACTTGGCAATAAAAACGAATTAATAATGCTACATTAACAATATGCGTACATTTACACTGAATGTTTATGTTAACTTTATTAAAGCCTATGTAAGAATCAGATGACATAGTAATAGCATACAATAAGGTACTGTTGAATTTTTTTGTCAATTTCCATTTGATTTTAAAGGTTAGAATTATTGGTAGAATTTTTTTGTGAAAGTAGTTAAATATATGAATTACAACTGAAAGGAGAAAGTCTATGCTACTTATGTATAAAAAGATTAATTAGTAAAATTGCCTTAAATGTATCTGTATCGTAGTAAACATTAAGAAATGACGTTGGCTTTTAATTGCTGACTTTTTACGTAACGAAATGTTGTGCATTGCATTTTTAATATGTTTTTCACTGAAGAACTTCCCTTGTTTGCATAATGTGAACCTAACACTCATTAGCACAGTTTTCTTTTTGGTTTGAACTATGCTTAGACAAATCATTCAACAGCAAGAGTCAAATTGAATTAAATATTATTTTTTATAAATGCAGTGATGCCAAAATTGTTCCATCTAGGTGATCAGAAAGCTGATATAAAACACACCTTACTTCCAAATGGGCATGCTTACATAAAATGTGTTTTTCATGCTGGGTGTTGCTGATGTGTAATGTAATAACCTTTTTTATGAAGTGAGTGTCATCATGCATTTTCCCTGTAGTTTATATTTCATTAACTTCCCATAAATTGAATTTGCAATGTGTGACTCCACTTAGATATTCTCTGTGTAGATCTCTCTCTCTCTCTCTCTCTCTCTCTCTCTCATACACACACACACACACGCGCCTGCCAAGTTCTCTAAAGTATTTATTACACTTGCATAGATGCCAACTAGTACAGATTTTTGGTTGCTGTTATGGAAGTACTGACATACCGATGAAATTGCGAAAAATCACTTTGATTTTTCTGATATAGAAAGCACATTCACCAATTTAAAATTTGTTTATATTATATATCTGATATAGAAAGCAATTTAATCAATTTAAAATTTGTTGTTGGTTCTTCAAGTTTACCTGGGGGAGGTGGAAAAATTAAATGCTGTGTTCTGCATATTATATATTTCTGCATCTCAGTTGGCAATACCATGAGCTATCTACCTTAGGCTAAACAGCAGCTGTGTAATGCTGTCTCAGCCTTTTGTCCCACACCCCTCCCACGATGCTCTCCGTGACAGCTGCAACTATGCAGAAAGCAGTGTAACGATGGCTTCATATGAATGGTTGGGCGCTGCTCAGGCATTCGTTCTGAACTCCCATGATGCTCTTTGTGCCACTGGCCGCGTGTATTGAACAGACACTGCTCTAACATTCGTTCCCCATAGTGCTTCTCCGTTGTTCTCTCACAAGCACTTGCTAGTGTCATGTAGAAGAGTGAGGCAGGCAATCAGTTGTGTAATTGTAAAGGTTTTTATTCATTTATTTAAAATGAAGTGTTCTTCACACCAACCTTCTTCATCTCAGAAGAAACAGTGTAACCATGTGGTTTGCAGCATTTGTAGCTGCGATTCTAGTATCACTCGCAGTGTTCGGCACTGGCGCACTCAGTGCGGGTGGTGGTCCACAGGCCCGGGCCCACCTTGTGAGGTATCACTTGGCTTTGTGTTCTTTGTTATTGGTATTTATGTGTAATAATTCTTGTATATCTTTTTAAGTATATAATTTACGAATAATTGGAAGCACACTTCAATATTGTGGAGATATTATTATCGCTTCTCAATATTTTGGGAGATGTTCACTCCTTAGTATTTTCATCTGCATCTTCAATATCTTGGGCAACCCCCATCAAGAAATTCCAGGTGTGCCAATATCTTGGGCAACCCCCATCAAGAAATTCTAGGTGTGCCACTGGTTGACGGGATGATTGCCTGAGGCGCCCAGAATCAAAGAAGCAGGGATCGCATTCGTCCTAAAATTCCTAAAATTCCTAATATTTTGTGACCCTCCTTAAATTCCTAAAATTAGACCTAAAATTTGCTATTCATCCTAAAATTTTCGTAAGCTTATTTTTATTAAAAACAACAGTTATTAACGCCAATAAATTTACCATTACGGTAAGGTAAAAAGACTTGTTATTGTAGAAACACAGCCTATATGCTGTGCTGCTGAAGGGAGGGGAAAATGACGCCATCGAGATGCACTTGCTTCGGGGCGGGCGTTCCATTTTTTTGCCTTCGAACAGTTTTCGAGAGTAACAAGAGATCTAAGGGAAAAGGGGAGGGGTCATTTTCACCCCTGGTTTGCGCTTTGCAGACGAACTCCGTGGCACGCAGAAGATCGTACTTTATTTTTGTACATGCCTTGTGGAACCTCCTCTTTCTGCTGATGTTTTGTTATTGTAAACCGCAGGTGGGTGGAAGCAAAGAGGAAACATGTGGTCTTCTTCCGTAACCTCCGGTAATGACGATGGGATGGTAGCTGAGTTATCTTGGCAGGCAGTAGAGCACGTGATCATTGACCTTCGATCATGCGTCGGCGACAGCGACCTTCGATGCGCAATATATCTCGGCTCCGACTCGCTTTGACTGAACTTGCGTGAGATGCGTATGATAGTTTCTGGTTTTACGTCTTTTATGGTGTTCTCTGTGCAGGTTCAGTTCTCTAGTGGTGACCTGCTTTTTTTTTTTTTTTTTCATATCTTCTGACATCCTCGCAGCCAAATTTCGGGAAGTTGTCTGGTTTTGCAATATTGGAACGTGTTTTTGTACTTCCCTTTCATTTTCTGGTTAGTAATACAAGTGTTTAAGATGCCTAAATCCAAAACGAAATTTCAAGATGCGTGGCTCGCCAAAGAATTGGACGGAGTGAAGTTGAAAGAATGGTGTTCTGCAACTGAAACAATATTTTCTGCTAAGTGTATATATTGTGTTCAGAAATTTTCAATATTTCTAATAGTGGCTTTTCACAAGTAAAAGCGCATCATAAAGAAAAAAAGTTCCCATAACAAGAAATTCCCATAACAATAAATTTGTTAAATAGTGTTCGTGATTCACATAAATTTTATAAAGAGTATGTTGATAAGCTGAAGGAAGAACAATCAAAAAAGGTAAAAAAAAGGAAGCAGAAAGAGAGGGAAAATAAGGAAAAGCAGCTAGAGAAAAAAAGAAAAGCTGAGTTTGATGACAAAATAAAAGAAAATGATGCAGAAATAAATAGGCTTAAAAAAGATAAAGAAGCCTCCCTAGCGGTAATTCAAGAGGGAACAGAAAGAATGCGAAAAGCTGTAGAAAAACAAAATACTGTTGCAATAGCAGTTGCCTCTAACTTGATCATACAAGGTTCAGCTGAAATAAAGAAAACAAAGTAAATTAGTTGTGGTGGAAGCAGAAAAAGATAGGCGTATCAGGAAAAGGTTAAAACAATAATATGAAAAAAGTAATTCAGTGAACAATTGTACATAGTTCTTGGTTTTCAATTACCTTTTTAGGATATTATAATTTAATGTGAAACCTGAAAACTTTCTGTGAAAATCGTGAATTGCTTCTGGTTAAACAGCATATTAATGTTCAAAGTGAAACTTGAATGTGGTAAATATACTTGAATATGATAATAACACGTGAAAAGATAAGAACTGAACATTAGAAGTAAATCATACTTAAACTTTAGACATTAGACGTTATGCAAAAAATTTGGGTGTGAACTTCGACCATATATACTAATGGACTGCGCATTGGCAATAGCTGCATCAAAGCCGCCATGGCTCAAACATTGGGCACGTCATCATCAGACTCCAAATTTCGTGTAAAAATGCTGTTATGATTACTAATTTACATTGCAGAACTTCAGTGTTTTCGGTGTATTATGTGAATGCGCCTCATATATAATAAAAACTCTTCAGGTAAGTTTACTTATGAGCTATATACATGCATGAACGGGTTGTTTACATTTTGTGATTTATAATGTGATGAACATTTGCGAAGAATTTGGAACCTGCATTCCATTTTTTTCTTAAGTTACTATATTTTTATATCAATAGCTGCAAGTTTCTGGTTAAGTAATTGAACTTTATTGACTTAGGTATTTAATTCGTTTCTTACCCATGAAAAATCATAGAACTTTCTTTACTATATCGCTCAGAGCAACCATAAGCACAGCAGGTGTAACTCATCTTTTTGACTGTTGTCATGTGATTTTATGTTGGAGCCAGAAATTTTGATGTCATGCGCAGTCTATCAGTATATATGGTTGAAGGGTGTGAAGCAAACTCTTTACAATGTATACAAAGTTGTTTTACTAGATGTATACAAATATACATCTAGTTTTTATTGAAATACACTCCTAAAATTTTCCTAAAATTTTTCTAAAAATTCCTAAAATTCCTAAAATTCCAACCTAAAATTTTCCAGAAGTATGCTATGATCCCTGAAGAAGTATCAACATCCCAAAGAATGATTTTTCTTCATGTGTGGAGAATGTAATCTTTTATATTTTTCCGGTAGAGGGTATTTTTAATTTTTCCACTAGTAAATTTGTTTTTATTATATTATTTTTTTCTTTAATAGTTGTGACAAAACAGAATTTGTTGCCGTGTTAAATGTCCAAATTTGCCACTGTGGACTGGATAATGGAAAATTACAAAAAAAATTGGGGGGGGGGGGGTTAAGAACTACTTTTAGAGGTTGACATATATGCATTAATTGTTAAATGTGGCATATTTTCAATAACTTTCTTTGTCATGACACCAACCATTTTTGATAACTGCAAAACTCATTTCATTGAGTCCAAACACAACACATAAAAATATGTACAAATGTTGCCTAATACTGTAAATTAAGGGGGGGGGTGTCCTTATAAAGGAAAGTTCTGGGCAAAAATGCTGCTCTTCAGCTGAGAAGTAGCATTGAATACAATCACTTTGTGTTCACTTTTCAAGAATCTATCCATCACATTAAGTGACAGATTGCTTGCTTGCATTATATAATCATACTTAAAGGGAACAAAAATAATGTAATTTCATATACAGTGCTTTTCTATCTGGAATGTAAATTTGGTTGTATTATTCTTACAGGTTAAACTTGGAGTTGAAACACTTTGCAGATATTTAACCAATATCATAGACAATCCATCTGAAGAAAAGTTCCATAAAATTCGCATGAATAACAAAGTATTTCAAGAAAGGGTTTCCACGTTAGAAGGTGCTCATGATTTCTTACTGGCTGCAGGTTTTGATCAGATGACCTTAAAAAATGGTGATGTTGAAGAAGAATTTTTTGTTTTTCCTGAAGATAGACTGGATCAAATTGATGATTTGCAAATGTTAAAAGAAGCTTTATTGAGCACTGAACCAGTATATCCTGTTTTAGATAGAAATTTAAGAGTCTTAATGCCTTCTCAAGCTTCAGTAAAAATCAATTTGCCAAATGACTTTTTCGACCTTTTGCCTGAAGAAATACTGAAGGAGCATGAAGCAAGGTATGAGACAAGCTTTTGAGAGATTGTGTGTGTTGTGTGTTTTTTCCTATGTAAAATGTTTCTTAATCTCATTAATTATGATTTATAAATGTCTCTTGTTTACAGGGTATATTTTATATTAAAGGGCAACAAAAAGTACACTATTTTTTTTTTGTAGGGCAGGCATGCTGTAATTATTTTGAGTTCTGTTTTCACTACTCTATTAGGTCCGTTTAGTATTCATACTAGAAAATAGTCTTTCCTTCCTGTAAAAACACACACTCACGGAAAAAATAGTGGAATTTTGAGTTGATTAAAAGTTATTTATCAAACTGTGAAGAACATGAATATTGAAGTACAACATTGTTTTTTCCAGAATGAATATTTGTTTTAAGTTTAATTTCCTTCCTCAGTAAAAAATTGTATACATCATTCGTTTATGTAGTGAATTTATCATTTCAATGAGCTGAAGAGTGTTTGCCACATTGGCAGTTTTTATAACTATAGTAACCAGGACTTGGCAAATCCCAGGTGCCTAGAAAATAGGCACTAGCACCACCTTCGTTTTTGTTACCCATATGTCGCAATTTGCAGTAAATACCGTAATTTAGGCCATATAATCAGCCGATTATCTGTTAATAATTTATAAGTTTTGGTTCTGTAGGTAATAAACTGCTTAAAAAAATCTTTTTGTGGCACATTAATTTGTAAAAAACTTCAGATAATTGTCAGAAGTAGGAAAAGTAGTGAAAATACATGAACAGAAGAAATCTAACTCAGTATGAGATAGAGGTCCTCAAAGAGATCAAAAGAATTTTTTTATTAAGTATGAGCATTTTGGCAAAAAATATGATGCAGCAAAGACAGTACTATTTGTGCTCATGGAAGACTACGTGCCATGGGAAGCCCACTGAGCAATTTAATTCCATGGCATGTAATTGTCATTAGTAATCACTTTGCAAATTGCTAGTTTTGCTGCACTAGTTGCATTAGTTAAGGCTTTTGTTTTCTCTTCAGTTGAAACATTTTCAAAAATGCCAAATACTGTGGATTATCCATAATTTCTATGGAGTTTTAGGTCTAACTAATAGCCTACTGTAAAGCTGAAAAAATAGGGATTTCACATGAAATAAAGCAAAAGTACTTAAAAAATGAGAGTTAACTTTTTTTAAATTTTTAATAAGATCATTTCTTTTTTCTTTGGACTTCCGGGTCATTACGTAAATCATTATATTTATATTGAAAATTACAGTTCAGGATGCGGGGGGGGGTAGTCTGAAGTTTTGAGTCTTAGGATATGTCACCATGAAGGATCTTTTTTTTTTTTTTTTTTTTGCTTGAATTTCATGGTTTATGGAATATACTCCACCACAGATTATATGTAGAGAGGGGAAAATTCTGAATTTCACAGTCTGATGATTATAGGAAAGAAAAAAATGCAATTTGAGTTTACACGTGCAAAATTTAACTTCAGCAAATTGTATTTTAATGAAATCAAAAGTTAAAATTTTTTGAGAGCAGTAACTGGAAGAATGGGAAAAGGGAAAAGATAATTATGGACCAAATTGGGATTTCATTTAGCAATAATTGGTTTGGGTAAATAAAATTGTCAACAGATAGGAGTATAATCAAATTTGGAAGATGTGAATTCGTTTATTGGTGTAAATATGACATGGATGTTAAGTCTGATAATATTATCTGACTTAACATCCACATCATATTTACACCAATAAACGGATTTGCATTTTCCAAATTTGTATTGTACAATGGTGTAATCCCATATTTTATTCATTGACATAGGAGTATATTACTTACTTTTTCAGCATCATTACCATACATTACATTTATGCATTATTCTTTGAAATTTGAATTTGTTTCACCTGGCTCCTAAATTTTGGGAGCTGGTTCCTAGATCTGGAACAGATCATAACCCAGGTAAATAACATTTTCCTCATTGTCAATATCATAATTTCTTCTCCCCAGTGTCACATTACCAATTTCCTTATTTTTCCAATCAAGATTTCTGATAGTCTTATCCTGTATGAGCTTTTGAGTAACAGTGGCATAATTATTTGCACTATTGAAATTTTTTGGTGCCATTGTTTTCACAGCTGTTATAAATAACTGTGTTAATTTTAGTTTCACATTATTTGATTTGTGACACAAGTCTAGTTTCATGATAGCAGTTCATCATTGCAGCAGTAATTGATATTTTTCAAGTTGCACTGATACCTGAATTGCTTCCAGAATGTTTACATTTGCTTTGTAGCCACTGAAATGTTAGCCAACATTCATTGCAGTAGTCTTGAATTGTAGTGAAGTTTACAGTGATAATTATCTTTTGATCCACAAGATTCAGTGTTGAATGAATACATGATGGGAGCATAATTTCATCTTTCAACATGTAGCACAGTTTTGTGTCCCCAAATATTTTCCACTTTTCTCCTTCATTTGACATTCCAATGAAAAAGATTAACTCTTAGAAAACTTTTCCTGTTATCCAAACCTTTGCATTAAAGTGATTCAAGGCAGATATGCACATTCTTAAAATGTTGTGGGCTTCTCTACCAGTGATTATTTCCTTGGTCCCCATTTACGATTGAACTGCATTGTAAAAATTAATTATCAACTTATAAAAATAATGTTGCATAGCTGGAAAGTCTCCCATTTAATCAGAAAATATCCGAATTTTGCACTTATTCCCGATTTTCTGTTTTCTCCATTTTCTCCCAATTTTTAATGTTGTATACAAATTCCCAAGATGCTGGTAAAATATATATATATATATATCAGGTGATGCGTAACATCACAGCCTCTCCTTGACAAATGTCAACCCCGCCTTCTCGTGGTGCATCCTGTTCCCACTAAAGGGGCTCTGACGACCGCCAATAGCGGTATAACTATACCATCGGGATCAGAGGAAATGCTATCCCACACTCACCAACCCGCTTGGCCAGCGTGGTGAGTTATGGCCAAACCACTCCAAAATGATTCCACAACTTAAATCTTGGCCCTCAGTCTCCGGCAGCTGGAATGTACCTGGCCAAGGCAGCGGCCAGTGCGACATGAAGGCACAGGGTGCTAAGAATCCCCGGAGGACCGGACTAGGCTGCCATCTGATGCTGACCTTGGCTATTTACAATGGACGCTCCCTATCTTCTGATTCAAGGCTTCTTGAATTGGAAGAGGAACTACAAAGGATCAAGTGGGACATCGTGGGGCTAAGTGAGGTAAGGAGAAAAGGAGAAGATCTCATCGAACTAAAAAGTGGACATCTCTTCTACTATCGTGGGACAGATACTGGCAGAACTAGTGGTGTTGGATTTATAATAAACAAGAAACTGAAGGATAAAGTTGTAGAAGTTGAAAGTTCCTCTGACAGAGCTGCACGACTTGTTATCCAACTCTCGAAAAGATACCAGGCTCAGATTATTCAAACTTATGCACCCACCACAAGTCATCCTGAAGAAGAAATTGAAGAATTTTATGAGGAAATTTGTCATCTAAATAATAAAGGTAAGCAGCACTTGAAAATAATTATGGGAGATTTCAATGCAAAAATAGGGCAACGGCAACAGAATGAAACTTCAGTAGGTAAATTCGGTCACGGCAACAGAAACCAGCGTGGAAATACTCTCGTTGAGTTTGCAGAGGCAGAAGGGTTTTTCATCTTGAACTCCTTCTTCAAGAAAAAGCCACACAGGAAATGGACATGGAGACATCCAAATGGGACGACAAGTGAAATTGATTTTATTATGTGTAACAAAAAATTCGTCATAGAAGACTGCAGTGTGCTGAACAAGTTCAACACAGGTAGTGACCATAGATTGGTGAGATGTAAGATGCACCTCAACACTAAACTTGAACGTGGCAAGCTCATAAGACAAACAAAATCTATTGACATAACCAACCTTAAAAAACACCATAATACCTTCAAGTTAGAACTGAAGAACAGGTTCTCTGCTTTAGAAGGCCTAACATCGGAAGAAGTGGACATCTCTGAAGTTAACAGAAAAGTAACCAAAGCTCTTATGGAAACAGCAACAAAATTAGCTGGGTCTAAGAACAAGTTGCATGTGAACAAATTATCAGGAAAAACCAAAATGTTGATGCAAAAAAGAAGAGAGATGAGGACAACTAAAGAAGATGTGACTTCCAAAGTGGAATATATAGAGCTATGCAAGACAGTAAGAAAAAGTATCACTGAAGACGTAAGAAAATTCAACTGTGAACTAGTGAGGAAAGCAATTGAAAACAACCAAAGCCTAAAGATAGCAAAGGGACATCTCAGCAAGGGAAGAAAACAGATTATGGCACTGAGAAAAGAAGATGGTTCTGTAACAAGAAATAGAGGCGAAATTTTGACAAGAGTGAAAGATTTCTACTCCAAATTATATGAAAGGGATGATATATGCACTCCAGACATCATGAAAGATACCAGTACCAGAGTTCCTCCAGTCCTTCCAGCAGAAGTTGCACATGCAATCAAGAACATGAAGCGAGGAAAAGCTCCAGGAGAAGATGGAATTACTGTAGACATCATACAAGAAGCAAGTGGAGAAATCGAAACAGTACTCGCCCAAATTTTCACTCGATGCCTTAATGAAGGAAAGATTCCTGAGGATTGGAACACCGCTACAATGATCCTGCTACATAAGAAAGGTGACATTGAGGATCTCGGAAACTACAGACCTATCAGCCTCTTATCAGTAGTTTATAAAATCTTCACTAAAGTTCTTTCACACCGCTTGAAGGTAACACTGGACATGGCTCAACCGAGAGAACAAGCTGGATTCAGGAGTGGCTACAGCACAATAGATCATATCCACGTGCTGAGAGAACTAATTGAAAGAGCGAGGGAATATGAACTTCCATTGTGCATGGCTTTTATCGATTATGAAAAAGCCTTTGATTCGGTGAAACCATCAGCAGTTACAATGGCTCTGAAAACCTGCGGTATTGAAGATGCATACATTAATATTATTAATAACATCTATGAAAATGCAAGTGCAAAGATTAGGCTGTTTGAAAATACAACACACGTAAAAATTGGAAAGGGAGTGAGACAAGGTGACACCATATCTCCGAAGCTCTTTAATGCCACATTGGAGGGTGTTTTTCAGTCGCTGAGCTGGGAAAACAAGGGGATAAAGATTAATGGAGATTATCTAACCCACCTTCGTTTTGCTGATGACGTAGTCATTTTTGCAACTACCCCATCAGAGCTGCAGAGTATGATCCAGGAACTTGCTGACAAGAGTAAAGAAGTAGGATTAAAAATGAACTTTCAGAAGACAAAAGTGATGTTCAATGCTTTTACAAGAAATGAAGATTTATCGATTGATGGAGAAAAGCTGGAGATAACAGACAGGTATGTTTATCTTGGACAGCAGATATCAAGTGAGGGTCACATTGATGAAGAAATTAATCGGCGTACAAAACTTGCCTGGAGAGCTTTTGGAAGAAACAGCATAATTTTCAAGAGCAATATGCCATTATGTCTTAAAAGAAAAGTGTTTGATCAATGCATCCTTCCAGTGCTTACGTATGGTGCAGAGACGTGGACCTTAACTAAAAGAGACATACAAAGACTGCAGACAACTCAAAGAAGCATGGAGAGGTGCATACTTGGTGTAACCAGGAGAGATAAGAAGAGGAACTCGTGGATCCGAAAAATGACAAGAGTGGAAGACATCATGATCAGAGTTAAATCCCTGAAATGGCAATGGGCTGGACATACTGCCAGAAGGACAGATCATCGATGGACAGCCGAAATTTTAGATTGGATTCCAAGGGACAGGAAAAGACCCAGAAGAAGACCACATGGAAGATGGGTGGATGAAATTCGAAAGTATGCAGGGGTGACATGGAGGAGACTGGCACAAGACAGACCGTTGTGGAGGAAACTTGGGGAGACCTTCGTCCAGCAGTGGATTGATAATGGTTGACAATGATGATGATGATGATGATATATATATTATTAAAAAGGGGTTTTCTTTTCTTTATTTTTACAGAGTGTCCACATTCTGGGAAAGTCAGGGGAAATCAGGGAAAGTCAGGAAAATGCCTGAAATGTTGGTAAAAATCAGGGAAAATCAGTGATATTTAAAAAAAAAAAGTCAGGGAAATTTCAATCACAGTTAGACTACAACTAGTTTCAACACGGCGTCAGGGAGTGACGCCCTCATCACCCAACACACTTGCGCTTGGTGTTGCAGACAGTCACTAACTTCCCTTCCTACTAATGTAACCTTGTATTTCCTACCTATTATTGTAAGTTGTGTTACATTACTTGTTAACATTTCTCTCTTTGTTTTAGGTCAAAGGAGTAGAAAAAAATTTGTGATTTAAGTTATACCTTGTTAAAAGGCAATTAAGACTGCAGCAATGTCAAAGCGTTGTGTGTTTAATGAACAATGGTTGGACGAACAATTAAATCCAGAGTTTTCTCGTTGGATATCTGCTGTGAACGGCGACAATGAATCAGCATTTTGTAAAGTGTGCTGTAAAACTTTCAAGCTTAGCAACATGGGGCATCGAGCAGTCTCCAGCCACGGAAATGGCCCTAATCATTTGAAAAACATCCGTGCTAAAATGTCTCAGCCCAGTCTTGCTTCTTTCACTTCTTCTGTGAAAAAGAACTCTCTTTGTAATAACGAACTCTTGCCATCAACAAGCTCAGGAAGTGTGGAATCAGTACTTCTAGAAAATATTAAGTCTAATGACTCAAATACTTATGTTGTGAAAGATGTGAAGCCCAGTGGCCTTAATGTTTATGTAGTGAAAGATGATGTAACAAAGTTGGAAATAATATCCTGGGCCATGGAAGTGTTGTCCAAGCGAATGTCTCTAAACTCTTGTACACAGATTAATAAAACATTTCAGTTAATGTTTCCTGACAGTGCGGTAGCTTCAAAATTTACTTTAGGCAAAAGCAAAGCATCTTATGTGATAAACCATGGATTGACACCACATTTCAAAGAGTGTTTAATGGATGATCTGAAGCAGTGCACTGACTTTGTAATTTGTTTTGATGAATCACTAAACAAAATTGCTCAGTGTGGGCAAATGGATCAGTTTGTTCGTTATTGGGACGTCAATCTGCAAAAAGTTTTCACTAGATACTTAAGTAGTGTGTTTTTATAAGGGGCAACAGCTAATGACCTTTTAGAGAAATTCATTTAAGGTGCAACTCTTCCCTTGGATAACATGCTACAAGTGTCAATGGATGGACCTAAGGTTAATCTCAGCTTTCTTCAAAAGCTGAAAGATAAACTTAGAACTGAAAATCCAGATGGTAAATTATTAGTTGGCATTGGGGTATGTGGTCTTCACATGGTCAATGGAGCTATGAAAACTGGACTTGAAGCAGTGAAATGGGATATACATCACTTTCTGCGTAACTTGTACTACCTTTTAAAAGAATAGTCCTGCTCGCTGTGCAAATTATACTATGATTACTGGATGTAAAGATTTCCCTTTGAAATTTTGCACTGTAGAAGGTGGTTGGAAAATGTTAATTGTTTGACTAGGGCATTGCTTGTCTATGATCATATCAAGAAATATTTTCAAGAATCATCAGTTTCCAGCAAACAGCACATGTTTCTTGCAGAATTCATGGAAAGTCCACTGTTGAAATGCAAATTGGCTGCATTTAGGACTATAGCTTCAGAGTGTGAATCTTTTTTGAAAAGGTTCCAGAGCCCAAAGCCTTTAATTCCTTTCTTACACACTGATTTGCTGGATCTGATGAAAAATTTGATGGCACGAAGCTTGAAGCCTGACAAATTAAGTGAAGCTAATAGTGTCTCAAAACTGTTAACTTTAGATGTATCAAAAAGTGAAAATATTTCCTCAATTGAGAAAGTTGATATTGGATTTAGTGCTAAAATGCTATTAAAAGAAGTGAAGTGCTCAGAAAGGGAGAAATTAGAGTTTAAGCTTGAATTTAGGAAACTTGTGACCAGTATGATTGAAAAACTTCGTGAGAAAAGCCCACTAAAATTTAAGTTTGTCCGTGGGGTAACTTGTTTGGACCCAAATATTATAGTGCAGCAGCCGAGTCTAGGCAAGAAGAGAGTGGAAATTTTGCTCGAAGTTTTACTTAGTGCAAACAGGATTTCAGATGACTGTGCTGAAAAAGCTAAACAGTACGCTTCATTGTGTGTGTAGAAGCTCAATCTGCTTTAAAGTCTCAGTTTGATGAATTTTTAGACAGTCATGATGATTCCATTGGATTAGACAAATTTTACAGTGCTCTACTTGACAACCAAAAACAATTTGGTGAATTTGTCTCATTATGTCTCATGGAAATGCTTCAGTGGAAGGTGGATTTTTTGTCAATAAGTCTCTTCTTTTGGAAAATCTCCTGGAAGAATCCCTGATTCTTCCGATAGAAGGCTTCTTCTTTCTGTAAGAGCCTCCAGACGAAGATATCAGGATTATCTTGAGAAAAAAGTGTTCTTCAAAACGAAGAAGAAAGAAAACTGAAGGGAAAAGAAAAATTGATCATGAAATAAAGGAATTGAAGAAAAAAAGACAGTACATAAGGAACTAGAGTTGGAAGAAGTAGCATTGCAGGCGAAGATTTCAGATTGGGAAAAGAAGAAAAGTGGTGTGTAATATAAAAACGGTGACTGTGTTCCTACTGTAATATTTTTATAGTAACTGTTCTGAATATTGTGTATGGGTTTGTTTGAGTGTTTCTTTAATAAATGTAAAACCATGGAAAAAAGAGTAAACTTAAAATTGAAAAGGTGCAAATTGGACGGCTATGGGGAAGGTGGAGGCCGATTTAAAAAAAATAATAATAATTAAATGAATTAGTTATTTGGGAAACTTTATACGTCAAACAAAAACATTTTTAAATAATATAAGTTTCTCAATTATCCAATTCAATTTCATTTATTATCATGGCACATATATTAAAAAACTCAAATAAACCTATTTGTGTAAGGTCAGGGATTTCTTATATACTTGGTCAGGGAAATCAGGTTTGATAATTCTGTGGACACCCTGTTTTAATTTTTTTTTTCTTGTGCTACAACAGAATATGTCTACTAAGCCCAGGAAGTCACAAAAGTAAAGGAAATTTTAATCATATGTCATGATTTCAGCAAGAATGAAAATGTTATTGGGTTTCCCACATTTTGAATTTTTTCTGACAAAGTTCTGCTTTTGTTTTTCATTTCCAGATTATATTCATATTTTTATTTTTCCAGTAATAGGGCAAAGGGTGACTTCGTATTTTTTAAAGAATTTTTCCTAACGAAATGCATGTTTTCCTATTTTCTAAAAGAATCTTCTTAAAAACAGATCAAAAGATCAGGCATTTTTGCTTCCTTCCCCTTTTTTAAGCGAAATTTCAAATTGGTACTGAATCTGTCTGTGATGAATCGCACATTTTTTGTGATCATAAAATTGTTTTCACAGCAGAGCAAGCAATAGCAATAATGATTTTTAAATTTTAATTTCACTTAAAGTTCATGTTTTCCCATTCCATAATACCTTCTTGCTTTATCTAGGAACAAACCAAGCATTTTCTTTAAAGCAAAGTTGAAGTTCACCATTCCATAACCCTTTCTTGCTTTATCAAGGAACTAACCAAGCATTTTCCCTTTTGTTTAAAGTGAAGTTAAAGTTCAAAAAGAGTAGGCAGTAGTAGTATACTGGTGTGCAAAAATTGAGGACGAAGAGGAGAAATTAGCATAACAGCGAAACGAGCAGGCAGAACGGACCGAAAGACCACTCAGGAGATAGACTAAGGTCTGGTACGGTAGGGCATGCGCATATATGCAGCATGACTTGAAGGGGGGGGTGGTGTCGAAGTGTATAAAGCACACGGGCAGTGTACGCTCAGCAATTCGCTGAAAGCTATTGCACGGTGTACGCTAGCAATTCACAGTGTACAACAGTTTGAATGGCGTCGAGTTGCTGCCATCGTGTGATATGGCCAACAGGCAATCCAGTAGACAACATCTGGATGACTTTACCCAAGGTCACGTCATTGGGTAGAAGGTCGAAGTGTGGCCGAGGAGTTCGAGATCGCTCACAGCATCGTTTCACCAGCTTGGAGAGCATTTCAAACGACAGGAACAGCTGTCCGAGAGTTTAGCAGTGGTCGTCCACGAGCAACCACGGCGGCGGACGACTGGTATATTGTCCTACAGGCGAGAAAAGACAGACGGCATACAGCGGGAGAAATTGCAAGGTACATGCAACAGACAACTGGACGTCCGTTATCGCATTTTACCCTGGCCAGGAGGCTGCACAAAGGTGGTCTATTTGCACGATGACCAGTACGGTGTGTGCCATTAACGCCTGCTCATCGGAGATGGCGGTTTCTGTGGTGCCAGGAACACAAGAACTGGACACATCAGCAATGGAGTCGAGTTGTCTTTACGGATGAGAGCCGATTTAGTCTGACGAGCAATTATGGACGTATACATATCTGGAGGGAGCAGGGAATACGCAATCACACCTCCAACATCATCGAAAGGGGCCGATTTGGAGGTGGCGGAGTTCTCGTTTGGGGCGGTATCGTGCTTGGTAGCCGTACTGACCTACACATCTTCCAAGGAGGAGCTTGGCTCGACCCTGAGGACTTTGAAGATCCGTCTTAGAGAACATCAGTATGCATTGCGATCCGGGAACATCTCCACGGCTTTAACCGATGCAGTTATTAATGACGGCTTCGTACCAGATTGGACAAATGCAAAAATCTTGAACTCCTCAATAAACAAATATAACATGTTTCTGGCGGAAAGTCTCTACATCCAAAAATTTTGGGACACCTGTTGTAATACGGATTTTCCAGCCTTCATCCCAACCCCTTGAAGGCAACTCATGGGTCCCGCTCTAGATCAACAAGAAGCTGAGACCACTTGACCATCTTTAATCAATTTTGTGTTTTGTCTTGCTGCTACCTTGATATTGGACTTTAATTTTCTTTTTCAGATTGGCAACCTATGTATAAACTTGTGACGTGTAATTGAGATAACGAACCTATGTCTATATATTCTTGCTGCTTCCGAGTGATTCGAGGCTATATTCAGTGACTTGATAATGAGGTCTTGAGACCTCGAAAGCGCTCATCGGTGTAAACATAAATGGGCTTTTAGAATTTTTAATAAATGTGATTTTATTGAGTGTTTTAAGGGGCTTATTGTGGTTGTATCGTGCTTTAAGACAGCAAGTGTATATTAGTTCAACAATCAGCACATTATATTAAATTTTGGTCGACCAGCTCCTTGACAACCTCGTCCTCAGCATGGACAGACGTAAATCCTGCAACTCAGTCAGGGGTGATCATATCCCCTACTAAAGACTGGATTTTTCTTGGCAGCCTCCTGTCACATGGACGTTTCTGTCTTCTGTCCAGTTGTGCTCGAAGCTACCTTTTCAATAAAGTGCCTTTGTATCCTTTGGATTCCTTGTTTGGATGGTTTTGCTCACTTGTTCCGTATTCTTACATCTTGGGGATCTTATGGTATGATTTGAGTCGATGTGGAGCACTTCTGCACGACGTTACATTAAAAAAACTGTCTCGTCCTTAATTTTTGCACGCCAGTGTAGAATAGATTTCACATGTACTGAAACTTAAGTAAAGGCATTTTAAAAACATAAGACATTTAAATTTGTTGGAAACCTTTTGAGGAGTGTAATTGAGCGAAGCGAGACCGAAGGCCGAGTGGAGCTCTCTTTACGAGACTCGAAACAATTAGTTGTTCGGGCATAGGTACGAGATGATACACCCGATCACCGTGATTTTTTGCATGCAATTGGACATCATCCATGGTCAGGTTTTGACGCCTTCCAATTACCAAAATTCTGTGTCATCAAGGAATAATCGTACAAAAACTAGCATTTTTAGGGGTTTTCCGGGTTTTGAGAAAGGGTTGTTTGTTTCCTATCTCTTCCAGAGATCTTTAGCCGATCGCTGTGACACTTGCCACAAAGAAAGGGAAGGACATGGTGAGTGACATGGGGTTGGTATCATGGTGATTGGTCGTGTCGTGTAAAAATAATGACCATTAAAAAACTGAACAATTTTAATAATAATTGAAAAAATCCGCTCTCTGTACGAGACTCGGGACAATTAGTTGTTCGGGCATAGCTATGACATGACTAATCTGATCACCATGATTTTTGGCGTGTGATTGGACATCGTCCATGGTCAGGTTTTGACTCCTTCCGATTCCAGAAATTCCGTGTCATTGAGGAATTTCAATTAAAATTATTAAAATTGGTCAGTTTTTTAATGGTCATTATACCTGTAGGGCATGACCAATCACCATGACACCAACACCATGTCACTAATCATTGATTTTTTCAATGATATTATGAATTCGCTTTCGGCTTGACATATGTAGAATTGTCGAGTAAAAAAACTATGTCCTTTTACTTGAACCATTTTTACGAAAGTCGGCTCACTAACATTAATTTAAAAAAGTTGTTTGAATTGAAAAACGAAGAAATGGAAAGACTCCGTCTGTTAGCTCAGCACTTGTTTAATCTATAATAATAAAAGAAAGTGTGTGTGTGTGTGTGTGTGTGTGTGTGTGTGTCTTTATCGCGATACAAAATGAAAAATGTTGTTCCGGACTGAGTTTGTCTTTCCGCTTTGTTTGCATGCCACCTGATCACAACCAACGTGAAGGCATGAAGGAAAGTAGTTCATGGTAAGTTAGGCATTTCTTGTTTAGAATGTTTCGTACTTTTTTTTTTGGAAGTCATAAATTTTACGCATTCGTTTTCTAAAATTTTTTATAATAGACTCCTTTAGTGAGCTTAGTAATAGCTTTGCTCAAAATTTACCAACTGTACCCGAGTTATCGGTTACCGTTGGCGGCTTGTCCTAGTTTATGTAATACACTGCCGGATAATTGCTAAGGACGGATGACAATAGCAACGATAGCAACCATAAAATGGAAGGGCCGCCCCGGTGGCGCAGTGGTCTAAGCGATGGCCTCTGATCATTCGTCCGAACGGGGTCCGGGTTTGAATCCCGGTGAGGCATGGATGTTGTGTTTGTCTTACGGCACTGGCTCTCTCCCTTCCCTGGAACCAGTGACACTAAATTAGGGACGGGCGACTGCTTATAGCCCATTCAGTTGCTCACGGTGGTCGTTAAACCTCCAATCAAAAAAAAAAAAAAAAATGGAAGGCAGGAAAATGTGGAAATTAGCATAAGTGCTGGATACAGTAAGACGTGTTGTGCGTATGCAAATTTTGGATTGCCGAACTTGTTCGTGACGTCATAGCGCTGATAAGAGATATAAAGGATTTGACGCGTATTGACCGTTGTTCTTCAAATGCAAAGTTGAAAGGGAAAGAATCAATTGACGAACTTGCAATTTTCAGTATGTCTTCCCGACATCACCTAGATGATTTTACGCGTGGCCGTATTATTGGCAAGATTGAAGAAGGGCGAAAAATGACAGATGTTGCCAGAGAGTTCGACGTCAGCCACAGTGTTGTTTCAAGGCTTTGGAAATCATTTCAAACAAATGGAGAGTGTAGCAAACGTCACGGGGGAAGTCTTGTTCGCAGTACGACACCTGCAGAAGATCGGTACATAGTGCTATCAACAAAAAGACACCGGCGCAGCACAGCTAGTGAGGTAGCAAATCAGTTTATGGCTGCTACTGGCAAGCGGATCTACCGAAAAACTGTCGCCAGACGTTTGCATGAAGGAGGACTATACGCCCGCCGTCCTGTTGTGTGCATCCTATTGTCCAGACGTCACCGTACCGCCCGTTTGCAATGGTGCCATCAACATCGCAATTGGACTGATAACGACTGGTCTGCTGTCCTCTTCTCAGATGAGAGTAGATACAGTCTATCGTCTGATTGTCGACGACAACTGATCTGGCGTGATAGTGGTACTGCATATTGTCCAGCAAACATACAGGAAAGGGACCGATATCCGACATGTAGTGTCATGGTATGGGCTGGCATCATGATCAATGGCCGTACGTCCCTCTATGTGCTTCCAACTGGGACTATGACTGGCCAACGATACATTAATGATGTCCTACTACCTCATGTTCGCATGTTCCTGTCGGTGATAGGTTCATTTTCATGAACGACAACGCAACATGTCATCGAACAGTCGCCGTCCAGGAGTGTCTTGAGAGCGAAGATATTCAACGCTTTGTATGGCCAGCACATTCTCCAGATCTGAATCCCATTGAAAATGTGTGGGATGCTTTGGGGAGGAGTCTTGCTGGTCGCCAATGCCCTCCAATAAACAAGGACACCCTCATCCGTGCACTGACAGAGGAATGGGATAAATTACCCCAACAGCTGCTTGATAATGTTGTGCAAAGCATGACACGACGTGTGGAATCTTGCATCGCCCTCCATGGTGACCATATCCTGTATTGACATCTTACGCCGTAACGCCTGCGGACGGTAATTGCATTTTTTTCACGTTTACGTATTCTGCACAAAATGGCCTGTTTGTCCCTTGAACACGTTCCAAAGCCTTCTGGATTTCAGAGCACAATAAATTGTCTTTCTTGTAATGTCCTGGCATTCTGACATTATTTTATTTCACTTGGCATCCAACCACACTTACTTTTTTATGCGCTATATAGCCGTTTATGATCCGTCCTTAGCAATTGTCCAGCAGTGTATGTATATGGTCTGTAAATAGAAACTCTTCTCAAAACATTTAAGAAGTATGATAACTGTTGCAATGGAAATAGATTGTGGTTCCAAAATGAGCTTTTATTAACTTATGTGAATATAGTAAGGAAGCATGAAATCAATAACAAATAAAAATAGATTTGAGATACATAGCTACTGAAGAAATATGAAAAAGTTTGTGATATCAAAAAAGGGAAAATAAAAGCCTTAATTATTAATTTTGTTCTGTTAAGTGTTAAGATCATAAGTAACGAGTTAGGTGTCTTAACTTGGAATTAAGTTATGAAGTAATTTGAGTTACTCATTTGCTCAAATCTATTAATGTCTCAAAGAAATTGCTGTCCATTCTCACATAAAGTGTTCTGAAATATGCAGTAAAATAAACTTAAACCAAAGAAGCAAAAAAAAATGTATAAGTTCTTAAGTGAAGTGAAATTATTTCATAAAATAACTTTTTATATAGGATTGAAAACGTCGAATTGGAAAGTCAGCTTCGTACTAAAGCCATGAGAGAAAGAGATAAAATTAGGGAACTGAGGAGATACCGTTTTTCGCTGATTCGGGTTCGATTACCAGATGGCATTATCTTACAGGTTAGTAATTCAAGTAGCAGTTTCTTCTCATTTCAAAAAATGTTAAAATTTGTTTTTTATTCTGTGCTGTATTATTCTTCATGGCATGTGTTTTCTAATTAATTTTTGATTATTAGTTATAGACCATTTGTGAACGATTCATTCACTTACAATGAATTTTTTTTCACCGTGATTGATGAATGGTTTGCTGTCACCACTGTGGATGATCGTTCAGTCTGCCATTACTCCAACGCTCACTGAAGTCGCAGCACATTTTACTTTTTCCCGCCCCACAAGTTCAGAAACAAATTCCCAGTTAGAAAAGTTAATTAATGTTAAGAATTAATAAGTGTCAACTGTTATGTGAGTGAACAGTCAGCTAGGAAATAATGGCAAAACTTAAGAATGGGAAAGATATGTGAATGGCATTCATTTGAATGGTGTGCCTAAAGCTTTCACCATGAGCTGGCTCATGGCAAATCATTCATGAATGGTGAATGTCGAAGAGCTCAAACTCTTTAGGGCAGTTTGTCAAAACCAGCTGGTGTTCTTAAAAGTGCTTCGGTCATAAAAACAAGATTCCTGCAATGAATGATTTACTCAGTAAGTGTAATGACAATCTGGAAATTGAATCATTCGTGAATGACTTTTGTGTGAATGATGAATGAACTCCCAAGAAGGAATTATTTATGTCATCACTACTGATCATCACAGTGAGATATAGATAAGTGCCAAAAAATGGCTTGTACTCCATACCACTGCTATTGTTATTTTTAAATATCAACTTTGGATTTAATTGCAAAAAAAATTGATTAACAGTTTGCAGGATTTAAAAAGATGTCACTAACAGCACTACACTCATTTTTTGTTCTTTGAGTGTGAAGGTGTACGGGTCATTCCATGCTAAATCAACTAAGCTCACAATTCCACCATCAATCTTGACAAAACTCAGAATTCTGATAGCATCTGTTTAGAAAGTGATTCCATTTTTTTTTTTTTTTCATATTTTTTTCATGTGTCGTTTTTGAAATATAGCTGTCAAAAGATGTCAAAAAATGGTGAACAGAATCACTTTAAATTCCTTATTACTTCACCCCTAATTAAGACAGGGTGCTGAAGATCTCATTTTAAAGCTCTTGAAATGGGTTTTAATATGATATATAACACGATATGGTTACAAGCAATTAAAATTTCAAGGTCATAAGAAAGGTTTTTTTTTTTTTTTTTTTTTTTTTTTGAAATTTCGAAAAGTAGTCTTTTAAAAAATCTGGAAAAAGCATTCTGTTTATCTGACATTCCTTAACAGATCCTGAAAGTTTAAAAATGGGATCTCAGTGGGATCATATAGAAACCCTATTTTATTTATAACGTGTGTTCATTTTACAGTCAACACTTATGAGTGCCTATAAAAAAAAAAGTTTATAATATAATAGAAGGAATAATTATTTTTTGAAGAATTCAAAAATAATTTGTTTTATAAGTATGTATTTACCTAATAGTTTAATGAAAATTAATTAAAATTTATTTAAATAGTTTAAATAAATGAAACTTATAATGAATGAAGTGTAGTGTAGTGTAGTTCTGCTTGAGTTCACACAATGAAAACAATGTGTTCTGGCAAGAGTGAGTGGTACACAGTGTTTGTGTGTGTGCAATACATCACAATGCTAAGTTGAAGTTAACACAGTGTAAATTCCCAGAATTGACAGAAGGTAAAAAACCAATAAGAACTTACAAAAATGCTTTACAAACAATGATATGTGATAATCCATCTGAATCGTGTTACTTCAGCGACTGTCCAAACTGCCCAGGAACAGATGTTCTGAGAGACAGGCTGGAAGAATGTTTTGAAGTAAATTATGTTGAGAATGTGACATTCAAACAGTGGGTTCAAACTGATAAGGCCACCAGTTTGGAGACTATTACTAAACCATGTGAGGAATTTATGAATGATTTTCTTAAATCTTTTCCAAAACTTCTTTGACATTCTTTTATTGCAAAGCAGCAATTTTCATTTCTTAGTCATCTTAAGGAGGAACTAAAAGAGGGTGAATTCATTGTAATGTGTGATTTCGCTGAGAACTATTCCTTTATCTTGCAAGATGCTGCCTGCCCAGGGATAGCATTGGAATAATGCACAAGTAATGATTCATCCATTCTCCATCTACTCAGGGAGTGACACAAGCAGCGAGTTGCAGCATACCAGTTTTGCAGTCATTTCTGATTGTCTTACTCGTGACACTGTTGCTGTTCATGGTTTCCAGCGACTATTCATGGACTCCATCAGGTCTCACATTACAATTCCATTAAAGATATATTACTTTTCTGATGGATATGTGGCACAGTACAAGAATCGGCTAAATTTTTTAATTCTGTGTTTACATGAGGAGGATTTTGGTGTCAAAGTAGAATGGCATTTTTTTCTCAACCTCCCATGGAAAAAGTTCATGCGATGTGATTGGCTGCACTGTGAAGAGACTGGCTGCAAGGGAAAGCCTGTCGCCTTGTTTACAATGAGCAACCAGGCAACTTTATGAGTGGGCTAAAGTCAACATCAGTTCCTTGCACTTTGCGTACAGCACAACCCAGCAGTACAAAGATGAGAGGAGATGATCTTGAAGGGCAGGAAGCTATCTGCCCAAACTATTGAAGGCACCTTGAAACTGAACTCCTTCATCCCTGTGAGTAAGAGTAAAGTGCTCACTAGACCATATTCCTTCTCAGCATCTTCAAGGGCGGCAGAAATAACAGCAGAACATGATGAACTAGACTTCACTGAAATCGTTGGTTTTGTGAGATGCCGATATGGTGACTTCTGGTGGCTGGCATGTGTTCTCGATTCATTTGAAGATGAGCAGGAAATCAAAGTGAGTTTCCTTCAGCCCCATGGTCCAGCTGTATCATTCACACCTGGCATTCTTCTGGTACACCGGAGTGACATCCTCACAAGAGTGGATCCATTAACAGCAACTGAAAGGGTTTACACATTGACTAGGGCAGAGAAAGAAAATGCATCCAGAAAACTTTTGGCAGTGAAGCAGCTGTGAAGTTTGAACCAAGTTCTGTAGGTAATTCAGCTTATTTTCATTATTGGCCCCTTGTACTACGATGTGTATAGGAAAAGTATAGAAATATGCTGTGCATGTATTTGTTTTAAAATTAGAAAATTAGTTTTTATATGGTCCCATTGAGATTCCATTTCAAAACTTTCAGGATCTGTTAAAGAATGTCAAATAAACAGAATGTTTTTTTTTCTTTTCAGATTTAAAAAAAAACTACTTTTTAAAATTAAAAAAAAACATTTTTGATGACCTTGAAATTTTAATCACTTATAACCATATCTTGTTATATATCATATTAAAACTCATTTCAAGAGCTTTAAAATGAGACCTTTTTCAGCACCCTGCCTCAATTAGGGTCGAAGTAATAAGCAATTCAAAATTATTCTATTTGCCATTTTTTGACAAATTTTGACATCTTTTGGCAGAAGTAGCTCAAAAGCGACTCATGAAAAAAATGTGAAAAAATTAGGAATCACTTTCTTAACAGGTGCTGTCAGAATTCTGAGTTTCGTTTAGATTAGTGATCGTGAATTTGAAACACGTTTTTTTTTTTTTTTGGTTGATTTGACGTGGAATGACCCGTACACTCTTTTTGCTTTTACATTATTGTCATGTGTAAATTAATAACGAGGAATAATGTGCGTGAAAGCTTGGAAACGCTTATTTTATATTCCTATGCCAATAAATCAGATCACCAGCATAGTTTTACTATTGTCACGTGTGTACTTGTGTATCTTTCAGATATTACTGAAGTTACCGAGCACGTAAGTGGATTATATGGCAGTGGTCAAGTACCATACAACTTGTTCATGGTTTGTGACATATACAGTACATCTCCATATCATGACATGGAGCTGCACGAGTCTCAAAGCATGCAAAAGTTGTCACACATGCATCAAGTAGCATAGGTGTCGACTACATGGGTGCTCTGGGACCCTGGCACCCATTAAGTCATTGGTACAAATGAAAGTTTAAAATAAAGGAACTTGCTGTATATGCTGACATATAAGTAGAAAGTTTTTGGAAGAAATCCTGCTTTCTGGGGTGGAGAGGGAGTCAGCTTATATGATTGTCAGTAAAAAATAGTGTTGAACTTCCGAATTGTTAGGTTAACTCTACCACAGCATTTGCCAGTGATTTGGTTTACATTTTAGTCCACCACTCTCCATGCATCACTCTGCGATAGTTAACTGACCTTCTGTCAGTTATATCCTCAGCTGTGCCTTCACTTAGGGAGGGCCATTTCTTTACGGTGTCTTGAGTGCGGAATACACATACCTGTCAGTTATATACTCAGCTGTGCCTCCACTTAGGGAGGCAAGCACAACAATGGATAATATCTGACAGGTATGTTCATTCTGCACTGAAGACACTGTAAAGAAATGGCCATCCTTCCATCAGCCAATGGCGTAGGTGCAATGCAGAAGATATGGATTTGTCACCAAAAAAGAAAATTATAATTATTTTGTTTTTGCATTCCATTCCTTATTTTACTTGTGAATAGACGATGTCATCACTGTCCACATTATTATATAAACAACACATAGCAACTGAAAAATTGTTGTTCTAACACCGCTGGAACAACAATAAACCACACATAGCGCTGTGAATTGTTGGCACCATAGCATAAAGCGAACACACTCTGCTAGTTATCGAGAGATCTGGGGTTCAGTCCCAGAGGTGTCAGAACAACAATTTCTCAGTTGCTATGTGTTGTTTATATAATACTGTGGACAAAGTGATGCCATCGTTTATTTACATTATCTCCATGCATTTTAAATATATTCACCACTTTACTTGTGTTCAATGAAATATGTCTTCACTCTTTCCACGTTCATAAGTGAGTCATGGAAAAATTCTCATTGGCCGCCACCGGGAGTCGAACCCAGTGTCTTCCAGTTACGCACCGTATATGCTTCCGCTACACCACAGCGGCCTGGAATTTTTCCATGACTCACTTATGAACGTATAAAAGAGCGAAGACCTTTGTTTGAATTTCCTGGTCCACATTAAATGTCTGTATGAAATATATATGTGTTTGTGTTCTTTAAAAAATCTGACCCAGTTTTATATATAATTTATGACTACAAAACATGTGGTTTTGAGATAAAATAAAAATACCAACGTTTACCACAATCAAAGGTTTATTATATATCGACTATAGTTTCGCAGAGCTATTGGCTCGGCATCATCAAAACGAATGGAGCGTAAACATTCAAATCATTGTGACATCATCCGAGTTCTGATGGTCATGGTTTTTGGTGAGTTGTTTCCACACGCTTGAAAGAAATGCTTGAAAGAAATGCATTTGACTATTTATATCGCATAGTGGCGCACGATCTCAGATGTAAATGAATTGCTAGCAACTGCAGCAGGGGAAAGTGCTTCCAAGAATAGAAAAACATTATGAAATATTTTTTCACACAGAGAAAGTTTTCTAGGGGAATAGGTGCCACTAAATACGATGAGTGCAAAGCTGAATCCCGTTTCAAATTGAGATTGTGGAGTTCTTTGCTTCCAAACATGAAGGAATCCTCATAATTTACCCTGTGGGACCGTGGCATCTCATTTTCAGAACTAGACATGCAATAAATCGGACACCAGATGGCTGTTGGGGAGTGGCATGGCCAATCAGCCATCTGTCCTCTCCTGAGTTTTCACAGCAAGCATGGGCATCTTCCAGCCGTGCCCCTGCCAGTTGTACCAGTGCAGTGCAATTAGTGCCGTGGAAGAGCACAGATAGTGTTTTAGGAAATGTGGTTGCTTGAAAAAGGCTGACATTGGCCTTGTTACTTCTTGGATGAAAGAATTGTGGCATGCAATTTCACCAGGAATGATTAGTCTTTCAACAAATGTTGCATAAGTAATGCCATGGATGTTACACGAGTTATTTGTAACCCACAATAGTGAATTGCACTTTGAAGATTTCTGCAGAAGATAATCTCAGAAATTTGCATAATTAATTTCAATAAAATAATATTTTCCAAAATCTTGATATTTAAGGTTGGCTCTATGTCGGTCAAGACTTTTCACAAATTTTTAGCTTTAGAAGTAGGGGGGTCAGCTTATACATGAGTATGTTTAGTAGATTGGCCAGTTTTATCTTTTTAACCAATAACAGTATAATTTCTAACATTATTTTAAATACATAAGAAGTGTGTATAGCAGATTAGATTAAGTCTGTTTGTTTTTGTGATGTAATAAATACAAAGATTCACCAAGCTTTTGCACTCCAGTGGGAGTCTTTTTCAAGGCAGTGGTAGACATAAAAAATGTAGGGAATTAGAACACATAAGAAACAAAGATGATTTTTTGAAAATAAAGTGGATGACATCCTCTCCAGCAAACTAGCATGCAATGATATGGCCTGTAGGGAACTACCAATGCATTATTAAAAGATGGAAACACATCGCGGCACACATTATAATTGCGTGATAAAAATTAATGTACAGGGTTAGTCAAAATTATGTTCCCAATTCAAGTGATTTGGTACTCATGTTTAATGTAAAGCAGATACACACAACTGGTACTGTTAAAGCACATTTCATAAAGTTTTGTTCAACTTACTCATAAATGTTCAATATGCACTCAATGCATAACATGGCACACATAAAGTTCCTCCAAACTCTTTGTAGCATGTCCGTGTCAATTTCTGTGATGGCTGCTGTGATGCGTGCTTTCAAATCAACCAGCATCGTTGCAAATGGTGGTACATAAGCACGATTTTTTATGAAACCCCACAAGAAAAAAGCACTTGGGGTGAGATCTGGGGATTGTGATGGCCAATGCAACAGTTCTTCATCCCCTCAGCTGAATGGCCAATCCATCGTTTTGGCACCCTGTCATTGAGGTGGCCCCGAACCTCGATATGGAAATGCGGTGGAGCACCGTTGAGTTGAAAATTGAAGTCATCGATGTCTTCTAGCTGTGGGAGAAGACAATGTTGAGATAGGTAATTCTTGTCACAGTAGCTTCAGCAAAGAAGTAGAGCCCATACACCTTTTGATGAGTAATTGCACAGGAGACATTGACTTTTGGGGAAACATGCTCGTGCTGCAAAATTGAATGCGGATTTTCAGTGCCCCAAATTTTCACGCTATGCCTGTTCACCTATCCTGAAATGTGGAATGTTGCTTCGTGATTAAAAACTAACTTTTCAGAGAAATCATCATCCTCCATTAGAGTGAGAAATCTTTCACAGAAAGACACTCACAGGTGGCGGTCATCCCTCTTCAGCTTTTGAATCAACTGCAGACGATATGGTTGCACGTGCAAAGTTTCCTCAGAACTCACCATACAGTTTTCTGCGAGACACCAAGTTCTTGACCTGCTCGATAAGTGGATTTCTAAAAGCTCCTTATGTAACTTACCCGAACATGCTCTACTACGTCGTTTCCTATAGACGGACGTCCAGTCGATCTTTCCTTGCAAATGTAGCCCATTGTGAATACCAGTTACGAATTGACTTACCACTGGTTGGCTCTATCCCAAATTTTGTCTGAAAATGCCATTGAATAGTCACAACTGACTTGTTCCTCATGCCGGACTTATTGTGCCATCTAGCAAGCACATGCAGAATCAGTAGCGGGGCAATGGAACTTGGAGAGATTACCTTCTAAAGTACACATCTTGAAACTAAAAATACTCATTACATGTTGTTGGTACAGCATTGAAATTGGGAACTTCATTTTGACTTACCCTGTAATATGCTGGCGATGTCACCCACATTCTTTTCAAAAAATCATCTTTGTTTCTTACATGTTCTGATTCCCTGCATTTTATGTCTACACTGCCTTGAAAAAGCCTTGCAGTGGAGTGTGAAAGCTTGGCGAATCTTTGTGCATATTACACCACAAAAATAAGTGGATTTAATATGCTATATGCATTTCTTGAGTATAATTTTTCTTTTCAGTACTTCTAAACATTAAACAAGAATTATTAAAATGAAAGTTTATGTTGTGGATGAAGCTTATATTCAAGACTCTTGACATCCATTTGAGGGAGGTGGAAGGTTATGTGGTTCATACAGTTATGAGAATATAAACATCATAAAAAGAACATAAACTGCTTGTGCCCATGAAACAGTTCCAAAATCCGTTTTTAGAACCATACACTAAGAGTGATGAAGAGATGGAAATAATGTGATTTAGAAGTCAGATATCACTTCTGTGCTTAAACTAGCAGCTGCTTGTTGCAGAATTTGAGAGTGATGAGCTAAAGTGTTATCTTGATGGAGCACCCATCCCTTATACACAAAATCTGATTGCTTTTTGGAACTCTTTTCATTGCAGGTTGTTGTTGAGGACATGCACATGGTAGGAACCAGTGACAGTTTGTCCCTGTGGAACACAATGATTGTAAGATCACACTTGTTTTATAAAAAAATAAAAAATAAAAAATAAAAAATAAAAAAAATGGCTGCATTACCTTACCCACACTGAGCTGCACTTTGGCTTTCTTACCAAGGACTGCCTCAGTTCTTCCATTGCAATGAATGATTCCCATTTTATCTGTAGGTCGTAATGGTAAAACAGCATATCATTGTACATTATCTCCCTACCTAGTAAAAGCAGGATCATTTCTCAGCTTGCTTTTTCCACAGTTGACAGATTGTGTGGCACAATGACTTTACTGCTCTTCTGACAGCCTTCGTGGTGCCCACTTGATGGCGACTTTTCGATAACCAAGAGTGTTATGAATAATTTCATGGCGCACGTTCCACTTCAAATTTGCATCTGCTGAGCAATAACTCAGATTGTTAAACGACAATCTTCTTGTGACATCACATCAATTGTATGTCACCAGCCTTCCACTATGTGTTTAATCTTTGCAGGATTCTGCACCACTTGAGAAATGCTTATGCCACCAGAAAACATTAGCATGTGAAATCTCTGAAAGCATTTTTTTGTCAGATCAAACCTTTCGTTGAGTGTTTTTCACAGGTGCACACAAAGTTTCACTCTCGTGTTTAGTACTGCCATCAGATCTACTCAACAAGAGCTAGAGAAAGAATTGTGCAACACTGAGGTGCAGACCACTGCTGAACCCAAACTCTGTTTAGGCTGTATAATATTAACTACAGTTTGGGCTTTAGCTGTGATTTTTTTTTTTTTTTTTTTTTTTTTTTTAACTGTGATTTCGTGTGATTAAGCATACAAGACTTTTATTACACTTTTTGGTTGGTAAAGAGAATTCTTCCACAGCTGGATCTGGATGGAGAGTAGGACTGGGAAGGGCTGTTTATTTTGGGCTTTGGGAGCAGATGCCATAGGCCATGCATTGGTGGGTTTCTGCAGAAAATAAAAACTTCAAGAACTGCAGGTACTAGATCCTGCACCATCAATATCTTACCCCTTTTCCCACATGATTTCACCTTACTAGCTTTCAGGGGAAACAAGTACTCAAAATAAACCATGCAGCTGTATCATAAAAACTAAACTTCTTTCCCCAAAGCCCAGTTAATAAAGACATCATTTAATTGCATGGGGAAGAAGATAGTGGAAGACTAGAAGAGATTTTTTTTTTTATCATTATTAATTCGTAAACATATTAGTTTTTTTGGTCCAGGCTATTTTGTGATATAGAATTTGGGCTTGGGCTCTTGAAATTGTGTTGGAACTCAGCACTGGTGCAAGCATCTCCCATCATGCAGTGCTCTCTGAAAAATAGGTTTGAGTTATGTGACATTGTGAGATACTGTGTAACTTGGGCAGTGTCAAATTCTTCAGAATACCCCTTGTATTATAAGGAGGCATTCTTTAAGAAATTTACTTGATGATTTGGGACGCACTGTTAGGTTTTGTGACAAATAAAATTCTCAGCAAACTTTTTATTGTGGAACACATTTCTTAAGTGGTACTAATATTGTGATCTTTAATTTTAGGGAACATTTAATGTAAGAGAAAAGCTAGCAGCAGTGAAAGACTTCATCATTGAAAATTTAGCTGAACCAGGCAGGGAATTTCAACTCTTGGCTCCGGGCAGTTTCAGATTGGAAGAAAATAACAGCACTCTCTTGGACCTGAGCCTTGCTCCCGCAGTTGTCTTAAATCTTTGCTGGAAAAATGAGGATGAGAAATGTTCTGAAGAAATAGCTTATCTTAAACCAGAAACTATGATTTTGTTACAAACTTTATAACTTCAAGAAAAAAGAAAATGTCCTCACTGCTAGTCCCTTGAACAGAATCTTATCTATATATGAGTGTTCTGACAAATTTGTAATTTACTTGGATGTTTTTTGATTAAACTGTATGCACGTTAATTTGTGCTGTCAAAAGTGGAATGCAAATCATTGTCTTTTATATAAGTAAAGTTGCACCTGCTGAAATGTTGTTTTGAAGTTGCATTTTGATATTGATTCTAAAATTTGATATATGTTCTTAAAGATATAACTTTTAGCTATTTTACAGAAGCATTCACATAAAATTACCTTTCAAAGAAAAAAATGTGTTCAGTGTAAAAAGATATAAACACGACTCATTTCAGGAATTGTAAAAGTTGTATTTAAATTATTTATTCCCACAAAGGTCAGCTGGTTTTCTAGTTGATTGGGTTTAGTATACCCATAACTCAAGCTGACCCCTTTTGTATATAGTTGGCATGTGTTATGTAGCTTCATTGACCTCTTATACTATAGCCTTTGTACCAGGAATTTCAAACAAACAGTCCATTCACTGTGGTAACTTTATGTTGCAACATGAGGTGACGTCTTTGAGTGAAATTAATATTATTATAAATCTCCATTTGTGTGCTAAGAGTCTAGAAAATTCTGATCTTTTATCTTTGCATGTTTAAAAGAACTTGTGATGGTGTGAATATAGTCTTGGTTCATTTCTCTCTTATTTTACTCCAAAGATTGGATTTGAAATATGAATGTTAAAGTTAACACACACACACACACACACACACACACACGTTGTGTGTTGAGTCAGAAAGAGCATAAACAAATATATTTTCCACAAGAAAGGCCTAAGTTAAGTGTGCTGTGTGAGTATGCCAATAAGTAGATATTTTATTTTCTTAAAGATAAATAATTCTTCAGCATCCTAGACTGTTCTCCATTGTTATGTGATTGATAATTCCATATTGTATGCTTATAGTTGAATAAAGTTATTTTTAATGGTACTATCTTTCCACCACTGCTTTATTTATAATTCACGCTAGTGTAATATTCGCCTTGTCATGCCAGTAGATCCACTCAAAGCGATTATGTGGGTCTGTTAATAATTAACCCTGTCGACACCAGTGAATCAAAAGTTGCCATCCTGGTGGCTTTGTGGTCTCGGCGCTTCTGACCATTTACTTGAAAAGGGTCTGGGTTCGAGTCCCTGCGAGGCATGGAAGTTGTTAGTCCTACAGCACAGGCTCTCTCCCTTCCCTGGAACCATTGGCCCTAAATTAGGAAAGGGCGACTGCTTTTATAGCCCATTGAGTTTTTCACAACGGTCGCTAAACCCCCAAACAAACATAAAAATCAGAAATAGGTAATCATTTTTCATGTTGTTCAACTTGCTGAGCAGTTGATGCAACCACTAATTCAGGCATCTAGTATTGAGAAGAATGCACGGATTTGGGGAATTAGAGGCATAGATAGTGGATCTTGTGTGTGTTTGAATTAAGGAAAAGGTGAAATACCATGCAGCATTTTATTGTTTTCATAAAAGAATGTGAGATGCAGTATATAACATGACCGGAAAGAAAATAATGTGCAGTGGGGAAAATCAAGAATCTGAAAAAAAAACTTTGTGTATAAACAGATATACAGTCATGTAAAACAAAGCATGAGGTTATAGTTTTATTTGTGTGGAATCCTCAGTACTATATTTTAATCCTTTGAACATGTTAAAATTAACCAAGAGATTAGGTTTGACTGTAAAATATATTCATTCCATCCAATGTGTTGCTTCATGTGAGTTGATTGTTTCCAGACTACATGAAAGCATTGGTTTTAAGTCATGTTTTCATTGGTTTAAAGACTGCTGTAATAACAAAAAGAAATTATGTTAATAAAGTGCTAAATGCATGAAGTATTGTTATAAGCAGTGCTTTTTTTTTTTTCAGGCGGTACGCAACAGTACGCAGTACAGGCAACCTTTTTTTTTAGGATTTTTAAAAATTGCGATTTATTGGCAGCAAAATGTATTATAAATATTCCGGCAGATGTGTTACGAATTGAGGCAGATGCAAGACAAGTTTCCTAGTGTTATTTTCTGGCATTGTGCTAGCCATCGCCTTGAATTATCTGTTAGTGGCCCAGTGAACAATTTGGCAGGAGTTAACCATTTTAAGAGTTTCATGGACAAACTTTGTGACTTATCATGCTTCACCTAAGAATGCTAGGGAACTACAGGAATGTGCAGCGACTCTAGAACTTCAACTTCTTAAAATTGCCAGAATTTTAATCACTCGCTGGGTCGCATCTAGCTTTCGCACTGTTTCTGCAGTGTAGCAAGACTTTGAAGACCTCATCCATCACTTTCAGGAAGCAAAAGAAGACAGCAGAAAAAGCAAAGTAGATCGCTATCTTTATGAGGGCCTTTTAAGAAAAATAATGTCCTGCAAGTTTGTTCTTGATTTGGGCCTTATGTGTGATGCTCTCCAAGAACTTAGCAAACTAAGTCTAGATTTACAAGAGAGAAATATTGACTTGTACAAAGCAGACAGGAAAATAAAGAATACAATTCAACTTTTTGAGGAAAGAATTAAAAATCCTGGTCTGCATTACAGTATGTCTCTTCAAAGTCAGAAGAACATTAAGTTCAAAAGGATTGAGCTCCACACAAATGAAAGACACAGTCCTGAAATAAGTTCATCTGCTTTTTATAAAAGTCTGAAAGAGGCTGTTGGAAAGCGTTTGCTTGAAGATGATGATGCTGATTTGCCTGAATGTGCCAAGATTTTAGATTCCAAGTATTGGCCAGAAAATCCTGGGAAACATCTGACATTTGGTGAAGCTGAAATTAGAAAGTTAGCACGCAAATTCCGATTAAATTAAAAAGAAGCAGTTCGTGGTTTCTGTGAATATCTTCAAGTAAATAAAGTCCCGGACATAATATTTCATCTAAAGCAGACTTTGAGCACAATTGCAATATCTTCCAGTGAATGTGATAGGGGTTTCTCTCAGATGAATCTTATAGTAACTTCATCTAGGTCATCTCTGTACGGACAACTTCTGCACTGATGTTGATCAGGATAGTAGGACCTCCTCTCACTCAGTTCAACCCTAACAAATATGTAGACTCGTGGCTGCTCCGAGGTAGTCATTCTGCAGTTGATATCAAATGCAAGAAGCAATCTAGAGACGACGAGGGTATATAGGAGGATATGTTAAAAGTGTGGAAGTTGCTGTAATAACATCTTCATGGTGAGTACTGGCACCTTTTTTTCCAGAAAAAAAGCACTGGTTATAAATTTATGTGCTCTGCCTGGTAAATGTATGACATAAGTAATTAACATTAAATTGGGACCAGCAGATGCTGATCACAACTCCATGCTATACCTTCCACACGCCTTTTCCAAACAGCATTTGGTCCACTTGTGAGAACATTTTAAGTTCATGCAGTACAGTCTGCAAGGTGAAAAGTTTTGATTGCCATCTTCCATGTCGTCCTAAATTGGTTTACAGTCTTGCTGAGAGCTAGCAACTGGGCAAGAAAAAGAGGGTAGGTGCTGAAGTGTGCTGAAGTGTGCTTCGTGTTCTTCACATACATTGCACATAATACAAGAGGCTAATAATGGTAGTATTATATATTCACATAAGTTCTCTCTCTCTCTGCACTTGGATGGAAATGATTCATTGACAGCACCTCACCTTCAACAAACCAGGTGTGCCTATAGAGCTATGCTGCCCTGGTGGCCAAGTGGTCCGAGGCACTAGCTTGTGGTCATTCCATAGATGCCAACCAGTATGGTTTTTATGTAATATTACGAATTTTTGGTTGGAATTACGGAAGTAAGGACATGACAAAATTATGGAAAATCGCCGTTTGATTCTCGTGCTTTGGATTCTCCCACGAAATTCAACTTTTTCGTCATCATTTGGGCTATACTTGAGATCAATGCTATACTGAATAGAATTTGGAAAGAAGGGGGTTTGTTGGAATTCAGTATTTCAAAAACTGAAGTTAGAATGAAGATTTCTCCTGTAATCCTTTTTTTTTTTTTTTTTTTTTTTTTTTTACTTTCGACAATGTCTCTGTCCAACACTGCTGTTAAATATAATTTTTTGCATGAACTCAGCTTGAAAATATAGGCAACAATTTTCAAAACCGGAGGTTGGACGGAATGAAAATGTGTCTGTAATTCGTAAATTCTGCTCCTCGCGATGTTTCTTCTGCCCGCTATTGTTAAATAAAATTTTATTCCACAAATATTTTGCATTTCAGCTTGAAAATGGAGGGAAAACTTCTGAAAACGAAAGTCAGACGGAGCGTGACTTTCTCCCATAATCATATATATATACACTGACGGGGGAAAAAAATCCCAACACCACGAAAAAATAGTTGTAGAGGAATAAAATGGCGGCAATACATTTGTATAGGTAACATATTTAATCGATTAAGGTTTCAAGATCATAGCTTATTGTAAGCGCGAGAAGAGCCATTTTAAATGTGAAATGCTGGTACATTAATAACCGGTGTAACCGCCAGAATGTTGAATGCAAGTACGCAAACGTTCATGCATTTTGTCGTACAGGTGCTGAATGTCAGTTTGTGGGATGGAGTTCCATGCCTGTTGCACTTGGTCGGTCAATACAGGCACGGTTAATGCTGGTTGGGGGTGACGCTGGAGTTGTCATCCAATGATGTCCCATACGTGCTCGATTGGTGAAAGATCTGGTGATCTAGCAGGCCATGGCAACATGTCGACACTCTGTAGAGCATGTTGGGTTACAACAGCGGTATGCAGGCGAGCGTTATCCTGTTGGAAAACACCCCCTGGTATGCTGTTCATGACTGGCAGCACAACAGGTTGAATCACCAGACTGACGTACAACTGTGCCGTCAGGGTGCGTGGGATAACCACGAGAGTGCTCCTGCTGTCATAGGAAATTTCTCCCCAGACCATAACTCCAGGTGTAGGTTCACTGTGTCTCAGGCCACAGACAGGTTGGTTGCAGGCGCTCACCTGGCCTCCTCCTAACCAACCTACGGCCATCACTGGCACCCAGGCAGAACCGGCTTTCATCAGGAAACACAACAGATCTCCACTCCGTCCTCCAATGAGCTCTAGCTTGACACCACTGACGTCGCAAACTGCAGTGGTTTGGAGTAAGTGGAATGCACGCTACAGGGTGTCTGGCTCAGAGCTGTCCTTCAAGTAACCGATTTGTAACAGTTCGTTGTGTCACTGTGGTGGCAACTGCAGCTCGAATTGCTGCCGCAGACGTGGTACAATGCGCCACGGCCATATGCCATACACGGCGGTCTTCCCTCTCAGTAGTGCCACGTGGCCGGCCGGAACCCGGTCTTCTTGAGGGCAGTACCTTCCCTTGACCACCGCTGCCAACAATCATGCACTGTGGCTACATTCCTGCCAAGTTGTTCTGCAATATTGCGGAAAGAAAATCCACCTTCTCGTAGCCCTATTACACGACCTTGTTCAAACTCCGTGAGCTGTTGATAATGGCTTCTTCGTCTTCTTAAAGGCATTCTTGACTAACATCAACACCCTACGTTGAATCTCAACGATAACTAACGCTCACGAACGTTACAGCGCGTATTTATGGCAAACCTGCTTTGCACGTTCCGAGGCGTTACTAGTGCCACACGTATGCGCAGAGCGCGAAATTTGCATAGACGTCATCTTACAGATGTACTCTCACCGCCTACCAACTGTCGTTTATCTAACACAACCCCTTCTTGGTGTTATTTTTTTTCCGTCAGTGTATAATTTGTTTTTGCAATGTTTTTAGTGACCTGTGTTGAAAAAATGTAAAGATTACCTTCAGTAATTTTTTTAGATTAAACATTTTTTCCCATAAATGCTTGCATTTCATCTTGGGAGGGCAAGTTTTCCAAAAACCGAAGTGACGAACTTAAATTTGTAAGAAATGATGCAGTATGTTCAAAAGTATTCATGTTCTAAAAGTTACACCATTTATCTAAAATTGTTAAAGCTTTTATTATGCATTCATGGTCCTCAGGCTGAAAGTTCTGTGAGTATGATGGATGAAATTATAATCGTAAGTAAGGAAGAATGAACATCAAAACGTACTTTGCTATACAAACTGTGAACTGCAAACTTAAAACACACGGTAAGTCTACAGTCCAGCTCTTCAGTAAAATGGGTTATAGAGGAAAGGCTGTTGATTCCAACTGCACCAAAATTTGAGGGCATTAAAACAGGAGTGAGGGAAAAGAAAAATGTAAAAGATTATCTTCAGTAATTTTTTAGATTTTTCCTGTAGTCTCCCAATCTTCAAAACCGGAAGTTAGACGGAATGAAAATGTAAAAGATTATCTTCAGTAATTTTTTAGATTTTTACTGATTATTTTTTTTTAATTTTACTTCTGACAAATTATTATTCAATGTATGTATTCTTTTTTTTTCTGTAATAATTGTTGTGAGAGACTGGAATTTATTGCCGTTTGCTGGATTATTGAAAATTATTGGAAAAAAACTCATAAAAAAAATTATAATGAAAAGTTATTACTGAAAACAACTTTCTAAGGTTGGCATTTGTGCACGGTGGTCATTAAACCCCAAAAATCAATCGATCAACAAATCTATATAATTTATTCTATTTTTTTCTAACCATTGTCAATCCACTGCTGGATAAGATCTCCCCAAGTCTTTCTACCTTGAGGCAGTCTCTTCCAAGTCACTCCAATATGCTTTCGAATTCCATCCACCTATCTCCCTCATGGTATCCAATCTAGTACACAGTAGAACCCGGATATAACGAAGCTGAAGGACGGCCAAAAAAAACTTCGTTATAAGCAAACTTTGTAATAACCAAATCCCCCCCCCCCCCAATTAAGTTAAAACATTCGATTTCACACTTAACAGCGTATTTTCTTAAGAGGAAAAAAAAATAAATAAAGAACTGTGCCACATACCTGATAAACAAACATGTAAAAGGAATTAAATGGAATTTTTAACTTTTAAGCAGGGTTGTACACATACATACATACATAGTACATATCGTACTACATACAATGCGTATTTTGAAACTACAGTAGTACACACTACAACTGTACGTTGGAACCAAAAGTATTTGTCGATTGTCGCCTGCTTTTGGCTTCCTACAATGGGAACAGTTAATTGTTTTTCAACTTCATTCAGTGTTGCAGTGCACATATTTTTCGATGTCAAGTAAATGCGCAAATTCTTGTACAGGTTTTTACTTCTGTCTCCACGCCTTCCTCGTCGAACTCTTCCGAAGGGGAATGTTTTACACTTTCGACGATTGCTTGGCCTGTATTGGTTGGACCACTTGCAACACAATCATCAGCCTGTAGATAATCTCTCAGAAGTACATCTGAAGGGATAACTCCCATTTGATTCAGATGATCCCAAATTTCATTTTCCATTTCCACAGCGACCACATGAGCAGCATCATTGCTTTTGATGGGAAACCCCACGTTTCCAACAGTTTCTGAAGACACATCATTCCAGGCATCTCTTATCATGCCACGTGAATGCATTCTGACATCAATAATGGTTGGTTTTTTGGTTTGTAAGTTTATCAAAAATTTTCTCAGCACATCTTTGCGGTAGAACACTTTTAAATTCTTTATTATTCGACATCGTCAGCCCCACTGGTGACTTCGGTAAAGCATCTGCATCATTGTTCCCCAGAGACTAGGGAATTGTATTGCTTAAAGATGTGCCATTTTGACAGTGATGATCTCTTTTTCTGCAAACCACAAACTGTGGATTGGAAATTTGCAACCCAGATGTGAACTTGCACAGCTAAAGTTCATTATAAGCGCTTTGTGACAAAAATGTCATTTGCAATACGCGATGCAATTAACATTAAGTTGCTGTGTAAACTCAAGGGAGCCGATAAAAATTCATTATATACCAAACTTCGCTTTATGCGAGCTCGTTATATCCGGGTTCAACTGTATTTTAGTTATCCAACGGTTGTCAGTTTTAGCAACATGTCCAGCCCATTGCCATTTGAGTCCTTACTTTGATCATGTCACCAACTCTTGTCATTCTCTTTCGCCCAATCCATGTATTACTCTTCCTATCTCTCCTGGTTATGCTAAGCATGCACATCTCCTAGCTTCTCTGAGTTGTTTGCAGCATCTGAATATCTTTCTTAATTAAAGCCCATGCCTCTGATCCATAAGTAAGAACTGCAAGGATGCATTAATTAAACACTTTTTTGAAGATATAATGATGAATTGCTCTTGAAAACTGTAGTTTTTCCCAAAAGCTCTCCAGCGAAGTTTTATATGCCTACTTATTTCTTCTAATATATCAGGTGTTTAAAAAAAAGATTGAAACAAGTTTTTATCTCTTAAACGGTTGGTCACAGATACATACTTTCAATTAGAAAAATACTCAAAATGACAATAATTTACAACATGGCAGTTTCACCCCTGTAGTGGCATTTGTACAAAAATAAAAAAATCAAATTTTTATATAGCCTCTGCAGAAAAAAAAAAATTCAGTTTAAAAAAATTGCATTAGTGTCCTAATTAATCTAAAAAAAAACAAGCCTTGCTGTTCCAGTTACAAAACTCGTGGAGATACTCGCAGTGAAAATTGTAAGAAATGTATTGTTTGGAGCCTGTTTACGGTGAACTGTAGTTTGTTTCACTGCATAGCTCTGGAGCATTCACAGCGAGTGAGGGAAGAGCTGTCGCACGTGCAGGAAGTTGTGGTTGCGCAATGTCTGGTTCTTGCTTTCATGTCAGAATTACTGCACAGATGATTAAAACAGCAGCAACATGAACTTAGTGCCCATCTGTCAATTATCACCTGTAACAGTCTCTGCATACACATAACTGATTTTCAGCTTACTGATAAAGTGAAAATAATGCAGAAAAAAGCTTTAGTTTTGCATGGTCTTTGAGATGAATTTGAAATACAAAGTCAAAATGTTTTGCACTTGAATTTCCTTAATCAGTTTAACACTACAAAATTTGCTTGCTACACCATCAAGGTGGTAGAAAAATTTTCCACTGTGTGTTGCTGCTGTTTTAATCGTCTGTGCAGCAACTTCTACACGAAAGCAAGAACCAGATATTTAGCTGCCACAATTTCCCTGCGTGCGCAAGAGCTCTTCCCTTACTCACTTTGAGTGTTTCACAGTTATGCCGTGAATCAAGCTGCCATAAGCTGACTCCATACATTAAAAATTTTCACCATGAATATCTCCACAAATTTTGCAGCAAGCAAAATGACGTTTATTTTTTTTTTAGAATTAGGACATTGCAAACTTTTTAACTGAACTTTTAAAAAAAATTATACTAATAATACCCACAGGAGGGGTGCAACTGCCATATCATAAGTCTTTGTCATTTTAAGTATTTTTCTAATTGAAAGTCTGTATCTCTGATCAACCACTGAAGAGAGGAAAGCTTGTTTCAATCTTTTTTTTCCTTGACAAATGTCAACCCCGCCTTCTGGTGGTGCATCCTGCTCCCTCTAAAGGGGCTCTGATGACCGCCAATAGCAGTATAACTATACCATCGGGATTAAAGGAAATGCTATCCCACACTCACCAACCCGCTTGGCCAGCGTGGTGAGTTATGGCCAAACCCATCCCAAAATGACTCCACAACTTAAATCTTGGCCCTCAGTATCCGGCAGCTGGAATGTACCTGGCCAAGGCAGCTGCCAGTGCAACATGAAGGCAGAGGGTGCTAAGAATCCCCGGAGAACCGGACTAGGCTGCCATCTGATGCGACCTTGGCTACGTATAATGGATGCTCCCTATTTTCTGATTCAAGGCTTCTTGAAGTGGAAGAGGAACTACAAAGGATCAAGTGGGACATTGTCGGGCTAAGTGAGGTAAGGAGAAAAGGAGAAGATCTCATTGAACTGAAAAGTGGACATCTCTTCTACTATCGTGGGACAGATACTGGCAGAACTAGGGGTGTTGGATTTATAATAAACAAGAAACTGAAGGATAAAAATGTAGAAGTTGAAAGTTCCTCTGACAGAGCTGCACGACTCGTTATCCAACTCTCGAGAAGTTACAAGGCTCAGATTATTCAAACTTATGCACCCACCAAAGTGGAATATATAGAGCTATGCAAGACAGTACGAAAAAGTATCACTGAAGACGTAAGGAAATTAAACTGTGAACTAGTGAGGAAAGCAATTGAAAACAACCAAAGCCTAAAGATAGCAAAGGGACATCTCAGTAAGGGAAGAAAACAGATTATGGCACTGAGAAAAGATGATGATTCTGTAACAAGAAATAGAGGCAAAATTTTGACAAGAGTGAAAGATTTCTACTCCCAATTATATGAAAGGGATGATACATGTACTCCAGACATCACGAAAGGTACAAGTACCAGAGTTCTTCCAGTCCTCCCAGCAAAAGTTGCACATGCAATCAAGAACATGAAGCGGGGGAAAGCTTCAGGAGAAGATGGAATTACTGTAGACACCATACAAGAAGCAAGTGGAGAAATCGAAACAGTACTCGCCCAAATTGGAACAATGCTACAATGATCCTGCTACATAAAAAAGGTGACATTGAGGATCTGAGGGACTACAGACCTATCAGCCTCCTATCAGTGGTTTATAAAATCTTCACTAAAGTTCTTTCACACCATTTGAAGGTAACACTGGACATGGCTCAACTGAGAGAACAAGATAGATTCGGGAGTAGCCACAGCACAATAGACCATATCCACATATTGAGAGAACTAATTGAAAGAGCGAGGGAATATGAACTTCCATTGTGCATGGCTTTTATCGATTATGAAAAAGCCTTTGATTCGGTGAAACCATCAGCAGTTACAATGGCTCTGAAATCCTGCTGTATTGAAGATGCATACATTAATATTATTAATAACATCTATGAAAATGCAAGTGCAAAGATTCGGCTGTTTGAAAATACAACACACATAAAAATTGGAAAGGGAGTGAGACAAGGTGACACCATATCTCCGAAGCTCTTTAATTCTACATTGGAAAATGTCTTTCAATCACTGAACTGGGAAAACAAAGGGATAAAGATTAATGGAGATTATCTAACCCATCTTCGTTTTGCTGATGACATAGTCATTTTTGCAACTACCCCATCAGAGCTGCAGAGTAAGATTCAGGAGCTTGCTGACAAGAGTAAAGAAGTGGGATTAAAAATGAACTTTCAGAAGACAAAAGTGATGTTCAATGCTTTTACAAGAAATGAAGATTTATCAATTGATGGAGAAAAGTTGGAGATAACAGACACGTACGTTTATCTTGAACAGCAGATATCAAGTGAGAGTCACATTGATGAAGAAATTAATCGGCATACAAAACTTGCCTGGAGAGCTTTTGGAAGAAACAGCATAATTTTCAAGAGCAATATTCCATTATGTCTTAAAAGAAAAGTGTTTGATCAATGCATCCTTCCAGTGCTTACGTATGGTGCAGAGACGTGGACCTTAACTAAAAGAGACGTACAAAGGTTGCAGGCAACTCAAAGCAGCATGGAGAGGTTCATGCTTGGTGTAACCAGGAGAGATAAGAACAGGAACTCGTGGATTAGAAAAATGACGAGTGGAAGACATCATGATCAGGGTAAAATCCCTGAATTGGCAATAGACTGGACATACTGCCAGAAGGACAGACCATCGATGGACAGCTGAAATTTTAGATTGGATTCCAAGGAACAGGAAAAGACCCAGAAGAAGACCACATGGGAGATGGGTGGATGAAATTCGAAAGTATGCGGGAGTGACATGGAGGAGACTGGCACAAGACAGACTGTTGTGGAGGGAACTTGGGGAGACCTTCGTCCAGCAGTGGATTGATAATGGTTGACGACGACGATGATATAAATTTCACTAAATTTTTGGTTTTACACTGGAATAAAGGAAATTAGTCAAATTTTCAGGTAGCACCTCTACCCTTCCTCAGGACTACACTACAGTAGGTGTGATGACTAAGTAATTTCCTTTATTCCTGTGTAAAACCCATAATTTAGTAAAATTTTTAGTGTATCAAGTCCAGGAATAGCCATAACATCAATTATTACCAGTATATATATATACAGTCATTTGCAAAAGTTTAAGACCACCTGTTGGTATTAGGAAATTTCTACCAATTGTGTCAGCTACTGTCTATTACTCACCTTCCTATTGGTGTTGCATCATCCTACAGCAGCAGCCCCGCACGGGGATAACTGGTTTTCCTGTTATTTGGGGAGTGGCGCCCTTACGGCCCGAGCTGACCTTGCGACGGACTTGCCATTTCGTATGAAACGCTAATATCACATAAGGGGCAGCTGTTCATCCAGCTGATTAGCGACCCCATGGCCCGAGCCGGCGTGTACTCTGATGATTTTCCCACTTTTATGTTTTTCGTTCTTTTGACATGCACCCACCTCAGTTGTAGGTTGCGATTATGCGCCAGCGCCGGATTTTAGTTTATCTTTCCTTCTCCATTTTGTGTTCCCTTCTTTGTTTTTCCGAGCTGGTTAGCTAGACCTACCTGCACGTTTGCCGTGTGCGGTGACCCGTAAGGTGGAAAAGAGGTGCTTGGGGCTGAGGTTTCTGGTGGCCAGGGTGGTGTCGCCAGTTGCTAACACTCCTCTTTGCCTCCTGCTTCACCCTAAACGGGCGGCTAGGAACTAACCCACTCCTGGTCAATGAGGTCTGTGGCCGAGTGGAGTCCAGAACTGGGGTGGGGGTCAGCGTCATTTTCTTGTAGGACTTCCGTCCACAGGTAGTAGAGTTTAGGTCCCAGCCACCTACAGCGCCTTTTGGGCAGGACACAGAAACAATGAGAGCAAGTCTAGCGACTTTGACAGAACAGTTTGTAGTGAGATTAGAGAACAGTAGATGGCGCCACCGTACAAGTACGATATTGCACATAGATGGGTGAGAGAATTTCAGGGAGGACATAGGAAAGGATACCCATTTAACCAGTGGGTCCAGCCTGGGGGCCGTCACTTTACGTGCTCGTCCGATGCACGGCGGATATTCAGCGATTGTTAGTAAATCACACCATCTCTGAAAGATCAGCCCAGGCTTGAACCTGGGGACCCAGCATCGATAGCCTGAAACACTAACCACTAAGCCATCCGCAGCTCATGGAGTCCAGACCTCTAACGGCTTACCGTTATATACGGCAGGGTGAGTCTGGGGATAGTGTGGGCATGCCAAAAGGATGTTGCCAAGACATGGAAAAGTCGCGGTGCTCGCCGAGCGCATGTCTGCCCTATCAACTTGCTATAGCCACCTCGGTGGCGCAGTGGTCTAAGGCGATGGCCTCTGATCATTCGTCCGTAAGGGGTCCGGGTTCGCATCCCGGTGAGGCATGGATGTTGTGTTTGTCTTACGGCACTGGCTCTCTCCCTTCCCTGGAACCAGTGACCCTAAATTAGGGACGGGAGAATGCTTATAGCCCATTGAGTTGCTCACGGTGGTCGTTAAACCTCCAATAAAAAAAAAACTTGCTACATCCGCCACTCAACCCTAGAGGCGTGTCCTGCGTCCATTTGGGCTAGCAGACCTCCGGCTCTCCCCTCTTGGGCTCGGTAGTGGGCAGGGAAGTCGGCGGACGAATTCTTAATTTTTCTGTATGGGTGAAAATAAAGTTTCCCAAGATCCTAAAATCAAACTACCTATTGAGGAAGGCTCAGCCCCTTCCGCCAAGAAGCATGTCTCTGATTCTTCGAATGCACGTTTTATCTTTGTGCACTCATTGGACCCTTCAAAGTCTGTGAGTGCCAAAAGTCCATTTTGGATTAACAAAGCACTTCAGTCCATTGCAAGCTCTCCTAAGAGCGTAAATAAACTCCAGTCTGGAGATCTTGTAGAGATGTCCACTGTGGCCTACAGTTCCACACTCCTTAACACTACCATGCTGCTTGAGACTCCGGTCAAAATAACAACATGGATACCTAAATACATCTCAAGGTGTTGTTTCCTCTCGGGACCTCATTGAGTGTACCGAGGATGAACTTCTTGAAGAACTGAGGAGTCAACACGTTACGAGTATGCGGCGTATTCTTTTCAAGCGGAATGGGCAGTCCGTCCCATCCCGCAACATTTAACATTTGACAGCCCTTCCCTGCCTACGTCCATCAAGGCAGAGTATCTTCACCTTGAGGTACGACCGTACATCCCTAACCCTTTGAGATGTTTTAGGTGTCAGTCGTGCAGGAGCACTCCTAGGTGTGGACGCTGTGGTGCCACAGACCATCATTTACCAGACTGTGTGGCCGAGTTTTGCGTGAAATGCAGGGGTTCACACTCAGCATCAGCCAAAGATTGTCCCAAATGGAAGCAGGAGAAAGAAATCCAAAGGCTGAAAGCGGTGGAGAATATTTCCTATCTTGAGGCTAGAAGGAGGGTGGTTCCTGTTTCATCTGATCGGCGATCATTTGCATCAGTGGTGGTTGCCAAATCTACTGTTGCCATTCAAACCGACAGATGTCCCTACAAGCTGAACGATATCATCGCAGCTGGGCTGGAGTCACTCCAGTCTCGAGCTAGGGGTTTCAGCAGTCCGTCCCATTCACCACTTCGCCGAAGCATACTCACACCACCGCTAGCGGGGAACTCAGGCCACTTCTGCCAAAGCCAAGGAAAAGAAGAGCGTTTCTTCTCCAAAATCTCAGCCAACTACTCAATGCCGAGCGCATCCTGTTAAGACACTTGGGACAAAGCATACTCCCATCTTGGCCCCTGATCACACATGACCACTTCTGGGGGACTACTCGTCAGAGGAGATGGACGCTGCCCTCGTTTGAGCAGTCAGTATAGTTCGTTTTATTTCCTTTCTCATCTCACTTCTAACCATGGCTTCAATCCTTCAGTGGGAACTGCCGAGGTTTTCGGACGAGTTTTGGTTGGTTGGTTGGTTGGTTATTAGATTTTATTGGCGCAAGGGCCATGGTTGGCCAAAGAGCGCCAGATACAAGACAAACAGACAAAATTAAAAAACGGGGCATAAATCGCAAAATCTGGCTGACAAAGTAAAACCGAACCATGAGTACAAAGGAAGGGCCAAAAAAGACAATGAAACAAACAGTATGAAAAACATGGTACAATGGTGAGAAACAAGCCGATTAAGTAAAACTGAGGAATGAGAATGATAAAACACATTACGAAATCGAACACAACTACACATAGGATGAGTCACTCTCCTCCCCCACACACTCCAATATAATGCTGGCCGAGGGCGAGGACGAATCACTATCCTCCCCCTCATGTTCCTCTGCAATGTTAGTTGAGGCTGGGGACGAACTGTCCCTCTCCTCCCCCCGATGTTCCTCTATAATGTTGGGTGAGGGTGGGGACCTCGCTGAGTCCGAGACAGTTGCAATGTTGGTCAGGTGGACTGCGACAGTTGGATGGACACGGCACACCTTTGCGGATTGAGGGCCGGGTCTTCCGCACGTACAGGCTGTCTGCTGGGAACCGGAAGAGTCGGTCGTCTTCAAAAGAGAAGGCGCAGACTCAGCTGGTCGAATAAGCTGGAGCTCGGTGAAATCCACCTGTGTCGCTTGTTCAACTGTAGATCGCTTGGCAAGTGCGGCGAGAGCTACAGGGCGCGGAACAAAGGGCTGCACGGGTTGCGGCAGAGACTGAACCACTGCGGCAAAAGTACGCTGTCGGTTGGTGGGTATACCCAACTTGGCCTTGGCAGCAGGGTACGAGAGGCCCTCCAGGGTCTTGAGGCGCTGGATTGCCATCTCGTCCTTCCATTTCATACAGTTGCGGGAGTAAGCTGCATGGACCTCACCGCAGTTAACACAGCAGGCCGCAGAAGTGCAACCATCCCCGTCATGTTCACTGGAGCCACAATTTGCGCAACGAGCGGAACTCTTACAGAAACGTTGGGAATGCCCGTACCTCTGGCACCTGAAACAGCGCAGAGGACTGGGAATGTACGGGCGAACTCCACAGACCAAGTAGCCAGCCTTGATTTCGGTCGGAACTTTCGGGGAGTTAAAAGTCAAGATTACATTTTTAGACTTAATCAAGGAACCATCGCGCCGGAACATCATACGACGAGCAGCAATAACACCTTGATCTGCAAGTTCAGTCACCAATTCGTCTTCACTGCATGGCAAGAGATCAAACTCCGAAATAACACCCCGAGAGGTGTTAAGAAACGGGTGAGGTGTCACTTTGACAGGAATGCCTTGAAGACTAGTGAGGTGCAGAAAAGTGTTACTCTGAGAAACACTGCAAGTTTGGACAAGCAGGTCCCCAGAGCGAAGCTTCCTCACAGACTTCAAGGGGCCAACCGCAGCGTCCAAAGCTTTAGAAATGAAGTTTTGACGACGTGAAGCATCTGCTTTCGTTATACTCTCCGGTATGCCACAGACCTGCTTTTAGTTCCAGGCTACAGTGCATTTCGGACAGATAACGTGTCAGGAGATATAGCCTGTGTGGGAGTCGCTATTCTTGTCCCTCACAAGGTTCCGGTCTTTTCCGTTGCGGTAACCACAACTTTGCAGGCCGTGCCTCTTACTGTTTGCAGTCTATCTGCCGCCGGATGAGGACGTGAGCGTCTTTGTTCTGGAGAGCTTGGTTGATCAGCTGCCTTCTACTGGGTGACTTCAATGCCCATCATCCTTTGTGGGATAGTGTTAGCATCAGCACGAGAGGTCGTCGAATCGAGTCTTTTCTGTCTTCGACCTCTTTGTGCCTTTTCAACACCGGTGCTGACACTTACTTCCACGAGCCCACAAGATCTTTCAGTGCGATCGATTTGAGCTTGGAATCACCATCAATTATTGCTGATTGATCGTGGACAGAGGCGACTTGAAGTCTTTTGGGGACCTAGGCGCTAAACGATTCTGGGGTCTCTCCTTCCCCTTCTTATCGCCTCAGAAATTTTCATCCGTCAGATTAATAAAAAAAAAGGAAAGTCAAGAAAAATGTTTTTGCGCTTTTTGAAATGCGATTCTATCATAAATTATTACGACGTTTTGTCAGAAACAGTGCTAATGTAATCAGTTTGACTGTTCGCGCACATCGAACTTTTTGTTTTTACAGATATTTCAAAAATTATTTTTGCGGCTAATAGGAAACCAAAGGGCACTAAGTTTGGCACTTTAAATATCCCATATTCTTTATGAATTTACGACTAAAGGCTGTCAAAGTCGAACATTCAAGAAATTAAAGTTCTCTTGTGAAGAAATATTTTTGTGCCTTTCAGATTAGGCTTAACCGTTCTTTCTCAAATACTTAAACTTTCGAATCAGTTCATTAATTTCCTGCAGAGGTACTGAAGGACAATAAATGTGGTTTTCACAGATTATTCAAAAATTATTTTTGCGAATGATAGGACATAAAATTTCATTAATTTTTTTCCATTTTAAATTTCACTACCAGTTCATAAATTTTCCTCTAGTTCTGGAATTGGAAATTTAATAAATTTCAGCTTTAAGCTACGAGAGACCATTTCGGTTACGGTAAAAGTTCTTTTTGAGTTTGATACGTTTGGCAAAACTAGCTACATTAGTACATCTTCAGTTGCTATAGTTACTTGGCGAATTTAACGCTTAGAGGCGCTAAAAATGGAGTTTCGCTAAATTTATCAATACGTTTCGTATAAATTGTCATGAAACTGGAATAAGTTTCAATTACAAAGCATGCCCTCTCCATTGCTTCAGCTTTAGAAAATCACCTTGTTTTTACGTTATAAGCAAATTAGTAGGCAACGAGCATGGTATCCAGCAAAAATAAAATACTTGAAGACACTGGCAACCGGAGAAGTCCTCCACGTTACAAAATACGGGTAAATTTTAATTTGTGCACATGCAGTACTTCGCTTAAAAAGGGTGGATGACTTTTCGTGGAGGAGCTTTCTTGTCGCGAACGATTCTCTAAATCGAAGAGATTCAGCCGTCCATGGCGTAGACAAATGTCGTGGACCAAAAAAGTTGGATAGTAAGAATTCCATCAGTAAGTGCAAATAAGCGAGAGTGTGAAGAGTTTCTTGAAAACATTTTTCCTTATTACTTTCATCAGAAAATTGAGGTCTGCGTTTTCTTTTATTATGTCAAAAAGATGCGTAAGATTTTCTTTATACCTCCACGGCAGTTATCAGAAACAGAAGCATAAGGATTAAGTGCAAAATGAAAATGGAAAAGTAGGAACCACAGTTTTTCGAAAGAGTATCATTGAAACTTTTATTGGCCGCCCAGGTGGCGCAGTGGTCTAAGCGCTGGCTTATGACCATTCGTCCGAGATGGGTCCGGGTTCGGATCCCGATTAGGCATGGATGTTGTGTTTGTCTTACGGCACTAGCTCTCTCCCTTCCCTGGAACCATTGACCGTAAATTAGGGACGGGTGACTGCTTATAGCCTATTGAGTTGCTCACGGTGGTCGTTAAACCTTCAATAAAAAAAAAAAAAACTTTTATTGCTTTTTCAAATGTTAATTTGTTGTCAATTTAAGGAATAGAAAAGGTGAGAATACTTGATAATTATCAGTATTAAACTAGGGAGGAGAAAGCAATAAGAAAGTGCTATTGCAATACAATAAAAATTTCTTTTAACACTATTCAATAAGAAAAAAGATAAACAGTGCAACATTTTCGAATTTCTTTATTTTGCAGCTAAGCACACACTTTTTGTGAAAAAAAAGAAAAGAACGAAGCACCCCGAGAAAGTCCTTTGATCCTAATGAAACTGCATGCAAACACCTCAGGGCCGAATATGCAACTGATTAATTAAAAAATAACTACCAATGACTAAATAGGGGCCCGCGACAGCGCATGGGAACCGCATCGAGAAGGGTTTATCAAGAGCAAAGGGCGACGCAACGATTCGTAGAATGCGTCGACGTACCGGACAACTGTGACAGCGAATTACTGGTTCATTAACCTCCAGACTGTCAAGATGTCACAAGAAGTCGAGCGAGTTTGCGAGAGGATATATACTTGGGCTGAGAGGAGCCGATTGGTCAAGTCGGCGTATCTCAAGGCATTTGGATCGGAGCGACGCGGTAATTGGACGATGTTGGCGCCAATGGGTCAAACAGGGCACCACAATCCAGCTGCACACGGGCAGTGGACGGCCGAGGGCAACGACAGAACACGAACATTGAGCGATTGTGAGATCCGCACGAACAGAACCGAATTCGTCGCTCTCAACAATCCGTGGCCATGTTGCGTCGTCCACATGTACGGAAGTGGGCATTCGGACCGTTGCCAGACGAGTTGCGGCACAGGGATTACATTCGATAAGGCCGATCAGACGCTTTCTACTGAAAAGAGAGCATCGCAGGCACCAGTTGCTTTGGTGTCGAACCCGATGTCTCCAGTCATGAATCACGGTTTGCACTTAGCGACGATGACCAGCGCATGCGTGTCTGGAGACGAGGCGACCAGCGCACGGATCCTGCTTTTACCTTGCAACGGCACAGGGCTCGGACACCCGATCTGACTGTCTAGGAAGCCATTTCACTACGATAGCTGGACACCCTTCGAATACCTCCGTACTACCCTCACGGCTCAACGGTACGTCGACGCATTCTACGACCTGTTGTGTTGCCCTTCCTGTAGCACATCATCGAATAATTTTGCAACAGGATAATACTCGGCCACACACGACACAGCTCTCCCGGGCCTGCCTCTGTAATGTCGACACCCTTCTAGGCCAGCCCGATCACTCGATTTCTCACCATTCAAACATGATGGGACCCCACCTGCACCTATCCCGGAATGTCGGTGAATTGGCCCACAATTTAAACACTATCTGGCATTCCATACCTCAGAACAGTATCCGTAAACTGTATGTGTCGCTGCCACGCTGGGTTTCTGCTTGTATCCGAGCGAGAGGTGGCGCTAAATACAACTTACTGACTTCTTCTACTCATGTAACTGTTTTATCCGGATAAATGGCCCAACTGCTGTGGAATTGCAATAATTTCCTCTCCTATACATGTACATTACACACATGTCAATTTTCATCTTGATTGGATGATTGTTTCTGTGTGCTTCGTTTTCTTTCTTTTTTCTTCTTATTTTTTTTTCTTTTTAGCAAAGAGAAGATTGTATTAACTAATTTGGTTTAGGGTGGTGTAGGAAGATTAGGGCTAAGGAAGAACTTGATTATAACTACTCCAGAGAGAGAAGGTAGTAAACAGCAAACACCCGGGATCATCAGGACAGTTTCTACAAGCACTCTTCATCGCAGCTCAGGAAAGACAGGTAAAAAGTTCCGACACAGATGGTTTTTCCTTGGCTGGGAGTCATATGAAAGTAATTTATATCCCAGCCAGCTAAGTATTCGCCTTAAACAATGAAAAGTGTGAGAAGCGTCAATCCTTGTTTCACCTACCACTAAAAGGAAGACTAGGTTATTTTAACAGTTTCTTTCAAAACAAGTTAGCTACATCGATAACAATTCGAAAATTTAAAATGAGAAAGTAAATTATCAATTGACAATAAATTCGTCACTTTAAGGATTGGCTTATTTCGGTCCGTGAAAAGCAAAAGAAATCTGGCAATCCAATTATACGTTTTCGGGGCCCCTCAAGCTGTGGGGCCCTAGGCGCACGCCTACTGCGCCTAGTGGGAAATCCGCCCCTGAGCCTCCCAACCTAAACACCTCGGATCTTTTTTTACAGACTATACCAAATTTCTGGGGGAAGAGCGTACCCACAAGTAGAGTCTATCACTCAACGGAACATGAAGGATGGAAATTGCGAGCAAATAACTTACGTTGAACACCTTGTCTCCGTTCTTAGAAACTTGGGGGGGGGTGAATTCACTGAACCCTTCTGAAAATTCTTATACAGAATCATTATATAAAGCATGGTACCGAAGTTTACAGCTCTACGTTCATTTTTACATTTTGTGGGCAAGCCCACCCCCAAAAGCTTACGGACATCGCGGAAGCTTCAAGGGAAACATCCCGGATACACTGATAGACTCCAGCAGAACATTAAATTACGGAAGCCTGCAGCTTCCGTAATGGGGAATACCGGGGGGGTTAGAGCCCCCACCTCGGATCTTTTTTTGGAGGTTTAACGACCACCGTGAGCAACTCAATGGGCTATAAGCAGTCGCCCGTCCCTAATTTAGGGTCACTGGTTCCAGGGAAGAGAGAGAGCCAGTGCCGTAAGACAAACACAACATCCATGCCTGACCGGGATTCGAACCCGGACCCCTTACGGACGAATAATCAGAGGCCAGCGTCTTAGACCACTGCGCCACCGGGGCGGCCCCACCTCGGATCGCTCGGCAATTTATTTCTTCAAATTAAAACACAATTCTCGCTTGGCTTACATAGAACGTTTTCTCGAAATTTTGTTTGGAGTTCCCAATTCAGTTCTCAATATAGGCCAAGAAACGGCTATTGCCGCCCCGTTGGCCTCTGATCATTCGTCGGAACCGGGTTCGAATCCCGGTGAGGCATGGATGTTGTGTTTGTCTCACGGCACTGGCTCTCTCCCTTCAGTTCTCAATATAGGCCATATAGGAGCATGTGTGGTCCACCGTCAATCCGCATGCAACACGGGTGCGGTGCACCCAGCAGCGTTTCTCCGTTAATGTGTGGACGGGGATAATCCACGACTACGTCATTGGTCCGTATCTCCTACCAGACCGCCTCAACGGAACAAGCTACCGCATTTTCCTGCAGCAGGCCCTGCTTGAGTTACGGGAGGTTGTGCCACCACATCTGCTTGCGAACATGTGGTTCCATCACGACGGAGCGCCAGCCCATTACACCAGGGAAGTGCGGAACTACCTGAACACTCAATTTCCGAACAGATGGATTGGGCGCGGTGGTCCCATCGCATGGCCCCCTAGATCACCCGATCTCTCCTGTCTGGACTACTTTTTCTGGGGATATCTGAAAAGCCTCGTGTACGAGACGCCCGTTGACTCTCCTGAGGACCTTGTAACCCGCTGCTGGCGAAGTACGTGAAATGCCGGGAATCCTCCAAACTGTACGCCAATCGCCGCTGTGAGGCATGTCTTACGGTAGGTGGACGTTCCTTTGAACAATTATTGTAAAATATCCGTAAATTCCTTTTTGTACATGATCCATTCATAAAGATTCCTTTGCCATGTTCTTCGTCCTTCATGTGTTGGAGCGTTAACATTGCACATTCGACCATGCCTTGCATTACAAATATTGTTCTTTATGCCGTGTTCTATCACCCCTTAAAGATGTGACCATCATTTCTGAAACACCCTGTATACAGTGTTGTGTGTATCGCACATCTCCAACACTACACATTGGTGGAAGATGTTTTGATGGGGACCTCACGGTTTTTTTGGCCCCAGGTGTCTTAGTCATGTCTTGAGCATATACACTGCTGGCCACCCAAAATGCAACACCAAGAAGGAAGCATCCGATAGGCCCGAAATTCGCAGCATGCGTCGCCCGCGAGAGGACATGCAACGATTGCAGGGCATGTGCACGCCACCGAGCACTGTAAGAAGGGTGCACATAAGGCGGGGTGTGTGTTGTGCTGCCAGACCTGGGCGTGGGAAGCTTCCTGATGCCTCGTTGCAGAATACGGCAGTCATTCCAGCATGTTTCTTTTTTATTTTTTTTTTTTTTTGATTGGAGGTTTAATGACCACCGTGAGCAACTCAATGGGCTATAAGCAGTCGCCCGTTCCTAATTTAGGGACGGGCAACTGCTTATAGTCATATAAAATGTGAGGCGGAAGGACAAATTCATTCAACCACTTCAGTAAAGACAATATTCCAGGTTCATGAATTTTTTTTTTTTTTTTTTTGGGGACTAGAGGTTTAACGACACTGTTAGCAACTCAATGGGCTATAAGCAGTCTCCCGTCCCTAATTTAGGGTCACTGGTTCCTGGGAAGGGAGAGAAGCAGTGGCCTGACCGGGATTCGAACCCGGACCCCTTACGGGTGAATGATCAGAGGCCAGCGTCTTAGACCACTGCGCCACCGGGGCGGCCAGCACGTTTCGGAGTTCGACAGAGGACGAATAGTAGCTTATCGCGACAGCGGTTTATCGTACAGAGACATCGGCGCCCGTGTGGAAAGGCATCCAGCCACAGTGAGGCGAGTATGGATTCGGTGGGTGCAGGGGGACCGAAGTGAGCGATTGCCGCAGCCGCGGCACACCACCGAACGACACGCATCTTGTGCGGCGGGCATTGACGGCTCGCACCGACACATCGCGAACGTTAGCGCAGGAATTAGGATGTGTTGCGCAACAACCTGTGTCAGCACGTACCGCTCGACGTCGTCTGCAGGAGCGGGGACTTGTCGCACGGCGCCCATTGCTTCGATTACCATTGACGTCACACCACCAGCGAGTGCGGCAGCAGTGGGCCGTTGAACACCGCACCTGGACTACGCAATGGCACGACATTGTCTTCTCCGACGAATCCCGCTTCTGCCTGCAACACCACGATGGTCGGATCCGCGTGTGGCGGCACCGCGGCGAGACTGTATGACGCCTGCATTATGAATCGCCATACCGGTCCGTCGCCTGGCGTTATAGTTTGGAGCGCAATTGGATATGACACCCGCACCCCTCTGGTACGCATCGCCGGTACACTCAACAGCCACCGCTACATCTCCGACGTTTTGGAGCCTGTAGTCCTCCCTTACCTGCAGGACCTGCCAGCGGCCACGTTTCAACAGGACAATGCGCGCATCTTGCAACAATTCTTCACGGCCCACCAGGTGTCACTGCTGCTGCGGCCTGTCTGTTCTCCCGATATGTCGCCCATCGAACACGTCTGGTCGCTGATCAGCAACCGATTGGCCCGGCAACCACCACCCGCGGCTACGCCTGATGAACTGTGGCAACGTGTGAAAGCAGCCTGGACCGACATACCCGAAGCCCACATCCAAAGCCTCTTTCATTCGATGCCGCGGCGTGTAGCGGCCGGTATTGCCAGCCATGGGGGCCACGCGAACTATTGATGTCTGCGTGTTCCGCAAGTTGCACGGGCCTGTAAGCTCAAACGTTTCATCTTTGTATCTGTTATGTGTCCAGTAAATCTGGCTTTGCTATCTCGTGTCCTTCTTGGTGTTGCCTTTTGGGAGACCAGCAGCGTAGATTCCATACATTTTACTGTTTCCCGAGTAGCCACCCTTCAGAAAACTTGAAAATTATATCACTCTGGAATGTGAACCGAACCCACATCTCCCAATTTACGTTCGGGCATGCTACCATCACACCACCCCAGGACAGTGAAGTTTCCCAGCAACTCAAGCTAAAGTCTAGCTTAAATTGCAACTGAAAGACAATGAAATTTCGGGCAGCTGAAGTTGTTTTCTTTGTCCTAGCTGATGTAATGGTAGCATGCTCAAATGTAAATCAAGGAAGATGTGGGTTCGATTCCCATTCCAAGGCAATATAATTTTCATGCTTACTGAAGGCTGTACGGCATCTATACCGATGAGCTATTACATTATGACCACCCCCAGCCTACAGTGATGTGCGCACCTGGAGACCGAACGGTGGCGCGGGTGAAGTCTACAGAGCAGTGCAACTCGAGGACTGGCTTTCAGTTAGTAGTGTCCGGAGTCAGAATGGGAAAAGCTGCCAATTTATTGGTGTTTGATAAAGGACAAATTGTGATGGCATGGCACCTCAGAACTACGATCTCGGAACAGCGCGGCTTGTGGGTTGTTCATGTGCTGCTGTAGTGAGTGTGTATCAAAAGTGGTGCACAGATGGCCAAACAATGAACCATCATCCAGCTGTGTGTCGTCCACAGCTCACTGATGCCAGAGAAGAGCGGAGACTGTCGCACATTGTTCACAGTGCCCGCAGGGCCACAGTTCAACAAATCACTCGCAACTTCAACAGTGGTGATAAGGGCAATGTGTCACAGCACACAGTTTATCGCAGCCTTCTGCACATGGGCCTGCGTAGCCAAAGACCCAGCCAGGTACCCATGCTCACTGCACATCATCGCCAACAATGCATGAAGTGGGCCCAAATCATAGATTGGACTGTGGATAATTGGAAGAAAGTGGCCTGCTCTGACGAATAAAAATTCCTGGTGCATCACATAGACGAGCGAGCGTGGATACGTTGATTACCAATGGAGGCTATGGCACCTGGATGCATTGTTGGGCAGAAACAATCCGGCGGTGGCGGTGTTATACTGTAGGCGATATTTTTCTGGGACACTTTAGGCCCCATTATCCCAATAGCACAATCCACGACAGTTGTCAGGTATCTGAACATCATTGCGGACCAAGTCCACCCATTCATGGCAACTGTGTTTCCTACCCTGCTGGTGATGACCATTACCAACAGGATAATGTGCCATGCCACACTGCCAGAATCATCAAGGAGTGGTTCGAGGAACATGCTGATGACTTTCTATTAATGCCCTAGATTCCAAATTCACCTGACATGAAACCAATCGAACATTTATGGTTCAACATGGAAAAGAAGGTTCGTGCAAAATCACCACCACCCTGAAATGTATGGGAACTGGAGGACTTGCTTTTGACATTATGGTACCAGATACTCCAGGATACCTATCGCCACCTCATTGAATCGATGCCTCGCCGAGTGGCTGCTGTTTTGCGGGCTAAAGGGGATCGTACAGCTCATTAGGTAGGTGGTCATAATGTAATGGCTAATGGGTGTATATGCTGACAATAATTTGTATATGATTTCATCTATCTGTGAAGAACTACTACTTCTGGAGTTTTGCTTCCCACTTATTTCTGTAATGCACTAATTTCAAGAAATACAACTTACAAACCAAATAAATAACATCTGTAACTGTTACTATTATGTATTCAAAGGAAATTTTTATTCAATTTTTGTTACAAAATATACTTTCTTACACACAAAAACTGACAGAAACATTACAATACAGTCCTGCAGATCACAAATGTAAAGAAAAATGTCTGTCTGTCTCATGGATCAGTGTGAAAATACCATGGTCAAAAATTTCCACACTTTTCACTCAGATATCTGTTAGCAATAAAACAAGGAAATAACAGATGACTAGAAGATAAAGCAAAGGTTAATAACAGAAAACAAAATTTTTTCATGAAAATCAGAAGTTTAAATGTAGGTTAATGTTGTAAAAAAATAAATTAACAGGATTTACCTCTGAACGCACATCTCACTTTGTGTAGAAATGAAATATTTTTCATATGCACAAAAATTTTACTCTTCTCTTTTTTTAAATTAAAAAAAATGCAAAAATGTATTTTTAAAATTCAACACAATTTAGTGAACTACAACAACAAACATACCAGTACATATTAATAATATATCTATGCACACAAACACACACACAAAAATGTGCTTTATGCTCCTCCTCTAGTAAATAGATATATTTAATAACAAAGGAAGAACAACAATAGCTGAAAATGCAGAAACATTTTTCTTTCTCCTTTCTCTGGTAAGCAACAAATATGTATTTAGAAACTGTCAACACTAAAAAATTCTACTGCAGTTCTTTGGAGTAAGGTATAAGATCCACGGAGCACTGCCTACTGGTACAAGATACACAAAAAGTAATTCTTAACTAAAAAAAAAAACTTTTGCTTTCATGGTGCTAGTCAACAATTAAACATCAAAATACTGTTACACTTAATGAAAGAAAATATTAGATGTACAAATAAGTTTTAAAGTGTTTTTTGTGTGACATATACTGCAAATTTACATATATGACATTCCCTCACGTTGTTGTCATGTGACCATAACTGGTCCAGAGTATAAAATGTTGCACAAAAGTTTGCCCAACAGTCAAACGCACTTGCACATCGATAGGTGGAAGATGGCAAATGATACTGCATTTATTCGACACTGCATTTGTTATGAATTTCATCAAGGAAAAAGTGCTGCAAAAGCATGTGCATTGATCTGTTCTGTTCTGGGGGAGAATGTTGTATCGAAAAGCATGTGTGAGTTTTGGTTTAAAAGGTTTAAAGCAGGTGATTTTGATGTTAGGGATCGAGAATGTAGCAGCACTCAGCAGAAGGTTGCACATGAGGAACTGCAAGCATTGCTGGATGAAGATTCATCTCAAAAGCAAAAAGAACTAGCTGAACAACTGGGGGTAACTCAACAAACCGTGCCAAAGGAACAAGGGTGAGCGTGTCATGAAGTGTTTGAATCTGTTGAATAAACAACACAAAGTCTTTCCTGTGGAAAATCGTCATGGGTGATGAAAAGTGGATATGGGTACAACAATCCCAAAAGCAAACTGGGTAGACCCCGGTGAAGCAACGACTTCAACACCGAAATGCAATATTCATTCCAAGAAAGTTCTGCTGTGCATCTGGTGGGAAATGAAGGGTGTGCTCTATTACGAACTATTGAAACAGGGTCAAACCGTTACTGCTGATCGCTGCAAGCAACAATTGCTGTGATTGACACAGGAAATCTGTCGGAAACGCCCATTCACAGGCAAAGGAATATTCACTCCGAGAAAGTTCTGCTGTGCTTCTGGTAGGATATTGAAGGGTGTGTGTGTGCTCTATTATGAACAAACCGTTCACAGGCAAAGTATTTGCTTCCCGTGAAATTACTGCATGACAACGCTAGGCCGCATGTCGCGAAATTGGTCAAGGAAACGTTATTGACGCTTGGCTGGGAAATTTTGGAGCACCCGGCGTACAGTCCCGACATAGCCCCTTCAGACTATCATTTGTTCTGATTGATGCAACATGGTTTGTCTGCTGTACGGTTCCAGACATGTGATGAAGTGCAAAAATGGGTTCACGACTTCATCCTGTCACATGATGAAGTATTCTTCATGGCTGCAATCCGTCAGCTGCCAGACCGATGGTGGAAGGTGATAGATAACGACGGCACATATTTTAATTCGTAAAGGTTGTTTTCTCTCAAATTACACGTTGCGTTGTCTTAAAACGCTTTAAAGCTTATTTGTACACCTAATATAACCATGAATTGCAAAAAAAATAAAAAAATCTTGTACATAAATGGCAAAAAAATATCCTGTGATCAATTTTATATAAGAAGAGTACATGGAATACTGTAGGAAACTATAATCGAATGATTAATTTGATGCACAAAAATACCTCAGTCTTTAGTGTGTGACAATAACAGCTGAAAACAATGGAATTCATTCAATACATTAAGCAGCAAAGACTGCTTAATGTATTCATTCAATACATTAAGCAGCAATACATTAAGCCCCTTCAAAATAAAGAAAGAGCAGAGACAGAAATTCAGTTGACCTGTAAAGAAACTGGATGGGCAAAAGTATTAATACTGTGTATACACCAAAATATTCGACTAAACCAAATTTAAATAATATGACATATAGTTTTCAGAACTAACTCACTACATTAAATTATGCCTAGTCAGATGAAACTACTCATACTAGTGCTGAAAATAATATAACTTCTGAGTGTTCAAAAAAAAAAAAAAAAGCAATTTTAAAGTAAAAAATATTAAAAGTATTAAAAGTGTTTTCTTTATACAAAGTATAAACTTATGTTTTTTATTACAATTTTAAGAGATGTGTTAAAAATCTTGGTAGCAATATTCATATATAAATGCCACAAGAACTACAATTTTGCCTACAGTTCTCCAAGTTGCTAAAAATCTGGTAAAGCAGAGAGTATTGAAAATCTTGCAGCATTTAAATTGCCTTCTCTAAGAATGATTTGTTTATGAGAATAAAAGTGCTGAAATGCATTACAAATGTAATGAGTTCACGTGCAACTAAATTAAATTATGTGTTTTCTACACATACAGAAAGCTTTTGATTATGTAAATCATCTTCTGACAAAATTAGTATTCACAGGCTCTCAAGAAACAGTAAATGTTCATTTTAAATGTATATTTACATGCGCATGACAATAGATTAAAGTACTGTAGTAAATTTAGAAATATAGTGTTTCCCCAAGAGCCATATTTGGATCAGTTGCTATTTTTAATTGTCTCGATGACTCACGTACTCCACATGTTTACATCAAATGTGTTTCACTTTCAAATTATGAATGGTACTGTTTATTTGGAAAAGACATCAGTTCTTCAGTCTCATATAAAATTTAACTCTTAACTGAAGTCAATAATAAAATTGAATATGTGCCTCACAGTTGCACATATATATGAAAATAACAGGAGGTTAAGTCTTTATCAAATAATTCATTCCAAATTGTAATGGCCTCTGCAATTCTGAAACAAGAAAAATTGCAAGTGGCAGATATTTCAGCATAATCACAAAAGAAAATGTAATTTTGATAAACCAAATAAAATTCGATGCAAATCAGAGATATTACCTTTTCATGCTTTGTAAATTGTACAGATACTCCCACAAAAGCCATTTATCATGCATGGAATTAGTATATTGCATTAAATTACAGAGTAATTTGCTGTGGTAGGTATTATTATATTAGGTTTTGCTTTGTTCAATATTACACATCTTTTACAGAAGACATCAGTATATTTTTGTGTGTGAAATAAATGAACTGAACATGGTACTTAGAAGTTCTGTTCGTTCATAGACTGATGTATGTGAGGTACTTCATAGTCCCAATGTCATCTCTTCTTATAGCGTTACTTTTTCATAATTGTTATGAAAACAGTGAATTTGACAACACGTATGGATATTGGATGTTCCACATATTAACACACTCATATGCACGCCCAACCTAGGTTAGGTAGAGGATCTCACATGTAAAATACCATATACAGGTATAAGAATTCTTCTGTAGATTCATGAAGTTCTGCTTTTTTCGTCATCATTTGGGTCATTCTCAAGATTGATGCAAAACTGAAGAAACATTTGGAGGGAAGGAGAGGGATTGGTTGGAGAGTACTTTTACAGAAAAATCCTTGCATAAAATATGGGCTGTGAAAAAGAGACTTTAAATGGGGAGAAGTGAAGAATGCATAAACTAGCACTTTCCAGTTGAAGATACTGTTCTGTTTACAAGACGAAATGTGGGTTGGCAGGAATCAAGAGTTCAGTTCGTTGACAGTTTTTTACGATGGGTGGTGATGTCATTTGGGAATTGCAGCCAGAAGAATGGAAGCTCCACCTACTGCTTTATTAAGCTGAAACTGCTCAATGACACCAACTGTCTCGTTGTCCGCTGCAATATGATAAACAGGATGTTTTGTTGTTGTTGTTGTTGTTTATGATGATCCACTCCCTCTCGATTGGTGCAAGTTTTCCGTCCCCAGATGGATTATGTTTCTGGAAAGTCTTTTAAAACTTTCAGAAAACAGAAGTTAGACAGGACAAAAATTTCACTGTAACCTTATATTTATTCCTTTTCCCCAGTATTGTTGTTAAAAATCATTTTATTTCATAAATATTTGTATTTCAGCTAGAAAATGGAGGAGAGAAAACACAGGTAAAAGGATAATTTTCACATGGGAGGTGTACCTAGGCCACATTAACTGTCAAACTCTTATGCATTAATATGATGAACATCCACACTGGACCTGAAACAACCTTTCCCAGATCTGTGAGCAATCATGTGGTGTGACATTTTCCAAGGATTAGATCACTGAAGAATGGTGCTAGTTTACTTGGGAAAATGTAATATTGCAGACTTACCTGGATGCTTTGGGAAAACAACCTTTTTCTTTATCTTGATTACTTCCCCCTTTCCTCTTTCTAAAGCACTTATTTTCAACACAATGGAAAAGATTAACAAATACAAAGATAACTGATGGAAACATCAACACTCTTATGCTCGAATCTATGCACTTAATCAAAACTGTACGTCATTTCTAGGCAAGAAATACAATTTTCAAGAAACAAAAAATTCTGCAAAGTTCTTATATCCATGTGATTTTCTGAGTGAATCAGTTAACTTTTTTTTTCAGTTTATTGACATATGACACTTAATGTTTTTTGGTATATTTTAATGATAAATTTAATTGGTGTACATAACTGTCCTTTAATATTTTTATTGCTTTCAAAATGAGAGAAAGGCTCAAAGACAATATATGTGTTATAGGTTCTTGAATAATTTTTTGGGGTAAGATTTTGCAGAATTTTTACCTTGAAAATTATAGTATTCCTTGCTAGAAATGATTTTAAAAAAGTGGAGAATGTGGTGTAAAAAAGAACTGCGAGAAGAGTATTGTGATTAAGAGCCAAAGATAGCAACAACTGAAGAGAAGTGGTAAGAAGATTTTGTCCCGCTGTGGACTAATGCAGACTGACCAGAAGATGATCGGAACATCTGGCCCCTGGCCCTTCTCCAGTTAACCATAATACTTGCCACTCAGTGCAGTTTAAAAGCAAAGGTAATTTGTTAATACAAAATGCTGTTACTTTCCTATAAAATTCACTGTCTATAATAATAATAAGTGTAGCCTACAGATAACAACTAACAGCATCAGTAAAGCACCCACACCCCTTCCCCATTTTAGTTTCAATCAATCTTTCACATAGCAATTTTAAAGTTCTTCAGAACAGCTTTTCAGACCAATCTTGAGTGACTGTCTTGTGGCAACATAACTCCCTGTCCAAAGATCCACTACAGCATTAACTTCATGCATGGTAATATGACAAACTCATCCATGTGGAAACATTTCTGAATAATCAAGTGTAGGATATGTTCAAAGTACAGACAATGAGGCTAAGAAATGTTTTGTGCTTTCCCTACAACATACTGCTTTGTTCTGATTTGGCTAGGCACAGCTATTTTCAAGAGTAAGCATTCCATAATTCTAGAAACTGTGATGGAGGCCACACTTCCTGACAGGCCTGTGTTGAAAATCCATAGTGATGGGTTTTAAGCTAAATCAAAGGAGGCTTGATCTTCAATTCACACTTCAGGACATGTTATACCTGCCTGTTCTGACATTTTTGCTGTTGTTGTTTTTTCACATAGTGCTGAAAAGAACAAAAAACAATCTTTCTTAACAAAAGGTGAATAAGCCAAAATTCATCTTCTTTGATTACTGACTACATAATTTGGATTTCTGGACAGGTTACTAGAAACCTGCCTGTTCTTACTTTTTTTTTTTTTTTTTTTTCACTTCGTGCTAAAATGAACAACAAAAACTTTTCTTAACAAAAGGTGAATGAGCCGTGTTCTTTGACTACTAACTACATAAAAATAGGGTTACCAACAGAAGAGAAAAAAAAAAAAAACTTGTGGTGCACATGGACAAACCAAAGATTCATGGAGTGTTCACACATCAGACATTGGTACAATAGGATTAGCTGCATTTCCTAGAAGTACTTTCTAACTTAATTTGATGCATACAACAGGATCAGCTATATATTCTAGAGGTACTTTCTAACTTAATTCCATACAGCAATTTTGTTTTTGTTTCAGGATTTAACAAACAAAAATTTAACAATTGTTAGGGGCATAAGTGGCTGTCCATCCATAATTTAGGGTCACTGGTTCCAGGACCACAAAAGAACCCATGCCATTAGACTCATACAGTACTCGAATCCATGCCCAACTTGAACGCTAGCCAGAAAACTACAACTCTGGCCACCGGGGCGACCCCCACACACCTGCTGCGTTTGAGGTTATTTCTTGTTGGAAATCCAAGGTGCGATAGTAGGTATCTCAGAGCAGTCGTGCAATTTGGTAACCATGTTCATGCATTTCAGCTTGCACAAAATGGCAGAAAACTGGAAGAATAACACAGTGGAATGGCAGGCAAAAGAAAACACTTCTGAACACCAAGGGTAGACAACAGTAATGTTACCTGTTTTCAAGACAGATACATTTGAACATGTATTGCCAAACAGTGGAAAGAGTACATCAGGGCTGAAGCTACTGCTAGAACTGCATGGAAAACATTACTGCATATGGAAAACAAATTGTGTGGTCCAATAAAGCAAATGTGCATTACAAAATAATAAAATCATGTATAATATGGGGGAAAGACCATATTAGAACTAGTTCAATGAAGAATGAAATAATCATATTTAGAAACAAAGCAAAAATTCATTTTTGTTAAATTTTCTACTAGTGTCACATATGAGGATACAGTATGAAATGCCTCAAGTTAACATACATTCAAGACAACACTGTCGAATCTGAAGTGCAGAGTTAGAATTAGAAATAAATCTTCTAATTTTCTACTAGTGTCACATATGAGGATACAGTGTGAAATACCTCAAGTTAACATACAAGACAACACTGTTGAATCTGAAGTGCAGTGTTAGAATTAGAAATAAATTTTCTACTGGCCCAGCAGACCAATAGAATTAGCAAACCACTGGTCAACCAAAATGCCCACTGATCCGTAAAAAATAAAAATAATAATAATAAAGACATTTGCAATATATGTAGAAAATAATATATCATTTCAATGGAATTTCTCCAATATTTGTTTTTCAACTTATCATTAGTTTGCAGCTTAAAAAGAAAATCATACGGCAAGGTAAAAGAAATAGAAATTCATTTTTTGACTTGTGACAAATTGGGAAAAAAAAAAAAAAAAAAAAAAAAGCTTACTGGCCACTTGTGCCAGTAAAATAAATAATTCAGTGGTCAGACGGAAGTTTTACTGGCCAGAGGACCACTGGGTAATTCGAACGCTGAAGTGTAAAAAGATTTTCTACTACTCTCAATGAGAAAGCTATTCTGTAAACAAGCATTCACTTTTCATGATCAATCTGCCTTACCCCATCAAGTGAAGCTCATTACGGATTTTCTCTGTTCGAAGAATGTTAAAACAGTGCTTTGACTTATTGAATCCTCTAAGTTGAACTCTCAACTTATTATGTTCAACAGAGCAACAGAACAGGGATGACAAAAAAGGGAAGCTCTTTCATCTATGTATTTTTCCACACTTCTGCAGATATCTCTGTCAGCCACACTGGAACAAAACTTATTACTGTATATATATTTGTGTATAAGCCGAAATTTTTTTAAAGAAATCCTGCTTTCATGGGGGGGGGGGGGTTATAAGTCAGTAAAAAATAGGACTGGACTTCCACGTGTTAAGTGAATTCTCCTGCAAAATTAGCCTGCAGGATTGCTTTAGTCCACAGCTTTCCGCGATAGTTTTCTGACCTTCCGTCAGTTATATTGTGAGCTGTATATACCCCCCTACTTTGAGGGGGGGGATACAGCTTTGGATAATAACTAGAAAGCATGGTTATTCTGCTTTCAAGACATCATGGAGAAATCACACTTCTTTCATCAGCCAATGGCGTACAAGCAATGTAAAAGGAAACATTGGTTTCATACCAAAGAAGAAAACTATGATTACAGAGATGTTTCACATTCCATCGTACATATTTTAGTTGTGTTCATTGAAATATAGTATGCAATCTTAAAAAGAAACCGAACCTGTTCTGCATTTCACTATTTATATCATGTAGTGGCACACATAGACAACGGTCTCAAAGTAAGCAAACTGCGGACAACTGCAGTGGGAGGATTTATGCAACACTTCTTCAGAAGTACTTCCAAAAATTACAAAAATTCGAAATATTTTTTCACCCAGAGTAGGATTCCTACGGGTATAGGTGCTGCCAATATGATAAGTGCAAAGCCCAATACCATTTCAAATTGAAACTCTGGAATTTTTTGCATCCAGACATGAATACCTCATTAATTATTTCCTCTGTGCAACAACAGGAAGCCGTTTTTTGAACGGGATGCACAGTGAGTCAGACACCAAATTAATCATTTAGCTGTTGGAGACACACACACAATCAATTGGGCATCTCTCCTCTTCAGAGTTTTTACAGTGGGCGTGCATGTTCTCTGGCCCTCACGCCGACACAGCTGACAGAAGCCATCAGCACAGTTAGCACTCTAGAAGAGCAAAGACACAGTGTTTTGTGAAAGGTAGCAACTTGAAAAAGGTCAACATTGGCCATGTTACTTCTTGGGTGAAAGAACTGTACGATGCAATTTCACTAGAAGTAGTTATAAGGTCTTTCAAAGAATGCTGCATAAGTAATACCATGGATGTTACAGGAATTATTTGGAAACCGTGACAGTGAATCATACTTTGAAAGGTTTTTACAGAAGGTAATCTCATAAATTTACATAATTCATTTCAATAAAATGTTTTCCAAAATCTTGAAATTTAAGGCTGGTTATATGCCGGCCAAGGTTTCTTTTACAAATTTTTAGCTTTTGAAATAGGAGAGGAGGGGGGGGCTTAAACATGAATGTGTAATATATAGAGAGAGAGTTGTACCTCTTCTCTCAATTTCCAGTCCTTCTGACAATTTTCTCTTGAAAAAGTGTTGTTAATGTGTCAGAACTTCTACAGTGTCCAAGGCACTTTATGTATTGTATTTTGAACAATGTCTGTCCAAACCTGTTTTGTTTGTAAAATTTTTAATTGCAGCTTTATGTTTTGCCAATCTGGTTGGAACTTGGAACACTGTAGAAGTTCTGACACATCAACAGCACTTTTTCAAGCTAGAAAATTGTCAGGACTGAAAATTGAGAGAAGAGGTACAACATTAAATGATTTGAAAGGTTGGAATTCAGCTCATGAATGGCAACATTTACTATAGTTGTAGTCCTGAGGAAAGGGTGCTACCCAAAAATTCCACTGTAAGTAATATTCTTTTATTCCTGAGTAAACCCCATAATTTTGTGAAATTTATAGTATATTAAGTCTAGGAACAGCCATGTCATCAATTATCACCAAGTTTATATAGAGAGATAGAGGTCAAGACTTCACATCACCTCCTTTTTAAAGGCCAGTCCCAAGGACAGAAGTCAGCAACATGTAAATGCGACATTCCAAAGGGTTGTCCCCTGTTGATTTTGGAGAAGATTGACATCCCACAATTTATAGCAGGCAGTTGTCACAAGACCCCTCCACCTGTCCTCCCTCTCTTAGACTGTTCAAAATTGAATCCCAAGTTAAAGGACATTACAAAATAAGTCAGTAAAAACAACATCAGAACCATTCAGAACTGCCAAACAAGCAACTGGAAAGCACCTGATAACATCCCAATTACTTAGAATTCTCATTTGGTAAATCATGTGACAAATTTCTCGTGTGAAAATGGCTGCTGTATGAGAACTTGCTCATTTCCATTATTATTTTCTTTATTTGAAATATAAACAAAATAAACAACAAATTATCATTGACTGGTATTGTTCAACTGATACGAGTTTCCACCAGAGACCTAGGTATCAAAGAAAGGTGACTTGATCACGCTAGTTACGTTAACTAAAACTTTTACAAAAAGTTCGTAAGTTGGAAGCTTTCGACCTTATCTTAGGTCTTCATCACGCCAATGGAGGACTAAGATTGTTGCCAGATTCTACATTTGAATTTTCCTATTTTTGTTGCCAAAACTTAGAATTGATCTCCAGATCAACGGAATGTAGAGAGGAGATCTGAGTTGCAAGTCATTGAGTTGAAAATGACTTGTCATTGAGTTGAAAATCAACTCAATGACTTGCAACTCCGAATCTCCTCTCTACATTCCGTTGATCTGGAGATCAATTCTAAGTTTTGGCAACAAAAATAGGAAAAATTCAAATGTAGAATCTGGCAACAATCTTAGTCCTCCATTGGCGTGATGAAGACCTAAGATAAGGTCGAAAGCTTCCAACTTACGAACTTTTTGTAAAAGTTTTAGTTAACGTAACTAGCGTGATCAAGTCACCTTTCTTTGATAATATTGTTACGTGTTTTGCCCATAATCGTCAACCTAGGTATCAGTCAAGAATCGGCGTAAAATATATGATGTCCCAAGTAGAGCTGTGTTCTGCAGTTCTGTAGGTGGTATATCAGAAAGCTGTAATTTTTCAAAACGATTCATAAAATTTTTTGACATTGTTCCAAGTACCCCGATGACAATAGGGACTACCGTTGTGTGTTTAGTCCATAACCGGGTAACTTCTATCGCCAGGTCTCTATATTTAGTAATTTTTTCCAGTTCTTTTTCACAACTCTGGCATCTCCAGGGATTGCTATATCAATTACCCAGACTTTCCAATTTATTATTATTAAAACCACTGTGCAATAACTGAAAGCAAGAAAAATAGCAAAAGTCTGCACTGCAGCTGGTATCAAATTCATCACTCCCAGTTTCTATCTGAATATGCTAGCCATTAAAACTACCCAGAACAAGTCGGGTAAAAATTTGGAAGTATGCATTCAATTTCCAGCTCTGGTGAGGTACTATTTTCAAGGCTTCAGGAAAATTCTGCATATTGCAATAGTTGCTGAATTGACTGCCATGACTAAAACTATCAATTACCACAGGCTTCATAAATACAGTACTTAATTGTCCATGGTATCTCTCAGATCACTACATAATTAGAATTCTTAGTGATTGTGAGTTTAAGAAAACTTAAAAAATATATATAAAAGATAACCCTTTGCAATCTATTCAAATGTTTTATCAATGAGATTTCATGGTACAAATGTTCTGTGTTGTTAACAACAACAAAAATCGCTGCATAATGTGAGCATTGGAAAACATGGATAAACCATAATGACAAATCATTGGATCCATGTGGTTTTACAAAGGCACTGCCAACTAAACTAGATATCTCTGCATGGGGGCCCTGGAATTAAACAAACACATAAACATCTTTTAGTAATTTTATGTTGCACTAATAAAGACAACCCTCAAATCCTACCTATATTTTATATATGAATAAATAATTTCCATTCTGCACCACAGTTTTATACTATGGGCAAAACAATATTTCTGTAGAATTGTAAGTCCTGGTATCACCCTTGAACAACCTACTTTTACTGGACGGTACAGATCTTGCAAAGTGTGTGTATATATAATATATACATGTATATGCACAACTTGCAATAGTATGAAATTACAAACTCCCATTTCTTACCCATAATGATGCTATTATCACTGTGCTGTTTAACCTATAGTGGGAAACCTTTTATTTTTATGAATTAATAAAATATTAATATTTTCTTAAGTCTTACTTAACTTTCAATAATTCTACTCATAGCAAACTCACAACACATAAACATCACTGGACAAACATGAATGACATACATAAAAAGAAATGCTCTATATCACTATTACTAGGAATACTTTTAATGACTGATTCTTCTTCATTACTATTATTTTATTTATTAATTATTATCACTAATTTTTGTTTTTTAAGGTGAGTGAGATTCTAACCTTACATTGGATATTTGATTTTACTGAATAACTACTGCAATACTGCATGCTCTAGATATTTTGAATATTTTCAAATCCTGAACGAAGGCACTACTATATCATCTGTAAACTTAATTTCTGGATATTTTCATGGAAAGCTGACTGAGGATGTGTTCTGATCAAAGAAAAAGTACCAACAATTATCATTCTTAAATTAATTATAAACACAGTTTGCAATTGAGGAAAGAATTACAAACACCTAGGATCTAAGCTAAAGCAATACACATAAATTCTTCAGCTCGAAAGACAACACTTTCAACGAATGTCACACAGTTAATTTGTATACAAATTACATAAACAACATATCATGTACATAAAAAAATCTTTGATAATTATCAGATTTATTCAAGATATTCATTACAATAAACTCTGCTAGGCATCAGTTGTAGAAGAAGAAATTCTTTGATTGTATCTCCTAAAAACACATGAAACACATACACACGCACAAATAATACGGAGATAATTCAACCCACATCTATTTTTATACCATTTTTTTTACATAATCTACTTTTAGAACTACAGCTCATGAGATAAGAATTAGCAGAAAGTAGTAAACAAATAGAATTAACAATGAGCTTACAGAAAACTAAACTCACATTCAACATTTTCACGAAAGAAGAACGTTCACTGGTCAACAGAATAACTGAATCAGTTGAGATGTGTATCCACTTCAAACATCCAAATATATTTAACAAACTAGCGCTAAGGAAGAAATATCAAATTGTATAAAACTTAGCTTCAGTGCATCTGGAAGAAATAACGGAGCTTTCAGTCAACTCATCACTGTATCAAAAAGAAAGAATTTAATCAGTCCTATTAGTTCACACTGATGGACTGGAGATGGATTCTATCCATGAAATATATATATATATATATATATATATATACTTAAGAGCAAAACTGAAGACTAAGGAAAAAATTTTAGAATTTAAAACGAAGGGTGCAAAATAACCTGAAAATCAAAACGCGCAACGCAGCAGTTTTGAAAATTCAGAATACACATTCTATAAAGAAGATTTACTCACACAGGTAGATACATAACCTTTTCTAGGTTGTATTAGGTGTGAGTCAAAATTATATATGTATTTTTTTGCTTAGGTATCTTCTTTATAGAATATATATATATATATATATAAGTTATCTGGAAAAATTAAAAAAAAATCACTCTGTAATGGTGGGTTGCTGCAGTTTATGTGTTTATCTTGTTTTTCATTTTCATACTTTTTAAACACATTGTCTACAAATTTCAGTTTGTTTTTCATTCTTTTTTCATAAGAAACTATTTTGTGAAGAACATCTGGCCTTCAGCACCTCTGAGGAAGTCAAAAATGAAATCATGAGTACCTCAAAGTACCTAAAGACTAACTATAGCCTTCTGATGTCAACAGTTTGGATCAAGGTTCTGGTCACCACTGACAATTGCAACCAAATCATTGAAGCAAAAAATGCTATTGTTGATGCTGAAAAGGAAGGATATAAACAAAAAAACACCTAACGGTATGAAAATTGCACCTCCATTTCCAGCATAAAAAATGATGAAGGAAAAGGCAATTCTGTCTTTGCAAAACAAATTAGCAAGGGGAAAGGGCAGGAGACAATATTTCAGACCAGTTTTTTCTACCTTTTTTTGTCTTTACTGAACTCCATCGCAGAGGCCTGTATAGCTAGCTGTTAATTAGATACAAAGTTACTGAAAAAATATGTCTAAATTTTGAAATCTTCTGAAAGTGTCCAGATAGGAAAGGAAACTCTTGCCCAGAACTTGCTACATTCTATGATGGTGGTAAATAGGGTATTTGAATAGTTAGATGAAAAATTTCAAGCAGCAATTTTGGAAATAAAAAACTCAAAAGAACTTGACCTGTTGAACAGAACAGGATGAAATAACACCTATGTAAAATATTTTCAAATACTGCTATTTCTCCAAGGATTTTGACGTGAATATGTCTTTAAAATCTGACCAGTACTAGGTGGTCAGTACAGAAAGTTGAGCGTTATGAAAAAATGGGCATACAGTTCGGTCTAATAATTTCTATATTATCGATGTGAACCAAACCAACCTAGTGTCATTCGATAGCTAAGGGAACAAAGACTTGGCCGCCCCGGTGGTGCGCTGTGGTCTAAGGCGCTGGCCTCTGATCATTCGTCCCTAAGGGGTCCGGGTTCGAATCCCGGTCAGGCATGGATGTTGTGTTTGTCTTACGGCACTGGCTCTCTCCCTTCCCTGGAACCAGTGACCCTAAATTAGGGACGGGCGACTGCTTATAGCCCATTGAGTTGCTCACGGTGGTCGTTAAACCTGCAATCAAAGAACAAAGAACAAAGACCTGTTAGTGACCTTGACATAGCAAATGTCAAGCGGGGGCGTGGTTTGGGGGACTCTCCGCTGCACTGCACAAACTTCAAATCAGTATAACTCGGGACTGCGAAGCGCTATGACAATGAAATTGGTCTCAAACGAAAGCTAACATCGAGATCTGTCGATTTAAAACATTAAAAGTGAAATCGAATACAGTGTGCTTGTGAAACTTTGAATCGCAGTTAAAAAAATTAAAAAATTTCACAATGTTGGCATACATCGTCGAGAAGCCAAGCAGAAATACATTGAACGTAGTGTAGTAGTCTATGCGGAAGAGCAACTCATCAGCTTTCGATAAACACCACAATGTCTGCAGAAGAACGCCTGAGAAAGTATCGGGAGCGAAAGAAAATTGCTTTGGCACAGCGCGCTAGCACTTCGGCGGCAGCAACGCACGAGCCCATGGACGTGGAGCAAGAAAATGATCCTGCTCAAGCTTCAGAACATGGAAATGATGATGCTACTTAAATACTCTGAAAGTATAAAAAAATCATAAAAGACTTGAGCCTAATTTGGAAACGCCGATCATCACTGGCGGCGACTTCAACGTTGATGTGTCACAAAATCAAGCTCTCACTGATTTCATGCAACGTGAGTTTCGTCTGAGTTACGTACCGACTGCTCCGACCACACTTCACAATACTTGTATGGACTTGACATTTGCTTGAAACATAGATGTATCTTGTATGCCATTTGTGGATCCTACTTCTCTTACCATAGACAAATGATTAATGAACTTGTAATTGACTACTGAATTTGTCTTTCTTTCATTTTCTAGACCCAAATGAATACTATGTGCTAACGAGACATATTCACGTAAAACCTTGTTGCCATGCTCCAACATGGCCTACCCAATTTTTTTCTTTTTTTGCATCATTGCTGGTTCTGTTGCCACAGCTTGCAGTTGATTAAAAAAAAAAAAACTTATGATCAGCATACCATAGGAGAGATAAAATGATTTCAAGATGGTGATCAACAATCATTTAATTAAAAAATGAAAAAAAAAAAACCTTGGTAATGGATATGATGATGGGTAGTAGTGATGTGCTGTTATTAAACCAATGCAAAGTGAATCCTTTGCTTTCAGTTAAACAAAGGGCAAAACAAATCGCCTTTGATATCAGCCTTTAGCACTTCAGAAAATTTGATAAATCATTTAACACCATTAAAAAACTTCCCTGGGGCCCACTTAATCTCTTTGTGGTCCTGGCTACTACTACTATACACAGATAATAAAAAAGCAATGTGACGTGCTTTGCTATGATAAATGCAGACACCAGAAATAATTAACTGGATACTGAAGCCATAATCAACCTAAAAATAAATATAATAACATCATGGATGAGGCATATATAAAATGCAAAAGTATGCTGGACTGATGTGAAAGAGAATTGTTGATAAGAAAGAGTTACGGAAAAGACTTGACGAGACCAGTCCATTGTACCTATATGTTTTATTTTGGTATCAATATCCCATTTTTAGTGTAATCAGAGTTGGCCACACAAATAAAACCTGTAAATTAAATGTGTTAATGTTAGGATTTTAATGATGATCACTGATCAACTTTGCTGAATGGCATCTGCACATGGGTGCCGACAGGGGGGAGTCACGGGTCACTTGACCCCTGTAGAATTATTTTTCCCTTTATTTTATTTCATTTTATTTTATTTTATTTTATTTACCTTTTTTTTTTTACACTCACAGAACTGGACCACAAGGAAAGATGGAGTTCGGGGCGTTTAATTTAATATCTGAATTTTATTGGAAATTTGGAATTGGAAAACGATAACATGAAAGCGGAAAACCTAGCAAACCGTAAGGTAGTACGCCCAAACAAGTTCCGCTCAGGGTGGTATGTACTGCTGAACTTAAAAGGTTTGGCGTGGCCCTGCTCAACACTGTTCATTATTTTGAAAAAAAGTTACCAATGTACATGATAATACATGACTATTACTAACATACACTTTCTTCAAGAGCAGCATCAGTTAATAATAGTAGTGGTAGTAGCGTTCTAGTGTAGTAAGTAAGTAGTAGTAATAGTATTAATTTTTCATTTTCATGAATTACTGTTTTCTACATATTAGCCAAACCTTAATTAATTACACTTGACCCCCTTGAAAAATTTCCTGCAGGCACTCATGCATCTGCACTGTGCAAGACAGCAAGAGTTGTACAGTACTTGAGAAGGTTAATATTCCCTTTGGGGAATGTCGGATTCAACTGTGTGTACCTTGCCTTGCTTTGTTATCAGTAGTAATACTTTGTTTTGTTTGTTACCATTAGTAGTACTTTCTTTTATTTTGTTATCAATAATAGTATTTTGCTTTATTTTTATCATTAGTAGTCCTTTGCTTCACTTTGTTATCATTAGTAATACTTTGCTTCACTTTGTTATCATTAGTACTTTGCTTCACTTAATAGTAGTACTTTGCTTCACTTTGTTATCATTAGTAGTACTTTGCTTCACTTTGTTATCATTAGTAGTACTTTGCTTCACTTTGTTATCATTAGTGGTGCTCCAACAGATTCCTACTCTTACATCAGGTAGACCATACAACAAAATCAACACTTATAATGCATTGAACACATTCACAGGCATTCTTCATAAGCTAGATAAAGCTGTTCCATAAAAAAAATTACAACAAAACTGCATGTATATGTGCTTTTACTGAAATAGGAGAATACAGCAGTAACTCAGCTTTAATGGTTTGGTGAGTATAAGTGGTGTTGTTCAAAATCAACAAGTAGTGAATTTTATTTCATACAGAAGTTTTAAGAAACTGCCTCACAAAACTCTTACAGAAGTTTTAAGAAAATGCCCTACAAAACCCTTTAAAATAAATCCCTAAAACAAACCCTTTAGATGCACCACAAAACCCCTAAAATTGTTTACAAATAATACATCACAACATAACATAATTTTGGTTCCCATTACCCAATGCAAAAAAAAAAAAAAAAAAAAAAAAAAAAAAAGAAAGAAAGAAAAAAAAAGTCATACCATTAAATTTATACACTGAGCATTTTGGAAAAATATTATTCCATTTTATTATACTTTCAAGAAGGTACATTTTGGTAGGTCATTTTTTTCTGAACGATGAGACTATCATAAAAATATCATACCATCACTCATCAGTTACATATTGCAGAATTAAATCGCTAACTAAAATCTATCAGTGCATCATACTCACTGGACAAAACTAAAAGTATACTGTCTGAATCAGTTACAATGACTGATAACTTTGGTATCATCAGATACTTCCAAACTGGAAATTCTAAACCCATGAACGAAAATGATCTGGCAATTTGAAGTATGTATGCTAGGTTTAGTTTCTGAACTGGCAAATCAATTTACAAAGCATTGTAAACTCTGAGATACCCCGATCAGTGGAAATTTCAGTGCTAGTGTTAATACACATAATTAATTTTCTGGCAAATATAACTTGCCAGGGTTCCACTGTTTCACAAGACTGTTGCCTTTGATATCATTAGCACTTAATTTTTGACAGCTAATTCAGAAGATCAACAACACCTGAAAATCTGGATGGTGAGGGTTTTACAGTGTGTTTTGAGGAAAATCATGAAATATAATTCCCTACTATGGTTCCTCAAATAACTTTATCTGTAAAGAATTTGAACATTATTGCAATTTTTAATTACTCACACATTATTCCAAAATTAATTAAGAAAAAATATTTCTTTTCAGAAGCACTAGCTAAGAACCATAAACATTCACTGAAGAGAGAAAAAACGAAAGAGAGAAAAAAAAATTGGAATATTGTTTGGGTACATACAACACTAAATTCATAGATATGCTGCTACAAATGTTCGTTTATCTAGGAATGGTAAACAGGAGAATATTTTACTATTTCATTTACAGCAAAGTATTCATTTTACATACTACCATTTCAAATTGAACATAAGACACTACACGAACACAAAGTAATACATCGTGAACTTTAAATAAGTTACCAAACATGCTCTATGTGAGCCTCACAACAAAGTACTATATCACAACAAAAATGATAATAATAATAATTATAATAATAAAAAGATAGTAAATGGAAAACAAAAAGTACCAGAAAATGACATTTATGTCCTCCACATGATTGAAGAATAAGCTTCAAAAACTGAAGCTCATACTGTTATCACAGCTGTCACAGTTAACTTTGGAAATTTCTCCCACTTACACAGTAGTATATATCAGACAACAGCCACAAGTCATGAAATATATCACGCATTATCTAAGACAGGCAACCAGAAGGCCTACAGAAATAAAAGAAATAATAACAATGATGGCATCAATGTGAACAATATGAGATTACAAAACAAAGCTGTCACTGACACATGAACTCAATATACTACATTTATCGGCATATAACACACACCCTAATTTTACGAAGGAAGTTTGTGTAAAAAACTTAAAATAAATGACTTGGGAGCTTTGAACTTTTTTTAGATAACTCAACACACGTTTATTAATATTTGTACCACTTATAAGGCAAATAATATGGAAGATGTATATTTAGGAGGTATGTTTGACAGAGAGAACAAATTAGACTCTTCATTGAAAGTCATAGCTGTTGCCTTAAGTGGATTTCACAGGAATGATGGGCTCTCAAGGAAGACCCGAATGGCTGTGTATGAAAGTGTAATTCGTCCTACTCTGATATACGGCAGTGAAACCTGGGTACCGCAGAAAACACATAGAAGCTGTTTGTGTACTGGGGAGATGTGTTACAGCAGTTACTTACGGGGGTTTGTGGTAAGACACACGCTGATCATGTGAGGAATGAAGAGGTGTTACAGATGTGGAATGTGAGGCAAAATGTTGTTAGTAAGGTGGAGACTAATATTCTTAGGTGGTTTGGCCATGTTGAAAGAATGAGTGATGCGGTGCTGACTAAGAGAATTTTCTCAGCCCAACTGGCAAGAAAAAAGGTAGAAGAAAGCCAAGGAAATCATGGGAGGACCAAATTCAGGAATGTCTGCTTGAGAAAAAATTATGAGTATGAAGTACAAAAGGTCTTGTGTGCAACGTGTGTGAAGCTTGAGCTGTGTGCTGATATCATTTTAAATGAAGACATTTGATACAAATGTCTCCATTTAATGTCTCTATCATTTAAACATGTACTTGGGACAGGGTCTTTCTTTGAGCAGCTAACTTCTGAATCTCAGAGAACAGCTTGATTATATGTATGTATGTATGTATTATGCATGCATGCGCGTGCGCTAGGTACGTACGTAGCATGACGACAAATTCCAGTCTGTTACAACAATTATTACAGAAATAAAAAAAGAATAAATACATTAAACAATAATTTGCTAGTGGCAAAATTAAAATTGCTGTCTACAGAAAAAAATCTAAAACATTACTTTCAGTAACATTTTTTTCTTTTTGCTCCCTGTCCCTTTTAATGCCTCCATATTTTGGCAGAGTTCGAATCCACTGCTTCTGCTATGTAACCCATTTTACTGAAGAACAAAACTGCATACTTACCCTGTGTTTTAAGTTTGCAATTTACAGTTGCTACAGCCAAATAGTTTTTGATATTCATTCTTCCTAACTTTATGATTATAATTTTATTCATTATGCTGAAAGAACTTTCAGAATAAGGGTCATGAATGCATAATAAAAAGCTTTCACAATTTTAGATACATGATGTGCGTAACTTTGAGAGAATATGAATATTTTTTAACACCATGCATCAATTCTTACAAATTTTCTAACTTCACACTTCCGTTTTCGCAAAACTTTCCCTCTCTTATCAAGCTGAAATGCAAACATTTATGGGAAAAAATAATATTTAACAACTAAACTTTCCCTCCCTTATCAAGCTGAAATGCAAACAGTTATGGAGGACAAAGAAAGGTGACTTGATCACGCTAGTTACGTTAACTAAAACTTTTACAAAAAGTTTGTAAGTTGGAAGCTTTCGACCTTATCTTAGGTCTTCATCACGCCAATGGAGGACTAAGATTGTTGCCAGATTCTACATTTGAAATTTTTCCTATTTTTGTTGCCAAAACTTAGATTTGATCTCCAGATCCGTCTATCGAAAACCTTCTGCAGCCACTAACATCATTCCCTACAAATCTTGCACCCTGCATCTCTACAAGCTTGCAGCATTGAAGTCCTACATCCACAGGGCTCATATCATTTGCAACAGCCAACTCTCTCTTCAAGAAGAACTCTCCAAAATTTCTACAATAGCCCTCTCTCATGGTTTCCCTGCTGTTACAGTCAACTCCCTCATAAAGAAATATGAAAACCATTCGAAAATCGAATGCCTCCTTCCTCACAAGAACAGGGATCATAGCATACTTCTGGAAAATTTTAGGTAAGAATTTTAGGAATTTTAGGAATTTTTAGAAAAATTTTAGGAAAATTTTAGGAGTGTATTTCAATAAAAACTAGATGTATATTTGTATACATCTAGTAAAACAACTTTGTATACATTGTAAAGAGTTTGCTTCACACCCTTCAACCATATATACTGATAGACTGCGCATGACATCAAAATTTCTGGCTCCAACATAAAATCACATGACAACAGTCAAAAAGATGGGTTACACCTGCTGTGCTTATGGTTGCTCTGACCGATATAGTAAAGAAAGTTCTATGATTTTTCATGGGTAAGAAACGAATTAAATACCTAAGTCAATAAAGTTCAATTACTTAACCAGAAACTTGCAGCTATTGATATAAAAATATAGTAACTTAAGAAAAAAAAAATGGAATGCATGTTCCAAATTCTTCGCAAATGTTCATCACATTATAAATCACAAAATGTAAACAACACGATCATGCATGTATATAGCTCATAAGTAAACTTACCTGAAGAGTTTTCATTATATATGAGGTGCATTCACATAATACACCGAAAACACTGAAGTTCTGCAGCGTAAATTAATAATCATAACAGCATTTGTACACGAAATTTGGAGTCTGATGATGACGTGCCCAATGTTTGAGCCATGGCGGCTTTGATGCAGCTATTGCCAATGCGCAGTCCATTAGTATATATGGTCGAAGTTCACCCCCAAATTTTTTGCATAACGTCTAATGTCTAAAGTTTAAGTATGATTTACTTCTAATGTTCAGTTCTTATCTTTTCACGTGTTATTATCATATTCAAGTATATTTACCACATTCAAGTTTCACTTTGAACATTAATATGCTGTTGAACCAGAAGCAATTCACGATTTTCACAGTAAAGTTTTCAGGTTTCACATTAAACTATAATATCCTAAAAAGGTAATTGAAAACCAAGAACTATGTACAATTGTTCACTGAATTACTTTTTTCATATTATTGTTTTAACCTTTTCCTGATTAGCCTATCTTTTTCTGCTTCCACCACAACTAATTTACTTTCAGTTTTCTTTATTTCAGCTGAACCTTGTATGATCAAGTTAGAGGCAACTGCTATTTCAACAGTATTTTGTTTTTCTACAGCTTTTCTCATTCTTTCTGTTCCCTCTTGAATTACTGCTAGGAGGCTTCTTTATCTTTTTAAGCCTATTTATTTCTGCATCATTTTCTTTTATTTTGTCATCAAACTCAGCTTTTCTTTTTTCTCTAGCTGCTTTTCCTTATTTTCCCTCTCTTTCTTCGAAAATAAAAGCATAACAAACAGCGCAAAAAACTAGCTCATAAATAGAATATTTGAAACACTCTCAATGTATGCACTCTCAATTATTAGGGATGGTAGAGGGGAAGGGAATAGAACTGTCCAAAATTAGCATGTTTTCGTTGCGCTAGGGCGCTTAAGCACGGCTGAATTCCTTCAGATACCCCCAATGTTCAAATGATTGAAATGTGCTGATGTTCATGGAATGAAATGGTTGATCAGCTATGATGACCGCATAAAAGTTCGGGGTGGGGGGAGGGGAGGGCTTAATAGGAAGCCATTTCTCAACATGAGCTTTATTCAAAGAAAAAAAAAACTATGTTGATTTTTTTTTAATGGAATCAGACGTCCGAATGTCTGATTGTCTTCATCTGAGTTCACACTTTAGCTACTGTGTACAAGTAGACCTATTTTTTCAGCTCAAAAATATGTAGTTTTGTATATATTCACAGTATAAGTCATTCCTTATTCCCATAGAACTGAATTCAGCATATGCAAAATGAAGATCATCAAGACCCGCCCAACACTATGTTTCTGATTGTCTGCTGTTTATATTCAAGAAATGCAAACATGGATCAATGGTGAATGCAGCAACTATGATTTTTATTTATTACCAAGAAAAAAAAAAAAAAGAGCCGTGAAAGCTGTAAAGCTGAAACGGATATTTCTCTCGAACCCCCATGCACAAAAACATTCCAATTAAGATCAAACAGCAGGAGGACGCGTCCACACAACACAACCTTTGGAATTACCTGATGGAATGGCTTCTTTTCATTTGGCACATCGCCATAAATCACCACCTGCAGCTCACTGAACTGTCAAGTTGCATCCTTCCTCCTTCACTTTAACTATAATAGAAACTGTAAAAAAAAAAAAATGCTCCCCACTTTTCGACAAAAATTAAATTACCAAATTTACGTCATGATGTTGCAATTTACTAAAATATGTTTGTTTATCTGCTGAATATTGCTTAAATCCATTGAAAACTTTTTAATTATAGATGATTCTTTTATTAAAACAGTAACTCAGACGTCTGAATAAAAATGTGTTTGTAATTCAAATAGAGTCCATATCATCACAGAAAAAAAATTTAAGGATCACTCTGTTTAAATAAACCATGGCATCTAAAAAAATAATTCACTTGCTTTTCCCGTAATTTTATAATTACTGTTTCTTTTTTTTTCAATCCGATTATGCAACGTTTTTTTTTTTTTTTTTTTTTGCATCTGCTAAAGTTCCTAACGGAATTTGGCGAAATTTGCACTAGAACTTTATTGTGATGTATCTTAACTACTGTAAAAATTTTACTGTGTTATTTTCAAAATTCAGAAAAATGGATTTCTGAAAATATTCTCCTAGTCCTTTTTGTGCTGTGGAAGTGATAAACAGGTGTTTGCTTTCTTCCCAACCAAGGGCTTCAGATCAGCGCCTCCCAGCTGTCAATCAACCGTTGCTATGGTAACACCCTTTCTGCTGGAGGCTCACTCTGTCCAAAGAGGCACACATACTTGTCCATAATAAAAATTACCAATGCTAACTTTTAAAGTTTTAAACCGATTCAACTGGAATTTTGGAAGTGAGCTTCTGTAATCCAATTACAGTGAATGTAAAAATTTCAGCCACTTTCGTGAAAAAATTCGCAAAGATAGTTTTCTTATTTTTTATCATAAGTAGTGGAAGTCTCTTGAGGGAGGGAGGGTGGCATGCACATAAACAAGAAGAAGATGAATGTGTTGTTCAGGCATACTCCTCACTGGTGGATGCCAGCTGACTTGGTACATACGCGACCCCCTGCAAATGCTAAATGCCTCTTCTTTCCCCTTCTGTTCTCAATTGTCGGACAGACATCAAGCTCCCCTTCGACCTACTAGTAATCATCCAATTTTATTGCACTGGAAGTAGTGCCTTTTTTTTTCTTTTTTTCCCCCAGCCAAATTAGGATTTGGTGCACATCGGAAACTGCTGCCGGTGGTTTCTTTGAGAACAGAGAAAAGGAACTTTAAAAAATGAAGGGGTAACAGTAACACGATTTCCTAAAAGGGCATTTTTTAAGCACTAATTTCAAATTTCAAGGCTTTTCAAGACGGCATTAAAAAAATACCGTTTTTCCAGGATATTCCAGGCCTTGAAAACGTAATCATGATTTTCCAGGACTTTCCAGGTTTTCAAGCACGCGTGCGCACCCTGCGTAATGGTAAATTTATTGGCGTTAATAACGGTTGTGTTTTTAATAAATAAGCTTACGAAAATTTTAGGATGAATAGCAAATTTTAGGTATAATTTTAGGAATTTAAGGAGGGTCACAAAATATTAGGAATTTTAGGAATTTTAGGAGGAATGCGATCCCTGCAAGAAAGAAGACCTGAAATTCTGTGGTTCTGTTCCTTACCATCCTTCCTATGCTTATAAGTTACAGATTCTTTTAGAAGTTTTGGTTACCATCTTGCCATTAAATCTACCCCAAACATCTTGAAACTTCTACAAAGGGATAGGGACAAAGTTGAAAGCCTGAACCTCCCAGGAGTTTACTGCATTCCTATCTCTTCTTCTACTGGGGATAACTTATACATTGGAAGCACATACAGGAGCATTAGCCATAGAATTTTAGAACATAGAAAAGATGTTTCGAAAGGCAATCCCAACACTGCCTTGTCTATTTTGACAATGGAAGACACATCTGCAGTTCCCCACTGGAACGAAGCAAAACGAATTGCTTCGTTTGACAATCGTTTTGCCCTCCGTTACCGTGAAAGCATAGAAATTATTTTCAACTCAATGACTTGCAACTCCGAATCTCCTCTCTACATTCCGTTGATCTGGAGATCAATTCTAAGTTTTGGCAACAAAAATAGGAAAAATTCAAATGTAGAATCTGGCAACAATCTTAGTCCTCCATTGGCGTGATGAAGACCTAAGATAAGGTCGAAAGCTTCCAACTTACGAACTTTTTGTATAAGTTTTAGTTAACGTAACTAGCGTGATCAAGTCACCTTTCTTTGTTAATATTGTTACGTGTTTTGCCCATAATCGTCAAGTTATGGAGGAAAGTGATATTTGACAACAAAACTTTCCCTCCCTTATCAAGCTGAAATGTAAACATTTATGGAGGAAAATAATATTTAGCAACAAAACTTTCCCTCCCTTGTCAAGCTGAAATGCAAACATTTATGGGGGAAAATAATATTTGAAAACAAAACTTTCCTTCCCTTATCAAGCTGAAATGTAAACATTTATGGGAGAAAATAATATTTAACAACAATTCAGGACAGTAGAAACATTGTGAAAAAATCATACATGAGACCGGCCGATGACAAAAAAAGCTGAACTTTTTAACTGGGTGGAAAATTGGGACACGCGACTGCGCGGTGAGCAAATTCAAATACAGCATATATACAATATTTAAGAGTACGCTAGCCATATGGAATTATTTTCTGTAAATTATGTAAGTAAATATTAAAGTGAAGCACATTATTGTATTCACAATAGACAAGTAGGGATTTAAGAACAAAATAAAATGAAATATTTAAAAAAATCAGATTTAAAACTTACATGTGAATCTTTACTAGCTAAATCCTGAGGTGAAAAGTATTTGTCTAGGAAAGTTTGTGAATTTAGTCAAGCAATTAGAAACTTGCAAGAATTAGAAACATATATCCACAGCTTAGTTTTTAGTCATTGAAGAAGTCAATAAAGTATTTCTCAATGTAACCTTATAAAATGGCTTGCAAAATTTTTTGCTTGCTTGTGAATATGGTGACATGAATCTCCATCAACGTCAAGCAAGTGGGGAGATTTTCTCTGCCGAATTCTTGTTTTTAACCCTGTTTTTGAGCCTCTCATGACATATTCTTTCCACTTAGCTTTCAAACAAGCAAAACAAATTCCTTCTTAGAGAGAAAGAATGGAAAAAAAAAAAAAAAAAAAAAAGGAAAGCTGTGTCACGAACTTTTTAGAGGCTTCGGCCCGACGTAATACTGGCCCAAAGCCGTGCCTCCCTCCCCCACTTAGCTTTCAAACATGCTAAACACATTCTTCCTTAGAAAAAAAAAAGGAAAGAAACAGAGTTGCGTCACGAACTTTGTTCAGCGGCTTCGGGCCGACGTTATCCTAGCCGGGCGCTGTGCTTTCTTTCCACTAAGTTTTCAAACTAGCAGAACACATTCCTCCTCCTTAGAAAAAAAATAAAAAGGTTCGTCACGAACATGGTTCAGAGGCATCGGGCAGAAGCAATTCCGGGCAACAGCGAAAGCACGTCCGAACCAACGTAATTCCGGATCACGGCAAAAGAAGCACATGCGAACTAACGTAATTCCGGATCACGGCAAAAGAAGCACATCCGAACTAACGTAATTCCGGATCACGGCAAAAGAAGACCACCAGGCCTACATAATCCCGCGGCATGGCGCCATTCTTCCTTTCCACTTAGCTTTCAAACAAGCAAAACAAATTCCTTCTCTTCGGGGGGGGGGGGGGGGGGGTTAGAACGAATTTAAGAAAAGAAAGCTGCGTCACGAACTTTATTTAGACGCTTCAGGTCGACGTTAATCCCGGGCCACGGCGAAAGAAGCACGACGGGCATTTTTTTTTTTTTTGTTCACACTTTGAAACAAGCAAAACAAATTCCCCCACCTGAGGAAAAAAAAAAAAAAAAGACAAAGGGCTGTGTTACGAACTTTGTTCAGAGGCTTTTACGTCGATTATTTACAAAATCAGTAAAACTTTCTTAATAACAGCGAAAATCTGAATATCCATAATTTTTTTGTTAGTCACCCGTAATCCCGGGGGAAATCCGTAATAATTACGAAGATTCCGTATTTTTTGGCATCCTCCGTACGAAGAGGATTCACGAGAGCTTCGATTCTCGAACGATCTCAGAAAAGCGGGAACGCATTCGGGTACATTTGCGAATTACAAGAGAGAGTTTCTGGCGATGACGTCACGGATAGAATCAAGCGGATAGTTTGGCTTTGATAGAATGCAGAGTGGCGATTTCCCGCAAGACACGGGAAGGGCTGCGGGAGTTTCCCTAACGCACGAAGTAGGCGGAGCTTCCACCCTTTGCGCTGCAATGCTCAAGTGACTGACAACCCATCCATTGTTGACAGCATTAAACGAATTGAGCTCCTGACTCCACCCTCCAACATTTCTTCTTGCCCCCGCGTCTGCTCCAAAAGCAACGCTTTCAGCTAGAAAGCGCTTAGTTCTTTTACTCCACAAAAAAGCGGAATCGCGGAATTCCGCTTTTTTTAATTTTTCTATAGAACAACGACCCCCCCCCTAAAAAAATCCTGAAAAATTTCTCTTCATTTTTGCAATGACCTCGAGAATGACCAAAATGATGCCGAAAAAAGCGGAATTCCGCGAATTCGCGGAAGAATCTCATGTATGAAAAATAAACGATGATTACGGGAGAAATTCGCATTCCGTCAAACTTCCGTTTTCGAAAATTTCCCTCCTTTTTCCAGCTGAAATACAAATATTTATGGCATAAAATTATATTTAACAATAGAAGGCAGAAGGAACATCGCGAGAAGCAGAATTTACAAATTACAGGGACATTTTTGCTCTGCATGACTTCCGTTTTCGTGATTTTCACCTTTAGCCCAGTAAATTAAAGGCCAAAATTGGGTCAAACTCGGAACATATTAGGTAAAAGTTGAATTTTTGCAGGCTGTCTGTAGAACTCATTGGGTATAAGCATTTACACAAAAGCCCCCCCCTCCATAAAGGTGGGAAATTAGGTATAATACTAATCCACTCATAACTTCTGAAATAATTAAAATACAGCGATAATTTTTAAAAATTTATTCTTCTTGGTATGATCTATAACAGTGTATCTCAACGTGTGGTCCACGGCAGCCTATCAAGTGGTCCAAAGGAAATTTCAGAAAAAAATTAATGAAAAATGTGAAAATCCCTCCTCTTAAATTTTGAGTGCATGTTCAACATGAATATCGAGAGCTATCAGATAGAGCCATTAAACATCTTCCTTTCCAGATGACTTACAGCTCTGAGCTTGGATTTTCAAATTTAGATGAAATTAAGAGCAAGAAAAGAGATACTCGTAGTTTAGATGTGGAAGCTACACTACTACTCAAACTATCGGTCATCCAATTGAATACAGAGAGCTTGGTAAAAGATCGCAAGCAGCATCCTCTTACAGATGCTATGATTATTATTGTAGTTATTATTTTTGTTATTAATTACTGAATCTTCATACATGGAAGAGAAAATCCATGTATAAGAGAAAATCAAAGTATAATTGTCCATATAACACTTTGCATATGATGTAACTTGAATTGTATGGAGAAATTTTTTACCATGGCTTATGGGTGTAGCTAGAAGTTAGGTGGGGGGGGAGTTGCAATTTTTGGAGAAGGTTTAAGTAATTTTCCATAAATATTATCTGTTATAAATTTTACTTTTTGACATTTCGAGGAGTGTTTGAACCCCTAAAACCCCCTCCCCTGACTACGCCCATGCTTTGACTATATTTCCAATTATTTAATTAAGCGAATGATTTCTTTTTTTGTTATACAGCTGACAAAATAAAATCATAACTCATCAAGCTCTTTCTTTCTTTATCAAATATAGGTACTCTAAAAAATAAATTAATTTGTTTCAGATAGGGTTGGCAACCAACTGGTATTTTAAGAACATGGTTGGAATTTTTGGCGATTTTCTGCCTAAGGCCAGTGGGAACTGCTTACCAATCCTGTTTGGAGATGGTATTATTTTCAAGTGAAAAGGCAGCTGAAAAAAGCTTAAGCTAAAATTAACTAAAAATCACATTTCAAGGGGGTAAATTGAGCCAGAGGCTCATAACTGTGCCCATAAATCACATAAATTGGGGGATACTTTCGTTGGGTCCTACCTTGGAGGGGGAGGGGGAGTCATCACTCACCAGCCGATGAGGATGTTCTGCAGGTGCTAATATTGTTAACCAGGGTTGGGCAACCTTATTCTCCTAAGGAACTACGGAAGTTACCCAGACAGGGGGTCTGGGTAACTTCCTCAGTTCCTTAGGAGAATAAGGAACTAAGGAAGTTACTTCCTTAGTTCCCACCAAGCAGGGGGGGGGCTGCTTGGTGGTCCGCGATAAGTAAAGAAATGCTTAAAGTGGTCCGTGAGGGACCAAAGTTTGAGAAACACTGATCTATAAATTTAGTTCTATTCATTTTTACTATATCTCACAGTTTTACTGCAATTTGTGAAAACACACAAAATAGCACCTTTTTTTCTCGACATTTTACCGATTAATTGCAATTACTGCTTCACAGAGCCAAAATTTCCGAAAAAGGCTCCCAGTAAAAGTTGTAGCAAATTTTATAACCTTTACAACGACATATTACTTGTCTTGCAGTGACATATAGTTTCACTTACACTGTACCTAAACCATGTCTGCCTTAAGCACTTCTGTTGCAAAGAATTTGCGTTGCGGGAAGAACATGGTAATGATCTCTAGAGAGAGATAAGAGGCACTGACTCACGCAATTGGTTTATTTATTTGACACGTGGGGAGATTAAAATGCATTCTTAAAACTCCCCACAGTCCAAACATATGCCATATATATTTTCAAGCTGAAATAAAAACATTTATGTCAAAAAAATTATATTTAATACCAATGCTTTACAAAAAACAACACTGGGAATGAAAAAATATGCTTACGAGAGAAATCTTCACTCCGTATAACTTTCAATTTTGAAAAACAAAATTCGCCCCCCCCCCTTCTATTCAGTATAGAATTGATCTCGAGAATTACCCAAATAATGACAAAAACGCGAAATTTCGCGACTCCGCAAAAGAATAGCACACCTGTTTCCGAAGCAGAAAAATCAAATGCTGATGATGGCAATTTTCCATAATTCCCTGGATATGTGTGTGTACTTCGTAATTCTAACCGAAAATTCGTAATATTACAGAAAATCCGTATTGGTTGGCATCCATGCACTGCTAAATGCCACGCATGAAGCGGAAATGCCCCCTGCGTCATCGAGGAAGAAGTTTAAAGTGACACAGGAAAAGTGATGACCACTGTCTTTTGGAACTTGTTAGGCGTGTTACTGGTGGATATCTTACAGCACAGGTACACTGTGAACACAGGTAGGTTCTGTGCAATGTTGAAAAATTTGTGATAGGCCATTAAGCCAAAATGTCACCAACTCCTTAGCAGAAGTGTGGTTCTCCTTTATGATAATACCCAATTGCACATCAGTGGCAGCTTTTCAGGTGAAGTAGGTGAAGTGCCTCTTCACCTATTTTACTCAAAATAAAGTTTTATTCAGTATTTTTTTTTTTTATAATATTATTCTTTTTTGCCTTTATTCAGTTCCAAAATACTCAAAATTTTGAATAGATATTAATTCACATGGCACGCTCAATACGGAAAACAAATCCTTATACGCAAAACAGTACAAGTGAAGAGCCGAAATGAGAATGCTTGGAAGTCTGCAGTTTTCCGCCGAGTTGTCATGGAAACCGTGACATCACCCTCCCCAATCCGCTCGCTCAAGTGAAGTGTTTCAGCTTTAAGCGCCTTACCTCTGCATCTTTCAGTTTTTGAGCGTAAAGTCGTGAGATATCACGGTGGAGCGGGCGGACTACCAGGGTACCTTGCAATCTGCTAGGGCTTTTTCCTTGTGGTGCTGTGGTACATTATTTTCCGAAAGGAGTTTGTTCTTTCGTGCTTTGTGATTATTTGTTGAAAGCTTTAACTGATATTTTAGGTTTGTGTACAATTTAACTGATAGTGATAGTTTTTAGTATGCATCCTGTGGACGACATTGTTTGTAATTTATTGCAAACTCCATTTACTCTGTGGAAAGATGAAGATGAAAGAGACATTTTGCTTCAAGGACGACTGACGGATTCACTGACAATTGTTGCCAAGAACGAAATCAAGAAGAGCGGCAAATCTAACAATATTAATTTTAAAAATTGTTGGTTTACTGAATATAAATGGATTTGCAGCACTTCTGTGTTAATTTTTTTTTGTTTTTGGCCTTGCTTACTTTTTAGAAAAATATTTCGGCGTGGAATAAAGACGGATTCTCAGATTTATTAAACATAACATGGTCACTTCAAAAACATCGTGATTCTAGCGAACACCTGAAATTCGGATTAATGTTAAAGAATTTTGAAAAAAAATTCAAAACACCATTGCCGATGCCCTGAGGATGCTAGGCTTTTGAAAACACATTTTAACGAAAACGTTCGTTTAAATAAACCTTTCCTGCAGATAGTGATTGATGCAGTTAGTCTATACTGTATTTGAGCAAACAAGAACTAGCATTCCATGGCCATGACGAAAGCATGGGCTCGATAAATCGTGGAAATTTTATTGAATTACTTTCATTGTTAATATGAAGAAGTTCTTTGGAAATTGAAAATCAATACGAAAGGATAAAAAGCTATTCAAAATGAATTAATTGAATGTATTTCTGAATATATAAATGATCACGTCAAAAATTAAATAATTTTTAATTGTTAATTCGGAAGGTGTATTGGTTGAGGGATTTTTGGGTTTCCATGATGTGAATGAAGATAGAACGTCAGGAGCTTTATACAAAACGTTAGACAAAATTTTGGAACAGTCTGATTACCAACACAAATAAATAAGACAATGTTACAATGGGGCAAGTATAATGTCTGGACACTTAAATGGGCTACAGAAAAAAAGTCAAGGATAAAGCTTCTCAAGCTGTTTTTGTTCATTGCTTAGTTCATCGTTTGAATTTTGTATTACACCAGAGTTTTTCTAAAATTTCTAAGTGTCGAATACTTTTTGCAAGCCTCAGTGCAATTGCTTCTTTTGTTCACCATTCTGCGAAGCGGTCTTAGACACTAATATCAACAACCGCAAGACGCAGACCAACCATAACAGAAACTCGATGGTCCTCCACTTCGAAATTAGTAAGTGTAGTTGTTGAAGAATGGGATAAATTGAAGGAAGTGTTCGGATTTCTGACGAATAGCAAATAATCAGACAAAAAATCAATTCATCTTACCAAGGGGTTTTTGAATGATACGAACACTTTCGAATTTACATTTTTGGCTCCACCAATCTATTATTCAAACTTTTGAAGAAAAAATAACTAAATAACTAAACTGTGTAACTCAAATTAGAAAAAAAAAACCTCGTGAAATTTTGAGCCATAAAAGGAACAGTGAGTTATTTGAAACACAGTTTGGAAAATCTAGCAAAATCACAGAAATAAGCCGGGAATATGCTGCTCTTACAAAGGAAACAATTTTTCAAAATTATAAACAATTGTATTTTGAAATTTTGGACCACATTCTTATGGAAATAGATATAAGATTTCAAGACTGTAAGAAACTTCAATTTGTCTGACTTGCTGACACAACCAAATTCGAATAATTTAATGCATGCTTTCCCTCTCGTGCTCTTGAAAATCTACATTTTTACAGAAACATATTTACTAAACACCAGCACCTTAAAAATGAACTGAGTCTTGTATATGCCGATGAAAAATTAAGGAATATATTGACTCAAGAACTCCTTCGAGTGTTTCACGGAGACAAAGAGATTTTTACAGAAGATTATAAATTGGTTTTCCTCAGTTTAACAATTCCATCTACAAGTGTGCCAGTGGAAAGAAGTTTTCTTAAAAGAATACAAACTTGCTCAAGAAACACTAGTTCCCAAGATAGACTTACTTCTTTGGCAAATATTTCTATTCAGGAAGACATTTTATTGATGCTCACAAAGAAACAACCATCGAACCATCTCATGACGACATAATCGACAAATTTGCAGCTTTAAAAGGAAGAAAAATTCATTTAATATAAAAAAAAAAAGTCCTGATTAAGAGATTTTCATTGTAGACAGTAGATATCATAAAATCTTCGTAGTTCTAATTCTGGTATCATCAGAAAACTACTGTCCTTTAAACGTGCATACGTCCATCATATTAGATATTTCAGCTAGATAATGCTTACCTTTGCATTTCTATCTTGCTTGACTTTACATTTCCTGCACGTGGTCCGGTTGTCGCTGATGTTATTGTTCCAATCTTCCGTTTCAGGTATAGCTGTTCTTGGCGCTATTCTCGTTTAATGCAGGTTTGCTCCACTAAACTTCGATTAGGTTCCGTTAATACCAACTTTTACAGTTTTTCTTTGCTCGTCTTCAGGAGCGTGGCGATTTTGCACCTTTGCTTGTGGGTGCCTTCTTGCTTACTGGGGTTTGCTAATCCCCGTTGCCATTCTTCGTTCATCTCGGATACGCAGTTTGATCGTTTCTACCCTGTCGCCATCTATGTTTCCTCTTTGGACATCTTTTTTTTTTAATGCACTATCTTGTTTGTTTTCCTTTACTTTCTTCTATCTTTGTCTTTCCTCCTTTTCTGTTGTGTGTGTTTTTTTTTTTTTTTGCTCTTTTTCTTGTCTAATAAGTTCTTTCCATAGGTTAGACAACGTGCTCAGGTCGTTCTGGTTACATACTCTATTTTCATTTTTATATATTAAAATTGCTTCTTCCATTCTCAATCGTTTTTGCGATTTTTTATTTCTTTTTAGCTATTTTAGTTCGTCGAATTTCGGGAACGTTTTGTTTTCCAAACAGAACTGTACTAGAGCCGTTTTTGCCTTTTTTTTTTGCCAGTTGGTGATATGTTGCTTCAGCCTTTTTTTTAACCTGTTTTTTGTGCTCCCTATGTATGATATTGGGGGGGAGTGTGCTATTGGGATTTCGTACGTTCCCGATTCTTCAAGCATTTTTCCCCGTTTTTTTGTTCACCGTCATATTCTTTAATGTGTTCACAGACATCCCTAGTTTTAGATCGTATTTCGCACATTGCTTGTTAACTTCTTGGCTGACACCTTCTATGTATGGTAAGGCCCCTATGTATTTCACTTCCTTATCCATATTGCTTCCTCCTCGGCTTTCCCTCCTCTGATTCTTTATCATTTATCCACTATTTTATTAATTTATTTGTGTACTCATAATCATGCGCAATCTTTAATATGAATTCCAGTTCTTGGTTCTTAAGCCTATTATTAGAGGTGTGCGTGTATGCCCTCCTTATGAGGTTAATAACGCTATTTTTTTTATACACATTTGGATGGTGCGATGTGTATGGTATCATTACGGGTATATAGATATGTTTTCTGAATACTGAGTATTCAAACTTTTTTTTTTTTTTTTTTTTTTTTACCATCACATCTAGGAATGGCAGACCGTTGTCTACTTCATATTCTAGCGTTAGTTCAATTGATTTACATATTTCCGTGAACTTACGGGCCAGCTCTTGTAGGCGCTAGTACAGTTCTGTTTGGAAAACAAAACGTTCCCGAAATTTAACGAACTAAAATTGCTAAAAAGAAATAAAAAATCGGAAAAACGATTGAGGATGGAAGAAGCAATTTTAATATATAAAAATAAAAATAAAAATAGAGTATGTAACCAGAATGACCTGAGCATGTTGTCTAACCTATGGAAAGAATTTATTAGACAAGAAAAAGAGCAAAAAAAGAAAAAAAAAACACAACAGAAAAGGAGGAAAGACAAAGATAGAAGAAAGTAAAGGAAAACAAACAAGATAGCGTATTAAAAAAAAAAAATGTCCAACGAGGAAACATAGATGGCGACAGGGTAGGAACGATCAAACTGCGTATCCGAGATGAACGAAGAATGGAAGAATGGCAACGGGGATTAGCAAACCCCAGTAAGCGAGAAGGCACCCACAAGCAAAGGTGCAAAATCGCCACGCTCCTGAAGACGAGCAAAGAAAAACTGTAAAAGTTGGTATTAACGGAACCTAATCGAAGTTTAGTGAAGCAAACCTGCATTAAATGAGAATAGCGCCAAGAACAGCTATACCTGAAACAGATGATTGGAACGATAACATCAGCGACAACCGGACCACGTGCAGGAAATGTAAAGTCAAGCAAGATAGAAATGCAAAGGTAAGCATTATCTAGCTGAAATATCTAACAGTAGATATCTTTTCATACTGCTCTTGCACCTCTTCACCTATTTTTCCAACCACGAGCCGCCACTGTTGCACATGTCATTTCCACTTGTTACTGTTGCCCCATTCACCCTACAATCAAGATTTGGCCTCTAGCTCCTTTTATTTGCGTCCAACTTTAAAGTCTGACAGATTGTCGGAAGACAGTTTCATGTGCGATGAAGACATCACACAACCTGCTGCAACAGCAGGGACATTCTTTCAATGGATCTGGGATGGACAAACTTATCACATGCTGACCAGTTCCTGAATTACCAGATCTTTAAAGCAGCAAGTGAAACAGCCATTGCTCTGCTTACTGTTCAACATCTAACTTTGCATCAGAAAACTTAAAAATTCCATCACCCTGGAGTAAGAATCAAACCTGCATCACCCGGTTTCCATTTCAGCATGCCATCTGTCAGTGTAAGTTCGATTCCCACTCCAGGATGATGGAATTTTCAAGTTAAAATTTCCATCGCCCTGGAGTAAGAATCAAACCAACATCACCCAATTTCTATTCCAGAATGCCATGTGTTGGCATAAGTTTGATTCCCACTCTATTGTGATGGAATTTTCAGGTTAAAAATTCCATCACCCTGGAGTAAGAGTCAAACCTGCATATGCGATTTCTGTTCCAGCATGGCATCAGTTGGTGTACCTTGGATTCCTACTATGGGGCAATGGAATTTTCAGGTTTTCTGATGCAATGTTACATGTCAAACGGTAAGCCAAGCAATGGCTATTCTGTTTGCCACCTTAAAAATCCTGTGGTTGCTCCACGTATTTGTGAAGAATATTTCATCCACAATCCCCATGCCTTAATTATCACAGCTCACACGTTGAAAAGTTTTGTATCCACGATAGTTTCATTGTGCATCTACTAAAACCTTGTCTTCGACAAATAAGCACTGTAAGCCCTTTTTTTCTGACAGAGTGTTGTACACATGGGGAATAAATGGGAAAGAGGTAAAGCCTATCATGAAATTACAAAAATTTAGCCTAAGTGTCATAATCTTTTTTTTGGGGGGGGGACACACAAGTGTCACAAAAAGATTATGAACACTGCTCAAAATAATTACGGGAGCATGTGACTTTGGCAAGTATGCAAGCCAATTGTGTGATATCTTTCCAAAACACAGAAAATGCAACTTGAGTGTAACACAGGCAGCTGAATAATGCATATCCTTATGCAAAGTTGCATCTGTGATGTACATCATACATACATATCACTAAGCTGTTCTCTGAGATTCAGAGATTAGCTCCAAAAAGAAATACAACTACCAGATATTTTTACTTACTGTTGTCGTATCAAACTTCTCCATTTACAGCGATCTTGATATACAACTTGGGCTTCACTGATATCCATTACACGCCGTACACAAGATCTTTTATACTTCATACTCATAATCTTTTTCTCATGCAGACACTCCTGAATCTGATCCACCCATGTCTTCCTTGGCCTTCCTCCTCTTCCTGCCACTTGGGCTGAAAAGATTTCCTTAGTAAGCATCTCATCACTCATGCTTTCAACATGGCCAAACCACCGAAGCATATTGGTCTCCACCTTGCTAACAGCATTTTGCTTTACATCACACAACTGCAATACATCTTCATTCCTCACACAATCAGATCGTGTCTTGCCACAAACCCCACGTAGGTACCGCATTTCTCCAGCACAAAAATGACTCCTATGTTTCTTCTGCAGTGCCCAGGTTTCACTGCCATACATCAGAGTAGGAACAATTACTGTTTCATACACAGCCATGCGGGACTCTCTAGAGAACCCATCATTCCTGTGAAAACCTCCCAGAGCAGCTATGACTTTCAATGAAGAATTCACTCGCCTACTAATTTTACCATCCAATTTGTTCTCCCTGTCAAACATGCTTCCTAAACACACAAACTCACTCACCTGGTCAATCACAGTGTCGTTTATACTTACATTACATTCAGTGTTACCAGTTCCTCTCTCAAACACCATAACTTTGGTTTTTCCCTTATTTATACTCAGTTTGAAATTCATGCAAACTTCGTACATCCGAGACAACATACTCTGCAAATCACTTTCGCTCTCTGCCAACAGGGCAGTGTCATCAGCATACAGCAATCTGCACACACGGATATCACCAAGACATAAACCACTATCATCTATTTTGGCATCACGCATGCACAAGTCCATAAATATATTAAACAGCCATGGTGACGTTACACAACCTTGTCTAACTCCTGCACCAATAGAAAACCATTTTGATAAAACACCATTCACTCGTACACAAGCTCTACTACCAGCATACATGGCTTTCACACTATTAAGTAAATTCCCAGTAACACCATCATTTAATACCTTCCACAAAAGTGTCCTATTTACTTGGTCGTAAGCTTTCTCTAAATCTATGAACGCAGCAAAAACTTTCTTACCAACATCCAGATACTTTTCAATCATTGTGCATAATGCAAAAATCTGGTTAGTGCAGCCTTTACCAGGCATAAAACCACTCTGAACATCCCACACTTTCTCTGATGTAAGATCCCGTACTTTTTCAATAACAACCTTACCAAACACTTTCCCTGGCACACTTAGTAGGCTAATACCACGATAATTCATGCATTTAGTCTGATCCCCTTTTCCCTGGAACAATAATAGCATCTTTCCAATCCCGAAGGACCATTCCTAACTCCCAGCACAACTGGCAAATTTCAGTTAACCAGTCAATTACAGAGTCACCAAAATATTTCAACATCTCAGCAGTTATGCCATCAACTCCCTGAGCCTTACCATTCTGAAGAGATTTTAGAGCTTTACACACTTCTTCTCTTGAAATCCCTCCTGTGCTTCCATCCCTCACTGTGACATCATCTGTGTCTGTCTCAGAATCATCTTTGCTTTCCTGATCTAATAATTCACAGAAATATTCACCCCATCTTTCACTTAATTCATTGGGCTCCCATATCATTTCCCCGACCTCATTCTTCACACAACTTACAACTTTGTTTCCCCTATTTTTCCTGAGTCTCATGTACTTCCAGAAAGACTTCCTATATTTCTAAAAAGCCAGTTCATGCTTTTCCACCTTCTCCTTCCTATTTTTTGCCTTATTTTGGCGAACCAGCTTAGCAGCTTCACGCTTCTTTGAGCGACATTCATTCACAGAGACTCTACCTAGCAACATCCCCAAATAGGCTTCCTTCTTTCTCTTTACTGGCTCTTCAATCTCACTATTCCACCAAGCATCACCTCTATTGTTACCCACTATTGTGGTGCCACAGACCTCTTTAGCAGCAGTGACAACACAGTTCTTAAAATACTCCCAATTCTTTTCTACATCCCTCTCACCAGACTTCAGCTCCTTCAGTCGTTCTCTGAGTAAGTCAGAATAACGCTGATGATCTTCAAGGAGCCTATCAACCTTTATTCTTTCTATCCTGGGTCGCTTCCTATTCCTTTTCCTCCAATCAACATTAAGTTTCACTCATGACACTACCAAGTAATGATCAGAACCAACATCTGCACCTCTCATCAAACGGGTGTCAACAACTAAGTGTTTCAGACGCTGATCGTGGAAAACAAAATCTATCACACTCTTTTGACCAAGAGTACAATTTTCCCAAGTATAAGTGCGAATATACTTGTGGTTGAAAAATGTATTAGATACACACAAACCATTCTCAATGCAGAGTTCAATTAATCTTTCACCATTATATTCACACAGGGATCATTAAACTTACCCAGAACATTATCAGAAATTGCATTCTGCACACCTACTCTAGCATTGAAATCCCCTGCTATTATAAATTTTTCTTTAGCACCAAACTGGCTCAAAACAGCTTTTAACTCATTCCAGAAATCTTCCTTCTTATCAGAAGGTTCCGAGTCACAAGGAGCATACACTACAACAATTACGATTCTCTGAAGTTTCACTTTCAAACGAATCCAGAGAATTCTCTCACTTATGCAACTATAGTGAATCAAGTTGTTCTTCATCTTTTCACTTAAAATCACATCTACACCAGCTTGTCCTCTCACATTATCCAATACTCCAGACCACACATTCACTGTGCCATTCACTTCTTTTACCCCAATTTCCTTCTTTTTGGTTTCACTTACACACAGCATATCCAGTCTATACTTATTCATCTCCTCAATCACCTCATTCATCTTGCCATTTATACCTCTAGTATTCCATAGACCAATCTTACATTCACTCAGCCGAGATCTCTTTCTCATACGCCATTTAGAATGTCCAAGTCGATTCCGTGGTGGACCGTCCTTCTCAAGTGTAGTAGGTCCACCATATCCCACACTTGAGTCCGGATATGGATTTCTTTTTGTCTTTTTAATCAGGTAAGTACATCAGTGTGGGGATTAGCCCACAGCTGAGGGTTCCAGTTGGTCATTCAACCTAAGGATTCTGGAACAAAATCCAGTGAGTTGGGGTCTTTTCGCCAATGTTACACAGAACTAGCTGGCACCTCTCCAAGATTCACAGAGGCCCTAGTTGCTGTTGTGTGCGCCATTGTTATCACGGAGCGCCCCGAGGAGGCAAATCCATCGCTCACTCCGACCGCCATCTGACTGTGATGTCAGAATGCATAAATCACACATTGGAATAAAAACGAAGGCTTTCTAGGAGAGCTTCCTTATTTGAGTCTTTCTCTGATTTCAGTCTTTCTCAGCTCCTTTGAGTCTTTCTCTGATGCGATTGGAATTGTGCAACTCATAAATTAGGGATGTCTCTATGTTTTCACTGTTGAAAGCTCAACGTGATTATGTAACTTTACTCTTTTCTGGCACTAGGAGTGGAATGCAGCCCTAGGTTCCATTGCACATATTGTTCGTCTTGATGTGTACGATCATCCCTCTTGTTTCGTTGAAGGAATTTACAATCACCCTGCATATATCCATGGTGCTTTTCTCTCAAGACATTTTTATCACTTGCAAAAAGTCATTTATGGCTTGATGGCTATACAGCACAGACCTCTGTTTACTTACTAGCAAGGAGCAATGCAGTACTCAATACCAATCATAAACTGGTGTGCAAAACTTCAGGACAAAGTGGGAAAAGTAAAATAATGCCATAAATGGCAACAGCACTCAAACACAAATTAACTTGGGACCGTGTCTGGGAAAAGAAGCAACAGCACACGAGTAATAATGGAGCATGATGTGTGGTTTGTGTGACGTGAGAACAAAATGTGCTCATGCAGTCAAACAGCATCAGTTGAACGGAAGTCACCAGATGGTGTGCATTACAGACATTCAACTGTGTTTGTTGTGTGCTGGAGACGATGGAATGGCTGTCAAAAACATCTTGACGATTTTACTCATGGTTGAATAATTGAGAGGCTCGAGAAGGGACGAGCCCTGATGAGTGAGGTTCAAGAGTTTGATATTGCCCATAGCATCATGTGGCATGCGTGGTTGGCCTTTGGGATTTCAGGCACAGTTGTGTTCATCCACCAAAAAAACTACTCCCAGTAAGTGCCACCACTGCTCCTACAGGCCAAGAGGGATCTACACCAGACAGCAAGTAACCTTGCAAAACAACTGAACATGAGCACAGGATGCACAATATCGTGGTTTACAGTGGCCAGGTGACTAAACAAAAGTGGACTGTTTGCCCAACAACCAGTACCCTGTGATCCATTATCAACTGCTCACCAGATGCACTGTTTACAATGGTCCAGAGAACATAAGGACTTGACAGCAGAACAGTGGGGAATGGTACTCTTGACTGATGAGAGTAGATTTAGTATCTCTAGCAATTCTGGATGTCAGCTAATTTGGCATGAAGTAGGCACTCAGTATCACAAAAGCATCAATGAAAGGGATAGATATGGTGGGCACGGTGTTCTCATATGAGGAGGCATTCTAATCGATGGATGTACCAAGCTCCAGATACTCGAAGGAGCTACTGTAACCGGTACGCACTACTGTCCTTCCCCATGGTTGTCTGTTCCGAGATGCCACTGGCTCACAGTTTGTGTTAATGGATGATAACACTACACCGCATTGTACGATGGCTGTTGATGAGCTGTTGGAAAGTGAAGGCATTCAGAAAATGGATTGGCTAGCACGTCCCCCTGACCAAAATCCCATAGAACATGTGTGGGATGCATTGTGCCAAATCAACACACACTAGAAACTGTCTTACAGCTGAAGACAGCACTGACGGAAGAATGGGCGATGTAGCTACAAGAATTCATCAACAACCTAGTGCAAAGTATAGACAGATGGTACAAACCCTTCATGGACGTTAGGGATGATCATACCTTCTACTGAGGACTTCCTCTTCCCTTTGTACTATCTTTGGCAATGATATACTACTGAGGACTTCCTCTTCCCTTTGTACCATCTTTGGCAATGATGTATCTGTATCGTGGCACCCACTGCTATGTAGCCAATTCTGTATAAAGTTCCATTATATCCTTTAGTATCTACAGTTGTGTTGCTGTTGTTTCCATCATCATTTCAGTATGTAATAGAGTTCCTATGGTTTGAATTTCACAAATCCACACCACTCCTGTGCAAGGCTACAGCTGGTCAAAACCTGGCTCGTCCTTAAGTTTTGTACACCAGTGTATGATTAGCCAACATATTCCCTACCTAACACATATGTAGTTAGAGAGGAACATACAGCATCTTCTGCATAATCACAAGAAACTGAACACAATGCACAGCAGCTGAGTACCTGCAGCATGCTCACCCTGTGGAATGGATGTGGAAAACACATCATTATCACTACAATGTCCTGCTCCTCATAAAGGGCCCTTCAGTTCTTTGGTAGCATTGTGTGAAGGGTTACAAGGTGACACAATTTTCTCTAGGGGCCTGTTTTGTTTGTCTTCCCTCTGGTGACCCATCAACACTTCATCACTCTATCCCTGCAATCATCAATCAGAAATTGGTTTACGTGTGCATGCATCTCATACATCTTTTTGCATGACAGCAGGTAGTTTACTTTTAACTCTGTCCCTGCAATTCTCTCTGAAAATTGATCAGAATGAGAAGTGGAAAAAACAGCCATAAAACTGGTGTGTTGAAAAAAGCTACTCTTGCTGGTTCAATTTCCTCCAAATTTCATTATGTGTACCATTTCGGTTCTTACCTCTAGGCCTGTACGCAGATTTTCTCTCCCGCATTAAGTGCACAATTTTGCTAAATTTTTTTCTTCTTGATAAAAATGATCCGCTTAGCATTTCTTGTCCTCATTAAATTCAAGGAACTTGTAAAATTTTGCTTTCTAAATTGAACAAATTAACAAAAGAAAAAATAACAAGTTGCTCTTTTCTTCATTAAATCCAAGCCCTTGATAAATATTGGCACTGAAAACCACTTTGCTGTTATGCTTATACAGAGAGCAAGTATTATTCAGTCACATAATTCACCTTAACTCTCCTTCAATACAAAATTATAAATATTGATAAACATAAATATATACATATTTTATCGTAACGTTTGCCCATTTAAATTTCAAGCGCAACTGTCAACATTTCAAAGTGCTTTTTGACCATTTAAATTTTAATTGGAACCAAAAATGTCATTAATGAAATAATGCATTAAGAATAATATAAGTGCAGAGTTTGAAAATCAAAAAATAATGAAGAATGGAACAAATGAAAAATAACTAAGACTAACGAATTTGTTTTTTTACTGAGAAAACAAAAGATTACAATTGCAACTATGACACATGTACTAACAACACTTCACACCCATGGGGAAAATTAATTTCAGAAGAAATAGATACAATACTAAAAGACTTAAAAACCAAACCTCCTCTCCTGTAAACTAGATGGCACCACGAGATAAGATTTACCACAACAAAAGAACCAATCACTACAATGGTGAACTATGAACTGATGGGAACAGCCACACTCAGTGTCACCTCGGGCAACCAAAAATAGACTAACCGGCAATGACAATTTGGTTTTTGAAACATATTTTTTTAGTGATTTATCGAGAATGATATTGCAAATATTTTAGTAACCCTTTTATTGCTGGTTTAACAGCTTGTTAAATATTATTTCACTTTAAATTTTTAATGCTTGACAAGGAAATAAAAAATGGAAGAACAGAGCCGGCATTATACAACACCAATGGCAACCTACCCAAGAACTGTTGTGACGAACAGTGGACAAAGATCAGTACTTTAAAGAAACAAACAAACAAAACATTAGTACCTCTTGGAAAAATCTTTAACAGAAAAAAAATCAGTGATCTTTTTCAGAGAAATAAACACTGGCAATAATAAAAAAATATTCCTCAAGATAAATGCGTTCATAAAATTTAATGCATTACACATTTGAAATAAGTCACCATCTCTGAGTTGTTGTTTTGTTTTTTAATTTTTTTAATTGGTGGCAATGAGATTTATTCCGAATGTTTTACATTCACTTCATAAATCCTGATACCTATGTTTAAGCTGTCACTCGCATTTTCGCCAAATTGTGATAAAGATGGTAATTTTGCTACAAGAAGTTCTCACTGAAATTGCCAAAAAGTGAATGTTTTTCGTCATTTTTTATTTCGTCATCCCACCCACCCCTTGAGTTGTTTTTCATCCCCCCCCCACACACACACCTGCTGACCTGGTTTCCTTCCCCGTCATTTTTTCTTTCCATCATCCCACTCACCCCTGCTTTCGCTGTGTTGTGATTTTCATTCCTATCATTGTGCCCACCCCTACTTTGCCCTTGCAGTTTTTTTTTTATCCCCATCATTTTTTGTTCTATCATCACTGCTTTGCCTTGCTGACGCTGGTATCTGTCTCCGTCATTTGTTTTCTTTTCACCATCACTGTCGCACTGCTTTGCCCTGTTGTCATTTTTCCATCCCCATTGTCTTTCCTCCTATTGCATAAAAGCACCAGTGAACCTAGAGAGCACCTTTAGCAAGGGATTTGCTGCAATGGAGAAAGAAAGAAGCATTTTGTTTGTTTCTTTGGCGGTTCACCGCTGACGCAGCAGCCGCGGAAGCACCACACACTATTTCGATTCGGGTAGACCGGTGCTTCTTTCTTCATCCATCGCAGTCGGTGTGTTGTTGGTTGTGGCTTTACTCAGTCCTGGTCTTTGTATATATTTTCACGAACTGCACACATCAGCAAATGTAAGTACTTTCATTAAAGTTAGAAGTGTAAAAGCCTATTTGTTTTTATTCTTGAATTCTATTTAAAGTACGAAATTTTTTTAGCCAATGCTTTGTGCTTGTATTTTCATGCATAAATACAGCAACAACAACAACAATAAAAAAGAGGACAGTACATTTGGCTAATCTACATAGCATTTTGCTACAATTTTTACTAACAAAATAGCCAAATTGCTACAAGAGAAAAAAATTCAGCTTAAACACTGCTGATGACACTTTGAACAAACAGAGTAACAACATTTAGTAAAATACTATTGGGTTGTCGGAGAAGTCATGACGTATTTTAGCCATGTTTTGCAAAGGTCATTTATTGATAGAAAGAACAAAGATCAATCAATGATACACTGCCGGACAATTGCTAAGGACGGATGACAATAGCAACGATAGCAACCATAAAATGGAAGGCACGAAAATGTGGAACTTAGCATAAGTGCAGGATACCGTAAGACGTGTTGTGCGTATGCAAATTTTGGATTGCCGAACTTGTTCGTGATGTCATAGCGCTGATAAGAGATATAAAGGATTTGACACGTATTGACCGTTGTTGTTCAAACGCAAAGTTGAAAGGGAAAGAATCAATTGACGAACTTGCAATTTCCAGTATGTCTTCCCGACATCACCTAGATGATTTTACGCGTGGCCGTATTATTGGCAAGATTGAAGAAGGGTGAAAAATAACAGATGTTGCCAGGGAGTTCGACGTCAGCCACAGTGTTGTTTCAAGGCTTTGGAAATCATTTCAAACAAATGGAGAGTGTAGCAAACAACACGGGGGAGGTCGTGTTCGCAGTACGACACTATATAGTGCTATCAACAAAAAAACACCGGCGCAGCACAGCTAGTGAGGTAGCAAATCAGTTTATGGCTGCTACTGGCAAGCGGATCTCCCGAAAAACTGTCGCCAGATGTTTGCATGAAGGAGGACTATACGCCCGCCGTCCTGTTGTGTGCATCCCATTGTCCAAACGTCACCGTACCGCCCGTTTGCAATGGTGCCATCAACATCGCAATTGGACTGATAACGACTGGTCTGATGTCCTCTTCTCAGATGAGAGTAGATACAGTCTATCGCCTGATTGTCGACAACAACTGATCTGGCGTGATAGTGGTACTGCATATTGTCCAGCAAACATACAGGAAAGGGACCGATATCCGTCATGTAGTGCCATGGTATGGGCTGGCATCATGATCAATGGCCATACGTCCCTCCATGTGCTTCCAACTGGGACTATGACTGGCCAACGATACATTAATGATGTTCTGCTACCTCATGTTCGCATGTTCCGTGGTGCTGTCGGTGATAGATTCATTTTCATGGACGACAACGCCACGTCATCGAACAGTCGCTGTCCAGGAGTGTCTTGAGAGCGAGGATATTCAACGCCTCGTATGGCCAGCACGTTCTCCAGATCTGAATCCCATTGAAAATGTGTGGGATGCTTTGGGGAGGAGTCTTGCTGGTCGCCGATGCCCTCCAATAAACAAGGACACCATCATCCGTGCACTGACAGAGGAATGGGATAAATTACCCCAACAGCTGCTTGATAATGTTGTGCAAAGCATGACACGACGTGTGGAATCTTGCATTGCCCTCCATGGTGGCCATATCCCGTATTGACATCTTACGCCGGAACGCCTGCGGACGGTAATTGCATTTTTTTCACGTTTACGTATTCTGCACAAAATGGCCTGTTTGTCCCTTGAACACGTTCCAAAGCCTTCTGGATTTCAGAGCACAATAAATTGTCTTTCTTGTAATGTCCTGGCATTCTGACATTATTTTAGTTCACTTGGCATCCAACCACACTTACTTTTTTTATGCGCTATATAGACGTTTATGATCCGTCCTTAGCAATTGTCCAGCAGTGTATAATGCCCGTTTTGTTCGATAACTTTTTGCCATCTTCCAGCGAGCTGCAGAATGCCTCGTTCATAGAAGAACCTGTCTTTTGTAGTGAAAAACTGTACAAGGTGTGGATTTACAGCCTCATCTAAATCGAACGTTATACCATGCAAGGACTGTTAAAGAGAGCGAAACAAGTGGAAGTCTGATGGCGCAAGGCCAGGCAAGTATGCTGGGTGTGGCAACACATCCCACCCAAGATCCAATAATTTCTGGCGGGTGATCAAACTTGTGTGTGGTCTCGCGTTGTCGTAATGGAACACAACACCATTACGAGGAACGAGCTCTGGATGTTTCTGGATGATGGATTCGTTCAAACTGTCCAATTGCCGACAGTACACATGTGAATTGATTGGTTGGTTCCGTGGTAGGAGCTCGAAAAACACGACACCTTTAAAATCCCACCACACTGAGACAAGAACCTTCCGCTGATGGATGTCTACTTTGGATGTCGTTTGAGGCGAAGCAGCACGTCAGGACAAAGACCGTTTGCGCAACACATTGTTGTATACAATCCACTTTTCGTTATCAGTCGCTTCAAAAAAGGATCACTTTCCTCACGTTTAATGAGCATATTGCAGATGTTTATACGCGCCGTCAATTGAGCTTCTTTGAGTTCATGAGGAACATACACATTGAGCTTGCTTACGTATCCCAGCTTCTTCAGGTGGTTGTGAACGTTTGAATGATGGATGTGCAATGTGTCTGCAATATCTCGTGTCGTGTAACATGGGTTTGACTCGATCAATGCCTTGATTTGGTCGTCATCAACCTCGGTTGGCCTCCCAGACCAAGGAGCATCGTTGAGGTCAAAATCACCAGCAGAGAATTTTGTGAACCACCACTGGCACTGACGTTCTTGTAGAGCATTATTACCTACACTTTACGCAACTTTTCACAAGCTTGACGTGCGTTCTTCCCTTTACAGAAGTAAAATATGGCGAAAATGAACGGTTTGGTCTTCCATCTTCAACTTGATGTCAAATCTCCACAAATCCACCAAATTGCTCACTATTCCTTTTAGACTGCAGCTAGAACTGGCACCAGTCGAATGCCATAGCGATAACAGAGCTGCGCCTCTAGTACTTCCAAAACCGCCATCGGGTGCCAAAAAACTTTATGACTTTTCCGACAACCCAATATATTTTGCAAGGGAAATATATTGGGTTGTCAGAAAAGTCATATTGGGTTGTCTTTTCCAACAACCCAATATATTTCATGAGGGATAGGAAATGTCAACAAGCTTTAGAAAGTGAAGTCAAAGCAAAGAGAACAAGCCTAAATTGCCACCAAAAAGCCACGGAAGCATCACCACTGCCACGAAAAGCCGCGGAAGCATCACACACCATTTCGATCCAGGTTGACCGATTGGTTGGTGTGTTGTTGGTTGTGGGTTTGCTCAGTCCTGGTCTTTGTACATATTTTCACAAACTGCATGCATCAGCAAATGTAATTATTTTTTATTAAAATTAGAAGTGTAAAAGCTTATTTGTTTTTATTCTTGAATTATATTTAAAGTACAAAATTTTATTTAGCCAATGCTTTGTGCTTGTATTTTCATACACATAGCAAAAAAAAAAAAGTCTGACCGTAATGTGGCTAATCTGCATAGATTTTGCTACAACTTTTGCTAACAAAATAGCAAAACTGGTACAAGAGAAAAAAATTCAGCTTAAACACTGCTGATGACACTTTGAACAAACAGAGTAACAAAATTTAGTAAAATACTATATTTCATGAGGGACAGGGAATAACAACAAGCTTTACAAAGTGAAGTCAAAGCAAAGAGAACAAGCCTAAATTGCCACCAAACAGCCAAAGATGTCTGCAGAATAAATAAAATAAAGCTAAATAATAATAATAATAAAAAAACATTCAGAGATCAAGGAGAATAGTTCTCACTTTCATTACAAGTGTGCATGTGTCAGTAGTATCATAATAAAGTGATTGATGCTTATAAATCTATTTCATTGCAGCACAAAATTTACTGTACAAAAGTCAATTTAATTAATAATCTAAAGCCTTTTTTATGGGAATTTTACTAGGAAATTTTTTACATTAATAGCAAATTTTCGGAGAAAACTCTTCTCCTTCTTCAGGCTGTCTTGTTGTTTTCTCCGAAAATTTGGAAAACAACAAGACAGCCTGAAGAAGGAGAAGAGTTTTCTCCGAAAATTTGCTATTAATGTAAAAAATTTCCTAGTAAAATTCCCATAAAAAATGCTTTAGATTATTAATTCAATTAAACTAGGAAGCCATTTCTCAACATGAGCTTTATTAAAAGTCAATTTAATGTTTTCTAAGTTACTGAGGACAAAAGATTATTCAAAAGAAACAATAGAAAAGTACCTAAATCACTGTACTTACCATTTGGTTAGTAGCTGAAACTAGCATCATGTACTTTGGATTAAATTGTATACAGTTAATACGGTTATCAAGTTTGGATTGAAGGACTGCAGTCTTTTGTCCACCTAAAGAATTCCACACATGAACTGTGCCATCAGGAGTTCCTAAATTGACAAGTACAATGATTCAAATATTTTCCATATCATCTAGGTGAAAAAACAATAAATGTTACATACATAGAATAACAATGCAATTATGTACCTTATTTTCCTTCATGTAATCTGCAGAGACTATGAAATTCGGGGGAGGGGGGCATATAATTTGCACCTGCGATGTTGATCCCAAACTGCAATTTTGAACAGGAAAGTGCAATTTATGGGATGACCCGGAAGTTCAAAGAAATGGGAAACAACCAACTTTTAAAAAAAGAATTGCTGTTTTTTAAGTGTTTTTGTGTTACTTTCATGTGAATAAAGAGCAAAATTTACAAGTTGTTTCAGCATTACAGCAGTTCCATATGTGGACCTATGGCACCCATAAACATGTGTGGCACTGAGCTTCCCGCAGCACATGAACATCTGATAGAGCAAACAATACCATCCTCATTGCAGGGTGTCTTCTGTCAAAATGCTCATAAATAATAATAATAAAAAAAACTTTCGAACAGTTTGCAGACTTCTATCTTCATATATCGTTACATTTTTCTGTTGTTAACACATTTTTGGTAATTTTCTAAATGTATGACCTCTCCTGACAAGTATTATGCATTTTTTTTAAAAATCAAGATGCAGGAAAATAGTTTTTTTTTTTTTTTTGCTTTTTTTTAAGCAACGAGTTATTTGCATTGGCATATTATCTGCACAGCCTAAATCTATAAATTTTTTAACACATAATCCATAGATTATGCAAAGAAAATTATGTTATTACTATCATTATTGCAGTTTAATGACCACCTGGAGCACTGAAAAGCAAGATGTGTCATTCATCCCTATAATTTAGACTTATCCTCTTCGTGGGAAGGACATAGTCAGCATGGCAGAACAAGACAAACACAACATCCCACCTTACCCTGAATTCAAACTCACACCCACAGTGAAATTATACAGTGTTACAATAAATTGCAGGATTCGTGATTAGGATACATAAATTTTTATTTAAGCCCAATAATTGCCCATTTGCTAGTGCCTCAAAAAAAAAAAAATAATAATACAAATATACAGTATGTATATATGGTCAATTAATCAAATGTGGAAAATAAGAGTAACTAACATTCCCCAAACTTCCTCCCCCTCTAAAAGAACATGCTTTGCTGAACATAAAATTTAAAAACACATGAAAACCATGTAAGAGCAACTGAATAATAAACAAATAGTAGTAAGAAGTAGGCAAACCACATAAGCACCATATCAAAAGAGTCTGGAATTGTTAATAGTTTCTAAAGACAAAATAATAATAATATGTTTGATGTCATATGTGCTGCAGACAAAGAGAGCACTCCACTAAGTTAAAAGTAGATGATGAAATACAAGATTTATCTACAGAAAACCAAATAATAAAATGGAAGCAAAAGAAACTTCATGGGGCTCATCCAATTCAATTAGACAGGCCAGAAGTTGACAAGAAAGCCTCAAACAAGTGGCTGAAGTGAGGAAAATTGTATTGAGAGGCCACTGAACTTATGATGGTCACTCATGATAAAGTGATTTCAACCAAAAAAATATGGAAAATACATTTTGAAGGAGGACCTGGAAAATAACAAATGTAGACAATGCATTATGTTCAGTGAGACCAATTAACACATAAACATGGGATGCACCATGCTAGCCAGCACTGTTTACAAACAGAGGCACAACTTTGCTAAGACAATAAATCAACACCTAGTTCAAATACACAGGCACAGCTTTAGTGAGTGTGCCCCATCGAATAACACCATTAGCCATGGTATTCAAGATATATCTGATATGAATGATCAGCTGACTGAAAAACTGAAAAGAAAATATAATTTCCTTTTAAACTTTGTGAAGCAACAGACAATAAAAACAATGCCCATCTGTTACATTATGCACATCTTATGGATGGAGATAAAATTATTGAAGAACTGTTATTCTGCAAGAGTATTGCAGCAAGATGTAAATCTGAGCATTTGTTTGAAATTGATTCCTTTATGGATGAAAATAACATTGACCGGAGAAAATGTGTGTATAGATGGAGCTCGTTCAATGTCAGTCCAGTAGGGTGCACTACAAGCCTGGAAACAAAGCAAAGCTCCTGATGCACTGCACAACCATTGTGTTATTCATTGCTTAGCCATGCGTGTATCCTTTATTAAATGTGGTACTTGAAACAGTTGTAAAAGTAGTCAACTTGATCAAAGCCAGAATGTTCAAGGCAAGATTATTTCATCAGTTGAGCATTGACTGGGCTATCAGGGTGTCTACCAAATTTGAGAAATGCAATTTTATGACTGTTTTTAAAAGCAATCATCATCATCATCATTGTCAACCATTATCAATCCACTGCTGGACGAAGGTCTCCCCAAGTTTCCTCCACAACGGTCTGTCTTGTGCCAGTCTCCTCCATGTCACCCCTGCATACTTTCGAATTTCATCCACCCATCTCCCATGTGGTCTTCTTCTGGGTCTTTTCCTGTCCCTTGGAATCCAATCTAAAATTTCGGCTGTCCATCGATGATCTGTCCTTCTGGCAGTATGTCCAGCCCATTGCCATTTCAGGGATTTAACTCTGATCATGATGTCTTCCACTCTTGTCATTTTTCGGTTCCACGAGTTCCTCTTCTTATCTCTCCTGGTTACACCAAGTATGCACCTCTCCATGCTTCTTTGAGTTGTCTGCAGTCTTTGTACGTCTCTTTTAGTTAAGGTCCACGTCTCTGCACCATACGTAAGCACTGGAAGGATGCATTGATCAAACACTTTTCTTTTAAGACATAATGGCATATTGCTCTTGAAAATTATGCTGTTTCTTCCAAAAGCTCTCCAGGCAAGTTTTGTACGCCGATTAATTTCTTCATCAATGTGACCCTCACTTGATATCTGCTGTCCAAGATAAACGTACGTGTCTGTTATCTCCAGCTTTTCTCCATCAATCGATAAATCTTCATTTCTTGTAAAAGCATTGAACATCACTTTTGTCTTCTGAAAGTTCATTTTTAATCCCACTTCTTTACTCTTGTCAGCAAGTTCCTGGATCATACTCTGCAGCTCTGATGGGGTAGTTGCAAAAATGACTACGTCATCAGCAAAACGAAGGTGGGTTAGATAATCTCCATTAATCTTTATCCCTTTGTTTTCCCAGTTCAGTGATTGAAAGACATTTTCCAATGTGGCATTAAAGAGCTTCGGAGATATGGTGTCACCTTGTCTCCACTCCTTTTCCAATTTTTATGTGTGTTGTATTTTCAAACAGCCGAATCTTCGCACTTGCATTTTCATAGATGTTATTAATAATATTAATGTATGCATCTTCAATACCGCAGGATTTCAGAGCCATTGCAACTGCTGATGGTTTCACCGAATCAAAGGCTTTTTCATAATCGATAAAAGCCATGCACAATGGAAGTTCATATTCCCTCGCTCGTTCAATTAGTTCTCTCAGCACGTGGATATGATCTATTGTGCTGTAGCCACTCCTGAATCCAGCTTGTTCTCTCGGTTGAGCCATGTCCAGTGTTACCTTCAAGCGGTGTGAAAGAACTTTAGTGAAGATTTTATAAACTACTGATAGGAGGCTGATAGGTCTGTAGTTTCCGAGATCCTCAATGTCACCTTTCTTATGTAGCAGGATCATTGTAGCGGTGTTCCAATCCTCAGGAATCTTTCCTTCATTAAGGCATCGAGTGAAAATTTGGGCGAGTACTGTTTCGATTTCTCCACTTGCTTCTTGTATGATGTCTACAGTAATTCCATCTTCTCCTGGAGCTTTTCCTCGCTTCATGTTCTTGATTGCATGTGCAACTTCTGCTGGAAGGACTGGAGGAACTCTGGTACTGGTATCTTTCATGATGTCTGGAGTGCATATATCATCCCTTTCATATAATTTGGAGTAGAAATCTTTCACTCTTGTCAAAATTTCGCCTCTATTTCTTGTTACAGAACCATCTTCTTTTCTCAGTGCCATAATCTGTTTTCTTCCCTTACTGAGATGTCCCTTTGCCATCTTTAGGCTTTGGTTGTTTTCAATTGCTTTCCTCACTAGTTCACAGTTGAATTTTTCTTACGTCTTCAGTGATACTTTTTCTTACTGTCTTGCATAGCTCTATATATTCCACTTTGAAAGTCACATCTTCTTTAGTTGTCCTCATCTCTCTTCTTTTTTTGCATCAACATTTTGGTTTTTCCTGATAATTTGTTCACATGCAACTTGTTCTTAGACCCAGCTAATTTTGTTGCTGTTTCCATAAGAGCTTTGGTTACTTTTCTGTTAACTTCAGAGATGTCCACTTCTTCCGATGTTAGGCCTTCTAAAGCAGAGAATCTGTTCTTCAGTTCTAACTTGAAGGTATTATGGTGTTTTTTAAGGTTGGTTATGTCAATAGATTTTGTTTGTCTTATGAGCTTGCCACGTTCAAGTTTAGTGTTGAGGTGCATCTTACATCTCACCAATCTATGGTCACTACCTGTGTTGAACTTGTTTAGCACACTGCAGTCTTCTATGACGAATTTTTTTGTTACACATAATAAAATCAATTTCACTTGTCGTCCCATTTGGATGTCTCCATGTCCATTTCCTGTGTGGCTTTTTCTTGAAGAAGGAGTTCAAGATGAAAAACCCTTCTGCCTCTGCAAACTCAACGAGAGTATTTCCACGCTGGTTCCTGTTGCCGTGACCGAATTTACCTACTGAAGTTTCATTCTGTTGCCGTTGCCCTATTTTTGCATTGAAATCTCCCATAATTATTTTCAAGTGCTGCTTACCTTTATTATTTAGATGACAAATTTCCTCATAAAATTCTTCAATTTCTTCTTCAGGATGACTTGTGGTGGGTGCATAAGTTTGAATAATCTGAGCCTGGTATCTTTTTGAAAGTTGGATAACAAGTCGTGCAGCTCTGTCAGAGGAACTTTCAACTTCTACAACTTTATCCTTCAGTTTCTTGTTTATTATAAATCCAACACCACTAGTTCTGCCAGTATCTGTCCCACGATAGTAGAAGAGATGTCCACTTTTCAGTTCGATGAGATCTTCTCCTTTTCTCCTTACCTCACTTAGCCCCACGATGTCCCACTTGATCCTTTGTAGTTCCTCTTCCAATTCAAGAAGCCTTGAATCAGAAGATAGGGAGCGTCCATTGTAAGTAGCCAAGGTCAGCATCAGATGGCAGCCTAGTCCGGTCCTCCGGGGGATTCTTAGCACCCTCTGCCTTCATGTCGCACTGGCCGCTGCCTTGGCCAGGTACATTCCAGCTGCCGGAGACTGAGGGCCAAGATTTAAGTTGTGGAATCATTTTGGAGGGTTTGGCCATAACTCACCACGCTGGCCAAGCGGGTTGGTGAGTGTGGGATAGAATTTCCTCTAATCCCGATGGTATAGTTATACCGCTATTGGCGGTCGTCAGAGCCCCTTTAGTGGGAACAGGATGCACCACGAGAAGGCGGGGTTGACATTTGTCAAGGAGAGGCTGTGATGTTACGCATCACCTGACCTTACATCCCTTAAAAGCAATATATATATATATATATATATTTGCTATATATAGCCCTACCCAAAGCAGTGGTATATGTGTGCACACACACATTTATACAGTAAGTATAATTAAAGAGGGGTGACACTCCGCCCCCTTTTCCTATGAAAAAAGTTCCCCCTGCTAGTAACAAAAAACTGACTTATCATACTTTGACTGTGCCTAAAGTAAGTCGAAATGCTCACTATTGTGTATATGCATACACACACAGTAAGTACATGTCAAAGGCGGGGATACTCCACCACCTCTCCTTTTGTACATAAAAAGTGTCCCCTGCCCTTCTGCTAGTAACAAAAAACTGACTCAGACTTTGACTGTGCCTAAAATAAGTTGAAATGCTTACCATTGTGTATCATGATTTCACAACAAACCTTTCTTTAACATTTATACCTGGAAAATGTCATTAATGACATTCTAAGCAGCATAATTTAAATTGCTAAATTGATCTCAAAGTTTTGTGTATATATTTTTTAACAGTTTTGTTTGTGGGGGAGTGCATAAATGTCTTTTTTTTTTTTTTTTTTTTTTTTTTGCAGGGAAGATTCTTTACCTTGTTATCTAGACTTTGGATCTCTGTAAAGAGGGAAAAACCACACATCAGCAGCAAAATCCTGAGAGTTTTGATACCATTCACCACGTCCAACCTGTGCGAGTCAAGTCAAAGTATCACTCAAAAATAAATGTGGAAAAAGATTTGTGTATTGCTTTATCCGAAATGCTTTCACATGTTGAGATATTATGTCAAAACAAACAAGTGTACTTATTTCACTAGGAGAATAAAATAAGCAGTTATTCTTCTTAGTGTGAAGAACTTTATTTTAAATCCCTAACATTTGTAACTCGCATTTCTTATTATTGTGGATTCTGTATTCACTATAACTGTCCGTTATTAGCAATGCAGTTCTACAAAATAAACATATTAAAGTAATTCTCTATTTCACAATACTTTTATTTTTAACACAGTATCCTAAAATGGTTTTTGGGAAGTGAATGAAAAATTTTATAAATGAAAGGAGGCCTGAGACAGAAAAGTTTGGGAACCCTAACTTCAAAGCTCTGTTCTGGAAAGTATTGTCTCTTTTTTAATGAATTAGTGCTATTAATTCAGATTGGCACCAAATATTCTGGTACTGGCTTTACAAACACATCATGCACAGCAGTCTCTCATTTTTGAGGCTCATTGTGTTTTAATTTTAAAAACAGAATTCTAAGAACTCCTCTGAGTCTCCTCCGAACTATCTGTACTGTCTAGTTTAGATGCAAACTCCATTTTAATACTTTATCCAGTATTAACCCTAGGTATTTGGCTTGATTAACCCACAACACGTCCTGTCTACAGATATTGTGTTGTTCAGCTTAATTACATCTTGTGCTTTGAGAGAACATTACAGCTTGGGTTTTCTTAGGATCAATGAGAATTTTCCAGCACTTATAGTATTCTTTTAGTTCAGGAAAAACGGCTTGAAATTTTTAACAAGTTTTTGATTTCTGGATCGGCAGTAGTGTTGTGTCATTCACATACAATGCTACTCCCTTTTTAGCAGGGAAGGCACTGAGATAAAAGTTGAACGGATGCAGGACAGTGACAAGATCCCTGTGGGACACCTGCCTGAATGTTTCTGATGCCCAATCTGCATATTATTAATTTCACTGCAACCTTTCTGTTTGTAAGGTAAAACTTACAAAGCGTGTTATCCAGTTACAGAAATCCTGCCCAATGAGTTTACATATTAGACCCTGAATCCATACATTATTGAAGGCTTTTGCTTTTGAAAACTTTTGTCTAGAACTTTCAATGGTTTTTGACTTTTTGCCTATTAAAGGCTTCTGTCTAGGAACATATTTCTTGTGCTATTTTTACGTTCAAAACCATTTTGAGTAAATTGTTATGACTGATTGCCTGATGAACAGCTGAGTACCCTACTGAGAATCTAAATTGGAATTTTGAAACTAATTCTTTTTCCTGGCAGATAATTTTGAACCTTGCAAGAATAATATTCATCAAGATTTTACCAGGGAATGGTAGTAGCAGTGATATTAGCTAGCAATTACCCGGTTCAGAATTATTACTTTCGGGTTTTGTGATAAGAATGATGTCAACCACTTTCCATTCATTTGGGAAGTAGCATAGCTTCAGGGCATTATTATACATTAAAGTAAGCTATTTTAGAAATTTTGGGGGCAGAATTTTCAGTATTCTGTTAATTACAAAATCCTTGCCTGGACTTTTCAATTTTTGACTTGACCTCTGCCTCAGTGACATTATTTGAGTACTTCTTGTATTCCTTATATACCTGTTCTGTGAGGGGAATTGCCATTTTCTTGGTTCCAGGTCTCAATGTAGCTCTGTTTTCTCTGCTTTTGCTCAAAATTGTGGTGCAGGGGCTTCTGTGATTTGTTCCCGATTTTGTGTGCATGTATCCAGGAAGTACTAATTTACTTGTTCTATGTTTGCTGTGAATGTAAGGTTATTTACACCAGCATGAACTTGAAACTATTTTTCTAGTGAGCTGCAAATGCTACCACTTTCTCCAAATCTGAGTATGTATTAGGTGTGTGCAGAAGTTTTATCCGTTTTTTAAAATGCAAATTCCAAATAAAAAATGTAAGTAACATGTGCAATAGCAAATGATGCATGTGATGGCCAAAATGCTTCGAGAAGTAGGCTATGAAATGGCACCAAGTATGCAGGTGTATCTCTTTGGTAGACAAGTCGCACAAGGGTTAACATGTAAAGCAATAAGGATCACATTAGGCATTGTCTGCTTTATGAGTTTGGCAAAGGCAACAACGCAGCTGAAGCCTGCCGCAACATTTGTGAGGTGTACGGCAAAGATGCTGTAGATGAAAGCACCTGTCACCATTGGTTCCGGAAATTCCGTGAAGGAGAAGAAGCTGCAGAGATCAACCAGATTCTGGATGTCCACCAGAGGTTTCTGAAGAGGGTCTCAGCCATGCCATATCAAGTGTCCAACGTCTAAGTGTTGAAGAATTATCACAATATGAAGTGTCCAACGTCTAAGTGTTGTCTAAGTGTTGAAGAATTATGCCATATCAAGTGTCCAACGTCTAAGTGTTGAAGAATTATCATTTCTGCTGTTGTTCTGTACACAGAACAACAGCAGAAAGAAGGATGCATGTGCTTGGGTTTATCACAAAGTTCAACCAGTGGGTACCACATGACCTATCCACAAGAAATCAATCAGACCGAATGACCACCAGTCTTTCTTTGCTTGCATGTCACAGAAACGAACCTTTATTGAAACAATCAGTTACAGGTGATGAAAAGTGGATCCTTTACAGAAATGTAAAGCATCCAAGGGCAGTATGCTAAGTTGAAGAGCCTGATCCACTGTCTTCCAGAACAGGACTGCATCTGAGAAAGGTCTTGTTAAGTGTATGGAGGAATGTCAAGGTGAAAATCCACTGGGAGCTGCTTGTAACCTAACCAAATGATAAGGCTGACCTGTACTGCCAACAGTTTGAAAGGCTGAAAGAGAAACTGAAATCTAAGCATCCAGCACAAGTTAACTGCAAAGGCGTGATCTTGCAACATGACAACGGAAGAACCCATACAGTTGCTTTAGCCATGAGCAACAGAGAAAATTACTGGACATTGGATGGGAAGTGTTACCCCACCCCGTACTCCCCAGAACTAAACCACCTTTTTCAATCTCTTCAGAAGAACTTTGCTGGAAAAACCTTCGATAAAGTTGAAATGTCAAAACTGCATTACAAGAGTTTTTAGAAGGGGAATTCAATTACTACCAGAAAGATGGCAAGAGGTCATGATAATAATGGCACTTAAATATGTAAAAGAATAAAGATGTCATTTATTTAAAAAACATTTTTTTGCTTCTCTACTTTAAAAAAATGGGTAGAACTTTTGCACACACTAATAGCTTCATTTTGTGTTTTGTTGATGGAATGGCCGTTTCTTTCTTTTTTTCTTTTTTTTTTTGTTAATAGTTTTGGCTAATTTCCACACATTTCTGGGGCCCATGCCTTGAGTGCTCACCACTTTCAGAAGTTTGCTCAAGCATTTATTTATTTTTTAAAAATCTTCTAGATTTCCTCTGTTTTTTCTGTGTTTAAGGTGTACAACTTTCTAAATTTGTGCAGCCTAGTCCTTCAGTAGATCTTCCTTAGTTTGTCTGTTTCTTTCTTTTTTTATTTATGAGGTATTTATGTTTAATGTGCTGGGAGAGATGGTTATCAGTTGTTTGTTTTTGCACTTTTTGCAAGGATTCCATAATTTCTTTTGGAGTTTTCAGTGAAAACTTTAACCAACATCTAACTCCTCAGTGGTTTCACAGTTTTTCTTGTATTTAGGATCCTCCACTTTATAAAGTATCTGTTCCAGTATTTTTCTAATCGCCTTGCACTTTAGCAGGGTGTAGTAGCTGGCCACATACAAGGGCAATTGCACTGGAACATGTTCAGAAGCAAGGTTTGTTTTCACCTTTACCTCACATAAGTAATTTAGGTTAGAGATATCAAAGTCTAAACTACTACTGGTACCATTGTGGTAATAATATGCAGCTCTCTGGGGGATACAGTATCCAGCTCTTTATCTTGTAGGGGCCCTCCTGTTGTTGGAAATTTTCTGGCTGTGCCAGAACTAACAATAACAATTAAAATCTCCAACTATAAGGGTCTTGGAATATTGCATCTATGGATTTTCAGTTCCTTAACATTTTTAATTGGTTTCACATGGTGCATATAGTTGTTCTTAACTGCAATAAGAATACCACCTTCAGTTTAGTTGATGTATATAATTTCTGAGTATAAAACAGTATTTTAGCATGCTGTCCTGGTTTTAGGTAAACCTTGCACATATTAGTGCTACCTCAAACTTGTTTCTATCCAGAAATTCAATTATTTCTGGTTTATGATGATGCATTCCACTTTCATTTGAAATCATAATTTTGGGTATTTTCTTTTAGAGCCACAATGTTGAAATTTGCCAATAAAGTTCTAAATGCTTTCCACATTTGTCTCCCTGCTTTCTAGATCTGTTCCTATGGGGAGAGGATCCATTCTTGCTATTGATGGTAGTACTGGGGGTGGGGGTGGGCGGTTGACATGATATTTTATAATTCCCAAAACGCTCCATTTAATGGCAAGATGAAGGGTGTATGTGTATCCTCTAATATTTTTAATGGATCTAGTTTATTTGTTGGAGCTAGTAATGGTGCTGATACTATTTTTTGCATTTCCCAAATTGTAAGCAGGGAGTTGACATTTACTTTTTTATTATCACTACTGTTTTTACCTATTTTTTAGTAGTAGAGGGGATGACAGTTGTATGAGGAGTTTTGGGCAAAATAGAATGTATGAGCCACCACTGTATTGATGAGAATACCAGCTTTCTGAAACAACACTCCCACATTTTAGGCAGAACAACTTCCCCGATATGTGATCCTTGTTACAATTTAAATCACCCAAATTATATCTATCTCAAGTTTCATTTCATGGCCTGCTGAAAATCAGCTAATAACAAGAAGTAATTCCTTTTTATTCACACAATGTGATGAAAGTGTAGCTTCATCTTCAGAAACCTCCATATATGTAAATGCTTGAAACTCCACATTTTAAACAAATCACACCACAATTCAAATGAAAAAAAAAAAAGTTAGTAAAATCATGCAATGCATTGATTATAGTATGCTTTCTAACATACCAGAAATCGCACACAGACAAACTGTCCTCCCTACCCTGACTACTGATTCATTTAGTATACCTCTGGAACAACATTCTAAAGTTTTGTCGCAACAGAAGCATTTTTACTCAAGTTATGAGGATAATGGCTGTGGAATGAATCTCGCTTCTGTGCCCTGAACTTTGACCCCATTTTGATGATATTAAACATAACTGGTTCAGTATACCTCCAGAACAACATACTAAAGGTATGTTGCAATTGAAGCAGTTTTAGTCAAGTTATGAGGATAATGGCTGTGGAATAAATCTTGCTCCTGTGTCCTGACTTTTGACCCCATTTCGATGATATTCAACAGAACCGGTTCAGTATGCCTCTAGAACAACGTGATAAAGTTTTGTTGCAATCTAAGCATTTTTACGCAAGTTATGACGCATAAGGGTGATGGAATGGATCCCGCTCCCATGTTCTTACCTTTGACCCCATTTCCAATAGGGTTCTTCCCCAGGTTGTGCCCTACCACATACTAAAATTTCATCAAAATTGTGCCATTTTTACGCGAGTTATCGTGCAGACAGACAAAGCTGGAGCATATACGCTTCTTCAACCTATGGTTGGAAAGCGTATAAAAAAGACATTGAAACTGTATGAGACTGTGTAGACAAACAGAAATACCACATTACCATCTGCCCAGAAGTTGGCAGACTTTCATGGGCTCAGTCGAATAAGATTTCTCCCGATAGCAGCAAATGATAGAACTAACAAGGATGTAAACACCACACTTGAGCCAACGCGACACTCTGAAGAAATTCATTGGTTGAATCGGAGAGGACTCCTTTTCTGACAAGTAGCCAATGTCACGGCTACAGAGAAGGACAATTAGGACAGACATGGTAATATCTAGCATCTTTAACTGCAAATAAAAGCACGTTTCCACCAGCAAACAACATCCATTAACACTATCTGTAAATAAAGCACATTTCCACTAGCAAACAACATCCATTAACACTATCTGTAAATAAAGCACATTTCCACTAGCAAACAACATCCACTAACACTATCTGTAAATAAAGCACATTTCCACTAGCAAACAACATCCATTAACACTATCTGTAAATAAAGCACATTTCCACTAGCAAACAACATCCATTAACACTATCTGTAAATAAAGCACATTTCCACTAGCAAACAACATCCATTAACACTATCTGTAAATAAAGCACTTTTCCACCAGCAAACAACATGCAGTTGAAGATGCTAGATATCACCATGTCAATTTTCTATCCACCTGGAAGAAATTCCATACAATGATACACATTTTTTTCAGCCAGGAAAAAACCATGCAAAAGAGCCATTGGTGTAAAATTAAAGGACAACAAGAACGGCACAATTCATCGTTCATTTGTGAATGATTTATTTAGACAGAAAAGACACTATATCTGATTTGCCATAAAATATAGACAAATTACCTCTATAAAACCCATAATTTGAATTCTTTCACAGTAAGCAGTGACGGAAAGTTGCAAAATCATTTTTGGAGCAGGTAAAATACATTTTTGGAGCAGCAAAATGCATTTTTGGAGCAGGTGAAATACATTTTTGGAGCAGTAAAATGTGTTTTTGGAGCAGGTGAAATACATTTTTGGTGTAAGAAAACATTTTTTCGGAGCAGGAAAAATATTAGTAGATAGAACAAACTCTTAAGCAAAATATGTTTTGGAACTAGATGCACCCTACTCAAATTTAAAACAACTTGCATGAAAATACACACACACATTTAAAAGGTTTTAGTTTTCAAATAGATCAAAAAATTTGTAACCATAGCAGGATTCTATTATTAATCATTTATTTAACAAAAAATGTTTAATTTTGGCTGCTTTTCTCAATATTTAATTTCTCACTTCTATTGTTTTCTAATTTTTTAAGATAGTTAGCAATGTTTTGTTTTGCTTCTTTTAATAGTGCCTGTCCACTTTCTATTGCACTCATTTATTTTTTTATGCCACATTCAATGTTCTTCTCAGCACATTGTTTAAGATTTTATGAGAGGAATCCAACTGCTGCAAAAGTTCAGCTTCTTCCCGTTTCAAATCACCTTGTGCACCTTCAATTTCTTCTTCTCTTTTTCACTTATTTTGGTGCATTTTTCCAGCACTAATACGCTCTTGATATTTTTTCCAGGATTCTTTATAAGCTGTCAGAAGTTTTTTGGTTACATTAATTTTACTCACATCTCCATTTAGTCTCTTGCCATGATCTTTGTGTTTCTTGCTCTCCGCATGATGCATACAATCATCGCAGCCGCCATGCACTAGGCTAAAATTGCAGCCACATGGCTTACAAAAAAGGCAAAACTTTAGATACTTCATAAAAAGGACATTCTTTACTATATATATATCATGATACACTTGGCGATAAGTTTTACCTGACTTCGTTTTTTTTGTTGTCATAGCTGTTTCACTGCTACGTTTCATTTCTTAAGAATTTGTTATAAGTACAATGTACTTGCATTTACTATTTCACACGTTGTATTTATTTATACATCATCTGGTCAACCCCTATCGTATCTGGTCAAAACTTAATATCTTTCAGGATAAAAAAATAAAAAAAAGAAATTGTCAACATAAATCTAATAACTAGTGAAAAAATAAAAATAAAAAAAATAAAAAATAAAGTCATAACTTACATTTTATCAGGTGTAGATTGTTGAAGAATGCATTGCTGAGCAACAATCGACACCTCAACAATCTCAACAGCTTCAACAATCTACACCTGATATAATGTAAGTTATGACTTTTAATTTTTTCACTACTTATTAGATTTATGTTGACAATTTCTGTGTTTTTTATTTATTTTTTTATCATGAAAGTTAGTAAGTTTTGGCCAAATACGATAGAGGGTTGACCAGATGATGTATAAATAAATACAACGTGTGAAACAGTATATGCAAGTACATTGTACTTATAACAAATTCTTAATATATAGGTCACGTAATACATATGTTTCATGGCTTTACATGAACATATATTCTTCAAAATACGTTTCATTTCGTCTTAATCTAAATTAACCCTTTCCACTTGAACCACTTTTCACCCATACTCACCCAGCATTCATATTTTTATTTTTTTATTTTTTCCTGCAGTAGAGGCCACAGCTTAGCAGTGAAAGCTCAGCTTTGGCTCGCCAGCGCCGACATACGAGCTATAGAGACATCATTTGCATGGCAGGTGACAACCAATAAGCGAGCTATTCAGCGAAAAAGAAATGTCTCGCGAGCATTGGCATGCGAGTTATAGAGGTATCATCGGCATGGAGGGTAAACACGCGACACGCACGATGTTCGGCGAAAAAGAAATGTCTCATAAGCCCCGACACATGAGCTATAGAGGCATGGCGGATGACACCCAAGCTATTTGGCGAAAAAGAAATGTCTCGCGAGTGCCGACATGCGAGCTATTGAGGCGTCATCAGCACGGAAGGTGACACCCGACATATTTGGCGAAAAAGAAATGTCTAGTAAGCCCCGGCATACGAGCTATGGAGGCATCATAGGCATGCCGGATAACACCCGAGCTATTCGGCAAAAAAGAAATTCCTCGCGAGCTATAGAGGCGTCATAGGCGTGGCGGGTAACACCCGAGCTATTCGGCGAAAACGAAATTCCTCGCGAGCGCCGACATGTGAGCTATAGAGGCGTCATCGGCATGGCGGGTGACACCTGACACACTGATGAAGTTTCTTTTTCTCTATTCAGTGAAAAAGAAATGTCTCGTGAGCCCCGACATGCAAGCTATCGAGGCATCATAGGAGTGGTGTGTGACACCTGACTTATTCGACGAAAAAGAAATGTCTCATAAGCTTTGACATATGAGCTATCAGGTCGTCATCAGCGTGGCGAGTGACACCCGACCTATTCGACGAAAAAGAAATCTCTCGCGAGCGCAGACATGCAAGTTATGGAGGCGTCATCGGCATGGAAGGTGACACCCGAAATATTCGGCGAAAAAAATGTCTCGTAAGCTTCGACATGCTAGCAATAGAGGCGGCATTGGCATGGCGGATAACACCCGAGCTATTCAGCAAAAACAAAATTCTTCACGAGCACCAACATGCAAACTATAGAGGTGTCATCGACATGGTGGGTGACACCCGGCATGCCAATGACGTTTATTTTTCTCTATTCGGTGAAAAAGAAATGTCTCGTGAGCTATCAGGGCGTCATCGGCGTGGCGAGTGACACCCGACCATTCCACGAAAAAGAAATGTCTCGCGAGCGCCGATATGCGAGCTATAGAGGAGTCATCGGTTTGGCGGGTAATACCCGCCACGCCGGTGACTCCAATGTCTTCTTTCATTTCACCGAAATTTTCACAAGTAATCAAACTAAAGAGTTCGCAAAAGGTGCTGAGCTGAGCTCCCTCCCTCTCGGCTTTTGCGCATGGCACTCTCGAACTGTACGGCGAATCACGTGACAAAACTTCGCCTCCGTTGGCAGGGAAGTCAAAACATCAAAGACGTATAGGGACTAACTGTAAAGTGTGTTTTTCGACCAAAAGAAGGTAAAAAAAAAAAAAAAATTGCGTGCAGGGATCTTGCGTGGGCTTTTCTGTAGTTTTTTTGGATGACTTCCGTAAAATCGTAATATGGAGTGAAAATCCATACAAACTTCGTAAAATCCATAAAAGTAGACATTTCTGAATACCTATGAATCCTTTAGAAACAGAACAATCGTATCCTGCCACGGGAGAGCCATTTTTAGTCGTCCTCCACACCAACGAAATCGCTAATGACTCACCTTACTCTGTATTTACGTAATCTGCCTCGCCTGGAACGAAATAACTGCACCATCTCAAAGAGCAGGGAACGACACGTAAACAATCTCAATTGCACAACACTCCGAAAGACCACCAAACCATCTGTAAACAATCTTCATCAGGATTGCATAACGTACAGCATAATTTCTCTTACATACCACGTGATTACAACAAAATCCTCCTCCATAAGTTCCACCCACATCGCGAATCCTATTCGTCACTTACGCTGAAAAAACAACGAATTAGAAGGTAGGTGAAAAACATTCTGAAATGTTGGGATTGGTGGTGCGGGTTGATTAAGCATCGTTAACGTTTAATCAAATTATGCGTAGACCTTAAAAAAAGCGTCATTCGAATCGCCATTTAAAACGGCCTTTTTTGTGCCGTGAAATTTGTTTTTTCGCTCGGCAGTTTTTGCTGTAGATTGCCATTTTGGCGCAGTTGGGCGCAAATATTAAATTTTTCGTAATTTGTAGCAGTTTGGCGTAAGATAATGAAATTAGCGCAGTTCGGCGCAAACTTTCCATCACTGCTGTAAGATAAATTATACGCTAAATTGCTAACTGCTTGAAAAGAAATCAAAAGTACGTTAAAAGATACAAAACATTCATTTACATATTCTGAAATGTTCACAGCATGTAAAACAGGAAATTCTTGGAAAAGGTATCTACATATAGCCTTGTGTATAAAATAACTGTATATTGTGGTGTGTGAGTTGACTCTTTAACATGAATAATAACTGAGGCAATTTGAAAGCACATTTACTAAAGAAATCACAAAAAAGTTTATTTCATTCATATATATCATTAAGCTGTTCTCTGAGCTTTAGAAGTTAGCTCCTCAAAGGAAGGCAATGTGCCAAGTACACATTTAACTGATAGAACTAGAATTTACTTACTGTTGGTGTATCAAATGTCCCCATTTGCAACGATCTCGGCACACCGCTTGAGCTTCATTAACATTCATCATACGCCGCACACAAGACCATTTGTACTTCATACTCATGATCTTTATCTCAAGTGGACATTCCTGAATCTTGTCCTCCCATGATTTCCTTGGCCTTTCTCTACCTTTCTTTCCTGCCACTTGGGCTGAAAAAATTCTATTAGTCAGCCCCTCATCACTCATTTGGCCAAACCACCTAAGAATATTAGTCTCCACCTTACTAACATTTTGCCTCACGTTACACATCTGCAACACATCTTCATTCCACACATGTTCAGCACGTGTCTTACCACAACGCCCAAGTAAGTAATGCTTCTCCTCAGCACAAAAATTACTCCTATGTCTTTTCTGCAGTACCCAGGTTCTACTGCCATACATCAGAGTAGGAACAATTACACTTTCATACACAGCCATTTGGGACTTTCTTGAGAACCCACCATTCCTGTGAAATCCTCCTAAGGCAGCTATGACTTTCAATGAAGAATTCACTCACCTACTAATTTCGCCATCTAATTTGTTCTCTTTGTCAAACATACCTCCTAAATACACAAACTCATTCACCTGGCCAATCTCTGTGCCATTAAGATTTATCTTGTACTCAGTATGAACAGTTCCTCGCTCAAAAACCATAGCTTTGGTTTTTCCCTTATTTATACTCAATTTCATACAAACTTTGTACATCCAGGACAACATAATCTGCAACTCACTTTTGTTCTCTGCCAACAGGACAGTGTCATCAGCATAGAGCAATCTGCACACATGCATATTACTAAGAACGCTTTGTAATCAGGGATGTACTTCCATGATTACAGAGCTTATTTCAGATAAATTCAAATCACTGACAGGCATTTCTCAATGCCTTTGCTCAATAAAACAATTCCCCATTCCCTACTGCATTTTTCTTTCAATGAAGAACAGCTGCATCTCACCACTTCCTTTGCATCACATGCAGATAAAATTAATAGTGAAAATACCTAATTCAAAAATGACTTACCGCAGAATACAAATCGAGAATCTGGACTAAATGAGGCATCTAGAGGAAGTGACTCCTGATTTTCAAAGCCCTAAACAAGTAAAAGGCAAAAGCTTTCTGAATACAGTTAAAAAGTTTGTATTTGAAATATTGAAATGCAAGTAAACATATAAAATACCAATGCATGTTTAAGTTATCCTCATAACATTTTGGAGTATTTGTTACACTGTACATCAGACTTCCTTTTTTTTTTTTTTTGTCTTGAGAGATCTGAATATGCTTTCTGAAAACCGCTTAAAAGTTTGATAATACTGAGGACAAAGTAAATGATAAAACAAAAGACAAATAACAATAACATTAATGACATTGTAAATTACACAGTTCAGACAAGTATTTTCTGGTCCATATACGTAATGCGATAAAAAAAGTTCCGAGACTAGGTACGTAGCGTGCCAACAGATGGCAGCACGCGGATATGCAAGCAGCGGTCGAGGGCAATGACCTTCAAGAGTCACTGTGCCGAGTGGTGTTGTTCTGTGAACATCGGGAGCTGTGCTATACAATATTTGGTGACTACGTGCAGAACACAGCTGCGATTTCGGGATGGACTGCAAACTAGAGCAGCGAGCGAACATCAAATTCTGCGTCAAACTCTGCAAATTGGGAACGGAGATAAATGAAATATTGCTGCAGGCTTATGGCAATGAAGCAAGGAGTCGTGCGAGGTGTTTTGAGTGGCACTCGCGCTTTAAGAGCGGAAGAACAACACTGGAAGATGACGAGAGGTCAGGGCGACCGTCCACGAGCAAAACCCAAAATTAGGGAACTGGTGCATGAGGATTGTCAGAGAACCATTCAAGACATTGCTACCATTGTCAATGTGTCGTACGAAACAGTGCAAAAAATTATGACGTCAGTTTTGAACATGCAGTGCATTGCTGCAAAGTTTGTGCCAACGATTCTGGACCCCAAACAGATGCGCTCCATGTCGAACTCTGTCAAGATCTTCGTCAGAAGGTGGTGAATTAACCAACGTTCCTGTCGCGGGTCATCACTAGGGACAAGACTTGTGTCTACATTTACGACCCGGAGACCAAACAACAGTCGTCGCAGTGGAAGAGCCTCGCATGCCCCTGTGTGGAAGAGCCCCACAAGGCCCAACAGATCCGGAGCGCAACCAAAAGCATGCTCATTGTGTTCTTCGACATTCATGGGGTTGTGCACCGTGAATTCGTCCCCCAGGGCCAGACCGTCATAGCTCTTTTTTACTGCGATGTTCTGCGGCATCTTAGGGAGGACATTAGCCGCAAACGACCTGAAATGTGGCACAGGGATGATTTCCTGCTCCATCACACCAACACAGCAGCTCACAGAGCATTAGTAACACACCAGTTTTCCAGCTGCAACAGTGTGACTACCCTTCCTCAACCACCATATTTGGCCCCCTGCAACTTCTTTCTGTTCCCGAGGGTCGCCGTTTTGAAACCGTGGACGAGACCCAGCGTGAATTTCAGACGGTGCTAGACACGATTCATAAACAGGACTTCCAGGGAGTGTACCAACAATGGCAAAAACACTGGCAGTAGTGTATTGCTGCCCAAGGAGACTACTTTGAGGGAGATCATAGCCAGACTTAAGTAACATAAGTATTTTGTTGTATAGCGGCCTAGTCTCGGAACTTTTTGATCGGACCTCGTACTTTGTGTGTTTAATAATTTTCTGTATATCCGCATGTCGTGTTAAAGGAAGTTTTCTTGGTTTACTTTCAGTTATGAGAAACTTTCTGGTTAACAACAAAGTATTAGCATAAATCAAACTACTTTCAACTAAAAGAATCCTATCAATAAACATGCAAAAGCAAATATTAACAAGAAAGATGACACCAAATTGTTGGGTGTTATGAATATGTCTTTGGAATCCTTTATGACATGCAAAAAAATTTTCAAAGCAGACTTTTAGAAAAAAAAAAAAAAAAAGAGAGAGAGAATACAGCACTCCATAAAGAAAATCTGCACATGATTTAAATGTGCAATGTGAGCAGTGTTCATAGTGAATGGAACCGGTTACAAAAAAAAAAAAAAAAAAAAAAATTACAGCAGATTTTTATGATTGGTAAAACATCCACACAGAAACAGTTTCTTTCAGCCACTAGTGACTGAAATGTGCGCTGCAAAAAGTCAAACTGTAAACAAAGCACTTCTTATATCAGAAAATATTCGAAGCAGAATACATAAAAATAGAGACATAACTTTATGCCCCCTAGCAGTAAAGCTGTGCATTACTTAACGGAGAAAACGAGTGCATAATAGTGTTCATAATAAAAAGTATCCTACAAAGAAATGATTTCATCAAGGGATTTTTACAATGGGAGGTACTATTTCAAAGACAAATATACATAGTGTGCCCATTAAGTAATGAGACAAAATTATATCAAAACAATAAAGTATATTTTGAATCGTCACTTACACAGATTCAAAATAATCTCTCTCTAACTCCACACAATGGTGGGATCTTTTGTACAGGTGTTTGAAGGAACAGTGACAGTCCTGAACCAGAATCTCCTTCAGTCTGTTGGTCACACTTTGTTGGATATCCTCAATATTGCTAAAGCACTCCCCCTTTCAAGGCACACTTCACCTTCAGGAAGAGGAAAAAAATTATGGGAGCCAAATCTGATCAGTAGGGTGGATGTGTGATCACACAGAGCGAAGCCAAAAACTGCTTCACAGGCAGCGCACAGTGTGCGGGTTCATTGTTGTGAAACAAAAACCCATTGATTTTGTGGAACAGTTCCTTCCATCTTCCATAACATGTCACATGTAGGCATACAGACATTGCATTATTCCTAAATAATACTGAATGTTCACTGTGGTGCCCTCAGGAACAAATTCGTGGTGGATAATTCCAGCCAAGTAAAAAAAAAAAAAAAAAAAAAAGACCGTTGTCTTGACATGTGATTCTTTGCTACTGGACTTTCTTCTGCCAAAGAGAAGACTTTCTATGCCACTCTACGTTCTGGCATTTTGTTTCAAACTGAAAACACCAACTTTCATCACAGGTGACAGTTCTTAGCAAAAAATAACGATCATGATCGGCATTGCATGGATGAAGTTTTGACAACGCGCAACCTGGTGCTCTCTCTCCGTTTGTGTGTCAATGTGTGCCACACAGACCTTGAACAAATTCTTCCTGCTAACCTTTTTTTTAATACCCTGGCCATGTAGTTACCAATACTAAGCTGTTCAGCGAGTAGCCCAGTGGTTATTCGCCTATCATGGGCAACAATTTCACTAGCCTTCACTACATTTTTATTTGTTCGTGCAGAAATTCGACATCCTGTGCGTGGTTCATACTCGAGGGATTCCTCCCACCTTTAAACATTGAAAGCCAATGAAACACCTGTGCATGGAGCAAACAGTCATCACCATAAACTTTTTTAGGTCTCAGTACACTTCCGTGGCAGTTTCCCCTAATTTACAGTAAAATTTTATCACAGCTTTTTGCCCTATTATGCAACTTCTGACACACTTTACTCACAGTGTTACTTCAATGGGTAGCCACTCAAAAACTGCTGCATCACTTGACTCAAAAGTAGCTCCTGAGATTACAGCACACTTTAGCAGTCAAATCTATAAACACCTTTGTCATTTTTATTCAAATGACTGTCCCATAAAAAAACAATCTTGTTACTTAATGGCCACACTATGTATGCTGCTCCCCACCATGGAAGAATTAAGAATAACATAATAATAATAATAATAATAATAATAATAATAATAAAGACAGAAAATATGCATAAAGTATTTTTCATAACAAAAGTTTTGCAAAGGACAAAGACCAAAATGACTTTTGCAAGCAGATTTTTTATATATGCCCCTTAGTGAGAAAACTGTGCATTACTTAAAGAGGACAATAATGTTCCTAATCTTCATCTTAACAAATGGCATACAACACAAAAAGTAATTTTTTTAGTAAGACGTATAGAAAAACAGATATAGTTGCAAACAGAAATGCACATTAATGCCACCTATCATCAGAACTAAATAAAAAAACCAAGAGTAAATGCAAAATGTTTCACAAAGAGAATGACAACTAGTCTTAAAATGCTTTTTTGAATCTAGAACAATAGCAGCAGAGATATCTGACAAAATAGATTGCTCATATGCACTACCTATGGGCAAATCATGTATCACTTTGGGCAGACAAACCACATAAATTTGGTTTTGTTTTTAGCAGAATTTGATTGAAAAAGAAAGTTTTTTCAGTCAGAATTTAAATGAGCAGATATTAAGGAAGTATTTTATAAAAAGAATTATGTGCCCTCTAATGCAAAACTGTGCCTTATGAAAAATTAAAAAGTATATGCTTTATGTTCGTAACCAGAAGTGCTGATTGACAAAACCTGAATTTTTCAAATAGGACTGTTGAAAGCAGAGATATAGAGGAAAATGTGATGTAGAACTATAGTCCCTGGGGGTGGAAACTGTGTATTACAATAAGCAGGAAGTATGTGCAAAAGATTTTTCTTAGTGAATAGATATCTGAGGAAAAAACGAATTTTTCCAATGAACTTTACATGAGAGGAAAGAGAAACAAATGCACTGGAAAGAAGAAATAAAGACTTACACCCCTAGTGACAAAACTGTTCATTAAAAAATATTGGAAATTGTACAAAAATATTTTTTATGCAATACAAAAAAGAACTTTTCAAATCAGACATTCAGAAGCAGACATGTCTGGGAAAATTCAATTTGCTGTTACATAAATTGCATTTTCCTGGATATCTCTGCTTCTAAAAGTCCCTTGGAAATGTGAACTTTAATTATGAACACCTGATGTGCCCCCCTCCACACACGCGCACACACACACACACACATTTTATTTAATTCTCACTTCCACCACACTGCATCCCCATCTGCAGCCAGCAATAGATGCAACTGTTTCAGTTCCAGAAAATTAATCAGTTTTTAAGCCATAAAAATACCAAAGAGTAGAAAAGCTAACTTTTTGAGTATTGACTTAAAAAGGATGAACTACACAAACATTGCATTAACATATTTTTCATTTTAATATGAAGAGAAAAGTTTATCAGAGCAGTAACTTTAACATCTACTATAGTTTCACTTCACTGGGACAAGCGCATGTTGATTTCTTGTGACGACAGTTATTTATTTCACTGTCACATCATGCTTGTGGTATCTGGTTTTGATTAGTGCTTTCCAAGTGCTCAAGAGATACAGCTCAATGAGCATAAATCATTTACCAGGAACCCAATTCCTGACAGAAATTCTTGGGGAATCTACCACATCCAGTGTCAGTGTGACTTACTGTATGTCGATCACACACAATGATCTCTTACATTTAGACTAAAAGAACACCAGTTTTATGTTGAAAAAATGCAAACTCAATAAATTTTCCATAGCACAGCACTGTTGGAAGAATAACCATAAATTTCTCTCTGATGACACAAAATTGTTACAAAATACCTAGATTAGTGCCTGATTTTGACTTTTTAGAAACCTTTCTGGTGAATGATTTATCCTCATTGCTATATCTGTATCTCTCATGCACTTGGAAAGCACTCAACAAAACCAATAACCACCAGTGTGATCTATGACATATGAAACATGCTGGTTGGTTATGCCATGTGACACAACCACTAGCAGAGTATGTGACAACTGTCACTGCAAGAAATCAACATGCCATTTCCCTAAGTTGAACCAGGGTTCTATGTGAAACTAAAGACCTTAAAAGTTACTAAAAATTGCATTCATAAATGTTTCTTCATATTAAAATGTAAAAGAATAAGAATGTTGAGTTTTCAGTAAACACTAGAACAATGAATATTTATTTCTTCATTGAAAATGATGAAAGAGCTGTGTAATGAAAAAGTAGATAGGATCATGTGTGTGTGTGTGTCTGTTTCTCAGGAATTCAATTTATAACATTACTCAGCAAGCCTCAAACCACGAGATATTTGAAAGACAGAATCAGAGATCTGATTTATTCAGCTAATGATTTCCTGAATAAAAGAAATCATGTCCTGAGAAGATTATGCAACTTTAACACAAGACAAATTTATGAATAGCTCTTGCATGATTGTGAGCAAATCTAAAACAGATATACGATACCAGATGATCATCTTTACTGTTGATTGTGACCTCATACACTACATTTGAAACACTTTAAAACAAGAAAGAAGACATATAACTATGACAGCTGTCATGAGCACATCTTCTGAATCCATTCTGACACACAAAAAAAATATTTCAAAGTGATTTTTAGAAAATCTAAAAATTCAGCAAAAAGGAGAAGAAAAAAACACCACCATCAAGAAAAACTGCACATAATTTGAAGTATATGAGTGGAGTTATTCATAGTAAATAGAACCAGTTATAAAAAATATCAACCAGACTTCTACAATCAATAAACACATCTACAAATACAAATAGCTACTTAGTCTCACAATCAGCTGAAAACTGTGTTACGAAAACTAACAAATTGTGCACAAAAGTTTCTCATAGGGAAAGGTATCACAGGCAAAAGGGATCATAGGCAAAAGGGATTTTCAAATCAAACACTTAGACGAGATACATACAGATAAACATGATGAAACTTTATGTCCCCTAGAAGAAAAGCTGTATATTATTACTTAAAAAAGAAAATAGGTAAAAATACTCTTTATAATGAAGAGTATTCTACAAAAAAAAAAAAACATATTTTTTCTATGGGTTTCTTAGAATCACACATACTCATTCAAATATATATACCTATAAGCTGGTGCCACTGGGGAAAAAATTTGAACAGTAGAAAATACGTGAAAAGTATTTTTTTACAGTAAAAGCTATGCTAAGGAAAAATAATTTTTCAAATACTTCTTCTGGAAGCAGAGAGAGAGGGTGAGACAAAAGTTCTCACATTTATGCCACCTTCTGGGAAGACTATGCACTATTTAAAGAGAATAATGTTCCACATCTTTACCATAATGAATTGCATTCAGCAAAAAAAAAAAAAAAAAAAAAGTTAAATAGAATTTTAGTTGCATACAGAAATATACACTAACATCACCTAGTGTCAGGACTGTGAACTACAAAAAAACCCCCACAAGTTCATTCAAAATGTCCCACAAAGTGAATGATATCTGAAGTTAAAAGAATTTATTAAATCAAACATTTAGAAAAAGAGATAAAGAAAAACAGAGTAAACATTTCTGCCTTCTAGAACGGAAATCGTGTGTTGTTTTGGGCAGGAAATGCACATAAAATGTTTTCATAGTTAGTAATACCTGACCAAAAAGCATTTTTCAATCAGGTTTTTAGATGTGCAGACACTGCTGCAAATATGCTGTAAAAGGAAAAATGAACTTAGGTTCTCAAGTGGCAAATTTGTGCATTAAGATAAATTTGAAATTCTATGCAAAACATTCCACACCAGAAACATTATCCGGCAAAGAAAGAATTTTTCAAATTGGACTGTTAGAAGCTAAGATATTAAGAAAAATAAGATTTACATCTACGCCTCTTGACAGAAAAACCGTGTATCATTTTAAGCAGCAATAATGTACAAAAGGTTTCCCACGGTATGCAATACCTGACTCCAAAGAATGTTTTTCAATAGATTTTTCAGATGTGCAGATATTACTGCAAATACATCGTAAACAGAATTATACACTTAACGCACTCTAGTGGCAAAACAGTTCATTACCATAAATTAGAAATTATATCCAGAACATTTCCCACCAGGAACTTAATTTGAAGCAAAAAGAAGTTTTTAAATTGGACTGTCAGAAGCAGAGATAGCGGGAAATCACAATTCACCTTTACGTCCCATAGTGGAAATATTATGCCTTACTTGAAAAGGAAACTCTATCCAAAATAGTATTCATTATAGTATCAAAAGAGAGAAAACTTTTTCAGTCGGATATTTAGAAGTAATAATATGAAATAAAATGCATTTTGAATTTACACTCTCTAGTGGCAAAGTTATGCATCAGAAAAGTGCAGGAATATAAAGATCATTGTCTTCACACTTTGCGCTTCTCAATGCAAAAAGAATTTCTCAAATAAGACCAATAGTTGTAGAGATATGGTGCCCACAGATAGACAAAGTGCAAGTGTAAGCACACACTTTTTTTTTAAATGAAGTGCTAAAAAATCACTGTGTACTACCTCAAACAGCCTGGTGTGTGTGTGTGAGCGTGCATGTGTGCGCGTGTGTGTGTTCCAAAATGCCATAACACATACAAATTAAAACAAACCAATATTTCACTGAAGAAATATGATTGTCTGCACATATTTTAGTCATGAAACACAATGCAAGATAAGGTTTACACAATATGAATAGCTATTTCATGCAGTTTATATTGGCATATGCTATACAGATAATATTGTAATATCTTACTTACCCTAAAAATGTGCTGCTGCCTACCAAGACTTGGGTCTACCATTTGAATGAACTCACCATCAGTAGATAATAAAATGCTTTTACCATCTGGGCTAAATTTGAGATCTGTCCAGTTTGCTTCTTTTTTGGTATTAATTCTGAAACAACTTAAAGGTCCCTAGCAAAGATGAGATAAAATAAAAAGACATCAGTAACAGAAGGCACAATTCAAAGAAAAAAATAGTAAAGAATTTTTATTTATTGCCAAAAAAAGTACACTAAATTACTGCACAAGGTTTACAAACTGTTTTGCAGGCTAATATTTAAAATACGAGATAGAATTCAAAAGTTTCTGGGCTGGGTCCTTAGGTCCATAGATAGAGTTACAAAGCTGAAACACATCCTCCTTCAAAATAAGACCCTCTTGCAACAAAACTCTTCTGCCAGCGGCTGTAGAGTTCGTCGAAGCACATCTGGAACCCATTCTTTGCTACGTCCTTCAGTGCAATTTGTGATGCGTTTTTTTTTTTTCACTTTTGTGCTCGAAAACCGACAACCCCGAAGTTGACATATCAGCTCACGGAAAAGGTGCAAGTCGCAGGGGGTGAGGTCAGGTGAGTATGATCGATGTGGGAGGACAACAGTTCTTGTTTTGGCAAGAAATTCAGGAATGGGGAGTGTGCTGTTGCATTCTCATGCGACAGCTTCCATGACTGATTGCAGAGTTGCCGTTGCGTTGTTATCAAGCTGGGTCTTAGGGACCCACAGATCTTTAAAAAGTGGGTACTTTGTGAGATATTTTGTATCCTTTTAAAAAAAATCAAACAAATCAAGAGATAATGAATATTTATACTTACATAAACAAATGAAAAATAAATGTAATGTATGCCAAGTCCAATCACCCTTGGCAACAAAAACTCAGTGCCTTTTACAGTTGCATATATCGCACGATACATATATGTTCAGATAAAGACAGTTTAGAAAAAGAACTTTATTTCCTTAAATGTGTTCCAGTACAGCGAGGATACAACCCTTCCATTAAAGACAAGCCTCTAACGAAATTCCAGAAAACGAAGCCCATCTCCACACTAACTCTGGTGATGCGCCCATTGCGAGAGAATTTTGCCATTATTCCATTTTCCTGTGACAATACCTTCAAAATTTCAAAAAATTCTCAAAACATTTAATTTTAAAGCGATTTTTAAACCCATAAACAAAATGAACTTTTTAGGATCAAAGGACTATGTTGAAGACAAAAATTCATGAGGAATTTATCAAATTACATGTGCATGCGGCGCTTTGTATATAGGGCAGATACGTAGAGTAGAGCCTTGCATTTTCGAGTGAAGGAGCACAAGACCTACATTCGGAACTGTGACCTAAAGAAGCCATCGATGGCTAAACACTATTGCGAAAAGGACCATAAATTTCTCCTTGAAGAAGCAACACTAATTGACAAGCCAGAGATTCAACCACCAAACTTGATATTTTGGAAGCTTTCCCCATATATATCAGAAGTCTTCGCAACTTGTTAATGACATAGTATCCACCCCATTTCTATCAAGCGTGTGGAAGCAACTAAGCAAAACCAGTGACTGTAAACACCATTTATGATATCACATACAATATGAATAATTACATGCCATTCGTCCTGATGAAGCTGGTCAATACCCAGCAAAACCAGGTTCGACTTGAAAAAATAAATATTTGTGACAAACGATGTTGTATTCTCTTAATATATATAATCGTCACAAGACTAGTCTTTGAGATCAAGAGTAATGTATATTGTTCAACACTTTAATTTATACTCTTTGAAAGCAATATTTATAAAAAAAAATCAAGTAGTGACAATTAAATTTTATCATTTTCAACTAAATTTTATCATAATGGAACTACACAAAGACAATGCATTTTAAGTCAGCTCAGAACACCAGAGCCGCTTTTATTTTTCGAAACACAGGAACTGCGTGATGACTACTCTTGAACAGTTTTTAGACGTACAACTTTTAGTAGAGTAAAATCGTTCATAGTGCTTTCATTAAATGTAAGTTTGTTTGTTTTTCAAATTTTAGATTTCAACTGTTCCAATATCGATTAAAAGAGCTGAAAGGTTTAACAAATTGATCTGGACATTTGTACATTTACACAGTCTTGATGGACGGTGCATTGCTGGCCGTTTTCATTCTTTCCCCAATCCTCACAAATTTGACTTTTGCCAAATTGCATGTTAAAAAAATGCAAAATAAAATGTGGGTCCCAAAGGAAACGTAGAATTTGTAATTATGGGTACTTTTTTTGGGGGGGGGGGGTAATTTATGCGCTACAGCGTGCCAGTGTCAGCGCTGTGATTGCCTCACAGTTGAGGCCTCTTCTTGCAGATTGACTCATGTAGACGTCACAGTATGTCTAGATAAAACTCCTTGTTGACAGTGCATTCCCTGGATGTTGAAGAAGCACTCTAGTATGATGTTGCCTTTTACTCAGGGTTCGTACTCTTTTGGGGGAAAAAATTCAAGGACTTTCCAGGCCTTTTCCAGGCCATATACAAAAAATTCCAGGATGATTACTACGCTTTACAGTATCATGCTCAAATTAGTTTTTAAAAGCAATTTCAGTTTTAAGTAATAAAAATGATGAAAGATGCAAATGGATTAGGGATGATAGGGGGAAGGGAATAGAACTGTCCGTAATTAGCATGTTCTCGTTGCGCTAGGCGCTTAAGCACTGCTGAATTCCGTCAGACCCCCAATGGTCAAATGATTGAAATGTGCTGATGTTCATGGAATGAAATGGTTGATCAGCTATGATAACCGCATAAAAGTTCGAAGGGGGCGATTTCTTTTTACGTTATGCAACATTCTACATTACTCCAGTATTTATCTTGTCATCATCAACAATAAGCAATGTAACTACCACTTACGATCGTGGATATCGGCCAACTGAAAATCTGCCATACAACTAAGGGATACAACACACAGGTATCATGTTACAGTGTATTGTAATTGAAAAAAAAAAAAAAAAAAAAAAGGTTTCAGAAATTAAAATCGAAAAAAAAAAAACTTTCAGAAATTAATATCATCAAGTCATGGTGTTTCAAAAATCTGCTTTCCTTTATAATGTTTAAAAACATGTAATGTTTTTTCTTTTTTACCTGTCGTGTATAATAAAATGGGTTGATTTTTTTATGGAATCAGACTTCCATATGTCCGATTGTCTTCGTCTGAGTTCACACGTTAGCTACTGTGTACAAGTAGACATATTTTTCAGCTCAAAAATATGTAGTTTTGTATGTATTCACAGTATAACTCATTCCGTATTCCCACAGAACAAAATTCAGCAGATACAAATGAAGAACATCAAGACCCACCCAACACCATGTTTCCGATTGTCTGCTGTTTATATTCAAGAAATGCGAATATGGATCAATGGTGAATGCAGCAACTATGGTTTTTATTTATTACCAAGAAAAAAAAAAGGAGCCTGAAAGCTGTAAAGCTGAAACGGATATTTCTCCCCTCCCGAAAACATTCCGATTAAGTTCAAACAGCAGGAGCACGCGTCCACGCACACTCAACCTCTGGAATGTCCTGATGGAACGGCTTCTTTTCATTTGGCACATCGCCATAAATCACCACCTGCGGCTCACTGAAGTGTCTTCCTCCTTCACCCTAACTATAGAAGAAAACGTAAAAAAAAAATGCTGCCCAATTTTCGACAAAATGACCAAATTTACGTCAGAACGTTGCAATTTACTAAAATACGTTTATCTGCTGAATTTCGCCTAAATCCATTGAAAACTTTTTAATTATAGATTTTTTTATTAAAACAGTAACTCAGACATCTGAATAAAAATGTATGTTTGTAATTAAAATAGAGTCCATATCATCACAGAAACAAAATTTAAGGATCACTCTGTTTAAATAAACCATGGCATCTAAAAAAAATAATTTGCTTGCTTTTCCCGTAATTTATAATTGCCGTTTCTTTTTTTTTGAATCCGATTTTGCAACGGAAGATTTTTTTTTTTTTTTTGCATCTGCTAAAGTTTCAAACGGAATTCGGCGAAATTTGCACTAGAACTTTATTGTGATGTATTTTAACCACTGTAAAAATTTTACTGTGTTATTTTCAAAATTCCGGAAAATGGATTTCTGAAAATATCTCTTAGTCCTTTTGAGCCGTGGAACTGATAAACAGGTGTTTGCTTTCTTCCCAACCAAGGGCTTCGGATCAGCGCTCCCAGCTGTCAATCAACCGTTGCTGTGGTAACACACTTTCTGCTCAAGGCTCACTGTCTAAAGAGGCACACATAATAAAAATTTCCAATGTTAACTTTTTAAGTTTTAAACCGATTCAAATGGAATTTTGGGAGTGAGCTTCTGTAATCCAATTATAGTAAATATAAAAATTTCAGCCACTTTTGTGAAAAATTCGCAAAGATAGTTTTCTTATTTTTTATCATAAGTAGCCGAAGTCTCTTGAGGGGTGGGCCGGAAGCAAGCGTCTTAATGCAATAAACAAGGAGCAGAAGAATGTGTTGTTCAGGCATACTCTTCACTGGTGGATGCCAGCTGACTTGGTAAACACGAGACCCCCTTGCAAATGCTAAATGTCTCTTCTTTCCCCTTCTGTTGTTCTCAGTAGTTGTCGGACGGACATCAAGCTCAGGGCTAGAGAATGCATCAAGCTCCCCTTCCGTAACAGACCTGCTAGTAATCATCCAATTTTATTGCACTGGAAGTAGTGCTCCCCTCCCCCAGCCAAATTAGGATTTGGGCACATCCGAAACACCACTGTAGCCGGCGGTTTCTTTGAGAACAGAGGAGAGGAACTTAAAAAAATTAAGGGGTAACAGTCAGTAACACGATTTCCTAAAGGGGCATTTTTTTTAAGCACTAATTTCAAATTTCAAGGCTTTTCAAGACAGCATTAAAAAAATACAGTTTTTCCAGGATATTCCAGGCCTTGAAAACGTAATCATGATTTTCCAGGACTTTCCAGGTTTTCAAGCACGCGTGCGCACCCTGTTTACTGCAATCTCGGCGTAGTTTCTGCTTGCATGGAGATGATGGCGATTTCCACATAGCTGACACCCGCTTAGTCTGTGGGTCAAAGCGGAAGCACCATTTTTCATCCCCCGTTATGATTCTTCTAAGAAATTGTGAATCTTGGTCGGCGGCGGTTGCGAGATCGCTTGCCATTTTTATCTGTATGGCCAACTGATCTTCAGTTAACATGCGTGGGACAATGTGTTGATACACCAGGTGCATCTTCAGGTCATCTGTTAGTATCTGCTGACATGTAGTCTCTGATATCCCAGCAGCCTCTGCTATTTGCTTGATCATCTGTTGTCTACAATGGCTGCAACCTTCAAAAGGTTTCCAACCATGCGAGCTGTCACTGGCCACCTTCATTCGTCATCTTCAACCTCCTGTCTGTCTCCTCTGAAGTGTCAATGCCCATCGAATGTTAGCGACCACGACAGGGTGTTTTCGCCATAAACTTGTTTCAACTTTTGCCCAAACAAACGCAAAACTTAATGTTAACAAGCTGCTGAAAAAATGCCATTTCGTATCAATCACCAAACAGTTGCTCACAAAACCCGGATGTACCACAGCGAGCGCATGACAAAGATGGACAAAACCAATTTCCCTGTGAAGGGGGATAATGTTGTAACAAAATCTAATAATCACTGTGGGTATGGAAAACATGTACTCTGTCATACAGGTGCAGTCCAAGAACTTTTGGATTCCACTTTGCAAATACTTGCTTTAAAAACAGCTTAAAACATTTATAATTATTAATGTCTTACATATTAAATGTAAACTATTTCATTTTTGCACAACCATTGCTATAAAAATACAGTGAAACCTGCCTATAACGATATTGTAGGGACTGGGAAAAAATATTGTTACATGCAGTTTATCGTTATAGACAAGGCTGAACCTAATATACTCTATAATGAAAGTTATTAAACATGGGTGTAACATTATTTTTATTAATATCATGTTAAACTTGAACTATTAAATCATATTAAAGATTAGGAATGTAGATGAATATAAATCATAAGAATCTAATTCCAGTTTGAGTTGTAACATGTGTATTAACTACATTTCTATTAATATAAAAAAGGCATGTGTACAATGATCAAAATAAAATTGAGAATTATGTTTTTAATTCAAAAATAAAAAAATACATAATACATAGAAGCAGAAGCAAAATATGTACAGTGTAATGAAGTTATATGAACATAAAACAAAATCTGGAGCATTTAATAACAAGAGAATATTGTTGTTGCTTGGTTTCTGCACAGAATACAGTCACCATATGCATATTTTTCAAACCATCTAGCAAAACAGATATATATGTATGGGACATTAGGTAGTTCATGAATGAAATTCTGTAAAGTTTCAATGAATTTAACAGCATCTAAATTCATTGAAACTTTACAGAGAATTCTATGGAACACTTTGCCTCTTCCTCTCTGCTTCTTTTTTTTTTTTTTTTTTTTTTTTTTTTTTTTGATTGGAGGTTTAACGACCACCGTGAGCAACTCAATGGGCTATAAGCAGTCGCCCGTCCCTAATTTAGGGTCACTGGTTCCAGGGAAGGGAGAGAGCCAGTGCCGTAAGACAAACACAACATCCATGCCTGACCGGGATTCGAACCCGGACCCCTTACGGACGAATGATCATAGGCCAGCGCCTTAGACCACTGTGCCACCGGGGCGGCCCTCTCTGCTTCAATCATCATTTTGTTTCAGTTCCACTATTATATCCTCATTGTTTTTTGTGCTCCCACTAAACATTAACACTTCGTCCAAATTCAAATAATCCCCTATATTTATAGAAAAGTGCATATTCATAGAAGATATGTATGCACTAAGAGAATTACTTAGGTGCACCATGCATTTTTATTCTTCAGAAAGATTTGGTTGAAAAACATTCTCATCATTGTCAGGCTCTTCTTCATCACCTCTTGAGCTAAAGTTAAAGCCTGCCTTTCACCAGCAATTTCGCATGGTAGATGGCTGAACAGAACTCCAACTGCTGGAGATCATGTCACATGCCTGTTTAACATTTATGACTGGGCTATTTTGTTTTCCAATTTGAAAATGACGTTTTCTGTAGTACCCTTTCACACATTTAATGATGTCCAAATCCAGCGGTTTTAGAAATGACGTGCAACTCGGTGGGAAGTAATGGAGTTTAACATTTTTCATTTTTGATGGATTATTGTGGGGAGTACAGTTATCCACAATTAGAGCAATTTGCTTCTTTTTCTTCATAACACTGTCAACATCCTGTAGCCATGGACTGAATATCTCTTCCATCATCCATGCTCTTTTGTTTGCTCAGTGATGGAAAGTTGCAAAACCAGTTTTGGAGCAGCAAAATACATTTTTGGAGCAGGTAAAATACATTTTTAGAGAAGCAAAATGTGTTTTTGGAGCAGGTGAAATACATTTTTGGAGCAGGTAAAATACATTTTTGGATCAGCAAAATGTGTTTTTGGAGCAGGTGAAACACATTTTTGGTGTAAGAAAACATTTTTTAGAGCAGGTAAAATATTAGTAGATCATCATGGCGGCTGACACCCGACCTATTCGGCAAAAAAGAAATGTCTCGAGACCACCGACATGCGAGCTATAGATGCATCATCGGAGTGCCGGGTGAGCTAATCGGCAACTTCGTAATGTCGGGTGCCACCCGACAGTCGAGTGGAAAGGGTTAAAACGTTTGCACCAAAATTTTCACAAGCACAAAGCCACATGCAATCTACACTGCTGACCACCCAAAATGCAACACCAAGAAGGACACGAGATAGCAAAGCCAGATTTACTGGACAAATAACAACAGATACAAAGATGAAACGATTGAGCTTACAGGCCCATGCGACTTGTGGAACATGCAGACATCAATAGTTCGTGTGGCCCCCATGGCTGGCAATAAATGCCGCTACACGCCGCGGCATCGAATGAAGAAAGCTTTGGATGTGGGCTTGGGGTATGTCGGTCTAGGCTGCTTCCATACGTTGCCACAGTTCATCAGGCATAGCCGCGGGTGGTGCTTGCCGGGCTACTCGGTTGCCGATCAGCCACCAGACGTGTTCGATGGGCGACATATCGCGAGAACAGGCGGGCCACAGCAGCAGTGACACCTGGTGGGCTGTGAAGAATTATTGCACGATGCGTGCCACGAGCGGGCGCGCATTGTCCTGTTGAAACGTGGTCGCTGGCAGGTCCTGCAGGTAAGGGAGGACTACAGGCTCCAAAACGTCGGAGATGTAGCGGTGGCTGTTGAATGTACCGGCGATGCGTACCAGAGAGGTGCGGGTGTCATATCCAATTGCGCCCCAAACCATAACGCCAGGAGACGGACCGGTATGGCGATGCATAATGCAGGCGTCATATAGTCTCGCCGCGGTGCCGCCACATGTGCATCCGACCATCGCGGTGTTGCAGGCAGAAGCGGAATTCGTCGGAGAACTCAATGTCGTGCCGTTCCGTAAGCCAGGTGCGCCGTTCAACGACACACTGCCGCCGCACTCGCCGGTGGTGTAAAGTCAATGGTAATCGGAGCAATGGGCGCCATGCGACAAGTCCCCGCTCCTGCAGACGATGTCAAGCGGTACGTGCTGACACAGGTTGTTGCGCAGCACACCCTAATTCCTGCGCTAATGTTCGTGATGTGGCGGTGCGAGCCATCAACGCCCGTTCCTCTCGTTCGGTGGTGTGCTGCGGCAATCGCTCACGTCGATCCATCCATCCCTCCTGCACCCACCAAATCCATACTTGCCTCACTGCGGCTGGATATCGTACCACACGGGCGCCGATGTCTCGGTATGATAAACCGCTGTCGCGATAAGCCACCGTTCGTCCTCTGTCGAACTCCGAAACATGCTGGAATGACTGCCGTATTCTGCGACGAGGCATCAGGAAGCTTCCCACGCACAAGTCCGGCAGCACAACACACCACACTTCGACTACTTACACCCTGCCTTTTTTGCAACCTTCTTATAGTGCTTCACGGTGATGTGCTAGGCGAACATGATTTGCATATGCCCTGCAGTATTAATCGTTTGCATGTCCTCTCGCGGGCTACGCATGCTGCGAATTTCAGGCCAATCGGATGCTTCCTTCTTGGTGTTGCATTTTGGGTGGCCAGCAATGTATGTAAAGAGTTGGCAGAAGGCGCTGAGCTGAGTTCCCTCTCGACTTTTGCGCACGGTACTCTCAAATGGTTGTATGGGGAATCACGTGACAAACTCAGCCTCCGTTGGCGGGGGAAGTCAGAACATTGAAGGCAGATAAGGGACTATCTGTAAAGTGCGTTTTTTCTACCAAAAGACGGTAAAAAAAATAGAAATTGCGTGCAGGGATCTTGCAAGGGCTTTTCTGTAGTTTTTTCGGGCGACTTCTGTAAAACCGTAAGATGGAGTGAAAATCCATAACAGTTGGCATCTCTGAATACCTATGAATCCTTTAGAAACAGAACCATTGTATCCTGCCACGGGAGAGCCATTTTCAGTCGTCCTCCGCATCAACGAAATAGCTAATGACTGACCTTATGCTGTATTTACGTAATCGTGCACCTCGCCCGGAACGAAATAACTGCGCTATCCCAAAGAGCAGGGAACAACATATAAACAATCTCAATTGCACAGCACTCCGAAAGACCACCAAACTATCAGTAAACAATCTTCATCAGGATTTCATAACGTACAGCATCGTTTCTCCTACATATCACGTGATTACAACAAAGCTCCTCCTCCATAAGCAAAAAAAAATGTTTATTTCCTACATCGCGAATTGATTAAGCGTCATTTTCACCAAATTACACGTATACCTTAAAAAAGCGTCATTCGATACCTTATCAAATGATCTGATGTCAAAACGGCGAATCGAATTTTTTCGCTCGCCAATTTTTGCTGTGGATTGCCGTTTTGGCGCAGTTGGGCGCAAATATTAAATTTTTTCGTAATTTGTAGCAGTTTGGCGCAAGATAATGAAATTGGCGCAGTTCGGCGCAAACTTTCCATCACTGGTTTGCTGTAAAATCAACTGAAATGTGTATAAGGAAAATGTTGTCAATTGACAAATTAAAAAATTAAAAGGGCAAATCTACTTAAATTTTAAAATTATAAAAGTTAATTTACATGTTAAATAAAATCTGTACAGCAATTTTAAATGTTATTTGAATATGAAATGAGGGATCACGCATTTAAGTCTATTTTTTAAACTTTAAGATGGTCAGTCTTAAAATGCCCAAATTAACTTTTGACATTTATGATTTACAATTCATTACATAATTTTAAATAAATTTGACTGTTAGGTACATGTCTTTTATTTTTTACCTGGTAAGCTTTTCATATTTTTAAAACATCTTGGTTTTACTGATTTTCCTATGACTAGGGATTTCAACTTATTCATTCCGGTACTATTCACACATAAGCAACACTGTGAGTCTCTGTTTTGATTCTGTTTCTCCTTCACACTTTTCTCCCTTATGTGGTAATGGCTACTCTGGGATGAGTCGAAAAAACAATCCTGTTTTCTCTACATTATAAACATTGTGTCAGTAGAAATTTTCCCTCAATTTTTGGCAATTCAGTCTTCTTCCACTATTTGACATCATCTATGGGAACAGAATTCTCTTCGCCATTAATTACTTGAAACAACATTCTATGACGGCCATCCATTGCAAGCTTTAAAATTCTCATTTCCAAGCATAGTTGCGACGGTTTTTTTGCTTTTTTCGAATACCAGAGGTCCATTTATTGGGACATTTTGTGCTGGCATTTCGTAGAAACACAAAATGGTTGCTGTGCCGACATCTCCATTCAAAGCACCTTTCGTTCGCTTGCATTTGAAGTCTATCTGCCCATTTTCTGCAACTTCCTCAATATCCTTCTGTTTTTTGAAAAATGCCACAATTGTTGACTGAGTGATGATGCATTTTTTAGAAACTTCTACTTATTTTAAAACCACTGTCGAGATCTCTGATTACTTTTAGTTTCTCCTGTAACGAGATTGTTTTCCATGGGGCCATTTGCAATACTACAGAGCTTTTAACACTACAAGGACACACCTCTCTTATCACCGTGACGGAGTACAATGAGCGGAGAAATTTGGATTGGTCGGTTTATGGTTTGCAGGAGAAATGTGTAGAAAGGGTGAGTCAAAACCACATGACCAACAGGAGGCTATGTCATGCCATTCCCCAGGGAAAGGGAATGACAGCTTATTCTGTTCCAAAGGTAGAATAACCATTCTCCTTATTCTAGAAGCAGTTGCTTTTATCACATACCTCAGTAGAAAGAAGTTAAACACAGTTCAATTTACCAAAAGTGAAAACAAAATAAATAAATGTTTTTTTTTGTTTTTGTTTTTTCAAATATTTTACACAAAACTATATTACAACATGCATACCTTATCAAATGATCTGATGTCATACAGTTTAATACTTTCTGAATTTGTCCCAACAGCAATCAATGAACCAGTTGAATTAAAACTTGCCACTGGGCTATATGACAACTCCATTACACCCTGAAATTCAATAAAATTCTTAAAACATTTATTAAGAAAAAGCAAAGCAATAACTGAGACACATTTAATTTTAAGAATGGGAAAGTAGTGTCAAGGTCATAAGAAATTTAGAACTGAATGCACTCACAAATTCTCACTATTTTTAAATTCTTATAGCTTAACTGACTAAATACTATGTCTAAGTGAATCATATGGTAATTAGGAATTTCATTTTATTTGTATTAAAGAAATTGTATAAGGTAATCCATAACTAAAACAACTGAACTTGAAAGGAATAAATGAACAAAAATGTCATAAAACTTTGGTTTGAAACTAATAATAATAACACTAAGCAATTCCAGTAACAAGGAGTATGAATTTGGCTAGTAGTAAGCAGCAAATTGCTACAAAAAACAAAAATTTACTAAAAAATAGCACTAGCAAGCACCGTTAAGACATTTTTCAAAGACAATTTTGTGCATTGTAAATAGGAGCTGATTGAATAACATACTTTTAATTATTATACTGATGTTTTAGTAACAAAATATCCCCCCTTTCATTTGCAGGAACTGAAAATACCTTTCTTCCCTATGTTTTGTTTGCAAGCTTGTGTGGTACATCCTGACCATCATAAACTAAACAGGTCCAATTTAAGATAAAATACATGGGATGGGAGGGCAGCAAAAGGGTGACAGGAAATATTCTGATCTTTGTTCAGATGAGGCTTTTAAGAAAGTGCATTACCCAGGGGGAATTGAAACAAATCTTTGCTGCAGAGGTAAGGATACATGTTTTAAAAAATAACTGCATGCCCAAAGAACAGATTTTTCCATTGTGATGCATATACACTGCCGGACAATTGCTAAGGACGGATGACAATAGCAACGATAGCAACCATAAAATGGAAGGCAGGAAAATGTGGAAATTAGCATAAGTGCGGGATACAGTAAGACGTGTTGTGCGTATGCAAATTTTGGATTGCCGAACTTGTTCGTGACGTCATAGCTCTGATAAGAGATATAAAGGATTTGACGCGTATTGACCGTTGTTGTTCAAACGCAAAGTTGAATGGGAAAGAATCAATTGACAAACTTGCAATTTTCAGTATGTCTTCCCGACATCACCTAGATGATTTTACGCGTGGCCGTATTATTGGCAAGATTGAAGAAGGGCGAAAAATAACAGATGTTGCCAAGGAGTTCGACGTCAGCCACAGTGTTGTTTCAAGGCTTTGGAAATCATTTCAAACAAATGGAGAGTGTAGCAAACGTCACGGGGGAGGTCGTGTTCGCAGTACGACACCCGCAGAAGATCGGTACATAGTGCTATCAACAAAAAGACACCGGCGCAGCACAACTAGTGAGGTAGCAAATCAGTTTATGGTTGCTACTGGCAAGCGGATCTCCCAAAAAACTGTCGCCAGACGTTTGCATGAAGGAGGACTATACGCCCGCCGTCCTGTTGTGTGCATCCCATTGTCCAGACGTCACCGTACCGCCCGTTTGCAATGGTGCCATCAACATCGCAATTGGACTGATAACGACTGGTCTGCTGTCCTCTTCTCAGATGAGAGTAGATACAGTCTATCGTCTGATTGTCGACGACAACTGATCTGGCGTGATAGTGGTACTGCATATTGTCCAGCAAACATACAGGAAAGGGACCGATATCCGACATGTAGTGTCATGGTATGGGCAGCCATCATGATCAATGGCCTTACGTCCCTCTATGTGCTTCCAACTGGAACTATGACTGGCCAACGATACATTAATGATGTTCTGCTACCTCATGTTCGCATGTTCCGTGGTGCTGTCGGTGATAGATTCATTTTCATGGACGACAACGCAACATGTCATCGAACAGTCGCTGTCCAGGAGTGTCTTGATAGCGAGGATATTCAACGCCTCGTATGGCCAGGACGTTCTCCAGATCTGAATCCCATTGATAATGTGTGGGATGCTTTGGGGAGGAGTCTTGCTGGTCGCCAATGTCCTCCAATACAAATGGACACCCTCATCCGTGCACTGACAGAGGAATGGGATAAATTACCCCAACAGCTGCTTGATAATGTTGTGCAAAGCATGACACGACGTGTGGAATCTTGCATCGCCCTCCATGGTGGCCATATCCCGTATTGACATCTTACGCCGGAACGCCTGCGGACGGTAATTGCATTTTTCACGTTTACGTATTCTTCACAAAATGGCCTGTTTGTCCCTTGAACACGTTCGAAAGCCTTCTGGATTTCAGAGCACAATAAATTGTCTTTCTTGTAATGTCCTGGCATTCTGACATTATTTTATTTCACTTGGCATCCAACCACACTTACTTTTTAAGCGCTATATAGCCGTTTATGATCCGTCCTTAGCAATTGTCCAGCAGTGTATTTTTATAGAACTGATAAAAAAAAAAAAAACTTTTTCAGAAATGAGAATTTTTATGGCAACTGTTGCAAACTGGGGGAGGGAGGCTACTTCCGGAAATCACAAAATATTTCTTAAAAATCATGCGAGAAGTATTTTCACTTCCTGTCCAAAAACTTACCATGACCACTGGTCATAGCACCTAACTAAAAATCATAAACTTCTATTTATTTTTTTTTAATAATCCAACATTGATTTCTGTACAGTAACACTTGCAATATGATATTCTATGAAAACAACCATTCACTTACCCGAAAGATCTTGGTCATTTTTTATCTTGTAATACTTCAAAGCACGTCAATTATATTGTTGTTGGCTTTCTGAGGTTGAACTGACTCCTTGCCTATGAATTTCCTTCTTCCGGGGATGAAACATCGTACTATCTTTTTTTTTTTTTTTTTTTTTTTTAATTTACTGTTTACTGGACAACACACACAGGTTTCCTTCTGCCATATGAAACGTAACCATAGCTTGTCATCACGATAAAAACCTCACACATACACACACCATACCACTCAGTCATACATTCCGTTAAAAACACTATGTACATATTTACACTATCTACATTCCCAGGCAGTTAAATCATTTGTCAACTGTGATTAAAAAAGTGCTCAATCCGTTTCAAACTCCGTGTTAACCCTATTGCATGTGCCAAACTCATTCAGCCCGTCATACACAACCCTCTAGCGCTTTCAACATGCACTGTCATCCTCAGGAGGCAGATGTGTCTCACTGAAGCAGATGTCTCTCACTGAGGCAGATGTGGCACATGCAATAGGGTTAACACGAAGTTTGAAATGGATTGAGCACTTTTTTAATCACAGTTGGCAAATGGTTTAACTGCCTGGGAATGTAGATAGTGTAAATATGTACATAGTGTTTTTAACGGAATGTATGAATGAGTGGTATGGTGTGTGTATGTGTGAGGTTTTTATCGTGATGACGAGCTATGGTTACGTTTCATATGGCAGAAGGAAACCTGCGTATGTTGTCCAGTAAATTAAAAAAAAAAAAAAAAAGATAGTAAGATGTTTCATCCCCGGAAGAAGGAAAGTCATAGGAAAGGAGTCAGTTCAACCTCAGAAAGCCAACAACAATATAATTGACGTGCTTGAAGTGTTACAAGATAAAAAATGACCAAGATCTTTCGGGTAAGTGAATGGTTGTTTTTATAGTATATCATTAATGAATTGCAAGTAAATATACGCACTTTGCTGGTGACTGATACCTAAAAAGGGCAAATATTATTATTGCAATATGATGATCAGTGAGAGCAGACGCACTGCCCGTTAACTGAAATAATTCAGAGCGACCTCAGTGAAGTGCAAAATCTCTAATATCCTGAATAATTTACAATGTTTGATGACATGTGTTTTCCCTAGATCTGGTTCTACCCCCCTTCAATTTGATGCCTCAAATTTTTTGTTAAGATCTTCAATACAAGGCTTGGTCGCAACATCATTGTCAATGTTTACATAATCCTTTGCACTGACGATTATAAAACTGGCTCTGTTTAGTGCTACATGCAGATCAACAGTGCTTTTACCACACACATCTGGTAAATCCTTCAAAGGAAATTTCACTTTCTTGAAACATGACTTAGTAATCATTTCAGATGATACCTAGCATGATGCTTTTGCAAGCCATACAATAACATCAAGAAATAATAGTTACGGACTTCATTATTTTGCTACAAGAGTATGCAGATTACATATTCCCAAAAAGTGACTTCACAACAAGTTTCCAATAATGAATTTTGAAGCATCAAATAATTTCTTGATCCACTGGCTATATTTGGCAGAAACCACATAAGTTTTGCATTTGATAGGTCAAGATAAAGATAGCGTGTTGCATTATACAAAAATAAATGGGGAATGTCTGTTAAGTCTTGTCATCTTTCAATTGGTTGGTTGGTATATTTTTATGGCGCAAGGGCCATGTTTGGCCAAAGAGCGCCAGACACAAGACAAACAAACTGTATTAAAAACGTGGTATAAAGCTTAAAATCTGGCTGATCAAGTAAAACTGAACAATGAGAATAATGGAAGGGCTAAAAAGACAATGAAACAAACAGTATTAAAAACATGGTACAATGATTAAAATCTAGCTGATTCAGTAAAACTGAGAAATGAGAATGATGATAGGGCTAAAATCTAGATACATTTAAAAAAGTCAATTTGTTTAAAAAATGAAAAAAACAGCAACAGTATTGCAGTGGTCATTTAGGAGCCGCTGCAGTGTAGCGGCGTCCTCGGTCAACAAATGAGAATGAAAGAAATGAAAATGCACATCACGAAAACGAAAGCAACTACACAAAAGATGAGTGACAGTGAGTCGGCAATTGCACATCTCACACATCGGCGCAGTGTCGCAACACAGCAAAAAGCAGTGAGTTAAACGACAATGTCCAATGCGGAGACGCGCAAGCACCACTTCCTCCCTACGGTTCCGACAATATGAGGATTTCCAGATTCCAAGAACAGGTTTAATACAATACAGTTTATTTTCCACCTCTTGGTCCCACAGACCCTGCCACGTTTGCTTGATATGGTCGTGAACAAGAAAGCAGAAATCCCGGTGAAACAGTGGCAAGGGTGTGACGACCAGAGAGGAAGCAGTTCTAGCAGCCGCATCAGCACACTCGTTACCCGAGATTCCAACATGCCCAAGAATCCAACAAAATTGTATCTGGACACCGGCCTCGAGCAAAGAACGAAGAAGCCTTCGTGCGTTAAAAAGAAAAGGGTGGTCACAACAGCCCAATGATTACACTGACTGTACAACACTTAAAGAATCAGTGTAGAGCACAGCCCGTTGATGAGAGCCCAACTGAACATAAAGTAGTGCAAAATACACAGCATGCACCTCCGCTGAAAACACCGTGGCCTCAGCTGGGATCCGCGCAACAGAGACGTCATCAACACAAAGAGCCGCGGATCCAACGACTCCATGCATCTTGGAGCCATCAGTGAAAATGGGAGTGTAGTCAGAATTGAGGGTACGGTGTTCAGCGAAGAGCTGCTGGTACATTGACGTAGGAGTTGAGGATTTATCGAAAGATGTAAAGGAGGTATCAACCATGACACCACATGGGTGCCATGGAGGACCCCCAAAGCCCCTGGTCTCTCCAATAAGTAACAAGTTGAGCCCTGCATCACAAGCTACGGCCGCCATATGAAGACCGAAGGTTGGAATGCACGAGGGCCAGTTTTCAAATAAATGAGCATCCTGAGGATGGAAAACAGCATCGTACAAAGGATGGTCTGGAAGAGATCAAAGTTTCAAGTAGAATTGAACAGACAGCTGCAGACGGCGCAATTCAAGCGATGGTTCGTTCGCGTCAGCGTAAAGGCCGGGAATCGGAGATGTTCGAAATGCTCCCATACAAAGACGCACTGCTTGATGGTGAATAGTATCCCAAAGACCGAAGAACGGAACAACGAGCAGAGCCATACACGATACAACCATAATCCAGTTTTGACCGTATTAGAGAATGGTAAATGCGACACAAAGAGATCCTGTCTACACCCCACGAAAGGATCTTCAGAATAGACAGAGAATGCAGACAGGAAATCTTGAGCCGCCGAACGTGCGCACGGTCGACGGTAAGTCCAAGGAACTTGGTCTCCGGCAAAACTGGTATGGCTGCACGGTCTAAATACAGTTCTGGGTCAGGATGGAGGCCGCGCCTCCGGCAGGAATGGACACATGCTGTCTTGTCGGGAGAAAGAACGAAGCCATTGCTATTCGGCGCTTTAAAGATCTGGTTAATCGCAGACTGCAACTGCCTTTCAATAAAATTCATGCTTGATGACGTGCAGAAAATGTGCAAGTCACCAACATAAACAGTAGCCGAAACCGCAGGAGGAAGATTTGTAAAAAGACAATTAATGCGGAGGACGAACAATGTGACAGATAAAATGCAACCTTGAGGAGCACCTTGTTGTCGATGGAACGGTGCCAAGAGCATCGTACCCAGGCGCACCTGGAACACCCGATTGCAAGGAAAATTAACGATGGATGTCGGAAGATTTCCTCGCAATCCGCATGCGTGGAGGTCACGGATAATGTGGGGCCGCCACGCTCAATCCTAGGATTTTTCAATATCAAAGAAAACGGACACCAGGTGCTGCCTACGCACGAACACCTCGCGCACTGATGTCTCAAGGTGCAGGTGATGATCGTGAGGTGAACGATGACGGCGAAAGCCACTTTGTGATGATGAAAGTACTTGATGATGTTCTAAAAAATGAATTAACCTGGAATTAACCATGCGCTCAAGATCTTTACACAGACAGCTAGTGAGAGCAATTGGACGATAACTAGAGGGAGACTTAGGATCCTTGCCAGGTTTGGGAGAAGGCAGAACAAAAGCTTTTCGCCAAGATTCCGGGAAACTGTGCTCCAACCAAATGCGATTGTACAGGATTAAAAGATTCTCGAGAGATGACTGCGAGAGATGACGGAGCATGTCATAGTGGATGCCATCGGGACCGACAGATGTAGCGCCGGACCGATGCAGAGCCCCCTGAGTTCAACCATGCTGAAGCGGGAGTTATATCCAGTGTCGTGAAAAGGCGCAAAGGAGATTCTCTGGCTACCACAGTGGATTTAATTCTTTGAACAGAAGAAGGATACGCCAGGTCACTCGACACGGAGGCAAACGCCTCCCCCAAACAATCAGCAATCTCTCCGACTTCAGCATATGTGCAGCCGTTACGCTTGAGAATGGAGATCTGGTGAGAGCTGTAGTTACCCCGGATCTTACGAATCTTGTCCCACACACTTTTCGAACTGGCACGTGAAATGAGAGATGAAACATACTGAATCCAAGACTCCCTCTTGCTACGTCGACACACCAACTCAGCATAGGATTTTGCTCGTTAAAATGTAACGAGATTGGCATCGGTTGGATAACACCGAAACGTAGACCAGGCCTTATGTTGAGCTCTCCTAGCTGCTGCGCATTCAGAGGTCTACCAAGGCTTCAGACTTCTGGGAAGCATCGTAGATGTTTTTAGTATAGAAGAATCAGCTGCCTGAAGAATGCAATTTGTGACTTCAAGAACAGCTGCATCGATTGACTCTTAGGTCACCATGGTAGAAGATATCACTGCTGACGATGTGAAGACCTCCCATCTGGTACGCTCCATCCTTCACCGAGGAGGGCGGGAGGCAGAAAATGGCATGTTCGCATGACGCGAGAGCACAATTGGAAAATGGTCGCTCCCATGGAGGTCATTACACACCATCCACAACCAGTCAGCAATAATCGATGGTGATCCCAAGGTCAAATCGATCGCACTGAAGGATCTCGTAGGATCATGGGAGTATGTGTGAGCACCGGTGTTAAAAAGGCACAAAGAAGCCGAGGACAGAAGAGACTCTATGTGACGACCTCATGTGCTGATGCTGACACTACCCCACAAATGATGATGGGCATTGAAGTCACCCAGTAGAAGAAAGGGTGAAGGCAGCTGATCAACCAAGATCTCCAGAACAGAGACGCTCACGTTCTCATCCTTCGGCAGATAGACACTGCAGACAGTAAGAGGAACAGGCACAGATATGCGAACCGCCACGGCCTGCAAAGTTGTGGATATCCTAGCGGAAGACACCGGAACACTGTGAGGGACAAGAATAGCGACTCCCCAACAGGTGATGTCTCCCGATACTTTATCTGTCCGATACGCACTGTAGCCTCGAACTAAAAGCGGGTCTGATGGTTTAAGTTTTGTTTCCTGTAAACAAAGGCACACCGGAGAGTACAACGAAAGCAGATGTTTCACGTCATCAAAACTCGTCTGAAAACCTCGACAGTTCCACTGAATGATTGAAGCCATGGTTAAAAGTGAAATGAAAAAGGAAATGCTCAAACGAGGTCAGGCTCCATCTCCTCTGATGAGGGTTCCCCCAGATCTGGGGGCGTGTGACCAGGGGCCAAGATGGGAGCATGCTTTGTCCCAAGTGTTTTAACGAGATGTGCTCTCCGTTGAGTCGTTTGCTGAGATTTTTTATGAGAAGAAACGTTGTTGTTGTACTTTGCTTTGGTGTTTTTGCAAGAAGTGGCCTGAGTTCCCTTGCTGGTGGTGGGGTGAGTATGCTTCGGCAAAGTGGTGGGTGCCGCTTTCAGTCCCCTAGCTCGAGACTGGAGTGCCTCCAGCCCAGCTGCGATGATATCATCCAGCTTGTATGAACATTTAGGGGGGATCTGAATGTCGGTTTGAATGGCAACCATAGATTTGGCAACCACCACTGATGCATAAGATCGCCGATCAGAAGAAACAGGAACTACTCTCCTTCTGGCCTCAGGATAGGAAATATTTTCCACCGTCTTTAGCCTTTGAATTTCTTTCTCCTCCTTCCACTTGGGACAATCTTTGGCTGATGCCGAGTGTGAACCCTTGCAATTCACGCAAAACTCGACCTCGGCCACACATTCTGGTAAAAGATGATCTGTGGCACCACAGGGTCCACACCTAGGATTGCTCCTGCACGACTGCTGAGAATGGCCGTACGACTGACACCTAAAACATCTCAACGGATTAGGGATGTACGGACGTACCTCAAGGTGAAGATACCCTGCCTTGATGGACATAGGCAGGAAAGGGCTGTCAAATGTTAAAATGATGTTGCGGGATGGGACGAACTGCCCATTCCGCCTAACGAGAATACGCCGCACACCCGTAATGTGTTGACTCCTCAGTTCTTCAAGTAGTTCATCCTCAGTACACTCAATCAGGTCCTGAGAGGAGACACCTTGAGATGAATTTAGGTATCCGTGTGGTGTTATTTTGACCGGAGTCTCAAGCAGCATGGTGGCGTTAAGAAGTGTGGAACTGTAGGCTACAGTGGACATCTCTACAAGAAGATCTCCAGATTGGAGCTTCTTTACGCTCTTAGGAGAGCTTGCTATAGACTGAAGTGCTTTATTTATCCAAAATGGACTTTTGGCACTCAAAGGCTTTGAAGGGTCCAATGAGTGCACAAAAAGAAATGAGCCTTAGAAGAATCAGGCACATGCTTTTTGGTGGAAGGAGCTAAGCCTTCCTCCATACCTCTTTTGGTTTTTGTTTCGTGGGAAACAGAATTGAGAGCCATGGAAAATATTTAGAATTCATCCGCCGACTTCCCCACCCACAATCGAGTCCAACAAGGGAGAGCCGGAGGTCCGCAAGCCAAAGAGGACGCAGGACACGGCTCCAGGGATAGAAAGCGGATATAGCAAGTTGATAGGGCAGACATGCGCTCGGCGTGCATCCAGACTTTCCCATGCCTGGGGAACAGCCCTTTGGCATGCCCACCCTATCCCAGACTCACCCTGTCGTACGAGACGACAAGCCGTTAGAGGTCTGTGCTCCTCTCGGCCACAGACCTCATGGACTAGGAGTGGGTTAGTTCTTAGCCGCCCGTTTAGGGTGAAGCAGGGGGCAAAGAGGAGTGTTGGCAACTGGCGACAACAACACCCTGGCATCTAGAAACCTCAGCCTCCAGCATCCCCTTTTTCACCTTACGGGTCACTGCACACGGCAAACGTGCAGGTAGGTCTAGCTAACCAGCTCGGAAAAACAAAGAAAGGAACATAAAATGGAAATGACAGAAAAGAAAAAGAGAAACTAAAATCCTGCGCTGGAGCATAATCACAACCTCAGCAGCCTACAACTGAGGCGGGTACGTGTCAAGAGAACAACAAAAAACATAATAAGGGAAATTCATCATAAAGTACATGTCGGCTCGGGCTGTGGGGTCGCCACTCCCCAGCAGCTAGATGAACAGCTGTCCCTTCGGTGATGTTATTGTACAAAACGAGTTAGCAAGATTTTTCCGTCACATGGTGGGCTCGGGCCGTGGGGGCGCTACTCCCCAAATAACTGGTAAAACCAGTTATCCCAGTGCGGGGCATCTTTCAATTGAAACTTGTTAGCCACTCAGCCATAATTTGAGCTGTCATCCAGGCTTTCTTGTTCGATTTCCACTTAACAAGAAGCTGTTTTAGATCCAAGTTATTGAAGCATCATGGTTAGGTGGCTTTGACAATCACTAAAGGTTTTTCCATCTCCTCAGACATAAACACCCAAAGAAAAATTATAAGGTGTTCCTTAGAAGTTTTTCCACCAGTTCAGGTTTCACCAAAATAGTATAACTATATTAAAGATCCAAATTTTTTGGCATAGAATAGAAATAAAACTTTCCAAGTTTTTGCACACCAACCAGATGGCTTTTTCAAGAAAGGTAGACAGCTAACTGCAAACTGGATAATAGATATTTTCTGCATTCAAATTGTTGAAATGTTCTATTATCCAGTTTGCAGTTAGCTGTTTACCTTTCTTGAAAAACCCATCTGGTTGATGTGCGAAAACATGGAAAGTTTTATTTCTATTCTATGCCAAGAAATTTGGATCTTTAGTGTAGTTATACTATTTTGAGTATAATTGGTATACAGTTCCTACTTGTTAATTACAGGCTGCACCTTTCAAACACAAAATTTTATTCGGCAGTGCCCAGAAAAAAAACGAAAAAAAAACAAAAAAACAGTTTCATCTACATTAGCAATGTTTTGTGGCTCATAGCCTTCAACAAATGTTGATAAATTTCACTTCTAATCCGAAACTGTTTTCTCATTAGCATCTGCCACTTCACCACAAATTTCCTTAAACAAAATGTTGTGCCTCTTTCGAAAACTCTCATGGAACTCTTTTCCAAGCATTTTGGCTATTGGGTTGTCAGAAAAGTCATGACGTATTTTGGCACCCGATGGCGGTTGGGTAGTTTTGGAAGTACTAGAGGCATGTGCAGCTCTGTTATCGCTATGGCATTCAACAGGAGCCAGTTCTAGCTGCAGTCTAAAAGGAATAGTGAGTGATTTGGTTGATTTGCGGAGATTTGACATCAAGTTGAAGATGGAAGACCAAACTGTGCATTTTCCCCATATTTTACTGTTTTACTTCCGTAAAGGGAAGAACGCGCGTCAAGCTTGTGAAAAGTTGCGTAAAGTGTACGGTGATAATGCTCTCTCTACAAGAACGTCAGTGCCAGCGGTGGTTCGCAAAATTCCGTGCTGGTGATTTTGACCTCAACGATGCTCCTCGGTCGGGGAGGCCCACCGAGGTTGATGACGACCAAATCAAGGCATTGATCGAGTCAAACGCACGTTACACGACACGAGAGATTGCAGACGCATTGCACATCCATTATTCAAGCGTTCACGACCACTTGAAGAAGCTGGGATACGTAAGCAAGCTCGATGTGTGGGTTCCTCATAAACTCAAAGAAGCTCAATTGACAGCGCGTATAAACATCTGTGATATGCTAATTAAACGTGAGGAAAACGATCCTTTTTTGAAGCGACTGATAACTGGTGACAAAAAGTGGATTGTGTACAACAATGTGCTGCGCAAACAGTCTTTGTCCCGACGTGCTGCTTCGCCTGAAACGAAATCCAAAGCAGACATTCATCGGCGGAAGGTTCTGGTCTCAGTGTGGGGGGATTTTAAAGGTGTCGTGTTTTTCGAGCTCCTACCACGGAACCAAACAATCAATTCAAATGTGTACTGTCTGCAAATGGACAGTTAACGAATCCACTATCCAGAAACGTCCAGAGCTCGTTCATCGTAAAGGTGTTGTGTTCCATCACGACAACGCGAGACTACACACGAGTTTGATCACCCGACAAAAATTATTGGAGCTTGGGTGGGATGTGTTGCCACACCCAGAATACTCGCCTGACCTTGCGCCGTCAGACTTCCACTTGTTTTGCTCTCTTCAACAGTCCTTGTGTGGTATAACGTTCAATTCAGATGAAGCTGTAAATCAACACCTTGTACAGTTTTCCGCCACGAAAAACAGGTCCTTCTATGAACTAGGCATTCTGCAGCTCACAGAAAGATGGCAAAAGGTTATCGAACAAAGCGGGCATTATATCATTGATTGATCTTTGTTCTTTTCTAGCAATAAATGACCTTTGCAAAACATGGCTAAAATACGTCATGACTTTTCCGACAATCCAATACATCTCTTACTTGTGTTTGCAGCACAGGACCTGAAATCGGCAAATTTCTCACTCTAGCACTAATGAAACCCTCCCAGACAATGTTATTCAACTCTTCACTTCCAGTTTTTTGTGTTTTCTCTTTGTTGAACTGTTACCTTTATGCCACTGCCCAGTTATGTCTTTTCATTTTAAAATGTCATAAATTGGTAGTTTTTCAGCTAAATGCTTGACACTCGCACTTTCAAGCATACACAATGCTCTTGAATTGAAAACAAATGCCGCCTCCTGCACGATACACTTTAATGATAAAAAACTATGTACAATTAAAATAAATGTGTTTAAGAACTTTCAACACCACAACAGCATCATCATCAGAAACAGTGCAGCAGTGAGCACAGAAGTGAGTAGCCTATATACTTTGCAAGACACATAGCAGTTAATGCGCATGTGCAATAATCGGCAAAGTCCAAGTTAAGTTCAGTGGGTACAAGCATAGTTGGTGGGCGTAACCTGGCCCAAAAGTGTTCTCCAAGGTAGGGGGATAAAAACAGGGGTTCGTCAATGGTGAAAGATGCTGTAACGATGAACCCCCTGTTTTTATCCCCCTACCTTGGAGAACACTTTTGGGCCAGGTTACGCCCACCAACTATGCTTGTACCCACTGAACTTAACTTGGACTTTGCCGATTATTGCACATGCGCATTAACTGCTATGTGTCTTGCAAAGTATATAGGCTACTCACTTCTGTGCTCACTGCTGCACTGTTTCTGATGATGACGCCGTTGTGGTGTTGAAAGTTCTTAAACACATTTATTTTAATTGTACATAGTTTTTTATCATTAAAGTGTATCGTGCAGGAGACGGCATTTGTTTTCAATTCAAGAGCTTTTGGTGCACGAGTTAATTTCTTCATACACAATGCTAAAACATTGTAGAAAAAGTGCAAAGAATATCAATTATTGTACCTATGATAAACGATAACATTTTAAACTCATTTAGCATTCTTTACAGAAGCACACACATGTATACATTCACGGCAATAATAATGACCTTTGGTACATAAGACGGGATTTTGACAACAAATGTTTTGGGAAAAAAGTGTGTTTCATATTCCAAAAAATAAGGTATATGCCTTTCATGTACAAAGGAAGCCGAATGTAAACATGTTCAGTTATAGCTCAGGTGCGATCGTACCATTCAAACAATCGCCTGTAGCTTAGGGCTCAAAGCATTCAGATCTCTATAACACAGTTATTGCCTTGTCCCCATATACATGTGTTTTAACAGGCTTCTGCTGTATTTGTGAAGAATTACATTCCCCCTGGGGATTTACTTGTTTCTGTGATCTCAAACACTGGAGATATATGACCTTTTCTGTACATACATACCTGCCAACATTGGCGAGAGCCATCTCTTTGTGAAAAAGAAATACGCACCACAACAAAATGTTACAACAAACAAGGACACTAATGAAACAAATTGAACATGTGCAAAGCACAAAGTTGATTCCCCGGGCGAGGGTACAATAGGTAACATTGTGAGATTTAAGCTCGAAACTTCCACCAGTAAAAATCAGTCAGATACGTTAAGAATTCCACAGTGCTTGACAGATGGGAAATCCAAGCAAATGAACGTGCAGTGTGGGAAACTCCACTTACTATATGATCATACTACCTCTGAAATTGAAGTTTATGACAAGATGAGACCAAAGAAGAAAGAGGGGGGGGAGTTGAACATTTTAACTGGGTGAAAAATGAAAACACACAGCAGGAATACAGACTACTGCGAGTTTGTCTTTTGTTGACTGCAGATGCACGGCATCCTTTGCTTAATTTTTCCTTCTGCTGGTATTTTTCTCTCTCCCTATTTCTTCATTGTCACTTTTCTTTCTTTTTTTTTGCCCTCTGATAACAATTTCTCCCATCATGCTGAAAGAACTTTCAGCCCGAGGACCATGAATGAATGATATCAAAGCTTTAGCTATTTAAGGTAAATGGTGTAAGTTGGAGAATATTAATACTTTTGAACACCAAGCATCAATCTTTACAAATTTCCAACTTCGTCACTTCCATTTTCGGGAATTTCTCCTTGCCAAGCTTAAATGCAAAAACTTACTGACTTCCGGTTTTTTTCAAATTGAAATGCAAATATTTATGCAGTAAAATGTTATTTAACAATAATACTAGTAGACAGAGAAACTACAATTGCAGATAAAATCTTAACTCCGTCGGCCTTCTGTTTTAGAAAGTTTCATAAATGGAATTCCATCCTCCAACGAACATCCCCCCCCCCAACATTTCTGTTCCCTTGTGCTTCAAGATTTCTGTTTGTTGTTTTTTCTGTTGAAAAAGAAAATGACAAAAAAGCGAATTCCGTGAATCTGCTTAAGAATCTCGTACGTATATCATAAAAATAATAGCAAAATAAAAAATAAAAAAATAAAAAAAATGAAAATTCGTAGAATCCATAGTTTTGACAGTAAGTTCTGTAGTTAGACAACTAAATCCATAGAAATTACAGACATTCCGTAGTAGTTGGCAGGTATGTACATGAATGAGAAATGGTCATCTATACTACAACAAAGCAGGAATTGCTTCAGCTAGAGAACATCCAGAAATTGTTTGGATTCCTAAGTTTCAGTTGCTTAGAACTTCATTGTCCTGGGTAGTGTAGTGGTAGCATGCTAAAACGTAAATCAGGAGATGCGGTTTCAAATCCCATTTCAGGTTGATGTAATTTTCTAGTTCTCTGAAGGCTGGTTAGTGGCTACATGGGAAACAATCAAAATGTGTGGCATCTATGTGTCAAACAACGATAAGTATTTTATGCTTGGGCTTTGTAGTGCGAGTGTTCTCAAATATTGGGAATATGTTGGCCATGGCTTGACTACAGCATCATCTAGTATCAGGGGTTTTTTTTGTTTTTTTTTTTTAAATATGTTTCAGATGTTGTAGTGAGACCAAATGTTGTGTAAATGTATTTTATGGGTATGAAAATAAATAGTGTGTTCATGTTGGTTATGGTTGTGAACAGGGCTTGACAAATCCTGGGCGCCTAAAATTCAGGCTCTGGTGCCTAATTTTCTTCTTACTTGAGATATTGTAATTTGCAGTAAATACTGTAATTTCTGTTGTATCATAGATTATCTATTAAAAAGTCATAAATTTAATTATTGCGGACACCGGTAAAGAAATAAAAAGAAAAAGAATAAAAACGGTGCAGTGTTTTAAAAAGTCTGTGAGGTAATTGTCAGGAGAGGTGGTTTTATTGGGAAAGTACCGAAAATGCGTTAACAGAAAAAATGTTACATAACAGCGAGATAAAAGACCGCAAAGAGATTGCAAAAATATATATGCTTTTGAATAAATAAATCCAGCGCTCTTTCCACGTTAAGCAACGCACAGCAACCGAAAAATAGTTATTCGGCCACCGTCAAGGAATTGAACCCCGAATCTCTCGATATCTAGCTGAGCGCGTTAGACTCGCACCACAGCGGCCAACAATTCACAGCGTTATGTGTGTTTTTCTTTCTCAGTCACCATCTGACATCACAAATCCGTACGATGGGCTCAGCTACTGAAACGTCTCCATCTGGTGGGTATTAACAGCACTGGCTATATATTAATTATAGCAATTAAATCCAAGGGCATGATCCAAAGTGAAAATCCTCTAAATATGTGGCATCAGTTGAATAAATAAATCCATCGCTCTTTCCACGTTAAGCAACGTACACCAACCAAAAAATTGTTATTCGGCCGCCGTCGGGGAATGGAACCCTGAATCTCTCGATATCTAGCCGAGCACGTTAGCCTTACACCACAGCAGCCAACAATTCACGGTGCTATGTGTGTTTTTCTTTTCAGTCAGCATCTGACATCATAAATCCATATGATGGGCACAGCTACATACGTATTTTTACTGAGAAGTATTTCGACAGAAAATATGACGCAAGGAAGGGGTTACTATTTGTGCATGCAGAAGCGTATGTGGTGTGTGAATTCGTGATTCTCGGGAATCCCGCAGAGCTATTCCGTACCATGTAACCATTCTGCGAATCGTATTGCCCAGTTTTGGTGCACTAATTGTATTAGTTAAGGATTTTTTTTTTTCTGTATTCATTTGAAACACATTTAGAAATAAGACAATGCTATGGACTGTCCGCGATTTCAACGGATTTTTCAATGTTTTCAACAGATTTTTCAATGTAACTAACGAACTACGGTAATGCTACAACAGCTAGCCATTTTAGTTATTTATTTACTTAAAAAACACAAAAGTACTTCAAAAAGACAGTTACTTTTTAAATAAGACGATCATTTCTTTCTTACATCTTTTGATTTCTAAGTCGGTTCTGTGAACCACAGTTTTCTGTCGGAAAGTACGATTCACGATTAACATGATAGGTGTGGATATATATACGACTGTCATACATGCAATTACTACAGAATGTCTGTAGTTTCAACGGATTTAGCTGTCTGACTACGGAACTCACTCTTGAAACAACGGATTCTACGAATTTTTGTTTTCTTTAAAAAACAAAGTTGTTTTGCTATTATTTTATGATATACATAAGATTCTTAAGCGGATTAGCGAAATTCTCCCGGTTTTTTTTTTTTTTTTGTCATCATTTAGATTGTTCTCAAGATTGATGCAAAACTGAAGAGAATTTGGACGGGGGAGGGGGGGGGCATTTTTCACCAGGGGATGGTATTTTGTGTTTCAAAACTTTCAAAAATAGTTAAATGGAGTAAAAATAATTTGCCCTAATCGTAATTTTTCCTCTCCAGATGTTGCGCTTTTGTCTAGTATTCTTGTTAAATATCATTTTATGGCATATATGTTCGTATTTCAGCTTGAAACTGTAGGCAAAAATTTGCGGAAATGAAGTTAGACACCGCAAAAATTTCCTCCTAATCTTCAGGCATGTGATTCCTCTGCGAATTCGAAAAATTCTGCCTTTTTCGTTATTTTGGCCATTCAGGAGATAGATGCACAAGTAAACAGAATTTGGGGTCAGAGGGCGGAATTCCATCTTCTTTACAAAACTTTCGGAAATGGAAAGTCAACAGAGTTCAGATTTTTTCCATAATCGTAATTTCTTTTTTCTTTTTTGCGACGTTGTATCTGTCTAGTATTTTTAACTATAAATCTACTGCATAAATTTTTGTATTTCAGCTTGAAAATAGGAGAAAATTTTCCAAAACCAGAAGTCGGATGGATTTCCCATAATCGCTAACCCCCTTCCCCCCATGTTCCCACTCTCCAGCTGTTAAATATCCCCCGCCCCATAAGTTTTTGCATTTAATCCTGATAAGGGAAAAAGGTAATGCCCGAAAAAAGAAGTGACGAAGTTGGAAAATTTGTAAAAATTGATGCATGGTGTTCAAAAGCATAAATATTCGCAAAGTTAAACCATTTATCTGAAATATTTGAAGCTTTGATATCATGTGCTCATGGTCCTCATGCTGATGGTTGTTATCAAAGGGCATAAAAACCAAGAAAGAAAGAAAAGTGACAATGAAGAAGTAGGGAGAGAATCATATCAGCAGAAAGAAAAATTAAGCAATGGATGCTGTGCAGTTGCAGAATGAACAAAAGACAAACTGACAGCAGTCTGCATTCTTGCTGTGTGTTTTGATTTTTCACCAGCTAACATGTTCAGCTTTTTTCTCCCCTTCTTTGGTCTCATCTTGTCTTAAACTGCAATTTTAGAGGCAGCATGATCATATGTGGTAAGTGGAGGTTCGTGCACTGCGCATTCACTTGCTTGGATTTCCTGTCTGTCAAGCATCGTGGAATTCAGAATGCATCTTATCGGTTTTTCTGGTGGAAGTTTAAAACTTAAATCTCACAATCATGCCCTCGCCAGGGAATGAACTTTGTGTTTCGCACGTGTTAAGTTTGTTTCGTTAGAGTCCTTGTTTTTGCTGTAACATTTTGTTGGGGTGCATATTTGTTTTTTAAAAAGAGAGATCATTTCATAAAATAGAGTATGTATGCCATATAATACTTGTTCAGGGTTCGTACTCTTTTGGGGGGAAAAAATTCAAGGACTTTCCAGGCCTTTTCTAGGCCATATACAAAAAATTCCAGGATGGTTACTACGTTTTACAGTATCATGCTCAAATTAGTTTTTAAAAGCAATTTCAGTTTTAAGTAATAAAAATGATGAAAGATGCAAATGGATGAGTGTGCTTTTTTACCCATTACATTTCTTTTTAATGTTTTTAATTGGCGAATTACCCAATAATGCTAAATTGAATCATGATGCAATTACCACAAGGCTATTCAGAAAATCCTTTACCTCAATCAGAAAATGATTAATTCAATCAGTCATTTTAGCTGCATCACTATTCTGCACTATCTTCCATGTAATCAGACTATTATTGATAACAACTGAAATTATTATAAAATAAAGTGAGGGCAGATTCAGAATTTAAGAATGGGGAGGGCGCACGTCTAACAGAGGACTAGTAAAAAAATCTGAGATTTATTTCCTCCAAAAAAACATGGAGGACCCATAAGGGGGAGATGGGGTGCTTGCCTGTCAGAATACATCACAAACAGCAGTTCTGAAGTACTGCTGTGTGGATCACTGAAGTTCGGGCCAATGTAAGACAAAACGTGGAGTTGCAAATCCATAAGTGAAAAAGTGTGATGTCTGAAAACAAGAAACGTGAGACAAAGCAAAGCACTTATCTACTTACTCAACCCCCCCCCCCTTTTTTTTTTTGAAATGGGGCATGTGCCTGTTATGCCCACAGGTGGATTCTAGCTCTGATAAAAAGTGTTTCCATACATGGGAATGATTTTTTTTTTTAACTGGTGGCTGCATATTGGGATGTGACTTTTGAAGCCACTGGTGGCTGCATATTGGGATGTGACTTTTGAAGGCAATGAAAATCTTATTACTAGACAGAATATGTTCCAGACTTGAGGAAAATTTCCCCCAATTGTAGTACAGTTATGTTAAATCAAAAAGCATAAGCCACGGAATCACTATGCACCTCAAGAAATGATTCGGGAGTGGACGATCATAGAAAGGTGAACCAATAGAGTTTAAAACAGAAAGTGTAATTTTAGGAACATGGCAACAAATTTCAAATAAGTTTCATCATAGAAGTCAGAAAGTTCTGGCCCACCACCCAACCCAAAAGAATCTAACCACCTTTATGTCTACCAGTACACTTGCCTCATATTACTTTCCAAAAATTATTTTTCATATCAAACAAGATTGCCTCAATTTACTTTTATTTTTTTAAATCAAAATCACTGCTAAACTAAATTTATGAAGTGCTACCCCAAAATGTGGAACTAGCTAAACTATTTATAAAAACCTTAAACATAAAACAATTTCAGTTTTTTATTGGTATAAATTAGGATATTCTTAAGTATTTTACATAAATGAAAAATGATGAGCATAAGGAATCTCTACCTCCAGTTAAGCTTCAATCATAACCAGAATCAGAATAACCACTTTTGGTTCAACTCCCAAAACATAAGACAATTATATGAATTAAGTTTTTAAAAGCTTTTTTAAAAAAATTGGAAGTTTGTCAGTTATATAAACCAAAATCTGATCAATGCATTAAGGACAATTGATTGAATTGTTTTGGCCACAAATTCATAGTAAAATGTACAGCAAAAATATGTTTTAGGAGCCCATGAGTATTTACTGTACAAGTATATAAAAGGTTTTATATTACTGACCAAAGTTTTAGTCCAATAAGAAGCCCAATTGTGGAAGTTAGTTGCAGAAAGTTATAAGTTTTTGGAACAGAAGAGTTCATTAGTCTATTTACATGAACTTCATATGAAAAACACTAAATAATTATGAAGATAAAAGATCAAAACTGGTTTGAAGTTCAACATGCTTCAAAGAAAAAAAAGTTCATTTCTATTGTAAATTATACAAATATAAAATTTTTATGTTTTAGTATTAATTCTCTATATGCTTGGAAGATACCACAAATATGGAGTATCAATGGATGGTTATACAGATTTAAGATTGCTGACTTTGGTTTCAAGTTCCATATCCATTTTTTTAAGTACTGCTCTTTTCTCATGAGCAGTTTTTCTAAAGCTATTAGATTTTACAATGTATGTATTGTTATTTGTAGTTTCAGCTTTTAAAGCTAAATCATCAGCAGAGTTAAGTAATTCTTTGACTTCTCCTTCAATGAGTTTCCTTTTCTTTTTTATGCTATCAATTTCATCTAAAATAGCTTTCCTTTTTCCACATATGGCTGCTTTTTCCTTTTCTTTGGACTTATCATCCAAATAATGTATGTATTTTTGCCTTGCAGCTCCAACTGATAACAGAAGGGATTTTGAGATATTTACCTTATCAATACCACCTACATAGGATATATGATCATAAATAATTCTCTGTGCTACAATTGACTCCTCTCTCATGTTTTCTACAATGAGCTCCTTATTGACTGAAAAACCCCTCTCAACAGAAGCTTGCCCATGTGACAACAGTAAAAGTTTCACAACTTTCCACAGTTCACTAAAAGCTTTAGTAGAAGACATGTACTCATACAATAATGTGTCTACTTTTTGTTGTTTATCTTCTGGATCAAAAAAGTTTATGAATGAAGATTTTACTGCTGCAACACTTGTCACAAATTCCTTAAACTGCCATATTACACCATCACATAATTCTGGTTGTATTCTATGAGCATCAACAAGAAGTGTGAGAATGAATGTTAGATTCTTAATACAAGTCTCACTATTTTTTGACATCAACCGAGGATCTAAACACTTCATGTGGCGAACAAGGGAGTACTTAAGTGGATTTTTTTCCAATAGCTTCACAACTAGCTTTTGCAAAAATATTCGGCATTCCATTCTAAACTCCATAAGTTTGCGTTCACTAATGTTCTTAGCACTTAATTCTTTCAATACCTTCTCTGTTTGAAACCTAACATCAATTTCTTTATAGTGACAACACTGAGATGCATCTGTAAGGTCTACTTGTAACAGCTTAAAGGCAGAGTTAGCTTCTGCCATTACGGTTCTTTTAACAAAGCGATTCATCATATTTCTTAGCATCTTTTCAAGATCTGTGGCCATAAAAGGCATCATTGGCTTATCTGACTGATATGCCTTGAGAAATGGTACCAGCTGTTTTGAAACTGAATTGAAGAAATGCAGTTTAGCCAAAACAAAAGGATCTTTAGTGAAAGTTTTGATAGCATCAAATGATACAGTGTGGGGATTCTTGATGCACTTCTTTTCAACTTGGTTAACATAATTTTCAATGTCTGCCCAAATTTCTAATGCTCGCTCGCAGGCAGGAGTATTTTCTAGCCACCTGTGTGGGCAGAATTTTAATGGCATCTTACTGGCTAAAATTATTTTAGAAAAATCTTCCCTCCTTGCAGGTGAATCTTTAAAAAGCCTAAATAATGATGAAAGCAACTTTTGAATTTCCCACCCTGTTGCTGAGGCTCCATGTCAAAAGGCATTGTTTACAATGTGAAGTCCACAGCTCCCTGTGTTTAGGAGTTGGACATTTGAGTCAGCACTAAGTGTTGATTGCAGCATATCAAAAAACTTCCAATTAACATTGGGTCCATCCATTGATAACTGCACAATGTTACACAGTGGGAGGCACGCCATGCATTCAAGAAATTTTTCCATCATTATGTCTGCACTAGCATGACCCAAAAAAACTGATGACAAATATCTGGTTGAAACTGTTCCTTTTTCCCATAAACGAACATGTATATCCATTTGTTTTGACTGACTAAACTTGTTTAAACTTTCGTCAAACAAAATCACAAAATTTTCATTTTCGACTTCCTGAACCAACACTGATTTAAAGTGAGGTGCCAAACCAAAGCAACAAATGTAGGAACATTTTTTTTCGCCACAGCTGAAGTTTCCAGCAATTCTGCTGTCAGAAAACATTAGGCTGAATAAAACCATTACCTGCACAAGACCTGTAAGAGTAATGGGATTTAACCACTTTTAAACACCACAATGCTTCTGCTTTAATGGTTGCATTTTTTTTAAAGAGGAATATGCAGAGGATTAGATGTGGATGCAATAGGCTGTACTTGTTTATCACTTGATACACATAGCAATTTATCAACAGTTAGTGGAACATTTTTACAGCTTTCTGTCAACATACTATGTTTTTTTCCTTTCATGTGGCTTCTTAAAGCGGATTCCTCCATATTCGAAACATCTATTATTTTAATGGATAAAAATGCATTTTGCAACATGGCAATTGCTTTCATCTTTTTTAATCCATCCAGCATATTTAGGATTTATTAGCCAAAGATCACTAAAAGTACACTTACCCATATTTAATGGGGAGGGGGGTGGGGTGAAAAAAATGGGTAAATCAACTGAAACAGTAAATGAAAACCAAAAAAATATCTAAGATCAGGAACCACACAACTAAAAATTGAGAATTTCCCCTGAGTAAGGGGCTACACATGTGACCAATTACTATAGGCCAGATTTTAAGTAATTAAGGAAAAAGGGGTCTTACTGCTATGTTCTTTCCTGCTCCCCCAGCTTTGTCCTTTAGGCAGCCTGGGTTGCAAATGCTTTGGCATATTTAGTCTTCATTCAAAACAAGGAAACAACACTTAGTGAAGTTACTGTTTTATGACCTGTATGCCAATCAGTAGACAGAGTGTTGTGCTAAAAGACTGTTACAAAGCATCACCTCTTACAGCTGGGCTCCAAACCAGAGGAAAGGAAATGTTAACAAACACTTAGTGCCTGAGGGAAACAAAACTTTGTACTGGGTCTCCTCCTCCAAGTCTCAAATCTTTCATACTTACCCAGCTGGAGTGGACGTAGGGCTTCAAGCTTGGAGAATGAATACTGCTCTTATATCTATGCCTTTGAATTTAATTTCGACCATTTTCAACAGGGTAGGTTCCTAGGTTGTACCTAACAGCATACTAAAATTTCGCCAAAATCCAACCCCTTTTACGTGAATTATCGTACGGACAAATGGAAAAAACCAAAGCATAAACGTTTCTGCAACCTACAGTTCGAAAGGGTTAGTAATTTCTAAAATAAAAACATAACGAACAGCGTGAAAACTAGCTCATACACAGAATATTTGAAACTACAGTATGCGCTCTCAATTATTAGGGATGATAGGGGGAAGGGAATAGAACTGTCCATAATTAGCATGTTCTCGTTGCGCTAGGCGCTTAAGCACTGCTGAATTCCGTCAGACCCCCAATGGCCAAATGATTGAAATGTGCTGATGTTCATGGAATGAAATGGTTGATCAGCTATGATAACCGCATAAAAGTTCGAAGGGGGAGGAGGGGGCGATTTTTTTTTTACTTTATGCAACATTCTACATTACTCCAGTATTTATCTTGTCATCATCAATGATAACAATGTAACTACCACTTACGATCGCGGATATCGGCCAACTGAAAATCTGCCATACAACTAAGGGATACAACACACAGGTATCCTGTTACAATGTATTGTAATTGAAAAAAAAAAAAGATTTCAGAAATTAAAATCGAAAAAAAAAACTTTCAGAAATTAATATCAAGTCATGGTGTTTCAAAAATCCGCTTTCCTTTATAATGTTTAAAAACATGTAATGTTTTTCTTTTTTACCTGTCGTGTATAATAAAATGGGTTGATTTTTTTATGGAATCAGACGTCCATATGTCATATTGTCTTCGTCTGAGTTCACACGTTAGCTACTGTGTACAAGTAGACATATTTTTCAGCTCAAAAATATGTAGTTTTGTATGTATTCACAGTATAACTCATTCCGTATTCCCACAGAACAAAATTCAGCAGATACAAATGAAGAACATCAAGACCCACCCAACACCATGTTTCCGATTGTCTGCTGTTTATATTCAAGAAATGCGAATATGGATCAATGGTGAATGCAGCAACTATGGTTTTTATTTATTACCAAGAAAAAAAAAGGAGCCTGAAAGCTGTAAAGCTGAAACGGATATTTCTCCCCCTCCCGAAAACATTCCGATTAAGTTCAAACAGCAGAAGCACGCGTCCACGCACACTCAACCTCTGGAATGTCCTGATTTGGCACATCGCCATAAATCACCACCTGCAGCTCACTGAAGTGTCTTCCTCCTTCACCCTAACTATAGGAGAAAACGTAAAAAAAAAAAAAAATGCTGCCCAATTTTTGACAAAATGACCAAATTTACGTCATAACGTTGCAATTTACTAAAATACGTTTATCTGCTGAATTTCGCCTAAATCCATTGAAAACTTTTTAATTATAGATTTTTTTATTAAAACAGTAACTCAGACATCTGAATAAAAATGTATGTTTGTAATTAAAATAGAGTCCATATCATCACAGAAACAAAATTTAAGGATCACTCTGTTTAAATAAACCATGGCATCTAAAAAAAAATAATTTGCTTGCTTTTCCCGTAATTTATAATTGCCGTTTCTTTTTTTTTAATCCGATTTTGCAACGGAAGATTTTTTTTTTTTTTTGCATCTGCTAAAGTTTCAAACGGAATTCGGCGAAATTTGCACTAGAACTTTATTGTGATGTATTTTAACCACTGTAAAAATTTTACTGTGTTATTTTCAAAATTCCGGAAAATGAATTTCTGAAAATATCTCTTAGTCCTTTTGAGCCGTGGAAGTGATAAACAGGTGTTTGCTTTCTTCCCAACCAAGGGCTTCGGATCAGCGCTCCCAGCTGTCAATCAACCGTTGCTATGGTAACACACTTTCTGCTCAAGGCTCACTGTCTAAAGAGGCACACATAATAAAAATTTCCAATGCTAACTTTTTAAGTTTTAAACTGATTCAAATGAAATTTTGGGAGTGAGCTTCTGTAATCCAATTATAGTAAATGTAAAAATTTCAGTCACTTTTGTGAAAAATTCGCAAAGATAGTTTTCTTATTTTTTATCATAAGTAGCCGAAGTCTCTTGAGGGGTGGGCCGGAAGCAAGCGTCTTAATGCAATAAACAAGGAGCAGATGAATGTGTTGTTCAGGCATACTCTTCACTGGTGGATGCCAGCTGACTTGGTAAACACGCGACCCCCTTGCAAATGCTAAATGTCTCTTCTTTCCCCTTCTGTTGTTCTCAGTAGTTGTCGGACGGACATCAAGCTCAGGGCTAGAGAATGCATCAAGCTCCCCTTCCCTAACAGACCTGCTAGTAATCATCCAATTTTATTGCACTGGAAGTAGTGCTCCCCCCAGCCAAATTAGGATTTGGGCACATCCGAAACACCACTGTAGCCGGCGGTTTCTTTGAGAACAGAGGAGAGGAACTTAAAAAAATTAAGGGGTAACAGTCAGTAACACGATTTCCTAAAAGGGCATTTTTTTTAAGCACTAATTTCAAATTTCAAGGCTTTTCAAGACAGCATTAAAAAAATACCGTTTTTCCAGGATATTCCAGGCCTTGAAAACGTAATCATGATTTTCCAGGACTTTCCCGGTTTTCAAGCACGCGTGCGCACCCTGTTGTTATTAGTAACTAAGAAGGCTATTACCAATGTTGGAAGGTATGGAGTGTCACCCTCCCCCTCCTCCCAACATCATGGTCTGAGACATGCCACCACGGATTACACATGGGATTTTTTTTTCCCCCACAGCCTTTGGATTATACGCCCTTGTGGATCTAACGAAGGAAATTTTTTTCTGAATTTTATGGTCTACAGATTATACGAAGAAAAAAAAATATGTTACTTTGAATTAATATGTACAAAATATAACATCCACAAATAGTATTTTAATAAAATCGAAATCTGAAATTTTAATTTTTTTGATATCGTCTACTGAAAGAATGGAAAAAGAAAATTATGAAGCAAATAGGAACTTTATTTTGCAATAAGTGGTTTGGGTAAAAAGAAATTGACAACAAATATGGTTTACCACTTTCCGTTATAATGTCATAACCAAACATGTTCCTGTTCATACGTTATTGACTTACACGTTGGGTGCCAGTGTGACACTGGCGAAAAGACCCCAACTCACTGGGTTTTATTCCAGAATCCTTAGGTTGAATGACCAACTACAACCGTCAGCTGTGGGCTAATCCCCAACACTGATGTACCTACCGAATTAAAAAGACAAAAAGAAATCAATATCTGGACTCAAGTGTGGAATATGGTGGACCTACCACACTTGAGAAGGATGGTCCACCACGGAACTGACCTGGACTTTCTAAACGGCATAAGAGAAAGAGATCTAGGCTGAATGAATGTAAGATTGGTGTGAGGAATATTAGAGGTATAAATGGAAAGATGAATGAGGTGATTGAGGAGATGAATAAGTATAGATTGGATGTGCTGTGTGTAAGTGAAACCCAAAAGAAGGAAATTGGAGTAGAAGTGAATGGCACAGTGAGTGTGTGGTCTGGAGTATTGGATAATGTGAGAGGACAAGCTAGTGTAGGTGTGGTTTTAAGTGAAAAGATGAAGAACACCTTGATTCACTATAGTTGCGTAAGTGAGAGAATTCTCTGGATTCGTTTGAAAGTGAAACTTCAGAGAATTGTAATTGTTGTAGTGTATGCTCCTTGTGACTCAGAACCTTCTGATAAGAAGGAATATTTCTGGAATGAGCTAAAAGCTGTTTTGAGCCAGTTTGGTGCTAAAGAAAAAGTTATAATAGCAGGGGATTTCAATGCTAGAGTAGGTGTGCAGAATGCAATTTCTGACAATGTTCTGGGTAAGTTTAATGATCCTTGTGTGAATGATAATGGTGAAAGATTAATTGAACTAAGCATTGAGAATGGTTTGTGTGTATCTAATACATTTTTCAACCACAAGTATATCCACACATATACTTGGGAAAATCATACTCTAGGTCAAAAGATTGTGATAGATTTTGTTGTCTATGATCAGCGTCTGAAACACTTGTGATGAGAGGTGCGGATGTTGGTTCTGATCATTACTTGGTAGTGTCACGAGTGAAACTTAATGTTGGTTGGAGGAAAAGGAATGGCAAGAGGGCCAGGATAGAAAGAATAAAGTTTGAAAGGCTCCTTGAAGATCATCAGCATTATTCTGACTTTTTCAGAGAACGACTGAAGGAGCTGAAGCCTTGTGAGAGGGATGTAGAAGAGAAGTGGGAATGTTTTAAGAACTGTGTTGTCACTGCTGCTAAAGAGGTCTGTGGCACCACAATAGTGGGTAACAATAGAGGTGATGCTTGGTGGGATAGTGAGACTGAAAAGGCAGTAAAGAGAAAGAAGGAAGCATATTTGGGGATGTTGCAGGGTAGAGTTTCTGTGGATGAATATCGCTGTAAGAAGCGTGAAGCTGCTAAGCTGGTTCACCAGAGTAAGGCAAAAGATGGGAAAAAGGTGGAAAGGTATGAATTGGCTTTCTGGAAAGATAAGACTTTCTGGAAGTACACGAGACTCAGAAAAAATAGGGGAAACGAAGTTGTAAGTTGTGTGAAGAATAAGGTCGCAGAAATGATATGGGAGCCCAATGAGTTAAGTGAAAGATGGGGTGAATAATTCAGTGAGTTATTAGATCAGGAAAGCAAGGATGATTCCGAGACAGATGCAGATGATGTCACTGTGAGGAATGGAAGCACAGGAGGGATCTCAAGAGAAGAAGTGTGTAAAGCTCTTAAATCTCTTCAGAATGGTAAGGCTCCGGGAGTTGATGGCATAACTGCCGAGATGTTGAAATAAGGTGGCGACTCTGTAATTGACTGGTTAACTGAAATTTGCCAGTTGTGCTGGGAGTCAGGAATGGTCCCTCGGGATTGGAATGCTGTTATTGTTCCCTTGTATAAGGAAAAAGGTGATCAGACTAAATGCAAGAACTATCGTGGTATTAGCCTACTAAGTGTGCCAGGGAAAGTGTTTGGTAAGGTTGTTATTGAAAAAGCACGGGGTCTTACACCAGAGAAAGTGTGGGATGTCCAGAGTGGCTTTATGCCTGGTAAAGGCTACACTAACCAAATTTTTGCATTACGCATGATGATTGAAAAGTATCTGGCTGTTGGTAAGAAAGTTTTTGCTGCCTTCGTAGATTTAGAGAAAGCTTATGACCGAGTAAATAGGACACCTTTGTGGAAGGTATTGAATGAATATGGTGTTACTGGGAATCTACTTAATAGTGTAAAAGCCATGTATGCTGGTAGTAGAGCTTGTGTACGAGTAAATGGTGTTTTATCAAAATGGTTTTCTATTGGTGCAGGAGTCAGATAAGGTTGTGTAATGTCACCATGGCTGTTTAATATATTTATGGATGCGCGCATGCGTGATGCATAAATAGATAATAGTAGTTTATGTCTTGGTGATATCCGTGTGTGCAGATTGCTGTATGCTGATGACACTGTCCTGTTGGCAGAGCGCAAAAGTGAATTGCAGAGTATGTTGTCCCTGATGTACGGAGTTTGCATGAAATTCAAACTGAGTATAAATAAGGGAAAACCCGAAGTTATGGTCTTTGAGTGAGGAACTGGTAGCACTGAATGTAATGTGAGTATAAATGGCACAGTGATTGACCAGGTGAATGAGTTTGTGTATTTAGGAAGCATGTTTGACAGAGAGAACAAATTGGATGGTGAAATTAGTAGGCGAGTGAATTCTTCATTGAAAGTCAGAGCTGCTCTGGGAGATTTCCATAGGAATGATGGGTTCTCTAGAGAGTCCCGCATGGCTGTGCATGAAAGTGTAATTGTTCCTACTCTGATGTATGATAGTTAAACCTGGGTACTACATAAGAAACATAGAAGTCGTTTGTGTGCTGGAGAAATGCGTTACTTATGGGGGGGGGGGTTGTGGTAAGACATGGTCTGATTGTGTGAGGAATGAAGATGTGTTGCAGTTGTGTGATGTGAAGCAAAATGTTGTTGGCAAGGTGGAGACTAATATGTTTCGGTGGTTTGGCCATGTTGAAAGAATGAGTGATGAGATGCTTACTAAGAAAATCTTTTTAGCCCAAGTGGCAGGAAGGAAAAGAAGAGGAAGGCCAAGGAAGACATGGGTGGATCGGATTCAGGAGTGTCTGCATGAGAAAAAGATTAGGAGTGTCTGCATGAGAAAATGATTATGAGTATGAAGTATAAAAGATCTTGTGTACAGCATGTAATGGACATCAAAGAAGCCCGAATTGTTTGTCAAGATCGCTGTAAATGAATAAGTTTGATACGACAACAGTAAGTAAAAATACCTGGTAGTTTGTATTTCTTTTTGGAGTTAACCTCTGAATCTCAGAGAACAGCTTAATGATATGTATGTATGTATGTTATTGACTTCGTTTCACCTGGCGCCTAAATTTTGGAGCTGGCTCCTAGATCTAGAACATATTTGTCAAGCCCTGGTTGTGAAAATAAATACTGTGTTCATGTTGGTTATGGCTGTGCTATGTTGATTATGAATGTGCTAAAACCAAATGATATGTATACATTGTTAGTTATGGCTGTGCTTGTATCAAATGTGCTGGTTACATTGCCAGTGCATATATAATACAGCTGACAATACTTATGTAAGTTGACAGTAACACTATCAGAACCACCTACTTTTTTGGCAGAGCATTGCTTACTATAAGATTACAGAGCTTCAAAAAGACAACAAGTCATACATACTTAACTGGTGAAATCACACTGTTCAGTAACTTGGATTTATTTATGTTTTTTGTGCATAAATCATACTCATAGTTTTAATATAAACCTGTTACTGGCTTGTTTTCCTGATACGACAAATTTATTTTTAACATAATCCCATGCAAAAACTTTCATGGAATTAAGAAAAACCCGACATGGCAAAAGCTGGAAAAAATTCAGTTGTGGCTGCAATTCCAGGACCTTATCATCTCAAATTAAGCCGTTTTGATTGACAACTTCAAAATACTGATTCAAAATAAAGATCAAAACATGTCTAAAACAGAAAATGACAATACCTGACAACTTGGGGAACGTAGATCCCATAGCCGAACAGTCTGATCCAAAGATGCAGACAGGAATGTTTCACCTTCAGGCGACATAACCAGGGACACAACTCTAAAAAAGCAGAAAAATAGAACATTTCATTTTCTTTAATGCTGCTTCTTAAATAATAAGTCATTTCAAAACTTCATCAACTGTGAATTAAAACTAGTTAACATATCATATGGAAAGCAATATCACAAATTAATACTGTAATTTTTGACATTAATGGTTTTGAGTAAAACTCCAGGTGTCTGCAATGGGGTTTTGAAAATATGCTTATCTGTTGAAAAAATTATAAATTTAGGTTCTGTGGATCATATACGCCCCTTTAAAAGTAAAAAAAAAAACAAAAAAAAAACACTTTTGTGACACTTTGATTTTTGAAAAATCCATGTTGTAATTCATCAGGAGAGGTCGTACATTTGGAAAATTACCAGAAATGCATTAACAACAGGAAAACGTAACACAATACAGCATTCGAATTATCCACTGGTCCACTGAAAAATTTATGTTACTCAGGGTTCCCACTCAATTAGTGAAATCAAATTCTCTGACTTTTCCAAGTTTTCCAGGTGGTTTTGAGTAAAACTCCAGGTGTCTGCAATGGGGTTTTGAAAATATGCTTAACATATAATGAGAAAAAAAAACAGAAAAAACAGGCTAATTAGATACTTCCCCAGAGTTGCATGTAAGATATTAAAACATTGTTTTAGTTAGCTGAGAAGATACTCATGAACAAGCAATTCCATAATAAGATATTAAACTAGCCTTAACTCTAGTAAATGCAGTGTTTTGACATGCAAGAAAGTGATACTCATAACAGATTCCAAAACCCTTCAGCTCTCCCTCCAACACCACCCACCGTTTCCATTTCCTAGCAGCCGCCATAGGGTTTTCCTCCCCGTAACGTCTCCCACGTGGCTGCAATGAATTCCTTTTCTAGTGCTCGATGATGGAGGCCTCTTTGCCTAATATATTAGTTTCACTCCCCCTTTCCCCTTTAACCTTGGGAGTGAAACATATGAAGTGTTAAATACAGAGAAAGACAAAACACAGAGTAAAAATTTTTTTATTTTAGAAACTCCCCAAATTCCCTGACTTACGGAATAAATTTTGAAATTCTTTGACATTTTACAAAAATTCATATTTTCCCTGACTTTTTGAGCCAATATTTTTTCCCCTGACAATTCCCTGATTTCCAGGTTCTCCAGGTAGCGTGGGAACCCTGGTTACTAGTCCAGGTGGCCAGTAAGTTTTTTATTTTTCAGTTTGTTTTGGAATTTGTAAGTTTATAGAGAACTGAACTAGATTTCAAAATATCCAGGTTTGGCTATGGTACTTTTTGCATTTTTTGAAATTGAGGTCCAAATCAAAATACTTGGATTAAAACAGTACTACTTTTTTTCTCGAGTAGTGACCTCATTGTATGGGTCCTTTATAATGTTTTCCAACTAGAGGTTGAAGAACCATCTATACTCTGGCTTTTGACCATATGTCTTTCTGTCCACATGGGAAAACCACCTGCCTTCCACACTGAAGCATGATATTCCATGAAGGTGGTTTTTGGTTTGTTACAGAGTGCATCATAATCAGTGCACTGATAGTGCATCATATCAGTGCACTCATATAGGTGCTAGTATCCAGAATGGTTATAAGTGCACTGATACATCATATCAGTGCACTTATAACCATTCTGGATACTAGCACTATGTGCATACAAAATGTATTAATATTTGTGTCATTTCAGGGCCAGTAAAAATAAGTGAATTACCAACTTTTGGTAATTCATTGGTCCTACAGACTAGTTAAGTTTTCTTCTTTTTTTTTTTTTTTTTTTTTCAGAATTCTACAACTGCATGGCATTTTTTGTGTTTTATTTATTTTATTAGTATTATTTGCTGGCATACATGTTCACTTTCTGTTTTAAATTTGTAATATAGAGCTCCAGAAATGATACATTATTTTTTATATATGCTGTAAATGTGTAAGGTTTTTTTGCAATTCTATCACTGCAATATGAAGACGGAGGTCCCACAAATAGTTGGAAAGAAGTTTTATTTTTCACTTATGAGCATTTTGACAGAAAATATGATGCAATGAAGGCAGTATTATTGCTCTTGCGGATGATCACAAGCTATGATATGGGATGCTCAGCATCACACATTAGAGGGTACCGCAGGTGTAACTATGGAAGTACATATTATGGAATCAACTACGGAACTATAAGGTCTAACTACAAAACTACAATAATGTCGAAAAAACTCGTCATATTTGGTCTTATTCACTTGTACCAGAAAAGCATTTAAAATGTTTGTTTTTTTCAATAAGAACATCATTTTTGCCCCTATTCCTTTGGACTGCTGTGTCATTATAAATCAATGGCACTTCAGTGTATATCAGGTTATTCACAGTTAAGAAACAAATAAGCAACAGCCTACCTAGTCATGGCCCAAACTATTTGAATGCAGGAGTAATGTCTACAAGACTTATACCACTGAAGTAAGTCATCAATGACATTTTATTTTTAAATTTATCCAAACTGATGTCAAACAATAATACACACCCAGAATATCATTATTTAAAGATGTACCTAGAAAATCTTTGTCATGCTTACATCTATACCTAAACAATTTAAAAGAACTTTAGAAACATAGATATAGTGGAAAATACAGCTGTCCATTTAAGCCACCCAAAAAAGAAAAAGAAAATAGCAGACAGTGAACTTAAAAAGCAGACAAAGCAATAATTAAGCACATCATATTTTGACATGCATGTGTACATCAAAAGCTTTCTGAAAAAGTCATCTGGTCGATGGCTTTCTGAAAGTCAGCAGAAAAATTCGGATAAATACACGGAAGCTACATGCATAGAAAAAAAAGGGGCATTTTTTTCTTTCTCTTTTCTTACTTTTTCTTTGAATTTGAATTTAATGAAAATTCTGCCACACAACACAGTACATCAAATTTAACAAAATAAAAACATTAAAATTGTCATATGTACTAAACTAAAATTAAATATTAACACAATGTTAGCACAATGCAATGAAAAACATGGAATCACAGTAATATTCCAAAGTTCAATATAAATTAATAACATTTAGTACTAACTATTTATTCCAAGAGTAAACAAGAGCTCAAACCACTTCAGATATATCTAGCATAATAATCGTAAACATACAAGCACTAAAACTCATTTATAATTGACCAAAAAATCAATACAAAGTAATTCATCAAAAAAACAAAGATAACGTAATGTACTATGGAACTGTAGCATGGAGCCAAGGGAAAAGGCTTACATTTAAGCCTGACGAGCCCCTGATCTCCAAAGGTAGATGAGTCAGGTCAAAACAATAAAAACAGCAACTTAGACAATTTGAGTGGACAAACATAATACAATGCATTTCAACTGGTTCACTGAACACCAAGCAAGAAATAGATTTAAAAAATAAGGAATTAAAGCTTAAATATATGCACTTACTTATCAGTGTGGCCTGGAAAGTACCTGATGTATTTGTTGTCATGAAGGGACAAGTACCTGATTGTATCTGAAAAGAAAATATATATAATAAAACTTAATTCGCACGTTTTTCTCGATGTATCGAGATTTAAAAAAACATGTTTTCCATACGTTATTTTTTCAGATAGAACCATTTAATGGTGGTTTTAACTGCTGTAACTTTTTACATGTTATATTTCCTTTGAATGAAAAGCAATTTCTCAGTTGAAAGTTATTAATATTCGCTGCAAATATGTATTGTGGCAATCGAATGTGATTCAAGGAAAAATCTTTCACGTACCTCTCGGTTGTAGGTGGTCGATGTTCAAATCTTTGCACTGTTGTTCGTATCAGGTTCTTGGGTGGAGGCGTTTTTTGAAGTTAGTCTGCACGTAGTTCTACTAAAAACGTATATCCTACTCAAGAAAATGTGCAGACTAACTTCAAAAAAGCCTACACCCAAGAACCTGATAAGAACAACAGTGCAAAAATTTTAACATCGACCACCTACAACTGAGAGGTACGTGAAAGATTTTTCCTTGAATCACATTCGATTACCGCGATATATATTCGCAGCAAATATTAATAACTTCCAACTGAGAAATTGCTTTCCACTCAAAGGAAATATAACATGTAAAAAGTTACAACAGTTAAAACCACCATTAAATGGTTCTACCTGAAAAAATAAAACTTAATTAAATTTATAAATTTCTTAAAAACCAATGTTAAATTTATCTACTGAAAAGAGTTATCACTAGCAAATTACAAAATCCTCACTATTTTTCAAACTGATTGATGAATAATGTAGCAGGTAATTTTTGAAAATTTACACAAAAACTAGCACACACATTTTCTCCACTGAAGATCTGCCAGAATAATACAACCATTGATTTTTTAAAAATCTAAACCAGCAGTATACCATCTGGATTTAGAAGAAAAAATAAAAACATGATTTAGACAATTTTCTGGACTGTTTGAGATAAATATTTAACACCTGTGCGACGTGATTTTTCACATACCTAGAACTGCACTCACCACTTATTGAACCACTCTAAGAAAATGTAGATATTGCCCAAAATATTGGTAAGAGGATTCATTTTAATAAAGCTGTTCATAACATCTATCAAATTTAAACATTAAGATCTGATTTATTAAAATTATTCATGTAAGAATAAAACCAATTCAAATATAAATACATGCCATATTGCAGAAACTGTGTTAGTGTTAAAAATACAGTCAACCCCGCTTATAGTGAACCTCTGCAGACCCGCATATTTCGTTCACGATGTCTGAGGTTCACTAAAACCGAAGTGTCTTCCTTTAACCTGAATTGAGTGCAGTGGTGAGCAAGAAAATAAAATATGTACATATGTATCTAAAAAATAATATTTTTATGTACGCAGTGTATATTCGTTAAATTAAGTAAACAAATTAAATTTTACATTACCTTAACTCACATGAAAATAGCCTGTTATGTGCCACTGCTTGCTGTAAACAGTTTTAATAAATATTTTCTCTGTGCCCTTTTCTAGAGTCTGTGTTTTTGCTACACTCGATTCTACATTTTCCATACATTCTAGGAACTTTAGCACAGTCCTGACACCACGAACATTTATTTCACTGTTGAAACACGTTCTTCATTATCGTCCTCGTCATCTTCAGTCTCGTTTTCTTACGTGTTGGAACCGTCTTTCACAGCCTCGACAATAGTTTCATCCGACGGGATTTCATTCATTATAACTTCACAGTCAGCATCGATAAAATGTTCAGCATCAGTGGAATTTGCACCGATATGCTGAAGCAGGTCCTTAAGAGGCGCATCATCCTCTTCTTCGAATGCCACACGTCCAGTAGCCAAACCAGACCTTAGGACACTGTTCTGTATAGTGACAGTTGACACACTCCTCCACGCTTTGTTTCCAAAATGTACAGTATTAAGAACATTTATTACTGCTTTGATTCCAAGGCTTGGATTAAATGAAGCATTATTTCCCTTCTGTAATAGGCTTTAAAAGCTGCGAATCACATTTTACTCCATGGATTGGAGGATTGAAGTGGTGTTGGCAGGCAGGAACATCATCTTGATGTTGCTGAGGTTTTTAATCCTACCTTTGTCCATCAATGCACTTAAGAAGTAGTAGGCCTACAATATTGTTCTCAACACATTCAAGTTTTTACAAGAAGGTTTGTTTTGAAATAAGTTACAGTTTCATGTTACAAGTACATTATTTTCTTTGAAGTTTTATTTTTTAGGTTCACTATAACCAAAGTTGAAGGTTCACTATAAACAAAAATTTTAATGTACATTTCTGATGTTGTGGGTCGGGACCAATGATTTAGGTTCATTATATCCAGAGTTGACTGTACTATAGATACTACAGTAATACAACAACATCATATATTATAAACGTGGCTATTTTGAAATAAGTATAATGTTGCTACATTAACAGGGATCATAGCATACTTCTGGAAAATTTTAGGTAGGAATTTTAGGAATTTTTAGAAAAATTTTAGGAGTGTATTTCAATAAAAACTAGATGTATATTTGTATACATCTAGTAAAACAACTTTGTATACATTGTAAAGAGTTTGCTTCACACCCTTCAACCATATATACTGATAGACTGCGCATGACATCAAAATTTCTGGCTCCAACATAAAATCACATGACATCAGTCAAAAAGATGGGTTACACCTGCTGTGCTTATGGTTGCTCTGAGCGATATAGTAAAGGAAGTTCTATGATTTTTCATGGGTAAGAAACGAACTAAATACCTAAGTCAATAAAGTTCAATTACTTAACCAGAAACTTGCAGCTATTGATATAAAAATATAGTAACTTAAGGAAAAAAAAATGGAATGCATGTTCCAAATTCTTCGCAAATGTTCATCACATTATAAATCACGAAATGTAAACAACCCGATCATGCATGTATATAGCTCATAAGTAAACTTACCTGAAGAGTTTTCATTATATATGAGGCGCATTCACATAATACACCAAAAACACTAAAGTTCTGCAGCGTAAATTAGTAATCATAACAGCATTTTAACACGAAATTTGGAGTCTGATGATGACGTGCCCAATGTTGGAGCCATGGCGGCTTTGATGCAGCTATTGCCAATGCGCAGTCCATTAGTATATATGGTCAAAGTTCACACCCAAATTTTTTGCATAATGTCTAATGTCTAAAGTTTAAGTATGATTTACTTCTAATGTTCAGTTCTTATCTTTTCACGTGTTATTATCATATTCAAGTATATTTACCACATTCAAGTTTCACTTTGAACATTAATATGCTGTTGAACCAGAAGCAATTCACGATTTTCACAGTAAAGTTTTCAGGTTTCACATTAAATTATAATATCCTAAAAAGGTAATTGAAAACCAAGAACTATGTACAATTGTTCACTGAATTACTTTTTTCATATTATTGTTTTAACCTTTTCCTGATAAGCCTATCTTTTTCTGCTTCCACCACAACTAATTTACTTTCAGTTTTCTTTATTTCAGCTGAACCTTGTATGATCAAGTTAGAGGCAACTGCTATTTCAACAGTATTTTGTTTTTCTACAGCTTTTCTCATTCTTTCTGTTCCCTCTTGAATTACTGCTAGGGAGCCTTCTTTATCTTTTTTAAGCCTATTTATTTCTGCATCATTTTCTTTTATTTTGTCATCAAACTCAGCTTTTCTTTTTTCTCCAGCTGCTTTACCTTATTTTCCCTCTCTTTCTGCTTCCTTTCTTTTACCTTTTTTATTCTTCTTCCTTCAGCTTATCAACATACTCTTTATAAAATTTATGTGAATCACGAACACTATTTAACAAATTTCTTGTTATGGGAACTTTACTTACACATCCATAGTGTTTAATGGCCCCTTTAACTATTCTTAATGATGTTATAGTTGAGTCTTTTAAGTTAGCCTTGTCCTTCCTTAACAGAGCAGTGTTAACCAAAAATCCCCTTTCTGCATCAGCATTACCATGAGGTAAAACTAAAATTGACTTGATAAGTTTAGCAAGATTTGAGTATTTTTCTTTTCCGCTAGAGTCTTTAATACTAAATATATTACGCCAGTAATGATCAATCCGCACTGGAATATGCCCTTCCTCTGAAAATTTCACTAGTTCATCTAGAGTTGGCTTATCGCAATTTAAAAGTTTCCACTCTTCTCTTACTCTATCAATTTGTTCCTCAGAAAGATGCAAAACACTTGAAATTCTGGTTATTTCTGAAAGTCCTTCAGTGACTGAAAGTTGAGTTGACTCTTTTTTTGGTTCTTTTACCTTTAAAACTTCTATGTCTCTTAGCTTTTGATTGCAGAATGGCAAATTTGACTTTAAATATTTTGTGGTTGCAATTAGTGATGATCTTACATCTAAGAGAAATAATTTCTGCCTGGTCTCCTGAACATTCCTGAGGAGATTTTTTGTCTTCATACCAACTTCTAACTCCCCTAGTTTTTTCCATGAATTTTTGTTTTCAAAATCTACATTCTTTAGGTCTTCTCCAAATTTCCCTGCAATAACATCATCTTGGATAAACTGAGCCATAACATTTCTCATTAAAGTATTTAAATCAGAATATAACTGGTGTATTTTTGGTTCTTCACTCTGATAACATAATGAAAACTTTTCAAAATTTTGGTGTGAAAATGAAATTAATGCTAAATAGCAAGGAGTTAGCTCATTTTTCAGGAAACAGTGAATTCTTTTATACCTTGCCGAATTGCGTAGTTGTTTTTCAAATATTTTTTGAGATGGCAAGAAGTTTAAAAAATATTCTGTAATATTTAGCCATTGATCTAAGAGCCTCTGGGCTACAGAACCAACGGTTAACCATCTGTTGCTGACATGACGCAAAAGAAATTTGGCTGTGACCAATGTTATATCCTCGACAGATTTATAATCCTCTCGTCTTGCAGCACTACTCTTTAAAAAGTAATGCATATCAGTAGCAAATTTGTCAAAATCTATATTTAAGCTTGTCAAAAAAATTTTAAATGCATTACTAACAACATGCAGGTTGCAAAAACCTAGTTCCAAAGATTTCTGGCCTGTTTCTTGTTTTACAACTTCATTGAATTTCCGTAAAAAGCACTTATTTACATTTGGGCTGTCCATGGATACACAAATAATTATGTTCAACGAAATATTGAAGGATGATAACACATCAAGAATTTCTTTTAGCAAAATATCTGCTGTTGCATGACCCAGAAAAACGCTTGTTAGGTATCGGCAAGAAACTGAATTTATTTCTGAAGACCAGTACCTGAGATACACATCCAACTGCCGTTTCACTTGTGTATTTGTAGTTTCATCAAATGCTATAGTAACCTTTCCTGGGCTACTAGATGCAATGTCTTTTTTCAAATCCTTTTCAAAATATTTTGACAATCCATGTGCTGTCACATAAGCAACTTTTTTCTTTAAGTTGCATTTTGGCTGCAATAGCAGAATCAGGAAACATTTCTTTGAAAAGTTCAACTGTTTCAGTGCATAAAACAAAAGACATATTGTCCTTAGCAACTTTCATGGCCCATAATGCTTCGGCTTTAGCCAACTGTAAATCATGACTCAGTACTTCACTAATATTTGTTTTGGGCTGAAGATCCCATCCTCCAAAGGCTTTCACAGGATGGACTTATTTTGAAATTTACTTTGAAATTTCTGCAAATGTTTTTTCCCTTTATGATGCGCTTTTACTTGTGAAAAGCCACTATTAGAAATATTGAAAATTTCTGAACACAATATACACTTAGCAGAAAATATTGTTTCAGTTGCAGAACACCATTCTTTCAACTTCACTCCGTCCAATTCTTTGGCAAGCCACGCATCTTGAAATTTCATTTTGGATTTAGGCATCTTAAACACTTGTATTACTAACCAGAAAATGAAAGGGAAGTACAAAAACACGTTCCAATATTGCAAAACCAGACAACTTCCCGAAGTTTGGCTGCGAGAATGTCAGAAGACAGAAAAAAAAAAAAAAAAAAAGCAAGTCACCACTAGAGAACTGAACCTGCACACAGCACAGAGAACACCATAAAAGACGCAAAACCAGAAACTATCATACGCATCTCACGCAAGTTCAGTCAAAGCGAGTCGGAGCCGAGATACAAAATGCGCATCGAAGGTCGCTGTCGCCGACGCACGACCGAAGGTCAATGATCACGTGCTCTACTGCCTGCCACGCTAACACTCAGCTACCATCCCATCGTCATTACCGGAGGTTACGGAAGGAGACCACATGTTTCCTCTTTGCTTCCACCCACCTGCGGTTTACAATAACAAAACATCAGCAGAAAGAGGAGGTTCCACGAGGCATGTCCAAAAATAAAGTACGATCTTCTGCGTGCCACGGAGTTCGTCTGCAAAGCGCAAACCAGGGGTGAAAATGACCCCTCCCCTTTTCCCTTAGATCTCTTGTTACTCTCAAAAACTGTCCGAAGGCACAAAAGTGGAGCGCCCGCCCCGAAGCAAGTGCATCTCGATGGCGTCATTTCCCCTCCCTTCAGCAGCACAGCATATAGGCTGTGTTTCTACAATAACAGGTCTTTTTACCTTACCGTAATGGTAAATTTATTGGCGTTAATAACGGTTGTATTTTTAATAAATAAGCTTACGAAAATTTTAGGAAGAATAGCAAATTTTAGGTATAATTTTAGAAATTTAAGGAGGGTCACAAAATTTTAGGAATTTTAGGAGGAATGCGATCCCTGCATTAATAGGTCGAAGTACTGTTTCACACGTTATATAAGACCCCATGCGCACATGCATAAGAAGAATATCAAAGAATAAACAGTTGATATCAATAATACAACATACAAAACAATGAAAATAATGTGATTAGACTCACCCACAGAAGTTCACCCCAGTCTGTAATTAAGTGCATGTGCACTGAGATGGAACAGGTTGAGACAACACCAAATGAATAGTCAAGTGCATGTGCCCCGAGATGAAACACAATACGACACCAATAAAAGAAATATTAAAAGTAAACGAGCAGAGACGAAGCAAGACAGCCTCCTAAAGGATGAAGAATTAACTATTCAAGACAAATAAAAGCTTCAATTAAAAAATTAAGAACAGTAAAAGCAACATCAGCCACTGAAGATGTTGACAACCATGTTGTACAAAACTAATCTGGCAGATTATATGGGTGCTTGATGTTGCTCTTGCAGTTCTTAATTTTTTAAATGGAGCTTTTGTCTTGAATAGTTTTTAGTTCTTCATCCTTTAGGAGGTTGTCTTGCTTCGTCTCTGCTCGTTTACTTTTAATATTTCTTTTATTGGCGCCATATTGCGTTTCATCTCGGAGCACATGCACTTGACTATTCCTTTGGTGTTGTCTCAACCTGTTCCATCTCAGTGCACGTCAGGGTTCGAAATTAACGGGGGTCATGAGCGAAATGCCACTGCATTTTTTCGACCAGCGATTTGACATCAAGGGGCCAAATCGCGACTACATGCAATTTCTACTACATTTTATTATGATTCTTTTTAATCTGAATGACTATTTTTGTTTGCAATTCTTAGTGGTTTGCAAGAGTTGTTCTCTTTCCCCCGCTCAGTTACTTAATTCACCTATAAGATGCACTTAACACGTAAAACTGTGTATCAATCACACACGCACTCGCATTGCTGACTTCCCCTTCTGATCTGTGCTAACGTCACACAAGCAAGTTAAAGAAGCGACCTTGAACAATGAGCAGGATCCTCCCACAGTGATCATTGGACCTTTTCGAGCACCCCTCCGCACCTCTCAACCTGAAGCAGAGTGGAGCTACGGCTTGCCTGAAATTACATAATTGCAACTGAAGAATTGTATGATTATTTGTTTTGTTAATCGCTTTACACATCGGTTGTCCTTTGAATCGATTCATTGTACATCTAGCATCAATATAACTTCTTGGCTCATGGCGCATCATTTTTTAGCATGTTGCACTAACCAGAGTTTGCCAAAATGCGTCATTATGCGTCTAGTATGCATGGAAAAGGGTGTTTACGCATCAAAATTTTACCAATGAGTGAAAATATGCATCAGGAATTTTTCTTGACACGTAAAAATATGCATCGAGAAACGTTTAAATATACTCCAAAGAGTTTTACCAACGTGTAAAAATTATGCATCGGGACGGTATTTCGACTTTCAAAAACAGAAGTAAACGAAATAAAGATTTTTTCCGTAATCGTAATTTCGTTTTCCCATGAGGTTGTCTCTGCCCAGTATTTGTGTTATATATCATTTTATTCCATAAATATTTGAATTTCAGTTTGAAACTGGAGGAAAAATTTTCGAAAACGGAAATTTAACGGCGGAAAAATTCCCCTGTAATCTTCAGGCATGAGAGTGCCACGGCTTCTAGAATTTCTCCTTTTCCATCTTAATTTGCGTTATTCTCGAGATCGATGCATAACCGAACAGAAATTGTGGGGCAATTGGTACTGGTGAATGATGCTTTCCACCTGAAACTTTCGAAAACAGAAATTTTGTCTTTCAAAACTTTTGAAAATGGAAGTTAGACACATTGAAGATTTTTCCCGTAATCGTAATTTTATTTTTAACGCGATGTTTCCTCTGCCTAGAATTGTTGTTAAATATTTTTTCATAAATATTTATATTTCACCTTGAAAGTGGAGGGGGAAATGTTCAAACACGAAAATCAGACGTAGCAAAGATTTCTCCCTGAACTGTAATTTTTTTCCCCAACGATGTTCCGAACATGTGTCCTGTGTTCTTAAATATTCCCCCAAAAAAGGTTTGCATTTTATCTTGATGGGGGGGGGAGTCCAAAAACGAAAGTGACGAAGCTGAAAAGTTTGTAGGAATTAATGCATGATGTTCAAAAGTATTAATATCCTCAAAGTTACACTTTATCTTATCAAAAATAGTGAAAGCTATCATGCATTCATGGTCCTCACAGACAGAAAGTTTTTCAGCATGATGGATAAAATTGTCATCCAAGGGCATAAAAGAAAAAAAAGAAAAAAAGCGACAATAAAGAAATGGGAAGGGCAACAAAGATATCAACAAAATGAAAATTTACGCACTGGATGCTGCTTAGCTGCAGTCAACAAAAGACAAATGTGGCTGTGGTACTTGCTGAGAAGTTTATGCTGTGCAAAATCGCCGTCCAGAATTTTAGTTACTCTCCAATTGTGTATGTGAAAAAAATAATTTTTGGTTCCTAAAAAATTGTGAATGGCTCCTAAATATTTAGCTGCACGGGCCATATAGCACATGACAAATTTTTTTAGTTTCGTACCCTGGTGCACATTGCACTTAATTATAGACTGGGGTGAACTTCTGCAGGTGAGTCTAATTGCATTATTTTTATTGTTTTATATGTTGTATTATTGGTATCAACTGTTTATTCTTTGGTACTCTTATGCATGCACCCATGGGGTCTCATATAACATGCGAAACAGTACTTCAAGCTATTAATTTAGCAACATTATACTTATTACTATAGATTCACTACATCAAAATTCTTACAAAATTAAAGTCATGAAAGAATACAAAATGGCAACTTATAAATGTACATCTGAATCACTTAAGTAATAAAAGTGTGTGTGAGAGAGAGAGAGAGAGAGAGAGAGAGAGAGAGAGAGAGAGAGAGAGAGAGAGAAAATTTATTTGCATATCTTTAACATAAAATAATGTTCTTTATCAGTTGAAGCAAAAAGGGAACAATGGCACACACAACAGCAACTAGGGCCTCTGTGAATTTTGGAGAGGTGCAAGCTAGTTCTGTGTGACATTGGCAAAAAGACAACAACTCACTGGGTTTTGCTCCAGAATCCTTAGGTTGAATGACCAACTGGAACCCTCAGCTGTGGGCTAATCCCCAACACTGATGTACTTACATGATTAAAAAGGCAAAAAGAAATATTAAGAATGACTCAAGTGTGGGATATGGTGGACCTACCACACTTGAGAAGGACGGTTCACCACAGAATCGACCAGAACTTTCTAAACGGCGTATGAGAAAGAGATCTAGGCTGAGTGAATGTAAGATTGGCGTATGGAATACTAGAGGTATAAATGGCAAGGTGAGTGAGGTGATTGAGGAGATGAATAAGTACAGACTGGATGTACTGTGTGTAAGTGAAACCAAAATGAAGGAAATTGGGGTAGAAGAAGTGAATAGCACGGTGAGTGTGTGGTCTGGAGTATTGGATAATATGAGAGGACAGGCTGGTGTAGGTGTGATTTTAAGTGAAAAGATGAAGAACAACTTGATTCACTATAGTTGCGTAAGTGAGAGAATTCTCTGGATTCGTTTGAAAGTGAAACTTCAGAGAATTGTATTTCTGGAATGAGCTAAAAGCTGTTTTGAGCCAGTTTGGTGCTAAAGAAAAAGTTATAATAGCAGGAGATTTCAATGCTAGAGTAGGTGTGCAGAATGTAATTTCTGACAATGTTCTGGGTAAGTTTAATGATCCTTATGTGAATGATAATGGTGAAAGATTAATTGAACTAAGCATTGAGAATGGTTTGTGTGTATCTAATACATTTTTCAACCACAAGTATATCCACACATATACTTGGGAAAATCGTACTCTTGGCCAAAAGAGTGTGATAGATTTTGTTGTCTACGATCAGCGTTTGAAACACTTAGTTGTTGACACCCGTGTGATGAGAGGTGCGGATGTTGGTTCTGATCATTACTTGGTAGTGTCACGAGTGAAACTTAATGTTGGTTGGAGGAAAAGAAATAGGAAGAGACCCAGGATACAAAGAATAAAGGTTGATAGGCTCCTTGAAGATCATCAGCGGTATTCTGACTTACTCAGAGAATGACAGAAGGATCTGAAGTCTGGTGAGAGGGATGTAGAAAAGAAGTGGGAATGTTTTAAGAACTGTGTTGTCACTGCTGCTAAAAAGGCCTGTGGCACCACAATAGTGGGTAACAATAGAGGTGATGCTTGGTTGAATAGTGAGATTGAAGAGCCAGTAAAGAGAAAGAAGGAAGCCTATTTGGGGATGTTGCAAGGTAGAGTCTCTGTGGATGAATATCGCTCAAAGAAGCGTGAAGCTGCTAAGCTGGTTCGCCAGAGTAAGGCAAAATATAGGAAGGGGAAGATGGAAAGGCATGAACTGGCTTTTTGGAAATATAGGAAGTCTTTCTGGAAGTACATGAGACTCAGGAAAAATAGGGGAAACAAAATTGTAAGTTGTGTGAAGAATGAGGTTGGGGAAATGACATGGGAGCCCAATGAATTAAGTGAAAGACGGGGTGAATATTTCTATGAGTTATTAGATCAGGAAAGCAAAGATGATTCTGAGACAGACGCAGATGATGTCACAATGAGGGATGAAAGCACAGGAGGGATCTCAAGAGAAGAAGTGTGTAAAACTCTAAAATCTCTTCAGAGTGGCAAGGCTCTGGGAGTTGAAGGCATAACTGCAGAGATGCTGAAATATGGTGGTGACTCTATAATTGACTGGTTAACTGAAATTTGCCAGTTGTGCTGGGAGTTAGGAATGGTCCCTCGGGATTGGAAGGATGCTATCATTGTTCCTTTGTATAAGGGAAAAGGTTATCAGACTGAATGCAATAACTATTGTGGTGTTAGCCTACTGAGTGTGCCAGGGAAAGTGTTTGGTAAGGCTGTTATTGAAAAAGTACGGGGTCTTACATCATTGAAAGTGTGGGATGTTCAGAGTGGTTTTATGCCTGGTAAAGGCTGCACTAACCAGATTTTTGTATTATGCACGATGATTGAAAAGTATCTGGCTGTTGGGAAGAAAGTTTTTACTGCTTTCATAGATTTAGGGAAAGCTTACGACCGAGTGAATAGGACACTTTTGTGGAAGGTATTGAATGAATATGGTGTTACTGGGAATCTACTTAATAGTGTAAAAGCCATGTATGCTGGTAGTAGAGCTTGTGTACGAGTGAATGGTGTTTTATCAAAATGGTTTTCCATTGGTGCAGGAGTTAGACAAGGTTGTGTAATGCCACCATGGCTGTTAATTATATTTATGGATATGCATGCATGCGTGATGCCAAAATAGATAATAGTGGTTTATGTCTTGGTGATATCCGTGTGTGCAGATTGCTGTATGCTAATGACACTGTCCTGTTGGCAGAGAGCAAAAGTGAGTTGCAGAGTATGTTGACTTGGATGCACGAAGTTTGATGAAATTCAAACTGAGTATAAATAAGGGAAAAACCAATGTTATGGTGTTTGAGAGAGGAACGGGTAGCACTGAATGTAATGTAAGTAAAAATGGCACTGTGATTGACCAGGTGACTGAGTTTGTGTATTTAGGAAGCATGTTTGACAGAGAACAAGTTGGATGGTGAAATCAGTAGGCGAGTGAATTCTTCTTTGAAAGTCATAGCTGCTCTGAGAGGTTTTCACAGGAATGGTGGGTTCTCTAGAGAGTCCCGCATGGCTGTGTATGAAACTGTAATTTTTCCTACTCTGATGTATGGCAGTGAAACCTGGGTACTGCAGAAGAAGCATATTAGTCGTTTGTGTGCTGGAGAAATGCGTTACTTACGTGGGGTTTGTGGCAAGACACGAACGATATGATAGTGTGAGAAATGAAGCTGTATTGCAGTTGTGTGCTGTGAAGCAAAATGTTGTTAGCAAGGTGGAGACCAATATGCTTCAGTGGTTTGGCCATGTTGAAAGAATGAGTGATGAAATGCTTACTAAGAAAATCTTTTCAGCCCAAGTGGCAGGAAGGAAAAGAAGAGGAAGGCCAAGGAAGACATGGGTAGATCAGATTCAGGAGTGTCTGCATGAGAAAAAGATTATGAGTATGAAGTATAAAAGATCTTGTGTACGGCGTGTAATGGATATCGGTGAAGCACGAGTTGTATGTCAAGATCGATGTAAATGGAGAAGTTTGATACGACAACAATAAGTAAAAATATCTGGAAGTTTGTATTTCTTTTCGGAGTTAACCTCTGAATCTCAGAGAACAGCTTAGTGATATGTATGTATGTATGTATGTATGTATTATTATTATTATTATTATTACTATTGATTTTTTAGTTTTTGATTTTTCCTTGTTTGTCCTTACTTGGTTTTGAATTTTCTTTTACGCAGCCAATGGTGCTTTATAATTTCAGAGTTGGTTAGTTTTTTTTTGTTTTTTAAATTTTAGTTCTGTTATATATATATATATATCATCATCATCATCATCATTGTCAACCATTATCTATCCACTGCTGGACGATGATCTCCCCAAGTTTCCTCCACAACGGTCTGCCTTGTGCCAGTCTCCTCCATGTCACTCCCGCATACTTTCGAATTTCATCCACCCATCTCCCATGTGGTCTTCTTCTGGGACTTTTCCTGTTCCTTGGAATCCAATCTAAAATTTCGGCTGTCCATCGATGGTCTGTCCTTCTGGCAGTATGTCCAGCCCATTGCCATTTCAGGGATTTAACTCTGATCATGATGACTTCCACTCTTGTCATTTTTCGGATCCACGAGTTCCTTTTCTTATCTCTCCTGCTTACACCAAGCATGCACCTCTCCATGCTACTTTGAATTGTCTGCAGCCTTTGTATGTCTCTTTTAGTTAAGGTCCACGTCTCTGCACCATACGTAAGCACTGGAAAGATGCACTGATCAAACACTTTTCTTTTAAGACATAATGGCATATTGCTCATGAAAATTATGCTGTTTCATCCAAAAAGCTCTCCAGGCAAGTTTTATATGCTGATTAATTTCTTCATCAATGTGACCCTCACTTGATATCTGCTGTCCAAGATATATATATATTTTTTTTTGATTGGAGGTTTAACGGCCACCGTGAGCAACTCAATGGGCTATAAGCAGTCGCCCGTCCCTAATTTAGGGTCACTGGTTCCAGGGAAGGTTGAGAGCCAGTGCCGTAACACAAACACAACATCCATGCCTCACCGGGATTTGAACCCGGAACACAGACCCCGTTCGGACGAATGATCAGAGGCCATCGCTTAGACCACTGCGCCACCGGGGCGGCCCTGTCCAAGATAAACGTGCGTGTCTGTTATCTCCAGCTTTTCTCCATCAATCGATAAATCTTCATTTCTTGTAAAAGCATTGAACATCACTTTTGTCTTCTGAAAGTTCATTTTTAATCCCACTTCTTTACTCTTGTCAGCAAGTTCCTGGATCATTCTCTGGAGCTCTGATGGGGTAGTTGCAAAAATGACTACGTCATCAGCAAAACGAAGGTAGGTTAGATAATCTCCATTAATCTTTATCCCTTTGTTTTCCCAGTTCAGTGATTGAAAGGCATTTTCCAATGTGACATTAAAGAGCTTCGGAGATATGGTGTCACCTTGTCTCACTCCCCTTCCCAATATTTATGTGATTCCATCTTCTCCTGGAGCTTTTCCCCGCTTCATGTTCTTGATTGCATGGGCAACTTCTGCTGGGAGGACTGGAAGAACTCTGGTACTGATACCTTTCATGATGTCTGGAGTACATGTATCATCCCTTTCATATAGTTTTGAGTAGAAATCCTTCACTCTTGTCAAAATTTCACCTCTATTTCTTGTTACAGAACAATCTTCTTTTCTCAGTGCCATAATCTGTTTTCTTCCCTTACTGAGATGTCCCTTTGCTATCTTTAGGCTTTGGTTGTTTTCAATTGCTTTCCTCACTAGTTCACAGTTGAATTTCCTTATGTCTTCACTGATACTTTTTCATACTGTCTTGCATAGCTCTATATATTCCACTTTGGAAGTCACATCTTCTTTAGTTGTCCTCATGTCTCTTCTTTTTGCATCAACATTTTGGTTTTTCCTGATAATTTGTTCACATGCAACTTGTTCTTAGACCCAGCTAATTTTGTTGCTGTTTCCATAAGAGCTTTGGTTACTTTTCTGTTAACTTCAGAAATAATATCCACTTCTTCCTATGTTAGGCCTTCTAAAGAAGAGAATCTGTTCTTCAGTTCCAACTTGAAGGTATTATGGTGTTTTTTAAGGTTAGTTATGTCAATACATTTTGTTTGTCTTATGAGATTGCAACGTTCAAGTTTAGTGTTGAGGCGCATCTTACATCTCACCAATCTATGGCCAGTACCTGTGTTGAACTTGTTTAGTCTTCTAAGATGAATTTTTTGTTACACATAATAAAATCAATTTCACTTGTCGTCCCATTTGAATGTCTCCATGTCCATTTCCTGTGTGGCTTTTTCTTGAAAAAGGAGTTCAAGATGAAAAGCCCTTCTGCCTCTGCAAACTCAACGAGAGTATTTCCACGCTGGTTCCTGTTGCCGTGACCGAATTTACCTACTGAAGTTTCATTCTGTTGCCGTTGCCCTATTTTTGCATTGAAATCTCCCATAATTATCTTCAAGTGCTGCTTACCTTTATTATTTACATGACGAATTTCCTCGTAAAATTCTTCAATTTCTTCTTCAGGATGACTTGTGGTGGGTGCATACATAAGTTTGAATAATCTGAGCCTTGTATCTTCTCGAGAGTTGAATAACGAGTCGTGCAGCTCTGTCAGAGGAACTTTCAACTTCTACAACTTTATCCTTCAGTTTCTTGTTTATTATAAATACAACACCACTGGTTCTGCCAGTATCTGTCCCACGATAGTAGAAGAGATGTCCACTTTTCAGTTCAATTAGATCTTCCCCTTTTCTCCTTTACCTCACTTAGCCCGACGATGTCCCACTTGATCCTTTGTAGTTCCTCTTCCAATTCAAGAAGCCTTGAATCAGAAGATAGGGAGCATCCATTATACGTAGCCAAGGTCAGCATCAGATGGCAACCTAGTCCTGTCTTCCGGGGATTCTAAGCACCCTCTGCCTTCATGATGCACTGGCCGTTGCCTTGGCCAGGTACATTCCAGCTACCGGAGACTGAGGGCCAAGATTTAAGTTGTGGAGTCATTTTCGAGGGGTTTGGCCATAACACACTACCACGCTGGCCAAGCGGGTTGGTGAGTGTGGCATAGCATTTTCTCTAATCCTGATGGTGTAGTTATACCGCTATTGGCGTTCGCCAGAGCCCCTTTAGTCGGAACAGGATGCAACACGAGAAGGCGGGGTTGACATTTGTCAAGGAGAGGCTGTGATGTTATGCATCACCTGACCTAAAAGGTTTTAAATTTAAAAAAATACTATATCTATTGTTATTAATGTAACTTTTTTAAGATTTAGCCCACATTTATTTTCAGTTTACATGTTTTTTTAATTTTTTTCATTAAACTCTTGTGTTAAGCTAAATTTGAATATAGCTTTTTAAGTAAACCCATTATCATCCCAAGTTACAACTCACACAATCAAATACCAAACATATAAAAATTGTTTTAAAAAAAATTCGAATTTTTTGGAGCGTCGCATTTTGAAAAATTCAAAATTTTAATTTTATTTTTAAAATTTGAAATTGTTTTTAATCTTAACCCCTATGGTGTTGTACATCAAATAAAAGAGCATAAAAAATACTATAAAAAGATACCTTTCCCATCTCTCCATCTTAATTAGAGGAGCTGCAATCACAATTTAAAAACATATCAATCTTCCAATTTTGGGGTGTTTTGGGACATTTTATATAGCTGTATTTTCAAAACTGGTGGATATATGATAATGAAATTTGGTATTTTTCTTTATCTATATAGAGGCCACCTATGTACCAAATTTCATTAAAATCTGAGATGGTGAGGTAAAAAATGTCTTCAAATTGTGTTGAGTTGATACGGAATCACTCTGGACTATTGTTAGTATAGGGCTGTGTATGAGGGCATCTGGTCTTGTAGCCCATTGTGCTAGTGTGTGATATATTGCTAAGATAGGGTAGCATACAGGGGTGTCTGGTCTTGTAGCCCATCATGCTAGTGTGTGATATATTGTTAGGATAGGGTGGCATATGGGGGGCATCTGGTCTTGTAGCCCATTGTGCTAGTATGTGATATATTGTCAGGATAGGGTGGAATATGGAGGCATCTGGTCTTGTAGCTCATTGTGCTGGTGTGTGACATATTGTTTTTGGTTCACCCAAATTGTTTTGGGCCACCAACTGTACAACTCTACTCCATCAATGTCCCTGTACAAGGTGATGCACCTGTTGTTCACCTCTGAAATCCACCTTTTGCAGCAGTTTAGTTTCACTGCATGTTGGTTACTTTACCATTTTGGCATAACCCCTGGTACACTTTAAAAACAGAAAACCTTGAACTATTCACAAGTGTTGTTGTTTCAGAAATGAATGTACCAACTATTCATGCATCTACAATCTGGCTTTTCATAAACTCCAATAAGTACTTGGTTTTATTCAGTATGTTTGTAACTTCGCTTTCAGCTGAAACATCCTCTTATGTGCACCCTTTCAGCCTATAGGCCATGCTTTTCTCTTTGTTACACCAGTATCACATGTAACTCACTTTGCATGAAGATGGTCATAATTCACTAAGCACTCAGTGTAGTTATTATATTGGACAAAAGAAACTTTTCAATATTACACATAAGAATTATAAACTCCACCATTTGAAATCAGTAGAAGTAAGCACAATAAATATCCTGCTCTTCCTTGGATTTGCCCATCCTACTGAATGCAACAGACTCTGACAACAGACACAAGCCAGCTTTTGTTTCTGCCACCAAGAAAACACACAAGCGGAGGTCAATTAGATGCATGAAGGTAATTTTCGGAAAAAGGGCAATTCACATGAAACAGTGTTCAATGGAGGACTAAAACTAACTTCACGAGAAAGAAGGAGGGATGAGCAATAAGAGTAAAATAAGGAAAAGAAAGCTAAACGATAAAACATTAAAAAAAAAAGGCTGCTGAAGTATGTGAATTTTTGTACCCTTGGAGTCTCCTCATTCCCTTCTTACTTAAAAACAGACTGGGAATGCACTCTCACTCTGTTATATCACCAATCAGTCAGAATTTTATTCTGGAAACATTCTTTGCCCTGTGAGTTGCACTTTCAAATTAGGCGTTTTAAAAACAAATATTGGAGATAATTCTATTGAAATCATACATTATTTTCTACATATATTGTAAATGTCTAAATCTTTTTTTTTTTTTTTTTTTTACGGACCAGTGATTTGCAAGTTCTATCGGTCCTAATTCTAACACTGTACAAGCAAAATCATAAGAAAACATTTCAAAATTAATTTATGAAAAGTTCCTGTCACACCTTGCAAACAGTATTCACTCAAACATAAATACAAAAGCACAAAATTTAAAAGAAATATCACCAAACAGACAGAAATGCAATGCAAGCCTAATGATAAGTAGATGGTTCCGAAAAAGAAAAAAATTAAAATGGGACCACTTCTTGAGAAACATTTGCAAAAATGTTTAGGGTAAAGAACTTTATATTTACCATCAACTTTTGTTGAGCAATGAATGGCCGTGTCCTCAGTGTGTGTAAAGCGTATGAGGTTAACTCCATACTTCTTGCTATGAAGTGTCTTTTTATACCTTTAAAAGAGAAGCATTGCTTATCATCAAAAACTTAATGAAGCCTCAAACAAATGGCTTAAAGAAAAGCATATAAAGTTTAAAAGAACACATTTACAACTCATATGACAGCAGGAAACAAGCTTACTCTATTTATAATTTTCTAACAACAGAAACTATGCCACTTAATTGGAAGATTTTTTCAACAGGAAAGTAAAATGCTCTGTGAAAATCATGGCAGTCTCTGCTGTCACTAGATCGAAAGTATATCTTTTCTTATTTTGCACGGGGGGGGGGGCTATAAGGATGTTGATGTCTAGTGATTTTGTTTCCTATACTTCCAATGACCAAACTTCTGTACATATTTTCTTCAGAATTTATGTGTTCCCAAGGATGAAAATTTGAACATCGATTAAAATAACTTCATATTATAACTTGGAATACTTAATATTTTCTAAATCATAACCATAATTATATTAAAAATCAATAACTTTTCCTTTGGTGGTGTTGAGACTAGGAAAAAGATGGTGCGACCTGTACATTGATGACGTCAGTAGACAAACAAATGTTGGATTGCTTAATTATGGTTATGTTTTAGAAAACATTAAGTATTCCATGTTATATTATGAAGTTATTTTAATCGATGATCAAATTTCTATCCTTGGGAACGCATTAATTGTGAAGAAAATGTGTACAGAAGTTTGCCCATTGGAAGTATAGGAAGCAAAATCACTAGACGTTCACCTTAAAGCCACTGGGTCTAGGGAAGAAAAAGAACCAAAGAACCAGAGATAGGGCAAACACATCACCCAAGCCTTGCCCCAAGGTTCAAACCATCGATCCAAGCACCCTTAAAAGTTCTACATTCAAAATCATCGATCCAAGCACCCTTAAAAGTTATACATTCAGAATCGATTTTCCTTTTCTTGCGTGTATTTTTTGTTTGGAGGATTAACGACCACCATGAGCAACTCAATGGGCTGTAAGCAGTCGCCCGTCCCTAATTTAAGGCCACTGGTTCCAGGGAAGGGAGAGAGCCAGTGGCGCAAGACAAACACAACATCCATGCCTCACCGGGATTCACACCCAGACCCCTTTGGGACAAATGATCAGAAGCCATCGCTTAGACCACTGCGCCACCGGGCCGGCTTTTGCGTGTATTCACTGGAGCCGCCATATTTGGTGCGATGTATTTTAACAAGAACTTCACTGGATATTTAACTAATAAACACACTGATGTTTAGCTAGCACAGTTACTTCTGTGAGAAAAACTTGCAATTGAAAAGATGATTTCCTAATGAAAAGCTAAGGAGGTAATCGTCACGTGGAGCTCAGCTCTGCGTGCGACAGGTGGATATTTGACACCTGATTGGCTGGAAAAAACAACGCTTCCAGTGACTGTGCGGACCTTTTCTCCTCCCCTCAACTTTTCTCTGGGCTATTTGTTTGCTCACTTGTGATAGGAAAAAGGCTTCCCGCAGGAAAGGGGTTCCAAACCGTTTCCGCGGTTTTTCCTTATTTCTGAAATATTTAGTTTTCTACAATTTTTGCTTTTCTTTTTTAAAGCCTGGAATTTTTCAAATTCCAAACAGTAGCAGGCGGGCTGGACTATGACCCTCGGGTCGTGTGTTGGACAACCCTGAGATATACTAAATAGTAAGAAACTTACCTTCAAGCAAACTGCAAAGTCTTTATTTTTATAATTATTATTTTATTACAATCAGTAAGAGCAAAAAAGTGGCAAAAATTTTTATTTAAAATTTCTGATCTGAACCAGACTACTAGTTGCAGAACTAGTAGTCTGGTTCATTTTACCTCATAGCATCCGACAGCAAATAACTAATTTTGCACACTTGTTGACACCTAAACGATTCCTGAGCTTACAGTGTATAAATTCATAGCTAGAAAATACTCTTTCAACTGAAGCTGAGATGGCAGGACTTCACAGCAAAAGCATTGCTAGTTCAGCAAGTTTAGAGGCAGGCTCAGTTGTAAAGCCATTGCATTTAGAAATTCCTTTCCACCAAATCATGGGATTTGTATTCCTTCCAGTAGCACTGAAATAAGAAGGGAGAGGGGTGGCATTTCCACAGCTTCATATGCAATCAGCACAGGCAAACACCCATATGGATGAATCAAATCTCGATCCTTTCTCGGGATGCTAGAATTTATGTTTTATTTTCATTGACAATCTATTTCCATACTAGTGTGTTACAGTTACAGTGGCAAGCTAATCCTGCATTTGTTGTGGAGACGAATTTGGAATGCTATTTTGTTTGGTTAACATAATACATTCTATGTTAAAACAAACACAAATTTTGGCCCAGAAAATATGGGTTGACTCATAATATGCTTGAATTTACTGTATGGTTTAATAACAGAAATTTTACTACATTGCTCATTTATATATAAATAGTTAGAAAGTAAATTTTTTTATTATTTATTAATCCTATACTAGTTATTTATTACTCACATATTATTGACATTTTAAACATTACATGCAATGTGTGTTTGTCATCTTAAAAAGGAATTTTTTTATATTGAAATGCAGTATTTGAGGGTTTTGTCAGGGGTTTTTGATGTGACGGTTTAAACAATGGCTAAAACCATCAAAAACGTGCCAATCCTGCTTACGGCACTCAGGAACCGAACAACAGCAGCCCCAAAGCTCCACAATGGCCATGCATCAACCAATAGAACTGTCATGTCAATGCAGACCATGGGAAATAGGCTGTGATGGACATCTGTGTTTACAACACCCATGGCGGTGACCCTCACTGATAGCACACCATAGGGAGGCATGGCGCTGGTGGGCAAATGCCCACTTGATGTGGACGCCAGCGGTCTTGCATGAACCCAGCAACGCATCACGACTTCGACATGCTATTCCTCATGTGCAGTATTGTGGTGGTTCTGCCATGTTTTGGGCCTGGATCGTGCATGGCCACAGAATACCCTTTCTTTGCATTGATGGTGTGATGACTGCAGCACAGTACGGGGACATCATTCTGGCACCTCTTGTTCAACCTGTACATGTTGCGGATTTCATTCTCCAAGAAAATAATGCCCAAGTACACCGGGAACGTCTTGTCAACATGTACCTGCAAAACGTTGGCATCACTCGGATAGACAGGCCAGCACTTTCACCAGATATGAATCCTATCGAGCAAGCGTGGGGGAGTATAAACGACGTTCTGCAATGGAGGAGACTGCAACCAGCCGCGAATGGCTGAGTGGTTAGCAATTCAGACTGCCAATGCAAGGTCCTCAGGTTCGATCCTGGGTTGATCTTGTGGAGGTGGTGTGATTTGCTAACAATAACTGAATATTCGCCATGCATTGGACGAGCACGTTAAGTGATGGCCCCCAGGCTGGACCCACTGGTTAAATGGGTATCCTTTCCTATGCCCCCCGAAATTCTCTCACCCCTCTATGTGCAACATCGTACTTGTACAGTGGCGCCATCTACTGTACTCTAATCTCACTACGAACTGTTCAGTCAAAGTCGCTAGACTTGCTCTCATTCCCTTCCATTTCTGTGTCCTGCCCAAAAGGCGAACTCGCTGTAGGTGGCTGGGGCCTAAAATCTACCCACTGTGGACGGAAGCCCTACAAGAAAATGACACAATAGCTGAGGAAAGGAGACTGCAACCATGGACCTTAGCAGAGCTCTGACAAAGGAGACTGCAACCATGGACCTTAGCAGAGCTCTGACAACAGCTGTTCAAGAATGGGCTATACTGGACAAGGAGCTGGGTAACCTTATCAATAACATGCCTCAGTGGACAACCTTATTCACAGCAAAACTCACTGCTCACGGGTCTTTTACATTATACTGACAGTGTATAGGCTGTGTTTTGCAGTGGATGTTCTATCATCAACAGCCTGTTGTTGACTATTAATATTTTAGCTTGCTTTATTAAATGTTTTCTGTTTGTTGCCATGAATACTTGCTCAAATCACGGTTATATGTTCTTAGCATGTTGTGCACTTCATATCTGCATTGCATTTACCTCCCTTTTCCAACAAGTAAGTGGTGCAAAACTTTTTGGGTGACAGTAGTTCGCTAGTGGACAACCCATTACCACTCACCTTTTTGATAACAAAAAAGATACTTAAACTGAAAGAAATATTTATGTAATCCGAAAAATTATGAGTTCACATGAACCTATATCATTTTTCTATCTTATCTTTGGATAAAAAAATCCAGAACCTGCTTCAGCTCCAGAGTTGCAGAATGTAGATGTTCACGAGTACACCATGCACAGATAGTTTCCAAATTATTAGCAATCTTGCAGATAGTTTTTGCTTGTAGGTTTAAAAAAATGCTAACACTTACTAAAAAGCACTTACTCAAGGCTCTACTGTGATTAATATACTTAATTATATTTTAACTTGAAGAACTCAATTATTTTTCACATCTTCTGAGTTCTTTTGTTTTTACAGACATTTCTGGCATCTAGATTTTATCGAGGCTTGTTCTCAATGTACAGCAACTGTATCAAAAGTTTTGTTTATGCACAAACAGTTTAAATTTTATTGCCAGGTTCCTCTTGCAGTTGCCAGTTATTAAATTAAAATCTTTTCCTTATGTATTTTGTAAGTCTACTATTTTTAAATTAAGTTGTTGAAAATGCTATTTATAATTTTTGAAGGTTCATTAATGGAACTGTTTTTCTAGATATAAAAACTTTAATTAGTCTCTTGTTTTTATGAGGTTCATAATCCAGTATTTCAAAATTTTGCCATAAAGGTCCATTTCATGCACAATGCTGCACATTCAATTGTAATGTACTTATTTTGTCCTTACTGGAATCTGTAATGTTCTAATAATTATTTATTGTTTTAATTTTTCTTTAAATTACGTTATTCTGTTGTTATCATGATTCGTGGGGTTGCAGCAAGTTTTCTGTTTCAATGGCTGTGCATGCAGATAAATTTTATTTTTATACAACTCTGTTGTTCAGCTCTAAGACAAGGGTATATAATACATGTCTCGCAATACTTTGAACTTGTCCTAAAACATCACATTCTAATCACATCACATCACATTCAGCAGTGAATTTTTTAATAAAAAATTCACTGCTGCCCCGGTGGTACAGTGGTCTAAGCGCTACTTTCTGACCATTTATTTGCCCGTGATGAGTCTGGGTTCGAATCCTGGTGATGCATAAATGCTGTGTTTGACTTATGGTTCTGGCTCTCTCCTTTCCCTGGAACTGGTGTCTCTAAATTAGGGATGGGCAACTAACTATTTATAGCCCACTGAGTTGCTCATGGTAATAATTAAACCCTCAATCCAACAAAAAAAAAAAAAAAAAAAAAAAAAAAAAATTCACTACTCTAAAACAATTCTGAAAGAGCCAAGAAATTTTTGCTGCAAAGGCAGATAAAAGCAACCTAACCACTTTGATAAAAAATACCTCTGCTTACCTAAAATAGAAGAGGAACTTCAAATACATTTTATGAAAAGTTACAAAGCAATTTCTTATATCTTACTGTTACAAATTATAAGTAATTAATTGTTTATCTCAATGAAGGTAATCTGCTTTACGAAAACTTCAAAGATTACCCAAAAATTATCCTTTGTGTACCAAAATTATATAGTTTACTCAAGCTTCATACAAAAGGCCAACCCATTAGGCCAATTGTGGACACCAAGAACTATCTTTTTCTAAACTGCACTATTACCTACTTCTTTATCTAACCAATCTATTGGGTTGGTGTGAATGAAATGTACGGAGCAAACGAGCAGTGGAGACAGGCCCCCACCACAGCGAAATGGAACCACCTACAGGTGTTGTGGGTATTACATCACAGAGTTATTATAAATAACTAGCACGTGTATGAAGAACAAGGTTCAGGCATGGTTTGTTCGGACATAACGTGGCTTGCAAAGGAAACATGCAGACACCGGATTTAAGAGTCATCTTCCTGTATGAATTTAAACTAAGCCATTCTGTAGGAGTTGCCGCTCGAAACATTAACAAAGCATTTGGGGAGAATACAGCCAACGAACAAACCATTCGTTGATGGTTTGTGAAGTTTCGAAGCGGAGATACAGACCTGCAAAACGAAGCATGTGGTCACTTCCCTGTTGCTGTTTCTGATGATGTTCTGTTATGTGTGGTTGAAGCGGACCCCCAAAAACCGTGTCGTGTGATAACAGCAGAGGTAGGTGTCCACCACACAACAGTTGTTCGGCGTCTGGCTGCACTGGGGAAGGTAAAAAAAAAGCTGGACATGTGGTTGCTGCATAAGTTGACAACTGCCAACAAGATTAGGCATTTGGAAGTCTGCATGTGGCTGCTTGCTAGGAATAAACAGGAATCTTTACTGTATCAAATCGTTACCTGTGATGAGAAGTGGGTCCTTTATGATAATCAGAAATGATCTGCACAATGGTTAAGTAAGTCACAGCCTGCTGGACGGCATCCTAAGCCACCCCTACAAACTAAGATGATGAATGATCCTTGTCTGGTGGTCCACAGCCAGAATAATTCATTGGAGTTTCTTGGCAAGAGGTCAAACCATCACTGCAGAAAGTTATTGTGCTGAATTACACCAGATGCACCAGAAATTGATGCATAAACAACCCGCTTTCGTCAACAGACATGGCGTTCTTCTGATCCAGGAGAATGCCCGCCCTCATGTCGCACAACGAACAACGCTAACACTAAATACCTTGGGCTATGAAGCACTGCCTCCTCATCCTGCTATTCCCCGGACTTGCCTCCGACAGACTATCATCTGTTTCGTTGCCTGGATCACTTCCTGTCCGGGAAACAGTTCACAACAGACAACGAGGTTCAACATGCAGTTGATGACTTCTTCAGATCCCAGCCACAAGATTTTTCGTTCTGGGATCATGGCCTTGCCGGACAAATGGCAACTATGTGTCGATGCTGAGGGGGATCATTTTGCCTAGGTAAGTCGTCCTACTTTTCCATTCTCGCTGTCCACGTGTACCGGTCCTTTGCCGGACATTTCATTCGCACCAAACCAATACTTCCTGAACTTAGTGCACTTATTAAGAACACAGAACTCGTGTTCTTAATAAGTGCAAAACCTGATCATCAGTCAATACTAGATAACCCCACCGTTGTTAGCTTTACTGTAGTGTATAAAAACAATAGGTTTATATGAGCTCATGATTTTTACATTAAATAAAAACAATTAGGTCATTCCATGTCAAATCAACTAATGAAAAATACATTTTGGAACTTGATGTCATGGATTTGGTAATTTTTGGTATATTTGTACCTTACCATGAGATGTTTTTGAGATATTGAATTTTCAAAATTGCCTAAAATAGCCAAAATTCACTAGCCACTGTAACTTGAAATGTCATTTACGAGATACCTATGATAGCTACAGACATGTGACAGGTGTCATTTTAAAGCTTATGAACACTTCATTTGATATACAACATGACACAATTGTAAATTTTGAAAAAAAAATATTTTGAGTTTTTAGAAAAACAGAATTTTTTAAAATTTTCAAAAAATTCACACTTAACGGTATATGTCTTGTAGCCAGTCAGTCCAAATTTCAATGTGGTATTTCAATGGTACAACACAAAAATTTAATTTCCTTGTTGGCAGTGACAAGGAATTAAACTGGCTTAGCCCTGAAAATAGACAAAAATTTCTATACCTAATGATAAAGAACCTCTTTTTTCTTGGCTAGTATATTCTCCCTGTAGCTGCAATAGGATCCAGTTTGCAAAGGATGAAGTTTCCTGGCACGGTGAGAACATCCGGTTTCCTAGGATAAGAGAATGATGTTGCTGGTCCAGCTGGATGTAAGAATGATAGCTTGACTTCACGTTCTACCGCATCCATTGAGAGAACACATCCCATCCACCATGAGTTGTCATAGGCACATGCCACAAAATCATTCATACGATCAAAATCTACATCTTGAAGTTCGGGAGTGATTTTAATACAATGTAAAACAGTATCATGAGAAGCTGAAAATGCTTTGGTTTCTAATTTTTCAGTTGATACTGGGAGGTAGGCATGAAACTTCTGAGTTGAGTGAGTTCTTGTAACAGCAACTGCTTCATCAAATCATACTTGTAAAAATTTCTCGTCTACCAGGTATTCATCACTTGAAATATAAAAAAAAACTTATTGCACGGATGTTTGCCTTCCCCCACTCAAACAGCTGTCGAGGTATCATTATCTGATTTGAGAGGGGGTTTTGAAGGCTGCCCTTTGTTGCAAGTCTCTTCACTGTACCTCCAACACCATCACAAACTCCTTTGCATAAGGTTTTGTTTAAAGAAGGGCTTTAGTAGGGGGACTGTTCTAACAGTGAGGGGAATAGTTATCAAAGTTTAATAAATTTACAGGTTTGGAGGAGGAAGCACAAGAAAATCAGGAGAGCACTTCCTCTTACTATCTGCTTTAATGCCTTGGAAATCAGTGTGGTGGTTACACAAATTTGCAAAACTATTACGATTTTTGTATTGTGCTGCACAGCCGTCTGAAACGTAAAATATCTTTTTCAAGTTTGGGAGCAATTCCGCTTTCAAAGCATTAAAAGATTTTTGTACTGTGCTGCACAGCCGTCTGAAAAGTAAAATATCTTTTTCAAGTTTGGGAGCAATTCCACTTTCAAAGCATTAAGAAGTTTTCTTTGGAAAGTATGAACAAGAACTGTGTCATGTTTCAGACATTCCAAGATGAAAACAAAAACTTTTATGTCTTAGTTGATCATTTTCCTTGTAGTACACAACAAAGGGATGAACAATTGCCATTGAGTTGTTCCAATGGAATGACTGGGCTTTATCTTGCAGAATAAATGAATAGTTCTCAGAAAAATCACATGTCACCACAGCTTCGTTAGGGCAAAGTGTAAGTTTCTTCTCTGAAAAAAAAATAAGATTGCTGTTTGGCGATGAAATCATGCTTCTTCAAGATGATTAGCTGGGCTGAAAACTCCTCAACAAAATCCTCTGTGAATTTGCACATAGTTTCAAATGAACAGCGGTCCACTGAAACCCACTGCTTGTAGGTGATGTTATCAATCATTTCTTCTTCAAGACTTGTCAATAAGGTTTCCTTGAATTCATCAGTGCTAGGACATGAATCACAGTCACCTAAAAAACATTTCTGTGCTGGGGGTTTACATATAATTCTTGATAAGCAATGCTGATATGTTTTTAAAAAAAGTATCATGTCCTTGAAGGGTCACTTTGTTTAAATTAGCACCAGCAATCATGAGTTTTACTTTCTATTGTGTTGTGTTGTGCACACACACACACACACACACACACACACACACACACACACACACACACACACACACACACACACAGTGTGAGTCCTACTAGCTCCTGCTATAATGCAGTGCCTTGGTCTTAACTCAGCAAATTTTGAAAATCCCATCTCTTCAGATGGGCACTTGGACTTGAAATGTTGGTAAATTTCTCAAGATTACCAAGTATCCGATGCTTTTGGACACGAGTTCGACAACCATCTTTGTCTTTGATTGAAATATAATCTTTCTTGCCGAGAATTTGCCTGCTGACTTCTTCATTACAGTAAAATTCCTTTACTAAGTTGACTGTGTCTTCAGGTAAAAATTTTCCAGGTTTGGGATTAGATGAGGACAAAATTATTTTTTCTTTCATAAGTTTTTTTTGCCTTCCTTGCAATGTAGTTACTTGCTCCAAATTCCCTTTTTATTCTTTAACAGGACCAGCTTTTTGGTAAAACTGTCAAAATCATGAACTTTTTACTTCTGTTCGTAGTTTAAAAATTTTCCTTTAGTTGCTGAATAATTTCTGAATCAGTACAGTGACATTCTTCCTTGCCTAAATCATCTTCAGAAGTAAAAAATAACTATTTGTAGGTCCCTTTAATCTTCCCCATCTTTTCTTTGCAATACCTCTTAGTCCTATTTAATACTTTCTTCTTACACACCGGAGACTCATCAAGGGAGGTCAAAGAGGCATTTAAGTGGCTTAAAGTGGCATCAGGGTCCAAATACTGAGACTTCTTAATTTGACTGGGACCAGGAATCTAATAATTCTCAGGAGGAATTTCATTTTCAAGTATAATGTTTTCCATCTGACAGGACAGGGCTTCTCTTTTCCTAACTGCAATCTGCATGAAGTGCATACTTTCATGTGTGGTTTGATTTCACTATTTAGTGAAACCATTAACCATCCAATCAGTTACTTTCCACAAGACTTTACTAACCCAGTGCCCCCCCCCTTTTTTAAAAGGGTTGCAACAGTTTTTCGACCACTTATTTTCCTCCATATTTCAAATCATGTAATTATCAAACAGTTAATGAAATAAACTTAATAAAGACTAACAAAACAGCTTCACAACAAAAATGTCCTAGAAAGCGTCACTAAAAACACACTGTCCAAATGAACTAAAATGCACACACTGAGAGCCAGACCACAACTAAGCTGTCTGGAAGGTAACATGGTGGGGGAAGGGCACATGAATAAACAGGTACAAACATGTCAGGGCTTGTCTTGCATGTTTTGAACAGTTCAAGATAGCCTGCCCTATCTCCCTACACGCGCACACACACACACACACACACACACACACACACACACGTGCATATCTCTCTCTCTCTCACTCTCTGTAAAGATCCTGTTATAATTTTTTTGGATTCATTTCAGTTTATTACATAATTTTATCAACAATGTAAATTGTAGAAATATGGACTTAAGGGGTTTAATTCCTTGTCACTGCCAACAAGAAAATTTAATTTTTGTATGACACCACTAAGATACCACCTTGGAATTTGGACTGACTGGCTATAAGACATATACCTTTAAGTGTGAATTTTTTTTTAAATAAAAAAAAATGCTCTTTTTCCGAAAACTCAAAAATATTTTTTTTAATTTTTGAACTCTTTGAAAATTTACAATTGTGCCATGTTGTATATCAAATGAAAGCTCTATTCATAAGCTTTAAAATGACACCTGTCCCATGTCTGTAGCTATCATAGGTATCTCGTAAATGGCATTTGAAGTTACGGTGGCTAGTGAATTTTGGCGTTTTTAGGCAATTTTGAAAATTCAATATCTCAAAAACGGGTGGACAAAAAAAATTGAATTTTTTAATTTTTTACACATTTCATGGTAAGGTACAAATGTACTAAAAATGAACTAAATCCATGACATTAAGGTTCCATGCATTGGTTGATTTGACAATTTTTCATGAATGAAATACAGGATTACACCATACAATACAAATTTTGAAGATGATTATCCGTTTTTTGTGTAATTATGATAAGGATGGTAAATCAGATATCTGAAAACTTGAAAATTTCATCGTCCTGGAGTGGGAATCGAACCGGCATCTCCCAGACAGCGCCTGGGTATACTACTAACCACTACACCACATAGAATGATCAAGTCTCAAGTTTACAATTAATTTGAATATAACCATCACAGGATTTGCTAGTCGAAGCAACCAGCATTCATGTTTAGCGAATCTGGAGGTTAGCTTCAGGACGACGAAATTTTCAAGTTTTCGGATATTATCTGACTTACCATCCTTGTCATAATTATACCAAAAAACGGATTGTCATCTTCAAAATTTGTATTATACGGTGCATCTCCGTATTTCATTCAAGATTTATCTGATCCTCCAGGCAATCATGGGAGAAGATTCTAAACCTCCAGATTTGCTAAACATGAATGTCGGTTGCTTCGACTAGCAAATCCTGTGATGGTTATATTAAAATTAATCGTAAACTTGAGACTTGATCGTTTTGGGTGGTGTAGTGGTTAGCATGCCCAGGTGCTATCTGTGAGACTCGGGTTCAATTCCAACTCCAGGACGACGAAATTTTCAAGTTTTCGGATATTATCTAGGACTTACCATCCTTGTCATAATTACACCAAAAAAAACGGATTGTCATTTCCAATTTTCCAGTTTGAAAGTAACTTTATAAACAAAAACAGGTACAACAATGGGCTCTCCACTAACTCCATTAGTATCTGACTACTATATATATGTTAGCAAAATAGGAGCTAACTTCCTCATTAATTTTTCCATTTCCTATGTGCATACTTGTTACATGGTCACTGTGGAAAACTATTCCCTGAAAACTTACTATCTGAGATTTTAGAAGAGTTTAAGATCCAAGATGAATTCCCAAAATTCACTTTGGAAGGGCAAAAAGGTAAACTTCATAACTTAGACATCACACTTAAATGGGAAGTCAACAGAATCACCACCAAGTTTTACAAGAAACCTACCAATACTAATAAGTTACAGAATTACAACTCAGAGCATCCATCTTCTATGAAAAAGAATGTGGCTTTACAATTCTCAGACACAAACAGAAAAACTAAATTCTTCTTAAAGTGCAAGTGATCTAAAATCCATCTTGCAAATTATCAAATTATGTTCTGCAAGTAATTCAAAATATTCATGAAAATAAATGCTTCTAGATACAAGAAAAACTCTTCAATCTTATTAAGAAGCAATAGCAACAACAACACCTTATTTACTAGAAAAGTCACTTACCATACAGGCCTGTTTGAAAAATAAAAGAAAATTAGCAGAAAATGAATTAGAACTGCTCTTGGTTTGAAAAAAAAAAAAAAAAAAATACTTACCATCATTGAAACAGTTAGAAAAGAACATTTTTATTCCAACTAAGGAGTCATTTATTATATAAATTGCTCCTGCAGATTACCATAAACAGGAGAAACAGGGGGAAGATAGGAAACAACTGAACAAACATCAAATCACCATTACATATATTTCCAATAAAAAAAGGACAAAATCAACACATACACCGAACAGGACAATAGACTGTGTCATATCAGAATAATGGTTGAATCAACCAAGTCTCAATTATGTATCATAATATTCAAGAAGAGATATTTTTTTCAGAGCTGAAGGGAAACATGTTCAAAAAACATAATTTAGTTGATACTTGTAATACTAAACTTAAACATCACAATGCCAATTGAAGGTTTATTTTATCTTTTGTGATTGAAATAGACTGCAGATTTCCTTCCTCCGTAACAGAACTCTTTTTGAAATTTAAGTGTGTAGAAACTGAATCTATGAAGCAAAATGAAACACACACACAAGTTTTGGTACAGTCTTTCAACAGCCTTGCAGACTAGTTGTTTGTTTGTTTGTTTTTCAAAAATTTATGAAGATGCAGAAATTTATGAAATATTCACTATTCAAACATAGATGTAAAAATGAAGAGTATATGAGCCGATTTCCAAAGTTTTAAAAGAGTGTTATAAGCAACCATCTGCACACAGTTCCATTAGTGTCAGAAAGTCTTGCAAGTAGGTCTCGTGTTGTGTTTAACAAATGTACCATGCGAACGTGGCTAAATTTAGCACACAAAACAGAATTCAGTCAAAATTTAAAGATTCATTCATTAAGCAACAAAAATCTTACTACATATTTCTGAAATTGGGCCAGATAGACTCTCAGAAAAAACAACAACAAACCAGCTGATCAAAGCTTGCTAACTGTGGCAAGGAATGAAAGAAAGACACAAATAATTCAGGCACAATTTTACTTCAATGTACTGCAAAACGAACTACTCTATTTTTGCAAAATGAATCATGGTAATTTGTATTAGATTGAATGTAGTAAATTTTTTTATCTAATTCACCTGTCTGTTTTAAAAACTAAGTATAGCTTTATTAGCTTAAATATTGTTTGAAAAATTACTACTGTTTTCTCAGTCTTCTAAAATTATTAGGTCACATATTCAAAACTCCCCACCCAAAATTTTCAATCCCGTCCATTTACAAACACAGGCGGGGAGACTCCCTTCCATTTCAAATTTGAATTTCAAACCCTGCACCACAGGTAAAACAATTTTGCAGTAGAGAAATTTTCTTGCCTTTATTCATTAGCTCTTCATGCATGGGGCAAGTACTTATGAAAAATAAATGAAAGAGAAATAATTTGCTTGGGAATGGAGTTCTTACAAAATGCTTTCCTGTGGTTCCCTAACTTCGTGCACGTTGTTCCGCCGTGTTTACATAGACCCTGCACACACGCAGCAGCAAAGGGGCTACTCCACAATACATTTTATGCAAAGTTTTCTTTAAAATAATTACAAGTGTAATACGCTGTAATTACTCGTGTTAGCTTTAGCCATGACTATTATAGTTTTGTGGCTTTCTGTCAGTTACATCCTCAGCTGTGTTCTGTCTTCCCCACTGGACAAAGGCACAGGTGTGGGTAATAACTGATGTATGATTACTGTTTAAGATAACTTGGTACTTAAACTACATGATTCAAATATACAGGGTGTTCAAAAATTATCATTACAACTTTGACCCTCCGTAAAGCCTAAATGAAATAAGATTGCAAAGTTCTGTTTTTTGTAAACATAACAGGTCAGAAATGCATAAAGTTCTATTGGTATGCAAAAGGCTTTTGTTTACTTTCATGTACGACCCTGAACTTGTGATGGCTACTCCACAGGAAAAGGCCCAGTGTGAGGCATGGTTCACAGAGACGAAGTCAGATACACAAGTCCAAAGGAATTTTTGTACCAAATACCGACATAATCCACCATCCAGACCCTTAATACGCAAGTGGCACAAGAAGTTTATGGAGACTGGTAGGTAGTGTGCTTCATAAAAAGGGTGCGGCCCGGCCATGCGCAAGTGAAGAGGATATGGAACGTGTTCAACAGAGTATCCTACGAAGTCCAATTGTACAGCCTCCAGGCAGTTGGGGATTACCACCAACAATGATACACAGTGTACTGCATAAGTACTTGCATCTGATTGCCTACAAAGTGCATTTGACCCAGGCAATGCACTTTGGGGATAAACCGAAACGTTTCGATTTTGCTGTTGATATGCTCCACAGGATTGATAAATGAAGGCGGCTTCCTGAAATGTGTTTTATTCAGTGACGAGGCAACATTTCATGTCTGTGGTGTTATCAACAGGCAAAACTGCAGAATTTGGGGGTCTGAAAACCCACATGCCATCCGCAACATTGGATGCGACAGCCTTAAGGTTAACATCTGGTGCGGTCTCTTGCACAACTGCATTATCGGCCCATTATTTTTCACTGAAAAAACAGTCGCATACAATGTTTATTTGGACATGCTGAGTGAGTTTGTTACCCCCCAACTGGAGGGCCTGCAACAACTGGCTATTATCTTCCAGCAGACCCCTGCACTGGGCACTTCGTGATCATTTGTTTCTTGTTGGACGGGATGGTCCAATTTCTTGGCTTCCACGTTCACCGGATTTTACCCCCCCCCGCCTTTTTTCTGTGGACTATGTGAAGAATATTGCGCACTGCACAAAGGTTCCAGATGTGGATGAGCTGAAGCACAGGATTACAGTTGCCATCAAAGCATGTCCTATCGTACCACATCATCAATGCCATCTAGTGTCAAGTCACATCAACCTTATCTTCATCTATGTTATTCTCACTTTTCCTTTTTCTCTTCCCCTCCTCCCTCTCCTTATTTAATTTCTTCTCAGTTTCAATTAGGTTCCTCCAAGCATACAAAAGGTCGTATGGACTGTTATTATTACACTTGAATGTTTTTTTTTTATTTATTAGTTTTGCTTCTGATATTTGTATTGTTCTCATATTATTCTGCTGGTTTAATATTGTAATTCCTTCCCAATAGGGTACACATTGATTATCCAAACAAAAATCAATGAGTGCAGTTTTATTTATTTATTTTATTTTTTTTTCTGCTCCAGTACTTCATGTCTTCAGCCAATCTGGCTTTAATATTTCTTTTTGTACTGCCTATGTATTGGTCGACAATTTTATTTTGATAATTTATTATCGGTATATTTTGACCGATAATTTATTATCGGTATATTTTGGGTCTTTCTGTGATAGTTACTAAGAGATTTCGTTATATCTCTCGTACGTACACCAAAATCTAGATCAAATTTTAAAAATGTTTTCTTCACAATAGTTGTGATCTCCTGAATATATGGTAATGATCCACAATATTTTATTTTTTGTTGAATCTGTGTACTCCTTTGTTATTTATTTCTAGGGTTGCTTCTATTAATAAGGTTATTTATTATCTTCAACATCATATCCGAAATTTATCGCCATGTTCCTTATCCAATTTAATAGTAGTTGGTCATTGGATGTATGAGTAAAAGCTCTATTAATATATGAATGGAAAGCTGCATATTTGTAAGATGCTGGATGACAAGAGTTCTCAGGTATGATATTAATGATGATGTCAGGTTTTCTATATACTTGGAATTCAATGTTATTATTTTGTCTATGAGATAGTAATATGTCCAGGTATGGTAAGACACCGTCCTGTTCACGCTGCATGGTAACATTGTTTCATAATAATTATTATATTCTTCAATGTACATTTGTAGCTGGTTATAATCGTGTTGCCATACCATAAGGATGTCATCCACGTACATGCAAAACATCAATGGTTGTGGTATATCAATTTTCAGCCTCATGGATTTTTCGATGTTCTGTAAAATCACCTCTGCCAGTAAACCCAAAATTGATGATCTCATTGGGGCTCCTGATAATTGTTTATATATTGTGCCTTCACAACTGAAATAATTGTTTTGATTAATAAAAGGAAGTGCTCTTCTTATGTCTTCGATTGCGGTGTTGATATTTCATTTTCACATAATCTTTCAACAATGAGGTCAACTGCATTCAGAGTAGGGGTATTCGGGAAGAGGGATATTACATCTAGGCCAGTAAGTCTTGTTTTCTTATTATAATTGATTTCATTATCCTGTATTAATTTAATTACTTTTATGGGGCTGTTCACTGTATATTCATATTGTTTGTAGATAGGAGCTAAAAAATTATATAGTGCTCGTTCAAGGAATTGTAGGCAATTTGTTTTTCGCAACAATTGGTCTAAGAAGGTTTCCTGGTTTATGAGTTTTTATTTTATCATAAATATTTGGGTTGTAGCTCCAGTGGGAGGGTATGACTTTTTTTTTTAACCATATCAGGAAGGAAACTATGATTTTTGAAGGCCATTAATGTATATTTTATTCTTTCTGTTAGGTCTTTTTGTCTATGATTTTGATGTCTAAGTCTTGTACAGGTTTTTGCATTTTTCCATCATATTCTATCTTATCCATGATAATTGATTAGTTCTGTTAGATGTTGTTATTACGATCGATGGATTATTTCATAATTCCAAAAGTGTCTTATTTCATATTTTATCAAACCAGGTTTTTCTGTGGTTTTCTCTTTCGTGATCTTGGTTGCAGCTCTATTTATTTTAAATCTCAGAGGTTCTTGAGCTTTTTTGGATGAAAAGTTGATAATCTCTTCGATTTTCGGAATGAATTGTTCTGTTTTTCCGAGGTTTTCTCTAAATACAAATTTACTACCTTTATTAAGTGCTTATTCAGTGCATTTATTTGTAGTTGATTAAGTTCCACCTGTGAGAGGTTTACATAGGTATGGTTGATATTATCTTGGTGCTGTTGGTCTTGTTTCCTTGATATCAATATTGCCAGCTTCTTTAGATGTCTATACTGATTAGCTTTGTTTTTTGTTTTTTTCCAAGCATATATGTATTCTAACAGACTGTAGACGAACTTCGTGTTACAAGTGATACTCATATGGAAGTAGACATTCGTCATACATAACACGATATGCAACTTGCTCATTAACCACCTTTGACGAAATGATGAAGATCACTTCTACATTTAATCAAATTAAAAACAGTATTTACAAGTTAAAACATATGATAGATTAAAACACTAGATCTTTCGATCACACTAGTGATCTTCATCAGGTAACTCACCTAATGACATCAAGGTACGTCGACACGCAATATATAGGGATTTTTGATGACCCAAACAATGGGTAAAGCGCATGCTCACGAAAGTTGTTGTGAACACAGAGAGAGAGAGAGAGAGAGAGAGAGAGATATAGAGAGGCAGGTAACAGTACTGCAAACGAAGAAAGTAAAAATGATGCTACACAAGTATTAATAATTCAGCTGTAATGATTATTACTGCAATGTTCAAGTAGAGCAGTCCATGTTCGTGGGAGGAAAGAAGGTACATCGTCATTACAGCAAATACCTCTATAATGGTGAATATATAAGCTTTCTGCAAAGAGGGTCATGCTTTTCGTGCTGTGTGTAATGAGGATTTTGCATTCATCCCATAATGGTCTATGTGTGCCGCTAGCTACCAATCGGGCTAGGGCAGTCGAATGTGAGCCTGTTCTGACATCGCGTGAGTGTTCAAGCAAACGGGTTTTTAAATTACGTAGGGTGGAGCCTATGTACACTTGATCTATTTCACTGGGGTTTAATGCTCTCAGGGGAATAAGGTAGACTCCGTACCTGTGTTTGGTTTCAACGGGATCCCTGTCACGTTTAATTAGAGTGTACAAACTGCGTGTTTGTAAACCAAAGTTTATATTAAACTTGGCACATGCATGTTTTAGAACGCTGGTGCAGCCTGGAAAATAGCTCATGGAGCCTACGTACCTGGCAAGGGTGCGGGTTTTTTCTAATGCAGTAAACGCAAGTCGTCGATGCCTGCGGAGAATGGTGTGTACCAGGTCTTTCGGGTACCCGAACTCACTAGCAATGACAAAAATTCGTTGAAGTTCAATGCGCCGAAGGCGTACAGATGACGAATGTGTAAATGCCCGTCGTACCAGGTAGCGCAGGGAAGCCAGCTTAACATATAAAGGCTGCGCTGAGTTGTATGGGGCTATAATAGGGTGGGATGTGGGTTTACATGCAAACCCTGGGTGGGATGTGGGTCTGTCATGCAAACCCTGAGTATTTTAAAGTGAAATTTTGGGGGTCCCGCTCTATGAGCAAGTCTAAGAACGGGAGTTTTAAGTTATTTTCCAATTCCAAAGTAAGGTTTATGGAGCGATATTTGGAGTTTAACAAACTGAGAAAATGCAGCAGGTCGGAATGCGGATGTGGCCAAAAGACAAGAACGTCATCCACATAGCGGGTGTAGAGGAGGGGTTTGAGAGTACATACGCCAAGTACCTCATTCTCCAGGGTTTGCATGACAGCCTCGGCGAGAATCGCTGAGAGGGGTGAGCCCATAGTGACGCCTTCTTTCTGCTGGAAAATAACATCGTTGAATTTAAAATAAGACCTGGATGCAACGAGCTTTAAAGCTGAAAGGACAGCCTCTATTTCCAAAGGTGGGAGAGGTGGATTATGAGTATATAATTTTTGACAAATGATGTTGTGTGCCTCTTGAAGGGGAATACTGGGGTATAGCGCCACAACATCCAAGGATGCCATTATAAACGGCTTGCCTTGCGAACTGAAGGATTTTATAAGATTAATAGCTTGTAGAGGGCTGTTAATTGAAAACTGAGAATGATTTAGGATGGGGGAGAGAAATTTTGCAAGGGCTTTTTCAAGTGGGCGGATAGGAGACGCATATGAAGAAACTAAGGGGCGGAGGGGTGATTTTGTTTATGGAGCTTGATCTTCCCGAAGATTTCGGGTACTCTGGGGCCCTTAGGAGGGTTCATACTATCGGAAATTTCTTTAGGTAAGTGGCCATGATTCTTCAACTTTGCGACAGACGCAACGGTTGTTGCGACAGGATCAAATCTTAAAATTTTATGTGGAATTGCTTGAATAGTTTCTTGCATCTTTAAGTGGTATGCATCACGGTCCAAGATTACAATCTTATTCGATTTATCGTCGGATATGATAGCCAAGTTAGTGTTTTTTTGTAATTCACATAGTTGACGCCTCTCTTCTTTGTAGGCTTGACTTTGATTCAATGTCGTGGTAGCGCCTTGGTGTGAATCTCGTTGACTCGGGGCGGACCCGTGCCGAAATGATTGAACAAATTTAGTTCTTGCGTCGTCCTGGTGTTCTGCAGGCAATGCCCGGATGATACTTTCAGCTTGTGGCACAAGTTGAAAAAGATTCGGTCTAGTATTCGGATAGCAAAATTTAAACCCCCGCTCCAGAGCGTTCTTCTGAACATCAGAGAGTTCGGTAGAGCTTAAGTTAACATACATTCTGGGCTCCTGTCCGTTTGGTTGATTCGATCTTTCAAAACGAATGGGTCGAGATTGGATTTCCGAAGCAACCAAGCCACAGAGCTTAGTCATATGACGGTTGTGCTGTGATTCAGTTTCACTCTTTATAATAGCATGCAAAATAATCAGCGAGTGATCAACAGTAATAGGATGGTATGTTCTTGTGAATTGTCCATGTAGTGAGTAAGCCCTACGTGCAAGGTAATCTATGTAGGTTCGTTTCAAACGAATTGCGGTATTTAGTCTCTTGGTCTCTGACAGCCTCAATACACATAGGTCTTGCTTGGAAATAGCGAATCTTGTCAGTGTTAAAAACTTAGGTGTAACATGTAGCTGTTTGCAGTTATTCAAAAAGGCAAGGTGAGTCATCTCGGTTCCTATCTTGCGTCGTAATTTAAAAAATTTTCAATTAACAGCCCTCTACAAGCTATTAATCTTATAAAATCCTTCAGTTCGCAAGGCAAGCCGTTTATAATGGCATCCTTGGATGTTGTGGCGCTATACCCCAGTATTCCCCTTCAAGAGGCACACAACATCATTTGTCAAAAATTATATACTCATAATCCACCTCTCCCACCTTTGGAAATAGAGGCTGTCCTTTCAGCTTTAAAGCTCGTTGCATCCAGGTCTTATTTTAAATTCAACGATGTTATTTTCCAGCAGAAAGAAGGCGCCACTATGGGCTCACCCCTCTCAGCGATTCTCGCCGAGGCTGTCATGCAAACCCTGGAGAATGAGGTACTTGGCGTATGTACTCTCAAACCCCTCCTCTACACCCGCTATGTGGATGACGTTCTTGTCTTTTGGCCACATCCGCATTCCGACCTGCTGCATTTTCTCAGTTTGTTAAACTCCAAATATCGCTCCATAAACCTTACTTTGGAATTGGAAAATAACTTAAAACTCCCGTTCTTAGACTTGCTCATAGAGCGGGACCCCCAAAATTTCACTTTAAAATACTCAGTGTACCGTAAACCCACATCCCACCCTATTATAGCCCCATACAACTCAGCGCAGCCTTTATATGTTAAGCTGGCTTCCCTGCGCTACCTGGTACGACGGGCATTTACACATTCGTCATCTGTACGCCTTCGGCGCATTGAACTTCAACGAATTTTTGTCATTGCTAGTGAGTTAGGGTACCCGAAAGACCTGGTACACACCATTCTCCGCAGGCATCGACGACTTGCGTTTACCGCATTAGAAAAACCCGCACCCTTGCCAGGTACGTAGGCTCCATGAGCTATTTTCCAGGCTGCACCAGCGTTCTAAAACATGCATGTGCCAAGTTTAATATAAACTTTGGTTTACAAACACGCAGTTTGTACACTCTAATTAAACGTGACAGGGATCCCGTTGAAACCAAACACAGGTACGGAGTCTACCTTATTCCCCTGAGAACGTTAAACCCCAGTGAAATAGATCAAGTGTACATAGGCTCCACCCTACGTAATTTAAAAACCCGTTTGCTTGAACACTCACGCGATGTCAGAACAGGCTCACATTCGACTGCCCTAGCCCGATTGGTAGCTAGCGGCACACATAGACCATTATGGGATGAATGCAAAATCCTCATTACACACAGCACGAAAAGCATGACTCTCTTTGCAGAAAGCTTATATATTCACCATTATAGAGGTATTTGCTGTAATGACGATGTACCTTCTTTCCTCCCACGAACATGGACTGCTCTACTTGAACATTGCAGTAATAATCATTACAGCTGAATTATTAATACTTGTGTAGCATCATTTTTACTTTCTTCGTTTGCAGTACTGTTACCTGTCTCTCTATATCTCTCTCTCTCTCTCTCTCTCTGTGTTCACAACAACTTTCGTGAGCATGCGCTTTACCCATTGTTTGGGTCATCAAAAATCCCTATACATTGCGTGTCGACGTACCTTGATGTCATTAGGTGAGTTACCTGATGAAGATCACTAGTGTGATCGAAAGATCTAGTGTTTTAATCTATCATATGTTTTAACTTGTAAATACCGTTTTAATTTGATTAAATGTAGAAGTGATCTTCATCATTTCGTCAAAGGTGGTTAATGAGCAAGTTGCATATCGTGTTATGTATGACGAATGTCTACTTCCATATGAGTATATGTATTCTATTCATTATGTTACCACTTATGTCATCTTTATATTTTTTCCTAATATTAGTATATAAATTATATGACTGTCGAGACAATTGGTAAATCCTTTGCCTCTTTGTTCTTATTTCTGCCCATAGTCTCTTAGTTTTACTCATTCCGAGTATTCTTTGATCTCTAGTATTCAAGGCTCTGGTCTTAATTCTTAGGTAATAGGTAAAAACCCGATTGTCTCGCCTTTGTTTAAAAAAATCAAGATGGTCAATTTGGTCATTTATATTTCGAATATCTTGATTTAGCATTTTCTTCTGAGTCCATGCAGCACCGTGGGCAACCATGCTTCTAGCAGGTTTTATCACGTTAATTACATCTCCAGAAAGTAATATCAATATATCTCATGTGATTGATATTACGGATGCACTTCCATATCTGGCCTGCGTCGTCTGCTGCAATAGAACAACACGGAATCACGGGTAATATGACGTTTTCCGAGTGATATAGTGCTGTCATCTATTGGGCGACATAAAAAACACAGCGTGCAGTGTATTCACGATACGAATGTTTCTGAGGTATTCTGGCTGGCCCTTAAAACAGCCTTTCATGACGAATGATTTTGTTTGTATTCTGAAACATTTACAGGGATGATAGAGACGTGTGTCGTGCAGAATTAAAACCTGTCTTTCTGGCATATAATTGAATAAATTAGTTACATCCAGGAAAGAACAGTTTTATGATCCGAATCATGAGCTCAAATCAATGTTCTGACGAAAGACGACAGTTCCATCGGAATAAATATTCCAGAATATGGTCTGTCAAATGAAGTTTGCGAATTCCATCACTAAGTTTGCGTTTGAGAAGTCGCTATTTGCTCTCAGCACACTGGGTATGAGCCCAAGTACTAGGATCCACAAAGTACATTGAACTGTGAGATGTTCGTATCCACAGCTTCCGAGGTTACGATATGCAGCCCACTGATCTGTCAAGACAGTGGTTTGTGGTAGTACATGTCTGTGTATGAGCAGCAGCAATGTGCTCGCAGATCTGAAATTCTCAGGGCAGATCTCGACTCCTGAATCGCTTGGAATCACGTTCCAAGATACCAATGATTCAGGCGCTCCAAGTCTCAAGTGCACGAAAAGACTGCACAGATTTCCCTGAAACGTGATTCCTCTGACACCTGAATTGTCCATTACAATGAGACGTATCGAATCTGAGAGTCATAGAATGGCCTTCTGAACATGTTTTACTAGTTGGAATCAATACCTGCCGCTCACACTACAAAACACAAGTCTCCTCATCCTAGGCAACTTCCTGCAAAAAACACTTCCAATTCCACATGGTAAAAACGCACGCAGAAGGAACAACAACAGAAGAAACACGAAGCAGCACTTACAGAATCAGGGGCAACACAAGCAAACAATATTTAAACACCAGTAAGCGAACGGACTTCACGCATGGAGCAAACAGCGGTGATGTACCGCAGTTAGCAGCCTTGGTGGCGAAGCAGCGCAAGAGCCACCTATAGGCATTTGCTCTGTTGTAACAGACGATGCAGGCCAGGTACAGAAGTATAGCCGATATTACTTTTAATCTTGCAAAAAGGGGGTGTCTGCCCTAAACCAATAATAAAATTGTCAGCCAATGCATAGGCAGTACAAAAATAAATATTAAAACCAGATTGACTGAACACATGAAGAACTGGAGCAGAAAAAAATAAAATAAAACTGCACTCATTGATTTTTGTTTGGATAATCAATGTGTACCCTATTGGGAAGGAATTACAAAATTAAACCAGCAGAATAATATGAGAACAATACAAATAGCAGAAGCAGTACTAATAAATAAAACCAAACCATTTAACTGTAATAATAACAGTCCATACGACCTTTCGTATAATTGGAGAAACCTAATTGAAACAGAAAAAAATTGAATAAGGAGAGAGAGGAGGGGAAGAGAAAAAGGAAAAGTGAGAATAACATAGATGAAGATAAGGTTGATGTGACTTGACACTAGATGGCATTGACAATGGTATAAGAGAGGACCATGCACACTGTGGACACGAGACTTTCAGATAGCAGACTTCGACAGAGAGTGTGAAGTCTCCGTTGAAAATGCCAGGGATGAGCCTGGGAGAAATGTGCGTCCGGCGATTGGGACAGTTGACAGTATGAGGTGGTGTATATAATGTATACCCTATTGAGAAGGAATTACAAAATTAAACCAGCAGAATAATATGAGAACAATACAAATAGCAGAAGCAGTACTAATAAATAGAACCAAACCATTTAACTGTAATAATAACAGTCCATACGACCTTTCGTATAATTGGAGAAACCTAATTGAAACAGAAAAAATTGAATAAGGAGAGAGAGGAGGGGAAGAGGAAAAGGAAAAGTGAGAATAACATAGATGAAGATAAAGTTGATGTGACTTGACACTAGATGGCATTGACAATGGTATAAGAGAGGACCATGCACACTGTGGACACGAGACTTTCAGATAGCAGACTTCGACAGAGAGTGTGAAGTCTCCGTTGAAAATGCCAGGGATGAGCCTGGGAGAAATGTGCGTCCGGCGATTGGGACAGTTGACAGTATGAGGTGGTGTATATAGTGTATTAGGTTGTAGATAATGAAATGTCCGATTTTTTATCTCTCGTGTTTTGCCAACGTGTTGAGTTTAATAAAGTGAATATGTATGTAATTGTAATATATCACTGAAAAGCTTGAAATCTGCAGATTCTAACTTTTTGGTTCGCTTTATTAACAAATAATATTTCCTACTCTATATTTCCGTTTCAGTGAAAGATGAATAATCGTGATTTTCGGGCAGTTTTCCTCTACGAGTTCAAACTGGGTCACAACGCAGCGCAAGCGACACAAAACATTGTTGGTGCCTTTGGGGAGGATGCAGCTAACAAGGTACGGTGCTCAGATGGTTCGCAAAATTCAAGGCTGGCGACACGAAACTCAACAATGAAGAACGTGGACGACGCATTGAAGGTGCTTGTTGAAGCAGATCCACACACAACTGTACATGAGCTTGAGGGAGAACTAGGAGTAAGCAAATCAGCTGTTTCTGTGCACCTCAACCAAATTAGAAGACCAAGAAGTTTGACAAATTAAAGATCCAGACTCACGGTCGCCACTGGCGATAAACTTCATCGTCGTGGCGACCTGTACGGGAAAAGCATTTATTTTATTTAACTAAACTTGTATTGTACGGAATTCACACGTTTTTGAAAAATTTTACTGCAAATGTACAGAAATCGCACGAAATGGCACAAAATTTGAGTTGTACGGAAGTCGGCCATCACCTTTTTCATTCTGCTTGAACAGCAGAAAAGAAAAAAAAAGTTTATAAAAAAGGCGAGGGCATTGGTTTTTGATCACAAAGAATGCGGCAAGGCTGATGGGTCATCATAGGGGAACGAGGTTTGCAAGGTTGCGGTGGGGACGAAAGCCGGTGGTGGACAGCTCAACTGTCTGCGTTGAAAAAGTCCAACTGGGAGAAATTTAAAAAAAAAAAAATTCTCCAATTTTTTAAATAACTGAATGCAAATTTTACAGCAACCAAGACACGTCAAAATAAACTCGCATGTGAAATTTCGTCAAAATTCGATGAAAACTTTAGAAGTTAGGCATTTTCTTTTTATTATTTTTAATGAATGTTCGCTGAAAACCTGCATAGTCCATAGGAAAATTCTAAAATCCGGAATCATCACAGTCCGGATCTCCAGACGATTCCGGATTTATGAGGTTGTACTGTAATATTTCCATATCTGTGAAGTACTACAGAATTCTACGGATTTAGTTGTTTGACTACGGACCTCGCTATCGAAACCACGGATTCTACAAATTTTCATTATTATTTTTTTTTATAGTTTTATGATATGCACGAGATTCTTAAGTGGACTCGCGAAATTCAGCGTTTTTTTGTCATCATTTAGATTGTTCTCAGGATCAGTGTAAGACTGAAGACAATTTGCGGGTGGGTAGGTGGGGGAGTTCCGTCTGAAGACAATATTTCGTGTCTCAAAACTTTCGAAAACAGTAGTTGAATGGAGTGAAAAAGTAACAATAATCGTAAATTTTTTCTCCCGATGTTGCCTTAGTGTAAAGTTTTATTGTTAAATATGATTTTATTGCATAAAAGTATTTCAGCTTGAAACTGTAGGCAACAATGTGCGAAAATGGAGGTTACACGGCGAAAAATTTCCCAGTAATCTCAGGCATCAGATTCTTCCGCGAAATCAAGGAATTCCGCCATTTTCGTTATTATTTTGGTCATTCGCGAGATCAATGAATCAGTGAACACGGTTGGGGGGGGTCGTCGGAGGACGGAATTCTATCTTTACGAAAATTTCGAAAACGGAAAGTCGACGGAGTTCAGATTTTTCCCGCAATCGTAATTCCTTTTTTTTGCGATGTTGTTACCTCTGCCCAGTATTATTGTTAAGTAATATTCAACTGCATAAATATCTGTATTTCAGCTTGAAAATAGTGGCAAAATTTCCAAAACCGGAAGTCGGACAGTGCAAAGATTTCTCCCGTAAGCGCACTCCCCTCCTCGCGCGATGTTCCCACTCTTCTGCATTGTTTTATTACTTCAGTTTCAACTTTTAATAATACTATAACTGAAATATGCAAAATAAAACATACTGATATTATACTAAGCAATTTTATATAAATAATTTAGTATGAAATATACAATTTGATTTTTTTTTTTTTTTTTTTTTTTTCAAAGTTTGGCCACTGAGATTTTTTTTATGGCCACTAACAATTTTGGTCTTGGTGGCCAATGTCTACTAGCAAAATTTCTAAGTCTGGATCTTCACGACAAATGGGTGCCACATGAATTGAACGAAAATCAACAAAATCATCATTTGGAAGTCTCGCCAGGGCTGCTTTTGCGCAACAAAACCGATCCTTTTCTTGTTTGCATCGTGACATGCGACGAAAATGGATCTTGTACGACAATCGTCAACGTTCCGCATTGTGCTTGGACCACAACAAAGCTCCTCAACACTTCCCCAAACCAAATATCCATCAACAGAAGGTAATGGTGACTGTTAGGTGGTCTTCAACCGGTTTAATCCACTACAAGCTTCCTGAATGCGGGAGAAACTATTACTGCTGCAAAGTATTGTCAGGAAATCCACGAAATGCATTGCAAACTGCAACACATTCGCCCATCATTAGTCAACAAAAAGGGCCCAAAAGTTCTGCACAACAACGCAAGACAGCATGTCCCGCATATCACTGCAAAAGTTCAATGAATTGGGCTACGAGACTCTACCTCATCCACCATATTCACCAGACCTTTTGCCAACAGACTACCATTTTTTCAAGCATCTGGACCAATTTTTGCAGGGGAAAATTTTCCACAACCAAGCTGATGCTCAAAACGCCTTTCAAGCTTTCGTCGCTTCCAGAACTTCTGATTTTTATTCTACCGGAATACATAACCTTGTTTCTCTTTGCCAAAAATGTGTTGAATCGAATGGTTCTTATTTAAATTAATCATATTTATTCTGAGCTGAGATATGTGTGATTGACGAACAGTGTACAAATCAGACATTTCATTATGGACAACCTAATATATAGTGATTTTAACTTTGGATTTTTTAAGCCTCTTTATTTTGTACGAATCTGACCTAACTTGGAGATTTCTTCTGCAACTCTATGAGAATTCAACATTGACGAAATAGACCTAATGGCCAAGTACGACGTAGAGCTCCAGGTGGAGTGAAACTTAACCGCCAACCAAGAAAGGGATATAATATTGCACAAGACAATGTAAATAGTGTGTATAGGACTCTTAGAATTTTTTTAATTGTTATCTGGAAAACCTTTCCCTACTCTATACGAAGTCGACACAACCTAGTGTGCTGGAACCAAGTTAGCCCTAATGGCTGGACACCACATACAACCATATGGAAGTATGATACAACTTTTCACCAAAGGACTCTCAATAAAGTAGAATAAAGCTAACTTATGACTAATAACATATCAAGGCAATATCAGCACGCAGATGGAGAACTACTTCAAGCAATATCAAACATAGGTTTATGAACAAACTATGGATGTGGGACCGAAGACACACTTCGGTAACATTTTTAGGACTTTTTAACTGAATTATATCTAAATTGAATAACTTAATACACCACCGCAGACTGTACCCACTTATAACGTGTAAAACAGAAAACTCACAGTTGTTAAAGCGCCTTTGTGAAGAATTTTGTAGTTGTGTATGGTATGTGAACTTTACGATTGAATCACATGAGATATAATGCAATAAACCAATTTTTGTTCTCTTATTCCATTTCTGTTTTATTGAGGGTCAAAGTTGTATAGGTAATTTTGGAGAACCCTGCAGGGGTTTTTTCTTTTTTTTTTTTTTTTTTTTGTAATGTGCTTGTTTTGTTGTGGCAATAGTTAATCTGCTCTTTGCAAAGGTAGCACTGTGTGCAATTCCCTTTATGCAGAAACCGGCAGCTACAGATCACTGAAGTTAGGTGGAATCTAATGGCAGATCAGAGTGAATGGGCTCATGGGCAAAGTTTAACCAAAAAAAAAATTAATCTTTTATTAATATTCTGCATTTCGTCAGTATAAAACTAGCCACATTTTTGTGTATAAAAAACTTCACATTAGTACAGAGTTCAAATTATTATTTTTGTTTGTAAAAATAAACTGCATGACATTTTGCCCCTTCACAGTAGGTGTGTACCAGCCTTATGGAAAAACCCCAGAGCAAAACACCTAGTACACCTAAACTTGGGAACTACATGAAAGCATTTGCAATGAGAACAGTCCATTTATTTCCTTGAATATTTTTATTTTTTATCATACTCTTTTTTTTTTTTTTTTTTTTTTTTTTTTTTTGATTGGAGGTTTAAAGAACACCGTGAGCAACTCAGTGGGCTATAAACAGTCGCCCGTCCCTAATTTAGAGACACTGGTTCCAGGGAAGGGAGAAAACCAGTGTCATAAGACACACACAAAATCCATGCCTCACCGGGGATTCAAACCCGGACCCATCACTTAGACCACTGCGCCACCGGGACGGCTTTTATCATACTCTAACGAGAATGGATGGAGCTGTCTTAAAAAAAAGGTTAAATAAATTGGCCAGATTTAATAACCCAGGACTGAGCAACAGAGCACCTTCATAAAAAAAGCATATAAATATGTAGACACTTTATACATAAATAAATGGAGTTTGATTGTACATAGATCGTTCAAAAAGTAATAAGACTGACGTCATAGTGTCAAAACAAACCCACACAGAAAAATGCAACTGCCTGTGTCTCAACACCTGCAAAATCAGTCACTAGAAGACGTGGCATTACAGCATTCTGCTGGTTCATTCTTGTAGTAGACACACAGCTGCCAACCTTTCGAGGTGTCTATCAGTAATAATTCTAAACATAAAGAAGCATGCGTGATGGCGCACATTTTTTCATAGTTATAAACTAAAATTAACTGTATTATAAAGTAAAACTATCACACTCACCTTATAACAGCAGGGCTTGAAAAATATCATGCCTGAGATGACTTGGGCATGTAAATTATTGGCCTGAACAAGTAAAAAGCAATCTAGTTGCCTGGATCAGGCAACTATTAGGTTGATGCATAAGTTCATGCCATTTTATTTCACAAGTATTTCCCAGGTCATTAGTGACGGTGCAGATGGCCAATTGTATATCAAAATGTTGCCAGTAATATCGTGTATCTAAATCATACTGCATTGTGTGATTGTGGCTAATGGTTTTTGGGTTTTCAGATCCAGAAGTATGGAGTGTCAAGTAGAGAGGAATAAACATTTCCAACATCTGCTCCTCTAAGAGTTTAATAAAAATTCCACAGCCGCCAAGGCTACTCAACAATTTTGTACTGTGTATAGGGAGGATGCTATTCAGCGTTCGAATTACCCGGTGGCCCGCTGGCCATCGGCCAGTAAAGATTCCATCTGGCCAAAGAAATATTTATGTTACTGGCCCGAGGAGCTAGTCATTTTTTTTTTTTTTTTTTGGAATTTAGAAGTTTATAAAGAACTGAACCAGATTTCAGAATGTTCATGTTTGGCTATGGCAGTTTTTGGTGTAAAAACAAAAGCTTCTCCGCGACGGACATTGACTCTGTGTCCTCTCACTCCACAGTAAGTCACTCTCCCAACTGAGTTATGCGGACAGAATGTCACGCTGCAGATTTGTCATTTTGACATGTTTTCACCTCTGTAGTACGTCACATCATCTTCCTCTTAATTTCTTTTTTTTTCTTCTTTAAAGCCAAGTAGGAATTTTTTTCATTAATTCCAAACAATGTGGGGAACAAACATCAGACATTTTTTGAAGAACCCAACGGCCAGTGGATCCATTTTCTACAATCGGGCGCCAAGGTGAAAACACAAGTTTGTCCGCGACGGGCATCAAATCAGTTTCCTCTCACTCCGGAGTAAGCCACTCTCCTAACTGAGCTACGCTGACAACGTCTCACTGCAGATTTGTCTTGACCCATGTTTTCACCTCTGTAGTACGCCGCCACATCGGGTGTTTTGAAATTCTGATATTTACTACTCAAAAACTTGGTGTTCAAGTGTATGTATATATAGATTGAACTTCTACAAAAACTGAATGTCAGAATTGCAAACTATACTTCAGTTTTATGAAAATTTTATATAGCAAGTCCAGGTCCGAATAAAAATACTTTGTATAATAATATTTGTACTACAAACTTTAATTTGAAATTAACTATATATTACTCTTCAGTGTACTGTTCTTGATATAAATGCCATATGCATATTAAATATATTAGTATTTGTGTCATTTCTGGACTAGTAAAAATGAGTAGACCACCACATTTTGATATAAATTGGCTTTGCTGAAAGTTTTTTTCTTTTTTTGCTATTGTTGTTTTCTAATTTCTACAACTGCTTATTGTGCTTTGTGTTTTATTTATGCATTATTTGCATGCATACATGTACACATTCTGTTGCTCTAAATTTGTGATATACAGCTCCAATGAAATTATACATTATTTTTTACATATTCTGCAAATGTGTGAGGTTTTTATTTCACGGACCAGTGGGCATTTCGGCAGACCAGTGATTTGCGAATTCGAGTGGTCTGCTGCGCCTGTAGAAAATTTATTTCTAATTCTAACACTGCTATTGCTCCGAGAACACCTGCAAATGGTTTGAGAGGTTCCGAGGTGGCAATTTTGACCTCAACGACTCCACGCTCAGGTCGTCCATCTCACTTTGATGACGATCATTTTAACTATCTTATCTACTTCGATCCGCGTTAAACCACGCGTGACTTGGCCACTGAGGTGGACTGTGATCAGGCCACAGTGGTGCGACACCTGGGACATATGGGAAAGGTCCAGAAATTGGGGTTTTGGGTGCCTCACACTCACACCAAGGATAACAAGAATCAGCGTGTTGCCATATGTGGTTCCTTGCTCGCCCATTATCACAAATGTTCTCAGCAACACAAACCCTTTCTGTCACGTAGTGTTACTGGAGATCAAAAGTGGTGCCTATACGTGAATTTCAGGCATTGGAAGGAATGGTTAAGCCCAAGCAAGATGCCCATACCACGTCCAAAACATGACCTTCATCCTGCGAAGATCATGTTGTGTATCTGGTGAGACATGGAAGGCATTATTCACTGGGAAATGCTGCTGAGGAATCGGACAATCAATGCTGCACTCTATTGTGAGAAACTCTGCTGTGTGGAGGGAGCAATTCAACAGAAATGGCCACATTGGCACCATGGTGCCCTTCTCCAACATGATAATACATGCCCTCACAGTGCAAACATGACCAAAATGGCCATTCAGGACATGAAATGGGAGATCCTTCCACATCCGGTCTATTCCCCAGAAGAACGGGTGATAGACTATCACCTGTTCCGATCTCTGTTGAATGCACTCTGTGGCTGAACGTTCAACAATGATGTTGATTCCCAGAATTTCCTTAATGATTTCTTCACAGCAAAACCTGCACATTTTTTCAAGAATGGCATTGCAGACCCATCCAGATGTTGGGACACCATTGTAAACAATGGGAGGGGGATACATAATTGATTGATTCCGTTTTTCCTTTTGATGTAATACATTCCTGTAGTGTGGTGAAAAAAATGGCATGAACTTATGCATCAACCCAATGCATTTAAAACTGAAAAAGTTTGGAATAGAATTTTCTATCACAAGAAAAAAGACAGTGGGTTATGTTACACAATCTTTAGCTGGAACGACCACCTGGAATCATTAGCTGTGGGCTGATCACTAACACTGATGTACTTTTGGGATTTCTATGACTCAAAGAAAGAAATTTTATGACCCAAGTGTGGGATATGGTGGACCTACCACACCTGAGAAGGATGGTCCACCACAGAATTGACCTGGAGCTTCTAAACGGCATATAAGAAAGGGCTCATGGTCTTTCTTTGAGGAACTAACCTCTGAATCTCAGAGAGCAGCTTAATGATATGTATGTATGTATGCAGAAAAAATGATGGTAATTGCATGTCATGTTTCATTTCACTACTTAATCACTGGAAGTTGTATTATTGTTAGGAAATACCAAGGACAGAACAATATAACTTCTTTAATTTTATTATGCTATAGGTCCAGACATTGGAACATATGTAATTTTGTTCTAAATGTTGTTTATAATCAGCATCGGGATGCATGTTTCTGGTGGAACTAACCTCTGGTGTTTAGTGACAAAGGATGAAAACTTCAACGAAAAGAACATGGCAGAATAGCTAAATTTCTCAAATACCAATTTCATCATCATACCATTTCATACCAATTTCAGCAGCATCTTAACATTTGAGATACATGCTTTTCTGCATTAAACACTTTAATTACAGACCCTTAAAAAGGAAATGAAAAACGTGTAAAAAACGTTCATCATATTTTTTAACTTAAAAAATGAGGATTCTGATTTGTTATCTTAAAAGAAATTTTCCTAGGCACTTTTACTACTTGTTCAGGAAAATAGTTTTTTCACATGCCCAGCTGGACATGTACTTTTCAGATATATTTCAAGCCCTGAACAATATATCAAGCATGGTTAAATTGACATTTTTAAATCTATTATTTTTCCAGCTTTGTACACTCTACCAGTGCTGAATGTGTACGGATTTCATGGAAAAATTCTATCCACAAATACCCAAGCCTGTGGTCAGACCTTTGCCTTGGATCTCTCTTAGGCCTGATATATACTGTATTTTTCTTCATACAATCCACAGACAATGAAATTCAGGAAAAGAAATGAAATTCCTTTGTACATAATATGCAGGCCGTGAAATACCTGCTATGTTAAACCCGAACGAAATTTCATACAGAAAAGTCGCAATTCACGGAATGGCCCAGCAGTCCAAAGAAACATAGGGGAAGAGGAGGTTCTTGTTGTTTTTAAATGACTTTCTCTTACTTTCAAGTGAACTAAGAGTACAAATTAAAAGTTTTTTCAGCAGTTCTGTAGTTAGACAAGGGACACCAACGAGCACGTGTAACACTAAGCTTTCCAAAGCACGCGATTGTACGCAAAAGCAATTAACATAGTCTTTGTTGTGTTTAATTTTCTGCCAAAATGTTTGTAAGTAAAAAGAAAAAAACTTTTTTCCATCTGTTTGCAGAACTCTATCTTCGCACCGTGTTAAGTTTTACTATCATTAACACATTTCTGGTAATTTCCCAAATATACGACCTATCCTGACAATTCTGCTACCAATTTTTTAAAAATCGAAGGCCGCAAAAATCTTATTTTATTTTTTTAGAGTGGAAATTATCTACATTGGCATATAACCGCAAAACCTAAATTTATTATCTGTTTTTTAACAGATAATTTGTGGATTATATGATATAATATAATGTATTTGGGGGAATTTTAACATTTTTGTGGCTGTTGACTCGTACCCTATGTGAACCGATTTTCATGCCAGAATTCACGCAGAAGTGCAGAAACTGACGATAAATTGCGGGGCCATTTTTCAAGCCCCTCCACAGCCCTTTTTTTTTTTCAGACTTGCACTCGACTGGTACTACGTGTACCAATTTTCATGCCTAAATTTCTAAAAGTGGGAAGGGTAATGATGGACATTTGGAAAACTATGCATAGATATAACTTTAAATACCAACATATATCTTTTACACTGTTATGCAAAAATGAAAAGAAAAAAAAATAATTCCTGCCACACATTTCCTGAACAGCTATAACACAGTGGCAGAAGCTGCGAAATCGGTGATAACACATAGCATCGCCGACGCAGTTCTACGGATCGATCAGAACCAGTTTTAACATTGCGTCCGCTTCACGATATGCTCTAAAGTTCACATCTTGTGTATGCTTCCCGGCGTTTTGAGTAGCATTCTTCGATGACCACATTGGCCTTCACGATACATCGTGATTGCAACGCATCATAGTACCGCTCGTCGAAAAAATGAAACACTGATGTGATATTGAAATAAGTTTTTCACAACATACCAATACATCACCCAACCCTACTGTTGATTCAAAAGTTAAGATCATTTACAAATAGTACTGTAGACTGACTAGTAAGTAACCATCTGTAATTTTTTTAGCTATGATCCATAATTTTGCACAGTTGGTTGAAAACCTGTAACAAATACGGAAAATCTGTAATAATTAGCAGCTCTGTAGACAGTGTAGAGTTCAAATGTGCTCCTGTAACCCAGTATGGATTAAAACTGTAGCAAATGCAGAACTCTATAAAATTTTGCATGAGTTCGAATAAAACCGCCACAGAAATGCACAAAATGGTTAAAACAGCCTATAAGAAACATGCTTTTTGTCATGTGCAAGAATTCTTGAGTTGTGCAAGAAATCTGTGAATGGTGATGTCTGAAAGATGCACCACACTCTGGTAGGCCTTTGAAATAAACTATGGAGGTTAATGTCAATGCCACTGAGGCACACTCCTGAGGGTCATTCCATGCCAATTCAACATAGCACTCAACCTTGACATCTCCAAATTTAACAAAAATTGGTGAGAAGGTACTCTTTAAGTAGTAAAGCAAAAATACAGTTTTTTGAAATTACACTTTGGTTTGTTTCAAATATAACACAAAATGAAATTTTGAATTTATGTGCATTTTTTAAACTTTTGCAACAACTCCACTTTTAATATCTTGAGATCTACCTATGTTATCAAGCTGTTCTTGGTGTCAATAGAAAGCTTATTAAACAAGGTTTAACATTATATACAACACCGTATAATTTTTTTTGCAAAAATTTAAAAATTAATTTTTTTTAATTTTGAAATTAAATTTCTCAAAAACTTACCTTTTAAAAATTCTGAAAAAAATATATTATGTAAGTTCACATCAGCCTAATATATACTGAAAGTTTCAAGGTGAAACTAAAATAAAATGTTAAGTTATTAATTGTTTTATTCCTGGTTGTACACTATTCAGAAGGCTTCATGCAAATGTTTCATTTCTTGTTCACAGATGGTAGCACAGTTCAAAACATGACTTACCAATTTATAGTCCTTAGTTTGTTACATAAAGGAAGGATATATCGAGAAGAAACTGACTGTATTGAGCTGAAACTCATAACGTCATGAAGTCGACTGCAGCGCACCTGCGACCTAAAACAGAACTACAGTTGATTAACAGCTGGGCTTCCCAGGAATCACCGCGATATTCCTCACTGATAGTTAACTTTTCCTTTGTAAATTCCAATACTTAGGTTTCTATGTGTTTTTTTGCACATTTCATTCACACATACTTTGTCATTGTTTTCTTCACAATATAGCTTTACGTTCAATTCTGATTTGTATTACATTGTCATCTGTTTCAATATCTACGTGTTTGGCTTCAATATCTATGGATATTTCGTTATTGTCATCATTCTGATGCCTCACTTGGCTTAGATTGGGACAGCAGTTGAGGACAAAGGTCATGGGGGGGGGGGACAACGGAAGGGTGGCGCAAAACAGCTGCTCCTCACCCCCCCAGCACTGGGTTGGGGTTGCCATAGCAACCATTGCGACGGGATGGATTCACGTCACAGTTGGGTTCTGTTTTAGGTCCGTGGGGTGCCACTTTCTATGGGAGAAGTTTCCACGGGCTCCTATGTCTGTTTCCACTCTAAAATCCTTTCTTTTTGGTTTGTTACTCTTTGTTCCTTGTTAGTACACTATTATTGTGTTCATTGGTGATAAGTGCTTTCCCCCTGGTAACATTACTTCATTTCAATAGGCTTTCATCCAGTTTGTTACATTTATGAAGTGAATATATTTAAGAGAGTTTGAACAATAAATTACCTTTTATTTGTTTTTTGTGTTGCCGTATATGCTCTACAACTATGAATGTGAGTGAAAAGATTTTTTGTTGTAACCCCTTTAAAGCAAGAGAGACATTTAGATGTTGGAAAAAACTTAAGGGCCTATTCAATCATGGATGCTAACTTTAGTGAGTAATGTTAAAGAATGTGGTAAAATTTGTGCCAAATGTCGAATGAAATTTTACAAACTGAAAAAAACTGGTGATTCTTATAACATTTAAGAAGAAAGAAACAGTGTACTGTACACCACTGATCAAGAAAACAATTAAGCAGAGGAGGCTGAGTGCTTCAAATGTTGCTATGGAGCTTCTGAATAGTAGCCTACAGGCTGCAGGGGAATCACCTATTAAGGTGGTTCCACCTAAAATATCTGCCTTATGTTTCCAATTGTAAAACTTCTTTACATATTTTCTTTGCAATTAATGTATTCCCAAGGACCCCCCCCCCCATGAAAATTTGCATATCGATAAAACTAACTTTAAATTATAGCATGGGATACTTAATACTTGCTAAAACATAACCGTAATTATATTAAAAATCAATCAGTTTTCTTTGAGTAATGCTCAGACCTGTTAATAGATGGTGCGACCTGTACATTGATGACATCAGTAGACAAACAAATGTTGGATTGCTTAATTATGGTAATGTTTTAGCAAGTATTAAGTATCCCATGCTATAACTTAAAGTTAGTTTTATCGATGTGCAAACTTTCATCCTTGGGAATACATTAATTGCGAATAAAATATGTAAAGAAATTTTATCATTGGAAACATAAGGCAGAGATTTTTGGTGGAACCACCGTAAGAAGAAGCACCTCCAAGAAAAGAAGTACCCTAAGAAGAAGGTAAAAAAAGTCATGGCTGCTGTAAAGCAAAATATTTTTAACATTCCATCAAGTGAAAGTGAAGACAATACACTGCCTAATTCTGATTCAGAAATAATATCGCAGTTGAAGAACAAATTTAAAACCAGTACCAAAAAGAGTGAAGAAGTTCAAATCTTGAAAATTTTACCAAAAAGCTGGATTTGAGAAAAATAGAAAATGAGTTTAGAGCCTCAAATTATATGGCTAGGAAAACAAAATAACTTGTGAAAACCAAATCAACATTATCTACTTCAAATCCTAAGCCTGGCAAGATGTTAGACAATGACATGGTATTAGTGTAGCACGTATCCACCTGTAAAAAAACCTATTCCCTTCAGTGTAGAATGTATCCATCTGTGAAAAGAACTACTTTTGAACTTCTTATATAACATTTTTGTATTTTTGGTGAAATTGTTTTTTTTATTTACATTTTTAAATGTTTAATATTTTTAATTTTGATTCTGGGTTACCAGATTGTGAATCATGTCCTTTGTGTTAGTTAATGACAAATCTTTTGCCCATAAGTACAAAATTGCCAAAGCTGCCTGGACTGAAATTTTCATTTGTGATCTGCTGTTAGCACTAACCGTTGCAAAAACAACCGCAAATTATTTCCTTCGGATGCGCCTTGAATTTCACCACATACAACCGCATTTTTTGCTGCACGCCAGTTAGGACATCTAAATCCAGCATAATCCTTTTCTCGCATGTGTTTGGATTCAGGTGTGCCTAGTAAACATTGTTGTTGCTGCTGCTGCTATAACTGCTGCAGCTGCTGTTTTGATAAAAGTAAACCATTCCTCTGGGCAAATTCAGCTGCAAGTTCCTTAGTTGCTGTTAAGGCACAAAAACTGGAACATATCTGGATCCTGCGCAGCCATTATTTCAGTCAGAAACAACACTGTTGCACAGACTGCTGTAATAGCCTCGGAACCAGACTATTGCTCTATTAGCCAAGGAACCAGGCACATGCTCTTGCAGCTCAATGTTCAGATGTAACAAAAAAAATGAAACATCAAGTCTACGGGTTTAAAAAACCCGTTTTCAAGGCTGTAAAATATAGTATGTCATTTATTTACACAGGCAGATACGTGCTTTAATGACGGGGATAAGTTTTTTTATAGGTGGATACGTGATACACCGAAGGGGAAACAATTTCTCAGAAGTGGATACGTGCTACTCTAATACCCAATGACACTGTGAAGCTTGTTCATGGATTTTACAGTAATGATGAAATTAGTAGATGCATGCCAGGGAAAAAAAGATTTTGTGTCAGTGAAAAAACATGGAACAAGGGTTCACAAAGCAAAACAGCTACTGCTTTGCAACTTGAATGAAGCGTGCTCATTATTGAAGCAGGACTACCCAGATGTAAACATTGGAATTTCAAAATTCTGCGAACTCAGACCAAGGAATATAGTTACAGTTGGAGCATCTGGCACTCATTCAGTGTGTGTATGCAGCACACATCAAAATGTAAAAGTGATGTTAATAGGAGGTAAACTGAAAGAACTTACAGTTGGGTCTAATATTAAGATACGTTCCTACCAGCCCTTGCCAAACTGCTGAAATTTCTACTAGCCAATGTGGCTAGTGGAATAAAAATTTTACTAGCCAAATGACAAAATCTATTGGTCATGCAAAGTTAAAAAAAAAAAAATTCAGTGACTTCTCTACTTACGTTTCTATGAAATTAAACGGGTACATGTTTTTTCTTCTTTCTAATGAGACACACCTCCCCCATTAACTTCATAAAAACAGATGCAGAGCAGTTACTACATAGGATCATTAGACTGACTGCAAATATTGTGTATGCTTGTGTTCCAAAATGATTGATTTTTTTATATTTTATTTTCAGTGCTGTAATATCATTACTCTCACTATCTTAATATACACATACATAATTTAATTTTGAGAGGCCATTGAATTTAGATGTCTGATTTATTTTGATAATATTTAAAACAAAGGGACAAAAGCTAGGATGGCACTAATAATGTTGATACAGTTTACCACTGATGTGTGCTGTGTCTGATCTTCCCATCAAAGGTATCTGCCCACCACAATTGAATAGCATTTTGAGGATCAAAATCTTCAATTGAAGTGGCATTGCATCTAATCATCATTAAGTCTTTTAAAGTGTCACTATTCAGACATGCCCAATTACTAGTTTTTATGAGGTTCATTGCTGATGCTTCACGTCAATGGGCTCATGAGTCGCCGCACCGCGGCAATTTTCTTTCGCTCCCGATACTTTCTCATGTGTTCTGCCACAGACATTGCAGTATTTATCGAAAGTTGGCGAGTTGCTCTTTCGCGTGGACTACATTCGATGTATTTCTGCTTGGCTTTTTGACGAGTATATGCCGACATTGCGAATTTTTATTTTTATTTTTCAACTGCGATCTAAAGTTTCACAACCAACACTGTATTTGATTTCACTTCTAGTGTTTTAAATCGACAGATCTCGACGTTAGCTTTCATTTGAGACCAATTTTGATGCTGTAGCGCTTTGCAATGTCGGGTTATACATATTTGAAGTTTGCGCTGCGCACCCCACCCCCTCCCCCATTGCTGCGTAGTAACTCAAGGTCACTAACAAGTCTTTGTTCCCTTGTTCCCTTAGCTATCAAATGACACTAGGCTGGTTTGGTTCGCGTTGATAATATAGAAATTATTAGACCGAACTTTATGCCCATTTTTTTGTAACGCTCAACTTTCTGTACTGGCCACCTAGCCCTGGTCTGATTTTAATGATGTATTCACGTCAAACAAACACTGCCACATACTTCCCATTGTTCCTAAGCTGTGGTGAATTTCTGCGATCCAAATCCAAAGCGTGGAACACGTTACCTCTTAATAGCATCGTCGACACACGGAGGCCTGATAAGAAACCTGTTTAAACATCATGATGGTACCCCTACGATGTCCACGATTACTCGCCTGGCAGGCGAATTTCCGATGAGCAATCCCCCGATGTAGCTTCTGGAACGAGACACCGCGAGAAACTACACTGGAGACGCGCGCGTGCACAAGGATCAGCCGATATTCACGTGTGTCCGACTGGAAAAACCGGTTTGAACAACACTGCTTGGTGGCACATGATGGCGATTACATCGTGAGCATTTACTTCACCGTGGTGATGAATTGTAGTTTCGTCAGGCGAAACACCGTAATGTCGATGTTAAATTCACACCGGTTTTTCGCGATATATTGATACATTGCCAAGTCTTAGTGGGGGAAAAAGTTGGACAAAATAGTTGCTCACTTGGGGAGAAAATCTACTCGGCATCATTGGCTACTACACTAAGAAATTTACTAGCCACTACAAAATATCTGGTCGCCATTTGGCGACTGACATTCGCGAGGCCTGGTTCCTACAAAGATTGTCTTTCACGTTTGATATGTAACCCTGCATTAATAGTGTTACTTAGGAAACTGTAAGTTCTGTCCTGGTGAAGAGAAGTTAAAGTTGGTACTTACAAATTTGTACATGAATCAAATGCAATTGATGAAGTAATATATAAGCAGTAGATAACAACAGACAGAGCCACATTAGAAACTATTACTAGTTCAGCAGATGCGTTTTTAGACATTTTCTTTGAAAAATTGAAAGTTCTTTTACGTCATTTATTCATTGCAGTACAACAGTCAAGATTCCAAAATGAACTAAAGTTAGCAATCAACACAAATGAGTATATAGTTATGTGCGATTTTGCAGAAAATTATTCTTTCACTGTGCAAGATGCAGTTCAGTTATTTCATTGGAATAATGCCCAAGCCACGATTCATCCTTTTATTTATTTCAAGAACCCAGACAACATTCTGAATCATATAAGTTATGTGGTAATTTCAGACTTTTTTTCATGATACAGTAGCTGTACATCTTTACCAACAACACCTAATGCAGTTTATCATCACAAAGTTTCAAATCAAACCAAAACGTAACTACTATTTTTCTGATGGCTCAGTACAAAAATTTAAAGAATTTCATCAATATTTGTTTTCATGAAGAAGATTTTGGTGTCTCTGCAGAATGCAGAATGGCACTTTTTATGTCACACCACATCGAAAAGAAGGCCCTTGTGATGGTGTAGATGGAACAGTTAAGTGGTTAGCTGCACATGCTAGCTTACAACAACCATATGACCTCCAAATTATGAATCCTCTCCAGCTTTACAACTGGTACTAACATCGGTTCAAATGGTTATGTCTAACTACCTGAACGTCACTACATAGCTTATAATAATTAATTGCGATGAGAAATCATAAAATCTTGCAATTCTTAACTATTCCTCAAGGTTTTTTTTAAACAAAGCCGTTAAAAATCACGATGTCCGGACCCCACAGCAATATAATTATTCATTGGGCATCCAACTGAGAGCAATTAATGCAAAACAATAAAGTATGAACCAAATACTAATTAACTCTCAAAAGTGAGGATAAAATAGCTAGTTACCTTTTATCTGTCAGTAGTTCTTTTTGGCTAGTCGCATTTTGCAAAATTCCACCATTATCATTCACCTTCAACTGACGCACGTTCATCAGGAAAAACCCGAGTAGTTATGAGAGTTCGCGAACTGAAGTATCATTCAGGCAGTATGTAGCCAAAAAAAGGAGGGGTACAGACACTTCGCTACGAATCACAACTGACGACATTATTAAAATACTTATTATAGCTAAAATCCGTAACAGCTAAAAGCGAAAGTCCTACTTTCAGACAGAGACTTGTACAACCAATCCAATAAAATTAAAATCTGTCTGTCCAACACTGTATAGTCAAAGGCCTGTAATGGCAACTTGGTGATTAAGGTTAATTCAAGTCTTACCACAAGTTGCTGTCACATTCCGAACCAAGATTAATAGTTCAGTAGTAAAAATAGAGGGGGAGGGGGGGTATTCAACTTCAAAAGAAAACGAATACTCTAAAGTCAAATGCCTAACAGCATCGAGGAATCCAAACATCGAAGTCCCACCACCAACACCGAGGAATCCAAACATCGAAGTCCCGATGCGTTTCAGCACACATTATCTGTGGCCATTCTCAAGGGTATGTACTTGAGAATGGCTACGAATAATGTGTGCATACCTTTGAGAATGGCCAAGAATAATGTGTGCTGAAATGCGTTGGGACTTCGATGTTTGGATTCCTCGGTGTTGTTGGACATTAGTAAAAATAGTGTATTATTTTCCTTTTGAAATTGGATAAACCCCCTATTTCTACTACTGAACTGTTTACAACAACTTGTGTCTGCTAAAGGTATCATTTACATATAATTTTGGTTCGGAATGTGACAGCAACTTGTGGTAAGACCTGGATTAACCCTAATCACCAAGTTGCCATTACAGGCCTTTGACTATACGGTGTTGGACAGACGGATTTTAATTTTATTGTATTTTATTGGATTGGTTGTTCAAGTCTCTGTTGGAAGGTAAGACTTTCGCTTTTAGTTGTTACAGATTTTAGCAATCATAAGTATTTTAATAACGTTGTCAGTTGTGATTCGTGGCAAAGTGTCTGTACCCCTCCTGTTTTTGGCTACATACTGCCCGAATGATACTTCAGTTCGTGAACTCTCACAACTACTCGGGTTCTTCCTGATGAACGTGCGTCAGTTGGAGGTGAATGATAATGGTGGAATTTTGCAAAATGCGACTAGCCAAAAAAAGAACTACTGACAGACAAAAGGTAACTAGCTATTTTATCCTCACTTTTGAGAGTTAATTAGTATTTGGTTCATACTTTATTGTTTTGTATTACTTGCTCTCAGTTGGATGCCCAATGAATAATTATATTGCTGTGGGGTCCAGACATTATGATTTGTAATGGCCTTGTTTAAAAAATGTGAGGAACAGAAGAATTGCTAGATTTTATGATTTCTCATCACAATTCATTATTCACAACTGATGTTTGGACAATATCAAAATTTGTAATTTTGTGTACATAACGGCTTTGCAATATCAAGGGGAAGAACAGCTTCTGCAAGAGTAATTTAACAATGCATGAACACTTGTTGGAACCCAAAGACAGCATGCCTTCATTCCAGTTAGTTCAAACAGATTGAAGACAGAAATATATTCAAATTCAGACAGACATAAGGAAGAAAACATCACACTGTTACATGATGAAATGGATTTCAAAAACATATCTGGGTTTGCTGCATGTCATTATGACTGCAAGTGGTGGATAGGGTGTGTGTTAAATACAGAAGAGGAAACAGATACTGTGAAAATAATGTTTTTACATTCTAATTGACCTTCACCATCATAGACTTATCCTACTAGACCAGACATTGTACTTGTTCCTAGGCAATCAATTTTGATGAAAGTTGATTTATGCACTGCTACAGGAAGAACGTACAGTCTGGAAGCTAAGGAGACTGATAAAATCATCAGTAAATGTGCTTCCATTCATAAATAGATAAGGTCCATCACAGATTATGTGTATTGTCTAATGCAGGCCTACTGACAATGATAAATTGTTATTTACAAGTTGAACAAGCACGAGCACACTAACACCTTGAACCATAATACATTCACTAGCTCTAAATGTATTTACAGTTCCACCTCCAAATTTCCTTTTTTTTTTTTTTTTTGATTAAAGGTTTAACGACCACCGTGAGCAACTCAATGGGCTATAAGCAGTCGCCCGTCCCTAATTTAGGGTCACTGGTTCCAGGGAAGGGAGAGAGCAGTGCCGTAAGACAAACACAACATCCATGCCTCACCGGGATTCGAACCCGGACCCCTTTCGGACGAATGATCAGAGGCCATCGCTTAGACCACTGCGCCACCAGGGCGGCTTTTTTTTTTTTTTTTTTTGATTGGAGGTTTAACAACCACCGTGAGCAACTCAATGGGTTATAAGCAGTCGCCCGTCCCTAATTTTGGGTCACTGGTTCCAGGGAAGGGAGAGAGCCAGTGTCGTAAGACAAACACAACATCCATGCCTCACCGGGATTCGAACCCGGACCACTTTCGGACGAATGATCAGAGGCCATCGCTTAGACCACTGCACCACCGGGGTGGCCCTCTAAATTTACAGTATATGTTAAGCATACATAGGCCTATAATGTACAGTTTTTATGAGGCTACAGATACACTGATTTTCATTGAAATAAAAAAGGTCAGGCTGAAAATGATACTTTGGTGTGTTGATTTGACTTGGAATTTACTCCTGATCGAAGACCGCTGAATGACCATTGAGGAGGTTGCTAATGTGATGCAGATCTTAGTTGGTTCCATTGACGACATTATGAGGAACAGGTTGGAGTACCGAAAGGTTGCAGCACAGTGGATTCCTCACGAATTAAAACACAGCACATCTTGTTATCAGTTGTCACCAATGGAAGCGCCAACTACGACATGAACCACTTTTTGGATCAAGTGGTCACATGTGATAAAACAGTTTTTCACCATTTCGATCCCAAAAAAAAAAAAAAAAAAAAAAAAAAAAACAGAACACCCAATAGAAACACCCACAGAGTCCCTGATCCAAGAAAGCAAAGATTCAAGCACGTGTAGGGTAGGTCATGCACCTGGTTTTCTTCAATACAAAAGAAATTGTGTAGACCACATTGTTCCACAAGGTAGCACTGTTACCGGTGTCTATTATTCTGAAGTTCTCATCCCTCTAAAATTTTTTTTTACAAAACACCCAGAATATGCACAGACTGGTTGGAAATGATGGCACGCCCTCTGTATTCACTGGTTTTTGCGCCGTGACTCTCACCTATTTCCTAAAGTGAAAAAAACAATTTCGTGGGCATCAGTTGGCCTCAAATACTGAACTGCACAATGTTGTGATGGGTATCTTGAACCACATGTCGAGGAACAGCTTCAGGTTAAGGTTCCATCTTCGGCCTGCTCGATAGATGGCGCCACGGTATGTCCCTTAGTGGATCTTTTATTTTAATGTAACACTGCAATAAATATAGATATTTTTCATCATATCAAAGGTATCTGAGACTTAGATTGCAATGGAATCAGGTAAAAGATATGATATGCTTGTGAAAGTTGTCACAAATATTCTAGGCAGCAGGGTTTAGATGAACATCATAGAATAAAAGGTCATTACGTAAGTAGACTTACCAATCCCGCCTCAGGTGCATCTTCTTTTCAATGCATAGTTTGTGACAAATCATTTACCCTTAAATCATCATATCTGAGGCATTGCAAAACATTTTCTCATTTTTCTTGCAGTGTTACGTTAAAATAAAAGATCCACTAAGGGACATACCGTGGCGCCATCTATCGAGCAGGCCGAAGACGAAACCTTAGCCCAGCTTAAAACATACCTTTCGGATATGGATAGAAAGGTGGGACCAGTACATTCAGATAGATGGGGACAAAAGTATGTAAGTGTATGTTTACTGCATAACACTTTTGCTCCATGTAAAAACAGTCTCATTACTTTTTGAACAACCCTCATAAAAACAATCTTTATTTCAAAGGAGGAAATTAGAAGAATGCATATTGAAAACAAATTACTTTGAAAAATAATCTAATTTGTCACTTTGTCTGGTAATAATACAACACTGTTTTCACCCACTTTTCCAGATTTTAAATGGTAAGGTACTTGCTAAAAAATATTTTGGTTTTGAAACCCATATGATTTATGTTAAAAGATCTGTTGAATTCACAAGTCGAAATTTTCCTCCATTAAAAATTCTGGTTGCTGTTTAACTTATCTCATTGTTGGAGCCAAAATACTTACGGGAATGTTTCAAATTTACTCAGTACTATAATTTTTTACCTCTAAAATGTCACCTCCGCAGGTCTCAAATGTTTAGTACTGACTGACTTACCCAATGATTCATCACTAAGCTTCTGCTGCTATGAAGAGCCACAAACCATAGACAGAAAATATGATATTTCAGGAATGAAACTGATATGCCAATACACACTACGATACACCCGGTGAAAAAACCGTCCGTGATTCAGGACTGAGTTAAGTCTTAGTTATTTAAAAGGCTCTGGTATTTCAAATCAAACACGAGAAACAGACAGGCCAGTTACATAGTTTCGGGTTTTTAGTCATGCTAAATAACCCTTTATGGGTTATTCAGCCTTATACACATACCTATACGTATTTATGATTACACCACAAAAGATCAAACAATTTTTCAGGAAAATATTCTTACGTAGCAGTTTCACAGTCGTATAGCACAATAGAATCGTCATCACTAGCGGATAATAAAATGCATCCGTTAGAAGAAAAATCAACACTATTTATACGATGCTCATGTGTATGAAATATTTTGACTACGTGAAAAGTTCGAACAACTTCGTCGACAAGCTTTATTGATGTTCTCTGAGGCATTATTTACTGACAAAATTCGTAAAGTAAATAAACACAAATACGCCGGCCAGCAACAGCAACCACTTCCTCACACGGTTACAGTCAAGCTGCAGTTGTGAAATCCTTTTGTAATGTTTTCCTTGCATTGTTCGTTCAAGGTCAGTACCTTCGACCATATATGCAAAACTTCCTTCTAGTGCCAAGAGAGAATAAAACATCATGAAACTACCAGTGACTTCGGGATGTCTTAGTCTGCAGTAGGTAACAAAGACAAATGCAATTACTAATTAAAAAAAGTCATAATTTCATGCACTGAGATGTTAACAATTATTTTGTATTACTAGTCGAAAACACCAAAAGCCTGATGAATTTCCTCAAGGGGGAAAAAAAAGGGTTAAATAACTACATTGACAACAAAACTGCGATCATGTTTTGCGTCTGATTTCCTCATCGGAAAAATGTTTCTGTTTCCACAGATATGTCACATCAGGAAAAATATAATTCCATCGCGGATTATGAACAAAATTTCGCACTCGTAAATTTCGTGCCTCAACCAGATAAATAGTATCGATTAAGTGTGTTAAAAACTCGAAATGTTAAAAGTTTAAACAGTTTTCTTATGAGCAATAACACTGGGCGTCAAAGGACAACAACTTCTAGACTGATTGAAATCTGAACCCGCATTATGATCATACAATGTTTTCTTGTTAGTAGTTTCGATAAGCTTATGAACATGGAAATACGCCATTTTACAAATTATAAGAATTCTTACATGATGATTTGCGAACTCCATTCATAAAATAATGATGCCTTTTTTATGAGTTGTAATCCATCTTATTCAACAGAGGTGGCACACCTCGCGTATACAGGCCATATATCGGGAGGAATAAAGTCAGAAATATATTCCAACTAGACTCATTGGACATTGTTGGAAAATTTTGGGAAGAAGAAATGAAAATTGTAAGGAAAATTTCTGGGATGAACAATAATGATTGTGTTGAGATGCGCAAAGAAAGCTGGAATACTGTTTTTTGTTGTTATTGTTTTACTTTAGAGTTTAGCAAACACTATGAACTCTTAGGGCTATAGGCAGTCGCCAATCCCTGATTTGGGAGCACTGATTCTACTGAAGGAAGGAAAAGAGCCAGCGCCATAAAATAAGCACATCCCCCATGCCTCATCGGGATTCGAACCCGGGGAAGGCTTGCCAGAAAAATATTCTTCTAACAACTGGAATTGTTAGTAGGCAATATAGAGCACTGTGACTGCCTTTGGTGATCGATCATCAGTGTGGTTCTGGAGCAAGGAAGAATTCCTGCAAAGAAATTAGGAGCCTAAAGTAATGAAGGCATTGTAAATGTTCGTTATGAGCATGGGCGGAGCGTGATTATATATGGGGGGGGCGTAGTCCTAAATGAAACCTCTTTAATGACTGTAATAGTAAATCTTTGGGGGAGGGGGATAAACGTTGTTTGGGGATTAGTCTTCCCACCACCCGCATATGGTTATGAGAACTGCTGTAAACTTAGAAATAACACTAAAATCACATTCCAATATGATAATCGCAGGTACATAAAGGTCTCAATTGTGATTGAAATTCTCAGGATGTGCGTTTGCGCAGTGTTAATGTGCGCAGAACCCCACGTGTGACGCGGGAAGTGTTTTGCTTTACATCTACCATATTGACATTTTCCGTGTTTTGGGTTTCCTTGGCGTGTTTTTGCGGAAGGGATTAAACCCTCTTGTTGAGGAAGTATGTTGGCTGTTGCATTTAAGAATAATTTTCGTTTTAATATATTGTGAGATACTAGAGTTGTGTTATTACTGCAGTAATTCTTTTAAATTGTTTTTTCGTGTTGTACTTGCCACGATCTTGAAGGAGAGAGATTTAATTAAGAGAGTATTATTGCAAAGCTCTTTGGATCAGAACTCGGTGTACAGTGAAACTTTACATGCTTGAATATGAAATCCTGTTGTTGACGAAAACGATAATTTAGATAGATCAGTGCTGTGTAATCATTGTTTTGCGGAATTGCCGACTTTCAGATACTCAATATTGCTTGTATCCGTGGTTTATTTTTTTTTTTTTCTTCTGCTTATTACAGCGTTTAAATTTTGTCTCGTACCTGTCAGGCGAAACAACGAGTTTTTGAGGTCATGGATGCTATTTTTAAAGGTAATTGAGGTTGCCAATCTTGAAGATGGTCACACATACTGTTTGAGCAACAGGCTGTCATCTTTTCTATTTTCTCAAGCTCCTCAAAATCGAAATATTCTGTATATTAATGGCCTACTAAAGAAAAATTCTGTAAGATCAGAACCAACTGGCCGGTAAACAGTGTTAGTTAGATGTGAAGAAACCATCAGAAAAACGTAAGAGAAAATAAGATAAAAACCAAAGTCGCACACCAGGTACTTTTTTTTTTTTTTTGTAATGTGTAACAGTGTTTAATGTGTTCAGTGCAATATGTGAATTATGATGTTCAGAGCGATAAAATGACGGACTGGTGAATGATGAAATGAGATATATGGTTGGTGGTTTGAATTTCATGTGTGCCCAAATGCCAGCAGGAAGTATATTTCATAGATTGCATGTTCTCTTGCTTTCTTTCTTTATCACTTAATTGCTTTGCAGTGGGGTTATGTTGTTACTGATTCAAGACCCTGGTTTGGGGGCCCAGTTTGTATAATCTATGCATCATCTACTTTTCTTTTTAGGGGAGGGATAAGAGGGGGCATTTACCCTCCCATGGAAATCGAATCATGTCCTTACATAATAACACCAATTCTGAGTGTGCTGTTGAACTTCTAGATGTGTGTCATGTCCTTACATAATAACACCAATTCTGAGTATCTGTTGAACTTCTGGATGTGTGTGTATGCAGTAAAAATAGGAAAGATGTTTATAATTTCCAATAAAAGCGGAAATTTGCAGTAGGAAGCAATAATGAAATGTCCCATTGTATGTTGGATAACAACGTACATATGAACAGTATGGAAAAGTATGAAAGACGATGAAATGAAAATTTCCTCTGCAGCAGCTATTCACTGCTTTAAAAAAGACTTAACTAACTTTTCCCCAGAAATTTGTCTTTGGAGTATTTTCTTGTTCATGATGACCAACTGAATGATCTCCGGGGTTTCATGGCACGTGCGACACAAATGACTAAGAAGATCAAAACAACAACAAAACATGTCTTTATTGTTCTAACAAGCTGTATAATCTCATTTATCCATCTTTTAATGCAGTTCTTGGGTTTTCTGGTTTCCAATACAAAATTTCTGTATTATGAGTGATTAAAATGGTTCGATAACGAGAAGGCATGGTGGAAATTTACAAGTGGTGTTTGTATATGCCATTTGTATTTACAATATCTGTTCGCCTCCTCCTGAAAACTAAGCTATGAGTGCCAATGACTGCACCAGGAAAGGGGTGAAGCAGCACTGCAAGGCAAATACACCACCCATGCCTCATCCAGGACCTGAACCCATTCTAATTCTAAACTTAGAGGACTTGTCAGAAACAGATGGCTGTGACCACCCACCCACTATGGGTCACCCATGTAATTTCCAATTATTTATTGGTGGGGGGAGAGCTATGTGTAGATGATCCTATGTTGTAGAATGGATATTCTTTTTTCATGGTATGAGTTTGTACAATAAAACCCAATTTTGTTGCTGTCAACAAGAACTTAATTTTGGGAATAGCAATTTCATGCTCATTAAATTTCTCCTAATTATTATTAGAATTGTGTAAGTCACATGCTGTTGTATTGTTTTTAAATTTAACCCTTTCAGTGGCACTCCTGAAAAATTTCTGTGCTGCATGATCTGTTCAAAAACGTGATTGCCCGGAACAGTTCCATTTGATGAAAATTGCCCAAACAAACATTGCCTGGAAGTTTCTGTTTAACTCTGAGGCCTTAAAATTTAAGAAAGGTTTTGTAAAAAAACTTTAAGGGGTTAATATTGATTTTTTTTTAATATATGAACTTGAATTTCTGCCATAGATGAGCTCATGGCTGGCTTGAGTAAAGTGTTAATAATAATTACATTTAGAGTATTTTCATGACCATTTTTTTTAATTATTATGATAAGTCCTTTTTACCAGAAAGAGATAATTAATCTTTCAAATTTTACCTTAAAAACATAATAATTATGCTGTAAAAGGAACAAAGATGGAAATTTAAAAAAAATGTTTTGAATTTCTGCTAAATGTCACCATTGTTACATCTTCAATATTCAACTTCCTGAGAGGTAAACAAGAAGCCATCTTTGCTTCGCAAGTCATAACAAAGAACTACAAAGGATCTGAAAAATGTTTTATAATACATATTTTATGAACTTAACATTTTAAGAGATTAGCTGGACATTTCACCTTTTTTACATAAATAGTCAGAGAAATTATGTAGGGGATGTTGTTGACATCAATCTGTTGGAAGTACTACTGTTCAACATTTTAATGCAGCTGTAGTCACCACGAAGTTTCCAATATGCGTAAAAAATAAATAAATGCAACATCTTTCCCATATAAACACAGTTGAAAAGTTCTATTTATTGGCTTTACTCAGTGGTATTTTTAAGTTTCGTTTATTTGAAGAATTCACTCCTCTTTACCATGATGAAACTCAGATCTGAGTTTTTTATTGAGTAAATAAACTCAGGTAAGGAGAAGCAAAGGTAATTATTTACAGTAAGAAGCTCTTTGAAATAATGTATCTGCTCATAAAAGGCAACTTGAGCTGATGTTCTAGCAAGTAAAACAGAACAAGAAAAAAACTGTTTTTTAAAACCATTTTATTTTGTTTTGAATTTGGTAATTTTATATTGTAATACAGTGATTTGGTCCAGTTTAATATTTACAGAAATAAATTACAGTGAACAATTCCATCTCGCTCATGCTGCGTTATATCCAAATTTTTTTCGCCACATGTTCTGATATTTTACTTGGTTAAAAACTTTTAATTTTTTTTTCTTCGTCATTCTCATGTACGAGTTTTTGAGAAACTGATATTTGTTATGTAAGATGTCTAATTAAATGTTCATTTCATGTATTTTGGTAATAGACTAGCAAATTGTGTGGATTAGTTGTTTTTCATTTTGTGTGGCACTGTTTTAGTGCAAATTGAAATTGTCTATACTTAGAATATTAAGAAATGTAAAGAAAAAACTAGTATTTGTCGTATGCTTAACATGAAAGGATAATTGGGAAGAAATTTTTGTGTTAATCAATATGTATGTGAGACCTCTTAAGATTAATAAAACAAACAAATATATATTGTAAGTAGGCATTTGATAATGGTGTAGATTAGAGGTTCGTGTGGGGTATGCAGTAGAACTTTTGGGGGGATGCCACGAGAGCGGCACAAGGGAAAGAGAGAGACAGCAAGGCCACCCTGGTGGTGCAATGGTCTAAGCGATGGCTTCTGCTCAGTCGTCCGAAAGGGGTTCGGGTTCGAATCCTGTGAGGCATGGATGTTGTGTTTGTCTCACGGCACTGGCTCTCTCCCTTACCTGGAACCAGTGGTCCTAAATTAGGGACGGGCGCTTATAGCTCATTGAGTTGCTCATGGTGGTCGTTAAACCTACAATTAATTAAAAAAAAAAAAAAAAGAAGAGATGACAAGATTTCTTTTTGCAGTTCAACTCTTGTACACAACAACTCGAGAGGCCATAGGTCATGTCTAATAGTGTCACATCGCTGGGCGTCATGTCAAAGGCACCGTTAATGGTGTTCTGACAGTTGTGTGATGTAGAGCTAGCTGACAAAAGACTCGCATTTCCAACGTGCCCTACCTCAGAGCCGAACCTACCTGAACAGCTTATCACCCAGTCAAAATATCCATTCTAAGTCGGTGAATATGCCTCTTTGCTTAAAGCTATTTTTAGTCTTCACTTTACTGTGAAATTAAATGAACATGTTTTTAATGTGCCCTGAAATATGGGCAAATGGATAATTAAGAAGAAAAGTAACGTGCAGCCGGAGACGATTGCTTTTACATTTATGACTACGTCATCATCCCATATGAGTAAAGAAGTGGATTCAGCAGTAACTAAAAGAACATCAAATGTTAAACAATCAAGTGATAAAACAATTAAAAAATGTAAATATTATGAATCATATTTACAATTTGCCTTTACATGAATTTAGTAGAACCAAATCTATAGTGTATTGTTTGCTCTGAATACAAAAACTAATGTATATATATATATATGTTTTATTTTATTCCCATTGATATACAGGGTGATTCATAAAGAAGTATACAGTTTCCAGATGCTGTAAAACAGTAAAAGTTGAAGACACTGACCACAACTGCGAACCGTTAGGTAGATGTACTCATAAAGTTTGTGTCCCATTACTGAGGGAAGTGACGTAGGCAATAGCGTGCATGTCATGTGACTAGTCAGTCAAAATGGCAGCGTCTGTCCAATGGATTGGACAAGCCGCGGACTACAATATGCCACTGACCCAATGGCCACCCAGAAGTCCTGACTTAACACCTTGTGACTTTTTCCTGTGGGCTTACGTAAAAGACAAGGTATTCGCCCCTCCCCTTCCTGTTGATCTAGCGGAGCTGAAACGGCATATCACTGTCACTGCACTTGATTCAGATATCTTACCTCGCGTTTGGGCGGAGATGGATTACCGGCTTGATGTATGTCGTGTTACTAACGGTGCACACATAGAACATCTGTGACTGTCTAAAAAAACTTGAAACATTCATTCCCCTACAATTCTGTTACAGGTAACATAAAATATCTTACATTGTTCTTGTTTTATAGTGTGTTGAAACTGTATTCTTCTTTATGAATCACCCTGTACTATAACTATAGTTTTACTATCTATATAAGGGGTACACCAGTTATGTACATATTTCAGCGTTCAAATTACCCACTAGTCCGCTGGCCATTGGTCAGTAAAAATTCAATTGGGCCAGGGAACTATTTATGTTACTGTCCCAGGTGGCCAGTAATTTTTTTTTGCCCCCATTTATTTTAGAATTTGCAAGTTAATAAAGAGCTGAACCAAATTTCAAAATATCCAGATTTGGCTATGACTGTTTTCAGATATTTACTACTCAAAAACTGAATATCGGAATTTTGAACCATACTTTAGTTTTGTGAAAATTTTGGACTCTGGGAAGCTGTCCATAGTCTGAATCAAAATATTTGGATTTAGACGCCACCACTTGTTTGCCCAAGTAGTGACCCCAGAATATGGGGTTTTTATAATGCTTTCCAACTGGAGGTTGAAGAACAGTTTATGCTCTGGCTTTGCTCATTTGTCTTTCTGTCCACATGGGGGAACCTCCTGCCTTTCACACTGAAGCAAGGTATTTCATGCAGGTGGATTTTGGTATGTTTCCAAGTGCTTCATAATCAAGTACACTGTATGATTTCCCCTTATTTATTTTCTTCCTTGCAACTTTGTGTGCTGTGCATGCCTATGTATATGCATGCATTGAATTTCATGGCTTCTGTTGCTCCTAATTTGTGATATACAGTTCCGATGAAATGATGTGTTATTTTTTCCATATACTGTAAATGTGCAAGGTTTTTCTTTCACGAACCAGTGGGTATTTTGACGAACCAACAGTTTACAAATTCAAGTGGTCTGCTGGGTCTGTAGAAGATTTATTTCTAATTCCAACACTGCATTTCTAGTGGGTACGTGAAGCATAAAAGGTTGAGATCCACTAATATAGATTGTTATGTTGTACAGAACTCTGCTATTTACTGATAGGCACATAATAGATGCTACCACAATGTATTAAAGAAAGTAGTTAGTAAAGAATTGCTTTAAAAAAAGGGTGGGGGGGGGGAGGGAGTCAAGCCAGGAAAACTACAGGAATATTTTAAGTGATTGTGAATATATGACTGTTATGCTTACTCTCCCACAACTTGAAACTAAGTAATTTAAGTAGTTGAAAAAAGTGCAGAAGCGGAAATAAAACAGTATTCATATTGTATTTTGTAGTTCAGCTGTGAATTTCGCAAACACAAGGATTGCACTTATTTCTCAATGTCCACAAATGTCTTGTCATTTTTGTTTTTACTGTGGCAATATTTAATGGGTTTCTTCTTCATTGAACTGCTGTCATAAAGAAAATGAGTGTGGAATAAAGTGTTAATGTCAAGATTATTAAAAATGGGTTTGGAATGAACTGTTAAAATATTATTGCTAAGTATTATAATGAAAAGTGATTATTGTGTTTCTTGCTAATGGAAATTTAAGTTTGGTAATAATTGATGACATGGCTATTCCTGGACTTAATGCATTATCAATTTAACTCAAATTATGGGTTTTTACTGAAGAATAAATGGATATTTATAAGTCAAATTTTTGGTGGTACCCTTACCCATCCTCATGAAAAGTATTCTGTAGTGTAGTCCTGATGAAGGGTAGGGGTACTCTACCCCAAAATTTGACTTATAAATATCCTTTTGTTCTTTAGTAAAAAACCCATAATTTGAGATATTTATAGACAATTTTAAGTTTTTTTCATGTATGTATTTTACAACAAATTACGAAACATTGGAGCTTTAGAAATGCAAACATTTAGTTTTGAACATTGCATTTGTTACAGACATCTGAACTACAAGTATAACATGTTATTGTGAAGTGTTTATAAGAGTGATGAAGAAGTATTTGTGGTACTGAGGAATTCTGTCTAAGTGTTGTGCAAAATGTTTTATAGGTTGCCTAATTTTTTCATTATATCATCTTAAAACAAAATAGCTGCCCCAGTGGTCTAAGCGATGGTCTCTGATCATTCGTCCAAGATGAGATCCAGGTTCGAATCCCTGTTCAACATGGATGTTTTGTGTTTGTCTTATGGCACTGGCTCTCTCTCCCTTCCCTGGAGTCAGTGGGCCTAAATTAGGGACAGGTGACTGCTTATAACCCATTGAGCTGCTCATGATGGTCGTTAAACCATCAATCAAAAAAACAAATATATATATATATATACAGTGATCGGAAGTAGCGTGCTACAAATAGCGATTCTACTCTAGCACGCTACTTTTAGAGTATTGTTCCATGTAGCATCACTACAAATAAAAAAATGTAGCACGCTACAAAGTCCAGTAGCTTGTAGTGGAAATCACGCTACAAATTGTGCTACTTTTAAAAAACAGAGAAGAATAATTCCTCAAACCATGTGATATTTCCCAATTTTCTGAAGCGTTATTGGTTGAGTGGGTCCTACCTGTAATTACATGCCAGACATTGTCAAGCCAGCAAAATAGTTAACTTATTTTAGCACGTCTTTTACAAAAAAAAAAAAAAAATATTAAGAAAAAGAATGTGCATAAAAGTATCACATCTTCCATCCATCCATCCGTGGACACCATATCTCTGTGATTATTAGTCCGATTTAAATTTGAAAAGTTCTTTTTTTTTTTTTTTTTTTTTTTTTTGCATTGGAAGCTTGAAATGTGAGAACGGTGATCCTTGCTTTCTGGTTTTTATGATGCATAATTTCGCCACTAGATAGTGCAATTGCTGATGTTATCGAATTCAAAAAATGTTTTATTCCATACAATTGCTTCTAAATATCGGATCGAAAAAGTATTTCTTCCATTTGATCCCATTTATAACAAAGACTATTTTGGGTACTCTTTTTTTTTTTTTTTTTTTTTTTTTTTTTTGAGTGATGCATAGTTTTTCCACTAGGGAGCTTGAAGTTAGATCACAATTTCCCAGATATCTCTGCTTTTAAAAGTCCGATTTGAAAATTTCTTTTTACATCGCATAAAGCTCATGGATAAAAATGTTCTGCATATAATTTCTAATTTTTGGTAAAGAACAGCTTTGCCACTAGGTGGCATAAGGGTTTATTTCTAGTTCTGATGTATTTGTGCAGCAATATCTGCACTTCTGAAAATTTATTTTGTGTGTGTGGTCAGATATCGTGCACCACAGAAAACCTTTTGAGAATACCTTCTGCTTTAAACAGTACGAGGGAGGCGTAGGTATATATATATCTTATTTTTCCACCAAGGAGCATTAATATATATCTTATTTTTAACCATATCTCTGCTTCTAAGAGTCCGATTTAAAAACTTCTTTTATTGTCGAAGAGCTCTTCTGGTGCGAAATGTTTTAATTATATAATTTAAAATTTTTTCTTAAAGCACAAATGTGCCACTATAGGGTGTAAGTTCACATTTCCGTTTACAGCATATTTGCAGCCATACCTGTGCATCTAAAAACCCAACCAAAAAAATTCATTTTCGATCAGACACTGCTTAATATGAAATCAGTTTTTGCATATTTCTTGCTCAAAATTGAGCACAATTTTCGCCGTTAGGTGCGCAAATGTTAAATTTGTTTTTCTCCAAATCTCTGCTTCTAAATGTCCGATTTAAAAAAAAATCTTTTAAAGCTGCATACAATTTACCTTACAAAACACTTCGTATGCACTTGTGCAGTTTTTTTTTTTTGTAGTTCACAGTTCGATCGCTAGGTGATGTTTGCATGCTTCTGTTTCTTGCTGTGTATCCATTTCTAAGAAGCTATTGAAAATTTTCTTTTCTCTAACAGTACTACATTCACTGCAATAAAGATGGGGAACAATGCTCTCTTTAAATAATGTACAGCTTTCCTGTTAGAGCTTGTAAATGTCAAAACATTTTTCTCGCCACCTCTGCTTCCAGGAGATTTATTTGAAAACTTATTTTTCCTTAGCGTAGGATTTGCTATGAACAATACTTTTTGCGTATAATCAACTTTTTAATTGTGCAAAATTATTCCGTTAAGGGGAGTAGATGTATGTCATGTTTCTCTCTATATTTCTTTTTCTAACTGTTCAATTTGAAAATCTCTTTCTCTCTGATATCTTCCTTCTGCTATGAGAAACTTTTTGTGCACAATTTGTCAATTTTCGTGACATACTTTTCATCCACTAGTAGGAGTAAGTAGCTGTTCTTATTTCGGGTTGTTTTATTGATTGTTAAAATCCGGTTGATTTTTTTTTTCTTTCCTGTTCCATTCACTTTGAATGATTCTTAAAAATTTTATTCGCGTCTGAAAGGAATGAAATAATGTGCTCATTACAACCGAAACTTTGGTGTCATTTTTCTTTCTTGCTTTTTATCCTTTCGACTGCTGAACATACACTATATTGACAAAAGTCACCGGACACCTGGAAGAGAAACACAACACAGCATTTATTGACATACATTAGTACAGTATTGGCCTACCTTTTGCCTTTATGCATGCACTGACCCTTCAAGACATGCTTTCGACAAAATTTTGGAACACAGCGATAGGTATGCGCTTCCGTTCAGTACATAATGTTGCCGCTAACTGTTGCTTAGTAGTATGCTTTGGTTCCAAACTTCTTATGCGGCTCTCTAATTCATCAGGTAGGTGCTCTATGGAATTAAGATCAGGGCTCTGTGCTGGCCAGTTCACACATGATATGGAATTATCATCAAACCACGCCATAACAGTCCTTGCTTTATGGCTCTGTGCATTATCCTGCTGGTGCCAACAAGGCTCGGTTTCATAGTATTGCCGCAGAATTGGTAGGGCGTAATTGTCTAGAATATCAAAGTAAACGAGCTGGTCACCAGGTTTGTCCACGATAACCAATGGGCTGGGACTATACCACGAAAGACACACCCACACGAGTACACTGCCAGCTCCAAACTTGACCGTAAGAACAGTACACTGGGGTAAATAGCGTTCCCCCTGCCTACCGCCATACCCACACCAGCCCATCAGACTGACGGATCGTGCATCTGGATTCATCAGTCCATAGGACCCGTTTCCATTGATCTACGGTCCACGATAAATGTTCTTTAGACCATGCTAAACGACGAGTAGCATTCCGAGTGGAGACGAAAGGCTTATGAGCAGCCGCATGGCCACGGTAACCCATGGAACGAAGTTCCCTGTGAATGGTATGTGTACATACCGAGGTTCCAGCATTTATACTCACCTGTATACTGAGGTCTTGTGCAGTACTCTGTCGATTAGCTGTAACTATCCTGAGGCTTCGACGTCCTTTATCACTGATTTTCTTTGGTCTGCCGGTACGTTTTGCTGCTTCAGGCACGCCATGTGTCTTCCACTTATTCAGTACATCTAAAACAGTTGACTTGGGTATATTTAAATACCTCTCAGTTTCTCTTATGGACAACCCACTAATATAACACCCAACAATCTTTCCTTTCTCAAAGTCAGTTCTCCCCCGTTGCAACATTTTCATTCAGCTTCACAGTGTGATATCATCACGGTCAGCTGCAGGCTTGTTTTTATACCATTGCAGCTGTACAGCGCATCTTAACAATGCAGCAGATCCATTCATTTGCTTTAGAAGGGGTGTCCGGTAACTTTGTCAACATAGTGTATATACACTACTGTTTGTGAAAATTGCAATGCCAAGAAAGAGAATAGCACTTTTCAAATGAAATTTATATCACAGATTTCTCATGTTACAGGAGATTACTGATTAAATTTGTAGAGCTATGCAAGATTTTTCGCTTCAAAACTCGGAGTCGTGTGAAGCCACCTCGAGCACAATAACAGCTTCTACATGGTGTGGCATTGAATGGAAGAGGCTTTTGATATCTTCCTGAAGAATAGCCTGCCAGGCTGCTTCTGTGCGTGACCAGAGTTCATGTGTGGTGACTGGAGGAGGCTCTTGGTGAGCCAGTCGCTTAGCTACTCTGTCCCGGACATCTTCGATCCGGAACATATCAGCCGAATGTGTAGGCCAAGGAAGAAGCAGTATCTGCTGTGCATGGAACAGGTCTTGGAGATTCCATGCTACATGTGGCCGAGCATTGTCTTGCTGGAATATAGCGCCAACACAACTCTGAAGGAATGGTATCGCCTCTAAAACATCCCTGATGAATTGCTGGCTGTTGAACGTTCCTTCAATTCGCATCAGGTGAGATTGCAAATTGAACCCAATGGTGCCCTAAACCATGACACTGCAAAATGCACCCTGCAAGATGATGTTCACCACGATGTCTTAGAATACAAATGTGGCCACCATGTTGCATTAAGTTGAATCGTGACTCATCAGAAAGCACGACCTGTTGCCAATCAGCGCGTCAATATCTGTGTTCGAGACCCCATTACAGTCTAAGACGTATGCGGTTGAGGGTCAAAGGAATGCACAGCAATGGACTACTAGCAACCAGTCCTCTGTTATACAGATGACGTCGAACTGTACTAGAGGACAAAGCCTGGCCAATGAGAGTGCTACACTGCTGCGCTAACACCGTGGATGTTGTTGTGCGATCAGTTATTACTGCACAGCAGCGGTGTCTGTCATCCTTGGCAGTCGTGCGATTTTGCTGTGCATTTCCTGGATTTCTGTGTATCCGAGCCTCATCAGTCCACTGACGGCCCGTTCGCATCGCTGTACTGGCGTTTTGTCCCGTACGAGTGACAATTTTGCTGTGGGAAAATCCAACTTCTCTCACCCCAACAATCTCTCCTCACTCAAAGTCAGATGTTCATAATGTGAATTCCTTCGAGGACAGGACATAGTGGGACACAGGAAACATCCATTCGACTCAATGTCTACTTTTCACTGATTGCAACATATCGTTTAAGCCAGCTCTTTATACTCATACTCAAGACTGGGCAGTTCAGAGGGCGCTGCTCCGAAACCTTATTGCACAGTTTCACTGATATTTTAATCATTTGCATTTCCTAACCTATTGTACATATCCTGTAAGTTTCAAGGTAATACCAGTAGTCCTTCGTGGTATTGCAATTTTCACAAACAGTAGTGTATTTACTATTTAAAAATATCACAAAACAGAAGTGCTATGCCATTGCCAGATACGCATTTGTTGGAAATGGGGAGGTAAGTATTCCCTATCAATAAATGAGAAAAAAAAATTAATCTTCCACCTACAAGCTGTGTAATAAAACATCACTGTGTAGTGATGATGCTTTATTATACCACCCACAGGAAGAGAAAGAAATGATTATCTTTTCATTTCGTTCAGAAATATGCATCTAATATGCTTTACACTTTGAAGTACATCCTTCTTAAAATCCATTGAGAAAATGCAGCATTTTCTTTTTTTTGTTTTGGAGTTTAACAACTGCCATGAGCAAATCTAAGGGCTAAATGCAGTAATCTTTTCCTATTTAGAGCAACTTGTTCCAGGAAGGTGCGAGAGCCAGTGACATCACCCATCCATTCCTCATGCGGGACACGAGCCTTGGCCTTTCTTGGACGAATGCTACAAAGCCCACGCCTCAAACCACTTGGGTGGCAGTGTAGATAAGAATGCATGTGTATGTATAGAAAGCTATAAAAGCCAGATGATGGATAAGCTGCCCCGGTGACGAAGTGCTAATTTCTGACCATTCGTCTGAGATGTGCCCTATTTGATTCTGCATGAAGAATAAATAGTTTGTTTGCTTTACAGCACTGGTTCACTTCCCTCACTGGAACCAATGACCCCAAATTAGAGATGGGCAACCTTTTATAGCCCTTGGGGTGCTCATGCTTATCATTAAACCCCTCCTCCCAAAGGAAGCATGAATAACTGAATATGTAACATCCAAAAGGTAAACTTTTCTATCAGTATTTTTTTGTATTTTGACCCTCAGAAATCTACAGTTTCTGTATTAATATATGAATTTTTTTACATATGGTGACTACAGCTAATAGGCAAATTCAAAGATAAATTATTTGTGTAATTTGCCTTGTTATTTTGCTCTCAGCACCATATGTAAGAATGTACATATGTAAGTATCACCGTTAGAGTTTTTACCTTTTAATTTAAACCTAAAGATAAAAAAAAGTAGCAAAAGTCGCTGCTTTTCAGAAAAAGTAGTTGTAGCTGCGGCAAGCTACTTTTTGAGAATGTAGTTGTGGCAAGCTGCTTTTTAAAAGTAGTTTTCCAATCACTGTATATATACATATATACAGAGGGTGCTAAGAATTACCAGAGGACTGGACTAGGTTGCCATTTGATGCTGACCTTGGCTACTTTCAATGGACGCTCTCTATCTTCTGATTCAAGACTTCTTGAATTGGAAGAGGAACTACAAAGGATCAAGTGGGACATCGTCAGTCTAAGTGAGGTAAGGAGAAAAGGAGAAGATCTCATTGAACTGAAAAGTAGACATCTCTTCTATTATCGTGGGACAGATACTGGCAGAACTAGTGGTGTTGGATTTATAATAAACAAGAAACTGAAGGATAAAGTTGTAGAAGTTGAAAGTTCCTCTGACAGAGCTGCACTACTCATTATCCAACTCTCGGAAAGATACCAGGCTCAGATTATTCAAACTTATGCACCCACCACAAGTCATCCTGAAGAAGAAACTGAAGAATTTTGTGAGGAAATTCGTCATCTAAATAATAAAGGTAAGCAGCACTTGAAGATAATTATGGGAGATTTCAATGCAAAAATAGGGCAACGGCAACAGAATGAAACTTCAGTAGGTAAATTCGGTCACTGCAATAGAAATCAGCGTGGAAATACTCTCGTAGAGTTTGCAGAGGAAGAAGGGTTTTTCATCATGAACTCCTTTTTCAAGAAAAAGCCACAAAGGAAATGGACATGGAGGCATCCCAATGGATGCACAAGTGAAATTGATTTTATTATGTGTAACAAGAAATTTGTCATCGAAGACTGTAGTGTGCTGAACAAGTTCAACACAGGTAGTGACCACAGAATGGTAAGATGTAAGATGCACCTCAATGCTAAACTCGAGCGTGGCAAGTAAACAAACAAAGTGTATTGGCGTGACCAACCTTAAGAAGCATTACAATACCTTCAAATTGGAACTGAGGAAAAGATTCTATGCTCTAGAAGGTCTAACATCAGAAGAAGTGGACATCTCTGAAGTTAACAGAAAAGTAACTAAAGCTCTTATGGAAACAACAACTAGATTAGCTGGGTCTAAGAACAAGTTGCATGTGAAGAAATTATCAGGAAAACCCAAAATGTTGATGCAAAAAAGAAGAGAGATGAGGACAACTAAAGAAGATGTGACTTCCAAAGTGGAATATATAGAGCTATGCAAGACAGTACAAAAAAGTATCACTGAAGACGTAAGGAAATTCAACTGTGAACTAGTGAGGAAAGCAATTGAAAACAACCAACCAAAGCCTAAAGATAGCAAAGGGACATCTCAGTAAGGGAAGAAAACAGATTATGGCACTGAGAAAAAGAAGATGGTTCTATAACTAGAAATAGAGGTGAAATTTTGACAAGAGTGAAAGATTTCTACTCCAAATTATATGAAAGGGATGATACATGTACTCCAGACATCATGAAAGGTACCAGAGTTCTTCCAGTCCTCCCAGCAGAAGTTGCACATGCAATAAAGAACATGAAGCGAGGAAAAAGCTACAGGAGAAGATGGAATTACTGTAGACTTCATACCAGAAGCAAGTGGAGAAATTGAAACAGTACTCGCCCGAATTTTCACTCAATGCCTTAATGAAGGGAAGATTCCTGAGGATTGGAACAATGCTACAATGATCCCGCTACATAAAAAAGGTGACGTTGAGGATCTCAGGAACTACAGACCTATCAGCCTCCTATCAGTGGTTTATAAAATCTTCGCTAAAGTTCTTTCACACCATTTGAAGCCATGTAACAATGGACATGGCTCAACCGAGAGAACAAGCTAGATTCAGGAGTGGCTACAGCACTATAGATCATATCCACGTACTGAGAGAACTAATCGAAAGAGCGAGGGAATATGAACTTCCATTGTGCATGGCTTTTATCGATTATGAAAAAGCCTTTGATTCGGTGAAACCATCAGTAGTTACAATGGCTTTGAAATCCTGCGGTGTTGAAGATGCATACATTAATATTATTAATAACATCTACGAAAATGCAAGTGCAAAGATTCGGCTGTTTGAGAATACAGCACACATAAATATTGGAATGGGAGTGAGACAAGGTGACACCATATCTCCCAAGCCCTTTAATGCCACATTGAAAAATGTCTTTCAATCACTGACTGGGAAAACAAAGGGATAAAGATTAATAGAGATTATCTAACTCAACTTCATTTTGCTGATGATGTAGTCATTTTTGCAACTACCCCATCAGAGCTGCAGAGTATGATCCAGGAACTTGCTGACAAGAGTAAAGAAGTGGGATTAAAAATGAACTTTCAAAAGACAAAAGTGATGTACAATGCTTTTACAAGAAATGAAGATTTATGGATTGATGGAGATAAGCTGGAGATAACAGACACGTACGTTTATCTTGGACAGCAGATATCAAGTGAGGGCCACATTGATGAAGAAATTAATCAGCATGCAAAACTTGCCTGGAGAGCTTTTGGAAGAAACTGCATAATTTTCAAGAGCAATATGCCATTATGTCTTAAAAGAAAAGTGTTTGATCAATGCATCCTTCCAGTGCTTACGTATGGTGCAGAGACGTGGACCTTAACTAAAAGAGACATACAAAGGCTGCAGACAACTCAAAGAGCATGGAGAGGTGCATGCTTGGTGTAACCAGGAGAGATAAGAAGAGGAACTCGTGGATCAGAAAAATGACACGAGTGGAAGACATCATGATGAGAGTAAAATCTCTGAAATGGCAATTGGCTGGACATATTGCCAGAAGGACAGACCATCGATGGACTGTTGAAATTTTAGATTGGATTCCAAGGGACAGGAAAAGACCCAGAAGACCACATGGAAGATGGGTGGATGAAATTCGAAAGTATGTGGGAGTAACATGGAGGAGACTTGCACAAGACAGAGTGTTGTGGAAGAGGCTTGGAGAGACCTTCGTCCAGCAGTGGATTGATAATAGTTGACAATGATGATGATGATGATGATGATATATATATATATGGTTGAGAAGTTTTTAGTGTTTTCCAGCCAATTTTATTCTGTTGGCATTATTTTGAGAAAAGTATTTAAAAAAAATAGTTTTCATACTTAATGTTCACTATAAACTGACTAAGAGTGTTGAATTAGATACTCAGCCAGTGTAAATTAAAATTTCCAGTGAGTGCAGCATGAAAAGTATGTATTTCTTAATTTTATTTTCCTTTCACTAATATCTTTTAATATATGTCCCACATTGTTTTCATCCTATTTGCAGCAAAATCATGAATTCCAGTGAATGTTACAAGTGCCACAAAATTGGACATTTTGCTCGTGAATGTGGACAGAGTGATGGTGTCAGATACATCAGTTCTAGAGGTAGAGGTGGACCAAGAAGTGGACGAATCGATATGCGATCAGCTCCGAGGGGTAAATTGTCACTTCTGAGCTCAATTCAGTTCATGCATGAATGATTAAAATGTAGAAACTTTTCTCTGAGCAATGCAATGATATCTCCTGTATTAGTACCAAATCAGGAAGAAAGTCTGAGGTATGCAAAAGTTTGTTACGTATTCCATGACAGGAAACTCCAAAGACCCTACCGACATGTTATTAAATGGGAAACTGAATGTGATTAAAAGTACAGTGTGCTAGCTGTAATTAAATGCTGTCAGACTTGTGAGTGATTTTATTATGATTTTATTAAATACTGAGCAAGAATTGTAGTGACCCATGGAATTCTGACTAATTAAGAAAATAAACATTTCCGTTAAATTAAAAAGAGTTAAAGTTCCTGATAGAAGTGATGAGTATTGTATTGGTATGAAAAGCATAGTTATGAAATGAAGGGCTATGCATCATTTCTAAATTAAAGTTGTCTAATTTTTCACTTCAGTTACATTTTGTCTCAGTATTTATGGTGTAAGTATTAATGTAGCTGCTTTGGAGAAGAAAAAAAAACCTGTTGATTTACCAAATATGAGAATGGATGACAAATTTAGAAGCCTAGTATTTTTCTCTTAGACATGATGGAATTCTTCACAACTGTGTGCAAACTCAATATTGTAGCAATTGTTGCTCTTGCTTTAAATAATTTCAACATGACATGCTGCATAGGAGTGTTGAACATTGCACAGGGAGTCAAGGAAATATTAAATGTTGCTCCACAGGGAATCAACAATAAAAGGTTGAGCAAAAATAAAGGAATACAGTTCAGATTAGTTGTTCAGTGTAGTACGAAAATAATTGAATAAACCACCATTCCAAAAACTTCTCACAAGTAATGTACAGAGAGTAGCAGTTTGTGAGAAAGGTTATGTTATTGGCTGCTAGGGTGTACACATGGAATCAAGAAACAGGGAGAAGAGAAAGTGTTTTGTGTCATGAATTAAAGTGTAAATGAGGAGTGCTGAGTAGTTTTTATGAAGTTGCATTATTGAATACTAATAACAGTATATCATCATCATTGTCAACCATTATCAATCCACTGCTGGACGAAGGTCTCCCCAAGTTTCCTCCACAACAGTCTGTCTTGTGCCAGTCTCCTCCATGTCACTCCCGCATACTTTCGAATTTCATCCACCCATCTCTCATGTGGTCTTCTTCTGGGTCTTTTCCTGTCCCTTGGAATCCAATCTAAAATTTCGGCTGTCCATCGATGGTCTGTCCTTCTGGCAATATGTCCAGCCCATTGCCATTTCAGGGATTTAACTCTGATCATGATGTCTTCCACTCTTGTCATTTTTCGGATCCACAAGTTCCTCTTCTTATCTCTCCTGGTTACACCAAGCATGCACCTCTCCATGCTCTTTGAGTTGTCTGCAGCCTTTGTATGTCTCTTTTAGCTAAGGCCTACGTCGCTGCACCATACGTAAGCACTGGAAGGATGCATTGATCAAGCACTTTTCTTTTAAGACATAATGGCATATTGCTCTTGAAAATTATGCTGTTTCTTCCAAAAGCTCTCCAGGCAAGTTTTGTACGCCAATTAATTTCTTCATCAGTGTGACCCTCACTTGATATCTGCTGTCCAAGATAAACGTACGTGTCTGTTATCTCCAGCTTTTCTCCATCAATCGATAAATCTTCATTTCTTGTAAAAGCATTGTACATCACTTTTGTCTTTTGAAAGTTCATTTTTAATCCCACTTTTTTACTCTTGTGTGCAAGTTCCTGGATCATACTCTGCAGCTCTGATGGGGTAGTTGCAAAAATGACTACGTCATCAGCAAAGCAAAGGTGAGTTAGATAATCTCCATTAATCTTTATCCCTTTGTTTTCCCAGTTCAGTGATTGAAAGACATTTTCCAATGTGGCATTAAAGAGCTTGGGAGATATGGTGTCACCTTGTCTCACTCCCTTTCTAATTTTTATGTGTGTTGTATTTTCAAATAGCCTAATCTTTGCACTTGCATTTTCATAGATGTTATTAATAATATTAATGTATGCATCTTCAATATCGCAGGATTTCAAAGCCATTGTAACTGCTGATGGTTTCACTGAATCAAAGGCCTTTTCATAATCGATAAAAGCCATGCACAATGGAAGTTCATATTCCCTCGCTCTTTCAATTAGTTCTCTCAGTACGTGGATATGATCTATAGGGGAGCAGGCGAATTCTTCGAAAACGAATTCCTCGAACGCAAATTCATTGAAAACAAATTTATCGAACGAACAATTCACCGAAAGACGACTTTATCGAAAAAAGTGAAACTAATTCGTCGAATACGAATTCATCGAAAACAAATTTATCGAACAAGCAATTTACCGAAAGGCGACTTTTCGAAAAAAAATGAAACGAATTCCTTGAAATAGAGTTTAAGACAACTGGCCACTAAACAGTTGGCCAAACGGACAGGTGCAGACACCCACTTTAGGGGTCGTATAAAAATTGCATTTTCTTGGTTTCAGGCATGCGCAAAGGCTTAGGGATTAATATTTAATGTCTTAGTAAAAGGGCAATAATACTATCTTTGTGTCTAACCCTTATGAATCTGAGCACGACGCAATAAATTCATAACATTTACATAATAAATCAAGCTAATAATGCTGCGCTTTTATTTAAGCATCAAATATTAATAAGCAGGCTTAGGCCTTATTAACAGGTTTTTTCCATCGTGTTCATATTCATAACGTCTAGACACCAAGTCTAGTTAGTATTATTGCGCTTTTACTTAGGCATTAAATATTAATACCTTGGCCTAAGCCTAGGCCTTTTTAACAGTTTTTGTTCAATCGTGTTCATACTCACAAGGTTAAGACACAAGGTCAAGTTAGTATTTTTGCGCTTTTATTTAGGCATTAAATATTAATACCTTGGCCTACGCCCAGGCCTTTTAACAGTTTTTGTTCAATCGTGTTCATACTCACAAGGTTAAGACACAAAGTCAAGTTAGTATTTTTGCGCTTTTATTTAGGAATTAAAAATTAATACCTTGGCCTACGCCTAGGCCCTTTTAACAGTTTTTCTTCAATCGTGTTCATACTCACAAGGTTTAGACACAAGGTCAAGTTATTATTTTTGCGCTTTTATTTAGGTATTAAATATTAATGCCCAGGCCTTTTTAACAAAATTTTTTCAATCATTTTCATACTCACAAGGTTTAGACACCATGTAAAGTTAGTATTTTTGAGCTTTTATTTAGGCATTAAATATTAATACCTTGGCCTAGGCCTTTTTAACAGTTTTTCTTCCATCGTGTTCATACCCACAAGGTTTAGACACAAGGTCAAGTTAGTAATTTTGCGCTTTTATTTAGGCATGAAATATTAATTCATAGGCCCTAGGCCTAGGCCTTTTTAATAGTTTTTATTCTACCTATGTCACATTTACAACGTTTGCATATCAAGTCAAGTCAATAGCATTACGCTTTTACTTAGGCACTAAATATTAATTCATAGGCACTAGGCCTAGGTCTGTTTAACAGTTTTGTTATACCGATGTCATATTCATACCGTTTATATACCAAGTCAGGTTAATAGTATGGCTCTTTTACTTAGGCACTAAATATTAATTCTTAGGGCCTAGGTCTTATTAATAGTTTTTTTCTACCGATGCCACATTCACAACGTTTACGTATCAACTCATGTTAATAATTTGCGGTTTTACTTGGGCTCCAAATATTAATTCATATGCCCTAGGCCTTTTAAACAATTTTTGCTCTACCGATGTCATATTCGCAATGTTTTCATATCAAGTCCAGTTAATAATACTAGCATAACTAGGAAAAATCAGAAGAGGAGCTCTTGGATCAGGAAAATAATCAAAGTAGAAGACATCATGATGAATGTAAAATTCCTGAAATGGCTTAGGCTAGACATGCTGCTAGAAGAATGTACCACCGATGGATATTGAAGTATTAGACAGGGTACAAAACACTGAAGAAGACCATGTGAGAGATGGGTGGATGAAATTCTAAAACATGCCGGAATAACGTGGAAGAAAATGGATCAGACAGACACTTGTTGAAGAAACTTGGGGAGACCTTCATCCAACAGTGGATTGATAGATTTAAAATTCATGTTAATTTAGATTTTAATAGGTTTATCTGTAGCACGTACACATGCTGTTTTACAAAACATGTCGGGGGGGGGGGGGGGGTGCTTAAAACCTAAAATATGAAATATAAAGAATTACTGGTCCGATCGCGGAAGATTTTCAGCGTTTACATGTTACAACTCAACAAATTATCTGCAGACATGTGCTAACGCGGAAAAAATGGCTTAGGCGGGGGGGGGTAGTTCCGCAAGTGTAAAATATAAAGAATTCAGGGATCGCATTCCTCCTAAAATTCCTAATATTTTGTGACCCTCCTTAAATTCCTAAAATTATACCTAAAATTTGCTATTCATCCTAAAATTTTCGTAAGCTTATTTATTAAAAACACAACCGTTATTAACGCCAATAAATTTACCATTACGCAGGGTGCGCACGCGTGCTTGAAAACCTGGAAAGTCCTGGAAAATCATGATTACGTTTTCAAGGCCTGGAATATCCTGGAAAAACGGTGTTTTTAATGCCGTCTTGAAAAGCCTTGAAATTTGAAATTAGTGCTTAAAAAATGCCCTTTTAGGAAATCGTGTTACTGTTACCCCTTCATTTTTTAAAGTTCCTTTTCTCTGTTCTCAAAGAAACCACCGGCAGCGGTTTCCGATGTGCACCAAATCCTAATTTGGCTGGGGGGAAAAAAAGAAAAAAAAAGGCACTACTTCCAGTGCAATAAAATTGGATGATTACTAGTAGGTCGAAGGGGAGCTTGATGTCCGTCCGACAATTGAGAACAGAAGGGGAAAGAAGAGGCATTTAGCATTTGCAGGGGGTCGCGTATGTACCAAGTCAGCTGGCATCCACCAGTGAGGAGTATGCCTGAACAACACATTCATCTTCTTCTTGTTTATGTGCATGCCACCCTCCCTCCCCTCAAGAGACTTCCACTACTTATGATAAAAAATAAGAAAACTATCTTTGCGAATTTTTCACGAAAGTGGCTGAAATTTTTACATTCACTGTAATTGGATTACAGAAGCTCACTTCCAAAATTCCAGTTGAATCGGTTTAAAACTTTAAAAGTTAGCATTGGTAATTTTTATTATGGACAAGTATGTGTGCCTCTTTGGACAGAGTGAGCCTCCAGCAGAAAGGGTGTTACCATAGCAACGGTTGATTGACAGCTGGGAGCGCTGATCTGAAGCCCTTGGTTGGGAAGAAAGCAAACACCTGTTTATCACTTCCACAGCACAAAAGGACTAGGAGAATATTTTCAGAAATCCATTTTTCTGAATTTTGAAAATAACACAGTAAAATTTTTACAGTAGTTAAGATACATCACAATAAAGTTCTAGTGCAAATTTCGCCAAATTCCGTTAGGAACTTTAGCAGATGCAAAAAAAAAAAAAAAAAAAACGTTGCATAATCGGATTGAAAAGAAAGAAACAGTAATTATAAATTACGGGAAAAGCAAGTGAATTATTTTTTTTAGATGCCATGGTTTATTTAAACAGAGTGATCCTTAAATTTTTTCTGTGATGATATGGACTCTATTTGAATTACAAACACGTTTTTATTCAGACGTCTGAGTTACTGTTTTAATAAAAAAATCATCTATAATTAAAAAGTTTTCAATGGATTTAAGCAATATTCAGCAGATAAACAAACGTATTTTAGTAAATTGCAACATCATGACGTAAATTTGGTAATTTAATTTTGTCGAAAATTGGGGAGCATTTTTTTTTTACAGTTTCTATTACAGTTAAAGTGAAGGAGGAAGGGTGCAACTTGACAGTTCAGTGAGCTGCAGGTGGTGATTTATGGCGATGTGCCAAATGAAAAGAATCATCAGGTAATTCCAAAGGTTTCCATCAGGTAATTCCAAAGGTTGTGTTGTGTGGACGCGTCCTCCTGCTGTTTGGTCTTAATTGGAATGTTTTTGTGCATGGGGGGGGGTCGAGAGAAATATCCGTTTCAGCTTTACAGCTTTCACGGCTCTTTTTTTTTTTTTTTTTTTTTCTTGGTAATAAATAAAAATCATAGTTGCTGCATTCACCATTGATCCATGTTTGCATTTCTTGAATATAAACAGCAGACAATCAGAAACATAGTGTTGGGCGGGTCTTGATGATCTTCATTTTGCATATGCTGAATTCAGTTCTGTGGGAATAAGGAATGACTTATACTGTGAATATATACAAAACTACATATTTTTGAGCTGAAAAAATAGGTCTACTTGTACACAGTAGCTAAAGTGTGAACTCAGATGAAGACAATCAGACATACGGATGTCTGATTCCATAAAAAAAAATCAACATAGTTTTTTTATTTACACTACAGGTAAAAAAGCAAAAACATGTTTTTAAACGTTATAAAGGAAAACGGGTTTTTGAAACGCATGACTTGATGATCTTAATTTCTGAAAGTTTCTTTTTTCCACATCCTTTTTTTTTCAATTACAATACACTGTAACAGGATCATCATCATCATCATCATCATTGTCAACCATTATCAATCCACTGCTGGACGAAGGTCTCCCCAAGTTTCCTCCACAACGGTCTGTCTTGTGCCAGTCTCCTCCATGTCACCCCTGCATACTTTCGAATTTCATCTACCCATCTCCCATGTGGTCTTCTTCTGGGTCTTTTCCTGTCCCTTGGAATCCAATCTAAAATTTCGGCTGTCCATCGATGATCTGTCCTTCTGGCAGTATGTCCAGCCCATTGCCATTTCAGGGATTTAACTCTGATCATGATGTCTTCCACTCTTGTCATTTTTCGGATCCACGAGTTCCTCTTCTTATCTCTCCTGGTTACACCAAGTATGCACCTCTCCATGCTGCTTTGAGTTGTCTGCAGCCTTTGTATGTCTCTTTTAGTTAAGGTCCATGTCTCTGCACCATACGTAAGCACTGGAAGGATGCATTGATCAAACACTTTTCTTTTATGACATAATGGCATATTGCACTTGAAAATTATGCTGTTTCTTCCAAAAGCTCTCCAGGCAAGTTTTGTACGCCGATTAATTTCTTCATCAATGTGGCCCTCACTTGATATCTGCTGTCCAAGATAAACGTACGTGTCTGTTATCTCCAGCTTTTCTCCATCAATCGATAAATCTTCATTTCTTGTAAAAGCATTGAACGTCACTTTTGTCTTCTGAAAGTTCATTTTTAATCCCACTTCTTTACTCTTGTCAGCAAGTTCCTGGATCATACTCTGCAGCTCTGATGGGCTAGTTGCAAAAATGATTACGTCATCAGCAAAACGAAGGTGGGTTAGATAATCTCCATTAATCTTTATCCCCTTGTTTTCCCAGCTCAGTGACTGAAAAACACCCTCCAATGAGGCATTAAAGAGCTTCGGAGATATGGTGTCACCTTGTGTCACTCCCTTTCCAATTTTTATGTGTGTTGTATTTTCAAACAGCCGAATCTTTGCACTTGCATTTTCATAGATGTTATTAATAATATTAATGTATGCATCTTCAATACCGCAGGTTTTCAGAGCCATTGTAACTGCTGATGGTTTCACCGAATCAAAGGCTTTTTCATAATCGATAAAAGCCATGCACAATGGAAGTTCATATTCCCTCACTCTTTCAATTAGTTCTCTCAGCACATGGATATGATCTATTGTGCTGTAGCCACTCCTGAATCCAGCTTGTTCTCTCGGTTGAGCCATGTCCAATGTTACCTTCAAGCGGTGTGAAAGAACTTTAGTGAAGATTTTATAAACTACTGATAGGAGGCTGATAGGTCTGTAGTTTCCGAGATCCTCAATGTCACCTTTCTTATGTAGCAGGATCATTGTAGCGGTGTTCCAATCCTCAGGAATCTTTCCTTCATTAAGGCATCGAGTGAAAATTTGGGCGAGTACTGTTTCGATTTCTCCACATGCTTCTTGTATGATGTCTACAGTAATTCCATCTTCTCCTGTAGCTTTTCCCCGCTTCATGTTCTTGATTGCATGTGCAACTTCTGCTGGAAGGACTGGAGGAACTCTGGTACTGGTATCTTTCATGATGTCTGGAGTGCATGTATCATCCCTTTCATATAATTTGGAGTAGAAATCTTTCACTCTTGTCAAAATTTCGCCTCTATTTCTTGTTACAGAACCATCTTCTTTTCTCAGTGCCATAATCTGTTTTCTTCCCTTACTGAGATGTCGCTTTGCTATCTTTAGGCTTTGGTTGTTTTCAATTGCTTTCCTCACTAGTTCACAGTTGAATTTTCTTACGTCTTCAGTGATACTTTTTCGTACTGTCTTGCATAGCTCTCTATATTCCACTTTGGAAGTCACATCTTCTTTAGTTGTCCTCATCTCTCTTCTTTTTTGCATCAACATTTTCGTTTTTCCTGATAATTTATTTACATGCAACTTGTTCTTAGACCCAGCTAATTTTGTTGCTGTTTCCATAAGAGCTTTGGTTACTTTTCTGTTAACTTCAGAGATGTCCACTTCTTCCGATGTTAGGTCTTCTAAAGCAGAGAACCTGTTCTTCAGTTCCAACTTGAAGGTATCATGGTGTTTTTTAAGGTTGGTTATGTCAATAGATTTTGTTTGTCTTATGAGCTTGCCACGTTCAAGTTTAGTGTTGAGGTGCATCTTACATCTCACCAATCTATGGTCACTACCTGTGTTGAACTTGTTTAGCACACTGCAGTCTTCTATGACGAATTTTTTGTTACACATAATAAAATCAATTTCACTTGTCGTCCCATTTGGATGTCTCCATGTCCATTTCCTGTGTGGCTTTTTCTTGAAGAAGGAGTTCAGGATGAAAAACCCTTCTGCCTCTGCAAACTCAACGAGAGTATTTCCACGCTGGTTTCTGTTGCCGTGACCGAATTTACCTACTGAAGTTTCATTCTGTTGCCGTTGCCCTATTTTTGCATTGAAATCTCCCATAATTATTTTCAAGTGCTGCTTACCTTTATTATTTAGATGACAAATTTCCTCATAAAATTCTTCAATTTCTTCTTCAGGATGACTTGTGGTGGGTGCATAAGTTTGAATAATCTGAGCCTGGTATCTTTTCGAGAGTTGGATAACAAGCGGTGCAGCTCTGTCAGAGGAACTTTCAACTTCTACAACTTTATCCTTCAGTTTCTTGTTTATTATAAATCCAACACCACTAGTTCTGCCAGTATCTGTCCCACGATAGTAGAAGAGATGTCCACTTTTCAGTACGATGAGATCTTCTCCTTTTCTCCTTACCTCACTTAGCCCCACGATGCCCCACTTGATCCTTTGTAGTTCCTCTTCCAATTCAAGAAGCCTTGAATCAGAAGATAGGGAGCGTCCATTGTACGTTGCCAAGGTCAGCATCAGATGGCAGCCTAGTCCGGTCCTCCGGGGATTCTTAGCACCCTCTGCCTTCATGTCGCACTGGCCGCTGCCTTGGCCAGGTACATTCCAGCTGCCGGAGACTGAGGGCCAAGATTTAAGTTGTGGAGTCATTTTGGAGGGGTTTGGCCATAACTCACCACGCTGGCCAAGCGGGTTGGTGAGTGTGGGATAGAATTTCCTCTAATCCCGATGGTATAGTTATACCGCTATTGGCGGTCGTCAGAGCCCCATTAGTAGGAACAGGATGCACCACGAGAAGGCGGGGTTGACATTTGTCAAGGAGAGGCTGTGATGTTACGCATCACCTGACCTTACATACTGTGTGTTATATCACTTAGAGGTATGGCAGATTATCGGTTGCTGATATCCGCGATCGTAAGCGGTAGTTGCATTGCGATTGTTGATGATGACAAGATAAATACTGGAGTGATGTAAAATGTTGCATAAACTAAAAAAATTAAAATAAATAATAAAGCCCCCCCCCCCCCACCCCGAACTTTTATGCGGTCATCATAGCTGATCAACCATTTCATTCCATGAACATCAGCACATTTCAATCATTTGAACATTGGGGGTATCTGAAGGAATTCAGCCGTGCTTAAGCGCCCTAGCGCAATGAAAACATGCTAATTTTGGACAGTTCTATTCCCTTCCCCTCTACCATCCCTAATAATTGAAAGTGCATACATTGAGAGTGTTTCAAATATTCTATTTATGAGCTAGTTTTCGCGCTGTTTGTTATGCTTTTATTTTCGAAGAAAGAGAGGGAAAATAAGGAAAAGCAGCTAGAGAAAAAAAGAAAAGCTGAGTTTGATGACAAAATAAAAGAAAATGATGCAGAAATAAATAGGCTTAAAAAAGATAAAGAAGCCTCCCTAGCAGTAATTCAAGAGGGAACAGAAAGAATGAGAAAAGCTGTAGAAAAACAAAATGCTGTTGAAATAGCAGTTGCCTCTAACTTGATCATACAAGGTTCAGCTGAAATAAAGAAAACTGAAAGTAAATTAGTTGTGGTGGAAGCAGAAAAAGATAGGCTAATCAGGAAAAGGTTAAAACAATAATATGAAAAAAGTGATTCAGTGAACAATTGTACATAGTTCTTGGTTTTCAATTACCTTTTTAGGATATTATAGTTTAATGTGAAACCTGAAAACTTTACTGTGAAAATCGTGAATTGCTTCTGGTTCAACAGCATATTAATGTTCAAAGTGAAACTTGAATGTGGTAAATATGCTTGAATATGATACTAGCACGTGAAAAGATAAGAACTGAACATTAGAAGTAAATCATACTTAAACTTTAGACATTAGACGTTATGCAAAAAATTTGGGTGTGAACTTCGACCATATATACTAATGGACTGCGCATTGGCAATAGCTGCATCAAAGCCGCCATGGCTCAAACATTGGGCACGTCATCATCAGACTCCAAATTTCGTGTACAAATGCTGTTATGATTACTAATTTACGCTGCAAAACTTCAGTGTTTTCGGTGTATTATGTGAATGCACCTCATATATAATGAAAACTCTTCAGGTAAGTTTACTTATGAGCTATATACATGCATGATCGTGTTGTTTACATTTTGTGATTTATAATGTGATGAACATTTGCGAAGAATTTGGAACATGCATTCCATTTTTTTTTCTTAAGTTACTATATTTTTATATCAATAGCTGCAAGTTTCTGGTTAAGTAATTGAACTTTATTGACTTAGGTATTTAATTCGTTTCTTACCCATGAAAAATCATAGAACTTTCTTTACTATATCGGTCAGAGCAACCATAAGCACAGCAGGTGTAACCCATCTTTTTGACTGTTGTCATGTGATTTTATGTTGGAGCCAGAAATTTTGATGTCATGCGCAGTCTATCAGTATATATGGTTGAAGGGTGTGAAGCAAACTCTTTACAATGTATACAAAGTTGTTTTACTAGATGTATACAAATATACATCTAGTTTTTATTGAAATACACTCCTAAAATTTTCCTAAAATTTTTCTAAAAATTCCTAAAATTCTTACCTAAAATTTTCCAGAAGTATGCTATGATCCCTGAGAATTTCTCGTCCGATCGGGAGATTTTCAGCATTTACAACCAGAAATACTTTGTTTTATATTTTAGGTATTTAACCCCCCCCCCCCCCGAGGTTTCCTGAGGCAGCACATGCCCTCAGATAATTTGTTGACTTGCAGGTTTTAAATGCTTAAAATCTCCCGATCGGACCGGAAATTCTTTATATTTTACACTTTTGGTATTGACACCCGCCCCCTCCCCGTCAGGTTTCCTGAGTCAGCACATGTCTTCTGATAATAATTTGCAGACTTGTACGCAATTTGTAAACTCTGAAATCTTTTGTTGAGTTGGAGATCATAAACATTTTTTATAAAGAATTGCATTAATTATCGCAATTAAAAAAGACGAAATTACGGAAACTTTATATGACTCAGGTAACCAACCTCTGGGGGTCGTGGCCACGAAGCGGTCAAAAACGCAATTTTTATACGGCCCCTTGAAATGTTTGTGGCCTAAGAAAAACTGCAATACTACCAATTTGATCTTGTGAGTATGAACACGATGGAATAAAATCTGTTAAAAAGGCCTAGGCATTAATATTTAATACCTAAGTAAAAACGCAATACTATCTTGACCTGCTGTCTAAACCTTGTGAGTATGAACACGATGAAAGAAAAACTGTTAAAAAGTCCTATTGCCTAGGCCAAGGTATTAATATTTAATGCCTAAGTAAAAGTGCAAAAATATTAACTTGACCTTGTGAGTATGAACACGATGGAAGAAAAACTGTTAAACAGGCAAATATTTAATGTCTAAGTATAAGTGCAATAAAACTGTAATAAAACTGTCCGGGAACGATAGACACGATGAAATCAAAAGTCTGATTCTTATTAGATTGCCTAATGGTTTTGTGGTCATCCTACAGGAAAGTGTAATCTAAGAAAAAAAAAATGCAATTTTTATTTCCCCAAACGCTTTTGTGGCCACTTAGCCATATTCCAATTATAGTCAAAGTTTTCGGCAAAAGCTTACCCTACAATACTGTATCTTTCGGTCATTTTGCTTTCGATGAATTTGTTTTCGATGAATTCACCTGACGCCCTGATTTTCGAAGAATTTGCTTTTCGGTGAATTCTCCGTTCGATGAATCCGTTTTCGATGAATTCACCTAGAACCGATCTATAGGGCTGTAGCCACTCCTGAATCCAGCTTGTTCTCTCGGTTGAGCCAATGTCCAGTGTTACCTTCAAGCGGTGTGAAAGAACTTTAGTGAAGATTTTATAAACCACTGATAGGAGGCTGATAGGCCTGTAGTTCCTGAGATCCTCAACGTCACCATTTTTATGTAGCAGGATCATTGTAGCGTTGTTCCAATCCTCAGGAATCTTTCCTTCATTAAGGCATCGAGTGAAAATTTGGGCGAGTACTGTTTCAATTTCTCCACTTGCTTCTTGTATGATGTCTACAGTAATTCCATCTTCTCCTGGAGCTTTCCCCTATTTCATGTTCTTTATTGCATGTGCAACTTCTGCTGGGAGGACTGGAAGAACTCTGGTAATGGTACCTTTCATGATGTCTTGAGTATATGTATCATCCCTTTCATATAATTTGGAGTAGAAATCTTTCACTCTTGTCACAATTTTGCCTCTATTTCTTGTTACAGAACCATCTTCTTTTCTCAGTGCCATAATCTGTTTTCTTCCCTTACTGAGATGTCCCATTGCTATCTATAGGCTTTGGTTGTTTTCAATTGCTTTCCTCACTTGTTCACAGTTGAATTTCCTTACGTCTTGAGTGATACTTTTTCATAGTGTCTTGCATAGCTCTATATATTCCACTTTGGAAGTCACATCTTCTTTAGTTGTCCTCATCTCTCTTCTTTTTTGCATCAACATTTTGGTTTTTCCTGATAATTTATTTACATGCAACTTGTTCTTAGACCCAGCTAATTTTGTTGCTGTTTCCATAAGAGCTTTGGTTACTTTTATGTTAACTTCAGAAATATCCACTTCTTCCAATGTTAGGCCTTCTAAAGCAGAGAATCTGTTCTTCAGTTCCAACTTGAAGGTATTATGGTGTTTTTTAAGGTTGGTTATGTCAATACATTTTGTTTGTCTTATGAGCTTTCCACGTTCGAGTTTAGTGTTGAGGTGCATCTTAGATCTCACCAATCTATGGTCACTACCTGTGTTGAACTTGTTTAGCACACTGCAGTCTTCTATGACGCATTTTTTGTTACACATGATAAAATCAATTTCACTTGTCATCCCATTTGGATGTCATGATGTCCATTTCCTGTGTGGCTTTTTCTTGAAGAAGGAGTTCAAGATGAAAAACCCTTCTGCCTCTGCAAACTCAACGAGAGTATTTCCACGCTGGTTTCTGTTGCCGTGACCGAATTTACCTACTGAAATTTCATTCTGTTGCTGTTGCCCTATTTTTGCATTGAAATCTCCCATAATTATCTTCAAGTGCTGCTTGCCTTTATTATTTAGATGACAAATTTCCTCATAAAATTCTTCAGTTTCTTCTTCAGGATGACTTGTGGTGGGTGCATAAGTTTGAATAATCTGAGCCTGGTATCTTCTTAAGAGTTGGATAATAAGTAGTGCAGCTCTGTCAGAGGAACTTTCAACTTCTACAACTTTATCCTTCAGTTTCTTGTTTATTATAAATCCAGCACCATTAGTTCTGCCAGTATCAGTCCCACGATAGTAGAAGAGATGTCCACTTTTCAGTTCAATGAGATCTTCTCCTTTTCTCCTTACCTCACTTAGCCCGACGATGTCCCACTTGATCCTTTGTAGTTCCTCTTCCAATTCAAGAAGCCTTGAATCAGAAGATAGGGAGCGTCCATTATACGTAGCCAAGGTCAGCATCAGATGGCAGCCTAGTGCGGTCCTCCGGTGATTCTTAGCACCCTCTGCCTTCATGTCGCACTGTCCGTTGCCTTAGCCAGGTACATTCCAGCTGACATAGACTGAGGGCCAAGATTTAAGTTGTGGGGTCATTTTGGAGGGGTTTGGCCATAACTCACCATGCTGGCCAAGCAGGTTGGTGAGTGTGGGATAGCATTTCCTCTAATCCTGATGGTATAGTTATACCGCTATTGGCGGTCGTCAGAGCCCCTTTAGTGGGAACAGGATGCACCACGAAAAGGCAGGTTTGACATTTGTCAAGGAGAGGCTGTGATGTTACGCATCACCTGACCTTACATCCCATAACAGTATATATATATTGTAGAAATGATAATGACTATTAAGAAATTAGGAGTCTGTAAAGAATTTTTAGTATACAAAAATTGTAATTGAGTGTACTATGATGTTTTAGTTGAAAAGAGAAAAATTGTGTTAATTCTTGGGGTTTCATGTTGAATGTTTTTTTTTTTTAATTATTGTTCATTAAACAGGAAATTCAAAATGGTTTTATTGTCTGAAGATGCATACAAAAGATACAGGATGGGATCATTTACCCATTATATGAAATGAAAGAATATTACAATGATAAAATGATGAAAAGTATTTACAATGATAAAATGATGATTTTCAATTAATTGTTGAAAATCAGCTATTGACAGGATAAGCAGATCATGTGTAAATGATCAAAGATAATAGGTAACAAGAAGAATATGTAGCTCGGAATGTCTGTCAGATTTCAGTGAAAAGTGACAAACTGAGTAAGTACAAAATGTTGTTGAAGCAAAGTAACACATGAAAAATAATAAAAGATGAGCAGGAAGCTATCATAGGTGCAAAGAAGCTCTATGATTATCAGAAGTGAGCCAGTTCTTATGTGGAAGCCAGATTCTATTGAAATGTGCAGTATTACCAGTTTGTTGTGCTTCTGAAAAATCTGCTCGGATCCAGGCAAGAGACCTATTTTTAAAGCGGGAGAGAAGAAGTTGTTCAGCTTGTTGTAGAGAGATGATGGTAGAGCTTGTAGAAAGGTTGAAGTGAAGCCTGTAGATTACATATTTCACCGAGACAAAAAAAGTAGGAGTGGATTTGTGAAGCATGATGAATAGGTGCAGTTGGCTAAAGTAAGAACTGATAGTTGTCAAGATTGTGATTTGCTGGGCAGACATTTTGAACAAAAGAAAATGGAAAAGGGAAAGAATTGGACAATGGAGATACATATGAAGGATAAAGCCTTGTGACGAGCAAAACTGGCAGAGTGGCGATGGAATCAAATCCATTTTATGTAAGATAACTAGAACAGGAAATTGAGAATGCAGAAAAAGCCATTGAATGTTAGACTCAGAAGGATGATTGACAAGATGTGAGAGAGCAGACCACGTAGGAGTGAGTGCAGATGGAGGAAGAGAGTAAATGGAGCATGGAAAGACAGAGTGAAGGCAAAGGTGTTGATAAAGAGTTCAAGTAGTGAGAGAATGAACAGGGAGAGTGGGGAGTCAGAATGCGATAGAAAGTAAGGCAAAAGAAGTGGAGCAGAAGAAACAGGAATGATCCCAGAAGAATTAGCAAGATGAGGGTTGAGAGAGCAAAGAGCAGATTTAAGCAAAAAATATGCATATAGTTGCCACTGTATAAGTTAAAAGGACTGAAGAAAATTATTTTGCATGGCATTTTTTTGAACTGGTATTTTTGTAAAGTACCAAGTTGATTTGGATTTGTCATGCCAAATGTGATCACTATACATGTAATCAGATCGGCATAAAAAGTTTGACACATAGGGAGAAGAAAAGTGTTGGTAAGCATGAAATAGAAATCTCTGATGTTTAAAAACATATATTTTGTAGTACAAGAAATCTGTGCCAAGGTAAGTTGAAATATTTCTGTGTGTAATGAAACAAGAATTTGTGAGATTCAAAGTTATAAGTTTACTCTATTCCTAACTTAGAACGTGAGGTCAAAGTGCAATTACTGATATTCACATGGATTGCAGGAATTACCTAAAGCATAAGTGTACGAAGAATGCTGTCATCAGCAAAATTCAGAACTGTGTTAGCTGAAATGGAACTTGCTAATATGGAAAGAAAAATGTAGTTGACACAAATTGTCATTGAGAAATATATATGCAGTAACAGCAAATGCATTGAATCATGCAGTGTCAACACTTCCAATAACTTCAGAAAGTTAACTAGAGAGGCAGTGGCATAAAGAATGTTCAGTACTGTGATGGAAGTATGTTGAAGAAATTTTGTTGCAGTGTATTGTTAAAAAAGCCTTTGAACTACTAAGTTGTCCTATATGACCTTTGTGAAAGTTTTGATAGCTGGTTTCCAAGTATGGATATTATTTCCTTTTGGTTAGTTTAATTGAAAGTATAATCTAGGTGGTGAAAGGATTCTCTACTGTATCAGACAGAAAATGGTGTTTTTAAAATTATGTACATAAAAGGATTTGTACATCTGAATGATGCCAGAATTCTGGTTAAAAAGTTGAAATTAAATATTTGCGTTCAAGGTAGTAGTAACATGCAATGCATTTATTTCATTATTTATCCTTTTCTTTTTATAAAGAGTACATAATGTATGGCTAGAATTGTCACTTCAGTTTTATACTTTTTATTATTAGAATCACTTCTTTTTGCATTGTTTCGTAGTATGCATACACACGATTCTTCCATGGATTCGCTGAATTCCATTTTTTTTTTTTTTAATCATTTGGTCGTTCTTGAGATCGATACAAAATTGAATAGAAATTTGGTGAAGGGGGTTTCTTTTTCATCTGAGGGCAGTGTTATGTCTTTCAAAACTTTCAAAAACGGAAATGGAAGTTAGAGATGTGAAGGTTTCTCTTGCATAGCCCCACACCATGTTCCCTTTATTCTGTGTTTTTATTAAATGTTATTTTAATCCCTAAATGTTTGCATCTCAGCTTGATAATAAGGGGAAAATTCCCGAAAATAGAAATGTCGAAATGGGAAGATTTGTAAAAATTGGTGCACAGTGTTCAAAAGTAGGCTTTACTTCCAACCATGGCCTACTCTTCACAAATTATTGTAATTTATCATTATTATAGATAGGCCTATATAGGCAGCAGGTTACCTGCTCCGTTGGTTTGAACTCAACACGTTGGCATGCTTAGTAGCTGTTTGTTCCAGTGTGTTTCTTGAACATGTGTTTTGTAGCAGGAGCCAGTAAGTTCTTTTTTTGTTTTGAACGCCTTTTACTGTGCTGTAAAATGTGGAATTGGAAGAGATTTTTTGATGAAATTGGTAGGTAAGAAGCTATGTTTATTTTGTGGTGTGAACGCTAAAGAATGCTTTCAACTTTAATATGTTCAGCAGGTCGCCCAATGACTTGAGTCAGATATGTGTCATCATTTTGGACTTGTGATGATTTTAGTGTTTTGTTTCACCAAAGGATTGTCCTACAACATGGCAATCAGCGCCCGACTTAGGTCAGTTGAGGCCCTGTGCACGTCTTATGTCTGGGGCCCCTCAATTAAAATTTTCAGTTAAACAGTCGAAAAGAATATTTACCGGGAAATATTTTTCTTGCAAGCAGTTTTTCTAGCAGTAAAAATAATAAAACACATCCCACATGCTCGTCAACTTTACAGTCAATATGGCATGTAATAGACGAGGAATCACAGTGCTTGTACTTCCTCGCACCCGCGGAGCTTACAGCTGTAACATTAATTACTCTGGAATTCTTTTTTTGTTTTATGGTATCATTTACGGAAACAAATAACTATCCTCCCAGAGATATAATTTAAAACACCTAGTTTACCATAAATTTAATGGAAATGATGAACCCATGGTAGTTTAAGCTGTAAGAAGTAATTCCTCACAAAGTCTTACAGCTGACCACACACATTGTAAGATAAATTATTGCAACACTCCGTGTAGATTATTACAACAGTTTTTAAATAAAGTAGTGCCAATTAAACGTTTTTTTGTAGTTTTATTTATGTAAAAAATAAACCCTACATAATTATGAATATTGATTCACAATTTTTATTTTCACAAGACTAATATTAATAATAAAAATATATTTTAGTAAATTATACATGTTTGCTGAAATGCTTTTCATGTATAAAATACCATATTGCTCTGAATATAGGCTGTTCCCATTGCATTTTGATTGTTACAAATAAGGGTCAGATTAAGATGTTACACTGGCCGATCACAGCTCAGTACTACGCTTGAGCTTTATTATACGAAATAGTAATAATTTGGTTTCCAAAATCTCATACGAAATTTTGAAACCAAACCATATAGTTATTTCGTGCTATAGCGAAAAATATATTTTGGTTCTGAAAATTTATATTATTATTAAGGCAGTTTGGAGGCTCCTCCAAATTCTGAGACCCTGTGCGCAAAAAGATGCCCTGATGGCAATCATAGAATCGTCTCATGGTGATGTTACAACATCCACTGTGACAGTTAGTGACTGGTATTAGTATTGCAGAAAAGTAATTTGCGTCCCTTCAAACACAAACTAATGGAGGGAAATCGAAAATTCATTTGGGATACCATATTCTGGAATATTTATTCTGATGCAACTGTAGTCTTTCCTCTGAAAACTGCTTTCAAGTGTTGGTTTGCATCATCAGACAGTTCTTCCATGGCATATAAGCAATTGATTTATTTGCCAGATAGACACTTTTCCATTCATGGGAAAACAAAACTTTTCTGTCATAATAAATGTTTTCGAGTAGGGTCACAATTAGCATTCATAAAGGTCCTTTTAAGGGTCAACCAAAATGAATCGTGAAACGGGACTATTACACAACTCACGTGCAGCATCTTTCTGAGTGGCGATAGATGGCAGCACGTCAGCGCTGAATCACAAGTCACAAAGAGCTGTCCGCAGTTGGAAGTATAACCCAAAAGTATTAATATTCTCAAAGTTGCCATTTATCTAAAATACTGAAGTTTTTGATATCCATTCATGATCTTCAAGCTGAAAGTGTTTTCAGCATAATAGATGTAATTATTGTCATCTGAGGGTATATAAAAAAAAAAAAGCTACAATAATGAAATGGGAAGGAAAAGATATCAGCAGAGAAAGAAAAAATTAAATAATGGATGTTTTGCAGCTGCAGAGTAAACAAAAGACAAATATGGTCATGGAACTTGCAGAAAAGAAAACGAGGCTTGTGCTCACTAAAGGCAACTTGAACTGATGTTCTAGCAGGTAAAACAGAACAAAAAAAAAGAAAAACTGTTTGAAGCTGTGTTTTTAAAACCATTTCATTGCTTATTTTTTTTTAATTCAGTAATTTTATATTGTAAATACAGTGATTTGGTCCATTTTAATATTTACACAAATACACTGATGTTCAAAATTAAGAGAATTTGCACATTTTGTCAAATTTCTTAAAAACTAATGGACACATTTTAATGAAATTTGGTATGGATATACAGTTATATAAGAAAAAAAAATTATACCATACAACAGTCATGGTGCGCACTTCAGTAAGGCTCATCAGCGCAGGAATGTCCAAAATTCACGTTGCAAGATCAAACATAAAATGACTCTAATATGGGGTATGATCCCCTCTCACAGTCATACAGCTCTCACAGTTCGACATCATACTAGAAACGAGGCAGTTGATGAGTCCCTGTGGCAGTCAGTCCCACTCTTGCAGCAATGCGGTTTTCAGCTCCTCGATGGTTCTCGGAGGGGGATGGCGAGCTGCAATTGCCCTCCCAAGAGCATCCCATACATGTTCGATAGGGTTTAGGTCTGGCGATCTGGCTGGCCAATCCATCTGACGAATATCCTCACTTTCAAGATAATCGTCAACCAGGTGAGCCCTATGTGAGCTAGCATTGTCGTCCATAAAAAGGAACCGAAGGCCAACTGCGCCCTTAAAAGTTGAACATAGGGCTGTAAGATCTCATCCCTATACCTCTCAGCAGTCAGGGAGCGTCAAAGACATGGAGAGGTGTGCAGCCGTCCAACATGATGCCTGTCCAGACCATGACACCTCCGCTGCCATAGCGGTCCCTTTCTCGGATGTTGGAGGAAAGGTATCGGGTCTCAGGTTCTCTCCAGATGAAGGTACGTCGAGAATCAGTGTCCAGGCTGAATCGCAACTCATCTCTAAAGAGAACGTTACCCCACTGAAGTCTAGTCCAAGGCTGATGTTGTCTGCACCATGCTAAACACGCTCTCTTGTGTGCTGAAGTGAGCGGGACACAAACAGCGGGTCTTCTGGCAAAAAGCCCTCTCTCGTGAAGCCTTCGAAAAACAGTTACCCTTGAAACTCTGGTTCCAGTGGCGGCATGCAGCTCACGAGATAGCTGTGCAGGTGCAGCGGTCCTGTGGCACCTCGCTAAAAGTGCCAAATAACGATCTTCATGTGCGTCGTGGCCCTTGGACGACCTTACCCAGGCCTTCTCGGTTTGGATCCGGTGTCCTTAAACTGTTTCCACAAATTGCACACGACACTGGGCATTACGTTGAGCTCTTTAGCAACCAGCACTTGCGATTGCCCTGCCTCCAATCTACCGACGATTCTCCACCTCATTCCGTCATCAATACATCCGTGGCTACTCATTTTACCTGATGGATTGTGAAATTGAACCAACTCCTGTAAGAAACACAACGAATGTCGCCGAGGAGTACGAGCGAACTAATCACAGAAAAAGCCACGTGTGCTTTTCATGCCCTCTGCTGTCACAGCTCCACCCACATGCACGTGTACGCTTACGTATTCGACACTGCAAATTTGCATTCTTATTCGGCGGCATAATTTGTACCTTTAGTTCTGTACTTTTTGTGAAAATCAACAAAATGTGCAAATTCTCTTAATTTTGAACACCAGTGTAAATTACAGTGAACAATTCCATCTTGCTCATGCTGCATTATATCCACACTTTTTTGCTGCATGTTCTGAATTTTTACATGGTTAAAAAGTTAAGTTTCTTTTTTCTTCATCAGTCTTATGTATGAGTTTATAAAAAATGTTGGAGTTTTTTCGTTTTGTTTTTTGTAAGACTTCTAATTCAAACTGAGTATAAATAAGGGAAAAACCAAAATTATGGTTTTTGAGCGAAGAACTGTTAGCACTGAATGTAATATAAGTCTAAATGTCACAGTGATTGACCAGGCGAATGAGTTTGTGTATTTAAGAAGCATGTTTGACAGAGAGAACAAATTGGATGGGGAAATTAGTAGGCGAGTGAATTCTTTATTGAAAATCGTAACTGCTTTGGGAGGTTTTCACAGGAATGATGAGTTCTCAAGAGAATCCTGGCTGTGTATGAAAGTGTAATTGTTCCTACTCTGATGTATGGCAGTGAAACCTGGGTGCTACAATAGAAACATAGGAGCCGTTTGTGTGCTGGAGAAATGCGTTACTTACAGGGGGGTTGTGGTAAGACACATTCCAATCGTGTGAGAAATGAAGATGTGTTGCAGTTGTGTAATGTGAAGCAAAATGTTGTTAGCAAGGTGGAGAATGATGATATGCTTACTAAGAATTTTTTTTTTTTAGCCCAAGTGGCAGGAAGGAAAGGCAGAGGAAAGCATAGGAAGATCAGATTCAGGAGTGTCTGTACAAGAAAAAGATGAGCATGAAGTATAGAAGGTCTTGTGTATGTCGTGTGATGGATGTGAGGGAAGCCCAAGTTGTGTGTCATGATCACTGTAAATGGACAAGTTTGATACTGCAACAGTAAATAAATAATAAAATTTATCTGGTAGTTTGTATTTCTTTGTGGAGCTACCTCTGAATCTCAGAGAGCAGCTTAGTGAGTGACTTCTAATTAAATGTTCGTTTCATGTACTCTGGTAACAGAAGTTGCAAATTGTGTGGATTTGTTGTTTTTCAGTCTGTGTAGTACTGTTTTAGTGCAAATTCACTTTACTTAGAATCTGGAGAAATGTGAAAAAACAAAACAAAAAGACTAGCATTTATTGTATGCTGAAGATGAGAGAATAATTTGAAAGAAATTTTTATGTTAATCAACTTATGTGAGATCTCTAAGATGAATAAAGCAAACATAAATATATATTGTAAGTATGCATTTGGTAATGATATAAATTGTTGTACAAGGAAGCGTCAAATGAAAACCTTGAAAAAAATTTCTTGCAATTTATTGAACAAAAATGGTACACACCTATATCAATTTTCAATGTAATCTCCATTTTGTGCAATACAAGTCCTCCAGCATTTACAAAGTGCATAGATTCCTGTAGAAAAAAATTATTTCGGTCTTGTGTGCAACCACTCATGTACCACCTGCTGCACCTCTTCATCAGACCTGAAAGTCTTTCCTCTCATTGCAATTTTGAGTAGTCCAAAGATATGGTAATCACTTGGGGCAAGTTCTGGCGAATGTGGAAGACACTCAAAGTGCAGGTCTTGTGTAGTTGCAATCATATTTTCAATCAATCATTTTGCAACAAGACGTGAGCACTCAGAAGTCCATGTCATTTGGATTTGATGGCAGGTTGAAGATTATTCCTGATAAAAACTGCATACGTGTCACTGGTTACGTGTAGTGCTCTAAAATTATGCCTTGTTCATCCCAAAAGAAAGTCAGTATAACCTTCCCTGCAGTTGGCTGCGTGCGGAACTTTTCGGTTTTGGTGAGGAGGGATGGCGCCATTCCTTGCTCGTTCTCTTAGTTTCTGGCTGATGATGGGGAACCCATTTTTCACCTCCAGTAACAATTCTTTGTAGGAAGCGATCACCTTCTGCTTAAAAGTGCCGCAAACTTTCTTATTAGGCATTAACATGTTGTTTCAACTCTGGAGTCAGCTGGGGTGGCACCCACCTTGGAAACACTTTGTTGAACTGGAGCATATCATGGATGATGTGGTGTGCTGAACCATGACTGATGTTTAAAAGTGCAGCTAATGTCATCCACCATCACTCAGTGATCTCTCATCACAACACCTTCAACTGCTATAGTGGACTCTGTGTGCCTGGCCTGGTCGAGTAGAATCTGTCACAGAGCTCACACCGTATCAGAATTTTCTAGTCGATTTGTACACTTGCTGGAGTGACTGACATGCATCAACATATTGCAGCTTTATTTCATGATTAATTTGAATAGGTTTCACATCATCACTACTCAAAAACTGATGACAGAACATTGCTTCCCTTTTGTGCATGTTTCAAGTGGGGACGCCATCTTTACACTGCTACTGTGACGTGACTAAGCTTGTCTACACCATGCTGCCACCTGTAAGAAAATCTTTTAGCCATTGGTAACAATATTTCCAAGTTATAGGAAAATGAAACTGTATTTTGAATTTTTTACCGCACTTTTAAGGTTTTCATTTGACTCGTGATATTATACAGAACTCTGCTATTTAATGAAAAGTACATAAGCACAATGAATTAAAGAAAGTAGTTAGTAAAGAAATGCTTTATAAAAGGGGAGGGAATCAGTCTAGGAAAACTACAGGAATCATAGTGCTTCATGTTTTGTTAATCCTTATGGTTTAGTCTACAACATAAACATTGAGGATTACATTACTTAGGTTTACAGTGTCGCCATATATGTGCAACATGTCTATCTGAAAAGTTTAAGGTCTGATTTTGTTCAAATGGTACTTACTACTAGCCCAGTGATTGAAAAGCTTCTTCTTAAAAGTAAGTAGCTACTGCTACAACTGCATTCTTGTAAAAGTAGCTTGCTACAGCTACAACCACTTTTCCTGAAAAGTAGATAGCTACACTGCATTTTCTGAAAAGTAGGTACTTTTTTGTGGTTAGGTTTAAGCATCATATTTGCCTTTGCTCTGATCATATGTAACAGATTTGAGCATATTAATCTCAAAACGGCAAATTTCTGATGATTAAAATGTGTAAAAATTCTGATAGAAAGGTGCCCTATTGAACATTAGATTTTAAGCTATCCATCATCTGGTTTTTACCATTTTTCTGTACATACACATGCATTCTTGTCTACAACATTACCCTGGTGGTCAAATGGTGTGAGGTGCGGGTTTTAGATAAGTCATTTGAGATACGCTCGGGTTAAAGTCCTGAATTAGGTATGTGTCTGGCTGATGGCACTGATTCTCTCCCTTTCCTGGAACCAGTGGCCCCAAGTTAGGGATAGGGGACTGCTTATAGCCCTAAGAGTTAGTTGCTCATGGTGGTTGTTGAACTCTGCAATAAAACAAACAAACAAAAAGAGCCCTGCTATATTATCTCAATGCATTTTTAGAAAGATGTACTTCAATGTATTAGGTACATTTTGTGGAAGAAACATTCCCCTCACAATATGTGGAAATATGTTAAAATTATTAACACAGAAATCGGATATCTCAGAGATCAGGCAATTCAGATATGTTTGATTGCTGTGTTAATAATTCTGTATTAGATACTTATTCTGAATAAAATGAAAAAGAGGAAGGATAATAATTTCTTTCTCTCCTGGCAAGGTGGTATAATAAATTAGTATCGGCACACATTGATGATTCATTTCCTGGCTTGTAGGTGGACGAAAACTTTTTTATCCACATTTATGGAGAGGAAAAATTTACATACATATTTCCAGAAATGTGTTTCTGGGTGTGGTTTTACCAGTTTAGCTATATGATCATTTTAAACAGTAAATAAATGTGTTTAGCAGCCAAAAGGGTATAAGGAAAACAATGGCAAAAAAATTTTGTTGGCTTTCATGGTGTAAAAATTGAGAGAAGCAGTAAATTTCTCATGTCACACATTGGTTTCGTTATGAGAAAGTAAATGATACATTTCATTAGTTAACTTCAACTTTTCTCAGCTATGGAATGAGCATCAGTTGCTGCCAGATTTCAAAATAATCATTAGTTAACTTCTACCTTCCTCAGCCATGGTATTAGCATCAGTTGCTGCCAGATTTCAAAATAGTTTTCCAAATGATAAAGATTTGATAAGGTGCATCTGTATTACAGGCGTCAATGCTTTCACAGTACCTAAGGGACTTTCAATTACTAAAAAGAGCAACATGTGTTACATTTTGCCAGTCAGGAATAGCAGACATATTACTGATAGTTAAAATTGAAAGGGAGGTGGGAGGGGTTGCCTTCTTTAACATGGGAGATATGTTCCACCAATCGCCAATAAATGTGCAGTATGTACTACCAGTGTAGTATGTAACACCTGTGGAAATATTGGCAGGAATAAAGTCAACACCTAGGGATAGGGGACTGCTTATAGCCCTTATAGCCCTGTAAACCCAGGAATTTGTTGGAATCTCTCTCTGTCTTGAATGAGATTGAGAAGATGCAGACTTTGTTTAACTCTATTCCTATAGCCAAAGGATCTGAAGATGGAACAAACTTTATGTGTGAAGAAAGGGTTGAAGGGTATAGTGGCAACAAACTGATGGGTGGTTGGAGGGTTCAGAAAGTAAACTAGTAGCCATATTCTGTGACTCAATTTTTTTTTTTTTTATCAGTCTATGTACTAAATCAAAGAGGCCAGAAAGCTATGCAATTTACAGATGTTGATGATATTCTGATATTTTTTTTTTTTGTTTTGTAAAGCAGGAGGGCTTTTACAGATAAGGTTAGTTCTGTTCAGTGATTGGAAAACTACTTTTTAAAAGTGTCTTGCTACTACTACATTCTTAAAAAAGTAGCTTGTTACAGCTACAACTACTTTTTCTGAAAAGCAGCTAGCTACACTACTTTTTTTTTAAAGTAGCGACTTTCGCTACTCTTCAGCTCCTGCTTTTTTTCATCTTTAGGTTTAAATTAAAGGTACAAATTCTAACGGTGATACTTATATATGTACATTCTTACATATGGCACTGAGAGCAAAATACCAAGACAAATTACATGAATAATTTATCTTTGAATTTGCCTATTAGCTGTAGTCACCATATGTAACACATTTTAATATATTAATACAGAAACTGTAGATTTCTGAGGGTCAAAATACAAAAATATACTGAAAGGTGTACCTTTTGGACATTACATATTCAGTTATTCATCGTTCCTTTGGGAGGAATGGTTTAACGACAAGCATGAGCACTCCAAGGGCTATAAATAGTCGCCCATCTCTAATTTGGGGTCATTGGTTCCAGTGAGGGAAGTGAACCTGTGCTGTAAAGCAAACAAACAACTTATGCCTCATGTGGGATCAAATAGGGCACATTTCAGACGAATGGTCAGAAATTAGCACTTCATCACCGGGGCAGCTTATCCATCATCTGGCTTTTATAGTTTTCTATGCATACACATGCATCCTTGTCTACAACACCACCCAGGTGGTCTGAGGCGCGGGCTTTGCAGCATTCGTCATATAAAGGCCAGGGCTCGTGCCCCGCATGAAGAATGGATGGGTGATGTGTTTATTTGATGTCACTGGCTCTTGCACCTCCCTGGGACAGGTGGCTTTAAATAGAAAAAGGCAACCGCATTTAACTCGTAGATTTTCTCATAATGGTTGTTAAACTCTGAAACTAAAAAAGAAAGCACTGCATTTTCTCAATGGATTTTAAGAAAGATGTACTTCAAAGTGTAATGTGTTTTAGATACATATTTCTGAACAAAATGAGAAGATAATAATTTCTTTCTCCCCCTGCGAGCTTTATTAAACAGCTTGTAAGGGAAGAACAATTTTCTCCACATTTATTGATATTTACTTTCTCATATCCACAAATGTTTATCTGGCTATGGTACAACACTTTTGTTATGTGATATTTTTAAATAGTAAATACACTACTGTTTGTGAAAATTGCAACACCATGACGGACTACTGGTATTACCTTGAAACTTACAGGAAATGTGCAATAGGTTGGGAAATGCAAATGATTAAAATGTCAGTGAAAATGTGCAATGAGGTTTCAGAGCAGCGTCCTCTGAATTGCCCAGTCTTGAGTACGAGTATAAGATGTTGCAATCAGTGAAGAGCCGATACTGAGTTGAAAAGGTGTATCTTGTGTCTCACTAAGCCCCTTTCTTGAAGAAGGTCGCATTATGAACATCTGACAGACTTCGAGCGAGGAAGGATTGTTTCGGATTACGAAAATTGCAATTCATGAGGCAACCTTATGGGTTGTCTTATGTTATAAACGTGCTTTTGATTAACATATACATAATATCTAAGGTATTTAACCTGATATTGTCGAAGTATTTTGCACGTTGTTTGCTCTGTGAGGCACATGCTCCTGGCCCGAGAGGTCCCTTCGTTACGGACCTTTGGTTAGTTATAAAAAAATAAAAAACAATAATAGTCCAAAAATATCTACACAATAGAATTATACTTACGACTGATACCTACCAACTCATCCAATAGATGGCAACACATTAGAAACAAATCACCTAACACTTACAGACACACAATAGAATTATACTTACGACTGATACCTACCAACTCATCCAATAGATGGCAACACATTGGAAACAAAATCATCTAACACATACAGGCAGCAAACCTTCTCATCGATTCCCGACATGCAACTCCAAAAACCACATACACGCGAGGAACCCTCGTGTAGAAACAGTGGCCAGAAGATGGCGGTTGTGCACCGCTGAAAGTGCTCGCCTTAACAATGAACCCCTTGTGAGACGTCTCCTGACCCGATGAGTATAACTCTTTCTACTAAAATCTTTTAACTAATAGTAAATTTCAAACGTTTGATTGTGCGAATGAATGAATGTGGAACTGAAAATATATAACCTAACAGTTTTATTTCTGCAAAAAAATTTTTATAACTAACCAAAGGTCCGTAACGAAGGGACCTCTCGGGCCAGGAGCACATGCCTCACAGAGCAAACAATGTGCGAAATACGTGGACAATATCAGGTAAAATACCTTAGATATTACGTATATGTGGATTGTTGGGATGTGAGAAGCTGAATTTTCCTACGGCAAAATTGCCATTTGTAGGGGACGAAACGACGGTGCAGTGGTGCGAACGTGGCGTCAGCGGACAGATCAGGCTTGGACGCACAGTAATCAAGGAAATGCACAGCAAAATCGCGTGACTGCAAGGGATGATAGACACCGCTGCCTGCCATATGGTAGAGACCAATCGCACAGCGACATCCATGATGTTAGTGCAACAGTGTTGCACTCTCACCTGGTCAGGCTTTGTTTTGTCCTCCAGTACAGTTCAAGGTCATCTGTTTAACAGAGAACCGGTTGCTAGTGGCCTATTGCTCTGCATTCCTTTGACCCTCAACCACAAACGCTTCAGACAGCAATGGGGTCTCGAACACAGAAATCGGCGTGCTGATTGGCAACAGGTCTTGTTTTCTGACGAGTCACCATGATGGCCACATTTGTGTTCTAAGACATCGTGGTGAACGGCACCTTGCAGGGTGCATTTTTGCAGCATCATGGTATGGGGTACCACTGGGTTCAATTTGTAATCTCTCCTGATGCGAATTGAGGGAACATTCAACAGCCAGCAATTCATCAAGGATGTTTTAGAGGCAGAAGTGATTCATCCCTGATGAATCACCTCTGCCTCTCCTTCAAAGTTGTCCTGGTGCTATATTCCAGCAGGACAATACTTGGCCACATATGGTCCGGAATCTCCAAAACCTCTTCCATGCATGGCAGATAACACTTCTTCCCTGGCCCAGACATTTGCCGGATATGTCCCCGATCGGCATGGTAGCTAGGCAACTGGCACACCAAGTGCCTCCTACAGCCTCCAGTCACCACAAATGAAGTCTGGTCACGCATAGAAGCAGCCTGCAGACTATTTTCCAGGACGATATCAAAACCTTATCCATTCAATGTCACACCGTGTAGAGGCTGTTATTGTTGCTCAAGGTGGCTTCACATGACTCTTAATTTTTTAAGTGAAAACGTCTTGTATAGCTCTACAAATTTAATCAGTAATCTCCTGTAACATGAGGAATCTGTGGTGTATAAATTTCATTTGAATAGCACAATTCTCTTTTTTAGTGTTGCAGTTTTCACAAACAGTACTGTTTATATGTTCAGCAGTCGAAAGGATACAAGGAAAACAAGAAAAGTGACACCGAAGTTTTGTTTGTAATCAGTGGCGCACCCAGGAGGGGGCGATGCCCCTTCTTGGGCTGACAGAGCGGAAAATTATTATGTCGAAGTTTGAAACAAAAAATCATGATACGCAATCTACGTACTTGTATACTTCTTAATCATGTACCATATAATTATAACATATAAGGAAGTAGGTTCTGTTCAATAAATTTAGAAAAATCTTACCAGAAAAAGAAATTACTAATCTAAAGCAAATATTATGGGAATTTTACTAGGAAATTTTTTCATTAATAGCAAATTTTCGGAGAAAACTCTTCTACTAGAACTTCTTCCTAAATTAGATTCTCCTATTATGGGTAGTTTAGACATAGTGTCTATGTATACTCACATTAATATAGATCAACTTATAGACTTTATAGTGGAAGACTTGGCAGACCTAATAGTTTTTCACAAAAAAGAAAAAAACATATTAGTTGGAATTTTTGAAATGCTTACTTTCTCTTTGCAGAACAACTACTTTCAATTTGGGAAAACTTTTTCATTCAAAAATCGGGGCTAGCTATGGGCTCCCCACTCTCCCCACTCTTAGCTAACTATTATGTGGGAAAACTAGAAGAAAAGATACTAGTACAATCCACATACTTCTGCTTATATAGCAGATACATGGATGACATCTTATTTATAATAGATAGCACAGAAATTGTTCCAGAAAGAATTCTAGACTCATTCAATGAATTAGATGATTCCCTTAAATTCACTATTGAACTTCAAAAAGAAAGAAGAATAAACTTCTTAGATATTACTATCTATTATGAAGATGAAAAATTCCTCACTAGTTGGTATAAAAACCAATGAATACTAAAAGACTACTGGATTTCAATTCCTATCATCCAGTTTCTATTAAGAAAAATGTAGCAAGTCAGTTTTTAGAAAAAAATAATAAAATAGTTTCTACTACAGATAAAAAAGAAGCCCATAAAGAAGAGCTTAAGGCCATACTTGCTGAGAATAACTATCCTAAAGAAGAAATTGAGAAGCTTCTGAATTTTAATGGTACGAAGAACCCACAAAAGCAACAAGTAAAATTCACTAGAAAAATTTCTTATCACAAAGGTTTATTTGAGTCTTTAAAGAGAATTAGTAAGAAGTACAATATTAGGCTAGCTCTAAGTTTAGAGAACAAAGTTAAAAAAATTTTCCCTAAAATAGTTCAAAGAGAAGAAAATATTTTAAAAATGCAAGGAGTAGTCTATGAAGTAAATTGTAGTTGTGGACTATCTTACATAGGTGAAACAGGTCGCAGACTAGAAACTCGTATAGCTGAGCATAAAGCAGCTATAAAAAATTGCTCCAACAAGACTGGATTAGATAGGCATGTTAGAGAAACTGGGCACAGCATGGATTGGAATTTCCTTAAAGTCATTAGTTTCCAAAGCAATTTTCAAAAAGAAAGCTGAAAGAAGGAATAGAGATTGAGAAAAATCAAAATTCCATCATCAATGACTGCAAAGGATTTTCTCTGCCTAACATCTGGCAGGATTTGTTGAAAAATAACCTAAACCGTCAAGATTAACCGTAACTGTCAAGGTAAACCGTAACCGTGATAGTGACAGGAAAAAGTGACAACAACAAGACAGCCTGAAGAAGGAGAAGAGTTTTCTCCGAAAATTTGCTATTAATGAAAAAATTTCCTTGTAAAATTCCCATAATATTTGCTTTAGATTAGTAATTGAATTAAGAAACTAGGAAGTTCTCAACATGAGCTTTATTCAAAGAATCAGAAAAAGAATTTTGTCTACTGCTTCTTCTAATAATTTAACTTTCTTGTACTGTAACATTACTAGTAACTGGGAAAGAATAAATGTGCAAAAGTCAATCTCCTTTTTAATTGTTATGGCACCTGATTATTTTCCCCAGTAAATTTAGGGGGGTCACCCCCACCTTGGGGAAATTCTGTGCGCCACTTCCTCCCTGGGAAATTTCTGGGTGCGCTAATGGTTGTAATTAGCACATCGTTTCATTTCCTCTCAGACGCAAATATAATTTTTCACAGTGAATGGAACCGGTGCACCACTTCCCCCTGGGAAATTTCTGGGTGCGCTAATGTTGTAATTAGCACATTGTTTCATTTCCTTTCAGACGCAAATATAATTTTTCACAGTGAATGGAACCGGTAGGGGGGAAAAAAGTCAACTGGATTTCAACAATTGATAAAACATCCTGAAATAGAAACAGCTACTTACTCCTGTTAGCGGATAAAAAGTATGTTACGAAAATTGACAAGCTGCACTCAAAAAGTTTCTCATAGCAGAAGGAAGGTATCGGAGAAAAACAGATTTCCCTGTCAAACAGTTAGAAAAAGAAATATAGAGAGAAACATGATATAAATCTACTTCCCCTAATGGAATAATTTTGCATAATGAAAAAGTTGATAATATAGGAAAAGTATTTTTCATAGCAAATGCTACTCTAAGAAAAAATAATTTTTCAAATACATCTCCCGGAGACAGAGACGGCCAGAAAAATATTTTGACGTTTACTTCCTCTAACGGGAAAGTTGTACATACATTATTTAAAAAGGATAATGTTCCCCATCTTTGTTATAGCGAATGTCATACAGTTAGAGAAAAGACATTTTTCAATAGGGTTCTTAGAAGCAGATATACAGCAACAAACAGAAGCACACAAATACCACCTAGTGACCAAACTGTGAACTACAAAAAACTGCATAAATACAGGCAAAGTGTTCCATAATGTAAATGGTATGCAGTGTTAAAATAATTTTTTTAAACTGACATTTAGAAGCAGAGATTTGGAGAAAAACGAATTTAACATTGCATTCTTAAAAGGGAAATTGTGCATAATTTTGTGCAAGAAATACGCACAAAATGCTTTCGTATTAAGTAGTATCTGACTAGGTTTTTAGATGCACAGAGATTGCTGCAAATATGCTGCTGTAAACGGAAATATGAACTTATGCACTATAGTGGCACATTTGCGCTTTAAGAAAATTTTGAAATTACATATATCCAAAACATTTCGCACCAAAAGCGCTCTTCAACAGTAAAAGAAGTTTTCAAATTGGACTCTTAGAAGCAGAGATATGGTGAAAAATGAGATATATATCTACACCCCCTGGTGGAAAAGTAAGATACATATCTACTTCCCCTTGCACTGTTTTAAGCAAATGGTATTCTCAAAAGGTTTTCCGTGGGAAACCGTATTTGACCACAAAAAAAAAAAAAAAAGAGTTTTCAGAAGTGCAGATATTGCTGTAAAAATACATCAGATCCATAAATATAAACCCTTACACCACCTAGTGGCAAAAATGTTCTTTACCAAAAATTAGAAATTATATGCTGAACATTTTCCTCCATGAGCTCTATCCGATGTAAAACGAAATTTTCAAATCAGACTTTTAAAAGCAGAAATATCTGGGAGAGATATCCCCTAGTGGAAAACTATGTATCACTTTAAAAAAAATAAAAATTAAAAAAAGAAATACCTGAAATACTCTTTGTTATAAATGGTATCGAATGGAAGAAATAATGTTTTGATCGGATATTTGGAAGCAATGATATGGAATAAAACATTTTTTGAATTCAATAACATCGGCATTTGCTGCAGCTAACGGCAAAGTTATGCATCACAAAAAACCCAGAAAGCAAGGATCATTGTTCTCACATTTCGAGCTTCCAATTCAAAAAGATTTTCCAAATCGGACTAATAATTGTAGTGATATGGTGTCCACAGAATGACGGACGGATGGACGAAGTGATGCTATTAATATAAGCACATTCTTATTCTTTCTGTCTTTCTTTTTTTTTTTTTTTTTTTGCAAAAGAAGTGCTAAAAATGGTTAACTATTTTGCTGGCTTGACAATGTCAGACACATAATTATAGGTAGGACACACTCAGACCCTGCTCCAACTAGTAAAGCTTCAGAAATTTGGAAATATCACTCGATTTGAGGAATTATTTTCCTCTGTTTTTTAAAAGTAGCACACTTTGTAGCGTGATTTCCGCCGCAAACTACTGGATTTTGTAGCATGCTACTGCTACAACTACATTTTTATTTGTCACGATGCTACATACAACGCTACTCTAAAAGTAGCATGCTACTTGTAGTACGCTACTTCCGATCACTGTTACTGTGTATGCAAGACTGCAGCTAATGTGTGTTTCTCAAAGGTACAAGAATGATAAAAGATGATATAATGGGTAGCATTAGGTTTCCTGTAAACAGAAGGGCCAAGTGAATAATCTAAATTAATGTTAATATTAACATTCAACAAACTAATATTAGTGTTTATTTATTCTTCAGAAGAGCAAATGCACCTTATCAAATCCTTATCATTTGGAAAGCTATTTTGAAATCTGGCAACAACTGGTGCAAGGACTGCATGTCTCATTCCATGACTGAGAAAGGTAGAAGTTAACTACCGAAATGTCCTATTGTTTACTTTTCCGTAATGTAACCAATGGGTGATATGAGAAATTTATTGCTTCTCTCAATTTACATCATGTTACATGCATTACTGTGATTCCTTCTCATTATGATTTACAGTGTAAGTCAAGTCAGGTACGTTATTGTAGGCAGGGCACACTCAGTCCATGTTTTGATTTGAAGAATTATTTTTCGCTATTTTTTTTAAAAATAGCACGATTTGTAGCATAATATTTTGTTACATGCTACGCTACTGTAAAAGTAGTGTGCTACTGTCCTCGTCATATGATTTTTGAAATCTCAAGGCTTGCAAAATGAACTCGAACTAGTTCCATTTTGCAAGCTTTAAGATTATTGAAAACTGTATGATGAGGGAGTTAAGTAGGGTTCCACAAAGCTATGCAGAAGCTGTAGAAGCTTGCAAAGTGGTGTATTGAGTTAGGAGGATGCACTTGAAAGATTAAATGGTAATATAAGTCTTTCCTTGAAATTTCGATTTTTAATGAATGCTGTGCTAAAACCTTTTGGATGTACCTTGTAATTCTTGAGTAGTGTTTAATTGGCATTGCTCTAGATGGTCAAGATTTTGTTTAGAATCCTTTGAGATTTTACATGTAATAATCAATTGATGGGTTTCAGAAGTGCTTTATGGAAATAGTGCAGATGAAAATACAGGCTTGTCTAACTATGATACCTTTCTTTTTTAATGCTAGAAGAATTTTGTGTTGCTTTTCTGTGACAATTTGTGGCATCAGTAATTAACTTTCACCTTTTTTTTTTTTCTGTTTTTGTCATCAGATTTTGTGTAAATACTTCTAAAAAGTTTGCTGATTGGTCATCTTCAATTCATAATTTCTTCCAAAAATGTTAATTTTTAATCCTTTTTAAAGTTTCTCATGGTTCTACAAAAAGATAATTCTTTGATGTGGAATTGACCTTCAGCAGTATGTCGATTGGGATTTTTATTCTCATATTTTATTTGGAAGGATATCTATGTCTAAAAAAATAAACGATGCTTTCCTAGTGAAAATTTTAATAATGAGTAATGGATTTTTGTTTAGTTGGAAAGGGAATAAGAGAACCTGTGAAGAAATCAGATAAGAAAATTATGTGTAAGAAACTAATTCTGCGTGGTAAAAAACATTTAAGAAAAATATACACTGTTAATTTTTGTGGGGCAGTGGTTCCCAAACTTTTTTAGATTGTACCCCTTAGTCATGACTAAAAGTGCAATGTACCCCCTGATAAAATTTCCCCAGATGACAGGTTTTAAATTGTTTTTATGAATACCTGGCAAATTATTGAGGCAGTTTTAATCTATTGAAAAAACACATCTGTAATAAAAATATTTGAAATGTGGCAAAGCTATTTAAATAATCCTACTTTTATTACCTTAATATTATCGCTTATTGAGAATCATTATGATCAGTTAAAAAAAAACATAATTTTATTGAGAAAATTCTGCAGAAAAATCTTATCTTCAGTAAGTTGTTCAAAAATAATGAACAAAAAAAACCGGACAGTAATTCTTCTAATCAAAATTCTTACTCTGGAGTTGAGAGATTATGAATCCTTAAGGTTTTTCAGTGAGAGGGGGTGTGCCTGCATGGCTTCATACAACTTTCTGATGTCTGGGTGTCCAGTTGATACTTTCAAGCAAAGGTCCTGCTCCAAATTTAGCCTATTGCGGTACTTATTTTTCTCGTACACCATGGATGAAAAACCACTCTCACATAGATATGTTGTGGAGAAAGGCATCATAAACTTGATGTCATGGTCAGCGATATGTGGAAACTTGTTCAGTCTCTGCAACTAAAAGTCTGTCAAAGATGTTTTCTTGAAACTGGATTTGAGTGTTTCATCACAGGACAATTCAATAATTTCTTCCTTTTTTTCGTTGAAAAGAAATCTGGTAGCTTGAAGTCCTCCACTGCAGAAAAAGGTTCTTGCATCCAGAACTGGCTGTCTAAAATCTCAGAAAAATATTCATCAAAGTCTTCAATCAAACCCCCAGACAATGCTGTTTTACATCGTTGACAACAGAACCATGAAGCTCAAGTTCATTTTCTTCTACGAAATTTTCAAAGAACGGAAAAAATGACAGTTGTCCATTCACAACTTCTGTTGCTGCAAATTGAAGTTTTTTTTCAAAGTTTTTATGTTGTTATGAACCATAAAGGGTGCTGTGTATTTACCCTACATTCTTTTGTTCAGCTCATTCAGCCACTGGAAAATGTCAGCCAAGAAAGCTAGCCTGCACAACCACTGTTCATCTGTAAATCTGTCACAAAGCTCACACTTACTGTCAGAGAGGAAAACTTGAACTTCTTGTCTCAATTCATGCAAATGAGCAAGACAATTTCCTTTGGAAAGCCACCTTACCTCGGTGTGGAAGAGGAGATGTTTATGCTCGTTACCCATTTCTTCATATAAGATTGCAAATAATCTGGAATTGCCTGCTTTTGATTTTGTAAAATTAATGGTCTTCACTGCTTCTTGCAATACTATTTTCATACCATTTGGACATTTCCTGGTTACTAGAGCCTCCCGTGAAGACTACAGTGGACGAATTTTGCTTGTAGCGCAAGATTCTTTATTTGGGAAAACACACCACTATGCTTGCCAGTCATAGCTCGTTCACCATCAGTGCAAACTCTGACACACTTCTCTCAGTCTACATCATGCTGAGTTATAAAGCTATTAAAAGTGTCAAATATCTCCTGTGCCGTTGTCCCACCTTGGAGCTCTTTGCAGAACAAAATGTCTTCTGCCACAGTGGGTGTACTATCAATATATCTAACAAATGCTAGCAAATGAGCCACACTTGTGCAATCTGTACTCTCGTCCAGCTGTACAGCAAAGTATTTTGCTGACTTCAGTTTACTGATGAGTTGTTCCTCCAAATCATTAGCCATACTTGAGATCCTGCGAGACACGGTGTCATTGGACAGAGAGATAGCATCCCGATTAGAGTCTTTGCTTTTTAACAGGTCGGGTTTGTTTCATTAGCCATCTTGACCGATACGAGAAAAGGGTAAAAAAGGCGTCAATCTCTACCAGTCTACCTATTGGAGTTTCATTTGAAGCCTGACCTAGAAATGACTACTGCAAGACGGTGCTGAGGAGGGATGCCAGTAGAAGAGGAAGATTGTTGCTGTTTGAAAAGGCGAATGATGTACTTATGTATTACAGTTACGTGTTTTGTTTTAGATTACAACTAGATTTTAGAATACATCTGAGTTAGTAGAATCGATTATGTGCGAGTGATGTGAGTAATGGATTATCACTATCATCAGCAGAAAAATACGCCTAAAGCTAAGAGAGTTAGTTATGCAACCATGGGAGACGTATATAACTAAAGGAGACATATATAACTAAGGAGACTTATATAACTAAGTTGTAATATTTCACTACACTATCGTTTGTGAAACAAGAACAAAGAAAATTGAATACAAATTCTACTACGTAAACTTGCGACTCTTATTTTCAACACGTGTAACTGACATTAGTAGTGATACCAAACATCCCATCCTGTTACAGTTACACAAAAGTCTCCAAATTTTACCTGTAAACTCCCTAAATTTGGCAAAAAGTACCTACATTGCCATCGTGCTGCCATCTGTTTCTCAACCTGTGAAATAACTTATAATTTTTTGTTTCTGTTTTTTTATAAATTGTAGCATATCAAAACACAGTATAACAAGAAATAGAAATTAGTGCTTTTATTTACTTATTCATACACGTGAATAAGTAAATAAGAGCTATTTAAAAATGTTCTAATAAATAAGCGATTATATGTAGAATTTTTAAACAAATTTCATTAGTCTGTGAGAGAGCTGCTCGCGTACTCCTGAAAGTCACGTGCTGTACCCCTGGGGTACGCGTACCACAGTTTGAGAATCACTGTTGTACGGAGCACTTAGAGTTTGGTGACAAAAAAAAAAAAAAACCAGGAAATTATTCAGAACTTTTAAGGAGAAGGCAAAATTGTTCGTCAACAATATGCCACATGTACATTGCTTGACACAGAAAATGCCACACCAGATTTGTTGAAGTAACATCATATTGGTGGGTATGTGTCAACAGTTTGGTTATTTAAGTGATTGCAGTTGTAGACCAATCATATGATGAGGGAGAGTGATAAAAGAGCAAAAAGGCTTGGCATAGCTAAATTTGGTTGTGCTCAGCTGGGCATGTGGACCACTGCATTGGAGTGATCTCAGTTGAAAAAGCACATGTAAGGAGTTAGAATGTGGGTGAGGTCTTTGGGAATCTTACCATCACACAGAAACCTTTACTAGAGGCTTCATTTCGAAGTTACATATGGCTGGTTGGTTCTTGCTTTGTATCATGGCACCATGATGTAACAATTGTTGACTCATTGTGCTGACAGTAGTTGGGGAAGGCAACATGAATCACTGTAGTGAGACTGGTATAGGTAGATGGACAGCTGAACACCTTGGTTATCCCATTCAATGGCAAGCTCAGGGCTTGAAAAATACCATGACCTAGATGCCCGGGACATGTAAATTATTGGCCTGGGCAGGTAAAGAAAAACAATCTAGTTGCCTGGTCCGGGCAACTAAATTTAAAAAAGAAAAAAGTTTGGAACAAGTCATGATAATTAACATACCAATCAATTAGACATCTCTGAATTGACTGTATTTTCTGTTCTCACGTAATATCAATCACTCAGAAAACTTGAAAATTTCATCGCCCGGGGGGGGGGAGCCAACCCGCATCTCCCGATTACCATTTGAGCATGCTAATGGTAATGGTTACACCACCCAGGACAACAAAGTCCCAAGTATCTGAGTGTTAAGAGCATCAGAATATTCTCCGACTGTGTTCTTAATCAAAGCAAACTGTGCTGCCATCTAGCTTTGTTAAGCATATCACCATTCGTTCAGGTATATAGTGTGGAAGAAATTTTCTCATAATACGTGAAAAATATGTCATGATAATTAGCACAGCAATCAGACATCTGAATTGACTGTATTCACTGTTCTCACGTAATATCAATCACTCAGAAAACTTAAAAATTTCATGAAATTTCGTAATTTTTCTAAATTTCTTGAAAATTTCATGTCCCAGGCATCTAAAGCATGTATTTCATGAAATTTTCAAGTTTTCTGAGTGATTGATATTACGTGAGAACAGTAAATACAGTCAATTCAGAGATGTCTGATTGCTGTGTTAATTATCACGATGTATATTCCACATATTATGAGAAGAAAATTTCTTCCACACTATATAGTTTGGAACAGAATTTCCTACTTCAAGAAAAAAGGCAGTTGTTGCATTATTGTTACGGAGTGCCAAGAACAGAAGAATATCACTTCTTTAATTAGTATTATGCTGTAGGTAAAAAAATTGGAACCATGTGTAATTTTGCTCTAAGTGCTGTTTATTATCAGCCAGAGGATGCATGTCTCTGATGGAACTAGCCTCCAGTGTTTAGTGACAAAGGGCAAAAACTTTAGCAAAATGACCCTGGCAGAATCACAAAATTTTTCAAATACCAATTTCATCATAATCTTAAAACTTGAGACACATGCTTTCATGCACTAAGTATTTTAAATACAGACCCTTAAAATGGAAATGCAAGACAAGTAAAAAAAAAATCCATCCTATTTTTTAACTTAAAAAAAATGAGGGTTCTGATTTGTTATCTTGAAACACTAATTTTCCTGGGCATCCAGCATTTACTACCAGTCAGGTAAATAATTTTGGCTCATGCCCAGCTGGGCATGTAACTTTTCAAATATATTTTTCAAGCCCAGAAGCTGTAGCAGCCACACGGTCCACAAGGGTTGATGTTGATAACATTTACAGGCAGCTATGGACACCCCCGTATCGACACGGACTGTTAATAGTAGATTGACTGAGGCAGGTGTGTGCTCTTGCCAGACATTGGGATGACTTCCATGCGCCGCAGCATATCGTCACAAAAGATTGCAGTGGTGCTGTACCAGACATGCATCATGTCATATTCAGCGATTAATGTAGCTTCTATCTCGGTGCTGACGATCAACGATTGAGAGTCTGAAGACAATGTAGTCACCGGGCTGATCTTGCTGCCATCTGTGAGCATCGTACAGCTCCTCAGCCTAGTGTCATGGTTTGAAGCACCATTAGTTTCAATAGCTGTTCACCGTTCTTACTCATAGTGGGTACAATGACAGCATGACGATACATTGATGAGGTGCTGCATCCTGTTTTATTGTTGTATCTCTGAGGTATCCCTGATGCTCAGTTTGAGCAAGATAAAACCCGTCCACACACTGATAACATCAATAGACAGTGCCTACAAGGTGTGTTTCCCTGGCCAGCCTGATCCCCTGATTTCTCCTCAATGGAGAACATGTGGGACATCTTTGGCAGACACCTTAATGCTTCTGCTCACACACACACACACACACACACACACACACACACACTGTCAACAATGCAACCAGTGGTCTCGTTAGGTTTCTCCTCATATGATTTTCAAGAAGTATTTTGTGATTTCTAGAAGCAGCAACCCCCCCCCCCCCCAAGTTTACAAATGACGGCCTTAAAACTTCTCACTTCTAAAAATCTATTTTTTTTTAATTCCATTAAAAATATATGCATTACAATACAAAAAAATCTATTCTTGGGACATGATTATTTTAATTATTTTAATAAGTATAGCAAATAGAGTAGTAATTCCTAAGATTAAAAACATGCATCCTTACATCTGCGGCAAAGATGAAAATTCTGTGACATATGTACATACAATTCTTCCTACACATGCAGTTTAGTTTTGCAACAGGTTGTAATTGAGAATGATCTCGGTTTTTCATATTTTTATTTAAAAAAATACAGTCTGCTTTGCCACAAGTTCTGTTCATTTGCTAGAAATCACATATTAGTAAACTAAAAATTTTAATTCATGGCATATCCACATTGATTTTTTAATGGATAAAATAGTGTGCCATCAGTAAGTTTTACTTTCATTTAAGTACAATAAAAACATTTAAGTTGCAAATAATGGGTATAAAAGTCAGAGAAATATTTGATTTTCTGAAGAAAAAGTAATTTGTAAAAAGTAAGAGTAACAGACATTAGACAGTGCAGTCTTAGTTACATTCTTCAATGTTAATTGCAACCTAGACTCATACCTGTTCCTTTATTGAATATATAGTTAACTGCTATTTAAGAGTTACATGAGTAACACTTGAATGAGTTACTACTTGTGAAGGTAAACTGCAAGGACTAATCAGCTGTTGCATGGGTGTACAAATTCAGAGGCCATGCAGATTAAGCAAGTTTTGGGTATGCACACTGAAGGTCAGTCTATAGGGTTTATGTTCTCTTATGTTGCTTCCAAAATCCTATGATGTAGCAAATGTTACTACCAGAACACTTAAGAGCTATTGTGTTAGTGATTTGTAGGAAATTTTGATGAGGCACTTGTTTTAATTAGTTTACTAAATAGCACAAATTGTTTTCTCCCTTTTTCACTTCACAAACTTACATTGCCTTTCTTCACAAATCTCTAGGTTCCAGTTTTGTATCCATTGGTGAATGTTTCAGTTTCTTCAGTCAAGAATTTTTTATCAGTAGATTAGTTTGGTTCTCCATGACTTCATACTCATTTTGGTAAATTTCTGAACTGACAGTATATGGCTTTTTCTAAGTTATTCAGACATCTCCCCAAATTTAGATATACTTGCATTTATATTAGTTTAGTGAAGAGCACATTAACTTCAATAGCATACACACACACACACACACACACACACACTCTCTCTCTCTCTCTCTCTCTCTCTCTCTCTCTCTCTCTCATGTGCCACATGAATATATGTCTGATGTTGAAAGACAAAATGACCAATGATTTGCTTTGTAGTGTTGTTTTGCTATTTGTTATGCATATCATTTTGATAACTTAGATTCTGAAAAAGTTTGTGAAATGTCAGCCATTACTGTTAAAATGCTATTTACATACTATATTTATAGAAACAGTGGAAATGAATTGCAATCTTTTTTTATTATTATTATTTTGCTTGATACAGATAATAATCAATATCTTGTGCAGATCACAGCTGAAATATGAACATTTTAAAAATAATTATTTCTTTATTTCAGAGAAAATTTTCATGTTGAAATGTTCCAAAAAATGTGAAAATGTAGATCTATTGTTTTTTTTTTTTAACCTAGAGTATTTTATTTCTACCATTGCAGAAAAATGCTACAAGTGCAATAGAATTGGCCATTTTGCACGTGACTGCAAGGAAACAGAAGATCGTTGCTATAGATGTAATGGCACTGGACATATAGCAAAAGAATGTGAAAATGGCCCTGATGAAAGTAAGGTTTCATCTTCCATTAAAGAAATGTGTACAATTAAAAACTATTAAGTAAATAGTATTTACAATAGTTCTTTCAGGAGATTACATAAAATTGCTATAGTTTTTTTTTTTCTCACCTGAAATATTTGGTATCAGAGTGCAAATACGAGGTTAACTATTTATATAAAATCAGTGCATAATCATGAAATGCATATAGCATATGAAATCCGTTTATTTTTGTGCTGACTATAACCAAAAAAATAAATGGATTTAATACGCTATGTGCATTTCATGATTATTCAAGTCTGGTGTATTTAAAATAAAATCAATGCAACTGAAATCATAAGTTACAAGATTGTTTAAATACTGGTGAGGCTGAATTTTTGCTGAGTTTTACAGATTGTATTGAAGTAGAAATTAAAACTAAGATTGTTTAGAAGTTAAATTTTTTCTATTATTGTTTTCAGAAATTTTCTCAAAAGTAGGTTTTTGTTATAAGATATGCATTTAATAGTAAAATTGTTTGAAGAAAGTTTTATTTTGCAGTGTTTTCATAGTTACATTTTTGTTTTATTTTGTAGTGTCATGTTACAACTGTGGAAAAACAGGACACATTGCTAGAGATTGCAAAGAACATGAAAAGACTTGTTACATATGTGGGAAGCGTGGACACATTTCTCGTGAATGCCAGCAAGACGATCGTAAGGTTGGTCCCACATTTCTGTACATACTTCTACTGAATAATGCATTATTTCTTTTTGTTGTTATTGCTCTGTCGATTCGTCGGGATTTTTTTTTTTTTTTTTTTTTTTGTATAATGCACATATAAGGTAGCTGAAAATGAATTGTGATGTGACTTTAAAAACATTATGGCATAGGTCATTCTGGCCATAATCAACACTTATCATTTTTTTAAGAACTTAGAGGAAATCACATTAAGAAAGATGCATCCTGCATTAATTATACTCTGCCAACACAGAAAGTACTACATTAGGAAGCACTTGTCAGAGCACCGTGTAAAGTAGTGGGTATGTGTCAACTGTTGGGTTACTTAAATTATCACAATTGCAAACTAATTGTGATAGGTGAGGAAGATGAAAGGACAGAATGTGTGGCGCAGCATAGCTAAGTTTTTTTTTATCCTCATCTGAGCATGTGGCCCACTGCATGAGAGTGATCTTGGTGGTAAGAAGTCAGAATGCCTGAGCAAAATCATTGGGAATAGTACCATCACACAGACACCTTTACCAAAGGCTATGTATGGCTGGTTGGTCCCTGTGTCACAATCACAGCAGAAATGCATTGAAATTCAATAGTTGTCAGCCGAATGTAGTGACAGTGGTTGGGGGACGGAAACGTGTCATTGTGGTAGGACTGGTGCACATAGATGCACATCCAAATTCCTTGATTGTCACATTTGAGGTAAGCCATAGTAGCCTCACAACCCACAGTGAGTGACATTCAGTGAGGTGCACAGGCAGCTATGGACATCCCTTTAAATTGACATGGACTGTGAATAGTAGATTGGCTGAGGCAGGTGCGTGCTCTCACCAGCCATTGTGAGAAGTGCCACTCACCAACATGCATGGCAGACGAATAGAATCATGTTGGCATTCAATGACGAGTCTTGCTTTTGTCCCAGCATTGATGGTTTCTGATTGAGAGCATAGAGACAATGTGGTCACCGGGTTGATCTTGCTGCCATCTGTTAGTTTCATGCGGTTCCTCAGCCTGGTGTCATGGTATGGGGCTCTGTCAATTTCAACAGATGTTCACTACTTGTGCACCTAGTGGGTACAGTGAGAGCATGATGATACTTTGGTGAGGAGCTACAGCTTGTTTTGTTGCCATATGTCCATGGTATCCCTGATGCCAAGTTGCAACAAGATAATACCCACACTGCCAACATCAGCCAACAGTGTATGTAAGGTGTCCAGGTGCTGCCCTAACCAACATAATCCCCAGACTTCTCCCCAATAGACAATGTGTAGGACGTCAAGGAGGTCATGCAGAGGCATTAAGTTGGCAGACGACTTAATGCCTCTGCATGACCTTGCAATGTCAATGAATTTTGGACACAGGTCAATGATGTCCCAGGACACCATACTGGGATTTCCCACTCAATGCTGTGCCATGTTGCAGAATGTATAGCCTAGCATAGTCATTATTCGACCTATTGACTTAGGCCACATTATACTCTCTCTCTTTGTCCATCGCATTCATGTCATCCACCAGAAATTAAATCGCCTCTTTTCCATCTACTTGTCTACATGCATGGTAAGTTTCATCTCATTTTGTGCATTCCTTCATGATGTGGCATTTTCTGTGTCAAGCAGTGTAGTAAAACAATATAATAAGATGTGTTAAAAAACTGGGAAATTTAATTTTAGCAGGTGTGGAGAATCGAGTGAATTTATTGAATCTACCCAAGTATTTCCATTCACCAAAGGCAACAGTAGATCCCATGACACCTGCTCATCAGCTAAAGGGGGACATGTTTTAGAAGAAAAAAAAGGCAACACTTCTTCACAATTAAATATTTTAACATCTACTATATTCTCACAGAGTGTTTGGCTCGGCTTCATCAGGGCAAAGCCATCTTTCCTGATAAAGCTGAGCCAAATGCTCTGTGAAACTATAGTAGAAGCTGAAATATATATTTAATTGTGAATAAATGTTGCTATTTTATTATATCTCAACATCACAAGTGTTGTAGTCATAAAACATATCAGGAAGCATGTTATTTCAGCCAATGAGCTATTCTGTTTCCTTTGTGCCTTACTATGGTTCAGCTCATAATGCTACTTTGTGTTCTGGCTGCTGTGAAGTATGTAGCCCTTGAGTCTGTGATAGTGACAGATCCACTTCGAAAGAAGGGATGCAAGCATCTTACAGTAAATCATGTCATCAATTTCATTGATATTGAAAAACGGTGGCGAAAAACGGTAGCTTATATCCAGAGTATTAAGGGTTTGCTGCTATCCTGTGAACATTATATTATTTCCAGAGACTCACAAAGCATTTGTCCAGCAACTGTTAAGAGTGTTAGAAGACATTTCAAGCTTTCATTTGATCACTCATTTCAAACATTAGTTCATATTATTCAGCATTCCTTACACTGTAGTCTACAATTTTGTTCATGACATACAGGGAAGTTATTGTGCAGAAAATGTAGATTTTTTTTTTCTTCAGAACAAATACTTTTTACAGCGTTTTGCTCCTACAACACAAAAAAGGTCCTTTTAAGGGCTATTAAAAAAAAAGTATAAACTTAAGGAACACTTTCTTTCAAGCTACACCATTCTTCTGGCTGCATTGATGTGGTGACATCCAATAGCATCTTTGAGAAAATCACTAAGTGAGCCGAATACTGTACATTTCCTATGATTGTGAAACGTGTAAAATAAAAAAAAAAAAAAAAAAAGCAAGCTATTGAAGACTGAGAAAATTATTACTGTAATGTTATCAAGACAAGGAATAGGCATAAATTGTGAAAAATGTATCTGAAAGTTTGTCATTAGTGAAGTAAAATACACATTGGCCACTAAATTAGAAACTTTTATACAGGTGTACATAAATGTCATGCAGTGTACATGCAAAATATGTGGTCACATACGTCACCACATGATCTAGGCAACTATTCGAGACTACCGCTTGCCAGTGGTAGTCAGTAGTGCTGATCACAATGGGAAAAACAAAGGATGTTTTGTAGTTTGACGAAGGGCTTATTGTGGTTTCCCGTCTGGCTGGAGTGACGATTTTGAAAACAATAAAGCTAACTGGTTTCTCAAAAGGTGAAATATCCCAGGTCTTTAATAAGGGGAAAAATAACTCACATTACTTGTCTAAAAGCGTAACTGTGGTGCAAAGACAATCTGTCAGAAGTGAGATGGTTGTCGTCTGAGAAGGCTTGTATAGAGAAACAGGACTGTCTGTGTGCAGCAATTGACCAAAGCATTCAATGAAGTCTGTTTCTGACCCACATCTCAGCAAGCTGTGCGTAGGCAGTTGAAGAGAACTAGTATTGGTCATTGTATCCCTATACAGAAAGCACTGATTTCTGTGAAGAACCGGAAAGTTTGTCTACGATGATGTCAGGAACACTGTGACTGGACACTGGAAAAAAAAAGTCATGTGTTCTGATGAGTTGTGATACGTCTTGTTCTGTACTTACGATACGCAGAGAGTTTGGTGGGAGCCCATGAAGCAATGGACCCAGCTTGCCTTGTTAACACAACTGAAGGTTCTGGAGGTGGTGTGTGGGAAACATTATGTTGCTATGAAACAGGCCCCTTGATATTGCCCTAAGGTCAGGTGTCCTTCAAGGATTATCTGAACATTGTTCCCAATCAAGTTTATTTTGCAACATTTACTTTTTATCCAGCAGGTGATAGCTGCTTTGTGGGCGGCACTGGTAGTGTCCATTGTGCAACATGTGTTCATCAGTGGTTCAGCAAGCATGACCATGACTTCCACCATCTTCCCTGGCCACTACAAAATCCAGATCTGAACCCCATTGAGAACGTATGAGACATGTTAGAAAGACAGACCATGAGCAAAGTCCTCTTCTGTCAAATCTCAGCTAGTAGAACTGTCTGGTGAATGAATGTCTGGTATGCTGTAGGTGTAGATGCTCTCCAATTACCTTGTGGAATCTATGCCAAACTACTTATATGCTGTAATTTGGGCTGAAGGAAGTCCAACACAGTATTGAATAAAAGTTTCTAATTCAGTAGCCGGTATGTCTATATTGTAATAATTTTTATGCTAAGTAACTTGACATACTTTCTACATACATGTAACCAAGTATCATGCATTTAAACATTTTTGTAGCTGCAAACAAACAAATCATCTTGTGTTATTAAGAATCAACATATTCCAAACTAGTTTTCTTTCTTCTCTGGAATTTGTATGTTTAACATTTTCAAATGGCATGAAACAAATTGCAATATTGTATCTCTCATTACTTATGCAAACTCTATCTGGTGCCTAGTCATTCTTATTGTTAGCATCTCTTGCTGTGTGAATGGGTTCAATCAATAACTAATGAGACAGAAATTCTTAGGAACTGGTTCCAACCTTTCCATGAAGTCGGGAATGCCAGTTATGTTATTTAGATATATTTATGACACCTATTTGTTATGCTTTTGCTGGTCATGGAGATCATTAAACAACAAAAGAAAAAGGCCTGAATTCAGCTATATCTAATAACTTGTGTTCTGTGGGCATGAATGAATTTACATGTTGGTTACTTTTAAACAAAAGAAGAATAGTACATGAAACTTTCCACCCTGCTTGTGTCTTGATCACATGTAAACACCCTGACCAAGACTGTTTGCCAGATTAATATTTTTGTGTTCTTCATTGCCAGCTGAATGAAGAGATTTCCAAGTGATAGGAATAAAGTGAGGGCTGTCAATGTGTGTTGTAATTAGATGAGGTGCAAATTTTAGTACTTTCATGCATGCTTAGTTCCCTTTTGTTGACAAAAGGAACAACTTTCATAGTGTACTTCTGAAAGGAACTACTGGTGCATCAGTGAATGTCAGTAACATCAAGGAAGAATTTGGTTATCTCTGGGTAACATCCCTTTCATTTTTGCCCAGTTGTTTTAAAATGCCATGAATTGTGCTTCTGATATAACAAGTGATACCACCTAAAGTAGAATTAGGGGTTGTGTGCACTCTTGGAACATTGCAGTTTTTTAGTTTATCTATGTCCAAGAGTGATATGTTGCATGATGGTGAGGATAGCAGTGGATTAACTACTATTATGTGTGGTTGAGCAGTATATAAAGTGAGTTGTAAAAAATAAAAATTACAAAAACTTAAATTTCGTAAAGAATACTAAATTAAACTCAAAATGGAAATTCACAAATTGCAATCCAAAAAAAATAAATAAAAATAAAATGAACAAACAGGTTGCCATCATCAGGAGAGCATCAACCTGCAGGAGTGGCCTTTCTAGTACCAACAAACGACAAGGAGAACCAAAAATGTTGGTTGGTCACGCTCCTAGGCCACTAGACCAAGCGCTAAAACAGACATTGAAATTCAAAAAACAAGAATATAAACACTGGAGAAATAATAAAAAAGGCTTACCAGCAGACCAAACCAGTCAACGTCATGAATGAAGATCAAACTGAGCTGGAGCAACTACCCACAAGAACCCAAATATAAATGCTAACATTAAAGTGGCCGTGGTTAGATAACATCTTAGCAAGCCAAAAGAATATGTAAAATGACGAGATGCAAAACTGTGTATGTAAATAGAAATCTTTGCATCTCGTCATTTTATATATTCTTTTGGCTTGCTAGGATGTTATCTAACCACGACCACTTTAATGTTAGCATTTATTTGGTTCTTGTGGGTCGTTGGTCCAGTTCAGTTTGATCTTCATTCATGGCGTTGACCAGTTTGGTCTGCCGGGAAGCCTTTTTTATTATTTCTCCAGTGTTTATATTCTTGTTTTTTGAATTTCAATGTCTGTTTTGGCGCTTGGTCTAATGGCCTAGGGAGCATGACCAACCAACATTTTTGGTTCTTGTCGTTTGTTGGTACTAGAAAGGCCACTCCCGCAGGTTGATGATCTCCTGATGACGGCAACCTGCTTGTTCTTTTTTTTTTTTTTTTTTTTTTTTTTTTGGATTGCAGTTTCTGAATTTCCATTTTGAGTTTAATTTAGTATTCTTTATGAAATTTAATTTTTGCAATTCACTTTATATCTGCTACTATACGAGTATAGCTGCTTTGGTGCTTCTCATGGTACTAGCTATGTTTTTGTTTCATTTTTGTGATTTGTTTTTCTTTTAATTTTTGCAAATTAATTTATATATATACACACATATCTAAGGGGTACAAATAGAATTAAGAAAGTGAAATTTTAAATCAAAATCCAATGATAAAAAAGATTATGGGGGAGGGTATAACTACAAGCAGCAAACTAGAGGAGGGAAAAGCTCTTTTCGGTTCTCTCGTCTACTATGGCATCAGCAGTGCAGGGTATGTCATTTGTTGTGATGCTAAACATTGTATTGTGGATTTAAAAGAGCTGAAGATGCATTCAGGGTGAATGAATGTGTTCTACAGAGTTTTGAGACATATGCATAACCCAAATTAGAGAAAGAATTATCAGTATGCAAAAACTGCTCAATCATTTTGCAGTTTTGGAGCTTCAAAACTTGCTTACACTAGCAGAAAGTAATATTTTAAAATATGCAAACAATTTAAAAAAAATGTATGATAATCTAAGTAAACATTTCATTGAACTTTTGCAAGTAGTTTCAAATATATTTATGAAAGAAGAAATGAAGTCAATAAATTCAATAAAAGAAGTCTCACAGAATTGTTAATAATGAAGTTAAACACTTTTTCGTCACATATTTAATCAGACGTTTCTAGAGCATTTATTATATATCTAACTCTACCTGTTATAGTAGCTATTCCCAAATATCATTCTTATATATACATCATCATCATCATCATCATTGTCAACCATTATCAATCCACTGCTGGACGAAGGTCTCCCCAAATTTCCTCCACAACGGTCTGTCTTGTGCCAGTCTCCTCCATGTCACCCCTGCATACCTTCGAATTTCATCCACCCATCTCCCATGTGGTCTTCTTCTGGGTCTTTTCCTGTCCCTTGGAATCCAATCTAAAATTTCGGCTGTCCATCGATGATCTGTCCTTCTGGCAGTATGTCCAGCCCATTGCCATTTCAGGGATTTAACTCTGATCATGATGTCTTCCACTCTTGTCATTTTTCGGATCCACGAGTTCCTCTTCTTATCTCTCCTGGTTACGCCAAGTATGCACCTCTCCATGCTTCTTTGAGTTGTCTGCAGCCTTTGTATGTCTCTTTTAGTTAAGGTCCACGTCTCTGCACCATACGTAAGCACTGGAAGGATGCATTGATCAAACACTTTTCTTTTAAGACATAATGGCATATTGCTCTTGAAAATTATGCTGTTTCTTCCAAAAGCTCTCCAGGCAAGTTTTGTACGCCGATTAATTTCTTCATCAATGTGACCCTCACTTGATATCTGCTGTCCAAGATAAACGTACGTGTCTGTTATCTCCAGCTTTTCTCCATCAATCGATAAATCTTCATTTCTTGCAAAAGCATTGAACATCACTTTTGTCTTCTGAAAGTTCATTTTTAATCCCACTTCTTTACTCTTGTCAGCAAGTTCCTGGATCATACTCTGCAGCTCTGATGGGGTAGTTGCAAAAATGACTACGTCATCAGCAAAACGAAGGTGGGTTAGATAATCTCCATTAATCTTTATCCCCTTGTTTTCCCAGCTCAGCGACTGAAAAACACCCTCCAATATGGCATTAAAGAGCTTCGGAGATATGGTGTCACCTTGTCTCACTCCCTTTCCAATTTTTACGTGTGTTGTATTTTCAAACAGCCGAATCTTTGCACTTGCATTTTCATAGATGTTATTAATAATATTAATGTATGCATCTTCAATACCGCAGGATTTCAGAGCCATTGTAACTGCTGATGGTTTCATCGAATCAAAGGCTTTTTCATACATATCACTAAACTGTTCTCTGAGATTCAGAGGTTAGGTCCTCAAAGAAAGACAATCCTCCAGATAAATGATTTAAGTGTTGGAACTAGAATTTTACTTACTCTTGCCATAACAAACATCTCCGTTTACAGTGATCTTGGCACATGGCTCGAGCTCCACTGGCATCCATCACATGACACACACAAGACGTTTTGTGCTTCGTACTCATAATCTTTTTCTCGTGCAGACATTCCTAAATCTGGTCCTTCCATGATTTCCTTGGCCTTCCTCTACCTTTCTTTCCGTCCACTTGGGCTGAAAAAATTCTCTTAGTAAGCATCCCATCCCATCCCATCACTCATTCTTTCAACATGGCCAAACCATCTAAAAATATTAGTCTCCACCTTACTAACAACATTTTGCCTCACATTACATAACTTCAACACATCATTCCTCACATGATCATAGTGTGTCTTGCCACAATGCCCCTGTAAGTAACACATCTCTCCAGCACACAAAATACTCCTATGTCTCTTCTGCAGTACCAAGGTTTTATTGCCATGCATCAAAGTAGGAACAATTGCACTTTTGGAGTCATCGGGACTTCTTGAAAACCCATCATTCCTGTGAAATCCTCCTAAAGCAACTATGACTTTCAATGAAGAATTAACTCGCCTACTAATTTCGCCATCTAATTTGTTCTCTCTCTCAGTCAAACATGCTTCCCAAATATACAAACTCATTCACCTGGTCAATCACTGTGCCATTTAGACTTATATTACATTCAGTACTAACGGTTCCTTGCTCAAAAACCATAACTTAGGTTTTTTCCCTATTTATACTCAGTTTGAATTGCATACAGACTTTGTACATCCGGGACAACATATTATGCAACTCACTTTTTCTCTTTGCCAACAGGACTGTGTCATCAGCATGCAGCAATCTGCACACACCGATATTACCAAGACATAAAACAGTATTGTCCATTTTGTCATCACACATGCATGCATCCATAAATATATTAAACAGTCATGGTGACATTACACAACCGTGTCTGATTCCTGCACTAATAGAAAAACCATTTTGATATAATTCCATTCACTCATATACATGCTCTACTGACAGCATACATTCAACAGACTGAAAATAATCAAAAATTGTTTGCAAAATACTGTGTGTCAGGAACAATGAAATATATTTCACTTATTGCCATTAAAGCTCACACAAGAAACAGATAAATTAAATTCATAAGATTTAATCAGAGACTTTGCCGATGCAAAAAGTAGGAAGAAATATTCTTTTTATTGGAATGTCTATGATACACTATATTGACAAAAGTCACCGGACACCTTTTCAAAAGCAAATGAACGGATCTGCTGCATTGTTAAGATGCCCGGTACAGCTTCAAATGGTATAAAAAAAGCCTCAGCTGACCGCGATCATATCACACTGCGAGGTTGAGTGAAAATGTCACAGCAGGAGAGAACTGACTTTGAGAAAGGAAAGATCGTTGGGTGTTATATTAGTAGGTTATCCATAAGAGAAATCGAGAGGCATTTAAACATACTCAAGTCAACTGTTTTGGATGTACTGAATAAGTGGAAGACACATGGCATGCCTGAAGCAGCAAAACATACCAGCAGACCGAAGAAAATCAGTGATAGAGGACATCGAAGCCTCGGGAGAGTCGTTACAGCTAATCAACGGAGTACTACACAAGAGCTCAGTGTATAGGTGAGTAAAAATGCTGGAACCTTGGTATGTCTGCATACCATTCGCAGAGAACTTCATACCATGGGTTACCCTGGTCATGAGGCTGCTTTATAAGCCTTTCATCTCCACTCGGAATGTAACTCGTCGTTTAGCATGGTGTAAAGAACATTTAACATGGACTGTAGATCAATGGAAACTTGTCTGATGGACTGATGAATCCAGATACACAATCCATCAGTCTGATGGCCATGTGTGGGTATGGCGGCAGCCGGGAGAATGCTATTTACCACAGTGTATTGTTCCTACGGTCAAGTTTGGAGCTGGCAGTGTACTCTTGTGGGGGTGTTTTTCGTGATATAGTCCTGGCCCATTGCTGTTAACCAGCGCGTCTACCTCGATATTCTGGACAATTATGCCCTACCAACTCTGTTGCAATACTATGGAACTGAGCCTTGTTGGTACCAGCAGGATAATGCATCGAGGCATAAAGCAAGGACTGTTAGAGCGTGGTCTGACGATAATTCCGTATCGTGTGTGGACTGACCAGCACAGAGCCCTGATCTTAATCCCATATAGCACCTATGGTATGAATTAGAGCACCACATAAGAAGTTTGGAACCAAGGCATAGTACTAAGCAACAGTTAGCGTACTGAATGGAAACGCATACTTATTGCTGTGATCCAAAACCTAGTCGAAAGCATTCTCGAAGGGTCAGCGCATTCATTAAGGCCGAAGGTGGACCGACACCGTACTAATGTATGTCAATAAATGCTATGTTGTGTTTCTCTTCTAGGTGTCCGGTGACTTTTGTCAATATAGTGTATATCTATCTATAAATATATGTATATTTTTTAATGAAATAAAGCTTTTTAGAGTTAAAATATGTGTACTTTGATTTTCTTTGTGATATTCTGAAATTTTGCTGAAGAACCAAAAATTTGGGGTTAGGCCACTGGGGATTCAGATTTGATTCCAGTAAGAGGCATCCATATGACTTAAAAGTTTAACAGAGTTTGAACTAGAACTGTAAAGAAAAAGAATGCATAGAGTGAATAGTATCTGATTTTTAACAACTGAAGACTAATATTTAGTTTTATGCGATTTGTAAAAAAACATAACTCACGTTTACTGAGAAACAACTGATCCATAACAGAATCTCTGTACCTACAATTTCTGTATTTCTGAATGTAGCTGTGTTCTTGCTCCTTGCTGTCCAGAACAGAAATACAAATTAGAAATGTTATATTTAAATAATAATAAAATTCAGGAAAAAAATCCTGTGAAATTTGCCACTTGTCATAAACACACCAGACAAAAAATTATGGAATGCTGATTGAAACATGTACTTAAGTATAAAGTTGATGAATGTAATGAGTTGTGTACAGATATGGAAAGCGATACTGCTGGATTATGATTGTGGATGTCTGAGGTGTGTGTTTAAAGCATCTGTAGCTTTCTGTATTTTCTTTTACAACTATGGGTTGTAATGTTGGCATTACCGAGTGGCAAACGGGGACCATTGTTTATGGCCAAGAACATGGTAATTCCTTTCAAGAGGTGGCAAAGTTTGTTTGACTGTCAGTCAACAGTCAGTAGTGCCCATTTCCAGTGGAAGAAGTATGGAAGCTATCACTGTAGGTGGAACAGCTGTCTATGATGAAAATTGGGATTACAGGCTTTTGAGATGATTAGCAACTGCTGCTCATTTCAAGAACTGCATCAACAATACAATGCTGGACCCAGTAAACCAGTCAGAACAAACGCTATAGAGAGAAAGGCATGGCTTGAGCATTTTCAGTTGTGTTGCCCGGATACGTCTGAAGTTAATAACTGTCTAGAAGAAAAATCGCCTAGCTTGGCCAAAACAGCATTGTCGCTGGACCATTGAACAGTGGTGATGAATAATATGGTCCGATGAATCCAGATTCTGCTTGTATTCCAATGGTATCTCCAGGGTCATGCGGAAGGCTGGAGAACCATTTAACCCAGAATGTGTCCAAAGAGCAGTGCAAAAAGGAGATGGAAGTGTCATATTTTGGGGTTATATTTCAAGTACTAGAGTTGGACTATTCATTGAGGTGTCCAATCACATGAAATCTATGGATTATGTGTCACTTTTAAATAATGCATTATTGCCATAAATTGTCCAGTTTTTGAAACAAGAAGGACATGTGGTGGATTCTGTTTCAAGATGATGGGCATGTTAGAAAGAGCTGTGAAGAAGAAAAAAAACACCCTGCAAATTTGGCAGAATTAAGGGATCTTTTGAGCATGGAGTGGAATAAACTTGATACGCATATGATACTGAGTCGTATTAATAGCATGCCAAAGAAAATTAAAGCTGAAATTAAAGCAGGTGGTGATATAACTCCATATTAAAGAATAAAGATTCCATTCTGTAATTTCTTTGTCTGGTGTGTTTAGTTGTCAACACTTTTATGTATCAGGTCTAATCATGCAACTTCATTCTTTGACAGCTATCTTCAATGTGGCCACTTTATACCTTCTAAATTCTGTATTGTGCTGTTGCATACTAAATATATTCATGCAGCAAATGTATAAGCGAAGTCCAAGGTAGTCGTCCTTGATGCACAATATCAAATAAAAGATGACCCTAGACTAGATTAACTCGTGAGCCATGAAGCACACGAGTTAATCTGTTTTAATATACTATCATCAAGTTTTATCTGTTTTTAATATACTATTATCAAGTCTGTTACTTGATATAATGCTCAGTGTGACAGCCATCTACTTGCTCAATATAATGAGGAGAAAAAAACAATTGCATCTTCTATGGGACAATCCCGCCATTATCATACTCTCAGCGGTCAAAACTAACCAAGTCATCTTGATGAATACGCATGACTATGAAGAGAAAATGAGTATAGCTATCAATCAGATACCTCATACTCAGGTATGTTCTGACCCTACAAACTCAACTTTGTCTGCCTTGAACAGATTGAAAAATCATTCTTCCTTGCCTCAACCTATTCTTCAGCAAATTACGTCCCGTTTTTGGACCCAGTGTACCCGAATTATTCGGCAAGCTTAAGACCCACAAGGAAGGGCACCCCATACGTCCGCTTGTATCGGGTTTTGTGAATCCCACTCGGTCTTTAAAAAAGCCCTTTCCAACTTTCTGACCCCTCTAGTGAAATCATCTATCTATTCTGTTAATGGAACAACTCGGGACCTACACAGGATTAAATCAATTCCCCTATATGGCTCCTCGTTTATTTTTGCATCTTTAGATGTAACCTCCTTATTCCCTAATGTTCCCATCGATGCAGTTCGTGATATTATTCAAGATAAATTTACTACTTTGGGTTTGGCTAGCCCTCAAGAAATTACTTCTGTTATATTGGCTTTGAAACATCACTAATCGGTCTTTTTTTTAATTTAACAATACCATATACCGTCGGATGGGGGTAGCACTAAAGCCCCCCCCCTATCACAATTACTTGCAGAAATTGTTTTTCAGCATTTTGAAGAAAGAACCCTTGCTGAGTTTCAATATACCCCTCAGAAATATGTATGTTATGTTGATGGCGTGTTGGTGATGTGGACCCATGCGCTGAATGAGTTAAGCAGGTTTACAGAACACTTGTCTTCTCATTATGAACACGAAGTTGATGGTTGTACACCTTTTTTAGACTTTCTCCTTCAAAGGGATAAATCGAATTTGTACCTTCACCATTTTGTGTATCACAAGCCATTAGGTGTTTCTACCATCATTCTTGCTTCGTCTTCACATCCAGAATCATACAAAAACTCTATCGGGTTTCTATTACAGAGGACATTTACTCATTCTTCAGATCTTGATAGACGTACAAGGAAGATTTGAGAGGTTTATGATATTGCTTTGGCACATGGATTTACTACTGGTGTTATCGATAAAATTCTCAATAATGTTATTCAAACAAGACAATCTACCTTAAACCGAGAACGAGTCCAACACAGATATGTTGGTTGTATGTCATACTATCCAGGCATCTGTACTACCATCAAAAACATTTGTAATAAATATGCCATTGATTTTGGTATCAGAACATATATTTTTTTATGATAAAAAAAAGATCGCAATCCTGTCACGACTGGTAATAAATGTGGAGTGTATAAGATTCCTCTGGCTAGTCTAGACGACGCTAAACCTAACATGGTTTATATGGGCTCTACAAGAGGCTCCCTCGATATGAGAATTTGTGAACACAAATAAGACTTAAAATCCGGCCGTATGGCTACTACAGCTTTGGCTCAATTGGTTCATGAGGGTATGTATGTACCTTGCTGGGACGACTCTTATATCCTGATATCAGCCAATACTAATTTTCTGATGTTGCTCACTGAGAGCCTTGCTATCTTTTATCATGGATTGACTTGTTGTAATGACAGTTCTCCACAATATATTTCTAATCAATAGAAACATTTCATGAGTAAAAGACTTCAATCATCCTCTACCGGGGCCTTACCGTTACTGAGTCCTGAAGGCATAAATTTTAATACTTAATCACATTGTAAAATCTAATATTGTTTGATCTTGTACCTTGTTCCATATTTGCCAGATTACATTTGCCACTGTATTTGCACTATATTATAATGTTCTAGTTGTTCTCTTTGTTTTTCCTTTTTTAGGTTTAGTTTGCGTTAATGTTCTGTATGTATTCTTTCTACACTTCATTATATGATTTCCCTTCTTACATTAGTATGATCTCACTACTTTCCTTTTTTTTATATTTTATTTTTATCTTTCATCCACTTTTATGTTTATCTGTCATGTATGGCACCCCTCCCCTCTTATTTTACCCTACTTTTATGGCTACTGATCTTTTTGTGGTGCAACCATTTTTGTGCACTCACTGTATTGCTGTCAATGTCTATCATCTCTATATATACGGCTCCATCTTTTACACGAATGTTCATGTATCTGAGGACGGGTCCAAGTTGGACCAGAAAGATCTAATGCGTTTTATCTGTTTTAATATATCATCTAGTTTTAACTTGTGTAGTACATTATTAAACCTACTTCGCTTCATGGCTCATGACTTAATCTAGTCTACGGTCAAGTTTTATTTGATATTGTGTGTCAAGGACGACTACCTTGGACTTTGCTTATATGTGCTATTGCATATATTTGTACCATTTTGTGCTGGCCATATACAGCAGTTTGTAGGATGGGAAATCATCCGTCCATTTCCATCTATCTGGATTAAAATGCATTTATGCATTAGCAGACCTGATACAACAAAAGGGTATCCTTCCTGAGCTTATAAGCAAAGAGTTGAGTAATTACTGCCATATGCAATCTGAGATTGAGGTAAATCTGGTTTCCAACTGCTCCAGGAATTCCATTGATCTTGAATTTTAAATGCTGGCCATACAGAAGCAGTTTGTAGGATATTGTTTATGATAATATTAAGAAATTGTAAAAAAAATATATTTATTGGCATCACGAAATGATATTTAGTATAGAATGACATTATTCACAATCATTAACATGAAAAGAGAGAAGTAGTAACATATTGTTAAAGTACATATGTATCTCAGCCCAGGGATACTTTATTGTTATTGTTTTAAGTTAGCCACATATGTCAAATTCACAAGTTTTTTTGTCAGCAACAGGTGGTAGCATATACTGATTCAGGTTTCATGGAATATTAATAAATCAAGTTTGTTTGTTAGCCGGTATGATGAAGATTTAATCAAAATTTTATCACCTCTTAGATTAATTCAAATTTTCAGAAATTCTGAAAAATTCTTGGAACAGAGTTTAAATTTATTTAAATATGAACACATGATCCATAACATTATGATCGTCTACTGAGCGGCATCTTGGGCTGCCTTTCAGTGCAACAGCTGCTTGCACCTGGTGTGATATCGACTCCACTAGATCATGGAAGGTGTCCTCTGATATTCTACACCTGGTGGACAGAATTTGAACCTCGGATTTGTTGACAGATCCAGGCACTGGTGTGGTACAGCAAATGCTGTGTGCCACAGAATGTTGATGTTCGGTGGGATTCAAGTTGGGGAAATTTGTATATCAGGGGAACCTGCAGAATGCTTAGACATGATCTTCAAACCCTTCCTGCACACCCATGTGACATGAGTGTTGTTTTGCTGAAGGAGTCCAGTGCTATCTGAATACACATTCATCGTGTAGAGCAACACTTGGTCCAAAAAAAATGACAGGATAAGATCTGGTGATGAAAAGTGTTCAGTGGTAATCGAGGGACCCAGTGAGAGAGAGAGAAAGAGGGAGAGGGAGAGTTGTCCATGAGAACAGTCCCTATACCACAATACCACTGCCACCAGTTTGTTTCCATTCGGTCATGCTGTCTGGTTGCCGCTGTATATTCATGCAGCTTCAAGTATAGACAAGTCAAACTTATCAGCATGTTGAAGCTGAAGCCTGCATTGTAAGAGTAGACAACTCTTTTCCAGTCATGATGGTCATTCAGCCTGATCACAGATACGGCCAAGGACTCCTTAGATCTATTCACATGAGTGCCTGCCGTGTTGTGTGTGTAGAAATGTTTCTCTGTGCACCCTGATTGTAGTGTATTACATGAGGATTCATAAGCTATCTGTTGACCTGGACAGCACATACCAACTGGCATTCGCCTCTGCTGCTAGTCGGTGGTGGTCTTTGAGGCATGTTGAGTGCCCATCTTCAAACCATTCCTATGGCACCTTCAATACAGTAGCCCTTGAACAGCTAACCATGCCTTCGGTTGCTCAGATTGTGGCTCCTGCCTTCCTCACAAAGATAGTTGTTTTCTTTTGAAACTCCAAATTCTTTTCCTTTCCCCATTGTATGGGTTTTGTACTGGAAAATAGACAGACCCGTGCTCGTGGCATCTATGTATATGTATCCTATATGTGTCAACACTGCTATGTACTATTGAATCTTGAGACAAGTGAATGTGTGTTGGATCTCAGCATTTATACTTAAAAACAGCAAACAGTATGTGTGGGTTGAATTAGTGTGCATGTTCTTAGCAAATAAAATGAGTCAATATTGGGCTTGAAGAATGATCATTAGCTAATATACTTTGCCTTCTTCAGACTACAAACAGACTACAACTTATAGACTGCAAACAGAAATTACATAATGAAAATTAATGAGAAATAAATTCCCATAAAGAAAAAATTCTTCAATATAGACATATAGAAATTACAAGTTCTTCAGTTATTTTTTTGCCGTGGTAAAATAGAGACCTTCCCCATTTTCTGTTGCACTGATCAGTATCTGGCTTTCTTCATCCAGTTCTTTTTGGAACTTCATGTTTATTTATCATTCTATTTCATCCTTAGTTAGCCTTTCTTCTTTATGCTGGTTTATGGCATGGATTCATATGCCTATCTTCCATCATCCATTCAAGCAGTGTATCCTTCTTTTCTCCACTTTGTCTTCTTTAGTTAGACCAGCACTTCTTGAATATTATTTTGTTGTGCAGTTGATTTTTCTGCCCCCACCCTCTTTCCAGAATCTATTCCTTGAGTAGCCTGTATTTTGTTTTCTGTATGAGTGTTCAGGTTTAAAAAAAAATCATTAGGATGTACTGGATGTCGTACTTAATCTTCTGAGACTTTAAATCTTTTGGCTTTCAGACTGTTTCTGAGCAATCTAAATACTAGCCACAAAAAGTGGAATTTTTGTTTCCTTCTTTGCAACAATCCACTTTGAGTAAGTAAGTGTTTCCTACCAATTATCAGAAGTGAATGGTTTTAATATTCACTAGTGGTGGTTGATGAACACATTCAGTGTTTTCTCAGTTGAGTAGTGTTTTAGTCGTAATTGATAAACACACACAAAAACATGTTTTCTCAATTACATAGCTTTAATATTTCAATCTCTTCAACATCTATGTATATATTCACATGCCTGTTGTACATTATTTTTGATTTATGTAAAATAATTTTTAAGCCTGGCAGTTTGGTTTGTGTGTTTTTCAGTTTCTTTAAAATTGTTTCCAAATGTTTTGGCTTTCTTGTGACATTACAGCTGTATCACAAGCATTTTTTAAATGGCAGAGTAAATTTCTTTGTATTTTAACACCTTTTATTAAAGTGTTTTATAAAATTTTCTTCTAAAATTCTGTGGCTTATGTGTGACTGCTTGTGGTAGATAAGTGTCCAAAACAGTTTAGTGTCTCATCATCATATTTGTAAATTTTTCCAGTCTCTGTCTCTGGAATCTGATCATGTGTTGAGGAACGCCAGCAGTGCACCAACTTTCATTTTGGTCAGTATAAAATTTTTATTACCTTGTGAAATTTTCTAAAGTCCTACAGTTGAGGTTTCTAAGGAGGAGCAGCATTGCACATTCCTTAAAACTGTGGCTGAAACATATTTTTTGTTTTCTAAGAAGGTTTATGTTCTAGATCTAAAATATTCAGAAACTAAAATCAATGTTCTTTTATTGCACTTCAAGAAGTATCGTTGAACATTCTAAAGTTGTTGTTTTTTGTCACACAGTGCTACGGGTGTGGTAAAGTTGGGCATATATCAAGAGACTGTCCCGATGGTGACAAAGATGATAGAAAGTGCTACAACTGTGGAGGAAGTGGGCATATAAGTAAAGACTGCCCTGAGTCAGGCAGTGTACCTGAAGTGGATGAAACAGTTTGCTACCGGTAAGTAGTAGTGTTTTTGTCCTCTCTTTAGATTTATGATTCAAATTAAAAAGAAAAAATAAACTTTTTCTGCTATTATTTCAGTACAGTAAGAGACCTTTTACTTAGCACCCTTAAAAGTTTGGGTTTTGTGGATAAAGAGGTTTTCCATAATTTGGTGCCCCATGCCTGACATTAAAATGAGGACCATTAGTGAAGAAAGAGCTTGATATTCCTGTTTTTGCTAAGAAAAGATCATTTTTAACATTTTGATGATAAAAATAATTAAAAACATGTTAGTCATAAACATAGAAATCTAATGAAAACACAGAGTAATGTATGTTAAAAAGGTTCATTTAGTGGTAGCTTTCAGTCATCCTACTACCTTGATCACCTGCAATCGACTTCGATCACGGGTGATCAAGGTCATATGATGACCAAAAGCTGCCGCTAAATGAACCTTTTTAACATACGTGACTCTGTGTGTTTTTGCCCGATATATATGTTTGTGCTATTGTAGCGTGAAGCCTGTGTTTTAAACCATATTACAGTCAAATCATGATCTAACATTTCCCAGATCTAATGATTTCCCACATTTAATGCTACATTTTGAAATTCACAAATTACACTGCCGGAAAGTGAAAAAGAACACCAAGAAGGAGACGTCTGATACCAACGAAATTTATACGCCATAATAACGGAATACAGAGGATAACGTGATCAAAACATTATGGCAAAATACAGCTGTATTTGCTGGTAAACTGAAAAATAACATTTCCATGTAACATGGTTAGTACGAGGTTGAACCGCCATGAACTGCGTCACCCTGTGCAATTCTGGCATGGAGTCTGTCGTACAGATGTTGGATGTAAGTTTGGGGTACTGAGTTCCAAGCATCCTCAACCTAGACGCGTAAATCGGGGATGGTCGTGGCTGGCCGTGGAGACCGGATAAGTCGTTGTCTCATAAAATCCCACACGTGCTCAATGGGGGACAAATCCGGTGAACGTACAGGCCATGGAAGTTATCTCACACCCTGAAGTGCATGTTGCGTTGCACGTGCCGTGTGTGGGCGTGCGTTATCTTGCTGGAAAACACCACGATGGACCGACCTTACAAATGGCACAACAACGGGCTGAATGATGTTGTTGATGTAGGAGGTGCTGTTTAACGTACCCGGTACAAACACTAGTTGTGTACGGGTGTGATAGCTGATCGCTCCCCACACCAGGAGACCAGGTGTAGGCCCTGTGTGTCGCTGGCGGATGCAAGAAAGGTGGAGACGCTCCCCTGTGCGTCTGCGAACACGCATGCGGCCATCGGAGGCTCCCGAGCAGAATCTGCTTTCATCGCTGAACACGGCAGATCGCCATTGCGTTCTCCAGTGCAGACGTGGGCTACACCACTGAAGCCGTTCCTGATGGTGGGCTGGAGTCAGAGGTACACATGCCAGAGGCACACGTGCATGTAGTCCTGCATCCAGTAGACGGTTGCGGATTGTTCGCACAGTCACCTCAGGTGCAACAGCAGCTCGGATTTGCATCGCAGTGGATGTTCTGCTTGACAACGCCGCTCTTCTTATGCGTCGATCGGTCCGCTCATCAGTCCATCTGTGACTCCCGGTTCCACATCTTCTCGTGTGGGAATATTCCTCGGACCATCTACGCCACCATCGTACCACCACCGATACTTCCTGTCCAATTCCGCTCCGCAATACGATGATACGACCACCCGACCTCGCGGAGTCCGACTAGACGACCTCGCTCGAAGTCCAATAACTGCTGAAATCGTACACGTCTTCCATGTCCAGGCATTGCGGCTTCTTCAGGGTCTTCGCACGTGTCCGTACGCCGATGACTGATTACATTCGCTTCGCCGTACTCCTTAAATACCACCGACGATAATTTGCATATTATGCCGTGCTGTGGCATAAGCGCTCACCGGTAGGTCCCGAAATTAACATCACACCTACGTAAACTCGACCCCATTAACATATGTAAATTTCATGATCGTCCGCCAGTTCCTTCTTGGTGTTCTTTTTTCACTTTCCGCCAGTGTATGTATGTATGTATGTATGTATGTATGCATGCATGCATGCAAGCAAGCCCATACTGTATTTGAGTGAAAGCATGATTATTACTATTATAAACACCTGATCTGTCTGTAACGCTTGACGGCACAGCAATGTCTGCATTGCTGTGCCATCATTTATCGATCGATTCTTGTGTGTTCTCACGATGTCAACATGATTGCCTACTATGTAATAGCACGCGATCATTTTTAAATGTCAAGGTGATTGCGTGCTAATTTAAAAACATTGGATTATTAATGACTTGTTCTATTTTTCCGATCTACAAAATTCGAATTGAATTCTTAAAATCACAGCAAGTTGAGTTTGCATATATTAATTTAATTTAGTAGAATTCAAATATTAATTTGTATGCTTTAATTATTTTTTACTTTTTTAATTTAACTAACTTTTCGAGTTTAGTTCGGATTATATTATACATTTTGCAAAATATCAATCTATCTAAATGCTCTAACCTACAATAAAAACTGAAATCTTGAGACGTCAAAGTGAGCAAAATTGCATCTAAAAACAGATGTCACCCCAACAGCACATTGTCTATAATTTAGACAGTTCCAATTCTTAATGTCAGATGTCGCATTATTTTGTAGAAAAAGCTTCAGTATGAAGTTTCAAACTAACCATCGAATAGGACAGTCTAAGACAAGCCATTAACGGAATAAGTGTGCCGGAGGAAAAAGTCATTTAAGTTTTTACTATATTTCTTTACAAAAAAAGCTGGTGTCTATTTGATTTGTTTTCAATCTGCTTCAATTAAAAATTTCACCCTGTCTTAGGATGGGAAGCATCCCCTATATATTAATAATTTTATTTAAAGCTTAAAAACAACCGTCCTAGGATGGGCTATGGACTGCTACACATGCAATAACATGTAATGCTGAAGCCAACTAAACGTTACTAAAGAACATTATTCAAAGTATAAAAACATTTTTACATTTCATGCCACCTTGTCTTAGAAATTATCAAGAAACAAATCATCCCAAAAAAATGTTTAATGACATCTAGAGTTCACTTGGCAGGCATGCAAAATGACATGAATGCCATTTTCAGCACTGAAGTACGCTATTTTAACTGTTTCCCACGTAGCCATCTCTTCAGAAAATATGTAAATTATATATTGCCCAGGAGTGGGAAGTGAATCCTCTAATATCTGAAAGTTCTTTGGATTCTGAAACTACATTTACTTTCAGTTTTTTGGAAGTTCGATATACTGGATGGTTACTAATATAATTTAACATGCTATGATATTTGCCTAAAAAGAAACTTTTCAAACATACCATAAAAAAAATTCTGTGCAACATGCGGTCATTATTTGAGCACTACCTCTATGACTCATCCACGTCAACATATATTCACCAACAACATGACCCGCATGGCATCTTGGCATGAGCATTTATAAAATAGTACTAGTAATAGTATAGATCAGATCTGATCTGATCATATGTAGAGGATTTTAGGAAGGGTGTGTCTGACCCCAGGTCTTAAACAACCCTTAGAAATAGGAAGCTAGGATATTTGGGCTAGAGTGCCCAATAGGAAAGTGACACGGAAGCAGGGTAGAAGAAAGGGGAAGGAAGACGCCCTTATTTATTACCGGGGGGGGGGGCAGTACCCGGGGTCCGACAGCTTAGCATGCACATCCGATGCACGGCGGGTGTTTAGTGGTTCGAACGTTCGTACCTGCCCAAGATCAAACCTGAGGTTATCTCCGTGGCGAACGCTGACCACTAGGCCACCCGTGGCCTTAGTAATAGCATAAAAGTAACATACCTCATTATATTCCGGTTAGCAGGTATTTAATCCAGTATCATTCTAACACATAAGCTGAAAGTTGTCACATTTAAGGTTGGTCATGAAATCATGATATGAAGGTGACTCGAATTAAAAAGGTTGCCAAATGGTAAAACAATGGATTGCAAGAATAAACAAAGAATATCCCAATAAAAACAGATTAAAAGCCAAGACAAAATATGAAAAACAACAACATGCAGAACTGGTCATGAATGCCAAAAAAAAAAAAAAAAAAAAACTCTGTCGTAGTGCCTGAGCCACGTATAAGTCGTTAAACTGGATGGTGGTGTAATAGTAGCATGCTGGAATGAATCGGAAGATGCAGAATCAATTCTTGATTGGGGAATGGGGCAGTTTTTGAGTTTTCTAAAACGATATATCGCTACATGGGAAACAGTGAAAATACTGCTCTTCATTATTGAAATGGCATGTGACCTTGAATTCACTAGTTTAGATAAATACATTATAGTCACTTGCATTTATTTCAGTAACAGCACTGTGATAAATAGGGGAAAATATGGAAATCCTTATCTATTTCTATCATTGGATGATTTTTATGCTAGATATGTTGCTCCAAGGAATGCCCATAGGAGTAAATAATTAGATTACCAGAGTTTTTCTTTTTTATGCAGAATTTTTATACAAGCCTCTGTAATTAAGCAAAAGTTCCTTAATTATGTAATCACTTACTGGGATTGTAATAATTTTTGTAGATTATTGAGGTATAAAATGTTCATTTTATTTGTTGAATAACTCTTCAGAAGTGGTGGAATTTTGAAAAAAAACTTCATTGGTCCTGCGGACCAGAGTTCACTGGAAAAAGAAATTTAAGGTGTATTTTACTCCTTTGAAAAAAATTTAGGGAGTAATTTTTAAAAGTGGGGAGTATTTTAAAAAAAATAACAGATAAAATAAAAAAAAACTTACAAAAATTCTGGGCAATTATGAAAAATCAATCCAGATTTTTTTATATTAAAAAATATTTTACTACCACTCAATGTATTTAGAATTTGGATCCATTTTGCTTCTTGTTTTAGCAATAAATATAATATTCATATTTTAAAATATATATATTACATATCACTAAGCTGTTCTTTGAGATTCAGAGGTTAGTTCCAAAAAGAAATACAAACTACCAGAATAATTTTTACTTACTGTAACCGTATCAAACTTCTTCATTTACAGCGATCTTGACATACAACTCGGGCTTCACTGACATCCATCACACACCGTACACAAGATCTTCTATTCTTCATAATTATAATCTTTTTCTCATGCAGACACTCCTGAATCTCATCCTCCGATGACTTCCTTGGCCTTCCTCTGCCTTTCCTTCCTGCCACTTGGGCTAAAAAGATTTTCTTTGTAAGCATCTCATCACTCATTCTTTCAACATGGCCAAACCACTGAAGCATATTAGTCTGCACTTTGCTAACAACATTTTGCTTCACATCACACAACTGCAACACATCTTCATTCCTCACACAATCAGAACGTGTCTTGCCACAAACCCCCCATAAGTAACGCATTTCTCCAGCACACAAACAGCTTTTGTGTTTCTTCTGTAGTACCCAGGTTTCACTGCCATACATCAGAGTAGGAACAATTACACTTTCATACACAACCATGCGGGGGACTCTCTTGAGAACCCATCATTCCTGTGAAAACCTCCCAGAGCAGCCATGACTTTCAATGAAGAATTCACTCGCCTACTAATTTCACCATTTAATTTGTTCTCTCTGTCAAACATGCTTCCTAAGTACACAAACTCACTCACCTGGTCAATCACTGTGCCATTTATACTTACATTACATTCAGTGCTACCAGTTCCTCTCTCAAAAACCATAACTTTGGTTTTTCCCTTATTTATAGAGAGTTTGAATTTCATGCAAACTTCGTACATCCGGGACAACATACTCTGCAACTCACTATTGCTCTCTGCCAACAGGACAGTGTCATCAGTATACAGCAATCTGCACACACAGATATCACCAAGACCCGGGCTGCCAGTGGTGACTAATAGGCGACTATTAATACTTTTTTGGTGACAGGCGACTATGGCTACTATTTCCTTCAAAAAACAGCCAAAAGCTACTATTTTCCAAAAAATACTGAACTGTTTTAATTGTAAGGCTGCTATTTAAAAAAAAAAACGTAATTTGTGTTGCATATATCGATGTGCTTGTATAACATCAGTTTTAATATCGATATGTCTTGTTCAGTTCATTGCTTTCTGCTCTATTGCAAGTATCACAGAGGAAAGTCAATGGCAAGTATAGACTAGACTCATGTGTGATTAGAGGAACGACCTACACAAATCAAGATATTTCGCTGAAAAAGTGTCCCATTTTTGTGTTTGGAATACGGCAGAGATTGATTATCTATTCTAATGAGATTCTTGATATACCTCATATCAGATAACTACGATTATGTCTACAAAACAAAACAAGTGATCATCATAACACTGAATGATCACAACTATGGCCTTTGAAAGAAGAAATACACATTTTTTTCAACACAGTGTATGAAGCCCTCTTGGGAAATCTTGTATTTTTTTTTACCAACCGCAACAGCAGAAAAAAGCCTTCCATACTGGCTTGATATAAATGAGAATATCTGACCTCCAGAATAATGTGAAAGAAGTAAGTGTTTTCTAATTCGAAAGCTTGTATCAGGTTAGTTTATGTAAGTAGTTTTTGGTATATAATTGAAGAGTATTTTTTGGGTGTAATTTCCACAACCTTTATAGTTCTGAGTGTCTTGAATGGCATTATATTGAAACTTAGATGCCCTTTTTGTAGTGTGTGGGTGTATGTACAGTAAAACTACGAAAATCCGGCATCCAGGAAACCGGCAACTTCAGAAATCCAGCACTTTTCTGATTTTGTTTTTGTGAGAACATTATGAGGATGTTCTCGCGATGTTTCACCATAATCCATGGAAATCTCTTGATCTACCATCTCAACAACACATCGCGAGATCATTCGATCTCAGCCTGCGAATTGCCGATGGCCGCCTACGTGTAACATCGGGAGGTTTCTCAAGTTCGTCATCTCATTGGGCTGTGCCGAAGTGACGCGGACCAATGAGGCAACGAATCGGCGTGTACATTTGAAATGCATGTCGAATGTGTGATGATGATCTCTGCTTGGTGGCGGAAGTATGTTGATTCGATTGTGTAATGACATCAACATCGGCCTTCAAGATGCATTGAGGTAATCGCTTTCGCAATTTACGTAGTTTCGTCGGTTGAAAAACTGTAACATCGATGTAAAATTCACTTCGAGTTTTCGCAATATATTGATACATCATCCAGCCTTAGCAGTTGCTCTAGATTTTTCAAAGTTTTTGCCTAACCTTTCACCAAATTAATTTTTTTTCGACAGTTTTATAATAAATAGTACAAAAGGGTAATCGCCAATATTTTCGCCAAATTTTTTTTTTTTTCATTGCCAAAACGTTTTTTGTTTTTTTTTCTCAATTTGCGAAGAATGCGATCGGCAGCACGGCCCCTGCATATTTATAAAGCGTACATGCAAAAATTTTCGTTAAAATGTGCTGTTATGTGTAAGTATGTGCATTATGTAATGCCTGTTATGCAATTTTCGGGTAGCTTCAGAAATCCAAAATTTTCATATATCCGGCACTTGTCTGGTCCTGTCGATGCCGGATTTTCAAGGTTTTACTGTATATGAATGTTATTTTTTTCACCAAAACGTGAACATGTGCTAATTTTGTCACCGTGGTTTGAAATAAATAAAAAAAATTAACGACAAATTTTTTTTTTAGTATGGAGCACTTACATTTTAAAACTCACACACTTTTTTGGGAAACTATTTTAGTCATTAACATAAGTCGTTAAGGCTACTATTTTTACCATTAGTGGCTACTAAAGCAACTATTTTCTTGGGTGTGATAGGCTGGCAGCCCTGCAAGACATAAACCAATATTATCTATTTTGGCATCATCATGCATGCACGCATCCATAAATATATTAAACAGCCAGGGTGACATTACACAACCTTAGAGAAGCATTTTGATAAAACACCAATAGAGAACCATTTTGATAAAACACCAATAGAGAACCATTTTGATAAAACACCATTCACTTGTACACAAGCTCTACTGCCAGCATATATGGCTTTTACACTATTAAGTTGATTCCCACTAACACCATATTCATTCAATACCTTCCACAAAAGTGTTCGGTCATAAGCTTTCTCTAAATCTATGAAGGCAGCATAAACTTTCTTACCAACAGCTAGATACTTTTCAATCATCATGCGTAATGCAAAAATTTGGTTAGTGCAGCCTTTACCAGGCATCAAACCACTCTGAACATCCCACACTTTCTCTGATGTAAGACCCCGTACTTTTTCAGTAATGACCTTACCAAACACTTTTCCTGGCACACTTAGTAGGCTAATACCACAATAGTTCTTGCAGTCAGTCTGATCACCTTTCCCTTATATAAGGGAACAATGATAGCATCCTTCCAATCCCGAGGGACCATTCCTAACTCTCAGCACAACTGGCAAATTTCAATTAACCAGTCAATTACAGAGTTACCACCATATTTCAATATCTCGGCAGTTATGCCATCAACTCCCAGAGCCTTACCATTCTGAAGAGATTTTAGAGCTTTACACACCTCTTCTCTTGAGATTCCTCCTGTGCTTCCATCCTTCACTGTGACATCATCTGTTTCTGCCTTAGAATCACCTCTGCTTTCCTGATCTAATAACTCACAGAAGTATTCACCCCATCTTTCACTTAACTCATTAGGCTCCCATATCATTTCCCCAACCCTATTCTTCACACAACTTACAACTTTATTTGCCCTATTTTTCCTGAGTCTTATGTACTTTCAGAAAGTCTTCCTATCTTTCCAAAAAGCCAATTCATGCCTTTCCACCTTCTCCTTCCTATCTTTTGCCTTACTGTGGCGAACCAGCTTAGCGGCTTCATGCTTCTTACAGTGATATTCATCCACAGAAACTCTACCTTGCAACATTCCCAAATAGGCTTCCTTCTTTCTTTTTACTGCCTCTTCAATCTCACTATTCCTCCAAGCATCACCTCGATTATTACCCACTATTGTGGTGCCACAGACCTCTTCAGCAGCAGTGACAACACAGTTCTTAAAACATTCCCATTTCTTTTCTACATCCTTCTCACAAGACTTCAACTCCTTCTGTTGTTCTCTGAGTAAGTCAGAGTAACACTGATGATCTTCAGGGAACCTTTCAACATTTATTATTTCCATCCTGGGTCTCTTCCTATTCCTTTTCCTCCAACCAACATTCAGTTTCACTCGTGATACTACCAAGTAATGATCAGAACCAACATCTGCACCTCTCATCACACTAGTGTCAACTACTAAGTGTTTCAGACATTGATGGTATGGTAGACAAAATCTATCGCACTATTTTGACCAAGAGTACAATTTTCTCAAGTATATGTGTGGATATACTTGTGGTTGAAAAACGTATTAGATGCACACAAACTATTCTCAATGAAGAGTTCAATTAATCTTTCACCATTATCATTCACACAAGGATCATTAAACTTACCCAGAATATTGCCAGAAATTGCATTCTGCACACCTACTCTAGCATTGAAATCCCCTGCTATTATAACTTTCTCTTTAGCACCAAACTGGCTCAAAACAGCTTTCAGCTCATTCCAGAAATCTTCCTTCGTATCAGAAGGCTTCGAGTCACATGAAGCATACACTACAACAATTACGATTCTCTGAAGTTTAACTTTAAAACAAATCCAGAGAATTCTCTCGCTTATGCAACTATAGTGAATCAAGTTGTTTTTTATCTTTTCACTTAAAATCACACCTACACCAGCCTGTCTTCTCACATTATCCAATACTCCAGACCACACACTCACTGTGCCATTCACTTCTACTCCAATTTCCTTTTTTGGGTTTCACTTACACACAGCACATCCAATCCATACTTATTTATCTTTTCAATCACCTCGTTCATCTTGCCATTAATACCTCTAGTATTCAATACACCAACCTTACACTCACTCAGCAGACATCTCTTTCTGATTCACCTTTTTCCAGTTCCAGGTTGATACTGTGGTGAACCATCCTTCTTAAGTATGGTAGGCCCACCATATCCCACCCCACACTTGATTCAGTTTTTGCTTCTTTTTTTTTTTTTTTTTGTCTTTTTAATCAGGTAAGTACATCAGTGTTGGGGATTAGCCCGCAGCTGACTGTTCTAGATGGTCATTCAACCCAAGGATTCTCGAACAAAACCCAGTGAGTTCGGGTCGTTTTGCCAATGTCACACAGAACTAGCTGGCACCGCTCCAAGATTCACAGAGGCCCTTGTTGCTGTTCTGTGTGCCATTGTTCCCATGGAGTGCCCCAAGGAGGCAAACGCATCTCTCGCTCAGAACAATAACATTAATTTTATCATGTTTTGTTTTGACCACATGCAACAGCAATGAGTTCAAAAAGTGAATACATTGCACTTTTGAGATTGTTATAGACATCTAAAAATATCTAATAAACTTCTCAGCACGTTCTACAGCCACATTTGTCTTTTGTTGACTGCAACTGCACGGCATCCAGTTTTTAAAAGTTTCATTTCGCTGACATCTTTGTTTGCCTTCCCATTTCTTTATTGTTGCTTTTTTATTTCTTTTTTTTTTTATGCCTTTGGATGACAATTTTATCCATCATGCTGAAAGAACTTTCAGTCTGAGGACCATGAATGCATGATAGCTTTCACTATTTTGGTTAAAAGATATAGTGTAACTTTGAGAATATGAATACTTTTGAACACCATGCATCAATTCTCACAAATTTTTCAGCTTCTTCACTTTCGTTTTCGGACCACTCCTCCCCCCACCCCTGCCTTTTATTAAGCTGAAATGCGCCTTTTATTAAGCTGAAATGCAAACTTCTCCTCGGGGCGCCCCGTGGTAACAATGGCACACACAACAGCAACTAGGGCCTCTGTGAATCTTGGAGAGGTGCAAGCTAGTTCTATGTGACATTGGCGAAAAGACCCCAACTCACTGGGTTTTGTTCCAGAATCCTTAGGTTGAATGACCAACTGGAACCCTCAGCTGTGGGCTAATCCCCCACACTGATGTACTTACCTGATTAAAAAGACAAAAAGAAATATTAAGAATGACTCAAGTGTTGGGATATGGTGGACTTACCACACTTGAGAAGGACGGTCCACCACGGAATCGACCTGGACTTGCTAAACGGCGTATGAGAAAGCGATCTTGGCTGAGTGAATGTAAGATTGGTGTATGGAATACTAGAGGTATAAATGGCAAGATGAGTGAGGTGATTGAGGAGATGAATAAGTATAGACTGGATGTGCTGTGTGTCAGTGAAACCAAAAAGAAGGAAATTGGGGTAGAAGAAGTGAATGGCACTGTGAGTGTGTGGTCTGGAGTATTGGATAATATGAGAGGACAGGCTGGTGTAGGTGTGATATTAAGTGAAAAGATGAAGAACAACTTGATTCACTATAGTTGCATAAGTGAGAGAATTCTCTGGATTCGTTTGAAAGTGAAACTTCAGAGAATTGTAATTGTTGTAGTGTATGCTCCTTGTGAATCGGGACCTTCTGATAAGAAAGAAGATTTCTGGAATGAGCTAAAAGCTGTTTTGAGCCAGTTTGGTGCTAAAGAAAAAGTTATAATAGCAGGGGATTTCAATGCTAGAGTAGGTGTGCAGAATGTAATTTCTGACAATGTTCTGGGTAAGTTTAATGATCCTTGTGTGAATGATAATGATGAAAGATTAATTGAACTCTGCATTGAGAATGATTTGTGTGTATCTAATACAATTTTCAACCACAAGTATATACACACATATACTTGGGAAAATCGTACTCTTGGGCAAAAGAGTGTGATAGATTTTGTTATTTACAATCAGCGTTTGAAACACTTGGTTGTTGACACCCGTGTGATGAGAGGTGCGGATGTTGGTTCTGATCATTACTTGGTAGTGTCACGAGTAAAACTTAATATTGGTTGGAGGAAAAGGAATAAGAAGAGACCCAGGATAGAAAGAATAAAGGTTGATAGACTCCTTGAAGATCATCAGCAGTTTTCTGACTTACTCAGAGAATGACTGAAGGATCTGAAATCTTGTGAGAAGGATGTAGAAAAGAAGTGGGAATGTTTTAAGAACTGTGTTGTTACTGCTGCTAAAGATGTCTGTGGCACCACAATAGTGGGTAACAATAGATGTGATGCTTGGTAGAATAGTGAGATTGATGAGGCAGTAAAGAAAAGAAGGAAGCCTATTTGAGGATGTTGCAAGGTAGAGTCTCTGTGGATGAATATCGCTGTAAGAAGCCTGAAGCTGCTAAGCTGGTTTGCCACAGTAAGGCAAAAGATAGGAAAGAGAAAGTGGAAAGGCATGAACTGGCTTTTTGAAAAGATAGAAAGTCCTTCTGGAAGTACATGAGACTCAGGAAAAATAGGAGAAACAAAGTTGTAAGTTGTGTGAAGAATGAGATTGGGGAAATGATATGGGAGCCCAATGAGTTAAGTGACAGATGGGGCAAATACTTCTGTGAGTTATTAGATCAGGAGAGCAAAAATGATTCTGAGACAGATGCAGATGATGTCACAATGAGGGATGAATGCACAGGAGGGATCTCAAGAGAAGAAGTGTGTAAAGCTCTAAAATCTCTTCAGAATGGTAAGGCTCCAGGAGTTGATGGCATAACTGCAGAGATGTTGAAGTATGGTGGTGACTCTATACTTGACTGCTTAACTGAAATTTGCCAGTTGTGCTGGGAGTTAGGAATGGTCCCTCGGGATTGGAAGGATGCTATCATTGTTCCCTTGTATAAGGGAAAAGGTGATCAGACTGAATGCAAGAACTATCGTGGTATTAGCCTACTGAGTGTGCCAGAGAAAGTGTTTGGTAAGGTTGTTATTGAAAAAGTACAGGGTCTTACATCATTGAAAGTGTGGGATGTTCAGAGTGGTTTTATGCCTGGTAAAGGCTGCACTAACCAGATTTTTGCATTACGCATGATGATTGAAAAGTATCTGGCTGTTGGGAAGAAAGTTTTCACTGCCTTCATTGATTTAGAGAAAGCTTATGACCGAGTCAATAGGACACTTTTGTGGAAGGTATTGAATGAATATGGTGTTACTGGGAATCTACTTAATAGTGTAAAAGCCATGTATGCTGGTAGTAGAGCTTGTGTACGAGTGAATGGTGTTTTATCAAAATGGTTTTCCATTGGTGCAGGAGTTAGACAAGGTTGTGTAATGTCACCATGGCTGTTTAATATATTTATGGATGCATGCATGCATGAGGCCAAAATAGATAATAGTGGTTTATGTCTTGGTGATATCCATGTGTGCAGATTGCTGTATGCTGATGACACTGTCCTGTGGGCAGAGAGCAAAACTGAGTTGCAGAGTATGTTGACTCGGATGCACGAAGTTTGCATGAAATTCAAACTGAGTATAAATAAGGGAAAAACCAAAGTTATGGTGTTTGAGAGAGGAATGGGTAGCACTGAATGTAATGTAAGTATAAATGGCACTGTGATGGACCAGGTGAGTGAGTTTGTGTATTTAGGAAGCATGTTTGACAGAGAGAACAAGTTGGATGGTGAAATCAGTAGGCGAGTGAATTCTTCTGTGAAAGTAATAGCTGCTCTGGGAGGTTTTCACAGGAATGATGGGTTCTCTAGAGTCCTGCATGGCTGTGCTTGAAAGTGTAATTGTTCCTATTCTGATGTATGGCAGTGAATCCTAGGTACTGCAGAAGAAACATACGAGTCGTTTGTGTGCTGGAGAAATGCGTTACTTACGTGGGGTTTGTGGCAAGACACGATCTGTTTGTGTGAGGAATGAAGATGTATTGCAGTTGTGTGATGTAAAGCAAAATTTTGTTAGCAAGGTGGAGACCAATATGCTTCGGTGGTTTGGCCACGTTGAAAGAATGAGTGATGAAATGCTTAGTAAGAAAATATTTTCAGCCCAAGTGGCAGGAAGGAAAGGCAGAGGAAGGCCAAGGAAGACATGGGTGGATCAGATTCAGGAGTGTTTGCATGAGAAAAAGATTATGAGTATGAAATATAAAAGATTTTGTGTACGGCATGTAATGGATATCAGTGAAGCACGAGTTGTATGTCAAGATTGCTGTAAATGGCGAAGTTTGATACGACAACAATAAGTAAAAATATCTGGAAGTTTGTATTTCTTTTTGGAGCTAACCTCTGAATCTCAGAGAACAGCTTAGTGATATGTATGTATGTATGCAAACTTTTTGGGGGGAATATTTAAGAACATAGGATACATGCTCGGAACATCGGTAGGGGAAAAAATTACAGTTACAGGAGAAATCTTTGCTACGTCCGATTTCGGACATTTTCCCTCCATTTTCAAGTTGATGTACAAATATTTATGAAATAAAAGGATATTTAACAACAATACGAGGCAGAGAAAACATTGCATGAAAACTAAAGTTGCAATTGCTGGAGAAATCTTCAGTGTGTTCTAACTTCCGTTTTCGAAAGTTTAGAAAATTTCAGACGGAAAACATCCTCCACTACTACCAATTGCCCCTAAATTTCTGTTCAATTATGCATCCACTCGAGGATAACCCAAATTATGACGGAAATGGAGAAATTCCTCGAAGCCGCTGCACTCTCGGGCCTGAAGATTACAGGGGAATTTTTGTGCCCTCGAATTTCCATTTTCGGAAATTTTCCCTCCATTTTCTATCTGAAATACAAATATTTACGGAATAAAATGATATGTAACAACAATACTGTACAGAGGCAACATTGCAGGAACATGAAACAATGATTAGAGGAAAAATCTTTATTTTGTTTACTTCCGTTTTTGAGAGACGAAATATTGTCTCAATGCGTATTTTTATGCATTGATAAAATTCCTCGATTCATATTTTTACGCGTTGACATGTATTTTACACATTTCTCTTGGTATTTTTATGTGTCAAGAAAAATTCCTGATGCATATTTTTATGTGTTGGTAAAATTTCAATGCATACCAGACACATAATTAGGCATTTTGATAAACTCTGCTGTGGACTCGTGTATGAAGTTGGTGGTCTGTACTCATACTGGTCTGCAAATGGTACCAATTATAAGGCAATGGATATGCACACAGTATTAGTTTTATTGCCCTTCTACAAGGCAGGGTACAGTGAAGCTTAAACTCTTTTATCTGAAATTAACTAAATAATATTGTACAAATACGAAATATTTTTCACAATGATTACGATTTGTATGCCAACTAATGAACATGAAAATTACGTTCAACTTTAGTTAGTATTTTGTTTTGGTCTTTTCTCTTAATTTTGATTCATAGTGACACTGCTGGATCGAATTGTGCAATTTCTGATATGTCTACTAACGATCCCTCTTTAAATCTGAAATAATTTCAGTGTTCAGTTTGTTTCACCAGTGTTTTGATTTCTCCCACATTTCAGAACCCCATTCACACTCTATGGATATGTAAGGAAAACATCAATCACAACCAAAATATTCCCACAAATAGAAAAAAAAATTGGATTTATCTTGGTTACAACACAAAAACTACGACATCAGATGGCATGTGTACCAATGGAGAAACCTGAACTCTTCACAGCCAGTTATGCTTAATTGTCAACAAACAATTATTGAAAATTCTAGTGAAAATTGCTGCATGAAATGCATTCAAACAACGCAGTACAATTTAGAAAAAAATGTAAATTTTCAGTCATCTGAAAGATTTCAAGTTTATAAAAGTCTTCTTTTCTTACATTTTAAAATAATTATTTTATTATACTATTGACCTAATTTTTGAAATTTCACTTGAATTCTGACAAGACCTGTTCAAAATTTTGAATCTCCAACAAAGTTCTGACAAGAACTAAATATATATGACAGACAGTGACGTAACTAGCACAACGTGCCCCCCCACCCTCAAGATTTACTTCAACACCCTAAGCACAGTAATTTTCCCAGGATTCCGAACATGAGAGAGGATTCATTTTTCGCGGTGTGAGTGTGGGGGATTGTGGGGGTTAGGAAGTCACGGAGAGTGCCTGCAAAAGTAATGGTGGTACCCAGAGCACTGTAGTTTTAGGTTTTTAAGTAATACATTTAACAATACATGTAATTAATTGCTTTGTCCGAAACTAAAATAAATTACTTTAAGAAATCACTCTCTTACACATGGCAGATTTGTGGCTGCTGTGAATAAAGGTTGACACCTGTTGTGCACGTAATCCTAGGTAACTGACCGTTTTCCCACATCTCCACGGGGAATCACACTGTATCCTCGCGCTTTTCCTCAGCAGCACGGAAAGATGAAACTTGGCATTTATTTAGGCAAAGCTAAATATATCTTAAAGCAAAATATGAATCTTTGAGTTAATTATTGTGCATGTTTGAATTTTTCCATGAAACTATAACCGGCAGCTGCAGTACGCCCCTTCGTTAGCCCAGCCCTCCCCTGCAGCTGCGAAGGGGGGGGGTAATTACGCCACTGACGACAGAATAAAGAGTGAATCAAGTTTGACATAAAAATGTCTGAGTGCCAGAACTCTTGAAGAACTGCAAGTGGAATGCAGCAAAAGACAAGTGGAATGTGACCACAGCAATTAATCTAATGATGTTGAACCTATGAATGGGATGAAATAAAGGAGGGAATTTATGTCGTATAAATGTCATGGCCCAATCGTATTCTCAGCCAGTTTCCCAGCTAATTTGGTCTTTCCTCTCAGCCTTTTTGATATAATAAAGAATTTACATTCCAAAGTTTGGTGGGGGGAGAGTACTATGTGATCAGCCCAGCGCCAGTTCCACATGCATCTCCCCCTGAGTTGAATGTGTGAATTCCCTTAGGGTCTAAGTACCCATCAACTCTTCTGTGGAGCTATAAGTTTTGCTGCCTCAGTGGCTGACTGGACTAGGACATTATGCTTCTGGTTAATCATCATGGTTGGGTCTGATCAGGACCATATTTACCAATAGGCTTAGGTGGGTTATAGGCCCAGGGTAGTATAATTTTGGGGGCAGCAAAAAGAAACTGAGGAAAAGTATTGGGGAAAAATGAAAAAAGGTAGAACGTTAAAGAGTAGAAAATATTCACAACAGATGTAGATCGAAAAATGATATAACTAACACAATGGTAAAAGTTAGGAGGTAGCATGAATAATTGCATCAAGAGGGAGGAGCAAGCAATATGAAAAGCTCACTTAGCTAAAAACATTCCAAGCTGGGTGTTCAGTGGGATGGATTGGTGTGTTGTTGATATAATTCTCATTTACAGTTTCATCTGGCCAAACATGTAATGTGGGCTTAAAGAAAATATGCTGTGCAGCAATGACATTGAGCATTTTTCATATCAAATATGTTTATTAACGTCAAGAATAGCGGGAAGAAGTACCACATCACAGGGATGGCCATGGAAAAATGGAAGCCTCAAGCTTTTCAGATTCCTTGATCTTAGATAAGATTACCTTTATCATCCCACACAATAAGACTAACAAAATGGCCCTGGATCCCCCCCTCCACACTTTTGTCCTGGATTCAATACTGTTTTGGAGGTATAGATAGCAACTGAGGAGTTTGCAGCAAAAGGGAGGCAGCTCCCTTTTCGACATTTTATGTGAAATAAGAAAAACCTGTTTATAAAAAATATGGTTTAACTGAGTTTGTGAGGTTGGTAAAAAAGTTTCACACTGTAAAGATAACATTTCTCTCATAAATACATGTATTTTCTGAATGTTTTGTCCCTAAAATGAATATAGGATAAACAGAGCTGCCCTTGCATTGTTATCAAGCACAGATTTTTAAAAAGTGGGTACTTTCTGGTATATTCTGGGTCCTTTTAAAAAGTCAAAAGAATCAAGAGATAATGAATATTTATACTTGCATGAGCAAATGAAAAATAAATGTAATGTACATTGTTTGACACTTTAATTTATGCTCTTTGAAAGCAATCTTTAAAGAAAAACCAAGTACTGACAGAATTAAATTTTATCATTTTCAAATAAATTTTATCATAATGGAACCACACAGAGGCAGTGCATCTTAAGTCAGCTCAAAACACCAGAGAGGTGTTTTTTTTTTTTTTTTTTTTTTTTTTCAAAGCACAGGAACACTGTGATGGATATGACATGACTACTCTTGAACAGTTTGTTCGTTAATAGTAAAAAAAAAAAAAATCATTGAAGTAGACTTACACCTTTTAGTAGAGTGTAATCGTTCGCGGTGCTTTCATTAAATGTAAGTTTGTTTGTTTTTCAAACTTTAAAGTTCAACTGTTCCAATATTTGGTTAAAAGAGTTGAAAGGTTTAATAAATTAATCAGGACATTTGTACATTTACTTAATCTTGAGGGATGGTGCATTGCTGGCTGGCTTTGTTCTTTTCCTATTCCTCACGAATTTTACTTTTGCCAAATGGTATGTTAAAAAAAAATCCGAAATAAAATGTGGGTCCCGAAAAATGGGTAGAATTTGTAATTATGGGTCCTTTTTTTTTTTTTTTTTCCGCTTTGGGGTAATTTACGCACTACAGCGCATCAATGGCAGCACTGGGATAAATATAAAAATTGGAGCTGCCTCATTTTTCTGCCAAAATGTCATAAATTTCATTAAATTTCACATTTAGTAAAGGGTAGAAAAACTAAATAATGTTAATAAAATTTGTTTAATGACCACTAAACAACATTAGAAATCTCTTTGTTAATAAACAAATAAAATATTACAATTTTACTTATCGGCCTGCTTCGTACTTGGACCAAACGGTGATGGGGGGGGGCAGCTCCCAAAACATTGATATCTCACCCATTTATTATCGGATCTACATCGTTCTTGCACCAATCGATCTGGCATGAAATGCCCAGAGTGTCGCAATCCCCCAATCTGCCTCTGGGTCTGATATTGAGTTCCAGATGAGGCATAGGCATTGTGTTTGTCCTACGGTGTTTGCTCTGTCCCTAACCTAGAGCCAATGGCTCTAAATTAAGGACGGGTAACTCCTCGTAGGGTACATTAAACCATGAAACAAAGAGGCAAAAAAAAACCTTAGTCTATTAATGATCTTATATTGAGACAGATCTCTCTCTCTCTGCGAAAGTTGTGATTAGGAATTCATCATTATCAATTATTCTCAGTCTGCTGCTGGATGAGGGTCTCCCCAAGTCCCTTAATAACCCTTTGTCTTGAACTATTCTCTTGTCACTCTGGCATGTGTTTGAATTTCTTCCACAATATTCAGTCCTCTTTCATGTGTCTTTTCCTATCACTTGGTATCCAGCCTAGTATTTTTACTGCCCAATGGGAGTCACTTCTTCCAGCAATGTGTCCAGCCCATTAGAACTTGAGAGACTTTTTCATCGTCATTAACCATTCTCAATTGCTGGGTGAAGGCCACCCCAAGTCTCTTCCACAACTCTTAGGCTCAAATAGTTCTGTTCTGTATCATTCAGGCATGTTTCCAAATTCTATTCACTCATCTCCCATGTGCTCTTTTTCTGTCGCTTGGTATCCAGTCTATTTTTTCAGTTGTCCAGTGCTGGCCTCAGTTTTTCTAGTAACGTGCCCAGTCTATTGCAGTTGAGGGAGGGTCTTTACTTTAATCATAATATCATCATCTTTTGTTGTTTTCTTGATCCATGAATTCCTTTTTCTGGCTTTCCTATGACACCAAGTGTGCATCTTTCCATGCTGTTTTGAGTTATCTGTATGCCTTTAGTTAAAGTTCATTTCTCTGATCCATAAGTAAGAACTAGAAGAATGCATTGATAAAATACTTTTAAGCTTAAGACCTACCAGTATATTACTCTTGAAAATTTTACTGTTCCATCCAAATGCACTTCAGCCAAGTTTTGTGTACCTATTAATTTATTTTTCAATGTGGCCCTTGCTTGATATCTGTTGCCCAAGGTAGATGTAGGCACCAGTTACTGCTATTCATAACTTTGCCCCATCAACCTCTAAATCTGTGGTTCTTCCATATAGTTGAAAGGTTGGAATTTACCTCTTGAATGGCAACACTTACTATAGTTGTAGTCCTGAGAAAGGGTAGGGATACTACCCAAAAATTTGACATGTAAATATCATTTTATTCCTTAGTAAAAACTCATAATTTTGAAATATTTGTAGTTCTGCAGTTTGTGTTAAAGCACTGCACATCAATTTTTTCAGCAAAATAAAGGTGTTGTGTTGGTTCTATCCATAATCTGGAACCAGTTGTCCTAAATTAGGGACAGTGGACTGCTTAGTTAAAGTCCATTTCTCTGATGAATGGACTTTAACTAAGCAGTCCCCTGCCCCTAATAACTAAGGCTTTTGTTTTGTTTCAAGGTTTAGTGACCCCTGTGAGCATCTAAGGCTTTAGATGCTCACAGGGGTCACTAAATCTTGAAACAAAACATAAGCCTTAGTTTATTAATGATCTTGTATTGAAGTAAGACAAAACTGAACAACATAATTTGGAATTACATGTGTAAAATGTCTGACAGGGTGCAGGTATTGTCTCTCAGAATTTGGAAGTTTTAACATGCTGATACTCTTTGTCAAATGTCAGTATCTGTATTTTTGTTCATGTGTAATTTCTTTGCAGGTGTAATGAAAAAGGCCACATTGCCCGCAATTGTCGATCCACACGCAGCAGTAAATGCTACCATTGTGGTGAGGTCGGCCATATCGCACGCGAGTGCGAGTCCAATGCCTAAACTTGTTGACAGCCATGCTATGGCCTAATGTGTTTTGTCTGATTGGTGGCTGGGCATGATTGGAGTATCATTTTCCTGCAAGAGCTATGCAGCCTGAACAGCGTCCTTCCCTTGTATCCCAGTCGGCAGAACGCCCTGAAGTAATGCATATGTCGGATGCTGGTGAGCTATCTCTCCTTCTCCATGCTGTCTGCACTGATACTCTGTGTGTCCAATAGAGAAAAATGGCTTGGTGGCCTTCAGTGATTCAGGAATGTATGCACTGAAGCTGATTGTTGAAAAGTAGTAGCTGCTATGTTGTTGTTATTCTGAAGGTGAAGTTTCTCTTTGTGGATATTTATGCCTAAAAGTTTCATAACAGAAAAGGTAAAATCAAAGCCCTCACTCTCTCAGAAACATTCTGCTCTTTTCTCAAACACTTAATGAAAAACATTGTTAGCTGTACACAAAGGACTTGACAAAAGTAGTTATATCCCTGATTGGGAAAAAAATATATTTTAAACTTTTCACTATAAAGTTGAGGTGTTTTTACAGTTAGTAATTGTATCAAAATGTTGTTCATGAAATTTTTTTCTCTATCATTTAATGGTTTTCTTTTAGAAATTGACATTTGTTTACATTCTAATACTGTTACCCCCCCCTTTTTTTTTTCTCTGAGAGTTACTGAATCTGTAATTAAATGCAGTTTCTATAGTGGAACGTACCAAGTCCCTTGTGTTTAGCTTCATAGTTGTGTAATGTATGGATTTTATTATCATCAGTAAAGGATAGAAGTGTATGTGTTGACAATATTTAAGTTCAAATATCTGAGAGTGATGTTGTTGATGTGTAAATTAAATTTAATATCACTGAAATGAATTTTGAAACAACTTGGAGTTTGTATTAGCTGTTAAAATGCATTATCTTATTATTTATTTGTTCTAGTACAAATATACAACAACCACACTTCACACATTAGTGGTTGTTATTGTTGATGTGTCAGTCTGAAATTTTCTCAGTAGATGTAAAGTGTTAAGAAATATTCTGTTAGCTATTTTTAACAAAAAAATATTTTAAATGAAGAAAGTTGTAAGGGGGAGAGTTGTGATTTTGTTATCTAGAAATTTGTTCTCATTTCCTCTTATTTGAATTGCAGATTCCATATGCATACAGCTGTCTTATGAACGGATTTTGGAAGTGTTAAGTTTATGTTTGTTGGATAGTCTATTTTAAACTATACCAGTTTCTGTTTATCACAGATATTGTATCTATAATGATTCCATATGTTTTACATGAAAACATGTATTTTCCTATTCAACTGTTAAGTTTACTCTCCACTGAGAATTTTAATGGTGTGAAAGGAAGAAAAGAAAGTTTATTGTAGGCAAATAGTTATAAGTGTGCAATTGATGAATAGAAATATAGTTCAATACAAGCAGAACGGTAGATTGATTGAGCCAGCAGGCTTGTGCTATATTGTTTGGTGTCTCCAAATTTATTGTACACAAAAACAAATAGGATTTTTCATGGGTGTCAGTCCATCAGTTTATCCCAGGGATTATGAGAATCAAAATAAATTTTCCCATTCTAGGAAACAAGGATAAAAATCTTTCTATCCTAAGATTATAGGCCATCATTAAACAGAAAACAAAACAAAAAGCAAACTATATATAGCTTCTGTTCTTGGTGTATAATAAAGTCATGCACCAGGTGAGTTACAGGCAGACGGCGGCAAGTAATGATGTGAAATCAATGCGATCGGCATAAGTACCAGAAGGCCAATTCCATCAGCTCGACATCAGTGCCTCTAGCAGCAAATTCATAAACTTAGATCCCCCAAACTTTGAAAATATGATAGAGCAAATATGTCAATTGTAAAGTTGAAAAGCTTATTGCATTTGCTATGAATTATATTAAAAAATAAAATAAAATTAATTTTAAAAAATGGGGGCCAAAGAGTGAATTTAGGCTGTACAGTGAGGTGGCAAAAGTAACCAAGGGCGTTTCAAAGTGGTGGAGTATCATTGGATTGCTTTGTAGAGATGGGAGGATCCAGGAGTGATATGCCAAGGTAAGTGGGGGTGAGGGGGATTTGGGAAGGTGTTTGAGATGTGCCAGGTTAAATATCACTAAGTTTGGCAATTGATTCTCTGGACAGTGAGAAGTGAAGTTGTAGATTGCATACAGTGGGACATTTTAAAACCATAAAAAGTGTTCAAATGATTTAAATTTATGTATCAACAAGATGTATTTGTGTCAAAGATTAGAGTTTAAAAGGGGAAGGTCAAAAATATTTGTTGACATGATTCTATATTGTTGAAGTTGCACAGACGCAAGTTTTGTCAGGTGAGAAGCAGTACCACTTGCCGTTAGCAAGAATTTTGTATTGGGTTAGTCTAAGTTGAATTATTAACTTTTTTTTATGTGAAAGTCAACTTCAGTTATAAGGTGTTTTTCTATTTGACGAACATGCTTCCAGTCTTTGTGGAAGGTGGAAAAGTTGCTATTCAGCATCACAGACATGTGAGGTTGGATTGCTTGATCACGAAAGGTGGAAATGATTATGAGAAGATAGAAACAAACTTGGGCAAGGTCCTGATTTTGCCAGATAAAAGAGTGGTGCAAGCATTGAGGATTGATCTAAACAACAGCAGTCCAATTCAGTTTGGGGTTGAGTTCTGTCTATGTAGAGTCTGGAGCCCCATAGGAGAAAGTTTCTGATCAATCTGTGATAGACATCTTAGTGCCACTAAACAATCTGCGGGTGGTCACTAGGTAAGATCAATTTGCATGAGTAAAAATTTTAAAAGAGAGAGAGAGAGAAAAGAACTGGCTATCTTATATTTATTCTACCTTTAAAGAAAGAAAGCCTAACCCAGGTATACAGCACTTGCAATGCTAACTAGGATCATGAACACACTGCTCTCTGAAACACAAAGATTTGTGGAACAAAATTATGTTTAACATCACTAGAAAAAAAATTATGATTACTGGAAAAAAATCTTCTCTCCATTCTACTTCTATTTTTGGAAAAAAAATTATGCATTTTTGACCATAAATACAAACATTTACATAAATTATGTTTAAATGGTAATACAGTGCAGGGAAGACACAGCGTGAAAAAAAAAAAAAAACTATTTTGGGAGAAATCTTAGCTGCCTTTAACTTCCGTTGTCAAAAAATTTTTGCCTCTATTTTACGATTACAGGGGGAAAATTTGCTCCGTCCAACTTCCGTTTTCAGAAAATTTTCAGTCTTAAATACGAACATTTGAGTAACAAAATGATATTTAACAAGGGGTAAATAAAAAATGATAAATTTTAATTTTTACTTAGCAATAAAGTGAACATTTTGATTATAGGGCTCCATATAACTTTTGTTTTTCGGAAACTGTCTCCATTTTCAAACTGAAACATAAACATCTGTGCAATTAAATGATATTTAACAATACTGGACTGAGGGAACATATGAGAAAACAAATTAAGATTACAGGAGAAATCTTCACTCCATCTAACTTTCGTTTTCAGAAAGTTTTGAAACACGGAATGTTTGTCCAAAGACGGAAAATTTGCACCCATGATTTGGAGTTTGAAAGAGAAAATTTTCGGTGATGCCATTATTAGTCTGCAAGATCCAAATAAAATCTGCGACATATGTTGCTTGCTGCTGCAATGGGGGTCTGGAGTAAAGCGAGAGATAGGACTGCTTGGGGGATGTTGCATCGTCCACGTGAAGCAATTTAATTCATTAACGAAAAATAGTTTTTGATAAAAATAATAAATATCCTAAAGTTACCATAAAAATATCGGAGGATACAGTTAAGGAGTGCAAAGAATTTTCTCAGGAAGATACCAGAAGCATTTCTTGAGGGAGCTGTAGTAATCATCAGCCAAAACTGCAGAGCCATAAAGAAAAATAGTGCTGATTAGGCTACTGTCTAATTGTTAATTAAAATAGATTTAATTAATTAGCATTATTTTGCATACATTGTGCACAGTATTTGCTACCTTTATTTATTGTTCTTGGTTCCACATTGAACATTGTTTACCCAGTACACTTCACACCGTTGGTTCTGAATGTATACAGAAGGTCTGTGGTGAATACATAATGAACTAATGACTAATGCTTAGTCATTACATCCACACAAAAAAAACAGGGTTTTTTTTTTCCTATGGGTGCTGATATCAAACTAATAGGATTAGCCATCTAGTATACACACCAATCCTGTTGGTTCCACATCATCATCTGCCTCCATTTGCCTGTGAAGTGGCTGTTGTACTATTTTACTATACATTCTGTAATAGCCCACTCATATGGTGATTCATTTTATCTGCAGGAAAGATATATTGAATGCCAAAATAGCTAAGCAGATCACAGCCAAAATAGCTAAGCAGACTTTTGGTCTTTTAAAGAATTCATCATTTAAAATTCAGCAAAAATATTTAAGGTAAAAGTAATAAAATTATGTAATTCTTTTGGTAATTAGTAAAGTAATGCTTGTCACTTCAACTGTAGAAGACATAAACCTGTACCTGCAAATCAAAAGTGAACATTGTACAGGTTACAAAAGGGATTTTTTCTTTATATAACCTGCTTATGTAATACTTCAGTGAGGTGGCTGCTTCACAAATGACATCGAGAAGCAAGAGGTAGAACTGTGTTCTCCTTGGTTCACCTCCTATAACCCTACTCATTTGGAAGTGGTGATGGACAGATTCGGTTTCATCCTCAAACCAATTGTTTAAGCTGATGCTATGAATAAAGTGATACACAAATGACTGAGTCACATGACCAACCAAAGCCTTTGGCTAATATAATTTGCTAATTATGAAACTGTTAAATGAGTATTCCTGTGTGTGTTTGTTCACTTTCTCAAGCAGGCAGTTTAGCATGCATCAATCACAAATGACTTGCCTCTACTCAGAAGATATGATGCAATTTTTATTCACGTTTTTTGTCTTTCCCATAAATAAACCTCCTTCACAATAGACAAAATTATTGGCCATCAAATATGACCTGTCACAGACGGCCAATATCTGAAGTCCTGCTATAAATCTTGTAACCTAGGTAAATTGTTCCAATTTTTATTTTATAACGCACTGAATGTGATTTAAGTGTGTGAAATAAAATACCAGAGGTACTACAATTTTGTATAGAATATAGTACAGAAATCCTTCATGTAACACATTTTTATTACTTATGAATTATAATTAGACATCTATTTTGTACAGATAGAGAATGATGTTTTGATTATTATCTGTGAGATAACAGGTACAGATTTACTTGCAGCTGAGATCATGGTATGCCAGCGCCCAGCTTCTCAGTGATGCTATGAAACTTGCATCAATAACATCTGTCTTGTGTAATACAGTTTGTCCCTCCTTTACAAAATAATAATAAAAAAGAAACATTTTATTCTTAAATATGATTTCTAAATGTAAGTATGATGGTCCAGCTGCACAAGAAGTTAAATGATGATTTCTAGGTCCAAAAACTTTGTGGAGTTAAAGATTTAAACTTACTAAAGGGTTTAATGGTGCCTCATATAGAAATACTGAACTTTTGTTTATAGGTAATGTACCTGTTTCTGATGTTGAGTAAAATGAAATTGAATTTTGTCAATTCAGTTGACTTAAATTAATTAGGTTTTTATAATGTGCTACATTAAAATTTGATGTTTTTTGTAAGTTAATTCTATAAGTAGAAGAATAACTTACCTACTTTATTGTAGGAACCAATATCACTTCCTGCATGTTTTCTTCCTTTGTGAAAAAGCCTCTTGTATCAAAACAAAATTCCAACTAACTTTTAAATATAATTTTGAAACTGTTATTAAATAACCTATAATTACTCCATAAAATTATTTTGGGTCATTCATCTTGCCTCAGAAAAAAAAATTCACATCGTGGTCATCATGTGGTTGGTGCAAGACAAGATAATAGCACTAAAACTGGATTGAAAGAATTGTAATTATTTTAATTCATTGCAATGAATCACCAAAAACTGTTTGTTTTTCAAGGAACATTTCTGAAAGCATCAAACTTGAATGGGATGTCAAAACCTAGGAAACATCTTGTAAACAGGTTTTAAATAGTTTTGTTTTTAGTGTAAAGTTTTAGGGTTAAAAATGTGTGCAAAAGGGAAGTACGTTTTCATATCATGATGACCACACGGATGGCATGAGGTAAGATAATAGCATTAAAAATGAATTGAAAGAATTTTAAATATTTCATGTTTTTACTGTTTATAAGAATTCTAATGGAGTAATTATGGATTATTTCATCATAGTTTCAAAATTATATTTAAAAGTTTGTAGGAATTGTGTTTTGATGTGAGAAGCATTTTCACGAAAGGAGAAAATGTGCAGAAAGGAATATTGGTTCCTACAATAAAGTAAGGCAAGTTAATTTTCTACTTATAGAATTAACTTACAAATGGTCTTATATGTTTCTTATATATTACTCTTTCTTGGTGGCATTGTCAGGCAACAATCTACCCATTGTTCAGGGTTCTAGACCTAAGGCTGCAGTTATCTTGAATATGTCAGTAATCCCTAGGGACAGAAGTAGCCCACTATGCATACAACACACAGCAGTAAATGACTTTCTTTATCTTCTTCATGTTACAGTATTTTGTGCGTATGTGCAACAGAAATGCAGTTGCCCCCTTGATGAATCATGAAAATGTAGTTTCTGAAAAACTTCTCACAGGTGATGCAAACTTAAGGTCGCATGGGGGAAATAGGGTTAAGGAAGCTAGACACTGTTAGAAATTATTATTAGAAATATGACTGTCAAAGTTCTTCGAACCAGACGCCTCAGCGAACATTTAACGGAATTGCAGGTGGCGCTGCTCGAAACGTTTTTTTTAGTTGTTTACTCTTGCGAGCGTTGCCTGAGAAGAAGATCCCCTTCTGCTGCTCACGTCGGTTAGTAATCTAAGTGGTTGATCTTTGACTGAACAACAACAATGTCGGTGATATGTAGAGGGTGTGCGTGTTGGAATAGTGAGTTATTACCTTTTTGTGGAGATGTACAATAAATATTAGTGTGTTGTCATTGAAGCGTTTTTATGTGTGGAGTCCCCTTTTTCTCTCTGTGATTACTAAGGATAGATCTTCCTGCAGCTGGTAAGTGGCTTACTGCGTTACTTAAAAGAATTATAGATTTTATTTATGTTAGAAATATCTAACAGACACAATGCATCTTTCCCTCAGATATATCATCATCATTGTCAACCATTATCAATCCACTGCTGGGAGAAGGTCTCCCAAAGTTTCTTCCACAACAGTCTGTCTTGAGCCAGTCTCCTCCATGTCAATCCCGCATGCTTTCGAATTCCATCCACCCATTTCCCATGTGGTCTTGTTTACATTTTTCTGTTCCTTGGAATCCAGTCTAAAATTTTGGTTGTCCGTCAGTGGTCCGTTCTCCTGGCAATATGTCCAGCCCATTGCCATTTCAAGAATTTTACAGTGATCGTGATGTCTTCCACTCTTGTCATTTTCCTTACCCATGAGTTCCTCATCTTATCTTTCCTGGTTACACCAAGCATGCATCTCTGCAGGTTCCTTTCAGTTGTCTGCAATCTTTGTATGTCTCTTTCTAGCTAAGGCCCACGTCTCTGCTTCGTACGTAATCACGGGAAGGATGCATTGATTAAATACTTTTCTTTTAAGACATAATGGCATATTGCTCTTAAAAATTGTACAGTTTCTTCCAAAAGCTCTCCAACCAAGTTTTATACGCCAATTAATTTCTTAATCAATGCGATCCTCGCTTAATATCTGCTGCCCAATGTAAATGTAGAAATCTGTTACCTCCAGCTTTTCTCCATCAATTGATAAATCGCGTGATGAAAAACTTCATGCAGAGGAATCAAACTAATTACAAACAATACCGTCTGAGCATGATTTATTAAAAGATGAATAATATGTACAAATTAAAACCATTAGTACTTTCATGGTGATGATCACCTCATCTTCAGATGTATCAGACACACCAAACATATCATCTTATATACACTATCCATGTGCACCATGGGTACGTTACTCCAGAAACATGTAACAAAACAGGATTTTTGTAAACAACTTATGCAAAGTTTCCAGTCATCTTGTGTCCAGTGGCAATGTTCCCAAGCCCAGGTAAGGTGCACACAGGGCCGGATGGAGCTTTTGCAGTGCCCAGGGCGAAATTTCATTACAAGGCCCCGGAGCAAAATTTCATTGCTTGCACTAGGAAATAAATCTCATTTTTTAATAAAGTCGTTATGTAAAGATGTCCGTAAATAACACACAGAATGTGAAACCCACAAATCTGCCTGTGACGGCGATGAATTCATATCCCTCTGCTCCGGAGCTGAATGCTTTACCGATTAAGGTACACCAACGGAATTTATCTCTGTAACTTTTCCTTTTTGACATGTGCTTCACCTCTGTAGTACTTTGAAACGAAAACTGTCGTAAAGACAAAATGATTATCTCAAAGAAGCATTTGCTTTAAGCTCAAGAAAAAGACCAGAATATGCATTGAAAGTTCAGAGAGAGAGAGAGAAAGTAAAAACTGTTAAAATCTACCATTTTCTTTCTGAGGAGATGGGGTTGAGGTTGTATTTTCACTTATTGTATAAAAACTGCTTCACAAAATGACAAAAAGCTACGTGCGTAGTGAAAATTTTTGGATTGCGAATATTTTAGTGTAGAAATATTAAATAATAAATTTGTGTAAATAGTTTTTTTCTCCTGATACATGTTTTAGTAATTGATTTTTAATGCAAAATGGAGTAATTGACAAATTAGTGACTTTTTAAACTTTTATATGTGCTCATATATGATTTTTTTTATTTCTAGTAATGTTTTTAAAGTCACTGAATAAATGGCCTCCATGTGTAACCGGAAACAAACTTTGATATTCTTCTTTTTTATTTTATTTAAATTTAAGTATTTGGTTTGCACGCAAATTGTTAAATATATAAAAGCAAGGGCCACAAAATGATGAAATTAAATTTGCGATTGCATGAATTAGGAAAATATCAAGGTCGTTACAATAATCATTTGAAATCTACAGATCTCTGTATTTGTACGGCGAAGGGTGGTAACCTACTCGAAAACCGGGCGATTGGGGGGGGGAACTTAAAAAAGAAAGAAACATCTTTTTAAGGGCCTCGCACCCGAAAACTTACACACACAAAATAATAATTGTAAAAAATTCTAACTATTTTTTTTTTTTTCTTAAACTGCGGGGCCCCTATGGTCCAGCCGGCCCTGGGTGCACAGCTTTGTGTCATCTGGTCAGCAATTGCACCCGGGTGGGCCATCAGATCTGGTACCCTATAGAACAAAGGGAACGATGAAATGTACAAACACTGATGCTACTACTGGCACCAGCATTGAATTGAGCTGTGATTTGTAGCAATGTTGCCCACCAGGCAGATGTTATAATGCAGATCAGACAGCGCTGTCCATGATTGTCCTGGGTTTTTCTACGGCCACACTGGTCACACATATTGGATATTTTCCCTGAGTTTGTGTGGCCCAGGTACATCCTTGAAATTGTTGACCTTGTAAATTTTAATTTTGTTGCAATTTCCGAGATGGAATGACCCATAACTCAGACATCAAATATATCATACCATGTTCGAAATCACTTAAATGCTGATAAACTGCCATCTGAACTGTAAATGCTACTACTTGAGCTCGTGTAGATATCAGTCTCTAAATATACGTCGTTTGCAGACGATACCATTTACCACATAGGTGTGGTGGCATCTAATGAAAATGGTAGTGCCCTTCACAGTTTTTTGGCACCTGAGTGTTATATAACTTCATCATAAAAATTGTGAAACAACTCGTGACTGGATAAGAAAACCAATATAATCCGTATTTATTGGTGTCTAGTAGGAAAATAAAATCTACCCCGCAAGCTTTCTCCATCAACGGGTGGCACCCACAGTTTACTCATGACTAATACTTTAATACTTTCAGTGAAAAAAAAAAAAACAGTTTCGTTTATAAGCTATGCTGGTTCTTATATACACATACAAATTAATTTCATGAGTGGAGCCCAAATTTTCAAAGTCTTGATGAAGGGAATGACAGAAAGAGGAATGAAGTAGAATTTCCGTTAAGATTCAGATAATTACATTTTTTCCTAATTTATAAAAAATATTTTCTCACGCATCAACTTCCACAGCATGTATGTAGGATGTGTGCTGTAGTTCATCTGTGTAATCAAATGCTTATTTTACGTTTAAGTGCACCTCTTTATGTTATGCTAGATATTTGCATTTGTGGTTATGTAATATTGTTAGCTCACATCCTTAATTTAAGATTGCGAATCTAGGGGAGGTAGGAAACCAGAACAGTAGAACAAACATGTATTCAGAACTCAAAATCCAAGTGTTGGTAGTTCTTATTCCTGCGCTTTGGTCACTAGGCGGCTTTCGGATATTTCATAGGCAGTGTTGTTATCGTAGTATTCAATATGATTAATGAAAATGATGGAGAATAAAAATTTTGTATAGGTAATTCAGAGTACTGTTTTTTATGTTGGAAAAACATTTTTTTTTTTCATGCTTGACCTTTGAAAACATTGTTTTGGTTACTAATCTAAAACAACTATTATGGGAATTTTACTAGGAAATTTTTTTCATTTAAATTGCAAATTTTCAGAGAAAACTTCTCCTTCTTCAGGCTGTCTTTTTGTTGTCACTTATTCCTGTCACTATCACGGTTACAGTTGACCTTGACGGTTACGGTTAACCTGGAAGGTTTAGGTTATTTTTCATCAAATCCTGCCAGATGTTAGGCAGGGGAAATCCTTTGCAGCATTCATCATGGAATTTTGATTTTTCTCAATCTCTATTCCTTCTTTCAGCTTTCTTTTTTGAAAATTGCTTTGGAAACTGATGACTTTAAGGGAATTCCAATCCATGCTGTGACTAGTTTCTCTAACTTGCCTATTTAAACCAGTCTTGTTGGAGCAATTTTGTATAGCTGCTTTATGTTCTGCTATACGAGTTTTCTAGTCTGCGACCTGTTTCACCTATGTAAGATAGTCCACAACTACATTTTACTTCATAGACTACTCCTTGCATTTTTTAAATATCTTCTTCTCTTTGAACTATTTTAGGGAAATTTTTTTTACTTTGTTCTCTAAACTTGGAGCTAGCCTAATATTGTACTTCTTACTAATTCTCTTCAAAGACTCAAAACAACACTGCCTACTAAATTTCTTATCACAAAGGTTTATTTGGGTCTTTAAAGAGAATTAGTAAGAAGTACAATATTAGGATAGCTCCTAGTTTAGAGAACAAAGTTAAAAAAATTTCCCTAAAATAGTTCAAAGAGAAGAAGATATTTTTAAAATGCAAGGAGTAGTCTATGGAGTAAAATGTAGTTGTGGACTATCTTACATAGGGGAAACAGGACGCAGACTAGAAACTCGTATAGCAGAGCATAAAGCAGCTATACAAAATTGTTCCAACAAGACTGGTTTAAATAGGCAAGTTAAAGAAACTAGTCACAGCATGGATTGGAATTCCCTTAAAGGCATCAGTTTCCAAAGCAATTTTCAAAAAAGAAAGCTGAAAGAAGGAATTGAGATTGAGAAAAATCCAAATTCCATGATCAATGACTGCAAAGGATTTTCCCTGCCTAACATTTGGCAGGATTTGATGAAAAATAACCTAAACCTTCAAGGTTGACCGTAACCGCGATAGTGACAGGAATAAGTGACAACAAAAGACAGCCTGAAGAAAGAAAAGAGTTTTCTCCAAAATTTGCAATTTAAAAGAAAACATTTCCTAGTGAAATTCCCATAATAGTTGTTTTAGATCAGTAATTGAATTAAGAACCTAGGAAGCCATTTCTCAATATGAGCTTTATTCAAATTGTTTTGGTTTTAACATTGTATTATTTGCATATAAGCCTACATCTACGTGCCTTGTATTCTCTGATGTTGGAAATCTCATGGAATTTTCTTATTTTTTGAGGCTTTAGAAGTAGCTTGCATTTTTATATTTAAAAAAAAATTACTTTAAAATTCCGAAGCTAGAAAAATCATTTGCAACTTTTCATTCAAAAACTGTCAACATCAACAACCATGCAGATTGGCAAATCCATCCCTGGGGTGACCAGTTCTTTAGAATTACTTCTAACAATGAATGTGAGGGCCTCATTTGAAAATTTGAGGTATTTTGAAAAACATCTGTTTTCCTCTTAATACCCATTAAAGCTTGTTTATTTTTAAAAGACTTTGTAAAAGTATATACACAAGTAATCCAAAAATTTGCCATCCCTTATTTGTTTGAAGATCTTAAGATTGTTTTGTCATTATATGTCAACAATACAGTAGTATACTAAATGTAATTAAGAAACCATGATGTACTTAGGGAATGGGAAAAAGGCATGCTTGGGGCATAAGTAAATTTGGGACCAAAATAATCATTTAATCCTTTAGAGTGACTTGGATACCCTAATCTTACCTATAAATTCGGGGCCAGAATACAGCAGTCATAATCCCCCAGGATATTAAAAATCGGAAACTCCAAGACTGTACAGCATTTGGTAAAGGTGTGGCAGCATTGGGTTTTTGGCCACTAGTTTATAAATATTTGTATGTAGTGTATTAGTTTCACTTGGTGACCGAGAAAGAAAAAGATTTGCTGATTATTGATGGTTTTACTTACCAGAGAAAGAAATTTTTTAAAACAGAGGAATGCTTCTGGGTATGCAGCACTGACAGTCACTGCAGAGCAAAGAATTTTACTCCTGAAACCGAAAATGTAGTGATTATAGAAGTGATATATACTCATCATAGCCATGAAAAATATTTTCGAGCAGCACACAGGGAACTCGTAAGCAGCAGTGCAAAAAAAAAAAAGCAATATGAAGAACAAAGGCCTCAGAAAGTTCACTCCTTCCTCCTAAAGGCCATCATCTTGGTGAATATTATCTCACAGCTGACAAATTGATTCAAATAAAAATAAAAAACGTACAAGGTGCTCATTTTATTATGGACGGATCCTAGTTATCTAACAACTTCATATTGAAAACCATACACAGCATCACGGGAAAAAAATTGGACATTTACTTTTCTGAGATCTTTGTACCTACTCCAGCTCAACAAAGATCAAGCACCTGTTCGTCCAGGTGCTTAGTCCCCAATTTATAGATGGGATTAAGTTCAGTTGGTCCTGGTTTTACAGGTGGGATCATTGCACGCTGTGAGCTTGGTCCCGAATTTACCAGCAGGCTTGCTTCATTCATAAACCTGTTATAACAGTAACTTAATATTATTCAAGTGTTAGTGAAATTTAATTTCCTTAAAGCAGGAAATTACAGCAAGTGTTGTAATCTAGTGAAATGAACCATTTCTCCTTCACTCAATTTGATATTCTGCATTGTTGACAGCATATGAAAGTGTGTTTCCCTGGTAAATCAGTATTATTAAATTAGTGTCAGAATTAGTGTGACTTACATTCTGTGGCAAGGCAAGAAATAATGTTTTTGAATTAAAAAGAATATTAATTGTGAAAGATTCCCATTGATATGTAAAAAAAGAAATGCAACTTTATTTTGCTGCCACAAGCAGCATAAATCAAATGTTAATGAGCAAAATTTGTTAATGGGGCAGCAAAATGACAAAAAGCTCTTAAAATGTGAATTTTATTTAACTAAATTGGTTGTTTTCAGAAAATTTTTAAAGAACGAAAAGATTAAAAAAAAATCAATCTGAATTAAACGAAACCTTTGGTAACTAGAACTGCTGATATAACATTGCAGCATTTTTTATTTTCCCCATGTCTTCTGTGTTGAAACATTTAATTAATCTGTAATAGTTTATATGAAGACATCTGATAATAGTATGTTTTCTGTTATTAAAAAGAGTTACCATCTCTCATTTTTTCATAATTTACTTGTCTTTTTTTGTTCCATGTAACTTCTGATAACGAAGTGTTAACCTGATCTGATATCAGTAATCATCGTCAACTGTGAAATTCAGTACACAAAAATTCTGATAAATATGAATATATCTAGCACTTAAATCATCCATAAAAACTTTATTGTAGCCTGCATATGATTAATTATGCTGTGCAAAGATATCTTACATGAAGTTCTGGAAACAAAGCAGATCTTAATTCTTTTATTTATGTATTTATTTTTTGTATGATACAGCTATATGAAATCCTGGTGGGAACTTCTTGTAAGTGTAAACTCTTTGGGACGTTGAATTTTTTTAAAAATTGACCAAGTCACAAATTTTGTATTCAACTACTGATTCTTCACATCTTGAGCAAACATTAAAACCTTGTAGTGCTGCAGTCAGATGATGTCTGTAGCATCAGCAATTTTTGCAAAATGCTTCTTTATGCAAGTTCTTAAAAAAGAATCCATTAAAATAAATGTAGTCTATTAGTTTGGTGACATTTGTTAGTAGTTAAAGCATAGTAGATTAGCTTAGTAAGCATGTGAGTATGAAGTGCATTGTCTGTATTCTTCCTTAATGTCCGTGTTCTTCCCCAATGTTATTTGATGACTTCATTACAGATTCCCACCTTGTTAGTACAGTAATACGGTCCCCTACCCCTGCATCTAATAATTATAACAAATTACTAATCACCAGTAATGAACCAGAAAGGACAACCCTAAGAAACATGTTCTGTCAGTTAAGGAAATTTTGTGTGCAAATATAATGGCAAATAGTAGTGCTAAACTGTTCATTTTATTGCCTTCGTGTAATAATTAATGATGTGTAGATGGTCTTGCTTTTGGTGTACCTTTGTACACTATAATCCCTAAATTTATAGCCAAATCTGCATGTGTATTATGTATTCATAGCATCTATTCCAACAGTGTGTTACCCAACCTCCCCCAACACATATCCTTTCCCAAAATTCTACTGTGGTGGATCTTCGTAGCTGCTGATTTTCTCTACATGTGATCTTTGCATGACCAAGTTTCATTCTGAGAATGTTGTGTTGATATTACCCTGAACTCCTATTGTTCTATATCTAAATGGCTGATATGAGGTAGACTATATATAGACTATTTTTGAAGTTTATAAATAAATACATTGGGAATTTTTTCACAAATTTAAATTCCAAAGTAGCATAAAGGACATTATAAATGCATGAAATATTTTTTTCTATAACTGTGATTTGAAATAACTATTGATGCTAACATGTACTTTCTTTTTTGAAAAATTAAAGTGTGTGAACCCTTTCCCCCTCCAAAGACTACCATTCCCAAGACCAAAAATTGTGTGTTCAGCATTGTTGCTTACCAGTCATTTGGATATCTGTTGATGTATAAGAAAATAAGATAACAGGTGCTGTGTAGAACTATTTGGTTAACTTTAGTTAATATTACAATCATTACTATCTGACAGTATTATTTTATAACATGAATCATTAATTATCCATCATATTGGGGTTGGGGAAAAGAGGCAGCCAGATAATCAAAAACACCAGAAAGTAGCATTTTTTTTTAACAGTGTTTTTTTTTTTTTTTTTTTTTTGCACATTCTGTTATGATGTTTCTAGATGTTGTGCATGTAACTTTTTAGTGCTTTCACTTTGTTCTTCGTGCAAAATCATCTTCTTAAATCAGCTTTAAGAAAAAACAAATATATTACGGTAAAAGTTACTGTTTACAGTTCTTATCCGTCAAATACTTGCACGGGATAACAGAGTGTATAGAAACAGAGCTGGGTTACCTAAATTCTAAATCTTTATCCCTTAGCTGCATTGAATGATCTAAACTCAGAATGAAGTTAGAGAATATATAGCTGCTGATTGTGTGTGAGGTAGAGAAAACACTGCCCATGAAGTCAAGGGCTCCAGTTCAGTTGATACTAATCTGAATTGTAGTGGGATACACAAAAAATAAAGAATTTATCAACTTTGGGGTACGCTGAGATAATGTACAGTAGGTCCACAACTTCAGCAATTTTGCATTACGTGCTTTCAGAGATATGCAGATACATTTCTAATTATTAACATTATTGGAATGTGAGAGGAATTAGGTTTAGATGTCGAAGAAAATTATTTTAATGGGCAGTTGCAGTGTCAGGCAAAGGAAACGAGTGGCGAAGATTTAATGGAGCTAAGTTCATATGGAAGATGACCACACATCAGAAGAACAGGAGGCAGAGACACAAAAAAAAGATTTAAGACATTGTGGATAGCAGAACATGTTAGTATGGTAGACAAAGGACTAGCATATTTAGAACCTCCAGACTCAAACCCTGAACATTTTCAATATAGTGCATCATACTGTCACATTCTGCAAAGTGATACATGAGACAAGAAAAGTTACAATACAAACTTTAGAGAGTAAATAATAATGGAATTTGGTAATAAGTGATGACATGGCTATTGCTAGATTTAATGCATTACAAATATCTCCAAATTATGGGTGGTTTTTTCTAAGGAATAAAAGGAAATAATATGTTGAATTTTTGGGTAGCACCCCTACCCTTCTCCAGGACTACAGTTATAGTAGGTCTTGCCTTTTGTGAGATAAATTCCAGCCTTTCAAATCATTTACTGTTTTACCTCTTCTTCTCTCTATTTCCAGTCCTTCTGACAATATTCTTTTGAAAAAATGCTGTTGATGTGTCACAACTTCTATAGTGTCCCAAAGCACTTTGTCCTGTATTTTGAACACATCTGTCCAAACCTGTTTTGTTTGTCATATTTTTAATTGCAGCTTTATGTCAACAAAATTCTTAGTAAAAATAGAAAAGAATCAGAATTCAAAAACTAAGTTTCAATTAACTAGAAACATTACTTACCATAAAGGACTGTTTGAAAAACTTCAGATGATTAATGAAAAGTTTATAGTCAGACTGGCTCCAGGATTACAAAATAAAATTAGTAACTCCTTACTTTCCAAAATTAAAGCAGATCCTTTTACAGGAAGGTGTGGTCTACAACATAAAATGTGAGTGTGGTCTCAGCTATATGGGAGAAACAGGCAGACAGTGTAAAACCAGATTGGCAGAGAGAGAGAACATAAAGCTGCAATTGCTAATATGACAAACAAAACAGGTTTGGACAGACATGTTCAAAATACAGGACATAAAGTGCTTTGGAACACTGTAGAAGTTCTGACACATCAACATATTTTCAAAAGAAAATTGTTAGAAGGACTGGAAATAGAGAGAAGAAGAGGTACAACATTAAATCATTTGAAAGGTTGGAATTTATCTCACGAATGGAAACAACATCTACTATAACTGTAGTCCTAAGGAAGGGTAGGGGTGCTGGCCAAAAATCTGACTTATTATTTTCTTTTATTCCTTAGAAAAATCCTAAATTTGGAGATATTTATAATGGAACTGTAAATATATTGCACATTTGCTTTTTTTTTTTTTTTTTTTTTTGTATGAACTGCACATATCTCCTGAAGTCATTATATATCATTTTCTTAACAGTTTGTTTTTAGAAGCACTACCATTTCAGTTTTTAGCTATCCACTGAAAAAAAGGTGCATGAACTTAAAAATTATTAGACTTGCACATTTTGTGGTTGTTCTGGAAAAATTTTCATGACAAATTTACTGTGCTAGTGGAAGACCTACTGTATATCCAAACCTAAATATTGAAGAATTTTCAAATAAGGAGCTCTGTAGTCACCTTTTTCTCATTTGTTTTTGATGCATTCAAATAAGCTTCAGTAATTTCATTTTTACATAGGAATTTAGTCCCTGAACATGCCCTCTAGTCATTCATTATTGGTCACAATGGAATCACCTGCATATCACATTAGTTTTAAGTTTAAGGGCCCTCAAAGTCATAACTAGTGTTGAATGCTATACTGCATCAATAGTAACATCTGTGCTGGAATGTGGCAGATTAAACTGCATCTGTAAATGAACTAATGTGTACCACACTGTTGTAGTCACAACTAAATGTACCAAAATTACAAAGAATTTTTGATCAAGCCAGGCTTTTTTTTTTTAAGTAGGAAAACATTTATATCTGTTAGTATTTAATTATTTTCAAGTTGTTTTAAATAACATGTTTATGATACTCTACAGTGAAATCAATCGTGGACATTTCCTACAAAACAACATGGTACCTATCACCAAAGTGTGCCAGCTTCACCAGCGATCACTAGATTTATCCCAGGACTATGGATAATATTGTGAGTCGAGTAGTAACCAAGTATCCACAATATCTCTTTTATTACAATAAAACCTCAGTAATTTAAAATTTGTGATAATTTATACCCATCCTTTTTCTTTTTGTTTTTTAAGTCTTGTATTGTGCTGACCCAAAATCCCCAGAAACATTCACTGAGTTAGCTTTGCATTAGGAACACCCAACATTCCTAGCTTTTTTAAGTATGTAGCTTCAGCCAACATACTGCAAGATTCTTCAGTTGGCCCAGCAGTTGAAAATGCCTATAAAAATTTTCTATATTTTAATGAAAAATACATTATTTTTGACAGCATAGGCCAAGGGTGGTAAAGCTATGACGTGCAGCATGCAGTGTTGTCCCTTGATTCTTTAAATCACACCCATAATAAAAAATATATATATATATGATGATTGTCATTACTATGAAATGAAGCAACTGTTACTAGGAGATATTTTCGAGTTTTGAATGTCAGATATAGCTTAAGAGAATTCCAGTAAGGGGATGTGTTTCAGTTTAATGAATCTTTGGAGGGGAGGTACCCCAAATGAGAGCATCCTGTAAGGGACATTAGTGGACAAAGAGCAGAGGGTTCATTGACAACAGTAGCATACCTGATCAGCTCTCTCTGAGTGGAAAAGGCAGAAGGGGGACCTGCTGTTTTATCCCTGCTCCATACAAGTGCTGATGAGAGCAGCAAAGAATGTACACAGAAGGCATCTCATGCAGGCTTGACACCATCCCAGGCGGTTGCTTGATCATGTGACATTGTATGACACGTTTTGAAATCCTTGCAGGCAAGTATACTCATCGTATTTGAGTGATAATACAAGTAAACAGTTGGTATTAGCTTCGCTCTGCTCGTATTTTCCTTCTGTTATTTATGAGCGAACATTGGTCAAAAAGGTTTGATAAACCTTCAACATTTCTTCCAGTTCCGTGTTTTTTCCAATAAATTAAAAAAAAAAAAAAAAAAAAAACACTATAATTCAGACCTTCCTGTATTTCGGACTCCATGCTTTCCTATTTAGAAGAGTCCATGGTCTCCAAGACACCAAAAAAATATGCGGAAGGTTTCTGGTGGTATTTTTTAACTGGCAATGCGTGGTTCATCATGAATATGCTTCAGAAGGACAAACTGTAAACAAGGAGTATTTCGAGGCAGTTCTCTCAATTGCCTACAAGTTACAGTGCAGCAAAAGAGACCTGCACTGTAGCAGCAAGATGACTTGCATTTGCACCATGATCATGCCCCCCTGCCCATTTGTCTAACCTCATTCAGGCCTCTGGCCAAACATTTGATCGCACTAGTGAGGCAAACCCCATACTCTCTAGACATGTCTCCTTGCAATTTCTGGCTGTTTCTGATATTGAAAATGCCTTTGCAGAGGAGAAGATAACGCCGCCGAGAGATTTCCTATCTGAGGTTGAGAGACCCGAACCCTCATCGCTCTGCGCCTTTTGTCAGGTGAAAAAGAGGAATATTAGATATTTGGGAACAGATTTCCCTGATAGAATAGTACGAAAGAAAAGTATGGAAATATTAGAGGAGAGGGAGTAGACGGTTACCCGTTAAGAAGTGAAGTTGTAAGCTGCCCTACATAGTTACCTGTAACAACAAGCCATTTCAAGTGATATTTCTCTCCGCAGAAAAATGCTCGGTGCACCTGTGCCACAGAAGAGTACAAGGGGAAAGAAAGGAAAGGACACAGGAAAGGGGAACCTGGAAAAAAAAAAAAACATCACACACAGAAAATCTATCCCAGAAAAAAATCGTCTTTGAACACCGGGTAAGACAAAACTGGCTATTTGCTCAGTGTTTCTCGCCAGCCAATGAGAGAAAAGATTTTTCCCCATTGGTTTACAGGATTTTTTCACAGGTTTACTTTTGTTGATTCTTGACAGGCATGTCAGAGTAACCATAGCTGAGGTGGTGTGATCACAATGTTACACCGATCGAGGTTTAAGATACTCATTTTGAGTAAACAACCGAGAAATTAAAAAAAAAGCCACAACCAGGGATTTTTTATTCCTTATTTAGGAAGCCGGTAGTTTATGGGCCAATCATTCATCATTTTTTTTTCCTTCGCTACTTGCCTGCTTGTTGCACAATTATATGCAACAGCGGAAAAAATTTAGTCCTGTTTTGTTTAATTATTATTATTATTTTTTTTTTCAGAACTGATGCGTAAAAAGGTGTCTTTTGTGCAACATTTTGCTCGGCCCCTAAAAGAGCCGTTTGTTTTTTTTTTTTTTTTTTTTTTTTTTTTTTCGTTTATTTTGTTTGTTTTTTTTGTTGTTTTTTTTTAATCAGGAAACAACAACAACAAATTTTAATATAAAAGACAAGACCAACAACACCATGTTTGGTTAGGAGCAGAATATTTAGTACAAAAAAGATAAGTCTTTTATGCAACATTTTGCTCGGCTCTTAAAAAAGCCGTTTTTTATTTTTATTTTTTGTTTTGTTTTTTTTTTTAATCAGGAAAAAACAACAACAAATTTTAATATACCAGACAAGATCAACAACACCTTGTTTTTTAGGGGCAGAGATATTTAGTACAAAAAAGATAAATCTTTTATGCAACATTTTGCTCGGCCCCTAAAATGGCCCTTTTTTTTTTTTTTTTTTTTACCCGAATCTGCTATTCAATTTTTTGCTTTCCTCCTACGTGTGAGGAATAACTTCAATTTAGTCCCAGTTATTTTTTATTTTTTTGGAAGTATAACTGTGGACTGGATTCTTTTCAGGAATTTTATTTAAAATAGCCTTCGGTCTTTTAAATTTGTCAGTATCATTGACAACATAATTAAGGGCCTCCCTGACAAGAGGATTGGGATGTTTCTTAGCTTTCTCGTAATACCTTTGCGCTAGATCATACATAGTATAATGTATAGAGCTGATATTTAGCATACTACGGATAGCATTATTGGATGTTTTTCCATCTAGTCCTACCATCATACGAAGAGTTTTATTTTGAAACGAGGTAATATTATTTTTTTGCTGCTTTCTGCAGTTACCCCAGATAGGACAGCCATAGGTAATCACCGGGCTAAAGCATGCTTTCCATAACAAGGTTTTATTTTTTTTGCTAAGCCTTTTATTTTTAATTATGGGTTGGAGACATCCTCTTAATTTAAGAGCTTTAGCCAGGGTTTCCTTAATATGCTTGTTCCAATTCAAATTATGATCCATAATGAGGCCTAAATATTTGACATCCTTTACCCAAGGTATTTTTTTACCATACAATTCAATTTCAAAGTCAGGATTGTAATTGTATGTTTTACGGGAGAACAGAATCGCTTGTGTCTTGTCAGTATTAATTTTAATTTTCCAGTCTAGGAAGTAATTCTCCAGTTTTTCCACATAGTATTGCAACATAAATGTTGCTTGATTTTTATTCATGGAAGTATAGGCCAGTGCAGTGTCGTCAGCATAAAGTGCTGTAGTCAGATTCCTGTTGTTAAAATTCGGAAAATCTGAAGTAAAAATAGAGTATAGAGAGGAGAAGATTTGAAGATACAGAATATGATCAAGAAGAATGCAACATAATACCCATTGTCAATTGCTAAAAGTGACTTTAAAAGATTCTATGTGAAGATACTTATAACGTCTTACAACCTCCTGTTGCACACGTTATAGAGGGTTCAGCTTGCGGTGGTGTATCCGGTTTAAACATTCATATTCAGTTCAGTTAAAATGTTTCAAGAAAATTGTTACTTACATAAAATGTCCTGTCCCATCTTGCTATATACATGTAGTTATGTTGGCTTCAACTTTACCACAATTGCTCCTCTCACTGTTTGGTGTAGGTTAGTTCACTATCGTTATGAATACATATTAGAAATGATGTGGGATTCAATAGATGTAATGTAGCACAGTCCTGTATCAACATTGAAGATTTCATGGTCGTCAGCTGATTCACATCCCATATGGAGCCTTGTGTAGCAGTTGGGCGTTAGGGTGAAATTCACATAGAATGATATGACCACGCAGTAATGTGAGCTTCACAAATGAAGTTGCACATAATATACTTACTTTAAAAGATGTTATGATCAGTGAGCAGACTGCTGGAACAAGTGTGTAGTGTCAGCAGAAGGTGCCTACTTTGAAGGGAACAAGGACAGCAACACAATAGGTTACTTAGGATTTTTTTCCTGCCCCGAGGTGGCATGGTATTTGATCAGACCTTGTATGATCCAGGAGGGATGGGGGCGGGAGAGTCATTGGAAAAATTAATTTATAAATATCTGCCTCATGCCAGAATTTAACAAATGCTGTGGCAATATCTAAAATTGTATTGCTACCATATGTTTTTTTTTTAGGGTAAAACTTCCATGATTTTTTTTTTTTTCAGCAACCCTGGTTAGCTGACCTATAGTGTAATGTTTTTCATGAAATTCACCTTGTACATGCAGAATTACTGGAAATTCATCACAGAATTTTTACATTGTAACAAGAACAATTTTTTTCAAAATTTTTGCCTGCCGTTGGCAATAAGAAAATAATAGCCTGTGGGTTTTCCAGGTAAGGCCAAATTTTTGTTCGGTTTCGCAAAGTAGTATGACTTCAATGGTTTTCCAATCATCAAGAAAATAACATGTTAAGCATTATAATTTTTTTGTAATTTTGAAAAATAACAAGCAATATAAATGTCTGTAATTTTTTTTTTTTTAATTTTGGAAAATAACAAATTAGGCATTATAAATTTTTGTAAGTACTTGCACATAGATTAGAATTTTTTTCGTAATTTTATGAGTAGTTCCATGGTTACCTGGCACTCTTTTATTTTTTATGTGGTGTACTATCTCTTCCACTTGTACAAGTAGTGGATCTTAAAAGCCAGCAGAACAGCATTTTTGTGCTCTTAGAAAGTCTGCCCCTTTTTTCCTTTGCCCTGTCTATTTTTCTCTTATTACATGTTAGGACTGAATGTAGTAGTTTTTCTTCTTTTTTTTTATTTTTTTTATTTTTACTGGGTTTCATTCTTCCAGTGTTTTTACTGGGTTTCATTCTTCCTGCATACAAGTTTGTCCCAGAATATTGCACTCTGTCTTGATGAAAATTTTGTGGGTTACAAGGAAATGTAAAGTCATTTTGGAAATAATTTTGCAACATTTCTTTCATTTCTGTAGCTTTTCAAGTGCCATGCATATTGTTTACCTGGAGTTGATTTTTCTAGGGAGTCATCAGTTATCAGCTTAATGTTGTTCAACATGTATTAAATCACTTACTCAAGGCTTTGCCCAGTTATATTCATTTGGTTCAAGTTCCAGTTGAAGAAATTTTCATTTAATCTTCCTTAACCCTCTGAGTTCTTTTGGATTTTTACAGACGTTTCTGGCCTCTTGATTTTAGTTAAGGCCTGTTCTCAATGTATAGAAAGATTAACAAAAGTTTTGTTTACTTCTGAAGAATTTAAATGTTGTTGCCAGGCTCCTCATACTGTTGCCAGTTACTAAACTGAAATGTTTTCATGGTGTATTTTGTAATTCTGTTGTAGTTATAATTATGTAAGGAATGAAATCAACTGTGAATTGTTTAGTTTGGTATATACTGTATGTACCAACTCACTATATGCCTATGGATGCCTACCTGTTTTTCACGTATATTAATTATTCAGCATATTATTTGTGTTAACCGCTAATACAGACCTGCCACCCTTAAAGAACTGAAATCCGTAAAAATTTTCAGTGAACTTTTTATCAATTTATTCAATTGACAAATGTATATCGAACTTATTTAGAGGTTTAAAGACAAAAGCCGATTTATTATGAAAACGATTTATTGGTTTTAATCAATCTCATATGCTATAATTAAGGTATTTGGCACTATTTCATGCTTACAGCAATTGAAATGCAATTGAAACATAATTATCTTATTAGTACGCTATCATTAGGCCACATAAATAAAACAAATTCCATTCATAACTGCAAGATTATCATGTGATTGCACAGTTACTTCAACTTGAGATTTTGACCTTAAAATTTTGTGCCAACATGTTAGAATACCTTAAATAACACAATTTTAATTCTTTTATAAGGCTGATATTTTTCATTTCTCTTTCCCGTTTGCTTTATCTTTTAGCACTTGTAACCAATCCTAATCCAACAGTGATTTTACCCAGGGCTTTAGAAAGAGTAAGGGATGGCTCATCGAGCATCTGAATGTGGACCCCCCTGTCGCCTCGGAGTGTGACGTCACCGCGAGGACTCTGAGCAAAGAAGCAGCTCAGCGGTTAAAGAGAAATAGGTGCACGTGGATATTCGTATTTGGAACTACGTATATATAAACAATTTGTCGATTTCGTTCCCCTTTATTGTGTCTATTTAAAAGTTCAATTATAATAAAGAAATCTTCAAGAAAGAAGTGCAGTAAAAAAAAAATTAAAAAAAAATATGATTCATACACTTACCGACATCATGAAGATTTCTAACGTTAAACTAAATTTTTTTAACGGTGGACATAATTCACTTTGTTTTCTTTTAATTAATTTTTCTTGTTGAAGCTAAAGCTTTGTTGGGATTAACATGCCGAATTCGTATGAATATGCAAACGTTCAGGAAATGTTGTTTTGTAAAAATTGTCCTTAGTTTTCACATGATGCCCTTTTCCCAAGACAGATTTGTTCCATAGATTGACTGGAAAATTGTTTCAAATTATTCGATGATTTTTACCCAAGAGTGATAACATATTTATTTACTGGCCAGAATTCAAACTTTTAGCGTTCCTAGATATGGTGTCAGATATATTTTTCTCTGGTATATGACTGGTAACATAATCTGCAATAAAAGCCAAAGCTTATTTCTTGACCTCACACTTCTAGTTTATTTATTTATTTTCCCCCCATTGGCCCACTTTTCTGGCCATGGTTTACCACAATTTTTTTCTAAAGCTATGTTTTTGGCATTTATGTACCCAGAAAATATTGTCACTACCTTTCTTCATAAGACACAGAACATTGTGGAGAATCGCTGGGCAACAAATTTAGCACACCATTGTTTTAACATGCTTCCTCATGGTAAAGTGATGGCAATTTTATCCTTACAGAACTCATAAACTTTTCTAGAAATAGCTCTAGTCACTGTGCCACCAGAAACTTTTCCTCTTCTGAACGTTCTTTTTCATCGATAGTAACGTCCTCCTCAACGCGTACCATTTTTAGCACAAGTTTCATCATACGATGCAGAGCATTTCGATGAATACATCTCGTCATTTGCCTGTGTTCTCGTGCATTATCTAGTACATTGGTTCATCTTACACATTATTAGTTCACACTTGGCACAGTTGTAGTAGTTTCAGAAGTTTTTGTTCTGGAAGTCTAAGCAGACAATTTTTCATATCATCTTCACAGTCTCAATTATGGAAATGATCACTAAAAATTCTTAGTGTTTCGGTTTTAAAGCTATCAGCATGGTTGCATAACCCACTTGAAAATTTATACACCCTGCTAACACCCCCCTTCACCCATAAAAATCCCAATAAAATCCCAATACTGGTAATATACGTAATCTGCAACGGTTCCATTTGGAAGTGTTATATTTTTTAATTTTTGTATTAGTCATTTTTGTTACCATATAGCACAGATGTCAGCAAAAGTTAGCATGTACATACATGAATTCTTTAGTTGTTTTTATTTAAATCATATTCAAAGTCAATTAATACAACCACCAAACATATGTATCTCTTCATATTAGTCTGTTACGAAGTTTGCACATATATTTCCGAATCAGAGCGGCATGCACAAAATTTGTGAAAACATCAATATCTACTGTTTGAGCAACCCATGTAATACTTCTTTGTTCTACCCTTGTTTAGGAAAACATTTAGACATGAGAGATGAAAATAAAATAAAAACAACAAAAAAATAAAATTTTGGTTGGGGGGAAGATTCTGTTATAACCATCCTTAATTATTAAAATTTTAAGCAGTTCACCATTTTTTAAGATTCTTCCCATTTTAAATCTTAGGTTTAAAGCTTAAATGTATCACAACAAAAATTTTCAGCCTTCGAAAAATTTCTTTCCACCCCCACGACTCGCACATTAAGTTTCCAGCACACCCGCAAACATGCGGTCCATGGTTTCATCATATTTTAACAACTGGTCACAAGATGAAGGCATTTTGTAAAATAAAATAAATGACAGACGTTGTTTCCAAAGAAACGGACACAAAATTATTATTCTGTTCTCAGGTTTACTACCAAAAGATTAGAGACAGAGCACAGAGGCTTGTAGAGAGAAACCCGAAAAGCGACTGTCCTCGCCGTGACGTCACAGCGCCCACGAACCGTCCCCTCACAGGAGCTTAAATACTCATCCTACCATGGGCACCTGCAAGAAATTTTTCAAGGCGGATCAAGTGTAATTAATTACGGTTTGTCTAATATGTATAAAACAGTAATTCGTGAAAATGAAAGATTAATACTATTACTACTACTTACTTGCTACACTAGAACACTACTACTATTATTATTATTATTATTATTATTATTAATTGATGCTGCTCTTGAAGAAAGTGTATGTTAGTAATAGTCATGTATTATCATGTACATTAGTAACTGTTTTCATAATAATGAACAATGTTGAGCAGGGCCACGCCAAACCTTTTAAGTTCAGCATACACCACCCTGAGCGGAACTTGTTTGAGCATACTACCTTACGGTTTGCTAGGTTTTCCGCTTTCACGTTATTGTTTTCCAATTCCAAATTTCCAATAAAATTGCGATATTAAATTAAATGCCTCAAATTCCATCTTTCCTTGTAGTCCAGTTCTGTGAGGGTAAAAAAAAAGTAATAAATAAAATAAAATAAAATAAGGGGGAAATTCTAGGTGGGGGTCAAGTGACCCTTGGTACCCCCTGTTGGCACCCATGCATCCTACAACAAAGGAATGACCCAGCCCTTCTCTTTCTACAGCCCTAGATTTTACCTAGTCTTTCCAGCCAGGTTGCAAGCAGAGAGGTTCAATGGCAAAGAAGTGGGTGAAAATGTGATCAGAAAAATAAGAATATCCTGGGGCACTTTTTAGGGACACTTTTTTGCCCCTCAAAATTGCATTAAACTGAAAAAAAAAAAGAAGAAAAGGAAAATAAAAAAACCCTTGAAGATCTGTAAAATATGCAGTTTGTAAAATAACTGTAAAACAAGTAGAATTTCCGTAAATTTTATTGGTAAATTGTAAAACCTGACAGATATGCTAATGTGCACAGGATAAACTTAATTAGTGATACTTGCACAACCATCAAAACAGTTGGTTTATCTGATCTCCCATTGTTGGCATGTTTCTGAGGACGTTCTTCATTGATATTGGTCCTGTGCTATCCTTTGTGAGAGTTAAAATTTTAAAAATCTATGTCCAAGAACATAGTTGTTAATGAATAAATATGCTAAAAGTCCATTATCATCAAAGATATCGCCGTTATGAAAACATTCAAGCAAAAAGACGAAGTTGGATGGACAACATTGTCTATATTCAAAAAGTTCTGAAATGAAAAGTATGTCTGGAAAAACCCAAAGACAATGGCAAGTTCTGTAGTTGCTTTCTCAAATCAACTTGGAATGAAATGAAAGAGTTTAAAAATGGAATTATCTGAACGAAGGATAATGTTTGAACATTTTTGGAAGGTGATATTGTGAAACTAGTCGCATATAGCAGCACTTTCTACCAATGATATGCTGATATTTTTGTATGCATTTCGGTCTGCAAGGTTCGCAGCCGTCTTCTGCAGATAGTCACTACGAGGTTCTGCTTCATTTTCATCTTTTTATTTTGGACCTATTACAACAACAGGCTGTCAGTGTGTGACTCTGTTATCTTAGTAGGAGCTTGAATATTTTCATTTACCATCCAGGCTTCAATATCAAGTGGCCAGTCTACAATTTCCTTGTGCCTTTGCCTTCTTTTAAAAATGTACTGTGATTGAAAAAAAAAAAAAAGATCAAAATTGTGTTTCTGGATACTGGATATTTGTTGCATGTCATTGTCAGCCATTCTCAATCTATTGCTGGATGGTTTTTCCACAGTTCTGTGTCTTGAGTAATTCTCTTCCATCTCACTTGAGCAAGCTTTTGAATGGCATCTACCCATTTCTCATGTGATTGTCTTCTGGGCCTTTTTCTGTACCTTGGTACCAAGTCTAGCATTTCAGTTGTTCCATAGTGTTTTAGTTCTGGCAGTAGGTCCAAACCATTGCCACTTGAGGTCCTTTACTTTGATCATGATGTCAGCAACTCTCTATTTTCCTGATCCATGAGTTCATTTTGTTATCTTTCTTGATTACACCAAGCATGCATCTCTCCATGCTTCTGTGAGTTGTCCACAGCCTCTGTATGTCTGTTTTAGTTAAGGTCCGTATTTCTCTGTACATAATAACTGAAACCATGCATTGAGTAAGCAGTTTTATGACATAATGGTAAATGGGTAGTGAAAATTGTAATGTTTCTTTCAGATTGACTCCAGCCAAGTTTAATAATCCTTTAAATTTTTTTCTTTGATGTGGTCCTTGCTTGTTATCTGTTGTCCAATGCAGATGTAGACATCAATTAATTATAAATTTGTCCCATCAAGATCTAAATCTTCAGTTCTTGTAAAAGCGCTATACATCAGTTTTGTTTTGTACATTCGTCTTTAATCCCACTTCTTTATTCTTGTCAGTAAATTCCCAGAACATGCTGTGAAAGACGTACTTGCAAAAATAACTGTGTTGATGATGCATGTGTAAAATAAAAGTTTCCAAGCTTTTGCACATCAACCAGATGGCTTTTTCAAGGAAAGTAGACAGCTAACTGAATAATGGAACACTTCAACAATTTGAATGTGGTGAGTTGACTAGACAATAAATGAATAGGCGCAAATGTGATCAGACATTCGAAGAAACGAGGTCATGTTGGTTGGGCGCGGTACTGTGGTAGAAAATGCAGCATTATTTGAAGAATTGATTCCAAATACATGGCAACTCCAGAGAGGCGCTATCATTGCAAGCCTCACAGCTGGTCAAAATTTCCAAAGTTTTGCGAATGGCAGTAGATTTAGGTGTGGATATGCAAGAAATTAGCTTCATACTCCACACCTAAATCTACTGCCATTTGCAAAACCTTGGAAATCTTGATCAGCAGTGAGGCTTGCAATGATGGTGTCTCTCTCAAGTTGCCAAGCATTTGGAATCAATTCTTCAAATAATGCTGCGTTTTCTAACACAGTACCACGCGCCCAACCAACGTGACCTTGTTTCTTGGAATGTCTGATCACAGTTGCATCTATTCATTTATTGTTTAGTCAAGTCACCACATTCAAATTATTGAAGTGTTCCATTATCCAGTTTGCGGTTAGCTGTCTACTTTCCTTGAAAAAGCCATCTGGTTGATGTGGGAAAGCTTGGAAACTTTTATTTATATTCTACGCCAAGAAATTCGGATCACTAGTACTATTTTATTCCTCAGGTCATAGCTAGCGATTAATTTAGCTGAAGTGCAGAATGGAAAAGTGTTCTTGGATGCTCCAGACAAATCCCCATTACTGTTGTTCATCCAGTTGAATGAATTGTTTGTTGATACAGGCTGTTAAGGTTTTAGAGAATGTTGTGAGAACTTTGAGCATTTGGTATCTTGTATGTGCCATGATGATGGAATTATTAAATCTTTGCAAGTCATTAAAATCCTTTGTGCTTTTTTCACTTGAATGTGTTGCCAAGGTAGCATGAATAAACAATGTATTGGCTATGTAATTTTCTGCACTTGATCACATGTAATAATAAATAAGCGTCAATATTTTTCTTAAACATAATAGCAACATCCACAGTATAGTGAAAATGTTATGCTGTTGTACTCATTCATTTGAAAAGTGAGACAGTGGCTCAGAATGCAGGTTACTGTTCCAGTGATCAAGTGGTCAGAGGTGTGTTTTTTTTTTTTTTTTTGATTGGAGGTTTAACAACCACCGTGAGCAACTCAATGGGCTATAAGCAGTCGCCTGTCCCTAATTTAGGGTCACTGGTTCCAGGGAAGAGAGAGAGCCAGTGCCGTAAGACAAACACAACATCCATGCCTGACCGGGATTCGAACCCGGACCCCTTATGGACGAATGATCAGAGGCCAGCGCCTTAGACCACTGTGCCACCGGGGCGGCGGTCAGAGGTGTAGGCTTCTGACTAGTTGGCTGAGCTCAAGTCCCAGATGAGGCATGGGTAGTGTGTTTGTCTTGCAACACTGGCTGTCTTCCTGTCCTGGAACCCGTGGCCCTAAATTAAGGTCAAGCAACTGCTTTATAGATAAGTCAATGAATAAAGAAATATTCTTCATAATACATGGAAAACTGACAGAATATTCAAGTAAAGCAAACTTATTCCTAGATTCCTATGTCTCCGTTGCTTGGAACTTCACTGTCCTGTGTGGTGTAATGGTTAGCATACTCGACTGGTAATCGGAAGATGCGGGGTTCGATTCCCGCTCCAGGACAATGAAATTTTCAAGGATGACCAGTAAGTGGTACAAGCAAATTTAGTTTGCTTTGCTTGAATATTCTAACTGCTTATAGTTTTTAGAGTTGATCTTGGTAGTTTTTATACTCTGAAACAAAAGAAAGTAATGCACATGTTCACTGCATTATGTATGTCTTGAAGGGGGCTAGTTGAAAAACCACAGAAATTTCTATTGATACTTTCTCTAGCTATGGAATGAATAAAAATAACACGAGGTGAATCAGATGTTGCCAGATTTTAAAATGGATTTCAAATAATAAGAATTAGATAAGGTGAGTTAGTATCTCAGGTGTTATGGGAAATGCAAATTTCGATACTTTCACTGTACCTAAGAGATCATAATGAAAATTAATAGCAGAAATTCACATAACACAATAACAACTGACAAATGCATTAAAATATTGCTAAAGAAATGATGCTCAAGTTACATACGAAGGAGAACAAGTAGTGCTATTGGGAGGTTTCAGTAGCTATTTCTACCTTCGTCAGCCATTGAATGAATGAAATAACACATGGTGAATCAATTGTTGCCAGATTTTAAAATGGATTTCCAAGTAATAGGAGTTTGATGGGCAATGAATGCAATTTTTCTGTTTCACCATGGCTGACAGAGTAGAAGTAGCTACCAAACTGCCCCAATTTTGTAATTGTATTTCCTTTTTATGCAACTTTAGCATTGATTTCTTTAACAGTACTTAAATGTATTTGTCAATTGTTACCTAAGAGATTTCCTTTTAATAAAAGGAACAGTGCATTACATGTTCCCCCACAACAGGGAGAACAGAAGTATCACTGATAGTTAATCATGAAAGAGAAGTTTTCGTTATGTTGTTTAATGACCATGATGATCAAATCAACTCTTAGGGCTATAAGCAATCACCTTTCCTAATTCGAGACCATTTAGGGAGGGACAGCCTTCTGCTTTCGGACAAGCGTACCATGCATGTATCATCCAGGACTTGATCCATGACCCATCTCAGATCAACGATTAAAAACCACTGCTACAGACCAAGAAACAGATGAGCTACCTTTATTAACATCAGAAATGTATTATGCGAGATGCCAATTAACTCTGATGTCTGTACTTCCTATGTAGTAGGTAACACCTGCTGAGTTGTTGATGCAAATTAAACACCTGGTGCATCTAAGAGGTTTGTTTGAATATCTGCCTCTTAAAATTTGGCAACATCTGATTCACCACTTTGTCTTCATTCTTACCATAAGGTTAAAAAGGTACAAATGGCTACTGAAACATCCCAGATTGTATACATTTCTTTTTTCATACGAGCACCATAAAGCGATTTCATTTGAAATAAATGAATGTATCTTTCAACTGTTATTGTGTTACTTGAATTTCCATCCTTTCTTTTCATTAAGCCCCCAATATATTGGTTTTAACTATAATGAGCAAACAACATGGGTATCATTACTCTAGTGTTACAATAAGTGAATTGTTTCACTGCAGTATATGAACACAGTCGAAACTCGTTAAAACGAAATTCAAAGGGGACAGAAAATATTTGTAACAATGTATTTTCGTTAAAACATTATTACAAAATTTTTGTTAAAAATTTAGTACAAAGAAATTTTCTTTACACATAAGATTTCAAGGCTGTAATTGTGAAATAGTGCCCATAGAAATAAGCAGAGGTAAAGTTTTTGCCAAAGTAGTAATGAAAGTAAAAATAATGTAAGTAGTAATTAAGTTTTATATTTCCTACATATATACATTAAACCAGACGAGTTCACGATTTTTTTCGTTGTAATGTGTTTTTTGTTATATAATATTTCGTTAAAATGAGTTTTGATTGTAGTATAATAGCCTCTACGTGTTTATGAAATTTTTAGTCGAAGTGAATCTTTAAATCATTAATAACATCGTAGCTGCTATGAGTTCCTGCAATTAGATGTGTGTGCTGTTCTATCATAGCAACAATGATGAAGTAACTGTGTTGCACCAAGTGTCATTTATAAATCCATTTCTGAAAAAGATCACTGAAATTTCTTAGACATGGTTGCTTTCATTTTGGTTCTTTGTTTGCCATGTTGGAAGTAGTAAGACTAATGAAAATGACTGTGTTGTGATGCAAGATAAATGAAACCAGTGAAAACAGATAAACTTGCTGAAATGTGTTGTGATCATTGTTCTGTGAATTCAATGTGTTCATTAGAAAATGAATTTTCAGAGACCTTTACTTGTTGTGATGAACTAAACATTGTTTAGGATGAAATTTCTCCAAATCACTATTTATTGTATTGAAGAGAAAGTTGGGCAGGTGTAAGTTGGCCCCCATATTTATATATGTATACATATTTTTCATCACTGCCATTCCAATCTCCCTAAAACCTTTTTCTGCATACAGTAGGATGAAATCAATTTTTTTTTATATTACAGTCAAACTCATGTATAATGAGCATGTGCAATACGAAGTTCCACATAAACTGAAGTTTTTATGGATCCCATGAACTTCATAATTTATATGTCACTTCATGAACTTCATATTTTAACCATATATTATGGACAATTATTTTTCACAAAATTGCGTATATTGAAATTCACCATGGTTATTAGCAAATAAAATAAATGGCATTCATCCAGTTTTTTCACTGGAAAAAAAAAGAATTACCTGCTGTTGGCATCAGCCCGTGATTTTTTTTACACGCATAGGTCAGTTCCAAAAGACAAGAAGCTTCAGTTGCTTTACTCACTCCGCTTGCTAAACATACATTTCCTGGGCAAAAGCTGTTGTATTTTTTTCTCCTCAGGTAACCTTTCAATCACTGAATCTCTAATTAGATTTTATTTTGCTTCTACAAACATCTTAACCAGAGCATCAGTGGAAGTTATAAAATATTCAAAGAAGCAATCATGATAAGGTCAAAATATGCAGGCAGCAGGGGCACGGGCCCAGGATAAAGGGGGGGGGGCCTCTGAAATAGTACTGACAAAAAAATTGTCTTGTGAAAATTTGCAATTGACAGGATAAATAAAATTTCATGAGCAGTTGATGAAATAAAGTGCTTTTATCATTGCATCCAGTTAAAAACGCTTGCTATTAAGTAGTCTTGTATCAGTCGGTCATGATTAGAAGAGCATCTTTTTAAAATGATGCTTAAGGGTTCTTTTTAAAGATGTGCATCCGGTCACGTGAGGGAAGGAGGGTTCATCCAAAGATTAAGCTTCTCCCTTCTTCATGTGACCAGATCTCCCATTAAGGTTAGTGAAGAACTGATCTTCGGGTACACAGGTACCTCTTGGCTTTGTCTTCTGTTTTATGGTTCAGCATCCATACCTGTGACATCACTAAGCAGGGGTGGTACAAGGATTACGTTGATGAACTAGCCCTGGATAATTTTGATTGAATATGATATTAATTATGATGATGGGTTAATCAATGAATTTGCTGAAATGAAAGCCAGAAAAGTGCAATTAAAATAATTATATTAATTTGTAAATATTTGTGAATGATCTTGTATATTGCTTGTGTACACAAAAATTATTTATAAGCAGTTGTTATATCATATTTGTTTTATTTCCTCTCCCCTCCCCCTCTAAAAAAATTAAGGGGCCCAAAAATAAAACCTTGCACAGGGCCCATGAAAAGCTAGTTATGGTGCATGTAACAGCTCAAATTTCAAATTTTTGGCAGTTACTTTGATTTTTACATTCATTAAATGTTTTGCTTATTTTTAGATCTCACTAATATTATCTTGCTAGCTATAGTTTTCAATTAACAAGTATTATTTACTTTCAGTTAATTGATAAATAATTTAGGATTGATGTGTTTTAATCTGGCATAATGTAATATATGAAAAATAGTCCCTCTCCCCTTTTTTATCTGTCCGGTTATAATGAAGTTCACATATAGAAAATGTTTTTGACTCTCCCTTCAACTTTCGTTATATATGGGTTCGGCTGTATTATTATTAAAGTCTCTCTTATTTGTGATATGAAAAGGAAAATGGTAAGATACCAGTCCTCTGTACTTGTCAATTATATTCGCAATTTCTGTTTCCTTGAATCATTTTAAACAAAACTACCCAGCAGTTTGAACCATTTTTTAATGCAATTGTGATGATAAATATTCAAATATTGTCAGTGAGTAATAATGCTTGATACAAGTAAATGCATTAATTCATAATTTAAATGACATTTTAGAAGGCATTCTATAATGTCTAGTACAGAACTATTACTATTCCCTTTTATGTCTGTATTTTCTGGACAGAGTCATATATATTATGTCCAAATTTTCTAATATGCACTCTTTCCCCTAGTACTTGGCAGTCTCAATTACAAGTTTTGTCATGCTATTTTTGGGCACAAATAAGTTTTTCAAGGTTTTGTGTGCATGGTGTGCTTTAGGGGTCTTGAAGGCATTTAAAATAGTCCAAGAGCCAGACTAGAATGTATTTACCCGAACAGTACAAAAGCTCAGTGAATATTTTTTGCTTATATGTGACATAAGTGTCTCAGAAAATTAAGTTTTGCAAAATTTACTGGCTGTGTGGTGACATCATTAATATGGCTGGTACACTATCATGTAGTTTGCCACATCTAAATGTGCATAACTTCTTACCCATTTATGCTACGGAAATGAATTTTTTTCTGAATGATTTAAATTTAATGACAAATACTTTTTGTAATTACATATTTGTTAACTCTGTTAGTTTTGGGGATAATTTAATTTAAACATACAGTATAAAACCAATGTTTGTATTGTGACATTGAACCATGATTCACTCAAAAACTTATGACTTTCAAAAGTATACTCAAGAACGAAAAAGTTGCCATTTTTAATGAGGATTCAGAAAATGTATAACAACATGGAGTTATCCCAATGCTTAGGGAATTATGAGTGAAATCTCATTATACGTAAAAAAAGACTTTTTTTTTTTTGGTTGAATTATTTTTAACAAATGTTTTTTTAAATCATCAGCAAAACAAAAAAAAACTGTCCTCTGAGAAGTGTTAACAAATAAATTTCATTGGATGACTTTTTCACCTTCATTGGAACTGCTGTCATCACTATGAAAATCACTTTCCTTGTCCTCTTCTGTGGCTGTTTCAAGACTTTCTGGGACCATCGTACCATTTTATGTGGCACCTGCCATTTTTTTTTAGTACCAGCCATGTTCAGGAGGATCAAGCCCATCGTCAGGTTTCCTTCAGTGTGCTCATTTCCACAGCCATGACAGCGAATTGCTTCTTTTAATCTTTTGGATCAGAGTAGGTTTAGATGGTGGCAACATTGTTGGACCAATCCTTTAACTTTGGAGAATGCCTTAGACTGAATCTTAGGTGTTGTTTCCTTCATAAATAGACTGCATCTTGCTTCACTCGCAAAGGAATATCTAGGGTGGCCATACATGGAACAGACAAATTTCTCCAACCCAACTGTCTTTTCTTCGGTTATAGTTAAAGACTCACCCAGCTGGCTGAGAATTTCTTGGAATCCATGCCTCTTTTTCACAATTTCACCAAGGGTTTAAGTTTTCCCTGTCTTACAAATGCAGCTGTGAAATCAGACCCTGTAAAAGCATGGTAGCCAGGCAAGGCCTCTACGAGATTGTGTCTGAACTCCTCTGTAATACAAGTAACATTGATCGTCCTTCTGCTGTTGTTAGAAGACATGCCAATCAAACCAAATCTGTGAGTGTTTTTGATATGGTAAATTAACAGAATCAACAAATTAGTGTCATTTTCTTTAACCAGGATATTCTTTGTGTGATTCCTACCATGTGTTGTATGTCCCTAATAATCCTTCTGGTCTGCCTCTTGATATAGCCTTTTCTCTATGGTCTCTGCAGCACATGCTACTGGTGCATAGAAAAGCGTGGCAATTAGTTGTGCAATCGTGAAAATGTTTATTATTATTTATTTAAAATGAAGCGTTCTTCAGGCCAACCTTCTTCATCTAAAAAAGTGTTTCCTAGAAACTTGCGACAGAGGCTGGCCTTGTTTTTAAAAGTCTCAGGTTACTGTGAACCATGTGTTTTGCATTTGTAGATGTGATTTTAATATTGCTCGTGGTGGGCGTCAGTGAGAATGTACCAACTGAGTGTGTCGCACTCAGTGTGATGCCTTGTGCGGAGGGCCCTGGGTCCTCTGCATAGGGCATCACTTGGCCCTTCGTTCTTTGCGTTTGATGGTATATTTGTAAATATACTTGTATATGTTTTTAAATATATAATTCAAGAATAATTGGGAGTGCACTATAATGTGTTGGAGATATTATTATCACTTCTCAATATTTTTGGGAGATGTTTACTCTGGGGTATTTTCATTTGCGTCTTCAATATTTTGAGCCAGCCCCATAAAGAAATTCTGTGTGTGCTACTGGTGGGCAGGACGACTGCCAAATGCACACAGAATCAAAGAAGCATCAACATTCCAAGGGATGATTTTTCTTCACGTCTGGAGATAATCTTTCATGTTTTTTCTGTTAGTATTTTTAATTTTTCCACTAGCAAATATTTGTTTGTTATATTATTATTTTTTTAATAGTTGTCACAGATTGAAATTTGTTGCTGTGTTAAATACCCAAATTTACTGCTGCAGACTGAATTACAGAAAATTACGGAAAACAATTTTTTGGTTTCTGAAAATTACTTTCAGAGGTTGGCATCTATGGATCATGTTATCGTTAAGTCTTGTCATTTTTCTGATCCACGAGTTCTTTTTATTATCTTTCTTGGTTACACCAAGCATGTATCCCTCCCTGCTTCTTTAGTTATCCGCAGACTTTTTTTTTTTTTTAAGTTAAGGTTCATGTCTGTGCTCTGTATGCAAATCTTGAATGTGGTCTGCATTGATTAAAGAATTTTTTTTTGAGTCACAATAGTAAACTGTTCTTGAAAATTGTACTATTTCTTCCAAATGCACTCCAGCCAAGTTTTATACACCTATTAATTTTTTCTTCAGTGTGGCCCTTGCTTGATATCTATTGTCCAGGGTAAACATGGGCGTCAGTTACTTCTAACTTTGCCCGACCAGCCTTTTTCGCCAGTTCTTGTAAAAGCATTGAACATCAATTTTGTTTTCTGTAAGTTCATCTTTAATTCCATTTCTTTCATCTTTTCAGCAAGTTCCTGGATAATACTATGAGTTGTGAGGGGCTATTTGTAGAAATGATGGTGGCATCAGCAAAAGAAGATGATTTAAACTATCTTCATTGATTTATATCCCCTTGTCTTTCAATTTCAGTGATTGAAAGACATTCTGCAGTATGGCACTGAAGAACCTGGGAGATACAGTGTAGACTTGTCTCACTCCCTTTCCAATTTTCATACACCTTCCCATGTATACTGAGTTAGCTTTGCATTAGGAACACCTACCTAATAATGCATTAGTCCACCTTTCTGTGCAATCACGGCTTAGGAACAGATTCTACATGGTGTTGAACATCTTCCACATGTAGCTTGATCCATGTCCGCTGCAGCAACTCCATCAGTTCAAGCTCATTCCATGGAGGAGGATCAGCAGTTCTCACACCCCGTTCTATGTAACATATCCCACAAATGTTTAATTGGGTAACAGTCAGGGGAGTTTGGGTGCCAAAATAATGTGACAAATTCATTGTTGTATTCCTCCAACCCTCTCAGTAGTTATACGAGCTCGATGACATGGTGTGTTGTTCTGTTGAAAGATGGCACTGTGGTCTGAGTAAACCTCTTGCAGATGTGGATGAAAATAGTACGCTAACAGGTCCCTGCATTGAGATGATAAGCAACAGACCTACGGCTTGCCAGGGAAAAGCTCCCCAGACCACACCACCACCACTTGCCTTTGAAACTCCACCTGTGCGACCAAGGGATAGGGTTTCATGCTATTTATGCCATATGCAAATCTGGCCTTCAGCATGGTTCAACAGGAAATGGAACTCACCACTCCAGACAACCTTCTTCTTATTTGTTGAGGGTCCATTGCTGACATTCCTTGACCCATGCAAGGTGTTTGCAATGACTGGGTGTCCTCATTGGCCTCCAGCTGTGGAACCCCAGGAGAAGCAAAGGTACAGTGCAACGTGCATGTGGACATAGGTCGAAGTGTACCGCCGTTGTACTGGTGACTGTTGTATGTCATTACTGAGATACCAGTCGTGACACCCAATGCTCACATCTAGGATCAACTGCGTGTTACTGACCAATGTGATTCCTTCTGTTGGATGTTTGTGCGTGCATGGTTAATCCAGTCTTGGTACACACCCTTGATACAGTAGTATGAGAGTGCAGCTGTTTCTGAAATACTGGCACCTGCTCTCTGTGCCCCAACTGTCTGGCAATGGCCAAATTGGCTTAAGTCGCTACATTTCCCATTACTGGCAAATGCTTACTGATCAGATACAGAGGATAAGTGGGCGCAATTTATAGTAGCCGCATGTAACAATAGCATGTATGTGTGATATTCATTATCGCTCCAAACATGTAAAATGGAAGGTGTTCCTTAATGCAAAGAAGCTAATTCAGTGTATAAACTGTCAAATTACTTACTTTTAAATGGCAGTTTAAAGCATTCTGTATCCATGTTTAGAGATGGAACTTATGGATAATTTTCCATCTTCAATCTATGTACTTTTTGCTGCAATTGATATGTTGTAATATCCATCTGGAAATATTTACCCTGTCCAGTTGACATAGTTATGCACTTGGTTCTTGGAGCTCTTGTGAATGTATGGTTAAACCCACACATAATAAGCTTGCATAATATGAAGTTGAAATTCCACATAAACTGAAGTTTTTATAGATCCCTTGAACTTCATAATATTCTACCTTGTTATTTTAACCACATGTTACTAACAATAATTTTTGAAGAAGTCACATACATTGAAGTTCAGCAAACAAAATAAGTCATTCTCACCGTGTTTTTAAAACTTTCGTTTTCACTGGAAAACAAGGAATTTATTACCCGTGATTATATAGTATATATGTGTATTGCAAATTTTTTGCAAAGACAATGAGGGGGAAAAAGTATGCAGGCAAACATGTTTTTGCCACAAACAATTAACCTGAATATTAGGTAGCAACTATTTTTCAATAGTACTTAAACTTATCGATGCATTTAAGACGGTTCCTCCTTATGTTATAGCAGCGTGAAAACAGGTTTTCAAAATGATTGTCATTCTCAGCACCATATTTTGACTGTTTCCTATGTAGTCATCTCTTCAAAATTGTGTCACCCAGAGTAGGAATCTAACCCACATCTCCTGATTTCTACACCACTCTGAAGTTAGGCAATTGCAGCTTAGGAATGTGAACAGCATCAGATTTCCGAACTGAAGCTTTTTCATAGCATCAATGTCCCTTTTCAGATCCAAGAGTGGATATTTCTGAGCAGCAGTTGTTTGAAATTTCTTTGTTCTAGGTGGTATGTATAACTGTAGTAAACTTGAACGTAAATGGGATGACGCAAGTTAATTCCTGCTCCCACACAGTGCAATTTTCAGTTTTTCTGAAGAGTAGCTACACGGGAAACAGTGAAATACACTGCTCTTGTGCTAAAAATTATGTTCATATGTGGCTGCCATGTACTGGAGGTATTGGGAATCATTTCTGTGTAAAAGATTCATTTTCTAATTATATCTGTAATTTCTACCACAAATATCAGTCATTTTTTGAAAACAGCTTTTGGTTCCTGTGTTCTTAGAAGTTCATCAAGAATTATATATGATGTACTTTTGTTCTAATTCTTTACCTTTGCCGAAATTTTATTTCTTGAGCAGTGGCAGTTTTGAATTTTGTGCTGTTTCAACATAAGAGTAGTTTTGCTACCACATTTAAGTTTCCTTTTTTTTAATGTATTATACTGTTTAACACATGTAGTGTCACCCTGAGTTTGAACAAACCAACTCTAAAAACTTCTTAGAAATAAGATTTCTTTTCACCTACACAACATTATTTAATTAAATGTGCCTTTCACATGAGGAAGGAAAAATTGTTTTTATAAAAACATTAGATTTAGATGTACTTTTTGATTTAATTTTATTGCATATTTTCTGAAACCATGGTTGAGAGAAAGAGGATTTTATGAAGTTGCTTGATAGAAACTTTTTATTTGTTGTAGTTTGGCATTTTTATACACTGAGTTATGGAGGAATGGAATGAAGGTAGATTATTATGTTGTCTTGTGTACTTAAATAAAGGATGTCATCCTTAATGTGTGTTATCTATTTTATTTTTGTTTATTATAAAAATATAAAAGATTCTTCTGTAACTGGCTTTTAGATTTTTTGTTTCGTATGGTACAAACTAACAATTGTTGTATAGATGATGCATAAATATCTTTACTGCATTAACTTTTTGTGGAATAACTTTTTTACGGGTCTTATAGAGGTTATTTTTCATGAAAAATAACCTCTGTAAGACCCGTAAAAAAGTTATTCCACAAAAAGTTAATGTAGTATATGGATCCTGCATGCCTGGATCCATATACATTAAAATGGATCCTGCAATGCCTGCAAGGGACAACGCAGGCTGGCGGTGGCTCTGTTATGGTGTGGGGTGTTTTCAGCTGGCAGTTAGTAGAACCCCTCGTACATCTGCAGACCTCTCTGACCAGTGGAGACTACGTAACCATCCTTGGGGAATAAACAAAGACATCGCTCTTTCCACATTTATCAACACATAGCAACCGAAAAATTGTTATCCAGGACCTCTGGGATCGTACCCTCGATATCTAGCTGAGTACGTTTGTTTACGCTACGATAGCCAACAATCAACGGCGCCATGTGTGTTTATCTGACAGCGTAAGGCAAACGCACTCAGCTAAATATCGAGCAATCTGGGGTACAACCCCAGCAGTGGCCAGATAACAATTTTTCGGTTGCTATGTGTTGATAAACGTGGAAAGAACGATGTCTTTGTTTATTCATTGACACTACATATTTAGAGGATTTTCACTATTGTTCTCGTCCTTTGGATTTATTTGCTATAATTAATATATAGCTTGTGACGTTCATGCCCACCAGATGGAGACGTCTCAGTTGCTGAACCCATCCTATGGATTTGTGATGTTAGAAGCTGACATAAACACACATAGTGTTGTTGATTGTTGCCACCGCAGCGTAAAGCAAACGCACTCTGCTAGATATTGAGAGATCTGGGGTACGATCCCAGCAGTGGGTGGATAACAATTTTTCGGTTGCTATGTGTTGATAAACGTGGAAAGAGCAATATCTTTGTTTATTCACTGACGCCATGTATTTACAGAATTTTCACCACCCTTGGGGATCACTTGCACCCGTTCATGTCATGCAACCACTCCGACGGATGCGACCTCTTTCAATGCGTCACTGCACACGTCCATGGTTGCTCGATTATGGCTGGAGGAACATTCCATGGAGTTTGGCATCCCTAATTGGCCCCCTCGTTCGTTGGATTTAAATACCATCGAACACATTTGGGATACTGTTCAATATGCCATCAGTCCTCCACCAGTGAATATTACGGAATTATGGAATGCTCTTTAGAAAGCATGGTATCCGCTGTCTCCACAGCGCTACAGAGAGCTCGTGGAGTCCATGCCCTATCACCCGATTGGGAGGAGGACCAACACAATATTACAGAGGTATTCTGGTTTATTTGGCACTTCAGTACACAGGGTGATTCAGCTACGCATATACAAACTTCTGGGAGGAGTAGGTTGCACAAAGACAAATCAGAAGCACATAGCAATGCAGGGTTGGAAACGCCATCTTCATGTGCTAGTGTACAGAGAGGACGAGAAATGAAAGAGCAGCACGTAAGAGAACAAAATGCTTTTTATTACTCGCAAGACATTTGCGAAATGCATTGAGGTAGGTGTTCAAAGTTGCGACTATGAGCTGTAACACGCGCTTGACATCGTCGGCGCATGGAATCACATACATTTTGGAAAATTCCTGGCATGTCTCGGACTTCTGAAGCAGCTACAGAGATGCGTGCTACAAGGTCCTCATCACTTTCAACAGGGGTGTCGTTTACCAGTCCTTTGATGTAACCCCAGAAGTAATCAAGGCATGTTAAGTCCGGCGATCTTGCAGGCTAATGAATGGGACCACAACGCCCGATCCACTGATGTCCAAATGTCATGTTTAAGTGATGATGAACGTCATTGCTGAAATGGGCGGGGGCCCCATTGTGCTGGAACCACATTGCACGGCGCAGCGACTGAGGGACCTGTTGTTCGTTCGATAGCTCTGGCAAGACATCCTCCAGAAATATCTGGTAACTCCTTCCGTCCAGACCAGGAGGCATGAGGTATGGGCCAATTAAGTGGTTCCCGACAATGCCGCCCCAAACATTAACAGCAAAACGGTTTTGTGCTGCACGTGGTCGTACAGCATGAGGGTTCTCCACCGCCCGTACATGCGCGTTATGTGCATTGAAGCAACCTTCCCATGTAAAGCACACTTTGTCTGTGAACAGCACATAGAAGCAGGAAATTGGGGGTTCTGACGGACTTTTCTGCAGCTACCATTGCGCAAATGGAATGCGCTGATGGTAATCCTCAGGGCTTAGTGTCTGAACTAACTGTACATGATATGGATGCAATTGGTCTTCGTGAAGAACCTTCCATACGGTGGATTGGGACAGACCGAGCTGATGGGCAATTGCTCGTGTGCTGGCACTTGGAGTGTCTGCTGCGTGACTTAACACATTCTCTTCGATGGCACGAGTGTGTACCCATTGTTCTCAACACCTGGCAGGCCCCTGGAAAAACCAGTGTCGCATAACCTCTGATGCAGCCGTGCAAACATTTGGTGGTTTGGCACTCGTCTAATCGGGTACCGTTCCTGGTACAGTGGCACGGCGGCTCGTCCGTTGCAGTCTGCTGCTCCGTATGTGAGGTGCATATCAGCCATTTCCGCGTTCGTGAACTCAGCCATCCTACTACCTCTGCGGGCGGTTTATAAATGACGGTATCCTGAAAGAACGTATGAGCAGTCTCGCGGCCGAACTATCTACTGCATGAAGATGGCATTTCCGACCCTGCATTGCTATGTGATTCCGATTTGTCTTTGTGCAACCTACCCCTCCCAGAAGTTTGCACACGCTTAGCTGAATCATCCTGTATGTCTTGCAATGGAGCATCATGAGATGTCTCTACCGGTCCCGGACGATTCGTCCAACGACGATTGGTCCAATGCCAATTCGTCCAAAGGGACAATTGGTCCAATGCCGATTCGTCCAATGGTACGATTGGTCCAACGCCGATTCGTCCAATGCTATCTTACCAACGGTAAACTTTTTTTATTTTCCAGAAAGGAATAATAATTTAAATTATTCTCTTTATATCATTTTAAAAGATAATTTCCGTATATTTAGTAATTGTAAATATTTTACATAAACCTGGTAAAAGGCACTCAATGGAGCATTTCTCAGCTGTTTGCAAAGCACCTAGGCCGCGGGCATTTTTTGAAGATTTTAATTTACAACCTAGATATTTGGTATTTGTAAATATGTTATAAAACTTAATAAAAGGCACTCATCGTACCATTACTCAGGTCTTTACAAGGCACCTAGGCTTCGGGCCTTTTTAAAAGATTTTAAGTCACAACCTAGATATTTGGTATTTGTAAACATTTTATAAACCCTTATAAAAAGCACTCAACGAATCATTTCTCAGCTATCTACCAGGCACCTAGGTCGCGGGCCTTTTTAAAAGATTTTAAGTTACAACCCAGATATTTGTAAACATTTTATAAAACTTTATAAAAAGCATTAATCGTATCATTTCTGAGGTCTTTGCAAGGCACCTAGGCCGCGGGCCATTTTAGATTTTAAGTAACAGCCTAGATGTTTGGTATTTGTAAACATTTTATAAAGCTTTATAAAAAGCACTCATTGTATCATTTCTGAGGTATTTTCTAGGCACCTAGGCCGCGGGCCTATGAATTAATATTTCGTGCTTAAGTGAAAGCGCAATATTATTAACTTGATTTAATATGTAAACGTTATGAATATGACATCGGTAGAATAAAAAGGCCTAGGCCTAGAGCCTATGAATTAACATTTCGTGCCTAAGTAAAAGCTCAATATTATTAACTTGATTTGATATGTAAACATGAATCTGACATCGGTAGAATTAAAACTGTTAAAAAAGCCTAGGCCTAGGGCCTATGAATTAATATTTCGTGTTTAAATAAAAGCGCGATATTATTAACTTGATTTAATATGTAAACGTTATGAATATGACATCACTGGAATAAAAACTGTTGAAAAGGCCTCTGTCCAAACCCCGACCAGTTGTTTCCATTGGGCAGTTGGCGGAAAACCCTCACTGCATTCTACAAACAGAAACGGAACACTGGTATTTTATATTATTTCATGCAAAAGAGAAACATTGAAGTTGATAGAACGGCTCGTACATCAGTAACTTCATACGGCAGCAAGGAAAGTATAACAAAAAAAACGCAATTTCAAAAAAAAAAAAAAAAAAAGAAAAGAAATCTCGAACCACAATATTACGCATGAAATGTAACATTATCTCTTTTATAACTTCGAGATAGAATCAGAACAGATGAGACTTTTATAGCACGAGTAGCACTTCGGACAGATAGGACGGAATTGGACCAATCATCCATTGGGCGAATCGGCATTAGACCAATCGTCGTTGGACGAATCGTACCAGACTCATATATATAATACTAAAAAAGTAAGCAACGAGCAAGTAATTAAAACAATTAAAAAAAAAAGGAAGAATTTTTAACCCAATAAAACCGAGAACGAAGCTGAGAAACAAAACAAAAAACCTACTCTCGCAGCAAATAAGCCCTGGAGCAAGCTGAAAACAAAACCAATTCTACAGAAAATAGGGATTATAGATCAATGACTGATTCTCTTATGGACTAGCATGAAGAGAATCCCTCGCGTATCTACACAGACCAGAAAAGTTTGGGTTTCTGCTAATTTCAAAGTGGTTTCTTGTTTGGGGCTTCTAGTTAGTTTTTCAGATATATATATACTGTATATATATATACAATATATACAAAATATAATACCCAATTTATACACTACTTTTCAACACATTCACTAGAAGGGTGTAAATCACGAGGATGCTTGTCAACACCTATCCATACTCTTGTGTTGAGTCTCTAGTTTGGTGTGTCATATCCATCAATACTCTTGCACCAATTCTGGTAAGCCATATGCAGCACTTTCTTGGGCAAACTTAATGCAAATACCTCTCTAGTGAAGAACAGCACACCATTTTCTTCTAGTGGCTACTCATAATAAGCACATGGTTCATACGCTTTTTCAATCACAAAATTCCAGGACTTTTGGATTTTTTTCCCCATGACATACGATCCAAACGTTCTTACTTTGAGTTTCTGGTTAGCTGCAGCGGACATCGGTTTTAACATTGTGCATTAAGTTTGTCCAAGCATGTAGGAAGTTGTTTGTTGTAGGTTACAGGTTGAGCAGACCTATGGTTTTATTATAGCAGACATATAGTGAAACCATAGGTCTACTCAACCTGTAACCTACAAAAAAACAACTTCCTACATGCTTGAGCAAACTTAATGCAGAATGTTAAAACCGATGTCCGCTGCAGCTAATCAGAATCACAGATTATTACTGAAATACCAAAACTGTCACGGAAAATGTGGTCAGGATTAATATCTACTAAACTTTTATATACGGTATACTCAGTGGTGGTTCTAGCCCTTGCGGGGCCCCAGGCAATGGCTCTTCACGGGGCCCTTCGCAAACGCAATAACCTGAAACCATCGTAATAACCCCTTTTATATACATTTATATATACGTAAAAATTACAAGTTGCTTACTCTGACCGTAAACCAGTCGTTCACTTTTTTTTTTTTCTCACACAAACCCTCACTTGGGGTGAATGTAATCCCAAAGCAATTTTTTTATCGGAAATTGTGGTACTGATTTATATGAAATAAACACGATGTAATACAATATAGTGTTTATTAATATAATTAGAAATCCAAATTATTACCTATTCCAAAATGACCAGTTACTAAATAAAAAGAATAGCTGTATAATTATAAGACAAGCCTATTATTTAAAAAGAATTCTGCAAATTTTCTTGTGGCTGAAGTCTTCAATCAAATCACTACAGTCCAGAGTAGATGCCACGTCGTTTTCTATGGACAGAAGAGCGAGAGCTGACAGCCGATCTTCTGTCCATAGAAGATCGGCTGTTAGCTCTCGCGCTCTCTATAAGCTGAAGCTCATCAAGACCTACCTCTCGGTAGACGAAATATTAAAATTCGTCATTTATTTGTATATGATCATGAACTACAACTACAATATTTTAGGTGACGCCAGGCAAAAACTACAAATTGATTTGCGGCGGTGCGGGGCCCTGGGTGGTTGCCCGGTATGCCCATACCTGGGGCCGCCACTGAGTATGCTACACTGATTTTGAGAAAAAAATATTTTCTCTTTTTCTATTATTGAAGCAAATTACAGAATAAAAAACAACAACATAAAATTAAAAAATACATAGGTATGTGGCATTACTTTTGAAATGCTTTCATATACCACACAACCAATACATAAAATACTATTTATATTTAATTATTTTGAAAAAATGCTTACATTAGACATTTAAGGGTAAGGAAAGGTGAAATATTTGGAACTTTTTCAAAGGACCAAAGGAATTGTCATTTCTTAAACACATAATCATGGGGGCAAGTATTAGTGTTACATTTTATTTAGGGAAGGAAGTTTCAACGTAATATTGATGTGGTAGCTATGTTTTAAATTTGTACTTGCCTGCAAACAAATTATGCACAAAAATTTCCAACGTAAAATGAAAGAGAATAACAGGAAAACCTCAAGTCCAAGGGCTGTGTACAACTACATTCATAAGTGATCAAGGCAATTTAACTGGGCATGATTAGAAAACTAATTATAGAAGATGCAAAGTGATTACTTAGCTCAGAAAATACTAAGAACTAGATTTAATTTAGGATATTAGAAAGCAATCTGATTTTATGGCAAATTTTTATATAAAGTATTTATTAGGAAATTTCAGTAAAATTTAAAAGTAACCCACACACACACACACACACACAAAAAAAAAAAAAAAAAAAATCAGCTATTTACTTCCACCAGTGGCTGAAAAGTATGTTACGAAAATTAACAAATGGCACAAAAAATGTTTCCCATAGCAGAAGGAAGGTATTAGAGATAAAAATATTTTCAAATCGGACAGTTAAAAGAAGAGATATAGAAGGAAATATTATACACTATCTACCAACAAGTAATTGGACACCTGTGATAGCAAAGAAAAACGAAGTTTATGCACCTTCAATAGTTGGTGAAGCCTCCACGAACGGCGATTACAGCTGCGACCCTCCGGAGCATACTCTCAACCAGGCGTTGTACGACGGCTAGCGGTATTTTCTTCCACTCGGCTTGGAGAAGACAGGTCAGTTCCTTCACCGATTTCTGACGGCGGGGGCACCCCTTAAGTTGACGCTTCAACTCGTCCCAGAGGTGCTCGATAGGGTTAAGGTCTGGGCTCTGCGCAGGCCAGTCCATTCGATTAACCCCATTGTCTCCATACCGAGCCATGGTGGACCTCGCAACATGACAGGTGGCATTGTCATCCTGAAAGTAACATGGGTCCACCCCGTAAAACTGCCACAGCGTAGGAAGCGCATGGTCATCCAAAATGGTGCAGTAGGTCTCGGCGTTGAGTCTACCAGGAATTGCAACCAAGGGTCCCGTGCCATAACAGGAGAAACACCACCATAGCATAATTCCACCGCCGCCGAACTTCACAGTTGGCACAATACATTCCCGCAGGAGGCGTTCTCCAGACAGACGCCAAACCCAGACCCTGCCATCCGAACGGTAGAGGGTGAACCTTGATTTGTCACTCCAGAGAACCTGTTTCCACTGTTCAACGGTCCACTGTCGACGTTCTTTGCACCACGTTAGCAGAGCAGCGCTATTGGACTTGGTGATCAAAGGCTTGTGGGCGGCAGCAGGTCCATGATAACCGAGCAGATGGGCTTCCTTACGGATGGTATTCATCGAAAGAACACTCCCGGATGCCTGTTGAAGCTCCTTCGCGGATGTGGCCCATCGATTTGGTGCGGTTCTTCTGAATTTCTCTGGCCAGCACCCGTCGGTCTCTAACTCCCAGTTTTGTGGGTCTGCCGGGTCGGGGCACATTCCGACAGTCACCTCTCATCTTCCACTTGCCAATCACGTAGGTCACTGTCGATTTTGGGTACTTCAACTCGCTGGATATGTCACGTATGGATCGGCCATTTCTGTGATACCCGACGATTACACCTTTCTCGAAATCAGAGAGCTCCGAACTGCGTGACATCTTGCATGCGACTGGTTGCGTTGTTGTTTCCCACACGATATTTAAAGGCGGTGGCCGTGACGTGTATCAGGACCGCAGATATCGTCGATTGCAGAGGTGTCCAATTACTTGTTGGTAGATTGTATATAACTGTATGCCTCTTAACAGAAGAATTTTGCATAATGGAAAAGTTGAAAACAGACGAAAAGCACTTTTCATAGCAAAAGCTATGCTAAGGGTAAAAAACTTTTTAAATACATCTCCCGGAAGCAGAGATAGAAAGAAAAATGTTTCGACCTTTACAACCTCTAGGGCGAAAGTTGTACATTATTTGAAGAAGATCTTCTTATTGTAGCAAAAATCTTAATCACTCTCCATCTTTATTATAGCGAATGGCATACGGGGGGGGGAGAGAAAGAAATTTCTCAATAGGGTTTTTAGAGGCAGAGAGAGGCTGCAAACGGAAGTACACAAACATCACCTAGTGGCAGAATTGTGAACCACAAACCACCTCAAATACAAAACCAAAAATGTTCCATAAGGTAAATGGTATCTGGTGTTAAAAGATTTTTTTAAATCGAACATTTAGAAGTACAGATATTAAGTAAAACAAATTAAATATTTGTGCCCCTAGCGGCAAAATTGTACATTATTTTGAGAAGAAAATACACACAGGGAGTTTTCATAGTTAGTAGTAACTGATCAGAATATTTTTGAATCCGGTTTTTAGTCCCACGGATATTGCTGTAAACGGAAATGTAAACTTACGCCCTCTACCCTCTATTGGCATACTTGTGCATTAAGAAATATTTGAAATTGTATGAGAAACATTTCACACCGAAAATGTTCTCCAACAAAGAAAGAATTTTTCAAATCAGACTCCTAGAATCAGAGATATGGACAAAAATAAGATATGTGTACGTCATGGTGGAAAAATTATGTACTATTTTAAGCAGGAAGTATTCTCAAAAAGTTTTCCGAGGTGAGTGGTATCGGTCCACGGAAAAAAAAATTCAATCTAGTTTCCAGCTCAGATTTCGTTGCAAATACATCAAAAGCAAACATAAGCACTTAAGCCCCCTGGAGGCCAAACCATTCTTTACCAAAACTGAGAAATTATGTGCAAAACATTTCCCCTGAATAGCTGTATCCGACGCAGGAAGAATTTTTCAAATCGGACTTTTAGAAGCGGAGTTATTGGGAAAACCGTGATTTACCTTTATGCTCCCTAGCGGAAAATTTATGCATTATTTGAAAAAGGGACTGTAACTAAAACAGTCTTCGATATACATGTCATCGAAATGAAAGAGACTTTTTTCAATTGCATATTTAGAAGCAAATATATGAAATAAAATGCTTTTTAAATTCGAGATCTCATTTGCGGCTTACGCCTTCTAGCGGCGAAGTTGTGCATCGGAAGAAAACAAGAACGCATGGATCATCATTCTCACATTTTAAGCTTCCCAATACAAAACGAATTTTACAACTCGAACTAATAATTGCAGAGGTATGGTCTCCCCGGCTGGACAGACAAAGTGATAACATAAGCAGGACGCAAAAGATGCTAATAACGCAGTTTCAGTTCTCCTAACAGACAAGAAAACCAACAGCCCCCCTCCCCTCAGCATTTTGCAGGGGTTGGGAGGGAAATTTGTCAGACATAAGTTATGTCAGAAGAAAAATCCTCAACTACAAAACATCGCGCAGGAACAAAAAGGCAGGAATGGATAAAATTCCAGGACATGTAACAGAATTTTAGGACATTTCCAGAACAAAATGGAATTCCAGGACGCGTACGAACCATGTAAGCATTCATTGTTACGCAACAACTGTTAGCAGTGACAGTGCATCCCGTGTCTGGAAATTCCATCAAAACAAGTTAAGATGATCATTTTCAGCAGACATCACACCGAGGATGCCCACTTGCTGGGATGTAATGGTGACCAAAGTTTCGTCCCGGTACAGCCTGCTATAAAAACTGGTATCTATTTTGCATACAATGTTGCAGTAATACACTGCCGGACAATTGCTAAGGACGGATGACAATAGCAACGATAGCAACCATAAAATTGAATTCAGGAAAATGTGGAAATTAGCATAAGTGCGGGATACAGTAAGGCGTGTTGTGCGTATGCAAATTTTGGATTGCCGAACTTGTTCGTGACGTCATAGCGCTGATAAGAGATATAAAGGATTTGACGCGTATTGACCGTTGTTGTTCAAACGCAAAGTTAAAAGGGAAAGAATCAATTGACGAACTTGCAATTTTCAGTATGTCTTCCCTACATCACCTAGATGATTTTACGCGTGGCCGTATTATTGGCAAGATTGAAGAAGGGCGAAAAATAACCGATGTTCCCAGGGAGTTCGACGTCAGCCACAGTGTTGTTTCAAGGCTTTGGAAATCATTTCAAACAAATGGAGAGTGTAGCAAACGTCACGGGGGAGGTCGTGTTTGCAGTACGACACCTGCAGAAGATCGCTACATAGTGCTATCAACAAAAAGACACCGGCGCAGCACAGATAGTGAGGTAGCAAATCAGTTTATGGCTGCTACTGGCAAGCGGATCTCCCGAAAAACTGTCGCCAGACGTTTGCACGAAGGAGAACTATACGCCCGCCATCCTGTTGTGTGCATCCCATTGTCCAGACGTCACCGTACCGCCCGTTTGCAATGGTGCCATCAACATCGCAATTGGACTGATAACGACTGTTCTGCTGTCCTCTTCTCAGATGAGAGTAGATACAGTCTATCGTCTGATTGTCAACGACAACTGATCTGGCGTGATAGTGGCACTGCATATTGTCCAGCAAACATACAGGAAAAGGACCGATATCCGACATGTAGTGTCATGGTATGGGCTGGCATCATGATCAATGGCCGTACGTCCCTCTATGTGCTTCCAACTGGGACTATGACTGGCCAACGATACATTAATGATGTTCTGCTACCTCATGTTCGCATGTTCCGCGGTGTTGTAGGTGATAGATTCATTTTCATGGACGACAACGCCACATGTCATCGAACAGTCGCTGTCCAGGAGTGTCTTGAGAGCGAGGATATTCAACGCCTCGTATGGCCAGCACGTTCTCCAGATCTGAATCCCATTGAAAATGTGTGGGATGCTTTGGGGAGGAGTCTTGCTGGTCGCTAATGCCTTCCAATAAACAAGGACACCCTCATCCGTGCACTGACAGAGGAATGGGATAAATTATCCCAACAGCTGCTTGATAATGTTGTGCAAAGCATGACACGACGTGTGGAATCTTGCATCGCCCTCCATGGTGGCCATATCCCGTACTGACATCTTACGCCGGAACGCCTGCGGACGGTAATTGCATTTTTTTCACGTTTACATATTCTGCACAAAATGGCTTGTTTGTCCCTTGAACGCGTTCCAAAGCCTTCTGGATTTCAGAGCACAATAAATTGTCTTTCTTGTAATGTCCTGGCATTCAGACATTATTTTATTTCACTTGGCATCCAACCACACTTACTTTTTTATGCGCTATATAGCCGTTTATGATCCGTCCTTAGCAATTGTCCAGCAGTGTACGAGACTATCCATCATTCTCATTCCTTTGTTTTTTTAACATATTCACTTTGCTGTGCTGTAAAACTTCACCTAAATGTAATAGATACTATTTACTGTGTGGCATACCAAGTTGAAATACAGTGCATCATAAAGTTATATGCCTCTCAACCTGAATTGTTTCTTCAGTTCCTTTCCCCCACCCCTCTTGCACACCTCCATCAGCAGCTTACTTTGCACATGTGCTTTCATGTTATGTGTGAACCGTTGTTTGTTCTACAACTCTCTCAAAAAGAGGACGAATCCCGAGAACTCCAAACAAAGATGTAAAATCGTTTCCAGAGTAATACAAACAATTTCATAAACAACAGATTGCAAGGAGAGTGGCCTGCAATGCTGCTGAAGCAGGGCAGTGAGTAGTCAATTCTCTTCACTCATTAATGGTTGCTGAAAACCAGGAAAGGGACTGACTCAACACTTCCCCAAAAATACTAATGAAAACAGAAATGATTTTAACTTCTAATTTAATATAAAAGACGATTATTGATGATAACTTTTGCTGAAATTAATGAGCCTAGGGTTACACTGCAACAACTCAGCTGGAATCTTTGCACACATCTTCCGGCTGCATAACGTTCTCATTTAAGTACATTACTATCGATACATATGCGATACACTTCCTATACACAGTCATATCAGAATAATATGACCACTTACCTAACACTAGGAATGATCACCCTTGACACAGAGCGGCGAAATAGCGTGACATGGACGTCATGGCATAGCATGACGCTGGAAGGTTTCCCGATGCACATGTGCCCATTCAGACTGCAGCACAGCACCAAGGTCCTGGAGAAGACATGGTTGTGGGTTGGCGCATCGAACCTATTGATCCAAATAGTCCCAGAAGTGCTCTATGGAATTGAGGTCGGGCGATTTCAATGGCCAAAGGAGTACGGAAACATTGCTGTCGTGTTCTTGGAACCATTCACGCACCCCGTTAGCGACATGAGAAGGTGCATTGTCCTGTTGTTAGACACATCACCACCGGGGTAAACGTCCAACATGAAGGGATGCAAGTGGTCAAAGAGGATGGATAGGTAGCCATTGGCGTTCAGGGACCCATCTAGTGGTACCAGCCGTCCCAGCACATACCAGAAAAACCTCCCCCAGACATGCACACTGACACTGCCAGCCTGTACTTGACAGATAATCATGTCCAGGTGTTGGTTTTCATGTGTCTGATGCCGTATCCACCACTGCCTGTCACTTCTGTTAAGTAGAAACCTCGATTCGTCGGAGAAGGCAACCTTGTCTGAAGATGGACATTGAAAGGTTGCCTTCTCCACTTTTCCACTGTCCAAAGATGGTAGTCCCATGTGAACTTCTGCATCATTGCTGATGGACCTAGGTTAACATGGATGCCGTGATGCAGCGTCGACTCCAGAGATCCATGCGTAACAGGGTTCATTCTACTGTTATCGGAGACACGTACCTGGGTGCCCAGTGTTCATTTGCATGGCCAATTGTTGCACTGTTGCACGTCGATTGCCCTTTACCAGTAGATGGAGGTGACGTCCTCTACGGTCGATGGCCTTTGGGGCTCCACAGTTATGACGTCGGGAGGTAATCAGCGTGCCAGTGGTCCATTCTTGGTGCACCCTTACTACAGCACCTCGCGAACATCCCACGAAGTTTGATGTTTCTGAGAAGCTTCCACCCGTGACGCGGTAGCCAATGATCTTTCCTTTTTTAATGTTCGTGAATCACTACCTCTCCTCATCGTCCTCATATGACCCACTATGGCTCATCTGATCTGGCCGGCCGCTTATATCTCCGTGTGGTAGACCTTGTCATGTGCACTCTGTGACATGCCTAGGCGGGTACACTGTGATTCCCGGGTTGTTGTTTTTTTTTTTTTTGATTGGAGGTTTAACGACCACCGTGAGCAACTCAATGGGCTATAAGCAGTCGCCCGTCCCTAATTTAGGGTCACTGGTTCCAGGGAAGGGAGAGAGCCAGTGCCGTAAGACAAACACAACATCCATGCCTCACCGGGATTCGAACCCGGACCCCTTCGGACGAATGATCAGAGGCCAACGCTTTAGACCACTGCGCCACCGGGGCGGATTCCCGGGTTGGTCATATTATTCTGATACGACTGTGTATGCTTGCTGATGGAATTATATTACAGTCAAACCAATTTATATTAAACACAGATACACTGAATTAAATTATTCCTTTTACTGAACTCGAAAATTACCATCAAAATTACATTAGAATTATAGGAAGAAGAATGGTTATATCGTACAGAATATAGTCATAATGTACATGTCGAACATTTCATTCTCACAAACCAATCACAAGATCAGGTCCTCAACTGTAGCACCCCACTTCAGTCTTCTAAACAATGTTGAAAGAGCTAATTCAGTGTAGTGCACAAATGTTTTAACCCTTTAATGACCTAGGCCCTGAAACTGTCCATCACTCCTTTCAAAAATTCTCTCTTCCCCTTTACAAGTTAACAAAAGAAGGATTAGTGCTGTTACCACTTGAAACTTCTAATTTGTAATCTTGATGTGAATTGACCTTCAGACCTTTTCGGGGGGGGGGGGGGGGTAAGGGGTCACTGCATTCTTTCACGGAGAAGGCATTCAGTGTCATCAGAGTAAATGCGAGGGGGCCGCCCCGGTGGCGCAGTGGTCTAAGCGATGGCCTCTGATCATTCGTCCGAAAGGGGTCCGGGTTCGAATCCCGTGAGGCATGGATATTGTGTTTGTCTTATGGCACTGGCTCTCTCCCTTCACTGGAACCAGTGACCCTAAATTAGGGACGGGCGACTGCTTATAGCCCATTGAGTTGCTCACGGTGGTCGTTAAACCTCCACACAAAAAAAAAAAAAAAAAAAAAATACGAGGGTTGTACTGAAAGTAATGCAAAAGTGGGCTAACTCTTTTATTAACTGACAGAAGTCATTCAAATTGCACATGTTGGTAGAGTAACTCTTTCTCTATACAAAGGTACTACTCAACATAGTCTCCATCACAAGTGATGCATTTGCGCCATCGTTGAACACAGTAGAGATGAACCCGGCCTCGGAATTACACGCCTTGAATTTCATTACTGTAATTAATTCAACACGTGTGATTCCGAGCCCGGTTGAATTTCATTGTGGATTTGTTACCATGTGGAAGGATTTTCAATTTCCTAAGCTAGCTGCCATTGCAAGAGAAATTTTGCTTAGTAAGACTTGCATTATGCATTGTCCAAAGCTATGGCCCAAGCAAGGATTAGTTTAAGGAGGTCTGGTATCGAAAAACTGGGAAAAAATCATTCCCATTTTTTGCATTTTATTAAAAATCAAAAATCTTATCTTTAATACGATGTATTAATTTCCAAAATTGTGCAGTTAGAAGTATTGTTATTTATTTTTTTAAATTTCTTCACTCCCGCAATTTTTGGAGTGACGTTGGTTTTTAGTGCAGTAGGTCGAGCTTTAGAGAAAAGAAGATCAAGTTGAAGCGCTGAGGCATTAGATGCAATTCTCTCTCTCTCTCTCTCTCTTTTCATGATGAACTTGATCTGGAAACTGCACACACAGATGATAATATTGTGATTATTATACTATTAAGCGCAAAGCTTTGTTAATGTTACAAAATGCAGAATAATCTGGTTTAGAATGCTTTTACGTTTGTTTGTTTTTTTAATTTTGGAAATTTCCCTACATGCTTTTTTTTATATTCTACTACATCACTCTAAACTACTTTTACCAATTAGCAAATAAGTAAATTATATTGCAAAGATTAGTTTTCTAGAGTCAAAATCTCAAACACTTGCAACTGTCTGTACGGCGTTGTACGTTTTATAATGTAATTTATTCAAAATAAAAGTAAATTTAGAAATCAAAAAGAAATACCGAATGGAATTCCTCGTTTCTAAACGATTTTCTTTTCTTCAGCTTTTACCAAAATTACTGATTCCCCCGATACGGCCGAAGGGCACGTTGGTTATGTATTTACGCTGCCGAAAAGTGAAAAAAGAACACCAAGAAGGAATTGGCGGACGATCATGAAATTTACATATGTTAATGGGGTCGAGTTTACGTAGGTGTGATGTTAATTTCGGGACCAACCGGTGAGCGCTTACGCCACAGCATGGCATAATATGCAAATTATCGTCGGTGGTATTTAAGGAGTACGGCGAAGTGAATGTAATCAGTTGTAGGCATACGGACACGTGCGAAGACCCTGAAGAAGCTGCAATGCCTGGACATGAAAGACGTGTACGATTTCAGCAGTTATCGGACTTTGAGCGAGGTCGTCTAGTCGGACTCCGCGAGGCCGGGTGGTCGTATCGTCATATTGCGGAGCGAATTGGACGGGAAGTATCGGTGGTGGTACGATGCTGGCGTAGATGGTGCGAGGAACATTCCCACACGAGAAGACGTGGAACCGGGAGTCAGAGACGGACTGATGAGCGGACCGATCGACGCATAAGAAGAGCGGCGTTGTCAAGCAGAACATCCACTGCGACGCAAATCCGAGCTGCCGTTGCACCTGAGGTGACTGTGCGAACAATCCGCAACCGTCTACTGGATGCAGGATTACGTGCACGTGTGTCTCTGGCATGTGTACCTCTGACACCAGCCCACCGTCAGGAACGGCTGCAGTGGTGCCGCCAACGTCTGCGCTGGGGAACGCAATGGCGATCTGTCTTGTTCAGCGATGAAAGCAGATTCTGCTTGGGAGCCTCCGATGGCCGTATGCGTGTTCGCAGACGCACAGGGGAGCATCTCCACCCTTCTTGCATCCGCCAGCGACACACAGGGCCTACACATGGTCTCCTGGTGTGGGGAGCGATCAGCTATCACTCCCGTACACTAGTGTTTGTACCGGGTACGTTAAACAGCACCTCCTACATCAACAACATCATTCAGCCCGTTGTTGTGCCATTTGTAAGGTCGGTCCATCGTGGTGTTTTCCAGCAAGATAACCCAGAATTGCACAGTGTGACGCAGTTCATGGCGGTTCAACCTCGTACTAACCATGTTACATGGAAATGTTATTTTTCAGTTTACCAGCAAATACAGCTGTATTTTGCCATAATGTCTTGATCACGTTATCCTCTGTATTCCGTTATTATGCTGTATAAATTTCGTTGGTATCAGACGTCTCCTTCTTGGTGTTCTTTTTTCACTTTCCGCCAGTGAATTTTCAAATCCACATTTTAGAACATTTGGCTCTATGCGTAGTATTCCTAAAAACATATTAATATTGTGAAATGGATTAACTGAACTAAACTTTTTCAACTAATGATTTTTAAACTAATCTTTGCTTGGGTGGAGTATGAAATCTTTGGCCAGTGTATAATGCATAAATGCAAGCCTTGATAAGCAAAATTTCCCAAGAATCCCGGCTCAGCAAACACATGTAATCAAAGAAAGCGGGCCGGGCCTGTGCTCCTAAAATTGAGCCCGAACTCATATATAGAACACAACTCTCGAATCCTATCTGAAAAAATTCAGGTTTGGACTGTTGTACCCACTTCTTCACAGCCACTTTCACCTCGCCTGTGTCATCAAATCGTTGTCCCTAGGAGATTGTCGTTCATTGGACCGAACAGGTGGAAGTCAGAGGGTGCCAGATCTGGGCTGTATGGTAGAGGGGGGGGGATATCACTGGCCAGCCTGATATGTCGCCAAAGATGTGTGTGGTCTCGCATTGTCATGGTGAATGTAGATCCTTTTCGGATTCTTGTTCGGTTTCTTCCTCCTTATGGCTTCTCTGAGCTTCCTGAGTGTCTCAATGTACTGCTCGCTGGTCACGGTACGGCCACGTTCCAGAAATAAAGAAGAATGACACCCCTGTTGTCCCAAAAAACAGTTACCCTGACTTTCTGTGCTGATTGCTGGCTCTTGAACTTCTTAGGCCTTGGTGAAGAGGTGTAACACCATTCCATGGATGGATTCTTCATTTCCAGATCATAAAGATACGTCCACGTTTCATCTCCTGTCACCAGATAAAAAAAAGTGTCTTCATTGGCTTCAAATGCTTCTAGCAGATCAGAACAGACTTCCACATTTCTTTCCTTCAGATCGGGTGTCAACTGCCGAGGTACCCACTCTGCACACACTTTCTTACCCTAAGACTTCCACCATCTTCTGTATGGCACTATGACCACAGTCTAGTTGTGCAACAAGCTCACGGATTGTGACTTGTCTCTCCACGCGAATCAATTCATCTACTCACTGACGATTCGTGTCAGTGGTCACAGATGATGGTCTCCCACTGCATGGTTGTCTTCAATGCTGGTTTCCTCTTCTTTAAACTTCTTCATTCATCTGTGCACATTCTGCAGCCTTCTGTGGATGTCGGACAGCCTGCACCCTTCCTTCATCAAGAACTCAATGAAGGCACGATGTTTCTTCTTGGAATCCGTTATTTACCTGGAATGAAGAGGAAGAGTTACTCTACCAACATGTGCAATTTGATCGACCTCCGTCAGTTAATAAAAACCTTATGCCCACTTCTGCATTACTTTCGGTATCCCTCATAATATCTCCTCGGTAGATACCAACACTTACTTTACTTATTTGTTTAGCGACAACAGTGGTGACTGAGGGTGACTTCCGCTGTTTCAGTAGAAGCCGTGTATTCAGAGAACACGTGGAGTATGAAATCCTACTCACTGTAGCTGGGCATTTTCGGGCAGTCGTGGTATTTCAGATGTAAGGCCAGTGCAGGTGCTATAGTCATTCAAGGGTTAAAAGTAAAGAACTTCTGAAAAAATAGAAGGAGGGATGTCAATTCTATTCAAGGCCAGAAAGAACCTGAAGGACATGAACCGGGAAGGATTCTACCCTCGAAAATGCTTTTTCCTTGATCACGTGGCCAACTTCCAGAAAAAGAGAATTTGGGATACAGGAAATTTGTACCTCGTTTAAAACACTCACAGGCGCAGGACTGTTTTGTAAAATAGGAAGAAAAAGATAAAACATTACGTTTTTAGCAGAACTCAAAATGTTTTGCCCAAGTTGAAAGGGGTGAAAAAAAAATAATGTAGAAAATCATATAAAATACTTAAGAAAACTCTAAGCACAATTCAAACACGAAAAATGACACCGAATTTTTGGTTGTAATGAGTATGCCCTTTGAATCTTTTCTCATGTGAATTAAATTTATCAAAGTTAATGCAACTGGTTAGAAAAAAATCAATTTGATTTCTACGATTGAAAAAACATGCAAAAATAGAAACAGCTACTTACTTTCACCAGCTAAATGTATGTTATGAAAATTAACAAATGTCTCACAAAAAGTTTCTTATAGCAGAAGGAATGTATCGAAGACAAATTTTCAAATTGAACAGTTAAAAGAGCAAATATAGAAGGAAACATGATATAAGTATGTCTTCTTGTGGAAGAATTTTGCATAATGGGAAAGTTGAAAATAGGCAAAAAATATTCTTCATGGAAAAAGTTATGCTAAGGAAAAATAACTTTTCAAATACCTCTCCCAGAAGCAGCGATAGAGAAAAAAAAAATAACGAATGACCTTTACGCTCCCTAGCGAGAAATCTGTGCATTATTTAAACAGGATAATGCTCTATATCTCTATACAGTAAAAAAGATATTTCTCAATAGGGTTTTTAGAAGTGGAGACGCAGCTGCAAACAGAAGTATATAAACACCACCTAGGTACAAAACTATAAAAATCTTCAAGTATTGGATTGAGGAATATGTCGTTTTTTTCAAACGTTGGAAAACTTTATTTCGCAACAAAATATAACAATTTAATCAATAATGTATTCGATGCCTCGGCGATAGAAATCTGCTGGTCGTGACTTGAAGAAGTCGTCCAACCACGTCCTTATTGAACGACACGCCGCGCAAATTGTTGGCAAGGGATTGAAACAGGTGAAAATCAGATGGAGCCAATAGGGAGGGTGCGGCAGAACTTCCCAATTGAGCGCTTGAATGGCGGTTTCGGTCATATTGGCGACGTGGGGCCTAGCGTTGTCGTGTTGCAGAAGAACACCGTATCGCCGATCAGGTCGGTTTTGCTGCATTGCGTCGTGGAGTCGTTGCAGTTGTTGAACATAGAGGTCCGCATTGACCATCTCATTGTTCCGAAGAAGTTCATAGTGGATGATGCCCTGCCAATCCCACCAGACACACAACATCATCTTCCGAGGATGCAACTCTTGTTTTGCTCACGGTGTTTCGTGGGACTGAGCCATTCTTCGCTGCTTCAGCTTCATGTTGACGTACAGACACCATTTTTCGTCGCCGGGAACGATGCGGTACAGAAATTTTTCCTTGTGACCACGAGTAGCCCTGTGACGAGCAAACAAACCGGCAGCAATTGTGGAACGTTGATTTCTGTTGTTGTCGTTCAAAACGTGCGGAACCCAAGCGCCGAGCTTTTGAACTTTTCCCATCGCATGAAGGTGATTCACGACTGTCTTCTGATCACAGCTCATTTGCTCAGCCAATTCTCTGGTCGATCGACGCGGGTTTTCGTGCAGCATCTGGTTTAATTGCTCTTCATCGAACTCGACCAGGGCGATCCATGTCCTTAAGGTCGAAATTGCTAGATTTAAATCGCGAAAACCACCTTTGAGCCATTCTTTCAGTCACAGCATCTTCACCGTAGACAGAAAAAATCTCGCGAGCAGCTTTCGCGGCTTTGGTTCCTCAATTAAATGCAAAGAGCAGCAGATGTTGGTAATACTCCTTTTTGTTCACATAACATTCCATTTTAATGAACTGAAAACCAAATAAAATTAAATCAAATCACACACACTGGCATGTAGAGCGAACACGTATCTATCGCATAGTATATCACATGTTGCCACAATATTTTATTTTGGCACACAAATGGAACTGTGGAAAAAACCGACATTACTTATTCCTCAACCCAATACTAACCTAAAGTGTCCCACAAGGTTGATGGCATCCAGTGTTGAAAGAATTGTTATAAAGTTGCACATTTAGAAGTAGCGATTTGAGAAAAACAGAACATATTTGTGCCCCCTAGTGGCACAATTGTGCGTTATTTTGGGAAGAGAATACACACAGAGTTTTTATAGTTAGTAGTATCTAGCCCAAAAAGAATTTTTTTATATCAGGTTTTAAAGTCTCACAGATACTGCTGCAGGGCCATAGCCAAACTCTATACTTAGGGCAGGCTCAATAAAATTTAGGGCATGCTAAAAAAAGCTTATATACTTCTTACCTTTTTTTGAGCATTAGTGAAATTTTACAAATTTCAACCCATACTAAGTATCTTATCTAGGTATATCAGGTATAAAAGCACCATTTTTGATTAACATAAATAAAAAAACAACAAGAAACATTTTGTAAAATAAAAATACATTTATAATCGTTGCTTACCAATAGAAAATCAAAATAGTTGTAGTCGTCGGTTCTTTTGACCATTAAATTTTCTCAAAAGTAAGTCCATATCAAGAGTTTCTGTGCGGTTTTGTTCAAATGCAAGAAGAGTCAAATTCGACATTCGTTGGTGGCACATCAAAAGCCGATGTGGGCAGTTAATTCTCGTTAAAACAGAAAAGTTGGATTCACAAGTAGCCGTACTACAGCCGAAAGTCCTGGCTGTGGCCAATAAATTACAAGTATCTCTGAAGACTACTCGTTGCTTAAAAATTTCATAAAAACTGACTGAATTTGGGTTTTCTTTCTTCTGGGTTTGCACAAATCTGTTGACTACTGCAATTTCTTCTGGTGATGGAAGTTTGCAAATATTTGAGTTTGTCTAAATCAATATTTTTGTCTTCAGCACTGGAAACTGCAAATTAGGAGTTTTTAATTTTCTACGAATCATTGGCAGGACAGGCGCAAAATTTTCCAGGGCAGGCAGCCCCTGACCAAAGAATATAAACGTTAGATATTCTTTGCCCTGACTATGGCCCTGTACTGCTGTAAACAGAAACATGAACTTATGCTCTCTAGTGGCAAACTTGTGCATTAAGAAAAATTGAAATTGTATAAGAAACTTTTTATTGTATGTATCTGTCAACTGTATAGTTGTGATATTTTGTGCTGTTTTCACAGTGTATGAATATCAAAGTGTTCGTGGGACTCTCATTCACCTTCGTCTGACTTTGAATCATCACTTTTGAAAGCTATTGAATATTAAAAAAATACAGGGTGATTCAGTTAAGCGTGTACAAACTTCTGGGAGGGGTAGGTTGCACAAAGACAAATCAGAATCCCATGGCAATGCAGGGTCGGAAACGCCATCTTCGTGCAGTAGATGGCGTTGTTCAGCCGCGAGACTGCTCATATACGTTCTTTCAGGATACCATCATGTTGTAAACCGCCCGCAGAGGTAGTAGGATGGCTGAGTTCACGGACGCGGAAATGGCTGATATGCACCTCGCATACGGAGCAGCGGCCGTGCGACTGTACCAGGAACGGTACCCGATGAGACGAATGCCAAACCACCAAGTGTTTGCACGGCTGCATCAGAGGTTAAGCGACACTGATTTTTTCCAGGGGCCTGCCAGGTGTTGGGAACAATGGGTACGCACTCTTGCCATCGAAGAGAATGTGTTAAGTCACACAGCAGACACTCCAAGTGCCAGCACACGAACAACTGCTCTTCGACTCGGTCTGTCCCAATCCACCGTATGGAAGGTTCTTCACGAAGACCAATTGTATCCATATCATGTGCAGCGTGTTCAGACACTAAGCCCTGAGGATTACCCTCAGCGTGTTGCATTTGCGCAATGGTACCTGCAGAAGAGTGCGGCAGAACTTCAATTTCCTGCTTCTGTACTGTTCACAGACAAATCTTGCTTTACATGGGAAGGTTGCTTCAATGCACATAACGCGCATGTATGGGCGTTGGAGAACTCCCATGCTGTACGACCATGTGCAGCACAAAACCGTTTTGCTGTTCATGTTTGGGGCGGCATTGTTGGGGACCACTTAATTGGCCCATACCTCATGCCTCCTCGTCTGGACGGAAGGAGTTACCGGATATTTCTGGAGGACGTCTTGCCAGAGCTATTGAACGAACAACAGGTTCCTTAGTCGCTGCACCGTACAATGTGGTTCCTGCACAATGGGGCCCTCGCCCATTTCAGCGGTGACGTTGGTCATCACTTAAACATGACATTTGGAAATCAGTGGATCGGGCATTGTGGTCCCATTCATTAGCTTGCAAGATCGCCGGACTTAACATGCCTTGATTACTTCTTCTGGGGTTACATCGAAGGACTGGTGTACGACACCCCCGTTGAAAGTGATGAGGACCTTATAGCACGTATCTCTGTAGCTGCTTCAGAAGTCCGAGACAAGCCAGGAATTTTCCAAATGTACAGTACACGATTCCACGCGCCAACGATGTCAAACGCGTGTTACAGCTCATGGTCGCAACTTTGAACACCTTCTGTAACCTCAATGCATTTCACAAATGCCTTGTGAGTAATAAAAAGCATTTTGTTCTCTTACGTGCTGCTCTTTCATTTCTTGTCCTCTCTGCACACTAGCACATGAAGATGGCGTTTCCAACCTTGCATTGCCATGCGATTCCGATTTGTCTTTGTGCAACCTACCCCTCCCAGAAGTTTGTACATGCTTAGCTGAATCACCCTGTATAAATGAAAGTAGTTACATCTTTATTTTCTTGGTAAACGTCTGGATATTGCATTATTTTCTTTTGTTCCTCGAGGTGTTCCGCATGTCAGAAGCATAAAATTTGCTTTGAAGTCGTCTGTTAAAATTTCCCGCAGTCACTCTTCATGAAGATACTCCAAATGGTGAGTTGATATAGGTGGGTAATTAATCTTCTTAATGAACCGTGACTCAAAAAAATAAAAACAGCGAAAGATCAAGACTTCAAGTGGAAGGGAAATCGATCTGATAAGATATTCAGTCTTGACTATAGCATAGACTTCGTTTCCTGCTGCACTAAATATTCCCCTAGTTTCGACTATCATTCTTTGTAGTCTTCATCTGTGGGTTTAACGTTTTTTAAATCGTGCATGTTGTTCAGCGGCCAAATATCACACAATCTGCAACATGACTCAACAGTTCCATGCTGGCAGAGCCTTTGCACATTCTAATCTTGGTTTTATTGTGCATTCTTATGTCATGTAAGGGTTAGTTTTTGATTGGACATGTCAAAACTTGTTCCTGATTTTAAATTGTCTGGTGTCGCCATCTTCCATATATCAGTCGACTCTCTCTGCATCTGTCTTGATTTTAAATAATCTATAATGGTTGTGTTTTTGGTTTTGTTCTTTTTTCTTTTCCTGCTCAATGAGGTATCTCCATGCATATAGTAGATGGACTGGGTCGTTGTAATTACAGTTCTTATCTCTTGTTTTTTCAATCATTACTGCCTCCGATGTTAAAATTTGGGCTTTCGTTTAATGTGATGTACTTAATTTGGCTTCTGTCTAATCTGGGATTGCCTCAGTGTCAATACACATTTAATTAATGATGTTTTATTTTCTTTTTTATTCCAGTTGGATAATGAAGATGTGAGTAACTACTTTCATTTATATAATACTTTACCTTGATTTTTTTAATATTTAATCGCATTCAACAGTGATGATTTGAAGTCAGACGAAGATGAATGAGTTTCCCGTGAACACTTTGATATTCACACAACCTGAGAAACAGTACAAAATATCACAACTATATAGCTGACAGATATATACAATAAAATCTTATAACCACGTAATGAAGTTCAACACCAAAGTGTGTTAGAACTAATTTAATTGTATGATAAACATTTTGCAGCAGAAATGCTCTCCAGCAAAGAAATAATTTTTCAAATCAGACTTTTGGAAGCAGAGATCTTGATAAAATTAGGTATACATTTACCCCCCCCCCCCCATCACAGGAAAACTATGAGCTATTTTAAGCAGAAGGTATTCTCAAAGGTTTTCTGAAAGTAACAGTATCGGCCCATGAAATAATTTTTTCAGTTGAGTTTTTGGAAGCTTAGATTTTGCTGCAAAATACATCAGAAGCAGAAATAGACACTTATGCCACCTGGTGACCAAACCATTCCTTATCAAAAATTTGAAATTATATGCAAAACATGTCTCATGCAGAGCTGTTTTTGATGCAGAAAGAATTTTTCAAATCTGACTTTTAGAAGTAGAGATATCAGGGAAAACACAATTTATCTTTATGCCCCATTGCAGAAAATCTATGCATTCCTTGAGAAAGAAACTGTGTCTAAAATAGTCTTCTTTACAAATATGGCATCAAAAGGAAGAAATAATTTTTTAATCGGATATTTCGAAGCAAATATGTGCAATAAAACATATTTTGAATTCAATATCACCTGCATTTATGTCCTCTAGCAGCAAAGTTGTGCATCTGGGAAAAAAAAACAGAATGAAAGGAAACATCGTTCTCACATTTCAAGCTTCCCAATGCAAATTTTTTTCAAATCAAACTAATAGTTGCAGAGATATGGTGTCCACAGACAGACAAACAGATAACATAAGCATGCTAGTTCTTCACAAAAGACATGCTAAAAAAGATATCAAGAAGTGATCGAGCGAACTTTCGAAGGCTGCCATGCTAAGTGCACGTGTACACCCACATATGACACGGTGGAAAAAGCCTTTTGTAAATATAAGAAGTAAGAAATAGCATGTTAATTCAAGCAAACAGAGAGAGAGTGAGAGAGAAAGGTAACATTTATTTTTATCTTAAACAAATAACAAGTTTAGTGTGGTAAGTCTTTTTCTAATTTAGAACAACTAAAATCTTTCCATTTTCATTTTTACAGCACTAAAAATATGTGAAAATAGGGCTCAATATTAGAACAATATATTGTGAATTACAGCTCCGTAAACGTATGCAAAAAATTTGTACTGAGCTCTACATATGCAATTAATTCCTAGATATTGGTGCTATTCTATGAATCGAACAATTATGACTGACCCATTAACTTCAACATAAATGGGTTTGACTCCATAATGTTATTTTTTTATCTACCCATGTATATCACTCAAAATCAAATTCCTAAGCACTGCTGGAAGAAAAGCATTCTGAAGATAGAATATTTCCAAATTCACATAAACAAACAATTTTATGAAAGTTATGGGAGTCTAAGGACTAATTGACAGTTGATAGTATTCTATGAAAAGAATGTGTGTGTGTGTACATGTAATGACACTACAGAAAGAAAAAAAAACATGTTTACAGCATTTTGAATAACAATTTATTAGGCAGTTGTAGAACAAATATTGTCACAATGAAGGATATATGTATTTTTTTATCATTAAGGATACTGATTCTTACAAATAAAATTCTGTAACAGTGATATGATTAATGAAAAACTTTTTCTTATTAAAATGAACGATTTCATTTAGCATAACAAACAAAGCAATGGCATATAATTTTTTCTTAGATCAGTAGTCAGTGAAAATAAGGAGCTAACCCTACTTTCATGATTTTTTTTATAGCAATAGATGAAAAAAAAGTTTTTATAAGCTTATGAAAGGTAACAAACAGGTACTCTATAGTACATAGACAATATTACACTTGAATTCGCCGCAGAAAATAAGTGAAGTATTCGATTAAAGAAAAATTAAACATGAAATTCGATGTTTCATTATTTTAAATTTGAGGGAACTGTCTTCTATTGTTAAACAACAAATGCACAGCATGCATGTGGATACAAATAATTGCCATACTGCTATAGTAACACACTATATCATACACAAACTAGCTTGTCATACAATAGTGTACATTTTAAGTAACTGTTTCACAAAGTATCAAATTTTACTACAAATATCAAAGGCATAAAAACTGTAAAATGGTGCTTAAGCAAGCATTTTCGTTTCACCACTTCTCAAAATCAATGCAAAAGCCTAAAAAACCATGCATGATAAGTGGTCACTAAGTAAACAAACTGGTATAGAAATGACATATGCACTGCAGTATTATTTATGTGCTACATGTGATATCTCATAAAATTCAGCCTTGCATGTAAGTACAAATAATTTATCAGCCTGATAAAACATACACTCATTTTCACTGAATCTCATAACATGGGTAAAGAGTAATAATGCTATTTTGAGTAAGTACTATGAAAGGACTGTTACATTATTTTTTTGCCCAACTTGTATATAATTTTGGGTACAGGAAGAAAAAAAAAATGGTGAAGAAGCTGTCTGCAAGGCTGAACTAAATCTATAGTTGCACTTTAAAACCTGGTTCCTTTCATCACTACAGCCCCACAACATTTAAGTGCTTTTACATTACAGGCACATAATGAGAATACTATTGCAATGATTTGCATTCCTTAGTCAATTTATCCAAAAACTACAGCTGATTTTTCTCTTAACAAATGCTGCAATCTCTCATATTTTAAATCATCTAAATTAATATTTTCCATATAAATAATTTGAATACATAATGCAAACTCTCTTGAAAATGGTGTGCAGTTTCTTTCTTGAGGATTTAAAAAAACCCTCACAAAACTGAAAGCTGAGAGGTACACTGCAAAGATATGTGCTCCATCAAGCCTAAAGAAAATGAAATACACTAGATTCCGGTTAATTGGCACACATCGAGGCTAGAACACTTCGTCCTAATTAAGCTCCTGCTCCAATTATATGAAGCTTTATCCTGAAAAGTTATTAGGGATGTTCAAGAATTGTCCGAAATAAGCGGCTGCCTCAACTAACTGGAATCTATTGTATTTCTAATTGGGTCTGAATGTGATATGTAAAACTTCACCAGCAACTCAGTGGCAAGTATCAGCAAATGGTAAAAAGAATTAAAAGCAATATACTTGTGTCTACATTGGATAACATTTTACAAAAGCAGTTTTCAAAACTTGAAACAAAATGAGGTACATTTAACATGTCTAACAACCAGAGGAAACATTTCATAATTCTCTTTTTCGTTTTAACATATTTCAGCCAACTAAGTATCATCAGTATTTGTGAGAATTGCAATGTCAGTCACAAAGCAATGTTTGGAAGATTTAAAAGACAGTGCTCCAATATCTTTCAATAAAATGCACCCTCAAGAAAGGTTTTGTACGTATCTGTGATATTCACAAAATGGGCAAGAGAAAACTCAAGATACCATACACACTAGTTTAAGAGCAGGGCCAACTTTAGAGTTTAGGGACACCCTGTGCAACAACTTTTGTTGACGTGCTCCCAAAGTATTTTTGTTTGTGGGTGTTTACAGGATTATATTGTTTTTCAGCCCCAGATGGAAGATGTACAATATAAATTAATAATTCCAAAACCCAAAACACTACTCCTTGTAAACTGAATTGTAACAATGCTCTATTGTGATGATTTGGATTGTTTCAATGACATGAAGACCTTTCGTCATCTCCAATCATTGCTCAAGTTACAATACTCATGGGGTATTTTTTTTTCTTTTTTATATATGTACATATATATTACCATTTTACAAAAACAAAAGTTCAGTGTGGTGCCCTGCTCCTACTGTTGACCCTGTTTAAGAGTGAATTGTATTGAGTCTTGGACATATTTTGCCTGATGTTATCCCCAGTTAATGACAGGAACATCTCCCCCCCCCCGCAAAAAAAGAACACTCATTCTTTATATTGTGCTAAACAAAAACTTTAAAACTGATATTGGTATCACAAACACTTGTTATTCACCAGAATTTCACAAAACATCGAACATATTTAACTTCTTAACTAAGAAAAAGTTGCCATTAACTTAAGGTATAATTCTACTCCATAAAATGATTTTTTCCATTAGCAATATGTATGTATTCAATACACAGAAAGCTTTCCTGACCTAACCTAAAACAAACATACATTAATATATACATGCATCATAAAACATACAGTTATAACTCGTATATATTTTCCTACAGTAACTGTGCATGGTTTATATTTTTTTTTTAAACCAAGGTACAACAAGTTATATTTATTCTGCCATGACGTTAGAGCCTTACATATGAAACAGAATCATACAACATAAATATAGTGGCACTTTTCATAACACTGATGGCGATATCACACATCGGCACCGTTGGCTTGGACTCCAATGCCTTATCAAATCTTCTGAAATTGGCAAAAATACTGCAAAGGAACATAAGAATGTGTGTGTGTTCAACTACATTCCCTTAGCATAAACACTGCAGCAAATAATTTGACTCCACTTAGTACCTTCAACAGCACGGCTTTAGCTTCATTTTAAAAACATTTAGGACAAGACACTTTCTACCAGTAATACACATTCTACCTTGGGGGGGGATAAAACTTAGGCAAATTAATATCAGGGGGATGCAAGTTATTTAATAATGTCACATGAACTACCTCAGCAGAAATTTTCAATAAAAGCACACCATTAAAAAAAATAATAATAATAATAAAATGACAGAACTGAATAAACTCATAATTAAAAAACAAACACTTTTACTAGGTATTAAATAGAATATTAAATGAGAAAATTTGTTAAATAGTATGCATAGAGAAGTAGTGAAAATGGGGGATTTCACGCTGTTATCACTGTTACTTGCATTTAACATATTAAGCATATACAGCCACTGGAGGCTGTGAAATCAATAATTTAAATGTGATTAACAGAGATAACAGCAGTGAAATCCTCTCTTTTTTGATGACGTCTATGCATTGTAATACCACATAAAAAACATACTTTTTGTGATGATTGTTACAATTAATGATACACTATACATATGTTTAATATCATGCTTGGTACTTTATGAAGAGGGTGAAGAAAAATAATGGCTAAATGCCATAACTTTTGAAATCCAAGAATACAAATTTAAGGCAGAAAGAAATTGGGGATTCAGGAATAGCTGCAATAAAAAGAAATCCAGTACGATGGTCTAAAAAAAAAAAAAAAAAAAAAAAAAAGCTAGCAATCTAAGAAAGACTAAATGGAAGAAGATTTACAGCATGAAAATTCCATGTGAGATATAACAGTTTAAATATCTATAAATACAGAAGAAGAAAAAAAAGATCAGAATCTGTATGAAACATACATTAATAAAACACATTAACACTATTAATATATTTTGAAAAACCTGAGGGAATTCTGCAGTTAGCTTGTCACCTGGTTTATTTCAGGATTTTGTTATATCTAGCTCGGCAACTATATTCTGTGTGAATATTAAAGAAAACTCTTTGTGACATTTGAAGTTCTCTCTTTGAATACACACACACACACACACACACACACACACACACACACACACACACACACACACACACACACATTAGCTGCTGTCACGACTTAAATCTGCACAAGTAGGGGGAAATGACTGCATATGAATACAGGATGCATTTTAGTATATAAATAATAACCTGCTAATGAAATATATGATAATACCTAATAGTTTTACTTTTACTAACACTATATGGGTGCCTACAGCGAAATTAATTTAATCACACCTATATGAATGCTATATTTAAAGTAGAATGATTTGGTGGTTTTCAATGAAATAAAATGCACAAATCAATATTTTGATGAAATTATATATTTTTTTCACCAAACTTCTGATGAACACCTATTATTAAATTACAGATAATGCTATTCACATTATGTGAGCACCAGAAAAAATATTCAGTTACATACTTCTAATTCAGTGCATGAACTTGCATGCAGGATGATAGCAGGGCAGTTTTCTATTTAGGTTTTAAAACAATGGAAACTATTAAAATGTTGTTTGAACATCCCAAATGTCAGAATTGGTTTTAGGATGATGTCAAAAAGTCTAACATTTTCAGTATCATTTCTACTGCTCTAAATCACATTTAAATTCATCCCTGGTGGCAAAAGATAAGATACACAAAAAGTAAAAACCTACCACACATGTACTTGCATCGAGTGCCACTAGAATCTTTACAAGAATCCAGTGCAGTGAGGGTATATTTCCCCAGACAACAAAAAGCCATGAAAAGTTAATGCCAATTTCTGGGACATACTGAAAATCTGAAGCAGGCCAGTTGTAACATTATTTGGAAACAATCAATATGAATTCCTTGAACAGCTTTAACAAAAAAAAAGCTGCATTTTGCTTAAGCAATATTAATAACCTCAAATGCTGTATTAGGGTAAATGGCATGCCATATTTCCTACAGCCACTTTGCAAACATGGCACTTGAGAATGTCCACACAGGATTATATAAACTGGCAATCTAGTTTCCCATTTTTCTACCTTTTATATACTTACTGAAAGGATATTAAACAATAACAAGGAATATGTTAACTGTTTGTATAATTGTGAGTGCAGTTTATTCACTGAACTATTAAATAACTGGTTAGCAGTGTACTTTTGGTTGTTCCTGTGCCAGCAGTTTGCTTCATGTTGTTAAAATCGTATATATAATTAACAACACACGTCTTAGATTTGAATAAAGTTCATTCGCAGGAGAAAAAATCAAGAACATTTTACACTGATTTGGTTGAATGCATCCTACAAGACAAAAGGTTAACAATCTTATGTTAGTAACAGGTTACAAGTCCAAGAGATTGATTGTGATACACAAGTACTGTATTTATTGTTGGCAAGTACTAATATTGGTAGCATCTCACAAAATGCTAAGGCAGTTATGGAAAACTGAAATAAATGGACTATGCATATTTTGGTTGCTACACATTGTTTGTTTTTATGTGTGTGTGTGTGTGCTTTCCTGCATTTGTTAACATTTAAAACTACATAATTAGGTACTTCAGTATTTTCCTTAATTAAATTTTTAAACACAACTCGCACACATTATGCAATGATCTCTGAAAAACAAATGGTCCATTTAACCAGTGGCGTACTTGGAAAACTTGCCCCCTCCCCCCAAAAAAGTATTTTCGAGGCTCTTTTGCAAAAATCTATTTGCTCTCAATTACTTAAAATTTTAAATTCCATATTATTTATTAGGTTCTACCAGCATTTTAATAATTTAAATTCTTTGGAACCTATAATAAGTATTTTTCAAAACCCCCAAATCATTACACTTTATTGTGTGTAATGTAACACACACACTGTAATTAAAATGATTGCCTTAGTTTTATACCAACACAAAGTACTACAAAACACTTACAACAAAGTTAATCATATCATGCAAATTTTATTCTTTTAGAGAACTAATGCCAGCCTCTTTGAAATACCTCATGATCACACAGGCAAAACACATAATGGCTGTGTAACAGTGTCTAAAGACCTTTTCCAATTTATACGAAAATACAGAAGATAAGTAAATAAAAAGTAAAAACTAAGAATTGTGGCACAGAAAGAGAAAACTGACTTATAATTATTTACTCTTGAATATAAAAAAAACCATACTTTACATAATGTCACAATGTTTTGCACATAGTAAAAGTCTTTTCTTTGGACCCTGTTATACATAAAAAAAATGTTACAGGTCTCTGTTTTTTTCATTCCCATGAAGAACATCTTTTAACTCATTATATTATGAAGGATGTGCTGTTATGTGCAAACAAGTGTAATCCTCATTGATATAAAAATTTCACTTTTCAACTGATACTTCATTTACATTCTCTTGTTATCATACATGTATACTATTGCTATGGTTGTGAAAAGAGGTCTCAAGTTCTCTGGAATAGACGCTTTCTTGTCACAAAGTTTTTGTTGTTGTTCTTTTTTAACTAAAGTGAGCCGCCCCGGTGGTGCAGTGGTCTAAGCAATGGCTTTTGATCATTTATCTGAAATGGGTTCGAGTTCAAATCCCGGTGAGGCATGGATGTAGTGTTTGTCTTATGGCACTGGCCCTTTCCCTTCCCTGAAACCAGTAACTCTAAATTAGAAATGAGTGAGAGCTTATAGCCCACCGAGTTGCTCAAGATGGTTGTTAAACCTCCAATCAAAAAAAAATAAAAAATAAAAAAAAAATGTGAAAATGATTTCTTCAAGGTTTTACTCATTAATAAAAAAAAATGTTTTTCTTTTTAATACTTTATTCAAATCTGCTGTCAGAAATTCCTGGCTGTTACTTTAATCAGTTTCACAAGAAGTTTCCACAAAAATTTTGAAAAATCCTTCTGCCGAGGCTAGAGGCCCTCTTTGCCATGAGCCCCCCTCCCTACCCACTAATTTTTTTTTTTTTTTTTTTTTTTTTTTTTGAGATTTAACGACCACCGTGAGCAACTCAATGGGCTATAAGCAGTCGCCTGTCCCTAATTTAGAGTCACTGGTTCCAGGGAAGGGAGAGAGCCAGTGCCGTAAGACAAACACAACATCCATGCCTCACCGGGATTCGAACCCGGACCCCTTCCGACGAATGATCAGAGGCCAACGCCTTAGACCACTGCGCCACCGGGGCGGCCTACCCACTGTGCAGGGGTTGTGGGGGCTATCAGTATGCCCATGCATTTAACACTTAAAAGCTCCAGCAAAAAGCATCTCTGCATAGCATTACACTACATGCATACAGTAAGACCTCAAAAATCCGGCACTTTTCTGATTTCGTTTTCGTGAGAACATCCGATGTTTCACCAATAACCATGAAACTCCCTAAAAATAAGCTCTTCTTTTTTCTTCTTTTTTTAAAGATATGCAATAGAACTTAGTCGCATAACCATGAAACTTACTAAAAACATGATGTACCGTCTCAACAACACATCGCAAGATCATCCGATGTCAGCATGTGAATTGCTGACAGCCGCCTATGTGTAACATCGGTAGGTTTCTCAAATTCGTCATCTCATTGGGACGCGCTGAAGTGACGCGGACCGATGAGGCGACGAATCGCAGTGTACGTTTGAAATGCGTGTCAAACGTGTACTGATGATCAGTGCTTGGTTGTGGCAGTATGTAGATTCGATTGTGTAATGACATCTACATCGGCCTTCATGATGCATTGTGGTAAACACCTTCATGATGTATCATAGTTTCATCAGTCGAAAAACCATAACATCGATGTAAAATTCATATCGGGTTTTTGATGTATCGATACATTGCCCAGCCCCTAGCGTTTGCTCTGGCTGTTTTTCCAGTTTTTGCCTAACCATTCGCCAAATTCACCTTTTTTTCGGTAGTTTTAAAATAATCAGTACAGTTTATAATAAATAGTGCCAATATTTTCGCCAAAACTTTTTTCCATCGCCACATTTTTTTTTTTTTTTTTGCAAACTGCGAAGCGGCAGTGCAATTGCTGCATATTTATAAGGCGTTGATGTACAAATTTTCGTTAAAGTGACCTGTTACGTGTAAGTACGTGCTTACGTAACGCCCATTACGCAAATGTTTGGATTGCTTCAGTAATCCAGAATTTTCATAAATCCGGCACTCGTCATGTCCTGTCAATGCCGGATTTTCAAGGTTTTACTGTATTCCTATTAAAAATACTTGGGATATAAAGAGGGAAGGAGGGACTTGGAGGGGGAGGGGGATTTGAACTCTGAGCAGTCTACAAAGCTTATTCTTCTATGGTGGTAAAAAATGGCGGTACTTACGTATTTAAACCGAGGACCTTAGCAGAGTCCCGCAATGATCATTGTTCCAAACTTTGTTATGGAATTGTGACGGCACGTGAGAACTTCATTTGATATATCATTTGATTCTTTGTTTCTCGTTCTTAATTTGTTTCGCATTCTGTGTGCTTCTATTGTTAATTGCTAATGCGGTTTAATTAAGTAAGCTTTTGCCATTTTGTGGGAATATGATGAAAATTTTGGATCTACCTAACACTGAGGAACCGATTCTTTGTTTCTCGTTCATGGAAATATTATGAAAATTTGGGATCTACCTAACACTGAGTAACCGATTCTTTGTTTCTCATTCTTAGTTTGTTTCGCATTCTGTGTGTTTTAATCGTTAATTGCCAATGCTGTTTAAGTAAGTAAGCTTTCACCATTTAACTGTTTGACTTTTGTATGTGTACTTGTCATTGTAAGGCAGTAAATTTCCTTTTCTTTATATTGAACTATTTGACATTTGGGATCTACCTAACAATTTAGGCAGTATATGTTGACTTTTGTATATGTAATTTAGGCAGTATATGTTGACTTTTGTATATGTAATTTAGGCAGTATATGTTTCTTTTTTTATATTAAACTGTTTCACTCTTGTACGTGTACTTGCCGTGGTTATGTTTTTGCCAAAATCGGTCTCTGCTGAGGTCCTCGGTTTAATTCGTAAGTAACAAAATGGTTTATCCCACTTCACCATATTTCAAAACCAATGCCCTTTTGTTAACCTGTCCCCGTTAAAAGCAAAATCATTTGTACATTAGTATAAATATTCTGACACATCTTTCATATGACAAAAATGTCCAATCCACTATATGGTTGTATGAAAGAGGTGGGTAACATACATGGACTGCATACGTGTTTACAACAGAAAATTAATGAGTCAATAAGGTTGTTTTCTTTCCACCCTCAATATCACGGACCAGCACAGGTGAACTTTTCTTTTTCTCTCTCTTGTTCTAAGTGTGCATAGTTCTTATGTCTTACACGCATTTTATGTACAGACTTTTTCCTTTTGTGTGCATGTGCACCAGGGGCAGATCCTCCAGGATTTTTGTGAGGAGGGGGCGCAAGTGTCAGGAATAACCACGGACCTGTCTGATATTTTTCCACAAAATGAAAGAGTGTTCCTTAGTATGTCTATAAATTCTTCCAATTAATTAACGAAAGTAATATACTTTTAAGTAATACTTCCCTTCATGAAAAAGTATTTAATTTGTTATTAAAACCTAACAAATCAAAGCTTTCCCCCTCTGGATCCACCCCTGATGTGCACTTCAGTATATTCATTGTGTGGCTAAGAAGGTGGCATAGATTTCAGAGATATTTTGGAAATGTTTCTTTGATTGATGTCGTAACACACCCGCACCTAGGCTTTCTTCCCAAATCAAGAGTACATAGCACAGCAAGTTAGAAAACTTATTCCAGTCCTGTAACTAACAAATGATATATTTTTCATATCATGCTCTTATATCACAGGAACATTTGCTAAATGTTGAGGTGTCACATGACACTTTTGTATTACAAAACCTTTACACAGTAACAAATACCTTTCCTCAAGAAATGCAAAAAAAAAAAAAAAACTGTGCTTTCTAATGGGGGAGCACAGAAATTACTACTCCAGTCAAACCTCTATTTAACGAACTGCGATTTAACGAATTCCTTGATTTTACAAACATTTTTTATGGTCCCGACGGAACCACATTGAAATTAATGCTTAGCGTTTCCCGATTTAACGAACACATTTCCTCAATTTAGCGAACATTTTTTATTTTTATTTTTAAACCACAAAACTATGTTAACCAGCATTTTCACGTTAACAGTTAGCCTAAATGCAATCCCTTGATGATGTTTTCGATGAACAGATCAAACTAAATGCATCCGATTCTGATGAAGATGAAGCAGAACTGAAAGTTAGCTGCTTTAGCAATGCTGGTAACAGTATAGAATGTACTAAAAAGTACTTGATGCCCTTCGATAATAACGATGATGTTTTTCATGCACTTCATAAAATTAAAGCTGCAATTTATAAAGCTAAACGTTCAGAAAAATTATAAGCAATCTTTTCTAAAACATTTCTTTTCCTCAGTGTAAAAAGGTAATCAACACATATTCTGTTTTTACAACTTAATTAGTACTAATTGATGTTCTGTTTAATGCAGTTTAGTATACTGAAATCATTATTTAAGAAGTAAATGCTCTGAAAAAAATTAACTATCATACTTTTCTTGCAATTTTAAAGTACGCTTAAATTTTGATGCTGCATATTGAAGTCTGATATCTACGAATTATGTACTTAATATGCAAAGTAAATGTGTATGTATTATAACATTTTTGATAATAAATTCGAATTAAAAGTACTGTACATAATTTACATTTCACTGAAACGAAGAGAACTTAGCTGCTAACATATTCTGTTATGAACACTAGCTTAATTTGAATGTTTCATTGTGACTGCTTATAGCCCATCGAGTTGCCCACGGTGGTCGTTAAACATTCAATAAATAAAAAAAAATGCTTCATTCGAAAGGCTTTCTTGATTTAACTAATTCCGCGATTTTACGTACAAGACTGTTGGTCCCTTGAAGTTCGTTAAATCGAGGTTTGACAGTATTATAATTAACATATTCATATCAAAAATTAGTGTAGGTAAGAATAGTACACAGTAACTAACATTTTGGATATTTTGTGATTTTGGAAGTTTATTGGGTGATAAAGTGTGACACAAAATAAAACAGACATCAGCAACATAACGATTTTCTAATATGATACACCCTCTTAGTACTCTTTCTTACAAATTCAATTTGTTTTTATGCCTAGAAATATCCCCCATTAATATCAAATAAATTATTTTTTATATGCACAAGAGAAATGGCAAGATGTTTTGTATAATTTATTAGTGAACATGACAAATCACCCAGAAACACTGGGTGAGGAATTATGCATGTATAAACTGAGTTAACCATTATCTATTAATGATATGAATGCAGGCAGCTGACAGAGACACTGGCATAAAAAACAGGTATGACAATTCTGAAGTACAACTGAGAAAATAAAAAGGAAGAGTTAACCAAAAACTGCATACTTTATGACAATAATGCCTGCATACAATCATCCCAATTCCTAAGAAGCTCAGGTCTGACTATGTTTCAGGTGAAGTAAATATGCATAAAACACAAATTTGCCTATTTTGAGGTAGAGCATTTAACTCACAACTGCTTCCATAAACCTTCTCTGTGGGGTGTGAGCAAGTGAAAAGTTTTTCAGTTCATTACATGCAAAACTAGTCACCTGGAAATACTGACATCAATACTTCCACCTGAAAATGGCTTACAAGAAATCTGAAAAATATCAGTGACATTACTAAAAACACCATAGGCTTAATATGCAAGACTGAATAAACCCACATGATGTTCATGTATTACACAATAGTAATAATATTAGGCATGGTAATACAAAAATGTCATTACTTTATAATTAAACCTGACTAGAGACATTAGTATTTCATTAGAAATGTCTTTAGCAAACACCCAAAATGAACTGGTAGTGTATTCATGGTGACAAGTTCCCACTAAAGAATATCACAAAACTCTTAGTGTGTGTCAGTACATAATTTAACTGGCTCCTCCGGACTTACAGCATGTCCAACAAGTGGGAGATGATATGCGAAATATGGTCAGAAAAACTCTGCAACCTCTTTCTTGCATGTCTGTTCCACTGCATACCAGATACGACTACATTTGAGGGCACTGTTTCATGGCATATGTATTTTTGAAGAAAGTTGATTATTTACATTTTAGATTTAACATTTTTAATGAGATGAAGCTTTCATGAAAAAAACATCCGACTCCATTAAAATGTTTAGTGTGTGAAAAAAAAAAAAAAAGAGGATGTCTCATATTAATAAAAGAACTAAATACGATTATAACAGAGAAGATTTTAGACTTTTATTTTATACTTCAACTTACCATGTATATAGAATGAGTTAGTTTTGTTTCAGTAGCATGAAGTTCTTAAGCATCTACATACAAATTTCAAACCATAATTGTTTTTTTTTTATATCTACCTGAGAAAATTAAAAAGGCTTTTCACAATGTGAATACTACGATAAAATAGCAACAGTTTTTAATAAATGCAAGTGAGACTTTTTATTAAATAAAAAAACTGGCAACATTTTGATAAACATGATATATAAGATTCTATCAGATACAAACCAAACAAATGTTTATATAAAATTGAAAATCTTGGAATTTTTGAAATAAACAGTAATTTACTCAAATGCTATTTAGACTTAATTTACTTAAATGCTATTTAGACTTGTAACTCTTCAGGAAATAAATCCTGTTACACTGCCAATGGCAAATTCTAATGTTACTTGGAAATGTAACGTGAAACATTCTTTCTGTCATCTAGCAGTATAACCTGATTTTGTTTCTTCTATTCACTTGAATTTCTTGCACAATCCATACTTGGCTATCAAGCACAAGGTATAGCCAAAAATCTGTTACAAGGATGACTCTGGCCATAGAGCACCATTTTCAAGCAATTGGAACATCAGCTGACCCCATGCAATTCTAAGCAATTGGAACATCAGCTGACCCCATGCAATTCTAAGCAATTGGAACATCAGCTGACCCCATGCAATCTCTTTTGTGAGAAGCTAGCTATATTTGGAGGTTTAGCAAGTATGGAGACTGGGATATTGAATTCTAGGATTCTAAATGAATGAAAGCCATTGTGAAGCAAAGCAACCTAGATATATGACTGTTTAGTTTCAAAATACCACAAGTTTTATTTTTTTATTTTTGCAAGTAGCTGAAACTTTTTTAAATATTCAGAATTTAATATTAAAAGGGAAGGATGCTACAGAAATGAATAAATATCTCATAAATATGGATGTTGTAGCTCACAAATGAATACGAGTTGATAACAAAATGCAACTCAAAAAAAAAAAAAAAAAAAAAACTTTGCACTGGGAAAACTTTTTTTCAGGAATTTCAACATTCATAGTTAATTGCCATAAAATTCACACACAACTTATCACACAAGGCCATATACTGATTATATTTGACAAACAAATCATCCAGGGAACAACTGCAATACATTTTCTACCTCAAAATTTCTTTGAATTCCACCTATTTCCCCAGCCTTAACATTATTTATCAATGAGTACTATTGCACTGGTATACATTCATAATTTCTGCTTATAATTATGCAAATTATACAAAGTGCTTTCACAAGACATATCATAAAATTTGGCAAATACTTTACTTTAATATTATAGACTTTTGATCAGTATGTTTCATGCAATATACCATGCTTCCAAAGCATTATAGAGAGAACTGATAAAGCAGTTAATCCACTTCTACCTTTGATTTTAAACTGTAAAAATATTTTGAAATAAGTTTATTTTTATGCGTAACATATGATCATTTTTCACCTACAATAGACTATGTTTACTGCATTGGATACCTATGACAGCATTTGTGTTACTATGGAATTCTATACTGTAACAGCTGGTAAAGCTCAAATGCTGATCAAAAACATTATTTCTGGCACACAACACATTTTGTCAATGGTTAGATAAAGCGGTGTGTGAATAAAGAAAGTAGGGTTTTTATCTTCATTTGTTAACATCTTAAGGTCATGTAAGGAAAAAAATTCAGCCTAAATAGTAATTTTATGATTTTTCTTAGCAGAATCCTTTACTGTTATTCTGGTGACATAAATTAGATTGAATCTCAATTTATCCAGAAAGAACAAGTAACCAACTGTATATTAGTACTCTATGGTATAGCTACACTCTTGATTAGTAATAGTAATAATGAAAAATATATGTACAGTAAATACTACAATGAAAAATTTCAAGTTAGCACCCGTCAGTTTGTGTTAAACTAAAAGTCTTACCAATCATTTTAAGTTCATGTTAAATAGAAAGAAAAACTCCTTTCCTTTAAAACAACATAAAAAAATTGTCTAAAAACTAGGAACAGGATTTATTTTTGTAAATAAATCCTGTTACACTGCCAATGGCAAATTCTAATGTGAAATTAGAGAAATTATTAAAAAAAATGAACACATTACAAAATCTCACAGAATAATGAACAGTAAAAGAAAAGTACAATATTACATGAATACCATTTATAATAAGACCGTGGCTTCTGAGAAGCACCTGTGCTGTTTCTACAAATTAAAATAATGAGGAAGGAAGTTTTCAAACATCCAAAATACATATTTAAATGTGCAATAAAACTTGTGAAATTTTGTACTTTTTCCTCTTGAAAAAGCAATTTTACATCATGTTTATCCTTTGACAATGAACACACTTGGTCAGTTTTTAAACAAAGCCACCAAATAATCCACAACTTTGATAATATTCCCTTGCAAATAGGAATTTCACACTAATTACTGAAGTGAGCTGCAACAAAACCTGTGCAGAAGTTTTGATATAGTTAGCAAAACTATTATGTATTAAAAAATTATTTACTCTAAACCTTCTGACCAAGTTAATGCAGTTCTTACAAAGAAGTCACATTCTACACAGATCAATTTTCTTCATTTGAGACAGTGGTTCATCTACCAATTTTATAACCTTTGGGTAAGAAGTGTGAGATCTGATCAAAAAGAATCTGACTGCATTTCCATCCTCTTAAACCAGATAGACAGAGCATGGTGTCAACAAAGTCCAAGATCGCACATCTTGGACGTAAGTGTGCATTCATCAATTTTTGCCATGCTGTCGACTGCCTCATTTGGTGCCTGGAAGTGAAAGTCTGGCACTGCGAACTCAGAGCCCATCACATTCTTGTCTTATGCTGCAATGACTGAGCAAGTTATGCAGAGAATCTTAATCAAATTTTACCAGAAACTCAGCTATACATCAGCTGAAATAATTAGCCCAATCATCCTAGTGGAAGAGTCCAGGGTACTCAAGGCCAAAAGAGGCACAAAAGGTCAGCAGTAAAGTCATGCAGGCAGTACTTTTTTTAACCATCAAGGAGTGGTGGTTCATCATGAATATGTTCCAATAGGACAAACTGTAAACAAGGAGCACTACCAGGCAGTTGTCCATCACCTAGGAAGTACAGTACAGTGGTAGAGATCTGCTCTGTGGCAGCTGCACCATGACCGTGACCCCACCCATCCATCTCACCTTGCTTATCTCTTTGGCCAACCACTGGCTTTCACAAGTGAGGCAAGCTCCATACCCTCCAGACACACAGCTCCTTGTGACTGTTCCTGAAGTTGAAAATACCTCTGAAGGAGGGACAATTTGAAGACACAAAGGAGACCATGAAGAAGTGACACAGCACCTACTGATAATCTCTAAGCATGGGTTAAAAACAATTTATGATCTGTAGACAGACTGCTGAAACAAATGTGTAGTGTCAAATTTGAGAGGTCTAGTTGAATATAACTAGGACAGCCACACAATAGATTACTTAGGGTTTTTTTCTTCCCCTAGGCTGGATACTATTTGATCAGACCTTACAAACCTTTCTTTTTTGACACATTTATTTGGGAGGAGAGCATGCTTATCATGCCTAAACATGCACATTAACATGAAGAAAACATGTGTAGCTTAAAATGTTAAAAGCACATGACAGTGCTGTAGTGGCACCCAACAGAAAAGAACATTTATATATCTCGCAACTTAAGGTTTATACCATGATATAGCCCAAAGAGGAAGAATGCACATGCAAAAGCAGGCAAAATGGTTCAGGTATGAGATTATAAAAAATCATGACACAAATGGGCTAAACTGTTCTTTCTTGTTTCACTTGTGAAATGTGTTCACGCATTAACAGCAGTCAAAAGAAATGATCTGAAACTCAATACATGGTGATGTACAATATGGCCAATAACTTTGCACATAAAAAAAAAGATACCAGCATTATAGCTAAAAAATGTAGCTCACCAAATAATTCCTACTCCATAGTACAGTGAGCCACAAGTTTTGAAAGGACCTTTAGCATTAAACACACATCTGTCATGTGATGCATAAATTATACTCAAATAACATACACTGTATTAGACTTGATAATGTATGGTTAAGTCCTTAAAATAAGTTCCAACAGACAAACACGAAATATCTGGCTAAAACATTCTTAATTAAAACTTTACAACACAAAAAAAATATATATATAATTTTTCTCCTCCTACTGATATGACACCAGGTAACACCATAGCAAAACAACTGCTTGGTCATTAAGAAAATTACAAAGTTTAATATTTTATAGCTTCAGAAACAACAAATATATGGGGAAAGATTTAAAAAAAAAAAAGGTTATAACACCACAAATTTTAGATGTCTGGTGGAAAATAAACAAAGAGCAAATGAACTTCAACTCAACAAAACAAAAATGGATATGAGAATATGACCATAAAAATTTTAAAATACATGAATGCAGCATGCGTAACAAAACACATATGGCCTGACTTCTCACAGTAAATCACATCACTGATCACATGTAAGACAAGATCAACAAATCCACGAAAGAAAGGGAAAAAATGATAAATTATCGTCTTTACTTTTAAAAACACGTCCATAAATTGACTAACTGTTACCAGCTTGTATAACATTAGCTGAAATGTGTAGGCACAACAATTCTCTGCAACAATCAAGAAGCCAATTACCATGTCTGGCCTTTCAGTTTTTGTTTTAGCTCCTTCACAGAAAAGAGCTCTCTCTCCATTATATATATAGATGCAACAGAAAAAACACTAAGGTCTAGTCCTTCTTTGGCAGGTGAAGGCACAATAATGCCCCCTCTGCAAACCTTAGGGTGGCACAGGGGGCATGTAAGGAGGAGGCTGCCTGTATGTTGGAGTAGTCTTGGGACGTGCATTTTTACTGTCCCTATTAGTTGTGAAAGGTGGCGGTGGCTGGTACGGAGGGGATGGGTCAGTGTGAAGGTCTGCATTCGTGTTTCGGGCATTTGCCTGCTCCAAGCGGTCCAACTGTGGTGTGGAATCACGACTGCTAGCAGATGATCTCAGGTAATCAGGTGGTGCTAGTGGGGGTTTCTCCTCTTTCATGATAACAGGAGGCTTGGCAGGATCTGGCTTATCTTCCATTTCATCTCCAAATATAACTGGTGCTCTGTTCCCGATGAACGTGTTGTGGTCCTGCATTGTCATCTTGCCCTTTCGTTTCTTTCGGTACAGGAAGCAGGCAACCATGGCAGCAATAATTAGCATCACGGCTATTACCACAGCTGGTATGATAGTTGTAATGTAGATATCATCATCACTCACTGGTACAGGAGCGGATTTCTCTGTAGCAGGCGGAGGTGGAATGGTAACAGATGTTGGGGCCACTTCGCCGAGACAGATACCAAGTGGCATGGCATCCGCTTTGATTATTTCAAACTCTGGGCGCATAGCATCAGTCAGTCTGGAAGACAGTGTTCCATTTTCATTGAAAATATTTTTGACTAGTTTTCCGATAGTCTGCTGAGGACAGGGGTCATGTGGTAAGGTGTTGTTAGTCCAGGCATACACCACGGAACCCTTGCTGATGGAACCAACGGTAATATACCGTGGATCTGGGTCGTCAAATAGCTTCGCTAGCTTCCATGCCACCAAAACCTTTTTACTTATATCTCTGCTAAACTCGTCGTAATCATGGTTAATATGGAGACTGAATTCGACACTCCATTTCTTTGGGGGTCTTGGATGTACTTCAATGACGAACACGTCGTTGATTTGTTGACCACTAGTGTCCATGGCCACTAACTGGAATTCATGCTTTTTGACATCACTTTCAAAGGGTAGTCCATATAGCTCCTGTGATTTTGGATTGAACTGTACCCAAGACGATTTGGGTGGGTGAACACTCTCGATTGTTAAGAAAGTAAGAGTGAGATAGCGGGTACTTCCATCTTCAAAATCATAAAATGTGTCATCTGGAACTTTGAAACGGAGAATCTCGCCCACGGTGGTATTGATCCTTTCAATAGGATTCCTCAACATGGGTGGGAAATTGGAGTGAGGAGATGATGTGGAGGATGCAGGACTGTGGCACACACCTAAGTAACTAACAGACACTTCTTGTATTTGAAAATCAGGAGACATAACTTTCTTAAAGGCCTTCGAAACTTTACCATTGTCATCAATCATCTTGCCCATCAATGAAGCAATCTCCTCAGCCGGGCACGGGTAAGGTGGGGAGAGAATCATTTGTCCACTTGAAAGTTATAGGATCAGGTGACACGGACTGTACAGCAATCGTACTTTCATTGTGATCACCATAAAACTCAGATAATCTTCTAGCCATTTCAATATTCCAGTCGATGAAAATTGGATACTGCCACTTGTTATACTTCAATGAGATTGAAAACTCGTGGTGAAGAGTTCGGGCACCTTGATGTTGCCACACGTGAATTTCCAGACGATCGTGTGTAGACGATCCCTCACTGTCCATGGCTTCAAGAATATACTCATATTTGCCAATATGCTCATCCAGAGGAAGTGCATATAACATCTGCTTTTCAGGGTCAAACTGTATCCAAGAATTAGGTTGAATTGATGTTCTTTCTGATGTTAAGAATAAGAGTTTCAAATGGCGAGTGTTACCATCTTCCATATCCATAAAAGTGTCTTGAGGTATCTGTAGCTTCCAAACTTTTCCGGCTACCATGGTTAGCTTTTTCATGCGTTTTTCAATAACTGGTTTGAAGTTAGGTGTACCAACTGGCTTTTTGGTTTTCTCACCTGTAGGCTGACTCTTTGTAGGCTTTATTTCAGAAGTTGTAACTTGTGGTGATGTCATGATGGTATGTGTAGGCAATAGGTCTGTTGGCCCACCAATATGAACAGGAGTAGTCATAGATGAAACTAATCCATCTACAGGCGTATGTTCCTCTGGGTGAAGACGGCTAGGTATCAAGACATCCACAGAGGATGGCTGAACATATACAGTGGGACGATCCGGAACCACCACAGGAGTAGCTCCGAACTGAGTGGGTGATGTTGGAAAACGGTGATGGTAAATCACAGGGGACGCTGTAGCTTGAATCGATTCTATCAGTTTCTGATGGCCCCTTTGCCATTCACCATGGTTGTGCCTGTGATGATGAGATGACTGGGTAAATATGGGCGATGCCATTGTTGGAACGACTCGAGATTCTGGTGTTAAAGTATCATCTGTGGGCTCCATCTCATCAACCCTCTCCGTGTATCGAGGCCAATGAGTGGGCACAATACCAAGTACAGGTGTTCTATGATCTGCACCAATCTGACGCTTGTCCCTTCGAGATATCTTTGGAAAAACACTTGCGACCTGCCAACCAACAATTGGGTAACCAAGACGATTTGCTAAGCTGCCATCTTCAGCTGCCTTTTCAAGAGTGTTAAGATGTTCCTTATACTCCTGTAGTATGTTCATGGAACAGCCAACCTGCCACTGCATAACACTACCAGATGTCATCTGTTTCTTTGCATTTCCAGGTCCTGCCAAAACAGCATTCCCATCAAAATTTGTGCCTTCTGTCCTAGGTGGTGCAAATTTTAGCATCTTAAGCGGAATTTTCAAGAATGATGACATCAGATTCAGTAAATCTGTTCTGACTGTTGTGTTGAGATCAGATAAGTTTGCGTCAATAATTACAGATGCCAGGGTCTGTGATTCTCCATTTAAGCACTTCATTGCTAGCCTTTCCATTTCAGGCCACCTATACTCAGGAGTGTCTTCAACAACTTCGATGGAAAATACATCTTTGGCTGTTGATAGTTTACCTGGAAATAAAAATTTGTGTAAATAACATCTCATTTTACTTCAACTAATTTTTTTTTTTTTTTACATGGAACATTACTAATCAAATCTGATTACAAGCAGGGACGTGCCAACAGGGGGAAGAAATCTAAGTCAAGGGGCAGACTATCTTTTGCCCCTCCAGTTTTAGCACCCAAAATATAAGTTCATTTAATTTAACAGAAAAAAAAAAAAAAAAAAAAACACTTTCACATTGTTTAAAAAACAAACGGAACGCTGGTATTTTTTTTTATAGCGTTTTAGCAGTTTTTAATTAGCATTTTTACCTTTATGGTAAGGGAAAGAAAAATAAATTGTCATTCCAAATGTTGCCAAAGATTTTAGGCTATCAGATGGGCATTCACTTCCCACATAAAGGCCTAATATGCAGTTGGCTGTTGTCAGCCATCTTGCATGTGATAATTTTCCCAGACTCCGACTTGCTATATCTGCTGCGCATTCTCCACTTGAAATTGCTAAGCAAATATTTCTGGTCACTGCTTAGGTCTGAAACATTTATATTTAAATCATTCAGTGGAAAATAATTTTGTTCAAATTTAACGGGTGGACAAAGATGGTTTTTACCAATTGGTCCCGTATAGCCGCAAGGCTCAGATGTTTTGCCATCTATGTTTTCCATAATATGACGTAACGCTAACTCATTAGAATGGAGTTGACAGATTATCCACTGCAGTGGCCTTTGCAACTTTTCTTCTATTTGTCGAATAACTCCAGACTTTTCCCCAGTGTTAGTAAGGCAACCATCACAACCAATACATCGGAGCTAGGAAAAGTTGATGTTATTATCTATCAAGTGCTCAAAAATGGCATTTGCCACATTTTTTTGCACAACCAGATCGTGCCATAGCATGACCAATATATTTAGATCCTGGTTCTTCTATGAGCGATAAATGTTCCTCTTGCCGAATTTTTCGCTGTGTTTTTCCATCTTCAGATGTTTCAATGTACAATGTTTCATTTTTCCTACCGTCAAAATATAATGCTTTAATTGTATGATCATTAGCCGTTTGTTTATTCTGCAAAACAGTGCAATTTTTCATTTGAGCTCTCCTGAATTTACTTCTGTCAATCACAAGTGAAACGTTTGTTACCGGAACGTCCTGGTTTATGTCGTGGAGTACAGCAGAAGCAAGTGCAGCAGCTGGACAATCTGATTTTCCATACCTGTCACAAGTTTGAGCAAATTTTTGAAGACTGACTCTGGTTTCACATGATGGACTAGGAAAAGATGAAAAGCCTTGATTTTTTTCGCTATCTTCGTCAATTTCGCTCTGTTCTAAATCATGTGTACTTTCATTTTCATTGGTGAATTACAAGTCAGGTGTGACACAAGTGTGTTAGCACTTATGTCACACCTCACACCTGTTTCCACACCTCTGTCTGTTTCCACATTTGTCGAAGACGTATATCAAGTACGATTAAACCCATAAATCAAAGAAAAAATTTATCCTCAAAACTTTAAAGAGTTCTTCAAAAAAGGTTGATCTTTAGGCAAATTTGAGATTATTTCAGGAGTTGTGCGCAGACACCAGATGCCATTTAATAAACCCTTTTTTTTTCTGTGTATATTACAAATCAAAATCTAAAACTTTAGCAGTACCCAATTACTAGAGCACTTTAAACAAAAAATGGGAAAATTTTGGTAATGTTGTAAGATTTATGTAAAAGTTTCAAACTTTCGGACGATTGCGCAGACTGAAGATATACGATTACAACTTTTTTTATTTTTTTCTCTTGATTAGCATGTAGAACCACAACTTTTGACACATACCCCTTGGTCGTATAAAAAAATTCGCAAATTTCGCTCCTCCCTTACTTTAAAACATACTAATGTTAATGATAAAATCCTGAGAACAAGATAACTAAAAATTTTTTTGTAAAACCAGAAGATGCTAGTCTCTCACAGACAAGGGCATTAGCTTCAAAAATTGATTTTATCAACTTAAAATTAACTAAGCTAGTGCCATTTTCGTACAAAGAATCACCAAGTTGGCTACCATATTTTTCAGTTGTAGTACGACTTAAGTAAACTGTTTTACAGACATGAAGCTCTGAAATGTAGCATTTAGCTATGTGTGGTTTACAACCCTTTCTAATAAAAACACAAATTCCAACCCTTGCTCACGATACACATTAAAAATAATTGCTTCATGAATCATTCAAAATGGTGTATTTCCTTCATTACACAATATATTAAAAACTTAAGAAGTTAAAAACCTTCAAGTTTAAAAAATGTATTGCTAAAAATGTATAGTTAAATTACATTAGCACGCAACACGTAGGTTTGACATTGGTGTGATTCATCAAAAAGGTGAACATCATTGCGTGATTTGGTTAGAGGCTGGGCCAAGGGTGGAGTGTCCGTGAGAGTTCATCATTTGACACTTTCTTTTGAGAATCTTGTAACATTGTAAAAATCTTGTAACAAGATGTTTATATTTTTTAGCATTACTTCATATATATCTTTGAAAATCTTAAACAAAATTTCTTGTAACAAGATTAAAATTTTGTAATAAGATTTCCAAAGAAAGTGTCAAATTATGAACTCTCATGGACACTCCACACTTGGCCCAATCTATAACGAAATCACACAATGTCGTTGAACTTTTTTGACGAATCACACCAACGTCAAATCTAAGTGTCACTTTATGCCTTTATAAACTACTTGATCTCCATTTTGTAACCTTTTATCACACCTGATGATGAGCACTAGTGTTTTCAAAAATGCTAATGTAATTTAACTATATATTTTTAGTATTACATTTTTTAAACTTGAAGGTTTTTAACTTTCTTAATTTTTAAATATATCGTATAATGAAGAAAATACACCATTTTGAATTTTTCTACAGCACGAAGATTTCAGAGATGCCAATTTTTACGGATTTTCACTCCATCTTACGGTTTTACGGAAGCCACCCAAAAAACTACAGAAAAGCCCAAGCACACAGTCTTTTATTTATTGCCATCTTTTGGTCGAAGTTCTGACTTCCCCCGCCAAAGGAGGCGGAGCTTCTTGTACGCTGTTTGTCACATAAATCCCCATACAGCCATTTGAGATTGCCGTGCACAAAAGCCGAGAGGCAGCTCAGCGCCTTTTGCAAATTCTTTACATTGATTACATGTGGCTTTGTGCAAACCTTTTAACCCTTTCTGCTTGACTGTTGGGTGACACTCAACATTACGAAATTGCCTAATAGCTCGTGTGTCGAGTGTAATCCGCCACGCCTATGACACCTTTATAGGTTGTATGTCGGCGCTCGTGAGGAATTTTTTTCACCGAACAGATAACAAGAAATGTCATCGGCATGTTGGGTGTGACTCACTATGTCGATGACGCCTCTATAGCTTTCATGTCAATGCTTGCGAGGAATTTCTTTTTTGCTGAATAGTTTGTGTGTCGGGTGTCATCCACCACGCCTTTATAGCTCATATGTCGAAGCTTACGAAACATTTCTTTTTCGCCAAATATCTTGCGTGTCGGGTGTCACCCTCCATGCCGATGACGTCTCTATAGCTTGCATGTCGATACACTTGGGACGTTTCTTTTTCACCGAATAGGTCGGGTGTCATCCGGCATGCCAATGATGCTTCTATAGCTCGTATGTCGGGGCTGGCAAGCCAAAACTGAACTTTCGCTGCTAAGTTATGGCCTCTACTGCAGAAACATATACATACAGTGAAACTTCCATTAACAGACACTTCTCAATAGCGGGCATCTCTCTATAACGGAAATTTTTTTTATTTCCCGGCAGAAACGCATGGCTTCTTATGGGGCATTCATTTCTTAATAGCAGAAATTCTAAATAACGGACGCGGACACACTTAAAGTACAATATAACGAACAACTTGCTTTCGATTCTAGGAATTCCTAGGGGTGTGATTCACCCAAACTGGCAAAATTTTTCCTTTTTTGTTATTTTACCCCTCCTCATTCTCTATCTTAACAATTTTGTTCCTGAGGCCAAGTAAATTTTAAGGTGCTAAGTGCTATGTACCCCGGGTAAGTGGCCGAAATCGCTGGAAAAAGGGTCAGCGTTTGTGCTAACCAAACAGTCCGACCCTCTCTTTGCATACATACATCTGACCAGGAGAAACTGCCTTCTTGCTCTTCAGGTGCTTCCAACGGGGTGAGACCTCAGAAACGGGGACCAGCACTCAGGGTCGTCTAATTCGGGAACGGTAATCGGATGGAAACACCTGCAAACACAATTCTGGTGTAGATGGAAGGGACTCACCTTTTGTTGTTTCGTAAGGTCAAGGTCAGCGCACAGGAATCAATTTCAAGTCCGGATTACTAAAAATCACATTTGTTTGAAATAATCATGTTGTAGGTTTTCCTCATCAAGCGAGCTGTGAAGCAAAGGTTTCTCAAACATCGATTTTAAAATGTCGCACAAACGTAAGCACTTGACTCTAAAAGAAAAAGTTGAAATAGTGGAGCTGAGTGACAGGGGAAAATTAAGTGTGTGCATTTAAGAAGATAAACTGGGCATTGCAAAAATATGAGTGATGTCTTGGCAAGATTGTAATGGCAACCAGAAAATTAAGAGAGCTTTCCCAAAAACTGATGGTTTTGCTGTGGACACTCTTACCTATAAATGGTTCTAGAGCCAACAACATTCCTTTATCAGAGACTTTAATTCGTCAAAAGGCTTTAGAAATCGCAAATGAATTAGGATTCACAGAATTCAAAGCTTCAGGCAGCTGGCTAGAAATTCATTTAGAAAACAAAATATCACAAGAATGTAATAAACAATACTTGATTATTTTGCTACTTAGGTTTTGATGGATATTTTTTAATAAAGGTTAGTAAAAGTTTGCTCTATGTATTGCATTTACGTACTTATATTTACTTATTTTTTAAACTGCATTTACATTATAAAATAGCATGCTGTCATAAAGCATGATTTTCCCAATAGCGGACACTTCTAAATAACGAACAGTTTTTCTTTCCCTTTCGATGTTCGCTATTCGGAAGTTTTACTGTATATACTTTTTAAATAAAACTACATTTTGGAACTTATTCATTTTATAAAACAGTGTTATAAACGATTCTGAGATTTTAAACTAAATATTTTTGATATACTGAAAATCTTACTGAAGGTCGAAGCGGTTTTACTGAAAACAACTGAAAACTTTGGATTTTTTTACTGATGATCCCTCTCTCAGGTTGGCATCTCTGAGGTTCTACTGTCCTAGTATGAATCGCTTATGGCAGATATTGGGCTGTAAATAATTTCGAGTGCTGACTCTCTTGATTATTGGAATTGAATCCTTGTGATTGTGCAAATGAAATGTCAAAACCTGACACAATGCAATGAACCCTAACAAGGTTTAGTTCCTGCATACAGTGTGGTCTCCAAATTCTGATAACCGGCAAAATATTGAGTCATCTTTCTCAGATATTTATAAAGATACAGTAGTTTTCTTATGTATGCTACTGTCAGTGAAAATTGCAACAGAATGTTGAATTGCTGGTATTAGCTTGAAACTTACAGGATATGTACAACAGGTTGGGACAGGCAAATGATTAAAATGCCAGTGAAAATGTGCATGCAATTTCCGAGCTGTGCCCTCTGAACTGTCTGGTCTTGGGTATAGAGAGCTGGCTCAAATGAGATCAGTGAAGAACCAACATTTGAGTCGAAAGGGCGTTTCTGGAGTCTCACTATGCCCCACTGCCGAAGAAGGTAGCATTACGAACACCTGATGGAATTTGAGTGAGGAAGGATTGCTGGGATGAGAGAAGCTGGATTTTCCTACAGCAAAATTGCCACTCATATGAAACAAAATGCCAATGACAATGATGTGAACATGGTGCCAGTGGACAGATGAGGCTCGAACACACAGAAATCCAGGAAATGGACCACAAAAAGTAACGAGGTTGCTTCGCATAAATCATTTGAGGTACTCTCATCCTCAAGTTAGTGTGATTCATCATGGAATACAAAATCTAAAATGCAAGAAATGTTCTTATGGCTGTGTTGATGCCAGCATTTCAAATATTTCAACAGATGCTCATGAATGAGAGAGAGAGAGAGAGAGAGAGAGAGAGAGAGAGAGAGAGAGAGAGAGAATCTGATTTTTATCATGAGCAAATTTGGTGAAAACAATGCTAGACTACCTCCCCACTGCAACTTTTCACTATTTGTGGCATGATGGGAGGGGAGCATGACATCTACCAACTTACTGGATAAGGAAAATTTAGAGATTGATAGCAACAGCATCACAGCTATAAATAAGTTTTAAATAACCAATTTTATAATAGCAAATTTTCAAAATTAAACAAGTTGAAAAAAGTTCTAGCTTTATCTTTCACTTTGGTGAAAGATAAATCTAGAACAAAAGGACACACACAGCATTTTGCACCACCTACATGGTAGGGGGTAACATTATGGTATTGCTGACACCCAATTTGCATCTCACCTGGGGAGAATAAAACATGAATTTCTTTTGGCCTTGCTCATAGTTGATGCTCACTACAGGAAAAGCTACAAGGTTGTACTCACTTCCACCACAGCACGCTTCCTCACACTTGAAATTAGAGACGTCTTCCTCTTTCTAAACACAAATCATGCTGTAGGCAAGATTCATACCCTATTTCAATCTCAGAATTTGAGGACTTTTGGGTTTTTTTCCCATGACATATGATCCAAACGTGCCTATTTTGTACTGAAACCATAAGTCTGTTCAACCTGTAACCTACAACAAACAATTCACTCTACAGGCTTTAGCAAACTTAATACAGAATGCTGAAAATGATGTCTGCTGCTTAGAATTACAGATAAGAAACTTAGAATCATAAATAAATACCGAAATACTAAAATTATCACTGAAAATGTAACCAGGTTCAATTTCTATAAAACTTTTATGTACATTATGCTGCACCGATTTTGAAAAAAAAAATTGTTTTTACTTTGGCTTTAGTTCAATATTGAAGCAAATTATAGAATTAAAAAATCATAAAACTCAAAAATATATAGGTATGAAATCTATAGTTAGAAAATAAATGTATCTTTACTCTTGAAATGGTTTCATATACAACACAATATATAAACTAAATACTATTTATATTTAATTATTTTGAAATAATGCTTATATTGGAAATTTGAAGACAAGGAAAGGTGAAATATTTGGAACTTCTTCAAAGGAACAAAAGGACTATTATTTCTTAAACAGATATTCATGGGAGCAAGGATTTGTGTTACATTTTATTTTGGGAAGGAATTTTCAACATAATACACAGTTGAGTTACATTATTGTGACCACCTACTTTTGACGTCAACAGCGTGTAGCCAATGAATGAAGGCACGTGTTGTGAGCTGGCTAGGAGGGTATGTATATAAGGTGTGCTGTAGGCATTCTGAAAACATATCACTCGCTGCTGTCATGGATAAAAGGAGTGATTAATCAGATTTGCAAACAAGGGATGATTATCGGCTTTCAGGCCAAGGGTGGCAGTATTTCTGAAACAGCGCTGTTAGTGAACTATTTGCATGCTGCTGTGGTTAAAGTGGATCGTAACTGGAGAAATGGCACCATTGAGAATAAGCGATGTGGAAACTATGAGGCAATTTCATTCCATTCTGCAAGATCGTTATCCACAAACTTATCAGCAGGATGTTCAGTATTGGACACACTTTCTTGTACACAGCCTGAGGAGCCTGCTTTGTTAAAACAGTTTTTATTGGTATCTGTCGTAACTGCATTCCACGACTGTTGCATGAAATGCATTTCATCGTAACTTTAGATGTATCAACCTTTGAATCGATAACAGAAAATACTTTTTGCATGAGAAGCTTTCGATAATGGGCTTTAAAAGACTTAATGACACCCAGATGAAGCTGCTGCAATGTTTGCTGGGGAAAAAATAATTTGAACATTTTTCAGATTGTTTACCTCAGGATGCACAGCACACTGATAAATGAATAAGGGCACTTTTTCTCTTTTTTGCCCGCATCTGAATATTCAAGGCTTCTACATAATTTTTTAATAAAGCTGTGGTAACCCATGACTTTTTATTTGCTTTATATTTGGTGGGCAAAGATTTCACATTTCTGAAGCACTTTGGTTTAGCAGATTTGCCAATAACTAAAGGCTGCAATTTTTCTCACTCGACTGCATTGGTGGCTAGAAGAACAGTGATTCTGTCTTTTGACTTCTTTCCTCCATGGCAGGTATCATTTCGAAATCATGGTGTTTTATCTGGCTGCAGGCTTTAAAACAGTCCAGTTTCATCACCATTAAAATGTTGCACAGAATGTACCCTTCAATAATTTGTGGCAGCTCTTCATTTTTCCACGCTTGTGCCGTCACGGAATCAACACTTTTGCTTTCGCCGGATAGAGCTCTATGCATTATGTTATGTCTTTGATTAAAATGATCAATCCATCCACTTGATGCGGTGAATTCCCTTATTTGAAGTCGCTGGACAAGATGAACTGCTTTTTCCTTCAGAAGTGATTCACTAATAGGCAAATTACTTGCCCGTGTTTGTTGAAACCCAGTAACAAGAGTGTTTTCCAACTCACTCCGGGGTGATGCTTTCACAGATTTCCTCTTACAAGAAAATTGTCCACGATACGATGCACAGCTTTCAATTTCCTTTCTATTTTTCACTATGGTACACAACGTTGACTTGGAAATTCCGAGTTTCTCTGCTACAGCACTCTGTGATCCTGGGTTCTCATCAAGCTGCTACCAAATGTCCATTTTTTTGCTGATCAAAAATCGTTTCTGCTTTTTTTTTTTTTTTTTGCTGAGGTCATTAATTTTTTTAGATGCTCTTGCAAACTACAGTGATCAGTGAATTTCACTTCTGACTTTTCTAGTGCTATCTATGTTCATCAAAACTTTATCCGTAAATGAGCTGTGTTGTTTAATTTGTCCTGTAGATTTAACACTGAGAAGAAATGGGGAAGTGCAATTTGGGGGAAAATTTCAGAGGTTCAAGAATGGGTGCCTACAATGTGTGTCCCCTGAATTCACAGAAAGCTATTGTTATGTCTGTAGCTGAAAACAAGAATCCCCATGGTACTCCAGATTTGCTGCCCCACACCAACTTTATTTTTCCTGCTTCTCACCCATGCAAGAAAAAGTTGCGCTCCTTTGGAACTTGTTGGTCATTTGCTTCCCCTGTAAGAAGCTTACGCTTGATGATCGGAGGAAAGGTGAACTGATTTATGATTCTGTCAAGCTGTGTCGCAGATGGTGTTCTTTGAAACGCTGGCTAACTGCATATATAAAAATTTCCTGTTACGCAAAGCTCTTTTTCTAGCTAACTTTTAATGTCAAAATGCTGATTAACATAGTTTGGTGGTTTAAAAAATAAAAAATGTTCACTTAATTGAGGAAATGTGTTCATTAAATCGGGAAATGCCAAGCATTAATTTCAATGTGGTTCCATCCAGACCATAAAAAATGTACACAAAATTGTGGAATTCGTTAAATCACAGTCCGTTAAATAGGGGTTTGACTGTATATCATTCTGCAGTAACTGCCCTGCGAAAGTAATCATTGTACCATGTCCACTGGCAGAAATAAATGAGACCACCATCTTTCAGACAACACTGGACTGATAGTCACTTGGAAACACCTAAATTGTCATGCTTCATTTTTGGGACCTAACAGAATATCAAACTTTTGTCTCCTGTGATGATGTTATGGTAAGGATCCCAATCTGCAAAGCTTTGGGTCATTTCATGACACTGTTCCTTTCTGGCTTCATTTTGAGTGAGTTTGTGAGGCATCCAATGACAGCAAGGTTTTCCAACACATGTGTAATATTTTCAAAAGCTGCACCAAATGAATAACCACAGTCTGCCCTAACTCTGTATAAGTTATTCATGGAGCTTCCTTATCAAAATTTCGACACTGGTAACATTTCCTTCTGTGACTGCTGTAACCAGGAGTTCTTACACTCTTTGTCTTCCAGAGATATTTCCACTCAGACGAAATTCTGCAAATCACTTGTAAACAGTTGCACAAAATGATGAAGCCTCTAGAAGGCTCCCTGCAATCTTTCCAAGAACTCCTGTTGAGTCAGTCCACACTTAAAATCTTTAAAAAACCATGAAGCAAAAATGCTCATGAATCATCTTCATGATTGTGCTATGTACGTATTAACTACATGTAGATCAAATGAACATGACTCCTACTCTCTCATAACTAAACCAGTGCACCATCTATTGGTCTCCTCAATAAACAAAAGTTGTTGTATCATATTCAGAAGAGAAAATGATATCTGTTGTAAGTTTCTTTGAATCCTGAAAATTTAATGATGACTCTCTTAACACAGCAACTGCTGTGTATGAGGTTCATTAACTATAAATTTTAGATTAATAAAATCTGCATAATCACTTCAGATGATCAGTTAGTATAAAAATCTGAAGTATAGTCTGTCCAACTAAAGAAGTACCACTGACCTCATTCATGTGAATGAGAGTCATGCAGGGCTGTAACTCTGGTGATAAATTTCAGGGAAGGTTACTAATAATGTAGGGGGGGGGTGTAAAAGTTTAGTTACTTCCTGATATTACTTTTAATCAAATGTGGCATTATTTATTGACAAATTAATTGATACAGAAATACTGTTCTAAGATTATATGTATCTTAGAACATTATTTAACAAACTAGTTAGTTTGTTTCCTACGTACACTTTTAAAAAGCTTCCAGATAAGATGTTTTTAACAATTTCGATAACAAATCAGCAGAGGATTACGTTGATTATTCACTTAATATGACAGTTAATTAACCTGCATGAAGAACTATTACTACACAGTACCTTTATTTTTGATATTTACTCTGGTTTGTGTTTTTTTCGATGAAAAATTGCTTTACAAAATGTGATATTTCAGTGAATACCAGGAAGAGTGACTCAATTGTTATTGCCCTGCACCACTACATACTTGTGCTAAACTGGGTTTTTGAATTATGTAGTAAAATAATCTTCATGCAAAAATCTGCTAAATACCACACATGCTATGCAAATCCAACTGTAACTATTAAACCAAATTTAAAGAGAATCTCTCACAAAGATATTGTGATGCTCTCCATTTTGAAAAACTGATGGCATAAATTTTTTTAGTTTAATGAGTTTTCTTTGTTTTCTGCATAAAATGTCATCGTTTTATGCAATGCACTAAAATGGCATGTTGATCTCATGCTGTGTGTGTGTGTTGTTCATAATTTCATATGAATAAATCGCTACTTTCTATTCACTCAAGCACTTTCAAACTTAAATGTACATAAAAGTGCATAAACTAATTTAAATAAAACTTTATTAATGTTACCTAGTAAGCATAACACAGAAAAATCACTTACCATTTACCTGTCCAATAACTTTGATTGTTATATAGTACTGGCCAACATCTTTATCAAGAGGAACTCCAACAAAAGTTTTGGATATCTCATCAAATTGTAGCCATGCTGGCAAACTAGATTCACCTGCTTCTGCAACCTACAAGAACAAACCATATATATAGAGATTATTCATATCCAGCAACAAATGCACAATTGTTTTTTAAAAGAACAAAGTTATCACTAATAATTATTAATTGCTGATCTCAACACCACACCTTTTGCAACCTATTATGCTCACTTTCAGTGTTCTGTTCACACCTTGAAGTTGCAGCAGGACCATAGCCCCCCCCCCCAAGATAAGAGAAATAAAAACTATGAATAACATTTTGATCTGAAAGCACTTGCAGAATAAACATGCAACAAATTAAAGCCTCGTATATTTATACCACACTATAAAATTTAAACTTCAAATACACACACACACACACACACACACACACACACTAAGATATCAAAAGCTCACCAACTGCTAAGAACAGCAAAAACATACCATGTTCATAAAAAAAGAAAATGACATTTTCACAAAAGTGCAAGAAATATATTATACAAGGTTCGTACTCTTCCAAGCAAAATAAATTCGAGCACTTTTCAAGGTATTTTTAAAACCAAATTAGTAAGTTCAAGCCATTAAACTTAGCTGAGACGGACACACCTTCAATGACCAGCCTGTTACTCTTTGTCTCCCTGTTGGTTTGTTTTATTAACTTTGAATTGCCCCTCTGTTTTGGTGTTTTTTGAAATCATTTTATTTCGTGGAATATTCTGAAAGGGTACATTATTTTTGTATTCGTCTGCTGGTATGATATTTGCTGTTTGCTTTAACTCTTTGTTTTTTGATGCATGTGACTTTGAGTTCTAACACTTAAGCGGCTCACTCCATTTTTTAATTCTTTATTTGGGAGGGGTCGCATGGGGAGGGAACACACAATGCAATACCAAGGACAGTGTAACAATCATAGGGCATCTTGGACTGCTTGCTGGTAAGACAGCTGTGAGGGTGAGGCTGGACTGATATCACAGTGCATTCTAAGGTCAAAAACTGATCTCGAGAGTTCCGAAGCATTCTGTTATTTCACAAAAAAAAAAAAAAAAATCACGATGAAAAAGAATATGTAATTTGTAATAAATCCTTCTACAGAAAAATTAAATTATTACAAACATATTCAGAAAAATAATAAGGTAAATAAAATGACTAACTCACCCACATTAATAACAAATAAATAAATAAGCATCGTGCAATTAGTGTTGTATCTTGCACGTGAGGGGTGTTAACAGGAATTTGTGGCTCCATGGTAAGACACCCGCTTCACAATCCCAAGGTCGCTGGTTCAAATCCCGCAGGAGCGAGTGAGGAAGGTTTCGTTGGGTCTGGTATGCTGGAAGGAAGAAATTCACGCCACTTAATATTTTTTTTTTTACAGTGTAGCACACATGACGAGTGATGGACGTGTCTAGACTCGCGTCCATTTAGCGTCTATACGTAATATCTAGTAAACTTAAATCAAATTTAATCGGGAAAGACATTGATTATCCCGATCTTTATGATTCCGACTATGTAGATCAAACGTAATCTGGAATTCCATGGACATCCATTTAGGTTGTATACGTAACATGGTGGACATCAAATGAACATTTATTAGATGTGATTGTGTTGTGTGGGTCGGGGACTACCCACACGAGCATTGTCATGCTCCTGTGCCAACTTGAGAAGGTACAGACATTTAACGTGGACTAGAAACATCAAACAGAGGTCATCGCTCTTTCCAGTTTCCACGTGAGTCAGGGAAAAATTCTCATTGGCTGCCACTGGGAATCGAACCCAGGTCTTCCAGTTACGCGCCGGATATGCTTCCACTGCACCCTCAAATTCCTCGAGACTCACATACACTAACTGCCAAGCCAATTTGGCAGGTTGCTTCTTAGAGCCCCGCACAATGCTGGGGATTCACCAAAGATGGTAAGCAGCAACTGAACAAATAATTAGAAGCAGGCCCTGATTTACGGGAGGGCACATGGGGCACGTGCCCAGGGCCCCCGATTTTGGGGGCCCCCAAATTTGAATTAAATGTGTACTTAGTTAATGGGAATTTTGTGTGTGTATATTCAAAATTTATTATTTTTACTTTTGCATGCTCATGAGTCATGTGTTTATAGATGTGGTACTTACACACAGTGAGTTTGAGTTTCGAATTTCACGTAAACATGTGGCCATTAATGAGTTTCAGTGGTTTAATAGCCTTCAGGTGGCCATTGAGAAGGAGGATCGCTTCCATTGAGTCACATGCCTTTTCTTGCGTTTCCGAACGCACCTAAACTCAACTCATCCTTCAACTTCCTGCACATGGCTTGTCGTTGTCGTAACTGTAACCACGAAGGCTTGGTTGTATTTTGCGTTGCGTTTCTTGTAGTCTGATGGAATGTTGAATATTTGTTAAATTTATATATAATCAAATTTAGTTAGTTGTAACAATATATTTAAGTTGAATTATTTAACAGTTAAATTATGTCAAAACGTACATACTTATCAGGCAGCGCTAAACGGAAAGCCAAACAATTGAAACTGAAGGATGATGACCTGCAGCATGGTAGCATTGAACGTTTTGCCATTAAAAAATTGGATATTTCACTTGGTCCCAAACGTTCTACAAATTCATCTAATTTTACTACTGGTGAGTCTCTTGAGCATAATTTGTCTTTGGAAGCCAGTAATCTGACTTCAGAATCATCTAACATCACAGATGCTCCTAATTTGGGAAATCTTTTGAACTCATCTAATGAAGAGAGCACAAGTTCCACAATGAATGCAGTGGATCCTGCCTTATGGGGAGAAATTACAGAAGAAATGCGCGAATGCTTTTTGAGCAATCCACCAGTCCAAGATTTGAAGTTGCTGGCATTCACAGGGAAGGATATATGTGGTAAAAAAACGTTTTCTAACAGAAGGTAATTTTTTTCAGAATAAAAAAAAATAATGAGAAGGTAAAACGCTACTGGCTTCTTTTATCCCCATCAACTTGTTTACTATTCTGCTGGATATGCAAATTGTATGCTAGGAGCACTATAGCATTAGGATCCACAGGTTTTTCTGACTGGAAGCATGCAAGTGAACGTCTTACAGAGCATGAAAATTCACACATACACAGGCAAGCAGTATGTGACTATTCATCACGCATGAATGCTTCTGCACGCATTGACTGTCAGATAGTTATGCAGTTTCGGAATGAATCCAAGTACTGGCTAGATGTTTTGCATAGAGTTGTTGCAACAGTTAAGTATCTCTCAGTTCGTGGGTTGCCAATGTATGGTGATGATGAAACAATTGGATCAGTTCAGAATGGAAATTTCCTGGGCTGCTTAGAATTAATTGCAGAATTTGATCCATTCTTAGCTCAACACTTGGAAAAATGTGGGAATCCAGGAAGTGGTAACACCAGTTACTTATCTTCAACATTTGTGGATGAATTTGTTGAATTAATGGCTGTACGTGTTTTTAATGCCATCACTGATGAAATAAAAATGTCAAAATACGTTTCTGTCATAGTTGACTCTACTCCAGACATTACACACATAGATCAACTGGCTTTTATCATAAGGTATGTCAACAAAGATTGTGAAGCAAAAGAACGGTTTTTGACATTTATTCCATTCCACGGACATACTGCAGAAAACATTACAAATACCATGATATATTTTCTACAGGAGGCTGGCTTGGATATTATGAATGTCAGAGGCCAAAGCTATGACAATGCCAGCAACATGTCTGGGAAGTATTCTGGTGTTCAAACACGCATTAGGGAAATCAATCCACTAGCGGAATATGTGCCATGTTCTGCTCACACTTTAAATTTAGTTGGTGTGAATAGCATAGATAGTTGTGGTAAAGTTCTCTCTTTTTTCACATTTTTGCAAAAACTCTATACTTTTTTTTCTGCATCAACTCACCGTTGGAAGATGCTTCAGGAGAAAGTCCAGGAAGCACATGGGAATTCATCACTCACACTGAAGAGTCGGTCAGTTACCAGATGGTGTGCAGATGCTGCAGCTACACGATCAGTGAGGAAAAATTATCGTGAAATAGAGAAAGTTTTAGTATTTCTGTCAGAAAATGTAGAAGATTCTCCACAGACAAGAGATGAAGCAAAATCACTGCTGAAGAAAATGCGAACAATGGAAATATCGATCAGCACAGTAGTTTGGGACACAATACTTCAGAGATTAAACTGTGCAAATCAAACTTGCCAGAATCCAAAAGGAAATATTTCTGAAGTACATAAAATTTTCCAGTCGTTAATTGAATTCATTCAGTTCGTGAGGGAAAATTTTGAAGTCTATGAAGAGGAAGCTCAAACATTAGTGTCTGAAAAGGTGCAATACCATGGTCATGATTCCCGAAGAAAGAAGGTGCCCCAGAATAAGCACCTAGATGAATGTAACATTGAACATATAGAACTCAGTGCAAGGGATATATTTAGAACTCAAGTTTATTATGTGCTTTGTGATGCTTTAGTCACTCAGCTTTCAAGCAGAAAAAGTGCTTATGAAAATATAATGAGAAAATTTGAATTTAAAAAAAAAATCAAGATCTGAAATTTTTGAAGGTGCAAAAGCATTGCAGGAATACTATAACAATGACCTTGATGACCAGTTTGCAGATGAGTTTTTGCAATTCTCCTCAATGATGGGGGAGCATGCAACCATTCCCCAGATCCTGCAAACTTTGAAGGTAAACAATTTAGAAGCCACATTTCCGAACACTGAGACTGCACTTAGAATGTTCATGACATTACCGATTTCAAATTGTACAAGTGAGAGATCATTTTCTTTGTTGAAAAGACTGAAAAATCCCTTACGATCAACCATGCGACAAACGAAAGTGGCATCATTAGCTCTGCTGTCTTTGGAGAGTGATGTGACACAGTCTTTAAATTATGATTCTCTGATACATGACTTTGCATCTAGGAAATGTAGAAGAAAAATATTCAACCCAACTGTTTCGTCCTGATATAGGAGGTAAATTTTCAATTGTTTTTATTCATTCCTAAAAATAAAGAATAGTAAACGAGTTATTACAAATAAAAAGATCTGGTGCCCAAACACAGCACTTTGTCATCGTATTGTCAGTTTTGTTTGACATTGGACAATTTATACATTCATGGCATTATGTGCTCATTAGATTTTGGTAAAAATTGGGTAAATGTGTAGTTTAGCGTGGTAAATTATTTGGTCGGAAAAGTTGCAAAATTTCTAAAAAGTGTGACGTACAGATTCTAAAATATGCAATTTAAGGGGAAATGGTGAAAAAATTTCATTGTTAGAATGAATATTAAAGATGTTTACCGAAAAACTTGAACTCCAAGTATGACGAGTCAGCAGACACTGCGGGAGGCCTTAAACAACGCTGAGGCGTTGACATGAAGCTGTGCTCCGTTGAAAGGAAGGATCACTGCAGCCAGGACATTCACGGGCGGAATAGTACAACAGGAACCGGGTACACTGTTGTCAGGAAAGAGTGTAGTGCTACGCTACAGAAAATAGTTAATTTCGGTGTCAGTTCATGACATCGCAATCGGACAGTTTCTTGTTTTTTTCACATGGGATTCTTTGATGCTGAATGTATGAACTCATTTCTCCGTGGAAGCTTTTTTTTTTTTAGTAATCAAACTTTCACTTTGAGACTTGCCATCTAACTTCCGTTAGGGAGAATGCGACACCTACTCTAACGCTTTTCTAGAAACAAGAAAGGCATGTGCATACTTACTATTTCGTATCACAGAATTACATACCAAAGAACGAAGACAGTCTCTGCATGTTTTTTTAAAAAGTGAGACAGAAATTACAAACTACATTCTTTAGCGTAGCAGTATATTCTGTTACTCTTTCCTGACAAGAGCGTACCTGATTCCTGTTGTACTCTTCTGCCCATGAATTCCCAGCCGCAGCAAACCTTCCTTTCAACGGAGCAAAGCTTCAGGTCGTCGCCGCAGCGTGTGTTTACTCATCCTACTTGGACTACTTGGAGGTAAGCGTTTCGGTAAACATCTTTAATATGCTTTTTTTTTTTTTTTTTTTAATTTTACAACTTTTCTGACCAAATAATTTAGGATGCCGAAGTACAACACATTTACCAAAAATTGAACCGGGACTAGGTGTTCCCCTCAGCTTTTCAGATTATTATGTTTTTTGTTTTGTTATTACTTTTTTTTTTTTTGTGTGTGTAACTCAGACTCTTCCTCATCAACACAAAATTTTATGTTTTGCAGTTTTCTGATATATTGATCATGATGCGCTGATTTGATCTTGGTAGAAACCGTGAAGCTGGAAGTAGGAGTTCCCATAGCACTTTTTCAATTGTTTATGCAGTTTCACATCTCTATTTATGAGGAAGTCCAGTGGAGGTCAACATGGATTTTTTTTTCTTGTTTTAGTTCACATTTTTTGTTGGATGCACTGTTCTCATGTTCTAGACAAGAATCAGTACATTGCAAGACCACAATATTCACTAAAATTAAGATGTCCATCCATTTTGTCATAGATATATTGTTATAGTTAGAGTCTATGGGGGTCATTAACACCACAAACTACTGATAAACCAGTTGTACCCGCACAGCCAGAGTTGTATAAAAATAAAATGTATCTGCGTACACAGCAATTGAAAAAGAAGACTCTCTGCCAACCCGCAAACCATGATAATAGAATAAGATAATTTAAAGGAAAATTAATAAAACAAATAATTATTAGAACATTACAGATTCCAATGAGGACAAAATAGTACATTCTAATTGAATGTGCAGCAATGTGTGTAAAATGGACTTTTATGGCAAAATATTAAAATATTGGACTACGAACCTCATAAAAACAAGAGATTAATTAAAGTTTTTATATCCAGAAAAACAGTTCTATCAATGAACCTTCAAAAATTATAAATATGATTTTCAACAAGTCAATTCAAAAATACTGGACTTACAAAATGCATAAGGAAATATTTGTATTTAATTGGCAACTGAAAGAGGAACCTGGCAATAAAATTTAAATTCTGTGTAAACAAAACTTTTAATACAGTGCGTATACATTGAGAACAAACAGGCCTTGATAAAATCTAGAGGCCAGAAATGTCTGTAAAAACAAAAGAACTCAGAAGATGTGAAAAATAATTTTCTTCAGTTAAAATAGAATTAAGTATATTAATCTGAGTAAAGCGTTGAGTGAGTAAGTGTTTTAATCGCTGTATATAGGCCTAGCATTTTTATTTTTTTAATCTACATGAAAAAACTATCTGCAAACCTGCTAATGATTTGGAAACTATCAGCGTACGCATGTACGTCTACATTCTGCTACTCTGCACACAGTGACTATTATTTGGTCGATAGAGAATAAGGAGGGGGCCCCGAAAATGTTTTGTGCCCTGGGCCTCGCATGTAGTAAATCGGGCCCTGATTAGAAAGCGAATGAATAATTAATACAGACATTTGACGTGGACTAGAAAATGTCTGTATTAATTATTCATTGGCCTGGTACCACTGTAAACGGAGCCGGCGATGTTCCGGTGTTCATGGCAGCACACGCAAGGGGCGCTGGGATCGCAGATGCGCTTCCACAAGGCGTCGGGAAATGGTTCGTGGGAACACAAAAGCCGCTACATCTACCTGTATAGTGGACTGGGTTCTCGTGGGATCCGTTCGTGCCTGGCTCACGATCCGCCGATCCTCTTTAACGGTGGTCTTCCTGGTCCGTCCGGAACCGCTCCGCCGCGTAGCAGTGCCGTCATGTGTCCACTGCTCTCAACACAATTGGACGGTAAGGTCAGAACGATCCACGTGGCGGGCAATACGGCGCGCCGACCACCCTACGGTTTTCAGCCCGATGATCAGGCCTCTCTCAAAGTCCGTAAGTTGCGTAAATCGACGTCTCTGGCGTCTACCCGGCATTGTTGTCACTCTGTACTCTTGCTTGTGTCGGCCAGTGCTTTTCGCTTTCATGGGCATCGACAACACGCCGGTTTGTGCTTGCAGCGCCACCACAGGTTGTGCGGTCATGCGCAATCGCACCAAACGTGGATCATTTTCATACCAGAACGCACTCTAGCTATTTGCAAAGTTTCGCGGTTGTAGCATGTTTTCTTCTAGGTGCGCAAATTTCATTGTCCGTGTTTGGGTGTCTTGCGCTAGTTTCCTCCATGCTTTCGAATTTCATCCATCCATCTCCCATGTGGTCTTGTGTGTCTTTTCCTATCCCTTGGAATCCAGTCTAGAATTTCGGTTGTCCATCGATTGTCCGTTCTTCTTGCAACATGTCCAGCCCATTGCCATTGTAGGGATTTTACTCTCATCATGTCTTCCACTCTTGTCCTTTTTCTTATCCATGAGTTCCTCTCCTTATCTCTCCATGCTTCTTTCAGTTGCCTGCAGTCTTTGTATGTCCTTTTTAGTTAAGGTCCACGTCTCTGCTCCTTACGTAAGCTCTTAAAAGGATGCACTGATTACACACTTTTCGTTTAAACATAATGGCATATTGCTCTTAAAAATTGAACTGTTTCTTCCAAAAGCTCTCCAATCAATTTAGGAAATTTGAAATATTTGATACATCTGCATTTTTCAGTCGTGTTGTGATGAGCGTAATGAATGTACAGTTATTCCGAAGCACAAGTTTCTCCCTGAAGAGCTTCTGGATCAACGACGTTGAGTGTTTTCCCATTTGGAGCCAATATGAAGAGGTTTTAAATTTTGCCAACTTTAGAGCAACTAACTTAAAATCTACAAAAAAGACCCGCGGCCTAGGTGCCTTGAAAAGAGCTGAGAAATAATACGACGAGTGTCTTTTATTTGGTTTTATAAAATGTTTACAAATACCAAATATCTAGGTTGGAACTTAATATCTTCTAAAAAGGTCCGTGTGACGTAGGTGTCTTCTCTGCCCTTGAGAACATCGATTCATTGAGTCCCTGTTGATTAGCCTTTATTGCATGTTATCACATGCGAAATATTAAAATCACAATTCAAGATTTAGTGAGTCAGAAAGCTTCTACATAAACCTTGTGTCATTATGATCTTACATACGCATTTATATCATTAGGAAACTCGTACATTTCGGGTTGGTCAACTAGGAAAAACCCCACACTTTGACAAGATCTCGGAACGAAACGCAATTTGTGTACATTCCCTTACATGAGAAGGTGTGGGAGTTTACCGGTGTGAAAGTTTTCTGCCGTTTGCACTATGCGCAGCAGCAGAAGAAAGTGTGAGAGTTTTCCGGCGTGAGAATTTACCGCCTCCCCGTGCAACGCAGAATATCAGATGGAAGCGATCATAGCTCATGGGAATTTTTGATTCTACAAAGTACCTATACAGGTAAGAAAGTCCTTTAAAACAGAAATATACAACATGCAGCAGACCAATTTGAAGAATTCGTGATTAAATTACGCAGTTGTTTTCTTTTGTTTGTTTAAGGATCTAACAATGTCCTATTGACCAATCAGGGCGAGTTTAGGTTAGCTGACCACATAGAGTCGTCAAATTGCTGTGCACAAAATATTACAGTATTACTCTATTTCCCCCTTCTTCAATAATTGTTGTGTACAAAATATTTCTCCCTTATACCTTATTATCATCAAGAAACTAAGAGATATTAATGATTTTCTGGCTGAAAGACAGGGTAGACAACTGGCCACAAAAGTTTAGGGGGCCGTATTTGCATTTTCTCCATTTTCTCTCCTCTTCATGTCTACTTTCATGTATGATGACCACAAAACTGTTTAGTGGGTCACACAAGAATTGCACTTTTGATATTACCTTGTCAACTTCCAGGGAGGTTGCCTCTATAGATTACAATTGTATTTCTGCCCCCTTCAGCTATGCTCGTGCAGCTTGTAGTTTTTATTCCACTGATCCCACCTAATTATCCTTTTTCGATCATAGCATGAGTCATGCTGTAATTCTGCTGTTTCGTCGAACACCGTAATCTTACAAAATGTACAGGGTGATTCATTCGAGACTGAACACTTAATTTTTTTTTAATTAACTCACATTTGCAAAGAAACATTTGAATGAAATTAATGTAAAATATACCTTGATCTGTGTAAAACATACATTGATTCTTTTAAAAAGATTGGTCCGATGATCAGTGGCGTAACTAGTACAACGTGCCCCCCCCCCCCCGCAAGATTTACTTCAGCGCCCCTAAGCACAGTAATTTTTCCAGGATTTCGAACACGAGGGAGGATGCATTTTTCGCGGTGTGTGTGTGTGTGGTAATTGGGGAGGGGCGGGGTTTTAGGCGAAAAATTTGGCAAACCATTGACAATATACCAATCGCTTTGCAAAATCCAGTGGCTGTAACTCGTTCACAGCCGTGATACGGTACGGCTTAATTTTCGCCTGTTTGGCTGCTGTTTGACATGTCGAATACGATCGTCCAGTCTCTTGGGATTGCCGTAGAATAGATTTTCGTGGGGATGCCAATAACCTCTGCTTCACATCCTGCATTGTGTCCCCCGCCATCTGGAGTTTTCCGTCCGTATGCAGATCCACCAAGTTTCCCGTTCTCTCCAGCTTCTTCGCCAATTTTCGAAGTGGTGGTTCTGGTGGGTGTTTTACGCCCACCAAATTTCTTCAGAAACTCCTTCTGACATTGTTTGAAGGAACCGGTTACCCAACTCTTTTTTTTTTTTTTTTTTTTTTTTAACGACCACCGTGAGCAACTCAATGGGCTATAAGCAGTCGCCCGTCCCTAATTTAGGGTCACTGGTTCCAGGGAAGGGAGAGAGCCAGTGCCGTAAGACAAACACAACATCCATGCCTCACCGGGATTCGAACCCGGACCCCGTTCAGACGAATGATCAGAGGCCATCGCTTAGACCACTGCGCCACCGGGGCGGCCCCCAGCTCTTCAATTGGGTACATCTTCAATCGACCTCCTTGCTTAAACTGTCTACGGAGACACGCTATTCCCCCACCACTACTAAACAGACGCCGCGTCAGTACGGCGTCATTCAACTGCAGGGGAGACATTTTATTCACAGGTAATGCATGTCGACTGCTTCGTCAGGGAATAAAGAACCGCCCCGTTCGGGTTTCACGCTCATCGTACAGTCCCCTTCTCATATATTCCGCATAATAAGTGTTCAGTCCCGAGTGAATCATCCTGTACTAAGTCAAGGCAATTTATTTTCCTAATTAGAGTGCCATTCGTCAGGGAATAAAGAACCGCCCCGTTCGGGTTTCACGCTCATCGTATAGTCCCCTTCTCATATATTCCGCATAATAAGTGTTCAGTCCCGAGTGAATCACCCTGTACTAAGTCAAGGCAATTTATTTTCCTAATTAGAGTGCCATTCGTCAGGGAATAAAGAACCGCCCCGTTCGGGTTTCACGCTCATCGTACAGTCCCCTTCTCATATATTCCGCATAATAAGTGTTCAGTCCCGAGTGAATCACCCTGTACTAAGTCAAGGCAATTTATTTTCCTAATTAGAGTGCCATTCGTCAGGGAATAAAGAACCGCCCCGTTCGGGTTTCACGCTCATCGTATAGTCCCCTTCTCATATATTCCGCATAATAAGTGTTCAGTCCCGAGTGAATCACCCTGTACTAAGTCAAGGCAATTTATTTTCCTAATTAGAGTGCCATTCTCGCTTGACTTACATAGAACGTTTTCTCGAAATTTCTTTGGGAGTTTCCAATTCAGTTCTCACTATAGGGCCAAGAAACGGCAATTTTTATACGGCACCTTAAACTTTTGTGGCCAGTTGTCCAGTTAGCCCCCCCCCGCTACAAGAAGACCTTGCAGTCGTTTCCGGGGAAGGCACACAACCATCACTGCCGTGCGGCAAACAAACAACCATCCATTAAGGGAGTATAACTACACTAGTGATCTGAATTTACAATGGCGTAGATAAAAATGAAAGTTTCCAAGCTTTCGCACATCAACCAGATGGCTTTTTTCAAGGAAGGTAGACAGCAAGCCATCTGGTTGATGTGCGAAAGCTTGGAAACTTTGATTATTATTATTTTTTTATTGGAGGTTTAATGACCACCGTGAGCAACTCAATGGGCTATAAGCAGTCGCTCGTCCCTAATTTAGGGTCACTGGCTCCAGGGAAGGGAGACAGCCAGTGCCGTAAGACAAACACAACATCCATGCCTCATCGGGATCCGAACCCGGACCCCTTTCGGACGAATGATCAGAGGCTATCGCTTAGACCACCGTGCCTTGATTTTTATAAACGCCAATAAATTCGGACCACTAGTACAGTTATACTATCTTATATATAATTGGTGTAAAGTTCCTTGGTTATTATTTAGTCATTAAGGTATATCATTCGGGACTAGAACCCAAGCCCAACTCTGACAAACAGGCAGAAACCAGCGCCTCTTACCACTCGTTGCAACTGGGACGGCAAAGTGAGCAATTAAAATATCTCATAGAAAAAAAAAAAAAAAACGACTAGAAAAACGCATCACATTTGGTGTAAGACATTACGTAAGTTCTGGTAAAAACCTTCCGAGTGAGAATCCTAATAGATATATATGTGGCACGGATGATGATACGCTTTTGGTGGTCTCACAGTTATATCCTTACTGAAACGGTACGGCACTGTTTTGTTGAAGTCTTAAAGCTGTATCCACAGGCGTACGGAAAACAAGCAATGCCCACACACATGGATGAATTCCCTCTTTTATCCTCCTAGTCTGAGCAACACACACACAATAGTGCGCGTTGAGCCGCCTATGAATCATACGCCATTACGGTGCTGCAAAGATGGGTTGCAGCCACTTAAAACGACCGATGACCTTGACGTGGGCGTGAGAGATCCCAAACAAGAGACGGAAAAGTTCCGCACAGTTCGCGATCCCGTTTGATGGTCCCCATCAGTTGACTTCTGCCCTTGACATCACGGAGGGCACAAAACATCTGGCGAAACGCTCCTTTCAAGCGGACTGACTTAAGTCGACGATCTCTTATCAAAAACATCCCTCGGAAAGAATTTCTAACTTTAGCAATTTCAGCTGAGCACAGCTAAGCCCCGTGGGATAGCAAGTGGGTGGTGGTCCATTTGAAGAGCGGGGAATTAATACATACTGACACTGGGATATTGATTTATTAGTTACAACAAACCTGGCGTAACACGCAAATTGTGTTTATGAAAGCTTTGCGAGCAGTGTTTCTTTCAGGACTTTTTGGCCGGGGGGGGTGGAACCTTAGAGGGGGCAAGTTTTCCATATATATATATAGAGAGAGAAGTAACTACTATATATCTAGCACAGGGGCGCATTTAGAGGGGACCTTGCCCCCCCCTAAAAATGTTTCTTTTTTTTTCTTTTTTTTGGTTAAAACGCGACTTGCATTAGAAAAAAAATGCCTTAATTTTACTTAATTTTATAAAAATGTATCAACTTTCATTAGAAAAAAATGCTTTAATTTTTCATTAACTTTAATCTTGTTCCAGATGGTGGATTTCAAAAACTTCCTTTTTTCGCCTCCCCCCCCAGAAAAATTCTATATACATTCCTGTTATAGTAATTACTTCTTCAAACATTTCAGGAATAACAAACTTTTTTCAGCTAAAGGAGGGGGGGGGGGGGTCCGCAGGCTTGAAATTTTTATCTATTAAAATGCATTCAACGTCAAGAGATCCTGAATCACGATTCGACACTTCCTTATTCATCATTGCCTGAATTTATAAAAATTTGGTTCGGTAACCTAAAATGTCTCGTGGGGGGGGGGGGGGGGGTCATTTCCGGACGGGCTTCGCCTCCCTGGATGTATGCCTGAAAGAAACACTGTTTGCGAGTGAGATTTTTCCAACACGAAAGACGGAAAACAACGTCGCCATGCTTTTGGTAGCTTATTTGTTTTGTCATTTCAAAACAAATAAGCTACCTGTTGAACAAAGAACCACCGATAGCTCCCGCTCATCCTTCAGGTATTTCCCCTCCGTTTTAGCAATGAAACAGCTTGTGTGAAAGCTAGCTAAAAACTGCACTGCGAGACGGTTTTACTGCTCCGGCAGAAAAAAATCCGCGTGTGTGAAACGAGCTTAAGGGAACAGTGGGTTCTTTCTCCCCAGCGATTATTTCTCCAGCAAGCAATATGAGAAAATGGTGTAGACAATAATGGACACAGCGGCTGAGAGATGAACCAAAGGGTGGGACAGCCGTGGTAATGGGTCTTAAAATCTTAGCCCCGCAGGGAACAAGTGACTTGGTAAGTTTTCTTTCGCCTGTTGTCCCTGTGCATCCGAAATCACCTCCTTCGACACGTCGCACCCAAAATGCTTGCTTGCACCCCCCAAAAATAGGCGATTCCATTATCATCAAGTGCTAAGTAGAGGTGGGTACAAAATCACGTCACGGTTACTTTGTAACGTTACTAAAATGTCACTGTCACGGTTTGTGATCAGCGGCAAAAATACCGTTCCAAAATCACGAGAACACTTTGGTTCCTGAATTGTTCCAAATTCACGCTACTTTCGCGGAACGACAGGTACGTTGTAAATCAAGCGTTCCCAAATCAAGCTACTTTCGTTAACCGCTCCAAAATCACTCGATATTAAATGTAGATATTTCCAAGCTTTTTTACTCAATAATCTCACTTTTAAATCCAGCTACTTTTATTAACCGCTCCAAAATCACTGATACTAAATATAAATATTTCACAGCTTTTCAATCAGTAATCTCACTTTTAACGCTATTTATCTGACGGTGTTTTTTTTATTTTTTTTATTTTAAGTGACATTTATATATGCTATTTTGCACCCAAACCACCGCACAATGAAGTTCTAGAGCACCAAGATTATTATTTTAGGGCTCGAGCACAAAATTTCAGAAAAATGCAATTATTGGCAAAAAGTATTTTTCGTGTTTAGGTCTGTCTACAGACTGAATAAATGAATTATAAATAATAATTCATTTATCTTCCACTGGAATTTTTTTTCATATACGAGCTTAACTACTATCTGCACTTCGGGAGTTGATTTCATATTTAATGTTCCTCCGTTACTTACCAATGAAAAGTAACTAAAATACCTATGAAAAGTAACTAAGATGCCTATGAAAAGTAACTAAGAATACAAGTGCCTAAAAAGTATGTTAGTGGAAATCTCGGAAATAGCACGAACACGAATCCTCTTGAGAACTCAGAACGAGAACTGCGAAGCGAAGTGCCGAGTAACGATTAATGAAACGTTCCTGTGGATTGTAATTTCGTCACGTGACTAATTTGAGCATACAGGTACAAGTGTTCGTTCTTGTCACAAACAGTGACTTTGTCACCGTTACTTGTCACGGTTACTTTTTTTGGAACGTCACGGTTGGAACGTTACCGAAAAGTCACTGTTATGCCCAACCCTAGTGCTAAGTAAAAAAATCGACTATACCTCTATTACTTTCATTTTGTCTTCCGATTCCACCTAATACAAACACAAATATTTTTTAAATAGTTGGCAAAATAATAATGAGTGTGTTCAGAAAGTCAGAGTAAAAGATGAATACGAGTTGTCTTCCCACTCTGGATGTAAGCTCAAAGATAGGATTAATTATCTCCGGGGCGACGCGGCAGAAAAGGGAGTGACCGTGTGGCCCTGAAAAGATTAGTCGGGAACAGCTGTAGGAATGACAACGCGTACTGCATAAATTACAAGATTTCACAGAGGTTAAAAGATTTCTAATATAAACATTACAAAAACTTTTCGGATAGTCATTATCAACACAGCTCTGACTTAGCTTTTTAAATTGCTTTTAACCAAATCAGCTTTATTATTACATATTAGAGATATTCTCAAAATTTGTTTCTCAATTTCTGAGAAGAGTTTGTAATAATACCCGACAACAAAAGGATTTTCCCAAAACTGTTAGAAGCAGAGATATCGAGGAATCGCAATTTACCTTTCCGTCCTCTGGCGAAAAAACTGTGCGTTAAGTGAAAGAGAAACTCTACCCAGAATAGTCTTTGTTATAAATGGTATCGAAAGAATTTTTTCAATTAGATATTTAAAAGCAACGATATGGAATAAAATGCATTTTGAAATCGATAGCAACCCGTCTATTGGCGAAGTTATGCGCCAGAAAAGGACCGGAAAGCAAGGATCATTGTTCTCACATTTCGGACTTCTCAAAACAAAAGGAATTTTCCGAATCGGACTAATAACGGCAGAGATATGGTGCCTACAGACGCACGACGGGCGGACGAGATGTTGCAAAAGAAGAAGAAGAAGAAAAAAAAAGTGCTAAAAAGCAGAAGTTCTCGTTCGTGGAAATTATTTCTTTGAAGTAAATGATGCCCGAAAGCACCACCTATTGAGCAGATCGTTTGTAACTGAGATATTCAAACGAAATAAATGTATCTGAGAGTACAGGATTTTAGGAATGGAGTGTTTGACCAAGGTTTTATAAACGCCCCTCAGAAGTAGAAAGCTAGAAGATTTGGCTTGAGTGCCCCCCCCCCCTAAAGAAGATAGGAAATTTATTTGGCTTGAGTGCCCGAGAAGAAAGTCACACGGCAGCAATGTAGAAAGGCCGAGGAAGCCACCCTTATTTATAACCGGAGATATCATAACAGAAAGCAAAATACAGAGCTTTTTATGAAAGAATAACTGGCGACTTATTTCCAGATTGTAATAATGAATAAATTGGACAAATTTGAATGTAATAATGCAGTGGCTGTAAATGCTTAAAAGGTTGGACGTAAAGTAAAAAACAAACAAACAAAAACTTCTAATTAGGAAAGTAATTCATTCAAAAATCCGTATTTAGAAAGAAGATTTGTAGTTTTCTTTTTACTTTACGCGAGGCCCGCAGCCAGACAAGCAAGTTGAGAGGGGCGCCTGATGATTGAGATCGGGCGAAGGATATAAAGTGGTCGGGCAAAAGATATGAAAGAGGGGGCCGCGGGTGGCCAAGTGGTCAGCGTTCGTGACTGCCATGGAGATAACCTCGGGCTCGATCCTGGGCAGATACGAACGCTCGAACCACTAAATACCAGCCGTGCGTCGGATGGGCACGTTAAGCCGTCGGACCCCGGGTACAAGCGCCCCGGTAATAAATAAGGGCGTCTTCCTCCCCCTTTCTACCTCGCTTCCGTGTCACTTTCCTATCGCGCACTCTAGCCCAAATCTCCTAGCTTCCTATTTCTAAGGGTTGTTTAAGACCTGGGGTCAGACACTCCCTTCCTAAAATCCTGTACATATGATCTGATGTGAAAGAGGTCGGGCACTATACTGTTGTGCGAGTCGCTAGAACGGGCAAAAGGAAACACAGGTTGGGCTCAGCCCGGCCTGGCCCTCCATTGGCTACGGCCCGCCCTGCTTTACGTCCAACTTTCAATTTTCTGTTCATTTTTAGAAAATACATTGAAATACTGTATTCCCTCCACTTTTGTTAGTTTCTTTTTTTGTAAAAAAATGTTTTTGGTTGTTTCTTCCTATTTTCATTTTCTTGTGAGACTTGTTAAGGCAATGCTGAGCTTTTGTCTATTTCCAAATTCTGCTTTTTAAAAGATCAAAAACAGATCTCTCCATATGTTTTTTTCTCGGGCTACTATAATTTATACTCCTTGATAACATAGCTTTGTTCCTAAAATATTAGTCTCGTTATTCCCTGTCTCTCTAAATTCAACTTTAACCTGAAATGACCATCAGGCAAAAGGCACAGGCAGAAACGCAAATTCTCTAGATAGATAGTGCCTGGAAATGAAGGGAACATGTGGCATGTGGCATACCTTGCTCTCGATAACGCCATGAGACATGGATTCTCAATTTTCAGGCTTCACAGTTCGAATTTTTAGTCTCCCCCCCCCGTTGTCTGTCTCATTTTTATTCATCATTTCAATAGACCGTCTATTTCCCTATTTCCCAAAGTGAAATTAAATTACTTAATTACTTTCCACTGTTTCTTCTTAGTCTTTCTTCCCTTTAAAAAAAAAAAAAAAAATCGTTCTCGGAACTGGCTAAGGGAAACTTCCTCCAATTCCGATTTTACTTAAGCTAATTTGACACACACACACTTTTTTTTTCTTTTTGAGAGGTTAGCATAAGCCTACCATCCGCGCTCGACTCTATCCGATTCTTAAATTTTGATCATTTTTAAATACGTTCCAATTTAGAATAACGATTCAGCTTCAAACTTTGCACGCACAATTTACTACATTTTAACAGGACGGGACGTCTTTTTTGCTATACTGAAATGAGAAATCCTTGCGCTACTCGTAGCACTTTTTCCCCCGTCTTTTTTTTTTTTTTCCAATGACACAATCATAACCTTCAGCAGCTTCAGAAACTTCCCATAATTGACAGAAAAACGTTATCTTTCTTTCTTTCTTTCTTGTTAGCTCTTTTCAACAACGCTGGACGACTTCGATTTTCTTGGCCGCAAAGAAGGCGGTTTCCAATCTGATAAAGGTCAGCAGAAGTCAATCTTCAGAAATATTTCACGCTATGGCAATGCAAGAACCGAGAAGAAAAAAAAAAAAGAGCAGTCATTACTTCTGAAATCCGATTTTTATTATCTTAATTATGATACGGATTAACTAACCACGGTCATGGAAACAGCTGAGATTCGAATTTTTGTTTTCTTTTTACTACTCGTCCGTTATGTAAGAACGAAAAACCAAGAACGTTACTCTAGCCGTTTAGTACAAATACTTTCCTCTTCCCGTTTGTATAAACCAGTTGTAAGGAATACAGAGGTTTCGAAAAATCGCCATACGTCAATATAACTAACTGACTAATTTCAATTGGTATGTTTTGAACACAACCATAGAATTAAAAATAAATAAATTTTCATATGTTAAAATTAATTTTTATTATATTAAATACCTTCAATCAGGGGCGTATTTATTAGACGGGGGAGCAGCGGGCCCCGAAAGTATTTTAAGTTTTGGATTAAAATACGACTTACGTTAGGAAAAAGGCTTTCATTTAATGAAAATGGATCAAGTAACATTAGAAGCAATGCTTTAATATTTCCTCTATTTTTTTTATTAACTTTTTTTTTTTGTGCATCTCAAAAACTTTCATTTTCGTCGCCCCCCCCCCCCCTACACCCCCCGAAAAAATTCTATACACGTCCTTGCTTTCAGGAACTCTAACATCAATTAAAGAACAACTGAAATTTTACTTTTCAAGGTTTTTTTAGAATGAGAAATCAACTTTTTTAGAATTAAAGGTTTATTATTATTATTATTATTATTATTATTATTATTACTAGTAAATCTTAAAAGCGTTCACAACATTCATGTGGTTTTGAATAATTTAAGGCTGGAAAAGTCATGAATTAAAAAAAAAAGTCCTTTAAATTTATTAATTTAAAATTTATACAATAAAACTTAAAATTCATGAATTTTTAACTTTGTACCGTTTTTTTTTTGGGGGGGGGGAGGCGCTTTAACGACTTTCTCGGGTACCTAAAAAACTGCAGAATGTAGCCCGTCTTCAATTTGAGGCAAGTGGTTCCACGGAACGGACAGAGCCAGAATCGTTGTGCAAGCACGACGCCGCCGTCTCATTCGAAGCTCGTCTCACTTCAAGAAGATCAAATGATCACATGTAGAGGATTTTAGAAAGGGAGTGTCTGACCCCAGGTCTTAAACAACCCTTAGAAATAGGAAACTAGGAGATTTTGGGCTAGAGCGCCCGATACGAAAGTGACACGGAAGCGAAGTAGAAAGGGGGAGGAAGACGCCCTTATTTATTACCGGGGGCCAGTGTACCCGGGATTCGACGGCTTAACGTGCCCATCCGACGCACGGCGGGTATTTAGTGGATCGAGCGTTCGTACCTGCCTGGATCGAACGTAAGGCCCTTTCCGTGGCAGTCTCGAACGTTGCCCACTAGGCCACCCGCGGCCTCACTTCAAGAAGAAAATACCATGATAGTTAATTAAGTGACGTCGTACTTACTCCGGAAGGTCCAGTTATATGTATTTAAAAAATATTATTCGAAGTGAATAGGGGTTACTGTGAGATATTTTAATCTTGCTCAACTATGTTTTTTATTTAATTAAAAACAAAAGAGAAAGGATAAGTTAATTTTGTCTTTCCAATGTATTTTGATTCAAAACAAAGAATAATCAAGTTACATGAAAACAACTCATAATAACCGCTACTTACTTCAAAAAAGGATTTAATACAATACATTTGATTGGACCTGATGGATAGTGTGACGTCACTTAAATAACTGCGGCGGAAATGAGCTATGCCACGGTAAGTAAATCAAGGTTACTTCCTGATTCGCCTATTCTTGTTTGGCCCATTCTTCGTACGTCGAAAATTAATGGGTTCCGCCATTTTAAGCGAGGAAAGAATTCTTGATTCGCCTATTCTTGTCTCGCCTAAAACTTTCACCAGCCAGAGGGGAGGGATTCACCTGGAGCGAACTTCTTGATTCGCCTACGTCGAAAGTTAATGGGGCGAGAAAATGCTATTATATTATTTCTCTTAAGCTTTGACGGAGTGATTTTAAAGAAAGATACATCTTTACCTCCTGTGAATTTTTTTTTTTATCGAAACACTAAATCTGTCGTGTGTTAAAAAAAAAAAAAAAAAAAAGAAAAGAAGCTAGTTTTTCCCCTAGGGTTTGAAACTAGTTTTATTTCTTTAAGGTGGACGTCAAGTAATTCTGCTTCCTATACTTGCAATGGAAAAACTTTTGTACACATTTCCCACACAATTATTGTGTTCCCAAAGATGAAAATTTGAACATCGACTGAAATAATTTCATATTATAACTTGGAATACTTAATATTTTCTAAAGCATAATCATAATTATATAAAAAATCAATAACTTTTCCTTTGGTGGTGTTGGAACCAGAAAAAAGATGGCGCGACCTGTACTTTGATGACGTCAGTAGGCAAACAAATGTTGGATTGCATAATTATGGTTATGTTTTAGAAAATATTAAGTATTCCAAGTTACAAAATGAAGCTATTTTAATCGATGTTCAAATTTTCATCCCTGGGAACTCATTAATTGTGAAGAAAATGTGTACAGAAGTTTTCCATTGGAAGTATAGGAAGCAAAATTACTTAACGTCCACCTTAACCGAAAAAGAAAAAAGAAAAACCAAGTAGAAAACAAAGTTGTGCAAAACATTTATAATTTTTAAAAAAGGGAGGGGGGGGGGGGGGATGCTATTACATTATTTCGCATAAGCTTTGACGGATTGATTAAAAAAAAATATTCATCTTTACCTCCCGTGATCTGACCTCCCTTCTTTCTTTCCCCATCGCTAAGCGTTAAGGCGTGGCCACGGTTAGGGTCGGTCGCTTTTACTACCATTTCAACGGCCCTGTTTCAATCCTGGTCGCTTTTGCGACGACACCGGGTACTTGTGTCTCCATTAAGATCACAAAAGGTGGATAAGGAGCACCCATAATGACCCTGGGCTACAAATCAAACGACCTACATCTAATTAGCTTTAGCTTAATTAATCTATAACAGAGTGCTTGATCCGGCAACAGTTTTCTCACTTAAGTACACAGAATGTTGCAATGCCATTTCCCAGAAAACGCCCAACATATAGATAGAATTTTTTGTTTAAGGTGGTTCTACCTAAAATTTCTGCCTTATGTTTCCAATGGTAAAACTTCTTTACATATTTTCTTCGCAATTAATGTATTCCCACAGATGAAAATTTTAACATTGATAAAACTGACTTTAGGTTATAACATGGGATACTTAATACTTGCTAAAACATAACCATAATTAAGCAATCCAATATTTGTTTGTCTACTGACGTCACCAACGTACAGGTCGCGCCATCTATTAACAGGTCTGAACATTACTCAAACAAAAATGATTGATTTTTAATATAATTATGGTTATGTTTTAGCTAGTATTAAGTATCCCATGCTAGAACATAAAGTTAGTTTTATCGATGTGCAAATTTTCATCCTTAAGAATGCATTAATTGCGAAGAAAATATGTAAAGAAGTTTTACCATTGGAAACTTAAGGCACAGATTTTAGGTGGAACCACCTTAAAGGAAATAACTTTGCAGGAAGAAACAAAGCTCAAACAAAGTTAACAATTATTATTCATACGTGCCAAAGTAATTAATCGTTCGTTACAAAAATTCTGGACAAAAACGAATACGAGAAAGTGGGCCACTTCTCGTGTGGTCCACCGGGAAATGTGATGTCCCGGATGGCCAATCCGCCCTTGTGTGGTTCCACCTAAAATCTCTGAGTTATGTTTCCAATGGTATAACTTCTGTACATATTTTCTTCGCAATTAATGTATTCCCAAAGACGAAAATTTGCACATGGATAAAACTAACTTTAAGTTATAGCATGAGATACTTAATACTTGCTAAAACATAATCATAATTATATTAAAAATAAATCATTTTTCTTTGAGTGATGTTCATACCTGTTAATAGATGGCGCGACCTGTACATTGATGACGTCAGTAGACAAACGAATGTTAGATTGCTTAATTATGGTTATGTTTTAGCAAGCATTAAGTATCCCATGATATAACTTAAAGTTAGTTTTATCGATGTGCAAATTTTCATCCTTGGGAATACACTAATTGCGAAGAAAATATGTACAGAAGAAGTTTTACCATTAGAAACATAAGGAAGAGATTTCAGGTGGAACGATCTTAAATTGGCATAATCGTATTTGCGTTTCGTTACACTTTTATCACACATCGAAACTACACATCAAAACTTAACAGTCATCACCTCGGTAAAGCTGAATATTTAAAATACTGGAATATTTAAAATACTGAACGAATATTTATTGTTAAAATAAATATTCGTTCAGTATTTTAAATATTCCCAAAACTTTTGAAACGTAGGAAGCTGGCCCAAGGCTCTTACTGATCTTTTGCTTTACTATTAACATTTTCTAGAGTTCAATGTTTCGTAAATTGTGCTCCGCAACCTTTTTTTTTCGTTTATGTTTGTTTGAAGGAATAGCACGAAAATTAAGCACTGAACATTTTGCTAATTACGATGCAGAAAATGCTTGATACATGCAAACAAGACGGCTTCATTTAATTCGGCTTCTTTAATAGTTTTCTCCAACTACTACGTAACACGCCCGATTACGAAATACTTTAATTGTGTGTATCCAACTTCTTCAGGGAGAGTTTCCTCAGATCGTCTCGTAAAGTAATTACGGACTAAAGGCCGCGCTCACAAAAATTGAGACACCATGCTTCAGATAACAACATAATTAAGTGGTTCCTAGTCTGTTGGGGACCCTTAGGCGAATCTGTAATAGAAAAGGAGGGGGGGGACAAAAAAAACACACCTCAGTAACGAGTCGTACCGTTCAGAACACAAGGAAAAATTCCCCAAAATCTCGAAGCAAGCTTTAATGAATTTTCTTGGCTAGGTAAGCAGGGCAGTAGCCAAGTCCCAGGTGCAGGAAAGGCTCAACTAAAAAAAATATGAATGTTATTTTTGTCAAAAATAGAGCCATTAAGTTTTTTGCTTCGCTCTTTGCTAATTTATTTCAATAGCGTGACGTTTAATTTTATTGCAATAAAGAGTAAATAAATAATGGTTACTCTATCCTAACTAGACTGAGTTTTAAATTTTGATTTCAGTAAGACAATTTCTCATTTTAGTCTGCTGCAAATGTTGCAAATATCAATATTTACTGTTTTGACAACCCATTTTAATGCTTCTTTGCTTAAACCTTGTTTAAGAAAGCATTTAACATGCAGGGATCGCGCTGATAATCGCATTCTTCGCAATTTGCAAAAAAAAAATCGTTTCGGCGATTGAAAAATAGTTTTGGCGATTAACTTTTTGTACTCAATGAATGAAATAACTTTTTGTAAAATGAAATAATTTAATATTTTTTTAAAATAATATTACAGTATAATAACTTAATACATTTTTTGTTAATAATGAAATAATTTTTTGTACTGTTTTAACACTTTGGCGAAAGAAATTTAAATTTGGTGATAACTTTAAAAAAGCCAAAAGAACCGCTGTCATGAGAGATGAAAAATAAAAACAGCACAAAAGACAAAATAACCATGTGTAATTTTGGAAAAACGCTTCCGGGTTTTACCATTTGAACTATACGAAGCTCAACAGTTCTCCTCCTTTTTATGAAGTTTTAACATTTTTAATCCTAAATTAAAAGCTTAAATATTTTGCTATAAAAATTTTCTGCTCGTGAAAAATTGCCTTCCGCCTATATAAACTCCTCCCCCCCTCTCCCACCAACTTTCCCAGCACACCCCCAGCTTGAAATTCCTAGATAAACCTCCTGCAACTAGTGCTCCGTCCGGTACACAAATTACGGCAAAGCTTGGATGAACCCCTGAGCAGAGTTGGAAACGGGTCAAAAATTTCGGACCCGGACCTGTAACTGACCTGAACAAATCTGCTTTGAACTATAAATTCGAAACTCAATTTATATATATAAATTGAGTTTCAAATTATTATAAACGTAATATATATATATTCATCACAATAACTGCTTGATATTTAATAACTGAAATCCTTTTTTAATAATAAAATTTGGTTACTTGCTAAATTTTAGGGCCATTTTTAGTGCCACTGTTTTGCGTAATCCAATAGTAATGGCTGACTATGACCGTGACCATGGAGTATATTACAAATAGGCATCATTATTTACGATTACACAAATATATTTAGATTGTTCACTCTTTCCACGCTTTGATGTAGGTGCGCATAATTTCATATGGTCCGTTAGATTTTTGGTTCCATAATCTTTTATTACACCGTCGACATCTTTCTTTGCAATTATACACTTTCCACATTTTGAACAACAAGCAAGAGCAAACAACACAGAATTATTCACCGGTTCCTTAATGAGACGAAACAATTTCCAGCATTCACTCTTCCTCTTGTGGTTTTCAACAAGCACGTATTTGTTGGCCACGACGCCTTTCTCATCCTCCTTAATATTGAATCTATCCATATTAACAAATAAGGAGTTAATTTCGACATGACATGTCATGGGAACGGGATGTTAGCACATCAATCGAAAACCTATGAATGTTCAATGTAAAAGATGCGATGTGAAAAGTAACTTTTAGTCATACAGTGAACTTCGCACGGAGAGAGTGAATCATCAGAGAAGCAGGCGAATGGCGTTTGCTTGTACCATGCCCTGGACAACCGCACTGTAAAAGAACGCAAAGGAAGTATCTTTTTACGATATGGTGTCGGTATGTCTGACGTCGGTCTGTCGGTACAAATTTTCGTTGCTTTAAGAAAGAGACGACAGTATTTTTGCATGGCAAATCATTATTCACTCCGTGGGCACCAGTATCGACTACAGAATTCCACAACGCGCGTTTTTCTTTGGAATATATTTTTCCCTTTTAAAAAATAAAACGGGAATAAAACCGGGTCAGGAACACCTTGACCCAACCCGTTGGACCCACAAGAAATTGTCGACCCGTTGACCCGTTTCTATGTCTGCCCCTGAGCACTCGGCTACTGAGTGGTCAGAGGTGCGTGTTGATACGGTTATCTCCTTCACTGACTTAGACTCGAAACTTGATGCGTAGCGTTATTATGAACAATTGCACGGTTCCGGACATGTGACGAAAAAAATGGGTTGACGACTTCATCGCGTCACACGGCGAAGTATTTCTTCATGGCTGGAATCCGTCAGCTGCCCGACCGAAGGCGAAAAGTGATAGATAATGCCGGGGAATATTTTGATTCTTATTGTTCAAATAACATACTTTCTCTCAAATAACATGTTGCGTTGTCTTAAAACCCTTTAAAACTTATTTGTACACCTAATAGTAAGACTTTTTCTCTGGCACACTTGTTATTCAGTTTACGGCTTGTTTTAGACTGTCCTATTCGACAGTTAGTGTGAAACTTCATACCGAACCTTTTTCTATAAAATAATGCGACATCTGGTGTTACATATCGGAACTATGTAAATTCTCGACAATGTGCTACTTGGGCGACATCAGCTTTTAGATGCAATTTTTCTCACTTTGACATCTCAAGATTTCAGTTTTTATTGTAGGTCAGAGCGTTTAGATAGACCGATACTTTGCAAAATGTACAATATATTCAGCACTAAACTCGAAAGTAAAAAATAATTAAAGCGTATAAATTAATATTCGAATTGTGCTAAATTAAATTTATGCACAAACTCAACTTGCCGTGATATTAAGATTTTAATTAGAATTTTGTAGATCGGATAAACAGAACTCGAGTCATTGATAATTCACTGTTTTTAAATTAGCACGCGATAACATTAACATCTCAATGTGATCGCGTGCAAACTCAACTTGCTGTGATATTAAGAATTCAATTCGAATTTTGTAGATAAAAAAAAAAAGAACTCGAGTCATTAATAATCCATTTTATTTAAATTAGCACGCGATCACCTTGACATCTAAAAGTAATCGGGTGCTATTTATTATACAGCAAACAATATTTTGACATCGTGAGAGCACACACGAATTGATCAATAAATGATGGAGCAACAATGCAGACGTTACTGTGACGTCAAACGTTCCAGAGATACAGATGGATCTGGGTGTTTATTATAGTAATTACTCTACATATCTTATTTTCCCCCGTCATTATTGATGGTCTTATTTTTCCCCGTCATTATTGATACCTAGTACAAACAAAACAGTCCAAACAAAAATTAGTTCACTAATACAATCTACTTACGTGGGATTTTTCTACGATGCGCACCAGAGGTCCAGCTGTTTTTTTTTTTTTTTTTTTAAGTTTTCGCCAATTAATTCGCCAAATTCAATTTTTTTTTTCGCGAAAATGTTGTTAAAGCGGTATACAAGGTAATTGCCAAAGTTTGTTTTTTTCCATCGCCAAAACGACTTTTTTTTTTTTGCGCAAATTGCGAAGAATGCGATCGGCAGGGCGACCCCGGATGCGCACAGTACAGAAAGTACGGAATATCAAACAGATCAACTGAGTAAAAGAAAGAAAAAATAATTTGGTGCGTGTTATATCAGCTCACGTTTTCCAGTACGGCAAGCACACTGTTTCCTGTCGCAATTATACATTTCTCGTCCTCACATAGCAAACTTTAGGGTCAGTTCCCACAACACTGAAACTTTGTCTCTAAAAGCATCATATACAACCTATTTAAGATTCCGGATTCGTCGTAATTTGAATTTTGTGGCTGCTCTTCCAGACATTATGAGAATCTTCTCTGTAAGCCACTGAAAGATTGGCATGACGTCATCCAGTTTTAAACACAATCTTCACCCGCTGTAAAGCACTTCCCATGTTAAATTCCCTGCACCTGCTCTTCAATTTACGAACGACACTCTGCCTGACACCCGACACGTCGAATTACCTTAATTACTGACTGCGTACAACACACGCCAATCAAAGGCGAAGGGACCTATTGATATTCCATTACCTTTGCAATTCTCGAACTTCGCATGAATAACACAGGGGTGATCTTGATAAATGAATATCTATACTGCTAATAAATACCCGAATAAGCAGTCTACTTAAAAGGACAGCAAACTAAATGTATATACAAAAATATTCTATTTAAAATATTTGGAAAAATTATTTGTTTCAAAGTACATACTAGGTTTGCAGTTCATTAGAATTGAATTATATTTTTTGAAATACGTAACTTGCGTTTTGTAAAAATACAGCCGAACTCTTTACAGCGACTCATCGGCTATAGCGTCCAATATTGAGTCGTACTAATGAAAATCTCCACGAATTACTTAGTAATGTTATTAATCGGTTAGCAAGAAGTTCGTTTATAATGCATAAAAAATTCACGGTACCTTCGATGTATTATCAAGTTTGTCTGATTCATTTATTTATTTATTTATTTATTTATTTATGAGGCAACTTTTGTAATTCAGTTTTATTCGTTTCAATATGGATGAGAACTACTTTTTCTTTTGATTCTTTGAAAGAAGTTGGCCTCTTCGCATTCCTGAAAAAAGTTTGTTCTTTAACTGTGAAAAATGTTTTTTCCTGGAACTTTATATTCTCTATGCAGCAGAAGCTGCTTAAAGCCATTTTCTGCTTCCTTGCGTTTCGTCTGGTCACTTGCTGACTGTTCTTCCACATCTGACAGCTTTTCTTTACCCTATCAGCTTCCAGGCAATTCTCTGATTAAAACAAAATAATTACCTTATTCCAATGGGTGCATTCAAAATTCCGTTCTTTCCAACGATGGAATCGCAGTTCTCAAAATTAAGTTGTTCCAATAAAATCACATTAAAATCATATCCTAACTGTTCCTCCCACATTATTTTAGACGTACGCTCAACTGTTCCTCCCAAATTACTTTAGACGTAAGTTCAACTGTTTCTCCGTTCCCACATTACTTTAGACGTATGCTCAACCGTTTCTTCCCACATTACTTTAGACCAAAGCGAAACTGTTCCTCCCAAATTACCTCAGACGTATGCTCAACCGTTCCTCCCACATTACTTTAGACCAAAGCGAAACTGTTCCTCCCAAATTACCTCGGGCGTATGCTCAACTGCTCATCTCACATTACTTTACATGCATTGATTTACGAAATCAAACCCCAAACAATGCTGCAACCTTTCTCTAAACCGTACGGAAAAGCATCCAGTTTCGATTTGTCTTGACCTGAACTTGATTTTTAAAAAAAGGCCATTTCTGAGCAGTACGGCGCACAGTTGGCATCCAATCAGCTGCGACCCAGACAACTCAAAAGAAACGAACTTCACTAAGGTATCCAACAAGAAATTTCCATGGGCCTGCATTTCAGTGGAGTGTTCATGAAAAACTGGCCGCTCATTGTATAACATTGGGCTGTAAAATTTCCAAGAATGAAAGATTTCCCTCCGACGGTACGCTTGACATAAATTTTCGCTAGTCAGATATCTTTAAATCCTTCACCAATATCCATTCAGCTATGATTTAATACGTAAATCTTTCAACTCCCCACTCAACTCTAGCCTGCACTTTCACATTATTTTATAAACTTAATGCACCATGTGGAGGAATCAGAGCACAGAAGATTCTCCGCAGCAAGCAAAGTGAAGAAGAAATGCACGCTTATTTCTGTTACCGAGTGCGCTCTGGCAAATCACCAAAATTGGCAGGTCATTGTATAAAAGACTAACTTGGGCTCATGCCAGTAAAAGTATGCTGTTAACAAATAACACTGAGGAAAGAAGAATTATTGCCGCTAAAGGATGTTTAGTTGCGAACAAAATTTTACTGATGGAAATGGGAGAAAAGAAAATTTCATTTGCTAAAAGTTTAGGCAAAAAATTCCGCGAATCAGACATTTGACAAATCACTTGTCGTGAAAATAATTTAAGGACACACAGTGGAATAGCTACTGTCTTTTTGTACATCAATAATGTGCGACATCGAAAGCTTAATCGGTTAATAATATCTCTTGGGAATATATATATAAATTTAAAAGTATTCCAGAGAACTTGAGCGAAAAGACAGAAAAACAGATTGATTTCCTCCAGCCATACGGAGTAATAATGAAGATGGAAACAAGGAATCAACATTTTGGAACGTCGTGAATACTTAAAACATTCAATTATTTAAGCAATCAATGGGATTTCATGTTCTTTTGTTTTAATCCGTCCTGTGTATGGTCTGAACTGCTAATCTTTTGCAGTTAAGTTAATTTTTTGTTTCTCTATTCCTTTAAGTTCACTCTTAAAGCGAATTCACTAGTATAATCGAACCCCGTTAAACCGTCACCCCCCCCCCCCCTTTCCGCCCACAGCCAGTGCTCGAAATGGCATGCTGGCACTTTTTTTTTTTTTTTCAGTATTCGATACCGGCACTAATTTTAGCAGTTTTTTTTTTTTGTCCCTGACTTATGATGCAAACCGTATATGCCGAGCTCGAGCTCTTGAGAAATAGCTGTGTGGGAACCGTCAAGGGTAGGGGGGATGGTGTACACAATCATAAGTTCAATCCTTTAAAATGGAAATGAAGCCACCCCTAGCGCATGATCACATCTTTCCCAAGACCCAGGTCATCCCACTAAAAATGTCTGTAATTTTTATTGTATCATTAATTTAATATATTAATATATTCAATTAAGAGGGCTCCTTCACAGAATGAAGAATTAGGAGTAATAGATCAAACACAAATTTTAGTTATCGGCAATAAGTGTAAACCTTCCCCATTTTTTCACGCTTTCAAACCGTAGGTTGAAGAAGCGTATATGTTTCAGCTTTGTCCGTCTGTCTGTCTGTCCGCACGATAACTCGCGTAAAAATGGTTCGATGTCGATGAAATTTCCGTATGTGTAGGGGGGACAGACAACCTGGGGACGAATCTTATTGAGAATGGGCGAAATTGAGTCAAAGGTCAGGACATTGGAGCGGGATCCATTCCATCGCCCTTATGAGTCAACTTATATATGCTTCGATTGCGACAAAACTTTATCCTGTTGTTCTGGAGGTATACTGAACCGGTTCTGTTGAATATCATCGAAATGGTGTCAAAGATCAGGGCACAGGGGCGAGATTTATTCCACAGCCATTATCCTCATAACTTGACTAAAAATGCTTCTACTGCGACAAAACTTTAGTATGTTGTTCCGGAGGTATACTGAACGAATCAATAGCCAGGGTAGGGAGAAGGGTTTGTCTGCGCGCGATTTTTGGTATGTTAGAAAGCGTATCATAATCAATGCATAGCATGAGTTTACTAAATTGTTTTTTCTTTTTTAGGGTAGTGAGATTGCTATTAATTGAAGACTGAATATTCATTCTGATTGCGGAGATTTTAATTGATTGCCTGACTTTCTACTTCATGAAAGTCCCTATTGGAAAGTCCATCTGAATCATTAATGATTAGCCGAGGTTTGGAAGTCTCGTTATTCCGTTGGTCCCAGGGTATAGACTCCTCGTTCTAAACGAATCTAACCCCAGTCCTCAGTGTAGCATAAGTAGTGCTCGTCGTGAACTGTTTCCTGGACAGGAAGTGATCCAGGCGACAAAACAGACGATAGTTTGTCGGAGACAAGTCCGGGAAATAGGCAGTGCTTCATAGCCCAAGGCACTAAGTGTCACCATCGTTTGTTATGCGAGATGAGGACGAGCGTTGTCCTGGAGCAGAAGATCACCATGTCTGTTGACCACAGCTGGTTGTTTCTGCAGCGATGCCCGGTGCATCTGGTGTAAGTCAGCACAATAACGTTCTGCAGTGATGGTTTGGCCTCTTGCCAAGAAACTCCCGATGAATTATCTCGGCTGTGGACCACCAGACAAGGAGCATCATCTTCTTGGTGTGTAGGTGTGGCTTAGGATACCGTCCAGCAGGCTGTGCCTTGCTTAACCATTGAGCAGATCATTTCCGATTATCATAAAATACCCACTTTTCGTCGCAGGTGACGATTCGATGCAGTACAGGTTCCTGTTTATTCCTGGCCAGCAGCGACGTACAGACTTCCAAACGCCTAGTTTTGTTGGCAGTTGTCAACTCCCGCGGCAGCCACATGTCCAGCTTTTTGAGCTTACCCAGCGCAGCCAGACACCGAACAGCTGTCGTGTGGTGGACACCTACCTCTGCCGCTATCTCACGACATATTTTTCGGGGTCCGCTTCAACCACACGTAACAGAACATCATCAGAAGCAGCAACAGGTCTGTGACCACGTGCTTCGTTTTACAGGTCCGTATCTGCGCTTCGAAACTTCACAAACCATCGCCGAATGGTTCGTTCGTTGGCTGTATTGTCCCCAAACGCTTTGTTAACGCTTCGAGCGGCAATTCCGACAGAATGGCCCAGTTTAAACTCATACAGGAAGATGACTCTCAAATCCGGCGTCTGCACGTTTCCTTTGCAAGCCACGTTACGTCCAAACAAACCACGCCCGAGCCTTGTTCTTTACACACGTGCTAGCTATTTATAGTAACTCTGTGACGTAATACCCGCAACACCTGTGGGTGGTTCCATTCCGCTGTGGTGAGGGCCTGTATCCGCTGCTCGTTCGCGTCGGACATTTCATTCGCACCAACCCTATATTTGTCGAAGAAATAACTTAGACTTTGGAATTAAGACCAACGATATTCTGTCTATCGTCAAAAATGATCGCGACTCCATTTTGGATGATGATGATGATGAACATGGAATATACACCATTCCCATGAGATCCCTGGATCCAGATGAGTTAACCAATTTTATATAGGATCCACAACTCGTACCCTTAAAACAAGAATTTCTGAACACGAATACAATGTAAAATCTGGTTCTACGTCTACAGCTTTATCACGTTTAGTTAACAGAGGCACGCTTTTTCTTGTTTGAAGTGAGGCCTCTATACTGGCCACCCCACATTCGAAATCAAGTTTATTTATGGAAAGCATGTTAATTCATTAATATGACAACACATGTTGTAAAGACACGGATCCATGTAACCTTCCTCAACCTTGGAAACTAATTCTGTCAGACTAATCGAGACATTGAATAACGATAACATCCTTCAATATTTTTCTTTACAACTTTTTACTAGGAACTCTTTCGCATATGTCACGGACTCGCATTGACTTAATACTTAAGATCCGCTATCAATCTTGTCATCACGCAGTTCTAATCTGATGATGGGTTCTGATGCAGGCCTGAAAGATCTCGTATTTTTTTAACTTAGTTTTTAGTGGATACAACTTTTAACTTGATATGACGTTTATTGCTTCAAGTTTAATATCGTGCAAGACAGCAGTTAATGTGTATTATCTTTACAACTTGTATATTCCAATTAAAATGTATGAAATAAGATGTTTCTATCAGTTAACATCCGCCGCATATCACCAAAATTGTAAAATTGATATATTCAAGACATACTTTTGAAATAATGTATGCTGAATATGCTATTCTAAAATGTCTGGAAATTCTGTAATATATGTTTATGCTGAATTCAATCCAACAATCATTTTTCAGATCTACTGAGAAATGAAACAGTTATCAAGAAAAATATGAAGGAAAACAAGAAGTCGTGGTGGTCGAGTGGTACGAGGAGCTGGCTACCAATCGTTCTCCCGAATCCTAGGTGAGGCATGGATGGTATGTTTATCTTTCGCGCGGTGCTGGTCCTCTCCCTTCCCTGTCCTCAAATTAGGGCCGGGCGACTACATACATACCCCAATGAGTTGCTCCCAACGGTTGTTAACACCCCCCCCCCCCAAAAAAAAAAAGAAATTATCTCTTGCCTATAATATATTCAAATTTATTCACAAGCATAAGAATTGGATGAAAAACAGGCACTATTTCAAAAATGTTCAAAAGTTTACTACTGGATAACAGTTAATATTAACATATTTCCATATTTATTCTGTTATGTATTTTAAAGAAAGTCAGTGCAGAAAGTTTTTTTTTTTTTTTCGAGCATGCCCTGAGATATTTACAAAACTCTACGCCAATGAGCACATGCACAGAGAGGCAAAAAGAAGTAATGATACCAAATTAATGTGTAATAAGTTTTTCTTCAATAACTTACGCAGGCCGAATATAAACTTTCATGTAAACTTTAGAAAGTCACAGAAGACTCGTCTCCTGTGATTGTGTTCAGATACGTCGTTATGGTATTTCGTATTTTGGAAATCACATCAAAATTGGTGATGAACCAATCTAATTTACAACATAGCCAGGTCGGGGGAATGAGTATTGCAAATGATTTTAGAGGACGTCTTCACGTTGACTACAGTGTGCAGGTACGTACTCGTATGTCATCATTTTGGAATTTTCTTCACCGCGCGAAACTTGCGACACAAATCTCGCACATTTTTCTCCTATCACAGTCTGTTTCTACAAATAGCGGATTCCCCCTACCTATTTTTCACATTTAGTTCACTTCCAATTACCCCATGTGTCGATCGGAGGTCTGTTGGACAAAGTGTCCATCAATTCTGAGGTATTCATCTACCGAGGTGTTTCCCAGTTTCACACTAACTCCAACTCCCCTTCCCCGATCTGATAACCCACATCCGCAGTGGTTCAATCATCAGTAAGGATCTCCTGGCAGCGGATCAAGTCAAAACCTCTTGGGAGGTTAGCAGTCTAACCAGTAAGTCAACGGTACAGATAAACTGAGTGATCTCAAGTTGAAACGGAATTCCATTGAAACATTGCTATAGACAGACCTACTGAATAAAATGGAATTTCAAAATTACTCCAAATAGCGAAAAAAGGGAGTGCTTCGTGTTGGGCGATTAACAAATATCATGGGCGTTGCACTAAAAAATAACTGACAACGTTGTTTGGCGTTGCTACTTGTAAAGCTGTAACATGACTATAACGACCAATGATGTCGAAAGAGTGACGTTTGTTACTAGTATTAACTGGCATAATCATGACTACGGAAGCAAACGGACAACTACGGACAGCATAATAATATACTGTAAGTTACCTTAAGAGTATACTGTTTTTAAGTTACCCTCAGAGTACTATTCTCAGGTTGCCCTCAGAGTACTGTTCTCACGTTGCCATCAGAGTGTACTTGTTCCCATGTTACCATAAAGAGACTCCTCAGAGTATACTGTTCTCAAGTTACTCTCAGAATGTACTGTTCTTATGTTACCGTAAGAGTGTATTGTACTTAAGTTACCCTCAGAGTGTGTACTGTTATTAAAGGTAAAGGCATGGATCACGACTCTCAGTGAACGCTTGAACGGTATCATTCCGTGCTACACTGCACTTTTGCTGTGTCCTGTCCGTCAAGCATTCACTCTCGCACTGACGCCCCCCTCTCACTCGCACCCACCCAGGCAGAACTACGCTGAGTATCGAATTTCATCTTAACAGAACAGGCAATTAAAGAGCCTTATACACGGACCCGTTTCAAGAGAAGCAGCGGGGTAAGAACAGAATCGGGTGTTGTGGTTCGGAACATTGAATAAATTCTTCCACTACTGCTGCTGCTTAAGTATCCCTCACCGTCCTTTCGAATTCCCCCAATTGTCATTGTCAGTTTCTTTTTTTTTTTATTGGGGGTTAAATGACTACCGTGAGCAACTCAATAGGCTATAAGTAGTCATCCGTCCATAATTTAGGGCCACTGACCCCAGGGAAGGGAGAGAGCCAGTGTGATAAGACAAACACAACATCCATGCCTCACCGTGATTCGAACCCGGACACATCTCGGACGAATGATCAGAAGCCATTGCTTAGACTTCTGCGCCACCAGGGTGGCTCAATTGTCAGTTTGTCTCTGTTTTACGAATGTTGGGAAGAAATCTTCCACCCCCTCTCCAAGCTACGGACATTTCCCAGCCAGACAGTCAGCGGCCAAAAGTGCGATAATTTTGATAGAGTACCTTCTCATACCAAATTTATTTCTAAACACGCTCTGATATTTTGAAAAATTATTTTACATAGCAGTTTTTCCTAATTAAACGGCTGAGCAAACGAAAATGGATTCTGAGCAACAATTCTGTAGCCTTTTGATCGGAGGCAGCTATTCTGTACCTTCCACAGTGGCACACTCTAAGGTTGACTCGGAGTAGAGAACAAGTACTTAGAGACAGGGGCATAGCCAAAAATTTCTTAAGGGAAGGGGGAGGGGGTTCCATGGGTTTGGTTCATTGGTGAAAGCCTCGTATACACATATATGCTTTAAATTCGTGATCTGCCTCCCCTTAGGGGGGTTAAATCCCCCCTCTGGCTACGCCACTGCTTAGAGACTCGTGCAAAGATGAGGCCTGTCGAGAACAATGAATATATTGAAACACTGACAAACAGCAACGAAAAGTTTCGTTTTATTGACGAAGAGAGCGAGATTGAGATTTTATGTAAATCCGACTTGTATTCTCTAATACAAAGCTTTTAATCTTTAGCTGACGGCATATTCACCTATTGCCCTAAGTATTTTTTATCAGTAGTACACAATACTTGGCCCCCAGCAGCGGTTACTATTTTACACTGGTAACGTGTTTTTTCTCACCAAAACGAGAAGAATGCTAGAACTTTCTATAAACCATGTAGTTAACAATGCTTTTGAATCCTTTAGTCTCACTCCTGGACTTTGAAGATGGTGCTCACGGTGCAACCCTATTGGCAACGGGGTTGAAGCCCCTAATCTTACATTAATCTCCAAATAAATTTTTCGTTCAATTAAAAAAATTAAATTTCTAAACCTTTACTACGTTTAAAATATAATAAATATTATTGTTTATTTTAAATCAATGATCAATCATCAAAGAATAAATAAAGGAGACAAAATAGTCAATGCCAAATTTATATGATCATTATATGCTACCGAAGAACGCGTAAAGAATCACCTCTTTCTTAAGGATGCGGTTCGTATTTTTTTCTTTAATTTTTTAGAAATAGGTTCCTTTCAAGAATTGGCAACACAATTGGAGGCTCAGAGATTTTGGGTCCCGTACGCTAAATTTGGTGTTGCATGGCTAGTTTTCTTGTCCTGCTCTCTCTCTCTCTCTCTGTGTCTCTCTCTCTGTGTCTCTCTCTCTCTGTGTCTCTCTCTCTGTGTCTCTCTCTCTGTGTCTCTCTGTCTCTCTCTCTCTCTCCCTCTGTGTCTGTCTCTTTCTCTCTCTGTCTCTCTCTCTCTCTGTGTCTGTCTCTCTCTGTCTCTCTCTCTGTCTCTCTCTCTCTCTGTGTCTGTCTCTCTCTCTGTCTGTCTCTCTCTCTCTCTGTCTGTCTCTGTGTGTGTGTGTCTCTCTCTCTCTCTCTCTCTCTCTCTCTCTCTCTCTCTCTCTTTCTTTCTCTCTCTCTCTCTCTCTCTCTCTTTAGCTCTTAACTGCCCTTAACTCCACTGCAGCGCTGCTCACCGCTTCTCACTACAGCAAAGCAATTGGGGACCATCTCCATATTCTCAAAAACCCACTGAAAATGGGGAAAAGTTCAACATCTAAGTAATATTAAGACTGCGTTAAAATTAAACCGAAAACTAAAGATCTCGCGGGAGTTACATTGGTTGTAAGTAAACTTTAAATTATTTTAAATTTAAAACGCAATTAAATTAAAAGTGACAGCTATTAATTCTGCAGTTTAGAGGATAATACAAGTAAAAAAAAAAAGTCCTATTCAGCCTTCCAAATGTTCTTAGTCTAGCGACGTTCCTGCCTATCTATAATCCCTACCATCAAAATTAAGGGCTGTAGCGTTCAGCGTTCTGGGGCAGGCTTGGTGCGGGAAAGTACAGTCAATTCCAAAATAATGGAAGTTACACAAAGACAACGATTCTGAAGTAGGGAAGTGGTTGAAAGGTTTCTTTGGAACGCTCTTTATGAAACCGTAAATAGTTCTAGAGGCATTCGTAGATATCTTCAGTATTTTGCATCATCAGAACCTGAACGCATTGAACTTTCTGATTATGTTCTTGAAAACTGCAACGTGAATTAGCTTTTTCCACCATTCATATAATGAACAAACCCCGAATTTAGATCCTAAAACTACAAATTGAGCCGAAAACTATCATCTACAACACAGCAAATAACTCCATGCCACTGAAAAACATTCATATAATTACAAAAATTACGATGAGGGAACGTAACAAGGGCGGTATAATTAAGAACAAGAGAGAGAATGAGAGGAGTCCCTCGCAGCAGCGTTTTCTCAGTATCAAAATTACATGAAAAGTGAAATGCAGTATATGACACTTCGTGGATACAGATTTCAGGGATTAGAACTTCTAAAACAACTGTCCAGCCACCTCCTGCGAGGTAATTAATTTTCGCTCGTCGAGTAATTACATTTTCAGAGCTAATTATTTATTTCTTTATGCATTTGTCATCGACCAGACACTGTCATTACACAAAAACCAATGCACGTACAGGACTTCATAGTTTTCATTCCTCTGCTTGCTTTTCAATACTCAAGTTTTGGCCCCAAGTATATCGCTTTCGTAATTATTCTGAAACTTTTCCCTCAAATTCTTAAATTATTTCACATCTTCGGAAATGCGATTCGCATGGAAATCATGCAAAAGAAAAATGACATTATTTTGCACAAATATTTTCGACGAATTTTTCGCATATTTTTGGGAATTGATTACTTTATTTTTTATCAACATAAAAATCCAAGCAAAGAATGGACTATTTCGTAACTGCACTTGCATGAAATATTGACAATTAACACATGAAGATATGATTATACAGTATGACATGACGGCACGAACTTTTACAAAATTAAATTATTAAAATGAGTAAAAAAACACCTAAAAATAAAAATAAACTGACACGCGCTTTACCCTCGCCATAAATGAATAAAGTTTAGTATAGGGGTCAAGATCATTAGCATAAAGCTCTATGCCCGAGAGAGAAGGAAAATTACGGATGAGACCAGAACGTCTCAAATAATTAAAGTGGGAAGGCCTAAGCAAAAATGAGATAAAAGTCCGCCTATCATTTTCGAACGGGGGACCAATTAATGCCAAAAAAGAGAGATAGGTAATTGGAATAAGGGAACGAAATACCCCAACCCCTCCCTGCAACACAAAAAGCGTTTGGCGAGACGATGGTTGTGCGCGCTCACAGGTGAGCGTTTTATAGGAAAACAGTCGTCCTTTTTTTTACCTTGATTTTCCACAAGGTGCCATGAAGATAGAAGATCGTCCTTGTCCAATGCGGTGGAATATGTATTCCCGGAATACCCACATTCGTATAAGAGCGCTCGCTGCTTAGGCTGCTGAGACGATCCCTTTGAGCGGGATGCAGCATGAAGATATTTTTCCAATATCAAAAAACTTAATTGGTTCCAAAGAAAATACTTCAGTCGATTGGTCTTTATACTTCAGTTATTTGGTCTATTTTATACTTCAGTTGTGTTGGTCTCTATACTTCAGTTGTGTTGGTCTTTATAATTCAGTTGTTTTGGTCTTTATAATTCAGTTGTTTTGGTCTTCATACTTCAGTTGTTTTGGTCTTCATACTTCAGTTGTTTTGGTCTTTATACTTCAGTTCTTTTGGTCTTCATATTTCAGTTGATTTGTCAGTTCCAAAGAAAATACTTCAGTTTAGTTATCGGTTTCAACGAAAATCCTTCAGTTGATTTTGATTTTAGTTGACGAGAGCGGTATCAGTGAAATTATAATGATATTTTTACAAGAACTCAAAAAGGGAGTGTCTGATGCTTCCTAGTCGTAAACAACTTTTTGAAACAAGAAGTTAGAAGATTTGGTTTAGGGAACCCGATAGGAAAAAGACACAGAAACGTGTTAGAGAAAATTTGAAAAGTGATAACCTCCCACTCCAACCCGATGCGGAAAATGCCAGGAAGAACGGACTTAACACGTTTGCTGCGTTACGACCCACCCGTGAGTCGTGACGTGTTAACTTCTACATTTATTTTTCAGAGGAGGAAAAAACAGTTTATATACATAAATCTGTAGTGGATATTAGTCACTTTACGTATATATCTTTAAACGACCCACCGATGTGTCGTACATCACTATATTGAAACAGTTACGACCCCACCGGTGGGTCCTAACGTGTTAACTTCTACATTTTTCAGGGGAGGAAAAAATAGTTTATATACATAAATCTGGAGTGGATATCAGTCACTTTTGGAGTGGATATCAGTCACTTTATGTATATATCTTTAAATGACCCACCGGTGTGTCGTACAGCACTGTACTGAAACAGTCTACGACCTCACCGGTGGGTCGTAACGCACTACAAAAAAATCGCCGCAGCGAACGTGTTAATACACAGCGAAGTTCAAGAGCATCCATGGCATTTACACCAAAACCCACAAAGCGATTTTAACATGCTGTCTACACATGTTACTCTCAATATCTATCTGATCCCTGATACACCTCTCTGACCAAAGGTTTGGCTTACCTCTACAAGATTCAGCAGCTCAACAGCATGGCCGATTTAGTGGACCACTCAAAACGGTGCCATGACAGCTGCCTTAGGTCTGAATCAAAATGAAAGTTTGATAGCTTTTATATAAGTTTACGTACTTAATCAGGGAAATAATCCCCGTCGTGTTGGATATATTTGAGCCATCGGTCAGGGAGCTGCCGAATGCCACTGCGGAAAAAAAGAGGGCTGTTTCGGGTTGATAGTCATCAATACTTGTGTGGACCTCCTCGACAGAAAAGAAGTGCGTATCACTCAGGCCATGTTGCAGGGAGCGAAAGAGGTGATAATCCGAAGGGGCGATATCTGGAGAATACGCCAGGTGGGAAAAAATCTCCCATTCCAGGTCGATGATCGTGTTTCAAGTCGTTTTCGCGGTGTGAGGACGCGCGTTATCCTGAAGCAACAGGACCGACCTTCTGCCCTTGCCGGTGTATGGCCTTTCCGCCTCCAGTGCGTCACTCACACGAATGATGCTGACAATAACGCTCACAACTGACCGTTTCACCAGGTTTCAGCAACTCATAGTGTACGACACCGCGCCGATCCCGCCAAACGCACAGCAACAACTTCCTGGCATGGATATTCGGTTTGGCGGTACTGGTGGTAGGCTGACCTGGATAAACCCACGATTTGCGCCGCTTAGGAATATCGTAGAGGATCCACTTCTCATCACAGGTCAAAATCTTGTGGAGAAAATCCTTCTTCTTGAATCTGGAGAGCAAGGACACAGCAACATCGTAGCGCCTAGATTTGTTCGCAGCTGTGAGTTGATGGGCCACCCAACGGCCCTCCTTGTGAATCCGTCCAAGCTTGTGCAGGGGCTTTGCAATGGCTTGCCGTGTTACTCCGAGTTCCTGGGCGAGTTCTGACTGTGTGCGACAGGGATTCGCATCAAACAGTTGTTCTAGTTCCTCATCGTCAACTTTCTGTGGCTGTCCCGGAAGTACTACATCACGGAGATCGAAATTTCGTCTGCTTAAACCGCTGGAACCACTTCTTACACGTACTGTAAGACACAACAGCCTCACCCAAAGCAGCACTGATAATTTGCTGGGCTTCTGCGGCACTTTTTTTCAGCTGAAACGCGAACAGGAGGCAGTGCCTCAAATGCTGCTTCTCGAACGACATTGCTTTCACCGTCAACTTTCGTCCCTGTTGTCACTACAGCTGTGAGCGGTTACGGTTGCCTGGAAAGCTTTTGGATGGCGTTGAAATCAGCCATTACCGCACACAGCTATTTGCATTTGCCGACGTTCTATGACCGCTTGCGGTAATGGGCCGAGATTAAGTTGAACACCTAATATATGAGGACAGTGGCGTACGGACTCGGGAGTTAGGACGTCTTGCGACGTATACTCTAATTTAACTTTCCTTTCTATAGTTCCTGTTACCTTACATAAATTTTGGTTCGTTTTCCTTAACCAGTTTCTAACTTAATGCAACATTTTCTTTCTCGCTGTCTTGCGGTAACCTGAATTGAGGTCAAGAGTTGAATGATTTAAATTTTCAACAAAAAATAAGAATGATGCTTACAATTGTACATATGAGGCTGACTCTCGTCGAATGTGTTATACTGACTGTCGTAAGATTGCCTGCCGTCTCTAATTAGATGTACTGACTAGCTCACCTTAGATGTATTTATGCTTTTGTTAGAAGTTTTCTGTCTCTCGTTAAGAGGCTCGCTTTTGTTAGAAGATGACCAGATTTTAATATTGCTTCGAAATTGAAGCATTAATTTGGTTGTCAAATTAGACTTGGACTATACGAGTAGTCTGTTGCATCCAGATGTCTAAGTTCTGGATGATTCCATGATGTGTGCTGCCATTTAAAGTGCTTTGAATGCACTAAAGAAACAGTTGATGTTCGTGAGTACACGAATTGTTATTTACCTGGCCGTTAAAGCCATTAAAAGTGCTTAATGAACTGATATCTGTGTGGTATAAATTAGCTATCCGGGGCACAACGTAACGCTACTTAAAGATTAAGAACAAGAGTAATTCACATTCAGTAATACAAGTGGTTTGATGAAAGAGTTTTCACTAATGTTTTCAACTGAACACACAGAACATTACACCCTACTGAACCGAAACTTCAGTAGCACGCATACGAATTGCAGTGTGCAACTATAAGGGCTGTTCAATAAGTAGTGAGACTCTTTCGCTGGATGCGTTTGTGCTTTCTAATTTTCTCAATGGATGGCACTAGTGTACAGGTAATTTAAAGGCTATGCAACTGCATTGCAGGTTGTTTGTTACGGAAGCAGTGTAACGTGCTAGACTAATTTTACTGTTCTCCCGTAGGAGATGGATACATCCAAAGTTGCTCAATGTGCTGTAGTTCAGTTTTTGAAAGCGGAGAAAAGGCCACCAGGTGAAGTTCACAGAAGAATGCTGGAGGCGGTGTATGGACCAGCTTGTCCTTCACACTGTGCTGTAATGTGGTGGTGACAGCTCTTTAGTGGTGGACGAACAAGCACTGCAGACCAGCAAAAATCAGGAGCACCCAAGGAGGCTAGAATAAGATATCTGGAAATGCCCTATAGTTAATGGAGCAGTATCACTTTGCGTGAAGCCTATAATCGCAAGAGACGGCCGTCAAAGTGTGGGAAAGCTGATGGTTTTCAAGGCTATTGCAATGCAATTTGTGTTGGCCGAATCGCCTTCTTGCGTTAAAAATGTTTCCAATTTCGCATCCTAACTTGCTGCCAATGTGCGAGAAAATGCTGAATTTATAAAATTCTTAATTATTTTCAAGCTCCTTCCCATTTTTTACGCTTTCCAACCGTAGGTTGAAGAAGCGTATATGTTCCAGCTTTAAATGTTAATGGACGATGTCATCGCTCTGTCCACGTTATTTTATACACAACGCATAGCGACTGAAAAATTGTGTTCCGACACCGCTGGGATCGAACCCCAGATCTCTCGATAACTAGTCGAGTGCGTTCGCATTTACGCTACGGCGTCAACAATTCTCAGCGCCATGCGTGGTTTATCAGTCAGCATCTGACTACACGAATCCGTATTGATGGTCTCAGCAACTGAGATGTCGTCATCTGGTGGCATTTAACGCAACAGTTATTTAATTCTAGCTGATAAATTCAAAGGGCGATAGAAATGGTTAATATAAATCAAATACGTGGAGATAATGTAAATGGACGATGTCATCGCTCTGTCCACGTTATTTTATACACAACGCATAGCGACTGAAAAATTGTGTTCCGACACCGCTGGGATCGAACCCCAGATCTCTCGATAACTAGTCGAGTGCGTTCGCATTTACGCTACGGCGTCAACAATTCTCAGCGCCATGCGTGGCTTTGTCCGCCTGTCTGTCCGTCCGCACGATAACTCGCGTAAAAATGGTTCGAATTCGATGAAATTTTAGTATGTGGTAGAAAACTACCTAAGAATGAACCCTATTGAAAATGGACGAAATGGGGTCAAAGGCCAGGACACAGGAGCGGGATCCATTCCATTGCCCTTATGCCTCATGACTTGCGTAAAAATGGTTCGATTTCGATGAAATTTTAGGATGTGGTAGGGGACCACATGGGAATGAACCTTATTGAAAATGGACGAAATGGGACCAAAGGTCAGGACATAGGAGCGGGATCCATTCCATTCCCCTTATGTGTCATAACTTGCGTAAAAATGGTTCGATTTCGATGAAATTTTAGTATGTGGTAGGGGATCACATGGGAGTGAACTCTATTGAAAAGGTCAAGACATAGCAGCGGTATCCATTCCATTGTTTTTATGCATCATAACTTACGTAAAAATGCTTCGATTGCGACAAAACTTTACCATGTTGTTTCGGAAGTATACTGAACCCGTTCTGTTGAATATAATCGAAATGGGGTTAAAGGTCAGGACACAGGACCGAGATTTATTCCACAGCTAATATTCTCATAACTTAACTAAAAATGCTTCTATTGAGACAAAACTTTAGTATGTTATTCCGGAGATATACTGAATTGGTTCTGTTAAGTATCATCGAAATGGAGTCAAAGGTCAGAGCACAGGAGCGAGATTTATTTTACAGCCATTATCACCATAACTTGAGTAATAACTTGAATAATGATTTGTGGTATGTTGGAAAGCGTATCATAATCAATGCATTGCATGATTTTACTAACGTGTTATTTTAAATTGAAATACACGAACGTTAGTGAGAATTCTAAACAAAACATCACGCTAACATTGAAAACTTAACTTGCATAAGAAGTATAAATCATTTCTGTTTGATATTAACACGGTTTTTGCAACCAAAATCCACACAATTCTAAAACACACACAGTTGAAATTACATAGGTATCGTGAAAGCAACGTCAAATTCCCACAGTGTGCGGCTTCACGGCTAAGAGACTCAGGGCATTTCCAGAAGTATTATTCTAACCACCTTGGGAGCACCACGTGGCTCTTTTTCAGTGACGACAACTGCACGTGTGGATGCTGCAGTAAAAGACAACAGAAAAATCATGATCCGAGAACTGGCAAACAGCGCGGGTCTGGGCATCGGAACTGATCATGCATTCGCACCTTGAAACAAACGAGAAGCTAAGGCTCAGCGAGACGTAACTACCGCCGCCATATCTTCAGGGGAAAAAAATGCAGTGCACAGAAGCCAACATACAGGCTGATGCCGGAGCAGACAGAGCAGACTGCGTATGCGTATTTCTGTTGACTTCAATTCTTTGGGTAAAGAACATCCAGCCGAGCTACTCACAGCACGTGATTGTTACTTTCTCGGTGGCATAATCACTTCGCAAATCGGATATGTTAGTTTTGTTACGCCAATCGGGTTAGTTAAGGCTTTTCTTTGTTCTTCAGTTTTTCAGAAACATTTGCAGTAATGCCAAATACTAGGGAATGTGTGCATTTTGCACGGCTCCTTAGGTCTACCTGTAATATTTGCTGAAATTTAATTTAAATAGTAATACTAATGTTATTGCATATTTTTCGCGCCAAAATAAGGGATGGGCGGGATATCAGGAAACAACAACAACAACAACAAAAAAAAAAAAAAACTGCTCTAAGCAAATAGCCATTAAATCGAAGGAAACCATCGTGGATCAAAGAAAAGCTTCACTGCCGTAGTTCCCCCTAACGTGTTTTGCTCCTGAATGTAAACTTTCCCGCAGAGCATATTATCTCTTAAGATGTGGTGGCGCTGTTGCCGCCTGTTTTACGTTATCTCTATGAGAGTTGACCTTCTTTAATCATTAGATATTCTTTGCTTGAACATCGTAAGGTTTGCACCACGTGGGTACCTAACCATCTGTCCGATGAACAGATGGGTCAACGAATGGGGCCATCATTACAACATTTGTTCCGCTACCATGAAGAACGTGACGATTTCCTGCTACGGATTATTGCTGGGGAGGAAAGCTGGTGTCATCATTTCGTGACAGAGTCTAAACGCCACAGCATGCATAATCGCCACCGCCGAGGAAATCACGATCCACCATTTCCGCAGGCAAGGTGGTGTTAACCCTGTTCTTTGACCATCGAGGACCATTGCTTCTTGAATGGCTACAAAAAAGATTATCACCAAATGGCGAACGATATTGTCAAACTTTAATGAAGCTTCGACAAGCCGTCAAAAACAAGAGACCTGGCAACCTCACTTAGGGTATTGTGCTTCTGCACGATAACGCCCGGCCGCATACGGCAATTACCAATCAAAGGACATTCCCGCGCTTTCGCTGTGAAGTCCTTCAACATAAGGCGTATAGTCTTGATCTATCGCCCTGAGATTTTCACATTTTTGGACCTATGAAAAATTTTCTAAAACGTTTTCACTTCGGATGATCAGGTACGTGAAACTGTATATAACCGGTTGTAGCAGCAGCACCTTGCCTCCTTCTATGCCGCAGGATTTACTAGGACTGGTGCAACGATGGGACCACTGTCTAAATGCTGACAGCGATTATTTTGGTTATGTCATGTTTTGACTTTTCCAGGCAGAAAGCCTCACTGTTTATTGAATAACTTATCGTACAGGAGACTGACGAAGAAAAAAAAAAGCTGAACTTTTTAACCGGGTGAAAAATAATAACGTGCTGCGAAACAGAGTGAATATAGTGCGGCACGAGCAAGACATAATTATTCACTGAAATTTATTTAAATATTAAACTGAAGCACATAACTGTGTTCAATATACAGGGTGATTCATAAAGAAGTATACAGTTTCCAGATGCTGTAAAACAGTAACAATTGAAGACACGGACCACAACTGCGAACCGTTAGGTAGATGTACTCATAAAGTTTGTGTCCCGCTACTGAGGGAAGTGACGTAGGCGATAGCGCGCGTGTCACGTGACCAGTCAGTCCAAATGGCAGCGTCTGCAGTGGAGAAGGCGTTTTGTGTTCTTGAATTGAGCAAAACGGAATCTGTAACTGTTGTGCAACGGCATTTTCGATCACGATTCGGAAAAGAAGCTCCAACCGGAAAATCTCTCTACGATTGGAGAAAAAAGTTTGAAACTACGGGCTGTTTGTGCAAACTTAAAAAAGTCATGGACGACCGCGTGTATCGGAAGAAGTCGTCGATAGTGTTTGCACCGCCATTCAACGAAGCCCGGGAAAATCATCGTGGAGGGTGAGTCGTGAAGCACAGATTTCACAGCCCACTGTCTGGAGAATTTTGAGAAAGAAGCTGAAAATGATTCCACACAAAGTGCAGATGTTGCAAAATCTCACTACACTTCATTCAGATATCTTACCTCGCATTTGGGCGGAAATGGATTACCGGCTCGATGTGTGTCGTGTGTCTAAGAGTGCACACATAGAACATCTGTGACTGTCTCTAAAAAAACTTGAAATATTCCCCTACAATTATGTTACAGGTAACAAAAAATATCTTACATTGTTCTTGTTTTATTGTGCTTCTTTATGAATCACCCTGCATATATATATATATATATATATATATATATATATATATATATATATATACTTAAGAGCAAAAATGAAAACTAAGGAAAAAATTTTAGAATTTAAAACGAAGGGTGCAAAATAACCTGAAAATCAAAACGCGCAACGCAGCAGTTTTGAAAATTCAGAATACACATTCTATAAAGAAGATACCTAAGCAAAAAAATACATATATAATTTTTGACTCACACCTAATACAACATAGAAAAGGTTATGTATCTACCTGTGTGAGTAAAAGGAGAAAAGATAAAAAAAAAAATAAAATAAAACAACTGAATGTAGAAGGTGTCGAGAATACTGAGCCTTGGCTTTATCAAGGACCAGCAAAAACTCTGCATTTTCTCACTTCCACAAAGACCTAGTTGGAAATGGGTTTCTGCAAGGCCATAGATGCAAGTAACATTCCCACCTAAAATAGTTAAAAAATATATATATATAAGTCATGTCCTCCGTAGAGTAGCATGACCTAGCACTAGTTAACAATTTCGCTTGCATCCATTAACCTTCATGGCCCGACCCATGCTCTTCATCTGTTACTATTAAACAGAGAAAGAAGATTAAAGAGAACTCAAGCTGTGAGAGTGACATAATAAATGGAAATGATTTTCAGCTATAACGAAATTCCAAGTTCGTTTGAGAGAGAATTTAAACCTGAAAAACAATGCAAAAGAAATCCAAATTTTACATTGCAATTAAAAAAAAAAAAAAAAAGGAAATGTTAATTTATAACGAACAGATTTTTGAAAGAGAACTTGAGTCTAAAACCCCCTACTCTACAACTTATGACAGCACGAAAACGAGAATAAGTTAAAGATAAATATTAACTAAAGAAAACTTTGTGAAAGTTATATACCTTAAACAGTTAGTTGCAATATGTACAAAGTATTTCAGCAGTGCTTTAAGTGCATAATTAATTAGTTATTAGGAACTTAACTACTTTGAAAAAGCAGCGCATAGACAGCGCATAGAAAAGGAACAGGCTTAGCTTCTTCTGTTCCTAGGTACCTCAAAAGACGCTCAAAGTTACAAAGAAAAGTAAGAGTTAAAACCCGCAAAAAATGTTAACAGACAAACCAATGCTTAAAAGCTGAAAAGCTAAAAAACGACAGAGAAAAGGTACATAAAGTACAAACATTGAACTTATAAAACCTAGAACCCAAAAACAAGGAAGAGAGCTTACCTCTTGTGTGACAAAAACTTTTCTCCACACAAGAGGAGAACATGGTTTGACCCCTTCCGCCACTCCCTAGACGCTGGGGGGCAGTGAGGGTGGGGCTGATTGCCTCCTCATACAGCAAGAAACCAACGCGCGGAGATTTTAACCAGAGAAAAAAATATATAAACTTAAGACTGTGGATCTGTATGATCAGAATGAGCAGAATTAACTCTCCAGAATACATGAGAAATATTATAAAATACACGAGCAGTTTATTTAATAATCTTTGCATGTATTAAATCACCTTAGTGAGCTATAGATTAATCAGAATCTTATTAATTTTAATTTTGGTTTTACTATTTTTAGTATAGCTATCCTAGTGATGAATAACTAGTTTTCTTTTTTATTTGTTTTTATTTTCTTTTATAAACAGATTTTTAAGCTTTTTTGTGATTTTGTTTATATTATTTAATTTTTTGTTTTAATAGGACCGTCATATCCATAGCACTAAGGTTCCTTTAGGTAGTTAATAGGCATCCTCTAGCCAACTTCCTTACGGCTTTGATTGGTCAGAATCATATTATTAACTGTGTAGAAAATTAAAGCAGATCTGCCAACCTTACTCTATTATTCAGAATAATTTTTCTTAAAGTTCTTTTGATGAAAAGAAGAAGGAATTTCGTTCTCTAGAAAACTTTCTAATAGTATATTAATGTGGTAATTGAAATCCAAATTGTTGCTGCAAATTCTTGAAATTCTTAGGACCTGAGAAATTAGTACATTCTCAATTACTTTGGTTGAAATGTTATTATTCCAGTGTAGATATACACAGGTAGATACATAACCTTTTTCTATGTTGTATTAGGTGTGAGTCAAAATTATATATGTATTTTTTTGCTTAGGTATCTTCTTTATAGAATATATATATATATATATATATATATATATATATATATATCATTTAACAACAACACAGAATAAATTGAACATCGCAGAGAAAAAAAAAAGTACGATTATGGGCGAAATCTTCGCTCTGTCCGACTTCCGTTACCGCTTTCACGCTGCAATAAAAAATTTTTGGAATAGGTTGATATTTTATGACACTACTGGGTAGAAGAAATATCGCGAGAAAAAAGGAATTACGATCACGGGAGAAACATTCACACCGTCTAACTTCTGTTTTCGAAAGTTTTGGAAATCGGAATTCCGTCCTCCGACAAAAAATGACTCCCCCCCCCTGCCGCCACCAATCCCTCCAAAATTTCTGTTCAGTTCGGCATCGATCTCGAGAACCATCAAAATGATGATGGAAAAGGCGGAATTTTTCGAATCCATGTAAGAATCTCGTGCCTGAAAATTACAGGGAAATTTTCGCCCCGTCTAACTTCCTTTTTTGGAAATTGTTCTTCCATTTTCAAACTGAAATGCAAATATTTATAGAATAAAAGTATATTTAACAATAATACTGTGCAGAAGAAACATCGCGAGAAAAAGACATCAAGATTACGAGACATTTTTTTCACTCCAACTTCCGTTTTCGAAAGTTTTGAAAAACGAAATTCCATCCCGAGACCAAAAAACGACCCCCACCCTCAATTAACCCTTCAAAAGTTCTCTTCAGTTTTTCATCGATCTCGATAACAACACAAATGATGACAAAAAAAAAGCGGAATTCGAATCAGCGGAAGAATCTCATGTATGTCTCATACGTACATTACTCTCAGCAATAAAAGCACGTTAATTCAGCCCGTTCCCTTGAAACCCTCCAGCAAGTGATCCTACGTACGCCACTTATAGAATATATGCTCAAAAATAAACATTTCAGACTTTTCCAGGATGAAAGAGAAAATCCGATATCGACACCCCCATTCCAACTATTAATTACTTTCGTACCGCTCACATCAGAGTATTTTTTCACCGCTTCCTACACAATGGTGCCATTTACCTATAGATGCAACTTGGTATGACGTTCTCGAAATACAAAAAATCGCACAGAACTACGCTCCTCCTCTTGATAAGGACAGGAACGATATCATATGCCACTAGTTGAGTATCATCTGCAGGACAAACGATTCGCAGATTAAAAAAAAAAAAAGGAACCAATTTCTTTTTTCATATGCATATAATCAAACGTTCGCAAACAATGCAATACGTCAAACAGAAAAATAAATATTGGATACACCACTGTATTACTGGGAATAAAAAAAAGATGCGAGACTTTTTTTTTTTTTGCTTCGGAATTGATCTTCGGCAAGGCGAGTGACAGCATAATGTTGTCATTTTCACCAGGACGTAAGTTATGGCGTGGACTTTCCTGTAAAACGTTTTTGATATCACTATCTCCCCACCTCATGCCAAGAGTATGTCACGAATGATGAGGAAAAACGGGGGATTTCCCTCCCCCTACTCTCCCTCTCTCTTCCCGTGCGCCATATTTTCCATGAAGAGCCTTCGGCAGTGTTTTCTAAAACTCGCGTAGAAGTAGTCGCATTGGGGAAGACGCCAAATGTACTGACAAAGCTCCAAACTATTCTCGAAGATATCGATATTAGAGAGTTCGCACACAAAATTATAAAAGATAAAAAAGTAACCAACCACGTTTAACTTTGAATTCAGCACGATACAGACGCCAGCCATAGTGAAGAGTTTAATAGGAACATTTTTAAGAGCACTACAACTACACTACAAGATAATATCATTTAGCCAGAAAATTCTATATCATGAGAAACTGAGAAAAAAAACCCACAATATTTCATGAATCGAAAGATCCGTTTCATGAGCAATTGTGGTTTTTCAGTTTTCCTGCTTGTACTCCAACCTCCCACCTAAAAAACAAATAAATAAAACGAAAAACAACAACAACAAAAAAAAACATATATATCGTGAAAAGTCTGCACAAAAAAAAAAAAAAAACCCACATGCAAAACAACCTGGAAAACAGGAAATGCACTTTTTGCTTAAAAAAAAAAAAAAAAAAAAGCGCTCAGAAGGAGTCATCCAATCGAGATGAAAACTGGCATTGTGTAATGTGCATGTAGACACAGGAAAGGAAATATTGCAATTCCAGAGCAGTTGGGCCATTTATTCGGATAATACCAAAACAGCTACACGAGTGGAACAAGTCAGCACGTTCTAGCGCCACCTATGGCTCGGATACAACGAACAAGTCGGCACTTGTGGCGCCACCTCTGTCTTTGTGGGGCATAGACGCATACAGTTCACTGTAACTGTCCTGAGATATAGCATGACACCTAGTGTCCAAATTGCGTACCAGATCGCCGACATTCCGAGATGACCGTAGGTGCCGTCCCATATGTCCCAGACATGTTCGATCGGTGAGAGGTCGGACGATCGGGATGGCCATGGAAGTGTGTCGACATTTCGGAGGCAGGCCTGGGAGAGCCGTGCCACGTGTGTGGTCGGGCATTACTATGTGACAGGAATGGCAACACAACAGGTCGTATTAGGTGTACAAATAAGTTTCAAAGCAACGCAACATATAATTTAAGACAACGGAACATGTAATTTAAGACAACGCAACATGTAATTTAAGACAACACATGTAATTTGAGAGAAAACAACAATACCTTTAAACCAAAATATGCGCCGTCATTATCTATCACCTTCCGCCATCCGTCGGACAACTGACGGATTCCAGCCTTGAAGAATACTTCGTCGTGTGACGAGATGAAGTCGTCAACCCAGTTTTTCACTTCGTCACATGTCCGGAACCGTACATCAGACAAACCATGTTGCATCGATCGGAACAAATGATAGTCTGAAGGGGCTATGTCGAGACTATACGCCGGGTGCTCCAGAAATTCCTAGCCAAGCGTCAATAACGTTTCCTTGACCGATTTCGCGACATAGCGTTGTCATGCAGTAATTTCACGGGACGCAATCCTTTGCCTGTGAATGGACGTTTCCGACAGATTTCCTGGTTCAATCGCAGCAATTGTTGCTTGTAGCGATCAGCAGTAACAGTTTGACCCTGTTCCAATAGTTCATAATAGAGCACGTGCACCTTTCATATCCCACCACATGCACAGCAGAACTTTCTTGGAGTGAATATCGCGTTTCGGTGGCAAAGTCGTTGCTTCACCGGGGTCTTCCCAGTGTTTTTTTTTTGCGTTTGGGATTGTCGTACCATATCCACTTTTCATCACTCGTAACGATTTTCCACAGAAAAGACTTTCTGTGGTGTTTATTCAACAGATTCAAACACTTCATGACACGTCCATTCTTGTTTATCTGGCTCAGGTCATATGGCACCCATTTCCCTTTCTTCTGAATCTTTCCGATTGCGCATAAACGATTGGAAATGGTTTGTTGAGTTACCCCCAGTTATTCAGCTAGTGATTTTTGCGTTTGAAACGAATCTTCATCTAGCAATGCTTACAGTTCCTCATGTGCAACCTTCTGCGGGGCGCCGCTACTTTCTTGATCGCTAACATCAAAATCACCTGCTTTAAACCGTCTAAACCAAAACACACACGTGCCTTTCGATACAATATTTTCCCTAAGAACAGATCGTTGCACATGATGTTTGCAGCACTTTTTCCTTGACGAAATTCGTAGCGAATGCAGTGTCGAATAAATGCAGCATCGCTTGCTACCTTTCACCTATACCGATGTGCAAGTGCGTTTGGCTGTTGGGCAGATCAGATCAAATCATATGTAGAGGATTTTAGGAAGGGAGTGTCTGACCCCAGGTCTTAAACAACCCTTAGAAATCGGAAGCTAGGAGATTTGGGCAAGAGTGCCCGATAGGAAAGTGACACGGAAGCGAGGTAGAAAGGGGGAGGAAGACTTCCTTATTTATTACCGGGGGCTGACGACTTAACGTGCCCATCCGACGCACGGCGGATATTTAGTGGTTCGAACGTTCGTACATGCCTGGGATCGCACTCCGTGGCAGTCACGAACGTTGACCACTAGGCCACCCGCGGCCCTGACTGTTGGGCAAACTTCTGTGTAACCTTTTACACTCTGGACCAATTACGGTCACATGACAACAACGCAGTGGAATGTCAGATATGTAAATTAGCGGTATACGTCATACAAAAAACGCTTTGAAACTTATTTGTACACCTAATAGAATGTCGCCGACGTACCACTGAGCCGAGAGGGTAACAGCTATCATAGAAAATGGCTCCCCAGAGAGTCACTCCCAGTGTGCAAGCCGTATGCCGCTCCACGGTAAAGGCAGAATCCGTGCGCTGGCGGGCTGCTCTCCAAACACGTATGCGCTGGCGGGCTGCTCTCCAAACACGTATGCGCTGGCGGGCTGCTCTCCAAACACGTATGCGCTGGTCATCGGCACCAAGTGCAAACCGTGACTACTCACTGAAGACAACACGCCGCCACTGGAGATTATCCCACGTTGATCGGACCCGACACCACTGTAACCGGTGCCGGTGGGTGGTGTTCGCTGGTCAGTGGTAAGCTGCGGAATGGGCTCCTCGAATGATGCAGTCCCCGAGCCGCAAGTCGACTGGCAACGGTCCAGAAGGTCGCTTCTGGACCTGTAAACGACGCAACAGGGTAACGGATGACTCAGAGCGAAGAATTCGGTTCTGCTCGTATAATATACAGAATATCAATGGTCAGGAAAAGACCCAATGGAAGACCACGTGGGAGATAAGTGGATGAAACTCGAGAACTTGCTGGTGTGAAGTGAAAAACTCATGAGAGTTGTAAAAGAGACTGTGTGTGGCCATCATCCAGCTGTGGATTGAGAATAGTTAATTCAAGGGTCGCGCTGCCGATCACATTCTACGCAATCCGCGAAAAAAAAAAATTCGTTTTGGACATTGATAAAAAAAATTGTAGAAAATATTGGCAATTATTTTTTTAATGACGTCTGAGCAAAAACAATCTTTAATTTTTATTCGATTTTTGGTATTTGAAAAATGAAATTCGAATGTTAGTTATTTCTTTCATTGTTTACATTGCACGTGAGTCGGAAAGCATTTACATGAAAAGAGTGACGCTATCGCTGACGTAAACACCGTAAGACAACACTTAATACTTTATATTTTATGATTTTTATAATTCCAATGGAGAATGAGAAAAAAACTAACAATTTCAGATTTACACTTAGCGAAAAAAATTTAATTTCGCGAAAACTTTAAAAAAAGCCAGAGCAACTGCTGATTGATGATTAACTCACCTAAAAATACTGCAATTTCAACTAAGAAAGCTAATTACTGAATCCGTTCTCGACATCTTGCTCCATCATTTCTGAGAAAGCTGGGGCGTAATACATGTTGAATTTTCCGACCGAAAAAAAAGGTGGTTTTTGAAATCCATCAAGAGACAAAATAAAAGTAATGAAAAGTAAAAGAAAAAATTAAAACATTACTTTCTATTGTGAGTTGATGCATTTTTATTAAATTAAAGCATAATTTTTTTTCTAAGGTAAGTCGCATTTTAACAAAGAAATGAAACACTTTCCGGGGGGGGCAAGGCTTCCTTGGCCCCCTCTAAATACGCCCCTGTGAGAAAGTAAAATCGTGCTTCTCAAATAAAACAGTAAAATGTTTTCAACAATTGCATACGGGTTTCGGTTTAATATGGGGGAATGAAATTACTACGAGGAAGAATATGTAAATTACATTCCAGAACGCCGCTGGGACATACAGAATATGGCTACAAGTAGCCTACGGGCCCCCAGTTTCAAATGTCTGCCAACCACATGGATTTTATAACAGCTTACAGCTTTTATTTGGTTCTGATGCTGCAGAGCTGTTAGAAAAAGACACTTCGCTCAATAACTCACGGAAGCGACACTAGGCTAAAAATATCTGGTCAGTTTTACCACAACGTAGAACTTGGATACTGCTGTTGCAACATTATGTCTAAATAATTGGAAGGTTGAATACATCTGTGCAGAATCAAATTGCTGGTATGGTAATCGAGGGTACTTGCCAATGTTCAAAGTCGAAAGCATAATTAAACAGGGTAAAAAAAGCATGTAAGATGATATTCTACCTAAAGTCAAATATACCTATTTGTACATTTGATTTCGTATGACTCTAATCTTTAGAGGGCAACTTGTGTCTATTTGTGAAATGGGTCAACAGAGTAATTTCTTCTTATATGCAATGTCATTTTATTAATTGTGGTTTCCCCATACTGCTTGCTAACAGTGTTGTCATTCCACCGATTTATCAGTATATTTACTGATTTTTTGATTCCTTTTTAACTGACACGCTTTCCAAAATCAGGAATTCATGATTTCTCCCGGTTACAAGGCAGTCCCCCTGAATTTTCAGATTTGTTGTGGTAAACTTTGGAAACATTTATGCGACTCACCTCTGATGCTAATGTTACATAATTTTTCAAGCTGTACATCATGGTCAGTGCTTGAAAATGCGGACGTCTGCGACGAGTGAAAAGTTTTAGTTGACGAGTAGTTTATGCGTATTTTTTGGATGCGTAAAACTACCAGTTTCTTAATTAATTTCATTTTAATTCACAGAAGTGATGCGTGATTGTGCGCTAGCATGGAAAACCGGTTTCTTCGCGAAAGAAATTGGACAGCGTGTGCCATGAGTCAAAACACTCGGGCACGGTGCACTTAACAAGGAACACGAGGCAAGAAGCCGCAAGCGCGGTAAAATGATTCCCCAAACGCTGTGTGAAAAAATAGGCACTGTATGAGTAAGAGTCGCATGCGCCTCGCGAGCTGCCGCTTAGCTAATTGCTGTCGTAGAGTCAAAGGGCATACACGGGGGTGTCGTGGGCGAAGCGACCTTGGTATACACTATATTGACAAAAGTCACCAGACACCCTTCAAAAGCAAATGAACGGATCCGCTGCGTTGTTAAGATGCGCGGTACAGCTGCAAACGGTATACAAACAAGCCTTCAGCTGACCGCGATCATATCGCACTGTGAGGTTGACTGAAAATGTCGTGGCGAGAGAGAACTGACTTTGAGAAAGGAAAGATTGTTGGGTGTTATATTAGTAGGTTGTTCATAAGAGAAACCGAGAGGCGTTTAAACATACCCAAGTAAACTGTTTTGGATGTACTGAATAAGTGGAAGACGCATGGCGTGCCTGAAGCAGCAAAACGTACCGGCAGACAAAAGAAAATCAGTGATAGAGGACGTCGAAGCCTTAGGAGAGCTGTTACAGCTCATCAACCGAATACTGTACAAGACCTCAGTGTACAGGTGAGTAAAAATGTTGGAACCTCAGTACATACACGTACCATTCACAGAGAACTTCATTCCATGGGCTACCGTGGTCGTGCGGCTGCCCATAAGCCTTTCATCGCCACTCGGAATGCTACTCGTCGTTTAGCATGGTGTAAAAAACATTTATCGTGGACCGTAGATCAATGGAAACTAGTCTTATGGACGGATGAATCTAGATACACGATCAATCAGTCTGATGGCCGTGTGTGGGTATGGCGGCAGCTGGGGGAATGTTATTTAACACAGTGTACTGTTCCTACGGTCAAGTTTGGAGCTGGCAGTGTACTCGTGCGGGAGTGTTTTTCGTGGTATGGTCCCGGACCATTGGTTATCGTGGACAAACCTGTTAACCAGCACGTCTACCTCGATATTCCGGACAATTATGCACTACCAACTCTGTGGCAATACTTTGGAACCAAGCCTTGTTGGTACCAGCAGGATAATGCACCGAGCCACAAAGCGAGGACTGTTATGGCGTGGTTTGACGATAATTCCGTATCGTGTGTGGACTGGCCAGCACAGAGCCCTGATCTTAATCCCATAGAGCACCTATGGGACGAATTAGAGCGCCGCATTAGAAGCTTGGAACCAAGGCCTACTACTAAGCAACAGTTAGCGGCAGCATTATGTACTAAATGGAAACGGGCACCTATCGCTGTGTTCCAAAACTTTGTCGAAAGCGTGTCTCGAAGGGTCAGTCAGTGCATACATTAAGGCCAAAGGTGGACCGATACCGTACTAATGTATGTTAATAAATGCTATGTGGTGTTTCTCTTTCTGGGTGTCCGGTGACTTTTGTCAATATAGTGTACTTCATCGTGGGTAAAGCGACCCTTGTAAATTCCGGTCAATCTATTTAGCTTTTGTGCTTCATTTTGGTCAATCTCCTATATTTAGCGTTTGTCCTTAGTCCAACTTTGTAACATAGCTTAATTAATGCTTTCAAGCATTTTTTAAGGTTTTTAGAATTTCCAAATTCCGCCGTTATGATGCGAATGCGTTCGTCTACTGATACATACATCTTTTTCTTTTTTGGACCAAGCTCTCCTAATTCTTTTGATTGTAGTTTGTGCACTGCTAAATATACTTGATTTTCAAGTGTGGTGCTCCGTAAATCAGCATGAACACTTAAAAGTTGATAGAACTGTCTCGGGCAACTTTTGAAAGTCCCATCCAAGAAGAAATCGTCATTCTTTAATAAATCTAAAGCGATACATTGAGATTAGATTAGCAGGGTCGCTTCACCAACGATGAAATATAACAGGATCGCTTCGCCCACGTAATCAACACGGGAATCCGTGTTCTAGAACGTTGACGGATTCCTGCATCATCGACACTAGAGGGAGAAAACTGAGTTTGGTTATTATACAAGGTTAATCGTTTAAATTAGGTTAGCGATAAAATATTATTCGAGAGATGTGCATAATTTTTTAACAAATCAAACTTGAAAACACGAAACTAAACGACAACAGTGCGTATCGATTTTCAGCTGGCGAGTGAAATATTTGCCTGACTGGTGAACCAGCATGAAGTTTTTCAAGTTCAATTTATCGAGTGCCTTTGGCAAGTCAAAAATGTATCTACACTTAGTTCACTGTAATCCCTATATGTGTGAACGTTGTTTAAACAGTTTTAAAACAGCTTGTGATCTAAATTTATTTTTTTGAAATCTATATTGCTCATCATGTAGTAATTTTAATCTAGATAAGCTAAGCAGACTCTAATAAATGATTCTAATATTTTGTTAGAAGCTACAAATTGGTTATAGCTGTGATAGCGATTTTTTGCGAGAGTATGGGAGGGGGGGGGGTTATAGGAGTAATGTCGCTTATTTTGAAAAGTCCGGAATGAGATCAATTTTTGTTAAGGAGACAAGTGCAGTGCCGGATTTAAGGCTTTTGAGGCCCTAGGCCAAATTTTCTATGCGGCCCCCTCCCCACCCGGCCACGAATATTTGAATTTGCTCCTATAAGATTTTCTAATAAACTTATCTTTAAGTTAATAATATAATAATGGGTAGTAATAATTTTATTGTTAAATAAGTATTATTTACATAAAAATTATTTTGATTTAACTTGCTATTAAATTAAAGGTCATAAAAAAATATTTGTAAACATAGACAAAGATTGCTTATCCAGGAAACAACACTTTACATTTTGAAGCCTTAGACCAATATTTGAAACCGACACGCGATCCATTCTTATAACACGAAAGTAAACAATAGTATTTCTTGTTTTGATTCTTTACACCTGCGGCCCCTAGGCCGCGGCCTAGTTGGCCTAGTAGTAAATCCGCCGCCGGACCAGTGCGTCTGATACAAACCTGAATACTACTTTACAGCTAAAATCAGGATGACATGGATGAATATTAGTTTAAGTGTTGTATACTGTTGTATGAAGCACATCATAAGAATCATTTCGTAAGATAATAGAACTAAATTTGGTTTGCACTTGAGTTCGATTAAACAGTACTGTGTGAAGCACTGGTACTGCTTTGAGTATCAGCCAGTGTTAAGGTTCCTTTCCATTGACATAACATGCAATTAACCTTTTCCCATCGAAGGGAACAGGGGGAATTCTCTGAGCATCCAAGGCTATAAGGAAGCACTTGTCCTTAATTTAGGGCTACTGGTTCCAGGGAAGAAACAAGAATGGATGCAGGACAAGCACTCCCATGCCTCACCCAGGAACAGAACTAACTCTAACGATTAGCTAAATGCACATAGCTCCGGGTGGCACTTTAATTTTGTCAGGTGGTGTACATTTTAAGCAGAAAATCTCATCTACCGATTTCTAATTTTTTCAGCTCTGATATACTGACTTCAGACAGACCTCTGGCAGCATTGTATGCTATCTATTTGATTTGATTGGCCAAAAAGCAATTGCGTTTTTTTCCTGTGTAAATGAAAGGCTAATTTTGAAAGGGAAACAAAAACTTTAGTCAACAACATATTGCCCATTTTGTTTGATGGTCTTTTGCCATCTCGCAGGCAAGTTCATGATTCCGCGTTCATAAAAGTTCCTGCTTTTTTCGGCAAGAAACAGTTCCAAGAACGATTTGATAGCCTTATCAGCAGTAATTACCATTCAAGGCGCTTTGCAACAAACGAAACAAATGGTAATATGACGGTGCCAGGTTTGGCGAATATAGTACACGGGTCGCGCTGCCGATCGCCGTCTTCGCAATTTGCGAAAAAAAAAAATCGTTTTGGCGAAGGAAAAGAGCTTTGGCGATTACCTTTTTGTACTGTTATAACACTTTTGGCGGTAAAAAATTGAACTAGGCGAATAAATTGGCGAAAACTTCAGAAGAGCCAGCGCGACCCCAGTAGTGGATGTGGTAACACATCCCACCCAAGCTGCAACAATTTCTGACGAGTGACCAAACTTGTAGGTGGTCTTGCATTATCATGGTGAAACACAACACTTTTGCGATTCACCAATTCCGGACGCTTCTGTTTGACTGCATCACTTAATTTATCCAGCTGACGACAGTACACGTCCGAATTAATGGTTTGGTTTCTTGGAAGCAATTCAAAATACACAATACCTTTGAAATCCCACCAGACTGACAGCATACCCCTTCCTTTAGTGCATATCTGCTTTTGAAGTGCTTTGAGCAGGTTCATCATGCTCCACGATCTTTTTCATTCGACTTTGTTTCAAACGATCCATTTTTCATCGCCTGTTATCATACGTTTCAAAAATGGATCGTTTTCTTCACGTTTCGAGAGCGAATCGCAGATGTCAACGCGCTTAGTGAGATGAATTTCTTTGAGCTCATGTGGTACTTCACATATCGGGCACACTAACGTATCCCAGTTGCTTTAAATGGTTTTCAACGCTCGATTTCGATATGTTCAGATTCTCAGCAATCTCTCGTATCGTTAAACGCCGACTGGATTCGATCAATGCCTTTATTTTGTCGTCATCAACCAGCGTTTTTTCCTTTTCGAAAGTAATACAGCAAAACATCACGAAAATGTTCCTTTTGATTGTCCATTTTGAAATCGAAGCCAAACAAACACTTGGTAACGAAATTGTGCTTTCTCTGTTCGTAAAACAAGCTTGGACTGTCAGCTGTCACGTTATACAATGAACTTGTGGTTTCAAATGACGTTAGTTACGTTTCAAGACATGTTTCGCCATCTGTGTAAAAAACGCAATGACTTTTTGGCCAACCCAGTACTTATACTGCCATTTTAACACAATGGTAAGCAAGCCGTCTGTCTTCCTTGTGGGCTCCCCATTGCTACTCATTATCTGATAGTCAGGAATCGTGTTTGTGTCTTTGAGCAAGTGTGAGTTATTCTGGCTAGTATGAGAAGACTGCACTCAATGAGTTAACATAGAATGAAAAATGGTAGACTATTGAATAGAAATCAACAGGCGCCTTAAATAGGCAGCCAAAATAGTACTGTTTACTCATGCTAGAGTTCACTGAGAAAAACTATATCCTCCGGACAAAGGCCACATCGATGCAACATTAGTTATCTGAATATTCACCGAGAAAAACGTTTTGTTAATTCAACAAAATGTTTTGTCGATATACAGTCAACAAATTTTTTTGTTGAATTTGCAAAATTATTTTGTTGAAAATTATTGTTGATTTAAAAAATTTATAAGGGTTAAAATTTAGGTTTTGATCCATAACATCAAAAACTAAATTTTAACCCTTATTTTTTGGTGATTTGACGACGAATTCTCGCAATTTTAACTTGACACGGTATACTATAATACTTGAAGTTCAGATCCCGACCCGAGTTAGTTATTTTTAATATATTATTTTTTAACTAATAAAAATATTTTCACTTGCAAAAGTGAAAATATTTAGTTATTTTTAATGTTAGTTATTTTTAATGTATTATTTTTTATTTTCACTTGCAAAAGTGAAAATAATTGGAGGGACTCCCTCACCGCGCCACTTATGCATATCGGCGAGCTTGATCATCCAGAAATGGTTACAAATGCGCAATTTACTTCCAAACGGAGAAATGTGCCAAAGACAGGCAACGCAGGGAACAAGTCTGCCGGTCATTTAAGCATGACTAAGAAGATTCGAAACAGTGAATGGGGTGATGATTCAGACAGTGAAACGTAGCAGGGAGGAGGTTCAATCGTTTGTGACTAACACAAATATCAGCAGTGAGGTCACTCTGTCATTCATTCATCCGACCAAAGTTCCGTTTCAATACCAACTCATCAAGCTCGCTCCCCATGAACGAGTTTTTGAGAAGATTCCTATTTCCGGTTGTTTTCTAGAATAGGAGTGTTCACTGAAAACTAGCTACGTTCTCAAAACACCGAACGGAATAGAAATCTATGACACGAAACCAAATAATACAACACCACATTCTATCTATAAACAGATTTTGTGACACGCCATTTCACGTCATAACAAACACGCAAAAGGAATATATATATACACGGATTGGAGAGAATAATATGAATACCACGCTCAGAGACGTGACTTTTAACGCAGCAGCGTGCGTCACAATACGCAAAGGTATCCACCACTTTTTGGTCGTAATAGCTTTGTTTAGAACCTCAAGGTCCTGCTTAAGTGCATTTAAAATGTGTTGTTGCAAAATGTCTTTCAGGGTGACGACGAAATGAGCGACCTAACGAACTTCGAAAGAGGGCTAATTGTTGGTGGCTAGCAGCTAGTTAGTGCCTCCGTGACAACAGTCGCCAGGGTAGTGGAGATAACGAGACTTGCTGTGTCTAGCGTCATGATAGCATACCGTGTTCGAGGCAACACCTCGTCTGCGAAACACAAGAGCGGCCGGAAAAAGACCCTGACTGATGGAGACAGAACATTAAAGAGGTTTGTTACGCGTAATAAGAAGACCACGGCGTCGAAAATTGGTGCCGAGCTCCAATCCACATCTCCAGAACCCAGTATCAACAAAAACAGTGCGCAGGGAACTGCATAAACAAGGTATTCATGGCAGAGTTGCTACTGCAAAACCTCTGGTGACCCAGGTAGAGGCACAACGGCGACTGCAGTGGTGCCAGAAGCATACAACGTGGACTGATTCACACTATTCCCCACCGCAGGACGTGTTTACGTGTGGAGAACACCGTCAGAAGCGTACAACGCAGACTGTCTGCTCCAAACAGTGCAGCATGGTGGTGGTTCTGCCATGCTCTGGGCGGCCATATCGTGGTTTTCAGGTGGTCCCCTGATCACCTTGAAAGGACGGATGACTGGCAGGGCGTATAAAAACCATTTCGGCCGATGAAGTCTCAGACATTGTTTCCTGCAAGGAATGCCATCTATCAAGTTGATAACACCCCAATTCACAGAGCTCGGAATGTCCAATCATGGTTTGAGGAACATAAGGACGAACTTTTACACTTTCCTTGGCCTCCCCAAATCACCAGACTTAAACATCATCGAGCCACTGTGGTCTGTGTTGGAAAACAGAGTAAGATCCTGTTATCTTCCTCCTGCATCTCTCAAGAACCTGGAGCAGTTTCTGCATGAAGAATGGTGTAACATCCCATCAACTACCATCCAGGATTTGTATGCGTCCATTACAATGAGGATTCAGGCGGTTTTGAATGCCAAAGGTGGTCCCACACGCTACTAGGTACGTAAAACATTCTTTTCCTAGGTGTTCACATTATTTTGTCCAACACCTGTATGTATACACACACACACATACATACATATTTCCACTTTCCAGAAAATGGAATGAATTTTGCTCCCTCGGAGCACCAGTAAGGAGTAGTTACCCACTTTTGGCCACTGTTACATTGTGCACTCTCCGTGACACACTTTCAACGAGATACTGGCTAGTAGTAGCAGGCATTTGTTCTATTCCTCCCGCAAAGTAGTGGTCAGTTCAGACACAAAAGTTGGATGTGTCGTCCTGGCCCGAATCTGACGTTCAAATTTATCCCAAAGTGCCTCTAAATGATTCAAGTCGGGGCTTTGGGTTGGTCACTCCAAATTCTGTATACCCATATCCTCAAACCATATCAAAGTGGAGCGTGCTTTATGGCACGGCGCAATGTCTTTCTGAAACAAGAAGGGCTCGTCACCATAAAACCCGTAGCGTGTACGCATTGCAGCGTTGTGTAGAATGCCCCGGTACTTCGTGGCGTTCAAAATTCTATTCGCAACTACCAACGGTCCACGTCTATACCACGAGAAACGTCTCCAGACCATGACACTGCTACCACCAAACTTAACAGTTGAGATGACACATTCTCGAAGATACCGTTTACCTGGCATACGCCACACTCTGCAACGACAATTGGGTTTAAAAACGGTATAGCATGATTCGTCACTCCATAACACTTATTCCCACTGGTCTAGCGTCCATGGACGATGTGCTCTGCACCAAGCAAGTTGCTTACTCGCATTCTTATGAGTTATTAACGGCTGGTATGCAACAGTTCGGCCATAGAGACTTGTGCAGTTCCTTACGAACTGCCTTAGTGCATACACTCACCGCTGTTTGATCCTGAAATTCTTCTGTGATCATCTGTGCAGAGGAATGACGATACCTACGGACGACACGTTTCAGAGTTATCTTTGTCCCTTTCCGTCAGTTTACTTGGCCTTAATTAATACACACAATTGACGTGGATTAGGAATGTCAAACAGAAGTCATCGCTCTTTCCACGTTTATAAGTGAGTCACGGAAAAATTATCATCGGCCGCCACCGGGAATCATACCCAGGGTCTTCCAATTACGCGCCGGCCATCATGCTACCACTGCACCACAGCGGCCTCGAATTCTCCAGACACACATACGACTAACTGCCAAACCACATGGCAGGTTGCTTCTTGGAGCCCTGCACAATGCTGAGGATTCACCAAAGATGGTAAGCAGCAACTGAACAAATAACTAGGAAGCGAATGAATAATTAATACACACAATTGACGTGAATTAGGAACATACTTCCACTGTGGTGCAGTGGTGCACATCCGGCGCGTAACTGGAAGACCCTGGGTTCGATTCGCGTGGGCGTGACTCACTTTTAAACGTGGAAAGAGCGATGACTTCTGTTTGATGTTACTTGGCCTTCCTGATCGTTTCATGGCAAGTCCCTCACGTTTACTAAGAGTGTGTTGAACAGCTGACCGTGGGTGTTGCAACTGTTCTGCAATCGCACGTACATACAGGTTGCTCATAAGGCACCCTATAATAACACCTCGTTGGAAATCAGTAAGCTCAACACGCGTGACAAGTCTCACAAGCACACGATATACGACGTCTGAGGTGCTCACCCGCAGTTTTAAAAAATCTGACACACGTGATCTATTAGAATGTTTCATTTTTGTTGTGGAAGGGGTTGTCCGGAGACTTTTTCTACATAGGGTACGGTTCTTGTCACAAGGCGCAAATACTGGAAGTTCGCAGGTCGTTCAGGAAGTACGGAAATACTTCCATTAGAGTACATTTCGTAAACCTCAAGTGGCAACATAGCCGAAGTTTTGCGGTTGCTACAGCCATGCCTCTAAGTTCGAGCCAGCAGATTGGCTAATGGAAGTCGTAACAACGTCGGGAGCAACTGAGTCTATCAGTGAAAGATCAGCGCATCAGTTATAAATGTATGTTTTTATTCACATGCGCAGTAGACCCAGTAACTTGTACCTTCCAATATGCCACTGATTAAGCAGCCTACGTGCATGCTTTGTTTGGATAACCATTGGTAGTATATTTTTAATTGATGCATCGGTCCCACGAACCGCAAGACGCTACTTACGCACCGCAAAATGTTGCGTTGTGTTGTTCCTTACGTGGCGTCGTGCAGTCCAACGAAGCGTACGATGTTACTGACGCTTGGAAATAAAATCGGCTTTCTTCCAAATTTTATCGGTCTTGGTTTTGGAGATATATCATCTGACTTGTTACATTATTCTGTGAAAATTAGACTTATTTGGTGTGCCACCATTGTTCTCACTGCTGAGCAACAGAACATAAAGGACAAAAGGGATGAAATTTTAGCATCAGAAAATCATGCTTTTTATGTCCAACGGCAAAGAAGTGCAAAACTATTGTTTTTCCTGCAAGATACAAACATGCCTTCAGTACTGAAAAAAGATATACTTCGAGTGTAGATTCCGAAATCTGAACCTAATGTCAGTTGAACGCCTGCAGTTTTTTTTAGAAGTTCCAGCTAGAGGGTCTTAATGTACTAAGTTTTTATGAACATTTCTCCAACATCATATATGGACAGTCTTAGAAATGTACGTATTTTACCGCGGGCTTGTGCTGCCGTACAACGCCGTATTGTTCGGTTGTTCAAGACCATAACGGTTGAGTGGACCTTCCCAACCATATGAATCCCTCTGATTTCAACTGTTTTGGCCATTTGAAAAAGGAGGTAGTTACTGTCGACAACACACATGATTTGGTTCTCCGAACTGCAGACATCTTCCACAGACCTAATCGACACTGGTATTTTTAATGGTGTTTGTGTACAGCTCAACATTTCCTACTTTTCCTAGCACAGAATTATTATTAGCATAAACTAAACAAAATCTATGACACAGAAGAAGTAGACACAATTATTAATAAATATCAGTTTCGTTTTTATTAACTGTTACCAACTAATGATAATATTGGGTTGGTGTGAATAAAATGTCCGGCAAAGGACCAGCACACGTGGACGCCGATAACGGAAAAGTAGGACAACTCACCTAGGCAAAATAATCTCCTCGGCATCGAAACATAGTTGCCATCTGTCCAGCAAAGCCATGATCACGGAACGAATAGTCTTGTAGCTGGGACCCGAAGAAGTCATCAACTGCACGTTGAACCTCGTTGTCTGTCGTGAACTGTTTCCCGCACAGGAAGTGATCCAGGCAAGGAAACAGATTATAGTCTGTCGGAGAAAAGTCCGGGTAATAGGCACGATGAGGAAGTGATTCATAGCCCAAGGCACTTAGTGTCAGCATCGTTCGTTGTGCGACATGAGGGCGAGCGTTGTCCTGGAGCAGAACACCATGCCAGTTGAGCAAAGCTGGTTGTTTCTGCAGCAAATTTCTGGTGCATCTAGTGTAATTCAGTACAGTAACGTTCTGCAGTGATGGTTTGGCCTCTTGCCAAGAAACTCCGATGGATTATCCCGGTTGTGTACCACCACGCCAGGAGCATCATCTTCTTGGTGTGTAGGGGTAGCTTAGGATGCCGTCCAGCAGGCCGTGCCTTGCTTAATCGTTGTGCAGATCGTTTCCGATTATCATAATTGACCCACTTCTCGTCGCAGGTGACGATTCGATGCAGTAGAGGTTCCTGTTTATTCCTGGCAAGCACCGACGTGCAAATTTCCAAACGCCTAGTCTTGTTGGCTGTTGTCAACTCATGTGGCAACCACATGTCCAGCAGCTTTTTGACCTTACCCAGCGCAGCTGTCGTGTGGTGGACACCTACCTCTGCTGCTATGACACGACACGTTTTTCGGGTGTCAGCTTCAACCACACGTCACATAACATCGTCAGAAACAGCAAGAGGTCAGTGACCTCGTGCTTCGTTTCGCAGGTCAGTATCTCCGCTTCGAAACTTCACAAACCATCGCCGAATGGTTCGTTCGTTGGCTGTAATCTCCCCAAACGCTTTGTTAACGTTTCGAGCTTCAATTCCTGCAGAATGGCCCCCAATTTAAATTCATAAAGGAAGATGACTCTCAAATCCGGCGTCTGTATGTTTCCTTGCAAGCCACCCCTGGAACCTTGTTGTTCACACACGTTCCAACTATTTATTTTAATTCTGTGACGTAATACCTGCAACGACTGTGGGTGGTTCCATTCAGCTGTGGCGGGGGCATGTCTTCCATATGTCTCCACTGCTCGTTCGCGCCGGACATTTCATTTGCACCATCCCAATAATAACAACAAAAAGGAATGTTCGTGTGTGTGTGTGTGTGTGTGTGTGTGTTTGTGCGCGCGTGTGTGTGTGTGTGTGTGTGTGTGTGTGTGTGCGCGCGTGTGTGTGTGTGACTTTGTGGCAGCCATAACTCACTGAAAAGTTATGCTTAACACTTCAAAATTTGGAAGATTGTTTTTCGTTGTTGTCCGATTTCCACTGGCCTCTTTCAAGTCCAAATTCTAGAGGGTGCTTTCTAAAAGCAAAAAAATATTTAGTATGTTATATTTCAACAGGCACCAGGATGCTACAGGAAAAATGGAACTGATAATGCGTGTGTGACCTAGCTAACAAAACATAAGATGACTGCAGACAGTTTTCTCGTGGTATGAAAAAAATTAGCACAAAGCCCCACCCATCCCATTCTCACCGGCCAAATTCCGCCGTGAATTTTTGCAGTCCACCATTTTGAAAAGGAACTTATATATTTTTGTTGGGAGACGTAACCTGAACCTAATGGTTTTTGCTATCCGGATAGTATCCACCTAATATCTGGGAACCCACTGTATTTTTCCTGACAACGAGCTGAGAGGTTATAACAAAACAGATAAAAACGTAGTTCAGTGCGTAGGCAGATCTGAATCTTCTCGGACACAGTGAATGAAAAGACATGTCTGATTTGGAACGCAACGTACAGACGTTTCTGAGAGACGCAATTTTTGTATACTACGAAACAATGGCGGTTTTACGGGGGGGATAGGGGTAATTAAATCCCCCCCTGACTCCAAGTGAAAGGAGTTTTTCAGCATTAAAAAGGTTGAAAACGTGGCAAAGAACAACAATGACGCAAGAGAGATTGGTTGGCTTTGCCTTTCTTCATGTTCATCGATATATCTTCATATTATTGGACAATACTATTGACAGATTTGCAAATATGAAGAACCGAAGACTGGAGTTCGTCATCTGATTTTATTTGTGTGAATAAACAGTAATGCTTTTAATAATTAATTGAATTAATGAATATTAATTTAATTAATATAATTCAATTAGAATGTATATTAAACAATTTTAATTTAAATAGCTAAATTTCATGAAATATTAGTTATTATTACATGCTATAGTTAATAGTTTACATAAGCTTATCAAATATTAATACCCCCCCCCCCGAATGCAACTCTAGAACCACTCTTGCTACGAAACCCCGCATACCGTATCATATAACTGGGAACTGCGGAAGAAGGAATTTGCTGAATTAGAGAATTCATGAAAAAGAGTTGTGGAGAGAGAGAGAGAAACAACAATCCATATTTCTAAAAAAATGCCGAATAAATGAAATAATAATAGATATATCCTGTCTTCGACAGAAAAGTGACACAATTAAAATTTTGTGAAGAATATTTCTTCCACGCAATTTAAAATTTTGAGTCTTAATGGTTATTGATTCTAGAGTAAAATACAAAAAAAAAAAAAAAAAAAAAAAAAATGCTAATAATGTATTTTAAGAAAGTCACGTAACTTCCGCATTTTTCTTTTAGGCAAAAAGTCGAATTTCCTAAAAAAAAAATTTCTTACGCCCCCCCCCTCCCCAGACCGATCAGTCGGAGATGACGCGCAAAGGTGAAAGAAAAAAATCACGAAAGTGTACCAAAACAGTGCAACGTTTTCAGCGTGGGATATCGTTCACTGCTTCCTCACGGATTCCTATTGAAATCTAAATGACAAAACAGCTTTTAATTTTAATCAGAAACATGAAATAAGTTAAACATAAAATATGGAAGCAATAGTTTATTTTAATTCAATTGAGATATACACCTACACCGATGAACCATTTCATTATGCCCCCCCCCGCTTAGAAAATAAGCGCGCGCCCGGAGACCGAACGGTGGCGCAGGTGATCTTCACAGAGTAATATATATGGGTGGATGAAATTCGAAAGTATGCGGGAGTGACATGGAGGAGACTGGCACAAGACAGACCGTTGTGGAGGAAACTTGGGGAGACCTTCGTCCAGCAGTGGATTGATAATGGTTGACAATGATGATGATGATGATATATATATATATATATATATTATATACACAACCCAAGGACCGGCTTTCGGTAAGTTGAGGGTCCGAAGTCGAAATACCAAAAACTGCCGATTTATCGGAGTTTGATAACGGACAAAGTGTGATGGAACGGTGCCTCGGAACTACGGTCACGGAAACGGCGTGGCTTGTGCGTTGTTCACGTGCCGCTGTAGTGAGTACGCATCACAAGTGGTGCACAGATGACCAAAGTACAAGCCATTGTCCAACCGTGTGTCGTCCGCAGCTCACTGATACCAGCGGGAAGCGGAGACTGTTGCGCATTGTTCACGGCGACCGCAGGACCACAGTGCGACAAATCACCCACAGCTACAACAGTGGTGATCAGGGCAACGGGTCACACAGCTGATCGCAGCCTTCTGCGCATGGGCCTGCGGAGCCGAAGACCCAACCGGGTCCCCATGCTCGCTGCACGTCATCGCCAACAACGCATGAAATGGGCCCAAGGTAATCGAAATTGGACCGTAGATGATTGGAAGGAAGTGGCCTGGTCTGACGAATCAAGATCCCTAGTGCATCACGTAGACGGCCGAGCGCGGATACGCCGATTACCAACGGAGACACCTGGATGCATTGTTAAGCGGAAACAGACCGGCGGCGGCGGTGTTATGCTGTAGACTTTGTTTTCTTGGGACACTTTAGGCCCTATTACCTAATAGCACAATCCCTGACAGCTGTCAGGTATCAGAACATCCAGTCACGGCAACTGTGTTCCCTGCTGGTGATGGTCATTACCAAGAGGATAACGCGCCATGCCACACTGCCAGAATCGTCGAGGAGTGGTTCGAGGAACATTTTGGTGACTTTCCTGTTAATGCCTTGGCCTCCAAATTCACCTGACATGAACCCACTCGAACATTTGTGATTCGACTCGGAAAAGCGGGTTCGCGCTAAATCACCGCCACCCCGAAATATACCGGAACTGGAGGACCTGCTGTCGACATTATGGTACCAGATATCCCAAGGTACCTATCGCCACCTTATCGAATCGATGCCTCACTGAGTGGCCGCTGTTTTGCGAGCTAAAGGGGATTCTACAGCTTATTAGGTAGGTGGTCATAATGTAACAGCTCATCGGTGTACAATTCAGAGTGACACAACAAAAAAAGAGCTGTCTTCGCTAGGCATAGCTTTTTTTAAAAGCGCATGTGCCAGTAGCTATCACTAGCCAATCAATTACGTGGCAGAGACTGTGAGATAAATGAGGTGCACCCGTTGTAGTTCTGGCGGCTTTGCAGAACCAGGGGTGAATAATACCCACGGGGATATTAGAGGAACGCAATTAACATACAACTGTTACCCCGAATCAGTCACAGCGATTTTAATGTTTCTGTCGAACGGAAATATCCGTTTTAGCAGCTTTTAACCAAGTTCTTTGTGAACGGAGTACTACATTTTGTATTCTTTCGGGTACTCAGATAACGACCGAAATTACGGCACAATGTTTTTTTTTTTTTTTCCACATTGAAAATTCAATGACGAATCAATTGGTAAATCGGTGTGGCGTACGTGACGAGGACCAAACTTCTAAGAAAGAAAAGAAAAGCTAGTTTTATACGCCGAAAAATAAAATACAATACACGTTTCTTTCTTAGCTGCGAAACTGGTAATAACATCCTCAAAATCAAGTTTGCATGTAAGGTCACTCAGTTGTTAAAATAACATATTCAACAACGATTAGGTCATTTCAAGAAACAATTTTTAAAAGTCATCCCTGCGGGGGATCAGTGCGCACTTGCGGTAATCAGGCCCTTAACAATTATGACGTACTACAGAGGTAAAGCACGTGTCAAGACGACAAATATGCAGCGGTGCATTCCGTCGGTTAGAACAACTGGCTCCGGAGCGAGGAGGCGATCATCGACAAATCCGTGTTTTCACAGAAACGAATTACTTTTTTTTGTCCTGTGTTCCTTTTCTTGCAAAAGTATGGTATATAGCATGGCTTAAGTTGCTGACTAGTATTTTAGGTAATATTAGCTTGTTTCTTTCGCATATACAACCGCCTGCCGCAGCAAACCAGTAGCACTCCTCGACCTACTTTTGGCGTTAAAAAGGCAAACATTTCTCCTTGCACCAGAACCGCACTGCCTTCTTTTTAACGCCCGTATTTATATTTCTCTTGGTACACTGACATTTCAAGCATGCAGAAGCCAGAAAGCAAGCATTTTTTACAAAACAGCTGACTGAGCAACTAATGGAAAGAAGACATGGGAAAATATTTTGTATGTCAGACATCTGATACTACACACAAATTTGTTTCAGGAACGCAATTAAACACCCACACTTAACTAAACGCTGAATAACCACAGACACGTCCGGAAAGCATCCCAAGTGTCAGAACCGTCGGGACGCGGCTGAACTACATTAACCAAGAAAAAAAGAGGGAGGAGGAATAAAATAAAGCTGTAAACTAGATAGAGCGTAACTGAGCCAACAAAAGTTAACTTAAGAAGTGGGGGGTCGAAAGAGGGGGTGTAATTCATTATTATGGAGCTCCTTAATGACTTCCTGTCGTACAAGGTTAATGATTCAGCTACTCAATGAAAGAGGTAAGAAATTTCCTTATCGAATATTTATGAGAGACGAGACATGATGTTACACGAAAAAAAAAAAACTGGCTAAAACAAATGATGGCGCTGTATTGTAAACATAGTGATCAAAAGTGAAAAAAAAAAAAGCTATTTGCCGAACATGGCATAGATTACGAGAACACCCATCTGGCAGTTAACAAAGTTTCTTATCTGTTAGCGAACTCTGAATTTTGCACTGAAATTTATTAACAAAAAGACCGAATATGGCAGCTGTCGAACTTTAACACGTAGCGCCTGCAATGTTAAAAAAATTGCGGTACGCTGCAACAGAAATTGGTTGAAATTTGAAGGAAAAAGTACCAAGAAGGAAATGGGCTGGAGTCATGAAACTTACAGACTATTCCACATATTCACCCCGAAGTTCAACACACTTGGCACAGCGTTCCTGGAGTTTCTTTAACCCTTCCGAAAAATTGTGAAGTCTGATCATTCAAATACTGCTCTGCTGCTGATATCACCTCCGAATCATTCGAAAAATGCTTCCTTTCAAACACTTTTAAAGGTTTGGGAACAGGAAATATTCCGATGGAGCAAGGTCCGATGAGTAGGGCGGATGGTCTATGCACTTAAAACCCCAGATCCATCAAAACTTCCATAGTGTTGCCAGCCTTGTGAGCCGGCGCATTGTCCTTCAAAAAGAGAACACCTTTCAGCAATTTTACTCGCCTTTTTTCCTTCAGCGCCTCTTTTAATAGGCACAGCATTTGTTGTTTGTCCCTTCGGGAGATAGTCAGTTGGTAAAACGCCTTCCGAATCCCCCAAAAAATCGTTGCCATAACCTTCCCTACAGACCTTCGAGTCTTGAATTTCTTTGGCCGTGGAGAACCAGAGTACCGCCACTGCAGGGACTGTAGTTTCGTCTCTGGATCGTAGTGATGTAAACACGTTGTAACGTACGAGGAGATGTGACGTACCTGCCAGAAGGACGCACACGACATAAAGGCAGTTAGGAATCAGAATAAAATGTCCGCGTAGCTTAATTGGTAGAGCAACTTATTCCGGAATGAGTGGACCCGGGTTCGAACCCCGGCGCGGATAAAAATGACGGAGAAATTCACTTCGTTATAACGTTTCATCAACAGTGACAAGTCGCTGCAAAAAATTATCACCAGATCGCTCAACATGCTGCAAAACCGATTTGGAAGTGCCCACTCGTTTTCGTTTCCCCATTGGCGTTCAAACATTTAGGCACCCACTTCGCTGACATCTTCTGCATATCCAAGTGCTCATGAATTATGAACCTAACACGGTCCCTGAATATCTCCAGTATCTCAGCTATTGTTTTAGCCGAGATTCGCCGATCTGACAAAATCAAGTCATGAACACGATTGAACAATTTCGGGTGTTATCACTGTTGAAGGCCTCCCAGATCTTGCAGCATCTTTGGTCCCCAAGTCTCCACGGTGAAAGTTGGCACACCATTTCTTCACAGTGGAATATGAAGGGCACTTGTCACTTAATGTTTGCATCATATACTCATAGATTTCCTTTGCAGTTTTCTTCTGCAGGAACAGAAATTTCATGACAGCCTGGAGTTCCACATTCGAAAACTCAACACTTCGCATTGACCCGATTCAGTTCAGGACGCCAAACATCAACGTTTTGGTGCAACATACCACGGAATTTTTATAAACAATTATAATCGCATAATTACTCTAAGAGGATCGCATAAACACTTGCATTCCAGCGAAGCAGGTGTTTATGCGATGCCCCTACAGTATCCGTACGGCTCTAAACGATACTACATTGGAATGGCCAAGCGTTCGTTTGGAGAGTCAACGGCACTATCCAGGGAAGTCAAATTCAAGTCCGCTACTCCTATGTGGTATTATAAAGAAATTAGCTACTTACTCTACCCCTAAATTTACAGCCATTCGGGAAACCTTGGAGATAATTACCAACAGCGATACTTGCAATGATAGCGTCTCACTCGAGTTGCCCCGAATTTGGAACCAGTTCAAGTAACGCCTTCTCTCTACCAGGATACCGCGTGCACAACCAACGTGATAAACTCGTATCTTTAAATGAATATAACGTAGTATCTTTAAATGAATATAACGTCGTATCTATTTATTGCCAAGTCAATTTACCGCGTTAAAATTGTTAAAGCGTTCTATTATTCAGTTTGCAGTTTCTGCCTAACTTCCTTGAAAAAGCCATCTGGTTGATATGCGAAAGCTTGGAAACGCTTATGTATATATTTCCTATACCAATAAATCGGATCACTAGTATATAGTGTTACTATTTTCTAAATAAGGGCATATTTTAATTATATTTTAATCTACACTGTAATCATATGTTGGTTTTATTTTAAATTACCTGTCAAAGAAATCAGTTTCTTGACGACAGGTAAATCCAACCATATAAAAAAAGGTAAATATGGATTTTTTCTTCAATGCGGACAAATTCCAAATTTGTCAAAGGCGCCAAGTCCTCCTATCTATGAAAAACGGTGAATCAGCAAACAGAAATCGTCGTTCTTTCCATGTTAATATTTGAGTCTCGGAAAAATTCTCATCGGCCGCCGCCTGAAATCGAACCCAAGTTACGCGCCGGACATGTTACCACTGCACCACAGCGGCCTCGAATTCTCCAGACTCACATGTGATTAACTGCCAAACTACATGGCAGGTTGCTTCATGGAGCCCCGCACAATGCTGGGGATTCACCAAAGATGGAAAGCAGCAACTGAATAAATAACTAGGAGGCGATTGAATAATTAATACACACAATTGACGTGGATCAGGAACACCAAACAGAAATCGTCGCTCTTTCCACGTTAATAAGTAAGTCACGGAAAAATTCTCATCGGCCGCCACCGGGAATCGAACCCAAGTTACGCGCCGGACATGCTACCACTGCACAACAGCGGCCTCGAATTCTCCAGACTCACATGTAATTAACTGCCAAACTACATGGCAGGTTGCTTCATGGAGCCCCGCACAATGCTGGGGATTCACCAAAGATGGAAAGCAGCAACTGAATAAATAACTAGGAGGCGATTGAATAATTAATACACACAATTGACGTGGATCAGGAACACCAAACAGAAATCGTCGCTCTTTCCACGTTAATAAGTAAGTCACGGAAAAATTCTCATCGGCCAACACCGGGAATCGAACCCAAGTTACGCGCCGGACATGCTACCACTGCACCACAGCGGCCTCGAATTCTCCAGACTCACATGTAATTAACTGCCAAACTACATGGCAGGTTGCTTCATGGAGCCCCGCACAGTGCTGGGGATTCACCAAAGATGGAAAGCAGCAACTGAATAAATAACTAGGAGGCGAATGGATAATCGATTCACATGTCCGGCGCGTAACTGGAAGACCCTGGGCGGACGATGAGAATTTTTCCGAGACTCAATTATTAACGTGGAAAGAGCGATGATTTCTGTTTGGTATTCCTGATCCACCTCGAGTGTTTGAATTAATTAAAGGGTGAATCACCACTTGCAAGATACAGCAAAGTCACAGCAAGTCGTGTGGTAGGTGGAATTGCAGCCCTATACCGCGTGTTCTTTCTTGATATCATCTTCGGCCCTACCATTTGTAATAAAATCTCAGTCTTTGGGACTCCTCCGGGTAAAGTTTCGGAACCCAGCACCATCTTGAAGTCAGCTAATACAGTGAGGCCATAACGAGATCTCTCGTGCAGAAGTTTTCGAGTCCACTAACGTTTTTTCCTAGGCTGACGCGAAACAGAGTCCACTATGACAAACAAAGTGGAAGCTATCGCCACATCCTCCTCGGAAAACATCTTGAAGTTCACTTAGCAGGTATGGATACGAAAATTCGATGAAACATGTTTGAAAAACAATGTTTGCAAACAAAGTTTCCAAGTGTAGACTAGGCTTTTAAGCACACATTATCTAACGCTACAGGTAGACAGTGTGTACAAGTACTTTTATTTTTAAGAGTATGAGCTTCTAAAAATCTGACTCAAAAACACCTTTCTTGATCGCAGGGCTGTAGTGGAGGGTATACGGCGGTATACGCCGTATACCCTCTGCTTTTTTTTCTTTCTTTGACAAAATAGCGTATACCTTCAATATCCATATTATCAACAGAACTTCAATCTCGAACAACATTGCTGCCAAGAGCTGAACATCTAATAAAAAGAACCATAAGAATTATAGAGAGCTTCGGAGAAAATCCTGAGGAAAAAACTCATTTAGCATTAGCAGCGAACGAGGAATTATTATTTAAAAATACCCCATTGATTCCTAACAACAAAATTGTACCTATTAACCCAACCAGTTTATTCAAAGCATCGTTGACAGGATGAAATCAAGACTGTGTTCAGATTCAAACAGTGAGAATGTACAACTTCTAAAAGATATTTCTTCATTAGAGCGAATAAATACTAAAACAGACGACGTGCGCTATGGAGAACTAGAAACAAGGCGAATCTGTAGACGTTTTAATGTTGATGAAATGCAAGCTATTCAGAGACAGAGAATATACTGAAAACGTCCAAGTTGTACCAGAAAACTTAAAACCCCTCTTAAGAACGATTTCAACCCTGCCTTGTTCGACAGCCGAATGCGAACAAGAATTCAGTTTAATGAACAACATTATAACCGATCTCAGAACATCTTTGTTAATCTCCAATGTATCTAACCTGATGTTCATAAATTCAAATGGACAGCCCATTGAACGATTTAATCCAAAAATATGTAAGATCCTGGTTGATGAATCATCGTTCAGCAACTGATAGTAGATCACGAGTTTCTTCTAGAGAAGAACAGTGCTCTAAGGACTTATGTCGTCAGGTATTTTTTTCTTTTTTTGATTGGAGGTTTAACGAGCACCGTGAGCAACTCAATGGGCTATAAGCAGTCGCCCGTCCCTAATTTAGGGTCACTGGCTCCAGGGAAGGGGAGAGAGAGCCAGTGCCGTAAGACAACTGTCAACACAACATCCATGCCTCACGGGATTCGAACCCGGACCCCTTTCGGACGAATGATCAGAGGCAATCGCTTAGACACTGCGCCACTGGGGCGGCTCAGGCTTTATGTGATATATTTCAATAAAAATTAAAATCTTCTGCATGCTCTTCAACATGTCATAATTGACAGGAGAGAGAAGATACTTTATTCATATCGGTAAGTGAGCTTATAGTCATAATTGTTAAAAAGGCACGGTACCCCAACGAGGGTACCGTGCCGTTTTTTTTTTTTTTAATCCATGTAGTTATAACCTGATTTTTCAGGATTTGCACATAGTATATAACCTCTGCTGATTTCACGACTACAGCACTGTTTGATCGGTTACTCTTGACAATGCAAAACATCCAGCTTTTATTATTATTATTATTATGAATTGGAATTTCGGAACTCTATGACGGGTCCACTTCTAACGCACGTAGTTTTATGAAGTGACTGCTTTTAACTCTGGGAATTTTGTGGAGGGTCCGTTTTAATGAATTGTAAACTCCGTTATACTAGGTCGGAAAACGGACCTAGATTTTCTTTAAGCATATCCCTGCTGCGATCTCTCTCTTTCGTAAGCTTATCTAAGGCCGCCTAGATAGTATTAGCACATGACATTTCAGAAATGAGTTTCCTCCTTTTGCGACACGGGCTGATACGTCAAAGCCATGGCGTCATACACGACAGCGTTAGAAACCAATTGGAAGCCGTGGTTTCCGATGACGTCACTAAAAGAGTGAACAGTATTTTTTTTATGTAGAGGATTTTAGGAAGGGGGTGTCTGACCCCAGGTCTTAAACAACCCTTAGAAATAGGAAGCTAGGAGATTTGGGCTAGAGTGCCCGATAGGAAAGTGACACGGATCGACGTAGAAAGGGAGAGGAAGACGCCCTTATTTATTACCGGGGGGGGGGGGGCAGTACCCATGATCCGACGGCTTAACGTGCCCATCCGACGCACGGCGGGTATTTAGTGGTTCGAAAGTTCGTGCCTGCCCAGATTCGAACCTGAGGTTATCTGCATGGCAGTCACGAACGCTGACCACGGCCACCCGCGGCCCAAAAGATTGAACACATCTCTCCATGGCCGTCTTAAGGGGTGGGCCAACGGGCCCGATGCCCCAACGCGCCAAGAGTCATATGGGTTTACAACCCCTCATAGAATGTTTTTTTTTTTTTTTTTTTGTATTATTTAAAGAAAAGAAGAAACACCAATGCAGAAAGTTGGAAATCTTCCGCCTTTTTCTTTTTTTTTTTAAACTTGCTCGTAGCTTTCATTTTCCGAGGAGGTAGGAGAGAAGTTAAGTGTTAAGGTGGATGTTTTGTGACAAAATAAGAAGCAAAAAAGCCGACCTCTCCCGCGATCCCGAGTGTGGGTGAAAGGTCATGAAGGCCACGCAGAAATCGCAATTCTTTCCGAATAACTTTTTCCTTTTAAACAGTCACTTGTGTTGTCTATCTATACCAAGAAGTGCACGTATGTATATCACTGAGGTTTGCCCACCCGGTGTACTTATATACACTGAAGAGCAATTGAATTAGAGACAGATAGCCTTATGCAAATGTGGCGCTGTGGGCTGCCCTGGAAACGGAAACGACATGATGTATGCAGCGATCCAACAATATAAGGAGTGATGCGACGGGAATCAGTAAGAGTAGTAACGGTAAGACGAAGGATCTAAGCGCATTTGATCGTGGGCAAATTGTCGGGGCCCAACGAATGGGTCACTCCATCTCGAAAGTCGTGCATGCACTGGGATTTTCACGAGCCACTGTGTCACGGGTGCACCGTGAGTACATCGAATCCGGTAAAACCATCCCTGCAAGGGCCAACTGCCGTGGACAAACAGCGTGTGGATGAGCGGGGTCATCGTCGGCTAGCTCGCATTGTAACAGCGGATAGACGGCCCACAGTGCAAGAAATCACTCGGTAATTTAACGCTGATGCACAAAATCGTGTAAGCAGCCACATCATCCACACCATCCAGAACCATCTCCTCGCTATGGGGTACAGAAGCCATCGTCCCACGAGGGTTCCGTTGCTGACCACACATCACAGGGTGCAAAGATTAGCATGGGCGCGGGAACATCGCCACTGGACCCTAGACATGTGGGAAAATGTTGCTTGGACTGATGAGTCGAGATTCACGTTGGTACATGCGGATGGCAGGATACGAGTACGGCGCAAACCACATGAAGCGATGGATCCTTCTTGCCAGTAGGGTGCTCTTCAAGTTGGTGGGGGTGACATTCTCTTCTGGGGACTGTTTACGTGGACTGAAATGGGACCCCTGGTACGTGTGACATCCTTCCTCACAGGTGAACGTTACCGGGATATCCTGGACGACCATTTGCTCCCGTTTGTGCCTCTTCAACATCCCACTTGGGACCTGATCCTGCAACAAGACAATGCATCTCCCGAATTGTTGGATGAACACTCCACCGACGTGACCTCGCTTCCTTGGCCAGCTAGGTCACCTGACCTCAATCCCATCGAGCACATCTGGGATACCATCGAGAGAGATGTTCGAGGCTCTGACCCCCCCCCCCCCATCAAATCTTCATGAACTGTGGGAGCTTGTTCAGGGGTCGCGGATCCGTATGGCTCCCCAACACTTCCGGTGTCTTGTCGAGTCCATGCCGAGACGAATAGCCGCCGTCATCAGGGCGAAAGGTAGTGCTACACGTTACTAGACAGGTATCTCTAATTTAATTGCTCTTCAGTGTATATATTCAATCTGCGCTGTTTAAATAAATAAAAATGACGGAGGCCGCATATTGGCATTTTTGTCCGGTGCGTCATATTGTCCGGAAACGGCACTTGTTGGTTTATTTCTTCTGCTTTTTTAATTTAATTTTCGTTGAATAATTCGTAGAATGGGGAAGAATTATATTTTTCAGCACCAGTTTTTTTGTAATTTACTAAGCAACTAAATGTGAGTGCATTTGGTACACTTAATGGAGTTCTACAATTTTGTCATGCCCCATTTTTCATTGAAATGACATTTAAGAAGTAACTGGACATTGTAATAATACCATGTGTGAAAAAAAAAAACCAAAAAAACCCCCAACCTTCACATGGTAATAATACCATATGTTGAAATATATATAAATAAGACCAGGGTCCCCGAAAAATGTGACGGCCCAGAGCCTCCAGAAGTGTTAAGACGGCACTGCATCTCTCTCTGTCACGGCCTTGTATTTTCTAGACGGCCTTTGCTTATTCCTCACATCTGTTCATCATGCTCTTTTTTCGTTTTTCAAACTTATATTTATCGATTACTAATAATCACCGTTTCATCTTGATATACATTTTGATGATTTTTTGCAGCGTTTTGTATACATGGGAATTCAATTCCAATATCACACACGAAATAAAAGCATTTGTTCCGTACATATTTGCAGTAGAGAGACTAAGTATTAATGTCAGCATTCAATTTTCTCTCTTACATCAGTAAAACAATACGTGCGAACAATTTAACACGTCTTTGTATTTGTCATTACCATTTTCCTCCTGACACCGTGGTTAACACTAAACAAGCCACATGCTTTCCAATCAATTGTCATTGAGCCTTAACATGGAATTTGCTTATATATATATATACATCTCTAGATTCCGTGGTATTGAACAAGGTCTCTCACTCTTTTAGCGTGATAACTGGTTTGAGGGTCAAAACATCAGTTTAAGCGTTTTGATTCCCTCAGATGATATTTTGAAATTACCGTTAAATTTTAAACGCTCGTTGCGGAAGCCAACTTCAGAAGAGGTAGGGATTCGATTGTAGCCTAGTGATTTGAACGTTATTCTGAGGACTATAATTAAAACCAGATATGCCAGAGGAATACCATCTCTGCTTTGAAGCTCTGAGAGCAACAAATGTGTAATTAAGAGAGGGCAAACTTCGCCGCACCTGCTACATCATTGCTATTCCTGATCAAAATGCATGTGTTTATGTGCTCGCATGCAAGTAGTTCGTGAACCCTGTCATGTCTTAACATGTGCTGCCAGTGCATCCAGACTAATTTACCAGGAATTTCCTATGCTAGAGCATTGTCTGCTGTGAGATAAATCCATATAATCGAAAGCAGTTTCCGAAAAGGACAGAGTTCCCGAACTCGCGGATAATATAGTCTAGTATTATAACAGACCTATTTTTAACATGAAAAATAACACCGAATTCTCGGGTGTAACCCAGTCTCTTAAATCTGAAAAATGCATCAAAATACTAGCAACCTAAGACAGAATGCAATCAAATTATTTCAACAACTGCATAATAATTAAATAAATAGCTCTTAACCACGTTCTAGAAACACACAGCAACCGAAAAATTGTTTTTTCAGCCGCCGCTGTGGAATTGAACCAACAGAACTCTCGATATCTAGCCGAGTGCGTTACATATACGCCACGGTGGCCAACAATCCACGGTGCTATGTGTACTTTTAAGTCAGCTTCTGACATCATAAATCTGGAAGATGGGCTCAGCTACTGAGACGTCTCCATCTGGTGGACATTAACGGCCCTAGATATATATATATATTATAGCAATTAAATTAAAGGGCGAGATACAAGTTGAAAATACTCCAAATACGTGGCGACAAGTAAATAAATAAATACATCGCTCTTAACCACGTTGTAGAAACACACGGCAACCGAAAAATTGTTTTTCAATTAAATTAATTGCTATAATATATATATATATATATATATATATAGCTAGTGCCGTTAATGCCCACCAGATGGAGACGTCTCAGATGCTGAACCCATCTTACGGATTTATGATCTCAGAAGCTGACTTAAATGTACACATAGCACCGTGGATTGTTGGCCACCGTGGCGTATATGTAACGCACTCGGCTAGATATCGAGAGTTCTGTTGGTTCAATTCCACAGCGGCGGATGCAAAACAATTTTTCGGTTGCTGTGTATTTCTAGAACGTGGTTAAGAGCGATGTATTTATTTATTTACTTGTCGCCACGTATTTGGAGTATTTTCAACTTGCTTAATAATTACATTTTTTTTAATAAATGGCGCTCTTCATGTATAATAACACGCAATCACCATTAGAGACAGCTGAGAGATTAATATTTGTGACGTCACGCTTAGCTTTTCACGTTTACAGGTATACTGTATGTTAAGTGCCTGGAATATGCTTCCAGTATGAAATTACGACAGCTTTTGACGTAACAGCTAAATAACGCTAGTCAGCGAGTACATTTCGTGTTAAATAATATTATCAAAAGTTACAATTAAATTAAATGAATCTTATATTCTATTAAGTCAATGTATCCAAAACCAATTATTAATACATAAACAAACACAGGGAATCGTGGATTAGAATTGTATAAAATCACCTATAAATATTCACTTTCACAGTGAGTGAGTTGTAGTTCCAAAACAACGTGATTAAAACCACATATGGTCCGTAATTCACGGTATTTATAACACCACTCTCCACCGTGTGTAATACAAAAGAAACAAAACTCGTTTATTTATCTATAAATCCATTTATTTGTTCTTCAAAGGTCGTTTTTGAGCCCCAAAACAGAATGATTTTTTTGTGACGTAAGGTTTTCCCCGTTTCTAACGGCTGCTGAAACGACTTTGATCGTGTGATGTAACGCAGCCATACAAAAATGTTTAGAATGAAATGACGTCATTACAGTAGATGTGAAAAGCGGTTTTTGTTGCTATGGCAACAAGACTGGTTTTTTCATTGATGCCGGTTTTTATTGTTCTTTGTTGCTATGGCAGCAACACACAACACGTAGTTCCCGATTTTCCGCGTATCGTTCCGCTTATATTTACGGACGGAATTACAACGGAAATTGCCTATGAATTAATTAATAACCCAAGACTTTGTTAATAACTAGTCCATAACCCGTGCGATGCACGGTTGAAAACGCCGTGACTGAAACTTTTACTTATCATATAACACGAATCGTAATAAAATGCATAGATATCATAAACGGTTGAATTATTAATGGGCAGTGTATAAGATGGTCACCAACAACAAAAGTTTTGTAATACTCACATTAATTTTTCCAAATACTCGTATACGAATTTAACGATGACGTTCCTCATCCTTGTATAAACATGTACTTACCCGTCATTGACGGGCTTGCATTGGAGTATTGGGGCATTGTTTCATGCAGTGACCTGAAATATTGTTTCTAGATAACTAACTACACAAGGGGTTTAAAATGTGTTTTATTTTGCTAGTTTGGTTTTAACAATTTTTTTGGCATCATTACATAATGTATATACTAATATATAAAAAGAGAAACTTTGTGTGTTTGAGGTAATCTCGAAAACTACTGAACCGATTAAAAGAATTATTTCACCGCTGGGAAGTTTATTTTTTTCCGGTGGACATAGACTATTTCGTTTTATTTTTATTACTTTTGGCTGTACTACCGAATAAGATCACTTTCCAGTAGTTCCCGATTTCCCGTGTATCGTTCCGCTTTGTTTACATACAACCTGATCACACCCGACGTGAAAGAAAGTAGTTCACAATAATATACGGAATCTTTTTTACTAATCTCGAAAACTATTGAACCGATTCAGATAATTACAACTACGTAGTTGATAGCGGAGGGCTTAATTCCAAATCCGACCACCGCAGAAAGGCAGATGGCGCTGCAAGTATTGAAGCGAGAACAAACGTCAGAATAACGAACGGCGGATAGTACAAAGAAAATGCCATGGTAACATAAAAAAATGACTTATAACAATAAAAATTAGCGATGACAAATTTGTGGGTCAGTAGCTTTAATTAAAAAAAAACAAAAAAAAACCATTAAAATCGCTCAGTGGGTGGCGCTGGTGGATTGTAGAAAGAAACGGCCTAGTGTTTTAAATATATAGATTATATATGAATTTCCATACCATTAAATTTACATGGCAATATTTATAAGTAATAAACGTCGAACATTTGTTGGCATAGGAAATCTTACAACCGACCTTTTATTATAACAAATACTCCGACATAGAGAAAGCAATGTGATGTAAAAAGAATATTTTAAATCACTCATTTATTAATAGATGCGGCGAAACGGTTGTAAACGGAAATATTCACTTGCGCCACTACCAGAAAACTGAAACACGGGGTCAGAAAATGCGCGGAAAATATCATTCACGAAGTAATCTATCCAATCCAAACACCACTTTTTTCACACGGACTTTCCCAAACGGAAATTTGATTGAAAATAGAAGCAAACACTTGCACCCGTCGTAGGAAAACCATGCATCATTAAAAACAGGTAATGTATGTAAATCTTTGTCACAGTGACTGCTAACCTACGTACAAAAAAAACTCTCATTCGTTAGTTTGGACCTGAAGCTACAAACGCAGATGTACATTTCTGATACTTAGGGGGAAAATATATAAATAAATTATGGAAAAATATAAAATAAATAAAAAGTGTACAGAAAACGTTTTTCCGTAGTGAAATATTTCCGACACAAAAAACAATGCTTCAAAGCAACTTTATAGAAAAGAAAATCGGCGAAAAGGAAAATGAATTTTTGCTCCACAGTGGAAAAATTCAGAGTTATTTTAAATTCATAATGAGTACAAAAATATTTTTTTTAACATGATTTCTAGAATTAGTGAAAGATTTCCAGCTGAAATAACGCTCTTGGCAGCAGAACTTCGCACCTGTCTGAGCGAAGTGTGTGTGTATGGGGGGGGGGGGGAGGTACCAAAAGTATAAAATATACATAATTTTTGGTCCAATCGGGAGCAGATTTTCAGCGTTTGCGAAATACAACTCAACAAATTCTTCGAGGGCACGTGAAAACTCAGGAAATCTGTCGGGGGGGGGGGGGGAGTTAATACCGAAAATATAATATATAAAGAATTTGTAGCCCAATCGGTATTTTCAGCGTTTACAAACTACAGCTCAACAAATTTTCTCCGGGCATATGCTGACGCAGGAAACCTGTCAAAGGCGCGGGGGGGGGGGGAGTAATGCCGAACATATAAAATATAAAGAATTTCTGGTCCGGTACGGAGGTTCACAGCGGTTACAAATTACAACTCAACAAATTATCTGAGAGCACCTGCCTCCCGACAGGTTTCTTGCGTTTCACAAGCCCGGAGAGAATTTGTTGAGGTATAGTTACTAAACGCCGAAAATCTCCCCATTAGGTTACAAATTCTTTATAGTTTTGTATTTACCCCCCCCCCCCGAATTTCCCGCGTTTGCACGTGCCCTCAGATAATTTGTTGACCTGTAGTTTATAAACCATCCTGAAATTTTTTTGTTGAGTTGTAAATTATAAACATTTTTTTTATAAAGAATCACATTAAATATTGCACTTAAGAAAATACGAAATTACGGAAACTTTATGTGACTCAGATAACCAACCTCTGGGGACGTCGCTACGAAGCGGTCAAAACCGGAATTTTTATACGGCTCCTTAAAATTTTTGTGGCTAGTTCTCCGAGTGGATAGTTCTCCGGTGGCCAGTTCTGCCACTTCTCCTACAACCCATTTGACATCTCGAAAAAGAACGTCCTGTAGCGAATTTCGCGTACCATTCTACCACATTTGGTACATCCATAACGTCACCTTCCACTAATGCTGTGCTCCCCCCCCCCTCCCCACAAAGCCGGTTTTTTTTGTTGTTTCCATTTGCGGCGAAATGCAACATGCTTTAGGAAGAAGCTTAAGAAAAATATGGTCCCATCTACTTTTAAGAAACGTGTTCCCCTTCGCCGCCGTCCTTACATTTTTGCAAGGGATCGCGCAAGGAACTTCTTTTTTTTTCAATAGAAGCAGCAACTCCTGGAGAATGAAAACCGCCACCGTGAAGAAGATTGTTAACCGTAACTGTAACTCAGCTCGTGATTTGTTTGTTGTTGCGTTGTCATTCACTTGCGTGCATTCGGAAACATGCAGTACTCTGTTCCAGAGCGTGTTTTTTTTAGTGAAATCGTATTGGGTAACCAATTCTGTCATCAAAACGCAACGAGCATTTCGAAGAGAGTTTGAAGTTCGAAAAGTGCCAAGCAAGTCAACAACTCTGTCGATGGCAAAAAAATTGGAGCAAACCGATTCTCTTCCCAGCGGTAGCGGTAGACATCACTCTCCGATGCCCCAAACGCGTGTGGACGATGTTCGGCAACGTTTACTTCAATCTCCGACGAAATCGTTGCGCAGATTAAGCTAACAGACAGGATATTCATACGGAACTTGTCAAAGGGCAGCAAAAAAAGCGAATATTCGATCCTTTAAAGTGCACGTAATCCATCAGCTGCAGGAACCGTACAAGAGAAAGAGAGTAAGTTACTGCAAATGGTTTCAAAATTTTCTTAATTTGCGATCTGATATTCTCTCCATCACATGGTTTACGGATGAAGCCTGGTTTCATCTGTCAGACTACGTCAATTCGCAAAACAGCAGATACTGGGCTGCCGAAAACCCACACGTTATGTGTGAAACACCGATGCATTCACAAAAGGTTGGTGTATGGTGTGCGGTTTAGTCTACGAAAATTATTGGCCCCATTTTTTTTCTCTGAGACTGTTAACACTAACGTTTATTGCCGCATATTCAATGAATTTCTGGAACAACTTGATGACATTGAATTGACAGAGGGCTACTTTCAGCAGGATGGCGCTACGTGTCACACATCGAAAGTCTCAATGGAACTCATAACCAGCTTCTTTGATGACATTAATTTCAAAAAACATATGGCCTCCATGATCTCCGGACTTAACTTCCCCTGACTTTTTTTTATGGGGCTACTTAAAGGATAGAGTTTACAAAACCCATCCAAAAACATTGGATGCATTGCGTGAAACAATTACGACTGAAATTGGCAATGTTACTGCTCGTACTCCACATGAGACATCACTGAATATGGTGCGGCGTGTACAACTGTGTTTACAAGAAAACGGAGGACAATTCCAACATTTGCTTTGATAAAATGATTCTCCAATACCACATGTATAATTCTCAACTTACTGTATGATTTTGTTGTTATTTGTAAAAAAGTTATAAGTAAATCACATGGTACTGGTTTAAATGGATCACCCTGTAGTATAACCACACAGACTGACAGGTATGATGAGCCTAAAACACGCGTTCGTTTGCTATGTATAAAATGCCTAACAAGCAAACGGGATCACGCTGACTGTGAAGAATACGGATACATATAGCAGCTCTCACTTTTCCATATTAGATATGAAAATACGAAGATTCGCTTTCAGATTTTGTAATCCGAATATTTGTTCAGTTTTAAAATCTGAATTTCGATACTGGATATTTGTTTCGAAATCCGGATATTAGGATATCCGAATTTATCAGATACAGATAATTCGGTTTGTGAAATATCCGACTGTTACAATACCTGAAAGTTGTGAACAGCACTTAAAAATAAATATTTTAAAATCCACTTACGGCGGCGCAGTTGCGAAGGAATCGCAAAGGGAATTCTTGTCGCGAAATAGAACGCAATGCAAATCATAATTTAATGTTTAACATGAAAAAAAATGTAACGTTCGCACCTCTCTGATGTTATCGTGGATTAGCGTTTACATATACAAGTTCTGAATATTTTGAAGAGAAAACTTTGGTTACTTTTGTCACTGTAACATTCCCTAGCCCCCATGTCACAAAAAATTATTGTAAATATGGATGTATGTATTCATTACCCACGTGGAATTTCTTTTTCGTTCGTGCCATTTTGGGGCAGAGCGGACGAAATCAGCATATTTAAGTCTTATACTGTATACGTACATAGCCGCATTACTATCGGCTTAATACATAAATATTTGAAGTGTATTGTATCTGTCTTGTGTGGTGATGGAATTATCTCGAGGGTGCGTTAATGAGTGAAACACAAGATTAAAGGTGTTTTTTGCAGGTAGCCCCACGTAGGTAAAATTAACTCGGAAATCTGATAGTGGAGCTTTTGAGAGAGAAGGGGCAACACTTTTTACTTTTGAACTAAAAGCGAGACAGGCAGGACCATAGGTTTTTTTTTTTTTTTTTTTTTTTTTTTGAGAGACAGATCGGGTCGGAAGTTTCTGCGTCGACGGTAGCAGCGACGTCGGTTTACGGGAAATAGGAAGTTCGGGTCTAGTGTCAATAGCCCAGACGGGCACGAAGTAAAATAAAACATTCCATTAGCCTACCCTTTGAGAGGTCCCAAACCATAGTTTTAGTGAAATAAACTGTCTGTTTTTGTTATGAAAGTTCCGGATTCTGTAATTTTTTTTCAAGCAGTGTTTCTTTTGGGAGCGAACCAACAAAACTATGTGACGGCACTCGCTGAGTCGGGGCTGTGTTGAGTATGAGCTAGAAAGGAGCGAGGGTTGTTAGTCACGAAGATTATAACGCTTAGTTATGGTGAAATCATAGAGTCCAATGAAGAATAAAATAACTGCGTCACACTCCGTACACAAAACCCGCAGAAATCATTTGTTGGCACTGGTGTTTGTACATTTGTAGAAAAAGTACGACACTCTGCAATCGCGGTAGATTCACAGCCTCCGAAAATCTGTATTTTATAACCCAAGAAAATCGCAAGGCTTCAAAAATGACACACGAAAATGTTTAAAACACAAGTGTTTTAAGAACAACTTTTCTGTTACAAGATGGCTGCCCTCAAGAGCAAGCGTGAAAAAGAATCGCAGGCCATTACCGACAATTCGTAGAAACATTAGATGCTCTGTTTATTGAAACTGAAGAATCAGAGCTTAAATGCATATGAGAACAGTTTTTGAATCCAGGTATATGCTGACGGTATCATTTTTAGCTGATTGGCCAAAGTCAAGCAATAAAATTTATGGATACTGAGTCGCGGTATCACATTCAGTTCCATAAGCTATCAAAGTAACTGGATTTATGGAAGTAGAGGAGTTCGAAAATAACTTACATGTTGGGGAAAATTTTGAAAAGAGCAAGAAAACACGACTCGGTCTAAAATTACGAAACATTACTGTGTAGAAATTTGACCTTCCTGATGTCACAAATTACTTTCAAAAAATTGTGTCCAAGAATTTGAAACTGATTTCAAAGTAGAATGGATCACAGCATTCAAAGTATTCATCGAATATAAAGTTTCAAAGGGTTTTGATATTTTTGCCAAATAATATTTGGAATTAATGTCTCCTATAAATATTGATTACCCAAACTCAGCTATGTTCAAAGGCCAGAAGCATGCGAGATGATAACCAAATACACTGGCGGAAAGTGAAAAAAGAACACCAAGAAGGAGACGTCTGATACCAACGAAATTTATACAGCATAATAACGGAATACAGAGGATAACGTGATCAAAACATTATGGCAAAATACAGCTGTATTTGCTGGTAAACTGAAAAATAACATTTCTATGCAACATGGTTAGTACGAGGTTGAACCGCCATGAACTGCGTCACACTGTGCAATTCTGGCATGGAGTCTGTCGTACAGATGTTGGATGTAAGTTTGGGGTATTGAGTTCCAAGCATCCTCAACCTGGACGCGTAATTCGGGGATGGTCGTGGCTGGCCGTGGAGACCGGATAAGTCGTTGTCCCATAAAATCCCACACGTGCTCAATGGGGGACAAATCCGGTGAACGTGCAGGCCAGGGAAGTTGTCTCACACCCTGAAGTGCATGTTGCGTTGCACGTGCCGTGTGTGGGCGTGCGTTATCTTGCTGGAAAACACCACGATGGACCGACCTTACAAATGGCACAACAACGGGCTGAATGATGTTGTTGATGTAGGAGGTGCTGTTTAACGTACCCGGTACAAACACTAGTTGTGTACGGGAGTGATGGCTGATCGCTCCCCACACCAGGAGACCAGGTGTAGGCCCTGTGTGTCGCTGGCGGATGCAAGAAGGGTGGAGACGCTCCCCTGTGCGTCTGCAAACACGCATACGAACATAGGAGGCTCCCAAGCAGAATCTGCTTTCATCGCTGAACACGACAGATCGCCATTGCGTTCTCCAGTGCAGACGTTGGCGACACCACTGCAGCCGTTCCTGACGGTGGGCTGGAGTCCTTTTTTTTTTTTTTTTGATTGGAGGTTTAACGACCACCGTGAGCACCTCAATGGGCTATAAGCAGTCGTCCGTCCCTAATTTAGGGACTCTGGTTCCAGGAAAGGGAGAGAGCCAGTGCCGTAAGACAAACACAACATCCATGCCTCACCGGGATTCGAACCCGGACCCCTTTCGGACGAATGATCAGAGGCCATCGCTTAGACCACTGCGCCTCCGGGGCGGCGTGAGTTGGAGTCAGAGGTACACATGCCAGAGACACACGTGCACGTAGTCCTGCATCCAGTAGACGGTTGCGGATTGTTCGCACAGTCACCTCAGGTGCAACGGCAGCTCGGATTTGCGTCGCAGTGGATGTTCTGCTTGAAAACGTCGCTCTTCTTATGCGTCGATCATCGATCGGTCCGCTCCTCAGTCCGTCTGCGACTCCCGGTTCCACGTCTTCTCGTGTGGGAATGTTCCTCGCACCATCTACGCCACCATCGTACCACCACCGATACTTCCCGTCCAATTCGCTCCGCAATACGACGACACGACCACCCGGCCTCGCGGAGTCCGACTGGACGACCTCGCTCAAAGTCCGATAACTGCTGAAATCGTACACGTCTTCCATGTCAAGGCATTGCAGCTTCTTCAGGGTCTTTGCACGTGTCCGTACGCCGACGACTGATTACATTCGCTTCGCCGTACTCCTTAAATACCACCGACGATCATTTGCATATTATGCCGTGCTGTGGCGCAAGCGCTCACCGGTTGGTCCCGCAATTAACATCACACCTACGTAAACTCGACCCAATTAACATATGTAAATTTCATGATCGTCCGCCAATTCCTTCTTGGTGTTCTTTTTTCACTTTCCGCCAGTGTATGATTGTCCCTTTTGCTTTCATTTTATGGTAAGCAGGAATGTGCTGAATTTTAAGGTATGATAAAAGTATTGCCACAAATTACAGGCTCCTTATCTACATTTAATGAGCACAGAGGTTTTTAAAAAGAAATTCCACATGCGAAAGTGACATCTGGAGACGAGATGGGAAAGCAATATATATCTTAAACGATATCCAAGACAAAAAAAAAAAAAAAAAGAAGCTAAGAAATTAAGAGAAAATAAACACCCCCCTCCCCCAACTGAGCTTCCGGAAGTACTCAAAGGAGACTCAAATAACTTGACTCTTTACTATACTTTTATGAAACTACTTTCACTATGTACAGTAATTCTCTCGTCCACAGTTTCAGAAGAAATGCTTTCTTCAAAAATGAATTTTGCATGCACGTATCTTACTAAGAGCCCCCTGCCAACCTTCTTCGCTGCAAAATTCAAATTTTCCTGGAGGCGCACTCGAACCCACATCCTTCTGCTCCGGAGCCGATGCTTTCCCAATTAAGCTGCGCCGCAAGCGCCTATCACTGCTACTTGCAGTCCGTCACTTCTGTGGTAGGTAACACCATATTAAAATGAATGTACCAGATTATTATATCTTTGATCAAGAAAAGGATGAGGCAGTAATTGATATTTTTAAGCCTACCGTCAATCGGCGTTAATTAGTGGAGTTGTAACAGTAAGGCCTGCATCTAGATTTTGACTTCTTACATCTTAGGGTTTTTTGCTTAGCATACTCGGGCACAAACCGGGAGACGCGGATTCGATACCCGCTCCAGGACGACCAAATTTTGAAGTTTTCGGATATTATCGGACTTACCATTCATGTCAATACAGGGCTGCCGGTGGCGACTAATAGGCGACTATTGCTACTATTTTTGGCGACAGGCGACTCTATGACTACTATTTCCTATAAAAAAAAAAAAACAGCCAAAAGCAACTATTTTCAGAAAAACCCTGAATTATTTTAATTGTAAGGCTACTATTTTTTAAAAAACGTAATTTGTGTTGCATATATAGATGTGCTTGTATAACATCAGTTTTAATATCGATACACGCGTATATCAACTTTGATATCGATATGTCTTGTTCAATTCATTACTTTCTGCTCTATTGCAGGTAACATGGAGGGAAAGTCAATGGCAAGTATAAACTAGACCCATGTGTGATTATAGAAGGAACAACCTACACAAATCAAGATATTCCGCCGAAAAAGTGTAATGTTTTTCTGTTTGGAATATGGCAACGATTGATTGGAAAAAAGTGTATTCGATTCTAAAAATCCATACGAAAAATTCTTCTTCTTGGTAAGGTACTATTCTTTACGAACAGCATTTTGCATCCATTCTCATCTTTAAGTGATGCCCAGTTGCCCCCCCCCCCCCCCGCTCCGGTGGCGCAGTGGTCTGACTGTTCGTCCAAGTGTACCCTAGTTCGAACACGAGGGAGGCATGGATGTTGTGTTTTGCCTTACGGCACTGGCTCTCTCCCTTCCCTGGAATCTGTGATACTAAATTAGGGACGGACGACTGCTTATAGCTCTCACTGAGTTGCTCGCGGTGGTCGTTAACCCCCCCCCCCCGAAAAAAAAACTTTCTCCCTAGTAGGAGGTGTAAATTTACATCACGTTTTCCTTTATATCTCTTCTAGTTGTTCCATTTGAAAATCCCCTTAGGATCTTCTACTATGACACTTTCTGTGCATAATTTGTTAATTTTCATAACACATTTTTCAGCCGCTAGAGGGAGTATGTAGCTATTTCAATTGTTGATGTTTTATTGATTGCACAAATCAGTTTGATTTTTATTCTAACCGGTTTCATTCACAATGAATAGATCAGATTAGATCAAATGTAAAGGATTTTAGGAAGGGAGTGTCTGACCCCAGGTCTTAAACAACCCTTAGAAATAGGAAGCTAGGAGATTTGGGCTAGAGTGTCCGATAGGAAAGTGGCACGGAAGCGAGGTGGAAAGGGTGGGGTGGGGGAGACGCCCTTATTTACTACCGGGGTGGTGGGGGGTGGCAGTACCCGGGGTCCGACGGCTTAACGTGCCCATCCGACGCACGGCGGATATTTAGTGGTTCGAGCGTTCGCATCTGCCTGGGATCGAACCTGATAATCCCGCTCACATTGGGTATTTTAAATTATGCGGAGTTTTTACTGGATAGTGTAGCCGCACTTTTTTATGTTTTAATTTTTAGGTTTTGTAATAATCAGCTTTAGAAAAAAAAAAAAAATTGTGTCGGAAAATATTCAGAAGACGTGTCATTGCTCCAAAAATTCGGTGTCACTGCTTTTCTTTTTTTTTCTGTTGTGTTTTCAACTTATCCGACTTCGAGATATATTTGCAGACTGACGAACAGTGACACTCGAAACAAATTGGATGATTTCGTTCAGGATCTCCGCTACGTTTGAAACAGACTTTTCTCCATTACAACATTTACAGGAGGAAAGTTGCTTGCCTTCACAAAGGCAACGTAAACACATAGCCTCCCCACCCAACCGCCTCTTTTTACGTACACATACACATACAGGCTTGAACTGAGGAAAAAGGGCAAATGCAATTACCATCTCTTAACAACTTCACTCTCAAAAGCATTTAGCACAGTTATCTTCAATCATATTGCATTTTCATGTCGAATGAGATAAGTGTTACACGTGCAGTTTAGTGCTCCTTTATAACTGAGAGAGCCTTCACAACAAAACAAAGCATGTAACATAATAAACCTTACGAAACACACAAGGAAAACCATGCTACCAGCATAACAGATCTCATACATGTGTTCTAATTCGGATTTACTTCTCGCTTTACGATAAGCACTCTACTTTGGGAGACTTGCATTATCTTATCTGTTTCATGACATGAAATTAATGGTACATACAATACCTGAAGCACCGTCGTTTTATTCATTTTTCAGTATCCTAATGAGCTTCCGGTCTTCGTACAAAAAGTACAATTTCCTGGACAATTTACAACCATTTCAACGACCTTGATGTCGAGGACACTTTACTTGTGCTTAGAACCGTAAGCAACTACTTTATCTAATTCAAGTAATGCATGTTCGTCTGAAGGATGGATTAAAATAAAATTAGTTTTCCTTCTTCCTGTATCTCGCAGGAAACGATGAAATAAGACTTCTATAAGCTTTCATCTAGTAATGTTGCGAAAAAATATTTCTAGACTGTTTGATAACACCATGCCGCGATTTTTATTGGACCCTTCTCATTTATTTACGCAGAACAGATAAGGTCTTTAATAAGAAATAGATTCATCATCAAATTAAATCCGCTTATCTAAAAGAGTTAATCTTGTTTCACTGAAAAAAATCATTCAACAAGTTGTTAGCTAATAACCACACAATTGATCTGATACCGAATTCGAAATTGTCGTAATCAAAAATTTCGGCGCGCGCGTTTAAGGACTTGTGAGTAATGAGCGCACCATTATTTTAGTTTATGCCGTTCGCACAGTGAAAAAAAGAGATGGAAGTATTGATTGGGAGAACTTTTCTTTTTCTTAGATGTTTACATAATTACATCTCTTTTATTATTTTGGTTTGTTTGTTCGGGGTACCGCGAGCAATTCGATGAGCTAGAAGCACTGGCTCGTCCCTAATTTGGAGCCACCGTTTCCTGGGAAGGAGGAGAGCTAGAGCTGTAAGACAAACAAAACATCCATGCCTCGCCAGGATTAGAACCCGGACTCATCGCGGACGAATGGTTAGAAGCCAGCGCGCAGACTACTGCGCCACTGGAGAGGCAGTTACGACACCATCTACGTTCGTATTTCATCGTGTGTGCCTACATCACGTAGGTCAACAAATTGAAGAAAATATTTAACTTATGTCGCAAGTTTTCCTTTTAGACCTTTTACACTAAAAGTTTTATTGAGATGTTGTACACATAAATATGGGATGTTGTACCAGTTCCGTATGTGCGATTTCCGTATAAATCGAATATCATGCTAAAAGATGCGCGGAACTTGAACCTCATTAGACGTTTTTAATCCACTTGTACGGAAATAGCTCGTACTAATCTAGCACATTTCCAAATGCGAAACATGCTGCCTCGGTGGCGCAGCGGTCTAAGGCGCTGGCCTCTGATCATTCGTCCGTAAGGGATCCGGGTTCGAATCCCGGTCAGGCATGGATGTTGTGTTTGTCTTACGGCGCTGGCTCTCTCCCTTCCCTAGAACCAGTGACCCTAAATTCGGGACGGGCGACTGCTTATAGCCCATTGAGTTGCTCACGGTGGTCGTTAAACCTCCAATCAAAAAAAAAAAAAAAATACGACACAACCAAAGACTAACACACATCCACTTCGGGAAGGGGAGGGAGTGTCTGAACACATCCTCAACTTAACTTATAGCATCCTCAACAGAATAATTTCTCCGACTATTCTGTGCAAGCTATAACACCTCCACAAGAGAAAAGTTCTGTACAGCACTGCATCACAATGATAATAAAGCACATCTTTTCTTTTCCTCAACGTTTATTAACCCGTAAGTGGCGTCGTGCATATTTAGTACGTAAAAAGCGTCATGCGATCCCGGAGACCGCTGCACTAACTGTACCTTAGATGAGGACCTATTGCAGAAAGAATGATATTACCTACTGTTTCGCATTTTAATAATATTCTGACACCCAAATGTGACAAATATTTTAATATTTTAAAATTTTGCTCCAACACAGAAGTTTTAATCTGAAACATACATGAAGTTTTAAATTCTCTTAAAAAAATAATAAGACACGCACACTTCTAAGACTCTGCATATCGCTGATGATGAAATATTCTTCATAAAAAAGTAAGTATTAAGTACCTCCAGCGAGTATTCCTAGAAAACTGCAGGCGTTCAACAGACATCACGATCTGCTTTCGGAATCGGAGTTCGCACACTCGACGCATATTGGTTAATGCAAGCCAAAAGAGGCAGTTTTGCGCTTTTTCTGCCACTGGAAATACACTATCTACCAACAAGTAATTGGACACCCCTGCAATCGACGATATCTGCGATCCTGATACACGTCACGACCGCCGCCGTTAAATATCGTGTGGGAAACAACAACGCAACCAGTCGCATGCAAGATGTCACGCAGTTTGGAGCTATCTGATTTCGAGAAAGGTGTAATCGTCGGGTATCACAGAAACGGCCGATCCATACGTGACATATCCAGAGAGTTGAAGTACCCAAAATCGACAGAGGCCTACGTGATTGGCAAGTGGAAAATGAGAGGTGACTGTCGGAATGTGCCCCGACACGGCAGACCCACAAAACTGGGAGTTAGAGACCGACGGGTGCTGGCCAGAGAAATTCGGAAGAGCCGCACCAAATCGATGGGCCACATCCGCGAGGAGTTTCAACAGGCATCCTGGAGTGCTCTTTCGATGAATACCATCCGTAAGGAAGCCCATCTGCTCGGTTATCATGGACGTGCTGCCGCCCACAAGACTTTGATCACCAAGTCCAATAGCGCTGCTCGGATAACGTGGTGCAAAGAACACCGACAGTGGACCGCTGAACAGTGGAAACAGGTTCACTGGAGCTACGAATCAAGGTTCATCCTCTACCGTTCGGATGGCAGGGTCTGGGTTTGGTGTCTGCCTGGAGAACGCCTCCTGCCGGAATATATTGTGCCAACTGTGAAGTTCGGCGGCGGTGGAATTATGCTATGGAGGTGTTTCTCCTGGTATAGCACGGGGCCCTTGGTCGCAATTCCTGGTAGACTCAACGCCGAGACCTACTGCACCATTTTGGATGACCATGCGCTTCCTACGTTGTGGCAGTTTTACGGGGTGGACCCATGTTACTTTCAGGATGACAATGCCACCTGTCATGTTGTGAGGTCCACCATGGCTTGGTATGGTGACAATGGGGTTAATCGAATGGACTGGCCTGCGCAGAGCCCGGACCTTAATCCTATCGAGCACCTCTGGGACGAGTTGGAGCGTCGACTTAAGGGATGCCCCCACCGTCCGAAATCGGTGAAGGAACTGACCTCTGTTCTCCAAGCCTAGTGGAAGAAAATACCGCTAGCCGTCGTACAACGCCTGGTTGAGGGTATGCCCCGGAGGGTCGCAGCTGTAATCGCCGCACGTGGAGGGTCCACCAACTATTGAAGGTGAATAAACTTCGTTTTCCTTCGCTATCACAGGTGTCCAATTACTTGTTGGTAGATAGTGTAGAAATAATGCTGTTCTATTTTCTCTTCCTAACTTTCTTTTCCCTTCCTACCCTGCTCTTTCTTCGAACAACCCGGACTAGTCACATGATGCCCAATTACTGAACATAAGACATTCTGGAGACCAAAAACAAAAACAAGCGAATGTATTCCATACGCAACGTGAAAGCACAATGATTTAGCTTTCACAAAAGCAATCAGAAAGATGATTGCACGACAAATAAGTCTGAAAGTTCACAGAGTGATGCGATCTCAAAAGTCAGATGGTTTCTTTCGAACCCAAACCATTAAAACTTGGAAGGAAACCATGTTTCTTTTCATGCATCAGAGACTTCATTTGACAACACTACGCAAGTTACGGAACAGCTTTGAACGCAACGTTTCGCGATACGTAAGTAGCGTCATGCAGTCCATGGGACCGTTGCATCAATAAACAAGAAAGATTACACCGAATTTTCGGGTGCAATGAACACCTCTTTTGAATCCGTTCTGACGCAAAATAAATTTTACAAAGCTATTCAAAGTCATTGGAACCGGTATGGAAAACAGTAGTATCTGACCGAAGAAAGAAGTTTTCCAACCGGGTTTTTAATTCCGCAAATACTGCCGTAAACAGAATCGTGAACTTACGCCCTCTGGTTGCAGACTAGAAAAACTTGCAATTATATGTGAAACATTTCGCAGCGGAAACGCTCTCCAACAAAGATATTATTTTTCAAATCGGACTCTTAGAGAAGCAGAGATATCGACAAATATAGCATATGCATCTACGCCCCCTGGCGGATTTGAAACGAAACTATTCTCAAAACGTTTTTTTTTTATGTGAACGGTATCGGTCCACGAAATAATTTTTTCAGGAGCTCAGATTTTGCTGCAAATACATCAAAAGCAGAAATTAACACTTTCCCCCCTTGGTGGCCAAACCATTCTTTACCAAAAATTATATGAAAAACATTTCCCTTCAGGAAGTGTATGGGTTGCAGGAAGAATTTTTTAAATCGGAGTATAAGAAGCAGAAATATCGGGGAAAACGTATTTTACCTTTACGACCCCTAGCGGAAAATCTATGAATTATTTGAAAATTTTGAATTTATATGAAAAACATTTCGCATCGAAAACACTACCCAACAAAGATAGGGTTTTAAGGGTTACAACAAACACCCTCCAAAGCACACAGTTTTTTGCTTTTGCCTTTTTTTTTTTTTTTTTTTTTAGTGTTTGCATTAGCAGTGCTGTTTTGAGTTCTGCTATGTGTCATTCAATTTTCCAGTCTGCTTAGCTCTCCTAAGACAAAGGTTTTAAACGTTTTCCGTTTCCCCATTGTCGGGCTTTTTACCTGTAACCTGACCCTAGAACAAAAACGACACAATTACTAGGTTTTCTTCCACTGCTCATGTACACTCTTCGCAAAAAAAAAAAGAAAAGAAAAGAACACACACAAACGAAGCATCCAGCCAGAAAACATCACCCAATCGAGATGAAAACTGGTATGTGCGATGCACGTGTATAGGAAAGGAAATCACTACAATTCCAGAGCAGTGATTTATTCGGATAAAACAGTTACACCAGTGAAACAAGTCAGTACGTTGTAGCGCCACCTCTGACTCGGCTACAAGCGGTTTCCCGGCATGGCATAGACGCATACACTTCACATATACTGTCCTGAGGTACAGCATGCCAGATGGTGTCCAAATTGCGAACCAGCTCGCCGACATTCCGGGATGGCCGTAGGTGTCGTCCCATCATGTACGAAAGATGTTCGATCGGTGAGAGGTCGGGCGAACGGGCTGGCCATGGAAGGGTGTCGACGTTACGGAGGCAGGCCATGGAGAGTGGTGCTGTGTGTGGCCAAGCATTATCCTGTAGAAAAATTGCTCGCTGGTGCTGTAACAGGAATGGCAATACAACAGGTCGTAGAATGTGGTCGACGCATTGTTGAACCGTGGGGATGGTACGGAGGACTGCCAAGGGTATCCCGGTTATCGTAGGAAATGACAGTCACTCCCGGTGTGCGAGCCGTGTGCCGTTCCACGGTAAAGGCAAGATCCGTGCGCTGGCCGGCTCGTCTGCAGAAACGCATGCGCTGTTCGTCTGCGCCTAGTGAAAACTGTGAATCATCGCTGAAAACACAACACGACGCCACTGTATACTATCCCACGTTGATCGGGCCCGACACCACTGCAACCGGTGCCGGCGATGCTCTCTGGTCAGTGGTAGGCGGCGGAGTGGACTCCTCGAATGTAGTCCTCGTGCCGCAAGTCGTCTGGCATCCCACGTTGATCGGGCCCGATACCACTGCAACCGGTGCCGGCGATGTTCTCTGGTCAGTAGTAGGCGGCGGAGTGGCCACCTCGACTGAAGTCCAGTACCACAAGACATCTGGCAACGGTTCGGATGACCACTTCCGTACCTGTAGACGACGCAACATGGGCACGGACGGTTGAGAGCGACGCATTCGGTTCAGTTCGTGTGGCTTTCACAATTGCTCGATCCTAACGCTCTGTCGTTGCCCTCGGCCGTCCACTGCCAAGGTGCTGCTGGGTTGTGCCTCCTTGACCCATTGCGCCAACATCGTCTGATTGCGACCCAATTGCCTAGCGACACGCCGACTTGACCAACCGGTCTCTCTCACCCCAATTTTACGTTCTCTCTCAAACTCGCTCAACTGCTCGTACGGTGGTATGAATCAGACGTCATGGAATCCTCACAGTTCGTGGGAGGTTAATGCGACCACATTGCGCTGTTACATTTGTCCCAGAGTGCGAACTTTACTCCTGATATATCCTCCTCGATAGGCGGTTCCCATGCGCTGTGGCAGGCTTGTACTTCGTCACTGGTCGTTATTTTTTAAGCATTTGCATATTCGGACCTGAAGTACTTAGATGCCGAATATCATCAGGATCGAACGACTTTCTCGGGGTGCTTCGTTTTTTCTTTTGGGAGGTGGGGTAAATAGTATTCCATTGAGTAGGTACCGATTCATCCTTTCCCGTTTTGTTTAACACAGGGTGATTCATAAATAAGTATACAATTTCGACGCAATATAAAACAAGAATAATGTAAGATATTTCATGTTACGGGCCGCGGGTAGCCTATTGGACAACGTTCGTGACTGCCACGGAAAGGACCTCAGGTTCGATCCCAGGCAGGTACGAGCGCTCGATTCACTAAATATCCGCCGTGCGTCGGATGGACACGTTAAGCTGTCGGACCCCGGGTACTGCTCCCCCCCCCCGTAATAAATAAGGGCGTCTTCTTCCCCCTTTCTACTTCGTTTCCATGCCACTTTCCTATCGGGCACTCTAGCCCAAATCTCCTAGCTTCCTATTTCTAAGGGTTGTTTAAGACCTGGGGTCAGGCACTCCTTCCTAAAATCCTGTACATATGATCATCATATTTCATGTTACCTGTAACAAAAATGTAGGGAATGTTTCAAGTTTTTTTAGAGACAGTCACAGATGTTCTATGTGTGCACCCTTAGTCACACAACACAGATCAAGCCGGTAATCCATTTCCGCCCAAACGCGAGGTAAGATATCTGAATCAAGTGCTGTGATAGTGGCTATGATAAGCTGTTTCAGTTCCGCTAGATCAACAGGAAGGGGAGGGGCGAATACCTTGTCCTTTACGTACCTCCACAGGAAAAGTCACAAGGTGTTAAGTCAGGACTTCTGGGTGGCCATTGGGTCAGGACTTCTGGGTGGCCATTGGTCAGGACTTCTGGGTGGTCATTGGTCAGGACTTCTGGGTGGCCACGCGCGCTATCGCCTACGTCACTTCTCTCAGTAGCGGGACACAAACTTTATGAGTACATCTACCTAACGGTTAGCAGCTGTGGTCCGTGTCTTCAACTGTTACTGTTTTACAGCATCTGGAAACTTTATACTTCTTTATGAATCACCCTGTATATAGATTGCGAAGTCAAAGAACGTAATCACCATTACAACCAATCTCTATGGCGTAAAGTTCAAAATTTAGGCCTAACATCAGAATACATAAACAATGAAGACATCAAACGTCATATACGAATGTTTGCAGACTCTTGCATTCATTCTACCCACTTGTGTAGACGATGGTTTTTTAGCCGTAATGGAGGATGCGCCCACAAATGATGCTGTTCATGAGTTTAATAATTTTATGGTAGATCAGTGAATGGACAACCTTGGTATTGGTCGAATATGGAACTGTTATAAAGAGCGTCACGAACGACAAATTCCGTAGAATCGTGGCACCACAGATAAAGATTAAATACATCTGTAAGAAAACCACATCCAAATATATTAGAACTTTTGATTAAGTTAAAAGAAGACGCGTAGATCTATGACATTAAAAGAAAACAACACGAACTTAATATGCCTACAAAACAAAGACAAAAAATATATATAAATTTGGATAAAATAATTGATCAAACGGTTCATGATTTCGAAGTCGGAAAGAAGACACTAATTGAATCCTTATGTGCTTTGGCATACACAGTGAAACTACAATAATATGTTAGATAAGTTCTTAAAATTGACAAAGTGCTACCAATCACAGCTATTTTCACTGCATTTTTCTGACAAAGATTTATCCTGCATTTGCGACAAGAAAAATTAAAAGAAGACGTAGTCGTCTCAGAAACCACGATAATAATTTTGGGGGGAACGAAGTCAGACTACCTCCTCATGGTGTTCTCTGGAAACGCAATATGCGGCTAAAAGTCTGAGAAAAACTAAATAACGAGTAAATAACACGAACTCAAATAACACAGTTTATTAAGCGACTGGGAAAATGTGTGTGTGTGGGGGGGGGGCAGGACGAATCGCCCCTCCTGTTAAAACTCAAGGATGAAACGGCACGATTTTGAGCAGAGGATGAAACGGGAAAGGATGAGAAGTGGAGTAAACAAGTTATAAAAATCATGCAATGCATTGATTAGAATACGCTTTCCAACATTACAGAAATCATTATTACTCAAGTTATGAGAATAATGTCTGTGGAATAAATCTCGGCCCTGTGTCCTGACCTTTGATCCCATTTCGATGATATTCAACAGAACCGGCTTGGTAAACCTCCGAAATAACATGATAAAGTTTTGTCGCAATCGAAGCATTTTTACGTAAGTTATGATGCATAAGGACTATGGAATAGATCCCGCTCCTGTGTCCTAACCTTTGACCCCATTTCGCCCATTTTCAATAAGGTTTGTCGCCAGGTGGTCCCCTACCACATACTAAAATTTCATCGAAATCGAACCTTTTTTACGTTAGTTATGGCGCATAATAGCAGTGGAATGGATCCCTCTCCTATGAACTGACCTCAGACCCCATTTCGTTCACTTTAAATAGGGTTCCTTCCCAGGTGATCCCCTACCAGATACTAAAATTTCATCGAAATGCAACGGTTGTTACGCGAGTTATCGTGCTGACGGACATACGCACACAACGCGTGACGCAATGAGGCAGATGGGAATCGCGACCATCTGCTAGCAAGGTGTGACGTCATAAATCTTTAATAGGATCCACAAACAACGCGTGACGTAATGAGATAAATGGCATGACCGCGCGCCAACATTCTCAAACGCGAGTTGCGACGTCATAAGATTTCTAAGCATTGGTAACATTAATGGAACAACGCCATCACTAAAAACGTTATAATTCGGGGTGGTTATTTAACTCACTAAACGAATTCTTCTAAAGTCGAGATCAAGCTAAATCGATTTCTAGTACCAGAATAGTATCATCAAAGCTAAATCGATTTCTAGTACCAGAATAGTATCATCAAAATTCTTAGAGCCGTTTTCAAAATAAAATGTACATACATACATACAAGAATTGCTACTTTAAGGTGGAGGTCAAGTAACTTTGTTTCCTATACTTCCAATGGAAAAACTTTTGTACACATTTTCTTCACAATTAATGCGTCCCAAGGATAAAAATTTGAACATCGATTATAATATCTTCATTTTATAACTTGCAATACTTAATTTTTTCTAAAACATAACCATAATTATGCAATTCAACATTTGTTTGTCTACTGACGTCATGGAAATACAGGTCGCGCCATCTTTTTTCTGGACAATTAATGCGTTCACAAGGATGAAAATTTGAACATCGATTAAAATAGCTTCATTTAATAACTTAGAATACTTAATATTTTCTAAACCATAACCGTAATTATGCAATCCAACATTTTTTTGTCCACTGACGTCATCAAAGTACAGGTCGCGCCATCTTTTATCTGGTTTCAACACCACCAAAGGAAAAGTTATTGATTTTTAATATAATTATGGTTATGTTTTAGAAAATATTAAGTTTTCCCAGTTATAATATGAAGATATTTTAATCGATGTTCAAATTCTCATCCTTGGGAACACATTAATTGTGAAGGAAATGTGTACAACAGTTTTTCCATTGGAAGTATAGGCTACGTATTTGAATCAAATACGTAGCTTTATCCAAAAAGCCAGAGCCAAACATTCCAGTCTTCCTGTGCCGCAGCTACGTTATTTAGACTCAATTCCCTACATACCAAGTGTGTCTTACAAACTCAAAAACGCCCTCAAGATAAACTACGGCGTCGGCATAAGGTCCCCTGCATATTTACATACTATACTAAAGAGAAAGAGTAAAAAACCACCTCTCTCCTGCGAAGCAGGCGTTTATGTGATCCCCCTACAGTATCCGAACGTCTCTAATCGATACTACATTGGAATGACCAAGCGTTCGTTTGGAATCAGAGTCAACGAACATAAAAGGGACACAAAATACGGCAAAGTAGCCATGGCACTATCCAGAGAAGTCAAATTCAAGTCAGCTACTCCTATGTGGGATGATATATAGAAATTAGCTAGCTACTCTACCCCAAAATGTACAGCCATTCGGGAAACCTTGGAGATCATTACCAACAGCGATACTTGCAATGATTGTGTCTCGCTCGAGTTGCCACGAATTTGGAACCAATTCTTCAAGTAACGCCTTTTCTCTATCAGGATCCCGCGTGCAACCAACGTGATGCCTCGTATCTTTAAATGAATGTAACGTCGCATCTATTTATTGTCAAGTTCCAGCGTTAAAATTGTTAAGCGTTCTATTTTTCAGTTTGCATTTTCTGTCTAACTTCCTTGAAAAAGCCATCTGGTTGATGTGCGAAAGCTTCCTACACCAATAAATCGGATCACTAGTACAGTGTTACTATTTATTTTACGTTTACCCATTATTACGAATTACTTACTTTCAACAAATAACTGTTTCAGCACCTGGTGCACGTTTAAACTTCCCGCAGAAACAATTAGAGCAGCGCTTTTGGCTTTGTCTTTATCTGACTGAAACGAGCACCTTCTTTTGAGCTTGACTTAAAGTGAAGAACAACAGCGTGCGAAGCCCGCATACCCTCACCGTTTACTTTTCTTTAGATCTTTTGGGGCCCTAGGCGCTAAAATGTTCAGGGGACCCCCTTCTTATGCCTTCAGAAATTTTCAACCGTCAGATTAACTAAAAAAAAAAAAAGGGAGGGGGGGGGGGGAGTAAAGAAAAAGGTTTTTACATTTTTTAAAAATGCCATCGCTTCATTTTATTACAACGTTCTGTAAGAAACAGTGCTAGTGTAATAATTTTGTCTGTCCGTGCATATCGAACTTTTTGATTTCATAGATATCTCAAAAATTATTTTTGCGGCTAATAAGAAATCAATGGATATTAAGTTTGACACTTTTAATATCCCAAATCAATGGATATTAAGTTTGACACTTTTAATATCCCATATACTTCATGCACTGCAGTTATCATAAATATAATTTTGAGGCTAATAGGGAATCAATGGATGTTGGGTTTGGCACTTTAAATACCCGTATCCCATTTATACCTGCACTGCAGTTATAAGAAATAGAAGCATACAAATTAAATGCAAAAGATCCGGTTTGAAAATGGAAAAGTAGGGACTGCAGGTTTTTGAGTAAGAGCATCATTGAAACTTTGTGACGTACCTGCCAGCAGGACGCACACGACATAAAGGCAGATAGGAATCAGAATAATCGTCTGCGTAGCTCAGTTGGTAGAGCTGCTTGTTCCGGAATAAGCGTACTCGGGTTCGAATCCCGGCGTAGACCAAAAATGACGGAGAAATTTACTTCGTTATAATGGCGCCCGAACTACCCGGATGACCCGACCGTTCAAAATCTCGCATTGGTGTGATGTTATTTCCACACCGCGAGATAGGAAAAATCAGACATTCCTTCTCCAGTGCTTCGAAAAATAAATGTGTGTGACGTTGCATTCCACACACCAGATTGACTGGGAGTTCTCAAGTGCACGTTCTTCAGTGGTTGTCTGCCTGCAACGATTCATGGTCACGGCTGATCCGTGGGCCATGCCCCCGGCCCTCTTTCGGGGGGGATGTGACGTACCTGCCAGCAGGACGCACACGACATAAAGGCAGATAGGAATAAGAATAATCGTCTGCGTAGCTCAGTTGGTAGAGCTGCTTGTTCCGGAATAAGCGTACTCGGGTTCGAATCCCGGCGTAGACCAAAAATGACGGAGAAATTTACTTCGTTATAACTTTTTATTTCTTTTTCAAAAGCTAGTTTTAAGTCGATTTAAGGAATAGAAAAGGTGAGAATACTTGATAATTATCAATATTAAACCAAGGGATCAGAAAGTAATGAGAAAACGTTGTTGCAGTACAATATAAATTACTTTTAACACTATTAAATAAGGTAGTGTGATATTCTCAAATTTCTTTATTTTTTCAGCCTAAATATTAATAACTCTTTTCGTTTAAGATGGTTTAGAGGGATTAGGGCCGAGAAAGAACTTGATTGTCCTAAGAAGAGTTATGCTGTGAAGAATATTTCTTTCTTCATTGATTATCCTACCACAAAGGAAAAAAACTATTAACAGCAATCAAGTCCGATCATCAGGAAAGTTTTTACAAGTACTCTTCATCGCAACTCGGGAAGAAGGTTAGAAGGTTCCATCACAGATGTGTTCGCTTGGCTGGAAGCAGCATGAAAGCAATTTATAGCACAGCAGGCCAGTTAAGAATTTGCCTTAAACAATGAAAAGTGTGGGAAGCGTGAATACCTTCTTTACCAACCGCTACAAGGAACTCAAAATTATTTTAACCGTCTCTTTTAAAATAAGTACATTGATAAGAACGCGAAAACTCGGAATATCAGCAACAACAAGAAAAAATATGTTGTTATTAATATGAGAAAGTAAAATATCAATTGACAATACAAAGTAGTCGCTTTAAGGATTGATTTGCTTCGGTCCGTGAAAACCAAAACTGAAAATCCAATTACGTATATGTTTTCGGGGCCCCTCAAACAGCGAGGCCCTAGGCGCGCGCCTAGCCGGAAATCAGGCCCTGGTTAGCTTTAGTTTTGTATTCTCATTATGTATCAATATGGCTGGGCTCGATCTTTTCGACAACAGTACAAATGAGGTGAAAGTAAGCGTTCCAATCATCAATGACATTCATCGGTGGAAGCTGCATAGTTTACACAGTGGCGACGCCAGCCGCTAAGAACTGGGTGGGCTATGAGGAGGGGGGGGGACTAAGCATGATGGGGGCACACATTTTGAAGTGTTTGGCAGAACTTTTGGCAAACAAATTCGGCTTATGTGCATTTGATCGTACGCTGAAAGTGTTATAACTAGAAAATATAAGTTTTCAAATAAAATACTGTACAGTACGCAATAGTATTTATTTATCAATGTATGTAGTATATGAACCATGGATATGAATCTATATGGCAAGTTACAGTTTCTTCGCAATTTTAGCAAACTTAGGTAGTTTTTTCTTTCTTTTTGTTTTTGCTTTCATAAGGCTAAATAAAAACTCTCTCTCTTTTATCGTTTAAAACTATAATTACAAAAATGGTATGTTTCTACTACTCTCTTAGAAACTCGTCCAGGGGACCCCCCCCTTCATTTCCCATAGTACAAACACTAAATTTAACAAAGATTTCATTTTATGTAACAAAATTTCAGTGAATTCCAGAAATTCACATACATTTTGTTCAAGTTCCCAAGAAACTTAGATGGTTGCACCCGCCATATGTTCCAACTGCTTAAATAGGGGGGGGGGGGCTAAAGGTGGGCTCAAAGAAAAGTTGGGTGCGTCGCGCCTGAGTTTACACTGACAGCATTGAAAAACGTAAAACTATCGATGTACTGAGTTGGACAAAAGTATCAATAGTACCTCTACGGCTTTGAAGGCGTATCTTCGGTTATTTATTCCCAGACAAAAAAGTTCGATTGGTAGTGTTTCACATAAATTTCACACAGTGCATTGCCATGCTTTTTCAATTTTACCTACATTCTTTTGCTTATAATTTAAACTATCATTTGTCCTACGTTGCTGGTGTCTTCTGGGAGCCTGGACCCCCCCCCCCCGGAACTCTGTCACCTTTCCCCGTCATGGGTGGGGACTGCTGCCCAGTCAACTAATTTACACTGTCCGCTCAATCCACGCCACAGAACCTTAAAAATAGATACCAAATACATAAATTCGGACAACAAACGTTCTTTTTTTTTCTTCACTGCATATTTTTGCGCTAAGAATTTATGTTTTGTTATCCGTGCTCCCTGTTGTTGCCTCACAGATCTATGGGGGCACAGGAGAGGATCCACCGTTCCACGAGAACAATAACACCTTTGACGACCAAATATCGCTTTGGACGAATACTTCCGACAGACATGGACACACACAGCTTTTACTCCGCCGGTGTTTCACAGCTGGCGGTTCTCAGTCTTCATTTTATAGTTAGCACACACACGTAATTCATGACGACAGAGAACAAATGCAAACGCCAATTCAGGAGATTAGAAGGCGACATGCGTGTAAAAGCTTTAAAGAGGCTCAACTGAGAAAAAATGTTTCCAAAAGCAGTAACGACAGAAAGTGTCTACAGTAAGAAGAGACAGACACAGACAGCAGTGTGTACCGCGCTAGCTCCAGGCGATGAACTTGGGTGGAATACTTGGGGGGCACGTGGGATGAAAGGCAAAAAATAGCTCAGCCAAATGAGTGGATGACGCAGCGCTGACGGAGGTCATGGGTTCACTGCTGTGCTTGCAAGCACTGGCGAAATGAGAGCGACTGTCCACGAAGATCTATGGAGAAACATAAGGGCAAAGCGAGGGGGGGAGATAATTGGATTTAACAACCCCACACCATCCACCACCCAGGCGGCAAAAAAGTGAATCATGCTCATATTACAGTTCGCCCATCACAGCAACAATTGCTTCTTTCATTCGAGAGGATAAAACTAACCAATACTTAGATTAAAGTCAAAGAAGGGGGGGGGAGTTATCACTAAGTAATCTTACAACTAACATCATTAAGATTTCAGGTCTTCTACCTCGGGCGTCTTTTCTAGTGACCTATTTACACCAACATTGTAACCTTGTTTCCCTCCCCCTCCCCCAACACCCACAGAGTCATTCAGAAATCCATCCATCCACGCATCGATACGTTGATCCATTTCGCAACATTTCATCAATTTTCTTTCCTTGACGATACGTGAGAGCCACACGTTAAGGTCTCTCTAAATTGACGGGGAAAGAATAATCGATTTTTCCGTTACCTCGGACTAGGCGCCATTTTGCTGTCAAGAAGTTTTGATATTTATGGCTCTCGAGAAAACAGGGATGTTAACAACGGAGAGAGTGCACGCGCGCGCGCACACACACACACACACACACATACACAACAGGTGATTACCTTCCCCAAGCGCATGTTCTTTTAAAAAAAAAACGCCTCCAGCAATGGCGCCCGAAGTGAATAAATAATAATAAAAAAAAACCTCTCGTAATTTTATAATTCAATGGTTTTTCTTGTCAAAAGTCGTTTGCAGCCAAGAAGCGTTCCTGAGTAATTGGATGCTGGGTTGACAGGAATTTTTTTAGAAACAAAAACTTACATATATTCGCATTTAACTATTTGTAACACAGTCTCCTTCACTTAAAATCATTGCCTATTATTGGAGATCAGTGCTCGAAACGGGTTGGCCAACGTCGTCAGGATTCGAATCTTTTTTTCTTTTTTCTAGTATTTCTTTTTTTTTTTTTTTTTTTTTCTAGTATTTCATACCGGCACTTTTTTTACTAGGAATTTACATACCGGCACTAATTTTAGTTGTGGGAACTGCAGAAATGATTTTTTTTTTCGGCCCTGACTTCCGAGCGCCCATTCTTAAAACATAAAAACTCATGTGCCTCGTGCCCTTGAGAAATAGCTGTATAGGAACCGTAGAGGGGGTAGGGGAGCTATAAGTTCAATCTTCAAAGGATGGAAATGGAGCTACCCATAGCTCATGATCACCTCTTGCCAAAGCTCTAGATCATCCCACTAAAGATGTCCGTAATTTTTATTTTGTCATTAATTTAATATATTCAATTTGAAGAGTTTCTTCATAAAATGAAGAATTAATCTCAGTTTTGTAGCAGTGTGTGTGTGTGTGTGTGTGTGTGTGTGCGTGTGTAAACTTTTTTCCACTTCAGACTTCTTTTTTTGAGGGTGGTGATATTGCTATTAATGCAAGACTGAATATCCATTCTGACTGCGGTGATTCTAATTGCCCGACTTTCTATATCACGAAATTCCGTATTGAAAGGGGGCTGGGCTGCCTTTTCGGCTCGATACCTTAAAGTTCTGGGTTCTAGTCCAGCTGAAAAACTAATGATTGGCCGAGGTTCGGAAGTCTCGTTAATCCGTTGGTCCCGGGGTAGTTGACTCCTCGTTATAAACAAGTCTAACCCCAATCCTCGGTGTACTAAGTTGTGCCCTCTGGATCTACAAATTTACCAACTGAAATCGACCACCATCGTTTCTGACTTATGGTGCAATAGTATTTCCACGGAATTGTCAATTACATTTTCAAACAAAAGAGCTTTTCTTCCAGGAATTTTTATTTTTTTATTTTTACTTTTTCAGTTTTGCAGATTTTCTGCCGAAGGTATTTTTTCCGGAGGTGTTTTGGTAAATATGAGCATACCGGTACTTCGAAATTTCCATTTTGAGCATTGTTGGAGATAGTTAAACCAAACCCCCTTTCGTGTTCCTGAAGACATCGTCTTTTTTGCAAATATTCTCTGACAGCTTATATGGCCAGTGTTGCAGCTTTATCTGAGAAAACGGCCGCGGATGGGCTATTGGTCAACGTTCGTGACTGCCACGGAGGAACCTCAGGTTTGATCCCAGGCAGGTGCGAACGCTCGAACCACTAAATATCCACCGTGCGGGCACGTTAAGCCGTCGAACCCCGGTAATAAATAAAGGCGTTTTCCTCCCCCTTTCTGCCTCGTTTTTTTTAATTGAAGTTTTAACGGCCACCGTGAGCAACTCAATGGGCTATAAGCAGTCGCCCGTCCCTATTTTAACGTCACTGGGTGAAGGGAGAGAGCCAGTGCCGTAAGACAAACACAACATCCATGTCTCACTGGGATTCGAAGCCGGACCCTTCTCGGACGAATGGTCATGAGCCAGCGGGGCGGCCTACCTCGCTTCCGTGTCACTTTCCTATCGGGCACCCTAGCCCAAATCTCCTAGCTTCTTATTTTTAAGGGTTGTTTAAGACTTGGGGTCAGACACTCCCTTCCTAAAACCCTCCAAACACGATTTGATCTTATTTGAGAAACAAATGGGGCAGTCAGCAGCAAAGGGGCTTGTTCACGAACGGTATTACAGGTACACAATCCACTAAAGCCTGATTCCCCGGACATTTACCAGAGGCCTTGCATCTTCCTTATAATCAAACATAAACATACTTCGATTTCTGTACAACTAATTGCGAAAGAGAACGCAGCAGCGATGGGAACGCATTTTATCTTCAGGAAAAGTAGCTGGGTATCACACTGCTTCCTCCCACACGACTGCAGCCCTAAGTAAACCCCAAGAAATTGCTGACAAGCGTAAAGAAGTGGGATTAAAAAGTTAGAGAGAGAAGAAAAAAATGTACAATGATTTTAAAAGAACAAAAGATTTACACGTTGACTAGAGGGGGGGTCAAATCTAGAAATAACGTACCTTGAACAACAGATATCAAATGAGGGCTAAAAAAATTGAGAAGCGTATAATACCTGACTGCAGTTAGTCAGGAAGAATCACGGCAAATTTTAAGAGTACTTTTTTTTTCATTCCGCTTTAAAAAAGAACTGTTTAATCAGTGCATCTTTCCAGTTCTTACTGGATCAGACACGTGGTTCTTAAAGAAATAATAATAAAAATTGCTCGGTGTAACCAGGTAAAATAAGAAACGAACTATGAATGAAATACGGGATTACACCATTGTACAATACAAATTTGGAAGATGTGAATCCGTTAGATTGGTGTAAATATGACATGGATGTTAAGTCAGACAAAGTTCTGGGGTACGATCCCAGCGGTGTCCGGATAACGATTTTTCGGTTGCCGTGTGTTAATTAAAAAAAACGTGGAAAGAGCGATGGATTTGTCTATTCACATTGTCTCCACGTATTTAGACGATTTTCACTATCGCTCTGGCCCTTTGGATTTATAAACTATAATTTAATAGCTTGTGCCGTTAAGTCCCACCAGATGGAGACGTCTTAATTGCCGATAGGGATTTGTGAAGTAAGATGCTGACAGATAAACACACAGAGCGCCGTGGACACCATAATGTAAGGCGAACGCACTCGGCTAGTTATCCAGAGATCTGGGGTTTGATTCTAGCGGTGTCCGGATAACAATTTTTCGGTTGCTGCGAGTTAATTAAAGAAAACGTGGAAAGAGCGATTACTTTGTCTATTAATAACATCCGAAAACTTGAAAATTTTATCGTCCTAAAGCGAGAATCGAACCCAGATTTCCCGGATAACGCCCGAGTACGCTAACCACTACATCACCAAGTTTCAAGTTTCCGATTAATTTGAATATAACCACCACAGGATTCGGTAGTAGAAGCAACCGCTAGTTGAAACCTAAGTTAAATGACATTATTTGTCTTAATAAATAATCCATTTATTAGATTTCATTATAAATTCCTTTTATTAGCTTTAAGCTCTTACTTCAGTAAAATTCACTTTTTCTTCAGACTTGACTCATAAATTTTAGGCAGGTCTTCGAAGGGCATTGGCTGCTTTGCTCACAGAAGTACACTGAAGTGCCAGAAAAACTGGTACAAGCGAGCTTATGCAAAATACATAGCAACGTCACCTATGCGCGTACTCGGTTGCGTCCGCCAGTGCGTATATAAAGCGATAGACATCATTGCCAGCTGTCAGAGCTGTTTTTGGCATGAGAATGACAAGTAATAACGATTTAAGCGATTTTCAACGCGGTGTCATTGTTGGCACTCGTGAGATGGGTCATAGTATTTCGGATTTTCACGGACGACCATTGCAAGGGTGTACCCCCGCACGGGGATAACTGGTTTTCCAGTTATTTGGGGAGCGGCGCCCCACGGCCCGAGCTGACCTTGTGACTGGTCAACATCTGATGTCATGCCACCACTTTTTTTTTTTTTCGGTGCTGTTGGAGTTTGCAGGGACGGCTGTTCATCCAGCTGTTGGGGAGTCGCGGCCCCACGATCCCAAGCTGGTCTTGTGTCTCGCTTTTTCGTTTTTATTTATTTTCTGCACTGGCCAGTTGCCCGTGTTGTATACTCTACCTAATCGCTACCACGCTATGTACTAACACCCTGGTCTTCTGGTTTTGTTACCCTCCACTACTAACTGTTTATATTAACAGCTCAGTTCGTAGGTTGCTGAGATTCCGTTTAGGTTCCACTCCAGGGTTTTGTCTTCCTTGGATTACTTTTTCCCTTTTAGCTGGTTTGGGTGCTAGACCTACCTGCATGTTTGCCGCGTGCGGAGACCCGTGAGGCGGAAATGGGATGTCTGGCGGCTGAGGTCGCAGGAGACCGGAGAAGTGCCTCCTGTGTACCAATACTCCTCTTCGACCCCGGCTTCGCTGTAAACGGGAGGCTAGAGACTAACCCACCTCTAGTCAGAAGTCCTGTACCAAGTTGTGTACAGGGTTTTAGCGGCTTTATTGTCGTACAGCACGGCAGGGTAAGCCCGGGGGCTGTGGGATCATGCCAAAGGCGTTGGCATGACGGTACCCGGAGGCCGAAGTGTCCGCCGAGTGCGTATGATCACAGCCAACGGACTATATCTGCAGCGTATAAGCTCCAGAACTGTCTCCAGCGTCATTTTCTTGGCTTGCAGACCTCCAGTTCTTCCTTGTAGGGCTCGGTGGTGGGTGGAGTAGTCTGCAGACGAATCCTCCTCCTTTTTTCCATGGCTAAAAACAAAAACTCCAAACTCAAGTCACCTGAGAAAATGATAGTTGACAACGACTCTCCTTCGTCTTCTCAACCTACCAAGTCCCATAACCTTAAACGATCTTTAGATCATGACCTGGACCAAGAACGTGGAACCTCTTCTTCGGCAGCTGTACCAGTCGCTCCGAAGCGTCGTCTCTCCTCGATGCGAATACGCATGCTATACACACTTAGTTGTAGAATCCATCGATCCAAATGAGAGACTGTCCACCAGATCTTCCTTTTTCATTTCTAAAGCTTTGGACGCTGCGGTTGGCTCCTTGAAGTCTGTGAGGAAGCTTCGCTCTGGGGACCTGCTTGTCCAAACTTGCAGTGTTTCTCAGAGTAACACTCTTCTGCACCTCACTAGTCTTCAAGGCATTCCTGTCAAAGTGACACCTCACCCGTTTCTTAACACCTCTCGGGGTGTTATTTCAGAGTTTGATCTCTTGCCATGCAGTGAGGACGAATTGGTGAGTGAACTTGCAGATCAGAGTGTTATTGCTGCACGTCGTATGATGTTCCGGCGCGATGGTTCTTTGATTAAGTCTAAAAATGTAATCTTGACTTTTAACTCCCCGAAAGTTCCGACCAAAATCAAGGCTAGCTACTTGGTCTGTGGAGTTCGCCCGTACATTCCCAGTCCTCTGCGCTGTTTCAGGTGCCAGAGGTACGGGCATTCACAACGTTCATGTAACAGTTCCGCTCGTTGCGCAAATTGTGGCTCCAGTGAACATGATGGGGAAGGTTGCACTTCTGCGGCCTGCTGTGTTAACTGTGGTGAGGCCCATGCAGCTTACTCCCGCAACTGTATGAAATGGAAGGACGAGATGGCGATCAAGCGCCTCAAGACCCTGGAAGGCCTCTCGTACCCTGCTGCCAAGGCCAAGTTGGGTATTCCCAACAACCGACAGCGTACTTTTGCCGCAGTAGTTCAGTCCCTGCCACAACCCGTGCAGCCCTTTGTCCCGCGCCCTGTAGCTCTCGCCGGACTTGCCAAGAGATCTACAGCTGAACAAGCGACACAGGTGGATTTCTCCGAGCTCCAGCTTATTCGACCAGCTGACTCTGCGCCTTCTCTTTTGAAGACGACTGACTCTACCAGTTCCCAGCAGAAAGCCTGCACGTGTGGAAGACCCGGCCCTGAATCCGCAAAGGTGTGCAGTGTCCATCCAACTGACCAACATTGCAACTGTCCCAGACTCAGCTAGGTCCCCACCCTCAACCAACATTATAGAGGAACATAAGGGGGAGGAGAGTGACAGTTCGTCCCTCTCCTGTGACTCATCTTATGTGTAGTTGTGTTCGTTTTCGTGATGTGTTTTATCATTCTCATTCCTCAATTTTACTTAATCGGCTAGTTTCTACCCATTGTACCATGTTTTTAATACTATTTGTTTCATTGTCTTTTTTGGCCCTTCCATCATTCTCATGGTTCGGTTTTACTTGGTCAACCAGATTTTGGGATTTATGCCACGTTTTTTTTTTTTTTTTTTTTTTTTTTAATCCTGTTTGTTTGTCTTGTGTCTGGCGCTCTTTGGCCAAACATGGCCCTTGCGCCATAAAAATCAACCAACCAACCAACCAAGGGTGTACCGTGACTACAAGAATTCCGGAAAAACCTCTAACCTACGATACCAGTGTGGCCGTAAAAAGACATTGAGTGAACGTGACCATCGTCGGCTGTCAAAAATCGTTTCACGCAGTAGGCGTGCAACACTCTAGCGGGTATAATCGGAATTCAATTCTGGAGCCTCACTGTGCAACGTACCCTGCACGATATGGGCTTTGGGAGCCGACGCCCAACTCGAGTCCGCTTGATGGGTGCACGACACAGAGCCGCCTCGCTTGGGCACGGCAACACCGCCACTGGACACTTGATGACTGGAAACAAGTAGCCTGGTCTGACGAGTCGCGTTTCCAACTGTATCGGGCAGATGGAAGGATTCGTGTGTGGCGCAAACCCTATGAAGCCATGGATTCCGCCTGTCAAGTATAGGAACTGTACCGGCTGGTACGGGGTATGCTTAGATGGACTTCACTGGGTCCCCTGGTACGTCTACAAACGTCTGTGACCGTCCAACGCTATGTGCGCATCCTTTCTGACGAGGTACAACCGTTCATGTCCTGCATTCATGCTGATGGGTTGGGCCTGTTCCAACAGGACAACGCACCTCAACACAAGTGCCGGGACGCCACATTATGGTTAGAAGAGCATTCATCTAAGTTTGGGATGTTGCTATTTCCATCCAAGTCCCCAGATCTGAACGTGATAGAACACATTTGGGATGCCATGCAACGCGCTATCGAACACAGGAACCCGTGACCTCGGAATACACCCGAATTGTGGAACGCGCTGCAGAAAGTATGGTGTGCATTGCCTACAGCATATTTCCAGAAGCTGGTGGAGTCCATGCTCGGTCGTATTTCTGCAGTCCTGCGCTCCCGTGGGGGACCTACCAAGTTTTAGACTGGTGTACCAGTTTTTCTGGCAATTCAGTGTACATTTCCCCCGTTTTCTAAGGAAACTCTTATCGCCCTTTTCCACAAAGATAACTCGGAACTAAAAATGGTTGTAAAAACTCCCACCTCGACTCTACGTGACGTCATTCGCCATACGGTTTTAAACCCATTTTTGGATTACTAACTCAAACACGGCAATCTTGACATATACAGAGAGATGAGGAAAGAAAGAAACCTGGCTTTTTTTCTCAATAGGCTATAAGCACCCGTCCTTAATTTAGGGAGACTGGTTCCAGGGAAGGGAGAGAGCCAGTGCCGTATGACTTTCCTCCGAAAACGGTCGGGACCCGGACCGTTTTCGGAGGAATGGTCATAAGCCAGCACTTGGACCACTGCGGCCCCGGAGCGGCGAAACCATGGCTTTTCACAGATCCTCAGCACCAATTACTGTAATGCCACATATTGTCCTCTGCGATTAAAAAAAAAATAATAATAAGGCATTCAAACACCTAGGTGATTTAGATTTCAAGTATGTGGCGAATTTCCTGAAAGGGCAGTTTGGAGCGTTTTGTAAGAAAAACTGCACATGCAATTGCTATGACTGTCCGTGCACTTGGACTCACTCCCCTCTTTCCCTGAGATTTTATGAAATTTCTGTCCGTCGCTGATGAGCACACAAAAAATTATCACAGTTTAAATGAAGTACCTGCTGTGAGTCTGTGACACACGTTTACCCTAATTTTCGAAAATGACACCGCAGTTCCATTTATCTCGTTGCTTTGTAATAGTAAAAAACGTCTCACCTAGTTTAAAGCCATAGATAAACATAGCACAAAATAATTTTAATTTGACAACCAATCCGACTCCCCGCTACGCACTCCCCCACCAGCCGATATGGAAGCAGAATACATTGTGTGACTTCCATATGACACAATGAAGAGAGGTGTTAGGAAAAATGTTTATTTCTATTACACTTTGGAAACACCTGCCGCCGGTGTTGATATGCGCAACTCACAACAAAACACACTGACGTGCAAAAATTAAGGACGAGACGGTTCTTTGAATGTAACGTCGTGCAGAAGTGCTTCCACATCGACTCAAATCATACCATAAGATCCCCAGACAAGTGAGCAAAACCGTCCAAACAAGGAATCCAAAGGCACTTTATTGAAAAGGTAGCTTCGAGCACAACTGGACAGAAGACAGAAACGTCCATGTGACAGGCGGCTGCCAAGAAAAATCCAGCCTTTAGTAGGGGATATGATTACCCTTGACTGCGTTGTAGGATTTACAACGTCTGTCCATGCTGAGGACGAGGTTGTCAAGGAGCTGTTGAGGCATCGCGGCCTATTCCTCTTGTAGCGCCAATTGCAACTGCGGAATCGTTGCTGGCGGCTGGTGACGTGCTGCCAAGCGTCTCCCGAGAAGGTCCAACACGTGTTCGATTGGATTTAGGTCCGGGGAGCTTGCGGGCCAATCCATGCGTTGAATATCTTCACTCTCCAACAGCTCTGCGACAGCCACTGTACGATGAGGTGTAGCGTTGTCGTCCATGAAGAGGAACTCAGGACCCCACGGCACCTCTAAACAGACGCACGTGAGGCAGGAGAACCTCGGTACAATAGCGGACACCAGTGTATAACGAAGTGAATTTCTCCGTCATTTTTATCCGCGCTAGGATTCGAACCCGGGTCCCCTCATTCCGGAATAAGTTGCTCTAGAGCTACGCGGACGTTTTATTCTGATTCCTATCTGCCTTTATGTCGTCTGCGTCCTGCTGGCAGGTAAGTCACATCTCCTGGTATACGTTACAAGTGACTGAACCTCCTTGGAAGATATAGAGGTCAGTACGGCTACCAAGCATGATACCGCCCCAAACGAGAACTCCGCCACCTCCAAACTGGTCCCTTTCGATGATGTTGGAGGTGTGATTGCGTGTTCCCTGCTCTCTCCAGATGTGTATACGTCCAGAATAGCTCGTCAGACTAAATCGGCTCTCATCCGTAAAGAGAATTCGACCCCATTGCTGATGTATCCAGTTCTTGTGTTCCTGGCACCACAGAAACCGCCGTGTCCGATGAGCAGGCTTTAATGGCACACACCGTAGTGGTCGTCGTGCAAATAGGCCACCTTTGTGCAGCCTCCTGGCCACGGTAAAACGCGATAACGGACGTCCAGTTGTCTGTTGCATGTGCCTTGCGATTTCGCCTGCTGTCTGCCGTCCGTCTGTCTCTTCTCGCCTGTAGGACAATAAACCGGTCGTCCGCCGCCGTGGTTGCTCGTGGACGACCACTGCTAAACTCTCGGACAGCTGTTCCTGTCGTTTGAAATTCTCTCCAAGCTCGTGAAACGATGCTGTGAGCGATCCCGAACTCCTCGGCCACACTAGTCACACTTCGACCTTCTTCCAACTTCCCAATGACGCGACCTCGGGTAAAGTCATCCAGATGTCGTCTACTGGATAGCCTGTTGGCCATATCACGCGGTGGCAGCAACTGTACGTCGTTCAAACCGATGTACACCGTGCAATAGCTTTCACCGAATTGCTGAACGTACACCTCACATGTGTTTTATACCCTTCCGACCCCCCCCCCCAAGTCATGCTGCATATATGCGCGTGCCCTTCCGTACCAGACCCTAGTCTATCTCCTGAGTGGTCTTTCGGTCCGTTCTGCCTGCTCGTTCCGCTGTTATCTAATTTCTCCTCTTCGTCCTTAATTCTTGCACACCAGTGTAATATCGGAGGTGAAATTTCTGTAGGCGCGCGAAAAGTTTTGCACTAAACTTAGCGCCGTAAGATAAAAACACCTCCATTTTTTCATACGGGATTCGAATCTGGACTCAACTCGGCCGACTACGCAGGAACCTTCGCCTCTGACTACACGAGCATGTGGCGGGTTGCTGTATGTTCAATGAATGTGAGTGACTCTTGTCAAGATGTATGCATCCATATATGATATACCATATGAATGAATTAAATCGTGTAATGCTCAAAAAGGTACACACACCCAAATAAAGCGTTCGAAAATTTGTTTACGCCTTGTTTCTTTTCTGTCGTTATAAAAAGGATTCAATTTTAAAAATACACACACTGGTGTAAAACAGAAAGTCATGTTCACGCTTCCGAAAGATGGAAAGCAAATGGTAAACTTTACACTTACATATATGTTAACTCTAATCAATACATATCAGGGCGCTGGCTCTTTTAAAGTTTTCGCTAATTTATTCGCCAAATTCAATTTTTTATCGTCAAATTCAATTTTTTTATCGCTAATACAAAAAGGTAAACGCCGAAGCTCTTTTTCCATCGCCAAAAAAAATTTTTTTTTCTCAAATTGCGAAGATGGTGATCGGCATCGCGACCCCTGTATATTATATATAAAGCAAAGTGGGGAAAATGCCTGTCTGTCTGTCCGTCGGCGAATTGTTCAACCACTTCTAAATGACCTTGGGATCTCAAAATTGGCAGGCTGATGGATGTTACCTAGAAACTTCCGAAAACAAAAAAAATCAAGATGGCGGCTTTGGAATATTGCCTATTTGAATTTTTCCATCATTTCTACACTTAGAAAAATCCGAAAACAAGACCAAAAAAAAAAAAAAAAAATGGCGGCTTTGGAAGATTGTTTGAATTTATCATACACGAGACCAACGAAGAAAAGAAAAAGCTTAATATTATTAATGGAAGGGAAATCGGAACAAGCTGATTCAAAACAAAATAAAATGGCTTTAAAAGACATTGCTTCAAACAGCGTTTTTTTTTCTTGTTCAAGTTTCCTCCTGCAAGCAAGCCTTGCTTTCTTCCCAGCAAGTTCCACAACCATAATTGTCTTTTGTTGACTCCAGATGCACAGCCCTGATTGATTAATTTTTCTTTCTGCTGATATCTTTCCATTCCCATTTCTTCATTGTCACTTCTCCTTTTTTTTCTTTTTATTATTCTCTCAGATGCCAATAATTTTATCTATCATGCTGAAAGAACTTTCAGCCTGAAGACCATGAATGTATGATATCAAAGCTTCCACTATTTTGGATAAATGGTATTTTTTTTCTGTTTTTTTTTTTTTTATTGGAGGTTTAACGACCACCGTGAGCAACTCAATGGGCTATAAGCAGTCGCCCGTCCCTAATTTAGGGTCACTGGTTCCAAGGAAGGGAGAGAGCCAGTGCCGTAAGAAAAACACAACATCCATGCCTCACCGGGATTCGAACCCAGACCCCTTCGGACGAATGATCAGAGGCCAACGCCTTAGAACACTGCGCCACCGGGGCGGCGGAAAAATGGTGTAACTGTGAGAATATGAATATTTTTTAACACCATGCAACAATTTTTGAAAATCTTCCAATTCGTCACTTCCGTTTTTGGAAATTTTCCCATACTTTATCAGGCTTTATTAAATGTAAAAACATTTATGGGGTGTGGTGAGGAATAAGTAACGTTTAAGAACAACACACAATAAGGGTAACGCCATAATGGAAAAAAAGAAATTACGAGAGAAATCTTCGCTCCGTCCAACTTCTGTTTTCGAAAATCTCTCCCTCTCCCAATTTTTAAGTTGAAATACAGATATTTGTGGAATAAAAAGCAACAATACTGGGGAAAAGGAACACAGAGAGAGAGAGAGAGAGAGAGAGAGAGAGAGAGAGAGAGAGAGTTTACGGGGGAAATTTTCACTTCATCTATTCATCTAACTTCTGTTTTCGAAAGTTTTGAAAGCCTGAAAACGGGAAACGAACTCCCAACACTACCATGAATAATTCCCCAAAAATTTCGGTTTAGTTGTGCACCGATCTTGAGAATAACCCAAATGATAACAAATAACGCGGTATTTCGCGAATCCACGGAAGAATCTTATTCCCGAAGATTACAGGGAAATCTTCGCACCATTTTAACTTTCGTTTTTGGAAATTGTTGCCTACAGTTTCAGGCTGGATTACAAACATTTATGCGATAAAATGATATTTAACAACTAGTTAGATTCATCGCAAGGAAAAAGAAATTACGATTACGGAAAACAAAACAAAAAAAACGTTCATTCCGTTTAACTTCTATTTTCGAAAGTTGTGATAGACAAAATACAGTCCCCAGACGGAAAACAACCCCACCAACCTACCCAACCCCAGTTTTGCATCGATCTCAAGCTTGCCCCAAATTATGATGGCAAAAAAAAAAAAAAAAAAAAATTACAGGGAGATAGGAATTCCGTGAATCTGCGGAAGAATCTCATGTATGAATTACTTTGGTTTAAATTTCTTTTCCCTTTCTTTAATTTGTTGGCGTGGCGTGGTTATTATTAAATACTGAAGTGGACGCCAACTGATCAGAAGGATCGTTGTTTGTAGGTTCCGTCACTGGAGCAGGGAAGCAATTAAATAAGTTGATAAACAAAATGGATGTAATGACAGATGATTTCGTCCAATCATCTGTCCAGTGACGGAACCTACAAACAAGATTGGGGAGAGGGGGGGGGGAGGTGTTGGCAATTCAAAATAAATAGTATAGATTTCCAGCGGAAGATGGATATTTCGGGTGGCTTTTTCGATGTAATTAATACCCGCTGAAATTTCTTCTCATGCACCCAGTGGAAAAGCGTTCCTCCCTGCCTTGTGCCCGAGAAAAATCCTTCGTGACTCTCTGAAACCTTGTACAAGACTCCTCGTTTATGACCACTCTGTATTTCTTCCTTTCACTCTCTGCCGCTCGAAGGGAGATGCTCCTGACGTAAGAAGTTGACTCTTAATTGCTTACTCGAAATGTCCCTGATGGCGAGCACTCTCTAGCAATAGTGTCCTCCAACGACGCGGGAAATATAAAAAGGGGGTGTCCTTTTTTTTTTTTTTCGTGAGTGGTGGCCCGCGGGTGGCCTAGTGGTCAACGTTCGTGATTGCCACGGAGAAGACATTGGGTTCGATCCCAGGCAGGTACGAACGCTCGAACCACTACATATCCGCCGTGCGTCGGATGGGCACGTTAAGCCGTCGGGCCCCGGGTACTGGCCCCCGGTAATAAATAAGGGCGTCTTCCTCCCCCTTTCTACCTCGCTTCCGTTTCACTTTCCTAACGGGCACTCTAGCCCAAATCTCCTAGCTTCCTATTTCTAAGGGTTGTTTAAGACCTGGGGTCAGACACTCCCTTCCTAAAATCCTCTACACATGATCTGATCTGATCTTTCGTGGGTGGTCCCTCGGTCCATGAAAGAACGACCCCAGGTATTTGTTGAGCACCTTAATTTAACTGAAGGCGAATTTTTTGCTGCTGTTCGCGCACAGAAAAACTAAAGTCACTATTTAACTATATTTTAAATACTTCCATATAACAAATTTTATGTTCAAAAAGTAATTTTATAGATTCTCCGTGAGGAGAACTTTGAAAAAGAAAATCTCACCTCGAATTTCTCGATATTTCCAGAGAAAGCGTCAGAAGGAATGGCGAAGTTGAACACTTTGCCGGCTACGGCGTTCGTGTCGGGAACGCCCCAGTACCTTCTGACTTCGCCTCCCGTTTGCTGGGGTTCTACAGAAGGCAGATTCTTATCCAAATCGTGCAATAGTTCGTTAACATAGTTCGTTCCGTCATCTTCGTCGGTTGTGGAGGCCACTCCTGCAACGACTGATACTTGTCCACGGAATGGGGCCGCTAGAAGCACAACCACGCACAACGCACACCACAGCGAGTGATCCCGGGAAATCATCTCGCGGTACTTGACTTCCCCTTCTGCCGTCGATTCCCACTATTTCTCACGGCCCCTGTCGCTGCTCGTTTCACGCTAAATGAGATCGATGGGCTACATTGGGTGGTCAGCGTTAACTATGAGCAGTCACCTGGTTTACAACGGCTATTCTCATCCGTCACGTAGTTAGATTACCTGGAAAATAGAACGCAGATTCAATACAACAAATGCATCACAATTCTAAATGCAGTCAAAGTCATGTGTTTAAAGCAGAGAACAAATTAACTTCAAAAAAATATTATACTTTGAACTCAAAACACTTAAAAAGAAGTATAGTCTTGAAACGGGATTCGAGCCAGCGCCTCCCATTTCCATTCGAGAAAAATATCCAAAACATACGTATGACATCTCGAAAGTAAATTTTCAGCTGCAGTGAAATGGGATATGGGGTGACTAAAACACAGCTCGTGTGAAAGAGCACAATGTAAAACAACATGGCGCCATACTTAGGCCTAAAACCGGTTTTTGGTCTGCTACGGGTAGAAAATACGACGGTATCGGTCCGACCTTCATCATATCTCCCAACGCGATTTTCGTGTTATGATTCACTATGATTTAAAAGGTAAAAAATGTTGAAGAGCAGAACATATTATTAAACTGATGTCAAAAACTTCCGAGGGCTATGGTCCTTCACGAGCAACAGTTGGAAATTGGTTTCATGAATTTGGCAGGAGTCGAAATTTACTGGAACACTATATAGCCTTGACCCGGTTGCTGTAATGCCTTAAAAACGTAGATGCTGTGCGGAAACTAATAAAAAGGATACTGATATCAGAATTTCTCAAATAGAGGTATCTCTCAACGTCGGGTGAATGGCAGTGCAAACGATCGTGCACGATTCTTTGTGCGTCAGCAAATGATGCGCTGGATGAGCGCTTCATTCACTAACGGACGAACAAAAGTCTAGTCGCGTTAAATGATGCCTTCCCATGATCGCCAAGTTCAAGGTCGGACGAAACAGAGACACAACACCGTGACTTGTGGCGAATCGTTGACACACGGCTACGACCAGTAAACGAAACAGCAATTGAGGGTCTGGTCTGGTGCTTCCAAAGTCATGAACCGCCAAGGAAAGTTCGAAGAAACCAAAGTGTAGGGAAAGAAAATGGTTGCATCGTTCTTCTCTAAAACAAAGGGACACGTGGTGACAGCTGCCCTTCAAAATAAACGAACTGTCAACGAGGAACGGTATTCCTCCCACTGTTTTCCAAAGGTCACCCCAGAGTGGCATAAAAAAGCACCGCAGACCGAAGAAGGAACATGCAGAATGACAACACGACTGCCCACACTGCAGCCAAAACAGAAGATTTCGTGGCCATGAAAGAAGTGCGTGTATTGTCTCATCCAGCTTATTCTTCTGTCTTGGCAGTGAGCGACTTCTGTTTCGGAAAGCCAAGGGAACATGCTCCGGGGAAGTCATTTTCACCCGTCGTATCTGTGTATTTGGCGGAACCTGACAGCAACAGACTTGGGAAGAGAGATTTTCAAACCGCTCTGGATGGATGTAGAAAAGCATAAATGTTAATGGAGATCATTTTGAAGAACTCAAATGGTGTGCCTTTTCATTGTCTCCCATATAGGTATTACTAATTACTTTTGGCATGTCATAATCAGTGCGTTTCCAGGAAAATTAAATACACGAAGCTGAACTGTCAGATGACAGAGGTCACTATCTATAGAGGAGGTCTAGGTCTATGTGAACGTACTAGAGAATCGTCGAATCTGATATGCAAACGTGCACATCATCCACGATGTTCTGAAGTTAAAGTGTAAGGGCTGTGGAAGCAAATTTTGTTTTTTTCGTGGTATTCAAATTAAATAAGCTGGTCTAAAATATAACAACGGTGGACGATTGCTACGAACTCAGGCGACGCATGCATGTTTTGCTTGTCTGACGCACTGGTCTCAAACTCGCAGCCCGCGGGCCACATCTGGCCCGGTGCCAACTGTTTTGCATGAATGATTACAAAATAAAAATAAATCACCTTTTTTTCCAAGTACATTATAATATATTAAATATAATATAAACATAGTAATGTTTGGCAAAGCCATCTGCTTTATAAGTAACTAGCGGAGATACCCGGCGTTGCCCGGGATAGACAAAGTTTGTTTTCAAATAACAATATAAATCGCACTATAAAAAAAAATCTTACCATGATGAACAACGCTGAGTTTTTATGAAATTGTTAGCATTTTTACCCCTCTTTCACTGTGGGCATTGGCGTTTTTCATTGTCTCCCAACGTTTCTGAAATGCAATGCAGCGAATAACCTCGCCTTTGGACGATTATGTCACGTTGATGGAATTCTTGACCTGCTATAACGATTGCAACTTCGTTTATTTGAAGAGCGTTTAAGCGACGTTCGTGTTCACCCAATGGTCTTTTATCAGCTCTGATAAGTAGCTGATATTCATCCGTCGACATGCGTTCTAGTGCTGTTTTGAATGTGTTAATAAGGTGGTTGTGTTGATGAAGCATCCGCTGTACGTTCAACACAATATCACGTCTCACGCCGGGTATGTAATCACATCGTTGATCCGCTTCCAGTTGCTTATCCCCCATGAAGTAAATTTGTAAAAACTTCGGGGGGTTTGATCAGTGCAGAGCAGCTTAGATCCTGACCTTGCACTTTAAAAGTTGTTGCAAAGCCGCTTTCTTTAACTACACATGTGGCACCAAACGATGTAATTTGAAAACATGTATCTTCTTATGTTGTGTAGGAAATGCTTTGATTCTGAAGTACTTCCAGTCATATAAGAAAGAATTTCATGTGGTGGTGATTCAATAGTTGGAAGTTTAACTTTTCCATTCCTGCAGCACATTCCAGGAGGCTTCGTTTTAAACTTCTTGGCGTGGCAGTAACTACATATTCGGTCCATTCTTCCATTAATAACATTCGGATGCTGATCATAGTGGAAACCTTCCAGCAAGAAATTGGAATGTCTTGACACCCTTGATGTAGCGTTTCGTTTCTTCTGCTTTTGAATTCGATACTCGTGCTGTTCCAAGGTCTCTGTAGCCCTTGATGTACTGGTTGTTTCCCGCATTTCTTCAAGTCGGATCTCACGCTGTTTCAAGGTCTCTGCCGCCCTAGATACACTGGCTCTTTCCCACTGATCCATAAGTCTTCGATCACGTTGTTCGGTTGTCTCACTCTCTCGAAGTAATTTTACTTTCTTTTCTTTCGCCTGAACTTGTCCGATGGGTTTGCGGTTGTTGTTTTTTTTTGTTTTCTGGAGGCATTTCACCACACTCGATGAAAATTTTATTATAAAAATCACAATTTATAATGGCCGTTCTGAGCCCTAAAAACTCGAAATAGCAAACATGCAGAATAATGCCCTTCCTGCACTCCGCATTCAGCTTTCTAGAGTGTAGATATACAACCTGATCAAACCCAACGTGAAAGAAAGTAGTTCACGATAAAATACGGAATTTGTTTTACTAATCTCGAAAACTAAACCGACTCGGACAATTCTTTCACCGTTGGGAAGCTTTCCGGAGGACATAGGCTAGTTCGTTTATTTATTATTATTATTATTTATTATTATTTTTTGTTGTACTACAGAATATCATCGCTTTCAAGTAGTTTCCAATTTCCCATGTATCGTTCCGCTTTGTTTACATACAACCTAATCACACCCAACGTGAAAGAAAGTAATTCACGATAATATACGGAATTTTTTTTACTAATCTCGAAAACTAAACCCATTCGGATAATTCTTTGACCGTTGGGAAGCTTACTTCTTTCCGGTGGACATAGGCTATTTCTTTTATCTATACAAATACCAATACTAATCTTGTATTTAAATTTTATGTATGAAGAATACCGTCTGTTTTAACTTCAACTTAACCTTGATGCTATTTGAGAGGACGACGCCTATTGGTGGGAATCTGTAGCTCCCCCACCCCCATATTTGAGACTCCTGCGCCAATTGTTGGGAGTCTAATAATGAAACCTAATCCTTACAAAGAAAATGCCATGGTAACATAAAAAAAATACTTATGGCAATATGTTCCGCCGGTGCGTTGTGTTTTCAAAAATCGGACTCTTCCCCGTATGACTCAACCGCGGAAGCTTGCGAGGAGTGAGGCGTCACCTGACGACCGTTGCTCTGACGCGCGGAGTAATACCGCAGCAGCAGACTTGAACCCCAGTCTACAGAGGGCCCCGTAAAAAAACATTTGACCCCCTTAGGGATGGAATTTCTAAAAATCGTCCCGCCTGTATTTTAATCTGGGTGATAAAAGAGTATGTATGGCAATTTTGGTGCAAATCCATCAAACCGTTTAGGAACGCATGCGGAACAAACATACAAACTTTCATTTTTATATATAGAGAGACAAGTTTATTTACGAAGAATATAACTGTATGGCGGTTTGATTGTTTCAAAGACATGGAAATTATTTTCAATATATTCAAGTTTCCATTTTCCTCTAATGCTGACAACGCACTTGAAGAATATCAGCGTGAATTAGTAGACTTTCAGTGCGATTCTTTCTTAAAAGAAAAATTCAACAGCTGCAGTCTAACATAGTTTTACCAGTTAGTTTCAAAGGACAAGTACGTAAGCATTCATAACCTAGCTGCCTGAGTTTTGTCTATGTTCGGAACAACATGCTCACGTGAACAGTTGTTTTCGAGAATGAACCTAGTAAAATGTCTTGAAAGGAATAGGTTAAGTGACGGTCCCTGATACTCACTTTTAAAAGTAGCATGTTCAAAGGACATTATTTCAAATATGGATAAGTTTAATGACAGAGAAGCGAGCCCAAGTTTCTGGTCAGACCATGTCATATTTTCCGCACCGTGTACCGTACTCAGTTGGTAAAACGTGACTATTTTAAGATTTAAGTGAAAAATACGTAATTGTTTCGTGAAAGTGATTGTTTTCAGTGATTGACGATGTACTTGTTTTTACTATTTACCGATAATGGGAAACATAGGCGCTGACTTGAAAAATTATTGGGGGTTCCGAAAATTTTTAATCGAATTACCCATGCAATTTTCAAAGTGTTTAAGTCTAATTTAAATTTCATTCAGTCAGATTATCTGGCACAATAAGACTCCTGAAATGCTAAAATGAAGCAAACTATAGTTAATTACAGAATTTTTTTCTCTAGATAATTATTTATTTCATTTATTTTGTTTTCATAGGCGCGACATTATTATATACAATACACAGATACTGTGTGAATTTGCGACTCAATTGTCTTATAAAAGTAACAAAAACATGTAAAATTTATTTTAAGGTTTTTTTGGTTTTTTTTTTACCAATTTTAAAAACGCCAATATTTTTTTCTTCAAATGATTTCTGAGTTAAAATAGGATGTGAGAAGGGAGAGGACATGGCATCAGCCTGCGTTTTCCGTTGGCTCCACTTCGTATCAGCTGAGAATATCCAGCATGCCCAACTTGGGCTGCTTCTGTACTTTTCTATGGGGAAATCGTTGACTTTGAAGAGGTTTTAGAGGCACTTGTGCAGCATGTACAGTCAGGAAAAAATTAGACCGAAATATACATGCACATAACTAAAAATTTTGCAAAAAGTTGCAGAAATACTGTTTAGTATTTTCTAAAACAATTAAACAAAATTATGTTTCGTCGAGCGGAAGTGCATGTTGCGTATTAACCAATTACGGCCTTGCCAAAGCTGTGTGAGCCTTGTTGACCTTCAGGGATGATGCAGAGAGTAAGAGACGGACGCTGTCAACCTGTGCTCCAGAACAGGTCTTCAGTATGTGACGTCACGTCACTGAACCCTCCCCACCCGGAGGGCACAAGAAACCAAATGACCAGATTTGGTTTCACCAGCGGCTGCTGATGTCATCTCCTCTTTCTTCTAACTTCTTTGGTCCCTGACTGTACAAAGATAAGGTGGGCCAACTGACTGTACAACATATTTACGCCTTTATCACTATGAACTCGAATAGGTTCTCGTCTCCAAATGTAGAGCTAGACTTTTCTATTTTGTGGGAAACCAAAGGAGGCAGTTTTAAATGCTCTTAAACAACGGTACTTGAGGTATTGTCTGTCGCGTCAAATTTGGTGAGGGCGAGCAAACACTGATTCTGTTTTGAGGCACAACACACAGTCTGAGGGGTAAATTTCTAAACACACTTTCTATATACATATATGTAGTAAACGGGGAATGATAATAAAAAACTTGAAGAACTGATAACGAAAAATAAAATGTATGCATATATGCGTACGTGTATTTTTCTCACGAAAAGCGCGCAAAAATATTAGGGGAACCCACAACAAAATCATTTGGGGTTCAAAAAGTGTCTCGAACCCACGAAGTCGGCGCCTATGATTGGAAATAATATTCCACTCTACTGCCAAGCCATTGGTGTAGTTTTGCAAAGTTTATATTTATTCATAAGAAATTTATTAATATTCATGCGGCCCCCTACGTTCCTCCAAAACTGGAACGTGGTCTGAGTTTGAGACCACTGGTCTAACGGCAACCAGTGTTTGCAAATAAAGATCGCCTTCCCTGAAACCAGTTGTTGCAAATAAGGATAGGGAGATAGCTTATCGCCCATCCAGTTGCTCAAAATGTTCGGATTTATGCTTATTCACTTACCAATTCACGATTTACATTTAGTTACCGAGAACATGTATTTTGAATTTGGCATGGGTTTAAATGGATAATCTTTGGTGCATCTGCGCCACAACGTAAGTTTCGCACTGACCATTTAAATCAGTGGAATTGAATTGTTTCATAATCATGACATAATTATTAACAATTACTTTACAGAAGTAACTAGCCGAACGAAGTTTCATATTTCAAAAGGCCTAATACGATGGTCCATTGATCATTTTGAGCAATTAATTCAACATATGTACGGAATAAAGAGAAATGTTGTAGTGGTTGCACGAGAATTCGCTACACGGAGAATCCTCCGAAAATTATTACGGGCAATCATCCCCTGAAAGATTAATTTGCTCACATGGCGCAAACCGATCATTACACTAGAAATTGGTAATTAATAGGAGACAAAATTCACGATGTTCCTCTCACATCCACACACAGCCGGTTGTCGGGAACAAGAACATCATTGTATGTTTACTCATTTTTCACTCCGTAAAATGTTTTTAATATAAGACAACGAGGAGCTTACAAAAAAGAAAATCGGTCTAACATTAGCAATTTTTTTTTTAATTGAGAGTGGTTATTACAGATCCTGAAATTCACAACTGCCTCCTCACGACTCAAGGTTTTTACGCCACGCAAAGAATTCGCCAAATAAAAAAAAAAAAAATTACAGAAAGAAACGATAACGGAAATACCATTCCCTAACCGGGAGCCTGTAGTCATTAGTGGTCAGAAGAAATTCAATTCCCGGAGAACAGTTTATTTATCGCCACACATTAGCAGTGCCAGATATCGTGCTAAGAACATCGGCGGATTATTTCGAGACGCGGCTCGTTCTTAAACGAGTTATCTCCGGCAAGGATGCAGGAAGCCGCCGCTATTTTGACTACAGCGCATGAACTAATTATTTATTTCCACTACTTTTACTGTTTATTTATCTACAGTTTCGCATGGAAACATCGCAAAGTACGTCCATACGGGAAATCATTCCGTACCAAGCTGTTGTATTTTTTTTTTTTAACGCGAATTCGCTCGTTTGTTCAGACATATTTGCAAAAGTTTAAGACCACCTGTCAATTTATTAAAAATTAAGATTTTCAAAGAAATAGCCTTAAGGGGTGGGCCAACGGTGCCGGTGCCCAGGGTTCCCTCCTGAACTCCCCCCCCCCCCAACGTCCCAAGAGTTTTGTGGGTTTACAAAAAAGTCAAACTCTTTGACCACTCACCAGCAGGATTTTTTTTTATTTAAAGAAAAGAAGAAACACCAATCCAGAAAGTTGGAAGTTCTGCCTTTTTTTTAAAATATGCGCGTAGCTTCGATTTCTCGAGGAGGCAGCAGGAAAGTTAGGTGTTAGGATAGATCTTTTATGACAAAATAAGAAACAAAGAAAGCCGACATTTGCGTTGTTCACACGAAGAAGAGCACGAATGCTATCACAGGGTTTTTTTCACCTGGGCTACTTATACATTTTTTCAATCGGGAAACGGCGCTGGCTGGTTTCTTCCTTTCTTTTGTTTTAATTTAATTTTTGTTGAATAATTTCTAGAATGGGGAAGAAACATTATATCTTTCAGCACTCATTTTCTTGTAATTTGCTAAGCAACAAAATGTGAGTGCATTTGGTACACTTCATGGAGTTCTACAATTTTTGTCATGTACCATTTTTCATTCCAGTGGTATTTAAAAAGTTACTGGGTATTGAATATTTCTTTTCACAGGAATAACATGGTGATGGTGGTGTATATAATAATTCTCATACGTTGTATATATATCCATATGTTGTATATAATGTAATAATGCCATATGTGAATAAAAATAATAACCACACATTGTAATAATACCATATGTTGTATACACTACGTGGCCACTTTATTATGACCACCCCTCAGTACTTCGTTGGGCCACCTTTTGCCTTTAATACTGCGTCGATTCTTCGTGGCATGGACTCCACGAGATGTTGATAGGTGGTTTGTGGAATCTGAGACCATGCTTGATGAATAGCATTTTCCAGGAGTGTGAGATTGCAGGGTTGTGGATCCAGCTGTCTGATGGATCGTTCAACTTCATCCCACAAATTCTCAATGGGGTTGAGATTGTGGGGGCCACCTAAGCAAAGTAAACTCACCGGCATGTTCTTGAAACCAATCCTCTACGATACGAGCACTATGGCAGGACGCATTATCTTGTTGAAAGTAGCCATCGCCATTGGGATAAACCATCCACATGACAGGATGCACTTGGTCCGCAACGATGTTTAGATATGATGTGCCAGTCACACGTTGATCAACACGAATTAAAAGGCCCAAAGCATGCCAGGAAAACATTCCCCAAACTATAACGTTGCCTCCACTAGCTTGAAGGGTTGTAGCAATGCATTTGGGGTCCATGCTTTCGTGCTGTTTCCGCCAAATTCTCACTCGGCCATCGGCATGGTGCAACTGAAAACGTGATTCATCGGACCACATAATTTTTTCCCAATTATTGACTGTCCAATCCTTGTGCTCGTGTGGGAACTGGAGACGTTTTCTCTTGTTAACTGCAGACAGCAAAGGTGTTCGAACAGGCCTTCGGCTGCCATATCCCATCCGATGCAGTGTATGGCGAACAGTGCGTGCAGAGATCATTTGAGGGAGATCTTTGATTAAGATGGCCTGTAATTTGCTGCACTATTGCCCTACTGTTGTCTGTTACCAGTCTGGACACTCTCCATTCCGCCAGAGCAGTCACTAGTCGATGACGACCACACGTTGCACGTAGAGACCCAGTTTTTTGGCTGACAGTCCAGTCTTTAAACACTTTAACAACAGCTGCGCTGAAACATTTCACGAATGCGGCGGTTTCGGTGATACTCGCTCCATGGCTCCGAGCTCCTACAATCACCTCACGTTGAAAGTCCGTCAAATCGCATTTTTTACCCATCTCGTCACCTAAAAATCACTTCTACTACTGTCGCAAGCACTATGCGTTCCCTTTTTATACTAGCCTCGCCCCCTGGCGGCAACAGCATGCAGCCATAGCTCATTTGCTTAAAACTGTCAGGTGCTCATAATAAAGTGGCCACTCAGTGTATAGTCTGTATATAGAAGATTAAGGAACTCGAAAAGTATGACCGCCCAGGGCCCCCAAAAGTGTTAAGACGGCACTGGAAACAGCTATAACTAGTAAGAGATATTTGAAAAAATGACACCACAGATGAATACCCAGGGCCGAATTGAGGCTTTAGTGGGCCCTTAGGCTAAGTCATTTGAGTGGGCCCTCAAAAATTATGACGGGAATCATTATGAAGTCCGTTAAAACACGAAACTTCAGCAATATGCTTGTGATAAATAATACGTTGTGCATTCTTCAAACTAATGAATTATCTGCAGAGTTTTCATAAGACACTGTATTTTCCATTATTATCAAAAGAACATGAGTTAAAAGCTTAAGATTCCTAGATATTGTCTCGGATTTGCTAATGATTTAGCATTGTACATTTTTCTTAGTGCATCTTTTTTGTAATGCAATGTGAAGCCACAGGAGACTTCGACCATTAACCGCTCCAATGCAAATTGGGAGGTGCGGGTGGATAGTAGTGAAAAAGCTGAAACTGTCTCGTCGACCACGCTGTACACGGCGACATGAAACCTTTACCTTTGGTGAGTCAATGACTTGAAATCTGTTCGTCTTCCAGCCTCTCTTTCTGACCAAGTGGAGAGACAAAAATAATGTCATCACATGGGGTTCTTTTCCTTGGACGTCCACTTCTCCTTCGGTCGCTAAATTCACCTGTATCTCGATATTTCATGATAGTATTATGAATAGAAGTCTTGCTCACATTCACCTTTCTGCTTCTAAATGTCACGTTCGGAGTATCCTTCATGATATAAGGTCACTACTTGTGACCTGTATTTTATAAATCTCTCTTTCTCTGTCTGTCTGTCTGTCTGTCTCTCTCTCTCTCTCTCTCTCTCTCTGTCTCTCTCTATCTATCTATCTATTTATTATTTGCCAAGGCATGCCTACTGGGCCCTCGGTCATGGTGGGCCGCTAAGCTATAGCCCCTATAAACCTTGCCTTAATCCGGCCCTGTGAATACTTATCTTTAGAACAACACAAAAGCCGAAATTAATACTTTGTGTGGCCACCTTTTTTTTTTTTTTTTTTTTTTATAACAGAAAGAATACGATGTGGCATACTCTCAATGAGGGATTTGCAGCATATAGTCACTTGAAATGTCTTCGCACCATAAGTACTTTATCGCGTCAATCAAAGCTTGGGAATTCGTTGGCTGTTTTTCTGCTACCTTGTCTTTTAAAATGGTCCACAAATTTTCGATGGGGTGGAAGTCAGGACTATTACCGGGCCAGTCAAGCACAGTTATGTTTTTCCTCTGCAGGTAGTCCTTTACTGTCTTTGATCTGTGGCATGGAGCACCATCATGCATAAAGATTGTGCATCTGTGCACTTGCATATGAGTTAACAGCTTCTCACGTAACATTTCCACATAAAAAGAACCAGTCATGGTAGTGCCTGTTGGAAAAAAGGATAATGAAGCAGTACCGCATGCTGACATAGTACCCCATATCATCTGACTAGGCGGATGTCTCACGGTGCTAATGGTGTGTTTTTCATCAAACCTTTTGCTTTTTGGTCGTCGAACATGTGCTTTACGTGATTCAAACTGACGCAAATTTGATTCATCCAAACAAAGAACTTGGCTGCAGTCCACGATTGATGACGCTTTTTTTTTCATGACGTAGGTTAGTCTACGTTTATGTGCAGGTTTATAAGACTTCAATCCAAAATTTTTGCTAACACGTCGGGAAACAGTGCTCATACTAATATCAGACCCTTTTGAATGCAGCCTTGATTTTCTTGAACGATTTCCTCGGAGAACGCCTTATGGTACTGTCATCACATGGGGTTGTTTTCCTTGGAAGTCCACTTCTCTTTCGGTCGCTAAATTCACCTGTATCTCGATATTTCATGATCGTATTATGAATAGCAGTCTGGCTCACATTCACCTTTCTGCTTATGTCACGTTTGGAGTACCCTTCATGATATAAAGTCACTATTTGTGCCCTTTGAGTAACACTTAATGAAGTTTTTTTTTTTTTTACCCATTTTTCGTTAAATAGAAAATACGAACAAAGCCTCTTAGCACGAAAACCAGAAGCAAACTGACGCTCACACGCTTCCCCCTAACTCTATCAACAGCTGCCGCTGTAGGATGATGCAATACAGACAAGAAGTTGAGTAATACAGACAGTAGCTGACGCAATCGGCAGAAATCTATAATAATACCAACAGGTGGTCTTAAACTTTTGCAAATGACTACACATTTAAAGCGGTGATTTGTAAACATTTCTATTTGTTTTCACTGACCGGTTGTCAACTAACCGTATCTTTATCCTTAGAAGACAGAAAGGGCACAAAGAGTAGATGTTCATGCCGTGTCACGGCTCGCTAATAGAGAGGAGTGTCAATCTCACTCCTCCCTATTAGCGAGTTACTCCTATCCTAAATGCCACGACAAAGTTTTTAAACGCACCCCACACCCACACACAAGCATTTGGCACTTTTTCTAAGACGGTGGTTCCAATCTACACCTACACACAGCAGCGAGAAATTATGGTGCCAACCAGGCACGTATCCATGATTATTTTTATTAATTGGGAGATGTTCTGAATCCGAGTAAAAACTAAGAATTTATATATAGGATATGTAGGTGGGGCAAGTTGTATTGGCCATATGCTGTATTGACCTGCCGCAGATATAATAGGAATAACCGAGTGAATAGGACACTTTTGTGGAAGGTATTGAATGAATATGGTGTTACTGGGAATCTACTTAATAGTGTAAAAGCCATGTATGCTGGTAGTAGAGCTTGTGTACGAGTGAATGGTGTTTTATCAAAATGGTTTTCCATTGGTGCAGGAGTTAGACAAGGGTGTGTAATGTCACCATGGCTGTTTAATATATTTATGGACGCATGCATGCGTGAGGCCTAAATAGATAATAGTGGTTTATGTCTTGGTGATATCCGTGTGTGCAGATTGCTGTATGCTGATGACACTGTCCTGTTGGCAGAGAGCAAAAGTGAGTTGCAGAGTATGTTGACTCGGATGCACGAAGTTTGCATGAAATTTAAACTGAGTATAAATAAGGGAAAAACCAAAGTTATGGTGTTTGAGAGAGGAATGGGTAGCACTGAATGTAATGTAAGTATAAGTGGCACTGTGATTGACCAGGTGAGTGAGTTTGTGTATTTAGGAAGCATGTTTGACAGAGAGAAAAATTGGATGGTGAAATCAGTAGGCGAGTGAATTCTTCTTTGAAAGTAATAGCTGCTCTGGGAGGTTTTCACAGGAATAATGGGTTCTCTAGAGAGTCCCGCATGGCTGTGTATGAAACAGTAATTGTTCCTACTCTGATGTATGGCAGTGAAACCTGGGTACTGCAGAAGAAGCATAGGAATCGTTTGTGTGCTGGAGAAATGCGTTACTTACGTGGGGTTTGTGGCAAGACACGATCTGATTGTGTGAGGAATGAAGATGTATTGCAGATGTGTGATGTAAAGCAAAATGTTGTTAGCAAGGTGGAGACCAATATGCTTCGGTGGTTTGGCCATGTTGAAAGAAGGAGTGATGAAATGCTTACTAAGAAAATATTTTCAACCCAAGTGGCAGGAAGGAAGGGCAGAGGAAGGCCAAGGAAGACATGGGTGGATCAGATTCAGGAGTGTCTGCATGAGAAAAAGATTATGAGTATGAAGTATAAAAGATCTCGTGTAAGGCGTGTAATGGATATCAGTGAAGCACGAGCTGTATGTCAAGATCGCTGTAAATGGCGAAGTTTGATACGACAACAATAAGTAAAAATATCTGGAAGTTTGTATTTCTTTTTGGAGCTAACCTCTGAATCTCAGAGAACAGCTTAGTGATATGTATGTATGTACTAGGAATAAATGAAAAGACCAAATGCGAAATTTATAGAAATATATTCAACTGCCTATTTTTAAATTCCACAGAAACTTGTCTTGAAAATAATTCATAAACAAACCGTTCTATATTTATTCGTTAATTTTATTAGACTACTTAAGAAGTTCGTTACTGCCTTTAATACGTAGGTAGCCGTTGGCCCAGGCATGGATTCTGGGTAGGACACGTGCGGATGGCTCACGTGTTCCGGTGCCTCTACCCAGTTACAAATTTGTTTATCACTTCCAATAAAATAATTTTGTGGACAATTATTTTAAAAATCCACATTTTTTGTTATTGTTGGGTAATTTTTGGGGGTGTCCGAACCCCCTGGATACGTGCCTGGTACCAACCCTAGTGTACCACTGGTCAGAGAAGACAGCTTCTGATAAATTGTCCAAGTACGGTCCGGGTTCGAGTCGCAAAAACATGATTATATTATATTTAATGACCTACGCAACTCAAATTCTGGAACATTGTTCTTTAAACCTTATCACTGTTGCATGGTACGAAACGCAAAATCATAGTCTAAACAATGATATTAAAAAAGTTGCATTCCGTAACAGTTTTATGATACATAGCAAATGCTGGAATTGAAATCTCTGTCAAGCTTACCCAAAAATGAAAGTGAAATTCGCGCTAAGGAATATGGTTACATTGAGCAGCATAAGGGAACTCCATTTTGATCCTAAAATATACTTTTTTGTGTGTGTGTCCTCGAAGAAGGTACTACAGGACATATTTTGTAGGATCAAACAGGGTTAGCGTAGGCTCACAAATTTTAATGAATAACAATGAGGCCACTGCTGTGATAGAAAGAGGAGACCTACATCGGATGATTATTAAATTTTTCTGCGAAAACCCCCTTCGTATTCTCTAGAAGATGCAGCAATGTTTTGCAAAGTTCACTTCAGCTGTAAAAGTTGTTAGGGTTTTTCTTTTCCTTGAAGTTGTAGGTATTCTCTAAAAATGTATGACTCTCATTAAGTTGGATTACTTCCTGACTTTTTGTTTAAGACACAGTATATTTCCCGTTAAAAAAAAAAATCAAACGCAAGGGGTTTACTTTTCCCTCCTCTCTCCCTCATACGGTAATTATATGTTGTTACAGTCTACATTTATTACGGAATATTAAAAAATTATTCCAAAACTCAAAGGTTTTTTCTTTTTTGCCTTAAAAAAAGAAAAAAAACCTTTTGAGTGTTGGAATAATTTTTTAATATTCCGTTCTGTAAATTTTAGGGGAGTCTGCCAGCAATTTAGGGGAGGTTAGAAATATTTCACTTACTGCGTTACATTAATTTCAATTTATCATTATTTATAAAAAAATTGATAAACACAGAAATATTGTTTTAAGGTATATGTACCTTAACAATATTTCTGTGCTTATGATTTTTTTAATAAATAATGATAAATTGAAATTAATGTAATTATTATTTATTAAAAACTTGATACGCACAGAAATACTGTTTTAAGGTGTTTATACTTGTCTAAGGATATATGGGGGTCGCGCTGCCGATCGCATTCTTCGCAATTTGCCAAAAAAAAAAAAAAAAAAAGAATTGTTTTGGCAATGAAATAAAGTTTGGGCGAAAATGTTGGCTATTACGTTTTTGTACTGTTGTAACACTTCGGAGAAAAAATTGAATAATTTACAAAAACTTTGGCTAAAATATTTTTTCTGTACCATTGAAAGCGGTTATGTTAATTAAAAATTATTGTGGGATTTATACTTGCATCTATGACTTTGCAGAAACCCATTTCCAACTAGGTCTTTGTGGAAGTGAGAAAATACAGAGTTTTGCTGGTCCTTGATAAAGCCAAGGCTCGGCATTCTCGACACTTTCTGCATTCTGGTTTTGCTATTAATTTATTCTTTACTCATGCCTGTTGGGAATTCAGATTTAATTTGTATTTTTTGTCCTTGTAAAATAATAATTTTTGTTTCAGTCTCTGCTTTGTAGTTTGTAATTTCTGAATATTCATCACTGCTGCGTTGCGCGTCATGATCTTCAGATTGTTTGTTGAAAAATTTGGTTTTAAATTTAAAATTTTAGGTTGTAAATTTTGTCATTAACTCTACTTATGGATATATATATATATATATATATATATATATATATATATATATATATATATATATACTTAAGAGCAAAACTGAAGACTAAGGAAAAACTTTAGAATTTAAAACGAAGGTTGCAAAATAACCTGAAGATCAAAACGCGCAACGCAGCAGTTTTGAAAATTCAGAATTCACATTCTATAAAGAAGATACCTAAGCAAAAAAATACATATATAATTTTGACTCACTGCGAAATATTTGTTGCAATTATTGTAACTTTCGTTTAAGCCATTTTCCACAAAAAAAATAATAATAATAATAATAAAATGTCAATCTTCGTCTTAACGAAGAGTTTCACAATGAGTTGGGCTAGGTACGACAAACTTGTTATTTATAATTATAAATTGAGAAATTTCTTGGTTCAGTTAGGGGCTTTGCTTTTAAATCATTTGAGGGGTCCATCTGATTAACAGTAGCTTTCTCTGATTTTTGTAACTTAAGAATTTGACCTATGTGTTAGCATGATAAACTCTACAAGTTTGTCGTAGCAGAAACCCATTTCCAGTAAAGGGGAGAGAGTGTTGCCCAGGTTGGTCCTTGACAAAGCCATGGATAGCGGTCTCTCTCTCTCTCTCTCTCTGTATATACATATACACTGCTGGCCACCCAAAATGCAGCACTAAGAAGGAAGCATCCGATTGGCCTGAAATTCGCAGAATGCGTGGCCCGCGAGAGGACATGCAAACGATTGACATTGCAAGGCATATGCAAATCATGTACGCCCGGCACGCCACCGAGAATCATTATAAGAAGGGTGCATAGAAGGCGGGGTGTAAGTAGTGGAAGTGTGTTGTGCTGCCGGACCTCTGCGTGGGAAGCTTCCTGATCCCTCGTCGCAGAATACGGCAGTCATTCCAGCACGTTTCGGAGTTCGACAGAGGACGAATAGTGGCTTATCACGACAGCGGTTTATCGTACCGAGACATCGGCGCCCGTGTGGGACGACATCCAGCCACAGTGAGGCGAGTATGGATTCGGTGGGTGCATGGGGGACGGACAGACCAACGTGAGCGATTGCCGCAGCCGCGGCACACCACCGAACGAGAGCACCGGCATGTTATGCCGGTCCTCTCGTTCACGAACGTTAGCGCAGGAATTAGGGTGTGTTGCGCAACAACCTGTGTCAGCACGTACCGTTCGACGTCGTCTGTAGGAGCGGGGACTTGTCGCACGGCGGCAGTGGGTCGTTGAACACCGCACCTGAACTACGGAATGGCACGACATTGTCTTCTCCGACGAATCCCGCTTCTGCCTGCAACACCACGATGGTCGGATCCGCGTGTGGCGGCACCGCGGCGAGAGACTGTATGACGCCTGCATTATGCATTGCATACCGGTCCGTCGCCTGGCGTTATGGTTTGGGGCGCAATTATTGGATATGACACCCGCACCACTCTGGTACGCATCGCCGGTACACTCAACAGCCACCACTACATCTCCGATGTTTTGGAGCCTGTAGTCCTCCTTTACCTGCAGGACCCGCCAGCGGCCACGTTTCAACAGGACAATGCGCGCCCGCACGTGGCATGCATCGTGCAACATTTCTTCACTGCCCACCAGGTGTCACTGCTGCCGTGGCCCGCCTGTTCTCCCGATAAGTCGCCCATCGAACACGTCTGGTTGCTGATCGGCAACCGAGTGGCCCGACAAGCACCACCCGCGGCTACGCCTGATGAACTGTGGCAACGCGTGGAAGCAGCCTGGACCGACATACCCCAAGCTCACATCCAAAGCCTCTTTCGTTCAATGGCGCGGCGTGTAGCGGCCGTTATTGCCAGCCATGGGGGCCACACGAACTATTGATGTCTGCGTGTTCCGCAAATCGCACGGGCCTGTAAGCTCAATCATTTCATCTTTGTATCTGTTGTTATGTGTGCAGTAAATCTGGTTTTGCTATCTCGTGTCCTTCTTGGTATTGCATTTTGTGTGGCCAGCAGTGTATATACTGTATATATTGGGTTGTCAGAAAATTTATGACGTATTTTGGCACCCGATAGCGGTTGGGCGGTTTTGGAAGTACTAGAGACATGCGCAGCTCTGTTTTCGCTATGGCATTCGACAGGTGCCAGTTGTAGCTGCAGTCTAAAAGGAATAGTGAGCGATTTGGTTGATTTGCGGAGATTTGACATCAAGGTGAAGATGGAAGACCAAACTGTGCATTTTCGCCATATTTTACTGTTTTACTTCCGTAAAAGGAAGAACGCGGGTCAAGCTTGTGAAAAGTTGCGTACAGTGTATGGTGATAATGCTCTACAAGAACATCAGTGCCAGCGGTGTTTCACAAAATTCCGTGCTGGTGATTTTGACCTTAACGATGCTCCTCGAAGTTGATGACTACCAAATCAAGGCATTTATCGAGTCAAACCCACGTTACACGACACAAGAGATAGCAGACACATTGCACATCCATCATTCAAGCGTTCACGACCACCTGAAGAAGTTGGGATATGTAAGCAAGCTCGATGTGTGGGTTCCTCATGAACTCAGAAAGCTCAATTGATGGCGATAAACATCTGCGATATGCTCATTAAACGTGAGCGACTGATAACTGGTGACGAAAAGTGGATTGTGTACAACAATCTGCTGCGCAAACGGTCTTGGTCCCGACCTGCTGCTTCGCCTCAAACGACATCCAAAGCAGACATTCATCAGCGGAAGGTTCTGGTCTCAGTGTGTTTTCGGAGCTCCTACCACGGAACCAAACAATCAATTCGAATGTGTACTGTCAGCAATTGGACAGTTTGAACGAATCCATCATCCAGAAAGGTCCAGAGCTCGTTCTGCAGCTCACTGAAAGATGGCATAAGGTTATCGAACAAAACGGGCATTATATCATTGATTGATCTTTGTTCTTTCCATCAATAAATGACCTTTGCAAAACATGGCTAAAATACGTCATGACTTTTCCGACAACCCAACATATATCATCATTGTCAACCATTATCAATCCACTACTGGATGAAGGTCTCCCCAAGTTTCTTCCACAACGGGCTGTCTTGTGCCAGTTTCCTCCACGTTACTCCCACATAATTTCGAATTTCATCTCCCACGTGGTCTTCTTCAGGGTCTTTTCCTGTTCCTTGGAATCCAGTCTAAAATTTAGGCTGTCCATCGATGGTCTGTCCTTCTGCCAATATGTCCAGTTCATTGCCATTTCAGGGATTTTACTCTGATCATGATGCCTTCCACTCTTGTCATTTTTCTGATCGAACAAGTTCCTCTTCTTATCACTTCTGGTTACACCAAGCATGCACCTCTCCATGCTCCTTTTAGTTGCCTGCAGTCTTTATATGTCTCTTTTAGTTAAGGTCCACGTCTCTGCACCATACGTAAGCACTGGAAAGGATGCATTGATCAAACACTTTTCTTTTAAGACATAATGGCATATTGCTCTTCAAAATTATGCTGTTTCTTCCAAAAGCTCTCCAGGCAAGTTTTATACTGCGATTAATTTCTTAATCGATGTGACCTTCACTTGATACCTGCTGTCCAAGATAAATGTAGGTATTGGTTATCTCCAGCTTTTCCCCATCAATCGATAAATCTTCATTTCTTGTAAAAGCATTGTACATCACTTTTGTCTTCTGACAGTTCATTTTTAATCCCACTTCTTTACTCTTCTTGTCTCCGATATCATCATTATCATCATCAACCATTCTCAATCCACTTCTGGATGAAGGTCTACCCAAATTTCTTCCAGAATTGTCTGTCTTGGGCCCGTCTCCTCCATGTCACTCCAGCAAACTTATGAATTTCATCCATCCATCTCCCATGGGGTCTTCTTCTGGGTCTTTTCCTGTCCCTCGGAATCCAGTCTAAAATTTCGGTTGTCCATTGGTGGTCCATTCTTCTGGCAACATGTCCAGCCCATTGCCATTTCAGTGATTTCACTCTGGTCACGATGTCGTCCACTCCTGTCTTTTTCCTTATCCACGAGTTTCTCTTCTTATCTCTCCTGGTTACACCAAGCATGCACCTCTCCATGCTTCTTTGAGTTGTCTGCAGCCTTTGTATGTCTTTTTTTAGTTAAGGTCCATGCCTCTGCTCCATACGTAAGCACTGGAAAGGATGCATTGATCAAACACTTTTCTTTTGAGACATAATGACATACTGCTCTTAAAAATTGTACTGTTTCTTCCAAAAGCTCTCCATCCAAGTTTTATACGCCGATTAATTTCTTCATCAATGTGTTCCTCACTTGATATCTGCTGCCCAAGATAAATGTGGGAATCGGTTGTCTCAAGCTTTTCTCCATCAATCGATAAATCTTCGTTTCTTGTAAAAGCATTGTACATCACTTTTGTCTTCTGAAAATTCATTTTTAATTCCACTTCTTGTCAGCAAGGTCTTGGATCATACTCTTCAGTTGTGAAGGGGTAGTTGCAAAGATGACTACGTCATCGGCAAAACGAAGATGAGTTAAGTAATCTCCATTAGTCTTTATCACTTTGTTTTCCCAGTTCAATGACTGAAAGACATTTTGCAATGGGGCGTTAAAGAGCTTGGGAGATATGGTGTCACCTTCTCTCACTCCCTTTCCAATTCTTATTTGCGGTGTATCCTCAAATATCCGAACCTTTGCACTTGCATTTTCACAGATGTTATTAATAATGCTACTTTAAGTGTGTTGTTGAAATTTTTTGTAATTTTTTTTTTCTTTTCAAAAATAGCATCTGTGCGCATTGAGTATATTTCCTAGGGGAGGCTCCCCTCCTGGGCGGAACTTTCGCCACAAAAAAGCTCTGCATACAAGAATATACAATTCCACTCTAATATGGCAGTGCTAAAAGTAAATCAAGGATTTACTGGAATCTGTTTGCAAGATCTGGTGTTTAATTTTTCATAAAGATTTGCCGAACCGACAGAAAAACAAATCGAAAGCGAAAACAAGTTTGAAAGAAAGAACAAAACAGAGAAGAAGAAAGGCTGTTCCGGCTACGATTGCTATAAGCCTCAACCGGATGTTATTTATGCTACATTGAGGGTAAATATCCCACGTTAAAGTCTTATTGCATGCGAGGAGTGGGTGGAGATGGAGGGAAGTGATGCGTGCATCGCAGACTTCTGAAGAAAAGTGCTTTTCTGTTTACGTAGCTGACGCTGGAAGACACAGTAAAATCGCATGCGAGCTACACAGTAGTATGCAGACATAACAAAAAAAAAGTACACTACTAAAACAATAAAATAAAGAAAGAACCATAGAGGGTGAATGAAAGGAAAGCAAAGGAGAAATAAATTAATTAAAAAAAAACGTGAGATAAAATGACACAGCAAAACAAGTAAAGAAAGAGAGATAAACTAGTAAAGGAAAACAGATAGGCTAAATATCCGATTACAAATCCGGGAGCTGCAATCATGACTTCTTGACACACATCTCTACTCGAAACATCAAGCTAGTAAGCCCTCAAATTCAAACTCATTTAACCATTTTAATACAAACACGGGGGAATTTTTCACCCAGAAATCACTTTAAAAGGTCCGCCAATAGGTGATAAGGCACTGAGCTACATGGCCTTCTGGATGGTCAAGTTTGTGACACGTCTTTTCACGTCAGTATTCGTCTGGGTGAAATTTCACCCATGTTAAATGTTAAATATCAGCATTTGTGGTTTTCAGTGATTATTATTATTATTATTATCATCATCATCATCATAATCTTTTCTGTATTTTTCTTTATCAAAATTCCTCTTTCGTTATCACATGTGTAACAATTTGTATATTACATAACAATAGTAAAATACATAATTTGTTACGAGTTCAACTACCATCAATCAGTTATTCGCATTACAATACATCTCGTAAAATTCAAGGATTTATCTTCAGCATAATTTGTTACGAGTTCAACTACCATCAATCAGCTAGTCGCATTACAATACATCTTTTGAAATACAAGAATTCATTTTCAGCATAATTTGTTAAGAGTTCAACCAACATCGATCAGTTATTCGCATTACAATACATCTTTTGAAATTTAAGGATTTATCTGCAGCATAATTTATTACCAATTCAACTACCATCAATTAGTTATTCGCATTACAATACATCTCTTGAAATTCAAGGATTTATTTTCAGCATAATTCGTTAAGAATTCAACCAACATCGATCAGTTATTCGCATTACAATGCATCTTTTGAAATTCAAAGATTTATCAGAATAATTTGTTACGAGTTCAATTACCATCGAACAGCTAGTCGCATTACAATATATCTTGGATTTATCTACTGATCAGCTAGTCGCATTACAATACATCAAGGATTTATCTACAGTATAATTTACCAGTTCAACTACCATCAATCAGTTATTCGTATCACAATACATCTCTGGAAATTCAAGGATTTATCTTCAGCATACTTTTTATGGCATCTTATTGAATTGATGCCACGTTGGATGGGTGCTGTACTGCGAACGAAGGAGAGACCCTACGAGGTATTAGGAAGGTGGTCATAATTCGTTGATCACTCACCAAACGCGAGGTTTCGGAGGCAAAGTGTTACTGTACATACATGAAAGTTCCTACATTCTTGATATTTGATAAATCAGTGATGATAAAAGTGAGTGTTTCCATTGATAACATTCCTTGTGAATAGTTTTCACATTGTTAACTAATCACACCATCTATACTGTAAGGATCAGTAGCGAACTCTGTGTGGGTAGGCCCTGGGATCCAGGCAACCTCCACGAGGTATCACTTAAGCCCTTCGTTCTTTGTTATTGGTGCTCATTTTTGAGTATATTTGTATTCGTTTTTAAACATATATTTTACGAATCAGGGAAAACGCATATTAATATGGCGGAGATATTTTCATCACTTCCCCATATTACTGGAGGTGTTTTCTCCGGGGTATTTTAATTTGCATCTCCAATATTTTGGGCCACCCACATGAAGAAATCCTGGGTGCGTCGTTGGTGGGGATTCACTTCCATGAGAATATCGTGAAAATGTACCTACTAAAGCGCCCCCTCGGAAAAAGAGATAGCGTGTGTGTAACATAAACTCTGAAAGCGAATAAAATAAATCGAAGGTCAAAGGTTTTCGAAGCACACGTCAATCTATAAAATTAATGCTCAATAACAAGATCTCAGCACAAATGGAATTCCCTTCTCCTGCAAGGTAATAAAATACATACACTCTTGCCAGTTATCAAATCTGAAGTAGAAAAAAATAACTCCGACGATAGGATATTATCTCACACACACCAAGTTCTACGATCCTTATCAGGTATGCCGGTAGCGTCCTTTACTAAAGTGAGTTTTGTCATACAAGATAAATCGGGAAAGGTCTTTTGCAGCAACCACGTGGCTTTACACAAGGTCACTAAGAAGCCAATGTACTTATAAGGCATTTTGTTTTGCTGTTGAAGGTCGGCGGACGTAGGATAAACACTCCTGCGCTGAAGAATTTCGGTGTAAGGGACCACAGTTCAAAAATATACCCCAGTGACAAACTGATAGCGTGACAATGAAACATACCAAAATACACGAGGTGGGAGCAAAGGCGCCGATTATTTGAGAGGTGTCCGAGGTATTTACTTTAAATCAAAGTTATTTGACTGCTCGGCACCCTTCAAAATTTTTGTTGTTATAATGCACTGAATCTTTTGATATTAAAACATTGGTCTTCCACAAACGTATAAAACTACAGCAACATGCAAAATTCGGGCTTGTTTATAAGCTATTGATGTTTTCAAAGGCGTACCTATGCATTTCTACACCAGGGGCAACCATAAAATATTGCGTCCCCTTCTGCATTTCCCTCTTATGTAAAATGTATATTACCAATTCAACAGTTATTTCTCTCTCTCTCTCTCTCTCTCTCTTCTCTCTCGCAAATCAAAATTGACGTCATATCAAACTCAAATCAAATTGACATCATGCCAAACAAGCTTTGCTAAATCCTTCGGTACCACATCAAACGAACCTAATGTAAGAGGCAGATCAGGCTCAAAGCCATGGAAATTATCGAATAACCCCCAGAGAATCTTCAACAATGTGAACTACATCATTATTTTGCAACGTACCCAACTAAAGAAAAACTTTGCCGCCCCGGTGGCGCAGTGGTCTAAGCGATGGCCTCTGATCATTCGTCCGAACGGGGTCCGGGTTCGAATCCCGGTGAGGCATGGATGTTGTGTTTGTCTTACGGCACTGGCTCTCTCCCTTCCCTGGAACCAGTGACCCTAAATTAGGGACGGGCGACTGCTTATAGCCCATTGAGTTGCTCACGGTGGTCGTTAAACCTCTAATCAAAAAAAAAAAAAAAAAGAAAAACTTCAGGCTCCGTTGCTGTCGACGAAGGCCGTGGTTCTTATTTGGTTGAACGGACTATACCAACCGGACCACCTTCATTCCTTAATGTAAGCATCTAACATCGCCTAAATTTTTTGAAGAAGAAATGCGGATTTAACGCTGTAAAGGCTACTACTGAAACTGGCGAACCATACTAACAACAAATTCTGTAAATAGACAAATGACAAAGCATGGTGCTAAAAAATGTAACAGACTCTGGTGCAAAAGTTTCAATTACAGTTTCAATCAGATTGCAAGCAGTGATTTTTGCGCCCTCTTCACTTGAGCTGCGTCCGGAACAGCCACCAGCTCCGTTCTAGTTACGCCTGTGGATGTTTTTGTTGATTTACTTTAAGTTATTAAAAATAATTCTAACTATGAAATTTTTAATTTGTTATAAATACTCCCCAGCACCTGACTGGATTTGTCATGAACTGATAGCTTTGTGGCTGGCATCAATTGCTTCCACACAGGGGTGTATTCAGAGATGGGAGGTCAAGGGGCCTTGCCTCCCTTCCCCCTCCGAAATTTTTGTTTTTGTTAAATGCGATTTACATTAGAAAAAATGCGTTAATTTAATAAAAACTCATCAACTTACATTAAAAAAGAAATGCTTTAATTTTTTCTTCTATTTTTCATTAACTTCTATTTTGTCCCGGTGCATTTCAAAAACTTCCCTCGCCCCGGAAAAAAAATTCTAAATACACCTCTGCTTCCCCAAGAGTTTACACCAAGTTCAGGAAGGGTAGTGGGCAGTTTTGTGTGGTTTCTGAGCTTTGAGTGGCTTTGTGGAAGCCTCACATCATCCTGTTATTGGGAATGAATGGCAGTGCAAAATAAAATCCATCAAAATTAATTTCACGGAGTCACCGATTCAGAAAATACCATTAATCACCGAAGCTAATGAACTTCATCGCTAAATTTTTAAATTGGTTGCATCCAACTTCTAAAAGATTACTGAAGTTTCTAGTACCCCAAATTTAACTGCACGGTGGATTTTAAAGAAAAATCATAAAATGATCTTAAAGTATAAAATCATTCACTGGCTGCACTTCAGAGTCGTGAGTGGTTGAAAAGAGTGAAATAAATTGGGGAACAGAACTTGGAAGATTTAAATTCAAGCTTAATGAGAATTTAAACTATTAATCAGGACTTAAATCGAATTTAACGCATTTGACCACAGCAAACCGGTTTAAGAAATGTGAAAATTATAACCAATTGCTTTCTTTTTGTTGGTACAAGCCTGGTAACTGGCATTACGCGAGGTCTGCGCGTGCACTGGGAACCCATACTCGCAGCAATGACTATTGAGTGGTGGAAGGTACTGAATATGTAATTCCTCTGGAGAATGCAGTTCCAATATGAAAAGCTCGTATTAGAGCTTGAACTGGAATATTTACTGTGGGTGGGAGGGTAAACGGAAAGTTAAGTGGCTTTGAAAGCACTGAGCGTTACACCTTTCTTCCTGAGCAGAAAATCGCTGATACATGAATGAGCGGGAAGTTTCCTTTTGTTCTGAGTCCCGTTACGGGCAACGTCCAGCACACCCAGAGGGTGTGCGGGACGTCGCCCGACACATTGCCCTCCATTATTAGTGCAGAAAAATACTGTAAGACCTTGAAATATCTTCACGGTGAAAAAGACTTTTTCAGATGCCACTCTACAGTTAGTTAGGTTTGCTTTAAGTTTTAGGCAAGCCTCCTCCACCTCTGAATTGGTAGCATAAATAATGAAGCAAAGGTCCCACAAAAAACGTCTTTACAGTGCTGCTTTCACTGTTTACTGATTTTTTCTCTTAATTAATTCTTATTCTTTCTAATTCGCGAAGAACAGTTGGAAATTTCGCACACGGAAAATACCTGTCCTATTTTATTTATTTATTTTTGAATTTTACTAGAATACTGTACATATAATTTTTTCGAGGTGCGCTTTATTTATTTTATTTTTTTTTCACATGTAGAGAATTTTAGGAAGGGAGTGTCTGACCCCAGGTCTTAAACAACCCTTAGAAATAGGAAGCTAGGAGATTTGGGCTAGAGTGCCCGACAGGAAAGTGTCACGGAAGCGAAGTAGAAAGGTGGAGGAAGACGCCCTTATTTATTACCGGGAGGACAGTAAACCGGGGTCCGACGGCTTAACGTGCCCATCCGACGCACGGCGGATATTTAGTGGATCGAGCGTTCGTACCTGCTTGGGATCGAACCTGAGGTCCTTTCCGCGGCAGTCACGAACGTTGCCCACTGGGCTACCAGCGGGCCTGAGGTGCGCTTTATAACAAACAATACCTCTTTTATACCTAACAATACCTCCGTATACAACGAAAGCATTCAGTTCAGCGTTACTTTTATGCAAATTTAGTTATCTCATGTATAATTTCCTTCTAAACGCTACATCAGAACCTTAAAGTTTCTTCATACATTTTAGAAACAACTGACAAAAAGTCACAGTATAAATAAAACGTGTGACCGTGAGAGAAGAAATATTAAAACTTCGAGATAAATTCACATCTAGACCGATAAAGAAAGAAAAAAAACCTGAACGTTTTAAGCTGATGAAAACTCAGACTGCGCAGCAAGAAAGTATGAATACAACGTAAGATAGAATTGTTCACTGTAATTTATTTATGTAAATAAAAGTGGAGCACAACACAGTACTCAAAATATTAAATTACTGAATAAAAAACGAAATAAAATTGTTTAAAAACACATTGCTTCAAGCAGTTTTATTTTCTTGTTTTGTCGCTATACTTGCTATTAGCTGTGTGCAAAAGTTCTACCCGTTCTTCGTGATGCAAATTCCAAGTAAAAAAACTGAGAAACAAGTGAAATAGCAGATGGTGCGTGTGATGGTTAAAATGCTTCGGGGAGTAGGCTATGAAATGGCAGCAAGTATGCAGGTGTATCTCTTTGGTAGACAAGTAGCAGAAGGGTTAACATGTCAAGTAATAAGGATCACATTAGGCATTGTTTGCTTTATGAGTTCGACAAAGGCAACAACGCAGCTGAAGCCTGCCGCAACATTTGTGAGGTGTATGGTGAGGATGCTGCAGACCAGGGGTCGGCAAAGTACGGCCCGCGAGCTCTAAGAATGGATTTTACACTTTCAAATTCTTTAAAATTTCAAAGTACGCGCGATAACGGAACGGCCGACTGCCGAGTTGAGGAGTTGCGAGATACGACCGCATGTGGCGCTCCTATAGCTTCGCATTCGATGGCCTCTGCTGTGACGTCACGCAGTTAAAAGTCGGTAGCGTTTCCAGTGTCACGTGTATCGCTGTTCTGCGACATTTTGTCCACGTTTGATTACCCTTGCATGCATATCCATCATGTATGTCACTGTCAAAGCCAGAAAAGAAGAGAAAAGTGGATATCTGTATTTGGCAGCACTTACCTGTGTGGAAAGACATTTTCAAAGATGAAATACGTAAAAACTCAATGCAGGTCAGCATTAACAGATGAACATTTGCAATCAATTTTGATCGTAAGGAGTAGTGACCCCCCCCAAAAAAACCAATTCCATTCTTCTCATTAGTAGAGCTGTATTTTAAACAATTGTAGCCTTTCTTTAGTCTACTTATTACTATATTTTGAAACGTTACATTTTGTTCAATAAATTTATGAAAACGTTAAGAAGAAAAAAATAATACATAAATATCCTCCAGTTTGCCTCTTGGCCCGCAGAGCCTGAATATTTATTATTTGGTCCCTTACGAAAAATGTTTGCCGACTCCTGCTATAGACGAAAGCACATGTCGCTATTGGCTCTGGAAATTCCGTGAAGGAGACAGAAGCTGCCGAGATCAACCACGTTCTGGACTTCCATCAGAGGTTTTTGAAGAGGATCTCAGACAAGCCATATCAAATAACCAACATCTAACCGTTGAAGAATTATCAGAAATGTTTTCTGCACAGATAACAACAGTAGAAAGAAGGATGCACGCGCTTCGGTTTATCACGGAGTTTGTTTGATCAGTGGGTTCCATCCACATGAGCTATCCGCAAGAAACTGATCGGACAAAATTACTACTTGTCTTTCTTTGCTTGCGGGTCACAGAAATGAAACTTTCTCGGAACGATTAGTTACGGGGGTGAAAAGTGGGTATTTTACGGAAATTTGAAGCGTCAAAGGACTGTACACCGAGTTGGAGAACCTGTTCCATTGACTTTCAAGGGGAGGACTGCATGAGAGAAAGGTCTTGTTAAGTGTATGGTAGGATGTGAAGGTGGTAATGCACTGGGAGCTGCTTGCACCTATCCAAACGGTAAATGCTGACGTCTACCGCCAACAGTTGGAAATTCTGAATTTTTTTTTTTTTTAATCTAAGCGTCCAGCATTGGTTAATCGTAAAGGCGCCATTTTGCAACATGACAACGCAAGACCCCATACAGCTTTAGTCACTCAGACAAAATCACTGGACATTGGATAAGAAGTGTTGTTGCACCCCCCCCCCCCGTATTTTCCAGAACTTGCACCTACCGACTAGCACCTTTTTTAATCTTTTCATAACAACTTCTTTGGAAGAACCTTCGACGACGTTCAAGATTAAACTGCATTTCAAGAGATTTTGACTCCAAAATGGATGAGTTCTATGGAAGGGGAAATTCAATTACTACCAGAAAGGGGGCAAGAGGTCATAGATAATAATGGCAACCACGCAAAAGAATAAGGATGTTATTTATTCAAAGGAACTGTTTTTCTTCTCCAATGGAAAAAAACGGGTACAACGTTTTTTCACTCACCTATAAATAGAACATTAGCTCAAGATTACTCTTCCTCTTTTCTTAGTAAGTTTCACAGCATCCATTGCTTGATTTTTCTTTCTGCTGATATCTGTCCCTCTTTTTATTTCTTCACTGTCGCTTTTTTTTTAAATGCCCTCAAATAGAACATGAAGTGAGCCCAGAATGACTCAATCAAAGTTGAGAACCCAATGAAACGTAGAAACTGACAATTGTGGGAAAGAGGGGGAAAAAAGAGAAAGAAACGGGAAATAGAGAGTAGCAAAGGGACGGGTCACTAGACAAAGAAAGAGATGTAGAGTGTCTTCTCCGTGATAGTGTTGGAGTAGCTTTCTTACAGCGAGTTCTTCTGATGACGAGGCTGACGAAGCTTTATCCCTTGGGAGAACTTTCCGATGTCTTTTCGACGTTGAGGAAAAAGAAGTACGGGAATATACATGATGTGCATAGTCTTTCCCACATTAGAAAAATAATACACCGGTGTCCAAAAATTAAGGACGAAAAGGAGAAATTAGCATAACAGCGGAACGAGCAGGCAGAACGGACCGAGAGACCACTCATGAGATAGACTACGGTCCGGTATGGTAGGACATGCGCATATATGCAGCATGACGTAGGGAGAGGAGTGACGGAAGGGTATAAAGCACACGGGCGGTGTACGCTTAGCAATTTGATAAAAGCTATTGCACGGTGTACATCGGTTTGAACGACGTCGAGTTGCTGCCACCGTGTGATATAGCCAACAGACAATCCAGTAGACGACATCTGGATGACTTTACCCGAGGTCGCGTCATTGGGAAGAAGGTCGAAGTGTGACTAGTGTGGCTGAGGAGTTCGGGATAGCTCACAGCATCGTTTCACGAGCTTGGAGAGCATTTCAAACGACAGGAACAGCTGTCCGAGAGTTTAGCAGTGGTCGTCCACGAGCAACCACGGCGGCGGATGACCGGTATATTGTCTACAGGCGAGAAGAGACAGACGGCAGACAGCGGGAGAAATCGCAAGGCACATGCAACAGACAACTGGACGTCCGTTGTCGCGTTTTACCGTGGCCAGAAGGCTGCACAAAGGTGGTCTATTTGCACGACGACCAGTACAGTGTGTGCCATTAACGCCTGCTCATCGGAGACGGAGGTTTCTGTGGTGCCAGGAACACAAGAACTGGACACATCAGCAATGGGGTCGAGTTCTCTTTACGGATGAGAGCCGATTTAGTCTGACGAGCTATTCTGGACGTATACACATCTGGAGAGAGCAGGGAACACGCAATCACACCTCCAACATCATCGAAAGGGACCGGTTTGGAGGTGGCGGCGTTATCGTTTGGGGCGGTATCATGCTTGGTAGCCGTACTGACTTCCACATATTCCAAGGAGGTTCAGTCACTGGTGTCCGCTATTGTACCGAGGTTCTCCTGCCTCACGTGCGTCTGTTTAGAGGTGCTGTGGGTTCTGAGTTCCTCTTCATGGACGACAACGCTACACCTCATCCTACAGTGGCTGTCGCAGAGCTGTTGGAGAGTGAAGATATTTAAGGCATAGTTTGGCCCGCAAGGCCCCTGGACCTAAATCCAATCGAACACGTGTGGGACCTTCTAGGGAGACGCTTGGCAGTACGTCACAAGCCGCCAGCAACGATTCCGCAGCTGCGATTGGCGCTACAAGAGGAATGGGCCGCGATGCCTCAACAGCTCCTTGAAAACCTCGTCTTCAGCATGGACAGACGTTGTAAATCCTGCAACGCAGTCAGGGGTGATCATATCCCCTACTAAAGACTGGATTTTTCTTGGCAGCCGCCTGTCACATGGATGTTTCTGTCTTCTGTCCAGTTGTGCTCGAAGCTACCTTTTCAATAAAGTTCCTTTGTATCCTTTGGATTCCTTGTTTGGACGGTTTTGCTCACTTGTCCCATATTCTTACATCTTGGGGATCTTATGGTATGATTTGAGTCGATGTGGAGCACTTCTGCACGACGTTACATTCGAAAAACCGTTTGGTCCTTAATATTTGCACGCCAGTGTAGTTAAAACACCATAAATTCTAAAGTGCAACAGATGAGGTTGGGTAACCTATGACCCTCACAACCTAGCTGCTAACCGATTTATGTACTGGGTTGCTACAAGACCAATTACGTCTCAGCTTAGTTTGCGGGCCATCGACGACGGCTTGGTAGCATGTTTCACTTCCTATCAAGAGAAGAGAATATACTTCATTTTCTATTACTGCAAATGGGGATTAACTTGCGCAAACTATCACTGTCCTTGGGAACTTAAAATAGGAAAATAAAAAAAAATCACAGGATAGAGAGAGGAAAAACAAGCTTTACCAGATTGTACGTCAACTCTGGGAAGATATGTGTGCTTGTTTTTCGTTAATAAAAGCAAGTTCTTTTGTCTGAACCATTTTTTAAAATGGAATTCTAACTCATGGATTTGTTCCTTACGTCTTCATTGGTTATACCACATTCATTCCTTGGATTCGACCAAAGTTACCAGACAGTAAGGTTTGCTCATCCCGCCTTCCTCGCAGACGAATAATCGTGACGTCATTGAGTGACATCACCGTCCTAACATGTGAATCGTTGATCTGAACTGTAGCTATGGAGGAAGATGTCTTGTCAACAATTTTTATAACTCAAACACAGAACAAAAGCTTATGCAAAAGCACATTTACATTAAATACAGAAGAAATTCGCAGTCATGTGAATATTTTAGTAACGGAGATTTCAAAATACCTCTAAGCACATTTTTGCTACGTAAAGGGCGGAAAAACGGTTATACTTTTAAACGTTTAGTTACAAGGGACATTTTTGCTGTTTTTATATAAATTTGGAAGGAAAAATGCACAGCAGGACATATTATTGTCATATAATAAAGAATTTCTTTATGAGGAATAGGAAAAGCATCTCAGCAACATTCCCCAAATTTTTTTAATTAAAAATTGAAAAAATTATGCATTAAAAAAATCTGGTAGAATTTATGAAGAATATTACAGCTGGTTTACAAAAAATAATTCCGACACACTGCTATGGTGCAGATACAAAGAAATTTGGCGATTAGGTAGTCTTACGATGGCGATTTGGACAGTGACGTCACAAAGCAGTCACCGGAAGTGCAGGATGAGCATAACCTTGTCATCTACTAAACTTGGGATTCGACGGCGATACTAAACAACGTTAACGATTTCGCAAGGTACCGTATTTGTCGGCGTATAAGACGCAACCCATTTTTCAAAGGCATTTTTTGAAAAAAAAATTTTTTAGTACATTTCTAATCTACTTTGTTGAAAAATAAAAGTACTGTAATGTTCATACAATTGGTGTGTAAAATGCATTTAGGTACAAAACAAAGAATATTTAAGTACAAACAACAGCTAAAAAATAAAACAAAAAGAATAATATGATCACCTTTGAATGTTTTATTCATCATCTTCACTCTGAGAACGCGATACATTTTCTTCAGAACTAGGCAATCCGTCATTTGAAATTGCAGAAACCTAGCTACCACTGTCTTCAAACAATTCTTCATCCTTAGAACCGTCAAGAGCATTACTAATAACCACATTTCTTAAATTATTTTATGACAGTTCCTCATTTCACTGAATCCCATGATGCTTTAACCCATTTGCACACTTTTGAAATACTAAGCTTCTTCCTGTTGGAGTAATATCAAAATCTGGAGACTGCATCCAGCTATTCCACTTCTTCCTCATGAATCCTTTGAATGGTTTGCTAATACAAACATCGTAAAGGTTGAAGGTGGCTTGTTAAACCTCCTAGAATTACAGCAAACTGAGTTTTCATCTCACTAAGTTTCTTCTTAACATCTTCAGTTTTGTGACAACGAAATTGATCCCACACCATCAAGGAAGGTTTTTTAGCAGTCCACCTGGAAGCCTAGACAACACTTTCTTTTTATCCTCAATTTCATTCTTTCTTCATCCATCCAACCTTTGAGGTGAGCATGAACAAAAACTCCTGTTGGTATTCTTTCCTTGGGTAACGTCCTCCTCTTAAATATCAAGAAAGGTGGCAATTTCGTTCCATCGGCACTGCATGATAAACAACAGTATGGTGTTTTTTCGTGACCAGACGTTTTGACAGTAACAGTTTTTGCACCTTTGGAATCCATCAAATGTAAGGAAGCCCCTCATCCATATTTGCTATCTGTGAAAGTTCGAAATTTCCAAGTGTTCCGACTGTTCATTTTCCCTGGGACAACAGTTGGCGTAGACAACAGTTCACATAAGTTGCTAACTTTTGTACTTACTATGCATTTCCTAAATAAAAATATAATATATATATATATCAGCCGGCGTATAAGACGCACCCCATTTTCAGACCGTATTTTTCGGGGAAAAAGTACGTCTTATACGCCGTCAAATACGGTAAGATCAAACAGAAGTCATCGCTCTTTCTACGTTTATAAGTGAGTCACGGAAAAATTCTCATTGGCCGCCACCAGGAATCGAACCCAGGGTCTTCCAGTTACGCCCCGGCCCCTGGGTTCGATTCCTGGTGGCGGCCAATGAGAATTTATCCGTGACTCACTTATAAACATGGAAAGAGCGATGACTTCTGTTTGATGTTCCTAGTCCACTTCAAATGTCTGTATTAAATACGGTAAGTCTCGCACCCTCAATCCTGGTCGCCTCGTCATACAGATAGACGTCCAGAATATTTAGAACTCCCATTTCGACAACTAAAATGCCATTTGACTTCTTAAAGCCTAAAATGTTGGTAAAAAAACAAATAAATTTCATAATAACTTCAGTTAACTCAACAAACTATGCATCAAGCCGCAGAAAATGAGGATGAACGAATAGGTGGAAACATCGCCACACACATATTTATGGCGGATACGCTACCTTATTATAAAAGAAGAAAAATGTTCAAACGGAATAAATTGGGTTACAACGAAACGCTTTCTTCTACCATTAGCAGTCAAAGCACGAGGGATCTTCCTTCTTCACCGAAACCGTAAACCATCCGATCTCAGCCTGAAACAGTAGGGCAGGAAATGGAGGAAAAAGACATCACTTTCAGACTGAGATTTGTCGTTGCTGCGAAGTTATTTCTCCTGGATGAAGCTCTAAATCCCCCAACAGTCCCCACTATTCCAACCCCACCTGTCACGGGGAAACATTTAATGCCTTTCGGAGAATGCCACCGAGCATTCCATCACCGTCAAGGCGAAATTGAGAATCCATATCACGTTTACAAAAGAACATTTTTTTTCCCTCTTTGCTTCTGAAACCGAGAAGTTTCAATTCTTCATTAAACGTACCACCGAAGCCTATTCATTTTCCCTGGGACAACAGTGAAATTACAGTACTATAGTGCAAACGAAACCTCTGCGCATGCACTATATTTTGAATGCTGTAAACGCGCCTGGCGTTCAAGTTTCCGATATCAAGTCCACACAAACACAACCTTCCTACAGAAACAAGCAATGATTGGAAGGCTACTTTTTAAAAGCTTCTTGCTACTGTTACAATTACATTCTTGAATAAGTAGCTTGCTACAGCTACAACTACTTTTTCTTAAAAGTAGCTAGCTACACTACTTTTTTTTTTTTAAGTAGAGAGTTTTGCTACTTTTTTATGTTTAGATTTAAACAAAAAATGCACATTCTGAGGATAATATTTACCACTTCATTATTGTATATGGAATTCAGAGTTAAAAACTAAATTATACAAGTAATTCATCTTTGTATATGTAACATATTTTGATACATTCAGTGGTGCATATTTCAAGCTAGACAGGCTAGCTGAGAATCCTAGGGAATTCAATGAAAAGCCACATCATCATCATCATCATCATCATTGTCAACCATTATCAATCCACTGCTGGACGAAGGTCTCCCCAAGTTTCCTCCACAACGGTCTGTCTTGTGCCAGTCTCCTCCATGTCACCCCTGCATACTTTCGAATTTCATCCACCCATCTCCTATGTGGTCTTCTTCTGGGTCTTTTCCTGTCCCTTGGAATCCAATCTAAAATTTCGGCTGTCCATCGATGATCTGTCCTTCTGGCAGAATGTCCAGCCCATTGCCATTTCAGGGATTTAACTCTGATCATGATGTCTTCCACTCTTGTCATTTTTCGGATCCACGAGTTCCTCTTCTTATCTCTCCTGGTTACACCAAGTATGCACCTCTCCATGGTTCTTTCAGTTGTCTGCAGCCTTTGTATGTCTCTTTTAGTTAAGGTCCACGTCTCTGCACCATACGTAAGCACTGGAAGGATGCATTGATCAAACACTTTTCTTTTAAGACATACTGGCATATTGCTCTTGAAAATTATGCTGTTTCTTCCAAAAGCTCTCCAGGCAAGTTTTGTACGCCGATTAATTTCTTCATCAATGTGACCCTCACTTGATATCTGCTGTCCAAGATAAACGTACGTGTCTGTTATCTCCAGCTTTTCTCCATCAATCGATAAATCTTCATTTCTTGTAAAAGCATTGAACATCACTTTTGTCTTCTGAAAGTTCATTTTTAATCCCACTTCTTTACTCTTGTCAGCAAGTTCCTGGATCATACTCTGCAGCTCTGATGGGGTAGTTGCAAAAATGACTACGTCATCAGCAAAACGAAGGTGGGTTAGATAATCTCCATTAATCTTTATCCCCTTGTTTTCCCACCTCAGCGACTGAAAAACACCCTCCAATGTGGCATTAAAGAGCTTCGGAGATATGGTGTCACCTTGTCTTACTCCCTTTCCAATTTTTACGTGTGTTGTATTTTCAAACAGCCTAATCTTTGCACTTGCATTTTCATAGATGTTATTAATAATATTAATGTATGCATCTTCAATACCGCAGGTTTTCAAAGCCATTGTAACTGCTGATGGTTTCACCGAATCAAAGGCTTTTTCATAATCGATAAAAGCCATGCACAATGGAAGTTCATATTCCCTCGCTTTTTCAATTAGTTCTCTCAGCACGTGGATATGATCTATTGTGCTGTAGCCACTCCTGAATCCAGCTTGTTCTCTCGGTTGAGCCATGTCCAGTGTTACCTTCAAGCGGTGTGAAAGAACTTTAGTGAAGATTTTATAAACTACTGATAGGAGGCTGATAGGTATGTAGTTTCCGAGATCCTCAATGTCACCTTTCTTATGTAGCAGGATCATTGTAGCGGTGTTCCAATCCTCAGGAATCTTTCCTTCATTAAGGCAACGAGTGAAAATTTGGGCGAGTACTGTTTCGATTTCTCCACTTGCTTCTTGCATGATGTCTACAGTAATTCCATCTTCTCCTGGAGCTTTCCCCCGCTTCATGTTCTTGATTGCATGTGCAACTTCTGCTGGAAGGACTGGAGGAACTCTGGTACTGGTATCTTTCATGATGTCTGGAGTACATGTATCATCCCTTTCATATAATTTGGAGTAGAAATCTTTCACTCTTGTCAAAATTTCGCCTCTATTTCTTGTTACAGAACCATCTTCTTTTCTCAGTGCCATAATCTGTTTTCTTCCCTTAGTGAGATGTCCCTTTGCTATCTTTAGGCTTTGGTTGTTTTCAATTGCTTTCCTCACTAGTTCACAGTTGAATTTTCTTACGTCTTCAGTGATACTTTTCCTTACTGTCTTGCATAGCTCTATATATTCCACTTTGGAAGTCACATCTTCTTTAGTTGTCCTCATCCCTCTTCTTTTTTGCATCAACATTTTCGTTTTTCCTGATAATTTATTTACATGCAACTTGTTTTTAGACCCAGCTAATTTTGTTGCTGTTTCCATAAGAGCTTTGGTTACTTTTCTGTTAACTTCAGAGATGTCCACTTCTTCCGATGTTAGGCCTTCTAAAGCAGAGAACCTGTTCTTCAGTTCCAACTTGAAGGTAATATGGTGTTTCTTAAGGTTGGTTATGTCAATAGATTTTGTTTGTCTTATGAGCTTGCCACGTTCAAGTTTAGTGTTGAGGTGCATCTTACATCTCACCAATCTATGGTCACTACCTGTGTTGAACTTGTTTAGCACACTGCAGTCTTCTATGACGAATTTTTTGTTACACATAATAAAATCAATTTCACTTGTCGTCCCATTTGGATGTCTCCATGTCCATTTCCTGTGTGGCTTTTTCTTGAAGAAGGAGTTCAAGATGAAAAACCCTTCTGCCTCTGCAAACTCAACGAGAGTATTTCCACGCTGGTTTCTGTTGCCGTGACCGAATTTACCTACTGAAGTTTCATTCTGTTGCCCTATTTTTGCATTGAAATCTCCCATAATTATTTTCAAGTGCTGCTTACCTTTATTATTTAGATGACAAATTTCCTCATAAAATTCTTCAATTTCTTCTTCAGGATGACTTGTGGTGGGTGCATAAGTTTGAATAATCTGAGCCTGGTATCTTTTCGAGAGTTGGATAACAAGTCGTGCAGCTCTGTCAGAGGAACTTTCAACTTCTACAGCTTGATCCTTCAGTTTCTTGTTTATTATAAATCCAACACCACTAGTTCTGCCAGTATCTGTCCCACGATAGTAGAAGAGATGTCCACTTTTCAGTTCGATGAGATCTTCTCCTTTTCTCCTTACCTCACTTAGCCCCACGATGTCCCACTTGATCCTTTGTAGTTCCTCTTCCAATTCAAGAAGCCTTGAATCAGAAGATAGGGAGCGTCCATTGTACGTAGCCAAGGTCAGCATCAGATGGCAGCCTAGTCCGGTCCTCCGGGGATTCTTAGCACCCTCTGCCTTCATGTCGCACTGGCCGCTGCCTTGGCCAGGTACATATCGTTCTATATCTGCGAATGCATTTCCTTTGACTAATAGAATTGCTTTCCAACCGTAGGTTGAAGAAGCGTATATGCTTTAGCTTTGCCAATCTGTCTGTCTGTCCTTCCGTCCGTCCGCACGATAACTCGAGTAAAAATGGTTCGATTTCGATGAAATTTTAGTATGTGGTAGGGGACAATCCGTGGACGAACCCTATTGAAAATGGACAAAATGGGGGCAAAGATCAAGACATAGAAGCGGGATCCATCCATTGTTCTTATGCGTCATAACTTGAGTAAAAATGGTTCGATTTCGATAAAGTTTTAATATGTGGTAGGGAACCACCAGCCGACGAACCCTATTGAAAATGGGCGAAATGGGGTCAAAGGTCAGGACATAGAAGCGGGATCCATTCCACTGTCTATAAGTGTCATAACTTGACTAAAAATGGTTCGATTTTGATGAAATGTTAAGTATGTTGTATGGGACCACCTGGGGACAAACCCTATTAAAAATGGGCGAAATGGGGTTAAAAGTCAGGACATAGGAGCGGGATCCATTCCATTGCTCTTATGCGTCATAACTTTCGTAAAAATGCTTCGATTGCGACAAATCTTTATCATGTTGTTCCAGAGGTATACTGAACCAGTTCTGTTGAATATCATCGAAATGGGGTCAAAGGTCAGGGCACAGGAGCGAGATTTATTCCACAGCCATTATCCTCATAACTTGAGTAATGGTTTTTGGTATATTGGAAAGCGTATCATAATCAATGTATTGCATGATTTTACTAACTTGTTTAAAAATAAGTTTCCTCACGAAAAATCAAGAAATGTCAATATTGCATTACCTACTCGAGATTTTTAAATAATCTACCGAGAAAAATATTTAAAACAGGCAGGAAAATAAGTAGCCCAAAAGTAACCGAATAGCAGACCGAAAAGAACAGCAGCCAGTGTTTCTTTCAGGATTTTTCAACGGGGGGGGGGCAAATAGAACCTTAGAGGGGGCAATATTTCCATTTACTATATATGTATAGTATATACATATATATAATTTTTTTAACTACGATATACAGTATACATATATACTGTAGAAGTAATTTTTATAAACAGTAATTACTATTTTACTATTAAAATTACTAAGAAGTAATTATTATATTTGTATACTATAGTAATTACTTCAAGCATTTCAAGAACAATCTTTCCCCAGCTACACAGAGGGGAAGGGGGTTCAGGGTATGGGTGTTGGTTTCGGCAGACTTTAAATTCTTATCTATTAAAATGCATTCAACGCACTCATGATCCTGAAACACGATTTCCTGACAATGAGGTATGACTAGTCTACTTATACTTTGAATCTTATTATACTTTTAGCAAATACTTGAACAAATATTAAAAAATATATATAATTGGAGGAATATTTGCAGCATATAAAAAACAACAACTTTTTTTTTCATTATAGCCTGAATTTCTTAAAATTTGGCTTGGTAACATGAAATGTCTCCGGGAGGGCTTCCTGAAAAAAAAAAAAACACTGGCAGTAGCAGATTGCTTTTCAAAGTAGCCCAATCTAGCAACTTAGAACTTGCACCCAAAGTGATTCCGGACGAAGAGAACTGTGATACATTGGCTGATATCACAGAGCTCTCTGCTCCTGATTGTCAAAGTTGGGTCTTGAACGTTGCGAACAGTAATTCCCTTATGCAAAATAATCCCTGTTGGTCGCCCCCGTGAGCAAGTAAGTACAGGCACAGGCTTTCCAGATAATCGCCAGAGACGAGATTTTTTTTTTTTTTAGGTGAGGGGAGAAAGAGCAGCTTCAAGTGCTATGCAGCAGCAGTCTTTCCCGAATTAGGGACAAGAAGTTCTGGCAGGGCTGGATGGAATTTTTGAGGAGCCTTGGGCGAAATTTCATTGCGGGCCCTAGAAAATAAATCTTATAGTTTAAAAAGTCTTTATTAAACTATGAGATTTATTTTTCCTGTACAGTCTTTACGTGAAAAATAAATCACATAGTTTAATAGTCTTTACGTGAAAAATAAGTCTCCTAGTTTAATAAAATATTTACGTAAAAAATGAGTCTCATAGTTTAATAGCCTTTATTAAACTATGAGATTTATTTTTCACGTAATAGGCTGTTAAACTATGAGATTTATTTTTCCTGTAAAGTCTTTACGTGAAAAATAAATATCCTTGTTTAATAAAGTCTTTACGTGAAAAATAAATCTCATAGTTTAATAAAGTCTACGTGAAAAATAAATCTCATAGTTTATAAAGTCTCTACGTGAAAAATAAATCTCATAGTTTAATAAAGTCTTTACGTGAAAAATAAGTCTCTTAGTTTAACCGTCTTTACGTGAAAAATAACTCCTAGTTTAATGAAATCTTTACGTGAAAAATGAATTTCATAGTTTTAACACAGTCTTTATGTGAAAAATAAATCTCATAGTTTTAAGCCTTTACGTGAAAAATGGGTCTCATAGTTTAATAGCCTTTATTAAACTATGAGATTTATTTTTCACGTAAAGGCTATTAAACTATGATATTCATTTTTCACGTAAAGATTTTATTAAACTAGGAGATTTATTTTTCACGTAAAGACTATTAAAACCATGAGACTTATTTTTCACGTAAAGACTGTTAAACTATGAGACTTATTTTTCACGTAAAGACTTTACAGGAAAAATAAATCTCATAGTTTAATAGCCTTTACGTGAAAAATAAATCTCCTAGTTTAATAAAGTCTTTACGTGAAAAATAAAAGCACACGAAAACAGGGTTTACACTCAAAAAATAAATAAATAAAAATCCCTGACTTTTCCAGGTGGTTCTGAGTTTTTTCAGAGCGGATAACTAAATCACGTTGCGATGAATAGTTATATTTCCTTCCACTCTTGCATTTCTCACCACAGCACATATTTGTTAATTCCTTACATAACTGGTCAATTACCTGCTTTTCATTACTAACTAAATACATGAGGCACATTATATTTAGTACCGTAGTTCCATGTTCTTTTCTGAACCTCAGTGGTGTACTGGTAGAATTCCATGGTTAATTTCAAAATCGCTTTATTTGTCTAAAGATATGCACAAAAGATATAGAATGGGTCATTTACCCATTGTGCGAAATGAAAGAATGATATTCACAATGAAAAATGATGATTCACAACGAATTGCTGAATATCAGCTATAGTGACAGAAGAAGGAGATCATGTGCAAATGATCAAAGATGTTGAGGATCAAAAATAAATACGTAGCTTGGAATGCCTGTGAGAGTTCAATGAAAAATAACAAATTGAGAAAATTTAAAGTGTTGTTAAAGTAAAGCAACACATGAAGGATGATGAATGACGAGCGCGAAGTTAACGCAAGTTGAAGGAGATTCTATGATTGTCAAAGACGAGCCAATTTTTCTTTTGTGGAAGCCAGATACTATTGAAATGCGCAGTATCACCAGTTCGTTGGGCCTTCGAAAAGTCTGCTTGGATGCAGGCAAGAGATCTTTCTTTGAAGTGGGAGAGAAGTTGTTTTTCAGCTTGTTGTAGGCAGATGATGCTGAAGTGAGGTAAGTCTGCAAATTACATATTTCGCAAAGACAAAAAAGTAAGAGCAAGCATGATGAATGCGTGCAATTGGCCGAAGTAAGAACTGATAGTTATTCAAGGTTGTGATTTATTTTGAACAAAAGAAAACATCAAATGGAAAAGAGGAAGAAGCAATGGAGATACTATATATATGGAGGACGAAGTCTTCTGACGAACAAACCTGGCAAAGTGGAAATGGAATCAAATTTATTTGATGTAAGGCAACTAGAACAGGAAGTCGAGAATGGAGAGAAAGCGACTGAATGTTAGATTCAGAAGGATGGTTCACAAGATGTAACAGAGAAGACCAAGTAGGAGTAAGTGCAGAAGGAGGAAGAGAGTGAATGGAACAAGAAGCAACAGAGTGAATGGAGCAAGAAACAGAGTGAAGGCGAAGATGTTGATAAAGAGAACGAGGGGTGAGAGAGTGAATAGGGAGAGTGGAATCAGAAAGCGAAAGAAAGTATGGCAGAGGGAGTGGAGCAAAATAGACAGGTATGAGACCGGAAGAATTAGCCAGATGAGGGTAGAGAGCACATTTAATAAAAGTTGAATTTAGCAGAAGGAGGAGCAGGGAGTAAAGGAGAGAGTTAACGCTTACACATAAAAAAAAATTCTGTTCTTCTGGTGGTTTTGAAAGTTTTCCAAAGCGGCAACCCAAACCATGTTGCGATGAATCATTAAATTTCTTTCCATTTTTCAATTTTCTTACCAAAGAATATATTTCTAAATTTTTTAAATAACTGACATATTTTTTTATACAATTACCTGATTTTCATTTACAACAACTAAATATGCACGATACATTATTTTTTATCTTTTGTGAACCTGAGTGGTATTACAGCCAATTATCTTTGGTGAATCTGAGTATTATACTGCCAATGGTCTTTTGTAAACCTGAGTGGTATACTGTCAATTATCTTTTGAGAACCTCAGTGGTATATACTGCCAATGATCTTTCATGAACCTGAGTGGTATACTGCCAATGATCTTTCATGAACCTGAGTGTACACTGTCAGTGTAGAAGTTAACACATTCCCATATAAATAAATGGCTCACATGGAAGGAAAAATTTGTCAGTTTGTTAGTTTCAGTTTTTCTTTAACAATAATGCAGCTAAGCTTAAAGAGTTCCTGTTCAGAGAAACATGTCCCAAGAGAACTAACAAATAAAGAGCTTTGATCCGTTGATTGCTTAGTTCTCTTGTGATGTTTCTCAAGCAGGAAGGTGACAGGCCATTGGGCCTAAATGCTCCATGTTAAAGACATGAAGCCAACTGTCTGCAGAAACCAAACTTAACAACAGGTAGTTTTGATCCTCTTTAGGGAACTAAAGAATAATGTAAGGTATTGAAAGTAAGATTTATCAAATTCTAGGCAGGCAGTGATTGCAAGCTAAGGCTGGAAATCTGAGAAAACAAAAGTCTTTTGGTAAAATAAAGAGTTCCCGATTTTTCAAAGACTTGGCAAAAAATTCATTTTGAAATTCCCTGATAAGTTCAGGTTTTTTTTTGGTTTTTTTTTTTATTGAAGGTTTAACGACTACCATGAGCAACTCAATGGGCTATAAGCAGTCGCCCGTCCCTAATTTAGGGTCACTGGTTCCAGGGAAGGGAGAGAGCCAGTGCCGTAAGACAAACGCAACATCCATGCCTTACCGAGATTCGAACCCGGACCCCGTTCGGACGAATGATCAGAGACCATCGCTTAGACGACTGCGCCACAGGGGCGGCGTTTTCCAGGTTGTGTGGAAACCCTGGAAAACTATTATAAAGAAAAATTATTATCTGAAGTTGCTGTGTGCTTAAAGAAAAGATCATAACATGCATTAAATATCCGAAGACAGACAGACAGACACAGAGAGAGATAAGTCCTAAAATCTACGATTTTCTTTCCGGGAAGAAGGGGTTTTTATGCTGCACTGCGACTTTTATTAAAAAAAAACTTTCTCACAAAATGATAAAAAGTTAACTTGAACTAATTTGCGTAGGGAATATTTTTGCATAGCAAACATTAAGGATACCTCTTAAACAAATTCGTTAATACATATTTCTTTTCCTGGTACATGTTTTAGTGATTGAGTTTTGATACAAGGTGGAATAACTGACAAATTAAGGACGTTTTTACATTTAATGCGCGCTCATGTATGAATTTCTTTTCTTTTAATTTCCAGTGCAGCTTTTAAAGTAACTGAACAACTAGCCTCCATATATACCCAAAAAACAACTTTGATTTTGTTCTTTTTCTCTTTCAAATTTAAGAAGTGGAGAAGTTTAAGGCAGTTATAATAATAATTTGAAATCTGCAAATCTAACTCTCTGTACATCGAAGGGAGGCAACATCTAACTGTCTGTACATCGAGTGGTGGGGGATAAAAACTAAAAAAAAAAAAAAAAAAATAGGAATTATAAAAATATCTGCTTAAGAGCCTCGATCCCCAAAACTTAAAAAAAAAAAAAAAAGCAATAAATATAGAGAATTTTAGTAAAAGTGATTTTATTTTTGTTTGCTTAACTGCGTGGAGTGGGGAGACCTCCTCGGTTGCCCCTATGGTCCAGCCGGCTTTGGGTTCCGGGAAAGGGGTACAGCCAGTGCCGTAATACACTGCTGGACAATTGCTAAGGACGGATCATAAACGGCTATATAGCGCATAAAAAAGTAAGTGTGGTTGGATGCCAAGTGAAATAAAATAATGTCAGAATGCCAGGACATTACAAGAAAGACAATTTATTGTGCTCTGAAATCCAGAAGGCTTTGGAACGTGTTCAAGGGACAAACAGGACATTTTGTGCAGAATAAATAAACGTGAAAAAAATGCAAATACCGTCCGCAGGTGTTCCGGCGTAAGATGTCAATACGGGACATGGCCACCATGGAGGGCGATGCAAGATTCCACACGTCGTGTCATGCTTTGCACAACATTATCAAGCAGCTGTTGGGGTAATTTATCCCATTCCTCTGTCAGTGCACGGATGAGGGTGTCCTTGTTTATTGGAGGGCATTGGCGCCCAGCAAGACTTCTTCCCAAAGCATCCCACACATTTTGAATGGGATTCAGATCTGGAGAACGTGCTGGCCATACGAGGCGTTGAATATCCTCGCTCTCAAGACACTCCTGGACAGCGACTGTTCGATGACATGTTGCGTTGTCGTCCATGAAAATGAATCTATCACCGACAGCACCACGGAACATGCGAACATGAGGTAGCAGAACATCATTAATGTATCGTTGGCCAGTCTAGTCCCAGTTGGAAGCACATAGAGGGACGTACGGCCATTGATCATGATGCCAGCCCACACCATGACACTACATGTCGGATATCGGTCCCTTTCCTGTATGTTTGCTGGACAATATGCAGTACCACTATCACGCCAGATCAGTTGTCGTCGATAATCAGACGATAGACTGTATCTACTCTCATCTGAGAAGTGGACAGCAGACCAATCGTTATCAGTCCAATTGCGATGTTGATGGCACCATTGTAAACGGTCGGTATGGTGACGTCTGGACAATGGGATGCACACAACAGGACGGCGGGCGTATAGTCCTCCTTCATGCAAACGTCTGGCGACAGTTTTTCGGGAGATCCGCTTGCCAGTAGCAGCCGTAAACTGATTTGCTACCTCACTAGCTGTGCTGCGCCGGTGTCTTTTTGTTGATAGCACTATGTACCGATCTTCTGCAGGTGTCGTACTGCGAACACGACCTCCCACGTGACGTTTTCTACACTCTCCATTTGTTTGAAATGATTTCCAAAGCCTTGAAACAACACTGTGGCTGACGTCGAACTCCCTGGCAACATCTGTTATTTTTCGCCCTTCTTCAATCTTGCCAATAATACGGCAACGCGTAAAATCATCTAGGTGATGTCGGGAAGACATACTGAAAATTGCAAGTTCGTCAATTGATTCTTTCCCTTTTAACTTTGCGCTTGAACAACAACGGTCAATACGCGTCAAATCCTTTATATCTCTTATCAGCGCTATGACGTCACGAACAAGTTCGGCAATCCAAAATTTGCATACGCACAACACGTCTTACTGTATCCCGCACTTATGCTAATTTCCACATTTTCCTGCCTTCCATTTTATGGTTGCTATCGTTGCTATTGTCATCCGTCCTTAGCAATTGTCCGGCAGTGTACAAACACACTACCCATGTCTCGTTCGGGATTAAGAACCCTGGCCAACTCGGACGAACGGTCATAAGATGCGCTTTGATCACTGCGCCACCAGGTTTGAGCCCCGGATGAAGTACAGGGTGTTTGTCACCGCATTCAGTGCTTATCTGATCATTCGTCCGAGCTGGGTCCGGGTTCGAATCCCGGTAAGGCACGTATGTTGTGTTTGTTTTACGGCACTGATTCTGTCCCTTCCCTGGAACCAGTGGTCCTAAGTTTGGGACGAGCTACTGCTTATAGCCCACTGTTGTGGTCCTAAGTTTGGGACGGGCTACTGCTTATAGCTCACGGTTAAACTTCCAATCGAAAAAATAAAGTAAAAATAAAAACTTTTAATTTAAATTAAAGCAGGACACAACTTGCGGATGAAATACAGAGACCAACGAGTTTTTTTTCTTTTTTTATTGTAGGCACCGTGAGCAACTCAGTGGCCTATAAGCAGTCGCCCGTCCCTAATTTAAAGCCACTGGTTCCAGGGAAGGGAGAGGGAGAGAGTAAGACAAATACAACATCCACGCCTCACCGGGATTCGAACCCGGACCCATCTCAGACGAATGACCAGAAGCAATCGCTCAGACCACTGTGCCACGGGACGGAGACGAACGAGTGTCTCCCTCCCTCCCCCGGGGTTTAAAAACCACCGTAACTTTTTATTAAGGACAGGCGAATTTTGCGCCACTGGTTCCAGGGAGGGGAGACAGCCAGTGCTATAGGGCAAAAACATCACCCGTGTCCACGGGCGCCCATATAGGGGGGCAAGAGGGGGCATTTGCCCTCCCCTGGAAATTGGACTTTGGAAGTTACTACAAAGGTTTTCTCGATAACACTTTTTCTGATTGCTAATTTCTTCAGTAGAATTTCTGGATGCGCGTTTATAAAACTCGGAAATTCACAGTAGAAAGCAATAATGAAATCTTCCATTGCATATCGGAGAACAGCATGGGAAAATATGAAAGGCGAAGAAATGAAAAATACATCAACTCTGCAGCAGCTACTCACTATACTAGACAAAGATCTCTCGAAATTTTCCCCAGAAATTTTATTTGAGGGTATTTTTTCATTCTTGATGACCAATTGAGCAGTCTCGGAGGTGTCGTGGCACATGTGATTGACAACACCCCCGAGACTGCTCAACTGACAAAAAAATTGCTTATTGCCCAAAAGTGCTATCGTTTAATTTCATTTATCCATCTTTTGACGTAGGACTACATCTGACTCCCCGGATAGTAAGGGCAGACTTACGGCCGACGGCATGTGACAAAAATAGGTCCCAATTGAAATCATTATAGCGTTAAAAATACGATACGTATTTCTGGACGCACGTTTTTTGTAGAAAAACCGGCAAAACTAAAATTTCATATTCCTTTCTACTGTAAATTTCCGAAAATGCGATGCTTATTTTTAACGCTATAATTAGTTCACTAATGATCGTGTTAGCATTTTCGTAAACAGCATGGAGTCCAATTCGCGTACTGCGCAATACATCGTGCGCAGGGGAAATGATGCATTTTTTCTGGGTGTGCTGCCCCGTTTGACTCAGTCTACCTCGGCAGCCGTGAGCACAACACGACTGTGCGTGGTATCATTTTAAAGCTCTCGACGAGATCTTTTCAAATATGCGAAGAACATTTCGCAGTGGTTTGAACTGAACATTTAAAAAATTATTTTCTTTGAACCAGTGAACACTTTTGACAATATCACGGTTTATCTAGACAACCTTGAGTGCAAAACGACTTTGCGTGGTATAGTTTTAAAGCTCTTGATGAGACCTATTCATATATACACACACCGAGTAGCCACTTTATGATGACCACCTGACAGTTTTAAGCAAATGAGCTATGGCTGCACGCTGTTGCCGCCAGAGGGCGAGGCTAGTATAAAAAGGGAACGCTTAGTGCTTGCGACAGTAGTAGAAGTGATTTTTGGGTGACGAGATGGGTAAAAAATGCGATTTGTCAGACTTTCAACGTGAGATGATTGTAGGAGCTCGGAGCCATGGAGCGAGTATCACCGAAACCGTCACATTCGTGAAATGTTCCAGAGCAGCTGTTGTTAGAGTGTTTAAAGACTGGACTGTCAGCCAAAAAGCTGGGTCTCTACGTGCAACGTGTGGTCGTCATCGACTAGTGACTGCTCGGGCGGAACGGAGAGTGTCCAGACTGGTAACAGACAACAGAAGGGCAACAGTGCAGCAAATTATAGACCATCTTAATCAAGGATCCCCTCAAATGATCTCTGCACGCACTGTTCGCCGTGCACTGCATCGGATGGGATATGGCAGCCGAAGGCCTGTTCGAACACCTTTGCTGTCTGCAGTTAAGAAGAGAAAACGTCTTCAGTTCGCACAGGAGCACAAGGATTGGACAGTCAATAATTGGGAACAAATTATGTGGTCCGATGAATCACGTTTTCAGTTGCACCATGCCGATGGCCGAGTGAGAATTTGGCGGAAACAACACGAAAGCATGGACCCCAAATGCATTGCTACAACCCTTCAAGCTGGTGGAGGCAACGTTATGGTTTGGGGAATGTTTTCCTGTCATGCTTTGGGCCCCTTAATTCGTGTTGATCAACGTCTGACTGGCACATCCTATCTAAACATCGTTGCGGACCAAGTGCATCCTGCCATGTGAATTGTTTATCCCAATGCCGATGGCTACTTTCAACAAGATAATGCGTCCTGCCATAGTGCTCGTATTGTACAGGATTAGTTTCAGGAACACGCCGGTGAGTTTACTTTGCTTAGGTAGCCCCCACAATCTCCAGATTTCAACCCCATTGAGAATTTGTGGGATGAAGTTGAACGAGCCATCAGACAGCTGGATCCACAACCCTGCAATCTCACACTCCTGGAAAGTGCTATTCATTCATCAAGCATGGTCTCAGACTCCACAAACCACCTATCAATATCTCGTGGAGTCCATGCCACGAAGAATCAACGCAGTATTAAAGGCAAAAGGTGACCCAACGAAGTACTGAGGGGGTGGTATTAATAAAGTGTCCACTCAGTGTATAAAGAACATATCGCAGTGGTTTAAGCTACAATTTTTAAAAACTGTTTTCGTGTGAGCGGGTTAACATTTTCGACAATGCCGCGGAATTCACAGAAAGAACGTAAGCAAATGTGGAGAAAATCAAAACGAGAGGCAAGAGCAAGTGATGACGAATGTAAGAAGCACAAGAAGCAGGGCCGGATTAAGAGAGGGTCTACAGGGGCTATAAGCCTAGGTGCCCACCATGACCGAGGGCCCAGGAGGCATGTCTGGGTAAATAATAAATACAATGCTGGCCACCCAAAATGCAATACCAAGATGGAAGCATCCGATTGGCCTGAAATTCGCAGCATGCGTCGGCCGCGAGAGGACATGCAAACGATTAGCACTGCAGGGCATATGCAAATCATGTACGCCCGGCACGCCACCGAGAATCATTATAAGAAGGGTGCACAGAAGGCGGGGTGTACGTAGTGGAAGTGTGTTGTGCTGCCGGACCTCTGCGTGGGAAGCTTCCTGATCCCTCGTCGCAGAATACGGCAGTCATTCCAGCACGTTTCGGAGTTCGACAGAGGACGAATAGTGGCTTATCGCGACAGCGGTTTATCGTACAGAGACATCGGCGCCCGTGTGGGATGACATCCAGCCACAGTGAGGTGAGTATGGATTCGGTGGGTGCAGGAGGTACGGACGGACCGACGTAAGCGATTGCCGCAGCCGCGGCACACCACCGTACGAGATGACCGGAATGTTGTGCGGCGGGCATTGACGGCTCGCACCGCCACATCACGAACGTTAGCGCAGGAATTAGGGTGTGTTGCGCAACAACCTGTGTCAGCACGTACAGTTCGACGACGTCTGCAGGAGCGGGGACTTCTAGCACGGCACCCATTGCTCCGATTACCATTGGCGTTACACCATCGCCGAGTGCGGAGGCAGTGGGCCCTTGACCGCCGCACCTGGACTACGGAATGGCACGACGTTTGACTTCTCCGACGAATCCCGCTTCTGCCTGCAACCCCACGATGGTCGGAACCGCGTGTGGCGGCACCGCAGCGAGATACTGTATGACGCCTGCATTATGCATCGCATAGCGGTCCGTCGCCTGGCGTTATGGTTTGGGGCGCAATTGGATATGACACCCGCACCCCTCTGGTACGCATTGCCGGTACACTCAACAGCCACCGCTACATCTCCGACGTTTTGGAGCCTGTAGTCCTCCCTTACCTGCAGGACCCGCCAGCGGCCACGTTTCAACAGGACAATGCGCGCCCGCACGTGGCACGCATCGTGCAACAATTCTCCACGGCCCACCAGGTGTCACTGCTGCCGTGGCCCGCCTGTTCTCCCGATATGTCGCCCATCGAACACGTCTGGTCGCTGATCGGCAACCGAGTGGCCCGACAAGCACCACCAGCGGCTACGCCTGATGAACTGTGGCAACGTGTGGAAGCAGCCTGGACCGACATACCCCAGGACCAGATCCAAAGCCTCTTTCGTTCGATGCCGCGGCGTGTAGCGGCCGTTATTGCCAGCCATGGGGGCCACACGAACTATTGATGTCTGCGTGTCCCGAAAGTCGCACGGGCCTGTAAGCTCAATCATTTCATCTTTGTATCTGTTATGTGTCCAGGAAATCTGACTTTGCTATCTCGTGTATTTCTTGGTGTTGCACTTTGGGCGGCCAGCAATGTAGATAGATTGAGAGAGAAAGAGAGAGAGAGAGATTTATAAAATAGTTCTATTTTTGTCTCTTACGATTTCCACTTGGTCAGAAAGAGGCTGGAAGACGAACAGATTTCAAGGCAGTCACTCACCAAGGGTAAAGGTTTCATGTCGATGTGCACAGCGGGGTCAGCGAAATAGTTTCAGCTTTGTTCACTACCATCCATACCCGAAACTCCCAATTTGCATTGGAACCGTTAATGGTCGAAGTCTCCTGTGGCTTCACATTGCATAAAAAAAAGGTGCACTACGTAAAATGTGCAATGCTAAATCATTAGCAAATTCAAGACAATATCTAGGAATCTTAAGCGTTGAACTCATGTTCTTGTGAGAATAATGGAAAATACAGTGACTTATGAAAACTCTGTAGATAATTTATCACTTTGAAAAATGCACAACGTATTAATTATCACAAGCATATTGCTACAGTTTCGTGTTTAAACGGACTTCATAATGATTCCCCCATAATTTTTTGAGGGCCCACTCAGAGGTCTTAGCCTTGGGGCCCACTCAAATGACTTTGCCTAGGGGGCAATTAAGGCCTTAATCCGGCCCTTTCAAGAAGACACAGCACCACGTTGGGTAATTCGTGTATCGATCTGTTTTGTGTTCGCAAAGTTTTTTTTTCTTTTTTTCTTTTTCTTTTTTTGATTGGAGGTTTAACGACCACCGTGAGCAACTCAATGGGCTATAAGCAGTTGCCCGTCCCTAATTTAGGGTCACTGGTTCCAGGGAAGGGAGAGAGCCAGTGCCGTAAGACAAACACAACATCCATGCCTCACCGGGATTCGAACACGGACCCCTTACGGACGAATGATCATAGGCCAGCGCCTTAGACCACTGCGCCACCTAAAAATTATGTAAGTTTTTCATATCATAGACCTGTGTTGCCTATAACAAATTAAACAATCGCTTTGACACCATACTCGACTAGCTCATTTCAACTCTCCGATCTGCAAGTCGTAGTCCTACGTTTCAAACGGACGGCTCAATTAGAACTGAGCCTACCTGCATTTTTTTTATTTTTTTTTTGTAGTTTTTGGTTCTCCTGCTTTTGTACTAAATTTACGTGTTGAGAATTCGGTAAAAACAATTTGATAATAAAAAGGCACAGGTAAGTTTGCATATGGTAATTGTATGTATATGTTATTCGTAGTTTTAATTTCTGTTTGCCCCCTCCTGGAAACGAAGCTATGGGCGCTAATGCCGTATCCGGGGTTCGGACGAACGGATAAGCCAGCGATTAGGTCATTGTGACACGGGTACGGCAGTTTGGGTTGGTGGCCCTGCTTATGCGGGTACTTTTTGCTTGGTAGTCTTTATACATGGTTGCTCTCTTATTAAACAAACAATAACAAAATCACAATGGCCCTTACACTGAACATTTTAGTCAAATTTTTCATTTCAACGAATCCACATTTATTAAGGATTTGTTACGGACGTTCATTGGCAACAAGAAAACAGATTCGTTGCACTGAAAATTGCGTTATTTTCATAATGAGACTGACGAAGGAAAAAAAAAAAGCTGAACTTTCGAACCGGGTGAAAAATCAGAACAAGCGGTGAAACAGTGTGAACATAATGCGGCATGAACAAGATGGAATAGTTCACTGTAATTTATTTATGTAAATATTAAATTGCAACACATTCCTGCATTCAAATGTAAAATAATTGACATTCAACAACGCAGGAGGGTAACACCGCGGGGGCAAAAATTACGATTACGGCGAAATCTTCGCTCCATCCGACTTCCGTTTTCGGAAAATTTTCCTATATTTTCAAGCTAAAATGCAAATTTCTATAGAATAAAATGATATTTCACAAGTCACAACAATACTGCGTAGAAGAAACGTCGTGAGAAAAAATTACGACTACCGGAGAAATCTTCACTCCATTTAACATCTGTTTTCAAAAATTCAACACCGTCCGCAGAGGAAAAATGACCATCTCCCAATTTCTCTTCAGTTTGCATTGATCTTAAGAATGACCCAAATGATGACAAAAAAAAAAAAAAAAAGGCGGAATTCCGCGAATTCGCGGAAGAATCTCATGTATGTATTTTGGAGTTTGTTATAACGGGATTTCACCTGTTTGTTTCAGAGTTTGTTGAGAGTCTTGAAGAAAAATTATGGCGTTTAGAATTGACATTCTCAGGCTGTAGTGTTATAAAATGTTAATCGTTAGTTTTCGTGAAAACCAGATGAATTCCTCCTGGAAATTTACCAGATTTCTGTTATACTGACGAATCTGCTCTCAATATCATGCTCTGTGCAAGTTGTTATAACGGGATTTCACCTGTTTGTTTCAGAGTTTGTTGAGAGTCTTGAAGAAAAATTATGGCGTTTAGAATTGACATTCTCAGGCTGTAGTGTTATAAAATGTTAATCGTTAGTTTTCGTGAAAACCAGATGAATTCCTCCTGGAAATTTACCAGATTTCTGTTATACTGACGAATCTGCTCTCAATATCATGCTCTGTGCAAGTACCTACAAAAAAATATGCTTGAAGTGTGAAATGTCTCGTTATGCTGTCGACATCTAGTGAACAAAACAATGTTTTATGCACAGCAAGTCCTCGAGTAACGCGGTTGCGGTAACTCGTCTCACGACTAGCTATGCCATCAATCAAGCGCCACTTTGAACGTGACAAATGACGTTCCTAGTAAGCGGACGCACAGCTGGTCGCCTAAAAACAAAGTGTGACTATTATTATGAACACATAAAAAGTAATATTCTTGCCTGCAAATACAACTTACCACACTCAACCCATGGATAAAGGTTCTCATACAGACTTTTAAAAAAGTATTACCTGCAAAAAACATTCAAAGAGGCAGTACGGGTTATTGAGAGAGAGAATGACAAATCATTGAAGCAGTTCAGGAAAGCGTTCGGCATTTATAAAGCTGATAAAACATCGATGCTGTCTGGAGTAAAATTACAGCATCTACCATGAATGTAAATTCTCAAGAGAGGCATATAGCGTATTAAATCCGTTTATTTTTGTGGTGTAGTAAGAAGCACTAAGATTCGCCAAGATTTCGCATATACTGGTCTACCATTGCCGTGAAAATGCCCCCCAGTGGAGTGCGAAAGCTTGGCGAATCTTTGTGCTTATGACATCACAAAAATAAACGGATTTAATACGTTATATGCGTCTCTTGAGTACTCACAGTCTAGTGTATTTATAATTACGTTACCATGAATGTTGTCTGGAAGAAACTCACCCTCACAGTTTTTCAAGATGCTTCGGAATCTGAAGAACATGCAAATGAAATTCGAGCCCCCATGGAAATGACCAGAACATTAAAATTTAATTTTGGGGAAAATAGCTTTATTGAAATGTTGCGAAGTCATACAAAGGAATTCAGCAACGAAGATTTAATAGAGCTTGGAGAACAAGCAAAAGAATACGAGGCTTCAGAGGAAGAACAAGAAGATGAACCAGCAAAACGATTTGAGACTAAGCAGATGGCTGATTTAAAGACCTAGGGTCGATACACTTAATAGTTTGCGAAAGTAATTGGAGAAGTGCATGATGCTGCTGTGTTTTATGAACTGATTCGCGAAGATGAAACAAGAGCCACGTGGACAAGTACTTAAGATGCCATCAACATCTGCAGAGTTTGAACATAGTAAACGATTAACGTCCATATATGTGTTATGATGACCCATCAGCGCTTATAGCTTAGTTTTCAGGAGGGGCAAACAAAAATTGTGACTACGAATTACCTATACAAACCCACAGTAGCGCACCATAAATTTCCCAATTGGGGGGGGGGGCTGTGGCGCGCATAATTTTCACAAGATGGGGGTGACCGCCTTAAATTTACCCGGAGTGCCATAACAATTAAGAAGGAGGTTGACTTCTGTGCGTTTATTCTTATCCAGCAGTTACCAGTAATATTACAGTACACGAAAGTTAAATGATTAGAAGGAGCAGTAGATGAAATTCTTTTTCTGGTTAGATTTTTCTTAATTTATTTAACAGAACTACCCCCTTATAATTATTGTATGTTATAATTATGCGGTACATGATTCATAAGTATATGTAGATCGCGTATCGTGATTTTTTTTTGTTTCAAACGTCGACGTAATAATTTTCCGCTCTGTCAGCCACCGCCCTCCGGGGGGGGGGGGGGGGGTATCGGCTTTTTCCGTGGGTTCACCACTGATTCAAACATCATATGTACAAATTTACCTGTGCCTTCTTTTTATTTAGCCCTTTTTACCACATTCTCAGCATATAAATCGAATTGGGGAAACCGGAAGACCCCAGAACTACATAAAATAGATGGATAAATGAAATTGGACAGCATGTTAGGACAATACGGAAATTTCTTTGTCTTTGTTTTGATCATTCTGTCCGCTTGTGTCATATGCGCAATGAAAAACCAGAGACTACTCAAGTGGTCATTAAGAATGAAAAATTATCTTCAACACAGATTTCTGGGAAAATTTTCGAGATATCTCTGTCTAGAAGTTAATAGCTGCTGATGCAGAAGACGATATATTTTTCCTTTCTTCAACTTTCATACTTTCCCGTACTGTATGTACGCTGTTTTTCAACATGCAATGACAAATTTCCTTACTATTTTCCACTGTAAACTTCCGCTGTTCCTACTGGAAATTTCCAACGTTTTTCTTATTCTTTCTGCATAAGCGCGCATCCAGAAGTTCTATAGGAAAATGAGCAATCAGAATTAATGTTGTCGCAAAAATCTCTGTAGTCCCCCTTCCCCCACACACAAGGATAGAAAGGGCATGATTCCATTTCCAGGAGAGGCCAAATGCTCCTTCTTGCCGTCCTATATGGGCCCCATGTTTCCTGTTACTTAAGACTGGCCCATGCGATGGCCCATTTCCAACACCTCCCGAGTAGGAACTAGTTCGGCAGTTATTATTCAGTGCAGTTATATTTTCGGGCATCCTGTATATATATACAAGAAAAGTAATTAATGCAATTGTTCGTGTGTTTAGAAAAATATTTGACGTGTAGTAAATGTAGAAATTGGCACAGTGATTAATCTGGAGTGAAACCGCACATAAAAATATAGTGACAGTGACAAATGCTCTTACGCGAGTTTCGCGTAGTTGTTTCGTTTGTTTTATTGCATTAATGAGCTTGGGAATACGAAACGACGACGGCCAGTAATTTATCATACCAGCAAGAATACGAAAACTCAGCCATCTTGGCCTATTTTCTCAAGAAGAAGAAGAATTCCTGTTCTATTAAATCCCATGGAACTCTATACAATCATCACTTTTACGATATAAATGTGTTTGTCCAGACGATTTTTCTTTTGCTTTTCAACTGAATTTTGATAAATCATCATCGGGGTGGAGAGCAGGTTTCAGTTTTCGAGCTTTTCGTGTTCCTGGAACCAGAAAAATGACAGATGATGTATATGGAAGCATTCTGCTGATTTCGTAGACTACATTTATATACTCTAACGCACCTGTCGATCACACGTAGCGTGCTAACATGAAAGTTTAAAGATAACGTGGAGAGAAAAAAAGAAAAAAAAAGAACACACGGAGCAACGAGCACTTTTGCTTTAAAACTCTCCTCATATTCCATCTATGAATTCGTTTCACAGCTCATTTTGTTATGCATTTATGAAACATACGCGATTAAAATCAAAGTGCACAACAAAACAAAATGTGTGTATATGAGAAGAGACACTATCGCTTGCCAATTAAAGTGTATTTCAACTGAAATATATTTCATTTGTAATATGAATTATGAGCAGGTATTTTTTTTTCACTTGGCTAATGACAGTGGCGATAGGAAAGCCACCGCAATTTTTCGTTGAACGTAACAGATTGCGACAGACTCTCAATCCTCGAACGTTCGCGCTGAGACAGAAGCGAGACTCGTCACTGAATACGACGAGGCTCTGTTCGTCCGCCACACATGTCTGGTAACGGCACCACTGCAACCATGCGTCCCGATGTGCTGCGAAGAGTGGCAGTCGTCGCAATGGCTGGCGAGAGGGCAAACCTGCCTCAGCCAATATGCGATTCACCATCCGTGTTGGCACGAGGGATGTTCATGACTGCCTGTACCAGAGATGGAGACGGGTCAAGGTGTTCCTGACCTGATTTCCGATTTAAAAAAAAAAAAAAAAAATCAAAGAAAAATGCGCACTGTGGAATTTTGTGCTAGATACTCGTGCCGGAGGAATGAAAAATTATTTGTCATACATCATAAAGGAAGAGTGTTCCCAGAAGGAAAATTCCAACATACCAGAAATCATTACTCTAGTTATGAGGATAATGGCTGTGAAATAAATCTCGCTCCTGTTCCCTAATCTTTGAACTCATTTCGATGATACTAAAAAGAATTGGTTCAGGAACAACATACTAAAGTTTTGACGCAATAGAAACATTTTTAATCAAGTTATGAGGATAATGGCTGTGGAATAAATCTCGCTCCTGTGCCTTCACCTTTGACCCCAATTCGATGATATTCAACAGAATCGGTTCAGTATACCTCCGGAACAACATATTACAGTTTTGTCGCAATCGAAGTACTTTTAACTAAGTTGTGACGCATATGGGCAATGGAATGAATCCCGCTTTTATGTCCTCACCTTTGACCCCATTTCGTCCATTTTCAATAGGGTTCACCCCAGATGGTCCCCTACCACATACAGAAATGTCATCGAAATCGAACCATTTTTACGCAAGTTATGACGCATAAGGGCAATGGAATGGATCCCGCTCTTATGTCCTGCTTGACCTTTGGCCCTATTTTGCCCATTTTCGATAGGGTTCGTCCCCAGGTGGTTCCCTACCAGATACTAAAATTTCGTCGAAATCGAACTCTTTTTACGTAAGTTATGACGCATAAGGGCAATGGAATGGATCCCGCTCCTATGTCCTGACCTTTAACCCCATTTTGCCCATTTTCAATACGGTTTGTCCCGAGGTGGTCCCCAACCACATAGTAAAACTTCATCGAAATCGAACCATTTTTACGCGAGTTATGGTGCAGACGGACAGACAGACGGACAAAGCTGGAGCATATACGCTTCTTCAACTTACGGTTGGAAAGCGTAAACAACAACAACAACAACAACAACAACAAAAAAAAACAGTTAGGTGGTAAGCTAGGGTGGGGACGCCATCCCTCAATCAGCTGGAGCTCCAACTGACCTCATGGGGGTTCGCTCATTTTCAACAACCGCCCACTGGGCAATAAGGTTGGTTGCGTTGCACCTTTTTTTTTTTTTTTTTTTACTGGAATGAGATTTCCATAGGCTTACAAAACACACGAGCACTGTGTTTAAATTTGCTTTAAGATACAAGTGTGTTTTTTTTATTTATTTATTTCCCTTCCCGTATTTCTCCCCCTCCCCTTTTGATTTGGCAAATCTTAAAAGCGAAATAGAAAACACGCCCTCTGCAGTGTGCGTCGGAGTGGGAAAATGGCGCAACACAGATATCTTCGGTGACTCAGTCAAAACGGTAATTGCCACCATAAGCCATCCGTCCGGGAAGGGGTCCGGGTTCGAATCCCGGTGAGGCATGGATGTTGTGTTTTGTCTTACGGCACTGGCTCTCTCCCTTCCCTGGGACCAGTGGTCCTAAATTAGGGACGGGCAACTGCTAATAGCCCATTTAGTTTCTACTCTAATATTATGGGGTGGGAATAGAAGATTATCTTTTATGTTCCTCTTTGTTTGTTCTGGTGTTTAACGACTACCTTTAGCATCAAGGGCCATAGGCAGTCGCCCGTCCCTAATTTAGAGCCACTGGTTCAGGGCAGGATGACGACCCAAGCTTTATTCCGGGTTCGAGCCCAGCTCGAGTGATTTGCCAGAATCCAGCGGCTCTGACACCCGGAGTGGGCATTTGCATTATCCACAAGGACCCTTTCAGCCATGAAACTCTGTTAGCCTGCTTACATGCCTGTTTGCACAGGGAAAGCACACCTGTCTCGTCTCGCTGGATGTGCGGGGCGCTTTCAACAACGTCTGGTGGCCACTGGTTTTGGACCGTCTGAAAAGACTTGGCATCTCCAGGAATCTGTTCCTGTTAATAAGCGATTTTCTCTCGCATAGAAGAGTAGAGTTTGAGGTCGGAGACAAGACCTACAGCAGGGAATACACCAAAGGGTGTCCGCAGGGCTCTTGCTCGGGCCCCTTGTGGTGGAATGTGGTTGCAAATACCGCACTTGCGCCTCCTCTGGAAGACGGGGTGCAGCTGCAGGCCTACGCAGATGACCTCATGCTAATAGTGTCAGCATCTGGTAGGCATGTGATTGAGCGGAAGGTACATACACACCGCTCTCTCACAGCTAGATAGATGGAGCAAGGAGTGTAAGCTCGGCTTCGCTCCCGAAAAGACGCCACTAATGCTAATAGCAAAGAAGGGGGAACTGGTCATCCCACCAAAGTGTCACTTCAATGGGCATACTATTAAAGCGGTGAGAGAGATGTGGTACTTAGGAGTCATCCTTGACACCAGATTGTCGGGGCTACCGCATCTTCGCTTCTTGAAGGACAGATGCACCAGCATTCTAAATAAGATCAACGGAATGCGGCTGCCTGGGCCAGCTAAAAAGGTGCTCTATAAGCGAGGGGTGGAGCGCATATTAACATATGCGTGTCCCGCCTGGTGGTCAGATACCGTTAGGATGAGAAATGGTATTAACCAAATTCAGCGCAGGGCGCTATTAGGCATGACGAGGTGCTTCCGCACGACACCTACAGCAGCGCTCCAAGTGCTGGCTGGGTGCGAACCGGCGGACCTGGTCGTAGCGAGGGAAGCAGTAATGCAGACCCTCCGCTACGGGGACGATGTTTCCTTCCTAGGACACCAGTATCGGTCGTCCGAGGTGGAACTTCTGAGAATGGACTGGACTTGCCACCCAGCCAACGACCTTTGTCTGAGTTGGGACAAAGCTCTCCCCACAGATCAGGGGAAGGAACTGTACACGGACGGTTCTAAAATAGGCAGTAGTGTCGGCGCAGGTTTCTGCGTGATCTCGGATAGCAACGAGATGCACGCGCAGCGAATGAAACTATCGCCCAATTCCTCTGTCTTCCAAGCCGAGTTATTGGCGATCAGAGAAGCACTGCGTTGGGTGCTTGCTATAGACAGTGAAGGGGCTTATAGCATACACTCTGATAGCCAAGCGGCCCTGAAAGCGCTTATTCAGTTCGAGAGTAAGACTCCCCTTGTCAGAGAGATAAAAGCGCTATTCAAGTCAATGGAGAGTAGGAGGGTTTCCTTCCACTGGATCCGAAGTCATGTCGGTACAGTTGGAAATGAACGTGCAGACCAGCTAGCGAAGGAAGCTACTGGTAAAGATGACATAGATTTTCAGATGCGAACGCCGCTGCAAAGCGTGCGGACGCAACTGAAAACAGCCACATTGGTGGAGTGGCAACAGAGATGGGATGAGGGGGATACGGGTAGAAGAACATGCCGTATTTTCCCCCGAATCTCGATAAGGCGCATTGAGAGTAATAGCTTCCTCAACCAAGTACTAACCGGGCACAGAGTGTCGCCGGAGTACTTTCGCAGATTTGCGGTTAGGGAGCGAGTGTGCATGTGTGGTGCCCAGACTGCAGATGTCGCACACATGATTCTAGAATGTGCTTCTCTGGCAGGAAAGAGAGCAACATTAGTGCCAGAATTGGCAAAGACGAGGGACCTCTCGATCCTGCTCGCGTACCCAAGAGCGCGACAGGGGCTCATCGAGATGGTCAAGTACTTCAAAGAGGAACAGGCGGTCTACCTAATAGAGGGGTGGCCGAAGAAGAAAGAAGAGGGATGAAGAATTGAAGAAGAGAAACTGATGACTCGAGCCCAGAGTCATCACCACAGAACCGACCCTAGTCATGTGGCAATGTAAATATCAATGTAAATATTTTTTAATATTTCTTAGTGTGAGAGGGCCCATTGAGCAAAGGATTTGTTTCGCACGCGGAGATGGGTTCCTCAGTGTAAATAATGTGCATGTATCTCTGTTTGAATAACGGGCAGACGCCCCAAACAGTTCGCGCCAGCAATTGAGTCTCCCAGTCAGGGGCAGAGAATTTTTCTAGCCCCTGCCCAAATGGCACGCACACCCGGGTCATGACGGAGAGGTGAGAAGTGCCGGCCCACGGGGTAGCAGCAAGCTGCGGGTCTACGGACCGATTCTGTCCGGATGGGGGAATGTCGGATCCTGGCAGGATTACTCGCAAAGCCGTCACTAAAAAATTTCGAGAGAGTTCTTTTAACCCTGTGGAGTCCGCAATTGGACGGTACAGGTTAATGGTCATCAGATAGTCTTTACATGCCTGTTAAACTTTTCTGTGTTCATTTCCCTGTTAGCAGTGCATTCGTAACCGAAGGAGAAGCTACCTCCTATGGCATTTTTTTTAATGACTGCCATCTTGTTAAAGGAGTTCCTATTCTCTTACACTCGAAACCTTATGTTCATGTTAGAAGCCCTACTGTGTGATTCTACCTACTGTTTAGTCTAATCTTTGCCATACGGATACTACGTTAAATTATGCAATACAGATACTACGTTAAAACTTTGCAATACGGATACTACGCTGCATTCCCTATTTTTGCCTACATGATAATAATAAAGAAAATAATAATCCCAGGGCCGTAACTAGGATGACATAGGAGCCAATTAAATGAAAGCGTCGTATTGGGTTTCAGATAGCTTAATAAACAGTAATTACTACCTGTGAGGTTTAGAACAGCAGAAGGACGGGCGAACTGTCTATATACAGTATTAGCATATCTTTTATTATTTTTACAGGCGTTTAAATTTTGCATTTCACCGGCGACATGAACTGTTAGTTTTCTAGAAGGATATATATATATATATAAGTAACCTTTAATTACTTACATCAAGTTTTTTATACTAAATACAAGTTTTTAATATCATTTTACATATATATATATACAAATCGTAGTCAAATTATTTACACCTAATTAATTAAGTACTTACATCTTCAGAAATTTGATAGCTTAATGCTTTCAGGTATTTTTTAAGGTCTTTAGAATTTCCAAATTCCGCCATGATGTTACGAATGCGTTCTTCTACTTGTATACACATTTTCTTCCTATTTGTACCAAGTTCTCTTAATTCTTTTAATTGTTGTTTGTGCATCACACGTCAAATTTGGAAATTTAAAGACCTTAAAAAATGCCTGAAAGAATTAAGCTATCTTACCAAGTTGGACTAAGGACAAAAGCTGCGAAATTCAGAAGATGTAAGTACTTAATTAATTAGATGTAAATAATTTGACTATGATTTGTATATATATAGTGATATTAAAATCTTGTGTTTAGTATAAAAAACTTGATGTAAGTAAATAATAAATTCGATGTAAGTAATTTGACTACGATTTGTATATATATATATCATCATCATCATCATTGTCAACCATTATCAATCCACTGCTGGACGAAGGTCTCCCCAAGTTTCCTCCACAACGGTCTGTCTTGTGCCAGTCTCCTCCATGTCACTCCCGCATATTTACGAATTTCATCCACCCATCTCCCATGTGGTCTTTTTCTGGGTCTTTTCCTGTCCCTTGGAATCCAATCTAAAATTTCGGCTGTCCATCTATGGTCTGTCCTTCTGGCAGTATGTCCAGCCCATTGCCATTTCAGGGATTTAACCCTGATCATGATGTCTTCCACTCTCGTCATTTTTCGGATCCACGAGTTTCTCTTCTTATCTCTCCTGGTTATACCAAGCATGCACCTCTCCATGCTGCTTTGAGTTGTCTGCAGCCTTTGTATGTCTCTTTTAGTTAAGGTCCACGTCTCTGCACCATACGTAAGCACTGGAAAGATGCATTGATCAAACACTTTTCTTTTAAGACATAATGGCATATTGCTCTTGAAAATTATGCTGTTTCTTCCAAAAGCTCTCCAGGCAAGTTTTGTACGCCGATTAATTTCTTCATCAATGTGACCCTCACTTGATATCTGCTGTCCAAGATAAACATACGTATCTGTTATCTCCAGCTTTTCTCTCCATCAATCGATAAATCTTCATTTCTTGTAAAAGCATTGAACATCACTTTTGTCTTCTGAAAGTTCATTTTTAATCCCACTTCTTTACTCTTGTCAGCAAGTTCCTGGATCATACTCTGCAGCTCTGATGGGGTAATTGCAAAAATGACTACGTCATCAGCAAAACGAAGGTGGGTTAGATAATCTCCATTAATCTTTATCCCCTTTGTTTTCCCAGCTCAGTGACTGAAAAACATTTTCCAATGTGGCATTAAAGAGCTTCGGAGATATGGTGTCACCTTGTCTCACTCCCTTTCCGATTTTTATGTGTGTTGTATTTTCAAACAGCCGAATCTTTGCACTTGCATTTTCATAGATGTTATTAATAATATTAATGTATGCATCTTCAATACCGCAGGATTTCAGAGCCGTGGTAACTGCTGATGGTTTCACCGAATCAAAGGCTTTTTCATAATCGATAAAAGCCATGCACAATGGAAGTTCATATTCCCTCGCTCTTTCAATTAGTTCTCTCAGTACGTGGATATGATCTATTGTGCTGTAGCCACTCCTGAATCTAGCTTGTTCTCTCGGTTGAGCCATGTCCATTGTTACCTTCAAGCGGTGTGAAAGAACTTTAGTGAAGATTTTATAAACCACTGATAGGAGGCTGATAGGTCTGTAGTTCCTGAGATCCTCAATGTCACCTTTTTTATGTAGCAGGATCATTGTAGCATTGTTCCAATCCTCAGGAATCTTCCCTTCATTAAGGCATCGAGTGAAAATTTGGGCGAGTACTGTTTCGATTTCTCCACTTGCTTCTTGTATGATGTCTATAGTAATTCCATCTTCTCCTGGAGCTTTCCCCCGCTTCATGTTCTTGATTGCATGAGCAACTTCTGCTGGGAGGACTGGAAGAACTCTGGTACCTTTCATGATGTCTGGAGTACATGTATCATCCCTTTCATATAATTTGGAGTAGAAATCTTTCACTCTTGTCAAAATTTCGCCTCTATTTCTTGTTATAGAACCATCTTCTTTTCTCAGAGCCATAATCTGTTTTCTTCCCTTACTGAGATGTGCCTTTGCTATCTTAAGGCTTTGGTTGTTTTCAATTGCTTTCCTCACTAGCTCACAGTTGAATTTCCTTACGTCTTCAGTGATACTTTTTCGTGTTGTCTTGCATAGCTCTATATATTCCACTTTGGAAGTCACATCTTCTTTAGTTGTCCTCATCTCTCTTCTTTTTTGCATCAACATTTTGGTTTTTCCTGATAATTTGTTCACATGCAACTTGTTCTTAGACCCAGCTAATTTTGTTGCTGTTTCCATTAGAGCTTTGGTTACTTTTCTGTTAACTTCCGAAATATCAACTTCTTCCGATGTTAGGCCTTCTAAAGCAGAGAATCTGTTCTTCAGTTCTAACTTGAAAGTATTATGGTGTTTTTTAAGGTTGGTTATGTCAATACATTTTGTTTGTCTTATGAGCTTGCCACGTTCAAGTTTAGTGTTGAGGTGCATCTTACATCTCACCAATCTATGGTCACTACCTGTGTTGAACTTGTTCAGCACACTGCAGTCTTCGATGACGAATTTTTTGTTACACATAATAAAATCAATTTCACTTGTCGTCCCATTTGGATGTCTCCATGTCCATTTCCTGTGTGGCTTTTTCTTGAAAAAGGAGTTCAAGATGAAAAATCCTTCTGCCTCTGCAAACTCAACGAGAGTATTTCCACGCTGGTTTCTGTTGCTGTGACCGAATTTACCTACTGAAGTTTCATTCTGTTGCCGTTGCCCTATTTTTGCATTGAAATCTCCCATAATTATCTTCAAGTGCTGCTTACCTTTATTATTTAGATGACGAATTTCCTCATAAAATTCTTCAATTTCTTCTTCAGGATGACTTGTGGTGGGTGCATAAGTTTGAATAATCTGAGCCTGGTATCTTCTCGATAGTTGGATAACGAGTCGTGCAGCTCTGTCAGAGGAACTTTCAACTTCTACCAATTTATCCTTCAGTTTCTTGTTTATTATAAATCCAACACCACTAGTTCTGCCAGTATCTGTCCCACGATAATAGAAGAGATGTCCACTTTTCAGTTCAATGAGATCTTCTCCTTTTCTCCTTACCTCACTTAGCCCCACGATGTCCCACTTGATCTTTTGTAGTTCCTCTTCCAATTCAAGAAGCCTTGAATCAGAAGATAGGGAGCGTCCATTATAGGTAGCCAAGGTCAGCATCAGATCGCAGCCTAGTCCGGTCCTCCGGGGATTCTTAGCACCCTCTGCCTTCATGTCGCACTGGCCGCTGCCTTGGCCAGGTACATTCCAGCTGCCGGAGACTGAGGGCCAAGATTTAAGTTGTGGAATCATTTTGGAGGTGTTTGGCCATAACTCACCACGCTGGCCAAGCGGGTTGGTGAGTGTGGGATAGCATTTCCTCTGATCCCGATGGTATAGTTATACCGCTATGGGTGGTCGTCAGAGCCCCTTTAGTGGGAACAGGATGCACCACGAGAAGGCGGGGTTGACATTTGTCAAGGAGAGGCTGTGATGTTACGCATCACCTGACCTTACATCCCATATATATATAAAATATATATATATATATATGGGATGTAAGGTCAGGTGATGCGTAACATCACAGCCTCTCCTTGACAAATGTCAACCCCGCCTTCTCGTGGTGCATCCTGTTCCCACTAAAGGGGCTCTGACGACCGCCAATAGCGGTATAACTATACCATCGGGATCAGAGGAAATGCTATCCCACACTCACCAACCCGCTTGGCCAGCGTGGTGAGTTATGGCCAAACACCTCCAAAATGACTCTACAACTTAAATCTTGGCCCTCAGTCTCCGGCAGCTGGAATGTACCTGGCCAAGGCAGCGGCCAGTGCGACATGAAGGCAGAGGGTGCTAAGAATCCCCGGAGGACCGGACTAGGCTGCCATTTGATGCTGACCTTGGCTACCTATAACGGACGCTCCCTATCTTCTGATTCAAGGCTTCTTGAATTGGAAGAGGAACTACAAAGGATCAAGTGGGACATCGTGGGGCTAAGTGAGGTAAGGAGAAAAGGAGAAGATCTCATCGAACTGAAAAGTGGACATCTCTTCTACTATCGTGGGACAGATACTGGCAGAACTAGTGGTGTTGGATTTATAATAAACAAGAAACTGAAGGACAAAGTTGTAGAAGTTGAAAGTTCCTCTGACAGAGCTGCAAGACTTATTATCCAACTCTCGAAAAGATACCAGGCTCAGATTATTCAAACTTATGCACCCACCACAAGTCATCCTGAAGAAGAAATTGAAGAATTTTATGAGGAAATTTGTCATCTAAATAATAAAGGTAAGCAGCATTTGAAGATAATTATGGGAGATTTCAATGCAAAAATAGAGCAACGGCAACAGAATGAAACTTCAGTAGGTAAATTCGGTCATGGCAACAGAAACCAGCGTGGAAATACTCTTGTTGAGTTTGCAGAGGCAGAAGGGTTTTTCATCTTGAACTCCTTTTTCAAGAAAAAGCCACACAGGAAATGGACATGGAGACATCCAAATGGGACAACAAGTGAAATTGATTTTATTATGTGTAACAAAAAATTCGTCATAGAAGACTGCAGTGTGCTAAACAAGTTCAACACAGGTAGTGACCATAGATTGGTGAGATGTAAGATGCACCTCAACACTAAACTTGAACGTGGCAAGCGCATAGGACAAACAAAATCTATTGACAAAACCAACCTTAAAAAACACCATAATACCTTCAAGTTAGAACTGAAGAACAGGTTCTCAGCTTTAGAAGGCCTAACATCGGAAGAAGTGGACATCTCTGAAGTTAACAGAAAAGTAACCAAAGCTCTTATGGAAACAGCAACAAAATTAGCTGGGTCTAAGAACAAGTTGCATGTGAACAAATTATCAGAAAAAACCAAAATGTTGATGCAAAAAAGAAGAGAGATGAGGACAACTAAAGAAGATGTGACTTCCAAAGTGGAATATATAGAGCTATGCAAGACAGTAAGAAAAAGTATCACTGAAGACGTAAGGAAATTCAACTGTGAACTAGTGAGGGAAGCAATTGAAAACAACCAAAGCCTAAAGATAGCAAAGGGACATCTCAGTAAGGGAAGAAAACAGATTATGGCACTGAGAAAAGAAGATGGTTCTGTAACAAGAAATAGAGGCGAAATTTTGACAAGAGTGAAAGATTTCTACTCCAAATTATATGAAAGGGATGATATATGCACTCCAGACATCATGAAAGATACCAGTACCAGAGTTCCTCCAGTCCTTCCAGCAGAAGTTGCACATGCAATCAAGAACATGAAGCGAGGAAAAGCTCCAGGAGAAGATGGAATTACTGTAGACATCATACAAGAAGCAAGTGGAGAAATCGAAACAGTACTCGCCCAAATTTTCACTGATGCCTTAATGAAGGAAAGATTCCTGAGGATTGGAACACCGCTACAATGATCCTGCTACATAAGAAAGGTGACATTGAGGATCTCGGAAACTACAGACCTATCAGCCTCCTATCAGTAGTTTATAAAATCTTCACTAAAGTTCTTTCACACCGCTTGAAGGTAACACTGGACATGGCTCAACCGAGAGAACAAGCTGGATTCAGGAGTGGCTACAGCACAATAGATCATATCCACGTGCTGAGAGAACTAATTGAAAGAGCGAGGGAATATGAACTTCCATTGTGCATGCTTTTATCGATTATGAAAAAAGCCTTTGATTCGGTGAAACCATCAGCAGTTACAATGGCTCTGAAAACCTGCGGTATTGAAGATGCATTCATTAATATTATTAATAACATCTATGAAAATGCAAGTGCAAAGATTAGGCTGTTTGAAAATACAACACACGTAAAAATTGGGAAGGGAGTGAGACAAGGTGACACCATATCTCCGAAGCTCTTTAATGCCACATTGGAGGGTGTTTTTCAGTCACTGAGCTGGGAAAACAAGGGGATAAAGATTAATGGAGATTATCTAACCCACCTTCGTTTTGCTGATGACGTAGTCATTTTTGCAACTACCCCATCAGAGCTGCAGAGTATGATCCAGGAACTTGCTGACAAGAGTAAAGAAGTGGGATTAAAAATGAACTTTCAGAAGACAAAAGTGATGTTCAATGCTTTTACAAGAAATGAAGATTTATCGATTGATGGAGAAAAGCTGGAGATAACAGACACGTACGTTTATCTTGGACAGCAGATATCAAGTGAGGGTCACATTGATGAAGAAATTAATCGGCGTACAAAACTTGCCTGGAGAGCTTTTGGAAGAAACAGCATAATTTTCAAGAGCAATATGCCATTATGTCTTAAAAGAAAAGTGTTTGATCAATGCATCCTTCCAGTGCTTACGTATGGTGCGGAGACGTGGACCTTAACTAAAAGAGACATACAAAGGCTGCAGACAACTCAAAGAATCATGGAGAGGTGCATGCTTGGTGTAACCAGGAGAGATAAGAAGAGGAACTCGTGGATCCGAAAAATGACAAGAGTGGAAGACATCATGATCAGAGTTAAATCCCTGAAATGGCAATGGGCTGGACATACTGCCAGAAGGACAGATCATCGATGGACAGCCGAAATTTTAGATTGGATTCCAAGGGACAGGAAAAGACCCAGAAGAAGACCACATGGGAGATGGGTGGATGAAATTCGAAAGTATGCAGGGGTGACATGGAGGAGACTGGCATAAGACAGACCGTTGTGGAGGAAACTTGGGGAGACCCTCGTCCAGCAGTGGATTGATAATGGTTGACAATGATGATGATGATGATATATATATATATATATATCCTGAAGAACAAATTGAAGAATTTTATGAGGAAATTTGTCATCTAAATAATAAAGGTAAGCAGCACTTGAAAATAATTATGGGAGATTTCAATGCAAAAATAGGGCAACGGCAACAGAATGAAACTTCAGTAGGTAAATTCGGTCATGGCAACAGAAACCAGCGTGGAAATACTCTCGTTGAGTTTGCAGAGGCAGAAGGGTTTTTCATCTTGAACTCCTTCTTCAAGAAAAAGCCACACAGGAAATGGACATGGAGACATCCAAATGGGATGACAAGTGAAATTGATTTTATTATGTGTAACAAAAAATTCGTCATAGAAGACTGCAGTGTGCTAAACAAGTTCAACACAGGTAGTGACCATAGATTGGTGAGATGTAAGATGCACCTCAACACTAAACTTGAACGTGGCAAGCTCATAAGACAAACAAAATCTATTGACATAACCAACCTTAAAAAACACCATAATACCTTCAAGTTAGAACTGAAGAACAGGTTCTCTGCTTTAGAAGGCCTAACATCGGAAGAAGTGAACATCTCTGAAGTTAACAGAAAAGTAACCAAAGCTCTTATGGAAACAGCAACAAAATTAGCTGGGTCTAAGAACAAGTTGCATGTGAACAAATTATCAGGAAAAACCAAAATGTTGATGCAAAAAAGAAAAGAGATGAGGACAACTAAAGAAGATGTGACTTCCAAAGTGGAATATATAGAGCTATGCAAGACAGTAAGAAAAAGTATCACTGAAGACGTAAGGAAATTCAACTGTGAACTAGTGAGGAAAGCAATTGAAAACAACCAAAGCCTAAAGATAGCAAAGGGACATCTCAGTAAGGGAAGAAAACAGATTATGGCACTGAGAAAAGAAGATGGTTCTGTAACAAGAAATAGAGGCGAAATTTTGACAAGAGTGAAAGATTTCTACTCCAAATTATATGAAAGGGATGATATATGCAATCCAGACATCATGAAAGATACCAGTACCAGAGTTCCTCCAGTCCTTCCAGCAGAAGTTGCACATGCAATCAAGAACATGAAGCGAGGAAAAGCTCCAGGAGAAGATGGAATTACTGTAGACATCATACAAGAAGCAAGTGGAGAAATCGAAACAGTACTTGCCCAAATTTTCACTCGATGCCTTAATGAAGGAAAGATTCCTGAGGATTGGAACACCGCTACAATGATCCTGCTACATAAGAAAGGTGACATTGAGGATCTCGGAAACTACAGACCTATCAGCCTCCTATCAGTAGTTTATAAAATCTTCACTAAAGTTCTTTCACACCGCTTGAAGGTAGCACTAGACATGGCTCAACAGAGAGAACAAGCTGGATTCAGGAGTGGCTACAGCACAATAGATCATATCCACGTGCTGAGAGAACTAATTGAAAGAGCGAGGGAATATGAACTTCCATTGTGCATGGCTTTTATCGATTATGAAAAAGCCTTTGATTCGGTGAAACCATCAGCAGTTACAATGGCTCTGAAAACCTGCGGTATTGAAGATGCATACATTAATATTATTAATAACATCTATGAAAATGCAAGTGCAAAGATTAGGCTGTTTGAAAATACAACACACGTAAAAATTGGAAAGGGAGTGAGACAAGGTGACACCATATCTCCGAAGCTCTTTAATGCCACATTGGAGGGTGTTTTTCAGTCGCTGAGCTGGGAAAACAAGGGGATAAAGATTAATGGAGATTATCTAACCCACCTTCGTTTTGCTGATGACGTAGTCATTTTTGCAACTACCCCATCAGAGCTGCAGAGTATGATCCAGGAACTTGCTGACAAGAGTAAAGAAGTGGGATTAAAAATGAACTTTCAGAAGACAAAAGTGATGTTCAATGCTTTTACAAGAAATGAAGATTTATCGATTGATGGAGAAAAGCTGGAGATAACAGACACGTACGTTTATCTTGGACAGCAGATATCAAGTGAGGGTCACATTGATGAAGAAATTAATCGGCGTACAAAACTTGCCTGGAGAGCTTTTGGAAGAAACAGCATAATTTTCAAGAGCAATATGCCATTATGTCTTAAAAGAAAAGTGTTTGATCAATGCATCCTTCCAGTGCTTACGTATGGTGCAGAGACGTGGACCTTAACTAAAAGAGACATACAAAGGCTGCAGACAACTCAAAGAATCATGGAGAGGTGCATGCTTGGTGTAACCAGGAGAGATAAGAAGAGGAACTCGTGGATCCGAAAAATGACAAGAGTGGAAGACATCATGATCAGAGTTAAATCCCTGAAATGGCAATGGGCTGGACATACTGCCAGAAGGACAGATCATCGATGGACAGCCGAAATTTTAGATTGGATTCCAAGGGACAGGAAAAGACCCAGAAGAAGACCACATAGGAGATGGGTGGATGAAATTCGAAAGTATGCAGGGGTGACATGGAGGAGACTGGCACAAGACAGACCGTTGTGGAGGAAACTTGGGGAGACCTTCGTCCAGCAGTGGATTGATAATGGTTGACAATGATGATGATGATGATATATATATATAAATTGCTCCAACAAGTTTTGCAAAGCCTACAATACCATCTATAAGCTCACCTGTACTGTCTGCAACCTTAGCTATATTGGCCAAAGTAAAAATCCTCTTCATCTTAGGATTAATGGTCACAGGTCTCTAGTAAACAAGTTCTCTAATTCTGGAGTGAACCCCTCCACAAATGCCAACCAGTACTCTACCTTTGAATTAGAGCATTTCCATACTCATGGTTTTGACAAAGTGAAAATAGAGGTACTACATATTATCCCTGACCTCTATGCTCGGCTAGAAACTGAATCCCTTGAAATTTTGCAGCATCAGTCTCTTTATCCCTATGGCCTTAATTCCACTCTATCTGACAATAAGCATAATCAGCATAAATTTTCAATTCGTGAACTCTTCTTTCTTGTTAATAATAAGAGCTGCTCTAGAGGTAATAGAGGACAGAGGTTATTTCGCACATCAAGCAAAGTTGATTTTGCTAACTTGCTAAAAACTCTGGAAAGCTTTAAAACTGGCACTAATTTTGTTAAAAATACTTACAAAATTCTCAAGTCCTTCAAGCACTCTGTCCTTAAATGTTTTTTCAAATTCTGGAATGAAACTGCTGACCATGTTGATAAGCATGTTTTTGCTTTGGTTCTGGACATTCTTAAACATATTCTTAAAGATAAAATTTCTCTTAAAGAATTTTCCAGTAATTTTGTTACCATCAGGTTCCTAAATAAAGCCTACGATAATCTCAATGTAAGGAAGCTGTTCTACAATAATGCAATTTTTTTCCCATCCACAGGCACCAGTCTATTGTAAGTTTTAAATATGTTAAGACCTTAGGGTCAATAGTTAAAAACTACAAACTTAACTCTTCGAGCTACATTCCTGTAATTACTACTTGTTCTTGTGATGAACATAAAGAAACAGTTCACTATGATAAGAATTACAACCATATTATCACCGGAAACTTGAGTTTTGTTGAAAATGAAAAGCTTAGGAATTTATTAGAGTATGGCTCTAAATTCAGACCTTCCTTCACAATTTCCAAAGAAAGGATTCTTGAGAGCTTCACTCAAGATGTAAATAAGTACATCGTAAAAACCAGTTTAACGTACAATCAGCCTATTGAGGCCTTCGCAGAATGGAAATATAATATAATCAATAGCTTCACCGGTGAGTTGGCAGGTCTGGACTTTTGTTTCAACAGAAATCTCTTTTTCTCTGGAGAAGCTAAAAGGTCACTCTCCAAACTACAAGACCAATTTATTTTTACCACTACGGATAAAGCTAGCAATAATTTTGCAATTATCTGTAAGAAGTTCTATTTTGAATTGTTAACTATGGAACTCAATAATAGAGTAACATACGAGCCCGTAAGTTATTCTACCAAGCAGTTAGAAAATCGGTTTAAGGCATTCTTCAAGAAACTTAAAATTCCACAAACTAGAAGATATGGGCCTGAATTTCCATTTCTTTTTGCAACGGTTAAGTTTCATAAGGATCCTGTGAAGTTCAGGTTCATAGCTAGTGGAGTAAGGAGTCATAAAAAGAAAATAGATCTTGCTTTTGAAGATGTCTTAAAGAAGGTTTTGAAACACATTAGAAACTGTTCTAACTTGATGTACAGAGATTTTTGGATAATTAATAATAATGCAGAAGTAATTTCTACTATACTCAAAGTTTGTCCCCTAGATATTAATAGTTATGATTTTGAAAACCTATATACTAATCTGCCTCTATTAGATATAATCACTACCTTTAAAGAGCTGTATGCAGAATTTAAACTTAACCAATTTGTTGATGTAGGAACTTGGAACTCTTATCTCAATTGCTGCATAAAAAATAACCATATCTTATATAATAATACTCTCTATAAGCAAGTGAACGGTATTCCAATGGGAACATCAACGTCCACGAATATCGCTAATCTATTCCTGTTCTTTAAGGAATATAAATTAATTAAAAATCACCCCACCTGCTCAGATAACTACCTTTACACTTTTAGATATATTGATGATCTGCTGTGTATCAATAATTCCGAAGTTATAGAGAGTGATTTTGATAATATCTATCCTAGCTCTCTTAACTTATGTAAAACCAACCACAGTAATCAGGAACTTGAGTTCCTAGACTTAAGCATTAAGCTCAACAGAGGTAACCCATCTATTAGCCTCTTTGATAAAAGAGTTAATTTTCCTTTCAAAGTAATTAAATATCTACACTGGAATAATAACATTTCAACCAAAGTAATTGAGAATGTACTAATTTCTCAGGTCCTAAGAATTTCAAGAATTTGCAGCAACAATTTGGACTTCAATTACCACATTAATATACTATTAGAAAGTTTTCTAGAGAACGAAATTCCTTCTTCTTTCATCAAAAGAACTTTAAGAAAAATTATTCTGAATAATAGAGTAAGGTTGGCAGATCTGCTTTAATTTTCTACACAGTTAATAATATGATTCTGACCAATCAAAGCCGTAAGGAAGTTGGCTAGAGGATGCCTATTAACTACCTAAAGGAACCTTAGTGCTATGGATATGACGGTCCTATTAAAACAAAAAATTAAATAATATAAACAAAATCACAAAAAAAGCTTAAAAATCTGTTTATAAAAGAAAATAAAAACAAATAAAAAAGAAAACTAGTTATTCATCACTAGGATAGCTATACTAAAAATAGTAAAACCAACATTAAAATTAATAAGATTCTGATTAATCTATAGAAGCTCACTAAGGTGATTTAATACATGCAAAGATTATTAAATAAACTGCTCGTGTATTTTATAATATTTCTCATGTATTCTGGAGAGTTAATTCTGCTCATTCTGATCATACAGATCCACAGTCTTAAGTTTATATATTTTTTCTCTGGTTAAAATCTCCGCGCGTTGGTTTCTTGCTGTATGAGGAGGCCATCAGCCCCACCCTCACTGCCCCCCAGCGTCTAGGGAGTGGCAGAAGAGGTCAGCCATGTTCTCCTCTTGTGAGGAGAAAAGTTTTTGTAACACAAGAGGTAAGCTCTCTTCCTTGTTTTTGGGTTCTAGGTTTTATAAGTTCAATGTTTGTACTTCATGTACCTTTTCTCTGTCGTTTTTTAGCTTTTCAGCTTTTAAGCATTGGTTTGTCTGTTAACATTTATGCGGGTTTTAACTCTTACTTTTCTTTGTAACTTTGAGCGTCTTTTGGGGTACCTAGGAACAGAAGATGGCTAAGCTTGTTCCTTTTCTATGCGCTGTCTATGCGCTGTTTTTTCAAAGTAGTTAAGTTCTTAATAACTAATTAATTATGCACTTAAAGCACTGCTGAAATACTTTGTACATATTGCAACTAACTGTTTAAGGTATATAACTTTCACAAAGTTTTCTTTAGTTAATTATTATCTTTAACTTATTCTCGTTTTCGTGCTGTCATAAGTTGTAGAGTAGGGGGTTTTAGACTCAAGTTTTCTTTCAAAAATCTGTTCGTTATAAATTAACATTTCCTTTTTTAATTGCAATGTAAAATTTGTTTTTCAGGTTTAAATTCTCTCTCAAACGAACTTGGAATTTCGTTATAGCTGAAAATCATTTCTATTTATTATGTCACTCTCACAGCTTGAGTTCTCTTTAATCTTCTTCTCTCTGTTTAATAGTAACAGATGAAGAGCATGGGTCGGGCCATGAAGGTTAATGGATGCAAGCGAAATTGTTAACTAGTGCTAGGTCATGCTACTCTACGGAGGACATGACTTATATATATATTTTTTAAACTATTTTAGGTGGGAATGTTACTTGCATCTATGGCCTTGCAGAAACCCATTTCCAACTAGGTCTTTGTGGAAGTGAGAAAATGCAGAGTTTTTGCTGGTCCTTGATAAAGCCAAGGCTCAGTATTCTCGACACCTTCTACATTCAGTTGTTTTATTTTATTTTTTTTCTTTTCTCCTTTTACTCACACAGGTAGATACATAACCTTTTCTATGTTGTACTAGATGTGAGTCAAAATTATATATGTATTTTTTTGCTTAGGTATCTTCTTTATAGAATGTGAATTCTGAACTTTCAAAACTGCTGCGTTGCGCGTTTTGATTTTCAGGTTATTTTGCACCCTTCGTTTTAAATTCTAAAATTTTTTCCTTAGTCTTCAGTTTTGCTCTTAAGTATATATATATATATATATATATATATATAAGTAAAATGATTCGATTAGCAGGGTCGGTTCGTCCTCGGTAAAATATAACAGGGTCGCTTCGCGCACGATTTCCAGAGGGTCGCTTGGCGCACGGTCGCTTCGCGCACGACACCTCCAGAAGTTGATTGTAAGTCTTTCAGTCACCAGGGCATGGGAGAAAAAAAAAATTCCATTCTTGAATGTAAATCAAGCTGATATTGTCTCGGATTATAACCGGGGAGCTAGTAGCATGTATTGTTTATTCCTGGGTGGCGGGAGGGGGCTCTTGTCCGGTGGAAGGCCAAGCTCTGAGCTGGAAGTCAACCTATATATATATATACCATTAGTGGACAGGGCGTGAATACAGGCGACAAAGATTTGAAGAAGATTTCTTGGTTAGTCCCCGAAATTATCTATACTATATTGAAACAGAGTTTGACCTTTGTAGCTGAGAAATCTGTAAAATTGAAGGCATGAAAAGCCAAATAAGTTTAATTCGTAGATATTTATTTGTATTGTTAATGTGCACTGAAAATACTAACGAAGTATGACTACACACCTTTATTGTTTTGAAATAAAAAAAACTAATTATAATATTTTGGATGAGTTGTTTTTCATACCTGAACTTTTCATATTATTTAATGGTAATTGTGTTTTACATTAATGATTTTTTCATTAGGGTGAGTTTTTTATGTATGGCCATAGGCGCAAAAAATCCTTCCTACGGCTCTGGATAATCCCTTTGTCCTGCCTTTCTTTCCAAGTAAATACAAAAAGTGCCTTTAGCCGCTGAAGCTGTTCTACGTTGCTGGTTCCAGGGTAGTGACAGAGCCACTGCTGTAAAACAATCACACCACCCATGCCTCGTTCAAAGATGAAAACGCGTCACGGGTCAATGGCTCAACGGATCGACAATTTCTTGCCGGTCAGACAGGTCGGGTGAAGGTGTTCCTGACCAGATTTTATTTTCGTTTCATTTTTGAAAAGCAGAAAAAAAAATTCAAAGAAAAATGCGCACTGTGGAATTTCGTGCTCGATACTGGTGCCTGCAGACTGATAAATTATTTGTCATGCATTATGAAGGAAGAATGTCTCTTCCTTTTTGAGAGGCAATCATGAAAACAACATTTTGAAAACTTTCAACTCACCATACGCTTGTAAAAATTGGTATTGCCGTGAAAAATATTCTAAAGCTTGATATGTTATCAAGAAAGCAGAAAAAACAAACAACAACAAGTTACTTAATTCAAAATTGTTGACTGTAGTGCCATCGAAATTAGGTGGAACAGCCTTAACATTCCTGCGGAGGGACTTTTTGGCTCTCCTAGATGTGTTTGAAAACATGCGTAAAACAGTTAGATTATGTCTTGCAAATGAAGGACGACAGTTTTAACGCTTCCTGTAAGTAAGTGAGTAAATTATATGTTCCGATAATACATTTATTTGATTTCCATATAACCTAAGATAGCCGCTGCGGTGAGACTTTCTGAATGTCCGGTGGAAGGCCAAGCTCTATATTGTCTGGTGGAAGGCCAGCTGTATACATACAGGGTGCATAGGAAAGTCCCTTTACCCTGGAATAACTTGCGAACGGAGAGAGGTACAGTTATGCAAGTGAGATAACGGTACAGTAAAGCGACTACGCCCGATCGAATGCAGCCGATAACAGCGTGCCTAGTGCCGAAATGCGGTAGTTAGCCACTGCAAATCGGAAACGAAAAGAGATAGAGCAAAATTTCCAATTAAAAAGTTGCAGAGCATCAATTAATTAGTACAAAACGACATTTGTTTCACCCGGATAAGATAAATTGTCGCCTGAATACCCTAAAATGTCCGAAATCGATGCGCGACATTTTGTGTGAACGTTTGAAAGGAACAGGCGGCATAGGTATGAGCAAAGCCACAATTTATTGCATAAATGCGTACTTATTGTCAATACAGTTTGATGACGTCAGACAAAAAAATGGCAAACTGGCGCACAGTGATAAAAAGTTAATGTCGAGTATGTTCGAAAAGTTCGCCATTGCCCACGATACACATTTGTATTCGTGAAAGTAACTCTGCATGCACATTCCTCAGCATGGAAGGTGTCACACTATTGCAAGCATCTGTAACACGACGACGTAGATCCAGCAGACTTGTAGGCGCTGTTGCATACACCTGATTCTTTACCGTAACCCCAGAAATCCAAGCTCGCCATTCTCACACAGCGTACGCAGACCTAAGCTTCTGATCAGGGTACATCCTGCTACTAGTTTTTATATCGTAGGTACGGTACAACGTCACAATCTGCATTTGCATACGGCTGCATTTGCGAAATGTGAATATGCAGATTCGAATCGTTGCACATCGATTTCGGACATTTTAGGGTATTCAGGCGACAATTTATCTTATCCGTGTGAAACAAATGTCGTTTTGTACTAATTAATTGACGTTCTAGAACTTTGTAATTGGAAAATTTGCTGTCTCTTTTCGTTTCCGATTTGCAATGGCTAACTTCCGCATTTCGCCACTAGGGGCGCTGCTATCGGTTTCATTCGATCGGGCGTAGTTACTTACCTATACCGTTATCTCATTTGCATAACTGTACCTTTCTCGGTTTGCAAGTTATTCCAGGCTAAAAAGGACTTTCATATGCACCCTGTATATGTATCAGGATTAGCAACACTTAATCCCAGCTGTATACACAACGACGAGCCATTCCATTATGACTACCCCCAGTCTAGAGGAATGAGTGCGCCTGGAGACCGAACGGTGACGCATATGACGTACACAGAGTGGTACATATACAACCTGAGGACCGGCCTTCGGTTAGTAGAGTGTTCACAGTCAGAATGGGAAAAGCTGTCGATTTATCGGAGTTCGATAAAGTACAAATTGTGATGACACGGCGCCTTGGAACTACGATCTCGGAAACGGCACGGCTTGTGGGTTGTTCACGTGCCGCTGTAGTGAGTACGCATCAAAAGTAGTGCACAGATGGCCAAACGACGAACAGTTGTCCAGCCATGTGTCGTCCGCTGCTCATTGATGCCAGAGGGGAACGGAGACTGTCGCGCATTGTTCACAGCGACCGCAGGGCCACAGTGCGACAAATCACCCGCAGCTACAACAGTGGTGATCAGGGCAATGTGTCACAGCACACAGTTCATCGCAGCGTTCTGCGCACGGGCCTACGTAACCGAAGACCCAGCCGGGTCCCCATGCTCACTGCACGTCATCGCCAACAGCGCATGAAATGGGCCAAAGATCATCGAGATTGGACAGTGGATGATTGGATGAAAGTAGCCTAGTCTGACGATTCAAGATTCCTGGTGCATCACGTAGACGGCCGAGTGCGGATACGCCGATTACCAACGATGGCTATGACACATTGATGCACTGTTGGGCGGAAAGAGGCCGGCGGCTGCGGTGTTATGCTGTGAGCGATGTTTTCTTGAGACACTTTAGGCCCCATTATCCCAATAGCACAATCCCTGACAGCTGTCAGGTATCTGAACATTGTTGTGGACCAAGCTGACCCCATTCATGGCAACTGTGTTCCCTGCTGGTGATGGCCATTACCAACAAGATAATGTGTCATGCCATACTGCCAGAATCGTCAAGGAGGGGTTCGAGGAACATGCTGGTGACTTTCTGTTAATGTCCTGGCCTCCAAATTCACCTGACATGAACCCAAGCGAACATTTGTGGTTCGACTTGGAAAAGTGGGTTCGCGCTAAATCACCACCACCCCAAAATGTACAGGAACTGGAGGACCTGCTGTTGACATTATGGTACCAGATACCCCAGGATACCTATCGCCAGCGCATCGAATAGTTGCCTTGCTGACTGGCTGCTATTTTGCGAGCTAAAGGGGTTCCCCTACAGCTTATTAGGTAGGTGGTCATAATGTAATGGCTATTCGGTGTATGTATTATAGTTCAAAGCAGATTTGTCCGGGTCCAAAATGTTTGACCCGTTTCCAACTCTGGCGTCATCTAGGACCAGGCAGAAATAGGCGCTTTCCCCTCTTTGCGAAACTTATTTGAAATATTACACTGCTTATTTTCCTACGACCGCAGTCAGGAAGTAAGAATAGGTGACCAAGGACGCAAAACACCCGCTGTAGTTCGGAATTTTCCCCAGGTATACAAACGCCCGGAAATGCCCGCTTTCCTCTTGGGGATTTGGGCTGCACAGTGTTGCACAAATAATGCGCGGTCGAAGGGGGCTAATGGGTCAACTAACCTTTCCACAGACACACAAAAGGATGCGCATAATAAAGCGATGACTGTGTGAGCATGTGTGGGAGATTTGGAGAAATATATAGAGTATAACAACAAAAATAATTAAATCGAGCACGTTTAATTCGTGTGTAATCAAATATCCAAAGATTTGTAATAAATTATCCCTAAATTGTTGCTAAAAGTGGATTACTTAAATGCTAAGCACACAGGCTCGCTGCTCATGAATTTATCTGAAACCTGCTTATCCTTTGACAGCAACAAGCCAACAATGCAAACATTCGCACAAAAAGGGTTGCGAAAAGCCTTTGAGACGACACGGGTTTAGCAGCTGTGTAATTATTCCGAAGTTGGGAAACACAATCGACCGCGTTGGGAAGCGCGAGTGATGTTGAAACCACGGCCGCGGACGCGAGCAAATGGATTTCGTATGATCATTACGCAAAGAGCACATACACAGGCATGATGGAGCAGCGATGGTCCCACTTGCTCGTTCTCTGGGTCTCTCGGCACGTCAGGATGGACACTACGAACACCAGCTTCTTCTCTCTTAGAATCAATGATACTTGAAAGTTGGGGGGAGCCGAAATGGCCACGAGCCATTCTCGCGTGAAATATTAACTAGCGACGCAAACCCTGGAACACTGCTAATGAGTATTAAATGAAAATAACTTCTATTCGCCAGCCTTTTAAAACGCTTCGTTCTGGTGGGTCCGTGCTAAAGGATTTCCAAGCGCAAATTGACGCTTGCTGCATGTGCGCACGAAATTGGAAGAAATTCTTCGAACTGCAAAGCGAATTCGAGCACTACCAAAGCCAAAAATCCATTATCGCTGTGACGTTGAAATCAAAAGTTCAAACAGTAAACCACAAGATAGTTCCATCAAGAGTTTATAGCCGCAGAAAGTTATACTGAACAGGAGGAAAATATGTAGACTCCTACCCCAAAAGAAAATAATTTCATACCAAGGACGCACACAGATGGGAGCAAAAGCAGGAGGCATTTGCCCTTCTCTGAAAACCGGACCCCACCCTTTCTGTTCATGGAAGGTACTACAGAGATTTTCGTGATAATTTTGTTTGCTAATTTTTCTATAGAACTTTTGGATGCGTAACAATAGGAAAAACGTTGGGAATTTTCAGTAGAAAAGGGGGGAATTTTCAGTTGAAAGTAGTGAAAATTTCTATTGCATGTTCGTACAGTATAGAAAAGCAGGCAAGGCGAGAAAAAATGTGACATCCGCTGCAGGAGCAATTATTCACGAAGATCTTCCGAAATTTTTCTCAGAAATATATTTGACAGACTAATTTCTCCAAAGAAATAATTCTTCATTTATGCATGATAGGCATCAATGCTGGTTTATACCTTTGCACAAATCCACAAACACCAAATCATGGATAGAGGAATATTCCACGGATTATTGGCATATTTTAACTTTATTCCATATATTCATTCAGAAAGCTTGAACATTCCCCCCTCCCACCTCTCGAACGGAAATTGGGAGATGTGAGTTCGTTTCCCACTCCAGGACAGCAAAACGTTTCAAGTTTTCTGAATGAAGTAAATACATGGAATAAAGTGAAAATACACTGAAGAGCAATTGAATTAGAGATAGCTGGTGTTGTGCAAATGTAGCGCGGTGGGTGGCCCTGTAAACGGAAACGACATGACGTATGCAGCGATCCGACAATATAAGAAGTGATGCGACGAGAATCAGTAAGAGTCGGACGCAGTATGGGTAAGACTAAGGATCTACGCGCATTTGATCGTGGGCAAATTGTCGGAGCCCGACGAATGGGTCACTCCATCTCGTAAGTCGTGCAGACACTGCGATTTTCACGAGCCAATGTGTCACGGGTGCGCCACGAGTACATCGAATCCGGTAAAACCATCCCTGCAAGGGCCAACTGCCGTGGACAACAGCGTGTGGATGAGAGGAGTCTTCGTCTGCTAGCTCGCATTGTAACAGCGGATAGACGGGACACAGTGCAAGAAATCACTTGGCAATTTAACGCTGGTGCACAAAAACGTGAAAGCAGCCACACCATTCAGAACCATCTCCTCGCTATGGGGTACAGAAGCCATCGTCCCACGAGGGTACCGCTGCTGACCGCACATCACAGGTTTCAAAGATTAGCATGGGCACGGGATCATCGCCACTGGACATGTGGAAAAATGTTGCCTGGACTGATGAGTCGAGATTCATGTTGGTACATGCGGATGGCAGGATAAGAGTACGACGCAAACCACATGAAGCGATGGATCCTTCTTGCCAGCACGGTACTCTTCAAGCTGGAGGGGGTGGCATTCTCGTCTGGGGACTGTTTACGTGGACTTAAATGGGACCTCTGGTACGTGTGACATCGTCCCTCACAGGTCAACGTTACAGGGATATCCTGGACGACCATTTGCTCCCGTTTGTGCGTCTTCAACATCCCACTGGGGACCTCATCCTGCAACAAGACAATGCACCGTGCCATCGCTCCCGAATTGTATCCGAATGGTTGGATGAACACTCCAACGACGTGACTTCGCTTCCTTGGCCAGCTAGGTCACCTGACCTCAATCCAATCGAGCACATCTGGGATGCCATCGAGAGAGATGTTCGAGGCTCTGACTCCCCTCCATCAAATCTTCGTGAACTGTGGGAGCTTGTTCGGGGGTCGTGGATCCGTATGGCTTCCCAACGCTTCCGGTGTCTTGTCGAGTCCATGCCGAGACGAATCGCCACGGTCATCAGGGCGAAAGGTGGTGCTACACGTTCCTAGACAGGTATCTCTAATGCAATTGCTCTTCAGTGTATGCCAATAATCCGTGGAACATTCGTGTAGCCATGATTTGGTGATTGGAGATGTGTGCGGAGGCATAAAACCAGCATTTTCTCAGAAATCTGTCTTGAAGGTATTTTTTCGTTCTTGATTACCAGTTGAGTGATCTCTGCGGTTTTGTGGCTCGTGCTACGTAAGTGGCCAAATGGGTTAAAAGAACAACAAGGAAATTTCATTTTTTTGTCCTAAGATGTCTAATTTCATTTATCCACCTTTTTATGCAGTTTGTGAGTCTTTTGGTTTCTAGTTAAATTTGTGAGTTGAGAGTGTGGTAAAAACTGTTAAATAACGAGAAGGCTCAGTGCATTTGAATATGATGTTTAAATATGTTATTCTTAGTTACAATTTGTGCATTTTAATATGATGTTTGAATATGTTATTCTTAGTTACTAACTTATGGGCGTCCATGTATATGAAAGCCAACAGCTTTGAATACACATGCAATCGCGAGTTTCGCAATTTACGAACACTAAAACGTGCGAATCCTTACGTCAAGAGCAAGAACAGCAACATATTGAACGCCTCGCTTATCTGGTGGTGCCTTACACCAAATCTGAAGCACTGATTTTTTTCTCAATTTCCAATCAACATTCATTGGGCGTTTTTTTTAAAGTATACGCACTACGAAAAAAAGTAAAAAAAAAAAAAACTCTGTAATGTTTTCGCGTTAAAATAGATGCGAAGAATTCTATTAATTGTTTATGTTATGCCAAAACCCGAACATGTTCAATGCAAATACTCCTTGTACTGAAACATTCCGTAAAGTTAGGAATTGCTCCGGATAGCTTAAATACAAATTGTATATAATGCTGAACTAACTATAACTAAGCATTGAATACCATTTACGGCCGAGAAAGTCAGTCTACTTACTAGATCAAACAATATTTATTGGTCCTTGGTAGGACATCAAGTCAGCCAAACATCAAAGAACTTAATTTACCTCGTACTTAAACACCCGATACTTCAACATCTGAATACATGAGATTCGCATAAGAAGAAAACTCTTCAATTCGTAATAGGCCAGCAATTTGAGATTTCAATATCAATGAAGCATAACATCAACGTAAGCGATTCAAATTACGTTCGAATAGTATCCAGATATTCCAACCCTGACTGGAAATTTTAGTAGGAAGCACTAAAAAGGTTTTAGCTTTTATCAGTAGTAAAAACTACAGAAATCAGTAGTTTTTAGCATTTTTCAGTGGCAAAGAATAAAATTGTATTACACACTCTGTAAAAGCACTAACTGTCAGAGCAGCAAGATGACAGTGAAATTCATAAATAGGAGAATTTTTGCTTAAAAATTTTAAAATTGTCCATAAATTGCAGACATTTTGTGGAAAACACTAAGCGGCTCCAACATTCTTTTTATAGTTTACCTCAAACATCTCTCTCTCTCTCTCTCTCTCTCTCTCTCTCTCTCTCTCTCTCTCTACTCACACTCCCAACGGGAACCTTACAGTAAACATAATGAGTGCCTACACAAATTGGAAGTTGTTCATGGTCGTCTACAAACCCCAAACCGGCAAAACGAGTATAAAGAATAAAACAAAAAATCGAAAAACTTGATTAGGAAAATTGAAAATGAGGAAATGGAAAACGACAGAACATTCTCATCGCTGCTAGAGCAGTCATTTTCCGTCAGTTTCGAACATTTGCAGACTTTTCCCGATTTCAACAATCGCTGGCCACCCTATACTACGGGAATCATGGGTCCGTATGGGTTACGGAAAGCACGGATATGCTACGGAAATCAAAAATCTCAGTGAAGTAACGTTTTTAACGATGTGCATAAAATTTACTTTCGCGTTTTCAAGATTCTAACATTCATTCAACATTTTGGAGAGTGTTTCTTGGATGTTTTCAATATCGTTGCATTTCTTTCATGCTTTTGCAATATGTTTGGGATGTCTAAGCGTCTCTGATCACTACAGAGTTATCGCGGCTTATGGAATCCTGGAAACGTCCTGAATTCATTTCCCTTTCCATATCTTGGAAAGTCTTTAATTTTTCGAGTTTTTACGTGAAGTCCTGGAGAAGTACTATAATTCTTTCCTGCAATGAACATTTTTAAGAAAAAGGTTGGAAAATTAGGGTATGGCCAAGACGCCGTTCGCCACCAGAAGAGCAACACGACAGACTCAACAGTCAGTCTTGTATGGCTTCCGCCAAAATAAAAGGTTTAGACGACGACTAGTTTCGCCTGTAACATATTTTTGAGCCGAACTGAATTCAGAATTCGTAGAAAAGGAAGGGCATTACATTACGTTTAAGCTAGAGACCAGTGGCGGACTGTCGTTCCATAAATGGCTCTGGAAGTTGATTTTGAGCGGCCCACTTTCGGGGAAAATTTATAAGGTAGCCCCCAACACCTACAAACAAAAGAATGTTATGTCAACATTGCCGTTAAACTGTTTTAACATCTTTTCAACACAAGTCTACGAATCACTGAGATTTTTTGTATTTGTATTATTTTTTGTTTCGAATCACTGAGATTTTTTGTATTTGTATTATTTTTTGTATCGAATCACTGAGATTTTTTGTATTTGCATTTTTGTATTTGTATTTTTGTATTTGTATTATTTTTGTATCGAATCAGAGATTTTTGTATTTGTATTATTTTTTGCATCGAATGAATCACTGAGATTTTTTGTATTTGTATTATTTTTTGTATCGAATCACTGAGATTTTTGTATTTGAATTTTTGTAATTGTATTTGTACTATTTTTTGTATCGAATCACTGAGATTTTTGTACTTGAATTTTTGTAATTGTATTTGTATTATTTTTTGTATCGAATCACTGAGATTTTTTGTATTGAGACAATAACATTTAACAACATTTTACCCATTTTCCTGGACACACTGCAGCTCTCTAGTGAAATTTAGCGTAAGAGAAGAATTACTTCCGTTGCCGAGAAGCAACAGACGTTCTCTGAGAAAGACTAGAAGATTTTATTCTATTCATACGCGAATTTTATTGCAATAACTGCATTCAGAATTCGTAAATAGTTCCTTCGCTTTCAGTGAGGACGGAAATCCTAATGTGCAAAAAAAATATTTCTTTTTCATACTTACCTATTAATAAAATAATTACAAAAAAATATCTTGAGAAAATTCAAAATGTCCAGAATTTCAGTTCAAATTTATCAAGTGAGCGAAATTAAAGAACACAAAAATTAATATTTATTTAATTGTTTGCAACTGAAAAAAGTATTTTCGCTGCAGCTGAAACAGACTTCGCAACACTGCAGTTCAAGAATTTATGTAACTGGAAGAACCAAAAAGATGCATATCTCGTACAAAAAAGAAAAAGCATATACGTGCATAAAAAGAGCAGCTCAAAATATTTACCGTAGGTGAACCTCAATATATTACCATACACGATGATTTTCCAGTCTCTATCAGAGATTATTGACAACATATTTGTTTAGATTATATGGATTATTCAGCTGCAATTTCCAAAAGCAAACTGAGGTAGAGGATATCAGCCCAAAGGGACGGAATATGAAAAGGGGGGTGTACCAAACCAGGGTTTGACTATACAGAACATTTGCTACGTAAGTTTTATTTATTTATTTATTTATTTTTTCATTTTATCGAAGACATGAAAATTGTAGACAAACTTTGTTCATTTAGCATCCCTTGCTCATCTATTACAAGAATACTAAAGTGCAAGAATATAATTACTTAATGTTTATTGAGTTAGCATAAGGCCTACAGGTCCAGGACGTGGCGGATCAGTCTGCGCCTGCTAGAGACTCATGATACGAAAGTCGGTAGACAGAGAGAAGCCACTAGTATGCATTGCAGGGGGATGCAAGGTCAGGTGATGCGCAATACACTACAGCCTCTCCTTGACAAATGTCAACCCCGCCTTCCCGTGGTGCATCCTGTTCCCACTAAAGAAGCTCTGACGACCGCCAATAGCCGTATAACTATACCATCGGAAGTAGAGGAAATGCTATCCCACACTCACCAACCTGCTTGGCCAGCGTGGTGAGTTATGGATAAACCCCTCCAAAATGACTCCACAACTTAAACCTTGGCCCTCAGTCTCCGGCAGCTGGAATGTGCCTGGCCAAGGCAGCGGCCAGTGCAACATGCAGGCAAAGGGTGCTAAGGTTTAAACATGCATTTATTAAACACTCGGAGTACAGAATGAGAATGTGAGTCGTGAAATAATTATGTACAAATGAGCGGCAGGGTGCTAAGAATCACCGGAGGACCGGACTAGGCTGTAATCTGATGCTGACCTTGGCTACTTACAATGGACGCTCCCTATCTTCTGATTCAAGGCTCCTAGAATTGGAAGAGGAACTACAAAGGATCAAGTGGGACATCGTCGGGGTAAGTGAGGTAAGGAGAAAAGGAGAATATCTCATTGAACTTAAAAGTGGACATCTCTTCTACTATCGTGGGGCAGATACTGGCAGAGCTAGTGGTGTTGGATTTATAATAAACAAGAAACTGTAGGATAAAATTGTAGAAGTTGAAATACCCTCTAACAGAGCTGTACGACTTGTTATCCAACTCTCGAGAAGATACCAGTCTCAGATTATCCAAGCTTATGCACCCACCACAAGTCATCCTGAAGAAGAGATTGAATAATTTTATGAGGAAATTCGTCACCTAAATAATAAAGGCAAGCAGCACTTGAAGATCTTTATCGGAGATTTCAATGCTAAAATAAGGCAGCGGCAGCAGAACGAAACTTCAGTAGTAACGTAAATTCCGGTCACGGTAACAGAAACCAGCGTGGAAATACTCTCGTAGAGTTTGCAGAGGCAGAAGGGTTTTTTCATCATGAACTCCTTCTTCAAGAAAAAGCCGCAAAGGAAATGGACATGGAGGCATCCCAATGGATTGACAAGTGAAATTGATTTTATTATGTGTAACAAGAAATTTGGCATGGAACACTGCAGTGTGCTGAACACGTTCAACACAGGTAGTAACCATAGAATGGTAAGATGTAAGATGCACCTAAATGCTAAACTTGAGCGTGGCAAGCTCATAAAACAAACAAAGTGTATTGATATGACCAACTTCAAAAAACATCATAATACGTTCAAATTGGAACTGAGGAACAGATTCTCTGCTTTAAAAGGTTTAACGTTGGAAGAAGTGAATATCTCTGAAGTTAACAGAAAAGTAACCAAGGCTCTTATGGAAACAGCAACAAAAATAGCTGGTACTAAGAACAAGTTGCATATGAACAAATTATCAGGAAAAACCAAATTTCTGATGCAAAAAAGAAGAGAGACGAGAACAACTAAAGGAGATGTGACTTCCAAAGTGGAATATATAGAGCTATGCAAGACAGTACGAAAAAGTATCACTGAAGACGTAAGGAAATTCACCTGCGAACTAGTGAGGAAAGCAATTGAAGACAACCAAAGCCTGAAGAGAGCAAAGGGACATCTAAGTAAGGGAAGAAAAGAGATCATGGCTCTGAAAAAAGAAGATGGTTCTGTAACAAGAAATAGAGGCGAAATTTTGACAAGAGTGAAAGATTTCTACTCAACACTATATGAAAGGGAAAACACATGTACTTCAGACATTATGAAAGGTGCCAGTACCAGAGTTCTTCCAGTCCTCCAGCAGAAGTTGCACATGCAATCAAGAACATGAAACGGGGAAAAGCTCCAGGAGAAGATGGAATTACCGTAGACATCATACAAGAAGCAAGTGGAGAAATTGAAACAGTACTCCCCTCCCCCCAAGTTTTCACACGATGCTTTAATGAAGGGAAGATTCTTGAGGATTGTAACAATGCTACAATGATCCTGCTGCATAAAAAAAGTGACATTGAGGATCTCAGGAACTAAATACCTATCAACCTCCTATCAGTGGTTTATAAAATCTTCAGTAAAGCTCTTTCACACCGCTTGAAGGTGACACTGGACTTGGCTCAACCGAGAGAACAAGCTGGATTCAGGAGTGGCTACAGCACAATAGATCATATCCACGTACTGAGAGAACTAATTGAAAGAGCGAGGGAATATGAACTTCCGTTATGCATGGATTTCATCGATTATGAAAAGGCCTTTGATTCGGTGAAACCATCAGCAGTTACAATGGCTTTGCCATCCTGCGGTATTGAAGATGCATACATTAATATTATTAATAACATCAATGAAAATGCAAGTGCAAAGATTCGGCTATTTGAGAATACAACACCCATAAAAATTGGAAAGGGAGTGAGACAAGGTGACACCATATCTCTCAAGCTCTTTAATGTCACTTTGGAAAATGTCTTTCAATCACTGAACTGGGAAAACAAAGGGATAAAGATTAATGGAGATTATCTAACTCACCTTGGTTTTGCTGATGACGTAGTCATTTTTGCAACTACCACATCAGAGCTGCAGAGTATGATCCAGGAACTTGCTGACAAGAGTAAAGAAATGGGATTAAAAATGAACTTTCAGAAGACAAAAGTGATGTACAATGCTTTTTACAAGAAATGAAGATTTATCGATTGATGGGGAAAAGCTGGAGATAACCAATACCTACATTTATCTTGGAAAGCAGATATCAAGTGAAGGTCACATTGATGAAGAAATTAATCGGCATATAAAACTTGCCTGGAGAGCTTTTGGAAGAAACAGCATAATTTATGTGCATGCTTTGTGTAACTAGGAGAGATAAGAAGAATTCGTGGTCAGAAAAATGACAAGAGTGGAAGACATCATGATCAGAGTTAAATTCCTGAAATGGCAATGGGCTGGACTTATTGCCAGAAGGACAGACCATCGATGGACAGCTAAAATTTTAGACTGGATTCCAAGGGACAGGAAAAGACCCAGAAGAAGACCACATGGGAGATGGGTGGATGAAATTCGAAAGCATGGGGTAACATGGAGAAGACTGGCACAAGACAGACCGTTGCGGAAGAAACTTGGGGAGACCTTCGTCCAGCAGTGGATTGATAATGGTTGACAATGGTGATGCGTTGCAGGAGCGGCTGACGTCACACGCCGTCAAAATATACACTAGCAGTAAGGGAAGGCGCACAGACGTCTTTATTTTATATCCGAGGACTCAGTACTCCGGGTCCATCAGACGCATGGCGGATATTTAGTGGTTCGAGCACTTTTATCTACCTATTAATAGTATCGAAACGAGGTTTTTTCTGTGACAGTCAGAAAAGCAGACCACTAGGCCGTCAGCACACCAGCATCGGAAAAAAATAAATAAACTGTGAATCATTGGGAATAGCTTGCGGGTATTAAAGAAGAATACGGTTTGAGGTGTAGCGGATTCAACACTGTTTCGAGAGCGTCAAAGAAGGTTCAGAATACAGTATGATTCGTGCACATTTGGGTCAATGCGAAAATCAAAGGAAACTGCTTTGTCCAATTCTAAGAAAAGATAAATTCTATTGATACTACACACCAGTAGATTTGCAATGGGGATCTTCAAGACAAAATGTCATCCTGTTCTCGTCCAAAGAAGAGGATGACAAAAAACTAAAAAAAAAAAAAAAAAAAAAAAAAGACTGCGCAACAACAAAAATTTACGGATTACTTCCTTGAACGTTCGCGTTTTTAACTGTTCTATGTACGATCAAAATCACTGTCCCCTATTCGGAAGTGCCAGTTAGGAAGGTTTTACTGTATATAAAATATTTATCTAGGAATTTTTCATAGTAGCACAGGGGCGGAGGTAGACGTCGGCAACACGACTGCTTACTTCGATACTCGTCCAAAATGCTTTATCACTGTACTTGAAAGCTAAACAACAAAAACAGAAAATAAAAGAAATCTGATTCGGATTGATAAAATGGCCACATATAACACAGATGTTTTATGACAAAGAAAAAGCCACGGGATTCACACTCGAAATGTAATGAATTGTTCGATACAAGATTTACAGTCAACTGCAGAGTTGTGGCGCACTGCGAGAGGTATTTGGTGTTTTCTGAGAACTTCAGAAATACGCCTAAAGCATTCGGAAAAGGACGAATGAATGGTTTTAAGTGCGGAGCTCCCAGACTCAAAGAAAACCGCTCACGCGACAAAAGCATCATTACGTCTGCTCCTCGCAGCTGTCACCTGCAGAAATAAAAATAAAGCAGTCCCGCAAACCCAACGAACAATGGGGTTTTGCTCACCAACGCAGAACAAGAAAACAACAGCACCCAAATTTTAGTACACACACGCGCGCAGTCACAAAACGTCACAGGAATTCATAAATGGAATCCCTTCATTCATACATTATGAACTGTTTTCATGTAGACTGAATAACCTATCAAATTTCCATTTACACTAAAGTGAAGTATTTACGAATCACTTTTACTTGAATTATTGCACTATTTATAAAAAAAAAAAAAAAAAAAAAAACAGAGGGGAGAGGGGTTGTATCTGTACACAACCGCAGGAGTTTACGTAGAATTACGTCGGGGTAGAAGTGAAAATGTTTTAGTTATATATCATATACAATTGGGAAACGAATTTCACCGAAGAAATAATTCTTCATAAATACATGGTAGGCTTTGTATTGGCATATTTTCACTGTATCCATGTAACCACTTCCTTCAGAAAACTTGAAAATGCCAATAATAGCATGCTTTAAGATGTTTAAAAATGAAACATTTATTGAAAGTGTACAATATGTTCACAAAACTTTTACAATGTAACATGATTATAATACAGGGTGATTCAAAAGTCCCCGAACCTCTGAATTCAAATATTTCTACCACGAATATAGTGATGTATAACTATTTTACATACCGTTATGTTGACGCTCATACTTACAGGTAATGAAAACTACAATAGATGCTGGAATATTGTCCACTATTCTGTTGAAGACACAACTTCACCCGACGACACTTGTTGGCGGACACTCTTTTCAGCGTGTTGGCTGGTATGTCCCTCACGGCTGTCCTAGGGTTGCTGAGGTAAACTCTGTCTTTCAGATAGCCCCACAAATAAAAGTCTGGAGGACTCAAGTCTGGTGAGCGAGGCGGCCAAAGATTTTTCGAGATTAATCGATCGAGGAAGAACTCACAGAGCATCTTCATTGTATTGTTTGATGTGTGGCACGTTGCTCCATCTTGTTGAAACCACCACTAACGTCCGTGTTATTCCAGCATCGTTACAAATTGATGGATGATGTCTGCATACACAGCGGAATTTACAATTGTGTCGAAAAAAAAAATTGCCCTACAATTCGCCATCTAGACATGGCGCACCACACTCCAACTTTTTTTGACAGTGAAGTCCAACCTCATGCAATGCGTGTGGATTCTCCGCAGCCCATATGCGAGTGTTTTGGCTATTGACATATCCATTCAAATGAAACCATGCCTCGTCACTGAAAAAAGTGTTGTTAAGCTGGTTAGTCACATTGTTGCGCGTGAAACTCTTAAACCATTGGCAGTAGGCAATGCGCTTTTCCGAGTCCAAAAGACGTAGTTCTTGCACTACTCGAATTCTGTAAAGGCGTAGCTTTAGACGTTTAGTAAACCTCTGGCAGGCTGAATACGATGCTCCTAACTCTTGAGACAGCCGCCGAAGAGACGCAGGTTCACGCCAGGACATTCCGGGCAGAGCGCTGAAGGGAAGCGTGAATTTTTTCTAGAAACGTGGTAGTCACCACGGACGGGCGGCCGCTTTTAGATTTATCCTGAACACTGCCTATCTCGCGAAACCGGTTCATAAGGTCATGCACAGTTGTTTTCCCTGGTATAGGAGCATCAGGAAACTGGTTCACAAGGTCATACACAGTTCACAAGGTCATACATAGTTCACAAGGTCATAAACAGTTTACAAGATCATACATAGTTCACAAGGTCATACACTGGTTCATAAGGTCATACACAATTGTTTTCCCTGGTATAGGAGCATCAGGAAACTTCCTTTCAAAGAGCTGGATGCAACGCTGGTAAGATTTTTCCGCAAAATAAACTTCTAACAAAGCGACTCTCTGTTCTTGCGTGAGACTCAGGGCTGACTGAACGTTACTGCTTGCCAGCGCCAGCGTAAGGTCACGTGGTGCTATGACGTGGCGCAGCTCGTTCCCCAAGGTCACACACAACAGCCACAAGTAACAATAATCGGATATCTTTTACGGTTTTACAGCAAATACGTTTTAAAATATAATGTTATATTTAAGTATCGTTTTCATCTTTTTTTTAATATAAAATTGTAAACTTAGCTTTATGATTGCAAAGGTAGCATAATTGCGTGTTAAAACATTGGCAGGTAAGCATCTATGAAATACCGACTTCGATGCGGCTATTACAGCACAGCATGGAGGGCTCTGTTAAACATTCGTTTGAAAGTTTAAGTCCAAATTGTTCCTGCATGAAGTTGATGAATGATTCGTTTTCGGCTGTAGATAAATCAATATTCAAATCCCAACTAACAAGATCGGTAACATATCTAAATTCAAACAACGGAGTAAACTGAAAGATTCAGACACTTTAGGCGTACAAGCTAACATTTGTCGTAATATAAAACGTCTAGCATCGTCTAACTTAGTTCTTGGGGTAATATACACTGAAGAGCAATTGAATTAGAGACAGCTGGCGTCATGCAAATGTGGCGCTGTGGGCGGACCTGTAAACGGAAACGACATGACGTATGCAGCGATCCGATAATATAAGGAGTGATGCGACGGAAATCAGTAAGAGTCGAACGCAGCATGGGTAAGACGAAGGATCTAAGCGCATTTGTTCGTGGGCAAATTGTCGGAGCCCGACGAATGGGTCACTCCATCTCGGAAGTCGTGCAGGCACTGGGATTTTTACGAGCCACTGTATCACGGGTGCACCGTGAGTACATCGAATCCGGTAAAACCATCCCTGCAAGGGCCAACAGCCGTGGACAACAGCGTGTGGGTGAGCTGGGTCATCGTCGGCTACCTAGCACTGTAACAGCGGATAGACGGGCCACAGTTCAAGAAATCACTCGGCAATTTAACGCTGGTGCACAAAAACGTGTAAGTAGCCACACCATCCAGAACCATCTCCTCGCTATGGGATACAGAAGCCATCGTCCCACGCGGGTACCGTTGCTGATCGCACATCACAGGGTGCAAAGATTACCATGGGCACGGGAACATCGCCACTGGACACTAGACATGTGGACAATTTTTGCCTGGACTGATGAGTCGAGATTCACGTTGGTACATGCGGATGGCAGGATACGAGTACGGCGCAAACCACATGAAGCGATGGATCCTTCTTGCCAGCAGGGTACTTTTCAAGCTGGAGGGTGGCATTCTCGTCTGGGGACTTTTTACGTGGACTGAAATGGGATCCTTGGTACGTGTGACATCGTCCCTCACAGGTCAACGTTACCGGGATATCCTGGACGACCATTTGCTCCCGTTTGTGCGTCTTCAACATCCCACTGGGGACTTCATCCTGCAACAAGACAATGCACCGTGCCATCTTTCCCGAATTGTATCCGAATGGTTGGATGAACACTCCACCGACGTGACCTCGCTTCCTTGGCCAACTAGGTCATCTGACCTCAATCCCATCGAGCACATCTGGGATGCAATCGAGAGAGATGTTCGAGGCTCTGACTCCCCTCCATCAAATCTTCGTGAACTGTGGGAGCTTATTCAGGTGTCGTGGATCCGTATGGCTTCCCAACGCTTCCGGTGTCTTGTCGAGTCCATGCCAAGACGAATCGCCGCCGTCATCAGGGCGAAAGGTGGTGCTACACGTTACTAGACAGGTTTCTCTCATTCAATTGCTCTTCAGTGTATACGCACACTAAAAACACTTTATCGGTTTCGTTATCACCAGTAAATATATCAACTGAACAAATATCACCGAACTTGTCTCTAACACTTGCAAGGTACTCAAATTCATCAGAGTAACATGTTTCATGTATATACACTATATTGACAAAAGTCACCGGTCACCCCTTCAAAAGCAAATGAATGAATCCGCTGCGTTGTTAAGATGCGCGGTACAGCTGCAAACGGTATAAAACAAGCCTGCAGCTGATCGCGATCATATCGCACTGTGAGGTCGAGTGAAAATGTCGCGGCGGAAGAGAACTGACTTTGAGAAAGGAAAGATGGTTGGGTGTTATACACTGCTGGACAATTGCTAAGGACGGATCATAAACGGCTATATAGCGTATAAAAAAGTAAGTGTGGTTGGATGCCAAGTGAAATAAAATAATATCAGAATGCCAGGACATTACAAGAAAGACAATTTATTGTGCTCTGAAATCCAGAAGGCTTTGGAACGTGTTCAAGGGACAAACAGGCCATTTTGTGCATAATACGTAAACGTGAAAAAAATGCAATTACCGTCCGCAGGCGTTCCGGCGTAAGATGTCAATACGGGATATGGCCACCATGGAGGGTGATGCAAGATTCCACACGTCGTGTCATGCTTTGCACAACATTATCAAGCAGCTGTTGAGGTAATTTATGCCATTCCTCTGTCAGTGCACGGATGAAGGTGTCCTTGTTTATTGGAGGGCATTGGCGACCAGCAAGACTCCTCCCCAAAGCATCCCACACATTTTCAATGGGATTCAGATCTGGAGAACGTGCTGGCCATACGAGGCGTTGAATATCCTCGCTCTCAAGACACTCCTGGACAGCGACTGTTCGACGACATGTTGCGTTGTCGTCCATGAAAATGAACCTATCACCGACACCACCACGGAACATGCGAACATGAGGAAGCAGAACATCATTAATGTATCGTTGGCCTGTCATAGTCCCAGTTGGAAGCACATAGAGGGACGTACGGCCATTTATCATGATGCCAGCCCATACCATGACACTACATGTCGGATATCGGTCCCTTTCCTGTATGTTTGCTGGACAAAATGCAGTACCACTATCACACCAGATCAGTTGTCGTCGACAATCAGACGATAGACTGTATCTACTCTCATCTGAGAAGAGGACAGCAGACCAGTCGTTATCAGTCCAATTGCGATGTTGATGGTACCATTGCAAACGGGCGGTACGGTGACGTCTGGACAATGGGATGCACACAACAGGACGGCGGGCGTATAGTCCTCCTTCATGCAAACGTCTGGCGACAGTTTATCGGGAGATCCGCTTGCCAGTAGCAGCCATAAACTGATTTGCTACCTCACTAGCTGTGCTGCGCCGGTGTCATTTTGTTGATAGCACTATGTACCGATCTTCTGCAGGTGTCGTACTGTGAACACGACCTCCCCCGTGACGTTTGCTACACTCTCCATTTGTTTGAAATGATTTCCAAAGCCTTGAAACAACACTGTGGCTGACGTCGAACTCCCTGGAAACATCTGTTATTTTTCGCCCTTCTTCAATCTTGCCAATAATACGGCCACGCGTAAAATCATCTAGGTGATGTCGGGAAGACATACTGAAAATTGCAAGTTCGTCAATTGATTCTTTCCCTTTCAACTTTGCGTTTGAACAACAACGGTCAATACGCGTCAAATCATTTATATCTCTTATCAGCGCTATGACGTCACGAACAAGTTCGGCAATCCAAAATTTGCATACGCACAACACGTCTTACTGTATCCCGCACTTATGCTAATTTCCACATTTTCCTGTCTTCCATTTTATGGTTGCTATCGTTGCTATTGTCATCCGTCCTTAGCAATTGTCCGGCAGTGTATTAGTGGGTATAACGTAGAAGTCTTTTCGTACTTCTACGTTATTTTAAAAACATAACCATAAGATGAAATAGTTCCTAAATTAAACCTTAACGGCCAGACGAAACATGTAAACAACAGAAGTCAAACTTACGGAAAAGATGCTTTATTCAAGGTTTTCTCCAACACATCATAACATAGCACTTCGCATTAAACGCTCCACACACCACACAGCTCCTCAACACAACGCTCCTCAAGCAACACTTTACTCGTAGTTTATAACTCCCGTTCTTATCAAATCAGGCATACGTCACGTTCATTAAACCTCAATTATGTTGCCAACAGTATTCGTTTGAGAGAAAAGATATCACGTTAAGAGTGAAGTATACCTGAGAATAAACTCAAGATTTACATAGGGAAAGAAACTAAAAAGGACAGTTAATTTAGAATATACGTCACATGGGTTATCCATAAGAGAAACCAAGAGGCGTTTAAACATACCCAAGTCAACTATTTTGGATGTACTGAATAAGTAGAAGACACATGGCGTGCTTGAAGCAACAAAACGAACCGGCAGATCAAAGAAAATCAGTGATCGAGGACGTTAAAGCCTTAAGAGAGTCGTTACAGCTAATCGACGGAGTACCGCACAAGAACTCAGTGTACAGGTGAGCAAAAATGCCGCGACCTCGGTATGTACACGTACCATTTGCAGAGAACTTCATTCCATGGGTTACCGTGGTCGTGCGGTTGCTCATAAGCTTTTCATCTCTACTCGGAATGCTACTCGTGGTTTTGCATGGTGCAAAGAACATTTATCGTGGACCGAAGATCAATGGAAACGGGTCCTATGGACTGATGATTCCAGATACACGATCCATCATTCTGATGGTTGTGTATGGGTATGGCGGCAGCTGGGAAACGCTATTTACCACAGTGTACTGTTCCTAAGGTCAAGTTTGGAGCTGGCAGTGTACTCGTGTAGGGGTGCTTTTCGTGGTATGGTCCCGGCCTATTGGTTATCGTGGACGAACTTGTTAACCAGCATGTCGGCTTCAATACTCTGGACAATTATGCCCTATCAACTCTATGGCAATACTATGGAACCGTGCCTTGTTGTTACCAGCAGGATAATGCACCGAGCCATAAAGCAAGGACTGTTACGGCGTGGTTTGACGATATTTCCGTATCGTGTGTGGACTGGCCAGCACAGATTCCTGATCTTAATCCCACAGAACACCTATGGGATGAATCAGAGCGCCGCATAAGAACTTTGGAAACGAGGCTTACTACTAAGCAACAGTTAGCCGCAGCATTATGTACTGAATGGAAGCGCATATCTATCGCTGTGTTCTAAAACCTTGTCGAAAGCATGTCTCGAAGGGTCAGAGAACGCATTAAGGCCAAAGGTGGACCGACACTGTATTAATGTATGTCATGTCAATAAATGCTATGTTGTGTTTCTCTTCTATGTGTCCGGTGACTTTTGTCAATATAGTGTATGTCGCACGATGGAAACTTGAGAATCGTTCTTCTTGTATAGCAACACCACCTACTTGCTGAGATGGTCGCAAATACTGCGAAATTAGAGGTCTGCACGGGCCTTATTTGGTGAGGCCGGCGCGGTTCAAGCCCGTGCGTTTAAGGCCCGACCCGGCCCGTGATGTGCCATTTTGTATGATTTTGTCTTTTTATTGTATTTTAAATAACCAAAGCTCTTATGGAAACAGCAACAAAATTAGCTGGGTCTAAGAACAAGTTGCATGTGAACAAATTATCAGGAAAAACCAAAATGTTGATGCAAAAAAGAAGAGAGATGAGGACAACTAAAGAAGATGTGACTTCCAAAGTGGAATATATAGAGCTATGCAAGACAGTAAGAAAAAGTATCACTGAAGACGTAAGGAAATTCAACTGTGAACTAGTGAGGAAAGCAATTGAAAACAACCAAAGCCTAAAGATAGCAAAGGGACATCTCAGTAAGGGAAGAAAACAGATTATGGCACTGAGAAAAGAAGATGGTTCTGTAACAAGAAATAGAGGCGAAATCTTGACAAGAGTGAAAGATTTCTACTCCAAATTATATGAAAGGGATGATATATGCACTCCAGACATCATGAAAGATACCAGTACCAGAGTTCCTCCAGTCCTTTCAGCAGAAGTTGCACATGCAATCAAGAACATGAAGCGGGGAAAAGCTCCAGGAGAAGATGGAATTACTGTAGACATCATACAAGAAGCAAGTGGAGAAATCGAAACAGTACTCGCCCAAATTTTCACTCGATGCCTTAATGAAGGAAAGATTCTTGAGGATTGGAACACCGCTACAATGATCCTGCTACATAAGAAAGGTGACATTGAGGATCTCGGAAACTACAGACCTATCAGCCTCCTATCAGTAGTTTATAAAATCTTCACTAAAGTTCTTTCACACCGCTTGAAGGTAGCACTAGACATGGCTCAACCGAGAGAACAAGCTGGATTCAGGAGTGGCTACAGCACAATAGATCATATCCACGTGCTGAGAGAACTAATTGAAAGAGCGAGGGAATATGAACTTCCATCGTGCATGGCTTTTATCGATTATGAAAAAGCCTTTGATTCGGTGAAACCATCAGCAGTTACAATGGCTCTGAAAACCTGCGGTATTGAAGATGCATACATTAATATTATTAATAACATCTATGAAAATGCAAGTGCAAAGATTAGGCTGTTTGAAAATACAACACACGTAAAAATTGGAAAGGGAGTGAGACAAGGTGACACCATATCTCCGAAGCTCTTTAATGCCACATTGGAGGGTGTTTTTCAGTCGCTGAGCTGGGAAAACAAGGGGATAAAGATTAATGGAGATTATCTAACCCACCTTCGTTTTGCTGATGACGTAGTCATTTTTGCAACTACCCCATCAGAGCTGCAGAGTATGATCCAGGAACTTGCTGACAAGAGTAAAGAAGTGGGATTAAAAATGAACTTTCAGAAGACAAAAGTGATGTTCAATGCTTTTACAAGAAATGAAGATTTATCGATTGATGGAGAAAAGCTGGAGATAACAGACACATACGTTTATCTTGGACAACAGATATCAAGTGAGGGTCACATTGATGAAGAAATTAATCGGCGTACAAAACTTGCCTGGAGAGCTTTTGGAAGAAACAGCATAATTTTCAAGAGCAATATGCCATTATGTCTTAAAAGAAAAGTGTTTGATCAATGCATCCTTCCAGTGCTTACGTATGGTGCAGAGACGTGGACCTTAACTAAAAGAGACATACAAAGGCTGCAGACAACTCAAAGAACCATGGAGAGGTGCATACTTGGTGTAACCAGGAGAGATAAGAAGAGGAACTCGTGGATCCGAAAAATGACAAGAGTGGAAGACATCATGATCAGAGTTAAATCCCTGAAATGGCAATGGGCTGGACATACTGCCAGAAGGACAGATCATCGATGGACAGCCGAAATTTTAGATTGGATTCCAAGGGACAGGAAAAGACCCAGAAGAAGACCACATAGGAGATGGGTGGATGAAATTCGAAAGTATGCAGGGGTGACATGGAGGAGACTGGCACAAGACAGACCGTTGTGGAGGAAACTTGGGGAGACCTTCGTCCAGCAGTGGATTGATAATGGTTGACAATGATGATGATGATGATGATTGTATTTTATTAAATTGTGAAAATAGAATAATAAAATGAGATATTCCCTGTTTTCCAGGTTTAGTGGGAACCCTGCATGGAAGAGTGTACCTGGTCTGCAATGATGTTTAGGTACACAGGAAATGACTGGACCCATGGTTTGGTTGCTTGGTTGGTGGTGTATTTAAATGGCGCAAGGACCGTATTTGGCTAAAGAGCGTCAGACACAAGATCATAAAAAAATATACATATAGTAATAACATGGCACATGGGTATAGTACAATCAAGAAAATTACCTACCAACTACAAGCAAAACTGATGAATTAGTACACCAGAAGCAACCTATGATCGGAGTAGACGAAAAGTAAACAAAAAGTTCCAAAAGTTCTTACGGCAAGAAGCCAGGACCCTGGGTTTCCCAGCAGAATGTTACCGAAAGCATTACACTTCCTGCAGCAGCTTGTTTTCGTTCCACGGTGACAACACCTTCCCAGGTAAACAGCGCGCACATGGTTCAACAGGGAGCAAGACTCACCGGACAGACGACCATCTTCCAAGCATTCAAGGTCCACTTCTGATGTTCGCGAGCCCTTTGTAGGAGCTTTCGACGGTGACACCGTCGAGGCTAGCATGAGCTTCCTGGGACTACGCAGTCCCATTTTCAGCAGTGTTTGATTTACTGTGTGTTGTGACACATTACTCTCGTAACCAGCATTCCAATCACCGGCGAGTTGCGCCATAGTATCCCTTCTATTGGCTCGTACCACACGGGATAGACTTCTCTCACCTCTAGCACTGATTGATAAGCAATGTTCGGCCTACATCTTGCCGGTAGTTCGTCCTCTTCGGACCACTTTTTGTAGGTCTTAACCACGGCTGATCCCGAGCACCACACAAGCCTTGCTCTCTCAGTAGTTCTCTAACCCAGTCGTCCGGCCATTATAATTTGGCAGTTGTCAAACTCGCTGAAGTACGCTTCCTTTCCCAAATGACGAACAAGAATTAACAGAGCTCAGCATCAGGTGTTTATACCGTTTAATGACCATATGCGTCGTCGTTTACCTGCAGTTGTTTCGATTTGCATTAAAGACGCGCTAGTCATAATATTTTGGCGCTTCGGTGTAAGGTGCAGAGGTTCGATTTAATGGAACTGAAGTGTTCACTAGAGACCAAAAGCTTTCTTAATGAGAACTACAGCTCAATCACCCGATTGCATAACACGACGTATTTCTTTTATTGGGATTACACACTGCAGTATAATCCCACAAATGACACGCATACCTTTCTCAGACAGGTACCAGCACCTAGGAACCTTAGAGAAGCCGCCTCTTTGAGACACAATATGTTTGTGGCGGGAGAGTTGTCTTTGTTGCTTACAATACCGTCGAATGCTTCAACCCAGAAAATATGAGTAGAAGAAGAAGAGTTTCATGAGAAAATGTCGCTGGGGTCTAAGCGTCGTAGCATTAGGAAGATACCTTTTCGTTTTGGGCGGACAATACGGGTTCTCATGGCACGACTCCACGGAGTGATACGATACCAGAACGGATAAATGCATGACCATGCCACCCTTGCTTACTAAGTGATGTTCGTTGGAGCTGCGGCACTGAATGGTAAATATTTTTGTATGCGGTGGAAGTACACTTCCATGGGATACAAGTAGCAATACTATATACAGCCGTCGAACTGTACGATCCGATTCAGAATAAAAAGGAGTTCGCGTCACCAATGAACATCTCAATGCATTCTTTCACCTTACTGTCGTGTTGGGGTAAGCTTTCCAGCGTTTGGAGACTCCGAAAACATGAGATATCTGAGTAAGTTTGAAATTTACGACCCAGAAACTGGCAAATAGATATCTGGCCAAACAACTAACACACGCTTTGTTTCAGGAACTGTTCCAGACTTTTTTATTTGTGGGGCTATCTGAAACACACAGTTTACCACAACAACCCTAAGACGGTACAGGACCTGCGGAACAACATCATTACAACCGTGTGGGACATACCAGCCAACACGCTGAAAAGAGTGTCCGCCAACATGTGTCGTCTAGTGAATTTGTGTCTTCAACAGAATGGAGGACAATTCCTTCATCTATTGTAAAGTAGTTTTCATTACCTGTAAGTATGAGTGTCAATATAGTAGTATGTAAAAATAGTTATACATCACTATATTCGTGGTAGAAATACCTGAATTCAGAGTTTGGGGACTTTTGAATAACCCTGTATATACATATATTTTAGTTTTATACACATACTAATTTCTTCTTCAATGTGGCCTTTGATTAATACTGTTGTCCAAGGTAGGTGTAGGCCAGGGATGGGGAACCTGGGGCCATCTACGCCATTAAATGCGGCCTTTTGAGTGAATCCAAATTTTGCTGAACAAAACATTTTATTTTTATTAATATGTTTTTGTTCGTCTTTTATTATTTTAATCTTAAAATGACTAGATTTGAAATACGAAAGAGTAAAAGAAGATTCAACGAAATAATGCTCCCCGACTGACGGCCACAGTTAAAACATTAGCAAGTCGTAAGGGCTATTTTGACACCTGCTATGCTCATCATTTCGCGCTATGGCTCGTAAAGAACTACAGATGGAACTGATTGAGCTCTTAGAAGTTGACATTTTAAAGTCCTTATTTAACATTAATAAAGATCTAATTGAAATTTGGAAAAATGCAATAGAATATCCACGCCTTCGGCAACATGCACGAAAAATGCTTTCCTGTTTTTCAAGCACTTATTGCTGCGAATCTACATTCTCCTACCTAACCCAAATCAAGACGCCCTTAAGGTCACAAATGATGGATACCCATCTAGAGGATCAGGTAAAAGTGCAACCAAATATTCAAATGCTTTCCAACGAAAAGCAGTCACAACGAAGTCATTAAAAGGTTAGTTAACTTTAGAATTAACAATTATTTTTTTCATTTTTGAAGTTAGTTAGTACATAGTAAGATTTTTACAAAATAATATACATTTCGAAGTATATCTAATTGAAGTTTCTTGAATGCGGCCTACCAACATGAAAAGGTTCCCTACCTCTGGTGTAGGCATTTGTAATTTCTAGATTTCCCCATCAACCTTCAAATCTTGTACATCAATAGTAGTATTAAAAGAAATCCGTCTTGTTGCACGATGATATTTTTTCAGCTAAAAAACGAAATCTATGTACAGTTTAAAAAACACATGAGCACTTTCGGTGTCACATTGACACCTTCATCAGATGTGATTTCAACCATGTGGTTACATGCTGGTCTTAAAGTAAGTGGAGTAGATGCATCATGGGAAAGGTAATGTCAATGTCACATGATATACCAGATAACAAGACAGTAACAAAAAAAAAAAAAGCATAATTAGCCAATGAAAATTACTTAACAGAAACAATTGTTATTGTGCTGTTCTTCCCAACAAGATTGCTCCAGGGTTCAGGTAAAACACAAGGATAATAGTCATTACAGCAACGTGTATTATAAGCCGAAATATAGAGACTTTCTGTAAATAACAAGGAATAAACAGAGTTAGGTGTGTTTATAATCTTAGCGTTGTCCCAATCTGGGATGGAATTTCCAGCACTTACAGTTCTTGCAAAAGAGGTGCTCTGGTTATAATTATGCTTTTCTTGACTGTCTTGTTATCTGGTATATCATGTGACAATGACATTACCTTTCCCATGATGCATCTACTCCACGTACTTAAGACCAGCATGTAACCACATGGTTGAAATCACATCTGATGAAGGTGTCAATGTGACACCGAAAGTGCTCATGTGTTTTTTAAAATGTACATAGATTTCGTTTTTTAGCTGAATAAATATCATCGTGCAACAAGACGGATTTCTTTTAATACTAGTATTTATGCAAGAATTATAGTGTCTACTGTACATCAATATTTTGTTTTCTGTAAATCAACTTTTAATTCCACTGCTTTATATTTGTCAGCAAGTTCCTGGACCATACTTCGCGGCTTTGAGGCAGGTACTTGCAAATATTACAATTCATCGCCAAAACGAAAGTGGCTTAAATAATCACCAATCATCTTTATCCCCTTTCGCTTCCCAGTTCTATGATTGAATGAAAGACATACTGCATTAAACTGCAATGTGGCAGGGAAAAGCTACGGAGATGTAAATATATTTATTTTACTCCCCCGATGGAATTACTGGACACTTTCTACCATGACAACGAATAACATCGGTATTCGTTTTAGTGAAGGGATGATAGTTGGTGAGCCCTGAGTACCGCAACATCGAACGCTGCACTATGTAACAAACAATTTCCTATTTTTATTACCTTATCTCTCGTGTTATTATTTGTATTGCTGATCCGCAGAAAAAAAACAAAAAAACGTTTAAGTTACCGAAATGATCGCTGAACTTTACTGCCCCTTTGGGAGGTGCTTAAAACTCCGCGTTGTACACGACAACCCCTACAGATCATTTCTGAGAATCTTAAATGTCGTCAACAGTGCACATGTCATGATCGTTTGAATTATCTTTTCGTGCACATCATCTCGCATTCGGAGATGAAACAAGTTCTGAAAAGAATCTTAAAGTGGAAAACTATCTTTGTACAAACGCAATCCCTGCCTATCAAACAGCCGTAATTCACGACAGATATTGCACTTTCTTAGGATCTGCTACTCTTAAACAATGGACTACTGATGAATCTTGCAGTAATATAACTCAGGGAGACAGGTAGCAAGAAGAAACATTACAAACAAACAAAAAAAGTAAAAAGAAATGAGATCTAGTGGCAGTATTGTTCCTAATCGAGCAACTACCCTTGATGAAATAATTTCTGTTTAACGACGCGTTTCGAAAGCAGCGCCCGAAAAAAACAATAAGAAACATAATAAAACATGGGATGTTATTTACCCTTCTGCCTACAGCCCTTCGCCTCATTTTCAAACCATTTGTGAGGCTGCCAAAAATCTACATGTTGGTAAGGAAAGGGGGTGAAGGAAGTGCACGTGGCATTGGGTTGATTCCAGGTCTTCTGGTTCCTATATTAAAGAAGGTACGCTGACATCGAAGCAAACGCCCTCGCGAAAGATCTCACAGGTGTGTGTTAACAATTCAAGAGGCCTCGAAACGGCATGAAAAGGAAGAAACACGTGCACGAAAAGGCACGCCTAAAAAATAAAAAAAAAAAAAAAAACCCGCAGTAAATGAACAGACCTTATAAATAATCAGTGGGAACTTCTTGATACAGCTATAACGTACACCTCTAAAAATACAAATAAGGCAGCATTATTCTGAAATATTATGGGGGGAAAAACTAAAACAGAGTTTTCTAAACTAAAAATATAGCGGCGCAGTGGTCTAAGCGATGGCTTCTGATCATTCGTCCGAAAGGGGTCAGGGTTCGAATCCCGGTGAGGCATGGACGTTGTGTTTGTCTTACGGCACTGGCTCTCTCCCTTCCCTGGAACCAGTGACCCTAAATTAGGGACGGGCGACTGCTTATAGCCCATTGAGTTGCTCACGGTGGTCGTTAAACCTTCAATCAAAAAAAAAAAAAAAAAAAAAAAAAAAAAAAAACTAAAAATAAATAAGAACAATCCCAGGCAATTTATTTCACAAAAAATTAGCTATAAAAAATGGAATTGCTCTTCACAACAAGAAAAAACAACAAAAAAGATAACACAGGTTAGTGTTGTGAAATACCTAGGCATCACATGGACAAGGAGTCTGAGGTGGAATAACCATCGAAGAGTCACTCAGCGTAAAGCCAGCCTCTAATGAAAAATAATGAAATTCGCCTGAAAAATATGGCACTGCTTTGGAAAGCCTAGCCCTATTATAATCACGGAAGTGCAACTTGGGGCGTCTGTGATAAAACCCAAAAAGGATCAAGTAAAAAAAATGCTATTCTAAATACTACCTTAGAAAAAAAAAAAAAGAATGGCTGTGAAAGATAGAGAAAAGTGAAATACAGAAATTATTAAATGTTAACCTCTAGTGGCTATATACCCTACAAAACGCTTTTATGAAAAGCACCCGACACCCTGTTCGTTAAATATGCATCGAATTATGACACCACGGCAGACAAAATATAATAAACACCCTAAACCTGCGTTTCCCCAACCAGTGGATCTCGAGCCTATTTTCTGGTGGGCCGCGAATGATGCGCTGTTCCCATAGCTCATGGGAACAGCGCATCGAGGAGGGTATATCAAGACCAAACCTCACACACAAGGGCAATTGTGACAGCAGATTACGGTTGCATTAATCTCCACAGACTGAGAGGATGCCTCGACATCGGATCCGTGCGCAATAAGAGCAGTTCACTAAGTTTAAGAGAGGACGTATTAGATGTACAAATAAGTTTTAAAGCGTTTTTGGATTGACGTGTACCGCTAATTTACGTATCCTAAATTTCTCCGCGTTATTGTTATGTGACCGTAACTGGTCCAGAGTATAAAATGTGATACAGAAGTTTGCCCAACAATCAAACGCACTTGCACATCGGTAGGTGAAAGATGGCAAGCTATACTGCATTTATTCGACAATGCATTCGTTACGAATCTCACCGAGGAAAAAATACTGAAAAAGCATGTGCATCGATCTGTTCTGGGGGAGAATTTTGTATCGAAAAGCACGTGTGAGTTTTGGTTTAGACGGTTTAAAGCAGGTGATTTTGATGTTAGCGATCGAGAAAGTAGCGGCGCCCCGCAGAAGGTTGCACATGAGGAACTGTAAGCACTGCTAAATGAAGATTAGTTTCAAACGCAAAAAGAACTAGCTGAATAACTAGGGGTAACTCAACAAACCATTTCCAATCGTTTATGCGCAATGGGAAAGATTCAGAAGGAATGGAAATGGGTGCCACATGACCTGAGCCAGGTGAACAAGGATGAGAGTGTCGTGAAGTGTTTGACTCTGTTCAATAAACAACACATAAAGTCTTTCCTGTGGAAAATAGTTACGGGTGATGAAAAATGGATATGGTACGACAATCACAAACGCAAAAAAAAAAACACTGGGTAGACCACGGTGAAGCAGCGACTTCGACACCGAAACACAATATTCACTCCAAGAAAGTTCTGCTGTGAATCAATGGTGTGCTCTATTATGAACTATTGGAACAGGGTCAAACTGTTACGGCTGATCGCTACAAGCAACAATTGCTGCGACTGAACAAGGAAATCTGTCGGAAACGTCCATTCACAGGCAAAGGATTGCGTCCCGTGAAATTACTGCATGACAACGCAAGGCCGCGTGTCGCGAAATCGGTCAAGGAAACGTTATTGACGCTTGCCTGGAAAGTTTTGGACCACCCGGCGTATAGTCCCGACATAGACCTTTCACACTATCAATTGTTCCGATCGATGCAACATGGTTTGTCTGCTGTACGGTTCGGGGCATGTGACGATGTGCAAAAATGGGTTGACGACTTCATCGCGTCACAAGACGAAGTATACTTCATGGCTGGAATCCGCCAATTGCCCGATCAATGGCGGAAGGTGATAGATAATGACGGCGCATATTTTGATACGTAAAGGTAGTGTGGTTTTCTCTCAAATTACATGTTGCGTTGTCTTAAAACGCTTTAAAACTTATCTGTACGCCTAGTATAATCGGGCTGAGAGACGCCGGTTACAGCAACGCGACAATCGGGCGATGCTGGTGCCAATGGGTCGAAGTTACAACCCAGCGGCACGTGGGCAGTGGATGGCCGAGTGTAACGCCAGAACGCGAAGTAGAGTGTTTGTGACCGCACGAAAAGAACCAAATTCGCCGCTTTCAACCATCCATGACTATGTTGCGCCGTCTACGAGTACGGAAATAGTCCTCGAAGATCGAGGATTTCTGAGTGTAACCGAATCCGTCGCTTTAAACCATCCATGGTTATGTTGAGTCGTCTATGGGTACGGAAATGGCCCTCTGAACCGTTTGCCAGACGACTTGGGGCACTGGGATTACATTCGAGGAGGCCACTCCGCCTACTACCACTGACCAGCGAGCATCACCGGCATCGGTTGCAGTAATGTCGGTTCCCACCAACGTGGGATAGTGTCCAGTGGCGTCGTGTTGCCTTCATTGACGAGTCACGGTTTGCACTTGGCGCCGATGGCCATTGCATACGTGCCTGGAGACGAGCCAGCCAGCACACTGATCCTGCCTTTACCGTGGAAAGGCACACGGCTCGACGCCGTGAGTGGGTGTTTGGGATTATTACATTTCCTACGATGGCCGGACACACTTGGCAGTCCTCCGTACCACCTCCATGGCTCAACAGCGCGTAGATGACTTTCTACGACCTGTTGTGTTGCCATTCTCGTCGCGGCATCACCGAGCAATTTTTCAACAGGATAGTACCCTGCCAAACACGGCACGGCACGGCTCTCCCAGGAATGCCTCCGCAATGTCGACACCCTTCCAAGGCCTGCCCGATCTCTCACCAATCGAACATGTTTGGGACATGATGGGAAGCCATCTACACCCATCCCGGAATATCGGCGAACTGGTCCGCAATTTGGACACCATCTGGTATGCTATAACCACAGGACAGTATCCGTGAACTGTATGCGTCTGGTGCCACGCCGGGTAACCGCTCTTGTATCCGAGCCAGAGGTGGCGCGACGAAGTACTGACTTGTTTCATTCGTGTTGCTGTTTTATCCGAATAAATAGCCCAACTGCTCTGCAATTGTAATAATTTCCTTTCCTATACATGTATATTGCACATACAATTTTTTGCAAAGAGTGCATTAAGATGTAGACATGACCTTCAACTCTTTATCTCAATCTTTCCCTATTCATTCAGTATCAATTCATATACCAAAAGAGGCAGCTTATCTACGTATTTAATCAGCAGTTTTCTACCCACCACAACAACATAACGAAATTAACACCCAGAATACTCCTTAGATTTCTGCCACACAAGGTAAATAAGGTAAACGCCAAAATCAAGTATCGCATTAACCACATATTGTGTTCGGCATATTTTGACAAAGTGACAAGATGAGTACTGACACCTTGTTGATTCATTGACAGCTGACTATACGTTGCGTGCAATTACGTCTTTGATTCGATGATTTGGGCTTTCTGTGTGCTTTTGTAAGATCTTTCCTACTGATTCATCAACAGCTGGCTTCCAGATGCAGAACCGACATTTGAAGGAAATTCGAAATACTTTTGTACGTGTAGCGTATTATTATTATATGGTGCATGGGCTGAGCTTAATAGTGCACAACATGTTCAAACAAAAATTACTGAATTACACACGGAAATGTCTGTCACTTTATCGGGAACACCATCTTGCAAAAGGAACATTCATGGATGCTGTAATTACCAAAATAAGTGCTAAAGAAATGTTGAACTGGAGAACCTACGTAAAACATTCAAATTTAGCATCAGTTATAGCGAACATACTGTAACGTACCAGGAGATGTGACGTACCTGCCAGAAGGACGCACACGACATAAAGGCAGATAGTGGTCAGAACAAACGTCCGCGTAGCTCAACTGGTAGAGTGACTTATTCCGGAATGAGGGGGATCCGGGTTCGAATCCTGGACAGAAATGACGGAGAAATTTACTTCGTTATAATACTGACACCAGGGTCATGTCGGCATACCAGCAAGAGGGAAGAACCACATCCAATAGGAGTAACTGTTAGGGTAAGAGGAAGCTGGCCGACAGGGACGTCCGGGTGCTAACACGGGTGGTAGCCAAAAAACATAAAACCACAGCTGCCGAACTCACCGCAGAGTTGAATACGCACCGTGACTCACCTGCTTCCATCAAAACTGTTAATTGGGAGCTTCACTGGATCAACATTCACGGTCGTGTTGCTATTGCCAAACACTGGATCACCAGATTGAATGCCAAACGTTGGTTGCCAGCAGCGCAAAATCGTAGACGTTGGGCAAGGTGAAATGTGTTTTGTTCACCGATTATTCGTCCTTCACTATCTTTCCCACAATCGGGAGACTTTACATGTGGCGACGTAACACCCGGACTGTTTATTGCCCACAGTACAGCACGGAGGTGGTTCGGTGATGGTTTGGGTGGCAATATCGCGGCAGTCTGTCGGCCCGCTGATTGTTCTTGAGGGACACATCACTGCGAATGACTATCGGACAATTCTGGAGGGCCAGGTGCACCCAATGGTTCAAGCATTGTACCCTGACGGTGGTGCCGTGTACCAGGATGATAACGTACTGATACACAGAGCCAAACTGGTGGAATAATGGTTTACTGAGCATGAAAGAGAGGTTGAACATCTGTCATGGTCTGCACAGTCACCCAACGTGAACATTATTGAGTTACTCTGGGGTGTTCTGGAGGAGCGAGTCAGGAAGCGTTTTCCTTCGCTAGCATCACGTCGTGAACTAGTCACTTTTCTGCAAGAGAAATGGTTTCAAATCCCTCTGGCCTCTGTACAGGACTTGTATCGGTCCTTCCTACGATGAATTGCAGTTGCATTGGCCTCCAAAGGAGGCTCTACACTGTACTAATAAATTCTCGTGTCCTAAACTCATACGTTGCAGTTTCATTGTCCACCTCCGTATAAAAAAAAGGGCCATACTATAGAAGAAACTTAATAGACGTACAAAACTTAGCTGGAGTGCATTTGGAAGAAACTGAAATTTTCAAGAGAAACTGATCATTATGTCTTAAGAGAAAAGTGTTTAATTAATACATCCCTTCAGTTCTCACTTATGGATCAGAGACATAGACAACTGAGAAAAACATAAAACATGCTGCGGACAACTCAAAGAAGCCAGGAAAGATGAAGAGATAAGAAGCCAGGAAAGATGAAGAGATAAGAAGCCAGGAAAGATGAAGAGATACATGCTGGTGTAACCAAGGAAGACAGGAAAAGTCACCCATGGATCAGGAAAATGACGGGAGTTTATAACATCCGCGTGATCATGGCAAAATCCCTGAAATGGCAATGGGCTGGACACACTACTAGAAGAGCTGACCACCGTTGGGCAACTGAAGCAACATTGGTTTCCATATGTTAAGGAACAACATGAAATTCGTACTTTTTATAAACAACTCCATAGTGAAAGTGGATAAACTTAAGGTAATAGCGGTATTTTAAGCCGGCGATGCCAACAAAGTAAAAGAATTAACATGGATGATGGAATGGTGAGAAATGTTTTTCACCATTCCATCACCTATGGCAGTTTGGCCATAGATCCCAACAAACCTGACGATGAATGTCAGCCGGTTTCTTTATTATTATTATTAGGGGTTTAACGACCACTGCGAGCAACTCAGTGGGCCATAAGCAGTCGCCCGTCCCTAATTTAGGGCCACTGGTTTCAAGGAAGGGACAGAGCCAGTGCCGTAAGAGAAACACAACATCCATGCCTCACCGGGATTCGAACCGGACTCATCTCGGACAAACGATCAGAAGCTACCGCTTAGACCGCTGCGCCACAGGGGCTGGTTCAGCTGGTTTCACATTTTTGCATTCAAAAATCGAATTACTACTTATTACTACCTATCTAGGGTAAAGTACAGATAGCGGTCCCCTGGACGGCACGACACTCTTTACGTACTAAATATACACGACGCCACTTACGGGCTGACTAAGTTAGATACGAATCGTACCTAACCGTTCCGACTTACGTACAAATTCGACTTAAAGACAGAGACTTAAGAACGGAACTTGTTCATAATTCGGGAATTGCCTGTACCTTAAAATTTGAATTAAAAAAAAAAATCACGGTTCTTTGAATTCTTTATGTAATCCGGTATGTTACAACTTTTAAAGAATCGAGATCGCGCTGTTGTGTTGTTCCATTTCAGTGCAGCCAAAGGTGGACCTTGATCGTATCAGAGAAAGGTAATGTTGTTTACTTTCGGTGTAGATGAAAAATTGGTTTCGCGTTTCAAGACTCTTTCTCTTTCTAACTATTAAAAAATTGATAAAACTCTGGGGCGTAACTCTATGGCTCCGCCATTTTGTGTGGAATAACAGAATATAATCCTAGGTATGTCATCATTCTGGATTGAAATAGATACATCCAGGACCCGCAGGAAACAAAAAAAGCTGTTAATTCATGTGTTGCATATTGAAGCACTGGTCAGATTCATAGTTGCCAGGATTTAACTTCATCAAGAATGAGGACTCTTATAGACACAGCTGTCGAAAGACAACTTTGATTTTTGTAGGCTTTATGATTTTTGCTATACGATAAAATATTATATATTATAATTTGTAACGCATTTTTTTCTTTCGCCATCAATTCAATTTTAAAAAACCGTTATTACGAAATATCTTGTACTTTTTCGAAACATTTAAAATAACCGTTATTAAGGAATATCTTGTACTCCTTCGAAATATTTAAAAATAACCGTTATTAAGGAATATCTTGTACTCCTTCGAAACATTTAAAATAACCGTTATTAACGAATGTCTTGTACTCCTCCGAAACATTTAAATAACCGTAATTAAGGAATATCTTGTACTCCTTCGAAACATTTAAATAACCGTTATTAAAGAATATCGTGTACTCCTTCGAAACATTTAAATAACCGTTATTAAGGAATATCTTGTAGTCCTTCGAAACATTTCAATAACGTTATACAGGAATATCTTGTAGTCCTTCGAAACATTTAAATAACCGTTATTAAGGAATTTCTTGTATTCATTCGAAACATTTAAATAACGTTATTTAGGAATATCATGTAGTCCTTCGAAACTTTTAAACAACTGTATATCTTGTACTCCTTCGAAACATAAATTTTACAACAGTATTTAGCATTTTGAAATTTCTTTTACGTTTTTTCTGCCCATCCCCAAGAAAAACATATAACCGAAATTCCACTGTACATATATAGGCAGACTTGTATACGAACATTTGCAATATGCAAATTTTGAAGATGACAATCCGATTTTTGGTGTAAATGTGACAAGGATGGTAAGTCAGATATTAACCGAAAACTTGAAAATTTTCATCGTCCTGGTGCGGAACTTGAACACGCGTCTCCCAGATAGCTCCCGAGATGCTAACCACTACACCACCCAGAATGACCAAAAAATGAATGCCGATTGCTGTGATGGTTATATTCAAATTTATCGGAAACTTTTTAAGACTTGGTCATTCTGTGTGGTGTAGTGGTTAGCATACCCGGGCGCTATCTGGGTGACGCGGGTTCAAGTCCCGCTCCAGAACGATGAAATTTTCAAGTTTTCGGATATTATCTGACTTACTATCCTTGTCACATTTACACCAAAAATGGGATTGTCATCTTCAAAATTTGTATTATATGGTGTAATCCCGTATTTCTTTCATGATTTGCATGCAATATATTTATCCAATGTATCGATCAACGGTTCTCAACAACATTCCATTACTGAATACTCAAGAAACGCTTATAGCGTCGTAGTAAATCCGTTTATTTTTGTGGTGTCATACACGCAATAAGATTCGCCTAGCTTTCGCTCTCCACTGGGAGGTTTTTTCAAGGCAATGGTAGACATAAAATGACATAGCATTTTATATCTACCATTGCCTTGAAAAAACCTCCCAGCGGAGAGCGAAAGCTTCACGAATCTTTTTGCATGTTACACCACATAGTGGCGCACCCAGAAATTTCGGGGGGGGGGGGGGGGGGCACACAATTTTCCTAAGGTTGAGATGACACCCCCTAAATTTAGCGGAGAAAATAGTCAGGTGGTATAACAATTAAGAAAGAGGCTGACTTCTGTATATTTATTCTTATCCACTTACTAGTAATGTTGCAGTGCAAGAAAGTTAAATGAATTACAAGAAGCAGTAGATAAAATTATTTTCTTGGTTAGATTTTTCTAAATTTATTTAACAGAACTACTCCTTTATAATTATTGTATGTTATAATTATACGGTACATGATTAAGAAGTATATGTAGATCGCGTATCGTGACTTTTTGTTTCAAACTTCGACGTAATAATTTTACGCCCTGTCAGCTCCCCCCCCCCCATGACCACCCCCGTGGGTGCGCCACTGGCACAACAAAAATAAACGAATTTGCTACGCTATAAGCGTTTCTTCAGTACTCACGATCTGGTGTACTTAAAATAACGTTGTTCCACCACTGTTTATGGGCCATGGCTAAAAATAAAATTATTACTATTACAATTCCAAAGATTTGGCTAAGCAGTGTACATATATCTTGATTATAAAACGCCTCTTAAAAATAACTATTTTAACGATTCGTGCTGTATAGCGAAGTAAATTTCTCCGTCATTTTTATCCGCGCCAGGATTCGAACCCGGGTCCCCTCATTCCGGAATAAGTTGCTCTACCACTTGAGCTACGCGGACGTTGATTCTAATTGCTATCTGCCTTTATGTCGTGTGCGTCCTGCTGGCAGGTACGTCACATCTCCTGGTATACGTTACATCATCTCCCCCTTATTATTATTATTTTTTTGAAGTGCTGGAGAAGGGATTCTTTTTATTTTTCCTATCTCGCGGTGTGGAAATAACATCACACCAATGCGAGATTTTGAACGGTCGGATCATCCGGATAGTTCGGGCGCCATTATAACGAAGTAAATTTCCCCGTCATTTTTATCCGCGCCAGGATTCGAACCCGGGTCCCCTCATTCCGGAATAAGTTGCTCTACCACTTGAGCTACGCGGACGTTGATTCTAATTGCTATCTGCCTTTATGTCGTGTGCGTCCTGCTGGCAGGTACGTCACATCTCCTGGTATACGTTACATCATCTCCCCCTTATTATTATTATTATTATTATTTTTTTTTTTTTTTTGAAGTGCTGGAGAAGGGATTCTTTTATTTTTCCTATCTCGCGGTGTGGAAATAACATCACACCAATGCGAGATTTTGAACGGTCGGATCATCCGGATAGTTCGGGCGCCATTATAACGAAGTAAATTTCTCCGTCATTTTTATCCGCGCCAGGATTCGAACCCGGGTCCCCTCATTCCGGAATAAGTTGCTCTACCACTTGAGCTAAGCGTACGTTGATTCTAATTGCTATCTGCCTTTATGTCGTGTGCGTCCTGCTGGCAGGTACGTCACATTTCCTGGTATACGTTACAGCTGTCTTAAAAGTCACGTATTTTGAAAGTTTCATCTGTTATGAGGATTTTAAAATTTTAACCAGTTTAAATATTACCACTTTGTCGAAAATTTTAAACATTTTTCAAACAACTTGTCACACGATATCCTAAGTAAGTTCATGTAAATATCTCCTGTTCTGAAGATTCAAAAAAATTCACCAGTTTAAATATTACCACTTTGTTGAAAATTTTAGCAAACATTCTTCGAACAATCGTTGCACGATATCCTAAATTAGTTCATGTACATATTTCAACTGGTCCAGATGAAGTTACCTTGGACGCTAAGCTCCTCACTGTGTGGTGCCTTTTCTCTTCTTCTTTTTTTTTTTTTTTTAATTTGCTGCAGCATATTAAATTGCATCTCTTCACGGCTTCCCATCATTTGAAACAGTTTCGAACAGGAAGAGCACATCTGACAGGTTTTGCACTTAAACCATCTACAAAAGAGCACAGGGCTGGTTTCCTACCAATCTCTGTTCTCACACAAACGCAACTTCGCGTGACTTTGAGATATAAAGTCTCTAAAAATACTGAATACGTGAGATGAATTTTGTCTACAACGCGCTGCTATACCCGCTTGAAATGCATGCAGTAAGTGAAGGCCATAACAGATAAAAACTGTCAGAGTTCAAGGAAAGCGAAAAAGTACATTACTCGCTAAGCTCCGATTTTCATATACTCTCGACAAATCCAAGTTCAAATCTGAGCGGCTCCTTATATTCGGAGAGGGAGCGAGAGTAGGGTGGAAGAAAAATTATCGAGGAAAAGCACTCGGCAGATCTGAGAAATCTCGGAATCAGAGCCGTCAGGGAATAAAGAAATACCCAGAGAAATCGAACAAGTTCTTCAAAGAAACAGAAAAGGACTGATGGCGGATCAAGCAACGCTGTTCCAGAAGAGATAAAATGTAACTGGGCCAATATTACATCGACGCGAAAGTCTGGATGCGTGCTCTACCATCGCATGGCAGGATCTGCAAATATGTGGAGAAAAATATCAAAAGGGCTCAAGATGAAAACTTCCTAAATTCTATGAATGTTGTTCTATCTATGTTCATCCGTGAGAAAAAAATCCCAGAATGAAAAACTTCAAGGGATACGATAAAATATTAATGACTTAAAAAAAAATGTTCGGCCAGGAGAATCACTTCCTTTCACTAAAGCACACAGCCATCAAAGTAATCGATAATGCTTCTTTGAAATCAATAACACTTGATTAGAATCGATATTTTTCCTTCCATCGGCGCAGTTAAAACGCACACGTATGCGCTGGTACATACTGGATACTCCATAAACGTAGAAGGTTCAAAAACGACTAAACTAAATTAAAGAAAATCTTTAAAACGGTTGCTTTCTTCTGCACCATGAAATCACCACCCATTCCAGAAGAGGATACAGAATTTATTAAATTTTGTGTGTGTGTGTGTGTGTGTCAAATTTCCATGATACCACCGAGTGTAATGCAACTTTCAAAATTCTAATATGATATTCTGGAAGTTATTAAGAATTGCTCAAGACTGTTGTGACAGAGACATTCATTCAGTAGTTGACATGACTGATGATCATACGAGGGGAAGTCAGAAAGTAACTTTGTGAAAACACACGTTTGTCCGCGACGGGCATCGAACACGTGTCCCCTCACTCCGGAGTAAGGCTCTCTCCCAAATGAGCTACGCAGACAGAATGTCTCTCTTCAGATTTGTCGTCTTGACACGTGTTTCCACCCCTATAGTACGTCACATCATCTCCCTCTTAATTTTTTGTTTGTTTGTTTGAAGCGAAGTAGGAATTTTTTCATTAATTCCAAACAATGTGTGGAACAAAACATCACACATTTTTCGGAGAACCCAACGGCCAGATATTCACATATTTATCAAAAGTTATTTCTGCCTTCTTAAATAACACATGACTCTGCTGAGTTCAATATATTTTCATCAGTGAAAATTCCAGCCGCCTTCCTTCTCCCTAAGAGTGTCACTTTACGTAGGTGTGGATCTTCTTAGAGATAACTGGATAATGCGAAACGCACACAAGCACGTTGCATTTTAAAGATATGCACTATAAGTGGGCGAAGAAAAAGAAAAAGGCCGATCTAGGTCCCTAGCGCCAAAAGGCAAATGAACGGTTTTGACACAAGTTACCTTGTCCTCAATTTTGTTTTAATCAGTATGTAAATCAGTTATTAAAATAAAGCACACACAGATTTCTGGTATTTTTTTCCTTTCGTGATGCACTGTTAGCCAAATAAAATATAAGCAAGGAGAGGATGAGAGCGCATTAGAAAACCCCCATAAAACTCTGCGGTAACAGTTTTAATGATGTCTCATAACAACTAATGAGGCCTTGCAAGCTTGTTCATCGCTGAGTTATGCCTTGTACCGGCTGTTAATTTATGTGGATCGTATTCATATGTATCAGTAAGAGGCTGGCCGGGCGAGGACCCGACGGAGGTGTAGCTAACTGTAGACAGCCTTGAGAACACCATATTTGACGCCTCAGCTCACAAGCTGTCCCCAAACTTGAAATGATTCAGGCCGAAGGATCGCACAACTAACCTTCGTTCCAACCAACACTTCAAGAAGTGTTTCTACTGCGACTGGAGACTGAAGGCCAGCGGTGGATACGTTTAAAGCATGCGCCTCTGCACATCGGAAAACGAGGGCTTTAAACCATTCCTGGATCATCTCATTATACATACAAACACACTGCCAGTTTCAGACAAAAATATTAAACGTAAACAGCATGTTCACACATTTTTAGAACACTTTTGATAAGAAATCACAGAAAAGAAGTTCAAATAATTAAAACTGGCAACAGCGTGTAAGATGAACACGAAAGAAACATCTGCTGCAGTTAAATATCGTCTGCTAAGATAAATGGCGCACGTAAACAAGCTGTGGATAGAACGTTACATTTTTGCTCTTTACGAAGAGAAATATTCATATTCTGTAATTAAAAAAAAAACGCTGTGGAAATCATAGAATTTACATTTCGAAATGCAAAATAAGCAATATTATTAATAATAGTGAGAAAAATCGTCAAGCATGGCTTTTAACAGGAAAAAGAACATCAAACGAATATCCAAAGAAGGTACGTACTGTTACGACTATTTCAAAAGTAAGGTTTCTGGTCTTAAAAGAAAATCCACAGACCCGAAGAGCAATCGCCAATCGCTAAAAATCTCTTAAAAATTCAAATAAAAATTTGAATAAGAAAAAAAAATAACGTCATCGCCTTTTGCCTAGGAAAGGAACTTGGCTGAGAGAAAAATACGGTGTTGACTTCTTTATGGAAATCACTCAGCAGATCAGATCAGATCAGATCAGATCATATGTAGAGGAATTTAGGAAGGGAGTGTCTGACTCCAGGTCTTGAACAACCCTTAGAAATAGGAAGCTAGGAGATTTGGGCTAGAGTGCCCGATACGAAAGTGACACGGAAGCGAGGTAGAAATGGGGAGGAAGACGCCCTTATTTATTACCGGGGGGGGGGGGCAGTACCCGGGGTCAGACGGCTTAACGTGCCCATCCGACGCACGGCGGGAATTTAGTGGTTCGAACGTTCGTACCTTCCCAGGATCGAACCTGAGGTCATCCCTATGGCAGTCACGAACGCTGACCACTAGGCCACCCGCGGCCCGGAAATCACTCAGCCGGAGACAGATGGAAATTTATTGTGATTACTGATGAAGCATGATGGATCTACCTACACGACTGTAACAAAAAAAAAAAAAAAGTCGATTTACTACCGCCGAAGAGCAGAAAATGACTTACAAGCTTGGTTCCAAGAATCCAAAGAAAATTTTCAGTAAAGGATTCATGATTATTGCTGGTTTCTCATACAATGGGAAATTAAAGTTACGAAAAGTTGATGAGAATAATAAAATCAATTTTACATATTACCAAGATAATGTTTTAACTCCTATATTTAAAGAGGAAATATCATTTTTTTATCCACGTTGGGGCTGCGGGAAGCTTAGTGGTCAAAGTTCGTGCCAAGAGAAGAATTCGGGTTCAATCCCAGGAAGGCATCAACGCTCGAACCACAGGACCCGACGGCTTAACGTGCCCATCCGCAGTGCTTCGGGTGGGCACGTTAACCCGTCAAGCCCTGGTAATAAATAAGGGCGTCTTCCTCCCCTTTCTACCTCGCTTCCGTGTCACTTTCGTATCGGACACTCTAGCACAAATCTCCTAGCTTCGTATTTCTAAAGGTTGTTTAAGACCTGGGGTCAGACACTCCCTTCCTAAAATCCTTTACATATGATCTTTTATCCACAGAGCCTTCAAAGAGTAGAACTCCATCAAGATAAGGCTACCAGTCATACATCCAAATCTACCACTATCTCCTGAAAAAAAAAAAAAAAATGAAAAAAGAGAGGTATCAAATACATCCAAATCTACCACTATCTCCTGAAAAAAAAATGAAAAAAGAGAGGTATCAAGCCTATATACTTTTTTTGCTCATATTCCTTCAAACTACCCTGATGTATCACAAATGGACTATTCTACCTTTGGACTGCTAAAAAGACAGCGCGCTTTCTAAACGCAGACCTAAAATAACGATTGGACTATGGGTAGAAGAGGAGTGGAATTAAATTATTACTACCAATTTTAAAAAATGCCCTGTCATCTTGGAAATTTAAATGCAAGTTCTTAGTCCAGTGAAAAAGGGGCTATCAGGTAGAACATTTAAGAAAGTAATAATTTTCTTTTAAATATTAATTATATTGATAGAAAATCGTTCTAAGAATGTACAAATGTGAGATCATCATCTGTAACTAGTCAGCAGAGCCGTAGCTAGGATTTTGGGCGATTATGGCCAAACAATGAAAACGTGCTTTAAATGTTGAAAAAAAATTAAAAATTCAGTAAAATAATAACAGAAGTATAACCATGAAAAAGAATGCTTAGAGAAAAAAAAATATATATAATCACATACTTCTCTTATTAAAAATATAGGTATATAAAACTAATTAATACAGACATTTAACGCGGACCAGGAACATCAAACAAAGATCTTCGCTCTTTCCACGTTTATAAGTGAGTCATGGAAAAATTCTCATTGGCCGCCACCGGGAGTCGAACCCAGGGTCTTCCAGTTACGCGCCGGATATGCTTCCGCTACACCACAGCGGCCTCGAATTCCTCCAGACTCACACACGCTAACTGCCAAGCCAAGTTGGCAGGTTGCTCCTTGGAGCCCCGCACAATGCTGGGAATTCACCAAAGATGGTAAGCCGGGTGGCGCAGTGGTCTAAGCGATGGCCTCTGATCATTCGTCCGAAAGGGGTCCGGGTTCGAATCCCGGTGAGGCATGGATGTTGTGTTTGTCTTACGACACTGGTTCTCTCCCTTCCCTGGAACCAGTGACCCTAAATTAGGGACGGGCGACTGCTTATAGCCCATTGAGTTGCTCACGGTGGTCGTTAAATCTCCAATAAAAAAAAGATGGTAAGCAGCAACTGAAGAAATAATTAGAAGGCGAATGAATAATGAATACAGACATTTAACGTGGACCAGAAACATCAAACAAAGGTCTTCGCTCTTTCCACGTTTATAAGGGAGTCATGGAAAAATTCTCATTGGCCGCCACTGGGAGTCGAACTCAGGGTCTTAAGAGCGAAGATCTTTGTTTGGTGGTATATAAAACTCCGGTAATGAAAATAAATACTTTGTTACTGTTTTCAGTGTACATTACAAAAACAAATACCTATCTACCAATTAAATTGATTTTTCATGCCTTTAATTTTACAGATTCGTCAACATCGCGAAAATCTGTTTCTATACACCGATCATTTTGGGGGCCAAACAAATATCCTATATATACCTCTGTCGACCTTGCCCAATCGTTTAGGCTGATGTCAGAGCTCGACCTTCCATCGGACAAGTATCCCCCCCCCTTCCTTGTCGAGGAAGACAAAATACATGCTTCTTTCGCGGATGTATTCCGGGGATTTCACTCCACATCAAGAAAAGGATTAACATTTTTCTGTGGCTTCCTGGCCGAAAGACTTGCTGCGGTAAATTTCTGGCGAAATAACATCCGTTCATGTCGCAGCTAAATTGCTAAATTCAAACGTTATATAATAAAAATATACACTCAATGGACAAAAATATACCTACCAAATAGCGTGTTGGTTTTCTTCTATCGCGAACAACAACCTTTATACGCCAAGGCATCGATCTGGAGGGTTTCTGGAGGAAATGCCAGCCATGTCTCTTGCAGCATTGTCCACAACTTCACCCAAGACGTCGGTCCAGGATCTGAAGTTCTCCTCCACGGCATCCCAGACAGCTTCCACGGGACTTAAATCTGGGGGGCCTTGGGGTCCATTGGATGGTTCCAAACTCAGATGAGTGTTCCTCGAGTCATGCATGTGTGGTTGCAGTGCGGCGCATTGTCCTTCTGAAACAGACCATCGATCGCAGGATGAGAGGAGGCCTTCATGGCCTCCTCAGTGGTTCCCAACCCTTTTCCACTTGTGTACCCCTTTTAAAACCATTTGTATAAATTGTACCCCTTGCTTTCAAAACACTCGTCGCTGCGGACACTTGTTGAGAAGTACTTGGCGACGGGTTATAATCCACATCAAGTTTTGTTTTTTTAACCGTTCCTGTTTTCAACCAGTGATCCATTACTGACACGCTTAAAAATCACTCACAATAATAACCGAAACTACGTTAAACATTAAATGAAAAACTACTTGAAAAGAATCGCAATTAAAGACAACGCACTTACTTATACTCAGTCAATTACTGATCAAACAGATCAGTAATTGACTGAGTATAAGACTGAGTATGGTTTGGGGGTAGGGTTCACAGCCACGCCCTCACCAATCATCATTCGCTGATGTGAGCTGGTTTTGAAGTGTCTCCATTGGCGGTGATTCAACTTAACATTTATCTTTCCATAACTAACGTTTTGCATTTTTTTTTTACTTTGCATGTTTTTCCCCCATTAGTGATAATTTTTCGTGTACCCCTGAACGGCCCAGCACGTACACCCAGGGTTACGCGTATCACCGGTTATGAACCGATGTTCTATAACGCAGCGGTTAAGAACCTCTCCAGACACACTAAGGGACCGTGAGCCGCGGGTAGCCGAGTGGGCAGCCGTGGCAGTGGCTACCCGCGGCTCACGGCAGTGGCTACCGTGAGCCGCGGGTAGCCACTGCCACGGGAGGGGCCTCAGGTTCGATCCCAGGTAGGTACGAACGCTCGCTCCACTAAATACCCGCCGTGCGTCGGATGGGCACGTTAAGCCGTCGGACCCCGGGTACTGCCCCCCGGTAATAAATACGGGCGTCTTCCTCCCCCTTTCTATTTCTACTTCGCTTCCGTGTCACTTTCCTATCGGGCGCTCTAGCCCAAATCTCCAAGTTTCCTATTTCTAAGGGTTGTTTAAGACCTGGGGTCAGACACTCCCTTCCTAAAATCCTCTACATATTATCATTTAAGGGACCGTGAGAAGGCTCCGCAAATCCTACTAGTAAGTCACAAGTAGGTCAAGTAGTACACAAGTCCCAAGTAGGGCGTCGCCCAGGGTATCAGTGATGTACAAGGGGTTTAGCGCGCCCTAGCGGTGCTAATGCCCTATTTTTCTAGGCTTAGCGGCGCCAAGGCGGTTTTTGAGGTTATCTGAAAAAAAAAGCAGGGCAAAGGAAATGTTTTAGATGATCAAACATACAAAAATAGGGAAAACTGTGTTCGTCGTCAAACATATTTAGTATCTTAATCAAATGTTCGTACTCTAGCGATGACCATGCCATCCTCGTGGTCCAGTGGTTTGAGGCGCCGACATCTGGCCATTCGCCTAAGATGGGTCCTGGTTCGAGTACCGGAGAGGCATACATTTGTCGGATGGCGCTGGCTTTGTGGCTTCTCTGGAACCAGTGATCCCAAATTAGGGTCGGGCGACTGCTAAATCGCTACATGTTGCTTATGGTGGTTATTAAATCCGAACTAAACTGCTCGCCACCGGCTGTTGGCTGTAATAAACGTAAATATTCGTGCCATATGACGTAGTTCTACGTCAAAAATGAGTAACTGAAAGGAGCACCGGAAAATGAAACGCCAGATAGTGTACGATTGCAACAGTTTATCATGAAAATCAGAACAACACGCTGATCTACAAACTATATCGCTGTCTTAAACAAGTAAATTTCCACAAAAACGCTAAAACTTCCAGAAACTTTCATTATCAAGATCGGCTCGACAGACATCGTCTTGAGTCAGCTGATTTCCGAGTTTTTCCTTTGTCAGATCGATGATATATAGCGCTTTAAAGGAGATATTGAACGTTTTTTCGTTCGTTCTTCTTTCTTTTTTTTTCTTCAAAACTACGGCATGTGATAATATTATTGCATTAGCAGAGTATTTCGAAGAGTGGGCTAAAAATTTTGCAGGGGAGTTTCAGCCTCCCTGGTGGACGTCAAGCTATGACCCTGGTTGGAGAGGAGCCCTTCTTCAACAAAAATTAGTTTGGGGGCCCTTCCGATGATTTTAGATAGATCGTGACAGCTTGCAGCACACATAGCTAGGCAATGTCTAGGTGTGTGTGTGTGGGGGGGGGGCATGACGATAGAAAGAATATAAAGGAGTAATGGTTAACTGGGAGAGATCGGCTGCTGAAGGGGTATTTTGCTACTTACCCGCTAGCTGACATCTCGGTTTCAAAAACCGACAGGTGGCCGAGTGGTCAGAGGAGCTGGTTTCTGGCAGGTCGTCTGAGCTGGGGCTTGGGTTCGAGTTCCTGATGAGGCATGGGTAGTATGCTTTTCCTACATCTCTGGCTCACCAAGAACCAGTGGCCCCAAATTTGAGACGAGCAGCTGCTTTAGTCCTAACAGTTTACTCATAGCGGTTCAGTAAACCCAGTAAAAAACAGACAAACAGAAACAGACTATCCTTAGTTCTACGCAACTCAGGAACAATGGGCATTGGCGTGACGCATCAGTTCGCGAGGGGTCAATCAGCTCACAGCTTGTCCTCAGCGAACAAGCTGGAAAAGCAGTGAGATCACTAATCATGAGCAGGTGTGGCGATATCATCCTCTTCCTCTAACAGAGGTTTAAAAAAAAAAAAACAAGTAAATCCTGTCCAGCCTGCCTGTCCTGTGCAATGAAGATGTAAAAAGAAAATTAGTTATGAAGCCTGTCTTTTAAAGTCATATTTCCGAGAAAAATCACGCAACGTGTAATGCAATGAAAATAAAGAAAGCATTTCTTCACAACTGCATCGAATAATTAAGGAAAATGCCATCTCAAAAAGTTTGTTCCTTGCAGCCTGCGTCACTAGTAGAGCAGGTCGAATGAATCGAATGAAAAATTACGTTGTGGTAGGAGGTTTAAAGACCACCGTGAGCAACTCGGTGAATTACGTTAGCAAAGAACGAGTAGCACAAGTTTTTTTTTTCTTGATACCAACCATCCTATGAAGTGAAATCAGAGGCCATCATGAAAATTACATCTAAAGCACACAAGGGCGGTTGACTACTATTTTCTAATTTTATTAATAGTTGGCTTAACACACATTTTTCCAAACCACCTGGAAGGGGGACACTTACAGGCATATTTCTCCTGGTTTTCGTGCGGTGTGTTAGTACCAAATAAACGCTGATTAAACAAAGATAATTAGTTCAATAGGTGACTTTTAAGTACACTGTACCTAAACAACATATTAAAATGTAAATTCTTATCTCACCATCATGATCAGCTTGGAAGCTTCACATGATAGTAATTTACATTTCCATGAAATGAAGCTACGATTGCCACAAACTGATTCGTTAAGTGGGGGGGGGGGGGAAGGTCTATGTTGCACTTCGTCATTCATTCCTAATACACAGCTATATGAAGGTCTCCAAGTCTCTTCAACTACTCCAGATTTAGAGCACTTCTCTTTGTGACGTATACTCTTAATTTAATCTTCCTTTTTAGTTTATGTCTTCTTATGCAAATTTCGGTTTATTCTCATTAACAGTTTTAATTTTTTTTTTTTAATCTGAACGCCACACTTTTTTCTCTCGACGAATTTGTGTTTGGCAACCTTGACAACATGTCAAAGTGCAATGACGCATGCTAAAGCTGATAATAAGGGTTGTTGTTGAATTGAGACTATTTGGATTTGAGGGTATTCACGAGTTCGCGCTGACTTGAATAGGCACTCAATACTTCCTTATTTTAAGAGTTCGACTTGCTTGTCAAACGTAGGTGATATTGTGCAATTACGCTCTTTCGAGTACGACATTGTGAACTGTGCTAATTACTAATACATCAAAACAAGCTCAGTATCGAATTTTGTTGTGAGAGAGCGAAAATGAAGTCTATGGTGACAGGTTCTGTTGCCAAGTTATTTGATTACGAAGAGTGTTTGCCATGCTACGTATTCTTGACGAACGAGAATAAAATAGTATAGTGGACTCTGTAAGTACGATTTATTTAACCTTCATCTGGGCGTGCTTAATTAGTTTATTCATGTTTAATTAAGCATACAAGTTGCAACGAAGTGAAGCTATCAGGGATTCATCTAAAGTAATTCAGTATACTTTACGGTGAAGCAAGTTTACTTCGGCAAGCCTTAGTTTGTGATCGTTGCAATGCTTTACAGTGAAGTCTCATGTTGTAAAAGCACACGCACAGATCACACAGGTCGGCTTGGGTCGTGAGGATGACAATCGACAATCAACTACAATATCTCAGCTCATCCCGTATGGTTAAAATTACTTCGTTACAGCAGAATCGACTTCATTACAGCCAAGTTCATACATAAGCTGCATTAATGTACACAAGTAGCTCTTCAGACCGTGCACATATTCAACTATTAAGTTCTGGAAAGCATACGCGTTTTTAAGTTCCCACGTACTTCAGCACTGGATGGACCATTACACTAGGCGAAGCAACATGTAATTCAAATGGTCAGTGTTTATCTAAGTAATTTAATAAACGTAAGCCAAGTAGTCGATATTTCTATGACATTTAAGTAATTTCATAAACATGATCAAACGTAATCATGGTGGTCGATACTTCTTTAAGTAATTTGTCTCAGATTCCACGGAAGAAGAATCCATTTCAAAGAGAAGAATGCTTCGTGATACATTCACAAGAACGTCCACCGAACCACACAGTACCCGCCCAGGGCTTGAAAAATACATGTCCGAGATGCACAGGGTATGTAAATTATTGGCCTTGGCAGGTAAAGAAAGTATTCTAGTTGCCAGGTCAGGGCAACTAATTTAAAAAAAAAATTAAATTTAGAATAGAATTTCCTACTAAAAGAAAAAAAGACAGTCGTTGCATGTCGTATTTCATTTCACTACTTAATTACAGGATGTTGTATTATCGTTACGGAGTGCCGACTTCCCAAACTATTGGGGGGGGGGGGGGGCTTGAACAGATCAGACGTGGGAGGGGTACGTCTCTTCCATTGTGAGGAGGAAAAAAAAAAAAGGAAAATGATAAACTACGAGATTCGACGGACGTATATTTTAAAACGCAATTGCTATTTTTCATCAGCAAACGAACAAGAAAACAGAAATATTCTTTTGTCTAATAATATTAATCCTTTAAAAAATAAAATTGAGCCTATGATATTTTAAAAATATAAAGAAAGATTTTATTTCTAAACGTTTATAAAAAAAATATGAGAAATTAGCAGGGTTACTTAAACACAGAACAAGAAGCGCAAAAAATAAATAGATAATAAAGGCGCTAGAGATTCTGTGTTTTATTTATTTTGTTTCTGTGTTTTTATTTATTTTATTTTTGATAACTGTTTTAAACATTTAGCACATATCACGAGAACATGTCAAACACAATGCGGGGCTGGCAGTCCAGTTTCTTATCTAGTGAACAATGCGGAAAAAAGTTTACTTATTTTGTTACCTATTAATTTTTGAAAACAAGTCGCTTTGGTCTCATAAGATGAAGCTTGGTTTACCTTGTGAGGCTAAAGCGATTATTTAATTAAACAGGACGGAAAATATTGGGTGGGCACTGCCCCGCCGTAAAATTATATTATTGGAGGAGCAAGATTCACCTTTGCCCCCCACTCCCATAGTCGGCGCCTATGGTGCCAAGGACAGAAGAATTTAACTTTTTTAATTACATTATGCTTTAGGCCCAGAAATTGGAATCAAATGTAGTTTTGCTACGAATGTTTTATAGTCAACGACGGGATGTATGCCACTGACGGAACAAGCCTCTGGCGTTTAGTGACAAAGAGCGAAAACTTCAACGAAAGGAACATGGCAGAATCACTAAATTTCTCAAATACCAATTTCATCATCATACCATTTTCATACCAATTTCGGGAATGCAAAACATGTAAAAAAGTTCATAATTTTTTTATTTAAAAAAAGATTAGGATTCTAATTTGTTATCTTAAAAGATAAATTTTCCTGGGCATTCAGCTTTTACCACCAGGGCACGTAAATAATTTTTACACATGTCCAGCAGCTGGGTGTAACTTTTCATGCGTTTTTCTAGCTCTGCCTGCCGAAGGTCTTTCACAGCCTTATGCTTCTGAAGCCTCCTTTTGCAATGGACACCGGAATCTGTTCCAAGCTCTCTGGTACAGGTCGTGTACATCATGGTGATCAGATACAGAAAAATTTGTTCCACACACCTCACCGTGAACACAGTCCTTTCTTCAAGTTGGTAACACATAGAAAGCTTGCTCCACACACCTCACGGTGAACACAGTCCTTTCTTCAAGTTGGTAACACATAGAAGCTTGCTCCACACACCTTCAATGTACAGTCCTTTCTTTGAAGCTTGCTCTACACAGAACTTCCAATGGGCACAGTCCTTTTCTTTAGGCTGGTCAAAAAAATAGAGACTTGTTACACACACCTTCGATGCACAGTCCTTTCTTTGAAGCTTGCTCCACACAGAACCAACGGGCACGGTCCTTTTCTTTAGGCTGGTCAAAAAAATAGGGACTTGTCCCACACACCTCCCCATGAGTGGACTCCTAACGGGCACAGTCCTTTAGGCTGGTCAAAAAAATAGGGACTTGTCCCACACACCTCGCCATGAGTGGACTCCTTTCTCAGTCCTGGTCAAAACGGAAGCTTGCTCTACACAGAACTTCCAATGGGCACAGTCCTTTTCTTTAGGCTGGTCAAAAAAGTAGAGACTTGTTACACACACCTTCGATGCACAGTCCTTTCTTTGAAGCTTGCTCCACACAGAACCAACGGGCACGGTCCTTTTCTTTAGGCTGGTCAAAAAAATAGGGACTTGTCCCACACACCTCCCCATGAGTGGACTCCTAACGGGCACAGTCCTTTAGGCTGGTCAAAAAAATAGGGACTTGTCCCACACACCTCGCCATGAGTGGACTCCTTTCTCAGTCCTGGTCAAAACGGAACTAATTCCACGCCCTATAGTAGAAGAGATGAAAACGGGTCACGGGTCAAAGAATCGACAATTTCTTGCGGGTCCAATGGGTCGGGTCAAGGTGTTCCTGATCCGATTTTTACCGGGTTTTATTCCCGTTTTATTTTTGATTTTTGAAAAGAGAAAAATTTGTTCCAAAGACAAATGCGCGTTGGGGAAATTTGTAGTCGACACTTGTGCCTACGGAGTAAAAAATGATTTGCCATGCAAAAATACTGTCGTCTCTTTCTTAATGCAAAGAAAATTTCTACCGACCGACGTCAGACACACTGACACCATATCGTTAAAAGATACTTCCTTTGCGTTCTTTTACAGTGCGGTTGTCCAGGGCAAAGTACAGGCAAACTCCATTCGCCTGCTTCTCAGCTGATTCACTCTCTCCGTGCGAAGTTCACGGTATGACTAAGAGTTACTTTTCACATAGCATCTTTTACATTGAGCATTCAGAGGTTTTCGATTGATGTGCTAACATCCCGTTCCCATGACATGTCATGTCGAAATTAATTCCTTATTTGTTAATTTGGATGGATTTAATAATAAGGAAGTTGAGATAGACGTCGAGGCCAATAAATACGTGCTTGTTGAAAACCACAAGGGGAAGAGTGAATGTTGGAAATTGTTTCGTCTCATTAAGAAACTGGTGAATAATTCTGTGTTGTTTGGTCTTGCTTGTTGTTCAAAATGTGGAAAGTGTATCATTACAAAGAAAGTTGTCGACGGTGTAATAAAAGATTATGGAACCAAAAATCTAACGGACCATATGAAAGTACCCGCACCTCCATTAAAGCGTGGAAAGAGTGAACAATCTAAATACATTTTAAAAAATATATTTGTGTAATCGTATAAATAATGATTCCCATTTGTAATATACTCCATCGTCACAGTCATAGTCAGCCATTTCTTTTGGATTACGCAAAATAGTGGCACTAAATTTAGTAAGTAACCAAATTTTATTATTAAAAAAAATCGTAAAAACCAGTTTAACGTACAATCAGCCTATTGAGGCCTTCGCAGAATGGAAATATAATATAATCAATAGCTTCACCGGTGAGTTGGCAGGTCTGGACTTTTGTTTCGACAGAAATCTCTTTTTCTCTGGAGAAGCTAAAAGGTCACTCTCCAAACTACAAGACCAATTTATTTTTACCACTACGGATAAAGCTAGCAATAATTCTGCAATTATCTGTAAGAAGTTATATTTTGAATTGTTAACTATGGAACTCAATAATAGAGTAACATACGAGCCCGTAAGTTATTCTACCAAGCAGTTAGAAAATCGGTTAAAGGCATTCTTCAAGAAACTTAAAATTCCGCATATTAGAAGATATGGGCCTGAATTTCCATTTCTTTTTGCAACGGTTAAGTTTCATAAGGATCCTGTGAAGTTCAGGTTCATAGCTAGTGGAGTAAGGAGTCATAAAAAGAAAATAGATCTTGCTTTTGAAGATGTCTTAAAGAAGGTTTTGAAACACATTAGAAACTGTTCTAACTTGATGTACAGAGATTTTTGGATAATCAATAATAATGCAGAAGTAATTTCTACTATACTCAAAGTTTGTCCCCTAGATATTAATAGTTATGATTTTGAAAACCTATATACTAATCTGCCTCTATCAGATATAATCACTACCTTTAAAGAGCTGTATGCAGAATTTAAACTTAACCAATTTGTTGATGTAGGAACTTGGAACTCTTATCTCAATTGCTGCATAAAAAATAACCATATCTTATATAATAATACTCTCTATAAGCAAGTGAACGGTATTCCAATGGGAACATCAACGTCCACGAATATCGCTAATCTATTCCTGTTCTTTAAGGAATATAAATTCATTAAAAATCACCCCACCTGCTCAGATAACTACCTTTACACTTTTAGATATATTGATGATCTGCTGTGTATCAATAATTCCGAAGTTATAGAGAGTGATTTTGATAATATCTATCCTAGCTCTCTTAACTTATGTAAAACCAACCACAGTAATCAGGAACTTGAGTTCCTAGACTTAAGCATTAAGCTCAACAGAGGTAACCCATCTATTAGCCTTCTTTGATAAAAGAGTTAATTTTCCTTTCAAAGTAATTAAATATCTACACTGGAATAATAACATTTCAACCAAAGTAATTGAGAATGTACTAATTTCTCAGGTCCTAAGAATTTCAAGAATTTGCAGCAACAATTTGGACTTCAATTACCACATTAATATACTATTAGAAAGTTTTCTAGAGAACGAAATTCCTTCTTCTTTCATCAAAAGAACTTTAAGAAAAATTATTCTGAATAATAGAGTAAGGTTGGCAGATCTGCTTTAATTTTCTACACAGTTAATAATATGATTCTGACCAATCAAAGCCGTAAGGAAGTTGGCTAGAGGATGCCTATTAACTACCTAAAGGAACCTTAGTGCTATGGATATGACGGTCCTATTAAAACAAAAAAATTAAATAATATAAACAAAATCACAAAAAAAGCTTAAAAATCTGTTTATAAAAGAAAATAAAAACAAATAAAAAAGAAAACTAGTTATTCATCACTAGGATAGCTATACTAAAAATAGTAAAACCAACATTAAAATTAATAAGATTCTGATTAATCTATAGAAGCTCACTAAGGTGATTTAATACATGCAAAGATTATTAAATAAACTGCTCGTGTATTTTATAATATTTCTCATGTATTCTGGAGAGTTAATTCTGCTCATTCTGATCATACAGATCCACAGTCTTAAGTTTATATATTTTTTTCTCTGGTTAAAATCTCCGCGCGTTGGTTTCTTGCTGTATGAGGAGGCCATCAGCCCCACCCTCACTGCCCCCCAGCGTCTAGGGAGTGGCGGAAGAGGTCAGCCATGTTCTCCTCTTGTGAGGAGAAAAGTTTTTGTAACACAAGAGGTAAGCTCTCTTCCTTGTTTTTGGGTTCTAGGTTTTATAAGTTCAATGTTTGTACTTCATATACCTTTTCTCTGTCGTTTTTTAGCTTTTCAGCTTTTAAGCATTGGTTTGTCTGTTAACATTTATGCGGGTTTTAACTCTTACTTTTCTTTGTAACTTTGAGCGTCTTTAGTGGTACCTAGGAACAGAAGATGGCTAAGCTTGTTCCTTTTCTATGCGCTGTCTATGCGCTGTTTTTTCAAAGTAGTTAAGTTCTTAATAACTAATTAATTATGCACTTAAAGCACTGCTGAAATACTTTGTACATATTGCAACTAACTGTTTAAGGTATATAACTTTCACAAAGTTTTCTTTAGTTAATTATTATCTTTAACTTATTCTCGTTTTCGTGCTGTCATAAGTTGTAGAGTAGGGGGTTTTAGACTCAAGTTTTCTTTCAAAATCTGTTCGTTATAAATTAACATTTCCTTTTTTAATTGCAATGTAAAATTTGTTTTTCAGGTTTAATTTCTCTCTCAAACGAACTTGGAATTTCGTTATAGCTGAAAATCATTTCTATTTATTATGTCACTCTCACAGCTTGAGTTCTCTTTAATCTTCTTCTCTCTGTTTAATAGTAACAGATGAAGAGCATGGGTCGGGCCATGAAGGTTAATGGATGCAAGCGAAATTGTTAACTAGTGCTAGGTCATGCTACTCTACGGAGGACATGACTTATATATATATTTTTTAAACTATTTTAGGTGGGAATGTTACTTGCATCTATGGCCTTGCAGAAACCCATTTCCAACTAGGTCTTTGTGGAAGTGAGAAAATGCAGAGTTTTTGCTGGTCCTTGATAAAGCCAAAGCTCAGTATTCTCGACACCTTCTACATTCAGTTGTTTTATTTTTTTTTTTTCTTTTCTCCTTTTACTCACACAGGTAGATACATAACCTTTTCTATGTTGTACTAGGTGTGAGTCAAAATTATATATGTATTTTTTTGCTTAGGTATCTTTATAGAATGTGAATTCTGAATTTTCAAAACTGCTGCGTTGCGCGTTTTGATTTTCAGGTTATTTTGCACCCTTCGTTTTAAATTCTAAAATTTTTTCCTTAGTCTTCAGTTTTGCTCTTAAGTAACTAATTTCAATTTATTATTTAGCAGCTCATGCGCAAATTCTAGTTGAAATGTTTTATTATTTTTTATTATTATTATTTTTTTTTTTTTTTTTTTTTTATTACTATTTTTTTACCTGAGGTTTTTTTCATTTTCTAATTTTTCTTTTTAGTATGTTTTGGATGCAGCTTTTTGGAGTGTAGTTTATACTCGAGTTTGGTCTTTTCTTGGACTGCTTATTTCTAAAAAGTTTTTCCTAGTTGGTTTGCTCAGAATTTGTATGTTTTGGCCCAAGTGGAGTTCTAAGGACGATGAAAGGATTGGAGGTCAGCTCAGATATTTTAAGTCCTCCCGCTCGGTTAGGCTAGCACCCTTTCCCATAGTGTATGAACTCGCTGGCAAAGGTAATCTAAAAGTTATGAAATGACAAACGTTGTTTGACATGTAAATCTGCAGATCCTAACCTGTATTCTTCTGTTGAGGATAATTGCTCCAACAAGTTTTGCAAAGCCTACAATACCATCTATAAGCTCACCTGTACTGTCTGCAACCTTAGCTATATTGGCCAAAGTAAAAATCCTCTTCATCTTAGGATTAATGGTCACAGGTCTCTAGTAAACAAGTTCTCTAATTCAGGAGTGAACCCCTCCACAAACGCCAACCAGTACTCTACCTTTGAATTAGAGCATTTCCATACTCATGGTTTTGACAAAGTGAAAATAGAGGTACTACATATTATCCCTGACCTCTATGCTCGGCTAGAAACTGAATCCCTTGAAATTTTGCAGCATCAGTCTCTTTATCCCTATGGCCTTAATTCCACTCTATCTGACAATAAGCATAATCAGCATAAATTTTCAATTCGTGAACTCTTCTTTCTTGTTAATAATAAGAGCTGCTCTAGAGGTAATAGAGGACAGAGGTTATTTCGCACATCAAGCAAAGTTGATTTTGCTAACTTGCTAAAAACTCTGGAAAGCTTTAAAACTGGCACTAATTTTGTTAAAAAATACTTACAAAATTCTCAAGTCCTTCAAGCACTCTGTCCTTAAATGTTTTTTCAAATTCTGGAATGAAACTGCTGACCATGTTGATAAGCATGTTTTTGCTTTGGTTCTGGACATTCTTAAACATATTCTTAAAGATAAAATTTCTTCTTAAAGAATTTTCCAGTAATTTTGTTACCATCAGGTTCCTAAATAAAGCCTACGATAATCTCAATGTAAGGAAGCTGTTCTACAATAATGCAATTTTTTTTCCCATCCACAGGCACCAGTCTATTGTAAGTTTTAAATATGTTAAGACCTTAGGGTCAATAGTTAAAAACTACAAACTTAACTCTTCGAGCTACATTCCTGTAATTACTACTTGTTCTTGTGATGAACATAAAGAAACAGTTCACTATGATAAGAATTACAACCATATTATCACCGGAAACTTGAGTTTTGTTGAAAATGAAAAGCTTAGGAATTTATTAGAGTATGGCTCTAAATTCAGACCTTCCTTCACAATTTCCAAAGAAAGGATTCTTGAGAGCTTCACTCAAGATGTAAATAAGTACATCGTAAAACCAGTTTAACGTACAATCAGCCTATTGAGGCCTTCGCAGAATGGAAATATAATATAATCAATAGCTTCACCGGTGAGTTGGCAGGTCTGGACTTTGTTTCGACAGAAATCTCTTTTTCTCTGGAGAAGCTAAAAGGTCACTCTCCAAACTACAAGACCAATTTATTTTTACCACTACGGATAAAGCTAGCAATAATTTTGCAATTATCTGTAAGAAGTTCTATTTTGAATTGTTAACTATGGAACTCAATAATAGAGTAACATACGAGCCCGTAAGTTATTCTACCAAGCAGTTAGAAAATCGGTTTAAGGCATTCTTCAAGAAACTTAAAATTCCGCAAACTAGAAGATATGGGCCTGAATTTCCATTTCTTTGCAACGGTTAAGTTTCATAAGGATCCTGTGAAGTTCAGGTTCATAGCTAGTGGAGTAAGGAGTCATAAAAAGAAAATAGATCTTGCTTTTGAAGATGTCTTAAAGAAGGTTTTGAAACACATTAGAAACTGTTCTAACTTGATGTACAGAGATTTTTGGATAATCAATAATAATGCAGAAGTAATTTCTACTATACTCAAAGTTTGTCCCCTAGATATTAATAGTTATGATTTTGAAAACCTATATACTAATCTGCCTCTATCAGATATAATCACTACCTTTAAAGAGCTGTATGCAGAATTTAAACTTAACCAATTTGTTGATGTAGGAACTTGGAACTCTTATCTCAATTGCTGCATAAAAAATAACCATATCTTATATAATAATACTCTCTATAAGCAAGTGAACGGTATTCCAATGGGAACATCAACGTCCACGAATATCGCTAATCTATTCCTGTTCTTTAAGGAATATAAATTCATTAAAAATCACCCCACCTGCTCAGATAACTACCTTTACACTTTTAGATATATTAATGATCTGCTGTGTATCAATAATTCCGAAGTTATAGAGAGTGATTTTGATAATATCTATCCTAGCTCTCTTAACTTATGTAAAACCAACCACAGTAATCAGGAACTTGAGTTCCTAGACTTAAGCATTAAGCTCAACAGAGGTAACCCATCTATTAGCCTCTTTGATAAAAGAGTTAATTTTCCTTTCAAAGTAATTAAATATCTACACTGGAATAATAACATTTCAACCAAAGTAATTGAGAATGTACTAATTTCTCAGGTCCTAAGAATTTCAAGAATTTGCAGCAACAATTTGGACTTCAATTACCACATTAATATACTATTAGAAAGTTTTCTAGAGAACGAAATTCCTTCTTCTTTCATCAAAAGAACTTTAAGAAAAATTATTCTGAATAATAGAGTAAGGTTGGCAGATCTGCTTTAATTTTCTACACAGTTAATAATATGATTCTGACCAATCAAAGCCGTAAGGAAGTTGGCTAGAGGATGCCTATTAACTACCTAAAGGAACCTTAGTGCTATGGATATGACGGTCCTATTAAAACAAAAAAATTAAATAATATAAACAAAATCACAAAAAAAGCTTAAAAATCTGTTTATAAAAGAAAATAAAAACAAATAAAAAAGAAAACTAGTTATTCATCACTAGGATAGCTATACTAAAAATAGTAAAACCAACATTAAAATTAATAAGATTCTGATTAATCTATAGAAGCTCACTAAGGTGATTTAATACATGCAAAGATTATTAAATAAACTGCTCGTGTATTTTATAATATTTCTCATGTATTCTTGGAGAGTTAATTCTGCTCATTCTGATCATACAGATCCACAGTCTTAAGTTTATATATTTTTTTCTCTGGTTAAAATCTCCGCGCGTTGGTTTCTTGCTGTATGAGGAGGCCATCAGCCCCACCCTCACTGCCCCCCAGCGTCTAGGGAGTGGCGGAAGAGGTCAGCCATGTTCTCCTCTTGTGAGGAGAAAAGTTTTTGTAACACAAGAGGTAAGCTCTCTTCCTTGTTTTTGGGTTCTAGGTTTTATAAGTTCAATGTTTGTACTTCATGTACCTTTTCTCTGTCGTTTTTTAGCTTTTCAGCTTTTAAGCATTGGTTTGTCTGTTAACATTTATGCGGGTTTTAACTCTTACTTTTCTTTGTAACTTTGAGCGTCTTTTGTGGTACCTAGGAACAGAAGATGGCTAAGCTTGTTCCTTTTCTATGCGCTGTCTATGCGCTGTTTTTTCAAAGTAGTTAAGTTCTTAATAACTAATTAATTATGCACTTAAAGCACTGCTGAAATACTTTGTACATATTGCAACTAACTGTTTAAGGTATATAACTTTCACAAAGTTTTCTTTAGTTAATTATTATCTTTAACTTATTCTCGTTTTCGTGCTGTCATAAGTTGTAGAGTAGGGGGTTTTAGACTCAAGTTTTCTTTCAAAAATCTGTTCGTCATAAATTAACATTTCTTTAATTGCAATGTAAAATTTGTTTTTCAGGTTTAATTTCTCTCTCAAACGAACTTGGAATTTCGTTATAGCTGAAAATCATTTCTATTTATTATGTCACTCTCACAGCTTGAGTTCTCTTTAATCTTCTTCTCTCTGTTTAATAGTAACAGATGAAGAGCATGGGTCGGGCCATGAAGGTTAATGGATGCAAGCGAAATTGTTAACTAGTGCTAGGTCATGCTACTCTACGGAGGACATGACTTATATATATATTTTTTAAACTATTTTAGGTGGGAATGTTACTTGCATCTATGGCCTTGCAGAAACCCATTTCCAACTAGGTCTTTGTGGAAGTGAGAAAATGCAGAGTTTTTGCTGGTCCTTGATAAAGCCAAAGCTCAGTATTCTCGACACCTTCTACATTCAGTTGTTTTATTTTATTTTTTTTCTTTTTCTCCTTTTACTCACACAGGTAGATACATAACCTTTTCTATGTTGTACTAGGTGTGAGTCAAAATTATATATGTATTTTTTTGCTTAGGTATCTTTATAGAATGTGAATTCTGAATTTTCAAAACTGCTGCGTTGCGCGTTTTGATTTTCAGGTTATTTTGCACCCTTCGTTTTAAATTCTAAAATTTTTTCCCTTAGTCTTCAGTTTTGCTCTTAAGTACTGTATATATATATATAAATTGAGTTTCGAATTTATAGTTCAAAGCAGATTTGCCCGGGTCAGTTACGGGTCCGAGTCCGAAATTTCTGATCCGTTTCCAACTCTGTACACACAATTTAATTGTGGAAATTAATGAAGAGAGAATCTTCTCGAATACATAGCAGGCGTGAAAGAGCATTATTTTTTCAGAAAACTTGAAAAATCGCACTGATTTCTGCGATATTATTTGAAGAACAGGCAATTCCCGACTGCCACCCCGGTGGCGCAGTGGTCTAAGCGATGGCCTCTGATCATTCGTCCGAAAGCGGTCCGGCTTCGAGTCCCGGTGAGGCATGTATGTTGTGTTTGTCTTACGGCACTGGCTCTATCCCTTCCCTGGAACCAGTGACCCTAAATTAGGGACGGGCGACTGCTTATATCCCATTGATTTGCTCACGGTGATCGTTAAACCTCCAATCAAAAAAAAAAAAAAAAAAAAAAAAAAAAATTCCCGACTTGGATCTGTTATTTAATCAGAATGGTCACACGAAGAATGAATTTCCATTAATTTATGTTATGATATACGAAGAACTGACGATTTCTGACTTGGATCCGGTCTTGCATTAAAATTGACGTCGTCCCTAAGAGATGCATTGGAAGCTTCACCTAGCATATATTTGGAGCTTATTCATGTTCCAAAAGTTTCTGTAGCTTGGAAATCCAGGGTCGTGAGCGGTGTAAAGAAATCATGCTCGAACGAAAACTGGGATATCTGGGTCCAGGCGAGCTACACTATTATGAGCGCCCACTCGGTGGGTGAGTGGGCGCCTCAGGCCACTCGGCTACCGAGTCGGTGTTATTCGGAAGTTTTCGGAGAAGATGCCTAGATGGTGAAAAGTACAACACGTATTGCCGTCCTTCACTTCGGTCAGGCACAAGAATTTGTTCCACGTCCCACATGTACACAATACAATGTACGACGTCGGGGAGACACGGAAACTTACTTCCTACCCTCCCGTACATAATCCACTAAGTTAGGGAGACACAGAAGATTACTACCTATCCTCTTATGCATAGTCTACGACGTTGGAGAGACACGGAAACTTATTTTCTATCCTACCGTGCACAGTCTACGACGTTGGGGAGACACGGAAACTTAATTCCTATTCTCCCGCGCGCAGTCCACGACATTGGGAAGACGCGAAAACTTATTTCCCACCCTCTTGTGCACAGTCCACTACGTTGGGGAGACACGAAAACTTACTATCTACCCTCATGTGCATAATCTACGACGTTGGAGAGACACGGGAACTTATTTTCTACCTACCATGCATAGTCCACTACGTTGGGGAGACAGGGAAACTTATTTCCTACCCTAAAGTGCACAGTCTACTACGTTATGGATACACGGAAACTAACTACCTACCCTTCTGTGCATAGTCTACGACGTTGGGGAGACACGGGAACTTATTTTCTACCCTACCGTGCACAGCCTGCGACGTTGGGGAGACACGAAAACTTACTTTCTACCATACCGTGCACTGTTACGACACTAGGGACACACGAAAACTTACTTTCTAACCTCCCGCATACAGTCCACGACGTTAGAGGGGGGGGGGGTCACAAACTTACTTCCTGCCCACCGCGTTCACAGTCCACAACGTTGGGAAGACACAGGAATTTGTTCCATGACCTCTGGTACACACTCTTTCATGCTGAAATGATAGACTAATACGTTCTCTACACTAATTAGTGCACGTGGCCCGTTATGTACTGCTAGTGAGATACAGGAACTTGCTCCACAACTTTTCGTGAGCACAGTCCTTAACATTGCCATTTAAGCTAGATGTACTATCCCCACGATTTCCTCTGCTGAGGCGTTCCTATGCATCAACACATTTACATCAAGGAGTAAAAATACGGTAAGAGATTCCGTACATCCGTTATGCAGAAGCTCATGAGCTTTTTGAACAGGTAATATAAGCTTCCCTCAGAGCCACCAAACCTCTGCACACACACACACACACACACACACACACACACACACACGTATATATACATTGAAATAGGAGTATGAATTCCTAACAGAACGACGGCTCAAAAATATCCGCACAGAAGCAATTACGAAAAGGATATGGCGATCACGTGATTTAGAAACATGCCCCAAGATGAACCTTCTGCAGCCACACACTTTTCTCATCAACTTAGCCCCGGTTTCAGGCAGATAAAAGGGGGGGGGTACTGAATGGCTTTCAAGAGCCATTTTTTTTTTTCTTTTCAGGGTAAGAGCGAAATGAAATTGCGAGCGCTCAAATCTTAACTTTTATTTCAAGGATACCCTTTCCTCTTTTTTTTTTTTTTTAATATCTATGGAGCACACGAACACACAAAAATACCAACACTATGAAAAAAAAAAAAAAGTTTATCAGTACGCACATTAATCGCACGCGCAATTTTTTTTTCTTCAGAAACTTAAGCCACAAAAACTCCTTAGGCAGCCAATCTCCTGCTTACTCGGCTAAAGGAAAGGAATTTTCTGAAACTTAACGAAAAAGTAACACGAGAAAAATGGTGCGCGCACACGGAAACGGAGGCACTTTTCCAACAAACTCATTTCTGACGACTCTGTTGTGTGACCTGCCAGAGCGTATAAAAATAGAGAAAGATGTCCGTCTGGGCAGCCAGAAAAATTCCAGTAGCGTTCAAAAAGTCCTGAAAATCTGCGCTTTGGGAACACAAATAATCACTGGTGCACATGACTGCAGCTTTCCACCCATATTTCTTTTTATTTTGGTGTTTCCAGAATGGCATTTTGTTTCCGGTTTTAAGAATGACTGATGGTTACAAATTTAAGTTTCGTTCGAAACAGACACCCCAGAACTTACGTTTTTTCTTCTTCATATTTAAAAAAATTTGCTGCAAACTATTTCTCGCTTCCTTCCCACAGTTTCGCTCCCAGTTTAACAACCCTTGTGATCATCTACGGCCGTATGTGATTGCCGCCCCTAATTTTGTGCCGTTGGTTCCAGGGAACAGTCATCGCCGTAATGCAAGCACAGAGCCCACGCCTTGTTCTGTATCCAATCGAACTGGCGCCTATACGGACTATATAAGTCAGGCCTCTGACCTCTCATCCATTGTAGGCCGCCTTCCACAACATTACTATGCTGGCTCGTTTCGTATTCTGGATTAATTACCACAAATAACTGAAGAAAAGCTGTTCGATTAACAATATGCACAGATTGAAACAATCTACAGCGTTGTAGAAAATTAAGTAAGAAATGTTTTCCAGAAATACATGGGAAATTCGTGAGATTATTCTCAGGAATCAGATTGTCACACTGAACTGCTTGCATATGGCTTACTGTTCAGCACGTAACAATTCACAGAAAACTTGAAAATTGCATTGCCCTGGTAATCGAACCCGCATCTCCCGACTTCCGTTCGAACATGCTACCGTTACACACCATCGAGGACAACAAAGTTCGAAGTAAGTAAAGCTAAGCAATTATAGCTTTCAGATTCCTGAGCTGTAATTGCTTTTTTTTTTTTTTTTTTTTTGATTGGAGGTTTAACGACCACCGTGAGCAACTCAATGGGCTATAAGCAGTCGCCCGTCCCTAATTTACGGTCACTGGTTCCAGGGAAGGGAGAGAGCCAGTGCCGTAAGACAAACACAACATCCATGCCTCACCGGGATTCGAACCCGGACCCCTTATGGACGAATGATCAGAGGCCAGCGCCTTAGACCACTGCGCCACCAGGGGGCGGCTGTAATTGCTTAGCTTTAGTTTCTACTTAGTTGTCCTCGGTGGTGTGTGTGTTCAGATCACTGAGCTACAATTGCTGAGCTCCAGTTAGTTGAAACTTCGTTGTCTTGGTGGGGTAACGGTAGCATGCTTGAACGGAAGTCGGGAGGTTCGTGTTCGATTCCCGTTCCCGGGCTAGTTTGCGGATGAAAACTGATTTCTAATAGACTATAAACTATAGGCAATTCAGTATCACAATCTCATTGCTGATAATTAATAATCGTGTACCCTACAAAGTTATTTGCACAGTGTGATTTTACTGTGCCATGGCACAGCAAACATACTGTACAGTGGGTAACGTTTTGTACTGTTGCCCATTAAAACAGGAAAGCTGACGCTGAATTCTCGAGTGTAATGGGCACGCCTTTTAAATCCTTTTCGACACGAAAAGTTTAGATTTTTAAAAACGGAGGGGGGGGGGATCGACGAAAAGGATTATGCATTTACGCCCCGCACTCAAGAAGAATGGGAATTATTTAAAATGCACGATGCTTTTCTTCATAACGAGTGAAACCAGTTACACAAAACATTTTCTTCCACTGAATTTCTAGAATCTGTAAAACATCCACAAGCAGCTTACAACCACTAGCGGCAGAAACGTATGCTACGAAAAATCACAAATTATACATAAAATTTTCCTCACAGCGGAATATATCCGTGGCAAGAGGAATATTTCAAACGGAACAATCAGAAGACGCGATATGAAGGAAAAAGTGATACAATTTTTCGCCTCCTTGTGGGATAACTGTACAATATTTGAAGCAGAAAATGGAGTCACGATATTCTTCATAGTGTCCCAACAAGAGAGGTTTTTCCTAAAAAATGGGCAGTGGATGGCCTAGTAGTAAACATTCGTGGCTGCCACGGAGAAAACCTCAGGTTCGATTCCAGGCAAGTACGAACGCTCTAAACACTAAATATCCGCCGTGCGTCGGATGGGCACGTTAAGCCGCCGGACTCCAGGTACTGCCCCCGGGTAATAAATAAAGGCGTCTTCCTTGCCCTTTCTGCTTCGCTTCCGTGTCACTTTCCTATTGGGCACTCTAGCCCGAATCTCCTAGCTTCCTATTTCTAAGGGTTGTTTTTGACCTGGGGTCAGACGCTCCCTTCCTAAAATCCTCTACATATGATCTGATCTTTACTAAGGATTTTTTTGAATCTGAGATAGTCGAACCGGTGGTGCAGTGGTCTAAGCGATGGCTTCTGATCATTCGTCCGAGATGGGTTTGCGTTCGAATCCCGGTGAGGCATGGATGTTGTGTTTGTCTTATGGCACTGATTCTCTCCCTTCCCTGGAACCAGTGATATTAGGGACGGGCGACTGCTTATAGCCCATTGAGTTGTCACGGTGGTCATTAAACCTCCAATCACAAAAAAAAAAAAAAAAAAAAAAAAAAAAATCTCAGATAGCGTTACTTTATACCTTGTCGGAAAAAAAAAAAAAAAAAAAAGAATCTCAGATAGCGTTACTTTATACCTTGTCGGCCTCCTGGTGGAAAATTTGCGAATCATGAAAAAGAGGGAAATACTCTTTACAGCGAAATCTATGCGATTGAAGCAATCCTTCTAAATGCGAGTTTGCTACCCCGGTAGCGCAGTGTTCTAAGCGCTGGTTTATGACCATTCGTCCGAGAAGGGTCCGGGTTCGAATCCCAGTGAGGCATGGATGCTGTGTTTGTCTTATGGCACTGGTTCTCTCCCTTCCTTGGAACCAGTGACCCTAAATTAGGGACGTGCGACTGCTTATAGCCCATTGAGTTGCTCACGGTGGTCGTTAAAGCTTAAATAAAAAAAAATCGACTTCCAGAAGCAGAGACAGCAAAAAAAAGTTCAAGTTCTTACATATACGAGCCTAGCGGGAGAACTGAGCATTACTTAAACGCAATCTTTACTGTATCGTGTGGCGTAAAGGACAATTTATTTTTCGTTTTCAATTGAATTTTTAAAAGCGGAGATGAAGTGCATGAACACTGTGAAAAACTCTGGAGTGTATGCAAAATGTTTCTCGAAGCGAAAGGTATTTATTATATGTCAAAAGAATGTTTCAAATCGGACTTTTGGAATCAGATATATCGATAACAATGGAATATTCATTTGCGCCCCCACCCTCCCAAATTTCCTTGCAATTGAATGTTCACCGCGAAAAAGGTGAACATTCAATTGCAAGGAAATTTTCTACATGTGAAAAGTGTGTTTCCGTACTATAAAATTACTTGCCGAGGGGCATTTCCAAGTTTTTCGGCGCCCCAACACAACAGACTGGCTGGGTGCAACTGCCCTACTCAGCACCCCCATCGCTGTTTCTGTGAAAGAATAATTATTGCAAACAGAGTTGAGCTCAGCACACGAGTTTCAATGAGTAAATAGACATAAAAATTGGTACTAAATTTTTGTCAGAAAAACAGTTTCAGTTTTAATGAATTACAGAGGGAAAAGTCAAAAGTTTTGCAATATTTACATAAACGCGTGTGCTGCGGCGGGTATGTCACGTATTTAAACTAGTTCAAGTCGCGCACTGCAGTCAGTCGAAAGGGATATAAAGTGGTAGTCGTTGCTGCGAACAGCATTGCATGTCGTCGTTCTGTCTGTGGTTGGGACGCCTAAAACATTAACAGCCACAATCAGCTAATTAAGGAACTTTCGTTTTACGAGTTTGAACTCGGCAATAACGCTGCTCAAGCAACACGAAACATTTGCCATGGGAAAGGAATAGGTTCCGTGGACCACAGCACCGCAACCAGATGTTTCAAGAAATTTCGCTCAGGTGACAGAAACCTCGACGATCAGTCAAGGTCAGGTAGGCCGCGAACCGTGGATTCGGAGGTCGTGCGACAAGCCGTAGAGACAAATCCGACAACCAGCACTCGGAGATTATCAGGCGAGCGGGGCATATCACAGACCACCGTGGTTCGTCACCTTCGGGACTTCGGCAAGGTCTACAGGAGCTGCCGCATTGTCCCTCACGAACTGGCGCCAGCTGAAGCAAACTGCAGAGTGGAAGTGTGCACGAAACACATAGAAAACACGCGCGATGTACGTTTCATCAAGATAATTGTTACGTGCGATGAAAAGTGGGTCTATTTACGTAATCCTAACACACAGCGGCAGTGGTTGAGCACGGGCCAGCTTCCTTAACCTGTTGATAAACGTGGGCGCTTCGAGCACAAGGTGATGTTTTGCGTCTGGTGGAATTCTTTCGTCAAAAAAGGTACGTATGAAGACATAAAGTGAGCCAAATATTGCAAAACTTTCGACTCACCCTCTGTAGAATCGAAGAACTGGCAGACAGATGGCTAAAGACGGTGCAACACGATGACCTTTACTTTGAATGCTAGTCAGCTTTCGTTGTAAAGGTACGTATAAAGACATAAAGTGATCCAAATATTGCACCCTCTCACCCTCTGTAGAAATCGAAGAACTGGCAGACAGATGGCTAAAGACGGTGCAACACGATGGCTTATATTTTGTATGCTGGTCAGCTTTCGTCAAAAAAGGTATGTATGAAGACATAAAGTGATCCAAATATTGCACCCTCTCACCCTCTGTAGAATCGAAGAACTGGCAGACAGATGGCTAAAGACGGTGCAACACGATGGCTTATATTTTGAATGCTGGTCAGCTTTCGTCAAAAAAGGTACGTATGAAGACATAAAGTGATCCAAATATTGCAAAACTTTCGACTCACCCTCTGTAGAATCGAAAAACTGGCAGACAGATGGCTAAAGACGGTGCAACACGATGGCTTATATTTTGAATGCTGGTCAGCTTTCGTCAAAAAAGGTACGTATGAAGACATAAAGTGATTCAAATATTGCACCCTCTCACCCTCTGTAGAATCGAAGAACTGGCAGACAGATGGCTAAAGACGGTGCAACACGATGGCTTATATTTTGAATGCTGGTCAGCTTTCGTCAAAAAAGGTACGTATGAAGACATAAAGTGATCCAAATATTGCAAAACTTTCGACTCACCCTCTGTAGAATCGAAGAACTGGCAGACAGATGGCTAAAGACGGTGCAATACGATGGCCTATACTTTGAATGCTAGTCAGCTTCCGTCGTAAAAGGTATGTATGAAGACATAAAGTGATCCAAATATTGCAAAACTTTCGACTCACCCTCTGTAGAATCGAAGAACTGGCAGACAGATGGCTAAAGACGGTGCAACACGATGGCTCATATTTTGAATGCTGGTCAGCTTCCGTCAAAAAAAGGTACGTATGAAGACATAAAGTGATCCAAATACTGCAAAACTTTCGACTCACCCTTCTGTAGAATCGAAGAACTGGCAGACAGATGGCTAAAGACGGTGCAACACGATGCCCTATACTTTGAATGCTAGTCAGCTTCCGTCGTAAAGGTACGTATGAAGACATAAAGTGATCCAAATATTGCAAAACTTTCGACTCACCCTCTGTAGAATCGAAGAACTGGCAGACAGATGGCTAAAGACGGTGCAACACGATGGATTATACTTTGAATGCTAGTCAGCTTTCGTCGTAAAGGTACGTATGAAGACATAAAGTGATCCAAATATTGCAAAACTTTCGACTCACCCTCTGTAGAATCGAAGAACTGGCAGACAGATGGCTAAAGACGGTGCAACACGATGGTCTATACTTTGAATGCTGGTCAGCTTTCGTCAAAAAGGTACGTATGAAGACATGGAGTGATCCAAATATTGCAAAACTTTCGACTCACCTTTTGTAGTAAATACATTTTTTTAAAGAATGTCAATTGTATTGCAGACCCAGCGGCAAAGGTTACTGAACGCCACTATGACCACCACACAGATTATGAAAAACATTCGCACAGAATTCGCTTAAATATTTAAAGGAGACGAGCAATTGTCTGAAGTCAATGCAGTTATACGGAAATAGCAACTATTTGACCGTTTACCTTCGGAATGTAAGATTCCTCCATGCGAGGAAAGGTGATTTAAATAATATTTGAAATGAAGTAGGGGAACAAAAACATTAACTCAATCTGGAAGCACAGAGAGAGATACGCTGCGTAAAGATTCCTCTGTTATAGATTAATCTGATTGGAGTTGGAGTTGATTAAGTAAGAGGTTCGCCATCTCTTTTCGCTTCTCTGGACTATCGATTAGGATTATATCTCGGCACGGGTACACAAAGAACAAGAAGACAGCATGAGAAGAAAAAATTTTAATCTCCCCTTGTCGTTCCTACTCAAGAATAATTAGAAAACGAATACAGTAGTGTAAATGAGACACATACTGTCGACCAAGACCGTATCACGACAAAAGGGCGCATCAAAATAAGGCAAACGTTAAAAGGGCGAACGACAAAAGGGCGCATCACAAAAGGGCAAACGACAAAAGGGCGCATCAAAATAAGGCAAACGTTAAAAGGGCGAACGACAAAAGGGCGCATCACAAAAGGGCAAACGACAAAAGGGCGCATCAAAATAAGGCAAACGTTAAAAGGGCGAACGACAAAAGGGCGCATCACAAAAGGCCGCACGAGAAAAGGGCGAAGCGGAAAAAAGGCGCCACGACAAAAGGGCGAACCCATGGGTTTGATATTTTTTTCTTCAACTGCAAGATTTCTAAAAGACATTATTTCCAAAAACGGCACCGTGGTCCCTTAGAGCAAATTACATATTTCTTTATGTATTCAAATCCCAACAGAAATCAAACGTCTCATCCTATATAGAAGGCTTTCTAAACGAGGTTACTTCCAGAAAGGCCCCGGGGCCCTTTCAGTAAGACAAACCGGTTGGGGTAACTATGTGTTTTTGAGACACATAATTTTTATGCTACACAATAATAAATATGGACAGGTTTCACGTTTATGTGCATTCGTATTGCATACAGATTTTTATGCGTCAACTAGAAACTTTTCTATAGGATTTCAGTAAGCACTTGGAGTACAAAAAATGTCATGTCTGATTTCAGTTAAGATTTGAGTATACAAAGAAATAAGCAGTTTACTCAAAGGGCCCCTGGGGCTTTTTTTAAAATAACATCGCTTAGAAAGCCTTCTGTATAGGTTGCATTTCAGTACAAACAATGTCACATCTGCGCTCAATTGGGATTTGAATACACAAAGAAATAAGCAATTTGCTTGAAGTCCTCACGGGCTATTTTGGAAATAATATCTTTTTGAAAGCACTCCCTATAGGTTATTGAAGTACAGAAAAATTAACATTTGCTTTCAGTTGGGATTTGAATATACAATGAAAAAAGCAATTTGGAAATTTATATCTCCTTAACGTTTCTTGAAAAATGGGTAAATAATTCTTCTAGTTTAGTGAATCGTTAGTCTGGTAGTCGTACGCCCTTTTGTCTTATCGCCCTTTTGTCGTTCGCTCTTTCGTCGTTCGCTCCTTTTGTCGTGTAAACTACATAAAAAGTGAGAACGGAGTTTTTTCCGTTAATACCCGAAAGGAATTTCGGAAAGGTTTCTGAAAATTCAGAATTTTCCTGGCGTACCAAAGCCCGAAATTCCTTTCGGATATTAACGGAAAAACTACGTTCTCACTTTTTCTGTATCCGTGTAAGGAGAAATTTCCGGTAATAGGAGCGATTCGCGGGAATACTCAGTTTGATTAACTTAAATTTCAACCTTCTGTCAGAGGATCTGATTTTCAAGTTCTGCTGCGATATCGGATATTGTGGGTAGCATGCATGAAATTTTGGTTACTGTGGCAACGAATTTTCTTTCCCTTCTCCATTTTGTTCACCAGCTATTATATATTGTGTTACCGTAAGAAACCGGGTACTTAATTTATTGTGCAGGTGATTGTATAATGTCTATTTATCATGTCTGAGGAGCCCTCAAGACAAAAGCTACTTTGTAATGGCTATCAAGAGTAAATATTATATCTAGAAGTTTTGCGAAATATAATATTATAAAACATTACATTGCACATTCTCTTAAAGATAATTGATAGATATTGTAAACTGAAAAAAACATCTCAAACTACAAATCATTCTGTTGCTTCGAAAAATCCCGATGAAAAAAAAATACATAATTTGTAATAAGACCTCCTATAGAAAAAAAAATTATAACAAACGTGTTCAGAAAAATAGCTATCGACAACAGAAAATAAAATGACTTATTCACCTTCATTAATAGCGAAAAACATTTCATCATTGCACGATCAGAGTTCTACCTCATACGTGGCTGTGCTTTACGTGTCTTTCTGGCCTAACGGTAGTACGCCTCAGCTGAACAGGAAGCCGAACGAAGCTGGTTCGGTCCCCACCAGAGGCAAACGGAAAAGATCTGAAAAAGTCAAAATCGAAGATTTTGCGAAATTTTATATAAATGCGGAAAAACCAGAAACTGACTTTTCTGAAATCAACGGAATTACTGACTATGAAAAATCTGCCAAAATACAGAAGTTAGAAGGAACGGGAACTTTTAAATAAAACTAAAATGTCGTTAAAAGCGAATACCTACCGGAAACTTTGTTACCCGTTATTTTCAGGAATTTTCCGTGAATTCACACCACTTATTAAATCTTATACAACCGCTACGATGATACGAAACCAGCAGACTAGAGTAAATCCGAAAGCATATTTTGAGATTAACAGTCGCAGAAATAAGAACGTGAATCATGCACGAAAGGTAGAAAAATAAGAATGGTGAGAATTTTGGAATGTGCTGTGAAGAAAAGACGACCAAGCGCGAGAAATATCTGGTAGCAAAGAAACGGTGCAAGAAAGGAGGTCTCAAAGTATGTTAAGAGTCTCTTATGAATAACGCTGAGAAACAGGGGAATACTGGAGACATGAATCATTTGTGTATTACACGTGCTGAAGTGCTCAAGAGTGATAGACACATTGGCATCAGCGGAATGTCTTTTCTTCAAATTTTTCTTTAGACCGATTTCCCAGACGCGCTCACTGTGAAATGAACAATGCACCTTAAGATAAAGTAGAAACTTTTCAAGTAGATGGTAGGGGAGAGAAGAAAAGAGAAACCTCGTCCCGATAATATTCTTATTACTTCCTGCGGCTCATCAATATAACTTGATCTTATCAACCGCCCTTGTAGCCCCCAAGGTAGTTGGTGCTTTTCTGGAACAAATCCAACTCTCTCCCAGCCTTCCACAACGAATTCAGTTACTTATCGAAAGTAACATCAATAATTCGATCTTTCACTTGCATTTAATTAACATGATTTTCTCTTGTAATTTTCGCACATTTCCGGCACGTTGAAAACTATAAAAGTCTGCTTGGGTTTGTGTATAAATTAAGGCATAGCTTCTTTAGAAAAAACATTTTTTTTTACTTCGTAGTTTAGACCAACGGTCCGAATTAGCAATCTCTGTCAATTTTATTTCCTTATCGTTTTTTACGTTTGGTTTTATATTTTCTTATCACTTTTCTTTCACTTTAAAAATAAATTCCACTCAACTTAAAAGTTAACCTCCCCTTCCCAATTTATGAAAACTTTTCTAGACGTTTCAGTTTCTGTTAGTTTTATTTCCAGGCATTTCTTACAGTTCAGCACTAACAGGGGGGAGGGGCAATTTCTGGCAGTTAGCCTACTACACAAACAAATCACTTCCATTTTCTAGCATCTATTGGACTATGAACTTCACAAAACAAGTGATTAATGAAAGGAAGTTTTTACATCCAAAACTAGAGTTTCATTAATAAACCTTCAAAACTTATCAATAGCATTTTCAACAACTTAATTCAAATAATAATAATAGTCTTACAAAATAACACAATGAAAAGATTTTAATTTAATAATTGGCAATAGCAAGAGGAACCTAGCAACAGAATTTAAATTCCTTCTGTGCATAAAAAAGTTTTGATATAGTTTCTATGCATTGAGAACAACAGGCAGTGATAAAAATCTAGAGACCAGAAACGTCTGTAAAAACAAAAGAACTCAGAAGATATGAAAAACAATTGAAAGTTCAAGTTAAAGCAGAAATTAAGTATATCATGAAAGGAATACGAGATTACACCATACAATACAAATTTTGAAGATGACAATCCGTTTTTTGGTGTAAATATGACAAGGATGGTAGCATACCCGGGCGCTATCTTGCAGACGCGGGTTCGATTCCCGCTCCAGAATGACGAAATTTTCAAGTTTTCGGATATTAGCTGACTTATCATCCTTGTCATATTTACACCAAAAAACAGATTGCAGTCTTCAAAATTTGTTAAGTATATCAATCTAAATAAAACCTTGAGTAAATATTTTAATTCCTGTAAATAACATTTTTACATTTTTTTTTTAAATCTACAAGCAAAAATTATATCTGCAAAGTCTGCTAAGAATTTGGAAACTATCCGCATACACGCGTACGTGTACATTTTGCAACTTTGATCAGCACCAAGAGATAGTGATGGGATTTCTAGGGTGGAATATGATGGATATGTTTAATTTAGCCCATGGTTTTTCACTTGTTTTAGCAAGTCACTTATCTCACACTACCCAATCATCTCCCACGGGATTTCAGCTGACGTCACACGACGTCATCGCTAACCAGCAATATGAGCTCTTCCTGGGCACTACGTCGTAACTTCTGGATTTCGCACAGGCGGTTAGCAAAAATAAGAACTTTTAACGTATTTTTTGCTACTTTAGGCAAAAAAATTAAGTTATAAGCTTATCTACAGTATAAGTACTCAGGGAACCTTGTACATATTCAAAGTGGGAAAAAAAAAGATACATTTACACATATGCCTGTTCGCTTGATTTCACGTGTTGGTCGATATTAGATGGCGAAGGGAAGATGTTTGATAAACGTTTACGAACCAAGGAAGTTAAAATAAGATATCTGGAGATGCCATTGTTAACGGAGCAGTACCACTTTACGTGAAGCCTGCAACAGCGAGCGACAGCCATTAAAATATGAGAAAGCTGTGGTTTTGAAGGCCATTGGAATGCATTTTTGGTTGGCCAAATCGCATTCTTTCAATGTAAATGCTTCTGATTTTGCATTGTAACTTGCTATCCGATGAAAATGCGAGACGAAAAACTTCGTGCAAAGGATCAAGCTGATTACATACAATACCGTCTTAGCACGATTTATTAAAAGATGAAAAATATGTACAGTTTGCTACCGATGTATGAGAAACTGCTGGATTTATGAAATTCGTAATTATTTTGAGGCTCTTTCCCATTTTTTTCGCTTTTCAACCGTAGTTTGAAGAAGCGTATATAAATGCTCCAGCTTTATCCGTCTGCACGATAACTCGCGTAAAAATGATTCGATTTCGATGAAATTTTAGTATGCGGAGGGGACCACCTGGGGATGAACCCTATTGAAAGTGGGACAAATGGGGTCAAAGATCAGGACATAGGAGCGGGATCCATTCCATTGCCCTTATGCGTCATAACGTGCACAAAAATAGTTCGATTTCGATGAAATTTTAATATTTGGTAGGGCACTACCTATGAATGAACCCAATTCAAAATGGGTGAAATGGGGTCAAAGGTCACGACATAGGAGCGGGATCCATTCCATTGCCCTTATGCGTCATTACTTGCGTAAAAATGATTCGATTTCGATGAAATTTTAGTATGTGGCAGGGGACCACCTGGAGACGAACCCTATTGAAAATAGGCGAAATAGGGTGAAAGGTCAGGACATAGGAACGAGATCCATTCCAAAGTCCTTATGCGTCATAACTTGCACAAAAGTAGTTCGATTTCGAAGAAATTTTAGTATGTGGTAGGGGACCATCAGGGGACGAACCCTATTGAAAATGGGTGAAATGGGTCAAAGGTCAGGACATAGGAGCGAGACCAATTTCGTTGCCGTTATGCGTCATAACTTGCGCAAAAATTGCACGATTTCGATGAAATTTTAGTATGTGGTACGGGACCACCAAGGACGAACCCTATTGAAAACGGGAGAAATGGGGTCAAAGGTCAGGACATAGGATCGGGATCCATTCCACTGTCCTTATGCGTTATAACTTATGTAAAAATACTTCGATTGCGACAAACTTTATCATGTTGTTCCGGAGGTATACTGAACCCAATTCTGTTGAATATCATCGAAATGGGGTCAAAGGTCATGACACAGGAGCGAGATTCATTTCACAGCCATTATCCTCATAACTTGAGTAATGATTTCTGGTATGTTAGAAAGCATATCATAATCAATGCATTGCATGATTTTACTAACTTGTTATTTTAAATTGCAATACATGAACGTTAGTGCGAATTCAAACAAAACATAACGTTAAAATTGCAAACTTCACTCTTGTAGGAAGTATAAATTCATTCCGGTTTGATATTAACACGATTTCTCAACTGAAAAACACTCAGTTCCAAAATACACACAGTTGAAGCTATATCGATATCTTGTAAACAACCTCAAATTCCCACACTTTGCAGCTTCACGGTTATGAGACTCAGGGCATCTGCAGAAGTATTATTCTAACCTCCTTGTTACGAACAAGCAGTTGTTACAATTTTATAAATGATTTACGATGTTTATCGCCAGAAAAACTTCGAATGCTCAACCACATTTTTTTTTCTTTTTAATTCAGTCGGCCTGCGTCATGTGCAATAGAATGTCGGTTATACGTTTTCCTAAGAGATGGCCTTAAAAAAACGTACAAACGAAGTTTCCAAAATACTAAATACCATAGTAAAATTATGCTTTAGAGAAGTAGATATTCCTTAATAATGATTTATTTAAAGCCAAATTGGCGGCGGAGAAAAAAAAACAAGTTAGTAAAATCATGCAATTCATTGATTATGATACGCTTTCCAACATACCAGAAATTATTACTCAAGTTATGTGGATAATGGCTGTGGAATAAATCTCGCTCCTGTGTCCTGACCTTTGACCCCATTTCGACGATATTCAACAGAACCGGTTCAGTACACCTCAAGAATAGCATGATAAAGTTTTGTCGCAATCCAAGCATTTTAGGTAAGTTATGATGCACAAGGACAATGGAATGGATCCCACTCCAGTGTCCTGACCTTTGACCCCATTTCACCCATTTTCAATAGGGTTCGTCCCCAGTGGCTCCCTACCACATTCTAAAATTTCATCGAAATCGAATCATTTTTACGCAAGTTATGACGCATAAGAGAAATGGAATGGATCCCGCTTTTATGTCCTGACCTTTGACCCTGCTTCGCCCATTTTCAATAGGGTTCGTCCCCAGGTGGTCCCCTACCACATACTAAAATTTCGTCGAAAACGAACCATTTTCACGTGAGTTATCGTGCGGACAGACGGACGGGAAAAGCTGGAGCATATACGCTTCTTCAACCTACGGTTGGAAAGCGTAAAAAAAAGGTTACATATTATAACACATTTTGCCGCATTGCAAAAATCAAAGCCTCTGAAAATAAAACTTCCCTTTTGACAGACGAAAATTATGATTCTAGATTATACGTGAAATCCTCACAACTAATAATCCTCACAACTAATAATCGTGAAATCCCCACAACTAATAATTAAGTAGAGATGCGATTAGCAGGCAAATTGGCAGGCAAGATTGTGTAACGTGAAGATATGCTTTAAATAACTGACACCACCGAACCCAAAAGGTAAAAGTTGTAACCATTATTAACAGCGTGAACGTGGTGTCCGGGAGTAACAGATCAACGTATTTTACCCCGAAATATTGCCACAAATTGCTGAAACGCGACTTCTGGAGGAAAACCATCACAGCTTGAATAACGAGAACACACACGAGAGCGCCGTGATTATCAACAGCTAACGGACTTCGAAAAAGGACATATATTTGGCCTATATGAAGCTGACTGGTAGAAGCTGTGTGCTATGTCACATGCTGGTCACCACAATGCCACAATCCATCGCTGCTGTACACGGTAGATGACAGAATGTATGTTAAGCTTTGGACTTGGAAGCGGTTGACCAAGGACGACTATAAGACAAAAAATATAGTTTGATCTCGCAGTCGGCTCCTACAAAACCGACAGCCTCGCTCTCAACAGGAAGCATCAGTCGAACCCAATCATACAGTAAACCATTTCAAATAGCGTACGGGAGCAAGTTTTTAAGCATGGCGTTCATTGCGTCGCCTACCACCAAATCCTTAACCACAGTCGTCTGCGCTTGGAGTGGTGCTGCTGAGCTTCACCCAGGCATCCTGTATTGAAGAATGGAACAGTCTGGTGTACACAGGAACGCAAGTCCTTTCTTCCTTCACAACAAAGATAGTCGTCATATGTACGTGCTGAGAGCCCCGCGGTTTGAGGAGCTATTTTCTGCGATTCGGAGTGCTGTTTAGTGTTTAGACCAGTGATGACTCATCGGCATGTCCAAGAAATCCTCGAACCCGTTGTAATATTTACGGTGGCAAAGGCTAAAGCAAAGTCTTATTTCAGAAAGACAACGTACTCCGTCGCAATGCAAATGAATCGAGGTAATATCTAAAAGGAGTCAACATATTAAGATGTTCTTACTATCGATAAGTAAGCAATTAGTTCACAGAGAGAGAGTAGGTGGGAGGGAGACTTGGGATGCTACCATCTCAGATTTAACATTTCACTGGAGATAGAGGTTTCATCTGGGACTTCATCTCCATCAGTAATTACACTCCGCTCACGAAGCAGTCATCACTCACTAATAATTCCCTGACACGAAAACGATAACATTCCGATAACAGTTCATAAAGCTTATTAGACGACATTTACACTAGTGATTTCTCGCTGCAAAAAGACTCAAAAATGTTGTTCTAAATTTCAAATGGATGTTTTAACACATAAAGCAATAAACAGAAGCACATTTTGAAGCACTTAAGAATAACTGCCCTTTCTAAACAACGGACAGTTTAAAGTCGCACCGATAACTGCTATTTGAAACTATGTGTGGGTGAGTGACTAGCGAGCCAAGGAAAGGAAAATCGAACATGGGTTTGGTCCCTCTAGTTTTCACAGAGCTTTTACACACAGCAGATTGAGAAGTGAGACGCGCAGGCTTCTGAATAATTGTACGAGTTCCGGACGAAGCATGGGAAGTGTGTTCGTCTTACGGGGCTGGTTCTGAAACCAGTGGTGAGGAATGGATGCTGTGTGTTTGTCTTACGCCGCTGGCTCTCTCCCTTCCCTGGAACCAGTGGCCTTAAATTAGGGACTGGCGAATGCTTATAGCCCATTGAGTTGCTCATGGTGGTCGTTAAGTCTCCAATAAAAAAATTAAAAAAAGTAAAGTGTCTCTACATTCAAGTCTAGCAACTCCCCATAGCCCTAGATGTACTCATAGGGAGACGATAAATCCCGAAATAACGATTGACACCCCTTTGTTGCAGTTTTAGTGAATCAATACTCCCAGCAGTATAAAAATTTCACATCCCAATCGCTATCAGCGAAAATATATGCATATGTGAGAAAGTCTACAGTCACGTTGCATACATAGCACGAAGTTGATCGAAGATTCTACTGGCCGCGCCCGGTGGCGCAGTGGTCTAAGCGCTGGCGTATGACCATTCGTCCGTGAAAGGGTCCGGGTTCGAATCCCGGTGAAGCAAGGATGTTGTGCTGTTTTACGGCACACTAGCTCTCACCCTGCCCCGGAACCAGTGGCCCTAAATTACGAAAGGGAGACTGCTTGTAGCCCACTGAGTTGTTCATGCTGGTCGTTAAACCTTTAAATAGAAAAAAAAAAAAACGATATTAGACGAAACCCGTCGGAAACGACGGTAAGTTTTTTTTTTTTTTTTTTTTTTTGAGAAGAACAAACTCGTATGAAACAACAAGTGAAAACTTTTATGATTGACAAATTCAATCAACTACTTCAGCAAAGACAATAACGACCACCGTGAGCAACTTAATGGGCTATAAGCAGTCGCCCGTAATATTTTCACTAACAATGGTCAACGGAATGTTTGTTTACACCTTTACATAATGGGAAACGTCTTATCTACGTGAATAAACTGGATCGAATGAACATTAAATTGTATATATACATCACACAGTCCAACGGCATAACGCAATGAGATCTTCGAGAGTACTCGCTGTTCCGATGAGAACTTTGATGCTAGCGTTGCTTTGCGCAACAGTTCGCTCAGAAAAGAGATGACCTCGGACTGTCTTAGTCCCTCCATGCTTCGCCTTCAACAGCGCGTGAGTCAACCACACGCTTCTCCATGGAGTTTACATGGGAACTTTGCCGCCCCACAACGCTCGAACGGTTGCCCCAATCTGATTTTTCTCGTCGACTGGCACATCTACATGGTGACCTTTATTCTGATACCCCAAAGATATCTTTACGTTCAGCCGTTCCCTCAAAATAGGACTCACAGTAAAAAACTTATAGAATTAATATATTAGATTACTGAAGCAAGCAACCATCAAATAAAGTTACAGATTCTTTCTTAACGGAAGTGGAGGCACAGCGTCTAAATCAGAGCGTTACAGCCTTATTTCAATGGCCGTAAACAGATAATGCCAAGAGAACGATTGCTTATTAAAGCTGACTGGTCAAGGTCACGGAGATGTTGACAGAAAGAGCTGATTAGATAGCTTAAGAATCCAAGTTTAACCAATATGTGAAGACTTGGGGTCAATGATTAGCAGAGAAGTTTACATAACACGAAGTACTTCCTAGTGCTACTTGTTCCCAGCAAGATATAGACTATTTACCATTGAATGCTGACACTAATAATTCACACAGCGAGCTGGATCCAGAGATAAAGGAACCCAGAAATGCAGTGAGTCATTAAGCCCCATTTCCCCTTATATTCCTTAGACAGTGTTGCCACGAATTACAGAGATCCCCCTCTCCCTCATAAAAGTGTAAAGCGAATTTAGTTTCCGATCTCCCTAAGTTAGATATTTGAACAATTCGCACGCAATGGTAGTATGATGGCATGTCACGGGCCCCGCGTTCGTTCTGTAATTACTAGAAAATTTCAAGTTGTGCCTCACAGTAGCAAGGAAGGAAACACAGATCGCACGCGAAACATTTACTTCAGAAGTTGGAGGGAAATATACATTAGGTGTACAAATAAGTTTTAAAGCGTTTTAAGGCAACGCAACATGTAATTTGAGAGAAAACAATACCTTTACGAATTAAAATATGCGCCGTCATTATCTATCACCTTCCGCCATTGGTCGGGCTGTTGGCGGATTCTAGCCATGAAGAATAATTCGTCGTGTGACGCGATGAAGTCGCCAACCCATTTTTTGCACTTCGTCACATGTCCGAAACCGTACAGCAGACAAACCATGTTGCATCGATCGGAACAAATGATAGTCTGAAGGGGCTATGTCGGGACTATACGCCGGGTGCTCCAAAACTTCCCAGCCAAGCGTCAATAACGTTTCCTTGACCGATTTCGCGACATGCGGCCTTGCGTTGTCATGCAGTAATTTCACGGGACGCAATCCTTTGCCTGTGAATGGACATTTCCGACAGATTTCCTGGTTCAATCGCAGCAATTGTTGCTTGTAGCGATCAGCAGTAACAGTATGGCCCTGTTCCAATAGTTCACAATAGAGCACACCCTTCATATCCCATCAGATGCATAGCAGAACTTTCTTGGAGTGAATATTGCGTTTCGGTGTCGAAGACGTTGCTTCACCGAGGTCTACCCAGTGTTTTTTGCGTTTGGGATTGTCGTACCATATCTCCTTTTCATCACCCGTAACGATTTTCCACAGAAAAGACTTTCTGTGTTGTTTATTCAACAGGTCCAAACACTTCAGATGACATGCTCATCCTTGTTCCTATGGCTCAGGTCATGTGGCACCCATTTTTCTTCCTTCTGAATGTTTCCCATTGTGCGTAAACAATTGGAAATGGTTTCAATTGCTAGAATGCCGTCGTTGCACGATATAAGATGAAATTCAAATTTAACGATGGAAAATTGACTTTTTATTTACACTGAATCAAAAGCTAAAAGTCAAAATCACATCACTAGATCTTTCATGCTGGCTCCCAGCACATCCTCAGGTGAATTCTAAAACAGGTATCGTAAAAATTTGAAAAAGAGTCCACCGTGGAACGTCGCTTTTGTTTATATACATCGCGTTCAGCACACGAATGACTTCAAAAAACGTCACCATACTCTGACTTATGATTGTTGTGTCTTAATTGTTATTGGGTGAGTTCCGAAATAAAGTTCGAGTTATTGGTTTATTTGCTTCTTCTTGTTCGAAATTAACTGCATCCAAATTGGAGGTATGAATCTGGGTATTTCATCGTTACAACATTTATCAGCGTTATTGACGATGTGTAAACTCTCCGCTAGGAAAGTCGCATTTTTGTTTTTGTGAGAAGAAATAACTCTTGCCTCATACCACAGAGGGATGTGAGCTCCCTGGTTTACTAATCTTGCAAGTGCTGTAGAGTTTGAATGTGTTTTGACACTGTACTTGTGTTCCGCAATACGAAAGTTCAAATTCCTCATGGTGGATGCAATATAAATTCGATCTATGTCAACAGTATCCAGGGCCTGTAAAGGTATTTTGTAAACTCCGAATCTGCTATTACTCGGAATTGGGTCCCGATCTTTTTTAATAGTTGATATTAGGTTGTTTGTTTTAATTCCAAAATCCAAGTTGTATTTTTTACAGGAAGATTTAAGTATATTCATAACTTTCGGAATATAATCCAGTGACCCAACATATTTGCGTTGACTGCATTCTTTAGTTAATGTAGAAAAGTTTGTGCTTCTTATTTTTCGATGGATCCGGTTTACAATATTTCTGGGATACCCATATTCGTCTGCTATGGCATTTATTTCATTTAATTCTCGTCTCCTAGCAGTAACGCTTGAGCAATGTGTGTATGCTCTACGGATGAGAAACTGGAATGCAGATAGTTTATATGTATTAGGATGTGCTGAATAATATGGTATAATTGCTGATGTTGCACTGGGCTTGCGGTACACAGATAAAGAAATAATTATGTTGAAGAGAAACCCTATATCACAAATTATTTCTTTTTCAGTATACCGCAAGCCCAGTGCAACATCAGCAATTATACCATATTATTCAGCACATCCTAATACATATAAACTATCTGCATTCCAGTTTCTCATCCGTAGAGCATACACACATTGCTCAAGCGTTACTGCTAGGAGACGAGAATTAAATGAAATAAATGCCATAGCAGACGAATATGGGTATCCCAGAAATATTGTAAACCGGATCCATCGAAAAATAAGAAGCACAAACTTTTCTACATTAACTAAAGAATGCAGTCAACGCAAATATGTTGGGTCACTGGATTATATTCCGAAAGTTATGAATATACTTAAATCTTCCTGTAAAAAATACAACTTGGATTTTGGAATTAAAACAAACAACCTAATATCAACTATTAAAAAAGATCGGGACCCAATTCCGAGTAATAGCAGATTCGGAGTTTACAAAATACCTTTACAGGCCCTGGATACTGTTGACATAGATCGAATTTATATTGCATCCACCATGAGGAATTTGAACTTTCGTATTGCGGAACACAAGTACAGTGTCAAAACACATTCAAACTCTACAGCACTTGCAAGATTAGTAAACCAGGGAGCTCACATCCCTCTGTGGTATGAGGCAAGAGTTATTTCTTCTCACAAAAACAAAAATGCGACTTTCCTAGCGGAGAGTTTACACATCGTCAATAACGCTGATAAATGTTGTAACGATGAAATACCCAGATTCATACCTCCAATTTGGATGCAGTTAATTTCGAACAAGAAGAAGCAAATAAACCAATAACTCGAACTTTATTTCGGAACTCACCCAATAACAATTAAGACACAACAATCATAAGTCAGAGTATGGTGACGTTTTATGAAGTCATTCGTGTGCTGAACGAGATGTATATAAACAAAAGCGACGTTCCACGGTGGACTCGTTTTCAAATTTTTACGATACCTGTTTTAGAATTCACCTGAGGATGTGCTGGGAGCCAGCATGAAAGATCTAGTGATGTGATTTTGACTTTTAGCTTTTGATTCAGTGTAAATAAAAAGTCAATTTTCCATCGTTAAATTTGAATTTCATCTTATATCGTGCAACGACGGCATTCTAGCAATTGATGTTATTGGCACGAATTTCGTCAACGACTTCAGAATTTGGAAATGGTTTGTTGAAAAGAACTAGTTGTTCAGCTAGTTCTTTTTGCGTCTGAGACGATTCTTCTTCCAACAATGCTTGGAGTTCCTCATGTGCAACCTTCTGCGGGGCGCCGCTACGTTATCGACTGCTAACATCAAAATCACCTGCTTTAAGCCGTCTAAACCAAAACTCACACGTGCTTTTCAGCGGAAATGTACAGTAGAAAGTAATACACCTAATGAAATTTTCCATTGCATGTTGGAGAACAGCGTATATACAGGGTTCAAAGGAAAGTCCTTATTGAGGGCAATAACTGCGGAAGAAAGGGTCCGAGTGGTACACAAGTTAGGCCTATGTATAGAAAAGGGTCGATAGCCGATCGAATGAAAGCGATTGGAGCGCCCATAGCGAAAAATGTAAGAAGTTAGGAAACCTAACTCGCGAACAACGCGAGATAGAAACAAAATTCCAATTACAAAGTTGTAGCTCATCGTCTAATTAGTAGGAAACGACATATGGTGCGCACTAATTATGTACATGGACGGGTCAAAATGCTGTTAGTTGGAAATCGGTAAAGCGGGTGAAACAGACACAAAAATAATGACACGAGGCAGGAGCTGTGTGCAGGCTTATTTATAATACTGAAAAATGTTTACAAGAGATATGCCTACTTAAAGGCACAACGCACATCTGCGCGAAGTTAATGTACAGCCGGTTCGAAGTGGCCACCATCGGCTAAAATGCACATTCCAAGGCGTGTAACAATATAGCTTCTCGTACGCTATCTAGCATGGCAGGTGTCACTGTATTACAGGCGCACACAATGCGGTGTCGTAATTCTTCCAGACTAGTAGGTTCTGTGGCATACACCTGTTCCTTCAAGTAACCCCACAGGAAGAGGTCCAAAGGTGTTAAGTCCGGTAACCGCAGTGGCCATTCCACCGTAGCACCATAACCAATTACCTGGTGTCTGAATGTTTCAGCCAGGAAACTCTGTACGTTGGCTGCCATGTGGAGTGGTGCACCATCATGTTGGTACCACATGCGCAGCAGATCTCTGAGGGGAAGATCATCCAGAACGTCAGATATCGGGCCCCGTAAGAGCTGAAGGTCCCACTAACCGGCAAATGTCCCATCATAGAAAACGGGTCCAACTAGTGTGATTAGCCAAATACCGCACCAAACGTTAGTTGTCCAACATTGTTGATGTCCAGCAGCTCGTTCCATAAATGGGTTGCTCAGAGCACAGTAATAGGGTAATGGGTGTTATGCCGATTGACTATCCCGTCCCGTGCAAAACGGGACTCATCTGTCCACAAGATATCGGCCAAGAAGTTTGGATCAACCTCCAACGTGTTATATACAAAGTTGCAAAAATCGAAACGCCATCCCTGGTCTTCATCCGTCAAACCTTGCACTAGCTGAACGTGGTACGGGTGAGTGCCAGGCTCGTTCAGGATTCGCCAAATACGTTGTGCTGTTAATCCGCATGCTTCGGCAACTGATGTGGTACTAATGTTGGGATTGGCAAGGACATATCCCAGGACAGCCTGAGGATGCACTGTAACACCCGAACCTGTAGGTCAGCCTGCATGCTTCCGGTCTCTCGGAGGCGGCGAACACATTTGTTAATAATCGCTGCAGTTGGGTGTTAACCAGTCGGAAAACGCTCGGCATACCGCCTTCAAGCTTCGTGGACATTGCGATGACATTCGCCATAGAGCACGACCATTTCACAGTACTCAGCGTTCGAGTAGCCGTCATCAGTGTTTGAAACGTGTACGTAGACTGACGTTCAAATCCCCAGCCTCGGTATTTTATCTCACCAACCGGCTTCTACGTCACTATCAATATTTGCATACGCATTTGAATCGTTCTCCATCGTGGGCCGGTATTTTGCATTACCTGACCATCCAGCGACCGCGTGCACTTTATCAGCATCTTGACCCGTCCATGTACATAATTCGTGCGCACCATATGTCGTTTTTTACTAATTAGACGCTGCCCTACAACTTTGTAATTGAAATTTTGTTTCTATCTCGCGTTGTTCGCGAGTTAGGTTTCCTAACTTCTTACCTTTTACGCTAGGAGCGCTCCAATTGCTTTCATTTGATCGGCCATCATCCCTTTTCTATACATAGGCCTAACTTGTGTACCACTCGGAGCCTGTCTTCCACAGTTATTGCCGGGAATAAGGACTTTCCTTTGAACCCAGTATACTAACAATATGGGAAAATATGAAAGGCGAAGAATCTCTGGGGTTACGTAGCGCATGTGATACAAGTGTCCAAAATGATCAAAAGAACGACAAAGAAATTCCCTTATTGTCCTAACAAGCTGTCTAATTTCATTTATCCATCTTTTTTACGTAGTCTTTGGGTCTTCTGGTTTCCAATTAAATTTTTGAGTTGAGAGTATGGTAAAAACAGTTAGATAAGGAGAAGGCACACTGGAAATGTGCATATGGTGTTCGTACATGTTATTCATTGTTGCAATTACTGTTCGCCCCCCCCCCCTCCTGAAAACCAAGTTATGGACCACCATGGTTACTCCCCACAAGAGGCTCTGCTAGTCATAGGAACGAGGGTCTAATAAACCTTGTTAGGATTTATCATGTCATATCGCATGTCAAATATCATTATCGTCAGCACGTGTCGTACTGAAGAACAGCACTTGGTTCAATTTTATCTTGCTCGAGATGGCGAGGTAAATGCGCCAAAAAACATCAAGTTCTGAGTGATAACTAACATCAAGGGTATCAGTAAACCTATCTATTTGTCGTTTTGCTCGTCTAGCTGGAGAGAAAAGTATCTCGTCTTATTTATCTATAGAGAAATCAGGATTCTCAAAGCATTTCTTGAAAAAAAAAAAACATTATCGTCACTGGGTTAAATAAAAAAATTCTTTTGAGGTACATACCTTTTTTTTTTTCAGAATGTCTTCTTTATTTCTTTAAATTGCTTTTCTTACTGGCAAAGAAAGAAAATAGGAAATATTTAAGAATTAAACTTTTCTTTCTAAAAATATATGAATATATATACATCAGACTTTTCTCACGAAAAAATAACTCGCACTGCATCAAATAAACAGAACTAGCGGCCAACAATTAAATGAAACGGCCATTTCTCGATTAAAAACAAAGCATAAAATACGCACACCAGAGGCGGGTCCTCGGGTCCGGACCCCCCCCGAAGTGTTGATTGAGTATGAATCCACCGTAAGGATTCGTACTCAATCCACAAAGCAATGTATACACTATATTGACAAAAGTCGCCGGACACCCCTTCTAAAGCAAACGAACGGATCCGCTGCATTGTTAAGATGCGCGGTACAGCTGCAAACGATATAAAATCATGCCTGTAGCTGACCGCGATCACATCGCACTGTGAGGTTGAGTAAAAGTGTAGCAGCGGGAGAGAAATGACTTTGAGAAAGGAAAGATTGTTGTGTTGGGTGTTACATTAGTCGGTCATAAGAGAAACTGAGAAGCGTTTGAGCACACCCAAGTGAAATGTTTTGGATGTACTGAATAAGTGGGGCGTGCCTGAAGCAGCAAAACGTACCGGTAGACCAAAGAAAATCAATGAGGACGTTGAGGCCTCTGGAGAGTCGTAACAGCTAATCGATGGAGTATTGCACAAGATCTCAGTGTACAGGTAAGTAAAGTTGCTGGAACCTAGGTATGTACACGTGCCATTCGCAGAGAACTTCATTTCATGGGTTACCGTGGTCGTGCGGCTGCTCATAAGCCTTTCATCTCCACTCGGAATGCTACTCGTAGTTTAGCATGGTGTAAAGAACATTAATCGTGGACCGTAGATCAATGGAAACGGGTCCTATGGACTGAAGAATCCAGATACACGATCCATCAGTCTGATGGCCGTGTGTGGGTATGGCGGTAGCCGGGGAACGCTATTGCCAGTGTACTGTTCCTACGGTCAAGTTTTGTTCGTGTGGGGGTGTTTTTCGTGGTATGGTCTCGGCACATTATCGTTGACAAACCTGTTAATCAGCACGTCTACCTCGATATTCTGAAAAATTATGCCCTACCAACTCTGTGGCAATACGATGGAACCATGCTTTGTTGGTACCAGCAGGATAATGCATCGAGCCATAAAGCAAGGACTCATACGGCGTGGTTTGACGATAATTCCGTATCGCGTGTGGACTGGCCAGCACAGAACCGCGATCTTTATCCCAATAGAGCATCATGGGACGAAATAGAGCGCCGCAAAAGAAACTTGGCACCAAGGCCTACTACTAAGCAACAGTTAGCGGCAGCATTATGTACTGAATGGAAGCGCATGCCTATCGATGTGTTCCAAAACCTTGTGGAAAGCATGTCTCGAAGGGTCAGTGCCAAAGGTGGACCGACACCGTACTAATGTAGGTCAATAAAAACATTAGTACGGTGTCGGTCCACCTTTAAAGCCAAAGGTGGACCGACACCGTACTAATGTAGGTCAATAAATGCTATGTTGTGTTTTTCTTCTAGGTGTCCAGTGACTTTTGTCAATATAGTGTATATTCGAGTACGTAGAAATTTTGGGCTACGCCACTGACACACACCGAAGTGTTAATGATGATATACCTCAGTAAGGAGGACATGTGGGATAACTGTCGTGTGAGACATACACAACGAAATAATATATGGTCATTGGTATTGTAACAGTTCGCTAAAGCCTGTTTAGGAGACACGAGTGTTAAGCTCTTTTGTGACCTGGCTGCTTCTCCTGCTGGAAATTGATGGAGGCTGAACACCTGGGCTGGCAGCTGCTGCCGCACCCAATTTGTTCCCTGGACATTGCTCCAAGCGAGTACCGCCTTTTCAGGTCGTTGTCAACATTTTCTGGACGGACAGCTGTTCACCAACGGGGACGATGTCGAACGCGCATTTACTTCTTGGCGTTCAAGCCGCCACAATTCTACAGGGACGGTTTCCAACAGCTTCCCATACGAATACGATGGAAGCAGGTTTCGGACAGATTTGTACTTGTATATACGGTAATGAGAACTTTTCTGTTGCCTTGCATTTGCAGACATTACTTTCTTCCCAACCCAATACTTCAATTCCAGACTAGTATTCGAAGTGTTTATCTTAGTTACGACTCTGCGAATGTAAACAACGATATCACCCTTTGGAATTGAAAAATACAGTGACGATATGACCCCTTGGATTTGAAATGTAAACAAACTGAAAAAGACTCCCCTTATTAATGAATGTTTTTACATTAAAAACTCCCATCCGAGGGAAAAAAAAACAAGTTAGTAAAATCATACAATGCTTTGATTATGATACGCTTTCCAACATACCAGAAATCATTACTCAAGTTATGAAGATAACGGCTGTGGAATAAATCTCGCTCCTGTGCCCTGACCTTTGACCTCATTTCGATGATATTAAACAGTATTGGTTCAGTATATCTCCGGAACAACATGATAAAGTTTTGTCGCAATCGAAGCCTTTTTACGTAAGTTATGGCACATAAGGGCGATGGAATGGATCCCGCTCCTATGTCCTGACCTTTGACCCCATTTCGATTATTCGATTATATTACACAGAATTGGTTCAGTATACCTCCGGAACAACGTACTAAAATTTTGTAACAATAGAAGCATTTTTAGTCAAGTTATGAGGATAATGGCTGTGGAATAAATCTCGCTCATGTGCCCTGACCTTTGACCCCGTTTCGATGATATTAAACAGAACCGGTCCAGTGTACCTCCGAAACATGATAAAATTTTGTCGCAATCGAAGCATTTTTACGTAAGTTATGACGCATAAGGGCGATGGAATGGATCTTGCTCCTATGTCCTGACCTTTGACCCAATTTCGCCCATTTTCAATAGGGTTCGTTCCCCAAGATGTCGCCTTCCACATATTATAATTTCATCGAAATCGAACCATTTTTACGCGAGTTATCGTGTGGACGGGTAGACAGACAGACAAAGCTGGAGCACATGCGCTTCTTCAGCGTACGGTTGGAATGTGTAAAAAAGCCTCCATGCACAGAGAACGACGAGTATGAGAAATTTAACACGACCAATACACCAACTGAATCTAACCAATGCTGTCCAGAAAGCAATCGCCCATGGCATTAGAAAGATGCATTCCTTCCTTCAATGACGTCACGCAAAAACCATGGCTTCCCATTGATTTCCAACGCTGTTGTGCATGACGTCTAACACGATACCGACGTACTAGGCCATGTGACATGAGAGTGACGTCACAAAAGAAGAAAGCTCGTCTCTTCAAAACCAAGGCCTTGTACTTTTTAGACGGCCTTGATCTTGCTCCTAAAGGGATGCAATATCTATTTTAACTATCAATTTCGCCGCTGTAAATGCGCCGTTAAGTGCGCATATTTGAATGGTATCATATGCTGTGATGCCAGACTTGTACCAATGGAGTTCTGATTTATTGAACGCAGAGAGATTAATTATGTATTTATGCACTTAAATCATATTTCGAATCTGTTCTGAAAAAAAACCCCAGTAATATAAATATTTTAATATATGTAAAGGTTGATCGGACAAACTTAGATGTACGAGTAACTGATACCGACATTACCTTGTTACCTTGGACAACATATATAAATAAAGCAAGGGCCACATCGAAGAAATTGACAGGAGTATAAAACTTGTTTGGAGAGCATTTGGAAGAAACAGTACAGTTTTTAAGAGCCATTTACAATTATGTTTTAAATGCGAAGTGTTTAAACTAGGCATTCTTTCAAAATAAAGAGTATGGAAGAAATATTCTTCACATAATACGTGGAAACACATCTGAATTATTAACACAGCAATCAGACATCTCTCAACTGCATGTATTTTACTGTTTCTCACGTAACATTAATCACATAAGAAAACTTGAAAATTACATCACCTTAGAGCGGGAATCGAACCCGCATCTCCCTATTTCCGTTCGAGCATGCTATCCGTTGCACCACCCAGGACGATTAAGTCCCAAGTATCTAACAATTCAGCATCTTTCCAGTTCATACTTATGGATCAGAAACATGAACAGTAATTAAGGAAGATATGGCTTCTGATCATTCGTCCAAATAACAAAAATGCTTTATTTATAATCGTTATCCAGTAATAAACACAGTCCTGAACATTTCAGACACAGTCCTGAACATTCTGAAACAGTGCCCATTCAATCATCACGCTGTGAGTTGCTTTTTCGGGGGAGAAGTACGACCAGCGTGAGCAACGCACTGGGATATACAAGCCTTCACCATTCCAAATTTGAGGCTACTTGTTTTATTTCAATGAGGGGGAAAGGGGGGCGCATGAGGTAAGACAAGCGTACCATTTGTGCCTCACCCACCCCGGATTCGGGCCCAGACCAAACATGGGAGACAGTTCCTCGTACCACTCGGCCATCGGGGCGACATCTTGTTTTTCTTCACATTTTTCATAACTGTCAGTTTCAATAAATCAGAAAAACGTTTATTGTATTGAATTCAGCATAATATTATAACTGATATATTACAGAATTTCTGTATACCTAAAATAAAATATATTCAACACACACTATTTCGAAAAGTGTGCGTTGAATATATCAGTTTTCGTTTTTAGTAATCGATGACTCATGTTAACTGAGATAAACATCTTATTAAATTTAGCTATAATTACAAAATAGAAATTGTAATCAAAAGATAATTTTGGTTGTCTATGCACAAACCTGGGCATGCTTAAGCAACCAACCATGCCCGTAGTCGACGCCTATGCTTAGCTTACGCCCCCTACTGACTAAGATCTGCGTTATGAAAAATTAAAAATTGCTTGCAAAATGCTATTCCCCATGAACGCTATCCGACGCCTAAAGGATTTTCAAATCTGATTTTTTTTTTTTTTTATTATTGATGGTTTAACGACCACCGAGAGCAACTCAATGTGTTATAAGCAGTCGCCCATCCTTAATTTAGGGCCACTGGTTCCAGGGAAGGGACAGAGCCAGTGCCGTAAGACAAACACAGCATCCATGCCTCACCGGGATTTGAACCCGGACACTTCACGGACGAATGGTCACAAGCCAGGGCTTAGATCCGCAGGGGCGGCCAAATCTGATTAGGAGGAGAGATACTGAGAAAAGCGCAAGATTCTTTTACCCCACCCCACCCCTCCTTCCCCTCTAGCAGGGAAATTTGTAAATTAATTTAAGCAGAAACTGTGCTTTCGTGGTCCAAAGTATTCACAGGATTTTTTTTTTTTTTTTCAAATTGATTCCTTAGGGGCAATATTTTGAATTTAGTAACATCTGTATTTACGGGCCCTAACGGCAAATTATGCATCGGAGAGCAAAAGATGCGGTTCTTCGTTCTCACAATTCAAGCTCCCCATTTTTTTCTTTTTAATGGGACTAATTAATAAGTGCGGAGATATTGTATCCACGAACAGATACAGTAATACAAATGACGCACTAAAAATGAAGGTTACTTAAAATGCTGAGTGCGTTCTTTACATACAAAACGTGGGGTGTATATGTGTGTCACATAGCGAGGTAGGCATACTCATGCACAATAAAAACAAAGTAGTACAATAAATATCTGATGCAGTTTACATAACATTAACATTTTTAACTGAAATTAATGATGTCCCTATGAAAGCCATTAAGGAACTTTCCTTACAAAACCGAAACATTCCTCGCTATTATACCACGCGACATAAAACTTTCATTCCTAGCATTCTTCCAAACAACACTGCGACAGCTGGCTTCCGCGATCTTTTCAACAATTCAGTGACTCTGATTCGTTGTTTACAAATTTGAAAGCGGAATCTGATGAATCCAAACCTAGCCATCCTTCCATTATTCCTTCCAGACGGTTTAATGCCTTTATGATCGGGAACGACTGCGGTGGATACAGCAGACAGCCAAGAAAAATTCCATAACCTTCGTATCAAGCAAAATTCACTTCACGAGGAATTTCGTTCTTAAATAATGATACTCCCATTTTTGAACTTTTTTTTTGGACAAAGAACAGAATATAAAAACCAAGAAGGTTTTCAGCAGCCACAAACGAAGAGCTATGCGGAATGAATTTTTCATGCTTTTTATTTTTGTTCCGATGAATTTTCCAAAAATGAATAATGCCTCCATGTTTCCAAAATAAAAATGCCACTTCTTGCGCTCGTTCAAGTCTTGATGGAGAACTGCATGGAGAGCTCGTCAATGCGGAGGGAAAATCTCACTTTTATCTACTTCGGGTATCTCTGTAAGCAAGCACAGTATAACATCAGTATTTTACATTTCTGCTGATGAAAGAAGCCATGACATTTGCATAAGCTAAAAAAAAAAAAAATAGCAGTCGCATCACGAAACGCAGAACATTAAAGTTGCAAACGCAATACAGTTTTTCTGTAACTGCTGAACAATAAATTTCTCGGTGTACAACAGCTTGCGTTTGATAGAAATGCAACTTTTATCTACAGAGCAGAGAAATAAAATAACCGAAAATAATAAAGAACTACATGCTTTACTTTTACCCATGAAACTCTCATTGCTCTTATTGTAAAAGTTGTCAAAATTTTAAATATCAGAAAAACAACTTTAACAGCTCAGCAATTGATATTTTCATATATTTTATTTTCCTTTTTTGCGCTCCCGCGCGCGCGCGCGCGCTCTCTCTCTCTCTCTCTCTCCCTCCCTCTCTCTCCCTCCCTCCCTCTCTCTCTCTCTCTCTCCCCCCCTCCCTCCCTCCCTCTCTCTCTCTCTCTCTCTCTCTCCTCCCTCCCTCCCTCCCTCTCTCTCTCTCTCTCTCTCTCTCTCCCTCCCCCCTCTCCCTCTCTCTCTCTCTCTCTCTCTCTCTCTCTCTCTCCCTCCCTCCCTCCCTCTCTCTCTCCCTCTCTCTCTCTCTCTCTCTCTCTCCTCTTTCAAAATACATAAAGTTTCAGAAAAAAGACACGTTGCTTAAAACATTGTAATTCTGGTTCCTGTTTGAAAGCATGTAATTTCATAGATTTCGTGGAACTGATGAATTCTTCTACGTCCCAAAATCAAAATGATTGCGTACGTCTCTACTACTCCAGTCATGGAGGAATTTTATTTTTGAAATGAATAAAATTTCAATACATAAGTAATATATACAACGGACGTTCCATAAAAACAGAGAGTAAAATCACACAAAATGAAAAAATATAGGTACAGCAAAATATATGTTATTCTTTCTCAAAGAATCTTCCTTCGGATTATATGCTACGATCCCAAGGTTCAGCCCACTTTTCAAAGCATGTGGCGAAGGCATTTTGTGGAAGATGTTTAGCGACCCCTGTACAGCTTGAATAACGTCAGCATCTGTGTTGAATGTTGCGCCACGGAACTTCTCCTTCATTGTTGGAAACAACCAGAAATTGCACGGGGCGGGATCAGGACTGTAGGCAGGCTGTGGCACGATTTCAATACTGCATTTCGTAGCAGCCACGTGTGGGCGGGCGTATCATGGTGTAGGGTCCACTTCCCCACCGGTCAGGGCCGCGGGTGGCCTAGTGGGCAACGTTCGTGACTGCCACGGAAATGGCCTCAGGTTCGATCCCACGCAGGTACGAATGCTCGATCCACTAAATATCCGCCGGGCGTCGGATGGTCACGTTATGCCGTCGGACCCCGGGTACTGCCCCCCCCCCCCGGTAATAAATAAGGGCGTCTTCCTCCCCTTTCTACCTCGCTTCCGTGTGACTTTCCTATCCGGCACTCTAGCCCAAATCTTCTGGCTTCCTATTTCTAAGGGTTGTTTAAAGACCTGGGGTCAGACACTCCCTTCCTAAAATCCTCTACATATGATCTGATCTGATCTTCCCCACCGGTTTCGCTCGCTTAATCGATATGTGTCATTGCAGACTCTTCAAGACTGAAATGTACTACTGACAGTCATTTGTGGAGGAACGGCATGCTGGTAGACTGCACCTTTATGATCAAAGAAAATTATCATCATCACCTTCCCAGCTGACTTGGTTTGGCGGACTATTTTCGGAGAAGGAGAGCCAGTGTGTTTCCAGACTCGTTGCCAGCTTCGTGAGGGGGGTCGAAATAGTGGACCCATATTTCATCGGCAGTTATTACGGTGTTTAGAAAGTTTGAATCCTTTGCAATAATTTGTTTCCACTCATGGCACACCTGAACTCTGGCTAACAATTGTTTTCTCGTCAGGTGATGAGGCACCCATCTGGAACACACACATGATGCAGCAGTAATTTGTCGCGTAAAATGCGGAATATGCCAACGTTTTTGAAATATTAGTTGACGCCGCTATGTCTTCACACTGCAATCTTTTTGCAGGATTGCCCAAACAGTAATAACAACACGACCCGTAACAACACTTTCAGGTCGACCACGCCTAGGAGCGAGTTCTGCCGAGAAACGCCCTTTTTTGAAACCTTGGAGCCATCTAAATATCGTTGACTCACCCGAACATTTATCTTTGAAAGCTTTTTTCATTAAATCACCTGTTTCTGGAGCCGTTCGTTTTCCCCAAACGATAACAAAATTTTATCACACGACGCATTTCACTTCTTAACTCTGAATCACTCACCCCTATAACTGTATGGCGAGATGCAGACGTACCTTAAACAACTGCGCAATAACAAAACCAAAATCGTCTGCCACAGATACTTCCTTAATTCAGTTAGCAATCCGCGTGGTTATGTTATTTTTGCCTTTCGCACTGTTGCCAACTCAAACAAAAAAATTACTCTCAGTTTTTATGGAATGGCCTTCGTATATATACACTGAGTGGCCGCTTTATTATGATCCCCTGACAGTTTTAAGCAAATGAGCTATGGCTGCACGCTTTTGCCGCCAGAGGGCGAGGCCAGTATAAAAAGGGAAAGCTCAGTGCTTGCGACAGTAGTAGAAGTGATTTTTGAGTGACGAGATGGGTAAAAAATGCGATTTGACGGACTTTCAACATGGGATGATTGTAGAAGCTTGGAGCCATGGAGCGAGTATCACCGAAATCGCCACATTCGTGAAATGTTCCAGAGCAGCTGTTGTTAAAGTGTTTAAAGACTGGACAGTCAGAGAAAAAACTGGGTCTGTTGTTAAAGTGTTTAAAGACTGGACAATCAGCGAAAAAACTGTGTGGTCGTCATCTAGTGACTGCTCGGGCGGAACGGAGAGTGTCCAGACTGGTAACAGACAACAGAAGGGCAACAGTGCAGCAAATTACCGACCATCTTAATCAAGGATCCCCTCAAATGATATCTGCACGCACTGTTTGCCGTACACTGCATCGGATGGGATATGGCAGCCGAAGGCCTGTTCGAACACCTTTGCTGTCTGCAGTTAACAAGAAAAAACGTTTCCAGTTCGCACAAGGATTGGACAGTCTATAATTGGAAACAAATTATGTGGTCCGATGAATCACGTTTTCAGTTGAACCATGCCGATGGGCGAGTGAGAATTTGGCGGAAACAGCACGAAAGCATGGACCCCCAAATGCATTGCTACAACCCTTCAAGCTGGTGGAGGCAACGTTACGGTTTGGGGAATGTTTTCCTGGAATGCTTTGGGCCCTTTAATTCGTGTTGATGAACGTCTGACTGGCACATCATATCTAAACATCGTTGCGGACCAAGTGCATCCTGTCATGTGGATGGTTTATCCCAATGGTGATGGCTACTTTCAACAAGATAATGCGTCCTGCCATAGTGCTCGTGTTGTACAAGATTGGTTTCAGGAACATGCCGGTGAGTTTAATTTGCTTAATTGGGCCCCACAATCTCCAGATCTCAACCCCATTGAGAATTTGTGGGATGAAGTTGAACGAGCCATCAGACAGCTGGGATCCACAACCCTGCAATCTCACACTCCTGGAAATTGCGATTCATCAAGCACGGTCTCAGATTCCACAAACCACCTATCAACATCTCGTGGAGTCCATGTCACGAAGAATCGACGCAGTATTAAAGGCAAAAGGTGGCCCAACGAAGTACAGTGGGGGTGGTCATAATAAAGTGGCCACTCAGTGTATACACACAGTCGCATGAGAATATGACCATCTACTTCAGGGCCGGATTAAGGTGGGGGGTACAGCCTTGGGGCCCACCATGACCAGGGGCCCAGGAGGCATTCCTAGGCAAATAATTGATAGGTAGCTAGAGAGAGGGAGATTTATAAAATAGTTTTACTTTTGTCTCGTATGATTTCCACTTGGTTAGAAACGGAGGCTTGAAGACAAATAGATTTCAATGCAGTGACTCTCCAAGGGGTTTTCATGTAGCTGCCTGCGTAGAGCGGGGTCAGAGTGACAATTTCAGCTTTTTCACTACCATTAACCCACACCTCCCAATTTGCACCTTGAACTGTTTATGGTCAAAGTCACCTGTGACTTCACATTGTGTAGCAAAAAAGATGCACTAAGAAAGGTATACAATGCTAAATCATTAGAAAATCCAAGACAAAATTAAGGAATCTTAAGCTTTTAACTCATGTTCTTTTGAGGACAACAGTAGGAAATATAATGATTTTTTATGAAAACTCTGCAGGTGATTTATTAGTTTGAACACTGCACTACGTATTAGTTATCATCACCATATTGATACCGTCTCGTGTTTTAATGGTCTTCATAATGATTCTCCGTCATAAGTTCTTTTGGGGCCCTATGAGAACAATGAAAAATACAGAGACTTATTATGAAAACTTTGCAGATAATTTAGCAGTTATAATAAACTGCTGGCCACCCAAAATGCAAATCCAAGAACGAAGTATCAGATTGGCCTGAAATTCGCAGCATGCATCGAACGCGAGAGGACATGCGAACGATTAGCATTGCAGGGCATATGCAAATCATGTGCGCCCGGCACGCCACCGAGAAGCACTATAAGAAGGGTGCACAGAAGGCGGGGTGTAAGTAGTGGAAGTGTGTTGTGCTGCCGGACCTCTGCGTGGAAAGCTTCCTGATGCCTCGTCGCAGAATACGGCAGTCATTCCAGCACCTTTCGGAGTTCGACAGAGGACGAATAGTGGCTTATCGCGACAGCGGTTTATCGTACCGAGACATCGGCGCCCGTGTGGGACGACATCCAGCCACAGTGAGCCGAGTATGGATTCGGTGTATGCAGGAGGGACGGACGGACCGACATGAGCGATTGCCGCACCCGCGGCACACCACCGATCGAGAGGACCGGCATGTTGTGCTGCGTGCATTGACGGCTTGTACCGCCACATCACGAACGTTAGCGCAGGAATTAGGGTTTTTTTTTTCATTTTTTTAATTGGAGGTTTAACGACCACCGTGAGCAACTCAATGGGCTAAAAGCAGTCGCTCGTCCCTAATTTAGGGTCACTGGTTCCAGGGAAGGGAGACAGCCAGTGTCGTAAGACAAACACAACATCCATGCCTCACCGGGATTCGAACCCGGAGCCTGTTCGGACGAATGATCAGAGGCCATCGCTTAGACCACTGCGCCACCGGGGCAGCAGAGTGTGTTGCGTAACAACTTGTGTCAGCACGTACCGTTCGACGTCATCTGCAGGAGCGGGGACTTGTCGCACGGCGCCCATTGCTCCGATTACCATTGACGTTACACCATTGGCGCGTGCGGCGGCAGTGAGGGCCGTTGAACGCCGCACCTGGACTACGGAATGGCACGACATTGTCTTCTCCGACGAATCCCGCTTCTGCCTGCAACACCACGATGGTCGGATCCGCGTGTGGCGGCACCGCGGCGAGAGACTGTATGACGCCTGCATTATGCATCGCCATACCGGTCTGTCGCCTGGCGTTATGGTTTAGGGTCGTAATTGGATATGACACCTGCACCCCTCTGGTACGCATCGCCGGTACACTCAACAGCCACCGCACCCTCTCCGACGTTTTGGAGCCTGTAGTCGTCCCTTACCTGCAGGACCTGCCAGCGGCCACGTTTCAACAGGACAATGCCCGCCCTCAAGTGGCACGCATCGTGCAAGAATTCTTAACGGCCCACCAGGTGTCACTGCTGCCGTGACCCGCCTGTTCTCCCGATATGTCGCTGATCGGTAACCGAGTGGCCCGGCAAGCACCACCCGCGGCTACGCCTGATGAACTGTGGCAACGTGTGGAAGCAGCCTGGACCGAATATACCCTAAGCCTACATCTAAAGCCTCTTTCGTTCGATGCCGCGGCGCGTAGCGGTCGTTATTTCCAGCGATGGGAGCCACACGAACTATTGATGTCTGCGCGTTCCGCAAGTAGCACGCGCCTGTAAGCTCAATCGTTTCATCTTTGTATCTGTTGCTATGTGTCCAGTAAATCTGGCTTCGCTATCTCGTGTCCTTCTTCTTGTTGCATTTTGGGTGGCCAGCAGTGTAGTTTCGTATTTTAACGGACTGCATAATGATTTCCGGTTATAAGTTCTTAGGGAGCCCCACTCATATGTCTTAGCCTTGAGACCCAATGAGTCCTTAATCCGGCCCTGACCTACCTACTAATAGGAATAACCACCCTTGACTCGGATGACAGCGACGAGACGGCGGCGTAGCATGGACACAATGAAGCCCTCCCTGAAAAGTTGCTCGAGGCATACGTGCCCATTCGGACTGGAACAAAGCACGAAGGTACCGGAGATGACGTGGTTGTGGGTCGGCATGTCGAACCTGTTGATCCAAATAGTGCCACAAGTGCTCTATGGGATTGAGATCGGGTGATTTCGCCGGCCAAGGGAGAACGGAGACATCCTGTTCGTGTTATGTGTGACGCAATTAATTGTTTAGTACGGAAACAAGCGCCATGTTTATAAACGAGTTGTATGTTTTAGCCTTCCATTTTGGTCGTCTAACAGAGCGTTTGAAATTCAAAGAAACACGTTCGATTTTTAACATGAAACCACGACCACAACACGTTAATAATCAACACTACACTTAAAAACACTTTGCCATCTGTGGATGTGTATAAAGAATTGATGTTTCAGCTTTTTCGAGTCACATCGACGTAGCTGTCAGTGTGAAACTTCTGCTCTAAAGAAAAATTACGCCGGCTTTCTCATCGTCACTTCCAAGAGGAGAAAGTGACAGAAATTCTTTCTAGAGATTAACTACGTCGAAACCTGAGCTCCATATAACAAATTGCCACTTGTAACCAGCAAAATAACAAATGTCCCCATCTCCCCAAGTGTCATTCCGTACAATTCATTTTTATTATTGAATAAAGAGTTATGTAAGATGAGTCAGTAATGCAGTCCAACTTCGAACTGTTTACACTATACTCCAAAAATAAACGCCGCCCCGGTGACGCAGGCAGAGATTAGCTTTCAATCATTCGTCAGAGATGGGTTCGGGTTCGATTCCCGGTGATGCATGAATGTTGTGTTTGTCTTACCGCACTGGCTCTCTCCCTTCCCTAGAAGCAGTGGCCCTAAATTAGGGACGGACGACTGCTTCCTCATTGAGTTGCTCAAGTTAATTGTTAAATCTCAATAATAATAATAAAAAAAGGTTAACATAAATATGAAACACAAATCAAAGAACACATAATGTGTATTGCCCAAGTTTTCCAGAGATGAACGGCTTCTGTGAGCACTTGCAAGCGAACGAACGTAACTCACAACAATCAAAGGTTGTGAATGATCAACTCATTGAATAAATATTAAAAGAATAACACCGAGTGATCACGGAATTATGACCACCCCATATCAAAAGTTGATGCGGCCCGCTGACCATGTGACTTCCGAGAGGTTGCGATTAGTAAACCGATGTAGCATATATGAGGTACGAGTGGAGCAGTAGGTAATAACATTCGGAGCGTGACTGGTAAACGGAAGAATTGGTTGGACTTTGAGAAAGGTCTGATTATGCCAGCTCGGAGAGTGGGTGCTTCGATTTCCCAAACGGCTGAACTGGTCAGTTGTTCGCGAGCCGCTGTCGTTAAAGTGTATCAGGACTGGCGACAAAAATGGTCAAAAAACGGCTCGAAGGCAAAACTGCACAGGACAGCGAAAGGTTGATGTGAGAGGTAAGCTTCGGGTCCGACGAGGGGCACAGGCCAACAGACGCTGCACTGTTCGACAGTTGATTACTCAATACAACCGAGGTCGACCCGAAACAGTATTTGTCATGACCATGCGTCGTACGATCGCACGTATGGCGTATGACAGCAGACTGCTACGGTTCATCGGCGCAAATGATTTGCCTGGTTCATAGATCATGCAAGTTGGACGACGGATGACTGGAAAAAAAGTGTGCTGGTCTGACGAGTCGCGTTTTCTATTCCACTCCGTGGACTGACGTGTACGTATTTCGCGCAAACAACATGAGGCGCTCGAGCCATCCCGCATGGTCTCCACATTGCAAGCCGGTGGAGGCGACTGTATGGTGTGGGGAATGTTAACCTGGCAAGAACTTGAACCCTTGGTGCATGTTAACGATGGGTCGAAAATCACGTAACTGTTACTTTGTCACCTTTACGACCAGTGACAAAAAGTAACAGTTCCAAAGTCACTGAGAAGAATGTCACCATTCGCCGTGTCCGAGCAATGCTTGGGGTCCAGGTCACCATGTCGTTTCTGTTGAAACTCAACAGAGGTCACTAGTGATGCCAGGTTTCATCAAAAGAAACCGATTTATCGTGCTCATCTCTTCACACGGAATCTTTAGGAATGGGCGTGAACGACAATAGAGTGTTAATGCTGTTCAGCATTCAACTTAATACGCTGAAGAGCAATTGAATTAGAGAAAGCTGGCGTTATGAAAATGTGGCACTGTGGCCGGCCCTGTAAACGGAAACATGACGTATGCAGCGATCCGACAATATAAGGAGTGATGCGACGAGAATCAGTAAGGGTCGGACGCAGTATGGGTAAGACGAAGGATCTAAGCGCATTTGATCGTGGGAAAATTGTCGGGGCCAGACGAATGGGTCACTCCATCTCGGAAGTCGTGCGGGAACAGGGATTTTAACGAGCCACTGTGTCACGGGTGCATCGTGAGTACATCGAATCCGGTAAAACCATCCCTGCAAGGGCCAACTGCCATGGACAACAGCGTGTGGATGAGCGGGGTCATCGTCGGCTAGCTCGCATTGTAACAGCGGATAGACGGGCCACAGTGCAAGAAATCACTCGGAAATTTAAAGCTGGCGCACAAAAACGTGTAAGCAGCCACACCATCCAGAACCATCTCCTCGCTATGGAGTACAGAAGCCATCGTCCCACGAGGGTGCCGCTGCTGACCGCACGTCACAGGGTGCAAAGATTAACATGGGCGCGGGAACATCGCCACTGGACCCTAGACATGTGAGAAAATGTTGCCTGGACTGATGAGTCGAGATTCACGTTGGTACATGGGGATGGCCGGATACGAGTACGGCGCCAACCACATGAAGCGATGGATCCTTCTTGCCAGCAGGGTACTCTTCAAGCTGGTGGGGGTGGCATTCTCGTCTGGGGACTGTTTACGTGGAATGAAATGGAACCCCTGGTACGTGTGACATCGTTCCTCACAGGACAACGTTACCAGGATATCCTGGACGAATATTTGCTCCCGTTGGTGCGTCTTCAACATCCCACTGGGGACCTCATCCTGCAACAAGACAATGCAGCTCCCGAATTGTATCCGAATGGTTGGATGAACACTCCACCGACGTGACCTTGCTTCCTTGGCCAGCTAGGTCACCTGATCTCCATCCCATCGGGCATATCTAGGATGCCATCGAGAGAGATGTTCGACCCTCCATCAAATCTTCGTGAAATGTGGGAGTTTGTTCAGGGGTCGTGGATCCGTATGGCTTCCCAACGCTTCCGAAGTCTTGTCGAGTCCATGCCGAGACGAATGGCCGCCGTCATCAGGGCGAAAGTGGTGCTACACGTTACTAGACAGGTATCTCTAATTCAATTGCTCTTCAGTATAGAAAGTCTGACGCCAAGCGTAGAAAAACCAGTGATATGTGGAATTATTTTACCGTCGTTGATGAACATTTTGCTTCGTGTGATATTTATAAGCAAAAGCTTTCTTGCAAAAGTTCGACTCGCCGTTCCGCTACAGCTCCGTCACTGCTGTCGTAAACGGTGATTTTGTCACCGTTTAAAGTCACCGTTACTTCCGTGGAACTGTCAGCGTTGTCACTGTGACAGGAAAATCACTGTTAAGCCCAAAACAACGTATGACTGGTGCCGACAATAGTGAATTGTTTGCTGACTCTGTACAACCCCAGCAATGTTGCACTTTTCTCCGAATGGCGACTGTGTCTTCCATGATGACTGAATCATGACCGCCAAGCCAAAGGTCAAATGCTGTGCAGGAATGGTTTGAGGAACACAATTCAGACTTCCAACATATCGACTGGTCCCCCAGTCTCCGAAGTCCTCCTATATCAAACCCATCACGGGCGGCGGAAGGTAGGGGACACGGGGGTCGGGATCCCCTGGAATTTCATGGTCCACTCACTGTGGAGGGTCTTCCTACGAAACATCTTAAAAATATGTGGTTCACATATGATGTAACTTTTTTGTTGTTGTTTTATGAAAATTCCCTGAAGACCATCACCACGTTTTGCAGTTTTCAGGGAAACGCTTCAAGTACAACTTTAAAAATTGATTTTGCATAAATAAGTTGAAAAATTAACTCACAGCTGTGTTTTTCTCTTTAAAGAAGACCGTTAAAGAATTCTCAAATAGCGATGGGCTGGATATATTGCTAGAAGAACGGAATACCGTTTTACAGGTGAGACATTAGATTCGCTTTCACCATGGGGCAGAGAAGACCCAGACCACCTGGGAAATGGGTGGATGAAATTCAAAAGAATGCTGCAGTGACTTGGAGCAGATATGATGAGTGCAGAAAGTTATAGACGAGTCCATCCAGTAGTGGATTGATGATACTTGACGATGATTTGTACGAGTACTTGCATATACAGTACATATTATGGTTGTTGTAGCTTTTTTTTTATTGTTTTAACTCTCGGAGAAGTTTATTTGGTACCGCCGCCCATGAATCCCATAAAGCCCTTGTGGGACACTATGGAACGACATATCAGGCGTCTGGATAGGGATACACCAATCACCTCCATACCTGTATTTAAGGCCGCATTACACACAGCTTGATTGGCCATACCTTCCAATTGCTTCCGGCATCTTACTGAATCGATGTTCAACCGGATAGCTGCTGCATTGAGGGTGAAAAGATGATCTACGAAGTATTAGGTAAGTTGCCATAATTTAGGGAGCACACTCAGTGTGAATCGGCGAGTCTCGTTGAAATCCGCACGAAACGGCCAACTGTGAAGACTTTGCGTTCAGCAAAGAGAGAAGCGCTGGTCACGTAAACTAAACTTGAGTCAAGGCACGTGCTTAAGAGGAAGTCAAACAGTGAGTGTACTGCAGTTTGTGCTTGTGTAAACAACTGAAAAGCAGTAGCTCTGTGTTTAATTACGTTATATATAACTTCAATACAAATTTTGAAGATATAACTTCAAGCTAACTCGTCCCGCGTGAATTCATCGTTACACTTTATCGTGTAATGTTTTTGTATTCAATTGAAATACTTGACAGCAAGTGGACATCTGGGAACCTTCCGTTGTTACCAGGTTCACTTGCTCTCTTGCTATTTTAGCACAAAAAAAAAAAAAAAAAAAAAAAAAGAGTTCTGTTCTGGGCAGCTTTCCGTTTTAGACAGTTTTGTCTAGTTCTGTGAATAATAATGTTTAAATAGCAGACTTGATAGTGTTGCAGCGACACTAGATCATTTGGCCCTGCGATCATTACGATGCGCAGACTTTCGTGGTGATCGTACGAGCGATCCCCACTTTGCGTGAGCCCTTGGAAAGGGCTCACGCAAAGTGGGGTAACAGGCAACTCTAACAGAACCCAGGGCTGATATCCTGGTTTCGTAATCCAGGATAATAATGTTTAATCCATGAATAGATTAAGGAAATAAAGGCATGTTTACATTATTACAGTTTCCTCTGTCAATCAAGCATGACAGCAAAACATATATGATTTCAGTTTATCGGGTATACCTGTCCACTTGTCAAATGTTTCACGCCAACAAATGAGACATCACGTGAATGAGGTATTAATCAAGTGGATCAGCTCGTAGAACATTAATAATCGTCCGACTGATGGTCAAAATGGGTGATCTGGGCAACTTTCTGCATGACATGATAGTTGACGCGTGTCGGTCGAGTATCTCTCAAACGGTTGTCCCCCTCGAATTTTCGCATACAGTCGTAGCAAATGTTTAACCGTGAATGGTGTCACACACAAATGTAATTAAAGCAATCGGAGAACCTACGACAGCCGGTGGATCAGAATGGTTAAAGGTGACTCGCTAGAATTGTGCAAGCGGAGACACGTTTTATATAAACAACCCAGAAAATCACCGCAGGATTGAAACACGAAGGTAATCCCGAACGCACTACGTTATCGGACATGTCGCGAATCTTCTACAACAGGAGTGGCCAAACTTTGAGGATCCAACATTTACCTTAAGTTATCATTTCCCACTGTGATCTGCCATGGTTTATCACAGTGAAATAGGCATATTTAAATACGCATAAGCATACATCACGAAGTTTTGTTAGTGTGTGTGACTTTGTAAGTTTGGAAACAAATACAGGAAAATAATATTTAAATAATTTTTATTTCCGAAACATCATTTTTCAAACAAATTATATAATGTTACTTATAGATTCAGTCATTCTTTATTTACAGTATTTAATTCTTAGATGTTGATGCACGACACTGCATGTCATCACAAAGTTTAGAATAATCAGGCACATATTCAGTGAGGCACAGTCGGAGACACGCTTTTCTAAATTAGCGTCAGTCAGGCAGCTCCTGTATTTCGACTTGCATTATTTTCATTTCTGAAAAAGCTGCTTCACAGAAATACGTGGATCCAAAGAAAGCAGTCAGTCGCAAAGCAACAGATCTCAAGCAGGGATATTTTTCTTCTGACAATAGAGTCCACAATGTGTTATCTGAAGCTCTTGCCTTCAGCACTATGTCGGATTGAAGTTTCACAATTTCTTATTCTAAATCTGAAGAATCGAACAAGGTGAGGAAATGTTTAATGAAACTTCCTCGATATCACATTCGCCAAAGGGTATGACTTAAAAGCTCAGAATGGGTTAAACGTTTAGGTCTGTGAATCGTCTGCCAAATTCTGTTTATCAGAACTTCTATCTCAGTTATGTATTCGTCAAAATTGCAATAATGTTGTGTGTTTTTTTTTCCAGATTAGGAAAATTTTTCAAATTTAAGTTGAGATTTTAGCAGGCGTAGTTTTGGTTCGAAAGCATTCTGCGAGCTCACTAAATCTATAACACTTTCCCTTTCCTTTGCAGCTCAAGGTTAAACGTGTTGTAGTGTGGCCTGTGAGATCAGTTACAAAACGCTAAATTTTGTAGCTAAGTAGCGTCTTGTAGCTGAGCATAATTTTCTCCCATTGCGTCTAGGAATTCCATTATTTCTGGCAAGAGATTCAAAAATCTTTCAAGAAACTTTTCTTTACTAAGAAGCCACTTAACATTCGTGAGAAACAGCAAGTCTTCCTCTTCAGCTTCATTTTTTTCTAATTGGCTTCGAAAAAGCCTCCTACGTAAACTTCGTGACCAAATAGAATTTAGCTATTTTGGCAGTTATGTCGATAATGTTTTTCACATTTAAAAAATTGATGCATAGTGCATTTTGGTGAATAATGCAGTGAAAATAGGAAAAATCTGGAAAATCGTCTTTTTTCCTAGAAAGTGCAATGAACACGTTGGTTTGGCCTACCACCGAAGGTGCCCCGTCAGTAGTGATACAAACAAGATTCCACAATGACAGATTTATTTTTTAGGCAAATTCCGTAAATATATTAAAAACATCTTGACCCCCAAGTTCCTTTGGATAGCAATGATGGTGAGAAATTCTTCTTTTGGCATTATGTCGGGGAATACCATTCGTATAAATACAATTAGTTCAGTTGTGTCAACTACATGTTTTGATTCGTCAAATTGTAAAGAGCAGAAAAAAAAAAATGCATGTCTTTGTCCAGTTGTTGATTCACATTCTCATTCATTGTTTCAACACGTCGCGTGTCGGTTTGACGTGACAAGCTGCGGATGTAGGTAACAATACCCCCGGAGAAAATACCCCTGAAAACTAAAAAGCGGAAAAAAATGCCCCCGGAAGAAATACCCCAGAACAAACGGTTCACTGTAAACTGCCACACAGGAACACTGATGTGTGGCAGTATTCCGGTGTGGCAATTTACAGGCAACCCTGCCACACATCTTCAGCAACTTGGCTACAAAAGTTCAAGGGGGGGGTCTATAAAGATTGCCGTTTCTGGGCCTATATTGAGAACGGAATTGGGAACTCCAAACGAATTTCGCGAAAACGTTCCATGTAAGCCAAGCGAGAATTGTACTTTAATTTGAAGAAATAAATTGCCGAGGATCCGAGGTACACTTGGTTGGGGGGAGGGGGGGGCTCTAACAGTTTGTTCTGGGGGTATTCTTCCGGGGGTATTTTTTCCGGGGGCATTTTTTCCGCTTTTCAGTTTTCAGGGGTATTTTCTCCGGGTACGGTATTTTTCCCCGGGGGCATTTTTTCCGCTTTTCAGTTTTCATGCGGTATTTTCTCCGGGGGTATTTTTACCGCTTACCGACAAGCTGCAGCTCCTTAATTGAACTTATGTCACTTTTATTTAAAATTTTTCAAATAAAACTAGCCTCTAGAAAAGCTTCTTTTACCATTTCCCCGTCCTGGAAAGATTTTTCATGTTTGATCAAAACACGATTGTAATTCGAAACGAAGCCTCGGCTGCTGCTTTCGATTGTTGCATAAGCGTAGCAAAAAGTAACTGTTGTGCTCCTAATTGAGCTTTCAATTCCTTAAGTTTATTTTTTTCTCAGTTCACTGTTAGCTAGATAATTACTTTGGTACTACTTACGCACACTCGAAAAATGTCTTTCTACATTTCCTTTTTTAAGAATGGCAACTGAAGCCCGACATATTAAACACAAACACTTGTCACGGGACACTGTGAAGAAAAAAAGATTCCTCCTATTCAGTGTGGAAATGAGCTATTTTAAATATGACATCTTCATCATCATCACTGTCAACCAATATCAATCCACTGCTGGACGAAGGTCTCCCCAAGTTTCCTCCACAACGGTCTGTCTTGTGTCAGTCTCCTCCATGTCACTCCCGCATACTTTTGAATTTCATCCACCCATCTCCCATGTGGTCTTCTTCTGGGTCTTTTCCTGTCCCTTGGAATCCAATCTAGAATTTCGGCTGTCCATCGATGGTCTGTCCTTCTGGCAGTATGTCCAGCCCATTGCCATTTCAGGGATTTAACTCTGATCATGATGTCTTCTACTCTTGTCATTTTTCGGATCCACGAGTTCTTCTTCTTATCTCTCCTGGTTACACCAAGCATGCACCTCTCCATGCTTTTTTGAGTTGTCTGCAGCCTTTGTATGTCTCTTTTAGTTAAGATCCACGTCTCTGCACCATACGTAAGCACTGGAAGGAGTCATTGGTCAAACCCTTTTCTTTTAAGACATAATGGCATATTGCTCTTGAAAATTATGCTGTTTCTTCCAAAAGCTCTCCAGGCAAGTTTTGTACGCCGATTAATTTCTTCATCAATGTAACCCTCACTTGATATCTGCTGTCCAAGATAAACGTACGTGTCTGTTATCTCCAGCTTTTCTCCATCAATCGATAAATCTTCATTTCTTGTAAAAGCATTGAACATCACTTTTGTCTTCTGAAAGTTCATTTTTAATCCCACTTCTTTACTCTTGTCAGCAAGTTCCTGGATCATACTCTGCAGCTCTGATGGGGTAGTTGCAAAAATGACTACGTCATCAGCAAAACGAAGGTGGGTTAGATAATCTCCATTAATTTTTATCCCTATGTTTTTCCAGATCAGTGATTGAAAGACATTTTCCAATGTGGAATTAAAGAGCTTCGGAGATATGGTGTCACCTTGTCTCACTCCCTTTCCAATTTTTATGTGTGTTGTATTTTTAAACAGCCGAATCTTTGCACTTGCATTTTCATAGATGTTATTAATAATATTAATGTATGCATCTTCAATACTGCAGGATTTCATATATAAACAGAGCTTAATAACTTAACTTACAACTGCACTCAATAAGTAAACTAATTTGTATGCACAAATAAGAATGTTGACAGATTGGCTTTTCTGCAAGTGTAGGCTTTGCGATTAAACACTAGCATAGCGGGAGGTAACAACATGCTTCATGCGATAGACTGCAAATGCGCTATGACCATGCGCAGCGGTTAGGGGTTGGGAGTCTGATTCATTCTATCATCTGGTCTCGGGCAGTTTCGTATGGAACAATATACGTCAGCGCGATAAAACAAATGGTCGACCGCACGAGAGCTCGCGACCGGCCACCTCTGGTCTACAACAACCGACGACAACGTCGAGTGCAGTTGTTGTCAGCACGGAATACGAAAGTGCAACTCCCGTGGGCGAAGGTCAGGAAAAAGGTCATCTGGATGGACGAATCAGGGTTCCTTCTACATCATGTGCGCATGACAAGATCCGAATCTACATGAGATGAAAGCCATCCTGCCCCGAATTTAGGACAAGTGGCCACCGAACAACAAAAGATGATCTACGAATGTGTTGTTTAAATGGAAAGTTAAACTGCCATCTTTAAACCAATTCCAGAGCTTCTTCTTTCTGAAATATTAGGAACTACTCCTAAATCGAAACATTTTCTGGAAAAAACAAGGAGATACAATTCATGTCTCCAAATGGCATCTTTTTGGTGCAACCACAGAGCAGATGGAACCACGTGCCTACCTTTAAACTGTACAGCCCGATTTACCTCAAAGCTGGATCACTTCTTCTCCTGACGAATGAGTGTTTTGCAAATTTACTTGATGGGTGAGCAACTGGAAGCTGGTTGTGGCCAGTTTCGATCGCACGCATCAGTGGCTACCGAAAACAGCCCACAACCAGTGGCCACTTATTTTCCAAGAAGAGGACAGAGGTAGCTCCATTGGACGAACACTACTCCTCTGGAACTCAAACCGGGGAGTATTTTCTGACGATGGCTAGAAGCCAGCGCCTCAGACCTCTCGAGTACCGACAAGGGACTGCTATGCCAGGAATGCTGTACGGTCTCGCATTCGTCGCAGGAACTGGAAGAGGCCGTTTGATGAACTCAGTTGATTTATAAACCTTCACGGCAAACAGAAAAAAACAAAACAAAAAAAAACTTGGAGCAAATGTGCAAATTGCATTTGCCTTTAGGCAATTTTTTTTGTATCCGTAATTAGACGTTTAACGGAGGTTTTTTTTTTTTTTTTTTTTTGCTCTCCCCAGTGATAAAGTAATTAGGACTCACATTTATTTTTCATTTATTTGCATATTCACGTATTTTGTTTAGTTTTTACAAGAGCATTAACTTATATCAAGTCGGAATCGGGCACAACTACCTCAACGATATATTTTTTTCCCTGGACAAGCGATGGACAGACGTCTACCAAAAATGCTCACATGCGAAAACATCTTGAAGGCGTTCCAGTTTTATAACCTTGAACATTCAAATCACAAAATGTTTATTTGAAGTTTGATGCTGGACCAGAAGCTTGTTTCACGTTTTAATACCCAGCTTTGCTTTTTTCCCCAACATTTCCAGAAGTATCAACTATTAACTCGGAAAACATTTTATCAACGTCATCTGGAAGTCATCACGGGCAAATATCGGATATGGCTGTAAATAATGGGTAACTATATTTCTGAGACGAATAGTCTTTTTTTTTTCCCCAATTAAGATCTCTCTAGAAATAGCAACACAGGAAAGTCTCAATGAGTTAAATGTAAGCAAAACTACAAGCGAAGCTTTTATTTCTTTCCAAAAATAATTAAAAGTATCCTCAATGGTTTCAACAATAATTGACCAAAAGGGCACGTCGTCGTATTGCACACACACAATGGGCTTGTAAAATGCCAAAACCAATAAAGATCCACAGAAATCATCCCGCACTTTCATTATATGTCACATCTTTTCATTTCTAAAACAACAACGTTCCCTCGTAATGCCTTCTGTACGCTCATTTACGCAGATTTGTTTCAACAAAACCCAATACATGTCGGGCGCAACTCTACCCACCGCTCAATCAAGCTTTTCATTCATGCATTCTCAGCTTCATTCACTTTCACCTTTGGGCAGGCAGATTTTGGCGCCAGATCTTTCGTTGTGAGGATTTGTGTAAATTTAATTAAAATGACCGTGTGTGCGTAGTCTCTCGCCGCAGATTGATTTATCAGGGCTTAAAATTAATCGCTGCAGCACGGGTGAACCGTTATTAGAACGGAACTGAGAGATCAGTTTATCTTACAAAGCTTACGGAGTGATTCTCTTTGTACTCGTTATTCTCTGATAGATCACCACCACCTGGAGAAGAAGAAAAAGAAAGAAAAAGACGGAGTGCGTGGGTGGTCGGGGATGCCAGACAACTTGAAGCCATTGTAGGCGCCCGTTGTTTACGGCACATCGTCAGTCATTATCTCGTTATAGTGGTAAATAGCGCTCGCACAGACAGAGAAGAGTGGATGGACGGAAGTGAGTGGGGAGGGGCTAGACTTTTATGGTAAAGCACACCCGAAGCAATCCACGGGAAGCCACACACTTAAGGAAGAGCTTCTGAGGCACCAGTCCTGATAACAATTGGATTCTTGCTATCCGTAACCCCAGTAACTAACATCGCAGATGAAATGTCGCCGCCAACGGGGGCGCGATACCACCGCTGAAAAGATAACGCACATCGTTGATGAAATTCTCTTATTGCCGATAATTGCACAAGCATAATGGCTGAGGAAGCGCAAATCAAATTGGGTGCTTGTGAACCGCAGAAGGAAGTTCGTCTATTAAAGATACGTGAAACTCCACTCGTCTTTATGAGCTTCCACTAGATATTTCGCCATTGGTCAAACAGCTACGCGAGCAATTTTAGCTGCAGGGGATACCGGAACTCACACTCCACTCATCAGATTATACGCAAAGTGTCGAAAGCAATTAGCAATCAAATAAAATTTCGCATTATCTCTTATAGTTCTGAACCTTCTTCGGTTGCGGGGTTTGCCGACCGTGGTGGTGTCATTTATTTTGATATCTCCTCGGTGCGTAGCTTTGCAATTAGGCAATTACTGGAAATTTCAGATTTCGATCACTTTAGTAGTTGCTGCCACCAGATAAACCTCTATCTATTGGGTTGTCGGGAAAGTCATGACGTATAATATTTTGGTACCCGATGGCGGTTGGGCGGTTTTAGAAGTACTTTAGAGGCATGCGCAGCTTTGTTATCGATATGGCATTCGACAGGTGCCAGTTGTAGCTGCAGTCTAAAAGGAATAGTGAGCGATTTGGTTGATTTGCGGAGATTTGACAACAAAGTGAAGACGGAAGACTAAACTGTGCATTTTCGCCATATTTTACTGTTTTACTTCCGTAAAGGGAAGAACGCGCGTCAAGCTTGTGAAAAGTTGCGTAAAGTGTACGGTGATATAATGCTCTACAAGAACGTCAGTGCCAGCGGTGGTTCACAAAATTCCGTGCTGGTGATTTTGACCTCAACGATGCTCCTCGGTCCGGGAGGCCCACCGAGGCTGATGATGACCAAATAAAAGCACTGATCGGGACAAACCCACGTTACACGACACGAGAGATTGCAGACACATTGCACACCCATCATTCAAACGTTCACGACCACCTGAGATACGTAAGCAAGCTCGATGTGTGGGTTCCTCATGAACTCAAAGAAGCTCAATTGACGGCGCGTATAAACATCTGCGATATGCTCATCAAACGTGAGGAAAACGATCCTTTTTTGAAGCGACTGATAACTGGCGACGAAAAGTGGATTGTATACAACAATGTGCTACGCAAACGGTCTTGGTCCCGACGTGCTGCTTCACCTCAAACGACATCCAAAGCAGACATTCATCAGCGGAAGGTTCTGGTCTCAGTGTGGTGGGATTTTAAATGTGTCGTGTTTTTCGAGCTCCTACCACGGAACCAAACAATCAATTCGAATGTGTACTGTCGGCAATTGGACAGTTTGAACAAATACATCATCCAGAAACGTCCAGAGCTCGTTCATCGTAAAGGTGTTGTGTTCCATCACGACAACGCGAAACCACACGCAGGTTTGATCACCCGCCAAAAATTATTGGAGCTTGGGTGGGATGTGTTGCCACACCCAGCATACTCGCTTGACCTTGCGCCGTCAGACTTCCACTTGTTTCGCTCTCTTCAACAGTCCTTGCGTGGTATAACGTTCAATTCAGATGAGGCTGTAAATCAGCACCTTGTACAGTTTTCCTCCACGAAAGACAGGTCCTTCTATGAACGAGGCATTCCGCAGCTCACTGAAAGATGGCAAAAGTTTATCGAACAAAACGGGCATTATATCATTGATTGATCTATGTTCTTTTTATCAATAAATGCCCTTTGCAAAACATGGCTAAAATACATCATGACTTTTCCGACAACCCAATAGGTATGACAATACTCACCCTTTACAACAGCACTCGGATCCCGCCTCTCCTCTTTCCTCCGCGAAATTCTTTCAGGTGGAGACCCACTGCACGTCTTCATCCAAGACTCAATCCTGGACGTTCTTTAGACTGGACGGAGTAATTCCTTACATCCCTCGTTCTTTTCCCTCCTCCACTTCCCAGCAATGTTCCCCCATCTTCTGCAAGTACTCAGTCTCAGAAGACTTTCACCGTGAGTGCCTCAGCAAGAACTCTGACTCGCCTTTCACGGAAGGGGTCCATTTCCCCTCTGACTGAGCTCAGTGGGCCAATACTTCTGCAAAACCGCGCCCACATTTAGACCCTCCCCTACCCCCTCCCAGAAAGTGGTGTTCTGCATCCTCTTTTCCTGCAAGCCTAAAGTCATTAGTGTATCCAACAGTTCCAGTGCCACCTATCATACCTCCCTCTCTTTTATTTTCTTTCCAGAATCGAGAGAGAGAGCTCCACCATGCTTCCAGCCCCTCAGAGACTCCAATGCCATACAAATGAACAGCACAGCACTTCAAAATGCCAAAAGAGGAAATGTACATATGTAAATATTGTTTACACTGAGTGGCCACTTTATTCTGTCCACCCCCTCAGTACTTCGTTGGGCCACCTTTTGCCTTTAATACTGCGTCGATTCTTCGTGGCATGGACACCACGAGATGTTGATAGGTTGTTTGTGGAATCTGATACCATGCTTGATGAATAGCACTTTCCAGGAGTGTGAGATTGCAGGGTTGTGGATCCAGCTGCCTGATGGCTCATTCAACTTCATCCCACAAATTATCTCAATGGGGTTGAGATCTGAAGATTGTGGGGGCCACCCAAAGCAAAGTAAACTCACCGGCATGTTACTGAAACCAATCCTGTACAATACGAGCACTATGGCAGGACGCATTATCTTGTTGAAAGTAGCCATCGCCATTGAGATAAACCATCCACATGACAGGATGCACTTGGTCCTGAACGATGTTTAGATATGATGTGCCAGTCAGACACGAATAATAGGGCCCAAAGCTGCCAGGAAAACATTCCCCAAACCATAACGTCCACTAGCTTGAAGGGTTGTAGCAATGCATTTGGGGGTGCATGCTTTCGCGCTGTTTCCGCCAAATTCTTACTCGGCCATCGGCATGATGCAACTGAAAACGTGATTCATCGGACCACATAATTCGTTTCCAATTACCGACTGTCCAATCCTTGTGCTCCTGTGCGAACTGGAGACATTTTCTCTTGTTAACTGCAGACAGCAAAGGTGTTCGAACAGGCCTTCGGCTGCCATATCCCATCCGATGCAGTGTAGTGCGAATAGTGCGTGCAGAGATCATTTGAGAGGATCCTTGATTAAGATGGTCTGTAATTTGCTGCACTGTTGCCCTTCTCTTGTCTGTTACCAGTCTGGACACTCTCCGTTCCGCCCGAGCAGTCACTAGTCGATGACGACCACACGTTGCACGTAGAGACCCAGTTTTTTGGCTGACAGTCCAGTCTTTAAACACTTTAACAACAGCTGCTCTGGAACATTTCACGAATGCGGCGGTTTCGGTGATACTCGCACCATGGCTCCGAGCTCCTACAATCATCCCACGTTGAAAGTCCGTCAAATCGCATTTTTTACCCATGTCACCCAAAAATCACTTCTGCTACTGTCGCAAGCACTAAGCTTTTTCTTTTTATACTAGCCTCGGCTTCTGGCGGCAACAGCGTGCAGCTATAGCTCATTTGCTTAAAACTGTCAGGTGGTCATAATAAAGCGGCCACTCAGTGTATAAATCAGTATCTCTTCCCTTACTGAAAATTCAAATGTAATCAAGAAAACTGAAATCTAATGTAACAACCTCTTTAGATATCAATAAAGATGCGAAGAGAAGAAAAGGAATTGTTCGCGGAAGCAGCAAATCTCCCAGTCTCCCATACCGCGTCGTCATCCAGTCACATAATGCAGCCAGGGCCCACAGAGATAGCATCATTCTTGGCATGCCCCAAGGCAGCGAGAGTCGCGTGTCCTCCCTGGGCAGCTTTTCTATCGCAACGAGCTCATCAAAACCTCCTCACAAAGAGTTCCATTCGTCCTTGTTGTGCCTTCTAGGCGGTACAGGATGAAGGTTTTCAGTGTTATTATGAAAATGGTTCGATTTCGATAAAATTTTAATATGTGGTAGGGAACATCCTGGGCACGAGCCCTATTGAAAATGGGCGAAATGGAGTCAAAGGTCAGGACACTGGAGTGGGATCCATTCCATTGCCCTTGTGCATCATAACTTACCTAAAACATGCTTCGATTGCGACAAAACGTTATCATGTTGTTCCGGAGGTATAGTGAACCGGTTCTGTTGAATATCATCGAAATGGGGTCAAAGGTCAGGACACAGGAGCGAGATTTATTCCACAGCCATTATCCACATAACATAGTAATAATTTCTGGTATGTTGGAAAGCGTATCATAATCAATGCATTGCATGATTTTACTAACTTGTTAGTTTTTAGGTTAGATCCACGAAAGCAGACTCACTGGTTCTATTTACAGGTTTTTATATACATCCCCTCATTGCAGAGGGGAGCAGAATATGTACGCCAAATCCGATCCACTCCATCTGGTGTTCCATTATGAGTCATTCTTTCAATATATTCCTATGAGCGAATTGAGGAGTCCAGCAGATGGTCAGTTCTTTAGCGAGTTCACAGAATGAGGTGACGTTCCTCTTACACAGATCTGGAACATTAATCTGCCTGTGGTAAAGCAACTATCCACAGTATCAATTCTGTGGTCTTATCTGTACCGCAATACAGGGTGATCTCTAAACTATGTACGTAGATATTTCATGAATGACCTCGGCCACCCTAAAATCCCTTTAGCCTGATGACCTCAGTTATCAGGGGAAAATTCTCAGCATTCTTCTGGGCCCATGGTCAGAAGTGCGATTTCACCAGATGCATACTCCGGGGGGGGGAGTCTCATAACTCGCCGAAATTGTCACCCCTTTAGGACTCGGATGTGCCCGTTCCCGGGCCAAGATGGATGCTCCGTGGACACGCCTCTCTTCCTCTCGCCTCATGCCTCCCAAAAGATATTCCTTGCTCCACGTTATGCAACATGGCGTTTCACCTCTATCTTTTTTCGAAACTGACCTCTCAAACTAACTTTTAGAGGAGGGTTGCATTGCCACTTCGCCGCATGGACCATGAGCAACTCTATGGGCTATAAGTAATCGCTCGTCTCTAATTTGAGAACTGGTTTCATGGAGGAGTGGGCCAGCGTTGTTTTATGCAAAATTAATATAAATCTGCACAATATAGATTATTAATATAAATTTGCACAATATGCATATGAATTTTGTTTAGGAGACAATGGAAAAGTCCTTGGGAAGAAAAACGTGGTCAGGTTTCCAGGGACGAGTTTTCTGATGTTCAGCTGTTTTTCTCCGCTTCTCGAGCATGAGGTTTAGTATATTGCTTTTAGGAAATGCTGGTGACTTTCTGCCTCGCTTTGGATGTCGAGACAGTCAGGCGCTAGGCCTCCGTGAGCACGTGCTAATGTTAAATACAAGTTTTTACGGTGTTCTTTGTTACGATTAGAAAGTTTCTACGTGTGCTATAACTAAATAATAAAAAGTTTTTTAAAAATGTATTTTTCCGAACACCTGTGGAAACCTGTGGTAACGTTAATTTGCAGAAATTTTTCTCATAAGTTATATGGTTTTTTTTTTTCAAAATGACCGTCTAGTGAAAGTACTCCTTGCATATACAAAAAAGTACAGCTTTGCGATTCACCCTAACTTCGTCACCGGTGTGGGGAGACAAGGGTGTCTCTTGTCCACCAGCTGAATGTTAAAGTGAGTATATTACAATTCCCCAAAACTGAGCCTACTGACCTTCGTGGTGCGCTTTGAAATAATTTTCGACATAAAACCAAAAATAACTTTGTTACACCAGCTGAACAACTAACAAATTAAATATTAAAGTTCAATAAATACGTGCAGGAGCACAGATTAAGTCTTGTATGGATAAAACAATCGTTAAAAAAATACCACAAATTTTTCTTTAACATGGGCCGTCCGGAAAGTACGTCCGGGATTACAGGAGAAGGGGGGGGGGAGTTCCTGACAACCGGACCAAACGTGACATGGGGGGAGGGGGAGGTTTAGTAATTCGGACGTCCAGCGGCAAAAATATAGAGGCAAAAATATCTTCGTTTTGTTTTCCCTTTTTTCTTCTTTTACTAGTTAAAAAAAGTATGAAATGTTTCAGATTTCAGATTATATTTAGCTAAATCAGAATATTAATATTAAGTTCTCGCATTCGTACTAACAAATCTATCGTGTTTTGTAGATGGTATAATCGGGAGTGTCGCAACCTTGAATGGGGTGCGTTCATTTGTAGATCTTTATTTCAGAATGATAAAGTTCGAGTAGCATTTGGGAATAAATTAATGCCTAAATAACAAATATTTTCTGAAGCAAACGTGTAAATATATGGAAGATTCCTTTAAATAATTACGTTTTCTTTGTTTCTCAACGGACTTCTAAAAGCAGTCGTCAAACATAAAGGGCCGCCCGGTGGCTCAGTGGTCTAAGCGCTGGCTTCTGATCATTAGTCCGAGATGGGTCCGGGTTCGAATCCCGGTGAGACATGGATGTTGTGTTTGTCTTACGGCACTGGCTCTCTCCCTTACCTGGAACCAATGGCCCTAAATTAGGGACAAGCGATTGCTTATAGCCCATTGAGTTGCTTATGGTGGTCGTTAAACCTTCAATTAAAAAAAATAAAGGGTGTTGCGGGAATTAGGACGTACTTTTTAGGAGGGGTTGTCAACAATCGGATAAAATGTGACATGGGGGATGGGAGGGGGTCTAAAAATAGTAAAAAATCACGGACGTACTTTATGGACGGCCCCTAAGCACAATTATCTTCATTTACTTCAAATTGCACAACTAAACCTGAACCAACAATAATCTTCTCACAAGAAATCAAACGGGTTAGGATGCTTCTCCTGTGCTCTCGGGGAACTGCACTTCGTCAGCTCTTTACAATCTCCTCACTTCAGCTGGGACATCATGTCAACTCCGATTCAAAACGCAATCTGCCTATACTCCAAGTCACCTTAAGAGTGTACTGTTGTTGAAGGCAGGGAGCCTTATCACGACCTTTGGGCAGAAAGCAAGAACAGTATCAGTCGGCGTTACAGTGCAACAATCCTGCTGTTTCTGACCCAACCTAATAAATAAGCTGACTACACGTGTCTCCTTTCTTCGACCTCCTAACGCTGTTCTTTGATAAGTTTTAATCCAGCAAAGAACAAATTATGGCTGAATTATGCTAAGCATCGGAATTAATCTTCTTACCACAAGGAACTGAACGACAGGAATCCGTTTCAGGAGAAACAGTGGGTATTGTGAATGGGGGTGTGGTGGAGTCCGAACTCCATTCCCTACTGTCTGCTAAGTAACATATCCCATCGAGTTCTCCCGATAGCAATTTATTCTCGCTCTCTTGGGAGAAGTTTTCTACTCCTTCCGCCTCTCCAAGCTGGCTTGGAGCCATCGGTTGGCTTCAGTTGGATAGCATCAGCCTAAAGTGTGAGGCCCTTGTTCGAGTAACTTCGCATATTAAATTTATTTCTGAAAACGCTCTGACTTTTTGAAAATTTTTTTCAGATAGCAGTTTTGTCCAATAAACTGCTGAGTAAACAAAAATGGGTGCTAAACAATACTTCTGTTGCTTTTGGCTTTAAGCACTACGGACTATTTTTCGTAGAGGAAGTAGCTGTTCCGTGCCTTCAGTAATGGTTCGCTCTTAGGTTGACTCGGGGTATAGCTGTATTTTCCTCTCTTTTTCTCTTCAATTTCGGGGGAGGGCTCTAAAAATTTACTATCCTCTCCGATTGGCTATAGATATCCAAAACATCTCTATCATTGGATCCTCTCCCTGTTTTACGCAAAAACTGCATTCTCATTCCATGACACTGACTGGACCACCGCTTCGGGTATGAGGAAATAATGCCCACGGAAAAAAGGTCCACGGAAAAAATGCCTACGGAAAAACCGCCCACGGAAAAATTGCCCACTTCTCGAAATTAGGAAAAAATGCCCACAGAAAAAGTGAGGCCTTTCTTAACTTCAATTAAACAATAAGAGAAAAGTAATCGGAATGCTTCCTCCGATCAACTATATAACGTTATCTAACATTATAAGGCCATCGTAGTTTGTTTCCAAAATGGCGGAAGGCGTCCTTTGTTCAAATGAACATTTGTGAGTGTAGTGTGTACTTGGCTTTTTCAAGAAGAGTAACTACGCATAAGGCGAAGAATCTCCAGCATTCTTTTCACACGGGATTAGAGAGTGGCGCATAACAGGGAAAGCAACTTTAACGCTGTATGAGGCTCAAACACACGATAAAATAAAATGAACTCACAAACGAGGCATCGTATAGGCTAAGTACTGGTGTCAGGGTGCACCAGAGGGGTGTAGAAGAACTGGACACAAACATTTTAAGAGGCCATATAAAAATTCCCTTTTTGACCGCTTCGTAGCGACGTTGTAAGAGGTTGGTTATCTGAGTCACGTAAAGAATCCGTAATTTCGTATTTCTTTAATTGCGATATTTAATGCAATTCTTTATAAAAAATGTTTAAAATCTGCAACTCAACAAAAAAAGAAATCAGGGTTTATAAATACAGCTCAACAAATTATCTGCAGGCATGTGCAAACTGAGGAAACCTGTCGGAGAGGAAGGGGGGGGGGGGGGCTTAATACCAAAAATATAAAATATAAAGAATTTCTGGCCCGATCTGGAGATTTTTACTAGTTTACAAACTACAACTCTACAAATCCTCTGTATTTTATATTTTCCCTCCTCTCTCCCTCCCACCTACAGGTTTCCTGCGTTTGCACGTGCCCTCACAGAATTTGTTGAGGTGTACCTCGAAAACACTGAAAATATGCTCCTGGTTGGGCTAGGCTACAAATTTTTCATATTTAATATTTCTAGCATGAACTCCCCCCTTCCGCAGAAGGTTTTCTCCCTTCTGCGGGAGAAGACGCCCGCAAAGAATTTGCTGACCTGTAGTTTATAAACCCTGAAATTTTTTTTGTTGAGTTGTAGATTATATACATTTTTTATAAAAAATTACGTTAAATATCACAATTAAGAAAATGCGAAATTACGGCAACTTTATGTGACTCAGATAACCAACCACTGTAGACATGGCCACGAAGCGATCAAAAACGCAATTTCTATACGACCACCTTAAACTTTTCGTGGCCAGTTCTCCCCAGCCACTTCTCCGGTGGCGACTTCTCCTACACCCATTTTCGCTATGTAGGTGAAGTGGCCAAGAAACAGCAATATTTATACGATCCCTAACGTTTTTGTGGCCAGTTGTCTGTGACCAGTTGTCCGAACTCGGTTTATAACAGACATAAAAAGCTTATCAGTCGACAGTTGACATATTTTTCTCGTGGGCATTTTTTCCTATTTTCGAAAAGTGGGCGTTTTTTCCGTGGACGTTTTTTTCCGTGGGCATTCTTTCATACATTCCCGCTTCGGGCCGGATGCGATCAAAGGAGCCGTTCGCGCTGTCAAAGTCCGTTTCGCCTAAAAATAGCAGGTCCAGAGGATTAATTTAGCGACCGGACGTTGGACGCCAGCCAGCCTGCCTGAGTCGCGCTGGGCGAGACTTAAATCAAAATAGTATGACTATACTAATACTCCGAAATTTCTTGGCCTAGAATAGAAATAAAACTTTCCAAGCTTTCGCACATCAAACAGATGGCTTTTTCAAGGAAGGTATGTCGACTCGCACTTTCAATCTGGAATTCCACCTTTTTTGACCAGTCCACAGTCCATTGTAGCCTCTAGGTTCAATCTAATCTAATGTAACTTCTTACGCAGCACAAAAGTCCCTTGGGATAATAGGCAGTTAGCATCTAAACCTTTCCTGGGGATGCAAGTCTTACGAGAAAATTGTTGGGAGCTAACTTACCCTGCATATTTTTTTTATTTTTCGTTGGACTTAGTGTGTCATTGCAGGCGAACGTCTGTGAAAGATCGACCCCCCCCCCCTCCGTTCTTCACCCCCCCCTCCTTCGGATACGCTACCTCTATAGTGAGCAGATTTAAAATTATCAAATTCACACATAGCCGCCCCCAGTGGCGCAGTGGTCTAAGCCCTGGCGTCTAACTGTTCGTCCAAGTGGGCCCGGGTTCGAGTCCGTGACGAGGCATAAGTGGAGTGTTTGCCTTATGGCACAGCCTCCCCTCCCCACCCGGAACCAGATAGTCCAAATTAGGGAAGTGTGGTTGCTTATTATAGCTCTTGCGAGTTGCTCACGGTGGTAAGGGAAAAAATTGCCTTAAAGATCTGCACATTCTTGGCAACACTGTAAAAAATAAGTGGTGTGAATTCGTGGAAAATTTCTGAAAATAACGTGCAGCAAAGTTGCCGGTAGGTGCCAGTCTTTTTTCAGAAATTTTCGTTTTTAAAAGTGTTCGTTTATATTAAGTTCCGTATTTTCACAGATTTTCCGCAGTCAGAAATTCCGTTTATTTCAGAAAAGTCCGTTTCAGTTTTTTCCGTATTTGAACTAAAAGTTCGCACAATCAAAGAGCCTGCACTTTTCAGCCATTACACTAGATATTCTTTTCGCAGCAGTCAGGATCGAACCCCTGTCGTCTGGGTTGGTTCAACATTACGATAACGCGCGCCTTTAACCTCTCAGCCAGAAACACTCGGGAACTTAACTCACGTTCATCGTAAAATAAATTGCGCGACGATGAAAAAACATTTTTTTGTTATTAATGCAAGTGATTTAATCATTTCGTTTTCTGTTGGAAGCTTACAATTTTTTTTTTAATAGGTTTATAATATTTTTTTTCCTGTACGACTTAAGAAATTAAGCATTTTTCACCGTGATTTAAAATGCTTTGCAGCTTGATCTTTTTAAACTGGCAATGACTTTCATTTATCTTTAAAAAACGGTGAAATGTGCTTTTTTATAATATTAAAAAATTTTATAATAGTATAAAATTTACTCTTGATTAACTTTTGTTTTGAGGGGTCCAAAGACTGGTACATATAAGACTTCGTACAATCACCTGTGCAATAAGCTAAGTACCCGGTTTCTTACAGTAACACAATATATAATAAATAGCTGGTGCACAAAATAGGGGAGGGGAGAAGAAATGTTCTGTCCCACAATAAACAAAATTCATGCGATATGCTATCCACAATATCCAATCTCGCTACAGAACTTCAAAATCAAATACTTCGACAGACTATTGAAATTTAACAGTTAATAAAACTTCCAAGTATTCCCGTGAATCTTTCCTATTTGCCGGAAAACTTTCGTCACATGAATACTGAAAAAGTGAGAATGGAGTTTTTTCCGTTCATATAAGAAAGGAATTGCGGAAAGGTTTCTGAAAATTCAGAATTTTTCGTTAAGGCATCTTGAAAACGGTAATTTACCGTCAATACAAGAAAGATACTCTCGCATGCTTCTAAAGTACTGCTTAGAATATTGAAACGACGACTGTATAGCAGAGCGGAGTATTTTTTGCGGAATGATCAGTTTGGATTCAGGAATTTAGAGGAACTAGGGATTCAATCGGAGTGATGAGGGCCATATGCGAAAGGAATACAGAAGTACACAAAGAAGCTTATGTATGTTTCGTCGACCTAGGAAAAGGGTTTGACATGTGAATTGGGAAAAGCTGATATGCCTGCTAAGTAAAATATGATTCGATTGCGGAGACCGGAGGTTAATAGCTGAATTATACATGAACCAGACTGCCACAATAAAGACAAAAGTAGGAAAACTAAAAAATGCGCAATTGGCAGAGGTGTAGGACAAGACTGTGCCATAAACGTTCTTCAATATTTTTGCAGAAGAAATGGTAAAAGAAGCATCTGATAAAGAGAAAAGAGGAAGAACAATACAAAGTATTAGATTTGCAGATGACCAAGAAATATTAGCTACTGAAGATGAACTACAGCACCTAATGCAAAAATTTGAAAGTGTATCCAAAAATACGGTATGAAAATTAACACAAAGAAAACAAAAACGATGAGAGTCTCCAAGTCTCCGGGAAACCAGAAAATGTTGAGGTGATGATGAATGGAGGAAAATGTAGGGTAAAGCAAGTGAGACTATACAAATACCTCGGAGAAAATGGGAAATGTGACATGGAAATAAAATAATTAATAAAGGAAAATATGCATTTTATAACAAGAAAAATTTTTTTATTAATAAAATGGATAAAAATTAAAAAAAAAGGCTTATTAAGTGCTATATTTAAAATTTTGAAGTACAACTTTATATGGGGCGGAAATGTGGACAATTGGGAGGAAAAGGAGCTAAAATGTAGGAGACATTTGAAATGTGGTTATGGAGAAGAATGGAAAAAATACAGTGGATTGAAAAAATTACGAATGATGAAGTATTGCAAAGAATTGAAGAAGAAAGTATTTCACTGAAGACCGTAAGAAAAAATATATATAACTGGATAGGACTTGTGTTAAGAGGAGACAGCCTATTGAAAATGATAGAAGGGAAAGTTAAAGGAAAGCGACCAAGAGGAAGGTGACTACTAATTATGCTTGATGATATAATAGGCACACGAAGCTATCAAGAATTGAAGGAGGAAGCAAGGGACAGAGGAAACTGGAGGAAGAGAACTTGCTGTGCTACCGTTGGACCTGTCAAGCGACAGAACACTGATGATAATGATAAGAAAGGTATTGCGGGAACGTTTTTGAAAATTCAGAATCTTCCTGAGGTACGAAAAATCCGTGAAATCCAGGTTTCTTTCAGTCATTTCACGGAAAAGGTATCAGAAATTTCTTCGCTAATTCACGAAAGGACCGGAAAGTGGCACGTGAATTCCAGAATTTTTTTTTTTTTACAGTGAATCAATCAATTCTTATTTACAATTTTATGGAGTTAAACATCAATTTCCAAATTGGAAATTACAGTTTTGGGTGCGCCAGTGCATTTACCTAAAATACGTTCAATGTCATGGAATGCACTGAATGAAAGGCCCCCTTCATTACGAAACAACGAGTTCTTTGATCATGTGCTCTCAAGAAGTACGTCAACGCCCTTTTATGGATTGACCCTATCCAGCAGACTCCGTTTAAAAAGGCGAATGGCCACAACTGGGTGGGGAGAGTCTCCAAGTGCCCACTTCTCAATTAATAACAGACGCTCTATTCTTGAATGCCGGACTTGCATAAGGGCCTGTGTGCCTTCCCAGTGGATCCCAGGAGTGGCAAACGAGGCCAGATGCCAATCTGTGACACAAGCACACAAACACACGTGACGTACTTCCTTGTTCCTTTGTCTGAAATTGTTTGTTTGACTATGAATCCATTATTCATGTTTGATGTAATGTGACAGATAAACGTAGCTCATTGAGTGGGCAAAACGATTTCTGAATATCATTCATTACCTGGAAAAAAAAAAAAAAAAGACGTTATCCTGGGTGAACAGATTAATTGACTTATAAGATATGCTTTCCGAGTGTACGTGGGAGGAGGGGGGGGCGTGAGCAGCACAGTGAATCTATTCCTTATTTTTTACTCCGATGTAAACAGAATGTTTCATTTTATTATTTATTCAGATTTTTCACGACAGATTTCAGTTTTGTTCCTGTGATCCTTTTTATGACATACAAGCTGGCCACGTAATTTGGAGCAACCGAAGTTTACAAAACACACAATCAGCTGTTTGTTAATTAAAAATGTTAGGCTCAAGGCCCGCAGTTAGAGAACGAACGTACTAACACATTCAACATACACACACGGTACACGCAAACCGTAGGGACGCGAGTCCCCAATGAAATGGAAGTACCAGCAGATCCCGTACGGAAACATTTACTTCATTACAGGAAAATCTACAGCTGCAACAGTCACTTCTTTACAACAAAGTAAAATTGAACTTACCTGTTTTTCTTTTCCGTGAGCAACACAATGGACTATAAGCAGTCGCCTGTCCCTAATTTAGGACCACTGGTTCTAGGGAAACGCAGAAAGCCAGTTCCGTAAGACAAACACACGATCCACGCCTCACCGTGATTCAAACACTCGGATCCATCTGGGACCAAAGCTCAGAGGCCAGTGCTTAAACCACTGCGCGACGAGGGAAGGGGTAGGGGAGGGTAACGACCACTGTGAGCTTAGGGCCACTGGCTCCAGAGAAGGGAGAGACACAGTGCCGTAAGACAAACACAACCATTCATGCCTCACCGGGATTCGAACCCGGACCCATGACGGTCAAAAGCAGGCGCTTAGACCACTGCGCGGCCTGCATGGCCTTCCCGTTATTATGTAGATATCCATTACTTTTGTCCACTCAGTATATATATCCGGAAGAATCGGACTTGAAAACTGGCCTCATGAATACACACACACACGAAGATAATAAATAGTTTAGGAAAATATTTTTTTTTTTTTAACTATGTGTGCGTGCGCGCGCGCTCTTGGACCCCGTCTATACGTTTTTCAGAGAACCAAGTAAAATTAACGTATAATTAAAGAAAAAAATACACGAAACATGGCACGTTTCCGTCCGTAGATGGCAACACATATTCTGTTGCAACGCATGCCGTAGAAGTTAGTGTTATAGTTATACTAGGTACTTTTTTTTTTTTTTTTTTATGTTTGAGCATACTAGCATTTTCAGTTGTTTTTTCACAGCCTTTTTTTTTCTTTTTTTATAACTTTACTGATTTCAATCATACTGCATAGAGTTACGGCACTTATAAATACAGTTTGTAGTACAGGGTGATTCATAAAGAAGTGTACAGTTTCAACGCGTTATAAAACAAGAACAATGTAAGATATTTTATGTTACCTGCAACAGAATTGTAGGGGAATGTTTCAAGTTTGTTTAGAGACAGTCACAGATGTTCTATGTGTGCACCCTTAGTCACACATTGAGCCGGTAATCCATTTTCGCCCAAACGCGAGGTAAGATATCTGAATCAAATGCAGTGATAGTGGCTGTGATACGCTGTTTCAGCTCCGCTAAATCAACAGGAAAGGGGGGGATACCTTGTCCTTTACGTATCCCCACAGGAAAAAGTCACAAGGTGTTAAAGTCAGGACTTCGGGGTGGCCATTGGGTCAGTGGCATGTTGTAGTCCGCGGCTCGTCCAATCCATCGGTGAGGAAGATGTTCATCGAGATAATCTCGCACGTCGCCTAACCAGTGCGGTGGTGCACCATCCAATTGGAGAATAAAGTTGTCACTGTAGTCCTGCAACTGTGGCATCAACCAAAGACTTAACATATCCAGAAAAGAGCCTCCCGTGACCGTTTTCTCGTGAAAAAAGAAGAGGCCGTACACTTTGTTTTTGGACACAGCACAGAACACATTTACTTTAGCTGAATCTCGCACGCGTTGCACTATAAATCTGGGATTCCCCGTTCCACAAAAGCGAACGTTGTGCTTGTTTAATTGACCACTCACGTGAAATGTAGCTTCATCGGTGAAAACTAAGTGATCGGCAAAATCGCCATTTTCAAAACGGTGCTGCATTTCGGCACAAAATACAAAGCTCTTTGTCTCTTCAAGATCAGTGAGATTTTGCAACATCTGCACTTTGTATGGAATCATTTTCAGCTTCTTTCTCAAAATTCTTCAGACAGTGGGCGGCGAAATCTGCACTTGACGACTGTCCCTCCGCGTTGATTTTCCCGGGCTTCGTTGAAGGGCGGTGCAAACACTATCGACGACTTCTTCCGATACACGCGGTCGTCCAGGACTTTTAAGTTTGCACAAACAGCCCGTAGTTTTAAATTTTTGCATGCCAATCGTAGATAGATTTTCTGGTTGGAGGTTCTTTTCCGAATCGTGATCGAAAATGCCGTTGCACAACAGTTACAGATTCAGTTTTGCTCAATTCAAGAACACAAAACGCCTTCTCCACTGCAGACGCTGCCATTTGGACTGACTAGTCACGCGACACGCGCGCAATTGCCTACGTCACTTCCCTCAGTAACGGGACACAAACTTTATGAGTACATCTACCTAACGGTTCGCAGTTGTGGTCTATGTCTTCAACTGTTACTGTTTTACAGCATCTGGAAACTGTATACTTCTTTATGAATCACCCCGTATATATAGTGCATGTACATAGTTGTAGTACACAAAGCATTATTACTAATTCATTTAAGACACGATGTAATATATTATAAAAATTGCGTACAAACTAACATGGCTGAGAAAACCATTAATTTTTTATTGTTGTTCACTTTTCAGTTGCAGCACTGCATTTTCAAGGCTATTGTGAGCCTGCATTGTTTTTCTCATTAGTATTATGGCTACAAAGGAAGTCCAAACGGTTTAGTGCATTGCTAAATGTGAGTGCTAATGCACGTATCTACGATTCATCATCACTCTCGTCACTGGCGACGTCCTCATTGCACTTTTCGTCTAGAGTCAAAAGTGATGACATTTGTCACAACTGTGTGTATCTTGGCGGGTAAACTAATCTTCCTGGTCAATTAGATCGCGGAAACGATATCTTCTTGGAGAGTGGATTTGTGTGGAAAGCGAATGCAAACGAAGGTCCCAAGGAAAGAGTCTGATATGACAACGTCAAACAACAGCAGGTGTCTACTGAAAGTGCCAACTCAGCTGACGATCGCTAGATCAGAAGGAGCGCGCGTATTCAGTAGCATGAGTCGTAAGGCAGGTGGATGGCAGGAAAGAGAGAGAGAGAGAGAGATAGAGTGAAAGGCTGAGGGGGAGGAATGGAAAACTGAATAAATTTATAAATACCACACTTTAAAAAAGAAAAAGACTTTCTCACTGAACCCAATAATACGATGTAACTTTTTCTCTTGACGGAGTTGTTGAAATGTATGGGTTGTCTGCTAATACGCACACCTCTCCAGCAACACTAACATGATTGCAGGTGTTGACGTTAGTTGGTGAGGTTACCATAAAAAGGAACGAGTGCCTGCACTATAAAAACACAAATGTACCACTATACATCATTTCACATAATCGACGATACTGCAGTTCGCATCGGGACCAGCTGGGTGGTCGAAGGAAAAGTCCTTACCCAAAAGACAACTAGTAAAAAGAAAAAGAAAACCATTTCATAAAAAAGCTGATCATAAATTCACTTTTTTCCATCAGGAAACTAATTTCCATATGCAAAAACTCTTTCAAATGGAAGAAGTGCTTAATGCTCAAACAGTGGAGAAATTGCAATTCCGTCTGCTGTGGGAATACTATTTATTGCCGCAATGCATAACTTTTTTTTTTTTCAGTCTTCGAAGAATTAAAAAAAAAATCTCTGTACGAAGTAAAGAGGCAAATAAAAATTGTAGTTCCATCTCTGAAAGCTGAAAAAAAAAAAAAAAAAAGAAAGAAAGCTCCTTACAAAAAAAAAAAAAAAAAGTAATAGCTGTAATCAAATCACTCTTTTTATCGTTGCTTCACTTTCGCGACAAAACGTATCATTTTCATCTTTTTCGAGCCACCTGACGTTCAGAGGCGACGACGACTTTTTTCCCCCTGTTTTTTATTTTTCCCCTGCTAAAGCAAAGGCATGGATATGCAATTTATCCACGTTCCGTTACTTTCTGTGACAAATGGCAGTTTTATTTCTCTATTTTCAGAAAAATGGGAGAAGCACGCAGTAATGCAGTTAGCAAAAAGAATGTTTTGTTTCCGGTGCACGATATTTACCACTACGAGACGGTAAAACGAAAAACGAACTTGAGAAGGGTAATTCCATATCGGCGAAATGGCCCATTCCATACATTGTCGTTTCTGAAAATCTCCGAATAATTGTAAAATAGAGAAAGTGTTGTTTTAAGGCTTCTGTTGGTAAAAGTTTGCTGAAGTACGTATAATTAATTCATCTCCAAGACAAGTATTTCGTTCAGATCGAGTATTTATAAGTGTTTTGGTTAGTCATAGTTATTAAGGTAGTAATTTTATCGCGGAGAAAAATAAATAAATCTAAAAATGGATATGTAAAATACGTTGATTGTCACGAAAGCGATTATATTCGCAAAAGGTATTTTCATACTTGTTAAGGTGGTTCCACCTAAAATCTCTGCCTTATGTTTCCAATAGTAAAACTTCTTTACATATTTTCTTCGCAATTAATGTATTCCCAAGGATCAAAATTTGCACATCGATAAAACTAACATTAAGTTATAGCATGGGATACTTAATACTTGCTAAAACATAACCATAAATAAGCAATCCAACATTTGTTTGTCTACTGACGTCATCAATGTACAGGTCGCGCCATCTATTAACAGGTCTGAAGATTACTCAAAGAAAAATGATTGATTTTTAATATAATTATGGTTATGTTTTAGAATGTATTAAGTATCCCATGCTATAACTCAAAGTTAGTTTTATCGATGTGCTAATTTTGATCCTCGGGAATACATTAATTGCAAAGAAAATATGTAAAGAAGTTTTACCATTGGAAACACAAGGCAGAGATTTTAAGTGGAACCACCTTAACGCACTGAAGTATTTATTGTCTCGCTGACTGCTTTAAAACTTACACAACTTCCAAAGTAATGCACTCGAGGAAGATTGCATTCAAAAAGGCTTTAGCATTCGTTTCAGCTGATGGGCCAGCAAGAATATTCCAAATGTATACCTATCTTATGAATCAGTTGTTTCGTCTGCTACGATGATTACGCCGGATACTGATTTAAAAAAATATTTCACTTGTTGCTTGTCAATATCATATATTATCGGCAAATAACATTTCCGCATCCAATTTGCATTTGGAATAACACTAATATCTTTCAACGAATTTTCCAAGTAAATTTTTAATATAGGGTAACCAGTTTGGGAAGTGGGATGTTAGCTGCACAAAAGGCACCAGTTAATTTTATTAAGTTCAGTTGAACGATGCTGTTCTTGTTTAGTTATTTTTCTCAATGAATACATCAACACATTTCTGCTTTATTTTCAGTTGACTGTTCGGACACACTTCTGTTTTTATGCAGCTTTTTTTGCTAAATGCTTTCCACAACTGTCCTTTCTTGAAAAATCCACGGGTATGTTGTAACACAAACAGAACAATAGATTTTTGTTTACATGAAACGTCCCCGTGCTGTACTGCTTCAGATGCACTCATTTTACACACGTGGCTCATTCTCAAAATTAACAAACAATATCTAGAAACTTCATAAACTGAATGCTCACACGAAAGCACAAAAATTTCGTAAGCTAAGCGTCTCCGAAACTGAAACACAATTTTCTGCGAGCTGCTTTTCCCAGCTCAAACAACTAACACAATTGACAACATTCGGTATACTAGTGCGGCAAATCGTCAAGGTCATTCAAGAGCTGCGGGGGTGGAAATCACGAAAGACCACACGTGCATTCTTTAGCGGAGTGCATGTGACCTGGAATTACCCGTCAAGCTTGTTCGATAAGAGTATCTTCATAACGGAACAATTTTGAGGGGTAATTCAAGGTTTCAAGTTCTGGTTTGGACTTTGTAATAAGATTACTTTGCGGTATATTTTTCGCGTAAATTGCAATGAAGGCAGTAATAAATTATTAGGGGTACCCAAAAGTTTCCGCCGCCCACGCTAGCGGGCGCTGTAGGGGTCTAACCGGCCGGCGACTCGTGCTGTCAGTTCGTACATGAAGCCAAGCATGGCGGTCGATAAAGTTCGTTTGCGGCATTGTTTGTTATTCCTGTTTAATTTAGGAAAAAGTGCCAGTGAAGCATACGGTTCAATATGTCAGGCGTCTGGCGAAACGGTTATGGGTGAGCGGACGTGTCAAGAATGGTTTGCCAGGTTTTTTTTTTTTATTATTTTCTTTATTGGAGGTTTAACGACCACCGTGAGCAACTCAATGGGCTATAAGCAGTCGCCCGTCCCTAATTTAGGGTCACTTGGTTCCAGGGAAGGGAGAGAGCCAGTGCCGTAAGACAAACACAACATCCATGCCTGACCGGGATTCGAACCCGGACCCCTTACGGACGAATGATCAGAGGGAAACGCCTTAGACCACTGCGCCACCGGGGCGGCATTTGCCAGGTTTAAGAAAGGTGATCTAAGCTTGGAAGACAAGCCACGTGCAAGTAGACCGCAGGAACTCGCAGACGAGGAACTGACATCGCTGTTGCAAGAGGATGCCACACAATCGACCACGCAACTGACGAAACGTTTGAAAGTGGCTCAATCGACGGTTGTACGGCGTCTACAGACCTTAGGAAAGATCCAGAAGATTGGTAAGTGAGTTTCGAATGCTTTAACGGAGCGTAATACTGGGCATCTGCATGTCGTTGCTGAAGAGGTTTCAAGGGAAGAATTTCTTGTGGAAGGTTGTTACCGAGGATGAAAAATGGGTCTATTCCGACAACCCCGTACGCAAGCAATCCTAGGTCGACCAAGGCCAGCCATCAACATCCACTGCAAAACAGGATATCTACGGAGGGAAAAGGTGCTGTTGTGTGTGTGGTGGGATATGCACGGAGTGCTGTATTTCGAACCGTTGAAACTGGGCGAAACAATCACTGCACAACGATATAGCGATTAGTTCATGAAACTGAACGCCGCAATCGAGCAAAAACGTCCATGGACAGGTAAATGACGCCTCACAGTCATCCTGTTACACGATAATGCCAAACCACATGTCTGTGCTACCACGAAATCAACCCTTGAACAGTTACACGAAGGTTTTACCGCACCTGGCTTACTCCCCGGACATTGCACCCTTAGACTTTCATGTGCTTCGCTCTATGCAACATTTCCTAGCCCAACAGCGGTTCACCACAGTTCCACAGGTGGAAAATTTCGTCACTGCGTTCTTCGGCTCAAAACCAGAGTCCTTCTATCACAGCGGCATTCATTTGTTGCCTGAAAAATGGTGAAAGGTTATTGATGCGTTGGCCAATATTTCGTTGAATAAATGTGTACTGGTTTCCTGATTGTTCCCGTCTCCTTAAAACGGCGGAAACTTTTGCATACCTCTAAAATTTAAATGTGAAAAATAATCTAAAAATTACAATAGAAATTCGGCAAAAATCTGAAATTCGCGGATATATTTTATATACGCGAAATTACAGAAAAACCTCTAAAATTCGCGGGAAAAAAATTGCAGAAATTCGCGCAGCGAAACAATTACTGGCCTAGTCACAGTGTGTAAATCTGAATACTGTATAGGCAGTTCTTCAGACGCAAATGCCCAGTGACTTGCACTGCAATAAAACGTTTCACCTCACAAGAATGCAGGACATGACTCTTGAACTTTTTACACGTCAGTTTTTATCTAATGTCGTGGCAGGAAACTTTGGAAAACGAAACCAGTGTAGCCAAGAACGATTTATTAAGGGTCATGTTACCATTTTTTTAAGCCACTCTCCGTCCCCTTAAAAATATTTAAAATACACACACCTCCAAAAATTAAGCACGAAAGGGATTTTTCCTAACAAACGGTAATTTTTTTTTTTAGGGTCACTGGTTCCAGGGAAGGGAGAGAGCCAGTGCCGTAAGACAAACACAACATGCATGCTTCACCTGGATTCGAATCCGGACCCCGTTCGGACGAATGATCAGAGGCCATCGCTTAGACCACTGCGCCGGTAAAATTGACCATACATCACACAAATACTCAGCCAGATTAATGTCAGTACGCCGCCCCGGTGGCGCAGTGGTCTAAGGCGCTGGCCTATGATCATTCGTCCGTAAGGGGTCCGGGTTCGAATCCCGGTCAGGCATGGATGTTGTGTTTGTCTTACGGCACTGGCTCTCTCCCTTCCCTGGAACCAGTGACCCTAAATTAGGGACGGGCGACTGCTTATAGCCCATTGAGTTGCTCACGGTGGTCGTTAAACCTCCAATAAAAAAATTCAGTACCCCTACCGACTTACCCCACACCGAAACGGCACTTTCCAACATAGGCGGGGCATGAAACTGTAAACGCTTTATGGCGGGGCAGTCTGTAAACGTTTTATGCGAGTTTGCTGCGCTAGTACAGTCCGCGATTTTACTGGTGTTTTGAGGTGTAGTGGAAACATACTGGAAAGTTGGAGTAAATATGGCACGGAGACATCATCTGAGAGAGTTTGAAAGCAGTTGGATCATCGGTAAACTGGAAGAGGGGCGTATTCAGACCAGTTATGCAAATGAATAGGGAATCGGTCACAGCATTGTGTCAAGGTTGTAGTCAAAATACCAGACAACTGGAAATGCCTCCAGACGTCTGGCGGGATGTCGACCACAGCATCAAAGACAGTTATTTGGTGCTATCTGCAAAACGGAATCGTCGGAGTCACGCTGGTCAATTGAGCAGTCAACTGTTTGCCAGTACTGGAACACGTGTATCGCGGCAAACCGATTGAATGCTGGACTGCTCTATGCACGTATACCCGTTAAATGTGTGTCTTTAAAACTGAGATACAAACAGGGCAGTTTGCGATTGGGTCGAAAACAGAGTGGTTGGATGAATTGACCCAGTCTTCATGTCACTCCAGCAATGAATCGTCTAAATTAATGCTAAATTTTAGAGGTTTAGATGACGATGTGGTCATCTCCACTTCTTTTGGAACCTAAAATACCTTATTTATTCTCTCTCCTTTGATTCAAAAAAAGTTTAAAGTTAGAAATATATTAAAAAAAGTGCTTATAGCATAAAAACTCCTATAAAAAAAAATTAGAAATACAGTCAACTCCGCTTATAGTGTTCCTCTGCGGACTCGCGTATTTCGTTCACTATACCCGAGGTTCACTAAAACAGAAGTGTCTTCCCTTAACCTGAATTGAATGGAATGGTGCGCAAGAAAATAAAATATGTACATATGTATCTGAAAAATCACATTTTTATCTACATAGTGTATATTCATTAAATTAAATAAATAAAATTAAATTTTCATTACTTTAATTAGCATGAAAATAGTCTGTTATGTGCCGCTGCTTCCTGCAAACAGTTTTAATAATTATTTTCTTTTTCTCTGTTGTCCTTTTCTAGAGTTCGTGCCTTTGCTACACTCAACTCTACATTTTCCATACATTATAGGAACTTTACCACAGTCCTGACACTCTCCAAAGCCTCTTTCACTTTTGGAACACGTTCTTCATTATCGTCCTCGTCATCTTTAAGCCTAGTTTTTTTCCGTGCTGGAACCGCTTTTCACAGCCTCGACAATAGCTTCATCCGACGGGATTTCATTCGTTATAACTTCACAGTCAGCATCGATAAGAGCTTCAGCTTCAGTGGAACTGATATACTGAAGCAGGGGCTTGAAAGGCACATCTTCCTCTTCGAATGGCCACACGTTCAGACCTCCTGAAACAATTCTGCAAGCCAGACCTCCTGAAACAGCTCTGTATAGTGACAGTTAAGACACTCTTCTACGCTTTGTTTCCGAAACGTACAACATTCAGAACATTTATTGATGTGTTCTGCTTCGATTCAAAGTCACGGATTAAATGAAGCGTTACTTCCTTTCTGTAATAGGTTTTAAAACGGAGAATCACACCTTGATCCATGGGTTGGAGACAGGAACACCAGCTTGATGTTACTGAGGTTTTTAATCCTACCTTTGTCCTTCAATGCACTTAAGGAGTAATAAGCCTACAATATTGTTCTCAACACATTCTTTCAAGTTTTTACAAGAAGGTTTGTTTTGAAATAAGTTACAATTTCATGTTACAAGTACATTCTTTTCTTTGAAGTTTCACTTTTTAGGTTCTCTATAACTGAAGTTGGCTGTTCACTATAAGTAAAAATTTTAATGTACATTTCCGATGTTGCGGGTCGGGACCAATGATTTAGGTTCACTATAGCCGAATGTTCACTATAACAGAGTTCACTATATCCAGAGTTGACTGTAGTAATAATTAAAAGTTTGGGAAGGATTCTGTTTTTATGTGTTTTTAATACTTTTAAACCTTTTGGGTACAGAGATATAAAATATTCTCTGTTCTCAGATAATTTTTTTAGTATTCTGGATTGCTGCTGCAATTTTAAAACAGTTTCTATAGAAAATCGTTTCCTGGAATGGATACTTGGCTCTCCCAATGACAGCCTCCTACTCATAGCATTTCTATGTAATTCGATGGCTGCCCGCTGCGACGTCATTTCCCTTGTGGATTCTGTTTTAGGGGCAGCTTGTGGCTTGCTCCTCCATCTTCCATGGTTTGGTAAGTTTGAGCATTTTTATTTTACTTTTTATTTATATTTCGTATTTTTGGGGTTTTCCTTTATCTCCTTAGAGGCTTGAAATTCGGTACAGTGGTTTTTAAAGTTTTTCCGGTCATCTTTAGATCCGCGTACGTGCTTCTTTGTTTAAGTAACCACGATTTTTAGTTTGAAGCTTGTGCTTTTTAGGCTTATGCCTTTCTTTCAACCTTAAGACTTATTTGAGCAATAATTTGTAAATAGGTACACTTTTTTCAAGCAGTGCTCTACATGATATTTTTTATTAATGGTTGTTCTATCTAGTTTTGTGGTGTAATGGATGTTTGTAATTCTTTTGTAATGCCTTTAGCAGGAATTTTTTTAAACTGATTATTGTTGAGCGTGAGTTGGGCAATGGTTATTCGGTTTGCTAGGAGGGTTTTTTTGTCTCGTTTTTGGTAGTTGATTAAATCCTTAATTTGTTAATTTTGTCCTTTATTCCAAACCGAATAAGCAGAAACCCACACTTTCTGGTCTATGTAGAAATGTGAGAGATTTTATTCGTGATTGTCCCTGACCAAGCCATGGATAAAATTTTGCCACATGTTCTGCAATCCCCGTTTTTTTTCCAGGTTGAAATTATGGATTTCTTGCTTGTTTAAATCCACGTTTGTTTTTCAAGTTTTGACTTATTTTTTGCTTGCTTACCTATTTGTTTGTCCTTACTTGTAGCATCTACAGTATCTTTGCATCTAATGATCTCAGGAACATTGTACATTTTTTAAATAATTCCTCTAAAAAATCTTATATACTAGTGTATAGCCTGTCCTAGGACAGTTGTTTTTATGCTTTAAATAAATATTAATATATAGGGGATGTTGCCCGTCCTATGACTGAGTGAAATTTTTAATTGAAGAAGATTGAAAATAAATAAAATAGACGCCGAATTTCTTTAAGGAAGTATAGTAAAAACTTATTCATGTCAGAACTAAAAATTATATGCTATTTATTTCAGTTTTTTCAAAAGACCTCGAGATAAATAACATTCTGTGTAAAATATTCCTTGTTGTTTAACAATTGCAGATCAGAGCGTTTAGATATATCGATATTTTGCAAAATGTGTAATATAATCAGCACTAAACTCTGAAAGTTGTTTTCGTGTTAACTTATCCTAAAAACTTTTACTTTGATTTTTCGCGTTAAATTACTTTTCCTCCGGCACACTTCACGGCTTGTTTTAGACTGCCCTATTCGACGGTCAGTTTAAAACTTCATAACAAAGCTTTTTCTACAAAATAATGCGGCATCTGGTGTTACAAATCGGAACTATCTAAGACTCTCTACAATGTGCTATTGAGGCGACATCTGCTTTTAGATGCAATCTTGCTTACTTTGACATCTCAAGATTTCAGTTTTTATTGTAGGTTACGGCGTTTAGATAGATATATTTTGCAAAATGTATAATATAATCAGCCCTAAACTCGGAAAGTTGGTTAAATAAAAAAATATTTAAAGCGTACAGATTAATATTCGAATTGTGCTAAATTGAATTAATATACAAATGCAACTTGCCGTGATATTAAAATTTTAATTCGAATTTTGCAGATCGGGTAAATGAACTCGAGTCAATGATAATCCCATGTTTTCAAATTAGCACGCGATCACCTTGACATCTCAATGTGATCGCCTGCAAACTCAACTTCGCTGTACTGTAAAAAATAAGAGGCGTGAAATGACGGAAAATTTCTAAAAATAACGTGCAGCAAAGTTGCCGGTAAGTGTCTGTCTTTCAACGTGTTTTCAGTTTTTAAAAGTTCCTGTTATTTTTAACTTTCGTATTTTCACAGAATTTTCCGTTCTAAGTAATTTCGTTTATTTCAGAAAAGCCGCTTCAAGTTTTTCCGTATTTAAACAGTAATTTCGCAAAACCCAACATGCTGAACATTCCAGTGCTGAAGCGAGAGAATCCTTTTGTGCCGGTGGTGGGGACAGAGCCCAGGCATTTTGGGTTGAAGACGGGCGTCTTAACCACTGAGCCAGAAAGTCACAGGAATCAGACTCATGTTCAAGGTAAAACTAATTGGGCAAAGATATATTTTTTTAATTAATGCGAGTGATTTAGTCTTTTTCTTTTTTTCTTACGCTTTCCAACCGTAGGTTGAAGAAGCGTATATGCTCCAGCTTTGTCCGCCCGTCCGTATGTCCGAACGATAAACTCGCGTAAAAATGGTTCGATTTCGATGAAATTTTAGTATGCGGTAGAGGACAACTGGGGACGAACCCTATTGAAACTGGGCGAAATGGGGTCAAAGTTCAGTGCATAGGTGAGGAATACATTCATCACCCTTATGCCCTTATGCGTCATAACTTACGTAAACATGATTCGACTGCGACCGGTTTTCTTATGGCAACAAAATATATAATAGCTGGTGCACAAAATAGGGAAGAGGAGAAGAAATATCCTGTGCCACAGTAACCAAAATTCATGCGATACATTAACCACAATATCGCTACAGAAATTCAAAATCAAATACTATTGAAATTTAACAGTTAAACCCCCAAGTATTCTCGTGAATCTCTCCTATTACGGAATTTTCCCGTTAATACAGCGCTGCCACTGACGTACACTGAAGAGCAATTAAATTAGAGATAACTGTCTAGTAATGTGTTGCACCACCTTTCGTCCTGATGACGGCGGCGATTCGTCTCGGCATGGACTCGACAAGACACCGGAAGCGTTGGGAAGCCATACGGATCCACGACCCCTGAACAAGCTCCCACAGTTCACGAAGATTTGATGGAGGGGGATCAGAGGCTCGAACATCTCTCTCGATGGCATCCCAGAAGTGCTCGATGGGATTGAGGTCAGGTGACCTAGCTGGCCAAGGATGCGAGGTCACGTCGGAAGAGTGTTCATCCAATCATTCAGATACAATTCAGGAGCGATGGCACGGTGCATTTTGTCTTGTTGCAGGATGAGGTCCCCAGTGGGGTGTTGAAGATGCAAAAACGGGAACAAATGGTCGTCCAGGATATCCTGGTAACGTTGACCTCTGAGGGACGATGTCACACGTACCAGGGGTCCCATTTCAGTCCATGTAAACAGTCCCCAGACGAGAATGCCACCCCCACCAGCTTGAAGAGTACCCTGCTGGCAAGAAGGATCCATCGCTTCATGTGGTTTGCGCCGTACTCGTATCCTGCCATCCGCATGAACCAACGTGAATCTAGACTCATCAGTCCAGGCAAAATTTTTCCTACATGTCCAGAGTCCAGTGGCGATGTTCCCGCGCCCATGCTAATCTTTGCACCCTGTGATGTGCGGTCAGCAGCGGTACCCTTGTGGGGCGATGGCTTCTGTACCCCATAGCGAGGAGATGGTTCTGGATGGTGTGGCTGCTTACACGTTTTTGTGCACCAGCGTTAAATTGCCGAGTGATTTCTTGCACTGTGTCCCGTCTATCCGCTGTTACAATGCGAGCTAGCCGAAGATGACCCCGCTCATCCACACGCTGTTGTCCACGGGAGTTGGCCCTTGCAGGGATGGTTTTACCGGATTCGATGTACTCACGGTGCACCCGTGACACAGTGGCTCGTGAAAATCCCAGTGCCTGCACGACTTCCGAGATGGAGTGGCCCATTCGTCGGGCACCGACCATTTGCCCACGATCAAATGCGCTTAGATCCTTAATATTACCCATACTGCGTCCGACTCTTACTGATTCCCGTCGCATCACTCCTTATATTTGTCGGATCGCTGCTTACGTCATGTCGTTTTCGTTTACAGGGCCGCCCACAGCGCCACATTTGCATAACGCCAGTTGTCTTTAATTCAATTGCTCTTCAGTGTATAGCGCGTAAATTACCCCAAAAAAAAAAAAAAGAAAGGACCCATAATTACAAATTCTGCGTGTCTTTTGGGACCCACATTTTATTTCGGATTTTTTAACACGCCATTTGACAATGGTGAAATTCGTGAGATTAGGGTAAAAAAAGAAAACAGCCAAAAATGCACCGTCCCTCAAGATTATGTAAATATGCAATACAAGTCAATAGAGAAAGAAATATTCCTCGACTCATCAGTCCAGGAAACATTTATGGGAAATCGGTAGAATATTCAGAGCAAACAGAATATAAATTCTGAATTTGCTGGTAACACTTACTGGTCATCCATGTAACACCTATCAGAAAACGTAAAAAAAAAAAAATAAAAAAAAATAAAAACTTTTTTCAAATGGTACAAGCAAATTCAGAATATTTATTCTGTTTTGCTTTGATGCTTTGAATATTCTACAATATAAGATTACGTAAATATACAAATGTCCTGATTAATTTATTAAACCTTTCAGCTCTTTTAATCAATATTGGAACAGTTGAAATTTGAAAAATATACAAACTTACACTTAATGAGAGCACTGTGAATTATTATACTCTACTAAAAGTTGTACACGTCTACTTCAATGGTTGTTCGTCAAAAGTTAAAAAAAAAAAAAAACTGCTCAAGAGTTAGTCATCACACAGTTACTGTGTTTTGAAAAATAAAAACCGCTCTGGTGCTCCGAGCAGAGTTAAAATGAATTGTCTTTGTGTAGTTACATTATGATAAAATTTAGTTGAAAATGATGAAATTTCATTTTGTCAGCACTTGAATTTTTTTTTTTTTTTTTTTTTTTATGGAGATTGCTTTCAAAGAGCATGAATTTAAGTGTCGAACAATGTACATTACATTCATTTTTCATTTGCTTATGTAAGCATAAATATTTATTATCTCTTGATTCTTTTTGATTTGTAAAAGGACCCAGAGTATATCACGAAGTACCCACTTTTTAAAAACCTATGGGTACCTAGGGCCCAGCTCGATAACAATGCAACGGCAGCTCGGTAATATACGAAAGGAAGAGTAGTCATCACACAGTTCCTGTGTTTCGAAAAATAAAACCCGCCCTGGTGTTCTGAGCTGACTTAATTGCGGAAAGGTTTCTGAAAATTCAGAATTTTTCGTTAACGCATCTTGAAAACGCATAATTTAATTACACATCTTGAAAACGGTTATTTACCGTCAATATAAGAAAAAAATTGCGGAAAGGTTCCTGAAAATTCAGAATTTTTTCTAGCGTACGAAATATCTGTGAAATTCAGTTTTTCCCGTCATTTCACGAGAAAAGTTGTGTCGGAAATAGGCTTCGTGAAGTCGCGAAAGAAATCAAGGAAAGTGGCACGTGAATTTCAGATTTTTTTTTTTTTTTTTTTTTTAGTGTGCCATCACCTAAAAGAGAATTTATTCTCCCGTTGCTTTTCTAGCAATAAAAGTTGAAAAAACAAAACAAAAAACTAGCACATTCCAACCAAAAGATATTACACGCTAGCTCATGGCACTCCTTAATATTGTACAAACGTCCTTTGGAAACTGGTTATCTTCAACAGATAAAAAACTTATGTGGAAAGAAGTGCAATGTATTACTTATTAGCTGTTCATAAAACAAATTTCGAAAACTGACAGAAAAAGATGTGCACATAAACGTGGGTGCTATTTTGCAGGAAACTACTTCCCACTGTGCAAGTCACTTTCAAGATTAATATGCAACAACAGACATTTTATTTAATAATTCTCATTTTTCGAAAAACTGCGGTAACGGAACAACACTGGACAGTTTCCAGCGTGATCTATCTTGTTGAGCTGACAGCAAATGCCACAACCATCTCAGAGGAAGAAAAGACTGCGAGTTCAATTCTGTACGCAAGACCCGAAACCATCCGTTATAGATGACCGCGACGCTAAATATCTGTTCGCGAACAAGAATCGAAAAACAGACATATACTTAATCTCCACAGCAAATCGGACCACACACACGTATCGTCGGTCTAAAGACACACCAACGCTTGTAACGGCCACGACGAAATAATCCACTGCGTCCCTGAAATTACGCTGATGGTAAAATAATCCCTCCAAAACTAACAAAAATGAACTCCAATGGACCTAAATTATGGCGCTGGCTACACCGCAAGAAAAGCCGCCGGATTCCTCCACATCCTTATGCTATCCCTTGACAACAACACGCTGACGATCGATGGATGGATAGTACAGTCTTATGGGTCATGGACCTCAACGCATCTCTCTAGCCTGCTGCAGTGTGCTCGGGCATCAGCAGATCACCAAGAAAGCGAGACAGCGTCTCTCTGCATAGCTCCTCTTCAATCGTCTGTTCATCCATCCGTTTGTTACCGGGTTTCCGGAGCGTCTGCTCAGAATCATCGTATTAGTTCTACAGGCGCCTATTGGTTGGTTAGCCCATGCGTTTTTAATAAGCCACGAGAAACGGAAGACAAAATCATCGGTGCACAACCCATCTAATTGCCAATAAATACACGGCCGCCCACAAGTTTCACAACACAAAATATAATAACAAGGTCTTCAAACCGTACCGTATCTCGCAGGCCCATTAGTGGCTCCAGGAGCTCTTAAAATTTTTAGTGGCCCGCGTTCACAAATTCTAAAATGGAAAAAAAAATATTAAAAAAATACTTTTTGTTATTCATTTGCTAGTATTATTTCACTTTACGATTCCGATAACACTTTGATTAATAAATTGTTATATATCTATATTATTTCACTCGTATGCCTCCGATTTAAGAGTAATTATTTCTGATGCCTGCTCAAATTTTAAGGACCGTTTTTTTAGTAAGTACCTTGGGTGCATTTTTTATACCAAATCTGTTTCTTCTTAATAGAATATATCATCATCATCATTGTCAACCATTATCAATCCACTGCTGGACGAAGGTCTCCCCAAGTTTCATCCACAACGGTCTGTCTTGTGCCAGTCTCCTCCATGTCACTCCCGCATACTTTCGAATTTCATCCACCCATCTTCCATGTGGTCTTCTTCTGGGTCTTTTCCTGTCCCTTGGAATCCAATCTAAAATTTCGGCTGTTCATCGATGGTCTGTTCTTCTGGCAGTATGTCCAACCCATTGCCATTTCAGGGATTTAACTCTGATCATGATGTCTTCCACTCTTGTCATTTTTCGGATCCACGTGTTCCTCTTCTTATCTCTCCTGGTTACACCAAGCATGCACCTCTCCATGCTACTTTGAGTTGTCTGCAGCCTTTGTATGTCTCTTTTAGCTAAGGTCCACGTCTCTGCACCATACGTAAGCACTGGAAGGATGCATTGATCAAACCCTTTTCTTTTAAGACATAATGGCATATTGCTCTTGAAAATTATGCTGTTTCTTCCAAAAGCTCTCCAGGCAAGTTATGAACGCCGATTAATTTCTTCACCAATGTGACCCTCACTTGATATCTGCTGTCCAAGATAAACGTACGGTTCTGTTATCTCCAGCTTTTCTCCATCAATCGATAAATCTTCATTTCTTGTAAAAGCATTGAACATCACTTTTGTCTTCTGAAAGTTCATTTTTAATCCCACTTCTTTACTCTTGTCAGCAAGTTCCTGCATCATACTCTGTAGCTCTGATGGGGTAGTTGCAAAAATGACTACGTCATCAGCAAAACGAAGGTGGGTTAGATAATCTCCATTAATCTTTATGCCTTTGTTTTCCCAATTCAGTGATTGAAAGACATTTTCCAATGTGGCATTAAAGAGCTTCGAAGATATGGTGTCACCTTGTCTCACTCCTTTTCCAATTTTTATGTGTGTTGTATTTTCAAATAGCAGAATCTTTGCACTTGCACTTTCATAGATGTTATTAATAATATTAAAATTCCCATTTTTCTCATTGTAGCTAGCAGAACTTTTTAGTCGCTGCGTAACTTTATGCGATCAGTTTTTGCTGTATCTACGATAAAATTCACAGCTGTTACTTAAAACACTCAAGACGTTCTTGAGTTATGAAATGCACGCGAAACAAGCAATAAACAACAGTTAAGAATTTTAGGCAAAGAACAAAACAGCGACTAACCATTCCAGTTGTGCGTTTACAATTGCGGTGGTCAATTCGGTTAGCATCGTTCAATAAAATTAGTCCGCCCCGGAGGCGCTGTGGTCTAAGCAATTGGTACTAACCATCCGTCTGCGATGGGTTCGAATCCCGGTGAGGCATGGGTGTTGTGTTTGTCTTACGGCACTGGCTCTCTCCCTTCCCTGGAGCCAGTGGCCCTAAATTAGTGACTGGCGACTGCTTATATCCGTTGAGTTGCTCACGGTGGTCGTTCAATCCCCAATAAATAAAAAATAAAATAAAAAATTGAACGAGAAATTTAATTTAAGCCTAAGCGCGTTATTTTTTTTTTTTTTTGATTGGAGTTTTAACGACTACCGTGAGCAACTCAATGGGCTATAAGCAGCCGCCCGTCCCTAATTTAGGGTCACTGGTTTCAGGGAAGGGAGAGAGCCAGTGCCGTAAGACAAACACAACATCCATGCCTGACCGGGATTCGAACCCGGACCCCTTACGGGCGAATGAGCAGAGGCCAGCGCCTTAGACCACTGCGCCACCGGGGCGGCCCTGGGCCCGTTATAGTCAAAGATTTGATATAAGAGCCCTCCCGGGCCCGTCTCTGGGATTTTTGTGTCATAGACCGGCCCGTGCTTTTCTCTAGAGTGGAGGTATATCAACGAATATTTTATACAGGGTGGTCCCAAATTAATGCGACAAACAGAGGGGTGATAGCATACATAAAGACGAATAACTTTTGAAATGGAACGTAGGGTGGCACTTCGCTCCTAGTACCCGAAAAACGTTAATTTCCATGCCCATGTTGATCCACCAACAGTGGGAAAGCACAACTTACATAAATTATGGGTTGCACACTTGCGTTGGTGAACGTAGAGGCATGCATGATGGGGCCCCTGCACATTTTTCCATCGCGGTTCTGGTCTTCCTGAATGCGACGTATCCCGGCACGTGGATTGGACGGGCCGGACCGGTATCTTGGCCTCCACTTTTTCCGGACCTGAACCCAATGGACCTTTTTTTTTTTTTGATTGGAGCTTTAACGACTACCGTGAGCAACTCAGTGGGCTATAAGCAGTCGCCCGTCTCTAATTTAGGGTCATTGGCTCCAGGGAAGAGAAAGAGCCAGTGCGGTAATGCAAACACAGCATACATGCCTCACCGGGATTCGAACCTGAACCCATTGCGGACGAATGGTCAGAGGTCATCGCTTAGATCACTGCGCCACAGGGGCGGCGACTTCTTCTGGGGGACACCTGAAAACACTGGTGTACGAGACGCCTGTGAAGTCACCGGAAGATCTCATCGCGAGGATCGTTCTTGCTGCGGACCAGAACACCACCACACCGGGAGTCTACAAGGGAGTGCGACAAGGAGTCCACGAGCGAGTGCGTCATGGAGTCTACGAGCGAGTGCAACAAGGAGTCTACGAGCGAGTGCAACAAGGAGTCTACGAGCGAGTGCAACAAGGAGTCTACGAGCGAGTGCAACAAGGAGTCTACGAAAGAGTGCAACAAGGAGTCTACGAAAGAGTGCAACAAGGAGTCTACGAAAGAGTGCAACAAGGAGTCTACGAAAGAGTGCAACAAGGAGTCTACGAGAGAGTGCGACAGTTTTTCATCCTTCGGTGTGAGCTGTGCAACGACGCCCTCGGGCGCCACTTCGAGCGCCTCTTTTGAGTCCTGATCTGAATCTACGTTCACCAACGCAAGTGTGCAACCCATAATTTAGGTAAGTTGTGTTTGTTTCCATTGTTGGAGGATCAACGTGGACATGGAACTGAACGTTTTTCGGGTACTAGGAGCGAAGTGCCACCCTACGTTCCATTGCAAAAGTTATTATTCTTTATGTGTAATCACCCCTCATTATTTGTCGCACGAATTTGGGAACAGCCTGTATACAGCACGTCTGTTCAGACCGAAGGGGGGGGGGGGTTATGCAAGGGTTGAGTCTTTATCGAAGGTTTACTGTGTGCATATATAATACGCACAGCACATACAAGTAAAAGTGCGATCTTAGCTACTCACTGATCTACTAACAACTCTGACTACACGGGACGACATATCTTTAAATGTACACAACAGTCCAATACGTCAAATTAAAAAAATGTAGGCAAAAACCTTTTTTTCTTAAATTCACCCTGGTATTAAACACCCCAATGACAATTCGTATTTTCTCCTCATAACAGTGATTGCCACCAAGAATGCAGTTACACGGCTGATTTTTTTTTTTTTTTAAGCGAAAGAAAAAAGCGGCGAATGACTGACAGAATTGCTCGGTAGGATGGATAAGCAATTCATTCCACCAACACAACATGAACCAAGTCCCTTGTAAAGGGCCCCTTCAATTCTCCACATGGGACAGTGTTACTTGGGTGTGTGGGTGATGACGAAATGCCCCGGGTAAATGTACACGTGCAATGTATCATCATCTACCACGGAATGCCAGCTGCTTCCTCATCACCAAAACATTCATCCATCCATCTCCGAACGAGAAAGTCTGTCATCATCCTTTGGAAACACTAGTTCGAACAGCCAATCCAATCCACCCACCACGTACGATTGCTCTCACGGTAATGAAGAAAGGGCTCATTACTGCTGAGAGATAGAACTTCGCTTTCGTCAAAGATGGCGGTCAGATACTCATTATCTGAGAACATTCAGTGCAATCTGTTTATTGCAGTACTTTGCGAGATATTAGAGCTCCGAGAATCGAAATAACTGAACTCAAATTATCTATAAATGTAAGCACGTATAGACGAATCTTATCTCTTCAAGTGATAGAAACTTGTGGAAATGTTTCTAATTATTTCCTATATAATGTAGCAGTATTATTAATTGCTTGCTTCTGAAACTGAACGGAATACATGCCTCTCGAATGCAATCAATAACGCGCAGCTGATTAGCAAATCGAAGAGCAGAATTTTTCAAGGACGATTCTACGCTCCTTGAATTTCATAATTCCGCTTAATGAGTTGCTGCACATCTTTCTTTCGAAAACACTTTTCATTCCCTCAACACCAATTTAGTCCGTAACAAGTCCTTAAACAAACGCCCTCGAGGGTAGAACATATTATTCGCAGACCTACCAATCTTCAAGAATTGAAATCTGTAAAAAAATTTCAGTGAAAGTTTAATAGACATGTTCGTTTGCATGATATATCTAACGTCTTGGTTGAATGTCCCCGAGCATATAAATTAAAGGCCGATTTATTACCCAAATATGTCGATTTTATCGATTTCTTATGCTATAGTGAAGTTGTTTGGCCTGCAAATAGCGATAAAGATGCCAACGATACATAATTATCTCATATAACGCTATATCACTGGGCTACAAACATTTCATTTGTAACTGCGAAATTATGGAAATATCGAGCTTTTCACTTAAGAGATTTTGACCGTGAATTTTTGTACCAAAATATTAAAATACTTTAAAAACAAACACAATTTCAAGTCTCGTGTGAGGCTGGTATTTTTCTTTTCTCTCTCTCTCTCTTTCACTTTTGTTTAAAGAGTTAGCCTAATCCTACAGCGTTTTCTGGATGAATGGAGCTGCTCTGCACACCGTATTCGCCAGAACGAAACCCTGTGTTTTCAACTGTTTTGGACATTGAAAAGGGAGATGGCCGCCCCCAGTGGTCTAAGCGACGGCCTCTGATCATTCGTCCGAATGGGGTCCGGGTTCGAATCCCGGTGAGGCATGGATGTTGTGTTTGTCTTACGGCACTGGCTCTCTCCCTTCCCTGGAACCAGTGACCCTAAATTAGGGACGGGCGACTGCTTATAGCCCATTGAGTTGCTCACGGTGGTCGTTAAACCTCCAATCAAAAAAAAAAAAAAAAAAAGGGAGATTTCTTGCACTAGCAACAACAACAAACATAACTTTAATCTCCGAATCACAGACTTTGGAAACAAACATATTATTGATAATAGGGGAACTACTGATCATTACCCTTAAATATTGGAATTATTGCTTTGCTATTACAGGAGGTGAAAGTGTTAACTTAATAAACAACGTAATACTCTAAACTAACAGGAAGTGGACAAGAGAAGTTTCTTGAATGGAGCTAGGGAAAGAAACGTTATCTCTGAAACTTCATTAACGATTTTAGTCCTCGACTAGGATATTTAATTTTGAGGTATATGGCTCACGTAAAAGTTACTACATGAGCTCCTAAGAAACCAATAACTCACTACAGTTTAATACACTGAACTAGGTAACAAGAATATTAAGATACAGACAGACTTGCTCTACAAGGTGAAATGGACATCAAAAACATCGGTAAAGCCCATGGAATTAGGAATTAGTACCACGCCTCAAGCAAAAACTTCGCGACTAAAACATAATTTCAGCAAGAAAATAAACTCGGAAATTCGGTTCACACAGGAAATTCAAAAGCCGTTTTTCGTTGGCAGTTGCTCAAGAAAAAAGAATATTGGGGTGACTAAGAGTAAACTCGTTCCTTCACGAGTCATTCTACATCAAATCAGCCGAATATGAGTTACCTAACTTTCCATCACCCCAATACAGTTTTCACAATCCTCCTCCTCCTCCCCAAACCCACTCACAAGTAGATATCTCCAACAGTGCACGGCGGGACGGCAGAAAATCTGCAATTACCTCCAATGTAAAAGTAACAGAAATATGACAATTGCCACTTTTCAGAGAGAGAGAGAGAGAGAGAGAGAGAGAGAGAGAGAGAGAGAGAGAGAGAGAGAGAGAGAGAGAGAGAGAGAGAGAGAGAGAGATTAGCACCAAGATGATAAAGATTTTAGTTTGTTTAGTCTTTTTAGGGTCTCCAAAAATATCCCCTTTAGTGTTGTGGGCACAATTCAGGATGTGTTCCAGACTGGCCATGTGTCCTTGCAGGGCAGTTTGGTCATTCCGGATATATCTGCTTTCGTTTATTTCAAGATGTCCCATTCTAAGTTTGGCTAGTGCTTGTTTTGCCCTTCTCTTGCTAGTTTGAGTCCGGCATTTCGTTCTTGTTCTTTTTCTTTGGAATAAATAAATAAATTACACTGCTTTCTGTAGATTCAAGTCTGCATCCTTGTTTAGCTCAGTTTGTTCAAATTGATAATTACGATTTTCTAAGTGCAGCAAAACATGGCCGTTTTTTTTTTTTTTTTTTAATGTTGAAAACGGCTTTCACACTGCAGGTAACTCAAAAACTGAAGCTGATAGGAACTCGTGCCTTGCATCAATAGATTCCACACGAAAAATTAGTAAAGAACGCAGATTTCTTTGTTCTAGTTACCCTGAATAACGGAGGTATTTATTTCCGCTTTTACACACACACACACACACACACACACACACACACACACACACACACACACACACACTGCAGTCCAAAGACTACGGGGCAGCAGTGCACCACCAAAATTTCCATTGACATCAAGGAATGCACATCTATCCGGATTAAAGAAGTGAAATTTTGAAGGTTAACCTCTATTTAAGGATATCTGATTGTGAAACAAAGAAAAAAAAACCGTATGAATTAGTGATGTGGTGAGGTGGGATGAAGGGTAGCAACATCTCGATTTGAAGTGGAATGATCTTTCGACAAACATCAGATAAAATACACGATATGCCCTTTTCAGCGTATATTTTTCTTTCACGACGAGCTGTGAGCCTTGTGGTTTCGAGACCCACTGTCAACCCGATGGTCGCGAGTTCGAAACCGCCTACTACCACAGTGAGACCTGAAAACCCATCACGCCTCGAAGAGCTCTTTAAGCCGATGATACCCTTGTAAAAAATAAGGTCATCACCTCCTTTCACCCTCCCGACAGCCTACTGTACCCATGTGACTTTACTATCAGGGTGATTTATTTAACCAGCATCTTCGTCACCTCCACTCTCATCCCTGACACAAAGGTCCTTCAGACTATGAAACCAAGCCTTGGGAAAATTCTCTACGAGAAAATGAGGTGTGCCGTGCTTTCGCAAAACATGCGTTTCTTCCTTTCTTGCACCATCCTGAGAAAACTGGGAGTAGGAAGGTCGGACCACAAATGGGGCTGCTCACAAAAATGAGTGAGAAAGACAACACGGTGTGATCAACTGACCGAGAATGGAATACGACAAGCTAATCAATCACAAACGAAGAGGCAACTATAAAGGCTACACACAACAGCCGTAATTGGTCTACACTGTTCATCTTTGGAAACGCATGCGCTTATGCTGCTACTTCGCTTATCAAAAGTGGTACTACGTAGCTTGTGTGCGCTTCCACAGGCAGTTTTAAGAACCTTTTTATGCTGAGGGCGAAGAACACTATTTCATACATTTTAAGCCAAAGACGTCAGATAAAAATTGGGAGGTAGTCGAAAAAGGCCTGAAGAACCGTAGCTGATGTTTATGCTATGAAGACAGGAATTTAGCAATGACACAGTGAAAAAAAGAACTACCACCCTACGCAAAATGTCTGAAAAAAAGCCCAGTAAAGTGGGCGGAAGCTTAAAAAAATTAATAGTATGTGAAGGGCGTAATTTCGAAAAATAAGAACGAAACATTGGCCAAGCCTCACCCAAGTTTTCATACATACAGTACTGCGATTAGACACATTTCCAGTACTGCGGATGACTTAAAATGGAATCTGCATATAGAAATTTTATCAAAAAAAAAAAAAATCTTGAATTATAGGAATAATTAGTCACGGAGTGTGTAAACTGTGAACTAAAATCGGACCGCTCTCAACCCGGTATGTAAATTGCGATTTAAGAGCCAATGATCCCCATGTGTAAATTGCGAACCAACTTTTCTACGCCCATTCTGACGATATCAAAAAATAAACCAGTATGAAAAAATAATGATTAAAACAATGTAAAACAATTTAAAGCAATGTGTTCACGAATACAACAAAACTAGTTTGTCATCCTTGCGCAGGGGCCAGGTTAATTTTCTCTGTGATGTTCCATATTTAGTATATGTACAATGTACATTTGTACGTAATTCATTTTATTCACGAAAACAACAAAACTAGTTTGTCATCCTTGCGCGGGCAGGGACCATGTTAATTTTTTTTTCTGTGATGTTCCATATTTAGTATATGTACATTTGTACTTAATTTATTGTATTCACGAAAATATCTTTATTTTGCAGTAAGTGTAGGCGTCTACGATTAACAAATCTTTTCCTTTTTCAGAGGTCGAGAGCGTCACTTCCATCGTAAAACTTGTCGAACAACAAAAGATATATCCAAAGCAAAGCAATCCAAAAAGACGAGCTAGCTTAGGTAATTCCAGCAGATGTTCAGAGAAGTCGGTTCGGAATTTACATATAGCGGTCATGGGTCTTGGTTCGCAATTTAAATATAGACATTTACTGACGGTCTGATTTTGGTTCGCAATTTACATACCACCAATTAGTCATACACTAACAAACTGGTCTGTTAAAACGCTAAAACTATATTACACTTTAATACATCCACATCTTGATTATTGTTTACTATCCTAGGGCCAAACAACGCTTACTAACATCAATCAATTACAAATTCTTCTAAATAAATACATTCGATTAATCGATCTTAAACATCACTAAAATGGTAACAATTTACTAGGACAAAATACGTTTAGATATTCCAGAATCAACCCGAAAAAATATATCCTAACAATTAAGCAAACGTTTAACTTAAGCAAAATTATGTATACACGAATTAAAATGAACCTTGGACAGGAGCCCATAAAAACTAATACCGCTACGTACCGATATAATATTCGAAATCAAGCTCTGCTGAGACTTACTATACCTAGAACGCAAACTACTAAACAAAGTCTCAATTACTCTGGTCCAGAGTTTTGGAATTCATTGTTTGCAGAATTAACATCTACCGTATTAATAAATTTAATTTGTTTAAACAAACAATTAAAACACTACTTACTTAGTGACTAATAAAAAATAATACAGGATGGGTGATGGGTTGAAAGAGGATTATCGAGTGGAGGAGGCGGGATAATTCGAGACAAGACAGGAATCCGGTGAATGACCAGAGGAGAGGGAATCTTTAACAATGGGGATTGGATATGGGGGGACAAGTCAGCTTCTCATTACCTTAACATTTTATTTTCCTTAAGGCTGTCTTTGAACGAGTGTAACGGAAATTCTGTCTTATATCTGTAACGCAAATTCTTTTGTACACATTTTCTCGAAGACTATTACTTTGTAGAGTTTGAAATTTTGAGCACAAATAGAAACGACCCATAACTAATACGTGTGGCAGTTATTTTTCCGAAAATTTGTTAGAATTTTTTTAAAAATTCAATTTATCTGACTCGAAAGTATTCCAAATTGGCGCTAGATGGCGCCAGAAGTTAGCTTGGCAGTGTTTCTGTGTGGAAGAAACGAAATCTCTCATTTCTGTCTGATTATTTTAATCATCTAGGCCAAATAGAAATCAAAGAATGGGCACTGAAGTGAGATTGGAATCTTGTCTTCTACAGATCATCTTAAATTCTACTGTACGTTCATTTTTTTGAAGAGAAAATGTGTACATTACCAGAAAACACTTCAATTTGAGACAGAAACTATGCTTACCTACTAAGCTCCACCCCCCAAACAATATCATTGGTTAAAACGTAACAGCCCGTATTTTGTCTTTTCATTGTGAAGCCAATGAGAGGCCGCTGCCATTGTGAATATGGATAGGTCTTCTAGTCATTCGCTAACGCCAACTTCTGGAACAATCCCTCAAGACGTAAAAGCCACGCCCAAGGAGATATTTTGTGCCATCTATCGCAGAAGATGATGTTTAACACTCATTCAAAGACAGCCTTAATATACTGTCTCTAGAATATAACATTATAGATATATCTAATTTAGTTAACATGTTGTATTTTAGATGCTACTCTTTTTTCTTCTATCTTGACCTTGCTGCTTCTATTAAGCGAATGCTCTTGGCTTGACTTCTACCTAGGGAGATCGAGGTTAAGTCAGGCCTCTGCGAGGCCTTTTCGTTGACTTTCTGAGCTGTTATTTTTTGGCTTATATGCAACTGTTTCGAATTAATACTTTATTATGTAACAGCAATTATCAATAAATGAATTGAATTTCCACGCTCCGTTCGTAGAAGATACCCCCGTGCTGCCATATTTTCAAATCCGGGAAGCGCAGAGAATAAACATTCAAAACTAACTGCACAGACTCTTGGAACTTAACATTTTTTCTCTATATTTTAACCTGGAGGAGGAAAACCACTGACACGAAGCAAATTTCTGCACGAGGTACTTCAAAAACAACGAAAATTGGGGCTATCAGTTTCGGAAAACATATGCAAAAGTTAAGCAGGAATCAAGTTTCGCTCATACATAAAATAATTACGTGCAAGTCGCCGCCGTCATGGGAAATTAAATCAGGAGAAGAAAGTTTCTGGTTATAAAGAGAACACTGAATAAGAACTTCTCACCGACCGGAAATACTTTAATTTGACCTTGAGGAACAAAACGGCTTTAATCAGACTCAATATTTCCATAATGAGATTCTACCACAACTAAGAACTAACAAATGCCAGACAATTCTTAGAACTTACTTTGGTGAAAAAAAAAAGTTCGTTACCCTCTTGGGTTTCAGATTCCATTGTAGGAAACCTGACAAGCAACGCTGCTAATTAAAAAATTACTCCACTGACATACACCAAAACCTATGGATGTCCCAGAGATCTGGTCTATAGCGTGAGGAGGGGGTTGAGGATGGAGGGTGGGGATATAACGAGATTTTCATATTCACGATTTCCCTGGAAATAAATTGCGCACTGCGGCACATTTATTACGAAAAAGAAAGCACGTCACACTTTCCCCTTTAACAACTTGTCATTTTGGTGATCAGCGTGGGTTTTCTTTATTACTTGATTCCTGCTTAACTTTTTCATATGTTTTAATATGAGCGAAACTTCATTCCTGCTTAATTTTTGCATATGTTTTATGGCATATGAAACATATGTTGCATATTATTCTATGGCATGCTGAAATGTATTATACACATTTGAATTTATGAGAATTCAGTCATAATGGAAACCAAAACTAAGTTACTAAGGCGGCAGAGACTAAACTGTATGAGGATTGATTTAACGTAATACAGCTTGGAACTTAGGACTGACTAACTTGTGAGAGGGAGCGGTAAACTGGAAAAACTTCGTGCAACGCAATAGAAAAAGCATCTATAAGTTTATAGCCCTGTTCTAACCCACATGCCATACATAGCGTTTATCTATAAATTAACCTTCCTTGAGTTCATTATACACTGAAGAGCAATTGAATTAGAGACAGCTGTCGTTATGCAAATACGGTGCTGTGGGCGGCCATGTAAACGGAAACGACATGACGTATGCAGTGATCCGACAATATAAGGAGTGATGCGACGGGAATCAGTAAGAGTCGGACACAGTATGGGTAAGACGAAGGATCTAAGCGCATTTGATCGTGGGCAAATTGTCGGGGCCCGACGAATGGGTCACTCCATCTCGGAAGTCCTGCAGGCACTGGGATTTTCACGAGCCACTGTGTCACGGGTGCACCGTGAGTACATCGAATTCGGTAAAACCATCCCTGCAAAGGCCAACTGCCATGGACAACAGCGTGTGGATGAGTGGGGTCATCGTCGGCTAGCTCGCATTGTAACAGCGAATAGACGGGCCACAGTGCAAGAAATCAATTGACAATTTGCACAAAAACGTGTAAGCAGCCACACCATCTAGAACCAACTCCTCGCTATGGGGTACAAAAGCCATCGTCCCAAGAGGGTACCTACCGCTGCTGACCGCACATCACAGGGTGCAAAGATTAGCATGGGCGCGGGAACATCGCCACTGGACCCTAGATGTGTGGAAAAATGTTGCCTGGACTGATGAGCCGCAATTCACGTTGGTACATGCGGATGGCAGGATGCGAGTACGGCGCAACCCACATGAAGCGATGGATCCTTCTTGCCAGCAGGGTACTCTTTAATCGAGTGGGGGTGGCGTTCTCGTCTGGGGACTGTTTACGTGGACTGAAATCACGAATCTGGTAAGTGTGACATCGTCCCTCACAGGTCAACGTTACCCGGATATTCTGGACGACCATTTGCCCCCGTTTGTGAGTCTGCCAAGTAGCAGACAAAAAAAAACCAGTAGCAGACTGCTTTACAAAAAAAGTAGCTCAATCTGCAACACTGCGATTGAGTTGGGCACGCATGCATGTTAGCTCGAGTGAATGTAAATGGAGGTCTGTCCTCTTCACTCACGAATCGAGATACGGTTTAGAGCGATTCCAGATGTTGTTTGATCTCAAGGGAGCCAGGACCCAGCTATTATCCCAGTAACAACCGTGAAACAGATAGTCATGGTGGAGATTGTGTGTGTGTTTGGGCTGGCATCTCTTTCTGTGGTCGAACAAATCTCTTATGTCCTGCCACGTGGTAACCTGACTGCACAGAGATATAGAGATGATATCCTGCATCCATATGTACGTCCTTATGCGGATGCAATAGGCGGAACGTTTCTCCTACAGAGCGATAAAGCAAAACCAAACAGAGCGCGAAGCCCCAATATCTTGAGGAGGAAACTAGTGTCTGTACTGAATGGCCAGCTCAATCTCCGGACCTAAATCCCATTGAGCATGTTCGAGGTGCTCTGCGGAGACCTCTTTTCTCTCTTTGGGGGGGGGGGTCCACATGAACATGAAGCCCTAATATTCTTATCTGATGATAAAAATATAAACAGGAGCAAAACATATGCTTTATTTTTTCCTTATTCACGTAAAGAAAATTTGCACAAATGTTCAAACAAGGGCCGGGCCTTAAAAAAGGAGCCCGTGCTCGTCTGTAATATAAATGTGTATGCTCATATTTTTACACAATGAGGTTTTTCAACCCCGAACAGATTTCGTGAGGATTTCCGTCGGTTCGAGCTCCTAGTTATAAGCTGGTTGTATACTGTACATACGAAAGCCCAGAAGTACGGAAGGCGGAAATGAACAGCATGGGATTTTTACTGTAAGGGTAATGGCGCTAACGTAGAAAACGGTAACCTTAAACGCGACGTACAAACGCCAACAGATCGCACTCTCAAATGATCATCTCTCAAAATAAACCCAATTTTTTTATTTTCCGAAAAAGGAATTCACAGCAGCAGTTCACCCGACATTTTTGTTTTGTGGGAAAACTTTTTCGACGGAATACTCGTTCAAAAATGTGTTAAATTGAAGCCATTGTTCTAAGAAAACGACTTCGATTATACAAAAATGTGTTAAATCGAACATTCTAAGAAAACGATTTCGATCTACACTGAAAGTAATTGCACTCGTCGATACTGCACACCCTTTGCAACTGTTTACCATTAATGAAAATATATAATTGAAGCTCAGAAGAATGACTGTCGGTAATGAATGATTCATCGCATGGCAACACCTCACAAAATGCAGCTGCTATTTCTGCTAATAGAACTGTCATGTACGCACGACAGGTAACAAGCGAAGGTCTGTCAGTTTTCATAACGAGCCCGACTACAAGCCGTCCGTACTGTTTTCCGAACAATAACGTGTCAACCCTCGAAAGGATGCTTTCACATTTCTTTATTAAGCATCTTTTATTTCTGTTTTTCTTTTTTATATATATCATTTAATGCTTCTTGATTTTCAGTAAATCAAGTTGCAGTAAAAATTGGCAAAAATTTATCACCGCTTCCATAAAAAATCATTAATTTTTCAGAGTCAACGAGTATTTACAGTGAAACTGTTATAACGAGACCCAAAGGACCGAAAAATACTGCTCGTCATAATCGTTTCTCATTTTAACCATTATTATAACTATATGGTACTTTTGCTGTAAAAATTACTTTTAACACACATGGGCGCAAAATTTTTTTACTTAGTTTAAAAATATTAAAATAACTCAGCCTATGATTTCACGATCAACAATTTACGCATGTATTCGATATTTGTGTATTTTATGCACCATATAATTAAATCACAAGAAAAATATGTGAGTACGTAATTTAATTATTAAAAAAAGTCTTCATGGAACCAACGCATTACTTGTAGTATTAACATCTTTTGTTTTAAAGAAGTCTTCAGATGCAGTATGGTTCATATGTTTTGAAGAGTGAAATTTATTATGAATGAGATAAAACCGAAATTCTAGATCGATGGCATTGGTTTTATAAAACAGTTTGTGCGTCTGCGCTCTACTGTATTATTTTTATTAGTCACTAAGTAAGTAGTGTTTTAATTGTTTGTTTAAACAAATTAAATTTATTAATACGGTAGATGTTAATTCTACAAACAATGAATTCCAAAACTCTGGACCAGAGTAATTGAGACTTTGTTTAGTAGTTTGCGTTCTAGGTATAGTAAGTCTCAGCAGAGCTTGATTTCGAATATTATATCGGTACGTAGCGGTATTAGTTTTTATGGGCTCCTGTCCAAGGTTCATTTTAATTCGTGTATACGTAATTTTGCTTAAGTTAAACGGTTGCTTAATTGTTAGGATATTATATTTTTTCGGGTTGACTCTGGAATATCTAAACGTATTTTGTCCTAGTAAATTGTTACCATTTTAGTGATGTTTAAGATCGATTAATCAATGTATTTATTTTGGAGAATTTGTAATTGATTGATGTTAGTAAGCGTTGTTTGGCCCTAGGATAGTAAACAATAATCAAGATGTGGATGTATTAAAGTGTAATATAGTTTTAGCGTTTTAACAGACCAGTTTGTTAGTGTATGACTAATTGGTGGTATGTAAATTGCGAACCAAAATCAGACCGTCAGTAAAAGTCTATATTTAAATTGCGAACCAAGACCCATGACCGCTATATGTAAATTCCGAACCTACTACACTGAAGAGCAATTGTATTAGAGATACCAGTCTAGTAACGTGTAGCACCACTTTTCGCCCGGATGACGGCGGCGATTCGTCTCGGCACGGACTTAACGAGACACCGGAAGCGTTGGGAAGCCATACGGATCCACGACCCCTGAACAAGCTCCCACAGTTCACGAAGATTTGATGGAGGGGGTCAGAGCCTCGAACATCATTCTCGATGGCATCCTAGATGAGCTCGATGGGATTAAGGTCAGGTGACCTAGCTGGCCAAGGAAGCGAGGTCACGTCAGTGGAGTGTTCATCCAACCATTCGGATACAATTCGGGAGCGATGGCACTGTCTTGTTGCAGGATGAGGTCCCCAGTGGGATGTTGAAGACGCACAAACGGGAGCAAATGGTTGTCCAGGATATCCCGGTAACGTTGACCTGTGAGGAACGATGTCACACGTACCAGGGGGTCCCATTTCAGTCCACGTAATCAGTCCCCAGACGAAAATGCCACCCCCACCAGCTTGAAGAGTACCCTGCTGGCAAGAAGGATCCATCGCTTCGCGCCGTACTCGTATCCTGCCATCCGCATTTACCAACGTGAATCTTGACTCATCAGTCCAGGCAACATTTTCCCACATGTCTAGGGTCCAGTGGCGATGTTCCTGCACCCATGCTAATCTTTGCACCCTGTGATGTGCGGTCAGCAGCGGTACACCCTTGTGGGACGACGGCTTCTGTACCCCATAGCGAGGAGATGGTTCTGGATGGTGTGGCTAGTTACACTTCTTTGTGCACCAGCGTTAAATTACCGAGTGATTTCTTTCACTGTGGCCCGTCTATTCGCTGTTACAATGTAAGCTAGCCGACGATGACCCCGCTCATCCACACGCTGTTGTCCACGGCAGTTGGCCCTTGCGGGGATGGTTTTACCGGATTCGATGTACTCACGGTGCACCCGTGATATAGTGGCTCGTGAAAATCCCAGTGCCTGCAGGACTTCCGAGATGGAGTGACCCATTCGTCGGGCCCCGACAATTTGCCCACGATCAAATGCGCTTAGATCCTTCGTCTTACCCATACTGCGTCCGACTCTTACTGATTCCCGTCGCATCACTCCTTATATTGTCGGATCGCTGCATACGTCATGTCGTTTTCGTTTACAGAGGCGCAAACCGCGCCACATTTGCATAACGCCAGCTGTCTCTAATTCAATTGCTCTTCAGTGTATGACACACACCCACGCGATAAATGTTTAAATGGTATCGTCCGCAAACGACGTGTACATAGAGGCAGATATCTTCGCAAGCTCAAGTAGTAGCATTTCACAGTTCAGATGGCAGTAGTTTTTCAGACTCCACATGAGGCACACTTTTATATTGTATTTCGCTGGGGTGGCTTCGCATTTCAGAAGACAAGGATTAAGGCCATTTCGAACGTGATATCATAGTCGGCGCTCGGGAGATGGGACCTTCCATCTAAGAAATTACCGCGAAATTCGGATTTACACGGTCAACAGTTTCAAGGGTGCGGACTACACAAACTCCGGGGGAAAAGCCAGAGTTCGAGACCGGTGTGACCTTAGAGAAGCACTGGACGATCGTTGGCAGCGGCGCCTGGCACGCATCGTAGCATCCGCCCAGCATGCAACATTGCCACAAATCACAGCGCGATTCAATGCTGGAGGCAGTAGTAGAATCAGCGTTCGGACAGAACAACGTTAACCGAGTCCTATGGGGTTTGGGAGCCATTCCGGTGCCATTGATAACCCGACGACACAAGATTGTGAGCGCCTCACCTGGACTCTGGTACAACTCCATTGGATGCAAGACTACTGGAAACGTGTTGCTTGGTACAACGAATCGCGGTAGAAACTGTTTCGGGCAGATGGCAGACTCCGGGTGTAGCGAGAACCCGACGAGGCGATCCCGCATGCCTACAACGGACAGTGGAGGCCGGCGGTGGCTCTGTCATGATGTGGGGTGTTTTCAGCTGGCACGCATTATGACCTCTCATACCTTTACAGACCGCTCTGACCAGTGGAGGCTACGTAACCATCCTTGGGGATCATTCACACCCGTTCGTGTCATGCAACCACTCCGACGGATGCGACGTCTTTCAACACAACAATGCGCCACCGCACACTCGCTAGATTATGACTGGTGGAACATTCCACTGAGTTTGGCATCCTGACTTGGCCCACTCGTTCGACAGCTTTAAACACCATCGAACACATTTGGGATGCCGTTCAACGTGCCGTCAATGCCAGGAATCCTCCACAGGCGATTATTACGGAATTGTGGCATGCTCTTCAGGAAGCATGGTGTGTGCACTGTCTTCAGAATACTACACAGAGGTCGTGGAGTCCATACTCCGTCGCATTGTGCCGTTATACGATCGCGAGAACCAACGTTTTTTTTGGGGTTTTTTTTTAACTTCAGTGTACATTAACTACACACACTCACCATTCTCTTCTTCACTGTCATCTTGAAAGCCTCGTTTCTTCTAACACCTTTCAGAGTATCCTCATCTGTCGGCAATCACGAGGTTGTTGTCCAGACTCGAAATCGTCTGCACAAGTTACGTTTCTTCAATCACAGTGATAATAGAATATTGTCATCCTGCCTTGTTGAAACAGTTTTCGATGGTCTAATATAACTTTGTCCCGTGAATCACTCATGAATCAGTTGGCATTAAGAACTGAATTTTTAATTTATCCTTTCCTTTCCATGGATCCAATATTAAAAATTTCCTAACACGGCATTTAAATCTGCCAATAACATCTTGATACATAGGTTGGAGGACAAAAGTTGAGTTCGGTTGTAAAGATACAAGTTTGATATCGATTAGGTTGAGAAGAATGGTATGTGATGAGCAATTCTAAAATCAACAGAACTTTCCTACCCCATTCCATAACCAATTGGTCTCAGGTTATATGGCTACAGATACTGGCGGAAAGTGAAAAAAGAACACCAAGAAGGAGACGTCTGATACCAACGAAATTTATACAGCATAATAACGGAATACAGAGGATAACGTGATCAAAACATTATGGCAAAATACAGCTGTATTTGCTGGTAAACTGAAAAATAGCATTTCCATGTAACATGGTTAGTACGAGGTTGAACCGCCATGAACTGCGTCACACTGTGCAATTCTGGCATGGAGTCTGTCGTACAGATGTTGAATGTAAATATGGGGTATTGAGTTCCAAACATCCTCAACCTGGACGCGTAAATCGGGGATGGTCGTGGCTGGCCGTGGAGACCGGATAAGTCGTTGTCCCATAAAATCCCACACGTGCTCAATGGCGGACAAATCCGGTGAACGTGCAGGCCATGGAAGTTGTGTCTCACACCCTGAAGTGCATGTTGCGTTGCACGTGCCGTGTATGGGCGTGCGTTATCTTACTGGAAAACACCACAATGGACCTACCTTAGAAATGGCACAACAACGGGTTGAATGATGTTGTTGATGTAGGAGGTGCTGTTTAACGTACCCGGTACAAACACTAGTTGTGTACGGGTGTGATAGCTGATCGCTCCCCACACCAGGAGACCAGGTGTAGGCCCTGTGTATCGCTGGCGGATGCAAGAAGGGTGGAGACGCTCCCCTGTGCGTCTGCGAACACGCATACGGCTATCGGAGGCTCCCGAGCAGAATCTGCTTTCATCGCTGAACACGACAGATCGCCATTGCGTTCTCCAGTGCAGACGTTGGCGACACCACTGCAGCCGTTCCTGACGGTGGGCTGGAGTCAGAGGTACACATGCCAGAGGCACACGTGCAGGTAGTCCTGCATCCAGTAGACGGTTGCGGATTGTTCGCACAGTCATCTCAGGTGCAACGGCAGCTCGGATTTGCGTCGCAGTGGATGTTCTGCTTGAAAACGCCTCTCTTCTTATGCGTCGATCGGTCCGCTCATCAGTCCGTCTGTGACTCCCGGTTCCACGTCTTCTCGTGGGGGAATGTTCCTTGGACCATCTACACCATCATCGTACCACCACCGATACTTCCCGTCCAATTCGTTCCGCAATACGACGACCACCCGGCCTCGCGGAGTCCGACTAGATGACCTCGCTCAAAGTTCGATAACTGCTGAAATCGTACACGTCTTCCATGTCCAGGCATTGGAGCTTCTTCAGGGTCTTCGCATGTGTCCGTACGCCGACGACTGATTGCATTCACTTCGCCGTACTCCTTAAATACCACTGACGATAATTTGCATATTATGCCGTACTGTGGCGTAAGCGCTCACCGGTTGGTACCGAAATTAACATCACACCTACGTAAACTCGACCCCATTAACATATGTAAATTTCATGATCGTCCGCCAATTCCTTCTTGGTCTTCTTTTTTCACTTTCCGCCAGTGTATATTTGTAAGTCAACGGCACAATGATCGGCAAGGCTAGTCTGCTCTGTGTTTAATACACGAGCATTTGTCACTGTTCGATGGCAAAAACGGCAGAGCAAAATTCAACTGCGTAGTTCATGTTTAACAGCTGAGAACCACCACCAGTCACTTCACAAGGCCAACATCTGATGTGTCATCGTTCACTGAAACAATGCTAAGTGAAAAATGCCTCATGAACAAAGGCCCCCACGATTTCAGTTTTTTTTTTCTTGAGAGAGCTATCTTATAACTTCGTTCAACTTGTGATATTCATCCACATGTACTGAAACAGCTGATTTCACCTGGGAATTCGAGGGATAGTTTAGCTTCATCACTGTTTTGCAATCGCAGATCAACTTCCAAATTTATTTCTCTGTCACGGCAAGCAACTGCTAGGCATAGAATTTTTTTTCTTAAGTTCACTAAGCCAAATGACGTCACCCTTTTGTCTTCCTGTTAGCCTGCCATGGGTGGCGACGGAAACTGTTGTTTGGCAAGTTATGATCACGGCGTTAAGTTTACTCGCAAATCATGAACGCATCCCAAATTGTGATAACGCGTGCGCACGTGACCACATAAATAACTACTTGACAGTCATTTATACGGTGACGCATACTCAATTTTGTTTAACACAGTTTCTCACTCTCTTTTGAGCCCGAGAATTCTCGATCTACCTATCTTCAAATATACACTGGCGGGAAGTGAAAAAAGAACACCAAGAAGGAATTGGCGGACGATCATGAAATTTACATATGTTAATGGGGTCGAGTTTACGTAGGTGTGGTGCTAATTTCGGAACCAACCGGTGAGCGCTTACGCCACAGCACGGCATAATATGCAAATTATCGTCGGTGGTATTTAAGGAGTACGGCGAAGTGAATGTAATCAGTCGTCGGCGTACGGACACGTGCGAAGATCCTGAAAAAGCTGCAATGCCTGGACATGGAAGACGTGTACGATTTCAGCAGTTATCGGACTTTGAGCGAGGTCGTCTAGTCGGACTCCGCGAGGCCAGGTGGTCGTATCGCGGAGCGAATTGGACGTGAAGTATCGGTGGTGGTACGATGGTGGCGTAGATGGTCCGAGGAACATTCCCACACGAGAAGACGTGGAACCGGGAGTCACAGGCGGACTGATGAGCGGACCGATCGACGCATAAGAAGAGCGGCGTTGTCAAGCAGAGCATCCACTGCGACGCAAATCCGAGCTGCCGTTGCACCTGAGGTGACTGTGCGACCAATCCGCAACCGTCTACTGGGTGCAGGACTCCGTGCACGTGTGCCTCTGGCATGTGTACCTCTGACTCCAGCCCACCGTCAGGAACGGCAGCAGCGGTGTCGCCAACGTCTGCACTGGAGAACGCAATGGCGATCTGTCGTGTTCAGCGATGAAAGCAGATTCTGCTTGGGAGCCTCCGATGGCCGTATGCGTGTTTGCAGACGCACAGGGGAGCGTCTCCACCCTTCTTGCATCCGCCAGCGACACACAGGGCTTACACTTGGTCTCCTGGTGTGGGAAGCGATCAGCTATCACTCCTGTACACAACTAGTGTTTGTACCTGGTCCGTTAAACAGCACCTCCTACATCAACAACATCATTCAGCCCGTTGTTGTGCCATTTGTAAGGTCGGTCCATCGTGGTGTTTTCCAGCAAGATAACGCACGCCCACACACGGCACGTGCAACGCTATATGCACTTCAGGGTGCGAGACAACTTCCATGGCCTGCACGTTCACCGGATTTGTCCCCCATTGAGCACGTGTGGGATTTTATGGGACAACGACTTATCCGGCCTTTCCAGGCAGCCACGATCATCACCGAACTACGCGTCCAGGTTGAGGATGCTTGGAACTCAATACCCCAAACTTACATCGAACATCTGTACGACAGACTCCATGCCAGAATTTCAAAGTGTGACGCAGTTCATAGCGGTTCAACCTCGTACTAACCATGTTACATGGAAATGTTATTTTTCAGTTTACGAGCAAATACAGCTGTATTTTGCCATAATGTTTTGATCACGTTATCCTCTGTATTCCGTTATTATGATGTATAAATTTCGTTGGTATCAGACGTCTCCTTCTTGGTGTTTTTTTTTTTTTTCACTTTCCGCCAGTGTATTTCGTGAATAACTATAAAACACTTTCAAGACGGTGAGACCTATGGCGTCACGTCTTTTCCCGTTTTCCAGGGCTCGGTTGAGCTTGCATGCTGGCAACTAAACCTGTTAGGGAACTAGTAATCAGCAGATGTTATCAAAATTATTGAAGTGTGTGCTTCAAAATTTTGAATCTTCGATTAGCGATCTGTCATTGGAAGACAGTCACGGGAAAGTAATCATAGGCAAAGGCAGCGACGTGAGTGTGTTTGACTGTAACCGGAGAGAAAGAGAGAGCAGCTGGGAGGAAGACCGGCTGTTTAATCAACGTAACTGCTGAGATTTCCAACATCATACAGCCGCAAGTGTATATAAAAACTACGTAAAACACGGCCAAAACTTCTAACCAACGAGAGAAATGTAGTCGTAAACGTGCATTTGACTCTCGAGGTGAGCGCATACCGTCCAACATCATTACAAGAAGTCGCACGGCTACAGTGGAGTAGATAACGTCGGAATTTAATGACGGCGGGTCCACAGGCTAAACCACGAAGACTACCCATCGTACAGTGGACAAAATTGGAAATGACAGTGGACGTCCACATCGTGTCCCCTTGTTGACTGCAAGGCACCGGAAGTCCACATTGTGTCCCCTTGTTGACTGCAAGGCACCGGAAGTCCACATCGTGTCCCCTTTGTTGACTGCAAGGAACCTGCAGTTTGCAAAGGACTGTTGCATCAGGGGAGCACAGGGACTGTAAACACGTTATCTCGTTTGGTGAATCACGGTTTGAACTCTTATCAAGCCGATGGGAGAGTGCGTGTGTGGCCTAAACCCCAAGAAGTGATGGTCCCAGTTTGCTAAGTTAAGGTCATACAGGCAGGAAGAGACTGGTTAACAGTTTGGGATGGGTTTACATGGTTTTTCTTGGGCCCCTCGCACCAGTAGAGACCTCGGTAACCGGCACAAGGTATGTGAGCATCCAAGCCAACCATCTACACCCGTTGGCAACGATTCTCTTTTCACTCGATCTATCAACAGGACAACCCACCCCGCATACTTCCCGAGTAGCGAAAAGTTGGCTCCAGGAGCAATAAAGTGTACCTATCACACTGTGGAGTGGCCTCCTCCATCACCGGATCTAAACCCTACCGCGGATTTGTGGGGCGAACCGCAAAGATATGTTCAAGATCGCCAACGGCAACTGCGGAAGCTGAATATGACAGACGATCCCTCGTTTCTTGAGCAGCAATACCAACCTCTGTGTTTTCAACACCTCATTGAGTCCTCACCAAGACATCTGTCTGCTGTTTGGTGGCCGAAAAGTGAAGCAACGCGTTAGATTGGTGTATATAATTATTTGTTCAATCAGTTTATATGTTGTCCTGGTAAGTAAATGACGCCACCGGTTTTATGAGAAACACTGTACTGACAGAAGAAAGTTACGATTGGTATAAAGTGTGTATATCGTGGGGCAAACATTAATCACTAAAGAACACTCACAAAGAACTCGTCAACATTTTACAAGCATTGTATACACTGAAGCGCCAGAAAAACCGGTACACCATACTTCCTGCAGAGCGTTCCACAATTCGGGTGTATTCCAAGGTCACTGATTCCTCTGTTCGATAGCGCGTTGCATGGCATCCCAAATGCGTTCTATCACGTTCAGATCTGGGGACTTTGGTAGGAATGGCAACACCCCAAACTCAGATGAATGCTCCTCTAATCATAATGTGGCGTCCCGACACTTCTGTGGAGGAGCATTGTCTGTTGGAACAGGCCCAACCCATCAGCATGAATGCAGGACATGAACGGGTGTACCTCGTCAGAAAGGATGCGCACATAGCGTTAGCCGCGTCTACGTTTGTAGACGTACCAGGGGTCCCAGCGAAGTCCAGCTAAACACACCCCATACTATTACGGACCCCCCTCCCTCCCAGCCGGTACAGTTCTCTGTAGACAGGCGTGATCCATGGGGTTTGCGCCACACACGAATCTTTCCACCTGTCCGATATAGTTGGAAACGCGACTCGTCAGACCAGGCTACTTGTTTCCAGTCATCAAGTGTCCAGTGGCGGTGTTGCCGTGCCCAAGCGAGGCGCATAGCTCTGTGTCGTGCACCCATCAAGCGGACTCGAGTTGGGCGTCGGCTCCCAAAGCCCATATCGTGCAGGGTACGTTGCACAGTACGGACGCTGATGCTTGTTGAGGCTCCAGAATTTAATTCTGATGATACCTGCGAGAATGTTGCACACCTATCGCGTGAAAAGATTCTTGACAGCCGACGATGGTCACGTTCACCTAATGTCTTTTTACGGCCACACTGGTATCGTAGGTTGAAGGTGTTGCCAGAATTCTTGTAGTCACGGTATACCCTTGTAATGGTCGTCCGTGAAATTCCGAACTTCGTTTCTACCTTCGAAACACTATGGCCCATCTCACGTGCGCAAACTACGACACTGCGTTGAAAATCGCTTAAATCGTTACTACTTGTCATTCTCATGCCAAAAACAGCTCTGACAGCTGGCAAGGATGTCTACCACTTTATATACGCACTGGCGGACGCAACCGAGTACGCGCATAGATGACGTTGCTATGTATTTTGCATAAGCTCGTCTGTACCAGTTTTTCTGGCACTTAAGTGTACATTATCAAGTTTCAAAAAATAAGGGGGGGGTATAGTTGCCCGACTGCAGAGCTTTGAAACACCGAATTTACGACTAAGGGAATACAATGAAGACCTGTTTTTTGTTTGTTTGTATTTTTTGGTGGGAATTTAACGACCACCATGAGCAACTCAACGGGATATAAGCAGTCGCCCGTCCCTAATTTAGGGTCACTGGTTCCAGGTAAGGGAGAGAGTCCGTGCCGTAAGACAAACACAACATCCATGCCTCATTCGAACCCGAACCCCTTTCGAACGAATGATCAGAGGCCATCGCTTAGACCACTGCGCATCGGGACGGCAAAAAACCTGGTTTTACCGAGGGTAACTTTCGTTCAAAATACGAAACGGTCATTTACGAGAAGTTCCTGGAAATTATATGAATTTGAAACGAGGGTACCCTTAATTCTTTTCAGAGAAGGAGCAGATTACTACTATGGCTTCAAAAAGGTAAGATATCCACACGAAAAAAAAAAAGTTGTATATTAAACATTACTTTGTCAAACGACGTAACAAATTGCTTTCAAAGGTGTGCCATACCCACAAACTAAATAGTTTACGATTCAGGTAAAATAGTTGCGCAAACCAAGAGTTAAAAAATTTCATGTGAACACCCCCTCCTCTTTCCTCAATGTTGGGTTACATCTTTACAGAATATCACAAAATGCGACAATTCCACACCAGGAAATTCTGACAAATCTACTTAATTTCAGATATACAAGTAATTCTGTTGACCTCTTCTACATGCATTTCATTTCTTGACATTTTTGCTATACATTCAGCAGGTATTCTTGTTTACAAGACCTCACTCACAATTAATTAGATGCTGTCAGCACTTCGATCTCGTTAATTCCATTTGGGAACTCTTCACTCGATCGATCATCAAAAGATCGATATTTAAGAACATGACCGACGTTACCAAGTAGAAATGATTACAGTTAAACCCAAAATTAAAAGAAAACGCTTATTTGGGGATTACTGCTGCGATGGCAGTATTTGACCAAGTGCGCCAAAATAAAGTACAAAACATCTACGAAAGTGAGCTTGTACAGTGCGGACGCAGACCAATTGTTACCATGAGACTCTATGGAACTATGGAAGATTTACACCTCTGGGTCTCCAACTCTGTGTGTCTAACGTCGGCGCCATATCGTTCGGTCAGTAGAAATATTTAAGAAAGAGAAGACAATATTTTTGCGTAATAAATGATTTTTTACACTATATTGACAAAAGTCACCGGACACCTAGAAAAGAAACACAACATAGCATTTATTGACATACATTAGTACGATGTCGGTCCACCTTTGGCCTTTAATGCATGCACTAAGCTTTCGAGACATGCTTCCGACAAGGTTTTGGAACACAGCGATAGGTACGCGCTTCCATTCAGTACATAATGCTGCAACTAACTGTTGTTTAGTAGTAGGCCTTGGTTTCAAACTTCTTATGCGGCGCTCGAATTCATCCCATGTGTGCGCTATGGAATTAACATCAGGATTATGTGCTGGCCAGTCCACACACGATACGGAATTATCGTCAAACCACGCCGTAATAGTCCTTGCTTTATGGCTCGGTGCATTATCGTGCTGGTACCAACAAGGCTTGGTTCCATAATATTGCCCAGAATATCGAGGTAGACGTGCTGGTTAACAGGTTTGTCTACGAAAACTAATGGGCAGGGACCATACCACGAAAAACACCCCCGCACGAGTACACTGCCAGCTCCAAACTTGACCTTAGGAGCAATACACTGTGGTAAATAGCGTTCTCCCGGCTGCCGCCATACCCACACACGCCCTTCACCATAGGACCCGTTTCCATTTATCTACGGTCCATGAAAAATGTTTTTTACACCATGCTAAACGACGAGTAGCATTCAGAGTGCAGATGAAAGGCTTATAAGCAGCCGCACGACCACGGTACCCCATGGAATGAAGTTCTCTGCGAATGATACGTGTACATACAGAGGTTCCAGCATCTTTACTTACCTGTACACTGAGGTCTTGTGCAGTGCTCAGTCGATTAGCTGTAACGACTCTCCTGAGGCTTCGACGTCCTCGATCACTGATTTTGTTTAGTTTGCCGGTACGTTTTGCTGCTTCAGGCACGCCATGTGTCTTCAACTTATTCAGTACATCCAAAACAGCTGACTTGGGTATGTTTAAACGCCTCTTGGTTTCTCTTATGGACAACCCACTAATATAACACCCAAAAATCTTTCCTTTCTCAAAGTCAGTTTTCTCCCGCAGCGACATTTTCACTCAACCTCACAGTGCGATATGATCGCGACCAGCAGCAGGCTTGTGTTTATACCGTTTGCAGCAGTACCGCGCATCTTCACAACGCAGAGGATTCGTTCATTTGCTTTTGAAGGTGTGTCCGGTGACTTTTGTCAATAAAGCGTGTGTGTGTGTGTATTATGACCACCCACTCAGTACTTCGTTGGGCCACCTTTTGCCTTTAATACTGCGTCGATTCTTCGTGGCATGGACTCCACGAGATGTTGATAGGTAGTTTGTGGAATCTGAGACCATGCTTGATCAATAGCACTTTCCAGGGGTGTGAGCATGCAGGGTTGTGGATCCAACTGTCTGATGGGTCGTTCAACTTCATCCCACAAATTCTCAATGGGGTTGAGATCTGGATATTGTGGGGGCCACCTAAGCAAAGTAAACTCACCGGCATGTTCCTGAAACCAATCCTGTACAATACGAGCACCATGGCAGGACGCATTATCTTCTTGAAAGTAGCCATCACCACTGGGATAAACCATCCACATGACAGGATGCACTTGGTTCGCAACGATGTTTAGATACGATATGCCAGTCAGAAGTTGATCAACACGAATTAAAGGGCCCAAAGCATGCCAGGAAAACATTCCCCAAACCATAACGTTGCCCCCACCAGCTTGAAGGGTTGTAGCAATGCATTTGGGGTCCATGCTTTCGTGCTGTTTCCGCCAAATTCTCACTCGGCCATTGGCATGGTGCAACTGAAAACGTGATTCATCGGACCACATAATTTGTCTCCAATTATCGACTCGACTGTCCAATCCTTGTGCTCCTGTGCGAACTGGAGACGTTTTTATCTTGTTAACTGCAGACAGCAAAGGTGTTCGAACAGGCCTTCGGCTGCCATATCCCATCCGATGCAGTGTACGGCGAACAGTGCGTGCAGAGATCATTTGGGGGGATCCTTGATTAAGATGGTCTGTAATTTGCTGCATTGTTGCCCTTCTCTTGTCTGTTACCAGTCTGGACACTCCGTTCCGCCCGAGCAGTCACTAGTCGATGACGACCACACGTTGCACGTAGAGACCCAGTTTTTTGGCTGACAGTCCAGTCTTTAAACACTTTAACAACAGCTGCTCTGTAACATTTCACGAATGCGGCGGCTTCGGTGATACTCGCTCCACGGCTCCGAGCTACTACAATCATATCACGTTGAAAGTCCGTCAAATCTCATTTCTTACTTATTTTGTCACCCAAAAATCACTTCTGTCGCAAGCACTAAGCTTTCCCTTTTTATACTAGCCTCGCCCTCTGGCGGCAACAGCGTGCAACCATAGCTCATTTGCTTAAAACTGTCAGGTGGTCATAATAAAGTGGCCACTCAGTGTATATCGTGACCTGTTCCATCTCTGGCCGTGATCCATTGGTTCGTGTTCTTGAGGCAATATTCTGGCCCTATTAACTGAGGACGTGATTCATCGCACCGGGTGACCTGTTTTCAGTTGTCAAGGGTCCAGTTTTGGTGCTCTAAAGCGTGTGTGTGTATTAGTGAAAAACTTCCTACTTCAGACGAATATGTGTGTTTTTGACAGCGAGGAGTGGCACAGCCCATTTGCGGCAGTGCGCGGCTAGCTGTGAATGCTGAAATTCTCCTCTCTATACCTCAGACGTACTGCGCGGTTAATTGAAGCAATAGGGTTCGTCTGTTACCTCGCACAATCCTCTCTAGCAGTGGCGTATATTCGAGGCTAGCTGCGATGCGCATAGAATGTACAAATAAAAGTGAATTAAATGCACACAAGTAAAAGCCAATTATCAAAGGTATTAAGATATGTAGATGCCTTCGCTGCGAAAAAAAAAACATGTGCGGATTCGCTTCTTTTGACTAAGAGAATCAGTCTGGCGAGCGAAGACCAGCGGATCTCCTAGTGGCGGGATGATGTCATCGTAACGTAAACAGCTCTCTACCAGTCAGTCTTCGCTGTTCTGATCAGAAGACCTTCGATACAATCGCCAACTAGCGTTTCCATGACAACATGAAGCAGCGGGTGAAGGGGAATGCTTTGGCAACGGTTCGCTCAGAAAAGAGAAGACTTGGACTACATTAGTCACTCGTATGTTCCCGCGGGTAACAGTATGTGTTTCGCGAAAGTTGTTTCAGTTTTTGTGAAGTGTCAATGAATTAAAATCAGTGATATTGTATCTTAAATTCTTGGCTTTGTTGGATTCGAACTGTTTTGATAAATTTTGTGAAAGCTTCCTTGAACATCTACTGTCAGAACTTAAAGAACTCTATGCTTCAAATTTTGGTACAGCCCGATTGAAAATTGAACTAAAGGTGTTTGATTCTCTTGATGAATACAAAAAGAAATCAGTAAGAGACATTACTTGTTACATAAAGTTAAATAAATTGTTGGACATTGTGTTTTGTGAGGGTGTACAAATTAGCAGACGTAATATTAAAGTTTCCATCAACAACTGCAACTTCCGAAAGAAGTTTTCCTGCATTAATAAAAAGAACCAAGAAAATCTTAGAGCCCCACAAGGACATGTACATTTGACCAACTTGGCTGCTTTGTCAATAGAGAAAAACATTCTTTTCAAATATGAAAAAGTACTAGGAAGAATAGTTTTTATGAAAAAGTAACACTCAAGTCCACACAAAAGGAAAGAAGAATGAAGTTCACGTACAAATAAAGTATTCAGAAGAAGAATGGAGTTCATGAACAAACAAGTGCTCAAATCTTAATCCTTATAATTATTTGGTATTATTTTAGCAGTAGCATGTACCTAGAATTTAGAAAAAAAGTTACCTCTATTACTTAACAACTGAAAAATAAACATCGCAATTTAAAAAAAAAAAAAAAAACGTACTGTGGGGTGGGGTGGGGAGGGGGGGGTGAAATAGCCCAGGTCTAAGACCATAGATACGTCACTACTCTCTAGCAACCATTGCACTTGAATATTAACCAGACGTTTTCTTCCCACTGGAAGAACGCTCGCTGACAGCTTGTTTTGTTGTTTGTGCACTACTAATTGTTCACCCTCGATACAGTTGTTCTTGTCCCCGAAGATTTGTTGTTTCTGAGATTCTTACATCTGCCAGTCTAAGCGCCTACTATCATGCCTCTTTCAAAGTCACTAAAATCACGAGTCATTCCCACATTTGCCGCTATCTATATGCTTCGTACGAGGTTAATAGACTGTAAGGTTTGCTCATCCCGCCTTCCCCTCAGACGAATAATGGTGGCGTCACTGAGTGACATCAACGTCCTCACATGTGAATTGTAGATCCGAATTGTAGCTATGGAGGAAGATGTCTTGCCAACAATTATTATAACTCAAACACAGAACAAAAGCTTATGCAAAAGCACATTTACATTAAATAAAGGAGAAATTCACGGTCATGTGAATAATTTAGTAACAGAGATTACAAAAATACTTCTCGCTCAGTTTTGTTACGTAAAGGGCGGGAAAACAGTTATATTTTTAAATGTTGATTTAGTTACAAGGAAAATTTTTGCTGTTTTTATATAAATTTAGAAGGGAAAACGCACAGCAGGACATTGTCATATAATTTCTTAATGAGGAATACGAAAAAGCATATCGGCAACATTCCCCAAATTTTTTAAATTAAAAATTGAAAACATTATGCATTAAAACATCTGGTAGAATTTATTATTCCAGCTGGTTTACGAATAACAATTCCGACACGCTGCTGTAGAGCAGATACCAAGAAAAGTGGCGATTAGGTAGTCTTACACGATAGCGATTTGGACAGTGACGTCACAAAATCACCGGAAGTGCAGGATGAACATAACCTTGCCATCTACTAACCTTGTGCTTCGTACATGTCTGAATCCTTTGTGAGGTCAGTGAGTGTTGATAAAACTACCCCAGCATCACAGTTGCGTACGTAAGTGAAGATGACATGTATCCGACTGCTTTTGGGTGTTCGTTATTTGCACTTTCAGTGCAGTTACAGCAGAAGAACATTTAGAAAACACGCTTCTCATTAAAGAAGAGTGAAAAACTTCCAAATACCTGGAGACAATATAAACAGACAGACAAAGGTATCTCTCTTTCCACGTTTCCTTAATTAACACACAGCAACCGAAAAATTGTTATCCGGACACCACTGGGATCGTACCCCAGATCTTTCGATAACTAGCCGAGTGCGCTCACCTTACGCTACGGTGGCCAACATCCATTAAAGAAGAATCTTCATATAACTAAATACTCAGCTATTTCAAATCTGAAGCAGGGATGTCTTCGGGTCCTCACGTTTGCGGTGACATTTCCGCTCTTCAAAGCAACACATTTGCCACCGGCGAAAAACATGTGGTCGATAACTCTTTCAGCTGTAACAGATTTCGGATAAGAGTTAATATTCAAATCAATACAACCACCTGACTTATCCCATAAGAACATCAACTGAGTCCTGAACTGCCTTAATACTTCGCTGCTTTTTTTGAGGTGGCGCAAGAAACAAAACGGCGAGCTACAGCGATAAGCTTCGTTGGTGTAGTCCAAGTGGAAGAAAATATCTTACTCCAGAGCGAGAAGTGGGCTCGAATACCACCATCACCGGCAGAAATGGGAACTTATCTTCACTTTTTTTGGGGGGGGGGGGATTGAAGGTTTAACGATTACAGTGAGCAGCTTAATATGCTATAAGCAGTCGTCTGTCCCTAATTTAGGGTCACTGGTTCCAGGGAAGGGGGAGAGCCACTGCCGTAAGACAAATACAACATTCATGCCTCACCGGGATTCGACATCGGAACTTACGCGGACGAATGGTCATAAGCCAGCACTCAGATCACTGCGCCACCGGGGCGGGGCGGGCGGCTTTATTTTCACACTGGCGCCCGAACGTAAAAATGAACCTTCTGGCCGTGAGGTTATAATAAAGTGTGTGATGCTTCTTCCACATATCGTCTGGGATTAATGAAAAATTCCTCTTTCAGCACTTCGAAAAATGGGCAATGCTTCAAACATACATAATATATTGAATAAAAACATACGTATTATCCAGAATTCGTTCCTTTTTCTATAGTGAGCTCGAAGCATGGTTTGCAAACCTGCAAATTTTGTGTTCCCGCCTTCTAGGAGGGGGGGGGGGATATATGTGTCATACCACTTTGGTGGCACAAGAGTCAAAACGGCGAGTTGCAGAGATGAAAAAAAAGGCCGGTGTAGTTCAGTCGGGAGAATAACTGACTCCAGAGCGACGAGACGTGATTTCAAAGCAAAAAAGGGCATCATTTTCACACTTTAGAAAACTCTTTTCACCATAGACGTACGAACTCGATCTCTAAATACAGCTACACACTCACCTTTGCGATCAGACAAAGCACCCTGCAGTGCACATTTCCCCTAGGGTTAGATACAGGAGTTGGCACCTCGCTTTCTGGTAAGTACAGCCAAGGCCGTCTAGAAACGCAAGGCCATGACACTAGAGAAAAAGGAGATCCCTCCGTTTGTGACGTCATTCTCATGTTACACAGACTGATACGTTGGTGTCGTGTTTGACGTCACACACGACAGCGTTGGAAGCCAATCGGAAGCCTTGGTTTCCGCGTGACGTCACTATGACAGGAAACTCATCTCTCTAATGACACGGCCCCTTGTTTTCTAGACGGCCTTGGTACAGTCCTCTGCATACCCATTAGCAGGGGTCGCGCTGCCGATCGCCATCTTCGCAACTTGCGAAAAACAAATCGTTTTGGCGATGGGGGAAAAACTTTTGGAGATTACCTTCTCATAGTGTTAAAACACTTTGGCGAAAAACAAATTGAATTTGGCGACTAAATTGGCGAAAACTTTAGAAAAGCCAGCGCAACCCCTGCCCATTAGATTCTCGTCCACTGTAAAGTGGCTTGTAAAAGAAGCCGCGCGCGCGCACACACACACACAACCTCGTCTTCCGGTTTTTTGCACCTCCACCGCTGCATACGTAATCTTGCCTTGCGTGATACGTATCCACAAATCACATGAAGCCCGCTAAAATAAAATATTACCAAAAAAATTTGCGTTAACTGAAATTCGCGGTTGGCAAGGACTACTTTGTCCGTGTCAACAAACTAATCAGCTACGCGGGTATAGCCGCACTCATGGGCTGGCGCGATGCTTGAAGATCACGTGGTGGGATATTCAAATGCAGAGAATGGTGTTCGTAGAAATATGATCGTTACGGAAAAAACTGCGAATTCGATTTACTATGCTGGCACATTACCATGAATGCCGGAAATGTAATACTATGTTCGGTACCGCGTAACAGGCAAATATTATAACCACAAACCCCGCTGACAGAGACGCTTATTAGATATACCACATGCTGTCAAATGCTACAACTGTTTTTGCTGAGCAAGGTCTCGCATATTTGCGTATGTCTTCTCTAGGTTGACTTAAAACTGACTTAACGATTCTTCAGTAGACGCTCTGAATACTAACCAAGCGCCGGGAGAGTACCGCACATGGAAAACTACCTATCATTCTTGTTTGACAAAACTCTGTTATGGGTCATTCATTCCGTGTCAGCTCAACCAATGAATTTATTCGACTGTTACAGATTATCGTGAAGCATGTACTAGTTTGGTCTACTTCGAAAAATTAAGATTTCTACGACGAAAAGTTTCTAAGGAATGAAGTTACTCGTATTTGCTAAAAGTACAAAAAAAAAAAAAGTCTGGCTTCACTTTGGTTTGATAATTGGATAATAGCACGTGATTTTCGGGAAAACGTTAAATAAAAAATTGTTGGTTATTTCAAAATAAATTAAATCTATAACTGGTTTACCGTCTATGTAACGCAGTAAGCAACTCACCAGCTGTACGGAGATCCGCCCGTTCACTCAGCATAACATAAATAGGAACTACCTGATTCATCAAACTAAAAAAACTATTTATTCATTTAAAAACTTTAATGAAAATAAACAAACACCTGAATAGCTATAAAACTACATCTCCACACACACACATATATATATCTCTTATTATATTAACGCGCACACACTCTACAACGCCGGCATAATTCTTTTCCGTCAAGAAACTAACTGCACAATCGTACTTACTGACGTCAGCAGAACCGTATCTAGGCAACGCTCGCTAAAACAAATAAAGTAAAACAGTAAGCGCAGCGCCACCTGCAATTCAGCTAAACATGCTTTGAGGCTTCTAGTTCAAATGTCATGAAACTCCGACAGTCATAGTTTTTATTTTTTTTTTTTTTTTTTTTTTGGATTGGAGGTTTAACGACCACCGTGAGCAACTCAATGGGCTATAAGCAGTCGCCCGTCCCTAATTTAGGGTCACTGGTTCCAGGGAAGGGAGAGCGCCAGTGCCGTAAGACAAACACTACATCCATGCCTCACCGGGATTCGAACCCGGACCCCTTACGGACGAATGATCAGAGGCCAACGCCTTAGACCACTGCGCCACCGGGGCGGCCATAGTTTTTATAACAATTTCTAACAAACAACACAAAAAAATGTAGCTGATTTCAAGAAGGCGAGAGATTTTAGGATTAACATATGCTACAAGAATATATTACGTTTTAATGGAAGTTCGCTCCTTTTTTTCTATTTACACAAGAAACAATGAATAATTATCACTTACATTTGTCTTTTTTTTTTTTTTTTTTTGCAAGCTTTTTTTTTTTTGTGATTGGAGGTTTAACGACCACCGTGAGCAACTCAATGGGCTATAAGCAGTCGCCCGTCCCTAATTTAGGGTCACTGGTTCCAGGGAAGGGAGAGAGCCAGTGCCGTAAGACAAACACAACATCCATGCCTGACAGGGATTCGAACCCGGACCCCTTACGGACGAATGATCAGAGGCCAACGCCTTAGACCACTGCGCCACCGGGGCGGCATTGGAGGTTTAACGACCACCGTGAGCAACTCAATGGGCTATAAGTAGTCGCCCGTCCCTAATTTAGGGCCACTGGTTCCAGGGAAGGGAGAGAGCCAGTGCCTTGAGACAAACACAATATCCATGCCTCACCGGGATTCAAACCCGGACCCCTTTCGGACGAATGATCAGAGGCCATCGCTTTTGTCTTCATTGTCTATTCCAGAATCTAGTGCAGTACGACACTTTTAGCGGACTTGGTTGAAGGCAAATAGATGAAAAAAACGTTAATACTTAAGTTAATTCGTTCCAACCGGTTCAAAGGTTTAAACACAACTAATAGTTGTGTTTAAACCTTTGAACCAGCTGGAACGAATTAACTCTGGGTTTGCAAAATGGACTGAATAAATATATTCGTTGTCTAAATCAGCAAAACGTATCTCGGACGAGTGAACTGCGTATTTAGAAAGCGTTACTATATTTATTATCCAAAGTGGCTATTTAGGGGAAGACTGACCCCTAATCCTTTCTGACATTACCTGCTATAAAGATTATCTGACGCTTATACTTTCATATTGGAGTTCATCCTTTCTACCTTTTTGCCTGCTAAAAGGACTATGCGACGCACTTAAGATCCTTTCTACCTTTTTGCCTGCTAAAAGGGCTATGCGACGCACTTAAGAAAGGCGAGAGAAGATATTTGATTAACTTGTTTCTACCCAGTGGCATGATATCAAAGTCAGGGGAACTAGCCACTCTTCCATCATGCCTTGGGTCAAGGAGCAAATAAAGGACTAGAAGGAAGCTTTAATCACCCTTGCCAGGTTTATGATAAGTGCTCATGAGATGGAAGGGTGAAAATTGTTTTGCCGTAGATGTCATGAAACTCGGCCGCTATGTGAATATTTCTGTTTGAGAACAGCAGAAAATTTCGAGCCCAATTTGGTTCAGATACATCGGCCGCTTAAAGGGTTAAGTATCAACTTTTTGTTTTAACTGTCTTTTCTTACAGTGTTATCAAGCATTCAGAACAAGACACTTAATTGTAAGCTACATCACAAAAGCCACATCGACTGTTCAAGCAATGGGCTTTTACCTGCATCTTACTGACTGGACTATCTGCCAGGAGTTTCTAAAAACCGTAAGCTCTTGGGAGATATCTTAAGTAAGAAGAGGTAACGAGAAGTAACAATTTAAATATGAGCAAACAACTAAAACTGAAAGTTGAATTAGAGCATATAAGTCACAGGTACAAGAAAATTCGAAGTTCCTGAGCAGTATGGAACACCAATCTGGAAAGCAGTTCACATGTCTGGTAAAAATACAGTTAATTTAAAAGAAAAAAAAAAGGGAGTGTCATAATTTCGAAGTGGCCCTTGAGAATTTTATTTAGTCATATTATTTATATATACAATTTATTTATTTATTTATTTGTCTTGAAAACCTACTCGTGCTACTTATGAAACGAAAAGTCATTTCATAATATTTCAAAATTATCTTCCTAAATCAATTTGCAAGGGAGCTACGATATTGTTGGTGCATTTAAAACTGCAAAAACATAAAATGGCCACTGAGCATTTTTTGAACAAGTGAAATAAGCTAAAATTTAGCACGCGTTTACATTTTTCCTGTAGGCCTACCAATTTTTATACAAATACGAGATAAGGTTCCTTTTGCCTTTTATTCTTTTCCTCAATCTGACGTGGAACGACACTTATGACGATACAATTCCGGAATATGAACCTGTACAAACGAATCACCATCGATGATGGGAAACACATCGATGGTGATTCGTCTGTACAAACGAATCACCATCGATGATGGGCATTGGAAACAAGTAATCGAATCAAATACTCAACGGCGCAAGGTGCGATATACTTTAAGTGCACATTATTTCACGGTTTCCAAACACCTCGAAAATTTGCGATGGGAGGAGGGGCTCCCCCTCCTCCCATCGCAAATTTTATAAGAAAAAAACAACAACTTTTATCTCTTGTAATTTACACGAACACAACAAAGTCAACTATTTTCTGACATCGATTCTTTACAATAAAAGTGAACCATTTTGGGAGTGCGTCGTCAAGTGTGATGAAAGGTGGAGATTTTATTATAACTTGAAACGACCAAAAATCTATATGAGGCTCCCAAATGCAAACAGAATACCCAAGTCAGGAGGATTTTATTTGCTATCACTACAAAAGCCTGTGGACAGTGAAATAAAATCTAGCTGACACGTCGGAAACTGTAATCTTATTTAAAAAAAAAAAAAAAAAAAAGATCAGATCTTTCAAAGAATGGCCGGTTTTTTTCTCCCTGACCATCTGCCGATTCGAAAGAGTGGATAGCGTAACTGTTCTCCCGCGACTCAGCTATTTCAGTTTCGCTTCGGGGTGTGAAGGCAAACTTTTTTTTTTTTTTTTTTACTTAGGCATCAACACTTTTGCCGTTCGTCGGTCAGAAGTGAAACGGCGCAGTGAAGCAACTCTTTGGCAATGTTTTTATGCATCGTTCTACAATATTCTGCGGGTCAAGCAGTTTTGTTTTTTTACTGATATCACTCCTTATATAGCAAATCTGTGCATTTTATATAATAAACATTACCCAGAGAATTAAGATATCTTTTCTTTTGCACTCTGGTATTATTATTATTAGGTGTACGAATAAGCTTTAAATCGTTTTTTGTGTGACGTATACCGCTAATTTAATATCCAAGATTCCCCCGCGTTGTTGTCACGTGACCGTAACTGGTCCAGAGTAAAAAATGTGACACAAAAGTTTGCCCAATAGTCAAACGCACTTGCACATCGGTAGGTGAAAGATGGCATGCGATACTGCATTTATTTGACACTGCATTCGTTACAAATTTCATCAGGGAAAAAGTGCTGCAAAAGCATGTGCATTGATCTGTTCTGTTCTAGGAGAGAATATTGTATCGAAAAGCACGTGTGAGTTTTGGTTTAGACGGTTTAAAGCAGGTGATTGTGATGTTAACGATCGAGGCAGTATAGCGGAACCCCGAAGAAGGTTGCACATGAGGAAATGCAAGCATTGCTGGATGAAGATTCGTCTCAAACGCAAAAAGAACTATCTGAACAACTGGGGGTAACTCAACAAACCATTTCCAATCGTTTACGCTCAATGGGAAAGGTTCAGAAGGAAGGAAAATGGGTGCCACATGACCTGAGCCAGAGAAACAAGGATGAGAGTGTTATGAGGTGTTTGGATCTGTTGAATAAACAACACAAAGTCTTTCCCGTGGCAAATCGTTACGGGTGATGAAAAGTGGATATAGTACGACAATCCCAAATGCAAAAAAACACTGGGTAGGATCTGTTGAATAAACGACACAGAAAGTCTTTCCCGTGGAAAATCGTTACGGGTGATGAAAAGTGGATATAGTACGACAATCCCAGACGCAAAAAAAAAAACACTGGATAGGATCTGTTGAATAAACAACACAGAAAGTCTTTCCCGTGGAAATCGTTACGGGTGATGAAAAGTAGATATAGTACGACAATCCCAAACGCAAAAAAAAAAAAAAAAAAAAAAGCCTCGGTGAAGCAACGACTTCGACACCGAAACGCAATATTCACTCCAAGAAAGTTCTGCTGTGCATCTGGTGGGATATGAAAGGTATGCTCTATTGTGAACTATTGGAACAGGTTCAAACTGTTATTGCTGATCGCTAGAAGCAACAATTTCTGCGATTGAACCAGGAAATCTGTCAGAACCGTCCATTCACAAGTAAAGGATTGCGTCCCGTGAAATTACTGCATGACAACGCTAGGCCGCATGTCGCGAAATCGGTCAGGGAAACGTTATTGACGCTTGGCTGGGAAGATTTGGAGCACCCGGCGTAAAGTCGCGACATAGCCCCTTCAGACTATCATTTCTTCCGATCGATGCAACATGGTTTGTCTGCTGTACGGTTCCGGACATGTGACGAAGTGCAAAAATGGGTTGACGACTTCATGGCGGCACACGACGAACTATTCTTCATGGCTGGAATCAGGGGTGGCGGAAAGTGAAGTTCGTTGACCGGGCCCGAAATTTCGAAAGGTGGTGCACCCCCTCCCTTTCCGCTTCCCGGAACAAACAGAAGAAAAACAATACCTATGGAGCTTTGTTGGGGATTAGGACCACCGGACCACTTACCTAGTGGAACTTTCTAAGGCACATCACAACAATTGCACATATGCCAAATAAAATAAAAATAAAGGCTGAAATTATTGACCGGGCCCTGGCAGCCCGGGCGGTTCCGCCGCCACTGGCTGGAATCCGTCAGCTGCCCGACCGATAGCGGAAAGTGATAGACAATGACGGCGCATATTGTGATTCGTTAAAGGTATTGTTGTTTTCTCTCAAATTACATGTTGCGTTGTCTTAAAACGCTTTAAAATCTATTTGTACACCTAATACATTTTCACAACATAAAAACCTTATAGTGGTCGATGGTATGACTTTTGTACGAGCAGGAGAAACTATCACAGCGCTGAACGGTCTCAAACTACAAATTATTCATGAAAACTTCTGCAAGCTTTAAACAGCAAATTACGACAAATCCCATTCCTATCTCCTTAACGTAACAGTAAAAAGTTACGAGAATTGAGCAACAATATTGTACATCAAGCATGTTCTGCTCGAATTTTCCCGAGTGACTACTACACAGAAATAATGAAGTAAAAACCCTTAAAGAGTTGAACACACTGAATACCAACAGTTTAGTTAATGAATACTACTAGAATGAATTTCGTATTACAAAGAAAGAAAGAAAAAAAAATGGTCAATTGTATCACAATATATACAGGGTGTTCGGAAAGTAACTGTGCACCTAGGCTACCGTTTTGTTTTCGCAGTTATCAAGTGCAATATGTGCCACCGGAACGTAATAAAGTGGATTCTCCCAGTCGCAGCAGATCGCGGGAACCCATGGGGCTCATGGGCTCACTGCGCATGCGTAGCAAGCTGCTCGAAGTGTCGGTTGCCGCATTGCGGCAGTTGAGTTCCAGAGGTCAACAGAGATGAGTCGCTGTTACTGTAAGTATCGAAGTTATCGTGTGTTCTGTTGTTGTTCAGTTTTTCGCACTATGGTTCTTTCAATTGCGGAACGGGTGTTTCTGGTTGAATACGTCTTTCGAGAAGGCAATGAATACACCGATTTAGTGCGGCAGCAATTTGCTGCCAAATTCCCAGACACACCTGTACCTCATCGTAATGCAGTTCGTAGACTTATTGAGAAATTTCGTGCAACAGGCTCAGTGTTCGACGCCGAACGAAGCGGGAGACCAACTAAACTTACCGATGGGAAGTTGCTGGACATCTCTGACTCCCTGCTACGGAGTCCATCAAAATCATTGCGCAAGTTGGCGCAAGAGGAAAATATCGGGCTTGCAACAGCGCATAAACCGGTGAGAGAATCATTGCACCTGTACCCATAGAAAATAACAGCGGTACAACAATTGCAACCGGTGGATCACGTAAAACGACTCCGGTATAACTGTGAATGGTTTAACAATTTTATTCAAACGAAAACTGTTGCTGTTCTTGATGTCACCTTCTTTACAGATGAGGCGTGGTTCCACCTCTCTGAGTATGTTAACGCACAAAACACACGATTGTGGTCCACAGAGACTCCTCATGCTGTGTCGGAACGACCCTTGCATGACCAGAAAATCGGAGTGTGGGTTACGCTATCCCGACGGCGCATTGTCGGGCCATTATTCTTTCAGGACACCGTGAATAGTGCACGTTATACTGTTCCATACTCCACGACTTCATCGGCCGCCTTGAAGAAGACGAAATCACCTATAGCTGGTTTCAACAAGATGGCGCTACTGCGCACACAGCTCACACCTCTATGAAACTTCTGAATGAGGTTTTCGGCGAACGTGTCATCTCAAAAAACCTATGGTCCCCTCGCTCCCCGGACCTTACTCCACCAGACTTTTTTTCTGTGGGGCGCAGCAAAATCTGCTGTGTATCGTGATCGGCCACGCACGCTTGATCAATTACAAACTGCAATAACTACGTTCATCAGAAACATCTCACAAGCAGAGCTGCAGCAAGTGTTTGCAAATAAACTGAAACGGGTTCAGCGCCGTATCGACGCTCGTGGAGATCACTTCGAACATTTTTTCTAAGTGCATAGCTTAGGTGCACAGTGACTTTCCGAACACCCTGTACATATACACAGGAATCACATACCTAACAACACATTGTTACATACACTACTTGATCAAAAGTATATGGACACTTGCCTACAGTAGCAAATCCAGCGGGGAACGACATGGGGGCGACACCCTCTCCCGCACGTTTTTCCTTTTTAACTGGCCAACATCATAAATAATTAATGAATTTATTTTTCTAACATTATGGTAGTAAATGTTTCGCAAAAGTTTCCATAAATAAAATTTACTGTAAATTTGGAGAAAACATTCTATTTTTAGTTTCAGCAGTAAAAAAAAAAAAAAAAACCCAAAAAAACTGGAAATTCGGGAAAAGAGAAAGCTGAGAGCAGAGGTGAAAAGAGATTTTGGACTGATCAAGAAAAGCTACGGATGTGCTTTGTTCTTTTCTTAGTATTGTCTGGTATCATTAGCAATTGGAAGAAAGGAAAGCCACACATGGCTTGGGGTAGATTTTGGAGTGTATTTCTTCCAATGCAAGGAGGAGCCATACGTGTGGGGTAGATTTTGCAATGTGCGTGAGGTAGCCTGGGAAACAGCGAAGTACGTACCTCGACTGGACCATAAACAAAAACCAGTAAAAAATTTCCAAGCCGGGAAACTTTCTATCAAATTAATTCATCTGAACAGAAGGAATCAAACTTTATTTTGAAAGATTTTATCCACAGGTGAGATTAAAAAAGCATCAAGCTGGTTTCCTTAGAAGGCGGGCATTCGAACGCGATGGGAACAGAAATGATCTTTCCGCTTTTTTTTTTTTATTAGTTTTTTTTTATTATTATTATTATTAATATCACTGTGGGCTTAACAAACCACCATGAGAAACTTAATGGGCTATGGATCAGTCGCTTGTTCGTAATTTTGGATCACTGGTTCCAGGGAAGGGAAAGAGCCAGTGCCGTAAGACAAGCACCACACAACATTTATGCCTCACCGGGATTCAAACCCGGACCCATCTCGGACGAATGGTCGTAAGCCAGCGCTTAGAGCACTGCGTCCCACCGGGGCGGACTTTTCTGTTCTTATTCGCGACTTAAAAATTCAGATGAAATTATTTTAATGGACAATGTGTAAAAAGCATTGCAACGCCAGGAAGGGGCAAAAAGTGTATAGTATGTTTGTGCATCTCACAGTTAGTTTTTTTTTTTTTTTAACCGGATCAATGCCCCCTCCCCTAAAAATTGCTTCAGGATCTGCGCTTGCATCAACAAACTCCCTGAAATAAGAAAGGAATTAATACCGAGTTGATCCACAGCCTCCATCAGTTTCTATCATAGCCTCCAACTCTGATGGAAAGGCTTTTTTTACCATAATTTCGTAGGTTGTTGCGGGAATCGCCCACCATTCTGTTACAAGAACATTAGTCAAGTCTGTCACCGTTCGAGATGTGTCCGGCTTCGAATCCCGGTGAGGCATGGATGTTGTGCCTGTCTAACGGCACTGGCTCTCTCTCCCTTCCCTGGAGCCAGTGGACCTAAATTAGGGACGGGCGACTGCCTATAGCCCATTGAGTTGTTCACTGAGGTCGTTAAACCTCCAATCAAAAAAAAATTCTGTCACCAATGTCGAGCGGTTTGGGCTGGCTGGCAGTTGGCGTTCCACTTCATCTGAAAGATGTTTCATGAGGTTAAGACCAGTAAAATTCTTCCATACCCATCTCAAACCATTCCTGCACGGGCCTTACTTTGTGGAAGGACCATTGTCCTATCGGTACAGGAAAGGGCCCCTTTTCACCGATCTGTTGCCATAATGTTGGCAGCACAGAAGTGAAGATATGTCATTACGGGCCGAAGCGTTAATGATTTCTGGACACTGGAACTAGGAGGTCACTTGGGATCAAGCCCAAACTATAAAAAACATCCATATACATACAGCATGATGCCCCCTCCACCTAACACAACACCATCGGGGAGGTAGCGTTCACCTGGCGTCCTCCACATCCGGACTCGTCCGTCGCACTGCCAGATGACGACAGGCCATCTGCTCCAGACTTCCTACAGCTCCAGATTCCACTGGACCTAAGTTTTGCACCACTGCAACCGACACTTGACGTTGATCTTGCTAATGTTTGGCTTGTGTGGGGTTGCTGTGTCACGGAAACCCATTTCCTTCAGCTCCCGAAGAACCTTCACGATTCTGGCGTTGCTTCCAGAGGCATTTTATAACTCGGCGGTGACTATTGCAACCGAGGAGATGAAATTTTGTCGCACCACCCGCTTCAGCCCTGGGAGGTTCCCACTCTGTCATTTTACGTGGCATATCAGGTCGCAACTGCGCTGTTGTTGCTCCTGGACGTTTCCACTTCACAATTGCGTCACTTACATTTGACGGAAGCAGCTGCCGCAGGGTACAAATGTCCCTGACTGACGTGTTGCTAAGATAACATCCTATGACCGTGCCACGTTGAAATTGACTGAGCTCTGCCGTGTGACTCATTCTACTGTTCATGCTTGTCTCTCATATCTGAGTTGAAATGAATTATAAGTAGTTTTAATTAGCGTGTGTTTGACCTCAGGTCTGTAACTGCCCTAAGGAAATTAGATTTAAGTGAACTCCATAGGAACAAAAAAACAGAGCGAGAGAAAGTGAAGGGAAGGTAGAGATATTTGCTTGGCCACGTGCGTCTTTTTTTATGCCTGTATAGGCCATGGCTGTGACGTACGTAGATGAATCAGAAAGTAAGTTACACTTAGCGCCATCTGAAGTGGGATTGCAGTCAGATAGTGTGTGCTTGGGAGCGAAGTAGACAGTACGTCATAGCTGCCGACGGGAGGTGTTTTAGTTAAATAACTGCGTAAGGTGTGTGCAGGAAGCAGTTCGTAATGAAGCGTCAATTGGATTCTTATTGCAAATTGGAAGTGCGAGGAACCATTCGATTTGTGTGGGCTAACTAAGCGCCTAAATTGCACTGACATCCATCGTGAAATCTGTGCTGTATACGGGCGAAACGCCATGTCTAGCCCGGCCATTGTCAAGTGATGCCAACAATTTGAAAAGGGTAGCACAAATTTGAAGGACGAAAACTGCGAAGGCAGACCATCAATATCCAGCACTCCGTAGCATGTTGACGACATGATACGGGGCGTACTGAAATCAAGGAAATTCAATTTCCTTGATCAGCACATTATACATTTCGTACTGTACTGTGCATTCCATCATTCACGAGCAGCTGGGATTTCGGAAATTGTATTGTACTCCTGTGAAAACTGCGATCCTTAAATGGTTGCACCATATTGGAGGAGACTTTTTCTGTACAGGTATGGAAAAGCTAATCACACGTTCTGATAAATATTTACAGTCCTTAGGCGACTAGAGTCGAAAAATGAATAAATGTTGCACCTTTAAACCAACATATATGCAAGTGCAAAGATTCGGCTGTTTAAGAACACAGCACACATAAAAATTGGAAAGAAAGTGAGACAAGGTGACGCCATATCTCCGAAGCTCTTTAATGCCACATTGGAAAATGTCTTTCAATCACTGAACTGGAAAAACAAAGGAATAAAAATTAATGGAGATTATCTAACTCACCTTCGTTTTGCTGATGACGTAGTCATTTTTGCAACTACCCCAGCAGAGCTGCAGAGTATGATCCAGGAACTTGCTGACAAGAGTAAAGAAGTGGGATTAAAAATGAACTTTCAGAAGACAAAAGTGATGTACAATGCTTTTTACAAGAAATGAAGAATTATCGATTGATGGAGAAAAGCTGGAGATTACAGATACGTACGTTTATCTTGGACAGCAGATATCAAGTGAGGGTCACATTGATGAAGAAATTAATCGGCGTATAAAACTTGCCTGGAGAGCTTTTGGAAGAAACAGCATAATTTTCAAGAGCAATATGCCATTATGTCTTAAAAGAAAAGTGTTGATCAATGCATCCTTCCAGTGCTTACGTATGGTGCAGAGACGTGGACCTTAACTAAAAGAGACATACAAAGGCTGCAGACAACTCAAAGAAGCTTGGAGAGGTGCATTCTTGGTGTAACCAGGAGAGATAAGAAGAGGAACTCGTGGATCCGAAAAATGACAAGAGTGGAAGACATCATGAACAGAGTAAAATCCCTGAAATGGCAATGGGCTGGACATACTGCCAGAAGAACAGACCCTCGATGGACAGTCAAAACTTTAGATTGGATTCCAAAAGACAGGAAAAGACCCAGAAGAAGACCACATGGGAGATGGGTGGATGAAATTCGAAAGTATGCGGGAGTGACATGGAGGAGACTGGCACAAGACAGACCGTTGTGGAGGAAACTTGGGGAGGCCTTCATCCAACAGTGGATTGATAATGGTTGCTAATGATGATGATGATGACATCCCCTAAGTATATCTCTTCGGTTGTTTTTTTGTTTTCTTTTATTCAACAGTGTAACTAATTTTTTGATCCGCCCTCGTATATGGGTAAGCCCATTACTCAAAAGGGGTGTCTGTATATTTTTGATCATACAACGTAACTTTCGGCTCGCTATTCTTTGATACCGGCCATGTTAATTTAATTCTAAGAGAACAAACGTATACACACCAGGGAAATACTGAGTATAAGCGAAAAGTTAAAATAAGGCATATTCATAAATAGACGGTGCATGAAACACCGTGGCCGGCAAATTTAAAATTTACGACTACAGAAAAGCGGCCAAGAGGTACGAAAGTATTAATCTTTGGCCTTGGGGATATCAGCATGGGTCAGCTATTAAAGCAGATGTTTTGAACAATGTTTCGCTCATCAACCAATTCTTTGAAATCCACAGGTGTCAGCGAACTTGCGCGTAGCTCCTAACTAGCTTCTCAGATTGCTTAATATTCCGTCAGTGATGTCTCGCTGACATTTGAGTGATATACATATGTTGGTCGAGGAATCTCTATAAATGGAAATGAGTAACGAGGTTACAGGTAACTTACCGTTGGGCACATATATTTCCCATAATTCGCAAACAGAATGCGTGCTAATGAGTGAGAATGCAATAGAATAGCTATTGCATATTGTTCTGTTGCTAATTTTTTTTTTTTTTTTTTGTAAAATGTGATGAACACTGATCACCTTTCTTGAATTTTGCAGAACGGAAAAAAAAAAAAAAAAAGAAAAAGGAAAATCGTCACTTCAGAACTATGTTTTTCTTCTGAAGGATTAAATGAGAGAATGAGCGTGCAGTTCTTTTATTTTATCTGAAGAAGGAAAACGTATTTCTGGAATGCCGATCCCCCCCCTCCTCCCCTTCTGCAAAATTCAAGAAAGGTGATCAGTTTTCTTCAAATTTTACACACACACACACACACACACACACACACACACACACACACACACAAATCTAGCGACAGAACAATATCGTATACACTTGCGTTCTAATTCCTATTCGTAACTAGCCACTTTCAGTCGAATTCTGTTTTCTTGACCAAGCTGAATTTTTTGTAATATTGACATGCGTTCGTTACCTACACTGGCATGCAAAAATTAAGGATGAGACGGTTTTTCGAATGTAACGTCGTGCAAAAGTGCTCCACATCGACTCAAATCATACCATAAAATCCCCAAGATGTAAGAATATGGGACAAGTGGGCAAAACCGTGCAAACAAGGAATCCAAAGGATACAAAGGCACTTTATTGAAAAGGTAGCTTCGAGCACAACTGGACAGAAGACAGAAACGTCCATGTGACAGGCGGCTGCCAAGAAAAATCCAGTCTTTAGTAGGGGATATGATCACCCCTGACTGCGTTGCAGGATTTACAACGTCTGTCGATGCTGAGGACGTGGTTGTCAAGGAGCTGTTGAGGCATCGCGACCCATTCCTCTTGTAGCGCCAATCGCAGCTGCGGAATCGTTGCTGACGGCTGGTGACGTGCTGTCAAGCGTCTCCCGAGAAGGTCCCACACGTGTTCGATCGGATTTAGGTCCAGGGACCTTCCGGGCCGATCCAGGCGTTGAATATCTTCACTCTCCAACAGCTCTGCGACAGCCACTGTACGATGAGGTGTATAACGTTGTCGTCCATGAAGAGAAACTCAGGACCTACAGCACCTCTAAACAGACGCACGTGAGGCAGAAGAACCTCGGTACAATAGCGGACACCAGTAACTGAACCTCCTTGGAAGATGTGGAGGTCAGTACGGCTACCAAGCATGATACTGCCCCAAACGAGAACTCCGCCATCTCCAAACCGGTCCCTTTCGATGATGTTGGAGGTGTGATTGCGTGTTCCCTGCTCTCTCCAGATGTGTGTACGTCCAGAATCCGCTCGTCAGACTAAATCGGCTCTCATCCGTAAAGAGAACTCGACCCCATTACTGATGTGTCCAGTTCTTGTGTTCCTGGTACCACAGAAACCGCCGTCTCCAATGAGCAGGCGTTAATGGCACACACGGTACTGGTCGTCGTGCAAATAGACCACCTTTGTGCAGCCTCCTGGCCACGGTAAATCACGATAAAGGACGTCCAGTTGTCTGTTGCATGTGCCTGGCGATTTCTCCCGCTGTCTGCCGTCTGTCTCTTCTCGCCTGTAGGACAATATACTGGTCGTCCGCCGCAGTGGTTGCTCGTGGACGACCACTGCTATACTCACGGACAACTGTTCCTGTAGTTTGAAATGTTCTCCAAGCTCGTGAAACGATGCTGTGAGCGATCCCGAACTCCTCGGCCACACTAGTCGCATTTCGACCTTCTTCCAACTTCCCAATGACGCGACCTCGAGTAAAGTCATCCAGATGTCGTCTACCGGATTGCCTGTTGGCCATATCACACGGTGGCAGCAACTTGACGTCGTTCAAACCGATGTACACCGTGCAATAGCTTTCACCGAATTGCTGAGCGTACACCGCCTGTGTGATTTATACCCTTCCGACCCCCCTACATTATGCTGCATATATGCGCATGCCCTACCGTACCGGACCCTAGTCTATCTCCTGAGTGGTCTTTCGGTCTGTTCTGCCTGCTCGTTCCGCTGTTATGCTAATTTCTCCTCTTCGTCCTTAATTTTTGCACACCAGTGTATAACACATACGTAGTAGAAAAGCAATTTATACATGAAAATAATTACCATGGGCATCAACAACGTCCTGCCAACGTGTTAACAGCTTATATACCCCTGCGATAAAATACCAGGTCATGGGGAAAGGAACAAGTTTCGGAGGGCAGCGTGCATCTCAAAGTTGGAGAAGTCCTGTCTCCGCAAATGATTGTCAAATGAAAAAAACAAGTGATAGTCTGAAGGGGAGATACCTGGTGATTAAGCTGGGTGACATAAAAGCTACCACCCAAGTTCTTTGACAGTGTTTCTGGTCAATGAAGCGGAGTGGGCACGAGCGTTGAACTCCTTTTCTGTTGACCTTCCTTTTTTTTTCAGGTCCTCGTGCACATGTTTGACACACACTTGTTCACACCACACTGCAGCGGTGATCGCTGCAAAAGTTCATTCATAATAAACAACACCAAGTGCTTTCTACTATAAACACAGCATAACTTGACGTGGATGCAGTGCTGGATCCCCTCTCGTGCGAGGAATTGATTTACTGGTAGACAACCAATACCTGGAACGTTTTCGGGTGCTGTACTGGACCCACTTCTCATTACATGTGAGTACCGTACCCAAAAATGGTTCTTTCTCATAGCGAGACAGCAATGCAGGACAAGCTGAGAAACGTTTCTGTTTGTTCACTACAGACAATTCGTGGCGGACCCACTTACACAATTTGTATGCCTTACCCATTGCATGCAGATGCCTTCGGACGGTTTCATCACTAACACCAAATGACTGGGCTAGTTCCTAGCATGTTTGGCTGCTGAATAGCAACATTCAGGGGTTCTGTGTCAAGGCTGACAGGACGACTACTCCGGGACTTTTCTTGCAGATGAATAAGCAGTTTGGCAGTGGGAAGACGTGCAATTACAATGGCGGTCTCAGTCTCTGAAATTTCGAAACCAATCCAGAGTTGTGCGTTCCTTCACAGCATCTTTCCCAAATGCTAAGCAAATGCGACGAGTTGTTCCTGCAGCAGAACAGAGTTTAAATTCGTATAACAAACACCCACGAATAATCACCACTGACACCGCCATTGTAATCGCACGTCTTTCCTCTACCGAATTGCTTACTCATCTGATTCATATGCGTATGGCATCTTGAGATTTCATTTGATGATATAACGAGCGGAAAATGCCATCTCCCCCCCATTCAAATCATCACAAGGTGTTTCTTTTGCTCCTTCAAAGAATGGCAAATACTTTTGTGGTTACCTGATATTAAAGTGATTCAAAAAGTCATTGCTGTTTTGAAGAGTCGTCCTGTGTCAGGCAATTACTCGGTGCGCATGCGTTATGCAGATAAGAACAACGCATGACCAGAAAACCGATAATGTCTAGTTGGTATAAATAGGAGCACACGCTGCCGTGATTTATTGGAAAATTTTCTACTGTCAAAAGTTATGGACGAGAAACACACGAACCGACTGCGGTTACAGTTTTTCCTTTAAATAAAGTTGACCGCTGCAGCGAGGGAAATTTGTGCTGTAAAAGGTAAAGGAGCAGAGTCTGAAAAAATGGCAAGATTTTGTTTCAGCGATTTAAAAATGGGACTGCAGCCTTGAAGACAAAGCACGTGTTGGAAGACCTTCGACTGTGAATTCTGAAGCTGTACGCCAAGCCGTGGAGTCAAATACGCGCACAAGCACTAGGCAACTGTCAAATGAAGTGAGAATACCAGCCTACAACTGTTCGTGAACTGTACAAGCTCGGCAAGACGCACAGAAGCGATCGACAAATATCCAACGAACTGACTGCTGCTCAAGCTCGGCGACGTGTGTCGCCAGTTACTGGAAAATCCCGTTTTTTCAGGCGAATTGTGACACGTGATGAAAAGTGGATATTTTTCGGAAATCCTAACATGAAAAAAATAGTGATTAGATTCCAAAACCCACCAGAACCAGTCCCCAAAAGCAGACGATTTGAGCACAAAGTTATGCTATGCGTATGGTAAAACTTTGAGGTCCCATTCATTGTGAATTGGTTCCAGATGGCAGAGGCATTAATGCGCAGCTGTACGGAGGCCAGTTTGAGCGGATGTATGCCGCTTTAAGCCGAAAGCATCCTGCTCTCGTGAACGAGTTATCCTACAATAGGATAATGCTCCTGCTCATCGTGCCCGATCAACTATGATAAAAATACAGGAACTGATAGGACCTGCTTATAGTCCAGAACTTGTGCCTTCGGAATACCACTTATTCAGATCCATGGCACATTTTCTACATATTCACGATGTTGAACTTTAGGTCCAAGACTCTTTTCGCCTCGAAAACAAGGGAATTTTTCCGCACGGGGGTTTCAAGACAGGGCATAATGACGGTGTAGGACCATCGAGCACGATGGACTCAACTTCGAAGATTTAAACTTTTACGTTTAAGCATTTATACACGTTTTCATTAACTGCCAGAAAACGGCAATAACTTTTGAATCACCCTGGTATATGTGTTGTTTATATGCACCGCGGATACAATAACGAAATCCTATAGTATCAGTTTTAAATACTGAGAGCATTATCATTAAGTGTCAAATTAATTTTCAAAATATGAGATCAGGAGTACCCCAGGGTTCTGTCTTCGGCCCTTTATTGTTTAATATATACATTAATGCTTTATTTTCGCTGTCAACTCATATGGATCTTTTTCTGTATGCTGATGATACAGCTGTTCTTATAAAAGGAAAAAAACTTAGGTTATATACTAACACAATGTAATACACTGTTGCAAACTATTTCTGACTGGTTAAATTCCAATGAATTAATAATTAATGTTATTAAAACTAAAGCAGTGATATTTTTCTAATGCGTTATCTCCCTTAACACCAAATGTACAAATATCCCTCAATAACAAAAGAACTGATGTAGTACCTTCATTCAACTACCTGGGAACTACAATTAATTTTGACCTTAAATGGAACAAACATATTGATTTTCTTTTAATTAAACTATCTAAAAATATTGGTATAGTGAGTAATATCCTGACTGATCTAACAAACTAAAACATTGATCTCATTGTATTACACACTACTTCAAACTCATTAATTACTGCATACTACACTGCTGGACAATTGCTCAGGACGGATCATAAACGGCTATATAGCGCATAAAAAAGTAAGTGTGGTTGGATGCCAAGTGAAATAAAACAATGTCAGAATGCCAGGACATTACAAGAAAGGCAATTTATTGTGCTTTGAAATCCAGAAGGCTTTGGAACGTGTTCAAGGGACAAACAGGCCATTTTGTGCAGAATACGTAAACGTGAAAAAAATGCAATTACCGACCGCAGGCGTTCCGGCGTAAGATGTCAATACGGGATATGGCCACCATGGAGGGCGATGCAAGATTTCACACGTCGTGTCATGCTTTGCACAACATTATCAAGCAGCTGTTGGGGTAATTTATCCCATTCCTCTGTCAGTGCACGGATGAGGGTGTCCTTGTTTATTAGAGAGCATTGCCGACCAGCAAGACACCTCCCCAAAGCATCCCACACATTTTCAATGGGATTCAGATCTGGAGAACGTGCTGGCCATACGAGGCGTTGAATATCCTCGCTCTCAAGACACTCCTGGACAGCGACTGTTCGATGACATGTGGCGTTGTCGTCCATGAAAATGAATCTATCACCTACAACACCGCGGAACATGCAAACATGAGGTAGCAGAACATCATTAATGTATCGCTGGCCAGTCATAGTCCCAGTTGGAAGCACATAGAGGGACGTACGGCCATTTGTCATGATGCCAGCCCATACCATGACACTACATGTCGGATATCGGTCCCTTTCCTGTATGTTTGCTGGACAATATGCAGTACAACTATCACGCCAGATCAGTTGTCGTCGACAATCAGACGATAGACTGTATCTACTCTCATCTGAGAAGAGGACAGCAGACCAGTCGTTATCAGTCCAATTGCGACGTTGATGGCACCATTGCAAACGGTCGGTACGGTGACATCTGGACAATGGGATGCACACAACAGGATGCGGGCGTATAGTCCTCCTTCATGCAAACGTCTGGCGACAGTTTTTCGGGAGATCCGCTTGCCGGTAGCAGCCATAAACTGATTTGCTACTTCACTAGTTGTGCTGTGCCGGTGTCTTTTTGTTGATAGCACTATGTACCGATCATCTGCAGGTGTCGTACTGCGAACACGACCTCCCCCGTGACGTTTGCTACACTCTCCATTTGTTTGAAATGATTTCCAAAGCCTTGAAACAACACTGTGGCTGACGTCGAACTCCCTGGCAACATCTGTTATTTTTCGCCCTTCTTCAATCTTGTGAATAATACGGCCGCGCGTAAAATCATCTAGGTGATGTCGGGAAGACATACTGAAAATTGCAAGTTCGTCAATCGATTCTTTCCCTTTCAACTTTGCGTTTGAACAACAACGGTCAATACGCGTCAAATCCTTTATATCTCTTATCAGCGCTATGACGTCACGAACAAGTTCGGCAATCCAAAATTTGCATACGCACAACACCTCTTACTGTATCCCGCTCTTATGTTAATTTCCACATTTTCCTGCCTTCCATTTTATGGTTGCTATCGTTGCTATTGTCATCCGTCCATAGCAATTGTCCGGCAGTGTATCATGGGGACAAACGACACAATACAATATTAATAAATTACAAATTCTACAAAATAAATTTATTAGACTGATTGATCTCAAATCACATCCTAATACTCGACCTTTAATAAATTTTAGAAGAAAAGTATATCCTAATAAATTAAATATAATATACTTACTATTACCCAACTATACTATTTTAATCTTGGTAAAATTATGTTTAAACGAATTAAATATAATTTATATTCAGATCTCATATTTCTTAATACACATGCACATTCCGTATGAAACAAGGAATAAACTACAATTACAACCTATTTTTCCAAAAACGTAATCAATTAAACTTTCTCTAAATTAGAGAGGCCTTCAATACTGGAATTCTTTACCTAGCAACCTGACTAACTTAAACAATTTTAATTTATTTAAAAAAAAATTCAAACTATCTTCTTCAATAATTAAAAAAAAAAGGGAAAAGATTGGCAAAACGTCTTATTGTCTGACTTCATGTTTCTATCTGTTGTTTCATTTGTTTCTTCTACGGGGAGTATAGGGCTATTTTGGCCTTTTCCCTTGTCTTCCCTGTTGTTACACAGTCTATGCTCATCATTTATGTACTGTCAATTTTTCTTTTCCCACTGTTTTTTTTTTCTTCCTAAGAGCATGTAACAACAAAAATAAAATAAAAAAATTGACAATTGCATTGGTTATACACTCAGTCGAGGTTGTGTCAACTAGAAAGTTGGGGAGAGGAAAGTGGGTGTGAAGTCTGTGTCAATCGTTAAATAATAGACGCCTTCTCAGGAATTAGGAAACCTTTTTTTTTTTTTTTTTTTTTTTTTTTGTTATGATTTAATTCTACTTAGTATGTACCTGACTGTGGTTCGGCGTGGTCGTGAGTGACGCGAATAAATGCAAGGTGTTGTAAGTAAATAAACGTGTATTTTTAAATCACTCGCTTTATTTCCCACTCACAAAGATCTTGGCATGCCAAAGATGCATAGCATAACTTATCTACAAAGAATACCAGGGTACTCTTTGTAGATAATTTGCGCCCTCTCGATTGGGGGGGAAGGGGCCTAGTGTAGGGAAAAAAATTGAACTCATGGGGGCTTTGCAGGAATCACACAGTGTTTCTTTCAGGACTTTTTGGCCTGGGGGGACAAATGGAACCTTAGAGAGGGCAAGTTTTCCATTTGCTATATATTTATATTAATAGAAGTAATTACTAAATTTATATATATATAGCACAGGGGCGTATCCCCCCCCCCACGGAAAATGTTTAATTTTTTTGTTTTTGGCAAAAATGCGACTTACATTAGAAAAAAATGCTTTAATTTTTTTTCAATTTTTCATTAACTTTAATTTTGTTCCAGATGGTGGATTTCAAAAACTTTCTCTTTTCTCCCTTCCCCTGAAGAAAAATTCTACATATATTCCCGATATAGTAATTAATTCTTCAAACATTTCAGGAATTACAAACTTTTTTCAGCTAAAGGAGGGGGGGGGGGGAGGTTCCGCAGGCTTGATATTTTTATCTATTAAAATGCATTCAACGCACTTTTTTTCCTGAGTCACGATTTCCAGATAATTAGGTATGATTAGTCTACTTATTACATTTTGAAGAATACCATACGTCGTAATACAGTTTTTAATAAAAATAAACTATAACTAGTACCATTTGAACAAATATTTTAAAAAATATAATTGGAGAAATATTTGTAGCATAAAAAGAAACGAAACTTCCTTTTTCATCATAACCTGAATTTATTAAATTTGGCTCGGTAACCTAATATTGTTTCGGGAGGGCTTCGCCCCCGTGGATGTATGCCTGAAAGAAACACTGATCACACAATGTGAAAAAAAGTTCTGATAAAGTACGATTCATAAACCAGTCTATACCGGACATCCAGGAATCAATGACCAAAAGAATTAACTTTATCACTCGAATAGTGTAGAGAATCAACTGTGACTCGAACACCAACACCAAACTTTACAATTGTAAGGCAAACGGAAGATTTAGATGTATCTTAACACGGAAATTGGTCTGAATAACTTTCAGAACATGAAACGTAAAATCAGGTGCACAATCAAACAAGAAAGTTTTATTTGCTAATATGCTCAGAGATTTATTTGAAAACGCGGGGACTGCGCTGTTCCATTCCACAATAGTTCATCGGAAAATTTAAATACAGCAAAATATCCGTAATGGCTCGAAACTGCCACGAGTACGTTCTGAGAATTTTTTGGAAATAAAATGTATTTGTAGAAATTTTTATTTATTGTGTAAGCAAAAATACACAATTGCGAAAAAAAAAAAATAGAATACAAATAAAATGCAAAATGAAGGGAATCGGTAAACGCGATTATTAGTCGCCATCGTGGAAAACATAACGGCAATTTTTGTTTCGATTAAACCTTCGTAGCAACACGGGTTGGGATTGTAATTTCTCTAGAGTTTCAAGTCTTCTCCATGAAAGGTCCTGCGCGCAATTAAAATATCTTCAGGGAGTTTGAAGTCCAGTGACATAGCATTTTAGGTGCATATAACGAATTGTCGGCATTTTCAATTTTCAGACGCAGTTTCAAAGACCAGATTTACAAGCATCTTGCTGAGTTCACACTCAAATACTTGGTACCTGTCTTTCCCTGTTTTGTGAACTCAACATACGGGCGCGAATATTATCACCTGTGAAATAAGAAGTTAGGTTCTGACTTGAAGACTCACCCATAAAGAGCGAAAATTAATAGATTACAATAAATTTTAATGTCTGATACTCAGTTAAGATTTGCCGCCCCGGTGGCGCAGTTGTCTAAAGCACTAGAGGTGTGATGAGCACTGATTTCCAGTCAAAGTGACAACTGACAATTCCACGGACTGACTTTAAACGGTGATAAAACCACCGTTTACGATAGCGTGACGGAGCTGTAATGAAGCAGAAACTGCGAGTCACCATCTTACTTGTAACAGTGACAAAATCACTCCTTACTTTGAGGTGACGGAGCAGTAACGAACTCGCTTGTAGCAGTGACAAAATCACTTACGATCGGCTCGCTTTGAATTCATCGTTTATCCGCGAACGCACAGCGAAAGCCAAAACTATCTTAAGCGTGGGAAAAAGGGGAGGCAAAGAAAGCTCACATCGCTAGCGACCTCTACGATGTTTCCACAAAAAAAGAAACAAATTGTTTAGACATGACATGGTAACTCCGCCCCGGTGAAGCAGTGCTCCAGGCGCTGGCTTATGACCATTCGTCAGAGAACTGTCCGTGTTCGAATCCCGAAGAGACATGGATGCTGTGTTTGTCTGACGGCATTCGCAAACTAGCTTCTCTGCAACCAGTGATCCGAAATTTGGTACTGGAGACTGCTTATATAACCCATCGAATTGCTTAAGTAGGTCGCTAAACCCGGAAACAAACTCAATTAAGATTTAACAAGAGAAACTGGCGTCGCATATCACCTGTCCTGATCTATTTTATGCACGAAGAGCTGTTTAAAAGTTTTTAACCAAATATAATAGATCGCAATGATTTTCATAAGACAAAATGGCCACAATATGACTTACTCTGTATTCCCAGAAAATTTCAAGTGGGTAACTTTCGTTTTCCTTTACAGACGAACACTGAAGTTAGAAAGGTGAATGAAGATGGCGACTATCAATCAAGCACCGTGCAATAATTGAATACCTACATTAAACAGTGAATGTCGCCGAAAAAAATTCACCAGGACATGCAGCAAACATTAGTGAAATCCTGTCCTTCATAAGCCACGGCAAAAATTGCGTTGCAGATTTTGCGCGTGGCTAAAAATGAACTCCGCGCAGTGGGAAGCCTCTTGTACAGTGTCGACAACCGCAACTGCTATTCATCGTCTGATTATGCAACGCCTCAGAATAACAATGAAGCACATTGAGAAAACATTCAAGATCTCACGATACAGAGGTGAATGTTTTAGGAATGAGGGTTTCTTGGAAATGGGTTCCCCTAAAATACCGAAGGCCGAATTGAAGTGCGAAACAGTGAAGTGAGTGTCATGAGACTGTGCGGCGTTTCGAAGTAAATGAAACTCAATTTTGGGAGGCAGTATTTAAATATGAATATAACATGGGTGCACCACTTCGACCCAGAAACAAAAGAACAGTGGAAACATCTCCGTTTTCTCCTCCTCCTGAAACGTTGGTTTTTTTGTTTGATTGAAGGTTTAACCGACCACCGTGAGCAACTCAATGGGATATAAGCAGTCGCCCGTCCCTAATTTAGGGCCACTGGTTCCAGGGAAGGGAGAGAGCCAGTGCCGTAAGACAAACACAACATCCACGCCTCACCGGGATTCGAACACGGACCCTTCACTGATGAATGGTCAGAAGCCAGCGCTTAGACCACTGCGCCACCGGGGCGGTGAAACGTTGATTGCAGCAGAAGTCAACTGGAAAAGCCATTACATCCGTCCTCCGGGATGCGGAAGGAGTGATAATGGTTATTTCCTGAAATAAGATGCCACAATCAATACAGAGTATTTATTCTAACCTACTGAGACGTTTCCACGAGGAGCTGAAGCTCGAAAGACGCAAGAAATTGGCTACCGGGATGATCTTACATCAAGACAACGGCACCGGTGCAAGGTTAGTAGACTCCAAGGTTATACTTATCCGGCATTTCCGCTTGTCAGTCTCAAGGATCGTCTTCATGACGTCACTGTCCTCGCCGCTCCCATCCCTCATCACCCTGTCCCTAAAGCTGCTACTTCCCGTTCTTACTGCCTAAAAAGCTATTAAACATTGTGACTGATATCGGACATTTTACAGTTCTGTTTGTGACAAAAATTACTTCTCTATGCTGAAAAATAAATGGGGTTTCACAATATCCCAGTAGTCTTGACGAAAAGCTAGAAACTTCTCACTCCCTTGTATAACGAACTGCCATTCCAAGGCACCTACGTGACAGAAAAAATCCGAACAAAATCGTAACAATGAAAAGACAAATAAAGGACTCTCCTTTGCATGTATTGTGAGTGTTTTACAATATACACCGAAGAGCCATTACATTATGACCACCTACCTAACAAACTGTAGAACCCCCTTTAGCCCGCAAAACAGCGGCCACTCAGCGAGGCGCCGATTCGATGAGGTGGCGATAGGTATCCTGGGGTATCTGGTACCATAATGTCAACAGCAGGTTTTCCAGTTCCCGTACATTTCGGGATGGTGGTGAATTAGCACGAACCCGCTTTTCCAAGTCGAACCACAAATGTTCGATTGGGTTCATGTCAGGTGAATTTGGAGGCCAGGACATTAACAGAAAGTCACCAGCATGTTCCTCAAGCCACTTTTTGAAGATTCTGGCAGTGTGGCATGGCGCATTATCCTATTGGTAATGGACCAGCAGGGAACACAATTTTTATGAATGGGTGAACTTGGTCCGCAACGGTGTTCAAATACCTGACAGCTGTCAGAGATTGTGCCGTTCCGATAATGGGGCCTAAAGTGTCCTAAGAAAACATCACGAACAGCATAACACCGCCGCCGGCCTGTTTCCGCCCAACAGTGCATCCAGTTGCCATGGCCTCCGTTGGTAATCTGCGTATCCGTGCTCTGCCGTCTCCGTGATGCACCAGGAATCTTGATTCGTCACACCAGGCCACTTTCTTGCAATCATCCACGGTCCAATCTCGATGATCTGGGGGCCCATTTAATGCGTTCTTGGCGATGACGTGTAGTGAGCATGGGGACTCGGCTGGGTATGCACGCCCATGCGCAGAAAGCTGCGATGAACTGTGTGCTGTGACACAATTCCCTGATCACCACTGTTGCAGCTGCGGGTGATTTGTCGCACTGTGGCCCTGCGTTCGCTGTGAACAACAATGCGCGACAGTCTCCGCTTCCCTCTGGCATTAATGAGCTGCGGACAACACACGACTGGACGACGCTTCGTTGTTTGGCCATTTGTACACCACTTTTGATACGTACTCACTACAGCGGCACGTGAACAACCCACAAAGTTTCCGAGACGCCGTGTCATCACCATTTGCCCTTTATTAAACTGCGATAAATCGGCAGCTTTTCCAATTCTGACTCCGAACACTCTACTAACCGAAAGCCGGCCCTCGGGTTGTATATATATATATATAAATATATATATTTTTTTTTGATTGGAGGTTTAACGACCACCGTGAGCAACTCAATGGGCTATAAGCAGTCGCCCGTCCCTAATTTAGGGTCACTGGTTCCAGGGAAGGGAGAGAGCCAGTGCCGTAAGACAAACACAACATCCATGCCTCACCGGGATTCGAACCCGGACCCCGTTCGGACGAATGATCAGAGGCCATCGCTTAGACCACTGCGCCACCGGGGCGGCGGTTGTATATATACTGATCTGTGAACTTCACCTCCGCCACCGTTCGGTCTCCAGGCGCGCTCATTCTCTAGGCTGGGGGTGGCCATAACGTAATGGCTCAGCGGTGTGCAAATTAAATATTAGACATGGAAGCAATAATTCTCATAAATACAAGAGATAATCAAATAATTATTCACGCAGCAATCAGAATACCACTGAACTGCTCTAGTTTACTATTCAGCAAATAAATTACATCGCCTAATACCTGAAAATTATATCGCCCTAGAGCGTGAATCGAACCCGCACCTCCCGATTTACGTTCGAAGATAATATCCCATTACAGGACCAAGTCAAGTAACCTCGTTCTCCTGGGATTGCTTCGACCAGAAAAAATCTGGAGTTGTCGGTAATTGCTTAAGTTACTTGAATTTCCTTGTCCCGGGTGGCGGTAACAGACAGCATGCTCTAACGGAAATCGGGCGATGCGGGTTCGATTCCCGCTCCAGAGCGATGTGATTTTCAGGTTTTCTTATATGTTACACGGTGAACAGCAACCAGAGCAATTCAGAGTCATATTCTGGTTGCTGCACGAATTATATACATATTAATTAGTCTTTAATACGTTTGATACAGATTTTTCCTGAAAGCTGCGCACGAACACGGCATCTATCTCACCTGCCTGTATACGCTCCTGAAAGATAACGAACAGTACTGCAATTTTTGTGGTACCTGAAAGTCATACCACGTGACATTTATGCCACAGGAAAAATATACAAATGTGACTTGCAGCGGGGACATCCTGCGACCACAGAAATCGCATGACTGTTCTTTCAAGCAAGAAGAAACTACCATGTTTGAAATGCCATATACATAGGTTGTTCAAAAAGTAACAGCAAATTGGCATCATTTCATGAAACTAATACCCCAGGCATTTCAAACTCCCGCGCAGAGAAGATACATTCTTAGAGAAGGTGTTGACACTTCCCAATAGATGGCATGGCGTGCTTAAGCGGAAGGGCAGCATAAACGAAATGGCGGCGCCCTTAGCTGTTTGCACCGTAGAGGAGCAAAGGGCAGTCATCAGGTTTTTGTGGCTCGAGGGTGTGAAACCTCGTGAAATTCATAGTAGAATGCTGCAACAGTACGGAATGCTTGCATTGGCGAAAGAAGATTGTACGAGAGGGTAGATGCGTTTAAAAATGGGCGAACATCCATCCGTGACGAGAAACGCTCCGGTTGTCCTAGCACGGCCGTTGCTGATGAGAAGGTGAGTCGCGCTGACGCCATTATTCGTGAAAAACAAGCGCATTACTTCAGAAGTTCTGGCCAAGGAATAGGATGTCAGTATCGGATCCGCTCATACAATTGTCACGGGGGTTCTCAGGTATTGCACGCTGACTGATGAGCACAAGATGATTCGTGTGCAGACATCCACAGCCTTTCCGACGCGGTATAACGACGAAGGTGACAACTTCCTTGCACGTATCGTCACAGGGGAAGAAGCCTGGGTGCGTCACTATGAGCCCGAAAGCAAGAGGCAGTCTTCAGAATGACGGCATACATCTTCTCCAGTGAAGAAGAAGTTCAAGTCTCAACCTTCCGCCAGAAAGGTCCCGTTCACTCTCTTCTGGAATATGAGTAGACCAATTTTGGAGCACTATCAGAAAAAGGGGGAAACAGTGAATTGTACCGGATACACCGCAATGTTGGAGGAGGAGCTGAAGCCAGCAACACGGAGCCGTCGCAGAGGGCTTTTGTCTAAAGGCGTTCTTCTCTTTCATGGTAATGCCTTCCCTCACACGGCCGCTGCAACTCTTGACACCATTCGGAGATTGAGATTTCAGAACTTACAGCATCCCCCATACATCGCTGATTTTGCTACCTATGATTACCGTGTGTTTGGACACCTGAAGGACGCTTTGAGAGGAAAAAAATTTGGGAGTGGTGAAGAGGTGAAAGAAACGGTGCATTCCTGGCTGAAGGCTCAACCAAAAACATTTTTTCTGATGGACTAAAGAAGTTGGTGCAACGATGCGGGAAATGTATTGAAAAAGTGGGAGATTATGTAGAAAAATGAAATATCATTTGTACTCTCATTGAATTATGTATCTCAAAATATTCAATCTGCTGTTATTTTTTGAACTGCTGTCGTAGTTTTCAAAAATCCATTCAAGTCTGATTCATTATATTATTTGTACATTCAGAAACATGTCCTACAAAACGATACATTTATAGCAAACTGTTAGAGACCGTATGATTTACTCTGTTATTTAGTCCCGGTATGTAGAATCAACATCACATGACATCAGTAATCGGAACAGCAGCTCTACTCACAATCAGTGCACCTAGCAGATTCAGTCGAAAAACGGTCACATATTGGGTTGCTGGAAAAGTCATGACGTATTTTAGCCATGTTTTGCAAAGGTCATTTATTGATAGAAAGAACAAAGATCAATCAATGATATAATGCCCGTTTTGTTCGATAACCTTTTGCCATCTTTTGAGCTGCAGAATGCCTCGTTCATAGAAGGACCTGTCTTTCGTGGCGAAAAACTGTACAAGGTGCTGATTTAGAGCCTCATCTGAATTGAACTTTATACCACGCAAGGACTGTTGAAGAGAGCGAAACAAGTGGTAGTCTGACGGCGCAAGGTCAGGCGAGTATGCTGGGTGTGGCAACACATCCAACGCAAGCTGCAATAATTTTTGGCGGGTGATCAAACTTGTGTGTGGTCTCGCGTTGTCGTGATGGAACACGACACCTTTACAATGAACGAGCTCTTGACCTTTCTGTATGATGGATTCGTTCAGACTGTCCAAATGCCGACAATACACATTCGAATTGATTCTTTGGTTCCGTGGTAGGAGCTCGAAAAACAAGACACATTTAAAATCATACCACACTGAGACCAGAACCTTCCGCTGATGAATGTCTGCTTTGGATGTCGTTTGGGACGAAGCAGCACGACGGGAAAAAGACCGTTTGCGCAGCACATTGTTGTACACAATCCGCTTTTCGTCACCAGTTATCAGTCGGTTCAAAAAAGAATCGTTTTCCTCACGTTTAATGAGCATATCGCAGATGTTTATACGCGCCGTCAACTGAGCTTCTTTGAGTTCATGAGGAACACAGACATCGAGCTTGCTTACGTATCCCAGCTTCTTCAGGTGGCCGTGAACGCTTGAATGATGGGTGTGCAATGTGTCTGCAATCTCTTGTGTTGTGTAACGTGGGTTTGACTCGATCAATCCCTTGATTTGGTCGTCATCAACCTCGGTGGGCCTTCCGGATCGAGAAGCATCTTTGGGGATAAAAATAACCAGCACGGAATTTTGCGAACCACCGCTGGCACTGACGTTCTTGTAGAGCATTACCACCGTACACTTTACGCAACTTTTCACAAGCTTGACGCGCGTTCTTCCCTTTACGGAAGTAAAACAGTACAATAAAATATGGCAAAAATGCACAGTTTGGTCTTCCATCTTCAACTTGATGTCAAATCTCCGCAAATCAACCAAATCGCTCACTATTCCTTTTAGACTGCAGCTAGAACTGGCACCTGTCGAATGCCATAGCGATAACAGAGCTGCGCATGCCTTTAGTACTTCCAAAACCGCCATCGGGTGCCAAAATACGTCATGACTTTTCCGACAACCCAGTAAATGGCGTCACCTCCTGCGTGTGGAAACAAGCATTGATCGTGACGTAATTCGTTGCTTAGTAACAATAGCCAACACCTAGTCAGGAGTGAAGAAACTTGGTACATAAGACATGGTGTCAAGCCTAGGTACTTAGGTGTGTAAGCAGCTTCTACTGCAACACGAATGGCGATACCGAGGATTCGTGACGTCATCACGATTTCGCCTTTTGGGGAAGTTGTGTTAGCTTCAACTATTATGCGATTTAACAGATCACAAAATTTTCGTTAATGAATGCATTGTAGAACAGGTGTAACCCTCGGTTTTTTATTTTTCGCCAGAGATCCCCTGGAGTTTCAGAAAAGCGAAAGTTTCATCGAATTCTAACGATTTTTACGCTCACTAATAGCTATTCAGACTGAGCAGTGGTGATAAAATGTTTGAAGAACCATTAAAAATGCTACCACTTAAGTTGATTCCGTGCGCAGAGAATTACAAGTTATTATATGTTCCAAGCGATTTCCCGAGCCCCATGGGTCTGGGTGGGTCTTTTGAACTCCTGTTTTTATTTCTGACCTCCTCTTTTTATACTTGAGCTTAATCGTGTTGTTATTAGAAGATTACTTTCTTCACTGAGACTAGCAACGACTACCTACATCACGAGTTAGAGTGGAACATATGTTTCATTTTAAGTGTAGGATCAGATAGTTTCTCCTCGCGCTCCCTTAAGGGGAACGACTGCATTCGGTTGAACGTCTCAAGGCACCGTTTTGAGTACGCGGGGTTCAAAATTTCGCTTCATTACACAAGAAACATTATTTGTCGAATGCTAACAAGACCAGCCAGGGAAATATCTTCGACACGTGTATACAGCCTCCACTATAGCCTACTTTCATCTTTTCGTAGGCAGATCGCATAACGTCAATTACTAAAATTTCTTTTTGTGAGGAAAGGCAATTTATCTCTTATTTCCGCCACGAAGTAAACACAATGTGTAACACAGTCAGTGTCATCTGTTCCATTCTACGAATCTTCGCTTAAGAGTTTAGCAAAACGCCTTCGCATAATTGCACCATATAAACCAGAACGTCTACGGTGTATAGCCCCGATAATCGAATTCTTCGGAAGTTCTAGAGGTGGTTGCAACATCAAGTGCAGATCTGCCCTTTTCACTGTCAGTAGTTGTTGCCTAGAGACTGCTGTAAATAAAAACTATTCCATTATTTCCTAATTACTGAAAAAAAATCTTGCTACATTAGCAACATGGATATTGCTGCATAATTTTTGCACACTGCGCAATAACTCTTAGCTGCCGTAACAAGCAAATCTATTTTCTTTGTTTTCTATAGCAAAGCACATTCAGTTCATGAATAATTGTTTTAGCTGTTCAGAATTTTGCTGTTGCAGCTAAAAAATTGTAAAGTTATACCTGCACTTGGCTGTACAAAACAAATACACTTGATATATGCATGCCATGCTTACTGCCATTAACAATTTTGCAACGGCAGAAAACTTGCAGCTAGAACATTTTAGCCTAGTATTTAGTTGGAAGCAACAGACTTGGTGACACTAAAAATTCCCGCCAAACAAATACGTTCTGCTATATATACCTATCCATGATCGTATACCTTTCCTGGAAATGGGATGGCGCGAACTGCCATCCCATTTCCCATGTGCAACACCATATCATCGCGGCATCCACATCGGAATTTGAAGGTTTCGCTGCGGATTGTTTATTATTATTATTATTATTATTGAGAGTTTAACGAACACCGTGAGCAACTTAATGAGCTATAAGCAGTCGCCGTCCCTAATTTAGGGTCGCTGGTTCCAGGGAAGGGAGAGAGCCAGGGCCACAAGACAAACACAGCATCCATGCTTCACCGGGGGAAGACTATGTTCATATCAGTACAGTAATTATGGAGTTTTCAAATACAACAGATATGTCAAATATACACTGCTGGCCACCCAAAATGCAACACCAACAAGGAAGCATCCGATTGGCCTGAAATTCGCAGCATGCTTCGCCCGCGAGAGGACATGCAAACAATTAGCATTGCAGCGCATATGCAAATCATGTGCGCCCGGCACGCCACCGAGAAGCACTATCAGAAGGGTGCACAGAAGGCGGGGTGTAAGTAGTGTAAGTGTGTTGTGCTGTCGGACCTGTGCGAGGGAAGCTTCCCGATGCCTCGTCGCAGAATACGGCAGTCATTCCAGCACGTTTCGGAGTTCGACAGAGGACGAATAGTGGCTTATCGCGACAGCGGTTTATCGTACAGAGACATCGGTGCCAGTGTGGGACGACATCCAGCCACAGTGAGGTGAGTATGGATTCGGTGGGTGCAGGAGGGACGGACGGACCGACGAGAGCGATTGCCGCAGCCGCGGCCCTCCACCGAACGAGAGGACCGGCATGTTGTGCGGCGGGCATTGACGGCTCGCACCGCCACATCACGAACGTTAGCGCAGGAATTAGGGTGTGTTGCGCAACAACCTGTGTCAGCACGTACCGTTTGACGTCGTCTGCAGGAGCGGGGACTTGTCGCACGGCGCCCGTTGCTCCGATTACCGTTGACGTTACACTACCGGCGAGTGCGGCGGCAGTGGGTCGTTGAACGCCGCACCTGGACTACGGAATGGCACGACATTGTCTTTTCCGACGAATCCCGCTTCTGCCTGCAACACCACGATGGTCGGATTCGCGTGTGGCGGCACTGCGGAGAGAGACTGTATGACACCTGCATTATGCATCGTCATACCGGTCCGTCGCGTGGCGTTATGGTTTGAGGCACAATTGGATATGACACCCGCACCACTCTGGTACGCATCGCCGGTACACTCAACAGCCACCGCTACATCTCCGACGTTTTGGAGCCTGTAGTCCTCCCTTACCTGCAGGACCTGCCAGCGGCCACGTTTTAACAGGACAATGCGCGCCTGTACGTGGCACGCATCGTGCAACAATTTTTCACGGCCAACCAGGTGTCAGTGCTGCCGTGGCTCGCCTGTTCTCCCGATGTGTCGCCCATCGAACACGTCTTGTCGCTGATCAGCAACCGAATGGCCCGGTAAGCACCACCCGCGGGTATTCCTGATGAACTGTGGCAACGTGTGGAAGTAGCCTGGACCGACATACCCCAAGCCCACATCCAAAGCCTCTTTCGTTCGATGCCGCAGCGTGTAGCGGCCGTTATTGCCAGCCATGGGGCCCACACGAACTATTGATGTCTGCGTGTTCCGCAAGTCGCACGGGCCTGTAAGCTCAATCGTTTCATCTTTGTATCTGTTATGTGTCCAGTAAATCTAGCTTTGCTATCTCGTGTCCTTCTTGGTGTTGCATTTTGGATGACGTAGAAACAACTAGTAAGTAAATGTTCGTGGCACAAATTTTTAGTTCAGATTTAGTCAAAGTATACTTGCTTGACTTCATTTTACGCATGCTAGTTTTGACTGTGGTATACCCAGGGGTCGCGCTGTCGATCGCCATCTTCGCAATTTGCGATAAAAAAAAAATCGTTTTGTCGATGAAAAAGAGCTTTGGCGATTATCTTTTTGTACTGTTATACCACTTTGACGAAAACAAATTGAATTTGGCGAGTAAATTGGCGAAAACTTTAAAAGAGCCAGCGCGACCCCTGCATACCTACCGGGTAGTGGGGGCACTTACTGTGTTCAACGTTTCTACAACATGACGCATCCGAAATCATCGTGACAAAGGTACTTCGGATAATCCCGATTAAATTATATATTAGACTTATTACTGACTTTATCTTGTATCTATGGGTGAATTAAGCACAATAAAATGCAGTATACAGATAAAAGTAGAATAAACGTATTTACACAGCACATATTACGGAAAAAATCTGTATAGATTTATTTTTTTCTTTATGTTTCACTTTCGGATAATCGATTATTTTGTATAAGCCATCGCACCCGCGTACGTACGTGAGCGATTTCTTTTTTTTTTTACGCTAGAGATTCTTCGAGCTGCGCTGAACAAACCAAACTTATTCAATAAAGACAGTCTCACATTCCTTAACGGTCAGCTTCTTTTGTTATTCAAAGTTAAATGAAATGATCGTTTCAAGGGAAAAGGTTTCATTCGTCCACGGAAGAACTTTCCTAATGGCAGTGAAGCGAACAGCAGATGAGCCGTTATCAGCCTGCAATCTTAATGGCAGAGGAGGTGGAAGACTTCCCGACTAAGAAGGGCTTAATAGCAGTTTACGGTTCTTTGAGCCATCACATCAATGACCGAAACAGCGAGTTTTTTTATCCCCCACCTCTAGCAGACTTCACTCCTCCCTTCCTGGGCAGCGCAGAAAGTTTCAACGTTTAAAAAAAAAAAAAAAAGGCGTGTAGGTACATGTTCCTTCGTGCGTCACCTCAAACAAATGAAGACTGGCAACTTACCAACAAACACTTCACAATGAGTACGACAGCAAAAAAATTTCGCGGAGTGAATTTATTTCTTCCGCAGCCCACAGCGCTCTCCTACTACAAGAGTTTCCAATCATCCTTGAAACACATCGGACTTGTTTCCTCTAGCAGTTTAGGAAAGCTGTTAAAACTGGACTGCTTTCGAATGAACCCAATAGAACCTTTAATGTGAAAAAGCTAGTGCGGAAAGCTGTTCGATTCTCGCTTAACATCTGCTGATAGGCACGACGCTACGGATGGGCTAGGGTCGTAGCCCCCCCCCCCCCATATTTAGGCAGTTAGAACACGTGGCGAATACAACCACCTAAGATATTAGGTAATTTGGATAAGTGCATGGGAATTTTTGTTATATAAAATGAATTTTCTGTTATGGGTCGTACTGTTCTGTGAAATGAACTGAATCCTTTGAGCGATGTCTATTAGAGGACAAGAGACGAATTCCGTAAAAATAGTTTAAAAAGATGAGAGAGCAGTGTTGCATTCAGAGACTTTTTCCCGAGGGGGCAATTACAATTTTTTTGGGAAAGGGCCTGAAACTTCTTGACTGATTTATATACATATAATCACATTTTTTTTTTCTATTTATATGTATATACACTGAAGAGCAACTGAATTAGAGAAAGCTGGCGTTATGCAAATATGGCGCTCTGGGCGGCCCTGTAAACGGAAACGACATGACGTATGCAGCGATCTGACAATATAAGGAGTGATGCGACGGGAATCAGTAAGAGTCGGACGCAGTATGAGTAAGACGAAGGATCTAAGCGCATTTGATTGTGGGCAAATTGTCGTGGCCCGACGAATGGGTCACTCCATCTCGGAAGTCGTGCAAGCACGGGGATTTTCACGAGCCACTGTGTCACGGGTGCACCGTGAGTACATCGAATCCGATAAAACCATTCCTGCAAGGGCCAACTGCCGTGGACAATAGCATGTGGATGAGCGGGGTCATCGTCGGCTAGCTCGCATTGTAACAGCGGATAGACGAGCAACAGTGCATGAAATCACTCTGCAATTTAACGCTGGTGCACACAAACGTGTAAGCAGCCACACCATCCAGAACCATCTCCTCGCTATGGGGTACAGAAGCCATCGTCCCGCGAGGTTGCCGCTCCTGACCGCACATCACAGGGTACAAAGATTAGCATGGGCGCGGGAACCTCGCCACTGGACCCTAGACATGTGGAAAAATGTTGCCTGGACTGATGAGTAGAGATTCACGTTGGTACATGCGGATGGCAGGATACGAGTGCGGCGCAAACCACATGAAGCGATGGATCCTTCTTGCCAGCAGGGTACTCTTCAAGCTGGTGGGGGTGGCATTCTCGTCTGGGGACTCTTTACGTGGACTGAAATGGGATCCGTGGTACGTTTGACATCGTCCCTCACAGGTCAACGTTACCGGGATATCCTGGACGACCATGTGCTCCCGTTTGTGCGTTTTCAAAATGGCACTGGGGACCTCTTCCTGCAACAAGACAAATGCACCGTGCCATCTTAATGGCAGAGGAGGTGGAAGACTGTATCCGAATGGTTGGATGAACACTCCACCGACGTGACCTCGCTTCCTTGCCCAGCTAGGTCACCTGACCTCAATCCTATCGAGAACATCTAGGATGCCATCGAGAGAGATGTTTGAGGCTCTGACCACCCCCCCCTCCAAATGGTCGTGCGTGGATCCGTATGGCTTCCCAACGCTTCCGGTGTCTTGCCGAGTCCATGCCGAGACGAATCGCCGCCGTCATCGGGAAGAAAGGTGGTGCTACACGTTACTAGACAGGTATCTCTAATTCAATTGCTCTTCAGTGTACATTTTTTTTTTTTTTTTTGATTGGAGGTTTAACGACCACCGTGAGCAACTCAATGGGCTATAAGCAGTCGCCCGTCCCTAATTTAGGGTCACTGGTTCCAGGGAAGAGAGAGAGCCAGTGCCGTAAGACAAACACAACATCCATGCCTCACCGGGATTCGAACCCGGACCCCTTACGGACGAATGATCATAGGCCAGCGCCTTAGACCACTGCGCCACCGGAGCGGCTCAGTGTACATTGACACATATACAAATTTTAAATAGAGTAAAAAAATGTCTTATGCTAGTATAAAATGCGAATTCAGGAAATCTACACATACAAATGATTAAAAATGTAAAATGTTATACCTTTGGTTTAATTCAGTAACGCACTCACTACGGATTTCACCATGGGGTGGTGTGAAATATTGAGGATGCTAGTAAGATAATGTTGTGCTAATAGCGTCCTTCAAATCGAAGCATTTTTACGTAAGTTATGACACATAATGGCGATGGAAGTGATTCCGTTCTTATGTCCTGAACTTTGACCCCATTTCGTTCACTTTCATTAGGGTTCCTTCCCAGGTGTTCCCCTACCACATACTAAAATTTCATCGAAATCGAACGATTTTTACGCGAGTTATCGTGCGGACGGACATACGCACACAACGCGTGACGTAATGAGGCAAATATAGGAATCGCGACCATCTACTCGCAAGAGTGTGACGTCATAAAACTTTAATAGGATCCACACACAACGCGTGACGTAATGAGACAGATGGCGTGACCGCGCGCCAACATCTCAATCGCGAGATTGTGCCGTCATAAGATTTCTAAGCATGGGCGGCATTAATGGGACGACGCCATGACACTAAAAACGTGGTGATTCTGGGTGGTTATTTAACGCACTAAACGAATTTTCCTAAAGTCGAGATCAAGCTAAATCGATTTCTAGTACCAGAAAACGGTAGGTTAGCGACTTTCATCAAAATCCTTAGAGCCGTTTTCAAAAAAATTTACATACATACATGATTTGCTCCTTTAATAGTATGGGATAAGGGTGATGGAATGGATCCCGATCCTATGTCCTGACCTTTGACCCCATTCCGTCCATTTTCAATAGGGTTCGTCCCCAGGTGGTCCCCTACCACATACTAAAATTTCATCGGAATCGAACCATTTTTTACGCACGTTATGACGCATAAGGGTAATGGAATGGATCCCGCTTCTATGCCGTGATCTTTGACCCCATTTCGTCCATTTTCAATAGGGATCGTCCCCAACTGGTCCCCTAACACATACTAAAATTTCATCGAAATTGAACGATTTTTACGCGAGTTATCGTGCCGACAGACAAAATTGGAGCACATACGCTTCTTCAACCTACGGTTGGAAAGCGTAAACAATTAGATTAAATGCAAGGGGAAATCGTCCAAAAAATCTACGGGGGGGGGCAAGCACCTCCGAAAAGACGCCTGAATACATCACAGAGAGAGAGAGAGAGAGAGAGAGAGAGAGAGAGAGAGAGAGAGAGAGAGAGAGAGAGATTCCTAGTCAGGTAACAAACCAAAATTCAAAAATTGCCTTATGACAACAAATATTAAAGAAAGATAGAAAAAAAAAGGGAGCGGCGATGTGAGTGAGCTAAAATTACGAAGAAACATTAAATTGTTAAAGCCCAAAGATCTTCGTAGCATCCTTGGTTCTTAGTACTTACTACGTGCAATATGTACCTAAAATAAGTTTTATTTCACTCATAAATCAGCGTCAGGTAAAATCTACACGAACTGAATTTTTTGTCGAAATTTATGCCAAACACATCAAAATTTACGCCCCCTCCCCTTTCTCCGTACGAGCTTAACCCCCCCCCCCCCATAGCTCCCCCAGTTCTGAGCTGCTGGCGTCGCAACTGCCTGCCGAATGCCACAATTCAGTTTCAGCTAACCCCAAAAAAGGATTTCCGATCAAAGAGGGCGGCTATAGGCGATTGATGATTTGCATTGAATTTTTCGTATTTCTAATCCTGGTTTAAAAATTGGTGCCCATTAATTATGTATGCATCATCAATCCACTGCTGATTAAGGTCTCTTTAAGTATCTTCTACTACTTTCTTGGCCAGTTTCCTCCATGCCACCCCGACAAACTTTCAAATTTCATCCACCCACAGTGCCTTGGGGTAGTTTTCTGTCCCTTGGAATCAGTGTTAGCTTATCAGTAGAACTACTGATTTTGACTCCTGTCTTCTGATAGATTTTCGTAATCTACTGATTTTTCTCTGTTTTGAGACCACCTACATACTCAGGAACATGTTGTTAAGAATGTCTGTATTCTTTCATCACACACCATTCTACTACTGATCTAATCGACAAGGCACGTCAGAACTGGTTTCAAGAGAAAAAGCTGACGAAGATTGATCATGATGATCATATAGAGGATTTTAGGAAGGGAGTTGTCTGACCCCAGGTCTTAAGCAACCCTTAGAAATAGGAAGCTAGGAGATTGGGGTTACAGTGCCGATAGGAAAGTGACACGGAAGCGAAGTAGAAAGGTGGAGGAAGACGCCCTTATTTATTACTGGGGGGGGGCTGTACCCTGGGTCCGACGGCTTAACGTGCCCATCCGACGCACGGCGGATATTTAGTGGATCAAACGTTCGTACCTGCTGGGATCGAACCTGAGGTCCTTTCCGCGGTAGTCACGAATGTTGCCCACTAGGCCACCCAGGGCCCTGCTGACTAAGATTAAAATTATTCAACTGCTATCTATTTTATTTTTTTAAATTCATACCGGTTTATCATGCAAGATTTTTTTTATTCTAGATTATTGTTCTGTTATGCACAGATTTTTCCTAGTTTTGTTAAAACGCATAACAGGTAAATGTCTATAGTACGATATTTGCGTAAATGATTCTTTTTTTTTTTTTTTTTTTTTTTTTTTTTTGAGTATAGCACTTATTTCACGTACTTTGGGAAAATCTGGGTATCGTTTAATAAATAGTGTATAACTCTTTATTTTTAGGAATTTAAGCCTTATTTATTTTTAGGAACCTATCCAGCTGTGACGCCATAAAAGGCAAATGCCATGATTTACCCCAACATTAGTTTTAATGATGAGCATCATTTTAAAGAGCTGATCACCAGTAATATCTTATGAAAAGAGGGGCTCAGGATTGTATTGGTCTGAATTTTCATTCCGCGGGCCGCGGGTGGCCTGGTGGTCAATGTTCGTGAATGCCACGTGGAAGACCTCTGGTTCGATCCCAGGCAGGTACGAACGCTCGAACCATCAAATATCCGCAATGCGTCGGATGGGCACGTTAAGCCGTCGGGTTCCGGTAATAAATAAGGGCGTCTTCCTCCCCCTTTCTACCTCGCTTCCGTGTCACTTTTCTATCAGGCACTCTAGCCCAAATCTCCTAGCTTCCTATTTCTAAGGGTTGTTTAAGACCTGGGGTCAGACACTCCCTTCCTAAAATCCTCTACATATGATTTGATCTTTTCATTCCGCTGTTTAACAGTAGTTTGTGGAGTAATGGTAATATTTGACATATCAGTAGTTTTAAGTGTTCCCTCACATTGAGATTACATCCAGTAATGCATTACATTTGTGAGGTGGTCCATATTTCAAGCAAAAAAATCTGATCTACTGATTTCTACTGAATCTTTGAGCTCTGGTCTACAGATTCCAGATAAAAAGTCTCTGGCAACACTCCTTGGAATCCAGTCTAGTATTTCAGTTGCTCAATGGCGGTCGGCTCTTCTAGTAATAGCATTGCCATTTCAGGGACTTTTACTTTGATCTAAATGTTATCAGCTCCCGTCATTTTGCTGATCCACGAGTTCCTCTTCCTATATTTCCTGGTTATGCCAAGCATACACATGTGTATACCTCTCTCCACGCTTCTTTTAGTAGTTTGCAGTCTCTGGATGTCCTTTTCAGTTAAAAGTCCATATCTCTGATCTGTAAGTAAGAACTGGAAAGATTAAACACTTTAAGACAATAGTAAATTGCTCTTGAAAACTGTACTGTTTCTTCCAAATACTCTCCAACTATGTTTTCTTTCTCGATGTGGCCCTTGTTAGAAATCTGTAGTCCAAGTTACAATTAGGCATCGGTTACTGTTAGAACTGCTCCATCAATCGCTAAATTTTCAGTTCTTGAAAATCCATTGCGCATCGATTCTGTTTCATTTTGTAGCCTCCACACACACACTCGTCGTTATAACTTGGACAACATTATATTAGGTACCTTCGTATTATATTTACGGAAAGGAATACTTTCTGAAGGTATGACAGTTAAAATGAAGTTTGCATACAGAATCGTAATGAAAAGAAATTGCCTTGAACAAAATCTACGAGAAAACTAGAATTTATTTCCACTAATTTTATAAAAAAAAAACTTATTTTCCAAACTTAGATTTTCTTTCCAAATCTAATGATTAAATCTGATTAAAATGGGAGAACATCAGCGATGTGAAATTTTCGCAGCGAGCGCAAAATCTTCCTGTCATGAGAATCAAGACAACCCATTTTGTGGGCACTGTTAATTCCATCGGTGGTCTTATTCGCTGGTTATGAATGTATGTCACATTCTCGATGCATGTAGTGTGCTTCGCTATCAGTCTTGAGTAAATTAAGACGACTCCACATACAAAACGCACACCACGATGAAGTATTTGTCTGAAGACCATACAAATTGATAGTATGTACCGACTGTTGGGTTATGCAAATGCTTGCGAACTGGTAGGTACAGTACGTGCCGACGGTTGGGTTGTGTAGATGATTGCGAACTGGTAGGTATGTGCCGACAGTTGGGTTATGCAAATAATTGCGGTTGCAAACCAATCACGTAATAGGTGAGGAAGATAAAAGGGCAAAACGGCTCTGTGTAGTTCAGTCTGGTCGTCCTCACCCGGGTGTGAGGACCAATGCATCGGAATGACATCGGTGGCGAAAATACCTGGGCGACGTCTTCGGGAATTCTACCATTACACGGACGGGGCTTCACCAAAGGCTTTATCATAGGACTACGTACAGCTGAAAGATGCCTGTTTGGTGTAACCAGAAAAGATAAGAAGAGCAACTCGTAGATAAGGTAAATGGCAATAGTGGAAGACATCATGATCAGAGTAAAATTCCTGAAATGGCAATGGGCTTGACATGTTATAACCAGAAGAACGGACCACCGAAATTTTAGACTGGATTCCAAAAGACAGAAAAAGACCCAGAAGACCACATGGGAGATGGATCAAGGAGGATAGAATAAGGGGAGGGAGCATAACAAGTAAGCCCTGTGTAAAGCTCTGAAGCCGACGCTCCTGAGCGGCAGCCATCTTGTGTTACCCTTCTGACTCCGTCCTCATCGAATTGCGTACCTAACAACGTTAGGCAGGTTAACACTTTTAAAGCCTTCTCACGAAAAGAAGAAAATATCATGTATATTTATGGATATAGCCTATAATAACACCACTGTTTTCTTTTGCTTCAAAGCAATGTTAGGTCACGTTTTACCGCTGCGTACGACAAAAATCCCTTTAATTTCCCACACGAAAAGTGCATGCTGTTTAAAGTAATGCATGAAGCAGTTCACCAACTCTAAAACAAAAAAAAAAAAAACACGTTGATTTATTTCATGTGATCGAGTGAATATTTCTGATAACACAAACGCAACGAAGTATATTTACCTTAAAAACGATAGTTCGTGCTAAGCTTTGATAATTTACAAAATTTTAACGATGACTACAAAATATACAAAACTGAAAAGCGTTTGTAGAGCACAATAAAATCCGTTTGCGTTGATAGATGACTATGTACTATAATTAAACGCGAAAATTTACAATTTTTTTAAGAAAAAAAATCACTGATTTTATTGTTCACTAGAAGAGACCGATTTTTATAAAATTTTAATAAAACGTTTCATTAGTTACTGAAAACCGGATAAATTTGAAATTTTTAGCAATTCCATCACAAGTTTTCGATCTTCGTTTGCGAATAAATCTCTCATCAGCTTTTAATGTGAGTTGAACTTTAAATAAACAATTCCATAAATCAGTCATAAGCAAACATTTTTCTCACAGGAAATAAAAAATTGAAATCTTCCGTAACTTACAAAGCAAAAATGAGCAACTGAGGGTAACGTAACAGGGCGGCCACACAACTCATCTGGCTTCCCCGGTGAGAGCACATGCTCCCTCCCCTTATTTTATCCTTCTTGAGATGGATGGATGAAATTCGAAAGAATGCCGGCGTAACATGGAGGAGACAGGCTCAAGACAATTGTGTAATGGTTGATATAATGATGATGCTGTTTCCCAATATTTTCAATTTTTTTCATAGCTATTTTTCTTTGTTTTTAACTTCATTGATTTTAATCACACTGCGTAGAGTTACAGCACTTGTAAATACAGGTGTCTACTGTAGGTGCCAACTGAGCAGACCAATGGTAGCTCAGGAGCACGCATTCCTCAGAGTGAATCACACAGCAAGTCGACGACAGGATATGGAGAGAGTGAAAAGCGGGGGGAGATTGGAAAATCGAAACTGAATTCGCTACGAAGGGGGGAGCGAGAGGAGTGCAGGAAGAGAGTTTGGAAAACTGCATTTGCGTGATTTGAATTTCTAATTTAGGACAATTTAACGTATAAATGAGAAGCTAATTCAATTAACGTACAATTAATAAAACTTAACATTAAGGGCAATTCGGAATTTTTGGACTGGCGGCATTTTATGCATAATTGAGAAAAATGTATAGATTAGAAACGTATAAAAGGGTTCTATTGTAGGTGGAGAACGTTTCGTGATTTCTGCAGATTTTTTTGTTTTTAGTTCAGTGATTAACACGTGAAAGGCGAGAAAACCATCTAGAGATCAAGAAAATCAATAGTCAACGTCTACCATATGAAACAAAGTACAGCTAACAGAAGACCCCCTTTCCCCCACCCAAGGTCTACGTAGCACTAAACACACGCAACCGATCGCCAGATTAGCAATTGAACACGAATATTTGTGTAATATCAAATTTCGAAATTCCGTGGATAGCTCAAGGAATATTTAAAATAATTTCGGAAACACTGAAAAATCTTCATGCACTTCCTTTGGCTGTGAATAAATAACTTCCGTAGTTAGGTGTAACTAATTATTTATTTATCTATTAGCCGAGCTTCCGCACCTCAACGGAGGGCTTTTTCAAGACTTCATACAACTACATGAAGCCTTGAAAGAACCCTCCGTTGAGATGCGGAAGCTCGGCTAATAGATAAATAAATAATTTAGTTACACCTAACTACGGAAGTTATTTATTCATAGATATGGTGGGTGTATAATATTTTATTCCTTTGGCTGGTTGATTTTACGAAGAGAGAACAAGGCTTTGCCAAAGCGGAAGTATCTACACTTTCCGAGAATAGCAAGATCATCGGTTATCTGCAGACGCTACAGCCAATGAGCTTGCTAATCGAACTGTGTTTTGTTTATATTGGTGAGTGAAATTCGGTAAACAATTCCGTTGGTAGCCGAGCTGTGGTTGCTACTGCCGACTGTCGTAAAAATGGTCTGCTTACTTTTGAAACGCGTGGAGGAACACCATCGTCAGTTAAGTTTGCCAACCGCGAAACTCGTTCCAACTAATCTCCGAAACAGGCCAATGGGGAAAGCTACCAGCGCGGTGGTCCTGCATAGATAGACAAGTTTATTTTTTTAATTTCTTTACGTATTTTGGGCCATAATTAACGAGTTCAGCCAGGGATTAAAAAGGAAACCCCGAATTTTCGGGTGTAATGAGGGCATTTGACAAAATCTCACACCAACTATGCTATAAAAACATTTTCACGGTCTGAAGTATCCGAAAAAACAAAATCGAAGTATCTGTCATCCAGCCAAACAAAACCTTAAGATCAGTGCGGCTGGATAAAAATTCGTCTTGGCTACTAATACAGCACGCCGTTAGGTCGGTATCTCTAATGTTTTGTGCAGTGAGTGTATATATAACAAGCTCAGGTAATACGAACTTCCGCATAAACCGAATATTTTACACATCCTTTGAAATTCGTAATATTCTCCCTTGTCATTATAACCGTATGTTACGAACAATAATTTTCGGAGAAACCGTATATATTATATATCCAGGGCCAGATTGGGGGAGGGTACTATAGGGGCCCATCTATTACCAAGGGCCCAAGAGGCATGAATGGGCAAATAATACATAGACAAACGAGAGGTTTCTAAAATAGTTTTACTTTTCTCTCGTATGATTTCCACTTATTCTGAAGCAGAAAGCTGGAAGACGAACAAATTTCAAGACAGTGTCTCACTAAGTGTATAAGGTTTCATGTCGCTGTATACAGCGGACTCGGTGAGACAGTATCAGCTTTTTCATTACTATCTACCCACACCACCCAATTTGCACTTGGAACCGTTAATGGTCGAAATCCGCTCTAGCGTCACATTACACAGCAAAAAAGATGCACTAAGAGAAGTATACAATGCTAAATCATTAGAAAATCCAAGACAAGATCTAGAAATCTTAAGCTTCTAACTCATGTTCTTATGAGAACAAAGGAAAATACAGATCATTTGTTAGTCTGAAGAAAACTCTGCAGATCATTTATTAGTTTGAAGAATGCACTACGTATTAATTACCACAAGCATATTGATACAGTTTCGTGATTTAACGGACTTCATAATGATTCCCATTCATAAGTTCTTTGGGGGGCCCACTCAAACGTAATAGCCTTGGGGCCCGCTCAAATGTCTTAGCCTAGGGGCCCACTTAGGCCTTAATCCGGCCCTGCATGAATCGAAGTTCACCATTTATTAGCAAACAAATTAAGTTGCATTCACACAGTTTTTACCTCTTCCTCTTTCACCAGAAATTGAGGTTCGTTTGCACCCCGTGGTTTTCTTTACGGACAGGTCAATTTGCATGAAAACAAGTTTGAGTTCATAGGTGCCGACCGGGGGGGGGGGGGGGCGTTGATTCACACAGCAGATTTTCCTTTGGTAGACAAAGGGTCTGATGTGTGCCGCAATGTTTTTAGACAGTCTAGTATTTAAAACAGGATAAAGAATTGAGTTCTTTGTCGTAGAGAAATATTATTCCTATATATTTCTCCAGGGTTGAGCACGCAACAATTTGCAACTAACGAAACACTCATGATGATATATTAGACCCATTAACATGTAAAACAATTTATTGGTCTTGTTTTGAAAAATAATAAGGATAAACACGCATAGTAGATTAGGACCCTTTTGCTCATAACCTTTAGAATGTGAGAATGTAAGTTGTCATATACAGCATCAGTCTCTTTATCCCTATGGCCTTAATTCCACTCTATCTGACAATAAGCATAATCAGCATAAATTTTCAATTCGTGAACTCTTCTTTCTTGTTAATAATAAGAGCTGCTCTAGAGGTAATAGAGGACAGAGGTTATTTCGCACATCAAGCAAAAGTTGATTTTGCTAACTTGCTAAAAACTCTGGAAAGCTTTAAAACAGGCACTAATTTTGTTAAAAATACTTACAAAATTCTCAAGTCCTTCAAGCACTCTGTCCTTAAATGTTTTTTCAAATTCTGGAATGAAACTGCTGACCATGTTGATAAGCATGTTTTTGCTTTGGTTCTGGACATTCTTAAACATATTCTTAAAGATAAAATTTCTCTTAAAGAATTTTCCAGTAATTTTGTTACCATCAGGTTCCTAAATAAAGCCTACGATAATCTCAATGTAAGGAAGCTGTTCTACAATAATGCAATTTTTTTTCCCATCCACAGGCACCAGTCTATTGTAAGTTTTAAATATGTTAAGACCTTAGGGTCAATAGTTAAAAACTACAAACTTAACTCTTCGAGCTACATTCCTGTAATTACTACTTGTTCTTGTGATGAACATAAAGAAACAGTTCACTATGATAAGAATTACAACCATATTATCACCGGAAACTTGAGTTATGTTGAAAATGAAAAGCTTAGGAATTTATTAGAGTATGGCTCTAATTTCAGACCTTCCTTCACAATTTCCAAAGAAAGGATTCTTGAGAGCTTCACTCAAGATGTAAATAAGTACATCGTAAAAACCAGTTTAACGTACAATCAGCCTATTGAGGCCTTCGCAGAATGGAAATATAATATAATCAATAGCTTCACCGGTGAGTTGGCAGGTCTGGACCTTTGTTTCGACAGAAATCTCTTTTTCTCTGGAGAAGCTAAAAGGTCACTCTCCAAACTACAAGACCAATTTATTTTTACCACTACGGATAAAGCTAGCAATAATTTTGCAATTATCTGTAAGAAGTTCTATTTTGAATTGTTAACTATGGAACTCAATAATAGAGTAACATACGAGCCCGTAAGTTATTCTACCAAGCAGTTAGAAAATCGGTTTAAGGCATTCTTCAAGAAACTTAAAATTCCACAAACTAGAAGATATGGGCCTGAATTTCCATTTCTTTTTGCAACGGTTAAGTTTCATAAGGATCCTGTAAAGTTCAGGTTCATAGCTAGTGGAGTAAGAAGTCATAAAAAGAAAATAGATCTTGCTTTTGAAGATGTCTTAAAGAAGGTTTTGAAACACATTAGAAACTGTTCTAACTTGATGTACAGAGATTTTTGGCTAATTAATAATAATGCAGAAGTAATTTCTACTATACTCAAAGTTTGTCCCCTAGATATTAATAGTTATGATTTTGAAAACCTATATACTAATCTGCCTCTATCAGATATAATCACTACCTTTAAAGAGCTGTATGCAGAATTTAAACTTAACCAATTTGTTGATGTAGGAACTTGGAACTCTTATCTCAATTGCTGCATAAAAAATAACCATATCTTATATAATAATACTCTCTATAAGCAAGTGAACGGTATTCCAATGGGAACATCAACGTCCACAAATATCGCTAATCTATTCCTGTTCTTTAAGGAATATAAATTCATTAAAAATCACCCCACCTGCTCAGATAACTACCTTTACACTTTTAGATATATTGATGATCTGCTGTGTATCAATAATTCAGAAGTTATAGAGAGTGATTTTGATAATATCTATCCTAGCTCTCTTAACTTATGTAAAACCAACCACAGTAATCAGGAACTTGAGTTCCTAGACTTAAGCATTAAGCTCAACAGAGGTAACCCATCTATTAGCCTCTTTGATAAAAGAGTTAATTTTCCTTTCAAAGTAATTAAATATCTACACTGGAATAATAACATTTCAACCAAAGTAATTGAGAATGTACTAATTTCTCAGGTCCTAAGAATTTCAAGAATTTGCAGCAACAATTTGGATTTCAATTACCACATTAATATACTATTAGAAAGTTTTCTAGAGAACGAAATTCCTTCTTCTTTCATCAAAAGAACTTTAAGAAAAAATTATTCTGAATAATAGAGTAAGGTTGGCAGATCTGCTTTAATTTTCTACACAGTTAATAATATGATTCTGACCAATCAAAGCCGTAAGGAAGTTGGCTAGAGGATGCCTATTAACTACCTAAAGGAACCTTAGTGCTATGGATATGACGGTCCTATTAAAACAAAAAATTAAATAATATAAACAAAATCACAAAAAAAGCTTAAAAATCTGTTTATAAAAGAAAATAAAAACAAATAAAAAAGAAAACTAGTTATTCATTACTAGGATAGCTATACTAAAAATAGTAAAACCAACATTAAAATTAATAAGATTCTGATTAATCTATAGAAGCTCACTAAGGTGATTTAATACATGCAAAGATTATTAAATAAACTGCTCGTGTATTTTATAATATTTCTCATGTATTCTGGAGAGTTAATTCTGCTCATTCTGATCATACAGATCCACAGTCTTAATTTTATATATTTTTTCTCTGGTTAAAATCTCCGCGCGTTGGTTTCTTGCTGTATGAGGAGGCCATCAGCCCCACCCCTCACTGCCCCCCAGCGTCTAGGGAGTGGCGGAAGGGGTCAGCCATGTTCTCCTCTTGTAAGGAGAAAAGTTTTTGTCACACAAGAGGTAAGCTCTCTTCCTTGTTTTGGGTTCTAGGTTTTATAAGTTCAATGTTTGTACTTTATGTACCTTTTCTCTGTCGTTTTTTAGCTTTTCAGCTTTTAAGCATTGGTTTGTCTGTTAACATTTATGCGGGTTTTAACTCTTACTTTTCTTTGTAACTTTGAGCGTCTTTTGGGGTACCTAGGAACAGAGGAAGGCTAAGCTTGTTCCTTTTCTATGCGCTGTCTATGCGCTGTTTTTTCAAAGTAGTTAAGTTCTTAATAACTAATTAATTATGCACTTAAAGCACTGCTGAAATACTTTGTACATATTGCAACTAACTGTTTAAGGTATATAACTTTCACAAAGTTTTCTTTAGTTAATTATTATCTTTAACTTATTCTCGTTTTCGTGCTGTCATAAGTTGTAGAGTAGGGGTTTTAGACTCAAGTTTTCTTTCAAAAATCTGTTCGTTATAAATTAACATTTCCTTTTTTAATTGCAATGTAAAATTTGGATTTCTTTTGCATTGTTTTTCAGGTTTAAATTCTCTCTCAAACGAACTTGGAATTTCGTTATAGCTGAAAATCATTTCTATTTATTATGTCACTCTCACAGCTTGAGTTCTCTTTAATCTTCTTCTCTCTGTTTAATAGTAACAGATGAAGAGCATGGGTCGGGCCATGAAGGTTAATGGATGCAAGCGAAATTGTTAACTAGTGCTAGGTCATGCTACTCTACGGAGGACATGACTTATATATATATTTTTTAAACTATTTTAGGTGGGAATGTTACTTGCATCTATGGCCTTGCAGAAACCCATTTCCAACTAGGTCTTTGTGGAAGTGAGAAAATGCAGAGTTTTTGCTGGTCCTTGATAAAGCCAAGGCTCAGTATTCTCGACACCTTCTACATTCAGTTGTTTTATTTTATTTTTTTATCTTTTCTCCTTTTACTCACACAGGTAGATACATAACCTTTTCTATGTTGTATTAGGTGTGAGTCAAAATTATATATGTATTTTTTTGCTTAGGTATCTTCTTTATAGAATATATATATATATATATATATATATATACACTATCTACCAACAAGTAATTGGACACCCGTGATAGCAAAGGAAAACGAAGTTTATTCACCTTCAATAGTTGGTGGAGATTCCACGAGCGCCGATTACAGCTGCGACCCTCCGGGGCATACTCTCAACCAGGCGTTGTACGACGGCTAGCGGTATTTTCCCCCACTCGGCTTGGGAAAGACAAGTCAGTTCCTTCACCGATTTCGGACGGTGGGGGCACCCCTTAAGTCGACGCTCCAGCTAGTCCCAGAAATGCTCGATAGGGTTAAGATCCGGGCTCTGCGCAGGCCAGTTCATTCGATTAACCCCATTGTCACCATACCAAGCCATGGTGGACCCCGAAACATGACAGGTGGCATTGTCATCCTGAAAGTAACATGGGTCCACCCCGTAAAACTGCCACAACGTAGGAAGATCATGGTCATCCAAAATGGTGCAGTAGGTCTCGGCGTTGAGTCTACCAGGAATTGCGACCAAGTGTCCCGTGCCATACCAGGAGAAACACCACCATAGCATAATTCCACCGCCGCCGAACTTCACAGTCGGCACAATACATTCCGGCAGGAGGCGTTCTCCAGGCAAACGCTAAACCCAGACCCTGCCATCCGAATGGTAGAGGGTGAACCTTGATTCGTCGCTCCAGAGAACCTGTTTCCACTGTTCAACGGTCCACAGTCGACGTTCTTTGCACCACGTTAGCCGAGCAGCGCTATTGGACTTGGTGATCAAAGGCTTGTGGGCGGCAGCACGTCCATGATAACCGAGCAGATGGGCTTCCTTACGGATGGTATTCATCGAAAGAACACTCCCGGATGCCTGTTGAAACTCCTCGCGGATGTAGCCCATCGATTTGGTGCGGTTCTTCCTAATTTCTCTGGCCAGCACCCGTCGGTCTCTAACTCCCAGTTTTGTGGGTCTGCCGCGTCGGGGCACATTCAGACAGTCACCTCTCATCTTCCACTTGCCAATCACGTAGGCCACTGTTGATTTTGGGTACTTCAACTCGCTGGATATGTTACGTATATGGATCGGCCATTTCTGTGATACCCGACGATTACACCTTTCTCGAAATCAGAGAGCTCCGAACTGCGTGGCATCTTGCATGTGACTGGTTGCGTTGTTGTTTCCCACACGATACTTAACGACGGCGACGGCCGTGGCGTGTATCAGGACCGCAGATATCGTCGATTGCAGGGGTGTCCAATTACTTGCTTGTAGATAGTGTATAACTTGCAGTCACCTATTAATCATATATATATTAACCGCTAAAATAATAGCAATATTAATACCGACTTTTCTGACAGGAACCATCACGTGCTCGTTGACTACTCGCTTACTAAAGCTTATAAATTTTAGCGGAAAACTTCAGTATGCACTGATCGCTAATACACTGATATTTTGAGGGAACACCAAAAAAAAATTAGGATGGAATTCCTACCTACATATCCCTCTGGACTGGAGACCGCGCTGCTGCTCCCGCACCACACGAGAAATCTTAAGAGTCCGCAGAACACAACAGTCTTTTCTTTTAACACCGAAGCACCGAGGTCTTTAGCATAATCACATCTCAGTGTCAGATCGCACGTTGGCAGTTTCGGTGAGCAGCCACCTCTTGCTATAGCGACCAGCTACGCGGCACCAGGAAACATCCGTAGGCTCGGGGACTTCACATGCCTCCCTTTCTGACCGGGCAAAATGGTGGTACGAACCCATCGGAAGACTCCCTGGGCTAACTTCTAAGTACCTTGCCGATAGTGCTATGTCCGAGCTGAAGCGCTTACATGGCGGTAACAAAAATTGCAGTGAAGAGTGTCCGTGACCGAAGTCAGGACAAAAAAAGTAACAAGTGTTCAAGTGAAAGTGATTCTCTTCTCCTCGAAATTTTCAACAACTTTCCCAGGAGCCACCCACTACACCTCAAAATTATGCCATCTCCAATCCCGAGCCAGGGAACGCAGGCCTACCCTGAATTAAATCTCCAAGCCTAAATTTTACTGGTGGGAAAATTAACATAGGATTCATCTATTTGTTAGGGGGTCAAGAATGGGCATCCGATCCAGTACTCCGATTCCAGCCAATAGTCATCGTTGGGGAAAAAGGCCCTTAAGTTGCGTTAGTCCGTGTGACATACGACATCATGCCATAAATCCTGCTTTAATAAAAGTGCTACTTTCGATTCCAGTAAGTCTGCCGATCGCTGAAACTCTTTGTAGATGCACAGACCAGCTGACACTTTGATGACCCATAAAACAGTCCTACAAAGTCGATCCATTGTTGATGACGCCGACGTTTTCTCCTCTTACGCAATGCGACGTTCACGAGGGGGGGGGGTATTCTTTTCACAAAAATTCATTACCCAAATAAAAAAAAAATAATAAATAAATAAATTCGGAAATTGGTTTTTCCACTGGGTGTGCAGCCTCGCGGTTGCGAGCGCTGTCACAAAACTATAAATCATAACGCATTGCAATTTTTACAGCATAAACTCAACTATCATCAATCTTTTACAAAAAAAAAAAATATTAAGAAAAAGTAATTTTCTGATTTTTTGGGAGTTGCAAAGGAAAGGAACGAGCGGCTTATTCTGTCTGAAAGCATTAACCACATAGGAAAGTTCTGGTCCGGTGACCTGCTGCCATGGTGACGCAGCTATTCGCACGCTCTTCTCATTGGGTGAAAGGACATGCTACAATCAAACTGGTAATGACGCAATGCTTAATGACGTAGAGACACTATTGAAGTTCGGCGTTTTCCGCCGGCATACGTGAATACCTATGTAAATATAGGCTTTCGCCTCGTATATAAAAAGCAAAGAGGGAAATGCGAGTGTGTTTGTCCGTGAATTGTTCGACCACTTCTAAATCACACCTAGAGATCTGAAAATTGGCATGAATAAAGAAAGGTCCGTATACCTAGAAAAAAAAGTCTGTTCGTATACCTATAAAAATACGAAAAAAAAAAGTCTGCTTTGGAACATTGCTTCAATTTTTCGCAAATTGTTTGACCACTTTTAAACGACCTAGATATCTGAAAATTGGCATGATGGTAGGTCTTAACAGTCCGGATACCTGCAAATGCACGAAAGCAAATGAAAAAAAAATCGCTTTGAAACATTGTCTGCTTGAATTTTTCTACCACTTCTACACCTAGTAAAACGTCTGAAAACCAAAAAATCCAAAACGGTGGATTAGCTTTACTGTTTCAAAATGGTGATAGGTTTAAAGATCATTTTGTCAGAATCACTGAAATGCTTTGAAAATTTCAAATTCTGATTTAAAATTAAGGGGCGCCAAAGCCTGCTCCGCTTTACGTCAAACCGTATGCATTGACGTCACGACGCTGTTCTAAATCGTAAAACAGTTACGGATTTTAAATTACTTTTTTTCCCTTAATTACTTTTCCCTTTCTTTAATTTTGTGTTCAAAAAATAATTTTATAGATTCACCGTTCGGAGAACGGGCATGATTGCCTGTTATCTACAAAAAAAATACCAGAGTACTCTCTCTAGATTTTTTTTTACTACCTCCCCGCTATTCCAGCTTGCCACACGTACATCACCTGGGCAAATGCTGTCTTATCTCCTCCTCTCGTCACCTTTCAGTCACTTAATCCTATTTAGAAAAAAACTTAAAGACTTCATTTTGCATCAAAAACACCTTAACAACTGCGCTAGAGAAAGCTAGAAAACATTTAAAATAGCTATCGTGACAAGCACAAACAATGAAATTCATTTGACTTGGAGTCTACTTTTAAGTAAGCTGTTAATGAAAGAGAAAAGTGATCACTTCTGCTACGATTCTGGAGTTCGTTCGGAGAAAACACGATTACTTGCTGTTTCTCTGCATGGGCTGTTCATGAAGTTCAGCTTGGGAATTACTTTGTTGCTCTGGAAATTGTTATATATAGATAGTGCATTGTTTGGAGTTCTCGGCTTCTTTTTCAGAAAGTTGTAGAACGAACAATGGCTCGCACCTAAGAGGAAAGAGCAATCATAGAAATGTAAAGTAAGTTGCTAATGAAGGGGTGTCAAGGGGGGAAACGACACTGAGCTGACCTGGTGGTCGTAGGAGGGGGACTGCTAAGTGGACAAGCTCGTGCCTTTTGCGGAGAGAAGGGGAGAGAAGCGGATTGGATCTGGCACGAGAATGTTGTAAAGGAGTAGATCTTATGATTCTCAGCGTGACGGTGAGAATTTTAGGCTCCCCCAGAAAAAGAGGGCGAAGATTATTTTGAAGCCAAGACGGAATAACGAGGTAGAAATTATTTTTCAAAACAGAAACTTGGCCGCGAGGTAACTCAGGAAAACGCCTGATAGAATAAATACGAACAGATCAATGTGTAAATAACAAAATGAGTAATATAGAAGTAATGCAGACATCAGGAGAGAAAATCTGTGACGTACGCTATGTACTGCGCTGAATGAAGAACACTACTGCAAAAGAGCGAGTTGTCCTTCAGCTAGTAATTAATTCATTATCGGGAAAATTATAGCTAAAGGCCCGAAGCTGCGTAATTACCTTACAAGCGTGGGCCTGACAAACCCACGCAACAGGGCTTCACGAAATACAGTGAACAGCCCTGTGATAGTTCTTACAGTTCCTGCTTTAAAAAATTGCAATATTTCTTAAACGGGTGTGAGGAACAAACTGTGCAGCAGAATTTTTGCTTACCAGACGTAGTCCGTGCGTATTCGCGAGCCATGTCAAACTAAGTCAAGGCTTCTATGACGTCAACTGAAGATCAGGAGTAAATGGTTGATGCGCATGCTCCAGCAAGTTGCTACTGCTTACCTACCTAGATGAGTGATGTGAGAAACAACAGCCTGGGTTTAAGAAATAAATTATGTTGAGAACTACAGTAATTTTCAGAGCAGAACGGTTGTAATCTAAAATAAATATGCATAAATTACAGCCAGGTATTTAAGAAACTGGAATATGGTAATGATTTCCAAAGTAAATTTTGTATGCCGTACCTACACTCCCCCATACCCGCAACTGGTGGGTGAAGGTGAGATGGGCTTAACAGTGATTTTCTTGTTACAGTTCTACGGAAGTAACTGTGACAAAATCGTCGTTTACGACAGCAGTGACTGAGCTGTAAAGAAGTCGAAACTGCGCGTGTACGATACGAAGCAGGAACACTGCGGAGAATCACATAAAGCTGAGCAATAAATGGAAGGAAAAAAAGGTATTGTTTCCTCTATTCAGAAAAACTACTTTACTCTGGGTCCCCATAAGCGTAGGTGTAGCGTGATCAAAAAAATGGGGGAGGGCACAAATAAGTGTAAATTACTTTTTCTTGGGGGGGGGGGATTCTCGGAAATTGTTTCTCCGAAAATGCTCCTGTTCAATTACCATTAGTGCCATAACTTAGGTTTTTTTACATGCCTAATATATCCAAAACTACGAGGTGTGCGAGGCTTCCGTTGATTCACCCTAATGAGGATGAAAAAAAAATATGCCTCTTTTTTTTTTTTTTTTTTTTTGACTGGAGGTTTAACGACCACCGTGAGCAACTCAATGGGCTATAAGCAGTCGCCCGTCCCTAATTTAGGGTCACTGGTTCCAGGGAAGGGAGAGAGCCAGTGCCGTAAGACAAACACAACATCCATGCCAGACCGGGATTCAAACCCGGACCCCTTACGGACGAATGATCAGAGGCCAGCGCCTTAGACCACTGCGCCACCGGGGCGGCAAATATGCCTCTTCAAAGCACCTCATGCAGTTAGTTGGAAAGCAGTTATCACAATGTTTGCTATTGCGCAGTGTTGTTCCCTTGGCTGTATGTCACACTTTATAGCATTTAAAAGGCGAACGACTAGTTATTATTTTTCAACTTTTTTTCAGTTTGAGGGGCACGTGTCCCCCTACGCTGAGCCCATAATAGTGTATTGTTGTTCAAGGCGAGGAGAGCCTTATCACGACCTTTCCGTGGAAGGTAAAACAGTATCAATCCGCTTTACAGTGTACTCCTGCCGTTTCCTTTCTGTGAAGCAATTACTTTCGCCCTGGCCCGCCGATCCCGCACGCACTCACACAAGCAATGGGGGCTGCGAATGCGGCTGTGGTGTACTTCCTGTTTAAGTACCTTCTCCTGGAGTTTTCCCAACTTTTTGTCTGTGGTGCGAATGTTGGGACAGCCCCCCCCTTTCACCCCGCTCCAAGCTATTCCCAGCTGAACAGAATCAGCCGAAAGTGCGAGGCTCTTAATTAACATCTTATATCAAACTTATTTCTAAAAGCGCTCTAACTTTTGGAAAATTTGCTTTAGATAGCAATTTTGTCCGATAAACTGCTGAGCAAACAAAAATGAATTCTGAGCAATAATTCTGCGACTTTTCGCTCTAAACGCTAGGAACTATTTTTCGAAGCGGAGGTAGCTGCACCATAATTTAATAGCGGTACACTCTTAAGTTGGCTCGGAGTATAGGCTAGCGCTTTCACCACTCCACCATTGCCTAGACAGGATTAGGTGATAAGGATCTCACTCATCTTGCCTAGAGCAGTCAACTGTTCTTAGGGACAAAACTCCCCTGCAGAGGGGAGATTCATCTTAGAACGTGGCTGTCACCAACACTAAAACTGTGACACCTTAACAGTGAATTTGCAATTGTTACTTTTAGACACTGGTCATAGCAGTGATTTTTCAGCGACGGTGACAAAGTAAGTTGCTTCTAGTGAAGGGGGGGGAATCATTGCAGAAGACTGGGAATCAAGATGAAAAATACACCCGGGTCAAAACCATGGGATAATAATAACTGTTGCTATTGTTATATATGAAGTAAATAAATCTGAAATGTCTAAAAAAACTGCCACACAAAAAACAAGAAATTGTTGTTAACAAAAAATTGCATAGCGGATTTGGCTACACATTAAAACTTTTCGAACTTCGTCCAGATCACCAGTTAACCCCTACACAGAAGCGGATCCAGAATTTTTGTGAGGTGTGGGGGGGGGGGCTCAAATGTCGAGAATAACCAGGGACCTTTCTGATATTTTCTCGCAAAATGAAAGAGTGCTCTTAGTATGTTTATAAATTATCCCAATTAATTAACGAAAGTAATATACTGTACTTTTAGTAATACTTTCTTTCACGAAAAAACATTCAGTTTGTTATTAAAACCTAACAAATCGAAGTTTTTCCTTGGTTCCTGAGGGGGAACGCGCGCCTTCCCTCTGGATACCCCCAACATCATGCAAGTCATTTTCTTAATACCCCTTTCCCCCCACCTCAATGAATGTCATTTTCTCAAGAACAGCATTAAGTCGGAGAACTTTCAGAACTACGGCGAAAACGCATGGATTGGAAGCGATGTTCACTGTATGGCATCAACAGCGTAACTTACTGAATTGAAAAACTAGCCTGAAATTCATATCCTTTTTCTCTACCAATTAGCAAACAGATAAGCTCAAATCTAGCTTAGCGCATGCGGTGATGCATAAGATCCAATTCAGAAACTGCTCATGCACGATGTAAACAAACTGACGTTCAGACCTTCAACAGGATATTAAAAAAAAAATATTTGACATTCCCTGCCTACTAAAAAACTAACAGCACTGGTCTGGGGAGAATGACTGCTGAATGACGAAACTGGGGAGGGAGCTGTGGGAAATGAACCGGGTCCTCACCAGCCCTGGTCCTCACAAATCACATCCATTGAAACAGGAGACACCCCATTTGTGGATTACCATAGCGTGCAAGACGTAACACAACCCTCGAGTATAGCCGTTCAGGGTCGTATCCGTGTGACCTCCCACAACACGCACGCACACACACACCCCAGGGATCCCTCTCACTGAACAACACTTTCATCCCTGCCTCACCACCTCCCCTTCGGAATGGAGCTCCTATGACAACTACGTTAGTGACTCAGAAACCGAGCACAAGAAACAATATTTAGTACCATAATAACCTGAATCTATCACTCATATAAATAGTATAACTGTAATTTGCATTCTGTCAACCAAGACAGCCTCAGAAGATAAAAACAACCGAAAATAATCACATGGAATGATTTAATTCATCCCTCAACCACATATTCTACATACACCGAAAAACCAAAACACTTATGACCATCTGCCTAATGCGATGTTGGTCCTCCACGTACCGCCAAAACAACTCTTCCCCGGCGAGGATAGACGCTACAAGATTTCTAGAGGGGTATTTTGGTACCTGGTACTAACACGTTAACAGCAGATTCTTAAAACTCGTGTAAGTTACGTGGTTGAACTGCCGCAGATCGGATTTCGGATTTGCTGTTCCAACACAAACCATTGAGACGTGCCTGCCCCACAGGACGCACACGACATAAAGGCAGATAGCAGCGAGAACGAACGTCTGCGTAGCTCAGTTGGTAGAGCGACTTGTTCCGGAATAAGAGGACTCGGGTTCGATCCGCGGCGTGGACCAAAAATGACGGAGAAATTTACTTTGTTATACCACACATGCTCGATTGGTTGAATGTATGGGGAATTTGGAGGCCATGACAATATCTGGAAGTCATGTTCTGCGAACCCATTCTCGAACAATTCGGGTAGTGTGTCATGGCGCATTGTCCTTCTGAAAGAAGGCATTACTAGAGAGAAATACCGTTCCCAGGGGCGCGCGAACGGCATTTGCCGCCCCTTGTTCGAGAATATTTTTATTCATTTTTTACATGAAATAAATATCTTTAGCAGCTTTATTTCCTATTTACGGTAAATTGAGATTTTCCATAAAACACTGTTTCCATATAAAACTGAAGAAAAGAAAAATCTGTAAAACTCTGGTTCAGATTACGCTACGAATAATTTAAGAAGTCAGCTTCCTCTCTTCCTTCCCCCCCCCCACCTCTCTCTCTCTCTCTCTCTCTCTCTGTCAATTTACACATAAAAATCTGCGTCACCGGTAAAAAAAAGTTTCGTCATGTACGATGATAAACATATTACAGCTTCTCGACGGACGGACACACACACACACACACACACACACACACACACACACACACACACACACACACACACACACACACACACACACACATATACACTGAAGAGCAATTGAATTAGAGATACCTGTTTAGTAACGTGTAGCACCACCTTTCGCCCTCATGACGGCGGCGATTCGTCTCGGCATGGACTCGTCAAGACAACGGAAGCGTTGGGAAGCCATACGGATCCACGACCACCTGAACAAGCTCCCACAGTTCACGAAGATTTGATGGAGGGGGGGCATCTCTCTCGATGGCATTGAGGTCAGATGACCTAGCTGGCCAAGGAAGCGAGGTCACGTCGGTGGAGTGTTCATCCAACCATTCGGATACAATTAGGGAGCTGCATTGTCTTGTTGCAGGATCAGGTCCCCAGTGGAATGTTGAAGATACACAAACGGGAGCAAATCGTCGTCCAGGATATCCCGGTAACGTTCACCTGTAAGGGACGATGTCACACGTACCAGGGGTCCCATTTCAGTCCACGTAAACAGTCCCTAGACGAAAATACCACGCCCACCAGCTTGAAGAGTACCCTGCAGGCAAGAAGGATCCATTGTTTCATGTGGTTTGCGCGGTACTCGTATCCTGCCATCCGCATGTACCAAAGTGAATCTCGACTCATCAGTCAAGGCAACATTTTCCACATGTCTAGGGTCCATTGCCGATGTTACCACGCCCATGCTAATCTTTGCACCCTGTGATGTGCGGTCAGCAGCGGTACCCTCGTGGGACGATAGCTTCTGTACCATATAGCGAGGAGATGGTTCTGGATGGTGTGGCTGCTTACACGTTTTTGTGCACCAGCGTTAAATTGCAGAGTGATTTCTTGCACTGTGGCCCGTCTATCCGCTGTTACAATGCGAGCTAGCCGACGATGACCCAGCTCATCCACACGCTGTTTCCTGTCCAGGGCAGTTGGTCTTTGCAGGGATGGTTTTACCGGATTCGATGTACTCACGGTGCACACGTGACACAGTGGCTCGTGAAAATCCCAGTGCTTGCACGACTTCCGAGGTGGAGTGACCCATTCGTCGGGCATCGACAATTAGCCCACGATCAAATGCGCTTAGATCCTTCGTCTTACCCATACTGCGTCCGATTCTTACTGATTCCCGTCGCATCACTCCTTATATTGTTGGATCGCTGCATACGTCATGTCGTTTCCGTTTACAGGGCCTCCCACAGCGCCACATTTGCATAACGCCAGTTGTCTCTAATTCAATTGCTCTTCAGTGTATAACTAAGCAACCTAAGATGATGGAACCCGTGGGTTAGGAAAATGATAAAGAGTGGAAGACATTATGATCAGAGTAAAATTCGTGAAATGGTAATGGGCTGGACATACTGTCAAGAGAACGGACAATCGATGGACAACCGAAATTTTAGACTGGATTCCAAGAGATAGGACCCCCCCCCCCAAAAAAAAGACCACATGGGAGATGGGTGGATGAAATTCGAAAGCATGCAGGAGTAAGATGGAGGAGACTGGTCCAAGAGAGATCGTTATGAAAGAAACTTGGGGAGACCTTCATCCAGCAAAAAATTTATAATGGTTGAGGAGGATGGTGACAGATATATACATGTAATATTAAACATGACGGGCATCTCTTTAACTATTCTAACCAAAATATCTAATATCGTGCCGTGGAATACATCGAAATTGTACCCCAGTGCTCGTTACCCGTATTGCATCGATCCTATAATATTTTCCCACCCTGTTTTACGGTCAACGCTGGAAGCTCTTTCTTGAAAATTTGCCAACGATAAGGTAATTCAGAAAAGTAAGCATATATTTCTTGAAAAATGCTGAAAATGCTCACAATCTGTAGGGAAATTTTTTCGTCGTCATGTACGACCAGATTTAAAGTACGAGCCGCTCAAAGTACATAAAATGCATAAGGGTCGTAAGTCGACAAATTATGCTTTTTGAAGTCCATTGTGTTTTTCCTACATATTGGCCCCATTTGTCATAGCGCTGGCCACGCATTCATGAATGCTGAAATCTTCAAGATTTAAAAAAAAAATTAAAAAAAGAATTTAATCATTTGCCCGCGGTATCTGTTACTGAACAAAACAGTAAAAATTATTCTCTGATTTCAAGACGTTTCCTATTGAATTATAAACGAGTTATTTTTACTAAAAAAGTAAACGTTCCACTTAGCATTGCGATTTCTCACAGAATAAGGTTTTCATAACTTCTCCCACGTCACTGATATTAATTTATCAACCCAAAAAATTGATTATGGGTCCTTCCGCCCCCGGAATCTGGCGCCCGGGTGCTTAGCAACCCGTTGAACCCCCGCTTGACGCGTCCCTGACCGTTGCCATCCATGAAAGGATGTACCTGGTCTGCAATGAAGTTTAGGTAGGTGATAGAAGTCATAGTTTCGTGCAAAATGACTGGGCCAAAGGTTTTCCAGCAAAACATTGCCCAAAGCATTACACTCCCTTCGCCAGCTTGTTTTCATCCTACGAGTACTGGTGCTAATACTTACCCAGGTAAACGACGCACATATTACCTGGACATCCCCGTGGTGAAACAGGAAATGAGATACATCGGACCGGACGACCTTCTTCCAATCATTCAAGGTCCAATTTTGATGCTCGCGAGCAGGCCCGGAACGAGCTTTTCTCTTCTGGAAGGGCGAGACTTAAAAAGGTTCAAGTTTCCCACTTTTACTTAAATAGCACGCAGTTTTTAGGTTTTCATACCATCGTGATAGGAAAGTATTATGCTATTTCAAAAAATCTCACTTTCGGTTTTTGACAATTTTGGTAAAAATGTAAAAATTTGCTGAACCCAAGGCTGCAGTGATGTATTCAGGCATCTCCTCGGGGGTGTTGCGCCCCCCCCTCGCCTCCCCGCAAAAATCTACGAACGCCACCCCCGTAAGTTTTTGGTCGATCTCCTCTTATATTTAGTCAAATTGTTTACGTTTATAGTTGAATATTTGGAGGAATTAATTCATAAAAAACTTAAAATGAGGGAAAATATTACAATAAAAAAAAAACCATCAACACAGACTTCAAAATTTCTATCATCCTTCAATAAAACATTAAACAGTCCTCACTGAAGGGGCAATTTTTCAAGCACTGACAACTCGGACTACTTCTACAATAAAAACCTAATTCTACAGAGTGAATATATTTGCACTGCAATACATCAATAAACTTTTAATATTTTCGAAACTGGCATTCAGCTTGTTTCAGTCTTCTGGATGCTGACTTTCCACGCATACGGTTTAAGACTCAGTGTGGCTAAATGCGACGTTAGGGCTTCCAATACAACAAAATGTTTGCTACCTAATTTTTAACAATAGCAAATTGTTAGATGTTATTCTTATAAAAAATTATTTTTCCTTGCGGTGGGAGCTTTACACTGAAAAAAAAAAAAAAAAGAAATCGAGGGACCTCAAACTGGAACCCAAACAGTTAGTATTTTTCTTTACTACTACAGTATTACAGTATAAAAGTACAAAAAGATATCACCAAAACATTTTTTCCATCGCCAGAACGATTTCTTTTTCGCAAATTGAAAATAATGCGATCGACAGCGCAACCCCTGGTCCCACTAATGTCATAACATAAAGTTGGGGGAGGGGCGGGGGACGGCCCGAATGTTATAAATGGGACATCGGGGAACGGTATGTAACAATTCGAAGAGGTGCACAATCAATACATCAAAACGTATTTTGAATTCGATATGGCATCCACATTTACTCTCCCTAGCGACGAAATCATGCATGAGAAAAGACTGAAAGGCAAGTGTTACCCTTCTCAAAGCTTTCTAATACCGAAAGAATTTTTGAAATCACACAAATAGTTACAGTGGTATATGTCCACTGACGGACGGTCATATTGATAACACATAAGCACGTACTTTCCAAAATCAAAAGACTGGTTAAAAACTAAATTGCTTCCGAAAGACTATCATGATAGATCGCCAACACAAAAACAAATAAGTGCGAATATCGTTTAAAAAATTAAAGTATTTGGAAAAATAAAGGTAACGAAGTTTTTATAAGCAAAATAAATCACGGAATAAAATAAAACTAAGCAAATTGAGCAGCGTGCGTAATATAGGTAGTAATTATGGAATTTAAACGTGAACCTTAAACATCCGAATGTAATCATCAAGGTTTTTTTAAAAATAAATCCACATGCAAAAGTGGCGAACTACTTAATGAAACGCCCATTTTCTTTTCACAAATACATAAAAGACTGCCAACGGCGAAGCAAAATGTCAATGCGTCATATGTTCTACTGTTACAAGACACTCCGGAACGGGCAGACGTATAAGTCATTCATTACCCACTCGCATTTCGATTACATCACGGATAAAGAAATGCGCAAAAGAAAAGTATAAATAAAGGGCCTTCAGATGCGGAATATGCCATACACAATTGCTTGCTAACTCGATGCTTCAATGACCCAGTCAACTGAAAAAGCGCGTGTCTTTCTATAGCCCGAACAGTGTTATTTTACAAGTGCCTCAAATAAATTTCAGTGACCTGTTGCTTCCTGCGCGCGGCACCAAATTACGCTGCAAAACAGGTTTCTTGTGCAGGCACTAGGAGAAATAGGTTAGCATGGAATGAGCACTACTTCAAATGGCAGAATGAATGAAAGTTTCACTCATCGAGAATGAGGAACGGATGTTTCTCAATGCACTTATTTTAATATCCAAACGGCACACGCGATCAACTTTCTCGTACGTCATACATTTTTGGCAAGCACGCTCTTTGCAATAAAAATAGCGGCAAATATTGAAAAGTACATTTACGGTAGTCTAATAAATATATACGGTCTGAAACAGGGGTGGATGTACAGGATTTTCGTGAGGGGTGGCGCCTCTCTCTAGTAAGTGGCAGTGTTGCCAAAATAATGAGCACGCAAGAGTGAAATTACCGTATGGAAAATACAAATACCGATTAGTTCCGAACGATAAAATCGATCGTTGATATGTTCCAATTAATTAACGAAAGCAATAAACTTTTAAGTAATACTTTCTTTCACGAAAAAATATTCAATTAGTTGCCTAACAAATAGAAACTTTTCCTTGGTTCCCGATTGGGGCGCCCCACTCCCCGCTGGATCCGCTCCTGGTCTCAAATGGCGTTGTGACCGAGTGGGTTAAAAATGTCTGACCCATCCCCCCCCCACCAGGATTTTTTTTAATGGAGGTTTAACGACCACCGTGAGCAACTCAATGGGCTATAAGCAGCCGCGCCCATCCCTAATTTAGGGTCACTGGTTCAAGGGAAGGGAGAGAGCCAGTGCCGAAAGACAAACACAACATCCATGCCTCACGGGAAATCGAACCCGGACCCCTTTTGGACGAACGATCAGAAGCCATCGCTTAGACCACTGCGCCACCGGGGCGGCCCCCTAAGGATTGGACGAGTCGCTTGCCCCTAATTTAAAATTTAATTTAAGCAGCTAGCTGCCGAGAGAGGAGTGAGTCAAAGCCATGTAAATGACAAATACAAACCCAGAACTGGTACGACCATTATTGCTACCCGCGCTTTGCCCCCCGCGCTTTTTTTAGGTTTAAGGGCAATAGGTAGTCACCGTCCTTAATTTGGCGCTTCTGGTTTCCGGGAGCGCAGAGAGCCAGCGCCGATCCGGCACCGCTAGTACAAACGGTCGGAGGACAGGGCTTAGACAGCACCCCCTTATAACTGGCTTAGATCCCTGCGCCACCAGGGGTTATAGCTCCTTTCAGGAGCTGTGGCGCAGGGGTCTAATCCAGAAGGAGTGAGTCACCTTAAATGTGAGACGGGCAACTTCTTTAATTTTCAACACTCAAATGTTCATTAAGTTGCTAACGCTCCCCCGCGCGTTTCCAATACGGCACACATCATGTGCCTGCCACAGTTAAAAGGAACTCGAACAGCAATCTTGTTACATGTTCAAGAAGTGCTTCTCGTACGAAGCGCAAGAGGCTCTCGGTAGGACCAATGCACGTGGTAACTGTTCTAGAACGAAGCACCGGTGGACACACAGCGTGGTCTGAAGGGGAGGTTTACAGTTGCGCCCCGTTTCAAGTCACGGTGTAAGCGAGAATGCTGTGTAAGAATCTGTTCTATAAATTGTCATTTCCTCTTCTCTTGAAACCAGCAAACCTTTTCAAGTAAATTCTGTGGAAGAAATATTCTTCTAATACGTGAAAATATGTCAGAATTATTAACACAGCAATCAGACATCTCTGGACTGCTTGTACGAGGGTTGGAATGTTAATAGTGGCAACTGCATAATTACTACATATACAAAACGCATACCTGTTTCAAACATTTATAATCCTTGCATTGTGTAGCACCCGTTGCCAGCGATGCGGAAGTCATAAGATGCCGTTGGCCGTGCTTGATCAGTTCATCTTTCGTATAGAGCGGTCTATTGCGTGAAGAATGTCTGGGATAGTTCAGAATCGAATGCCGCCAAGTGGTTCCTTCGTTTTAGGGATCAAGTCGAAGGCACAGGGGCTTAAGTCAGAAGAATACGGCGGGGGGCAGAGCACTTCCCAGCCCCATCAAGTGAACAACTTATCCACAGCAAATGCAACATGCGTTCGAGCATTGTCATGCAAAATGATGGGTGGGTTCTGCATAAAGTGTATCCGTTTCTTCCTCAAAGCTGATCGTAGACTTTGTTCCAAAAATGTAGAGTAATTCTGCGCACTGACGGTCTAGCGATGGAGTACGGCACGTCTCAGGATAACACCATCGCAGTCGTACACGAGAATAACTATCGCAGTCGTACACGAGAATAACTATCGCAGTCGTACACGAGAATAACTATCGCAGTCGTACACAAGAATAACCATTGTCTTCCACACTGCTGGAGTTCCGAAGAAATTTGGATTTGCGCGATGCGTGTAGTGACGCCACTCGTTAGATTGGAGTTTCATTTCAGGCTCATAGCCCAGGTCCCATCCAACGTGATGATACGGCGAAGGAAAGCTTCTCCTTCGCGCTCGTAGCGTTCCAAGCATAGGCGTAATAACCACGGGGGGGGGTATTGGGGGTCCGGACCCCCAGATTTTCATAGTCTGGGATTCCCGTGTGAAGGACCCCCCCCAATAAATTCGGGAATATAATGATATAATGCACACTTCATGATGTGAACCAACTAAATTTAATAATATAAGTTGTAATTTTTCGTAGAATGCAAACACGCGCATAATGTGTACTTAATAAAACAGCGATGTCGATTCCTAATATGCAAAGTCAGTTCTACAACTTTGTAATTTACATGTCTGCCCTATCTATCAGAGTTTTACAGTTGTGTTCGCTAAGTTCCACAATTCGCCAACAGAGGCGCTTATGTCGTGCCCGTTAGATCGCGCCTCAGCAACTGCTTTGCTTCTGCGTGTGTGTGTGTGTGTGTGTGTGTGTGTATAGGGGGTCCGAAATTATCTTATACAGTATGCACATATAATATAGTATATGTATCAGAGTTAAATCCCTGAAATGGCAATGGGCTGGACATACTGCCAGAAGGACAGATCATCGATGGACAGCCGAAATTTTAGATTGGATTCCAAGGGACAGGAAAAGACCCAGAAGAAGACCACATGGGAGATGGGTGGATGAAATTCGAAAGTATGCAGGGGTGACATGGAGGAGACTGGCACAAGACAGACCGTTGTGGAGGAAACTTGGGGAGACCTTCGTCCAGCAGTGGATGGATAATGGTTGACAATGATGATGATGATGATGTATACATATAATGTGCGTATGTGTGATCGGACCCCCCCCTTCCCCCAAGATTTTGAAACATGGTTACGCCACTGGTTCCAAGCGGATACGAGCAGCCTCGTATCGTTGCCATCTCTGGATCTCAGTCAGAGCGTGCGGAACCCATCGCGATACAATTTTTCTCATTCCCAGGCGTTCCTTTACAATGTGTAGCACAGTTGTATGCGACACTCCTGTCTGATTGACTAACTGACTAATCGTAAAACGCCGATCTGTTCCAGTAACGCGGATACAGCACTCACTTATTCTTCTCTTGCACTGGGACGACCTGGCCGAGGCTCATCTTTCACATTTTGGCGTCCTTCATTGACGGCATTTACCCATCTTGGAATTGTTCTGTATGGTAAAACAGATTCCCCACAAGCCTCTAAACGATCTTGATGACACAGTCGTGCAGTACGACCTCTTGCACTTTAAATTTTTATCCAACACCGCTGCTCCAATTTCGAAAACATGACTAGACCGATGGGTAGCGACACCTCATGTTCCTTTTGTTACTGCACAGGCGCATAAAGCTGGGAGGGAGAGTCCATTTCATAATGAGGTGTGCTAGGTATCCAACCAACGTGTGGCGTAAGCAGCATAAACTTGTTGCGTTCCGCTTCGATTCTACAGATGTGCTGCCACTATTAAAATCCCCCCTCTCGTATTTACTGTTCATCACGTAACAATCACATCAGGAAACTTGAAAACCGCATCGCCCTGGAGCGAGAATCGAACCCGATTTCCGTCCGGGCATGCTAACGTTACACCACCCAGGACGATTATGAGAACACTTCCACAGATTTTATATAAGCTACGAGGAAGCAAAATTCACTTCGACTAGCGAAAATCAAAATGTTCTAATACTTAACACTCAGATACCTGGGACTAAATCATCGTGTGTGGTGTAACTGATAGCATGCTCGGACGGAAATCGTGAGATGCGGGTTCGATTCCCGTTCCATTTGATTTTTCAAGTTTTCTGATGTGATTAATGTTATGTGATGAACAGTAAATACAAGAAATTCAGAGATATCCGATTGCTATGTTAGCAATTTTGAATTTTTTCAAGATGCTCGTGGTGTTATTGAAAGCAATTATCTTTTTCTTGTGTATTTTTAGATTGGGTTTCTAATTTTGCCCTGTTTTTGCGTGTCTCTCCGGATGAGACATTTCAGCTGTGGAGGATCTGAAGATAGATAATTCTGATATTCGGTGCTTACTGCAAAGCTAAAAGAGCAGCAAAACAAGTATATTTACACCACTGAACTTGAAAGGAACTGTTGCAGTTCTGATCGATCAGAAGTTTTACGTATTTAACGTTGAATTTTGGCCTTCCACAATGATCCACAAGTCGTGAAGACTAGTGAAAGATTAACAATCGAACACTATTTTCGGAAATCTCCCCGAATATCAGTTTCGATCAGTGGCGTACCCAGGTAGTGCAAAGGGCCACATGAACCCCCAAAGATAATTTTGTTTAGTATTAAAAATTGATAAAAATTGTCGGTGACATTATTATGCTAGTGTCGCCATTCTGGTCTTCCTTAAATTGCTGTATTATAGTTACTTGTTTATTTGGAATGATCAGGCGAGGTCATATATGCCTACTGCTTATGCTTACCCCCCCCTCCCCCTCCCCACCAATGCGCATTTCCCACTTGTAAGCCACCAAAGAAAGACGAGAGCGAACTGGTGGTGTAGTGGTCAGGGCGTCAGGCTAATAATGGATGATGGGGGTGTGGTGATGGGGGTAAATAAGCCTTTTATCTTGAGTACATACCAAAGCACCAAAACAGAAACGTAGAATGAACATTACTTTGTAATTAATGGTATTTGAGGAAAAAAAAATTCCTGTTCTCATGAACATTTTTTTTTTTTTTTGATTGGAGGTTTAACGACCACCGTGAGCAACTCAATGGGCTATAAGCAGTCGCCCGTCCCTAATGTAGGGTCACTGGTTCCAGGGAAGGGAGAGAGCCAGCGCCGTAAGACAAACACAACATCCATGCCTGACCGGGATTCGAACCCGGACCCCTTACGGACGAATGATCAGAGGCCAACGCCTTAGACCACTGCGCCACCGGGGCGGCCATGAACATTTCTTTCATAACTTTAGGAAGGAATGATATCATACATAGTTGCAGTCAAGGGTCGCGCTGGGTCTTTTGAAGTTTTCGCCAATTTATTCGCCAAAATTCAATTTTTTATCGCCAAAGCGTTATAAAAGTACAAAAACATATCGCCAAAAGCTCTTTTTCCTTGGCCAAAATGAATTTTTTTCGCAAATTGCAAAGATGGCGATCGGCAGCGCGACCCCTAGCTGTAGTGATAAAACCAAGAACGTGAGAATTTTTCGATTGTTGACTTGACATCATATTATAAAATTTTATTCACTGATGCATAAATACAGATGCAACTTGATGTAAATGTTATGTATAGTGCCTGAACAGTCTGATGCAATTGCGAAAGCGATTCTTTGATAAATTTAATTTTTAAATAGCGATAATACAAACTACATAATTTCGCATTCGTCGTTTTGACACTGCCGCGACAATATACCCCCCCCCCTCCCCCGTCCAAATTAATTTCTGGGTACGCCACTTGGTTTAGATGGCTAATTTTGGAATCTCATGGAAGATACAGTTCTTGCTTCCGAGAAGCAAGCTCGAAAAATTCCTCACAGAAGAAACCCAATTGCTCTATACGTAGTCTAAACAGTAGCTCACTCCCTGCTCCCCCCCCCCCCCTCCGAAAAAAGTCGGAATTCCCATTCGAAGACCGTACACCAGCATACTTCAAAAGAAAAGACATAGCGAATTCTCACCCCATTCGACCATACGTTTACAACCACAAGAAATACTTCACTAAGCCACAAGAAAACTGGGGTTTCACGAGGAACGTGGGTATGACAGCTGTGTGGGACAGCGCAAAGTGCCCACAAAATAGAAAGCCGATGACCACAAATCAGAACACACTGCGGAACATGAAAGACGACAGCTTCATCGCATTCAACTGTTAGACAGAAAGGAATTTTTTGGAAAAACCGCGTACGGAAAGTATTTATTACCGGTTTTTCCCTGTGTCATTATCATAGATAGCTAGTTTTACTGTTCCCCTATAATGCAGTGATTTGGCCGTGTGAAACAACCAGGTGAACTGCATCCAGAATACTGTTGTTGAAAAGACTTCTTGATACATCAGTAAAGTCACAGTACAAAAACTAGTGTTTCCATACAGACAATTTATAATCGAACAACGTGGAACGATTTGTAACGTACTGCTGTGGTGACGCAAAAGTCAAATCGCCGCCCCCGGTGGCGCAGTGGTCTAAGGCGTTGGCCTCTGATCATTCGTCCGAACGGGGTCCGGGTTCGAATCCCGGTGAGGCATGGATGTTGTGTTTGTCTTACGGCACTGGCTCTCTCCTTCCCTGGAACCAGTGACCCTAAATTAGGGACGGGCGACTGCTTATAGCCCATTGAGTTGCTCACGGTGGTCGTTAAACCTCCAATCAAAAAAAAAAAAAAAAAGTCAAATCAGCAAATGTCGCAGCGTTAAGCCTGCCGGCGTGGTTTTAGTTGGGAGAATAGCCGCTCCGGAGTAGGCAGATGTCGGTTCAGATCCCATCACCGGCAAAAGGCTATATGATATACATTCAAAAGAAAATAAGAACATCTTACGGACATAGAAAAAAATCTGTCCGTGCCGAAAACACAGATACGAGTCGCTCAATAAGCGGCTGTTCGGAATCCACAGAGTGCGCTGGCTGTCGAGTTTACAATTTTTAAACTGGCAGTTTTAATGGGATTTCAAACAAAGCCGTGTACCCTTACGAATTACGGAACAAAATCTGCAACAAGGGTTTAATGAAAGTTTATAAGAAAGTACAAGAAATGTTCACGAAGCTGCATTCCGTTCCTTGAATGGTATATGATGTTTAACGAGACGGGATGCAACTGTACAGTAAAAATGTTACGCAGGTATAACGCAGTCTATATATAGGTTATACGCAGTCTCACAGCAGCAACCGATGAGCGCATAAGTCTTATCCTACACAAAAACACACGAAGCTCCGTCGTGATCTTGAACTTGATTTATCACAAATGGCAGAGTGGAAGTAGAATAAATCAGCAACATTTATTCACAATAAATATATATATTTTTTTATTTATGTAGATTCGCTGAGCGTTTGGCTGCGAAACTATAGATCCTAAATAAAATTTAGCGTGAATAAACGTTGAATAAACGCTATCCGAACAGCACAAGTATTGTGGCTAAAGTATTTCAATAGGCTGAGTGGAGAGTTCTAACAATGTTTCTCTCATACAATGCACGCTCGGAAGGTTTTCTTAGGAAAACAGCAGATCCATGGACTTTTAAAAGTACTCCCCCCCCCCGGTTCATGTGATAGATATTTTTCCAACTACGGTTTCGAACACTTCTTAGAAATTTCCTACTTCAGGTGATAAATGAATGGGATATTTACTTACTAAGGTTATTGTCTTATTAAATACCTTTCTCTTTCGATTCCATTGTCCCTCAACCATATTCACTGATAGTTTACAAAATAAGATGAAGTGAATGCGCCTGTTAGCTTTTTTGGAACGTGAGGTATCCAAAACTATGCTTTGGATGCGGGAAAGTCTAAAAAAGCGTAAAAGGTTATATAGGAAACACACAACTGTTTTCTCAAAGGCGAATAAATGATCAATCGATTGTTTATTCGATTTTTTTTGTAACTTCGCTGAGATTTTTCGGAATAATACACTGCCGGACAATTGCTAAGGACGGATGACAATAGCAACGATAGCAACCATAAAATGGAAGGCAGGAAAATGTGGAAATTAGCATAAGTGCGGGATACAGTAAGACGTGTTGTGCGTATGCAAATTTTGGATTGCCGAACTTGTTCGTGACGTCATAGCTCTGATAAGAGATGTAAAGGATTTGACGCGTATCGACGGTTGTTGTTCAAACGCAAAGTTGAAAGGGAAAGAATCAATTGACGAACTTGCAATTTTCAGTATGTCTTCCCGACATCACCTAGATGATTTTACGCATGGCCGTATTATTGGCAAGATTGAAGAAGGGCGAAAAATAACAGATGTTGCCAGGGAGTTCGACGTCAACCACAGTGTTGTTTCAAGGCTTTGGAAATCATTTCAAACAAATGGAGAGTGTAGCAAACGTCACGGGGGAGGTCGTGTTCGCAGTACGACACCTGCAGAAGATCGATACATAGTGCTATCAACAAAAAGACACCGGCGCAGCACAGCTAGTGAGGTAGCAAATCAGTTTATGGCTGCTACTGGCAAGCGGATCTCCCGAAAAACTGTCGCCAGGCGTTTGCATGAAGGAGGACTATACGCCCGCCGTCCTGTTGTGTGCATCCCATTGTCCAGACGTCACCGTACCGCCCGTTTGCAATGGTGCCATCAACATCGCAATTGGACTGCTAACGACTGGTCTGCTGTCCTCTTCTCAGATGAGAGTAGATACAGTCTATCGTTTGATTGTCGACGACAACTGATCTGGCGTGATAGTGCTACTGCATATTGTCCAGCAAACATACAGGAAAGGGACCGATATCCGACATGTAGTGTCATGGTATGGGCTGGCATCATGATCAATGGCCGTACGTCCCTCTATGTGCTTCCAACTGGGACTATGACTGGCCAACGATACATTAATGATGTTCTGCTACCTCATGTTCGCATGTTCCGTGGTGCTGTCGGTGATAGATTCATTTTCATGGACCACAACGCAACATGTCACCGAACAGTCGCTGTCCAGGAGTGTCTTGAGAGCGAGGATATTCAACGCCTCGTATGGCCAGCATGTTCTTCAGATCTGAATCCCATTGAAAATGTGTGGGATGCTTTGGGGAGGAGTCTTGCTGGTCGCCAATGCCCTCCAATAAACAAGGACACCCTCATCCGTGCACTGACAGAGGAATGGGATAAATTACCCCAACAGCTGCTTGATAATGTTGTGCAAAGCATGACACGACGTGTGGAATCTTGCATCGCCCTCCATGGTGGCCATATCCCGTATTGACATCTTACGCCGGAACGCCTGCGAACGGTAATTGCATTTTTTTTCACGTTTACGTATTCTGCACAAAATGGGCTGTTTGTCCCTTGAACACGTTCCAAAGCCTTCTGGATTTCAGAGCAGAATAAATTGTCTTTCTTGTAATGTCCTGGCATTCTGACATTATTTTATTTCACTTGGCATCGAACCACACTTACTTTTTATGCGCTATATAGCCGTTTATGATCCGTCCTTAGCAATTGTCCAGCACTGTATTAGCGGTTAATGAGTTATATTGATAGAATTAGGTATTGAAGACAATTTTATTACAGAAATCACGAAATTCTGTGTACAAAATGGTAAATATTAAATTGTATAATGTGTTGCCTTTATTTAGCATAACAGTACATTTTTCTTTTTTATGTCGTAAATTTCTTGATCCTGCTCTGAAACCTGGGATGGTTGTCTAGACAAAAGCCATTTCTACCAGAACGTTAATCCGGAGGATTAAGCCCTCCTCCCCCCATTGGATATCAAGGCACATTTTTCTCTTGAACGCCGAATCACATTTTTTTTTTTTTTATTTAAAGCCGAATTTTAAATCTTGTTCACTAAAAATATCAAGATGAATTTGAAAAACCGGTAAGAAACTAACTCAAATCACATTCTTTTCCAAACGAAGTCGTGGATTTTTTCGAATCCCTTTGAATTCGTTTCATTGGTGCATTTTTCCACGTGCAAGCAACACACCCGCATGGTTTACTAGCAAGCGTCTGTCAGCCAATAAGCAACAAAGACGATTTTTATGTCATGAGAACTTTATTGAAACATTTTCACATTTTTAACGCTTTTATAACAACTTTACGCAAGAAAAAATGAGGTGTTAATTTAATAACGTTTTTAATCGACAACAATTTTTACTTTTCAATAAGAATCCCAATCAACTTTTTCTACCATAGTACGAATGCCGCTTTCAACCCACTTTTAAAGATTAGATCTTAGTTTACGAATATAAGGACCCGTGCGATTTTGAAATACAGTAAAACATGAACGGACACTCTCGAATGGTGGATACCTCCATTTAGCGACAAGATTTGCGATTCCAGTCCCGAAGTATATACATGGTTCCGTAAATGTACCTCCAAATAGCGGACCCTCTGAATGACGGAGTGCTCTTGGTGAAGGAAAACAACGTTCAAGATGAAAACAAAAAAATCCCCTATTTTGAATTTTTGGTGCAGATTTTGTTCATCTTCTTTGGGCAGAAATAAGGTACATTTTGTCCTCCAGATAGATTCCCATTACAAAAACTGGTTTAAAGATAGGCGATCTTTTTCCAAAAGATAATTTAGACGTCATTTTTGAACTGATTACGTGTTTAAAAACAGTGAAAGAAATGTAAAAGATATCATTACGGTCGATAAAGAATTAAGTATCGAAGAGGCAACGAAAAACGTTTGCAAGTTCGTTGCTTTGAAAACATGGGAAGAAAATAATTTGATAGAAGAAGCATCTGATGCAGTTGTAAACAGAGGTATATGATTTTTTCAACGCAGCTGTAAAGCACAGTGAAGAGTTACTCAAGTTTTTCGCAAACAAAGGGGATACGAGGGGGATCAACACTATTGAAGAATTTAAAAAAAACATTTTGAAAAACATGCAAGGAACTGCAAAAAAAAAAAAAGAAAAAAAAACGCGTTCAGATTTTTATAGCCAAAAATTGATAACTGATTTAATTAACTAATCAGCAGTACGTGCGTGCGTTTTAAAATTCATAACGTAACATATTTAATTGCTATGTACGTGTGTTTAAATATGTACATCAAAACAGGGGTTGCGCTGGCTTTTTTAAAGTTTTCGCCAATTTATTCGCCAAATTAATTTTTTTTTTTCGCCAACGCGTTATAACAGTACAAAAAGGTAATCGCCAAAGCTTTTTTTCCATCGCCAAAACAATTTCGTTTTTTTTTTTTTTAATGGGATCGGCAGGTGACCCCTGCATGAAAATACGTACGCTGTATGCACTGTATTTTAAAAGTAAAACACTGTACGCAGACGTATTGATTGTTTCTCACTGTAAAACAATAGCAAAAAGAAAAAAACATTTTTAATCAGCAAACATTTCAATTACATATTGTACGCACGTATTTATTATGTAGTTTTTTGTACTATGAGTGTAGTTCGGCTCAGAAATCAACCTCCCAAATATCGGACACCTTACAAAATAGCGAACGAATTTTCAGGTCCCATGGTACCCGCTCCTTACAGGTTTTACTGGATTATGAAACGGCAAAAGTACCGCCCATCAGCACTGCTGATCAGAAACAGTCTAGAGGAGGTTATGGATATTATTACGTACAGTTATTTTTATCACCAAAAATTTCATCTCAGTAATACATGTTCCTCGCTACAAACAGCCTGTTTGCAACAGTTCCGGAAAACTTGAGCTCGTCAATCACGCACTTTCTTCAGCGATACAGACAACGCCAGCTTTGATAAACGCTGAGAGCAGTCGCACTTCCGGTGCTGATTAGCATGACAGATGGCTTCTTAATCCATGCCTTCTCCATCTAATAGATGAAGTGTAAAGGCAAACACAAACCACAGATAAACACATCACCTCAGATGAAGCAACGGTTTGGTTTGCCTATCTACAATACATCCTCTTCAGACAGAGCCTGGCTTCAGATGCGTTTGCACTGCTGTGATATCAGTCAGACTGTTCGATTAGTGAGAAACTGCTTTTCTAAGGTACTCACTTCTGTTTAAGGTGAAGCAATGTTTAGGGTCTTACAAATTAATTCCATCTGTAACCCCAGGTACGATTTTCACTTTTGCGATTACGACATTCAAAATAAATTTCCGGTTATCGTATCTTAGAGGAACGATAGAATGTTTGCATTACAATTAATACAAAGGTATGGCCAAATACATGCAACCATATATCATTCCACGTTAAACGAACAACAAAAAATTTACCTTCCCATCTAGATTTTTTATTAAAATTGGTGAACTTGTACGCCTGCATGAGATATGAAATTGTCACAAATTTTAGCTCATTTCACCATATAGTTCAAAAGTAGGATCATCGTCTTCGCGATCATTATATCACTGCCCATAATGAGAGGGCTTACGAACTACTCCCAACCCACAGCTGGTTGCAAGTCTCTTCAACAACTCTTGTCCTGAGTGTTTGTCAGTTGCACTCAAGAAACTACGAAAAGTGGCATGTTGCACTCAGAGCTTCTCCCGATTTATGGGGCTAATTCAACTCAAGAGACATTCCACCAACTGGAGCTTCTCCATGGTGAGGGATTATTTCACTCAGAGACTCCATTAAAGTCTTGCTGTTCGAAAATTGCGTTCATAGAACCACAGGCGTAGAGTCAGGGAGCACCCCCCCCCAATAAAAAACCGAAAAGCAATAACTAGTCGTTCGCCTTTTAAATGTTATAAAGTGTGACATACAGCCAAGGAAACAACGCTGCGCAATAGCAAACATTGTCACAACTGCTTTGTAGCAGTCATTTCATGCACAATAGCATGCAGTCATCTGACGATGGTTTTCATCATCAGATAACTGCATGAGGTGCTTTGAAAGACATTTTTTTTTTTTCATCCTCATTAGGGTGAATCAACGGAAGCCTCGTACACCTCGTAGTTTTGAATTTATTACGCATGTAAAAAACCTAAGTTCTATATATAATACACATATATATTGCAACTTTTCTTTTTATTATTTAAGTAATTTTACAGGCCTTGTATTACGTTTCATTTTATTTCAAGTCTCAAAGTGTCTCATGGCAATGTTAAAAAAAATGTTTTTTGCTCATTGGCTCTGTACTAGATTTTTATGGATTTGTCGACGATGAGTTGTTGTGCGTTGGGCCAAGTATGTCATATATGTATTGTTAAATTTAATTTTTACCTTTTCTTGGTTTCGGTGTTGTTGTTTTTTTATTATATGGGGTCATTAACCTGAGAGATATATATGACATAGAAGAAATTCATATTCAACTAGGTCTTTATAGAGATTAGTTAATATTGTGTTTTGCTGGTCCTTGATAAAGCAAAAGCTCAGCATTTTCAAATTTTTTTGCATTTTTGCTCGTTTTTCCCAGCATGTTTGCATCGCATTTTTTTCTCCCGTTTTTCGCTCCGGTTAAAACACAGTATTTGTCATTTTTTTGTAGGACTTCCGTCCACAGTGAGTAGAGTTTAGGTCCCAGCCACCTACAGCGAGATCGCCTTTTGGGCAGGACACAGAAACGGAAGGAATGAGAGCAAGTCTAGCGACTTTGACAGAACAGTTTGTAGTGAGATTAGAGTACAGAGATGGCGCCACCGTACAAGTACGATGTTGCACACAAAGGGGTGAGAGAATTTCAGGGGGGGCGGGCATAGGAAAGGATACCCATTTAACCAGTGGGTCCAGCCTGGGGGCCGTCACTTAACGTGCTCGTCCGATGCACGGCGGATATTCTGCGATTGTTAGTAAATCACACCATCTCTGAAAGATCAGCCCAGGTTCGAACCTGAGGACCTTGCATTGATAGTCTGACTCGCTAACCACTAAGCCATCCGCGGCTCTGCTCCGGTTTAAAGTGCTTCTTGTGGTGTTATATATATAGGGGTCGCCCTGCCGATCGCCATCTTCGCAATTTTCGCAATTTGCGAAGAAGAAATCGTTTTGGCTATGGAAAAAAGCTTTGGCGATTACCTTTTCATAGTGTTACAACAATCTGACGACTAAATTGGCAAAAACTTTAGAAAACCCAGCGCAACCCCTGTGTATATATATATATATATATATATATACACAATATTGACAAGTCACCGGACACCCATTCAAACGCAAATGAACGGATCCGCTGCGTTGTTAAGATGCGCGGTACAGCTGCCAACGGTATAAAAACAAGCCTGCAGCTGATCGAGATCATATTGCACTGTGAGGTTGAGTGAAAATATCGCGGCGAGAGAGAACTGACTTAGAGTAAAGAAAGATTGTTGGATGTTATACAGTATTAGTGGGTTGTCCATAAGAGAAACCGAGAGGCGTTTAAACATACCAAAGTCAACTGTTTTGCATCCACTGAATAAGTGGAAGACACATGGCGTGCCTGAAGCAGCAAAACGTACCGACACACCAAAGAAAATCAGTGATAGAGGACGTCAAAGCCTCAGGAGAGTCGTTACAGCTAATCGACGTAGTACTGCACAAGACCTCAGTGTACAGGTGAGTAAAAATGACGGAACCTCGGCATGTACACGTACCATTCGCAGAAAACTTCATTCCATGGGTTACCGTGGTCGTGCGGCTGCTCATAAGCCTTTCAATCTCTACTCGGAATGCTACTCGTCGTTTAGCATGGTGTAAAGAACATTTATCGTGGACCGTAGATCAATGGAAACGGGTCCTATGGACTGATGTATCCAGATACACGATCCATCAGTCTGATGGCCGTGTGTGGGTATGGCGGCAGCCGGGGAACGCTATTTACAACAGTGTACTGTTCCTACGGTCAAGTTTGGAGCTGGCAGTGTATTGGTGTGGGGGTGTTTTTCGTGGTATGGTGCTAGTCTCTTCAATGTCACTTCGGCATGCTTTAGAATTTCATCCACCCATCTACCATATGGTCTTCTGTTGGGTATTTTTCTTTCCCTTTGGAATACAATTAAGTATTTCAATAGGACAACGGCGGTGAGTTCTAGAAATATGTCCAGCCCATTGCCACTTAAGGATCTTTACTCTGACCATGATATCATTAACTCTGGTCATTTACCTAGTCCACGAATTCCTTATCTTTCTTGGTTACACCAAACATGCATTTTTCCATGTTTCTTAGAGTTGTCGCAGCCTCTGAGTATCTTTTATACGTAGTTAAGGTCCATGTACCTGATCCATAAGTAAAAACTGGACGGATGCGTTAAACATTTCTTTCAAGACATAAATGGAATAGTAGATTCCTGTTAATTGGGCACCCATTTATTTGGGACAATGAGGAACATTCCAAATAAGCTCTCTGGGATAAAGCTTCGCATAATTGGGACAGCCGCTTAATTTGGCCAAAGTGTTCTATGTGTCCCAATTAACCGGAATTTACTGTATACAAGATAGAAAGACAGTTTGGGAACGCAACGCTTTGTGGTTTGCCCGGGCGCAGAAATGCCTAGTTACGCATCTCTGCTCATGTCACTTCTCGAAACCACTTTTCACGACTGTGCTGTCCCCCCCCCCGACGGCGCTAAAATTATACATCTTTTGCCCGGATGCCTGTCACCTTCACTACATTACTGGTAATAGGAAACCGAAGCTGTCTGGAAAGAAATCGCAGGGCAATAAAATATATTGTAGCCTGGACGTAAAACTACTACCGTAAAAATAACTGGAGAAATTAATGTGAGTCTCAGGAATCCATTATCTAGCGAAACAGTTTCCCGGTAACTTCGTGAACTTGAAATTTATGGCAGAGGCGCTTTTGCCAAGCCATTCGTTGCTGATGCAGCAAGGAAGATGCAGTGGTGTCACGTGCACGAAGCGTCGACACTGAATGATTGGAAACATGAGATTTGGTCCAATGAATCACAGTTCTTACTTTTATCAACTTCGGGGAGTGACTTCCCACGTTTGGCGAATGCCGAAGGTAGAGTATTTATTATTATCCGAACTGTCTTGTACCCACAGTGAAACATAGTAGGGGATCAATAAGATTTGGGCAGCGATCTCTCGATATTTCTTAGGTCCTATCATCCAGAATTGGCCAGCTACTGCGTACCTTGACGTTCTGGGTGACCAGTTCATTCCATTATGCAAATTTTTTTCTCACAAATGAAATCATATTACAAGACGATAACGCTTTAATGCACGCAGCCAGACGCAGAGGTGTATCCAAAAGCTCACACTGAGGGTGGGGAAGGGGGCGGTTGCTCCGGTCTGTAAAAAGACTGTGGTGGGCGCGCGCACAGACACAACACTATGAAATTGCAGCGCTGCTGTTCCTTCCCGTCACTGCAAGGATTTTTAAACATTTTCCATAAAAACTGTTCTAAATTTTTTAGCCACACAAAGTGCGAATAGAAACTGAGAGAACAGCCCTATTTTCGTAACGTTCCATTGTCCGTTTTTCCAGGAAGCCAGCTTGACGCTTTTTAAATCTTACGTCTAGATAAAACATTTCAAAATAAAAGTTTAATCCCTTCTACTCATTCAGATCGGTTAATTTAATAGAAAATTTCCCAGCTTGGGGAAATTTGTTGCCAATTTTTGTTTATGGCCTAATCAAGGTACGTATTTCGCTCTGTTACACACCAGAGATGGAAACGGGTCGACAATTTCTTGCGGATCGAACAGGCCGGGCCATGGTGTTGCTGACCCGATTTTATTTCCGTTTTATTTTTGAAAGGAGAAAAATATTTTCCAAAGAAAAATTCGCGTTGTGGAATTCTGTAGTTGATACTGGTGAGCACGGAGTGAACCAGCATATAGTTCGAACCTTGCCCCGTCGGATTATTACTTGTTCCGGTCCATGGCCCACTTCCTTCGCGAGCGGCACTTCAACAACCAGGAGGAGGTGGAAGCTGGGGTGAAGGAGTTCTTCGTCTCGAAGGACAAGAATTGGTACTTCAACGGAATCGAAGAATTGGCAGACAGATGGCTAAAAATGGTGCAACACGACGGCCTATACTTTGGATGCTGGTCAGCTTTCGTCGTAAAGGTACGTATGAAGACATAAAGTGATCCAATATTGCACCCTCTCACCCTCTAAAGAATCGAAGAACTGGCAGACAGATGGCTAAAGACGGTTCAACACGATGACCTATACTTTAAATGCAAGACAGCTTTCGTCGTAAAGGTACGTATGAAGACAGAGCGATCCAAATATTGCAAAACTTTCGACTCACCCTCTGTATATCCACCAGGATTCAGAGTCAGAACTACTTCGGCATCATAAAGTTTCAGGTTAAGCAAATGAGTCGGTATCTAATTCAACGTCACCACGTGACGTATCCGTAGAAAATCTCGCAGCCTCAGGTACAGCTGAAGAAGGGTCAGTATCCAATTGAACATCACCACGAGAAGCATCCATGAAAACGTTCGCAGTTAATTTGGGAGGGTGTGTGTGTGTGGGGGGGGGGGGTTAACGACAACCGAGGGCAACTTTAGAGGTTATAAGCCCTTACAGTAGCTCATAATTGTCTTTAATTTGGCTCCACAGGTTCCTGGGAAGGCAGTGTCAGATGACAAAAACACCGCCCGTGCCTCATTCGGGATCCGAACCTGGGCCCCCTCGGACAGTCACAAGCCAGCGCTTAGACCATTGCGCCACAGGGGTGACCCAGTCTCATGTTCAGCAGAAGAGTGAGTATACAATTCAATGTCACCAGGTGCTGTATATAATAAACGTCCAATCCCAGGTTCAGCGGATGAAGAGTCGGTATTAATTTCAACAGCACCCGATAACGTATCCATTCGAACGACGAGTTTTTTAAAACCCTCTGCACTTCCTTAAGCCCCTTTTATTTAAAATACATGGGCTTTATAATATCAGCTAAGTCTTAGTGGCCATACAGAGATACTCTGACATTAGCTTTCCATTCACTGGGCACTTCATACTACTCAATCACGCTTCTTAACTCGCGTTTTTATAAAATATACACAGGAATCGACTCGACAATTTCCGATACGAACATATCTTTATGGAGGTCGAGCACTTGAGGCTCTCCTTTCTCTAGTACACCCAGCACTTCATGCCTTTCAGACGCACAAGCTGGCTCCTTGCCATCTGGTGCGCGTAATCCTCCACCCTGAAGCGGAGCTGAAGAACAAGCCTTTCTCCCGGTTTTCACACAACCTTCACACCTTTGCAAATCTCCCAATTATAAGAAGTTGACCACACCCTTCCTCCCACGGAGATTCATGACAAGAATACCGGACTTCGGAAATAAGAATTCCGAGACAGGGATATTCTTCTGCATTATCGGCCACACCATACTCCTAAAGATTAGTAAATCACTGTAAATCACAAAGTCTTCGATTTCCAGAGGCAACTAGCGGAGAAATGGTTAACAAACAATCTTCAAGTCGCCATCGTACGAAATTGCAAGGTTAGGCACCAATATGAAATCCGAAAATTCAGCAATTTGTTAGCTAACATCTCATGCAAGATAGAGTAGTAAGGTCCAGGTTACTGCCATTTCGACGCTGTGTGGCAGACAATATTACGTCCATCATTTCTACAACCTTCAAAACATCACACTTGCTGGTCATAATAGAAGAATGGCCAAGTCTAAGTAGAAAGCTGGCACTGAGCAACTACCTCACAACGAATCAAGCAGGAAAACAAGCGTTCATTGCAGAAAATCCGTCCCAGTTTCATTGGAAGTCTTAAAAAAGCGAAAAGCTACCTGAATCGCTGTGTCCGATGCATGGATTTCAAATGTGCTTTCTGTTCCGTCGTCAGAATACAACAATGATATGCGTGGTCGGTATGTTAACACTTCGTAAACCAGTGACGGGAAGTCGAAAGCTTTGCCACGTACGCGAGTCAATTAGATGTGCATACAGTTTTTCCTATTGGTTGAGTGTTTCGCCACTTTATGCTATTTCTCATTGTCTCAGTGTATTTTGTACTGTATTGGACATCAAAGTCTGATATTGAATATGTCAAGGAACTGCGTTTTATTTCAGAACAGGAACTGTTGATACAGTTTGTAGGGAAAATATTCATTTGTGCTTTCATTTACTAAGAACTTACCATTTAAGTTCTAAGTAATAAGTTCTTGTCTAAGTTGCTTCCGGATGTTGTGATTTTCTTGGGGCCACATTCCCGGACCCCTTCCATCTTTTCTTATGGGACAAAAACATTTATGTGCTATTTTTGCAGCACTGAACAAATTTGTAATTGACTTTTTTGCCCTATCTGCAAAGGTGGACGCGATAGCCCCCTCGACCTCCCAGAAAAGGGGGAGAGGAGATCCCTCGTGGTGTTATTGTGTGCGCCATAGGGGGTTTCCTATATAACTGCACAAGAAGTAAATCGCTAACAGTCATAGTTCGTGAGATATTGACCTGATCAAAGTCTTTCCTTGTAACCCTGTATATGAGCCACATGCACTCTGCACCATCCAAGAATCAGCCAGAAATATAAGAAAAGTTTATAAATACGCCAGAATATACGAACAGTTTTAGTTTTGCTCAATTCTATCTGTGATGCGATCATTTTGTTATTTTTTCAATCTAATTTTACTAGTGAAGGAACCATGGACGTCTAGACATACAAGTTGACGCAACTGCTGGAAAAACAGGTGTTTCCAAAAGACTAAAAAAAAAATATGTATCGAATTATGAGACGGCACATCCGATATGAATGTTTTGCGCAAGGAGTGTGTAACTGACCGATAAACGCTGTGTCAAAATCAGCCCTGCGAAGTAAATATACGCTGATCGTGTACTTACAAAGCTCAAAGTAAACATCACCGATATTTATTTAGATATGTTTTTTTCTTTGGGAGGTAAAAGTACACCGTGCATATAAAAGAAAACTGACGGCCGCTGGTGGGCAAGTGGACAGCATTCGTGACTGCCACGGGAAGGGCCTCAGGTTCGATCCCAGGCAGGTACTAACACTCGATCCACTAAATACCCGCCGTGCGTCGGATGGGCACGTTAAGCCGTCTGACCCCGGTAATAAATAAGGGCGTCTTCCTCCCCCCTTTCTACTTCGCTTCCGTGTCACTTTCCTATCGGGCGCTCTAGCCCAAATCTCCTAGTTTCCTATTTCTAAGGGTTGTTTAAGACCTGGGGTCAGACACTCCCTTCCTAAAATCCTCTACATATGATCATTTGATGATTTAAAAGGCAACTGAGGTTTAAATAGCACAACTGAGGGTCGCGGGCTGCCTAGTGGGCAACATTCGTGACTGCCACGGAAAGGACCTCAGGTTCGATCCCAGGCAGGTACGAACGCTCGATCCACTAAATATCCACCGTGCGTCGGATGGGCACGTTAAGCCGTCGGACCCCGGGTACTGCCCCCCCCCCGGGTATTAAATAAGGGCGTCTTCTACCTCGCTTCCGTGTGGCTTTCCTATCGGGCACTCTAGCCCAAATCTCCTAGCTTCCTATTTCTAAGGATCGTTTAAGACCTGGGGTCAGACGCTCCCTTCCTAAAATCCTCTACATATGATCATTTGATCAATAGCACAACTGATTAATACGCCAGGGATAGAAGACTGAAGAGGTAATTCGCTTAATCGGCGTAAGAAAAAATACAATTTTCCAAGCTTTCGCTCATCTACGGATGGCTTTTTCACGGCTAATAGCGTAAGCAAACTGAATATTAGAACGATTACAATTTAAATATGAGAATGGTTACACGAGATACACAAAAGAATGATTAAATAAGCAGCGCAGCTTGTTCTAAATATAAAGTCACGTGATGTGTTAATTTGGGACATGGCGGTTTTGAGGGGGGATCATTAATATAAGGCACTGTACCCAGATTTTTTGGCAACTCCAGGGGACGCTGTCGTTGCAGGCTTCGCGGTTGGTGATCATTTCCACAGACTGTTGCTGCTGCTTTTGAATAACAGTTATGTCCGTAGATGGATGAAGAGGTTTCGAGAGGGGAAAAAGTTCAGTGTCGGACAAACAACGGAATGGAAGACCCGCAACTGCAGTGACAGATGCCAACGGGCAACGAGTGAAAGACCTCATCACAGCTGATCGTCGTGTCACCATTCAGGAGCTATGTGAGGTCACAGTGCTATGGAAACATTGCAGAGGTATATTTTGACGCCACGTATTTGGAGGATTTTCACCATTAATAAGGGCTATAGAAAAATTTCTTCAAAGTGGATCCCAAGAAATCTAACCCGTGAACAATGTGAGAAAAGGGCGGGCATGTGCAGAACCTCTTGGACTGCTATGAGAGAGAGGGTGAGGGGTTTTTCTCTAGTATTGTGACAGGTGATGAAACCTGGTGTTCTTTCATGACCCACAAACAAAACGTGCGCCAATGGAATGGCACTGCAGATCTTCACCCCGACAGAAAAAGGTGAAAACAACTCGTTCCGCAGGAAAAGTGATGGTGATAATTTACTGGGACAAACGTGGTGTCATTTTGACTGATTTCCTTGAACGGAGTGGAACAATAAACAATGCTCACTATGTGTAGACATTGAAGAAGCTGTGAGAAGGAAAAAACGTGACATTCCACTTCATAGTGTTGTTTCACACCTGATAACGCGCACGTCCCCATACTTCAATGGAGACTTCACAGGCTATTGCCAAAATGGGGGTGAACGGTGATGCCCCCTACAATCCTGACTTGGCTCCCTCAAGACTTTTTCCTGTTTGCCCCTTTGAAAAACACCCTTGTGGGGAACGCTTCGACGATGTGACGGACGTTAAACTGGCTGTAAACTCATTGATGAAACGACAGCCTCAGGATTTTTTCAAAATGGATTTTACCAATGCGTTCAAAGATGGCGGAAATGTAGTGAAAGTGATGGACAATACTTCGAATAGGCTAGCATTATTAACAATATGTCCAAGTATTTTGCCACCAAGTTTCACATTCCTTTTTTCTTTTGATTGGAGGTTTAACGACCCCACCGTGAGCAACTCAATAAGCAGTCACCCGTCCCTAATTTAGGGTCACTGGTTCCTGGGAAGGGAGAGAGCCAGTGTCGTAAGACAAACACAACATCCATGTCTCACCGGGATTCGAACCCGGACCTCTTCCTGACGAATACTGCGCCGGTTTCACATTTTTGTTGCTACAAATAAAAATCTTATTGTACATCTGAACAGAAAACAATTATTGTACATCTGAACAGAAAACAATAATTTCTGCGTCCGCCCATGTCTTGGGTCGTATGTAAGTATTAATTGCAATATTCAGCACCGTACATTTAAACAATCTAATAGCCATGCAATTAACGTAGGCCCCCCTAGGCGCGGATTAACAATGCCACGATTATATTCAAAAGGGAGGGTTGGGGAGTTTTAGCCAACAAAACCCTGGAATGCTTGTCAAAAATTAAGCATCGAAAGAACTGGGAGGTGAATTATGGAGTAAGATGATCGACAGGGCTTCCGAAATGGCACAAGCACACCTCCAACTCAGATAAGCGACCACGTGGAAACGCTAGGAAGATTGCAGAACAGCAATTAGCATCGGTTTCAAGCACGCTACCGCCCACTTGAGAGTATTAGATGAATGAGTTGGAACCCACGTGACAGCTGCGATGGATCGCTAAGGTGGATACGTGGTAACACATGTTTAACAAATAACCTTGAAAATGTTTAGCCATGCAGCATCGAAAGGGGGACGCTGAAACCAGCGGCCCGGAGTATTTAAACTACTTGTGAGAAATTGTAGCCAGTTAGCTCCACGTTAACCAAACAGTAGATATAAACTACGAATTTCCGTTTTCATCAATATATATATATATATATCATCATCATCATCATTGTCAACCATTATCAATCCACTGCTGGACGAAGGTCTCCCCAAGTTTCCTCCACAACGGTCTGTCTTGTGCCAGTCTCCTCCATGTCACCCCTGCATACTTTCGAACTTCATCCACCCATCTCCCATGTGGTCTTCTTCTGGGTCTTTTCCTGTCCCTTGGAATCCAATCTAAAATTTCGGCTGTCCATCGATGATCTGTCCTTCTGGCAGTATGTCCAGCCCATTGCCATTTCAGGGATTTAACTCTGATCATGATGTCTTCCACTCTTGTCATTTTTCGGATCCACGAGTTCCTCTTCTTATCTCTCCTGGTATTACCAAGTATGCAACTCTCCATGCTGCTTTGAGTTGTCTGCAGCCTTTGTATGTCTCTTTTAGTTAAGGTCCACGTCTCTGCACCATACGTAAGCACTGGAAGGATGCATTGATCAAACACTTTTCTTTTAAGACATAATGGCATATTGCTCTTGAAAATTATGCTGTTTCTTCCAAAAGCTCTCCAGGCAAGTTTTGTACGCCGATTAATTTCTTCATCAATGTGACCCTCACTTGATATCTGCTGTCCAAGATAAACGTACGTGTCTGTTATCTCCAGCTTTTCTCCATCAATCGATAAATCTTCATTTCTTGTAAAAGCATTGAACATCACTTTTGTCTTCCGAAAGTTCATTTTTAATCCCACTTCTTTACTCTTGTCAGCAAGTTCCTGGATCATACTCTGCAGCTCTGATGGGCTAGTTGCAAAAATGACTACGTCATCAGCAAAACGAAGGTGGGTTAGATAATCTCCATTAATCTTTATCCCTTTGTTTTCCCAGCTCAGTGACTGAAAAACACCCTCCAATGTGGCATTAAAGAGCTTCGGAGATATGGTGTCACCTTGTCTCACTCCCTTTCCAATTTTTATGTGTGTTGCATTTTCAAACAGCCTAATCTTTGCACTTGCATTTTCATAGATGTTATTAATAATATTAATGTATGCATCTTCAATACCGCAGGTTTTCAGAGCCATTGCAACTGCTGATGGTTTCACCGAATCAAAGGCTTTTTCATAATCGATAAAAGCCATGCACAATGGAAGTTCATATTCCCTCGCTCTTTCAATTAGTTCTCTCAGCACATGGATATGATCTATTGTGCTGTAGCCACTCCTGAATCCAGCTTGTTCTCTCGGTTGAGCCATGTCCAGTGTTATCTTCAAGCGGTGTGAAAGAACTTTAGTGAAGATTTTATAAACTACTGATAGGAGGCTGATAGGTCTGTAGTTTCCGAGATCCTCAATGTCACCTTTCTTATGTAGCAGGATCATTGTAGCGGTGTTCCAATCCTCAGGAATCTTTCCTTCATTAAGGCATCGAGTGAAAATTTGGGCGAGTACTGTTTCGATTTCTCCACTTGCTTCTTGTATGATGTCTACAGTAAGTCCATCTTCTCCTGGAGCTTTTCCCCGCTTTATGTTCTTGATTGCATGTGCAACTTCTGCTGGAAGGACTGGAGGAACTCTGGTACTGGTATCTTTCATGATGTCTGGAGTGCATGTATATACTGTGTATATATGTGCTCTGGCCAGCTTACTTTTACACAGGTTCTCCCTGTTATATGTAACACATATATGCCTTGATCTTCATAACGCAGTGTTGGATGGCTCCTTATATTTCTGTCTTCGCAGTATGTTTTCCAGCTTGTTTTCATACTTTTACAAGTTCCACACAATATCATTCGCTCTTTTTTTTTTTTTTTTTTAAATCCTTTCCAGGGCATTACAGCCTCAATGTTCGTTTTCCTGTCTGCGCAAAATAACTCCAACCTTCAAATTTCTCTGCCTGTCCTGGTTTTAGAAAAATTCCTGCATTACTGCTTCTTAATTTTTATACTTTATATTCGGTTACATCCTTTTCTGCAGTCTACAGCAATTTCAAAGTCCAGGTTTTGCTTATAAATAGTAAGCAACTATCAAAATCTTCTCAGTTAGGCAAAACTTTACTTTGTTTTACTTAAGCACGCCGGACAAAAAAATTAGTCACTCCTAACAGAAATGACAGTAGGAAGTTACCGGTTGCACAGAGGGCGCCGTGATAGCATTGTTGGGAGATAAATAGCACTGACATAGTCTACAGGATCATTTCTGAGCCGCGGATGCATGGCTTAGTGGTTAGCGAGTCAGACTATCAATGCTAGGTCCTGAGATTCGAACCTGGGCTAATCTTTCAGAGATGGTGTGATTTACTAACAATAGCTGAATATCCGCCGTGCATCGGACGAGCACGTTAAGTGACGGCCCCCAGGCCGGACCCACTGGTTAAATGGGTATCCTTTCCTATGCCCCCCCCACCCTGAAATTCTCTCACCCCTCTGTGTGCAACATCGTACTTGTACGGTGGCGCCATCTACTGTACTCTAATCTTACTACAAACTGTTCTGTCAAAGTCACTAGACTTGCTCTCATTCCTTCCGTTTTTGTGTCCTGCCCAAAAGGCGATCTCGCTGTAGGTGGCCGGGACCTAAACTCTCTACTCACTGTGGACGGAAGTCCTACAAGAAAAATGACAAATACTACGGGATCATTTCTGTCGCGTGCAGTGGCATATGTGTTGAATTTAGTCTGCAATATGGGTCGTAAGAGAGACATTACTGAGTGGCAAGAGGGAGCCATTGTGTTTGGCCGTGTGCACGGACACAAAGTTAATGAAGTCGCCCAATTTGTTGGTGTATCAAAGCGCACTATTCCAGCGGGTCAACAAACAGTGGTGTAGTTCGCAGTCAACTGAAAATAGGCGACGTAACTGTAGCCGAAAAACGATTCTGATCAACAGGGACCGCTGCCATGGTTCCCCAATAGCAGAAAGTTCCTGGTCAGTCTGCGACAGATATCATTGTGCCACAAAATAATCTGCGGGTGGTCACTGTGCAAGATAACTACTAAATGCGAAAAGCAATAAAAATTGCACAGACATATTTTCCTACCTAAAAAAAATGTTTAACCTAGTACTACAGTAAATGCAATGTTAATTAGAATCAAGAACAATCTGGTCCTCTGTATCTGGAATTTTGCCAATATTTTCAAGCTGAAACACAAAGATTTATGGAATAAAATGATTTTTAGCAACAATAAAGCTCAGAGGCATCACTAGGAAAAAATTGGCATAAGAGGAGAAATCTTCGCCCCGTTCTACTTCCGTTTTCAGAACAGTTTTCTCCATTTCCCATAAGTGCAAACATTTATGTAATTAGATGATGATTAAACAATAATACAGAAGCACAGCGGGTGGAGAGTTATTAGAGGGAGAATTTTTTTCTCCATACAACTTTAGTTTTTAGAAAATTTTCCTCCATTTTCCATTATTAGAGGGAGAAATTTTTGCTCCGTACAACTTTGGCTTTCAGAAAAACTTCCTCCATTTTCAATTTTAAATAGAAACATTTATCTAATAAAATGATATTTAATGACTATACAGGGCTGTGGGAATGTCGCAAGAAAAGAATACAAGATTACTGGGTTCCGTCAAACTTTCGTTTTCGGAAATGATTGCCTCCATTTTCAAACCAAAACACATTTATACAATAAAATGATATTTAACAACAATATCGGATAAGAATTCTCTCTTCAAGCAACGAGGGAACGTCGGGTGAAAAAAAAAATTTACGATTACGGGAAAAATCCTCACTCCGCCTAACTTCCGTTTTCGGAGATTTTGAAAGGAGGAAAACTTGCATCTATGATAGGGAGTCTGCAAGATGGATTAATAGGGTTCTGGGGATATCGTTTCTGTCTGCAGAACCAAAGTAAATCTGCGATGTGCATCGTGAGCGTCGCCGCGATTCTGCTACGAGGAAGAGTAGAAAATGAATAATCTGCAATGTGCGTCGCCCGTCGCCGTGATTCTTCTACGGGGATGAGTGCAAAATAAACCTGCGATGTACGTCGCCCGTCGCCGCGATTCTGCTACGGGGATGAGCACAAAATAAACCTGCGATGTACATCGCCCGTCGCCGTGATTCTGCTACGGGGATGAGCACAAAATAAACCTGCGATGTACGTCGCCCGTCGCCGCGATTCTTCTACGGGGATGAGTACAAAATAAAATTGCGATGTACGTCGCCCGTCGCCGCGATTCTGCTACGGGAATGAGCACAAAATAAACCTGCGATGTACGTCGCCCGTCGCCGTGATTCTGCTACGGGGATTAGCACAAAATAAACCTGCGATGTACGTCGCCCGTCGCCGTGATTCTGCTACGGGGATGAGCACAAAATAAACCTGCGATGTACGTCGCCCGTCGCCGCGATTCTGCTACGGGGATGAGCACAAAATAAACCTGCGATGTACGTCGCCCGTCGCCGTGATTCTGCTACGGGGATGAGCACAAAATAAACCTGCGATGTACGTCGCCCGTCGCCGTGATTCTGCTACGGGGATGAGCACAAAATAAACCTGCGATGTACGTCGCCCGTCGCCGTGATTCTGCTACGGGGATGAGCACAAAATAAACCTGCGATGTACGTCGCCCGTCGCCGTGATTCTGCTACGGGAATGAGCACAAAATAAACCTGCGATGTACGTCGCCCGTCGCCGTGATTCTGCTACGGGGATGAGCACAAAATAAACCTGCGATGTACGTCGCCCGTCGCCGTGATTCTGCTACGGGGATGAGCACAAAATAAACCTGCGATGTACGTCGCCCGTCGCAGTGATTCTGCTACGGGGATGAGCACAAAATAAACCTGCGATGTACGTCGCCCGTCGCCGCGATTCTGCTACGGGGATGAGCACAAAATAAACCTGCGATGTACGTCGCCGGTCGCCGCGATTCTGCTACGGGGATGAGCACAAAATAAACCTGCGATGTACGTCGCCCGTCGCCGCGATTCTGCTACGGGGATGAGCACAAAATAAACCTGCGATGTACCTCGCCCGTCGCCGTGATTCTGCTACGGGGATGAGCACAAAATAAACCTGCAATGTACGTCGCCCGTCGCCGCGATTCTTCTACGGGGATGAGTACAAAATAAACCTGCGATGTACGTCGCCCGTCGCCGTGATTCTGCTACGGGGATGAGCACAAAATAAACCTGCGATATATGTCGCCTATATATGCTTTCGGATGAAATTCGAAAGCATGGTGGACTGACTTGGAAGAAATTGGCACAACACAGAGTTGTGGAGGAAACTTAGGATTGTCCTTTATCCAACAGTTGATTGACAATGGTTGACGATATTTATATATCGGGTGACAGCAAAAGAAAGTACAACCATTTTGTTATGAGAGAGGTATTTCAAGACTTTAATTAGTATTTAGCATAATAAACATTTAAAATGCCTGGAAGAAGTAGGAACACATTTTGTAAACAATTACTTCCACGGCGCAGGTTGCGGTCTCAAATTTTAAGCAGACCAAACCTAACGTGGAATAAACCAGTCCTTTACGTATTCCAGCAGCAAGAAGAGAAATTCTTGTAGTTAAACTGGGTTAACTTATAAATCATGTTAACAGGTCCATTTTCTAAATCGACCGCGTTCTGTCCAAAATTCTCAATCAGACGACTAAAAACTGTGGTGCTGCATTTTCTGGTACAAACACGTTTTCCTGGAGGTTGAACACATACAATGTAAAAAAAAATTCTGAAATTCAAGAGCCACTTTCCGTCATTTCTTTCGTGAATTAACGAAGCATATTTTTGATACATCCTTTTCCGTGAAATGATAAAGAAACCTGAATTTCACGGACCACGGGAAAATTCTGAATTTTCAGAAATCTTTCCGCAGTTTCTTTCTTATATTGACGGTAAATTAAAGTTTGAGATGTGTTAACGGAAAATTCTGAATTTTCAGAAACATTTCCGCAATTCTTTTCGTATATTAATGGAAAAACTCCGTTCTCACTTTTTTCGTATCCGTATGACGAGAAATTAACGGTACTAAGAGCGATTGACCAGAATACTTGAGGTTTGATTAACTTTTAAATTTCAATCGTTTGACTAATTTTAAAGTTCCGTAGCAAAATCGGATATTGTGGATAGCATATAGCATGGATTTTGTTTATTTTTTCTTTATTGTGGGACAAGATATTTCTTCCTCTCCCTTATTTTTTGTGCACCAACTATTTATTATACACTATCTACCAACAAGTAATTGGACACCTGTGATAGCAAAGGAAAACGAAGTTTATTCACCTTCAATAGTTGGTGGAGATTCCACGAGCGGCGATTACAGCTGCGACCCTTCGGGGCATACTCTCAACCAGGCGTTGTACGACGGCTAGCAGTATTTTCTTCCACTCGGCTTGGAGAAGACAGGTCAGTTCCTTCACCGATTTCGGACGGTGGGGGCACCCCTTAAGTCGACGCTCCAACTCGTCCCAGAGGTGCTCGATAGGGTTAAGGTCTGGGCTCTGCGCAAGTCAGTCCATTCGGTTGACCCCATTGTCACCATACCAAGCCATGGTGGAGCTCGCAACATGACAGATGGCATTGTCATCCTGAAAGTAACATGGGTCCACCACGTAAAACTGCCAAAACGTAGGAAGCACATGGTCATCCAAAATGGTGCAGTAGGTCTCGGCGTTGAGTCTACCAGGAATTGCGACCAAGTGTCCCGTGCCATACCAGGAGAAACACCACCATAGCATAATTCCACCGCCGCCGAACTTCACAGTTGGCACAATACATTCCGGCACGAGGCGTTCTCCAGGCAGACGCTAAACCCAGACCCTGCCATCCGAATGGTAGAGGGTGAACCTTGATTCGTCGCTCCAGAGAACCTGTTTCCACTGTTCAACGGTCCACTGTCGACGTTCTTTGCACCACGTTAGCCGAGCAGTGCTATTGGACTTGGTGATCAAAGGCTTGTGGGCGGCAGCACGACCATCATAACCGAGCAGATGGGCTTTCTTACGGATGGTATTCATCGAAAGAACACTCCCGGATGACTGTTGAAACTCCTCGCGGATGTGGCCCATCGATTTGGTGCGGTTCTTCAGAATTTCTCTGGCCAGCACCCGTCGGTCTCTAACTCCCAGTTTTGTGGGTCTGCCGCGTCGGGGCACATTCCGACAGTCACCTCTCATCTTCCACTTGCCAATCACGTAGGCCACTGTCGATTTTGGGTACTTCAATTCGCTTTATATGTCACGTGTGGATCAGCCATTTCTGTGATACCCGACGATTACACCTTTCTCGAAATCAGAGAGCTCCGAATTGCGTGGCATCTTGCATGCGACTGGTTGCGTTGTTGTTTCCCACACGATACTTAACGGCGGTGGCCGTGACGTGTATCAGGACCGCAGATATCGTCGATTGCAGGGGTGTCCAATTACTTGTTGGTAGATAGTGTACTTGTATATTACGTTACTGTAATAAACTGGGTACTTCACTGATTGTACAGATGATTATATGATGTCTATGTATCAGTCTTTGGACAACTTAAGACAAAAGCTATTATAGCTGTCAAAAGTAAATTTTATATTTGTGTGTGTGTGTGTGTGTGTGAAATAATACTATAAAAAAGTACATTTCACCTTTTTTAAAGATAGTCATTGTCAGTTTAAAAAATCAAGTTGCAAAGCATTTTGTTGCTTCGAAAAATCACGATGAAAAATGCTTAATTTATGAAAAGTCCTTAAACAGAAAAAAATATTACAAACCTATTCAAAAAATAATAAGTTCCAACAGAAAATAAAATTACTGCTCGCATTCAGTGACACACACACACACACACACACACACACACACACACACACACACACACACACACACACACACACATCATCGTCGCGGAATTTGTTTTATGGTGTACTTGATTCGGATTTCCGAGAACTTGTCGCTCAGTGGTTAAAAAGCGTGGGTTACCTGTTGAACCAATCCAAACGACGGGGGTTCGATCCTGACTGCAGCGGAAGGATTATCCGGGGTAAGGGCTGAAATATGGAGGGTTGTCTCTTTTGCGGAATTTCAGTTCAAATACGGAAAAACGTGAAATGATTTTTTCTGAAATAAATGGAATTTCTGACTACGGAAAATCCGTGAAAATCAGGAAGTTAAAAACAAAGGGGCACTTTTAAAAGTGAAATTTCTGAAAAAGACTGACACCTGCACGTTATTTTCAGTATTTTTTCGTTAATTCACACCTTTTATTTTTTTCTTAAGGCTACTACCCTTAAGAAATTGAACGCTTCGTACGGAGCTTCACCACACCATTTCAGAAATATGAATTCCGGATAGGGAAATAGTGGCGGATACAGGAATTTTTTACGAGGAAACGAAGGGGGGACGGGGGTAACGGGGGCCGGAGACTCCCCTGTAATTTTTTTATGCAAGTTTCAATTTTGTGCCAATGAAAATAAAAAATGGCCTCCACCTCCACCAGCAAATTTGTTACAGGGCTTGGTACCGAGTTATATTTCAGTGCCCTGAACGAAGGGTTCTTTGATACTTCGCTTGCTGAGTTTTTGTAACGCGAGTTTAACCCGTACTTGACCCGACTGGAGCAAACAAATAAAATATCAGCTTAAGTTATAACTCGCTCTTGCAGTGAGGAATGTATTTATTCAGTTGATATGGGGAAGGTCTCAAGAATTGTCCGAGATTTCCATTCATTCTTTATGTTATTAACAACGTTGAAGCTTCTTCTCTCGCGGCCAGTATTCGCTTTCCTATTTTTCCATTCTCCCTCGATGATCAGCATTATTTCGGGTTTCACAACGACGAGCAAGATTCTCCCACTTCGCTCTCTATTCACTTCCACCCTTTTTCTTAACGGTTGGAAGTGAATAGAGAGCGGTCCTTAAGTGGGAGTCCATAACAACGACACTATTTTTAGAATCTCGCACATTCAAATTATGCCTTTTAGGCTTTTACCAGTTTCTGGAAGCACGGAACACTTCTGAGACTCAAACCAGGTCTAACTCAGACGATTATACCCAGAGGCCCGCAAACTGACCACTCAAGACACCGGACGGCGATGTTCAGCTTTCTACTCGTTCTTAGAACCTTATTTCCGGCGCTTCTAACAACAACGGGAATCTCTTTGAGCTAAGATTAATGGTGCAAGTAAGACTTCCTTTTCTCTAGACTTCCGGTTGTTGTGTTCTGATCCTAAGTCTTCCCCAGAAGTATTTTCGGCAAAGCGTTTCTTCACCACACGCCGTTCGGAACTTCTTTTGAACGCAATAAGCTGATTTTGTATTCACCACCCACAAATATAACCACTCACCCTTCTGCTGAACAGTTATTTGCACAGCTGGAAAACTTACCGGACAAAAGACAATAGCGTACGTGCAAGATCATGGCAACGTAAGCGTGCTGGGTTGAATAAATCACATTAACCAAACGTATATTCCTCGCACGGTAAAAATTTGACATTACTTGTTTCATTCGTTTTTGAAATAGTCCTCTCTGAAATCCTGCATTATACATTGATTGCTACCTAACTGTATTAGGTATATCATCATGTTATACGTTTGGAAGAATAAAACAAGAAAGATGACACCAAATTTTCGGGTGTAATGAGCACGTCTTTTGAATCCGTTCTGAGGCAATTTATATTTATCAAAGCTATTCGAAGTAAATGGAACCGGTATGGAAAGCAATAGAAATCTGACCGAAGAAAGAAGTTTTTCAATCAGGTTTTTAATCCCGCAGATATTGCTGTAAACGGATTCGTGAACTTACGCCCTCTGGTTGCCGACTTGTGCGTTAAAAAATTTGAATTTATATGAGAAACTTTTCGCAACGGAAACGCTCTCCAACAAAGATAGAATTTTTCAAATCGGACTTTTAGAATTAGAGATATGGACAAATATAAAATATGCATCTATGCCACCTGGCGGGAAAACCATGCATTGTTTTAGGAAGAAAGTATTATCAAAAGGTTTTTCGATGTGAGCAGTATCGGTCCAAGAAAAAATTTAGTCCTGTTTCAGGAGCTCAGATTTTGAATTTATAGAAGCAAAAATGAACACTTATGTGCCCCTGGTGGCTAAACCATTCTTTATCAAATATTAGAACTTACATCAAAAACATTTCCCATCATGAGCTGTATCCGGTGCAGAAAGAATTTTTCAAATCGGAGTTTTAGAAGCAGAAATATCAGGAAAAACGCAATTTACCTTTCCGCTCTTTGGCGGCAAGTCTATGATTTACTTGAAAATTTTGAATTTATATGAAAAACATTTCGCATCGGATTACGCATTTATATATATACACCGAAGAGCCAGAAAAACTAATACACCAGTCTAATGCTTGGTAGGTCCCTCACGGGAGCGCAGGACTGTAGAAATACGACGGGGCATGGACTCCACTAGCTTCTGGAAATATGCTGTAGGCAATGCACACCATACTTCCTGCAGAACGTTCCACAATTCGGGGGTATTCTGAGGTCTTGGATTCCTGTGTTCGATAGCGCGTTGCATGGCATCCCAAATGTGTTCTATCACGTTCAGATCTGGAGACTTGGGTGAGAATGGCAACACCCCAAACTCAGATGAATGCTCCTCTAGTCATAATGTGGCGTCCCGACACTTGTGTGGAGGTGCATTGCCCTGTTGGAACAGGCCCAACCCATCAGCATGAATGCAGGACATGAACGGGTGTACCTCGACAGAAAGGATGCGCACATAGCGTTGGCCGGTCACAGAAGTTTGTAGACGTACCAGGGGTCCCAGTGAAGTCCAGCTAAACACACTCCATACCATTACGCCCCCCCCCCCCCACCAGCCGGTACAGTTCCCTGTTAACAGGCGGGATCCATGGCTTAATGGGGTTTGCGCCACACACGAATCCTTCCATCTGCCCGATACAGTTGGAAACGCGACTCGTCAGACCAGGCTACTCGTTTCCAGTCATCAAGTGTCCAGTGGCGGTGTTGCCGTGCCCAAGCGAGGCGCAATTAGCTGTGTGTCGTGCACCCATCAAGGGGAATCGAGTTGGGCGTCGGCTCCCAAAGCCCATATCGTGCAGGGTACGTTGCACAGTCCGGACGCTGATGCTTGTTGAGGCTCCAACATCCGATGATACCTGCGAGAGTGTTGCACGCCTATCGCGTGAAACGATTCTTGACAGCCGACGATGGTCACGTTCACCCAATGTCTTTTTACGGCTACAATGGTATCGTAGGTTGGAGGTTTTGCCGGAATTCTTGTAGTCACGGTACACCCTTGCAATGGTCGTCCGTGAAAATCCGAACTTCGTTTCTACCTCCGAAACACTATGGCCCATCTCACGTGCGCCAACTATGTATGACACCGCGTTGAAAATCGCTTAAATCTTTTTTTTTTTTTTTGATTGGAGGTTTAACGACCACCGTGAGCAACTCAATGGGCTGATAAGCAGTCGCCCATCCCTAATTTAGGGTCACTGGTTCCAGGGAAGGGAGAGAGCCAGTGCCGTAAGACAAACACAACATCCATGCCTGACCGGGATTCGAACCCGGACCCCTTACGGACGAATGATCAGAGGCCAGCGCCTTAGACCACTGCGCCACCAGGGCGGCATCGCTTAAATCGTTATTACTTGTCATTCTCATGCCGAAAACAGCTCGGACAGCTGGCAAGGATATCTGTCGCTTTATATACGCACTGGCGTATGCAACCGAGTACGCGCATAGGTGACGTTGCTATGTATTTTGCATAAGCCGGTCTGTACCAGTTTTTCTGGCACTTCAGTGTATATATGTAACCCCCCCCCCCCCGACTATGCCTCTGCAAGTTATGTTTTTGTTCGACGCTAGAGCTAATTTTCGCCAAAATTATAAAATATTCGAAAATATTAAACATAAGGGTCTAACAAAACATAACTTTCGCAGGTCGCGTTTTACGTGAAATAAAGATTTTAATTTCCTCGCGAACGTGATAAATCTCTAGTTTTGTAATTTAGGAAAACGACCTTTCCATTTCAGGCAACTAACTTGTTTCGAAGCACGTGAAAGCATTTTTAATTTTATATCAGTGGAACTATGCTTCTGTTTTACCTTAACCATTAAAGCTCTCACCAGTTTCCATTTAGTCGTTGTGACCGAATTAACGTCGCAAAATTAGCTCTCTCCCTCTCTCATCTGTGGGATGCATTTTATCGAACGTAGTTCATTAACATTTGAGGATCAGTAACTAAATACGACTTCAAAGACAGTTATAACACTATGCATGCTCAAGTTTTTATTTTTCTCATGTTGAAACGGCGCAGGTTGAATAGACCGTAATTAACGGGTAATCCGCGTATTAACGGGTTGCGTCTTCAAGTCTGTTCACCTTTTCCAATATATGTCTCTCTGCAGAGCATGTATTTTGTCTGTGTTTAACTATTCGTGAGCACATTATAAACGGTGTCGCCGATTCCAATTAAGCCACTGATTTCAGGGAGGGGAGCCGCCGGAAACAAGCACAACATCCATGTTCCGCAGAGGTATATTCGAGCCATGGCCAGCAGTAGAAAAAATAAGACCCTTGCAGTGGCGTACTGGAAAATCTCGGGGGCCCCCGCAAGAAATATCTTCGACGTCCTTCTGCGAAAATCTTCTAAGCTTTCAATTACTGCAATTTTTAACTTCCATATTATTAACTAGGCATTACGGGCCTTTTTATCAATGCAAATTCTTTGGAACCTTCGGGTATTTTTCGTAAAACCAAAATTATTGCACTTTATTTCATAAAACACAAACGTGCAAACTACTAATTTTACATTATTACTAAGTACTACAAAACACTTACGCCAAAGATAATCATATGCAAATTTTATCTTTTTAGGAAAATCCCCTTTGAAGTGCCTCACGATCACACGCACAAGACTCGTCACTGCAGTGTGAAATACAGCGTTTAAAGGATCTTTCCCCCATTTATCCGAAAATAATATAAGAAGTAAAATACGTAATAATTAAGAATTGTGGCACAAAAATAAAGTGAAAACTTCAATTCTGTACTCTTGGATATAAAAAAAACATTTAATATCATGCCACAATATTTTGTACGTAATAAAATGTCCCCGCGAAAAATACCTTATAGTTCATTATATTCTGAATGATAAGTTGTTAATGTGCAAAAGACTAATACAACCCCTTATCCTCATTGGTATAAAAAAATTAATTCATTGAACTGATGCTTCTTTCACAATATCTTGTTAATATACATGTACAGAAACCATAGCTATGGCCGTCGAAAGGGGAATCAAAGTCCACTCGAGAGCTGTTTTCCCGTCACATTTCATTTTTAGCACGTCTTTTGTAAAACAAGTTAGTAAAATGATGCAATGCATTGATTATGATACGCTTTCCAACATACCACAAATCATTACTCACGTTATGAAGGTAATGGCTGTGGAATGAATCTCGCTCATGTGTCCTGACCTTTGACCCCATTTCGATGATATTACACAGAACCGGTTGAGTATACCTCCGGAACAACATACTATAGTTTTGTCGCAATAAAAACATTTTTAGTCAAGTTGTGAGAATAATGACTGTAATAAATCTGGCTCCTGTGTCCTCACCTTTAAACCCATTTCGATTATATTCAACAGAACCGGTTTAGTATACCTCCGAAACCACATACTAAAGTTTTGTCGCAATAGAAGCATTTTTACGTAAGTTATGACGCATAAGGGCAATAGAATGGATCCCACTCCTATGTCGTGACCTTGGACCTCACTTATCCCATTTTCAATACGGTTTGTCCCCAAGTCGTCCCCTACCACATACTAAAATTTCATTGAAATCGAACCATTTTTACCCAAGTTATGACGCATAAGGGCTATGGAATGATCCCGCTGTCATGACCTTTGACCCCATTTCGTCCATTTTCAATAGGGTTTGTCCCCAAGTGGTCCCCTACCACATACTAAAATTTCAACGAAATCGAACCATTTTTACGCAAGTTATCGTACGGACGGACAAAGCTGGAGCATATACGCTTCTTCAACCTACGGTTGGAAAGCGTTAAAAAGATCGTGCTTATGTTATCAGTTTGTTCGTCCGTCCGTCTGTAGACACGATATCTCTGCAACTATTAGTCCGATTTGAAATTTTTTGCATTGGGAACCTTGAAATATGCGAATGATGATACTTTATTTAGTTTTTTTTTTTTTTTTTTACGATGTACAATTTCGCCCCTAGAGGACGTAAATGCAGATTATGTCGAATTCAAAAATACATTTTATTCCACATATTTGCTTCCAAACATTCGATTGAAAAAATTCTTTTATCTTTCAATTCCATTTATGTCGAAGAGTATTTTAGGTATAGCTATTTTTTCAAATTACGCATAGATTTTCCGCTAGGAGGCGCAAAAGTAAATTACGTTTTCCTCGATATCTCTTCTTCTAAAACTTCGATTTGAAAAATGTTTTCTTTAGCAGATACAGCTCCTGGTGCAAAATCTTTTGCACATAATTTCTAATTTGGGGTAAAGAATACTTTTGGCCACCAGGGAGCGTAAGTGTTATTTTTGTTTGTGATGTATATGCCATAAAATCTGAGTTTCTAAAATCTTGATCGAAAACATTTTTTCGTGGACCGATGCCACCTTACGTCGATAAACCTTTTCGGAATATTTTTCTTCTTAAAATATTCCATGGTTCCTCCGCCAGGGGCGTAGATGTATATCTTATTTTTGTCAATATCTCTGCTTCTAATGGTCCGATTTGAAAAGTTCTTTTTTTATTAGATAGAGTTTTCGTTGTGACACGTTTTTCAAATAATTTCAAAATTTTCAAGTAAATCATAAAATTTCCACCAGAGGGCGCAAAGATAAATTGCGTTTTCCCTGATATTTCTGCTTCTAAAACTCCGATTTGAAAATTTCTTTCTGCACCAGATACAGCTCCTGATGAAAAATGTTTTTCATATAATTTCTAATATTTGATAAAGAATGGTTTCGCCACCAGGGGCATAAGTGTTAATTTCTGCTTCTAATGTACTTGCAGCAAAATCTGACCTCCTGAAACTGGACTAAAATTTTTTTTCTTGGACCGATACTGCTCACATCGAAAAACCTTTTGAGAATACTTTCTTCCTAAAACGATGCATGGTTTTCTCACCAGAAGGCGTAAAGTCACATCTTATTTTTGTCGATATCTGCGTTTTTAAGAGTCCAATTTGAAAAAAATATTTTTGTGTTGGAGAGAGTTTCCGGCGCGAAATGTTTCTCATATAAATTCACATTTTTCTTAACGCACAGGTCTGCAACCAGAGGGCGTAAGCTCACGATTCTGTTTACAGCAATATCTGAGGGACGAAAACCCTGATTGAAAAACTTCTTTCTCCCGTCAGATACTATTGTTTTCCATAACGGTCCTACTGACTTTGAAATAGCTTTGATAAATTTAATTTGCGTCAGAACGGATTCAAAAGACGTGCTTATTATATTACATTACACCTGAAAATTCGTTGTCATCTTTCTTGTTATAAATTAAAACCGCGAAAATGATTCCTAAATATTTTACTTATTTGTTGAAACAAAAAAAGTGTTTCTTTTTAATAATTGGGTCAAAAGCTGCCGTCAAAATTCCCGGTTATTTCCTTAACCAGCTTCATAGGAAATTTCAGCTAAAAATATGGTGTGGTGAATTTTTTTGTGTGCTGAAGCTAAAGACCCTCGTAACCCCCCCCCTGCAATGCGGGTTTACACTGGGTGACATGCACGTTCATGTGTGCACGCCTATCATGTTACTCCATGTATTATTGTTTTAAAGTACTACACTAAATTAGAACAAAATTTGAACTTCAAATTCACATTATTTTCACCATAACATTGTTCATACAAATACAACTTTCTTTGTAGTTTGAGATTTACAGTTTCAAAATATTAGCAACGTACTTACTACGGTGAATCCGGAAAAATAAAAGTCTAAGAGAAGACCTGATGGCATGTAAAAAATTACAATAGATTCCCGTTCCACAAAGGAATAAAAGACTACGCCAATAATATAAATAATAAAGAACTAATCCGTTTAATCGGTGTATATTACACATGTACGCCGATTAAACGGATCAGTTATTTAGATTTCTGTTAGGTGAATTAGATGAGGCACATCTCAACAGTTGATCAATTTTCCAAGTTAGGTAAGTAGAATGTAACTGAACGTATGCTATAATACTTCTATATGTAGCATCAGTGCAACAACGTTCTTTTTTTCATATATAAAAAAAACCAGTCACACAAATACACGTCGATCGCTGCTAGGAATATTAAGGAGCTTCAAAATTTCCCTACAACTCTCTAACGTTACTCTCGTGTAGTTAGTAAAAATTTGTATACGTAAAACACAAAGAACCCTCACCGTCTTTTAAAGCATCCCTGCAATACTACTCATCTATCAGGCAAGTGAACTCGTGGAATTTATCATTCAGTAACTATATGTTTGTCAGAGTAATATTAAATCATGTCCTTTCCAGAAATTTACTATTATTCGTTATCATTTTTATGTTAAATTTTAAGGCTTATATTTAACAATGATGGGGCGGTTTACGTTTCTGTATGTCCTAATAAGGCATACACGTGAGTTCAAAGAAAGAAACACGGATCTCATCGATATGAGACACGTAGTGCTTTAGGTGGGCAGGCTATACGAAGAGAAACTGGGTATTTACAAAAAGAAATGGACAACTTTCGAATAAACAACGTGTCTTATGAAACAAACGATCGGATCGGTATATGGAATAGCCGAGCAAGTCTTATCTAACAGACGAGTGGCCTTGTGCTGATTTTTCAGAATTCTGACTTTTAATTGTAATACACCACCACTGAAAAAAGAAGAAAAAATCTTATTAGGCTGTCTTTAACGTGCAAAACAATTTGGATCTCACTGCACAACGTACCTTTCAACGCTCAAAACACACACAGTCAATTTCCACTACGTATTCAAACTATTTCCCATTCAGCAATGTGCGTGGATATTATTGGTTTTGGTTCATATCGTACCAAATATAACTAATGTCAAGAAATCTTGCTTCTCTCACCACATATTTTGTAAGAATAAGAGCCTAACTTTTAGTTTTAATAGGAGGTAAATGTAATTTTATTAGGAGCTGTTGCAAACACTTTGATCCTGTGAGAGAGAGCATCCAGTACATTTCACTGTGAGATGAAAATCCCAAAATTGTCGTACATCAGCATAGTTCCACGATGTCCAATTTTTTTGGTTATGAACTTTCATAACAGAGGTATTTCGGATTTAAGAAACATTTAATAAAATCGTAAAACTAACATGAAGAAACTTCAGTTAAAAAAAAATAATTCTAACATAACAATAAACATCAAGTCAAACAACTGAATAAATTTAAAACAAATACTTACGCAAAACATGAAATGTTCAAAAAAACAATAAGGATATCTAAAGGGTCAGTAGTATCTGCAACACAAAAGCTAACTAGAATCGGAAAAGAACCTGTGATTCTCACTGCTGAGTTTGGTTGTTGATTGCGCAAATTTAAACTAATTCTTGAACTATTTTAGATTGCTATTTTGCACAGCACTTGCAAGCACCGAAATATATTTTTTATTTCAATCATTTATGCATTTCTGAAGCAAAGGCAAAGTTCTAATTTTTATTGCCCCCCCCTCCAACGTACTAAACATTCAATATCAAAACCACATTTACTTCTTATCCTAGTCTACCCCTTAAGGGGGGGTATGAGATTTAACGACCACCGTGAGCAACTAAATGCTGACCTACACTGCCCGTCCCTAATTTAGGGTCAATGGTTCCAGGGAAAGGAGAGAGCCAGTGCTGTAAAACTAACACAACATCCATGCCTCATCGGGATTCGAACCCAGACCCCTCACGGACTAATGGCCAGAGGCCATCGCTTAGACCACTGCACCAGGGGGGTAACATCCACCGTGAGCAACTCGATCTGCTACAAGCATTCATCCGACCCGAATTTAGGAACACTAGTTTCAGGGAAGGGAAAGAACTAGTGCCGTAAGACAAACCCACGGGATTCGAACTCGGACCCATCTCGGACGAATGGTCAGAAGCCAGAGCTGCCGCTGTGCCACAGAGCTCCAGTCCCTAGACAGCTTTTTTTTATTTTCGGTTTTAGTTTTAACGAAACTGCATCCAAATCAGCCACAAGTTTTCCAAGCATTACGAAGATCAGTTACTTTCTCTGCCGAAAGTTTTAGGTCATAATAAATAGCAAAAACTTTAACGTTAAGTATGACCTACACTGTTACATATATCAAGATTTTGTATAACGCGAAATTTAGCAAAAAGGACATTAAAGCGAATCAACTAAAATTCAGTGTACAACAGATTTCACTTGCTTCTGAATAATACTGATGTTTTAAACTTTCATATTTACAATAAAACAGAAAAGCGATTAGTTAATGCCATTTTTACCCAAGGTCTTGCAGTGTAAGTTTTTCTGGAATTACTAATAGAAACCAATAAGATTTAAAATAGGATGCAATATATACCATAACTCAAATCGTTAACTAGAAGGCAGAAGGCAGCTTGTTCGATTGCTGCAATTTTAATCTCAAAAAACAGCAACGTAAGTTACAGACAATAGCAGATACGCAAACCAAACATTTCCATTACTAATATGTTTACTTACCTGAAAAAAATATACAATTAAACACGAAAAAATTGTTATGAAAATGTGTTATCTTTCTCATTACTATCAAACTTTAAGCAATGCCCAATCACGAGGAGAGTGCATCGCGCATTGTTTCCTGAAGTGCAAAGGATTTCTTTATGTAAAGAAGTCAGTCGTTCGTACAAAAATTCGCAAAACATTCACGAGAACACCTATTCATAACTAAGACTGGTTGCCATTACGTCAATAAAAAAAAAATTACGAATAAATGGATTTTGCAAATTAAACGTACTCTCTGTATGAAATATGTATCTGGAAGCCACGCATTTATTGTTTATAGTTTGCAGTACGCATTAATACAAATATATATCTATTAACTCATTCCCAATTTAAGTCTAAGGACTACATAAAGTATAAAAGGCATGCTCAAACTGGGGTTAAAGCTCTAACCCAGTAAACAGTGATGTAGTTATGCATTCCTAAACTTAGCTATGGGTGTACAAGATCACTGACCCCCGCACAAAATCCACGACAAGAATAGAACAGTTTGCTTGTCACATTTTTTTCCAACAATTAAAATAGGAAACAGCATTAATTCCAACTCCCATTGATGCTTTTTTTGGGGGGAGGGGCGAAGTAACGATGCATTAAATCCGCGGTTACCTTAGGTCAGACAACAATATCTAGCGGAAACATAACAGTATTTACAAACAACAGAATTCGCTTGGTTTTCATTGGTGAATTAGAAGACAACTAAAGAAGTAAAAAAAAAAAAAAATGTAACTCGCCGCTGGAGAGCTCGTAGCCGGAGTGATAGTAGGTCCCTAACCCTAAAGCAACTACAATTCAGAAACACACCCGCCTACTACAACAAACAACAAAATCCCAGAAGAAGTATTTTCTCCAGACAATGAAGGGAAATTCGGTATGATGTCAGAGAGATACCACTTACCTAACAAAAAGCATAAATGTCGAAGAAGGGGTGTACTAAATCCAAAAACCTTACTACTACGTGTACTCGGCGCCGGCCACACAAACAAGCCGTGCCTTCCGCAGAGAGAGAAGGTTCACTGAAATCTTCTCCTCCTCTTGAATCGTTACTGCCTGCATGCCTCGACCACTCCGGCCTCAACCACACGTCATTCTGGGAGCATCCATTTTCAGTCGTAGGGTACGGGATTTACCTGCATTTCGACAACGGCGCTGGGCTGTCTAACGCTGGTCATGCACGCGCTGAAACAATAGCGTTTTCCACCCCGATGAAACATCCCTATTTTTTGGTCTTGGGGCTTCATTTTTTTTTATCTCCTTTTGCAAAATAAATAAATAAAAGGTCAGTAATACAAATAAGAGAGGCATTTCGTGTTATCGTCTTTCAGATTTCCTTGCTTTATTTATTTACACGAGACAACAGCTCCATATCTGTCACTGTGATCCTCTTGGTTTAAAGGTCAACTAAACGGTATTTTAACATCTGAACTTAAACAACAGAAAAGACGGTGGTTATTTCCTCCACCCAGGGAATGGCAGAAAATGTTCTATGCAACTTTCCGTGCAATAATGCAACAGATCAAAGGTTGCAATTCTTGTAAACAGGAAGTGGGATAAAATGTACGTACATCATCAGTTCAGTACACCCGCGACAGGGGATGGGGAAAAGAAAGTTTGCGGTCCCCGTACAAGCCATGTATGAAAATCACAGGTGAGATTTTCACCACAGTTTTGAGAAGATGATCCTTTTTTTTTTTTTTTTTTTTTGTTTCCTTTGTGCCAGCTCCTGTTCTGAAACCGTAAATTATCTGCAGAACTTGAAAATATCTCTTTCAATACGAAGATAAACTTAGACTATTATTGCAGCCTTAAACTTCAACTGGCGACGTGAAAAATACTAATGTTATAATAAGCGACGTGGGGTCAAAATGGTTCCCAACGTTTTAAGAAAAAATAAGTTATGTTGTGTAAGCGCAATTGACTTGAAATGGACCCTCTGTCACTCGATTGTTTGAAGTTTTAGAAATGGTTAAAAGTTGTGTGGCGTATGGGTACTTCTCAAAGTACGGGTAAGATAGTGGAATTTCCTTTTATCGCTTTCCAACCGCAGAAAAACGCCTAATTATGTGGAAAATAGCCGTAAATCGGAAGGCATGGTCCGCCCAGGCCGTATGACCTCAGGATCTGTAAACACTTCATTTCAGGTATCGTAAATCTGCATAGTTTACTACGTTAATAGTCGAATTTATGTCGGTGCATTTTCTTGCTCACTCTTATGTATTATTTTCAAGTTTTTACGTAAATCCTTGTTATTCTGTTTAAAATGCTCTGAATGCATGACGGATTATTAACTTTGCTGTCGAATCGGAAATTGTTAAGCTTTCGTGAACTTTCAAACTTTTGTACTGTTACTGATTTCTAAATACTGAAACAGATGTCCTTTTTTTCCGAATCGAAATTTAAGGATATACGTTGTAACGTATACTCTATATTCACTTTCCTTTTGATTTTACTATCTCTGGTTATTTTATTTTACTATGTAAATTATCTTCTTACTGAACGAAACATTATTTCACCCGCTGAATGAGATCTGGCAATGAGTGTAAGTCATGACGTGGTGGTAGCCAGTATAAATAGGCGCGTTCAACGATAGCGAAGGAGAGCTTTTGTTGTTATAGGGAGAGCGTTTGTTGTTATACTAGAGGAGCGTTGTTGTTGTGAAGGAGAGAGTTTCGTTCTATGTGATTAGTTTGATTCTTCATTATTGTGAAACTAGTTGTGTGTGTGCTTTCGATGATCAAGAGTTACATAATAAAAGAGCTTTGTCGTAAGTACGTCTTTCTCAATTCATAGTTTTTGTCAGACCTCTGTCTGACTGTTAGGTTTATGTCATTAGTTTATTACTATTAACAACCAGCGTTAAGACTTTATTCATCCTAATTACTGCTACAACATTACTACCAGTTACAAGTTTGTTCAATACTATTACTACACTACTAGCAGGAGACTTTATTCATGTTCTTAATTAACTAGTAACAACAACCATTTGAATTCACTATTTGAAGCTTAGTACAAGCATATCATTATCATTCAGTAGCAGAAGCATTATACTTAGTTCAGCTAGAAAGAAGCTTTATTCATTATAACGTCCACATAGAATTAGAGGGTGCTGTCATACATTATTGTGACGTCCGTTTTCCCGGATCCGCCTTTTTTTTTTTTTTTTTTTTTTTTTTTTTTGTTGAAAAAAAAAGTCCGTTTTTCGGGATATGATAAGTCGGTATTTTCTTTTTATTAATTGCAATACACACTGGAACCAGTCAGAAATTTAACAACTACCGCATAAGAAATTTTTCGTTTTCAGTCTTCAGAATTAATACATTTCTAACCCACCCATTGGTAAAATATTTATATACATCAAGGCTTTTATAAACTTTTAGAGATTTTCCGGTATAACACGAAAAACTGCCTATTAAATAGTAATAAATATCGTGATAGTTCAGATCAGGGAGGTCCGTAGCAACACAAACTTCCAGACGATAAAAATATCTTTCAGGTATATCATGATCTTCTATGCCATTATTTCTAAGCTTTTCTTCAAAACGTTGCTTTTCCACCACATTAAGATGGCGAACTTTGTCAGAAAGAAAATATTTTTTAAACTCTATTTACAGCAGCAGCAGCCATTCAAAAGCATGGAGAGAGACCAGCTCAGGTATTTTCTAACCATCCGGAAGTCTAGTAGACAGTTTTGTGACGTCACGTGCAAAGGCTCTGTACAGTAAATAGTGCAAAGCAAGTCATGCGGTATTCTTTTGTTTTCACCTCGTCGTTCTAATTGTTTTTTTTTTTTTTTTTGTTTTTTTTTTTGTTGTTTTTTTTAATCAAACCTTCACCACGTTGTTTTATAAAATTAAATCTGGTAAGGTTTTTCAGAATTAAACAATTAATATCGGAGGTAGAAAGTATAATATCCCAAGTTCCAGCAGAAGATCGTCATATGACCAGATATTTTGCGATATCAAAATTAAGAGCTAGTGACCTCGTGTAGTGAATTTTACAAAGAGGAATATTGCGGAAAGAAACACTAAGAAAAGTAACACTCAGATTAAGAAGATTTTAGAGAACCTGCGTAATGATCCTAGAATATCGATTACGCTAACCGACAAGTCGAATCAGATGGCCGTTATGAACAGGTCTGATTATACTGTATTAGTAAACTTAAAGAATTTTCAGATCAATCGGACTCAATTCAAAAGATCTACCGGAGATTATTAGGATGTCAGTGAAGCTTCCTCCGGGCCCTACAATTCTACCACTCTTTGGACGACAAAATAATCATAAACCTGTATCTGCCCTTAGACCTATAGTAGCAAAGAACAAATCTCCTACGTACATATTAGAAAAATCACTAGCCAAATTCTTCTCAGAACGGTTAACAGTCCGATTATGTAATCAAATCAACAAAGAATTTGTGGAGCGCGCAAGAGGCTTGAATATACGTATTTGATAGTGATATAATGGGAAGTTTCGACATAGTGTCTTTATATCCATCTATACCTATACCAGAGGCTGTTGCAAACCTAGAGGAAATAATCGACCCTTCCCGTGAATTCACATCAACTCAAGCAAAGAAAATTATCGGCGCTTTAAATTTGGTTACTAACCACAATTATTTCAATTTGAATGGAGGCATCTACAACCAAACAAAAGGAGCACCGATGGGTTCATCTCTATCTTTAGTCCTTGCTGAAGCAGTACTTAGACCGCTAGAAGATCTCATCTTTCTAAATTGTGTCAAGAAACCCCGAGTGTGCATCCTCTACGCTGACGACATATTCTTCATATGGGAACACGGAGCAGATGAATAAAATAGTTTCATGCACAAGATAAACAAACTACACAATACGATAAAGTGCACCATGGAGCTTGAAGTTGATGGGCGTTGAATTATCTTGACGTCGCGCTCAGAAGAAACAGAACATCCAGCTTTGATTTCGACGTTTATTATAAACCGACCGCAGTACTGAACCTTGTTCCTCCCGATTCGCACTGCCCAAAAGAGTACAAACTTTCCGCGTTTAGAGCATTCCGCGTTAGAGCTACTTTCCTCATTATGTGCTCTATAGAACATAGAGCCATATAACGTATGCAAACCCGATTCCCTAAATAATAAGGAAATTGATAATATTTATAGCAAAGGTCTAAAGGCTGGATAAAAGAAAGATGACATAGACAGAATGCACAGAACTGTAAGAAATCGTATAATAACAGCAATAACGAAATCCCCTAGTAAGATGATTAGATTCGCAGGATCCATCACACATGTTCCAAGCTTTACATATTGGTTAAAGAATTTATTACGTAAATACAGCATATTGACAGCACTGAAGTTCTCGACCTCGTTATCACATATGATATCAAGTTGCAAGGAGAGACGGTGTGAGAAAGAAAAGGCAAGTCTGTACGCTATACCATTGGTATATCCTGACAACACGGAAAAGATTTATATCGGAACGACAAAGCGATCCTTGGACACTAGATGTAAAGAGCGAAGTGCCGTGCATCTAATCGAGGGCTGTATTCGCAGGACATGCAGAATACAGCCCTCACCAGAGAAGTCATGCATTCATCGGCTGCTCCACTATGGAATAGTATTAGAAGAATTGCCCCATAAACGAACTTTAAAGAGACTGCCATCAGGGAAACAGTCGAAATCCTATCCAGCAAACTAGCGTGCAATAATTTAGTTTCTACTGAACTACCAAGAGTTTGGCATGCGTTATTAAAACATTGAAACACTTACGCAATAAGCGACGTGGGGTCATTTTGACCCCAATTGTTAAAATATAGGTGTAAGACGGAGTTCATGTGAGATTTAAAGATTTAAAGTATAGTCAGGGCCGTAGCTTGTGCTAAATTCAAGGGGAGGCTAGAAAAATTTTCGTTAGAGGGGGTCAGAGCCTCGAACATCCCTCTCGATGGCATCCCAGATGTGCTCGATGGGATTGAGATCAGGTGACCTAGCTGGCCAAAGAAGCGAGGTCACGTCGGTGGAGTGTTCATCCAACCATTCGGATACAATTCGGGAGCTGCATTCTCTTGTTGCAGGATGAGGTCGCCAGTGGGATGTTGAAGATGCACAAACGGGAGCAAATGGTCGTCCAGGATATCCCGGTAACGTTGCCCTGTGAGGGACGATGTCACACGTACAAGGGTCCCATTTCAGTCCACGTAAACAGTCCCCAGACGAGAATGCCACCCCCACCAGCTTGAAGAGTACCCTGCTAGCAAGAAGGATCCATCGCTTCATGTGGTTTGCGCCGTACTCGTATCCCGCCATCCACATGTACCAACGTGAATCTCGACTCATCAGTCCAGGCAACATTTTTCCACATGTTTAGGGTCCAGTGGTGATGTTCCCGCGTCCATGCTAATCTTTGCACCCTGTGGTGTGCGGTCAGCAGCGGTACCCTCGTGGGACCATGGCTTCTGTATCCCATAGCGAGGAGATGGTTCTGGATGGTGTGGCTGCTTACACGTTTTTGTGCACCAGCGTTAAATTGCCGAGTGATTTCTTGCGCTGTGGCCCGTCTATCCGCTGTTACAATGCGAGCTAGCCGACGATGACCCCGCTAGTCCCCATGCTGTTGTCCACAGCAGCTGGTCCTTGCAGGGATGGTTTTACAGGATTCGATGTACTCACGGTGCACCCGTGACACAGTGGCTCGTGAAAATCCCAGTGCCTGCACGATTTCCGAGATAGAGTGACCCATTCTTCGGGCCCCGACAATTTGCCCACGATCAAATGCGCTTAGATCCTTCGTCTTACCCATACTGCGTCCGACTCTTACTGATTCCCGTCACATCAGTCCTTATATTGTCGGATCGCTGCAAACGTCATGTCGTTTCCGTTTACAGGGCAGCCCACGGCGCCACATTTGCATAACGCCAGCTGTCTCTAATTCCATTGCTCTTTAGTGTATATTGGGAAATGTTGATAAAATAGTCTTCTAGTCACTTAACTATGCATCGGGGAATGTTGGCTGTCTTTAAAATTAGTCCACTGCGTTAGTATCTAAAATATATCTGTAACAAACTAACTGAATCTGCATTCGCCACCCGCAAGATATATAAGATCACTGGTGGGTCACCACCATTGAACTTTCTTATATAACATACAGTATCTTGTTATTAGTGTACTTTGAGCGCCATGAAAATTCAATATATCCTTTTGACAATAATTTCCCCACTGCAATTTTCCGACCTCAACGTTCTTAACAATAGCAGAAAAAAGAGTTTCACAGGATTGCCAAGTGAGAATGGATTTAGAAACTAACTCAACCTTCAAAAAATATAGGACGTTAATTTCATTAATTGTGCAGCTTTTCTGTCGAAATTTTTATTGGAAAAGAATTATAGAGCATTCGCATTTTAAAAAGGAAACAAATTATGCTGAAAAAGGTTTACCGGAATGCTCTCCCTGGCCGTTCCGGCCCCACTACACCACACGTGTCAAATGGAAACCTTAAAAGTGCGATAAAAAATTTCAAAATACAGTGTCATTGTCCTGTAACTTGACAATATTGTTTAACAATGACTAAAAGATTTTCGTACAGGTGGCAGCACGGTGCAGACAGGCTTAGTCACGTCACAGTAGCAGTGTAAAGATGGCGTCCCCAGCCCTAAAGAGGAGCAACGTTCTGTCGTCTTTTTTTTTTTTTTTTTTTTTTTTTTTTGAGTAGTGAAGGCGTGAAACCTGTTGAAATGCATCGTCGAATGAAGTTGCTGTATGTTGATGCATGTCTGTCACTCCAGCAAGTGTACGAATGGACTATAGGACGTTCCGAAAAGGCGTGAGTTCTGTGACACCATCTCCTCGACCGGGTCAGGCACACAGAGTAGTGTCACAAGAGTCCATTACAGCAGTTGAAGGCATTGTGATGGGAAATCGCCGAGTGAAAGTGGATGAAATAGCCGCACTTTTGAACATCAGTCATGGTTCAGCGCACCACATCATCCAACAAAGTGTATGCAAGGTGGGTGCCACGCCAGCTGACTCCAGGACTGAAACAACAACGTGTTCATACCTGTCAAGAACTTTTGCGGCGCTTTGAAGCAGAAGGTGATGGCTTCCTACAGAGAACTGTAACTGGAGATGAAACTTGGGTTCACTTTCATCAGCCAGAAATCAAGACAGCGAGCAAGGAATGGCGCCATTCTTCCTCACCAAAACCGAAGAAGTTCCGTACGCAGCCAACTGCAGGGAAGGTTATGCTGACTCACTTTAAGGATGAACGAGGCGTAATTTTGGAGCACTGCGTGCCCAGAAGAAACACTGCACCCAGTGACACGTACGCAGATCTTATCAGGAATCATCTTCGACTTGTAATCAAATCCAGCGACGTGGACTTCTGAGAGCTGGTGTCTTGTAGCAACATGGCAAGGCTCGGCCCCATACTGCCCATGCAACGGTTGCAACCATACAAGACCTGCACTTCAAGTGTCTTCCATATCCTCCGTATTCACCAGAGCTTGTCCCAAGTGGTTACCACATCTTTGGACCACTCAAAGATGCGATGGGAGGAAAGACTCAGGTCCGATGAAGAGGTGCAGCTGGTGGTTCATGACAGACTGCACACACGACCGAAAGAATTTCTTTCTGCAGGAATCTATGCACTTTGTAAGAGCTTGAGGACTTGTATTGCACAAAATGGAGATTACATTGAAAAATGATACAGGTGTGTGGCTGTTTTGCTCAAAAAATTGTGAAAAAAAATGTTATTTAAAGTTCTGATTTGACTCTCTCTTGTATATAAATCTACAATCTAATCTAACACCAATTATACGCGAATTAAACGAACGATTTAATCGGTGATAGGTTTTTTAAATTGGGACGGTTATATAATAACGCAAGCTCTTAATTTTTCTTATGCACAGTTTAGGTTGTATGAGTTTTAATTTCGATTCCTCGATATATATGTGTATCCTACGTGTATTCTGTTTTCGTGTGTCTATACGTGTACATGTATGTATATGTGTACATAAATAGAGAGAATATGTTCCTGAAAAGCAATTTTTTTTATCGTTATAAAACATAAAATACTCATGTTCGTTTTTTGCGAACATTATTATTTCATCTTCTTTTCACGACAGTTACGGAACAATGTGAAACATATAATCTATCACCTCTCCTAAATGGCTATCAAGAGACTTAAATTTAAGCTTTGTTCACAACACGCCCTCGCGTTGTAATAAACTGTCTTCCATATAAAATATGTGACGTACTACAGAGGTGAAGCACGTGTCAAGATGACAATTCTGCAGCCTCACATTCAGTCTGTGTGGCTTAGTCGGTTAGAACAACTCACTTCGGAGCAAGGACAACGCGAGTTTGATATCTGTCGCCGACAAATTCCTGTTTACAGTGTTATCCCTCTAAAAAAAAAAAACCCCGATGTATGTACACTCATCGTAAAAAAAAAAAAAAAAAGTTGCACCCAGAAGGAAGAGCAACTGACAGGAATGAAACTTGGTGGGTAAGTTGGACATCGTGAGACACGCAAATGATTCAAGTATCACGCTTGGCCGCGCACGTGACGCACGAAGGGCAGCAGCGCTGTACCTGACCTACTATATAAGGTCGTCCAGTTGCGCACACTTGCCATTCTGACTCGTGCTGTTGTGTTGGTTGCATCTTTTCCAAGTGAAGTATGCCTCGGGGAAGAGTACGAAAGCAATACGAGCTGTTGGAGGAGTTCGAGAGGGGACGCATCGTCGGGCTGCGGGAAGCCGGATGGTCTTATCGCTGTATTGTGCGCCATACCAATCGGGCGGATATCACCATAGCACGCTGTTGGCGGCAGTGGATAGAACAAGATCACGCAGTAGCGACAGGAAGGGTCTGGGAGACCTAGACTAACCACGAAGAGAGAGAGAGAGAGAGAGAGAGAGAGAGAGAGAGAGAGGACTGACGGGTTGTCCGACATGCGCGGAGTGACCCAACAGCCACGATTGCGGACATTCAGCGAGCAGTGGTGCCCTCCATGCATCGTCCGATTAGTGCCAACACCATTGGCAGACGGCTGCACAACGTAGGACTACACGCACGCTGGCCTTTACGACGACTGTCCTCAACACCATTGCATCGTCGCCAAAGACTGCAATGGCGTCGTGCCAGACTCTCGTGGAGGCACTCAGAATGGCAGCGGGTGATCTTCCGTGACGAGTCCCGCTTTTGTCTTGGAGGAGACGACCACCGAATGACTCCAAGCAAAATTTCCTAATCAAGGACAGTAAAACAGGTCCTTGGTTGGTTGACGTCATCCATTGCTAACTGGGTGTGTGCCTCAGTCGCCCTCGTGACGGCAGTGTTCTGAGTATTTCAGTTTCTTTAGTGTGATTTTAGAAATGCAAGCGTTGTCGTACTTAGAATATGAAACAGAACTATAAAAATGAAAAACTTATTTTTTTCCTGATAAGAAATTACTCCGGGTGTCCGCAGTGTTGTACGCAAAGAGTTGAAAAAGCTCTCTGCTTAAAATACTGCGCTGTGGTCTCTTTAAACGTTACGTAGTGATATCTCAATTTCTAGTGTTGCGATTTTGGAAATTCAGATGCTATTTCCGAAAAAAAAAAAAAAATTACGCCGCTTGTACACATTGTTGTGAGTTGCGAGCGTAACTGCTCTAACGATGCATAGTGATATCTCGATTTCTAGTAGTGCAATTTTAAAAATTCAAACACTCTTGTCCTGGAATTTGAAATACAATTACAAATATAAGATTTTTTTCAAAACGGAAGAAATGATTAAATCTTTAGCGATCATTAAATATGACAAAGTCTACTGCTGAACGAATACGATTACATACATCGAGCTCGCCTTGCAGCCTGTAAACTAATAAAACCACAAAAATTGAGTACAGCTATATAATCAACACAAAGTCTCAAAAATAAAAAGCTCGTGACGAGAAGCTGGGGAAGACATTGAACACCCATCGACTAACACTGGATTATCACCGACTACACCAATATCTGATCCGTTTCTGATCAGGTGCCGTTGACCAGCTTTGACTCAACATACTACGTCGAAATAAACGTATTAGTCTATGTGTACAACTAGTTTTGTTTTTTCCGATGCATGAGAGATGTTTTACATAACGGAACTGTCACGTACTACTGAGATGACACATGAGTCAGAACGTCAAGTTCAAGCAATAAGCCATGCCGGTGTGGTTTAGTGGGGGAAATGTCCAGCTCCGGAGCAGGAAGATGTGAATTCGAATCCCGCCAATGGTGAAAAGGGTATTCCTTTACACTGGCACTCGAAGTTAAAATGAATATTTTTAAACCATTTCTTCGAACCTCACGTTTTAAAATTAATCGAGAGGTTCGAAAAAATGTGTGTTGATTCTCGCACAAATCGCCTGGAATTAATAAGAATTATTCCTTCTACAGTGAACTCTTTCAAACATGGTTTGTCGGCGGACCCGAAAACTGCGATTTCATGCACCCGCTTGGGGGGGGGGGGGTATATGTGGCGTACTACTGAAACGACGCGGGAATCAAATCAGTAAGCTGCAGCGATAAGCCTTGCCGGTGTAGTTCAGTCGGGAAAACATCCTGTTCTGGAGTAGGAAGACGTGGACTCGAATCACCATGGGCAGAAAAGAGCTGTCTGTATACATCGATGAGCCAGTACATTATGACCACCCCCAGCCTAGAGAAATGAGCGCGCCTGGAGACCGAACGGTGGTGCAGGTGAAATTCGGTTAGTAGAGTGTTCGGAGTCAGAATGGGAAAAGATGCCGATTTATCCGAGTTTGATAAAGGACAAATTTTGACGGCACGGCGCCTCAGAACTACGATCTCGGAAACAGTGCGGCTTGTTCATGTGCTGCTGTAGTGAGTAGCGACCCCAGGGCCACAGTGAGGCAAATCACCCGCAACTACAACAGTGGTGATCAGGGCAATGTGTCGCAGCACACAGTTCATCGCAGACTTCTGCGCATGGGTCTGCGTAGCCAAAGACCCAGCCGGGTCCCTATGCTCACTGCACGTCACCGCCAACAACGCATGAAATTCGCCCAAGATCATCTAGATTGGACCGTGGATGATTGGAAGAAAGTGTCCTGGTCTGACGAATCGAGATTCCTGGTGCATCACGTAGACGGTTGAATGCGGATACGCTGATTATCAACGGAGCCTATGGCGCCTAGATGCACTGTTGGGCGGAAACAAGCCGGCGGAAGCGGCGTTATGTTGTGGACGATGTTTTCTTCGTGCACTTTAGGCCCCATTATCCCAATAGCACAATCCCTGATAGCTGACAGATATCTGAACACCGTTGCAGACCAAGTTCACCTATTCATGCCAATTGTGTTCCCTGCTGGTGATGGCCATTACCAACAGGATAATGCGCCATGCCACACTGCCAGAATCGTCAAGGAGTGGTTCGAGGAACATGCTGGTGACTTTCTGTTAATGCCCTGGCCTCCACATTCACCTGAGATGAACCCAATCGAGCATTTGTGGTTCGCCTTGGAAAAGCGGGTTCGCGCTAAATCATCATCACACCGAAATGTACGGAAACTGGAGGACCTGCTGTTGATATTATGGTACCAGATAACCCAGGATACCTATCACCACCTCATCGAATCGATGCCTCGCCGAATGGCCGCTGTTTTGCTGGCTAAATGGGTCCTACAGCTTATTAGGTAGGTGGTCATAATATAATGACTCATCGGTGTACATGGGCGTCAAGAGGTAATTTTGGTGCATGATCACACACGACCCAATGTCTCTGCAGTGACCCAGCAAAACCATCGTCCAGCTCTGGTGAATAGTTTTCCCTCATGCGACTCATTCCCTACGCTTAGTCACGTCGGGCTCCACTTGTTTTGCTTCATGCTACACTTCTTGGACGCCCCGCTGTTCGCTAGAGTTGAGTATCTCCAAAAATGCATCGACGACTTTTTGAAATTGAAACCGTAGTCGTTCTAGTATTCGCTAGCAACCGGATAGATGACCACCCCCATTGTAGAAAGTTCGTGACCAGTCTGCGACAAATGTTATGGTGTCCCAGTAAATCTGCAAGTGGTCACCCAGCAAGATGACTACTGGAGGAGAAAAACAATAAAAATGTGCACAGGTAGAAACTAAAAACAAACAAAGAAACAAAACAACTGACCACTTTGTCTTTCTTCAAATTAAAAAAAAAAAAAGCTTTGCCTAGTTACTACAGCAGTTGCAACTGAGATCAAGAACATCCTGCCCACAGTACCGACAATTTTGCTTTCATTTTCAAACTGAAACACATGTATGGAATAAAATGGTATGTAACAAAAATACAGGAAACGTCGCTAGAAAAAAAATCGAGAACGATTACGGGAGAAATCTTCGCTCCGTCCTACTTCCGGTTTCGGAATTTTTTTCTCCATTTTCGATGTTGAATGCAGATATTTATGTAATTAAATGACATTTAAACAATAATACAGTGCAAAGAAAACACCGCAGGAAAAAAAAAAGGAAAACGATTGCAGGAGAAATCTTTGCTCCGCCCAACTTCCATTTCCGGAAAAAAAAATTGCATTTCCAATCTTAAATACAAACATTTTTATAATAAAACGACATTTAACAATCCTAAAGGGACAAAGCAAAGCGTGTATTACGACAAGAGGAATTTAAGATCACATAACTCCGTCTAACTTCCGTTTTCAGAAATATTTGCTTCTATTTTCAAGCTGAAACACAAGCATAAAATGATATTAAACAACAATGCCGGACAGACGGAACATCGTGAGAAAATAAAAATACGATTACGGGAGAAATCTTTGCTCCGTCTAACTTTCGTTTTCGGCAAGAAAGACGAAAATTTTGCATCTACGATCGGAACTCTTCAAGAGAGGATTTTTATCTGCAGGACCAAAATAAAATCTGCGTCGCCCGTCGCCGCGATTCTGCTACGGCGGTTGACATTTAATGCGACCTACTTTCGGAAGTATGACGTCTATTCCACCATAAAACTCTGGGAACTTTTGCATAAACACAATAGTTTACACACCAAATGCATTAACTTTAGCAATCTATAGTTGGCGCTGCGACCTAGCAACAAGCCCCATACACACACATACAAATTTACGGATACAGATATATAACATTATCATGGGAGACATTTCAATGTGTTTTGCAGCTATTATATTCTCGTGGATTAGCAACGCAATGAACTAGTAATCCCCTCTGGGTATAACAGATATGACCGAACTGATTCGCAGTGCCTCGATCGCGAATCGGTTTTAATACTGTTACAATCGAATAACAGGCCGACTCATTTGAGATAACTCCCGTGGTGTGACTTTGGCTTTCCTTCGAGACTCTCCAGCCGATTACAGGATGGGCTTTCAGATTTTACTGTTCCTATGGGACAACTGTTTTAAGAAAAGAAATTTGTGAGAATTTATCATCTTGATTCACTTGATTCATCGGACAATAATAAAGACACAAGAGCTTTATATACTGAACAGTGTTAAAGTAATTATTTATACTCTTGACCTTTTTCAAAACTTTTGAACCACTTTTCGACTTCGATCAGCACCGAAAATCCTTGCATCCTGTAAAATATTTCTCTTTGGTTGTTAACTTTGAATCCAAGTTTTTAAGGAATAACTGATTTCATTCTTTCTATACGTACATGTTACCAAGTTAAAAATTTGTGTCATGCGTAGCATCTGAATGAGATAAGTGGCACAAGAGTTCGACAATGTGCGCACGGTTTTGAACAAAAATCTTCAAGAAGTCTATTATAAGCCCACCTCCGTTCCCAAATTGATGCTCCGCAGTTCATTCTGCCCTGATGATTACAAGACTGCCTTATTCCGTTCTCGCATTCGCTGTCTTATCCGATGTCCGTTCTAGACAATCCGAAATAGGAAACATCGTCGAATTGGCCACTGAGGCAGGATATACTTCAAACCAGATGCATAACTTTATCGAGAAAGCCAGACGCAGCCGTGCTAATATTTCTATGCTGCAACTTCGCTACCTGGGCTCTATTCCCTACATACCAAATGTTTCCAATCAACTCAAAAACGCGCTCAGAAGGATGAACTTCGGTTTCGGCATAAGGTCTCCGGCATCTTCATATTCGATGCTTAAGAGAAATATTGACAAGCGCCCTCTTCTCAATGAGGCAAGTGTTTATGCCATTCCACTAAAATATCCGGACGGCTCCAGTCGATTATTATACTACATCGGAATGACCAAACGTTCGTTTGGAATTAGAATCAGCGAACATAAAAGGGGATACAAGAGACGAAAAAATAGCCACTGCCCTATCAAGAGAAGTCAAGTTCGAGTCCGCCGATCTATATGGAGTGATGTAAAGAAATTAGCACACCCAAATCTACTGCCATTCGCGAAACCTTGGAAATCTCGACCAGCTGCGAGGCTTGCAATGGTAGCGTCTCTCTGAAGTCGCCACGTATTTGAAATCAATTCTTCAAAGAATGCTGAGTTTTCTACCATAGTATCGCGTGCCCAACCAACGTGACCTCGTTTCTTGGAAATATCGCGTTTGCTCCAATTCATTTATTGTCTAGTGAAGTCACCGCTTTCAAAGTGTTGAAACGTTCTATTATCCAGTTTGCAGTTACCTATCTACCTTCCTTGAAAAAGCCATCTGGTTGATCTGCAAAAGCTTGGAAAGTTTTGTTTGTATTCTACGCCACGAAATTTCGGATTTTTAGTATAGTTATACTATTTTGAGAATCTTCAAGAAAACACTCAATTTTTGATATACTGATGAAAGTTTATCTCAACCTTTAGGCTACCCGACAGATCGGTTCAAACTGGTACACTCATCGAAGAAAAAGGTCACCATCGACTTTAGTTTGAAAAACCAGAGTCACTTCTAAACTTGGAATTCTTTACAGATCTAAACAGTTTACATTTTGGAGCTGTTTTATTCACGAAATCGAACCACTTGTTAAAATATACGATTGCTTCGTCCAGAAAATTCAGGCAAACCATTTCAAATTCTTATTCCAAAATACACCAGACCATGCACACCGAAGAAGCGCTTACAGCGTAGTAAATCCGTTTATTTACTGGTACAATACGCTTAAAGATTTTATGCCTTCCTAGTGGAGGGCGAAAATTCGAATATTTATACGTATTGCACCAGGATACAAACGGATTTACTACACTATTAGCGCTTCTTGAGTGTGCGTTTCAGATTGCTTGACTGCTAAATCATTGTTGCTATCACGTACCGTTTCCTTACCCTAGATCAGTCAAAGTTTTCGACCTTTGTCTAACACAACATTTGACAAATTTCACTCATACTCATACACTGGTGTGCAAAAATTAAGGACAAAGAGGAGAAATTCGCATAACAGCGGAACGAGCAGGCAGAACGGACCGAAAGACCACTCAGGAGATAGACTAGGGTCCCGTACGGTAGGGCATGCGCCTATATGCAGCATGGCGTACGGGAGAGTGTCAGAAGGGTATAAAGCACACGGGCGGTGTACGCAACAATTCGGTGAAAGCTATTTCACGGTGTACATCGGTTTGAACGACGTCGAGTTGCTGCCACCGTGTGATATGCCAACAGGCAATCCAGTAGACGACATCTGGATGACTTTACCCGAGGTCTCGTCATTGGGAAGTTGGAAGAAGGTCGAAGTGTGACTAGCGTGGCCGAAGAGTTTGGAATTGTTCACAGCATCGTTTCACGAGCTTGGAGAGCATTTCAAACGACAGGAACAGCTGTCCGAGAGTTTGGCAGTGGTCGTCCATGAGCAACCACGGCTGCGGACGACCGGTATATTGTCCTACAGGCGAGAAGAGACAGACGGCAGACAGCGGAAGAAATCGCAAGGCACATGCAACAGAGAATTGGACGTCCGTTATCGCATTTTAGCGTGGCCAGGAGGCTGCACAAAGGTGGTCTATTTGCACGACGACCAGTACGGTGTGTGACATTAACGCCTGCTCATCGGAGACGGCGGTTTCTGTGGCGCCAAGAACACAAGAACTGGACACATCAGCAATGGGGTCGAGTTATCTTTACGGATGAGAGCCGATTTAGTCTAACTAGCGATTCTGGACGTATACACATCTGGAGAGAGCAGGGAACACGCAATCACACCTTCAACATCATCGAAAGGGGCCGGTTTGGAGGTGGCGGAGTTCTCGTTCGGGGCGGTATCATGCTTGGTAGCTGTACTGATCTCCACATCTTCCAAGGAGGTTCAGTCACTGGTGTCCGCTATTGTACCGAGGTTCTCCTGCCTCACGTGCGTCTGTTTAGAGGTGCCGTGGGTCGTGAGTTCCTCTTCATGGACGACAACGCTACACCTCATCTTACAGTGGCTGTCGCAGAGCTGTTGGAGAGTGAAGATATTCAACGCATGGATTGGCCCGCAAGGTCCCCGGACCTAAATCCAATCGAACACGTGTGGAACTTCTCGGGAGACGTTTGGCAGCACGTCACCAGCCGCCAGCAACGATTTCGCAGCTGCAATTGGCGCTACAAGAAGAATGGGCCGCGATTCCTCAACAGCTCCTTGACAACCTCGTCCTCAGCATCGACAGACGTTGTAAATTCTGCAACGCAGTCAGGGGTGATCATATCTCCTACTAAAGACTGGATTTTTCTTGGCAGCCTCCTGTCACATGGGCGTTTCTGTTTTCTGTCCAGTTGTGCTTGAAGCTACCTTTTCAATAAAGTGCCTTTGTATCCTTTGGATTCCTTGTTTGGACGGTTTTGCTCACTTGTCCCATATTTTTACATCTTGGGGATCTTATGGTATGTTTTGTGTCGATGTGGAGTACTTCTGCACGACGTTACATTCGAAAAACCGTCTCGTCCTTAATTTTTGCACGCCAGTGTAGATATACGTATGTGGCTTAAGAATCTCAGCTTTATTTGACCAAAGCTTTTCCACATGACGTTGAATATCCAGCCTAGCAAATCCTAAACAGGCGTGCCAGAGCACACCGTAATTTTTTTTTTTTCAAAATTTGTGGAACTACTTCTATGCTCGCAAAATAAGATCTTTGTGGACGAAAACAAGAATTTACAGGATTGAAACGACAACGATCTTGTGGCTAGCAATTGCGGCTCATCCATATAGGAACACAGGAGCATGTGCTTTACAGGAAGTTTTATTAGATTAACGAAAAATTTGCGATTCAAAAACTCTGTAAGTACGAAAATTAGATTGGAAACATATTGAAATAATATGTTATTATGTCCACATAGTAACTTACCATCCTTGGCATATTTACACCACACAAAAAAACAACAACAAAAAAAAAAACCAGACTTACCATCCTTGTCATATTTGCACCAAAAGAAACGGATTCACATCTTCAAAATTTGTGTGTTACTATGTAATAGTCAAATAGGTATTACGGGCAGAAGGATACCAAATTAATCATGCAAGTATATAGATATGCCTCTGAAAACTTGAAAATTGCATCGTCCTGGAACGGAAACGAACCCGCATCTCCCGATTTACGTTCGAGAAGGTTATCGTTACACCACCCAGAACAAGGAACCTTGAAGCAACTGAGGATGTGTTTTGGGACTCAGATGAAACGCTCAGTCGTGCGCAAATCGAAGCATGTATGATCCTTCATCATACATCATCCGACTCCCAAAACACATCCTCAGTTGCTTGGAGCTTCCTTGTTTTGGGTGGTGTAAGGGTAACATACTCGAATGTAAATCGGGAGAAAATGATACGATTTCCGTTCCACGACGATGTACTTTACAAGTTTTCTGAGACATGTCTACCTACATGTTACTACGTGTTCTGAAAAGCACTATTACGGCAATGAAAACATCTTGCGTTTTTCTACAGTTGAGCAATCAAGTTTTTTCATCCACAGCTCATGTACAACCCCGAATTCTGCATTCAGTGAGCACAATCTCCTGCTGGGAGCAGGCGAGTTCATCGAAAACGAATTCGTCGAACGTGAATTCATCGAAATCAAATTCATTGAACGAACAATTTACCGAAAGACGACTTTATCGAAAAAATGTGAAACGAATTCATCGAAAGCAAAATTATCGAACGAGAATTTACCGAAAGACGACGTTTTCAAAAAAAAAAAAAAAAAAGAAATGAAACGAATTAATTGAAATAGAGTTTAAGACAACAGGCCACTAAATAGTTGGCCAAACCAGAGAGGGTCCATTTCAATGCGCAGTAGTGATAGCATTTTTCGGGTGACTCGCGCATGACGTAGCTGTGGAGGCAGGACATTTGCTTCGATGGCTTGTTTACTGTTAGTCTTGCGCTTGTGTAGTGGTATTTGATCAGTTCTTTATGATCGAGAATAATAGTGTTATTACGGTAGGATAAATACATGTATAACTATTGTAGTAACAAAAGGTAGGTGTTGTAAGATAACTCTTGTGGAAACAAAAAGGAATCATTTTATTGCTGTGTGCTTGTTTGCTAAAAAAACTTCAGAATCCCACCATTCTGTGCTACTCATTCGTAAGAACGATGCTAATTGAGCAGTTGCTCTGTATCCATCGCGGAATAAGGAAAAAGAATCGGATTATTTATCAAGCATTCCCAAACAGATCAGGTGTGTTGCAAAAACCGTGGCTACTCAAATGTAAACGAAAAGATGTTTTGAACGTGAAACATGCCAGAATTTGCGCTAAAGTTTTTACTGAAGATGATTATGAACGTGATTTAAAAAAATAAAAAAACTGTTAGCGAATCTTAGGAAATGAATCTGTTTAGAAGAAAAACTGTTCAGTGTTCCAAACAAAAACGTTCATTCACTGCAGAAAAGTCAAAATATACACGCTGCACCGAAATTTTAGCGACTTTCTAAGTAAATTTCAAGCATAATTCCTATCCGAATTTTTAAAAATGCTCTCCATTTCTAGGCCCAAAGGTGAAATGGAGACTAAAAAGTAACAATGCCGTGGGTAAGAGAAAGTCGACTACATTTCGATAGCGAAAAGAAACAGATTATAATTTCTGGTATAACTCAATACAAACCTTTATTTTGTATCTAAATTTTATGTCCCTATGTGTGAGAGTAGTTCTGACGGTAGTTATTAAAACTTCGCAGATTAGAAAAGATAGCGGAATTTTTTTTGTCGCTATAAATTTCTTATTTGTTTTGGCAAAACTCTCAGGTCCCCACCGTGTTGTTTCGCATATGACAAACGATGAACTTAACTTTATTATATTAGTTAAAAATTCATTCTGAACTCGACATTTTCCTTTTCTTTAGTAATTGCGTGACGAAGTGAAAATTTTTAAATGGAGAAAATTTTTAGTTTTTACTCATATAAACTGTAAGTTCTCCTTTTTGCCTTGAGTTACGTATAAACGCTGTGTTTTGCTTTCGCTCCGTGCTTCCACAGTGACGTCAAATGGAAGAGCCAATGAGGGCGTAGATCTCTAATGGACCAACCTAAGAGATATCTAAGAACCTTCGGCCAAACGGACAAGTGAAGACACCCACTTTAGGGTGGTATAAAATTTGCAGTTTCTTGGTTTCAGAGGTGCGCAGAGGCCTAGGGATTAATATTTAATGCCTTAGTAAAAGGGCAATAACACTAGTCTTTGTGTCTAAACCTTATGAATCTGAGAACGACGCAATATATTCATAACGTTTACATCATAAATCAAGCTAATAATGCTGCGCCTTTACTTAAGCATCAAATATTAATAAACAGGCCTAGACCTTTTTAACAAATTTTCTCCCATCGTGCTCATCTTCATAAGGTTTACGCACCAAGTCAAGTTAGTATTATTGCGCTTTTACTTAGGCATTAGATATTAAGACATAGACCTAGGCCTTTTTTACAGTTGTTGTTTGATTGTGTTCATATTCATGTGGTTTAGACACAAGGTCTAGTTAGTATTATTTCGCTTTTACTTAGGCATTAAATATTAAAACCTAGGCCTTTTTAACAGTTTTTATTCCGTCGTGCTCATATTTATAAGGTTTAGACACCAAGTCAAGTTAGTATCATTGCGCTTTTACTTAGGCATTATATATGAAAACCTTGGTTTAGGCCTAGGCCTTTTAAGAGTTTTTATTCCATCGTGTTTATATTCATAAGGTTTAGACACAAGATCGAGTTAGTATTGTTGCACTTTTACTTAGGCATTAAATATTTATACCTTGGCCTAGGCCTCTTAAGCATTTTTATTCCGTGTTGCTCATACTTATAAACTTTGCATCAAGTCAGGATAATAGTATTGTGCTTTTCCAAAAGAATAAATATTTCATACACTTGAACAAAATCTAAGACCTGGACCAAAGGCCTATAGATTAATTTTTAATGCCTAAGTAAAAGTGCAATAATACTAACTTGGTATCCAAACCTTATGTATACCAGCAAAGCGGAATAAAAACTGCTAAATAGGCCTAGGCCTAAGGTCTATTTATTAATATTTTTTGTCTAAGTAAAAGCGCAACAATACTAACTTGACTTGGTGTCTAAACTTTATCAATATGAGCACGATTGAATAAAAACTGTTAAAAGGCCTGGGCCAAGGTATTAATATTTAATGCCTAAGTAAAAGCGCAATAATATTAACTTGACTTGGCGTCTAAACTTTATGAATATGAGCACGATGGAATAAAAAGGGTCCAATAATACGGTCGACCATTATGCCTCACCAAACATTCACTTTTGGGCTAGCATGTTCATGTTCCATTGTACAAATGCGGATGTTCAGTTATCCAAATTCTCGCATTCTGTTTATTAACCTTTCCAAAAACTTGGACAGTGCACCCATCCGAGAAACAAATTTGTTCCAGGAAAGATTCAGCACTTGCAATGTTCTCGAACATCTGTTCAGCAAACTGTTTAAGTTCCACATGATCATCAGTGATTATGTGATGGATTCTCTGACGCAACATTTCCAATCTCTTACGTAACACTTTGTGCACTGACGCCTTGGGTGGGGGATGGCCAGCTGTCGCACTGCTTGTCTGATTGACTTTCGAGGGCTACGAGTGAATGTTTGACTCACAACCTCGTCCCTTTCTGGAACCAGCAATGGTTGTCCAGGGATTTTCTTTGTAAGAACGCTACCAGTTTCCTTGAATGATTTGTATCACTTTCTGATGCTGTTACATGTGGGAGGTTTGTTCCCATATTTTGTTCTGAAATTCTGCTGAACCTGCGTTTTGGATCGGGTTTCAATAACCCACTCCACAGTCTGTGCTTTCATCGCAAGATCCATTGGGTACACTTCTAGTAAATTTGAGGGTATTTCTTAATTTTTTACCATCTGTAACAAACAAAAGGCTGATATTAGTTGATATTATATATCTGTATGTATATTATTTTATATTGTAATTTATTTGTTTATATATAATATATGGGATGCAAGGTCAGGTGATGCGCAACATATCGCCTCTCCTTGACAAATGTCAACCCCGCCTTCTCGTGGTGCATTCTGTTCTCACTAAAGGGGCTATGATGACCGCCAGTAGAGGCATAACTAACTATACCATCGGGATTAGAGGAAATGCTGTCTCACACTCACCAACCCGCTTGTCCAGCGTGGTGAGTCATGGCCAAACCCTCCAAAATGACTCCACAACTTAAATCTTGGCCCTCAGTCTCCGGCAGCTGGAATGTACCTGGCCAAGGCAGCGGCCAGTGCGACATGAAGGCAGAGGGTGCTAAGAATCCCCGGAGGACCGGACTAGGCTGCCATCTGATGCTGACCTTGGCTACGTATAATGGACGCTCTCTATCTTCTGATTCAAGGCTTTTTGAATTGGAAGAGGAACTACAAAGGATCAAGTGGGACATCGTCGGGCTAAGTGAGGTAAGGAGAAAAGTAGAAGATCTCATTGAACTGAAAAGTGGACATCTCTTCTACTATCGTAGGACAGATACTGGCAGAACTAGTGGTGTTGGGTTTATAATAAACAAGAAACTGAAGGATAAAGTTGTAGAAGTTGAAGTTCCTCTGACAGAGAACTTTATCCAACTTTCGAGAAGATACCAGGCGTAGATTATTCAAGCTTATGCACCTACCACAAGTCACCCTGAAGAAGAAATTGAAGAATTTTACGAGGAAATTCGGAATCTAAATAACAAAGGCAAACAGCACTTGAAGATCATTATGGGTGATTTCAATGTAAAAGTAGGGCAACAGCTACAGAATGAAACTTTGGTTGGAGAATTCGGTTACGGGAACAGAAATCAACGTGGAAATACTCTCGTAGAATTTGCAGGAGCAGAAAGGTTTTCATAATGTACTACTTTTTCAAGAAAAAGCCACACAGGAAATGGACATGGCGACATCCGAATGCGACGACAAGTGAAATTGATTTTATTATGTGTAACAAAAAATTCGTCATCGAAGACTGCAGTGTGCTAAACAAGTTTAACACAGGCAGTGACCATAGATTGGTGAGATGTAAGATGCACCTGAACACTAAACTCGAACGTGGCAAGCTCATAAGACGAACAAAATGTATTGACATAACCAACCTTACAAAACATCATAATACCTTCAAGTTGGAGCTGAAGAACAGATTCTCTGCTTTAGAAGGCCTAACATCGGAAGAAGTGGATATTTCTGAAGTTAACAGAAAAGTAACCAAAGCTCTTATGGAAACAGCAACAAAATTAGCTGGGTCTAAGAACAAGTTGCATGTGAACAAATTATCAGGAAAAACCAAAATATTGATGCAAAAAAGAAGAGAGATGAGGAAAACTAAAGAAGATGTGACTTCCAACGTGGAATATATAGAACCTCTGCAAGAAAGTGCGAAAAAGTATCACTGAAGACATAAGAGTATGATCCAATAACTTGCTGACAAGAGTAAAGAAGTGGGATTAAAAATGAACTTTTAGAAGACAAAAGTGATGTACAATGCTTTTACCAGAAACGAAGATTTATTGATTGATGGGGAAAAGCTTGAGAACCGATTCCTACATTTATTTTGGGCAGCAGATATCGAGTGAGGGTCACATTGATGAAGAAATTAATCGGCGTATAAAACTTGGACGGAGAGTTTTGGAAGAAACAGTACAATATTTAAGAGCAGTATGCCATTATGTCTCAAAAGAAAAGTGTTTAATCAATGTATCCTGCCAGTGCTTACGTATGGAGCAGAGACATGGACCTTAACTAAAAAAGACATAAAAAGACTGCAGACAACTCAAAGAAGCATGGCCGCCCCGGTGGCATAGTGGTCTAAGCGATTGCCTCTGATCATTCGTCCGTAAGGGGTCCGGGTTCGAATCCCAGTGAGGCATGGATGTTCTGTTTGTTTTACGGCACTGACTCTCTCCCTCCCATGGAACCAGTGACCCTAAATTAGGGACGGGCGACTGCTTATAGCCCATTGAGTTGCTCACGGTGTTCGTTAAACCTCCAATCAAAAAAAAAAAAAAAAGAAGCATGGAGAGATGCATGCTTGGTATAACTAGGAAACATAAGAAGAGGAACTTGTGGATAAGGAAAATGATAGGATTGAACGACTTCATGGCCAGAGATAAATCACTGAAATGGCAATGGGCTGGACAAGTTGCCAGAAGAATGGACAATTGAAATTTTAGACTGAATTCCGAGGACAGGAAAAAACCCAGAAGAAGACCTCATGGGAGATGGAAGGATCAAATTCGAAAGTATGCTGGAGTGATATGGAGGAGACAGGCCCAAGGCAGACAATTGTGGAATAAATTTGTGGAGGCCTTCATCCAGCAGTGGATTGATAATGGTTGTTGATGATGATGATATAATATATTATTATTGTATTCTTTATATAATGCTGATATTTTCGGGCGCAAACCGGGCGACGCGGGTTCGATTTCCGCTCCAGAGCGATGGAATTTTTAAGTTTTCGGATGTTATATGAATTACCACTCTTCTCATAATTTACATTAATGGACGGAATCACAACTTCAAATTTGTATTGGTTACACCTTTTGGGGACATCCTGAATATTAGTTGCATTTATTCATTGTTTCTGTATTAGTTGCATCTATTCAGTGTGCCTAATAAGTAATAAATAATAATCACTCTTAGCACTAAGCATTTATGGGGAATGACAGGGCGGTACTAAAGAAAAACTGAATATTCTTAGAATGTGACTCCCACATAAAAAATTTTTATCGCCGAAATTAAGCAATTTTAATACAGATAAAAGTAATTAGCAACAAAAGTTTTTATGAAATATATACTAAAACTAGACAATGGAAATAGCTAAACATAATTCACATTTCTTTTAAAAACTTTGAAAGTCTTCTTTCCAAGTTGTTTTTACTTAGTTCGTTTACTGCTAAGGCACTTATTTTTTCTTATTTAGAACTACATCTCTGAGAGTGATGGCTATTAAAATGTAGGGTAACTGCACTAACCTTAATGTAAGGTTGTGTTACGGGCTCCTAAATCTTTGAATTTAAGAAACACGTCTGCATGGCATGATTTACAGCATCATGACATGACGCAAAGAGTGGGCGAGCACCATTCACCATACGACGTGACATACACGCTTTCTAGTGCGCATGCTTGGGAGAGTTCACCTTCATTGCTTGCTGCGTACGTGACATACTTTCACTACATCAAGCGTAAAAAAAGTAATTACGATTTCATTGCGAAAACCATGCGTTCGAGTTTTTCGCCTTTCCTTTCCTTTCATTTTTTTTTTTTTTTTTTTTCACAAGATTGAAATCATTTCTTGAACTGGAATTCTCACTTTTCAGTGCATTTTTTCACACTTGCATTTTAATTTTAATTTTTTTTTCTTTTCAGTGCCAGAAAACGACGATTATTTCATTTCAAAATATTTCATTTCGAAACTGTGTTTTAGGGGATTTTCGGCCGCAAGTAGGTGCATCATTTTGGCGATTCACAGTCTGTTTATCGTCATGATGCTTCTTTCTGTCTTCTTTGTGCACGGAAAGAACACACACACACACACACACACACAAAGTCTTGCTGATTTTAAGGCTAGATGACGTATTTCGAACTGAGAAAACTAACTCTTTTCAGTGTCGAACAGGACTTATTCATACGTGCAGGCTTTAAGAAGGGCAACATCTGAACAATTCGTATCATGAATCTCGCAAGCGGTCTGCAGATAGTTTATATTATGATCTTCACTTAAATTCATTTTGATGAAGAAATTCCTTAATCATTCATCAAAATATCTGGAGTATCCTTATCCAGTATTCTTTCCCATATTTGAAGATACGAGAACACCGTGCAAGAGACTGAGAGGAGAGGTAAATGTAGCAGGCCGCCTCCGGTGGTCGAGTGGTACGAAGCGCTAGCTACCAACCATTCGTCCGATATATGTCGGGGTTTGAATCCCTGGTGAGGTACGGATGGTGTGCTTGTCTTGCGACATTGGCTCTCTTCCTTTTCTAACAGTGGCTCCAAATTAGGGACTGGTGATTGCTTACAGCCCATTGAGTTGCTCGCGGTGGTCGTTAAACCTCCAAACAAAGAAACAAAATAAATGTACCCGTATATACAGGGGTTGGATAGATTAATGTGAACACTTAGGAAAAGCAAAGAAGGTCTTACGTACATAGTAGGGTGTGCGCCCACCGTTTGCATTCAAAACCGCCTGAATTCTCTTTGGAATGGACACATACAAATCCTGTGTGGTGATTAGTGGGATGTTACACCATTCTTCATGCAGAAACTGCTCCAGGTCCTTGAGATATGCAGGAGAAGGATAACGGGATCTTACTCTGTTTTCCAACACATACCACTGTGGCTCGATGATGTTTAAGTCTGGTGATTGGGGAGGCCAAGGCAGGAGTGAAAGTTCGTCCTCAGGTTCCTCAAACCCATGATTGGACATTCCGAGCTCTGTGAATTGGAGTGTTATCATCTTGATAGATGACACCCCCTGCAGGAAACAATGCCTGAGCCATTGGATGGACTTGGTTGGCCAAAATGGTTTCATACGCCCTGCCAGTCATCTGTCCTTTCAAGATTATCAGAGGACCTGCTGAAAACCACGATATGACCTCCCAGAGCATGACAGAACCACCACCGTGCTGCACTGTTGGGAGCAGACCCTCTGGGTTGTACGCTTCTGACGGTGTTCTCCACACGTAAACACGTCCTGCGATGGGGAATAGTGTGAATGTGGATTGATCCAACCACATTACACGCATCCATGGATCGGCAGGCCACGTTGTATGCTCCTGGTACAACTGTCTTCGCCGTTGTGCATTCACCCGTGTTACCAGAGGTTTGGCAATAGCAACTCTGCCATGAATACGTATCTTATTTGTGCAGTTCCCTGCGCACTCTTTTCGTTGATACTGGGATCTGGAGAAGCAGATTGAGCTGCGCACTAATTTTCGGCGCCGTGGTCTTCTTATTACGGGTAACAATCTTCTTTAATACTTATAACGAAGGAAATTTCTCCGTCATTTTTATCCGCGCCAGGATTCGAACCCGGGTCCCCTCATTCCGGAATAAGTTGCTCTACCAATTGAGCTACGCGGACGTTTTATTCTGATTCCTATCTGCCTTTATGTCGTGTGCGTCCTTCTGGCAGGTACGTCACATCTCCTGGTACGTTACATCATCTCCCCCTTATTATTATTTTTTTTTTTCGAAGTGCTGGAGAAGGGATTCTCTGATTTTTCCTATCTCGCGGTGTGGAAAGAACATCACACCAATGCGAGATTTTGAACGGTCGGGTCATCCGGATAGTTCGGGCGCCATTATAACGAAGTAAATTTCTCCGTCATTTTTGGTCTACGCCGGGATTCTAACCCGAGTCCTCTTATTCCGGAATAAGTCGCTGTACCAACTGAGCTACGCAGACGTTAATTCTGATTGCTATGTGCCTTTATGTCGTGTGCGTCCTTCTGGCAGGTACGTCACATCTCCTGGTACGTTACATACTCTCCTGTCTCTATCAGTCAGAGTCGTTTGACGGCCGCTCCTGTATTTCGCAGACGAGGTTTTGTCACGAACACAGTGTTCTGTAATGACGCTAGACGAGTAAATTTCGATACCCCCACTACCATGGCGACTGTTGTCACTGAGGCACCAACTAGCCGGCCACCAACAATTAGCCCTCTTTCGAAGTCGAACATTTTCGCATATTTTGTCGTCACCCTGAAAGAAATTTTGCAAAAAGACACGTTAAATGCACTTAAACAGGACCTTGACGTTCTAAACAAAAATATTATCAATACAATAAAAACGTGGTGGATACCTTTGCGCAATGTGACGTACGTAGCTATAATAAAAGTCACATCTCTGAGCGTTGTGTTCACATTATTCTGTCCAACCCCTGTATATAGCAGAAGAGCCAGTATGGTTTCTTACGGGAATAAGTGAAACAGATGTCATATTTTACCTTAAGAAAACTCAGAGAAGCATTGCGAAGGAAAAACACCCTTGCACCTGATATTTATAGATCTGAAGAAGGTTTTTGACACAGCGGCAAAACGAGAAATAAAATAATGCCAGAGAAATGTATACAGGTAGTAATGGAAACGGATAGAGCAGGGTTGGCGAGCCTATGGCAAGCGAATCATCACTCGTTACAACCAAATGAAGCAGCCGTTACTAGGGGATATTGGGTTTTGGGGGATAGCTTAAAGAATTTTATTTAGGGCTGAAAAGTTAAAGTATCTTTGGAGGTAAATGCCCCGAAAGAACTCCGGTCAGACAGTGAGATGATAATTCCTCGGTTCGTCTAAGATGTAGAGCGAAAGAAGAATCTTCCTGGACGTAACTCATTCGCACATTTGTGGACAAGTGAAGAACGGATGGTTCAACGATCTCGGTATCAAGCCCAATCACCTCACTCAGCGGACCAGGAAGAAGGGGGAAGGGCTGTTTTACTGCCGCTCCTTTGTGCGCAGACGTGAACAGTGAAAAGTGTTCAGAGCAGTCTTCTCACTCTGGCTTGGCGCCCTCCGTGAAAGTCCCAAGAAAATCTGACCTCGTACCACACGTTTTTAAATCCCCGTGGGCCCTGTGTACACACTAGTATTTGGGCAATAACAGAAGTAAACGGTTGTCATTGGCTTTGCTCTGCTTGTATTTTTCTTAGGTTGTTTGTTAGTGAACAATGGATAAATAATAAATGATAATCTGCTGCTAAAAATTACCATGGGCATGTAAATGAGGTTTATAGAAGATTATCGCTAATTTGGACACACACTCTCAAAAAGGTTCGCCTTCCCTGTTATAAGAATTCCCGTACATGTGTGAGAAGTACAGCGGGGCAGATAGAAAAAATTGTTGTGTCTTGTGAGAGTTGAAATGCAGTAAGGATCGGCACTAAGCCCGTTTTTATTTTATGTTGTTTTTTATAAGTTAAAGCAGCAGGAGTGAGAAAAATAGACCGTAGACCATGACGTTTGCAGATCATGTGGTGTTTTGTTCTAAGAATAAAAGAGAAGAAGAAAAGCTGGGAGACGGGAGAAAAGCGTTAGAAGACAGAAGTTTGAAGATAAGCAGAGCCAGGACAGATTGTATGTGCTGCAATAAAGGAGAAACTCATCTCGAATCTTTTAATATCCAGATAGGAAAGACTAAACTAGTGAGAAGATTCAAAAGCCTGATATCGGTGGGAGAGGAAAGTGGAGATCTAAAGGAAGAAGTGAGCAGCAGAGGGCCAGCAAGATGGAATATTTCTGAAGAAAAACGTGCTGTGAGATACGTCAAAGCTGGGTTTCTAAGGCTGCTATTAGGCCAAGAATGCTGTACGGTGATGACAAGATGCTTGAATAAAAGGTTAAATGACACTGAAATTAAAATGCTGACGTGGATGAAAGATGATTTCAGAAAGGACAGAATTAGAACTGAGAAGATGACGACAAGAGTTGAAGTAACAGCATTTTCGAAGGCTGAAAACACTATACTGTGTTGAGATAGTCATGCCCACCAACTCACAGCTGCGAACATGTCTAGGCGCTACGATATTGCTGTGTCCTTGCTCTCCAGATTCAAGAAGAAGGATTTCCTCCACAAGATTTTGACCTGTGATGAGAAGTGGATCTCCCTACGATAATCCTAAGCGGCGCAAATCGTGGGATTATCTAGGTCAGCCTACCACCAGTGCCGCCAAACCGAATATCCATGCCAAGAAGTTATTGCTGTGCATATGGTGGGATCAGCGCGGTGTCGTACACTATGAGTTGCTCAAATCTGGTGAAACGGTCCATTCTGAGCGTTATTGTCAGCAACTCATTCGTGTGAGTGACTCACTGGAGGCGAAAAGGCCATACACCGGCAAGGGCAGAAGGTCGGTCCTGTTGCTTCAGGATAACACGCGTCCTTACACCACGAAAACGACTTTAAACATGATCACCGACCTGGGATGGGCGATTTTGTCCCACCCGGCGTATTCTCCAGATTTCTCCCCGTCGGATTATCACCTCTTTCGCTCCATGCAACATCACTTGAGTGATACGCACTTCACTTCGGTCGAGGAGGTCCACACAAGTATTGATGACTTTATCAACTCGAAACAGCCCTCTTTTTCCGCATTGGCATTCGGCAGCTCTCTGACCGATGGCTCAAATGTATCCAACAAGACGGGGATTATTTTCCTGATTAGGTACGTATTCAATTTGCTATAATTTGCTGTCAACGTGTCGTGCCTGTGGCCGAGAATTAGGTTGCACACCTCACCTTCTCTTAAAGGTAATTGAAAGTTATTGTCAGTTGAAAAAAGATCTCAAATTCCAAATCATTCTGTTGCTTCGAAAAATCACGATGAAAGAAATACGTAATTAGTAATAAGACTTCCTACAGAAAAAAAAAAAAAAAAAAATACACGGTGATCCAAAAGTCCCCGAACTCTATTTTTAAAACGTATTTGCTGTAAAACCATAAAATATATCCGACTATTGCTGCTTGTGGCTGTTGTGTGTGACCTTGGGGAACGAGCTGGGCCACGTGATAGCACCACGTGACCTTACGCGGACGCTGGCAAGCAGTATCGTTCAGTCAGCCATGAGTCTCACGCAAGAACAGAGAGTCGCTTTGTTAGAAGTTTATTTTGCGGAAAAATCTTACCAGCGTTGCATTCAGCTCTTTCAAATGAAGTTTCCTGATGTTCCTATACCAGGGAAGACAAGTGTATATGACCTTGTGAAATGGTTTCGCGAGACAGGCAGTGTTCAGGATAAGCCTAAAATCGGCCGGCCGTCCGTGGTGACGACCACGTTACTGGAGAAAATTCACGTTTCCCTGCAGCGCTCTCCCCGGAAGTCACTTCGGTGGCTGTCTCAAGAGTTGGGGGCATCGTATTTAGCCTACCAGAGGGCTACTAAACGTCTAAAGGTACGGCCGTACATAATTCCAGTAGTGCAAGAGTTACGTCCTTTGGACTCGGAAAAGCGTATTGCCTACTGCCAATGGTTTAAGAGTTTCACGCGCAACAATGTGACTAACCAGCTTAATAGCACTTTTTTCAGTAACGATGCATGGTTTCATTTGAATGAATATGTCAATAGTCAAACCACATGAGGTTGGACTTCACTGTCAGAAAGTTGGAGTGTGGTGCGCCATGCCTAGACGGCGAATTACAGGGCCATTTTTTTTTTCGACACAACTATAAATTCGACTGTGTATGCAGTCATTATCCATCAATTTGTAGCGGTGCTGGAAGAATACGAACGGTACTGTTGGTTGTAACAAGATGGAGCAGCGGGCCACACATCAAACGAATGGAGATGCTCGTGAGTTCTTCCACGATCGATTAATGTCGAAAAAACTTTGGCCGCCTCGCTCACCAGACTTTTATTTGTGGGGTATCTGAAAGACACAGTTTACCACAACAACCCTAAGACGGTACAGGACCTGCGGAATAACACCATTACAGCCGTGAGGGACATACCAGCCAACACGCTGAAAAGAGTATCCGCCAACATGTGTCGTCGGGTGAATTTGTGTCTTCAACAGAATGGTGGACAATTCCAGCATCTATTGTAAAGTGGTTTTCATTACCTGTAAATATGAGTGTCAATATAACAGTATGTAAAAATATTCTATTAAGAAGATACCTAAGCAAAAAAACACATATATAATTTTGACTCACACCAAGTACAACATAGAAAAGGTTATGTATCTACCTGTGTGAGTAAAAGGAGAAAAGATAAAAAAATAAAATAAAACAACTGAATGTAGAAGGTGTCGAGAATACTGAGCCTTGGCTTTATCAAGGACCAGCAAAAACTCTGCATTTTCTCACTTCCACAAAGACCTAGTTGGAAATGGGTTTCTGCAAGGCCATAGATTTCCATTTCTTTTTGCAACGGTTAAGTTTCATAAGGATCCTGTGAAGTTCAGGTTCATAGCTAGTGGAGTAAGCAGTCATAAAAGGAAAATAGATCTTGCTTTTGAAGATGTCTTAAAGAAGGTTTTGAAACACATTAGAAACTGTACTAACTTGATGTACAGAGATTTTTGGATAATTAACAATAATGCAGAAGTTATTTCTACTATACTCAAAGTTTGTCCCCTAGATATTAATAGTTATGATTTTGAAAACCTATAAATTAATCTGCCTCTATCAGATATAATCACTACCTTTAAAGAGCTGTATGCAGAATTTAAACTTAACCAATTTGTTAATGTAGGAACTTGGAACTCTTATCTCAATTGCTGCATAAAAAATAACCATATCCTATATAATAATACTCTCTATAAGCAAGTGAACGGTATTCCCATGGGAACATCAACGTCCACGAATATCGCTAATCTATTCCTGTTCTTTAAGGAATATAAATTCATTAAAAATCACCCCACCTGCTCAGATAACTACCTTTACACTTTTAGATATATTGATGATCTGCTGTGTATCAATAATTCAGAAGTTATAGAGAGTGATTTTGATAATATCTATCCTAGCTCTCTTAACTTATGTAAAACCAACCACAGTAATCAGGAACTTGAGTTCCTAGACTTAAGCATTAAGCTCAACAGAGGTAACCCATCTATTAGCCTCTTTGATAAAAGAGTTAATTTTCCTTTCAAAGTAATTAAATATCTACACTGGAATAATAACATATCAACCAAAGTAATTGAGAATGTACTAATTTCTCAGGTCCTAAGAATTTCAAGAATTTGCAGCAACAATTTGGACTTCAATTACCACATTAATATACTATTAGATAGTTTTCTAGAGAACGAAATTCCTTCTTCTTTCATCAAAAGAACTTTAAGAAAAATTATTCTGAATAATAGAGTAAGGTTGGCAGATCTGCTTTAATTTTCTACACAGTTAATAATATGATTCTGACCAATCAAAGCCGTAAGGAAGTTGGCTAGAGGATGCCTATTAACTACCTAAAGGAACCTTAGTGCTATGGATATGAAGGTCCTATTAAAACAAAAAATTAAATAATATAAACAAAATCACAAAAAAAAGCTTAAAAATCTGTTTATAAAAGAAAATAAAAACAAATAAAAAAGAAAACTAGTTATTCATCACTAGGATAGCTATACTAAAAATAGTAAAACCAACATTAAAATTAATAAGATTCTGATTAATCTATAGAAGCTCACTAAGGTGATTTAATACATGCAAAGATTATTAAATACACTACTCGTGTATTTTATAATATTTCTCATGTATTCTGGAGAGTTAATTCTGCTCTTTCTGATCATACAGATCCACAGTCTTAAGTTTATATATTTTTTTTCTCTGGTTAAAATCTCCGCGAGTTGGTTTCTTTCTGTATGAGGAGGCCATCAGCCCCACCCACATTGCCCCCAGCGACTAGGGAGTGGCGGAAGAGGTCAGCCATGTTTTACTCTTGTGAGGAGAAAGTTTCGTCGCACAAGAGGTAAGCTCTCTTCCTTGTATTTGGGTTTTAGGTTTTATAAGTTCAATGTTTGTACTTCATGTACTTTTTCTCTGTTGATTTTTTGCTTTTCAGCTTTTAGGCACTGGCTTGTCTGTTAACATTTTTGCGGGTTTTAACTCTTTCTTTTCTTTGTAACTTTGCGCGTCTTTTGGGGAACCTAGGAACAGCAGATGGCTAAGCTTGTTCCTTTTCTTTGCGCTGTATTTTCAAAGTAGTTAAGTACTTAATAACTAATTAATTATGAACTTAATGCACTGCTGAAATACTTTGTACATATTACAACTAACTGTTTAAGTCATATAACTTTCACAAAGTTTTCTTTAGTTAACTATTGTCTTTAACTTATTCTCGTTTTCGTGCTGTCATAAGTTGTAGAGAAGGGGGTTTTAGACTCAAGTTTTCTTTCAAAAATCTGTTTTTTAAAAATTAATATTTCCTTTTTTAATTGCAATGAAAAAATTTGGATTTCTTTTGCATTGTTTTTCAAGTTTAAATTCTCTCTCAAACGAACTTGGCTTTTCGTTATAGCTGAAAATTATTTCTAATTATTATGTCACTCTCACAGCTTGAGTTCTCTTTAATCTTCTTCTCTCTGTTTAATAGTAACAGATGAAGAGCATGGGTCGGGCCAGGAAGGTTCATGGATGCAAGCGAAATTGTTAACTAGTGCTAGGTCATACAACTCTACGGAGGACATGACATATATATATTTTTTAAAACAATTTTAGGTGGGAATGTTACTTGCATCTATGGCCTTGCAGAAACCCATTTCCAACTAGGTCTTTGTGGAAGTGAGAAAATGCAGAGTTTTTGCTGGTCCTTGATAAAGCCAAGGCTCAGTATTCTCGACACCTTCTACATTCAGTTGTTTTATTTTATTTTTTTATCTTTTCTCCTTTTACTCACACAGGTAGATACATAACCTTTTCTATGTTATACTTGGTGTGAGTCAAAATTATATATGTGTTTTTTTGCTTAGGTATCTTCTTAATAGAATGTGAATTCTGAATTTTCAAAACTGCTGCGTTGCGCGTTTTGATCTTCAGGTTTTTTTGCAACTTTCGTTTTAAATTCTAAAGTTTTTCCTTAGTCTTCAGTTTTGCTCTTCAGTATGTAAAAATAGTTATACATCACTATATTCGTGGTAGGAATATTTGAATTCAGAGTTCGGGGACTTTTGAATCACCCTGTATTACAAACGTATTAAAAAAAAAAGGTTCCAATAGAAAATAAAATGACTAAATCACTCGAATTAATGAAAAAAAAATTCATCATCGCCTAATTAGTTTACCTTGAACGTGAGTGTGATTTCTGTGACTTTCTGGCTCAGTGGTTAAGACGCGCGGCTTCAACCCAAACGCTCTGGGCTCGATCCTCCCAATCGGCGAACAAGGATTGTCTTGCGTAAGAGCTGAAATATTCTGCGTTTTGGATTTTGTGAAATTTCTGCCTAAATACGGAAAAACTTGAAACGGAATTTTCTGAAATAAACGGAATTACTGACTACGGAAAGTCTGTGAAAATACGGAAGTAAAAACAAACGAGCACTTTTAAAAACGGAAATTCCGCTAAAAGAGCATTCCGGCAACTTTGCTGCATGTTATTTCCAGAAATTTTCCGTGAATTCACACCACTTATTTTTTACAGAGTATAATGCTTCCAAATATTCTACACCCATATACCACGTTGTCTTCTGATTATTTCCTGCGTCTTGGTGTCCAGTCCAATATTTCAGTTATCCAACAATGGTCAGTTCTTCTAGCAACGTATCCAGCCCATTGCCACTTGGCAGAGTTTGCTTTAATTATGATACCATCCCATCCACTCTTGCCATCTTCCTATTCTATGAGTCCGTTTTTCTGTTCTTTTCTTCTTTTTTATTTAAGGAACTCATAGATCAGGAAATTGACGAGTGTATGACATCATAACCGAAATACGTAAATAACGCCTCAATTCTTATCCTGATATATTCTTATTACAGCTGAGAAACGCACATTCTTCATTAGAGCCTCGCTTCTTAATTAGAGTTGAGAAATGCACATCGTTTAAGCGAGGCATGTTGAGAAATCAGTTTCGTTCAATTTTTTACATTTTCGACTGAGCGTTACTCACTTTTAGTCATACTTACAAAAGGTTATTTGTTATTCAATCGTTAATTTAATCAAAGGATTTTTACAGGACCCTGATTTTTTCCGGCAGTTAACATTCATGCGTCAGATCAAAATTTCTGTGTTGATAATTCTTTCATCAGAGATAAGAAGCCCTTTGCAAATTCATTTCCTTTCGTCTTGCAGAATTAACTTTTTATAGCTCAAAGTATATATAGCTCAAAGTAGAAGCATTTTACTCATACTGTATGTAAAAACTTGCAAGTTTGAAACAAACACACACACACACACACACACACACACACACACACATACACAACTACCATCCTTTATTTGACTTTCCCAGAGCCGACGTACTGTTCGAAAATTTTATGTTCCTGTAAGCAGGAAATTCACCAGCTTCTTCCACCAAAAAGGTCTGTTTTCATTTTACCTAAATATCTCGTGATTCAACTAAGGAAGAGAGATACTAGGCCTGTTGGAAGTCGCCTCATAAAAGTGAGAACTAGAAATTATACTCATTAAATTTAAGAAAATTGCGTATTTTAAGGTGGACCTCAAGTAATTCTGCTTCCTATGCTTCCAATGGGAAAATTTCTGTACACATTTTCTTCACAATTAATGCATTCCCAAGGATGAAAATTTGAACATCGATTAAAATAGCTTCATATTATAACTTGGAATGCTTAATATTTTCTAAAACATAACCATAATTACGCAATCCAACATTTGTTTGTCTACTGACGTCATCAAAGTACAGGTTGCGCCATCTTTTTTCTGGTTTCAACACCACCAAAGGAAAAGTTATTAATTTTTAATATAATCATGGTTATGTTTTAGGAAATATTAAGAATATCCAAGTATATAATATGAAGTTATTTTAATCGATGTTCAAATTTTCATCCTTGGGAACGCATTAATTGTGAAGAAAATGTGTACAGAAGTTTTCCCATTAAAAGTATAGGAAGCAAAATTACTTGAGGTCCACCTTAAGACGTCATGTTTATAAAATTAAGTCACTCATCCGTATACAGGAAAATATTGGAGTATACAGTATATACTGTGTATACACTATATTCACAAAACTCACCGGGCCATTAGAAGAGAAACACAACATATTATTTATTGACATATATTGAAAATATTGGAATATACAGTATATACTGTGTATACACTATATTCACAAAACTCACCGGGCCATTAGAAGAGAAACACAACATATTATTTATTGACATATATTGAAAATATTGGAATATACAGTATATACTGTGTATACACTATATTCACAAAACTCACCGGGCCATTAGAAGAGAAACACAACATATCATTTATTGACATATATTGAAAATATTGGAATATACAGTATATACTGTGTATACACTATATTCACAAAACTCATCGGGCCATTAGAAGAGAAACATAACATATTATTTATTGACATATATTGAAAATATTGGAATATATAGTATATACTGTGTATACACTATATTCACAAAACTCATCGGGCCATTAGAAGAGAAACAACATATTATTTATTGACATATATTGAAAATATTGGAATATACAGTATATACTGTGTATACACTATATTCACAAAACTCACAGGGCCATTAGAAGAGAAACACAACATATCATTTATTGACATATATTGAAAATATTGGAATATACAGTTTACACTGTGTATACACTATATTCACAAAACTCACCGGGCCATCAGAAGAGAAACACAACATAGCATTTATTGACATACATTAGTATGGTGTCGGTCCACCTTTGGCCTTAATGCATGCACTGACCCTTCGAGACATGCTTTCGACAAGGTTTTGGAACACAGTGATAGGTAGGCGCTTTCATTCAGTACATAATGCTGTCTCTAACTGTTGTTTAGTAGTAGGCCTTGGTTCCAAACTTCTTGTGTGACGCTCTAATTCATCCCATAGGTGCTCCATGGAATTAAGATCAGGGCTCTGTGTTGGCCAGTCCACACACGATACGGAATTATCGTCAAACCACGCCGTAACAGTCCTTGCTTTATGGCTCGGTGCATTATCCTGCTGGTACCAACAAGGCACGGTTCCATAGTATTACCTCAGAGTTGGCAGGGCATAATTGTCCAGAATATCGAGGTAGACGTGCTGGTTAACAGGTTTGTCTACGATAACCAACGGACAGGGACGATACCACGAAAAACACCCTCACACGAATACACTGCCAGCTTCATATTTGACCGTAGGAAAAGTACACTGTGGTAAATAGCATTCTCCCAGCTGCCGCCATACCCACACACGGCCACCAGACTGATGGATCGTGTATCTAGATTCATCAGTCCATAAGACTAGTTTCCATTGATCTACGGTCCACGATAAATGTTTTTTACACCATGCTAAACGACGAGTAGCATTCCGAGTGGAGATGAAACGCTTATGAGTAGCCACACGACCACGGTAACCCATAGAATAAAGTTCTCTGCGAAAGGTACGTGTACATACTGAGGTTCCAGCATTTTTACTCACATGTACACTAAGGTCTTGTGCAGTACTCCGTCGATTAGCTCTAACGACTCTGCTGAGGCTTCGACGTCCTCTATCACTGATTTTCTTTGGTCTTCCGGTACGTTTTGCTACTTCAGGCACGTCATGTGTCCTCCACTTATTCAGTACATCCAAAACAGTCGACTTGGGTATGTTTAAACGCTTTTGGGTTTCTCTTATGGACAGCCAACAATCTTTTCTTTCTCAAAGTCAGTTCTCTCCCGCCGCGCCATTTTCACTCAACCTCACAGTGCGATATGATCGCGGTCAGCTGCAGGTTTGTTTTTATACCGATTGCAGCTGTACCGCGCATCTTAACAACGCAGCGGATCCGTTCATTTGCTTTTGGAGGGGTGTCCGGTGACTTTTGTCAATATAGTGTATATATTATATAGAAAATATTGGGCATCACACTTAATGGCGAAGAAAAGCGTGAATAACAACATCGATAATTCACAGTCGAACGTCATCAGACAGAGCACACAATGTACAAATAACGGTTCCGTTAGATAGATATGTATGATTAAAGTTAAACTCAAACGACATTCATGATTTAGTACACTGTCTGATCAAAAGTATCCGGGAACTTGCCTATCCACAAACTCCCTGTAATAGGAAAGAAACTAGTAACGAGTTGGTCAACCCTTTGCTGCTACCACAGCCTACACTCTACTGGGAAGGCTTTCAACTAGATTTTGGCACGCTGCTGAGGAAATTGTCTCCCATTCTACCACAAGAGCGTTAGTCAAATTGGTCACCGGTGTAGGGTGGCTTTCCTTGGCCACGGGTTGGTCACCGGTGTAGGATGGTTCGGAGTCGGCGTTCCAATTCACCCGACAGTATGTGGGCTTGTGAATGAAGGTTTAACGACCACCGTGAGCTACTCAATGGAGTATAAGCAGTTGCCCGTCCCTAATTTAGGGCCGCTGGTTCCAGGGAAGGGAGAGACCCAGCACCGTAAGACAAACACAACATCCATGCCTCACGGGATTCAAACCCGGACCCAACTCGGACGAATGGTCATATGCCAGCGCTTAGACCACTGCCACACATAGGCGGCAATGAATCTCTACTGTGATCTCAATAATTTTATTACTTTTATTGGCAAGTTGGACCACATTTGCTGTTAAGGCATTCTATCTTCGTTTTTTTACGCTTTCCAACCGTAGGTTGAAGAAGCGTATATGCTCCAGCTTTGTCCGTCCGTCTGTCGGCACGATAACTTGCGTAAAAAAGGTTCCATTCCGAAGAAATTTTAGTATGTGGTAGGGGATCACCTGGGGACGAACCCTATTGAAAATAGACGAAATGGGGTCAAAGGTCACAGCATAGGAGCGGGATCCATTCCATTGCCCTTATGCGTCATAACTTGCGTAAATATGATTCGATGTCGATGAAACTTTAGTATATTGCAGGGGACCACCTGAGAATGCACCCTATTGAAAATGGGTGAAGTGGGGTCAAAGGTCTGGACATAGGAGCGGAATGCATTCCATTGCTTTTATGCGTCATAACGTGCGCAAAAATGGTTCGATTTCGATGAAATTTTATTATGTGGTAGGGAACCATCTGGGGACGATCTTATGATGTCACAATCTCGCGCTTGAGATGTTGGCGTGCTGTCACGCCATCTGTCTCATTACGTCACGCATTGTGTGTGGATCCTATTAAAGTTTTATGACGTCACACTCTTGCGAGCAGATGGTCTCCGATTCCCATCTGCCTCATTACGTCACGCGTTGTGTGCGTATGTCCGTTCGCACGATAACTCGCGTAAAAATGGTTCGATTTCGATGAACTTTTAATATGTGGAAGGTGATCACCTGGAAGGGAACCCTATTGAAAGTGAACAAAATGGGGGTCAAAGGTTAGGACATAGGAGCGGGATCCATTCCACTGCTCTTATGCGTCATAACTAACGTAAGAAAGGTTCGATTTCGATTAAATTTTAGTATGTGGTAGGAGACCACTTGGATACAAACCCTATTGAAAATGGGCGAAATGGGGTCAAAGATCAGGACATAGGAGCGGAATCACTTCCATCGCCATTATGCGTCATAACTTACGTAAAAATTATTCGATTTGGATGAAATGTTAGTATGGTGTAGGGCCCTGCCTGGGGACGAATCCTATTGAAAATGGGGGAAATGGGGTCAATGGTTAGGACACAGGAGCGAAATCTATTCCGTAGCCCTTATGCATCATAACTTACGTACAAATGTTTCCATTGCGACAAAACTTTACCATGTTATTTCGGAGGTATACTGAACCGGTTCTGTTGAATATCATCGAAATGGGATCAAAGGTAAGGCACAGGACCGAGATTTATTCCACAGCCATTATCCTCTTAACTTGAGTACTGATTTCTGGTATGTTGGAAAGCGTATTATAATCAATGCATTGCATGATTTTACTAACTTGTTTTTTTATTTTTTTATTGGGGGATAAACCACCACCATGAGCAACTTAATGGGCTGTAAGCAGTTGCACTCCCTAACTTATGGCCACTGGTTTCAGGGACGGGAGAGAGCAAGTGTGGTAAGACAAAGACAACAATCATGCCTTTCGGGATTCGAACCCGGACCCATCTCCGACGAATATTCAGAAGCCTGCACCACCGGGGCTGCATTAAGACCTTCCAAACATGGCTATCCCGTGTAATTTTCTTCGTTATTTTTAGCACGTCTTTTGTAAAAAAAGATCGTGTTTATGTTACCGGTTTGTCCGTCAGTCCGTCCGTACCCACGATATCTCTGCAACTATTAGTCCGATTTGAAAAATTCTTTTTGCATTGGGGAAACTTGAAATGTGCGAATGATGATCCTTTATTTCGTTTTTTTTTTACGATGCAAAATTTCACCGCTAGAGGGCGTAGATGCAGATGACATCGAATTCAAAACACATTCTAATCCATATACTTACTTCTTTACATCCAATTGAAGAAATTCTTTTACTTTTCGATTCCATTAAAGTCGAAGATTATTTTAGGCATAATCACTTTTCCAAGTTACGCATATTTTCTCCGCTAGGGAGCGTAAAGGTAAATTGCTTTTCCCCAGTTATTTCAGCTTCTGAAACTCCGATTTGAAAAATGTCTCCTACAGCGGATACAGCTCGTGATGCAGGTCCGTAGCCAGACAAGCAAGTTGGAAGGGGTGGCTGATGATTGAGATCGGGCGAAGAATATAAACTGGTCGGGCAAAAGATGTAAAAGAGGTCGGACACTATACTGTTGTGTGAGTCGTTAGGACGGACAAAAAGAAAAGCAGATCGTGCGCCGCCCGGCCTGGCTCTCCCCTGGCTACGGCCCTGTCGTGATGGGAAATATTTTGCATATATTTTTAATTTTTGGTGTAAAATCGTTTGGCCACGGTCATAAGTGTTGATTTCTGCTTCTAAAGTATTTGCAGCAAAATCTGAGCTTCTAAAATCTCGATTGAAAAAATTCTTTCGTACACCGATACTACTGACGTAGACAAAACTTTCCGGAATATTTTCTTCTTAAAATAATATGTGGTTTTTCCGCCAGGGGGCGTAGATGTATATTTTGTTTTTGTCAATATCTCTGCTTCTAATGATCCGGTATGAAAAAAATTCTCTTTGTTGGGCAGAATTTCCGGTGCGACATGTTTCTAATGTAATTTCAAAATTTTCAAATAATCCAGTGACTTTCCGCTAGGGGGAGTAAAGGGAAAGTGCGCTTTCCCCGATATATCTACTTCTCAAACTCCGATTTGAAAAATTCTTTCAGCACCGGATGCAGCTCCTGGTGGGAATTTTTTTTATTGTAATTTGTAATTTTTTATAAAATATTGTTTGGCCACCAGGAGGCGTAAGCGTTAAATTTCTGTTTCGTAGGTATTTGCAGCTAACTCTCAGTTTGTAAAAAGCCCGATTGAAAAACTTCTTTCGTGGACCGATACCGCACCTGTCGATGAACATTTGAGAAAATTTTCATCTTAAAATAGTGAATGGTTTTTCCACCAGAGGGCGTAGATGTCTATCTTATTTCTGTCAATATCTCTGCCTCTAAAAGTCGGATTTAAAAAATTCCTTCTTTGTTAGACAGCGTATCCTGTGTAAAATGTTTCTCCTATAAGTTCAAAATTTTCAAGTAATGCATAGACTAGGGGGAGTAAAAGTAAATTGCGTTTTCCTGAATAAATCTGCTTCTAAAACTCCGATTTGAAAAATTCTTTCTGCACCGGATACAGCTCCTGATAGGAAATTCTCAGCATATAATTTCTAATATTTGATAAAGAATGGTTTGGCCACCAGGGGGCGTAAGAGTTAATTTCTGCGTCCAATGAAATTATTTCATGGACCGACACCTCTCACATCGAAAAACCTTTTGGAAATAATTTCCTTTTAAAATAATGCATGTTTTTTTCGAGAGGAGGGGGGCGTTGATGCATATCTTATATTGGTTGATATCTTTGCTTATAAGAGCCCGATTTGAAAAATTCTTTCTTTGTTGGAGAGCATTTCCGCTGCGAAATTTTTCTCATATAAATTCAAATTTTTATTAGCGCACAAGTCTGCCACCAGAAGGCATAAGTTGACGTTTCCGTTTACAGCAATATCTGCGAGATTAAAAACTCGATCGAAAATTTTTTTCTTCGGTCAGATACTATTGTTTTCCATATCGGTTCCATTCACTTTGAATAGTTTTGATAAATTTAATTCGCTTCAGAACGGATTCAAAAGGCGTGCTCATTACACCCGAAAATTCGGTGTCATCTTTCTTGTTTGATTTTAATTGGGTTTAAAGATTTATTGATAAGCATCTTTAAGAGCTATAAACAGTTGTCTGCCCTTAATTTAGGGCAACAAGTTCCAGGAAAAGGAGAGAGTCACAGCCACAAGACAAGCGCACCACCCATGCTTCATCATGGACAGTCCGTTCGTTGGCGCAGTGATTTAAGGGTTGGTTTCTGAGCATTCGCCCGAGTAGGCCTGGGCTGGAGTCCGCAATGAGGGGTGGGTGGTGTTTGTCTTACGGCACTGGCTCTCTCCCTTCCCTGGAACCAGTGTGCCTAAGTTAGGGACGTGCGACTGCTTACAGCTCTTACTTCGAGTTTTTCGCCGTTAAACCCCAAAACAAAACAACAACAACAAAAATTTTGGACTCTAGCCTGGACCAGCTCTGACGTCTAGCCAGAAATCTATCAAAGCCACTTGCTGCAGAAAAGTTTTCTGTAGTGACACAATATGTACCGCCCATTGGGCCTAGTTTCCAGCATTAAAACAATAATATTGTAAATACTCAAAGACGTGCAGTGGTCTAAGCGCTGGCTTATGACCATTCGTCCGTGAAGGGTCCGGGTTCGAATATCCCGGTGAGGCATGGATGCTGTGTTTGTCTTACGGCACTGGCTCTCTCCCTTCCCTGGAACCAGTGGCCCTAATTAGGGACGGGCGACTGCTTATAGTCCATTGAGTTGCTTACGGTGGTCGTTAAACCTTCAACAACAACAACAACAACAAAAAAGAAGAAAGCAAAAACACGATCTAAAAACATACACATCAACAATTAGCTCATGATTACCTGATGGTTGCTATTACATTCAATGACTGGTGTGACGTACCTGCCAGCAGGACGCACACGACATAAAGGCGGATAGCAGTCAGAACGAACGTCCGCGTATCTCAATTGGTAGAGTGACTTATTCCGGAATGAGGGGATCCGGGTTCAAACCCCGGCGTTAACAAAAATGACGGAGAAATTTACTTCGTTATAATGGCTCCCGAACTTTCCGGATGACCCGGCCGTTCAAAATCTCGCATTGGTGTGATGTTCTTTCCACACCACGAGATAGGTAAAATCAGAGAATCCCTTCTCCAGCGCTTCGAAAAATAAAAATTTGTGATGTTGCATTTCACACACTAGATTGACTGGGAGTTCTCGAGTGCACGTTCTACAGCGGATGGCTGCCTGCAACGATTCATGGTCACGGCTGACCCGTGGGCTATGCCCTCGGCCCTCTTCCGGGGAGGGGAGATGAGACGTACCTGCCAGCAGGACGCACACGACATAAAGGCGGATAACAGTCAGAACGAACGTCCGCGTATCTCAATTGGTAGAGTGACTTATGAGGGGATCCGGGTTCGAACCCCGGCGTGGACAAAAATGACGGAGAAATTTACTTCGTTATACTGGTTAAAAACTTATGACAAGCTTACGTAATGGTATTGTCATGAGTTTTTAACCAGTCTTTAAATGTAGTAACCATCAAGTAATCATGAGCTAATTGTTGATGTATATGTTTTTCACGCTTTGCAACCGTAGGTTGAAGAAACGTATATGCCCCAGCTTTGTCCGTCCGTCTGTCTGTCCGCACGATAACTCTCGTAAAATGGTTCGATTTCGATGAAATTTTAGTATGTGGTAGGGGACAACCTATAGGAATGAACCCTACTGAAAATGGGCGAAATGGGGTCAAAGGTCACAACACAAGAGCGGTATTCATTCCATCGCCTTTATGCGTCATAACTTACGTAAAAATGCTTCGATTGAGACAAAACTTTAGTATGTTGTTCCGGAGGTATACTGAACCGGTTCGGTTGAATATAATCGAAATGGGGTTAAAGGTCAGGGCACAGGAGCGAGATGTATTCCACAGCCATTATTCTCATAACTTGAGTAATGATTTCTGGTATGTTGGAAAGCGTATCATAATCAATGCATTGCATCATTTTACTAACTTGTTAGAACGTGTTTTTACTTTCTTCTTTGAATACTTTACTGTCCACTTAACACGAATTTTAATGCTACTACAATAATATTGGGTCTAGGTCCTAGCATATGGATCGCCCAATGAGTGTAGGTCGCAGTTTGCTTATCGCTAGTCTCGTGCCTGTGTGGTAGATGACTGTTTTGGGTTGCAATACCGTTGCCGATCGATCGATTTTGTGGTTTTTAAAGGGTTTTCTCATCAATGTCACGAGAATAAGTGGATGTATTCCACAATTCTCGTAACATTGATGAGAATTGGATGTATTAGCTTTTGACGTGTCAGCTTCTTCCGGGGTTTGACCCTGCGATATCACCCGAGCATTGGGCCGACCATCCAGTCTGGTGCATTTCCAGATGAAAATCCTAATGGAAACGACGGCTCCGTTCAACGGCAAAGGATCTCGACCGTCTAAGGTGCCATATGAAGATGAAGACATAAAATATAACCTTCTGAATCCATAACAACCGCACAACATGGACTCACACAAGAGAGATACCACGTTCTGAGTGCGGTAATACCACGTTCTGAGTGCGGTAACTACACATGCAGTATTGCCACAAATTATTCAAAACAAGTTAATTTTCATATTTTGTTTTGCAAATCTTAAACCGACTGCAACGATGCAGGATCCTCTTTCGCGTCAAAGGTCTGCTTCCGACAACTGCGAACTTTCCCATGGGTAGGGGGGCACCAGGAGCTCTCTGCGTACCAGCTTCCTTCACTTGCGACATTAATCATTCTACAAAGGATCACAAGTCAGGGATGAAATGACTGTTTCAATAAAATCATCATTCTTCGTCTGAAATGCCCTCTTCACAGCCTCTTCGTGATAAGTATTCTTCTCGCAGTTTCACATCTTAGCTCAGTCCAGCGAGTTCATGCAAATTTATTCCACTCATGACTTTCTACTAAAGATGCAGCTCGAAAACGACCCAGACCCTATGCACTTGTGTTTTTCATATCAGATAGAGGCAGTACGCAGTCGTCCAGCTTCCGAAAATTAATAGTTTCTACCGTAGGGGCTTCGAGTTCTTCGGTTACGGTTAACACCTCGTGCAAAGGAATCAGACATGCCATTTCGCGAATTATCGCTAAGACGATCTTTAATGCTGTTAAAGCAATTGGCTTCTACTTATTTTACAAATCTTTCGCTATTCCATTTTGTAAACTTTATTTCCGTCAGCGGTCATTACTTAACAAATACACGCACTGACCATAAAATTGCGAACCTTTATGATAAGACAGTCACAGATAATAAACGCCAATGTATGTAAACGTAACAGTCACTTGGGCTGATGACGTTTTGCCTTGTCCTTGGACTGGAGGTTTAGCGACCACCATGAGCAACTCAGTGGGGTACAAGCAGTCGCCCATCCCTAATTTAGGGCCACTGACTCCAGGGAAGGGAGAGAGCCAATACCGTAAGACAAACACAACATTCATGACTCACCGGGATTCGAACCCGGACCTTTTTCGGACGAATGGTCAGAAGCCATCGCTTGGATCACTGCGCCACCGAGGCGGCGCCTTTTCCTTTATGAAGAGTGTATAAGTTATTCGACTGTAATAGAAAAAAGAAAAGAAAACAAGTTAGTAAAATCATGCAGTGCATTTATTATGATACGTTTCCCAACATACCAGAAATCCCGCGCAGACAAACCTTCCTCCCTACCCTGACTACTGATTCGTTCAGTATACCTCCAGAACATCATACTAAAGGTTTTGTCGCAAAAGAAGCATTTTTAGTCAAGTTATGAGGATAATGGCTGTGGAATAAATCTCGCTCTTGTGCATTGATCTTTGACTCCATTTTGATTATATTAAACAGAATTGGTTCAGTACCCTGAAGAGCAATTGAATTAGAGACAGCTGGGGTTATGCAAATGTGGCGCTGTGGGCGGCCCTGTAAACGGAAACGACATGACGTATGCAGCGATCCGACAATATAAAGAGTGATTCGACGGGAATCAGTAAGAGTCGAACGCAGTATGGGTAAGACGAAGGATCTAAGCGCATTTGATCGTGGGCAAATTGTCGCCCGACGAGTGGGTCACTCCATCTCGGAAGTCATGCAGGCACTGGGATTTTCACGAGCTACTGTGTCACGGGTGCACCGTGAGTACATCGAATCCTGTGAAACCATACCTGCAAGGGCCAACTGCCGTGGACAACAGCTTGTTAATGAGCGGGGTCATCGTCGGCTAGCTCGCATTGTAACAGCGGATAGACGGGCCACAATGCAAGAAATCACTCGGCAAATTTAGCGCTGATGCACAAAAACGTGTAAGCAGCCACACCATCCAGAACCATCTCCTCGCTATGGGGTACAGAAGCCATCGTCCCACGAGGGTACCGCAGCTGACCGCAGATCACAGGGTGCAAAGATTAGCATGTGCGCGGGAACATCGCCACTGGACCCTAGACATGTGGGAAAAATGTTGACTGGACTGATGAGTCAAGATTCACGTTGGTACATGCAGATGGCAGGATACGAGTACGACGCAAACCACATGAAGCGATGGATCCTTCTTGCCAGCAGGGTACTCTTTAAGCTGGTGGTGGTGGCATTCTCGTCTAGGGACTATTTACGTGGACTGAAATGGGACCCCTGGTACATGTGACATCGTCCATCACGGTTCAACGTTACCGGGATATCCTGGACAACCATTTGCTCCCGTTTGTGCGTCTTCAACATCCCACTGGGGACCTCATCCTGCAACAAGACAATGCACCTTGCCATCGCTCCCGAATTGTATCTGAATGGTTGGATGAACATTCCACCGACGTGACCTCGCTTCCTTGGCCAGCTAGGTCACCTGACCTCAATCCCACCGAGCATATCTGCAATGCCTTAGAGAGAAATGTTCGAGGCTCTGACCCCCTCCATCAAATCTTCGTGAACTGTGGGAGCGTGTTCAGGGGTTGGGGATCCGTATGGCTTCCCAACGCTTCCGGTGTCTTGTCGAGTCCATGCCGAGACGAATCGCCGCCGTCATCAGGGCGGAAGGTGGTGCTACGCATTACTAGACAGGTATGTCTAATTCAATTGCTCTTCAGTGTATGCCTCCGGATAGTAACATGATAAAGTTTTGTCGCAATTGAAGCATTTTTATGTAAGTTATCACGCAAAAGGGCGATGAAATGGATCCCGCTTCCTATGTCCTGACCTTTGACCCCATTTCGCCATTTTTCAATAGGGTTCGTCTCCAGTTTGTCCCCTACCACATACTAAAATTTCATCGAAATCGAACCATTTTCACGCGAGTTATCGTGCTGACAGACGGACAAAGCTGGAGCATATACGCTTCTTCAACCTATCGTTGGAAAAGGGTAAACAAGATCTGTCGGGGTTAAAAAGAGTTGAGATCGAAGGAGCCCTCCTATCTGAAACCACGCTTAACAACGTAAATTAAGTTATTACGAAGTTTCTTAAAAGTAACCATTTCAAAGGTGTTTAGCGACTAGAAGATGAAATACAAGGATTGTCCCAAAACAACTGAGGATGCTTTTATAAAAAAAAAAATATGCGTACCTTAATCATCAAGAAAGTGGTCATCTTTTTCGAAATACTGTCCATTGCATCGAATACAGGTGTCCCAACGTTCCTCCCACTTTTCGAATATTTTCCGAAATTCTTCTGAAATGCTATTGAAGCGTCCCTGCGCAGCTGTAATAAATTGTTGACCAGTCTCCAATTATCGTCCCAGTCATGTCTTTTTAAAAATGGGAAACAATCAGAAGTCGCATGGTGACAAATCTGGACTATATGCAGGTTGGGGCATCAAATTAATATTCAATTTCTCCAAATAAGAAACGACAGAACTGGCCAAGTGCGGTCTTGCAGTGGGCCGCACATGAAAAGAAATGGGGAACCCAAGTTGAACAAACTCATTTCATGCCCAAATACTCAGTTAAAATTATGTTAATTGGTGATTTTTGCAATGTGAACCATATCTTCGATATCTCTAATTGATAGGTGCCTATCTTAATACCTATTGTATTGATGTTTACCTCTGTAACACTCATTGAAAGTCTTCCTCCATACGCAATTAAAGCCGCCGACACGCGACCATCCATTAATTCTTTATGCCATCTGTAAACTGTTGATTTTCCTAGACATTCATCTTTATAGCCTCTTGTATAAGACGGAAAGTCTTCTTAAATCGACAACAAAATTCAATATCGCATCTTCGCTCCTATTTTACATCCATTTTTTTCGAAAAATCATATCGCGAAAACACTTGTTAGGGGTTCACGAAACAACGCTTATTAAACTGAGAACAACCGACGACACATATGTGATAAAAAAGGTATGGCCGGTTACTATGATTACTACAAAGACTACCTGGTTTTCGAGACTCGTGCCAAAGTCGAATGCAGTATTGCACATTTTTTTTTATAAAAAAACATTCTCAGTTGTTTTGGGGCAAGCTATGTATCTCGCACATCCGAAATGCATAAACGTGGAATGTAAACTGGACTTCAAGAGCATCACCTTCGTGTTGTAAGGAGGATTGTACGGAATAACAGGTCTTGCAGTATTCAGTAACTGACTACTAAATTAAACCATGGCCTTGGACAGCCCATTTCAATTCGAACCATGCATACGGATATAAAGACACGGGGTCTTCTGAGTCGCCTGTCGATTCAAAAGCTACTTGTCTCATCAAAAAATTGAAAAATCCGCTCACAGTGTTGCTGACAATGCCATGAATGGTGGATACAGCGATGGAACATAATCATGTGGTACGATAAATCACTCTAAGCATTGGTTTGCACTGATGGTCGGTAGAGGGTGTAGCGAATTCCTCAAGAAACGATAGACTCCGCATGCCTCATGAACACAATCCAAGCCTCTGGAGGTGACACCACCTACGGAGGGATGTTCTGTTGATGCGGACTGGGTCCATTGATACCTATTGTAAGTAAGATGACATCTAGGGAACATTTGAGCGTTGCAGCAGACCAAGTGTTCCCTACAATATTCGACTTTTTCATTCATCTGGCTGCGTCTTTATGGCTGACAATGCAATAGCCTATCATACTAATGCCGTAAAAGAATAGTTTGATGAGCAGAAAAGGAATCCCATTTTCTCCTCTGGCCTGCCTCCACATTCCTCTGACCTCAATCCTATTGAAATGCTTCATTATCTTGCCTGGCCTCCACAGTCCTCTGAACTCATTCCTTTCGAAATGCTTCCTTATCTCCCCTGACCTCCGCAGTTCTGTGACCTTCATCGTATTGAAATGCTTCATTATTTTCCCTAACCCCCGCTGTCCTCTGACCTCCCTTCGTGATTGGTGGTCTTTGGCCAGACCTGGCCCTTGCGCCATCAAAATACACCAACCAACCAACCGACCAACCTCTGACCTCCATCCTATAAAAAGTTTCCTTATTTTCCCTGACCTGTAGAGTTATCTGAGCTCAATCCTATTGAAATGCTTAGACATGATGGGAAGAGCTGTTTGGCGTCGATGTCCTCTTCTGTCAATATTGGCGGAAGTGCGCGATATTTTGCTGCTGGAATGGCTACCTTTGGACCTGGACGAGCTCGAGCACCTAGTAGAATCCATAGAGCTCTTCACTGCTTTCATTCGAAACAAGTGTCCCTACTTAATTCGAAATAAAGCTTCGGATCTTTTTTTTTTTTTTTTGAACAGTGGATGTGTATTGCAACTGTTCTCTCAAGTACAAAGTCTCCTAGCATTTGTTTGCTTTTTTTTCTTTGTGGAAGGGGATCGGTTAACGACGCCCTTCCCTCTGCAATCAAACAAATGAAAGTTGATTTGCTTCAGGAGAGGTACCCCTGCTTCACACGGAGCTCGACCCTGGAACCAACTCGGGCGATTTGCCAGAAGCCCATTCCTCTGGCCACTGGTACCTCGGGATGGCTCTGTTTTCTCGGTCAATCCTTTACTAAAAAAAAAAGGAATACTGCAATTAATCCTCAAGAATAGCTTACATGCTTTCATTAGATTGAGCAAACTTTTTTTTATTTATTTATCTAGTAACACAAATTTTCGTTCCTTCGGTGGAACACCAACTGAAAAACAATTGCAAGTGAAATTTCGTAATTTTTTGTATAAAGAATTGTTTTAGTGCTCTAAATAGTCGCTTCCACAACAATTCGTTAACAAGAAAGATGGCACCGAATTCTCGGTTGTAATGAGCACGTCTTTTGAATCCGTTCTGACACAAATTAAATTTATCAAAGCTATACAAAGTCAATGGAACCAGTATGGAAAAAAGTAGTATCTGAACGAAGAAAGAAGTTTTTCAACCGGGTTTTTAATCCAGCAGATACTGCTGTAAACGGAATGGTGAACTTACGCCCTCTGGTTGCAGACTTATGAGTTAAGAAAAAATTTGATTTATTATGAGAAACATTCGGCAGCGGAAACGCTCTCCAACAAAGAAAGAATTTTTCAAATCGGACTCTTTGAAGCCGAGATATGGACAAATATAAGATACCCGTCCACTCCCCTAGCGGGAAAACCATGCATTATTTTAGGAAGAAAGTATTCGCAAAAGGTTTTTCGATGTGAGCGGTATCGGTCCAAGAAAAAATTTTTAGTCAAGTTTTCAGGAGCTCAGATGTTGCTGCAAATACACCAGAAGCAGAAATTAACACATATGCTCCCTGGTGGCCAAACCATTCTTTATTAAATATAAGAAATTATATGAAAAACATTTTCCATCATGAGCTGCAAGCGATACAGGAAGAAGTTTTTTAGAAGCAGAAATACCGGGGAACACAATTTACGTTTGCGCCGCCTAGCGAAAAAGCTATGATTTACTTGAAAATTTTAAATTTATACGAAAAACATTTCGCAACAGAAACAGTATCCAACAAAGAAGGAAATTTTCAAATAGGACTCCTAGAAGTAGAGATATTGACAAAAATACGATATACATCTACGCACCATGGCGTAAAAACGATGCATTATTTTAAGAAGAAAATATTCCAAAAGGTCTGTCAACGTGAGTAGTATCGGCCCACAAACGAATTTTTTTCAATCGAGATTTTAGAAGCTCATACTTTGCTGCAGATACATCAGAAGCGGAAATTAAGACTTACGCCTCCTGGTGGGCAAACCACTTTTTACCAAAAATTAGAAATTATATGCAAAGTATTTCCCATTAGGAGCTGTATCCGGTGCAGAAAGAATTTTTCAAATCGGAGTTTTAGAAGCAGAGATATCGGAGGAAACGCAATTTTCCTTTACGCCCCCTAGCGAAAAGTCTATGAATTACTCCAAAATTTTGAAATTATATGGAAAACATGTCACACCGGTAACTGTATCCAATAAAGAAAGAATTTACCGGTCTACGAATGAATTTTTTCAATCGAGATTTTAGAAGCTCAGATTTTATGGCAAATACATCAGAAGCAAAAATGAACACTTACGCCTTCTGGTCGCCAAAGTATTCTTTATCAAAAATTAGAAATTATACATAAACGATTTTCCATTAGAAGCTGTATCCGCTGAAGAAAAACATTTTAAATCGGAGTTTTAGAAGAAGATATATCGGGAAAAACGTAATTTACTTTCTAGCGAGAAATCTATGCTTAACCTGAGAAAGTAACTATACCTAAAATACTATTCGACATAAATGGAATCGAAAGATAAAAGAAAGTTTTTCAATTGAACGCGTAGAAGCAAATATATGTAATAAAATGTATTCTGAATTCGACATCATCTGCATTTACGCCCTCTAGCGGCAAAAGTGTACATTGTAAAAATAAAAAAACGAATTAAAGGATCATCATTCACACATTTCAAAGCAAAAATAATTTTTCAAATCGGACTAATACGTGGTTGCAGAGATATGGTGTCTACAGACGGACGGACGGACAAACCGATAACATAAGAACGATTTTTTTTTACAAAAGGCGTGCTAAAAATGGATTCGTTTTAGCGAAAACTTATAATGGAATGTCCAGTAAAACGAATATTGTGATCGTTTTTCTTTACCCATCATAAAATAGCGAAGGAAGTACACTGCCGGACAATTGCTAAGGACGGATGACAATAGCAACGATAGCAACCATAAAATGGAAGGCAGGAAAATGTGGAAATTAGCATAAGTGCGGGATACAGTAAGAAGTGTTGTGCGTATGCAAATTTTGGATTGCCGAACTTGTTCGTGACGTTATAGCGCTGATAAGAGATATAAAGGATTTGACGCCTATTAACCGTTGTTGTTCAAACGCAAAGTTGAAAGGGAAAGAATCAATTGACAAACTTGCAATTTTCAGTTTGTCTTCCCGACATCACCTAGATGATTTTACGCGTGGCCGTATTATTGGCAAGATTGAAGAAGGGCGAAAAATAACAGATGTTGCCAGGGAGTTCGACGTCAGCCACAGTGTTGTTTCAAGGCTTTGGAAATCATTTCAAACAAATGGAGAGTGTAGCAAACGTCACGGGGGAGGTCGTGTTCGCAGTACGACACCTGCAGAAGATCGGTACATAGTGCTATCAACAAAAAGACACCGGCGCAGCACAGCTAGTTAGGTAGCAAATCAGTTTATGGCTGCTACTGGCAAGCTGATCTCCCGAAAACTTGTCGCCAGACGTTTGCATGAAGGAGGACTATACGCCCGCCGTCCTGTTGTGTGCATCCCATTGTCCAGACGTCACCGTACCGCCCGTTTGCAATGGTGCCATCAACATCGCAATTGGACTGATAACGACTGGTCTGCTGTCCTCTTCTCAGATGAGAGTAGATACAGTCTATCGTCTGATTGTCGACGACAACTGATCTGGCGTGATAGTGGTACTGCATATTGTCCAGCAAACATACAGGAAAGGGACCGATATCCGACATGTAGTGTCATGGTATGGGCTGGCATCATGCTCAATGGCCGTACGTCTCTCTATGTGCTTCCAACTGGGACTATGACTGGCCAACGATACATTAATGATGTTCTGCTACCTCATGTTCGCATGTTCCGTGGTGCTGTCGGTGATAGATTCATTTTCATGGACGACAACTTAACATGTTATCGAACAGTCGCTGTCCAGGAGTGTCTTGAGAGCGAGGATATTCAACGTCTCGTATGGCCAGCATGTTCTCCAGATCTGAATCCCATTGAAAATGTGTGGGATGCTTTGGGGAGGAGTCTTGCTGGTCGCCAATGCCCTCCAATAAACAAGGACACCCTCATCCGTGCACTGACAGAGGAATGGGATAAATTACCCCAACAGCTGCTTGATAATCTTGTGCAAAGCATGACACGACGTGTGGAATCATGCATCGCCCTCCATGGTGGCCATATCCCGTATTGACATCATACGCCGGAACGCCTGCGGACGGTAATTGCATTTAATTCACGTTTACGTATTCTGCACAAAATGGCCTGTTTGTCCCTTGAACACGTTCCAAAGCCTTCTGAATTTCAGAGCATAATAAATTGTCTTTCTTGTAATGTCCTGGCATTCTGACATTATTTTATTTCACTTGGCATCCAACCATACTTACTTTTTTATGCGCTGTATAGCCGTTTATGATTCGTCCTTAGCAATTGTCCAGCAGTGTATTTTAGAAATCCTTAAAGAATGTTCAATTTTGAACGCTCAACGTATAGAAAAATGGATCCGTATTCCGTAGCCTTTTTTTATCAGTCTTTCACCTGACTGTTAGAAGTGGAAATACACACCCACCAAACGAGACATTTCTATTTTGTGTACCTCTCTTAGAAAACCTATTGCTAGAGTGTCGTTAATGAAACGCTTTTGCTCGGCCCCTTCTATTCATCTCCCTCACAAATAGTGAACTCCTTTTGAATAACAGATCGATTCTCCGGTAAGTATTGAATGAATTCAGTTTCAAAGTTTTGCTTATGGTATTGCTTACTGCAAAGTACGGTTTTCTGTAATCAATCATTCTTCCACGTTCCGATGCCTGAGTGTTCTGATGCGCTAACTGTTCTGAGGAGTGTTCTGGTGTGCTTGTTCGATGGCGCTTGTTCTGTCCCTTCCCTAGGACGAATAACCCTAAATTAGCTGCGAGGTACTGCTTATAGCTCTCAGAGTTCCCCCTTGTGGGGCAGTTTTTCTGATGAGGAGTGTATAGAGATCTAACCTCTTGCTTTTTGTTTCGTGGTTCAATGACTACCGTGGACAATTCTAAGGAATATGAGCAGCCACTCACCTATGATTGAAGACCACTCGCTCCAAGGAATCAGCGCTGTAAGAAAAGCACATAATCCATGCCTCTCCCTGGATTCAAATCCAGACCCAGCTCGAATGACTATTCAGACACCTGCACCTCTGATCACTTGTTCAGCTACTTGTTCCCCGAATTTCTTATATTTTACGGCATAGGTGCAGCGTGACCGAAAAATAGGGGAGGGATATGAGTAAGTGTTAAGTGATGTTTTCCTTGGGCATGCACCAAAAAAATGTAAACTGATGCTTTCCTTTGGGAGGGGGGGGAGGCAATTCTTGGATATATATATACACTGAAGTGCCAAAAGTAATGGGATAGCAGTATGCACATTTTTAAGCAGCGCTGCCGTCGTATAAAGGCTTCGACGTGAGCCACGATTTTTATTAGTTGCGAGTCAGGTTGAACAACCGCCAGTAGGATTATGGCAAGCCGACGAGGCATGGCAGTGGGAGACAGACGGACCACTCCTCAACGATTCTGGCAGTGTTGCATGATGCATTATCCTGTTGGTAATGGCCATCACCAGCAGGGAACACAGTTGTCATGAATGGGTGCTCTTGGTCCGCAGCGGTGTTCAGATACCTGGCATTGGGATAATGGGGCCTAAAATGTCCCAGGAAAGCATCGCCCACAGCATAACACCGCCGCCGCCAGCCTGTTTCCGCCCAAGAGTGCATCCATGTGCCATAGCTTCCGTTGGTAATTGGCGTATTCGCACTCGGCCGTCTACGTGATGCACCAGGAATCTTGATTCGTCATTCCAGGCCACTTTCTTCCAATCATCCACGGTCCGATCTCGATGGTCTTGGGCCCATTTCATGCGTTGTTGGAGAAGACGTGCAGTGAGCGCGAGGACCCGGCCGGGTCTTCGGTTGCGCAGGACCATGAGCAGAAGGCTGCAATGAACTGTGTGCTCTGACACATTGCCCTGATCACCACTGTTGTATCCGCATGCGATATATTGCAGTGTGGCCCTGCAATCGCTGTGAACAATGCGCGATAGTCTCCACCCCTTCTGGCATCAATGATCTGCGGACGACACTGGGCTGGACGACGGTTCGTCGTTTGGCCATCTATGCACCACTTCTGATACGTACTCACTACAGCGGCACGTGAACAACCCTAAAGCCGTGCCGTTTCCGAGATCGTAGTTCCGAGGCGCAGAACCATCATAATTTGTCGTTTGTTAAACTCCGATAAATTGGCAGTTTTTCCCATTCTGACTCCGAACACTCTATGGAGGAGACTGGCACAAGACAGACCGTTGTGGAGGAAACTTGGGGAGACCTTCGTCCAGCAGTGGATTGATAATGGTTGACAATGATGATGATGATGATATGCAGGGTGCGCAGGCAAGTCATTTTAGCCAGATATAACTTGTGTACGGAGATAGGTACAGTTATGCAAGTGAGATAACGGTATAGTAAAGCAACTACGCCCAATCGCAGCGCCCCTAGTGGCGAAATGCGGAAGTAAGCCATTGCAAATCGAAAACGAAGAGAGATAAAGCAAAATTTCCAATTACAAAGTTGTAGAGCATCAATTAATTAGTACAAAACGTCATTTGTTTCACACGGATAAGATAAATTATCACCTGAATACCCTAAAATGTCCGAAATCGATGCGCGACGATTCGAATCTGCATATTCCCATTTCGCAAATGTAGCGGTACGCAAATGCAGATTGTGACGTTGTATCGTACCTACGATATAAAAACCAGTAGCAGGATGTACCCTGATCGTACGTTTAGGTCCACGTACGCTGTGTGAGAATGGCGAGCTTCACTCACTCCCAATATTGCGAGATGGTGCTTATTTACGGCGAATGCCAATGAAACGCGGCGCTAGCTGCACGGAAATATGCCGTTTCCTTTTCCAGCTGGGCCACATCCAAGTGCGGTTACCATCGCAAGTGTAATGAGACGGCTCAGGGAGACAGGAAGCACTAAAAGCCGTTCTCGTTCTGACAGACCAGTGGGTGCAGGTATGCGTATAATGACAGAGGATATTTTGGCATATACACTAGCCCATCCACAAAGCAGTACAAGAGATATCAGCAGGGCGAGTGGCTTAACACGGGGCCGTGTATGGCAAATACTGCATGCTCAAGGTGCACATCCCTATCGTGTCACTCCTCAGCAAGAACTATTACCACGGGACAATGAGCGTTGATTTGATTGGTGCAACTGGGCGATGATTAATGTTGAAGGTGACTCAGACTTTTTATCCAACATTATTTGGTAGGACGAGGCAGTGTTCCACCGTTTCTTTCACGAATACAAATGTGTATCATGAGCAATGGCGAACTCTTCGAACATACTCGACATTAACTTTTTATCACTGTGCGCCAATTTGCCTTTTTTGTTAGGGTATTCAGGCGACAATTTATCTTATCCGTGTAAAACAAATGTCGTTTTGTACTAATTAATTGATGCTCTACAACTTTGTAATTGGAAATTTTGCTCTATCTCTTTTCGTTTTCGATTTGCAATGGCCAACTTCCGCATTTCGATACTAGGGGCGCTGCTATCGATTGCATTCAATCGGGCGTAGTCGCTTTACTTTACCGTTATCTCACTTGCATAACTATCTCAGGAACTAAGTGCGATCTAACGAAGCTCTTCTGTGGTGATCATACATGATTTAGCGAAACTCTAATAAATGGCACAGTTTATAATTTGAAACTTGGAGGGGGGGTAACTCGGCTCCAGTTTTGAGCCTTCTATGCTAACCAAAGTAGCAGTTGATCAGAACTGATCTAACGAACTGAATTGTTCTCTTTGTGTGTGTGTGTGTGTGTGTGTGTGAAATTTTGATGGTGGGCTCTAACCTGGCGGCGGAACTCCTCACGAAAGCTGACGACGACAGTGAAAAGTGTTCACAGAAGACGTCTCAAGCCGGTTCGGCACCAGTTGACGGTTCCGAGACTATGTGACGTCACATGACACGTTTTTAGATCCTCGCAAGCCCAATGTACACGTAAGTATTTGGTAATAATAGAAGTAAACGATGGGCATTGCTGGCTTCGCTCTGCTTTTATTTTTCTTCATTTGTTTGTAAGTAAACAGTGGATAAATAATAAATGATAAGCTGTTGCTCAAAATTGCAAATTTCCATGGACACGCGAGAGAATTTTTTAGCTTATTACCAATTCGGCACACACTCTCAAAAAGTTTCGCCATCTCTGAACTGCACTGTAGCGAAACACTGTTTCCATACTGTGCTGAAAGCCTTCGATGAATTTCAGCACCTGGTAACCCTTTAACCCACAAAAACGTGTATTACTTCTCGCTGTTCTGCTTTGGTGCATACGAAAAGAGGAGTGGCCATGTTATGCGCACGTCAACAATATAAAAGCTGATCGATCAAGGTCAAACCCGACAGCGATACCACGTCCTCACATGCACCATATTAGGACACGACAATAGCACAGGCGCAGTCGCCTAAGCGCTGTATCCAAGGTGGTTATATTTCTGGAGACACCACTTCTATCCACGCAGCATTGGCCGCCATAAGTCACCGTCTGTGCTGCAAATGACGTCATGAGCAGGCACGACGTAGCCGCAGAACAGAAGCTGCTTGAAAACCAATGGAATAAAAGCTTCTAAGCGTATAAACAGATAAAATGAGTAATTCAATAATCTTTAGCATTGATACACAAGCTTACTGTTTCATCAACGGTATAATTTAGTTCATTTTTGCCTTCTTGTGACGTCACACCACAGATTAGCTGTGACCTATGGCGGCAGAGCCAGTGGTGTCTCCAGTAATATAACCTCTTTGGATGTATCCTGATCATTCGTCCGAGATGGGTTCGGATTGCACTCCCTAGTAAGGCACGTGTCTGTCTTAAGGCAATGGCTCACTCCCTTCCCTGGAACCAGCGGCCTCAAATTACGGCGGGCGATTACTTATAGCCCACTGAGTTGCTGACGGTGGTCATTAATCCTCCAAAGAAGAACAAGACAACAACAGCAATGAAAAAAACAAAAACAAAAACAAAACAAAAAACTGGTCGATCAAAGTCAAAGCTCCACCACTATGACGGCAGCGACGCCATGCCTGCACATGCATCATGTTAAAGACACGACAGCAAGTGCCAAAACTGACCGATCAAGGTCTAACCTCCACCACAGCTTCACATGCTGGAACCGCTAGTAGTTCACCCAGCCGAAGAGAAATAAGAATTACACTTCGAAAAATTATACTCTCCGTAGTGTTTACAGTGGTCTAAGCGCTGGCTTGTGACCATGAACATGTTATCAACCAAGGAAGTTAAGTTTTACGAAAAGAAAAGGACGCTGTCAGTAAAGCACGTGTGTCTTCGACGCTATTGGATGTTCTCACACCATTCAGCCAGATGATGCTAGAAAAGAGAGAGTTGTAGAGAATATAAAACAATTGAGAAATTGCACATAAACATTTTTCTTTATATTAGAGGTATAATTCATTTAGAAAGCAACACGTAAACAAAAACGGCGCAACACTGGATCGCGAAGCTCTTGACATTTGTTTTCATTTGTTTATTTTGGGGTTTAACGATTTCACATATTTAATTTTGCAGAAAGCTTATTCATAAAGATATGTGCTACCAAACAGAAAGCATTTTTCTGGGGAAAATTTTCAGATTTGTAAAACTATTTTTAGGCAAAAGAGAATAAAATGTCATCAAACTTTCACTCTTAAACGATTACTTCAAATTATTATTAGATTGGATTGCAAATTTATCAGTTCCAGCTCTTAATACTCCTCGGCATCATCAACTAAATACTCCTCGGCATCATCAACTAAATACTCCTCGGCATCATCAACTAAATACTCCTCGGCATCATCAACTAAATACTCCTCGGCATCATCAACTAAATACTCCTCGGCATCATCAACCTTAAAACTAAATGTGTCCTGCAATAGCTGGAATGGTTTTTCATGCTCGTAAAAATCACCAAAAGGTCTTTTAAACTTAGCTTTCAACAAATTAATATTTGTGACACAGTACTCCACATAAAAAACAAACGTATCAGAGATGCTGTCCCACATGTATTAGAAAGTGCAACAAATTTTGCTCTGCTAACTGTCGCCTGAACAGTTCCAATTTCGATTGGAAGGGCTTCAAATTAAAAAAAAAAAAAAAACTCATATGAGAGTTTATTTTTCCTTTTCAAATTCACTAGGTTGATTGAGATGGTTAGTAATATCTGTTAAAAATATAAGGTCCCACACTCAGGAGGCGTTACCGCTGGCCGGATCACTGCTTCCCGCTGTCCGAATTTGCCCCACGGTTCGTAGTTTGGCGACTACTAATCTACATATATAAGCAGTTGCTCGTTCCCAGTTTAGGGTCACCGGTTTTGGAGGGAGCATGGTGACAAATGCATAGTTTCCTCAGAGTGGTGACAAATGCATAGTTTCCTCAGAGTGGTGACAAATGCATAGTTTCCTCAGAGTGGTGACAAATGCACAGTCCCCAGTCAGAGTGGAGACAAATACATAGTTCCCAGTTGGAGTGGTGTGAAACGCATAGTCCCCAGTTAGAATGGTAAGACAAACACGTAGTCACCAGTCAGAATGGTGAGACAAACGCATAGTTCCCAGTCAGGATGGTGTCAAACACATAGTTCCCAGTCAGAGTGGTGACAAAAGCACAGTTCCCAGTCAGAGCGGTGACAAATGCATAGTTCCCAGTCAGAGTGGTGAAAACCGCATAGTCCCCAGTCAAAGTGATGACAAACGCATAGTCCATACGTTATCCGGATCCAGCTTGGATAATTTTTCTGAAGCCCGCGCCTCTGCCCACACGGCTATTTATTAAATAAGCCGTTATTATTGGGATTTGTAGAATTAAACTTTACGTTAGCTTTACTTAAAGCTTAAATCGTCACTGAAACTTCAACTTAGCGAATTAGCTTCACTTTGATACCCGGATTTCTTCAACTTGTTCATTGTAGCTGAAAACTTAATTGGGTGCGGGTCCGAATCCCGGTGAGGCATGGATGTTGTGTTTGTCTTACGGCACTGGCTCTCTCCCTTCCCTGGAACCAGTGACCCTAAATTAGGGACGGGCGACTGCTTATAGCCCATTGAGTTGCTCACGGTGGTCGTTAAACCTCCAACCAAAAAAAAAAAAAAAAACTTAATTAATTATAAATGTCACTTTCAATATAACAGCCGGAGTTCAACAACAGAACGCTACTTACACTGTCCAAGTATTCTTTTATTAGTATCCAAGCACGTCAAAACAGCCTACTATAGACAAGTCTTACGTAAAAAAAGCTGAATATCACTTTCAATATAACGGCCGGAGTTCAACAACAGAACGCTACTTGCACGGATACTAATGAAAGAATTGGATACTAATAAAAGAATACTCAATCAATGATGTCTCACAATAACGACGCGATTGTTATGCATTTGTCACCAGTCTTATCATTCTTCGAATACAATCTGCTCACTCAATACAGTTAACTCATATCAACATAGCTCATACAAGAATCGCCCTGCTCTCTGTTCATATCAACATTGCACACTGCTTACTGCACTCTTATCCCAGAACACTTTATTTACTTTGCATGACCTATGACCAGCTATTGGGATTACCAACTTCACATACATCGGGAGAAACTTTGTGGAGTTATGTTTGCAAAAGATTTAACGAGAAGACAAACTAAATCTAGACAGGAACACAAAAAATCAAAAGGAATGTTAAATTACAGATATAAGCAGGGCCGTAGCTAGGTCCCAGAATAGGTGCGGGGGGGGGGGGTAGGCTGAAGAGTCACATGGGGGCTGAAGTGTGATCTGAGCTCAACTATAAACTGGATTTTTCCACGAATGCAGACGAAAGTTTTGTTTTGTGTTGTTTTTAATACCCTTTTGTTAATTAGGGAATAATTATACTAAAAAAATAAAAACAGTTAGATAGATAAAATATGAAATAAAAGGGGAGAGAAAGAAAACAGAACTCTCTTGAAATATAAAATATAAATCACATTCTTTGAATTAGCTTGATGGCTGTTGAGCTGCGCGTTCCTTATCATTGGAGTCAAAATAACTACCAGCTTGAGTGATATTTTTTTATTAGTTTACTGTCGTTCTGGTCTCTTTTTCGTGGATCCACGCAATGGCATCGGGGATTTACTGATCAAACATCAACTTTTTCTACTCCTCTTCTTCGAACATCAACTTTTTCTACTCCTCTTCTTCGATTCCACTTTTTTTCTGTCTTTAATCGCGTATATAGCATCTTCTTACTTCGCTGGTGCAATAGCATCTTCTTACCATGGACAACAGCCATACCCCCTTTCTCTCCCAAAAACCAAGAGCACCAGAATCCCGCCAAAAAAAAAACCCTCCTTTTTTTAGTACAAGTATCGTAAAACCACTCATTCTGGACGAAAAACAATGAACGAGATGGTGAAAACTCTTTCTCTAAATTTATTTCTATTCTACGCCAAGAGATTCGGATCATTCACGTCCTGCACCAGTAGACCGAAAGTCAATTTTTGATGTTTGAGGTCAACTTATACAGCGTAATGGTAAAGTCAGGAATACAAATTATTCATCATTTTAAATGACATTTTATGCTGAATTCAAATATTTTTACAGAATGTTATTACCAGTAATAGAAGTGAAGTTACAAGCAATAGTACAGCGTCTAGTGGAATTTGTGAAATTAGTGTACAATGCATTTGGTGTCACGTCAATTCGTCGCGTGCGTCAATTCGTCGCGTGCGTCAATTCGTCGCGTGCGTCAATTCGTCGCGTGCGTCAATTCGTCAACCACGACGATTCGTCGAGCGTCAATTGGTCGCGGACAAATTCGTCGACTACGTCAATTCGTAGCGTTTACAGATTTTGGTTACATACAAAACGAATGCCGGAAAACGTACGATTTAAAATTTTCGTGAAATCTAGTTTTCATTTCAGAACCATCAAATTTGGTATCATGAAACTTTAACTTAGACGCTAGACGATTTTTGGAAGGGGTTGGAGCCCGGGAGTCAGAGCCCCCCCCTCATAAAAAATTTCGTAAAATCTACAGTTTTCATTTTAGAACCACAAAATTTGGTATACTATCTCATGGTACTCTAACTTAGACGGTACACCGTTTTTGGAACGGGTCAAGGCCCGGGGGTCAGAGCCCCCACATACAATTTTTTTTAAAAAACTACAGTTTTCAATTCAGAACCACCAATTATGGTATACTATCTCATGGTACTCTAACTTAGACGCTAGACGGTTTTTGGAAGAGGTTGGAGCCCGGGGGTAAGAGCCCCCGCGTCATAAAAATGCCGTAAAATCTACAGTAATCAATTTAGAACCACCAAATTTGGTTTACTATCTCATGGTATTCTAACTTAGACGGTACACCGTCTTTGGAACGGGTCAAGGCCCGGGGGTCAGAGCCCCCCACATACAAAATTTTCTTAAAAACTACAGTTTTCAATTCAGAACCACCAAATCTGGTACACTATCTCATGATACTCTAACTTAGACGCTAGACAGTTTTTGGAAGGGGTTGGAGCCCGGGAGGGGAAAGCCCCCCTCATAAAAATTTCGTAAAATCTACATTTCAAAATTGTCTTTATTCTTCAAATAAAAATAGCATTTCTATGTACATGACAGTAGAATTCTGCCAATAAATACAGTGGTATATACAACAACTGGAAAGTTCCAGTGAAACGCAAAACAAAAATATTGTTAAAATCATAAAATTATTTCGCCCCGAAGGGCGATGGAGAGGCAGACAATAAAGCACGAGCGATGCAAATGAAAATGTATACTACAGTATTGTAGACAAGAAAAGACATGATGCTATACTATTCACAAATTCCAATTAAGTATTACTACCATACCCAAGATTAAATATGCACAAGGTACTAATTCACATAAAAGACCATGGGTGAGAAGGAACAAACAGGTGCAACAGTATTTAGAAATATGACAGAAATGGTAGAAACAATTAAGCACAAATACTTATTATATGCACAGAATTATGCAGTGACAAGAGAGAAATACGCTAAACGGACCCAGGAGGGCAACTTTACAAAAAAAAAAAAAACAGAAATCGAACAAGAATGCAATTCATAAGTGTCATATCATATGTACAGAACAATACAGTGACAAAAAAGAAAGCCGCTAAGCATACCCAGAAGAGCAGCTTCTCGTAAAACAGAAATGTAACAGTGGTGCTACACTCAAAATTTACATCATATGTACAGAAGTATTCAGTGACAAGGGGGAGAATCGCTAAAAGTACTCAGAAGAGCATCTTCTTACATTAAATTATATACACAGGGACAATAAAATTTCAAAATATATTCAACATAATGTAGGGGACATTGCGTGTGCAGTAAACTGTGCAGAAGAAAGAATTATATACAACATAAAATACAACAAAATCGAAGAGATCATGGGAAACATGGTGAGCTATCTCCAATAGCACATAAAACAGAATAATCACAAATAGCGAATCATGTGGGTGAAAAAGGAGACTCCACCTAGGAGCCTCATACCACCAAAATTAATACGTAAAATCATGAGTTGTGACAGTGAATGTGGGCGACAACAAAAATCACACCTATAAGTTGAGATGTAGCTGCAAATTGTGGATATGGAACCACCCAGCCGATTGGGCCGAGGTGGATTGAAAAACGTTATCGGTGTTTGTTGAGGCAGCATGAGAGTGCTCCATTCGGAGACGAGTGGTTAACCGTGCTAGGAAGCGTCTCCGAATGATAGCACTTGCCTCCTGAGGAGGTGGAGTAAGAGCAGGGAGGCGTTGTTCAAGATGGAAAGCATATACAGTGAACTTCACAAGAAGAAAAATGTAACGGCACACAGGAGGCAAGTGAGTAGGTGGATGCTTAGTTTGGAGTAGCCAAGCATATGCAAGAAATGGTAACGATCGAGCACAAATTCGATCAGCAAGACGAAATGCTGTGTTTAGGACTGGCAGGAGAACGGGGCAGAATAGGTATTGATGTTGGACGTCGCTGACTTCAGGGCAAAAGGAGCACTGTGGAGATGTGAGAAGAGTCATGCGAAATAGTACTGACGGGGCGGGGAGACGAAGGTGAAGAAATTGCCAATGGACATTGAGTTCAAGAGGGGAGGAAATGGCAGAGGTAGATGCTGTCCAGATGGCGGGGAGAAGAGAAGGAGGAGCAGAATGAACAGAAAGTGGAAGTGCGGGAGGGGAAAGAAGAAGCCAATAAAGAGAAGAGGAGGAGAGAGAAGTAACTAGAACCGGGGAGCTACGAATGAGGAGAAAGAACGGTAGGGAATGAGGAGCAGAGGGGACCGAGAAGAGACCATCAGGTGAAGCGAGGAGTGGAAAGAGGCTCCAAAGCGCTGTGCGAAGAAGAAGATATTCGTTAGCAAGAGTAATGGTTGGAGATAGAAACAGGGAAGAAAGAGGTCTCCAGGTTAGATCAGAAGTTACGAGAGAACGGACAGTTATCACACCAGAGCGGATCCAATGAGGAAAGTAAAAGTAAGGGAGGTTAGGAGGGTGAATAAGAGAAGAGAAGAAGAGAGGTTCATCTAGGAGATCAACAGTTGAAGAAGGAAATGAACGGAGAAGAGGAAGCGAACGAAAGAGAGAAAGGCCCTCTCGCAGGACAGGAGGGAGGTGGGACGGGAGAAGAGAGTATGCATCCATCTTCAGAAACAGTAGGAAGGTGAAAGATGGGTCACGGGAAGAAGCTAGAACATTCAAGGTAGTGGTAAGGGACGGAACAGTTGAAGTGGCAAGGCGAATGAAATGAATAATGCGATGTGTTTTATAAAGGAAAGCTGGATCAGGAAGCTGGATGCCACCCAAAGAGGCTGGCAGATGAAGCGTGGCAGGTTTAACCCAGTGATGTGAAGACCAGATGACGGAAGTTGAGAGGCGAGTGATGGTCATCATTTGCGACACGGGCACAACCGTCGACATCCAAGAGTATTCGCATAGAGAGATAAGTTGTCGACGAACAACGGCTGCTCGTTGACGGAACGATGTGAAAGGGCGGGCCTTACTCCAGTAGGCAGCAGTCCGTTGTATCCGGGGAAGAAGAGCAGTCCAGGTGGCAGATGCAGAAGCCAAGGGCAATCCGACATACGCACCGAGGATCTTCTGTGTAGTGGCTGTCCACTGCGCACCCCAAGGAACATCGGTGCGGGCAGCCCATGCCCCGCACCATAAGCCAGTACTTTTAGTGGCATTCAGCGCTGCTCCAGATAATGCAACATACTGATGATATACAGAATACAGGCGATCAAATTGAGATTCATCCCGGACGCAAAAGGTCACATCATCAGCATAGGCGGTGAAAATTATTCGATGATGACGAGTACTAGCCACTGTCGGCGGTAGGACATCCAGGAGTGATCTTCTGGCTGCTAACAGGAAAGGCTCAAAAGCGAGAGCGAATAGCTGGCCGGAGAGCGGACATCCTTGCCGGATGCCTCGCTTAAACGGAATTGGAGCGGTTAGAAATGTGGCCGCTCGAACATGGAAACTGGCGCCCTGATAAAGGGCCAAGAGTGCGGAAGAAAAGGTAGGAGGAAAGCCAAATTGTGAAAGGACAGCAGAGAGATAAAAATGAGAAACGTTATCAAAACCGGACTTTTGATCCAGATTGAGAAAGGCAAGAGGTTCAGAAAAAGAGCGAGCGAGGAAGTGAAGATGAAGGAGAAGAGAAACGTTAGTGAAAATAGTCCGACCAGGCACAGTGTATGTCTGGTCAGGAGAAATAACGAAAGAGAGAACAGAATTAAGGCGACGGGATAAGAGTTTTGTATAGAACTTATAGTCAGTGTTTAGGATGGAGATAGGGCGCCAGTTTCCAAGATCCAAGAGGTCACCCTTCTTAGGAAGGATAATGATGTGTGCCAAAGTAAAGTCGGGCGGTAACGCAGGAGAGGAAAAAGCAGACGAGAAACACGCAGACAGAAAAGGCAGAAGGCACGGTAGAAAAGCACGATAAAAGGACAGAGGAAGGCCGTCAGGCCCAGGAGTGGCATGAGGATTGAGAGTAGCGAACGCCTCGCGGAGTTCGCGAAGAGAGAAACGAGAGAGTAAAGAAGTAGATAAAGTAGAGGGGACCTGTTTTCAATTTAGAACCACCAAATTTGGTATACTATCTCATGGTACTCTAACTTAGACGGTAGACCGTTTTTGGAACGGGTCAAGGCCCGGGGGTCAGGGCCCCCCATATTTTTTTTGTAAAATCTACAGTTTTCAATTCAGAACCATTAAGTATGGTATCATGAAACTCTAACTTAGACGCTAGACTTTTTTGGAAGGGGTTAGAGCCCGGGAGGAAAGCCCCCCCCCTCATAAAAATTTCGTAAAATCTACAGTTTTCAATTTAGAACCACCAAATTTGGTATACTATCTCATGGTACTCTAACTTAGACGGTAGACCGTTTTTGGAATGGGTTGCAGCCCGGGGGTAAGGGCCCCCTTCATAAAAAAATCGCGAAATCTAGTTTTCAATTCAGAACCACCAAATCTGGTATACTATCTCGTGGTATTCTAACTTAGACTGTAGACGGTTTTTGGAAGCGGTTAGAGGCCGGGGGGTTAGAGCCCCCCTACCGAATTGCTGTGAAATCTAGTTTTCAATTTAGAACCACCAAGTTTGGTGTCATGAAATTCTAACTTAGCGGAGACCGTTTTTCGAACGTATCAGGGGCCGGGAGGTCCCATCTCCCCCTCCCCCCCGTACAAAATTATCGTAAAATCTACAGTTTTCAATTTAGAATTACCAAATTTGATATGCTGTCTCATGGTACTCTAACTTAGACGGTAGACGGTTTTTGGAATAGGTCAAGGCGCGAGGGGTAAGAGCCCCCACACACAAAATTTTCGTAAAATCTATAGTTTTCAATTTAGAACCACCAAAATTTGGTATCATGAAACCCTAACTTAGACGGGAGCCGGTTTTTGGAATGGGTTGGGGCCCGGGGGTCAGAGCCCTCCCCCGTACAAAATTTTCTTAGAATATGCCGTTTTCAATTTAGAACCACCAAACTTGGTATACTATCTCATGGTATTTTAACTTCGACTGTAGATGTTTTTTTGGAAAGGGTTGGAGCTCGGGGTTCAGAGCCCCCCCCCCATAAAAAAATTCGTGAAATCTACAGTATTCAATTTAGAACCACCAAATTTGGTATACTACATCATGGTACTCTAACTTAGACGGTAGACGGTTTTCAGAACGGGTCGGGGCACGGGTGGTTAGAACCCCCTCCCTCCCCACACAAATTTCATAAAATCTATAGTTTTCAATTTAGAACCACCAAATTTGGTGTACTATCTCATGGTGCTCTAACTTAAACGGTAGACGGTTTTTGGAACGGGTCAAGGCCCGGGGGGTAAGTGCCTCCACATACAAAATTCGTCTAAGTGGTCAGAAGCCAGCCCCTAGATCACTCCACCGCCGTAGCGGCACACGTTGAAATGTATTTTTCATACGGCCCCAAACGCTCTTATGGACATACTAGATTGAACTGGACGCAAATAAATCATTAATATAATTTGTACTAGCAGGGATACCAGTTATTTGCCAGGTACATATTACTATTTGTGGAATCACCAAGTTCAGCGGGTGAAAGTTAATGAATGAAAAAGATATTCCTGCAATTTTCCAGTAAATTTATTTAAAATTTTTTGATTTAGTTAATTTAATTTTGCGAAACAAAAAAGAAAGAAAAAGGAATGGGAATACTTACCTTCTAGGAGACATCTATAGAACTGCAGTACATCTGGCGTGTGCTTCTGTGAATCCCGCAACAAAGAAATGCAATGTACCTATGTGATGTCGATTGCGTTCGACTTCACATTGGCATTGATCATGTTTTTCTTACCGTTTTGAATTTTGAATATCTGGAACTCTCTATTTACATTACATTATATTTTTTCCTGATAAGCCGTTCGTTGGTAGTGAAAACTAAACTATATTGATTTGTATTTTTAATACACCATTAAACGCATATTTTTGCACTTTATTGTTATCTACAGTCCCTAACTTAGACCGTAGGTTGGTTAGTTGGTAGGTTGATGGTTTATGGTGCAAGGCCCTCAAAGGGCCAAAGGGCGCCTTAGAACGTAGATAGGGTATTTTTAAGAGTAAAAAACGGAGCTTTTTATGAAAATTTTGTTTGGGGATGCCTTGACCAGGGCCCCGACCCCTTCCAAAAACCGTCTACCGTCTAAGTTAGATAACCATCAGATAGTATACCAAATTTGATAGTTCTAAATTGAAAACCGTAGATTTTACGAAATTTTTATGTGTGTGTGTGTGGGGGGGGGGGCTCTCCTCCCCGGGCTCCAACCCCTTCCAAAAACCGTCTAGCGTCTAAGTTAGAGTTTCATGATACCATACTTAATGGTTCTGGATTGAAAACTGTAGATTTTACAAAAAAATTATGGGGGGGCTCTGACCCCCGGGCCTTGACCCGTTCCAAAAACGGTGTACCGTCTAAGTTAGAGTACCATGAGATAGTATACCAAATTTGGTGGTTCTAAATTGATTACTGTAGATTTTACGGCATTTTTTATGACGGGGTCTCGTACCCCCGGGCTCCAACCCCTTCCAAAAACCGTCTAGCGTCTAAGTTAGAGTATCATGAGATAGTATACCAAATTAGGTGGTTTAAATTGAAAACTGTAGATTTTGCGAATTTTTTTATGAGGGGGCCCTTACCCCCCGGGCTGCAACCCCTAGCGTCTAAGTTAGAGTACCATGAGATAGTATACCAGAATTGGTGGTTCTGAATTGAAAACTGTAGTTTTAAAAAAAAAAATTGTATGTGGGGGCTCTGACCCCCGGGCCTTGACCCTTTCCAAAAACGGTGTACCGTCTAAGTTAGAGTACCATGAGATAGTATACCAAATTTTGTGGTTCTAAAATGAAAACTGTAGATTTTACGAAAAAATTTTATGAAGGGAGGGGGGCTCTGACCCCCGGGCTCCAATCCCTTCCAAAAACCGTTTAGCGTCTAAGTTGGAGTTTCATGATACCAAATTTGATGGTTCTCGAAATGAAAACTAGATTTCACGAAAATTTTAAATCGTACGTTTTCCTGCATTCGTTTTGTATGTCACCAAAATCTGTAAACGCGACGAATTGACGTAGTCGACGAATTGAGGTAGTCGACGAATTTGTCCGCGACGAATTGACGCGCGACGAATTTGTCCGCGACGAATTGACGTATAACCATGCATTTAACGTAAAATTACTGTACAGCACATTATTGAAACTTGCACGACACTTGAAATAACTTACCAACAAGCAAAATACGCTTTAATATTTAATTGGATAACCGCAATTTCTTAGTAACAAAGTGCACCTTCTTGACATGGAACTAATGAGCTTTTCTAGTTGTCCATTGGTGATAACGCGGTGCCAAAATTGCTGTTAAATGTGGCTGTGATCATTCCAGTGTCTTGCGCACCATTAAAAGTGTTGCAGAAACTGGATGTGTGGGAAACAGAAAAAGAACAGGTTGGGCAAGGCTGTTTACTGAACGTGATGATCGCATGTTGATTCGTCGTTCCTTAAAATCAAGGTTTAAAACAGCCACTGATTTAAGAAATGAGTGGGAGAATGAAGTAGGCATTATTGCATCTGCACGCACAGTTCGTCGTAGGCTACAAGAAAATGGACTGACTGAACGAAAACATTTCCTTGTTGAACAACAACGGCTCGAAATAATTGCTTGGGCCAAGAATTGTACTGTTGATGAATAGAAAAATATTATTTTCAGTGATAAAACAACTGTAACTATTTCCGCTAATAATGGAAGTAATTATGTACGTCGTTTGGCTGGTGAAAGATATAAGGCATGCTGCACCCAGCCAACAATCAAGCACCCACATTCGGTGATGTTATGGTCCTGTATTTCAGCCAGTGGTGTTGGCCTTCTGCACATTGAATGGATCGAAATATGTGGATATTTTGGAGTACAAACTGCTACCATCTGCACAAGACATGGGTTTGCGGAATTTTATCTTTCAGGACGATAAAGGGCCATGTCATCGGTCAAAGTTGGTTGAGCCGCCCCGGTGGCGCAGTGGTCTAAGGCGCTGGCCTGTGATCATACGTCCGTAAGGGGTACGGGTTCGAATCCCGGTGAGGCATGGATGTTGTGTTTGTCTTACGGCACTGGCTCTCTCCCTTCCCTGGAACCAGTGACCCTAAATTAGGGACGGGCGACTGCTTATAGCCCATTGAGTTGCTCACGGTGGTCGTTAAACCTCCAATCAAAAAAAAAAAAAAAAAAAGTTGGTTGACGAGTGGTTTAATCGAAAAGTTATAAGAAAACTTCAGTGGCAAGTACAGTCACCGGATCTTAATCTCATAGAGGATCTTGCTTCAATTTCACCCATAGAGAATGGGTGAGATTGAAGCAAAAGATCCGTGAACAAGGACCCACATCTAAAACAGCATAAATTGAGTCTGTAAGGGTCGTATGGCCCTGTGTTATCACCAATGGGCAACTAGAAGCTAATTAGTTCCATGCCAAGAAGGTGCACTTTGTTACTAAACCGTGGTTATCCAATTAAATATTAAAGCGTATTTTGCTTGTTGGTAAAGTTATTTCAAGTGTCGTGCAGGCTTCAACAATGTACTGGTAATAACATTCTGTAAAAATATTTGAATTCAGCAAAAAAATTCTTTTAAAATGATATATAATATGTATTTCTGACTTTACCATTACGCATATAAGTTGACCTCAAACATCAAAAATTGACTTTCGGTCTACTGGTGCAGGACATTTGGGCACGATTGTAGTTGTACTATTTTGATAACTCTTTACTCTCGCGCACTCACAAGGATTTCCTTTTAGCACTATTTTCCAACGCGTAGATGGATACATTTAAGTTAAAATGTCCCCACGATAGCACTTCATTTCAGGCAATGAACTACTTGGAAGTTTTTAAGCAGCAGCTTAGCATCTCATGGTCACTTACCAAATAACGAACACGGGTTTAGCCTTCTGCGCAACTACGCCTCCATCTCGGTCATTCTTTCTTTCCACCTTCTCTTTCTTCTCCTCTTTTTTTTTTTTTTTTTTTGTAATGTGTTTTAAAGTTTTACGTTTCTCCGAAAAAGAAGGGGAAAAACAAAAGACTGCATCTGTCTCTTCCGTGGCCACAAACACCAACAACCTGTGTCATCATGTGGCGGAGATTCATTGGCGTAGCTGCTCTTACTGATTCACCTTTAAAAGTAATTTTCTTGTAATTACTCATCATTCGAGCTGTATCACGTCAATTTTTCTTGTTTTAAATGATGTAATGCAAGACAAAAAAAAAAAAAAAAAAAAAAAAAAAAGGAAAAGCATTTATCCTTGTAATGAAACACAATTTTCATTTTCATAAACCACTGAAAATAAAAGTTCAAAGAATTTACAACAACGTGTATTTTCCAGAGAAGCGGCTTGCTTGCTTTGCGGGGGGAGGGGGGGGGTAAAGGGAGCTGAACCTCCTCTAGCTTCTGCTAGTGCTTCGGGACAGTAATCTTGAAGCTATCTACACTGCTGGCCACCCAAAATCCAGCACCAAGAAGGAAGCATCCGATTGGCCTGAAATTCGTAGCATGCGTCGCCCGCGAGAGGACATGCAAACGATTAGCATTACAGGGCATATGCAAATAATGTGCGCCCGGCACGCCACCGAGAAGCACTATAAGAAGGGTGCACAGAAGGCGGGGTGTAAGTAGTGGAAGTGTGTTGTGCTGCCGGACCTGTCTTCCTGATGCCTCGTCGCAGAATACGGCACAGTCATTCCAGCACGTTTCGGAGTTCGACAGAGGACGAATAGTGTCTTATCGCGACAGCGGTTTATCGTACCGAGACATCGGCGCCCGTGTGGGACGACATCCAGCCACAGTGAGGCGAGTATGGATTCGGTGGGTGGAGGAGGGACGGACGGACTGACGTGAGCGATTGTCGCAGCCGCGGCACACCACCGATCAAGAGGACCGGCATGTTGTGCTGCAAGCATTGACGACTCGCACCGCCTCATCACGAACGTTAGCGCAGGAATTAGGGTGTGTTGCGCAACAACCTGTGTCAGCACATACCGTTCAACGCCGTCTTCAGGAGCGGGGACTTGTCGCACGGCGCCCATTCCTCCGATTACCATTGACGTTACATTACCGGCGAGTGCGGCGGCAGTGGGCCGTTGAACTCCGCACCTGGACTACGGAATGGCATGACATTGTCTTGTCCGACGAATCCCGCTTCTGCCTGCAACACCACGATGGTCAGATCCGCGTGTGGCGGTACCGCGATGAGAGACTGTAGGACGCCTGCATTACGCATCGCCATACCGGTCCGTCGCCTGGCGTTATGGTTTGGGGCGCAATTGGATATGACATCCGCACCCCTCTGGTGCGCATCGCCGGTACACTCAACAGCCACCGCTATATCTCCGACGTTTTGGAGCCTGTAGTCCTTCCTTACCTGTAGGACCTGCCAGCGGCCACGTTTCAACAGGACAATGCGCGCCCGCACGTGGCACGCATCGTGCAACAATTCTTCACTGCCCACCAGGTATCACTGCTGCCGTGGCCCGCCTGTTCTCCCGATACGTCGCCCATCGAACACGTCTGGTCGCTGATCGGCAACCGAGTGACCCGGCAAGCACTACCCGCGGCTACGCCTGATGAACTGTGGCAACGTGTGGAAGCAGCCTGGACCGACATACCCCAAGCCCACATCCAAAGCCTCTTTCGTTCGATGCCGCGCGGCAGGTATTTATTGCCAGCTATGGGGCCACACGAACTATTGATGTCTGCGTGTTCCGCAAGTCGCACGGGCCTGTAAGCTCAGTCGTTTCATCTTTGTATCTGTTGTTATGTGTCCAGTAAATCTGGTTTTGCGATCTCGTGTAATTCTTGGTGTTGCATTTCGGGTGGCCAGCAGTGTATTTGGCAAGAAAGAAAATCGTGATTACGTTCTCATCTTAGCCAACAGTTCCAGGAACTTGGCTTGGTTAGAGGCTCACCAGCAGGTTAAAAAGCTAAAAAAAATTTCAATTAGCGCTAATTATCTCACACGAAAAAGAAAAAAGATAAAAATCTGTCAAAAACACCGACATTTAAGAAATTTACTAAACCAGTTTCTTGTTGATAAATAATGTTTCACTATTTATAAACAGAAAAGTTTTAGAAAAAGTTTGCTGAACGTGCTTTTTTTTTTAATTTCAAACGCCGTAAACCACATTTTCTCGAAAATCTCCGTCGTAACTGAGCAGCGATACATTTTTAAAATGTCCGCGGTGTCCTGCCATTTTTGGTAACTTAATGCATTTCTTTCGCGTTCATTTACCTCAAACATCATTGCCTTCGGACGTAATGCGAGCAATCTCTCCGGTTGAAGTTCCTGTTATGATAGTTATTATTCTTTTTTTTCTCCACGAAGAAAATGGTTTTAATATGTTTATCTTCGTGGTAAATGGCGTAATGTAATGGATGGGAGGAATGCGCTTTCCCCGCTACCCAGGCTTTTCTTTAGGAAGGTGGGGTGGGGGATAGAAAGAAAGAAAGAAGCAGCAAGATAATGGCAGTGATAGACATTTTTTCCGCTGTGGAATAAACACAAGACCGCCATGACGACAAGCGAAAATCGATAGAATAATTCCAAACTTCGCATCCTAACGTCCGTTTTTACTGGTGCCTATAAGTCTGTCTCTGGGTACTTGTGAATGCCAAGAATTTAGCTTGGTTTGGAGAGAGAGAGAGAGAGAGAGAGAGAGGTTGCAGGATGGTCGGGCTATGCTAAAGAAAAGAGAAGTAAAATCCCTGCTTTGAGTTTTGGCACATAGCACAGAACATTTCTTAAAATTTTTCCCTAATGGGAACTGTGCAGCAGAAATTTGTTTGCTCGGTTTTGAAAACTAAACTGGAAGAACACATTCTTCATAGGTCGTCTTCCATTTCTGGAACATTGAAAGAACGCGCATATGAGAGAGAGAGAGAGAGAGAGAGAGAACTAAGAAAAAAGATAAGGAATCATCATAGAGCTCCACGAAATCTAATAGAATTTAACTATTCGCATTTCGTGCGTCTTCTCACATTACGCGAGATGAAATAATCGTAAGCTAGTGAGGGAATTCCAAGAAATCGCATGCACCTGTGAAATGTCTGCATAAGCATAAGCTATTTCTTGGAAATGATTAAGGCTGAAACAAAAAATCTGCAAAACATCAGACTTTATTCAATAAGAGGCTTTACAGCCAAAGGCGATTTTGATAATGAGACATGTTGTTGATCAATCATGTGTTGTTGAGTTAAACTTCAGAATTCATCAGAGCCTGGTGGCTATTACTATGTACCAGGAATGTGCGCGTGCGCAGTTGTAATCTGCTATGAACTCCGCAGAATCCACCAACTCTTGATACTTTCCACAACGTTTGTAAAAAAGTTCTCATCTATTAGGGGTATGCAAAAGTTTCTGCCGTTTTAAGGAGAAAGGAGACAGGAACTATGAGGAAACCAGTACACTTTTATTCAACGAAATATTGGCCGTTAGCATCAATGACCTTTTGCAATTTTTCAGACAACAAATGAATGCCCTTGTGTTAGAAGGACTCGGGTTTTGAGCTGAAGAACGCAGTGACGAAATTTTCCACCTCTGGAACTGTGGTGAACCGCTATTGGGCAAGGGCATGTTGTATAGAGCGAAACAGATGAATGTCTGAGGGTGCGATGTCCGGGGAGCAAGCCGGGTGCCGTAAAACCTCCCAGTGTAACTGTTCAAGGGTGGATTTTGTAGTGGCACCGACATGTGGTCTGGCATTATCGCGTAAAAGGATGACTGGGCGGCGTCCTTTACCAGTCCATGGACATTTTTGCTTAATTGCGGTGCTCAGTTTCATCAACTGATCGCTATATCATTGTGCAGTGATTGTTTCGCCCGGTTTCTGCAGTTCGAAGTACAGCACTCCATGCAGATCCACCACACACACAACAGCAGCTTTTCCCCATGGATATCCTGTTTTGCAGTGGACGTTGATGGCTGGCCTGGGTCGACCCAGGATCGCTTGCGTACGGGGTTGTCCCAAGAAACCCATTTTCATCCCCAGTGACAACCTTCCACAAGAAATTCTTCCTTTGAACTTCAGCAACGACATGCAGATGTCCAATCGTTGACCAATATTACACTCCGTTAAAGTATGCGGAACCCACTTACCAATCTTTCGGATCTTCCCCAAGGCCTGTAGAAACCGTATCACCGTCGATTGAGCCACTTTCAAACGTTTCGCCAGTTTCGTGGTCGATTGTGTGTCATCCTCTTGCAACAGCGATTCCAGTTCCTCGTCTTCTTGCGATCTACCTGCACGTGGCTTGTTTCCAAGCTTAGATCCCCCTTCTTAAACCTAGCAAACCATCCTCGATACGTGCCCTCACCCATAACCGTTTCGCCATGCCCGACATATTGAATCGTATGCTTCACTCGCACTTTTCGCTAAATTAAACGCGAATAACCAACAGTGCCGCAAATGAACTTTATCGTCCGCCATGCTTGGTTTCATGTACGAACTGACAGCACGGGTCGCCGGCCGGTTAGACCCCCACAGCACCCGCTAGCGGGGGCTGCGGAAACTTTTGCATACTCCTAATACATTGCCCGACATCGAAAGTTCCACGGGAAAGAAGTGGTTTAATTTCTGGGGGACTACATGAAAGCAAATGGGCGAGGAGACAATATATCGTGCCGCGAGTCCAGAGGCGTAACTAGAGCGGGGCAGCTGCCCAGGGCGCAGTTCAAGAGAGGGCGCAAAGCCTCATTGCTTATAATCTGAGTGAAACTGGAATTGAAACTTTTGCATCAGTTTCCGAAACATCTTTCTCAGGCCATACTTTACCATTTGTCCGTTTACAAAATTTGCTTATAATATGTTTCGCCAAAATAATTATTTTTTTGTAACTTTTCTGGCTTTCATTTCAGAAAATTTATTGATTACATCATCATAATTAATACCTTTAACGATATTATATTCATTCGAAATTATGCAGGGCTAGTTCATCGACGTAATCCTTGTCCTTCCCTGCTCAGTGACGTCACAGGTACAGATGCTGAAGCATAAAACAACCGACAAAGCCAAGAGGTGCGTGCACGTCCGAAGATTACTGACCTTGACGTGAGCTCTGATCACGTGAGGAAGGGAGATGCTTGATCTTTGGACGAGTCCGTGTTTCCCCGTGATCGGAAGCCTATCTTTAAAAAGAACCCTTAAGCATCATTTTAAAAGATGCTCTTCTAATCATGACTGATTGATATAAAATTGCCTAATAGAAAACATTTTTAACTGGACGCAGTGAAAAAGGTGTTTTATTTCAAGTACTCATAACATTGTATTGTATAACGAAGTAAATTTCTCCGCCATTTTTGTCTACGCCGGGGCTCGAACCCGGGTCCCCTCATTCCGGAACAAGTCGTTCTACCAATTGAGCTACGCGGACGTTCGTTCTGACTGCTATCTGCCTTTATGTCATGTGCTTCAGGTACGTCACATCCCCTTCCACCGGAAAGAGGGCCGGGGGCATGGCCCACGGATCAGCCGTGACCATGAATCGTTGCAGGCAGCCATCCGCTGTAGAACGTGCACTTGAGAACTCCCAGTCAATCTGGCGTGTGTGTGTGGAATGCAACGTCACACACATTTATTTTTCGAAGCGCTGAAGAAGGGATTCTCTTATTTTTTCTATCTCGCGGTGTGGAAAGAACATCACACCATTGCGAGATTTTGAACGGCCGGGTCATCCGGAAAGTTCGGGCGCCATTATAACGAAGTAAATTTCTCCGTCATTTTTGTCTACACCGGGGCTCGAACCCGGGTCCCCTCATTCCGGAACAAGACGCTCTACCAATTGAGCTACGCGGACGTTCGTTCTGACTGCTATCTGCCTTTATGTCGTGTGCGTCCTGCTGGGCAGGCACGTCACAATTGGCATTGTCAGAGCCCATTTAAGAAAACAGGGGGACCCGGTATCCGTGGCACATCTGGGACTTCACTATGGGTGGTCTGCGCATTTGCAATATGACCAGGAAGCATTAAAAATATTCCCGCCATATAGAAGCGTGTATCTTATGATTCATGGACGAATCAGTGTTAGCAAGAAAATGTAAAAACGCATATTTGAAAAATGGAAACCAATTCAGTTCTTCTTTAACCCCATCCCCTAGGGTTTCGGTTTGTTGAAATTATATCGAAGTAGTAGACAAAATAATATGATCCAAATATCATGATTCAAACGAGTTCTTAATGTATGAAAATTTCCCCCAATTACAAATGTGTACAAATATACATCTGTAATCAGTGGCGGACTGGGTCTAAAAATATTGGTTGCCAGGAGACAAATGGGGCCCACCTACAACTATAAGGCTATTATCGAATTTTATAATAAATAAATAAAATTTTCAAAAAATACATAATTGGGAAAAAAGTATAATTAAATTTTTTGCGAAATAAATGTATATTTTTTATTAATTACAGTACTCATATATTGTACATATTGGCAGTAAAATGTACAATATAGTGAAGCTCCAATATTATTGCATACAGTAATAATATTGGAACTCTTATTATATTTTCAAGCTACTAAAAGGTCATTAACATTTTGTGTGTTTTAAAAATATAAATTTTGAGTTTTAGTAATCTATGGCTGGCGTTAACTGATAGGAAGAATATGTTCTATACAGGGTGATTCAGAATTCATGGGACAAACTTTAAGGGGTGGTAGAGCACACTGCAACAAACATTTCTTGTATAGGAATGTATGGGCGCAAATGACGCGTTGATGCACAAACACAAGAAATAGACTTGAAAGGAAACAAATTGTTTATTTACAGCATCATTGACAAGTGCTTCTTTACAGCAGTGTTTACAATAATTGCTCAAAATTGCACCCATCAACAGTAATACATGCGTGGCAGTGTCGACGGAGTGATTGGCGTACAGTTTCAAAGATGCCAGGTATTTCTCGCACACGTGCAGCCGCAACAGATATTCGAGCGACGAGGTCCTCAACAGAGTCAACTGAAGTCCCGTAAACGAGGGCCTTCAGATGTCCCCATAAGAAGTAATCGACGCTCGATAAATCGGGCAATCGGGGTGGCCAACGGACTGGTCCACCACGGCCAATCCATCGAGCCTCAAAAGTGGCATCCATGTAACTGCGCACATTAATGCTGAAATGGGCTGGCGCCCCATCATGCTGAAACCACAGTCCTTGTCGGACGGCCAGTGGTACATCTTGAAGCAATTCTGGCAAAACCGCTTCCAGAAAAATACGATAACATCTGCCATCGAGTCGCGTTGGTAGTAGATATGGGCCAAGCAGGAAGTCGTTCACAATACCCGTCCACACATTCACAAAGAATCGTTCTTGGTACGTCGACGCTGCCACGCATGTATTACTGTTGGTGGACGTTATTTTGAGCAATTATTGTAAACATTGCTGTAAAGAAGCACTTGTCAACGATGCTGTAAGTACACAATTTATGTTTCCTTTCATGTCTATTTCTTGTGTTTGTGCCTCAACGCGTTCCTTGCGCCCATACATTCCTATACAAAAAATATTTGTTGCAGTGTGCTCTACCACCCCTTAAAGTTCGTCCCATGAGTTCTGAATCACCCTGTATATTATTAAGAGTATGTTCAACTCTTGAGATATCTCTACAGTTCTCGTCCGCTCCTTGCTTTTCGTATCCGCTACCGAATGGTGACCTCAAAGGAGCCACGATCAAGAAGAGTGTTTTGTAGGACCAAACTAGGTTAAAGAAGGCCCATCAATTATTAAGAATAATAATGAGGTTATTGCTGTGATTGAAATAGAAGACTTAACTGAAGTGATCCTGAAATTTGTCTCAGTGCAACGTCTATCACATTCGCTAGAAGATACAGTAATGATCTGCACATATTGCTTAATGTTTAAGGAGGCCCATTTCATCACGGGCCCACTCGCCATCGGGCAAGCTGACACCCTGGCCAGTTCGCCACTGTCTGTAATGCTTTCGAAAGGTCTGAGGATGGACTTGGGGCGACTACACTTTTTGCGAACTCTTGCTGAAAAGCGGAAAGAAATAGAAAATGTTTTTCACAAGGCAGTTTCTTATAGTTTCCACTGTGCTATCTGTAAAAAAAAAAAAAAAAACCCTGTAGAACTCTGTCAAATTTTCAAGCATCCTGCATAATTCTGGAGCTCCTTGAAAATGCGGGGCCCGGGGCTGCATCCCCCTAGCTCCCCCGCCTCTTAAATGGGCTGTGGACATTGCCTTCACAAGACAATATTTTTTGTTAGTTCCATTTCAGGGTCCCCTTCGTTATGGGCCCTGTGCCTGTGAACCTGCCTAGTTAAAAAACTGCCCGTGGTAGCAAGGATAACTACAATTATTAATTTTTAAAATGCTACACCTTCACTTTGATACTCAGTGACTCATTCACCCCTGATTTACTAGTTTGATATCCATAGCTTGCTTGTTTCATGTGGTTTGTGACGTGAGTTGGTCACAGGCAGCTCTGATGTCCGTTCTGGTGAATCGAAGACAAACAAGAAAGATGAAATCGAATTTTCGGGTGTAATAAACACGTCTTTTGAATCCGTTCTGACGCAAATTAAATTTATCAAAGCTATTCAAAGTCAATGGAACCGGTATGGAAAACAATAGTATCTGACGGAAGAAAGAAGTTTTTCAATCGGGTTTTTAATACCTCAGATATTGCTGTAAACGGAATCGTGAGCTTATGCCCTATGGTTGCAGACTTGTGCGTTAAGAAAAACACGAATTTATATGAGAAACATTTCGCGCCGGAAACGCTCTTCAACACAGAAAGAAATTTTCAAATCGGACTCTTAGAAACAGAAATATCGACAAAAATAAGATGTGACTTTACGTCCCTTGGTGGATAAACCATGCATTATTTTAGGAAGAAAGTATTCTCAAAAGGTTTTTCCATATGAACGGTATCGGTCCAAGAAAAAAATAAATTTAGCCGAGTTTTCAGGAGCCCAGATTCTGCTACAAATACACCAGAAGCAGAAATTAACACTTATGCCCCCTGGTGGCCAAACCATTTTATACCAAACATTAGAAATTATGTGAAAACTATTTTTCATCAGGTCTTGGATGCGATACAGGAAGAATTTTTCAAATCGGAGTTTTAGAAGCAGAAATAACGTAGAAAACGCAATTTACCTTTGTGCACCCTAGCGGAAAGTCTATAATTTACTCGAAAATTTTGAATTTATAAGGAAAACATTTCGCATCGGAAACAATGTCCAACAAAGAAGGAATTTTTTAAATCGGACTTTTAGAAGTAGAGATATTGACAAAAATACGATATCCATCTACGTCCCCTGGCGTAGAAACCGTGCATTATTTCAAGAAGAAAATGTTCCTAAAAGGTTTGTCCACATGAGTAGTATCGGTCAACAAACGACTTTTTTCAATCGAGATTTTAGAAGCTCATATTTTGCTGCAAATACATCAGAAGCGGAAATTAACGCTTACGCCACCTGGTGGCCAAACCATTTTTTACAAAAAGGAGAAATTATATGCAAAGGATTTCCCACCAGGAGCTGTATCCGGTGCAGAAAGAATTTTTCAAATAGGAGATTTAGAAACAGAGATGTAGGGGGAAAGCAATTTGCCTTTACGCCCCCTAGCGGAAAGTCTATAAATTACTTGAAAATTTTGAAATTATATAAAAAACATGTCATACTGGAAACACTATCCAACAAAGAAGGCATTTTTCAAATCGTACTTAGAAGTAGAGATATTGACAAAAATAAAATATACATCTACGCCCCCTGGCGGAGAAACTGTGGAATATTTTAAGAAGAAAATATTCCGAAAAGGTTTATCGATGTGAGTGGCATCAGTTCACGAAATAATTTTTTTAATCGATATTTTGGAAGCTCAGATTTTATGGCAAATACATCAGAAGCAAAAATTAACACTTACGCCCCCTGGTGGCTAAAGTATTCTCTAGCAAAAATTTGAAATTATATGCAAAAGATTTTCCATCAGGAGGTGTATCGCTGAAGAAAAGAAATTTCAAATGAGAGTTTTAGAAGAAGAGTTATCGGGGAAAATGTAATTTACTTTTACGACCCCTAGCGAAAAATCTATGCGTAATTTGAAAAAGTAACTATATCTAAAATACTCTTCAACATAAATGGAATCGAAAGATAAAATCATTTTTTCAATCGGAAGTTTAGAAGCAAATATGTGGAATAAAACGTATTTTTGAATTCGACATCATCTGCATTTACGTCCTCTAGCGGCAAAATTGTACATCGTAAAAAAAAAACCGAAATTAAGGATCATCATTCGCATATTTCAAGCTTCCCAACGCAACATGAATTTTTCAAATCGGACTAATTAGTTGCAGAGATATCGGGGGTACAGACGGACGGACGGACAAACGGGTAACATAAGTACGTTCTGTTTTTGCAAAAGACGTGCTAAAAAGGAATCTATCGGTATATTATTGTTGCAGTATATAAATTTTGAAGATGACAATCCGATTTTTGGCGTAAATGTAACAAGGATGATAAGTCAGATAATATCCAGAAAACTTGAAAATTTTCATCGTCTTGGAGCGGGACTCGAATCCGCGTCTCCCAGAAAGCGCCACGGTATGCTAACCACTACACCACCCAGAACGACAAAGTTTCAAGTTTCGATGAAATTTTCAAGTTTCCGGATATTATCTGACTTACCATCCTTGTCACATTTACGCCAAAAATCGGATTGTCATCTTCAAGATTTGTATTATATGGCGTAATCCCGTATTTCTTTCATGGTTGCAGTATATTATTATCGCAAACAATTGTAATTTTAACAAAACTGGGAGGAAACATATTTACGCGTCAAAGCGTATATTAGTTTCTGACATTTCAGTTTATTGTTATCTGGATCATAATGAATGTCTGTCTAAGAATAGGGCTATTCCGTCAAAATTCGTGAACTTTTTAAATCAGTGGTCAATATTTCATGTAGGGGCGGCGACAGGGCTGTACCTGGGTGGGCTATGGCCCACCCAAAACTTGCCTGGCCCATCCGGAAAAATTTGATGCCGAAAAAGCTGGACTTTGTACGCTAGTCTAACATAGAGTCACTTTTTCACGACTAACGCAAACGCGGTCTGTTATGTATTCTAAGAACTAGAAAGCTAAGGTACAGCACAATCGTGCTGAGAATTTGATAACCGTGAATTTTCATCGTTCAAAACACCAAGAAACTGCATTTGCTTATGCGTTCATACCGAGAGGGAGCGGGGTATGGGAATGCTGTGAGTTAGAAAGGCGGAAGCGAGGTTGCAGGTCAAACGGTAGTTGGCACGACATCTCCTTTATTAGGAGCAGCACCAGCGACGTTCGCTAAATTAAGTGATTAGCGTCGTACACTGTACTTAATGTTTTAGCAGTAGTTCGAGCAGATCTTCCTGTTGAGTAAATTACCCTGTGTTCGGTGAACAATTTGTGAGTGGTAATTAAGTAACAAGGATATACACCAACTGTACTTAAATAGTATAACTATGCTAGATATCCAAATTTTTTTGGTGTAGAATAGAAACAAATTTCCAAGCTTTTTTTTTTTTTTTTTTTTTTTGAGGTTTAACGACCACCGTGAGCAACTCAATGGGATATAAGCAGTCGCCCGTCCCTAATTTAGGGTCACTGGTTCCAGGGAAGGGAGAGAGCCAGTGCCGTAAGACAAACACAACATCCATGCCTGACCGGGATTCGAACCCGGACCCCTTACGGACGAATGATCAGAGGCCAGCGCCTTAGACCACTGCGCCACCGGGGCGGCTCCAAGCTTTCGCATATCAACCAGATGGCTTTTTCAGGGAAGGTAGACAGCAAACTGTTCCTCCCTTGTGTGTGGTGTTATGTGTTGACCTATGTTTAACGTATAATGGCTGATTTACCGAAGCGGACAGGTAAAGTGAGTGCGTAGTTTTCGAATGGTGTGGTAGGAAAACAAAATAAATTCAAAACGAACGTACCAGGTACAAGTGCGGAAAACTGAGCATAAATAAGGTAAAACTATTAATCAGTGTTTTTAAACTTTAAGGAGTCTTATTTGAATTGAAATTTCCAAACTGTGCTTTTATCACATACTGTAAGTGAATGTTTCTGCATTTGTGTCGTGTATTAGCTTGCCTTTGTTTTTGCTATAGGAGGTTAGTACTTTTATGGCTACCTTATGTGTTTTTGCTATAGGGGGTTAGTACTTTTCATGTTTTTGCTATAGAGGGTTAGTACTTTTATGGCTACCTTATGTGTATTTGCTATAGGGGGTTAGATCATTTCTGCTTTTACCACCCAAAAATCTGCTGGCTCACCCTTGTCCCACTTAGACGAAAAAAAGTCTGGCCCACTGTTTCATAGTGACACGAACCAATACTTCATTCACTTTGATGGGTCGGAACACCTGACGGACTCAACTTACAGTACATAGCATTTCTACTTTCAGACATAAGTACCGATTGACCTGGTTTCAGTACAAAAAAAAAAAAAAAAAAAAAAAACACTAGAGCGGGACACGATCTCCGAATCGTGCGGATGGAATAATGCTTCGTCATTTGACAGAGATAGTATGTAGTTGATGTAGCTCCTGGTATTCACCACTGGAGGGCGGAGGGGAGAAGCTGAGTCAGTTTGCAATAGCAAATCAAATGCCAAACTTGATTCCGATGCGAAAGTAACAGCCACTGAATTAGCAAGTCAATGAGTAATCCGTGAAATGGGATTCTGCAAAAAGTAGGAGACGACTTGCGCTTAGCTGAGAGGAGGGGAGGAAGGGTGGGGGGAGGGAGAAACACATCGAGTTTCATTGATGCACTTTTAAATTTGAATCTTGGTGTGTCCCTTAGTGCAGCTGTTGCTGCATTTATTCCGCTACAGTGCAATCAATACATACAGTAAAGTTTTTCACTGAAATTTTCATGTCAAGAATTTCAGAGGAACAAACGAAATCGTGTAAAAAATCAGTTTATTAAAAAAAAGTACCAATACTGCTGTCTGCTTTTAACTCCATACATAGATAACAGTGGCGTATCTTGAGTCCGAGACCTTGGTTATCTCACATGTCCCTCCTCCGCCACGTCCCGGTACTGCTTTTTTTTTTTTTTTTTAATTGCGAAGTTTATTTTTCAATTGTTAAGTAATAGAAGTAATTTTTCTTTAAATTTTAGGTACATGCTATTGGTAACATAATACCAAATAATTATGACGATTAGGATTTTAACACTTATTTGTATATGAACTCCATTCTTTTTCTGAATATTTTTTGTGCATGCACTACATGCTTTCCTTTTGCGCGAACTTGAGAGTTACGTATTCATAAAATAAATTTCTTTCGAGTACTTTTTCGTATTTAAAAAGAATGTTTTTCTCTGCAAAACAGCCAAGTGTACATGTCCTTGTGTAACCTAAGATATGTATGCCTTGATTTTTTTAATGCAGAAAAACTTCTTTCGACAGTTGCAGTTTTTGTTGGAAACTTTAAATACCACATATGCTAATTTGTACACCTCACTAAACACAATGTCCAATTTATTCAACTTCATGTAACAAATAATGCCCCTTACTGATTTCTTTTTGCATTCATCAAGGAAATAAAACACCTTCAGTTCATTTTTGAGTCGAACTGTATAAAAATTTGAAGCATGCATGGGGTTCTTTAGATTCTGATAGTAGATGATCAGGAAAGCTTTCACGAAATTTATCAAAACAGTTAGAATCCAACAAAGCCACGAATTTATAATACAATACCACTGATTTTAATTCATTGACACTTCACATAACTGAAACAACTCTCGGAAACAGATGCTCTTATGGGCGGGAGCATGCGAGTGACTAAGCCTTCTCTTTTCTGAGCGAACCGTTGCCCAAGGCAATGGCCCATTCACCCTTCACCAGCTCCTTCATGTTGTCATGGAAACGCTAGCCGTCGATCGCATCGAAAGCCTTCAAATCACACAGCGAAGACTGGTAGAGCTAGTTGCGTCACAATGACACCATCCCTCTACTAAGAGCTCCGTTGGTCTTTGCTCGCCAGACTGATTCTCGTAATCACAAATAGCGAATCCAGGCATTCGTTTTTGTGTTTACTTTTATTTGGGCACTCTCTGGGCTTCGCAGCTAGCCTCGAATATCCGCTACTGATAGGTAGCAAGGATTCGTGTATTTCTTTTCTACGCAGTTCGTTAGATTTATAATATTTCTCAATGAAAGTGCATCTAGTTGTCGCTCAAAAACAGGGGCGTAGACAGAATTTTTTTCGGGGGAGGGAGGGGGACGAAATATGGACAATTTTTAATCCACCAAAACAAAATTAAAGTTAATGAGAAATAAAAGAAAAAATTAAAGCATTTATTTTCTAGTGTAAGTTGATGCGTTTTTATTAAATTAAGGCATTTTTTTAAAGGTAAGTCGCCTTTTAACCAAAACTTTAAAAAATGAAATACTTTCGGGGGGACCAAGGCCCCTGACCTTCCTCCTCTAAATACGCCCCTGTTAAGAAGCCATAACCGAACAAAACGTAAAATTTTTGGAAATTTCAAAACAATGAAAGTTAATATTCAAAACCTCATGAACCTGAAATCAACGCACTCACCATTTTCGACACTAAGAGCAAGCAAATTCAGGAAATAGATCAAATCTGCAACGTTTATCAACAATTACATATTTTGTTTTAAGATCTACTATAATTTCATTGAGCGTGTGGCTCGGCTTCATCAGCACAAATCGAGCGTAAATATTTAAGTCATTGTGACATCATCATTAGGGCGATAATTCTGTCGTGGCGCAAATTTCCTCGATTTTTTCGCGAATTTTAGGGGTTTTTTTCTGTAAATTCGCGAATATCAAATATATCCGCGAATTTCAGATTTTTTACCTATTTTTGCCTAATTTCTGTTATAATTTTTGATTACTGTATTTTTTATAATTAAATAATTTTAATACTGCCTTCGTTAGAATTTACGCGAAAAATTTACCACAAAGTAATCCTTCTCGAAAGTCCAAACCAGAGTTTTAAACCTTGAATTACCTGCGCCGTATATTTCCGGACAGCTCACTTTATTTGAAAAAAGGGCCGCGGGTGGCCTAGTGGGCAAAGTTCTTGACTGCCACGGAAAGGACCTCAGGTTCGATCCACTGAATATCCGCCGTGCTTCGGAAGGGCACGTTAAGCTGTCGGACCCTGGGTACTGGCCCCCGGTAATAAATAAAGGCGTTTTCCTCCCCCTTTCTATTTCGCTTCCGTGTCACTTTCCTATCGGGCATCTCTAGCCCAAATCTCCTAGCTTCCTATTTCTAAGGGTTGTTCAAGACCTGCGGTCAGACACTCCCTTCCTAAAATCCTCTACATCTGATCATTTGATCATTTATTTGAAAAACAGCGAATTTCCGCGCACAAAATATATAATGAAATGTCGGACAATAGTCTTCTTAGCAAGAGTCAAGATTGCGATCACGTCGCTTCAAAAAGAGCTCTATCCGCTTGTTATGAAAAAATTAAGCATTTTTTTTTTTTTTTTTTGAAGATAAAGAGCATCGATTTTGTCAGCCAGCCGCAAATTTCTTCAAACCATGTAGGTGTAGGGTGTTTAATACCGATCAATTTAAGTCTTTGGGCATTTTAGACGACGACGAAGATTTGTTCGCTTTCAACCACATTCCTATGTTCGAAGATGAGGACCAACTAAAATACGAATTTCGTTCATATAAAGCAAGTGTAAAAGAATTTCGTGTCAGCGAAGTTTTGCTAGACTTCTGAAATACGAAAAAAGGTCGTTTTTTTTTTAAGCTACATAAGGTCGCCATCCGTTGTCTGTCAGTACCCACAAACAGTGTCAATGCTGAACGATCCTTTTCTAAATTTAAAAACGTGTTATACAGGACAACAGACACAGCATAATGTATCAAAATGCCGTGCACTTAAATGGAAATCTCGATCTCGTGTAACGGCGTTGATAACATTGCCAGAATATGGATGCTTTATAAATGCAAGTATCAATTTTAAGAACTTATAAAATTATAATGCTTATTTAGTTACGTTCTAGTCATTTGTATTACTGCTTCGCAACTTGGTAGACTTTTTTTTTTTTTTTTTTTCGAAATGTTAGCGTATATCATCGGCAGCGAACTTTTCGTGAAATTTCATAATTTACCCCGAGACCGCCCCGCGAATTTCGCCTTTTTTTCCTCGCGATAAAATTATTGCCGTAATCATCATCGTTCTGACGGTCACGGATTTTGGTGAGCTGTTTCCGCGCACTTGAAAGAAATGGAGTCGATGCCATGTCCTTGACAAGTCGTGAAGAGTTGCGTTCGTATGGATTTCGCCGAGGCTGCTGCTGCCCGCTTTCTATCTGTGCTTCAGGTCTCTTCGTCTGTAGGACCAAATACCAGTGGCGAAACTACCACCCCCACAGTCCCCGCAACTGGAAGGGGGGGGGCGCAGGTAACGAAGGGGCGTACTGCAGCTGCCAGTTATAGTTTTATGAAAAAATTCGAACACGCACAGAAATTAACCCAAAGATTCAAATTTTGCTTTAAGATTTATTTAGCTTTGCCTAAATAAATGCCTATAGTTTCATTTTTAAAACACTGAATGTCCTACAGATTGAAAGTGTTCGGATCTTTGACTTCGGGTTGTAATACGATTGTTCTGCAGTGGGATGTAAATAATACGATCGCTCTCCAATCGCCCTCTCTCTGCGTTGCTGAGGAAAACCGCGAGGCCACAGTGGGATTCCCCGTGGAGGATGTGGGAAAACGGTCATTTACGTACATGCCAACATTTATTTACAGCAGCTATTGATCTGCCATGTGTAAGAGGGTGATTTCTTCAAGTGATTTATTTTAATTTTGGACAAAGTAATTACACGTACTGTCAAATCTATTACTTAAAAAGTTGAAACTACGGGGCTCTAGGTACCACCATTACTTTTGCAGACATTCTCCCTGAATTCCTACCCCCCCCAACTACCACACACACACACAATCCTGAGAATTACTGTGCTTAGGAGTGCTGAAGTAAATCTTGCGGGGGGGGGGGGGGACGCGTTGTGCTAGTTACGCCACTGCCCAATACGTCTTTAACGTTTCCACTGGCGTCACGGTATCGTGCCACCCGGCATATGCAGAGTATATGTCCTATCGGACAGCTAACTCTATCCTGAGGATTCGCCCCAACTGGATGGAAAACTCTCCATCTGCCATAGAGATCAAATCGCACCACTAAGCAGTGCGCTCTATGCAGATCGACGATGCACAGAGCTCCCCAAGCACCACCTCTTGTTTTGAAAAGCCACACTGCTGTTACCGACGTTCTTCCATCTCCTCCAGCACCAGCTGAGCCACCATCTGGCAAACTTTCTCACCCCACTCCAAATCTGATATAATCTCCTCCTTCAAATCTAAAGAATCGTTAGCCAGAGTGAAATATCCGTCATTTAAATGAGACAGTCCCGCATTTTCAGTCATCTCTGGTTCATGAGGCGTCCGGGAATGATTCCCCACCTGCAAGCGACTCGCAACTAATTGTTCTACTCCAATGGATGTTGGCTCCGTTCTCGACTTCTGCAGCACTCCTGAGGATGGGACGACTGGAGTTATCAGTTGCCAAGATGCTTCCGCCACTTGTCTTCTGCCTTCCCCGTCTGACTAGGATGAAGGTCCCAACTCAACAGTCAAAGCTCCTTGGAAGAAACTATCCTTTCTAAAGAAAAAGTAATCGAATATTTGAAGAAACCCTCACAGAAAATTATTAATTTGACGTATCAGGGCCCCATTTCAATTTACTCAATCAACTACACATTTTTCTGTCATTCGGACGTCCATTTTCGGAACCTGTCCGAAAGGTGCTCCATCAGTACCGATGGCTCATCGGCTTTTAAGACTTATTGAAATGCTCTCTGAGCACTTTTCTGACTTCATAATAGAAGAGTAGTTTCCTGCGAAGCAAGGTCATCTATTACTTTGTCATCATGTCTTTCTCTCTCTCTCCACGCTAGATTACTGGGGTTTGCTAACCCTATAGCCAACATCCTCCTGCTTCAAGAAGTTCTGACATGTACTCCAACCATCCTCTTTTTTTTTTTTTTAAGGAACCAACTGTAGCAGTTTACATTCAACGTTGCAATGGAAATCCTGGCCATATGTCTTTCGCCACAGGTACTTCCCTTAAGAAAGCGGATCCTCTCTGTACACCTCAGCTCTGTCCAGGTACACAGTGGTGTGCCTGGTTATTTTCTGTATATATATGTATCTTGCATTTAATGCTCTGTCTCGTTTGATGTGTTTAATGTTTATACTCCACTCAGATCAAGAAACCCCGTAGTATTTTTGATCTTCAGAGAACACATCCACAACCGGTTGATCCTCAGGACTTCGTTTTCATTGATAGTGACCTAAACTGCACTCTTCACCCCGCTATTGACTGTCTGAAAAACCAAAGAACACCGTTTTGCCGTTATCCGCATGTTGCGAGTTTTGATCGATTCCTTCTCATTACAAGGCGCCTATCGTTTTAAGTTTCCTTCTAATAAATCGTACACACGGACATGTTGCCTTCATTCTGGTGTGGAAGCACTGCCCGATTTGACGATATCCAGATCTCTCCGAATCTTCAGAATTTGTTCATCGATGTTGAACAACATTCTAGCTTACTTCGACCATTATTTTTTTTTTTTTTTTGGAAGTTTAACGACCACCTTGAGCCACTCACTGGGCTATAAGCAGTCGTCCGTCCCTAATTTAGGGGCACTGGTTCCAGGGAAGGGAGCGAACCAGGGCCTTAAGACAAACACAACATTCATGCCTCATCGGGATTCTTTTTTTTTTTTTTTTTTTTTTGATTGGAGGTTTAACGACCACCGTGAGCAACTCAATGGGCTATAAGCAGTCGCCCGTCCCTAATTTAGGGTCACTGGTTCCAGGGAAGGGAGAGAGCCAGTGCCGTAAGACAAACACAACATCCATGCCTGACCGGGATTCGAACCCGGACCCCTTACGGACGAATGATCAGAGGCCAGCGCCTTAGACCACTGCGCCACCGAGGCGGCCATCGGGATTCGAACCCGAGCCCATGTCGGGTGAATGATCACAAGCCATCGCTTAGACCACTGCGTCACCGGGGAAGGGGGAGGGCAACCATTATTTTGCAATCCACGATAAATGTTCTTTAGACCATGATAAACGACGAGAAGCATTCCGAGTGGAGATGAAAGTCTTATGAGCAGCCGCACGACCACGGTAACCCATTGAATGAAGCTCTCTGCGAATGGTACGTGTACATACCGAGGTCCCAGCATTTTTGCTCACCTGTACACTGAGGTCTTGTGCAGTACTCCGTCGATTAGTTGTAACGACTCTTCTGAGGCTTCGACGCCCTCTATGACTGATTTTCTTTGGTCTGCTGGTACGTTTTGCTGCTTCAGACACGCCATGTGTCTTCCCTTATTCAGCACATCCAAAACAGTTGCCTTGGGTATGTTTAAACGCCTCTCGGTTTCTCTTATGGACAACCCACTAATATGTATAACACCCAACAATCTTTCCTTTCTCAAAGTCAGTTCTCTTCCGCCGCGACATTTTCAGTCAACCTCCCATTGCGATATGATCGCGGTCAGCTGCAGGCTTGTTTTTATACTGTTTGCAGCCGTACCGCGCATCTTAACAACGCAGCGGATCCGTTCATTTGCTTTTGAAGGAGTGTTCGGTGAATTTTGTCCATATAGTGTATATCCGTATGTGCTTATGCCAACTACCGCTCCATCATAATCAGTGGAGAAGCTGAATGTTTAACCGTTACCATAGTCAACGCTATTTATTCTGCTACCTCTGGAGCCTGCCTCAATCCAACTAAAAGTACCGGTTTATGTGCGATCAATGGGAGGGTCTCACCGACACACATCTCAACGTCTCTTGGTCTTTGCTCTCCCGGAAATCTTGGGAATTCACCTTAGTGATCTCTCCTTCTTCACCTCACTCAACGGGCTACCACTACGACAACACCTTGAGGCAGGGCCATACCAAACTTTTCTTATCTGGGAGGGCGAGACTTGAAATTACTTTCAAAATTCCCATTTTCACTCAAATACTGTATACATTTCTTACTTTCTCACGCTTTCATGTTAGGAAAGTATTATGACTCTTGAAAAATCTGACTTCCAATTTTTGACATAATTTTGCTAAGAGTAAAGCTACTTACTACCCAGTTGTAAATATCAAGTAAAACGCAAAAGTTAACACCGACAACACAGTATGCCGCAGAAATGAAGATTATACAGCAAATCAGTACAGGGCAAAATTACTATAACGTAACAACAGAAAGGACACTTTCGTGAAAGGGCTTCGGAAAAGTTCCTTAAACGCTCAGAGAAGCTTTCTGCGAAACAGCAGAAATAACTGATTAGCACATCACTCCTACCTTGTGTTTGGAAAGGTCTGGAGGTTAGGCTGTGAAAACGCAAATTTGTCAGTGACGACGATCGAAACCGTGCCTCCTCGTTACGTCGCCAGTTGTTCTAATCGACTAAACTACACCGACGGAATGTTAACACCTGCAGATCTGTCGTCCTGACACGTGTTTCACTTCTGTAGTACATCACAAGGCGTATCCGCATGTTGTTGCATATGCCTCTTTCTCCGCTGCTTCGGTTAATTCCTTTTACTCATATGCAGTGTTCACACCTCACAGAGTAGAGATTACCTTGTACACTATACTCGGGGAAAAGCTAACCTGATTACACTGTTAATGCTGTGAAACCGATTCACCGACAAGACATCTCTTGTGTATCAGTATTTCCCCGCGCACTAATGGGGTGCCATGTGACGTGGACCTTTCTTTCTAAGGATGACTTAAGGCAAGACAAAAGGAAACTTCCCGCTATCACGATGTAACCCCTCAACCCCCACGCCTTCTCAACCTTGCTGACCACCATACAAACGATTTCTGAATGAGTATTTTGAAACCGTAACCACGGAGAAAAGAGCAAGCTTAATCGCCAAACCATTATCTTCCCACTCACCCTCAGGCTAACACAATTCTCACCTCCTGCTCGCAGTAAATATCCTCCGTGTGTACTGTATAGCCTCTCTGAGGCAAAGCACGAGTGACAATGACTTCGCCAAAATGCGAATACTTGTATTTTTTAGAAACGCGACCCAAACTGGGATCTTTATTTTTATAATGTACGTACGTACAACATTTAGAACATCTATATATCTATGTCTTTTTTAGGTCTCAGTTGAAACTCGAACACGGACTTTTCAACTGAAACTATATTATGCAGTGGAAGTACAAACTCCGTAACTTTAACTCCATAGTCAGGTTAACCTTGCCCCGAGTATAGTTAACTGCGCGGACGCGGAATACCCCATGCTGCTAATTAGAAGTCTTAAAAAAAAAATACTGGAACTTCTGTTTTAGTTATTAGGTTTACAAATAAGTTTTAAAGCGTTTTAGGACAACGCAACATGTAATTTGAGAGAAGATAACAATACCTTTACGAATCAAATTATGCGCCGTCATTATCTATCACCTTCCGCCATCGGTCGTGCAGTTGACGGATTCCAGCCATGAAGAATACTTCGTCGTGTGAAGCGATGAAATCGTCAACCCATTTTTGCACTTCGTCACATGTCCGGAACCGTACAGCAGACAAACCATGTTGCATCGATCGGAACAGATGATAGTCTGAAGAGGCTATGTCGGGACTATAAGCCGGGTGCTCCAAAATTTCCCATGCCAAGCGTCAATAACGTTTCCTTGATCGATTTTGTGACATGCGGCCTTGCGTTGTCATGCAGTTTCTGACAGATTTCCTAATTCAATCGCAGCCATTGTTGCTTGTAGCGATCAGCAGTAACAATTTGACCCTGTTCCAATGGATCATATCCCACCAGAAGCACAGCAGAACTTTCTTGGAGTGCATATTGCGTTTCGGTGTTGGAGTCGTTGCTTCACCGGGGTCTATTCAGTGTTTTTTGCGTTTGGGATTGTCGAAATATATCCACTTTTCATCACCCGTAACGATTTTCCACAGGAAAGACTGTGTTGTTTATTCAACAGATTCAAACACTTCATGACACGTTCATCCTTGTTCCTCTGGCTTAGGTCATGTGGCATCCATTTTCCTTCCTTCTGAAACTTTCCCATTGCGCGTAAACGATTGGAAATGGTTTGTTGAGTTACCCCCAGTTGTTCAGCTAGTTCTTTTTGCGTTTGAGACGAATCTTCATCCAGCAATGCTTGCAGTTTGTCATATGCAATCTTCTGCAGGGCGCCGCTATATGTTCTCGATCGCTAACATCAAAATCACCTGCTTTAAACCGTCTAAACCAAAATTCAAAGGTAGCTAGAAATTCATTTAGAAAACAAAATTTCACACGAATGTAATAGACAGACAACAATACTTGATTATGATTATTTTCATGAATGGAATACGGGATTACACCATGCAATACAAATGTTGAAGATGTGAATCTTTTTTTGTTGTAAATATGACATGGATGGTGAGTCAGATAATATCCGAAAACTTGAAAATTTTGAAATTTTCAAGTTTTCGAGTTTTCAGAACGACCAAATTTAATGTCCGAAAACAAAATTGCAGGACGACGAAATTTTCAATTTTCAATTTTCGTTTAAAAGATGAGTATTTATTTATACTTACTTATCTTTTAAACTGCTTTTACGTTATAAACATCATAGTACATGTATACTCTCATGAAGCATGATTTTCTCAATAGCGGACGTTTCAAAATAACGGCCAGTTTTTCTTTCCCCTTCGATGTCCGCTATTCGGAAGTTTTACTGTATAAGGTTTTTGACGAAAAAAGTTCTGTTCTCTATTACCGCAACAATGAAAAAGTACTCGCAATGTCTGACTGGGCGTAGCAATTAACTCAGCGTCGTCTGCTGAAAAAAGTTTCACGTTTGTGGCGTAATGTTAACTCCGTCTATTCTAACCTCCTTTGCTAATTAGAAACAGCAGGACGCTAGATTTAATTAGCTGACAGTGTCAAACTAAACAGTTGATATTCATTCGCCCTTCAAAGATAATGTCACAATAAAACATTAACTGCACATCCTGAAAGAAATACGGGATTACGCCATAGAATACAAATTTTGAAGATAACAATCCGATTTTTGGCGTAAATATGACAAGGATGGTAAGTCACATAATATCCAAAAACTTGAAAATTTTCATCGTCCTGGAGCGGGACTCGAACCCGCGTCTCCCAGATAGCGCCCGGGTATGCTAACCACTACACCACCCAGAACCACCAAGTTTCAAGTTTCCGATTAATTTGAATATAACCATCACAGGATTCGCTAGTCGAAGCAACCGGCATTCATGTTTAGCGAATCTGGAATTTAAGAATGCTATACCGTGATTGCCCGGAGAAGCAGATAAATCCTGAAAGAAATACGGGATTACGCCATATAATACAAATTTTGAAGATGACAGAAACTTGAAACTTGGTCGTTCTGGGTGGTGTAGTGGTTAGCATACCCGGACGGTATCTGGGAGACGCGGATTCGAGTCCCGCTCCAGGACGATGAGAAAATTTTCAAGTTTTCGGATATTATCAGACTTACCATCCTTTTCACATTTACGCCAAAAATCGGATTGTCATCTTCAAAATTTGTATTAACTACAAACTCAAAATATTAGGTTGTCCATAATGAAATGTCCGATTTTTGATCTCTCGTGTTTTGACAATGTGTTGTGTTCAATACAGTGAATATGTATGCAAGTGTAATATATCATTGGGAAACTTGAAATCTGCAGATTGTAACCTTTTGGTTCACTTATTAACACATAATATTTCCAACTCTATATTTCCGTTCCAGTAAAAGATCAATAATCGTGATTATCGGGCAATTTTCTTCTACGAGTTCAAACTATAGGCCACAACGTAGCGCAAGCGACGCAAAACATTGTTGGTGCCGTTGGGGAGGAAGCGGCTAACGAGCGTACCGTGCGAAGAAGGTTCGCAAAATTCAATACTGGCGACACGAACCTCGACAATGAGTGGATGATCGAGTACCGTCATTGATGACGACGCATTGAATGCGCTTGTTGAAGCAGATCCACACGCCATTGTTCGTGAGTTTCCGGGAGAACTGGGAGTAAGCAAATCAGCTGTTTCTGTGCACCTCAACCAAATTGGAAAGACCAAGAAGCTTGACAAATGAATGCCACATGAATTAAACGAAAATCAACAAAATCGTCGTTTGGAAGTCTCGTCGTGGCTGCTTTTGCGCAGCAAAACCGATACTTTTCTCGATCGCATCGTGACATGCGACGAAAAGTGGATCAGGTATTACAATTGTCGACGTTCTGCGTCGTGGTTGGACCACGAGGAAGCTCCTCAACACTTCCCCAAACCAAAACTCCATCAACAGAAGGTTATGCTGACTGTTTGGTGGCTTTCAACCTGTTTAATCCACTACAGCTTCCCGAATGCGAGCGAAACGATTACCGCGGCAAAGTATTGTCAGGAAATCGACGAAATGCACCACAAACTGCAACGCATTCGCCCATCATTAGTCAACATAAAGGGCCTAATACTTCTTCTTGACAACGCGAGACCGCACATCGCACGTCTCACTCTGCAAAAAGTTGAACGAATTGGGCTATGAGAATCTACCTCATCCACCATATTCATCAGACCTTTCACCAACCGACTACCATTTTTTTTAAGCATCTGGACCAATTTTTGCAAGGGAAAATTTTCCAGAGCCAAGCTGATGCTGTAAACGCCTTTCAAGCTTTCGTCGCTTCCAGAACTCCTGATTTTTATGCTACCGGAATACATAACCTTGTTTCTCGTTGGCAAAAATGTGTTGAATCGAATGGTTCTTATTTCTATTAATCATATTTATTCTGAGCTGAGATTTGTGTGATTGATGAACAGTGTACAAATCGGACATTTCATTATGGACAACCTAATAGAAAGCCACAATCATAGAGAAAGCAAATCATGTAGCGCTATGTAAAAGATTGTGAACATTATCAACCTTAAATAGTAACCGTTTTCACGCGCTAGGTGTCGTATATGTGAAAACGTTTTCCTCGCTATTTCTTCTAGAAAACGTGTTTAAAAATTTCTTTTTCCATCGCGTACCTTTTTTGACATATAGAATATTTTGCGCATATTTTCTACTTCTTCACAATTCATAATTCTACTGCCAGCAGGCGATAGCGTATATTTTCGTTTGAAACAGTATCTCCGATTCTAAAAATCCCTTGAAAAATCCTTTCTTGGTAGGATACCTTTCACCATGAAAAATATTTTGTACCCATTACAAAAACATACGAGGGGTGTACCGAAAGTAATGCAAAAGTGGGCATAACTTTTTCATTAACTGACAGAGGTCGTTCAAATTGCACATGTTGGTAGAGTAACTTTTTCTCTATAGAAAGGTACTACTCAACATAGTTTCCATCACACACGATGCATTTGCGCCATCGTTGAACCCAACTCTCGAATCCTCTTTGAAAAAATTCAGGTGTGGACTGTTGTACCTACTTCTTCACAGCCACTTTCACCTCGTCTGTATTATCAAATCCTAGTTCCCGGAGACTGTCCTTCATTGGACGGAACAGGTGGAAATCGGAGGGCGCCAGATCTGGGCTGTACGGTGGATGGGGGACCATCGACCAGCCTGATTTGCTGACCGCCTGATTTGTTGCCAAAAATGTGTGTGGACTCGCATCGGCAAGGTGAATGTGGATCCTTTTCAGATTCTTTTTCGGTCTCTTGCTCCTTATGGCTTCTCTAAGGTTCTTGAGTTTCTCAAGAGGTGTGACGCCATTACATGGATCGATTCTTCGCTTCCGGATCGTAAAGATACGCCCACGTTTCATCCTGTGGCACCAGATAAAAAAGAAGTGTCTTCATTGGCTTCAAGCTCTTCCAGCAGATCAGAGCAGACTTCCACATTTCTCTCCTCCAAATCGGGTGTCAACCGCCGAGGTATCCACTTTGCATACACTTTCTGGTACCCCACGTTTTCCAGACCCTTTTTTGTATGGCATTTCCCCTTCTTTAAACTTCTTCACCCATCTGTGCACATTGCTCTTTTCAATGGTGTCATCTCCGTAAACATTCTGTAGCCTTCTGTGGATGTCGGACAGTCTGCACCCTTCCTTCGTCAAGAACTCACCGACGGCACGTTGCTTCTAATTAGAATCCATTACTTACCTGAAATGAAGAAGAAAAGTTACTATAGAAATAGTTAATCTACAAACATGTTCAATTTGAACACGTTAATAAAAAAGTTATGCCCATTTTTGCATTACTTTCGGTACAACCCTCGTAGTTAAAATAAAATTTCGGATTCTTCCCTCTTCTGAATTTGTTTTTTGTTGTTCAACAAGAAAGAAAAAGAAATGCTCTCCCATTTTATGAGTTCTTCCTTTTTCGTCCTCTCTTTCTTGTCAGCATCCAATCGTGTTTTTCTGTTATCTGGAGGAGGAGAAAACATTTTTATGTCTACGGAGACGTAAAGGTGAAATGAAAGCTTTGATTCTAATCGAGAGGCGGTATTTTGGTGTTACCACACAATATGAAATAAATCCACTATCCACTAACACGGCTTGTGCATCCCCCCCTTCCCAATGAACGAGCTGATTTGCATAATAACCCTGATCTGCGTGCTTAGTCTTGAAAACATTTATTAAGCTCAGACTTCCTGCTAGAGAAATTCCGTTCCTTTAGTGAGTGGCATTATTCATATTTCCCAAGCATCGCGTTGATGAACAGCGACGACTTACTGTTTTCTCGTTACCCATTATTTCTTGGAGTTACATTCCTTTAATGCATATGAGCGATAAGTACAAGAAGAGCTATATTTGTTCCTTTATATCATGAAAGTTTAATGAGATCAAAGCGGCAGTTGGAAAAATCTATTAGGCAGACACTTCCGCCGAATTGGGCTCCGAGAGAGAGAGAGAGAGAGAGAGAGGGGTGTGGAAATTCGGATAAGACATGCCCGCCTCAAAAAAAGTCACGTAATCTCTTTTTTTCTTCTTCTTTGTTCCATTTTATTTTTTTCTTTGGCACGCAAAAGTTGTAAACTTGGAACAGCGAGCATATACACCAATGCCTCTGTTTGGATTCTGCTCTGTCATTGATTAACTGCTGGCAGGCTCGCAACTGGGACGTGGGAAATGTTACCAGAATCATTCATGGCAGAGTGTGCTTGATATTGGAATGGATGAACCTCTCAGAAGGAAGAATTCGGTTTACAGGATTCGGTGCCTCGTTCCTACCTCTACCTCTTTATTCCAATATTTGCCCTTTGCACGACAAGAGCGAAGTGAAATAAATAAATATTTTTTATTGATTTTCTTATCCACGGTCGGGCAGTGCAGGGAAGCTGGGCATTCAAGATTTTGTTGAACGAAAGAACGAGTTTTTGTTCAGGTATAATTTCTGTTATTATACGAAAGGTGAGCTCAGATAGCTTAAACTGTTATTGAGACTCAAGTTATAAAAGGGAAAGTGTTTTCAGTAAGCTCTGCAACGTACACCTAAAGAAATCTTAAACTCAATCCTTTTTCTGTTCGTTTGTCAGTGTTACTATCGTGGAGACGTATACGTCTCCACAATAGTATCTCTACATCCTGTACATTGAATGTAGTAATTTTATGTGGATCTGACTCACTGACAGCGTTGCCAAATTGTAAAAGCAGTTCATGGAAGCAATTTGTCGTTCAGTAAAAAATGCTTAAGGTGGTTCGACCTAAAGTCTCTGCCTTATGTTTCCAATGGTAAAATTTCTTTACATATTTTCTTCGCAATTAATGTATTGCCAAGGATGAAAATTTGCACATCGATAAAACTAATTTTTAGTTATAGCATGGGATACTTAATACTTGTTAAAACATAACCATAATTATATTTAAAACCAATCATTTTTATTTAAGTAATGTTCAGGCCTGTTAATAGATGGCGCGACCTGTCCATTGATGACATCAGTAGACAAACAAATGTTGAATTGCTTAATTGTGGCTATGTTTCAGCAAGTATTAAGTATCCCATGCTATAACTTAAAGTTACAATAGTTTTTTTCCATGTGCAAATTTTCATTCTTGGGAATACATTAATTGCGAAGAAAATATGTAAAAACGTTTTACCATTGAAAACATAAGGCAGAGATTTTAGGTGAAACCACCTTAACCAAGAAGTAACTCAATTTGCATAAGAAAGCAGGTACTCTACAGGTTAAATAGAGGTATAGGTCACAACGTGTATGTGTGTAAGCACCGGGAATATAGCTTCATCATTAGCGTTTTACTTTTGTTGAAAAGATAAACCGTGTCAAGCAAATTGCTTCCACACTGCACTGCCTGAATGTTACAGAATCCGCATAATATCGGATGGCTCATTAATTGCTGCAATTACTGCTGCAGTTTTACGTGCCGCGGATTTAACTGCTCATGGCTGACCGAACTTCTGAAACACTTCCATGAAGGTGCTAACCTCCTCGCATTGCACGTCGTTTGCTTCAAGGCCACATACACATTCCCAGCTATCTCGTTCATAGCTTCCTTGTTCTGGCATAGCATAATACATATTTTTGCTTCTAGCAAGCCCACCTTTGAAATTTTGCCATGAAACTGGCCAATAAGGTTCGTACAACAATCAAAAACAATTCACCAGATTTTGAAGTGTCTACCATAATTTTCCAATTGGGTTATGGCTGCCAAGCACAGACATTTTTCTTTATTCTTAAAGACGTATTTGCATTTCAATTCCGCATAGTCTTCTCTTATCTAACCCAGTTTTATTCCAGTTAGTCTTTTCTCTTATCCAACCGTGGATATTGAGGTATCTTATATATAAAACACAAAACGTCTGTTTGTCTGGAGCAGCAAAAACTCTCGAACGCCGAACTGTGGCATCGTGAAATTTGCATAGCTCATTAATACTGGAATTTCGAGGTCAACGCAACCATTTTAAGATCTCTATGTTGTTCCGTTCGCGAGTTTTGAATTAATTAATAAGCTAATCAATAAAGTCAGCGTCGTTTGCTACGTCATCGTTATCTTATTCCAAATCTGAAAACACGTGACTGCATTCATCGCCTCGGCACATCCACAGGTGTTTCTATTCTTTGAGAACTAACTGTGCATAAAAAAAATGCAAAAACAAACTTTGCGAAATCTTAACGAAACGGGCTGAAATTTTTATTTTTATCAACACCATGAATTAAGAGGAGTCTTTCAAAATTTCACCGGAATCCGGTCAAAACTTTTTAAAATAGGCATGGAATTTTTAATTCATCGCTAAACAGAAATATATACGCAGAAACGGTTAATAAAATTTTGACGGCTAATTTAAAAAGTTATTTACCTATTCAGGCGAACTTTGGAGGTCATGTTCCTATTAACGATTTATGGTGTTCATTAAAATTTCAGCCAGTTTCATAAAATATTTGCAAAGATACGTTTTTAACTTTTTTATCCCAGAGATTCGCCCCTCAAAGACGTCTGAAACGGAAAACACGTGATGCATTTGATCGTCGATAACAAACTGTTAACGAATTTTGTTCAGTCAGTGTTCCAATGCTGTGTCTCCTGGACGCGTGTTAAATAATTCGTAACGCTTTTGGTCCGTTTGATTCTACAGATTCCATACATTCTGTACAGGGCAAAGCCGGGTAGTAAAGCTAGTATACAATAAAAGCATTCCAGTAATTATCGTTCATCAGCAAAAAGAATATCGTTGGCCTTGTATTGTTGACAAAGTAAGTTTTTGCACCTATGACAATATCCCTCTCCCTTTTTTTTTTTACAAATGAGCATGGTACTGTTGGAGGTAATGCAAATCGTTTCACCTTCAATCGATTTTGAATTTATGTAAGAATCGAACAATTAGTTGACGAATGTATTTTTAACTTAATCAATATTTACGTTTTTCTTTCTTTCACATCATATACAGTCAAATACGTGGGCGAAGAGCTACTGAAAGAAGCGCATAGAGGTGCATGCTTGGCATAACCAGGAAGTATGGATCAGAAAAATGACGGAAGTTCATGGCATCATGTTCAACGTATCAAAGTAAAATTGCTGAAATGGCAATGGGCTGGACATGTTGCAAGAAGGGCTGACCACCGATGGACAACTGAAATACTAGACTGCATTCCAAGTGACAGGGAAAGACACAGAAGAAGACCATGTGGGCGATGGGTGGATGAGATTCGAAAGCGTGTCCCAGTTACATGAAGAAGACTGACTCAAGACACAAAGTTGTTGAAGAAATTCAGAGAGACCTTCACCCAGTAGTGATTGATAATGATGATAATGAGGATATGGGCGAAGTCTTGTCTCAAAAGTTGGGGAGGGGGCGGGAACGGTTGTTATGAACAAACGAGATATTTCAAATAATATTATAAAAGTTGACATTTTCAGCTAAATTATTATCAGAACGTTTAATATGAGTGGTTCAAATCATTCTAAACATTCTAGACTATCTCATGGATGGACTCGAGTTTTGATTTCATTCCGAAAATTAATGAAATTATTGAAAACAATCATCACTACTATAGGTACTGCTGATTTCTAATCTCGAAATAAGCCATCAAACATTTGTTTGTCTACTGACGATATCAATGTACAGATCGCGCGATCTATCAGCAGGTCTCAACATTATCCAAGGAAAAATTATTGATTTTTAACATAATTATGGTTCAGTTTTAGAAAATATTAAATATGCCATGCTATAATTTTTTTTTCGATTAATTATTTTGTTTTCTTGGGAACACATTAATGGCGAGCAGTGATGCTTCTAATGATTTATCGGGGCCCCTAAAACTTCGGGCCTCCTGCTCCACTGGTTTTTGGGAAGGGGAGGGGCGGAATGAGCCCTTAAAATTATTACAGAACTGCTCAGCATCCCTTAATATTCTTGTTGTGATGTGCACTGAATCTATATTTAAATATTTATTTTCACATTACCGAAACATTAAATCGAAAGATTTAATGTTTCGGTAATGAAAAATCAAAATAGAGCTGACAAATCTGATTGCTATAAAAAAGTTAAATATATTTTTTTAGGAAATATTGTATTAGTGCCGAATGATTTCTTAAAAGACAAGCCTACCAACCAACAGGATGGTCTCAAAGTGCAGTACAGGATGTCTTTTTGTACCACGTTTTGCTAATTATTAAAATCTGTCCAAGCTGCCAGTCGTTTATAGTAATCAATCAATCAATAAAACTAATGCAGTAGGCAAATACAATAATATATTTTTAAGCTACTAATGTTTTTGTTGATTTAGTATGTTTAATTTATCCTCCTCAGACCTGCGATGAAGTTAAACACTTGATTTTTTAAAACAGGTTTGAAAATTGATGTTTACTGCATTGCAAACTGAAAAAAATTCTTTAATTTTTGATGGAAAGGGGGGGGGACTACGGGGATTGTATCACATGTGATACATCAGGACCGAGATGCTGTAATTGTAATATTTAAGAATTCTAAAATTACTGGTTTAATTAATCGATTTTCAAGTTATATTATGCAATATTATAGTATATCATAATTTATTTTTCATGGAACAATTTGAAAGAATTTCGGGAGCCACTGAGACACATGAACATCTTACAGTGTGAACATATTTAACACATTGCACTTTGAATTTCGGCATCTCCTTCTGTGGGCGCTGTCTCCAGTCATCTCAGGCATGTTTCTTACATGCTTATTTCGTGCTCAATCATGTGGCATAGATGTAGGAATAATCCTACGTTTTGGAAGTGGTTCGTTATCATCTGAGGAACACCTTACAGTCTGAACACAGTCATCTCAGGCATGTGCCTTACATGCTTATTTTGTGCTCAATCATATGGCATAGATGTAGGAATAAACCTACGTTTTGGAAGTGGTTCGTTATCATCTGAGGAACACCTTACAGTCTGAACACAGTCATCTCGGGCATGTGCCTTACATGCTTATTTCGTGCTCAATCATGTGGCATAGATGCAGGAATAATCCTACGTTGAGGAAGTGGTTCGTTATCATCTGAAGAACACCTTAAAGTCTGAACACAGTCATCTCAGGCACGTGCCTTACATGCTTATTTCGTGCTCAATCATGTGGCATAGATGTAGGAATAATACTACGTTGAGGAAGTGGTTCGTTATCATCTGAGGAACACCTTACAGTCTGAGCACAGTCATCTCAGGCATGTGCCTTACATGCTTATTTTGTGCTCAATCATGTGGCATAGATGTAGGAATAATCCTACGTTTTGGAAGTGGTTCGTTATCATCTGAGGAACACGTTACAGTTTGAACACAGTTATCTCAGGCATGTGTCTTACATGCTTATTTCGTGCTCAATCATGTGGCATAGATGTAGGAATAATCCTACGTTTAGGAAGTCGTTCGTTATCATCTGACGAACACCTTATAGTCTGAACACAGTCATCTCGGGCATGTGTCTTACATGCTTATTTTGTGCTCAATCATGTGGCATAGATGTAGGAATAATTCTACGTTTTGGAAGTGGTTCGTTATCATCTGAGGAACACGTTACAGTTTGAACACAGTTATCTCAGGCATGTGTCTTACATGCTTATTTCGTGCTCAATCATGTGGCATAGATGTAGGAATAATCCTACGTTTAGGAAGTCGTTCGTTATCATCTGACGAACACCTTATAGTCTGAACACAGTCATCTCGGGCATGTGTCTTACATGCTTATTTTGTGCTCAATCATGTGGCATAGATGTAGAAAGAATCCTACGTTTAGGAAGTGGTTTGTTATCATCTGAGGAACACCTTACAGTCTGAACACAGTCATCTCGGGCATGTGTCTTACATGCTTATTTTGTGCTCAATCATGTTGCATAGATGTAGGAATAATCCTACGTTTTGGAAGTGGTTCGTTATCATATGAGGAACACCTTACTGTCTGAACACAGTCATCTCGGGCATGTGTCTTACATGCTTATTTTGTGCTCAATCATCTGGCATAGATGTAGGAATAATCCTACGTTGAGGAAGTGGTCCGTTATCATCTGAGGAACACCTTCCAGTCTGAACACAGTCATCCCAGCAATGTGCCTTACATGCTTATTTCCTGCTCAATCATGTGGCATAGATGTAGGAATAAACCTACGTTTTGGAAGTGGTTCGTTATCATCTGAGGAACACCTTACAGTCTGAACACAGTCATCTCGAGCATGTGCCTTACATGCTTATTTCGTGCTCAATCATGTGGCATAGATGCAGGAATAATCCTACGTTGAGGAAGTGGTTCGTTATCATCTGAAGAACACCTTAAAGTCTGAACACAGTCATCTCAGGCACGTGCCTTACATGCTTATTTCGTGCTCAATCGTGTGGCATAGATGTAGGAATAATCCTACGTTGAGGAAGTGGTTCGTTATCATCTGAGGAACACCTTACAGTCTGAGCACAGTCATCTCAGGCATGTGCCTCACATGCTTATTTTGTGCTCAATCATGTGGCATAGATGTAGGAATAATCCTACGTTTTGGAAGTGGTTCGTTATCATCTGAGGAACACGTTATAGTCTGAACACAGTTATCTCAGGCGTGTGCCTTACATGCTTATTTCGTGCTCAATCAGGTGGCACAGATGTAGAAACAATCCTACGTTGAAGAAGTGGTTCGTTATCATCTGAGGAACACCTTACAGTCTGAACACAGTCATCTCAGGCATGTGCCTTACATGCTTATTTCGTGCTCAATCATGTGGCATAGATGTAGGAATAATATTACGTTTTGGAAGTGGTTCGTTATCATCTGAGGAACACGTTACAGTCTGAACACAGTTATCTCAGGCGTGTGCCTTACATGCTTATTTCGTGATCAATCAGGTGGCACAGATGTAGAAATAATCCTACGTTGAGGAAGTGGTTCGTTATCATCTGAGGAACACCTTACAGTCTGAACACAGTCATCTCAGGCATGTGCCTTACATGCTTATTTCGTGCTCAATCATGTGGCATAGATGTAGGAAGAATCCTACGTTTAGGGAAGTGGTTTGTTATGATCTGAGGAACACGTTACAGTTTGAACACAGTTATCTCAGGCATGTGTCTTACATGCTTATTTCGTGCTCAATCATGTGGCATAGATGTAGGAATAATCCTACGTTTAGGAAGTCGTTCGTTATCATCTGACGAACACCTTATAGTCTGAACACAGTCATCTCGGGCATGTGTCTTACATGCTTATTTTGTGCTCAATCATGTGGCATAGATGTAGAAAGAATCCTACGTTTAGGAAGTGGTTTGTTATCATCTGAGGAACACCTTACAGTCTGAACACAGTCATCTCGGGCATGTGTCTTACATGCTTATTTTGTGCTCAATCATGTTGCATAGATGTAGGAACAATCCTACGTTTTGGAAGTGGTTCGTTATCATCTGACGAACACCTTATAGTCTGAACACAGTCATCTCGGGCATGTGTCTTACATGCTTATTTTGTGCTCAATCATGTGGCATAGATGTAGAAAGAATCCTACGTTTAGGAAGTGGTTTGTTATCATCTGAGGAACACCTTACAGTCTGAACACAGTCATCTCGGGCATGTGTCTTACATGCTTATTTTGTGCTCAATCATGTTGCATAGATGTAGGAATAATCCTACGTTTAGGAAGTCGTTCGTTATCATCTGACGAACACCTTATAGTCTGAACACAGTCATCTCGGGCATGTGTCTTACATGCTTACTTTGTGCTCAATCATGTGGCATAGATGTAGAAAGAATCCTACGTTTAGGAAGTGGTTTGTTATCATCTGACGAACACCTTATAGTCTGAACACAGTCATCTCGGGCATGTGTCTTACATGCTTATTTTGTGCTCAATCATGTGGCATAGATGTAGGAACAATCCTACGTTTTGGAAGTGGTTCGTTATCATATGAGGAACACCTTACTGTCTGAACACAGTCATCTCAGGCATGTGTCTTACATGCTTATTTTGTGCTCAATCATGTGTCATAGATGTAGGAATAATTCTACGTTTTGGAAGTGGTTCGTTATCATCTGAGGAACACCTTACAGTCTGAACACAGTCATCTCAGGCATGTGCCTTACATGCTTATTTCGTGCTCAATCATGTGGCATAGATGTAGGAATATTCCTACGTTTAGGAAGTCGTTCGTTATCATCTGAGGATCACCTTACAGTCTGAGCATAGTCATCTCAGGCATGTGTTTTACACGCTTATTTCGTGCTCAATCATGTGGCATAGATGTAGGAATAATCCTACGTTGAGGAAGTGGTGCGTTATCATCTGAGGAACACTTTACAGTCTGAACACAGTCATCTCAGGCATGTGCTTTACATGCGTATTTCGTGCTCAATCATGTGGCATAGATGTAGGAATAATCCTACGTTGAGGAAGTGGTTCGTTATCATCTGAGGAACACGTTACAGTCTAAACACAGTTATCTCAGGCATGTGCCTTGCATGCTTATTTCGTGCTCAATCATGTGGCATAGATGTAGGAATAATCCTACGTTTAGGAAGTCGTTCTTTATCATCTGAGGAACACCTTACAGTCTGAACACAGTCATCTCAGGCATGTGTCTTACATGCTTATTTCGTGCTCAATCATGTTTCATAGATTTAGGAATAATCCTACGTTTAGGAAGTGGTTTGTCATCATCTGAGGATTCGTCAGAAGAAATGAATAATATTATTATAAGTGAAAATTTCAAGTAATGATTTTAAAACAAGTAACGTGAGTTAACATAATTACTTGAAATTTTCTCTTAAATTATATTAATTCAATATTACATGGATTTTAGGAAATAGTTAGTAAATACAAGTGTAAACACCCGCAAAAAATATCTCATAGTTTTTTTCCCACAGGATTGGAAACCATTGTATCACCAGTGATACAAAAATGTTTAAGAAGTTACTACTATCTAATACATTGACGAAATTAAATTTATTTACTTTAAATGACTAACTTACCAAAATGGAATGTATATACTTAAATAGATATAAACTTTTTTAATTAAGTAGTTATAAAACACTTATCAGAACTGTGAAGGCATCGTGTTTTTTTTAAAAAGACGCCGCTACAAGTCACGAAACTTGACTTATGCTGTCATTTATTGACGATAAGAGAAAATTTAGCAAAGTATTTTACGTAGTTTCACATGTGATACAACCGGCTCTGGAAGATTTTCTGCCTTTGGGCATCTTTTAAAAATTGTGAAACCGTTGTATCACATGTAATACACGAGAACCGAGGAGGTTATACAGAATGATGCAAACTCTGAAATTTTAAATTTGTCGTAAGTGCTTTAAATTTCATAACCGGATGATTTAAATTCAAGACTTAAAGTGAATACAACCTATTCGCCATCATTTAAAGCGAATCTAATGTATTCGATCGAGAAAAACAAGTTTAAAATTTTTAAAATGACTGCTTATTTTTAGTTGTACAAGCCTAGTTACTGGCTCTATGTGGGCGCTGCGCGTACATAGAGCAAACGGTTGTCTCCCATTTCCGTACGTGCTATTTTCGTACAAAAAGAATTTTGTCCCATTTCCGTACATAGCAGATCGGTTAGTGCCGTTTCCGTACAGTTTCACCGTGCCTGGTATCAGGCGTGGGAATGATAAATGAGAAAGTAAATGCTGATCCCCTGTCCGAATTACGTCGACGTCACAGAGATCACCATTAATCGATTTCGTCAATCAATAAGCGCTCATTGTAATTACAAGCGGAAGCAGCAATAAAAACTGAAGCGCAAATGGGCTGTCCATTTATGCCATCTTACGATCTTCAGCATTCGTCGCAGATGTTTAATTTCAGAACGGCGCGAAAAAAAAAAATGCTTTTCTATTTAATAATTCGTTCAAAGCTGCCGTCAAAAATTTCGGGCTATTTCTTTAACCAGTTTCGTATGAAATTTCCTCAAAGAATTTTGTAAAATCTTTTTTTACAGCCATGAACCCTCTTGCAGTGGGGAGGGGTTGTGGGGATTATCAGTTCGCCCCTGATCCTCTGTCTTCCTTCACGCATATCACCCTGCTAACGAATCATCACCTCTGTGTACGTAAATGGCACTAGATAATCTGAATGTGTACGGAAATGGGACAGAAATGCATTTGTACGGAAGTGGCACGTACGAAAATGGGACGACACGAGTGCAAACACCTCATGTTAACCGGTTGACTCACTGCTTCCAGGGGAAAAGAAGTTTCCTAGGAACAATTATCGTTTCCTACGGGCGAGCTCGTACCAGTGGCGTACCGGAAAAACTTGAGGCTCCCCCGCAAAAAATGTTTTCGAGGCCCCTTTATAAAAATACATTAGCTTTCAGTTACTCAAAATTTTAACTTCTATATTATTAACTAGGCTTTACGGATGTTTTAATAAATCAAATTCTTTGGAACCTACGAGTATTTTTCGTAAAATCAAAAACATTTCACTTTATTGCGAGAAGCACAAATGTATACGTTATAATTAAAATGATTATCCTGGTTACCGATGCAAATTACTACGAAATACTTACGTTAAAGTTAATCATATCATGCAAAATTTAGTATTTTAAAGAACTAAGGCCTGCTTTTTGAAATGTTTCACGATTGCGCACACAAAACATGCAGCTGCCGTGTGACAGTGTCTAATGTCCTTTTCGATTTCTACGAAATTTCACAACATAAGTAAGCGAATAACCAAGTAACGATTAAGGACTGTAGCATAAAAAATGTAAAACTACTTAAATTATTTACTCTGAAAACAAAAACCCCAATTAACATAATGCCACAATGTTTTGCACACAGTAAAAAATATCTGTTAAAAAACAAGAAAGATGAAACCGAATTTTCGGGTGTAATAAGCACGTCTTTTGAATCCGTTCTGACGCAAATTAAATTTATCAAGGCTATTCAAAGTCAATGGAACCGGTATGGAAAACAATAGATCTGACGAAAGAAAGAAGATTTTCAATTGGGTTTTTAATTCCTCAGATATTGCTGTAAACGGAATCGTGAGCTTACGAACTCTTAGAAACAAAGATATCGACAAAAATTAGATGTGACTTTACGTTCCCTGGTGGGAAAACCATGGATTATTTTAGGAAGAAAGTATTCACAAAAGGTTTATCCATATAAGCGGTATCGGTCCAAGAAAAAAAATGTCGAGTTTTCAGGAGCCCAGATTTTGCAACAAATGCTTCAGAAGCAGAAATTAACACTTATGACCCCTGGTGGCTAAACCATTCTTTACCAAACATTAGAAATTATGTGAAAAATATTTTCCATCAGGTCTTGTATGCGATACAGGAAGAATTTTTCAAAGCATAGCTTTAGGAGCAGAAATAACGCAGAAAACGCAATTTACCATTGTGCCCCCTAGCGGAAAGTCTATGATATACTTGAAAATTTTGAATTTATAGGAAAAACATTTCGCATCGGATACACTATCCAACAAAGAAGGAATTTTTCAAATCGTACTTTTAGAAGTAGAGATATTGACAAAAATAAGATATCTACGCCCCCTGGCGTAGAAACCATGCATTTTTTCAAGAAGAAAATTTTCCTACAAGGTTTGTTGACATGAGTAGTATCGGTCAACAAACGACTTTTTTCAATCGAGATTTCAGAAGCTCATATTTTGCTGCAAATACAACAGAAGCGAAAATTAAGACTTACGCCACCTGGTGGCCAAACCATTTCTTACAAAAATTAGAAATTATGTGCAAAAGATTTCCCATCATGAGCTGTATGCGGTGCAGAAAGAATTTTTCAAATCGGAGATTTGGAAGCAGAGATACAGGGGGAAACGCAATTTACATTTACGCCTCCAAGCGGAAAGTCTATGAATTACTTGAAATTTTTGAAATTATATGAACCACATGTCAGACTAGAAACACTATCCAACAAAGAAGGAATTTTTCAAATCGGATTCCTAGAAGTCGAAATATTGACAAAAATAAGATGTACATCTACGCCCCCTGGCGGAGAAACTGTGCAAAAAGTTTAAGAAGAAAATATTCCGAAAAGGTTTATCGATGTGAGTGGCATCAGTCCACGAAAGATTTTTTTCAATCGATATTTTAGAAACTCCGATTTTATGGCAAATACATCAGAAGCAAAAATTAACACTTACGCCCCCTGGTGGCCAAAGTATTCTTTACCAAATATTTGAAATTATATGCAAAAGATTTTCCATCGGAAGATGTATCCGCTGAAGAAAAAAGTTTTCAAATCGGAGATTTAGAAGCAGAGATATAGGGGGAAACGCAATTTGCCGCTACGTCCCCTAGCGGAAAGTCTATGAATTACTTGAGAATTTTGAAATTATATGAAAAACATGTCACACGGAAAACACTATCCAACAGAGAAGGAATTCTTCAAATCGGACTCCTAGAAGTCGAAATATTGACAAAAATAAGATGTACATCTACGCCGCCTGGCGGAGAAACTGTGCAATATTTTAAGAAGAAAATATTCCGAAAAGGTTTATCGATGTGAGTGGCATCAGTCCACGAAAGAATTTTTTCAATCGATATTTTAGAAGCTCCGATTTTATGGCAAATACATCAGAAGCAAAAATTTAAACTTACGCCCCCTAGTGGCCAAAGTATTCTTTACCAAAAATTTGAAATTATATGCAAAAGATTTTCCATCGGAAGATGTATCCGTTGAAGAAAAAGTTTTCAAATCGGAGATTTAGAAGCAGAGATATAGGGAAAACGTAATTTACTTTTACGCCCCTAGCGGAAAATCTATGCGTAATTTGAAAAAGTAACTATATCTAAAATACTCTTCGACATAAATGGAATCGAAAGATAAAAAAAAAATAATTCAATCGGATGTTTAGAAGCAAATATGTGGAATAAAACATATTTTTGAATTCGACATCATCTGCATTTACGCCTTCTACCGGCGAAATTGTACATCGTAAAAAAAAACGAAATAAAGGATCATTATTTGCATATTTCAAACTTCCGAATGCAAAAAGAATTTTTCAAATCGGACTAGTAGTTGCAGAGATATCGTGGGTACAGCCGGATGGACTAACGGACGGGCTGACGGACAAACCGATAACAAGAAGCACGCGAGACAAAAATAGGTCCTGGGCTTCACTTTCTGCAAAATTTATTATGTTGAATACAATACACTGGATGGACAGAAATAATAGGATAGTAACGGGTAGCAAGGGCTGTGAACTTGAGGCTCAGTAACGGGTAGGCTAACCTTTGAACCTTATAAGGGAAGTCACACGACGAGGCATTGTGTCCACTAGCTCCCGAGACCATTCTACGGATATCTCCACTTCTGCTTGCTGCACCGCTGTCCATAATTCCGTCGCATTCCTGGGTTTAGGATTCCAAACTCGAACGGATCTCATCTCAAAGATTTTTCACCGACTTTATATCCGGTAAACAAGGAGGTCATTCAAATGTGGAAACTTCTGCAGAATGCACTTCTCGCCATGTTCTAGTCACCATGGCTCTGGGGCAAGGCACAATGTCCTGCTGGAAAGGTCTATTTTCCTGTGGGGGTGCATGATGACCATGAACGGACGCAGATGGTCTAAAAGGTTGGGCACGTAACGTGCACCGTTCAAAGATGAATCTAGGCGTACGAGAGGTCCCCACATGTGCCCTATAACCACGTTCCAGACTATAACCGGGACTGAAAAGTTCCTTGTTAACATGTCGTGTCCACTGTTTCGTGCAGTTTCTTCCAGATCCGCACCTTTTAGTCTGTGCGAAATAATTGGAAACGGGACTCATCGAATCGGGAGATTCGTCTACAATCATCCGAGGTTCAGTCCCGATATTAATTTCGACCAATTGAGGCGTACAGTCCGGTGATGTGGCGTCAGCAATTTAATTCTGGTAGGTCGGCAGTTCCCATAACTTATTACGACAATGCTTTTCATAATTCGACAGGTCAACCTGATACAGTTTAATCATTAATCGGTATTTAATCGTGTGCTTTAAAAGTCAGTTAGCTCCTATTCCACACTAGGTGGCATTTTGTAATTACGTCATATGCAACATTATATATATGTTTTGGGCTAGCCCATCTTTCTCTTTTTTAGTGTATCTGATGATGGATCCCTATATGCGGGTGTCCGAAAGGTCTTATGATTTTAACCTTTCACTTTTGTGTTTTAATTAAACCTATTTGGGTGTTTCAGTATGGACCCCGGAGTATACCGTGCACAGACGGAAGTTTTTCATTACTGTACAAGTTCTGCACGTAGTTCTTTATTATTACCTATTACGCCTAATGACCGCCTGATGGTCTTAGTGGAGACGTTTCTGGCACCTTCCTCGTTGAAGTCGGCGGTGATTTATGCCACCGTCGATCTTTGATTGGCTGCAACTGTAAGAAACAGACCTCGACGGCCACGTTCATCTACCACCTTTCCCTGTCCATAGCGCTATCTGTCCACGCTGAGATGTTTTTCATGAAATGGACTATTCCCTATACACTCCTGATACTCTCGAACCGGGATACTGCAATTCCTGTACCACTTCTACGATAGGGTGATCAATGCGTCGCGCACCAATCACCATTCGTCTTTCAAACTCTGCTAACTCACGAAGTTTATCCATGATGATATCGAACTACCGTCTAGATGTGAATGCAATAATGTTCTCCTTCCTACAGGGGTTGGACAAAATAATGAGAACATCACGCTCAGAGACGTGACTTCGCAATATGCAAAGGTATCCACTACTTTTTGGTTGTAATAGCTTTATCTAGAACCTCAAGCTCCTGTTTAAGTGCGTTTAAAGTGACTTGTGGCGAAATTCCTTTCAGGGTGACGACGAAATGAGCGACCTAACGGAATTCGAAAGAGGGCTAATTGATGGTGGCCAGCTTGTTGGTGCCTCCGTGACGACAGTCGCCAGAGTAATGGGGGTATCGAGAGCTACTGTGTCTAGCGTCATGACAGCATACCGTGTTCGTAGCAAAACCTAGTTTGTGAAACACAAGACAGGCCGGAAAACGACCCTGACTGATAGAAACAGGAGAGCATTAAAGACGATTGTTACCCGTGGTAAGAAGACCATGGAGCCGACAAATTAGCGCGGAGCTCAATCTGCATCTCCAAACCCCAGTATCAACAAAAACAGTGCACGGGGAACTGCATAAACAAGATATTCATGGCAGAGCTGCTATTGCAAAACCTCTGGTGACCCGGGTGAATGCACAGTGGTGACGGCAGTGGTGCCATGAGCATACAACGTGGATTGCCGATGCATGGAAGTGTGTAATGTGGTCGGATGAATCCACATCCACACTATTCCCCACTGCAGGACGTGTTTACGTGTGGAAAACACCGTTCGAAGCGTACAAACCAGAGGGTCTGCTCCCAATAGTGCAGCATGGTGGTGGTTCTGTCATGCTCTGGGAGGTTATATCGTGGTTTTCAGCAGGTCCCCTGGTCATCTTGAAAGGACGAATGACTGGCAGGATGTATGAAACCATTCCGGCCGACGAAGTCCATCCAATGGTTCAGGCATTTGCAGAGGATGCCACCTATTAAGATGATAACAGCCCAATTCACAGAGCTCAGAATGTCCAATCATGGTTTGAGGAACATGAGGACGAACTTTCACTCCTGCCTTGGCCTCCCCAATCATCAGACTTAAACATCATCGAGCCACTGTGGTCTGTGTTGGAAAACAGAGTAAGATCCCGTTATCCTCCTCTTGCATCTCTCAAGGATCTGGAGCAGTTTCTGCATGAAGAATGGTGTAGCATCCCATTAACTGCCATCCAGGATTTGTATGCGTCCAGTCCAAGGAGGATTCAGGAGGTTTTGAATGCCAAAGGTGGTCACACACCCCACTTGGCACGTAAAACCATCCTAGGTGTTCATATTGTTCTGTCTAAAACCTGTATATACTTGCCCATCGGTAGGTTCGTCCACTAGTGAGAGAAGTGACAGCTTCGCTTTGCCCAGGAATCAAGTATCCCATGACGTCTTCCTCGCTATCAGAACTATTTTCATTATAGTCTGTAATGTTTCATGATTATTGCCTACAGAGTGCGAACCCTAAGTCTTCAATTTCTCGATTGATGCGTAGCGTATTTTCGTCTTACTTGTTCTTAACATGCTGGTTTAGCATGCCGTCAAAAAGTTGATTAAAATTTTGAAATTCCGCATCGACATCATGCAATAGCTCCTCAACTGCTTGTTAAGATTGTCACGTAGCACAGAAAACAGCGTTTGCGTCTCTAGCGAACCCGCTGACGTTGCCTGCTTTTCCGTCACTGTACTGTACAACTGAGAGCATACAGGTCTCATAACTCATGTAATGTCACAATTAGCGTGTTATTTCGTTTATATCTTTCGGGCGGCATGCGAATTAGGCAAACTTGCATTTTATAGAATTGTCCTTCGGAAAACTGGCCTGCCAAATGCAATGTTTTTCTATCAAAATGTTTGTCAAGTGCTTGTGTCAAAATCTGCAGAAGGTAAAATATACTAATTCTTGATGTGATAAATTCTGCTTTGCTAAGTGACCTGCTTCCGTTCTGTGTAGTTACTTTAAGGAGGTGGGAGTGCACCAGGCTAACTGGTTCATTCCAGACTGGAGTAAGATTGTTAAGTGACTTCATCGATGGCGCCAAACTTAAATTTTTCCAGACTGGTGTCTTCAAATAATGCATTAATGCAACCCAGAGGGCGAATCTGCCGAGTTAAGTGCTTTAATCGCCATCTGTGAATAATTGAATAAATTAAGAACATTACAAAGAACAGGAACTTCTAGCAATGATACTAAGAAATCTGTTTTATGTACAGACGACTGTAGTTGTATGTGGCAAATGTGTAGAAATATCTCTCAAACAAATGATGACAAACCGCCAAAAGCTATCCATTGTTTGCTTTAAAAAAATACGCACGCGCATAAATCCATTCCGAATGTGGTCTATCCGAAGTTAGACTTACTATGTAATAATTTCTGAAATGAAGTTCATTTAAAGAGATTTAAATAAAAAGCGCTTAAATTATATAAATTTAAATAAAAGCGTTTTAATAATATAAATTTCATGTGGGTTCTGTGTGTCCGTAATTCTGACAGCAAGTTGGAGTTCAGAACGTGAATGCGAAGAAATACTGAAGAATTAAACAAGTAAAGTATTTTCAGTAATCTCCTTTACAAACTTTGAGAAGCCAAGTTCAAAATCAACTCTGCTAAATTAACTTCTAAAATGAGATTTTTGTTCAAGACGGAATCGAGGCAAAGTACGGTATGAAGTTTTAGTTTAAATTTAAAGTTTTTGCTGCAAGTATATGGTCTCTGCTGTAGTTCGTAACGAATTTCTTGCATACATATACAGGGGATTCAGCTAAGCGTGTAAAAACTTCTGGGAGGAGTATTCTGCACAATGATAAATCAGAATCACATAGCAATGCAGGGTCGGAAACGCCATCTTTATGTGCTAGCGAACAGAGAGGACGAAAGATGAAAGAGCAGCACGTAAGAGAGCAAAACGCTTTTTATTACTCACAAGACATTTTCCAAATGCATTGAGGTTGCAGAAGGTGTTCAAAGTTGCGACCATGAGCTGTCCCACACGCTTGACATCGTCGGCGCATGGAATCACGTACATTTTAGAAAATTCCTGGCGTGTCTCGGACTTCCGAAGCAGCTACAGAGATGCGTGCTACAAGGTCCTCATCACTTTCAACGAGGGTGTCGTACACCAGTCCTTTGATGTAACCCCAGAAGAAGTAATAAAGGCATGTTAAGTCCGGCGATCTTGCAGGCTAATGAACGGGACCACTACGCCTGATCCACTGATGTCCAAATGTTATGTTTAAGTGATGACGAACGTCCTTGCTGAAATGCGCTGGGGCCCCATCCTGCTGGAACCACATTGCACGGCGCAGCGACTGAGGGACCTGTTGTTCGTTCAATAGCTCTGGTAAGACGTGCTCCAGAAATATCCGCTAAATCCTTCCGTTCAGACCAGGAGGCATGAGGTATGAGCCAATTAAGTGGTCCCCGACAATGCCGACCCAAACATTAACAGCAGAATTGTTTGTGCTGCACATGGTCGTACAGCATGGAGGTTCTCCACCACCCATACATGCGCGTTATGTGCATTGAAGCAACCTTCCCGTGTAACGCACGATTCGTCTGTGAACAGCACAGAAGCAGGAAATTGAAGTTCTGCCGCACTCTTCTGCAGGTACCATTGCGCAAATGCAATACGCTGAGGGTAATCCTCAGGGCTTAGTGTCTGAACGTGCTGCACATGATATGGAGGGAATTGGTCTCCGTGCAGAACCCTCCGTACGGTGGATTAGGACAGACCGAGCCGATGGGCAATTGCTAGTGTGCTGGCACTTGGAGTGTCTGCTGCATGACTTAACACATTCTCTTCGATGGCAGGAGTGCGTATCCATCATTCCCGACACCTGGAAGGCCCCTGGAAAGAACCAGTGTCGCGTAACCTCTGATGCAGCCGTGCAAACACTTGGTGGTTTGGCACTCGTCTCATCGGGTACCGTTCCTGGTGCAGTCACACGGCGGCTCTACCGTTGCAGTCCGCTGCATCGTATGCGAGGTGCATATCAGCCATTTACGCGTCCGTGAACTCAGCTATCCTACTACCTCTGTGGGCGGTTTACAACATGACAGTATTCTGAAAGAACGTATGAGCAGTCCCGCGGCCGAACAACGCCATCTACCGCATGAAGATGGCGTTTCCTACCCTGCATTGCTATGTGATTCCGATTTGTCTTTGCGCAACGTACCCCTACCAGAAGTTTGTACACGCTTAGCTGAATCACCCTGTATATACAGAACATATATATATATATATATATATATATATATATATATATTCGTGTATATTACACTGAAGAGCAATTGAATTAGAGACAGCTGGCGTTATGCAGATGTGGCGCTGTGGGCGGCCCTGTAAACGAAAACGATCCGACAACATAAGGAGTGATGCGACGGGAATCAGTAAGAGTCGGACGCAATATGGGTTAGACGAAGGATCTAAGCGCATTTGATCGGCAAATAGTCGGGTCCCGACGAATGGGTCACTCCATCTCGGAAGTCGTGCAGGCACTGGGATTTTCACGAGCCACTGTGTCACGGGTGCACCGTGAGCACGTCGAATCCGGTAAAACCGTGGACAACAGCGTGTGGATGAGCGGGGTCATCGTCAGCCAGCTCGCTGTTATCAACTGCCGTGGACAACAGCGTGTGGATGAGCGGGGTCATCGTCAGCTAGCTCGCATTGTAACAGCGGATAGACGGGCCACAGTGCAGGAAATCACTCTGCATTTTAACGCTGGTGCACAAAAACGTGTAAGCAGCCACACCATCCAGAACCATCTCCTCGCTATATGGTACAGAAATGAAGATGAAGACAGGACCGAAGTTTCGTTGCACTCGAGCAATTGATTTTGTTTCCGCGTACCACCACACAACCTGTGGCCGCTAGCTCGGAGTCGCCATTTTGGAAAATGATTGATTGCAGCGCCAATGCGGCTCTGCTGCGCACTACAACTTTCCCCCGTAAACTTTGCGAGTCTCAGCTTCCGTTTCACCCAGAATCACATTTCTAAAACCTGAAACGGAAAAATAATAGAGTTTCAAAATGTTGGAGTCTTATGGTGGTGGACATCGTGTAATTCGTTATAACAACTCAGGGTAACATTCGTTTAACAAATCTGCGTAACAACTCTGCGTACTTGTAACACACGTTTCTAATAAGAATTCTGCTATCATGCCCCTCTTTCTAGCAAGCCTATAGTATACATTCAATGTTTACTTTGTATCGTGCTCACTGTCAGTGATGCCAAACTGAAAAAGCTTTTCGTCAAAGTAATGTATCTTTCAGTAACAAAACGTTGATCGAGAAGAAACCAAATTTACGTAAGAGCACAGAAACTTAAAAGGAAGCTTAAATTAGAGGTATGTATGTCACAATGGTTTTTCTTGCTAATTACTTTTCTGTATTAGCCTGATATGTATATAACGCGATGTATCTTTTTTAAACGTGACACGGAGGGGTGGTAAATGTCTGGCTGGCTCATTTGGCAGCGCTGTTTATTTGGGTGCAAACAGTCACGGGCTCGAAACTCATTGTGGGTAAGGGAAGGGTAAGACAGCACAACAGCGGGTTGGAGACAGAAGTTTCCTCAGGACGGAGTAATTCAAAATCGAAGTGTTTTCGAAAAATTCTGGGTAAAAAAGAGAGATAAAAAACTGAAACATTTCTGTGAAAAAAAGAAAGAACAGAATTAGTGACAACGAAAACATCTTTCGAAATACTGAATGTTTCCGTTTTTAGAAACGGAAATTCTTCTAAATGGAAATTTCATTAAAACTCGAAGACCTACCGACAACTTTGCTGCACGTTATTTTCAAGAATTTTCTTTGAATTCATACCACACTTATTTTTGCAGTCTGTGGAAGATATATGGTGGTTGCGGTATCTAAAGAGCACGAGATGCATGTTTTGCAGACGTTCTTGTTCTGTTGTAGAATGCTTCTCTGATTAACTCAAGTTGCGAGTCAGATGCTCTAGAGACTAGGCCTACCTGGTTCAGATTTCTTCAAAACATCCCCTGTGAGCATACACCCCTCACTCCGACTTTTTATTTCACACGTTGACAGTACAGTAAGAACGTGGCGAAATTTTGCTGAACCTGTGTTACATACAATTGGGAAACGAATTAACCCGAAGAAATAATTCTTCATAAATACATGGTAGGCATTGTAATGCTATTATTGGCATATTTTCACTGTATTCCATGTAACCACTTCCTTCAGAAAACTTCAAAATGTCCATCAGATATCAGTTTTCTCGGATATATGCGTTCAGTTGCTTGGAATTTCCTTGTCCTGACTAGCATACTCTACCGAAAATCGGGAGGTGACAATGGAAATTTTGAAGTTTTCTGAAGGAAGTGGTTGCATGGAATGCACTGAAAATATGCCAATAATAGCATTACAAATGAACCTGTGTTGTATGTGTGGTCAGAACGAACCATTTCACTCAGCATTGACGTGAACTGCAGATATGAAAAGTGCATACCTAGTTCATTTTAGGACTCTTTTTTTTTTTTTTTTTTTTGTTGGGGGTTTAACGACCACCGGGAGCAACTCCCCCGGTAACACATTACATCGATTCTACGTCGAATTTTTGATAGATTTTTGGTCGATATGAAACGTCGAATAGACAATAGATATCCATGTCCACTTTTGTTACGTCTTTTCGACGTCGAATTTTAAACCTATTAAGTCGATATCAAGTCAACAGTAGACGAAGATTCGACCTTTCGAGAGAAACATATACATCGTTGCTACGTAGTGTATACGTAGATTCAACGTTGATATTATGTAGTTTAGTCATCGATTCTAGTACTGTTGTAATGTCGAATCTCACAATTTAGACGTTGAAACATGAAATTCTAAATTTTTAATCGTGACATAAAACGTAGAATGTATTCATATTTGTAGTACGATTCTACGACGCTGTCTACGATTAAAATATATATATATATATATATATTTTTATTGTTTCAACATCCAAGTCTTTTCGGAAGCATTCGAAAAGACATAATTCTAAAAAAATTCACAGAATTTTTGGTGATCTGTGAGAATCGTGCTAGGCCTATCCCTAATTGGTATATGCGTGCGTACAAATTATATATCTTAAAAAGTAATTCTACTTAAAGGAACGAGACTCAACTTCTTATAAACATATTTAAGCAAAGAAAACAACTTTTAACTTACCGGCGAAAAGTGTGACAGGTAAATAAGAAACTCGTCTTAAAACAAAAATGATACAACCCACCAACACCGCAGCATCCAAAAAGTTTGTTTGGCGTAATGGCTGCAAAAGCGCATGCGCGCGATGTTTACAGATCGCATAAAAAACATGGATTATTCGACCTAATGGAACTAAAGATACAAACTGCGTAAAACCGTCTACATGTACAGTATACTGAAATATGCATCGACATAATATCGACCTGGCAATCAAAAATCGATGTCGATTCGACATTGCAGTGATACTGGGGTCAATGGGCTATAAACAGTCGCATGTCTTTAATTTAGGGGCCACTGGTTCCAGGGAAGGGAGAGACCCAGGCCCGTAAGACGAAAACAACATCCATACCTCGCCGGGATTCGAACCCAGACCGATCTCGGACGATTCATCAGAAGCCATCGCTCAGACCACTGCGCCACCGGGACGGCCTTTTAGGATTCTATCACGATTTCTTAAATGTTTATCTTTTATTTATTCATATTTATCTAGTTTCGGGATTTAACGAGCACCGTGAGTAAATCTAGGGGCTAAAAGCAGTTATTCCTCCCTAATTAAGGGCCACTGATTCCGGGGAAGTAACAGAGCCAGTGCCGTAAGACTAACACGCTATCAATGACTCATCCGAGAGTCGAACCCTGGCCTACTCGGACGAACAGACGCCACCACGGCGGCTTATTCATTTTGCATTGTGGTGTTTTCGTTCTCAAAATTATAGTAGTTCTTAACATATTTTTTCTCGTTTGGGCGCGATTCGTAGCTGCATGTACAACCAAGGCTGTTTCGAAAGTAGGAGGCCATGACATCAGAGAGACGAGTTCCTTCCTTTAGTGACGTTATGCGAAAACCAAAGCTTCCGATTGGTTTCCAACGCTGTCATGTGTGACAGGAAACACGACAACGACGCACTATGTAACCTGAGAGTGACGTCACAAAAGAAGGGAACACATCTCTCTATTGTCCTGGCTTACTTCCGTGCAGAAGGCCTTGGTAGAATGCCGGGCTGTTTTGCCTCTCGAATATATACACTCATGAGCCATTACATTATGACCACCTACCTGATAAGCTGTAGGACCCCCTTTAGCCTGCAAAACAGCAGCCACTTGGCAAGGCATCGATTCGATCAGGAGGCGGTAGGTATCCTGCGGCATCTAATACTATAATGTCAGCAGCAAGTCCTCCAGTTCCCGTACATTTCGGGGTGGTGGTGATTATAGCGCGAACCCGCTTTTCCAAGTCGAACCACAAATGTTCGATTGGGTTCATGTCAGGTGAATTTAGAGGCCAGGGCATTAACAGAAAGTCACCAGCATGTTCCTCGAACCACCCCTTGACGATTCTTGCAGTGGGGCATGGCTCATTATCCTGTTGGTAATGGCCATCACCAGCGGGGAACACAGTTGCCATGAATGGGGTGAGCTTGGTCCGCAACAATGTTCAGATGCCTGACAGCTGTCAGGGATTGTGCTATTGGGATAATGTGGCGTAAAGTGTCCCAGAAAAAAATCGCCCACCGCACAACACCGCCGCCGCCGGCCTGTTTCCGCCCGACAGTGCATCCAGGTGTCATAGCCTCCGTTGGCAATCGGCGTATCCGCGCTCGGCCGTATACGTGACGAGTCGTCAGAGCAGGCCACTTTCTTCCAATCATCTACGGTTCAATCCCGATGATCTTGCCTATTTCATGCATTGTTGGCGATGACGTAGAGTGAGCATGGGGACCCGGCTGGGTCTTCGGCGACGCAGGCCCATGCGCAGAAGGCTGCAATGAACTGTGGGATGTGACTTATTGCCCTGATCACCACTGTTGTAGCTGCGGGTGATTCGTCGCACTGTGGCCCTGAGGTCGCTGTGAACAATGTGCTACAGTCTCCACCCCCTCTGGCATCAATGAGCTGCAGACTGCACACGGATGGACGACGGTTCGTCGTTTGGCCATCTGTGCACCACTTTTGATACGTACTTACCACCACAGCGGCACGTGACCAACCCACAAGCCCCGCCGTTTCCGAGATCGTAGTTCCGAGGCGCCGAATCATCACAATTTGTCCTTTGACAAACCGATAAATCGGCAGCTTTTCCCATTCTAACTCCGAACACTCTATTAACCGAAAGCCGGTCCTCGAGTTCTATATATGTACTGCTCTGTGAACTTCACCTGCGCCACCGTTCGGTACCCAGGAGCGCTTATCTCTCTAGGTTGGGGGTGGTCATAATGGAATGGCTCTTCAGTGTACTAACTTTGCCGAGCTAAGTAAGCAGATGGGATTGCCATTATCAACATTAATCAGTGATGGCCATTACCAACATTCAACATTCATCATGTGATGGCCATTACCAACATTCTTCAGTGTACTAACTGTGCCGAGCTAAGAAAGCAGATGGGATGGCCATTACCAACATTCATCAGTGATGGCCATTTCCAACATTCAACATTCATCATGTGATGGCCATTACCAACATTCATCAGTGTACTAACTTTGCCGAACTGATGCCATTACCAACATTCATAATGTGATGGGCATTACCAACATTCATCACTGTACTAACTTTGCCGAGCTAAGTAAGCAGATGGGATGGCCATTACCAGCATTCATCAGTGATGGCCATTACCAACATTAACATTCATCATGTGATGGCCATTACCAATATTCTATAGTGTACTAACCGTGCCAAGCTAAGTAAGCAGATGGGATGGCCATTACCAACATTCATCAGTGTACTAACTTTGCCAAGCTGATGTCGTTACCAACATTCATCATGTGATGGCCATTACCATCATTCATCAGTGTACTAACTTTGCCGAGCTATGTAAGCGGATGGGATGGCCATTACCAACATTCACAGTGATGGCCATTACCAACATTCAACATTCATCATGTGATGGCCATTACCAACATTCAAAATTCATCATGTGACGGCCATTACCAACATTCAACATTCATCATGTGATGGCCATTACCAACATTCAAAATTCATCATGTGACGGCCATTACCAACATTCATCAGTGTACTTACTTTGCCGAGCTGATGCCATTACCAATATTCATCAGTGTACTAACTTTGCCGAGCTGATGCCATTACCAACACTTATCATGTAATGGCCATTACCAATATTCATCAGTGTACTAACTTTGCCGAGCTAAGTAAGCAGATGGGATGGCCGTACCAACATTCATCAGTGATGGCCATTACCAACATTCATCATGTGATGGCCATTACCAACATTCATCAGTGTACTAACTTTGCCGAGCTAAGTAAGCAGAAAGCCACATCACTTTGCCCAACCGAGACATATGATTTTCAGTTATGTTTAAGAACATGACATATCACGGCATATCACGAAATACATTTACAAATTACTTTCCACTTATTTTTTTTTGTACATATCACACAAATTACATTTCTCATCACCATTTTTCAAGAAACTCGAGATTTGTTTGAACTCCATGACTTTCAATTGCAGTATGTTTAAGAAAACGTGAAATGTGCTGCCTAATAATATTATTTTACAAAACCCCTAAACACAAAATTTGCTCTTGACGGCTGTGATAAGCTTTTGTGTAAAGACGTGCTGAGACATAGAAACATTCAATCGCTTGTACGACACTTTCATTACCAGGTTTCTCTCGGTAACGCAATGCACGATAGCAAGTCCACCAACTTGGGGAGGGGCGGAATATCCGTTACCAATAACTTTAATAAGATGCGATATGCTATCCGCAATATTCGACCTCGTTACAGAACCTCAAAATCAGGTCGGGAAACAGACGAGTGTTGCCATAAAAAAAGTTTAAACAGGGCCTCCGCGGTCACAACTTCCGATGGTGCGCATGATGAATGATTCAGAAAAACTGTTGCATTGAAATTTAATTGTTAATCAGACATCTCTAAATTCAAGTTTTCTCGTGAACCGCTCTTATTACGGAATTTTTTTCATCATATGGATACGGAAAAAGTAAGAACAGAATATATTTTCCAGTTATTTATACAAACGGAATCACCGAACGTTTCCTGAAAACTCAGGTTTTTCTGATAACACCTCTTATAAAACGGTAGTTTTTCGTTTTTAACCGGAGAAAGACAGAAAGAAGTATTTCTGTCAATTTACGTATAAAAAAATCCGTGAAATTTTGGTTTTCCCCGTCAGTTCACGGAGAATGTTGAATCAGGAATATGCTTCGCTAATTCACGAAAAGAATCACCGAACATTGCTTGTGAATTTCAGGATTTTTTCATACAGTTCGGGTCTTGTCAGGGCCGTAGCTAGCAGCGAAGCTAAACTCATTCCCCTTGCTGGGGAAAAAGCAAGCCTCCCTGGAAAATGGACATTACTGTAAATTCTCTGATCGATGGTTTATGAAAACGACCTTTGTCTTTCATTATAAGCATAAATATCTTACTTCATTTATGTTCGCGTATTGCACTTTTGTTTTAAGAAAAGCAAAATTGAGATGGTACTGAGCGAGGGATGGATAACTAAAAGGAAATGACTTCTTGATGTAAATCAGTAAGGACAGTTGTACCAATAAGTCTCTACAACTTGGGCACGAGACTGGTTGGTGTCAAGGTGAAAAGTAAAATTTGAAAGAACATTATTTAAAACACGAGAACGAGAGAGAGAGAGAGAGAGAGAGAGAGAGAGAGAGAGAGAGAGAGAGGAGCGAGAGAGACAGAAAGGGGTGAAGGTAGAGGCATAATTGCACTGAAGACTAAAACACTGTTTATCAATGGGTAAGCGGCTGTGAAGTGCTACGGTCCTGTTAAAAACTTCCTCGTAGTTAATTACCTAAAAGAGCCGTAGGGGAGGTTTTAGTTAAATGTATCCTTCTAGGCTTTGGAAATAGTAGTGGAGGGAAGACTTTGTGGGATTGTGTGTGTGTGTGAGAGAGAGAGAGAGAGAGAGAGAGATGCGGACAGAGAAAGAGAGAGAGAAAGAGAGACAGAGACAGAGAAAGAGAAATGGAGAGAGAGCGTTCAACTTCTTCCTGTTCACTGCTTTCCGTTAAAACGAGTGGTTTTTATTATCCTTTTCCTTGGAGAAAAGTTTTTTTGGGGTAAGAATCTAAGATATCTTTGTTTATGAGTGGGCAGGAGAAGGGGTTTGGCTGTTGTCCGCTGTAAGAAGGGACTACAACCGCTTACCAGCGAAAGAGAATGCGAGATTAAAGACGGAGGAAAAAAGTAGAACCCTAAGAGGAGTACAAATCGTCCAATAACGACATTCCATAGCACTGCGTGGATCCACTGAAAATGACCAGAATATTCAACCAAAACACTAAATAGTTTTTCCAATTTCTTTGGGAGTTATTTTGCCTCAGGCGATAAGGAACCGGTAACTAAACCTCCACCAAGCAAATTCAGAGAATGTGATTTATTTTTCTTTTTATTCTTTGTACTTCTAGAGAGTTCCGTTTTTATTTTATTTTATTGTTTTTACTTTCTTGGCGTGGAGAAATGATTTGCTAGTAAAATAAATTAGCAAAGGGAGAAAAAAAACAAAAAAAAACGGACTTGCATCTGCATTTGTGGAAAAATACACTTTTTAATTGAATAAAGAGCCCCCCCCTCCCCCCGGTTTGGGACCTAGCTACAGTCCTGGGTCTTCTTCTGGTGCATGCACAAATACCTCATACTTCTCGTGTTCCAATATGCTCGTAATCAGATAAATTGCTGTTTACTTACTTTGGCTTCTCTTTGCTTTAAAAAAGCGTTGTTCTGTCTCTTGAATATTTTACCGGAGGAAAATGCGAGTTCTTACTTATTATTGTTGAATTTGTTATTGTACTCAAGGAAGATTTTATTTGATATACGTAGTTAAGAGAAATAACTGCATTGCGCTCTTTTCACCGTGAGTCGTATTTTCGTTTCTTTATTTTTTTGAGTCAATGCATTTTCGATGCGCCGGTTTTGATCCCTGCTAATACGTTTTAGTTTGAGCTAAAAAAACAAGTTAGTAAAATCATGCAATGCATTGATTATGATACGCTTTCCAACATACCAGAAATCATTACTCAAGTTATGAAGATAATGACTGTGGAATAAATCTCGCTCCTGTGCCCAGACCTTTGATCCCATTTCGATGAGATTCAACAGAACTGGTTCAGTATCATGATAAAATAAATGATAAAGTTTTGAAATAACATGATAAAGTTATACGAAATAACATGATAACATGATAAAGTTTTGTCGTAATCGAAGCAATTGACCCCATTTCTCCCATTTTTGATAGGACTCGTCCCCAGGCAGGCCCCTACAACATACTAACATTTCATCCAAATCAAAACATTTTTACGTAAGTTATGACGCATAATGGCGATGGAAGTGATTCCGCTCCTATGTCCTGACCTTTGACCCCATTTCGCCAATTTTCAATAGAGTTTGTCCCCAAGTGGTCCCCTACCACATACTAAAATTTCACCGAAATCGAAACTTTTTACGTTAGTTATGACGCATAAGAGCAGTAGAATGGATCCCGCTCCTATGTCCTGAACTTTGACCCCATTTTGTTCACTTTCCATAGGGTTTCTTCCCAGGTGTTCCCCTACCACATATTAAAATTTCATCGAAATCGAACTATTTTTACTCGAGTCATCGTGCGGACGAACATACGCACACAACGCGTGACGTAATGAGGCAGATGGGAATGGCGACCATCTGCTCGCAAGAGTGTGACGTCATAAAACTTTAATAGGATCCACAGACAACGCGTGACGTAATGGGACAGATAGCGTGACCGGGCGCCAACATCTGAATTGCGAGAGTGTGACGTCATAAGATTTCTAAGCATGGATAACATTAATGGGACGAAGCCATGACACTAAAAATTTGGTAATTCGAGGTGGTTATTTAACCAACTAAACTGATTTTCCTAAAGTCGAGATCAAGCTAAATCGATTTCTAGTACCAGAAAGCGGTAGGTTAACGACTTTCATCAAAATCCTTAGAGCCGTTTTCAAAATAAAATTTACATACATATAAGAATTGCTCCTTTAAGGTGAACGTCAAGTAATTTTGCTTCCTGTACTTCGAATGGAAAAATTTCTGTACACAATTTCTTCCCAATTAATGCGTTCCCAAGGATGAACATTTGAACATCGATTAAAATATCTTCATTTTATAACTTGTAATACTTAATATTTTCTAAAGCATAACCATAATTATGCAAACCAACATTTGTTTTTCTGCTGACGTCATGAAAATTCAGGTCCCGCCATATTTTTCTTGACAATTAATGCGTTCATAAAGATGAAAATTTGAACATCGATTAAAATATCTTCATTTTATAACTTGGAATACTTAATATTTTCTAAAACATAACCATAATTATGCCATCCAACATTTGTTTGTCTACTGACGTCATCAAAGTACAGGTCGCGCCATCCTTTTTCTAGTTTTAACACCGCCAAAGGAGAAGTTATTGATTTTTAATATAATTATTGTTATGTTTTAGAAAATATTAAGTATTCTAAATTATAATATTAAGTTATTTTGACCGATGTTCACATTTTCATCCTTGAGAACACATTAATTGTGAAGGAAATGGGTACAAAAGTTTTTCTATTGGAAGTATAGGAAGCAAAATTACTTGACGTCCACCTTAATAATATGGGATAAGGGCGATGGAATGGATCCCAATCCTATGTCCTGATCTTTGACCCCATTTCGTCCATTTTTAATAGGGTTCGTCCCCAGGTGGTCCCCTACCACATACTAAAATTTCATCAAAATCGAACCATATTTACGCACGTTATGACTCATAAAGGCAATGGAATGCATCCGGCTATTATGTCCTGACCTTTAACCCCACTTCACCCATTTTAAATAGGGTTCGTCCTCAGGCGGTCCCCTACCACATAGTAAAATTTCATTGAAATCGAACCATATTTACGCTAGTTATGACGCATAAGGGCAATGGAATGGATCCCGCTCCTACGTCGTGACCTTTGAACCCATTTGTCCCATTTTAGGGTTCACCCCCAGGTGGTCCCCTACCACATACTAAAATTTCATCGAAATCGAACTATTTTTACGCTAGTTATCGTGCGGACAGACGGACGAACGGAAAAAGCTGGAGGATATACGTTTCTTCAACCTACGGTTGGAAAGCGTAAAAAAAGAGCCAGTTTTTCATTCCGTATCTTCTTAAAACAGCTATCAGAGCTGCTGTAACTTTTGAGTAATGCTTTTTAAAATTACATTGAAAGCACAATTTACTGAACACGCCGCCGTACCTCGACTAGGGGAGAAATTATCGCAAGCAGATAAATATCTCCTGCATAGCATACCCGCGATTGCGGTAATGAGTAAACACGGTAATCTGAGCGAGTTCAGTAGTAGGCAGATAGTCGATGCGAGGAGGAGAGGAAGATGGGATACATTCTAGTGACTGCGCAACCCTCGAGCGCCCCCCAGCCCCTCCCTCTCCGTATCTGAACCCAATCGAGCATGTGCGGGACGAAATGGAGGATGCATTCGATCCCGAAACTCCAATCGCCCAGAGAGCAGAACGCCTGGGATTTCCGTTTGCGACCGTCGCACGTGCCCACCAGGACTACATCAAGTGGGAAATGTGCCCCAAAATGGGCCGTTGATGTTCGAGATGAGAGCCGCCTCTGCCGTACTGTAACGTCAGGATGGGCGATCTCACTAGAGAAGATAATATCGTCATTCAACGACGACGCACATACGAAGATGTCAGCAAAGACCATTCGACGTATAGTTTCACTACTGGATTATAGCAGCCAACTCCTACATCGGAACTCTTGTTAATAGCATGTCACACTGAATTATGAGGTCGTACTGGGCAAAGGTACATCGTCACTGGACCGAGGAAGACTGGAAACAGGAAGCTTTGTTCGACGAATCGAGGCTGCAAGAACAACACGCCGAAGAAGCACAGCGTGTGGCGTACATAACACGAGGGCGTGAACTCCAGCTGCAAAGTCGAGAAGGCAAAGGCTGGTGGAAGGGAGTGTAATGTTCTGGAACGTGTTTCCGTGAGCCATCTTGGGGCCTCTTGTAACTACAGAGACCACCACTGCCACACAAGGCCATGCCGACGTTCTCGAAGACCACCTACACCCGTTCATCACTATGAATTTTCGACAGCAGGGGTGCATTCTATCACCAAGACAACGCAGCCTTGTGGCTTCTACTTGGCGAAGAACCGGTTAGAGGGGCATCCCAGTGAGTGCGCAGCCCTCGAATGGACACCTCACTCTTTGGATCTAAACCCAATTGAGAATGCTTTCTTGCAATAAGACAACACTCCATTTCCTCTCTCCCGTTTGTCAAAGGACAAGTTGGAGGAGCATTCCAGTGTTCCTCCCCCACTCTCCAGATCTGAACCCAATCGATCTGAACCTCACGGCAAAGTATCTTTCCTGGAATGATATGCAACGGTCTCATCGTTTAGTCTACTTTTTAAAGAATGTGGCGAAAACATTTTGTGGAAGCTGCTTTAGCGACCCTTGTACAGCTTGAATAACGTCAGCATCTGTGTTGAATGTTAAGCCACGGAATTTCTCCTTCATTGTTGGCAACAAACAAAAATCGCATGGGGCGAGGTCAGGACTGTAGGTGGGCTGTGGCATGATTTCAATACTACATTTCGAAAGAAACTCTTGAACACAAGCAGCCACATGTGGGCGGGTTATCATGGTGTAGAGTCCTCTTGCCCACCAGTTTCGGTCGCTTAACCGTTATGTGTCGTCGCAGACGCTTCAAGACTGAAATGTAATATTCGGCATTGACATTAATTTGTGGGGGAACGGCATACTGGTAGACTACACCTTTATGATAAAGAAAATTATCATCATCACCTTCCCAGCTGGTTTGGTTTGGCGGACTTTTTTCGGAGGAGGCGAGCCTGTGTGTTTCCAGACACTCGTTGCGCGCTTCGTGAGGGGGTCCAAATAGTGGACTCATATTTCATCGGCAGTTATTGATGTGTTTAGAAAGTTTGGATCCTTTGAAATCATTTGTTTTTACTCATGACATACTGACGTACTGAACTCTGGCTGGCGCTCTTTGGCCAAACCTGGCCCTTGCGCCACTAAAATCAACTAACTAACTAACTAACTAACGAACTCTGGCTAACAATTGTTCTCTCGTCAGGTGATGAGGTACCCATCTGGAAGACACACGATGCAGCAGTAATTTGTCGCGTAGAATGCGGAATGCCGACGTTTTTAACGCATTCCAACCGTAGGTTGAAATGCGTCTGCGAACTCGCGTAAAAATTACTCGATTTCGATGAAATTACAGTATGTGGTAGGGGACCACCTGGGGATGAACCCTATTGAAAATGGGACAAATGGGATCAAAGGTCACGACATAGGAGCAGGATCCATTCCATAGCCCTTATGCGTCATAACTTGCGTAAATATGGTTCGATTTCAATGAAAGTTTAGTATGTGCTAGGCGCCTATCTGGGGACGAACCCTTTTTAAAATGGGTGAAGTGGGGTTAAAGGTCAGGACATAGAAGCGGGATGCATTCCATTGCCCTTATGCGTTATAACTTGCGTAAATATTGTTCGATTTCGATTAAATTTTAGTATGTCGTAGAGGACCACCTAGGGGCGAACCCTATTGAAAATGGGTGAAGTGGGGTCAAAGGTCAAGACATAGGAGCGGCATGCATTCCGTCACATTTTCTTATTAATGGAGCAATTCTTGTATATATGTAAATTTTATTTTGAAAACGGCTCTAAAGATTTTGATGTAAGTGGTTAACCTACCGCTTTCTGGTAGTAGAAATCGATTTAGCCTGATCTCGACTTTGGAAAAATTCGTTTTGTGGGTTAAATAACCACCCCGAGTTACCACGTTTTTAGTGCCATGGCGTCGTCCTATTAATGTTTCCCATTCTTAGAAATCTTATGACGTCACACTCTCCCGATTGACTCGGAATTGAGACGTTGGCACACGGTCCCGCGATGTGCCTTATCATGTCACGCATTGTTTGTGGACCCTATTAAAGTTTTATGACGTCACACTGTCGCGACCATCTGCCTCATTATGTCACGCGCTGTGTGCGTATTACGCATTTCTTCTATTTTCTTCTAGAACAAAAAGCGAGTTGTGCCAGTTGCTTGCAGTTGATATGTAGTACAGTATAAGCAGCGGAACGCTGATTTCGCATGTGTTTCTCTTCAAAATTTAAACTGAATACAGCATTTTTTTTGTTACATTTTTGAATAGTCACTTGATGACGAGCGTATCCGCTGTGCTAAAATATGATTAGTTCATTGTTTTAATTACTATTAACACTGTGTCGAGTGGATGGTGAAAGATATAACGAAGTAAATTTCTCCGTCATTTTTATCCGCGCTGGGGTTCGAACCCGGGTCCACTCATTCCGGAATAAGTTGCTCTACCAATTAAGCTACGCGGACGTTTTATTCTGATTCCTATCTGCTTTTATGTCGTGTGCGTCCTTCTGGCAGGTACGTCACATCTCCTGGTACGTTACATCATCTCCCCCTTATTATTATTATTTTTTTTTTCGAAGTGCTGGAGAAAGGATTCTCTTATTTTTCCTATCTCGCGGTGTGGAAATAACATCACACCAATGCGAGATTTTGAACGGTCGGGTCATCCGGATAGTTCGGGCGCCATTATAACGAAGTAAATTTCTCCGTCATTTTTGGTCTACGCCGGGGTTCGAACCCGGGTCCACTCATTCCGGAATAAGTTGCTCTACCAATTAAGCTACGCGGACGTTTTATTCTGATTCCTATCCGCCATTATGTCGTGTGCGTCCTTCTGGCAGGTACGTCACATCTCCTGGTACGTTACAAAGAATATAAAAAATATGCTGGACGACCCCCTACGAAACGTGCACGTTTCAACTTTGATAAGAAGAATAAGAAGAATACGGCACTGTTGGAACAAGAACAATCGGAAGAAGTAAATATGGAACAGCTTGGACATTCAAGAGCCGATGGTTTCCGATCACATTGCAGTCTCGAAACATGTGACCTTCCATTGGAAGATCAGCATACAAAAAGACCATTCCGAGCAGCTAAGGCGAGGAGCATGGAAATAATGTCCGACGTTATTATAACCCTCAATGAATCTATATCGGAAGAAAACCTCTATCAAATGCGACGAATAAATATAGACAGCGATGAAAAACCAATGTTACCATGGGGTTCGATGAAGAACCCCATGTTAACATTTATTGTTTGGTGTTTCATGTTCGGAAATAATAAAAACAATTTAAAAAAATTTCTTACTCTAACACAAATAAAAAATTATCATTTATCTTTGTTTTGATGTTTATTCTAAATTAATTTGTCTCTATGTCTCTAATCATTATTATTATTATTTTTTTTTGATTGGAGGTTTAACGACCACCGTGAGCAACTCAATGGGCTATAAGCAGTCGCCCGTCCCTAATTTAGGGTCACTGGTTCCAGGGAAGGGAGAGAGCCAGTGCCGTAAGACAAACACAACATCCATGCCTGACCGGGATTCGAACCCGGGCCCCTTACGGACGAATGATCAGAGGCCAGCGCCTTAGACCACTGCGCCACCGGGGCGGCTCATTATTAATTTTGATGGTTTAGAATTAGCATTACAATACTTGGAAATAACATATAAAAATAAAAATAAAAATTGTGCCCTCATCCCCCCTTTACTTGAGCGTGCTCGGCGTTCCTGATATTTGTCCTTATGCGTCATAACTTACGTAAAAATGGTTCGATTTCGACGAAATTTTAGTATGTGGTAGGTAACTATATCTGTGGACGAACCCTATTGAAAATAGGTGAAATGGGGTCAAAGGTCACGACATACAATCGGGACCCATTCCATTACCTTTGTGCGTTATAACTTACGTAAAAATTCTTCGATTGAGAGAAAACTTTTCATGTTGTTCCGGAAGTATACTTTACTGGTTCTGTTGAATATCATCGAAATAGGGTCAAAGGTCGGGTCAGAGGAGCAAGATTTATTCTACAGCCATTATCCTCATAACTTGAGTAATAACTTGAGTAATGATTTCTGGAATGTTGGAAAGCTTATCATAATCAATGCATTGCATGATTTTACTAACTTGTGTACACTTTCCAACCATTTTTTGAGGAAGCGTATATATGCTCCAGCTTTGTCCGACCGTCTGTCAGCACGATAACTCGCGTAAAAATGGTTCGATTTCGATGAAATTGTAGTATGTGGTAGGGGACCACCTGGGGACGAACTCTATTGAAAATGGGATGAATGGGGCCAAAGGTCACGACATAGGAGCGGGATCCATTCTATTGCCCTTATGCGTCATAACTTGCGTAAATATGGTTCGATTTCAATGAAAGTTTAGTATGTCGTAGGGGACCACCTGGAGACAAACCCTATTGAAAATGGGTCAAGTAGGTCAAAGGCCAGGACATTGGAGCTGGATGCATTCCATTGCCCTTATGCGTTATAACTTGGGTAAATATGGTTTGATTTCGATGAAATTTTAGTATGCCGTAGGGGACCTTTTGGGGATGAACCCTGTTGAAAATGGGTGAAATGAAGCCAAAGGTCAGTACATAGAATCGGGATCCATACCATCGCCTTTATGCGTTATAACTTACGTAAAAATGCTTCTATTGAGACAAAACTTTATCATGTTGTTCCGGAAGTATACTTTACCGGTTCTGTTGAATATCCTCGAATTGGGGTCAAAGGTCAGGTCATAAGAGCGAAATTTATTATACAGCCATTATCCTCATAACTTGAGCAATGATTTCTGGTATGTTGAAAAGCGTATCAGAATCAATGCAATTTTACTAACTTGTTTAAAATCATGGTGCTATCTGAAAATCGTTGACTCATCCAAACATTTATATTTGTAAGCTTTTTCATTAAATCACCTGTTTCTGGAGCCGTCTTAAATAAGCGATAGCAAAATTTTATTGCACAACGCATTTCACTTCTTAATTTTGAATCACTCACCTCCATAGCTGCGTGGCGAAATGTAGACGTGCCTTAAACAACTGCGCAATAACAAAACCGGAATCGTCTGCCACGGCTAATAAGTGTTGCCATAGATACTTCCCTAATTCAGTTAGTCGTCTGCGTGGTTATTTTCCCCCTTCACACTGTTGCCAACTCAAAAAAAAATACTCTCAGTTTTTATGGAACGGCCTTTGTACTTAGCTAAATGTTTAGCCACAAGTTTACTGCAGTTGCAAAATTGTTAATGGCAGCAAACATGACGCACATAACAAGTGTCTTTGGTTGGATCACCAAAGTGCACTGTACAACTTACAGATTTTCATCTGAAGTAATAGAATTCTGAATAGCTAAAAAAAAAACATTGCTCATGTACCTGAATGTGCTTTGCTATAAAAACAAAGAGAAAGTTCCTGCTTGTTATGGCAGCTAAGAGTAAAAATCAATGCAGAAATGTCTTTCTTGCTGATGTAGCACGAGTTTTTTTTTTTTCATTGTATACAAAAACGCGTAGCTGCTTTTGTGAGGGCCAAGAATAGGCCGACACATTATTAAGCGCTTGAGTAAAGTACATTTCCTGTTCAGCGTATCTCACATCGTGATGTTTCGCTCAGAATTTTTCACGTTTATCTCATTTTGATTTGATTCCTTAATGATGATCAAATAATTTTCTGTGATTGAAGAAGCTGTTGTAATCACCGTTTCAGCATAAAAGTTTCAATCAAAGAAAATAGGCATAAAAAAATTGCAACTGCATACTGCCACATGCCCGAATTGTGAAATTCAAACCCTCTCTCTGCCGGTGGGGAACTCCCATCCTTCTGCTCCGGAGCTGAATGCTTTCCCAAGTAAGTTATGCCGTCAAGGGCTTTTTGTTGCTACTGTCTTAACATGTGTGTGACCTCTGTAGTACGTCACACTATGGCACAAAAGCAAATGTCTCTTTTCGCATTCGGTGACATTATTTTGCAGATACTGTATCATCGCAGAATGTTTTCGCGTTTACCTGAAAGTTCCTCTGCTCTGTTAGATGTACTATCAGTTTGTTTAACTACTCCATCTCTTTCGTATTGCCGGTAGTTTTACGTGTTCGACAATTCCTCCCAGCATTAGTAAATACCGCGTAACCAATCGTAGCATTCCTTACATAATCAGTCCGATAATGGACTTATATCCTACGTTCAGATCAGATCACCGAGAACCTCTATGGTATTTATATGCGAGGGTGATAGTGGAAACGGACGACGGAGAGTCGTTACGGAGATGTGGCGGCTTGTGTGAAAGCGTTAACTATCTTCGATGTTAGGGAATGGCTCCTGTAATACCCATTGACGAGAGAATACAAGCGCAGAGTATCCTGTAGAATATCTAATCTCTCTCATGGCTTCCCGTATGCATTTTCATCAGCTTCTTCTTGGATCAATGCCAGTATTTTACGTGATACAATGTGCTACCGAAACGGACAAACGGAAAGATCAAAATACATTAGCCCTTTCCAATTGGGAAGGTTCGGTATCTGAAAAGTTTCCCATCAGTAAAATTCTTAGGGAGATGAGACAAATAGGATGAGGAAAATTAAAGTCAAAATTTAGCGTGTTACAGTTTCACCTATACCAAGGGTTGGGAACCTGCGTTTGCCGCCCCGGTGGCGCAGTGGTCTTAGGTGTTGGCCTCTGATCATTCGTCCGTAAGGGGTCCGGGTTCTAATCCTGGTGAGGCATGGATGTTGTGTTTGTCTTACGGCCCTGGCTCTCTCCCTTCCCTGGAACCAGTGACCCTAAATTAGGGACGGGCGACTGCTTATAGCCCATTGAGTTGCTCACAGTGGTCGTTAAACCTCCAATCAAAAAAAAAAAAAAGAACTTGCGTTCTTTTGAGTAAATCCAAATTTTGCAGAACGAATCCTTTTTTTTTATTAATATGTTTTTGTTCGTCTTTTACTATTTTTGTTTTAAAATGACCATACTTAAAACACTAATGAGGTATTCAGCGTGGATTTGCAGTGTCATTCTGAAGCGCGTTGGCTATCCCACAGACAGGTGTTAGTAAAAATGTCATCTTTGCGAGAACAGATAGTTAATTTTATGAAGAACAGAATTAGCAATGCGAATTATTGAAAGAAGATTTCAACAGCAATGCTGCATTCCTGTGTAATATGTCAAAGCAAAATGACTTGAATTTCTTTGAAGAGAAAACTAAATCTTTATATGATATGTGGCAAAAATTCCAAGCATCTCGAAACAAGCTACCTTTTTTCAAATCGCTTCTTCTTCTTCGAAAGGAAATTTCGGATAAATATTTTCCCCAGTTAGCAAAGGTCATTGATGAGCAGAGATGGAAACGGGTCACGGGTCAACGGGTCAAAAATTTCTTGCAGGTCCAACGAGTTGGGTCACGGTGTTCCTGACCCGGTTTTATTCCCGTTTTATTTTTGAAAAGAGAAAAATATTTTCCAAAGTAAAATGCGCGTTGTGGAATTCTGTAGTCGATACTGGTGCCTACGGAGTGAATGATTTGCCATGCAAAAATATTGTCTTCTCTTTCTTAAAGCAATGAAGATTTCCACCGACCGAAGTCAGACACACTGACACCATATCGTTAAAAGATATTTCCTTTGCGTTCTTTTACAGTGCGATTGTCCAGGGCAAGGTACAGGCAAACACCATTCGCCTGCTTCTCAGCTGATTCACTCTCTCGGTGCGAAGTTCACTGTATGACTAAGAGTTACTTTTCACATCGCATCTTTTACATTGAGCATTCAGAGGTTTTTGATTGATGTGCTAACATCCCGTTCCCATGACATGTCATGTCGAAATTAACTATTTTTTTGTTAATATGGATGGATTTAATATTAAGGAGGTTAAGAAAGGCGTCGATACCAACAAATAGGTGCTTGTTGAAAACCACAAGGGGAAGAGTGAATGCTGGAAATTGTTTCGTCTCATTAAGGAACCGGTGAATAATTATGTGTTGTTTGTTCTTGCTTGTTGTTCAAAATGTGGAAAGTGTATAATTACAAAGAAAGATGTCGACGGTGTAATAAAAGATTGTGGAACCAAAAATCTGACGGACCATATGAAAGTATGCGCACCTACATCAAAGCGTGGAAAGAGTGAACAATCTAAATACATTTGTGTAATCGTAAATAATGATTCCCATTTGTAATCCACTCCATGGTCACGGTCATAGTCAGCCATTACTTCTGGATTACGCAAAATAGTGGCACTAAAAATGGCACTAAAATTTAGCAAGTAACAAAATTTTATTAATAAAAAAATATTTCAGTTATTAAATATCAAGCAGCTATTGGGATGAATATATATATTACGTTTATATGTATATATATATATAAATTGAGTTTAGAATTTATAGTTCAAAGCAAATTTGTTCGGGTCAGTTACGGGTCCGGATCCGAAATCTTTGACCAGTTTCCAACTCTATTGATGAGCAGGAGGATTCATACTAAACATTCGAAGAATACGCAGCTGTTATAGACTTATTAATTGGAGAATATAGTGAAAGTTTCACTGATTTTCAGAATCGTGACATCACACTCAAATTAGCATTTCAACCTCACCTAGTTGATGTCGCCATGGCTCCTAAAGAACTACAGACAGAACTGATTGAGCTCTCAGAAGATGACATTTTAAAGTCCTTATTTGACGCTAAGAAAGATCCAATTGAAATGTGGAAAAAATGAAACAGAATACCCACGCGTTGGGCAACATGCACGAAAAGTGTTTTCTTGTTTTTCAAGCACTTATTGCTGCGAATCTACATTCTCCTACGGATATCCATCTAGAGGATCAGCTAAAACTGCGGACCTCCATGTTGCAATCACATATTCAAATGCTTTTCAACAAAAAGCAGTCACAACAAAGTCATTAAAAGGTTAGTTAACTTTAAAACCAACATTTTTTTTTCATTTTTTGAAGTTAGTTAGTACATAGTGGTTAGATTTTTACAAAATAATGTACATTTTGGAGTATATCTAATTGAAGTTTCTTGAATGCGGCCTTATTAGATTACAGCTTAAGTGCGGCTTTTCAACATGAAAAGAAGCTAACTTAATCCTTACCCCACCTCTGATCTATACTAAAGTAACCAAACGAGGTTATAAACGAACGCAGAGCATATTAGATACGGGTCTGGTACGATTCGTCCAACGACGATTGGTCCAATGCCGATTCGTCCAATGCCGATTGGTCCAACCGGACGATTCGTCCAATGGACAATTGGTCCAAAGGTACGATTCGTCCAATGGTACGATTGGTCCAATGCCGATTCGCCAATGGGACGATTGGTCCAATGCCGATTGGTCCAATTCCGTCCTATCTGTCCAAAGTACTATTCATGTTACAAAAATCTCAACTGTTCTGATTTTATCTCCGATGTTATACGAAAGTGCCGGTAGTACAAAGAATGTAAAATAATGCTACATTTCATGCGTAATATTGTGGTTGCAGATTTTTTTTTATTTTTACTGTCCATGCTGCCGTATGAAGTTACTGGTGTACGAGCCGTTCAATTAACTTCAATGTCTCTCTTTTGCATGAAATAATATAAAATACTAGTTTTCCGTTTCTGTTTATAGCATACAGTGGAGTTCCGCCAACTGGCCAATGGAAACGTTCTGGTCGGGTTCGGACAGAGGCCTTTTCACAATTTTTATTCTAGCGATGTCATATCCATAACGTTTACATATCAAATCAAATTAATAATATTGCGCTTTTACTCAAGCACGAAATATTAATTTATAGGCTGTAAGCCTAGGCCTTTTTATCACTTTGTATTCTACCGATGTCATATTCATAACGTTTATATATTAAATCAAGTTATAATAATATTGCGCTTTTACTTAAGCACGAAATATTAATTCCTAAGGCCTAGGCCTAGGCCTTTTTAACAGTTTTTATTCAACCGATGTCAGATTAGCAATGTTTACATATTAAATCAAGTTAATAATATTGCGCTTTTACTTAAGCACGAAACATTAATTCATAGGCCCTAGGTCTTTTTAACAGTTTATATTCTACCGATGTCAGATTAATAATGTTTACCCATCAAAGCAAGTTAATATTGCGTTTTTACTTAAGCACGAAATATTAATTCACAGGCCCTAGACATATGCCTTTTGACAGTTTTTATCCTACCGATGTCAGATTCATAACGTTTACCTATCAAGAAAACTTACTAATGTTATGCTAGTATTTTCAACTTTACTTACACCTTAGAATATGACATCAGTAGAATAAAAAGTGTTAAAAGGCCTAGGCCTAGGTGCGTGTAAAGAGCTAAGAAATGATACGATGAGTGCCTTTTATTAGATTTTATAACATATTTACAAATACCAAATACCTAGGTTGTAACTTTAAGTCTTCCAAAAAGGCCCGCGGCCTAGGTGCTTGGTAGAGAGCTGAGAAATGATCCGTTGAATGCCTTTTATAAGGGTTTATCAAATGTTCACAAATACCAAATATCTAGGTCGTAACTTAAAATCTTCTAAAAAGGCCCGCGGCCTAGGCGCCTTGTATAAAGGCCTGATAAATGATACGATGAGTGCCTTTTATAAGGTTTTATAAAAGGTTTACAAATACCAAATATCTAAGTTTTGACTTAAAATATTCTAAAAAGACCCGCGCCTAGGTGCTTTGCAAACAGCTGAGAAATGCTCCATTGAGTACCTTTTACCAGGTTTATGTAAAATGTTTACAATTACCAAATATACGGAAATGATCTTTCAAAAGGATATAATGAGCAGAATAATTTAAATACTTATTCCTTTCTGGAAAATAAAACAGTTTACCGTTGGTAAGATGATACCATTGGACGAATCGGCGTTGGACCAATCGTACCGTTGGACGAATCGGCATTGGACCAATCGTACCATTGGACGAATCGGCATTGGACGAATCGGACATTGGACCAATCGGCATTGGACCAATTGTCCCTTTGGACGAATCGGCATTGGACCAATCGTCGTTGGACGAATCGTCCGCGACCGATTAGATACATAGTGGAATGTCTAGTACGCTTGGTTTTTCCATTTCTCTACGTAATTCTGCGCTGATCCCGATATTTTACTGTAGTTTCTATTGCTTTTTCAGCTCGGTTATACGTAATTCATTTATGCATTTTTTGCGATTATACGAAAAACTTTTAATTCCAGATTATCAAAAATATACGGTTCTTTGACTCTTTTATACTTAACTACTATATAAGAAAGAATTACTCTATAACATTCTCAGTTCTCTTTTTTCCTCTGAATTCAAGAAAATTGAAACAAGGAAAATTTTAAGGAATACACCGGTGAGCCATTACATTGTGACCACCCCCAGTCTGGAGAAATGAGCGCGCCTGGATACCGAACGGTGGCGCAGGTGAAGTTCGCAGACCAGTACACACTGAAGAGCAATTGAATTAGAGATACCTGTCTAGCAACGTGTAGCACCACCTTTCGCCCTGATGCCGGCGGTGATTCGTCTCGGCATGGACTCGACAAGACACCGGAAGTGTTGGGAAGCCATACGGATCCACGACCCCTGAACAAGCTCCCACAGTTCACGAAGATTTGATGGATGGGGGTCAGAGCCTCGAACATCTCTCTCGATAGCATTCCAGATGTGCTCGATGGGATTGAGGTCAGGTGACCTAGGAAGTGAGGTCACGTCGGTGGAGTGTTCATCCAACCATTCGGATACAATTCGGGAGCTGCATTGTCTTGTTGCAGGATGAGGTCCCCAGTGGGATGTTGAAGACGCACAAACGGGAGCAAATGGTCTTCCAGGATATCCCGGTAACGCTGACCTGTGAGGGACGATGTCACATGTACCAGGGGTCCCATTTCGGTCCCCGTAAACAGTCCCCAGACGAGAATGCCACCCCACCAGCTTGAAGAGTACCCTGCTGGCAAGAAGGATCCATCGCTTCATGTGGTTTGCGCCGTACTAGTATCCTGCCATCCGCATGTACCAACGTGAATCTCGACTCATCAGTCAAGGCAACATTTTTTCACATGTCTAGGGTCCAGTGGTGATGTTCCCGCGCCCATGCTAATCTTTGCACCCCGTGATTTGCGGTCAGCAGCGGTACCCTCGTGGGACGATGGCTTCTGTACCCCATAGCGAGGAGATGGTTCTGGATGGTGTGGCTGCTTACACGTTTTTGTGCAGCAGCGTTAAATTGCCGAGTGATTTCTTGCACTGTGGCCCGTCTAACCGCTGTTACAATGCGATCTAGCCGACGATGACCCCGCTCACCCACACGCTGTTGTCCACGGCAGTTGGCCCTTGCAGAGATGGTTTTACCGGATTCGATGTTCTCACGGTGCACCCGTGACACAGTGGCTCGTGAAAATCCCAGTGCATGCATGACTTCCGAGATAGAGTGACCCATTCATTCGTCGGGCTCCAACAATTTGCCCACGATCAAATGCGCTTAGATCCTTCGTCTTACCCATACTGCGTCCGACTCTTACTGATTCCCGTCGCATCGCTCCTTATATTGTCGGGTCGCTGCATACGTCATATAGTTTCCGTTTAGAGGGCCGCCCACAGCGCCACATTTGCATAACGCCAGCTGTCTCTAATTCAATTGCTCTTCAGTATATATACAAAACGAGGACCGGCTTTCGGTTAGTAGAGTGTTCGGAGTCGGAATGGGAAAAGCTGCTGATTTATTGGAGTTTGATAAAGGACAAATTGGGATGGCACGGGGCCTTGGAACTACGATCTCGGAAACGGCGCGGCTTGTGGGTTGTTCATGTGCTGCTGTAGTGAGTACGTATCAAAAGTGGTGCAAAGATGGCCAAACGACGAACGTCGTCAAGCAGTGTGTCGTCTGCAGTGCGTTGTTGCCAGAGGGGAGCGGAGACTGTCGCGCATTGTACACAGCGACCGCAGGGCCACAGTGCGACAAATCAGCCGCAGCTACAGCAGTGGTGATCGTAACCACAGACCCAGCCGGGATCTCATGCTCACTGCATGTCATCGCTAACAACGCATGAAATGGGACCAAGATAATCGAGATTGTGACGTGGATGATTGAAAGAAAGTAGCCTGGTCTGATGAATCAAGATTCCTGGTGCGTCACGTAGACGGCCGAGCGCGGATACGCCGATTACAAACGGAAGCTATGGCACCAGGATGCACTGTTGGGCGGAAACAGGCCGGCGGCAGTGTTATGCTGTGGGCGAAGCTTTCTTGGGACACTTTTGGCTTCATTATCCCAATAGCACAATCTGCTGTCAGGTATCTGAACATCGTTGTGGACCAAGTTCACCCCTTCATGGCAACTGTGTTCCCTGGTGGTGATGGCCATTACCAACAGGATAATGTGCCATGCCACACGGCCAGAATCGTTAAGGAGTGGTTCCAGGAACATGCTGGTGACTTTCTGTTAATATCCTGGCCTCCAAATTCACCTGACATAAACCCAATCGAACAATTGTGGTTCGATTAGGAAAAGCGGGTTTCCGCTAAATCACCACACCCCAAAATGTGCGGGAACTGGAGGACCTGCTGTTGACATTATGGTATCAGATACCCCAGGATACCTATCGTCACCTCATCGAATCGATGCCTCGCCGAGTGGCCGCTGTTTCGCGGGCTAAAGGGGGTCTTACAGCTTATTAGGTAGGTGGTCATAATGTAATGGCTCATACGTGTATTTTTCTAATGCTAAATTAACCAGTACACAAACTGCTTTGAAAAGAGCGATGCGTATAAGTAAGAATGTGGTATTCGGTGTAAAGCAAAATTGGATTCGGATTTACTACGTAGTATTTCAAAGCTGGTTTTTTTCTTCATATATTCAAAATATGAAATCATACAGAATTTCTTAACCTACTTTTTACAATGAAACTCAGTTTTTATAAAGAAATTCTGAATTCAGGAAATTTGAAACAAGCGAACATTAATGAATATTTTTCTAATGCTAAATCAACCAATGGACAAACTGTTTTGAAAAGAGCGATGTATATAAGTAAATAATGTGTAATAGAGGCATTAAATATAAAACAAAATCGGATTTGCTACATAGTATTTTAAAGCTGTTTTTCTCTTCAGATATTCAAAATATGAAATCGTACAGGATTTTTTGACCTATTTTTTGTAATAAAATTATAATAAAAATATTAATACAAAAGTCAGAAGAGACAAGCTTAAGGTATTAAACAAAGTATGTATGTATGTATGTATTACATGCATGCAGTGGTGGAAATAAATGGGAAATATTTGCTGCCGGAATCCAACGTACAAGTGAATGCCGTAAGAATTTAATATGCACAAACCCATTCCCAATAGATGTAAAACCATATAAGGAAATTTCGTTATTAAATTTTAAAATGAAATACTCACATTTAGTTGAAGTCAGAGCTGTTTTCTTTATTCAGAGACGAACAATTCATACAAGATGGCGTCATTAATTGAAATGCTTAATGCACTGCGGAATGTTTTATTTAAATTAAATGCTCCCTTTCTTTTGGTGTCAGATCACTCTCGGAACGTAGGGTTTCGCTCCCAGAACGGGGCTCCGTTACGTTCCGACCCATTTCCACCACTGTAAGTATGTATGGGATGTAAGGTCAGGTGATGCGTAACATCACAGCCTCTCCTTGACAAATGTCAACCCCGCCTTCTCGTGGTGCATCCTGTTCCCACTAAAGGGGCTCTGACGACCGCCAATAGCGGTATAACTATACCATCGGGATCAGAGGAAATGCTATCCCACACTCACCAACCCGCTTGGCCAGCGTGGTGAGTTATGGCCAAACCCCTCCAAAATGACTCCACAACTTAAATCTTGGCCCTCAGTCTCCGGCAGCTGGAATGTACCTGGCCAAGGCAGCGGCCAGTGCGACATAAAGGCAGAGGGTGCTAAGAATCCCCGGAGGACCGGACTAGGCTGCCATCTGATGCTGACCTTGGCAACGTACAATGGACGCTCCCTATCTTCTGATTCAAGGCTTCTTGAATTGGAAGAGGAACTACAAAGGATCAAGTGGGACATCGTGGGGCTAAGTGAGGTAAGGAGAAAAGGAGAAGATCTCATCGAACTGAAAAGTGGACATCTCTTCTACTATCGTGGGACAGATACTGGCAGAACTAGTGGTGTTGGATTTATAATAAACAAGAAACTGAAGGATAAAGTTGTAGAAGTTGAAAGTTCCTCTGACAGAACTGCACGACTCGTTATCCAACTATCGAGAAGATACCAGGCTCAGATTATTCAAACTTATGCACCCACCACAAGTCATCCTGAAGAAGAAATTGAAGAATTTTATGAGGAAATTTGTCATCTAAATAATAAAGGTAAGCAGCACTTGAAAATAATTATGGGAGATTTCAATGCAAAAATAGGGCAACGGCAACAGAATGAAACTTCAGTAGGTAAATTCGGTCACGGCAACAGAAACCAGCGTGGAAATACTCTCGTTGAGTTTGCAGAGGCAGAAGGGTTTTTCATCATGAACTCCTTCTTCAAGAAAAAGCCACACAGGAAATGGACATGGAGACATCCAAATGGGACGACAAGTGAAATTGATTTTATTATGTGTAACAAAAAATTCGTCATAGAAGACTGCAGTGTGCTAAACAAGTTCAACACAGGTAGTGACCATAGATTGGTGAGATGTAAGATGCACCTCAACACTAAACTTGAACGTGGCAAGCTCATAAGACAAACAAAATCTATTGACATAACCAACCTTAAAAAACACCATAATACCTTCAAGTTGGAACTGAAGAACAGGTTCTCTGCTTTAGAAGGCCTAACATCGGAAGAAGTGGACATCTCTGAAGTTAACAGAAAAGTAACCAAAGCTCTTATGGAAACAGCAACAAAATTAGCTGGGTCTAAGAACAAGTTGCATGTAAATAAATTATCAGGAAAAACGAAAATGTTGATGCAAAAAAGAAGAGAGATGAGGACAACTAAAGAAGATGTGACTTCCAAAGTGGAATATATAGAGCTATGCAAGACAGTACGAAAAAGTATCACTGAAGACGTACGAAAATTCAACTGTGAACTAGTGAGGAAAGCAATTGAAAACAACCAAAGCCTAAAGATAGCAAAGGGACATCTCAGTAAGGGAAGAAAACAGATTATGGCACTGAGAAAAGAAGATGGTTCTGTAACAAGAAATAGAGGCGAAATATTGACAAGAGTGAAAGATTTCTACTCCAAATTATATGAAAGGGATGATACATGCACTCCAGACATCATGAAAGATACCAGTACCAGAGTTCCTCCAGTCATTCCAGCTGAAGTTGCACATGCAATCAAGAACATGAAGCGGGGAAAAGCTCCAGGAGAAGATGGAATTACTGTAGACATCATACAAGAAGCAAGTGGAGAAATCGAAACAGTACTCGCCCAAATTTTCACTCGATGCCTTAATGAAGGAAAGATTCCTGAGGATTGGAACACCGCTACAATGATCCTGCTACATAAGAAAGGTGACATTGAGGATCTCGGAAACTACAGACCTATCAGCCTCCTATCAGTAGTTTATAAAATCTTCACTAAAGTTCTTTCACACCGCTTGAAGGTGACACTGGACATGGCTCAACCGAGAGAACAAGCTGGATTCAGGAGTGGCTACAGCACAATAGATCATATCCATGTGCTGAGAGAACTAATTGAAAGAGCGAGGGAATATGAACTTCCATTGTGCATGGCTTTTATCGATTATGAAAAAGCCTTTGATTCGGTGAAACCATCAGCAGTTACAATGGCTCTGAAAACCTGCGGTATTGAAGATGCATACATTAATATTATTAATAACATCTATGAAAATGCAAGTGCAAAGATTAGGCTGTTTGAAAATACAATACACATAAAAATTGGAAAGGGAGTGAGACAAGGTGACACCATATCTGCGAAGCTCTTTAATGCTACATTGGAGGGTGTTTTTCAGTCACTGAGCTGGGAAAACAAAGGGATAAAGATTAATGGAGATTATCTAACCCACCTTCGTTTTGCTGATGACGTAGTCATTTTTGCAACTAGCCCATCAGAGCTGCAGAGTATGATCCAGGAACTTGCTGACAAGAGTAAAGAAGTGGGATTAAAAATGAACTTTCAGAAGACAAAAGTGATGTTCAATGCTTTTACAAGAAATGAAGATTTATCGATTGATGGAGAAAAGCTGGAGATAACAGATACGTACGTTTATCTTGGACAGCAGATATCAAGTGAGGGTCACATTGATGAAGAAATTAATCGGCGTACAAAACTTGCCTTCAGAGCTTTTGGAAGAAACAACATAATTTTCAAGAGCAATATGCCATTATGTCTTAAAAGAAAAGTGTTTGATCAATGCATCCTTCCAGTGCTTACGTATGGTGCAGAGACGTGGACCTTAACTAAAAGAGACATACAAAGGCTGCAGACAACTCAAAGTAGCATGGAGAGGTGCATACTTGGTGTAACCAGGAGAGATAAGAAGAGGAACTCGTGGATCCGAAAAATGACAAGAGTGGAAGACATCATGATCAGAGTTAAATCCCTGAAATGGCAATGGGCTGGACATACTGCCAGAAGGACAGATCATTGATGGACAGCCGAAATTTTAGATTGGATTCCAAGGGACAGGAAAAGACCCAGAAGAAGACCACATGGGAGATGGGTGGATGAAATTCGAAAGTATGCAGGGGTGACATGGAGGAGACTGGCACAAGACAGACCGTTGTGGAGGAAACTTGGGGAGACCTTCGTCCAGCAGTGGATTGATAATGGTTGACAATGATGATGATGATGAAGTATGTATGTATTACAAATTAGTGTATTATAAAATTTCGTTTTTTTTTTCTTTTCGGGGCATTTCAAAATTTTATAACAGTATTTAACATTTTGAAATTTCTTTTACGCGTTTTTACATTTATACGTTTTTTAAGGCCGTACCTTAGCAAAACGTACAGCACAGCCAAAGGACTGGTACCTTTCCAGAAAAAACAGCCCCACACCCTCACAGATCCTCCTCCAAACTTGACCGCAGGGACAACGCTATCTGTCCAACAGCGTCCTCCGGGCAAACGTCACATCCAAATACATCCATCGGAACGAAAGGGTGAGTAGTATGATTCGTCACTGCTCTTCCACACTTCTGTTATCCAGCAACGACGAGCCAGGCACCACTGCAGTCGTCGTCTAACATCGCCTAGAGCGATGTGAGACTTGTGAGCAGTTAAGCTAGCACGGTAACCGTGGGCATGCAGTTCCCGACGGACTGCTCGGGTGTAAATAGCTGTTCCAGTAGCTTGTGCGACCTCGTCGGCTAGGTCTGTGGCGGAGGACGTACGTGCCTTCTTCACATATTTCAGAAAGCTTCATTTGACACGATTACTCATTTTGTGTTGTCTCCCAGAGGGCGGCCTTGTTGTAGTGGCGTCATCAGTTTTTCGTTGATGAAAAACATCAGCGACGATGAATTTTAGGAATACCAGAATAGCGGCAATACTACCCACTGATGGCTTACTCAAGTAGTATCTAGCCACCAAACCCCTTTCGAAATCCATCAGTTCAGCTCCGCGCGCCATAGTTGCTTCCAGTGCAATCTGATTGGTGTGACGACGGCCTCCTTTATAAACTGCACCCAAAACAATGCGCGTGCGCGTCTTGTTCTGCAAATGCACGTTTATTTGCGTATGTAGAGGTTCCTGAACGCTGTTGTCTACGAAGTGTGTGCTCATATCCTCGGTTAGCAAAAGGACTGCACTACCTTCTCATTGACCTCATCTTTGAAATATTTAGAATACATGCTAGTTTTTTACGTGATTCGTTCAATGAAAATGTCCTCACTTCTTCCTCTTCCATTCCGTTAGTAAAGTCGCATCCAAGGAAGATTCCTCACACGTGGCTCTAATTCATCCCACACATGTTCATTCGAGTTCAGAGATGGTCTCTGCAATGGACAGTTTCATTAGAAGCATGTTGTTATCATTAAATCAAGCCAAGGTCTCCTTAAGAAAGATTTTGCTGTGTGATAGAAATGCTGTGCTTCGAGAACAGGTGCCGCTCTTTATTACGGAACTCCAAAAGTGCAACATCGTTCAAAGTGTTGCGTGGGTTATGCTAACTTGCAAAGTCTTGCGTGGTTGAAGATAGTAATAAGAATGATAATAGTTATAAGCAAATAATTCTTGCCATCCTTTTATATCTCTTAGAGACATTTATTCTTTTCTTTGCTTAATGCGGAAAGATTGTCCGTCAGCTCTGTAATCCTTCCCTAAAATTCTGCTTCGTTCATTTCTTCCGTGACCCCGGCTCTCGCGGAGAAAACATCCTTTTTCCCGGTCAGCTTAAGACCTCCTTCTGACACCTCAGGCTGTTCCTACCCTCGTGCTCCTGCCACCATCGCTTTCCTATCCTAGAAAACACTCTCCCTTTACCTCCACTTTACTTCCACAAAACTCACCCCGTTCCTCCACAAAGCCCCGTCGGCTCCCAAGTTCCTGGGAGAAACACGCCGGTATCGGCTAATACAAAGAATCCAGGTAAAAGTTAAGAGAACATCCAGGTAAAAGTTAGGGGCCCACCAAATAGCACTTTATGTTACCTATATATTTAAAATTGTTAGGTCCTAGGTTAATAAAGTATGTCAATGTGTAATTTGAAACTTTTGGACACCGAAATAAAGTTCAAAATTAAATGGTTAAAATGATGGCTTAAGAAATTAAGGCATCATTTTAACCATTTAGGCATCATTTAATCATAAATTAAGGCATCATTTTAGCCTTAAGGCATCATTCTAACCATTTAATTTTGAACTTTAATTCGGTGTCCAAAAGTTTCAAATTACACATTGACATGCTTTATTAACCTAGGACCTAACAATTTTAAATATATAGGTAACATAAAATACTATTTGGTGGGCCCCTAATAGCTGAAGATCTTATCTACATACACAGTTTTGCATCTTGTCAATTCACACATTTTTTGGCTTACCAGGTAGTTGCTTAACCGTGACCACCTTTCTTATCAGTGTATATATTTGGGTTCTTGTGGGTGCTCTGTTCAGTCTTGTTTGACTCTTTGTCATGGCGGTTTTTGTTCTGCCGGTAAGCTTTTAATTCTTCTTTTTTTTTAGTTTTATAAATTTGATTTTTGTAATTTTTGTGCTTATTAGAATTTGGTTTTGTGGCCTAGGGAGCATGACCAACCGACAATTTTGGCTTGCCTTGTTGTTTTGTTGGTACTAGAAAGGCCACTCCTACAGGTTGATGCTCTCCTGATGACGGCAACCTGTTCCAGTTTTGGACTTGTTTTGAAATTTTGTATTTTTGTTCTGTAATATTTTCATTCTCTCTCTCTCTATATATGTGTGTGTGTATATGTAACAGCCACATGGATTGATGGCGTTTTGCCTTGTCCATTATAAGAAGCGTGTAAATTATTCGTCTGCAGAAACTCAGGTAAAAATTGCAAAAACTCCGGATCGTCGGAATTCTAAAAGATTAATTGTAGGCTCACATTTAGCAGAAGCCACGATTAACAAAACGAAAGAAATTACTAGTTTTTCTAAAGCAACCATTCAAAGGTATTTAGTGAACTTGATCAAAGCCAGACCACCCAAGGCAAGATTATTTCATCAATTGTGCATCGATATGGGGGCTCAGCACACTGCTCTATGGTATTGCTGTAACTCTCTATGGCTGTCCAGAGGTAATGTGCATTTTCATGTATGTGAACTGAGAAGTGAGTTGTATGCTTATCTGGTAGAAGAAAATCACGTTAATGCTGAACAGTTCACTGAAAGTAACTTCCGTATTAAGCTTGTGAGATTTTTGAGAAATTAAACTTACTTAAAAAACAACAACAAAAAGAAACTGGATTTGGGAAAGCAATACTGTTAGATTTCGCCTTTCCTTGCTCCTTGCGTTGCACAGTTTTTTTTTTACTTTAAGCCGTGGCGTCACGATATCACCAGCAGTAGTATCAAGCGTTTTTCTTGCCAAACCACGTCCTTCTTGTAGTACTGCTGTTCTCGTCGTTCCTAGTGGCGGTGGTGTGTTTTTTTGTCGTTCTAAAGAATCTTCTAGGTATGTGTAGCCCGATATAATGTGCTCGACTTGGAGTCTTAATGGTGTGTTTTGCTGCATTTCATAAATAATATGAATAAAGTATTCTCTAGGAATTACTACAAGCTGTCCCACGATGAACGCAAACTGTGATTATGTCTACATTTATGACTGCAGAATTGCACGGTGGTAATTCTAATTTATTTTATTATTTTTCTTCTTGAAAGAGTGAAACTAATCTTATTCTTCGTGACATTCCCTTGTGTTTCATTTCATTTAATGTAAATATCATTTCTACTTCAAAATGTACTGTACTAATCAGTTTAAAAGACATTTCTGACTAACTTCTTTCTACATTATACGGATTATTTCTTTTTAAGCCACCGGTTACTGCGCACCTTCTAATGCAACAAATATTACAGGAAGAGAATCGGAGAACTGGCAGCTTTCCTATGTTGAAAAAAAGTTTTTGGAAGGGAACGAGGTTCAGCTATAAGTTGATCTCAAATGGTTGCTTACAGGTCACTTGATAGTAATGAAAAATCAAACTTTCAAAAATACTTTACAGATGACTTGAATTAATACATCTGGATCAGAGACTCCTTCAAGATAGATCTGCTACCAAGTTTCACAACACAAGAAAAGGATGAACTAATTGATCTTTTCTCAGAGTTCATGTTGCAGACCAAATTTTGTACCATATCGTTATTGAGATTTTAGAACGCTGTAAAGCAGGAATATCTCCACATCAGCAGCAAAGCTCTGGAATTTTAATACCATTCGCTACTACCTGCTTGTATGAGCCAAGTTTTTTACAGTATCAGAAAGCAAGTCTAAGTAAGTATTGCTGAGAGTAAATGTGGAAAAGGAAATACATGTCGCTGTATCCCAAATGCTTCCACGTTTTGAGATATTAATATTATGTGTAAACAAACAAGCTTATCCGTCTCACCAAGAGACCAGTAGAAGATCCAGAGAGGATCGACTGGAGCAATCGCCACCCCCAAGCAGGTTTTTCCCTTTTAAATGCCTATTATCTAAATACTGTAACACTAGACAATATTTTTAAACGTTGTTGTCATAATATTGGTGAAATAATGTGTTTTAACCTAATTTCCGGGTGCTGAATTCAAATATGACTGTAAAAACTTTCCAGCACGTACCGTCTTTTGTGTATGAACATTTGCTATGTTTCCAGATACATATATACAATGCAAGATGTACACATTACAGCTTCACATTGTAATGTATTACAGCATCTATGTGTCTTGTTAGCTGTAGAATTAATGTTACAAAGTATAAATACCATATTCATATACTACTGCATATGAGACAGCAAAAGCAAAAAGAAATAGAGTAAACAGTATTAATACAAATATAAATGTATACACACGTAGTCAGTCGTATACCCGTACAAGTAGTTCATTTCATTTTTGTTCACTTATGTGACGTATTGTGCTCCTCCTGCAAAAACCAACACTAATCACTCATCATTGAAGGATCTTACCTTCCCTAGATACCTCTTCTCAATCGTTCGGATATCTTGGTGGAACCTTTCTTCTTGTTCATCGCTGACTGCTCCTATATTGCTAAGAAAGAAGTCAAGATGCGAATGGAGGATATGTGTTTTTAAGAACATCCGGTACCCAAGGTTTTTATAGTTCTTGAGAAGGTTGTGAATCAGCTGCTTGTAGTTGCCCTCTTTGTGGTTACCCAGAAATCCCTGGACTACAGATCTGAAAGATTGCCATGCGGCGAGCTCCGTGCTGTTTAGCTTTTCGGTAAAAATAGAATCACGCAGAAGTTTCCGTATCTGAGAACCAACAAAGATGCTTTCTTTGAGCTTTGCATCACGTAGTTGTGGAAACGTAGTTGCGGAAATGTTTGCTTTAAGTGCAAGAAACCTGTGCCAGATTTGTCCATAGCCTTTACAAAGTTTAGTTTCATATGAAGTGGTGCTAGCTGCAGATCAGAGGGATTAACAAGGGGCTTGTGACGAACGTTACTTTCTCCAGGAATGAAAATATCTCGTTTAGGCCAGTCTGTCCGTTCGTAGTGTTCTGCTGTGGCACTACTGTCCCACATACAAAGTAAACAACAAAATTTGGGGAAGCCACTTTGCAGCCCGAGCAAGAGTGAAATCACTTTCAGATCACCGCATACTGACCACCTAAACTGGTCATATTTTATTGCAATGAGAATTTTGTCCATGCTTTCATACGTCCCCTTCATTCCTACGGCATGTGTTACTGGAATGAAAGGCTTCTGGTTCCCGTCGGGCAAAAATGCAGCTTTTAAACTAACCTTGGATGAGTCGATAAATAGACGCCATTCCGTTGGATCGTGAGATATTCCTAATTCTGCCATTAGCAGCGGAATATCTGAACAAAAACACATACCATCCTGTATTTCATAGAAAGAACTAGACCCAAATTTCTATTTCTGAATACTGACACACGTATACTCTTCGTTAGCAGGTTTCATTCTTGCAGTCGGGAACCTAAAAGTTCAGCTTGTTTGGAAAGACGTAGGTCTCGAACAAGATCATTCAGTTCATTTTTCTCAATCAAGCGGGGCTCGTCTAAGTGTTTAGGAGTGTATGTAGGATCCCGATCTTCATGTGAGTCCATATCTTCATTGGATGAATTTGAATCACACAGTTCAATGGAGGTTTTCGTATAGGAAGATCTTCCCCATGCGAAACAGGACTTAAGGCTGGTGGCAAATTTTACTTTTATTCTTCTTTGAAAAGCCACTCACTTTGGTTAAACAAAAATAACAATCTTCCATGTGATCCGTTGGATCATGCCAAATCATCGGAACTGTGGAAGGCATGGATTTCAGCTTAGCTTTCAACCATTCACTCAGGACAACCAAGCAGGAAATGTAGCCGACATGTGGATCCCACGATTTATTTTGATCTCCAACACGACATCCAAAGTACAAATAGTTGGCTCTCCTAACAGTCTTTGTCAATGGACGACTCTGCGATTTTTTAATATACTGTCCGCACACATAGCAAAACTTATCCAGGACATTAATACATCCTCGACGATCCCTTTTCTCCATTTCGCCAACTTCTGCTCATAAAAATGCAGCACATGATTCTCCTTCAATGTAAAAACCAGCAATGGTGGTTCGGTTGCGGTTACATATCCTCTACCAGTGAAATAATCAATGTTGCACCCATAACATGTCTGGTGGCTTAATACGACAATAAAAAGATCTAGTGTCCTCTTAAATACCTACAAACGCTAATGTGGAACAATAGAGCATATTTAATGCCCCATGACAAAGAAATGTAACGTGGTGGCCATTTTTTTAAGGTAAGAACTGAAATCAGCATCCAACAATTAGTTCGAAACAACTACATTTGTTCATGTTATAAAAACCTTGTAGACAAGTGTAATTAATGCATTTATTTTTGTAAAATTATAGTAATAAATCCACAGGCTTTCCTAAAAGTTTTCATAACAACTAAAATTTTCTGCAAACTTGGAGACAAAATGTTCTGTTCTGGCTTCAGCAGAAAAAAAAAACAATAAAAAAAGACTAGTGGTTCAGAAACAGAGAAACATAAGAGCGGAAATAAAAATAGATTTTCACGGATCATGAAAAGCAATGGGTGAGCTTGTGTTCTGTTCTTCTTTCTTTTTTTGTATTGTTTAGCATCATTAGTAATTGGGTAAAGGGAAAGCCACCCTGTGGGGTAGATAGCGTGGGAGACAGAGCGACGGATGTACCTCGATTGGGGTAAAAAGAAAAACTAGGAAAAATTTTCCGAGCTGGAAAATTGTCTACTAAATTAACCCATCTGAATAGAAGAGATCACACCTTATTTTGAAAGATTTTATCCAGACGTGAGATTTAAGAAGCATCAAGTTGGTTTTCCCGAAAAGCGGGCATTCAAACGCCATGAAAATAGTGCTGATTTTTTAGTTCTCGTTCGCAGTTTGTGATTTAAAAATTTAGAAAAATTTTTTGAATGGAAAATTATAAAAAGCTTTGCAATGCCAGGAAGGGGTAGCGCTGTAAGTTTATAGTGTACGTGTGTATGTGCCGTCCACAAAGACTTTCCTTTTTTTTTGTTTTTTAGACCGGAGCAACAACCCCCTCCTCCAACCAAGATGAGCTTTTAGATCCGCTACAGCAAGAGACTGACATGTGTTCTTTTTTTAGTGTGGAAAACGTTATTTGAAATCCTATACAATCACCAGTATTGACGTTAGTAATTAGCATTTTTTATTGTTCTAGTGTCCTAGTTCATTATAACTGTTCATTATTAGTGATGTATTTCTATAAAATGAACATATTTAAGTACTTTCCTATTCACAATAACTTTATTTTTTACACAGTATTCTAAAATGGTATTAGGGAGGCCCATGAAACATTTATAAGGAAAGGGAGGCAAAAATGGTATTAGGGAGGTCCATGAAACATTTATAAGGAAAAAGAGGATAAAATGGTATTAGGGAGGCCCATGAAACATTTATAAGGAAAGGGAGGCTAAAATGGTATTACGGAAGCCCATGTACTATTTTTATGGAAAGGGAGTCTAAAGTGGTATTAGGGAGGCCCATGAAACATTTATAAGGAAAGGGAGGCAAAAATGGTATTAGGGAGGTCCATGAAACATTTATAAGGAAAAAGAGGCTAAAATGGTATTATGGAAGCCCATGTACTATTTTTATGGAAAGGTAGTCTAAAGTGGTATTAGGGAGGCCCATGAAACATTTATAAGGAAAGGAGGCAAAAATGGTATTAGGGAGGTCCATGAAACATTTATAAGGAAAAAGAGGATAAAATGGTATTAGGGAGGCCCATGAAACATTTATAAGGAAAGGGAGGCAAAAATTGTATTAGGGAGGTCCATAAAACATTTATAAGGAAAAAGAGGCTGAAATGGTATTAGGGAGGCCCATGAAACATTTATAAGGAAAGGAGGCTAAAATGGTATTACGGAAGCCCATGTACTATTTTTATGGAAAGAGAGTATAAAGTGGTATTAGGGAGGCCCATGAAACATTTATAAGGAAAGGGAGGCAAAAATGGTATTACGGAGGTCCATGAAACATTTATAAGGAAAAAGAGGCTAAAATGGTATTAGGGAGGCCCATGAAACATTTATAAGGAGAGGGAGGCTAAAATGGTATTACGGAAGCCCATGTACTATTTTTATGGAAAGGGAGTCTAAAGTGGTATTAGGGAGGCCCATGAAACATTTATAAGGAAAGGGTGGCTAAAATGGTATTACGGAAGCCCATGTACTATTTTTATGGAAAGGGGAGTCTAAAGTGGTATTAGGGAGGCCCATGAAACATTTATAAGGAAAGGGAGGCAAAAATGGTATTAGGGAGGTCCATGAAACATTTATAAGGAAAAAGAGGCTAAAATGGTATTACGGAAGCCCATGTACTATTTTTATGGAAAGGGAGTCTAAAGTGGTATTAGGGAGGCCCATGAAACATTTATAAGGAAAGGGAGGCAAAAATTGTATTAGGGAGGTCCATGAAACATTTATAAGGAAAAAGAGGCTGAAATGGTATTAGAGAGGCCCATGAAACATTTATAAGGAAAGGAGGCTAAAATGGTATTACGGAAGCCCATGTACTATTTTTATGGAAAGAGAGTATAAAGTGGTATTAGGGAGGCCCATGAAACATTTATAAGGAAAGGGAGGCAAAAATGGTATTACGGAGGTCCATGAAACATTTATAAGGAAAAAGAGGCTAAAATGGTATTAGGGAGGCCCATGAAACATTTATAAGGAAAGGGAGGCTAAAATGGTATTACGGAAGCCCATGTACTATTTTTATGGAAAGGGAGTCTAAAGTGGTATTAGGGAGGCCCATGAAACATTTATAAGGAAAGGGTGGCTAAAATGGTATTACGGAAGCCCATGTACTATTTTTATGGAAAGGGAGTCTAAAGTGGTATTAGAGAGGCCCATGAAACATTTATAAGGAAAGGGAGGCAAAAATGGTATTAGGGAGGTCCATGAAACATTTATAAGGAAAAAGAGGCTAAAATGGTATTACGGAAGCCCATGTACTATTTTTATGGAAAGGGAGTCTAAAGTGGTATTAGGGAGGCCCATGAAACATTTATAAGGAACAGGGAGGCAAAAATGGTATTAGAGAGGTCCATGAAACATTTATAAGGAAAAAGAGGCTAAAATGGTATTACAGAAGCCCATGTACTATTTGTATGGAAAGGGAGTCTAAAGTGGTATTACGGAAGCCCATGTTTTTTTTTTTTATGGAAAGGGAGTCTAAAGTGGTATTAGCGAGGCCCATGAAACATTTATAAGGAAAGGGAGGCAAAAATGGTATTAGGGATGTCCATGAAACATTTATAAGGAAAGGGAGACTAAAATGGTATTACGGAAGCCCATGTACTATTTTTATGGAAAGGGAGTCTAAAGTGGTATTAGGGAGGCCCATGAAACATTTATAAGGAAAGGGAGGCAAAAATGGTATTACGGAGGTCCATGAAACATTTAAAAGGAAAAAGAGGCTAAAATGGTATTAGGGAGGCCCATGAAACATTTGTAAGGAAAGGGAGGCTAAAATGGTATTACGGAAGCCCATGTACTATTTTTATGGAAAGGAAGTCTAAAGTGGTATTAGGGAGGCCCATGAAACATTTATAAGGAACGGGAGGCAAAAATGGTATTAGGGAGGCCCATGAAACATTTATAAGGAAAGAGAGGCTAAAATGGTATTACGGAAGCCCATGTACTATTTTTATGGAAAGGGAGTCTAAAGTGGTATTAGGGAGGCCCATGAAACATTTATAAGGAAAGGGAGGCAAAAATTGTATTAGGGAGGTCCATGAAACATTTATAAGGAAAAAAGAGGCTGAAATGGTATTAGAGAGGCCCATGGAACATTTATAAGGAAAGGGAGGCTAAAATGGCATTACGGAAGCCCATGTACTATTTTTATGGAAAGGGAGTCTAAAGTGGTAGACTCCTTTCCATAAAAATAGCGAGGCCCATGAAACATTTATAAGGAAAGGGAGGCAAGAACGGTATTAGGAATGTCCATGAAACATTTATAAGGAAAGGGAGGCTAAAATGGTATTACGGAAGCCCATGTACTATTTTTATGGAAAGGGAGTCTAAAGTGGTAGTAGGGAGGCCCATGAAACATTTACAAGGAAAGGGAGGCAAAAATGGTATTAGGGAGGTCCATGAAACATTTATAAGGAAAAAGAGGCTAAAATGGTATTAGGAAGGCCCATGAAACATTTATAAGGAAAGGGAGGCTAAAATGGTATTACGGAAGCCCATGTACTATTTTTATGGAAAGAGAGTCTAAAGTGGTATTAGGGAGGCCCATGAAACATTTATAAGGAAAGGGAGACAAAAATGGTATTACGGAGGTCCATGAAACATTTATAAGGAAAAAGAGGCTAAAATGGTATTAGGGAGGCCCATGAAACATTTATAAGGAAAGGGAGGCTAAAATGGTATTACGGAAGCCCATGTACTATTTTTATGGAAAGGGAGTCTAAAGTGGTATTAGAGAGGCCCATGAAACATTTATAAGGAAAGGGTGGCTAAAATGGTATTACGGAAGCCCATGTACTATTTTTATGGAAAGGGAGTCTAAAGTGGTATTACGGAAGCCCATGTACTATTTTTATGGAAAGGGAGTCTAAAGTGGTATTAGGGAGGCCCATGAAACATTTATAAGGAAAGGGAGACAAAAATGGTATTACGGAGGTCCATGAAACATTTATAAGGAAAAAGAGGCTAAAATGGTATTAGGGAGGCCCATGAAACATTTATAAGGAAAGGGAGGCTAAAATGGTATTACGGAAGCCCATGTACTATTTTTATGGAAAGGGAGTCTAAAGTGGTATTAGAGAGGCCCATGAAACATTTATAAGGAAAAGGGTGGCTAAAATGGTATTACGGAAGCCCATGTACTATTTTTATGGAAAGGGAGTCTAAAGTGGTATTAGGGAGGCCCATGAAACATTTATAAGCAAAGGGAGGCAAAAATGGTATTAGGGAGGTCCATGAAACATTTATAAGGAAAAAGAGGCTAAAATGGTATTACGGAAGCCCATGTACTATTTGTATGGAAAGGGAGTCTAAAGTGGTATTACGGAATCCCATGTTTTTTTTTTATGGAAAGGGAGTCTAAAGTGGTATTAGCGAGGCCCATGAAACATTTATAAGGAAAGGGAGGCAAAAATGGTATTAGGGATGTCCATGAAACATTTATAAGGAAAGGGAGACTAAAATGGTATTACGGAAGCCCATGTACTATTTTTATGGAAAGGGAGTCTAAAGTGGTATTAGGGAGGCCCATGAAACATTTATAAGGAAAGGGAGGCAAAAATGGTATTACGGAGGTCCATGAAACATTTAAAAGGAAAAAGAGGCTAAAATGGTATTAGGGAGGCCCATGAAACATTTGTAAGGGAGGCTAAAATGGTATTACGGAAGCCCATGTACTATTTTTATGGAAAGGAAGTCTAAAGGTGTATTAGGGAGGCCCATGAAACATTTATAAGGAACGGGAGGCAAAAATGGTATTACGGAGGTCCATTAAACATTTATAAGGAAAAAGAGGCTAAAATGGTATTAGGGAGGCCCATGAAACATTTATAAGGAAAGGGAGGCTAAAATGGTATTACGGAAGCCCATGTACTATTTTTATGGAAAGGGAGTCTAAAGTGGTATTAGGGAGGCCCATGAAACATTTATAAGGAAAGGGTGTCTAAAATGGTATTAGAGAGGCCCATGGAACATTTATAAGGAAAGGGAGGCTAAAATGGTATTACGGAAGCCCATGTACTATTTTTATGGAAAGGGAGTCCAAAGTGGTAGACTCCCTTTCCATAAAAATAGTGAGGCCCATGAAACATTTATAAGGAAAGGGAGGCAAGAACGGTATTAGGAATGTCCATGAAAATTTATAAGGAAAGGGAGGCTAAAATGGTATTACGGAAGCCCATGTACTATTTTTATGGAAAGGGAGTCTAAAGTGGTAGTAGGGAGGCCCATGAAACATTTATAAGGAAAGGGAGGCAAAAATGGTATTACGGAGGTCCATGAAACATTTATAAGGAAAAAGAGGCTAAAATGGTATTAGGGAGGCCCATGAAACATTTATAAGGAAAGGGAGGCTAAAATGGTATTACGGAAGCCCATGTACTATTTTTATGGAAAGGGAGTCTAAAGTGGTATTAGGGAGGCCCATGAAACATTTATAAGGAAAGGGTGGCTAAAATGGTATTACGGAAGCCCATGTACTATTTTTATGGAAAGGGAGTCTAAAGTGGTATTAGGGAGGCCCATGAAACATTTATAAGGAACGGGAGGCAAAAATGGTATTAGAGAGGTCCATGAAACATTTATAAGGAAAAAAGAGGCTAAAATGGTATTACAGAAGCCCATGTACTATTTGTATGGAAAGGGAGTCTAAAGTGGTATTACGGAAGCCCATGTTTTTTTTTTTTTATGGAAAGGGAGTCTAAAGTGGTATTAGCGAGGCCCATGAAACATTTATAAGGAAAGGGAGGCAAAAATGGTATTAGGGATGTCCATGAAACATTTATAAGGAAAGGGAGACTAAAATGGTATTACGGAAGCCCATGTACTATTTTTATGGAAAGGGAGTCTAAAGTGGTATTAGGGAGGCCCATGAAACATTTATAAGGAAAGGGAGACAAAAATGGTATTACGGAGGTCCATGAAACATTTAAAAGGAAAAAGAGGCTAAAATGGTATTAGGGAGGCCCATGAAACATTTGTAAGGAAAGGGAGGCTAAAATGGTATTACGGAAGCCCATGTACTATTTTTATGGAAAGGAAGTCTAAAGTGGTATTAGGGAGGCCCATGAAACATTTATAAGGAACGGGAGGCAAAAATGGTATTAGGGAGGACCATGAAACATTTATAAGGAAAGAGAGGCTAAAATGGTATTACGGAAGCACATGTACTATTTTTATGGAAAGGGAGTCTAAAGTGGTATTAGGGAGGCCCATGAAACATTTATAAGGAAAGGGAGGCAAAAATTGTATTAGGGAGGTCCATGAAACATTTATAAGGAAAAAGAGGCTGAAATGGTATTAGAGAGGCCCATGGAACATTTATAAGGAAAGGGAGGCTAAAATGGCATTACGGAAGCCCATGTACTATTTTTATGGAAAGGGAGTCTAAAGTGGTAGACTCCCTTTCCATAAAAATAGCGAGGCCCATGAAACATTTATAAGGAAAGGGAGGCAAGAACGGTATTAGGAATGTCCATGAAACATTTATAAGGAAAGGGATACTAAAATGGTATTACGGAAGCCCATGTACTATTTTTATGGAAAGGGAGTCTAAAGTGGTAGTAGGGAGGCCCATGAAACATTTATAAGGAAAGGGAGGCAAAAATGGTATTAGGGAGGTCCATGAAACATTTATAAGGAAAAAGAGGCTAAAATGGTATTAGGAAGGCCCATGAAACATTTATAAGGAAAGGGAGGCTAAAATGGTATTACGGAAGCCCATGTACTATTTTTATGGAAAGAGAGTCTAAAGTGGTATTAGGGAGGCCCATGAAACATTTATAAGGAAAGGGAGACAAAAATGGTATTACGGAGGTCCATGAAACATTTATAAGGAAAAAAGAGGCTAAAATGGTATTAGGGAGGCCCATGAAACATTTATAAGGAAAGGGAGGCTAAAATGGTATTACGGAAGCCCATGTACTATTTTTATGGAAAGGGAGTCTAAAGTGGTATTAGAGAGGCCCATGAAACATTTATAAGGAAAGGGTGGCTAAAATGGTATTACGGAAGCCCATGTACTATTTTTATGGAAAGGGAGTCTAAAGTGGTATTACGGAAGCCCATGTACTATTTTTATGGAAAGGGAGTCTAAAGTGGTATTAGGGAGGCCCATGAAACATTTATAAGGAAAGGGAGACAAAAATGGTATTACGGAGGTCCATGAAACATTTATAAGGAAAAAGAGGCTAAAATGGTATTAGGGAGGCCCATGAAACATTTATAAGGAAAGGGAGGCTAAAATGGTATTACGGAAGCCCATGTACTATTTTTATGGAAAGGGAGTCTAAAGTGGTATTAGAGAGGCCCATGAAACATTTATAAGGAAAGGGTGGCTAAAATGGTATTACGGAAGCCCATGTACTATTTTTATGGAAAGGGAGTCTAAAGTGGTATTAGGGAGGCCCATGAAACATTTATAAGCAAAGGGAGGCCCATGAAACATTTATAAGCAAAGGGAGGCAAAAATGGTATTAGGGAGGTCCATGAAACATTTATAAGGAAAAAGAGGCTAAAATGGTATTACGGAAGCCCATGTACTATTTGTATGGAAAGGGAGTCTAAAGTGGTATTACGGAAGCCCATGTTTTTTTTTTATGGAAAGGGAGTCTAAAGTGGTATTAGCGAGGCCCATGAAACATTTATAAGGAAAGGGAGGCAAAAATGGTATTAGGGATGTCCATGAAACATTTATAAGGAAAGGGAGACTAAAATGGTATTACGGAAGCCCATGTACTATTTTTATGGAAAGGGAGTCTAAAGTGGTATTAGGGAGGCCCATGAAACATTTATAAGGAAAGGGAGGCAAAAATGGTATTACGGAGGTCCATGAAACATTTAAAAGGAAAAAGAGGCTAAAATGGTATTAGGGAGGCCCATGAAACATTTGTAAGGGAGGCTAAAATGGTATTACGGAAGCCCATGTACTATTTTTATGGAAAGGAAGTCTAAAGGTGTATTAGGGAGGCCCATGAAACATTTATAAGGAACGGGAGGCAAAAATGGTATTACGGAGGTCCATTAAACATTTATAAGGAAAAAGAGGCTAAAATGGTATTAGGGAGGCCCATGAAACATTTATAAGGAAAGGGAGGCTAAAATGGTATTACGGAAGCCCATGTACTATTTTTATGGAAAGGGAGTCTAAAGTGGTATTAGGGAGGCCCATGAAACATTTATAAGGAAAGGGTGGCTAAAATGGTATTAGAGAGGCCCATGGAACATTTATAAGGAAAGGAGGCTAAAATGGTATTACGGAAGCCCATGTACTATTTTTATGGAAAGGGAGTCTAAAGTGGTATTAGGGAGGCCCATGAAACATTTATAAGGAAAGGGTGGCTAAAATGGTATTAGAGAGGCCCATGGAACATTTATAAGGAAAGGGAGGCTAAAATGGTATTACGGAAGCCCATGTACTATTTTTATGGAAAGGGAGTCCAAAGTGGTAGACTCCCTTTCCATAAAAATAGTGAGGCCCATGAAACATTTATAAGGAAAGGGAGGCAAGAACGGTATTAGGAATGTCCATGAAAATTTATAAGGAAAGGGAGGCTAAAATGGTATTACGGAAGCCCATGTACTATTTTTATGGAAAGGGAGTCTAAAGTGGTAGTAGGGAGGCCCATGAAACATTTATAAGGAAAGGGAGGCAAAAATGGTATTAGGGAGGTCCATGAAACATTTATAAGGAAAAAGAGGCTAAAATGGTATTAGGAAGGCCCATGAAACATTTATAAGGAAAGGGAGGCTAAAATGGTATTACGGAAGCCCATGTACTATTTTTATGGAAAGAGAGTCTAAAGTGGTATTAGGGAGGCCCATGAAACATTTATAAGGAAAGGGAGGCAAAAATGGTATTACGGAGGTCCATGAAACATTTATAAGGAAAAAGAGGCTAAAATGGTATTAGGGAGGCCCATGAAACATTTATAAGGAAATTGTGGCTAAAATGGTATTACGGAAGCCCATGTACTATTTTTATGGAAAGGGAGTCTAAAGTGGTATTATTGAGGCCCATGAAACATTTATAAGGAAAGGGAGGCAAAAATGGTATTAGGGAGGTCCATGAAACATTTATAAGGAAAAAGAGGCTAAAATGGTATTACGGAAGCCCATGTACTGTTTGTATGGAAAGGGAGTCTAAAGTGGTATTAGGGAGGCCCATGAAATATTTATAAGGAAAGGGAGGCAAAAATGGTATTAGGGAGGTCCATGAAACATTTATAAGGAAAAAGAGGCTAAAATGGTATTAGAGAGGCCCATGAAACATTTGTAAGGAAAGGGAGGCTAAAATGGTATTACGGAAGCCCATGTACTATTTTTATGGAAAGGAAGTCTAAAGTGGTATTAGGGAGGCCCATGAAACATTTATAAGGAACGGGAGGCAAAAATGGTATTAGGGAGGCCCATGAAACATTTATAAGGAAAGAGAGGCTAAAATGGTATTACGGAAGCCCATGTACTATTTTTATGGAAAGGGAGGCTAAAATGGTATTAGGGAGGCCCATGAAACATTTATAAGGAACGGGAGGCAAAAATGGTATTAGGGAGGCCCATGAAACATTTATAAGGAAAGAGAGGCTAAAATGGTATTACGGAAGCCCATGTACTATTTTTATGGAAAGGGAGGCTAAAATGGTATTAGGGAGGCCCATGAAACATTTATAAAGAAAGTGAGGCTAAAATGGTGTTAGGGAGGCCCATGAAACATTTGTAAGGAAAAGGAGGCTAAAATGGTATTAGGGAGGCCCATGAAACATTTATAAGGAAAGGGAGGCTAAAAGGGTATTAAAGGCCCATTGTGATCCATTTAAACCAGTACCCTGAAAAAACCTTACATTTTTGTAAGGGATCCCGCAAGGAACTTCTTCCTTTTTTCAATAGAAGCAGCAACTCCTGGAGAATGAAAATCGCCACCGTGGAGAAGATTGTTAACCGTAACTGTAACTCAGCTCGTGATTTGTTTGTTGTTGCGTTGTCAATTACTTGCGTGCATTCGGAAACATGCAGTACTCTGTTCCAGAGCGTGTTTTTTTTAGTGAAATCGTATTGGGTAACCAATTCTGTCATCAAAACGCAACGAGCGTTTCGAAAAGAGTTTGGAGTTCGAAAAGTGCCAAGCAAGTCAACAATTCTGTCGATGCCAAAAAGTCTGGAGCAAACCGGTTCTCTTCTCAGCGGTAGCGGTAGACATCACCCTCCGATGCCCCAAACATGTGTGGACGATGTTCAGCAACGTTTACTTCAATCTCTGACAAAATCGTTGCGCAGATTAAGCCAACAGAAAGGATATTCATACGGAACGTGTCAAAGGGCAGCAAAAAAGCGAATATTCGACCATTTAAAGTGCACGTAATCCATCAGCTGCAGGAACCGGACAAGGGAAAGAGAGTAAGTTACTGCAAATGGTTTCAAAATTTTCTTAATTTGCGATCTGATATTCTCACCATTACATGGTTTACGGATGATGCCTGGTTTCATCTGTCAGGCTACGTCAATTCGCAAAACAGCAGATACTGGGCTGCCGAAAACCCACACGTTATGTGTGAAACACCGATGCATTCACAAAAGGTTGGTGTATGGTGTGCGGTTTCGTCTACGAAAATTATTAGCCCCATTTTTTTCTCTGAGACTGCTAACACTAACGTTTATTGCCGCATATTCAATGAATTTGTGGAACAACTTGATGACATTGAATTGACAGAGGGCTACTTTCAGCAGGATGGCGCTACGTGTCACACATCGAAAGTCTCAATGGAACTCATAACCAGCTTCTTTGATGACAGATTAATTTCAAAAAACATTTGGCCTCCCCGATCTCCGGACTTAACTTCCCCTGACTTTTTTATGGGGCTACTTAAAGGATAGAGTTTACAAAACCCATCCAAAAACATTGGATGCATTGCGTGAAACAATCACGACTGAAATTGGCAATGTTACTGCTCGTACTCTACATGAGACATCACTGAATATGGTGCTGCGTGTTCAACTGTGTTTACAAGAAAATGGAGGACAATTCCAACATTTGCTTTGATAAAATGATTCTCCAATACCACATGTATAATTCTCAACTTACTGTATGATTTTGTTGTTATTTATAAAAAAGTTATAAGTAAATCACATGGTACTTGGTTTAAATGGATCACCCTGTATAAGAAAAGGGAGGCTAAAATGGTATTAGGGAGGCTCATAAAGCATTTAGGGAAGGGAGGCTAAAATGGTATTAGGGAGGCTGAAATGGTATTAGGGAAGCCCATGAAACATATATATGGAAAGGAGGCTTGAGACAGAAGAGTCTGGGTCATTCCGCGCTAGAAGTGTTTTAAGTTTTTCTCTCTCTTTTGAAGTTCATGATCAGTAGTTTTTCAACAAAAAAAGTAATTTAACGCTATCTATCTGAAAAATTTTGCGTCCAAAAATCGAGAGAGTGCATCAAATTTTGTGCTTGCAGCGATGAATTTTAAAATTAACTAAGTCAAATGAATTTTGGGTATTTACTATTTCTAAACAGAAATTTAATTTTCATTCTCGTCTATCATCTATTGATAAAATAAGAAAAAAATTCTCTTGTGGCGGACCTGCACCTTTTATTTCGGAAGGGCGAAGGATTAATGAGTCACCCGTTCCTAATTTAGAGCCATTGACTCCAGGCAAGGGACAGAACCAAGGCTGTAGAACAAAAATGTCACTCCATGACTCATTCGTGGCTTGAACCAAGGCCGTCTAGAAAGCACAAGGCCAGGGCATTAGAGTGGAGAGTTCCCTCTTTAAGTGACGTCACGTGCAGGGCCGTAATTATTGGCTGGTCGCCCCGCCAGAATGGTCATTGTAGGGGCGTAAATTCATGCTCTGGGGGATGTAAAAAATAGAAATGTAACTAAAAAAGGAAGTCATACTCTTTAGTATTTTTCTTTTAAAGACTTTAGTTAGTCTCATGCAGTATTTCATGCAGTTAACCAGGGAACATCTCATATCCATGAAGGGAATTTTCCAAAACAGTGAATGGAGGCATAGAAAATAATATGCTGATATGCCTAACCTCCATGACCTTTCAGAACATGCCGTTGGAATGAAGAGATAATTAATCATTTGTGGGCTTGTTGCCGCGGAAATTCTTTAGATTTCGGGCACATTGCTTCAGGTGAAGAAATATCCAAATTCGAGATTTAATTACTTAATTAAATATAATATTGTGTTAATTAATTATCATAATTAATTGATAATGAGTAATCCCTGATTGGGTTTGCAGAGGGTATTATTCCCGCCACAGATAGCATAAAGATTTGCTGCTTTCTTTTTACTGTCACCCCAAATCAGGGTGACAGTTAGGGCCAAATAAATTTTTAATGGGCTTAGCTCAGCAGATGATCAGCTGGCCAGAAGAACATCTGCTCGAAATAGCCACTGGTCAGTGTCCACCGGACGGCGGACCACTAGTGGACGAGCGGGGTGACCTCCCAGGAGCCAGTGAAGGCGAGGGTGACATCTCCAAGAGGTGAGAATACGCCTAGGAGCACGGCAGAAAACGAAACCGAAGCGAAAATAAAAACGGTAAACGAGGAGAAATTTGGGTTGGTTGCTGGTTTTTTTTTGTTTTTTTTTTTGTTTGGCGAAATGCTTGTGCGTGCGTGGGTCAAAAAGTCGGGCTCACAAATTTTGTAATATGTTAGGTGCCATTGAAAGATAGCGGTGGAAAAAGAAGCCAAGTTCATGGTAGAAGCTGTACCAGTATCAAAGGCTCCCGGACTGCGTTTTATCCACGGATAATACCAGCCCCGTATCGTTTAACACCACGGGATGAGAAGACCCATCATCAACTCCAGGGATGAATGAATAGCAGAAGATTCAGAGTAAGACATCGTCCAAATATTTCAATCCCTTGCATGCCGAGTAATCAATGACATTTGAAAATGAAATATTATTGCTGACTTCGCACTAGTTCGATTGCTCGGAAATGTTACTATGAATCTTAGGCTTAACCTTAACCATTTTTTATAGTGATGTTTTAATATAACTTAATCTGGTCCCACCATTAATTTGTACATAAATTAAGAAATATTAATATGTTAAAATAAATTTTATATTTTTTTCTTTAAGCAAACGTGTTTTCCTTTATGATAATTAACACAGCAATCAGACATCTCTGAATCGACTGTATTTACGGTTCTTCACGTAATATCAATCACATCAGAAAACTCGAAAATTTCATCGCCTTGGAGCGGGAATCGAATCCGCATCTCCCGATTACCGGTCGAGTATGCTAACAGTTACACCACACAGTGCTATCGGTCTCCAATGCCTGCTGGTGTGTGCACTGGCGATAACTATTAGCATTAAGGGTAATCACTCGAATTTCAAAAGCTATGTTTTCCCAGTATTAGAGAAAACATAGGCTCGCTATTCGAGGATGGGCGTTGTGTTTCACCCAGCCGATGTTCCGTGCATCGGGGTCCGCTGAGTGCCGCAATGTTTAAAAGTAATCGTCTAGCTTTTCATTTCTCGCGAATATTTCGTTAACTTACAAATTTTGAATTTATTACTAGCACTGATCTGAAAGTTACTCAGTATTGAACTGGAGGACTTTTCTGAACATTCATTCCAAATCATTTACTCACACATCCAACTCTCAATCGTGATTAACATTTTTACTTTACAAAATTGTACACTCAAACGAAATTTAGCCGACTCAATATAACTTGAAAATAAAATATGTTTATTTTGCCTGATGAAGGCTTGAATTTTAAAAAATCCACTCAGTCATATGAATATGCTTGAAGACCCTTTTATCAAAATTATTTATTTAAAGGTTAACTTTAATTTCTTATTTTAATTTAATATAAATCTGAAAAATTTCGAAACATAATTTACTTAAAATGATTCCCTATCCTACACAATTTCCTGCTCTGATCAATGTATTTACTTTACTCAACCATTGCATTTCTTCTATTTCTGCCCTACTTTTCTCAGCATTAATTTAGAGCTGGTTTTATTTTCAACACTGATTTTATTCTACTATGCTCTTCCTTAACTCTCGGTTCAACATACGAATTATATAAACAAGAGGAAATCGTTAAGCTTGGAAATGTCCTACCTTGTATCTCACGATAAGGGCTGGCGTTCCATTCTCCTCCCGGTGGTTCCATGCAGATTCCTTTCCTGGATGCAACATATTTGTTTAACGAATTTCACTCGTCTCTTCAATAATCTCAAAGTCCCAATTCTAACTTTTCACTACGGCAGAAATCTTTCTAATTAGGGCACATGCTCGGTCCTCGGGGATAGTTCTATCTCCCACTAGCAAGAGCGAGGCTGGATACGACCTCCCGTGTCACTCGTCTCTTTTTTTCTTAATACCCCGATCCTCGTATCGGTAGTTCTTCCTCAATTTTTTTCACCATGCTATATTTTATTTTGTCGCTCCTCTTCCAGTCCTACGAAAAATTGTTCTTCCCGGATCCTCCCGCCAATTTACAGATTGGTCAAATAATTATCATTTCCCGATCTGATTTGCTCTGGGTTTCCCGCCAATACTCTGACTTGCCATCCTTCGCCCCGTCCAAAATCTGCGTCCGCCCCTGAATTCTAGGAAATTCCGTGCCCGTGGATCTTCTGGGTCGTAAATTTTCCTACCATAAAACTGCTATGGTTTTCCTTTGCCTGGCGCCACGCTTTTCTTTTTACCAGACTTGGTGCAGCAATTCTCAAGACGATTGGCGCCGGACTCCAATAAAACGTCTACCCACTATTCATCCTCTTGTAGAATTACTTCACCTTACCCAATATTGCTGGCTCGTAGCCGATGGGAAGGGATGCCCCGCGGTCCCACGCCACAGCAAGCGGCCGACTGGAAGCCCTTCGACTCGGAGAGAGAGAGAGAGAAGGGGGGAAGAGGGGTCCTATCCCGCACCTTGCCTCGGCGCGAATCCACGAAAGAAAATCTAAGGAAAAATTAAATCACGAACTGTAGAGCACCTGAGGAGCGTGAAGTTTATAAAATCCTAAATTTATTCATTCTTACACTAGCACCCCAAAATCTCTCCCATTCATTTGATTAATTTTAAAATCCCATTTCTTTTTCGCTTCTCCGATTTATTCTCAACTTCCAATACAGAGAAAAGGTGCACGCTCGCTCACGAGCGCTGCAACAACAGGACGAAAGTAACAAGTACCTTAGTGTTAAGAGCACCGGAAAGTAGTCCGACCGCATTCTTAATCGAGGCAACTGATTAAGAATGCAACTTCTTTGCTGCAGCTCTGCAACTGAGTATGAGCATTGGGTTCTGGTTTATGTCTAGGTAAACAGTTTTCTTGCTTTTGAAGGTACCACGATTTTAAACACGATACAAAAATGTTAGTTTTAAAACTCAATTTCTTTGCGGCACATGAGTTCTTGCGACAACCTCGTACGAGCTCGTATGAAACACAAGACGTGCAGGTCCCAACGATGAGACTGGGTCGACTATTCTAGGAAACCCAATGTCATTGTTGCCACTTTAGACGATCGGAATTAATTAAAATTTATGCCAGGGAGTTCCCGAACGGGGCTTGGTGCGGTAATAGGTTGTCGCGGAAAGTTCTCTGATCGTTTAACCTTGAATGGAATTTTCCCAAGCTCTACCCCTAAAGCTTCTTCCTATTGTTGTGTTCGCTATCCGATGCTCATTCGTTCTGCGCTGGTTTGTTTTTCGTTCTGCATTTCTGTGGAGTGTTGTGTTGTCGTCGTCACATAACGTTTACGCTTTACTTGGTATTTACAACCTGTGGTTCTTGGGTATTTACCTAATTTTTATATTTTTAATAAAATTATGTCAAAAACCTGAAGGGCGATTTTTGAACGATCATCGTAGTACTTTCCTATAACGGTGGTGTGAGAGAAAGTAAAAACCACTTATTATTTGAGTGGAACTCGAGAGGGGACGTCAACTCGAAGGGGCGTAATTTCAAGTCTCACCCTCCCAGATAAGAAACGCTTGCTACGGTCCTGGCCACTCGGAAACCAAGGCTCCCGATTGGTTTTCGAGTGACGTCACAAACGGAGGGAACTCATCTCTCTAATGTCATGGCCTTCTGTTTTCTAGACGGCCTTGCTTGAACCCGAGTCCAAAGATGGTTAGCCGTCACAAGCAATCAAGTGATAGAATACTACACAGAAAATATTTGAACAGTTTAAATTACGCGATCATTCGTCCCTGTTCGAGGGATAGACATAGGTGGTGAATTGGTTTTACGGCACTAGCTTTCTCCCTTCCCTGGAATAGTGTCCCCAAATCAGGGACAGGCTACTTCTTATAGCCCTCACAGCTGTTCACTGTGATCCGAAACAAAACAAACAAAACAGCTTAAACATTAACTTTTGGTTTAAAGTAATTTCTTAAAAGTTCCCCAAATTCTTTTAACAATTTCCTAGGCAGGATGCTCTTCAGTAAATATTGTATCGGTTCCCGAATTCATGATAAAACGCGCCACTCCCAAATAAAATGTTTTTTTTTTTTTTTTGTTAGAGGTTTATTTTATTTAATTTTTTTTTGATTGGTGGTTTAACGACCACCGTGAGCAACTCAATGGGCTATAAGCAGTCGCCCGTCCCTACTTTGTTTAGAACTGGTTCCAGGTAAGGGAGAGAGCCAGTGCCGTAAGACAAACACAACATCCATGCCTCACCGGGATTCGAACCAGGACCCCCTTCGGACGAATGATCAGAGGCCATCGTTTAGACCACTGCGCCACCGGGGCGCCGATTGGAGGTTTAACGACTACCGTGAGCAACTCAATGGGCTATAAGCAGTCGCCCGTCCCTAATTTGGGGCCACTGGTTCCAGGGAAGGGACAGAGCCATTGCCGTAAAACAAACACAACATCCATGCCTCGCCGGAATTCGAACACTGACCGCTTTCGTGAGAACGATCAGAAGCCATCGCTTAAACCACTGCGCCACCGGGGCGGCAATGAAATATTTATGCCGGCGCTGGCTCTTTCCCTTCCCTGGAGCCAGTGGCCCTAAATTGGGGACGGGCGACTGCTTATAGCTCATTGAGTTGCTCACGAAGGTCGTTAAACCTCCAATAAAAAATATATATATATATATATATTTATGGGTGCAATATAAAACAGCTGTTTCTACTAAAGCGACCTTTGTGCTTGAGGTATTTCTCAGTTTCAGTTTTACCAAGACATAAATATGCTGTCATATTTAGCATTGACGAGCCATTTCCTGTCTTTGCATTGGCCACGTGTGCGTGTGTCCTTCAACTTCGTACGGTACCAATAAAAAAGAAAAAGGCGAGCCATTTTGGTCTTCCACTAGAAAACGGCAAATTCGGTGCCGCATTTTGCTTGGCGAGAAGCGCGTTCGAAATAGAAAGGGAATATAACTTAGTATCTCTCCCTCATCCGCTGAAAGGAAAAATTTCTGATCTGTCTCACGAAAGGAACTTCCTGGAAAAGCAAACAGAAATCCGGGGCACTTCTTTTGGGGAGATTCTTCAATCTGTCTGAATGAAGAGGGTTCGCTACGACGAGGTCAAGCCGATTTGATCTGACCTATGCCGTGCTGGAGAACTGCCACGTAAAAGAGCCTGACGGATTTCTATCAGAACAAACGGCAGCACGGAGAAACATCTTTTTTTTCTTTTTTTTTTTTTCTTTTTTTTTTTTTCGGCTTGTTTCTTCTTCTTTTTTTTTTTTTTATCTGGGGCACACTACAAAATTTAGATCATATGGGTAGATTAGCATGCCGCCACAGGGTCGGCGATTGTTAGGAGGGCCTTTATTTCAGAGGTATCTGCGCAGACTTTGTTAGTCACATAAAAAGGAAGAAAAATGGGAAAGCCGCTCGATACTGAGGCCGCCGACACGCAGATATAGACTGAAAAATGCGCGTCGCTGATTTAGACAGAACGAAGCTTTGATGTTTGTTTTCCTAAGTGTGGTATGAACAGCTTTGTAACGAATGTGGATAGGTGGTTGCTTTGCCTTCTCCCAATTTTCCTGTCACAGCCAACAAAAGCAAACAACCAAACAAAACCAGGAAGCGAATTAGTGTATTGTTATACTGATGACGCACAAGCATTTAATATCGTAAACCAGCTGACTGTAAAGCATTGGTAAATTTAACGCAGAGTACACAATACAAATCAAAATTTAAGACCAAACAATATATATATATATATATCATCATCATCATCGTCAACCACTATCAATCCACTGCTGGACGAAGGTCTCATCAAGTTTCCTCCACAACGGTCTGTCTTGTGCCAGTCTCCTCCATTTCACTCCTGCATACTTTCGAATTTCATCCACCCATCTCCCATGTAGTCTTCTTCTGGGTCTTTTCCTGTCCCTTGGAATCCAATCTAAAATTTCAGCTGTCCATCGATGGTCTGTCCTTCTGGCAGTATGCCCAGCCCATTGCCATTTCAGGGATTTTACTCTGATCATGATGTCTTCCACTCTTGTCATTTCTCGGATCTACGAGTTCCTCTTCTTATCTCTCCTGGTTACACCAAGCATGCACCTCTCCATGCTACTTTGGGTTGTCTGCAGCCTTTGTATGTCTCTTTTAGTTAAGGTCCACGTCTCTGCACCATACGTAAGCACTAGAAGGATGCACTGATCAAACACTTTTCTTTTAAGACGTAATGGCATATTGCTCTTGAAAATTATGTTGTTTCTTCCAAAAGCTCTCCAGGCAAGTTTTGTACGCCGATTAATTTCTTCATCAATGTGACCCTCACTTGATATCTGCTGTCCAAGATAAACGTACGTGTCTGTTATCTCCAGCTTTTCTCCATCAATCGATAAATCTTCATTTCGTGTAAAAGCATTGAACATCACTTTTGTCTTCTGAAAGTTCATTTTAATCCCACTTCTTTACTCTTGTCAGCAAGTTCTTGGATCATACTCTGCAGCTATGATGGGGTAGTTGCAAAAATGACTATGTCATCAGCAAAACGAAGGTGGGTTAGATAATCTCCATTAATCTTTATCCCTTTGTTTTCCCAGTTCAGTGATTGAAAGGAATTTTCCAATGTGGCATTAAAGAGCTTCGGAGATATGGTGTCACCTTGTCTCACTCCCTTTCCAATTTTTATGTGTGTTGTGTTTTCAAACAGCCGAATCTTTGCACTCGCATTTTCATAGATGTTATTAATAATATTAATGTATGCATCTTCAACACCGCAGGATTTCAGAGCCATTGTAACTGCTGATGGTTTCACCGAATCAAAGGCTTTTTCATAATCGATAAAAGCCATGCACAATGGAAGTTCGTATTCCCTCGCTCTTTCAATTAGTTCTCTAAGTACGTGGATATGATCTATTGTGCTGTAGCCACTCCTGAATCCAGCTTGTTCTCTCGGTTGAGCCATGTCCAGTGTCACCGTCAAGCGGTGTGAAAGAACTTTAGTGAAGATTTTATAAACCACTGATAGGAGGCTCATAGGTCTGTAGTTCCTGAGATCCTCAATGTCACCTTATTTATGTAGCAGGATCATTATAGCGTTGTTCCAATCCTTAGGAATCTTCCCTTCATTAAGGCATCGAGTGAAAATTTGGGCAAGTACTGTTTCGATTTTTCCACTTGCTTCTTGTATGATGTCTACAGTAATTCCATCTTCTCCTGGAGCTTTTCCACGCTTCATGTTCTTGATTGCATGTGCAACTTTTGCTGGGAGGACTGGAAGAACTCTGGTACTGGTACCTTCCATGATACTCTGATATGCCAAAATCATGGGATACGTACAGGTGTTGGACAGAATAATGTGAACACCACGTTCAGCGAAATGACTTTTAATGCAGCCGCGTACATCGCAATACGCAAAGGTATCCACCACTTTTTGGTTGTAATAAAGCTTTGCTTAGAACTTCAAAGTTCTGTTTAAGTGCATTTAAAGTGTCTTGTTGCAAAATTTATTTCAGGGTGACGACAAAATGAGCGACCTAACGGACTTCGAAAGAGGGCTAATTGTTGGTGGCCTGCTTGTTGGTGCCTCCGTGACAACAGTCACCAGGGTAGTGGGGGTATCGAGAGCTACTGTGTCTAGCGTCATGACAGCATACCGTGTTCCTGGCAAAACCTCGTCTGCGAAACACAGGAGCGTCGGGAAAACGACCCTGACTGATAGAGAGAGAGAGAGAGAGAGCGTTAAATACGATTGTTACCCGTAATGAAAAGACCACAGCGCCGAAAATTAGTGCGGTGCTCAGTCTGCATATCCAGAGCCCAGTATCAACGAAAAGAGTGCGCAGGGAGCTACATAAACAAGATATTCATGGCAGAGCTGCTATTGCAAAACCTCTGGTGACCCGGGTGAATGCACAACAGCGACGGCAGTGGTGCCAGGAGCATACAACGTGGACTGCCGATGCATGGAAGCTTGTAATGGGCTCGGATGAATCTACATCCACACTGTTCCCCACCGCACGACGTGTTTACGTCTGCAGAACACCGTCAGAAGTGTACAACCCAGACTGTCTGCTCCCAACAGTGCAGCATGGTGGTGGTTCTGTCATGCTCTGGGCTGTCTCATCGTGGTTTCAGCCGGTCCCCCAGGCACCTTGAAAGGATGGATGACTGGCAGGGCGTGTGAAACCAATTTGGCCGACCAAGTCCGTCCAATGGCTCAGGCATTGTTTCCTGAAGGGGATGCCATCTACCAAGGTGATAACGTCCTAATTCACAGAGCTCGGAATGTCGAATCATGGTTTGAGAAACACGAGGGCAAACTTTCACACCTTCCACGGCCTCCCCAATTACAGACTTAAAGATCATCAAGCCACTATGGTCTGTGTTGGAAAACAGAGTAAGATCCCGTTATCCTCCTCCCGCATCTCTCAAGGACCAGGAGCAGTTTCTGCATGAAGAATAGTGTGGCATCCGAAACGTATATTCTATTTTAACTTCCTTTTTGAGTTTCTATTTCTATGTAAATTTGAGTTCGTTCTCTTATACATTTTCAAACCTTAGCGTTATGTCTTTTCCCTCAAACGAGAATGACGTTGGCAACAATCTGAGGCCGGAACGAGAGTGACCTATGTGTGTACTGATAAGAACGTTAAATAAAAAGGAGATGCAGCGGTTGTTTTGGGGGGATTGGTGTTATTGATGTACAGATAATAGACGTGCTGTTGATTGCTGTCACACTGTGATTTGATGTAAAATCGCTGCTATTGTATTGAGTACTCTAGAGAACTGGATTACGATATTAAGATGTAGTTGGCCAGTATCAAACTAGGAGTGTGGCGTAAACGACATGCAAGAAGAATAATCTTATTTGTAAGTACAAATATTGACTTCTTTCTTGAATGCCTATGGGCACCTTCTAGTATTACACTGACTTTAGCACACATTACGTAATCACAGACGTTAAGGACTATGTTCTACAATTACAGCAGAAAGACAATTACGTTACACATCACACTAACTACCATCCAGTATTTGTATTTGTCCATTCCAAGGATGATTCAGGCGGTTTTGAATGCCAAAGGTCATCCCAAACCCTACTAGGTACATAAAACCTTCTTTTTCTAGGTGTTCACATTATTCTGTCCAGCCACTGTACCTAGTATCGTGTAGGACCTCCTCTAGCCCGACGAAGTGCAGCAACTAGACGTGACATCGATTCCGCAAGTGGTCGGAAGATTTCTGGAGAGTTGTTGAGCCATGCCGTCTGAACAGTTGCCTCTAGTTTCCTGGTATTTGTAGGTGCAGGATGTTGTTTGCGAATGAACCTTTCCACCACGTCCCATAAGTGCTCTATTGGCTTCATGCCGGATGAACGTAGTGGCCACACCACCTGTCGGAACTGTCCAGAATGCTCCTCGAGCCAATTTTTGACAAGTTGGACCCGATGACCTCATGCATTGTCTGCTTGGAAAGTCGCATCGTTTCTTGGGTACACGAAGTCCATGAAGAGCTGCAAATGATCACTCAGCAGAGCAACAAGGCGATTACAGGGTAATGACGTGTTTACGAGGACTAGAGGATCCAAACTGTGCCACGTAAAGACACCGTACACATGTAAGGAACCATTACCAGCTTGTACAGTGAATTGTTGACAGCTTGGGTCCATGACCTCATGGGGTCTGCGCCACATCCGATCCCTACCATCCGCTCGTAACAACTGGTAGCGTGACTCGTCGGACCACGCCACATGTTGACAGTCTTCAAGGATCCAGTTACCGTGTTCACGCGCCCAAGTGAGGCCCTGTGTCCAATGTCGCACTGTTGTGGGTTTTCTGCTCTCATACCACATGGACGCAAAATTATGCTGCACTGACCTGATGGATATGTCTCTGGTACCTCCTGCATTGAATGTGGATGTTATTTGAGCCAGTGTCGCTTGTCTGTTAGCATGGACACCGACAATCCTGGTCAGACGCCGCTGGTCACGGTCATTCAGCACCCGTGGTCGGTCAATGCGCAGTCCACGGTGGGTGGTAATGCCTTCCATGAGCTATTCTTGGTACACACGTGACACCGTGGATCAAGGAATGTTGAACGTTCGCACAACTTCGGAAATTGAATGTCCCAACCGTCTGGCTCTCAATACCATGCCTCGTCCAAACTCCGATAATTCACGTCGGTTTGCCATAATCTTACTGGCAGGTGTTCATCCTGACTCACGAGATTACACCTCGCAACTGATAAAAACCGTGGAGTGCGTCGAAACCTTTATACGATGGCAACGCCAGTTAAAAATTTATATACTGCTGTCTCATGGCTTTTGCCACTTCAGTGTATGTACACTCAGTGGACAAAAACGTTAGAGATACTTACCTAAAAGCGTGTTGGTCCTCCCCTAGTGCGAATAACAGCATCTAGATACCAGCCATGCTTATTGCAGCATTGTGCGCAACTCCCCCGAGACTTCGGTCCAGGATCCGTGGATCTGATGTTACGCTCCACGTCATCGCTGATGCTGCTGAGCTTCTACAGTGTTTAAATACAATAACCTTGGGGGCCATTGGTTGGTTCCAAACTGAGATGAGTATTCCTCAAGTTATGCCTGGGTGATAGCGGCCCGGTGAGACGGCGCATTGTCCTTCTGAATCTGACTATCGGCCGCAGATACACAATGGCCGTGAAAGCGTGAAGGGGGTGAGTCAGCCCATGCTGGTAGCGCGAACCGGTTAAGGACCTCTCCACGCACACTAAGGAACCTAAAGTGCTCCCCAAACCATCACAGAGCTACCACTGCCCTTGCCAAATGTCATGGGATACGTACAGGGGTTTGGCAACGACGGGACCATGGCCTCACGCACGCCCCACCCGCATTCTTCCGTCAACTCTGTACAGCTGAAAATGGGATTCATGTGACCACACGATTTGGCATATTCTGAAGAGGTCCAAGTTTGATGTTCCCGAGCAGTAAGCAGTGGCACACGAGCACGGCGTTGGCGACCGTAGCCTAGGGTATGCAGAGTGTGTCGTACTCTCGCTGATGCTGCTTGGGCCTCTGACCTTTAACCTGGATGTGATTTGCGACGCCGTTGCTAAGCGGTAGGTCAGCCTGTACGAGCCAGGAGTGTCTACGTGGACCCCGGTCATCAATGGTGTTTGGTCGGTCACTGCTTGCTCTCTGGGGGCTGGTACGTCTGTCGATGGTATATTCCCGGTATATCTTTGATATGGGTGCTCTCGGGAGTTCGAGGGTACTTACCACTTGGGCGATAAAATAATCCACTGTCTTGCGCAGACAATGCGTCAACAATTAATGCCTCTCAGATCACCGCGTTTATTCATGTTCGTCGATTGCGATACACTGTTGCGAAGCCCGGCTGTCTAGAGGTCTGCAAGGGCCGGGCTAGCCAGCCCAGCCCAAGCCCGACCCGACCCAGGCAGGGTCGGGCCAGGTCTAGTCGATCCATTCTTTTTATCGCAATGGTAAAGAAAGAAAAAAGTCGTGTTCTCCGATTTCCTGGTGTGTTTAACTGTTTTGCTGGCTTTTCTTACTTCCATGACATAGCCCAGGGAATAATATCAACAGCACGGAGAGGCACTCACAGTGTTTTTATCATGTGTAGGTATTAAGATAGTAAAAGCATTAGGGAGCTTGTTGACAACAGCAAAGATTCGACCCAGAACGATTGTGTGTGTTGTGTAGAGTGGGGAACGGGGAGTGTCTGCACTGGAGTGGGGTTTGTATGTGTGCGTTCGTATGAGAAAGTGGGACGACATCGAATTTTTCTCCTATCCATAATCTGTATAGGGATAGGAAATTTTTTTTTTGTAGTGTTGCCGATTACTAGTTCAGAGAAAGGGAGATTCTGAACGCTCTTAGTCTTCCTTTTTCTCTTTCTTTAAAGGTTATATTCTTCGATAATTGTTAAAGTTTAGTTAATATTTTTAGACTTACATTCAACTAAATATTTTCAATAATATCTCATTTCATTATTTAATTTTCACATTTTAATAAAATACAATAGAAAGACAAAATAATACCAAATGACACATCACAGGCCGGGAAGTTCCTAAATAAGAGCTCTAATTGATGATCCTGGGCCAAGACGGGCCGAGTGTCTAACATTTGAAACGGCGCGGGCCAGGTTGGGCCTTAAACGCCCGGACTTGGGCCGACCCGGGCTCACCAAATTAGGCCCGTGCAGACCTCTAGGCTGTCCGTCTATTTATCGCCTGCGTTCGGTTTGGGTCTGTTCCACTTTGCATGGGGGATGTCCTCGTCAACTGCCCATCACCCTATCTCTAATGTTTTGTCTACTGAGTGTGTATAACAAACAGAAAACCGTCATCACTTTCTTGGCGACTGCATGCTTCAGAATATTATGGATGAGGGTGGCAAAAGACTATAAGTTTCCTTGGCAGACCTCCACACGGAGTTTCTTTGTACCTGTTTCATACGTGTGCACAATTCAGGACCACTGAGATTGATGAAGCCGTAATTCTTATAGGGCTTTGTTGTCGTACTGTTTAAAGCCCCTTTCGGGTTCGATATGACTGCAGCTGGTTGTGATTGTTATGTAGAAAGCATATCACGAAGAAGATATTAAAATAGTAGCGACATTAAAGCTATATAATCCTCGTTATTGATTTGTCCTGGTATTTGTGTTAGTTTCCTATTCCTAAGATTTGAGTCCTCTCGCTACTTATTTTGTTTCCTAGTTATTCACTCTTTTCTTAATACTCTAATTCTACGTAACTTTCATTCTTTCACGATGGCCTTCCCGGAGGCCCCGCAAAACTGCTCTTTTTCAAATCATTCTCTCGGTCTTTTCTCTAAACTTCTATTTTTTTTTTTTTTTTTTTTGCGTGACCCGTGTGTCGTCCGAGTCTTTTTCTCGACCACTCTCTCTCTCTCTCTCTCTGTCCCTCCCCCTCTTTCTCCTCTCTTCCTCCCTCTCGATCTGTCCCTCTCTCTCTCCCTCCCACCCTCCCTCCCTAGGGAACACGGATTCGATGCCCGTTGCGGACAAACTTGTGCTTCCACATTGGCTCCCGATTGTGGAAAATCGATCCACTGGCCGTTCGGTTCTTCGAAAAATGTGTGATGTTTGTTCCACACATTGTTTGGAATTAATGCAGATAAAAAAAAACAATTAGAGGGATATGATATGACGTACTACAGAGGTGAAAACATGTATCAAGACGACAAACCTGCAGCGAAATATTCTGTCTACGTAGCTCAGTTAATAGACAGAGGGACTTACTCCGGAGTGAGGGGACACGAATATGATGCCGTCGCGGACGAACTTATATTTTCACACAATGAAATAATTTTTTAAATAATAGGTAATATATATCATCATCATCATCATTGTCAACCATTATCAATCCACTGCTAGACGAAGGTCTCCCCAAGTTTCCTCCACAACGGTCTGTCTTGTGCCAGTCTCCTCCATGTCACCCCTGCATACTTTCGAATTTCATCCACCCATCTCCCATGTGGTCTTCTTCTGGGTCTTTTCCTGTCCCTTGGAATCCAATCTAAAATTTCGGCTGTCCATCGATGATCTGTCCTTCTGGCAGTATGTCCAGCCCATTGCCATTTCAGGGATTTAACTCTGATCATGATGTCTTCCACTCTTGTCATTTTTCGGATCCACGAGTTCCTCTTCTTATCTCTCCTGGTTACACCAAGTATGCACCTCTCCATGCTACTTTGAGTTGTCTGCAGCCTTTGTATGTCTCTTTTAGTTAAGGTCCACGTCTCTGCACCATACGTAAGCACTGGAAGGATGCATTGATCAAACACTTTTCTTTTAAGACATAATGGCATATTGCTCTTGAAAATTATGCTGTTTCTTCCAAAAGCTCTCCAGGCAAGTTTTGTACGCCGATTAATTTCTTCATCAATGTGACCCTTACTTGATATCTGCTGTCCAAGATAAACATACGTATCTGTTATCTCCAGTTTTTCTCCATCAATCGATAAATCTTCATTTCTTGTAAAAGCATTGAACATCACTTTTGTCTTCTGAAAGTTCATTTTTAATCCCACTTCTTTACTCTTGTCAGCAAGTTCCTGGATCATACTCTGCAGCTCTGATGGGGTAGTTGCAAAAATGACTACGTCATCAGCAAAACGAAGGTGGGTTAGATAATCTCCATTAATCTTTATCCCTTTGTTTTCCCAGTTCAGTGATTGAAAGACATTTTCCAATGTGGCATTAAAGAGCTTCGGAGATATGGTGTCACCTTGTCTCACCCCTTTCCAATTTTTATGTGTGTTGTATTTTCAAACAGCCGAATCTTTGCACTTGCATTTTCATAGATGTTATTAATAATATTAATGTATGCATCTTCAATACCGCAGGATTTCAGAGCCGTGGTAACTGCTGATGGTTTCACCGAATTAAAGGCTTTTTCATAATCGATAAAAGCCATGCACAATGGAAGTTCATATTCCCTCGCTCTTTCAATTAGTTCTCTCAGTACGTGGATATGATCTATTGTGCTGTAGCCACTCCTGAATCCAGCTTGTTCTCTCGGTTGAGCCATGTCCAGTGTTACCTTCAAGCGGTGTGAAAGAACTTTAGTGAAGATTTTATAAACCACTGATAGGAGGCTGATAGGTCTGTAGTTCCTGAGATCCTCAATGTCACCTTTTTTATGTAGCAGGATCATTGTAGCATTGTTCCAATCCTCAGGAATCTTCCCTTCATTAAGGCATCGAGTGAAAATTTGGGCGAGTACTGTTTCGATTTCTCCACTTGCTTCTTGTATGATGTCTATAGTAATTCCATCTTCTCCTGGAGCTTTCCCCGGCTTCATGTTCTTGATTGCATGAGCAACTTCTGCTGGGAGGACTGGAAGAACTCTGGTACCTTTCATGATGTCTGGAGTACATGTATCATCCCTTTCATATAATTTGGAGTAGAAATCTTTCACTCTTGTCAAAATTTCGCCTCTATTTCTTGTTATAGAACCATCTTCTTTTCTCAGAGCCATAATCTGTTTTCTTCCCTTACTGAGATGTCCCTTTGCTATCTTAAGGCTTTGGTTGTTTTCAATTGCTTTCCTCACTAGCTCACAGTTGAATTTCCTTACGTCTTCAGTGATACTTTTTCGTGTTGTCTTGCATAGCTCTATATATTCCACTTTGGAAGTCACATCTTCTTTAGTTGTCCTCATCTCTCTTCTTTTTTGCATCAACATTTTGGTTTTTCCTGATAATTTGTTCACATGCAACTTGTTCTTAGACCCAGCTAATTTTGTTGCTGTTTCCATTAGAGCTTTTGTTACTTTTCTGTTAACTTCCGAAATATCCACTTCTTCCGATGTTAGGCCTTCTAAAGCAGAGAATCTGTTCTTCAGTTCCAACTTGAAAGTATTATGGTGTTTTTTAAGGTTGGTTATGTCAATACATTTTGTTTGTCTTATGAGCTTGCCACGTTCCAGTTTAGTGTTGAGGTGCATCTTACATCTCACCAATCTATGGTCACTACCTGTGTTGAACTTGTTCAGCACACTGCAGTCTTCGATGACGAATTTTTTGTTACACATAATAAAATCAATTTCACTTGTCGTTCCAATTGGATGTCTCCATGTCCATTTCCTGTGTGGCTTTTCTTGAAAAAGGAGTTCAAGATGAAAAATCCTTCTGCCTCTGCAAACTCAACGAGAGTATTTCCACGCTGGTTTCTGTTGCCGTGACCGAATTTACCTACTGAAGTTTCATTCTGTTGCCGTTGCCCTATTTTTGCATTGAAATCTCCCATAATTATCTTCAAGTGCTGCTTACCTTTATTATTTAGATGACGAATTTCCTCATAAAATTCTTCAATTTCTTCTTCAGGATGACTTGTGGTGGGTGCATAAGTTTGAATAATCTGAGCCTGGTATCTTCTCGAGAGTTGGGTAACGAGTCGTGCAGCTCTGTCAGAGGAACTTTCAACTTCTACCACTTTATCCTTCAGTTTCTTGTTTATTATAAATCCAACACCACTAGTTCTGCCAGTATCTGTCCCACGATAATAGAAGAGATGTCCACTTTTCAGTTCAATGAGATCTTCTCCTTTTCTCCTTACCTCACTTAGCCCGACGATGTCCCACTTGATCCTTTGTAGTTCCTCTTCCAATTCAAGAAGCCTTGAATCAGAAGATAGGGAGCGTCCGTTATAGGTAGCCAAGGTCAGCATCAAATGGCAGCCTAGTCCGGTCCTCCGGGGATTCTTAGCACCCTCTGCCTTCATGTCGCATGAAGGCAGTAAGGTCATGAAGGATGTAAGGTCAGGTGATGCGTAACATCACAGCCTCTCCTTGACAAATGTCAACCCCGCCTTCTCGTGGTGCATCCTGTTCCCACTAAAGGGGCTCTGACGACCGCCAATAGCGGTATAACTATACCATCGGGATCAGAGGAAATGCTATCCCACACTCACCAACCCGCTTGGCCAGCGTGGTGAGTTATGGCCAAACACCTCCAAAATGACTCTACAACTTAAATCTTGGCCCTCAGTCTCCGGCAGCTGGAATGTACCTGGCCAAGGCAGCGGCCAGTGCGACATGAAGGTAATATATATATATATATATATATATATATATATATATATATATTACCTATTTAAAAATATATAACAGGCTAAACTTTTGCGCCCACCTAGCGGAGAAATTGTGCATTATTTTGGGAAGGAAATAAGCACAAAATGTTTTCATAGTTGATAGTATCTCATCGAAAATAAGTTTTCGATCGGGTTTTTAGTCCCGCAGATATTGCTGCAAATATGCTATAAACGGAAACGTGAGCTTACGCCCTCTACTGGTACACTTGTGAGTTAAGAAAAATTTGAAATTATATGCAAAATATTTCGCACAAGAAACACTGTCCGATCAAAAAATAATTTTTCAAATCTGATTCTTAGAAGCAGATATATCGAGAAACATAAGATATACATCTAAGCCCGTAGCGGAAAAACTGTGCACTATTTTAACCAGAAGGTATTCTCAAAAGGTGTTTCGCTGCGAGAGGTATGGGTCTATGAATGTGTTTTTTAATTGAATTTTCAGAAGCTGCACATAAATCAGCAACCGAAACATAAACTTACTCCCCCTGGTTGCCAAACTGTGTTTTGCCAATAATTAGAAATTATGTGCAGAACGTTTCCCATCAGGAACTCTATCCGATGCAGAAAGAATTTTTCAAATATGACTTTTAAAAGTATAGCTATCGGGGGAATCGGAATTTACCTTCACGCCCCTTAGCGAAAAATCTCCGCATTGCTTGAAAAATAAAACTATACTCAAAATAGTCATCGTTATAAATGGCATTGAAAAGAAGAAATAAGTATTTAAAATCATATATTTAGAAGTAATGAAGTATAATAAAATGCATTTTGAATTCCACAGTATTTGCGGTTTCGCCTTCTGGCGGCGAAGTTTTGCATCGTAAAATACCAGAAAGTAAGGATCATCGTTCACACATTTCAAGCTTTCCAATGCAAAAAGAGTTTTTCAAATCGGACTAATAGTTGCAGAGATATGGTGCCCACAGACAGACGGACGGACGGATAGGCAGACAGACGGACGGACGGATAGGCAGACAGACTGACGGACAAAGCGATACTATAAGCACGTTTTTTTTTACAAAAGACGTGCTGAAAAATGCATTCGCAGATACTTGCTAATAATGTTTTTATTTGAATTAGCCTGGAATATAACCCACTGAATGTGATGAAATGTATTACATGTGATGATAATATACAAAGGTAAATTGCCTGTGTAATTTACCTTGGTATTTAGCTCTGAATGTCATGTATAAGTAAAAATGTTGTTATAAAGATCCTCTTCTGAAAATTTGCACTTTTAACTTAGTCTAGAAAAAGTTGCTACTTTTCAAAAACGTAGTGAAGCTAGCTACTTTTCGGAAAAAGTAGTTGTATCTGTAGAAAGCTACTTTTAAAAAGTAGCCTTCCGATCACTGAAAATGAGTTGGACTAATCAAAGGGCAAATTATTCGAAACCTTAGACTTAGAAGTACAAGTGTCTATTGTCTACCAAATTTTTTTTTCGGTGGAACACAAAGATGCGGCAGTAACTGCAATTCCGGACTCATAGAGAAGCTATAAAATAGTAGAAAACTCATATGGCAGTAGGATATTATAGAGGACAACAGTAAATAAGTATCTCTAATGAAACAACATTAGAGAGCCGCCAAAGAGAAACTGGGCATTAGATAAATTGGAAATCAGCTGAAATCAGTCAACATACTCAAGGAATAAGAAAATAGGTAATCAAAAAGGTTAGACATACAGAAGACAGTAGATGAGTCAATATTCACATGAGGTGTTCATTCCCTCTGGAATGGTATCTCGCGCTTAACCGTAAAGGTCGCCGGGTTGTATAAGTGACAAGATTTGTCCTGAGAAGTACCAAAATTGGTAATTTATTATTTCTCTTGTATTTAAAACCCGTAACTTCAGTAACTATCATTCAATTGGAAACCCATTCTTTCTAATTTTTTCAGAATTATATTTCAATTGTTCTTTTTGTTTTTCTTATGTAAGACACTACTTTGGAATTAAATACAATGTCATCACGAAATCTCACGAGTTCCATATAATATTGAATTTAAATAATTTATGTTCCGATCTCTTGTGGAGTTGACGAAAAATTAAATTTCAGGATTTTACAATTACTTGCCGGATAAACAAGGAGAGAAAAGTAGGGGTTTGTTCTTTCATTATCTATCCTTTCCCATCACTCTTTGCCTTCCCTGCAGAATTTTTCTTTCAGATGCCATCTCCTTGGACATTCTCATTTATTTTCCTAGAACGCTACGGAAGCATCACAAAAAGACGGAAACTCAGAACGTGAGAAGAACAATAGGGAAATGGTTAAGTTCTACGTTCTCTTTTCTTCCAGAGCAAGGAATAGTCTCAGCATGGACCTTAACTTTTACCCTCACAAAACACTTCATAACAATGTTTTCCAACATTCCCTCAACGGAAGGATAGTTTCCCCAATTGCACCCACGGAATTTCATTTCGGTCCGGCTGAAGATCTCCAGCTGTTAGCACATAAATAACAAGTGGAAAAGCTTCTTTCCGTTTGTCCATTGGCAGTCCTTCTAAATTCAAAGATGCTCAACAACAATGAAACTACTCCGCTGTGACAGCCAGTATCAAAGAGTATTGACGGACGCTTCCTGCCTCAGTCAGGACAATGGCCGAAACCGGCCAGAGAATTACGGACATGGGAAAATAGAATCATTCAATTACAGCTGTCGGAATCTCCCAAGGGTGTAACTCTCCACCCCGTTATAAAGCGAAGCTCTGGACTCAAAATTATAAAACCGAAATTTCCCAAAATTTTGTAGTAGTGTTGGTAAATTTATCTGGAGTTTTAGTCGAGTGGGGTAGGCAACAGTGCTGAGTTCGGGCTTAATTTTTAGAGTCCGAGCCCGCTCGACCCGAATTCAATATTGCAAGATAGAACTCAAGCCAGAATTATATATTGCAAGATAGAACCGGAGCCAGAATTCCATATTGCAAGATAGAACCCAAGCCAGAATTCTACATTGCAAGTAAAACCCGAGCCAGAATTCTATATTGCAAGATAGAACCCGAGCCCGAATTATATATTGCAAGATAGAACCCGAGTCCAAATTCTATATTGCAAGAGAGAACCCGAGCCAGAATTCTACATTGCACGTAAAACCCGAGATAGAATTATATATTGCAAGATAGAACCCGAGATAGAATTATATATTGCAAGATAGAACCCGAGCCCGAATTATATATTGCAAGATAGAACCCGAGCCAGAATTATATATTGCAAGATAGAACCCGAAGCCAGAATTCTACATTGCACGTAAAACCCGAGATAGAATTATATATTGCAAGATAGAACCCGAGATAGAATTATATATTGCAAGATAGAACCCGAGCCCGAATTATATATTGCAAGATAGAACCCGAGCCAGAATTATATATTGCAAGATAGAACCCAAGCCAGAACTCTACATTGCACGTAAAACCCGAGATAGAATTATATATTGCAAGATAGAACCCGAGATAGAATTATATATTGCAAGATAGAACCCGAGCCAGAATTATATATTGCAAGATAGAACCCGAGCCCAAATTATATATTGCAAGAGAGAACCCGAGCCAGAATTATATATTGCAAGATAAAACCCGAGCCAGATTTCTATATTGCAAGAGAGAACCCGAGCCAGAATTATATATTGCAAGATAGAACCCGAGTCCGTACACTTTGACGAGCATGTTTAGTCATTAATTAAAAGAATCTCCTCTTCCAGACTTCCACTCTCGCCACCCTTTGCAATTAGCCGGTGTCTTTCTCATCTGGATAGTAGGGAAGGGATCTCTATCTATTTCTATGACATAGTTGCACATTTATATTATTTTTATTTTTACCATTCATTTCTTCCTGAAATATTTCGGGTCGCCGGAAAGATAGAGATGCGCTGCAACCTACATACTTTGCTCAATAGAATAAGCAGGAATGAGCAATAGAATAACCTGCTGCATTGAGATAGGGGAAGAAACATTCGTCGGCGTGCTATCAAGTATCTATAGTTCTTCAAGAAGCTTTTTCTTCTTAGCGAAGTCCACAAATCCGTGTACATTTGCTGCCCAAGCCCGGAACAAATATCCCTCCAGAGTCCCCACTCCCAGCCCAGACCCAGTTGCCGAAAAATTATCTTTATCAATTAGAAAATGTAAAAATTTTCTCTTACTCTGTATTATACAGAATCTCATTTAAAAAAAAGAACATTCACTTTCTCTCTCTCTCTCTGAGCCCGAGCCCACCGTAGTAAATATCATGCAGCCCGACTTGGGCTGCATGATATTTACCTTTCACTCTCATATGAGCAGGCTTTGCTCAGGCTCGCCCATGCTCGCCCATGCTCGGCCCGTCTCAGCACTTATATAGACAGCTCAGTTTCAAGCTTATCGTAGTCGAGAGTCCCGCATTTTCGTAGCAAAAGAGTAGAGAGTTCGTCGCACGGAATCAACGATGATGACGATCACCAGAAGTTAATGTGTAGGATAAACTTTCACTCTCATATCTCCACTAACTGCGTGTTCTAGTTGCTGTAGCATATATATCCCTTTCTCCTCTTCATTATGAATTTTATCAACCATGGAAGTGATTTCTTCAACTGACATTATCACCGACAATCTCGCAATAGGGATTTAGGTTAAAATTTAAAAATAATCTAAATTAAAATTCTCATTTCCATCTGTGGAATGAGCAGTTATAATGATCGAATTTTCGGAAACAATAATGTGGAATGAAATATATTTTGGATTCCATAATATCTGCATCCACGCCAGCCCGTGGCGAAGTTATGCATCACTGGAAAAAGACCAAAAGGCAAGGATCGACGTTCTCATTGTTTAAGTGAGCAAGTTAAGTGACGAGGAGAAGGGTACCAAATAAATTGCTTTATCAGTATATGTATTCACCTGTCATACTATCCTTATTACGTTCATTTAGTCTTACGCATATTCCTTGATTTTCTTACATTGGGCTCTTCGGCATCTAATTTTTTTTTTTGGTTTACTTTGTTCTTCTAATTGAGTTTAATAGTTGGTTTCTTTTACCTGTTGTACCATTTGCTCCTTTCTTTCTTTCTTTTTTTTTTTTTTTTTTTTTGGCATGACTTGTTTGATCAGCATGGTACTTCTCCAATGGGCGCATTATACTGAATGGACAAATTGTTATATACAATTACATAATAGCGTGTTTCTCCACCTTTTGCCTTCACAACAGCCGCTACACATATCTTTTGAAAACTCAGAGATGGTATTCTTGCTCATGAAACGAGGGATCGAGGGATCGTCTGTCATGGAGCCACTAGACATATTTTAGTAAGGGCTCAGTGCGGTGTTGAGAACACAAAGGTGGTATTCTTGCTCATGAAAAGAGGGATCTTCTGTCATGCAGCCGCTAAACATATCTCAGTAAGGGCTCGCTGAGATGTTGAGAACACAGAGGTGGTATTCTTGCTCATGAAACGAGGGATCGTCTGTCATCAAGCCACTAGACATATCTCAGTAAGGGCTCGGTGAGGTGTTGAGAACACAGAGGTGGTATTCTTGCTCATGAAACGAGAGATCGTCTGTCATCAAGCCACTAGACATATCTCAGTAACGGCTCGGTGAGGTGTTGAGAACACAGAGGTGGTATTCTTGCTCATGAAACGAGGGATCGTCTGTCATGCAGCCGCTAAACATATCTCAGTAAGGGCTCGGTGAGGTGTTGAGAACACAGAGGTGGTATTCTTGCTCATGAAACGAGGGATCGTCTGTCATCAAGCCACTAGACATATTTTAGTAAGGGCTCAGTGCGGTGTTGAGAACACAAAGGTGGTATTCTTGCTCATGAAAAGAGGGATCTTCTGTCATGCAGCCGCTAAACATATCTCAGTAAGGGCTCGCTGAGGTGTTGAGAACACAGAGGTGGTATTCTTGCTCATGAAACGAGGGATCGTCTGTCATCAAGCCACTAGACATATCTCAGTAAGGGCTCGGTAAGGTGTTGAGAACACAGAGGTGGTATTCTTGCTCATGAAACGAGAGATCGTCTGTCATCAAGCCACTAGACATATCTCAGTAACGGCTCGGTGAGGTGTTGAGAACACAGAGGTGGTATTCTTGCTCATGAAACGAGGGATCGTCTGTCATGCAGCCGCTAAACATATCTCAGTAAGGGCTCGGTGAGGTGTTGAGAACACAGAGGTGGTATTCTTGCTCATGAAACGAGGGATCGTCTGTCATCAAGCCACTAGACATATCTCAGTAAGGGCTCGGTGAGGTGTTGAGAACACAGAGGTGGTATTCTTGCTCATGAAACGAGGGATCTTCTGTCATGCAGCCGCTAAACATATCTCAGTAAGGGCTCAGTGAGGTGTTGAGAACACAGAGGTGGTATTCTTGCTCATGAAACGAGGGATCGTCTGTCATCAAGCCACTAGACATACACTGACGGAAAAAAAATCCCAACACCATGAAAAAATAGTTGTAGAGGAATTGAATGGCGGCAATACATTTGTATAGGTATCATATTTAATCGATTAAGGTTTCAAGATCACAGCTTATGGTAAGCGTGAGAAGAGCCATTTTAAATGTGAAATGCTGGTACATTAATAACCGGTGTAACCGCCAGAATGTTGAATGCAAGCACCCAAACGTTCATGCATTGTGTCGTACAGGTGCTGGATGTCAGTTTGTGGGATGGAGTTCCATGCCTGTTGCACTTGGTCGGTCAATACAGGGACAGTTAATGCTGGTTGGGGGTGACGCTGGAGTTGTCGTCCAATGATGTCCCATACGTGCTCGATTGGTGAAAGATCTGGTGATCTAGCAGGCCACGGCAACATATCGACACTCTGTAGAGCATGTTGGGTTACAACAGCGGTATGCGGGCGAGCGTTATACTGTTGGAAAACACCCCTTGGAATGCTGTTCATGAATGGCAGCACAACAGGTTGAATCACCAGACCGACGTACAACTGTTCCGTCAGGGTGCGTGGGATAACCACGAGAGTGCTCCTGCTGTCATAGGAAATTGCTCCCCAGACCATAACTTCAGGTGTAGGTCCAGTGTGTCTCGGCCGCAGACAGGTTGGTTGCAGGCGCTCACCTGGCCTCCTTCTAACCGACACACGGCCATCACTGGCACCCAGGCAGAACCGGCTTTCATCAGAAAACACAACAGATTTCCACTCCGTCCTCCAATGAGCTCTAGCTTGACACCACTGACGTCGCCAACGGCAGTGGTTTGGATTAAGTGGAATGCACGCTACAGGGCGTCTGGCTCGGAGCTGTCCTTCAAGTAACCGATTTGTAACAGTTCGTTGTGTCACTGTGGTGGCAACTGCAGCTCGAATTGCTGCCGCAGACGCGGTACGATGCACCACGGCCATACGCCGAACACGGCGGTCTTCCCTCTCAGTAGTGCCACGTGGCCGGCCGGAACCCGGTCTTCTTGAGGCAGTACCTTCCCTTGACCACTGCTGCCAACAATCATGCACACTGGCTACATTCCCGCCAAGTCGTTCTGCAATATTGCTGAAAGAAAATCCACCTTCTCGTAGCCCTATTACACGACCTCGTTCAAACTCCGTGAGTTGTTGATAATGGCTTCTTCGTCTTCTTAAAAGCATCTTGGCCGGTCGTTCTGATGCAGACCGGGTGAGAGTTCTCTGTGTGATTTGGTTGAGCAATACTGCACTGTCAAGCAGAACTGACGATTTCAACCGCGAGACGGGGGTTTCATCCTGATCTCGCGATTTTTTCTTTTAAGAATAGGTGTACCTTAGGTTCCCTATCAATTAGAGCAGTGACGGAACTTAGTGAAAGCGCCCTTGTAAGGGCGAAGTTCCGTTTAGCCGACATAGAGACTCTGGCATCAGATTCGGGTACGTCGAAGTCGTTCCAGCCCCGCGGACGAAGGGACTTCTTGTTCCCTTGTCAGCCCAAATCCCGAGCGCCCGGATTCTAAGGTTTGACTTGAGTGGGAGAACCCCAGGGTGCCCACTCAGTACTTAGAAGAAATTTGTGTTTTTCATCTCTCTCACAGAGATGTCAACTACCCAGAAGGGTAAAATGAAACCTAAGGAGTCAGCCCCAAATCGTCCGGGTCAACCCGGACGCAGAAGGTAGCGGCGGAAGCACTACCAAGCCCTGTCGATAGTGCAAAAGGGCTTTGCCCCACCTCCGAGAACAGCCGGAGGGTGGAGCCCAATGTCAGGAGGAAACCGTCAAAGACGCTTCGCCCAGCGAAGGGCTCTAAAGCCGTTACACCCACGAAGGGAGCCTCGACTGAGCCTTCTCAGTCAGCTAGTGGTGTAAGCACGCCCTTGCCAGTTCCGCCCATGGCAAGAAAGGGTAAAACACCACCCCAGCCCGAACCCTCTCGGGGTCCTGAGGGGTCGTCCGCTGGTCCTCCAGAGACACCTTTGGAGGGCTACCAGCATCCCAGGACACCCCCGGTGCTAACACCTGAGGCTTTCATGAGCTGCATTCTCACCCCCATTGGGGAAGTAGAGTCCGTTCTCAATTACTCGCGGGTCACTTCCTCAGGGAGAGAAAAGGTGAAAGCGGCCCTGAAGATTATCAATAAGGCTTGCTACGAGCAAGCCGATCGGGTGGCCTATATTGAAGGCAGGCTGTCCGTTCGGCAGGAGTCGAACTGCAAAGCCGACGCTAAAGTGGTTTCCTACGCCGAAGTGGCTAGGAAAGGGGCTAGCACGGCGAAAGGGTCCTCGCCCGCCCCGATAGAGAATAAAAAGAATAAGGAAAAGTCGGGAGACAGGAGACACGTGCTTTTGGTCTACCCGACAGTCGAGAGTGCGTCCTCAGAGGACACGAAGAAGACCCTGAAAACTGCAGTCAACCCAACTAAACTGCAGATAGGGGTCAAGAGCATTCGGAGCATTAGGAAAGGAGGGGTCGCGGTGGAGTGTTCCCATCCCGGGGAGCTCGACCGCTTTCCCCAGGAGTTGAGAAGCAATCCGCTGACCAAGGATTGCACACTCCCCACGGCCCCACGAAAGAGACACATCCGGTTGAAAGTCTATGGGGTCGACGGGGATCTCTCAGGGAAAGAGTTCGAGGAGGCGGTTTGCGGGTAGAACCCAGAACTCGAGAACGGGTTCAAAGCCTGTTTTACCATCAAGGGCAAGGGAGGTAGGGTCCACTGGGTGGCAGACGTGGAGCCCAAGGCCTTCAAGCACTTGGTGAGGCGGAAGACCCTGAACTTGGGTTGGTCAGTGCTCCGCCTAAAGGAATTTTTGAGGGAGGTCAGGTGCTTTCGGTATAATGGCTTCGGTCATTTCCGAGGCAACTGCCCCGAGTCAGAAGCAAGGTGCGGCAATTGCGGTGAAGTTGGGCACCAGCACCACCAGTGTGCAGCCGCACCGAAGTGCAGCAATTGCACTGCTGCGAATGCCAAGTTCCGCCTGAAGCTGGACGTCTCTCACTCCAGCTTCAGTAAGACATGCCCTAGTCTTATAAGGGAACTTGAGCAAAGGAAGTGCCGGGTCAACTATGGTTGACAGATGGTTGTACCCTCGGAGGTACGTTGCTCTCGATATTGAGCTTTTGGGTCTATCGACCAAGGTATTTTTGATGACCCTGGCCCGGCCAGTGCTGTGGTCCACTGGCGCTAGGGCCAGTGCTGTGGTCATCACCACAGCACTGGCCCTAGCGCTGTGGACTATGAAAATATTTCTGTGTGAACAATGTGTTTTCAGTGCCTGAATATTTGTGAGAGGGGTGCATGAGACCCTCGTAGTGTAATTTTTGATTAGATACCAAATAAAGGACTTTTGTCCCAAAAACTCGCGTTGGCGGGCGATCTCCCGGCCACGAGATGGGATATTTTTCGAAAAGTTGCTTGCCCCAACTGCCCATAGCACGTCGTACACACAGGTTGTGACAGAAGGGTGTAAGGTACCGGTCCCGTGGGGGAGGCAGATCCCCACAGGTCTCTAGACCGAATCTGTCCGAGTGGAAAACTGTGGTTTCCGGTGACTGACGGGCTAGCTGTCGGAACGCCGTCAGGGATTGTATCAATCCGAAACTATTCGAGAGAGTTCCGCGTTTCCCTGCGAGGTCTACACTAATACGGTGCAGGTAAAGTCATTAGCCTAGGTTAAAGGCATTCTTGACTAACATCAACACCCTACGTCGAATCTCAACGATAACTAACGCTCACGAACGTTACAGCGCATATTTACAGCAAACCTGCTTTGCATGTTCCGAGGGGCGCTACTAGCGCCACACGTATGCGCCGAGCGCGAAATTTGCATAGACGTCATCTTACAGATTTACTCTCACCGCCCACCAACTGTCGTTCATCTAACACAACCCTTTCTTGGTGTTGGGATTTTTTTTCCCGTCAGTGTATCTTAGCAAGGGCTCAGTGTGGTGTTGAGAACACAGAGGTGGTATTCTTGCTCATGAAACGAGGGATCTTCTGTCATGCAGCCGCTAAACATATCTCAGTAAGGGCTCAGTGAGGTGTTGAGAACCCAGAGGTGGTATTCTTGCTCATGAAACGAGAGATCGTCTGTCATCAAGCCACTAGACATATCTCAGTAAGGGCTCAGTGAGGTGTTGAGAACACAGAGGTGGTATTCTTGCTCATGAAACGAGGGATCGTCTGTCATGGAGCCACTAGACACATCTCAGCAAGGGCTCAATGAGGTATTGAAAACACAGAGGTGGTATTCTTGCTCATGAAACGAGGGATCGTCTGTCATCAAGCCACTAGACATATCTCAGTAAGGGCTCAGTGAGGTGTTGAGAACACAGAGGTGGTATTCTTGCTCATGAAACGAGGGATCGTCTGTCATGGAGCATCCACAGTTGCCGGCGGGGTTAGCGGTCTCGAACAGATTTCTGCAGTTCGTCCCACAAATTCTTAATGGGGTTGAGATCCGGTGATCGAGGTGGAATGGGGGCATACGAGCGATGAGCGATGATCTCAGTTGAATGCTCCTGGTGCCAATCAGTCGCCACTCGGGAAGTCTGCGGCGTGACGCTGGTGACGGAGGAGGTCTCGACAGGTACTGCGAACCCTGAGGAAGCCCATGTAAACGTACCCCAAATTGTTCTCATACCTCGGCTGGTGACGGAAGTCTCGACGAGTACTAGATGCTGAAATTCTTTGACAAGGGCACACAGTTCACTAAATATAACCAACCAATAATGAAGAGATACTTACTTCTTAACACTTCATAGATGTATATCCGTAATGAGATTTATTTTCAAAGTTGCACACATATTTATTCCAAATGTAGAACACATATACTTATTGCAAATGCAGAACACATTACTGAACAGTACACTTCACATAACATCTTAACAACAGAACAACCCATGAGACACCCAAATCACACACTGCCCAACAAGCAACTCGTGATTCAGCTCCACCTGTCAGTTCACAGGAAGTGACCTCACTGGAACTAATGATGTCAGCAGTACAGCAGTCAACATTATTTGCATACTTGAACAATCTGCACTCTACACAAAACACTAATACATAACTTAGTTAGTAAAAAATTACATTAACATGTGGCCATATGGAAATAATAATTTACAATTTTATGTTACCAATGACATAAACAGTAAGTACGCTACAATAAATTAATGTTATGCTTCCTTCCATCAATATGACAGAATGCACAAACTAAACAAAGAGAAAATATTACATTCTCATCCTAACACTAGGAACCCCAAGGAACCCCATGTAAACGCACTCGAAATTATTCTCATAACTTGCGCTGGTGACGGAGGTCTTGAAGGGTACTACGAACCCCAAAAGAAGCCCACGTAAACGCACCGCAAATTCTTACACCGCTTTTACCTGCCTGTACGAATTCAGCTTAGCATACTACGTCCATTACTTAGTGTGGTTTACGCCACACACCCATCATTCTGTCTCTGTGATAGAGTTGAAACCGTAATTTCTCAGGCCAGATGACGTGTTATCAGTTTTCTGCACTCCAATTACGATAAGCCTTTGCAGGTTGCAGCCTAACATTTCGGTGCCTTGTGTGAAAACACAAATTTGTAGGCGACAGAGTTCGAAGTAGCGCCTCCTCGCTCCGGAACCAGTTGTTCTGACCGACTAAACTACACCCACGGAATGTATCCTCTGCAGATTTGTCGTCTTGACACATGCCTCACCTCTGTAGTTCGTCACACTTTGCGGTCAACAGAGGGACACGATGTGGACGACCACTGCCATAGCCTATTTTTTTACCCATAGCTTAAGCGGAACACCCATAGCATAAGCCGTTGCCGAGCACGATTGCGGCAGCATATTCTGTGACCCCATACGCAGTTCAGTTATTGGCAGTTAGCTGAACGAAAACGTGGCATACATCTACAACGTTTTATACATATTGATGTTCCGTTTAACGTGGAACCTAGAACAGTTCGTAATTTCTTTCTTTTACGTTAACTGGGATATGTGAAGTGTGACGTACCTGCCAGCAGGACGCACACGACATAAAGGCAGATAGGAATCAGAATAATCGTCTGCGTAGCTCAGTTGGTAGAGCGACTTGTTCCGGAATAAGCGGCCTCGGGTTCGAACCCCGGCGTAGACCAAAAATGACGGAGAAATTTAATTCGTTATAATGGCGCCCGAACTATCCGGATGACCCGGCCGTTCAAAATCTCGCATTGGTGTGATGTTATTTCCACACCGCGAGACAGGAAAAATCAGAGAATTCCTTCTCCAGCGCTTCGAAAAATGTGTGATGTTGCATTCCACACAGCAGATTGACTGGGAGTTCTCAAGTGCACGTTCTACAGTGGATGGCTGCCTGCAACGATTCATGGTCACGGCTGACCCGTGGGCCATGGCCCCGGCCCTCTTTCGGGGGGGGAGATGTGACGTACCTGCCAGCAGGACGCACACGACATAAAGGCAGATAGGAATCAGAATAATCGTCTGCGTAGCTCAGTTGGTAGAGCGACTTGTTCCGGAATAAGCGGCCTCGGGTTCGAACCCCGTGGCGTAGACCAAAAATGACGGAGAAATTTACTTCGTTATAGAAGGTACACCTCTAAATAAATTCCCTGAGTTTCTGATGTCTTGTGCAAATTTAGTTACTTCTTGGTTAAACGTTTTCTCGCTCAACGACACATTTCTTCCCCGAAGAGTTTTCTCTTTAGCAACGCTGACAGTGGGTCGCAGCACAATAAAACGAAAACGTTGAATGGGCAGATGGTAGATTGATTAAGCAGATAGTATTACAGTGCGTGCAGACTGTAAAAGTAGCAGACTGTTCAGTTTTCAGGACCCATTATATACTCGGAGTTGTAAAGATTACGAGTGTACTGTCAAATACTGAGATTGTAAAACGTTTATTATAAGCATGTCATTGAATCAAATTCTGTGTGATCACTTGAAAGTCACGATGTATCAGTGGATTTGGCCTTTCAGTGAGTGAAGGAATAAAGTCGTAAGTGTATTCTCTCATGCATACTCTTATCTAAGCCGTCTGGTTATTTGTTCTGCAAACCGTAATTTATGTGCAAATCAGCTATTTAAGAGCATTAGCCAACTAAATAGTTAAATTTAACACTATAGCTATAAAAACAATTAAAACTGCATAGATAATTTGCTACCTTTAATGGTTCGGTTTATAGAAAATAAATAGCTGGAAATACTGTACATGTACGCGTCAATTGTATTCAATATGAAAGCTATGGCGGCCGAATGTATTGGAAAAAAAATAATTATTTAAAAATAAAAGAAAAAGAGTTGCAGGAACACGAAGTTCAAAATATAAACAGCAAATAAAAGAAAATGATGGAATACCCGAAAGTAGAACACCAATTGGGACATTTTCGGTAATATGGGACCTATTTCGCAATTCAATAGTTTATATCTTGTGAATAAAATATCTTAAATCTATTAAATTCGTTGCACATTATATATATATATATATATATATATATATATTTTTTTTTGTATTATAAATTTTCAAAAAGTTGCTCGAGGGTTTATAACGCGAATGTTGCATCATGGACCAAACTCTTGGGGATGTGTTCCTAGATTAGTTTAAATGGTTTTCCCCAGAGCTTGCGGTCACGGACCTGTTAGTTTTCTTTGAATTCCTCAAGTCACTTTGAACTGAGCTGTTTATTAGTATAAGAGTAGTTTATCAAAGCGCGCTGTGAACTTCTTTTCCCAAAGGAAGCTGCTTAATTTATTGCTTTGCGTGGGTCTTGTGTTGGATTCCCAATGCAAGAAAAAAAAAAAAAAAAAGGAAATGAAATATTGTTCCCTTATGACACACGTCTTCTTGTTATTACAATGTCATAGGCGTGCCATTGTATCTTAAAACGCTTTTCTGCTACTATGTCTAGCTGCTTTTTTTGATATTCAAACAGCACTGAATGAGTTCGACACATCAAACAGCTCTTACTAAAGTATAAAAGCAGGAACAAGTAATCTGATTACATAACTTGCACTGGATCTCAAATTATTGTGCTACTTCCGGTATGTCACGATTCTGTTTTGTTGTTTCATGATGGCAGTTCGAGCCAGTCAGACGGTTTAGAGTGTGGTATTCAGCCTGCTTGTGTCATCGGGTTCGGGTTCTAATCCTGGTTAAGTCCACTCTGTCGACCATACAGATATTTAAAAAAATGTTTATACGAATTTATTTTAAGGGGATCCTTATTATTTCTTACACAAAAATATGCGCAATGAAAAATTTTCAGTACGCAGGCATGTTTTTATCATTTTGTGAGGAAGTTTTTATAAGAGTCACAACGCAACCTCAACCCCCCCCCCCCAAAAAAAAAACCCCGTTGATTTTATCACTTTAACTCTCTCTCTCTGAACTTTCAATCCATTATAATATTACGGTATTTTCTTAAGTTTAAAACACATACTTCTTTGAGGTAAATATTTTGTCTTTATGATAGTTTTCGTTATGACGTATTACCAAGGCGAAGCACATGTCAAGACGACAAAGTTACAGCGATAAGTTCCGTCGATCTAGTTTAATTGGAAAAGCATTCGGCTCCGGAGTAAAGGGATGCAGTTTCGTCGCCACACCTGCAAATTTGTGGATTTCACATCGTGCGTGTTCTTTACGGACATTTTTCACGTAACGACTTCATAAAAATGTGAGATTTATTTCCTAGTGCCAGCAATGAAATTTTGCTCTGGGGCCCCGCAAAAGCTCCGTCCGGTTCTGCGGAGTTTTTAAATCTCCAGACCACTGTTGGGGGGTTCTAACCACGCTGTCGACCACCCAGTTCGCGGTTTTCCAGGGTTTCCGTGAATGAAACGCAAACGTGTGGATGGATATTTAAAAACGGCTCTAAACATATTGAGACACTTCTGGAGGTTGATACCTGGTGAAGAAGGAAAGGTAAAACCATTTCAACGTATTCCTTATTCCCCAGGATATTCTGCACCGTGACTGCGCGCAGCTCATAGTGATAAATCGCCAACGGTCTTGTCTGGAGATGGCACCTGAAGGAGAACGAAACAGCGTCACTAAATTAGGGACAGGTTATTCTTCGCAGCATCACATTTTCTTGGCGGTTGTTAAATGAAAAAAAAATTGTATTAGTTAAATTCGCTCAATTTCATCGGAGGGTTTCTATTTAGTACGGAGATGTACGTTGTTCCCGGGTGCTCTACTTCTCAGATGATCCTATTTCTTAAGACACAGAACTTGATTCAACCGCTATTAGGTGTTCATAGCTGAAAAACGAAAACAAATAAAAACAGATTTTTCTGGCGATCAGTAAACGAGCTTCAAAATACTAGGTTTCAAAATCGCTTTATTCTAATTTATCATAAGAAAACATAAGAGGGAGACGTACAGTATTGGGCGTCTCACTGGGAAATAATACAAAACTGTTAAAAACATGATGGTATATACACTGCAATGACAATGGGGATGAATAACAAATGCTGCAAGCAAAGCTTATTGAATAAAAATTGCAGAAGTGACAGAGAAAAACACATCGTGTCACATGACATTGGCTGGGCATGATTTACAGGATAACACAGGCGAAACAATAGTACACAATTAGAAAAAGAACAGCACAAACACCGCCGTGAAGGTAAAACATTACATACATGAGATAAAAACACAGCGTGCACAATTGTGCAAGTTATTTAACGAGGGCACCAAAGCAACATAATACAGGCGGGGTGAAAGTAAGTAATGTACACGAGTAAGCATGAAAATACACTGAGATGGCATTAGCATTCACAATTCAACGGTAGTGTGGATTGCACGAGTCGTAGAGTGGAGGAGGGCCACCAGGGTGCCACGGAACTCAACAAAGGAGGTGTAGAATGTCCTAGGGTACTGATAGGTGTAGTAGTCCAGAATCCATCGCAAACCATGGAGCGGCCGGCGCCCAGGTAGCATAGAAGGTGGCTTCTCGACGACTGGAAGAAGCCGACTGGTACTCCAGGCGGAGTCGAAAAAGCAATCGATCTTGAAAATGGCACAAAAGTGCTGCGCTGGCCTGGTGTAAAGAGACCGGTGAGGAAACGCTGCGGAGTTGTTGAAGGTATACGTAAATAACGTGTTTAACCAGCACGAAAAGATAGGCACATACTGACGGAAGAGGCGTAGGTGGATGAGCCCGCAGAAGAAGATGTCTGTAGGCAGTGAACGGAAGATCTTGAGAACAAGAGCGACTGGCAATCCGGAAAGCCTGGTGGAGGAGAGGCATCAGGATGGGACAGTAAAGGTAGACGTGAGAAACGTCTGCCTCCTGTGCGCAGAAGGAGCAGAGAGGGGAGGAGAGAAGAGACATGCGAAAGAGAAAATACGGAACAGGGAGGCGATTATGCAAAAAGAGCCAGTGGGTATTAATTTCAAGGGGGGCAGATAAGGGTGAGCGGGCAGCGGCCCAGACAAGAGGAAGAGAAGCAGGGGGAACCTCCAGAATAGAAAGCGGTGAAGGGGTGGCAAAGTGCACTAGAAAACGATAAAGAGATTTAGAGGAGAGAGAGGAGAGAGGAAGAACCGAGTTTGTGAGTCGGAGGATAAACGGCAGCGGAAGAGGGGCAGAAAAGACAGAGACGAGACCGGTGGGGGAGACAAGATCAGGGAAAAGCGAAAGAAGTGCAGTTAGCAGAGAGTCATAGACCAAATGGGCGGATGGGGACGAGAGAATAGCAGGGGAGGCCAGAGAAAGGGCGCAAGGATAGATCCGAGTTAGTGAGGTCTTGTACAGTTACTACACCTGCTCGGAGCCAAGAGGGGAATGAAAAACAGGGGAGATGGGGGGGATGAACAAGGGAGTTGAAGAAGAGGGGTTCAGAAAGAAGCTCTAGAGTTGAAGAGGGAGGGGAGCGAATGAGGGGGAGAGAGCGAAGGTGAGTGAAGGCTTCAGAATATGCAGGTGGGAGTTTGGAGGGGGGGAAGGACAGCAATCCATGAGAACTAAAGAAAGAAAGGAAAATGTGGGTTACGCAAGGAGGCAAGAACGTCACGTACCTGAACTGCGGAGGCCACTGGAGCCGTGAAAAGGTGAATGAAGTTGATCACTCGGCTTGCTTTGTAGCACAGCGGGACATCAGGTAGGCCAGCACCACCATAGGAGGGAGGAGCACAGAGCTTGTGGACGTTAATCCAGTGATGACCCGCCCACATTACTCGAGTAAGGCAGCGTGTAACCTCCTGGAGACAGAAAAGCGGGGTAGTAGATGCAATCCAAGAATGCTTGCAGATGGACAGAAGGTATGTCCTGGTGAGATTTGCACGCTGGTAGTAGGACGTACAGAACTGCGCACGACACCAGAATGCAGCTGTGCGGAGGAGGCGAGGATGGAGTTCCGAGCGAGTTGCACTGGATGTAGCTTGTGGTGCGCCTAAGTGCACACCCAGGAAGCGTTGGGTAGTGGATGACCATGTGGCCCCCATGGAGCATCCAAGCGATTGGACCACGACCCGCACCACAATCCAGTGCTCTTAGACGTATTCAGTTCAGCTGCAGAACATGAAGCATATGCGGAGAACAAACGACGAAGCAGTTGGAACTGTGAGTCGCTACGAATGCAGACGGTGATGTCATCTGCATAAGCAGAGTAAATGACTGAGTGATGCCGTGAGCTGGCAACTGGTGGTGGAAGTTGTGCTAGAAGAGATGTTTGCAGAGAGCGTAGAAAAGGCTCGACGGCAATCGCAAACAGTTGACCAGAAAGCGGGCAGCCCTGACGAACTCCCCGCTTGAAGGGAACATGTGCTGTGAGAAAAGATGCCGTCTTGACATAGAAAACGGCGTCCCGGTAGAGGGAGAGAAGAACGGAGACAAATTGTGGAGGAAAGCCAAAGTGTAGCAGGGTTTGTGTTAAATAGGCGTGTGAGATATTATCGAAAGCGGAACGGAGGTCTAAGGAAAGGAGAGCAAGAGGTTCAGAATGAGTCTTGGCAAGATGAATGAGATCGCGAAGAAGTTGAACATTGGAGGAAAGAGAACGGCCAGGAACAGTATAGGTTTGAGAGTCAGCAAGGATGTGAGGGAGGATAGAGTTTAGTCGACGGGAAAGAAGCTTAGTATAGAGTTTATAATCTTGATTGAGAAGAGAAATGGGGCGCCAATTTCCCAAGTCAAGAGGGTCACCCTTCTTGGGAAATAGGACCACATGTGCGTCCGTGAAACTCCTCGGGAAGGGGGAGCAGTTAAATGCAGCAGAAAAAGCGGAGAGGAGAAAAGGCAACAAAAGAGGCAAGAACGCACGGTAAAAAGGAAAAGAGAGGCCGTCCGGACCCGGAGCGGCATGGGGGTTAAGGGGAAGAGAAGGTGTCGGACACCTCCGTGGATGTGGGTGAAAGAGACAGGGTGTGAGCAAGATGAGATGGAACTTGAGGTAGGTTATTGAGAAGATGGGGGAGAGCAGAGGGAGAAGGGGGAGGAGTTTCACTGAACTTGGTGGTATAGAACTGACGAACGTGAGAGCAAATCGCTGCCGAATCGGATGTGATTTTGCCAGAGGGGAGGCGAAGATGACGAAGCGAGGTAGAAGACTTACGTGCAGATTCCATTGATGTTAGAAAATCATAGGTGCATTCCTCCGGATTGAGATGTTTAATGCGCAGACGTAAAAGTGCTTGCTGCGCAAGAGGTTTCAGCAAAGCGTGGAGCTCCGCCTGATATGCTGGAAAAAGCGGATCTGATAACCCAATCAGTGTGAGCATCTGCCTGGCGTGATCGAGGCGCATCTGACTAGAAGTCTTCATGGTGAATGAAAGTTGCTTGATATGTAAGAGGAGCTGATGCTTGACACGAAGCCAATACGTCAAGGTACAGGGTGCGGAATGCAACCCTGCGCGACGAGCAGCGAGGAAAGAACGTACAGAGGCACAAAATTCAGGATCAGTGAGGAGATTGGAGTCAAATGTCCACGGACGTACAGTCCGAGGAGTGACGCCGCAACAAACACTGTGAGGATGACCGTGCAGTGGTCTGAGGAAGCAGTAGGTTGATGTTGCAACTCGGTAATAGACGCAAGAAGCGGTGTGGAAACATAAACCCGATCCAAGCGTGCAGTTGATGGAAGCTGACTCCCAGACGAGCGCCACGTGTGTGAGGTCTCTTGTGGATGAAGGCGCCTATAAGCATCGGTGAAGGAGAAATCAGCAACAAGGTCATGGAGTAGTGCGACGAGATCTGTCCGACGCTCTCGTGACGAAGGAGAGCGATCCAGAGCCGGGTCAAGGGTGCAATTGAAGTCTCCACCCAAGAGCACACGATCCGAAGGTGAGACTTTCGAGAGAGCTTTACGGAGTTTGGTGAACAAGATGGATAAATGAATAGAGGTGCATGGAATATACACATTAAAGATGTGAAATCGAGCTCCGCCAACTGTGAAGGAGACTTGCTGGAGTAAATCTCGGCATAAGTTCTGCACTGAGAGTGCAGTGAGGGTGGATCGGAAATGTTGATGTATTCCGATAGCAAGTCCACCATGAGATGAGTAGCGGAAAGCATGATGGAACACATAATCGCTAGCACGCCAGCGAGTAAACAGAGTGGAGGAATGGCAGTTTGTTTCTTGTAGTAGTAACAGATCGGCCCCAAGGGGCGAGAGGTCTTCCATTACAAGAGCATTCGCTAGGGGGCTAGCGAACCCTCTGCAATTAAGGGTCGTGACCTTGAATGGACTGGTCAGTCGTTGGTTGGAGGAGTCGCCGAGCAACTTTCAGGAGTTGTTGTAATCGGTTTACGCAGCCAAGGGTCCATGAGTGGTGAAAGGGGTCATGAACAAACCCACGAAGGTACTTAGCAATGCATCCGGCTTGCAGGAGCAGCGCGGGAAGAATGTCTTCGCGCTCTCAGAGGTAGTCATACGTCGACTCTAGGTTCGTGGTGTATGTGCAAAACTGATAGTAATCTCCAAGATTGAGAGGTTCTGAAGGAGCACCACATTTGGAGAGAACACTTGAAAAGACCTCAAACGAAGGCGGAGACCCATCATCATCAGTGTCTCTTTCAATTTCTGTTGGCGCAGGAGAGGGAGAGATATCTCCTGAAGATTTGGTAGTACGGAACGGTTGCCCATCCACAGAGGAAGATTTCTTCTTCTTCCTCTTACGTCGGGTACCTGTACGAGTGCCAGAAATTCGTTTTCCAGGGAGCGACGATGCTCGGGAAGCTGACGCAGAGTCAGAGGAGTTATCGGCACCGCCGTCACACTCGGAGACACCAACAGTGAAGACTGGTGGGAAACCAGCGGCGAAGTCTCCCGATGTTGCCACGGGATGAGGAGTAATAGGTGAGGTGAGCACTGGAAATTGAAGGTGGGAGGTGAGATCAGCATTAAAAGACGCTCGTGGACGAGAGGCTGTAGATATACTTTTTGTGTAACTCGGCCCTGGGGCAGTTGGCACATTTGAAGACGGTGCAGGTCGAGAGCGAGATGTAGCAGGAGGCTGCTTAGAGGCGGTAGGCACTGTAGAAGCCGTGGGAGCTGGATACTGGTTGTTGGGGCATCGAGCACGCTGATGCCCAAGTTCTTTGCAATTAGCACAGTGTTCTGATGTTAGCATGTCAATTCTGTAGGAGAGCTGCCCACATCGGACGTTTAGGATCCGTGGGAACTTACGGAGATGCTCCTCTGATGGAAAGATGAGTCGAACACTCCGGCGAAAACTACGAACATTCTTATTTGCAGGATCCTTGGGCGCAGCTGAATGTGTGATAACAGGACCAACAATCTTACCACACTTACTAAGTGCAGTACATATCATCGCATCCGAGATTTCGGGGGCACCGGATGCAAGGAGACCTGAACAGGGCGCCTGGCAATCGGTTCAGCTTCCAGGTGGTGGTCTCCCAGGTCAAGACCAAAGTTTAGAAGCGTGTCTGCATGCTCTTTGGATGTGAAATAAACAATCACCGTCCGCGGCCGGCGGGTGAGGTGAGTAATGGCTCCGGCTGGAAGAAAAGCAAGGAGCGTATCACAATAGACTTTCAGCGGTGTATTCGGAAGAGCATCTAGGCACACTCCCAACTCGCGGGTGGAGTGAAGTTCCTGCGCAGCGGGTGAGAAGTGCGGAACGTCCAATTGAAGTGAGTCACCATGTATCTGAACATGGGCATCTGCAAGGGGAAGGCGAGTCGATTGCGTCGGTAGGGACGCACCTGAGGTAACGCTAGAATAAGAGCGGGAAGGCAATCCTCCATTGGAAGGCAGAGGTGCAGCGCTGGATGAAGGAGCTGACACAACGCTGGGCAAGGCTACCGAGGGCAGAGAAGCAACGCCCTCAGAGATATCCATTACGTCATCGGTAGCATCAGGAACGAACGTCATAGCCTCACCACCAGGAGGGGTGGTGGAGTCAGAGAGTTGAAGCGTAGAAGAAGAGCAATAGGCATCAGGAGGAGGACGATATTCCCTATCATCAAGGACGGACGCTGATTGGTTTGTTCCGTCAGAGATAAGGATCGACGTAGTAGGAGAAGCTGTGGCGAGAGCTGGAATTCTGCTCTTATCAGCAGTCGCCATCGCCGATGGCGAGGCCTAATTTAGTAAAAACGACCAACTGGTCGAGAAAATAAAGTGCTAGGACCCCTCTCTTCATTTCGACCAGTTATTTTGTTCTACAGCGAATTCTCATTTCTGTTTCTCTTATCGTGATGCCCTAAGCAGGTGTCATGCAGCCCATTAGCATGTGACATGCATGTTTTTAGGTGACATGCAGCCCATTAGCAGGTGAAATAAATGTTTTTAGGTGACATGCAGCCCATTAGCAGGTGACGTAAATGTTTTTAGGTGACATGCAGCCCATTAGCAGGTGACATGCAGCCCATTAGCAGGTGACATGCAGCCCATTAGCAGGTGGCATGCATGTTTTTAGGTGACATGCAGCCCATTAGCAGGTGACATACATGTTTTTAGGTGACATCAGGCCATTAGCAGGTGACATGCAGCCCATTAGCAGGTGACATGCATGTTTCTAGGTGTCATGCAGCCCATTAGCAGGTGACATGCATACTTTTAGGTGACATGCAGCCCATTTGCAGGTGTCATGCATGTTTTTAGGTGACACGCAGCCCATTAGCAGGTGTCATGCAGCCCATTAGCAGGTGACATGCATGTTTTTAGGTGACATGCAGCCCATTTGCAGGTGTCATGCATGTTTTAAGTGACATGCATGTTTTTAAGTGACATGCAGCCCATTAGCAGGTGACATGCATGTTTTAGTTGACATGCAGCCCGTTAGCAGGTGACATGCATGTTTTTAAGTGACATGCAACCCATTAGCAGGTGACATGCATGTTTTTAGGTGACATGCAGCCCATTAGCAGGTGACATGCATGTTTTTAGGTGACACGCAGCCCATTAGCAGGTGACATGCAGCCCATTAGCAGGTGACATGCATGTTTCTAGGTGTCATGCAGCCCATTAGCAGGTGACATGCATGTTTTTAGGTGATATGCAGCACATTTGCAGGTGTCATGCATGTTTTTAGGTGACACGCAGACCATTAGCAGGTGACATGCATGGTTTTAGGTGACACGCAGCCCATTAGCAGGTGACATGCATGTTTCTAGGTGTCATGCAGCCCATTAGCAGGTGACATGCATGTTTTTAGGTGACACGCAGCCCATTTGCAGGTGTCATGCATGTTTTTAGGTGACACGCAGCCCATTAGCAAGTGACATGCATGGTTTTAGGTGACATGCAGCCCATTAACAGGTGACATGCATGCTTCTAGGTGTCATGCAGCCCATTAGCAGGTGACATGCAGCCCATTAGCAGGTGTCATGCATGTTTTTAGGTGACATGCAGCCCATTAGCAGGTGACATGCAGCCCATTAGCAGGTGACATGCAGCCCATTTGCAGGTGTCATGCATGTTTTTAGGTGACACGCAGCCCATTAGCAGGTGACATCATGGTTTTAGGTGACATGTAGCCCATTAGCAGGTGACATGCATGTTTTTAAGTGACATGCAGCCCATTAGCAGGTAACATGCATGTTTTTAGGTGACATACAGCCCATTAGCAGGTGACATGCAGCCCATTAGCAGGTGACATGCATGTTTCTAGGTGTCATGCAGCCCACTAGCAGGTGACATGCAGCCCATTTGCAGGTGTCGTGCATGTTTTTAGGTGACACGCAGCCCATTAGCAGGTGACATGCATGTTTTTAAGTGACATGCAGCCCATTAGCAGGTGACATGCATGTTTTTAGGTGACATGCAGCCCATTAGCTGGTGACATGCAGCCCATTAGCTGGTGACATGCATGTTTTTAAGTGACATGCAGCCCATTAGCAGGTGACATGCATGTTTTTAAGTGACATGCAGCCCATTAGCAGGTGACATGCATGTTTTTAAGTGACATGCAGCCCATTAGCAGGTGACATGCATGGTTTTAGGTGACATGCAGCCCATTAGCAGGTGACATGCATGTTTTTAAGTAACATGCAGCCCATTAGCAGGTGACATGCATGTTTTTAGGTGACATGCATGCCCATTTTTAGGTGACATGCATGTTTTTAAGTGACATGCAGCCCGTTAGCAGGTGACATGCATGTTTTTAGGTGACATGCAGCCCATTAGCAGGTGTCATGCATGTTTTAGGTGACATGCAGCCCATTAGCAGGTGACATACATGTTTCTAGGTGTCATGCAGCCCATTAGCTGGTGACATGCATGTTTTTAAGTGACATGCAGCCCATTAGCAGGTGACATGCATGTTTTAGGTGACATGCAGCCCATTAGCAGGTGACATGCAATAGCCCATTAGCAGGTGACATGCATGTTTTTAAGTGACATGCAGCCCATTAGCAGGTGACATGCATGTTTTTAAGTGACATGCAGCCCATTAGCAGGTGACATGCATGTTTTTAGGTGACATGCAGCCCATTAGCAGGTGACATGCATGTTTTTAGGTGACATGCAGCCCATTAGCAGGTGACATGCATGTTTTTAGGTGACATGCAGCCCATTAGCAGGTGACATGCATGCCCATTAGCAGGTGACATGCAGGCCATTAGCAGGTGACATGCATGTTTTTAGGTGACATGCGGCCCATTTAATTTTTTGACGTGTCCCATGAAAGTAACGTCACACATAGTTAAGAACTGTGGCGCAAAAAAAAAAAAGGATAACTACTTAAATTATTTAATCTATTAAATATAAAAAACACGCTTAGCATAGTGCTACAAGATTTTGTACATAGTAAAACTTTTTTTCTCTTGACTCTGTTATAAAAAAAAAGTGACAGGTATCTTCTTCTCCCCGCGAATAACACTTTTTAGTTCATATATTCTGAAGCATGCGTCTTTACGTGCAAACAATTGTATTGTAGTTATATGACACCACGTCCTATTGGTAAAAACTTTTCATTCATTCAACTGATCTTTCTTTCGCATTCTGTTGTTAATATGCATGTATAGGAATCTTTGCAATGAGTGCGAAAAGGGGTCTCGGGTCTTCTGAAATAACTGCTTTTCCGTCATCCAGTTTTTGTAAATTTTAACCGCTAAAAAAACAACAACCAAGAGTTACGATCTTTTTTAACACTTTTTTCAAAGCTGTCGTAAAAAAAATGTTGGTTATTTCTTTATTAATATTAAGTTTCCGCAAAAGATTCTGTAAAATGTTTTTCCTGAGGATAGAGCCCCCCCCCCCAACCCAGGGGGTATCAGTATGCTCCTGTTATGCGGAGAGAGAAGATATCACGTTAAGTTGGAAAAATGCTAAGGAGAACGAACTCAAATTTACATAAAGTAAGAAACTAAAAAGGAAAGTTAAATTATAGAGTGTGCGTCACAAGTAATCTGATTTTAGTTAAAAGTAGGTGGAGCTAAGGAGAAAGACTCTTGTATTTAAACTGCTATTGCTTTTGCAAAAATTCACTATGTAAAACATTTTTCTGAAATTAACAAGCCATTTTCAGTGATTCCTTTCCTGAATTAACGAAGCATATTCCTGATACAAACTTTCCCGTAAAGCGACGGAAGAAACCTGAATTTCACGGATTTTTTTAGTACGCCAGAAAAATTCTGAATTTTCAGAAACTTTTCGCAATTCCTTTAGTGTATTAATGGTAAATTGCCGTTTTAAGAGGTCTTAACGAGAATTTTCCGAAACCTTTCCGCAATTTCTTTCGTATATTAAGGTGGTTCCACCGAAAATCTCTGCCTTATGTTTCCAATGGTAAAACTTCTTTACCTATTTTTTTCGCAATTAATGTATTTCCAAGGATTAAAATTTGCACATCGATAAAACTAACTTTAAATTATAGCATGGGATACTTAATACTTACTAAAACATAACCATAATTATATTAAAAATAAATTATTTTTCCTTGAGTAATGTTTAGACCTGTTAACAGATGGCGCGACCTGTACATTGATGACGTTAGTAGACAAACAAGTGTTGGATTGCTTACTTATGATGTTTTAGCAAGAACTGAGTATCCCATGCCATAACTTAAAGTTAGTTTTATCGTTGTGCAAATTTTATCTTTCGGGATACATTAATTGAGAAGAAAATATGTAAACAAGTTTTACCATATAAGGCAGAGATTTAGATGGAACAACCTTAACGGGAATAACCTTTTCTCACTTTTTTACGTATCCACATGACGAAAAATTTCATCTAATATAGGAATGATTCAAGAGAATATAATTGAAGTTTGATCAACTACTAAATTTCAATCTTCTGCCGAAGGATCTGATTTTGAAGTTCTGTAGCGACCACCAGGACACTTGATCTAACATGAACTATCCCACCAGGACACTTAATCTAACAGAGACATGCACAACCTGCGGCCCTCGGACTGATTGTATGTGGCCCGCGCGCACCAAGCGGCACGAAACGGGAATTAGTCAAACATTTATAGGAAAATTATAGGGATATGAAATTTTACAAGGGTACAGAAGCAGTGCTTACAATACTATTTGTAACTAATATTGAAACGGCGCCCGTCGATTTTCAGATGGAGCTTGTTGACCTCCAATATAACTTCGAATTGAAGGTTAAATTTGCAGAAGTCGTTTACTACAATATCACGTAAACTACTTACCTTGTGAAATGAAGAGATTGAAAATCCACTTTCTACATACGGCAACATTATTCGGAAGCACTTATGCAAACAGTCACTTTCTGCAATGAAACAAGTAAATCAAGAAGTCGTTCTGGTCTAACTGATGAACACCTGAAGGGAAACCTGCGGGTCTCTGTGTGCATGTGCGTGTGTGTCCAACATTGAACCAGATATTGAAAGACTAATAAAAAAAAACAATGTCAAATTTCTTACTCGAGACCTACAAAAAATAGAAAAGGTTTGGGCAACACTTGCATATTTTTTAAGCAAGTAAATTGTTTTGTTTATAAAGACGCCCCCATGTATAAGACGACGTCTGTACGTTTTCGAACCGAAAATTAAGAAATCTATATTTTTATTACAAAAAAAGGACACATTTAATATTTTTTTTAGAAATTAGGTAATATCTATAATTTCTGTACATGTTTTTTATTTTATTTTATTTTTCAATATTTTGGTTTGGGGATATTTTCGGAATCTTTTGTTGGGGATACCCGCTGCGGCCCGCCGTTGTTTAGTGAATCTGAAATTGGCCCGTAAGTGCTAAAAGTTTGTGCACCCCTGATCTAACATGAACTATCTTACCAAGCTCGCTTATTGGACATTACTTAATTTCATCAAGGCTTACGTCATGTAAGGTCTGTTTTCAAGTACTTATAACAACTTGTGTTTCGTGCAATAGTTTTTACATCTGGTGATAGACCTTTTTTTTTTTTTTTAAAAGGTCCGAAAGATCTTCATGTCATTCTGTATTTTTAATATAATAAATTTTAACCTCTAGTCTTAGGTTTTAATATACCGTGCTTTAATGGCAACTCTTCTTATATTTGTGATTAATTCGCACGACATTTTTAATACTGTAGCGAGCAGGTCCGAAGCAAACTTTTCTTATCTGGGAGGGCGAGACTTGAAATTACGCCCCTTCGACTACAAAATTACCCCCCCCTCCCCGTTCGCGTTCCACTGAAACAATACGTGGTTTTTACTGTCTCACACACCACCGTTATAGGAAAGTATTATGATCGTTCAAAAATCGCACTTCAGGTTTTTGATATATTTTTATTAAAAATGTAAAAACTAGGTAAACACCCAAGAACCACAGGTTTGTAAATACCAAGTAAAATGTAAACGTTATGCAACGGCGACAACACAACACTCCACAGAAATGCAGCATGAATGAGTATCGGATACTGAACATAACAATAAGAAGAAACTTTAGGGGTAAGGCTTGGAAAAAACTCGTTCAAGGTTAAATGCTCAAAGAACTTTCTGCGACAGACCACAAAAGATTAATTACCTCTTCATCCTAACGACATGTTTGGAAAAGCCATGGAGGTCAGGCATATCAACATATTGTTTTTTATGTCTCCATTCACAGTTTTGGAAAATTCCTTTCATAGATATGAGATGTTCACACCTCATAGTGTATGGTTAGTTTGAAACTAACTGTACCATGGTTAGTTTCATGGAATACTGTATGAAACTAACTAAAGTCTTTAAGAAGGAAATGCTAAAGGGTGTAACTTATTTTATTAGCTACAATTTCTGCTTTTTACAACCCCCAGAGCATGAATCTACGCCCCTGGAATAACCAATCCGGAAGGGCAGCCCCTGCTCTCCCGGTAGCTACGGCCCTGGTAGCGAGATCGGATATTGTGGATAGAATATCGCATGAAGTTTTAGTTATTGTGGCACAGGATCTTATCTCTCCTGTCCACTATTTTGTACACCATCTACTCTATATTGTGTTACCGTAAGAAGTTAAATTATTGTATGATGTCTATGTATCAGCCTGTCGACCCGCTTTAGACAAAAGCTATTATAGATATCAAGAATAAATTTTATGTTTAAGAGTTTTGTGCAAAATAATACTACACAGTCAAGTCACATTATTGTGACCACCTCCTACTGTGACGTACCTGCCAGCAGGACGCACACGACATAAAGGTAGATAGCAATCAGAATGAACGTCCGCGTAGCTCAATTGGTAGAGTGACTTGTTCCGGAATGAGCGGACTCGGGTTCATTTCCCGGCGTAGACCAGAAATGACGGAGAAATTTACTTCGTTATAATGGCGCCCGAACTATCCGGATGACTCGACCGTTCAAAATCTCGCAATGGTGTGATGTTATTTCCACACCGCGAGATAGGAAAAATCAGAGAATCTCTTCTCCAGCGCTTCGAAAAATAAATGTGTGTGACGTTGCATTCCACACACCAGATGACTGGGAGTTCTCAAGTGCACGTTCTACAGTGGATGGCTGCCTGCAACGATTCATGGTCACGGCTGACCCGTGGGCCATGCCCCGGCCCTCTTTCGGGGGGAGGATGTGACGTACCTGCCAGCAGGACGCACACGACATAAAGGTAGATAGCAATCAGAATGAACGTCCGCGTAGCTCAATTGGTAGAGTGACTTGTTCCGGAATAAGCGGACTCGGGTTCGTTTCCCGGCGTAGACCAGAAATGACGGAGAAATTTACTTCGTTATACTACTTTTGACATCAACAGCACGTAGCCGATGAAAGAAGGCACGTGTCGTGAGCTAGCTTGGAGAGTATATAAGGTGTGCTGTAGGCATTCTGAAAACATATCACTCGTAGCTGTCATGGATAAAAGGAGCGATTTATCAGATTTGCAAAAAGGGATGATTATTGGCTTTCGGGCCAAGGGTGGCAGTATTTCTGAAACAGCGCAGTTTGTGAACTGCTCGCGTGCTGCTGTGGGTAAAGCGTATCGTTATTGCAGGAATGGCACCATTGCGAATAAGCGACGTTGAAACTGCGGAGCACCACGTGCCATTGATGTGCGAGGTGAACGTTGGCTTCGAAGGTACGTGAGGGCCGATCGACACGCTACAGTGGAGCAACTCACTGGCCGAATGAACCATGGGGCTATGGGAAGTATGTCTAAAATGACAGTTCAGCGAACCCTGCTGCGTATGGGGGTCCGACGCAGACCGATGGTCTCTGCACCTATGCTAACGAAGGTGCATCGGCAGAAAAGGCTTACATTTGCACGGCAGTATCGGAATTGGAGCTCAGCTGATTGGCAAAGGATTGCATTCTCTGATGAGTCACGTTTTCTGCTTCATCGAACGGATGGACGTTAGGGCGTATAAGGCGAGAAACATCGGAGAACAAACACTCTTCAACCATTGCTGGAAGAACACAAGCTGGTGGGGGCAGCGTTATTGTCTGGGGAATGTCTTCGTGACATTCACTGGGTTTACTCATACCTGTGGATGGCACTATGGACCGAATTCGTTATGATTCCGTCTTTGGAGACCACGTACACCCATACATGCTGATTGTCTTCCCTGGGGCAGATGGGATCTTCCAGCACGACAATGCGACTTCTCAGACAGCTAGAAATGTTCGACAGTGGTTGGAAGTTCCCGATGAAGACTGCAAAGTACTTCCCTTTACCCCTAATTCCCCAGATTTAAACCCAATTGAGCATTTGTGGGACCACCTCGATCGTGTTGTTCACTCTATGGATTCTCCACCACGCACCCTCCAGCCGCTGTCAGATACACTGCTGTCAGCATGGCTCCAGATACCTGTGAACACCTTCCAGTACCTTACTGAGTCACTTCCAGCCCGTCTAGCTGCTGTCCGCGCTACACACGGCGATTAGCTGGTGGTCACAATAATGTGACTCGACCGTGTATAAAGTAGTGCATTTCACCTTTTCTTAAAGATAATTGAAATTCATTGTCAGTTTAAAACATTCTGTTGCTTTAAAAATCACGGTGAAAAAAATTCGTAATTAGTCCTCCCATAGAAAAAATAAAATTACTACAAACCTATTCAGAAAAATAATAAGCTCCAATGGAAAATAAAATGACTATTCACTTGCACTAATAACGAAAACATTTAATCATCGCGCGATTAGAGTTCCACCTTATACGTGACTATGTCTTTCTGGCTCAACGGTAGCACGCGCGGCTGCCGTTAAAGACGAACTCGTTTCGAACTCCATCTGGGGTGAAGGGAAAAGATTCGTACGTCAGGAAATAAGAACCTCTGGTAAAAGGGCTGTTAAAAGTTAAAAACAAAGATTTTGAGAAACTTCGGTATAAATATGGAAAAACCCGAAACGGACTTTTCTGAAATAAACGGAACTTGTGACTACGGGAAATCTGTCAAAACACGGAGTTAGAAGAAACGGAAGCCTTTCAAAACGGAAATTTCGTTAAAAGATGGACACCTACGGGAAACTTTGCTGCACGTTATTTTCAGGAATTTTCCGTGAATTCACATCACTTGTTTACGCTTCTTTTTTTTTTTTTTTTTAATGAAGGTTTAACGATCACCGTGAGCAACTCAATGGGCTATAAGCAGTCGCCCGTCCCTAATATAGGGTCACTGGTTCCAGGGAAGGGAGAGAGCCAGTGCCGTAAGACAAACACAACATCCATGCCTCACCGGGATTCGAACCCGGACCCCTTACGGACGAATGATCAGAGGCCATCGCTTAGACCACTGCGCCACCGGGGCGGCTGTTTACGCTTTCCAACCTTAGGTTGAAGAAGCGAATATGCTCCAGCTTTGTCCGTTTGTCTGGTGGTCACAATAATGAAACATACACTGAAGTAAACGAAACATACACTGAAGTGCCAGAAAAACTGGTGCAGATGAGCTTATGCAAAGTACATAGCAACGTCACCTATGAGCGTACTCAGTTGCGTCCGCCAGTTCGTATATGAAGCGATAGACATCCTTGCCAGCTGTCCGAGTTATCCGCACGATAACTCGAGTAAAAATGTTTCGATTTCGATGATATTATAGTATGTGGTAGGGGACAACTTTGGGACGAACCCTATTGAAAACGGACGAAATGGGGTTAAAGGTCAGGACATAGGTGTGAAATCCATCCCATCGCCCTTATGCGTCATAACTTACATAAAAATGCTTCGAATGCGACAAAACGTTATCATGTTGTTCCCTAGATATACTGAACTGGTTCTGTTGAATATCATCGAAATGGGGTCAAAGGTCAGGGCACAGGAGCGAGATTTATTCCACAGCCATTATCCTCATAACTTGGCTAAAAATGCTTTTATTGCGACAAAGCTTTAGTATGTTGTTCCGGAGGTATACTGAACCAATTCTGTTTAATATAATCGAAATGGGGTCAAAGGTCAGGGCAGAGAAGCGAGATTTATTCCACAGCCATGATCCTCATAACTTGAGTAATGATTTCTGGTATGTTGGAAAGCGTATCATAATCAATGCATTGCATGATTTTACTAACTTGTTTCTTACAGCAATCAGTGTTCTGAATCTGGAAATTTTCACTCTTGATAGAAGCTGAGGTTTCCGCTGTCTAGTCTGCGTTCTGTTCTTCTTATCGCTACAATCGCTGACCATATTTGTTTCTAATTCCGCATTAACTTCCAGGATTTGTTCAGCCCAAACACAACTGACAAACAATATTAATTTAGACCTAAACTCCGAACAACGGCCACCTCCCAACAACGGTCACGTTTTTTTTCCGGCCAGAGCAGTGACCGTTATTCATAGTAATTCCTTTCGAGTATGGCATTAACATTTCTTTTCAATTCACTTTTGCCCTGCTGCACAGTTTAAATGAATTAACAAAGGGCACACATTAATATCTTTCTGTTATTCTTTATCCTGAAGCAAGGATGAGAAAGAATTTCATTTTCCATGTTGAATGCTCACATAAAATACACCAATTATTCGTAGTGCGTTCACGTTCCAGTTTGTCCAGTCACTACAATTTTTCTAGCAATTTTTATCACTGCAGGGCTCATCCACTGCAAGAGTTGTCACAAAATAAAGGATTACTGGCGCAGTACGAATAATTTGAAGGCATCTGCTTTTTCTTTTAGGCTGTCACTTTTAATTTTTTATTACCCTCATTCTTTTTTTTATTTTTCTTCTCCTTACCCTTCTCAGAGGCGCTACATTTAAAGAAAATAGCGACTAGAGAAAAGACGAAACGCTACTTTTTATTTTTTTTTTATATTTTTTTCCACGAGAGTTTATGATTCTTTTCTTCGTTTCTTCCCCTTTTTTTTCTGTTCTGTTTTTATGCGTAGGTTTGAACAAAAAGCGCCTTCGTTAGGTAGTCATGGTTGCCCACGTACGACATGATGTCATGATTAAAAGTGGTTCCCACTAATCCCAACATCGCTGTAAGAAAGCCGTGCTTCCGTTTATGAAGATTGCAAGATGGAGTCACCCGCTCGTAACACGGATCTTTTAGTCTGGGCATCATTGTGCTCAGACCTCCAGCAACAAAAACATTTTTCAAGATGAAGAAATCAGTCATCTACTTCTTGAGGTTTAGAGCTTTTTTTTTTTTTCTGCTTTTTTTAATCTTCTGCTGGCTTCGCCTTTGTATCTCCGCTGTTTTTTATTTAAAGCACGCATTTTTATATTATAGTACGACGGTAAATCGAAAAATCTTACCAACGTGTTTTTGTCATATTACCTGCCATGTACGTTGTGTTGTGTACAGTAAATACTTGGTATTATCTTCCCAGCATTTAATGCTTTTCCTCGTTCCGCTTTGTTTTCCTTAAAAATTTTTTCGTGATATATGGTACAAAATTTTCTGTCATTTGCTGTATCCCGATTGTGTACGTTTCTCTGTATCCGGGTCTGAGTGTCAGTTTTGCAGATAATGTTGACATACTGTGACAAATTTGACAGCTAGTCAAAAAAAAAAAAAAGAAAAAAAGAAGTACACTCTCTTTGAAGTATACCATCTATTTAAATTTCTGTTTTTGCTCGCTGTTACGTAAATTTTGGTTGCTTCAGAGTTTAGTCTTTAGGAGGTTACTGGCAATCGGTCAATACATGTATCATCATCATCACTGTCAACCATTATTAATCCACAGCTGGATGAAGGTCTCCCCAAGTCTCTTCCACAACTGTTTGTCTTGAGCCTGTCTCCTCCATGTCACTGCGTCATGCTTTCGAATTTCACCCATCCAACTCCCATGTGGTCTTCTTCTGGGTCTTTTTCTGTCCCTCGGAATCCAGTCTAAAATTTCGGTTGTCCATCGGTGGTCCAAAATGATGATGAATGCAGAAGTCGGCGTATGAAGGCAGACTTTAGTCGTAGTTACACGATGACACAATAAAACCTAGTGATGAGTTAAAAACTTTAATAAGATAAAAACACATACACATAAGTTAAAATACCATTAGACCTTTCAAGGCTGCATCAGCCTCATCTTCAGATGGATGAAACTACGTAGTAAAACACATGGGCATATCTATATGCAATAGTAAATTAGAGCAGTTGCCACTCAAAGAGACACAAAGGCAATAATAAAAGTTTTGGTCATGACGCCTAGGTACAAAGGTGAAATGAAATGAAATCTGAGGTCGGTAGACTAGTGAGTAATGGCAGTTAGTGACAAATATTATTTAACGAAAGTTCCCATGCTTGATGATCAAAAGCAGGTAGGCCCTCATTACAACAGGTATTAAAAAAATGACAAATGTACAGTCGGGTCAACATGTCCACCCCATTGCCATTTCAGTGATTTCACTCTGGTCATGACGTCGTCCACTCTTGTCATTTTCCTTATCCACGAGTTCCTCTTTTTATCTTTCCTGTTTACACCAAGCATGCATCTTTTGAGAGGTATATTCTAAATTAACTTTCATTTTTAGTTTCTTTTCCTATGAAAATTTTGAGTTTGTTTTCCCTTACACTTCCCAACTGAACGTGACGTCTCTCTCACGAGAATACTGTTGACAACACTCTTAAAGTCAGAGCGAACGTCACGCATGAATGTATGAGATAAGAACGATAGATAAAAGGACGAGATGACAGTTGCTGTTGCGGAGATGTGGTGGATGTGTATTTATAGACGTTCAATTATTAGATAATGTAATCTGATATCTGCTGTCTTAAAATTGTGGAGTGCTACTGAAATTCGTACTGGGACCAATAAAGACAATTCCCGTTAGCTGATTTCTGTTTTATGATTCGTCTGGCCGTAATAATTCAATTAGGAACAATAGCATCGTATTCTGATATGATGGTTTAGAAATAACGTAAGAACGAAAATATTTCAGCACGAAACGAAATTACGGTATACTCTCCATGCTTCTTTGAGTTGTCTGCAGTCTTTGTATGTCTTTTTTAGTTAAGGTCCATGATGTATATATACCCGTTTTTGCAACTACTCCTTCAGAGCTGAATATGATCCTGGAATTTTCTAAGAAGAGTAAAGAAGTGGGATTAAAACTGAACGTTCAGAAAACAAAATTGATGTACAATGCTTTTACAAAATGAAGTTTTATGGATTGATGAGAAAAATATGGAGATAACCGACACCTACATTTACCTTGGGCAACAGATATCAAAAGAATGTCACACTGTTGAAGAAATTAATCGGCAAATAAAACTTGGTTGGAGAACTTTTGGAACAAAACAGTGCAATTTTCAAGAGCAATATATCATTTCCTCTTAAAAGAAAAGGGTTTAATCAATGCATCCTCTCAGTTCTTACGTATGGAGCGGAGACATGGACCTCAACTAAAAAAGACGTTCAAAGGCTTTAGACAACTGAAATCATAATACTTTACTTTATTATGCTAATGAGCAAAAATATACATGAAACATTGGCAGCGTAAAAGATTAAATAAATGGTAATGCATCAAGACATGAAAAGACAAAATTTTGATTTATGTAAAGAAACATGGAGAGATGCATGCTGAGGAACTCGTGAATCAGGAAAATTACAAAGTGGAAGACATCATGATCAGAGTAAAATCCCTGAAATGGCAATGGGCTGGCTATATTGCCAGACCGGACCACCGATATCAGTGGCGTCGGAACTCGTTTTTGACAGCGGGGACAAGATGTCGGAGAACAAAATATTTCACCCTGGCGTAAAATGTATCGTACTACTGTAAAAGAAGACGTGCTGCCTTCCTTACGAAAATTTGCTGAATTTTTTTTTTTATTAAACATTCATATATAAAAAAAAAAAAAAACACTTTTCAACACCTCAATGCAAACTAACTGTACACATAAACGGCGTTAAACTATAGATCTTGATACTTCCGGGTTGGTACGAATTCCTCAGGAATTGTAGCCATAGACACTATAATTAAACATTAGAGGAATTTATATCTCATTCCTTACCCTACTTCCATTTCCCTATTTAGTTTTACTCATCTTTTTAGAGGAAGACTAATTTTTTACACCTAATGAGACAAAACATTGCTGGTCTTCAAACGGGAACCAGCCCTCTGGACTGTTTAATGGGGTCTCAGGAGTGAGTGACTTTAAAAAAAAAAATTAAGATTTCTAGATAGTTCGTGGTAAAAAATGAAGAGCAATACTCAATTTTATCAAAATGAACTTCAAAAAAAAAAAAAAAACCCCGAATGTCTGAGATCTCCGATCACGAACATATATAATTTGAAAAGGAAGAAAACTGGGGGGGGGGGGCAAATGTGATGTTTTGCCCCACACTCATCTGCGTGCGGAGGCAACTGCCTCCTCTGCCCCCGCGGTTCCGACGCCGCTGACCGATATATTACACTTGATACCAAGGAGCAGAAAAAAGCCGAGAAGAAGACCACGTGGGAGATAGGTGGATGAAATTCGAAAGCATGCCAGAGTGACATGAAGGAGACTGGCTGAGACTACTGAGGAAGAAACTTGAGAAGACCTTCATCTAGCAGTGGACTGATAATGGTTGACAATGATGATGGCGATATCTTCAATTCCTGCGGTACTGAAGATGCGTACATTAACATTATTAATAACACTTATGAAGACGCAAGCGCAAAGATACGACTGTTCGAGGACAGAGCGTTTATAAAAATTGGAAAGGGACTGTGACATCACATCTTCCAAACTCTTCAATACCACATGTCAGGATGTCTTTCAATAATTGAACTGCGAAGACGAGGGGATAAAGCTTAATGGAGATTATTTAACGAAACTTCGTTTTGTTGACGACATGGTTATTTTTGCAAATATCGGTTACAATTAGAGTCCATGATCTTGGAAATTGTTTACAAGAACAAAAAATGGGTTTAAATGAACTAACAGAAGATGAAACCTATGCACAATTCTATTACAAGAAGTGACGATTAGGAAGTTGATGGGGCAAATCTGGAAGTAACTAACTCCTAAATTTATCTTGGACAACAGATATCAAGTGAGGACGACATAGAAGAGGATATAAGTTGGCATATGAAACTTGGTTGGAGAGCTTTGGAAGGAACAGTACAATTTTCAAGAACAATTTACCGTTATAGCTCAAAAGAAAAGTGTTTAATCAATGCATCTTACCAGTTCTTACTTATACATGAAAGACATCACCTTAACTAAAAAAGATATTCCTTACTTCTGTATATTCCTTAGATATTCCTTATTTATGCATCAAAGACATGACCTTAACTAAGAAAGCTATTCAGAGAGTCCAAACAAAGGAAAGGAGCATAGAGAGATGCATGCTTGGTATAACCAGAAACAAGAAAGATGACATCGAATTTTCGGGTGTAATGAGCACGTCTTTTGAATCAGCTCTGACGCGAATTAAATTTATCAAAGCTATTCAAAGTCAATGGAACCGGTATAGAAAACAGTAGTATCTGACAGAAGAAAGGATTTTTTTAATCGGTTTTTAATCCTGCAAATATTGCTGTAAACGGAATCGTGAACTTACGCCCTCTGGTTGCATACTTGTGCTTTAAGAAAAATTTGAAATTATATGAGAAACATTTCACAGCGAAAACGCTCTCCAACAAAGAAAGAAAAAATTCAAATCGGATTCTTAGAAACAGAGATATCGATAAATTTAAGATATGCATGTACTCCCCCTGGCGGGAAAACCATGCATTATTTTAAGAACAAAATATTCTCAAAAAGTTTTTCGATGTGAACGGTATCGGTCCATGAAAGAATTTTTTCAGTCGAGTTTTAATGAGCTCAGATTTTGCTAGTAATATATCAGAAGCAGAAATTAACACTTATGCCAGCTGGTGGTCAAACTATTCTTTACCAAATATTAGAAATCATATGAAAAACATTTCCCATCAGGTGGTGTATGAGATTTCAGGAAGAATTCTTCATATTGGAGTTTTAGAAGCAGAAATATCGGGGAAAACGCAATTTACCTCAACGACCCCTAGCGGAAAGTCTATGGATTACTTGAAAATTTTGAAATTATATCAAAAACATTTCGCACCAGAAACGCTATCCAACAAAGAAGGAATTTTTCAAATCGGACTTTTAGAAGTAGAGATATTGACAAAAAAGATAAATATCTACGCCCCCTGGTGAAGAAACCTTGCATTATGTTAAGAAGAAAATATCTTGAAAAGGTTTATCGTCGTGAGTAGCATCGGCCCACAAACGAATTATTTTCAGTCGAGATTCTAGAAGTTCAGATTTTGTTGCAAATACACCAGAAGCGGAAATTAAGATTTACGTCCTCTGGTGACTAAACAATTTTTTTACCAAAAATTAGAAATTATTGGGATAGTTAGTAAGATTATGATAAATTTGTCCCCTAAAATAATGATATTGTTATACTACACACTAATACAAACGCATATAAATTACTGTATACTGACATGGGGGCAAACAACACAATATAACTTAAAAACAAACAAACAGGTATTACAGCATACATACATAAAAAAACTACCGAAATGACACGATAACTATTTTAACTTCAATGTTAAAATATTTAATATATACATTTAAAAGATGATATAATAAAATATGTACACACATGAGATCTTTCGGTGCCCAAAGTGGGTACCATCTTCAGATGTTGTTAAAATTCACCAAACGAACGTGACAAACAGTGTGCTATTTATATTAGACTGCAGTCGTAATGAAGTAATTAGTATAAATGGGCTTAACCAATGATAGTATGGGACAACATTTGTTGCTGCTCAAACATAAAATTTATAGATATAATTTATTGATTTATTATTGCCTAACCCTACAACCCCAAGTATGTTTTCCACGGTATAGGTATAAATTCTGGTAAATTATCATTACATGCTGTTTGTCACGTACGTTTGGTGAATTTTAACAACATCTGAAGATGGTACCCACTTTGGGCACCGAAAGATCTCATGTGTGTATATATTTTATTATATCATCTTTTAAATGTATATATTAATTATTTTAACATTGAAGTTAAAATAGTTATCGTGTCATTTCGGTAGTTCTTCATGTATGTAGTTATCGGCACGAGTCAGATTCACAGTATATATAGTGGACCGTAATAGTGTATTTGAATCCTGGTTACGAATCACCATTCGACGATGATAACAGCTTTTAAGAACTTTGGTAGACTAAGACGAAAATGGGCCATAGCGGAAACGCACCTATCCTTTCTGATCAACTGCAGAGACTTGGGACTCATACCTAAATATCTTAGAATACGTTGCAACCCATATTCTCGAAGGGACATTCACCTGTTAAGGGGTTGCGAACAAAAAGACTCCTGGCAGAAATAAGACGTAAAAGGAACTATGTGGACTATTTACAACAAAGATCATATTCACTATACTCACAGGTAACAGGCCACTATCATCAACTAATATTGGACATATCATATGCTACCTTATTATCGGCTTTTTCTTCAGAGGTACAACGTTATAATCAACGACATATTCATAAATTACGTTTACTTGCGGACCAAGATGTGACATGGAAGTACCATAGACAACCTCAGATGAAAACCAGGGCATTAGTTTCTAAACCTAACTATGTCAATTTAAGTAATATGCCTCTCAATGAGACCCAATGTCGAGCCCTTCAAAAAGGCTTAAAATTTGCGTACCCACAAGATAAATATAAAGACTTCAATATTGTTCCTCAATTAGAGAAAATTGTTGGATCCTTTCCAACTGCGACTCAACAACAGACCAGGTATGAACTTTTAAAAACTTTGAACTCTAAGAACTATAGTATTCATAATGAGTAAACTTTAAACAACAGAGAAGAAATCAAGTAGTTACGAACATTACACAACCAGGCAGAACTTTCGGTAATATCTGCGGACAAGTCCCCACAAATTGTTATTATGAATAGAGGTGACTATGTTGACAAAATGAAAATTTCTATAGAATCCATACCACACTGTGTCATTCCTAAAGACCCAGTCCCTGCTACAATCACAGCTGTTAACAGATTAAAAAATCATTCATTACTTCCCACTTCCATTACATCAAAATTGTTTAATCCATCAGGACCTAGAGTCCCAGAACTATTTGGAAAACTGAAGTTGCACAAGACTGGACACCCCTTAGATTATTAGTTGCAGCTCAACATAGCCCTACACGCCCACTGGAAAGGGCCTTAGCTCAATATTTGCGACCACTCATTAATAACTCAGCTTTTTCTGTTACCAACTCCACCGAAGTACTGGATCGAATTAAATCTATTTCTCCAATCACACAACCATTTACCATGCTTTCTTTAGATGTTGTATCTCTGTTCCCGAGTGTTCCAGTACAACAAGTACATGACATCATAAAATCCTCGCTTTTGGCATTGGATACTCCATCTCTTGAGGTGGAAGCTGTATTACAAGCATTATTTCTAGTTTACAAGAGATCTTACTTTAAGTTCGATGGGATAATATATCGGCAATGTGAAGGGGCACCAATGGGATCTCCCCTTACCCCAATCCTTGCAGAAATCTGCATGCAGGAACTGGAAAACAAAGTTCTTCAGTCAACCAGTTACAGACTGTACCTTAGATATGTAGATGATATTTTGGTATTCTGAAACTAGCCTTTGGAATACCTACCAACATTTGTATCCGAGTTATCAAATGTTTTTAACGCTTTAAAGTTTACTGTAGAATATGAAAGTAATTATAGTTTACCATTTCTAGATATCATGCTTACTAGAAACCCATCTAAATCAACTATTAATTCTTCAGTATATAGAAAACCAGAATCAGATACGATACTAATACTTTGGGCATCGGCACACCCATGGAGCTACAAGGAATCATCGATATCGTTTCTTATAAGAAGAGCTTTCATTCATTCGTCCACCACAACTCTTAGAAAGCAAGAAATGGATACCATTTATAAGATCACCCGTAATCACGGATATGCAGATGAAACCATACATAGGATAGTAGCCAAGATTAAAAGGAACAGGACGACAACATTAACATCTGCATATGAAGAAAAAGATAGGAAATACATTGGTTCTCTTCCATTTGTACCGAAATTGTGCTATTCCATGAAAACGAAATGTCATAAATACGATTTCGATATTGGAATAAACACAACTAACATTAGGTCCTTACTTTTGAAAGACAGGGATCCTGTGCCATTTGATGTGAAACATGGTGTATATGTTATCCCTCTTAACAGCATAGAAGAAAATGAACAACAAAAAGTGTACATAGGCTCCACTTTTCGTTCAATATCAGCTAGATTAAAAGAACATAAATATGATTTTAAAAATAGAGATACAACCACAGCTTTAGCACGACTTGTAAACCAAGGTAATTATCATCCAGACTGGAACGAGATTAAAATGCTCAACACACCAAAATCTAGATCAACTTTAAGATTTGTTGAGAGTTTGTATATTATGAAATATGGGAATACAGCATGTAATGATAATTTACCAGAATTTATACCTATACCGTGGAAAACATACTTGGGGTTGTAGGGTTAGGCAATAATAAATCAATAAATTATATCTATTAATTTTATGTTTGACCAGCAACAAATGTTGTCCCATACTCTCATTGGTTAAGCCCATTTATACTAATTACGTCATTACGACTGCAGTCTTATATAAATAGCACACTGTTTGTCACGTACGTTTGGTGAATTTTAACAACATCTGAAGATGGTACCCACTTTGGGCACCGAAAGATCTCATGTGTGTATATATTTTATTATATCATCTTTTAAATGTATATATTAAATATTTTAACATTGAAGTTAAAATAGTTATCGTGTCATTTCGGTAGTTTTTCATGTATGTAGTTATCGGCACGAGTCAAATTCACAGTATGTATAGCAGGTATTACAGAACAGATACATAAGATTAATAGACCTAAAAACTCTTAATAATTCTATACCTAATCTTATCTTTAGGTCAGATGTAAATCCCAATAAATATAATATACTTACAGTAAAAAAATTATTTGACTATAATCTTGGTAAAATAATGTTCAAAAGAATTAAAAATGATTTATACCATGACTTAATATCATTAAATATTCGTACTCATAATTATGAAACCAGGAATCGATCAACACTCATACCTAATTTCCCTCGGACAGAAACAATTAAAATGAATATAAATTATTCGGGTCCAAAACTTTGGAACTCTTTGCCTTGTGACATATAGTAACATCTATTAACAATTTTGACCTATTTAAAAAAAAATTCAAACACCACCTTATGAACAAGTCTCTCAATTAGTATGAAATTGACCTGAGCTGGTCGCTGGATTGATTTCACGGCTGTATCTATACACACTTAAGTATTTATTTAATCTTTCAGTTATATTCAATATGACTTTGACTTGTCTTTTGTATTGTTCTTTGTTGTTTGTGTCTTTTTTTTTTCTTTTTTAGTACTAGGGGTGGGAGGGCTATGTCAGGCCTTACGGCTTTTTCCCCTCCTCCTGGTTGCTACATTTTTTGTAATTGATTATATTGTTTGTATTTTGAACTGTAATATGTGGCAACTGAAAAATGAATAAATGAAAAAAAAATGAAAAAAGATTTCCCATCAGGAGCTGTTTCCAGTTTTTCAAATTGGAGTTTTAGAAGTTGAGATATCGGGGTAAACGCAATTTACCTTTACGCCCCCTAGCGGAAGGTATGTGCTACCATTTCCATTAGATGTCACCACACCCTCTCGGTAAATGGTATGTCCACAAACGGCGTACATATAGAGGTAGATATCTCCACAACCTGAAGTGGTAGCATTCGCAGTTCAGCTGGCGGCTTATCAGAACTTAAGTAATTTCTAACGTGGTATGATAGTGGGCGTCTGGGAGATATTTTACTCCATGTCGTGCATTCGAAATACACGGACACGGTCAACAATTTCAAACTCATGGTAAAAGTCCAGAGTGCGAGACCGGTGTGGCCGTAGAAAAGCCCTGGACGATCGTGGACAGCAGCGTCTGGCACGTATCGTAAATCCACCCGACGTGCAACGTTGCCGCAAATCACAGAGCAATTCAATGCTTGGGCCAGTACTGGCATCAGCGTTCGGACAGTGCAACGTTCCCTGTTTTCTATGGGGGCACCTGACCCGACACAAGGCTGTGCTTCTCGGCGGGGCTCGGGAACACCGCCATTGGACGCAAGATGACTGGAAACGTGTAGCCTGGTCCAACGAATCGCTGTACCAACTGTTTCGGGCAAATCGCCGAATCCGGGTGTGACGACAATCCCACCGAGACAATGCATCCCTCATGCCTACAAGGCAAGTATATAGGCTGGCGGCGGCGGCGGCTCTGTTATGGTGTGGGGTGTTTTCAGCTGGCACTCATACGTCTGCTGACCGTTCTGACCGCTGGAGGCTACGTAACCATCCTTGGGGATCATTTGCACCCGTTCATGTCATGCAACCACTCCATCGAATGCGACCTCTTTCAACACAACAATGTCTGCTGATTATGGGTGGAGGAACATTCCACCGAGTTTGGCGTCTTGACGTGGCCCCCTCGTTCACCAGATTTAAATGGCATCGAACACATTTGGGATGCTGTTCAACGTGCCGTCAATGCCGGGAATTCTCCACCGGCGAATATTATGGAATTGTGGGGCTCTTCAGCAAGCATGGTGTGCACTGTCTCCGCAGTACCACAGAGAGCTCGTGGAGTCCATGCCCCGCCGCGTTGCTGCAATTATCCGATCTATCCCGTTTTAGGATTTTGTTACAAGTTGATGCTTTGATTTAACTTTTTAGATATTTAACGTTAGCTTCTTTTCTCTAATCCTTATTAAACTTGTTAAATTACGTACATCGATAACTTCTAAAGTAACTCCTTTGATATCATGCTTTCATCGTTCCTGAGTCTTGCAACGAAATCTTAATTCGTAAGTGAATTGTTTGCTATCATTCGCTTTAGTTAGAGTTTGTGGAACTCTGAGAAACTTTTTATTCCTATCCCAGATATGCCTTTATCTGCGCTGCCAATGAAAAAAAGATTATCAGGATTGTAATCTCTGACATGTCTGGGTAATTTTGTGTTTTAAATGGAATGAACCATTTTTTTTTCGAGGTTTAACGACCACCGTGAGCATCTCTACAGGCTATAAGCAGTCGCTCGTCCCTGATTTGGGGCCATTGGCTCCAGGTAAGGGAGAAAAGCAGTAACGTAAGAAAAGCACACCTCCAATGTTTCACCCGGGACTTGAACGCAGACTCATCTCGGACGAAAGGTCACAAGCCAGCGCTTAGACCACTGCACCACTCACTCAGGCGACGCATTTTCATTAGTTCAGATGTTTCTGTTAAATGTTCCAATCCAATTTTCCAATCATGACAGCTTGTTTTGCATTTGTTTGATGTGTTAAATTCATTGTTCTAATACACTCAGTTTTACGAATGGTATATCCGGTTGTTCGAGTATGTTCATTGACTTCTACTCACATTTCTTTATTACTGGCCTTCAATATTTAATCTCTCTTACGTCATACTTTCTCCCTCTACTTGAGTTTGATATTTGGTTTCTTCTTTCGTGTTGTTATATCCCTCAACGTCATACGCAACTGAGCTGTTGCCAGTTACACACAGACTGAGAATGAAACTGTTTCTCGACTGCGACTGCAAGCATGTGGCTGAGACTGCTTCAGCCATCCTTGGCAATTCATGCAAGTGTAAGCACATGTACTAGAAAAGAACCTCAATGTCTCGGTGCCTAGAAGTATAGAAAAGCGTAATCTGACGCTTTTTTTGTTTTCGGAGTTTAACGACCACCATAACTATAAGGGATATATATATATATGCAATTGCCCAACCCTAAATGAAGGGGCCCGGGCTGCAGGGAAGGGACAGAACCAGAGCTGTAAGAGAGAGAAGGGATAGGACCAGAGCTGCTTCACACCACCCATGCTTCATCTAGGAATCACCCAAGCCCAGCTTGGACGGCAATTAAAAAACCTACGCCTCTGACCACTCGACCACCCGGGGCGGCTAATCCGTCACTTGATGTACAGATGAGAGAGAGAGAGAGAGAGAGAGAGAGAGAGAAGAGGGACAGACAGACAGAGAGATGAGAGAGACAGAGGGGCTGAGAGAGAGGACAGAAACAGGGAGTGAGAGACAGACAGACAAAGAGAAAGAGAGGACAGAGGCAGAGAGACAGACAAAGAGAGCTCTCTCCTCTCTCTCTCTCTCTCTCTCTCTCTCTTTGGGGCATGGACTCCACGAGAATTGCAGCACTAATGCATCTTTCATGTTTCAGTTTTTTACTGTACTCCAACATTGATTTGTTATTGGTGGCTCAAATGCACTCATTAGAATCACAGACTAGAGTTAAGTTTCAGATTCCCAATTACAGGTTACTGGTTTCAGGAATAACAACGCATCAAAAATAAAGAACAAGCATAACATCTATGCCTTACTAGTGATTAGAAGTCAGATCTTCGGCTCGAATTCGCACTACTTTGATAGAAATTATCAAACAACTTTGCCTTTCGAACTAATGTTTTCATGATCTACTGAAGAACATCCTACAGTTTTCTTTATGGAAGCTCAGAAAATTGCTGTGGTAGAATGATAATTGCCAAAAGAAATAATATTATTATCACTATTGGTAACAATGTAATTGTGAGAAAAAGAATGTTCATCCACGAAAAAAAAAAAAAAAACCCACACACACCGAAAAATCATTCTTGTTTAGCAAAAGCGCTTCTAAATGATGTGCAGATGATATTTTTCCCACAATGCACAGCTCGCAAGACATGATTATAACATAAAAAAAAGTGCTTCTTTCATGAAAGGAAAAAAATGAAGGAGAGAAAGAGAACAAGGGAGAAGAGGAAGGGCGCGGGAGGCTTCTTCCCAAACCTAATGAAGCCCCAAGGCCGGTTTGACATATTGGGTTCTCGTGTGGCATAAAATTTTGCTATTTTTATTAGAGAAACCAGTCCTGCCCTTTATCGTTGAAACATTCATTTTCTGTTGGAGCTCCATGCAGCGTTTGATTACTGATTCTTTTTTATGCTGGACGGATTCAACTTATAGAAAACTTTATAATGACAGGCATTGTGAAACATTTTTAGCACTTTTTTCCATACATAAGAGGCTCCAAAAATAATTAAAAAAAGCGTTTATATATATTTTATAAGCGTTTTATATATTGTGTTGCCATTTTTCTTATCCCATTACTCGGTATTTATGTATCTATACATACAATATTTCCGCCTAGAGAGATGTTTTTTTTTCCTTCGTTCTTTTCTTTTCTTTTTCTTAAGATTTAACGATCCATAAATGCAAATCGAAATCCGTAGGGAGTCGCTCATCTCTGATTTGGGGCCACTGATTCCAGGGAAGTGACAGAACAGGCACCGTATTTCAAATTCACCACCCATACTCCAATCGGGAACGGGACTCGAATCCGGGCCTCACTCAGATGATTGAAAAGAAGACCGCTCGGCAGCAACAACGGAGGAATCGTATTGGGAAGATTCTATTTGAATGAGATATGAGGACGAGTTTTTCCTGTATTTTCCGTTGTACGACATATGGTTTTCCCGTTAAGTGACTTTAGAGAACTGCTACATATATCTTGATATTTCTGCTTCTTGAACAAGGACTGGGAAAATATTAAAATATTTTCTTGAATCAGACAAAGATAACCATGTCTAAGATTTTTCATACACTTTTAAGTTTTTCTGGTGTAGAATTTATCCACCAGGTGGCGCGAATGTACACTTGTAATTTCCACGATGTGTCCGTTCGTTGGAAGTGATACGTTTTTCAGTGTATAACAACTTCCTTGAGTGTCAAAAGCTTGAAGTTTTGACCCTAACTTAGCGTCACTGATTCTAGGGAAGACAATAAATAGCCGTAGAGACCAACACAACATCCATACCTTACCTACGGTTCGAACCCATGCCCAGCAGATCGAAGAGCCAAATTTTCGATAGCCAAACGCGAATAAAAATTAGGAAACAAAAGTTATAATTTTGAAGAGTATAGAAATGAACATGAACCCAAGGTTTTCAGGTTTTTCTTGGGAACCGGCAGAATCTACCATGTGTGTGTGGGGGGGGGGGGGGATGGGGAAGGGGCGGAAACAAGTAACACATTTATATATATATATATATATATATATATATATATATATATCATCATCATTGTCAACCATTATCAATCCACTGCTGGATGAAGGTCTCTCCAAGTTTCTTCCACAACGGTCTGTCTCGTGCCAGTCTCCTCCATGTTACTCCCGCATACTTTCGAATTTCATCCACCCATCTCCCACGTGGTCTTCTTCTGGGTCTTTTCCTGTCCCTTGAAATCCAGTCCAAAATTTCGGCTGTCCATCGATGGTCTGTCCTTCTGGCAATATGTCCAGCCCATTGCCATTTCAGGGATTTAACTCTGATCATGATGTCTTCCACTCTTGTCATTTTTCTGATCCACGAGTTCCTCTTCTCATCTCTCCTGGTACATCAAGCATGCACCTCTCCATGCTACTTTGAGTTGTCTGCAGTCTTTGTATGTCTCCTTTAGTTAAGGTCCACGTCTCTGCACCATATGTAAGCACTGAAAGGATGCATTGATCAAAGACTTTTCTTATAAGACATAGTGGCATATTGCTCTTGAAAATTATATTGTTTCTTCCAAAAGCTCTCCAGGCAAGTTTTATACGCCGATTGATTTCTTCATCAATGTGACCCTCACTTGATATCTGCTGTCCAAAATAAACGTAGGTATTGGTTATCTCCAGCTTTTCCCCATCCATCGATAAATCATCATTTTTTGTAAAAGCATTTTACATCACTTTTGTCTTCTGAAAGTTCATTTTTAATCCCACTTCTTTACTCCTATCAGCAAGTTCCTGGATCATACTCTGCAGCTCTGATGGGGTAGTTGCAAAAATGACTACGTCATCAGTAAAACGAAGGTGAGTTAGATAATCTCCATTAATCTTTATCCCTTTGTTTTCGCAGTTCAGTGATTGAAAGACATTTTCCAAAGAGGCATTATAGAGTTTGGGAGATATAGTGTCTATGTGTCTATATATATATATATATAATTTATATATATATTGAGAGTTTAGTTTTTATGTTACTGAACCTTGGTATGTTAGTTTGTCGCATAGCTAAACCAATATATATATACACTGACGGAAAAAAATCCCAATACCACGAAAAAATAGTTGTAGAGGAATGAAATGGCGGGAATACATTTGTATAGGTAACATATTTAATCGATTAAGGTTTCAAGATCACAGCTTAATGTAAGCGCGAGAAGAGCCATTTTAAATGTGAAATGCTGGTACATTAATAACCGGTGTAACCGCCAGAATGTTGAATGCAAGCATGCAAACGTTCATGCATTGTGTCGTACAGATGCTGGATGTCAGTTTGTGGGATGGAGTTCCATGCCTGTTGCACTTGGTCGGTCAATACAGGGACGGTTAATGCTAGTTGGGGTGACGCTGGAGTTGTCGTCCAATGATGTCCCATACGTCCTCGATTGGAAAAAGATCTGGTGATCTAGCAGGCCACGGCAACATGTCGACACTCTGTAGATCATGTTGGGTTACAACAGCGGTATGCGAGCGAGCGTTATCCTGTTGGAAAACACCCCCTGCAATGCTGTTCATAAATGGCAGCACAACAGGTTGAATCACCAGACCGACGTACAACTGTTCCGTCAGGGTGCGTGGGATAACCACACGAGAGTGCTCCTGCTGTCATAGGAAATTGCTCCTCAGACCATAACTCCAGGTGTAGGTCCAGTGTGTCTCGGCCGCACACAGGTTGGTTGCAGGCGCTCACCTGGCCTCCTTCTAACCAAAACACGGCCATCACTGGCACCCAGGCAGAACCGGCTTTCATCAGAAAACACAACAGATCTCCACTCCGTCCTCCAATGAGCTCTAGCTTGACACCACTGATGTCGCCAACGGCAGTGGTTTGGAGTATGTGGAATGCACGCTACAGGGCGTCTGGCTCGGAGCTGTCCTTCAAGTAACTGATTTGTAACAGTTCGTTGTGTCACTGTGATGGCAACTTCAGCTAGAATTGCTGCCGCAGACGCAGTACGATGCGCCACGGCCATACGCAGTACACGGCGGTCTTCCCTCTCAGTAGTTCCACGTGGCCGGCCGGAACCCGGTCTTCTTGAGGCAGTACCTTCCCTTGACCACCGCTGCCAACAATCATGCATATTGGCTACATTCCTGCCAAGTCGTTCTGCAATATTGCGGAAAGAAAATCCACCTTCTCGTAGCCCTATTACACGACCTCGTTCAAACTCCGTGAGCTGTTGATAATGGCTTCTTCGTCTTCTTAAAGGCATTCTTGACTAACATCAATACCCTACGTCGAATCTCAACGATAACTAACGCTCACGAACGTTACAGCGCGTATTTACAACAAACCTGCTTTGCATGTTCCGAGGGGCGCTACTACCGCCACACGTATGCGCCGAGCGCGAAATTTGCATAGACGTCATCTTACAGATGTACTCTCACCGCCTACCAACTGTCGTTTATCTAACACAACCCTTTTTGGTGTTGGGATTTTTTTTCGTCAGTGTATATAGTAATGAATTCAACCACAGATAAATTACAATCCTAATACAGAACCCAATAAAAACACCCCTAAACTCCTGACAAGAGGAATATCCCTCAAAAAATCAAATAACCTATATATATATAAAGGCATAAGATGTCTATTTGTGAGTTTCCTATATTATATTCCACGAAAGGTGCTGTATTACTCTGGGCTAATTAATTTCAGTGAAAGTTAATATTAAAAACGATCTTTAATATCATCTCGTCTCATAGGTTAAAATTGCCAGCCGGTAACCAGGAGGGGAGATGACCACTCCCTGCTGCTCTTTTGATGTTGAAGAAAACACTACTACTGGCCATTTCTCTGCACCGGCTGTTCATGAAGTTCAATTTTGGAATTACTTTATTGTTCCGGAAATGATTTTACTGCTTTGTTTAAAGTTCTCAAGATTCATCTCCTTTTTCAGAAGGTTATGGAACGAACAACTCACACGTAAGAGGAAGACGAAGGGATGAAAATGCATGCGTGCAAAGTAAATTGCTAGTGAAGGAATATGAGAGGGGTGAAAGTGATACGAAGCTGACCTGATAGTTGCGAGGGAGGTCATACAAAGTGGACCATGGAGACAAGTCCGCGCTATGTCTGGGAGAAGGAGGAAAGCAGAAAGTTAGTCTTGATCTAGTGCTTGAAGGAAATAGATTTGGTGATTCTCCGTGTGACGGGAAGAATTTCGGCTCCAGATTCCTTTGATGCCGGGATGAGGAAGAAATGAAGTTACGGGTAGAAGCGTGAACTTTGCAACAAGGTAACCGAGGAAGACGCCTGATAGAATAAGGAACAGATCAATATGCTAACAAAAAAAAAAAAAAAAAAAAAAAATAGCAATGCATAAATCAGGACAAGCAAATCCGTGACCTTTACCATATACTGAATTGAATAAAGAGCGACATCGCAGAAAAGCGTGCTCTCTTTAGCTGGTAATTTTTCTTCGTCGGAGAAAAGTATAGCTAAAACCAACATTTTCCCCCGATGATGTAAAAATTTCCTTACAAGCGAAGGCCTAACGAACCCACGCGACAGGGTACTGAAAGTAATCCCTAAAGAGCCCTTTTAGGTGGTTCCATCTAAAATCTCTATCTTATGTTTTCAATGGTAAAACTTCTTTACATAATTTCTTCGCAATTAATGTATTCCCAGGATCAAAATTTGCACATCGATAAAACTAACTTTAAGTTATAGCACGGGATACTTAATACTGGCTAAAACATAAACATAATTAAGCAATCCAACCTTTGTTTGTTCACTGACGTCATCCATGTACAGGTCGCGCCATCTATTAACAGGTTTGAACATTACTCAAAAAAGAAGTGATTGATTTTTAATACAATTATGGTTATGTTTTAGCAAGTATTAAGTATTCCATGCTATAATTTGAAGTTAGTTTCATCGAAGTGCAAGTTTTCATCATTGGGAATAAATTAATTGAATAAAATACGTAAAGAAGTTTTACCATTGGAAACATAAGGCACAGATTTTAGGTGGAATCACCTTAACAACTGAATGATCGTAGATTGCCTTGGAATATTTTAGATTTGGATACGTTTTTAATTTTCCAAATATACATGTTACCGCCAAAACTTCGGTGGAATCGCTGTTGTTCTCTTCGAAAGACAATACAGCGACATCTGAACAAGGCTGTCAGAAAATACACGATCATGACATTAGAGAGATGAGTTCCCCCTTTTCGTGACGTCACGCGGAAGCCAAAGCTCCTGATTGGTTTCCAACGCTGTCGTGTATGACGTCAAATACGACCCTGACTTATCAGGCCGTGTAACATGAGAGTGACGTCACAAACGGAGGGAACTGACCTGTTTGATATCATGGCCTCATACTTTCTAGACGGCCTTGATAAGAATCAATCATGATGCTACGTTTTCGAAACCAAAATCCGATCTAATATTTTCCATATCACTTGATTCACTCGGCTAAAAGTTCCTAATCGATTTTCGTGTGACAGAAGTCAAGTACTGGAACCCGTATAGAATGCACTGTTGTCTTCTCGCCTTACTCGTCGACGTTGTAAATACTCTACACACTGTATTTCCCGTTAAGAAGTAATTTAAATATTCATCACGATTTTTAAGTAACCGGCAATTTAAATATTTAATATCCCAGCTCCCGGTTTTCCTAAGGAACCCGCTCCACAGAATTCATAATTTAATTTAAATAATCTGTTTTCCATTTTTTTATTCATTGATAGGAAGACTAAATTGAAGCACTTTCAATTTCTATTATTATTATTATTTTTTTGCGTTAGGCCCTGAGTGGAAATGTTGGAACCCTTTTTTTTTTATCTCGCTGAAAAACCACCAAGCCCTGGTTAGTTACTCGTTAAGGCTGGATTTTCTGCGCAGCTGTCATCCCCATATACACTGGTGTGCAAAAATTAAGGACGAAGAGGAGAAATTAGCAAAACAGCGGAACGAGCAGGCAGAACGGAACGAAAGACCACTCAGGAGATAGACTAGGGTGCGGTACGGTAGGGCATGCGCATATATCTAGCACGACGTAGGGGGGGGATAGCGTCGGAAGGGTATAAAGCACACGGGAGGTGTATATCAGCAATTCGGTGAAAGCTATTGCACGGTGTACATCGGTTTGAACGACGTCGAATTGCTGCCACCGTGTGATATGACCAACAGGCAATCCAGTAGACGACATCTGGATGACTTCACCCGAGGTCGCGTCATTGGGAAGTTGGAAAAAGGTCGAAGTGTGACTAGTGTGGCCGAGGAGTTCGGGATCGCTCACAGCATCGTTTCACGAGCTTGGAAAGCATTTCAAACAACTGGAACAGCTGTCCGAGACTTTAGCAGTGGTCGTCTACGAGCAACCACGGCGGCGGACGACCGGTATATTGTCCTACAGGCGAGAAGAGACAGACGGCAGACAGCGGGAGAAATCGCAATGCACATACAACAGACAACTGAACGTCCGTTATCGCGTTTTACCGTGGTCAGGAGGCTGCACAAAGGTGGTCTATTTGCACGACGACCAGTACGGTGTGTGCCATTAACGCCTGCTCATCGGAGACGGAGGTTTCTGTGGTGCCAGGAACACAAGAACTGGACACATCAGCAATGGGGTCGAGTTATCTTTACGGATGAGAGCCGATTTAGTCTGACGAGCGATTCTGGACGTATACACATCTGGAGAGAGAAGGGAACACGCAATCACACCTCCAACATCATCGAAAGGGACCGGTTTGGAGGTGGCGGAGTTCTCGTTTGGGGCGGTATCATGCTTGGTAGTCGTACTGACCTCCACATCTTCCAAGGAGGTTCAGTCACTGGTGTCCGCTATTGTACCGAGGTTCTCCTGCCTCACGTGCGTCTGTTTAGAGGTGCCGTGGGTCCTGAGTTCCTCTTCATGGACGACAACGCTACACCTCATCGTACAGTGGCTGTCGCAGAGCTGCTGGAGAGTAAAGATATTCAACGCATGGATTGGCCCGCAAGGTCCCCGGACCTAAATCCAATCGAAAACGTGTGGGACCTACTCGGGAGACGCTTGGCAGTACGTCACCAGCCGCCAGCAACGATTCCGCAGCTGCGATTGGCGCTACAAGAGAAATGGGCCGCGATGCCTCAACAGCTCCTTGACAACCTCGTCCTCAGGATGGACAGACGTTATAAATCCTGCAACGCAGTCAGGGGTGATCATATCCCATACTAAAAACTGGATTTTTCTTGGCAGCCTCCTGTCACATGGACGTTTCTGTCTTCTGTCCAGTTGTGCTCGAAGCTACCTTTTCAATAAGGTGCTTTTGTTTCCTTTGGATTCCTTGTTTGGTCGATGTGGAGCACTTCTGCACGACGTTACATTCGAAAAACCATCTCGTCCTTAATTTTTGCACGCCAGTGTAACATCCTTTTCTTTCTTTAGCGCAAGGGACACAACAACATGAAAGACAGGAAACCCTGTACGTGACACAAACAAAAGTTGTATATCGCCCAGAAATTCCTTGGATAGGGAAAGGGCTTTGAAAGAGCAGCCATCCACACTTTCACAAACCAGCGATATAACAATGTAATGCCACTTTCCCTTTTACCCAGCGTATGCACTCGATTCAAGCAAACGAGTAGGGGGTCTCTTTTCTGTTGTTCCGAGTGTCAAGCCGTTTGAATTCCCAAAATTCCACAACAAGAAAGGTTACATATAGTGACAGACCAGGTAAACTAATGGCGACCCCTTGTACCCCTTTGGAACGCCATAGATAGTTTGCTAGCCAATCGCGGACCTGGGAAACATGGTAACTTCCAATCAAAATTACCGGTAACACCCACAAATTTAACCCCTCCCTTTTGTAGAAACGAAACTGAGAAATAAGAAAATATAAGGGAATTGGGGTTTATAAAGGAAAAGAAAAAAGAAGAAGAGAGAGAGAGGGAGAGGAGAGTTTTTTTGGAGAGAATTTGGGACTGCGAGGGATATAACCAGGATGCGGAGAGACGTAGAGAAGTTGAAGAAGTAAACTTTGGAGTTGCCGAGAAAACTTATAGCCGTTCCTTGAAGACCAGGGAGACATCGACGACCTAGAGATTGAGTAAGATGAATTTCCACTGTCAGTTCCCTCTACCGCATGTTCTATGCGAGGTATCATATCTCTTCCCATCTTAAATGGGAAATTTCTCAATACGTGCACCATGATAAAATTGTAACTGAAAGTTCGCTAGAAGTAAGGCTAGGAATAACTTTAAAAGTAATAACTCTTTAGAAAATGATTTAAATCAATGACTTCCACCGAAAACGTATATTAGTTTTAAGCAGCATTTATTCAGAATAAACATCTTATTTTAACGTTACCCTTTTGTCGTAAATTCTATATCTGCAGTTTTTCACTTTTTATATTGTGCATAATATGTATGAGTATTTACGTTCTAGTAACATGCTACTTGCTGACCTTAACTTAACTTTTGCGGTACCTAAGTTTAAGCGGAATACCCGTTACGATTTAGGTGAAACACAACGCGTAATCTGTCTGCAACTTTGAGCACGGAATTCCTATAAGGGATAGGAAATCCGACCTCAAGGTTTTTAATTCCCTATGCGTTTTCATTTTTCTTTAACATGCAAATTCCTGAAATATTTAATAGTAATAAATATTCCATTGTGGCAAAGTGCTAACACAGTTGTTCTCGTCCACAGTCTAGGGCGTGGTAATACAGGAGTTGGACAAAATAATGTGAACACCATGATTACAGGGGTTAATGCTCTTCATGCAGGCTACACTGACAAAAACAAACGTTGTGATTATCTTTTGTATATCTCTTTTTTGTATATAATTTCTAGGTTATACGCCAGTGTAGTACAAGTTGTATTCAGCAGCGGTTAGTACGAGCAGTCTGTGAAATGTGTGACCTGTCGGACTTCCAAAGAGGACAAATCGTAGGAGACCGTTTAGCAGGAACTTCCGTAATCACAACAGTCAAATTGTTTAGTCTTTCAAGAGCAACAGTCTCTATGGTTATGACTGCATACCCAAAACATGGCCAGACTTCATCGGCGAAGAAGAATAGCAGGCAAAAACCGAGACTGAACCAGAAAGACCGTCGAACACTAACAAGGATTGTGCCAAACAACACAGAACTACAAAAGCAAAAGTGACCGCAGAACTCAATATCCACCTGACTCCATTTCACAAGAACAATCCGCAAAACTCCATTTTCACAAGAACAATCCGCAAAACTCCATTTTCACAAGAACAATCCGCAAAACTCCATTTTCACAAGAACAATCCGCAAAACTCCATTTTCACAAGAACAATTCACAAAACTCCATTTTCACAAGAACAATTCTCAGAGAACTCTACAAAGCCAACATTCATGGAAGAGCTGCAACTGTTAAACCTTTAATCACAAAAACCAACGCTACAATACGAGTAATACGTTGTCATGAGCTTAAAACCTGGAGAGCGGATGACTGGAAACGTGTGATATGGTCCCATGAGTCTTCATTTACATTATTCATAATAGTGTGTCGGGTTTGAGTATGGAAAATCCCCAAGGAAGCGTACAAATTGGAATGTCTGGTTGCAACTGTCAAACATGGAGGTAGATCAGTGATGATTTGAACTCTTATATCAAGGTATTTGGCAGGCCCATCACTATCCTACACGATCGAGTTACTCCCAGCGAGTAGTTAAACATTCCAGGTGATCAGATGCATCCTATGGTCCAAATGTTGTTTTCCAACAATGATGCCATTTTTCGACATGAAAATGCTCCCATACACTCAGCTAGAACAGTTCAGTCCTAGTTTGAGGAGCACCAAGATGAACTTCAACATCTCTCCTGGCCAGCTCAATCACCTGACTTGAATATCATTGAGCCACTGTGGGCAGTTTTGGAGAGCAGATTAAGAAGCAGATTCTCTGATCCAGCATCTGTGAAACAATAGTCTGATCAACGAATGGTACAACATGCTATTCAAAAGCTGTGGGAATCTATTCCAAGAAAGTTGGAAGCTGTATTAAAGGAAAATAGAGGTCCACCACCTTATTAATAAAGACATATCACCTATTTCCCAGGTGTTCACTTTATTTTATCCAACCCCTGTATATTCCTTTTATATCACATGTAAGAAATATTGAAGCATCTGTTAGTTCTCCGCAGCAACCATACATTCAGCTCTGCAGTAATTTTATTTGCAACAGCGAAGCGCACTGCCAACACGAGAAAAATGAACTTATGAACATAAATTTCTCCGGAAAATTTGGATATGAAAAAATTCAAAATACATAAGAAACTAAGTATTGGATCTTAGCTTTCAGTTGTACGATCAACCTATTTTTTTCTGATCACGCATTATAGAAGCTATTATCGTTCTTTGCGTGAAATAATTATTGCTCAACAGATCAGGAACTTGTGTGGTTAACCCAACACTTCTCAAAATAATAAGAGGTTATAATAGTAAAGGTCGGGGGAAATATGCATTTCATGTGTGTTAGTTAAACACTGTAACTTGGATTCTGCTGAGGAATTCTTTTTTCTCAATCGAGGCAAAACGTCGGCGTGTAAAATTCTTTTACTCAAAACTTGATGAAAATGAATTATACAAGCCATCGTGTTTTTAACTTCATAAAATCTTTCTCTCTCACTGGAACCGAAGCGTGGTGACAAGGTCAAGGTCAAAGTTTTTCCCATGAACCTGTCTCCACCGCAGATGCTGTAAATGGCCTTTAAAACCGCAGCAAATGCATAGCTAAGTAATAATTAGCTAGAAAATGAAATAACTCGCCCTTTTATTTATTTATTTCTCAGTTTTTTGCCGTTATGTCTGACATGCATTACTCCAAGACTTGCTTTCCTAGAAGACAAAATTTCCCACTGGGTGCGTGATGAATATTTCTAACGTAGGAGTGGCAACAGGACTGAGAGAGGAAGTTTGCGGTGGGAATATTACAGGAACTAAACTGCATCATCTTCTGCCACCATTAAAAGAACATCACGTGTCTTTTAGTTTATTCAGAGCGATGACCTTGTTGACAAACATTAAAACACTTGACTACCACCCCGGCTGCCTGTTGTCTCTCCTAACTTGGCGAGGAATTTCATCATCTCTCTTCTTAGTAATTTCCGGCTGTTGCACTTCCTTAGGAAACCATAGAAAAAATGCAGTAACAATAATAATAGTAACTCTAAACAAAAATGACGTGTGGGAACACAAACTGGATGAAGTACAAGCAAACGATAAAATTAGAATGTAATGGGATTTGAAACCGAAACAGACCGTTACTTGGTGTTCAGCATGCCAGGAAAAATTGCTTCTGGGAAACAGACATATGGTTAGATGATGTAGGAAACCGTTTAACGGTAGGAATGATGACAGCGGATTGGGAAAAGTGATAAAATATTGGACCTCCAATTTTAATTTTCAAATTGAAACTTTGGAACAACACATCCTTGTTCTTGTTGTAAGGATTTTGGCTTAATTTTCAAGGGATTGTTTCAGTTTCACTGCTTTGTCCTTGTACACACATGCTCATAAAAAACACAATACCTGAAAGGTGTCGAGCAACGACTATGATTTTTACAGGATACGCTAATCAGGCAGGACCGTAGTAAGCTTTTCTTATCTGGAAGAGCGAGATTTAAAATTACGCCCCTTCGAGTTCAAAATTACGTCCCTTCGCGTTCCACTCAAATAATACGTGGTTTTTACTTTCTCACACCACCGTTATAGGAAAGTATTATAATCGTTCAAAAATCATACTTCAGATTTTTGACATAATTTTATTAGAAATGTAAAAACTACCAAACAAATATCTTCGCTCTTTCCACGTTTATAAGCGAGTCACGGAAAAATCCTCATTGGCCGCCACCGGGAGTTGAACCCAGGGTCTTGCAGTTACACGCCGGATATGCTTCCGCTACACCACAGCAGCCTCGAATTCCTCCAGACTCACACACGCTAACTGCCAAGCCAATCTGGCAGGTTGCATATTGGTGCCCCGCACAATGCTGGGGATTCACCAAAGATGGTAAGCAGCAACTGAAGAAATAATTAGAAGGCTAATGAATAATTAATACAGACATTTAACGTGGACCAGGAACATCAAACAAATATCTTCGCTATTTCCACGCTTATAAGTGAGTCACGGAAAAATTCTCATTGGCAGCCACCGGCAGTCGAACCCAGGGTCTTCTAGTTACACGCCGGATATGCTTCCGCTACACCACAGCGGCCTCGTATTCCTCCAGACTCACACACGCTAACTGCCAAGCCAATCTGTAACTGGAAGACCCTGGGTTTGACTCCCGGTGGCGGCCAATGAGAATTTTTCCGTGACTCACTTATAAACGTGGAAAGAGCGAAGATATTTACTTGATGTTCCTGGTCCACGTTAAATGTCTGTATTAATGTTAAAACTATGTAAATACCCAAGAACCACAGGTGGTAGGTACTAAGTAAAGCGTAAACTTTATGTGAATGCTGACAACATAACACTTCACAGAAATGCAGAACGAAAAACTAACCAAAATAGAAGGAATGAGTATCGGATAGTGAACGTAACAATAGGAAGAAGCTTTAGGGTTAGGGCTTGGAAAAATTCCGTACAAGTTTAAAAGCTTACAGAACTTTCTGCGACAGACCACAAATGATTAATCAGCTCTTCATCCCAACGACAGGGCCGCGGGTGGCCTAGTGGGCAACGTTCGTGATTGCCACGGAAAGGACCTCAGGTTCGATCCCAGGCAGGTACGAACACTCGATCCACTAAATATCCGCCGTGCGTCAGATGGGCACGTTAAGCCGTCGGACCCCGGGTACTAGCCCTCCGGTAATAAATAAGTAAATAAGGGCGTCTTCCTCCCCTTTCTACTTCGCTTCCGTGTCACTTTACTATCGGTCGCTCTAGATCAAATCTCCTAGTTTCCTGTTTCTAAAGCTGTTTAAGAGCTGGGGTGAGACACTCCCTTCCTGAAATCCTCTACATATGATCATATGATCATTCCAACGACATGTTCGGAAAGTCCATGGAGGTTAGGCATATCAGCATATTATTTTCTATGCCTCCATTCACTCTTTTGGAAAATTCTCTTCATTGATAGAAGATATTCACACCTCATAGTGTATGTTACTCTGTACTGTGGAAATACTGTATAAGACAAACTCACGTCTTTAAAAAAGAAAATTCTGAAGGGTGTTACCGTTTTTTTTTTACGCTTTCCAACCGTACGTTGAAGAAGCGTATACGCTCCAGCTTTCTCCGTCTGTCTGTCCGCACGATAACTCGCGTAAAAATGGTTCGATTTCGATGAAATTTTAGTATGTGGTAGGGGACCACCTGAGGACGAACCCTATTGAAAATGGGTGCAGTGGGGTCAAAGGTCACGGCATAGGAGCGGGATTAATTCCATTGCCCTTATGCCACATAACTTGCGTAAATATGGTTCGATTACGATGAAAGTTTATTATGTCGTAGGGGTTCACCTGAGAATGAACCCTATTCAAAATAGGTGAAGTGGGTTCATAGGTCAGGACATAGGAGCGGGATGCATTCCATTGCCTTTATGCGTCATAACGTGTTTAAAAATGGCTCGATTTCGATGAAATTTTAGTATGTCGTAGGGGACCACCTGGGGACGAACACTATTGAAAATGGACGAAATAGGGTCAAAGGTCAGGACATAGGATTGGGATCCATTCCATCGCTCTATCCCGTACTATTAAAGGAGCAATTCTTGTATGTATGTAAATTTTATTTTGAAAACGGCTCAAAGGATTTTGATGAAAGTCGTTAACCTACCGTTTTCTTGTACTAGAAATCGATTCAGCTTGATCTCGACTTTGGAAAAATTCGTTTAGTGGGTTAAATAACCACCCCGAATTGCCACGTTTTTAGTGTAGTGTCATGACGTCGTCCCATTAGATGTTGGCGCGTGATCACGCCATCTGTCTCAATACCTCACGCGTTGTGTGTGGATCCTATTAAAGTTTTATGACGTCACACTCTTGCGAGCAGATGGTCGCGATTCCCATCTGCCTCATTACGTCACGCGTTGTGTGCGTATGCCCGTCGGCACGATAACTCGCGTAAAAATCTTTCGATTTCTTTGACATTTTAGTATGTGGTAGGGGAACACCTGGGAAGCAACCCTATTGAAAGTGAACGAAATGGAGTCAAAGGTCAGGACACATGAGCGGATCTATTCCACTGCTCTTATGCGTCATAACTAACGTAAAAAATGTTCGATTTCGATGAAATTTTAGTATGTGGTAGGGGACCACCGGGGGACAACCCCTATTGAAACGGGCGAAATGGGGACAAAGGTCAGGACATAGGAGCGGAATCACTTCCATCGCCATTATGCGTCATAACGTTCGTAAAAATGCTTCGATTTGGATGAAATGTTAGTATGTTGTAGGTGCCTGTCTGGGAACGAATCCTATTGAAAATGGGCGAAATGTGGTCAAAGGTTAGGACACAGGAGCGGGATCTATTCCATAGCCCTTATGCATCATAACTTACGTAAAAATGCTTCGATTGCGACAAAACTTTATCATGTTATTTCGGAGGTACACTGAACCAGTTCTGTTAAATATTATCGAAATGGGATCGAAGGCCAGGGCACAAGAGCGAGATTTATTCCACAGCCATTATCCTCATAACTTAAGTAATGATTTCTGGTATGTTGGAAAGCGTATCATAATCAATGCATTGCATTATTTTACTAACTTGTTTAGTTACAATTTCGATTTTATACATCCCCAGAGCATGAATTTACGCCCCTGGGATGACCATCCTGGGAGGGCGATCGCCCTCCCTGTCCTCCCGGTAGCTACGGCACTGTAATCAGTCAATATCGCAGAAATGATTAGCATTTCGGCGTGATAGGTGCATGCGTACCGCGTCTAGCCAAATCAGATCGCGGAACGTCACACACCGAAAACCGCCGGTTTTCTGTTATAAGTTCTTGGTGGCTGGTTGGTATGTCAGTGCTTGGTCAGAAGTGGGTAAGGATGCCTTGTCGTCGTTGTAAAACAGTCGTACAGTCACATCAACGAATTCGACAGAGGTCAAATTATCGGCATGAGAGACTGCAATGCTCCCCTCCAAGAGATCGCCAGTCGTGTGGGGCGCAATGTAACCGTCTTGGCAAAAGTGTGCAGAAGGGCGTAGGACACGAACGAACAGAAGGTTCTGGATGTCGCACACAGACAACGCCGAGGGACAACCGTCATCTCACGAGGATGTCTTTGAGTGACCGTTTCATATCATCAACGGCGTTGGCGCAACAGTGGAGAACTATGACGCATTCTCCCGTGTCAGCTGTAACATTACGTCGCCGGTTATTACAGTTCGAACTGCATGCTCATCGGCTCCTTATGACTCTAACTTAACTTTCATTTTTAGTTACTTTCTCTGTGTAAATTTGAGTTCATAAATTTTAAACGTTTTCTACCTTAACGTTTTGTTTTTCCTCTCGCCGAATGGTGTTGGCAACAGTCTTGATGTCAGAGCGTGTTGACAGATAAGACCGAGAGATATATAATGTTGAGGCAAGCAGCGAAGAAGGGTGGTGGTGTGGTTTGCGTAGTCGTGGTATATGAAACGTAGAGTACTGCCGCAAATTGTTGCTGTTGTTGGACGTAAAAAAAGTCGATCCTAAGTTGATAAAGTTTCATTTGTAACGCCTACTCTAATTTAACTTTCCTTTTCAGTTTCTTTTCTCTATGTAAATCTGAATTCTTTCTCCTTAGCGTTTTTCAAACTTAACGTGATATCTTCTCTCTCGCAAGAGTATGTTTGGCAACACTTTGAGCTCAGAACGTATGACATGACTATGTGTCCGATGAGAACTGAACGTTATATAATGTCTGAGCAGAAGCAAAGTGTGGAGATGGTGAATGCTATAATGCTAATTGTAGAAGAGGCGTTGATTAATTAAAGTTGTGTTCATTTAAATGCTGCGTATTGTGATGATATATATATTTTTATCATTAACAGTTGTACCGATGAACGTTATTTATAGTTCTGAAGTTTACTACTAATCTGACACATTTAACGTTCGACGCAAAGTGTTATGTTCTATTGGAATATTATCGTTTCATGGATCTGTTGAAAGAATAAAGGAATCAATCTGTAAGTAACTTTTTCTTGACGTCTTGGAAGACTCCTGTTTCATTATAAGGGAAGTTATGAAGAACTGATTTATGTAGTGTTCTGTCAGTTATAATTCCACGAACGTTACACAGTATTGTAACTAATGTGCATGTGATCGTCTTTGTTAATTGGAAATACCTTATGGCATGAATGGAATACGAGATTACACCATCCAATGCAAATTTTGAAGATGTGAATCAGTTTTTTGGAGTAAATATGACGTGGACGGTAAGTCAGATAACATCTGAAAACTTGTAAATTTCGTCGCATCATAGCGGGAATCGAATCCGCGTCTCCCAGATAGCGTCCGAATGTGCTAACCACTACACCACCCAGAACGACCAAGTTGCAAGTTTCAATTTTTTTGTGTAAATAGATAAATTTTCAAGTTTTCAGATATTATCTGACTTACCGTCCATGTCATATTTACACCAAGAAACGGATTCACATCTTCAAAATTTGTAACGTATTATGTAATCCCGTATTCAATTCCTGATTTATCTGTTCCTCCGGGCAATCACGGAATCGAATTCTTAACCTTCAGATTCGCTAAACATGAATGCCGGTTGTTTCGACTAGTGAATCCTGTAATAGTTATATTCAAATTAATCGGAAACTTGAAACTTGGTCGTTCTTGGTGATGTAGTGGTTAGCATACTCGGGCACTATCCGGGAGACGCGGGTTCGATTCCCGCTCCAGTACGACGAAATTTACATGTTTTCAAATATTATCTGACTTACCGTCCATGTCATATTTACACCAAAAAAAAACAAAAAAAAACGGATTCACATCTTCAATATTTATACTTTATAGCATGTTTATGCTTTTCGTGGACCAACCAATAACGACCATTTATTTGAGTAATTGAAGTATTTTTTCTTCTGGCCTTTGGGTCGTCTAACTTAGCTTAGTGTATAATTCAAGATGTTTGTGTGCTAGCTATCCGGTGCTTAAGACGTCGAAGTTACAGTGCAACGAGTTCAACCGACTGATGATGTTTTAAGTAGTGAAGGAGAGATGAATAAACGAAAAACATTCCCTCCTCAAGCTCTCTTTGGCACCCCAGCAACGGTCTGCCAAGCTGCAATAATGCATGGAATGAAGGAAATGACGTTACAAATTACACAATATAGTGTTCTTGGACGAAACGCGCTTCTGTTTAGGCGAAAATGATGGCTGCAGTTGTGTCCACGGAGGACAGGGGAGAGGCATCGGGAAGAATGTATTGGCACCAGACACACCGCATCAGCACGAGACATTATGGTCTGGGGTGCTATCGGGCACAAAAGCAAATCACCTCTCGTGAGAGTCTGTACTGCACCACCATAATGAGTGGCCGTTACGTCAATGGCATTCTACGGCCGGTAGCTCTTCCACACCTGCCGTATCTGGGGCCATATTTCAGCAGGACAATGCCACACCGCATATTGCAGCAACAACAAGTGCCTTCTTCAGGGATAACAACGTTCCACTTCTGCCGTGTACATCTAGATCGCCTGATTTATCACCCATAGAAAATAGAAAAAATCTATTTCTCATGAATATAGAAAATCTCTGGGACATGCTCAAATGACAGGTGCAGCAGTACGACCGTCTGCCAGCAACTCTTGACGAACTTGGAGGTACAGTCTGGATGGCTATTCCACAGGAATCCGTTTACACATTATTTGTTTCGATGGCTCAGTGCATACAGCAGATGATACAAGCCAGAGGAGGCCACACCAATTATTAGCTACATCGATGCACCTGATTATGTATGACACCGAGATACAAATCATTTGTTCTGTATTGCCTAATGAACATATCCTGAAATAAACACACAGTTGGTGATAGAAGCAAGAGGTGACCACACCGATTATTAGCTACATCGACGCACCTGGTACGTATGACACCGAGATGTAAATCACTTGTTCTTTGTTGCCTAATGAACATATTCTGCAGAAATCAAAGGATCTGGGTCAGAATCCCGACAGACTTTATCTCGACAAGCCAAAATCCCGACAGCCGAAATCCCGACTATCCGAAATCCCGACAATCCAAAATCCTGAAAGTGGAACACCTGATGAGCTCATGCCTTAATTAAACGTTACATTTGGAATACCCGATAATCTTTCAAATTCTTTTTGACGTGATATTTTATTTTTAGCTAATAGCATTATTTTATTTTTAGCTAATAGCATTATTTTATTTTTAGCTAATAGCATTATTTTATTTTTAGCTAATAGAATTATTTGAACATTTGATCAATTATTTGATTTATTATAATGAGAAATACTGAAATTTGGGATTTGGGTTGTCGGGATTTCGGTGTTGTCGGGATTTTGAATTGTCGGGATTTTCCTGTTGGCTGGATTTTGGCTTGTCGGGAAAGCGATTGTCGGGATTACGTCCGGATCTGAAAATCAAAGTCATGGCTCGACTCCATGCAGGTGTTCTCTTTTTTATGAACATGAGTATATATTGAAAAAGTCTGTTCGGGACGCCGAATATACACTGGAAACTCGGTTATCCGTCTCTCTTTCAACCGTCAGTTTTTATTAACCGTCAGCCACTGAGTCAAAAAGTGTTCGCTATGGACAGAATGAATCCATCAAAAATCAAAAGGATAAAAATAATAAGTACACCAAATGGTCGTAAGTAGGCCATATTGTACAATAAAATATGATTATTTTGTCACCATTTTTTAGAATAAAATAGACTACTACACGGAGAAAATTTTCTATTAAAATTACCGTGCAAGTTCGGTAATCACGGGACATCGTGTTCTTCCGGTACGTGAAACTTCAAAGGAAAATTAAATTCTCTCCGCGTGTACAGCAATAAAAAATGGAATCAGTGGCTTACCTGAAAACTCGCCCCCCCCTCCCCCTTCGCAAAAAATATCTTCGAGGCCCTTTTGCGAAAATCTATATTTGCTTTCAATTACAGAAATTTTTAAGTCCCATATTATTAACTACGTTGAACGGGAGTCCTTTTATGCTTCAAATTCTTTGGAACCTATAGGTATTTTTTCGTAGAACCAAACTCGTTACACTTTATTGCGTGTAACACATATGTACACATGTAATTAAAATGATTGTTCTAGTTCTATACCAAAACAAAGTATTACAAAACACTTACGCCAAAGTTAATCATATTGCGCAAATTCTATTCTTTTAGAGAACGAAGGCCAGACTCTTTGAAATACTTCACGATCACACATACAATACACGTACGGCCGTGTGACTTTCTCTCTCTCTCTCTCTCTCATGACCTTCCGATTTACACCAAAATACAAAACATAAGTAAGCAAAAAAGAAAGAAAACAACTAAGAATTGTGGCACAAAAAGAGTAAAATTATTTAAATTATTTACTCTTGAATATAAAAAATACATTTAATGTCACAAAGTTTTGCACACAGTAAAGGTTTTTTTTTCAACTTTGTTTTAAAAAAATGACACTGGTCTCTGTTTCCTCATTCCCGCGAAGAACACATTTTAGCTCACTATATTATAAAAGATAGGTAGTTATGTGCAAACAAGTGTAATGTATAACACACTATCCTCATTGATATAAAACTTCATATATTCTAATATTTATTCACATTCTCTTGTTAATACACTTTACGTGCATATATGTAGCCTAACTATTACTGTGGTTGTGAAAAGGGGTCTCAAATCCTCTGGAATAGCTGCTTTCCCGTTACCCAGTTTTTATAAACTTAAGCGAAAGTGATTTCTTGAAGATCTTACTTATTTACTGAAGAAAAAAATGCTTTTCTTTTAACTACATCATTCAATGCTGCCGTCAAAGCTTCCTGGCTATTTTTTTAACCAGTTTCATATAAAGTTTCCGCAAAAATTTTGAAAAATAATTCTGCTGAGGCTGGAACCCTCCCCCCTACTGAGCTGGTGTTCGGGGGCTATCAGCACGCCCATGAATAGAATTTAGTTAAAGCCGTGCGAGTGGGTCATGTTCAGTTGTTTACTTCCACAAAGGCCGTTCCATAAAAACTGAGATTAATTTTTTTGAGTTGGCAACAGTGCCCAGGGGGAAAAAAACACCGCAGACAACTAACTGAATTAAGGAAGTATCAATGTCAACAGTTATCAGCCGTGGCAGATGATTCTGGTTTTGTTATTGCACAGTTGTTTAAGATACGTCTGCATTTTACCATACAGCTATAGAGGTGAGTGATTCAGAGTTAAGAAGTGAAATGCGTTGTGTGATAAAATTTTACTATCGTTTGGGTAAAACAGCTCCAGAAACAGTTGATTTAATGAAAAAAAAACTTACAAAGATAAATGTTTGGGTGAGTCAACGTCTTTTAGATGACACCATGATTTCAAAAAAGTGTTTGTTGGCAAAACTCGCTCCTCGGATTGGTCGACCTGAAAGTGTTGTTACGGAGCGTAATGTTTGGGCAATCCTGAAAGAAGATCGACGCATGACGTGTGAAGACATAGCGGCGTTAACTAATATTTCAAAAACGTCGGCATTCCGCATTCTACGCGACAAATTACTGCTGCATCGTGTGTGTTCCAGATAGGTACCTCATCACCTGACGAGAGAACAATTGTTAGCCAGAGTTAAGGTGTGTCGTGAGTAGAAACAAATGAATGCAAAGGACCCAAACTTTCAAAATACAGTAATAACTGCTGATGAAACATGGGTCCACTATTTTGATTCTCTCACGAAACGTGTAACGAATGGTTGGAAACAAACAGGTTGGTTGGTTGGTTGGTTGATTTTAGTGGCGCAAGGGCCAGGTTTGGCCAAAGAGCGCCAGACAAAGAACTATCAGCTACAGATTTTTAAAAACGTGGAAAATGATTAAGAGCAGACAGGCTTGGTAAAAGTTGGAAAAAAGGATGATGAAAGCCGTGAAGACAAGTTAGTTAATTGGGTTTATATAAAAATTTATTAACTCACTATTATAATTATTATAATTTGTTTGTTATTTAACACAACTACACAAAGGATGAGTCACAGGAGGGGGACGAACCGTCACTCTCCTCCCCCCCCACACTCCTCTGCAATGCTGGCCGAGGGCGGGGACGAACTGTCACTCTCCTCCCCCCATGTTCCTCTGCAATGTTGGTTGAGGCTGGGGAAGAACTGTCACTCTCCTCCCCCCTATGTTCCTCTATAATGTTGGTTGAGGGTGGGGACCTCGCTGAGTCCGAGACAGTTGCAATGTTGGTCAGGCGGACCGCGACAGTTGGATGGACACTGCACACCTTTGCGGATTGAGGGCCGGGTCTTCCGCACGTGCAGGCTTTCTGCTGGGAACTGAAAGAGTCGGTCGTCTTCAAAAGAGAAGGCGCAGACTCAGCTATTCGAAAAATCTGGAGCTCGGGGAAATCCACCTGTGTCGCTTGTTCAGCTGTAGATCGCCTGGCAAGTGCGGCGAGAGCTACAGGGCGCGGAACAAAGGGCTGCACGGGTTGTGGCAGAGACTGAACTACTGCGGCAAAAGTATGCTGTCGATTGGTGGGTATACCCAACTTGGCCTTTGCAGCAGGGTACGAGAGGCCTTCCAGGGTCTTGAGGCGCTGGATCGCCATCTCGTCCTTCCATTTCATACAGTTGCGGGAGTAAGCTGCATGGGCCTCACCACAGTTAACACAGCAGGCCGCAGAAGTGCAACCTTCCCCGTCATGTTCACTGGAGCCACAATTTGCGCAACGAGCGGAACTGTTACATGAACGTTGTGAATGCCCGTACCTCTGGCACCTGAAACAGCGCAGAGGACTAGGAATGTACGGACGAACTCCACAGACCAAGTAGCTAGCCTTGATTTTGGTCGGAACTTTCGGGGAGTTAAAAGTCAAGATTACATTTTTAGACTTAATAAAAGAACCATCGCGCCGGAACATCATACGACGTGCAGCAATAACACTCTGATCTGCAAGTTCACTCACCAATTCGTCCTCACTGCATGGCAAGAGATCAAACTCTGAAATAACACCCCGAGAGGTGTTAAGAAACGGGTGAGGTGTCACTTTGACAGGAATGCCTTGAAGACTAGTGAGGTGCAGAAGAGTGTTACTCTGAGAAACACTGCAAGTTTGGACAAGCAGGTCCCCAGAGCGAAGCTTCCTCACAGACTTCAAGGAGCCAACCGCAGCGCCCAAAGCTTTAGAAATGAAAAAGGGAGATCTGGTGGACAGTCTCTCATTCGGATCGATGGATTCTACAAGTAAGTGTGTAGCATGCGTATTCGCATCGAGGAGAGACGACGCTTCGGAGCGACTGGTACAGCTGCCGAAGAAGAGGTTCCACGTTCTTGGTCCAGATCATGATCTAAAGATCGTTTAAGGTTATGGGACTTGGTAGGTTGAGAAGACGAAGGAGAGTCGTTGTCAACTATCATTTTCTCAGGTGACTTGAGTTTGGAGTTTTTGTTTTTGTTTTTAGCCATGGAAAAAAGGAGGAGGATTCGTCTGCAGACTACTCCACCCACCACCGATCCCTACAAGGAAGAACTGGAGGTCTGCAAGCCAAGAAAATGACGCTGGACACAGTTCTGGAGCTTATACGCTGCAGATATAGTCCGTTGGCTGTGATCATACGCACTCGGCGGACACTTCGGCCTCCGGGTACCGTCATGCCAACGCCTTTGGCATGATCCCACAGCCCCCGGGCTTACCCTGCCGTGCTGTACGACAATAAAGCCGCTAAAACCCTGTACACAACTTGGTACAGGACTTCTGACTAGAGGTGGGTTAGTCTCTAGCCTCCCGTTTACAGCGAAGCCGGGGTCGAAGAGGAGTATTGGTACACAGGAGGCACTTCTCCGGTCTCCTGCGACCTCAGCCGCCAGACATCCCATTTCCGCCTCACGGGTCTCCGCACGCGGCAAACATGCAGGTAGGTCTAGCACCCAAACCAGCTAAAAGGGAAAAAGTAATCCAAGGAAGACAAAACCCTGGAGTGGAACCTAAACGGAATCTCAGCAACCTACGAACTGAGCGGTTAATATAAAACAGTTAGTGGTGGAGGGTAACAAAACCACAAGACCGGGGTGTTAGTACATAACGTGGTAGCGATTAGGTAGAGGATACAACACGGGCAACTAGCCAGTGGAGAAAATAAAGAAAACCAAAAAAGCGAGACACAAGACCAGCTCGGGATCGTGGGGCCGCGACTCCCCAACAGCTGGATGAACAGCCGTCCCTGCAAACACCAAAATAAAAAACAAGCGGTGGCATGACATCAGATGTTGACCAGTCACAAGGTCAGCTCGGGCCGTGGGGCGCCGCTCCCCAAATAACTGGAAAACCAGTTATCCCCGTGCGGGGGAAACAAACAGGCTCGCGTCCTCCATAAAAACTCAGCCAAACCAAATCAGCTGGGAAGGTGATGATGATAATTTTCTTTTATCGTAAAGGTGTAGTTTACCAGCATGCCGTTCCTTAGATACATGTACTTGGAGTGCCACTTTTCCAAAATAAGAAATCAACGCTGCCAAATTTATGTACTAGTTTTGTACACCCAAAAGAAAATTTTGTACACCACCGGAAGTGGTACTTTTCGGCTCTTTAAAAGTGGCACTCCAAGTACATGCTGGAGTGCCACTTTTTCAAAATCGAAAATAAATACTGCCAAAGTTTTGTACTAGTTTTGTGCAGTTTTGTACATCCAAAAGAAAATTTTGTACACCACCGGAAGTGGTACTTTTTGACTCTCCTTTGTGGCCATCGAGCATGTACTTGGAGTGCCACTTTTCCAAAAACGAAAATAAACACTGCCAGAGTGTTGTCCTAGTTTTGTACAGTTTTGTACACCCAAAAGAAAATTTTGTACACTACCGGAAGTGGTACTTTTTGACTCCCCTTTGTGGCCCTCGAGCATGTACTTGGAGTGCCACTTTTCCAAAATCGAAAATAAACACTGCCAGAATGTTGTCCTAGTTTTGTACAGTTTTGTACACCCAAAAGAAAATTTTGTACACCACCGGAAGTGGTACTTTTTGGCTCTCCTTTGTGGCTCTCGACCATGTACTTGGAGTGCCACTTTTCCAAAATTGAAAAAAATCAACCTGCCAGAGTGTTGTCCTGGTTTTGTACAGTTTTGTACACCCAAAAGAACATTTTGTACACCACCGGAAGTGGTACTTTTTGGCTCTCCTTTGTGGCTCTCGACCATGTACTTGGAGTGCCACTTTTCCAAAATTGAAAAAAAAACACTGCCAGAATGTTGTCCTAGTTTTGTACACCCAAAAGAAAACTTTGTACACCACCGGAAGTGGTACTTTTTACTCTCCTTTTGTGGCACTCGAGTATGTACTTGGAGTGCCATATTTCTAAAATTGAAAATAAACACTGCCAGAATGGTGTACTAGTTTTGTACAGACAAAAGAGAGTTATGTACTCCTCCGGCGATGGTTCTCTTTGGTTGTCCAGCATGCTCTTAGAGTGTCATCTTTCGAAATCCAGAAGTAAACACTACTATCTTTTTCCAGTTTATTACATATTTTTACTCCTGTTCATTATACACAACCAGCTGTTCTTGTGTTCATTATACGCAACTTTTATTTGTTCAAGGATCGCAAATTTTCGTGCGGTTGTCTTGTATAAACTAAGAAATTGTCGGAGCCTTCATTTTTATAGTAAAGGAAGAAAAGAAACAGTTTCTTGTTGCTTTGTTAAGCAATGCTTTCAGCAAAAGCATTTCGAAAACGCGAGAAAAAGGAATTCAAATCAGCGCATATAATCGCTTCCAGCCTAGCAACCATGCCGAGCAAGGTTGGGGGAGGAAGTTGCAAAATACCTCGGCGCATTCGCAGTGGCGTAACTAGCACCACTTGTGCAACCCCGGAAAGTTCATTTCAGCATCCCTAAGCATAATAATTTTTCCAGGATTTCGGACACTAGGGAGGATGTGTTTTTCACGGTGTTTGTTTTGGGAAAATGGGGATGTCAGGAAGTTAGGGAGACTGTCTGGTAAAGTAAAGGAACTACCTATAGAGCCCTGTAGTTTTGACTTTTAAAATAAATTTTGGAACAAAAGTACATAATGCAAGGTTATCAATCAGCCAGTCAGATTTAACACGATGAGCTGTCAGACGCATAATCATGAATATACGTTTTATCGCATTGAAACGAATTCGGTAAAATATATTTAAATGTTTAAGGTTAACAACTATGAGACTTTAGTGATCGTTATTGGATATGGTTGTATACAAACAGGGAATTCAGTATTCTACACTGCAAGAATGCAATATGGATTTCGTAGCTGCAGATATTAATTTGCATGTACAACAAAACTTCAATGCAAGCCAGGAAAAAAAGAGTGCGTGTGGAAATTCAATGTGCAGGTATGTGATGTTTACAAATATACGAGTACTATACCCAGTGTTCGAAATGGGCCTGTATGGCATACCGGTAGTTAACAAAAATGGAAGTGAGCATACCGGCAGTTAAAAAAAACGTTATTTACCATCCCGGTATGTAACAAATTATAAACCCTTCACAAACTACGTAAAGATATTAGGATGAAAGTACAAATTTTAACGCAAAAAACGGCAAATGGCATTTTTAACGGATAAAATTGATAATTAGCAGCTGAGACTGAAAGAGACCGACCACAAACCCTTCAATGAAGTTTTTTTGATTTTTACATTAATTTTATAAAATTATATACATTAATTTTTCAATACCAAAAAAAAAAAAAAAAAAACCAGTTATACGGAATGGAATGTATTTCTTTCGAAACCTCCTATTTATACTATGTGGATCTATGGTCTACACCATACCGGCAGTAGCTCTGTGCCACTTCGACCACTGAGTGTACCATATAACTACATAATACAGATATAATATAAATTATAATTATATGATTAAAATACAAGTGGAAAAAAATTATGCGATAAGTGGAAATTTTCATGTTTTTAGGCCTAAGTCTTTCTTTCTAGCCTTCATTTTTTGGCGAAATTATTAAGCGTTTTCCAATTAAAATTTGTAAAAACTTCTCAAATAGTTTTTGCAAATTTTAATTTGGAAAACGATCTCTTTACAGATGCTACTGTGACGGGTAGCCGTGAGTGTTAAGAAAAACATCAAAGCTATAATTACATAGTTTAGTACAACCACCGACAATTGTAGGATCCACATCCTCCACGAGGAATCTCCATGTGGCCTCGCACTTTCCTTCAGCAGTGCACCAATAAGGCGATTGCAGAGCGATCGTATTGTTGCATCACTCGGGAGCGAGTGCGCACCTTTTCACTGTATTGGAAATTGAGAAGTAATCGGAAAAGCGGAAAAGAAATGGAAAAAAAAAAAAAAAATTAATCAAATGAATGGGAGAGATTTTGGGGAGCTGGTGTAAGAATTATTAAAATAAGGATTTTATAAACTTCACGCTCTTCAGACGCTCTGCATTTCACAATTTAATTTTCCCCTTAGCTTTTCTTCCGTGGGTTCGCGCCTAGGAAGGTCAGGAAAGTACCGCTCTTCCCCTTCACCCCCACCCCACCCTCTCTCTCTTTCTCTCAGAGTCGAAGGGTTTCCAGCAGTCCGCTTGCTGTGGCATGGGACCGCGGGGCATCCTTTCCCTAACTGCTACGAGCCAGCAATATTGGGTAAGACATAGTAATTCAAATCAGAGAAATAGCGGGTAGACATTTTATTGGAGCTCGGCGCCAGTCGTCTTGAGATTTGATGCACCAGGTCTGGAAGAAAAGAATAGCTTGACGCCAGGCCAAGGAATACTATAGCAGTTTTATGATAGTAAGATTTACGACCTCAGAGATCCGTAGGCAACGAAGTTCCTAGAATTTGAGGGCGGACACAGATTTTGGACGGAGCGAAGGATGGCAAGTCAGAGAAATGGCGGGAAACCCAGAGCAAATCAGATCGGGAAATGATAATTGTTTGACCAATCTGTAAATTGGTAGGAGGATCCGGGAAGAACAAATTTTTGGTAGGACAGGAAGAGGAGCGAGAAAAATATATCAGTCGGCATGAATACTTCGAAAGAAGGATGACAGAAGTCAGAGTCGGCATGAATACTGCGAAAGAAGGATGACAGAAGTCAGAGTCGGCATGAATACTTCAGGAAGAGAGGAGATAGCATAAAAACTTCGCTAGAATGATATTCCAGCCCTCATCGTGGGATAGAAGGTAGGATAATCCGACATTAAAGTTTCCTCTTGTTTACATAATTAGTATGTTGAACCGAAAATTTAAGAAGAGCATAGTAGACTAAGTTAAGGTTGAAAGTAAAACCAGCTCCAAACTAATGCTGAGAAAAGTAGGGCAGAAATAGAAGAATAATGAAATGGTTGAGTAAAGTAAATACCATTGATCAGAGCAGGAAATTGTGTAGTATAGGGAATCATTTTTAGTAAATTATGTTTCGAAATATTTCAGAATTATATTAAATGAAAATAAGAAATTAAAGTTAACCTTTAAATAAATAATTTTGCTAAAAGGGTCTTCAAACATTTTCATATGAATGAGTGTATATTTTACTAGATTTCAAGCCTTCATCAGGCAAAATAAACATATTTTATTTTCCCGTTATTATGAGTCGGCTACATTTCATTTGAGTGTACAATTTTGTAAAGTAAAAAAAAGGGTTAATAACGATTGAGTGTTGGATGTGTGAATAAATGATTTGGGATGAATGTTCAGAAAAATCCTCCAGTGCAATACTGAGTAACTTACGCATCAGTGCTAGTAAACAAATCAAAATTTGTAAGTTAACGAATTATTCAAAAAGAAATGAAAAGCTAGACGATTACTTTAAAACATTGCGGCACTCAGCGGACCCCGATACACGGAACGTCGGCTGGGTGAAACACAACGCCCATCCTCGAATAGCGAGCCTGTGTTTTCTCTAATACTGGGAAAACATAGTTTTTGAGATTCGAGTGATTACCCTTATTACTAATAATGACGCGGGGCAATCCAAAAGCCCCCTCAGCATTAAATGGTGCCGTGTCACCAGGATTTTTCGAACCATGACTTATAGCGGACTGGAAAGGAAATATTAGAAGTTAAAAGTAAAAAATAAAAATTTGTTTGTTGGTTGATATTAGTGATGAGAATACAGTTCACGATAATAGTTCGGAACAATCAACATAGGAATAATAAATGAAGATCAAATGGAAATATATAGGCGACGAGTTAACGAGAAGAGAAAAATTCAATTTTTCATTCAGTTGATAAGTGTATGTATATAATTTGTATTTCTGTATAGTGTGTAAAGTGCAGTACTTCATGATAAGTATAGGGAATTTTCCCCAGATGTCGAATTGGGTTAGGGGTGACCTAAGAGTTATGTTTTGATCCTCAGGTAAGTATTGAGAAAAATAATTGGGTACTAGTAAGCAAGGCAGGAAGTTAGTTGGGTAGTAACTGCAGAGTATTTATATGCGTAGCAAATGTGGTAGTGAGTAGCAAGGAATTTTGTTATTGAATAAAGTGTCGGTGGAACAGTAAGAATTCTAATTGTATCAAGATGGGGGATAGTGATGGTGAGGAAAATTCAAACGAAGCTAGGGGAGCAGAAAGTAACGAGATTCAAGAAGACAGCAATAGACAAGTAGACGCAACTAGAAATACTCAAAGAACCATCCAATCAATGGCGGGAATGCTATCTTATTTGCCAAATTTTTCAGGAAATACCGATGAGGGAATCAATGCAAAACAATTTTTCGAAATGATTGATAGTGTGGCTGAGGTAGCAGGATGGACGGACGCCGTTAAAATTCTGGCGGCGAAAGCAAAATGCAGGGCAGCGGCGAGCCAATTTCTGACAGACGTAGCTGATATCAGGAGGGAGACCAGTTATAAGAAGTTCAAAGAAGCCATTATTGAAAGATTCGAATCCCAGCAACCGGTGATGGTCCGTATGCATAAGTTTACAACGTGCCGTCAAAGAGCAGGAGAAAAAGTTTCGGAATACGTGACCAGATTGAGGGGGCTAGCTCACCAATACCTAGGGCAGGTAGATCAGTCGAACCGTGAGGTAAGGGAAATGGCAGACCAGGCAAAAATGTCCCAATTCCTTAACGGGCTAGACCCGAAGTTAAAAAGATCGGTATTATCATTTGCACCGAACACTTTCGCTGAAGCAGTCAAGCGGGCGACCTTAGAGGAGCAGAATAATGAACTTATTGCCTCTAGTGTAAACGTAACAGACACCGAAGAGTGGAACCAAGATAGAGTTCGGAGAGGAGTACCGAAAGATAACACAGATAGTGCGGTATCTGAATTATGCAACTTGCTTGCCCGTCAGATGGCCGACCACGAATCACAGGTCAATACGTTGAGAAATGAAGCAACGGAGTTAAACAGGAGGTTAGAACAAGCGGAGAGGACACACCGGGAGCATGTGCAAAGAATTAGAAGGCTAGAGGAAAACAATAATCAGCAAAGAGTAGATAGAAGGGATCCGAACCAAATTTGTTTTAGGTGTGGAAGCCCAAACCACTTTTTAAAGGAATGTTCTCTTAGCAATCCAACATCTTTTGGTAATAGATACGTAGGAAATAATTCAAGGAGATATGTATATGCCGGAGACAATAATTTTAGGGAGCAAGGTTTTTCCGGGGAAAGGCGAACGGCTAACCCATTAAGCCAAGGCAGCCATCGGGAGCAGGATTTCCCTACGGGAGGGCGCTCGGTGCATTCGCCTCCTCCGCCAGATGTAAGAGGAACTCGAGGACGCAGCAGCTATCCTAGCGGGCGCAGGGCGAATTACGATAGAGGAGCAGAACACGAAAATTTCCGGGATAGAGGATACGATTCAAGGAGAAATGATGTGGAAAGATATAGTAGGCAGAATCAGCAGGTGCACTTCCAGGATAATTATTCTGGCAGAGCAAATGATAGGAGGCAAGGACAGAGGAATTTAAACTAGGTGGAGGTCGTGATAACGGGACCGTTCTCGGCCGGAGAAATAGAAAGAAAAAGGTCTCTGTAGTGTTAACCACTTGTTCAATCCAGGAGCACGAAGCTTTGCCACTGATTGAAGTAAAAATTGCAGGACATCGATATCGCAGTTTACTGGATTCTGGGGCAGGGGTGTCAATTTTGTGTCCTACAGCGTTGCAGGAGATTTGTAAGAGAATGCAGTGCAGGCCTCAGGAATCATTAATGAGAATCTCAGGAATAACTGGAACCCCTTTAGAAATAGCAGCCTGTTATGAGTTACCAATACAGATAGGGAAGGATGTTGTTAAACATACCTATCACGTTACTCGGAAGAAGTTGCACCCAGATTATTCGCTTATCTTGGGGTGGGATTTTCTAAAGGCCCACGGTTTTGCATTTGATGCAGGGTCAGGGATTTTAGAGAGAAGAACGCCGGTATCGAAGAGGAGGGCCCGTAAGCAGCGTAGAGAAGAGAAACGTAGGGCAGCTCGTGTGAATAAGATTGCACCAGTGGTGAGAAGAGAAGAGCAGATAAAGAGGAAAGAGATTACTTATCCTCCGGATGAAACCAAAGCAGGAAAGCTAATTAGGAAGGAAATAATTCCTCCGAGCGCAGAGAAAATCGTTTGGGTCAATTGCCCACCTTTTTCGAGGAATTATTTAGGGCAAGTGTTAGTGCAGCCAGTGGAAAAATTTAGTCAAGGATGTGTTAGGGTAGGGCGTTCAGTGAATACTCTAGGAACCTCGGGTAAAATTCCAGTTTTAATGGCTAATTTAACAGAGCAACCCTTCCACCTTAACAAAAGCACGAAGTTAGTGTACATTCAGCCTATCGTTGATGCGGGGACGCTCCAGGAGGGTAAAAGAGAAAAATTACCTCCGCTTACTCCTAAGGATTTTAATCTTGAAGAAGTGGATCCAAAGTGGAGGCGACCACTCGCTTCTCTTATAATGAATTATAGAGACGTTTTTGCCCGTTCTATGAGCGAGTTGGGTAAATGCAATTTACTCTACCATGAGATCAATCTGAACACGGACGTGCCAATCGTAGGAAAAATGTATAGAGTTCCACATCACCTCAGGCAGGAAGCTCAACAGCAAATCAAGGATTGGTTGGATGCCGGCATTATTACGGAGAGCGCTTCACCCTACAGAGCACCAATGTTGCTCGTTGCTAAAAAAGCATCCCATCAATTTCGTTTATGTATAGACTTCAGGGCTTTAAATGAAGCAGCTATACCCGATAGCTATCCCTTGCCTAGAATAGAAGACTTATTAGAGCAGGCTCAGGGCAACAAATTCTTCACCACGTTAGATATGAAAGCAGGCTTTAATCAGATGGAGATAGCGGAGCGCGACAAGCACAAAACAGCATTCACTACCCCATGGGGCTTGTTTCAATTCGAGAGGTTGTGTTTTGGCTACAAAACTTCTCCGAATAGCTTTCAGAGATTGAGTGATGCTCTTCTGTACGGATTGGCAGATTTTAACATAATGTGTTTCATAGATGATATATTTATCGCGTCAAAAGATGAAGAGACACACCTTATCAAATTGGAAGCTGTTTTTAAACGTCTCAGAGAACACCATTTGAAGTTAACGCCGGACAAGTGCTCATTTATGAAAACGGAAGTAAAATTTTTGGGTCATGTGGTTAGTGGAGAAGGAATTCGTCCAGATCCCAGTAATCTGCATAAGGTCAATATTTTTGGAACTCCTAAGACTCTCAGGAGCTTACGGGGATTTTTGGGTTTATGCAATTACTACCGGAAATTTATACCATCCTATTCTGACATTGTAGCACCCATGACCGACTTGACAAAACAAGGGAAATTTAATTGGACACCAGAAGCCAACCGAGCATTTCTTCAAATCAAGAATTGTCTATTAAGTGACACGGTATTAATTCATCCTGATTACAGCAAACCTTTTTACCTTCACTGTGACGCAAGTCATACAGGAGTGGGCTCGGTCTTGGAACAATACTCATCTGATGGCATATTGCAGCCAATCGCATTTATGTCACGGAAATTAAATCCAGCCGAAATGAACTACCCAGTTATCGAAAAGGAGATGTTGGCCGTAGTTTGTGCCCTAAAGCATTGGAGACATTATTTGCTAGGAAAAGAGTTCTATGTGATTAGCGACCATCGTCCTCTTACGTATCTTCAAAATATCAAAGACGCAAATAGCAGATTGAATCGGTGGAGAATGGCTCTTAGTGAATTTTCTTACAAAATTTTGTATCAACAAGGGAAGCAAAATGTCGTGGCTGATTATTTGAGCAGGCAGCACGGAGTTGAGTCACCGGAGAGCGCTGAAGGAGAAATCAGGGGCGTGTCTCTTCTGACCGCTGAAGAGGACCAATCAGAAACAGCTCGTGTTAAAGCACTGCAAAGAGCAGACGCCGATCTCGCTCCGATCATTGACATGCTGGAAAAACAACGCATCCCAGTAGGCAAACATAGGGTTAAGGATAGTTTTTTCCTAAACTCTGAAGGATTGTTATATCATTTCCAATATCCTGACAGGAGCGCATCTGGAGATGAATTTTGGGAGCAGCTTGTAGTTCCTCACGCTATGATACATGAAGTTTTAAAACGTTGTCATGATATTCCCTCGGTAGGACACTTCGGCGGAGACAAAACTGTCTCCTATGTTAGAAAACGTTATTTTTGGATAAACTTGTATGCGGATGTTAAAAATTATGTAGCTTCTTGCGAAAAATGTAATGAAAGGACAAACCACAAACTAAAAGGAGTAGAGAAACTGCAGCGAGTGGAAACGGGTTCTTACCCCTTTCAAAAAATTTCTTTAGACATTTGTGGCCCGTATCCTACAACTGCTGACGGAAATAAATACCTACTTGTCATGATTGATTCGTTCACCAGGTATGCTGTTTTAGTGCCTATGCCAGACCAAAAAGCAACTACAGTCGCAAGGGCATATTTCGACCATGTCATAAGTATTTATGGTACGCCGGAAACTAATTTGTCAGATAACGGTGGATGCTTCATCTCTGAGGTATTCACCAATTTATTGGCAAGATTGGGCATAAGAAGATTGAATACGACATCCTTTGCACCCTGGAGTAATGGCCAAAACGAAGCTAGCCACAGGTTTCTTAACAAATCATTAAGTTGTCTAGTTAATGAGAGACAAGACGACTAGGACACCTACATTCCTATGATAAGACTAGCATATAATACTACAAACCATTCAGCAACCAAATATGCTCCAAGCTATTTGGTGTTTGGGAGAAGATTTAACGGTTCCATCCGACATTTTACTTCCGCCTCGCCGACAAACATATTATAGTGAAGAGGATTATGTAGAGGCATTCAACAATAAGATGAGAAAAGCCTACGAGTTGGTTCATGGAAATCTGCAGGAGGCTGCAGCTAAGCAGGAAAAGTATGCAGACAGGTTTGCCAGAGAAAAGGACCTGAGAATTGGTGACAGAGTATTTTTGCATACGCCTTATATCGACCGTGGTCTTTCTGATAAAATTGCCAGAAAAAACAGCGGTGAGTGGAAAATTGTGTCTTTTCCATCAGCCGTCAATGTGCGACTAGTATCTTTGAAGGACGAGAGGAAACAACAGGTAGTGCATAAGAACCGCGTATTCAAAGCACCTCTACGGAGACATCACCTAGAGAATAACTCACCGGAGCGAGAGCACGTCGAAGAAGCAGAAAACGATAATGAGGAGTTAGAAGATTTAACAGCTCATTCGGATTCGACAGAAGAGTACGAATTTATTCCTCAATTTGATTTGGAGGTTACGCCGACAGCGGTGGCAGTGCAGAGCACGCCTCAGCAAGCTAGCAATCCGAAATGTGAGAAGGACGCCGTTCCTTAGAGAACCGTACATGCTGAGAAACCGTAACTCGCAACCAGAGCCGACCGTGAATCATGTTACGAAGCCTAAAACGGTGTATACTCCAGTATATAGCAATATACCGGAAGGTGTGAGTGTCACAAAACCAGAGCAGCAGGAGATGGCTAAAAGGAATCAAAAGTTTGGAGCCACGGACAAGGCTGAGTTAATAGGGAAATTTATTGCTCAACTGAAGCTAGCACCTAAATCATCGGGAGAATCGTGGATCGAGCAGGCGGAAAATTGCTTACAGGATATTCAGAACGTAAGCGAGAACTCGACAGCAGAAAATTCGAATGATGATACTGTACGGTATGTGTATCCGAAGTATGCTGAGGTTCGACGAACATCCCAGGAATCTTGGGTATAGCATGGAGAGCTAGGCAGAAGCGGAGAGCCGAAAAAAAAAAAAAAAAAAAAAAAAAAAAAAACTTGAGTGCTCCATTTTGGTTGTGAACGCTGAAAATCAAAATCAGTAGAAGCCTACATTTTAATCGCACTCAGTATTGGCAATTCAGCAGGTTTAGCACAGCAGGGTATTATTGATAACCAGAGTATGGTATCAAATTTCATTGTAAAAAAAAAAAAAAAAAAAAACCTGTGTGTCAGAGTTATTTTGTCTTCACGGACGCATTCGTAAAGGTTGGGTAACTTGTGGGATAAAATTTAGAGAAAATATTTTTTTTTCCTCTGAAAACATTTTTGCAAATAATGTTAATGATTTGTCACACTTTATGATAATTGTCACTTTACTTCAGGTATATTTCTTCTAATTCACTGCGTATATCACTTGTAATTGTTAATTCTCATGCGATAAATTGGGAAGGTGTAACTTTGAATAGCCAACAGTTCTATCAGTGCATATATTGATTGCGTGAAAGGCAAGTACTCATCAGCCAGGAATAGTTTAGGTACTTTAGTTGCAGGAGAAAAATGATTGAGTTCAGTGCTTTCAGGTTAAAATTATGTTCGCTACGTTGATTATTGATTAACATAATTGTCCAAATAGGTTAAGTAGTATCAACTTATTTATGCGTAAATTTCAGTTACCTAGATAAGAATAAAGGTAATAACAGTAATTCGCATCAGAGTAGTATCCGTAGTGTTCGGAATTTTATTAGATGGACATTCTGCTGTGGGAGGCACTTATATAATAGAATAATAATTGTCACCAATACTTATTAAAAGTTAGCACATTCAGTTGCATATCAATTTTGAGTAGTAAAGATAGTAAGAATAGTTAGCGATGTCAACTCTCGACAGCATTTCGCAGTTTACAGTAGCGAATGAATAATTCATCGCTAATTCTTCAATCAGTTCAGTAATGATATATATTCTCGGTATTGTAAAGCAAATTAGTAATTTTCTTGACAAGCACGTGAGTAGAGGATATCAGGAGAGTATTACCTTTTGGGAGATTTGCTTAGGGCAGTTAAGCCGAAAATAGTGGTTTCACTAGGCTAAGAATAATGAATGGGAGAGATAATAATTCGGAGCACGCCTGGGATACCCTACGAAAAATAAAGGTTCACTTACCTTGTGTGTATCCAGTGTAATCCAAATAATGTAGCTGAAAAAAAAAAAAGAAAAAAAAAAAAAACATGTGTAAGGGAAATAAGGTAGAAAGAAAAAAAAATATATATTGGGTGACATTATGGTCAAGGCACTTTGGCAAAGGGTATCTGACCATAACGTACAAGAGCGTAAGACCATGCGGCGTGTCTTTTAGAAGAATGAAGAAAAAAAGCGTGGCAGAGTCAACGGGGCTTCCTATCTGGAAGAAGGAGTAAAAAACAGGAAACGGCGACAGGAAGTAATTCCTATCGTTCCTACACCCCCAAGCCCCAATGGACCAGAAAAGGCAAGCAGGAAACGGGTTGTAATAACCTTGGGTGGAAAGGTCAAGATTGACTCCCAGCTTTTGGCGTGAGTACCTGAGCGAAAGGGGTGACTTCATATGACCCCCGAACGCAAGCAAGGGGTTTCTCTCAGACCCAGCTAAAGAAAAGGGTGTTTAGAGCGAAATCGATGTAGAGGGCTAAACACTTAAGCAGTTAGTAAAACAAATAAAGGAGAATATTTTAAAGTAAAAGTATAAATCACAAAAAGGGAAAGTAGTTAAATGGAAGAAATAGTGTCTTATGCGAAAATTCAGTGTTGATTCGGAAGCATGGTCGTGTACATTCTGCGCGCCGACGATGGGAGTTTCAGGAATAAATTTTTGTTTAGGTGAAGGTGATGTGTGAAATGGATGTGTGTGTGTGAATGATTGAGTGATTTTGGCTTAATTATAGAGCATCGAAATTTCTTGTCATTTCCTTGTAATCGTAATCGCAAAAATGCACACTTACATGAAAGGATAAAAGAAAAATAAAATACAATATAATAATAATAATAATAATAAAAAGAAATAAGTGAATAAAATAAAATAGAAGCAAAGAGAAAAGGAGAGCCGAGTCAAAACGAGGAGATTAGTGGCCGTGCGCCAAGGTAATGTTAAGAATCCACGGATTCACGAAAAAAAAAAAGAGATATGTGTTAGTTTGATATAAGCTTGTTCTACTATGCTCATATTGATTTCCAGAAGGAAAGGTTAAACAGATTAGGCATAATTCTAACAATAATCGAGAAAAAAAAAAAAAAAAAAGAGGAACCGTATGGCGGAGTGTCCTATTTCTATGCTGAAGTTTTTTTTTACAGGGCTAGGTCAGCAATAACCAGAGTAGTGGCTACATGCAAAGCAGAGACTATGTGCAGACACATATAGCAGCTTCATCCCAATAGCTGTCCGTGTCGAGGTATTCGGACCGCTGCTTTGAAAGAAAAAAAAAGAGAAAAGAACACTAAATATACATTCCTGTGGGACAATGCCCTTTGACAGACATTGCTTATGACTGAAAGAATCAATTCTCCAGAGTGTGAGCGTTCCTACCACTATTGTGGGGACAGTGGAAGCGCCACAGAGAGATGACAAAGGGACTTGTGAAAGTGAGTGATCTCATCCTCTCAGTGGAATTTGCGTACAAAGCGCAGTGAGTCTGCCAGGACTCTGGACGCAGCGAAAAGAAAAGAGGAAAATTTTCTTTCCTCTGACAGTCAATATCCGAGGACGGAAAAGCGTCGAAAGAAGGAGCTTCCAGTAGAAATATTACGATAATAGTGTTGTGCAAGCCGTTCGGAATCAACAGTGCATGAACTATGTAGGGTTGGCAGCATCAGTTCGCGTTGTTACTGCTATTTGTGGAGGTATAAAGGACCTCTACTGTCATTGGTGTAGACGATATACTGTCTGCGGTTTTCGTAAAAAAAAGGCTTCGCCTGAAGGAGCGAGTGCTATAAATTTGTGCAAATAACATTAACCAGGAACTTCAGCGGCACTTGAAGTTACCGACGCTTCATTCGAACTGAACAACCGTCGCTGCATTCGAACTGATCAACGAACTGCGGGAAGGTACGGACGGAATACGGCAAATGTTACTCAGAGTGACTGGAACGGACAATTTCGTGTATCCTGTGTGGAACTGAGCAACGGAGATGACGTTACCTCGGACCACTCAATGTGGTGGTCTTGGACATTGTATTATAAAACTGTGAAGTACACTTATCCTGGAATTTATGGAATAGGTGGTGTGACATTCCAAGTGTGACCGTAGTGTCCACTGATTTCGAATTCTGTGCTGAATCTGAGCACCAGATAAAGTGAAAGAAAAAAAAAAAAAACACTACTCTAATTGTTGTGCGATGCTGATAAGCGCATGGTGCGTTCACGAAAAAAAAAAAAAACACTTTTTAGATGATTCATACCTAAGCAGTGTGTTACTTGTCATCGTCAATTACTAATGAAAAAAAAAAAAAAGTGACTACCTGTACATATATTTCAATTATTTATGCAAGACCCAAATAACCATTCTTTATAGTCATTTAACTCTAAAAATTGTGCATTTATGTATTGCAGTGTGATGTATGTGATTATGTTATTTACTTGCTCTGATCAACGTAGGGCATCGGCAGAAATAATGAAGACGGGATATTCTAACTCAGGGTCTTCTTGCCCTGATTTCAGTCTTTCAATTCTGCGAAGGGAGATAATGTTGCATCACTCGGGAGCGAGTGCGCACCTTTTCACTGTATTGGAAATTGAGAAGTAATCGGAAAAGCGGAAAAGAAATGGAAAAAAAAAAATAATCAAATGAATGGGAGAGATTTTGGGGAGCTGGTGTAAGAATTATTAAAATAAGGATTTTATAAACTTCACGCTCTTCAGACGCTCTGCATTTCACAATTTAATTTTCCCCTTAGCTTTTCTTCCGTGGGTTCGCGCCTAGGAAGGTCAGGAAAGTACCGCTCTTCCCCTTCACCCCCACCCCACCCTCTCTCTCTTTCTCTCAGAGTCGAAGGGTTTCCAGCAGTCCGCTTGCTGTGGCATGGGACCGCGGGGCATCCTTTCCCTAACTGCTACGAGCCAGCAATATTGGGTAAGACATAGTAATTCAAATCAGAGAAATAGCGGGTAGACATTTTATTGGAGCTCGGCGCCAGTCGTCTTGAGATTTGATGCACCAGGTCTGGAAGAAAAGAATAGCTTGACGCCAGGCCAAGGAATACTATAGCAGTTTTATGATAGTAAGATTTACGACCTCAGAGATCCGTAGGCAACGAAGTTCCTAGAATTTGAGGGCGGACACAGATTTTGGACGGAGCGAAGGATGGCAAGTCAGAGAAATGGCGGGAAACCCAGAGCAAATCAGATCGGGAAATGATAATTGTTTGACCAATCTGTAAATTGGTAGGAGGATCCGGGAAGAACAAATTTTTGGTAGGACAGGAAGAGGAGCGAGAAAAATATATCAGTCGGCATGAATACTTCGAAAGAAGGATGACAGAAGTCAGAGTCGGCATGAATACTGCGAAAGAAGGATGACAGAAGTCAGAGTCGGCATGAATACTTCAGGAAGAGAGGAGATAGCATAAAAACTTCGCTAGAATGATATTCCAGCCCTCATCGTGGGATAGAAGGTAGGATAATCCGACATTAAAGTTTCCTCTTGTTTACATAATTAGTATGTTGAACCGAAAATTTAAGAAGAGCATAGTAGACTAAGTTAAGGTTGAAAGTAAAACCAGCTCCAAACTAATGCTGAGAAAAGTAGGGCAGAAATAGAAGAATAATGAAATGGTTGAGTAAAGTAAATACCATTGATCAGAGCAGGAAATTGTGTAGTATAGGGAATCATTTTTAGTAAATTATGTTTCGAAATATTTCAGAATTATATTAAATGAAAATAAGAAATTAAAGTTAACCTTTAAATAAATAATTTTGCTAAAAGGGTCTTCAAACATTTTCATATGAATGAGTGTATATTTTACTAGATTTCAAGCCTTCATCAGGCAAAATAAACATATTTTATTTTCCCGTTATTATGAGTCGGCTACATTTCATTTGAGTGTACAATTTTGTAAAGTAAAAAAAAAGGGTTAATAACGATTGAGTGTTGGATGTGTGAATAAATGATTTGGGATGAATGTTCAGAAAAATCCTCCAGTGCAATACTGAGTAACTTACGCATCAGTGCTAGTAAACAAATCAAAATTTGTAAGTTAACGAATTATTCAAAAAGAAATGAAAAGCTTGACGATTACTTTAAAACATTGCGGCACTCAGCGGACCCCGATACACGGAACGTCGGCTGGGTGAAACACAACGCCCATCCTCGAATAGCGAGCCTGTGTTTTCTCTAATACTGGGAAAACATAGTTTTTGAGATTCGAGTGATTACCCTTATTACTAATAATGACGCGGGGCAATCCAAAAGCCCCCTCAGCAGTATTACAACCCGGAGCCAAAGGGTCGAATAGCTTCAATGTGTAGGACATCTAGCAACCGAAAAATTGTTATGCTGTGTGTTGGTAAAACGTGGAAAGTGCGATGTATTTGTTTATTCAACTGACGTATTTGGGGGATTTGCACTTAGGATATCAGTGCTTCCAAAGTGTACCATCCATTTTTTAGTGTTCACAAATTTGGTACACATGTAAACAATAATTACTTATTTTACACTTGCAGGTGTCACAGCTCATCGTAAATTCAAATAACGCAAACTTTCAATAATAACTTTTGGAATGTCCTAATTCCATTGCATTTCATTTTCATTTATCATGGCCTTAATTGATTGAATTTACTCTTTGTTTCGAAATGCATCCACCCATCTCCCAAATTTTAATTTTCACCTAAAGTCAATATTTACCTTAATTTTAACATTTGCTAAATTTAACTATTAATTGCACACATGAGCAAAACCTATCCATAACAGTTTGAATTGTGGTCAGGAAGGAAGAAACAAGATGATGGATGTGAAGACGAACTTTAGGGGTGCTCAAACACAGTGATCTCTTTCCTTCTGTTCGACAGGCTATTCTTATTGCTCAAACATTACCAGTAACAACCTGCCCGGTGGAGAGGTCCTTCAGCAGTATGAGAACGGTTAAAAGCCTGGTTAAGGTCAAAAATGGCAGATGGACGTTTATCTGGACTGTGCATGATGAGTATTCATCGAGAAAAGATTTTTGAGAATAAACATGAACTCATTCAAAATGTGATTGATAGATTTGGACAAAACCAAGACGTTTGCAGTTTTTATTTCACAGTATCTCTTCTAAAGTGCAAGAAACAGAAAATTGAAGGGGGTATAAAAATAAACAGATAAATGTATAAAAAAAGGGGGTTTATACTCATACTCAATAAAGGACGATGGAGCACTGCAATTGTTTTATGTAACCCCAAGTTAATGTTTCCATACAAAAAGACTGCAGTAAGTTGATTATTAAATTTAGCAAGAAGCCTACAGTAAGGTTAAACTTTTGACTCAGATATGAATAATCAGTAGCCAGTAATTGGTAAATGACATAATTATTATTATTGTCCGTTATTTCTATACTAAATATTGACTATAGAAAGAAAGATGTGTCCAAGTTCCCAAACTTGGGGGGGGGGGGGAGCTAACAGTGCTCCGAACCCACTCCCTAGCTTTAGGGACTCGATGCACTCGCCTGACCCAACCCCCACTATGCCATATAAAGACGCAGGGGTACTATAAATTTAAGCAATAATTATGATAATGGGAGTATACCCGTTTGTCCCCTCCCCCGGAAAAGTTGCAGCGGACGCCCATGCTCATGGGGGATAACGCTGCGGGAAAAAAGTTTCCGGCCCTTTATATGATTTTTTTTTTATCAACAAAATGGCGGTAAAACAAGTTCCCAAAGTTTGGCCAAATATTTAAAAAACTACATGACAAAATGATTATGTACAATTTCGCATTTTCAATACATGAAAAAAAATCTTTACTTTTTAAAAACTTTGTAGTACATCCGAATGTTATTTTGTTTTATATTCATACCCCTATTACTCCTTCTTTATTAGCATCGCTCTTTTCAAAGCAAATTGTTTACAAGTTGATTTCTCAATAGTATTTGAGTAAAATATTCTCTAATCTTTGCTTATTTAAAATTTGTCAAATTCATAGAAAAAACATAACTATGAACGTTATTAAGTTTTGCACCATCTATTTCATGGCTGAACTACAACAACAAAAAAACGTCCGCACCATGCCAAGAGTTGTAGCTTGCCTAAGTGCACGTTTTATTCAGAGCAAAGATTGCGAAATAAATTTTTCATCCAAACCGAAACTAAACAACATATCCTTCTCTGGTGAGATCAAGGTTCAACTTTGCACGAAGAAGGAACACAAGAACGCTAACCGAAAGTAAACAGCATACCCTTCTTTGATGGGATGAAGGTTCAACTTTGGCTGCACCAAGAAACTCAGTAACGCTGTCTCGATTCTCCCAAACTTGTGATATACCGGTTACGTATACGTAAACGAATCAAAGAACTGTGAGTTTGTGATAATCAGAAATTACAAAATTTATGTACATCGAAAAAAGCGTATAAATCAATTAATTAGGTATTATCGAATTGGAAAAGCTTAGAAAATATAGTAAAATATCGGGACTAATTGCAGAATTACGTATAAATGTCAAAAAATATAACTGGAGTACGCATAGCCGAAGTTTCACTGAATATCTTTTTATTTCTACAAAGCAATGCTTAAATATAAAAATTTTGTTTAAACTGAAAACCACTAGATTGAAAAACATTGCGCAGAAATTCAAATTGCTTGAATTTCAGTCTGTGACTTATACCTGTAACTTAACCCTCCTTTCGATTTGCTCCTAAACTAAACATTTTCCCACTGAAGAGTCCGTTACTTCTCTAAACAGCTTGTACATTTTAAGCGACACTGACAGTGAGTCACAGCAAAATTTATAGAGACAACCTTGATTGTAAATAATGGGGGGGGGGTAGAGAGAGAAAGATTGCAAGTAATTGTGTGGAACTGATATAAAGAAAGAGATTTAAACGAATACGTATTGTTGCTATATGTTGATCTAAGAGCTATTTTGTGTCAAATGATGAATCACAATGTGACGATTTTTTATATAGATGACCTTCGAACTTTCATTGAGTGGAAAATTAAGGGAAAGGAGATTTAAAACATAAATTCTTTTGGTGATTCTTCCAACTTGGCCGTTCGGCTTCTGGGTTATTTCAAAAGTGTGTTTTATATGCAACAAACTAGGAATATTAATCAAATTAGTTAACCATTTAAGCTACTGCTTCGAAAATCAAGAGTAAAAAAGTACCACTTCCGGTGGTGTACAAAATCTTCTTTTGGGTGTACAAAGCTATGACATCACTCTGGCAGTGGTTTTTTTTCAATTTTGGAAAATTGGCACTCCAAGTTCATGCTCTAGGGCCACAAAGAAAAATCAAAAAGTACCACTTCCGGTGGTGTACACAATTTCCTTTTGAGTGTACAAAACTGTACAAAACTAGGACTACACTCTGGCAGTGTTTATTTTCATTTTTGGAAAAGGGCACTCCAAGTACATTCTCGAGGGCTACAAAGGAGAGTAAAAATACCACTTCCGGTGGTGTACAAAATTTTCTTTTGGGTGTACAAAACTGTACAAAACTAGTACAAAACTTTGGCAGCAGTTATTTTCGATTTTGAGAAAGTGGCACTCAGCATGTACTTGGAGTGCCACTTTTAGAGAGCCGAAAAGTACCACTTCCGGTGGTGTACAAAATTTTCTTTTGGGTGTACAAAACTGTACAAAACTAGTACAAAACTTTGGCAGTATTTATTTTCGATTTTGAAAAAGTGGCACTCCAGCATGTACTTGGAGTGCCACTTTTAAAGAGCCGAAAAGTACCACTCCCGGTGGTGTACAAAATTTTCTTTTGGGTGTACAAAACTGTACAAAACTAGTACAAAACGTCGGCCGCGTTGATTTCTTATTTTGGAAAAGTGGCACTCCAAGTACATGTATCTCCGTTCCTTCACAAATTACTGTCAATGCTGAGTATTAAATTTTAGTCTTGAAGCGTCTGCGACGACACATATCGATTAAGCAACCGGAACTGGTGGGCAAGTGGACTCTACACCATGATAACGCCCGCCCATACGTGGCTGCTTGTGTTCAACAGTTTCTTACGAGATGCAGTATTGAAATCATGTCACAGCCTGCCTCCTTCATTGTTTAAGTTCCGTGGCGCAACATTCAACACAGATGCTGACGTTATTCAAGCTGTACAGGGGTCGCTGAAGCAGCTTCCACAAAATGCCTTCACCACATGCTTTGAAAAGTGGACTGAACGATGGGACCGTTGCACATCATCCGAAGGAAGATACTTTGAGAAATAATAGCATATATTTTGCTTTACCTATGTTTCTTCATTTTGTGTGATTTTACTCTCAGTTTTTATGGAACGGCCGTTGTAGCATCCTTCCGGTCGCGTTCCACAACCCCGTTCCCTTCACAACTGCCAGTGGAGTGGCAGGTGCAGGCTGTCCCCTGTCAATGTCCTCAGTTGTTCACATTTAGCGTTGCATAGTTGGTCGACATAACTTTCCTGAGCGTTGTGTATTGCGAGCATTTTTTTTTTTTTTTTTATTGAAGTGTACAATACAGTGTGCTTCTTCTGCACGTTAGTTAAAAAATGGCTGAGAAAGGGAAACGTGCTGAGAGTTTCTCAGAAACTAGAAATTATCAAACGCTTGCGTAAAGGAGAAAGTATATGCGCCAATATACAGTATCGAGCGGACTACAATCAGTGTTTCTTTCAGGACTTTTAAACCGGGTGGGGGGCGAATAGAACTTTAGAGGGGGCAAGTTTTCTATTTGTTATATATATATACATGTATATATATATAATTTTAACTACTATATCTACATATATAGAAGTAATTACTATATATATAGTAGTACAGGGGAGTATTTAGAAGGGCCTTGGCCCCTCCCTCAACGAAAGTGTTTCATTTTTTTTGTTTTTGGTTAAAATGCGACTTATATTAGAAAAAAAAATGCCTTAATTTAACAAAAATGCGTCAATTAGAAAAAATGCTGTAATATTTCTTCTATTTTTCGTTAACTTTAATTTTGTTCTGGTGAATTTCAAAAACTTTCATTTTTTGTTTTGCCCCACCCCTCTCCCAATCCTATATACGCTTCTGATATAGTAATTACTTTTTCAAACATTTCAAGAACAAACTTTCTTCAGCTAAACGAGAGGGGTGGAGGGTCGATCCAAGGTGTGGGTGTTTGTTTCGGTAGGCTTGAAATTTTTATTTATTAAAATGTATTCAACACACTTCTGATCCTGAATCGCGCTTCCCTGACTACGAGGCATGATTAGTTTACATATTATATTTTGTAGAATGGCATGCGTCTTAATACAATTTTTAGCAAAATAAACTATAATACTTGAACAAATGAATTATAATTGGAGAAAAATTTGCAGCATCAAAAGAAACGAAACTTCCTATTTCATTATACCCCTGAATGTATTAACATTTGGCTTGGTAAGATAAAATGTCGGGGGGGGGGGGTAGCTTCCGGGAGGGCTCCCCCCGGATGTATGCCTGAAAGAAACACTGACTACAATCAATGGTATTAAGCAAGATGCAGACAAGCTTGAAAGTCATGTTTCGAAAAATGGGAACTACCAACGGCGATGTAAAAGGTAGAAAAACTATGAAACCAGTGAAACTTGAGCAGCTATACAGCTAGTATCAGTGGTTTGTTCAAGCCTGCAGTTAGGGGTTCCATTTTCAGGGCCCATAATAATGGCTAAAGCTATCAACACCTACAAGAAGCTTCGTCTTTCAAAGAGAGTATGAGCTGGCTGGATAAATGTAAGTGCCCTCGCGGCATTCGACAGACATCGGGTGCTGATAGTTCCGTGATTGCAGAGTACCGGGGAAAACTTATGAAAGTATAACGAAGTAAATTTCTCCGTCATTTTTGGTCTACGCCGGGATTCGAACCCGAGGCCGCTTATTCCGGAACAAGTCGCTCTACCAACTGAGCTACGCAGACGATTATTCTGATTCCTATCTGCCTTTATGTCGTGTGCGTCCTGCTGGCAGGTACGTCACATCTCCCCCCCCCCCCGAAAGAGGGCCGGGGGCATGGCCCACGGGTCAGCCGTGACCATGAATCGTTGCAGGCAGCCATCCACTGTAGAACGTGCACTTGAGAACTCCCAGTCAATCTGCTGTGTGGAATGCAACATCACACATTTTCATTTTTCGAAGCGCTGGAGAAGGAATTCTCTGATTTTTCCTGTCTCACGGTGTGGAAATAACATCACACCAATGCGAGATTTTGAACGGCCGGGTCATCCGGATAGTTCGGGCGCCAATTATAACGAATAATATTTCTCCGTCATTTTCGGTCTACGCCGGGATTCGAACCCGAGGCCGCTTTTTCCGGAACAAGTCGCTCTACCACCTGAGCTACGCAGACGATTGTTCTGATTCCTATCTGCCTTTATGTCGTGTGCGTCCTGCTGGCAGGTACGTCACAAAAGAAATACACGAACGTCATTTAGTGAATTAATATTTCGTGCCTAAGTAAATGCCCAATATTATTAAAATGATTCGCTGTGTAAACGTAGTGAATATGACATTGGTAGAATAAAAACTGGTAAAAGGGCCTAAGCCTAGGCCTAGGGCCTGTGAACAAATGTTTCGTACCTAAATAAAAGCGCAATATTATTAACTTAATTTGATGTGTAAACGTTGTGAATATAGCATTGGTAGAATAAAAACTGTCAAAAAGGCCTAGGCCTAGGGCATATGAATTAATATTTCCTGCCTAAGTAAAAACGCAATGTTATTGCATTTATTTGTTGTGTGAAAGTTGTGAATATGGCAGTGATAAAGTAAAAACTGTTAGAAAGACCTAGGCCTGCGGCCTGTGAATAAATATTTCGTGCCTAAATAAAAGCGCAATATTATTAACTTGATTTGATGTGAAAACGTTGTGAATATGACACAAGTAGTGTTTTTGACTCTGTCAATGCCGTATTCACAACGTTTACACAGCAATCAATTTGATAATATTACGCTTTTACCTGGCCTAAATTGGAAGGCACTTCCCTGAAACACTTGAGCCTTATTGTCAGAAAAATCTGCACCGGGTTTTAAAATGCAAAAAGACCGCATCACGGCAATGCTATATGTGAATGCACGTGGGAGTCATAGGTTTCTTTTACTTATTATAGGAAAATCAAAAAGCTACAATCGTTTAAAAATCTGAATTTAAACGTCTTACCTGTGAAATATTAAGCACAGAAAAGCGCCTGGATGATCCAAGATATATTTCAAGACTGGTTTCATAAAGTGTCTGTGCCAAAAGTAAAGTCACATTTAGCATCAATGGGATTGCCACAAGAAGCAATGTTATTGATGGACAAATCGCCCACTCATCGTTTTTGTGAGCTGAAGAGTGATGATTGAAAAAATAACGTGCCATTTTTTTTAACTTTTTTTTTTTTTTTGCCGGTAAACACAGCCCCGCTGATTCAAACTATGGACCAAGGAATTATTGAAAGCATGAAGCGACGTTATCGAAAAGTTTTTATTCAGAAGCTTGTCTCCGCTGAGGATTTATTAAGCATAAAGGAGTTCTGGAAGTTATAGACTATTAAGGACGCAGTTTTCAATGTTGCTGAAGCTTGGCTCGATATTCCGGAAGAAACTTTGAAAAAAAGGCTGGAATAAACTGTGACCTGAGGCAGAAAACAGAGAGGCTAACACAGCACATGAATTGGAAGGTCTCAAAGATGACGCTGAAATTTTACAACTGTGTGAAAGTATCAACGGCGATGAAAACATTTCAATGGAAGAAATCAATGAATGGCTGGGAATGGACAGAATTGACGGAGGCTTTGAGCTATTAAATGACGATGAACTTGTACAAAGCGTAGTGACCGTGGACAATTGCGTAAGTGAAGATGAGGAGGAGGCTCCCATCGAGGAATCATCAAAAATAATTAGCCACAGTGAAGCTGAAACTTTTATTTTTAAGTGCACTGAATGGTTCGAGCAGAAAGAGGAGGCAAACGCTGCACATCCATTGCTTCTACGTAAGATTCGTAACACAGCGGGAAAAAAGGCCCGCGGAGTACAATTAAAACAAAGAAAAATAACACACTTTTTAAAATCGTAAGTACAGTACTGTAGTGCATAAATAATTTTTCATCTTTTTTGCAGTCCATTGTGAAAAGTTTGAAAATCAAAGCACTCTAGTAAAATAAAAGATATTGTATATTTATCGTGTTGTGGCTATAGATGGCTTTACATATACTGTATTTTAAATACAATAATGTACATTTTTTAGAGTAGATCTTGGTAAGCAAGCTAAGGAGCTATAATATGATCAATTCCCAATTCTAATCTTGAATTTTATCTGTACTGTACAACGTACTATGCTAAAAATGGATTGCCGCCCCGGTGGCGCAGTGGTCTAAGCGATGGCCTCTGATCATTCGTCCGAACGTGGCCTGGGTTCGAATCCCGGTGAGGCATGGATGTTGTGTTTGTCTTACGGCACTGGTTCTCTCCCTTCCCTGGAATCAGTGACCTTAAATTAGGGACGGGCGACTGCTTATAGCCCATTGAGTTGCTCACGGTGGTCGTTAAACCTCCAATCAAAAAAAAAAAAAAAAAAAAAAAAAAAAAGGATCTTCGTTATCGATCGTGGGTATTTGGTGGTGAGGGGGAAAAGGGGAGTTACCATTATCCGTCTATTCTCTCATTCGTCACGGCGACGGTCCCGAGACTGACGGATAACCGAGATTTCACTGTACTGAATTTCCGTAAGTGAAAACCATTTGTGGTAAGACGTGTGAACATTCCCAAGGAGTAGAAATCACTTACAATGAAATCAAATTTCAGTGAAACATGTCTAGAAAAGGTCATTCACGGTTATGTAAAAAATAATTACTGTCTTGACAGGTGACCGCCAAATTGAGTGATTCAATTTGCCAAAATATCTCCCTTCCCACTTGAAGATAAAATAACTAAGTTACCTTTTTTTTTAATGCAATGCTTGTTCTTCTTTCCTTCCTTGCCATTTTTGTTATTTAGGAATATTATTCCCTGAATGTCTTACTAAAAGCCGGAAGTATGATTGAGAAAGGAGTACGATGTTCGGAACATACACTATATTGACAAAAGTCACTGGACACCCCTGCTAAAGCAAATTAACGGATCCGCTGCGTTGTTAAGATGCGCGGTACAGCTGCAAAAGTTATAAAAACAAGCCTGCAGCTGACCACGATCATATCGCACTGTGAGGTTGAGTGAAAATGTGTCGGCGGGAGAGAACTTACTTTGAGAAAAGAAAGATTGTTGGGTTTTATATTAGTGGGTAGTCCATAAAAGAAACCGAGAGGCGTTTAAACATACCCAAGTCAACTGTTTCCGATTAATTGAATAAGTGGGAGACACATGGTGTGCCTGAAGCAGCAAAACGTACTGACAGACCAAAGAAAAGAAGTGATAGAGGACGTCAAAGCCTCAGGAGAGTCGTTTCAGCTAATCGACAGAGTACCGTACAAGATCTCAGTGTACAGGTCAGTAAAACTGCTGGAACCTCGGTATGTACACGTACCATTCGCAGAGAACTTCATTCCATGGATTACCGTGATCGTGCGGCTGCTCATAAGTCTTTCATCTCCACTCGGAATGCTACTCGTCGTTTAGCATGGTGCAAAGAACATTTATCGTGGACCGTAGATCAATGGAAACGGGTCCTATGGACTGATGAATCCAGATACACGATCCATCAGTCTGATGGCCAGACATTTAGATATAGTAAAAAGTTTCTTTGAGCATGAAGGTCAATTCTAATAACAAAAAGAGTTTTAACAGTACCTTTTTCTAGCAAAGAATACCCGTTAATTGGAGACAGCTGGCGTTATGCAAATGTGGCGCTGTGGGCTGCCCTGTAAACTGAAACGACAGGACGTATGCAGCGATCCGACAATATAAGGAATGATGCGACAGGAATCAGTAAGAGTCGGACGCAGTATGGGTAAGACGAAGGATCTAAGCGCATTTGATCGTGGTCAAATTGTCTTGGCCCGACGAATGGGTCACTCCATCTCGGAAGTCTTGCAGGCTCTGGAATTTTCACGAGCCACTGTGTCACGGGTGCACCGTGAGTACATCGAATCCGGTAAAACCATCCCTGCAAGGGCCAACTGCCGTGGACAACAGCGTGTGGATGAGCGGGGTCATCTTCGGCTAGCTCGCATTGTAACAGCGGATAGACGGGCCACAGTGCAAGAAATCACTCGGCAATTTAACGCTTCTGCACAAAAATGTGTAAGCAGCCACATCATCCAGAGCCATCTCCTCGCTATGGGGTGCAGAAGCCATGGTCCCACCAGGGTACCGCTGCTGACCGCACATCACATGGTGCAAATATTAGCATGGGCGCGGGAACATCGCCACTGGACCCTAGACATGTGGAAAAATGCTGCCTGGACTGATGAGTTGAGATTCACGTTGGTACATGCGGATGGCAGGATACGAGTACGGCGCAAATCACATGAAGCGATGGATCCTTCTTGCCAGCAGAGTACTCTTCAAGCTGGTGGGGATGGCATTCTCGTCTGGGGACTGTTTACGTGGACTGAAATGGGACCCCTGGTACGTGTGATATCATCCCTCACAGCTCAAGGTTACCGGGATATCCTGGACGACCATTGGCTCCCGTTTGTGCGTCTTCAACTTCCCACTGGGGAGCTCATCCTGCAACAAGACAATGCACCGTGCCATCAATCCCGAATTGTATCCGAATGGTTGGATGAACACTCCACCGACGTGACCTCGCTTCCTTGGCCAGCTAAGTCACCTGACCTCAATCCCATCGAGCACATCTGGTATGCCATCGAGAGAGGTGTTTGAGGCTCTGACCCCCTCAATCAAATATTCGTGAACTGTGGGAGCTTGTTCAGGGGTCGTGGATCCGTATGGCTTCCCAACGCTTCCGGCGTCTTGTCGATTGCATGCCGAGACAAATCGCCGCCGTCATCAGGGCGAAAGGTGGTGCTACATGTTACTACACAGGTATCTCTAGTTCAATTGCTCTTTAGTATACAGATAACCAATGAATGAGTGCAAAATTCCTTGGTCTCCGTGATTGACAGTAATCTCTGCTTGCATTCATGTAAGACGCCGACCTATAGAGAGTCGCGTGATGAAAATAACCCCGAGACCTCCGCAGAGATTAAATTTGTGCTTTGAATTGTTAAGGTGCCGGGAATGAAATCGAATGAGAGTAAACTCGCACATGACATAGTTTGCATTGTACAAGCAGCTTTTATCGATTAATTTATCTCATTAGAGCAAATTCGCGTTAACGAAAAACAAACATAATTGCAGAGATGACCGTTTTTATAATTTTAGTCTAAAATCAGCGGTGTAAGAATTACGATTTAGTGTAAGAAACAGTACGAAAAAGATTTTAAAACGTTATAAATTAAAAAAACAATTCTTTTTCTCTTTTCGACCTGGTTTCAAAGTCGGCTTTATTCTAAATGGGCGCAAATCGGTGACTATCTGTACGTTGTGGCATCCAGCAAATACTGTTCGAGAGGCATTAAGGAACCCAATCCAGTGCCCGCCATGGAAACATATAACATACCAGTGTCACCTACACCAAAGGGTAGTGTGGCACGTGCCCCCCTTTAAAAAAATTGTGGGGGCATTGCCCTAATGGGTTCCTTAAGCCAGAGGATCTTCGTACGCATCATGTTTGTATGACGTTTCTTCTATTCCTTATGCTTGCACCAAATGGATCATCAAACACGGAACATCGTAAATCTATTGATGCTACCTACCACCCCCCCCCACGTAAATATACCCATTTGTGAGCTTAGAACTTAAAGTTCTCCCTCTTCCACGCGTCACAGGGTTGCATCTATATCCAGCGTGTCCTTATTTACGCCCATACCCAGAGGCATAACAAGGGCGGGATAGAAAAGGCGGCTGTCTCGGGCACAAAACTATTTGTTTGCAATCGATTAAAATTGGAATTCAAACCTTTTCATAAGTCTCTGGTGCAATTCTCTCGCGCCATACTTTTTCATTTGTCCATTTACATAATTTTCTTAATGCATTTTTTGGTAGCCTAGCCAGCTTGAAATTTTTTTTCTCAAAATATTCTTGGAATGTTGTTTGGTCACGTTCAGAAATGAAGGCGAATCTTCAACAAAGATTGTGTGTGTACATCCTTCTCTTTGTCTTCCAAAAAATAAAATAAAAAATGTACACAGCACATTAAAAACAAATGTATTCAGAAATGAAGTCCTTCCAACTAAAATGAAGAAGCACGGTCTTCGTCGACAACAGCGGGCCTTTAGATGGAAGAACTATACATACGCTGCAATATAAGAATGCCGTTCGCATTGTTGAAGATACTCTGGGGGCTATTCAATCATTACTGCAGAAGGGAGCCACGACAACGATCTACATTAGGCCCACTTGATGTAGTACCGAAACTCCAAACTCGGAAGCAATTAGGAAAAGCTGTACAAACAGTCGCACTTGGATTGTGCTTCTCACACAGAGATAACAGATAACAGTGGGGTATGCCGTTAATTTTGTTTTGTCGAGTAGTGTATATTTATGTGTGCTATATATATATATATATATATATAAACACACCGGACAAAAAAATCAGTCACCCCTGTCAGAACTTACCTAATAACGGGTGACGGCGCCTCTTGCCTTGACAACAGCATGAATCCAGTGTGGTAGAGACTCCACAAAGTTCTGGATGTATTGAACACCGATTTTCAGCCACTCGTGCGTCAAATGGTCCCGAAGTTCCGCCAGAGTACGTGGGTGTCTATTCCAGATTTCACTTTCTGTTCCAAATGATACCACAGATTTTCAATAGGATTTAAATCTGGGGATTTGGCGGCCAGTCGAGGTGATACAGTGTTGCTGATTGTTCGTCGTACCGCTCAGACACAGTTTTAGATTGTCGTCTTGCAAGACAGGAGTGGCAACGTGATGCTGTTCCTGGAGATGTAGAGCAAAGGGCAACACTTCGTCATTCAGAATGCGGAGGTACGCATGCTGGTTCAAATTCATCGTCGCTGTAACGAGATGGTCCATTTCATGGTACGAGAAACATCCCCAAAACATCACAGAACCCCTCCAGCTTTAACAACGCCTTCGACACTATCAGAACTAAAGGCTTCATTGGGCCTGCGATGCATTCGTCGCCTCCCATGATTGGAGTACAAACAAAAACGAGACTCATCAGACCAAATTACTCTTTTCCATTCTCCCCACAGCAAAGTTTTGGTGCCTCTGAGCCCATTGATAACGTACGACTTTGTGACTTGCTGTTAAAAGAGTCCTCTTTCCCGGTACTCTACTCCAGATGTCCATCGCACGCATTTCTCGTCGCAATGTCCTTTCGGAATTTGGTTCGAGGGGATTTTCATTGACTGTTTGGATCAGTTGTTGCCTGGTTTGAAACCTATCTGCACTTACTAGGCGTGAACATGGCGGCTGTCCCTGTTGGCGAGAATCGTTTTCCGGCCACAGTTAGGTCGCCGATTTTCCGTTGACTACGAACTACGCCACTGTTTGTAGACCCGCTGATCAGAACGTTTTGACACACCAACAAATTGGGCGACTTCATTCACTTTGTATCCGTGGGCATGGACAAACATGATGGCTCCTTAAAATAGATGAAAGTTCGTGCTCAGTTAGTCATGAAATAAAAGATTGCCGTCTTATGCACGATTAAAATAACTAAAAGTTAAAAGAACTGATGCTCCTGTACACACCAAATGTGGTGAAAATGATCTAAATGACAGGTTAAAACAAAATAAGATCTTTCGATCCCTCTTGGGATCATCATCAGATGTGCTCACGAATTAGTGACTCCGACTTAAATAACAGAAGTGGGAAGTGTCATTATTCGATCTGTGCGTTCACTGCGCATGCCTGGGATTATTCAGCAAGGGTAATCAATGTTGTAACGACTTTATGCCAATGAACATCCCCAATCCTTGGAAAAATATCCTGCCAAGGGAATCAAATAATACTCAGAATGACAACACCTTGAATACCTTAACACCAGATGACACAATCACCCACTCGGCGACCCGGATCCTCCCGTGAATAATCCCAGGCATGCGCAATGAACGCACAGATCGAATCATGACATTCCCCTTCTGTTATTTAAGGTCGGAATCACTAATTCGTGAGCACATCTGAGGATGATCCCAAGAGGGATCGAAAGATCTTATGTTGTTTTAAACTGTCATTTAGATCATTTTCACCACATTTGGTGTATACAGGAGCATCAGTTCTTTTAACTTTTAGTTATTTTAATCGTGCATAAGACGGCAATCTTTATATCATGATAGCTCCTTTTTGTCACTCAGTAACGTCCGTCTTACAACCCGTATTGCAGACTAAATTCAACACACACGTTGCTCTTCACCACTGCATAAGACAGAAATGATCCTGCAAATCACGTCAGGGCTATTTTTCTCCCAACAATGCTATCACGGTGCCCTCGGTGCGCCGTGATAGCATTGCAAATTTCTACTGTCATTTCTGTTAAGGGTGACGAATGTTTACTCCGGTGTGCTTATATATGCTTATATACAAATAAGAAAGAAGGCTGTGTTTATATATGCTTATATACACATAATAAGAAAGGAGGCTGAATATTTTTGGCTTGCCCCTAGTGCAGAAATTCCTAGTTACGCCTCTGCCCATGCCATCCTTATAACCATAAATTAATTATCAGTTTCCTGCATATTTGACTACAACACAATGACAGGTAACATCTTACCGCAGCTGATGAAACAATAAATATTTTTCCGTCACACGTGGAGACATTCTTCTACGTCACTGCTGTTACATTGAAAGTGAAAATTTTCGGAAAGTTATGAAACGTTTTCATCACTCTAAAATATCGTTAACTGTGTGACACACGCAGCGCAAATGATTATGCTTCTCGTGGGGTGATTTTTTCAGATTTTGTTCCCTTCTGGAGGAATGAGAAGGTTACGAATTACAAACTTTTCTCGAAGCAGCAGGACTTATTTGGATGACTTCACTCCTCTGATAGAGATTACACACAATCAATCAAATCACTAAACGTAAACAGAAAGCACTTTGCTGGTTTTGGGTTACTTGCGTCGTGCTGTAAATCAGAAAACCTGCTGCACACCTACCAGGACCGAACAGATGAAGTGGAACAAAATAATGTTAATTATGGCCCGTTCATACGTAATATTCTAGCCCGTCCATGCATAATATTCTGGCCCGTCCATATATTAACTAAAAACGTGATTCATCGGAAAAGACGACCTTTTCCAGTCGTCAAGGGTCCAGGTTTGGGGCAACCGTACGCTAGCGGACGAACCCACCGCTTGAAAGATATACAGGTAGAGGGGCAGTAATTCGATGTCAGTATGAATGAACGTCGTGAGATAATAGAGTTTGAAAGAGGGATCACAGTTGGTACTCGACACACGGGTCACTCAATCGCGGAGGTGGTACAAGAATTTCAATATTTCCGCTCGACAGTATCAACGGTGCATCGGGAATACTCCATTTCTCAATTAACATCGCATCGTGGATAGCGCTGTGTACAGAGAAAGGTGGTGGATGAACGTGGCCGTCCACATCTGTCTTGCATAATTGCAACCAACTGGAGAATGACAATGGCACAAATCACTGCCAACTTCAAATAGGGAGCTGCCTGAAACGCCTTCATTAAGACCATCAGGCGATTATTAGCTGCAATAGGTTATGAGAATCACCAACCCATCAGAATCCTATTGCTAACGCCACATCACAGGACTGTACCTCACCTGGGCGAGAGAACATCGGCACTGGTACGTAGATGATCGGAGAAGGTCTTCTGTTCCAGTGAATCCAGTTTCCAGTTATTTCACACAGACGGGAGAGTGCGGATCTGATGTAAACCACACAAAGCGATGGACCCAGCATGTCAACAAGAAACTGTTCAGGCAGGTGGAGGTTTCATTAAAGTCTTCGGCGTGTTTAGCTGGTGCGCGTTGGGACCCCTGGTACGTCTGGATTCATCTCTGAACAGTCGATGCTACGTGTCCATTCTTGGCACACGTTGGGACCCCTGGTACGTCTGGATGCATCTCTGAACGGTCCATGCTACGTGTCTATTGTTAGCACACGTTGGGGCCTCTGTTCTGGAAGCATCTCTGAATGGTCCATGCTACATGTCAATTTTTGGCACACGTTGGGATCCCTGGTACGTCTGGATCCATCTCTGAACAGTCCATGCGACGTGTCCATTATTGGTGCACGTTGAGACCCCTGGTGCGTCTCGATGCATTTATGAACAGTACATGCTACGTGTCTATTCTTGGTACACGTTGGGACTCCTGGAACACCTGGAAGCATCTCTAAACGGTCCATTTTACGTGTCCATTCATGGTACACGTTGGGTCCCCTAGTACGTCTGGATGCATCTCTGAGCATTCCATGCTACGTGTCCATTCTTGGTGCACGTTGAGACCCCTGGTGCGTCTGGATGCATTTCTGAACAGTACATGTTACATGTCTAGTATTGGTACACGTTGGGACTCCTGGCACACCTGGAAGCATCACTAAACGGTCCATTTTACGTGTCCATTTATGGTACACGTTGGATCCCCTGGTATGTCTGGATGCATCTCTGAATGGTCCATCCTACGTGTCCATTCTTGGCACACGTTAGGACCCTTGGTACGTCCGGATGCATCTCTGAACAGTCCATGCTACGTGTCTATTCTTGGTGCACGTTGAGACACCTGGTGCGTCTGGATGCATCTCTGAACAGTCCATGCTACGTGTCTATTCTTGGTGCACGTTGAGACCCCTGGTACGTCTGGGTGCATCTCTGAACAGTCCATGCTGCGTGTCCATTTTGGTGCACGTTGAGACACCTGGTGCGTCTGGATGCATCTCTGAACAGTCCATGCTACGTGTCTATTCTTGGTGCACGTTGAGACCCCTGGTACGTCTGGATGCATTTCTGAACAGTACATGCTACGTGTCTATTCTTGGCACACGTTAGGACCCCTGGTACGTCTGGGTGCATGTCTGAACAGTCCATGCTACGTGTCCATTCTTGGTGCACGTTGAGACACCTGGTGCGTCTGGATGCATTTCTGAACAGTACATGCTACGTGTCTATTCTTGGTACACGTTGGGACTCCTGGCACACCTGGAAGCATCTCTAAACGGTACATTTTACGTGTCCATTCATGGTACACGCTGGGACCCCTGGTATGTGTGGATGCATCTCTGAACGGCCCATGCTAAATGTCCATTCTTGGTACACGTTGGGACCCCTGGTACGTCTGGATGCATCTCTGAATGGTCCATCCTACGTGTCTATTCTTGGCACACGTTAAGACCCTTGGTACGTCTGGATGCATCTCTGAACAGTCCATGCTACGTGTCTATTCTTGGTGCAAGTTGAGACCCCTGGTACGTCTGTATGCATTTCTGAACAGTACATGCTACGTGTCTATTCTTGGCACACGTTAGGACCCCTGGTACGTCTGGGTGCATTTCTGAACAGTCCATGCTACGTGTCCATTCTTGGTGCACGTCGAGACACCTGGTGCGTCTGGATGCATTTCTGAACAGTACATGCTACGTGTCTATTCTTGGTACACGTTGGGACTCCTGGCACACCTGGAAGCATCTCTAAACGGTACATTTTACGTGTCCATTCATGGTACACGCTGGGACCCCTGGTATGTGTGGATGCATCTCTGAACGGCCCATGCTAAATGTCCATTCTTGGTACACGTTGGGAGCCCCTGGTACGTCTGGATGCATCTCTGAATTGTCCATCCTACGTGTCCATTCTTGGCACACGTTAGGACCCTTGGTACGTCTGGATGCATCTCTGAACAGTCCACGCTACGTGTCTATTCTTGGTGCACGTTGAGACCCCTGGTACATCTGGATGCATTTCTGAACAGTACATGCTACGTGTCTATTCTTGGCACACGTTAGGACCCCTGGTACGTCTGGGTGCATCTCTGAACAGTCCATGCTACGTGTCCATTCTTGGTGCACGTTGAGACACCTGGTGCGTCTGGATGCATCTCTGAACAGTCCATGCTACGTGTCTATTCTTGGTGCACGTTGAGACCCCTGGTACGTCTGGATGCATTTCTGAACAGTACATGCTACGTGTCTATTCTTGGCACACGTTAGGACCCCTGGTACGTCTGGGTGCATCTCTGAAAAGTCCATGCTACGTGTCCATTCTTGGTGCACGTTGAGACACCTGGTGCGTCTGGATGCATTTCTGAACAGTACATGCTACGTGTCTATTCTTGGTACACGTTGGGACTCCTGGCACACCTGGAAGCATCACTAAACGGTACATTTTACGTGTCCATTCATGGTACACGCTGGGACCCCTGGTATGTGTGGATGCATCTCTGAACGGCCCATGCTAAATGTCCATTCTTGGTACACGTTGGGAGCCCCTGGTACGTCTGGATGCATCTCTGAATTGTCCATCCTACGTGTCCATTCTTGGCACACGTTAGGACCCTTGGTACGTCTGGATGCATCTCTGAACAGTCCATGCTACGTGTCTATTCTTGGTGCACGTTGAGACCCCTGGTACGTCTGGATGCATTTCTGAACAGTACATGCTACGTGTCTATTCTTGGCACACGTTAGGACCCCTGGTGCGTCTGGGTGCATCTCTGAACAGTCCATGCTACATGTCCATTCTTGGTGCACGTTGAGACACCTGGTGCGTCTGGATGCATTTCTGAACAGTACATGCTACGTGTCTATTCTTGGTACACGTTGGGACTCCTGGCACACCTGGAAGCATCTCTAAACGGTACATTTTACGTGTCCATTCATGGTACACGCTGGGACCCCTGGTATGTGTGGATGCATCTCTGAACGGCCCATGCTAAATGTCCATTTTTGGCACAAGTTAGGACCCTTGGTACGTCTGGATGCATCTCTGAACAGTCCATGCTACGTGTCTATTCTTGGTGCACGTTGAGACCCCTGGTACGTCTGGATGCATTTCTGAACAGTACGTGCTACGTGTCTATTCTTGGTACACGTTGTGACTCCTGGCACACCTGGAAGCATCTCTAAACGGTACATTTTACGTGTCCATTCATGGTACATGCTGGGACCCCTGGTATGTGTGGATGCATCTCTGAACGGCCCATGCTAAATGTCCATTCTTGGTACACGTTGGGACCCCCTGGTACGTCTGGATGCATCTCTGAATGGTCCATCTTACGTGTCCATTCTTGGCACACGTTAGGACCCTTGGTACGTCTGGATGCATCTCTGAACAGTCCATCCTACGTGTCTATTCTTGGCACACGTTAGGACCCTTGGTACGTCTGGATGCATCTCTGAACAGTCCATGCTACGTGTCTATTCTTGGTGCACGTTGAGACCCCTGGTGCGTCTGGATGCCTTTCTGAACGGTACATGCTATGTGTCCTTTTTTGCAGACCATCTGCATCTGTTCATGGTAAAGCAATACACAAGGCAGTAGAGTTTTCCAGGAGAACAGTGCTACTTCTCTCAGAGCGGTGGTGAGTAGAACATGGTTAGAAGAACATTCCGCAAAACTTTCTAGTTTGGAATTGCTTCCCCGTTCACCGGACATGAACCCTGTGGAAGATATTTGATGTGTTGTGGAAATGTCCATTCTAGCTTTAAATCCTGCACTCAGGAATGCGACCTAATTATGGATAGTGGTGCAGCAAGCATGGCTGGAGATACCTGTGGAAAGTTTTCGTCACCTAGTGGATTCAACGCCTCGCCATGTGACTGCCCTTGTATGGGAGAAAGGTGGGCCTATCCGTTATTGGTAGGTATCCCATAATTTCTGTCCACTCAGTGTACAAACGTCTTCGGGTTGCTCTAAACGTGAGGAAAAGAGTGAATTAGAAGACAGCAGATGTAGTTCCAACACTTGTCTGTTTCGTTTTATTATTAATATGACATGTACCTCTTGAGTGACTTTTGGATCGCCACGTACATCGCAATTATGAGCGATATGAAATAATTTATCGATAATAACTGTAATCAAGAAGCTTGTTTGCTGCGCAATCGACGAATATATTGCTTGTGCATAGTCAGTCGCTATTGCACCACTTTATTTTCTTTCTTTACTTTTTCTTCTTATATCCTTTGGGGATTTGCGTACGGTTTGACACATATCGGCGTTTTGTTGCATAAATTTTGGAATCCTGCTGACGAAATCTGGAATCTTGCTGATGGTAAAGTTTGAGATTGAAAATGGCTCTTTTTTTTTTGAGCTTTGTTAGCTCAGTTCGTGCTTACTTTGCTTTCTCTATGCTGTTTTTAAAGATCTGAAAACCAGTGAAAAATGAAAATTAGCTTCGCAGTCGATAGCACTTTGGTGATTTATCACCACATTATTTTTTGGAGAACACCTTCGGCTGTAAAGGCCAGAGAGTCTTAGTGTGTCGATTATCCGGTTACTATGCGATTACCTCATTTGTGTTGCGCTGCTGACAAAGGAAACATTTCTCAAAAACTTCTCCGACCGGAAATTCTTAATTTCCGGTTATAAAGCAAGCTGCTGCTCGGAATACAGAAAACACGGAAACATCATCAGTTGGACACTCGCTGGAGTTTCCAATTATTTATAGGGGAAGTAAGTTCTATGAGATGATTCAAGCGGACGTTGGAATGCTTTATTTCTCCGTGACAAAAGGCTTTATTGATAGAATGGGAAAAGAGGGGGGAATACTCATTATTAAGTGTGATCAAACGACGTCGGCTCGATAATTAGACAACGCCGGCTAGCCTTCAACTCTCATCTAAGCATTTTACTGAAACTTGTCGACAGAGTTATTGTATAACACGAGAGCCATTTCTTATTTCGAAGTGTTACCGAGATCTTAACGGCAGTTATTTTATTAGAAATAAAGAAACATTTTTTTTTTGGTGCTAAAAACAACTATGGTAGAACTTTTGCTGGTAGTAAACCTCAAAATTTCGATGGGATAGGTATTATGACCTACCTGTGAGCAAAGTATTTTATGCTGGCAAAGTTGTTCAAGCAAAATAAACGCAGGTGAACGCAGTCGTAATAATTTATGATAATATAAATTTGTAGGAAGCTTGGCTGAACGGCACAAACTGTGGCTTGTTGAACATTGATGTGACTTTTCTTTTTGAAGTTTAATGACCCCCGTGAGCAACTAAATGGGCTATAAGCAAGCGCCTAATCCTAATTTGGGACTAGGACCTGATTCACACATAAGCCCGGGCCTAGGGCCCCGCATTTTATGGGGCCCCAGAATAGCAATGCAAAAAAAAAATGCTTTTTTTAATTAATTAATTATTATGCATGGGAAAAAAACATTAGTGAGAAAAAATCTTATTTTTAATACTGTATAGAGAGGTTTTGCATTGCAAAGATATTTTGTAGAAAAATATATTTCAACTTGACACTTTGTAGCTTTAAATATTTCATATTGTAAAGTATCAGATTTTAAAATTGTTTGAGTCTGAATTAAGCGAATTAATGAGCTGAATAATGTGGGTTTTATGAGTGTGAGAATTATCCACTTATGCATCTTTGCTCAAATTTAAGTATCATTCCTCTGTCAATAGAATTATTCTACTATAATATTGAACACATCGCAGATGATTAATCAGCTACATGGAAGTTTACCTTGCTCCCAAAAAATCAGTCTGTACCAAGTCTAAATAATGTTCAACAGTTGAAAATAAAGTTAACAAGTTAGTAAAATCATGCAATGCATTGATTATAATACGCTTTCCAACATTACAGAAATCATTACTCAAGTTATGAGAATAATGGCTGTGGAATAAATCTCGGTCCTGTGCCTTGACCTTTGATCCCATTTCGATGATATTCAACAGAACCGGCTTGTTATACCTCCGAAATAACATGATAAAGTTTTGTCGCAATCGAAGCATTTTTACGTAAGTTATGATGCATAAGGGCTATGGAATAGATCCCGCTCCTGTGTCCTAACCTTTAACCCCATTTCGCCCATTTTTAATAAGGTTTGTCTCCAGGTGGTCCCCTACCACATACTAAAATTTCATTGAAATCGAACTTTTTTTTAGGTTAGTTATGGCGCATAACAGCAGTGGAACGGATCCCTCTCCTATGTATTGACCTTTGACCCCATTTCCTACACTTTAAATAGGGTTCCTTCCCAAGTGATCCCCTACCAGATACTAAAATTTCATCGAAATCCAACGGTTGTTACGCGAGTTATCGTGCTGACGGACATACGCACACAACGCGTGACGTAATGAGGCAGATGGGAATCGAGACCATCTGCCCGCCGCAAAAGTGTAACGTCATAAATCTTTAATAGGATCCACACACAACGCGGGACGTAATGACACAGATGACGTGACCGCGCGCCAACATTCTCAAACGCGAGTTGTGACGTCATAAGATTTCTAAGCATTGCTAACATTAATGGAACAACGCCATCACTAAAAACGTTATAATTCGGGGTGGTTATTTAACCCACTAAACGAATTCTTCTAAAGTCGAGATCAAGCTAAATCGATTTCTAGTACCAGAAAACGGTAGGTTAACGACTTTCATCAAAATTCTTAAAGCCGTTTTCAAAATAAAGTGTACATACATACATACATACATACAAGAATTGCTACTTTAAGGTGGACGTCAAGTAACTTTGCTTCCTATACTTCCAACGGAAAAACTTTTGTACACATTTTCTTCACAATTAAAGCGTTCCCAAGGATGAAAATTTGAACATCGATTAAAATATCATCATTTTATAACTTGCAATACTTAATATTTTCTAAAACATAACCATAATTATGCAATTCAACATTTGTTTGCCTACAGACGCCCTGAAAATACAGGTCGCGCCATTTTTTTCTGGACAATTAATGCGTTCACAAGGATGAAAATTTGAACATCGATTAAAATAGCTTCATTTCATAACTTGAAATACTTAATATTTTCTAAACCATAACCATAATTATGCAATCCAACATTTTTTGTCCACTGACGTCATCAAAGTTAAGGTCGCGCCATCTTTTCTCTGGTTTCAACACCACCAAAGGAAAAGTTATTGATTTTTAATATAATTATGGTTATGTTTTAGAAAATATTAAGTTTTCCAAGTTATAATATGAAGTTATTTTAATCGATGTTCAAATTTTCATCCTTGGGAACACATTAATTGTGAAGGAAATGTGTACAAAAGTTTTTCCGTTGGAAGTATTGGAAGCAAAATTACTTGATGTCCATCTTAATAATGTGGAATAAGAGCGATGGAATGGATCGCAATCCGATGTCCTGACCCTTGACCACATTTCGTCCATTTTCAATAGGGTTCGTCCCCAGGTGGTCCCCTACTACATACTGAAATTTCATCGAAATCGAACCATTTTTAAACACGTTATGACGCATAAGGGCAATGGAATGCATCCCGATCTTATGTTCTGCCCTTTGACCCCACTTTGCCCATTTTTAATAATGTTCGTCCCCAGGCGGTCTCATAGTAAACTTTCATTGAAATCGAACCATTTTTACGCAAGTTATGACGCATAAGGGCAATGGAAAGATTCCGCTCCTACGTCGTGACCTTTGACCCCATTTGTCCTATTTTCAATAGGGTTCGTCCCCGGGTGGTCCCCTACCACATACTAAAATTTCATCGAAATCGACCCATTTTTACGCCAGTTATCGTGCGGACAGACGGGCGGACGGACAAAGCTGGAGCATATACGCTTCTTCAACCTACGGTTGGAAAACGTAAAAAAAGGATGAATAACTTAACATTTGTGGATATTTGAATTATGACATAAATACGAAAATAGCTGTATTAAATAGTGTTCTACTTCATCATCATCATCATCATTGTCAACCATTATCAATCCACTGCTGGACGAAGGTCTCCCCAAGTTTCCTCCACAACGGTCTGTCTTGTGCCAGTCTCCTCCATGTCACCATAGCATACTTTCGAATTTCATCCACCCATCTCCCATGTGGTCTTCTTCTGGGTCTTTTCCTGTCCCTTGGAATCCAATCTAAAATTTCGGCTGTCCATCGATGATCTGTCCTTCTGGCAGTATGTCCAGCCCATTGCCATTTCAGGGATTTAACTCTGATCATGATGTCTTCCACTCTTGTCATTTTTCGGATCCACGAGTTCCTCTTCTTATCTCTCCTGGTTACACCAAGTATGCACCTCTCCATGCTACTTTGAGTTGTCTGCAGCCTTTGTATGTCTCTTTTAGTTAAGGTCCACGTCTCTGCACCATACGTAAGCACTGGAAGGATGCATTGATCAAACACTTTTCTTTTAAGACATAATGGCATATTGCTCTTGAAAATTATGCTGTTTCTTCCAAAAGCTCTCCAGGCAAGTTTTGTACGCCGATTAATTTCTTCATCAATGTGACCCTCACTTGATATCTGCTGTCCAAGATAAACGTACGTGTCTTACCTGTCTATATTTTTAAGTGTGAATTTCCGTGCTAATAAGATTTAATAAGAGTAGATATTATTTCCTATTTTTCGGTGTACAGTGCTCCATTTATTAAATCAACATTTAGATTAATTGATAATATTTAGTAGCAACAAATGTGGGTATGTGAGGGGGCTCATCTTGTGCTGTTCCTAGGGCCCGATTTTGTGTAAACAGGACCCAGTTTGGTACCACTGATTCTAGGAAAGGGAGGGCGCAGTGTCGTAAGACAAGCACACCATCTATGCCTCAGCCGGGATTCGAACCCGAACCCATCCCGAACTAACGACTGTAAACCAACGTTTCGTACCAGCTAACCAACGAGGTGACAAAAAAAATGGCAATAATAATAACAATATGTGGCACTGATTAAATTACAAGAAAGATAACACCAAATTTTTGGTTGGAATGTGTACGACCCTTACAAATCCTTCCCGACACGAATGAATTACCTCAAAGTTAGTCATAGTCAATGGAACTCGTTACACAAAATAGGGGAGGGGGAATCACTCGCATTTTTACAATCGATAAATCATTTAAAAGCAGAAATAGTTACTTTCCCCTACTAGCGATTGAAAAGTCTGTTGCGAAAATTAACAAACCGTGCTCTTAGCTGAAAAGCAAAGCGATTTTTATTTTAAATAGCTGAAAGAACAGATATAGAGGAAAACATGGTCTAACTTCATATACAATTGGGAAACGAATTTTCCCCGAAGAAATAATTCTTCATAAATACACTGAAGAGCAATTGAATTAGAGACAGCTGGCGTTATGCAAATACGGCGCTGTGGGCGCCCCTGTAAACAGAAACAACATGAGGTATGCAGCGATCCGACAATATAAGGAGTGATGCGACGGGAATCAGTAAAAGTCGGACGCAATGCATTTGATCATGGGCAAATTGTCCGGGCCCGAACGAATGGGTCACTCCATCTCGGAAGTCGTGCAGGCACTGGGATTTTCACGAGCCACTGTGTCACTGGTGCACTGTGACTACATCGAATCCGGTAAAACCATCCCTGCAAGGGCCAAATGCCGTGGACAACAGTGTGTGGATGAGTAGAGTCATCGTCGGCTAGGGCCACTGGACCCTAGACATGTGGGAAAATGTTGCCTGGACTGATGAGTCGAGATTCACGTTGGTACATGCGTGTGGCAGAATACGAGTACGGTGCAAACCACATGAAGCGATGGATCCTTCTTGCCAGAAGGGTACTCTTCAAGCTGGTGGGGGTGGCATTCTCGTCTGGGGACTGTTTACGTGGACTGAAATGGGACCCCTGCTACGTGTGTTATCGTCCCTCACAGGTCTACGTCATCGTGATAACCTGGACGACCATTTGCTCCCGTTTGTGCGTCTTCAACATCCCACTGGGGATCTCATCCTGCAACTAGACAATGCACCGTGCCATCGCTCCCGAATTGTATCCGAATGGTTGGATGAACACTCTACCGACGTGACCTCGCTTCCTTGGCCAGCTAGGTCACCTGACCTCGAGCACATCTGGGATGCCATCGAGAGAGATGTTCGAGGCTCTGACCCCCCTCCATCAAATCTTCGTGGACTGTGTGAGCTTGTTCAAGGGTCGTGGATCCGTATGGCTTCCCAACGCTTCCGGTGTCTTGTCGAGTCCATCCCGAGATGAATCGCCGCCGTCATCAGGGCGAAAGGTGGTGCTACACGTTACTAGACAGGTATCTCTAATTCAATTGCTCTTCAGTGTACATGGTAGGCATTGTAATGTTATTATTGGCATATCTCCTCTGTATTCCATGTAGCCACTTCCTTCAGAAAATTTGAAAATTTTGATCGTCCAAAACCGGGAATGGAGCCCGCACTTCGCGATTTCTGGGCAAGCATGCTAGTCATTACACTAAATAGGACAAGGAAATTCTATGCAACTGAACGTAGATATCTGAGAGCCTTCAGATTTGCGCTAGTTGAAACTATTCAAGTTTTCTAAGTGAAGTGGTTACATGGAATACCGTGAAAAGATGCCAATAATAGCATTACAACGATCTAACTTTACTCCCCCTAGCAAAAGAATTTTCAATAATGGAAAAGTAGAAAATACGTGAAAAGTTTTCTTCATAGCAAAAGCTATATGAAGGGGTAGGGAAAATTTAAATACATCTCTTGGAAGCAGAGATAAGGAGAAAAATGTTTCAACATTTCTGCACCTAGCGAGTAAATTATGTACTATTTAAAAAGGTAACATTACCCATTTTTACTGTAATGAACAGCTTACAGTAAAAAAAGGAATTTTTAAAAAAGATATATTTTTGGAGCGCAGATAGTTTTCAAGTTAAAAAAGAAAATTAATCCTCTTTATCTTCAGTAAAATGCTCTTAAAGAACTTCTTAAGAAAGAGAGCGAAAAAACCAGGGGGATGGAGATGAATAGGGAGAGTATTATGAGAGAAGCGGAATTTAGTTCTCGATGACAGGAGAAAGAGTCAGGTCGTCGAATCTTTATACAAATTTACACCACAAAAATAAACGGATTTGCAACGCTATAAGCATTCCTTGCGCATGTAAGAGAAAGACGAATGATTCTTGTCTTCTCGATGTTTCTAGACAAGAGTTGTCTATTTCATGAATTGAAGAACCGATTTTATTTCTGTTAAGGGAGATGTTGATTCTGTACGCTAGGTTCCGTTAATACACACTAACACAACCTAGCGCCAGAACTGTAAATTACAAAAGTTTACGAGCAAAGGAAAAGTGTACCACAAATTAAAAAAGTTAGTAAAATCATGAATGCAATGATTATGATACGCTTTCCAACATACCAGAAATCATTACTCAAGTTATGAGGATAATGGCTGTGGAAAAAATCTCGCTCCTGTATCCTGACCTTTGACCTCATTTCGATTATATTAAACAGAATTGGTTCAGTATACCTCCGGAACAACATACTAAAGTTTTGTCGCAATAGAAGCTTTTTAGTCAAGTTATGAGGATAATGGCTGTGGAATAAATCGAGCTCCTGTGCCCTGACCTTTGACCAAATTTTAATGATATTCAACAGAACCGGTTCAGTATACCACCGAAATAACGTGATAACGTTTTGTCGCAATCGAAGCACTTTTACGTAAGTTATGACTCATAAAGGCGATGGAATGGATCCCGCTCCTATGTCCTGACCTTTGACTCCATTTCGTCCATTTTCAATAGGGTTCGTCTCCAGGTTGTCCCCTATCACATACTAAAATTTCATCGAAATCGAACCATTTTCACGCGAGTTAGCATGCGGACAGACAGACGGAAAAAGTTGGAGCATATTCTCTTCTTCAACCTACGGTTGGAAAGCGTAAATAATATACGGCGTTCAAAGAATTTTTTAAATCGGACTTTTACAGTAAAAACAGAGATATAAACAAAAACCGGTAAGACATTTGCGACCCTAACGAGAAATTGTGCATTATTTTTGGCAATAAAATGTAAAAAAAAAAAAAATGTTTTGGCAGTTAGTATTATCTGAAAAAAAGAAAATTTCTTCAGTTGGATTTTTAGACGCTCTGATGTTGCTGTTAATATGCTGCAAACGAAAACGTAAAATTATGCACTCTTAGTGGCACACATGTGCATTAACAAAAATTTCGAATCATACGCAAAATATTTCGCACCCGAAACCCTCTCCGACAAAGAATTTTTTTTTTTTAAATTGGATTATTAAAAGCAGAGATTGTAGCATTCTTTACTATTCGAAACGTTGAGAACACTGCTTAAGATTTCTCTCGAAGTAAAACAAAGTTATACAAATAAGTTTCAGAAAGACTTACTTGCTGTTTACTTGTTCTTTATTCCATCAAGTAAGCACTTTGCCCCAACATACGTGAGAAACTAATCACAATAGTAGTAATGCTTCAAAATTAATTAAGAAACTTTAGTAATATACACTGCGTGGCCACTTTATTATGACCACCTGACAGTTTTAAGCAAATGAGCTATGGCTTCACGCTGTTGCCGCCAGAGGGCGAGGCTAGTATAAAAAGGAAAAGCTTAGTGCTTGTGACAGTAGTAGAAATGATTTTTGGGTGACGAGATGGGTAAAAAATGCGATTTGACGGACTTTCAACGTGGGATGATTGTAGGAGCTCGAAGCCATGGAGCGAGTATCACCGAAACCGCCGCATTCGTGAAATGTTCCAGAGCAGCTGTTGTTAAAGTGTTTAAAGATTGAACTGCCAGCCAAAAAAAACTGGGTCTCTACGTGCAACGTGTGGTCGTCATCGACTAGTGACTGCTCGGGCGGAACGGAGAGTGTCCAGACTGGTAACAGACAACAGAAGGGCAACAGTTCAGCAAATTACAGACCAACCTAATCAAGGAACCCCTCAAATGATCTCTGCACGCACGGTTTGCCGTACACTGCATCGGATGGGATATGGCAGCCGAACGCCTGTTCGAACACCTTTGCTGTCTGCAGTTAACAAGAGAAAACGTTTCCAATTCGCACAGGAGCACAAGGATTGGACAGTCGATAATTGGAAACAAATAATGTGGTCCAATGAAGCACGTTTTCAGTTGCACCATGCCGATGGCCGAGTGAGAATTTGGCAGAAACAACACGAAAGCATTGACCCCAAATGCATTGCTACAACCCTTCAAGCTGGTGGAGGCAACTTTATCGTTTGGGGAATGTTTTTGTGGCATGCTTTGGGCCCTTTAATTCGTGTTGATCAACATCTGACTGGCACATCATATCTAAACATCGTTGCGGACCAAGTGCATCCTGTCATGTGGATGGTTTATCCCAATGGCGATGGCTACTTTCAACAAGATAATGTGTCCTGCTGCCATAGTGCTCGTATTGTACAGGATTGGTTTCAGGAACATGCCGGTGAGTTTACTTTGCTTAGGTGGCCCCCACACCCCCAATCCCCATTGAGAATTTGTGGGATGAAGTTGAACGAGCCATCAGACAGCTGGATCCACAACCCTGCAATCTCACACTCCTGGAAAGTGCTATTCATCAAGCATGGTCTCAGATTCCACAAACTACCTATCAACATCTCGTGGAGTCCATGCCACGAATAATCGACGCAGTATTAAAGGCAAACGGTGGCCAAACGAAGTACTGAGGGGGTGGTCATAAAGTGGCCACTCAGTGTATAACACCACTCTAACACGCAACCTTCAAATAGACACAACTTCAAGTAAACGCAGCTTCCACTATTTTAAAATCACCACACCACAGTTTTGGTTGCTGCTTCAACATTATATATCTTTAGTTCTTATCTGTCACATGCATAGGTCCCACTCTCAAACCTCAGAATTGTTACCAACCTCATTCCTCGAGAAAGAAGATATAACGTTAAGGTTGAAAACACTAAAAGAGAATGAACTCAAATTTACATAAAGAAAACAACTGAAAATGAAAGTTAATTTAGAGTATACGTCACAAGATATCGACAAAAATAAAATATACATCTACGCCCTAGCGGAAAAGTTATACACTACTTTAGCACAAGGTATTCCCAAAATGTTTGGCGTCGTGAGCGGTATCTGACTTCGAAAGAATTTTTTGAATCGAGCTTCCAGAAGCGCAGATATTGGTGCAAGTGTTTCAGAAACGAAAATTACGCCTCTTAGTGGCCAAAGCATTTTTTTGCAAAAATTCGAAATTATATGCAGAACATTTCCCACTAGAAGTTCTGTCCGATGCAAAAAGAATTTTTCAAATAGGACTTTTAGAAGCATAAATATCTGGGAAATCGCAATTTAACTTTACCCTCTTGAAAAAAATGTTCCCAAAACAGTCTTCGTTCTAAATGGTATCGAATGGAAGAAAGAATGTTTTAAATCGGATGTTCAGAAGTAGTTATATTGAAAAAAGTATTTTGAAGTCGATAGCATCTGCATTTACGCCCTCTGGTGGTGGCAAAATTATGCATCGTAGAAAAAAACTGGAAAGCAAGGATCAACGTTCTCACATTTCATGCTTCCCAATGCAAAAGGAATTTTTAACCGAACTAATACACTGGTGTGCAAAAATTAAGGACGAAGAGGAGAAATTAGCATAACAGCGGAACGAGCAGGCAGAACGAACCGAAAGACCACTCAGGAGATAGACTAGGGTGCGGTACGGTAGGGCATGCGCATATATCTAGCACGACGTAGGGGGGGGGTAGCGTCGGAAGGGTATAAAGCACACAGGCGGTGTATATCAGCAATTCGGTAAAAGCTATTGCACGGTGTACATCGGTTTGAACGACGTCGAATTGCTGCCACCGTGTGATATGACCAACAGGCAATCCAGTAGACGACATCTGGATGACTTCACCCGAGGTCGCGTCATTGGGAAGTTGGAAAAAGGTCGAAGTGTGACTAGTGTGGCCGAGGAGTTCAGGATCGCTCACAGCATCGTTTCACGAGCTTGGAAAGCATTTCAAACAACTGGAACAGCTGTCCGAGACTTTAGCAGTGGTCGTCTACGAGCAACCACGGCGGCGGACGACCGGTATATTGTCCTACAGGCAAGAAGAGACAGACGGCAGACAGCGGGAGAAATCTCAATGCACATACAACAGACAACTGAACGTCCGTTATCGCGTTTTACCGTGGTCAGGAGGCTGCACAAAGGTGGTCGATTTGCACGACGACCAGTACGGTGTGTGCCATTAACGCCTGCTCATCGGAGACGGAGGTTTCTGTGGTGCCAGGAACACAAGAACTGGACACATCAGCAATGGGGTCGAGTTATCTTTACGGATGAGAGCCGATTTAGTCTGACGAGCGATTCTGGACGTATACACATCTGGAGAGAGAAGGGAACACGCAATCACACCTCCAACATCATCGAAAGGGACCGGTTTGGAGGTGGCGGAGTTCTCGTTTGGGGCGGTATCATGCTTGGTAGTCGTACTGACCTCCACATCTTCCAAGGAGGTTCAGTCACTGGTGTCCGCTATTGTACCGAGGTTCTCCTGCCTCACGTGCGTCTGTTTAGAGGTGCCGTGGGTCCTGAGTTCCTCTTCATGGACGACAACGCTACACCTCATCGTACAGTGGCTGTCGCAGAGCTGCTGGAGAGTAAAGATATTCAACGCATGGATTGGCCCGCAAGGTCCCCGGACCTAAATCCAAACGAAAACGTGTGGGACCTGCTCGGGAGACGCTTGGCAGTACGTCACCAGCCGCCAGCAACGATTCCGTAGCTGCGATTGGCGCTACAAGAGAAATGGGCCGCGATGCCTCAACAGCTCCTTGACAACCTCGTCCTCAGGATGGACAGACGTTATAAATCCTGCAACGCAGTCAGGGGTGATCATATCCCATACTAAAAACTGGATTTTCTTGGCAGCCTCCTGTCACATGGACGTTTCTGTCTTCTGTCCAGTTGTGCTCGAAGCTACCTTTTCAATAAGGTGCTTTTGTTTCCTTTGGATTCCTTGTTTGGACGGTTTTGCTCACTTGTCCCATATTCTTACATCTTGGGGATCTTATGGTATGATTTGAGTCCATGTGGAGCACTTCTGCACGACGTTACATTCGAAAAACCGTCTCGTCCTTAATTTTTGCACGCCAGTGTAGTTGACGAGATATGGTGTCCACAGACGAACGGACGGAGAAAGTGATAACATAAGCACGACCTTTTTTTCACAAAAGACGTGCTAAAAAAGATTATTTTCTTGCCCTTATTTTTACTTTTTAAAGCGAAGAAAATAATTCATACTTGCTTTCAGAATTCAGGTTGAAGTTATTTAATCAAAATTCCCAAATTCAGTGGAAGATATAGAAAAACATCAAATTGCTCTCAAATTATGCATACAGTACATTCCATCGCATCTTATCCGGTACTGGGTGTGTGAATTTCTTGTACTCGAAGTAAATTATACTTCTCCACTTCATTAAACAAATTTCAGGATGTCTCAATAGTTAATAATGGTGAATGAACCTTTAAATGCTCAAATCATCATCACCCATTATCAATCCATTGCTAGATGAACGTCTTCCAAAGTCTTTTCCACCATTTTCTGTCTCCAGCCAGACAGAAAGTGGTAAAAAAAATATGTTTTCGTATTTCATTCACCCATCTCGCACACAGTCTTCTTCTGGGATTTTTCTGTCCCTTGGTATCCAATCTATCAGGTAACCACAAAAGTATTTGCCGTTTTCGGGGACTGCGACAAAGTATAACACATACGTAGTAGAAAAGCAATTTGTTCATCAAAGTAATTATCATGTGCATCAACAACGTTCTGCAAACGTCTTAACAACTTATACGAGGTCCGATCAAAAAGTTCCGAGACTAAGCCAATATACAACAAAGTACTTACGTTACTGAAATCTGGCTGTGATCTCCCTCAAAGTACACTGAAGAGCAATTGAATTGGAGACAGCTGGCGTTATGCAAATGTGGCGCTGTGCGCGGCCATGTAAATGGTAACGACATGACGTATGCAGCGATCCGACAATAAAAGGAGTGATACGACAGGAATCAGTAAGAGTCGGACGCAGTATGGGTAAAACGAAGGATCTAAGCGCATTTGATCGTGGGCAAATTGTCGGGGCCTGACGAATGGGTCACTCCATCTGGGAAGTCGTGCAGGCACTGGGATTTTCACGAACCATTGTGTCATGGGTGCACCGTGAGTGCATCGAATCCGGTAAAACAATCTCTGCAAGGGCCAACTGCCGTGTACAACAGCGTGAGGATGAGCGGGGTCATCGTCGGCTAGCTCGCATTGTAACAGCGGATAGATGGGCCACAGTGTAAGGAATCACTCGGCAATTTAACGCTGGCGCACAAAAACTTGTATGCAGCCACACCATTAAGAACCATCTCCTCGCTATGGGATATAGAAGCCATCGTCCCACCAGGGTACCGCTGCTGATCGCACATACCGGGGTGCAAAGATTAGCATGGGCTCGGGAACATCGCCACTGGACCCTAGACATGTGGGGAAATGTTGCCTGGACTGAGGAGTCGAGATTCACGTTGGTACATGCGGATGGCAGGATGCGAGTACGGCGCAAACCACATGAAGCGATGGATCCTTCTTGCCAGCAGGGTACTCTTCAAGCTGGTGGGGGTGGAATTCTCGTCTGGGGATTGTTTACGTGGACTGAAATGGGACCCCTGGTACGTGTGACATCGTCCCTCACAGGTCAATGTTACCGGTATATCCTGGACGACCCTTTGCTCCCGTTTTTGCGTCTTCAACATCCCACTGGGGACTTCATCCTGCAACAAGACAATGCACCGTGCCATAGCTCCCGAATTGTATCCGAATGGTTGGATGAACACTCCACCGACGTGACCTCGCTTCCTTGGCCAGCTAGGTCACCTGACCTCAATCCCGTCGAGCACATCTGAGATTCCATCGAGAGAGATGTTCGAGGTTCTGACCCCCCACCCTCCATCAAATCTTCGTGAACTGTGGGAACTTGTTCATGGGTCGTGGATCCGTATGGCTTTCCGACGCTTCCGGTGTCTTGCCGAGTCCATGCCGAGACGAATCGCCGTCGTCATCAGGGCGAAAGGTGGTGCTACACGTTACTAGACAGGTATCTCTAATTCAATTTTTCTTCAGCGTAGTCTCCTTGGGCAGCGATAAACCACTGCCAGTGTTTTTGCCACTGTTGAAACGCTCCATGGAAGTCCTGCTCGTGAATCGTGTCAAGCCCCGTGTGCGATTCGCTCTGGATCTCGTCCATGGTTTCAAAACGGCGACCCATGAGCTTCAGCTTCAGCTTCATCTTCGGGATCAGGAAGAAGTCGCAGGGGGCCAAATCCGGCGAGTAAGGAGGGTGAGGAAGGGTAGTTATGCATTTGCGGTTGCAAAACTGGCGTGTTTCTAACGCTCTGTGAGCTGCTGATTTTGTCGTGACGGAGCAGGAAATACCCCTGCGCCACATTTCAGGTCGTTTGCGGCGAATATCCTCCTACGATGCCGCAGAACATCGCAGTAAAAAAGGGCGGTGATCGACTAGCCTTGGGGGACGAATTCACGGTGCACAACCCTACGAATGTCGAAGAACACGATGAGCATGCTTTTGATTACGCTCCGGACCTGTCGGGCCTTCTTCGGTCGTGGAGATGCAAGGCTCTTCCACTGCGACGACTGTTGTTTGGTCTCCCGGTTGCAACGTAGACCCAAATCTCGTCCCTAGTGACGACACTCTGTCCCTTGACAGAGTGTCTTACTCTGTCAAGATCCTGCTGACGAAGATCTCGACAGAGTACGACACGGAGCGCTTTCTGTTCGAGATTCAAAATCTTTGGCACAAACTTTGCAGCAATGCGGTGCATGTTCAAAACTGACGTCAGAATTTCTCGCATTGTTCCGTATGACACATTGACGGTGGTAGCAATGTCTTGAAAGTTACTCCAAGGATCCTCACGCACCAGTTTTCTAATATTTTCCACATTTTCGGGGGTTTTGTTCGTGGACGGTCGCCCTGACTTCTCGTCGTATTCCAGTGCCGTTCTGCCGCTCTTGAAGCGCGTGTGCCATTCAAAACACCTCGCACGACTCATTGCTTCATTGCCATAAGCCTTCCGTAACATTTCATGTGTCTCCGTTCCCGATTTGCCGAGTTTGACACAGAATTTGATGTTCGCTCGCTGCTCTGGTTTGCAGTCCATACCTAAATCGCAGCTCTGTTCTGCACGTGGTCACCAAATTTCGTGTAGCACAGCTCCCGATGTTCACAGAACGACGCCACTCGGCATAGTGACTCATCAAGGTCACTGTCCGCTACCGCTGCTCGCGCATCGGCGTACTGTCGTCTGTTGGCGCGCTACGTACCTAGTCTCGGAACTTTTTGATCGCACTACGTATTATCCCTACGATGAAATTCCGGATCATGGGAAGAGAAAAAGTTTTGGAGGGTTGCACAGCTCATCAAAGTTGAAGAAGTCGTGTCCACGCAAGTGGTCATCTAGTGAAAGAAATAAGTGATAGTCTGAAGGAGAGATATTTGGTGAGTAAACTGGATGACATAAAAGACCCCATCCAAGTTATTTATTTCTGGTCAATGAAGTGGAGTGGGCACGAGCATTATCTTGAAGGATCAGAATACCCTTTCTGTTGATCAGTGCGCTGCTTCCTTCTTTTTCAGGTCCTCATGTATATATTTCAGTTATTCACAGCACACTGCAGCGGTGATCGTTTGGTCGCGTTGGAAGAGTTCATAATGAGCAACACCACGTGCTGTCCACCATACACAAAGCATAACTTAAAGTGGGTGCAGTGCTGGCTTCTATGTGTGAGGAATTGACTCACTGATGAACAACCAATATCTGGAACTTCGTTTGAGGTGCTGTGCTGGACCCACTTCTAATCGCATGTGATTATCCTAATCCAAAATAATTCCTTGTCATGGCGAGATAGCAATGCAAAACAAGCTGAGACACGTTGCTGTTTATTCACTGCAGAGAATTCGTGGATGACCCCTCTTAGACAATTGTAGGCCTTACCAATAGCACGCATATGTCTTCGGACGGTTTCATCACTAACACCAAAGAACTAGGCTAGTTCCTGTCATGTTTGGCTACTGTCCTGCTCAATAGCAACTTTCAGGGCTTTTCTGTCAAGGCTGACCACTCCGGAGCCTTTTCTTGAGAGGATTCGTCTCCGTCTCTGAACTTTCCAAACCAATTACGAGTTGTGCGTTCCTGTACGGCGTCCGCCCTTAACGCTGAGCAAATGTGATGAGTTGTTTATTCGGTAAACGAACCGAGTTTAAATTCGCATAACAAACACCCACGAATAATATCCAATGATACCGCCATTGCAATTGCACGTCTTTCCACTACCAAACTGCTTACTCATCTGATTCATGCGCGCAGGGCATCTTGGGATTTCAGCTGACGGGATACCGCGGGCGGGACGCCATCACTCCTGCAAATTCAATCATTACAAGGTGTTTCTTTTGATTCCTTAAAAAAACGGCAAATAGTTTTGTGGTTATCTGATAGTGTGTTCCGGTGTCCAGTGGCGCCCATATGATTACTTGGGAGAGGGGGAGGGGGCTAAGAAAAATCCTTACCTCCTTCAAGGCTGTCAAACATTTTAGTAAATCTACAAGATTCTAAAATACAACAAAAGTAATTAATACAATCAATAATTAATATCTTATTATTTTTAAATATGCTTTAACAAAAGGTTTCGTCTATTTTAGTGTTTGGCTCAAGCCTCTTCCCCCCTTTCATGAGCGCCCTTGCCAGTGGTGGTCATTTCTGACAATGTCTCCAGCCCATTGCAACTTGAGGGTCTTCACTTTGATCATGATGTCATCAATTCTTATCATTTCCTTAATCCATGAGTTCTTTTCCTATTTTTCTTGGTTATACCAAGCATGCATCTCTTCAGGCTTCTTTGATTTGTTTACAGCCTCTGAATATCTTTCTTAGTTAACATCGATGTCTCTGATCCACAAGTACTAACTGGAACGAAGCATTGATTAAGGCTGTCTTTCAATGAGTGTAAGAGAAATTCTATCCTATATTTGCAATGTAAATTATTTTGTAAACATTTTCTCGAAGACTATTACTTTGTAGTGTTTGAAATTTTGAGCACAAATAAAAACGACCTATAGCTAATATGTTGCACAATTATTATTCCGAAAAATTGTTAGAACTTTTTTTTAAAATTCAATTTATCTGACTCGAAAGTGTTCCAATTTGGGCGCTAGATGGCGCGATAAGTTAGCTTACCAGTGTTTCTGTCTGGAAGAACCGAAATCTCTCATTTCTGTCTGATTTTTTTTAACTATCTAGGCCAAATAGAAATAATTGAATGGTGCCAAAAATGAGACTGGAATCTTGTCTCCCATAAATCCTCTTAAATCCTACTGTACGTTCAGTTTTTGAAGAGCAAATGTGTACATTAGGAGAGAACCCCTGAATTTGAGCTATAGAAACTCCGCATACCTACAAAGCTTCACCCCAAACAACGTCATTGGTTAAAACGTAACAGCGCGTATTTTGTCTTTTCATTGTGGAGCCAACGAGAGACCGCTTCCATTCTGAATATCGCGAGGTCTGCAGTGATTCGGCGACGCCAACTTCTGGGACAGTCCCTCAAGACGTAAAAGCCACGCCCAAGGAGTGATTTTTTGCGCCATCTATCGCAGAAGATGAACCCTAACACTCATTCAAAGACAGCCTTAAACATGTTCTTATTAATTCACATGCAGATGGAACAGTGTTGTTAACTAATAATAGAAATATGTCGCTCCAGCGTCCTGGTGAACAGAGACTCTGGTTTCTGACTAGTCACCTGAGACGGTTCCAGGTTCCAGCCCGGATGAGGCATGGTTACTGCACTTATCCTGTCACTATGGTTCTCCCTTCCCTAGAACCAATGATCCCCAATTAATAGCGGGCGATTGTTTATAGCCCGTAGTTGCTCATGGTACCTCTTAGACCCCCTCTCCCCTAAATGTCTTGAAGTTGAGTATGTTGAATTACCACGAGGGAGAAAAGTCCATGGAGTTCTGTCGTTGCCCTCGGAAGTCCACTGCTCTCGTGCAGCTGTGTTGGGCCTTCCTCGATCCACTGGTGCCAACACTTTCCAATTGTCGAGTCGTTCCGGCCCAAATGTCTGGAGATACGGTGACTTGACGAGCAGGCCTCTATTAACCCAATCATTCGCTCAAACTCGCTTAGCTGCTCGTATGGTGCACGGATCCGACGTCGAGGCATCCTCACTGTCCATGGAAGTTGATGCAAGCGCAATCCGGTGTTACAATTGTCCCTGCGTGCGAGCTTTGCTCTTGATATACCCTCCTCGATGCGCGGTTCTAATGCACTGTGGTGGACCACTATTTCGTTATTGGCCGTTTTTTAATCATTTGCATATTCATCCCTGAGGTACTTTCATGCGAAGTTTTATCAGAATCGAAAGACTTTCTCTGGGTGCTTCGTTTTTTTTTTTGTTTTTTTTTTCAAAGAGTGTACGTACGAAACTAAAAATTTCTTTCCGTTGTTTATTGGTGTAACACATATATTTACTCAACGCCGAGCTTTCGCGCGTCGACCGAGCAGCGTTTCCAAGGCTATAAACTTCTACTACACACAATGCAGAATAAACAAAATTGGAATTCACTTGGTATTTACCGTTTTGAAAATACTCATTTGATGTGCAGCACGCGTCATCGCATTCAGTTAGCCCCGTGTGTCATGCAGCACGGTTTGCATAATAATAACAACTTAAATATTACACTGCTCATAATACTTGTCTAAAATTGCTCCATACATATGGCAGCTCGTATGATAAAATACATTTTCTTTGCAGTCATCTGCTCTCGTCAAGGTCTCGATAGTCTCCCTCACTGCAGCTTCCCTTTGGGTGGTGTATCCGGATATACATTTTGAATCCTCCCAAACAGAGATAGCTGGGTTTAACAAGATCTCCCTGGCAAGAGCAGTGGCGGGTCTTCCGTCTTTTATGTCCCTACCATGCTCTTTTATTCTGGCCCTTATGGATCGCTTGGTCATTCCTATATAAAACTTTTCGGTTCCATCCTAATGACGTAGAAGAATGGCGCAGATCCCTGCGTAGTCGCCAGTGTCGTATTTTATTCTGCTATTTGTTAAAACTGTGGCAATAGGTTTTGGAGACCTACTGCCAACATCATAACAAATATTTCAAACGAAATTCTTGAAACTGTAGGAAAACCCCACTGTGTACGGAATAGCTCCAAACCTGAGCTTTTCCATGTTTTGCACTGTTCCTTGTGTATTCGTGGTGCGCTTCACTTGCTTTAGTATACTAATCAATCTCCCATAGCTACATCCTGGCGTCATGCTTTGCCTTATAATATTTGAAATCTTCTTTTCTGTTGCCTCAGCTTTAGAGCATATAGTATATCATCATCATCATCATTGTCAACCATTATCAATCCACTGCTGGACGAAGGTCTCCCCAAGTTTCCTCCACAACGGTATGTCTTGTGTCAGTCTCCTCCATGTCACTCCCGCATACTTTCGAATTTCATCCACCCATCTTCCATGTGGTCTTCTTCTGGGTCTTTTCCTGTCCCTTGGAATCCAATCTAAAATTTCGGCTGTCCGTCTATGGTCTGTTCTTCTGGCAGTATGTCCAGCCCATTGCCATTTCAGGGATTTAACTCTGATCATGATGTCTTCCACTCTTGTCATTTTTCGGATCCACGAGTTCCTCTTCTTATCTCTCCTGGTTACACCAAGCATGCACCTCTCCATGCTGCTTTGAGTTGTCTGCAGCCTTTGTATGTCTCTTTTAGCTAAGGTCCACGTCTCTGCAGCATACGTAAGCACTGGAAGGATGCATTGATCAAACACTTTTCTTTTAAGACATAATGGCATATTGCTCTTGAAAATTATGCTGTTTCTTCCAAAAGCTCTCCAGGCAAGTTTTGTACGCCGATTAATTTCTTCACCAATGTGACCCTCACTTGATATCTGCTGTCCAAGATAAACGTACGTGTCTGTTATCTCCAGCTTTTCTCCATCAATCGATAAATCTTCATTTCTTGTAAAAGCATTGTACATCACTTTTGTCTTCTGAAAGTTCATTTTTAATCCCACTTCTTTACTCTTGTCAGCAAGTTCCTGGATCATACTCTGTAGCTCTGATGGGGTAGTTGCAAAAATGACTATGTCATCAGCAAAACGAAGGTGGGTTAGATAATCTCCATTAATCTTTATCCCTTTGTTTTCCCAGTTCAGTGATTGAAAGACATTTTCCAATGTGGCATTAAAGAGCTTCGGAGATATGGTGTCACCTTGTCTCACTCCTTTTCCAATTTTATATATAGTATATACGCTCTTCTAAATCTTGATCTGAAAACTGCGGTTTTGTATGTCACAGGAGAAAGGGAGTTAGGGCGGCCCTAAGTTTGGTATTGATATAGGCTTATAATATACCTTCGCTTCGATACGACCATTACTAGATCTAGAAATGAGCACGTCCAGAATGAGCAGTGAAAATATATTTGTTACACCAATAAATAACGCATAGAAACTTCTATTTCAGTGTATACTTTTATTACATGGTGTACTTTCACTTTGGAACAACATTATTCATGTACCAGCAAAAAGATTAGGGATATCTAAAATAATTTGCAATAAAATAGAAGACTTTATTTTCAGAAAACTTAGTTCGTCATCGCTTATTATCAGCAGTGGTTAAAAAGCATAACAAGAAAAGTTTGTTATGTACATAAAAGATCCAAATTTTGTGACATTTACAGAGAAACTGTTTTCAAGAATTGCCTCCTCCCCCAAAGAAAAGATCAGTTTAATTTTTTCGTGCCCTCCGACGAAAACATGCACTTTTTCGTGCCCTCCCCTCAAAGAAAACATCTGTTTACACTTATCTATTTCCCCCACATTTTTTGGTTACACTACTACGCACATGGATATCAGATAAGGGTTTTCAGGTGTTGGGGGCGTTGATGAGGTTTTTATGTCATCAAGAGCGATAACAGTTATAAAATAAATTCTCGGTATCATGCTTCGCAACATGAATTATGCATTTATAGAATCATTACTTTACCTTACTGTTAACACGACGACATGGAAAAATGTAAATTAAATTATATTTCGAAATGAGGTAATTCAGTTTTCTTCACAAAAAGCGTACAAAGGAATTCAAGTATTAAATACCGTAACTCACACTAAAACATCTATGAAATACATCAAAATAAAAAATATCGTTGAAATGAAGTTACTGCTGCATAATATGCGGCGAAAAACAAAATCTGAAAATTAACTTTTGCTTAAGCATGAGAATAAACGCTGCATGAGATGGTGGATTCTCCCCGGTTGGTAGGAGAAAATAACTAAAAGCTTTGTAATCCGATAAAAATGGAGATATAAGAAAAAAAAACCTATCGAATGGTTGAAAAATGCTGAGAGAGCTAACTCATTTGTCCTTCCCAAATATGTAAAAAACAGGTGCATTAGATATTTCAAAACCTTCCATATTTCTAAAATTTTTGTTAGCGGTTAACTAAAATTTTGCTGTGCCGGGCTGCTTTTCAATTTTTAAGTAAATACTGCGTGTGGTGACATATTTTTGAAAATTTTAAAGCAGTCGACATTTGCATTTAACTAATTTCAAAGAAAATACCTAAAAAAACATTTTCTGTTTATATATTTTTTAAAGAACGTTAATTAATGAAAGAAATAATAATCATTAATAATGAAAAATAAACAATATACGCCCACAAACATTCAGATTATTAAATTAAAAGTTGTATAGAATTTTGCTGACTGAAATTATACTTCGCAGATTTTTTGACAAATTTTAACGCAGACACATCTTCATTTATTCAATACCGAGAAACATAGCACGGGAATCGCCAAAAAGGTCATGAAAGGGCTTTTTGGAGAAAAAATAGGAGTGATTTTATATGATTCAGCATCACTGCATGAAACTACTTCTACTTTTCTGGTTTAGAAGAATCGTTTTATTTCAGGAATCATTTTTCGAAACTGATTGATACATGAGTAATAATTTTCAATTACCCGAAGAAGGACATTTGGCACCTAAATCAAAATTCACGAAACATTTTTGATGTTTTAAAAATTATTTCCAATCACTTGATGTTAAACTGATAGATAGTTACTATAACATCAAAACTAGCACTACAATAACTTCCTAACGGACAAAACATACGAAAGACTAGAAAATGTCACTTCATGTGTGTAACATTAGAACAGAGGTTTAACACACAAAGGGCTTATACCACATTAATGTAATAAGCAAGACTCGACAACAAAGTAACATGGTGAAAACACATGCCACATAACTTGAACGAAAGCTCTTATGGAAACAGTAGCATTATTAGCTGGATCTAAGAACAAGTTGCTTGTGAACAAATTATCAGGAAAAACCAAAATGCTGATGCAAAAAAGAAGAGTGATGAGGACAACTAAAGAAGATGTGACTTCCAAAGTGGAATATATAGAGCTATGCAAGACAGTACGAAAAGGTATCACTGAAGACGTAAGGAAATTCAACTGTGAACTAGTGAGGAAAGCAATTGAAAACAACCAAAGCCTAAAGATAGCAAAAGGACATCTCAGTAAGGGAAGAAAACAGATTATGGCACTGAGAAAAAAGATGGTTCTGTAACAAGGAATAGAGGCGAAATTTTGACAAGAGTGAAAGATTTCTACTCCAAATTATATGAAAGGGATGATGCATGTACTCCAGACATCATGAAAGGTACCAGTACCAGAGTTCTTCCAGTCCTCCCAGCAGAAGTTGCACATGCAATCAAGAACATGAAGCGGGGAAAAGCTCCAGGAGAAGATGGAATTACTGTAGACATCATACAAGAAGCAAGTGGAGAAATCGAAACAGTACTCGCCCAAATTTTCACTCGATGCCTTAATGAAGGGAAAATTCCTGAGAATTGGAACAACGCTACAATGATCTTGCTACATAAAAAAGGTGACATTGAGGATCTCAGGAACTACAGACCTGTCAGCCTCCTATCAGTGGTTTATAAAATCTTCACTAAAGTTCTTTCACACCGCTTGAAGGTAACACTAGGCATGGCTCAACCGAGAGAACAAGCTGGATTCAGGAGTGGCACTATAGATCATATCCACGTACTGAGAACTAAATGAAAGAGCGAGGGAATATGAACTTCCGTTGTGCATGGTTTTTATCGATTATGAAAAGGCCTTTGATTCGGTGAAACCATCAGCAGTTACAATGGCTTTGAAATACTGCTGTATTGAAGATGCATACATTAATATTATTAATAACATCTATGAAAATGCTAGTGCAAAGATTCGGCTGTTTGAGAATACAGCACACATAAAAATTGGAAAGGGAGTGAGACAAGGTGACACCATATCTCCGAAGCTCTTTAATGCCACATTGGAAAATGTCTTTCAATCACTGAACTGGGAAAACAAAGGGATAAAGATTAATGGAGATTATCTAACTCACCTTCGTTTTGCTGATGACGTAGTCATTTTTGCAACTACCCCATCAGAGCTGCAGAGTATGATCCAGGAACTTGCTGACAAGAGTAAAGAAGTGGGATTAAAAATGAACTTTCAGAAGACAAAAGTGATGTTCAATGCTTTTAGAAGAAATGAAAATTTATCAATTGATGGAGAAAAGCTGGAGATAACAGATACGTACGTTTATCTTGGACAGCAGATATCAAGTGAGGGTCACATTGATGAAGAAATTAATCGGCGTATAAAACTTGCCTGGAGAGCTTTTGGAAGAAACAGCATAATTTTCAAGAGCAATATGCCATTATGTCTTAAAAGAAAAGTGTTTGATCAATGTATCCTTCCAGTGCTTACGTATGTGCAGAGACGTGGACCTTAACTAAAAGAGACATACAAAGGCTGCAGACAACTCAAACAAGCATGGAGAGGTGCATGCTTGGTGTAACCAGGAGAGATAAGAAGAGGAACTCGTGGATCAGAAAAATGACAAGAGTGGAAGACATCATGATCAGAGTAAAATCCCTGAAATGGCAATGGGCTGGACATACTGCCAGAAGAACAGACCATCGATGGACAGCCGAAATTTTAGATTGGATTCCAAGGGACAGGAAAAGACCCAGAAGAAGACCACATGGGAGATGGTTGGATGAAATTCGAAAGTATGCGGAAGTAACATGGAGGAGACTGGCACAAGACAGACCGTTGTGGAAGAGGCTTGGAGAGATCTTCGTCCAGCAGTGGATTGATAATGGTTGACAATGATGATGATGCTGATGAATATCTTATCTGATCCGCACACACCAATTTTCAAACTGGGGGGTGTCTTTTTATTTACACTGTAACTTCCTGTCAGTTGTTACCAAAATGATTGCAGAAACTTGAAGGTTCTGATGTGGTTTTCAGAACAGAAATGTAAGTGAAAGTTAGTAAAATTTACATAAAAGCAAAAACTCAAAAAGAAAGATTAGAATAGAGATACGTTTGAAAATAAAATCGGCGAATACTGTAAAAAGTTGTGAAAGGTGCAGTAACTTCCACGGCGCAGTCAAGTAGATGAACGAACATGTCCGTAATCGTCACGGAGCTGGCAGAAAGGGTGTGGCACAGAGAACATATAAAAGGAAAGGTTGTGAAGGTGCTGTAACTTGAACGACACAGTTAAATACATGAGCGAACATGCCCGTAACCGCCACGAAACTGTGAGAAAGGGTGTGGCACAAAGAGCATGTAAAAGGAAAGGTTGTGAAAGGTGCTATAACTTGTACGACGCAGTCAACTACATGAGGGAACATGTCGGTAACCGTAAAGGAGCTGTAATGAAACGCGTGTCGGACCATGTAAAATGAAAGGTTGTGAAAGGTGCTGTAACTTGTACGACGCAGTCAACTACATGAGGGAACATGTCGGTAACCGTAAAGGAGCTGTAATGAAACGCGTGTCGGACCATGTAAAATGAAAGGTTGTGAAAGGTGCAGTAACTTCCACGACGCAATCAAGTGCATGAGTGAACTTATCCATAACCGTTACAGAACTGTGAGGAGGGTGTGGTAGAGAGAGAGCTTACTTAAGTGCAGAACTGTGAGGAGGGTGTGGTAGAGAGAGAGCTTACTCGTGGCAGCTTACTTAAGTGCACGTTGTTAGCGGGCCAAAATGGGGCAAAGAAACAGTATCAAATTCGGCTTCAGATTGGAAAACTCCGCATAGGAAACACGTGCAATGGTGTAAGAAGCAGGTGAAACTGTAAACTTGAAGTATGTTTTCGACTGGTTCAAAGGATTCCTCGAAGGAACCGTCTCCGTTAAAGACGCCCCTTAGAGTGGAGGACCCAGGACCTTCAAAAATCACGAAAGCATTGAAAAAGTGCGTGAGATCCTAAAGAATGTTTACCTAGAAACTAAGTATTAATCATGAAACAATGACTAAAATTTTAAACGAGGATTTAGGGAAGCGCAAGATCTATTCAAGATTTGGCACGCACCTTCTAACCACAGGGATGAACCAACTTTCAACAAAGCGAATTAACCACTTTCAAACCATGTGGTCTTAACTTCAAATCATGTTTTTCTCCTCATGTAGGACAAGCTGTTACATCATTCATCTATGGCATGTTACAGACATCTGTACTACCACGAAATCGCGCTACAACTAACTGCAAAGAAACGTTACATATAGAGTGAGCATTTTCGGCACTCCATTTCAACTGAGTTGCGGAAGGTAAGTCAAAGTCACGAGCTGTAATTACTCTGTTGTCCAAAAGTTATGCATAGTAAAAAAAAAAGGATATTTTAGAACAAACGGAAAGAGGAAGAAGGGTAATGAAGTACAGATGGCGTGAGAATATTCGAATATGATATGGAAATCATGATGCAATACCATTTGGGAACAATAATTGGCATAAAAGGCAAGGCAGCACATTTGTGGAGTTAGAAAGAGCTACAAAAATGCGAAAATTGAGATTTTTTTTACGTCACCGCACCCTGTTAATAGTAGAATTTATATTTTATTAAAGCAGTATGTCCGAAAGACGGCAAGTGGATATGTTTACACGAGGTAAGATTAACGTAATGTTGAAATCCGGCCAGAGTAATGTTGATAGAGCCACAGGCGTGAATCAATCCATTGTATCCAGACTTTAGAGAACGTACCAGGACACCGGAGATACTAATCGTCGACCTGTGGCAGGTCGTCCACGGATTACAACGGCTCAGGATGATAGGTATGTGGCACTAACAGCGAGACGTAACAGGTCAATGTCAATGAGAGCGCTTGCTTTAGAACTATCTGCTACTCTTGGACCAGCTGTTTCAAGGCAAACATTATACAGACGACTCAACTAACAAAGACTATACGCGAGAAGACCTGAAATTTGCATACCACTCACTCCGTCAGCAAGAAATGCCAGGGTACTGTGGTGCAGACAACATCAAGACTGAGACAAAAATCAATGGGCCAATGTCTTCCTTAAGGCTCAATGGACAAGAACTATATGCGAGAAGACCTGCAGTTTGCATCGCACTTACTGCGTCAGCAAAAAATGCCAGGGTACTGTGGTGCAGAGAACATCGTGACTGAGACTAATATCAATGGGACAATGTCCTCTTTATGGCTCAACGAACAAGGACTATACGCGAGAAGACCTGCAATTTGCATCCCACTCACTCGGTCAGCAAGAAATGACAGGGTTCTGTGGTGCCGGCAACATCGAAACTGGAACAAAAGTCAACCGGCCAGTGTCCTCTTTTTCGATGAATCCAGGTTTAGCCTCGAAAGGGACAGCCGTCTTGTGCTCATCTGGAAGGAACCTGGAACCCGTTATTCTCCCACAAATATCCAAAAATAATATTATTCTGATGTGGTCGTCAGGATAATATGACCACCCCCGGAATCACAGTGTACCCGCCAAGGCACGTCACAGAGTGAACGTGACAAGGTCAACCACACGGAGATATAAGCGGCCGGCAACGACTAATGAGCCATAGTGCGTGACGTGAGAACAAATGGCCAGAGGTAGCGATTTGACGGACGTTCAAAAAGGAATGATCACCGGCTACCACGCCAAGGGTGGAAGAATCTCAGAAACAGCAGACTACGTGGGCTGTTCGCGGGGGGCTCTAGTAAGGGTGTACCAAGAAGGGACCATTGACCCACAGAGTACCTCCCGACGTCATAACTGTGGAGCACTAAAGGCCATCGACGCACAACACTGCAGCAATTGACCACGCAAATGAACGTTGGGGCATCCAGGTACGTGTCCCTGTTAACAGTAGAGCAAACCCTGGTACGTATGGGTCTCCGGAGTCAACGCTGCGTGAAGGCGCCCATGTTAACCCAGATCCATCGGCAACGATGCCTGCAGTTCGCATGGGACTATCATCGTTGGACAGTGGAAAAAGGTTGCCTTCTCCGACGAATCGAGGTTTCTGCTTCACAGAAGTAACAAGAGATGGCGGATATGACGTCAGACACACGAGAACCAACACCCGGACACGCTTCTCGGTCAAGTACAAGCCGGCGGTGGCAGTGCGCATGTCTGGGAGATGTTTTCCTGGTATGACCTGGGACCACTGGTACGATTGGATGGGTCTCTGAACGCCAATGGCTATCTGTCCATTCTCGCTGACCTCATGCATCCCTTCATGTTGGACGTTTACCCTGGTGGTGATAGTGTCTACTAATAGGACAATGCGCCGTGCCACGTCGCTAAGGAGGTGTGTTTCTGTTTCCAGGAACACTACAGTTATGTCTCACATACAGTTATGTCTCCGTTCTCCCATGGTCCGCGAAATCGCCCAACGTCAATCCCACACAGCACTTATGGGACTATTTGGATCGACAGGTTCGACCTGCCGACCCACAACTACATCATCTCTGGGACCTCCGTGCTGTGCTGCGGTCCGAACGGGCACGTGTGCCTCGGGCAACCTCCCAGAGCTATATTGCGTCCGTGCCACGCCGTATCGTTGCTGTCATCCGGGACAAGGGTTGTTATTCCCATTATTAGGTAGGTGGTCATATTATTCTGATACGACTGTGTATGTCCAACAGGCGCACACAGTTCCATGTCTATTTCGGTGGAACTTTAACAAGTCGTAGATACAGAGGCGAAATCCTTGATCCCTACAAGAGGCTTTCTCGGTATGCTATTGGCCTAGATTTTCTGTTGTCGATGATTATCTGGAAAGTGAAGATATCCATCATAAGCCATGGCCAGCGCATTCCCCAGATCTCAACCCAATAGAGCACTGTGTGATACATTGGGGAGATGCAATGCACGTTGTCAACCTCTTGCTAGAACTCTCGTGACTCTCCGATGTGCTCTTGTTCAGAAGCGGCATTTGTTGCCTCGGGATCTTCTTGTTTCTCTTCTCGTCAGCATGAGACATAGGTGTGGCACTTGCATCACTGTAAGATGTCGCCATACGCCTTCCTAGACCGTTGTACAAAATCAGAAACGCTTCCGGAAAATTCCTGCTGTTTTCACCATTTTTGGACTATTGGTACGTTTTCCTGGTTCATCATGTGCGTGCGTGCGTGTGCGTGTGTGTGTGAGAGAGAGAGAGAGAGAGAGAGAGAGAGAGAGAGAGAGAGAGAGAGAGAGAGAGAGAGAGAGAGATTTATACTGTGCATTTAGTTCCTCACTAGGATATCTATGAATAGTAAGCAGCCTATTTCATTTTGCCTACTCGTTTTTGTTGTTTAACACTTTTTGTTGATTATGCTTAACTTTTGTTCAATACACTGCCTGGCAGAGAAAATGCCACACCATGAAGAAATGCTCGAAAATAGACCAAACTTCACACACAGATAGCCAAGTAGGTCCTGAATAAATCATTTAATTGCTACATACAGACTAGGCGCCAGTGGCCGAATATACAGGATGATCAATAAGGAGTGTGACCCCGATTTTAGGCGATACAGCATTGAATGCGACGTGGCATCGAGGCAATGAAAGTCCTAATAGAGTCCTGGGGTATCGTGGACCATGTGGTGTTAATCCGAGTCCACAGTTCATCTTCATTTTGAGCGGGTGGGAGGGTACTCAACCGACGTCCAATCGTGTCCCACAGATGCTCGATGGGCGAGAGGTCGGGGGATCGTGCTGGCCAGGGAAGCATCCGCACACCGAGTAAAGCATTCAGGCTGATCCAGGCAGTATGCGGCAGGGGGTTATCCTGTTGGAAAACGGCGTTTGGGATGCCCTGCAGATACTATACGCCACACCTCGTCAACGGTGAGTGGCTGTTGGCGCTGATAGCACCCCACACCATGATTCCACGTTGCCGGGCCGTGTGGTGCTCCACAATGGCGGAGGAATCAGCCCGTTCGCCACGTCGTCTCCAGACTCTCATACGGCGATAATCCGTGGTGAGACAGAACCGCGATTCGTCGCTGAACACCACACTGTTCCGTTCGGCACCCCACGCAGCTCCGAAGAGACACCATACAAATCATCCCCAAAGAATTCCAGGATTCACTGTGCGTTAAGACTGTTCATAAGGAACTGCACAAGTTAAATTTTCATGGCCGAACTGCTGCTTACAAGCCATTGATAACTCGCAAGAACGCGAATAAGCGACTTGCTTGGTGCCAAGCACATCGTTCATGAATCCTCGTCATTAATTGCGTCGTAAAAAATTAGGAAATGGAGAGCACACACTCAGCAGAAGGGTTTCGTGCATTTCTCTTACCCTTACCTACACCAAGGATGTTCTGCGTATTGAAGTGGAACGTCACTAGGGCTGCAAAATACAAAATGCGAAGAGAGCTATGAGATTTCCAACTGCTCCAGAGCTACGACTTGCATGGCCGTCTTAAGGGGTGGGCCCTCACCTGAACTGGGGCCCCCAACGCCCCAAGTGTCTTATGGATTTACAAAAAGTCCAACTCTTTCAACACTCATCAGCATTTTTTTGTTATTATAATTTAATGAAAAGAAGAAACACCAATGCAGAAAGTTGGAAGTTGTTCCGCCTTGTTTTTCAAACCTTACTCGTAGCTTTGATTTCCGGAGCGAGAAGACAGGAGTGAAGTTCGGTGTTAGGATGGATCTTTTGTGACAAAATAAGAAACAAAGAAAGCCGACCTCATTTCCAGTCCCGAGTGGGGTGATAGTGATTTGATAAATCAATTAAATGAAAATTCTGAACGGAAGTAAAAATGTGTAATTCGTAAACATGTTGGAGGTATCCGAAAAACAAAGTGGCGTGTCAGCATGTATCCGAAAAACATTTCTAAAGAAAATGTCGTGAGCGCATGAATTTTATTTTTGACTGACGGGGCAAGTGTTTCGTTTTATCTTATTTTTGAAATACATCTCTAGAATTCCGAATGTAATGCAACTCCTACACTTCCACAAGCGCATATCGAAGTGTTTATGTTCTCACAGAAGAACTGCCGATTTTTAACACTCAAACTATTTCCCAACCTCAGATGATTCATTTTCAAAAGAATTAAGGGTCACATGTCATTCAGTGAGCTAGATGTAAAATACGTTAAAATTAACTCTTGTTCATGTGAGCAAGGCATTTTTTTCTCTCCTTCCACGTTCCACGCATACATCGCATTTATTCCGAATCACTTTTTCCATTTAAACAGTCATTTGTGCTGTCTATCTATAGCAAGAAGTGCACGTATGTTTTTCATTGGGGTTTTCCCACTAGGGCTACTTACACTAAAGAACAATTGAATTAGAGATATCTGTCTAGTAACGTGTAGCACCACCTTTCGCCCTGATGACGGCGGCGATTCGTCTCGGCATGGACTCGACAAGACACCGGAAGCGTTAGGAAGCCATACGGATCCACGACCCCTGGACAAGCTCCCACAGTTCACGAAGATTTGATGGAGGGGGATCAGAGCCTCGAACATCTCTCTCGATGGCATCCCAGATGTGCTCGATGGGATTGAGGTCATGTGACCTAGCTGGCCAAGGAAGCGAGGTCACGTCGGTGGAGTGTTCATCCAACCATTCGGATACAATTCGGGAGCTGCATTGTCTTGTTGCAAGATGAGGTCCCCAGTGGGATGTTGAATAAGCACAAACGGGAGTAAATGGTCGTCCAGGATATCCCGGTAACGTTGACCTGTGAGGGACGATGTCACACGTACCAGGGGTCCCATTTCAGTCCACGTAAACAGTCCCCAGACGATAATGCCACCCCCACCAGCTTGAAGAGTACCCTCCTGGCAAGAAGGATCCAACGCTTCATGTGGTTTGCGCCGTGCTCGTATCCTGTCATCCGCATGTACCAACGTGAATCTCGACTCATCAGTCCAGGCAACATTTTTCCACATGTCTAGGGTCCAGTGGCGATGTTCCCGCGTCCATGCTAATCTTTGCACCCTGTGATCTACGGTTAGCAGTGGTACCCTCGTGGGACGATGGCTTCTGTACCCCATAGCTAGCAGATGGTTCTGGATGGTGTGGCTGTTTACACGTTTTTGTGCACCAGCGTTAAATTGCCGAGTGATTTCTTGTACTGTGTCCCGTCTATCCGCTGTTACAATGCGAGATAGCCGACGATGACCCCGCTCATCCACACGCTGTTGTCCACGGCAGTTGGCCCTTGCAGGGATGGCTTTACCGGATTCGATGTACTCACGGTGCACCCGTGACACAGTGGCTCGTGAAAATCCCAGTGCCTGCACGACTTCCGAGATGAAATGACCCATGCGTAAGGCCCCGACAATTTGCCCACAATCAAATGCGCTTAGATCCTTCGTCTTACCCATACTGCGTCCGACTCTTACTGATTCCCGTCGCATCACTCCTTATATTGTCGGATCGCGCATACGTTACGTCGTTTTCGTTTGCAGGGCCGCCCACAGCGCCACATTTGCATAACACCAGCTGTCTCTAATTCAATTGCTCTTCAGTGTACATATGTTCAATCTTCGGTGTTTAAATAAATAACAATGATCGGCGCCGCATATCGTTATTTTTGTCCTGTGCGTTGCATTGTCTGGAAACGGCGCTGATTGGGTTATTTGTTTCTTCTGTTTTAATTTAATTTTCATTGAATGATTTGTAGAACAGGGAAGAAACAATCTTTTAGCATCCATTTTCTTGTAATTTACTAAGCAACTAAATGTGAGTGCATTTGGTAGACTTCATGGAGTTCTATAATTTTTGTCATGTACCATTTTTCATTCAAGTGGTATTAAAAAGTTACTGGATACTGAATGTTTCTATATCAGTTGGGGAATAAATTTGGGGAGATCTTCATCTAGCAGTGGACTGATAATGGTTGACAATGTTATTAAAGATCAGGGCCCCCGAAAATGTGAGGGCCCAGGGCCCCCAAAGGTGTTCAGACGGCACTGACGACCTGTGGTACCACATTAAAGGGACAGAATGCAGCTTGCAGTAAGTTTTTTTTTTTGATTGGAGGTTTAACGACCACCGTGAGCAAGTCAATGGGCTATAAGCAGTCACCCGTCCCTAATTTAGGGTCACTGGATCCAGGGAAGGGAGAGAGCCAGTGCCGTAAGACAAACACAACATCCATGCCTCACCGGGATTCGAACCCGGACCCTGTTCGGACGAATGATCAGAGGCCATCGCTTAGACCACTGCGCCACCGGGGCGGCCTTGCAGTAAGTGGCAGTAATGATCGAATTGCGTCCCGGAGAATTTCCAAAAGTAGGAACGACATTCTTGCCTTGTAACATACGAACAACCGCGCCATCATTTCTGCTTGGGAAGGACGTTTATATGCCCAGCACATTTTGAGGAAGAAACGTGAATTTTAAGTCGCCAAGCTACCGCAACTGGCGAAAGAAATTACAGGTACATTCTGTACCAGAAGCCGGTGCAAAAGTTTCAATTACGAGTTTAATCAAATTGTACGCAATGATTTTTGCGCCCTCTTTTGAACTGCGCCCGGGTCAGCCCCTGCCCCACCCTAGTTACGCCTTTAGCTCCCTGTCATTGTGATAAAGTAATGAAAAAGTGGTTTCAGGAAAAAATGTTCAGCATCATGATTGGCCACGACAGTCACCTGACTTAAACCCGATCGAAAATTTGTGGTTCAAAGTGTCGTATGAACTATCAAAAAAAGAAGCCAAGGTTTTGTGAAAGATTCAATTCAATCTTTCGCAAAACCTTGTTCACAGAATGCCATCAAGACGCAAAACTGCGATTAAAGCTAAAAGCTGGGCGACAAAATGTTAGGTACGTTTTTTAATTTTGATTCATTATATTTCTGTATTTAAGTGTTGTTTCATTCCTTATGAATCACAAAAACGATTTAATATTGTGAACTTAAGTATTGGATAAATGATCCTTTTTTACGCTTTCCAACCGTAGGTTGAAGAAGCGTATATGCTCCAGCTTTGTCCGTCCGTCTGCACGATAACTGGCGTAAAAATTGTTCGATTTCGATGAAATTTTAGTATGTGGTAGAGGACCACATAGGGACGAAACCAATTGAAAATGGACAAAATGGGGTCAAAGGTCACGACATAGGAGCGCGATCCATTCCATTGTCCTTATCCGTCATAACTTGCGTAAACATGTTTCGATTTCGATGAAATTTTCGTATGTGGTAAACTTTATCATGTTGTTCCAGAGGTGCACTGAACAGGTTCTGTTGAATATCATCGAAATGGGGTCGAAGGTCAGGACACAGGAGCGAGATTTTATTCCACAGCCATTATCCTCATAACTTGACTAAAAATGCTTCGATTTCGACAAAACGTTATCATGTTGTTCCGGAGGTATACTGAATCGGTTCTGTATAATATCATCGAAATGGGGTCAAAGGTCAGGACCAGTGGCGTGCGATCGTTGTATGCAACGCATTCATTGCATGCCCTAATAATTATACGAAAAAAAAATTGTGTGCGAAAATGTAAACTATATGCCAGTGGTTTTGAAAGAGTTTAATTCAAAAACAAAATGTAATTTTTTTTTCGTTCGGAAATTCGGAACAGTACCGTCAAATGCAAAATCGGAGTTGCATCTGCCTGTGACCTCACACCGCGAATGACAGCCAGCCAGCTCTTTCGTTAAGGAAACCGGTTTCAAGGTGGTTTCGCGTTGTTCACCTTGCAAATTCCCTCTTCAGTAGAGGCTTCGGCCTAATGTCAACTGCTGTGGGAAACCGGTCATACGACTGGTCAAAATGCGAATGCCGCTGTTGCATCCACCAATGAGAAGCATTATTTCTTTTGCCTGTAACTCGCTGTTCACTGTGTGTATCGCTTCGAGAGGTGTTTCGTGTAGTAACGTTTGTAACATTCTCAGGCTGTTTTTTCCATATTCGTTGGTTTAAGTGAACAAAGGGAAAACAATGGCAAATGAAGTGGAGGATAATGTTGCAAAATTAATGAATAAGTCTTTCTATTCCCTGAGTTTTGGGGTAAAATCGGAGTGTGTTAGCAACGGAAGGCCAACACCGAAATAAAACATAGGGACGACATTTCAACGCTTCTATTTACGAAACAGAATGGATTTGTGGTAGTTCAAAAAATCAAAAGCTGTACTGTTGGTCTTGTTTGTTATTTTGCCATGAGAAAATCGTTTGGAACAAAACTGGTTATGCGAACTTAAATAATTTGCATATTGCCATGAAACGCCACAAAGGTTCTTTTTTTTTTTTTTTTTTTTTTTTTGAGGTTTAACGACCACCGTGAGCAACTCAATGGGCTATGAGCAGTCGCCCGTCCCTAATTTAGAGTCACTGGTTCCAGGGAAGGGAGAGAGCCAGTACCGTAAGACAAACACAACATCCATGCCTCACCGGGATTCGAACCCGGACCCCTTCCGACGAATGATCAGAGGCCAACGCCTTAGACCACTGCGCCACCGGGGCGGCCCACGAAGGTTCTGAGCAGCACTTGCGGGATTGCATAAAATTGAAGACATTTGGCTCCGTGAGAATCGATTGCTTATTGGATCAACAGAAGAATATGTCTGTCACAAAACATAATGAAAAGGTGCAACAAAATCGCAATGTTTTGCAAAGGCTTATTCGTGTCGTGTGTCATTTAGCTATTCTAGAACTGGCTTTTCGTGGACATGACGAATCGGAAACATCATTAAATCGAGGCAATTATGTAGACACTTTGAATCTGATTAGTGAATTTGATCCCTTACTGAAGCAGCACCTGGATTCCTCTACGGTATTTTCAGGCCAATCCAACAGAATTCAAAACGATTTAATCGATACTGTTCAGCAAAGAATGCTAACCCACATCTACAAAGAAATTGATAATTCTTACTTTACAGCTATCATGATGGATGAAACTTTTGACATTTCTAAGAAATCTCAGTTATCTACAGTACTGAGGTATACAACCGAAGATGCCGAAGACGATTACTACATTTTTTTAACGCCGCGCGTTACTAACGCATTAAAGGACCTGGGTCAACTAAAGTAATTATTTCCGATGTAAGCAGTGGAAAAACTGCGGAAGAACTGTTCTTTCACGTGAAATCCTTTGTCGAGACTCACAAATGTGGTGCTAAATTAATAGCTCAAACTAACGACGGGGCAGCTGTTATGGCAGGGGAATTAACAGGATTGCAAACCAGAGTACGGCAGCTGTTTCGAGATGCAATGTTCGTTCACTGCTATGCGCATAATACTGTATGAACCTCGTGTTATCATTCTCCGCTCAAAATATAAAAGAATGTCGCATTTTTTTCCTGACACTTGATGGTCTATCATCCTTTTTTTCCAGATCTTCATCTGGAAGCGAACTTTTGCGAAATATTGTTAATCGCAGATTACCCATAGGATCTACAGTAAGGTGGAACTTCAAGTCAAGAATCGTGTTCACAGTAAGGCAGCAATATCATCCTCTCGTGAAATATTTTGAAACAATTCTTGAAAGCCCTGAAAAATTTGATGGGGAAACATATTTATCTGCTGAAGGGTCCTTGCACAAGCTAAAAGATCCAGAGTTCCTCTTCATCCTTTGTGTATTTCATGATGTTTTCAGCTTAACGGAAATTTTGTTTGAAATATTGCAGTCAAGAAATCTTGATATTGGATTGTGTGTGCAGCATATCAAGAGCACAGTGGAATATATCTCAAAAAAGCGGGCTTCCTATAAAAAATACCTAGAAGAATGGGAATCCCTGTGCCCCACTTTCTCTCATCCTCCGTTGAAACAGATTAGATTAACTTCTTTAAAAAATACATCTGCGGATCCCTGGAAACGTTTACTCGCAGAAATAATTGACTCTATTAGCGAACAGATGAAAAACAGATTTTCATCATTCGATAAAATAAAGTTCGTGGAGCTCATTAATCCAGAAAAGTCTAAGATCTTCCAGCTTAAGTTTCCCGAAGAGAGCTTGAATTCACTCAAAGAAACGTATCCCACACGCTTTGATTTGACAAGGTTAAAAAGTTAATTAAGTGTTCTTTACTCTTCACCAGAATTAAGCAGTAAAACGGTCTGCAAATTGTTCAAATCTTTGCACGAGCTTGGTTTGGATAAATGCTTGACGGAACAGAATAAGTTGTGCCATTTAGTTGTGACACTCCCTTATTCCACGGCTTCCGCAGAGAGATCGTTTTCCGCTCTTAAAAGAATAAAAACATATTCCCGCAGTACACAGGGACAAGACAGATTATCTGGACTGTCTTTAATGACAATTAAAAGGTTCTCCTGAAGACTTTGATGTCAAAGCCTACGTTTTATGAAGAAGTAACGGAAGAATTCATAAAAAAGGATCGCAGGATAGAATTTCGCTACAAATGAGGAAGGTCTTTTTTTTTTTTTTTTTTTTTTTTTGCTTGCCTGCCTAGAAAGTTCACACGGCACGCCACTGGTCAGGACACAGGAGCGATATTTATTTCACAGCCATTATCCTCATAACTTGAGTAATGATTTCCGGCATGTTGGAAAGCGTATCATATTCAATGCATTGCATGAGTTTACTAACTTGTCATAATAATATCGACTTGGTCATGATTTTTGTAATGTATCTTAAGAACAGAAGTAGCTACAGGAAAAAACTAAGACATTTTTTAAATCTCCGTTAAATTTCGTATCTAACGACATATAAATGATGAAATAAATGAAAATTAGTTTGTTAAAAAAAGAGTTGAACTTAAAAATTCATGGTTTTTGCAGGTGATGCAATACTATTGCACAGCACTGTATTTTGCTGTACCTATATTTCTTCATTTTGTGTGATTTTACAATTTTTTATGGGACTGCCGTTGCACCTGCGTGTACTTTCTGGAATCTCATTGAAAGTATGCTAAGCAGAGGGCGCGCAATGTAATTGTGGCCAAAGGTGAGGCAACTCATTATTCATTTTGCGATTAACTTCTTATTAATTTTGCCATGAATGCAGTACTGTATAAAAAAGTACTGGTGTCCGGAGACTTTCTCCCACGTAGTGTATTTATGAATATTAAATGTACATTCAGGAGTAATAACATTAATATTTTGATATTGTAACTTTGAATACCGTTTTATTGCAGGAATGTTTCGTGCTTGAATTCAAAGGCTCAGGTAAACTGAGGCACTGAACTTAATGAAATCTGAATGCCCGGAAATGAATTCTAAAGATCAAGTACTTGAGTTTAAACGTGCTAGTTGAAACCGCTGCGAAACCAACACTCACGATGTTGCGGAACTTAATAATGCTGCGCTCATGTGAGAGGAAATGTTCTGAACGCGACAGAGAAATTGTTTCGAGACGAGTCAACGCCCGCGGCCTGTTGGGAAAAAGTTTTCTTCAATCAAAGATGCGATCCCACATGAATTGCAAGACTTTTATTTCCACATCCGTACAGTCTGAAGTCAGTTCGTGTTCTGTTCCGAAACACTGCCCTATTGTCTGCACATTTTGCTTTTCTCTCTCTAGATCTCGCTTCGGCTTTGGATCGATTCACTAAGGACAGAGAAAGATGAGAAAGTAATCCCTATTTCCATTCTGGTCGTTCATTCGTCTCTGGGGCTGCCTTCTTGATATTCCATTCGCCTTCCTGTTCGACGGGCAACGCTCGCACACAAAAAAGACGAAATGCGATAAAGCCATGTATAATAAATATCTTTGATGTTTCGCTTCTGACTTTATAATAAAGACTTCAAATATTTGTTACCGATCATTATTATTTTTTCCGCTTTTGTGAGTCACTAGGTGCTGCAAAATTTATTTGACGCAAGGGGAAGAGTGGTGGTAACTTCCACACTTAAGTTCCGTTTCTTAGCATCTGTGCGTCAAAAAACTGCGTTCATATTATCGTTTCGTTCCTCCGTTCACAAAACGAATTGGAACCCGGATTAAAAAGCGATTTCAAAATGCCATTCAATGCGCTAGATTTCCGAAAATGAAAGGGTTTTCGATATCGCTTTAACGCCATGATGAAAAAAGGCTATATTTTCGATTCTTGAATAAAATGAACTTGCCGATCATTACTTTCGCGTTCGTGGTACGTTCGATATCGTAGTAAAGTGGATTTTCGGTCGTCATATTTTTTACAGCATTGCGAAAAATGTTAATGCTTTCAATGTAGGTCTCAAACAAATGTTTAGTAAACTCACTCACTAACGTAAACGCTTGTAATGAGTTTCTGGAGCATCTCTCACAAAAGTCCAACTGCTGCATTGCTGCATTACATTTCCTTTGGTACCTTTTCGTTATAGTAGTAATGTCCTTGTGAAACTATTCACCGTGCTCATCACGGACACCACCGCACTTAGCGAGGAAGAAATTCAGACGAGAGTGTAAAAAGTGAAAGTATAATTTCAATGACATGTTGCACTCTAGTCTCTCGTAGCGCTGCAAGAGGATTTCTACAAACTCCTGGTATATTTGTCAGCCTTAGCTTTTCCTACAAATTTTGTGGCCACTTGCTGGAAAGCATTCCAAGCTAACTTTTCATCACCTGTGAGAATATCATCAAAATGCTTATTACGGAAGAGCTGACGCATCTGTGGACCAACAAATACATATTTCTTGGTTATGGCCTTACTAAGTCTTGGAAATTTATCACGAAGGTACAAAGCTCCTGCCCCATTTGAATCCATGACGTTTACAAAATTCTTCATCAGTCCAAGTTCGATGTGGAGAGGAGTGAGCAAAATCTTGCTGAATTCTATAAGTGGTTCGTTAAGTATATTATTTTCCCCGGTTCAAGCGATTGCCGGGGGAGCCAATCCTTTTTCTTGTATTGAAAAATCCTGGTACAGCTGTTCCAGAGGCATAGGAAACAGCAAAACTTTGTGTAACCCTGCTGTAGCCCCATTAAGACGGCAATGCCCTTCAGGTCACCACAAATCTGCCACTTAAATTTGTCATTGTTGATGATGCGTAACAGTTCTTTTATGTTTTTGTACATTTCTTTCACGTGACTGCATACCCTAGTGGAAAACATGGTAAAACGTTACCGTAATGTAGCAGCACAACTTTTAAGCTCAACTTGGACGAATCAATGAACAGCCTCCAGTCGTCGTCTTTGTAGTGCTGCCATCAGACCTACTATATCAACAAAAGCAATGAGATTATCTGTCATTTTGAAAAACGGAAGCATATCTTTTTGCCGAGCACAAAACACAGGCACATGCACATTCCTTCTAGAAGATTCAGATGCTGCAGTCTGGACCCTAACAGCACTGGTTTACTTTTTGGCAATTCTAGATGTCTTACTACAGCATTCAATTCACTCTGGGTAATTTTATATGGCCGTACAGACTCTTCAATAGGCGCGAAATCAGGATCCCTCGATGTAGATGCTTTCACAGTAGACGGTTGTCCACTGGCCTTATTTTCTTCTCCATAATCCAGAGAATAAGAATCTGGTGGATCGGGAAATACAGGAAGGTCTTCCCCGTGAGGAACTGGGCTCATAGCAGAGGCAATATTCGGATAGGTAAAATGTCTCTTTTTCTTCTTAGAAATACCATGTCCGATTGGAGGAGTCATGCAAAAGTAAGAATCAGATGGTTTGTCGGTTTCCTCCACACCATTACAACTGCAAAACGTATCGATTGTCCTTTTCGGTTCAAATAGCAGTGCAGATTCGTTGCACAGGATTGACAACATATGTGTGGGGCCCAATACCGGTCCTGGTCACCGATGCCACAAGTAAAATAAAGGCTGTAAGCTTTCTTTATCATCGTTGTAATGGGTCGCCTTTGTGAGAGCAAAGTAATTTTTCCCCAAATATAGCAAACATTTTCCGTTTTGTTCACACATTGACGAGGCATCTTGAATGACAAGTCTGCACTCACACAATCTATAATACAAATGATGACGAGAAGGAAATGTGGTTGTAACGACTGCTACAGATTGAGTCATCCAAATTGGCGCTCAAAGTTATCCGTCTTGAAAACTAGAGCTAATTGGGAATGGATGGCGCAGACCATCCATTCCCACTGAGCCCCCAGCCGTATCTTGAAAACTAGAGCTAATTCGCGATTTTTATGTTCATATTCGTGATCAGCATGTCCAAATTAGTTACAAATGGCTCCTTTTGTCTCAGATACATTTTGATTGTTACCTAGTGTGATCTTAAAAAATTGTAATTACAAAAATTGCTTAATTTGATCGATTTTCTATAATATAAAGAATCATTACTTCCATTCGGCCAGTTACAACTGAAATCTCATAAGTATATACAAATGACATGGAAACCTTCAATGTGAAATTTAATGTCAATTAGTTTACCTTTTGAGTAATTGTGACCCAAACCACAAACAGAGAAGTAGATACATTAGCACACGCAAAGACATTCAAGAAGTTTGTAAAGTGATATGTTTGGACTTAGTTCATTTTTTTCATCAAAACGTATTACTTCAAAGCAACTGAAATGGGATATATAGGCTTAATTTTTAGTTTTGACTTTTCAAATTTTGTAATTTTTCATTCTTTTCAAATGAACTGTTGGTCAAAGTTTTGGTCCAAAGCATGCACTCGAGATGAACCGAAATAGAAATAAGTACATAAGCTTAATTTGCATTTCCACGTTTGAGTGCATTTTTCACTCATTTAAAACAAAAGCGTTAGTATATTTTTTAGACTAATGCATTCATTTAAACTGAATTTGTAGTTCTAAAAATTGAATAGATAAAATGAACTAAAAAGTTAAATCTGGTACATATGAAGGTTATTTTTCTTTAAAACATATTTCTAAATAATGTTGTGTATGAGCACCAAAAATACGAGGGAGAATCAAAAAGTAAAGGCGACATAACCTTTAATACCAATAACTGTAAGCAAATTGATATGTTGGTTTTCTCACTTCTCCATAGTCCCCTTGCAGTTCATTTCACTTGTTGTACCGTTCCACTAGCTTCTTCATTACTTGGAAGAAGCTTTTCGGCTAGGTCTATACCACTTCATCAGAGATGAACACGCGACCGCATAGCGCCTCTTTAAGTAGACTAAAGACGTGATAATCCCATGGCGCCAGATCAGGGTTGTAAGGGGGATGTGGAAGACGTTTAAACCGTAGTTGTTGTATTGCATCCACCTTTGCTGTCGCTACATGGGGACGTGCATTACCATGGTGCAGCAAGACTGTTTCTGAAAACATTCCTGTTCTTTTGCTGCGGATTGCAGGTCTCAGTTTCTCTCTAAGCATATCTCCACAGTAGGATGCCCTGGTCACTGTTTGTCCGCGTTTCTGAAAATGCGCCAGAACAGGATGCTTAATGTCCCAAAAGAAGGTTAGCGTGATTTTCTTCGGGCAGGGCTGTCGTCTGAATTTCTTCTTTACTAAAGAAGACTGATGTTTCCACTGCATGCTTTGTCTCTTGCTTTACGGTTCACAGTGATGAGCCCATGTCTCGTCGCCGGTGACAATCTTCTCCAAAATACTCCGATCTTCTTCATAACATTTCCCGAATTGAGTCGCAACTTCCACGTCCTGTTTCTTTTACAAATCAGTAAGCTGTTTACGTACTCATCTTATGCAAACTTTACGGTACCTCAAAACATCATGCACTATGGCATGTGCGGATCCATAGCTGATATCCAAATGACCAGCACCAGCGGACAACGTAATCCGTTGGTCTTCTCTGATCAAACCATTCGCCCTGTCTATTTGGGCTCGTGCATGCGATGTTGATGGCCGATCTGGTGGAGCTTCGTCGGGTTAAACTTTTTCTTCCCGCTTTAAACCTTTCTATCCATTCATAAACTTTTCGTTGAGTCATGCTGTTTTCAATTCCATACTGAGCCAACATCCTGCGGTAAATTTCAGCAGCTTTCACTCCTTCTGTCCAAAGCAATCTCACTACGACGCGTTGTTCAACAGTGTTGCAGTCCCGTAGCAGAGTGCCCATGTTTATTTGACCTTGGCTTCAACTTGTTCGACAGCGGTGCAGTCCCGTAGCAGAGTGCCCATGTTTATTTGACCTTGGCTTCAACTTGTTCGACAGCGGTGCAGTCCCGTAGCAGAGTGCCCATGTTTATTTGACCTTGGCTTCAACTTGTTCGACAGCGGTGCAGTCCCGTAGCAGAGTGCCCATGTTTATTTGACCTTGGCTTCAACTTGTTCGACAGCGGTGCATTCCCGTAGCAGAGTGTCCATGTTTATTTGACCTTGGCTTCAACTTGTTCGACAGCGATGCAGTCCCGTAGCAGAGTGTCCATGTTTATTTGACCTTGGCTTCAACTTGTTCGACAGCGGTGCATTCCCGTAGCAGAGTGTCCATGTTTATTTGACCTTGGCTTCAACTTGTTCGACAGCGATGCAGTCCCGTAGCAGAGTGTCCATGTTTATTTGACCTTGGCTTCAACTTGTTCGACAGCGGTGCAGTCCCGTAGCAGAGTGCTCATGTTTATTTGACCTTGGCTTCAACTTGTTCGACAGCGGTGCAGTCCCGTAGCAGAGTGTCCATGTTTATTTGACCTTGGCTTCAACTTGTTCGACAGCGGTGCAGTCCCGTAGCAGAGTGTCCATGTTTATTTGACCTTGGCTTCAACTTGTTCGACAGCGGTGCAGTCCCGTAGCAGAGTGCCCATGTTTATTTGACCTTGGCTTCAACTTGTTCGACAGCGGTGCAGTCCCGTAGCAGAGTGCCCATGTTTATTTGACCTTGGCTTCAACTTGTTCGACAGCGGTGCAGTCCCGTAGCAGAGTGCCCATGTTTATTTGACCTTGGCTTCAACTTGTTCGACAGCGGTGCAGTCCCATAGCAGAGTGCCCATGTTTATTTGACCTTGGCTTCAACTAGACAAAACGCTGAGTGCTGCGCTGTGCGTGTTTGATCTACCCATAAACCATTGTAAACGTGTTATATTGTGTCAGCTTCTATCCACTTCGGTTACCGCGTATTTTTCAAATAGCCTTTAATTTTTGATTTACCGACGTATAAAGACTGAAATGAAATATGGATAGACTGGGAATGAAACAAAAACTAAGAGGTATAAAATTTAAATGAACTGCTTTTACAGGTGTGTTCATTCTGGCCAAAATGTACGAACTGAGAAAAACCTTCTGTACCTCTCAGTATTGAACAACATTGTGCTATCGGCACCACAGATACTGACGTATGCGTTTTGGATAATAATTTTGACCTTAAATTTAATTTTACTTTTACACGCCAATAAGTACAGCAGTATGTGTCTTCATTTTGTCTTATATAGCATTGTCCTGCAGATTTTCACTGTCAAAACATTTTCAGAGCTCAGTAATTGTTTTTACTGTAATTCAGTTACTATTAAGGATATGCAAAGTTTCCACCGTTTTAAGGAGATAGGAGACAAGAACAATCAGGAAACCAGTACACATTTATTCAACGAAATATTGGCCGTTAGCATCAATGACCTTTTGCCATTTTTCAGGCAACAAATGAATGCCCCTGTGGTAGAAGGACTCGGGTTTTGAACTGAAGAACGCAGTGACGAAATTTTCCACCTCTGAAAATGTGGTGAACCGCTGTGGGCTAGGGTATATTGCGCATAGAGCGAAACAGATGAAAGTCTGAGGACCGGGTGAGGTAAAACCTCCCAGTGTAACTGTTAAAGAGTTGATTTTGTGGTGGCATCGACATGTGGTCGGGCATTATCGTGTAACAGGATGACTGAGTGGCGCCCTTTACCTGCCCATGTGCATTTTTGCTCAATTGCGGCGTTCAGTTTCATCAACTGATTGCTGTATCGTTGTGCAGTGATTGTTTCTCTCGGTTTCAACAGTTCAAAGTGCAGCACTCCATGCCTATCGCACCACACGCACACAACAGCACATTTTCCCGTGGATATCCTGTTTTGCAGTGGATGTTGATGGCTGGTCTGGATCGACCCAGGATCGCTTGCGTACGAGGTTGTCTCAATAGACTCATTTTTCATCCCCGGTGACAACTTTCCACAAGACATTTTTCACTTGAAACCTCTTCAGTAACGACATGCAGATGCTCAATCGTTGACCAATATTGCGCTCCGTTAATGTATGCGGAACCCACTTACCAATCTTCTGGATCTTTCCCAAGGCCTGTAGACGCCGTACCACCGTCAATTAAGCTACTTTCAAACGTTTCGCCAGTTGCGTGGTCGATTGTGTGGCATCCTCTTAGAACAGCAATTCCAGCTCCTCGTCTGCGAGTTCCTGCGGTCTACCTGCCCGTGGCTTGTCTTCCAAACTTAGATCACCTTTCTTAAACCTGGCAAACCATTCTCGACACGTCCGCTCACCCATAACCGTTTCGCCATACGCCTGACCAATTGAACCGTATGCTTCACTCGCACTTTTTCCTAAAATAAACTTTAATAACAAACAGTGCCGCAAATGAACTTTATCGACCGCCATGCCTGGCTTCATGTACGAACTGACAGCACTGGTCGCCGGCCAGTTAGGCTCCAACAGCCCCCGTAGCGTGGGAGGTGGAAGCTTTTGCATACCCCTAATACAGTAGTTCTGTACTAAAATTTACATTGCGGATAATGAAACCTTTTGCCACTGAGGAATGTTCTTGTGTTGGTGATCTTTTCTTAAATAAATGCAGAAATCGTTTTAATGGTGTAAAAGAAATCGACATATAATGTGCAATCATATATAAGATTTCATTGAAATACTGAATTTAAGGTTCAACTCACTGTTCTCAACTCATTATAATTTTAGAAGCTCTCTAGACTATTTCTCGAATTTTCTGCTAAAATTAATCAAACTGCTTTTCCCTAAAACTTCAAATTTTCTGGAGAAAATGTTAAATGTTTATTTATTCTTCACTACTCTTGGTTGAAATATTTACACATTCGATCATCACACACAGATATATTTATACACATATATGAGCTTTTCTTGGTTTCATGTTCTTAATCGCATGAACAATTTTTGCCGGAAGTCCCTTCAGTACCCTTGGTAGAGGTTGCCCATGCAGTTAAGAACATGAAACGGGAAACTCCAAGAAACTATGGAATTACCATGGACATTGCATAAGGAGACACTGGAGAAACAGAAACTACACACACCCAAATTTTCTCTTGATGCCTCCGTGAAAGGAAGATGCCCGATAACTGGAACTCTACTGTGATCTTGCTACATAAGGAAGGGGCGTTTGGGACCTCAGGAACTTCCATCAACTTCAAAGTTATTTCGAAATCTTCAATAAGGTGCTGTCGCATCGATTGAAGGAAACACTGGACTTGGCTTAATCAAGAATACAAGATGGCTTCAGGATTGCTACAGCATTATAGATCATATTCATCATCTACTGAGAGAACTTACTGTAAGAACGAATGAGTATGAACTCCCATTACGTATGGCTTTTCATTCCGTGAAACCATCAGCAGGTTTAATTGTCTTTGAAATCCTGCAGTACTAAGATACGTGCATCAATGTTATCAATAACATCGATGAAATGAAAGAGCAAAGATTCGACTGTTAGAGGACACAGCACGTACAACAATCGTAAAGGAAGTGAGACAAGGGGACATCGTATCTTCCAAACTCTTCAATGCTACACTGCAAAATATCTTTCAATCTCTGAAATAGGAAGACAAAACGATAAAGATTAATGAAAATTATTTAACCATTTTCATTTTGCTGGTGTTAGTCATTTCTACTAGTACCCCTTCAGCACTTGAGTTCATGATCTAGGAACTTGCTGACTAGGGCAAAGAAGTGGGTTTAAAAATGAACTTACAGAAGACAAAATTGAGGTAAAATGCTTTTACAAAAACTGAAGATTTGGAAGTTGATAGGGCAAATATAGAAGAAACTGATGCCGTTGTTTACCATGAACAACAGATACCAAACGAGGGCTACGTAGAAGAAAAAATAAATACGATTGTAAAACTCAGTTGGAGGGCATTTGGAAGAACCAGTACAACTTTCAAGGGCAATTTACCATTATGTCTTAAAAGAAAAGTGTTTAATAAATGCATACTTTCAGTTCTTACTTCTAGATCAGCGACATGGACAGTAACGAAAAACGACACACAGAGGATGCAGACAACTCAAAGAAGCATGTTTATTGTAATCAGGGAAGGTATGAAGAGGAGCAGATGGGTTAGAGGAATGACAAGGTTTGGTGTCATCATGATCAAAGTGAAGACCCTCAAGTGACAATAGGCTGACCATATTTCTATATGAACTGACTGACCACCGTTGAACAACTGAAGTATTTAATTGGATACCAAGGGGTAGGCAAAAACCCAGAAGAATACCGCGTGTGTGATGTGTGGATGAAATGCGAAAACAAGCTGGAATGATTTTGGAAAAAATAGGCTCAAGACAGAAAGTTGTGGAACAGACTTAGGGAGGTCTTCACCCAGCAGTGGATTGATGATGATATGAGAAAGTATACTATATATTACCGTTCTCTCGCTCATTTTTTTATTTTTTATTTTTATTGTTTTAGCTCTCGGGGAAGTTGGACTCTGGACACCCCCTGAAACTATTAGGTTCCGGAGCCCATGCTTACCTTCCATATTAAGGGACTTTATTTAGTATTTACATACTTTATTTGGTATGCTCCTAGTGACTCTGAACCCTCTGACAGGAAGGAAGATATCTGGAATGAGCTTAAAGCTGTTTTGAGCCAGTTTGGTGCTAAAGAGAAAGTCATAATAGCAGGGGATTTCAATTCTAGAGTCGGCGTGCAGAATGCAATTTCTGACACTGTTCTTGGTAAGTTTAATGATCCTTGTGTGAATGGTAATGGTGAAAGATTAATTGAACTCTGCATTGAGAATGGTTTGTATGTATCTAATACATTTTTCAACCACAAGTATATCCACACATATACTTGGGAAAACCGTACTCTTGGTCAAAAGAGTGGGATAGATTTTGTTGTCTACGATCAGCATCTGAAACACTTAGTTGTGGACACTTGTGCGATGAGAGCTGCGGATGTTGGTTCTGATCATTACTTGGTAGTGTCAAGAGTGAAACTGAATGTTGGTTGGAGGAAAAGGAATAGGAAGAGGCCTAGGATGGGAAGGATAAAGGTTGAAAGGCTCCCTGAAAATCATCAGCGTTATTCTGACTTACTCAGAGAACGACTGAAGGAGCCGAAGTCTTGTGAGAGGGATGTAGAAAAGAAGTAGGAATGTTTTAAGAACTGTGTGGTCACTGCTGCTAAAGAGGTATGTGGCACCACAATAGTGGATAATAATAGAGGTGATGCTTGGTGGAATAGTGAGATAGAAGAAGCATTAAAGAGAAACAAGGAAGCCTATTTGGGGATGTTGCAAGCTAGAGCTTCTGTGGATGAATATCTCTATAAAAAGCGTGAAGCCGCTAAGCTGGTTCGCCAGAGTATGGCAAAAGATAGGAAGGAGAAGGTGTAAAGGAATGAATTAGCTTTTTGGCAAGTTAGGAAGTTTTTCTGGAAGTACATGACACTCAGGAAAAATAGGGGAAACAAAGTTGTAAGTTGTGTGAAGAATAGGGTTGGGGAAACGATATGGGAGCCCAATGAGTTAAGTGAAAGACGGGGTGAATACTTCTGGGAGTTATTAGATCAGGAAAGCAAAGATGATTCTGAGACTGATGCAGAGGATGGCACAGTGAAGGATGAGAGCACAGGAGGGATGTCAAGAGAAGTGTGTAAAGCTCTAAAATTTCTTCAAAATGATAAGGCTCCGGGAGTTGATGGCATAACTGCTGAAATGTTGAAATATGGTGGTGACTCTGTATTTGATATAATTAACTGAAATTTGCCAGTTGTGCTGGGAGTTAGGAATGGTGCCTCGGGATTTGAAGGATGCTATCATTGTTCTCTCGTATAAGGGAAAAGGTGATCAGACTGACTGCAAGAACTATCGTGGTATAAGCCTACTGAGTGTGCCAGGAAAAGTGTTTGGTAAGGTCGTTATTAAAAAGGAACGGGGTCTTACATCAGAAAAATGTGGGATGTTCACAGTGGTTTTATGCCTGGTAAATACTGCATGAACCAAAATTTTGCATTAGGCAAGATGATTGAAAAGTATCTGGCTGTTGGTAAGAAAGTTTTTGCTGCCTTCATAGATTTAGAGAAAGCTTACGACCGAGTAAATAGGACACTTTTCAGGAAGGTAATGAATGAATATGGTGTTACTGGGAATCTACTTAATAGTGTAAAAGCCATGTACACTGAAGAGCAATTGAATTAGAGACAGCTGGCGTTATGCCAATGTGGCGTTGTGGGCGGCCCTGTAAACGAAAACAACATGACGTATGCAGCGATCCGACAATATAAGGAGTGATGCGACGGTAATCAGAAAGAGTCGGACGCAGTATGGGTAAGATGAAGGATCTAAGCACATTTGATCGTGGGAAAATTGTCGGGGCCCGACGAATGGGTCACTCCATCTCAAAAGTCGTGCAGGCACTGGGATTTTTACGAGCCACTGTGTCACGGGTGCACCGTGAGTACATTGAATCCGGTGAAACCATCCCTGCAAAGGCCAACTACCGTGGATAACAGCGTGTGGATGAGCGGGGTCATCGTCGGCTAGCTCGCATTGTAACAGCGGATAGACGGGCCACAGTGCTAGAAATCACTCGGCAATTTAACGCTGGTGCACAAAAACGTGTAAGCAGCCACACCATCCAGAACCATCTCCTCGGTATGGGGCACAGAAGCCATCGTCCCTCACAGGTCAACGTTACCGGGATATCCTGGACGACCATTTGCTCCCGTTTGTGCGTCTTCAACATCCCACTGGGGACCTCATCCTGCAACAAAGACAATGCACCGTGCCATCACTCCCGAATTGTATCCGAATGGTTGGATGAACACTCCACCGACGTGACCTCGCTTCCTTGGCCAGCTAGGTCACCTGACCTCAATCCCATCGAGCACATCTGGGATGCCATCGAGAGAGATGTTGGAGGCTCTGACCCCCTCCATCAAATCTTCGTGAACTGTGGGAGCTTGTTCAGGGGTCGTGGATCCGTATGGCTTCCCAACGCTTCCGGTGTCTTGTCGAGTCCATGCCGAGACGAATAGCCTCAGTCATCAGGGCTAAAGGTGGTGCTACACGTTACTAGACAGGTATCTCTAATTCAATTGCTCTTCAGTGTATGCTGGCAGTAGAGCCTGCATGTGTACGAGTGAATGGCGTTTTATCAAAATGGTTTTGTATTGGTGTAGGAGTCAGGCAAGGTTGTGTAATGTCGCCATGGTTGTTTAATATATTTATGGACGCGTACATGCATGATGCCAAAATAGATGATAGTGGTTTATGTCTTGGTGATATCTGTATGTGCAGATTGCTGTATGCTGATGACACTGTCCTGTTGGCAGAGAGCAAAAGTGATTTGCAGAGTATGTTGTCTCGGATGTACGAAGTTTGCATGAAATTCAAACTGAGTATAAATTAGGGAAAAACCAAAGTTATGGTTTTTGAAAGAAGAACAGGTAGCACTGAATGTAATATAACTCTAAATGGCACAGTGATTTACAAGGTGAATGAGTTTGTGTATTTAGGAAGCACGTTTGACAGAGAAAACAAATTGGATGGTAAAATTAGTAAGCGCGTGAAATCTTCATTGAAAATCATGTCTGCTCTTGGAGGTTTTCACAGGAATGATGGGTTCTCAAGGGAGTCCCGCATGGCTGTGTAGGAGAGTGTAAATGTTCCTACTCTGATGTATGACAGTGAAACCTGGGTACTACAGAAGAAACATAGGAGTCGTTTGTGCGCTGGAAAAATGCGGGACTCTCTTGAGTACCCATCTTGTGGCAAGATACGTTCTGGTTGTGTGAGGAATGAAGATATGTTGCAGTTGTGTGGTGTGAAGCAAAATGTTGTTAGCAAGGTGGAGAGAAATATTCTTCGGTGGTTTTGCCATGTTGAAAGAATGAGTGATGATATGCTTACTAAGAAAATCTTTTAGCCCAAATGGCAGGAAGGAAAGTCAGAGGAAGGCCAAGGAAGTCATGGGAGGATCAGATTTAGGAGTGCCTGCATGAGAAAAAAATTATGAGTATGAAGTATAGAAGATCTTATGAACGTCGTGTGATGGATGTCAGTGAAGCCCGAGTTGTATGTCAAGACCGCTGTAAATGGAGAAGTTTGATACGGCAACAGTAAGTAAAAATTATCTGGTAGTTTGTATTTCTTTTTGGAGCTAACCTCTGAATCTCAGAGAACATCTTAATGATATGTATGATGCATTTCACTTCTAGTATACAGTAGGTATTCCAATGTCAAGGTGATTTGGGATTTGTGGTTTGCATGTGAACAGACTTGGGATGCAATTTTTTTTGTCTTTTTTATTTTATTTATTTTGTTGTTGTTGTTGTTTCGTTAAAACAGTGAATATAAATAAACAAAACTCTGAAAACCATAAAATATATGTCTAAAAATACAATATTAAAAATATCCTGAAAAATTATCGACAAAAAAAATTTTTTTTTTTTAAAAATTCTGGATTTTGGGTCCTTCTGGATTTCTGGATTCCGGAATGTCCTGTACTCTATTTGAAATTTTGAGCACAAATAAAAACGACCCATAGCTAATATATGCACCAGTTATTATTCCGAAACATTTGTTAGATGTTTTTTATAATTCTATTTATCTGACTAGTAAGCATTCCAATTTAATGCTAGATGCCACGATAAGTTAGCATAGCAGTGTTTCTGCCAGGAAGCAACGAAATGTCTAATTTCTGACTGATTTTTCTAATTATCGGAGCCAAGCAGAAACCATTTAATAGAGGCAAAAGGGAGATTGGAATCTTGTCTTTTATTGATTATCTTAAATGCTACTGCACTTTCATTATTGAAGAGAAAATGTGTACATTAGCAGAGAACTGAATTTGAGCTATAGAAACCCGCCTGCTTACTGACTCTACCCTCAAATGACGTAATTGGTTAAAACGTAACAGCGCCTATTTTGTCTTTTCACTATGGACCCAACGAGACACCGTTCCCTTTCTGAATATGGTAAGGTCTGCACTGATTCGCTGACGGCACCTTCTAGGATAGCCACTCAAGACGTAAAAGCCACGCCCAAAATGTGATTTTTTGCGCCATTTATCGGAGAAGATGAATCCTGACACTTTTTCTATGACAGCCTTAAAGGAATTGCAGCACACAAAGGATATAGTTCCTCCGGTGCAGACAAAGCGTGCAAAAAATTCAGGAAACCGAAGCCTGTGTGAACTCTCACGCCAATAGACCTCCAAGTACAAGAGAACTGGGCAGTCATCCGATTTGCACCTTCAAATTTTCTACAAAAATTCTCAAAAGTTTCATTTTCAACGTTATTTTCAAACCATATACAAAATGTACGGATCAAACGACTATGCCGAAGGCATAAATTCCTGAGGAATTTACCAGAACTTTTGTAAAATGTGGACTCTCATACAAAGAACTGTCCCGCAGGGCCTTAAGTTTCGGTATGAAGGAGCACAAGATTTAAGTACGGAACTGTGAGCTGCAGAAGTCGTTTATAGCCCAATATTGTCACAATAAACAACAACATAAATCTTTGTTTGAAAACGCTAAACTTATCCATAAACCTGATTCGACTGTCAAACTTAATATTTTAGAAGCTTTCCACATACGTATGTTGCAACTCTTCACGGCTTGTCAACGACATGGCATCGACTCCATTTCTCTCAAGCTCGTGGAAACAACTCATCAAAATCCGTGAACGTCAGAACGCTGAAGATGTCACAATGATTTAAAAGTTTACTCTCCATTTGACCTGATGAAGCCGGGCCAAAATAAAGTAGATTTTAAAATAAAATATTAATCGTGAATAAACGCATTGCTGATTTAATCTTTCCGAACTTCACAAGTATTGTCGCCATAAAATATTTAGGGCAACAATAAAATATTAGGACTACAATCTAAGGCAACAATACTTTTGTAGAGCATTGTACAAGTCATACAATGTTACTTTGCAAACAATGGAAGTAGAGCATTACAGTGTAAACAATATGAGTAGAATGTACATGAACAATGCAGAGATAAATCTATAAAAGAAGAAAATTCAATTGCAGGGAAACATTTTTGAGATGAATTCAGGGAACTTGGTATTTCTGGGATTCCTCAAGTTTTTCGTACAGTTCCCTTTACACACTGAGGTTTTCAGTGTTTTACTATTGATCAGAAGTCATTAACCTAGAATGTTGTCAAGTGCTTCAAATGTGCAAGATTTTGCCTTGAAGCTCAACGGTTTCTCGTCCATTTCCCTTGTTGTTTTTAAAACATTATAGGCAAAGATATTTTTAATGTTTGCTCGCAGAATCTGAGAAGGAAGATTGTTTTTAAAGCAAATTGGGCAGTGATACATTACCAAATATTATTTAAAAGATCTCACAAAGATTAAAAGTGAATTTTCCAAAGTAAAGGTCAAACATTTTAATTTCTGGAACATAATTTATTAGTGTGTCATAGTACGATATTTGAAAGTCTAAAACCACTGAAAAGGACAACGGTTTAAATGATTAACATACTTTTCGAAATTGCTTCTCTCGATCCTTGAATCAGTGGTTCGAAATTAAGGATGTGTTATTTCTTCCCTTGGATGCTTCTGTCGAAATAGCAAAGTTCGCAATAATAAGTAAGATAAATGAAATAAACTCGAACAAATAAGCTTGGTATAAATTAAATAAACTCGAACAAATAAGCTTGGTATAAATTAAATAAACTCGAACAAATAAGCTGTGTGTTGCAGAACACTGTGCAACTAAAGAAATATTGTACTGTGACTATATCGCAGAAAGAAAACCCTCTTATTTAGTTTACAGGTAGGCAAACTCCCAACTCTGAAATGAGAACGAACGGCCTTTTTAACGGAACCGGTGTAATTAGTAAAGAGTCGAAATCGGTTGGGAAGTTAAATATCAATCTGAAGAAAAATCCCTATGTTAACGAGATGTTCTATACAACATGCCAAATATGTCTTGCTTTTTTCAGTAATTTTCCTCAAGATTGACAGGAAGTGCAGCCCTTTTCCTTTATTCACTAATTCAGGTTTTGAAGAAAACAGTACATTATGAATAAAGCTATATACATGTATACATTAATATAGGAATGTTCCGCTATCGAGGAGACTTCCGGGGACCTGCGCCAATGCTAAAACTGCCGTAGACCAATGTGCCGATGCCAAATCTCGCATGTTGGAAGAAATCTACCCCGTTGACAACGCCAATTCTCAACGTTTGATATCTTGAATAAACTTACTCAAAATAACGGGAACTTTGGCACATTTCATAAACCAGCAAAATGTACTTTCAGTGACGTACCAGAAAATCTTTGAACCTCCCCCCCCCCCCACACACACACTGTAAAAAATATCTTCAAGGCCCTTTTGTAAAAATCTGTCGGCACTCAATTACTTAAATATTTTATTCCATATTATTAACGAGGTTTTACAGGCGTTTTAATAATTAAAATTCTTTGGAACCTATAAGTATATTTCGCAAAACCAAAATGATTGCGTTTTACTGCGTGTAACACATGTGTGCACGTTGTAATTCAAATAGTTGCCCTAATTTTATACCAATAGAAAGTACTATAAAACAGTTACGCCGAAACTGAATATATCATGCAAATTTTATTCTTTTAGAGAACTAAGGCCAGCTTTTGTGAAATGCCTCACGATCACACACACAAAACACTTAACTCCAGCCTGACGGTGACGAAAGACCTTTTCCGATTTGTACGAAAATTCAGAACATAAGTAAGCAAATCAATGAGTAATAATTAAGAATTGCGGCACAAAACAGTTAAAGCTACTTAAATTACTTACCCTTGAATATAAAAAACACACACTCAATATAGTGTTACAAGAATTAACAGATAATAGAAATTTTTTCTTTTGACTGTGATAAAGAAAAAAGACACAAGCCTCTGTGTTTTCGTCCCTGCGAATAACACACCTCAATTCACTTTTTATTAAGCACGCGTAGTCAGTGCGAACAACTGTAACATAACTCCTTATCCTCATTGGTAAAGCTTTTCATTCATTGTAATGATACTTCTTTCACATTCTGTTGTTTAATAAACATATAAAGGAACTACTGCTATGACTGTGAAAAGCAGCCGCAGGTTCTCTGAAATAATGGCTTTCCCGTCATCCAGTTTTTGTAAGTTTTAGCGGCGAAAATAAAAATTCTTTTCGTTTTAATTCTTGTTTTAAAACTGTAGTAACAAAATTGCTGGTTATTTCTTTATTCATATGAAGTTTCCGCAAAGAATTCTGTAAAACGTTTTTGGCTGATGCTAGAGACCCTCTTAACCGTGAGGCTTCCCATCTATGCGGGAGTTGCAGGGGCTAGCAGTATGTGCCTGTATACTTTAACAATATTTCGGACATTTATTCACAATCAACACATAAATTAATCAATGCAAAGTTTCTTTTTATGACTCGCTGTCTGATATAACAATTGATATGAAGGCCAGAAGTTATTGTTCAGACTGATTAGAAAAAAACTTGTTATCTTCGGAACAATGTAGATAATTTACGAATGCTTCTACTTATTGATTTAACCGTTGATAACCTTTTTTTACTGATGATTTCATGATAGCAGATATAACTTTGATATTCCATTGACGAAGCTAACTTCTCGGTGGGGGTTCTTGATCTTAGGAAAGCGTTTGATGATATTTATCCCTATATTCTGGAAAACATACCTTACACCTATGGTATCCAACGTGAGTCTCTCCTCTCTTCAACGTTTTTTTTCCATTTATCGTAGTTGCAGATCTCAGTTAGTTAAATTAGGACATGCAGTTTCTGAAAGCAATATAAAATATGGGTTTCTTAAAGGGTCTAGCTTAGGTCCGCTTTTATTTGTAGTACATATCAATGTGACCTTCCTTATACACTGAAGTGCCAGAAAAACTGGTACAGACGAGCTTATGCAAAATACATAGCAACGTCACCTATGCGCGTACTCGGTTGCGTCCGCTAATTCGTATATAAAGCGAAAGACATCGATCCTTGTCAGCTGTCAGGGCTGTTTTCGGCATGAGAATAACAAGTAATAACGATTTAAGCGATTTTCAACGCGGTGTCATAGTTGGCGCTCGTGAGATTGGCCATAGTATTTCGGAGGTAGAAACGAAGTTTGGATTTTTACGGACGACCAAGGGTGTACCGTGACAGCAAGATATCCGGCAAAACCTCCAACCTACGATGCAAGTGTGGCCGTAAAAAGACACTGGGTGAACGTGACCATCGTCGGCTGTCAAGAATCGTTTCACGCGATAGGAGTGCAACACTCTCGCAGGTATCATCGGAATTTAACGCTGGAGCCTCAACAAACATCAGCGTCCGGACTTTGCAACGTACCCTGCACGATATGGGCTTTGGGAGCCGACGCCCAACTCGAGTCCCCTTGATGGGTGCACGACACAGAGCTATGAGCCTCGTTTGGGCACGGCAACACCGCCACTGGACACTTGATGACTGGAAACAAGTAGCCTGGTCTGACGAGTCACGTTTCCAACTATATTGGGCAGATGGAAGGATTCGTGTGTGGCGCAAACCCCATGAAGCCGTGGATCCCACCTGTCAACAGCGAACTGTACCGTTTGGTGGGGGTCTGTAATGGTATGGGGTGTGTTTAGCTGGACTTCCCTGGTACCCCTGGTACCTCAACAAACGTCCGAAAGCGGGCAACGCTATGTGCGCATCCTTTCTGACGAGGTACACCCGTTCATGATCTGCATTCATCCTGATGGGTTGGGCCTGTTCCAACAGGACAACACAAGTGTAGGGACGCCACAATATGGTTTGAGGAGCATTTATCTGAGTTTGGGGTGTTGCCATTTCCACCTAAGTCCCCAGATCTGAACGTGATAGAACACATTTGGGATTCCATGCAACGCACTATCGAGCACAGGAATCTGAGACCTCGGAATACACCTGCATTGTGGGACGTTCTGCAGGAAGTACGGCGTGCATTGTCTATAGCATATTTTCAGAAGCTAGTGGAGTCCATGCCCCGTCGTATTTCTGCAGTCCTGCGCTCCCGTAGGGGACCTACCAAGGATTAGACTGGTGTACCAGTTTTCCTGGCACTTCAGTATATATATATATATATATATATATATAGCCCACTCCAGCAGGAATTCCTGGGTGCGCCGCTGGCAGCCACTAACTTGTCTTGGTATTTCTGGTGATTGTTCATATCTCCACATCATAAAGCGGCGACGACGTCGAAGTGAAGCGTGATCGGGTGTGATGCCACCTCGTGGTTAAAAAATTCGGACAAAAGAGAAATCCCGGCAGTCCCGTCTTCTTTCTTGCCCAAGAAATAAAATAAAAACAAAATGGAGGATTATGAAATGCCGTTTATGTGAGTTTTTTCTTTTAATTCTAAAACGGGTTATTATAAGAAATACTACAACAAGATTTTTAAAAAAAGGGAAACAGAAAATATCAAATTTCTAGTATTAGAATTTTAGTCTAATATATCTTTATTGATATGTTAGACTAAAATTCAAGATTCCTGGTGCATCACGTAGACGGTCGAGCGCGAATACGCCGATTATTTATCAATGGAGGCTATTGCACCTGGATGCACTGTGGACGGAAACTGGCCGACGGTGGTGGTGTTATGCTGTGGGCGATCTTTTCTCGAGACACTTTAGGTTCCATAATCCGAAAAGCATAATCCCTGATGACTCTCAGGTATACGAACATCGTTGCGAACCAAGTTTACCCATTTATAGCAACTGTGCTCCCTGCTGGTGATGGCCATTACCAACATTATAATGCGCCATGCCACACTTCCAGAATCGTCAAGGAGTGGTTCGAGGAACATGCTGGTGACTTCCTGTTAATGCTCTGGCCTCCAAATTTACCTGACATGAGCCCAATCGAATATTTGTGGTTCGACTTGGAAAAGCGGGTTCGCTCAAAATCACCACCACCTCAAAATTTACGGGAACTGATGGAGAACCTGCTGTTGACATTATGGTACCAGATATGGCAGCTTAGCTATGGCCACCGCATTGAATCGATGCCTCGCCGAGTGGCCGCTGTCTTGCGGGCTGGAGGGAGTCCTACAGCTTATTAAGTAGGTGGTTATAATGCAATGGCTCATCGGTATACACCAGATTAACTTAAGACAAACGGGCATCTGTGTCTCTCTTCATATTTTGGGAATATTTTCTCTTGGGGATTTTTATTCTGCCATCCATAGTGATATCCTAGATGTGCCACTAATACAGTAGTATGGCTCCAAAATACTGCCCAGCCTCCGGGACCCCTGTATCCTTAAATTGGCTCTGCCTAGCAAACGCAATTAGTACCTAGGACAAGAAGTAGTCTCTTCGTGAGTCTGTATAGAAGGTAACTGTTAGAGTCAACAAAAAAAAATCAACAAATATTGAACACTTCGATACCATTCACAAAAATTAAAGGGCTCAAAATAAGTGGAAGTCCCTATCAAATAAGCAAATGCATAGATAGATAAAAAAATAAACCTTTACTTTATGAGAAAGCTTACTAAGTGAGAAGGCATGATAACTCATTGCATATGAGGTTAATACACAATTTGCTATCATGAGGGTAATAAAAACGCGTATTCAGCGACACAAATATCATGACAGCAAAAATGTTAACTCAAGTGATCATTAAATCGAAAACAAATGCCGTCTCCTGCACGATACACTTTAATGAAAAAAAGTATGTACAATTAAAATTAAATATAGAGTTAACTAGGACTAAACAGTTTGCCTTGAGTTTCGGTTACCCTCGTCACATGATTGATCGCTTGGTTGTTAAGAAATCAATTTGTCGACCGCAGACATCTTTGTTTGCAGATAAATTTAACTACCAATTTGTGGGATCCATTCCATATATACTACCTGTATGTAACATCTTAAAGAACATATGTCATAAGTACAAACTCAAGTTTGGTGTGAGGTCTCGTACTTTATTTAACACTGTTTAGAAGGACAGAGACTATGTTGAATGTGTGAACCGTCACGGTGTATATTTGGTTCCACTTAAATCTGCTAACCCTGCAAAGCTCGATTTATGTTATGTGCGGCTCCGCATTTACGAACATCAGTATAATCTCAGGACGCTTTCTAGTGCTACATCTTTGTCGAGACTCCGTTTAAACGGTTCATACCAACCATGTTGGAATGACACCATTATTCTAGATTCTCCCAGGAACCGTCGATCAACACTTTTTTTAAAGTATTCACATATTCGTCAATGGTGAAAGCTGATGTAACGATGACCCCCCCCCCCCGGTGTTTAACTGCTATGTGTCTTGTGAAGTATATAGGCTTCTCACTTCTGTGCTCACTGCAGCACTGTTTCTCAGGATGACGCCGTTGGGGCGTTAAAAGTTCTTAAAAATGTTTATTTTAATTGTACATAGTTTTTTATCATTAAAGTGTATCGTGCAGGAGACGGCATTTGTTTTCGATTTAATAGGTTTTGGTGCACGAGTTAATTTCTTCATATCAAGTGATCATGTTTCAATGAAAATTTTAGTGCTGAAGTAGAAATTTAGTGTAAAGATTGTAATAGTAGTTTAATTGTGATATTATGAAGGTTTGTAGCAGCAACCATTATCCCAGCGTTAATTTTGTTTTCGTGTGACACTAAACTTTGATCTTCTTTCGTTTACACAGCTATTAGGCTTCTCTGCAGTACCCTTACGGCTAAAAGTCTTACCTTTACGACTCAGTATTCTTTTTTTTTTTTTTTTTTTTTTTTTTTACCTGGATAAGTTCGTTCTTCGTTCAGCTGAGATTTTACATCACGCACATATCGAAACTCTTCCTAATAAACTACCGGTTCTTAATAGAGTCAAGGTAACTTACAGTTCACTTGTTTATACCACAGCACGTAGTCAATCAAACATCCGAATATAAATATCCTCTCAGATCGTTACAAACCTGAACATATAACTCTCGCTTAAGCATACAGCATTAATTTGCTCTAAACAGTGCTCAAAGATATAGGGTACTCGAGAGCATAGTACTTGCAAGACACACTGCTCAAACCCACCGTCAGTGTAAAACAAGCGTCATCAGAGAACATAGTGAGAGTCATACGCCCCGACTTAAAAAAATATTGTGAGTTCCGGAAATTTTAAATCGAATTACCCATGCATTCTTCAAAGTATTTAAATCTAATTTAAATTTCATTCAGTCAGATTATCTGGCACAACAAGAAGCTTGAAGTGCTAAAACGAAGTAAATTATAGTTATTTTTTTCTAGATAATTATTTATTGAATTTATTTTTCTTTTGTAGGCGCGACATTATTATATACAATACACAGACTTTAATGAGGATTCTTCGTGCGCTAAACATTATTTTAATTAGAAAAGCCTTTTCAGCACGATAAGATATTTATTAATACTGTCTGTACTTAAAATAGACATTTTTAATGCACAGCAACTTACAAGATCTTTCAAAGCACCAAGTGCTCCATCGTCAGGTATTTGCTTCGTTTTAGTACTTCAATATACATAAACAAAACAACGGATAAAAGCAAGAAGCATTTTCAAATTACGCGAGCACCTGATAACAATAACGACAAGGTTGAATCTCAACGAGAACCGTCGAATATGAGCAAAAATACAGATGGACTATATCAGACACAATTCTTAAACCTGAGTAATATAGTCCTTAACCCCACACAGTTCCAGGCTCTAAACCGAGGACTAAAGTTTGCTTATCCAACAAACAAAGTTAATAAATGCCACCTTATTACGCAGATGGAAAATATCGTTGAAGCTATTCCTCAAACTGAAAGAGAACATGTACGATGTAAACTGGCAAAGTCCGTACAAAAGTTAGCCAATAAGACTAGAACAGCGGATGACCGTAAATTCTGTGATGAGGTTAAACAGTTAAAGTTATTGAAGTCAGATAAAAATATCTCCATTTTAAAAGCTGACAAAACGCAACAAATTGTCATCTTAAACAAAGCAGACTATGTTAATAAGATGAGTGATGCTAGTATACCGCACAAGATCCTGTCTTCGGATCCAACCTCATTTACAGTAGCAGCAGTGGCAAAACTCAGAAAACATGGAGCCTTACCTGCAAATGTTGCTAGGGATATATACCCTCCTATAGGCCCTTGAATACATGAATTATTTGGCCAAGTAAAGACTCATAAGGAGGGTTTTCCTGTACTCCCGCTTCTATCAGGATATGCAAGCCCAACCGCCAGCTCGAAAGTGCTCTAGCAAAATTCCTCAAACCATTAACTACAGGTTCCGCTTACTTAGTTAATAGCTCTGATAAGGCTATTGACAACATTAAACCATTCTTACGAAAGGGAAAGCCGTTTGTTATGGCATCGCTCGATGCTGTCTCTTTATACTCCAATGTGCCGATTGGAGATGTTCACTCCATTATTGAAAACCGCCTATTGGCTTTGAATTCTTATACTATTAATGAAATCCAAGAAATTATCAATGCTCTACGTTTCGTACAGAAGCACACATTCTTCCGGTATGAAGGAACCATTTTCCGCCAGACTGGAGGTGCGCCGATGTGTTCCCCACTTTCAGGGGTACTCGCTGAATTGTTAATACAAGACCTAGAAAACAAGGTTTTACAATATTTCCAACTCAAGCCTGATCTCTACATTAGATATGTAGACGACATACTTGTTTTCTGGCCGCATCATAAAGACAAATTTGAAGAGTTTGCTAAAGAGCTCTCAAAACATTACAGTTCCATAAATTTTACCATTGAGCATGAAAATGATAATACGCTTTCATTATGAACTTGGACATCTTACTAAAAAGGCACCCCGGTACCAATTGTTTATCCTATACAGTGTACAGAAAGCCCACAACACAATCTGCAATTATTCCGCATAATTCATCGCACCCAAGAAAACAAAAACTAGCAGCTATAGAGTACATGGTCCGAAGAGCCTTCACCCAATCCTCCAATATTCAGGCTAGAAGAAATGAGTTAAATCACATCCAGATGATTACGATGGCGCATGGCTACCATAAATCAATCGTTGAAAAAATTGCTCGATCAGTGAAACGTTTAGTTAAAAGTACCTTACAAAGGAAAACCAGAATTACAAAATATGTTGGCACTGTGGACTATATACCTGAATACTAAAGAACATATGCAAAAAAACACCACATTGCGTTTGGAGAAAGTACGAAAACTATTCGAGCCATCGTGCAAAACGACCGTGACCAAGTTTACACACTCAACAGACATGGGGTTTACAAAATACCCTTAATTCCTGTTGACCCAGAAGATCCAGCAATAGCATATATAGGATACACTGCACGCCCATTGAGCACACGACTATATGAGCACAAGTACTCAATTACTAATAACTCTGATGCTACCTCTCTTGCACGATTAGTTAATAGAGGTACCTATACTGACCATACTGGACCAATGCCAGTGTGCTGAGCTCAAATCGTACAAAGCGGTCCCTCCGATTCGCTGAAAGTTTATGTATTTTAGCGCACAACTCTGACTGCTGTAAGGAAGAAACCACGTCTTTGTTCTAGTGCCTTGGGCCATGTTAATGCAGCCAGAAAAGCATGCTCCTCTCTAGCAACACTTAACTCCTAACAATTCACTTACAGTTTGACGATTAATGTCAACTTATTAATTATCCTCTGTGTATATATTTCTTCGCATATGTAATAGCAATTCATAGTATTATTTGTTGAATCCTTTTAGCGCATGACCAAACTTCCACTATATTTATTGTAAACCTCGTTATTGTTATAACGTGTTCGCGTAATTTGAAAATGCTTCTTGCTTTTATCCGTTGTTTTGTTTATTTATATTGAAATACCTGACGATGGAGCACTTGGTGCTTTGAAAGATCTTGTAAGTTGCCGTGCCTTAAAAATGTCTATTTTAAGTACAAACAGTATTAATAAATACCTGATCGTGCTGAAAAGGCTTTTCTAATTAAAATAACAATACACAGATACTGTGAATTTCCAACTGAATTGTCTTTATAAAAGTAACAAACACATGTAAAATTTATTTTAAAGTTTTTTAACAATTTTAAAAATGCCAAATTTATTTTTCAAGGGATTTCTGAGTTAAAATAGGAGGTTAGAACGGAGAGGACATGACATCAGCCACACACCTTTCGTTTTTCGTGGGCTTCACTTCGTATCAGCTGTGAATGCCCAATATGCCTAACTTGGGCTGCTTCTGTACTTTCTATGGAGAAATCGTCGACTTTGAAGAGGTTTTAGAGGCACTTGTGCAGCATGTAAAGTCAGGAAAAATGAGACTAATTAGACATGCACATAACTAAAAATTTGCAAAAAATTACAGATATGCTGTTTAGTATTTTCTAAAAAAATTAAACAAAATTATGCTTCGTAGAGCGGAAGTGCATATTGCGCATTAGCCAATCACGGCCTCGTTAAAGCTGTGGGAGCCTTGTTGACCTTCAGGGACTGCTGCAGAGAGTAAGAGACAGCCGCTATCAACCTGTGCTGCGGCACAGGTCTTCAGGAAGTAACGTCACGTTACTGAACCCTCCCCACCCAGAGGGCGCAAGAAACCAGATGATCAGATTTGGCTCCACCAGCGGTGGCTGATGCCATCTCCTCTCTCTTCTAACCTCCTTGGTCCCCGACTGTCCAAAGATAGAGTGGGTCAACTGACTGTACAACATATTTCCGCCTTTATCACTATGACCTCGAATCAGGGGTTTATCTAGGAATTTCAAATTGGGAGAGTGCTGAAAATGTTTGGGGGAGTGTTGCATGAAAGCAAATTCTTCCGAGTCTGAACATTTTTGTAGTGAAATACGTATTTGTTTTTTGACTTAAGATAAAAACTGGGGAACACTTCAAAAGTGACTACTGTTGATATTTTATAGTTAAGAATGCTTGCAAATGAAAACCCTTTTGCAAAGCTTCACATGGTTATTTTTTTTTATTAACATAGGTTGCTGAAACAGTAGACACTGTTATTTTTGCAAATCTTGTGCATGCTGATATGATTCAAAAGTATAATTGCAAAATCTGTAGCAGGCTAAAATGAAGAAATACCTACACATGTTTTATGGTTGCAATGACTGACTTAAACAATCCAACTAAAAAAGAAACATTTGATTGATGTATACATATATATTTTTTTAATTGCCCGCTAATAAGGGTTATCACATTCCATAGTGGGAGGAATTATATCCCCTGTCTGGAAACAGAAGCGAGGAGTGCGAGAGCCAAAACATCTCCCAAGATCGATCAGAAGGAGAAGCGAAATTTATAAAATAGGTAATAGTCAAGCATTGGTTAACCCTCACTGTGTTTAACCGCCCTGGTTGTTCCTCGCTCTCGCGGTTTTTCTGAAGGGAGCTGCTGGTATACATAGACTTCGAATTAAAAAAATAAAAAGTAAAATTATTGCATTATGGTAGAAAATACTGAAGTGAAACGGATGATTCATGTAACTGCTACTGACCACTGTGCTTTATTATAACAAAAAGGCGCTAATACCTAAATATTAAAAAGGAAACTTTCGTATTTATACACTGAGTGGCCACTTTATCATGATCACCCCCTCAGTACTTCGTTGGGCCACCTTTTGCTTTTAATACTGCGCCGATTCTTCGTGGCATGGACTCCACGAGATGTTGATAGGTGGTTTGTGGAATCTGATACCATGCTTGATGAATAGCACTTTCCAGGAGTGTGAGATTGCAGGGTTGTGGATCCAGCTGTCTGGTCGCTAGTTCAATTTCACCCCACAAATTCTCAATGGGGTTGAGATCTGGAGATTGCGGGGGCCACCTAAGCAAAGTAAACTCACCGGCATGTTCCTGAAACCAATCCTGTACAATACGAGCACTATGGCAGGACGCACTATCTTGTTGAAAGTAGCCATCGCCATTGGGATAAACCATCCACATGACAGGATGCACTTGGTCCGCAACGATGTTTAGATATAATGTACCAGTCAGACGTTGATCAACACGAGTTAAAGGGCCCAAAGCATGCCAGGAAAACATTCCCCAAACCATAACGTTACCTCCACCAGCTTGAAGGGTTGTAGCAATGCATTTGGGGTCCATGCTTTCGTGCTGTTTCCGCCAAATTCTCACTCGGACATCGGCATGGTGCAACTGAAAACGTGATTCATCGTACCACATAATTTGTTTCCAATTATCGACTGTCCAATCCTTGTGATCTTGTGTGAACTGGAGACGTCAACTGCAGACAGCAAACGTGTTCGAATAGGCCTTCGGCTGCCATATCCCATCCGATGCAGTGTACGGGGAACAGTGCCTGCAGAGATCATTTGAGGGGGTCCTTGATTAAGATGGTCTGTAATTTGCTGCATTGTTGCCCTTCTGTTGTCTGTTACCAGTCTGGTCACTCTCCGTTCCGCCCGAGCAGTCACTAGTCGATGACGAACACACGTTGCACGTAGAGACCCAGTTTTTTGGCTGACAGTCCAGTCTTTAAACACTTTAACAACAGCTGCTCTGTAACATTTCACGAATGCGGCGGCTTCGGTGATACTTGCTCCATGGCTCTGGGCTCCTACAATCATCCCGCGGTGAAAGTCCGTCAAATCGCATTTTTTACCCATATCGTCACCCAAAAATCACTTCTACTACTGTCGCAAGCACTAAGCTTTCCATTTTTATACTGGCCTCGCCCTCTGGCGGCAACAGCGTGCAGCCATTGCTTAAAACTGTCAGGTGGTCATAATAAAGTGGCCACTCAGTGTACAAAGTAATAAAAACACTTACCCTTTAGTACCTTGTCAGTTTTTATAAGTAATACACTGCCTGACAGAGAAACTACCACACCATGAAGGGATGCGCGAAAACAGACCAAACTGCACACACAGATAGCCAAGTAGGTCCAGAACAAATGATATAATTGTCAGTGGCCGAATATACAGGATGATCAATAAGGAGTGTGGTCCCCATTTTAGGCAATACAGAGTTCAATCCGACTCGGCATCGACGCAATGAGAGCCCGAATAGAGTCATGGGACCGTATCAGGGCCGATTCTGGAGTGTTAGCCGCCTGCATGCCACAGACATTTGACCGCCCATGCCAATGCGGATCGAGTACAATTAAATATGCTATTGGATTCCCAACCAAACCCACGGCACTAGGGGAAGTTTTTTTCTTTCACTGTTCTATATAGTTGACAGGTGTACAAGCGTACAACGTACAAATATTCTATAATAATAACACAACGCAGTATGAAATTATTTTTCTTTTATCTGTATTCAAAACAAAACTGTTCGAAAATATCACAATCACACAGACACTGACACAGTGACACGTTACACATAAGTACCATAACTTAATAAAATGTATGTATGTATGCATCCGCGGAATTAAAAGTGCACTGTCCTTGCTTTCTTTCTTGCCAATTCGTCAATTACATCTGATAATTCCAAACTTTCACACAATTCCTTCTCGATAGCTAACAGTCCTAGATCGCTAAACCTCTCATGAATCATTGACGTTTTTAAATGTCTTTAAAAGTTTGAGTTTCGAAAAACTCCTTTCACCTGATACTACACTAACTGGTAATGTCAGAAGAATTCTCAAAGCTATAAACAGATTAGGAAATGATGACTTTATGTTATTTTTTGTTGTATATGTTAGGTTTTTTTATGGTCTGCCCCATTTGCAATTCCACTGCTCAAAACTCTATACGTTATCAGCTCGCTGAAGAGCTCAAGACCATCAGTATCCTTAAATCTTTTGCCTCCTTTGTTAACTAGAAGGGAAACATCTAAATCAAGGCAAGATTTTTTAATTTCTTCTTCAGTCATTTCTCGAAATTCAGAAAGAAATGTAAGTACATTAGATTTTCAAACTTTTCCTGAATGGAATTTAAGGCTGTATTAACAATCGTTAGATAAAATTTTATTCTGAACAATTCTTGTGTATTTGTGATAGATTCATCAGGACTTTCATAATCAGAAAGGCGAACTTTAGACCTACTCCTTACAACTGGAAATTATGCCTCCACATTTGCTTCTGTAGCTAAAGCTTCTGCATCCCTAATATATTTACTAAGTGCCTCATCAGATCTGGCTGCACTTGTAAATTTAACAAGCTCACTCAAAACATTAAGAGATGCATTTATGTTGGATTGAGGGCACTGAAACATTTTACTTACAACATTAATTTTTCACAGAAAATCGTTCAATATAATAATTGAGGAGATGAACTTAAACGACGCAATCCTATTTAACAAACATGGAGCTGTATGTTTTGTTTTCATGTCTGGAATCGTCGTCTATTAGATCATTTAAACTTTTCATGACTTCACCTAATTGCAATCTCAGAGGTTGCACTGCTTTTATTCTACTCTCCCACCTTGTATAACTTACAGATTTCAGTGTTAATCTATTAATATTACACTTTAGTATATCCCACCTGTAAGGGGATGCAGAAAACAATGTGTACAATTCTTCGATAATGTTAAAAAAATTAACTGTTTCCAATTTTACTTTGGTTTCAATATCCTCAATGTGTTTTTGCACAGAATTTATCAGTACCATTGCCTCCATAAAGTTTCCTTGGGAAGACTGCAAGTATTTACTGAGACAAGTCAGTGGTGCTAAAAGAGTAGAAAGTAACACAAAGATGAAAATCGTGGATTTCTTTCGAAACAGAAGTCCCCCTGCATCAGACAAATAGTCCCTAGCCTAAATGTAGACATTTTCTAAGGCACATTAGATTTTCAAACTTTTAGAAGCATAATGCTGTACGACTACTTTAACACTGCCTTCACATGACAACCATCTCGTTTCCCCTGGTTGAACAAGTTTATGAGACATGTTATTGACCACCATTTCTGCCATGTGCAAAACTGACAACCTTTTGTGTCTTACTCTGAATGTGCTGTACAGCTTATTGAGCGCGCTTAGTACTCTCTTGATATGAGGACTTTGTCTGCAGCTGTGAGCGAGAGCAAGTTGCAAAAGATGATTTCTGCAGTGTACAAATAATAAATTTGGTGCATGCTCTTTCAGCCTCGCCTAAAATGAGACATATTATTGACCACCATTTCTGTCATGTGCAAAACTGACAAAAATCAGTACTCTCTTGATATGAGGATTTTGTCTGCAGCTGTGAGTGAGAGCGAGTTGCGAAAGATGGCTTCGGCAGTGTACAAATAATAAATTTGGTGCATGCTCTTTCAGCCTCGCCTAGACGCCACTCACATTTCCGCTAAAATTGGCACCGTCATCAAATGATACTACAGAGATGTTCGCTGGATTCAAACCTTATTTTCTTAACTCAGTAATCAACACATCTGTAATATGCTCTGCTTTTGTTGACAGTAGGTTAACTGTAGATGAAAAAGTTTCTTCAAACTTGAATTTTTTGTCTTCACCCTCAGCAACGATATGACGAACCTAAATACTAAGCACTTCACGACCAATGATGTTTGTGCATTCATCATCCATGAATGAATATGAGGGAATACCTTTCAGCCGTTGAACAATTGCTCCTGTAACAGCTTCACCAAATGCTTCTAAGAAATCTGTTATGGCAGTGGATGATAAGTGTGAGTGTTCTGTGGATCATTTTTAATTCAATTAGCCAGATTATGTAATCCATCCCCAAAAGCAGCCATTGCAACTAGATTAGGCCAGTTCGATATCTTGTGCTGAATTTCCGATCAAAATAAGCAGTACGCAAGTTTTAGCAAATCCTTAGTTGAGTTACTTTCTTCTTCCATCTGTTTATTGGACTGCATAGATACCATTGTTTTAACATCCACACCCTCCCGTTTTGTGTTAGATGCAGCCAAGGCCATTATATGTGAACGGCTTTGCTCACGTTTTAAAGCATTTCCCTCTAATTTCTTTGAAGCAGATAGTTGAACTAACTCGGTCAGCCATGGGTCAGTTTTCATTTTACCAAATCTGCAACAAATGCTGCATTTGTATCCTTCAGATTTACGTTCAACCCAAGGATATTTCAAGTACTAAGATGCTTTCTTTCGTTTGTCAGTGAAACTCGTCAGCATTATACAGTATCTGCTCCCATACATTTTGATGGATTATCTGCATCCGATGCACTCTTTCTTTCACTAGGCACTTGTTGTGGCAGATCCGAGAGCACAAGAAAAGGAACAACTGCTGTATTACGTTCTATTGCACCCTGGTAGAAGGTCTTAAATACAAAGTTTTGATTTCATAACTCCAGCTGTTTGAGATTTACAAAATTTATGTTTGATTGATTTATCTTTATATCCAACGCTGTTTTAAGATTTTGTTTAAATTCGACGGAGTTATTATTTCAGAAGCTGATACCAACTTACTAGTTGAAATTTTTCATCTTGTATATTCCCTAGACATTGTATCAGAAAATTTCTTGGCTGATTTCTTTTCAAAACGAACCCGATTTGCTCCTTCCTTTCAAACTTTGTAAAACAACATTCCTTTGCCAATAAGTCCCGAATGCCGAATTTCGAGTTTGTAACTGAAGCCATTGCAAAGACATCGCATTGAAAACGTTCTTGACTGATTTCTATCTAAATCGAACACTCTTGACTGATTTCTATCTAAATCGAACACTCTTGACCGATTTCATTCAAATTCAACGGGGTGCTTATAGAAAGTTCTAAATTCTGGATTTGTCGCTGAAGCCATTTCCGAGAGAGCAGATTAGAATGTCATTTAACGAATATTTTTTTTAATCGACAAAATTATTATTTTTCGCTAATATGTCCAAAACACCGAATTGGAATTTGTAACCCAAGTCATTGAAGAGTTATTGTGTTACAAAGGTATGGGAACACAGACAGACTCCGCGAGAAAAAAAATCACCCGTATAATAGCTCTTTCATATAAACAAAGTATATGAATGGAAAGTAAAAATTCAGGACATTTCATAAAAATATTTGTGAATGATTATTTTAATAACAATGTAAAGCGTTTCATAGCTACTTCACACATCAACGAATGGAACATGAAATAAAAAACAAATACCAGGCCTTTCCTGGGCTTTCGAATAACCCCAAAGTGTTGGCTTCCCACAGAAATTTCGTTTCCCAACCTACTTCGTTAAGGATTATGATACTACTCTCACTCAACCAAATGATGCGAGGGCAAGTGCGAGCTGGTCCAAAAGCTGATTTGTCTTCGCAATTGGGACTGCGTTTTTTGTCCGGCATCATACTGAATGACAATCAAAAGTAAATAATGTTGAAAAAATTCACACTGCGTCTGTGTCTTCCTCCTGTGATCGTTTCTTTCTGTGTATGAACTTGTCGATCATGTAACTTCGATTTCTTTCGGATGGGATGTAACAAAACATCGTCATCATATGTGTACGTGGGTTTGTGTGTATCTTTGTTTGTTACACCCTTCCAAACGGGAGGGTGTTAATATTTTTGTAGGAAAGTTCTGAAAATTTTTTGGGAGGGGGGAGTGTGGGTGGGTGGGGGGAAGGGGTGTATAAATCCCTGCCTAGAAAAAGTTCTCGTCTCCGAATGTAGAGGTAGACTTTTGTATTTTGTGGGAACCCAGACAAACGAAGAATTTTCTTTTGTAAAGGATGCAGTTTTAAATGCTCTTAAACAACGGTACTTGAGGTATTGCGTGTCGCGTCAAATTTGATAAGCGCGAACAAACACTGATTATTTTTTTAGGCACAATAAACAGTCTGAGGGGTAAATTTGTATACACACTTCCTACAAATAGTAAACGGGGAATGAATAATAAAAACCTTGAAGAACTGATAACGAAAAAGAAAATTTATACATGCACGCGTACGTGTATTTTCCCACTAAATACGCGCAAAAATATTAGAGGTTCGAGGAACCCACAAAAAAATCATTGGGAGTTCAAAAAGTGTCTCGAACCCACAAAGTCGGCGCCTATGGTGAGTGTGATGTTTTGAAAACAGCAGCTCTTCTCTCAAACTTGAGCATACATCATTGACTTCTGACCTGTTGTCAGGGTTGCCAAATTCAATTTTGTCGAGAGAAAAATTGTGGCGTTCAGCTTAGAAAAAAGTTTAACGAGAGTAAACCAAATTTAAATGAGAATACAGGAGCTTAAACGGAAGTTAAATTAGAGTAACCGTCAAACGATAACAAAGCAGCTTTCCCGCCTTGTTGAATTTCAACGCTACCCGAAACTACAGTAGTGTGCAAAATATTGCATCACCTGTAAAAACCGTGAATTTTTAAGATTAACTCTTATTTTAACTAGCTAATTTTCATAGTTATTTCATCATTTATATGTCATTAGATGCGAAATTTAATGGAAATTTCAAAAATTTCTTAGATTTTCCCGTAGCTTCTTTTGTTCTTAAGATACGTTATTAAAATCATGACCAAGGCGAAATTATTATGAAAAGGATCATTTATCCAATACTTAGGTTTACCGCAATAAATCGTTTTTGTAATTCATAAGGAATGAGGTAACATTTAAATACAGAAATACAATGAAGTAAAATTATAAAAATGTATTTTGATGCCCAGCCTTTAGCATTAATTACAGCTTTGCATCTCGATTGTATACTGTAAACGAGGTTTTGTAAAAAATTGAATTCAACAATATGATTCAAAATACGAATTACATCATCAATTAGTTGAATTTTGGTTGCTGGCTTCCTTTTTGGTAGATCATACAACATTTCAAACTACACATTTTCTATCGGGTTTTAGTCCGGCGACTGTTGTGGCCAAACAAGTCGCTGAAAAGTTTTTTCCTGAAACCACTTTTTCTTACTACTTTAGTACGATGACAGTGAGCATTGCCATTTTGGAAAATAAAATTGCCGTCATAAAGTCTTCTAGATGATGCTACCATCATGTAGAAGAAAAATAAATTGCCGTCATAAAGTCTTCTGGATGATGGTGGCATCTTGTTTTCAAATATCCAGATGTATTTCTAGGCATTTACCATACCATCGACAATATGGAGGTTCCCAATGCCATGTGCACACATGTAGCTCCAAACCATGACCTTCACCAGATGCTTAACAGTAGTCACTAAGCAACCTGGATGGAATTTTTCATGCTTGAATCTCCTTACATACTCACTACTCTGATTTCCATTTAGGCAAAATTCTGATTCATATCTGAAAAGAATATTTTCTCATTGCTTTTTGTCTATGAGGCATGCTGTTTTGCCCACTAAAGTCTACGCTGTCTTTGATTTGCAGTGAGCAGTGGTTTATGTCTGCCTTTGCAGCCACGTAAGTAATAGTGAAGCAGCCTCCTCCTAACAGTAGATGTGTTACCGCTAAAGTGCAGAAATCAGTTATTCTACAGATTATCTAGGTAATGTGCAGATTAACTAAGGTGATCCGTTAAAGTGCCAAAAATTGTTTCATTTCTAAAAATTACCTAGGTAATCTGCAAATTACCTAGGTAATCTGCAAATTACCTAGATAATCTGCACATTACCAACTAGGCACTCGTTAAAGTGAAAATAAGATCTTTGCTGGAACAACAGCAACGTTTCTGTATGCTTAAATTAACATAACGTTATTTACTTATTTTTCATTATATATAAAGAATCAAGTTAATACAATTAAACAATTAACAAATTAGTTGATAGAATCAATCATCAATCAATTAAAAAACTGTAATAGAAAGAATCAAACGGTCTAAATTATTATTATAATTAAGGATATGAATTTGCAAAACATACGATAAAATTATGCTTACTTATTAGTGCAATCTAAAGATTGGTGACACTTTGAATTACATAGCAATTGGTTTTTGCGACAAGCACACCTATTTGTGGTACATTTAGATTTGCAGTCACATTTTCTGAAACCCTGCCCAGTACCGAGGGTGCGCTAAAAAACATCACGACACAAATTCACGCGCTAACAGGCAGAAACGAATTTGAAAACAGAATTAGCAATGCTACGCACTAGCAGCCGACGCCAATTATGAGAAATAAAAACAACCGGCGACGACTAGACGCTGGCGAAACGAATCTAAAAGTGGAGGGAGAGGGGGAAATTGTAGGGAAGGGAAATGAGAGAAACAAACTTTTGAACTTTAACGATACGGAAGCCGTTAATGTGCCCATTACCTAGGTAAAATGCGGAAAACTTTTGATTCCGCACGTTAACGGAGCAAATCAGTTAATCTGCAGATTAGCTAGGGAATGTGCACATTAACGGCTTTCGAGCTTTAGCGGTAACAGATGCACTAACAGTAACATCAGCCACTTCAGACCATCTTTGAAGCAATTCAGGTGAATTGAGCCTTAGCTCCTTTGAAGTAATTCAGGTGAATTGAGCCTCCTATCTTCGAAGCTTAGCTTTCTGAGCCCTCTGTTTCGCCTGATTGTAGTGGATCTGGGCCTTCCACTGCGATGCAGATTTTTAATATCACCAGGGTCTTTTAGTAGCCTAATAACTGTAGATTGATTACAGCCTGTTTTTTCAGCAATTTTTCTTGAAGAATATACCTCATCACGTAGGACAACTATTTTTACTCTGTCCGCTGTGGACAATTCGGCTGTTTTAACTATTATTGAGAATGTACACAAATGATACCGAAATAACAAAAAGGAATGACCACTACAAATCTACAATGCTCTATTAGCTCTGCATCAACCATTATAAAGGCTTGAGAAGCATTAAGCATTAAGAAGCAGCCAATCAGGTAAAAGAATTTCTATGATTGGCTATAACAACTGATACGCAGCTAATGTAAATGTCAATATGTTTGTCAAACCCCGTATTTTATATCACATCTTAAGAACAGAAGTAGCTGCAGAAAAAACTAAGACATTTTTGACATTATATTTTACATGAAATGACATATAACCGATGATATAACTATGAAAATTAGTTAGTTAAAAAAATTTAAACTTAAAATTTCTTTGTTTTTGCAGGCTATACAAACTTTTGCACACCACTGTACTTTGCATTATAAATTCGCAAATATTTAGGTCAGCTGATGGATTTCAATTTGGTTAACAGCGAACGACATTTTCATTCAGCGGTTCCGCGTGATAGAAATTTAACGGAAAATTTGCTGGTTTCTATCGACAATACCAATTGAGCTATTGACTGACGTTAAAAGATATTCACTCAAGTGCCATTGAATTAGGCATATTTTCTTAGTAACGCGTTGGGCCACCTCTTGTCCTAATGACGGCGGCCACATGACGAGGAATAGACTCCACTGGTTAATGGAAATGTTTTGCAGGTATCGCCAGCCATGCCTCTTCCAAAGTTGCCCATAATCAACTCAGGTTCGCAGCAGATGGGACACCAAAGATGTTCAACGGTGTACCAAAGATATTCGACGGTGTTTAAATCCGGGCTTCTATCTGAAACGTTTCATGGAAAGTTTACCACCAGACGGAAGGCCCTGCACCGGGTAGTCCCCAGTTTGGCCCATTTTATATGAAGCGTGCATGCTTCCGTTTGAGGAGAAACTCTTCCAGTTTGTCACATTAGACCTATGGTTTCATGTAGAGGATATCCTTGCTCTCTGGAATGGCTTTAATTTGAAAACACTACATTAGCTGTGCTTATCAATTCAGATGATCCTCATATACCACTCACTTGAAAGACTGAAAACAATGGCTGTTTACCATTCCTTGTTGTCCTTCTGTCATCAGTGGGGTATCCAGAAATTTCTTAAAGGAAGTCCATGGATTTGGTTCATTGGCGAATGCCTCATATATACATATGTATCGCTTTAAATTCGTACTTAATCCCCCTCAAGGGGTGTCCGGACCCCAGGACCATCCTCTTGGCTACGCCACTGAGTGTGTCACGCTCTGAAACATCTTTCACTACAACAGTTTATCGCAAATCGTTTGCCCTCTGTCCCCTTACACCCCACATGCTAAGCCAAATCACTCATGGAAACAAAAAACAGTACTTCCTATACACACGCATATCATACAATACATATCTGTAAACTGAGGGAAACAAAGTTGTAAGTTGTGTGAAGAATAAGGTTGAGGAAACGATATAGGAGCCCAATGAGTTAAGTGAAAGACGGGGTGAATACTTCTGTGAGTAATTAGATCAGGAAGGCAAATATGATTCTGAGACAGATGCAGAGGATGGCACAGTGAAGGATGAAAGCACAGGAGGGATCTCAAGAGTAGAAGTGTGTAAAGCTCTAAAATCTCTTCAGAATTATAACGAAGTAAATTTCTCCGTCATTTTTGGTCTACGCCGGGATTCGAACCCGAGTCCGCTTATTCCGGAACAAGTCGCTCTACCAACTGAGTTACGCAGACGTTCATTCTGATTGCTATCTGCCTTTATGTCGTGTGCGTCCTGTTGGCAGGTACGTCACATCTCCCCCCCCCCGAAAGAGGGCCGGGGGCTTGGCCCACGGGTCAGCCGTGACCACGAATCGTTGCAGGCAGCCATCCACTGTAGTACGTGCACTTGAGAACTCGCAGTCAATCCGGTGTGTGGAATGCAACGTCACACACATTTATTTTTCGAAGCGCTGAAGAAGGGATTCTCTTATTTTTCCTATCTCGCGGTGTGGAAAGAACATCACACCATTTCGAGATTTTGAACGGTCGGGTCATCCGGATAGTTCGGGCGCCATTATAACGAAGTAAATTTCTCCGTCATTTTTGGTCTACGCCGGGATTCGAACCCGAGTCCGCTTATTCCGGAACAAGTCGCTCTACCAACTGAGCTACGCAGACGTTCATTCTGATTGCTGTCTGCCTTTATGTCGTGTGCGTCCTGCTGGCAGGTACGTCACAGAATGGTAAGGCTCCGGGAGTTGATGGCATAACTGCTGAAATGTTGAAATATGGTGGTGACTCTGTAATTGATATGGTTAACTTAAATTTGCCAGTTGTGCTGGGAGTTAAGAATGGTCCCTCGGGATTCGAAGGATGCTATCATTGTTCCCATGTATAAGGGAAAAGGTGGTCAGACTGACTGCAAGAACTATCGTGGTATTAGCCTACTGAGCATGAAAGGAAAAGTGTTTGGTAAGGTCGTTATTGAAAAGGTACGGGGTCTTACATCAGGAAAATTTGCCAGTTGTGCTGGGAGTTAAGAATGGTCCCTCGGGATTCGAAGGATGCTATCATTGTTCCCATGTAAAGGGAAAAGGTGGTCAGACTGACTGCAAGAACTATCGTGGTATTAGCCTACTGAGCATGAAAGGAAAAGTGTTTGGTAAGGTCGTTATTGAAAAGGTACGGGGTCTTACATCAGGAAAATTTGGGATGTTTAGAGTGGTTTTATGCCTGGTAAAGGCTGCATGAACCAAAATTGTACATTACGCATGATGATTGAAAAGTATCTGGCTGTTGGTAAGAAAGTTTTTGCTACCTTCATAGATTTAGAGAAAGTTTACGACCGAGTAAATAGGACACTTTTGTGGAAGGTATTGAATGAATATGGTGTTACTGGGAATCTACTTAATAGTGTAAAGGCCATGTACACTGAAAAGCAATTGAATTAGAGGCAGCTGGCGTTATGCAAACGTGGCGCTGTGGGCGGCCCTGTAAACGGAAACGACATGACGTATGCAGCGATCCGACAATAAAAGGAGTGATGCGATGGGAATCAGTAAGAGTCGGACGCAGTATGGGTAAGACGGAGGATCTAAGCGCATTTGATCGTGGGGAAATTGTCGGGGCCAGACGAATGGGTAACTCCATCTCGGAAGTCGTGCAGGCACTGGGATTTTCACGAGCCACTGTGTCACGGGTGCACCGTGAGTACATTGAATCCGGTAAAACCATCCCTGCAAAGGCCAACTGCAGTGGACAACAGCGTGAGGATGAGCGGGGTCATCGTCGGCTAGCTCGCATTGTAACAGCGGATAGACGGGCCACAGTGCAAGAAATCTCTCGGCAATTTAACGCTGGTGCACAAAAAACGTGTAAGCAGCCACACCATCCAGAACCATCTCCTCGCTATATGGTACAGAAGCCATGGTCCCACGAGGGTACGGCTGCTGACCGCACATCATAGGGTGCAAAGATTAGCATGGGCGCGGGAACATCGCCACTAGACCCTAGACATGTGGGAAAATGTTGCCTGGACTGATGAATCGAGATTCACGTTGGTACATGCGGATGGCAGGATACGAGTAAGGCGCAAACCACATTAAGCGATGGATCCTTCTTGCCAGCAGGGTACTCTTCAAGCAGGTGGGGGTGGCATTCTCGTCTGGGACTGTTTTCGTGGACTGAAATGGGACCCCTGGTACGTGTGACATCGTCCCTCACAGGTCAACGTTACAGGGATATCCTGGACGACTGTTTGCTCCCGTTTGTGCGTCTTCAACGTCCCACTGGGGACCTCCTCCTGCAACAAGACAATGCACCGTGCCATCGCTCCCGAACTGTATCCGAATGGTTGGATGAACACTCCACCGACGTGACCTTGCTTCCTTGGCCAGCTAGGTCACCTGACCTCAGTCCCATCGAGCACATCTGGGATGCCATCGAGAGAGATGTTGGAGGCTCTGACCCCCTCCATCAAATCTTCGTGAACTGTGGGAGCTTGTTCATGGGTCGTGGATCCGTATGGCTTCCCAACGCTTCCGGTGTCTTGTCGAGTCCATGCCGAGACGAATCGCCTCCGTCATCAGGGCGAAAGGTGGTGCTACACGTTACTAGACAGGTATCTCTAATTCAATTGCTCTTTAGTGTATGCTAGCAGTAGAGCCTGTGTACGAGTGAATGGTGTTTTATCAAAATGTTTTTTTTTTTTTTGGAGGTTTAACGACCGCCGTGAGCAACTCAATGGGCTATAAGCAGTCGCCCGTTCCTAATTTATTGTCACTGGTTTCAGGGAAGGGACAGAGCCAGTGCCGTAAGACAAACACAACATCCATGCCTCACCGGGATTCGGAGCCGTTACAAACGAATGATCAGAGGCCATCGCTTAGACCACTGTGCCACCGGGCTGCCAAAATGGTTTTCGATTGGTGCTGGAGTCAGGCAAGGTTGCGTAATGTCACCATGGCTGTTTAATATATTTATGGATGCGTGCATGCGTGATGCCAAAATATATAATATTGGTTTATGTCTTGGTGATATCCGTGTGTGCAGAATGCTGTATGCTGATGACACTGTCCTGTTGGCAGAGAGCAAAAGTGAGTTGCAGAGTATGTTGTCCCGGATGTACGAAGTTTGCATGAAATTCAAACTGAGTATAAATAAGGAAAAACCAAAGTTATGGTTCTTAAAAGAGGAACAGGTAGCACTGAATGTAATATAAGTCTAAATGCCACAGTGATTTACCAGGTGAATGAGTTTGTGTATTTAGGAAGCACGTTTGACAGAGAGAACAAATTGGATGGCGAAATTAGTAAGCGAGTGAAATCTTCATTGAAAGTCATGGCTGCTCTGGGAGGTTTTCACAGGAATGATGGGTTCTCAAGGGAGTCCCGCATGACTGTGTAGGAGAGTGTAAATGTCCCTACTCTGATGTATGACAGTGAAACCTGGGTACTGCAGAAGAAACATAGGAATCGTTTGTGTGCTGGAGAAATGCGGGACTCTCTTGAGAACCCATCATGTGGCAAGACACGTTCTGGTTGTGTGAGGAATGAAGATGTGTTGCAGTTGTGTGATGTGAAGCACAATGTTGTTAGCAAGGTGGAGAGAAATATTCTTCGGTAGTTTTGCCATGTTGAAAGAATGAGTGATGAGATGCTTACTAAGAAAATCTTTTTAGCCCAAATGGCAGGAAGGAAAGGCAGAGGAAGGCCAAGGAATTCATATGAGGATCAGATTCAGGAGTGTCTGCATGAGAAAAAAATTATGAGTATGAAGTATAGAAGATCTTATGAACGGCGTGTGATGGATGTCAGTGAAGCCCGAGTTGTATGTCAAGACCGCTGTAAATGGAGAAGTTTGATACGGCAACAGTAAGTAAAAATTATCTGGTAGTTTGTATTTCTTTTTGGAGCTAACCTCTGAATCTCAGAGAACATCTTAATGATATGTATGATGCATTTCACTTCTAGTATACAGTAGGTATTCCAATGTCAAGGTGATTTGGGATTTGTGGTTTGCATGTGAACAGACTTGGGATGCAATTTTTTTTTTTTTGTCTTTTTTATTTTATTTATTTTGTTGTTGTTGTTGTTTCGTTAAAACAGTGAATATAAATAAACAAAACTCTGAAAACCATAAAATATATGTCTAAAATTACAATATTAAAAATATCCTGAAAAATTATCGACAAAAAAAATTTTTTTTTTTTAAAAATTCTGGATTTTGGGTCCTTCTGGATTTCTGGATTCCGGAATGTCCTGTACTCTATTTGAAATTTTGAGCACAAATAAAAACGACCCATAGCTAATATATGCACCAGTTATTATTCCGAAACATTTGTTAGATTTTTTTATAATTCAATTTATCTTACTCGTAAGCATTCCAATTTGATGCTAGATGCCGCGATAAGTTAGCATAGCAGTGTTTCTGCCAGGAAGCAACGAAATGTCTAATTTCTGACTGATCTTTCTAATTATCTGAACCAAACAGAAAACATTTAATAGGGGCAAAAGAGAGATTGAAATCTTGTCTTTTATTGATTATTTTAAATGCTACTGCACGTTCATTATTGAAAAGAAAATGTATACATTAGCAGAGAACTGAATTTGAGCTATAGAAACCAGCCTGCTTACTGACTCTACCCCCAAATGACGTAATTGGTTAAAACGTAACAGCGCCTATTTTGTCTTTTCATTATGGAGCCAACGAGACACCGTTTCCTTTCTGAATATGGTAAGGTCTGCACTGATTTGCTGACGCCAACTTCTAGGACAGCCACTCAAGACGTAAAAGCCACGCCCAAAGTGTGATTTTTTGCGCCATTTATCGGAGAAGATGAATCCTGACACTCTTTCTAAGACAGCCTTAAATGAATTGCAGCACACAAAGGATACAGTTCTTCCGCTGCAGACAAAGCGTGCAAAAAATTCAGGAAACCGAAGTCTGTGTGAACTCTCACGCCAGTAGACCTCCAAGTACAGGAGAACTGGGCAGTCATCCGATTTTCCCCTTCAAATTTTCTACAAAAATTCTCAAATGATTTATTTTCAACGTTATTTTCAAACCTTAAACAAAATGTACGGATCAAATGACTATGCCGAAGACATAAATTTCTGGGGAATTTATCAGAACTTTTGTAAAAGTGAACTCTCATACAAAGAACTGTCCCGCAGGGCCTTAAGTTTCGGTGTGAAGGAGCACAATATGTAAGTACAGAACTGTGAGCTGCAGATGTCGTTTATAGCCCAATATTGTCACACAAAAAAAACCCACATAAATTTTTGTTTGAAAACGCTAAACCTTTTGATAAACCTGATTTGACTGTCAAACTTAATATTTTAGAAGCTTTCCACATACGTATGTTGCAACTCTTCACGGCTTGTCAACGACATGGCATCGACTCCATTTCTCTCAAGCTCGTGGAAACAACTCATCAAAATCCGTGAACGTCAGAACGCTGAAGATGTCACAATGATTTAAAAGTTTACTCTCCATTTGACCTGATGAAGCCGGGCCAAAATAAAGTAGATTTTAAAATAAAATATTAATCGTGAATAAACGCATTGCTGATTTAATCTTTCCGAACTTCACAAGTATTGTCGCCATAAAATATTTAGGGCAACAATAAAATATTAGGACTACAATCTAAGGCAACAATACTTTTGTAGAGCATTGTACAAGTCATACAATGTTACTTTGCAAACAATGGAAGTAGAGCATTACAGTGTAAACAATATGAGTAGAATGTACATGAACAATGCAGAGATAAATCTATAAAAGAAGAAAATTCAATTGCAGGGAAACATTTTTGAGATGAATTCAGGGAACTTGGTATTTCTGGGATTCCACAAGTTTTTCGTACAGTTCCCTTTACACACTGAGGTTTTCAGTGTTTTACCGTTGATCAGAAATCATTAACCCAGAATGTTGTCAAGTGCTTCAAATGTGCAAGATTTTGCCTTGAAGCTCAACGGTTTCTCGTCCATTTCCCTTGTTGTTTTTAAAACATTATAGGCAAAGATATTTTTAATGTTCGCTCGCAGAATCTGAGAAGGAAGAGTGTTTTTAAAGCAAAATTGACAGTGAAACATTACCAAATATTATTTAAAAGATCTCACAAAGATTAAAAGTGAATTTTCCAAAGTAAAGGTCAAACATTTTAATTTCTGGAACATAATTTATTAGTGTGTCATAGTACGATATTTGAAAATCTAAAACCACTGAAAAGGACAACGGTTTAAATGATTAACATACTTTTGGAAATTGCTTCTCTCGATCCTTGAACCAGTGGTTCGAAATTAAGGATGTGTTATTTCTTCCCTTGGATGCTTCTGTCGAAATAGCAAAGTTCGCAATAATAAGTAAGATAAATTAAATAAACTCGAACAAATAAGCTTGGTATAAATTAAATAAACTCGAACAAATAAGCTTGGTATAAATTAAATAAACTCGAACAAATAAGCTGTGTGTTGCAGAACACTGTGCAACTAAAGAAATATTGTACTGTGACTATATCGCAGAAAGAAAACCCTCTTATTTGGTTTACAGGTAGGCAAACTCCCAACTCTGAAATGAGAACGAAAGGCCTTTTTAACGGAACCGGTGTAATTAGTAAAGAGTCGAAATCGGTTGGGAAGTTAAATATCAATCTGAAGAAAAATCCCTATGTTAACGAGATGTTCTATACAACATGCCAAATATGTCTTGCTTTTTTCAGTAATTTTCCTCAAGATTGACAGGAAGTGCAGCCCTTTTCCTTTATTCACTAATTCAGGTTTTGAAGAAAACAGTACATTATGAATAAAGCTATATACATGTATACATTAATATAGGAATGTTCCGCTATCGAGGAGACTTCCGGGGACCTGCGCCAATGCTAAAACTGCCGTAGACCAATGTGCCGATGCCAAATCTCGCATGTTGGAAGAAATCTACCCCGTTGACAACGCCAATTCTCAACGTTTGATATCTTGAATAAACTTACTCAAAATAACGGGAACTTTGGCACATTTCATAAACCAGCAAAATGTACTTTCAGTGACGTACCAGAAAATCTTTGAACCTCCCCCCCCCCACACACACACACTGTAAAAAATATCTTCAAGGCCCTTTTGTAAAAATCTGTCGGCACTCAATTACTTAAATATTTTATTCCATATTATTAACGAGGTTTTATAGGCGTTTTAATAATTAAAATTCTTTGGAACCTATAAGTATATTTCGCAAAACCAAAATGATTGCGTTTTACTGCGTGTAACACATGTGTGCACGTTGTAATTCAAATAGTTGCCCTAATTTTATACCAATAGAAAGTACTATAAAACAGTTACGCCGAAACTGAATATATCATGCAAATTTTATTCTTTTAGAGAACTAAGGCCAGCTTTTGTGAAATGCCTCACGATCACACACACAAAACACTTAACTCCAGCCTGACGGTGACGAAAGACCTTTTCCGATTTGTACGAAAATTCAGAACATAAGTAAGCAAATCAATGAGTAATAATTAAGAATTGCGGCACAAAACAGTTAAAGCTACTTAAATTACTTACCCTTGAATATAAAAAAAACACACTCAATATAGTGTTACAAGAATTAACAGATAATAGAAATTTTTTCTTTTGACTGTGATAAAGAAAAAAGACACAAGCCTCTGTGTTTTCGTCCCTGCGAATAACACACCTCAATTCACTTTTTATTAAGCACGCGTAGTCAGTGCGAACAACTGTAACATAACTCCTTATCCTCATTGGTAAAGCTTTTCATTCATTGTAATGATACTTCTTTCACATTCTCTTTTTAATAAACATATAAAGGAACTACTGCTATGACTGTGAAAAGCAGCCGCAGGTTCTCTGAAATAATGGCTTTCCAGTCATCCAGTTTTTATAAGTTTTAGCTGCGAAAAAAATTATTTTCGTTTTAATTCTTGTTTTAAAACTGTAGTAACAAAATTGCTGGTTATTTCTTTATTCATATGAAGTTTCCGCAAAGAATTCTGTATGTGCCTGTATACTTTAACAATATTTCGGACATTTATTCACAATCAACACATAAAATAATCAATGCAAAGTTTCTTTTTATGACTCGCTGTCTGATATAACAATTGATATGAAGGCCAGAAGTTATTGTTCAGACTGATTAGAAAAAAACTTGTTATCTTCGGAACAATGTAGATAATTTAGGAATGCTTCTACTTATTGATTTAACCGTTGATAACCTTTTTTTTTTTTACTGATGATTTCATGATAGCTGATATAACTTTGATATTCCATTGACGAAGCTAACTTCTCGGTGGGGGTTCTTGATCTTAGGAAAGCGTTTGATGATATTGATCACTATATTCTGGAAAACATACCTTACACCTATGGTACCCAACGTGAGTCTCTCCTCTCCAACTTTTTTTCCATTTATCGTAGTTGCAGATCTCAGTTAGTTAAATTAGGACATGCAGTTTCTGAAAGCAATATAAAATATCGGTTTCTTAAAGGGTCTAGCTTAGGTCCGCTTTTATTTGTAGTACATATCAATGTGACCTTCCTTATACACTGAAGTGCCAGAAAAACTGGTACAGACGAGCTTATGCAAAATACATAGCAACGCCACCTATGCGCGTACTCGGTTGCGTACGCTAATTCGTATATAAAGCGAAAGACATCCTTGTCAGCTGTCAGGGCTGTTTTCGGCATGAGAATAACAAGTAATAACGATTTAAGCGATTTTCAACGCGGTGTCATAGTTGGCGCTCGTGAGATTGGCCATAGTATTTCGGAGGTAGAAACGAAGTTTGGATTTTCACGGACGACCAAGGGTGTACCGTGACAGCAAGATATCCGGCAAAACCTCCAACCTACGATGCAAGTGTGGCCGTAAAAAGACACTGGGTGAACGTGACCATCGTCGGCCGTCAAGAATCGTTTCACGCGATAGGAGTGCAACACTCTCGCAGGTATCATCGGAATTTAACGCTGGAGCCTCAACAAGCATCAGCGTCCGGACTTTGCAACGTACCCTGCACGATATGGGCTTTGGGAGCCGACGCCCAACTCGAGTCCCCTTGATGGGTGCACGATACAGAGCTATGCGCCTCGTTTGGGCACGGCAATACCGCCACTGGACACTTGATGACTGGAAACAAGTAGCCTGGTCTGACGAGTCACGTTTCCAACTATATTGGGCAGATGGAAGGATTCGTGTGTGGCGCAAACCCCATGAAGCCGTGGATCCCGCCTGTCAACAGGGAACTGTACCGTTTGGTGGGGGTCTGTAATGGTATGGGGTGTGTTTAGCTGGACTTCCCTGGGACCCCTGGTACCTCAACAAACGTCCGAGAGCGGGCAACGCTATGTGCGCATCCTTTCTGACGAGGTACACCCGTTCATGATCTGCATTCATCCTGATGGGTTGGGCCTGTTCCAACAGGACAACACAAGTGTAGGGACGCCACAATATGGTTTGAGGAGCATTCATCTGAGTTTGGGGTGTTGCCATTTCCACCTAAGTCCCCAGATCTGAACGTGATAGAACACATTTGGGATTCCATGCAACGCGCTATGGAGCACAGGAATCTGAGACCTCGGAATACACCTGAATTGTGGAACGTTCTGCAGGAAGTACGGCGTGCATTGTCTATAGCATATTTTCAGAAGCTAGTGGAGTCCATGCCCCGTCGTATTTCTGCAGTCCTGCGCTCCCGTAGGGGACCTACCAAGGATTAGACTGGTGTACCAGTTTTCCTGGCACTTCAGTATATATATATATATATATATAGTAGCCCACTCCAGCAGGAATTCCTGGGTGCGCCGCTGCCAGCCACTAACTTGTTTTGGTATTTCTGGTGATTGTTCATGTCTCCACATCATAAAGCGGCGACGACGTCGAAGTGATCGGGTGTGATGCCACCTCGTGGTTAAAAAATACGGACAAAAGAGAAATCCCGGCAGTCCCGTCTTCTTTCTTGCCCAGGAAATAAAATAAAAACAAAATGGAGGATTATGAAATGCCGTTTATGTGAGTTTTTTCTTTTAATTCTAAAACGGGTTATTATAAGAAATACTACAACAAGATTTGAAAAAAAAGGAAACAAAAAATATCAAATTTCTAGTATTAGAATTTTAGTCTAATATATCTTCATTGATATGTTAGACTAAAATTCAAGATTCCTGGTGCATCACGTAGACGGTCGAGCGCGAATACGCCGATTATTTATCAATGGAGGCTATTGCACCTGGATGCACTGTGGACGGAAACTGGCCGTCCACGGCGACGACGTCGAAGTGATCCAAAGCGGCGACGACGTCGAAGTGATCGGGTGTGATGCCACCTCGTGGTTAAAAAATACGGACAAAAGAGAAATCCCGGCAGTCCCGTCTTCTTTCTTGCCCAGGAAATAAAATAAAAACAAAATGGAGGATTATGAAATGCCGTTTATGTGAGTTTTTTCTTTTAATTCTAAAACGGGTTATTATAAGAAATACTACAACAAGATTTGAAAAAAAAGGAAACAAAAAATATCAAATTTCTAGTATTAGAATTTTAGTCTAATATATCTTCATTGATATGTTAGACTAAAATTCAAGATTCCTGGTGCATCACGTAGACGGTCGAGCGCAAATACGCCGATTATTTATCAATGGAGGCTATTGCACCTGGATGCACTGTGGACGGAAACTGGCCGACGGTGGTGGTGTTATGCTGTGGGCGATCTTTTCTCAAGACACTTTAGGTTCCATGATCCCAAAAGCACAATCCCTAATGGCTCTCAGGTATATGAACATCGTTGCGAACCAAGTTTACCCATTTATAGCAACTGTGATCCCTGCTGGTGATGGCCATTACCAACATTATAATGCGCCATGCCACACTTCCAGAATCGTCAAGGAGTGGTTCGAGGAACATGCTGGTGACTTTCTGTTAATGCTCTGGCCTCCAAATTCACCTGACATGAGCCCAATCGAATATTTGTGGTTCGACTTGGAAAAGCGGGTTCGCTCAAAATCACCACCACCTCAAAATTTACGGGAACTGGAGAACCTGCTGTTGATATTATGGTACCAGATATGGCAGCTTAGCTATGGCCACCGCATTGAATCGATGCCTCGCCGAGTGGCCGCTGTCTTGCGGGCTGGAGGGAGTCCTACAGCTTATTAGGTAGATGGTTATAATGCAATGGATCATCAGTGTACACCAGATTAACTTAAGACAAACGAGCATCTGTGTCTCTCTTCATATTTTGGGAATATTTTCTCTTGGGGATTTTTATTCTGCCACCCATAGTGATATCCTAGATGTGCCACTAATACAGTAGTATGGCTCCAAAATACTGCCCAGACTCCGGGACCCCTGTATCCTTAAATTGGCTCTGCCTAGCAAACGCAATTAGTACCTAGGACAAGAAGTAGTCTCTTCGTGAGTCTGTATAGAAGGTAACTGTTAGAGTCAACAAAAAAAAAATCAACAAATATTGAACACTTGGATACCATTCACAAAAATTAAAGGGCTCAAAATAAGTGGAAGTCCCTATCAAATTAGCAAATGCATAGATAGATAAAAAAATAAACCTTTACTTTATGAGAAAGCTTACTAAGTGAGAAGGCATGATAACTCATTGCATATGAGGTTAATACACAATTTGCTATCATGAGGGTAATAAAAACGCGTATTCAGCGACACAAATATCATGACACAGCAAAAATGTTAACTCAAGTGATCATTAAATCGAAAACAAATGCCGTCTCCTGCACGATACACTTTAATGAAAAATAACTATGTACAATTAAAATTAAATATAGAGTTAACTAGGATTAAACAGTTTGCCTTGAGTTTCGGTTACCCTCGTCACATGATTGATCGCTTGGTTGTTAAGAAATCAATTTGTCGACCGCAGACATCTTTGTTTGCAGATAAATTTAACTACCAATTTGTGGGATCCATTCCATATATACTACCTGTATGTAACATCTTAAAGAACATATGTCATAAGTACAAACTCAAGTTTGGTGTGAGGTCTCGTACTTTATTTAACACTGTTAAGAAGGACAGAGACTATGTTGAATGTGTGAACCGTCACGGTGTATATTTGGTTCCACTTAAATCTGCTAACCCTGCAAAGCTCGATTTATGTTATGTGCGGCTCCGCATTTACAAACATCAGTATAATCTCAGGACGATTTCTAGTGCTACATCTTTGTCGAGACTCCGTTTAAACGGTTCATACCAACCATGTTGGAATGACACCATTATTCTAGATTCTCCCAGGAACCGTCGATCAACACTTTTTTTAAAGTATTCACATATTCGTCAATGGCGAAAGCTGATGTAACGATGACCCCCCCCCCCCCCCGTGTTTAACTGCTATGTGTCTTGTGAAGTATATAGGCTTCTCACTTCTATGCTCACTGCAGCACTGTTTCTCAGGATGACGCCGTTGGGGCATTAAAAGTTCTTAAACATGTTTATTTTAATTGTACATAGTTTTTTATCATTAAAGTGTATCGTGCAGGAGACGGCATTTGTTTTCGATTTAATAGGTTTTGGTGCACGAGTTAATTTCTTCATATCAAGTGATCATGTTTCAATGAAAATTTTAGTGCTGAAGTAGAAATTTATTGTAAAGATTGTAATAGTAGTTTAATTGTGATATTATGAACGTTTGTAGCAGCAACCATTATCCCAGCGTTAATTTTGTTTTCGTGTGACACTAAACTTTGATCTTCTTTCGTTTACACAGCTATTAGGCTTCTCTGCAGTACTCTTACGGCTAAAAGTCTTACCTTTATGACTCGGTATTCTTTTTTCTTTTTTTTTTACCTGGATAAGTTCGTTCTTCGTTCAGCTGAGATTTTATATCACGCACATATCGAAACTCTTCCTAATAAACTACCGGCTCTTAAAAGAGTCAAGGTAACTTACAGTTCACTTGTTTATACCACAGCACGTAGTCAATCAAACATCCGAATATAAATATCCTCTCAGCTCGTTACAAACCTGAGCATATAACTCTCGCTTAAGCATACAGCATTAATTTGCTCTAAACAGTGCTCAAAGATATAGGGTACTCGAGAGCATATTACTTGCAAGACACACTGCTCAAACCCACCGTCAGTGTAAAACAAGCGTCATCAGAGAACATAGTGAGAGTCATACGCCCCGACTTAAAAAATATTGTGAGTTCCGGAAATTTTAAATCGAATTACCCATGCATTCTTCATTTATATTTAAATCTAATTTAAATTTCATTCAGTCAGATTATCTGGCACAACAAGACGCTTGAAGTGCTAAAATGAAGTAAATTATAGTTAATTTTTTTCTAGATAATTATTTATTTAATTTATTTTTCTTTTGTAGGCGCGACATTATTATATACAATACACAGACTTTAATGAGGATTCTTCGTGCGCTAAACATTATTTTAATTAAAAAAGCCTTTTCAGCACGATAAGATATTTATTAATACTGTCTGTACTTAAAATAGACATTTTTAAGGCACAGCAACTTACAAGATCTTTCAAAGCACCAAGTGCTCCATCGTCAGGTATTTGCTTCGTTTTAGTACTTCAATATACATAAACAAAACAACGGATAAAAGCAAGAAGCATTTTCAAATTACGCGAGCACCTGATAACAATAACGACAAGGTTGAATCTCAACGAGAACCGTCGAATATGAGCAAAAATACAGATGGACTATATCAGACACAATTCTTAAACCTGAGTAACCTAGTATAATGAATAAAACTTCTACTACTGAACTAATTATCGTGAATATAGCTTTCACTAATATTATAATGAATTCAATGCTTGTACTAAGCTTCTAATAGTGAATTCAAATGGTTGTTGTTACTAGTTAATTAAGATCATGAATAAAGTCTCCTGCTAGTAGTGTAGTAATAGTAATGAACAAACTTATAACTGGTAGTAATGTTGTAGTAGTAATTAAGATGAATAAAGTCTTAATGCTGGTTGTTACTAATAACACTAAATGAAATAAACCTAACAGCCAGACAGAGGTCTGACAGTACTATGAACTGAGAAAGACGCACTTACTTAAAACCTTTTATTATGAACTTCTACTGGTATCATCACACACGCTTCACACACAGCTACTAAAATAACACGTAGCTCCTTGCACATGAACGACAGCTCTCTGACATAAACAACAGCTCTCTCTATACAACAACAAACGCTCTCCTTTTGCATCGTTGCACGCTCCTATTTATACTGGCTACCACCACGTCATGACTTACACTCATTGCCAGATCTCATTCAGCGGGTGAAATAACATCTCGTTCAGTAAGAAGATAATTTACATAGGAAAATAAAATAACCAGAGATAGTAAAAATCAAAAGGAAAGTGAATCGAGAGTATACGTTACACTAGTCCTTAACCCCACACAGTTCCAGGCTCTAAACCGAGGACTAAAGTTTGCTTATCCAACAAACAAAGTTAATAAATGCCACCTTATTACGCAGATGGAAAATATCGTTGAAACTATTCCTCAAACTGAAAGAGAACATGTACGATATAAACTGGCAAAGTCCGTACAAAAGTTAGCCAATAAGACTAGAACAGCGGATGACCGTAAATTCTGTGATGAGGTTAAACAGTTAAAGTTATTGAAGTCAGATAAAAATATCTCCATTTTAAAAGCTGACAAAACGCAACAAATTGTCATCTTAAATAAAGTAGACTATGTTAATAAGATGAGTGATGCTAGTATACCGCACAAGATCCTGTCTTCGGATCCAACCTCATCTACAGTAGCAGCAGTGGCAAAACTCAGAAAACATGGAGGCTTACCTGCTAATGTTGCTATGGATATATACCCTCCTATAGGCCCTTGAATACATGAATTATTTGGCCAAGTAAAGACTCATAAGGAGGGTTTTCCTGTACTCCCGCTTCTATCAGGATATGCAAGCCCAACCGCCAGCTCGAAAGTGCTCTAGCAAAATTCCTCAAACCATTAACTACAGGTTCCGCTTACTTAGTTAATAGCTCTGATAAGGCTATTGACAACATTAAACCATTCTTACGAAAGGGAAAGCCGTTTGTTATGGCATCGCTCGATGTTGTCTCTTTATACTCCAATGTGCCGATTGGAAATGTTCACTCCATTATTGAAAACCGCCTATTGGCTTTGAATTCTTATACTATTAATGAAATCCAAGAAATTATCAATGCTCTACGTTCCGTACAGAAGCACACATTCTTCCGGTATGAAGGAACCATTTTCCGCCAGACTGGAGGTGCGCCGATGTGTTCCCCACTTTCAGGGGTACTCGCTGAATTGTTAATACAAGACCTAGAAAACAAGGTTTTACAATGTTTCCAACTCAAGCCTGATCTCTACATTAGATATGTAGACGACATACTTGTTTTCTGGCCGCATCATAAAGACAAATTTGAAGAGTTTGCTAAAGAGCTCTCAAAACATTACAGTTCCATAAATTTTACCATTGAGCATGAAAATGATAATACGCTTTCATTATGAACTTGGACATCTTACTAAAAAGGCACCCCGGTACCAATTGTTTATCCTATACAGTGTACAGAAAGCCCACAACACAATCTGCAATTATTCCGCATAATTCATCGCACCCAAGAAAACAAAAACTAGCAGCTATAGAGTACATGGTCCGAAGAGCCTTCACCCAATCCTCCAATATTCAGGCTAGAAGAAATGAGTTAAATCACATCCAGATGATTACGATGGCGCATGGCTACCATAAATTGATCGTTGAAAAAATTGCTCGATCAGTGAAACGTTTAGTTAAAAGTACCTTACAAAGGAAAACCAGAATTACAAAATATGTTGGCACTGTGGACTATATACCTGAATACTAAAGAACATATGCAAAAAAACACCACATTGCGTTTGGAGAAAGAACGAAAACTATTCGAGCCATCGTGCAAAACGACCGTGACCAAGTTTACACACTCAACAGACATGGGGTTTACAAAATACCCTTAATTCCTGTTGACCCAGAAGATCCAGCAATAGCATATATAGGATACACTGCACGCCCATTGAGCACACGACTGTATGAGCACAAGTACTCAATTACTAATAACTCTGATGCTACCTCTCTTGCACGATTAGTTAATAGAGGTACCTATACTGACCATACTGGACCAATGCCAGTGTGCTGAGCTCAAATCGTACAAAGCGGTCCCTCCGATTCGCTGAAAGTTTATGTATTTTAGCGCACAACTCTGACTGCTGTAAGGAAGAAACCACGTCTTGTTCTAGTGCCTTGGGCCATGTTAATGCAGCCAGAAAAGCATGCTCCTCTCTAGCAACACTTAACTCCTAACAATTCACTTACAGTTTGACGATTAATGTCAACTTATTAATTATCCTCTGTGTATATATTTCTTCGCATATGTAATAGCAATTCATAGTATTATTTGTTGAATCCTTTTAGCGCATGACCAAACTTCCACTATATTTATTGTAAACCTCGTTATTGTTATAACGTGTTCGCGTAATTTGAAAATGCTTCTTGCTTTTATCCGTTGTTTTGTTTATGTATATTGAAATACCTGACGATGGAGCACTTGGTGCTTTGAAAGATCTTGTAAGTTGCTGTGCCTTAAAAATGTCTATTTTAAGTACAAACAGTATTAATAAATACCTGATCGTGCTGAAAAGGCTTTTCTAATTAAAATAACAATACACAGATACTGTGAATTTCCAACTGAATTGTCTTTATAAAAGTAACAAACACATGTAAAATTTATTTTAAAGTTTTTTAACAATTTTAAAAATGCCAAATTTATTTTTCAAGGGATTTCTGAGTTAAAATAGGAGGTTAGAACGGAGAGGACATGACATCAGCCACACACCTTTCGTTTTTCGTGGGCTTCACTTCGTATCAGCTGTGAATACCCAATATGCCTAACTTGGGCTGTTTCTGTACTTTCTATGGAGAAATCGTCGACTTTGAAGAGGTTTTAGAGGCACTTGTGCAGCATGTAAAGTCAGGAAAAAATGAGACTAATTAGACATGCACATAACTAAAAATTTGCAAAAAATTACAGGATATGCTGTTTAGTATTTTCTAAAAAAATTAAACAAAGTTATGCTTCGTAGAGCGGAAGTGCATATTGCGCATTAGCCAATCACGGCCTCGTTAAAGCTGTGGGAGCCTTGACCTTCAGGGACTGCTGCAGAGAGTAAGAGACAGCCGCTATCAACCTGTGCTGCGGCACAGGTCTTCAGGAAGTAACGTCACGTTACTGAACCCTCCCCACCCAGAGGGCGCAAGAAACCAGATGATCAGATTTGGCTCCACCAGCGGTGGCTGATGCCATCTCCTCTGTATTCTAACCTCCTTGGTCCCCGACTGTCCAAAGATAGAGTGGGTCAACTGACTGTACAACATATTTCCGCCTTTATCACTATGACCTCGAATCAGGGGTTTATCTAGGAATTTCAAATTGGGAGGGTGCTGAAAATGTTTGGGGGAGTGTTGCATGAAAGCAAATTCTTCCGAGTCTGAACATTTTTGTAGTGAAATACGTATTTGTTTTTTGACTTAAGATAAAAACTGGGGAACACTTCAAAAGTGACTACTGTTGATATTTTATAGTTAAGAATGCTTGCAAATGAAAACCCTTTTGCAAAGCTTCACATGGTTATTTTTTTTTTATTAACATAGGTTGCTGAAACAGTAGACACTGTTATTTTTGCAAATCTTGTGCATGCTGATATGATTCAAAAGTATAATTGCAAAATCTGTAGCAGGCTAAAATGAAGAAATACCTACACATGTTTTATGGTTGCAATGACTGACTTAAACAATCCAACTAAAAAAGAAACATTTGATTGATGTATACATATATATTTTTTTAATTGCCCGCTAATAAGGGTTATCACATTCCATAGTGGGAGGAATTATATCCCCTGTCTGGAAACAGAAGCGAGGAGTGCGAGAGCCAAAACATCTCCCAAGATCGATCAGAAGGAGAAGCGAAATTTATAAAATAGGTAATAGTCAAGCATTGGTTAACCCTCACTGTGTTTAACCGCCCTGGTTGTTCCTCGCTCTCGCGGTTTTTCTGAAGGGAGCTGCTGGTATACATAGACTTCGAATTAAAAAAATAAAAAGTAAAATTATTGCATTATGGTAGAAAATACTGAAGTGAAGCGGATGATTCATGTAACTGCTACTGACCACTGTGCTTTATAATAACAAAAAGGCGCTAATACCTAAATATTAAAAAGGAAACTTTCGTATTTATACACTGAGTGGCCACTTTATCATGATCACCCCCTCAGTACTTCGTTGGGCCACCTTTTGCTTTTAATACTGCGCCGATTCTTCGTGGCATGGACTCCACGAGATGTTGATAGGTGGTTTGTGGAATCTGATATCATGCTTGATGAATATCACTTTCCAGGAGTGTGAGATTGCAGGGTTGTGGATCCAGCTGTCTGGTCGCTAGTTCAATTTCACCCCACAAATTCTCAATGGGGTTGAGATCTGGAGATTGCGGGGGCCACCTAAGCAAAGTAAACTCACCGACATGTCCCTGAAACCAATCCTGTACAATACGAGCACTATGGCAGGACGCACTATCTTGTTGAAAGTAGCCATCGCCATTGAGATAAACCATCCACATGACAGGATGCACTTGGTCCGCAACGATGTTTAGATATAATGTACCAGTCAGACGTTGATCAACACGAGTTAAAGGGCCCAAAGCATGCCAGGAAAACATTCCCCAAACCATAACGTTACCTCCACCAGCTTGAAGGGTTGTAGCAATGCATTTGGGGTCCATGCTTTCGTGCTGTTTCCGCGAAATTCTCACTCGGACATCGGCATGGTGCAACTGAAAACGTGATTCATCGTACCACATAATTTGTTTCCAATTATCGACTGTCCAATCCTTGTGATCTTGTGTGAACTGGAGACGTCAACTGCAGACAGCAAACGTGTTCGAATAGGCCTTCGGCTGCCATATCCCATCCGATGCAGTGTACGGCGAACAGTGCCTGCAGAGATCATTTGAGGGTCCTTGATTAAGATGGTCTGTAATTTGCTGCATTGTTGCCCTTCTGTTGTCTGTTACCAGTCTGGTCACTCTCCGTTCCGCCCGAGCAGTCACTAGTCGATGACGAACACACGTTGCACGTAGAGACCCAGTTTTTTGGCTGACAGTCCAGTCTTTAAACACTTTAACAACAGCTGCTCTGTAACATTTCACGAATGCGGCGGCTTCGGTGATACTCTCTCCATGGCTCTGGGCTCGTACAATCATCCCACGGTGAACGTCCGTCAAATCGCATTTTTTACCCATATCGTCACCCAAAAATCACTTCTACTACTGTCGCAAGCACTAAGCTTTCCATTTTTATACTGGCCTCGCCCTCTGGCGGCAACAGCGTGAAGCCATTGCTTAAAACTGTCAGGTGGTCATAATAAAGTGGCCACTCAGTGTACAAAGTAATAAAAACACTTACCCTTTAGTACCTTGTCAGTTTTTATAAGTAATACACTGCCTGACAGAGAAACTGCCACACCATGAAGGGATGCGCAAAAACAGACCAAACTGCACACACAGATAGCCAAGTAGGTCCAGAACAAATGATATAATTGTCAGTGGCCGAATATACAGGATGATCAATAAGGAGTGTAGTCCCCATTTTAGGCAATACAGAGTTCAATCCGACTCGGCATCGACGCAATGAGAGCCCGAATAGAGTCATGGGACCGTATCAGGGCCGATTCTGGAGTCTTAGCCGCCTGCATGCCACAGACATTTGACCGCCCATGCCAATGCGGATCGAGTACAATTAAATATGCTATTGGATTCCCAACCAAACCCACGGCACTAGGGGAAGTTTTTTTCTTTCACTGTTCTATATAGTTGACAGGTGTACAAGCGTACAACGTACAAATATTCTATAATAATAACACAACGCAGTATGAAATTATTTTTCTTTTATCTGTATTCAAAACAAAACTGTTCAAAAATATCACAATCACACAGACACTGACACAGTGACACGTTACACATAAGTACCATAACTTAATAAAATGTATGTATGTATGCATCCGCGGAATTAAAAGTGCACTGACCTTGTTTTCTTTCTTGCCAATTCGTCAATTACATCTGATAATTCCAAACTTTCACACAATTCCTTCTCGATAGCTAACAGTCCTAGATCGCTAAACCTCTCATGAATCATTGACGTTTTTAAATGTCTTTAAAAGTTTGAGTTTCGAAAAACTCCTTTCACCTGATACTACACTAACTGGTAATGTCAGAAGAATTCTCAAAGCTATAAACAGATTAGGAAATGATGACTTTATGTTATTTTTTGTTGTATATGTTAGGTTTTTTTTATGGTCTGCCCCATTTGCAATTCCACTGCTCAAAACTCTATACGTTATCAGCTCGCTGAAGAGCTCAAGACCATCAGTATCCTTAAATCTTTTGCCTCCTTTGTTAACTAGAAGGGAAACATCTAAATCAAGGCAAGATTTTTTAATTTCTTCTTCAGTCATTTCTCGAAATTCAGAAAGAAATGTAAGTACATTAGATTTTCAAACTTTTCCTGAATGGAATTTAAGGCTGTATTAACAATCGTTAGATAAAATTTTATTCTGAACAATTCTTGTGTATTTGTGATAGATTCATCAGGACTTTCATAATCAGAAAGGCGAACTTTATACCTACTCCTTACAACTGGAAATTATGCCTCCACATTTGCTTCTGTAGCTAAAGCTTCTGCATCCCTAATATATTTACTAAGTGCCTCATCAGATCTGGCTGCACTTGTAAATTTAACAAGCTCACTCAAAACATTAAGAGATGCATTTATGTTGGATTGAGGGCACTGAAACATTTTACTTACAGCATTAATTTTTCACAGAAAATCGTTCAATATAATAATTGAGGAGATGAACTTAAACGACGCAATCCTATTTAACAAACATGGAGCTGTATGTTTTGTTTTCATGTCTGGAATCGTCGTCTATTAGATCATTTAAACTTTTCATGACTTCACCTAATTGCATTCTCAGAGGTTGCACTGCTTTTATTCTACTCTCCCACCTTGTATAACTTACAGATTTCAGTGTTAATCTATTAATATTACACTTTAGTATATCCCACCTGTAAGGGGATGCAGAAAACAATGTGTACAATTCTCCGATAATGTTAAAAAAATTAACTGTTTCCAATTTTACTTTGGTTTCAATATCCTCAATGTGTTTTTGCACAGAATTTATCAGTACCATTGCCTCCATAAAGTTTCCTTGGGAAGACTGCAAGTATTTACTGAGACAAGTCAGTGGTGCTAAAAGAGTAGAAAGTAACACAAAGATGAAAATCGTGGATTTCTTTCGAAACAGAAGTCCCCCTGCATCAGACAAATAGTCCCTAGCCTAAATGTAGACATTTTCTAAGGCTATACATATAGAAGCATAATGTTGTACGACTACTTTAACACTGCCTTCACATGACAACCATCTCGTTTCCCCTGGTTGAACAAGTTTATGAGACATGTTATTGACCACCATTTCTGCCATGTGCAAAACTGACAACCTTTTGTGTCTTACTCTGAATGTGCTGTACAGCTTATTGAGCGCGCTTAGTACTCTCTTGATATGAGGACTTTGTCTGCAGCTGTGAGCGAGAGCAAGTTGCAAAAGATGATTTCTGCAGTGTACAAATAATAAATTTGGTGCATGCTCTTTCAGCCTCGCCTAAAATGAGACATATTATTGACCACCATTTCTGTCATGTGCAAAACTGACAAAAATCAGTACTCTCTTGATATGAGGATTTTGTCTGCAGCTGTGAGTGAGAGCGAGTTGCGAAAGATGGCTTCGGCAGTGTACAAATAATAAATTTGGTGCATGCTCTTTCAGCCTCGCCTAGACGCCACTCACATTTCCGCTAAAATTGGCACCGTCATCAAATGATACTACAGAGATGTTCGCTGGATTCAAACCTTATTTTCTTAACTCAGTAATCAACACATCTGTAATATGCTCTGCTTTTGTTGACAGTAGGTTAACTGTAGATGAAAAAGTTTCTTCAAACTTGAATTTTTTGTCTTCACCCTTAGCAACGATATGACGAACCTAAATACTAAGCACTTCACGACCAATGATGTTTGTGCATTCATCATCCATGAATGAATATGAGGGAATACCTTTCAGCCGTTGAACAATTGCTCCTGTAACAGCTTCACCAAATGCTTCTAAGAAATCTGTTATGGCAGTGGATGATAAGTGTGAGTGTTCTGTGGATCATTTTTAATTCAATTAGCCAGATTATGTAATCCATCCCCAAAAGCAGCCATTGCAACTAGATTAGGCCAGTTCGATATCTTGTGCTGAATTTCCGATCAAAATAAGCAGTACGCAAGTTTTAGCAAATCCTTAGTTGAGTTACTTTCTTCTTCCATCTGTTTATTGGACTGCATAGATACCATTGTTTTAACATCCACACCCTCCCGTTTTGTGTTAGATGCAGCCAAGGCCATTATATGTGAACGGCTTTGCTCACGTTTTAAAGCATTTCCCTCTAATTTCTTTGAAGCAGATAGTTGAACTAACTCGGTCAGCCATGGGTCAGTTTTCATTTTACCAAATCTGCAACAAATGCTGCATTTGTATCCTTCAGATTTACGTTCAACCCAAGGATATTTCAAGTACTAAGATGCTTTCTTTCGTTTGTCAGTGAAACTCGTCAGCATTATACAGTATCCGGTCCCATACATTTTGATGGATTATCTGCATCCGATGCACTCTTTCTTTCACTAGGCACTTGTTGTGGCAGATCCGAGAGCACAAGAAAAGGAACAACTGCTGTATTACGTTCTATTGCACCCTGGTAGAAGGTCTTAAATACAAAGTTTTGATTTCATAACTCCAGCTGTTTGAGATTTACAAAATTTATGTTTGATTGATTTATCTTTATATCCAACGCTGTTTTAAGATTTTGTTTAAATTCGACGGAGTTATTATTTCAGAAGCTGATACCAACTTACTAGTTGAAATTTTTCATCTTGTATATTCCCTAGACATTGTATCAGAAAATTTCTTGGCTGATTTCTTTTCAAAACGAACCCGATTTGCTCCTTCCTTTCAAACTTTGTAAAACAACATTCCTTTGCCAATAAGTCCCGAATGCCGAATTTCGAGTTTGTAACTGAAGCCATTGCAAAGACATCGCATTGAAAACGTTCTTGACTGATTTCTATCTAAATCGAACACTCTTGACTGATTTCTATCTAAATCAAACACTCTTGACTGATTTCTATCTAAATCGAACACTCTTGACCGATTTCATTCAAATTCAACGGGGTGCTTATAGAAAGTTCTAAATTCTGGATTTGTCGCTGAAGCCATTTCCGAGAGAGCAGATTAGAATGTCATTTAACGAATATTTTTTTTAATCGACAAAATTATTATTTTTCGCTAATATGTCCAAAACACCGAATTGGAATTTGTAACCCAAGTCATTGAAGAGTTATTGTGTTACAAAGGTATGGGAACACAGACAGACTCCGCGAGAAAAAAATCACCCGTATAATAGCTCTTTCATATAAACAAAGTATATGAATGGAAAGTAAAAATTCAGGACATTTCATAAAAATATTTGTGAATGATTATTTTAATAACAATGTAAAGCGTTTCATAGCTACTTCACACATCAACGAATGGAACATGAAATAAAAAACAAATACCAGGCCTTTCCTGGGCTTTCGAATAACCCCAAAGTGTTGGCTTCCCACAGAAATTTCGTTTCCCAACCTACTTCGTTAAGGATTATGATACTACTCTCACTCAACCAAATGATGCGAGGGCAAGTGCGAGCTGGTCCAAAAGCTGATTTGTCTTCGCAATTGGGACTGCGTTTTTTGTCCGGCATCATACTGAATGACAATCAAAAGTAAATAACGTTATTTACTTATTTTTCATTATATATAAAGAATCAAGTTAATACAATTAAACAATTAACAAATTAGTTGATAGAATCAATCATCAATCAATTAAAAAACTGTAATAGAAAGAATCAAACGGTCTAAATTATTATTATAATTAAGGATATGAATTTGCAAAACATACGATAAAATTATGCTTACTTATTAGTGCAATCTAAAGATTGGTGACACTTTGAATTACATAGCAATTGGTTTTTGCGACAAGCACACCTATTTGTGGTACATTTAGATTTGCAGTCACATTTTCTGAAACTCTGCCCAGTACCGAGGGTGCGCTAAAAAACATCACGACACAAATTCACGCGCTAACAGGCAGAAACGAATTTGAAAACAGAATTAGCAATGCTACGCACTAGCAGCCGACGCCAATTATGAGAAATAAAAACAACCGGCGACGACTAGACGCTGGCGAAACGAATCTAAAAGTGGAGGGAGAGGGGGAAATTGTAGGGAAGGGAAATGAGAGAAACAAACTTTTGAACTTTAACGATACGGAAGCCGTTAATGTGCCCATTACCTAGGTAAAATGCGGAAAACTTTTGTTTCCGCACGTTAACGGAGCAAATCAGTTAATCTGCAGATTAGCTAGGGAATGTGCACATTAACGGCTTTCGAGCTTTAGCGGTAACAGATGCACTAACAGTAACATCAGCCACTTCAGACCATCTTTGAAGCAATTCAGGTGAATTGAGCCTTAGCTCCTTTGAAGTAATTCAGGTGAATTGAGCCTCCTATCTTCGAAGCTTAGCTTTCTGAGCCCTCTGTTTCGCCTGATTGTAGTGGATCTGGGCCTTCCACTGCGATGCAGATTTTTAATATCACCAGGGTCTTTTAGTAGCCTAATAACTGTAGATTGATTACAGCCTGTTTTTTCAGCAATTTTTCTTGAAGAATATACCTCATCACGTAGGACAACTATTTTTACTCTGTCCGCTGTGGACAATTCGGCTGTTTTAACTATTATTGAGAATGTACACAAATGATACCGAAATAACAAAAAGGAATGACCACTACAAATCTACAATGCTCTATTAGCTCTGCATCAACCATTATAAAGGCTTGAGAAGCATTAAGCATTAAGAAGCAGCCAATCAGGTAAAAGAATTTCTATGATTGGCTATAACAACTGATACGCAGCTAATGTAAATGTCAATATGTTTGTCAAACCCCGTATTTTATATCACATCTTAAGAACAGAAGTAGCTGCAGAAAAAACTAAGACATTTTTGACATTATATTTTACATGAAATGACATATAACCGATGATATAACTATGAAAATTAGTTAGTTAAAAAAAATTTAAACTTAAAATTTCTTTGTTTTTGCAGGCTATACAAACTTTTGCACACCACTGTACTTTGCATTATAAATTCGCAAATATTTAGGTCAGCTGATGGATTTCAATTTGGTTAACAGCGAACGACATTTTCATTCAGCGGTTCCGCGTGATAGAAATTTAACGGAAAATTTGCTGGTTTCTATCGACAATACCAATTGAGCTATTGACTGACGTTAAAAGATATTCACTCAAGTGCCATTGAATTAGGCATATTTTCTTAGTAACGCGTTGGGCCACCTCTTGTCCTAATGACGGCGGCCACATGACGAGGAATAGACTCCACTGGTTAATGGAAATGTTTTGCAGGTATCGCCAGCCATGCCTCTTCCAAAGTTGCCCATAATCAACTCAGGTTCGCAGCAGATGGGACACCAAAGATGTTCAACGGTGTACCAAAGATATTCGACGGTGTTTAAATCCGGGCTTCTATCTGAAACGTTTCATGGAAAGTTTACCACCAGACGGAAGGCCCTGCACCGGGTAGTCCCCAGTTTGGCCCATTTTATATGAAGCGTGCATGCTTCCGTTTGAGGAGAAACTCTTCCAGTTTGTCACATTAGACCTATGGTTTCATGTAGAGGATATCCTTGCTCTCTGGAATGGCTTTAATTTGAAAACACTACATTAGCTGTGCTTATCAATTCAGATGATCCTCATATACCACTCACTTGAAAGACTGAAAACAATGGCTGTTTACCATTCCTTGTTGTCCTTCTGTCATCAGTGGGGTATCCAGAAATTTCTTAAAGGAAGTCCATGGATTTGGTTCATTGGCGAATGCCTCATATATACATATGTATCGCTTTAAATTCGTACTTAATCCCCCCTCAAGGGGTGTCCGGACCCCAGGACCATCCTCTTGGCTACGCCACTGAGTGTGTCACGCTCTGAAACATCTTTCACTACAACAGTTTATCGCAAATCGTTTGCCCTCTGTCCCCTTACACCCCACATGCTAAGCCAAATCACTCATGGAAACAAAAAAACAGTACTTCCTATACACACGCATATCATACAATACATATCTGTAAACTGAGGGAAACAAAGTTGTAAGTTGTGTGAAGAATAAGGTTGAGGAAACGATATAGGAGCCCAATGAGTTAAGTGAAAGACGGGGTGAATACTTCTGTGAGTAATTAGATCAGGAAGCAAATATGATTCTGAGACAGATGCAGAGGATGGCACAGTGAAGGATGAAAGCACAGGAGGGATCTCAAGAGTAGAAGTGTGTAAAGCTCTAAAATCTCTTCAGAATTATAACGAAGTAAATTTCTCCGTCATTTTTGGTCTACGCCGGGATTCGAACCCGAGTCCGCTTATTCCGGAACAAGTCGCTCTACCAACTGAGTTACGCAGACGTTCATTCTGATTGCTATCTGCCTTTATGTCGTGTGCGTCCTGTTGGCAGGTACGTCACATCTCCCCCGAAAGAGGGCCGGGGGCTTGGCCCACGGGTCAGCCGTGACCACGAATCGTTGCAGGCAGCCATCCACTGTAGTACGTGCACTTGAGAACTCGCAGTCAATCCGGTGTGTGGAATGCAACGTCACACACATTTATTTTTCGAAGCGCTGAAGAAGGGATTCTCTTATTTTTCCTATCTCGCGGTGTGGAAAGAACATCACACCATTTCGAGATTTTGAACGGTCGGGTCATCCGGATAGTTCGGGCGCCATTATAACGAAGTAAATTTCTCCGTCATTTTTGGTCTACGCCAGGCGGGATTCGAACCCGAGTCCGCTTATTCCGGAACAAGTCGCTCTACCAACTGAGCTACGCAGACGTTCATTCTGATTGCTGTCTGCCTTTATGTCGTGTGCGTCCTGCTGGCAGGTACGTCACAGAATGGTAAGGCTCCGGGAGTTGATGGCATAACTGCTGAAATGTTGAAATATGGTGGTGACTCTGTAATTGATATGGTTAACTTAAATTTGCCAGTTGTGCTGGGAGTTAAGAATGGTCCCTCGGGATTCGAAGGATGCTATCATTGTTCCCATGTATAAGGGAAAAGGTGGTCAGACTGACTGCAAGAACTATCGTGGTATTAGCCTACTGAGCATGAAAGGAAAAGTGTTTGGTAAGGTCGTTATTGAAAAGGTACGGGGTCTTACATCAGGAAAATTTGGGATGTTTAGAGTGGTTTTATGCCTGGTAAAGGCTGCATGAACCAAAATTGTACATTACGCATGATGATTGAAAAGTATCTGGCTGTTGGTAAGAAAGTTTTTGCTACCTTCATAGATTTAGAGAAAGTTTACGACCGAGTAAATAGGACACTTTTGTGGAAGGTATTGAATGAATATGGTGTTACTGGGAATCTACTTAATAGTGTAAAGGCCATGTACACTGAAAAGCAATTGAATTAGAGGCAGCTGGCGTTATGCAAACGTGGCGCTGTGGGCGGCCCTGTAAACGGAAACGACATGACGTATGCAGCGATCCGACAATAAAAGGAGTGATGCGATGGGAATCAGTAAGAGTCGGACGCAGTATGGGTAAGACGGAGGATCTAAGCGCATTTGATCGTGGGGAAATTGTCGGGGCCAGACGAATGGGTAACTCCATCTCGGAAGTCGTGCAGGCACTGGGATTTTCACGAGCCACTGTGTCACGGGTGCACCGTGAGTACATTGAATCCGGTAAAACCATCCCTGCAAAGGCCAACTGCAGTGGACAACAGCGTGAGGATGAGCGGGGTCATCGTCGGCTAGCTCGCATTGTAACAGCGGATAGACGGGCCACAGTGCAAGAAATCTCTCGGCAATTTAACGCTGGTGCACAAAAAACGTGTAAGCAGCCACACCATCCAGAACCATCTCCTCGCTATATGGTACAGAAGCCATGGTCCCACGAGGGTACGGCTGCTGACCGCACATCATAGGGTGCAAAGATTAGCATGGGCGCGGGAACATCGCCACTAGACCCTAGACATGTGGGAAAATGTTGCCTGGACTGATGAATCGAGATTCACGTTGGTACATGCGGATGGCAGGATACGAGTAAGGCGCAAACCACATTAAGCGATGGATCCTTCTTGCCAGCAGGGTACTCTTCAAGCAGGTGGGGGTGGCATTCTCGTCTGGGACTGTTTTCGTGGACTGAAATGGGACCCCTGGTACGTGTGACATCGTCCCTCACAGGTCAACGTTACAGGGATATCCTGGACGACTGTTTGCTCCCGTTTGTGCGTCTTCAACGTCCCACTGGGGACCTCCTCCTGCAACAAGACAATGCACCGTGCCATCGCTCCCGATCTGTATCCGAATGGTTGGATGAACACTCCACCGACGTGACCTTGCTTCCTTGGCCAGCTAGGTCACCTGACCTCAGTCCCATCGAGCACATCTGGGATGCCATCGAGAGAGATGTTGGAGGCTCTGACCCCCTGCATCAAATCTTCGTGAACTGTGGGAGCTTGTTCATGGGTCGTGGATCCGTATGGCTTCCCAAAGCTTCCGGTGTCTTGTCGAGTCCATGCCGAGACGAATCGCCTCCGTCATCAGGGCGAAAGGTGGTGCTACACGTTACTAGACAGGTATCTCTAATTCAATTGCTCTTTAGTGTATGCTAGCAGTAGAGCCTGTGTACGAGTGAATGGTGTTTTATCAAAATGTTTTTTTTTTGGAGGTTTAACGACCGCCGTGAGCAACTCAATGGGCTATAAGCAGTCGCCCGTTCCTAATTTATTGTCACTGGTTTCAGGGAAGGGAGAGAGCCAGTGCCGTAAGACAAACACAACATCCATGCCTCACCGGGATTCGGAGCCGTTACAAACGAATGATCAGAGGCCATCGCTTAGACCACTGTGCCACCGGGCTGCCAAAATGGTTTTCGATTGGTGCTGGAGTCAGGCAAGGTTGCGTAATGTCACCATGGCTGTTTAATATATTTATGGATGCGTGCATGCGTGATGCCAAAATATATAATATTGGTTTATGTCTTGGTGATATCCGTGTGTGCAGAATGCTGTATGCTGATGACACTGTCCTGTTGGCAGAGAGCAAAAGTGAGTTGCAGAGTATGTTGTCCCGGATGTACGAAGTTTGCATGAAATTCAAACTGAGTATAAATAAGGGAAAAACCAAAGTTATGGTTCTTAAAAGAGGAACAGGTAGCACTGAATGTAATATAAGTCTAAATGCCACAGTGATTTACCAGGTGAATGAGTTTGTGTATTTAGGAAGCACGTTTGACAGAGAGAACAAATTGGATGGCGAAATTAGTAAGCGAGTGAAATCTTCATTGAAAGTCATGGCTGCTCTGGGAGGTTTTCACAGGAATGATGGGTTCTCAAGGGAGTCCCGCATGACTGTGTAGGAGAGTGTAAATGTCCCTACTCTGATGTATGACAGTGAAACCTGGGTACTGCAGAAGAAACATAGGAATCGTTTGTGTGCTGGAGAAATGCGGGACTCTCTTGAGAACCCATCATGTGGCAAGACACGTTCTGGTTGTGTGAGGAATGAAGATGTGTTGCAGTTGTGTGATGTGAAGCACAATGTTGTTAGCAAGGTGGAGAGAAATATTCTTCGGTAGTTTTGCCATGTTGAAAGAATGAGTGATGAGATGCTTACTAAGAAAATCTTTTTAGCCCAAATGGCAGGAAGGAAAGGCAGAGGAAGGCCAAGGAATTCATATGAGGATCAGATTCAGGAGTGTCTGCATGAGAAAAAAATTATGAGTATGAAGTATAGAAGATCTTATGAACGGCGTGTGATGGATGTCAGTGAAGCCCGAGTTGTATGTCAAGACCGCTGTAAATGGAGAAGTTTGATACGGCAACAGTAAGTAAAAATTATCTGGTAGTTTGTATTTCTTTTTGGAGCTAACCTCTGAATCTCAGAGAACATCTTAATGATATGTATGATGCATTTCACTTCTAGTATACAGTAGGTATTCCAATGTCAAGGTGATTTGGGATTTGTGGTTTGCATGTGAACAGACTTGGGATGCAATTTTTTTTTGTCTTTTTTATTTTATTTATTTTGTTGTTGTTGTTGTTTCGTTAAAACAGTGAATATAAATAAACAAAACTCTGAAAACCATAAAATATATGTCTAAAATTACAATATTAAAAATATCCTGAAAAATTATCGACAAAAAAAATTTTTTTTTTTAAAAATTCTGGATTTTGGGTCCTTCTGGATTTCTGGATTCCGGAATGTCCTGTACTCTATTTGAAATTTTGAGCACAAATAAAAACGACCCATAGCTAATATATGCACCAGTTATTATTCCGAAACATTTGTTAGATTTTTTTTATAATTCAATTTATCTTACTCGTAAGCATTCCAATTTGATGCTAGATGCCGCGATAAGTTAGCATAGCAGTGTTTCTGCCAGGAAGCAACGAAATGTCTAATTTCTGACTGATCTTTCTAATTATCTGAACCAAACAGAAAACATTTAATAGGGGCAAAAGAGAGATTGAAATCTTGTCTTTTATTGATAATTTTAAATGCTACTGCACGTTCATTATTGAAAAGAAAATGTATACATTAGCAGAGAACTGAATTTGAGCTATAGAAACCAGCCTGCTTACTGACTCTACCCCCAAATGACGTAATTGGTTAAAACGTAACAGCGCCTATTTTGTCTTTTCATTATGGAGCCAACGAGACACCGTTTCCTTTCTGAATATGGTAAGGTCTGCACTGATTTGCTGACGCCAACTTCTAGGACAGCCACTCAAGACGTAAAAGCCACGCCCAAAGTGTGATTTTTTGCGCCATTTATCGGAGAAGATGAATCCTGACACTCTTTCTAAGACAGCCTTAAATGAATTGCAGCACACAAAGGATACAGTTCTTCCGCTGCAGACAAAGCGTGCAAAAAATTCAGGAAACCGAAGTCTGTGTGAACTCTCACGCCAGTAGACCTCCAAGTACAGGAGAACTGGGCAGTCATCCGATTTTCCCCTTCAAATTTTCTACAAAAATTCTCAAATGATTTATTTTCAACGTTATTTTCAAACCTTAAACAAAATGTACGGATCAAATGACTATGCCGAAGACATAAATTTCTGGGGAATTTATCAGAACTTTTGTAAAAGTGAACTCTCATACAAAGAACTGTCCCGCAGGGCCTTAAGTTTCGGTGTGAAGGAGCACAATATGTAAGTACAGAACTGTGAGCTGCAGATGTCGTTTACAGCCCAATATTATCACACAAAAAAACCCACATAAATTTTTGCTTGAAAACGCTAAACCTTTTGATAAACCTGATTTGACTGTCAAACTTAATATTTTAGAAGCTTTCCACATACGTATGTTGCAACTCTTCACGGCTTGTCAACGACATGGCATCGACTCCATTTCTCTCAAGCTCGTGGAAACAACTCATCAAAATCCGTGAACGTCAGAACGCTGAAGATGTCACAATGATTTAAAAGTTTACTCTCCATTTGACCTGATGAAGCCGGGCCAAAATAAAGTAGATTTTAAAATAAAATATTAATCGTGAATAAACGCATTGCTGATTTAATCTTTCCGAACTTCACAAGTATTGTCGCCATAAAATATTTAGGGCAACAATAAAATATTAGGACTACAATCTAAGGCAACAATACTTTTGTAGAGCATTGTCAAGTCATACAATGTTACTTTGCAAACAATGGAAGTAGAGCATTACAGTGTAAACAATATGAGTAGAATGTACATGAACAATGCAGAGATAAATCTATAAAAGAAGAAAATTCAATTGCAGGGAAACATTTTTGAGATGAATTCAGGGAACTTGGTATTTCTGGGATTCCACAAGTTTTTCGTACAGTTCCCTTTACACACTGAGGTTTTCAGTGTTTTACCGTTGATCAGAAATCATTAACCCAGAATGTTGTCAAGTGCTTCAAATGTGCAAGATTTTGCCTTGAAGCTCAACGGTTTCTCGTCCATTTCCCTTGTTGTTTTTAAAACATTATAGGCAAAGATATTTTTAATGTTCGCTCGCAGAATCTGAGAAGGAAGAGTGTTTTTAAAGCAAAATTGACAGTGAAACATTACCAAATATTATTTAAAAGATCTCACAAAGATTAAAAGTGAATTTTCCAAAGTAAAGGTCAAACATTTTAATTTCTGGAACATAATTTATTAGTGTGTCATAGTACGATATTTGAAAATCTAAAACCACTGAAAAGGACAACGGTTTAAATGATTAACATACTTTTGGAAATTGCTTCTCTCGATCCTTGAACCAGTGGTTCGAAATTATGGATGTGTTATTTCTTCCCTTGGATGCTTCTGTCGAAATAGCAAAGTTCGCAATAATAAGTAAGATAAATTAAATAAACTCGAACAAATAAGCTTGGTATAAATTAAATAAACTCGAACAAATAAGCTTGGTATAAATTAAATAAACTCGAACAAATAAGCTGTGTGTTGCAGAACACTGTGCAACTAAAGAAATATTGTACTGTGACTATATCGCAGAAAGAAAACCCTCTTATTTGGTTTACAGGTAGGCAAACTCCCAACTCTGAAATGAGAACGAAAGGCCTTTTTAACGGAACCGGTGTAATTAGTAAAGAGTCGAAATCGGTTGGGAAGTTAAATATCAATCTGAAGAAAAATCCCTATGTTAACGAGATGTTCTATACAACATGCCAAATATGTCTTGCTTTTTTCAGTAATTTTCCTCAAGATTGACAGGAAGTGCAGCCCTTTTCCTTTATTCACTAATTCAGGTTTTGAAGAAAACAGTACATTATGAATAAAGCTATATACATGTATACATTAATATAGGAATGTTCCGCTATCGAGGAGACTTCCGGGGACCTGCGCCAATGCTAAAACTGCCGTAGACCAATGTGCCGATGCCAAATCTCGCATGTTGGAAGAAATCTACCCCGTTGACAACGCCAATACTCAACGTTTGATATCTTGAATAAACTTACTCAAAATAACGGGAACTTTGGCACATTTCATAAACCAGCAAAATGTACTTTCAGTGACGTACCAGAAAATCTTTGAACCCCCCCCCACACACACTGTAAAAAATATCTTCAAGGCCCTTTTGTAAAAATCTGTCGGCACTCAATTACTTAAATATTTTATTCCATATTATTAACGAGGTTTTATAGGCGTTTTAATAATTAAAATTCTTTGGAACCTATAAGTATATTTCGCAAAACCAAAATGATTGCGTTTTACTGCGTGTAACACATGTGTGCACGTTGTAATTCAAATAGTTGCCCTAATTTTATACCAATAGAAAGTACTATAAAACAGTTACGCCGAAACTGAATATATCATGCAAATTTTATTCTTTTAGAGAACTAAGGCCAGCTTTTGTGAAATGCCTCACGATCACACACACAAAACACTTAACTCCAGCCTGACGGTGACGAAAGACCTTTTCCGATTTGTACGAAAATTCAGAACATAAGTAAGCAAATCAATGAGTAATAATTAAGAATTGCGGCACAAAACAGTTAAAGCTACTTAAATTACTTACCCTTGAATATAAAAAAAACACACTCAATATAGTGTTACAAGAATTAACAGATAATAGAAATTTTTCTTTTGACTGTGATAAAGAAAAAAGACACAAGCCTCTGTGTTTTCGTCCCTGCGAATAACACACCTCAATTCACTTTTTATTAAGCACGCGTAGTCAGTGCGAACAACTGTAACATAACTCCTTATCCTCATTGGTAAAGCTTTTCATTCATTGTAATGATACTTCTTTCACATTCTCTTTTTAATAAACATATAAAGGAACTACTGCTATGACTGTGAAAAGCAGCCGCAGGTTCTCTGAAATAATGGCTTTCCAGTCATCCAGTTTTTATAAGTTTTAGCTGCGAAAAAAATTATTTTCGTTTTAATTCTTGTTTTAAAACTGTAGTAACAAAATTGCTGGTTATTTCTTTATTCATATGAAGTTTCCGCAAAGAATTCTGTATGTGCCTGTATACTTTAACAATATTTCGGACATTTATTCACAATCAACACATAAAATAATCAATGCAAAGTTTCTTTTTATGACTCGCTGTCTGATATAACAATTGATATGAAGGCCAGAAGTTATTGTTCAGACTGATTAGAAAAAAACTTGTTATCTTCGGAACAATGTAGATAATTTAGGAATGCTTCTACTTATTGATTTAACCGTTGATAACCTTTTTTTACTGATGATTTCATGATAGCTGATATAACTTTGATATTCCATTGACGAAGCTAACTTCTCGGTGGGGGTTCTTGATCTTAGGAAAGCGTTTGATGATATTGATCACTATATTCTGGAAAACATACCTTACACCTATGGTACCCAACGTGAGTCTCTCCTCTCCAACTTTTTTTTTCCATTTATCGTAGTTGCAGATCTCAGTTAGTTAAATTAGGACATGCAGTTTCTGAAAGCAATATAAAATATCGGTTTCTTAAAGGGTCTAGCTTAGGTCCGCTTTTATTTGTAGTACATATCAATGTGACCTTCCTTATACACTGAAGTGCCAGAAAAACTGGTACAGACGAGCTTATGCAAAATACATAGCAACGCCACCTATGCGCGTACTCGGTTGCGTACGCTAATTCGTATATAAAGCGAAAGACATCCTTGTCAGCTGTCAGGGCTGTTTTCGGCATGAGAATAACAAGTAATAACGATTTAAGCGATTTTCAACGCGGTGTCATAGTTGGCGCTCGTGAGATTGGCCATAGTATTTCGGAGGTAGAAACGAAGTTTGGATTTTCACGGACGACCAAGGGTGTACCGTGACAGCAAGATATCCGGCAAAACCTCCAACCTACGATGCAAGTGTGGCCGTAAAAAGACACTGGGTGAACGTGACCATCGTCGGCCGTCAAGAATCGTTTCACGCGATAGGAGTGCAACACTCTCGCAGGTATCATCGGAATTTAACGCTGGAGCCTCAACAAGCATCAGCGTCCGGACTTTGCAGCGTACCCTGCACGATATGGGCTTTGGGAGCCGACGCCCAACTCGAGTCCCCTTGATGGGTGCACGATACAGAGCTATGCGCCTCGTTTGGGCACGGCAATACCGCCACTGGACACTTGATGACTGGAAACAAGTAGCCTGGTCTGACGAGTCACGTTTCCAACTATATTGGGCAGATGGAAGGATTCGTGTGTGGCGCAAACCCCATGAAGCCGTGGATCCCGCCTGTCAACAGGGAACTGTACCGTTTGGTGGGGGTCTGTAATGGTATGGGGTGTGTTTAGCTGGACTTCCCTGGGACCCCTGGTACCTCAACAAACGTCCGAGAGCGGGCAACGCTATGTGCGCATCCTTTCTGACGAGGTACACCCGTTCATGATCTGCATTCATCCTGATGGGTTGGGCCTGTTCCAACAGGACAACACAAGTGTAGGGACGCCACAATATGGTTTGAGGAGCATTCATCTGAGTTTGGGGTGTTGCCATTTCCACCTAAGTTTCCCCAGATCTGAACGTGATAGAACACATTTGGGATTCCATGCAACGCGCTATGGAGCACAGGAATCTGAGACCTCGGAATACACCTGAATTGTGGAATGTTCTGCAGGAAGTACGGCGTGCATTGTCTATAGCATATTTTCAGAAGCTAGTGGAGTCCATGCCCCGTCGTATTTCTGCAGTCCTGCGCTCCCGTAGGGGACCTACCAAGGATTAGACTGGTGTACCAGTTTTCCTGGCACTTCAGTATATATATATATATATATATATATATATATATATATATATATATATATATATATATATATATATATATATATATATGTAGCCCACTCCAGCAGGAATTCCATGTTACGCCGCTGCCAGCCACTAACTTGTTTTGGTATTTCTGGTGATTGTTCATGTCTCCACATCATAAAGCGGCGACGACGTCGAAGTGATCGGGTGTGATGCCACCTCGTGGTTAAAAAATACGGACAAAAGAGAAATCCCGGCAGTCCCGTCTTCTTTTCTTGCCCAGGAAATAAAATAAAAACAAAATGGAGGATTATGAAATGCCGTTTATGTGAGTTTTTTCTTTTAATTCTAAAACGGGTTATTATAAGAAATACTACAACAAGATTTGAAAAAAAAGGAAACAAAAAATATCAAATTTATAGTATTAGAATTTTAGTCTAATATATCTTCATTGATATGTTAGACTAAAATTCAAGATTCCTGGTGCATCACGTAGACGGTCGAGCGCGAATACGCCGATTATTTATCAATGGAGGCTATTGCACCTGGATGCACTGTGGACGGAAACTGGCCGTCCACGGCGACGACGTCGAAGTGATCCAAAGCGGCGACGACGTCGAAGTGATCGGGTGTGATGCCACCTCGTGGTTAAAAAATACGGACAAAAGAGAAATCCCGGCAGTCCCGTCTTCTTTCTTGCCCAGGAAATAAAATAAAAACAAAATGGAGGATTATGAAATACCGTTTATGTGAGTTTTTTCTTTTAATTCTAAAACGGGTTATTATAAGAAATACTACAACAAGATTTGAAAAAAAAAGGAAACAAAAAATATCAAATTTCTAGTATTAGAATTTTAGTCTAATATATCTTCATTGATATGTTAGACTAAAATTCAAGATTCCTGGTGCATCACGTAGACGGTCGAGCGCAAATACGCCGATTATTTATCAATGGAGGCTATTGCACCTGGATGCACTGTGGACGGAAACTGGCCGACGGTGGTGGTGTTATGCTGTGGGCGATCTTTTCTCAAGACACTTTAGGTTCCATGATCCCAAAAGCACAATCCCTAATGGCTCTCAGGTATATGAACATCGTTGCGAACCAAGTTTACCCATTTATAGCAACTGTGATCCCTGCTGGTGATGGCCATTACCAACATTATAATGCGCCATGCCACACTTCCATAATCGTCAAGGAGTGGTTCGAGGAACATGCTGGTGACTTTCTGTTAATGCTCTGGCCTCCAAATTCACCTGACATGAGCCCAATCGAATATTTGTGGTTCGACTTGGAAAAGCGGGTTCGCTCAAAATCACCACCACCTCAAAATTTACGGGAACTGGAGAACCTGCTGTTGATATTATGGTACCAGATATGGCAGCTTAGCTATGGCCACCGCATTGAATCGATGCCTCGCCGAGTGGCCGCTGTCTTGCGGGCTGGAGGGAGTCCTACAGCTTATTAGGTAGATGGTTATAATGCAATGGATCATCAGTGTACACCAGATTAACTTAAGACAAACGAGCATCTGTGTCTCTCTTCATATTTTGGGAATATTTTCTCTTGGGGATTTTTATTCTGCCACCCATAGTGATATCCTAGATGTGCCACTAATACAGTAGTATGGCTCCAAAATACTGCCCAGACTCCGGGACCCCTGTATCCTTAAATTGGCTCTGCCTAGCAAACGCAATTAGTACCTAGGACAAGAAGTAGTCTCTTCGTGAGTCTGTATAGAAGGTAACTGTTAGAGTCAACAAAAAAATCAACAAATATTGAACACTTTGATACCATTCACAAAAATTAAAGGGCTCAAAATAAGTGGAAGTCCCTATCAAATTAGCAAATGCATAGATAGATAAAAAAAAATAAACCTTTACTTTATGAGAAAGCTTACTAAGTGAGAAGGCATGATAACTCATTGCATATGAGGTTAATACACAATTTGCTATCATGAGGGTAATAAAAACGCGTATTCAGCGACACAAATATCATGACACAGCAAAAATGTTAACTCAAGTGATCATTAAATCGAAAACAAATGCCGTCTCCTGCACGATACACTTTAATGAAAAATAACTATGTACAATTAAAATTAAATATAGAGTTAACTAGGATTAAACAGTTTGCCTTGAGTTTCGGTTACCCTCGTCACATGATTGATCGCTTGGTTGTTAAGAAATCAATTTGTCGACCGCAGACATCTTTGTTTGCAGATAAATTTAACTACCAATTTGTGGGATCCATTCCATATATACTACCTGTATGTAACATCTTAAAGAACATATGTCATAAGTACAAACTCAAGTTTGGTGTGAGGTCTCGTACTTTATTTAACACTGTTAAGAAAGACAGAGACTATGTTGAATGTGTGAACCGTCACGGTGTATATTTGGTTCCACTTAAATCTGCTAACCCTGCAAAGCTCGATTTATGTTATGTGCGGCTCCGCATTTACAAACATCAGTATAATCTCAGGACGATTTCTAGTGCTACATCTTTGTCGAGACACCGTTTAAACGGTTCATACCAACCATGTTGGAATGACACCATTATTCTAGATTCTCCCAGGAACCGTCGATCAACACTTTTTTTTAAAGTATTCACATATTCGTCAATGGCGAAAGCTGTTGTAACGATGACCCCCCCGTGTTTAACTGCTATGTGTCTTGTGAAGTATATAGGCTTCTCACTTCTATGCTCACTGCAGCACTGTTTCTCAGGATGACGCCGTTGGGGCACTAAAAGTTCTTAAACATGTTTATTTTAATTGTACATAGTTTTTTATCATTAAAGTGTATCGTGCAGGAGACGGCATTTGTTTTCGATTTAATAGGTTTTGGTGCACGAGTTAATTTCTTCATATCAAGTGATCATGTTTCAATGAAAATTTTAGTGCTGAAGTAGAAATTTATTGTAAAGATTGTAATAGTAGTTTAATTGTGATATTATGAACGTTTGTAGCAGCAACCATTATCCCAGCGTTAATTTTGTTTTCGTGTGACACTAAACTTTGATCTTCTTTCGTTTACACAGCTATTAGGCTTCTCTGCAGTACTCTTACGGCTAAAAGTCTTACCTTTATGACTCGGTATTCTTTTTTCTTTTTTTTTTACCTGGATAAGTTCGTTCTTCGTTCAGCTGAGATTTTATATCACGCACATATCGAAACTCTTCCTAATAAACTACCGGCTCTTAAAAGAGTCAAGGTAACTTACAGTTCACTTGTTTATACCACAGCACGTAGTCAATCAAACATCCGAATATAAATATCCTCTCAGCTCGTTACAAACCTGAGCATATAACTCTCGCTTAAGCATACAGCATTAATTTGCTCTAAACAGTGCTCAAAAGATATAGGGTACTCGAGAGCATAGTACTTGCAAGACACACTGCTCAAACCCACCGTCAGTGTAAAACAAGCGTCATCAGAGAACATAGTGAGAGTCATACGCCCCGACTTAAAAAATATTGTGAGTTCCGGAAATTTTAAATCGAATTACCCATGCATTCTTCATTTATATTTAAATCTAATTTAAATTTCATTCAGTCAGATTATCTGGCACAACAAGACGCTTGAAGTGCTAAAATGAACTAAATTATAGTTAATTTTTTTCTAGATAATTATTTATTTAATTTATTTTTCTTTTGTAGGCGCGACATTATTATATACAATACACAGACTTTAATGAGGATTCTTCGTGCGCTAAACATTATTTTAATTAAAAAAGCCTTTTCAGCACGATAAGATATTTATTAATACTGTCTGTACTTAAAATAGACATTTTTAAGGCACAGCAACTTACAAGATCTTTCAAAGCACCAAGTGCTCCATCGTCAGGTATTTGCTTCGTTTTAGTACTTCAATATACATAAACAAAACAACGGATAAAAGCAAGAAGCATTTTCAAATTACGCGAGCACCTGATAACAATAACGACAAGGTTGAATCTCAACGAGAACCGTCGAATATGAGCGAAAATACAGATGGACTATATCAGACACAATTCTTAAACCTGAGTAACCTAGTATAATGAATAAAACTTCTACTACTGAACTAATTATCGTGAATATAGCTTTCACTAATATTATAATGAATTCAATGCTTGTACTAAGCTTCTAATAGTGAATTCAAATGGTTGTTGTTACTAGTTAATTAAGATCATGAATAAAGTCTCCTGCTAGTAGTGTAGTAATAGTAATGAACAAACTTATAACTGGTAGTAATGTTGTAGTAGTAATTAAGATGAATAAAGTCTTAATGCTGGTTGTTACTAATAACACTAAATGAAATAAACCTAACAGCCAGACAGAGGTCTGACAGTACTATGAACTGAGAAAGACGCACTTACTTAAAACCTTTTATTATGAACTTCTACTGGTATCATCACACACGCTTCACACACAGCTACTAAAATAACACGTAGCTCCTTGCACATGAACGACAGCTCTCTGACATAAACAACAGCTCTCTCTATACAACAACAAACGCTCTCCTTTTGCATCGTTGCACGCTCCTATTTATACTGGCTACCACCACGTCATGACTTACACTCATTGCCAGATCTCATTCAGCGGGTGAAATAACATCTCGTTCAGTAAGAAGATAATTTACATAGGAAAATAAAATAACCAGAGATAGTAAAAATCAAAAGGAAAGTGAATCGAGAGTATACGTTACACTAGTCCTTAACCCCACACAGTTCCAGGCTCTAAACCGAGGACTAAAGTTTGCTTATCCAACAAACAAAGTTAATAAATGCCACCTTATTACGCAGATGGAAAATATCGTTGAAACTATTCCTCAAACTGAAAGAGAACATGTACGATATAAACTGGCAAAGTCCGTACAAAAGTTAGCCAATAAGACTAGAACAGCGGATGACCGTAAATTCTGTGATGAGGTTAAACAGTTAAAGTTATTGAAGTCAGATAAAAATATCTCCATTTTAAAAGCTGACAAAACGCAACAAATTGTCATCTTAAATAAGTAGACTATGTTAATAAGATGAGTGATGCTAGTATACCGCACAAGATCCTGTCTTCGGATCCAACCTCATCTACAGTAGCAGCAGTGGCAAAACTCAGAAAACATGGAGACTTACGTGCTAATGTTGCTATGGATATATACCCTCCTATAGGCCCGGCGTACAAAACTTGCCTGGAGAGCTTTTGGAAGAAACAGCATAATTTTCAAGAGCAATATGCCATTATGTCTTAAAAGGAAAGTGTTTGATCAATGCATCCTTCCAGTGCTTACGTATGGTGCGGAGACGTGGACCTTAACTAAAAGAGACATACAAAGGCTGCAGACAACTCAAAGAGGCATGGAGAGGTGCATGCTTGGTGTAACCAGGAGAGATAAGAAGAGGAACTCGTGGATCCGAAAAATGACAAGAGTGGAAGACATCATGATCAGAGTTAAATCCCTGAAATGGCAATGGGCTGGACATACTGCCAGAAGGACAGATCATCGATGGACAGCCGAAATTTTAGATTGGATTCCAAGGGACAGGAAAAGGCCCAGAAGAAGACCACATGGGAGATGGGTGGATGAAATTCGAAAGTATGCAGGGGTGACATGGAGGAGACTGGCACAAGACAGACCGTTGTGGAGGAAACTTGGGGAGACCTTCGTCCAGCAGTGGATTGATAATGGTTGACAATGATGATGATGATGATAGGCCCTTGAATACATGAATTATTTGGCCAAGTAAAGACTCATAAAGAGGGTTTTCCTGTATTCCCGCTTCTATCAGGATACGCAAGCCCAACCGCCAGCTCGAAAGTGCTCTAGCAAAATTCCTCAAACCATTAACTACAGGTTCCGCTTACTTAGTTAATAGCTCTGATAAGGCTATTGACAACATTAAACCATTCTTACGAAAGGGAAAGCCGTTTGTTATGGTATCGCTCGATGTTGTCTCTTTATACTCCAATGTGCCGATTGGAAATGTTCACTCCATTATTGAAAACCGCCTATTGGCTTTGAATTCTTATACTATTAATAAAATCCAAGAAATTATCAATGCTCTACGTTTCATACAGAAGCACACATTCTTCCGGTATGAAGGAACCATTTTCCGCCAGACTGGAGGTGCGCCGATGTGTTCCCCACTTTCAGGGGTACTCGCTGAATTGTTAATACAAGACCTAGAAAACAAGGTTTTACAATGTTTCCAACTCAAGCCTGATCTCTACATTAGATATGTAGACGACATACTTGTTTTCTGGCCGCATCATAAAGACAAATTTGAAGAGTTTGCTAAAGAGCTCTCAAAACATTACAGTTCCATAAATTTTACCATTGAGCATAAAAATGATAATACGCTTTCATTATGAACTTGGACATCTTACTAAAAAGGCACCCCGGTACCAATTGTTTATCCTATACAGTGTACAGAAAGCCCACAACACAATCTGCAATTATTCCGCATAATTCATCGCACCCAAGAAAACAAAAACTAGCAGCTATAGAGTACATGGTCCGAAGAGCCTTCACCCAATCCTCCAATATTCAGGCTAGAAGAAATGAGTTAAATCACATCCAGATGATTACGATGGCGCATGGCTACCATAAATTGATCGTTGAAAAAATTGCTCGATCAGTGAAACGTTTAGTTAAAAGTACCTTACAAAGGAAAACCAGAATTACAAAATATGTTGGCACTGTGGACTATATACCTGAATACTAAAGAACATATGCAAAAAAACACCACATTGCGTTTGGAGAAAGAACGAAAACTATTCGAGCCATCGTGCAAAACGACCGTGACCAAGTTTACACACTCAACAGACATGGGGTTTACAAAATACCCTTAATTCCTGTTGACCCAGAAGATCCAGCAATAGCATATATAGGATACACTGCACGCCCATTGAGCACACGACTGTATGAGCACAAGTACTCAATTACTAATAACTCTGATGCTACCTCTCTTGCACGATTAGTTAATAGAGGTACCTATACTGACCATACTGGACCAATGCCAGTGTGCTGAGCTCAAATCGTACAAAGCGGTCCCTCCGATTCGCTGAAAGTTTATGTATTTTAGCGCACAACTCTGACTGCTGTAAGGAAGAAACCACGTCTTGTTCTAGTGCCTTGGGCCATGTTAATGCAGCCAGAAAAGCATGCTCCTCTCTAGCAACACTTAACTCCTAACAATTCACTTACAGTTTGACGATTAATGTCAACTTATTAATTATCCTCTGTGTATATATTTCTTCGCATATGTAATAGCAATTCATAGTATTATTTGTTGAATCCTTTTAGCGCATGACCAAACTTCCGCTATATTTATTGTAAACATCGTTATTGTTATAACGTGTTCGCGTAATTTGAAAATGCTTCTTGCTTTTATCCGTTGTTTTGTTTATGTATATTGAAATACCTGACGATGGAGCACTTGGTGCTTTGAAAGATCTTGTAAGTTGCTGTGCCTTAAAAATGTCTATTTTAAGTACAAACAGTATTAATAAATACCTGATCGTGCTGAAAAGGCTTTTCTAATTAAAATAACAATACACAGATACTGTGAATTTCCAACTGAATTGTCTTTATAAAAGTAACAAACACATGTAAAATTTATTTTAAAGTTTTTTAACAATTTTAAAAATGCCAAATTTATTTTTCAAGGGATTTCTGAGTTAAATAGGAGGTTAGAACGGAGAGGACATGACATCAGCCACACACCTTTCGTTTTTCGTGGGCTTCACTTCGTATCAGCTGTGAATACCCAATATGACTAACTTGGGCTGTTTCTGTACTTTCTATGGAGAAATCGTCGACTTTGAAGAGGTTTTAGAGGCACTTATGCAGCATGTAAAGTCAGGAAAAAATGAGACTAATTAGACATGCACATAACTAAAAATTTGCAAAAAATTACAGGATATGCTGTTTAGTATTTTCTAAAAAAATTAAACAAAGTTATGCTTCGTAGAGCGGAAGTGCATATTGCGCATTAGCCAATCACGGCCTCGTTAAACCTGTGGGAGCCTTGACCTTCAGGGACTGCTGCAGAGAGTAAGAGACAGCCGCTATCAACCTGTGCTGCGGCACAGGTCTTCAGGAAGTAACATCACGTTACTGAACCCTCCCCACCCAGAGGGCGCAAGAAACCAGATGATCAGATTTGGCTCCACCAGCGGTGGCTGATGCCATCTCCTCTGTATTCTAACCTCCTTGGTCCCCGACTGTCCAAAGATAGAGTGGGTCAACTGACTGTACAACATATTTCCGCCTTTATCACTATGACCTCGAATCAGGGGTTTATCTAGGAATTTCAAATTGGGAGGGTGCTGAAAATGTTTGGGGAGTGTTGCATGAAAGTAAATTCTTCCGAGTCTGAACATTTTTGTAGTGAAATACGTATTTGTTTTTTGACTTAAGATAAAAACTGGGGAACACTTCAAAAGTGACTACTGTTGATATTTTATAGTTAAGAATGCTTGCAAATGAAAACCCTTTTGCAAAGCTTCACATGGTTATTTTTTTTTATTAACATAGGTTGCTGAAACAGTAGACACTGTTATTTTTGCAAATCTTGTGCATGCTGATATGATTCAAAAGTATAATTGCAAAATCTGTAGCAGGCTAAAATGAAGAAATACCTACACATGTTTTATGGTTGCAATGACTGACTTAAACAATCCAACTAAAAAAGAAACATTTGATTGATGTATACATATATATTTTTTTAATTGCCCGCTAATAAGGGTTATCACATTCCATAGTGGGAGGAATTATATCCCCTGTCTGGAAACAGAAGCGAGGAGTGCGAGAGCCAAAACATCTCCCAAGATCGATCAGAAGGAGAAGCGAAATTTATAAAATAGGTAATAGTCAAGCATTGGTTAACCCTCACTGTGTTTAACCGCCCTAGTTGTTCCTCGCTCTCGCGGTTTTTCTGAAGGGAGCTGCTGGTACACATAGACTTCGAATTAAAAAAATAAAAAGTAAAATTATTGCATTATGGTAGAAAATACTGAAGTGAAGCGGATGATTCATGTAACTGCTACTGACCACTGTGCTTTATAATAACAAAAAGGCGCTAATACCTAAATATTAAAAAGGAAACTTTCGTATTTATACACTGAGTGGCCACTTTATCATGATCACCCCCTCAGTACTTCGTTGGGCCACCTTTTGCTTTTAATACTGCGCCGATTCTTCGTGGCATGGACTCCACGAGATGTTGATAGGTGGTTTGTGGAATCTGATATCATGCTTGATGAATATCACTTTCCAGGAGTGTGAGATTGCAGGGTTGTGGATCCAGCTGTCTGGTCGCTAGTTCAATTTCACCCCACAAATTCTCAATGGGGTTGAGATCTGGAGATTGCGGGGGCCACCTAAGCAAAGTAAACTCACCGACATGTCCCTGAAACCAATCCTGTACAATACGAGCACTATGGCAGGACGCACTATCTTGTTGAAAGTAGCCATCGCCATTGAGATAAACCATCCACATGACAGGATGCACTTGGTCCGCAACGATGTTTAGATATGATGTACCAGTCAGACGTTGATCAACACGAGTTAAAGGGCCCAAAGCATGCCAGGAAAACATTCCCCAAACCATAACGTTACCTCCACCAGCTTGAAGGGTTGTAGCAATGCATTTGGGGTCCATGCTTTCGTGCTGTTTCCGCGAAATTCTCACTCGGACATCGGCATGGTGCAACTGAAAACGTGATTCATCGTACCACATAATTTGTTTCCAATTATCGACTGTCCAATCCTTGTGATCTTGTGTGAACTGGAGACGTCAACTGCAGACAGCAAACGTGTTCGAATAGGCCTTCGGCTGCCATATCCCATCCGATGCAGTGTACGGGGAACAGTGCCTGCAGAGATCATTTGAGGGGGTCCTTGATTAAGATGGTCTGTAATTTGCTGCATTGTTGCCCTTCTGTTGTCTGTTACCAGTCTGGTCACTCTCCGTTCCGCCCGAGCAGTCACTAGTCGATGACGAACACACGTTGCACGTAGAGACCCAGTTTTTTGGCTGACAGTCCAGTCTTTAAACACTTTAACAACAGCTGCTCTGTAACATTTCACGAATGCGGCGGCTTCGGTGATACTCTCTCCATGGCTCTGGGCTCCTACAATCATCCCACGGTGAACGTCCGTCAAATCGCATTTTTTACCCATATCGTCATCCAAAAATCACTTCTACTACTGTCGCAAGCACTAAGCTTTCCATTTTTATACTGGCCTCGCCCTCTGGCGGCAACAGCGTGAAGCCATTGCTTAAAACTGTCAGGTGGTCATAATAAAGTGGCCACTCAGTGTACAAAGTAATAAAAACACTTAACCTTTAGTACCTTGTCAGTTTTTATAAGTAATACACTGCCTGACAGAGAAACTGCCACACCATGAAGGGATGCGCGAAAACAGACCAAACTGCACACACAGATAGCCAAGTAGGTCCAGAACAAATGATATAATTGTCAGTGGCCGAATATACAGGATGATCATTAAGGAGTGTAGTCCCCATTTTAGGCAATACAGAGTTCAATCCGACTCGGCATCGACGCAATGAGAGCCCGAATAGAGTCATGGGACCGTATCAGGGCCGATTCTGGAGTCTTAGCCGCCTGCATGCCACAGACATTTGACCGCCCATGCCAATGCGGATCGAGTACAATTAAATATGCTATTGGATTCCCAACCAAACCCACGGCACTAGGGGAAGTTTTTTTCTTTCACTGTTCTATATAGTTGACAGGTGTACAAGCGTACAACGTACAAATATTCTATAATAATAACACAACGCAGTATGAAATTATTTTTCTTTTATCTGTATTCAAAACAAAACTGTTAAAAAATATCACAATCACACAGACACTGACACAGTGACACGTTACACATAAGTACCATAACTTAATAAAATGTATGTATGTATGCATCCGCGGAATTAAAAGTGCACTGACCTTGTTTTCTTTCTTGCCAATTCGTCAATTACATCTGATAATTCCAAACTTTCACACAATTCCTTCTCGATAGCTAACAGTCCTAGATCGCTAAACCTCTCATGAATCATTGACGTTTTTAAATGTCTTTAAAAGTTTGAGTTTCGAAAAACTCCTTTCACCTGATACTACACTAACTGGTAATGTCAGAAGAATTCTCAAAGCTATAAACAGATTAGGAAATGATGACTTTATGTTATTTTTTGTTGTATATGTTAGGTTTTTTTATGGTCTGCCCCATTTGCAATTCCACTGCTCAAAACTCTATACGTTATCAGCTCGCTGAAGAGCTCAAGACCATCAGTATCCTTAAATCTTTTGCCTCCTTTGTTAACTAGAAGGGAAACATCTAAATCAAGGCAAGATTTTTTAATTTCTTCTTCAGTCATTTCTCGAAATTCAGAAAGAAATGTAAGTACATTAGATTTTCAAACTTTTCCTGAATGGAATTTAAGGCTGTATTAACAATCGTTAGATAAAATTTTATTCTGAACAATTCTTGTGTATTTGTGATAGATTCATCAGGACTTTCATAATCAGAAAGGCGAACTTTATACCTACTCCTTACAACTGGAAATTATGCCTCCACATTTGCTTCTGTAGCTAAAGCTTCTGCATCCCTAATATATTTACTAAGTGCCTCATCAGATCTGGCTGAACTTGTAAATTTAACAAGCTCACTCAAAACATTAAGAGATGCATTTATGTTGGAATGAGGGCACTGAAACATTTTACTTACAGCATTAATTTTTCACAGAAAATCGTTCAATATAATAATTGAGGAGATGAACTTAAACGACGCAATCCTATTTAACAAACATGGAGCTGTATGTTTTGTTTTCATGTCTGGAATCGTCGTCTATTAGATCATTTAAACTTTTCATGACTTCACCTAATTGCATTCTCAGAGGTTGCACTGCTTTTATTCTACTCTCCCACCTTGTATAACTTACAGATTTCAGTGTTAATCTATTAATATTACACTTTAGTATATCCCACCTGTAAGGGGATGCAGAAAACAATGTGTACAATTCTTCGATAATGTTAAAAAAATTAACTGTTTCCAATTTTACTTTGGTTTCAATATCCTCAATGTGTTTTTGCACAGAATTTATCAGTACCATTGCCTCCATAAAGTTTCCTTGGGAAGACTGCAAGTATTTACTGAGACAAGCCAGTGGTGCTAAAAGAGTAGAAAGTAACACAAAGATGAAAATCGTGGATTTCTTTCGAAACAGAAGTCCCCCTGCATCAGACAAATAGTCCCTAGCCTAAATGTAGACATTTTCTAAGGCTATACATATAGAAGCATAATGCTGTACGACTACTTTAACACTGCCTTCACATGACAACCATCTCGTTTCCCCTGGTTGAACAAGTTTATGAGACATGTTATTGACCACCATTTCTGCCATGTGCAAAACTGACAACCTTTTGTGTCTTACTCTGAATGTGCTGTACAGCTTATTGAGCGCGCTTAGTACTCTTGATATGAGGACTTTGTCTGCAGCTGTGAGCGAGAGCAAGTTGCAAAAGATGATTTCTGCAGTGTACAAATAATAAATTTGGTGCATGCTCTTTCAGCCTCGCCTAAAATGAGACATATTATTGACCACCATTTCTGTCATGTGCAAAACTGACAAAAATCAGTACTCTCTTGATATGAGGATTTTGTCTGCAGCTGTGAGTGAGAGCGAGTTTGCGAAAGATGGCTTCGGCAGTGTACAAATAATAAATTTGGTGCATGCTCTTTCAGCCTCGCCTAGACGCCACTCACATTTCCGCTAAAATTGGCACCGTCATCAAATGATACTACAGAGATGTTCGCTGGATTCAAACCTTATTTTCTTAACTCAGTAATCAACACATCTGTAATATGCTCTGCTTTTGTTGACTGTAGGTTAACTGTAGATAAAAAAGTTTCTTCAAACTTGAATTTTTTGTCTTCACCCTCAGCAACGATATGACGAATCTAAATACTAAGCACTTCACGACCAATGATGTTTGTGCATTCATCATCCATGAATGAATATGAGGGAATACCTTTCAGCCGTTGAACAATTGCTCCTGTAACAGCTTCACCAAATGCTTCTAAGAAATCTGTTATGGCAGTGGATGATAAGTGTGAGTGTTCTGTGGATCATTTTTAATTCAATTAGCCAGATTATGTAATCCATCCCCAAAAGCAGCCATTGCAACTAGATTAGGCCAGTTCGATATCCTTGTGCTGAATTTCCGATCAAAATAAGCAGTACGCAAGTTTTAGCAGATCCTTAGTTGAGTTACTTTCTTCTTCCATCTGTTTATTGGACTGCATAGATACCATTGTTTTAACATCAACACCCTCCCGTTTTGTGTTAGATGCAGCCAAGGCCATTATATGTGAACGGCTTTGCTCACGTTTTAAAGCATTTCCCTCTAATTTCTTTGAAGCAGATAGTTGAACTAACTCGGTCAGCCATGGGTCAGTTTTCATTTTACCAAATCTGCAACAAATGCTGCATTTGTATCCTTCAGATTTACGTTCAATCCAAGGATATTTCAAGTACTAAGATGCTTTCTTTCGTTTGTCAGTGAAACTCGTCAGCATTATACAGTATCTGCTCCCATACATTTTGATGGATTATCTGCATCCGATGCACTCTTTCTTTCACTCGGCACTTGTTGTGGCAGATCCGAGAGCACAAGAAAAGGAACAACTGCTGTATTACGTTCTATTGCACCCTGGTAGAAGGTCTTAAACACAAAGTTTTGATTTCATAACTCCAGCTGTTTGAGATTTACAAAATTTATGTTTGATTGATTTATCTTTATATCCAACGCTGTTTTAAGATTTTGTTTAAATTCGACGGAGTTATTATTTCAGAAGCTGATACCAACTTACTAGTTGAAATTTTTCATCTTGTATATTCCCTAGACATTGTATCAGAAAATTTCTTGGCTGATTTCTTTTCAAAACGAACCCGATTTGCTCCTTCCTTTCAAACTTTGTAAAACAACATTCCTTTGCCAATAAGTCCCGAATGCCGAATTTCGAGTTTGTAACTGAAGCCATTGCAAAGACATCGCATTGAAAACGTTCTTGACTGATTTCTATCTAAATCGAACACTCTTGACCGATTTCATTCAAATTCAACGGGGTGCTTATAGAAAGTTCTAAACTCTGGATTTGTCGATGAAGCCATTTCCAAGAGAGCAGATTAGAATGTCATTTAACGAATATTTTTTTTAATCGACAAAATTATTATTTTTCGCTAATATGTCCAAAACACCGAATTGGAATTTGTAACCCAAGTCATTGAAGAGTTATTGTGTTACAAAGGTATGGGAACACAGACAGACTCCGCGAGAAAAAAATCACCCGTATAATAGCTCTTTCATATAAACAAAGTATATGAATGGAAAGTAAAAATTCAGGACATTTCATAAAAATATTTGTGAATGATTATTTTAATAACAATGTAAAGCGTTTCATAGCTACTTCACACATCAACGAATGGAACATGAAATAAAAAACAAATACCAGGCCTTTCCTGGGCTTTCGAATAACCCCAAAGTGTTGGCTTCCCACAGAAATTTCGTTTCCCAACCTACTTCGTTAAGGATTATGATACTACTCATACTCAACCAAATGATGCGAGGGCAAGTGCGAGCTGGTCCAAAAGCTGATTTGTCTTCGCAATTGGGACTGCGTTTTTTGTCCGGCATCATACTGAATGACAATCAAAAGTAAATAATGTTGAAAAAATTCACACTGCGTCTGTGTCTTCCTCCTGTGATCGTTTCTTTCTGTGTATGAACTTGTCGATCATGTAACTTCGATTTCTTTCGGATGGGATGTAACAAAACATCGTCATCATATGTGTACGTGGGTTTGTGTGTATCTTTGTTTGTTACACCCTTCCAAACGGGAGGGTGTTAATATTTTTGTAGGAAAGTTCTGAAAATTTTTTGGGAGGGGAGCGTGGGTGGGAGGGGTGTATAAATCCCTGTCTAGAAAAAGTTTTCGTCTCCGAATGTAGAGGTAGACTTTTGTATTTTGTGGGAACCCAGACAAACGAAGAATTTTCTTTTGTAAAGGATGCAGTTTTAAATGCTCTTAAACAACGGTACTTGAGGTATTGCGTGTCGCGTCAAATTTGATGAGCGCGAACAAACACTGATTATTTTTTTAGGCACAATAAACAGTCTGAGGGGTAAATTTGTATACACACTTCCTACAAATAGTAAACGGGGAATGAATAATAAAAACCTTGAAGAACCGATAACGAAAAAGAAAATTTATACATGTACGCGTACGTATATTTTCCCACTAAATACGCACAAAAATATTAGAAGTTCGAGGAACCCACAAAAAAATCATTGGGAGTTCAAAAAGTGTCTCAAACCCACAAAGTCGGCGCCTATAGTGAGTGTGATGCATTGAAACAGCAGCTCTTCTCTCAAACTTGAGCATACATCATTGACTTCTGACCTGTTGTCAGGGTTGCCAAATTCAATTTTGTCGAGAGAAAAATTGTGGCGTTCAGCTTAGAAAAACATTTAACGGGAGTAATCCAAATTTAAATGAGAATACAGGAGCTTAAACGGAAGTTAAATTAGAGTAACCGTCAAACGATAACAAAGCAGCTTTCCCGCCTTGTTGAATTTCAACGATACCCGGAACTACAGTAGTGTGCAAAATATTGTATCACCTGTAAAAACCGTGAATTTTAAGATTAACTCTTATTTTAACTAGCTAATTTTCATAGTTATTTCATCATTTATATGTCATTAGATGCGAAATTTAATGGACATTTCAAAAATGTTTTAGATTTTCCCGTAGCTTCTTTTGTTCTTAAGATACGTTATTAAAATCATGACCAAGGCGAAATTATTATGAAAAGGATCATTTATCCAATACTTAGGCTTACCGCAATAAATCGTTTTTGTAATTCATAAGGAATGAGGTAACATTTAAATACAGAAATACAATGAAGTAAAATTATAAAAATGTACCTAATATTTTGCTGCCCAGCCTTTAGCATTAATTACAGCTTTGCATCTTGTTTGCATACTGTGAACGAGGTTTTGTAAACAATTGAATTCAACACAATGATTCAAAATACGAAAACATTATCATTTAGTTGAATTTTGGTTGTTGGCTTCCTTTTTGGTAGTTCATACAACATTTCAAACCACACATTTTCTATCGGGTTTTAGTCCGACGACTGTGGTGGCCAATCAAGTTGCTGAAAAGTTTTTTCCTGAAGCCATTTTTTCTCACTAATTTAGTACGATGATAGTGAGCATTGCCATTTTGGAAAATAAAATTGCCGTCATAAAGTCTTCTAGATGATGCATCATGTAGAAGAAAAATAAATTACCGTCATAAAGTCTTCTAGATAATTGTGGCATCTTGTTTTCTAATATGCAGATGTATTTCTAGGCATTTACCATACCATCGACAATATGGAGGTTCCCAACGCCATGTGCACACATGTAGCTCCAAACCATGACCTTCACTAGATGCTTAGCAGTAGTCACTAAGCAACCTGGATGGAACTTTTCATGCTTGAATCTCCTTACATACGCACTACTCTGATTTCCACTTAGGCAAAATTCTGATTCATAACTGAAAATAATATTTTCTCATTGCTTGGTTGTCCATGAGGCATGCTGCTTTGCCCATTGAAGTCTACGCTGTCTTTGATTTGCAGTGAGCATTTGGTTTATGCCTGCCTTTGCAGCCACGTAAGTAATAGTGAAGCAGCCTCCTCCTAACAGTAGATGTGTTACCGCTAAAGTGCAGAAATCAGTTATTCTACAGATTATCTAGGTAATGTGCAGATTAACTAAGGTGATCCGTTAAAGTGCCGAAAATTGTTTCATTTCTAAAAATTACCTAGGTAATCTGCAAATTACCTAGATAATCTGCACATTACCTACTAGGCACTCGTTAAAGTGAAAATAAGATCTTTGCTGGAACAACAGCAACGTTTCTGTACGCTTAACTTAACATAATGTTATTTACCTATTTTTCATCATATATGAAGAATCAAGTTAAAACAATCAAACAATCAACAAATTAGTTGATAGAATCAATCATCAATCAATTAAAAAACTGTAATAGAAAGAATCAAACGGTCTAAATTATTATTATAATTAAGGATATGAATTTGCAAAACATACGATAAAATTATGCTTACTTATTAGTGCAATCTAAAGATTGGTGACACTTTGAATTACATAGCAATTGGTTTTGCGACAAGAACACCTATTTGTGGTACATTTAGATTTGCAGTCACATTTTCTGAAACCCTGCCCAGTACCGAGGGTGCGTTAAAAAACATCACGACACAAATTCACGCGCTAACAGGCAGAAACGAATTTGAAAACAGAATTAGCTATGCTACGCACTGGCAGCCGACGCCAATTATGAGAAATAAAAACAACCGGCGACGACTAGACGCTGGCGAAACGAATCTAAAAGTGGAGGGAGAGGCGGAAGGTGTATTGAAAGGAAATGAGAGAAACAAACTTTTGAACTTTAACGATACGGAAGCCGTTAATGTGCCCATTACCTAGGTAAAATGCGGAAAACCTTTGATTCCGCACGTTAACGGAGCAAATCAGTTAATGTGCAGATTAGCTAGGTAATGTGCACATTAACGGCTTTCGAGCTTTAGCGGTAACAGATGCACTAACAGTAACATCAGCCACTTCAGACCATCTTTGAAGCAATTCAGGTGAATTGAGCCTTAGCTCCTTTGAAGTAATTCAGGTGAATTGAGCCTTAGCTCCTTTGAAGTAATTCAGGGGAATTGAGCCTCCTATCTTCGAAGCTTAGCTTTCTGAGCCCTCTGTTTCGCCTGATTGTAATGGATCTGGGCCTTCCGCTGCGATGCAGATTTTTAATATCACCAGGGTCTTTTAGTAGCCTAATAACTGTAGATTGATTACAGCCTGTTTTTTCAGCAATTTTTCTTAAAGAATATACCTCATCACGTAGGACAACTATTTTTACTCTGTCCGCTGTGGACAATTCGGCTGTTTTAACTATTATTGAGAATGTACACAAATGATACCGAAATAACAAAAAGGAATGACCACTACAAATCTACAATGCTCTATTAGCTCTGCATCAACCCTTATAAAGGCTTGAGAAGCATTAAGCATTAAGAAGCAGCCAATCAGGTAAAAGAATTTCTATGATTGGCTATAACAACTGATACGCAGCTAATGTAAATGTCAATATGTTTGTCAAACCCCGTATTTTATATCACATCTTAAGAACAGAGGTAGCTGCAGAAAAAACTAAGACATTTTTGACATTATATTTCACATGAAATGACATATAACCGATGATATAACTATGAAAATTAGTTAGTTAAAAAAAATTTAAACTTAAAATTTCTCGGTTTTTGCAGGCTATACAAACTTTTGCACACCACTGTACTTCCCATTATAAATTCGCGAATATTTAGGTCAGCTGATGGATTTCAATTTGGTTAACAGCGAACGACATTTTCATTCAGCGGTTCCGCGTGATAGAAATTTAACGGAAAATTTGATTGTTTCTATCGACAATACCAATTGAGCTATTGACTGACGTTAAAAGATATTCACTCAAGTGCCATTGAATTAGGCATATTTTCTTAGTAACGCGTTGGGCCACCTCTTGTCCTAATGACGGCGGCCACATGACGAGGAATAGACTCCACTGGTTAATTCAAATGTTTTGCAGGTATCGCCAGCCATGCCTCTTCCAAAGTTGCCCATAATCAACTCAGGTTCGCAGCAGATGGGATACCAAAGCTGTTCAACGGTGTACCAAAGATATTCGACGGTGTTTAAATCCGGGCTTTTGGCTGAAACGTTTCATGGAAAGTTTTACCACCAGACGGAAGGCCCTGCATCGGGTAGTCCCCAGTGTGGCCCATTTTATATGAAGCGTGCATGCTTTCGTTTGAGGAGAAACTCTTCCAGTTTGTCACATTAGACCTATGGTTTCATGTAGAGGATACCCTTGCTCTCTGGAATGGCTTTAATTTGGAAACACTACATTAGCTGTGCTTATCAATTCAGATGATCCTCAACTACCACTCACTTGAAAGACTGAAAACAATGGCTGTTTACCATTCCTTGTTGTCCTTCTGTCATCAGTGGGGTATCCAGAAATTTCATAAAGGAAGTCCATGGATTTGGTTCATTGGCGTAAGCCTCATATATACATATGTATCGCTTTAAATTCGTACTTAATCCCCCCTCAAGGGGTGTCCGGACCCTAGGACCATCCTCTTGGCTACGCCACTAGGTGTGTCACGATCTGAAATATCTTTCACTACAACAGTTTATCTCAAATCGTTTGCCCTCTGTCCCCTTACACCCCACATGCAAAGCCAAATCACTCATGGAAACAAAAAAAAGTACTTCCTATACACACGCATATCATACAATACATATCTGTAAACTGAGGGAAACAAAGTTGTAAGTTGTGTGAAGAATAGGGTTGAGGAAACGATATAGGAGCCCAATGAGTTAAGTGAAAGACAGGGTGAATACTTCTGTGAGTTATTAGATCAGGAAAGCAAATATGATTCTGAGACAGATGCAGAGGATGGCACAGTGAAGGATGAAAGCACAGGAGGGATCTCAAGAGTAGAAGTGTGTAAAGCTCTAAAATCTCTTCAGAATTATAACGAAGTAAATTTCTCCGTCATTTTTAGTCTACACGGGATTCGAACCCGAGTCCGCTTATTCAGGAACAAGTCGCTCTACCAACTGAGCTACGCAGACGTTCATTCTGATTGCTATCTGCCTTTATGTCGTGTGCGTCCTGTTGGCAGGTACGTCACATCCCCCCCCCCGAAAGAGGGCCGGGGGCTTGGCCCACGGGTCAGCCGTGACCATGAATCGTTGCAGGCAGCCATCCACTGTAGAACGTGCACTTGAGAACTCCCAGTCAATCCGGTGTGTGGAATCAACGTCACACACATTTATTTTTCGAAGCGTTGGAGAAGAGATTCTCTGATTTTCCTATCACGCGGTGTGGAAAGAACATCACACCTTTTCGAGATTTTGAACGGTCGGGTCATCCGGATAGTTCGGGCGCCATTATAACGAAGTAAATTTCTCCGTCATTTTTGGTCTACGCCGGGATTCGAACCCGAGTCCGCTTATTCCGGAACAAGTCGCTCTACCAACTGAGCTACGCAGACGTTCATTCTGATTGCTGTCTGCCTTTATGTCGTGTGCGTCCTGCTGGCAGGTACGTCACAGAATGGTAAGGCTCCGGGAGTTGATGGCATAACTGCTGAAATGTTGAAATATGGTGGTGACTCTGTAATTGATATGGTTAACTTAAATTTGCCAGTTGTGCTGGGAGTTAAGAATTGTCCCTCGGGATTCGAAGGATGCTATCATTGTTCCCATGTATAAGGGAAAAGGTGGTCAGACTGACTGCAAGAACTATCGTGGTATTAGCCTACTGAGCATGAAAGGAAAAGTGTTTGGTAAGGTCGTTATTGAAAAGGTACGGGGTCTTACATCAGGAAAATGTTCACAGTGGTTTTATGCCTGGTAAAGGCTGCATGAACCAAAATTGTACATTACGCATGGTGATTGAAAAGTATCTGGCTGTTGGTAAGAAAGTTTTTGCTACCTTCATAGATTTAGAGAAAGTTTACGACCGAGTAAATAGGACACTTTTGTGGAAGGTATTGAATGAATATGGTGTTACTGGGAATCTACTTAATAGTGTAAAAGCCATGTACACTGAAAAGCAATTGAATTAGAGGCAGCTGGTGTTATGCAAACGTGGCGCTGTGGGCGGCCCTGTAAACGGAAACAACATGACGTATGCAGCGATCCGACAATAAAAGGAGTGATGCGATGGGAATCAGTAAGAGTCGGACGCAGTATGGGTAACACGAAGGATCTAAGCGCATTTGATCGTGGGGAAATTGTCGGGGCCAGACGAATGGGTCACTCCATCTCGGAAGTCGTGCAGGCACTGGGATTTTTACGAGCCACTGTGTCACGGGTGCACCGTGAGTACATTGAATCCGGTAAAACCATCCCTGCAAGGGCCAACTGCCGTGGACAACAGCGTGAGGATGAGCGGGGTCATCGTCGCTAGCTCGTATTGTAACAGCGGATAGACGGGCCACAGTGCAAGAAATCTCTCGGCAATTTAACGCTGGTGCACAAAAACGTGTAAGCAGCCACACCATCCAGAACCATCTCCTCGCTATATGGGGTACAGAAGCCATGGTCCCACGAGGGTACGGCGGCTGACCGCACATCATAGGGTGCAAAGATTAGCATGGGCGCGGGAACATCGCCACTAGACCCTAGACATGTGGGAAAATGTTGCCTGGACTGATGAGTCGAGATTCACGTTGGTACATGTGGATGGCAGGATACGAGTAAGGCGCAAACCACATTAAGCGATGGATCCTTCTTGCCAGCAGGGTACTCTTCAAGCAGGTGGGGGTGGCATTCTCGTCTGGGACTGTTTTCGTGGACTGAAATGGGACCCCTGGTACGTGTGACATCGTCCCTCACAGGTCAACGTTACAGGGATATCATGGACGACTATTTGCTCCCGTTTGTGCGTCTTCAACATCCCACTGGGGACCTCCTCCTGCAACAAGACAATGCACCGTGCCATCGCTCCCCAATTGTATCCGAATGGTTAAATGAACACTCCACCGACGTGACCTTGCTTCCTTGGCCAGCTAGGTCACCTGACCTCAGTCCCATCGAGCACATCTGGGATGCCATCGAGAGAGATGTTGGAGGCTCTGACCCCCTCCATCAAATCTTCGTGAACTGTGGGAGCTTGTTCAGGGGTCGTGGATCCGTATGGCTTCCCAACGCTTCCGGTGTCTTGTCAAGTCCATGCCGAGACGAATCGCCTCCGTCATGAGGGGGGCGATTCGTCTCGAGGGGGACGAATCGCCCCTCGAGACGAATAATGAGGGCGAAAGGTGGTGCTACACGTTACTAGACAGGTATCTCTAATTCAATTGCTCTTTAGTGTATGCTGGCAGTAGAGCCTGTGTACGAGTGAATGGTGTTTTATCAAAATGTTTTTTTTTTTTTGGAGGTTTAACGACCACGGTGAGCAACTCAATGGGCTATAAGCAGTCGCCCGTTCCTAATTTAGGGTCACTGGTTTCAGGGAAGGGAGAGAGCCAGTGCCGTAAGACAAACACAACATCCATGCCTCACCGGGATTCGAACCCGGAGCCGTTACAGACGAATGATCAGAGGCCATCGCTTAGACCACTGTGCCACCGGGCGGCCAAAATGGTTTTCGATTGGTGCTGGAGTCAGGCAAGGTTGCGTAATGTCACCATGGCTGTTTAATATATTTATGGATGCGTGCATGCGTGATGCCAAAATATATAATATTGGTTTATGTCTTGGTGATATCCGTGTGTGCAGAATGCTGTATGCTGATGACACTGTCCTGTTGGCAGAGAGCAAAAGTGAGTTGCAGAGTATGTTGTCCCGGATGTACGAAGTTTGCATGAAATTCAAACTGAGTATAAATAAGGGAAAAACCAAAGTTATGGTTTTTAAAAGACGAACAGGTAGCACTGAATGTAATATAAGTCTAAATGCCACAGTGATTTACCAGGTGAATGAGTTTGTGTATTTAGGAAGCACGTTTGACAGAGAGAACAAATTGGATGGCGAAATTAGTAAGCGAGTGAAATCTTCATTGAAAGTCATGGCTGCTCTGGGAGGTTTTCACAGGAATGATGGGTTCTCAAGGGAGTCCCGCATGACTGTGTAGGAGAGTGTAAATGTCCCTACTCTGATGTATGACAGTGAAACCTGGGTACTGCAGAAGAAACATAGGAATCGTTTGTGTGCTGGAGAAATGCGGGACTCTCTTGAGAACCCATCATGTGGCAAGACACGTTCTGGTTGTGTGAGCAATGAAGATGTGTTGCAGTTGTGTGATGTGAAGCACAATGTTGTTAGCAAGGTGGAGAGAAATATTCTTCGGTAGTTTTGCCATGTTGAAAGAATGAGTGATGAGATGCTTACTAAGAAAATCTTTTTAGCCCAAATGGCAGGAAGGAAAGGCAGAGGAAGGCCAAGGAATTCATGGGAGGATCAGATTCAGGAGTGTCTGCATGAGAAAAAAATTATGAGTATGAAGTATAGAAGATCTTATGAACGGCGTGTGATGGATGTCAGTGAAGCCCGAGTTGTATGTCAAGACCGCTGTAAATGGAGAAGTTTGATACGGCAACAGTAAGTAAACAATTATCTGGTAGTTTGTATTTCTTTTTGGAGCTAACCTCTGAATCTCAGAGAACATCTTAATGATATGTATGATGCATTTCACTTCTAGTATACAGTAGGTATTCCAATGTCAAGGTGATTTGGGATTTGTGGTTTGCATGTGAACAGACTTGGGATGCAATTTTTTTTTTGTCTTTTTTATTTTATTTATTTTGTTGTTGTTGTTGTTTCGTTAAAACAGTGAATATAAATAAACAAAACTCTGAAAACCATAAAATATATGTCTAAAATTACAATATTAAAAATATCCTGAAAAATTATCGACAAAAAAAATTTTTTTTTTAAAAATTCTGGATTTTGGGTCCTTCTGGATTTCTGGATTCCGGAATGTCCTGTACTCTATTTGAAATTTTGAGCACAAATAAGAACGACCCATAGCTAATATATGCTCCAGTTATTATTCCGAAACATTTGTTAGATTTTTTTTATAATTCAATTTATCTGACTCGTAAGCATTCCAATTTGATGCTAGATGCCGCGATAAGTTAGCATAGCAGTGTTTCTGCCAGGAAGCAACGAAATGTCTAATTTCTGACTGATCTTTCTAATTATCTGAACCAAACAGAAAACATTTAATAGGGGCAAAAGAGAGATTGATATCTTGTCTTTTATTGATTATTTTAAATGCTACTGCACGTTCATTATTGAAAAGAAAATGTATACATTAGCAGAGAACTGAATTTGAGCTATAGAAACCAGCCTGCTTACTGACTGTACCCCCAAATGACGTAATTGGTTAAAACGTAACAGCGCCTATTTTGTCTTTTCATTATGGAGCCAACGAGACACCGTTTCCTTTCTGAATATGGTAAGGTCTGCACTGATTTGCTGACGCCAACTTCTAGGACAGCCACTCAAGACGTAAAAGCCACGCCCAAAGTGTGATTTTTTGCGCCATTTATCGGAGAAGATGAATCCTGACACTCTTTCTAAGACAGCCTTAAACGAATTGCAGCACACAAAGGATACAGTTCTTCCGCTGCAGACAAAGCGTGCAAAAAATTCAGGAAACCGAAGTCTGTGTGAACTCTCACGCCAGTAGACCTCCAAGTACAGGAGAACTGGGCAGTCATCCGATTTTCCCCTTCAAATTTTCTACAAAAATTCTCAAATGTTTAATTTTCAACGTTATTTTCAAACCTTAAACAAAATGTACGAATCAAATGACTATGCCGAAGACATAAATTTCTGGGGAATTTATCAGAACTTTTGTAAAAGTGAACTCTCATACAAAGAACTGTCCCGCAGGGCCTTAAGTTTCGGTGTGAAGGAGCACAATATGTAAGTACAGAACTGTGAGCTGCAGATGTCGTTTATAGCCCAATATTGTCACACAAAAAAACCCACATAAATTTTTGTTTGAAAACGCTAAACCTTTTGATAAACCTGATTTGACTGTCAAACTTAATATTTTAGAAGCTTTCCACATACGTATGTTGCAACTCTTCACGGCTTGTCAACGACATGGCATCGACTCCATTTCTCTCAAGCTCGTGGAAACAACTCATCAAAATCCGTGAACGTCAGAACGCTGAAGATGTCACAATGATTTAAAAGTTTACTCTCCATTTGACCTGATGAAGCCGGGCCAAAATAAAGTAGATTTTAAAATAAAATATTAATCGTGAATAAACGCATTGCTGATTTAATCTTTCCGAACTTCACAAGTATTGTCGCCATAAAATATTTAGGGCAACAATAAAATATTAGGACTACAATCTAAGGCAACAATACTTTTGTAGAGCATTGTACAAGTCATACAATGTTACTTTGCAAACAATGGAAGTAGAGCATTACAGTGTAAACAATATGAGTAGAATGTACATGAACAATGCAGAGATAAATCTATAAAAGAAGAAAATTCAATTGCAGGGAAACATTTTTGAGATGAATTCAGGGAACTTGGTATTTCTGGGATTCCACAAGTTTTTCGTACAGTTCTCTTTACACACTGAGGTTTTCAGTGTTTTACCATTGATCAGAAATCATTAACCCAGAATGTTGTCAAGTGCTTCAAATGTGCAAGATTTTGCCTTGAAGCTCAACGGTTTCTCGTCCATTTTCCCTTGTTGTTTTTAAAACATTATAGGCAAAGATATTTTTAATGTTCGTTCGTAGAATCTCAGAAGGAAGAGTGTTTTTAAAGCAAAATTGACAGTGAAACATTACCAAATATTATTTAAAAGATCTCACAAAGATTAAAAGTGAATTTTCCAAAGTAAAGGTCAAACATTTTAATTTCTGGAACATAATTTATTAGTGTGTCATAGTACGATATTTGAAAATCTAAAACCACTGAAAAGGACAACGGTTTAAATGATTAACATACTTTTGGAAATTGCTTCTCTCGATCCTTGAACCAGTGGTTCGAAATTAAGGATGTGTTATTTCTTCCCTTAGATGCTTCTGTCGAAATAGCAAAGTTCGCAATAATAAGTAAGATAAATTAAATAAACTCGAACAAATAAGCTTGGTATAAATTAAATAAACTCGAACAAATAAGCTTGGTATAAATTAAATAAACTCGAACAAATAAGCTGTGTGTTGCAGAACACTGTGCAACTAAAGAAATATTGTACTGTGACTATATCGCAGAAAGAAAACCCTCTTATTTGGTTTACAGGTAGGCAAACTCCCAACTCTGAAATGAGAACGAAAGGCCTTTTTAACGGAACCGGTGTAATTAGTAAAGAGTCGAAATCGGTTGGGAAGTTAAATATCAATCTGAAGAAAAATCCCTATGTTAACGAGATGTTCTATACAACATGCCAAATATGTCTTGCTTTTTTCAGTAATTTTCCTCAAGATTGATAGGAAGTGCAGCCCTTTTCCTTTATTCACTGATTCAGGTTTTGAAGAAAACAGTACATTATGAATAAAGCTATATACATGTATACATTAATATAGGAATGTTCCGCTATCGAGGAGACTTCCGGGGACCTGCGCCAATGCTAAAACTGCCGTAGACCAATGTGCCGATGCCAAATCTCGCATGTTGGAAGAAATCTACCCCGTTGACAACGCCAATTCTCAACGTTTGATATCTTGAATAAACTTACTCAAAATAACGGGAACTTTGGCACATTTCATAAACTAGCAAGATGTACTTTCAGTGACGTACCAGAAAATCTTTGACACCCCCCCCACACACTGTAAAAAATATCTTCAAGGCCCTTTTGTAAAAATCTGTCGGCACTCAATTACTTAAATATTTTATTCCATAATATTAACGATGTTTTACAGGCGTTTTAATAATTAAAATTCTTTGGAACCTATAAGTATATTTCGCAAAACCAAAATGATTGCGTTTTACTGCGTGTAACACATGTGTGCACGTTGTAATTCAAATAGTTGCCCTAATTTTATACCAATAGAAAGTACTATAAAACAGTTACGCCGAAACTGAATATATCATGCAAATTTTATTCTTTTAGAGAACTAAGGCCAGCTTTTGTGAAATGCCTCACGATCACACACACAAAACACTTAACTCCAGACTGACGGTGACGAAAGACCTTTTCCGATTTGTACGAAAATTCAGAACATAAGTAAGCAAATCAATGAGTAATAATTAAGAATTGCGGCACAAAACAGTTAAAGCTACTTAAATTACTTACCCTTGAATATAAAAAAAACACACTCAATATAGTGTTACAAGAATTAACAGATAATAGAAATTTTTTCTTTTGACTGTGATAAAGAAAAAGACACAAGCCTCTGTGTTTTCGTCCCTGCGAATAACACACCTCAATTCACTTTTTATTAAGCACGCGTAGTCAGTGCGAACAACTGTAACATAACTCCTTATCCTCATTAATAAAGCTTTTCATTCATTGAAATGATACTTCTTTCACATTCTCTTGTTAATAAACATATAAAGGAACTACTGCTATGACTGTGAAAAGCAGCCGCAGGTTCTCTGAAATAATGGCTTTCCAGTCATCCAGTTTTTATAAGTTTTAGCTGCGAAAAAAAATTCTTTTCGTTTTAATTCTTGTTTTAAAACTGTAGTAACAAAATTGCTGGTTATTTCTTTATTCATATGAAGTTTCCGCAAAGAATTCTGTATGTGCCTGTATACTTTAACAATATTTCGGACATTTATTCACAATCAACACATAAAATAATCAATGCAAAGTTTCTTTTTATGACTCGCTGTCTGATATAACAATTGATATGAAGGCCAGAAGTTATTGTTCAGACTGATTAGAAAAAAACTGGTTATCTTCGGAACAATGTAGATAATTTAGGAATGCTTCTACTTATTGATTTAACCGTTGATAACCTTTTTTTTACTGATGATTTCATGATAGCTGATATAACTTTGATATTCCATTGACGAAGCTAACTTCTCGGTGGGGGTTCTTGATCTTAGGAAAGCGTTTGATGATATTGATCACTATATTCTGGAAAACATACCTTACACCTATGGTACCCAACGTGAGTCTCTCCTCTCCAACTTTTTTTTTTTCCATTTATCGTAGTTGCAGATCTCAGTTAGTTAAATTAGGACATGCAGTTTCTGAAAGCAATATAAAATATCGGTTTCTTAAAGGGTCTAGTTTAGGTCCGCTTTTATTTGTAGTACATATCAATGTGACCTTCCTTATACACTGAAGTGCCAGAAAAACTGGTACAGACGAGCTTATGCAAAATACATAGCAACGCCACCTATGCGCGTACTCGGTTGCGTACGCTAATTCGTATATAAAGCGAAAGACATCCTTGTCAGCTGTCAGGGCTGTTTTCGGCATGAGAATAACAAGTAATAACGATTTAAGCGATTTTCAACGCGGTGTCATAGTTGGCGCTCGTGAGATTGGCCATAGTATTTCGGAGGTAGAAACGAAGTTTGGATTTTCACGGACGACCAAGGGTGTACCGTGACAGCAAGATATCCGGCAAAATCTCCAACCTACGATGCAAGTGTGGCCGTAAAAAGACACTGGGTGAACGTGACCATCGTCGGCCGTCAAGAATCGTTTCACGCGATAGGAGTGCAACACTCTTGCAGGTATCATCGGAATTTAACGCTGGAGCCTCAACAAGCATCAGCGTCCGGACTTTGCAACGTACCCTGCACGATATGGGCTTTGGGAGCCGACGCCCAACTCGAGTCCCCTTGATGGGTGCACGATACAGAGCTATGCGCCTCGTTTGGGCACGGCAATACCGCCACTGGACACTTGATGACTGGAAACAAGTAGCCTGGTCTGACGAGTCACGTTTCCAACTATATTGGGCAGATGGAAGGATTCGTGTGTGGCGCAAACCCCATGAAGCCGTGGATCCCGCCTGTCAACAGGGAACTGTACCGTTTGGTGGGGGTCTGTAATGGTATGGGGTGTGTTTAGCTGGACTTCCCTGGGACCCCTGGTACCTCAACAAACGTCCGAGAGCGGGCAACGCTATGTGCGCATCCTTTCTGACGAGGTACACCCGTTCATGATCTGCATTCATCCTGATGGGTTGGGCCTGTTCCAACAGGGTAACACAAGTGTAGGGACGCCGCAATATGGTTTGAGGAGCATTCATCTGAGTTTGGGGTGTTGCCATTTCCACCTAAGTCCCCAGATCTGAACGTGATAGAACACATTTGGGATTCCATGCAACGCGCTATGGAGCACAGGAATCTGAGACCTCGGAATACACCTGAATTGTGGAACGTTCTGCAGGAAGTACGGCGTGCATTGTCTATAGCATATTTTCAGAAGCTAGTGGAGTCCATGCCCCGTCGTATTTCTGCAGTCCTGCGCTCCCGTAGGGGACCTACCAAGGATTAGACTGGTGTACCAGTTTTCCTGGCACTTCAGTATATATATATATATATACTAAAGAGCAAAACTGAAGACTAAGGAAAAAATTTTAGAATTTAAAACGAAGGGTGCAAAATAACCTGAAAATCAAAACGCGCAACGCAGCAGTTTTGAAAATTCAGAATTCACATTCTATAAAGAAGATACCTAAGCAAAAAAATACATATATAATTTTGACTCACACCTAGTACAACATAGAAAAGGTTATGTATCTACCTGTGTGAGTAAAAGGAGAAAAGATAAAAAAATAAAATAAAAGAAAACAACTGAATGTAGAAGGTGTCGAGAATACTGAGCCTTGGCTTTATCAAGGACCAGCAAAAACTCTGCATTTTCTCACTTCCACAAAGACCTAGTTGGAAATGGGTTTCTGCAAGGCCATAGATGCAAGTAACATTCCCACCTAAAATAGTTTAAAAAATATATATATAAGTCATGTCCTCCGTAGAGTAGCATGACCTAGCACTAGTTAACAATTTCGCTTGCATCCATTAACCTTCATGGCCCGACCCATGCTCTTCATCTGTTACTATTAAACAGAGAGAAGAAGATTAAAGAGAACTCAAGCTGTGAGAGTGACATAATAATTAGAAATGATTTTCAGCTATAACGAAATTCCAAGTTCGTTTGAGAGAGAATTTAAACCTGAAAAACAATGCAAAAGAAATCCAAATTATACATTGCAATTAAAAAGGAAATGTTAATTTATAACGAACAGATTTTTGAAAGAAAACTTGAGTCTAAAACCCCCTACTCTACAACTTATGACAGCACGAAAACGAGAATAAGTTAAAGATAATAATTAACTAAAGAAAACTTTGTGAAAGTTATATACCAAAAAAGTTTTCTTTAGTTAATTATTATCTTTAACTTATTCTCGTTTTCGTGCTGTCATAAGTTGTAGAGTAGGGGGTTTTAGACTCAAGTTTTCTTTCAAAAATCTGTTCGTTATAAATTAACATTTCCTTTTTAATTGCAATGTATAATTTGGATTTCTTTTGCATTGTTTTTCAGGTTTAAATTCTCTCTCAAACGAACTTGGAATTTCGTTATAGCTGAAAATCATTTCTAATTATTATGTCACTCTCACAGCTTGAGTTCTCTTTAATCTTCTTCTCTCTGTTTAATAGTAACAGATGAAGAGCATGGGTCGGGCCATGAAGGTTAATGGATGCAAGCGAAATTGTTAACTAGTGCTAGGTCATGCTACTCTACGGAGGACATGACTTATATATATATTTTTTAAACTGTTTTAGGTGGGAATGTTACTTGCATCTATGGCCTTGCAGAAACCCATTTCCAACTAGGTCTTTGTGGAAGTGAGAAAATGCAGAGTTTTTGCTGGTCCTTGATAAAGCCAAGGCTCAGTATTCTCGACACCTTCTACATTCAGTTGTTTTCTTTTATTTTATTTTTTTATCTTTTCTCCTTTTACTCACACAGGTAGATACATAACCTTTTCTATGTTGTACTAGGTGTGAGTCAAAATTATATATGTATTTTTTTGCTTAGGTATCTTCTTTATAGAATATATATATATATATATATATATATATATATATATATATATATGTAGCCCACTCCAGCAGGAATTCCTGGGTGCGCCGCTGCCAGCCACTAACTTGTTTTGGTATTTCTGGTGATTGTTCATGTCTCCACATCATAAAGCGGCGACGACGTCGAAGTGATCGGGTGTGATGCCACCTCGTGGTTAAAAAATACGGACAAAAGAGAAATCCCGGCAGTCCCGTCTTCTTTCTTGCCCAGGAAATAAAATAAAAACAAAATGGAGGATTATGAAATGCCGTTTATGTGAGTTTTTTCTTTTAATTCTAAAACGGGTTATTATAAGAAATACTACAACAAGATTTGAAAAAAAGGAAACAAAAAATATCAAATTTCTAGTATTAGAATTTTAGTCTAATATATCTTCATTGATATGTTAGACTAAAATTCAAGATTCCTGGTGCATCACGTAGACGGTCGAGCGCGAATACGCCGATTATTTATCAATGGAGGCTATTGCACCTGGATGCACTGTGGACGGAAACTGGCCGTCCACGGCGACGACGTCGAAGTGATCCAAAGCGGCGACGACGTCGAAGTGATCGGGTGTGATGCCACCTCGTGGTTAAAAAATACGGACAAAAGAGAAATCCCGGCAGTCCCGTCTTCTTTCTTGCCTAGGAAATAAAATAAAAACAAAATGGAGGATTATGAAATGCCGTTTATGTGAGTTTTTTCTTTTAATTCTAAAACGGGTTATTATAAGAAATACTACAACAAGATTTGAAAAAAAGGAAACAAAAAATATCAAATTTCTAGTATTAGAATTTTAGTCTAATATATCTTCATTGATATGTTAGACTAAAATTCAAGATTCCTGGTGCATCACGTAGACGGTCGAGCGCAAATACGCCGATTATTTATCAATGGAGGCTATTGCACCTGGATGCACTGTGGACGGAAACTGGCCGACGGTGGTGGTGTTATGCTGTGGGCGATCTTTTCTCAAGACACTTTAGGTTCCATGATCCCAAAAGCACAATCCCTAATGGCTCTCAGGTATATGAACATCGTTGCGAACCAAGTTTACCCATTTATAGCAACTGTGATCCCTGCTGGTGATGGCCATTACCAACATTATAATGCGCCATGCCATACTTCCAGAATCGTCAAGGAGTGGTTCGAGGAATATGCTGGTGACTTTCTGTTAATGCTCTGGCCTCCAAATTCACCTGACATGAGCCCAATCGAATATTTGTGGTTCGACTTGGAAAAGCGGGTTCGCTCAAAATCACCACCACCTCAAAATTTACGGGAACTGGAGAACCTGCTGTTGATATTATGGTACCAGATATGGCAGCTTAGCTATGGCCACCGCATTGAATCGATGCCTCGCCAAGTGGCCGCTGTCTTGCGGGCTGGAGGGAGTCCTACAGCTTATTAGGTAGATGGTTATAATGCAATGGATCATCAGTGTACACCAGATTAACTTAAGACAAACGAGCATCTGTGTCTCTCTTCATATTTTGGGAATATTTTCTCTTGGGGATTCTTATTCTGCCACCCATAGTGATATCCTAGATGTGCCACTAATACAGTAGTATGGCTCCAAAATACTGCCCAGACTCCGGGACCCCTGTATCCTTAAATTGGCTCTGCCTAGCAAACGCAATTAGTACCTAGGACAAGAAGTAGTCTCTTCGTGAGTCTGTATAGAAGGTAACTGTTAGAGTCAACAAAAAAAATCAACAAATATTGAACACTTGGATACCATTCACAAAAATTAAAGGGCTCAAAATAAGTGGAAGTCCCTATCAAATTAGCAAATGCATAGATAGATAAAAAAATAAACCTTTACTTTATGAGAAAGCTTACTAAGTGAGAAGGCATGATAACACATTGCATATGAGGTTAATACACAATTTGCTATCATGAGGGTAATAAAAACGCGTATTCAGCGACACAAATATCATGACACAGCAAAAATGTTAACTCAAGTGATCATTAAATCGAAAACAAATGCCGTCTCCTGCACGATACACTTTAATGAAAAATAACTATGTACAATTAAAATTAAATATAGAGTTAACTAGGATTAAACAGTTTGCCTTGAGTTTCGGTTACCCTCGTCACATGATTGATCGCTTGGTTGTTAAGAAATCAATTTGTCGACCGCAGACATCTTTGTTTGCAGATAAATTTAACTACCAATTTGTGGGATCCATTCCATATATACTACCTGTATGTAACATCTTAAAGAACATATGTCATAAGTACAAACTCAAGTTTGGTGCGAGGTCTCGTACTTTATTTAACACTGTTAAGAAGGACAGAGACTATGTTGAATGTGTGAACCGTCACGGTGTATATTTGGTTCCACTTAAATCTGCTAACCCTGCAAAGCTCGATTTATGTTATGTGCGGCTCCGCATTTACAAACATCAGTATAATCTCAGGACGATTTCTAGTGCTACATCTTTGTCGAGACTCCGTTTAAACGGTTCATACCAACCATGTTGGAATGACACCATTATTCTAGATTCTCCCAGGAACCGTCGATCAACACTTTTTTTTAAAGTATTCACATATTCGTCAATGGCGAAAGCTGATGTAACGATGACCCCCCCCCCCCCCGTGTTTAACTGCTATGTGTCTTGTGAAGTATATAGGCTTCTCACTTCTATGCTCACTGCAGCACTGTTTCTCAGGATGACGCCGTTGGGGCATTAAAAGTTCTTAAACATGTTTATTTTAATTGTACATAGTTTTTTATCATTAAAGTGTATCGTGCAGGAGACGGCATTTGTTTTCGATTTAATAGGTTTTGGTGCACGAGTTAATTTCTTCATATCAAGTGATCATGTTTCAATGAAAATTTTAGTGCTGAAGTAGAAATTTATTGTAAAGATTGTAATAGTAGTTTAATTGTGATATTATGAACGTTTGTAGCAGCAACCATTATCCCAGCGTTAATTTTGTTTTCGTGTGACACTAAACTTTTGATCTTCTTTCGTTTACACAGCTATTAGGCTTCTCTGCAGTACTCTTACGGCTAAAAGTCTTACCTTTATGACTCGGTATTCTTTTTTTTTTTTCCTGGATAAGTTCGTTCTTCGTTCAGCTGAGATTTTACATCACGCACATATCGAAACTCTTCCTAATAAACTACCGGCTCTTAAAAGAGTCAAGGTAACTTACAGTTCACTTGTTTATACCACAGCACGTAGTCAATCAAACATCCGAATATAAATATCCTCTCAGCTCGTTACAAACCTGAGCATATAACTCTCGCTTAAGCATACAGCATTAATTTGCTCTAAACAGTGCTCAAAGATATAGGGTACTCGAGAGCATATTACTTGCAAGACACACTGCTCAAACCCACCGTCAGTGTAAAACAAGCGTCATCAGAGAACATAGTGAGAGTCATACGCCCCGACTTAAAAAATATTGTGAGTTCCGGAAATTTTAAATCGAATTACCCATGCATTCTTCATTTATATTTAAATCTAATTTAAATTTCATTCAGTCAGATTATCTGGCACAACAAGACGCTTGAAGTGCTAAAATGAAGTAAATTATAGTTAATTTTTTTCTAGATAATTATTTATTTAATTTATTTTTCTTTTGTAGGCGCGACATTATTATATACAATACACAGACTTTAATGAGGATTCTTCGTGCGCTAAACATTATTTTAATTAAAAAGCCTTTTCAGCACGATAAGATATTTATTAATACTGTCTGTACTTAAAATAGACATTTTTAAGGCACAGCAACTTACAAGATCTTTCAAAGCACCAAGTGCTCCATCGTCAGGTATTTGCTTCGTTTTAGTACTTCAATATACATAAACAAAACAACGGATAAAAGCAAGAAGCATTTTCAAATTACGCGAGCACCTGATAACAATAACGACAAGGTTGAATCTCAACGAGAACCGTCGAATATGAGCAAAAATACAGATGGACTATATCAGACACAATTCTTAAACCTGAGTAACCTAGTATAATGAATAAAACTTCTACTACTGAACTAATTATCGTGAATATAGCTTTCACTAATATTATAATGAATTCAATGCTTGTACTAAGCTTCTAATAGTGAATTCAAATGGTTGTTGTTACTAGTTAATTAAGATCATGAATAAAGTCTCCTGCTAGTAGTGTAGTAATAGTAATGAACAAACTTATAACTGGTAGTAATGTTGTAGTAGTAATTAAGATGAATAAAGTCTTAATGCTGGTTGTTACTAATAACACTAAATGAAATAAACCTAACAGCCAGACAGAGGTCTGACAGTACTATGAACTGAGAAAGACGCACTTACTTAAAACCTTTTATTATGAACTTCTACTGGTATCATCACACACGCTTCACACACAGCTACTAAAATAACACGTAGCTCCTTGCACATGAACGACAGCTCTCTGACATAAACAACAGCTCTCTCTATACAACAACAAACGCTCTCCTTTTGCATCGTTGCACGCTCCTATTTATACTGGCTACCACCACGTCATGACTTACACTCATTGCCAGATCTCATTCAGCGGGTGAAATAACATCTCGTTCAGTAAGAAGATAATTTACATAGGAAAATAAAATAACCAGAGATAGTAAAAATCAAAAGGAAAGTGAATCGAGAGTATACGTAACACTAGTCCTTAACCCCACACAGTTCCAGGCTCTAAACCGAGGACTAAAGTTTGCTTATCCAACAAACAAAGTTAATAAATGCCACCTTATTACGCAGATGGAAAATATCGTTGAAACTATTCCTCAAACTGAAAGAGAACATGTACGATATAAACTGGCAAAGTCCGTACAAAAGTTAGCCAATAAGACTAGAACAGCGGATGACCGTAAATTCTGTGATGAGGTTAAACAGTTAAAGTTATTGAAGTCAGATAAAAATATCTCCATTTTAAAAGCTGACAAAACGCAACAAATTGTCATCTTAAATAAGTAGACTATGTTAATAAGATGAGTGATGCTAGTATACCGCACAAGTTCCTGTCTTCGGATCCAACCTCATCTACAGTAGCAGCAGTGGCAAAACTCGGAAAACATGGAGGCTTACCTGCTAATGTTGCTATGGATATATACCCTCCTATAGGCCCTTGAATACATGAATTATTTGGCCAAGTAAAGACTCATAAGGAGGGTTTTCCTGTACTCCCGCTTCTATCAGGATATGCAAGCCCAACCGCCAGCTCGAAAGTGCTCTAGCAAAATTCCTCAAACCATTAACTACAGGTTCCGCTTACTTAGTTAATAGCTCTGATAAGGCTATTGACAACATTAAACCATTCTTACGAAAGGGAAAGCCGTTTGTTATGGCATCGCTCGATGTTGTCTCTTTATACTCCAATGTGCCGATTGGAAATGCTCACTCCATTATTGAAAACCGCCTATTGGCTTTGAATTCTTATACTATTAATGAAATCCAAGAAATTATCAATGCTCTACGTTCCGTACAGAAGCACACATTCTTCCGGTATGAAGGAACCGTTTTCCGCCAGACTGGAGGTGCGCCGATGTGTTCCCCACTTTCAGGGGTACTCGCTGAATTGTTAATACAAGACCTAGAATACAAGGTTTTACAATGTTTCCAACTCAAGCCTGATCTCTACATTAGATATGTAGACGACATACTTGTTTTCTGGCCGCATCATAAAGACAAATTTGAAGAGTTTGCTAAAGAGCTCTCAAAACATTACAGTTCCATAAATTTTACCATTGAGCATGAAAATGATAATACGCTTTCATTATGAACTTGGACATCTTACTAAAAAGGCACCCCGGTACCAATTGTTTATCCTATACAGTGTACAGAAAGCCCACAACACAATCTGCAATTATTCCGCATAATTCATCGCACCCAAGAAAACAAAAACTAGCAGCTATAGAGTACATGGTCCGAAGAGCCTTCACCCAATCCTCCAATATTCAGGCTAGAAGAAATGAGTTAAATCACATCCAGATGATTACGATGGCGCATGGCTACCATAAATTGATCGTTGAAAAAATTGCTCGATCAGTGAAACGTTTAGTTAAAAGTACCTTACAAAGGAAAACCAGAATTACAAAATATGTTGGCACTGTGGACTATATACCTGAATACTAAAGAACATATGCAAAAAAACACCACATTGCGTTTGGAGAAAGAACGAAAACTATTCGAGCCATCGTGCAAAACGACCGTGACCAAGTTTACACACTCAACAGACATGGGGTTTACAAAATACCCTTAATTCCTGTTGACCCAGAAGATCCAGCAATAGCATATATAGGATACACTGCACGCCCATTGAGCACACGACTGTATGAGCACAAGTACTCAATTACTAATAACTCTGATGCTACCTCTCTTGCACGATTAGTTAATAGAGGTACCTATACTGACCATACTGGACCAATGCCAGTGTGCTGAGCTCAAATCGTACAAAGCGGTCCCTCCGATTCGCTGAAAGTTTATGTATTTTAGCGCACAACTCTGACTGCTGTAAGGAAGAAACCACGTCTTGTTCTAGTGCCTTGGGCCATGTTAATGCAGCCAGAAAAGCATGCTCCTCTCTAGCAACACTTAACTCCTAACAATTCACTTACAGTTTGACGATTAATGTCAACTTATTAATTATCCTCTGTGTATATATTTCTTCGCATATGTAATAGCAATTCATAGTATTATTTGTTGAATCCTTTTAGCGCATGACCAAACTTCCACTATATTTATTGTAAACATCGTTATTGTTATAACGTGTTCGCGTAATTTGAAAATGCTTCTTGCTTTTATCCGTTGTTTTGTTTATGTATATTGAAATACCTGACGATGGAGCACTTGGTGCTTTGAAAGATCTTGTAAGTTGCTGTGCCTTAAAAATGTCTATTTTAAGTACAAACAGTATTAATAAATACCTGATCGTGCTGAAAAGGCTTTTCTAATTAAAATAACAATACACAGATACTGTGAATTTCCAACTGAATTGTCTTTATAAAAGTAACAAACACATGTAAAATTTATTTTAAAGTTTTTTAACAATTTTAAAAATGCCAAATTTATTTTTCAAGGGATTTCTGAGTTAAAATAGGAGGTTAGAACGGAGAGGACATGACATCAGCCACACACCTTTCGTTTTTCGTGGGCTTCACTTCGTATCAGCTGTGAATACCCAATATGCCTAACTTGGGCTGTTTCTGTACTTTCTATGGAGAAATCGTCGACTTTGAAGAGGTTTTAGAGGCACTTGTGCAGCATGTAAAGTCAGGAAAAAATGAGACTAATTAGACATGCACATAACTAAAAATTTGCAAAAAATTACAGGATATGCTGTTTAGTATTTTCTAAAAAAATTAAACAAAGTTATGCTTCGTAGAGCGGAAGTGCATATTGCGCATTAGCCAATCACGGCCTCGTTAAAGCTGTGGGAGCCTTGACCTTCAGGGACTGCTGCAGAGAGTAAGAGACAGCCGCTATCAACCTGTGCTGCGGCACAGGTCTTCAGGAAGTAACGTCACGTTACTGAACCCTCCCCACCCAGAGGGCGCAAGAAACCAGATGATCAGATTTGGCTCCACCAGCGGTGGCTGATGCCATCTCCTCTGTATTCTAACCTCCTTGGTCCCCGACTGTCCAAAGATAGAGTGGGTCAACTGACTGTACAACATATTTCCGCCTTTATCACTATGACCTCGAATCAGGGGTTTATCTAGGAATTTCAAATTGGGAGGGTGCTGAAAATGTTTGGGGGAGTGTTGCATGAAAGCAAATTCTTCCGAGTCTGAACATTTTTGTAGTGAAATACGTATTTGTTTTTTGACTTAAGATAAAAACTGGGGAACACTTCAAAAGTGACTACTGTTGATATTTTATAGTTAAGAATGCTTGCAAATGAAAACCCTTTTGCAAAGCTTCACATGGTTATTTTTTTTTATTAACATAGGTTGCTGAAACAGTAGACACTGTTATTTTTGCAAATCTTGTGCATGCTGATATGATTCAAAAGTATAATTGCAAAATCTGTAGCAGGCTAAAATGAAGAAATACCTACACATGTTTTATGGTTGCAATGACTGACTTAAACAATCCAACTAAAAAAGAAACATTTGATTGATGTATACATATATATTTTTTTAATTGCCCGCTAATAAGGGTTATCACATTCCATAGTGGGAGGAATTATATCCCCTGTCTGGAAACAGAAGCGAGGAGTGCGAGAGCCAAAACATCTCCCAAGATCGATCAGAAGGAGAAGCGAAATTTATAAAATAGGTAATAGTCAAGCATTGGTTAACCCTCACTGTGTTTAACCGCCCTGGTTGTTCCTCGCTCTCGCGGTTTTTCTGAAGGGAGCTGCTGGTATACATAGACTTCGAATTAAAAAAATAAAAAGTAAAATTATTGCATTATGGTAGAAAATACTGAAGTGAAGCGGATGATTCATGTAACTGCTACTGACCACTGTGCTTTATAATAACAAAAAGGCGCTAATACCTAAATATTAAAAAGGAAACTTTCGTATTTATACACTGAGTGGCCACTTTATCATGATCACCCCCTCAGTACTTCGTTGGGCCACCTTTTGCTTTTAATACTGCGCCGATTCTTCGTGGCATGGACTCCACGAGATGTTGATAGGTGGTTTGTGGAATCTGATATCATGCTTGATGAATATCACTTTCCAGGAGTGTGAGATTGCAGGGTTGTGGATCCAGCTGTCTGGTCGCTAGTTCAATTTCACCCCACAAATTCTCAATGGGGTTGAGATCTGGAGATTGCGGGGGCCACCTAAGCAAAGTAAACTCACCGACATGTCCCTGAAACCAATCCTGTACAATACGAGCACTATGGCAGGACGCACTATCTTGTTGAAAGTAGCCATCGCCATTGAGATAAACCATCCACATGACAGGATGCACTTGGTCCGCAACGATGTTTAGATATAATGTACCAGTCAGACGTTGATCAACACGAGTTAAAGGGCCCAAAGCATGCCAGGAAAACATTCCCCAAACCATAACGTTACCTCCACCAGCTTGAAGGGTTGTAGCAATGCATTTGGGGTCCATGCTTTCGTGCTGTTTCCGCGAAATTCTCACTCGGACATCGGCATGGTGCAACTGAAAACGTGATTCATCGTACCACATAATTTGTTTCCAATTATCGACTGTCCAATCCTTGTGATCTTGTGTGAACTGGAGACGTCAACTGCAGACAGCAAACGTGTTCGAATAGGCCTTCGGCTGCCATATCCCATCCGATGCAGTGTACGGCGAACAGTGCCTGCAGAGATCATTTGAGGGGGTCCTTGATTAAGATGGTCTGTAATTTGCTGCATTGTTGCCCTTCTGTTGTCTGTTACCAGTCTGGTCACTCTCCGTTCCGCCCGAGCAGTCACTAGTCGATGACGAACACACGTTGCACGTAGAGACCCAGTTTTTTGGCTGACAGTCCAGTCTTTAAACACTTTAACAACAGCTGCTCTGTAACATTTCACGAATGCGGCGGCTTCGGTGATACTCTCTCCATGGCTCTGGGCTCGTACAATCATCCCACGGTGAACGTCCGTCAAATCGCATTTTTTACCCATATCGTCACCCCAAAATCACTTCTACTACTGTCGCAAGCACTAAGCTTTCCATTTTTATACTGGCCTCGCCCTCTGGCGGCAACAGCGTGAAGCCATTGCTTAAAACTGTCAGGTGGTCATAATAAAGTGGCCACTCAGTGTACAAAGTAATAAAAACACTTACCCTTTAGTACCTTGTCAGTTTTTATAAGTAATACACTGCCTGACAGAGAAACTGCCACACCATGAAGGGATGCGCGAAAACAGACCAAACTGCACACACAGATAGCCAAGTAGGTCCAGAACAAATGATATAATTGTCAGTGGCCGAATATACAGGATGATCAATAAGGAGTGTAGTCCCCATTTTAGGCAATACAGAGTTCAATCCGACTCGGCATCGACGCAATGAGAGCCCGAATAGAGTCATGGGACCGTATCAGGGCCGATTCTGGAGTCTTAGCCGCCTGCATGCCACAGACATTTGACCGCCCATGCCAATGCGGATCGAGTACAATTAAATATGCTATTGGATTCCCAACCAAACCCACGGCACTAGGGGAAGTTTTTTTCTTTCACTGTTCTATATAGTTGACAGGTGTACAAGCGTACAACGTACAAATATTCTATAATAATAACACAACGCAGTATGAAATTATTTTTCTTTTATCTGTATTCAAAACAAAACTGTTCAAAAATATCACAATCACACAGACACTGACACAGTGACACGTTACACATAAGTACCATAACTTAATAAAATGTATGTATGTATGCATCCGCGGAATTAAAAGTGCACTGACCTTGTTTTCTTTCTTGCCAATTCGTCAATTACATCTGATAATTCCAAACTTTCACACAATTCCTTCTCGATAGCTAACAGTCCTAGATCGCTAAACCTCTCATGAATCATTGACGTTTTTAAATGTCTTTAAAAGTTTGAGTTTCGAAAAACTCCTTTCACCTGATACTACACTAACTGGTAATGTCAGAAGAATTCTCAAAGCTATAAACAGATTAGGAAATGATGACTTTATGTTATTTTTTGTTGTATATGTTAGGTTTTTTTGATGGTCTGCCCCATTTGCAATTCCACTGCTCAAAACTCTATACGTTATCAGCTCGCTGAAGAGCTCAAGACCATCAGTATCCTTAAATCTTTTGCCTCCTTTGTTAACTAGAAGGGAAACATCTAAATCAAGGCAAGATTTTTTAATTTCTTCTTCAGTCATTTCTCGAAATTCAGAAAGAAATGTAAGTACATTAGATTTTCAAACTTTTCCTGAATGGAATTTAAGGCTGTATTAACAATCGTTAGATAAAATTTTATTCTGAACAATTCTTGTGTATTTGTGATAGATTCATCAGGACTTTCATAATCAGATAGGCGAACTTTATACCTACTCCTTACAACTGGAAATTATGCCTCCACATTTGCTTCTGTAGCTAAAGCTTCTGCATCCCTAATATATTTACTAAGTGCCTCATCAGATCTGGCTGCACTTGTAAATTTAACAAGCTCACTCAAAACATTAAGAGATGCATTTATGTTGGATTGAGGGCACTGAAACATTTTACTTACAGCATTAATTTTTCACAGAAAATCGTTCAATATAATAATTGAGGAGATGAACTTAAACGACGCAATCCTATTTAACAAACATGGAGCTGTATGTTTTGTTTTCATGTCTGGAATCGTCGTCTATTAGATCATTTAAACTTTTCATGACTTCACCTAATTGCATTCTCAGAGGTTGCACTGCTTTTATTCTACTCTCCCACCTTGTATAACTTACAGATTTCAGTGTTAATCTATTAATATTACACTTTAGTATATCCCACCTGTAAGGGGATGCAGAAAACAATGTGTACAATTCTTCGATAATGTTAAAAAAATTAACTGTTTCCAATTTTACTTTGGTTTCAATATCCTCAATGTGTTTTTGCACAGAATTTATCAGTACCATTGCCTCCATAAAGTTTCCTTGGGAAGACTGCAAGTATTTACTGAGACAAGTCAGTGGTGCTAAAAGAGTAGAAAGTAACACAAAGATGAAAATCGTGGATTTCTTTCGAAACAGAAGTCCCCCTGCATCAGACAAATAGTCCCTACCCTAAATGTAGACATTTTCTAAGGCACATTAGATTTTCAAACTTTTAGAAGCATAATGCTGTACGACTACTTTAACACTGCCTTCACATGACAACCATCTCGTTTCCCCTGGTTGAACAAGTTTATGAGACATGTTATTGACCACCATTTCTGCCATGTGCAAAACTGACAACCTTTTGTGTCTTACTCTGAATGTGCTGTACAGCTTATTGAGCGCGCTTAGTACTCTCTTGATATGAGGACTTTGTCTGCAGCTGTGAGCGAGAGCAAGTTGCAAAAGATGATTTCTGCAGTGTACAAATAATAAATTTGGTGCATGCTCTTTCAGCCTCGCCTAAAATGAGACATATTATTGACCACCATTTCTGTCATGTGCAAAACTGACAAAAATCAGTACTCTCTTGATATGAGGATTTTGTCTGCAGCTGTGAGTGAGAGCGAGTTGCGAAAGATGGCTTCGGCAGTGTACAAATAATAAATTTGGTGCATGCTCTTTCAGCCTCGCCTAGACGCCACTCACATTTCCGCTAAAATTGGCACCGTCATCAAATGATACTACAGAGATGTTCGCTGGATTCAAACCTTATTTTCTTAACTCAGTAATCAACACATCTGTAATATGCTCTGCTTTTGTTGACAGTAGGTTAACTGTAGATGAAAAAGTTTCTTCAAACTTGAATTTTTTGTCTTCACCCTTAGCAACGATATGACGAACCTAAATACTAAGCACTTCACGACCAATGATGTTTGTGCATTCATCATCCATGAATGAATATGAGGGAATACCTTTCAGCCGTTGAACAATTGCTCCTGTAACAGCTTCACCAAATGCTTCTAAGAAATCTGTTATGGCAGTGGATGATAAGTGTGAGTGTTCTGTGGATCATTTTTAATTCAATTAGCCAGATTATGTAATCCATCCCCAAAAGCAGCCATTGCAACTAGATTAGGCCAGTTCGATATCTTGTGCTGAATTTCCGATCAAAATAAGCAGTACGCAAGTTTTAGCAAATCCTTAGTTGAGTTACTTTCTTCTTCCATCTGTTTATTGGACTGCATAGATACCATTGTTTTAACATCCACACCCTCCCGTTTTGTGTTAGATGCAGCCAAGGCCATTATATGTGAACGGCTTTGCTCACGTTTTAAAGCATTTCCCTCTAATTTCTTTGAAGCAGATAGTTGAACTAACTCGGTCAGCCATGGGTCAGTTTTCATTTTACCAAATCTGCAACAAATGCTGCATTTGTATCCTTCAGATTTACGTTCAACCCAAGGATATTTCAAGTACTAAGATGCTTTCTTTCGTTTGTCAGTGAAACTCGTCAGCATTATACAGTATCCGGTCCCATACATTTTGATGGATTATCTGCATCCGATGCACTCTTTCTTTCACTAGGCACTTGTTGTGGCAGATCCGAGAGCACAAGAAAAGGAACAACTGCTGTATTACGTTCTATTGCACCCTGGTAGAAGGTCTTAAATACAAAGTTTTGATTTCATAACTCCAGCTGTTTGAGATTTACAAAATTTATGTTTGATTGATTTATCTTTATATCCAACGCTGTTTTAAGATTTTGTTTAAATTCGACGGAGTTATTATTTCAGAAGCTGATACCAACTTACTAGTTGAAATTTTTCTTCTTGTATATTCCCTAGACATTGTATCAGAAAATTTCTTGGCTGATTTCTTTTCAAAACGAACCCGATTTGCTCCTTCCTTTCAAACTTTGTAAAACAACATTCCTTTGCCAATAAGTCCCGAATGCCGAATTTCGAGTTTGTAACTGAAGCCATTGCAAAGACATCGCATTGAAAACGTTCTTGACTGATTTCTATCTAAATCGAACACTCTTGACTGATTTCTATCTAAATCGAACACTCTTGACCGATTTCATTCAAATTCAACGGGGTGCTTATAGAAAGTTCTAAATTCTGGATTTGTCGCTGAAGCCATTTCCGAGAGAGCAGATTAGAATGTCATTTAACGAATATTTTTTTTAATCGACAAAATTATTATTTTTCGCTAATATGTCCAAAACACCGAATTGGAATTTGTAACCCAAGTCATTGAAGAGTTATTGTGTTACAAAGGTATGGGAACACAGACAGACTCCGCGAGAAAAAAATCACCCGTATAATAGCTCTTTCATATAAACAAAGTATATGAATGGAAAGTAAAAATTCAGGACATTTCATAAAAATATTTGTGAATGATTATTTTAATAACAATGTAAAGCGTTTCATAGCTACTTCACACATCAACGAATGGAACATGAAATAAAAAACAAATACCAGGCCTTTCCTGGGCTTTCGAATAACCCCAAAGTGTTGGCTTCCCACAGAAATTTCGTTTCCCAACCTACTTCGTTAAGGATTATGATACTACTCTCACTCAACCAAATGATGCGAGGGCAAGTGCGAGCTGGTCCAAAAGCTGATTTGTCTTCGCAATTGGGACTGCGTTTTTTGTCCGGCATCATACTGAATGACAATCAAAAGTAAATAATGTTGAAAAAATTCACACTGCGTCTGCGTCTTCCTCCTGTGATCGTTTCTTTCTGTGTATGAACTTGTCGATCATGTAACTTCGATTTCTTTCGGATGGGATGTAACAAAACATCGTCATCATATGTGTACGTGGGTTTGTGTGTATCTTTGTTTGTTACACCCTTCCAAACGGGAGGGTGTTAATATTTTTGTAGGAAAGTTCTGAAAATTTTTTGGGAGGGGGAGTGTGGGTGGGTGGGGGGAAGGGGTGTATAAATCCCTGCCTAGAAAAAGTTCTCGTCTCCGAATGTAGAGGTAGACTTTTGTATTTTGTGGGAACCCAGACAAACGAAGAATTTTCTTTTGTAAAGGATGCAGTTTTAAATGCTCTTAAACAACGGTACTTGAGGTATTGCGTGTCGCGTCAAATTTGATAAGCGCGAACAAACACTGATTATTTTTTTAGGCACAATAAACAGTCTGAGGGGTAAATTTGTATACACACTTCCTACAAATAGTAAACGGGGAATGAATAATAAAAACCTTGAAGAACTGATAACGAAAAAGAAAATTTATACATGCACGCGTACGTGTATTTTCCCACTAAATACGCGCAAAAATATTAGAGGTTCGAGGAACCCACAAAAAAATCATTGGGAGTTCAAAAAGTGTCTCGAACCCACAAAGTCGGCGCCTATGGTGAGTGTGATGTTTTGAAAACAGCAGCTCTTCTCTCAAACTTGAGCATACATCATTGACTTCTGACCTGTTGTCAGGGTTGCCAAATTCAATTTTGTCGAGAGAAAAATTGTGGCGTTCAGCTTAGAAAAAAGTTTAACGAGAGTAAACCAAATTTAAATGAGAATACAGGAGCTTAAACGGAAGTTAAATTAGAGTAACCGTCAAACGATAACAAAGCAGCTTTCCCGCCTTGTTGAATTTCAACGCTACCCGAAACTACAGTAGTGTGCAAAATATTGCATCACCTGTAAAAACCGTGAATTTTTAAGATTAACTCTTATTTTAACTAGCTAATTTTCATAGTTATTTCATCATTTATATGTCATTAGATGCGAAATTTAATGGAAATTTCAAAAATTTCTTAGATTTTCCCGTAGCTTCTTTTGTTCTTAAGATACGTTATTAAAATCATGACCAAGGCGAAATTATTATGAAAAGGATCATTTATCCAATACTTAGGTTTACCGCAATAAATCGTTTTTGTAATTCATAAGGAATGAGGTAACATTTAAATACAGAAATACAATGAAGTAAAATTATAAAAATGTATTTTGATGCCCAGCCTTTAGCATTAATTACAGCTTTGCATCTCGATTGTATACTGTAAACGAGGTTTTGTAAAAAATTGAATTCAACAATATGATTCAAAATACGAATTACATCATCAATTAGTTGAATTTTGGTTGCTGGCTTCCTTTTTGGTAGATCATACAACATTTCAAACTACACATTTTCTATCGGGTTTTAGTCCGGCGACTGTTGTGGCCAAACAAGTCGCTGAAAAGTTTTTTCCTGAAACCACTTTTTCTTACTACTTTAGTACGATGACAGTGAGCATTGCCATTTTGGAAAATAAAATTGCCGTCATAAAGTCTTCTAGATGATGCTACCATCATGTAGAAGAAAAATAAATTGCCGTCATAAAGTCTTCTGGATGATGGTGGCATCTTGTTTTCAAATATCCAGATGTATTTCTAGGCATTTACCATACCATCGACAATATGGAGGTTCCCAATGCCATGTGCACACATGTAGCTCCAAACCATGACCTTCACCAGATGCTTAACAGTAGTCACTAAGCAACCTGGATGGAATTTTTCATGCTTGAATCTCCTTACATACTCACTACTCTGATTTCCATTTAGGCAAAATTCTGATTCATATCTGAAAAGAATATTTTCTCATTGCTTTTTGTCTATGAGGCATGCTGTTTTGCCCACTAAAGTCTACGCTGTCTTTGATTTGCAGTGAGCAGTGGTTTATGTCTGCCTTTGCAGCCACGTAAGTAATAGTGAAGCAGCCTCCTCCTAACAGTAGATGTGTTACCGCTAAAGTGCAGAAATCAGTTATTCTACAGATTATCTAGGTAATGTGCAGATTAACTAAGGTGATCCGTTAAAGTGCCAAAAATTGTTTCATTTCTAAAAATTACCTAGGTAATCTGCAAATTACCTAGGTAATCTGCAAATTACCTAGATAATCTGCACATTACCAACTAGGCACTCGTTAAAGTGAAAATAAGATCTTTGCTGGAACAACAGCAACGTTTCTGTATGCTTAAATTAACATAACGTTATTTACTTATTTTTCATTATATATAAAGAATCAAGTTAATACAATTAAACAATTAACAAATTAGTTGATAGAATCAATCATCAATCAATTAAAAAACTGTAATAGAAAGAATCAAACGGTCTAAATTATTATTATAATTAAGGATATGAATTTGCAAAACATACGATAAAATTATGCTTACTTATTAGTGCAATCTAAAGATTGGTGACACTTTGAATTACATAGCAATTGGTTTTTGCGACAAGCACACCTATTTGTGGTACATTTAGATTTGCAGTCACATTTTCTGAAACCCTGCCCAGTACCGAGGGTGCGCTAAAAAACATCACGACACAAATTCACGCGCTAACAGGCAGAAACGAATTTGAAAACAGAATTAGCAATGCTACGCACTAGCAGCCGACGCCAATTATGAGAAATAAAAACAACCGGCGACGACTAGACGCTGGCGAAACGAATCTAAAAGTGGAGGGAGAGGGGGAAATTGTAGGGAAGGGAAATGAGAGAAACAAACTTTTGAACTTTAACGATACGGAAGCCGTTAATGTGCCCATTACCTAGGTAAAATGCGGAAAACTTTTGATTCCGCACGTTAACGGAGCAAATCAGTTAATCTGCAGATTAGCTAGGGAATGTGCACATTAACGGCTTTCGAGCTTTAGCGGTAACAGATGCACTAACAGTAACATCAGCCACTTCAGACCATCTTTGAAGCAATTCAGGTGAATTGAGCCTTAGCTCCTTTGAAGTAATTCAGGTGAATTGAGCCTCCTATCTTCGAAGCTTAGCTTTCTGAGCCCTCTGTTTCGCCTGATTGTAGTGGATCTGGGCCTTCCACTGCGATGCAGATTTTTAATATCACCAGGGTCTTTTAGTAGCCTAATAACTGTAGATTGATTACAGCCTGTTTTTTCAGCAATTTTTCTTGAAGAATATACCTCATCACGTAGGACAACTATTTTTACTCTGTCCGCTGTGGACAATTCGGCTGTTTTAACTATTATTGAGAATGTACACAAATGATACCGAAATAACAAAAAGGAATGACCACTACAAATCTACAATGCTCTATTAGCTCTGCATCAACCATTATAAAGGCTTGAGAAGCATTAAGCATTAAGAAGCAGCCAATCAGGTAAAAGAATTTCTATGATTGGCTATAACAACTGATACGCAGCTAATGTAAATGTCAATATGTTTGTCAAACCCCGTATTTTATATCACATCTTAAGAACAGAAGTAGCTGCAGAAAAAACTAAGACATTTTTGACATTATATTTTACATGAAATGACATATAACCGATGATATAACTATGAAAATTAGTTAGTTAAAAAAAATTTAAACTTAAAATTTCTTTGTTTTTGCAGGCTATACAAACTTTTGCACACCACTGTACTTTGCATTATAAATTCGCAAATATTTAGGTCAGCTGATGGATTTCAATTTGGTTAACAGCGAACGACATTTTCATTCAGCGGTTCCGCGTGATAGAAATTTAACGGAAAATTTGCTGGTTTCTATCGACAATACCAATTGAGCTATTGACTGACGTTAAAAGATATTCACTCAAGTGCCATTGAATTAGGCATATTTTCTTAGTAACGCGTTGGGCCACCTCTTGTCCTAATGACGGCGGCCACATGACGAGGAATAGACTCCACTGGTTAATGGAAATGTTTTGCAGGTATCGCCAGCCATGCCTCTTCCAAAGTTGCCCATAATCAACTCAGGTTCGCAGCAGATGGGACACCAAAGATGTTCAACGGTGTACCAAAGATATTCGACGGTGTTTAAATCCGGGCTTCTATCTGAAACGTTTCATGGAAAGTTTACCACCAGACGGAAGGCCCTGCACCGGGTAGTCCCCAGTTTGGCCCATTTTATATGAAGCGTGCATGCTTCCGTTTGAGGAGAAACTCTTCCAGTTTGTCACATTAGACCTATGGTTTCATGTAGAGGATATCCTTGCTCTCTGGAATGGCTTTAATTTGAAAACACTACATTAGCTGTGCTTATCAATTCAGATGATCCTCATATACCACTCACTTGAAAGACTGAAAACAATGGCTGTTTACCATTCCTTGTTGTCCTTCTGTCATCAGTGGGGTATCCAGAAATTTCTTAAAGGAAGTCCATGGATTTGGTTCATTGGCGAATGCCTCATATATACATATGTATCGCTTTAAATTCGTACTTAATCCCCCTCAAGGGGTGTCCGGACCCCAGGACCATCCTCTTGGCTACGCCACTGAGTGTGTCACGCTCTGAAACATCTTTCACTACAACAGTTTATCGCAAATCGTTTGCCCTCTGTCCCCTTACACCCCACATGCTAAGCCAAATCACTCATGGAAACAAAAAACAGTACTTCCTATACACACGCATATCATACAATACATATCTGTAAACTGAGGGAAACAAAGTTGTAAGTTGTGTGAAGAATAAGGTTGAGGAAACGATATAGGAGCCCAATGAGTTAAGTGAAAGACGGGGTGAATACTTCTGTGAGTAATTAGATCAGGAAGGCAAATATGATTCTGAGACAGATGCAGAGGATGGCACAGTGAAGGATGAAAGCACAGGAGGGATCTCAAGAGTAGAAGTGTGTAAAGCTCTAAAATCTCTTCAGAATTATAACGAAGTAAATTTCTCCGTCATTTTTGGTCTACGCCGGGATTCGAACCCGAGTCCGCTTATTCCGGAACAAGTCGCTCTACCAACTGAGTTACGCAGACGTTCATTCTGATTGCTATCTGCCTTTATGTCGTGTGCGTCCTGTTGGCAGGTACGTCACATCTCCCCCCCCCGAAAGAGGGCCGGGGGCTTGGCCCACGGGTCAGCCGTGACCACGAATCGTTGCAGGCAGCCATCCACTGTAGTACGTGCACTTGAGAACTCGCAGTCAATCCGGTGTGTGGAATGCAACGTCACACACATTTATTTTTCGAAGCGCTGAAGAAGGGATTCTCTTATTTTTCCTATCTCGCGGTGTGGAAAGAACATCACACCATTTCGAGATTTTGAACGGTCGGGTCATCCGGATAGTTCGGGCGCCATTATAACGAAGTAAATTTCTCCGTCATTTTTGGTCTACGCCGGGATTCGAACCCGAGTCCGCTTATTCCGGAACAAGTCGCTCTACCAACTGAGCTACGCAGACGTTCATTCTGATTGCTGTCTGCCTTTATGTCGTGTGCGTCCTGCTGGCAGGTACGTCACAGAATGGTAAGGCTCCGGGAGTTGATGGCATAACTGCTGAAATGTTGAAATATGGTGGTGACTCTGTAATTGATATGGTTAACTTAAATTTGCCAGTTGTGCTGGGAGTTAAGAATGGTCCCTCGGGATTCGAAGGATGCTATCATTGTTCCCATGTATAAGGGAAAAGGTGGTCAGACTGACTGCAAGAACTATCGTGGTATTAGCCTACTGAGCATGAAAGGAAAAGTGTTTGGTAAGGTCGTTATTGAAAAGGTACGGGGTCTTACATCAGGAAAATTTGGGATGTTTAGAGTGGTTTTATGCCTGGTAAAGGCTGCATGAACCAAAATTGTACATTACGCATGATGATTGAAAAGTATCTGGCTGTTGGTAAGAAAGTTTTTGCTACCTTCATAGATTTAGAGAAAGTTTACGACCGAGTAAATAGGACACTTTTGTGGAAGGTATTGAATGAATATGGTGTTACTGGGAATCTACTTAATAGTGTAAAGGCCATGTACACTGAAAAGCAATTGAATTAGAGGCAGCTGGCGTTATGCAAACGTGGCGCTGTGGGCGGCCCTGTAAACGGAAACGACATGACGTATGCAGCGATCCGACAATAAAAGGAGTGATGCGATGGGAATCAGTAAGAGTCGGACGCAGTATGGGTAAGACGGAGGATCTAAGCGCATTTGATCGTGGGGAAATTGTCGGGGCCAGACGAATGGGTAACTCCATCTCGGAAGTCGTGCAGGCACTGGGATTTTCACGAGCCACTGTGTCACGGGTGCACCGTGAGTACATTGAATCCGGTAAAACCATCCCTGCAAAGGCCAACTGCAGTGGACAACAGCGTGAGGATGAGCGGGGTCATCGTCGGCTAGCTCGCATTGTAACAGCGGATAGACGGGCCACAGTGCAAGAAATCTCTCGGCAATTTAACGCTGGTGCACAAAAAACGTGTAAGCAGCCACACCATCCAGAACCATCTCCTCTGCTATATGGTACAGAAGCCATGGTCCCACGAGGGTACGGCTGCTGACCGCACATCATAGGGTGCAAAGATTAGCATGGGCGCGGGAACATCGCCACTAGACCCTAGACATGTGGGAAAATGTTGCCTGGACTGATGAATCGAGATTCACGTTGGTACATGCGGATGGCAGGATACGAGTAAGGCGCAAACCACATTAAGCGATGGATCCTTCTTGCCAGCAGGGTACTCTTCAAGCAGGTGGGGGTGGCATTCTCGTCTGGGACTGTTTTCGTGGACTGAAATGGGACCCCTGGTACGTGTGACATCGTCCCTCACAGGTCAACGTTACAGGGATATCCTGGACGACTGTTTGCTCCCGTTTGTGCGTCTTCAACGTCCCACTGGGGACCTCCTCCTGCAACAAGACAATGCACCGTGCCATCGCTCCCGAACTGTATCCGAATGGTTGGATGAACACTCCACCGACGTGACCTTGCTTCCTTGGCCAGCTAGGTCACCTGACCTCAGTCCCATCGAGCACATCTGGGATGCCATCGAGAGAGATGTTGGAGGCTCTGACCCCCTCCATCAAATCTTCGTGAACTGTGGGAGCTTGTTCATGGGTCGTGGATCCGTATGGCTTCCCAAAGCTTCCGGTGTCTTGTCGAGTCCATGCCGAGACGAATCGCCTCCGTCATCAGGGCGAAAGGTGGTGCTACACGTTACTAGACAGGTATCTCTAATTCAATTGCTCTTTAGTGTATGCTAGCAGTAGAGCCTGTGTACGAGTGAATGGTGTTTTATCAAAATGTTTTTTTTTTGGAGGTTTAACGACCGCCGTGAGCAACTCAATGGGCTATAAGCAGTCGCCCGTTCCTAATTTATTGTCACTGGTTTCAGGGAAGGGAGAGAGCCAGTGCCGTAAGACAAACACAACATCCATGCCTCACCGGGATTCGGAGCCGTTACAAACGAATGATCAGAGGCCATCGCTTAGACCACTGTGCCACCGGGCTGCCAAAATGGTTTTCGATTGGTGCTGGAGTCAGGCAAGGTTGCGTAATGTCACCATGGCTGTTTAATATATTTATGGATGCGTGCATGCGTGATGCCAAAATATATAATATTGGTTTATGTCTTGGTGATATCCGTGTGTGCAGAATGCTGTATGCTGATGACACTGTCCTGTTGGCAGAGAGCAAAAGTGAGTTGCAGAGTATGTTGTCCCGGATGTACGAAGTTTGCATGAAATTCAAACTGAGTATAAATAAGGGAAAAACCAAAGTTATGGTTCTTAAAAGAGGAACAGGTAGCACTGAATGTAATATAAGTCTAAATGCCACAGTGATTTACCAGGTGAATGAGTTTGTGTATTTAGGAAGCACGTTTGACAGAGAGAACAAATTGGATGGCGAAATTAGTAAGCGAGTGAAATCTTCATTGAAAGTCATGGCTGCTCTGGGAGGTTTTCACAGGAATGATGGGTTCTCAAGGGAGTCCCGCATGACTGTGTAGGAGAGTGTAAATGTCCCTACTCTGATGTATGACAGTGAAACCTGGGTACTGCAGAAGAAACATAGGAATCGTTTGTGTGCTGGAGAAATGCGGGACTCTCTTGAGAACCCATCATGTGGCAAGACACGTTCTGGTTGTGTGAGGAATGAAGATGTGTTGCAGTTGTGTGATGTGAAGCACAATGTTGTTAGCAAGGTGGAGAGAAATATTCTTCGGTAGTTTTGCCATGTTGAAAGAATGAGTGATGAGATGCTTACTAAGAAAATCTTTTTAGCCCAAATGGCAGGAAGGAAAGGCAGAGGAAGGCCAAGGAATTCATATGAGGATCAGATTCAGGAGTGTCTGCATGAGAAAAAAATTATGAGTATGAAGTATAGAAGATCTTATGAACGGCGTGTGATGGATGTCAGTGAAGCCCGAGTTGTATGTCAAGACCGCTGTAAATGGAGAAGTTTGATACGGCAACAGTAAGTAAAAATTATCTGGTAGTTTGTATTTCTTTTTGGAGCTAACCTCTGAATCTCAGAGAACATCTTAATGATATGTATGATGCATTTCACTTCTAGTATACAGTAGGTATTCCAATGTCAAGGTGATTTGGGATTTGTGGTTTGCATGTGAACAGACTTGGGATGCAATTTTTTTTTGTCTTTTTTATTTTATTTATTTTGTTGTTGTTGTTGTTTCGTTAAAACAGTGAATATAAATAAACAAAACTCTGAAAACCATAAAATATATGTCTAAAATTACAATATTAAAAATATCCTGAAAAATTATCGACAAAAAAATTTTTTTTTTTAAAAATTCTGGATTTTGGGTCCTTCTGGATTTCTGGATTCCGGAATGTCCTGTACTCTATTTGAAATTTTGAGCACAAATAAAAACGACCCATAGCTAATATATGCACCAGTTATTATTCCGAAACATTTGTTAGATTTTTTTATAATTCAATTTATCTTACTCGTAAGCATTCCAATTTGATGCTAGATGCCGCGATAAGTTAGCATAGCAGTGTTTCTGCCAGGAAGCAACGAAATGTCTAATTTCTGACTGATCTTTCTAATTATCTGAACCAAACAGAAAACATTTAATAGGGGCAAAAGAGAGATTGAAATCTTGTCTTTTATTGATTATTTTAAATGCTACTGCACGTTCATTATTGAAAAGAAAATGTATACATTAGCAGAGAACTGAATTTGAGCTATAGAAACCAGCCTGCTTACTGACTCTACCCCCAAATGACGTAATTGGTTAAAACGTAACAGCGCCTATTTTGTCTTTTCATTATGGAGCCAACGAGACACCGTTTCCTTTCTGAATATGGTAAGGTCTGCACTGATTTGCTGACGCCAACTTCTAGGACAGCCACTCAAGACGTAAAAGCCACGCCCAAAGTGTGATTTTTTGCGCCATTTATCGGAGAAGATGAATCCTGACACTCTTTCTAAGACAGCCTTAAATGAATTGCAGCACACAAAGGATACAGTTCTTCCGCTGCAGACAAAGCGTGCAAAAAATTCAGGAAACCGAAGTCTGTGTGAACTCTCACGCCAGTAGACCTCCAAGTACAGGAGAACTGGGCAGTCATCCGATTTTCCCCTTCAAATTTTCTACAAAAATTCTCAAATGATTTATTTTCAACGTTATTTTCAAACCTTAAACAAAATGTACGGATCAAATGACTATGCCGAAGACATAAATTTCTGGGGAATTTATCAGAACTTTTGTAAAAGTGAACTCTCATACAAAGAACTGTCCCGCAGGGCCTTAAGTTTCGGTGTGAAGGAGCACAATATGTAAGTACAGAACTGTGAGCTGCAGATGTCGTTTACAGCCCAATATTGTCACACAAAAAAAACCCACATAAATTTTTGTTTGAAAACGCTAAACCTTTTGATAAACCTGATTTGACTGTCAAACTTAATATTTTAGAAGCTTTCCACATACGTATGTTGCAACTCTTCACGGCTTGTCAACGACATGGCATCGACTCCATTTCTCTCAAGCTCGTGGAAACAACTCATCAAAATCCGTGAACGTCAGAACGCTGAAGATGTCACAATGATTTAAAAGTTTACTCTCCATTTGACCTGATGAAGCCGGGCCAAAATAAAGTAGATTTTAAAATAAAATATTAATCGTGAATAAACGCATTGCTGATTTAATCTTTCCGAACTTCACAAGTATTGTCGCCATAAAATATTTAGGGCAACAATAAAATATTAGGACTACAATCTAAGGCAACAATACTTTTGTAGAGCATTGTACAAGTCATACAATGTTACTTTGCAAACAATGGAAGTAGAGCATTACAGTGTAAACAATATGAGTAGAATGTACATGAACAATGCAGAGATAAATCTATAAAAGAAGAAAATTCAATTGCAGGGAAACATTTTTGAGATGAATTCAGGGAACTTGGTATTTCTGGGATTCCACAAGTTTTTCGTACAGTTCCCTTTACACACTGAGGTTTTCAGTGTTTTACCATTGATCAGAAATCATTAACCCAGAATGTTGTCAAGTGCTTCAAATGTGCAAGATTTTGCCTTGAAGCTCAACGGTTTCTCGTCCATTTCCCTTGTTGTTTTTAAAACATTATAGGCAAAGATATTTTTAATGTTCGCTCGCAGAATCTGAGAAGGAAGAGTGTTTTTAAAGCAAAATTGACAGTGAAACATTACCAAATATTATTTAAAAGATCTCACAAAGATTAAAAGTGAATTTTCCAAAGTAAAGGTCAAACATTTTAATTTCTGGAACATAATTTATTAGTGTGTCATAGTACGATATTTGAAAATCTAAAACCACTGAAAAGGACAACGGTTTAAATGATTAACATACTTTTGGAAATTGCTTCTCTCGATCCTTGAACCAGTGGTTCGAAATTATGGATGTGTTATTTCTTCCCTTGGATGCTTCTGTCGAAATAGCAAAGTTCGCAATAATAAGTAAGATAAATTAAATAAACTCGAACAAATAAGCTTGGTATAAATTAAATAAACTCGAACAAATAAGCTTGGTATAAATTAAATAAACTCGAACAAATAAGCTGTGTGTTGCAGAACACTGTGCAACTAAAGAAATATTGTACTGTGACTATATCGCAGAAAGAAAACCCTCTTATTTGGTTTACAGGTAGGCAAACTCCCAACTCTGAAATGAGAACGAAAGGCCTTTTTAACGGAACCGGTGTAATTAGTAAAGAGTCGAAATCGGTTGGGAAGTTAAATATCAATCTGAAGAAAAATCCCTATGTTAACGAGATGTTCTATACAACATGCCAAATATGTCTTGCTTTTTTCAGTAATTTTCCTCAAGATTGACAGGAAGTGCAGCCCTTTTCCTTTATTCACTAATTCAGGTTTTGAAGAAAACAGTACATTATGAATAAAGCTATATACATGTATACATTAATATAGGAATGTTCCGCTATCGAGGAGACTTCCGGGGACCTGCGCCAATGCTAAAACTGCCGTAGACCAATGTGCCGATGCCAAATCTCGCATGTTGGAAGAAATCTACCCCGTTGACAACGCCAATTCTCAACGTTTGATATCTTGAATAAACTTACTCAAAATAACGGGAACTTTGGCACATTTCATAAACCAGCAAAATGTACTTTCAGTGACGTACCAGAAAATCTTTGAACCTCCCCCCCCACACACACACACTGTAAAAAATATCTTCAAGGCCCTTTTGTAAAAATCTGTCGGCACTCAATTACTTAAATATTTTATTCCATATTATTAACGAGGTTTTACAGGCGTTTTAATAATTAAAATTCTTTGGAACCTATAAGTATATTTCGCAAAACCAAAATGATTGCGTTTTACTGCGTGTAACACATGTGTGCACGTTGTAATTCAAATAGTTGCCCTAATTTTATACCAATAGAAAGTACTATAAAACAGTTACGCCGAAACTGAATATATCATGCAAATTTTATTCTTTTAGAGAACTAAGGCCAGCTTTTGTGAAATGCCTCACGATCACACACACAAAACACTTAACTCCAGCCTGACGGTGACGAAAGACCTTTTCCGATTTGTACGAAAATTCAGAACATAAGTAAGCAAATCAATGAGTAATAATTAAGAATTGCGGCACAAAACAGTTAAAGCTACTTAAATTACTTACCCTTGAATATAAAAAACACACTCAATATAGTGTTACAAGAATTAACAGATAATAGAAATTTTTTCTTTTGACTGTGATAAAGAAAAAAGACACAAGCCTCTGTGTTTTCGTCCCTGCGAATAACACACCTCAATTCACTTTTTATTAAGCACGCGTAGTCAGTGCGAACAACTGTAACATAACTCCTTATCCTCATTGGTAAAGCTTTTCATTCATTGTAATGATACTTCTTTCACATTCTCTTTTTAATAAACATATAAAGGAACTACTGCTATGACTGTGAAAAGCAGCCGCAGGTTCTCTGAAATAATGGCTTTCCAGTCATCCAGTTTTTATAAGTTTTAGCTGCGAAAAAAATTATTTTCGTTTTAATTCTTGTTTTAAAACTGTAGTAACAAAATTGCTGGTTATTTCTTTATTCATATGAAGTTTCCGCAAAGAATTCTGTATGTGCCTGTATACTTTAACAATATTTCGGACATTTATTCACAATCAACACATAAAATAATCAATGCAAAGTTTCTTTTTATGACTCGCTGTCTGATATAACAATTGATATGAAGGCCAGAAGTTATTGTTCAGACTGATTAGAAAAAAACTTGTTATCTTCGGAACAATGTAGATAATTTAGGAATGCTTCTACTTATTGATTTAACCGTTGATAACCTTTTTTTTTACTGATGATTTCATGATAGCTGATATAACTTTGATATTCCATTGACGAAGCTAACTTCTCGGTGGGGGTTCTTGATCTTAGGAAAGCGTTTGATGATATTGATCACTATATTCTGGAAAACATACCTTACACCTATGGTACCCAACGTGAGTCTCTCCTCTCCAACTTTTTTTTCCATTTATCGTAGTTGCAGATCTCAGTTAGTTAAATTAGGACATGCAGTTTCTGAAAGCAATATAAAATATCGGTTTCTTAAAGGGTCTAGCTTAGGTCCGCTTTTATTTGTAGTACATATCAATGTGACCTTCCTTATACACTGAAGTGCCAGAAAAACTGGTACAGACGAGCTTATGCAAAATACATAGCAACGCCACCTATGCGCGAACTCGATTGCGTACGCTAATTCGTATATAAAGCGAAAGACATCCTTGTCAGCTGTCAGGGCTGTTTTCGGCATGAGAATAACAAGTAATAACGATTTAAGCGATTTTCAACGCGGTGTCATAGTTGGCGCTCGTGAGATTGGCCATAGTATTTCGGAGGTAGAAACGAAGTTTGGATTTTCACGGACGACCAAGGGTGTACCGTGACAGCAAGATATCCGGCAAAACCTCCAACCTACGATGCAAGTGTGGCCGTAAAAAGACACTGGGTGAACGTGACCATCGTCGGCCGTCAAGAATCGTTTCACGCGATAGGAGTGCAACACTCTCGCAGGTATCATCGGAATTTAACGCTGGAGCCTCAACAAGCATCAGCGTCCGGACTTTGCAACGTACCCTGCACGATATGGGCTTTGGGAGCCGACGCCCAACTCGAGTCCCCTTGATGGGTGCACGATACAGAGCTATGCGCCTCGTTTGGGCACGGCAATACCGCCACTGGACACTTGATGACTGGAAACAAGTAGCCTGGTCTGACGAGTCACGTTTCCAACTATATTGGGCAGATGGAAGGATTCGTGTGTGGCGCAAACCCCATGAAGCCGTGGATCCCGCCTGTCAACAGGGAACTGTACCGTTTGGTGGGGGTCTGTAATGGTATGGGGTGTGTTTAGCTGGACTTCCCTGGGACCCCTGGTACCTCAACAAACGTCCGAGAGCGGGCAACGCTATGTGCGCATCCTTTCTGACGAGGTACACCCGTTCATGATCTGCATTCATCCTGATGGGTTGGGCCTGTTCCAACAGGACAACACAAGTGTAGGGACGCCACAATATGGTTTGAGGAGCATTCATCTGAGTTTGGGGTGTTGCCATTTCCACCTAAGTCCCCAGATCTGAACGTGATAGAACACATTTGGGATTCCATGCAACGCGCTATGGAGCACAGGAATCTGAGACCTCGGAATACACCTGAATTGTGGAACGTTCTGCAGGAAGTACGGCGTGCATTGTCTATAGCATATTTTCAGAAGCTAGTGGAGTCCATGCCCCGTCGTATTTCTGCAGTCCTGCGCTCCCGTAGGGGACCTACCAAGGATTAGACTGGTGTACCAGTTTTCCTGGCACTTCAGTATATATATATATATATATATATATATATATATATTCTATAAAGAAGATACCTAAGCAAAAACATACATATATAATTTTGACTCACACCTAGTACAACATAGAAAAGGTTATGTATCTACCTGTGTGAGTAAAAGGAGATATATATATATATATATATATATATATAATATATATATATATATATATATATATAATATATATATATATATATATATATATATATATATATATATATATGTAGCCCACTCCAGCAGGAATTCCTGGGTGCGCCGCTGCCAGCCACTAACTTGTTTTGGTATTTCTGGTGATTGTTCATGTCTCCACATCATAAAGCGGCGACGACGTCGAAGTGATCGGGTGTGATGCCACCTCGTGGTTAAAAAATACGGACAAAAGAGAAATCCCGGCAGTCCCGTCTTCTTTCTTGCCCAGGAAATAAAATAAAAACAAAATGGAGGATTATGAAATGCCGTTTATGTGAGTTTTTTCTTTTAATTCTAAAACGGGTTATTATAAGAAATACTACAACAAGATTTGAAAAAAAGGAAACAAAAAATATCAAATTTCTAGTATTAGAATTTTAGTCTAATATATCTTCATTGATATGTTAGACTAAAATTCAAGATTCCTGGTGCATCACGTAGACGGTCGAGCGCGAATACGCCGATTATTTATCAATGGAGGCTATTGCACCTGGATGCACTGTGGACGGAAACTGGCCGTCCACGGCGACGACGTCGAAGTGATCCAAAGCGGCGACGACGTCGAAGTGATCGGGTGTGATGCCACCTCGTGGTTAAAAAATACGGACAAAAGAGAAATCCCGGCAGTCCCGTCTTCTTTCTTGCCCAGGAAATAAAATAAAAACAAAATGGAGGATTATGAAATGCCGTTTATGTGAGTTTTTTCTTTTAATTCTAAAACGGGTTATTATAAGAAATACTACAACAAGATTTGAAAAAAAGGAAACAAAAAATATCAAATTTCTAGTATTAGAATTTTAGTCTAATATATCTTCATTGATATGTTAGATTAAAATTCAAGATTCCTGGTGCATCACGTAGACGGTCGAGCGCAAATACGCCGATTATTTATCAATGGAGGCTATTGCACCTGGATGCACTGTGGACGGAAACTGGCCGACGGTGGTGGTGTTATGCTGTGGGCGATCTTTTCTCAAGACACTTTAGGTTCCATGATCCCAAAAGCACAATCCCTAATGGCTCTCAGGTATATGAACATCGTTGCGAACCAAGTTTACCCATTTATAGCAACTGTGATCCCTGCTGGTGATGGCCATTACCAACATTATAATGCGCCATGCCACACTTCCAGAATCGTCAAGGAGTGGTTCGAGGAACATGCTGGTGACTTTCTGTTAATGCTCTGGCCTCCAAATTCACCTGACATGAGCCCAATCGAATATTTGTGGTTCGACTTGGAAAAGCGGGTTCGCTCAAAATCACCACCACCTCAAAATTTACGGGAACTGGAGAACCTGCTGTTGATATTATGGTACCAGATATGGCAGCTTAGCTATGGCCACCGCATTGAATCGATGCCTCGCCGAGTGGCCGCTGTCTTGCGGGCTGGAGGGAGTCCTACAGCTTATTAGGTAGATGGTTATAATGCAATGGATCATCAGTGTACACCAGATTAACTTAAGACAAACGAGCATCTGTGTCTCTCTTCATATTTTGGGAATATTTTCTCTTGGGGATTTTTATTCTGCCACCCATAGTGATATCCTAGATGTGCCACTAATACAGTAGTATGGCTCCAAAATACTGCCCAGACTCCGGGACCCCTGTATCCTTAAATTGGCTCTGCCTAGCAAACGCAATTAGTACCTAGGACAAGAAGTAGTCTCTTCGTGAGTCTGTATAGAAGGTAACTGTTAGAGTCAACAAAAAAAATCAACAAATATTGAACACTTGGATACCATTCACAAAAATTAAAGGGCTCAAAATAAGTGGAAGTCCCTATCAAATTAGCAAATGCATAGATAGATAAAAAAATAAACCTTTACTTTATGAGAAAGCTTACTAAGTGAGAAGGCATGATAACTCATTGCATATGAGGTTAATACACAATTTGCTATCATGAGGGTAATAAAAACGCGTATTCAGCGACACAAATATCATGATACAGCAAAAATGTTAACTCAAGTGATCATTAAATCGAAAACAAATGCCGTCTCCTGCACGATACACTTTAATGAAAAATAAAGTATGTACAATTAAAATTAAATATAGAGTTAACTAGGACTAAACAGTTTGCCTTGAGTTTCGGTTACCCTCGTCACATGATTGATCGCTTGGTTGTTAAGAAATCAATTTGTCGACCGCAGACATCTTTGTTTGCAGATAAATTTAACTACCAATTTGTGGGATCCATTCCATATATACTACCTGTATGTAACATCTTAAAGAACATATGTCATAAGTACAAACTCAAGTTTGGTGTGAGGTCTCGTACTTTATTTAACACTGTTAAGAAGGACAGAGACTATGTTGAATGTGTGAACCGTCACGGTGTATATTTGGTTCCACTTAAATCTGCTAACCCTGCAAAGCTCGATTTATGTTATGTGCGGCTCCGCATTTACGAACATCAGTATAATCTCAGGACGCTTTCTAGTGCTACATCTTTGTCGAGACTCCGTTTAAACGGTTCATACCAACCATGTTGGAATGACACCATTATTCTAGATTCTCCCAGGAACCGTCGATCAACACTTTTTTTAAAGTATTCACATATTCGTCAATGGTGAAAGCTGATGTAACGATGACCCCCCCCGGTGTTTAACTGCTATGTGTCTTGTGAAGTATATAGGCTTCTCACTTCTGTGCTCACTGCAGCACTGTTTCTCAGGATGACGCCGTTGGGGCGTTAAAAGTTCTTAAAAATGTTTATTTTAATTGTACATAGTTTTTTATCATTAAAGTGTATCGTGCAGGAGACGGCATTTGTTTTCGATTTAATAGGTTTTGGTGCACGAGTTAATTTCTTCATATCAAGTGATCATGTTTCAATGAAAATTTTAGTGCTGAAGTAGAAATTTAGTGTAAAGATTGTAATAGTAGTTTAATTGTGATATTATGAACGTTTGTAGCAGCAACCATTATCCCAGCGTTAATTTTGTTTTCGTGTGACACTAAACTTTGATCTTCTTTCGTTTACACAGCTATTAGGCTTCTCTGCAGTACCCTTACGGCTAAAAGTCTTACCTTTACGACTAAGTATTCTTTTTTTTTTTTTTTTTTTACCTGGATAAGTTCGTTCTTCGTTCAGCTGAGATTTTACATCACGCACATATCGAAACTCTTCCTAATAAACTACCGGTTCTTAATAGAGTCAAGGTAACTTACAGTTCACTTGTTTATACCACAGCACGTAGTCAATCAAACATCCGAATATAAATATCCTCTCAGATCGTTACAAACCTGAACATATAACTCTTGCTTAAGCATACAGCATTAATTTGCTCTAAACAGTGCTCAAAGATATAGGGTACTCGAGAGCATAGTACTTGCAAGACACACTGCTCAAACCCACCGTCAGTGTAAAACAAGCGTCATCAGAGAACATAGTGAGAGTCATACGCCCCGACTTAAAAAATATTGTGAGTTCCGGAAATTTTAAATCGAATTACCCATGCATTCTTCATTTAGTATTTAAATCTAATTTAAATTTCATTCAGTCAGATTATCTGGCACAACAAGACGCTTGAAGTGCTAAAACGAAGTAAATTATAGTTATTTTTTTTCTAGATAATTATTTATTGAATTTATTTTTCTTTTGTAGGCGCGACATTATTATATACAATACACAGACTTTAATGAGGATTCTTCGTGCGCTAAACATTATTTTAATTAGAAAAGCCTTTTCAGCACGATAAGATATTTATTAATACTGTCTGTACTTAAAATAGACATTTTTAATGCACAGCAACTTACAAGATCTTTCAAAGCACCAAGTGCTCCATCGTCAGGTATTTGCTTCGTTTTAGTACTTCAATATACATAAACAAAACAACGGATAAAAGCAAGAAGCATTTTCAAATTACGCGAGCACCTGATAACAATAACGACAAGGTTGAATCTCAACGAGAACCGTCGAATATGAGCAAAAATACAGATGGACTATATCAGACACAATTCTTAAACCTGAGTAATATAGTCCTTAACCCCACACAGTTCCAGGCTCTAAACCGAGGACTAAAGTTTGCTTATCCAACAAACAAAGTTAATAAATGCCACCTTATTAGGCAGATGGAAAATATCGTTGAAGCTATTCCTCAAACTGAAAGAGAACATGTACGATGTAAACTGGCAAAGTCCGTACAAAAGTTAGCCAATAAGACTAGAACCGCGGATGACCGTAAATTCTGTGATGAGGTTAAACAGTTAAAGTTATTGAAGTCAGATAAAAATATCTCCATTTTAAAAGCTGACAAAACGCAACAAATTGTCATCTTAAACAAAGCAGACTATGTTAATAAGATGAGTGATGCTAGTATACCGCACAAGATCCTGTCTTCGGATCCAACCTCATTTACAGTAGCAGCAGTGGCAAAACTCAGAAAACATGGAGGCTTACCTGCTAATGTTGCTATGGATATATACCCTCCTATAGGCCCTTGAATACATGAATTATTTGGCCAAGTAAAGACTCATAAGGAGGGTTTTCCTGTACTCCCGCTTCTATCAGGATATGCAAGCCCAACCGTCAGCTCGAAAGTGTTCTAGCAAAATTCCTCAAACCATTAACTACAGGTTCCGCTTACTTAGTTAATAGCTCTGATAAGGCTATTGACAACATTAAACCATTCTTACGAAAGGGAAAGCCGTTTGTTATGGCATCGCTCGATGCTGTCTCTTTATACTCCAATGTGCCGATTGGAAATGTTCACTCCATTATTGAAAACCGCCTATTGGCTTTGAATTCTTATACTATTAATGAAATCCAAGAAATTATCAATGCTCTACGTTTCGTACAGAAGCACACATTCTTCCGGTATGAAGGAACCATTTTCCGCCAGACTGGAGGTGCGCCGATGTGTTCCCCACTTTCAGGGGTACTCGCTGAATTGTTAATACAAGACCTAGAAAACAAGGTTTTACAATATTTCCAACTCAAGCCTGATCTCTACATTAGATATGTAGACGACATACTTGTTTTCTGGCCGCATCATAAAGACAAATTTGAAGAGTTTGCTAAAGAGCTCTCAAAACATTACAGTTCCATAAATTTTACCATTGAGCATGAAAATGATAATACGCTTTCATTCTTGGACATCTTACTAAAAAGGCACCCCGGTACCAATTGTTTATTCTATACAGTGTACAGAAAGCCCACAACACAATCTGCAATTATTCCGCATAATTCATCGCACCCAAGAAAACAAAAACTAGCAGCTATAGAGTACATGGTCCGAAGAACCTTCACCCAATCCTCCAATATTCAGGCTAGATGAAATGAGTTAAATCACATCCAGATAATTACGATGGCGCATGGCTACCATAAATCAATTGTTGAAAAAATTGCTCGATCAGTGAAACGTTTAGTTAAAAGTACCTTACAAAGGAAAACCAGAATTGCAAAATATGTTGGCACTGTGGACTATATACCTGAATACTAAAGAACATATGCAAAAAAACACCACATTGCGTTTGGAGGAAGTACGAAAAGTATTCGAGCCATCGTGCAAAACGACCGTGACCAAGTTTACACACTCAACAGACATGGGGTTTACAAAATACCCTTAATTCCTGTTGACCCAGAAGATCCAGCAATAGCATATATAGGATACACTGCACGCCCATTGAGCACACGACTATATGAGCACAAGTACTCAATTACTAATAACTCTGATGCTACCTCTCTTGCACGATTAGTTAATAGAGGTACCTATACTGACCATACTGGACCAATGCCAGTGTGCTGAGCTCAAATCGTACGAAGCGGTCCCTCCGATTCGCTGAAAGTTTATGTATTTTAGCGCACAACTCTGACTGCTGTAAGGAAGAAACCACGTTTTGTTCTAGTGCCTTGGGCCATGTTAATGCAGCCAGAAAAGCATGCTCCTCTCTAGCAACACTTAACTCCTAACAATTCACTTACAGTTTGACGATTAATGTCAACTTAATAATTATCCTCTGTGTATATATTTCTTCGCATATGTAATAGCAATTCATAGTATTATTTGTTGAATCCTTTTAGCGCATGACCAAACTTCCACTATATTTATTGTAAACCTCGTTATTGTTATAACGTGTTCGCGTAATTTGAAAATGCTTCTTGCTTTTATCCGTTGTTTTGCTTATTTATATTGAAATACCTGACGATGGAGCACTTGGTGCTTTGAAAGATCTTGTAAGTTGCCGTGCCTTAAAAATGTCTATTTTAAGTACAAACAGTATTAATAAATACCTAATCGTGCTGAAAAGGCTTTTCTAATTAAAATAACAATACACAGATACTGTGAATTTCCAACTGAATTGTCTTTATAAAAGTAACAAACACGTGTAAAATTTATTTTAAAGTTTTTTAACAATTTTAAAAATGCCAAATTTATTTTTCAAGGGATTTCTGAGTTAAAATAGGAGGTTAGAACGGAGAGGACATGACATCAGCCACACACCTTTCGTTTTTCGTGGGCTTCACTTCGTATCAGCTGTGAATGCCCAATATGCCTAACTTGGGCTGCTTCTGTACTTTCTATGGAGAAATCGTCGACTTTGAAGAGGTTTTAGAGGCACTTGTGCAGCATGTAAAGTCAGGAAAAATGAGACTAATTAGACATGCACATAACTAAAAATTTGCAAAAAATTACAGATATGCTGTTTAGTATTTTCTAAAAAAATTAAACAAAATTATGCTTCGTAGAGCGGAAGTGCATATTGCGCATTAGCCAATCACGGCCTCGTTAAAGCTGTGGGAGCCTTGTTGACCTTCAGGGACTTCTGCAGAGAGTAAGAGACGGCCGCTATCAACCTGTGCTACGGCACAGGTCTTCAGGAAGTAACGTCACGTTACTGAACCCTCCCCACCCAGAGGGCGCAAGAAACCAGATGATCAGATTTGGCTCCACCAGCGGTGGCTGATGCCATCTCCTCTCTCTTCTAACCTCCTTGGTCCCCGACTGTTCAAAGATAGAGTGGGTCAACTGACTGTACAACATATTTCCGCCTTTATCACTATGACCTCGAATATCTGTACAACATATTTCCGATATAAGTACAACATATTTCCGCCTTTATCACTATGACCTCGGGTTTATCTAGGAATTTCAAATTGGGAGAGTGCTGAAAATGTTTGGGGAAGTGTTGCATGAAAGCAAATTCTTCCGAGTCTGAACATTTTTGTAGTGAAATACGTATTTGTTTTTTGACTTAAGATAAAAACTGGGGAACACTTCAAAAGTGACTACTGTTGATATTTTATAGTTAAGAATGCTTGCAAATGAAAACCCTTTTGCAAAGCTTCACATGGTTATTTTTTTTATTAACATAGGTTGCTGAAACAGTAGACACTGCTATTTTTGCAAATCTTGTGCATGCTGATATGATTCAAAAGTATAATTGCAAAATCTGTAGCAGGCTAAAATGAAGAAATACCTACACATGTTTTATGGTTGCAATGACTGACTTAAACAATCCAACTAAAAAAGAAACATTTGATTGATGTATACATATATATTTTTTTAATTGCCCGCTAATAAGGGTTATCACATTCCATAGTGGGAGGAATTATATCCCCTGTCTGGAAACAGAAGCGAGGAGTGCGAGAGCCAAAACATCACCCAAGATCGATCAGAAGGAGAAGCGAAATTTATAAAATTTCGCTTCGCCTTCTGATCGTTCCTCGCTCTCGCGGTTTTTCTGAAGGGAGCTGCTGGTATACATAGACTTCGAATTAAAAAAATAAAAAGTAAAATTATTGCATTATGGTAGAAAATACTGAAGTGAAACGGATGATTCATGTAACTGCTACTGACTACTGTGCTTTATTATAACAAAAAGGCGCTAATACCTAAATATTAAAAAGGAAACTTTCGTATTTATACACTGAGTGGCCACTTTATCCTGATCGCCCCCTCAGTACTTCGTTGGGCCACCTTTTGCTTTTAATACTGCGCCGATTCTTCGTGGCATGGACTCCACGAGATGTTGATAGGTGGTTTGTGGAATCTGATACCATGCTTGATGAATAGCACTTTCCAGGAGTGTGAGATTGCAGGGTTGTGGATCCAGCTGTCTGGTCGCTAGTTCAATTTCACCCCACAAATTCTCAATGGAGTTGAGATCTGGAGATTGCGGGGGCCACCTAAGCAAAGTAAACTCACCGGCATGTTCCTGAAACCAATCCTGTACAATACGAGCACTATGGCAGGACGCACTATCTTGTTGAAAGTAGCCATCGCCATTGGGATAAACCATCCACATGACATGATGCCCTTGGTCCGCAACGATGTTTAGATATGATGTACCAGTCAGACGTTGATCAACACGAGTTAAAGGGCCCAACGCATGCCAGGAAAACATTCCCCAAACCATAACGTTACCTCCATCAGCTTGAAGGGTTGTAGCAATGCATTTGGGGTCCATGCTTTCATGCAATTTCCGCCAAATTCTCACTCGGACATCGGCATGGTGCAACTGAAAACGTGATTCATCGTACCACATAATTTGTTTCCAATTATCGACTGTCCAATCCTTATGATCTTGTGTGAACTGGAGACGTCAACTGCAGACAGCAAACGTGTTCGAATAGGCCTTCGGCTGCCATATCCCATCCGATGCAGTGTACGGGGAACAGTGCCTGCAGAGATCATTTGAGGGGTCCTTGATTAAGATGGTCTGTAATTTGCTGCATTGTTGCCCTTCTGTTGTCTGTTAATAGTCTGGTCACTCTCCGTTCCGCCCGAGCAGTCACTAGTCGATGACGAACACACGTTGCACGTAGAGACCCAGTTTTTTGGCTGACAGTCCAGTCTTTAAACACTTTAACAACAGCTGCTCTGTAACATTTCACGAATGCGGCGGCTTCGGTGATACTTGCTGCATGGCTCTGGGCTCCTACAATCATCCCGCGGTGAAAGTCCGTCAAATCGCATTTTTTACCCATATCGTCACCCAAAATCGCTTCTACTACTGTCGCAAGCACTAAGCTTTCCATTTTTATACTGGCCTCGCCCTCTGGCGGCAACAGCGTGCAGCCATTGCTTAAAACTGTCAGGTGGTCATAATAAAGTGGCCACTCAGTGTACAAAGTAATAAAAACACTTACCCTTTAGTACCTTGTCAGTTTTTATAAGTAATACACTGCCTGACAGAGAAACTACCACACCATGAAGGGATGCGCGAAAACAGACCAAACTGCACACACAGATAGCCAAGTAGGTCCAGAACAAATGATATAATTGTCAGTGGCCGAATATACAGGATGATCAATAAGGAGTGTGGCCCCCATTTTAGGCAATACAGAGTTCAATCCGACTCGGCATCGACGCAATGAGAGCCCGAATAGAGTCATGGGACCGTATTAGGGCCGATTCTGGAGTGTTGGCCGCCTGCATGCCACAGACATTTGACCGGCCATGCCAATGCGGATCGAGTACAATTAAATATGCTATTGGATTCCCAACCAAACCCACGGCACTAGGGGAAGTTTTCTTCTTTCACTGTTCTATATAGTTGACAGGTGTACAAGCGTACAACGTACAAATATTCTATAATAATAACACAACGCAGTATGAAATTATTTTTCTTTTATCTGTATTCAAAACAAAACTGTTCGAAAATATCACAATCACACAGACACTGACACAGTGACACGTTACACATAAGTACCATAACTTAATAAAATGTATGTATGTATGCATCCGCGGAATTAAAAGTGCACTGTCCTTGCTTTCTTTCTTGCCAATTCGTCAATTACATCTGATAATTCCAAACTTTCACACAATTTCTTCTCGATAGCTAACAGTCCTAGATCACTAAACCTCTCATGAATCATTGACGTTTTTAAATGTCTTTAAAAGTTTGAGTTTCGAAAAACTCCTTTCACCTGATACTACACTAACTGGTAATGTCAGAAGAATTCTCAAAGCTATAAACAGATTAGGAAATGATGACTTTATGTTATTTTTTGTTGTATATGTTAGGTTTTTTTATGGTCTGCCCCATTTGCAATTCCACTGCTCAAAACTCTATACGTTATCAGCTCGCTGAAGAGCTCAAGACCATCAGTATCCTTAAATCTTTTGCCTCCTTTGTTAACTAGAAGGGAAACATCTAAATCAAGGCAAGATTTTTTAATTTCTTCTTCAGTCATTTCTCGAAATTCAGAAAGAAATGTAAGTACATTAGATTTTCAAACTTTTCCTGAATGGAATTTAAGACTGTATTAACAATCGTTAGATAAAATTTTATTCTGAACAATTCTTGTGTATGTGTGATAGATTCATCAGGACTTTCATAATCAGAAAGGCGAACTTTAGACCTACTCCTTACAACTGGAAATTATGCCTCCACATTTGCTTCTGTAGCTAAAGCTTTTGCATCCTAATATATTTACTAAGTGCCTCATCAGATCTGGCTGCACTTGTAAATTTAACAAGCTCACTCAAAACATTAAGAGATGCATTTATGTTGGATTGAGGGCACTGAAACATTTTACTTACAACATTAATTTTTCACAGAAAATCGTTCCATATAATAATTGAGGAGATGAACTTAAACGACGCAATCCTATTTAACAAACATGGAGCTGTATGTTTTGTTTTCATGTCTGGAATCGTCGTCTAATAGATCATTTAAACTTTTCATGACTTCACCTAATTGCAATCTCAGAGGTTGCACTGCTTTTATTCTACTCTCCCACCTTGTATAACTTATAGATTTCAGTGTTAATCTATTAATATTACACTTTAGTATATCCCACCTGTAAGGGGATGCAGAAAACAATGTGTACAATTCTCCGATAATGTTAAAAAAATTAACTGTTTCCAATTTTACTTTGGTTTCAATATCCTCAATGTGTTTTTGCACAGAATTTATCAGTACCGTTGCCTCCATAAAGTTTCCTTGCGAAGACTGCAAGTATTTACTGAGATAAGTCAGTGGCGCTAAAAGAGTAGAAAGTAACACAAAGATGAAAATCGTGAAACAGAAGTCCCCCTGCATCAGACAAATAGTCCCTAGCCTAAATGTAGACATTTTCTAAGGCCATACATATAGAAGCATAATGCTGTACGACTACTTTAACACTGCCTTCACATGACAACCATCTCGTTTCCCCTGGTTGAACAAGTTTATGAGACATGTTATTGACCACCATTTCTGCCATGTGCAAAACTGACAACCTTTTGTGTCTTACTCTGAATGTGCTGTACAGCTTATTGAGCGCGCTTAGTACTCTCTTGATATGAGGACTTTGTCTGCAGCTGTGAGCGAGAGCAAGTTGCAAAAGATGATTTCTGCAGTGTACAAATAATAAATTTGGTGCATGCTCTTTCAGTCTCGCCTAAAATGAGACATATTATTGACCACCATTTCTGTCATGTGCAAAACTGACAAAAGTCAGTACTCTCTTGATATGAGGATTTTGTCTGCAGCTGTGAGTGAGAGCGAGTTGCGAAAGATGGCTTCGGCAGTGTACAAATAATAAATTTGGTGCATGCTCTTTCAGCCTCGCCTAGACGCCACTCACATTTCCGCTAAAATTGGCACCGTCATCAAATGATACTACAGAGATGTTCGCTGGATTCAAACCTTATTTTCTTAACTCAGTAATCAACACATCTGTAATATGCTCTGCTTTTGTTGACAGTAGGTTAACTGTAGATGAAAAAGTTTCTTCAAACTTGAATTTTTTGTCTTCACCCTTAGCAACGATATGACGAACCTAAATACTAAGCACTTCACGACCAATGATGTTTGTGCATTCATCATCCATGAATGAATATGAGGGAATACCTTTCAGCCGTTGAACAATTGCTCCTGTAACAGCTTCACCAAATGCTTCTAAGAAATCTGTTATGGCAGTGGATGAAAAGTGTGAGTGTTCTGTTGATCATTTTTAATTCAATTAGCCAGATTATCTAATCCATCCCCAAAAGCAGCCATTGCAACTAGATTAGGCCAGTTCGATATCTTGTGCTGAATTTCTGATCAAAATAAGCAGTACGCAAGTTTTAGCAGATCCTTAGTTGAGTTACTTTCTTCTTCCATCTGTTTATTGGACTGCATAGATACCATTGTTTTAACATCCACACCCTCCCGTTTTGTGTTAGATGCAGCCAAGGCCATTATATGTGAACGGCTTTGCTCACGTTTTAAAGCATTTCCCTCTAATTTCTTTGAAGCAGATAGTTGAACTAACTCGGTCAGCCATGGGTCAGTTTTCATTTTACCAAATCTGCAACAAATGCTGCATTTGTATCCTTCAGATTTACGTTCAACCCAAGGATATTTCAAGTACTAAGATGCTTTCTTTCGTTTGTCAGTGAAACTCGTCAGCATTATACAGTATCCGGTCCCATACATTTTGATGGATTATCTGCATCCGATGCACTCTTTCTTTCACTAGGCACTTGTTGTGGCAGATCCGAGAGCACAAGAAAAGGAACAACTGCTGTATTACGTTCTATTGCACCCTGGTAGAAGGTCTTAAATACAAAGTTTTGATTTCATAACTCCAGCTGTTTGAGATTTACAAAATTTATGTTTGATTGATTTATCTTTATATCCAACGCTGTTTTAAGATTTTGTTTAAATTCGACGGAGTTATTATTTCAGAAGCTGATACCAACTTACTAGTTGAAATTTTTCATCTTGTATATTCCCTAGACATTGTATCAGAAAATTTCTTGGCTGATTTCTTTTCAAAACGAACCCGATTTGCTCCTTCCTTTCAAACTTTGTAAAACAACATTCCTTTGCCAATAAGTCCCGAATGCCGAATTTCGAGTTTGTAACTGAAGCCATTGCAAAGACATCGCATTGAAAACGTTCTTGACTGATTTCTATCTAAATCGAACACTCTTGACCGATTTCATTCAAATTCAACGGGGTGCTTATAGAAAGTTCTAAACTCTGGATTTGTCGATGAAGCCATTTCCGAGAGAGCAGATTAGAATGTCATTTAACGAATATTTTTTTAATCGACAAAATTATTATTTTTCGCTAATATGTCCAAAATACCGAATTGGAATTTGTAACCCAAGTCATTGAAGAGTTATTGTGTTACAAAGGTATGGGAACACAGACAGACTCCGCGAGAAAAAAATCACCCGTATAATAGCTCTTTCATATAAACAAAGTATATGAATGGAAAGTAAAAATGCAGGACATTTCATAAAAATATTTGTGAATGATTATTTTAATAACAATGATAAAGCGTTTCATAGCTTCAGTTGTTTGTGAAAGTAGACAAGTGAACTTTCTTTGTCGTTACCCTAATATTTCAGCTAAAAAAATGTCTTTGACCTTTTGAATCCATTCCTGACTGCGCTACTTCACACATCAACGAATGGAACATCAAATAAAAAACAAATACCAGGCCTTTCCTGGGCTTTCGAATAACCCCAAAGTGTTGGCTTCCCACAGAAATTTCGTTTCCCAACCTACTTCGTTAAGGATTATGATACTACTCATACTCAACCAAATGATGCGAGGGCAAGTGCGAGCTGGTCCAAAAGTTGATTTGTCTTCGCAATTGGGACTGCGTTTTTTGTCCGGCATCATACTGAATGACAATCAAAAGTAAATAATGTTGAAAAAATTCACACTGCGTCTGTGTCTTCCTCCTGTGATCGTTTCTTTCTGTGTATGAACTTGTCGATCATGTAACTTCGATTTCTTTCGGATGGGATATAACAAAACATCGTCATCATATGTGTACGTGGGTTTGTGTGTATCTTTGTTTGTTACATGTAACTTCGATTTCTTTCGAACTTCCATGTAACTTCGATTTCTTTCGAACTTCCCTACAAAAATTCAATATTTTTGTAGGAAAGTTCTGAAAATTTTTTGGGAGGGGGGAGCGTGGGTGGGGAGGGGTGTATAAATCCCTATCTAGAAAAAGTTTACGTCTCCGAATGTAGAGGTAGACTTTTGTATTTTGTGGGAACCCAGACAAACGAAGAATTTTCTTTTGTAAAGGATGCAGTTTTAAATGCTCTTAAACAACGGTACTTGAGGTATTGCGTGTCGCGTCAAATTTGATGAGCGCGAACAAACACTGATTATTTTTTTAGGCACAATAAACAGTCTGAGGGGTAAATTTGTATACACACTTCCTACAAATAGTAAACGGGGAATGAATAATAAAAACCTTGAAGAACCGATAACGAAAAAGAAAATTTATACATGTACGCGTACGTATATTTTCCCACTAAATACGCCCAAAAATATTAGAAGTTCGAGGAACCCACAAAAAAATCATTTCGAGTTCAAAAAGTGTCTCAAACCCACAAAGTCGGCGCCTATAGTGAGTGTGATGCATTGAAAACAGCAGCTCTTCTCTCAAACTTGAGCATACATCATTGACTTCTGACCTGTTGTCAGGGTTGCCAAATTCAATTTTGTCGAGAGAAAAATTGTGGCGTTCAGCTTAGAAAAACATTTAACGAGAGTAATCCAAATTTAAATGAGAACACAGGAGCTTAAACGGAAGTTAAATTAGAGTAACCGTCAAACGATAACAAAGCAGCTTTCCCGCCTTGTTGAATTTCAACGCTACCCGGAACTACAGTAGTGTGCAAAATATTGCATCACCTGTAAAAATCGTGAATTTTAAGATTAACTCTTATTTTAACTAGCTAATTTTCATAGTTATTTCATCATTTATATGTCATTAGATGCGAAATTTAATGGACATTTCAAAAATGTCTTAGATTTTCCAGTAGCTTCTTTTGTTCTTAAGATACGTTATTAAAATCATGACCAAGGCGAAATTATTATGAAAAGGATCATTTATCCAATACTTAGGCTTACCGCAATAAATCGTTTTTGTAATTCATAAGGAATGAGGTAACATTTAAATACAGAAATACAATGAAGTAAAATTATAAAAATGTACCTAATATTTTGCTGCCCAGCCTTTAGCATTAATTACAGCTTTGCATCTTGTTTGCATACTGTGAACGAGGTTTTGTAAACAATTGAATTCAACACAATGATTCAAAATACGAAAACATCATCAATTAGTTGAATTTTGGTTGTTGGCTTCCTTTTTGGTAGTTCATACAACATTTCAAACCACACATTTTCTATCGGGTTTTAGTCCGACGACTGTGGTGGCCAATCAAGTTGCTGAAAAGTTTTTTCCTGAAGCCATTTTTTCTCACTAATTTAGTACGATGATAGTGAGCATTGCCATTTTGGAAAATAAAATTGCCGTCATAAAGTCTTCTAGATGATGCTACCATCATGTAGAAGAAAAATAAATTACCGTCATAAAGTCTTCTAGATAATTGTGGCATCTTGTTTTCTAATATGCAGAAGGTCAGGTGATGCGTAACATCACAGCCTCTCCTTGACAAATGTCAACCCCGCCTTCTCGTGGTGCATCCTGTTCCCACTAAAGGGGCTCTGACGACCGCCAATAGCGGTATAACTATACCATCGGGATCAGAGGAAATGCTATCCCACACTCACCAACCCGCTTGGCCAGCGTGGTGAGTTATGGCCAAACACCTCCAAAATGACTCTACAACTTAAATCTTGGCCCTCAGTCTCCGGCAGCTGGAATGTACCTGGCCAAGGCAGCGGCCAGTGCGACATGAAGGCAGAGGGTGCTAAGAATCCCCGGAGGACCGGACTAGGCTGCCATTTGATGCTGACCCTGGCTACCTATAACGGACGCTCCCTATCTTCTGATTCAAGGCTTCTTGAATTGGAAGAGGAACTACAAAGGATCAAGTGGGACATCGTCGGGCTAAGTGAGGTAAGGAGAAAAGGAGAAGATCTCATTGAACTGAAAAGTGGACATCTCTTCTATTATCGTGGGACAGATACTGGCAGAACTAGTGGTGTTGGATTTATAATAAACAAGAAACTGAAGGATAAAGTGGTAGAAGTTGAAAGTTCCTCTGACAGAGCTGCACGACTCGTTATCCAACTATCGAGAAGATACCAGGCTCAGATTATTCAAACTTATGCACCCACCACAAGTCATCCTGAAGAAGAAATTGAAGAATTTTATGAGGAAATTCGTCATCTAAATAATAAAGGTAAGCAGCACTTGAAGATAATTATGGGAGATTTCAATGCAAAAATAGGGCAACGGCAACAGAATGAAACTTCAGTAGGTAAATTCGGTCACGGCAACAGAAACCAGCGTGGAAATACTCTCGTTGAGTTTGCAGAGGCAGAAGGATTTTTCATCTTGAACTCCTTTTTCAAGAAAAAGCCACACAGGAAATGGACATGGAGACATCCAATTGGGACGACAAGTGAAATTGATTTTATTATGTGTAACAAAAAATTCGTCATCGAAGACTGCAGTGTGCTGAACAAGTTCAACACAGGTAGTGACCATAGATTGGTGAGATGTAAGATGCACCTCAACACTAAACTGGAACGTGGCAAGCTCATAAGACAAACAAAATGTATTGACATAACCAACCTTAAAAAACACCATAATACTTTCAAGTTGGAACTGAAAAACAGATTCTCTGCTTTAGAAGGCCTAACATCGGAAGAAGTGGATATTTCGGAAGTTAACAGAAAAGTAACCAAAGCTCTAATGGAAACAGCAACAAAATTAGCTGGGTCTAAGAACAAGTTGCATGTGAACAAATTATCAGGAAAAACCAAAATGTTGATGCAAAAGAAGAGAGATGAGGACAACTAAAGAAGATGTGACTTCCAAAGTGGAATATATAGAGCTATGCAAAACAACACGAAAAAGTATCACTGAAGACGTAAGGAAATTCAACTGTGAGCTAGTGAGGAAAGCAATTGAAAACAACCAAAGCCTTAAGATAGCAAAGGGACATCTCAGTAAGGGAAGAAAACAGATTATGGCACTGAGAAAAGAAGATGGTTCTATAACAAGAAATAGAGGCGAAATTTTGACAAGAGTGAAAGATTTCTACTCCAAATTATATGAAAGGGATGATACATGTTCTCCAGACATCATGAAAGGTACCAGAGTTCTTCCAGTCCTCCCAGCAGAAGTTGCTCATGCGATCAAGAACATGAAGCTGGGAAAGCTCCAGGAGAAGATGGAATTACTATAGACATCATACAAGAAGCAAGTGGAGAAATTGAAACAGTACTCGCCCAAATTTTCACTCGATGCCTTAATGAAGGGAAGATTCCTGAGGATTGGAACAATGCTACAATGATCCTGCTACATAAAAAAGGTGACATTGGGGATCTCAGGAACTACAGACCTATCAGCCTCCTATCAGTGGTTTATAAAATCTTCACTAAAGTTCTTTCACACCGCTTGAAGGTAACACTGGACATGGCTCAACCGAGAGAACAAGCTGGATTCAGGAGTGGCTACAGCACAATAGATCATATCCACGTACTGAGAGAACTAATTGAAAGAGCGAGGGAATATGAACTTCCATTGTGCATGGCTTTTATCGATTATGAAAAGCCTTTGATTCGGTGAAACCATCAGCAGTTACCACGGCTCTGAAATCCTGCGGTATTGAAGATGCATACATTAATATTATTAATAACATCTATGAAAATGCAAGTGCAAAGATTCGGTTGTTTGAAAATACAACACACATAAAAATTGGAAAGGGAGTGAGACAAGGTGACACCATATCTCCGAAGCTCTTTAATGCCACATTGGAAAATGTCTTTCAATCACTGAACTGGGAAAACAAAGGGATAAAGATTAATGGAGATTATCTAACCCACCTTCGTTTTGCTGATGACGTAGTCATTTTTGCAACTACCCTATCAGAGCTGCAGAGTATGATCCAGGAACTTGCTGACAAGAGTAAAGAAGTGGGATTAAAAATGAACTTTCAGAAGACAAAAGTGATGTTCAATGCTTTTACAAGAAATGAAGATTTATCGATTGATGGAGAAAAACTGGAGATAACAGACACGTACGTTTATCTTGGACAGCAGATATCAAGTGAGGGTCACATTGATGAAGAAATTAATCGGCGTACAAAACTTGCCTGGAGAGCTTTTGGAAGAAACAGCATAATTTTCAAGAGCAATATGCCATTATATCTTAAAAGAAAAGTGTTTGATCGATGCATCCTTCCAGTGCTTACGTATGGTGCAGAGACGTGGACCTTAACTAAAAGAGACATACAAAGGCTGCAGACAACTCAAAGAAGCATGGAGAGGTACATGCTTGGTATAACCAGGAGAGATAAGAAGAGGAACTCGTGGATCCGAAAAATGACGAGAGTGGAAGACATCATGATCAGAGTTAAATCCCTGAAATGGCAATGGGCTGGACATACTGCCAGAAGGACAGACCATAGATGGACAGCCGAAATTTTAGATTGGATTCCAAGGGACAGGAAAAGACCCAGAAAAAGACCACATGGGAGATGGGTGGATGAAATTCGTAAATATGCGGGAGTGACATGGAGGAGACTGGCACAAGACAGACCGTTGTGGAGGAAACTTGGGGAGACCTTCGTCCAGCAGTGGATTGATAATGTTTGACAATGATGATGATGATGATGATGATTTCTAGGCATTTACCATACCATCGACAATATGGAGGTTCCCAATGCCATGTGCACACATGTAGCTCCAAACCATGACCTTCACCAGATGCTTAACAGTAGTCACTAAGCAACCTGGATGGAATTTTTCATGCTTGAATCTCCTTACATACTCACTACTCTGATTTCCATTTAGGCAAAATTCTGATTCATATCTGAAAAGAATATTTTCTCATTGCTTTTTGTCTATGAGGCATGCTGTTTTGCCCACTAAAGTCTACGCTGTCTTTGATTTGCAGTGAGCAGTGGTTTATGTCTGCCTTTGCAGCCACGTAAGTAATAGTGAAGCAGCCTCCTCCTAACAGTAGATGTGTTACCGCTAAAGTGCAGAAATCAGTTATTCTACAGATTATCTAGGTAATGTGCAGATTAACTAAGGTGATCCGTTAAAGTGCCGAAAATTGTTTCATTTCTAAAAATTACCTAGGTAATCTGCAAATTACCTAGATAATCTGCACATTACCAACTAGGCACTCGTTAAAGTGAAAATAAGATCTTTGCTGGAACAACAGCAACGTTTCTGTACGCTTAAATTAACATAACGTTATTTACTTATTTTTCATTATATATAAAGAATCAAGTTAATACAATTAAACAATTAACAAATTAGTTGATAGAATCAATCATCAATCAATTAAAAAACTGTAATAGAAAGAATCAAACGGTCTAAATTATTATTATAATTAAGGATATGAATTTGCAAAACATACGATAAAATTATGCTTACTTATTAGTGCAATCTAAAGATTGGTGACACTTTGAATTACATAGCAATTGGTTTTTGCGACAAGCACACCTATTTGTGGTACATTTAGATTTGCAGTCACATTTTCTGAAACCCTGCCCAGTACCGAGGGTGCGCTAAAAAACATCACGACACAAATTCACGCGCTAACAGGCAGAAACGAATTTGAAAACAGAATTAGCAATGCTACGCACTAGCAGCCGACGCCAATTATGAGAAATAAAAACAACCGGCGACGACTAGACGCTGGCGAAACGAATCTAAAAGTGGAGGGAGAGGCGGAAATTGTATTGAAAGGAAATGAGAGAAACAAACTTTTGAACTTTAACGATACGGAAGCCGTTAATGTGCCCATTACCTAGGTAAAATGCGGAAAACTTTTGATTCCGCACGTTAACGGAGCAAATCAGTTAATCTGCAGATTAGCTAGGTAATGTGCACATTAACGGCTTTCGAGCTTTAGCGGTAACAGATGCACTAACAGTAACATCAGCCACTTCAGACCATCTTTGAAGCAATTCAGGTGAATTGAGCCTTAGCTCCTTTGAAGTAATTCAGGTGAATTGAGCCTTAGCTCCTTTGAAGTAATTCAGGTGAATTGAGCCTTAGCTCCTTTGAAGTAATTCAGGGGAATTGAGCCTCCTATCTTCGAAGCTTAGCTTTCTGAGCCCTCTGTTTCGCCTGATTGTAGTGGATCTGGGCCTTCCACTGCGATGCAGATTTTTAATATCACCAGGGTCTTTTAGTAGCCTAATAACTGTAGATTGATTACAGCCTGTTTTTTCAGCAATTTTTCTTGAAGAATATACCTCATCACGTAGGACAACTATTTTTACTCTGTCCGCTGTGGACAATTCGGCTGTTTTAACTATTATTGAGAATGTACACAAATGATACCGAAATAACAAAAAGGAATGACCACTACAAATCTACAATGCTCTATTAGCTCTGCATCAACCATTATAAAGGCTTGAGAAGCATTAAGCATTAAGAAGCAGCCAATCAGGTAAAAGAATTTCTATGATTGGCTATAACAACTGATACGCAGCTAATGTAAATGTCAATATGTTTGTCAAACCCCGTATTTTATATCACATCTTAAGAACAGAAGTAGCTGCAGAAAAAACTAAGACATTTTTGACATTATATTTTACATGAAATGACATATAACCGATGATATAACTATGAAAATTAGTTAGTTAAAAAAAATTTAAACTTAAAATTTCTTTGTTTTTGCAGGCTATACAAACTTTTGCACACCACTGTACTTTGCATTATAAATTCGCAAATATTTAGGTCAGCTGATGGATTTCAATTTGGTTAACAGCGAACGACATTTTCATTCAGCGGTTCCGCGTGATAGAAATTTAACGGAAAATTTGCTGGTTTCTATCGACAATACCAATTGAGCTATTGACTGACGTTAAAAGATATTCACTCAAGTGCCATTGAATTAGGCATATTTTCTTAGTAACGCGTTGGGCCACCTCTTGTCCTAATGACGGCGGCCACATGACGAGGAATAGACTCCACTGGTTAATGGAAATGTTTTGCAGGTATCGCCAGCCATGCCTCTTCCAAAGTTGCCCATAATCAACTCAGGTTCGCAGCAGATGGGACACCAAAGATGTTCAACGGTGTACCAAAGATATTCGACGGTGTTTAAATCCGGGCTTCTATCTGAAACGTTTCATGGAAAGTTTACCACCAGACGGAAGGCCCTGCACCGGGTAGTCCCCAGTTTGGCCCATTTTATATGAAGCGTGCATGCTTCCGTTTGAGGAGAAACTCTTCCAGTTTGTCACATTAGACCTATGGTTTCATGTAGAGGATATCCTTGCTCTCTGGAATGGCTTTAATTTGAAAACACTACATTAGCTGTGCTTATCAATTCAGATGATCCTCATATACCACTCACTTGAAAGACTGAAAACAATGGCTGTTTACCATTCCTTGTTGTCCTTCTGTCATCAGTGGGGTATCCAGAAATTTCTTAAAGGAAGTCCATGGATTTGGTTCATTGGCGAATGCCTCATATATACATATGTATCGCTTTAAATTCGTACTTAATCCCCCCTCAAGGGGTGTCCGGACCCCAGGACCATCCTCTTGGCTACGCCACTGAGTGTGTCACGCTCTGAAACATCTTTCACTACAACAGTTTATCGCAAATCGTTTGCCCTCTGTCCCCTTACACCCCACATGCTAAGCCAAATCACTCATGGAAACAAAAAACAGTACTTCCTATACACACGCATATCATACAATACATATCTGTAAACTGAGGGAAACAAAGTTGTAAGTTGTGTGAAGAATAAGGTTGAGGAAACGATATAGGAGCCCAATGAGTTAAGTGAAAGACGGGGTGAATACTTCTGTGAGTAATTAGATCAGGAAGGCAAATATGATTCTGAGACAGATGCAGAGGATGGCACAGTGAAGGATGAAAGCACAGGAGGGATCTCAAGAGTAGAAGTGTGTAAAGCTCTAAAATCTCTTCAGAATTATAACGAAGTAAATTTCTCCGTCATTTTTGGTCTACGCCGGGATTCGAACCCGAGTCCGCTTATTCCGGAACAAGTCGCTCTACCAACTGAGTTACGCAGACGTTCATTCTGATTGCTATCTGCCTTTATGTCGTGTGCGTCCTGTTGGCAGGTACGTCACATCTCCCCCCGAAAGAGGGCCGGGGGCTTGGCCCACGGGTCAGCCGTGACCACGAATCGTTGCAGGCAGCCATCCACTGTAGTACGTGCACTTGAGAACTCGCAGTCAATCCGGTGTGTGGAATGCAACGTCACACACATTTATTTTTCGAAGCGCTGAAGAAGGGATTCTCTTATTTTTCCTATCTCGCGGTGTGGAAAGAACATCACACCATTTCGAGATTTTGAACGGTCGGGTCATCCGGATAGTTCGGGCGCCATTATAACGAAGTAAATTTCTCCGTCATTTTTGGTCTACGCCGGGATTCGAACCCGAGTCCGCTTATTCCGGAACAAGTCGCTCTACCAACTGAGCTACGCAGACGTTCATTCTGATTGCTGTCTGCCTTTATGTCGTGTGCGTCCTGCTGGCAGGTACGTCACAGAATGGTAAGGCTCCGGGAGTTGATGGCATAACTGCTGAAATGTTGAAATATGGTGGTGACTCTGTAATTGATATGGTTAACTTAAATTTGCCAGTTGTGCTGGGAGTTAAGAATGGTCCCTCGGGATTCGAAGGATGCTATCATTGTTCCCATGTATAAGGGAAAAGGTGGTCAGACTGACTGCAAGAACTATCGTGGTATTAGCCTACTGAGCATGAAAGGAAAAGTGTTTGGTAAGGTCGTTATTGAAAAGGTACGGGGTCTTACATCAGGAAAATTTGGGATGTTTAGAGTGGTTTTATGCCTGGTAAAGGCTGCATGAACCAAAATTGTACATTACGCATGATGATTGAAAAGTATCTGGCTGTTGGTAAGAAAGTTTTTGCTACCTTCATAGATTTAGAGAAAGTTTACGACCGAGTAAATAGGACACTTTTGTGGAAGGTATTGAATGAATATGGTGTTACTGGGAATCTACTTAATAGTGTAAAGGCCATGTACACTGAAAAGCAATTGAATTAGAGGCAGCTGGCGTTATGCAAACGTGGCGCTGTGGGCGGCCCTGTAAACGGAAACGACATGACGTATGCAGCGATCCGACAATAAAAGGAGTGATGCGATGGGAATCAGTAAGAGTCGGACGCAGTATGGGTAAGACGGAGGATCTAAGCGCATTTGATCGTGGGGAAATTGTCGGGGCCAGACGAATGGGTAACTCCATCTCGGAAGTCGTGCAGGCACTGGGATTTTCACGAGCCACTGTGTCACGGGTGCACCGTGAGTACATTGAATCCGGTAAAACCATCCCTGCAAAGGCCAACTGCAGTGGACAACAGCGTGAGGATGAGCGGGGTCATCGTCGGCTAGCTCGCATTGTAACAGCGGATAGACGGGCCACAGTGCAAGAAATCTCTCGGCAATTTAACGCTGGTGCACAAAAAACGTGTAAGCAGCCACACCATCCAGAACCATCTCCTCGCTATATGGTACAGAAGCCATGGTCCCACGAGGGTACGGCTGCTGACCGCACATCATAGGGTGCAAAGATTAGCATGGGCGCGGGAACATCGCCACTAGACCCTAGACATGTGGGAAAATGTTGCCTGGACTGATGAATCGAGATTCACGTTGGTACATGCGGATGGCAGGATACGAGTAAGGCGCAAACCACATTAAGCGATGGATCCTTCTTGCCAGCAGGGTACTCTTCAAGCAGGTGGGGGTGGCATTCTCGTCTGGGACTGTTTTCGTGGACTGAAATGGGACCCCTGGTACGTGTGACATCGTCCCTCACAGGTCAACGTTACAGGGATATCCTGGACGACTGTTTGCTCCCGTTTGTGCGTCTTCAACATCCCACTGGGGACCTCCTCCTGCAACAAGACAATGCACCGTGCCATCGCTCCCGAACTGTATCCGAATGGTTGGATGAACACTCCACCGACGTGACCTTGCTTCCTTGGCCAGCTAGGTCACCTGACCTCAGTCCCATCGAGCACATCTGGGATGCCATCGAGAGAGATGTTGGAGGCTCTGACCCCCTCCATCAAATCTTCGTGAACTGTGGGAGCTTGTTCATGGGTCGTGGATCCGTATGGCTTCCCAACGCTTCCGGTGTCTTGTCGAGTCCATGCCGAGACGAATCGCCTCCGTCATCAGGGCGAAAGGTGGTGCTACACGTTACTAGACAGGTATCTCTAATTCAATTGCTCTTTAGTGTATGCTAGCAGTAGAGCCTGTGTACGAGTGAATGGTGTTTTATCAAAATGTTTTTTTTTTTTTTGGAGGTTTAACGACCGCCGTGAGCAACTCAATGGGCTATAAGCAGTCGCCCGTTCCTAATTTATTGTCACTGGTTTCAGGGAAGGGAGAGAGCCAGTGCCGTAAGACAAACACAACATCCATGCCTCACCGGGATTCGGAGCCGTTACAAACGAATGATCAGAGGCCATCGCTTAGACCACTGTGCCACCGGGCTGCCAAAATGGTTTTCGATTGGTGCTGGAGTCAGGCAAGGTTGCGTAATGTCACCATGGCTGTTTAATATATTTATGGATGCGTGCATGCGTGATGCCAAAATATATAATATTGGTTTATGTCTTGGTGATATCCGTGTGTGCAGAATGCTGTATGCTGATGACACTGTCCTGTTGGCAGAGAGCAAAAGTGAGTTGCAGAGTATGTTGTCCCGGATGTACGAAGTTTGCATGAAATTCAAACTGAGTATAAATAAGGGAAAAACCAAAGTTATGGTTTTTAAAAGAGGAACAGGTAGCACTGAATGTAATATAAGTCTAAATGCCACAGTGATTTACCAGGTGAATGAGTTTGTGTATTTAGGAAGCACGTTTGACAGAGAGAACAAATTGGATGGCGAAATTAGTAAGCGAGTGAAATCTTCATTGAAAGTCATGGCTGCTCTGGGAGGTTTTCACAGGAATGATGGGTTCTCAAGGGAGTCCCGCATGACTGTGTAGGAGAGTGTAAATGTCCCTACTCTGATGTATGACAGTGAAACCTGCATGGGTACTGCAGAAGAAACATAGGAATCGTTTGTGTGCTGGAGAAATGCGGGACTCTCTTGAGAACCCATCATGTGGCAAGACACGTTCTGGTTGTGTGAGGAATGAAGATGTGTTGCAGTTGTGTGATGTGAAGCACAATGTTGTTAGCAAGGTGGAGAGAAATATTCTTCGGTAGTTTTGCCATGTTGAAAGAATGAGTGATGAGATGCTTACTAAGAAAATCTTTTTAGCCCAAATGGCAGGAAGGAAAGGCAGAGGAAGGCCAAGGAATTCATGGGAGGATCAGATTCAGGAGTGTCTGCATGAGAAAAAAATTATGAGTATGAAGTATAGAAGATCTTATGAACGGCGTGTGATGGATGTCAGTGAAGCCCGAGTTGTATGTCAAGACCGCTGTAAATGGAGAAGTTTGATACGGCAACAGTAAGTAAAAATTATCTGGTAGTTTGTATTTCTTTTTGGAGCTAACCTCTGAATCTCAGAGAACATCTTAATGATATGTATGATGCATTTCACTTCTAGTATACAGTAGGTATTCCAATGTCAAGGTGATTTGGGATTTGTGGTTTGCATGTGAACAGACTTGGGATGCAATTTTTTTTTGTCTTTTTTATTTTATTTATTTTGTTGTTGTTGTTGTTTCGTTAAAACAGTGAATATAAATAAACAAAACTCTGAAAACCATAAAATATATGTCTAAAATTACAATATTAAAAATATCCTGAAAAATTATCGACAAAAAATTTTTTTTTTTAAAAATTCTGGATTTTGGGTCCTTCTGGATTTCTGGATTCCGGAATGTCCTGTACTCTATTTGAAATTTTGAGCACAAATAAAAACGACCCATAGCTAATATATGCACCAGTTATTATTCCGAAACATTTGTTAGATTTTTTTATAATTCAATTTATCTTACTCGTAAGCATTCCAATTTGATGCTAGATGCCGCGATAAGTTAGCATAGCAGTGTTTCTGCCAGGAAGCAACGAAATGTCTAATTTCTGACTGATCTTTCTAATTATCTGAACCAAACAGAAAACATTTAATAGGGGCAAAAGAGAGATTGAAATCTTGTCTTTTATTGATTATTTTAAATGCTACTGCACGTTCATTATTGAAAAGAAAATGTATACATTAGCAGAGAACTGAATTTGAGCTATAGAAACCAGCCTGCTTACTGACTCTACCCCCAAATGACGTAATTGGTTAAAACGTAACAGCGCCTATTTTGTCTTTTCATTATGGAGCCAACGAGACACCGTTTCCTTTCTGAATATGGTAAGGTCTGCACTGATTTGCTGACGCCAACTTCTAGGACAGCCACTCAAGACGTAAAAGCCACGCCCAAAGTGTGATTTTTTGCGCCATTTATCGGAGAAGATGAATCCTGACACTCTTTCTAAGACAGCCTTAAATGAATTGCAGCACACAAAGGATACAGTTCTTCCGCTGCAGACAAAGCGTGCAAAAAATTCAGGAAACCGAAGTCTGTGTGAACTCTCACGCCAGTAGACCTCCAAGTACAGGAGAACTGGGCAGTCATCCGATTTTCCCCTTCAAATTTTCTACAAAAATTCTCAAATGATTTATTTTCAACGTTATTTTCAAACCTTAAACAAAATGTACGGATCAAATGACTATGCCGAAGACATAAATTTCTGGGGAATTTATCAGAACTTTTGTAAAAGTGAACTCTCATACAAAGAACTGTCCCGCAGGGCCTTAAGTTTCGGTGTGAAGGAGCACAATATGTAAGTACAGAACTGTGAGCTGCAGATGTCGTTTATAGCCCAATATTGTCACACAAAAAAAACCCACATAAATTTTTGTTTGAAAACGCTAAACCTTTTGATAAACCTGATTTGACTGTCAAACTTAATATTTTAGAAGCTTTCCACATACGTATGTTGCAACTCTTCACGGCTTGTCAACGACATGGCATCGACTCCATTTCTCTCAAGCTCGTGGAAACAACTCATCAAAATCCGTGAACGTCAGAACGCTGAAGATGTCACAATGATTTAAAAGTTTACTCTCCATTTGACCTGATGAAGCCGGGCCAAAATAAAGTAGATTTTAAAATAAAATATTAATCGTGAATAAACGCATTGCTGATTTAATCTTTCCGAACTTCACAAGTATTGTCGCCATAAAATATTTAGGGCAACAATAAAATATTAGGACTACAATCTAAGGCAACAATACTTTTGTAGAGCATTGTACAAGTCATACAATGTTACTTTGCAAACAATGGAAGTAGAGCATTACAGTGTAAACAATATGAGTAGAATGTACATGAACAATGCAGAGATAAATCTATAAAAGAAGAAAATTCAATTGCAGGGAAACATTTTTGAGATGAATTCAGGGAACTTGGTATTTCTGGGATTCCACAAGTTTTTCGTACAGTTCCCTTTACACACTGAGGTTTTCAGTGTTTTACCATTGATCAGAAATCATTAACCCAGAATGTTGTCAAGTGCTTCAAATGTGCAAGATTTTGCCTTGAAGCTCAACGGTTTCTCGTCCATTTCCCTTGTTGTTTTTAAAACATTATAGGCAAAGATATTTTTAATGTTCGCTCGCAGAATCTGAGAAGGAAGAGTGTTTTTAAAGCAAAATTGACAGTGAAACATTACCAAATATTATTTAAAAGATCTCACAAAGATTAAAAGTGAATTTTCCAAAGTAAAGGTCAAACATTTTAATTTCTGGAACATAATTTATTAGTGTGTCATAGTACGATATTTGAAAATCTAAAACCACTGAAAAGGACAACGGTTTAAATGATTAACATACTTTTGGAAATTGCTTCTCTCGATCCTTGAACCAGTGGTTCGAAATTAAGGATGTGTTATTTCTTCCCTTGGATGCTTCTGTCGAAATAGCAAAGTTCGCAATAATAAGTAAGATAAATTAAATAAACTCGAACAAATAAGCTTGGTATAAATTAAATAAACTCGAACAAATAAGCTTGGTATAAATTAAATAAACTCGAACAAATAAGCTTGGTATAAATTAAATAAACTCGAACAAATAAGCTGTGTGTTGCAGAACACTGTGCAACTAAAGAAATATTGTACTGTGACTATATCGCAGAAAGAAAACCCTCTTATTTGGTTTACAGGTAGGCAAACTCCCAACTCTGAAATGAGAACGAAAGGCCTTTTTAACGGAACCGGTGTAATTAGTAAAGAGTCGAAATCGGTTGGGAAGTTAAATATCAATCTGAAGAAAAATCCCTATGTTAACGAGATGTTCTATACAACATGCCAAATATGTCTTGCTTTTTTCAGTAATTTTCCTCAAGATTGACAGGAAGTGCAGCCCTTTTCCTTTATTCACTAATTCAGGTTTTGAAGAAAACAGTACATTATGAATAAAGCTATATACATGTATACATTAATATAGGAATGTTCCGCTATCGAGGAGACTTCCGGGGACCTGCGCCAATGCTAAAACTGCCGTAGACCAATGTGCCGATGCCAAATCTCGCATGTTGGAAGAAATCTACCCCGTTGACAACGCCAATTCTCAACGTTTGATATCTTGAATAAACTTACTCAAAATAACGGGAACTTTGGCACATTTCATAAACCAGCAAAATGTACTTTCAGTGACGTACCAGAAAATCTTTGAACCTCCCCCCCCCCACACACACACACTGTAAAAAATATCTTCAAGGCCCTTTTGTAAAAATCTGTCGGCACTCAATTACTTAAATATTTTATTCCATATTATTAACGAGGTTTTATAGGCGTTTTAATAATTAAAATTCTTTGGAACCTATAAGTATATTTCGCAAAACCAAAATGATTGCGTTTTACTGCGTGTAACACATGTGTGCACGTTGTAATTCAAATAGTTGCCCTAATTTTATACCAATAGAAAGTACTATAAAACAGTTACGCCGAAACTGAATATATCATGCAAATTTTATTCTTTTAGAGAACTAAGGCCAGCTTTTGTGAAATGCCTCACGATCACACACACAAAACACTTAACTCCAGCCTGACGGTGACGAAAGACCTTTTCCGATTTGTACGAAAATTCAGAACATAAGTAAGCAAATCAATGAGTAATAATTAAGAATTGCGGCACAAAACAGTTAAAGCTACTTAAATTACTTACCCTTGAATATAAAAAAAACACACTCAATATAGTGTTACAAGAATTAACAGATAATAGAAATTTTTTCTTTTGACTGTGATAAAGAAAAAAGACACAAGCCTCTGTGTTTTCGTCCCTGCGAATAACACACCTCAATTCACTTTTTATTAAGCACGCGTAGTCAGTGCGAACAACTGTAACATAACTCCTTATCCTCATTGGTAAAGCTTTTCATTCATTGTAATGATACTTCTTTCACATTCTCTTTTTAATAAACATATAAAGGAACTACTGCTATGACTGTGAAAAGCAGCCGCAGGTTCTCTGAAATAATGGCTTTCCAGTCATCCAGTTTTTATAAGTTTTAGCTGCGAAAAAAAATTATTTTCGTTTTAATTCTTGTTTTAAAACTGTAGTAACAAAATTGCTGGTTATTTCTTTATTCATATGAAGTTTCCGCAAAGAATTCTGTATGTGCCTGTATACTTTAACAATATTTCGGACATTTATTCACAATCAACACATAAAATAATCAATGCAAAGTTTCTTTTTATGACTCGCTGTCTGATATAACAATTGATATGAAGGCCAGAAGTTATTGTTCAGACTGATTAGAAAAAACTTGTTATCTTCGGAACAATGTAGATAATTTAGGAATGCTTCTACTTATTGATTTAACCGTTGATAACCTTTTTTTTTTTACTGATGATTTCATGATAGCTGATATAACTTTGATATTCCATTGACGAAGCTAACTTCTCGGTGGGGGTTCTTGATCTTAGGAAAGCGTTTGATGATATTGATCACTATATTCTGGAAAACATACCTTACACCTATGGTACCCAACGTGAGTCTCTCCTCTCCAACTTTTTTTTTCCATTTATCGTAGTTGCAGATCTCAGTTAGTTAAATTAGGACATGCAGTTTCTGAAAGCAATATAAAATATCGGTTTCTTAAAGGGTCTAGCTTAGGTCCGCTTTTATTTGTAGTACATATCAATGTGACCTTCCTTATACACTGAAGTGCCAGAAAAACTGGTACAGACGAGCTTATGCAAAATACATAGCAACGCCACCTATGCGCGTACTCGGTTGCGTACGCTAATTCGTATATAAAGCGAAAGACATCCTTGTCAGCTGTCAGGGCTGTTTTCGGCATGAGAATAACAAGTAATAACGATTTAAGCGATTTTCAACGCGGTGTCATAGTTGGCGCTCGTGAGATTGGCCATAGTATTTCGGAGGTAGAAACGAAGTTTGGATTTTCACGGACGACCAAGGGTGTACCGTGACAGCAAGATATCCGGCAAAACCTCCAACCTACGATGCAAGTGTGGCCGTAAAAAGACACTGGGTGAACGTGACCATCGTCGGCCGTCAAGAATCGTTTCACGCGATAGGAGTGCAACACTCTCGCAGGTATCATCGGAATTTAACGCTGGAGCCTCAACAAGCATCAGCGTCCGGACTTTGCAACGTACCCTGCACGATATGGGCTTTGGGAGCCGACGCCCAACTCGAGTCCCCTTGATGGGTGCACGATACAGAGCTATGCGCCTTGTTTGGGCACGGCAATACCGCCACTGGACACTTGATGACTGGAAACAAGTAGCCTGGTCTGACGAGTCACGTTTCCAACTATATTGGGCAGATGGAAGGATTCGTGTGTGGCGCAAACCCCATGAAGCCGTGGATCCCGCCTGTCAACAGGGAACTGTACCGTTTGGTGGGGGTCTGTAATGGTATGGGGTGTGTTTAGCTGGACTTCCCTGGGACCCCTGGTACCTCAACAAACGTCCGAGAGCGGGCAACGCTATGTGCGCATCCTTTCTGACGAGGTACACCCGTTCATGATCTGCATTCATCCTGATGGGTTGGGCCTGTTCCAACAGGACAACACAAGTGTAGGGACGCCACAATATGGTTTGAGGAGCATTCATCTGAGTTTGGGGTGTCGCCATTTCCACCTAAGTCCCCAGATCTGAACGTGATAGAACACATTTGGGATTCCATGCAACGCGCTATGGAGCACAGGAATCTGAGACCTCGGAATACACCTGAATTGTGGAACGTTCTGCAGGAAGTACGGCGTGCATTGTCTATAGCATATTTTCAGAAGCTAGTGGAGTCCATGCCCCGTCGTATTTCTGCAGTCCTGCGCTCCCGTAGGGGACCTACCAAGGATTAGACTGGTGTACCAGTTTTCCTGGCACTTCAGTATATATATATATATATATAGTAGCCCACTCCAGCAGGAATTCCTGGGTGCGCCGCTGCCAGCCACTAACTTGTTTTGGTATTTCTGGTGATTGTTCATGTCTCCACATCATAAAGCGGCGACGACGTCGAAGTGATCGGGTGTGATGCCACCTCGTGGTTAAAAAATACGGACAAAAGAGAAATCCCGGCAGTCCCGTCTTCTTTCTTGCCCAGGAAATAAAATAAAAACAAAATGGAGGATTATGAAATGCCGTTTATGTGAGTTTTTTCTTTTAATTCTAAAACGGGTTATTATAAGAAATACTACAACAAGATTTGAAAAAAAGGAAACAAAAAATATCAAATTTCTAGTATTAGAATTTTAGTCTAATATATCTTCATTGATATGTTAGACTAAAATTCAAGATTCCTGGTGCATCACGTAGACGGTCGAGCGCGAATACGCCGATTATTTATCAATGGAGGCTATTGCACCTGGATGCACTGTGGACGGAAACTGGCCGTCCACGGCGACGACGTCGAAGTGATCCAAAGCGGCGACGACGTCGAAGTGATCGGGTGTGATGCCACCTCGTGGTTAAAAAATACGGACAAAAGAGAAATCCCGGCAGTCCCGTCTTCTTTCTTGCCCAGGAAATAAAATAAAAACAAAATGGAGGATTATGAAATGCCGTTTATGTGAGTTTTTCTTTTTTTTAAAACTTTTAATTCTAAAACGGGTTATTATATACTACAATACTAGATTTGACAAGATTAAAAAAAGGAAACAAAAAATATCAAATTTCTAGTATTAGAATTTTAGTCTAATATATCTTCATTGATATGTTAGACTAAAATTCAAGATTCCTGGTGCATCACGTAGACGGTCGAGCGCAAATACGCCGATTATTTATCAATGGAGGCTATTGCACCTGGATGCACTGTGGACGGAAACTGGCCGACGGTGGTGGTGTTATGCTGTGGGCGATCTTTTCTCAAGACACTTTAGGTTCCATGATCCCAAAAGCACAATCCCTAATGGCTCTCAGGTATATGAACATCGTTGCGAACCAAGTTTACCCATTTATAGCAACTGTGATCCCTGCTGGTGATGGCCATTACCAACATTATAATGCGCCATGCCACACTTCCAGAATCGTCAAGGAGTGGTTCGAGGAACATGCTGGTGACTTTCTGTTAATGCTCTGGCCTCCAAATTCACCTGACATGAGCCCAATCGAATATTTGTGGTTCGACTTGGAAAAGCGGGTTCGCTCAAAATCACCACCACCTCAAAATTTACGGGAACTGGAGAACCTGCTGTTGATATTATGGTACCAGATATGGCAGCTTAGCTATGGCCACCGCATTGAATCGATGCCTCGCCGAGTGGCCGCTGTCTTGCTGGCTGGAGGGAGTCCTACAGCTTATTAGGTAGATGGTTATAATGCAATGGATCATCAGTGTACACCAGATTAACTTAAGACAAACGAGCATCTGTGTCTCTCTTCATATTTTGGGAATATTTTCTCTTGGGGATTTTTATTCTGCCACCCATAGTGATATCCTAGATGTGCCACTAATACAGTAGTATGGCTCCAAAATACTGCCCAGACTCCGGGACCCCTGTATCCTTAAATTGGCTCTGCCTAGCAAACGCAATTAGTACCTAGGACAAGAAGTAGTCTCTTCGTGAGTCTGTATAGAAGGTAACTGTTAGAGTCAACAAAAAAAAAAAAAATCAACAAATATTGAACACTTGGATACCATTCACAAAAATTAAAGGGCTCAAAATAAGTGGAAGTCCCTATCAAATTAGCAAATGCATAGATAGATAAAAAAATAAACCTTTACTTTATGAGAAAGCTTACTAAGTGAGAAGGCATGATAACTCATTGCATATGAGGTTAATACACAATTTGCTATCATGAGGGTAATAAAAACGCGTATTCAGCGACACAAATATCATGACACAGCAAAAATGTTAACTCAAGTGATCATTAAATCGAAAACAAATGCCGTCTCCTGCACGATACACTTTAATGAAAAATAACTATGTACAATTAAAATTAAATATAGAGTTAACTAGGATTAAACAGTTTGCCTTGAGTTTCGGTTACCCTCGTCACATGATTGATCGCTTGGTTGTTAAGAAATCAATTTGTCGACCGCAGACATCTTTGTTTGCAGATAAATTTAACTACCAATTTGTGGGATCCATTCCATATATACTACCTGTATGTAACATCTTAAAGAACATATGTCATAAGTACAAACTCAAGTTTGGTGTGAGGTCTCGTACTTTATTTAACACTGTTAAGAAGGACAGAGACTATGTTGAATGTGTGAACCGTCACGGTGTATATTTGGTTCCACTTAAATCTGCTAACCCTGCAAAGCTCGATTTATGTTATGTGCGGCTCCGCATTTACAAACATCAGTATAATCTCAGGACGATTTCTAGTGCTACATCTTTGTCGAGACTCCGTTTAAACGGTTCATACCAACCATGTTGGAATGACACCATTATTCTAGATTCTCCCAGGAACCGTCGATCAACACTTTTTTTAAAGTATTCACATATTCGTCAATGGCGAAAGCTGATGTAACGATGACCCCCCCCCCCCCCGTGTTTAACTGCTATGTGTCTTGTGAAGTATATAGGCTTCTCACTTCTATGCTCACTGCAGCACTGTTTCTCAGGATGACGCCGTTGGGGCATTAAAAGTTCTTAAACATGTTTATTTTAATTGTACATAGTTTTTTATCATTAAAGTGTATCGTGCAGGAGACGGCATTTGTTTTCGATTTAATAGGTTTTGGTGCACGAGTTAATTTCTTCATATCAAGTGATCATGTTTCAATGAAAATTTTAGTGCTGAAGTAGAAATTTATTGTAAAGATTGTAATAGTAGTTTAATTGTGATATTATGAACGTTTGTAGCAGCAACCATTATCCCAGCGTTAATTTTGTTTTCGTGTGACACTAAACTTTGAGCTTCTTTCGTTTACACAGCTATTATGCTTCTCTGCAGTACTCTTACGGCTAAAAGTCTTACCTTTATGACTCGGTATTCTTTTTTTTTTTTTTTTTACCTGGATAAGTTCGTTCTTCGTTCAGCTGAGATTTTATATCACGCACATATCGAAACTCTTCCTAATAAACTACCGGCTCTTAAAAGAGTCAAGGTAACTTACAGTTCACTTGTTTATACCACAGCACGTAGTCAATCAAACATCCGAATATAAATATCCTCTCAGCTCGTTACAAACCTGAGCATATAACTCTCGCTTAAGCATACAGCATTAATTTGCTCTAAACAGTGCTCAAAGATATAGGGTACTCGAGAGCATATTACTTGCAAGACACACTGCTCAAACCCACCGTCAGTGTAAAACAAGCGTCATCAGAGAACATAGTGAGAGTCATACGCCCCGACTTAAAAAATATTGTGAGTTCCGGAAATTTTAAATCGAATTACCCATGCATTCTTCATTTATATTTAAATCTAATTTAAATTTCATTCAGTCAGATTATCTGGCACAACAAGACGCTTGAAGTGCTAAAATGAAGTAAATTATAGTTAATTTTTTTCTAGATAATTATTTATTTAATTTATTTTTCTTTTGTAGGCGCGACATTATTATATACAATACACAGACTTTAATGAGGATTCTTCGTGCGCTAAACATTATTTTAATTAAAAAAGCCTTTTCAGCACGATAAGATATTTATTAATACTGTCTGTACTTAAAATAGACATTTTTAAGGCACAGCAACTTACAAGATCTTTCAAAGCACCAAGTGCTCCATCGTCAGGTATTTGCTTCGTTTTAGTACTTCAATATACATAAACAAAACAACGGATAAAAGCAAGAAGCATTTTCAAATTACGCGAGCACCTGATAACAATAACGACAAGGTTGAATCTCAACGAGAACCGTCGAATATGAGCAAAAATACAGATGGACTATATCAGACACAATTCTTAAACCTGAGTAACCTAGTATAATGAATAAAACTTCTACTACTGAACTAATTATCGTGAATATAGCTTTCACTAATATTATAATGAATTCAATGCTTGTACTAAGCTTCTAATAGTGAATTCAAATGGTTGTTGTTACTAGTTAATTAAGATCATGAATAAAGTCTCCTGCTAGTAGTGTAGTAATAGTAATGAACAAACTTATAACTGGTAGTAATGTTGTAGTAGTAATTAAGATGAATAAAGTCTTAATGCTGGTTGTTACTAATAACACTAAATGAAATAAACCTAACAGCCAGACAGAGGTCTGACAGTACTATGAACTGAGAAAGACGCACTTACTTAAAACCTTTTATTATGAACTTCTACTGGTATCATCACACACGCTTCACACACAGCTACTAAAATAACACGTAGCTCCTTGCACATGAACGACAGCTCTCTGACATAAACAACAGCTCTCTCTATACAACAACAAACGCTCTCCTTTTGCATCGTTGCACGCTCCTATTTATACTGGCTACCACCACGTCATGACTTACACTCATTGCCAGATCTCATTCAGCGGGTGAAATAACATCTCGTTCAGTAAGAAGATAATTTACATAGGAAAATAAAATAACCAGAGATAGTAAAAATCAAAAGGAAAGTGAATCGAGAGTATACGTTACACTAGTCCTTAACCCCACACAGTTCCAGGCTCTAAACCGAGGACTAAAGTTTGCTTATCCAACAAACAAAGTTAATAAATGCCACCTTATTACGCAGATGGAAAATATCGTTGAAACTATTCCTCAAACTGAAAGAGAACATGTACGATATAAACTGGCAAAGTCCGTACAAAAGTTAGCCAATAAGACTAGAACAGCGGATGACCGTAAATTCTGTGATGAGGTTAAACAGTTAAAGTTATTGAAGTCAGATAAAAATATCTCCATTTTAAAAGCTGACAAAACGCAACAAATTGTCATCTTAAACAAAGTAGACTATGTTAATAAGATGAGTGATGCTAGTATACCGCACAAGATCCTGTCTTCGGATCCAACCTCATCTACAGTAGCAGCAGTGGCAAAACTTAGAAAACATGGAGGCTTACCTGCTAATGTTGCTATGGATATATACCCTCCTATAGGCCCTTGAATACATGAATTATTTGGCCAAGTAAAGACTCATAAGGAGGGTTTTCCTGTACTCCCGCTTCTATCAGGATATGCAAGCCCAACCGCCAGCTCGAAAGTGCTCTAGCAAAATTCCTCAAACCATTAACTACAGGTTCCGCTTACTTAGTTAATAGCTCTGATAAGGCTATTGACAACATTAAACCATTCTTACGAAAGGGAAAGCCGTTTGTTATGGCATCGCTCGATGTTGTCTCTTTATACTCCAATGTGCCGATTGGAAATGTTCACTCCATTATTGAAAACCGCCTATTGGCTTTGAATTCTTATACTATTAATGAAATCCAAGAAATTATCAATGCTCTACGTTTCGTACAGAAGCACACATTCTTCCGGTATGAAGGAACCATTTTCCGCCAGACTGGAGGTGCGCCGATGTGTTCCCCACTTTCAGGGGTACTCGCTGAATTGTTAATACAAGACCTAGAAAACAAGGTTTTACAATGTTTCCAACTCAAGCCTGATCTCTACATTAGATATGTAGACGACATACTTGTTTTCTGGCCGCATCATAAAGACAAATTTGAAGAGTTTGCTAAAGAGCTCTCAAAACATTACAGTTCCATAAATTTTACCATTGAGCATGAAAATGATAATACGCTTTCATTATGAACTTGGACATCTTACTAAAAAGGCACCCCGGTACCAATTGTTTATCCTATACAGTGTACAGAAAGCCCACAACACAATCTGCAATTATTCCGCATAATTCATCGCACCCAAGAAAACAAAAACTAGCAGCTATAGAGTACATGGTCCGAAGAGCCTTCACCCAATCCTCCAATATTCAGGCTAGAAGAAATGAGTTAAATCACATCCAGATGATTACGATGGCGCATGGCTACCATAAATTGATCGTTGAAAAAATTGCTCGATCAGTGAAACGTTTAGTTAAAAGTACCTTACAAAGGAAAACCAGAATTACAAAATATGTTGGCACTGTGGACTATATACCTGAATACTAAAGAACATATGCAAAAAAACACCACATTGCGTTTGGAGAAAGAACGAAAACTATTCGAGCCATCGTGCAAAACGACCGTGACCAAGTTTACACACTCAACAGACATGGGGTTTACAAAATACCCTTAATTCCTGTTGACCCAGAAGATCCAGCAATAGCATATATAGGATACACTGCACGCCCATTGAGCACACGACTGTATGAGCACAAGTACTCAATTACTAATAACTCTGATGCTACCTCTCTTGCACGATTAGTTAATAGAGGTACCTATACTGACCATACTGGACCAATGCCAGTGTGCTGAGCTCAAATCGTACAAAGCGGTCCCTCCGATTCGCTGAAAGTTTATGTATTTTAGCGCACAACTCTGACTGCTGTAAGGAAGAAACCACGTCTTGTTCTAGTGCCTTGGGCCATGTTAATGCAGCCAGAAAAGCATGCTCCTCTCTAGCAACACTTAACTCCTAACAATTCACTTACAGTTTGACGATTAATGTCAACTTATTAATTATCCTCTGTGTATATATTTCTTCGCATATGTAATAGCAATTCATAGTATTATTTGTTGAATCCTTTTAGCGCATGACCAAACTTCCACTATATTTATTGTAAACCTCGTTATTGTTATAACGTGTTCGCGTAATTTGAAAATGCTTCTTGCTTTTATCCGTTGTTTTGTTTATGTATATTGAAATACCTGACGATGGAGCACTTGGTGCTTTGAAAGATCTTGTAAGTTGCTGTGCCTTAAAAATGTCTATTTTAAGTACAAACAGTATTAATAAATACCTGATCGTGCTGAAAAGGCTTTTCTAATTAAAATAACAATACACAGATACTGTGAATTTCCAACTGAATTGTCTTTATAAAAGTAACAAACACATGTAAAATTTATTTTAAAGTTTTTTAACAATTTTAAAAATGCCAAATTTATTTTTCAAGGGATTTCTGAGTTAAAATAGGAGGTTAGAACGGAGAGGACATGACATCAGCCACACACCTTTCGTTTTTCGTGGGCTTCACTTCGTATCAGCTGTGAATACCCAATATGCCTAACTTGGGCTGTTTCTGTACTTTCTATGGAGAAATCGTCGACTTTGAAGAGGTTTTAGAGGCACTTGTGCAGCATGTAAAGTCAGGAAAAAATGAGACTAATTAGACATGCACATAACTAAAAATTTGCAAAAAATTACAGGATATGCTGTTTAGTATTTTCTAAAAAAATTAAACAAAGTTATGCTTCGTAGAGCGGAAGTGCATATTGCGCATTAGCCAATCACGGCCTCGTTAAAGCTGTGGGAGCCTTGACCTTCAGGGACTGCTGCAGAGAGTAAGAGACAGCCGCTATCAACCTGTGCTGCGGCACAGGTCTTCAGGAAGTAACGTCACGTTACTGAACCCTCCCCACCCAGAGGGCGCAAGAAACCAGATGATCAGATTTGGCTCCACCAGCGGTGGCTGATGCCATCTCCTCTGTATTCTAACCTCCTTGGTCCCCGACTGTCCAAAGATAGAGTGGGTCAACTGACTGTACAACATATTTCCGCCTTTATCACTATGACCTCGAATCAGGGGTTTATCTAGGAATTTCAAATTGGGAGGGTGCTGAAAATGTTTGGGGGAGTGTTGCATGAAAGCAAATTCTTCCGAGTCTGAACATTTTTGTAGTGAAATACGTATTTGTTTTTTGACTTAAGATAAAAACTGGGGAACACTTCAAAAGTGACTACTGTTGATATTTTATAGTTAAGAATGCTTGCAAATGAAAACCCTTTTGCAAAGCTTCACATGGTTATTTTTTTTTATTAACATAGGTTGCTGAAACAGTAGACACTGTTATTTTTGCAAATCTTGTGCATGCTGATATGATTCAAAAGTATAATTGCAAAATCTGTAGCAGGCTAAAATGAAGAAATACCTACACATGTTTTATGGTTGCAATGACTGACTTAAACAATCCAACTAAAAAAGAAACATTTGATTGATGTATACATATATATTTTTTTAATTGCCCGCTAATAAGGGTTATCACATTCCATAGTGGGAGGAATTTTATCCCCTGTCTGGAAACAGAAGCGAGGCTAGCGAGAGCCAAAACATCTCCCAAGATCGATCAGAAGGAGAAGCGAAATTTATAAAATAGGTAATAGTCAAGCATTGGTTAACCCTCACTGTGTTTAACCGCCCTGGTTGTTCCTCGCTCTCGCGGTTTTTCTGAAGGGAGCTGCTGGTATACATAGACTTCGAATTAAAAAAATAAAAAGTAAAATTATTGCATTATGGTAGAAAATACTGAAGTGAAGCGGATGATTCATGTAACTGCTACTGACCACTGTGCTTTATAATAACAAAAAGGCGCTAATACCTAAATATTAAAAAGGAAACTTTCGTATTTATACACTGAGTGGCCACTTTATCATGATCACCCCCTCAGTACTTCGTTGGGCCACCTTTTGCTTTTAATACTGCGCCGATTCTTCGTGGCATGCACTCCACGAGATGTTGATAGGTGGTTTGTGGAATCTGATATCATGCTTGATGAATATCACTTTCCAGGAGTGTGAGATTGCAGGGTTGTGGATCCAGCTGTCTGGTCGCTAGTTCAATTTCACCCCACAAATTCTCAATGGGGTTGAGATCTGGAGATTGCGGGGGCCACCTAAGCAAAGTAAACTCGCCGACATGTCCCTGAAACCAATCCTGTACAATACGAGCACTATGGCAGGACGCACTATCTTGTTGAAAGTAGCCATCGCCATTGAGATAAACCATCCACATGACAGGATGCACTTGGTCCGCAACGATGTTTAGATATAATGTACCAGTCAGACGTTGATCAACACGAGTTAAAGGGCCCAAAGCATGCCAGGAAAACATTCCCCAAACCATAACGTTACCTCCACCAGCTTGAAGGGTTGTAGCAATGCATTTGGGGTCCATGCTTTCGTGCTGTTTCCGCGAAATTCTCACTCGGACATCGGCATGGTGCAACTGAAAACGTGATTCATCGTACCACATAATTTGTTTCCAATTATCGACTGTCCAATCCTTGTGATCTTGTGTGAACTGGAGACGTCAACTGCAGACAGCAAACGTGTTCGAATAGGCCTTCGGCTGCCATATCCCATCCGATGCAGTGTACGGCGAACAGTGCCTGCAGAGATCATTTGAGGGGTCCTTGATTAAGATGGTCTGTAATTTGCTGCATTGTTGCCCTTCTGTTGTCTGTTACCAGTCTGGTCACTCTCCGTTCCGCCCGAGCAGTCACTAGTCGATGACGAACACACGTTGCACGTAGAGACCCAGTTTTTTGGCTGACAGTCCAGTCTTTAAACACTTTAACAACAGCTGCTCTGTAACATTTCACGAATGCGGCGGCTTCGGTGATACTCTCTCCATGGCTCTGGGCTCGTACAATCATCCCACGGTGAACGTCCGTCAAATCGCATTTTTTACCCATATCGTCACCCCAAAATCACTTCTACTACTGTCGCAAGCACTAAGCTTTCCATTTTTATACTGGCATCGACGCAATGAGAGCCCGAATAGAGTCATGGGACCGTATCAGGGCCGATTCTGGAGTCTTAGCCGCCTGCATGCCACAGACATTTGACCGCCCATGCCAATGCGGATCGAGTACAATTAAATATGCTATTGGATTCCCAACCAAACCCACGGCACTAGGGGAAGTTTTTTCTTTCACTGTTCTATATAGTTGACAGGTGTACAAGCGTACAACGTACAAATATTCTATAATAATAACACAACGCAGTATGAAATTATTTTTCTTTTATCTGTATTCAAAACAAAACTGTTCAAAAATATCACAATCACACAGACACTGACACAGTGACACGTTACACATAAGTACCATAACTTAATAAAATGTATGTATGTATGCATCCGCGGAATTAAAAGTGCACTGACCTTGTTTTCTTTCTTGCCAATTCGTCAATTACATCTGATAATTCCAAACTTTCACACAATTCCCTCTCGATAGCTAACAGTCCTAGATCGCTAAACCTCTCATGAATCATTGACGTTTTTAAATGTCTTTAAAAGTTTGAGTTTCGAAAAACTCCTTTCACCTGATACTACACTAACTGGTAATGTCAGAAGAATTCTCAAAGCTATAAACAGATTAGGAAATGATGACTTTATGTTATTTTTTGTTGTATATGTTAGGTTTTTTTTATGGTCTGCCCCATTTGCAATTCCACTGCTCAAAACTCTATACGTTATCAGCTCGCTGAAGAGCTCAAGACCATCAGTATCCTTAAATCTTTTGCCTCCTTTGTTAACTAGAAGGGAAACATCTAAATCAAGGCAAGATTTTTTAATTTCTTCTTCAGTCATTTCTCGAAATTCAGAAAGAAATGTAAGTACATTAGATTTTCAAACTTTTCCTGAATGGAATTTAAGGCTGTATTAACAATCGTTAGATAAAATTTTATTCTGAACAATTCTTTTGTATTTGTGATAGATTCATCAGGACTTTCATAATCAGAAAGGCGAACTTTATACCTACTCCTTACAACTGGAAATTATGCCTCCACATTTGCTTCTGTAGCTAAAGCTTCAGCATCCCTAATATATTTACTAAGTGCCTCATCAGATCTGGCTGCACTTGTAAATTTAACAAGCTCACTCAAAACATTAAGAGATGCATTTATGTTGGATTGAGGGCACTGAAACATTTTACTTACAGCATTAATTTTTCACAGAAAATCGTTCAATATAATAATTGAGGAGATGAACTTAAACGACGCAATCCTATTTAACAAACATGGAGCTGTATGTTTTGTTTTCATGTCTGGAATCGTCGTCTATTAGATCATTTAAACTTTTCATGACTTCACCTAATTGCATTCTCAGAGGTTGCACTGCTTTTATTCTACTCTCCCACCTTGTATAACTTACAGATTTCAGTGTTAATCTATTAATATTACACTTTAGTATATCCCACCTGTAAGGGGATGCAGAAAACAATGTGTACAATTCTTCGATAATGTTAAAAAAATTAACTGTTTCCAATTTTACTTTGGTTTCAATATCCTCAATGTGTTTTTGCACAGAATTTATCAGTACCATTGCCTCCATAAAGTTGCCTTGGGAAGACTGCAAGTATTTACTGAGACAAGTCAGTGGTGCTAAAAGAGTAGAAAGTAACACAAAGATGAAAATCGTGGATTTCTTTCGAAACAGAAGTCCCCCTGCATCAGACAAATAGTCCCTAGCCTAAATGTAGACATTTTCTAAGGCTATACATATAGAAGCATAATGCTGTACGACTACTTTAACACTGCCTTCACATGACAACCATCTCGTTTCCCCTGGTTGAACAAGTTTGTGAGACATGTTATTGACCACCATTTCTGCCATGTGCAAAACTGACAACCTTTTGTGTCTTACTCTGAATGTGCTGTACAGCTTATTGAGCGCGCTTAGTACTCTCTTGATATGAGGACTTTGTCTGCAGCTGTGAGCGAGAGCAAGTTGCAAAAGATGATTTCTGCAGTGCACAAATAATAAATTTGGTGCATGCTCTTTCAGCCTCGCCTAAAATGAGACATATTATTGACCACCATTTCTGTCATGTGCAAAACTGACAAAAATCAGTACTCTCTTGATATGAGGATTTTGTCTGCAGCTGTGAGTGAGAGCGAGTTGCAAAAGATGGCTTCGGCAGTGTACAAATAATAAATTTGGTGCATGCTCTTTCAGCCTCGCCTAGACGCCACTCACATTTCCGCTAAAATTGGCACCGTCATCAAATGATACTACAGAGATGTTCGCTGGATTCAAACCTTATTTTCTTAACTCAGTAATCAACACATCTGTAATTTGCTCTGCTTTTGTTGACAGTAGGTTAACTGTAGATGAAAAAGTTTCTTCAAACTTGAATTTTTTGTCTTCACCCTCAGCAACGATATGACGAACCTAAATACTAAGCACTTCACGACCAATGATGTTTGTGCATTCATCATCCATGAATGAATATGAGGGAATACCTTTCAGCCGTTGAACAATTGCTCCTGTAACAGCTTCACCAAATGCTTCTAAGAAATCTGTTATGGCAGTGGATGATAAGTGTGAGTGTTCTGTGGATCATTTTTAATTCAATTAGCCAGATTATCTAATCCATCCCCAAAAGCAGCTATTGCAACTAGATTAGGCCAGTTCGATATCTTGTGCTGAATTTCCCATCAAAATAAGCAGTACGCAAGTTTTAGCAAATCCTTAGTTGAGTTACTTTCTTCTTCCATCTGTTTATTGGACTGCATAGATACCATTGTTTTAACATCCACACCCTCCCGTTTTGTGTTAGATGCAGCCAAGGCCATTATATGTGAACGGCTTTGCTCACGTTTTAAAGCATTTCATTCTAATTTCTTTGAAGCAGATAGTTGAACTAACTCGGTCAGCCATGGGTCAGTTTTCATTTTACCAAATCTGCAACAAATGCTGCATTTGTATCCTTCAGATTTACGTTCAATCCAAGGATATTTCAAGTACTAAGATGCTTTCTTTCGTTTGTCAGTGAAACTCGTCAGCATTATACAGTATCTGCTCCCATACATGTTGATGGATTATCTGCATCCGATGCACTCTTTCTTTCACTAGGCACTTGTTGTGGCAGATCCGAGAGCACAAGAAAAGGAACAACTGCTGTATTACGTTCTATTGCACCCTGGTAGAAGGTCTTAAACACAAAGTTTTGATTTCATAACTCCAGCTGTTTGAGATTTACAAAATTTATGTTTGATTGATTTATCTTTATATCCAACGCTGTTTTAAGATTTTGTTTAAATTCGACGGAGTTATTATTTCAGAAGCTGATACCAACTTACTAGTTGAAATTTTTCATCTTGTATATTCCCTAGACATTGTATCAGAAAATTTCTTGGCTGATTTCTTTTCAAAACGAACCCGATTTGCTCCTTCCTTTCAAACTTTGTAAAACAACATTCCTTTGCCAATAAGTCCCGAATGCCGAATTTCGAGTTTGTAACTGAAGCCATTGCAAAGACATCGCATTGAAAACGTTCTTGACTGATTTCTATCTAAATCGAACACTCTTGACCGATTTCATTCAAATTCAACGGGGTGCTTATAGAAAGTTCTAAATTCTGGATTTGTCGCTGAAGCCATTTCCGAGAGAGCAGATTAGAATGTCATTTAACGAATATTTTTTTTAATCGACAAAATTATTATTTTTCGCTAATATGTCCAAAACACCGAATTGGAATTTGTAACCCAAGTCATTGAAGAGTTATTGTGTTACAAAGGTATGGGAACACAGACAGACTCCGCGAGAAAAAAATCACCCGTATAATAGCTCTTTCATATAAACAAAGTATATGAATGGAAAGTAAAAATTCAGGACATTTCATAAAAATATTTGTGAATGATTATTTTAATAACAATGTAAAGCGTTTCATATCTTCAGTTGTTTGTGAAAGTAGACAAGTGAACTTTCTTTGTCGTTACCCTAATATTTCAGCTAAAAAAATGTCTTTGACCTTTTGAATCCATTCCTGACTGCGCTACTTCACACATCAACGAATGGAACATGAAATAAAAAACAAATACCAGGCCTTTCCTGGGCTTTCGAATAACCCCAAAGTGTTGGCTTCCCACAGAAATTTCGTTTCCCAACCTACTTCGTTAAGGATTATGATACTACTCTCACTCAACCAAATGATGCGAGGGCAAGTGCGAGCTGGTCCAAAAGCTGATTTGTCTTCGCAATTGGGACTGCGTTTTTTGTCCGGCATCATACTGAATGACAATCAAAAGTAAATAATGTTGAAAAAATTCACACTGCGTCTGTGTCTTCCTCCTGTGATCGTTTCTTTCTGTGTATGAACTTGTCGATCATGTAACTTCGATTTCTTTCGGATGGGATGTAACAAAACATCGTCATCATATGTGTACGTGGGTTTGTGTGTATCTTTGTTTGTTACACCCTTCCAAACGGGAGGGTGTTAATATTTTTGTAGGAAAGTTCTGAAAATTTTTTGGGAGGGGGGAGTGTGGGTGGGTGGGGGGAAGGGGTGTATAAATCCCTGCCTAGAAAAAGTTCTCGTCTCCGAATGTAGAGGTAGACTTTTGTATTTTGTGGGAACCCAGACAAACGAAGAATTTTCTTTTGTAAAGGATGCAGTTTTAAATGCTCTTAAACAACGGTACTTGAGGTATTGCGTGTCGCGTCAAATTTGATAAGCGCGAACAAACACTGATTATTTTTTTAGGCACAATAAACAGTCTGAGGGGTAAATTTGTATACACACTTCCTACAAATAGTAAACGGGGAATGAATAATAAAAACCTTGAAGAACTGATAACGAAAAAGAAAATTTATACATGCACGCGTACGTGTATTTTCCCACTAAATACGCGCAAAAATATTAGAGGTTCGAGGAACCCACAAAAAAATCATTGGGAGTTCAAAAAGTGTCTCGAACCCACAAAGTCGGCGCCTATGGTGAGTGTGATGTTTTGAAAACAGCAGCTCTTCTCTCAAACTTGAGCATACATCATTGACTTCTGACCTGTTGTCAGGGTTGCCAAATTCAATTTTGTCGAGAGAAAAATTGTGGCGTTCAGCTTAGAAAAAGTTTAACGAGAGTAAACCAAATTTAAATGAGAATACAGGAGCTTAAACGGAAGTTAAATTAGAGTAACCGTCAAACGATAACAAAGCAGCTTTCCCGCCTTGTTGAATTTCAACGCTACCCGAAACTACAGTAGTGTGCAAAATATTGCATCACCTGTAAAAACCGTGAATTTTTAAGATTAACTCTTATTTTAACTAGCTAATTTTCATAGTTATTTCATCATTTATATGTCATTAGATGCGAAATTTAATGGAAATTTCAAAAATTTCTTAGATTTTCCCGTAGCTTCTTTTGTTCTTAAGATACGTTATTAAAATCATGACCAAGGCGAAATTATTATGAAAAGGATCATTTATCCAATACTTAGGTTTACCGCAATAAATCGTTTTTGTAATTCATAAGGAATGAGGTAACATTTAAATACAGAAATACAATGAAGTAAAATTATAAAAATGTATTTTGATGCCCAGCCTTTAGCATTAATTACAGCTTTGCATCTCGATTGTATACTGTAAACGAGGTTTTGTAAAAAATTGAATTCAACAATATGATTCAAAATACGAATTACATCATCAATTAGTTGAATTTTGGTTGCTGGCTTCCTTTTTGGTAGATCATACAACATTTCAAACTACACATTTTCTATCGGGTTTTAGTCCGGCGACTGTTGTGGCCAAACAAGTCGCTGAAAAGTTTTTTCCTGAAACCACTTTTTCTTACTACTTTAGTACGATGACAGTGAGCATTGCCATTTTGGAAAATAAAATTGCCGTCATAAAGTCTTCTAGATGATGCTACCATCATGTAGAAGAAAAATAAATTGCCGTCATAAAGTCTTCTGGATGATGGTGGCATCTTGTTTTCAAATATCCAGATGTATTTCTAGGCATTTACCATACCATCGACAATATGGAGGTTCCCAATGCCATGTGCACACATGTAGCTCCAAACCATGACCTTCACCAGATGCTTAACAGTAGTCACTAAGCAACCTGGATGGAATTTTTCATGCTTGAATCTCCTTACATACTCACTACTCTGATTTCCATTTAGGCAAAATTCTGATTCATATCTGAAAAGAATATTTTCTCATTGCTTTTTGTCTATGAGGCATGCTGTTTTGCCCACTAAAGTCTACGCTGTCTTTGATTTGCAGTGAGCAGTGGTTTATGTCTGCCTTTGCAGCCACGTAAGTAATAGTGAAGCAGCCTCCTCCTAACAGTAGATGTGTTACCGCTAAAGTGCAGAAATCAGTTATTCTACAGATTATCTAGGTAATGTGCAGATTAACTAAGGTGATCCGTTAAAGTGCCAAAAATTGTTTCATTTCTAAAAATTACCTAGGTAATCTGCAAATTACCTAGGTAATCTGCAAATTACCTAGATAATCTGCACATTACCAACTAGGCACTCGTTAAAGTGAAAATAAGATCTTTGCTGGAACAACAGCAACGTTTCTGTATGCTTAAATTAACATAACGTTATTTACTTATTTTTCATTATATATAAAGAATCAAGTTAATACAATTAAACAATTAACAAATTAGTTGATAGAATCAATCATCAATCAATTAAAAAACTGTAATAGAAAGAATCAAACGGTCTAAATTATTATTATAATTAAGGATATGAATTTGCAAAACATACGATAAAATTATGCTTACTTATTAGTGCAATCTAAAGATTGGTGACACTTTGAATTACATAGCAATTGGTTTTTGCGACAAGCACACCTATTTGTGGTACATTTAGATTTGCAGTCACATTTTCTGAAACCCTGCCCAGTACCGAGGGTGCGCTAAAAAACATCACGACACAAATTCACGCGCTAACAGGCAGAAACGAATTTGAAAACAGAATTAGCAATGCTACGCACTAGCAGCCGACGCCAATTATGAGAAATAAAAACAACCGGCGACGACTAGACGCTGGCGAAACGAATCTAAAAGTGGAGGGAGAGGGGGAAATTGTAGGGAAGGGAAATGAGAGAAACAAACTTTTGAACTTTAACGATACGGAAGCCGTTAATGTGCCCATTACCTAGGTAAAATGCGGAAAACTTTTGATTCCGCACGTTAACGGAGCAAATCAGTTAATCTGCAGATTAGCTAGGGAATGTGCACATTAACGGTTTTCGAGCTTTAGCGGTAACATATGCACTAACAGTAACATCAGCCACTTCAGACCATCTTTGAAGCAATTCAGGTGAATTGAGCCTTAGCTCCTTTGAAGTAATTCAGGTGAATTGAGCCTCCTATCTTCGAAGCTTAGCTTTCTGAGCCCTCTGTTTCGCCTGATTGTAGTGGATCTGGGCCTTCCACTGCGATGCAGATTTTTAATATCACCAGGGTCTTTTAGTAGCCTAATAACTGTAGATTGATTACAGCCTGTTTTTTCAGCAATTTTTCTTGAAGAATATACCTCATCACGTAGGACAACTATTTTTACTCTGTCCGCTGTGGACAATTCGGCTGTTTTAACTATTATTGAGAATGTACACAAATGATACCGAAATAACAAAAAGGAATGACCACTACAAATCTACAATGCTCTATTAGCTCTGCATCAACCATTATAAAGGCTTGAGAAGCATTAAGCATTAAGAAGCAGCCAATCAGGTAAAAGAATTTCTATGATTGGCTATAACAACTGATACGCAGCTAATGTAAATGTCAATATGTTTGTCAAACCCCGTATTTTATATCACATCTTAAGAACAGAAGTAGCTGCAGAAAAAACTAAGACATTTTTGACATTATATTTTACATGAAATGACATATAACCGATGATATAACTATGAAAATTAGTTAGTTAAAAAAAATTTAAACTTAAAATTTCTTTGTTTTTGCAGGCTATACAAACTTTTGCACACCACTGTACTTTGCATTATAAATTCGCAAATATTTAGGTCAGCTGATGGATTTCAATTTGGTTAACAGCGAACGACATTTTCATTCAGCGGTTCCGCGTGATAGAAATTTAACGGAAAATTTGCTGGTTTCTATCGACAATACCAATTGAGCTATTGACTGACGTTAAAAGATATTCACTCAAGTGCCATTGAATTAGGCATATTTTCTTAGTAACGCGTTGGGCCACCTCTTGTCCTAATGACGGCGGCCACATGACGAGGAATAGACTCCACGGGTTAATGGAAATGTTTTGCAGGTATCGCCAGCCATGCCTCTTCCAAAGTTGCCCATAATCAACTCAGGTTCGCAGCAGATGGGACACCAAAGATGTTCAACGGTGTACCAAAGATATTCGACGGTGTTTAAATCCGGGCTTCTATCTGAAACGTTTCATGGAAAGTTTACCACCAGACGGAAGGCCCTGCACCGGGTAGTCCCCAGTTTGGCCCATTTTATATGAAGCGTGCATGCTTCCGTTTGAGGAGAAACTCTTCCAGTTTGTCACATTAGACCTATGGTTTCATGTAGAGGATATCCTTGCTCTCTGGAATGGCTTTAATTTGAAAACACTACATTAGCTGTGCTTATCAATTCAGATGATCCCCATATACCACTCACTTGAAAGACTGAAAACAATGGCTGTTTACCATTCCATGTTGTCCTTCTGTCATCAGTGGGGTATCCAGAAATTTCTTAAAGGAAGTCCATGGATTTGGTTCATTGGCGAATGCCTCATATATACATATGTATCGCTTTAAATTCGTACTTAATCCCCCCTCAAGGGGTGTCCGGACCCCAGGACCATCCTCTTGGCTACGCCACTGAGTGTGTCACGCTCTGAAACATCTTTCACTACAACAGTTTATCGCAAATCGTTTGCCGTCTGTCCCCTTACACCCCACATGCTAAGCCAAATCACTCATGGAAACAAAAAACAGTACTTCCTATACACACGCATATCATACAATACATATCTGTAAACTGAGGGAAACAAAGTTGTAAGTTGTGTGAAGAATAAGGTTGAGGAAACGATATAGGAGCCCAATGAGTTAAGTGAAAGACGGGGTGAATACTTCTGTGAGTAATTAGATCAGGAAGGCAAATATGATTCTGAGACAGATGCAGAGGATGGCACAGTGAAGGATGAAAGCACAGGAGGGATCTCAAGAGTAGAAGTGTGTAAAGCTCTAAAATCTCTTCAGAATTATAACGAAGTAAATTTCTCCGTCATTTTTGGTCTACGCCGGGATTCGAACCCGAGTCCGCTTATTCCGGAACAAGTCGCTCTACCAACTGAGTTACGCAGACGTTCATTCTGATTGCTATCTGCCTTTATGTCGTGTGCGTCCTGTTGGCAGGTACGTCACATCTCCCCCCCCCGAAAGAGGGCCGGGGGGCTTGGCCCACGGGTCAGCCGTGACCACGAATCGTTGCAGGCAGCCATCCACTGTAGTACGTGCACTTGAGAACTCGCAGTCAATCCGGTGTGTGGAATGCAACGTCACACACATTTATTTTTCGAAGCGCTGAAGAAGGGATTCTCTTATTTTTCCTATCTCGCGGTGTGGAAAGAACATCACACCATTTCGAGATTTTGAACGGTCGGGTCATCCGGATAGTTCGGGCGCCATTATAACGAAGTAAATTTCTCCGTCATTTTTGGTCTACGCCGGGATTCGAACCCGAGTCCGCTTATTCCGGAACAAGTCGCTCTACCAACTGAGCTACGCAGACGTTCATTCTGATTGCTGTCTGCCTTTATGTCGTGTGCGTCCTGCTGGCAGGTACGTCACAGAATGGTAAGGCTCCGGGAGTTGATGGCATAACTGCTGAAATGTTGAAATATGGTGGTGACTCTGTAATTGATATGGTTAACTTAAATTTGCCAGTTGTGCTGGGAGTTAAGAATGGTCCCTCGGGATTCGAAGGATGCTATCATTGTTCCCATGTATAAGGGAAAAGGTGGTCAGACTGACTGCAAGAACTATCGTGGTATTAGCCTACTGAGCATGAAAGGAAAAGTGTTTGGTAAGGTCGTTATTGAAAAGGTACGGGGTCTTACATCAGGAAAATTTGGGATGTTTAGAGTGGTTTTATGCCTGGTAAAGGCTGCATGAACCAAAATTGTACATTACGCATGATGATTGAAAAGTATCTGGCTGTTGGTAAGAAAGTTTTTGCTACCTTCATAGATTTAGAGAAAGTTTACGACCGAGTAAATAGGACACTTTTGTGGAAGGTATTGAATGAATATGGTGTTACTGGGAATCTATTTAATAGTGTAAAGGCCATGTACACTGAAAAGCAATTGAATTAGAGGCAGCTGGCGTTATGCAAACGTGGCGCTGTGGGCGGCCCTGTAAACGGAAACGACATGACGTATGCAGCGATCCGACAATAAAAGGAGTGATGCGATGGGAATCAGTAAGAGTCGGACGCAGTATGGGTAAGACGGAGGATCTAAGCGCATTTGATCGTGGGGAAATTGTCGGGGCCAGACGAATGGGTAACTCCATCTCGGAAGTCGTGCAGGCACTGGGATTTTCACGAGCCACTGTGTCACGGGTGCACCGTGAGTACATTGAATCCGGTAAAACCATCCCTGCAAAGGCCAACTGCAGTGGACAACAGCGTGAGGATGAGCGGGGTCACCGTCGGCTAGCTCGCATTGTAACAGCGGATAGACGGGCCACAGTGCAAGAAATCTCTCGGCAATTTAACGCTGGTGCACAAAAAACGTGTAAGCAGCCACACCATCCAGAACCATCTCCTCGCTATATGGTACAGAAGCCATGGTCCCACGAGGGTACGGCTGCTGATCGCACATCATAGGGTGCAAAGATTAGCATGGGCGCGGGAACATCGCCACTAGACCCTAGACATGTGGGAAAATGTTGCCTGGACTGATGAATCGAGATTCACGTTGGTACATGCGGATGGCAGGATACGAGTAAGGCGCAAACCACATTAAGCGATGGATCCTTCTTGCCAGCAGGGTACTCTTCAAGCAGGTGGGGGTGGCATTCTCGTCTGGGACTGTTTTCGTGGACTGAAATGGGACCCCTGGTACGTGTGACATCGTCCCTCACAGGTCAACGTTACAGGGATATCCTGGACGACTGTTTGCTCCCGTTTGTGCGTCTTCAACATCCCACTGGGGACCTCCTCCTGCAACAAGACAATGCACCGTGCCATCGCTTCCGAACTGTATCCGAATGGTTGGATGAACACTCCACCGACGTGACCTTGCTTCCTTGGCCAGCTAGGTCACCTGACCTCAGTCCCATCGAGCACATCTGGGATGCCATCGAGAGAGATGTTGGAGGCTCTGACCCCTCCATCAAATCTTCGTGAACTGTGGGAGCTTGTTCATGGGTCGTGGATCCGTATGGCTTCCCAACGCTTCCGGTGTCTTGTCGAGTCCATGCCGAGACGAATCGCCTCCGTCATCAGGGCGAAAGGTGGTGCTACACGTTACTAGACAGGTATCTCTAATTCAATTGCTCTTTAGTGTATGCTAGCAGTAGAGCCTGTGTACGAGTGAATGGTGTTTTATCAAAATGTTTTTTTTTTTTTTTGGAGGTTTAACGACCGCCGTGAGCAACTCAATGGGCTATAAGCAGTCGCCCGTTCCTAATTTATTGTCACTGGTTTCAGGGAAGGGAGAGAGCCAGTGCCGTAAGACAAACACAACATCCATGCCTCACCGGGATTCGGAGCCGTTACAAACGAATGATCAGAGGCCATCGCTTAGACCACTGTGCCACCGGGCTGCCAAAATGGTTTTCGATTGGTGCTGGAGTCAGGCAAGGTTGCGTAATGTCACCATGGCTGTTTAATATATTTATGGATGCGTGCATGCGTGATGCCAAAATATATAATATTGGTTTATGTCTTGGTGATATCCGTGTGTGCAGAATGCTGTATGCTGATGACACTGTCCTGTTGGCAGAGAGCAAAAGTGAGTTGCAGAGTATGTTGTCCCGGATGTACGAAGTTTGCATGAAATTCAAACTGAGTATAAATAAGGAAAAACCAAAGTTATGGTTTTTAAAAGAGGAACAGGTAGCACTGAATGTAATATAAGTCTAAATGCCACAGTGATTTACCAGGTGAATGAGTTTGTGTATTTAGGAAGCACGTTTGACAGAGAGAACAAATTGGATGGCGAAATTAGTAAGCGAGTGAAATCTTCATTGAAAGTCATGGCTGCTCTGGGAGGTTTTCACAGGAATGATGGGTTCTCAAGGGAGTCCCGCATGACTGTGTAGGAGAGTGTAAATGTCCCTACTCTGATGTATGACAGTGAAACCTGGGTACTGCAGAAGAAACATAGGAATCGTTTGTGTGCTGGAGAAATGCGGGACTCTCTTGAGAACCCATCATGTGGCAAGACACGTTCTGGTTGTGTGAGGAATGAAGATGTGTTGCAGTTGTGTGATGTGAAGCACAATGTTGTTAGCAAGGTGGAGAGAAATATTCTTCGGTAGTTTTGCCATGTTGAAAGAATGAGTGATGAGATGCTTACTAAGAAAATCTTTTTAGCCCAAATGGCAGGAAGGAAAGGCAGAGGAAGGCCAAGGAATTCATATGAGGATCAGATTCAGGAGTGTCTGCATGAGAAAAAAATTATGAGTATGAAGTATAGAAGATCTTATGAACGGCGTGTGATGGATGTCAGTGAAGCCCGAGTTGTATGTCAAGACCGCTGTAAATGGAGAAGTTTGATACGGCAACAGTAAGTAAAAATTATCTGGTAGTTTGTATTTCTTTTTGGAGCTAACCTCTGAATCTCAGAGAACATCTTAATGATATGTATGATGCATTTCACTTCTAGTATACAGTAGGTATTCCAATGTCAAGGTGATTTGGGATTTGTGGTTTGCATGTGAACAGACTTGGGATGCAATTTTTTTTTTGTCTTTTTTATTTTATTTATTTTGTTGTTGTTGTTGTTTCGTTAAAACAGTGAATATAAATAAACAAAACTCTGAAAACCATAAAATATATGTCTAAAATTACAATATTAAAAATATCCTGAAAAATTATCGACAAAAAAAAATTTTTTTTTTTAAAAATTCTGGATTTTGGGTCCTTCTGGATTTCTGGATTCCGGAATGTCCTGTACTCTATTTGAAATTTTGAGCACAAATAAAAACGACCCATAGCTAATATATGCACCAGTTATTATTCCGAAACATTTGTTAGATTTTTTTATAATTCAATTTATCTTACTCGTAAGCATTCCAATTTGATGCTAGATGCCGCGATAAGTTAGCATAGCAGTGTTTCTGCCAGGAAGCAACGAAATGTCTAATTTCTGACTGATCTTTCTAATTATCTGAACCAAACAGAAAACATTTAATAGGGGCAAAAGAGAGATTGAAATCTTGTCTTTTATTGATTATTTTAAATGCTACTGCACGTTCATTATTGAAAAGAAAATGTATACATTAGCAGAGAACTGAATTTGAGCTATAGAAACCAGCCTGCTTACTGACTCTACCCCCAAATGACGTAATTGGTTAAAACGTAACAGCGCCTATTTTGTCTTTTCATTATGGAGCCAACGAGACACCGTTTCCTTTCTGAATATGGTAAGGTCTGCACTGATTTGCTGACGCCAACTTCTAGGACAGCCACTCAAGACGTAAAAGCCACGCCCAAAGTGTGATTTTTTGCGCCATTTATCGGAGAAGATGAATCCTGACACTCTTTCTAAGACAGCCTTAAATGAATTGCAGCACACAAAGGATACAGTTCTTCCGCTGCAGACAAAGCGTGCAAAAAATTCAGGAAACCGAAGTCTGTGTGAACTCTCACGCCAGTAGACCTCCAAGTACAGGAGAACTGGGCAGTCATCCGATTTTCCCCTTCAAATTTTCTACAAAAATTCTCAAATGATTTATTTTCAACGTTATTTTCAAACCTTAAACAAAATGTACGGATCAAATGACTATGCCGAAGACATAAATTTCTGGGGAATTTATCAGAACTTTTGTAAAAGTGAACTCTCATACAAAGAACTGTCCCGCAGGGCCTTAAGTTTCGGTGTGAAGGAGCACAATATGTAAGTACAGAACTGTGAGCTGCAGATGTCGTTTATAGCCCAATATTGTCACACAAAAAAAACCCACATAAATTTTTGTTTGAAAACGCTAAACCTTTTGATAAACCTGATTTGACTGTCAAACTTAATATTTTAGAAGCTTTCCACATACGTATGTTGCAACTCTTCACGGCTTGTCAACGACATGGCATCGACTCCATTTCTCTCAAGCTCGTGGAAACAACTCATCAAAATCCGTGAACGTCAGAACGCTGAAGATGTCACAATGATTTAAAAGTTTACTCTCCATTTGACCTGATGAAGCCGGGCCAAAATAAAGTAGATTTTAAAATAAAATATTAATCGTGAATAAACGCATTGCTGATTTAATCTTTCCGAACTTCACAAGTATTGTCGCCATAAAATATTTAGGGCAACAATAAAATATTAGGACTACAATCTAAGGCAACAATACTTTTGTAGAGCATTGTACAAGTCATACAATGTTACTTTGCAAACAATGGAAGTAGAGCATTACAGTGTAAACAATATGAGTAGAATGTACATGAACAATGCAGAGATAAATCTATAAAAGAAGAAAATTCAATTGCAGGGAAACATTTTTGAGATGAATTCAGGGAACTTGGTATTTCTGGGATTCCACAAGTTTTTCGTACAGTTCCCTTTACACACTGAGGTTTTCAGTGTTTTACCATTGATCAGAAATCATTAACCCAGAATGTTGTCAAGTGCTTCAAATGTGCAAGATTTTGCCTTGAAGCTCAACGGTTTCTCGTCCATTTCCCTTGTTGTTTTTAAAACATTATAGGCAAAGATATTTTTAATGTTCGCTCGCAGAATCTGAGAAGGAAGAGTGTTTTTAAAGCAAAATTGACAGTGAAACATTACCAAATATTATTTAAAAGATCTCACAAAGATTAAAAGTGAATTTTCCAAAGTAAAGGTCAAACATTTTAATTTCTGGAACATAATTTATTAGTGTGTCATAGTACGATATTTGAAAATCTAAAACCACTGAAAAGGACAACGGTTTAAATGATTAACATACGTTTGGAAATTGCTTCTCTCGATCCTTGAACCAGTGGTTCGAAATTAAGGATGTGTTATTTCTTCCCTTGGATGCTTCTGTCGAAATAGCAAAGTTCGCAATAATAAGTAAGATAAATTAAATAAACTCGAACAAATAAGCTTGGTATAAATTAAATAAACTCGAACAAATAAGCTTGGTATAAATTAAATAAACTCGAACAAATAAGCTGTGTGTTGCAGAACACTGTGCAACTAAAGAAATATTGTACTGTGACTATATCGCAGAAAGAAAACCCTCTTATTTGGTTTACAGGTAGGCAAACTCCCAACTCTGAAATGAGAACGAAAGGCCTTTTTAACGGAACCGGTGTAATTAGTAAAGAGTCGAAATCGGTTGGGAAGTTAAATATCAATCTGAAGAAAAATCCCTATGTTAACGAGATGTTCTATACAACATGCCAAATATGTCTTGCTTTTTTCAGTAATTTTCCTCAAGATTGACAGGAAGTGCAGCCCTTTTCCTTTATTCACTAATTCAGGTTTTGAAGAAAACAGTACATTATGAATAAAGCTATATACATGTATACATTAATATAGGAATGTTCCGCTATCGAGGAGACTTCCGGGGACCTGCGCCAATGCTAAAACTGCCGTAGACCAATGTGCCGATGCCAAATCTCGCATGTTGGAAGAAATCTACCCCGTTGACAACGCCAATTCTCAACGTTTGATATCTTGAATAAACTTACTCAAAATAACGGGAACTTTGGCACATTTCATAAACCAGCAAAATGTACTTTCAGTGACGTACCAGAAAATCTTTGAACCTCCCCCCCCACACACACACACACTGTAAAAAATATCTTCAAGGCCCTTTTGTAAAAATCTGTCGGCACTCAATTACTTAAATATTTTATTCCATATTATTAACGAGGTTTTATAGGCGTTTTAATAATTAAAATTCTTTGGAACCTATAAGTATATTTCGCAAAACCAAAATGATTGCGTTTTACTGCGTGTAACACATGTGTGCACGTTGTAATTCAAATAGTTGCCCTAATTTTATACCAATAGAAAGTACTATAAAACAGTTACGCCGAAACTGAATATATCATGCAAATTTTATTCTTTTAGAGAACTAAGGCCAGCTTTTGTGAAATGCCTCACGATCACACACACAAAACACTTAACTCCAGCCTGACGGTGACGAAAGACCTTTTCCGATTTGTACGAAAATTCAGAACATAAGTAAGCAAATCAATGAGTAATAATTAAGAATTGCGGCACAAAACAGTTAAAGCTACTTAAATTACTTACCCTTGAATATAAAAAAAACACACTCAATATAGTGTTACAAGAATTAACAGATAATAGAAATTTTTTCTTTTGACTGTGATAAAGAAAAAGACACAAGCCTCTGTGTTTTCGTCCCTGCGAATAACACACCTCAATTCACTTTTTATTAAGCACGCGTAGTCAGTGCGAATAACACACCTCAATTCACTTTTTATTAAGCACGCGTAGTCAGTGCGAACAACTGTAACATAACTCCTTATCCTCATTGGTAAAGCTTTTCATTCATTGTAATGATACTTCTTTCACATTCTCTTTTTAATAAACATATAAAGGAACTACTGCTATGACTGTGAAAAGCAGCCGCAGGTTCTCTGAAATAATGGCTTTCCAGTCATCCAGTTTTTATAAGTTTTAGCTGCGAAAAAAATTATTTTCGTTTTAATTCTTGTTTTAAAACTGTAGTAACAAAATTGCTGGTTATTTCTTTATTCATATGAAGTTTCCGCAAAGAATTCTGTATGTGCCTGTATACTTTAACAATATTTCGGACATTTATTCACAATCAACACATAAAATAATCAATGCAAAGTTTCTTTTTATGACTCGCTGTCTGATATAACAATTGATATGAAGGCCAGAAGTTATTGTTCAGACTGATTAGAAAAAAACTTGTTATCTTCGGAACAATGTAGATAATTTAGGAATGCTTCTACTTATTGATTTAACCGTTGATAACCTTTTTTTTACTGATGATTTCATGATAGCTGATATAACTTTGATATTCCATTGACGAAGCTAACTTCTCGGTGGGGGTTCTTGATCTTAGGAAAGCGTTTGATGATATTTATCCCTATATTCTGGAAAACATACCTTACACCTATGGTACCCAACGTGAGTCTCTCCTCTCCAACTTTTTTTTTCCATTTATCGTAGTTGCAGATCTCAGTTAGTTAAATTAGGACATGCAGTTTCTGAAAGCAATATAAAATATCGGTTTCTTAAAGGGTCTAGTTTAGGTCCGCTTTTATTTGTAGTACATATCAATGTGACCTTCCTTATACACTGAAGTGCCAGAAAAACTGGTACAGACGAGCTTATGCAAAATACATAGCAACGCCACCTATGCGCGTACTCGGTTGCGTACGCTAATTCGTATATAAAGCGAAAGACATCCTTGTCAGCTGTCAGGGCTGTTTTCGGCATGAGAATAACAAGTAATAACGATTTAAGCGATTTTCAACGCGGTGTCATAGTTGGCGCTCGTGAGATTGGCCATAGTATTTCGGAGGTAGAAACGAAGTTTGGATTTTCACGGACGACCAAGGGTGTACCGTGACAGCAAGATATCCGGCAAAACCTCCAACCTACGATGCAAGTGTGGCCGTAAAAAGACACTGGGTGAACGTGACCATCGTCGGCCGTCAAGAATCGTTTCACGCGATAGGAGTGCAACACTCTCGCAGGTATCATCGGAATTTAACGCTGGAGCCTCAACAAGCATCAGCGTCCGGACTTTGCAACGTACCCTGCACGATATGGGCTTTGGGAGCCGACGCCCAACTCGAGTCCCCTTGATGGGTGCACGATACAGAGCTATGCGCCTCGTTTGGGCACGGCAATACCGCCACTGGACACTTGATGACTGGAAACAAGTAGCCTGGTCTGACGAGTCACGTTTCCAACTATATTGGGCAGATGGAAGGATTCGTGTGTGGCGCAAACCCCATGAAGCCGTGGATCCCGCCTGTCAACAGGGAACTGTACCGTTTGGTGGGGGTCTGTAATGGTATGGGGTGTGTTTAGCTGGACTTCCCTGGGACCCCTGGTACCTCAACAAACGTCCGAGAGCGGGCAACGCTATGTGCGCATCCTTTCTGACGAGGTACACCCGTTCATGATCTGCATTCATCCTGATGGGTTGGGCCTGTTCCAACAGGACAACACAAGTGTAGGGACGCCGCAATATGGTTTGAGGAGCATTCATCTGAGTTTGGGGTGTTGCCATTTCCACCTAAGTCCCCAGATCTGAACGTGATAGAACACATTTGGGATTCCATGCAACGCGCTATGGAGCACAGGAATCTGAGACCTCGGAATACACCTGAATTGTGGAACGTTCTGCAGGAAGTACGGCGTGCATTGTCTATAGCATATTTTCAGAAGCTAGTGGAGTCCATGCCCCGTCGTATTTCTGCAGTCCTGCGCTCCCGTAGGGGACCTACCAAGGATTAGACTGGTGTACCAGTTTTCCTGGCACTTCAGTATATATATATATATATATATATATACTAAAGAGCAAAACTGAAGACTAAGGAAAAAATTTTAGAATTTAAAACGAAGGGTGCAAAATAACCTGAAAATCAAAACGCGCAACGCAGCAGTTTTGAAAATTCAGAATTCACATTCTATAAAGAAGATACCTAAGCAAAAAAATACATATATAATTTTGACTCACACCTAGTACAACATAGAAAAGGTTATGTATCTACCTGTGTGAGTAAAAGGAGAAAAGATAAAAAAATAAAATAAAAGAAAACAACTGAATGTAGAAGGTGTCGAGAATACTGAGCCTTGGCTTTATCAAGGACCAGCAAAAACTCTGCATTTTCTCACTTCCACAAAGACCTAGTTGGAAATGGGTTTCTGCAAGGCCATAGATGCAAGTAACATTCCCACCTAAAATAGTTTAAAAAATATATATATAAGTCATGTCCTCCGTAGAGTAGCATGACCTAGCACTAGTTAACAATTTCGCTTGCATCCATTAACCTTCATGGCCCGACCCATGCTCTTCATCTGTTACTATTAAACAGAGAGAAGAAGATTAAAGAGAACTCAAGCTGTGAGAGTGACATAATAATTAGAAATGATTTTCAGCTATAACGAAATTCCAAGTTCGTTTGAGAGAGAATTTAAACCTGAAAAACAATGCAAAAGAAATCCAAATTATACATTGCAATTAAAAAAGGAAATGTTAATTTATAACGAACAGATTTTTGAAAGAAAACTTGAGTCTAAAACCCCCTACTCTACAACTTATGACAGCACGAAAACGAGAATAAGTTAAAGATAATAATTAACTAAAGAAAACTTTGTGAAAGTTATATACCAAAAAAGTTTTCTTTAGTTAATTATTATCTTTAACTTATTCTCGTTTTCGTGCTGTCATAAGTTGTAGAGTAGGGGGTTTTAGACTCAAGTTTTCTTTCAAAAATCTGTTCGTTATAAATTAACATTTCCTTTTTTAATTGCAATGTATAATTTGGATTTCTTTTGCATTGTTTTTCAGGTTTAAATTCTCTCTCAAACGAACTTGGAATTTCGTTATAGCTGAAAATCATTTCTAATTATTATGTCACTCTCACAGCTTGAGTTCTCTTTAATCTTCTTCTCTCTGTTTAATAGTAACAGATGAAGAGCATGGGTCGGGCCATGAAGGTTAATGGATGCAAGCGAAATTGTTAACTAGTGCTAGGTCATGCTACTCTACGGAGGACATGACTTATATATATATTTTTTAAACTATTTTAGGTGGGAATGTTACTTGCATCTATGGCCTTGCAGAAACCCATTTCCAACTAGGTCTTTGTGGAAGTGAGAAAATGCAGAGTTTTTGCTGGTCCTTGATAAAGCCAAGGCTCAGTATTCTCGACACCTTCTACATTCAGTTGTTTTCTTTTATTTTATTTTTTTATCTTTTCTCCTTTTACTCACACAGGTAGATACATAACCTTTTCTATGTTGTACTAGGTGTGAGTCAAAATTATATATGTATTTTTTGCTTAGGTATCTTCTTTATAGAATATATATATATATATATATATATATATATATATATATATATATATATATATATATATATGTAGCCCACTCCAGCAGGAATTCCTGGGTGCGCCGCTGCCAGCCACTAACTTGTTTTGGTATTTCTGGTGATTGTTCATGTCTCCACATCATAAAGCGGCGACGACGTCGAAGTGATCGGGTGTGATGCCACCTCGTGGTTAAAAAATACGGACAAAAGAGAAATCCCGGCAGTCCCGTCTTCTTTCTTGCCCAGGAAATAAAATAAAAACAAAATGGAGGATTATGAAATGCCGTTTATGTGAGTTTTTTCTTTTAATTCTAAAACGGGTTATTATAAGAAATACTACAACAAGATTTGAAAAAAAAGGAAACAAAAAATATCAAATTTCTAGTATTAGAATTTTAGTCTAATATATCTTCATTGATATGTTAGACTAAAATTCAAGATTCCTGGTGCATCACGTAGACGGTCGAGCGCGAATACGCCGATTATTTATCAATGGAGGCTATTGCACCTGGATGCACTGTGGACGGAAACTGGCCGTCCACGGCGACGACGTCGAAGTGATCCAAAGCGGCGACGACGTCGAAGTGATCGGGTGTGATGCCACCTCGTGGTTAAAAAATACGGACAAAAGAGAAATCCCGGCAGTCCCGTCTTCTTTCTTGCCCAGGAAATAAAATAAAAACAAAATGGAGGATTATGAAATGCCGTTTATGTGAGTTTTTTCTTTTAATTCTAAAACGGGTTATTATAAGAAATACTACAACAAGATTTGAAAAAAAGGAAACAAAAAATATCAAATTTCTAGTATTAGAATTTTAGTCTAATATATCTTCATTGATATGTTAGACTAAAATTCAAGATTCCTGGTGCATCACGTAGACGGTCGAGCGCAAATACGCCGATTATTTATCAATGGAGGCTATTGCACCTGGATGCACTGTGGACGGAAACTGGCCGACGGTGGTGGTGTTATGCTGTGGGCGATCTTTTCTCAAGACACTTTAGGTTCCATGATCCCAAAAGCACAATCCCTAATGGCTCTCAGGTATATGAACATCGTTGCGAACCAAGTTTACCCATTTATAGCAACTGTGATCCCTGCTGGTGATGGCCATTACCAACATTATAATGCGCCATGCCACACTTCCAGAATCGTCAAGGAGTGGTTCGAGGAATATGCTGGTGACTTTCTGTTAATGCTCTGGCCTCCAAATTCACCTGACATGAGCCCAATCGAATATTTGTGGTTCGACTTGGAAAAGCGGGTTCGCTCAAAATCACCACCACCTCAAAATTTACGGGAACTGGAGAACCTGCTGTTGATATTATGGTACCAGATATGGCAGCTTAGCTATGGCCACCGCATTGAATCGATGCCTCGCCGAGTGGCCGCTGTCTTGCGGGCTGGAGGGAGTCCTACAGCTTATTAGGTAGATGGTTATAATGCAATGGATCATCAGTGTACACCAGATTAACTTAAGACAAACGAGCATCTGTGTCTCTCTTCATATTTTGGGAATATTTTCTCTTGGGGATTTTTATTCTGCCACCCATAGTGATATCCTAGATGTGCCACTAATACAGTAGTATGGCTCCAAAATACTGCCCAGACTCCGGGACCCCTGTATCCTTAAATTGGCTCTGCCTAGCAAACGCAATTAGTACCTAGGACAAGAAGTAGTCTCTTCGTGAGTCTGTATAGAAGGTAACTGTTAGAGTCAACAAAAAAAATCAACAAATATTGAACACTTGGATACCATTCACAAAAATTAAAGGGCTCAAAATAAGTGGAAGTCCCTATCAAATTAGCAAATGCATAGATAGATAAAAAAAATAAACCTTTACTTTATGAGAAAGCTTACTAAGTGAGAAGGCATGATAACACATTGCATATGAGGTTAATACACAATTTGCTATCATGAGGGTAATAAAAACGCGTATTCAGCGACACAAATATCATGACACAGCAAAAATGTTAACTCAAGTGATCATTAAATCGAAAACAAATGCCGTCTCCTGCACGATACACTTTAATGAAAAATAACTATGTACAATTAAAATTAAATATAGAGTTAACTAGGATTAAACAGTTTGCCTTGAGTTTCGGTTACCCTCGTCACATGATTGATCGCTTGGTTGTTAAGAAATCAATTTGTCGACCGCAGACATCTTTGTTTGCAGATAAATTTAACTACCAATTTGTGGGATCCATTCCATATATACTACCTGTATGTAACATCTTAAAGAACATATGTCATAAGTACAAACTCAAGTTTGGTGCGAGGTCTCGTACTTTATTTAACACTGTTAAGAAGGACAGAGACTATGTTGAATGTGTGAACCGTCACGGTGTATATTTGGTTCCACTTAAATCTGCTAACCCTGCAAAGCTCGATTTATGTTATGTGCGGCTCCGCATTTACAAACATCAGTATAATCTCAGGACGATTTCTAGTGCTACATCTTTGTCGAGACTCCGTTTAAACGGTTCATACCAACCATGTTGGAATGACACCATTATTCTAGATTCTCCCAGGAACCGTCGATCAACACTTTTTTTTAAAGTATTCACATATTCGTCAATGGCGAAAGCTGATGTAACGATGACCCCCCCCCCCCGTGTTTAACTGCTATGTGTCTTGTGAAGTATATAGGCTTCTCACTTCTATGCTCACTGCAGCACTGTTTCTCAGGATGACGCCGTTGGGGCATTAAAAGTTCTTAAACATGTTTATTTTAATTGTACATAGTTTTTTATCATTAAAGTGTATCGTGCAGGAGACGGCATTTGTTTTCGATTTAATAGGTTTTGGTGCACGAGTTAATTTCTTCATATCAAGTGATCATGTTTCAATGAAAATTTTAGTGCTGAAGTAGAAATTTATTGTAAAGATTGTAATAGTAGTTTAATTGTGATATTATGAACGTTTGTAGCAGCAACCATTATCCCAGCGTTAATTTTGTTTTCGTGTGACACTAAACTTTTGATCTTCTTTCGTTTACACAGCTATTAGGCTTCTCTGCAGTACTCTTACGGCTAAAAGTCTTACCTTTATGACTCGGTATTCTTTTTTTTTTTTTTTACCTGGATAAGTTCGTTCTTCGTTCAGCTGAGATTTTACATCACGCACATATCGAAACTCTTCCTAATAAACTACCGGCTCTTAAAAGAGTCAAGGTAACTTACAGTTCACTTGTTTATACCACAGCACGTAGTCAATCAAACATCCGAATATAAATATCCTCTCAGCTCGTTACAAACCTGAGCATATAACTCTCGCTTAAGCATACAGCATTAATTTGCTCTAAACAGTGCTCAAAGATATAGGGTACTCGAGAGCATATTACTTGCAAGACACACTGCTCAAACCCACCGTCAGTGTAAAACAAGCGTCATCAGAGAACATAGTGAGAGTCATACGCCCCGACTTAAAAAATATTGTGAGTTCCGGAAATTTTAAATCGAATTACCCATGCATTCTTCATTTATATTTAAATCTAATTTAAATTTCATTCAGTCAGATTATCTGGCACAACAAGACGCTTGAAGTGCTAAAATGAAGTAAATTATAGTTAATTTTTTTCTAGATAATTATTTATTTAATTTATTTTTCTTTTGTAGGCGCGACATTATTATATACAATACACAGACTTTAATGAGGATTCTTCGTGCGCTAAACATTATTTTAATTAAAAAAGCCTTTTCAGCACGATAAGATATTTATTAATACTGTCTGTACTTAAAATAGACATTTTTAAGGCACAGCAACTTACAAGATCTTTCAAAGCACCAAGTGCTCCATCGTCAGGTATTTGCTTCGTTTTAGTACTTCAATATACATAAACAAAACAACGGATAAAAGCAAGAAGCATTTTCAAATTACGCGAGCACCTGATAACAATAACGACAAGGTTGAATCTCAACGAGAACCGTCGAATATGAGCAAAAATACAGATGGACTATATCAGACACAATTCTTAAACCTGAGTAACCTAGTATAATGAATAAAACTTCTACTACTGAACTAATTATCGTGAATATAGCTTTCACTAATATTATAATGAATTCAATGCTTGTACTAAGCTTCTAATAGTGAATTCAAATGGTTGTTGTTACTAGTTAATTAAGATCATGAATAAAGTCTCCTGCTAGTAGTGTAGTAATAGTAATGAACAAACTTATAACTGGTAGTAATGTTGTAGTAGTAATTAAGATGAATAAAGTCTTAATGCTGGTTGTTACTAATAACACTAAATGAAATAAACCTAACAGCCAGACAGAGGTCTGACAGTACTATGAACTGAGAAAGACGCACTTACTTAAAACCTTTTATTATGAACTTCTACTGGTATCATCACACACGCTTCACACACAGCTACTAAAATAACACGTAGCTCCTTGCACATGAACGACAGCTCTCTGACATAAACAACAGCTCTCTCTATACAACAACAAACGCTCTCCTTTTGCATCGTTGCACGCTCCTATTTATACTGGCTACCACCACGTCATGACTTACACTCATTGCCAGATCTCATTCAGCGGGTGAAATAACATCTCGTTCAGTAAGAAGATAATTTACATAGGAAAATAAAATAACCAGAGATAGTAAAAATCAAAAGGAAAGTGAATCGAGAGTATACGTAACACTAGTCCTTAACCCCACACAGTTCCAGGCTCTAAACCGAGGACTAAAGTTTGCTTATCCAACAAACAAAGTTAATAAATGCCACCTTATTATGCAGATGGAAAATATCGTTGAAACTATTCCTCAAACTGAAAGAGAACATGTACGATATAAACTGGCAAAGTCCGTACAAAAGTTAGCCAATAAGACTAGAACAGCGGATGACCGTAAATTCTGTGATGAGGTTAAACAGTTAAAGTTATTGAAGTCAGATAAAAATATCTCCATTTTAAAAGCTGACAAAACGCAACAAATTGTCATCTTAAATAAGTAGACTATGTTAATAAGATGAGTGATGCTAGTATACCGCACAAGTTCCTGTCTTCGGATCCAACCTCATCTACAGTAGCAGCAGTGGCAAAACTCGGAAAACATGGAGGCTTACCTGCTAATGTTGCTATGGATATATACCCTCCTATAGGCCCTTGAATACATGAATTATTTGGCCAAGTAAAGACTCATAAGGAGGGTTTTCCTGTACTCCCGCTTCTATCAGGATATGCAAGCCCAACCGCCAGCTCGAAAGTGCTCTAGCAAAATTCCTCAAACCATTAACTACAGGTTCCGCTTACTTAGTTAATAGCTCTGATAAGGCTATTGACAACATTAAACCATTCTTACGAAAGGGAAAGCCGTTTGTTATGGCATCGCTCGATGTTGTCTCTTTATACTCCAATGTGCCGATTGGAAATGCTCACTCCATTATTGAAAACCGCCTATTGGCTTTGAATTCTTATACTATTAATGAAATCCAAGAAATTATCAATGCTCTACGTTCCGTACAGAAGCACACATTCTTCCGGTATGAAGGAACCGTTTTCCGCCAGACTGGAGGTGCGCCGATGTGTTCCCCACTTTCAGGGGTACTCGCTGAATTGTTAATACAAGACCTAGAATACAAGGTTTTACAATGTTTCCAACTCAAGCCTGATCTCTACATTAGATATGTAGACGACATACTTGTTTTCTGGCCGCATCATAAAGACAAATTTGAAGAGTTTGCTAAAGAGCTCTCAAAACATTACAGTTCCATAAATTTTACCATTGAGCATGAAAATGATAATACGCTTTCATTATGAACTTGGACATCTTACTAAAAAGGCACCCCGGTACCAATTGTTTATCCTATACAGTGTACAGAAAGCCCACAACACAATCTGCAATTATTCCGCATAATTCATCGCACCCAAGAAAACAAAAACTAGCAGCTATAGAGTACATGGTCCGAAGAGCCTTCACCCAATCCTCCAATATTCAGGCTAGAAGAAATGAGTTAAATCACATCCAGATGATTACGATGGCGCATGGCTACCATAAATTGATCGTTGAAAAAATTGCTCGATCAGTGAAACGTTTAGTTAAAAGTACCTTACAAAGGAAAACCAGAATTACAAAATATGTTGGCACTGTGGACTATATACCTGAATACTAAAGAACATATGCAAAAAAACACCACATTGCGTTTGGAGAAAGAACGAAAACTATTCGAGCCATCGTGCAAAACGACCGTGACCAAGTTTACACACTCAACAGACATGGGGTTTACAAAATACCCTTAATTCCTGTTGACCCAGAAGATCCAGCAATAGCATATATAGGATACACTGCACGCCCATTGAGCACACGACTGTATGAGCACAAGTACTCAATTACTAATAACTCTGATGCTACCTCTCTTGCACGATTAGTTAATAGAGGTACCTATACTGACCATACTGGACCAATGCCAGTGTGCTGAGCTCAAATCGTACAAAGCGGTCCCTCCGATTCGCTGAAAGTTTATGTATTTTAGCGCACAACTCTGACTGCTGTAAGGAAGAAACCACGTCTTGTTCTAGTGCCTTGGGCCATGTTAATGCAGCCAGAAAAGCATGCTCCTCTCTAGCAACACTTAACTCCTAACAATTCACTTACAGTTTGACGATTAATGTCAACTTATTAATTATCCTCTGTGTATATATTTCTTCGCATATGTAATAGCAATTCATAGTATTATTTGTTGAATCCTTTTAGCGCATGACCAAACTTCCACTATATTTATTGTAAACATCGTTATTGTTATAACGTGTTCGCGTAATTTGAAAATGCTTCTTGCTTTTATCCGTTGTTTTGTTTATGTATATTGAAATACCTGACGATGGAGCACTTGGTGCTTTGAAAGATCTTGTAAGTTGCTGTGCCTTAAAAATGTCTATTTTAAGTACAAACAGTATTAATAAATACCTGATCGTGCTGAAAAGGCTTTTCTAATTAAAATAACAATACACAGATACTGTGAATTTCCAACTGAATTGTCTTTATAAAAGTAACAAACACATGTAAAATTTATTTTAAAGTTTTTTAACAATTTTAAAAATGCCAAATTTATTTTTCAAGGGATTTCTGAGTTAAAATAGGAGGTTAGAACGGAGAGGACATGACATCAGCCACACACCTTTCGTTTTTCGTGGGCTTCACTTCGTATCAGCTGTGAATACCCAATATGCCTAACTTGGGCTGTTTCTGTACTTTCTATGGAGAAATCGTCGACTTTGAAGAGGTTTTAGAGGCACTTGTGCAGCATGTAAAGTCAGGAAAAAATGAGACTAATTAGACATGCACATAACTAAAAATTTGCAAAAAATTACAGGATATGCTGTTTAGTATTTTCTAAAAAAATTAAACAAAGTTATGCTTCGTAGAGCGGAAGTGCATATTGCGCATTAGCCAATCACGGCCTCGTTAAAGCTGTGGGAGCCTTGACCTTCAGGGACTGCTGCAGAGAGTAAGAGACAGCCGCTATCAACCTGTGCTGCGGCACAGGTCTTCAGGAAGTAACGTCACGTTACTGAACCCTCCCCACCCAGAGGGCGCAAGAAACCAGATGATCAGATTTGGCTCCACCAGCGGTGGCTGATGCCATCTCCTCTGTATTCTAACCTCCTTGGTCCCCGACTGTCCAAAGATAGAGTGGGTCAACTGACTGTACAACATATTTCCGCCTTTATCACTATGACCTCGAATCAGGGGTTTATCTAGGAATTTCAAATTGGGAGGGTGCTGAAAATGTTTGGGGGAGTGTTGCATGAAAGCAAATTCTTCCGAGTCTGAACATTTTTGTAGTGAAATACGTATTTGTTTTTTGACTTAAGATAAAAACTGGGGAACACTTCAAAAGTGACTACTGTTGATATTTTATAGTTAAGAATGCTTGCAAATGAAAACCCTTTTGCAAAGCTTCACATGGTTATTTTTTTATTAACATAGGTTGCTGAAACAGTAGACACTGTTATTTTTGCAAATCTTGTGCATGCTGATATGATTCAAAAGTATAATTGCAAAATCTGTAGCAGGCTAAAATGAAGAAATACCTACACATGTTTTATGGTTGCAATGACTGACTTAAACAATCCAACTAAAAAAGAAACATTTGATTGATGTATACATATATATTTTTTTAATTGCCCGCTAATAAGGGTTATCACATTCCATAGTGGGAGGAATTATATCCCCTGTCTGGAAACAGAAGCGAGGAGTGCGAGAGCCAAAACATCTCCCAAGATCGATCAGAAGGAGAAGCGAAATTTATAAAATAGGTAATAGTCAAGCATTGGTTAACCCTCACTGTGTTTAACCGCCCTGGTTGTTCCTCGCTCTCGCGGTTTTTCTGAAGGGAGCTGCTGGTATACATAGACTTCGAATTAAAAAAATAAAAAGTAAAATTATTGCATTATGGTAGAAAATACTGAAGTGAAGCGGATGATTCATGTAACTGCTACTGACCACTGTGCTTTATAATAACAAAAAGGCGCTAATACCTAAATATTAAAAAGGAAACTTTCGTATTTATACACTGAGTGGCCACTTTATCATGATCACCCCTCAGTACTTCGTTGGGCCACCTTTTGCTTTTAATACTGCGCCGATTCTTCGTGGCATGGACTCCACGAGATGTTGATAGGTGGTTTGTGGAATCTGATATCATGCTTGATGAATATCACTTTCCAGGAGTGTGAGATTGCAGGGTTGTGGATCCAGCTGTCTGGTCGCTAGTTCAATTTCACCCCACAAATTCTCAATGGGGTTGAGATCTGGAGATTGCGGGGGCCACCTAAGCAAAGTAAACTCACCGACATGTCCCTGAAACCAATCCTGTACAATACGAGCACTATGGCAGGACGCACTATCTTGTTGAAAGTAGCCATCGCCATTGAGATAAACCATCCACATGACAGGATGCACTTGGTCCGCAACGATGTTTAGATATAATGTACCAGTCAGACGTTGATCAACACGAGTTAAAGGGCCCAAAGCATGCCAGGAAAACATTCCCCAAACCATAACGTTACCTCCACCAGCTTGAAGGGTTGTAGCAATGCATTTGGGGTCCATGCTTTCGTGCTGTTTCCGCGAAATTCTCACTCGGACATCGGCATGGTGCAACTGAAAACGTGATTCATCGTACCACATAATTTGTTTCCAATTATCGACTGTCCAATCCTTGTGATCTTGTGTGAACTGGAGACGTCAACTGCAGACAGCAAACGTGTTCGAATAGGCCTTCGGCTGCCATATCCCATCCGATGCAGTGTACGGCGAACAGTGCCTGCAGAGATCATTTGAGGGGGTCCTTGATTAAGATGGTCTGTAATTTGCTGCATTGTTGCCCTTCTGTTGTCTGTTACCAGTCTGGTCACTCTCCGTTCCGCCCGAGCAGTCACTAGTCGATGACGAACACACGTTGCACGTAGAGACCCAGTTTTTTGGCTGACAGTCCAGTCTTTAAACACTTTAACAACAGCTGCTCTGTAACATTTCACGAATGCGGCGGCTTCGGTGATACTCTCTCCATGGCTCTGGGCTCGTACAATCATCCCACGGTGAACGTCCGTCAAATCGCATTTTTTACCCATATCGTCACCCCAAAATCACTTCTACTACTGTCGCAAGCACTAAGCTTTCCATTTTTATACTGGCCTCGCCCTCTGGCGGCAACAGCGTGAAGCCATTGCTTAAAACTGTCAGGTGGTCATAATAAAGTGGCCACTCAGTGTACAAAGTAATAAAAACACTTACCCTTTAGTACCTTGTCAGTTTTTATAAGTAATACACTGCCTGACAGAGAAACTGCCACACCATGAAGGGATGCGCGAAAACAGACCAAACTGCACACACAGATAGCCAAGTAGGTCCAGAACAAATGATATAATTGTCAGTGGCCGAATATACAGGATGATCAATAAGGAGTGTAGTCCCCATTTTAGGCAATACAGAGTTCAATCCGACTCGGCATCGACGCAATGAGAGCCCGAATAGAGTCATGGGACCGTATCAGGGCCGATTCTGGAGTCTTAGCCGCCTGCATGCCACAGACATTTGACCGCCCATGCCAATGCGGATCGAGTACAATTAAATATGCTATTGGATTCCCAACCAAACCCACGGCACTAGGGGAAGTTTTTTTCTTTCACTGTTCTATATAGTTGACAGGTGTACAAGCGTACAACGTACAAATATTCTATAATAATAACACAACGCAGTATGAAATTATTTTTCTTTTATCTGTATTCAAAACAAAACTGTTCAAAAATATCACAATCACACAGACACTGACACAGTGACACGTTACACATAAGTACCATAACTTAATAAAATGTATGTATGTATGCATCCGCGGAATTAAAAGTGCACTGACCTTGTTTTCTTTCTTGCCAATTCGTCAATTACATCTGATAATTCCAAACTTTCACACAATTCCTTCTCGATAGCTAACAGTCCTAGATCGCTAAACCTCTCATGAATCATTGACGTTTTTAAATGTCTTTAAAAGTTTGAGTTTCGAAAAACTCCTTTCACCTGATACTACACTAACTGGTAATGTCAGAAGAATTCTCAAAGCTATAAACAGATTAGGAAATGATGACTTTATGTTATTTTTTGTTGTATATGTTAGGTTTTTTTGATGGTCTGCCCCATTTGCAATTCCACTGCTCAAAACTCTATACGTTATCAGCTCGCTGAAGAGCTCAAGACCATCAGTATCCTTAAATCTTTTGCCTCCTTTGTTAACTAGAAGGGAAACATCTAAATCAAGGCAAGATTTTTTAATTTCTTCTTCAGTCATTTCTCGAAATTCAGAAAGAAATGTAAGTACATTAGATTTTCAAACTTTTCCTGAATGGAATTTAAGGCTGTATTAACAATCGTTAGATAAAATTTTATTCTGAACAATTCTTGTGTATTTGTGATAGATTCATCAGGACTTTCATAATCAGATAGGCGAACTTTATACCTACTCCTTACAACTGGAAATTATGCCTCCACATTTGCTTCTGTAGCTAAAGCTTCTGCATCCCTAATATATTTACTAAGTGCCTCATCAGATCTGGCTGCACTTGTAAATTTAACAAGCTCACTCAAAACATTAAGAGATGCATTTATGTTGGATTGAGGGCACTGAAACATTTTACTTACAGCATTAATTTTTCACAGAAAATCGTTCAATATAATAATTGAGGAGATGAACTTAAACGACGCAATCCTATTTAACAAACATGGAGCTGTATGTTTTGTTTTCATGTCTGGAATCGTCGTCTATTAGATCATTTAAACTTTTCATGACTTCACCTAATTGCATTCTCAGAGGTTGCACTGCTTTTATTCTACTCTCCCACCTTGTATAACTTACAGATTTCAGTGTTAATCTATTAATATTACACTTTAGTATATCCCACCTGTAAGGGGATGCAGAAAACAATGTGTACAATTCTTCGATAATGTTAAAAAAATTAACTGTTTCCAATTTTACTTTGGTTTCAATATCCTCAATGTGTTTTTGCACAGAATTTATCAGTACCATTGCCTCCATAAAGTTTCCTTGGGAAGACTGCAAGTATTTACTGAGACAAGTCAGTGGTGCTAAAAGAGTAGAAAGTAACACAAAGATGAAAATCGTGGATTTCTTTCGAAACAGAAGTCCCCCTGCATCAGACAAATAGTCCCTACCCTAAATGTAGACATTTTCTAAGGCACATTAGATTTTCAAACTTTTAGAAGCATAATGCTGTACGACTACTTTAACACTGCCTTCACATGACAACCATCTCGTTTCCCCTGGTTGAACAAGTTTATGAGACATGTTATTGACCACCATTTCTGCCATGTGCAAAACTGACAACCTTTTGTGTCTTACTCTGAATGTGCTGTACAGCTTATTGAGCGCGCTTAGTACTCTCTTGATATGAGGACTTTGTCTGCAGCTGTGAGCGAGAGCAAGTTGCAAAAGATGATTTCTGCAGTGTACAAATAATAAATTTGGTGCATGCTCTTTCAGCCTCGCCTAAAATGAGACATATTATTGACCACCATTTCTGTCATGTGCAAAACTGACAAAAATCAGTACTCTCTTGATATGAGGATTTTGTCTGCAGCTGTGAGTGAGAGCGAGTTGCGAAAGATGGCTTCGGCAGTGTACAAATAATAAATTTGGGGCATGCTCTTTCAGCCTCGCCTAGACGCCACTCACATTTCCGCTAAAATTGGCACCGTCATCAAATGATACTACAGAGATGTTCGCTGGATTCAAACCTTATTTTCTTAACTCAGTAATCAACACATCTGTAATATGCTCTGCTTTTGTTGACAGTAGGTTAACTGTAGATGAAAAAGTTTCTTCAAACTTGAATTTTTTGTCTTCACCCTTAGCAACGATATGACGAACCTAAATACTAAGCACTTCACGACCAATGATGTTTGTGCATTCATCATCCATGAATGAATATGAGGGAATACCTTTCAGCCGTTGAACAATTGCTCCTGTAACAGCTTCACCAAATGCTTCTAAGAAATCTGTTATGGCAGTGGATGATAAGTGTGAGTGTTCTGTGGATCATTTTTAATTCAATTAGCCAGATTATGTAATCCATCCCCAAAAGCAGCCATTGCAACTAGATTAGGCCAGTTCGATATCTTGTGCTGAATTTCCGATCAAAATAAGCAGTACGCAAGTTTTAGCAAATCCTTAGTTGAGTTACTTTCTTCTTCCATCTGTTTATTGGACTGCATAGATACCATTGTTTTAACATCCACACCCTCCCGTTTTGTGTTAGATGCAGCCAAGGCCATTATATGTGAACGGCTTTGCTCACGTTTTAAAGCATTTCCCTCTAATTTCTTTGAAGCAGATAGTTGAACTAACTCGGTCAGCCATGGGTCAGTTTTCATTTTACCAAATCTGCAACAAATGCTGCATTTGTATCCTTCAGATTTACGTTCAACCCAAGGATATTTCAAGTACTAAGATGCTTTCTTTCGTTTGTCAGTGAAACTCGTCAGCATTATACAGTATCTGCTCCCATACATTTTGATGGATTATCTGCATCCGATGCACTCTTTCTTTCACTAGGCACTTGTTGTGGCAGATCCGAGAGCACAAGAAAAGGAACAACTGCTGTATTACGTTCTATTGCACCCTGGTAGAAGGTCTTAAATACAAAGTTTTGATTTCATAACTCCAGCTGTTTGAGATTTACAAAATTTATGTTTGATTGATTTATCTTTATATCCAACGCTGTTTTAAGATTTTGTTTAAATTCGACGGAGTTATTATTTCAGAAGCTGATACCAACTTACTAGTTGAAATTTTTCTTCTTGTATATTCCCTAGACATTGTATCAGAAAATTTCTTGGCTGATTTCTTTTCAAAACGAACCCGATTTGCTCCTTCCTTTCAAACTTTGTAAAACAACATTCCTTTGCCAATAAGTCCCGAATGCCGAATTTCGAGTTTGTAACTGAAGCCATTGCAAAGACATCGCATTGAAAACGTTCTTGACTGATTTCTATCTAAATCGAACACTCTTGACTGATTTCTATCTAAATCGAACACTCTTGACCGATTTCATTCAAATTCAACGGGGTGCTTATAGAAAGTTCTAAATTCTGGATTTGTCGCTGAAGCCATTTCCGAGAGAGCAGATTAGAATGTCATTTAACGAATATTTTTTTTAATCGACAAAATTATTATTTTTCGCTAATATGTCCAAAACACCGAATTGGAATTTGTAACCCAAGTCATTGAAGAGTTATTGTGTTACAAAGGTATGGGAACACAGACAGACTCCGCGAGAAAAAAATCACCCGTATAATAGCTCTTTCATATAAACAAAGTATATGAATGGAAAGTAAAAATTCAGGACATTTCATAAAAATATTTGTGAATGATTATTTTAATAACAATGATAAAGCGTTTCATATCTTCAGTTGTTTGTGAAAGTAGACAAGTGAACTTTCTTTGTCGTTACCCTAATATTTCAGCTAAAAAAATGTCTTTGACCTTTTGAATCCATTCCTGACTGCGCTACTTCACACATCAACGAATGGAACATGAAATAAAAAACAAATACCAGGCCTTTCCTGGGCTTTCGAATAACCCCAAAGTGTTGGCTTCCCACAGAAATTTCGTTTCCCAACCTACTTCGTTAAGGATTATGATACTACTCTCACTCAACCAAATGATGCGAGGGCAAGTGCGAGCTGGTCCAAAAGCTGATTTGTCTTCGCAATTGGGACTGCGTTTTTTGTCCGGCATCATACTGAATGACAATCAAAAGTAAATAATGTTGAAAAAATTCACACTGCGTCTGCGTCTTCCTCCTGTGATCGTTTCTTTCTGTGTATGAACTTGTCGATCATGTAACTTCGATTTCTTTCGGATGGGATGTAACAAAACATCGTCATCATATGTGTACGTGGGTTTGTGTGTATCTTTGTTTGTTACACCCTTCCAAACGGGAGGGTGTTAATATTTTTGTAGGAAAGTTCTGAAAATTTTTTGGGAGGGGAGTGTGGGTGGGTGGGGGGAAGGGGTGTATAAATCCCTGCCTAGAAAAAGTTCTCGTCTCCGAATGTAGAGGTAGACTTTTGTATTTTGTGGGAACCCAGACAAACGAAGAATTTTCTTTTGTAAAGGATGCAGTTTTAAATGCTCTTAAACAACGGTACTTGAGGTATTGCGTGTCGCGTCAAATTTGATAAGCGCGAACAAACACTGATTATTTTTTTAGGCACAATAAACAGTCTGAGGGGTAAATTTGTATACACACTTCCTACAAATAGTAAACGGGGAATGAATAATAAAAACCTTGAAGAACTGATAACGAAAAAGAAAATTTATACATGCACGCGTACGTGTATTTTCCCACTAAATACGCGCAAAAATATTAGAGGTTCGAGGAACCCACAAAAAAATCATTGGGAGTTCAAAAAGTGTCTCGAACCCACAAAGTCGGCGCCTATGGTGAGTGTGATGTTTTGAAAACAGCAGCTCTTCTCTCAAACTTGAGCATACATCATTGACTTCTGACCTGTTGTCAGGGTTGCCAAATTCAATTTTGTCGAGAGAAAAATTGTGGCGTTCAGCTTAGAAAAAAGTTTAACGAGAGTAAACCAAATTTAAATGAGAATACAGGAGCTTAAACGGAAGTTAAATTAGAGTAACCGTCAAACGATAACAAAGCAGCTTTCCCGCCTTGTTGAATTTCAACGCTACCCGAAACTACAGTAGTGTGCAAAATATTGCATCACCTGTAAAAACCGTGAATTTTTAAGATTAACTCTTATTTTAACTAGCTAATTTTCATAGTTATTTCATCATTTATATGTCATTAGATGCGAAATTTAATGGAAATTTCAAAAATTTCTTAGATTTTCCCGTAGCTTCTTTTGTTCTTAAGATACGTTATTAAAATCATGACCAAGGCGAAATTATTATGAAAAGGATCATTTATCCAATACTTAGGTTTACCGCAATAAATCGTTTTTGTAATTCATAAGGAATGAGGTAACATTTAAATACAGAAATACAATGAAGTAAAATTATAAAAATGTATTTTGATGCCCAGCCTTTAGCATTAATTACAGCTTTGCATCTCGATTGTATACTGTAAACGAGGTTTTGTAAAAAATTGAATTCAACAATATGATTCAAAATACGAATTACATCATCAATTAGTTGAATTTTGGTTGCTGGCTTCCTTTTTGGTAGATCATACAACATTTCAAACTACACATTTTCTATCGGGTTTTAGTCCGGCGACTGTTGTGGCCAAACAAGTCGCTGAAAAGTTTTTTCCTGAAACCACTTTTTCTTACTACTTTAGTACGATGACAGTGAGCATTGCCATTTTGGAAAATAAAATTGCCGTCATAAAGTCTTCTAGATGATGCTACCATCATGTAGAAGAAAAATAAATTGCCGTCATAAAGTCTTCTGGATGATGGTGGCATCTTGTTTTCAAATATCCAGATGTATTTCTAGGCATTTACCATACCATCGACAATATGGAGGTTCCCAATGCCATGTGCACACATGTAGCTCCAAACCATGACCTTCACCAGATGCTTAACAGTAGTCACTAAGCAACCTGGATGGAATTTTTCATGCTTGAATCTCCTTACATACTCACTACTCTGATTTCCATTTAGGCAAAATTCTGATTCATATCTGAAAAGAATATTTTCTCATTGCTTTTTGTCTATGAGGCATGCTGTTTTGCCCACTAAAGTCTACGCTGTCTTTGATTTGCAGTGAGCAGTGGTTTATGTCTGCCTTTGCAGCCACGTAAGTAATAGTGAAGCAGCCTCCTCCTAACAGTAGATGTGTTACCGCTAAAGTGCAGAAATCAGTTATTCTACAGATTATCTAGGTAATGTGCAGATTAACTAAGGTGATCCGTTAAAGTGCCAAAAATTGTTTCATTTCTAAAAATTACCTAGGTAATCTGCAATACCTAGGTAATCTGCAAATTACCTAGATAATCTGCACATTACCAACTAGGCACTCGTTAAAGTGAAAATAAGATCTTTGCTGGAACAACAGCAACGTTTCTGTATGCTTAAATTAACATAACGTTATTTACTTATTTTTCATTATATATAAAGAATCAAGTTAATACAATTAAACAATTAACAAATTAGTTGATAGAATCAATCATCAATCAATTAAAAAACTGTAATAGAAAGAATCAAACGGTCTAAATTATTATTATAATTAAGGATATGAATTTGCAAAACATACGATAAAATTATGCTTACTTATTAGTGCAATCTAAAGATTGGTGACACTTTGAATTACATAGCAATTGGTTTTTGCGACAAGCACACCTATTTGTGGTACATTTAGATTTGCAGTCACATTTTCTGAAACCCTGCCCAGTACCGAGGGTGCGCTAAAAAACATCACGACACAAATTCACGCGCTAACAGGCAGAAACGAATTTGAAAACAGAATTAGCAATGCTACGCACTAGCAGCCGACGCCAATTATGAGAAATAAAAACAACCGGCGACGACTAGACGCTGGCGAAACGAATCTAAAAGTGGAGGGAGAGGGGGAAATTGTAGGGAAGGGAAATGAGAGAAACAAACTTTTGAACTTTAACGATACGGAAGCCGTTAATGTGCCCATTACCTAGGTAAAATGCGGAAAACTTTTGATTCCGCACGTTAACGGAGCAAATCAGTTAATCTGCAGATTAGCTAGGGAATGTGCACATTAACGGTTTTCGAGCTTTAGCGGTAACATATGCACTAACAGTAACATCAGCCACTTCAGACCATCTTTGAAGCAATTCAGGTGAATTGAGCCTTAGCTCCTTTGAAGTAATTCAGGTGAATTGAGCCTCCTATCTTCGAAGCTTAGCTTTCTGAGCCCTCTGTTTCGCCTGATTGTAGTGGATCTGGGCCTTCCACTGCGATGCAGATTTTTAATATCACCAGGGTCTTTTAGTAGCCTAATAACTGTAGATTGATTACAGCCTGTTTTTTCAGCAATTTTTCTTGAAGAATATACCTCATCACGTAGGACAACTATTTTTACTCTGTCCGCTGTGGACAATTCGGCTGTTTTAACTATTATTGAGGATGTACACAAATGATACCGAAATAACAAAAAGGAATGACCACTACAAATCTACAATGCTCTATTAGCTCTGCATCAACCATTATAAAGGCTTGAGAAGCATTAAGCATTAAGAAGCAGCCAATCAGGTAAAAGAATTTCTATGATTGGCTATAACAACTGATACGCAGCTAATGTAAATGTCAATATGTTTGTCAAACCCCGTATTTTATATCACATCTTAAGAACAGAAGTAGCTGCAGAAAAAACTAAGATATTTTTGACATTATATTTTACATGAAATGACATATAACCGATGATATAACTATGAAAATTAGTTAGTTAAAAAAATTTAAACTTAAAATTTCTTTGTTTTTGCAGGCTATACAAACTTTTGCACACCACTGTACTTTGCATTATAAATTCGCAAATATTTAGGTCAGCTGATGGATTTCAATTTGGTTAACAGCGAACGACATTTTCATTCAGCGGTTCCGCGTGATAGAAATTTAACGGAAAATTTGCTGGTTTCTATCGACAATACCAATTGAGCTATTGACTGACGTTAAAAGATATTCACTCAAGTGCCATTGAATTAGGCATATTTTCTTAGTAACGCGTTGGGCCACCTCTTGTCCTAATGACGGCGGCCACATGACGAGGAATAGACTCCACGGGTTAATGGAAATGTTTTGCAGGTATCGCCAGCCATGCCTCTTCCAAAGTTGCCCATAATCAACTCAGGTTCGCAGCAGATGGGACACCAAAGATGTTCAACGGTGTACCAAAGATATTCGACGGTGTTTAAATCCGGGCTTCTATCTGAAACGTTTCATGGAAAGTTTACCACCAGACGGAAGGCCCTGCACCGGGTAGTCCCCAGTTTGGCCCATTTTATATGAAGCGTGCATGCTTCCGTTTGAGGAGAAACTCTTCCAGTTTGTCACATTAGACCTATGGTTTCATGTAGAGGATATCCTTGCTCTCTGGAATGGCTTTAATTTGAAAACACTACATTAGCTGTGCTTATCAGTTCAGATGATCCCCATATACCACTCACTTGAAAGACTGAAAACAATGGCTGTTTACCATTCCATGTTGTCCTTCTGTCATCAGTGGGGTATCCAGAAATTTCTTAAAGGAAGTCCATGGATTTGGTTCATTGGCGAATGCCTCATATATACATATGTATCGCTTTAAATTCGTACTTAATCCCCCCTCAAGGGGTGTCCGGACCCCAGGACCATCCTCTTGGCTACGCCACTGAGTGTGTCACGCTCTGAAACATCTTTCACTACAACAGTTTATCGCAAATCGTTTGCCGTCTGTCCCCTTACACCCCACATGCTAAGCCAAATCACTCATGGAAACAAAAAACAGTACTTCCTATACACACGCATATCATACAATACATATCTGTAAACTGAGGGAAACAAAGTTGTAAGTTGTGTGAAGAATAAGGTTGAGGAAACGATATAGGAGCCCAATGAGTTAAGTGAAAGACGGGGTGAATACTTCTGTGAGTAATTAGATCAGGAAGGCAAATATGATTCTGAGACAGATGCAGAGGATGGCACAGTGAAGGATGAAAGCACAGGAGGGATCTCAAGAGTAGAAGTGTGTAAAGCTCTAAAATCTCTTCAGAATTATAACGAAGTAAATTTCTCCGTCATTTTTGGTCTACGCCGGGATTCGAACCCGAGTCCGCTTATTCCGGAACAAGTCGCTCTACCAACTGAGTTACGCAGACGTTCATTCTGATTGCTATCTGCCTTTATGTCGTGTGCGTCCTGTTGGCAGGTACGTCACATCTCCCCCCGAAAGAGGGCCGGGGGCTTGGCCCACGGGTCAGCCGTGACCACGAATCGTTGCAGGCAGCCATCCACTGTAGTACGTGCACTTGAGAACTCGCAGTCAATCCGGTGTGTGGAATGCAACGTCACACACATTTATTTTTCGAAGCGCTGAAGAAGGGATTCTCTTATTTTTCCTATCTCGCGGTGTGGAAAGAACATCACACCATTTCGAGATTTTGAACGGTCGGGTCATCCGGATAGTTCGGGCGCCATTATAACGAAGTAAATTTCTCCGTCATTTTTGGTCTACGCCGGGATTCGAACCCGAGTCCGCTTATTCCGGAACAAGTCGCTCTACCAACTGAGCTACGCAGACGTTCATTCTGATTGCTGTCTGCCTTTATGTCGTGTGCGTCCTGCTGGCAGGTACGTCACAGAATGGTAAGGCTCCGGGAGTTGATGGCATAACTGCTGAAATGTTGAAATATGGTGGTGACTCTGTAATTGATATGGTTAACTTAAATTTGCCAGTTGTGCTGGGAGTTAAGAATGGTCCCTCGGGATTCGAAGGATGCTATCATTGTTCCCATGTATAAGGGAAAAGGTGGTCAGACTGACTGCAAGAACTATCGTGGTATTAGCCTACTGAGCATGAAAGGAAAAGTGTTTGGTAAGGTCGTTATTGAAAAGGTACGGGGTCTTACATCAGGAAAATTTGGGATGTTTAGAGTGGTTTTATGCCTGGTAAAGGCTGCATGAACCAAAATTGTACATTACGCATGATGATTGAAAAGTATCTGGCTGTTGGTAAGAAAGTTTTTGCTACCTTCATAGATTTAGAGAAAGTTTACGACCGAGTAAATAGGACACTTTTGTGGAAGGTATTGAATGAATATGGTGTTACTGGGAATCTATTTAATAGTGTAAAGGCCATGTACACTGAAAAGCAATTGAATTAGAGGCAGCTGGCGTTATGCAAACGTGGCGCTGTGGGCGGCCCTGTAAACGGAAACGACATGACGTATGCAGCGATCCGACAATAAAAGGAGTGATGCGATGGGAATCAGTAAGAGTCGGACGCAGTATGGGTAAGACGGAGGATCTAAGCGCATTTGATCGTGGGGAAATTGTCGGGGCCAGACGAATGGGTAACTCCATCTCGGAAGTCGTGCAGGCACTGGGATTTTCACGAGCCACTGTGTCACGGGTGCACCGTGAGTACATTGAATCCGGTAAAACCATCCCTGCAAAGGCCAACTGCAGTGGACAACAGCGTGAGGATGAGCGGGGTCACCGTCGGCTAGCTCGCATTGTAACAGCGGATAGACGGGCCACAGTGCAAGAAATCTCTCGGCAATTTAACGCTGGTGCACAAAAAACGTGTAAGCAGCCACACCATCCAGAACCATCTCCTCGCTATATGGTACAGAAGCCATGGTCCCACGAGGGTACGGCTGCTGATCGCACATCATAGGGTGCAAAGATTAGCATGGGCGCGGGAACATCGCCACTAGACCCTAGACATGTGGGAAAATGTTGCCTGGACTGATGAATCGAGATTCACGTTGGTACATGCGGATGGCAGGATACGAGTAAGGCGCAAACCACATTAAGCGATGGATCCTTCTTGCCAGCAGGGTACTCTTCAAGCAGGTGGGGGTGGCATTCTCGTCTGGGACTGTTTTCGTGGACTGAAATGGGACCCCTGGTACGTGTGACATCGTCCCTCACAGGTCAACGTTACAGGGATATCCTGGACGACTGTTTGCTCCCGTTTGTGCGTCTTCAACATCCCACTGGGGACCTCCTCCTGCAACAAGACAATGCACCGTGCCATCGCTTCCGAACTGTATCCGAATGGTTGGATGAACACTCCACCGACGTGACCTTGCTTCCTTGGCCAGCTAGGTCACCTGACCTCAGTCCCATCGAGCACATCTGGGATGCCATCGAGAGAGATGTTGGAGGCTCTGACCCCCTCCATCAAATCTTCGTGAACTGTGGGAGCTTGTTCATGGGTCGTGGATCCGTATGGCTTCCCAACGCTTCCGGTGTCTTGTCGAGTCCATGCCGAGACGAATCGCCTCCGTCATCAGGGCGAAAGGTGGTGCTACACGTTACTAGACAGGTATCTCTAATTCAATTGCTCTTTAGTGTATGCTAGCAGTAGAGCCTGTGTACGAGTGAATGGTGTTTTATCAAAATGTTTTTTTTTTGGAGGTTTAACGACCGCCGTGAGCAACTCAATGGGCTATAAGCAGTCGCCCGTTCCTAATTTATTGTCACTGGTTTCAGGGAAGGGAGAGAGCCAGTGCCGTAAGACAAACACAACATCCATGCCTCACCGGGATTCGGAGCCGTTACAAACGAATGATCAGAGGCCATCGCTTAGACCACTGTGCCACCGGGCTGCCAAAATGGTTTTCGATTGGTGCTGGAGTCAGGCAAGGTTGCGTAATGTCACCATGGCTGTTTAATATATTTATGGATGCGTGCATGCGTGATGCCAAAATATATAATATTGGTTTATGTCTTGGTGATATCCGTGTGTGCAGAATGCTGTATGCTGATGACACTGTCCTGTTGGCAGAGAGCAAAAGTGAGTTGCAGAGTATGTTGTCCCGGATGTACGAAGTTTGCATGAAATTCAAACTGAGTATAAATAAGGAAAAACCAAAGTTATGGTTTTTAAAAGAGGAACAGGTAGCACTGAATGTAATATAAGTCTAAATGCCACAGTGATTTACCAGGTGAATGAGTTTGTGTATTTAGGAAGCACGTTTGACAGAGAGAACAAATTGGATGGCGAAATTAGTAAGCGAGTGAAATCTTCATTGAAAGTCATGGCTGCTCTGGGAGGTTTTCACAGGAATGATGGGTTCTCAAGGGAGTCCCGCATGACTGTGTAGGAGAGTGTAAATGTCCCTACTCTGATGTATGACAGTGAAACCTGGGTACTGCAGAAGAAACATAGGAATCGTTTGTGTGCTGGAGAAATGCGGGACTCTCTTGAGAACCCATCATGTGGCAAGACACGTTCTGGTTGTGTGAGGAATGAAGATGTGTTGCAGTTGTGTGATGTGAAGCACAATGTTGTTAGCAAGGTGGAGAGAAATATTCTTCGGTAGTTTTGCCATGTTGAAAGAATGAGTGATGAGATGCTTACTAAGAAAATCTTTTAGCCCAAATGGCAGGAAGGAAAGGCAGAGGAAGGCCAAGGAATTCATATGAGGATCAGATTCAGGAGTGTCTGCATGAGAAAAAAATTATGAGTATGAAGTATAGAAGATCTTATGAACGGCGTGTGATGGATGTCAGTGAAGCCCGAGTTGTATGTCAAGACCGCTGTAAATGGAGAAGTTTGATACGGCAACAGTAAGTAAAAATTATCTGGTAGTTTGTATTTCTTTTGGAGCTAACCTCTGAATCTCAGAGAACATCTTAATGATATGTATGATGCATTTCACTTCTAGTATACAGTAGGTATTCCAATGTCAAGGTGATTTGGGATTTGTGGTTTGCATGTGAACAGACTTGGGATGCAATTTTTTTTTTGTCTTTTTTATTTTATTTATTTTGTTGTTGTTGTTGTTTCGTTAAAACAGTGAATATAAATAAACAAAACTCTGAAAACCATAAAATATATGTCTAAAATTACAATATTAAAAATATCCTGAAAAATTATCGACAAAAAAAATTTTTTTTTTTAAAAATTCTGGATTTTGGGTCCTTCTGGATTTCTGGATTCCGGAATGTCCTGTACTCTATTTGAAATTTTGAGCACAAATAAAAACGACCCATAGCTAATATATGCACCAGTTATTATTCCGAAACATTTGTTAGATTTTTTATAATTCAATTTATCTTACTCGTAAGCATTCCAATTTGATGCTAGATGCCGCGATAAGTTAGCATAGCAGTGTTTCTGCCAGGAAGCAACGAAATGTCTAATTTCTGACTGATCTTTCTAATTATCTGAACCAAACAGAAAACATTTAATAGGGGCAAAAGAGAGATTGAAATCTTGTCTTTTATTGATTATTTTAAATGCTACTGCACGTTCATTATTGAAAAGAAAATGTATACATTAGCAGAGAACTGAATTTGAGCTATAGAAACCAGCCTGCTTACTGACTCTACCCCCAAATGACGTAATTGGTTAAAACGTAACAGCGCCTATTTTGTCTTTTCATTATGGAGCCAACGAGACACCGTTTCCTTTCTGAATATGGTAAGGTCTGCACTGATTTGCTGACGCCAACTTCTAGGACAGCCACTCAAGACGTAAAAGCCACGCCCAAAGTGTGATTTTTTGCGCCATTTATCGGAGAAGATGAATCCTGACACTCTTTCTAAGACAGCCTTAAATGAATTGCAGCACACAAAGGATACAGTTCTTCCGCTGCAGACAAAGCGTGCAAAAAATTCAGGAAACCGAAGTCTGTGTGAACTCTCACGCCAGTAGACCTCCAAGTACAGGAGAACTGGGCAGTCATCCGATTTTCCCCTTCAAATTTTCTACAAAAATTCTCAAATGATTTATTTTCAACGTTATTTTCAAACCTTAAACAAAATGTACGGATCAAATGACTATGCCGAAGACATAAATTTCTGGGGAATTTATCAGAACTTTTGTAAAAGTGAACTCTCATACAAAGAACTGTCCCGCAGGGCCTTAAGTTTCGGTGTGAAGGAGCACAATATGTAAGTACAGAACTGTGAGCTGCAGATGTCGTTTATAGCCCAATATTGTCACACAAAAAAAACCCACATAAATTTTTGTTTGAAAACGCTAAACCTTTTGATAAACCTGATTTGACTGTCAAACTTAATATTTTAGAAGCTTTCCACATACGTATGTTGCAACTCTTCACGGCTTGTCAACGACATGGCATCGACTCCATTTCTCTCAAGCTCGTGGAAACAACTCATCAAAATCCGTGAACGTCAGAACGCTGAAGATGTCACAATGATTTAAAAGTTTACTCTCCATTTGACCTGATGAAGCCGGGCCAAAATAAAGTAGATTTTAAAATAAAATATTAATCGTGAATAAACGCATTGCTGATTTAATCTTTCCGAACTTCACAAGTATTGTCGCCATAAAATATTTAGGGCAACAATAAAATATTAGGACTACAATCTAAGGCAACAATACTTTTGTAGAGCATTGTACAAGTCATACAATGTTACTTTGCAAACAATGGAAGTAGAGCATTACAGTGTAAACAATATGAGTAGAATGTACATGAACAATGCAGAGATAAATCTATAAAAGAAGAAAATTCAATTGCAGGGAAACATTTTTGAGATGAATTCAGGGAACTTGGTATTTCTGGGATTTTTCAAGTTTTTCATACACTTCCCTTTACACACTGAGGTTTTCAGTGTTTTACCATTGATCAGAAATCATTAACCCAGAATGTTGTCAAGTGCTTCAAATGTGCAAGATTTTGCCTTGAAGCTCAACGGTTTCTCGTCCATTTCCCTTGTTGTTTTTAAAACATTATAGGCAAAGATATTTTTAATGTTCGCTCGCAGAATCTGAGAAGGAAGAGTGTTTTTAAAGCAAAATTGACAGTGAAACATTACCAAATATTATTTAAAAGATCTCACAAAGATTAAAAGTGAATTTTCCAAAGTAAAGGTCAAACATTTTAATTTCTGGAACATAATTTATTAGAGTGTCATAGTACGATATTTGAAAATCTAAAACCACTGAAAAGGACAACGGTTTAAATGATTAACATACGTTTGGAAATTGCTTCTCTCGATCCTTGAACCAGTGGTTCGAAATTAAGGATGTGTTATTTCTTCCCTTGGATGCTTCTGTCGAAATAGCAAAGTTCGCAATAATAAGTAAGATAAATTAAATAAACTCGAACAAATAAGCTTGGTATAAATTAAATAAACTCGAACAAATAAGCTTGGTATAAATTAAATAAACTCGAACAAATAAGCTGTGTGTTGCAGAACACTGTGCAACTAAAGAAATATTGTACTGTGACTATATCGCAGAAAGAAAACCCTCTTATTTGGTTTACAGGTAGGCAAACTCCCAACTCTGAAATGAGAACGAAAGGCCTTTTTAACGGAACCGGTGTAATTAGTAAAGAGTCGAAATCGGTTGGGAAGTTAAATATCAATCTGAAGAAAAATCCCTATGTTAACGAGATGTTCTATACAACATGCCAAATATGTCTTGCTTTTTTCAGTAATTTTCCTCAAGATTGACAGGAAGTGCAGCCCTTTTCCTTTATTCACTAATTCAGGTTTTGAAGAAAACAGTACATTATGAATAAAGCTATATACATGTATACATTAATATAGGAATGTTCCGCTATCGAGGAGACTTCCGGGGACCTGCGCCAATGCTAAAACTGCCGTAGACCAATGTGCCGATGCCAAATCTCGCATGTTGGAAGAAATCTACCCCGTTGACAACGCCAATTCTCAACGTTTGATATCTTGAATAAACTTACTCAAAATAACGGGAACTTTGGCACATTTCATAAACCAGCAAAATGTACTTTCAGTGACGTACCAGAAAATCTTTGAACCTCCCCCCCACACACACACACACACACTGTAAAAAATATCTTCAAGGCCCTTTTGTAAAAATCTGTCGGCACTCAATTACTTAAATATTTTATTCCATATTATTAACGAGGTTTTATAGGCGTTTTAATAATTAAAATTCTTTGGAACCTATAAGTATATTTCGCAAAACCAAAATGATTGCGTTTTACTGCGTGTAACACATGTGTGCACGTTGTAATTCAAATAGTTGCCCTAATTTTATACCAATAGAAAGTACTATAAAACAGTTACGCCGAAACTGAATATATCATGCAAATTTTATTCTTTTAGAGAACTAAGGCCAGCTTTTGTGAAATGCCTCACGATCACACACACAAAACACTTAACTCCAGCCTGACGGTGACGAAAGACCTTTTCCGATTTGTACGAAAATTCAGAACATAAGTAAGCAAATCAATGAGTAATAATTAAGAATTGCGGCACAAAACAGTTAAAGCTACTTAAATTACTTACCCTTGAATATAAAAAAAACACACTCAATATAGTGTTACAAGAATTAACAGATAATAGAAATTTTTTTCTTTTGACTGTGATAAAGAAAAAAGACACAAGCCTCTGTGTTTTCGTCCCTGCGAATAACACACCTCAATTCACTTTTTATTAAGCACGCGTAGTCAGTGCGAATAACACACCTCAATTCACTTTTTATTAAGCACGCGTAGTCAGTGCGAACAACTGTAACATAACTCCATATCCTCATTGGTAAAGCTTTTCATTCATTGTAATGATACTTCTTTCACATTCTCTTTTTAATAAACATATAAAGGAACTACTGCTATGACTGTGAAAAGCAGCCGCAGGTTCTCTGAAATAATGGCTTTCCAGTCATCCAGTTTTTATAAGTTTTAGCTGCGAAAAAAAATTATTTTCGTTTTAATTCTTGTTTTAAAACTGTAGTAACAAAATTGCTGGTTATTTCTTTATTCATATGAAGTTTCCGCAAAGAATTCTGTATGTGCCTGTATACTTTAACAATATTTCGGACATTTATTCACAATCAACACATAAAATAATCAATGCAAAGTTTCTTTTTATGACTCGCTGTCTGATATAACAATTGATATGAAGGCCAGAAGTTATTGTTCAGACTGATTAGAAAAAAACTTGTTATCTTCGGAACAATGTAGATAATTTAGGAATGCTTCTACTTATTGATTTAACCGTTGATAACCTTTTTTTACTGATGATTTCATGATAGCTGATATAACTTTGATATTCCATTGACGAAGCTAACTTCTCGGTGGGGGTTCTTGATCTTAGGAAAGCGTTTGATGATATTTATCCCTATATTCTGGAAAACATACCTTACACCTATGGTACCCAACGTGAGTCTCTCCTCTCCAACTTTTTTTTTCCATTTATCGTAGTTGCAGATCTCAGTTAGTTAAATTAGGACATGCAGTTTCTGAAAGCAATATAAAATATCGGTTTCTTAAAGGGTCTAGTTTAGGTCCGCTTTTATTTGTAGTACATATCAATGTGACCTTCCTTATACACTGAAGTGCCAGAAAAACTGGTACAGACGAGCTTATGCAAAATACATAGCAACGCCACCTATGCGCGTACTCGGTTGCGTACGCTAATTCGTATATAAAGCGAAAGACATCCTTGTCAGCTGTCAGGGCTGTTTTCGGCATGAGAATAACAAGTAATAACGATTTAAGCGATTTTCAACGCGGTGTCATAGTTGGCGCTCGTGAGATTGGCCATAGTATTTCGGAGGTAGAAACGAAGTTTGGATTTTCACGGACGACCAAGGGTGTACCGTGACAGCAAGATATCCGGCAAAATCTCCAACCTACGATGCAAGTGTGGCCGTAAAAAGACACTGGGTGAACGTGACCATCGTCGGCCGTCAAGAATCGTTTCACGCGATAGGAGTGCAACACTCTTGCAGGTATCATCGGAATTTAACGCTGGAGCCTCAACAAGCATCAGCGTCCGGACTTTGCAACGTACCCTGCACGATATGGGCTTTGGGAGCCGACGCCCAACTCGAGTCCCCTTGATGGGTGCACGATACAGAGCTATGCGCCTCGTTTGGGCACGGCAATACCGCCACTGGACACTTGATGACTGGAAACAAGTAGCCTGGTCTGACGAGTCACGTTTCCAACTATATTGGGCAGATGGAAGGATTCGTGTGTGGCGCAAACCCCATGAAGCCGTGGATCCCGCCTGTCAACAGGGAACTGTACCGTTTGGTGGGGGTCTGTAATGGTATGGGGTGTGTTTAGCTGGACTTCCCTGGGACCCCTGGTACCTCAACAAACGTCCGAGAGCGGGCAACGCTATGTGCGCATCCTTTCTGACGAGGTACACCCGTTCATGATCTGCATTCATCCTGATGGGTTGGGCCTGTTCCAACAGGGTAACACAAGTGTAGGGACGCCGCAATATGGTTTGAGGAGCATTCATCTGAGTTTGGGGTGTTGCCATTTCCACCTAAGTCCCCAGATCTGAACGTGATAGAACACATTTGGGATTCCATGCAACGCGCTATGGAGCACAGGAATCTGAGACCTCGGAATACACCTGAATTGTGGAACGTTCTGCAGGAAGTACGGCGTGCATTGTCTATAGCATATTTTCAGAAGCTAGTGGAGTCCATGCCCCGTCGTATTTCTGCAGTCCTGCGCTCCCGTAGGGGACCTACCAAGGATTAGACTGGTGTACCAGTTTTCCTGGCACTTCAGTATATATATATATATATACTAAAGAGCAAAACTGAAGACTAAGGAAAAAATTTTAGAATTTAAAACGAAGGGTGCAAAATAACCTGAAAATCAAAACGCGCAACGCAGCAGTTTTGAAAATTCAGAATTCACATTCTATAAAGAAGATACCTAAGCAAAAAAATACATATATAATTTTGACTCACACCTAGTACAACATAGAAAAGGTTATGTATCTACCTGTGTGAGTAAAAGGAGAAAAGATAAAAAAATAAAATAAAAGAAAACAACTGAATGTAGAAGGTGTCGAGAATACTGAGCCTTGGCTTTATCAAGGACCAGCAAAAACTCTGCATTTTCTCACTTCCACAAAGACCTAGTTGGAAATGGGTTTCTGCAAGGCCATAGATGCAAGTTACATTCCCACCTAAAATAGTTTAAAAAATATATATATAAGTCATGTCCTCCGTAGAGTAGCATGACCTAGCACTAGTTAACAATTTCGCTTGCATCCATTAACCTTCATGGCCCGACCCATGCTCTTCATCTGTTACTATTAAACAGAGAGAAGAAGATTAAAGAGAACTCAAGCTGTGAGAGTGACATAATAATTAGAAATGATTTTCAGCTATAACGAAATTCCAAGTTCGTTTGAGAGAGAATTTAAACCTGAAAAACAATGCAAAAGAAATCCAAATTATACATTGCAATTAAAAAAGGAAATGTTAATTTATAACGAACAGATTTTTGAAAGAAAACTTGAGTCTAAAACCCCCTACTCTACAACTTATGACAGCACGAAAACGAGAATAAGTTAAAGATAATAATTAACTAAAGAAAACTTTGTGAAAGTTATATACCAAAAAAGTTTTCTTTAGTTAATTATTATCTTTAACTTATTCTTGTTTTCGTGCTGTCATAAGTTGTAGAGTAGGGGGTTTTAGACTCAAGTTTTCTTTCAAAATCTGTTCGTTATAAATTAACATTTCCTTTTTAATTGCAATGTATAATTTGGATTTCTTTTGCATTGTTTTTCAGGTTTAAATTCTCTCTCAAACGAACTTGGAATTTCGTTATAGCTGAAAATCATTTCTAATTATTATGTCACTCTCACAGCTTGAGTTCTCTTTAATCTTCTTCTCTCTGTTTAATAGTAACAGATGAAGAGCATGGGTCGGGCCATGAAGGTTAATGGATGCAAGCGAAATTGTTAACTAGTGCTAGGTCATGCTACTCTACGGAGGACATGACTTATATATATATTTTTTAAACTGTTTTAGGTGGGAATGTTACTTGCATCTATGGCCTTGCAGAAACCCATTTCCAACTAGGTCTTTGTGGAAGTGAGAAAATGCAGAGTTTTTGCTGGTCCTTGATAAAGCCAAGGCTCAGTATTCTCGACACCTTCTACATTCAGTTGTTTTCTTTTATTTTATTTTTTTATCTTTTCTCCTTTTACTCACACAGGTAGATACATAACCTTTTCTATGTTGTACTAGGTGTGAGTCAAAATTATATATGTATTTTTTTGCTTAGGTATCTTCTTTATAGAATATATATATATATATATATATATATATATATATATATATATATATATATATATATATGTAGCCCACTCCAGCAGGAATTCCTGGGTGCGCCGCTGCCAGCCACTAACTTGTTTTGGTATTTCTGGTGATTGTTCATGTCTCCACATCATAAAGCGGCGACGACGTCGAAGTGATCGGGTGTGATGCCACCTCGTGGTTAAAAAATACGGACAAAAGAGAAATCCCGGCAGTCCCGTCTTCTTTCTTGCCCAGGAAATAAAATAAAAACAAAATGGAGGATTATGAAATGCCGTTTATGTGAGTTTTTTTCTTTTAATTCTAAAACGGGTTATTATAAGAAATACTACAACAAGATTTGAAAAAAAAGGAAACAAAAAATATCAAATTTCTAGTATTAGAATTTTAGTCTAATATATCTTCATTGATATGTTAGACTAAAATTCAAGATTCCTGGTGCATCACGTAGACGGTCGAGCGCGAATACGCCGATTATTTATCAATGGAGGATATTGCACCTGGATGCACTGTGGACGGAAACTGGCCGTCCACGGCGACGACGTCGAAGTGATCCAAAGCGGCGACGACGTCGAAGTGATCGGGTGTGATGCCACCTCGTGGTTAAAAAATACGGACAAAAAGAGAAATCCCGGCAGTCCCGTCTTCTTTCTTGCCCAGGAAATAAAATAAAAACAAAATGGAGGATTATGAAATGCCGTTTATGTGAGTTTTTCTTTTAATTCTAAAACGGGTTATTATAAGAAATACTACAACAAGATTTGAAAAAAAGGAAACAAAAAATATCAAATTTCTAGTATTAGAATTTTAGTCTAATATATCTTCATTGATATGTTAGACTAAAATTCAAGATTCCTGGTGCATCACGTAGACGGTCGAGCGCAAATACGCCGATTATTTATCAATGGAGGCTATTGCACCTGGATGCACTGTGGACGGAAACTGGCCGACGGTGGTGGTGTTATGCTGTGGGCGATCTTTTCTCAAGACACTTTAGGTTCCATGATCCCAAAAGCACAATCCCTAATGGCTCTCAGGTATATGAACATCGTTGCGAACCAAGTTTACCCATTTATAGCAACTGTGATCCCTGCTGGTGATGGCCATTACCAACATTATAATGCGCCATGCCACACTTCCAGAATCGTCAAGGAGTGGTTCGAGGAATATGCTGGTGACTTTCTGTTAATGCTCTGGCCTCCAAATTCACCTGACATGAGCCCAATCGAATATTTGTGGTTCGACTTGGAAAAGCGGGTTCGCTCAAAATCACCACCACCTCAAAATTTACGGGAACTGGAGAACCTGCTGTTGATATTATGGTACCAGATATGGCAGCTTAGCTATGGCCACCGCATTGAATCGATGCCTCGCCAAGTGGCCGCTGTCTTGCGGGCTGGAGGGAGTCCTACAGCTTATTAGGTAGATGGTTATAATGCAATGGATCATCAGTGTACACCAGATTAACTTAAGACAAACGAGCATCTGTGTCTCTCTTCATATTTTGGGAATATTTTCTCTTGGGGATTTTTATTCTGCCACCCATAGTGATATCCTAGATGTGCCACTAATACAGTAGTATGGCTCCAAAATACTGCCCAGACTCCGGGACCCCTGTATCCTTAAATTGGCTCTGCCTACCAAACGCAATTAGTACCTAGGACAAGAAGTAGTCTCTTCGTGAGTCTGTATAGAAGGTAACTGTTAGAGTCAACAAAAAAAAAATCAACAAATATTGAACACTTGGATACCATTCACAAAAATTAAAGGGCTCAAAATAAGTGGAAGTCCCTATCAAATTAGCAAATGCATAGATAGATAAAAAAATAAACTTTTACTTTATGAGAAAGCTTACTAAGTGAGAAGGCATGATAACACATTGCATATGAGGTTAATACACAATTTGCTATCATGAGGGTAATAAAAACGCGTATTCAGCGACACAAATATCATGACACAGCAAAAATGTTAACTCAAGTGATCATTAAATCGAAAACAAATGCCGTCTCCTGCACGATACACTTTAATGAAAAATAACTATGTACAATTAAAATTAAATATAGAGTTAACTAGGATTAAACAGTTTGCCTTGAGTTTCGGTTACCCTCGTCACATGATTGATCGCTTGGTTGTTAAGAAATCAATTTGTCGACCGCAGACATCTTTGTTTGCAGATAAATTTAACTACCAATTTGTGGGATCCATTCCATATATACTACCTGTATGTAACATCTTAAAGAACATATGTCATAAGTACAAACTCAAGTTTGGTGCGAGGTCTCGTACTTTATTTAACACTGTTAAGAAGGACAGAGACTATGTTGAATGTGTGAACCGTCACGGTGTATATTTGGTTCCACTTAAATCTGCTAACCCTGCAAAGCTCGATTTATGTTATGTGCGGCTCCGCATTTACAAACATCAGTATAATCTCAGGACGATTTCTAGTGCTACATCTTTGTCGAGACTCCGTTTAAACGGTTGATACCAACCATGTTGGAATGACACCATTATTCTAGATTCTCCCAGGAACCGTCGATCAACACTTTTTTTTAAAGTATTCACATATTCGTCAATGGCGAAAGCTGATGTAACGATGACCCCCCCCCCGTGTTTAACTGCTATGTGTCTTGTGAAGTATATAGGCTTCTCACTTCTATGCTCACTGCAGCACTGTTTCTCAGGATGACGCCGTTGGGGCATTAAAAGTTCTTAAACATGTTTATTTTAATTGTACATAGTTTTTTATCATTAAAGTGTATCGTGCAGGAGACGGCATTTGTTTTCGATTTAATAGGTTTTGGTGCACGAGTTAATTTCTTCATATCAAGTGATCATGTTTCAATGAAAATTTTAGTGCTGAAGTAGAAATTTATTGTAAAGATTGTAATAGTAGTTTAATTGTGATATTATGAACGTTTGTAGCAGCAACCATTATCCCAGCGTTAATTTTGTTTTCGTGTGACACTAAACTTTTGATCTTCTTTCGTTTACACAGCTATTAGGCTTCTCTGCAGTACTCTTACGGCTAAAAGTCTTACCTTTATGACTCGGTATTCTTTTTTTTTTTTTTTTTACCTGGATAAGTTCGTTCTTCGTTCAGCTGAGATTTTACATCACGCACATATCGAAACTCTTCCTAATAAACTACCGGCTCTTAAAAGAGTCAAGGTAACTTACAGTTCACTTGTTTATACCACAGCACGTAGTCAATCAAACATCCGAATATAAATATCCTCTCAGCTCGTTACAAACCTGAGCATATAACTCTCGCTTAAGCATACAGCATTAATTTGCTCTAAACAGTGCTCAAAGATATAGGGTACTCGAGAGCATATTACTTGCAAGACACACTGCTCAAACCCACCGTCAGTGTAAAACAAGCGTCATCAGAGAACATAGTGAGAGTCATACGCCCCGACTTAAAAAATATTGTGAGTTCCGGAAATTTTAAATCGAATTACCCATGCATTCTTCATTTATATTTAAATCTAATTTAAATTTCATTCAGTCAGATTATCTGGCACAACAAGACGCTTGAAGTGCTAAAATGAAGTAAATTATAGTTAATTTTTTTCTAGATAATTATTTATTTAATTTATTTTTCTTTTGTAGGCGCGACATTATTATATACAATACACAGACTTTAATGAGGATTCTTCGTGCGCTAAACATTATTTTAATTAAAAAAGCCTTTTCAGCACGATAAGATATTTATTAATACTGTCTGTACTTAAAATAGACATTTTTAAGGCACAGCAACTTACAAGATCTTTCAAAGCACCAAGTGCTCCATCGTCAGGTATTTGCTTCGTTTTAGTACTTCAATATACATAAACAAAACAACGGATAAAAGCAAGAAGCATTTTCAAATTACGCGAGCACCTGATAACAATAACGACAAGGTTGAATCTCAACGAGAACCGTCGAATATGAGCAAAAATACAGATGGACTATATCAGACACAATTCTTAAACCTGAGTAACCTAGTATAATGAATAAAACTTCTACTACTGAACTAATTATCGTGAATATAGCTTTCACTAATATTATAATGAATTCAATGCTTGTACTAAGCTTCTAATAGTGAATTCAAATGGTTGTTGTTACTAGTTAATTAAGATCATGAATAAAGTCTCCTGCTAGTAGTGTAGTAATAGTAATGAACAAACTTATAACTGGTAGTAATGTTGTAGTAGTAATTAAGATGAATAAAGTCTTAATGCTGGTTGTTACTAATAACACTAAATGAAATAAACCTAACAGCCAGACAGAGGTCTGACAGTACTATGAACTGAGAAAGACGCACTTACTTAAAACCTTTTATTATGAACTTCTACTGGTATCATCACACACGCTTCACACACAGCTACTAAAATAACACGTAGCTCCTTGCACATGAACGACAGCTCTCTGACATAAACAACAGCTCTCTCTATACAACAACAAACGCTCTCCTTTTGCATCGTTGCACGCTCCTATTTATACTGGCTACCACCACGTCATGACTTACACTCATTGCCAGATCTCATTCAGCGGGTGAAATAACATCTCGTTCAGTAAGAAGATAATTTACATAGGAAAATAAAATAACCAGAGATAGTAAAAATCAAAAGGAAAGTGAATCGAGAGTATACGTAACACTAGTCCTTAACCCCACACAGTTCCAGGCTCTAAACCGAGGACTAAAGTTTGCTTATCCAACAAACAAAGTTAATAAATGCCACCTTATTATGCAGATGGAAAATATCGTTGAAACTATTCCTCAAACTGAAAGAGAACATGTACGATATAAACTGGCAAAGTCCGTACAAAAGTTAGCCAATAAGACTAGAACAGCGGATGACCGTAAATTCTGTGATGAGGTTAAACAGTTAAAGTTATTGAAGTCAGATAAAAATATCTCCATTTTAAAAGCTGACAAAACGCAACAAATTGTCATCTTAAATAAGTAGACTATGTTAATAAGATGAGTGATGCTAGTATACCGCACAAGTTCCTGTCTTCGGATCCAACCTCATCTACAGTAGCAGCAGTGGCAAAACTCGGAAAACATGGAGGCTTACCTGCTAATGTTGCTATGGATATATACCCTCCTATAGGCCCTTGAATACATGAATTATTTGGCCAAGTAAAGACTCATAAGGAGGGTTTTCCTGTACTCCCGCTTCTATCAGGATATGCAAGCCCAACCGCCAGCTCGAAAGTGCTCTAGCAAAATTCCTCAAACCATTAACTACAGGTTCCGCTTACTTAGTTAATAGCTCTGATAAGGCTATTGACAACATTAAACCATTCTTACGAAAGGGAAAGCCGTTTGTTATGACATCGCTCGATGTTGTCTCTTTATACTCCAATGTGCCGATTGGAAATGCTCACTCCATTATTGAAAACCGCCTATTGGCTTTGAATTCTTATACTATTAATGAAATCCAAGAAATTATCAATGCTCTACGTTCCGTACAGAAGCACACATTCTTCCGGTATGAAGGAACCGTTTTCCGCCAGACTGGAGGTGCGCCGATGTGTTCCCCACTTTCAGGGGTACTCGCTGAATTGTTAATACAAGACCTAGAATACAAGGTTTTACAATGTTTCCAACTCAAGCCTGATCTCTACATTAGATATGTAGACGACATACTTGTTTTCTGGCCGCATCATAAAGACAAATTTGAAGAGTTTGCTAAAGAGCTCTCAAAACATTACAGTTCCATAAATTTTACCATTGAGCATGAAAATGATAATACGCTTTCATTATGAACTTGGACATCTTACTAAAAAGGCACCCCGGTACCAATTGTTTATCCTATACAGTGTACAGAAAGCCCACAACACAATCTGCAATTATTCCGCATAATTCATCGCACCCAAGAAAACAAAAACTAGCAGCTATAGAGTACATGGTCCGAAGAGCCTTCACCCAATCCTCCAATATTCAGGCTAGAAGAAATGAGTTAAATCACATCCAGATGATTACGATGGCGCATGGCTACCATAAATTGATCGTTGAAAAAATTGCTCGATCAGTGAAACGTTTAGTTAAAAGTACCTTACAAAGGAAAACCAGAATTACAAAATATGTTGGCACTGTGGACTATATACCTGAATACTAAAGAACATATGCAAAAAAACACCACATTGCGTTTGGAGAAAGAACGAAAACTATTCGAGCCATCGTGCAAAACGACCGTGACCAAGTTTACACACTCAACAGACATGGGGTTTACAAAATACCCTTAATTCCTGTTGACCCAGAAGATCCAGCAATAGCATATATAGGATACACTGCACGCCCATTGAGCACACGACTGTATGAGCACAAGTACTCAATTACTAATAACTCTGATGCTACCTCTCTTGCACGATTAGTTAATAGAGGTACCTATACTGACCATACTGGACCAATGCCAGTGTGCTGAGCTCAAATCGTACAAAGCGGTCCCTCCGATTCGCTGAAAGTTTATGTATTTTAGCGCACAACTCTGACTGCTGTAAGGAAGAAACCACGTCTTGTTCTAGTGCCTTGGGCCATGTTAATGCAGCCAGAAAAGCATGCTCCTCTCTAGCAACACTTAACTCCTAACAATTCACTTACAGTTTGACGATTAATGTCAACTTATTAATTATCCTCTGTGTATATATTTCTTCGCATATGTAATAGCAATTCATAGTATTATTTGTTGAATCCTTTTAGCGCATGACCAAACTTCCACTATATTTATTGTAAACATCGTTATTGTTATAACGTGTTCGCGTAATTTGAAAATGCTTCTTGCTTTTATCCGTTGTTTTGTTTATGTATATTGAAATACCTGACGATGGAGCACTTGGTGCTTTGAAAGATCTTGTAAGTTGCTGTGCCTTAAAAATGTCTATTTTAAGTACAAACAGTATTAATAAATACCTGATCGTGCTGAAAAGGCTTTTCTAATTAAAATAACAATACACAGATACTGTGAATTTCCAACTGAATTGTCTTTATAAAAGTAACAAACACATGTAAAATTTATTTTAAAGTTTTTTAACAATTTTAAAAATGCCAAATTTATTTTTCAAGGGATTTCTGAGTTAAAATAGGAGGTTAGAACGGAGAGGACATGACATCAGCCACACACCTTTCGTTTTTCGTGGGCTTCACTTCGTATCAGCTGTGAATACCCAATATGCCTAACTTGGGCTGTTTCTGTACTTTCTATGGAGAAATCGTCGACTTTGAAGAGGTTTTAGAGGCACTTGTGCAGCATGTAAAGTCAGGAAAAAATGAGACTAATTAGACATGCACATAACTAAAAATTTGCAAAAAATTACAGGATATGCTGTTTAGTATTTTCTAAAAAAATTAAACAAAGTTATGCTTCGTAGAGCGGAAGTGCATATTGCGCATTAGCCAATCACGGCCTCGTTAAAGCTGTGGGAGCCTTGACCTTCAGGGACTGCTGCAGAGAGTAAGAGACAGCCGCTATCAACCTGTGCTGCGGCACAGGTCTTCAGGAAGTAACGTCACGTTACTGAACCCTCCCCACCCAGAGGGCGCAAGAAACCAGATGATCAGATTTGGCTCCACCAGCGGTGGCTGATGCCATCTCCTCTGTATTCTAACCTCCTTGGTCCCCGACTGTCCAAAGATAGAGTGGGTCAACTGACTGTACAACATATTTCCGCCTTTATCACTATGACCTCGAATCAGGGGTTTATCTAGGAATTTCAAATTGGGAGGGTGCTGAAAATGTTTGGGGGAGTGTTGCATGAAAGCAAATTCTTCCGAGTCTGAACATTTTTGTAGTGAAATACGTATTTGTTTTTTGACTTAAGATAAAAACTGGGGAACACTTCAAAAGTGACTACTGTTGATATTTTATAGTTAAGAATGCTTGCAAATGAAAACCCTTTTGCAAAGCTTCACATGGTTATTTTTTTTATTAACATAGGTTGCTGAAACAGTAGACACTGTTATTTTTGCAAATCTTGTGCATGCTGATATGATTCAAAAGTATAATTGCAAAATCTGTAGCAGGCTAAAATGAAGAAATACCTACACATGTTTTATGGTTGCAATGACTGACTTAAACAATCCAACTAAAAAAGAAACATTTGATTGATGTATACATATATATTTTTTTAATTGCCCGCTAATAAGGGTTATCACATTCCATAGTGGGAGGAATTATATCCCCTGTCTGGAAACAGAAGCGAGGAGTGCGAGAGCCAAAACATCTCCCAAGATCGATCAGAAGGAGAAGCGAAATTTATAAAATAGGTAATAGTCAAGCATTGGTTAACCCTCACTGTGTTTAACCGCCCTGGTTGTTCCTCGCTCTCGCGGTTTTTCTGAAGGGAGCTGCTGGTATACATAGACTTCGAATTAAAAAAATAAAAAGTAAAATTATTGCATTATGGTAGAAAATACTGAAGTGAAGCGGATGATTCATGTAACTGCTACTGACCACTGTGCTTTATAATAACAAAAAGGCGCTAATACCTAAATATTAAAAAGGAAACTTTCGTATTTATACACTGAGTGGCCACTTTATCATGATCACCCCCTCAGTACTTCGTTGGGCCACCTTTTGCTTTTAATACTGCGCCGATTCTTCGTGGCATGGACTCCACGAGATGTTGATAGGTGGTTTGTGGAATCTGATATCATGCTTGATGAATATCACTTTCCAGGAGTGTGAGATTGCAGGGTTGTGGATCCAGCTGTCTGGTCGCTAGTTCAATTTCACCCCACAAATTCTCAATGGGGTTGAGATCTGGAGATTGCGGGGGCCACCTAAGCAAAGTAAACTCACCGACATGTCCCTGAAACCAATCCTGTACAATACGAGCACTATGGCAGGACGCACTATCTTGTTGAAAGTAGCCATCGCCATTGAGATAAACCATCCACATGACAGGATGCACTTGGTCCGCAACGATGTTTAGATATAATGTACCAGTCAGACGTTGATCAACACGAGTTAAAGGGCCCAAAGCATGCCAGGAAAACATTCCCCAAACCATAACGTTACCTCCACCAGCTTGAAGGGTTGTAGCAATGCATTTGGGGTCCATGCTTTCGTGCTGTTTCCGCGAAATTCTCACTCGGACATCGGCATGGTGCAACTGAAAACGTGATTCATCGTACCACATAATTTGTTTCCAATTATCGACTGTCCAATCCTTGTGATCTTGTGTGAACTGGAGACGTCAACTGCAGACAGCAAACGTGTTCGAATAGGCCTTCGGCTGCCATATCCCATCCGATGCAGTGTACGGCGAACAGTGCCTGCAGAGATCATTTGAGGGGGTCCTTGATTAAGATGGTCTGTAATTTGCTGCATTGTTGCCCTTCTGTTGTCTGTTACCAGTCTGGTCACTCTCCGTTCCGCCCGAGCAGTCACTAGTCGATGACGAACACACGTTGCACGTAGAGACCCAGTTTTTTGGCTGACAGTCCAGTCTTTAAACACTTTAACAACAGCTGCTCTGTAACATTTCACGAATGCGGCGGCTTCGGTGATACTCTCTCCATGGCTCTGGGCTCGTACAATCATCCCACGGTGAACGTCCGTCAAATCGCATTTTTTACCCATATCGTCATCCAAAAATCACTTCTACTACTGTCGCAAGCACTAAGCTTTCCATTTTTATACTGGCCTCGCCCTCTGGCGGCAACAGCGTGAAGCCATTGCTTAAAACTGTCAGGTGGTCATAATAAAGTGGCCACTCAGTGTACAAAGTAATAAAAACACTTAACCTTTAGTACCTTGTCAGTTTTTATAAGTAATACACTGCCTGACAGAGAAACTGCCACACCATGAAGGGATGCGCGAAAACAGACCAAACTGCACACACAGATAGCCAAGTAGGTCCAGAACAAATGATATAATTGTCAGTGGCCGAATATACAGGATGATCAATAAGGAGTGTAGTCCCCATTTTAGGCAATACAGAGTTCAATCCGACTCGGCATCGACGCAATGAGAGCCCGAATAGAGTCATGGGACCGTATCAGGGCCGATTCTGGAGTGTTAGCCGCCTGCATGCCACAGACATTTGACCGCCCATGCCAATGCGGATCGAGTACAATTAAATATGCTATTGGATTCCCAACCAAACCCACGGCACTAGGGGAAGTTTTTTTCTTTCACTGTTCTATATAGTTGACAGGTGTACAAGCGTACAACGTACAAATATTCTATAATAATAACACAACGCAGTATGAAATTATTTTTCTTTTATCTGTATTCAAAACAAAACTGTTCAAAAATATCACAATCACACAGACACTGACACAGTGACACGTTACACATAAGTACCATAACTTAATAAAATGTATGTATGTATGCATCCGCGGAATTAAAAGTGCACTGACCTTGTTTTCTTTCTTGCCAATTCGTCAATTACATCTGATAATTCCAAACTTTCACACAATTCCTTCTCGATAGCTAACAGTCCTAGATCGCTAAACCTCTCATGAATCATTGACGTTTTTAAATGTCTTTAAAAGTTTGAGTTTCGAAAAACTCCTTTCACCTGATACTACACTAACTGGTAATGTCAGAAGAATTCTCAAAGCTATAAACAGATTAGGAAATGATGACTTTATGTTATTTTTTGTTGTATATGTTAGGTTTTTTTGATGGTCTGCCCCATTTGCAATTCCACTGCTCAAAACTCTATACGTTATCAGCTCGCTGAAGAGCTCAAGACCATCAGTATCCTTAAATCTTTTGCCTCCTTTGTTAACTAGAAGGGAAACATCTAAATCAAGGCAAGATTTTTTAATTTCTTCTTCAGTCATTTCTCGAAATTCAGAAAGAAATGTAAGTACATTAGATTTTCAAACTTTTCCTGAATGGAATTTAAGGCTGTATTAACAATCGTTAGATAAAATTTTATTCTGAACAATTCTTGTGTATTTGTGATAGATTCATCAGGACTTTCATAATCAGATAGGCGAACTTTATACCTACTCCTTACAACTGGAAATTATGCCTCCACATTTGCTTCTGTAGCTAAAGCTTCTGCATCCCTAATATATTTACTAAGTGCCTCATCAGATCTGGCTGCACTTGTAAATTTAACAAGCTCACTCAAAACATTAAGAGATGCATTTATGTTGGAATGAGGGCACTGAAACATTTTACTTACAGCATTAATTTTTCACAGAAAATCGTTCAATATAATAATTGAGGAGATGAACTTAAACGACGCAATCCTATTTAACAAACATGGAGCTGTATGTTTTGTTTTCATGTCTGGAATCGTCGTCTATTAGATCATTTAAACTTTTCATGACTTCACCTAATTGCATTCTCAGAGGTTGCACTGCTTTTATTCTACTCTCCCACCTTGTATAACTTACAGATTTCAGTGTTAATCTATTAATATTACACTTTAGTATATCCCACCTGTAAGGGGATGCAGAAAACAATGTGTACAATTCTTCGATAATGTTAAAAAAATTAACTGTTTCCAATTTTACTTTGGTTTCAATATCCTCAATGTGTTTTTGCACAGAATTTATCAGTACCATTGCCTCCATAAAGTTTCCTTGGGAAGACTGCAAGTATTTACTGAGACAAGTCAGTGGTGCTAAAAGAGTAGAAAGTAACACAAAGATGAAAATCGTGGATTTCTTTCGAAACAGAAGTCCCCCTGCATCAGACAAATAGTCCCTAGCCTAAATGTAGACATTTTCTAAGGCTATACATATAGAAGCATAATGCTGTACGACTACTTTAACACTGCCTTCACATGACAACCATCTCGTTTCCCCTGGTTGAACAAGTTTATGAGACATGTTATTGACCACCATTTCTGCCATGTGCAAAACTGACAACCTTTTGTGTCTTACTCTGAATGTGCTGTACAGCTTATTGAGCGCGCTTAGTACTCTTGATATGAGGACTTTGTCTGCAGCTGTGAGCGAGAGCAAGTTGCAAAAGATGATTTCTGCAGTGTACAAATAATAAATTTGGTGCATGCTCTTTCAGCCTCGCCTAAAATGAGACATATTATTGACCACCATTTCTGTCATGTGCAAAACTGACAAAAATCAGTACTCTCTTGATATGAGGATTTTGTCTGCAGCTGTGAGTGAGAGCGAGTTTGCGAAAGATGGCTTCGGCAGTGTACAAATAATAAATTTGGTGCATGCTCTTTCAGCCTCGCCTAGACGCCACTCACATTTCCGCTAAAATTGGCACCGTCATCAAATGATACTACAGAGATGTTCGCTGGATTCAAACCTTATTTTCTTAACTCAGTAATCAACACATCTGTAATATGCTCTGCTTTTGTTGACTGTAGGTTAACTGTAGATAAAAAAAGTTTCTTCAAACTTGAATTTTTTGTCTTCACCCTCAGCAACGATATGACGAATCTAAATACTAAGCACTTCACGACCAATGATGTTTGTGCATTCATCATCCATGAATGAATATGAGGGAATACCTTTCAGCCGTTGAACAATTGCTCCTGTAACAGCTTCACCAAATGCTTCTAAGAAATCTGTTATGGCAGTGGATGATAAGTGTGAGTGTTCTGTGGATCATTTTTAATTCAATTAGCCAGATTATGTAATCCATCCCCAAAAGCAGCCATTGCAACTAGATTAGGCCAGTTCGATATCTTGTGCTGAATTTCCGATCAAAATAAGCAGTACGCAAGTTTTAGCAGATCCTTAGTTGAGTTACTTTCTTCTTCCATCTGTTTATTGGACTGCATAGATACCATTGTTTTAACATCCACACCCTCCCGTTTTGTGTTAGATGCAGCCAAGGCCATTATATGTGAACGGCTTTGCTCACGTTTTAAAGCATTTCCCTCTAATTTCTTTGAAGCAGATAGTTGAACTAACTCGGTCAGCCATGGGTCAGTTTTCATTTTACCAAATCTGCAACAAATGCTGCATTTGTATCCTTCAGATTTACGTTCAACCCAAGGATATTTCAAGTACTAAGATGCTTTCTTTCGTTTGTCAGTGAAACTCGTCAGCATTATACAGTATCTGCTCCCATACATTTTGATGGATTATCTGCATCCGATGCACTCTTTCTTTCACTAGGCACTTGTTGTGGCAGATCCGAGAGCACAAGAAAAGGAACAACTGCTGTATTACGTTCTATTGCACCCTGGTAGAAGGTCTTAAACACAAAGTTTTGATTTCATAACTCCAGCTGTTTGAGATTTACAAAATTTATGTTTGATTGATTTATCTTTATATCCAACGCTGTTTTAAGATTTTGTTTAAATTCGACGGAGTTATTATTTCAGAAGCTGATACCAACTTACTAGTTGAAATTTTTCATCTTGTATATTCCCTAGACATTGTATCAGAAAATTTCTTGGCTGATTTCTTTTCAAAACGAACCCGATTTGCTCCTTCCTTTCAAACTTTGTAAAACAACATTCCTTTGCCAATAAGTCCCGAATGCCGAATTTCGAGTTTGTAACTGAAGCCATTGCAAAGACATCGCATTGAAAACGTTCTTGACTGATTTCTATCTAAATCGAACACTCTTGACTGATTCCTATCTAAATCGAACACTCTTGACCGATTTCATTCAAATTCAACGGGGTGCTTATAGAAAGTTCTAAACTCTGGATTTGTCGATGAAGCCATTTCCGAGAGAGCAGATTAGAATGTCATTTAACGAATATTTCTTTTAATCGACAAAATTATTATTTTTCGCTAATATGTCCAAAACACCGAATTGGAATTTGTAACCCAAGTCATTGAAGAGTTATTGTGTTACAAAGGTATGGGAACACAGACAGACTCCGCGAGAAAAAAAATCACCCGTATAATAGCTCTTTCATATAAACAAAGTATATGAATGGAAAGTAAAAATTCAGGACATTTCATAAAAATATTTGTGAATGATTATTTTAATAACAATGTAAAGCGTTTCATAGCTACTTCACACATCAACGAATGGAACATGAAATAAAAAACAAATACCAGGCCTTTCCTGGGCTTTCGAATAACCCCAAAGTGTTGGCTTCCCACAGAAATTTCGTTTCCCAACCTACTTCGTTAAGGATTATGATACTACTCATACTCAACCAAATGATGCGAGGGCAAGTGCGAGCTGGTCCAAAAGCTGATTTGTCTTCGCAATTGGGACTGCGTTTTTTGTCCGGCATCATACTGAATGACAATCAAAAGTAAATAATGTTGAAAAAATTCACACTGCGTCTGTGTCTTCCTCCTGTGATCGTTTCTTTCTGTGTATGAACTTGTCGATCATGTAACTTCGATTTCTTTCGGATGGGATGTAACAAAACATCGTCATCATATGTGTACGTGGGTTTGTGTGTATCTTTGTTTGTTACACCCTTCCAAACGGGAGGGTGTTAATATTTTTGTAGGAAAGTTCTGAAAATTTTTTGGGAGGGGGAGTGTGGGTGGGTGGGGAGGGGTGTATAAATCCCTGCCTAGAAAAAGTTCTCGTCTCCGAATGTAGAGGTAGACTTTTGTATTTTGTGGGAACCCAGACAAACGAAGAATTTTCTTTTGTAAAGGATGCAGTTTTAAATGCTCTTAAACAACGGTACTTGAGGTATTGCGTGTCGCGTCAAATTTGATGAGCGCGAACAAACACTGATTATTTTTTTAGGCACAATAAACAGTCTGAGGGGTAAATTTGTATACACACTTCCTACAAATAGTAAACGGGGAATGAATAATAAAAACCTTGAAGAACCGATAACGAAAAAGAAAATTTATACATGTACGCGTACGTATATTTTCCCACTAAATACGCACAAAAATATTAGAGGTTCGAGGAACCCACAAAAAAATCATTGGGAGTTCAAAAAGTGTCTCAAACCCACAAAGTCGGCGCCTATAGTGAGTGTGATGCATTGAAAACAGCAGCTCTTCTCTCAAACTTGAGCATACATCATTGACTTCTGACCTGTTGTCAGGGTTGCCAAATTCAATTTTGTCGAGAGAAAAATTGTGGCGTTCAGCTTAGAAAAACATTTAACGAGAGTAATCCAAATTTAAATGAGAATACAGGAGCTTAAACGGAAGTTAAATTAGAGTAACCGTCAAACGATAACAAAGCAGCTTTCCCGCCTTGTTGAATTTCAACGATACCCGAAACTACAGTAGTGTGCAAAATATTGCATCACCTGTAAAAACCGTGAATTTTAAGATTAACTCTTATTTTAACTAGCTAATTTTCATAGTTATTTCATCATTTATATGTCATTAGATGCGAAATTTAATGGACATTTCAAAAATTTCTTAGATTTTCCCGTAGCTTCTTTTGTTCTTAAGATACGTTATTAAAATCATGACCAAGGCGAAATTATTATGAAAAGGATCATTTATCCAATACTTAGGTTTACCGCAATAAATCGTTTTTGTAATTCATAAGGAATGAGGTAACATTTAAATACAGAAATACAATGAAGTAAAATTATAAAAATGTACCTAATATTTTGCTGCCCAGCCTTTAGCATTAATTACAGCTTTGCATCTTGTTTGCATACTGTGAACGAGGTTTTGTAAACAATTGAATTCAACACAATGATTCAAAATACGAAAACATTATCAATTAGTTGAATTTTGGTTGTTGGCTTCCTTTTTGGTAGTTCATACAACATTTCAAACCACACATTTTCTATCGGGTTTTAGTCCGACGACTGTGGTGGCCAATCAAGTTGCTGAAAAGTTTTTTCCTGAAGCCATTTTTTCTCACTAATTTAGTACGATGATAGTGAGCATTGCCATTTTGGAAAATAAAATTGCCGTCATAAAGTCTTCTAGATGATGCATCATGTAGAAGAAAAATAAATTACCGTCATAAAGTCTTCTAGATAATTGTGGCATCTTGTTTTCTAATATGCAGATGTATTTCTAGGCATTTACCATACCATCGACAATATGGAGGTTCCCAACGCCATGTGCACACATGTAGCTCCAAACCATGACCTTCACTAGATGCTTAGCAGTAGTCACTAAGCAACCTGGATGGAATTTTTCATGCTTGAATCTCCTTACATACGCACTACTCTGATTTCCACTTAGGCAAAATTCTGATTCATAACTGAAAAGAATATTTTCTCATTGCTTGGTTGTCCATGAGGCATGCTGTTTTGCCCATTGAAGTCTACGCTGTCTTTGATTTGCAGTGAGCAGTTGGTTTATGCCTGCCTTTGCAGCCACGTAAGTAATAGTGAAGCAGCCTCCTCCTAACAGTAGATGTGTTACCGCTAAAGTGCAGAAATCAGTTATTCTACAGATTATCTAGGTAATGTGCAGATTAACTAAGGTGATCCGTTAAAGTGCCGAAAATTGTTTCATTTCTAAAAATTACCTAGGTAATCTGCAAATTACCTAGATAATCTGCACATTACCTACTAGGCACTCGTTAAAGTGAAAATAAGATCTTTGCTGGAACAACAGCAACGTTTCTGTACGCTTAACTTAACATAATGTTATTTACCTATTTTTCATCATATATGAAGAATCAAGTTAAAACAATCAAACAATCAACAAATTAGTTGATAGAATCAATCATCAATCAATTAAAAAACTGTAATAGAAAGAATCAAACGGTCTAAATTATTATTATAATTAAGGATATGAATTTGCAAAACATACGATAAAATTATGCTTACTTATTAGTGCAATCTAAAGATTGGTGACACTTTGAATTACATAGCAATTGGTTTTTGCGACAAGAACACCTATTTGTGGTACATTTAGATTTGCAGTCACATTTTCTGAAACCCTGCCCAGTACCGAGGGTGCGTTAAAAAACATCACGACACAAATTCACGCGCTAACAGGCAGAAACGAATTTGAAAACAGAATTAGCTATGCTACGCACTGGCAGCCGACGCCAATTATGAGAAATAAAAACAACCGGCGACGACTAGACGCTGGCGAAACGAATCTAAAAGTGGAGGGAGAGGCGGAAGGTGTATTGAAAGGAAATGAGAGAAACAAACTTTTGAACTTTAACGATACGGAAGCCGTTAATGTGCCCATTACCTAGGTAAAATGCGGAAAACTTTTGATTCCGCACGTTAACGGAGCAAATCAGTTAATCTGCAGATTAGCTAGGTAATGTGCACATTAACGGCTTTCGAGCTTTAGCGGTAACAGATGCACTAACAGTAACATCAGCCACTTCAGACCATCTTTGAAGCAATTCAGGGGAATTGAGCCTTAGCTCCTTTGAAGTAATTCAGGTGAATTGAGCCTTAGCTCCTTTGAAGTAATTCAGGTGAATTGAGCCTTAGCTCCTTTGAAGTAATTCAGGGGAATTGAGCCTCCTATCTTCGAAGCTTAGCTTTCTGAGCCCTCTGTTTCGCCTGATTGTAATGGATCTGGGCCTTCCGCTGCGATGCAGATTTTTAATATCACCAGGGTCTTTTAGTAGCCTAATAACTGTAGATTGATTACAGCCTGTTTTTTCAGCAATTTTTCTTAAAGAATATACCTCATCACGTAGGACAACTATTTTTACTCTGTCCGCTGTGGACAATTCGGCTGTTTTAACTATTATTGAGAATGTACACAAATGATACCGAAATAACAAAAAGGAATGACCACTACAAATCTACAATGCTCTATTAGCTCTGCATCAACCCTTATAAAGGCTTGAGAAGCATTAAGCATTAAGAAGCAGCCAATCAGGTAAAAGAATTTCTATGATTGGCTATAACAACTGATACGCAGCTAATGTAAATGTCAATATGTTTGTCAAACCCCGTATTTTATATCACATCTTAAGAACAGAGGTAGCTGCAGAAAAAACTAAGACATTTTTGACATTATATTTCACATGAAATGACATATAACCGATGATATAACTATGAAAATTAGTTAGTTAAAAAAAATTTAAACTTAAAATTTCTCGGTTTTTGCAGGCTATACAAACTTTTGCACACCACTGTACTTCCCATTATAAATTCGCGAATATTTAGGTCAGCTGATGGATTTCAATTTGGTTAACAGCGAACGACATTTTCATTCAGCGGTTCCGCGTGATAGAAATTTAACGGAAAATTTGATTGTTTCTATCGACAATACCAATTGAGCTATTGACTGACGTTAAAAGATATTCACTCAAGTGCCATTGAATTAGGCATATTTTCTTAGTAACGCGTTGGGCCACCTCTTGTCCTAATGACGGCGGCCACATGACGAGGAATAGACTCCACTGGTTAATGGAAATGTTTTACAGGTATCGCCAGCCATGCCTCTTCCAAAGTTGCCCATAATCAACTCAGGTTCGCAGCAGATGGGATACCAAAGCTGTTCAACGGTGTACCAAAGATATTCGACGGTGTTTAAATCCGGGCTTCTGGCTGAAACGTTTCATGGAAAGTTTTACCACCAGACGGAAGGCCCTGCATCGGGTAGTCCCCAGTGTGGCCCATTTTATATGAAGCGTGCATGCTTTCGTTTGAGGAGAAACTCTTCCAGTTTGTCACATTAGACCTATGGTTTCATGTAGAGGATACCCTTGCTCTCTGGAATGGCTTTAATTTGGAAACACTACATTAGCTGTGCTTATCAATTCAGATGATCCTCAACTACCACTCACTTGAAAGACTGAAAACAATGGCTGTTTACCATTCCTTGTTGTCCTTCTGTCATCAGTGGGGTATCCAGAAATTTCATAAAGGAAGTCCATGGATTTGGTTCATTGGCGTAAGCCTCATATATACATATGTATCGCTTTAAATTCGTACTTAATCCCCCTCAAGGGGTGTCCGGACCCTAGGACCATCCTCTTGGCTACGCCACTAGGTGTGTCACGATCTGAAATATCTTTCACTACAACAGTTTATCTCAAATCGTTTGCTCTCTGTCCCCTTACACCCCACATGCAAAGCCAAATCACTCATGGAAACAAAAAAAGTACTTCCTATACACACGCATATCATACAATACATATCTGTAAACTGAGGGAAACAAAGTTGTAAGTTGTGTGAAGAATAGGGTTGAGGAAACGATATAGGAGCCCAATGAGTTAAGTGAAAGACAGGGTGAATACTTCTGTGAGTTATTAGATCAGGAAAGCAAATATGATTCTGAGACAGATGCAGAGGATGGCACAGTGAAGGATGAAAGCACAGGAGGGATCTCAAGAGTAGAAGTGTGTAAAGCTCTAAAATCTCTTCAGAATTATAACGAAGTAAATTTCTCCGTCATTTTTAGTCTACACGGGATTCGAACCCGAGTCCGCTTATTCCGGAACAAGTCGCTCTACCAACTGAGCTACGCAGACGTTCATTCTGATTGCTATCTGCCTTTATGTCGTGTGCGTCCTGTTGGCAGGTACGTCACATCCCCCCGAAAGAGGGCCGGGCTTGGCCCACGGGTCAGCCGTGACCATGAATCGTTGCAGGCAGCCATCCACTGTAGAACGTGCACTTGAGAACTCCCAGTCAATCCGGTGTGTGGAATCAACGTCACACACATTTATTTTTCGAAGCGTTGGAGAAGAGATTCTCTGATTTTCCTATCACGCGGTGTGGAAAGAACATCACACCATTTCGAGATTTTGAACGGTCGGGTCATCCGGATAGTTCGGGCGCCATTATAACGAAGTAAATTTCTCCGTCATTTTTGGTCTACGCCGGGATTCGAACCCGAGTCCGCTTATTCCGGAACAAGTCGCTCTACCAACTGAGCTACGCAGACGTTCATTCTGATTGCTGTCTGCCTTTATGTCGTGTGCGTCCTGCTGGCAGGTACGTCACAGAATGGTAAGGCTCCGGGAGTTGATGGCATAACTGCTGAAATGTTGAAATATGGTGGTGACTCTGTAATTGATATGGTTAACTTAAATTTGCCAGTTGTGCTGGGAGTTAAGAATGGTCCCTCGGGATTCGAAGGATGCTATCATTGTTCCCATGTATAAGGGAAAAGGTGGTCAGACTGACTGCAAGAACTATCGTGGTATTAGCCTACTGAGCATGAAAGGAAAAGTGTTTGGTAAGGTCGTTATTGAAAAGGTACGGGGTCTTACATCAGGAAAATTTGGGATGTTCACAGTGGTTTTATGCCTGGTAAAGGCTGCATGAACCAAAATTGTACATTACGCATGGTGATTGAAAAGTATCTGGCTGTTGGTAAGAAAGTTTTTGCTACCTTCATAGATTTAGAGAAAGTTTACGACCGAGTAAATAGGACACTTTTGTGGAAGGTATTGAATGAATATGGTGTTACTGGGAATCTACTTAATAGTGTAAAAGCCATGTACACTGAAAAGCAATTGAATTAGAGGCAGCTGGTGTTATGCAAACGTGGCGCTGTGGGCGGCCCTGTAAACGGAAACAACATGACGTATGCAGCGATCCGACAATAAAAGGAGTGATGCGATGGGAATCAGTAAGAGTCGGACGCAGTATGGGTAACACGAAGGATCTAAGCGCATTTGATCGTGGGGAAATTGTCGGGGCCAGACGAATGGGTCACTCCATCTCGGAAGTCGTGCAGGCACTGGGATTTTTACGAGCCACTGTGTCACGGGTGCACCGTGAGTACATTGAATCCGGTAAAACCATCCCTGCAAGGGCCAACTGCCGTGGACAACAGCGTGAGGATGAGCGGGGTCATCGTCGCTAGCTCGTATTGTAACAGCGGATAGACGGGCCACAGTGCAAGAAATCTCTCGGCAATTTAACGCTGGTGCACAAAAACGTGTAAGCAGCCACACCATCCAGAACCATCTCCTCGCTATGGGGTACAGAAGCCATGGTCCCACGAGGGTACGGCGGCTGACCGCACATCATAGGGTGCAAAGATTAGCATGGGCGCGGGAACATCGCCACTAGACCCTAGACATGTGGGAAAATGTTGCCTGGACTGATGAGTCGAGATTCACGTTGGTACATGCGGATGGCAGGATACGAGTAAGGCGCAAACCACATTAAGCGATGGATCCTTCTTGCCAGCAGGGTACTCTTCAAGCAGGTGGGGGTGGCATTCTCGTCTGGGACTGTTTTCGTGGACTGAAATGGGACCCCTGGTACGTGTGACATCGTCCCTCACAGGTCAACGTTACAGGGATATCATGGACGACTGTTTGCTCCCGTTTGTGCGTCTTCAACATCCCACTGGGGACCTCCTCCTGCAACAAGACAATGCACCGTGCCATCGCTCCCGAATTGTATCCGAATGGTTAAATGAACACTCCACCGACGTGACCTTGCTTCCTTGGCCAGCTAGGTCACCTGACCTCAGTCCCATCGAGCACATCTGGGATGCCATCGAGAGAGATGTTGGAGGCTCTGACCACCTCCATCAAATCTTCGTGAACTGTGGGAGCTTGTTCAGGGGTCGTGGATCCGTATGGCTTCCCAACGCTTCCGGTGTCTTGTCAAGTCCATGCCGAGACGAATCGCCTCCGTCATGAGGGCGAAAGGTGGTGCTACACGTTACTAGACAGGTATCTCTAATTCAATTGCTCTTTAGTGTATGCTGGCAGTAGAGCCTGTGTACGAGTGAATGGTGTTTTATCAAAATGTTTTTTTTTTTTTTGGAGGTTTAACGACCACCGTGAGCAACTCAATGGGCTATAAGCAGTCGCCCGTTCCTAATTTAGGGTCACTGGTTTCAGGGAAGGGAGAGAGCCAGTGCCGTAAGACAAACACAACATCCATGCCTCACCGGGATTCGAACCCGGAGCCGTTACAGACGAATGATCAGAGGCCATCGCTTAGACCACTGTGCCACCGGGCGGCCAAAATGGTTTTCGATTGGTGCTGGAGTCAGGCAAGGTTGCGTAATGTCACCATGGCTGTTTAATATATTTATGGATGCGTGCATGCGTGATGCCAAAATATATAATATTGGTTTATGTCTTGGTGATATCCGTGTGTGCAGAATGCTGTATGCTGATGACACTGTCCTGTTGGCAGAGAGCAAAAGTGAGTTGCAGAGTATGTTGTCCCGGATGTACGAAGTTTGCATGAAATTCAAACTGAGTATAAATAAGGGAAAAACCAAAGTTATGGTTTTTAAAAGACGAACAGGTAGCACTGAATGTAATATAAGTCTAAATGCCACAGTGATTTACCAGGTGAATGAGTTTGTGTATTTAGGAAGCACGTTTGACAGAGAGAACAAATTGGATGGCGAAATTAGTAAGCGAGTGAAATCTTCATTGAAAGTCATGGCTGCTCTGGGAGGTTTTCACAGGAATGATGGGTTCTCAAGGGAGTCCCGCATGACTGTGTAGGAGAGTGTAAATGTCCCTACTCTGATGTATGACAGTGAAACCTGGGTACTGCAGAAGAAACATAGGAATCGTTTGTGTGCTGGAGAAATGCGGGACTCTCTTGAGAACCCATCATGTGGCAAGACACGTTCTGGTTGTGTGAGCAATGAAGATGTGTTGCAGTTGTGTGATGTGAAGCACAATGTTGTTAGCAAGGTGGAGAGAAATATTCTTCGGTAGTTTTGCCATGTTGAAAGAATGAGTGATGAGATGCTTACTAAGAAAATCTTTTTAGCCCAAATGGCAGGAAGGAAAGGCAGAGGAAGGCCAAGGAATTCATGGGAGGATCAGATTCAGGAGTGTCTGCATGAGAAAAAAATTATGAGTATGAAGTATAGAAGATCTTATGAACGGCGTGTGATGGATGTCAGTGAAGCCCGAGTTGTATGTCAAGACCGCTGTAAATGGAGAAGTTTGATACGGCAACAGTAAGTAAACATTATCTGGTAGTTTGTATTTCTTTTTGGAGCTAACCTCTGAATCTCAGAGAACATCTTAATGATATGTATGATGCATTTCACTTCTAGTATACAGTAGGTATTCCAATGTCAAGGTGATTTGGGATTTGTGGTTTGCATGTGAACAGACTTGGGATGCAATTTTTTTTGTCTTTTTTATTTTATTTATTTTGTTGTTGTTGTTGTTTCGTTAAAACAGTGAATATAAATAAACAAAACTCTGAAAACCATAAAATATATGTCTAAAATTACAATATTAAAAATATCCTGAAAAATTATCGACAAAAAAAAATTTTTTTGAAAAAAATTCTGGATTTTGGGTCCTTCTGGATTTCTGGATTCCGGAATGTCCTGTACTCTATTTGAAATTTTGAGCACAAATAAAAACGACCCATAGCTAATATATGCTCCAGTTATTATTTTCAATTTATCTGACTCGTAAGCATTCCAATTTGATGCTAGATGCCGCGATAAGTTAGCATAGCAGTGTTTCTGCCAGGAAGCAACGAAATGTCTAATTTCTGACTGATCTTTCTAATTATCTGAACCAAACAGAAAACATTTAATAGGGGCAAAAGAGAGATTGATATCTTGTCTTTTATTGATTATTTTAAATGCTACTGCACGTTCATTATTGAAAAGAAAATGTATACATTAGCAGAGAACTGAATTTGAGCTATAGAAACCAGCCTGCTTACTGACTGTACCCCCAAATGACGTAATTGGTTAAAACGTAACAGCGCCTATTTTGTCTTTTCATTATGGAGCCAACGAGACACCGTTTCCTTTCTGAATATGGTAAGGTCTGCACTGATTTGCTGACGCCAACTTCTAGGACAGCCACTCAAGACGTAAAAGCCACGCCCAAAGTGTGATTTTTTGCGCCATTTATCGGAGAAGATGAATCCTGACACTCTTTCTAAGACAGCCTTAAACGAATTGCAGCACACAAAGGATACAGTTCTTCCGCTGCAGACAAAGCGTGCAAAAAATTCAGGAAACCGAAGTCTGTGTGAACTCTCACGCCAGTAGACCTCCAAGTACAGGAGAACTGGGCAGTCATCCGATTTTCCCCTTCAAATTTTCTACAAAAATTCTCAAATGTTTAATTTTCAACGTTATTTTCAAACCTTAAACAAAATGTACGAATCAAATGACTATGCCGAAGACATAAATTTCTGGGGAATTTATCAGAACTTTTGTAAAAGTGAACTCTCATACAAAGAACTGTCCCGCAGGGCCTTAAGTTTCGGTGTGAAGGAGCACAATATGTAAGTACAGAACTGTGAGCTGCAGATGTCGTTTATAGCCCAATATTGTCACACAAAAAAAACCCACATAAATTTTTGTTTGAAAACGCTAAACCTTTTGATAAACCTGATTTGACTGTCAAACTTAATATTTTAGAAGCTTTCCACATACGTATGTTGCAACTCTTCACGGCTTGTCAACGACATGGCATCGACTCCATTTCTCTCAAGCTCGTGGAAACAACTCATCAAAATCCGTGAACGTCAGAACGCTGAAGATGTCACAATGATTTAAAAGTTTACTCTCCATTTGACCTGATGAAGCCGGGCCAAAATAAAGTAGATTTTAAAATAAAATATTAATCGTGAATAAACGCATTGCTGATTTAATCTTTCCGAACTTCACAAGTATTGTCGCCATAAAATATTTAGGGCAACAATAAAATATTAGGACTACAATCTAAGGCAACAATACTTTTGTAGAGCATTGTACAAGTCATACAATGTTACTTTGCAAACAATGGAAGTAGAGCATTACAGTGTAAACAATATGAGTAGAATGTACATGAACAATGCAGAGATAAATCTATAAAAGAAGAAAATTCAATTGCAGGGAAACATTTTTGAGATGAATTCAGGGAACTTGGTATTTCTGGGATTCCACAAGTTTTTCGTACAGTTCCCTTTACACACTGAGGTTTTCAGTGTTTTACCATTGATCAGAAATCATTAACCCAGAATGTTGTCAAGTGCTTCAAATGTGCAAGATTTTGCCTTGAAGCTCAACGGTTTCTCGTCCATTTCCCTTGTTGTTTTTAAAACATTATAGGCAAAGATATTTTTAATGTTCGCTCGCAGAATCTGAGAAGGAAGAGTGTTTTTAAAGCAAAATTGACAGTGAAACATTACCAAATATTATTTAAAAGATCTCACAAAGATTAAAAGTGAATTTTCCAAAGTAAAGGTCAAACATTTTAATTTCTGGAACATAATTTATTAGTGTGTCATAGTACGATATTTGAAAATCTAAAACCACTGAAAAGGACAACGGTTTAAATGATTAACATACTTTTGGAAATTGCTTCTCTCGATCCTTGAACCAGTGGTTCGAAATTAAGGATGTGTTATTTCTTCCCTTGGATGCTTCTGTCGAAATAGCAAAGTTCGCAATAATAAGTAAGATAAATTAAATAAACTCGAACAAATAAGCTTGGTATAAATTAAATAAACTCGAACAAATAAGCTTGGTATAAATTAAATAAACTCGAACAAATAAGCTGTGTGTTGCAGAACACTGTGCAACTAAAGAAATATTGTACTGTGACTATATCGCAGAAAGAAAACCCTCTTATTTGGTTTACAGGTAGGCAAACTCCCAACTCTGAAATGAGAACGAAAGGCCTTTTTAACGGAACCGGTGTAATTAGTAAAGAGTCGAAATCGGTTGGGAAGTTAAATATCAATCTGAAGAAAAATCCCTATGTTAACGAGATGTTCTATACAACATGCCAAATATGTCTTGCTTTTTTCAGTAATTTTCCTCAAGATTGACAGGAAGTGCAGCCCTTTTCCTTTATTCACTAATTCAGGTTTTGAAGAAAACAGTACATTATGAATAAAGCTATATACATGTATACATTAATATAGGAATGTTCCGCTATCGAGGAGACTTCCGGGGACCTGCGCCAATGCTAAAACTGCCGTAGACCAATGTGCCGATGCCAAATCTCGCATGTTGGAAGAAATCTACCCCGTTGACAACGCCAATTCTCAACGTTTGATATCTTGAATAAACTTACTCAAAATAACGGGAACTTTGGCACATTTCATAAACCAGCAAGATGTACTTTCAGTGACGTACCAGAAAATCTTTGACCCCCCCCCCCACCCCCACACACTGTAAAAAATATCTTCAAGGCCCTTTTGTAAAAATCTGTCGGCACTCAATTACTTAAATATTTTATTCCATAATATTAACGATGTTTTACAGGCGTTTTAATAATTAAAATTCTTTGGAACCTATAAGTATATTTCGCAAAACCAAAATGATTGCGTTTTACTGCGTGTAACACATGTGTGCACGTTGTAATTCAAATAGTTGCCCTAATTTTATACCAATAGAAAGTACTATAAAACAGTTACGCCGAAACTGAATATATCATGCAAATTTTATTCTTTTAGAGAACTAAGGCCAGCTTTTGTGAAATGCCTCACGATCACACACACAAAACACTTAACTCCAGACTGACGGTGACGAAAGACCTTTTCCGATTTGTACGAAAATTCAGAACATAAGTAAGCAAATCAATGAGTAATAATTAAGAATTGCGGCACAAAACAGTTAAAGCTACTTAAATTACTTACCCTTGAATATAAAAAACACACTCAATATAGTGTTACAAGAATTAACAGATAATAGAAATTTTTTCTTTTGACTGTGATAAAGAAAAAGACACAAGCCTCTGTGTTTTCGTCCCTGCGAATAACACACCTCAATTCACTTTTTATTAAGCACGCGTAGTCAGTGCGAACAACTGTAACATAACTCCTTATCCTCATTGGTAAAGCTTTTCATTCATTGTAATGATACTTCTTTCACATTCTCTTTTTAATAAACATATAAAGGAACTACTGCTATGACTGTGAAAAGCAGCCGCAGGTTCTCTGAAATAATGGCTTTCCAGTCATCCAGTTTTTATAAGTTTTAGCTGCGAAAAAAAATTATTTTCGTTTTAATTCTTGTTTTAAAACTGTAGTAACAAAATTGCTGGTTATTTCTTTATTCATATGAAGTTTCCGCAAAGAATTCTGTATGTGCCTGTATACTTTAACAATATTTCGGACATTTATTCACAATCAACACATAAAATAATCAATGCAAAGTTTCTTTTTATGACTCGCTGTCTGATATAACAATTGATATGAAGGCCAGAAGTTATTGTTCAGACTGATTAGAAAAAAACTGGTTATCTTCGGAACAATGTAGATAATTTAGGAATGCTTCTACTTGTTGATTTAACCTTTGATAACCTTTTTTTTTTTTACTGATGATTTCATGATAGCTGATATAACTTTGATATTCCATTGACGAAGCTAACTTCTCGGTGGGGGTTCTTGATCTTAGGAAAGCGTTTGATGATATTGATCACTATATTCTGGAAAACATACCTTACACCTATGGTACCCAACGTGAGTCTCTCCTCTCCAACTTTTTTTCCATTTATCGTAGTTGCAGATCTCAGTTAGTTAAATTAGGACATGCAGTTTCTGAAAGCAATATAAAATATCGGTTTCTTAAAGGGTCTAGCTTAGGTCCGCTTTTATTTGTAGTACATATCAATGTGACCTTCCTTATACACTGAAGTGCCAGAAAAACTGGTACAGACGAGCTTATGCAAAATACATAGCAACGCCACCTATGCGCGTACTCGGTTGCGTACGCTAATTCGTATATAAAGCGAAAGACATCCTTGTCAGCTGTCAGGGCTGTTTTCGGCATGAGAATAACAAGTAATAACGATTTAAGCGATTTTCAACGCGGTGTCATAGTTGGCGCTCGTGAGATTGGCCATAGTATTTCGGAGGTAGAAACGAAGTTTGGATTTTCACGGACGACCAAGGGTGTACCGTGACAGCAAGATATCCGGCAAAACCTCCAACCTACGATGCAAGTGTGGCCGTAAAAAGACACTGGGTGAACGTGACCATCGTCGGCCGTCAAGAATCGTTTCACGCGATAGGAGTGCAACACTCTCGCAGGTATCATCGGAATTTAACGCTGGAGCCTCAACAAGCATCAGCGTCCGGACTTTGCAACGTACCCTGCACGATATGGGCTTTGGGAGCCGACGCCCAACTCGAGTCCCCTTGATGGGTGCACGATACAGAGCTATGCGCCTCGTTTGGGCACGGCAATACCGCCACTGGACACTTGATGACTGGAAACAAGTAGCCTGGTCTGACGAGTCACGTTTCCAACTATATTGGGCAGATGGAAGGATTCGTGTGTGGCGCAAACCCCATGAAGCCGTGGATCCCGCCTGTCAACAGGGAACTGTACCGTTTGGTGGGGGTCTGTAATGGTATGGGGTGTGTTTAGCTGGACTTCCCTGGGACCCCTGGTACCTCAACAAACGTCCGAGAGCGGGCAACGCTATGTGCGCATCCTTTCTGACGAGGTACACCCGTTCATGATCTGCATTCATCCTGATGGGTTGGGCCTGTTCCAACAGGACAACACAAGTGTAGGGACGCCACAATATGGTTTGAGGAGCATTCATCTGAGTTTGGGGTGTTGCCATTTCCACCCAAGTCCCCAGATCTGAACGTGATAGAACACATTTGGGATTCCATGCAACGCGCTACGGAGCACAGGAATCTGAGACCTCGGAATACACCTGAATTGTGGAACGTTCTGCAGAAAGTACGGCGTGCATTGTCTATAGCATATTTTCAGAAGCTAGTGGAGTCCATGCCCCGTCGTATTTCTGCAGTCCTGCGCTCCCGTAGGGGACCTACCAAGGATTAGACTGGTGTACCAGTTTTCCTGGCACTTCAGTATATATATATATGTAGCCCACTCCAGCAGGAATTCCTGGGTGCGCCGCTGCCAGCCACTAACTTGTCTTGGTATTTCTGGTGATTGTTCATGTCTCCACATCATAAAGCGGCGACGACGTCGAAGTGATCGGGTGTGATGCCACCTCGTGGTTAAAAAATACGGACAAAAGAGAAATCCCGGCAGTCCCGTCTTCTTTCTTGCCCAGGAAATAAAATAAAAACAAAATGGAGGATTATGAAATGCCGTTTATGTGAGTTTTTTCTTTTAATTCTAAAACGGGTTATTATAAGAAATACTACAACAAGATTTGAAAAAAAAGGAAACAAAAGATATCAAATTTCTAGTATTAGAATTTTAGTCTAATATATCTTCATTGATATGTTAGACTAAAATTCAAGATTCCTGGTGCATCACGTAGACGGTCGAGCGCGAATACGCCGATTATTTATCAATGGAGGCTATTGCACCTGGATGCACTGTGGACGGAAACTGGCCGACGGTGGTGGTGTTATGCTGTGGGCGATCTTTTCTCAAGACACTTTAGGTTCCATGATCCCAAAAGCATAATCCCTAATGGCTCTCAGGTATATGAACATCGTTGCGAACCAAGTTTACCCATTTATAGCAACTGTGCTCCCTGCTGGTGATGGCCATTACCAACATTATATTACGCCATGCCACACTTCCAGAATCGCCAAGGAGTGGTTCGAGGAACATGCTGGTGACTTTCTGTTAATGCTCTGGCCTCCAAATTCACCTGACATGAGCCCAATCGAATATTTGTGGTTCGACTTGGAAAAGCGGGTTCGCTCAAAATCATCACCACCTCAAAATTTACGGGAACTGGAGAACCTGCTGTTGATATTATGGTACCAGATATGGCAGCTTAGCTATGGCCACCGCATTGAATCGATGCCTCGCCGAGTGGCCGCTGTCTTGCGGGCTGGAGGGAGTCCTACAGCTTATTAGGTAGATGGTTATAATGCAATGGATCATCAGTGTACACCAGATTAACTTAAGACAAACGAGCATCTGTGTCTCTCTTCATATTTTGGGAATATTTTATCTTGGGGATTTTTATTCTGCCACCCATAGTGATATCCTAGATGTGCCACTAATATAGTAGTATGGCTCCAAAATACTGCCCAGACTCCGGGACCCCTGTATCCTTAAATTGGCTCTGCCTAGCAAACGCAATTAGTACCTAGGACAAGAAGTAGTCTCTTCGTGAGTCTGTATAGAAGGTAACTGTTAGAGTCAACAAAAAAAAATCAACAAATATTGAACACTTTGATACCATTTACAAAAATTAAAGGGCTCAAAATAAGTGGAAGTCCCTATCAAATTAGCAAATGCATAGATAGATAAAAAAATAAACCTTTACTTTATGAGAAAGCTTACAAATTGAGAAGGCATGATAGCTCATTGCATATGAGGTTAATATACAATTTGCTATCATGAGGGTAATAAAAACGCGTATTTAGCGACACAAATATCATGACACAGCAAAAATGTTAACTCAAGTGATCATTAAATCGAAAACAAATGCCGTCTCCTGCACGATACACTTTAATGAAAAAAATATGTACAATTAAAATTAAATATAGAGTTAACTAGGATTAAACAGTTTGCCTTGAGTTTTGGTTACCCTCGTCACATGATTGATCGCTTGGTTGTTAAGAAATCAATTTGTCAACCGCAGACATCTTTGTTTGCAGATAAATTTAACTACCAATTTGTGGGATCCATTCCATATATACTACCTGTATGTAACATCTTAAAGAACATATGCCATAAGTACAAACTCAAGTTTGGTGTGAGGTTTCGTACTTTATTTAACACTGTTAAGAAGGACAGAGACTATGTTGAATGTGTGAACCGTCACGGTGTATATTTGGTTCCACTTAAATCTGCTAACCCTGCAAAGCTCGATTTATGTTATGTGCGGCTCCGCATTTACGAACATCAGTATAATCTCAGGACGCTTTCTAGTGCTACATCTTTGTCGAGACTCCGTTTAAACGGTTCATACCTACCATGTTGGAATGACACCATTATTCTAGATTCTCCCAGGAACCGTCGATCAACACTTTTTTGTGAAAGTATTCACATATTCGTCAATGGTGAAAGCTGATGTAACGATGAACCCCCCTCCCCGTGTTTAACTGCTATGTGTCTTGTGAAGTACATAGGCTTCTCACTTCTATGCTCACTGCTGCACTGTTTCTCAGGATGACGCCGTTGGGGCGTTAAAAGTTCTTAAACATATTTATTTTAATTGTACATAGTTTTTTATCATTAAAGTGTATCGTGCAGGAGACGGCATTTGTTTTCGATTTAATAGGTTTTGGTGCACGAGTTAATTTCTTCATATCAAGTGATCATGTTTTAATGAAAATTTTAGTGCTGAAGTAGAAATTTAGTGTAAAGATTGTAATAGTAGTTTAATTGTTATATTATGAACGTTTGTAGCAGCAACCATTATCCCAGCGTTAATTTTGTTTTCGTGTGACACTAAACTTTGATCTTCTTTCGTTTACACAGCTATTAGGCTTCTCTGCAGTACCCTTACGGCTAAAAGTCTTACCTTTATGACTCAGTATTCTTTTTTCTTTTTTTTACCTGGATAAGTTCGTTCTTCGTTCAGCTGAGATTTTACATCACGCACATATCGAAACTCTTCCTAATAAACTACCGGTTCTTAAAAGAGTCAAGGTAACTTACAGTTCACTTGTTTATACCACAGCACGTAGTCAATCAAACATCCGAATATAAATATCCTCTCAGCTCGTTACAAATCTGAACATATAACTCTCGCTTAAGCATACAGCATTAATTTGCTCTAAACAGTGCTCAAAGATATAGGGTACTCGAGAGCATAGTACTTGCAAGACACACTGCTCAAACCCACCGTCAGTGTAAAACAAGCGTCATCAGAGAACATAGTGAGAGTCATACGCCCCGACTTAAAAAATATTGTGAGTTCCGGAAATTTTAAATCGAATTACCCATGCATTCTTCAAAGTATTTAAATCTAATTTAAATTTCATTCAGTCAGATTATCTGGCACAACAAGACGCTTGAAGTGCTAAAATGAAGTAAATTATAGTTAATTTTTTTCTAGATAATTATTTATTTAATTTATTTTTCTTTTGTAGGCGCGACATTATTATATACAATACACAGACTAATGAGGATTCTTCGTGCGCTAAACCTTGTTTTAATTAGAAAAGCTTTTTCAGCACGATAAGATATTTATTAATACTGTCTGTACTTAAAATAGACATTTTTAATGCACAGCAACTTACAAGATTTTTCAAAGCACCAAGTGCTCCATCGTCAGGTATTTGCTTCGTTTTAGTACTTCAATATACATAAACAAAACAACGGATAAAAGCAAGAAGCATTTTCAAATTACGCGAGCACCTGATAACAATAACGACAAGGTTGAATCTCAACGAGAACCGTCGAATATGAGCAAAAATACAGATGGACTATATCAGACACAATTCTTAAACCTGAGTAACCTAGTCCTTAACCCCACACAGTTCCAGGCTCTAAACCGAGGACTAAAGTTTGCTTATCCAACAAACAAAGTTAATAAATGCCACCTTATTACGCAGATGGAAAATATCGTTGAAACTATTCCTCAAACTGAAAGAGAACATGTACGATATAAACTGGCAAAGTCCGTACAAAAGTTAGCCAATAAGACTAGAACAGCGGATGACCGTAAATTCTGTAATGAGGTTAAACAGTTAAAGTTATTGAAGTCAGATAAAAATATCTCCATTTTAAAAGCTGACAAAACGCAACAAATTGTCATCTTAAACAAAGCAGACTATGTTAATAAGATGAGTGATGCTGTATACCGCACAAGATCCTGTCTTCGGATCCAACCTCATCTACAGTAGCAGCAGTGGCAAAACTCAGAAAACATGGAGGCTTACCTGCAAATGTTGCTATGGATATATACCCTCCTATAGGCCCTTGATGTAAGGTCAGGTGATGCGTAACATCACAGCCTCTCCTTGACAAATGTCAACCCCGCCTTCTCGTGGTGCATCCTGTTCCCACTAAAGGGGCTCTGACGACCGCCAATAGCGGTATAACTATACCATCGGGATTAGAGGAAATTCTATCCCACACTCACCAACCCGCTTGGCCAGCGTGGTGAGTTATGGCCAAACCCCTCCAAAATGATTCCACAACTTAAATCTTGGCCCTCAGTCTCCGGCAGCTGGAATGTACCTGGCCAAGGCAGCGGCCAGTGCGACATGAAGGCAGAGGGTGCTAAGAATCCCCGGAGGACCGGACTAGGCTGCCATCTGATGCTGACCTTGGCTACGTACAATGGACGCTCCCTATCTTCTGATTCAAGGCTTCTTGAATTGGAAGAGGAACTACAAAGGATCAAGTGGGACATCGTGGGGCTAAGTGAGGTAAGGAGAAAAGGAGAAGATCTCATCGAACTGAAAAGTGGACATCTCTTCTACTATCGTGGGACAGATACTGGCAGAACTAGTGGTGTTGGATTTATAATAAACAAGAAACTGAAGGATAAAGTTGTAGAAGTTGAAAGTTCCTCTGACAGAGCTGCACGACTTGTTATCCAACTCTCGAAAAGATACCAGGCTCAGATTATTCAAACTTATGCACCCACCACAAGTCATCCTGAAGAAGAAATTGAAGAATTTTATGAGGAAATTTGTCATCTAAATAATAAAGGTAAGCAGCACTTGAAAATAATTATGGGAGATTTCAATGCAAAAATAGGGCAACGGCAACAGAATGAAACTTCAGTAGGTAAATTCGGTCACGGCAACAGAAACCAGCGTGGAAATACTCTCGTTGAGTTTGCAGAGGCAGAAGGGTTTTTCATCTTGAACTCCTTCTTCAAGAAAAAGCCACACAGGAAATGGACATGGAGACATCCAAATGGGACGACAAGTGAAATTGATTTTATTATGTGTAACAAAAAATTCGTCATAGAAGACTGCAGTGTGCTAAACAAGTTCAACACAGGTAGTGACCATAGATTGGTGAGATGTAAGATGCACCTCAACACTAAACTTGAACGTGGCAAGCTCATAAGACAAACAAAATCTATTGACATAACCAACCTTAAAAAACACCATAATACCTTCAAGTTGGAACTGAAGAACAGGTTCTCTGCTTTAGAAGGCCTAACATCGGAAGAAGTGGACATCTCTGAAGTTAACAGAAAAGTAACCAAAGCTCTTATGGAAACAGCAACAAAATTAGCTGGGTCTAAGAACAAGTTGCATGTAAATAAATTATCAGGAAAAACGAAAATGTTGATGCAAAAAAGAAGAGAGATGAGGACAACTAAAGAAGATGTGACTTCCAAAGTGGAATATATAGAGCTATGCAAGACAGTAAGAAAAAGTATCACTGAAGAAGTAAGAAAATTCAACTGTGAACTAGTGAGGAAAGCAATTGAAAACAACCAAAGCCTAAAGATAGCAAAGGGACATCTCAGTAAGGGAAGAAAACAGATTATGGCACTGATAAAAGAAGATGGTTCTGTAACAAGAAATAGAGGCGAAATTTTGACAAGAGTGAAAGATATCTACTCCAAATTATATGAAAGGGATGATACATGCTCTCCAGACATCATGAAAGATACCAGTACCAGAGTTCCTCCAGTCCTTCCAGCAGAAGTTGCACATGCGATCAAGAACATGAAGCGGGGAAAAGCTCCAGGAGAAGATGGAATTACTGTAGACATCATACAAGAAGCAAGTGGAGAAATCGAAACAGTACTCGCCCAAATTTTCACTCGATGCCTTAATGAAGGAAAGATTCCTGAGGATTGGAACACCGCTACAATGATCCTCCTACATAAGAAAGGTGACATTGAGGATCTCGGAAACTACAGACCTATCAGCCTCCTATCAGTAGTTTATAAAATCTTCACTAAAGTTCTTTCACACCGCTTGAAGGTAACACTGGACATGGCTCAACCGAGAGAACAAGCTGGATTCAGGAGTGGCTACAGCACAATAGATCATATCCACGTGCTGAGAGAACTAATTGAAAGAGCGAGGGAATATGAACTTCCATTGTGCATGGCTTTTATCGATTATGAAAAAGCCTTTGATTCGGTGAAACCATCAGCAGTTACAATGGCTCTGAAAACCTGCGGTATTGAAGATGCATACATTAATATTATTAATAACATCTATGAAAATGCAAGTGCAAAGATTAGGCTGTTTGAAAATACAACACACGTAAAAATTGGAAAGGGAGTGAGACAAGGTGACACCATATCTCCGAAGCTCTTTAATGCCACATTGGAGGGTGTTTTTCAGTCGCTGAGCTGGGAAAACAAGGGGATAAAGATTAATGGAGATTATCTAACCCACCTACGTTTTGCTGATGACGTAGTCATTTTTGCAACTACCCCATCAGAGCTGCAGAGTATGATCCAGGAACTTGCTGACAAGAGTAAAGAAGTGGGATTAAAAATGAACTTTCAGAAGACAAAAGTGATGTTCAATGCTTTTACAAGAAATGAAGATTTATCGATTGATGGAGAAAAGCTGGAGATAACAGACACGTACGTTTATCTTGGACAGCAGATATCAAGTGAGGGTCACATTGATGAAGAAATTAATCGGCGTACAAAACTTGCCTGGAGAGCTTTTGGAAGAAACAGCATAATTTTCAAGAGCAATATGCCATTATGTCTTAAAAGAAAAGTGTTTGATCAATGCATCCTTCCAGTGCTTACGTATGGTGCAGAGACGTGGACCTTAACTAAAAGAGACATACAAAGGCTGCAGACAACTCAAAGCAGCATGGAGAGGTGCATACTTGGTGTAACCAGGAGAGATAAGAAGAGGAACTCGTGGATCCGAAAAATGACAAGAGTGGAAGACATCATGATCAGAGTTAAATCCCTGAAATGGCAATGGGCTGGACATACTGCCAGAAGGACAGATCATCGATGGACAGCCGAAATTTTAGATTGGATTCCAAGGGACAGGAAAAGACCCAGAAGAAGACCACATGGGAGATGGGTGGATGAAATTCGTAAGTATGCAGGGGTGACATGGAGGAGACTGGCACAAGACAGACCGTTGTGGAGGAAACTTGGGGAGACCTTCGTCCAGCAGTGGATTGATAATGGTTGACAATGATGATGATGATGATGATGATAGGCCCTTGAATACATGAATTATTTGGCCAAGTAAAGACTCATAAGGAGGGTTTTCCTGTACTCCCGCTTCTATCAGGATATGCAAGCCCAACCGCCAGCTCGAAAGTGCTCTAGCAAAATTCCTCAAACCATTAACTACAGGTTCCGCTTACTTAGTTAATAGCTCTGATAAGGCTATTGACAACATTAAACCATTCTTACGAAAGGGAAAGCCGTTTGTTATGGCATCGCTCGATGCTGTCTCCTTATACTCCAATGTGCCGATTGGAGATGTACACTCCATTATTGAAAACCGCCTATTGGCTTTGAATTCTTATACTATTAATGAAATCCAAGAAATTATCAATGCTCTACGTTTCGTACAAAAGCACACATTCTTCCGGTATGAAGGAACCATTTTCCGCCAGACTGGAGGTGCGCCGATGTGTTCCCCACTTTCAGGGGTACTCGCTGAATTGTTAATACAAGACCTAGAAAACAAGGTTTTACAATATTTCCAACTCAAGCCTGATCTCTACATTAGATATGTAGACGACATACTTGTTTTCTGGCGGCATCATAAAGACAAATTTGAAGAGTTTGCTAAAGAGCTCTCAAAACATTACAGTTCCATAAATTTTACCATTGAGCATGAAAATGATAATACGCTTTCATTCTTGGACATCTTACTAAAAAGGCACCCCGGTACCAATTGTTTATCCTATACAGTGTACAGAAAGCCCACAACACAATCTGCAATTATTCCGCATAATTCATCGCACCCAAGAAAACAAAAACTAGCAGCTATAGAGTACATGGTCCGAAGAGCCTTCACCCAATCCTCCAATATTCAGGCTAGAAGAAATGAGTTAAATCACATCCAGATGATTACGATGGCGCATGGCTACCATAAATCAATCGTTGAAAAAATTGCTCGATCAGTGAAACGTTTAGTTAAAAGTACCTTACAAAGGAAAACCAGAATTACAAAATATGTTGGCACTGTGGACTATATACCTGAATACTAAAGAACATATGCAAAAAAAACACCACATTGCGCTTGGAGAAAGTACGAAAACTATTCGAGCCATCGTGCAAAACGACCGTGACCAAGTTTACACACTCAACAGACATGGGGTTTACAAAATACCCTTAATTCCTGTTGACCCAGAAGATCCAGCAATAGCATATATAGGATACACTGCACGCCCATTGAGCACACGACTGTATGAGCACAAGTACTCAATTACTAATAACTCTGATGCTACCTCTCTTGCACGATTAGTTAATAGAGGTACCTATACTGACCATACTGGACCAATGCCAGTGTGCTGAGCTCAAATCGTACAAAGCGGTCCCTCCGATTCGCTGAAAGTTTATGTATTTTAGCGCACAACTCTGACTGCTGTAAGGAAGAAACCACGTTTTGTTCTAGTGCCTTGGGCCATGTTAATGCAGCCAGAAAAGCATGCTCCTCTCCAGCAACACTTAACTCCTAATAATTCACTTACAGTTTGACGATTAATGTCAACTTATTAATTATCCTCTGTGTATATATTTCTTCGCATATGTAATAGCAATTCATAGTATTATTTGTTGAATCCTTTTAGCGCATGACCAAACTTCCACTATATTTATTGTAAACCTCGTTATTGTTATAACGTGTTCGCGTAATTTGAAAATGCTTCTTGCTTTTATCCGTTGTTTTGTTTATGTATATTGAAATACCTGACGATGGAGCACTTGGTGCTTTGAAAGATCTTGTAAGTTGCTATGCCTTAAAAATGTCAATTTTAAGTACAAACAGTATTAATAAATACCTGATCGTGCTGAAAAGGCTTTTCTAATTAAAATAACAATACACGGATACTGTGAATTTCCAACTGAATTGTCTTTATGAAAGTAACAAACACATGTAAAATTTATTTTAAAGTTTTTTAACAATTTTAAAAATGCCAAATTTATTTTTCAAGGGATTTCTGAGTTAAAATAGGAGGTTAGAACGGAGAGGACATGACATCGGCCACACACCTTTCGTTTTTCGTGGGCTTCACTTCGTATCAGCTGTGAATGCCCAATATGCCCAAATTGGGCTGCTTCTGTACTTTCTATGGAGAAATCGTCGACTTTGAAGAGGTTTTAGAGGCACTTGTGCAGCAGGTAAAGTCAGGAAAAAATGAGACTAATTAGACATGCACATAACTAAAAATTTGCAAAAAATTACAGGATATGCTGTTTAGTATTTTCTAAAAAAATTAAACAAAATTATGCTTCGTAGAGCGGAAGTGCATATTGCGCATTAGCCAATCACGGCCTCGTTAAAGCTGTGGGAGCCTTGTTGACCTTTAGGGACTGCTGCAGAGAGTAAGAGACAGCCGCTATCAACCTGTGCTGCGGCACAGGTCTTCAGGAAGTAACGTCACGTTACTGAACCCTCCCCACCCAGAGGGCGCAAGAAACCAGATGATCAGATTTGGCTCCACCAGCGGTGGCTGATGCCATCTCCTCTGTGTTCTAACCTCCTTGGTCCCCGACTGTCCAAAGATAGAGTGGGTCAACTGACTGTACAACATATTTCCGCCTTTATCACTATGACCTCGAATCAGGGGTTTATCTAGGAATTTCAAATTGGGAGGGTGCTGAAAATGTTTGGGGGAGTGTTGCATGAAAGTAAATTCTTCCGAGTCTGAACATTTTTGTAGTGAAATACGTATTTGTTTTTTGACTTAAGATAAAAACTGGGGAACACTTCAAAAGTGACTACTGTTGATATTTTATAGTTAAGAATGCTTGCAAATGAAAACCCTTTTGCAAAGCTTCACATGGTTATTTTTTTTTATTAACATAGGTTGCTGAAACATTAGACACTGTTATTTTTGCAAATCTTGTGCATGCTGATATGATTCAAAAGTATAATTGCAAAATCTGTAGCAGGCTAAAATGAAGAAATACCTACACATGTTTTATGGTTGCAATGACTGACTTAAACAATCCAACTAAAAAAGAAACATTTGATTGATGTATACATATATATTTTTTTAATTGCCCGCTAATAAGGGTTATCACATTCCATAGTGGGAGGAATTATATCCCCTGTCTGGAAACAGAAGCGAGGAGTGCGAGAGCCAAAACATTTCCCAAGATCGATCAGAAGGAGAAGCAAAATTTATAAAATAGGTAATAGTCAAGCATTGGTTAACCCTCACTGTGTTTGACCCCCTGGTCGTTCCTCGCTCTCGCGGTTTTTCTGAAGGGAGCTGCTGGTATACATAGACTTCGAATTAAAAAAATAAAAGGTAAAATTATTGCATTATGGTTGAAAATACTGAAGTGAAGCGGATGATTCATGTAACTGCTACTGACCACTGTGCTTTATAATAACAAAAAGGCGCTAATACCTAAATATTAAAAAGGAAACTTTCGTATTTATACACTGAGTGGCCACTTTATCATGATCACCCCCTCAGTACTTCGTTGGACCACCTTTTGCTTTTAATACTGCGCCGATTCTTCGTGGCATGGACTCCACGAGATGTTGATAGGTGGTTTGTGGAATCTGATACCATGCTTGATGAATAGCACTTTCCAGGAGTGTGAGATTGCAGGGTTGTGGATCCAGCTGTCTGGTCGCTAGTTCAATTTCACCCCACAAATTCTCAATGGGGTTGAGATCTGGAGATTGCGGGGCCACCTAAGCAAAGTAAACTCACCGGCATGTTCCTGAAACCAATCCTGTACAATACGAGCACTATGGCAGGACGCACTATCTTGTTGAAAGTAGCCATCGCCATTGGGATAAACCATCCACATGACAGGATGCACTTGGTCCGCAACGATGTTTAGATATAATGTACCAGTCAGACGTTGATCAACACGAGTTAAAGGGCCCAAAGCATGCCAGGAAAACATTCCCCAAACCATAACGTTACCTCCACCAGCTTGAAGGGTTGTAGCAATGCATTTGGGGTCCATGCTTTCGTGCAGTTTCCGCCAAATTCTCACTCGGACATCGGCATGGTGCAACTGAAAACGTGCTTCATTGGACCACATAATTTGTTTCCAATTATCGACTGTCCAATCCTTGTGATATTGTGTGAACTGGAGACGTCAACTGCAGACAGCAAACGTGTTCGAATAGGCCTTCGGCTGCCATATCCCATCCGATGCAGTGTACGGCGAACAGTGCATGCAGAGATCATTTGAGGGGGTCCTTGATTAAGATGGTCTGTAATTTGCTGCATTGTTGCCCTTCTGTTGTCTGTTACCAGTCTGGTCAATCTCCGTTCCGCCCGAGCAGTCACTAGTCGATGACGAACACACGTTGCACGTAGAGACCCAGTTTTTTGGCTGACAGTCCAGTCTTTAAACACTTTAACAATAGCTGCTCTGTAACATTTCACGAATGCGGCGGCTTCGGTGATACTCGCTCCATGGCTCTGGGCTCCTACAATCATCCCGCGGTGAAAGTCCGTCAAATCGCATTTTTTACCCATATCGTCACCCAAAAATCACTTCTACTACTGTCGCAAGCACTAAGCTTTCCATTTTTATACTGGCCGCGCCCTCTGGCGGCAACAGCGTGCAGCCATTGCTTAAAACTGTCAGGTGGTCATAATAAAGTGGCCACTCAGTGTACAAAGTTATAAAAACACTTACCCTTTAGTACCTTGTCAGTTTTTATAAGTAATACACTGCCTGACAGAGAAACTGCCACACCATGAAGGGATGCGCGAAAACAGACCAAACTGCACACACAGATAGCCAAGTAGGTCCAGAACAAATGATATAATTGTCAGTGGCCGAATATACAGGATGATCAATAAGGAGTGTGGTCCCCATTTTAGGCAATACAGAGTTCAATCCGACTCGGCATCGACGCAATGAGAGCCCGAATAGAGTCATGGGACCGTATCAGGGCCGATTCTGGAGTGTTAGCCGCCTGCATGCCACAGACATTTGACCGCCCATGCCAATGCGGATCGAGTACAATTAAATATGCTATTGGATTCCCAACCAAACCCACGGCACTAGGGGAAGTTTCTTTCTTTCACTGTTCTATATAGTTGACAGGTGTACAAGCGTACAACGTACAAATATTCTATAATAATAACACAACGCAGTATGAAATTATTTTTCTTTTATCTGTATTCAAAACAAAACTGTTAAAAAATATCACAATCACACAGACACTGACACAGTGACACGTTACACATAAGTACCATAACTTAATAAAATGTATGTATGTATGCATCCGCGGAATTAAAAGTGCACTGTCCTTGCTTTCTTTCTTGCCAATTCGTCAATTACATCTGATAATTCCAAACTTTCACACAATTCCTTCTCGATAGCTAACAGTCCTAGATCGCTAAACCTCTCATGAATCATTGACGTTTTTAAATGTCTTTAAAAGTTTGAGTTTCGAAAAACTCCTTTCACCTGATACTACACTAACTGGTAATGTCAGAAGAATTCTCAAAGCTATAAACAGATTAGGAAATGATGACTTTATGTTATTTTTTGTTGTATATGTTAGGTTTTTTTGATGGTCTGCCCCATTTGCAATTCCACTGCTCAAAACTCTATACGTTATCAGCTCGCTGAAGAGCTCAAGACCATCAGTATCCTTAAATCTTTTGCCTCCTTTGTTAACTAGAAGGGAAACATCTAAATCAAGGCAAGATTTTTTAATTTCTTCTTCAGTCATTTCTCGAAATTCAGAAAGAAATGTAAGTACATTAGATTTTCAAACTTTTCCTGAATGGAATTTAAGGCTGTATTAACAATCGTTAGATAAAATTTTATTCTGAACAATTCTTGTGTATTTGTGATAGATTCATCAGGACTTTCATAATCAGAAAGGCGAACTTTAGACCTACTCCTTACAACTGGAAATTATGCCTCCACATTTGCTTCTGTAGCTAAAGCTTCTGCATCCCTAATATATTTACTAAGTGCCTCATCAGATCTGGCTGCACTTGTAAATTTAACAAGCTCACTCAAAACATTAAGAGATGCATTTATGTTGGATTGAGGGCACTGAAACATTTTACTTACAACATTAATTTTTCACAGAAAATCGTTCAATATAATAATTGAGGAGATGAACTTAAACGACGCAATCCTATTTAACAAACATGGAGCTGTATGTTTTGTTTTCATGTCTGGAATCGTCGTCTATTAGATCATTTAAACTTTTCATGACTTCACCTAATTGCATTCTCAGAGGTTGCACTGCTTTTATTCTACTCTCCCACCTTGTATAACTTACAGATTTCAGTGTTAATCTATTAATATTACACTTTAGTATATCCCACCTGTAAGGGGATGCAGAAAACAATGTGTACAATTCTTCGATAATGTTAAAAAAATTAACTGTTTCCAATTTTACTTTGGTTTCAATATCCTCAATGTGTTTTTGCACAGAATTTATCAGTACCATTGCCTCCATAAAGTTTCCTTGGGAAGACTGCAAGTATTTACTGAGACAAGCCAGTGGTGCTAAAAGAGTAGAAAGTAACACAAAGATGAAAATCGTGGATTTCTTTCGAAACAGAAGTCCCCCTGCATCAGACAAATAGTCCCTAGCCTAAATGTAGACATTTTCTAAGGCTATACATATAGAAGCATAATGCTGTACGACTACTTTAACACTGCCTTCACATGACAACCATCTCGTTTCCCCTGGTTGAACAAGTTTATGAGACATGTTATTGACCACCATTTCTGCCATGTGCAAAACTGACAACCTTTTGTGTCTTACTCTGAATGTGCTGTACAGCTTATTGAGCGCGCTTAGTACTCTCTTGATATGAGGACTTTGTCTGCAGCTGTGAGCGAGAGCAAGTTGCAAAAGATGATTTCTGCAGTGTACAAATAATAAATTTGGTGCATGCTCTTTCAGCCTCGCCTAAAATGAGACATATTATTGACCACCATTTCTGTCATGTGCAAAACTGACAAAAATCAGTACTCTCTTGATATGAGGATTTTGTCTGCAGCTGTGAGTGAGAGCGAGTTGCGAAAGATGGCTTCGGCAGTGTACAAATAATAAATTTGGTGCATGCTCTTTCAGCCTCGCCTAGACGCCACTCATATTTCCGCTAAAATTGGCACCGTCATCAAATGATACTACAGAGATGTTCGCTGGATTCAAACCTTATTTTCTTAACTCAGTAATCAACACATCTGTAATATGTTCTGCTTTTGTTGACTGTAGGTTAACTGTAGATAAAAAAGTTTCTTCAAACTTGAATTTTTTGTCTTCACCCTCAGCAACGATATGACGAATCTAAATACTAAGCACTTCACGACCAATGATGTTTGTGCATTCATCATCCATGAATGAATATGAGGGAATACCTTTCAGCCGTTGAACAATTGCTCCTGAAACAGCTTCACCAAATGCTTCTAAGAAATCTGTTATGGCAGTGGATGATAAGTGTGAGTGTTCTGTGGATCATTTTTAATTCAATTAGCCAGATTATGTAATCCATCCCCAAAAGCAGCCATTGCAACTAGATTAGGCCAGTTCGATATCTTGTGCTGAATTTCCGATCAAAATAAGCAGTACGCAAGTTTTAGCAGATCCTTAGTTGAGTTACTTTCTTCTTCCATCTGTTTATTGGACTGCATAGATACCATTGTTTTAACATCCACACCCTCCCGTTTTGTGTTAGATGCAGCCAAGGCCATTATATGTGAACGGCTTTGCTCACGTTTTAAAGCATTTCCCTCTAATTTCTTTGAAGCAGATAGTTGAACTAACTCGGTCAGCCATGGGTCAGTTTTCATTTTACCAAATCTGCAACAAATGCTGCATTTGTATCCTTCAGATTTACGTTCAACCCAAGGATATTTCAAGTACTAAGATGCTTTCTTTCGTTTGTCAGTGAAACTCGTCAGCATTATACAGTATCTGCTCCCATACATTTTGATGGATTATCTGCATCCGATGCACTCTTTCTTTCACTAGGCACTTGTTGTGGCAGATCCGAGAGCACAAGAAAAGGAACAACTGCTGTATTACGTTCTATTGCACCCTGGTAGAAGGTCTTAAATACAAAGTTTTGATTTCATAACTCCAGCTGTTTGAGATTTACAAAATTTATGTTTGATTGATTTATCTTTATATCCAACGCTGTTTTAAGATTTTGTTTAAATTCGACGGAGTTATTATTTCAGAAGCTGATACCAACTTACTAGTTGAAATTTTTCATCTTGTATATTCCCTAGACATTGTATCAGAAAATTTCTTGGCTGATTTCTTTTCAAAACGAACCCGATTTGCTCCTTCCTTTCAAACTTTGTAAAACAACATTCCTTTGCCAATAAGTCCCGAATGCCGAATTTCGAGTTTGTAACTGAAGCCATTGCAAAGACATCGCATTGAAAACGTTCTTGACTGATTTCTATCTAAATCGAACACTCTTGACCGATTTCATTCAAATTCAACGGGGTGCTTATAGAAAGTTCTAAATTCTGGATTTGTCGCTGAAGCCATTTCCGAGAGAGCAGATTAGAATGTCATTTAACGAATATTTTTTTTAATCGACAAAATTATTATTTTTCGCTAATATGTCCAAAACACCGAATTGGAATTTGTAACCCAAGTCATTGAAGAGTTATTGTGTTACAAAGGTATGGGAACACAGACAGACTCCGCGAGAAAAAAAAATCACCCGTATAATAGCTCTTTCATATAAACAAAGTATATGAATGGAAAGTAAAAATTCAGGACATTTCATAAAAATATTTGTGAATGATTATTTTAATAACAATGTAAAGCGTTTCATAGCTTCAGTTGTTTGTGAAAGTAGACAAGTGAACTTTCTTTGTCGTTACCCTAATATTTCAGCTAAAAAAATGTCTTTGACCTTTTGGATCCATTCGTGACTGCGCTACTTCACACATCAACGAATGGAACATGAAATAAAAAACAAATACCAGGCCTTTCCTGGGCTTTCGAATAACCCCAAAGTGTTGGCTTCCCACAGAAATTTCGTTTCCCAACCTACTTCGTTAAGGATTATGATACTACTCTCACTCAACCAAATGATGCGAGGGCAAGTGCGAGCTGGTCCAAAAGCTGATTTGTCTTCGCAATTGGGACTGCGTTTTTTGTCCGGCATCATACTGAATGACAATCAAAAGTAAATAATGTTGAAAAAATTCACACTGCGTCTGTGTCTTCCTCCTGTGATCGTTTCTTTCTGTGTATGAACTTGTCGATCATGTAACTTCGATTTCTTTCGGATGGGATGTAACAAAACATCGTCATCATATGTGTACGTGGGTTTGTGTGTATCTTTGTTTGTTACACCCTTCCCAAACGGGAGGGTGTTAATATTTTTGTAGGAAAGTTCTGAAAATTTTTTGGGAGGGGGAGTGTGGGTGGGTGGGGGGAAGGGGTGTATAAATCCCTGCCTAGAAAAAGTTCTCGTCTCCGAATGTAGAGGTAGACTTTTGTATTTTGTGGGAACCCAGACAAACGAAGAATTTTCTTTTGTAAAGGATGCAGTTTTAAATGCTCTTAAACAACGGTACTTGAGGTATTGCGTGTCGCGTCAAATTTGATAAGCGCGAACAAACACTGATTATTTTTTTAGGCACAATAAACAGTCTGAGGGGTAAATTTGTATACACACTTCCTACAAATAGTAAACGGGGAATGAATAATAAAAACCTTGAAGAACTGATAACGAAAAAGAAAATTTATACATGCACGCGTACGTGTATTTTCCCACTAAATACGCGCAAAAATATTAGAGGTTCGAGGAACCCACAAAAAAATCATTGGGAGTTCAAAAAGTGTCTCGAACCCACAAAGTCGGCGCCTATGGTGAGTGTGATGTTTTGAAAACAGCAGCTCTTCTCTCAAACTTGAGCATACATCATTGACTTCTGACCTGTTGTCAGGGTTGCCAAATTCAATTTTGTCGAGAGAAAAATTGTGGCGTTCAGCTTAGAAAAACTTTTAACGAGAGTAAACCAAATTTAAATGAGAATACAGGAGCTTAAACGGAAGTTAAATTAGAGTAACCGTCAAACGATAACAAAGCAGCTTTCCCGCCTTGTTGAATTTCAACGCTACCCGAAACTACAGTAGTGTGCAAAATATTGCATCACCTGTAAAAACCGTGAATTTTTAAGATTAACTCTTATTTTAACTAGCTAATTTTCATAGTTATTTCATCATTTATATGTCATTAGATGCGAAATTTAATGGAAATTTCAAAAATTTCTTAGATTTTCCCGTAGCTTCTTTTGTTCTTAAGATACGTTATTAAAATCATGACCAAGGCGAAATTATTATGAAAAGGATCATTTATCCAATACTTAGGTTTACCGCAATAAATCGTTTTTGTAATTCATAAGGAATGAGGTAACATTTAAATACAGAAATACAATGAAGTAAAATTATAAAAATGTATTTTGATGCCCAGCCTTTAGCATTAATTACAGCTTTGCATCTCGATTGTATACTGTAAACGAGGTTTTGTAAAAAATTGAATTCAACAATATGATTCAAAATACGAATTACATCATCAATTAGTTGAATTTTGGTTGCTGGCTTCCTTTTTGGTAGATCATACAACATTTCAAACTACACATTTTCTATCGGGTTTTAGTCCGGCGACTGTTGTGGCCAAACAAGTCGCTGAAAAGTTTTTTCCTGAAACCACTTTTTCTTACTACTTTAGTACGATGACAGTGAGCATTGCCATTTTGGAAAATAAAATTGCCGTCATAAAGTCTTCTAGATGATGCTACCATCATGTAGAAGAAAAATAAATTGCCGTCATAAAGTCTTCTGGATGATGGTGGCATCTTGTTTTCAAATATCCAGATGTATTTCTAGGCATTTACCATACCATCGACAATATGGAGGTTCCCAATGCCATGTGCACACATGTAGCTCCAAACCATGACCTTCACCAGATGCTTAACAGTAGTCACTAAGCAACCTGGATGGAATTTTTCATGCTTGAATCTCCTTACATACTCACTACTCTGATTTCCATTTAGGCAAAATTCTGATTCATATCTGAAAAGAATATTTTCTCATTGCTTTTTGTCTATGAGGCATGCTGTTTTGCCCACTAAAGTCTACGCTGTCTTTGATTTGCAGTGAGCAGTGGTTTATGTCTGCCTTTGCAGCCACGTAAGTAATAGTGAAGCAGCCTCCTCCTAACAGTAGATGTGTTACCGCTAAAGTGCAGAAATCAGTTATTCTACAGATTATCTAGGTAATGTGCAGATTAACTAAGGTGATCCGTTAAAGTGCCAAAAATTGTTTCATTTCTAAAAATTACCTAGGTAATCTGCAAATTACCTAGATAATCTGCACATTACCAACTAGGCACTCGTTAAAGTGAAAATAAGATCTTTGCTGGAACAACAGCAACGTTTCTGTATGCTTAAATTAACATAACGTTATTTACTTATTTTTCATTATATATAAAGAATCAAGTTAATACAATTAAACAATTAACAAATTAGTTGATAGAATCAATCATCAATCAATTAAAAAACTGTAATAGAAAGAATCAAACGGTCTAAATTATTATTATAATTAAGGATATGAATTTGCAAAACATACGATAAAATTATGCTTACTTATTAGTGCAATCTAAAGATTGGTGACACTTTGAATTACATAGCAATTGGTTTTTGCGACAAGCACACCTATTTGTGGTACATTTAGATTTGCAGTCACATTTTCTGAAACCCTGCCCAGTACCGAGGGTGCGCTAAAAAACATCACGACACAAATTCACGCGCTAACAGGCAGAAACGAATTTGAAAACAGAATTAGCAATGCTACGCACTAGCAGCCGACGCCAATTATGAGAAATAAAAACAACCGGCGACGACTAGACGCTGGCGAAACGAATCTAAAAGTGGAGGGAGAGGGGGAAATTGTAGGGAAAGGAAATGAGAGAAACAAACTTTTGAACTTTAACGATACGGAAGCCGTTAATGTGCCCATTACCTAGGTAAAATGCGGAAAACTTTTGATTCCGCACGTTAACGGAGCAAATCAGTTAATCTGCAGATTAGCTAGGGAATGTGCACATTAACGGCTTTCGAGCTTTAGCGGTAACAGATGCACTAACAGTAACATCAGCCACTTCAGACCATCTTTGAAGCAATTCAGGGAATTGAGCCTTAGCTCCTTTGAAGTAATTCAGGTGAATTGAGCCTTAGCTCCTTTGAAGTAATTCAGGTGAATTGAGCCTCCTATCTTCGAAGCTTAGCTTTCTGAGCCCTCTGTTTCGCCTGATTGTAGTGGATCTGGGCCTTCCACTGCGATGCAGATTTTTAATATCACCAGGGTCTTTTAGTAGCCTAATAACTGTAGATTGATTACAGCCTGTTTTTTCAGCAATTTTTCTTGAAGAATATACCTCATCACGTAGGACAACTATTTTTACTCTGTCCGCTGTGGACAATTCGGCTGTTTTAACTATTATTGAGAATGTACACAAATGATACCGAAATAACAAAAAGGAATGACCACTACAAATCTACAATGCTCTATTAGCTCTGCATCAACCATTATAAATGCTTGAGAAGCATTAAGCATTAAGAAGCAGCCAATCAGGTAAAAGAATTTCTATGATTGGCTATAACAACTGATACGCAGCTAATGTAAATGTCAATATGTTTGTCAAACCCCGTATTTTATATCACATCTTAAGAACAGAAGTAGCTGCAGAAAAAAACTAAGACATTTTTGACATTATATTTTACATGAAATGACATATAACCGATGATATAACTATGAAAATTAGTTAGTTAAAAAAATTTAAACTTAAAATTTCTTTGTTTTTGCAGGCTATACAAACTTTTGCACACCACTGTACTTTGCATTATAAATTCGCAAATATTTAGGTCAGCTGATGGATTTCAATTTGGTTAACAGCGAACGACATTTTCATTCAGCGGTTCCGCGTGATAGAAATTTAACGGAAAATTTGCTGGTTTCTATCGACAATACCAATTGAGCTATTGACTGACGTTAAAAGATATTCACTCAAGTGCCATTGAATTAGGCATATTTTCTTAGTAACGCGTTGGGCCACCTCTTGTCCTAATGACGGCGGCCACATGACGAGGAATAGACTCCACTGGTTAATGGAAATGTTTTGCAGGTATCGCCAGCCATGCCTCTTCCAAAGTTGCCCATAATCAACTCAGGTTCGCAGCAGATGGGACACCAAAGATGTTCAACGGTGTACCAAAGATATTCGACGGTGTTTAAATCCGGGCTTCTATCTGAAACGTTTCATGGAAAGTTTACCACCAGACGGAAGGCCCTGCACCGGGTAGTCCCCAGTTTGGCCCATTTTATATGAAGCGTGCATGCTTCCGTTTGAGGAGAAACTCTTCCAGTTTGTCACATTAGACCTATGGTTTCATGTAGAGGATATCCTTGCTCTCTGGAATGGCTTTAATTTGAAAACACTACATTAGCTGTGCTTATCAATTCAGATGATCCTCAACTACCACTCACTTGAAAGACTGAAAACAATGGCTGTTTACCATTCCTTGTTGTCCTTCTGTCATCAGTGGGGTATCCAGAAATTTCTTAAAGGAAGTCCATGGATTTGGTTCATTGGCGAATGCCTCATATATACATATGTATCGCTTTAAATTCGTACTTAATCCCCCTCAAGGGGTGTCCGGACCCCAGGACCATCCTCTTGGCTACGCCACTGAGTGTGTCACGCTCTGAAACATCTTTCACTACAACAGTTTATCGCAAATCGTTTGCCCTCTGTCCCCTTACACCCCACATGCTAAGCCAAATCACTCATGGAAACAAAAAACAGTACTTCCTATACACACGCATATCATACAATACATATCTGTAAACTGAGGGAAACAAAGTTGTAAGTTGTGTGAAGAATAAGGTTGAGGAAACGATATAGGAGCCCAATGAGTTAAGTGAAAGACAGGGTGAATACTTCTGTGAGTAATTAGATCAGGAAGGCAAATATGATTCTGAGACAGATGCAGAGGATGGCACAGTGAAGGATGAAAGCACAGGAGGGATCTCAAGAGTAGAAGTGTGTAAAGCTCTAAAATCTCTTCAGAATTATAACGAAGTAAATTTCTCCGTCATTTTTGGTCTACGCCGGGATTCGAACCCGAGTCCGCTTATTCCGGAACAAGTCGCTCTACCAACTGAGTTACGCAGACGTTCATTCTGATTGCTATCTGCCTTTATGTCGTGTGCGTCCTGTTGGCAGGTACGTCACATCTCCCCCCCCCCCCGAAAGAGGGCCGGGGGCTTGGCCCACGGGTCAGCCGTGACCACGAATCGTTGCAGGCAGCCATCCACTGTAGTACGTGCACTTGAGAACTCGCAGTCAATCCGGTGTGTGGAATGCAACGTCACACACATTTATTTTTCGAAGCGCTGAAGAAGGGATTCTCTTATTTTTCCTATCTCGCGGTGTGGAAAGAACATCACACCATTTCGAGATTTTGAACGGTCGGGTCATCCGGATAGTTCGGGCGCCATTATAACGAAGTAAATTTCTCCGTCATTTTTGGTCTACGCCGGGATTCGAACCCGAGTCCGCTTATTCCGGAACAAGTCGCTCTACCAACTGAGCTACGCAGACGTTCATTCTGATTGCTGTCTGCCTTTATGTCGTGTGCGTCCTGCTGGCAGGTACGTCACAGAATGGTAAGGCTCCGGGAGTTGATGGCATAACTGCTGAAATGTTGAAATATGGTGGTGACTCTGTAATTGATATGGTTAACTTAAATTTGCCAGTTGTGCTGGGAGTTAAGAATGGTCCCTCGGGATTCGAAGGATGCTATCATTGTTCCCATGTATAAGGGAAAAGGTGGTCAGACTGACTGCAAGAACTATCGTGGTATTAGCCTACTGAGCATGAAAGGAAAAGTGTTTGGTAAGGTCGTTATTGAAAAGGTACGGGGTCTTACATCAGGAAAATTTGGGATGTTTAGAGTGGTTTTATGCCTGGTAAAGGCTGCATGAACCAAAATTGTACATTACGCATGATGATTGAAAAGTATCTGGCTGTTGGTAAGAAAGTTTTTGCTACCTTCATAGATTTAGAGAAAGTTTACGACCGAGTAAATAGGACACTTTTGTGGAAGGTATTGAATGAATATGGTGTTACTGGGAATCTACTTAATAGTGTAAAGGCCATGTACACTGAAAAGCAATTGAATTAGAGGCAGCTGGCGTTATGCAAACGTGGCGCTGTGGGCGGCCCTGTAAACGGAAACGACATGACGTATGCAGCGATCCGACAATAAAAGGAGTGATGCGATGGGAATCAGTAAGAGTCGGACGCAGTATGGGTAAGACGGAGGATCTAAGCGCATTTGATCGTGGGGAAATTGTCGGGGCCAGACGAATGGGTAACTCCATCTCGGAAGTCGTGCAGGCACTGGGATTTTCACGAGCCACTGTGTCACGGGTGCACCGTGAGTACATTGAATCCGGTAAAACCATCCCTGCAAAGGCCAACTGCAGTGGACAACAGCGTGAGGATGAGCGGGGTCATCGTCGGCTAGCTCGCATTGTAACAGCGGATAGACGGGCCACAGTGCAAGAAATCTCTCGGCAATTTAACGCTGGTGCACAAAAAACGTGTAAGCAGCCACACCATCCAGAACCATCTCCTCGCTATATGGTACAGAAGCCATGGTCCCACGAGGGTACGGCTGCTGACCGCACATCATAGGGTGCAAAGATTAGCATGGGCGCGGGAACATCGCCACTAGACCCTAGACATGTGGGAAAATGTTGCCTGGACTGATGAATCGAGATTCACGTTGGTACATGCGGATGGCAGGATACGAGTAAGGCGCAAACCACATTAAGCGATGGATCCTTCTTGCCAGCAGGGTACTCTTCAAGCAGGTGGGGGTGGCATTCTCGTCTGGGACTGTTTTCGTGGACTGAAATGGGACCCCTGGTACGTGTGACATCGTCCCTCACAGGTCAACGTTACAGGGATATCCTGGACGACTGTTTGCTCCCGTTTGTGCGTCTTCAACATCCCACTGGGGACCTCCTCCTGCAACAAGACAATGCACCGTGCCATCGCTCCCGAACTGTATCCGAATGGTTGGATGAACACTCCACCGACGTGACCTTGCTTCCTTGGCCAGCTAGGTCACCTGACCTCAGTCCCATCGAGCACATCTGGGATGCCATCGAGAGAGATGTTGGAGGCTCTGACCCCCTCCATCAAATCTTCGTGAACTGTGGGAGCTTGTTCAGGGGTCGTGGATCCGTATGGCTTCCCAACGCTTCCGGTGTCTTGTCGAGTCCATGCCGAGACGAATCGCCTCCGTCATCAGGGCGAAAGGTGGTGCTACACGTTACTAGACAGGTATCTCTAATTCAATTGCTCTTTAGTGTATGCTAGCAGTAGAGCCTGTGTACGAGTGAATGGTGTTTTATCAAAATGTTTTTTTTTTTTTTTTGGAGGTTTAACGACCGCCGTGAGCAACTCAATGGGCTATAAGCAGTCGCCCGTTCCTAATTTATTGTCACTGGTTTCAGGGAAGGGAGAGAGCCAGTGCCGTAAGACAAACACAACATCCATGCCTCACCGGGATTCGGAGCCGTTACAAACGAATGATCAGAGGCCATCGCTTAGACCACTGTGCCACCGGGCTGCCAAAATGGTTTTCGATTGGTGCTGGAGTCAGGCAAGGTTGCGTAATGTCACCATGGCTGTTTAATATATTTATGGATGCGTGCATGCGTGATGCCAAAATATATAATATTGGTTTATGTCTTGGTGATATCCGTGTGTGCAGAATGCTGTATGCTGATGACACTGTCCTGTTGGCAGAGAGCAAAAGTGAGTTGCAGAGTATGTTGTCCCGGATGTACGAAGTTTGCATGAAATTCAAACTGAGTATAAATAAGGGAAAAACCAAAGTTATGGTTTTTAAAAGAGGAACAGGTAGCACTGAATGTAATATAAGTCTAAATGCCACAGTGATTTACCAGGTGAATGAGTTTGTGTATTTAGGAAGCACGTTTGACAGAGAGAACAAATTGGATGGCGAAATTAGTAAGCGAGTGAAATCTTCATTGAAAGTCATGGCTGCTCTGGGAGGTTTTCACAGGAATGATGGGTTCTCAAGGGAGTCCCGCATGACTGTGTAGGAGAGTGTAAATGTTCCTACTCTGATGTATGACAGTGAACCCTGCATGGGTACTGCAGAAGAAACATAGGAATTGTTTGTGTGCTGGAGAAATGCGGGACTCTCTTGAGAACCCATCATGTGGCAAGACACGTTCTGGTTGTGTGACGAATGAAGATGTGTTGCAGTTGTGTGATGTGAAGCACAATGTTGTTAGCAAGGTGGAGAGAAATATTCTTCGGTAGTTTTGCCATGTTGAAAGAATGAGTGATGAGATGCGTACTAAGAAAATCTTTTTAGCCCAAATGGCAGGAAGGAAAAGCAGAGGAAGGCCAAGGAATTCATGGGAGGATCAGATTCAGGAGTGTCTGCATGAGAAAAAATTATGAGTATGAAGTATAGAAGATCTTATGAACGGCGTGTGATGGATGTCAGTGAAGCCCGAGTTGTATGTCAAGACCGCTGTAAATGGAGAAGTTTGATACGGCAACAGTAAGTAAAAATTATCTGGTAGTTTGTATTTCTTTTTGGAGCTAACCTCTGAATCTCAGAGAACATCTTAATCATATGTATGATGCATTTCACTTCTAGTATACAGTAGGTATTCCAATGTCAAGGTGATTTGGGATTTGTGGTTTGCATGTGAACAGACTTGGGATGCAATTTTTTTTTTGTCTTTTTTATTTTATTTATTTTGTTGTTGTTGTTGTTTCGTTAAAACAGTGAATATAAATAAACAAAACTCTGAAAACCATAAAATATATGTCTAAAATTACAATATTAAAAATATCCTGAAAAATTATCGACAAAAAAAAATTTTTTTGAAAAAATTCTGGATTTTGGGTCCTTCTGGATTTCTGGATTCCGGAATGTCCTGTACTCTATTTGAAATTTTGAGCACAAATAAAAACGACCCATAGCTAATATATGCTCCAGTTATTATTCCGAAACATTTGTTAGATTTTTTTTATAATTCAATTTATCTGACTCGTAAGCATTCCAATTTGATGCTAGATGCCGCGATAAGTTAGCATAGCAGTGTTTCTGCCAGGAAGCAACGAAATGTCTAATTTCTGACTGATCTTTCTAATTATCTGAACCAAACAGAAAACATTTAATAGGGGCAAAAGAGAGATTGAAATCTTGTCTTTTATTGATTATTTTAAATGCTACTGCACGTTCATTATTGAAAAGAAAATGTATACATTAGCAGAGAACTGAATTTGAGCTATAGAAATTCCAGCCTGCTTACTGTATAATGAATTAGCTTTGTTTATCTTTTCGCTAAGCTAATTATTATGAATGAATAATGCTCTAAGCTTCAAAATGATGAATTCCCAAAAGGGTGTTGTTACTCGTTAATTATGAACTTAAACAAAGTCTCAACGCTGGTTATTTATATTAAGTAATCAAAGTCATAAACCTAACAGCCAGACAGAGGTCTGACAAAACTAAGAATTGAAAAAGACTGAACTTACAGAACAACTTGTTTATTATGATGACTCCTGGTCAACTAAGGCACTCATATATCACTACTACATAACAACACACTGCAACGCAACACCAACCACCCTCAACTCCAACGCAACAACACAGCAACAACACAACTACAACGCAACAACACAACTACAACGCAACAACACCACTCCAAACCATTGAAATAAATTGTTCCAGCATGCGGCACGAAATGGGCAAGCATTCTGCTTCGCTGAGAGGATTGAATTCCCTCAGCTACGACCCGCGACTCAGAGTGATAAGAAGCTGGTGCATTCCGAAATGGTGAAGAATGCTTGGGTATGTGTAGATTATTCATATCCAAGTCAGAGCCACAGGCTTCGTACAAATTGTCCAAACAAACACCATTACCCTCGAGACTTGCCGGAAGGTGGAAATTTGCAGTTGTCTCAGGTAAGGAAGCCATGGGTAATAATAGTCAGGATCTCGTGTTCGAGAAAAGTTCGGGCGCCAATTATAATGAATTGAATTTCTCCGTCATTTTTGGCCTACGCCAGGATTCGAACCCGGGTCCACTCATTCCGGAATAAGTTGCTCTACCAATTAAGCTACGCGGACATGTATTCTGATTCCTATCTGCCTTTATGTCATGTGCGTCCTGCTGGCAGGTACGTCACATCCCCCCCCGAAAGAGGGCCGGGGGCATGGCCCACGGATCAGCCGTGACAATGAATCGTTGCAGGCAGACAACCACTGTAGAACGTGCACTTGAGAACTCCCAGTCAATCTGGTGTGTGGAATGCAACGTCACACACATTTATTTTTCGAAGCACTGGAGAAGGGATTCTCTGATTTTTCCTATCTCGCGGTGTGGAAATAACATCACACCAATGCGAGATTTTGAACGGTCGGGTCATCCGGGTAGTTCGTGCGCCATTATAACGAAGTAAATTTCTCCGTCATTTCTTCCGCGCCGGGGTTCGAACCCGAGGACGCTTATTCCGGAACAAGCAGCTCTACCAACTGAGCTACGCAGACGATTATTCTGATTCCTATCTGCCTTTATGTCGTGTGCGTCCTGCTGGCAGGTACGTCACATCTCCTGGTACGTTACAACTGAGCTCTACCCCCAAATGACGTAATTGGTAAAAACGTAACAGCGGCTATTTTTTTCTTTTCATTATGGAGCCAACGAAACACCGCTTCCTTTCTGAATATGGTAAGGTCTGCACTGATTTGCTGACGCCAACTTCTAGGACAGCCACTCAAGACGTAAAAGCCACGCCCAAAGTGTGATTTTTTGCGCCATTTATCGGAGAAGATGAATCCTGACACTCTTTCTAAGACAGCCTTAAACGAATTGCAGCACACAAAGGATACAGTTCTTCCGCTGCAGACAAAGCGTGCAAAAAATTCAGGAAACCGAAGTCTGTGTGAACTCTCACGCCAATAGACCTCCAAGTACAGGAGAACTGGGCAGTCATCCGATTTTCCCCTTCAAATTTTCTACAAAAATTCTCAAATGTTTAATTTTCAACGTTATTTTCAAACCTTAAACAAAATGTACGGATCAAATGACTATGCCGAAGACATAAATTTCTGGCTGGGGAATTTATCAGAACTTTTGTAAAAGTGAACTCTCATACAAAGAACTGTCCCGCAGGGCCTTAAGTTTCGGTGTGAAGGAGCACAATATGTAAGTACAGAACTGTGAGCTGCAGATGTCGTTTATAGCCCAATATTGTCACACAAAAAAAACCCACATAAATTTTTGTTTGAAAACGCTAAACCTTTTGATAAACCTGATTTGACTGTCAAACTTAATATTTTAGAAGCTTTCCACATACGTATGTTGCAACTCTTCACGGCTTGTCAACGACATGGCATCGACTCCATTTCTCTCAAGCTCGTGGAAACAACTCATCAAAATCCGTGAACGTCAGAACGCTGAAGATGTCACAATGATTTAAAAGTTTACTCTCCATTTGACCTGATGAAGCCGGGCCAAAATAAAGTAGATTTTAAAATAAAATATTAATCGTGAATAAACGCATTGCTGATTTAATCTTTCCGAACTTCACAAGTATTGTCGCCATAAAATATTTAGGGCAACAATAAAATATTAGGACTACAATCTAAGGCAACAATACTTTTGTAGAGCATTGTACAAGTCATACAATGTTACTTTGCAAACAATGGAAGTAGAGTATTACAGTGTAAACAATAAGAGTAGAATGTACGTGAACAATGCAGAGATAAATCTATAAAAGAAGAAAATTCAATTACAGGGAAACATTTTTTGAGATGAATTCAGGGAACTTGGTATTTCTGGGATTCCACAAGTTTTTCGTACAGTTCCCTTTACACACTGAGGCTTTCAGTGTTTTACCGTTGATCAGAAATCATAAACCCAGAATGTTGTCAAGTGCTTCAAATGTGCAAGATTTTGCCTTGAAGCTCAACGGTTTCTCGTCCATTTCCCTTGTTGTTTTTAAAACATTATAGGCAAAGATATTTTTAATGTTCGCTCGCAGAATCTGAGAAGGAAGAGTGTTTTTAAAGCAAAATTGACAGTGAAACATTACCAAATATTATTTAAAAGATCTCACAAAAGATTAAAAGTGAATTTTCCAAAGTAAAGGTCAAGCATTTTAATTTCTGGAACATAATTTATTAGTGTGTCATAGTACGATATTTGAAAATCTAAAACCACTGAAAAGGACAACGGTTTAAATGATTAACATACTTTTGGAAATTGCTTCTCTCGATCCTTGAACCAGTGGTTCGAAATTAAGGATGTGTTATTTCTTCCCTTGGATGCTTCTGTCGAAATAGCAAAGTTCGCAATAATATGTAAGATAAATGAAATAAACTCGAACAAATAAGCCTCTGAGATCTGCAGATAGAACACTGTGCAACTAAAGAAATATTGTACTGTGACTATATCGCAGAAAGAAAACCCTCTTATTTAGTTCACAGGTAGGCAAACTCCCAACTCTGAAATGAGAACGAACGGCCTTTTTAACGGAACCGGTGTAATTAGTAAAGAGTCGAAATCGGTTGGGAAGTTAAATATCAATCTGAAGAAAAATCCCTATGTTAACGAGTCGTTCTATACAACATGCCAAATATGTCTTGCTTTTTTCAGTAATTTTCCTCAAGATTGACAGGAAGTGCAGCCCTTTTCCTTTATTCACTAATTCAGGTTTTGAAGAAAACAGTACATTATGAATAAAGCTATATACATGTATACATTAATATAGGAATGTTCCGCTATCGAGGAGACTTCCGGGGACCTGCGCCAATGCTAAAACTGCCGTAGACCAATGTGCCGATGCCAAATCTCGCATGTTGGAAGAAATCTACCCCGTTGACAACGCCAATTCTCAACGTTTGATATCTTGAATAAACTTACTCAAAATAACGGGAACTTTGGCACATTTCATAAACCAGCAAAATGTACTTTCAGTGACGTACCAGAAAATCTTTGAACCTCCCCCCCCCCACACACACACACTGGCAAAAATATCTTGGAGGCCCTTTTGCAAAACTTTGTCAGCACTCAATTACTTAAATATTTTATTCCATTTCATTTAACGAGATTTTATAGGCGTTTTAATAATTAAAATTCTTTGGAACCTATAGGTGTATTTCGCAAAACCAAAATGATTGCATATTACTGCGTGTAACACAAGTGTGCACGTTGTAATTCAAATAGTTGCCCTAATTTTATACCAATACAAAGTACTCTAAAACAGTTACGCCAAAACTGAATATATCATCCAAAGTTTATTCTTTTAGAGAACTAAGGCCAGCTTTTGTAAAATGCCTCACGATCACACACACAAAACACTTAACTCCCGCCTGACGGTGTCGCATGACCTTTTCCGGTTTGTACGAAAATGCAGAACATAAGTAAACAAATCAATAAGTAATAATTAAGAATTGCGGCAGAAAACAATTAAAGCTACTTAAATTACTTACCCTTGAATATAAAAAAACACACTCGACATAGTGTTACAAGAATTTACAGATAATAATTTTTTTCTTTTGACTGGTATAATAAAAAAAGGCACAGGTCTCTGTGTTTTCGTCTTTGCGAATAACACACCTCAATTCACTTTTTTAAAGCACGCGTTGTCAGTGCGAATAACTGTAACATAACTCCTTTTCCTCATTGGTAAAACTTTTCATTCGTTGAATTAATATTTCTTTCACATTCTCTTGTTAATAAACATATAAAGGAACTACTGCTATGACTGCGAAAAGCAGCTGCAGGTTCTCTGAAATAATGGCTTTCCCGCCATCCAGTTTTTGTAAGTTTTAGCGGCGAAAATAAAAATACTTCTTCTTCTTAATTCTTGTTTCAAAACTATAGCAACAAAATAGCTGGTTCTTTGTTTATTCATATGAAGTTTCCGCAAAGGATTCTAAAAAATGTTTTTTGCTGATGCTACCGACCCTCTTAACCGTGAGGCTTCCCATCTATGCGGCGGCTAGCAGTATGTGCCTGTATACTTTAACAATACTTCGGCCATTTATTCACAATAAATACAGAAGATAATCAATGCAAAGTTTCTTTTTATGACTAGCTGTCTGATATAACAATTGACATGAAGGCAAGAAGTTATTGTTCAGACTGATTAGAAAAAAACTGGTTACCTTCGAAACAATGTAGATAATTTAGGAATGCTTCTACTTATTGATTTAACCGTTGATAACCTTTTTTTTTACTGATGATTTCATGATAGCAGATATAACTTTGATGTTCCATTGACGAAGCTAACTTCTCGGTGGCAGTTCTTGATCTTAGGAAAGCGTTTGACGATATTGATCACTATATTCTGGAAGATATACATGATCTACCAACAAGTAATTGGACACCTGTGATAGCAAAGGAAAACGAAGTTTATTCACCTTCAATAGTTGGTGGAGCCTCCACGAGCGGCGATCACAGCTACGACCCTCCGGGGCATACTCTCAACCAGGCGTTGTACGACGGCTAGTGGTATTTTCTTCCACTCGGCTTGGAGAAGACAGGTCAGTTCCTTTAACGATTTCGGACGGTGGGGGCACCCGTTAAGTCGACGCTCCAACTCGTCCCAGAGGTGCTCGATAGGGTTAAGGTCGGGGCTCTGCGCAGTCCATTCGATTAGCCCCATTGTCACCATACCAAGCCATGGTCAACCTCACAACATGACAGGTGGCATTGTCATCATGAAAGTAACATGGGTCCACCCCGTAAAACTGCCACAACGTAGGAAGCGCATGATCATCCAAAATGGTGCAGTAGGTCTCGGCGTTGAGTCTACCAGGAATTGCGACCAAGGGTGCAGTGCCATACCAGGAGAAACACCCTCATAGCATAATTCCACCGTCGCCGAACTTCACAGTCGGCACAATACATTCCGGCAGGAGGCGTTCTCCAGGCAGACGCCAAACCCAGACCCTGCCATCCGAACGGTAGAGGGTGAACCTTGATTCGTCGCTCCAGAGAACCTGTTTCCACTGTTCAACGGTCCACTGTCGACGTCCTTTGCACCACGTTAGCCGAGCAGCGCTATTGGACTTGGTGATCAAAGGCTTGTGGGCGGCAGCACGACCATGATAACCGAGCAGATGGGCTTCCTTACGGATAGTATTCATCAAAAGAACACTCCCGGATGCCTGTTGAAACTTCTCGCGGATGTGGTCCATCGATTTGGTGCGGTTCTTCCGAATTTCTCAGGCCAGCACCCGTCGGTCTCTAACTCCCAGTTTTGTGGGTCTGCCGGGTCGGGGCACATTCCGACAGTCACCTCTCATCTTCCACTTGCCAATCACGTAGGCCACTGTCGATTTTGGGTACTTCAACTCGTTGGATATGTCACGTATGGATCGGCCATTTCTGTGATACCCGACGATTACACCTTTCTCGAAATCCGAGAGCTCCAAACTGCGTGGCATCTTGCATGCGACTGGTTGCGCTGTTGTTTCCGACACGATATTTAACGGCGGCGGCCGTGGCGTGTATCAGGACCGCAGATATCGTCGACTGCAGGGGTGTCCAATTACTTGTTAGTAGATAGTGTACCTTACACCTATGGTATCCAACGTGAGTCTCTCTTCTCTTCAACTTTTTTTTTTTTCAGTTATCGTAGTTGCATATCTCAGTTAGTTAAATTACGACATGCAGTTTCTGGAAGCATTAACATAAGATGTGGGGTTCTTAAAGGGTCTAGCTTAGGTCCGCTCTTATTTGTAGTGCTTATCAATGTGACCTTTCTTATACACTGAAGTGCCAGAAAAACTGGATACAGACGAGCTTATGCAAAAATACACTGCTGGCCACCCAAAATGCAACACCAAGAAGGAAGCATCCGATTGGCATGAAATTCGCAGCCTGCGTCGACCACGAGAGGACATGCAAACGATAATCATTGCAAGGCATATGCAAATCATGTGCGCGCGGCACGCCACCGAGAAGCACTATAAAAAGGGTGCACAGAAGGCGGGGTGTAAGTAGTGGAAGTGTGTTGTGCTGCCGGACCTGTGCGTGGTAAGCTTCCTGATGCCTCGTCGCAGAATATGGCAGTCATTCCAGCACGTTTCGGAGTTTGACAGAGGAGAAATAGTTGTTTATCGCGACAGCGGTGTATCGTACTGAGACATCGGCGCCCGTGTGGGACGACATCCAGCCACAGTGATGCGAGTATGGATTCGGTGGTTGCAAGAGAGACGGACGGACCGACGTGAACGATTGCCGCAGCCGCGGCACACCACCAAACGAGAGGACCGGCATGTTGTGCGACGGACATTGACGGCTGGCGCCGCCACATCACGAACGTTAGCGCAGGAATTAGGGTGTGTTACGCAACAACCTGTGTCAGCACGTACCGTTGGACATCGTCTTCAGGAGCGGGGACTTGTCGCACGGCGCTCATTGCTCCGATTACCATTGACGTTACACCACCGGCGAGTGCGGCGACAGTAGGCCGTTGAACGCCACACCTGGACTACGGAATGGCACGACATTGTCTTCTCCGACGAATCCCGCTTCTGCCTGCAACACCACGATGGTCGGATCCGAGTGTGGCGGCACCGCGGCCAGAGACTGTATGACGCCTGCATTATGCATCGCCATACCGGTCCGTCGCCTGGCGTTATGGTTTGGGGCACAATTGGATATGGCACTCGCACCCCTCTCGTACGCATCGCCGGTACACTCAACAGCCACCGCTACATCTCCGACATTTTGGAGCCTGTAGTCCTCCTATAACGAAGTAAATTTCTCCGTCATTTTTATCCACGCCAGGATTCGAACCCGGGTCCCCTCATTCCTGAATAAGTCACTCTACCAATTGAGCTACGCGGACATTTTATTCTGATTCCTTTCTGCCTTTATGTCGTGTGCGTCCTTCTGGCAGGTACGTCACATCTCCTGGTACGTTACATCATCTCCCCCTTATTTTATTTTATTTTATTTATTTATTTTTTTTTTTTTTGAAGTGCTGGAGAAGGGATTCTCTTATTTTTCCTATCTCGCGGTGTGGAAATAACATCACACCAATACGAGATTTTGAACGGTCGGGTCATCCGGATAGTTCGGGCGCCATTATAACGAAGTAAATTTCTCCGTCATTTTTATCCACGCCAGGATTCGAACCCGAGTCTCCTCATTCCGGAATAAGTCACTCTACCAATTGAGCTACGCGGACATTTTATTCTGATTCCTATCTGCATTTATGTCGTGTGCGTCCTTCTGGCAGGTACGTCACATCTCCTGGTACGTTACACTCCCTTACCTGCAGGACCTGCCAGCGGCCACGTTTCAACAGGACAATGCGCGCCCGCACGTGGCACGCATCGTGCAACAATTCTTCACGGCCCACCGGGTGTCACTGCTGACGTGGCCTGCCTGTTTTGCCGATATGTCGCCCATCGAACACGTCTGATCGCTGGTCGGCAACCGAGCGGCTCTTTCATATAAACAAAGTATATGAATGGAAATTAAAACTTCAGGACACTTCATAAAAATATTTATGAATGATTATTTTAATAACAGAGTAAAGTGTTTCATAGCTTCATTTGTTTATGAAAGTAGACAAGTGAACTCTTTGTCGTTACCCTAATATTTCAGCTAAAAAATTCTTTGACCTTTTGGATCAATTCCTGACTGCGCTACTGCACACATCAACCAATGAAACATCAAATAAAAAGCAAAAAACAGGCCTTGCCTGGGCTTTGGAATAACCCCAAAGTGTTGGCTTCCCAAAGAAATTTCGTTTTCCAACCTTCTTCGTTAGGGATTATGATGCTATTCATATTCAACCAAATGATGCGAGGGCAAGTGCGAGCTGCTCCAAAAGCTGATTTGTTTTCGCAATTGGGACTGCGTTTTTTGTCCAGCATTATACTGAATGACAATCAAAAGTAAATAATGTTTAAGTGCGAGCTGCTCCAAAAGCTGATTTGTTTTCGCAATTGGGACTGCGTTTTTTGTCCAGCATTATACTGAATGACAATCAAAAGTAAATAATGTTTAAGTGCGAGCTGCTCCAAAAGCTGATTTGTTTTCGCAACTGGGACTGCGTTTTTTGTCCAGCATTATACTGAATGACAATCAAAAGTAAATAATGTTTAAAAAATTCACACTGTGTCTGTGTCTTCCTCCTGTGATCGTTTCTTTCTGTGGATGAACTTGTCGATCATGTAACTTCGATTTCTTTCGGATGGGGTATGACAAAACATCGTCATCATGTGTGTCCGTGGGTTTGTGTGTATCTTTATTTGTTATATATCTTTCTATATGAAGCCGCTGACGTGAAAGCAGGATCCGTTCGTCTGCTCGTCCCAGCTGATTCGTCCGCCTGTCCAACGGTGATTCGCCTACATCACCGGTCGTGCACCTCAGTCACTCGGGGCTGTAATTCCATCACTTTGTGTGACCTCCGGGATTCTGCTGTGTTTCTCTGTAGAAATTTACATCCAGTACTTTGTGCAATCTAGCACCAGGAAAAGAGGCATCTTCCTCCCTCCTATTATCCTCGCGGTAACGTCAACCGCCGGCATCTTCGGGCAGAATCTTTTCTATCTCCGCAAAAGTACCGTGCCGCAGGATCTCCTCTGGTCCTGCTGTATCCGAGTCCAGTCCTTTTCCCTTCCGGGTTTTTTCACCAGACTTCTCTTTTTCGCTTATTCACATTTCGTCAACAAATTCCTTGCTCTGTCGTTAGAGGTATGTTTTAACTCTTCTGTCAGTCTTATTGTTTCCTGAAAGCATTCGGCGCGATGAAGAGGTCAGAAATGCATGCCCCTGCATTCGGAATATGTGGTGGAAGCTAGTGAAATCCATTCCCCGATAAGAACGGAAAACACATAACTTATCTAACAGTTCCTTTCCCTGCTAAGTTTCGGACTAGCAAACGCCATAACTTTCCCGATCTGTTGACACTCTGATGGTTTCTACAAACATCCTACAATCTCACTCGTACGTGCCCACCCAAACTGACCGACACGCCCTTAGGGGGCGACGCATCGCGTTCCCCACACCACTCTAAGATTTCTCCCTTCCAAGAAAAGGGGCTCTCATCTCTTCTCTTCTTTCACAATGGGGGAAATCACTAGCTGTTAATTTTCAACCAACAATTAACGCTGTTCCCATCTCTTGCAAAACCTGCTAATCGAACTCATTACCGTACCCCAAAGTCGTAACAATATGTTTCACAGCAACACCAATAATCACAAGCTTCTGATGAGTTGAAAGTTTCCAAAATGAGAATGTTGATTTCATGAGTAGATCAACATCCACATTTTGGAAACTTTCAACTCATTAGAAGCTAGTGAAAATTGTTGTTGCTGTGAAACATGTTCTGAAGCTTGATATGTTATTAAAAAAAACAGCAAAAACTGCAATTAAACATACAATAAGTTGCTTAATTCAAAAATGTTTACTGTAGCACCATCAAAATTAAGTGGAACAGCCTTAACATCACTGCGGAGGGATTTTTTGACTCTCGCAGATGTGTTCGAAAGCATGTGTAAAACAGTTAAGTTATGTGAAAGACGACAGTTTCAACACTTTCCGTAAAGTATACGTTCCCGTAATACATTTGCAAGACTTCTATGCCGCCCCGGTGGCGCAGTGGTCTAAGCGATGGCCTCTGATCATTCGTCCGAAAGGGGTCCGGGTTCGAATCCCGGTGAGGCATGGATGTTGTGTTTGTCTTACGGCACTGGCTCTCTCCCTTCCCTGGAACCAGTGACCCTAAATTAGGGACGGGCGACTGCTTATAGCCCATTGAGTTGCTCACGGTGGTCGTTAAACCTCCAATTAAAAAAAAAAAAAAAAATTCTATATAATTTGTTCGGGTCAGGTCCGGGCCCAAAATTTTTGACCCGTTTTCAACTCTGCTTTGCATAACTAGCTTCTTGTGTACCATTTATTTTTCGGGCAGGACATATTTGTCCTGCCCGAAAAAAATAACATTAGGAGTATGCAAAAGTTTCCGCCTCCCCCACTAGTGGGTGCTGTGGTGTCTAACCAGCCGGATACCCGTGCTGTCATTTCGTACATGAAGCCAAGCATGGCGGTCGATAAAGTTCTTTTTGCGGCACTGTTTGTTATTCATGTTTAATTTAGAAAAAAGTGCGAGTGAAGCATACGGTTGAATATGTCAGGCGTATGGCGAAACGGTTATGGGTGAGCGGACGTGTCGAGAATGGTTTGCCAGGTTTAAGAAAGGTTATCTAAGCTTGGAAGGCAAACCACGTGCAGGTAGACCGCAGGAACTCGCAGACGAGGAGCTGGGATAGCTGTTGCAAGAGGATGCCACACAATCGAGCACGCAGCTGACGAAATGTTTGAAAGTGGCTCAATCGACGGTGGTACGGCATCTGCAGGTCTTATTGGGGAAGATCCAGAAGATTGGTAAGCCTTAACATCACAGAAGATTGGTAAGCCTTAACATCACAGAAGATTGGTAAGCCTTAATATCATACTTTAACGGAGCGTAATATTGGTCAACGATTGAGCAGCTGCATGTTGTTGCAGAAGAAGTTTCAAGGGAAGAATTTCTTGTGGAAGGTTGTCACCGGGGATGAAAAATGGGTCTATTGCGACAACCCCGTTCGCAAGCGATCCTGGACGACCCAGGCCAGCCATCCATTCCCTCTAAGCGAACATGGTCAATGCTCGCCTAACCCAATGAGCTGGGCAGGCATCAAAACCACTTGGGCAAAAGATTTTATTTTCTCAACTTCTCTTACGAATGCAATGGAAGTTGGAACTTGGATTGAAACCCTTATTTTTTTTAATACCCCCATTTTTATCACCGTGCTTTCCGCAATTGATTTTAAATAAAAAAATATATTAAAAACATTTCGTTAATTAAAATTTTTATTTTATGAAAAGTGAGAAGCTCAAACTTACTTCTGGAATGAAAACACTGGAAATTAAGAAAAGTATGTATACGCGCAATACACAGTTTCTTCGCACATCAAAATACCAAGGAAAATAAGAAACAAACCAACTATTAAATGCAACATAATTAATTCAAATAGAACAATGCTGTGATTGACTGGCGTTGATATGTTGTTTTGAGAAAAGACTCAATATCTGCCTCTTTCTCGGCGTGGGAAAATCACTAATCCGCATTCTCGTATTCCATATCTGCTCGCACGAGGCTACTTTGCAAGAAGCCTTTGCGAATGAAGAGGACAATTAGACGAACTTAGAAGGAGGCAAACGGCGATTAAGAAAAGTGTTGTTTTGACTTTTGAAAGCCCGAATTTTTTTTTTTTTTTATTATTATTATTGCAGGTAACTGACTTTCGATTTATGAAAATTAATTAGGGATTTGAGAATTTTAATCTAAAATGATTACTGCGCGGGGGAAGTTAAGTAGCTGCGCGGCCGCGCGCAGCTACTTAACGTATTGTTGTCAATGACTCAGTGAATGCAATAACTTAATGGGCACGCACACGCTGATGAATTTCATTGGATGTTTTGGCCCTGGAGCACCCACAAAGTTGTCATCTATGCTGTTTCTATGTGATAAAACCATGTGTTGACCAATTCCATGCAAGCGGACATTGGGCGACAAACCTTGCTCTTGAAGTCCACGGTCTTCCCGTTCTTGCTCAAGTAATGGAAAGCTCACAGTACGACCGTGCCGAGGAAGTCCAGAAGATGACAGTGCGACGATGACGGAGACAGTCATCTTCCAGGTGCCTTGTTTGACTAATAGATCTCCGAAGTGCGTACTTTCAAATAAACATAGTACTGTATCTCAAAAGGTTCTTTCACAACCTTCAGGACAAATGGGTTTACAACTGTTGGGACTCCTTATGTTTTACCATTTTACCAGATCTGATAAATTAATGGTATAGGCAGCGTGCGTGTGTGTGTGTGGGTGGGGGGTGTTGGGAGGGCTGGAGCTCCCCAAAACAACCGTCAGTCCCCAAAAGATTTACTATTACAGTAGGGAAGGGGGAGCGGTAGTCTCTGTGTATGCGTGTGGGAGGGGGGACTACAGCTTCTCCAACATCTGTAGCCAAGCTCCGCCCATGTTTAATGGAATCCTATAGCCATTGGTGCAGTGGTCCAAGCGCTGACTTCTGCCCATTCGTCCGAGATGGGTTCGCGTTCGAATCCCGTTGAGGCATGGGTGTTGTTGTGTTTGTTTTACGGAACTGGCTATCTCCCTTCCCTGGAACCAGTGGCCCTAAATTAGGGACGAGCGACTGCTTGTAGCACATCGAGCTGCTCACGGTGGTCGTTACCCCCCCCCCCCCCCCAACATACAAAAATCCTATAGTTCTGCTTTCTAACGAAAAAGTCAGCTTGATTTTTGATTAATGTTTCTCCTGGTATGCGATGTGTATGACTACTTGAGAGTCACCTGTGAGTACTAGAAGTTGAAGAAGACGACACCTGATTTTGAAACATGCGAAATTTGAGTCTCTCTCTCGAGTCTTTTCTTCTTTTTTTTTTTTTTTTTAATTTTGTAATCTCAAAAGACTCCTATTAGGCTTGAGATTTTCGAGGCATGAGTTTTATACTGACTGACGTTTAGAAGCATGAAGGAAAACAAAACAAAAATGTTAATCCAAGAGATTCTAAGTGTCAGAACATACCCTAGTAAATTAAAAAGGACGCTAACGAAAACTTTCGTCTGACAACCATGTACAAAGGTTATTAATTTACTGCCATCTCGCTAAAGAAATAAAACTTTTTTTCCTTTTCTGAAAATATTTTTATTACTTGCTACCAGATTTCGATACCTTTTTCGCAGCTGTTTTTCATACTGAAAGATAAGAGAAGCCACGAAAGCTTTATTGATCGTAAGACTCTTCGGTTCGCGTGCTGCTTTCCTCGCTGTGTGGCAGGAACTCCTCAGAAGGAGCACAAGATTTAACAAAAATACCTGATACGCAGTCTCTCAAAAATTTTCCCGTAGTTTTTAAGCTCTGCTTTGCTTAATTGGAAACATCAAAGACTTTTCTTGTTAAATAATTACTTTAAAAGAAGCAGTAATAAAAAAAAGTTAGACTTTTTTTCTGATCTTGCCAGCTGTAATTGCCTTTAGACGAAGCATTCTGTTGAAAATTTCTGTCGACTTATCGTGAATTAAAGGTGTACTCTACCTCCGAAGAAAATGAATTAGTAAACAAAGTACCACGAAACCTTTTCAGAAAACCCGTTTCTTAATTAGTTTAAAGTGCCTCTTGCAAAAGGATTTTATTATTTAACAAAACAAAAAAAAAAAAAAAAAAAGAAAGAAAGAAAGTTCAAAAGTTATGACAACATCGCATCAAACCAAAGAATAAAGAATAAATAAAATGCTATAAAAAATAATTCAGTGATCATACCTTCACAGTTCTTTTTTTCAGAAACTACGGTATATTACAACGTAAAAGCCATTTGCTGGTGCCGGGATCGAGTCAGCTGCGCTAGAGCCGAATGCTCTCCCAGTTAAGCTACACCAATGAAGTTTCTCACTGCAACTTTGCCGTCTTGATATGTGCATCATCTCCGAGGTAGGTACGTCCCATATGCAGCCATTGGCAAGAGTTTAAGATCGCCTGTTGTTATTATGAGATTTCTGCCGATTATGTCAGCTGCTATCTGTAGCACCCAACTTCCAGTCGGTATTGCATCATCCTACAACAGCAGCTTTTGATAGAGTTGGGGGATGCGTGCGAGCGTCAGTTTGCTTCTGGTTTTCATGCTGAGAGGTTTTGTGCGTATTTTCTATGTAGCGAAGGGGGGGGAGAGGAGCGTCATTAACTGTTACTCAGAGAGCGCAAATGGTGACTTTATATCATCAAGGATACTCCGAACGGGACATAAGCAGAAAGGTGAATGTGAGCAAGACTGCTATTCATAATACGATCATGAAATATCGAGATACAGGTGAATTTAGTGACCGAAAGAGAAGTGGACGTCCAAGGAAAACAACCTCATGTGATGACAATACCATAAGGCGAATAGTTATGAGTTCTCAGAAGAGTTTGTGCAAGAAAATCAAGACCTTTCTACATTCTAAGGGTCTGATATTAGTACCAGCACTGTTTCCCGACGTCTTAGCAAAGATTTTGGATTAAAGTCTTATAAACCTGCACATAAACCTAGACTAACCTCTGTCATCAAAAAGAAGAGACTCCAGTTGCGAAGCGTCATCAATCGTGGACTGTTGAAAATTGGAGACAAGTTCTTTTTTCTGATGAATCAACTGTGCGTCAATTTGAATCACGTGAAGCACATGTTCGACCACCAAAAGACAAAAGGTTTTATGAAAAATACACCGTTAACACCGTGAGACATCCGCCTAGTCATATGATATGGGGTGCTATGCCATTATCCAACATCAAACATTGTCCCTTTTGCCGATACGCACTACCATGACTGTTCCTTTTTATGTGGAAATGTTACGTGAGAAGCTGTTATATGCAAGTGCACAGATGCACAATCTTTATGCATGATGGTGCTCCATACCACAGATCAAAGACAGTAAAGGACTACCTGCAGAGGAAAAACATAACTGTGCTTGACTGGCCTGGTAATAATCCCGACCTTAACCCCATAAAAAATTTGTGGACCATTTTAAAAGACAAGGTAGCAGAAAAACAACCATCAAATTCCCAAGCTTTGATTGACGCGATAAAGTACGTGTGGGGCAATGACATTTCTAGTGACTATGCAAATCCCTCATTGAGAGAATGCCACATCGTATTCTGTCCGTTATAAAAACAAAGGTGGCCACACAAAGTACTGGTTTCGGTGTTTTTGTATATTAAAGAATGTAAGTATTCATCTGTGGTGTCATTTTTTCAAATATCTCTGACTAGTAATTAGTTGTTTCTTTGAAAATCTTAATTTTCAATAAATTGACAGGTGGTCTTAAACTTTTGCAAATGACTGTATATAACCCCTTGAGACAGAGCTGGGTAGTGCTGTTCACGAATTTCGGATTTTTTTTTGGATATCCAGATATTTTAGTATCCGAAAACCGGATTTTTAGCATTCGAATAGTTCAAACTCCGGTTATCCGGATTTCGAACTTCGGAAGTGCTGTTCACGGATTTCGGATTTCCGGATATTTTACTATCCGAAAACCGGATTTTAGCATTCGAATAGTTTGAACTGCGGATATCCGGATTTCGGATATCCGGACTTAGAATACCGAATATTCATACATCTCAACAACATAGATCTATCTGGCCATGGTAGATCGCATGCCTCAGGTTGTTGAAACCTTAACGTAGCAGTTTGTGAACATGTGTTTTTTGCTGTACGATGTGATCTTTCGGGACATTGATATTGTACTAAGTGAAGGGATAATAAATAAAATTGCAGTGTTTTATCCTGTAACAAACTCGTGTGGCAATCCGGATTTCGGATTTATGATATTTCGGATATTTTGGAATCTGAAATCTGGATTTCAAAATATCAGGTTTTTGACAGCACTAGCCGGACATCCGAATATCCGGATTTCGTAATTCGGATTTCATGCGGCAATCCGGATTTCGGATTTTATTATATTTCGGATATTTTGGAATCCGAAATCTGGATTTCAAAATATCAGGTTTTTGACAGTACTAGCGGGTTATCCGAATTTTGAAATTCGGATTTCATGCGGCAATCCGGATTTCGGATTTTATTATATTTCGGATATTTTGGAATCCGAAATCTGGATTTCAAAATATCAGGTTTTTGACAGTACTAGCGGGTTATCCGAATTTTGAAATTCGGATTTCATGCGGCAATCCGGATTTCGGATTTATTATATTTCGGATATTTTGGAATCCGAAATCCGGATTTCAAAATATCCGGTTTTTGACAGCACTAGCCGGATATCCGAATATCCGGATTTTGAAATTCGTATTTCAAATCCGGATTTATGATATTTCGGATATTTTGAAATCCGAAATCCGGTTTTCAAAATATCCTGTTTTCGACAGCACTAGGGCTGGTACGGAATCGTAGGTTTCCGGGTCAGCCGGCCACGCTTGAAAGAGAGCTCGCTGTAGGAGAAGGAATTCTGACTAATTCCAGACGATGTGTGGAACGAACATAGCACTTGTCACGTATATCCCCACTTGAGAAAGGGCTGGGACGGAGTCGTAGGTTTCCCGGTCAACCGGCAAACCACGTTTGAATGAGAGCTCACTGTAGAAGAAGGAATTATCACTAATTTCCCGACGACGTGTGGAGCGAACATCACACAGTTTTCGAAAAACTCAACGGCCATGAGATTAATTTTACGTTCGGGCGCCCGTATGGCGTAAAAGCCATTTACCGGTAGTGGGATGGAAGTCACATCCTTCTGCTCCGGAGCCGAAGGCTTTCCCAATTAAGCAACACCGACGAAGCTTGTTGCTGCAACTTTGCTGTCTTGACATGCACGTCACCTTTGAAGTAGATACGTCACAATGTGGACGAAATAGTTTTCTCGTATCAGTTCTTTACTACTGCTACAGTGCTAGCAAAGCAATTGTAAACCAGTGTCTGCAATGCCAACTCACAGTAGCTAGGCTGATGCTGAGGAAAAGTTCTGACACAAAATCACTTTTCAGTGTCTAACCAAAGTAATTACAGGAAGGGGTTGGGTTTCAGGACATCCATTTGATATTTGACCGCAAGGCAGCAGCCACTGATATATTCAGGCATCTTCTCGGGGGTGCTTAGCCCCCCCCCGAAAATCTATGAATGTCCCCGTGGGTTTTTGGGCGATCTCCCCCTTATATTAAGTCTAATTGTGTTCGTTTATAACTGAATATTTAGAGAAATTAATTAAAACAATTAAGAAAATCAGGAAAAATATTACAATAATAAAAAAAAAACATCCACGTGGACTTCAATCTGAAATTTCTATCATCCTTCAATAAAACATTAAACAGTCCTCTCTGAAGGGGTAATTTTTCAAGAAATGACTTTACTACTTCCGCAATGTAAACCTAATTCCACATAGTAGAGATGTTTGCACTGCAATACATCATCATATTTTGGAAGCTGGCATTCAGTTTTATTTCAGTCTTCTGGATGCTGACTTTCCATGTACACGGTTAGGCCTTCTCAGTGTTGCTAACGTGACGTTAGTGCTTCCAATACAACAAAATATTTGCTACCTAATTTTTCACAATAGCAAATTATTAGAAATTGTTCCCATAATAAGGTTGTCTTTTTCTGGCGGTGGTGGTTTGTGATAAAAAGAAAATCACTCTGTGATAAAAAAGAAAATCGAGGCACTTCAAACTGACATCGAAACAGTTAGTTAGGTTTTTTTTTGTTTTTTATTACTGCTATTTGATAATCTAAAGGGGCTATAAACCAAATGGCAGGGTATGGTTTACACCATACGTTTTCAGGTAACACTGTAATGATTCCTTAATAATCAGAAGCACACTTGTAGCAAAACGATGACAGTTTTACCACTCCTAATGTCTTGGGGGGATTTTCTCCAGCACGGCCCTACCTTTACTAGCGTCCTCAATATTTTGCACCACCCTATGTTGAAATCCGTAGTCCATTACTGAATAAAAGCAAAGGTATAACATTTTTAGATTTTTAATCACTGGTATGTGTAGATTTCTTGGAATCTGCATTTTTGTACTCTATTAAATTTAATTTTGTACTCTATTTAAAATTTATATATATACTAGCTGTCAAGCCCGTTGAGATAAGAATACAACGGGTTCTAGAAATCACTTATTGCTATTCAAGCGTGTATTAACGACGGTGGAAAATATTTTTGTACATGATATTTTTTGTAAATATCTTTTCGAAATCTGGAAGTAGTTTTCCTTGTTCTTGCCCATGGACTACTTTTACTGTGACATCAAACCGTCGAACTCTTGACAATGCAACTTAAAGTTGTCCATGACTAAACACTGGTTCAGGAAAGTAGATACCTACTTTATTTGACCTTTAGACTTATTAATGGTCATAGCAAAGGCGAGTTTTAGAGTGAATTGTCGTCGTCTTAATGTGAATAGGAGGTCTATATCAGTAGGTGCGAATGACCTCGCACGCGGAATAGAAAACAGTTTTACCACATGCTGAGCTTGTGAGTACTTATGCAATGATCAAATTGGGGTTTAGTTCTTTAATTCCATTGCATAAACCAATATCTTGTTCCATTGCATAAACCTCGTTGTGTATTAAGGTTTCTCAGGAGCACGATAATAGCTCCAATCTTCAACTTGGCCTTGTAAAGTGGCATTCCTGATGGAGTTTGCTCATTTAAAAACTCTATAGGATAATACTGTTCAGTATTTTCTTCGCAATCGGCATCAATTGAATCAGAGCTTAAGTATGTGCTTGCTGTCCCCTCTAAGAGATCATGAACATTCTCTTTTAATTTGTCAACATCAGAGTTTTTGGGACACAAAAAGTTTTTGCTAATGTTTTAAAAACAGAAATTTTCAAGTTCTCATGTGTACAAATTCTTCCCGAAGATGGGATTTATATTAAATGAAATGAAACTTCACCGTCTATGTACGTTATTTAATAAAATACGAAAGATATTTATAGTTAAAATACCCTACTAGCACTTTCGGGGTAACATTTACCCACCATCAGGTCGAACAGAAGATCAAATGATCATATGTACAGGATTTTAGGGAGTGTCTGACCCCAGGTCTCAAACAACCCATAGAAATAGGAAACTAGGAGATTTGGGCTAGAGCGCCCAATAGGAAAGTGACACGGAAGCGGGGGACGCCCTTATTTATTACAGAGGGGGCGGTATCCGGGGTCCGACGGCTTAACGTGCACATCCGACGTACGGCGGATATTTAGTGGATCGAACCTGAGGCCCTTTCCGTGGCAGTCACGAACGTTTCCCACTAGGCCACCCGCGGCCCGGTGGAACAGAGGCAATGCAGCACTCCTTTATATAATAGTGCAACGATGCATAATGGGTATAAGTCATCAAACGTCGCATAGGTCGTGACCGTTGCCGTTATACCAGTGTAACGGGTATAATTTCACAATGTATTCTATTAAAAGCTCCAGAAAGGATCAGAATGATTTAGCCACATGCTGGCCCTTTCGTATTAGCCTCTGTAGATGTGGTTTCACTGTACCCTAATGTACCTGTGGACGCCACTCATCATATCATAGAGGCCAAACTTGCTGAAATTAATGTTCCCACCACTGAAATCTCTGCTATTATGAACGCACTTCGTTTAGTTAAACGGCATTCGTATTTCAAATTTCTTGACAGAATCTACTTACAAACCGAGAGCCCCATGGGATCCCCACTTTCCGCGGTGTTAGCAGAAATTCTGATACAATACATTGAGAACAAAGTTCTCAATGAATTCCCTTTAGTTCCCAGTTTATATATTAGGTACGTCCTTGTATTCTGGCCTCACTGAAAGGATGATTGAAAACAATTCGACGACGCACTATCGTCAGTATTTCCTACTATCGGGCTCACGGTAGAACTTGAATCTAATCTCTCTTTGCCTTTTTTGGATATTCGTTTATTTCGTGATTCAAATACTAACTCACTGTTCTTTTGTGTCTATCGAAAGCATATCACTGAGAAAAACGTTTTGTTAATTCAACAAAAAAATTTGTCGATATACAGTCAACAAAATTGTTTGTTGAATTTGCAAAATTTTTTGGTCGAAAATTATTGTTGATTTAACAAAATTTATTGTTATCACGACAAAACGTTTTGTTCATTTAACAAAACGATTAGGTCGATTTTAGGGAATTTGTTTGATCCAACAAAACATATTGTTATCATGACAAAATGTTTTGTTGCTGCAAGAAAACGCATTGTTATAGCAAGAAAACGTATTGTTATAGCAAGAAAACGTATTGTTATAGCAAGAAAACGTATTGTTATAGCAACAAAACTTATTGTGTCGCGATAACAATATGTTTTGTTGCAGCAGCAAAACATTTTGTCATGATAACAATATGTTTTGTTGAATCAAACAAATTCCTTAAAATCGACCTAATCGTTTTGTTAAATGAACAAAACGTTTTGTCGTGATAACAATAAATTTTGTTAAATCAACAATAATTTTCGACCAAAAAATTTTGCAAATTCAACAAACAATTTTGTTGACTGTATATCGACAAATTTTTTTGTTGAATTAGCAAAACGTTTTTCTCAGTGTACTCATTGTAAGAGCCTTATCCCGTTTAATCAAACAAATTCCTTAAAATTTTAGAAGAGCTTTCACGCATTCTTCAAATGATAGTCATTTCCAGTCTGAGATACAGTTTATTTTCAAATAAGCGGATAAACATGGATACCCCAGGACGATGTTTAATAGATTATACACCAGAATATCAAATGAACGAACTATTAATCTGAAGCCAGATACAAGGCCTAATAAACGATTCGTGGAAGCATTGGACCAGCACCCCCATATCACTAACACACTATCTCGTCTCTGTTCAAAACATGACATACAATTCGGCACCCGCTCGAAGAACCTCCTATCATCAGTTAAAAAGGACCGGGCAACAACAGATATTATGAGCAAATGGGGTGTATATAATATTCCACTTTTGGACCCCTCAACAGGAGAACATGTTAACAACTATGTAAGCTCGACACGAAGAAGTTTGGGCTCCCGCGTCCAGGAACACAAATACGATATCCGAACCAACAGCAATAATACAGCTTTATCAAGGGATGTGGTAAATGGAATGCTACAACGAGACTGGGAAAACATTAGACTACTGGACACTCCAGCATATATACATTCGCTGCATTTTGTTGAAAGTATGTACATCGAAGCTTTAGGAGACAAATGATGTAATGATTACTTGCCTGCGGACATATAATACACTTGGAAAGAGCGTATTAACAAACTGAACTTTAAATTATAGTAACATACATGTATATTAAGAATTCCAACAATATATAAAATTGATCATAACTTTGTATGTGTAACAAATTCTTGTATTGATATATTAAACTAATTATTTGTGAAATTGTACCCGTTACACTGGTATAATTGCAACGGTCATGACCCATGCGACGTTTGATGATTTATACCCATAATGTATCGTTGCACTACTATATAAAGGAGTGCTGCATTGCCTCCGTTACACCTGATGATGGGGTAAATGTTACCCCGAAAGTGCTAGTGGGGTATTCTAACTATAAATATCTTTCGTATTTTATTAAATATCGTACATAGACAGTGAAGTTTTATTTCATTTGACATATTGTGCGAAGTCATTCTTTTTATCGTGGGATTTGTATTTTTCAAACAATTCTTGTGCATTGGGTGGTGAAACAAAGATAAGAATCTATGCAAATAAATCTCGTAGTTGTCAAGGCATGCTGCAAACTGATGCTTCATCTAAGGTTTTCTCCCATATTTCATCATTCTTAATTGAACCTTTCTGCAATGCAGCTTCTTGGAAGGTATCATATGGAATTCCATTGACTGTTTTTAAATCTGTAAAGCTTTTACGCTCCAGATACATAAAGTAGCAGTAGCCTCAAGCAATATCTTTCTGGATCAGAGCCAAGGTTGACTGAATACATTCTTTCAATCACATTGTCTCCACCAAGTTTTCGTTGGACCCATTGTCTTTCTTTTTGATTGAACACATAATGTCTTGGCATGTCGCTATATGAAATGAATTGCGCATCTTCATTGCCCTCATTTAGTTAGAACCATGCTGTCAGCATTGTAACTCTCTGAGCATTATGAACAACTGCATTTCGATCATTGTTTAAACGCTCCGAATTAAAGGTATTGTTCCGTTCTTCAGGAAGGTAAACAGGTAACTATTGTATGAAATTGCTGATGCATATTATAACCAAGTATTCGCCACATTGCCTCAAATGCGCTAACGTATCGGAAATCAACAGGACTTTTTACTTCGTCGTATTTGGTGTTCTGCTCTGTTATATGCACATTTTCACAGTCATGACCTTTGTATACGTACTTGAAAAGGTATTTAACGCTTGTCACAGTAGCGTGCACCTCGACATTAATGTGGCAGTTGTACTTTAACAAGAGATACCGATTATAAGGGACAATCCAGCTGTTATCAATAATTTTACCACGTACAGTTGTGGTTGCACCATTCTTTCTACGGCGATATAAAGGATACCCGCCTTTGTTAGCTACTGTTCCATTTTGGAAAGACTTTGGAAATTGCTTGGTACTCTTGTCATCTTCCATACAGGGTGAGTTGTGATTGTTTCACCACACGGGCCATGAACCATGTGTTTCGCAACAGTTGCATGTAAAACTGGTAAATGCTCTTTATCTGGTAGTTCTGCCGATATAATTTGGTCAGTTTTCTCAGTCAATGTTGGTTTGTCCTCTTCTTTCAAAATCAAGAGCATATGAGCATGGGGAAGCCCTCTTTTTTGGAATTCGATTACATGAACTTTGGCCACCGGAACTCCAAAAATATGCCTTTTGGTTATATCATCTATTAATTCTTTCAACTTTAATTGCAAGACTCTTGCAACTAAATCTGGACGGTTTTTGACAGATTGGCAGTTCAAGTTTTCAGTAATTTCTTCCCATTTTGGGTTGCAAGTCATAGTAAGGAAAAGATCAAGCTTGACATACTTTCTGACTATCACCATTGCATCCTGATAATTTTGCACCATGGACTACCTTGAAATGAAGATGGCAAAGTAAGAGCATTTCCAGGAAGAAACTCATTATCTCCAGCATTCTGAATTTGGTCCATCAGACCTCTATACTTTTCGACACTTAACTAAGACTGATTTTGTCGATGTAATTCAGTGTATTAGCTTCCATTTTTACATACGCATCAACATTGTATTGCTGCGTAAGCTTTCCTTCACTTAATAATGGATTAAATTTGACACGGATCGAAAGACGATGTTGATAGTATTGTATTTATGTAGCCCTTGACCGTGGCTTTGTACATTGCTTAACAACACTTAGTAAAGACGTTGGCCTATGTTGTAATGGAATGTCAGTTGACCTTGTGACGTAACGCATCTCTGACGTCATGTTAGAAGGATTTGGATCAGATGACGTCACGCCAGCAGCTGTGTTCTTTGTTGGTATGACAACAAAACAAAGTGATATACGTGTGAACTGTGCGCGTGTAGGTCATGATGTTACCTGCACGAAAACACAAAAAGCTAATCGTGACGTCACAAACATTTGTTTCTCGGTTGTTGCTATGACGACTTAAAAAGTGATCCAGGTCGTCGGCAACTTTAACTTTTATACACTGAAGTGCCAAAAAAACTGGTACAGACGAGCTTATGCAAAATACATAGCAACGCCACCTATGCGCGCACTCGGTTGCGTCCGCCAATGAGTATATCAAGCGATAAACATCCTTGCCAGCTGCCAGAGCTGTTTTCGGCATGAGAATGACAAGTATTTCTATGTAAATTAGAGTTCGTTCTCTTACACATTTTCAAACCTTAACGTTATGTCTTTTCCCTCAAACGAGAATGACGTTGGCAACAATCTGAGGTCAGAACAAGAGTGACGTATCATGTAATATGAACGTTAGATAAAAAGACGATGCAGAGGTTGCTTTGTGTGTGGAGATGTTAAATCGTTACTGAGTTTTGATGGAAAACTTCTTGACTAGGATATGTGAAGTGGTGTGTTTTGGATTTCGTCTAATATTGCTGGACCAATAAAAAGTTGACGTAAGTTGGACTTCTTGACTAAGATATGTGAAGTGGTGTGTTTTGGATTTCGCCTAATGTTGGTGGACCAATAAAAAGTTGACGTAAGTTGGACTTATTGACTAAGAAATGTGAAGTGGTGTGTTTTGAATTTCGTCTAATGTTGGTGGCATAATAAAAAGTTGACGTAAGTTGGACTTCTTGACTAAGATATGTGAAGTGGTGTGTTTGGGATTTCGTCTAATGTTGCCGGACCAATAAAAAGTTGACGTAAGTCGGACTTGTGCATATGTTTCGTCTGGCCTTACTCCAACGTGAGCTATCCGGCACAAGTAGCAGCATCGCATTTACCCTTAGTTTAACATCTATTCAGCCGGAAATCTTACATAACGTAAAAAGGGTTACGTTATACGGTGTCAGCCAGGGATGTTCCTTACGTTCGTCTAAATCGGAATAATATTGTTACGACTTCGGGGTGCGGTAATTAATTCGATTAGCAGTTTTTTGCAAGAGGCGTGTACAGCGCTAATTGCTGGTTGAAAAATTAACAGCTAATGGTTTCCCGCATTGCAAAAAAAAAAGAGATAAGAGCGCCTTTCCGCAAAGCGTCGCCCCCCTAAGTGCGTGTCGGTCAAGTTTGGTGGCCGTGTAAATGTGTGAGGCGGTGGGAGGTTTGGAGAACCTCCGAACATGGCTTTAGACACATTCGAAACACTGGTATCTTCGTCTTCGTTTGACTTTGTTTCATTTACGTCTTCATCCAGACATCTTCTTTTCTTTCCCTTGGATTCTTTTGCGGTGTGATTTTCAGCTTTTCTTGTCTATTCACCATTATGACTATGATTTTTTGTACGCTTTGCTTGTTGTTCCAATGATTTTGTTATTTTCTCTCTCTCTCTTCTTTTGATCGATGTCTCCTATGTCCTTCCCGCGTTTTATTTTTCAATCTATTTTCACTGGACTGTGCGTAAGAATTGATGAGGTTACTCGTTGTTAAGCTTTCGTATTCTCTTTCCGTTCCCCTGTTTTAGGATAGGAACCGTATTACTATTGTAAGCAAATGAAAAAAAGTTCATTTCAATTATACGAATTTACTCAACACGACATCATTACATTTTAACTATGATACACACAAAGAGAATGCATATGAACAATTAACAGCAAGGAAATTCTCTTAACTTTCAGCACAAAATAAGACCTTAATCGGAACGAATGGAAAAAGTTTCATCCAAGCAGTGGCGGATTGGTGATCAATAAACGACCATAGAATTTGATTTTGAGTGCCCACTGTTATGATTTAAGTGTTATGTATTTCCAGGTAAGTGACTCCTTTAGGTTTTTCTCTAGTCCGCCAGAGGACGCAATGGCTTACAGTGTCATAAATTGTAAAAGGAGATCTGGCATTCTGCTTCAGAGTTGGGTTTTCATGATGGCTGGACTGTGAGTGTGATCCTAAGTGTAAATAGTGTAAATAAGTGTATAAATGTATTATACATAAGCTGACCAGACGTCCCCAATTCTTGAGGACGGTCCTCGAATTTAGGTAACCGTCCCCTAAAAATGTCTGAAGCTTTTGGGGACGCAAATTGTCCTCAAATTTTAATGTTTGTCCCCAAATGTCCTCGAATGTACGCTTCCTCATTAACTTTATAGATTTCCAATAAAAAAATGTTCTTAAAAGTAGTTTCCGTTGTACTAATTTTCCAACATGCTTCTTGTAAAAACAAACTTTGATTGCTTTTCTTCTTTCTGGGTTTAACGACCATTCGAGCAACTCTAAGGACTATAAGCAGTCACCTGTCTCTAATTCGGAGACATTCGTTCTAGGGAAGAGAGAGAGAGATAGAGCAAGTGCTTTAAAACAAACACACCACCCATGCCTCATCGGGACTCGAACCCGTACCCACTTGTACGAATGGTCAGTATCCAGCACTAGATCAATGCACCACCGTCGCTGTAAAATTTAGTCTGTACTTGTTCTGAGTTTCTCCAAAAACTTTGGCAAAATGAAAAATTCGCCATGCAATTACTGTGGTGTGTAGCCTAGTTTTAATTCAGCGCATGTACCCAAGGTAAAGCATTTAACTTTTGCTAATATGTTCTCGTCATCCTAATTCTACTTTGTCAATACAGATTACGAACATTCTACAAGATATATCCTTTTAAGACACAAATTTTCATATGTAATATCACACTTATTGAAGCAATGCAGTTTTGGGACAAAAACACAATATTTGTATATTTATTTTGAGTACGTATGTGTCCCCAAATGAACTACCGATTTGGGGTCGCCACGCCCTTTTGTCCTCAAATCGGTGTCCCGATATCTGGTCACCTTAATTATACATCTTGAGTACCTTCTTCTTCCTTTCCTTCCTCTTATTGTTTAAGCATCTCTTCAACACAAGTCTACGAATCATTGAGGTTTTTTGACAATAACATTTATCAACATTTTACCCATTTTACTGGGCTCACCTCAGCTCTATGTTGCTAAGAAACAGCAGAGGTTTTCTGAGAAAAATTCTATTCTATTCTTATGTATTTTATTGCAATGACTGTGTTCAGAATTTGTAACAGTTTCTTCGGTTTTAGTGAGGACGGAAATCCAAATGTGCCCAAAAATATATTTCTTTTTCAAGACATCTATCATTTTTTTTATTGGAGGTTTAACGACCACCGTGAGCAACTCAATGGGCTATAAGCAGTCGCCCGTCCCTAATTTAGGGTCACTGGTTCCAGGGAAGGGAGAGAGCCAGTGCCGTAAGACAAACACAACAGCCATGCCTGACCTGGATTCGAACCCGGACCCCTTACGGACGAATGATCAGAGGCCAACGCCTTAGACCACTGTGCCACCGGGGCGGCGACATCTATCATTAACAAAATTGTTACAAAAAAATCTCTTGAAACAATTGAAAATTCCCAGGATTTCAAGAATTTTAGTGTAAATTTATAAAGTGAGAGAAATTAAAGAATGAGTAAATTATTATTTTTTTTATTATTATTTACACCTGGAAAAAGTCTTTCTGTGGTAGTTCAAACAGACTTCACCTCAGTTCAGGAATTCGTGTAACCGTAGATCCCCAAAGTAGTAAAACAGGTGCAGATCTCGTTCTAAAAAAATTAAATTAAAAGAAAATAACTATACTTATAAAAAGCAGCCACCCAAAAAGTTTACCGCAGCTGAACCTCAGTGCATTAACGTACACAATGAATTTCGAGTTTCTATTCCAAACTACATACTGATAATATATTTGGCTAGATTATATTGATTATTCAACTGAAATGGGCAAAAGTCGACTGAGGTAGAGGATATCAGCACAAAGGGACGAGGCTTAAATTAGGAATTTGAGAAAGGAGAAGGGGTTGCACCAAAACAGGGTTTGGCCCAACAGAACACTTGCAACGTAATTTTCTTTTTTTTTCGAAGCCGTCAAAGGGGTAGACAAACTTTGTCGTTTTAGCATTATTTGCTTTTCTTCTACAAGAATATTGAAGTGCAATTTGTGACGTATATTCTAATTTAACTTTCATTTTTAGTTCCTTGTAAATTTGAGTTTTTTTCTTTTTTACACTTTCAAAACTTAACGTGATATCTTCTCTCTCACATGAATGAGGTTGGCAACGCTTTTGAGGTCAGTGAGAGTGACGAATGAATGTGATAAGAACGTAAAAAAGGTTTACTTGATAAACTTTCACGCAATTGCAAATATACATCGCAAAACACACGCGCAGACTGAAGACTCAACTGGAAGGATCCGCCTTTTCTCAGAAACAAACGTGCGCATTCTCGTTTCCTCTAAATTGCTAAGTACTGTACCAACCTACCCCTATAGCCGCCCCGGTGGCGCAGTGGTCTAAGCGATGGCCTCTGATCATTCGTCAGAACGGGGTCCGGGTTCGAATCCCGGTGAGGCATGGATGTTTTGTTTGTCTTACGGCACTGGTTCTCTCCCTTCCCTGGAACCAGTGACCCTAAATTAGGGACGGGCGACTGCTTATAGCCCATTGAGTTGCTCACGGTGGTCGTTAAACCAACAATCCAAAATCCATCCTACCCCTATATCATCATCTTGTTCCGGTTTCTTCTACCACATGTGCTATAAGGTGACCCGTGCTTCGGGCACCCAATGTCATCACTCTTTTAAACTCTATTAACTCACAGCGTTTATCCATACTGATATTTAATTATCGTCTATTCAGGCGTCTGAATCTTTTGAATTATCCCTTAAAAGGTTTAAACGCTTGAAAGTTGACCTGTGAAAAAGTTCTGTCAGACAGGAAAATGACGTGACGACATAGGCATCCGCCATTGATGGAAGGAGCAGACAGATGCCCTGATAGAAAAGAGTTAAACGAAAGATCTGAAGTGAATTAGCCGCCCCGGTGGCGCAGTGGTCTAAGGCGCTGGTCTCTGATCATTCGTCCGTAAGGGGTCCGGGTTCGAGTCCCGGTCAGGCATGGATGTTGTGTTTGTCTTACGGCACTGGCTCTTTCCCTTCCCTGGAACCAGTGACCCTAAATTAGGGACAGGCGACTGCTTATAGCCCATTGAGTTGCTCACGGTGGTCGTTAAACCTCCAATGAAAAGAAAAAAAGAAAGTGAATTAGACTTTTGGAGTGTATGCATTGCCTGAGGCTTATGCTAAGAGGTTTGAGTAACTAAGCAATTCTCATAGAAACTGGAAGAGTAGGAAATGGAGGATGTTAAAGCAGAGTACTCTGAAAAGGGCCTTTTTACTGTTTATGTCATAATATATAAAACGATGTAATGTTACTCAGATTTATTTTAAGGTTAGAGTAATAACTAATGTAGATACACAGCTACGTAAATGCAGTGACGTTCTTCTACCTGTATACCTGCCAAGCTGTGGATTCGTTCACTACCGAGAGGGGTGACAGCATGACCTTTCACAGGAACCAGGTATCCTAGCCGCCCCGGTGGCGCAGTGGTCTAAGCGATGGCCTCTGATCATTCGTCCGAACAGGGTCCGGGTTCGAATCCCGGTGAGGCATGGATGTTGTGTTTGTCTTACGGCACTGGATCTCTCCCTTCCCTGGAACCAGTGACCCTAAATTAGGGACGGGCGACTGCTTGTAGCCCATTGAGTTGCTCACGGTGGTCGTTAAACCTCCAATCAAAAAAAAAATAATAATAATAACGAGTCGTGTGCTTTTTTGTCGGATAGCCCTACATATTTTTCCCTAGCAAGTTTGTTGTTTACTTCTTCATAGAAAGGTTATATATATATATATATATATATATATATATATAAGCATCGGCAGAGCCAGGGAAATCAATTGTTCTCCACTCTCCGAAATCCTTAGTTTAAGCCGGGTTTTTTTCATGTTAGTATGGCCAGGGGTAAATGATGAGGGTGGATAGGAATTCACTGACATGGGTCATCACTAATTGCTCTGCTGTTTGTTCTGCTAAGCAGCGGATTCCAACACGGAAAAGCGAGTCTAAAGCTAAACCAACGCTCTTAAGCCTGCGCCGGGGCAGTGAGGGAGCTGGACGTGGCTGATGTCTGTTTGGAGGTAAGGAGTGCAAAGCAAGGTCGCTGACTTGAAGGAAGACAGTTAAAGTGGGGAAGTATGTCTGTGTATCCCGACGTTAAATTTGATTTAAGTAAAAAGAATATTTAAAAAAATCTGTTCAAGTACAGCATTATTTTCATAAGGAAAATGTAAAATTTTGAAAAGCAATTAAAATAATGCATTCGCAGCAAAAAAAATAAAAGTTGGTGACATTCTAGTAACACTTATATCTTACATCACTAACCCACTAGTCATTGTCATGTTATTTTGTTGGTTTGCCAGTGGCATATTTGTCAGATCCAGGTGTGTGTGTGTGTGTGTGTGTGTGAATTATTTGCAGCCGGTAGTAAAAAGCATTAATATTATTTCTTTCAGTGTTTCATAAATTAAGCTGCTATCAAATTTGCTCAAGCAAAAATAACACTCGCCCACCCGTCGCCTACATAGATTTCAAATGTGTAGCGACGTCTCTGAAGTGCAAATGAATTTTTATTGAAAATTATATTTCATTATACAGTATTTAATATATCAATTTTTATTTCATTCATTATAAGTATCTTTCATTTAGCGCACTTAAGGTGGTTCCACCTAAAATCTCTACCTTATGTTTCCAGTGGTAAAATTTCTTTACATATTTTCTTCGCAATTAATGTGTTCCCAAGGACGAAAATTTGTACGTCGATAAACTACATATACGTTATAGCACGAGAGGCTTAGTACTTGCTAAAACATAACCATAATTAGGCAATTCAACATTTGCTTGTCTACTGACGTCATCAATGTACAGGTCGCGCCTTCTATTAACAGGTTTGAACATTACTCAAAGTAAAATGATTGATTTTTAAAATAATTATGGTTACGTTTTAGAAAGTATTAAGTATCTCATACTGTTACTTAAAGTTAGTTTTATCGATGTGCAAATTTTCATCCTTGGGAATACATGAATTGCGAAGAAATTATATAAAAAAGTTTTGCCATTGGAAGCATAAAGCAGAGATTTTAGGTGGAACCATCTTAATAACCCTAACCTGACATGTTTTGAACTCAAAATAAAATTAGTATGAAGTCAAGAATTCAGCTGGACCTTTTTTTTTCTACTTTGGTAATATTTTATATTGAGTTTTTATCCAACTGGCGAACTTCTGCAGCTGAAGCTAGCCAGTTGGATGAAAAATCGCCTGCCGCCCCGCGCAGTGGTCTAAGCAATGGATCATGACCATTCGTCCGTGAAGGGTCCGAGTTCGAATCCAGTGAGGTATGAATGCTGTGTTTTTGTTACGGTATTGGCTTTCTCCCTTCCGTGGAACCAGTGACCCTGAATTAGGGACTGGCGACTGCCCACTAAGTTGCTCACGGTGGTCGTTAAGGCTGTCTTTGAATGAGTGTAGCGCAAATTCTGTCCTATATCTGTAATGCAAATTCTTTTGTACACATTTTTACGAAAACTATTACTTTGTAGAGTTCGAAATTTTGAGCACAAATAAAAACGACCCATAGCTAATACGTGTCGCAGTAATTTTTCCGAAAAATGTGTTAGAATTTTTTTAAAAATTCAATCTATCTGACTCGAAGGAATTCAAATTTGGCGCTAGGTGGCTCCAGAAGTTAGCTTGGCAGTGTTTCTGTGTGGAAGAAACGAAATCTCTCATTTCTGTCTGATTTTTTCAATTATCTAGGCCAAATAGAAATCAAAGAATGGGCACTGAAGTGAGGTTGGAATCTTGCCTTCTATAGATCATCTTAAATTCTACTATACATTCATTTTTTGAAGAGAAAATGTGTACATTACCAGAAAACACTTGAATTTGAGACAGAAACTACGCCTACCTGCTAAGCTCCAACCCCAAACAATGTCATTGGTTAAAATGTAACAGCGCGTATTTTGTCTTTTCATTGTGGAGCCAACGAGAGACCGCTTTCATTCTGAATATGGTAAGGTCCTCAGTCATTCGCTGACGCCACCTTCTGGGACAATCCCTCAAGACGTAAAAGCCACGCCTAAGGAGTGATATTTTGCGCCATCTATCGCAGAAGATGAAGCCTAACACTCATTCAAAGACAGCCTTAAACCTTTAATCGAAAAAAATTCGCCACCTCACAATTTTGATTGCAACTGGCGAATTTGGCGATCGACATCAGGATTCTTGTACGCAATAGTTAAATTCCGTAAAAAATATTTAGAAACGCATACTTATGGAAAGAAATTCAGTTCTGACAATGGACCTTATTCATGTGACGTCAGAAGTCGATTTCTGCGGACCAACATGGCTGCTGAATCAATGTTAGCGCTAAATTAACCAACAGTAAGGGATTTTTATTATCCCTTGTTTGTTATATCAAAATTAACCAACAGTAAGGGATTTTTTTATCCCTTACTGTTGGTTAATTTTTGCGTCATGGTGTCTGCTAACGAGTTAATAGAGCTACAGGCCGAAGAAGAAATTAATTTCGTAGAAGAACAAATCAAAGTTGCAAAAATATTCCAAGACAATTTTTTTTATTGGAGGTACGACCACCGTTAGCAACTCAATGAGCTGTAACCTTTAAGGTACATAGACTGGAAAACCGTAAGTTAACCGGGTGACATTTGAAGTTCAGCGTTGTACGGAAAGAATCTGTCACATCTCGTTCTTTACTATAGGCTTTCGTGTGTTTATATAAATTACATCAATTTTTTTAATGTATAACCAGTAAGATTTCTTTTTTTTGTTTTTATAAATAGTATGTATATATTGTAAAGCATTTCAGAAAATAATATAGCCAAATTTAATGAGCTAAACAGATTTTTGCCGCCCCGGTGGCGCAGTGGTCTAAGGCGCTGGCCTCTGATCATTCGTCCGTAAGGGGTCGGGTTCGAATCCCGGTGAGGCATGGATGTTGTGTTTGTCTTACGGCACTGGCTCTCTCCCTTCCCTGGAACCAGTGACCCTAAATTAGGGACGGGCGACTGCTTATAGCCCATTGAGTTGCTCACGGTGGTCGTTAAATCTCAAAAAAAAAAACAAAAAAAAAAAACAGATTTTTAAAACAGTTATGTCTTGCGTAGTGTACGGATGTACGAATAAACAAACAACTGGCCAGCAGAAACTTTCATTTGGTAGGTTTCCTCATAATAATTGTGATACTTTGGTGAAGTGAGTAAATGCTCTAAGACGTGCTAACTGCAAATATTTTTGTGCTAACTGCAAATATTATTGTGCTAACTGGAATATCTAAATATTAAGTTGAAGGACTCAGTTTTTACTAGAACCTTGTCTCATTACCATGACTTGCAGTTTCAATCTAGCTTCACACTTTCTTTCGTAATCTTTCCCTTGAAATAACAGAGGTGTTTTAGTATTTTTTTTTTTTTTTTGATTGGAGGTTTAACGACCACCGTGAGCAACTCAATGGGCTATAAGCAGTCGCCCGTCCCTAATTTAGGGTCACTGGTTCCAGGGAAGGGCGAGAGCCAGTGCCGTAAGACAAACACAACATCCATGCCTCACCGGGATTCGAACCCGGACCCCATTCGGACGAATGATCAGAGGCCGTCGCTTAGACCACTGCGCCACCGGGGCGGCTTTAGTATTTTAAGTACACGATAGTAAGCTAGTAACCTTTTTCACTTATTTTATATCTAAATATTAAATTGAGGGACTTGGTTTTTACTAGACCCTTTTGTCCTTAACCAGACTGTGTATGGCTCTAAAGGGAAGGTTTCTGTTTAAACCTACACATGGTTTGTTAACTCGTGTTTCTTTTCGCAGACTTTTCATCCTCGAGATTTGTAATTGTCTAAACTCTAAATTATATGAAGAAGGAATTTCTTCATATCATATTTAATTTTACTTATTTTTTCTCCCGTTGAGTAGCTGTTACGAATTCATAATACTGCGGAAAAAACTTCCGAAATTAAAAATTTTGTACTCGGCAATTTCTCTTAAGAATAAACAAATGGCCACATTAAAATGATTTTTGACATTACTTAGAGTGTGAAATACGAATTTCATGCAACACGCAGTTTGTAAACAACTGAAGCTGAAATATATTTTACACTTAGGACAAGCCACGTTTCCCTTCAGTTATTTCATATCCCCCAAAATTACAATAATGATGTTTTCTTTACTCGTAAGTTGAAAGGCGCAATGTCTAATTTATACCCCATTGAAAAAAAAAATAATACGCAGTATTAAAACAACGTAAAATATCTTCTTTCACGCATGTAAAAGAGCTTAATTAACATTGCTTACATAGGACACTCGTCGTTTTATCCATACAAGCTCTTTTTTTTTTTTTTTTTTTTTTTTTTTTTTTTGGTTGGAGGTTTAACGACCACCGTGAGCAACTCAATGGGCTATAAGCAGTCGCCCGTCCCTAATTTAGGGTCACTGGTTCCAGGGAAGGGAGAGAGCCAGTGCCGTAAGACAAACACAACATCCATGCCTCACCGGGATTCGAACCCGGACCCCTTCGGACGAATGATCAGAGGCCAACGCCTTAGACCACTGCGCCACCGGGGCGGCCCATACAAGCTCTGTGATCAAAATGTCGCCAGCTGCTGCAACTCATTTGCACAAGAACTTCCAGTCTATGTATCTTAAAGGTCTTTGCTATAAGCAGTCGCCCGTCCCTAATTTAGGTGCCGCCCCGGTGACGCAGTGGTCTAAGCGATGGCCTCTGATCATTCGTCCGAACGGGGTCCGGGTTCGAATCCCGGTGAGGCATGGATGTTGTGTTTGTCTTACGGCACTGGCTCTTTCCCTTCCCTGGAACCAGTGACCCTAAATTAGGGACGGGCGACTGCTTATAGCCCATTGAGTTGCTCACTGTGGTCGTTAAACCTCCAATAAAAAAAAAACAAAAAAAAAACTTGGGTACCTTTTTCTGCAAAACAAAACATTTAGAAGCCCAGTGAAATACGTGATATGGGAACAAACCAGAGCACGCACGCTAGACAATCTACATGAAAATTAAATAAATGCGTAACATTAAATAAAAGAGAAATTATAGATATGTTTCTTTCTTTCTTTGGGGAAAGAACGTAGTTACCACTAATTTTGTCCTGCATTTTTTTTTTTTTTTTTGAAATCGAAATTCGAAGGAACGCTACAAGGTTTCAACTACTTTTGATTCGTAGTATCAAAATATCTAATGTTTTTACGTTAAAGTGGGAAGAACATATTAGAGAATGCACATTGGGATAGAATTCACCACGTTTCATTTTACACAGCCATTCCTTTAACAATTTCGTCCTTTTCAGAGAAAAAATTAAGGAAAGTTGTTCTTTCCTCTATACAATTTATGTGGCAGGATTTATTGGCACAACCATACGATGAGCAAAAGTTATGCATGTGGTTAATAAATTTTCGAAAATAGCGATTTTCCTGAACCCCTGCAATGTAACGCTATGTTAAGCAATGGGAAAACGCATGCAAATAAACCATTGTTGGTCCGCGGGAACGGAAAAGCTTTCCCATGATGTAATGCAAGGTGAATAAGGTCCATTTTGTTCAGTGTTTCTCACTAAACATGCTTCTACGTTATTACAGAATTTACGATGAACACAAGACTACCTCGACGACTTGACCCACTCAACGCAAGACTACCTCCTCGATGACTTGACCCCGTCAACGTGGCTCCGCAGTAGCTCCGTAAATTTCACAGCGCAAGAGTATGTTCAACACAGCAAATTTAGTCCGTTATTTTTATATCTGTGGAAATCACCCAAAGTGTTAGCAGAAATAGCCACAACTAAATTTTGTGTTTTCTGCTAAAGTTTATGTGTTGTGTATAAATTTCTTGTAATTGTGTGACTAATTTGTTTGTAGTGTAGACAGAACATTTTATAAAAATTCACATTTCATCAAGATGTCTGAGAAACAGAGAACAAGCCCCATTAAAAATTTCCTATCCGGCGGTGTTGGAGGAATGTGTTGTGTCGCCGCAGGTCATCCTCTAGATACAATCAAAGTAAGATAAGGAAAACTTGCATTGGCACTTCCTGTTTTTGAATAGAGATGATTAAAAACAAATCAGTAATAAACTTGCGGTAGTTAATGATTACAATGGTTTTCTGAATTGGTGGATGATTTAATTTCGGAGAAATTTAAAAGAAAAAAGTGAAACCGTACACCGCTTTCTTTTAATATGACTTCCTGTTTTTTTTCCCCCCGTAAATGCGTAATTACTCCTTGCAGTTACATAAAAAAATCATAATTTAGACATTACCGCAATAAAATTGGAAGTTGCGGGTTTCAAAACCACGTGATATCAAAATGCCAATATTTCTAGACCTCTAGAGAGGGGCATAGTGATATTAAACTTTCAGTTCCACGTCCCAACCCATGCAGTAGGGTAACTGCCACCCTGCAGCTGCGGCTGGGGGAGCAACTTCCAGTTGAAGTCTTTTGAAAAAATTCGAATACGCACAAAAACAAAAACAAACAATCAACCCAAAGGCTCATATTTTCTTTTAAAGTATTTAGCTTTGCTTAAATAAATTCCAAGTTGCACTTTTAAAGCACTTGATGTCCTGCAGATTGAAGCTATTTGGCCCTTTGGCTCTGAGTTGTAATACGATCTCTCACCAATCACTCTCTCTGCGCTGCTGAGGAAAAGTGCAAGGCCACGTGGGGATTCCCCATGAAGAATGTGGGGAAACAGTCACCTAGGATTACGTACACGATAGGCGCCAACGTTTATTCACAGCAGCTGCAGATCTGCCATGTACAAGGGGTGATTTCTTCAAGTGATTTATTTTAGTATTGTGCAAAGAAATTACATGTATTGTTAAATCTATTACTTAAAAAGTTAAAACTACAGAGCTCTAGGTACAAGCATTACTTTTCCAGACACTTTTCCTGACTCCACACATAGCAAAAAATACATCCTTCCTCATGCTTAAAATCCTGGGAAAATTACTGCGCCTAGGGGCGCTAAAATAAATCTTGCAGGGGAGGGGGGGCATGTTGTGCTAATTACGCCACTGAATTTATGGCAGGTGCTACCTACAGGTGGTCTTTGGCCCCTCCAAAATATGCTGTTAGAACACATGGCAAGTAAAACCATCAATAATTTTAGGTAACTTGGATAAATGTATGGGAATTTTTCAAATTCACAGGAATTTTGGTGTATAAAGAGATTTTTTTCTTTTTTTGCTAAATTTAATGTGCTGTTCTATGAAATGGAGGGAATAGCAGGAAGACACCATTTCTGTGACCAGACCTGTTTTTGGAGGACATGTTCTCTTTTTCTTATCATGCCCTCCTGTCCTTATAATAATAGTCTAAATGTCCAGCTTTTTCAATAAAGAATAATTCAAATTCATTTTGATCAAATGCCTCTATTGTAATAATATATCCTATCAAGCCACTGCCAAAATGTATTAATTCATTTCTTGATTCTACCTCCCCCCCCCCCAGTCAATTTATTCCTGTAATCCTGTTGCAGAGAGTCAACAGTGCAAATAAAACCCGCCAGTGCACGTTAGTCTGTCTGTCGGTCATCACATGTGGATGGTGCCATTACGTGTAGTCGTGTAAACAGTGAGCTGATACTTCTTGTTTTGTATGTTGTGAGTCATTGCTGTGAGTGTCTTTGTTTATAATTCAAGTTTCTCGGTCAATCAGTGATCAAGTATCATCATCATTGTCAACCATTATCAATCCACTGCTGGACGAAGGTCTCCCCAAGTTTCTTCCACAACGGTCTGTCTTGTGCCAGTCTCCTCCATGTTACTCCCACATACTTTCGAATTTCATCCTTCCATCTCCCATCGGGTCTTCTTCTGGGTCTTTTCCTGTCCCTCGGAATCCAGTCTATAATTTCGGTTGTCCATTGGTGGTCCGTTCTCCTGGCAACATGTCCAGCCCATTGCCATTTCAGTGATTTCACTCTGATCATGATGTCGTCCACTCCTGTCATTTTTCTTATCCACAAGTTCCTCTTCTTATCTTTCCTGGTTACACCAAGCATGCATCTCTCCATGATACTTTGAGTTGTCTGAAGCCTTCGTATGTCTTTTGTAGTTAAGGTCCAGGTCTCTACTTCATACGTACACACAGGCAGGATGCATTGATTAAACACTTTTTTTTTAGACATAATTGCATACTGCTCTTAAAAATTGTAGTGTTTCTTCCAAAAGCTCTCCATCCAAGTTTTATAGGCCGATTAATTTCTTCATCAATGTGACCCTCACTTGATATCTGCTGCCCAAGATAAATGTAGGAATTGGTTGTCTCAAGGTTTTCTCCATTAATCGATAAAAAAGTTGTGAAGGTTCATTATCGGATGAAAGTTCATTATCGGATCAAGGTCAGATGATGCGCAACATATCGTCTCTCCGTGACAAATATCAACCCAGCCTTCTTGTGGTGCATCCTGTTCCCACTAAAGGGGCTCTGACGACTGCCAGTAGTGGTATAACTATACCATCGGGATTAGAGAAAATGCTATCCCACACTCACCAACCCGCTTTGGCTAGCGTGGTGAGGTATGGCCAAAACCACTCAAAGATGCTTATATATATACATTATATACAGAGCAAAGCTGAAAACAAAGGAAAAACTTTGAATTTAAAACGAAAGTTGCAAAATAACCTGAAGATCAAAACGCGCAACGCAGCAGTTATGAAAATTCAGAATTCACATTCTATTAAGAAGAGACCTAAGCAAAAAAAATATATTTTTGACTCATACCAAGTACAACATAGAAAAAGTTATGTATCTACTGGTGTGAGTAAAAAGAGAGAAAAAAAATAAAACAACTGAATGTGGAAAGTGTCGAGAATACTGAGCCTTGGCTTTATCAAGGACCAGCAAAAACTCTGCATTTTCTCACTTCCACAAAGACCTAGTTGGAAATGGGTTTCTGCAAAGCCATAGATGCAAGTAATAAGTCCACCAAAATTTTTTTAAAAATATATATATATGTCATGACCTCCGCAGAGTTATATGACCTAGCTCTAGTTTACAATTTAGCTTGCATCCATAACTTTTCTGGCCCGACCCATGCTCTTCATCTGTTACGATTAAACAGAAAGAAGATTAAAGAAAACTCAAGTTGTGAGAGTGACATAATAATTAGAAATAATGTTCAGCAATAACGAAATGCCAAGTTCGCCTGAGAGAGAATTTAAACCTGAATAGCAATGCAAAAGTTTTCCAAATTCTTACATTCCAATTAAAAAAGGAAATATTAATTATTTAAAACTCAGATTCTTGAAAGAAAACTTGATTCTAAAACCCCCTACTCCACAACTTCTGACAGCACAAAAACGAGAATAAATAAAAGACAATAATTAACTAAAGAAATGCTTTGTGAAGGTTATATGACATAAACAATTAGTTGCAATATGTACAAAGTATTTCAGAAGTGCTTTAAGTGCATAATTAAGTAGTTATTAAGAACTTAACTACTTTGAAAACCCAGCACAAAGTACAAGAACTATGAATGGCCAGCTGCTTGGCCTAAGTTTCCTAAAAACACGCAAAGTTACCAAAAAAGAAAGAGTTAAAATCCGCAAAAAAGTTAACAGACTTGCCAGTGCCTAAATGCTAAAAAGCAAAAAATAACAGAGAAAAAAGTACAAGAAGTACAAACATTGAACTTGGAGAACCTAAAACCCAAAGACAATGAAGAGAGCTTACCTCTTATGCAGCTGAACTTTCTCCACACAAGAGGAAACATGGCCGTCCTTTTCCCCATACTTCCAACAAATTCCTCTGCCACTCCCCAGTCGCTGGGGGCGGGGCCGTGTGGGTGGGGCTGAAGGCCTCCACACACTGAAAGAATCCAACTCGCGGAGATTTTAACCAGAGAAAAAAATATATATACTTAAGACTGTGGACCTTTATGATCAGAAAGAGCAGAATTAACTCTCCAGAATACATGAGAAATATTATAAAATACACAGGTAGTGTATTTAATAATCTTTGCATGTATTTAATCACCTTAGTGAGCTTCTATAGATTATTCAGAATCCTATTAATTTTAATGTTAGTTTTACTATTTTTAGTATAGCTATTCTAGTGAGTGAATAACTAGTTTTCCTTTTTATTTGTTTTTATTTTCTTTTATAAACAGATTTTTAAGTTTTTTTTGTGATTTTGTCTATATTATTTAATTTTTTATTTTAATAGGACCTTCATATCCATAGCAATAAGGTTCCTTTTAGTAGTTAATAGGCATCATCTAGCCAACTTCCAAATGGCTTTCATTGGTCAGAATCATATTATTAACTGTGTAGAAAATTAAAGCAGATCTGCCAACCTTACTCTATTATTCAGAATAATTTTTCTTAAAGTTTTTTTGATGAAAGAAGAAGGAATTTCGTTCTCTAGAAAACTATCTAATAGTATATTAATGTGGTAATTGAAGTCCAAATTGTTGCTGCAAATTCTTGAAATTCTTAGGACCTGAGAAATTAGTACATTCTCAATTACTTTGGTTAATATGTTATTATTCCAGTGTAGATATTTAATTACTTTGAAAGGAAAATTAACTCTTTTATCAAAGTGGCTAATAGATGATTTACCTCTGTTAAGCTTAATGCTTAAGTCTAGGAACTCAAGTTCCTGATTACTGTGGTTGGTTTTACATAAGTTAAGAGAGCTAGGATAGATATTATCAAAATCACTCTCTATAACTTCTGAATTATTGATACACAGCAGATCATCAATATATCTAAAAGTGTAAAGGTAGTTATCAGAGCAGGTGGAGTGATTTTGAATGAATTTATATTCCTTAAAGAACAGGAATAGATTAGCAATACTCGTGGAGGTTGATGTTCCCATTGGTATACCGTTCACTTGCTTATAGAGAGTATTATTATATAAGATATGGTTATTTTTTATGCAGCAATTGAGATAAGAGTTCCAGGCTCCTACATTAACAAATTGGTCAAGTTTAAATTCTGCATACAGCTCTTTAAAGGTAGTGATTATATCTGATAGAGGCAGATTAGTATATAGGTTCTCAAAATCATAACTATTAATATCTAAGGGACTTACTTTGAGTATAGTGGAAATTACATCTGCATTATTATTAACTATCCAAAAATCTCTGTACTTCAAATTAGTACAGTTTCTAATGTGTTTCAAAACCTTCTTCAAGATATCTTCAAAAGCAAGATCTATTTTCTTTTTATGACTCCTTACTCCACTAGCTATGAACCTGAACATCACTGGATCTTTATGAAACTTAACTGTTGCAAAAAGAAATGGAAATTCAGGCCCATATCTTCTTGTTTGTGGAATTTTAAGTTTCTTGAAGAATGCCTTAAACCGATTTTCTAACTGCTTGGTAGAATAACTTACGGGCTCGTAGGTTACTCTATTATTAAGTTCCATAGTTAACAATTCAAAATAGAACTTCTTACAGATAATTACAAAATTATTGCTAGCTTTATCGGTAGTGGTAAAAATAAATAGCTCTTGAAGTTTGGAGAGTGACCTTTTAGCATCTCCAGAGAAAAAGAGATTTCTATCGAAACAAAAGTCCAGACCTGCCAACTCACAAGTGAAGCTATTGATTACATTATATTTCCATTCTGCGAAGGCCTCAATAGGCTGATTGTATGTTAAACTGGTTTTTACAATATACCTATTAACATCTTGAGTAAAGCTCTCAAGAATTCTCTCTTTGGAAATTGGGAAGGAAGGTCTAAATTTAGAACCATACTCTAATAAATTCCTAAGCTTGTCATTTTCAATAAAACTCAAGTTTCCAGTGATAATATGGTTGTAATTCTTATCATAGTGAACTGTTCCTGTATGTTCATCACAAGAACATGTAGTAACTACAGGAATGTAACTCGAAGAATTAAGTTTGTAGTTTTTAACCATTGACCCTAAGGTCTTAACATATTTAAAACTTACAATAGACTGATGCCTGTGGATGGGAAAAAAAAATTGCATTATTGTAGAACAGCTTCCTAACATTGAGATGATCATAGGTTTTATTTAGAAACCTGATGGTTACATAATTACTGGAAAATTCTTTAAGAGAAATTTTATCTTTAAGAATATGCTTAAGAATGTCTAGAACCAAAGCAAAAACATGCTTATCAACATGGTCAGCAGTTTCTTTCCAGAGTTTTAAAAAACTTTTAAGGACAGAGTGCTTATATATATATATATATATATTATTGAAGTCAAGAATTTTTAAAAAATGCCGTCGCTTGCCCTAAACAAAGCTTTTCCTTGACTTCGGCTGCACATGCAGCACTTTGAAGTGTGGCAACTGATGAATATACCCTTCTTGATTTCATTTTCTTGTAAGAGGTACACAGCACCAAGTAAGTTTTGTGGTTCAAGTTGTTTTGGTGTTTTTTAAAACCTGAATCCTTTTCAAGTGCTTTTTTTCCAATTGTTGTAACCTCGCAGAGCGAAGGTGACCTCATTTTTTTCATCATCCGATGAAAACATTCTACACGGAAAACAAAAGGCAGAATCTCTCTTTATACTATACGCAAGCCATAGAAACATGTTATACTAATATGTTTGGAAGCTTCTTTGTTCTTTACCGTATTTTTTTGTGGGAACTGTTTTAATATAGGTTGTTTGGGTTGATCCGAAAGTGAAGTTGCTATATCAAGCTCTCCGAGTTTAACATTTTTTGTCTTGTGACCATGTGTCCTTCCAGTGTTTTATTTTCACAAGCATTGCATTCATAAAAATTTCCATTGAATCACTACAAGCACTAAAAGAATCCTTGTTGATTCCTAATTATTCACCACACGCTGTTGATGAAGTTGAAGCCGTCTGATAATCCATTATCCACTACTTTGTAGGCACTATCGCATAATTTACTTTTCTTCTACTGATTAACACTTGTTCGAAAAAATCATGGATTGATCGTTTTGCGGACATGTTATTTCAAACTTTGGTTTTGGGAAGAAATACCTCACTTTCATGTACCACGCACAATACGTACAAAAAAATAAATCAAGCAGGAAATGTTAGATTTTCCACCAGTCGAGAAAGAAAACGAGTGTAACTACTAATTAGCCAAGAGAAATTTTGCTCACTGTCTGGTGGTGACTGACGCCGATCACTGTCTGCTGTTTTCGACGATCGTGATAACGCCCATTACTTGTCATAGACAGCGAGGGCGGTGATCGGATTGGCAGAGTGATGCTTATTCAACTTTTCAACCCACTGGCATGAGCCGCAGCATCGGATTGAGGATGTTCTTTGAACTTCCGGCCAGTCTTCAACATCTGTGCGCCAAAGCGGAAGCCTAACATGCAAGTAAGGTTTCCCGTCTGAGTCATGAATCGTGGTTGAAGGAACATAATTGTGTACTACATTTTCTTCATTTAGCCTAAAAATCGGGGGGGGGTTGTCACCAAAATTTTGGGTGGGCTTCAGCCCCTCCCGGTGGCGCCATCCCTGATCGATGGTCTGTCCTTCTGGCAATATGTCCTGCCCATTGCGATTTCAGAGATTTTACTCTGATCATGATGTCTTCCACTCTTGTCATTTTTCTGATCCACGAGTTTCTCTTCTGGTTACACTAAGCATGCATCTCTCCGTGCCTCTTTGAGTTGTCTGCAGTCTTTGCATATCTCTTTTAGTTAAGGTCCACGCCTCTGTACCATATGTAAGCAGTGGAAGGATGCATTGATCAAAGACTTTTCTTTTAAGACATAATGGCATATTGCTCTTGAAAATTATACTGTTTCTTCCAAAAGCTCTCCAAGCAAGTTTTATATGCCGATTAATTTCTTCATCAATGTGACCCTCACTTGATATTTGCTGTCCAAGATAAATGTAGGTATTGGTTATCTCCAGCTTTTCCCCATCAATCGCTAAATCTTCATTTCTTGTAAAAGCATTGTAAGTTATTGCCAAACCCCTCCAAAATGGCTCCACAACTTAAGTGAGGGGGTATACTGCTAGTTAAATACAATTTGAAAGGCATGTCATGCTGTGAATTTCACAAATATTTGTTAAAGAAACCTGATCTACTGAAGGAAATCTCTTCCAGTGAAAAATATAAGTAAAACTGTCTGGCAGACTAAAATCTTTCTTTCTTTTTAAAAAAAAATACACGTGTAAACTCTCTGTTAAATTTAAATACAGGGTATGGGCATTCATATTTATTTTTGTACAAATTTATTGTGTCCTCCTTTTTCTCGAAATGTCCTCCTTTTTTAATGAAAACGTCCTCCCATTCCAAAAAGTCATTAGGCCACCTCGTCTGTAACTATAGTTTGCTAAAAAATTTTAAGAGAGATATTCTTTACCAGGTTACGAACTGATTGGAATATCTCCATAAATAGCGTATAACAACAAACATTGAAAAATAAATGATGTAAGCTAAAATTGCTAAAAAATATTAGCTTGTTAAAGGCCATGGAGGTTTGCATCCATGGTACTACATGCAGTATGTACCAGAAAATGTTTTTTTTATTGGAGATGCAAGTAACAGTGTTAGTTGAATGTGTATAAAATGATTTTTTTTTTTTTCAAAATTCCTACCAAGCACTTTAAGATACTGAAACCGCTCTCCTCTTGTATGATACTTACGCCTCCTAATAGACTCCCAAGCTCTGAACCATAGGCATCACTTATGAGTAGGTGAGTTCAATGAAGTATTCTGGTGTAGACAGAAAGAAGAATTTTCATTCTGCATTTTGCAGCATATCAATAACTATTCCACTTCCAAAGGCATATATGAAACCAGACCTGGCCTTAGTATTTTGGCAGCCCTGGACAAAGATTGACTGTGTAGCTGTTAGGGAATATTTTCAACTGAAAAGCATGCATAATTCTTTAATAATTAAAAAATCAATTTTCAATTAGATTTGCGCAACTTATTTTTTCCTTAATGACACAAAAGTAAATTGAAAGAAATGCATATGTTTTTGAATATATGAAATTTATTTTTAGTGATTTTTTTTTTTCAAGATAATACAGATTGAAATGAAATAACACATGATAAAAATCTTGCCTTGTGAGCTCATGATAGGCCACATAACAAAATGAAATGGGGCTGGAGGGAAATGTGTGTTTATTTTGAATATCAGTTGTTTCAAAGAATTTTTGGATCCTAAAACCTAACTTTCAGATAAAGAAGTGATGCAGTTAACATGATATTTATGTTACAAAGAAATTCAAAGTAGTTACCTGATGTGCCTACATTTTAAGCACTCTTTAAAAACATAAAATATGTAATTTATTCCAATGTAGGTCATTGCAGATTTGGGAATTTTAAGGCCATGTCCATAGACCCAAGGTATGTACTGGACTTATTGTCTTCAAAAGTTGAACAGGGATATAAAATACTGTAAATAAATAAATAGATCGCTCTTTCCACGTTCCAGAAACACATAGCAACCGAAAAATTGTTTTCAGCAGCCGCCGTGGAATTGAATCACGGATCTTTCGATATCTAGCCGAGTGCGTTAACTTTACACATGCTATGTGTTTCTGGAACGTGGAAAGAGCGATTTATTTATTTATTTACTGATGCCACGTATGTGGAGGATTTTCACCTAAAATACTGTATTTTTGGGAATATAAGATGCACTTTTTTTCAAAAAATTTGATGTCATTCACAGGGGGATTTCCCTGGGTCTTATACATGTACTGAAGGTCAATATTATCACCATGAATATGCTGTTAAAAAGACTGCTGAATGAGTTTAGAATGTTGTTGCTTTATTTTAGGTACAGTAATTAATGCTTCTCTGCACTTTTTCTACAATGTCATATTGTGAATGCTTGTATATATTATACTTTTATGTTTATCTATTGCTAATTATGCACATTTTTTGTATGAGCTGGGCCTCCTATCATTGTAGATGTGTATTTGTGACCGTGTGCACACCTGTGCGTTTGTGATTTAATGATGTAAAGTACAGGTTAAGCACATTTTTCATGTATATTGTATGTGTTGATCTGAAACAGACATAGAAGTACTACCATCCCTTTCGAAAGCAAATATGTGGCGAGTTTTTTTTTGTGTGCACATTTCAGGACAAAGAAAACCTCACCACATATTTTAAGACATCCACCAACAAACGGGGGTGCAAATGTATTAGTGCCGACTGGAGCAAATTCTTTCATTTATGCAGAACTTTCATGGGCAAAATGCAAAAATCTTATTCATTCACAGTAACATAAATATTATGGAGACATAATTTAAAAAAAAATCCATTTGTGGAACATGTAAATACTGCTTGAAACTTTAACTGGCAGGAACATACTTTTATTTGCATTTTATGATGAAAGATGCTGCCACATCTAACAAATTGTGTATGTGACAGTCTTTTGCTAGGGACCTGTCTTTCACTTCCTTGCTGTTAGCCATCAATGTGCAGAGGTTTGCCCATTTGCTGCTTTGACAGCATTTTTCATTCCAAACTGTTCTTTGCAAAGCTTTAAAGTAAAAAATAGCCATTCCTGTTCCTAGGCGTTGTTTTAATGCCATAGAATGCCGATATACTTCGACACATTAGACATGCAGCGAAGATGACCATCCGAACCAATAACGAAGACATTGGCTGTACGAAGGTGTGATATCATGGGCAAATCATGCAATGCATGCAGACCATTGGCTGATGGACTGAACTGCATTTTTTTTTCTTAAATTTTTCACAAAAATTAAGGGTGCTTCTTTTATACCTGCACATCTTACATTCCAAAAAATATGGTAATCAGTGTTAAATCTAGGCCACACATGCAAAGTAATGCCAAAATATGTCAGGGGTCACTCTGCCGATGCATTCTTTGCAATTCACACACACACACACACACACAAAATCGTTTCGACTATGGAAAATGTTTTGGCGAAAATATTGATTACCTTTTTGTACTATTATAACTCTTTGGTGGAAAAAAAAATTGAACTTTGCGAATGGGTTGGTGAAAACTTTAAAATTGGCAGAGCAACCATTGTATGCATTGTGGTAATCAGAGTGTAACCAAAATTAATGTGTAACATAAAAACTACTGGGAAATAAAATTTTGAAATTATTATTATTATATTTTTGTCCATTTTAGAATTGCTTGTGTGGAAAAGGTCTCATAAGCCACTAAAAAAAGCTTTTGCAGCCATAAATGGCCCTTAGGGTACAGGTTGAAAACCTCTAGGCTAGAGTACAAAAGAGGTAAAGGTTTTAGTGACTATACTGAACAAAGTGCATGCCCATGAAAATGCTCATATGTAACTCTTATATATATGGGTTCATGTGGGATCAGTCCTTCATATTTGTTTCTTAGTGGTTGAGTAGTCTAAAGCACAGGCTTCAGACCTCTCATAGTTATTGTGGCAGGTTTAAATTCAGGCATAGGATATGGATGTCTTGCATAATCTAGTAGTGGTTCCGTTGCATCCTCGGAACCACTTGCCTTAAATTAGGGATGGGCGACTCCGTATAATTTGTGATGCTTATAGGGGGTGTTAAATGCAGAAAAATACAAAACAGAACAACCCATCTCAAACACTACCTATATGTGTGACACTGCAATAATGTAAAATTTAATGTGTCCTTTTATTCTTTTGTAAAACCTATAATTTTGAGATCTTTATAGTGAAAAAAAAAGAAAAAAAAACTTTTCAAGGGATTTTCCAGAGGTATCACTGCTGTAGCACATGCAGTGCTTCAGGAGGAACTGATTGCCTCAATAAATTTGGTTAACATTTCCAATGTCCAACTTATACAAGATTAAATTCTGTGGAAGACATATTATCATGTAATACGTAGAAATATGTCAGAATTAATAACACAGCAATCAGACATCTCCAAATTGGCTGTATTTACTGATCATCATGTAACATCAATCACATCAGAGGATCTTCTGATTCTTAACTCTCAGATGCTTGGGACTTTGTCGTCCTGGGTGGTGTAGCGGATAGCATGTTCGAATGGAAAATCGTGAGATGGCTTTCCCTTTTATGAAGGGACAAAAAGTTTTCTGGATTTTTACACTGACTAAAAATACTCATCTAGGCAAATAATGTGGAAGAAATATTCATCACATAATACGTGCATATACATCTGGATTATTAACACAGCAATCAGACATTTCTGAATTGCATGTATTTTCCCCCATTTTCTTCCACACTATTTACCTGAGTGACCGGAGATTTGCCTAACTACACTATGATGAAGTGGAATTTGCTCTGAATGGGAAAAATCAGGGACTATTGTGGTCAGCCCTTGCAAAACTGCTGAAATTTCTACTTGCCAATGTGGCTAGTGGAATTAAAATTTTACTAGCCTAATGACAAAATCTATTGTCCATGCAAAGTTTAAAAAAATTAATAATAATTCAGTAACTTCTCTACTTACATTTCTATGAAATTAAATGGGTGAATGTTTTTTTTTTCTTTCTAATGAGAGACCCCTCCCCCATTAACTTCATAAAAACAGATGCACAGCAGTTACTGCATAGGATCATTAGATTGACTGCAAATATTGCATATGCTTTTGTTCCAAAATGATTGATTTTTGACAATTTATTTTCAGTGCTGTGATATCATTACTCTTACTATCTTAATTTATCCATACATAATTTATTTTCAAGAGGCTATTGAAGTTAGATGTCTAATTTCTTTAATAATATTTAAAACAAAGTGACAAAAGCTAGTCTATACATACATAAAGTGGCACTAATAATGTTGATACACTTTACCACTGATATGTACTGTGTCTGATCTTCCCATCAGAGGTATCTGCCCACCACAACTGAATAGCATTTTGAGGATCAAAATCTTCAATCGAAGGGCCGTTGCATCATTAAGTAATTAAAAGTGTCACTATTCAGACATGCCCCATTACTCGTTTTTTGAGATTCATTGCCGAAAAGTCAGCCACGTTCACGAAGAGCAGTAACTACATGGCATAAGATGTAGTAACTGCATCATCTTAAAAACATTGCCATATCAGTTTGTTTCTTTTTGTTCAGCACATATGTGGCTAAACAGAGATTCAGAGATAATTCTTCTTTTACCTGAGATGATATTATATTTTGTGAAAGTATACCATGGCGAAGATCAAATATACCATGGCAAAGGCTGCTTTAGTAACCTTGACCCTTTGGTCACTCCAGGCTGATCTGTTAGCAGATTAAGTTTCTCTCGAAGCCCACTTTTACTTCCATTCATTTTCGAAGCAGCTGCAGGAACACAAGTGAAAACTGAACTCTATATTCATTCACAAGTGGGGGGAGAAGTTTGACAAAATAGTTGGTCACTTGGGGAAAAAATCTGCTGGCACATTTGGGGAAAAAATCTGTACACAGTAATTAGAATTGCATGTCAGAGGTGAGATTTTGAGTTAAGTGTTCAACAAGCATTGTATTTCCTCATGTTGAACATTAGGAAAGGTGAACACATGATTTAAATCACTGCCTACTATTGGATGCATGGGATGCAAGTCAAGTCTGATGAAAGTTAATGTGAATGCCACCATGCTCTTGTACTGACAGCTGAAATTGCATTGCTTTGTAAAGTTTTGTGACACATTCATGTAAAACTATTTTATCAATATGAGAATTCTTTCTGTACTAGCCTTTTTTTTTAATAAAGAAGGGGATTTAAGAAAATTTATGCAAATGTGATATGTTCATTTAGTAAGCAATGTGCAACTTTTATATTTCGTGGAGCAGGTTTCTCAATTGCAGCGCATCACATAGTTCTGTGCATCATTCTGTTTTGTATACATAAACCTGCACACATACCCACCACCATGGGGCAAAGAAACTAGCTCTACAACTATAGTTCATGAAGAGTAGTTGTTAGAATTATAATAGTTTTGATGCTGTAGTAACACATTTTTTTTATTTGAAAAAGAATGGCTTCTGTTATGTAGAAGAAACGTAAAATAATAATTGTCGTTCTTTAGAGGCAAAGCTTTGTTTCTTTGCCACATGATGCTAACTTATAGTTTTGTAATTTTCTGTCAGTTACATAGCTGAGTCCCCTCCCTCCAATAGGAAGAGCGCAGATATGGATAATAACTTGTAGATATGATTGGTACTCAAAATAAAATTACGGGTAAACTTTCTGTATAGTTCAATTACATTTTTTTTAATGTTTTAGTATTCTTAAGGCAAAAAACAGTTGCAAGTGGGCTGATGGTTGAAAGTTTAACTGGGAAACATCTGTTCTATTATTCTGTATGTTCTTCACATAAAAGAATCCACATTTTTGTGAATAAAAAAAAAATTCGTTTTTTCAGCACTGAAATCTTTATTTAAAAAAAAAAAAATACTCTGCATGAAGTTTATGTGGAGGTTTCTTTGCTTCATAATGGTTAATGTGTGCAGGTTTATCAAACGCAGCAGACTGATATGTGGAAGCTATACGATGCATTGGCATTTTGTAAGTCCAGCCCATTTCGTGTATTGTAATTTAGACAATTTTTCAAAAAATGCAACTTTCATGGTTTTCAATATATGTCTACCTGAAAAAAAAAAAAAAGCAAAAATAAGTATATAATATAATGTCACTTTCTGCTCTATGTCTGAGATAGAATTTGTGAGCTAAATTCTTATTTTAGTAACAAAAATAATTTTTACTGGTACATGGTGAGAACACTAAATGCATGTTAAAATTTGCAGTAATTTTGATAAATTTTGTTAAGGAAACCTATTTTTTCTACCATAGTGTAACATTACTGATATTTGTTTCAATTTCTCCATAGGTAAGGCTTCAGACCATGCCTAAACCATTACCTGGGCAGCAACCCCTTTACGCAGGCACATGGGACTGTGCAAAAACTACAGTGGTCAAAGAGGTTTGTGAGAAGCTTTCCAAATTAAGTTTAGATGTTATTGTTGTATGTTGAGGTGATATTTAGATGTTTCTTGTATGGTATGAAAGCTTATTTTTTGTTGTCATTGTGTGTGTGTGTGTGTGTGTGTGTGTGTGCGCGCGTGTGTGTGCGTGCGCGCGCGCGTGCAGACTGGTATTTTAGCTAAGTGGCCAATAAGTCCAAAAAGTTAGCAGCCAAAAAAAAAAAAAAAAAATTCCCGGCTGGTAAGTTAGCAAATTTTAGTGGCCAAAAAGAAGTCTCCAGCATAGAAAAGAAAAGAAAAGAAGGGGGGGGATTAATAGAAACTTTAATGTAACTGCTATTATTTACATGGATGACTTTATCTGAACATAAAAGAAGCCAGTGCACTGTGCAAAATAAAAACCATTTTGTAAATCTTTTTTTTTTCCCTGGGATTACTCATTCCCAAAACCTCCATAGTATCAGTGGAAATTTTTGATGTATCAGTGAAAACCTCGATGTTTCAATATTTTTGATAATAAGCCGAAGAATTCGTACTTTTCCATCTGCAGCAGTAAACGGGCACATCAGTGGGTAAAATCTCTGCTCAACATAATGGTAATTACTCACCAATCTAAATCAAGTAACCAATAATATTTGTTAAAACGCTCAATGGATCGGTGGAAACCGATATTTTTTCGATATATCGGTTCCTGTAGTACCGAGGAAAAGAATTCAATTTTGCTGACAAAACATCAGCGACCAAACATCCAATTCGCGACATAAAAAGATTACATTTCCTTCCTCTATACAAGAATGCAATAAAAAAAAAATTCATTTACTTTACCTAGAAAATATTCTATTCCAGTTACAAACATCAGTCATGAAACCTCAATTTATCAGCTTCTGCAATATCGGGGTTTAAACACCGATTATTGGTGGCCAAACTTCAATGTTTAAAAGAATCGAGGTTTTTTGCCCATCCTTAGTTAGGACTGGTTTCACATCTTTTACTTCTGAAAATGACAAATGGTCAAATTGGCGATCACTGAAATAAATTTAATCGCCAGAGTTGTCAGGTAATCGCCATCTGGCAAGTGCCGAGTGCTAATTTGCACCTGTGTGTGTGTGTGTGTGTGTGTGTGTGTGTGTGTGTGTGTGTGTGTGTTCCATGTAAATAGATCAGTAAGATGTCATCTGGGGGCATTTTTAACTCTGATATGTGTGCATGCTATTGACCAGATCACTACATAAAGCATTATAGAACATCTGTTTTGCATTTGTGATGTTTTCCCTTATTAAAATTTTTTCCCCTTTTTCCTTTTTAATGGCTTGCATTTACAGTAGAACATCATTTATATGTTTCTTGCTTATACGTTTTTATCATTTATGTGTAAAATGTTGCTGTCCCCAAAATTTTGAATTGCTCTTAATATTAAACTTTTCCTGTTTCATTTACACATTGTTGCTTTTTTCACTTATATGTTAATTTTACTTGGTTCCTTGAAAAACATGTAAACAAAGCTCCACTGCATTTTACACATCTGTTTTGCTATCCTGCTAAACTTGCTGTCTCAATAAAACTTAATGTTGCTTTAGTTATTTAAATGAAAAATTTAATGTGCTACAGTGTTCAAAAATACAAAAGTTAAATATTGAATTACATTTTTAAAATATGATGGGATTTTAAAAAAGATGGAATGTAGTCATTGCAATAACTGTTTCTGTGCAGAACTGGAGGACAAGCATCTAAATGGTCCTAATCAAAGATAGCATAAAAGGTTTAAAAATTCAAAATAAAAGCTTTTCAAAATAGTTTGGATGAAAATCCATATGCTCTCCAATACTAATCTTTAAATGAATGCAGTTGAAAGAATACTGTTGTCATAATGTAGAAGGACTAACTTGGGACTTGTATTTTGGTTTGGAATCGTGAGTCAAAAATGCAAACCCTGGACCTCTTCACTTTCAGAATTAAGGAGGAATCCTTTCCTCCTACATGTACTGCCCTCCTGAAAAAATACTGTTGATGGGTTCCATTTCAACTCAGGCAGGGTCGTACCATCATGGTCTCAGATTTCTCTAAAAAAATTAAGGGGTGTTCCTTGACTAAAATAAGGAGACCCATATTTTTTCTTTCGGCGAAAAAAATTTTCCCTTCGAGATAGAGGTTTCAAATCTTGCACCGTCAAACAAGCTCTCTAGAAAACGGTTATTTTTCCTAACTTCAGCGAGTCATTGCAGCAGAGTTAAAAAAGATATCGTGTTCTTGTATTTTTTTTACATTGTGTGTATAACATATAATAATATATGGTGCTAATATTTGCTACACATCGTATGATTAAAATTTAAAAAAATCGTAAACTTTGTAATTTTTAAAAAAAATTTAATTTTTTAAGTTTTTTTTAAACAGGTTTGGATGGAGTTTTTTCTATATTCGTTTTTTTCGTTAAAGACATAGAAATGTGCACTTTATTTGTAATTTTTTGTGTGTCTGTGAAACTGCTAGTTTCCGCGTTTCGGCAGCGTTAAAAACAGCCGATTTTGAAAAATCTCTAACTTTGCCAACGATTTTCTCAAAAAGGCCATTTTTTAAAATTCTGAAAATTAAATCCCTGTTTCATTATCAACAGGAGAATATCTGTGTAAATTTTCACGGACCTAAAAACGCTCGTTTCCGAGTTAGACGCGTTTGAATTCGGTTTGAAAGCCTACGATTTCCCGTGTTCTAAAGGCGCCATTTTGCAAAATCTCAAGCGCAAAGTACGTACGTTATCTCTTACCCGAATCAAAGCGTTAGATATTCTTTGCTCGAATGATGGAATGAGAGCATTGGGTCAGCTGGTCCTGGTTGGATACATCCACCTCACCCTTCCCCGAGTAATGACATGCCTATAAAACTGTCGGGGGGGGGGGTTACAAAACATACAGAAAATTCTTGCTGCTCCACTAACAAAGTTGAGTTGCGAAAGACAGCAGCAGTTGTTTGTTTGTTTACGTATATACTTAAACATCGCATAAGAAAAGACTATGAAAGAGTAGAAAACTGTTGTGAAACAATTTTAAGAAAGAGTGCAGGCACGTGTACTGTAAGTTAATTTTCGATGGCTAAACACCCTCGAGTTTTCTGGGAGTTGCTAATTGTAGGCTACTGTCAGAAGAGCAGTTACTAAAATTAACTTCTCAGTTTTTCGTAATAGTAAAATATTCGCTCAGGAGAGTTTTGTCCTCTGCGAACGGGGAGAGAAAGGTGCAATGCTCTTGACCTCGCTGCTGGGTTGATAGCGCTGGTCGCTACCGAAGCTCTGCTTACCTCCACTCCAAAACGTAATGGCAATTGTCTAATCTACTAAATTAATAACAATTAACACATACGCGTGCATGCTTATTCATAAAATGTAAGTTGAGTATATTTCCTGTTCAATCAGCTGATTTTACAAGTAAAATTCATATACAACTAATGCGCTTATAATGGTGTAAAGATTTTTATCTATTTAAAACATATTCAAAGATTTCAATTTTTTTAAACAGGGAGGGGGAGGGAGTGTGTTCGTAGTGATCTCCACTTGGGCCACGATAAACCATGCACTGCCCATGTCTTCTGCTCCCTTACAAGATAATCCTGGATCGATGGGTGACCAGCGGAGTTTTGACACCCCCCCCCCCACCCTCCTCTCACGTGGTGGTGAGGTGTCTCAAAGCTAGGTAGCTTTCAAAAATGTTTCAACTTAGTTGGCTGGTAATAAGAGAGGATTCCATTTCAATTCTGGCAGGGTCGTACCATCACGGTCTCATATTTCTCTAAAAAAATTAAGGGGGTGTTCCTTGATTAAAATAAGGGGACCCATATCTTTTCTTTCGGCAAGAAAAATTTTCCCTTCGAGACAGAGGGTTTCAAATCTTCCACCGTCAAAACAAGCTCTCTAAAAAAACGGTTATTTTTCCTAACTTCAGCGAGTCATTGCAGCAGAATTAAAAAAGATCTTTTGCTCTGGTATTTTTTATTACATTGTGTGTATAATGTATAATATTTGATGCTAATATTTTTTACACATCGTATGATTAAAATTTTTAAAAAATCGTAAACTTTGATTTAAAAAAAAATTGAAATTTTTAAAAATTTTTTTAACTGGTTCAAATGGAGTTTTTGTTTTCTGTACTCGTTTTTTTTTGTTAAAGACATACAAATGTGCACTTTATTTGCAATTTTTTATGTGTCTGTGAAACTGCTAGTTTCTGCAGCGTTAAAAACAGCCGATTTTGAAAAAAATCTCCAACTTTGCCAACGATTTTCTCAACAAAGCCCTTTTTTTAAATTCTGAAAATTAAATCCCTGTTTTATTATCAACAGGAGAATATCTGTGTAAATTTTCACGGACCTAAAAACGTCCGTTTCCGAGTTAAACACGTTTGAATTTGATTTGAAAACCTACGATATCTCCGTGTTTTAAAGGCGCAATTTTGGAAAAATCTCAGGCGCAAAGTACGCACTCTCTTACCCGAATGTGAGAGCGTTGGATCCGTCCACCTGACCCTACCCTGGGCGATAACATGCCTGCCGCCCCGGTGGCGCAGTGGTCTAAGGCGCTGGCCTCTGATAATTCGTCCGTAAGGGGTCCGGGTTCGAATCCCGGTCAGGCATGGATGTTGTGTTTGTCTTACGGCACTGGTTCTCTCCCTTCCCTGGAACCAGTGACCCTAAATTAGGGACGGGCGACTGCTTATAGCCCATTGAGTTGCTCACGGTGGTCGTTAAACATCCATTCAAAAAAAAAAAAAAAAAAAAATAACATGCCTAAAGAACGGTCTTGGAAAAAAAAAACAAATCTATATATATAGAATTGAATGTATGTCTGCTAAACAAATTTACAGTTTTCAATTTAGAACCACCAAACTTGGTATACTATCTCATGGTACCCTAACTTAAACCGTAGACGGTTTTGGAAGGGTTGGAGCCCGGGGTCAAGGGGCTCCACACAAAACTTCCATAAAATCTAGTTTTCAATTTAGAACCACCAAATTTGGAAAAGACATACAAATCTTAGACCGCAGACTGTTTTTGGAAGGGGTCGGAGCCCTGGGTCAAAGGGCCCCCACACAAAATTTCCGTAAAATATACTTGTAAACTATAGTGCCCTAACTGAGACCGTAGATGGTTTTTGGAAGGGGGTAGAGCCCTGCGTGTGTGGGAGCCCGTGGTCAAGGGCCCACGCAAAATTTCCGTAAAATCTAGTTTTCAATTTAGAACCATCAAATTTGGTATACTTTTTCTTGGCACCCTAACTTTGTAAAATATTTTACGAAAATTTTGTAGGGGTGGGGGCTTGACCCCAGGGTTCCGACCCTTTCCAAAACCGTCTAGTCAAAGTTAGGGTGCCAAGAAAAAGTATACCAAATTTGATGGTTCTAAATTGAAAACTAGATTTTACGGAAATTTTGCGTGGGGCCCTTTGACCCGGGAAACTCCCCCCTTCCAAAAACCGTCTACGGTCTAAGTTAGGGTACCATGAGATAGTATACCAAGTTTGATGGTTCTAAATTGACATACATTCAATTCTCTATATATATAGATTTGATATTTTTTTTTCCAAGACCGTTTTTTAGGCATGTTATCGCTCAGGAGTAGGGTCAGATGGACGGATCCAACACTCTCATTCGAGTAAGAGAATACCTACTTTGCGCCTTAGATTTTTCCAAAATGGCGCCTTTAGAACACGGAGAAATCGTAGGTTTTCAAATCAAATTCAAACGCGTGTAACTCAGAAACGGGCGGTTTTAGGTCCGGGAAAATTTACACAGATATTCTCCTGTTGATAATAAAACAGGGATTTAATTTTCAGAATTTTAAAAAGGGGCTTTTTTGAGAAAATCGTTGGCAAAGTTGGAGATTTTTCAAAATCGGCTGTTTTTAACGCTGCGGAAACTAGCAGTTTCACAGACACATAAAAAAATTGCAAATAAAGTGCACATTTGTATGTCTTTAACAAAAAAAACGAGTATAGAAAAAAAAACTCCATTTGAACCAGTTAAAAAAAATCTTAAAAATTTCAATTTTTTTTAAAAAATCGAAGTTTACGATTTTTTAAAATTTTAATCATACAATGTGTAAAAAAGATTAGCATCACATATTATTATACGTTATACACACAATGTAATGAAAAATACCAGAACAAAATATCTTTAATTCTGCTGCAATGACTCGCTGAAGTTAGGAAAAATAACCGTTTTTTAGAGAGCTTGTTTGACGGTGGAAGATTTGAAAACCTCTGTCTCAAAGGGAAAATTTTTTCTTGCCGAAAGAAAAGATATGAGTCTCCTTATTTTAATCAAGAAACACCTTAATTTTTTTAGAGAAATCTGAGACCGTGATGGTACGACCCTGCCAGAGTTGAAATGGAATCCCTCTCTTGTTACCAGCCAACTAAGTTGAAACATTTTTGAAAGCTACCTAGCTTTGGGACACCTCACCACCACGTGAGAGGAAGGGGGGGGGGAGTGTCAAAACTCCGCTGGTCCCATCGATCCAGGATTATCTTCTAATGGAACAGAAGCCATGGGCAGTGCATGGTTTATCCTGGCCCAGGTGGAAATCACTAAGAACACAATCCCCCCCCCCCTCTTTAAAAAAATTGAAATCTTTGAATATGTTTTAAATAGATAAAAAACTTTACACCATTATAAGTGCATAAGTTGTATATGTATTCTACTTGTAAAATCAGTTGATTGAACAGGAAATATACTCAATTTACATTTTATGAATAAGCATGCACGCGTATGTGTTAATTGTTATTTATTTAGTAGATTAGACAATTGCCATTACGTTTTGGAGAGGACGTAAGCAGAGTTTCGGTAGCGACCAGCGCTATCAACCCCCAGCAGCGAGGTCAAGAGCATTGCACCTTCTCCCCCGTTCGCAGAGGACAAAACTCTCCTGAGCGAATATTTTACTATTACGAAAAACTGAGGTTAACTTTAGCAACTATAACAAAACAGCAACTGCTCTTCTGACAGTAGCCTACAATTAGCAACTCCCAGAAAAACTCAAGGGTGTTTAGCCATCGAAAATTGACTTACAGTACACGTGCCTGCACTCTTTTTCTTAAAATTATTTCACAACAGTTTTCTACTCTTTCATAGTCTTTTTTTATGCGATGTTTAAGTATATACGTAAACAAACAACTGCTGCTGTCTTTCGCAACTCAACTTTGTTAGTGGAGCAGCAAGAATTTTCTTTATGTATTTGTTACCCCCCCCCCGACAGTTTTATAGGCATGTCATCACTCGGGGAAGGGTGAGTTGGATGTATCCAACCAGGGCCAGCTGACCCAATGCTCTCATTCCATCATTCGAGCAAAGAATATCTAACGCTTTGATTCGGGGAGAGATAACGTACGTACTTTGCGCCTGAGATTTTTGCAAAATGGCGCCTTTAGAACACGGGAAATCGTAGGCTTTCAAACCGAATTCAAACGCGTGTAACTCGGAAACGGGCGTTTTTAGGTCCGTGAAAATTTACACAGATATTCTCCTGTTGATAATGAAACAGGGATTTAATTTTTCAGAATTTTAAAAAATGGCCTTTTTGAGAAAATCGTTGGCAAAGTTAGAGATTTTTCAAAATCGGCTGTTTTTAACGCTGCCGAAACGCGGAAACTAGCAGTTTCACAGACACACAAAAAATTACAAATAAAGTGCACATTTCTATGTCTTTAACGAAAAAAACGAATATAGAAAAAACTCCATCCAAACCTGTTTAAAAAAACTTAAAAAATTCAATTTTTTTAAAAAATCACAAAGTTTACGATTTTTTTTTAATTTTAATCATACGATTTGTAGCAAATATTAGCACCATATATTATTATATGTTATACACACAATGTAAAAAAAAATACAGGAACACGATATCTTTCTTAACTCTGCTGCAATGACTCGCTGAAGTTAGGAAAAATAACCGTTTTCTAGAGAGCTTGTTTGACGGTGCAAGATTTGAAACCCTCTTTCTCGAAAGGAAAATTTTTTCTTGCCGAAAGAAAAAATATGGGTCTCCTTATTTTAGTCAAGGAACACCCCTTAATTTTTTTAGAGAAATCTGAGACCATGATGATGCGACCCTGCCTGAGTTGAAATGGAACCCATCTGTTCATACATTCAATGGAATTTTACATCATGCTTTGCAGCATGTCTGGTATGATCTACCTTTGTTTTGATTTTCCCATATAACAAAGAAGCAATATAACACCATTGATTTCTTGGAAGTCCAAATTATAAGTGAAAAAGTTTATACATCTGTCTGCAGAGAAAACCCACAGCTTCCATCTATCCTGTCATTCAAAACAAAAAAATTCAATTCCCTGGGAGAACCCTCTATTTCTCTTTGATTTATACATATAGTGTCCTGCAACATTCCACTCAACAGAATTAGGCTAGGTTCCAAAATTTACAAACTAGATAACTCTTGATTAGAAACCTCGAGGACAAGGAACCTTTCTTTTCCTCTGTGCCTCAAGAAAAACCCCAGGTCTCCTAAATTCTCTCTCACTCATAATACTCTCACTATTCATCTCTATCCCCCTACTCTTCTCTCTTTATTATCTAAGAAGCTCCCAAAGAGCACTTTACTGAAGATAAAGAGGACTAATTCTCTTTTTACCCTGAAAAGATAACATGTGCCACTTCTCATTCCTAAATTTGAGTCGAAATCAAACTGCAAACATGCTCCTCTGTAGTAACTATCAACTATTGAAGAGTTAGCAGCCCCTCACAACTAACCAGTATGTTTCCATCTTGTTCTGATTGCAAATCAAACCACAACTGATTCTCCTTCCTTTTATTAACACTGAAACTGCTTAAAGCTTCCCATTCTTGTGGCAAATTCGTGTACCAAGCTTAAGACTTAGAAATTTCTACTCCACCCATTCCAAAACCCCATTATAATACTCATATACCAACCCCCAATACAAAATCATCATAAATACCCCCAACCCCACCATCCCCACCTCACTTGCAACCACAAATAGTAGAGGAATCAAAAGAGTATTCTCCACATCAAACACTAAAAACAAAATAGAAATAAATAAAAAAAAAATGGTAAGAAAATTTCATACGAGAACCTATTATCTGATCAAATCCACAATCATAAGCAGATACTGCATTTTCTATATTATCCACCCTCATTGAAATTACCAAAAACAGGGCATACACCACCACCACCACCACCAAAACCACCCCTAACACAGCTGTTATTAAATAAATCTTTCTCTTATTAATTGGAAATCAATCGTACCACATACTGCTTCTTTATCTTCCTCATCAATATACCACTGAAAATAGAAACAACCAAATCACATCAACAAAATGCCAATATCAAGCTGCTGCCTCAAACCCAAAATGATGCTTTCCAGATAAGTGTCGCTTCATGACCTGGACCCACATCACTACTAAAAACAAAGAGCCAATAATTACATGTAGTCCGTGAAAGCCTGTTGCCAAAAAGAACACAGAACCGAACACTGAGTCTCTAATTCCAAATGTAACTATATAATATTCAAACCCTTGAAGAAAAAAGAAAATACAACCCTAATCCTCATGTCACCCCTAAAGACTTATACGGCCCCTCCAAGTCATTTGATAAACACTGATGTACCCACGTCACTCTTATCCCCCGAAGACAAAAATAATCTCTTAGCTAGATAAAAATTGTGAGTTGTACGCTACTTACAATAATACGATATAACACACTAATGTGTTTTTGTTTTTTTTATTCCCTTAATAGGCGTAAAATTACAAAAAGTTTCGCAAGCTTTCACTGCCAACGGACAGCTTCTTCAGGCTTCTGAAAATAACACTTAACAGAAACAGACAAAGCATAAATGCAAATGTAAAATTTAAAATCATTACAGCATAGCATGAGACTCATATTACGCCTCGTGCTCATCGATTGTCCAGCGAGCTCTTAATGTTTAATCTCTTAGCGTTCAAATTCTGAAACTGATGCAGTTTTACATTATCTGCTTAAGAAAACTCATGTTTCCACCAGTGATTATTCTCAGTATGTTTCTACTTGCATAGATAACTCTGCAGAGTAATTTTCATTAAAAAGTGCATATCACAAAACAATGGTCATGTTTGTCCCATTTCTTATAGCATACTTTTCACTGACCAATAGCTCATATCAGTATAGTCCAGAGGCATAAAAGCCAAAAGGTGTTGAATCAGATGGTTTCACTGGAATTTTTTTATCTCTATTTCTTGTATAAATATGATAATAGTGGAATATGATGTATGGCTGTGTATGCTGCCCTGTTTAAACCAGACCTTTATGGCATTGTTACCATACTGTATAGGCAAGAGTGGCTGCAGACTTATGCTTTCCCTTCTATGAAGGGACAAAATAATTTTCTGAATTTTTACACTGACTAAAAATACACATTTTTTTTTTTTACTGTTAACATACATATCACTAAGCTGTTCTCCGAGATTCAGAGGTTAGCTACACAAAGAAATACAAACTACCAGATAAATTTTTAATTGATTATTTACTTACTGTTGTCGTGTCAGACTTCTCCATTTGCAGCGACCTTGGCACACAACTCGGGCTTCACTGACATCCATCACATGATGTACACAGGATCTTCTGTACTTCACACCAATAATCTTTTTCTCATGCAGACACTCATGAATCTGATTCTCCCATGACTTCCTCGGCCTTCCTTTGCCTTCCTTCCTGCCACTTGGGATTTTTTTTTTTTTTTTTAATCTTAGTAAGCATCTAATCACTCATTCTTTCAACATGGCCAAACCACCAAGGCATATTAGTCTCCACCTTGCTAACAACATTTTGCTTCACATTACACAACTGCAATGCATCTTCATTTCTCACACGATCAGAGCATGTCTTGCCACCCCCACCCCGTAAGTAACGCATTTCTCCAGCACACAAACGATTCTTAAGCTTGTAAAATAATCCAAGTAACTTATTGGATCTCTTTATGTTGCCTTTTTCATTTGATCAAATTCATAGTACTAATTAAGGCTACCCCTCATTTTCACATTTCTGCAACAGTCATTGTGTTTAGGTATAGTAAGCTCAATGTGCTGATTTTTACTATGACTTACTACTGGATTTGCACTACCATGGGGTCAAGACCATATCTGGGGCCCTGGCATCATGCGGTGCACAGGTATCCTAATCAATCTATAGAGCTTGAGATTTTTATTGTGGGTAAAACCAGCCAGTACCATGAATCCATGTCTGCAATGTTTGTTACATTCAGGCGCAAAAGGTGGGTAGCTCTTCGTACCATGTGGGTGATACACTACTGGACCTATTTATTATCCAGCAGCCTGAAATCTGGAATGATCCAAAAACTGGCAGATTTTTGAAGCTGTTTTTTTTTTTTTTTTTTTTTGGAAAGCTATAAAGTTGGCTTACTCAGGTTAAACAGTAAGTAGTTATTCGTAAGAAATAATATACCAAATATTCCAGAAGTTCCAATGCTGTTTATATATACAGACATTCAGCCCAGAGGAATCTCTGTTGTGATTTATTATAGAGATTCTTTTGCAAATAATTCAGCAGGAAGTTAATAAAAGTACTTGGGCTTAAGAGATTCCAAAGAAAAAAATTAAAAGCCACCAAAATTAATGAACATACCAAAATGAGTAGTTGGGATATTAAAAATGTGTTTTCCTCCATTCCATTCTGGAGTTTATTTACCAGAATAAATTCTTTCTTTGAAGAAAAATTCAAGACATGTTCATTACTAAGTATAACATAATTACAAACAACTTCTTGTGTAGGGGCTCTGAGGAAAACTCCTAGACAAAGAAGGGAATTGTTAATTGGTTCTGCGATATCACCTATATTAGCAGAATTTGATGTTGCTGCTATGAAAAAAAGATTTTTCTAACAAAACAAAATACAACTGCAATAATGTGCTAGGTATGATGATGACATACTGATTTTTCGATACCAGTATTGCCACGGCAGAAAAATATTTTGGTAATTTCAATAATTTAGGTTTCAACATTAAGTTCAAATTAGAAGAAGAAGAAGGAGTGAAAGAGAGAGAGAGAGAGAGAGAGAGAGAGAGAGAGAGAGAGAGAGAGAGAGAGAGAGTGATCTAATACCTTGATATAAAAATAAAAATAAAAAAATTCATAGAGAACAAACTCTAGTAAAGTTTGAGCATTGTTTTAAAAACAGAAAAGTCCAACCTTATACTAAATTACGAGTCATCACATACAAGATCAGTAAAAATCAACACTGCAAAAATCTAATTAGAAAGGGCAAAATAACCTTCTTCACAGAATTTTCCACATAAAACAATGACCAACATGGCTAAAAGATAATCAACAATAATTTTTTAAAGAGAATAATATAAGAAAAGCTATGACAAATAAGCCAAAAAAGGCATGACCACAAAATCAGAAAACAAATTATAAAGCCACAACAAAACACATCCAAATAGAAAATTATGGGAACTCAATAATAGTACCAACAAATTTTGAAATTAACTCAGAACCAGAATTACAACATGAAATATCAACATTAGCAAATAAGTGCGATTCCGTTTACAAAAAAGACACTACTCTGGGAAAAAAATGTCATACACAAAAAAGAGGAACACAAGTTTCCTGTCTGTAGTACGATAAGTTAAACAAATCCTTAAAACTGCCGAATAAAACTCAATTTATTTACAATTTTAAAAACCTATTTACGTGGCAAGCACTTTCGGGGCTCACATGGCCCCATTTTCAAGCCCCAAAAGCCCTGAAACACACAGAGGCAGCGACTATATACTATAGTATTCGTGACTTAGGTGATATACGTCATAAAATTATACAAGTGATGCCATTTACATCAAGAGAAAAAGGAGTAATTAAAGTCCAAAAACAAATACTGAACATGTTCAAGTAAGAGTCTCACCCTTTAGCTGTGTCATGGGGGGAGCAACCATATGTCTCCAGGGTCTTGGGACTGAAGACGGAAAGTCCGTATTGCAGCAGACATCGTATTATTTAAAAATAAACAGGCTTTCAGAGAGAAAAATAGTAGTATTGTTAACAGAGAGAAAAATAGTATTCTTGTTAAAACGGGAGCCCCGAAAGTGCTTGCCATGTAAATAGGTTTTTAAAATTGTAAATAAATTGAGTTTTATTCGGCGGTTTTAAGGATTTGTTTAACTTATTGTACTACAGACAGCAAACTTGGTGTTCCTCTTTTCATCTATTAAGTACGAAATCTTCATATTCAGACTTCAGGTGTCATACCCAATATTCTTTTAGGCTGTAGTAAGTCTTTTAATAGACAGACTTCAGGAGTTAAAAAAAAAATTACTGGAGGAACATATTGCAGCAGTTGAAAAATTAGAACAATTTATTGTTCCAACACTTTCAAATATGTAAGTGCAATCCAAAATGGGATAGTTTACAGGTGTTGGATTGTGAAAGAAACCTAAGCAAAAGATTCATAAAAGAAAGTATATACAATATGAAAATGCAAGCTATAAACCAATCATCAACGACATTTTCAACATATGGATCAATTCATAATAATGACAAAATTTCAGAACTTTACAACATTTATATATTTGAATCATGAAAATGTCAGTTTCAGAGGAATCTGATTACAACAAATGAACACAGTCCTAAGGCCTGAAACAAGACAATCAGGCTAACATTGATGACCAACCCCGATAGTCATTCATTGGCTTTAAACATCTGTATATATAAATAAACAGCCCAGAATAAAAGGTTAATTATTGAGTTTATTTATTTCTTTGAAAGGTAGTTTTTTTTCATTTCTTAATATTCGTTACATTTTTTGGAAAGAGTTTCTTGTAGGCACAATATGTGCCTTTGCTCATACCAACTTTACACTCCACCAAAAGATAAAGATGTCACAAGAGTCAAAATCATTTGTCTGCCATAATGTGTAAGCTTTAGAAATCTATAACAGAAGTCACATTGGCATTTTTCTGATGCTCTCCCTCCCCCCCCCTTACCTTCACTTCCTCACAAAAGGACTATTTAACAAGAGGCTTCTTAACAGCGAGTTTGGGAGTTTGTGTATTTAGGAAGCATGTTTGACAGAGAGAACAAGTTGGATGGTGAAATCAGTAGGCGAGTGAATTCTTCTTTGAAAGTCATAGCTGCTCTGGGAGGTTTTCACAGGAATGATGGGTTTTCTAGAGAGTCCCGCATGGCTGTGTATGAAACAGTAATTTTTCCTACTCTGATGTATGGCAGTGAAACCTCTGGGTACTGCAGAAGAAACATGGGAGTCGTTTGTGTTCTGGAGAAATGCGTTACTTACGTGGGGTTTGTGGCAAAACACGATATGATTGTGTGAGAAATGAAGATGTATTGCAGTTGTGTGATGTGAAGCAAAATGTTGTTAGCAAGGCGGAGACCAATATGCTTCAGTGGTTTGGCCATGTTGAAAGAATGAGTGATGAAATGCTTACTAAGAAAATCTTTTCAGCCCAAGTGGCAGGAAGGAAAGGCAGAGGAAGGCCAAGGAAGACATATGTGGATCAGATTCAGGAGTGTCTGCATGAGAAAAAGATAATGAGTATGAAGTATAAAAGATCTTGTGTAAGGCGTGTAATGGATATCAGTGAAGCACGAGTTGTATGTCAAGATCGCTGTAAATGGAGAAGTTTGATACGACAACAATAAGTAAAAATATCTGGAAGTTTGTATTTCTTTTTGGAGCTAACCTCTGAATCTCAGAGAACAGCTTAGTGATATGTATGTATGATTCTTAACAGCACAGCAACCATTCACTTCCCCATCTCCTCCCAATCCATCATTGTTTCTTTATAACTTTGCTCCAACAGTTGGAGGATCTATGTTGGCTAGAGAAACCACATCTTTCTGCCTTTAAAATGCAACCCCTCCTAAAACTAGTGGACTCTATTCTTCCCAACTCTCAAGAAATGATGAATGGATTATATTTACTGTGTTTAAGAAAATTCACGTATAGATCTCTGATTTCTGTGCAGTATTTACATTAACATTTATTTACTGTATTTATAGTATATAGGTTTGGTAGCATTTCCACAAAATGTGTGGGCAGGTGGTGACAGGTGTTTCAGAATGTCATTTTTTGCGGTAGAAGTGTGCTCATAATATTTTTTAATTTATTGGCATTTTCCTCCTTAGGGTGTTCTTGGTTTGTACAAAGGAATGGCAGCTCCTCTGACTGGTGTTACTCCTATGTTTGCTGTTTGCTTTTTTGGTTTTGGTGTTGGAAAAAGACTCCAGCAAAAAACTCCCGATGAACAGTTAAAGTAAGGATTCTTTTTTTCTTTTGTATATTACGTCAAATTCATGGTTTTTAAAAGATGTTTTGTTTCACTTTAAAGTGCTAGTGGGAATCTAATGACAGCAGGGACACAACAATCACCAAGCACACTGAAATTTTAATCTTTATATGCTCAGTAAGGCCTCTGCTTATAGTATGTTAACTCCTTTTCACATGCTACACTTACTTATGGCAGTGTCTTGCATAGTCCTACTGTATTGTATTTTCTGGTTGCAACACTGCACTCTTAAACTTAAATTTACAGACATGGGCTCTGAAGTGCAGCATTCAACTAGGTGGGGTTTATAACCATTTTCAGTAGCATTATAACTTTCAACTATCATTCACAATATGAAAATAGAACATTTTGCAAATCACTGGGATGGAAGTGATTGTAACCTGTTTTGGAGCAGGAAAATTATAACTTTTGAGCAGAGAAACTGGCTCTCGGACCAGCTTTAATGACACAAAAGCATGGTTATGTGATATTTTAAGTGATCTTTATAAAACAAATTATTAGCACACATGTGCGCGCGCGCACACACACACACACACACACACACACACACACACACACACACACACACACACACACACACACTGTATTTCACAATTGGGGATAGTACAGGCTGATGGCAGAAAAATAGAATACCTTTCATGTCTAGCCTACACAGAATTAGTTTTGGGATATGCCCACACTAAGTTGAAATTAACACTGACTGAAGGGCCAAAAGTAATGGGATATGTACCTAGTATTGTGTAGGACCTCCTCTAGCCCGGCGAAGTGCAGCAACTTGACGTGGCATTGATTCCACAAGTGGCCGGAAGACTTCTGGAGAGATGTTGATCCATCCCTTCTGAACAGCCACCCACAGTACCCTGGTATTTGTAGGTGCAGGATCTTTGGTATGGAAGAACCTTTCCAGCACTTCCCATAAGTGCTCCATTGGGTTCATGTCGGGCGAACGTTGTAGCCACGCCATCTGTCGGAGCTGTCCAGAATGCTCCTCAAACCAATTTTGGACAACTTGGGCCCAATGACATGGTGCATTGTCTGCCTGGAAAATCCCATTGTTGTTGGGGTACATGGAGTCCATGAAGGGCTGCAAATGGTCACCCAGCAGAGCAACAAAGCGATCACTGGTTAATGTCGTGTTTACAAGGACTAGAAGACCCAAACCATGCTACATAAAGACACTCCACACATGCATGGAACCACCACCAGCTTGCACAGGGCCTTGTTGACAGCTTGGGTCCACGAGCTCATGGGATCTGTGCCACACCCAAACCCTATCATCAACTCGTAACAACTGGTAGCGTGACTCATCGGACCATGCCACATGTTGCCACTCTTCATGGTTCAATTACCATGTTCACGAGCCCAGGTGAGGCACTGTGTCCGATGTCGGAGTGTTAACAAAGGCACTCTGGTGGGTCTTCTGCCTTCATACCCCATGGATGCAAAATTAGTCTGCACTGACTTGATGGATATATCTCTGGTACCTCCTGCATTGAATGCGGATGTTATTTGAGCCAGTGTCGCTTGTCTGTTAGCATGGACAATCCTGGTCAGATGCCGCTAGTCACAGTCATTCAGCACCTGTGGTCTGGAATCTTGAACGTTCGCACAACTTCGGAAATTGAATGCCTCATTCTTCTGGCTCCCACTACCATGCCTCGTTCAAACTCCAATAATTTGTTGGCTTGCCATGATCCTACTGGCAGTTGTTCATCCTGACTTACAAGATTACACCTCGCAACTGATAAAAATCGTGGCGTGGGTCGAAGCCTTGATACGACGGCAACATCTGTTAAAAATTTGCATACTGATATACCATGACTTTTGGCACTTCAGTGTATATCATGTTTGGCAATAGTCACACAACAGTTTTTATAGATACTTCAACAAAATAAAGGGAACATTAACACGTTGACTGCCACACTAGAAAAAAAAAAAAATTCCCCGGTGCCACATTGTTTTATTACGAAAATAGAATAAAAACTTCAAAAACAAAACGATCCTGTCTAATTTAATGAACAATGTAGTATTTTTTGTTGTTTTTTGTGCGTGCGTTAATACAACACACATGGCGCTAGAATCAATATTTACACTGCATGCCATGTGAGTTGTATGTGACTCATGACATACCTATTGAATTTGTTACTGAGAATTGAGTCTGTAGTCATTCCACAAGTATGTAGTAGTGTCCAGAGTGGACCTAGGGTGGTCCTGGATGACGACCTCTGAATCATACCCCTAAGTATGTGCAACAATGTCACGTCGTAGTATACTATAGTATCGATTGCATTCAAAGTGCCACCAGGCAAACATTCAAGGGGCAATGTGAAGTTACGATAATGGGAGAACACAGCCCAGCACATGTGGCACGCTTGGGCGGGCGGGCTGGAGCAGGATGAATGACGGTGGGGGAGACGTACCGATTAACCGTGAAAACAATGCGCAGAGGTTTCACAGCGCGTTCTGCCTATCCACCTGTTCTGTTCAGCCTATCCACCTGTTCAGCGCATCCTGCCTATCCACCTAGACCGTCCTGCCTATCCACCTGTTCTAGTGTAGTATAGCTTCTGTGACCAGAGCTGTGATCATCACATAAGTTTAGTTTGCATTTTTTGTTCTCAAGAGAAAATGAGCATAAGGAATTGTTGGAGGAAATGATGAACGAAGTTTTGGACATAAGCAATGAAGATGTTTATCTACGTAGTGATGATACAGAGGAGTACCGTCTTAGTGGAGATAATGGGAACAGTTCTGATAGCAGTTGCAGCACACCGAGAAAAAGTAGAAGACCAGTACATGCAGATCTTGCCAGTGGGGAAGGTTGTTCAAAATCTGTTACTGAAGCAATTGAATCAGTTGTAGCCAATTTCAGTGAGAGTGATTTGCGACAGGTGTTTCTGATGAAACTGTAGTGACTAGTGAAAGTTCTCTGACCTGGGGTCCAGTTACAGGAAGTAACATGAAAATTTTTTTGACTTTGTTGAAAGTAACCCTGGTGTTCCAACCGAAATTGCAATAAATCTCCATGAAAAAACACCATATGATGTTTACAAGTTCTTCATAACAGATGATGTTATTGACTACTTGCTGAAGGAAACCAATATCTATGCAAGTTAGACTTTACACAAGGGTAATATCAAACCCTACTCTCGACTAAAAAAGTGGTATGATGTTACTTCTCAAGAAATTGAATGATTTGTGGGAGTATTGTTTTGAATGGGCCTTAGCAAGAAGCCAAGACTTCTGGACTATTGGTCAAAAAACATTTTGTATGACAATTCAGTGAAAAAGCTTATGTCATGTAACCACTTCGAAATGCTTCTGAACATGTGACATTTCTCTAACAATGAAAAATGTCCTCCTGGTGACCGTCTCTTTAAGATCCAGCCACGTCTTGATCGTCATCTAGAAAGGTTTCAGCTTGCTGTAGTTCCAGATAAGGAAATATGTATTGACAAGACAATAGTGCCATTTCATGGATGTCTGAGTTTCTTACAGTACATAAAAAAACAAGCACCATAAATTTGGAATAAAAATTTTCAAACTTTGCCTAAAAGACTGTTTCACCTGGAATGTGAAAATATATTGTGGGAAGGAAGCCAAACTTGGCATTCATGTTTCGTCCTCAGTTGTCATGAAGCTCATAGAAGGTTTACTAGATGGTGGACGTGTTTTATACACAGACAACTACTACACCGGCATCCACCTAGCTCATCTACTCCTTGAGCGCTCTACGTATTTGGTGGGCACACTAAGATTGAAGTAACAGGAAACTAAACCTGCCAGATGTAGTAAAGGCGAAGCTGAACAAGAATGAAGTAATTGCACGACAAAGGGACACTGGAGTCATCGTCCTCAAATGGAAGGATAAGAGAGATGTACTGATGCTCAGTACTATTCATGGTAATCACTAGAGCAGTTAAAACAAGCTCCAGCATTGTCTGTCTGTCTGTCTGTCCGTCCGTCCGCACGATAACTCGCATAAAAATGGTTCAATTTTGATGAAATTTTAGTATGTGGTAATTGAAAATAGGCGAAATGAGGTCAAAGGTCAGGACATAGAAGCGGGATCCATTCCATCTCCCTTATACATAATAACTTATGTAAAAATGCTTCTATCGCGACAAAACTTTATCATGTTGTTCTGGAGGTATACTGAACTGGTGTTTAATATCACCAAAATGGTGTCAAAGGTCAGGGCACAGGAGCGAGATTTATTCCACAGCAATTATCCTCATAACTTGACTAAAAATAATTCTGTTGTGACAAAACTTTAGTATGTTGTTCCGGAGGTACACTGAACCAATTCAGTTTAATATCATCAAAATGGGGTCAAAGGTCCAGGGCACAGGAGCAAGATTTATTCCACAGCCATTATCCTTATAACTTGAGTAATAAGCTGAGTAATGATTCCTGGTATGTTGGAAAGCATATCATAATCAATGCATTGCATGTTTTTACTAACTTGTATTTGATTCTTTAGGAAGTACCTGGCCACTTTCAACATCAATACATTTTTTTTTTTTTTCAAGTATACGCTATTGTATTTTTTTCTTCTGCTTTATTTAACATTATCTGAGATTCAGACAGCTGCTTCTGAAGTTGAGGAACTCTAAGTGGCCATAACATATCCCCCCTACTTTTCCTCAAATATCAATATATGTTCCAATAGGAATCCTGCAGTAACTACACAGGTTGGAAGTAGTTGATGATAGTCTTTAAACTCCAAAACAGCAAAAAGAATTTAAAAAAAATGCAGAACATTATCGTAAAAAAAATGGTAATGCTGCAGAAAAGTGACCATATTTTTAAAAAAATTTCCTTGTTAAATGCACCTTTTCTTATTTCTTGCAGTACTTTCTTTCTATATCAATCAATGGAGCAAGTATTTTTGTTATATATTAAGTCCAGATGCAAATGAAAATCGTTACTTACTTTGGTCCTTGCTGGAAATTGCATCATTTCCATGACCTGTACCAGGGGCATCAAAACTATTTTTTGAGAGCAGGGACAAGATATCAGAATGCAAAATTTCTGATCAGAACATAAAATTCATTGTACCACTGTAAAACAGGACATGCTAACATTATTAGGAAAAGCTGCAGAAAAAATTATTGTATTGATAAATCATTCACCTATACAAACTATTTCATATCAATGAAGAGTTTATCGATATAAACAGTGTTAAACTAATTAGTTTTGATACTTCCGCATGAGTATGAATTCCACAAGAACTGAAGTCAGCCATAGATGTTATAATCAAACGATGAATAAAGGCATAACTAAAGGTATCTCTCTTTTCTCACCCTACTTCAATTTTTTTCTTTTTTTTTCTTTTTTTAAGAGGAAGCCAGAATTTTTTATATCTAATGAAAGAGAAAACATTACTGGCATTCAAACGTGGTCATTCAAATAGGATCCAACCCTGTGTACTGTTTACTGAAACTAGCATTTTGTGAAACTAACTATTTTTTGTTTACTGGACAAAGCAAGGATGGTTTAATCGTGTATCTCAAAAGTTGCTTTAATAAAAATAAAGAAAATACTTTCACCAAAGTAATTTTAAATTAAAAAAAAATCAATGTTTATGAGATTTCTAACCACAGACATAATTTGAAAAGGAAAAAAGTGAGGGGGCAAATGTGCTTTGCCTTTGTACTAATTTTTGTGCAGGGGCAACTGCCCCCGTGATTCCGATGCCACTGACCTGCACAATTGTTTTCACAGCAAAGGATGGAACAGCATTATCCCTTTTTAAACTTTAATTTCACTGAAAATAGATGCACGGTTTTCCATCACTTCTTACTATATCAAGAAACAAAATGAGTGAGCATTTTTCCTTTTGTTTAAAACGAAATTAGGAAGACTACTAAAAAATAATGGGTTAGGCCATCTTTGGCCTTGAAAAGAGCCTTGATTCAATGTGGCATGGATTCAATGAGGTGCTGATATCGTTCTGCTGGGGTGTTCAGCCTAGCAGATGTGAAGGCATCCATCAATTGCTGCATGTTATCTAGAGGAGTTATGAATGGCTCTCTCAATTTCATCCCACAAGTTTTCAATTGGGTTTAAATCTGGAGGGTGTCAGCTTAGCACTTTAAGGCCACTGTCATGCTCGTGGAACCAACTCTGTGATGATCTAAAACTTGTAGCATGGTGCATCATACTGCTCAGAGTGCCCTCTCCATCAGGAAATACCATGGACATATACAGCATGTTCATAAAAGAATGGTGGGGTTTCACAGACGTGTAACTATTAGTTTCTGGTGATGAAATGTAATGCATACATAGATTTGTCACTCAGTTGTCCAAGTTTCTTTTTATGCCCAATTCTCATCACAGACTCTGAAAATTCCCGCCTTGTGGTGCTGACGTGGAAAATGGTGAGCCAGGAGGAAAGGCTTTCTATGTTCTCAGTTTTGAAGTGTCTAAATCTGTTGTGACAGTGTGACATGAGTTCTGTTCACATTTGTAGAAGGATGCACCACCACTTGAGAATAACATTTGCAGGTGGTACAGGCAGATTGTGAAAATTGGATGCGTAGCAATGAAACCATACAATTTGTGATTGCTGCTCAAACTGAAAGCAGCAGACAAGGAACTAAGAACTGTGTTCACCTATGACATGCTTGAGAAAATGGAAGATGGTTTCCTGAAATGTCTCATTTTCAGCAGTGAAGCCACTTTCCATCAGAGTAGAAAGGTCAATGGGTGCAATCTCCATATCTGGGGACAAAGCCTCCACATGCAAAAATTGAGTGCAAGCGTTACTCCTCAAAGGTCAACGTCTTTTGTGCTGTCTTGCACAGGAAGGGGTACAGGTATTTTTTTCTTTGCCGAAGCGACAGTGACCGGTCCCACCTACCAGGATATGTTGGAAATCTGGTTGTTTCCACAATTGGACAGAGATTACAATGACTACATTCTCCCTTCCCTTCCATCATGATAGGATTTGCCTCCTCAGTTGTGTTCTTCTACAGCGCTGGATGGAACATGTTGCAGATGCGGACAACCTCCTCCTCCAGTGGCCACCCTGGTCCCTCTACCTAATGCCATGTGATTTCTTCCTGTGGGGGTAAGTGACACAGTTTGTGAACCCTCAATGCTCCGATCCCTCTGGGATCTCCAGGAAAGGATCACCCATGCTGTGGAGGCCCTCATGCCATACACGCTTAGTTGGATCTAGCAGAAATTTAACTACCGCTTGGATGTGTGCTAGGTGACGAAAAATGTGCACATAGAGGGACTTTAAGTGATGCACATCAAACTTGGACAGTTTCACTGCTGATTGAGTCAGATGTTGTGACTGTATAACATAGGAAATACATGTCTGTGAAACCCCACCATAATATACATAATATACATGTCTGTGAAACCCCACCATAATATATATGTCTGTGAAACCCCACCATTCTTTTACGAACACTCTGTGCAGTATACAGGGTGTACTTGGTCCACAATAATATGAAGATACCTTGCTGCATTCAAATGTTATTCCATAGGTATCAAGGAACTCCAGTGCCTACTACGGAAACAGACAACCCCAGACCATTGCACCTCCTCTATCAGCATGTACAGTTAATGCTAAGCAGCTGGGATTCATTGATTCATGCTGTTGATGCCGTAATGTGGCCTATCTGTCAGTGTATATTAATAGAAAACATGATTCATCAGACATGGCCATCAGTTTCCTTTCCTCTAGGGTCAAGTTTTGTTCCTCCATGCCCACTGTAATGAGTTTGTCAAATTTTAGCAGAGACAAGTGGTACATGAAGGAGATGTCTCCTGTTATAGCCCATTCACGCTATTGTATGGCAGGCTGAGTATGCTGAAATTCACCTCTTTAAATTGGTATTGTACTATGGCATTACTTGATGCAGTGGAGCTCGTCTGTTACCTCATACAATGTTTTTCAGCTGTTGTTGCCCTTGAACATTAACCAGTCATCCCCCATAGGTAGACCACTGACTTCTTTTTTTGTTGTTTGTGCACCACTCATTTCTGCACCTTGCAACGGTCCAATTTGCACTACTCTTCTGCCCAACCCGACTCGCTCAATCTCCCAAAGGAAAGACTGTCTTAACTAAGTTGGTATGTTAATTAAATTCAATATCGGCAATGCTCAAAAACTTTACAACACAATTTCAAATTTTCAAACTGTTTAATTTCACAAAATGTTAGCTTTCAAATAAAATATCACATTTACCTTGAGAGGCTCTACCCTGCAAAAAGCAGCACAAACAATTCCTGGCCAAGCATTGTAGCATAAAAGAGAAAATTCAATAATTATCAGTCTCTACGGAATCTAGGCACACATACAACTTCTGTGCATGTATACTCACAGGCAGACAGATGAGAGCCAACTGTATCATAAAATGGATAGCATAGGCAGAAAGCCATCAATCAAGTCCATAAGTATGACCACTGAAGGGGGGTCAGGACCCCTTCAGATTTTCAGAGTCGGGGATTCCCAATGTTAAGTAAGGACCCCCCCCCTCCCAATTTTTTTGGGAATATAATGATATAATGCATACTTTCTTATGGTGTCAACCTAATAAATTTAATAATATAAGATTTTAATTTTTCATAGAATGCAAACACCTGTATAATGTGTACTACTCTATCTATCATAGTTTTACAGTTGTGTTCGCTAAGTTCCCCAATTCGCCAACAGAGGCGCCTGTGTCGTGCCCGTTAGATCGCGCCTCAACAACTGCTTTGCTCCTGCGTGTGTGTGTGTAGGGGGAGGAGGTCCCAAACTCTATCTTATACAGTATGTATATAATATTGTATATATATATATATATGAGTGTCCTACACAACCAACTCACTTGGCCAGCATGATGAGTTATGGCCAAATCCCTCCAAAATGACTGAACAACTTAAATCTTTGCCCTCAGTCTTCTGTAGCTGGAATGTACCTGGCCAAGGCAGTGGCCAGTGCAACATGAAAGCAGAGGGTGCTAAGAATCACCGGAGGATGGACTAGGCTGCCATTTGATGCTGACCTTGGCTACTTACAATGGACGCTCCCTATCTTCTGATTCAAGGCTTCTTGAATTGGAAGTGGAACTACAAAGGATCAAGTGGGACATTGTCGGGCTAAGTGAGGTAAGGAGAAAAGGAAAAGATCTCATTGAACTGAAAAGTGGACATCTCTTTTACTATCGTGGGACAGATACTGGCAGAACTAGTGGTGTTGGATTTATAATAAACAAGAAACTGAAGGATAAAGCTGTAGAAGTTGAAAGTTCCTCTGACAGAGCTGCACGACTCATTATCCAACTCTCGAGAAGATACCAGGCCCAGATTATTCAAGCTTATGCACCCACCACAAGTCATCCTGAATAAGAAATTGAAGAATTTTTTCAGGAAATTCGTCATCTAAATAATAAAGGTAAGCAGCACTTGAAGATAATTATGGGAGATTTCAATGCAAAAATAGGGCAACGGCAACAAAATGAAACTTCAGTAGGTAAATTCGGTCACGGCAACAGGAACCAGCGTGGAAATACTCTCCTTGAGTTTGCAGAGGCAGAAGGGTTTTTCATCTTGAACTCCTTTTTCAAGAAAAAGCCACACAGGAAATGGACATGGGCACATCTGAATGGGACGACAAGTGAAATTGATTTTATTATGTGTAACAAAAAATTCGTCATGGAAGAGTGCAGTGTGCTGAACAAGTTCAACACAGGTAGTGACCATAGATTGGTGAGATGTAAGATGCACCTCAATGCTAAACTCAAATGTGGCAAGCTCATAAGACAAACAAAATGTATTGACATAACCAACCTTAAAAAACACCATAATACCTTCAAGTTGGAAGTGAGGAACAGAGTCTCTGCTTTAGAAGACCTAACACCGGAAGAAGTGGATATTTCTGAAGTTAACAGAGAACTCACCATGGCTCTTATGGAAACAGCAAAAAAAAAAAAAAAAAAAAATAGGTGGTACTAAGAACAAGTTACATATAAAGCAAATTTCAAGAAAAATGAAAATGTTGATGCAAAACAGAAGGGAGATGAGGACAAATAAAGATGTAACTTCCAACATGGAATATTTAGAGCTATGCAAGACAGTGCGAAAAAGTATCACTGAAGACATAAGGAAACTCAATTGTGAACTAGTGAGGAAAGCAATTGAAAACAACCAGAGCCTGAAGAAAGCAAAGGACATCTCAGTAAGGGAAGAAAACAGACTATGGCTCTGAGAAAAGGAGATGGTACTGTAACAAGAAATAGAAGCGAAATTTTGACAAGGGTGAAAGATTTCTACTCAAAACTATATGAAAGGGATGATGCATCTATTCCAGGCATTACGACAGGTACCAGTGCCAAAGTTCCCCCAATCCAAATCCAGCAAAAGTTACATTTGCAATTAAGAACATGAAACGGGTAGAGCTCCAGGAGAAGATGGAATTACTGTGGACATTATAAAAGAAGCAAGTAGAGAAATTGAAACTACACTTGCCCAAGTTTTCACCAGATGCCTGAATGAAGGGAAGATTCCTGAGGATTGGAAGAATGCTACAATGATCCTGCTACATAAAAAAGGTGACATTGAGGATCTCAGGAACTACAGACCTATCAGCCTCCTATCAGTGGTTTATAAAATCTTCACTAAAGTTCTTTCACTCCGTTGAAAAGTAACACTGGACATGGCTCAACCGAGAGAACAAGCTGGATTCAGGAGTGGCTACAGCAATATAGATCATATCCACGTACTGAGGCAACTAATTGAAAGAACAGAAGAATATGAACTCCCATTATGCATGGCTTTTATTGACTATGAAAAGGCCTTCGATTCCGTGAAACCATCAGCAGTGACAATGGCTTTGAAATCCTGTGGTATTGAAGATGCATACATTAGCATTATTAATAACATCTATGAAAATGCAAGTGCAAAGGTTCGGATATTTGAGGGTACAGCACAAATAAGAATTAGAAAGAGAGTGAGACAAGGTGACACCATATCTCTCAAGCTCTTTAATGCCACATTGGAAAATGTCTTTCAATCATTGAACTGGGAAAACAAACGGATAAAGATGAATGGAGATTACTTAACTCACCTTTGTTTTGTTGATGATGTAGTCATCTTTGCAACTACCCCTTCAGAGCTGCAGAGTATGATCCAAGAACTTGCTGACAAGAGTAAAGGAGTGAGATTAATGATGAACTTTCAGAAGACAAAAAGTGATGTACAATGCTTTTACAAGAAACGAAGATTTATCGATTGATGGAGAAAAGCTTGAGACAACCGATTCCTACATTTATCTTGGGCAGCAGATATCAAGTGATTGTCACATTGATGAAAAAATTAATCGCCGTATAAAATTTGGATGGAGAGCTTTTGGGAGAAACAGTACAATTTTTAAGAGCAGTGTACCATTATGTCTCAAAAGAAAAGTGTTTAATCAATGCATCCTGCCAGTGCTTATGTATGGAGCAGAGATGTGGACCTTAACAAAAAAAGACGTACAGAGACTGCAGACAACTCAAAGAAGCATGGAGAGATGCATACTTGGTGTAACCAAGAAAGATAAGAAGAGAAACTTGTGGATAAAGAAAATGACAGGAGTGAAACGACATCATGACCAGAGTGAAATCACTGAAATGGCAATGGGCTGGACATGTTGCCAGAAGAACGGACCATCGATGGACAACCGAAATTTTTTACTGGATTCCGAGGGACAGGAAAAGACCCAGAAGAAGACCCCATGGGAGATAGATGGATAAAATTCAAAAGTGTGCTGGAGTGACATGGAGGAAACAGGCCCAAGACAAGCAATTGTGGAAGAAATTTGGGGAGACCTTCATCCAGCAGAGGATTGATAATGGTTGGTGATGATGATGATATATATATATATATATATATATATATATATATATATATCATCATCATCATCATTGTCAACCATTATCAATCCACTGCTGGACGAAGGTCTCCCCAAGTTTCCTCCACAACGGTCTGTCTTGTGCCAGTCTCCTCCATGTCACTCCCGCATATTTACGAATTTCATCCACCCATCTCCCATGTGGTCTTTTTCTGGGTCTTTTCCTGTCCCTTGGAATCCAATCTAAAATTTCGGCTGTCCATCTATGGTCTGTCCTTCTGGCAGTATGTCCAGCCCATTGCCATTTCAGGGATTTAACTCTGATCATGATGTCTTCCACTCTCGTCATTTTTCGGATCCACGAGTTCCTCTTCTTATCTCTCCTGGTTATACCAAGCATGCACCTCTCCATGCCTCTTTGAGTTGTCTGCAGCCTTTGTATGTCTCTTTTAGTTAAGGTCCACGTCTCTGCACCATACGTAAGCACTGGAAGGATGCATTGATCAAACACTTTTCTTTAAGACATAATGGCATATTGCTCTTGAAAATTATGCTGTTTCTTCCATAAGCTCTCCAGGCAAGTTTTGTACGCCGATTAATTTCTTCATCAATGTGACCCTCACTTGATATCTGCTGTCCAAGATAAACATACATATCTGTTATCTCCAGTTTTTCTCCATCAATCGATAAATCTTCATTTCTTGTAAAAGCATTGAACATCACTTTTGTCTTCTGAAAGTTCATTTTTAATCCCACTTCTTTACTCTTGTCAGCAAGTTCCTGGATCATACTCTGCAGCTCTGATGGGGTAGTTGCAAAAATGACTACGTCATCAGCAAAACGAAGGTGGGTTAGATAATCTCCATTAATCTTTATCCCTTTGTTTTCCCAGTTCAGTGATTGAAAGACATTTTCCAATGTGGCATTAAAGAGTTTCGGAGATATGGTGTCACCTTGTCTCACTCCCTTTCCAATTTTTATGTGTGTTGTATTTTCAAACAGCCGAATCTTTGCACTTGCATTTTCATAGATGTTATTAATAATATTAATGTATGCATCTTCAATACCGCAGGATTTCAGAGCCGTGGTAACTGCTGATGGTTTCACCGAATCAAAGGCTTTTTCATAATCGATAAAAGCCATGCACAATGGAAGTTCATATTCCCTCGCTCTTTCAATTAGTTCTCTCAGTACGTTGATATGATCTATTGTGCTGTAGCCACTCCTGAATCCAGCTTGTTCTCTCGGTTGAGCCATGTCCAGTGTTAATTTCAAGCGGTGTGAAAGAACTTTAGTGAAGATTTTATAAACCACTGATAGGAGGCTGATAGGTCTGTAGTTCCTGAGATCCTCAATGTCACCTTTTTTATGTAGCAGGATCATTGTAGCATTGTTCCAATCCTCAGGAATCTTCCCTTCATTAAGGCATCGAGTGAAAATTTGGGCGAGTACTGTTTCAATTTCTCCACTTGCTTCTTGTATGATGTCTATAGTAATTCCATCTTCTCCTGGAGCTTTCCCCGCTTCATGTTCTTGATTGCATGAGCAACTTCTGCTGGGAGGACTGGAAGAACTCTGGTACCTTTCATGATGTCTGGAGTACATGTATCATCCCTTTCATATAATTTGGAGTAGAAATCTTTCACTCTTGTCAAAATTTCGCCTCTATTTCTTGTTATAGAACCATCTTCTTTTCTCAGAGCCATAATCTGTTTTCTTCCCTTACTGAGATGTCCCTTTGCTATCTTCAGGCTTTGGTTGTTTTCAATTGCTTTCCTCACTAGCTCACAGTTGAATTTCCTTACGTCTTCAGTGATACTTTTTCGTACTGTCTTGCATAGCTCTATATATTCCACTTTGGAAGTCACATCTTCTTTAGTTGTCCTCATCTCTCTTCTTTTTTGCATCAACATTTTGGTTTTTCCTGATAATTTGTTCACATGCAACTTGTTCTTAGACCCAGCTAATTTTGTTGCTGTTTCCATTAGAGCTTTGGTTACTTTTCTGTTAACTTCAGAAATATCCACTTCTTCCGATGTTAGGCCTTCTAAAGCAGAGAATCTGTTCTTCAGTTCCAACTTGAAAGTATTATGGTGTTTTTTAAGGTTGGTTATGTCAATACATTTTGTTTGTCTTATGAGCTTGCCACGTTCCAGTTTAGTGTTGAGGTGCATCTTACATCTCACCAATCTATGGTCACTACCTGTGTTGAACTTGTTCAGCACACTGCAGTCTTCGATGACGAAATTTTTGTTATACATAATAAAATCAATTTCACTTGTCGTCCCAATTGGATGTCTCCATGTCCATTTCCTGTGAGGCTTTTTCTTGAAAAAGGAGTTCAAGATGAAAAATCCTTCTGCCTCTGCAAACTCAACGAGAGTATTTCCACGCTGGTTTCTGTTGCCGTGACCGAATTTACCTACTGAAGTTTCATTCTGTTGCCGTTGCCCTATTTTTGCATTGAAATCTCCCATAATTATCTTCAAGTGCTGCTTACCTTTATTATTTAGATGACGAATTTCCTCATAAAATTCTTCAATTTCTTCTTCAGGATGACTTGTGGTGGGTGCATAAGTTTGAATAATCTGAGCCTGGTATCTTCTCGATAGTTGGATAACGAGTCGTGCAGCTCTGTCAGAGGAACTTCCAACTTCTACCACTTTATCCTTCAGTTTCTTGTTTATTATAAATCCAACACCACTAGTTCTGCCAGTATCTGTCCCACGATAATAGAAGAGATGTCCACTTTTCAGTTCAATGAGATCTTCTCCTTTTCTCCTTACCTCACTTAGCCCGACGATGTCCCACTTGATCCTTTGTAGTTCCTCTTCCAATTCAAGTAGCCTTGAATCAGAAGATAGGGAGCGTCCGTTATAGGTAGCCAAGGTCAGCATCAAATGGCAGCCTAGTCCGGTCCTCCGGGGATTCTTAGCACCCTCTGCCTTCATGTCGCACTGGCCGCTGCCTTGGCCAGGTACATTCCAGCTGCCGGAGACTGAGGGCCAAGATTTAAGTTGTAGAGTCATTTTGGAGGTGTTTGGCCATAACTCACCACGCTGGCCAAGCGGGTTGGTGAGTGTGGGATAGCATTTCCTCTGATCCCGATGGTATAGTTATACCGCTATTGGCGGTCGTCAGAGCCCCTTTAGTGGGGACAGGATGCACCACGAGAAGGCGGGGTTGACATTTGTCAAGGAGAGGCTGTGATGTTACGCATCACCTGACCTTACATCCTATATATATATGTATGTATACATATAATGTGTGTATGTGTGATTGGATGACACCCCCCCCTCCCAGATTTTGAAACATGGTTACGCCACTGATCAAGTCAGTCCAATATGAGACAGTTATCAGTTCCAGCAGCAACTTGGCACACATCACACTCCTCTGTATGAATGCTCACTGGGAGGCAGATGAAAATCCACTGTAACATGAAGCTGATAGCATAGACAGGAAGCCGTCTACCAAGTCAGTCCAATACGAGGCAGTTAGTAGCACCAGTACAACTCAGCAGCCCCCTCCACTGCATGGACTCTCACTGTCAGGCAGATGAGAGGAAAAATCCACTTCAGCATCACTGTGTCACTATCTGCTCTTCCAGTAACATGGCTCCCACAGGGTGGGCAAATCCACAAAAAAGGAAAGGAAAGGAGAAGCAAGCTAGCAACAAGCCACACAAAGAAGCAAGAAAACAAAAAGCAGCAGCAGCTCTGTTTCAAATCCATAGTACGTGTTCTTTTATCTTACTACACAACAAAGAGCCCAGGCACACATATTCCAAAGATATGCAAATACACACTGAGACAAAGAGCCCAGGAACATGCATTCCAAGATATGTCAATGCACACAAAAAAGAAACAATGAACTGAAGAAGTAGCACTCAGGGAAAGTGTCACAAGGCCTTTAGATTTTAGCAAATACCTTTCCCTAATTACCCATAATGTGACAACCTATATACAGTTGTTCTTGAATAGTTGAGAAAGTTTTTGCCATTTCTGAGATACCTACACTTATGGACTAGCACTTACTATCATGCCTTTTTCAAAGTCGCTTAAATCACAAGTCTTTCTCATGTTGCCACTATCTATTCTTCATACACATCTGAATCCATTGCAGTGAGCTATTTATAAAGCCACCTCAGTGTCATAGTTGATGGCGCATGTCTGATTGCTATTGTGTGTTCTTAATAATATAATTTGCTACCTCAGTGCATATGGATAAAATGATTAAAGAAAGTAACTTAGTATCAGAATTTGAAATAGAGGGTTTTGGTGTCAACAGTTTGTTGATGTCCAAGGGCTAATTTGTAAGAGTATAAACAAGTTGCAGCATAACCTCAGTGCCTGAGGGCTTGAATGGCATCCAAAAACAAAATAGTTTTTTTAAACCCAAAACTATTGAAAAGGCTACCTAAACAAAAGAAATAGTTTTTCTACTCAAAATAGTTTTTGTTACAACTGGTGTCAAAAAAAAAAAAAAATTCAATTGAATATTTAGAAGCAGTGATTTGGAATAAAATGTAATTTCAATTTCATAGTACTTGCATTTACACCCCTATAATGACAGAGTTATGAATTTGAAAAGGACTGGAATACAAGAATCATTGTTCTCACATTTTGGGCTTCCCAATGCAAAAAGAATTTTTTAAATCAGACAAATTATAGCAGAGATATGATGTCCACAGATAGATACACAAAGTGATGCTGTAAGCACATGCTTTTTTTTTTTAAAAGACTTGCTAACAAAACAGCAGCAGGCATGGCTAGTTGACATGCCAGCAAACCAGAAAATTTGAAATTGCGCTAGCCAAAGTATGCCGGATTTGCAATTTAACCAGATTATTGCCTGCAGGATTAGTGATGTCAGTCTATATCTGCTACCTTAAAATGTGAAGTCTGTTGATGGTTGGAATTGTCTCACATGTGGTGTATGTAACCAATCCACCTTGATATCCTTTTATAAACTTGATTGTGTTCAGGAAAAGCATGCACTATAGGTAGATCTAATGTCTGTGCCACTCATTATGATTTTCCTCAGATTCTATTTGTCTCTTGAGAGAAGTCTAACTCTTTCAGCAAATACAAAATTTGTAATGCTTGCTAGTTGGTATTATTCAAAATTATGTCAACTACCATTGCAAAAGATATAAATAGCAAACCATGTTGATAACATGGTAATAATTGATGGCATGGCTATTCCTCGACTTAAATGCATAACAAATATCTCCAAATTATGGTGTGTGTTTTTTCTAAGGAAAAAGGAAATAATATGTCGAATTTTTGGGTAGCACCCCTACTGTTCTTCAGGACTACTTACAGTTATAGTAGGTGTTACCATTCATGAGATAAATTCCAACATTTCAAATCAGAAGGAAAGGTACAACATTAAATGATTTGGAAGGTTAGAATTTACCTCACAAATGGCAACACCTACTATAACTGTAGTCCTGAGGAAGGGTATAAGGGTGCTACCCAAAAATTGGACATATTATTTCCTTTTATTCTTTAGAAAAAAACCTATAATTTGGAGATATTTGTAATGTGTTAACTTTATTCTCTATGTAAATGCTAAGTCACTTGTGATGCTACTGCTCTGTAACCTAGAAATGCTAAATTGCCTTTAATGCCACTGTTCAGTATGCCCTTGATATGTTTCAGTATATGTAGCAAATCGCCATTATTGCTTTTATATTTGTTTAAAAAATTGTCCATTTTGGAGAAATTTTTACTAAGAAGTACACATTTTTCTTTTCTTTTTAGTTTAATACAACTATTCAATGCTGGGATGCTTTCTGGTGTTTTTACTACAGCTATTATGACTCCAGGTGAAAGAATCAAATGCCTTCTACAGGTAAGATGCTTTGACTGTATGTAGTTATTACATGGTTGGAGAAAGAAAATTTAAATTTTTAGGTGTTCAAATTCAGATTCCTGGTGCCCAGCTATTTTAAAGAGCTGTATTATACTACTGAGAAGTAGACTTTTTTTCTTGTTTGTGTGAATGAGAAAGTCTGCTAGACAGACAGTGGTGTGTGTGGAGGATGGGGTTGTAGAATTATTAATTGTCAGTTAACTGTGTGTGTTTTTTTTAATCATGTTAATCTACTTCGAGATATGTGCCTATCAAATTTTTTTTTTTTTTTTTTGCTCCCTGATCACATGCCCAGGGGAATTCAGTTGCTGATTTGTTTTATTCGTAGCGCACATACAGCCAAACCTTTTGTGAGAGAATGAGTACTTCTGAAATATTTCACGAGACAGCTGCTACATCTGTAGCTTTTCTTATGAGGGTCATTCCATATGAATTCATCCGGTGCTTGTAGTTGTGGGTGTTTTCATTTTCCTAATTTTTTTATGTTACAGTACAACATAAAAGTACCATAAAAAAAAAGTTTTGGATTTATTTTCTCAACCCCTTCGGAGATATGGGTCCTCAAATCCCCCAAAATGAGCTAAAATAAGGGTTATCATTAATTAACACAAATTGAATAATTGTGGAGATAATGACACTTAATGGGTGCATAAATAGAGGTAATAACCTGTATATTCATATGGAATAACCTCATTTCCATAGCATAATAATTCGTCAGGTTGTAGGGAGTCAAAATTCAAGGTCACAGTGCTGATTTTGCCACTTTTCGGCAGCATTTTTATATCAGAAGGGTACTTAAAAACAAAGTGAATATTTTTTTTCAGGCAATCCTCATATGTTGCTAAGAATGTTGAAGCATATTTCAACTTATGTTATGCTTCCCTTTTTTATTCAGAAAATATTTTATAACTGCAACATTGCCAAAATTTCCATTTTTGGAATACAATAAATCAAAAGGGATAGCAGATAAAGGAAGTACGAAAAACAAATTTAGAAAAAGGCTAAAACAACATGTATCAAATCGGCAAAAAAAAAAAAAAAAAAAAAAAGCCAAAGCAGCTTTAGTACAATTCTGTATGGACAACCAAACTTACCTAAAATTTGAAGAGATAAAAATACTAAAAAGAAATAAAAGATCAGAGAGACAGATGAGAATGGAGGAGTCAATCTTAATCTATAAAAATAAGACGAGGGTATGTAACCATAATGACCCCAATATATTATCCAGTCACTGGAAAGATCTAATCAGGCAAGAAACAGAACAACACCAAAAAAAAAAAAAAAAAAAAAAAAAAAAAAAAACCGGCAAAAAAGACAAGGGAGTAGCACTAGAAAAAGAAAGGAAATACACATTGTACACAGGATCTTTTATACTTCATACTCATAATCTTTTTCTCATGCAGACACTCCTGAATCTGATCCACCCATGCCTTCCTTGGCCTTCCTCTGCCTTTCCTTCCCACCACTTGGGCTAAAAAGATTTCCTTAGTAAGCATCTCATCACTCATTCTTTCAACATGGCCAAACCACCAAAGCATATTAGTCTCCACCTGGCTAACAACATTTTGCTTCACATCACACAACTCCAACACATCTTCATTCCTCACACGATCAGAACGTGTCTTGCCACAAACACCCCGTAAGTAACGCATTTCTCCAGCACACAAACAATTTCTATGTTTCTTCTGTAGTACCCAGGTTTCATTGCCATACATCAGAGTAGGAACAATTGCACTCTCGTACACAGCCATGTGGGACTCTCTAGAGAACTCATCATTCCTGTGAAAACCTTCCAGAGCAGCTATGACTTTCAATGAAGAATTCACTCACCTACTAATTTCACCATCCAATTTGTTCTCTCTGTCAAACATGCTTCCTAAAATACACAAACTCACTCACCTGGTCAATCACTGTGCCATTTATACTTACATTACATTCAGTTCTACCAGTATACTCTGCAAATCACTTTTGCTCTCTGCCAACAGGACAGTGTCATCAGCATACAGCAATCTGTACACACGGATATCACCAAGACATAAACCACTATTAGTTGATACCACAATTATATCATCAAGAGATTAACCACTACTTCAGTTGATACCACAATTATATCACCAAGACAAACCACTACTTCAGTTAATACCAGAATTATATCACCAAGACATAAACCACTACTTCAGTTGATACCACAATTTATATTGGCAGCACAGTTTTGCATCATTACTAAACATCTGGCTGAGCACCAAAAGAATGTTAGTCAGACAGTCCTAATTTTTCCCTGGCATTACCAACTCTCTCAGATATTTCAACAGTGCCTCCCTGGGAGTCATGTTACTGGAAGAGCAGATACTGAGAAAATTGCTCCTTTGGTCAACAAAAAGGCTCCATATTTTCGTGGGGGCATTGAAATATCTACATCTTCAAATTGCAACACTGATAGTTCTTATCAGGGTGAGTCACAAGTTCATAGTGTTTTGGGGTACAATGTTCATTCCACTACCACATGTTGATCACATATGGCTATACGGCAAATACAGTCCATCAAAGTCTGTGGTCCTTCGCCAACGTTAAGCCAAAGATGCAATGCCGTTGCAATACCAGGTGCCTGGCTTGGATGCAAAAAACTCAGTGATGCCATCTTTCGCAGCCTCCAAGGAATGGAATTGTATGCCAGCAAAAAAAAAAGTGTGTCATGGAATGAAACAGATGAAAATCCGAAGGGGCAAGATCCGGGCTATAGGCTGGGTGTGGTAGGATTTCGACACCATCCAAATCCTGAGTTTTCTGGTGGGCAATCTGTGATCTATGACATGGTTTTTTTTTTTTTTTTGCATTGCAGGAAGACCTTCTTTCAGTTCACCATTGCTGGGTAGCTCTGGCATAGAATGTCATATACGTGTTGCAGCTGGTTGGAATACAGGTTTCCATCGACGGCCTAACCATGTGCCACAAGCTCCCAGTGGACAGGCCCCTCAAAATTCAACCATACACACAAGATTGTCTTCACTTCAAAACACCCTCTTTGAACCACTGCTTGAGCCTCATCCCCTGACCACAGCCATTGGTTTCTGGTATCAGGATAATGTAGAAAGACCCACTCTCATCATTCGTCACGATTCTCTGCCAAAACCGGTTGTCACGTGGGTTTTACAGCAATTCCCGATACAAAGTGACACACTCCTCAGCTTGCTTTGGGCTTAACTCATTGGGGAACCATTTGTTTTGGTGGAAAAAAAAAGAAATTTAATTTATTTTGAGACTATATTTAATTGATTGTTATTTATTAAAGGCGTTATATTTATGCTGGTATTAAAATTCATATGGAAATTATAGAAAAATTAAATTTGGGAGATGGGTGGATGCATTTCGAAACAAAAATATTTTCTAAGTACTAGAAAAGGCCATGAACATCCTAAACAAAAATGCATCTGAAAATTTACATTCCACAAGAAGTTATTGGAAAGTTTGCGTTGTTTGTGTTCAAGCAGAGTTGAGTCACCTGAAAGTGCAGAAATAAGTGGATATTGTTGCATGTGTATGAAAATGTGTCACTATAAGTCATACGATAAAATGTACTCGTTCAATAACAACTTGTGGAGGCGGTGAAAGTCAATTAAAATGGATAGGACAAAAATTGCAGTTATGAAATACCTTAGAAAACCAGGATTCGGATCGATAGCCTTAGTCAAGCTAAGGGGGAGTACATGGGACCAAGTCATGGAAGACAACAGCACACAAAATTTTTCACACTGCACTCATTTTGAACTTTTTTTGAAAGGCTACTGCCTGTATTTATTATTTTTCTTTAAAACTTAATAAGTTAATTTAGTGGACAAACAGATGGTATTTCCTTTTTCTTGTTTGCTTAAACACAACAGTATAAAACAGAATCTCAATTTACTTTCTATTTCTATTTGGCCACTGGCCTTATGAACAGCACAACTTTACATATTTCAACACAGTTGGTTTGAACACTAGGCATGCATCCAAAATTATACCATGATTCACATAGCTTACAAAAAAAAATACTGAATTATTTTTAATTCTACAAGGTGGACAAATTCTGTTCTTTTGAAACGTACTCTCTTCTCTCTCACCCAGTTAGCTCAATGACCAATTTACAATTTTACACTTATTGATTTAAATTTAAACAATCTTAGCAAACTCCGCAATCTCCCAGACCAGATTCAAAGACTTCAATTAAATTTACAGTTATTTTAAAAGCCACAAATTATACTTTAACAAATCTACTATCAGCAAGTAAACAAACCAAGTAAATTATCCTCAAAACAGAATTTACACTGAGCACAAGCATTAATTAACATTACATAACCCATAGAACTATCCTGAATGAACCTACTTCCCTTATAAAGAAACCTCACTAACTAATCTTAAAAATTATCACTATTCATAACATCAACATAATTCAGAAATTCAAACAATCTTCTTGCACTAGCTTGCTCATAAAAATCACCTCACTCTGCACTTCACATAATAGCTCAGGATACTTAATAACTCTATACTGTAAACAAAAGCTCAAAATACCAATTAACTAAATTTCCAAACTAAATATCAAGTTCACTAACACCAACAACCAGAATTTAGAATTTACATCCCTAGCACTACAGCAAATCATAAACAAATAAATTTAGATACTTTAAATCACCAAACAAACTTGAATTTAACACCTGCAGTGAATTACTGAGGTAGCGGTGAGGCAAATACTCTCAGTTCAGACACTACCCTGGGTTTTGAGAACCAATACAGGAAGAAAATACCAAGTCAGGCTGAAGGCGTGAAATTGGGTCGTGAATCCACTTTCAGCCTATGCAAAGGGAAAGGAAAAAATCCTCAAGTGTGACACATCATCATCAGGCACAGAATTTCCTCTAACATGATCTCACCACATTTCTTGAAGCAACGCTCGACCGACCCTCGCTGGCAGTACATATCTCCGTGAGCAGCGAAACTACTGGGGGGTTTGAAGACAAGTTTTCCCCCAAAAACCACGTCTTCAAGGATCTCCCCTTTTCGAACCAATGCATGATCCCACCTTGATCAACCACGCCTGCAAGAGCCTGTCGTACTTCAACCCTAAATACTCCAGGCACATCTGGCCCAGAACTAACACAACTATATCTCAGGAAAAATTCACTTATCTCTGTATATATCCCAAGAAATTCTAAATCACAATATCCACATATATCCCAGGAAAATTCACTTATCTCTCTATATCCCAAGAAATCCTAAATCACTATATCCACATATATCCCAGGAAAATTCACTTATCTCTCTCCACATATATCCCAGGAAAAATCACTAGCAAGGAAACTCTTCTGCACCATGGCAATGCGCAGGTCCACTTCAGACAATAACACTGACCATTTACATAACCCACTAAATAGTTTCACCTTATTGAAAATTAAAATAACATTTAGACTTTTAACCTTATAGTAAAAACAAGAAAATTTAGGCCAAAGAAAAGAACAATTAATACTGGAACTGGTGAGCAAAAGTGTGTCTTCTCAACCCATGATGTTCATTCTTTTTGTGAAATACTAAACTTGAGAACAAAAAATACTTTAACTTCTATTCTGCACATATCGCATCCTGGTGAAAATTCCCTACTCAGAGCTCCTCTGCCCTAGGACAAGTTCCCTGCTTGCCCTAAGATCACCCCTTTCCAATGGGAGATTAACACTCATCTGGAGCATGTAAAATACTGGTCCTCAATTAACACTCCTACCATCTCAATTTCGACACCCAACACTCCAAGAATGTAAACAGCACTTTAGGTTTCCAATTTCATCACACTATAATATGTTCCCAAAATTCCAATATAAATCATCCCATAATTTATCTTCACTCAAAAAAAATAACTCAACGCTGTAAAAAGGCTAGAGAAAAAATGTTTACAATTATTTTATCACCCATGACATCACAATAACACTGCTTTTCAATTATCACATGCCCAACTAAACTATTATCAATGCACCAAAATTCACTGTGCCCAACTATTAAACTAAATTTTTCCGATACATCAAAATTTACTGGCCTGGGAAGTTGCTAAAATACCAGACATGACAGCACAAAAAAAAACATAAATGAAAGCATTTTCAACTCCCCTCTCTTTTTTTTCTTTCTTTTTTCTGAATTCGTACCTGAGTAACTAATACATTTTAATTTTGAAAGCTGAACGACAACACAGCCACAATCAGAGGCAAAAAAAAACTTGCTCTTTTTCTTTTTGTTTCTTATGCTCAGCTCGAAGTTTAGGTACCCTGCGTGGGATGTTATATATCAATACAAAAAGATATGAACTAAAACATTACCTTCGAGCTGGCGTTCTTTTTTTCCTTTCTGTTTTCACCACAGTTTACAGTCCTGGCACAACCACATTCTCGTTAGAATTTCTTTTTCTTCCTCCCAGTTCCCTTCCTTAAACGGTTAATAGCAGAGGTAACCATTTCCGAAACCTCGGGATGAGATGGAACCTTTGAGGCAGGCCTCCTTTTCGGAGTATCAGCCGAGGGTGAAGCTGTAGAGGCTGGGCCCATTCTTTCCGGAATTTCCATAAGGGAAAAGGCCTGTCCCCCTTCTTTTCCTTAGCGACATTGTCCCAGCCTGCCGCCATTTTGTTCCTCAGGGCGAGGTTCCCGGCCGGCGGAATGCCGCTTTAACTGCGTTCTACATCGTCAAAATTTTCAATAGGCAGCCCAGATCCAGAGTGTCCCCTTGTGGTGGACTGGTGGTCAGCAAAACAAAATCAAGAAGAAACTTTTTTTTTCTGAGGTTCTCTCCCGCCAAAAGGCGAGGAGAAAAAAACTCCGCCGTCCTCTCTTTCTCTGACTGCCAGCCAGAAGTCAAGAACAAAAGTGCCTCTCAACGGATAAAAACTCTGGGGTGCTTGAAAACCGCTGACCCCTCTCATTGGTCGAAACTTCAGCCTAGCAACTCACGGCTTCCCAACGGACTTTTCACTCCCACGCCTCGAGTGACCTCTGACCTTCACACGTGCAGACCAGGCCCCTCTCGACCCTGAGGTTCTAAAAATAGATTTCTGCTGCTGAATTCCCTTACCCAAAAGACAAAAAGATGTTACTTTTGTGCGACTTTGGAAACAGGAACGCAAAAATGGCGAATTCTTGCTTTGCAGAAAATCACTAGTTTTAATTTTCTTTTTTTCCTCGTTCCGTGATGTTAAACTAAAATTAATTTTGATTCTCTGAGCTGCACACCTACTCGCCTTTTCCTATCGCGATAAAAGAACCGATAAATTAATTATTTTCAAAACCCCAAAGTCAGTTAAATCAAATATTATTCTTTTTTTTTTTTCTTTTCACCAACATGAAATTTTGTTTTCCTGGTTGTGATTAAGACAAGCGAATTTTGCGCATGAATTCCCTGCCTTTCAACCAGGAATTTTCTTCTAACGTATGTCATGGAAGAAAATTTTTTTGCATTAATTAATCTCTGATAAACCAACAGAAAGATTGATCAGGTCTCTCTGAAATTCACCAGAGGTTAAAATTTTCGCCATGACACATTCACAAATGTCTGGAGTGAAAATGAAGCTGGTGTAGGTAATGAACGATGGTGGTTTGTGATGCATGGACCTCTTCTGCTAATTGTTGGGTGCTGTTCATTAGCTAGATGCCGGACTTCGATGTCGGTAGTGACCAACTGGTCTCCCACACCTCGATTTGTCAACGAGCTCTGCGTCCCCGTACTGGAAGCGTCCATTTTCTTGCTGTTGCAGGGTGCACTGTCCTCTCACCTTCTACACTACAAATTTCCTTCGCAGCAGCTATTGCATTCAACCCTTTTTTTCCAATAATGGTGTAGGAGCACACGAACAAAAAGTTTCTCCTCTGACATTCTCGTCTCGTATGAGCGGCACACACGTGTTGGGCCCGGCACATGCCTACCTGTCTGAGCAGCGGAGCATGTCACCCAATCAGGTGTGGGCCACATTCCACCTTACTGCACATGTCCCACCTGTTCAGTGGAGCTTCTCCATCCGTACCGTGAAACACTACGAACTTATGATTCACCCTGGTATTTTATCCCCTTCATTTGGAAATCCCTCATATCATTTGGCAACAACCATGATGAAAAACTTGAAAAACGAAATCTGGCAAGTCTCTCACTGAATGTTTACAGGTCATCAGGACCCAAGCTGTGTTGAATGGCTTCTGTGTTTCTAAAATTTTAGAAATGTAACTAGCATGCTTTTCCTACAACCTTTCCCCCCCCAAAAAAAAGCTTCATGATTCTGGTGTGTGGTTATGGAACCATAGCATTTCACATAGTGTAAACATGTCTTCTCACTTTATAATGAAGTGAGGAATGCTGGCATGACCAACACTGGAAAGGTTGCAATATTCTGGCTTCTCACACTGAAGGCTTGGGTTTGAGCACTGCATGTGACATGAATGCTTGTTTTTCTGTTGTTGTTCCTTTCTATCTTTGGAAACAAAAAGTACAGAATGGCTTGTTACAAGTATTCTACACTACAAATCTGCAAGTCATGGCTTGCAGATCTGTAGTGTAGAATTTTCTGAAATATGTAAAATTGCTCTAAATAGATAGAAGCATTACTGTCTTTCAATCTCTTTTAATTATAATAAGTAAGAACTGTACTCCAATTATACTCAAAATAGTATAACTATACTAATAATTCGAAATTTATTGGCGTAGAATAGAAATAAAACTTTCCAAGCTTTCACACATCAACCAGATGGCTTTTTGAAGGAAGGTAGACAGCTTCCTTGAAAAGGGCTTTTTCAAGCAAGGAAGCTGTCTACCTTCCTTGAAAAAACCATCTGGTTGATGTGCGAAAGCTTAGAAAGTTTTATTTCTGTTCGACGCCAAGAAATTTTGGATTATTAGTATAGTTATACTATTTTGACTCTTTTAATTAATTGACATAAACAAATAAGTTGATAGCCCCCACCCAAATTAGATATGAATAAAAAAAACTGATTGACATGAGAACAGAATGAATTGCTATAGATTAATTTCTTACAGGATATGTTTGCACCGTGAATTTCTTTAGATTAGTCAAGAAGCAGTGAGTGAATGAAGTAAATAAAGAGAGGTGGTTGCTGCCTGTTTTGTTTCTTTTAAACTTCCAGGAGATAGTGACTTGTCTTGGGACTACATGTTTTCACTGCTCCAGTGTCTTCCACAATGTGTTTATATCTTTTTTGTAGTTGCAGTACCTTGAAAACTACATCAGACTTTCCCCCCAAAATATATGTTCTGTCTCAGCACGATTCAACCATTGCACAATTAGCCCAACTACATTTTAAAAATGAAGCTTATTTACAGCTAAAAACACTAGTTAAAAAGAATATAAAAGGCGAGTTCTTTCAAGGTCACAGTGACCTCGAAAGATCTCGCTTTTTATATTCTTTTAACTAGTGTTTCTAGCTGTAAATAAACTTCATTTTGAAAATGTGGTTGAGTTAATTGTGCATTGGTTGAATCATGCTTAGATAGCTTTTTATCTTGCCTACTATTAGTTCAGCATGAATTGTTTGCTACCTCTTAATATAATATGTTCCATTCCACCACTCAGTATATGTATGAAATTATGATTAAGTAGACTGTACTTTCTATTCCCTAGTCTAGCCAAATGTGGTTGTATTTTGACAGCTAATTAAAGGACCTAAAGACCTGAAGTTTCACATGTTGAATTTATGTTGTATTTTATCCATGATGTGCAGTTTGTAAGGTTAATTTTCCTTGTGTGGATATATAAATTTATTTTATATCATATTTACCAAGTTAACCCCAAAATAGTCTGTTTTATCTTTACTTTTTCAATTCTTTAATAATCTTAGTGGGCTTTCTTAGGAATTTTTGGCACACCATTGTGCTGCATGTGCAGTTTGCTGTTTTGCTTTCACAGTAGTAGTAGCTGGCTGCTCACTAGATCCTGCAAAGCAGTTCAGTTGGCCGTGAGTTGCATATTTTAGAGTGTAAAATGTTTTTTAAGCTTAAGAAGTCATACAGAAGGAAGACATTTTTGGGTTAAAAAGTGAAAAAAAAACTGTCTTAAACCTCTCAGTGATTAGTAATGCATTCATGGTGTTCTTATCAACTTGGGAACAGAATCAGAAGGGTAAAGGATGTAATACAGAAGGCAATTTTTCATTTATATTAGCTTTATTATATAATCTGACCATCAGTATGAACTGTAGTTAGTTTTTAAAGTGGTATATTTTTTAAAAAAGTTAAAATTTTGTTAAAAGTTTTTTCGTTCTTTATTTAGTTAAACTCATTTGGCAATCTGCTGACAATGTAGTTCCTTTTAAATATGCTATTTTGAAAGAGAAATTCCCATGTCTATGACCAAAACAATTTATGGGGAGTATTTTAAAAGTAACGGGATGGTGAATTTTAATGTATGTTAAGTGCAGTAAATGTTCAGCATTTGTAACTTTCTCATGCATGATTTTGTCTTATTATGACTGTCACTTGCATGGTGGAAATTTTTGCTATGACACCAAGAATTTAATTGTTTTTTTCCCAGTTTGCAGATGATTTGCTTCACTGAAGAGAAGATGGACTGGCATGCAATAAGCTGACATTAAAAAAGAAAACTTCCTGTAGTTTCTTAAATTAATTAAAAGCAAGGAAAGAAGATTCCTTACTTAATTCATATAACTTAAGTTTCCTTTTCTTTTTAATATATACTGGACTCTGCCTGTAGTAATGCTTGAAAGAAATCTCAGTTTGAGAAAACCAAGTGTAGAATGCATCACAACTTGCATGATAACATTTCAGTTAAGCAGGAAATTATGCTAACTTTCATTTTTATTGCCACAATATTGGGTTTCAGTCGTTTTGGTCACTTAAGAGTTGTGTGTGGAGGAGATGTAAAAATATAATTCATGAAATACAGCAACATCACCTGTGGCTCTCAGTTTTTAATGAATCACTGTCAGGGGGGAAAAATCTCATGTCTCAGCTTTCCATAAGTGTAAATAATAGCGGTTTTATGGCCACTGCTTAATTCCTTTTGTGCTTATTAACTATATGTCAACAAAATAGTTTCCATATCATCTACTGTTTCGCACGTTACTAGAAATTCGAGCACGGGAAAAACGTCCATATAATAAAATTTTTTATTTCAACTTGTCACTAATATTCCTTTTTTTCTTTTTGATGTTCCTTATAATAGTTTAGAATTTTATTATGAAGATTACAAATTTATATGAAAAAATGTTTTATATGTGCAGTCAAAGTGCTATTCTGGAAACAGTGTTCTCCAATTTTACATAATTATTTATTTTTTGTTTTCTGCTTCCTTTAACCTTTGAATATTCATTCTTTATACTTTGCATAACCACCACAGTTGTGAATAAACATAATGTACAACCATTTTTTTTACTGCTCTCACACTGTAGTTATCAAGACGATGATGGGCAAAACACATAAGAAGAATAACAAATTACGTGTTTTGCCCATCATCGTCATGTTTCAAAGCTACACAACTTCCGAGCATCTTATTTTGGACTGGACGAAAGATTGGATTTCTTTCCGAAAATTTCGGACCAAAGTTACCAATTCTCTTTGTGGTCTATGTTTTCTTGTTTCCTGCAAGTAGTCAGGCATTCTCTCCCTCAAGCTTTTCAGATCTGCAAACCCATTTTCAAAGGATGTTGCAGTGCATTACTACAGCAGACCAGCCATAACCTCCTATCTGCCGCTATCCATGACCTCTGCTCCTCCATTGCTAAAAGCAAACTTTCTTGCTACATGAGCTACCAATCTCTTGCTGCTACCACTCATCCTGCTTTGCTTGATATTTTTATGATTTGATCAATCAAACCCTTTCAACAATAGAAGTTAATGAATCTGCTCGCCTCTCAAAGAAATTTAATGTTCTTCTTTCCAAGCAAAAAAGTCAAGCTACATCTACACCGTCTTCAGCCTCTACTACTGCCAAGCCAAAGTATGTAAATCTTTCTTCTGTTACTCTTCCTCCTAACTTGGATAAATTGTTATCATTAGGCCCGAAATTTTCACCAGCTCTTCCTATCAATCTTCCACAAACTGTTTTATAGAATCAGCCATCATAGAACTGACACTGTACACCAACCTATTCTCTGTGCCAATGCTGCTGTTATCTTATCCAAGCAAAATTCTGTACCAATCAAGTACTCTTCTTGTCTGAAAGAATTCAAGTCATTTATTCAAGAAAATGACCTTGCCATATGCAAAGCAGATAAAGTTGGTTGCCCAGTCATCATTGGTAAAGAAATACTAAACCAAAAAGTGCATTCATTTCTTACTTCTGCTAACTGCATCCCTCTGCAGTCGGACACCACCAGCTCAAAACTCATTTGACAGATTATCTAAGAAAGAAACTCTTCAATCCTTCCTTGGAAATATCTCACCCCCTCCTTGCTTTAGAACTCCCAGGCTTTTCTTGCTAGTTAAACTGCATAAAGCTGGTAACCCCATCAAACCTTTAGTTGAATATTCTTTTTCTCCAGCAGTAAACCTTGAAAAGAAATTGGTCCTCAAATGCAAATCTTTGGCTGCCATCCATCCTCATACAGTTGTCTCCACCTCTGACTTCATCCACAAACTTCCTAATTCCTTTTCTCCTAGAGAAACTCTATAGAAATTGATTCTTCATTTCGAAGTACCTGGTACTCTTATCAAAGATCTTTATGATTGTTTACACACCATTCGTCAACACAGTTGTTTTGTTTACAATAAAATTGTTTACAAACAACAATCTAGTCTCCCCATGGGCTCACATCTATCCCCTCTTCTTGCAGAGATCTACATGCAACAAATTGAAGTTTCCATCATTCCTCACCATCCTTTTCAGCCTTTCCTGTGGTTAAGATATGTAGATGACATTTTCATCAGCTGGTCACATACCAAGTCTGATTTAGAGATCCTGATCAACTCCATTACAAAAAAATTTCCTTCTGTTAAGCTCACTAAATCTAAGGAAGTAAGCAGCAAAATTGATTTCCTGGATGTCTCCATCTGCAGAAACTCTGATCTCTCCATCACTCGTTCCGTCTATCATAAACCTTCTGCTGTCACCAAAATAATTCCCTTCGAATCATTCACTTTTCATCTCTACAAACTCGCAGCATTGAAGTCTTACATCCACAGGGATCATATCATTTGCAACACCCAACTTTCTTTTCAAGAAGAATTCTACAGAATTTCTACAATAGCCCTCTCTCATGGTTTCCCTGCTCATACAGTCAACTCCCTCATACAGAAATGCAAAGACAAATTGAAAATTGAATGCCTTCATCCTTAAAAGAAAAAAAGAAAGAAAACCTGAAATTCTGTGGTTCTGTTCCTTACCACCCTTTCTATGGCTTATAAGTTAAAAATTATTTTCAGAAGTTTTGGTTACCATTTGCCATTACCCCCCCCCAAGCATCTTGAAATTGAAACTTCTGCAAAGTGATAGGGAAAAAGTTGAAAATCTGGATCTCCCAGGAGTTTACTACATTCTTATCTCTTCTTCAACAGGTGATAACTTATACATTGGAAGCACATACAGGAACATTAACCACAGAATTTTGGAACATAAGAAAGATGTTTTGAAAGCCAATGCAAATACTGCCTTGTCTGTTTTGACAATGGAAGACACTTCTGCAATTCCCCGCTGGAACGAAGCAAAACATACTTCTTTTGACAATCAATTTGCCCTCCGTTACTGGGAAAGCCTGGAAATTCTTTTCCACCCAAAGACTTGTAATTCTGAATCTCCTCTCTACATCCCGGTGAACTGGAGATCGATTCTAATATCTGGCAACAAAAATAGCAAACATTCAAATGTAGAATCTGGAAACAATCTTAGTCCTCCATTGGCGTGATGAAGACCTAAGACAGGGTTGAAAGCTCCCAACTTACGAACTTTATTGTAAAAGTTCATTCTCTTAGCGTAACTAGCGTGATCGACTTTCCTTTATTTGTAGTTATCAAATCACTATAATTAGAAGTCTATTGGTATTTCACTTTATTATCAAATTTAAAGTTTTCAACATGACTAATACTGAAAAAAAAAAAAAAGAAAGAAAGAAAAAAATATGAGATAAAAATTAAGAGAGCTCAGAAAGCTAGAGGTCTCATGGTAATGTACTAAAGCATTAAAATTCCATATTCTTTGATTTTAAAGGTGAAACCAAGCTGAGCGTAGCTATCATCATATTTGCACATTTTGGATAAGATTCATGTGTACTCATGCATAAACATTAGATTAATTCCAAAGCAATTGAGTTGTTTGTCTTACATGCATAAGATTTCAACAAAATACATTTTCCATCTCTTTCTTGTTTGTCTTTCTATGCTTTGAAGGTCATTTACAGTTTTCATGGAACACAAACTGAGCTGAAGTTCTGGGAAGATCTGTGTTTTTCATGCTGATTTGTACAATCTGAACAAAACACTTCCATTTTTGAACAATATTCAAATGAAACGCTATTTAAAAACCACTAACTTGTTAAAATCTTTAATTTACAATTAAAAGACATAATAATGTCATAGTTTAAAACCACAAGACCTTTCGAGCTCGCTACGAGCTCATCTTCAAATGTGAGACTACAGATTAATGGAAGAGGTATTTAAATATCAAATTCTCTGTCACATGATTGAAAGATGCATGGCAAATATGCGTGTAAACAATCAATGAGAAACTGCAAAAATATTCTAGTGTGAGTTGTGTGACAACTCACACTAGAACATTTTTGTAGTTTCTCACATTAGAACATCAAGTGACAACTCACACTAGAACATTTTTGCAGTTTCTCACTGATTGTTTACATGTATATTTGTCGTGCATCTTTCAATCATGTGATGTGTTGATATTTTTCTATTAGTGGTTTCAGAGGTTAGGGCCCGATCTTTGGTTCCACTATGCGAAAAAATCACACATCCACGCATTGTTGTCTCCAAGAATGATCCCTTAAATTTTTCCTCTCATTGAATTTTTTTTAATTTCCGTTTTGAGGTGAACTGAGCGACAGGAAAAACATTTTTTTTCACTTTCTTAAACATTCGTTCAAGGATTTCTGTGGAAATTGTGTATTTATAGTTTTTTGTACGTGTACAGTATGTATGTCTTTGGAACAAGAGCTAGAAAGAATTCGAACTTATATAAATGGCTTGAAAATTACTTTTAGTCTATGTGTGGAACTAGAACCTTTGTGAACTAAATTATTGACTTCATTTAAAAAACTAAATTTTATATTTTTATATAGTAATAATGAACATTGGAATCGTAAAGTGAACTTGTGCATAATTAATTTTATTAAATTAAGCTTACATTACAACTGAGATTAAATAGTGTGTAATGAGAAGCATTTATTGGTACAAAGGTTTGTGACATTCAGCTGTGTTAGCAAGACACAACAAAATTTGGTATACAATCATGCATTATGTCAGTAGAATAATCTTTTTTTTTTTTTAAGGAAATTAATTCTTTTTTCTCCCGAATTCTGAAATTTCTTCTTCAGCAATTTGTAAAGAAAATGATGTGAAAATTTTTGTATTCTTGAGTTTCGAGAAATGTTAATTTGTGTGCCTGATGTAAATTTTATGTGAACATTAGGATCCTCTGAATCTGCACCATTTTTTTTTCTTCACTAGACAGGGAGTCTCCAAACCCAGAGATAAGAATATTGTTTCCTGTTAGCCCAGAAATTCCTTAGTAAGTCACCTTGAAAAACTTGAGAACGATAAGTCCCCAGTGTCATACAAGGGTGAATTTCAAAAACGTTTTGCAAAGTCATGGTCAAGAGGCAGAGGGATGCCATGGATGACCCAGCAGGTTCTTTCATCCCCCTCTCTCCGTACACCTTTGCCTCAAGTTACAGAGCATGAGGGAGTACTTTCACCCAATCGCATGGCTGAAAGTAAGGCGTCCAATTTGACGCATGCGTGCAAGAGTTTGGAAAAGTTGGGCAAAGGAGATTCACTTCACTTTTTCACTCTGCAGTTGGACCGTGGTGTGAGGTTTCACCTCCCACACACACTTGCCTCTTGGGTTTTTTTTTTTTTTTTAGTTTAATTTTTCACTCAAGCTCGTCTTTGAGTATGCTGACAGCAGTTCCACTCTTTGCTACGTCCGGTCGCCTCTTTTTGAAAAATGGAAAAGAGAAAAGACTTGATTATCTATTTTTACAAGCAGAGCCTAACTGAGGGACTTGACGCCTGCCCAGAGTTCAGAGTCAAAAAAAAAAAAAAAAAAGGAAAATGGAGTCCTGTAAGAATCGCGCTAATCTTTTCACCGACGAAAGAGCCATCTTGGATGACACCTTTATCTGCTGCTGAAAAGGAAAGGCTGGAAGAAGCCTCAACAGATGTCCTCTCTTCACGATTCCTCCCCACCTAAAAACGATAGAGCCATGACCACCTAAAAGAAATATAACCAGAACCTAACCAGGCTTATCCGGAGATTAGCAGGGACGTCCGCCCTTCTCCCTTGAGATAATGCTGCCTAGAGGAAAAAAAGGTAACCCTTCTGATCTAAATTCACTTTTCGGCCTCCTGTTTCAACAGACTTTTCTTTTTTTCTTCTCAGAAAAAAAAGTCTTTCCTAGCATTCGTCTAAAAAAAAAAAAAAAATAAAATAAAATAAAAAAAAATGGAGGTAACAGGGTTGTCAAACGTATGTATGTAATTATTGTTGAAGTCTATGATTATTTGAAATTAGTATGATGTACGAGAAAATCTTAATGTATTGAGTAATGATGCGGGAGAACGTGGGTGATAGTTGTGAAAAGTGGAATTTATTGGGTCTTAAAAAAAGGGGGGAAGAATGATATAAATGCTTTGAATTAAACCAAATAAAAAAGGAAAAAACTTCAATGCATTACACGCTGAGAAACCTCAGTGCGCCGTCCCGGTGCCGCAGTGGTCTAAGCGATGGCCTCTGATCATTTGTCCGAAAGGGGTCCGGGTTTGAATCCCGGTGAGGCATGGATGTTGTGTTTGTCTTACGGCACTGGTTCTCTCCCTTCCCTGGAACTAGTGACCCTAAATTAGGAACGGGCGACTGCTTATGGCCCATTGAGTTGCTCATGGTGGTCGTTAAACCTTCAATAAAAAAACCAAAAAAAAAAACCTTGGTGCTCATTTTCTTTTTAGTCAAAGTGTATTATTCCTTTGTATTGTGCATGATGTTTTGTAAACATACCTAAAAGGAAAATAACAAGTGTAGATCACATATTTTTCTTCCTAAACAAATGATAATTGAATCACGCTGAATTTTGGATAATTAAATGAAAATTTACAAATTGAAATGTTAAAAATTTTGAATATCAGACCAAATCAGAAAATTGTGTAATCAATTTGAAATATACACCTAACAAAATTGAAATTGGACTCTAAAACTCATTTTTGGCATTTGTGGGTGGTTTGTGCAAGAAACAAAAATCACTGTAAAATTTCATCAAAATTTTTGACCAGGCGAGAGGAGGCCTGTTCAACAATAAATACAACTGACAATCAGTTTTTACTCCTAAAATCTGAGACACCTTTATTTCTTGTTTGTGTGTGTTCAGTGAATCCAAGGTATTGATAAGCTAAATTTTGTGCAAAGTTTCTCTTTTTTTTTTTTTTTTTTTTTTGGTCAAGCTCATAAATCACCTCTGCACTTGGCAGAGTTCAAGGATCTGAGCCTGGTAAGATTTAATTAATAGATACTCCGACAATGTAAATTTTGCTGTTTGTGCATACAGTTTTTCTTTTGTTCTACCACTACTTAATTTTTTTATTTATCGCGTGCCACATTGCTTTATACAAGTGTATTTTTACATTAATTTATAACACATGGTCATAGTGACCAGTTCAAATTAGAGCATTTTTTCAATATATCACATGTGACGGAGAACTTGATATTTAAACACCTCTTCCGTTAATCTGTAGTCTCACATCTGAAGATTAGCTCATAGTGAGCTCGAAAGGTCTTATGGTTTTAAAGTATGACATTATTATGTCTTTTAATTGTAAATTAAAGATTTTAACAAGTTAGTGGTTTTTAAATAGTATTTAATTTGAATATCGTGCAAAGACGGAAGTTGTTTTGTTCAGAGCTGAAGTTTCTACTAGCAGTTTTTTTTTTTTTTTTGTATATATTTTTGCCCTGACCTTGAAGCTCACAGCTGCTGGTGTTTCTCATGAAAGAGCATGCTTTATATTTGGGTTTTTTTTGGTGGTACTGCCTTTCTTTGTATTCCGTAGAACACCTTTCTGACTACACTGCATGGAAAACACTGATATTGATGATTTTAAACTATTCTCTGTTAAAAATCCTGTTTTAATATATTTGCTCATGTATTTTGAGATAATGGTTTGCATACATACATACATACATATTTCTGTTAATGTGAATATATGAACCATTAGTTTATTTTATTATAGATTCAGCAAGCTGCAGGTAGTAGTAGTAGTGCAGGAGCTAAATATGCTGGACCTATAGACTGTGCGAAGAAGCTGTACAAAGAGGGTGGAATCCGGAGTATATACAAAGGAACAGCTGCTACACTTTTGAGAGGTAATGTTTAGTTATTTATTTATAAATGCTGAGTTCATGTTTTGTTATGCAGTACCAAATAAGTGTCACAGAACATAGTTCATCATCTCACCAGTTGAGTGGTCTGTGCCATAGGTTTCTTATCACTCTTACCTGTTTAGGCTGGGAGTGAATCCTGAGTAAGATGTAAATGTTATTATTGTTCTGTTCTACCCCTTAGCAAATGAGCCACATCAGCAGCTAAAACACCTGAGCTCACTAAATCCACCAACATGTTGATTTTCTGTTCATCTCCTGGTAGGTGATTTTTTGTAGCGTGATGTGATGTATTTTCTGTTCATTATAAATTTAGGGGAATATTAGTAGACTTTACTTTTTGTGTATTATTTTTGGCATAGCTTAAAAAGTGATGTTTATTGTTTTATATTAGTTTGCCGCCATGAGCTGCCCAAATGGTACCATTTTTCAGAATATTCCAGTGAACTGTGATAATCAGTTTCCTGTAAAACATAACACTGAAATATGAGAAATGCAATTCACATGTAAAAAATAAATATAGGACATAATTTTTGTCACGCTATAGTAAATAAAGGAATTAGAAATACAGAAGTGCTTTCAACTTCATTGAGGTGCGATCACCTGTAAACAAATGGAGCGAGACTGCTCGCCAGATTTTCATTTCTGAGTTCTTCATTTTGTTTGTTGCCAAATGATAGGAGTGACTTCCAAGTGATGAGATTAAATAAAGACTATTGGTATTGAAGTTTGATGAAATATATACGTAGATCATTCAAAAATTAACAAGACTGGCATCATAGCTCCAAAACAAACCCTTACAGAAAATGCAGCTGCCTGTGTCGGAACACCTGCAAGGTTCAGCCACATGATGATGTGCCATTACAGCTCTCTGTTAATTTATTGTAGTAGACAGTGTAGAGTTCAGACATGTTTCTGTATCTCAGTGTGGATTTAAAACTGCAGCAAAGAGCAGCTGTAAAATTTTGCATGCATTTGAATAAAACTGCCACAGAAATGCATGAAATGATTAAAACTGCCTATAAGGAAGATGCTTTGTCCCATGCAAGAGTTTTTTAGTATCACAAGAAATTTGTGAATGGTGAAGAGTGTCTGGAAGATGCAACATGCTCCGGTAGGCCTTTGACACCGACTACGGAAGTTAATATCAATGCCATGGAGGCACTCCTGCACAGAGACTGCCAAATGACCACTGAGAAGGTTTTTAATGTGATGCAGATGTCTGTTGATGACATTGTGAGAAACTGGTTGGGGTACCGAAACATCACTGCAAAGTGAACATCCCACTTGTTCACAGATGAACACAAGGCAAATTGTGTTATCACTTGTCGCCAACAGAAGTGCTGGCTACAACGTGAGCCACACTTTTTGGATGGAGTTGTCACGTGTGATGAAACATTTTTTCACCATTTCGATCCAGAAATAAAACAACAGAGCACACAATGGGAACACCCACAGAGTCGCCTATCCATGAAAGCAAATATTCGAGCAAGTGCAGGGAATGTCATGCACCTGTTGTTGTTTTTTTTTCGATAAAAAGGAAATTGTGTGTAATCATGTTGTTTCACAAGAGAAAACTTACCGGTGCCTATTATTCTGAAGTTCTCAAAGGTCCTCTAGAGGAAAACATTTTTCCAAAACGCTTAGAATATGCACAAACTGGTTGGATTTTGCATCAAAATAATGCCCTTACATATCATGCTTTTCTTACCCAGCAAGTTATCCAAGATCTAGGCATTGAAATGAAGGCATACTTACTGTATTCACTTCATTGTGTGACTTCTTGCTACTCCCTGAAGTAAAAAAACCCCAACTTTATGTTTGCATCAAATACTGAATTGAACAATGTTGTGATGGGTATCCTGAACCACACGTCAAGGATGGGCTTCAAACAGACCTTCTGGAAGTGGATAAAAAGGTGGTGGAACTGGTGAATTCAGATAGAGGTAGAATACTTTGAAAGTATGTAAGTGTAAGTATGTTTACTGCAGTACACTTGTGCCACATGCAGATCAGTCTCATTACTGTTTGAACGATCCTTGTATTTCAGTGCCCTCTTGTTGATGAAAGGAGCAATTTTCTCACTATTCGTCCAGAGGGGCAATGCTGAAGTATCTGAGAGAGTCAGTAAAGCCAAGGAAGAATTAGGTTTACCTTGGGTGACATCCTTTTTGTGTTCAGCCAAATGTTTAGTAATGCTGTGAAAAATACTGCTGATGTAAACTGTAGTACCAGTTAAAGTGACAATAAGAATTTTGAACACACCAGGAACATTGAGGTCTTCAACTTGATCTTGGTCCTGTAGGATAAGATTCATAATGGTAGGATTGGATGATACCAATCAAATAATCATAGGATTTGAAAATTTAGTGCATCTGGTAGGTAGACTTATCAAGAACAGGAATACATCCAGCAAAATGAAATTGTTTCTTTGAATAAAGCTCACATTGAGAATTGGCTTCCTAGTTTCTTAATTCAATTACTAATCAAAAACTTCTATTATGGGGATTCTTACTACAAATTTTTTTATTTTAATTGCAAATTTTCGCAGAAAACTCTTCTCCTTCTTCAGACTGTCTTTTGTTGTCAATTTTTCAGTGAGACTCCATATGTCACTTTTTCCCCTGGGGAAAAAGTGACAACAAAAGACAGCCTGAAGAAGAAGAGTTTTCTCCGAAAATTTACAATTAAAAATAAAACAAATTCTTAGTAAGAATTCCCATAATAGAAGTTTTTGATTAGTAAATGAAAATGTTTATTAACCTCTGAAGAATGGAGAGTAGTAAAATTCTTGACTTCAAACCTTTTAATGAGTTGTTCACCAAACCACTAGGAAATTGGTAGTAAGCAGCAATTGTTTTAATATTCTTTAATTCAAGGGCAAGAGATGCTGGACTGTTGCAGATAATATTGGCAGGAGCAATAAAAAAAGTGAGCACAAAAAACTTGTAGGCATCAGAAGTGTGTGAAGTGAAGGAAATTATATTGGTAGCCACATTAGGTTTATGAAAAAAGCAGAAAGTTCCATTTTGTTCCTGTTTCTTGTAAGGCAAACATTCAGAAAATTAATGGTACTGAAACTGGCCCGAACTTTCCAAAATATGAAGTCTAGTGTTCAAGCATGTTTCGATGCACAGGGTGGACACTTTTAACATCTCTTATGATATGGTTCTGTTTTCCATGGTTGAAGGTATGTTCTTACCAAATATCATTCAATTACTGTAATTATTCACAGAGTTATTAATAAAAACTTAAGTAAAGTAGCGAGTAGAACACCCTGTATATATTTCAATACTCTCATAAAAACATAAAGCCCTTTTTTCGATGAAATGAGCTGTTTTCTCTGTATTTGTCCAGAGGAAAAATGCCGAAGTATCTGAGAGAATTAGTAAAGCCAAGGAAGATTTAGGTCTTTCTTGAGTGACACCCTTCTTATGCTCAGCCAAACATTTAGCAACTAATGAACATATGTTCACTCCGGATGTTGTTCCTCTGTTTTCTTCTGCACTACTGTTTGAATCTCATATGCTGCTTGTTTACAAATTCAAGGACCTGAATGATATTCCTGGCATTCTTATCACAGACTTGCATGACTGCTTGCACACGTTAAGAGATAACTCTGTCAATTCACCTACAACAGTAAATTCTATCTTCAACCACAAGGAGTTCCAATGGGATCTTCACTTTCACCCCTTCTCATAGAAATCTTCTTGCAACATATTGAAAATTCCTTCACATCTAAGTACCATCTTCAATCCACTGTCTGTTTTTTTTTTTTTGCCACAATGATATATTTGTTATGCTCTGGCATAATATGTATATATGTACATACATACATACATTTCACTAAGCTATTCTCTGAAATTCAGAGATTAGCCTATCAAAGAAAGACAATCTGCCAGATAAATGTTGAGCTGATGGAACTAGAATTTACTTACTGTTGACATATCAAACATCTCCATATACAACGATCTCAGCACACAGCTCAAGCTTCACTGACATTCATCACACAACGCACACAAGATTTTTTGTACTTCTTACTCATAATCTTTTTCTCATACAGACATTCCTGAACCTGGTCCTCCCATGATTTTTTGCGCCTTCTTTTACCTTTCCTTCCTGCCACTTGGGCTGAAAAAATTATCTTAGTAAGCATCTTATCACTCATTCTTTCAACATGGCAAAACCCCTAAGAATATTAAATCTTCACCTTACTAAAAACAGTTTGCTTTGCATTACACAATGCAACACATCTTCATTCCTCACATGATCAGAGCCTGTCCTGCCCCCCCCCCCCCCGTAAGGAACGCATCGCATCTCTCCAGCACACAAATGACTCCTTCATCTCTTCTGCAGTATGCAGTACACAGGTTTCACTGCCCATTGTTCTCTTGTATAAGGGAAAAGGTGATCAGACTGAACGCAAGAACTATCATGGTATTAGCCTACTGAGTGTGCCAGGGAAAGTGTTTGGTAAGGTCATTATTGAAAAGGTACGAAGTCTTACATCAGTGAAAGTATGGGATGTTCAGAGTGGTTTTATGCCTGGTAAAGGCTGCACTAACCAAATTTTTGCATTACGCATGATGATTGAAAAGTATCTGGCTGTTGGTAAGAAAGTTTTTGCTGCCTTCATAGATTTAGAGAAAGCTTATGACCAAGTAAATAGGATACTTTTGTGGAAGGTATTGAATGAATATGGTGTTACCGGGAGTCTACTTAATAGTGTAAAAGCCATGTATGCTGGTAGTAGAGCTTGTGTACGAGTGAATGGCGTTTCATCAAAATGGTTTTCTATTGGTGCAGGAGTCAGGCAAGGTTGTGAAATGTCACCCGGGCTGTTTAACATATTTATGGATGCATGCATGTGTGATGCCAAACTAGATAATACTGGTTTATGTCTTGGTGATATCCATGTGTGCAGATTGCTGTATGCTGATGACACTATCCTGTTGGCAGAGAGCAAAAGTGAGTTGCAGAGTATGTTGTCCCGGATGTACGAAGTTTGCATGAAATTCTAACTGAGTATAATATAAATAAGGAAAAAACCAAAGTTATGGTTTTTGAGCTAGGAACTGTAGCACTGAATGTAATGTAAGTCTAAATGGCACTGTGATTGACCAGGTGAATGAGTTTGTGTATTTAGTAAGCATGTTTGATAGAGAGAACAAATTGTTTGGTGAAATTAGTAGGCGAGTGAATTCTTAATTGAAAGTCATAGCTGATTTGGGAGGTTTTCACAGGCAGGAATGATGGGTTCTCAAGAGAGTCCTGCATGGCTGTGTATGAAAGTGTAATAATTCCTACTCTGATGTATGGCAGTGAAACCTGGGTACTACAGAAGAAACATAGGAATCGTTTGTGTGCTGGAGAAATGCGTTACTTACAGGGGGTTGTGGCAAGACACGTTCTGATCGTGTGAGGAATGAAGATGTGTTGGAGTTGTGTAATGTGAAGCAAAATGTTGTTAGCAAGGTGGAGACTAATATGCTTTGGTGGTTTGGCCATGTTGAAAGAATGAGTGATGAGATGCTTACTATGAAGAACCTTTTAGCCCAAGTGGCATGAAGGATAGGTAGATTAAGGCCAAGGAAGTCATGGGAGGACCAGATTCAGGAATGTTTGCATGAAGAAAAAATTATGAATATAAAGTATAGAAGATCTTGTGTACGGCGTGTAATGGATGTCACTGAAGCCCGAGTTGTATGTCAAGATCGCTGTAAATGGAGAAGTTTGATATAGCAACAGTAAGTAAAAATCATGTGGTAGTTTGTATTTCTTTGTGGAGCTAACCTCTGAATCTCAGAGAACAGCTTAGGGATATGTTTACAATTTCTGATTTTTTGTAGCACTTGTTGTTGCTGCTAATGGTTGAAAGTAGCCATTTCTTTTTGTGATATTTTAATGATTGTGTAGAAATCTAGTTTATACATATATATAGTTAAAAAATATTTATAACTGGTTCAATGCACTATAAACAACTTCCTACATTCCACATTTTAAATTTACTCAGAATTTCTTTAGGAGATGAAAAAGCAATCTGTTGTTCGCTGAATTTTTTTCATTTAGAAATCTTATTTAAAATATTTTTTCATGTCAGAAAGGAGTCAAAAGACATTCTTTTTACACCTAAGAATTCAGTGTCATCTTTCTTGTTTTTACATTTGTTCAAAAATGTGCTGCCTTAGTAACACAGCATACACTATATTGCCAAAAGTCACCAGAAACCTAGAAGGGAAACACAACATAGCATTTATTGGCATACATTAGTACGGTGTTGGTCCACCTTTGGCCTTAATGCATGCTCTGACCCTTTGAGACATGCTTTCGACAAGGTTTTGGAACACAGCGATAGGTATGCGCTTCCATTCAGTACATAATGTTGCCGCTAACTGTTGCTTAGCAGTAGGCCTTGGTTCCAAACTTCTTATGCGGCACTCTAATTCATCCCATTGGTGCTCTATGGGATTAAGATCAGGGCTCTGTGCTGGCTAGTCCACACACAATACGGCATTATTGTCAAACCACGCCATAACAGTCCTTGCTTTACGGCTCGGTGCATTATCCTGCTGGTACCAACTAGGCTCGGTTCCATAGTATTGCCACAAAGGTGGTGGGGCATAATTGTCCAGAATATCGAGGTAGATGTGCTGGTCAACAGGTTTGTCCATGATAACCAATGGGCCGGGACCATACCACGAAAAACACCCCCACACGAGTATACTGCCAGCTCCAAACTTGACCGTAGGAACAGTACACTGTGGTAAATAGCGTTCCCCTGGCTGCCGCCATACCCACACACAGCCATCAGACTGATGGATCGTGTATCTGGATTCATCAGTCCATAGGACCCGTTTCCATTGATCTACGGTCCACAATAAATGTTCTTTACACCATGCTAAACGACAAGTAGCATTCCGAGTGGAGATGAAAGGCTTATGAGCAGCCACACAACTACGGTAACCCATGGAATGAAATTCTCTGTGAATGGCACATGTACATACCGAGGTTCGAGCATTTTTATTCACCTGTACACTGAGGTTTTGTGTAGTACTCTGTCGATTAGCTGTAACGACTCTCCTGAGGCTTTGACGTCTTCTGTCACTGATTTCCTTTGGTCTGCTGGTACATTCTGCTGCTTCAGGCATGCCACGTGCCTTCCACTTATTCAGTACATCCAAAACAGTTGAGTTAGGTATGTTGAAATTCCTCTAGGTTTCTCTTATGGACAACCCACTAATATAACACCCAACAATCTTTCTTTTCTCAAAGTCAGTTCTCTCACGGTGCGACATTTTCACTCAACCTCACAGTGCAATATGATCGTGGTTTATACTGTTTGCAGCTGTACCTCGCATCATAAAACTGCAGTGGATTCATTCATTTGCCTTTGAAGGGTTGTCCGGTGACTTTTGTCAATACAGTGTATATCCCATCGATAATCCAATTTCTGCTAGATTCTATCCAGCATTATGTTGTCCACTTGCAACATGGCTTCTAAAGTGTTATGTATATATTTACACTAGTGGCCAAAGTTGTGGAAACCTTTTGGAAAATTTGTATTTTTGAGGTTTGATGTCTCATAACATCATTCTTTTTAGAATAATCCACTGGTATGAAAAATTTAAGGACAAAGTGGAAAAAGTAAAATAATGCCATCAATAAGCAGCTACACCCAAACACAAATTAACTCAGGACCATGCCTGGGAAAATGAGCAAGTGCACATATGTAATAATGGAGCATGACATGTGAATAAAATGCGCTCATGCAGTCCAATAGCATCAGTTGAATGGAAATCACCGTATTGTGTGCATAAGTGTAACAGTCATTCAATTGTGTTTGTTGTGTGCTAGAGACGACGAGATGGCCCATTGAGAACGTCTTGATGATTTTACTTGTAGTTAAATAATTGAGAGGCTTGAGAAGGGGCGAATTGTGATGAGTGTGGCCCAAGAAGTCGATATCCCCCATAGCATTGTATTGCATGCATGGAAAATTTTCATTTTAAAAGAAGTTAGACATAGAAAACCATAAGAAAGGGTGTTTCATAACTTCTCATCAATTTCGTTAGTACTTACCATATTTGCCAGTCCTATAAGATGCACCCCATTTTCCAAAGGTATTTTTAGAAAAAAATTGTTTAGTACATTTCCAATCTACTTTATTGAGAAATAAAGTACTGTAATTTTCATCAATTGATGTGTAAAATGTACATAGGTACAAAAACAAAGAATATTGAAGTATAAACAACAACAAATAAAACACAAAGAACAATATGGTTACCTTTGAATGTTTTACTCATCATCATCTTCACTGTCAGAACCAGAGATGTTTTCTTCAGAACTAGGCAATCCGTCACTTGAAATCTCAGGTACCTAGCTACCACTGTCTTCCAACAATTCATCATCCTCAGAACCATCAAGAGCATTTACTAATGCCACATTTCTCAAACGATTTTATGATAGTTTCTGGTTTCACTGCATTCCATGATGCTTTAACACATTTGCAGACTTCTGAAATACTAGGCTATTTCCTTCTTCCTGTTGGAGTCACATCAAAATCTGGAGACTGCATCCAGCTATTCCACTTCTCTCTCATGAATCCTTTGAATGGTTTGTTAATACAAACATCTAATGGTTGATGCTCGCTCGATAAACTTCCTGGAATTACAGCTGAGTTTTCATCTCACTAAGTTTCTTCTTAACATCTTCAATTTTGTGGCATCAAAACTGATCCCACACTATCAAGGAAGGTTTTTTTTAGCAGTCCACCAGGACACCTAGACCACACTTTTTTATCCACACAGTCAAGAACCACTGTACTACGCCAGGTAAAACACTACTGATACAATAGCTATTGTTTCAGTTAGTCGAAATCTTAATCTGGCCAGTTCAAACAGGCTCATCAGTGCTGTGCAGCCTTGCTCTCAATGTGGCGATAAGAACAAATCATGCTGAGTCATGTTGATGTGAGTAAATTTCTCTTAGTTTTCACTCCAATGGATCGGTCGGATGATGGTCACATGACTGTTAGCATAGGCAACAGTTCACATGGGTGGCGTAACTTTTGTACTTACTATGCATTTCCTAAATAAAAAATATATATTTGCTGGCGTATAAGGCGCACCCCATTCTCGGACGGTATTTTTCGGGGTAAAAAGTGCGTCTTATACGCCAGCAAATATGGTAGCCGGGAAACCTTTTGCCGAAATTAAAGCCTTACAATGGAATCGCATGGAGTGAACCAAACATTTTAGTTCATCAGGTGTTATAATATGAAACCAAGTTTCTGTGATTGCTTCTATCAATTGTGCTTTATTCTTTGGTTGCTTCTGACTAACAAGTTTCTTTAATCGGCTCCACAGGTTTTCTGTTGGATTCAGGTCAGGGATATTACCTGGCCATTGTAGCAGGCAATATATTTCCCTGAAAACATTTTTGCACACAGCAACAACATGACAAGGAGCTGAGTCCTGTTGAAATATATAGGCTTTATTATTCTTGAAAAGATTGCATGCGAAAAGCTTCAGTTTTGGCTCAAGTATATCAGTGATGTATTTTTTGCCATTTAAAGTACCATTAATCACACAAATTAGTGCACACGTTTTGCTGTCATACAACCCCAGATCATAACACTAACCGGATGCTTCATGGCAACTGTAATGTATTCAGACAGAAAATGTTCTCCATTTCTTCTTACGTACTTTATTCCATCACTACCAAACATAGATATTCTGGCCTCATCACTCCAGATGACACTGTCCATTGTTCCTCAAACCAATTAACATAGCTTTTAGCCCATTCTAATATCTTCCTTCATTATTTGGAGATAGAAATGGCTTTTTCCTTGGAATTCTGGAATTTACACCAAAATCTTTGAGTCTGCATCTAACAGTCCTATCACTCATCTTTAAACCACATTGAGACAATTCATTTTTAATTGACTCAGATGATTTTCTTCTGTCATTTAAACACAGTGTTTTGATTCTTCTATCACCACATGCTGTTGTGCACCTTTTCCTGCCTTTACCAGTTTGGGTTCCAATTAACTGAGAGTGCTGATACCTCTTGTACAATTTAGAAATACCTCCTTTGATTAAATTTCCACCAACTTTTCTTATGATTTCCTCATAAGTGCAGCCTCCTTCATGCAAAGTTAGTATTTTACATCATTTTCTAAGTGACCAGTCAACTCTTTTCACTCTGTTTATCATCTTAATAAGTTACACAGCTTACTAAATTGTCAAAAAATAGAAAAATCCGTAAAAAAACCAGAGGCTAACCTAATGACACTCACACAACTGAATAGGAGTTCTATTATTAGCTCTGACACCTGGAAATGAGAGCTGACTCATACTAACACTTTACTGGTTACATACTGTGTCATAATAACTTAACCTGATTCGCTCTCAAAACAATCAGTTTCGTTGTTCAGTTTTGAATTAGGGAAATCCATTTATTACATTCAGCAGTCGTTTTTTTTGTTTTTTTTTCTTATTTGACTGTAACTTCTATAACTTTTGATGGAATAAAGATAATTCAACACAGTTTGTTGCATTTCATTCTACATTAAATTATCTTTCTAATGATATATAATTTTATGATATTATTCTAAAAAAGATGGATGTTATGAGCCATCAAACCTTAGAAATACAAATTTTCATAAAGGTTTCCACAATTTTGGCAACTAGTGTTATATACACCGAAGAGTCAAAACATTATGACCACTAAATGTTTTGGACTCTTCGGAAAATGTTTTACTCAAAATATTTACTCCACTAAATGTTTTTGATCATCTTGTCTAACATGATTTGATTCCGTGGTGGACCATTCTTCTCAAGTGTGGTAGGTCCACCATATCCCACACTTGAGTCGTTTTTAATATTTCTTTGTGTCTTTTTAATCAGGTAAGTACATCAGTGTTGGGAATTAGCCCACAGCTGATGGTTCCAGTTGGTCATTCAACCTAAGGATTCTGGAACAAAACCAGTTGGGATCTTTTTGCCAATGTCACACAGAACTAGCTGGCATCTCTCCAAGATTCAGAGGCCCTTGTTGCTGTTATGTGTGCCATTGTTCCCATGGAGCGACCCAAGGAGGCAGGTTTGGCCATGTTGAAAGAGTGAGTGATGAGATGCTTACTAAGAAAATCTTTTAGCCCCAGTGGCAGGAAAGAAAGGTAGAGGAAGGCCAAGGAAGTCATGGGAGGATCAGATTCAGGAATGTCTGCATGAGAAAAAGATTATGAGCATGAAGTATAAAAGATCTTGTGTACAGCGTGATGGATGTCAGTGAAGCCCGAGTTGTATATCAAGATTGCTGTAAATGGAGAAGTTTGATACGGCAACAGTAAGTAAAAATTATCTGGTAGTTTGTAATTTCTTTGTGGAGCTAACCTCTGAATATCAGAGAACATCTCAGTGATATGTATGTGTGTGTGTGTTTGTTTGTTTTCAAAAGGTATCTTGAGGATAATATTTGGGTGGATGTGAGAAACAGAGAAAGTGAAATAATACAGCTGTAGAAAGTCAGGGTCAAGATTCGCATAATTTAAATTACTTAAATTTATGATAGATCACTAAAACAATAGTATTACTAGTTTTCCCAATACAAGGCTCCCAGAAATGAGTTATTCAGCATATTAAAAAGTTATGGTATGAAATGCAAGTTGCTCAAATTAGTCCTTTACACCAAAAGTCTTGAAAGTTAGGCTTGAGGGAAACGGGTAAGTAATTTGAGTTAACTCTGGGGTACAGGAGGAAGTAAGTTGCTTCCACTTTTGTGTTTAATTGACCTGGATAAGGTTGTTAAAGAAATTTACTTTGCAACAGATGTTCAAACAGGCAGCTCCAGTATAAACAATTTGCTTTCTATACCAATAATTTGGTGTTAACATCTGAGAGTATAACATCATTTGAATTTTGATGAAAATGCATAACCATAACTCATGAAGTATTGAAACTACAAATAACATGCTTACATTTTGTGAAAAAGAAACAACATTTATTTAAAAAGATTTCAACTAATAGCTTGTATTTTTTAACATCCATCCTTTCTAAGGTTGAAACAGATTGAAGTTGAAAGCTTCTGTAATAAATGATCTTTTATGCAACTTGAGTGCATTATCTTTATTAATACTTGCTGATTTAAAGTTGCTAATAAGTTGCAGCATAATCTTAATCAACTGAGTAGGATCTGTGGAAATTTTAGAATGAGAATAAATGCTGAGCAATCTAAATCAGTGCTGTTAAAAGTCAAACGACAAAAGTGTTAATTCTGTAGCTCAGGATAAGCTACTTGAACAGGAAACGTAATTCTAACTACTTAGGTGTAGTAATTGGGAAAGATATTAGCAATGGAATTACCAAAGTGAGAGAAATATCATATCAGCTGTATGAGACCGTCTTCATTGAGAAGGAGGTTGGCCAAAGTACAAAGCTGGCTATATATAATGCTATATTTAGACCTATCCTCTCCTGTGGTAGTGAGAGTTGGGTGAAAAGTATAGAGTTTCATTAAGTAGTTTGATGTATTGTATATGAAGTGGTAGGAAAACCACCAGGAAACATTTATGGATTAAGTGGTATGGCAGGATTAGTAATGTATACATTAGATCTCATTTCTATTCTGTAGAAGACATAAGGTGGTTTGGGCATGTGTGTCATATGGAAGAGGAAAGATTTCTATGACAGTTGTTACATTCGGAAGCAGCTAGCCACCAACCAAGGGAAAGACTTAGAACAAGATGGGTTGCAGAGTTGTGTAAAAATAAAATGTATCTGCACACACATCCATTGAAACAGAAAACTTGCTGATAGTGTGGAAGAAATATCCTTCACATAATATGTGGAAATACATCTGAATTATTAACACAGCAATCAGACATCTCTGAATTGCATGTATTTTACTGTTTCTCACGTAATATTAATCACGTCAAAAAACTGACGTGATTTAATCAAAACTTTCCATCTATCCATTAATCATCTTTCCAACGTGATTTAATCAAAATTTCCATTGTCGGAAAACTGACATGATGGAAATCGGGAGATGTGGGTTCAATTCCTGCTCCAAGGAAATGTAATTTTCAAGTTTTGTGACATGATTAATGTTACATGAGAAACAGTAAAATACATGCAACTCACAGATGTCTGATTGCTGTGTTAATAATTCAGGAAACTTGCTGCAAACCCACGAAACATGAACCATGATAACAATACAATAAGATAATTTAAAGAAAAATTAATAAAACAATAAATAAGTATTAGAAAATTAGAGATTCCATTGAGTACAAAATAAGTACATTACAACTGAATGTGCAGCACCATGTGTGAAATGCACCTTCATGGCAAAATATTAAAATATTGGACTACGAACCTCATAAAAACAAGAGACTAATTAAAGAAAGTTTTTATATCCACAAAAATAGTTCCATTAATAAACCTTCAAAAATTATAATTAGCATTTTCAACAACTTAATTCAAAAATAGTAGACTTACAAATTACATAAGGAAAATATTTTAATATAATAACTGCCAACTGCATGAGGAACCTGGTAATAAAATTTAAATTCTTTCTACGTAAGTGAAACTTTTGATGAAGTTCCTATACATTGAGAATAGGCCTTGATAAAATCTAGATGCCAGAAATGTCTGTAAAAACAACAGAGCTTAGAAGATGTAAAAAATAATTAAAAGTTCTTCCAGTTAAAATAGAATTAAGTATATTAATCTGAGTAAAACCTTGTGCAAGTGTTTTAATTGTTGTAAATAATATATATATTTTTTAATCTACAAGCAAAAACTATCTGCAAAATCTGCTAATAATATGGAAACTATCCGCGTACGTCTACATTTTGCTACTCTGATGGATTGATGGCATAAATTCAACCTATAATGGCAGTTGGAGTATTATGCTAGCAACCGGAAATCCTGCAATGGAGTGACAGAGAAAACAAGAGTTTCTATGTAATCGTCATTAACTTTCTGTTCTGGTGGGCTGTGTGTGCTTTTGCGTTATTCCTCACCAACTTGAGCACTCTCCATTGGATACAGGTGGGGCATAGTAAATGAATCATAAACCTCCTGTTGGAGTTAAGGTCCAGTAAAGGAATTCCTTCAAAGCAGCATGGCATGTCAGAAACATTTGAATCCAGAAATCAAATTAATTGTCAGTGAGCTGAAATTATGCATGCTTAACTTTGTGAGGCACACACATTCACTTTGGAAATTTTATCTGGTTCTGGGTCATTTTGATATGAAGTGCAATGACCTGTTCACGTCTGCTATCGAGTGAGTTGACCTTCTGCCTCGATACTTGTCCTAGATTCAAATTAAATGCTGCTAAATGGTGCCAAGGTCCTGTGTTCAGATCCTTTAGTTGAGTTTCAGCCAAATGCATATTGTAAGTCATAAGTGATAATGGTAAATGAACTAAGCAATGCGAAATAAGGTCACCCAGATATATTGGTATAATTGTGTATGTTCTAACAGTGAATGTGGGAGGTTAACAATATCAGTTGATTTTGTTATATGTGAAAGCATCAGTCTAGCTTTGGCGTAACTAGTGTGTCTCTGACAGAAATAAAATAAATAATACGTAGTAACAGAAATGCCATGCTAACATAGTTGGATTAAGACCACTGCTATTCAGTATAGTCTCCAATCCCAGACCGCATGGTATAATAGTGTCTGGGCCAGACTATTATACTCCCAGTCCCAAGACTGTGGTTCAATGCCTCCCTTCACATTATTCTACCCTCTCCCAAAATGGAATGTCAATCCCCCCCCCCCACTCTTACTGGTGGTATGTTCCAGAAATTAAGCACAAAATTTGGGTTCTTTCTTTTTTCTTCACTTCTTGCTATTTTGTTTCTCCCTCCCTCCCTCCTTTCGTCTCCTCTAAATGAAGTCCCCAGCCAAGGCTGGGTAGGTCCCTGCCTTAACCAAGCACTGTATGCTAATAAGGATTTGGGATGATGTTTATAGTTTATGGACTATATCTCAAAATAGCCACAAGTAATTTTTAAGTCCATTTTCAAAAGTTATAGAAAATTGTCATAATACCATGAAATTTGGACCAAGAAATTACTATGAATTAGTGTTGTGGTAGATTTTAACATTGCTTCCTCTCTCATCCTTCATGAGCTGTCTGTTAAATTTAGTTTCAGTGTTAGTAAAATTTTAGGCAAACATTAAATGATATGATTTTTGTATTTGTGAGTAGTGCATTGCATAGTCAAGTTATCTGCTTACTACCCCCTCTTGTGCAGCAGTAACACATATATTCTTGAATTTATCTGCAATGTTCCATTTTTTATGACTACTAGTGAACAGTCAGGTTTACCTGTTGACAAATTCCTAGTGAATTAATTCTCATAGCCCTTGAAGTTAATATTCATTTACTTTTGTTTTGTTCTTCAGTTGTTTTCAGCAGTTACATGAAATAGAGGAATTCTTGAACATGAAATAGAGGAATTCTTGAACATGAAATAGAGGAATTCTTGAACATGAAATAGAGGAATTCTTGAACATGAAATAGATGAATTCTTGAACATGAAATAGAGGAATTCTTGAACATGAAATAGAGGAATTCTTGAACATGAAATAGAGGAATTCTTGAACATGAAATAGAGGAATTCTTGAACATGAAATAGAGGAATTCTTGAACATGAAATAGAGGAATTCTTGAACATGAAATAGAGGAATTCTTGAACATGAAATAGAGGAATTCTTGAACATGAAATAGAGGAATTCTTGAACATGAAATAGAGGAATTCTTGAACATGAAATAGAGGAATTCTTGATAGATAAATGTTGACAGAAAAGCTGAGAGTAATATAGTAATCACAAAATAAGCAGGGGTAGGAGTTGTCCTGAAATTCCTTATATTCCTGATTTTTCATTTTCGTGTCCTTAAAAGTCCTTAGTTTTTTCTATTTTGTTCTGAAATTTTGAAAGAATAATAATTCACTTTTGAAATCTGACCTGTTTTTTTTTTAATCAAAAGCAGCTGCAATCAGCAATAGTGAAAATAATTAACTCTTAGAATGTTTTGACTATTGGCAGAATTGAATTTGATCAAAAGCAGCTGCAATCAGCAATAGTGAAAATTATATACTCTTTGTGAGTTAGAATGTTATGAATCTACTGCTTGCAACCCTTCCTGCTCCCTCTTCTCCACAAGCAGTTGCAGGCAACAATAAGTGCCACTACTAATGAACCTTGGAGATGAACTTGGAGAATGAACAAACAAGATATGTTGCACAAGCTCTTGGTTTAAGATTTAAAAAATAAAATAAAATTAAACAGTGGTGTTAAAGAAAATAATATGAAGGAAGTTAGAGTTGCCCAGATGATGCTGTATATGGGAAACGAGCAACTGACAAAATCACAAAGAAATTACGTGAAATTTGCTGAGCAATATACAAATTTTGAAAAAAATAATTTTTAAGTCACAATAAAATGTATCATAGTTTAGGTTTAGTTCTCCTCCTTATGATCAATATATATATATATACTGTATATATATATATAGAAGGAAAATTAATATACTACTCATGTAATATAAACTACAACAAAATCTCGCTGTGCTGCAGGTATTAGATGTAGATAGTGTATGCAAAACAATATTAACACACAAGCAACCAACCCTTATAAAACAACTAGGTCCTTATGACCTCTAGATAAAGAAAAGCACAATAAAAGAAATTATAAAATGACAAAATAATGTTAATTAAATTATTACAAATATGCACTCAGGACCCCTGGACCACTCTTCAGGGAAAGACATCCAGAGGCCCTGAGCAAACAAATTCAGTTCAAGTTTCGTGAGAATGCCAAAAATCTCGAAAAAATCAACAGCAGACGTCCACATTAAAATTTTGTGTTATAAATTTCAGTGCATTCTGTCTTCCCTCTTCCCTACCTGAACTGTAATATATACAAAAAAGAACCACTGAAACTAAAAATGAACGATAAAACTCCTTACCAAAACTGTAATCTTGCCTGAACTGTTATTTTTAGTTTCAATGGTTCCTTTTTTATATACTTATATGCTCCAGCTTTGTCCGTCCGCACGATAACTCGCGTAAAAATCATTCGATTTCTATGAAATTTTAGTATGAGGTAGGGAAGCACCTGGGGACGAACCCTATTGAAAATGGGGTTAATGGGGTCAAAGGTCACCACATAGGAATGAGATTCATCCCATTGCCCTTATGCGTCATTACTTGTGTAAGTATGGTTCGATTTCAGTGAAATTTTAGTATGTGCTAGGGGACCTCTCGGGGACAAGCCCTACTGAAAATGGGTGAACTGGGGTCAAAGGTCTGGACATAAGAGCGGGATTCATTCCATTGTCCTTGTGCGTCATAATTTACGTAAAGATGCTTCAATTACGACAAAACGTTTTCGTGTTGTTCCGGAGGTATACTGAACCAATTCTGTTTTATATAATCGAAATGGGGTCAAAGGTCAGGGCACAGGAGCGAGATTTATTCCACAGCCATTATCCTCATAACTTGAATAATGATTTCTGGTATGTTGGAAAGTGTATCATAATCAATGCATTGCATGATTTTGCTAACTTGTTGTATATATTTCAGTTAGGGAAGACAGAATACATTGAAATTTAAATAACACAAAATTGTAATGTGGACGTCCGCTGTTTATTTTTTTGAGATTTTTGGCATTCTCACGAAACGTGAACTGAAAATGTTTGCTCAGGGCTTCTGGATGTCTTTCCCTGAAGAGTGGTCCAGGGGTCCTGAGTGCGTATGTATAATAATTTACTTAACATCATTTTGTCATTTTATAATTTCTTTTATTGTGCTTTTCTTCATCTGGAGGCCATAAGGCCATAGTTGTTTTATGAGGGTTGCTTGCTTCTGTGTTAATGTGTTATTCTTTTTCATATATATCATCATCATCATCATCATCAACCCACTGCTGGACGAAGGTCTCCCCAAGTTTCCTCCACAATGGTCTGCCTTGTGCCAGTCTCCTCCATGTCACTCCCGCATACTTTCGAATTTCATCCACCCATCTCCCATGTGGTCTTCTTCTGAGTCTTTTCCTGTCCCTTAGAATCCAATCTAAAATTTCGGCTGTCCATCGATGGTCTGTCCTTCTGGCAGTATGTCCAGCCCATTGCCATTTCAGAGATTTAACTCTGATCATGATGTCTTCCACTCTTGTCATTTTTCGGAACCACGAGTTCCTCTTCTTATCTCTCCTGGTTACACCAAGCATGCACCTCTCCATGGTTCTTTGAGTTGTCTGCAGCCTTTGTATGTCTCTTTTAGTTAAGATCCACGTCTCTGCACCATACGTAAGCACTGGAAGGAGTCATTGGTCAAACCCTTTTCTTTTAAGACATAATGGCATATTGCTCTTGAAAATTATGCTGTTTCTTCCAAAAGCTCTCCAGGCAAGTTTTGTACGCCGATTGATTTCTTCATCAATGTGACCCTCACTTGATATCTGGTGTCCAAGATAAACACACGTGTCTGTTATCTCCAGCTTTTCTCCATCAATCGATAAATCTTCATTTCTTGTAAAAGCATTGAACATCACTTTTGTCTTCTGAAAGTTCATTTTTAATCCCACTTCTTTACTCTTGTCAGCAAGTTCCTGGATCATACTCTGTAGCTCTGATGGGGTAGTTGCAAAATTGACTATGTCATCAGCAAAACGAAGGTGGGTTAGATAATCTCCATTAATCTTTATCCCTTTGTTTTCCCAGTTCAGTGATTGAAAGACATTTTCCAATGTGGCATTAAAGAGCTTCGGAGATATGGTGTCACCTTGTCTAACTCCCTTTCCAATTTTTATGTGTGTTGTATTTTCAAACAGCCAAATCTTTGCACTTGCATTTTCATAGATGTTATTAATAATATTAATGTATGCATCTTCAATACCATAGGATTTCAGAGCCATTGTAACTGCTGATGGTTTCACCGAATCAAAGGCTTTTTCATAATCGATAAAAGCCATGCACAATGGAAGTTCATATTCCCTCGCTCTTTCAATTAGTTCTCTCAGTACATGGATATGATCTATTGTGCTGTAGCCACTCCTGAATCCAGCTTGTTCTCTCGGTTGAGCCATGTCCAGTGTTACCTTCAAGCGGTGTGAAAGAACTTTAGTGAAGATTTTATAAACCACTGAGAGGAGGCTGATAGGTCTGTAGTTCTTGAGATCCTCAATGTCACCTTTTTTATGTAGCAGGATCATTGTAGCATTGTTCCAATCCTCAGGAATCTTCCCTTCATTAAGGCATCGAGTGAAAATTTGGGCGAGTACTGTTTCGATTTCTCCACTTGCTTCTTGTATGATGTCTACAGTAATTCCATCTTCTCCTGGAGCTTTTCCCCGCTTCATGTTCTTGATTGCATGAGCAACTTCTGCTGGGAGGACTGGAAGAACTCTGGTACCTTTGGTAATGTCTGGAGTGCATGTATCATCCCTTTCATACAGTTTTGAGTAGAAATCTTTCACTCTTGTCAAAATATCTTGTTACAGAGCCATCTTCTTTTCTCAGAGCCATAATCTGTTTTCTTCCCTTACTCAGATGTCCCTTTGCTCTCTTCAGGCTTTGGTCGTTTTCAATTGCTTTCCTCACTAGTTCACAGGTGAATTTCCTTACACCTTCAGTGATTCTTTTTTGTACTGTCTTGCATAGCTCTATATATTCCACTTTGGAAGTCACATCTCTTTTAGTTGTCCTCATCTCTCTTCTTTTTTGTATCATAATTTTGGTTTTTCCTGATAATTTGTTCATATGCAACTTGTTCTTAGTACCAGCTATTTTTGTTGCTGTTTCCATAAGAGCCTTGATTAGTTTTCTGTTAACTTCAGAGATGTCCACTTCTTCCGATGTTAGACCTACTAGAGCAGAGAATCTGTTCCTCAGTTCCACTTTGAAGGAATTATGATGTTTTTTAAGGTTGGTCGTGTCAATACACTTTGTTTGTTTTATGAGCTTGCCACGTTCGAGTTTAGCATTGAGGTGCATCTTACATCATATCATTCTATGGTCACTACCTGTGTTGAACTTGTTTAGCACACTGCAGTCTTCCATGACAAATTTCTTGTTACACATAATAAAATCAATTTCACTTGTCAATCCATTGGGATGCTTCCATGTCCATTTCCTTTGCAGCTTTTTCTTGAAAAAGGAGATCAAGATGAAAAACCCTTCTGCCTCTGCAAACTCAATGAGAGTATTTCCACGCTGGTTTCTGTTGCCGTGACCGAATTTACCTACTGAAGTTTCATTCTGTTGCCGTTGCCCTACTTTTGCATTGAAATCTCCCATAATTATCTTCAAGTGCTGCTTACCTTTATTATTTAGATGACGAATTTCCTCATAAAATTCTTCAATTTCTTCTTCAGGATGACTTGTGGTGGGTGCATAAGTTTGAATAATCTGAGCCTTGTATCTTCTTGAGAGTTGGAATAACGAGTCGTGCAGCTCTGTCAGAGGAACTTTCAACTTCTACAACTTTATCCTTCAGTTTCTTGTTTATTATAAATCCAACACCACTAGTTCAGCCAGTATCTGTCCCACGATAGTAGAAGAGATGTCCACTTTTCAGTTCAATGAGATCTTCTCCTTTTCTCCTTACCTGACTTAGCCCGACGATGTCCCACTTGATCCTTTGTAGTTCCTCTTCCAATTCAAGAAGCCTTGAATCAGAAGATAGGGAGCATCCATTATACATAGCCAAAGTCAGCATCAGATGGCAGCCTAGTCTGGTCCTCTAGTGATTCTTGGCTTCCTCTGCCTTCATGTCGCACTGGCCGCTGCCTTGGCCAGGTACATTCCAGCTGCCGGAGACTGTGGGCCAAGATTTAAGTTGTGAAGTCATTTATCAGGGGTTTGGCCATAACTCACCATGCTGGCCAAGCGGGTTGGTGAGTGTGGGGTGGGTAGCATTTCCTCTAATCCCGATGGTATAGTTATACCACAATTTGGCGGTCATCAGAGCCCCTTTAGTGGGAACAGGATGCACCACGAGAAGGCGGGGTTGTCATTTGTCAAGGAGGGGCTGTAGTATATTGCACATCACCTGACCTTACATCCCATATATATATATATATATATATATACCTGGTCTATTCTCATATTAACTAAATCAGCAAAAAAATATGATCAGGTGAAAAAAATTTGCGTGTAAAATTTCTGTGTTCGAGATAAAGACCATATGCAAGCCATATCGTCTGTCCTGAAATTAAAAAAAAAAAAAAGTCCTGAAAAACTTCTTTTGACACTCCACATGCATTTCAGGCCAGTGTTTTTTTTTTCTCTGTTAATCTGTGCTATAAAGACCAAACACCAATGACAGGTAATTTGTTAGCAGTAATCTGAAAAATTGGACTGATATGATAAACTAAGCAGTGCAATGCATAATTTCATTTTATTTATTATTTGGAGGAAGGTTATGGGGAAATTCATGGGTACCTGATGCCTACATACACCTCCGACAACAGATATCAAGCTAAGAGCACATCAGAGAAGAAGAAATCAATGGGGATATAAAACTTGGCTGGAGTATGTTTGAAAGAAATGGTACAGTTTTTCGAGAGCATTTTGTCATATGTCTGAAAATAAAAGTGTTTAATCAATTCATTTTTCCTGTTCTTATGGATTACTGACATGATTTTTAACTAGAAAATACATTGTGTTGCTGTGGACAACTCAAAGAAGTGTGAAGGGATGCATGCTTGGTGTAACGAAGAAAGATGGGAAAAGGAATTCTTGGATTAGGAAAATGACGTGAGTGGATGACATCATGATCAAAATAAAGACCCTCAGGTGGCAATGAGTTGCACATATTGCTGGAAGAACTGACCACTGTTGGACAAGTGAAATACTGGACTGGATACTAAGGGATGGGGGGGCAACCCAAAGAAGACCACGTGGGAGATGCATGGATAAAATTTGAAAGCATGCAAGAGTAACATGGAAGAGAATTAAACGCTTAAGACAAAAAGTTGTGGAAAAGACTCGTGGAGACCTGAATGATTGATGGTGCTAATGGTGTATTTATCTTTGGCATCAGTGAGCTTTGTGTGTGTGTAAAAATAGTACTGACTTTTAAAAATGTGTGCAATATTTTTTTCTTTGTAAGTTCATTTAAAGAACACAGGATACTGCATTGCGACTAGTTCTAATGAAATCAATATCTTTGATTATAACGAGTTGTATGAATTTATCTGTCACATGATATTACAGCTTGAACACATCTTCATATTCAGATTTGAACCCATAATGAAGAAATGGAGTTACTCCAGTTAGTGTACACAGTAAAGAAAAAAGGGAGATTTTTTTTTTTTTTACATTGAATAAACAAATTGCTATATACACCCTGATAGAAATATGCAAAACAGAATTTTTGTGTCCAGTCCTGTGGGACACAAACTAGCAATGCATATAAATAGAGAAGTTCTCATTGCATTGGGAACCAGTCACAGAAAAGTAATCGTGGATAAAGGCAGCAACATAATTGAGTTTGACCATGGTCAGATAGCAGCTGTTAAGAAGTCTGGTTGTTCACTCATTGCAATTGCTGAACTGTTGAGATTTCCACATGGAAACTGTTGTATACCAAGACTACATGTAATATGGCAAAACTTCCAACCAATGGGAGAAATGTGGCCATAAATGTGCAATCAATTGACTCTTGAGGTGAGCACAGATTTTGTTGCATCATTACAGGGAATCGTATGGTTACATTGGAATGTAATGACAGCACATCCACTAGCATATGCACAAAGACTATCTGTTGTACCATGGGAAAAATAGGTTACAGTCAAATGAAAGACTATCTGTTGTACTATGGGAAAAATAGGCTATGACAGTCAAAGACTACCCGTCGTATCATGGGAAAAATAGGCTGCGACAGTCAAAGACTATCCGTCGTACCACAGAGAAAATAGGCTACGGTAGTCAAAAGACTATCCGCCATACCATGGGAAAAAATAAGTTACGGCAGTCAAAAGACTATCCGTCATACCATGGGAAAAATAGGCTGTCACAGTCAAATGCTATCCGTCGTACCATGGAAAAAATAGGCTATGATAGTCAAAGACCTTTCGTCGTGTCATGAAAAAACAGGCTATGGCTGTTGACGTCCTCATCAGGCTCTTTTGTTTACTGTAAGGCACCTAAATATGCGGCTGTAGTTTGCAAAGACCCATCACAACTGGAGTTACAAAGGAACTAGAAACATGTCATCTGGTCTGAAGAATCACAGTTTCATGCCAATGGGTCGGTGAGTGTGTGATGTAAACCACACAAAGTGATGGACCCAGCTTGTAAAGTTGTGGTCATACAGGCAGGTGGAGGTAGTGTAAAAGTTTGGGGTGCATTTACATGGGCTTCCTTCAGGCTTCTTTGTGCGCACAGAGGCCTTGGTCACCAGAACAAGATGTATAAATGTCCTAGCGGGTACTAAAACAACTAAGAAATACTCAAAACCCAACAGGTATGAGTAAAAAGGAGATAAAGTAATAGCAACCTGAATGTAGAAAGTGTTGAGAATGCCAAGCCTTGGCTTTATCAAGGACCAGCAAAACTCTGCATTTTCTCACTTCCACAAAGATCTAGTTGGAAATGGGTTTCTGCAAAGCCATAGATGCAAGTTTAAAGACCACAAAAATATTTTTATAATTAACATAACTTCCTCAGAGTTGCATGAGGAATCATTTAGTTAAAGTTTTTGCATGCATCTATGACTTTCCTGGCTCAACCCACGCTCGTCATCTGCCACAAAAAACAGAAAAACGATTACAAAAACCACAAGTTGTGAGAGTGTCTGAATAAGCCATTAGAATTATTCAGCTAAAAAACACGTTGCCAAGCAACCTAGCCGCCTAAGAGAGATTTTAAACATGAATAACAGTACCAACGTACTATAAAGTCTTATGCTTCGTGGTGAAAAAGCTTTGTCCAAAATGCCATAAAATAAGAAACAAAAGAATAAAAAATTTTTATAATGAGATTCCTAAAAGTAAACAGGATTTTGGTACCCACAACTTACTCAACAACTGACATCACAAGAAAATAATAATAATAATAAAAATAAAAAGATGCTTTGGAAAAAATTGTAAGAAGTTAACAAATAGTTGCAATATTTACAAATGTTCCAGGAGTGCTTTAAGAGCATAATCATGTAGATATTAGGTTCCTACCAACAATGAAAAAACATCGTTGACAAGAAAACGGCTAACTACTCAAACAAAGTGCCCAAAATCACGCTAAAATTCCAAGTTAAGTGAAAGAGTAAAAAACTCAAAAAGTTAGCAAAAATGCTTGCTTCTAATTCTTGATGCTAAAAAACTAAAACTTCCACCAAGAATATTCATTAATTAAACTTAGAACGAAGTAAGTATAAGAACAACTGGAATATTTGTAAATATTGCAACTAATTGTTAACTTCATATAATTTTTTCCAAAGCATCTTTTTATTTTTATTATTATTTTTTTTCTTGTGATGTCAGTTGTTGAGTAAGTTGTGGGTACCAAAATCCTGTTTACTTTTAGGAAGCTCATTATAAATTTTTTTATTCTTTTGTTTCTTATTTTATGGCATTTTGGATAAAGCTTTTTTCACCACAAAGCATAAGACTTTGTAGTACTTTGGTACTGTTATTCATGTTTAAAATCTCTCTTAGGCGGCTAGGTTGCTTGGCAACGTGTTTTTTAGCTGAATAATTCTGATGGCTTATTCAGACACTCTCACAACTTGTAGTTTTTGTAATCATTTTTCTGTTTTTTGTGGCAGATGACGAGCGTGGGTTGGGCCAGGAAAGTCATAGATGCATGCAAAAACTTTAACTAAATGATTCCTCATGCAACTCTGAGGAAGTTATGTTAATTATAAAAATATTTTTGTGGTCTTTAAACTTGCATCTATGGCTTTGCAGAAACCCATTTCCAACTAGGTCTTTGTGGAAGTGAGAAAATGCAGAGTTTTGCTGGTCCTTGATAAAGCCAAGGCTTGGCATTCTCGACACTTTCTACATTCAGGTTGCTATTACTTTATCTCCTTTTTACTCATACCTGTTGGTTTTTGAGTATTTCTTAGTTGTTTTAGTACCAGATAAAGATTTTTTTGCATCTGTCTCTTCTTAATAGTATGTGAATTCTGAAAATTCATAACTGTTGCATTGCACGTCATGATCTTCAGGTTTTTTAGCAAATTTAGTTTTAATTCTTAGGTAAAATTTTGTCTTTGACTCTGCTCTTGGGTCCTAGCGGGCCATCTATACTCATTCATAATGATTCTTTGTCAGCACTATGATGCCATGTTTCAACAGGACAATCCACACCCCATATTTTTTAAGTGGCAGCCAATTTTCTCCATGAGCATTCAAGTGAGTTTACCACACTTGAATGGCCCCCTCGATAGCCAGATCCCTATTGAGAATTTGTGGGATGAATTGGAGAGATCTGTTTGAGCCCACCAATCCCTACTGGCAGCTGTGGATATGCTCTGACAGGCAATCATATTACTTCATGGACGACAATACCACCTCCATGTTTTCAACACTTCATTGAGTCCTTGCCAAGACATCTGGCCTGTGTTGTGAGGGGAAAAAGTTGAGCACCGTGTTATTAGGCAGTTGTATACAATAATTTGTCCATTCAGTGTGAATGGTTTTGTTGTTAACTGTAGTTGAAATTTTTAAATTTAGTTCTTGTGTTGCATATTGAGGAAGTGATAGAATTGCATTCATAAGTTATCTCATTTATTGTTTAGTTAGGCAAGAGCTTTGTGAAGTTAAATATCATGGCCACTTTCTGCTTTCTAGGATTCCATTTTTTCATAATTTATTGAGCAAATGTGAAAACTCTGTTTCTGACAATGGTAATCTGTTGGGATATAGTTTAAAACCATGTCTCTCAAACAGTCATGTTTTCTGGCACAATAATATTAGTTCAACAATCGGCATATGCAGAAACTAACAGTCATTCCACATTAAAAGTACTATAGATCACTGTCTTGGACTTTCCATTAGTATGCAAGAATTTTATCCCAATATATTTCAGTTGTAGAAGTAGTACATTTTGTTAAAAGACATAAATGTCAGATGTTAATATGTACTTATAAACCATACGTACATATGCAACATCTGGTGTTTATGTCTTCTAACAAAGCGTACAACTTCTATAACCAAAATGTATTTGGCTATGATTTTCCTAATAGGTGTTAAAGTAAATTGGGTAATGTAGGATTGCAATGAGCTATACAGAAAGTTACTTCCCACTTTTAGATTTTATAAAGAAACTACACTCAATTGTAATTAGCTCTATACTCCATGTTTGAAATAAAATGTTGCTGTTGTCAAATAATGTAAAAGATTTCCCTAAATTTGTTTTCATTTTGAAAGATAATTGATAACTTTAAAAGCATATTTTCTTAAAAAGGAGTATGAATCTTTAATTATGAAAAAATAATTTTGACTACATATTGATAATAAATGGTAAAATTGATTTTGCACAACTGTATTTGTATACCTAGCTGCAAAAATGATATATGATATATGTACACAACACTTTCTAGATTCATTTGGTTGCAGTGAAAGTCATGAATCTGATGATTTACCTTTATACTTAGACACTGCCAGTGAAGTGTGTCACTGGTTGGTTTTATATCATTTTTGAGGTGTAGAATTGTAATGCTCTCAGTTTTCAAATGCAAACTCGTCACAATCTAAGTACGTTTTCAGAACTTCATTAATATTCCTGCCCTGGTACTTGGTAGGGTATTCACATCGTGGAAGTAAGCTTTTGTCTTCCCTGAATGTCACTTGGAACTCAGTGCAAGGTGCATTTCCATTACTACTGCAAGGAATTGAAATCAGTTGAGGAACTTTAGTGAGAGTCTCTCTCTTCCATGATATCATATCACACGAGCAGTTCCATGGGTTAGCATCAAGTCTGAGAGCATTCAGATATGTCAGAGGTAGAAAAATATCTCCATGCAAGGTTTCAAATCTGTTTTGGCTCAATATTACTTCTTGGACATTTTTCAGTGGTTCAAAAACGTCAGCTGGCAAATGCTGTAGCATGTTGTGTGATAAATCTAAGGTAAACAAGTGCTGGAGTCCATGGAATGACTCTTCAGAAATCTTAATCAATTTGCAGTTGTGTAATATCAGTTTCTGGAGAACTCTGTGTGCACCATAAAAGGCACGATCTCCCAGCATTCGTATTCTGCCCTGTAAATTCAGGTGCATCAATGCTCTCAGGTCATAGAAAGTGTGCTCAACCAGTGCATCATTATCCGTGTTTGGGATGTGCAGGAACATAAGCGAGCTCAGACCTCTGAAGCTGAATTTCATGAGATGCACTGCCTGCTGCTTGTGCCCCAGGGTCAGATGTTGGGTTCCATTCAAATACTGGAAACAGTGAGGGAAAATGACCTTTATAGGGTTGTTTTTTAGCTCCAGCCATTGTAAGTGGGGCATCGGAGGAAAGGTTAAGCCTGATAAATGGTCAATTTGGTTATTGCTTAAGTCGAGGTGCTCCAGTTTCAATAAGCCAATAAAAGAACTAGCATCCAGATCAAACAGGTCATTATGAGAAAGAAAAAGGCGCCTCAAGTGAGGGGCACCATAGAACGCAAAGTCACTTATCTCTTTGATTCCACTTTGAACTAAGTAAAGTTCTTTAAGTGCAGTGAGGCCATCAAGCATTTCCCATTTGACATACCCAACAGTGCAGTAGACCACATGAAGTATTTCGAGGGAGGGGATTTTTGAAAAAACCCTTTCTCCACCCGTTAAATTGACCCTTTGCAAGGACAAATATCTTAACTCTGGTAATCCTCGAAATGTTTCATCTGTGACATGCAGCTTGTATTTTTTGTTGGCTGACCCTTGCATGTCAATGCTCTTTACTTTTTGGTATCCATTAATCACATCACCTGTGATGATGATATCAGAACTGTCTGGTGTTTGTAGGAGTGTGAGAACTTGTGTGTCCTGAGGTAGAATGCTGATGGTGTTCAACTTCTGCTTGTTGAAAACACACATAGCTATTTTCACTTGCTCACTTTCCTGTTGCCAGCGACCAAGAGGAGTCTGCTTTGAAGGAACCGTCTGACACTGACATTCGTTTGGACAGCTCTTACCCCATCTTGCTGTAAAGGATGTACCCTGCAAAAGAAAATTAGGAATTAGTTGAATTTTAGTAAAATCCTTAATCTTAAATGTGCACAAGATCTTTTTTTTTTTTTTTTTTTTAACATAGGCTTCAATGGACTTAAAAGTAGAGAGTAATAATAATACAAGGGACATACAAAACGTTTGTGACAGGCATCTGCAGAACAATAACCACTGCATTAAGCTCAATGAAACATCTACTGTCCTTCAAAGTACTCAGTATTTATGCAAAGTATCAAGCATCTATTCCAATTCTGGAAAGTTTGCTGTTACTCCAATTGAGAAACACTCCACAAGTGTGAAATAACTCATTTTGCAAGGTCTTACACCCTTGAAAAAGGTTCTTAGCAACTTTGAAATTTTTGGGGACAACCAGAAATCATATGGTGCAAGATCAGGTGAATATGCAGAATAAGATAGCTGTTTGATTTTTCTGCTCCAGATAAGATACAACTTGCCAGGTTTTGTGGGCACTGGCATTGTGAGGAAGAGTAAGAGTCCTTGACAGTCCTATTGTTGGACTCCACTCCTTCATCTCTTTAGCCATTTTCGGTAAAACACTGTTAGTACAGTAGGCCTATTGGCCATTTGTAGTAGGTTTTTTTTTTTTTTTCAGGTAAGGTTTCCATGGCTACCACTCCTTGGAAATTGAAAACAAATTTTGGGCATTGTGCCGTCTAAGTTATAAAGTTGATTTATCACTCCACATAACTCTCTTCCAGTTTTCATTTCATGTCATCACATCTTTTGCAAATTTAAATCTTATTTCCTCATGACATGCGATTATTTTCTGGGCCGACATTTGCTGATCTTTCACTATTTTAGACTAGAAAGTATGTTTTCTGTATTGGACAATTTTGATACTGGGATGTGATTTTGTTTTGCCAGGGTTCCTAAGGATATTGAGCCAGCATTTATTTAACTCCTTAACAGTGGAGTGCTTTTGTTGAGATGTCAGGTTTTTAGACCATCTTAGTATCTTTTTCTGCCCATACTTACTCCCTAGTTGCACAAAAGTGTTTACAACATTATGTGATCTTCCAAATATCTATCTCTACAATATGCCTGCTGGACTTTACCTGTTGCTTGAAAGCCATTAGTTTTGCCTTCCAATTTCCATGAGAAGTTTACTTTGTCCCATTCTGTCTTATGCTCTCTAGCTTGCTACAAACAGAGGTGTACACATGGGGAGGATCCAACATGTCTGGACCCTCTCCCAAAAGTATTCTTGTCTTTCATTTATCAGATGAAGGAAAACAAATTATGTTCTTTCAAAATACATCCTGACAATGGCTAAATAAAATTAAAAAAAAATCTGCAGATGGGTTTGCACATTTAGTATTTTTGTTATGATCAATTCTTAGTTCTAAGTTTTATAATGATCGTCCTAAGAATCAGTTTATAGTATGATTCAGTCCCTTTATATATTTAGTTCTAAGATCCAATCTAAGTAAGATCCAGTTCCTTTATATATTTAGTTCTAAAATCCAGTCCCAATAAATAAAGGTGTAAGGCAGGGATGCTTGTTGTCACCTGGCCTTTTTGGTATTTATGCTGAATTTTTGATGGATCAGGCCTTGGGGAACGCCAGTGAAGAAGTTTGGGTTAATTGAGAGAGAATTAAGACCATTAAGTTTGCTGATGACCAGGCAATGGTTTCAGGATCAGTGAAATCATTACAGCGCATGTCAGAAATACACAAAAGTGCAGATATCTATGGAATGAAGATAAATAAAAATAAGACAAAACTAATGGTAATAGGAAAGGATCCAAAACAGGCTTTCCATAAAAATGAAGGACAATACATTGAACAAGTTAAATCATTTTGCTATTTGAGCCAAATTATTACTGAAGATGTGAGTTGTGAAAAGGAAATTAGAATGAGACTGGGGATGGCAAAAATGGCTTTTAGAGAGAATCAAAGACAACTGACAGCCAAAAATATAGATCTGAAACTGAGGAAGAGAATTTTAAAGGCATTTGTTTGGCCAGTAGCTCTCTACGGTTCTGAGACATGGACATTAACCAAGAGGGAAATGAAAAGGCTGGAGGAAGCATTTGTGATGTGGAGCTATAGAAGAATGGAGAGAATAAGTTGGCTCGATAAAAATACTAATGAGGAGGTCCCGAAGAGAGTAGGAGAACCAAAGAATCTGATCAACGTGTTAAAGAGAAGAAGAATGTTATGGATGGGTCACACATTGCACCATGGAGGCTCAATCTGAATGTTCTTGAAGGGAAAATTCAAGGCAAGAAAGGAAGAGGATGGCCAAGGAATAGTTTTGTGGCACAGTTACTCCAAGACACCAATACTAGGACATACTATGACTTAAAGAGAACAGCAGAGAATAGAGAGGGATGGAGAGACAGAATACAATCTACTAAACAACCAGTCCTTGGACTGAGTAACCAAGAAGAAGAAGTTATTCTTCTGTATGTCTTATGGTCTTGCAATGATTATGAAATTTGTCTTACTTGTTCAAAAGAGAAATTATTTCTTTTCAGTCTGCATGCACGTCAATGTTGATTTATGTTAACATTCATTTAAAAAATGCATACATTCATTACAGGGTGCTAATTGAATTCCTAAGTCACCCAAATATCTTTGGAATGAAGATAGCTAGTTCTATGGAAGTTATGTATGGTACAATGACCATGTGCTATCAGATGAGATTGATGGCAGCGACCCTAGTGGCGAAATTAGGAAGTTTGCACACCTATCTCAGAAACTATGAGAGATACCAGATAAAAATGATTAGAAAAATAGCAATGAAGTAGTAGGAAATGATACATTGTAAAAATGCAGGAAGTGATTAGATGGCTGTGAACACAAACTTTTCAGAAGCCAATCCTTGTCATTGTCGCAGCAAAAATCTAGCCAACAAGCCTTGGATGGTTGGAATGCAGCAGGGAAATATGCAGACATGTAAGGGAAACACAAATTTATTATACACATTCACGAATACAGCTTGAGTACAGTGTTAAACATTTAATGCAAAAGTGGTACTTACATAACCTTGAGTTTAACACAGATAATAATCTTGAGTTTAACATAGATAATAACCTTGAGTTTAACATAGTTAAATATCGGGGTTTATCTGGCAGGAGAGGTGTGACATCATAGCCATAATTTGCATGCAAAACTCAAAGGCATGTGGTCGATGATGTATGACGTTCCTCCCCATGTGGCTTGTTGGCTAGATTTTTCTGTGACAATGACAAGAATCAGCTTCTGAAAAGGTAGTGTTTACAGCCTTCTGATCACCTCTGTTTCTACAAGTTTCATTTCCTACAAATTCATTGATGCTCTATAAGTTTCTAATTTATCCCCCCCGTATCTCTCATAGTTTCCTAGATAGGTATGCTAACTTCCTAATTGTGTCACTAGGATCGCTTCATGGTCGCCCATAGCTTAGTTTTCAGGAGGGGGCAAAAGTAGAAACGGTAAACACAAATAGCATAAACAATGTAAATAGACAAAGTCATTGCTCTTTCCATGTTTTTTTGTTTGTTTTTTAATTACACACAGCAACCGAAAAATTGTATTTGACACCGCTGGGATCGAACTCCAGATCTCTCGATAACTAGCCGAGTGTGTTTACCTTACGCTATGGTGCCAACAATCCATGATAATCCCAGCTGTATTGAAATACAATTTTTCAGTTGTTATGTGTTAATTAAAGAAAAACGTGGAAAGAGCGATGACTTTGTCTATTTCCATTGTCTCCATGTATTTGGAAGATTTTCACCATCACTTAGCATAAACAATGTAAACTTCCACTGTACCGTCTGTATCCTCTAACCAGTTTTACCACACACACACACACCTAGATAAATTTAAATGAAAACAAGACGACCCAAAAACTGCGTAAAAAATACTGATAGTTGAAGTTCCACAGCATATTAGGACAATGAAAAAAAAATACTTTGTTGTTTTGAGCCTTGCGTCTTTTGGCCATTTGTGTCTCACATTCACCACAAAACTCCAGTGATCATTCAATTGATCATCAGGAAGGAAAAAAAAAAAAAAAAAAAACAAGACAAAGTTCTGGAAAAAAACTAGTGGAACTCTTTGTTCAGCAGCAAAAGGGCATTGTACAGGATGTCATGTTTTTCATTTCTTTGTCTTTCACACTGCCCTATGCTCTATTCATGTATGCTGTGCTCTAACACACAGTGATAAATTTTGATATTATTACTTTCTACTACAAATTTACAATGTTTTTACTAAACACACACACATTTCTCCAGAAGTTCAACTTAAAAATTAGTAGTCAGAATTAATGATACGGCAAAAAACCTTTGTAGTCCCTCCCAAGAACAGAAATGACAGTCAGATTTCTAGGGGAGGGCAAGTGCCCTTTTGTCCCTCCCTATGAGTGTCCATGGATCACTGACGTCAATCTCATCTGATTGTGCATAGTCATTTTACTGTACTTATACCTAACTTCCATAGCTATAGCTGTCTCTATATGTATATATTATATATATATATATATATATATATATATATATATATATATGAATGACACATTTGGTTTGTCCTGTTGATTTCTTGTTGAACCTAACCCCCCTCCCCCTTCTTGGCCAAGCAACCTCATTGAACTTTTATTTGAACTCAGATTAATGTCTTTAGGTGGGAGGGGAGAGGGTGGATGACAAATATGTTATAAATGAGTGGTAGGCAATGTACGTAACTAACAAACTAATTAAGAAGAAGGTAGTGTAGAACATGCTAAGTTACGTATAAAAGTATGTAACTTAGCGTGTTCTACACTATCTTCTTCTTAATTAATGACAAAGAGGGTTGTCTCCGAATTTGGAGCACTGTGTGTGTGGGGGGGGGGGAGGTATTTGTACATATTTTACACATAAGAAAAGCTACTGTATCTCCCCAAATTGTTGAGAAAACAACTCAATATTTCTCTGAATTTGGAGACAGCCCACCATATGCAGGGACTAAATCTTTGTAGGGGTAATCATATTGTGTCAGGTTTGAACACTTTACTTTCATGACCATGAGGCTCCTGTACTAATAATCAAGGGAGTCAGCTCTCCAAATTCTTTATAGCTCAATGTTTGCCTTAAATAATTCTTAAATCGACTTTTTTGCATATATTATGAACAATGGTTAGAATTTATGATGTTACTGAAAGTGGTTATAAGCTACACTAAGTTAAATGACTCATTTCAGAGCTGCATGTTTGTAAAATCGAGTTTAGTCCTGAGAAGTTGTAATCTGAAAATGTGGTGATAAAGAATTACTGAATGGTTATTTATTATTACATCTTTTTCAGGCTCTTTTTTTGCATACTACTGTTTCTTCTTTCTATCTCTCTTTTTTTTTATTGATTCCATTTGTCAACATCTTTGATTTACAAAATTATTCTGAAGTGTTATTAACTATAGCTCTTTTGTATGGAGCTTATGCTCAGGCAATTTCATTTCAGTTGAAATTGCAAGAAATATTAAAACAATTTTCATACTGATGGCTTCTATGTAAGGATTTTACAAAGAAGCTGAATCCATTACTAGCGTATTGCATCGTTTTTCTCTCCATAATAATAATAATAATAATGAGAATTTCATACATTAGGTGCTAATATTCTTAGAAAAACTGAAGTACAGGATTGTCCAAATTATTCGGAAGAGTGCATTTATTGCTTAGTTGTCAGTTGGCACACTTTAAATATTTCTAAGAACAACTGAAATTCTGAATATAAAGTCAGTTGCTTACCAGAAGTGCTGGGAATAGCCATGCTGACAAAAGTAATATGAAGTGTAGTTTATGTGCTAGTTGCATTTTAACTCCCTAAAAATTACACCCTAGTGCCTTTTTCAACTATTTTATTTCATGGTTTTTCCTTTTTTCCTCACATCATGATCAGAACTCACAAATATATTTGCTGAAGATTTTATCCACTAGTATGACTTGAATGCCCCAAACTAAATGGAATGAGTGTTTTCTGAATTGTGTTGCTTTTGAGGCCCTTTGGTTGGCGCCAATTAGTGACTTACACACCTTCTTCCTGTTTCCTGTGATTGGTAGTATGAGAAATTATAGACAACTTCCTGTACTACAAGATATATGAGTTTGATTGTAGTAGGTCTTGTTTCTTCTTTCTTTCTTTCTTTTAATACAGGGATAAAACACTTAGATTGTAGGGAAAATTCCTCAGAAACTTCAGTTTATATCTCATTGTTTGTTTACACATTTCTGTTTTATTGATCAAATTTATGAATCACTCTGCCCTTCCTTTTTTTTTTTTTTTTTTTTTTTTTTTTTTGTCCTTTTAATAGCTGTCCTATGTGTCATTATCTCATTATCCTTGACTCAAATTTTCGTGATATTGATGCTTTATTGCATCACCTCTGCTTTACCAGGATTTATGAGTTAATTAATAAATCAAGAGCAAATACCCCACTTGAAATGTAATTGAGCTGAGAGAAAAAAAAAGATTATTACTGTCAATGGGAACAACAGAACTAACATTTATGCTTTATTGAAATCTGTGTAAAACATGTATCTATCTTCTCTCTATATATTTTTTCTTTTTAATATGTTGAAAAATCCATTTTCATGGTTAATAAATACCCTGTCTCTTGAGTGGATAATATAGATAAAAATACTAAAACATTTTTTTTTCATGGATTATCTGGGGGCTGGACACATTAACTGTTATACAGCAAGGATAGTAATTTGAAAATAAGGGCAATAGTTGAAAGAAATTAGTTTCTGGAAAAGTTAAGAAAGTATTCATGATCTGAGGTAACAAATCTGTTCATTCATCATCAAGATAATATTATAATGCAAAAAAAAAAAAAAAAAATGGCTAGATTCTTTTGTAATTGAATTCCTTCCACTAAGTTATTAACACAAGAATTATATGCTTGAGCTATAAAAATAACTCTGATCTGAAGTGAAAGTATATAGAAACTTGAAAGGAATTAGAGGCAGGTTGGAGACATAGGTTGTTTTTATCACTGCTATGGATGCATGATTGAACAAACACAATCTGGAACCAAGTTTAGAAGTAAAAGCAAAAAAATTAATTAATATGTGCTTTTAATCTTGATATTTAAGTATTTAGCCAAAATTTTGAGGGGTGGGGCATGCAGATGCAAAATTACTCTGAAACCCAGTTAGCAGTGTGCTGATTCTTCACTGATTAAAGTCTTAATTAAATTCTATTATGCATAACAGTTCTCTCAGTTTTTGTCATTAGTGTACAGGGTGTCCATAAAGTTTCTCCCACATTACAAAAATTAATATAAAAAAATGTATTGCAGGTACAAGAAAGGGATTGCACAGCAATGATGGTGCACAAGTAAACAAAAATTTCCAGTGTGTACACCTCCATGTGGGCGCCATTTGTGGCCCGGAGGACATCTAAGCAGTGTCTCGACATCCGAAACACTGCTAGAGTAAATTTGGTCTTCCACAAGAAAAAATCTAGAAGGGTTATGTCGAGTGATCAAGGTGGCCATCTCATGGGACCGTCATGGCCAATCCATCTATCTGGAAATGTGGCATTCAGGAACTTACGAACCATTATGGACCGATGTGGTGGTGCACCGTCTTTTTGGGAAATAGCCGAAGATTGGAGTGCATGTAACTGAGGTGCTACAAAAAGTTCCAGCATGTCATACATGTTACTGTGGGCTCTGTAAAAAAGAAGAGTCCGATGATTCTGTCATGCATCAGGCCGTACCATATGTTCACTTTTGAGCTAGCCCTCTGTTGCTCCATGACATAATGGGGATTTTCAAATCCCCTGATTTGCACATTGTGTCTATTTACTGTACCAGAGACTTGGAATGTGGCTTCATTTGAGAAACAGAAATGGTGCAGATAATCACTATCATGAGCTATGCGCTGCAACATCTCCATCGCAAATGCAGCACGGCGAGGCCGGTCATCAGGCTGAAGAGCTTGAAAGATCTGTACCGTATAAGCATACAGATGAAGACATATGTGTAAAATTTTGTGAACTGTGGCGCAGAGAATCCTAGTTTTCAGTGAAGCACGACAAATGGATTTCCTGGAGCTTCGCAGAAATGTCTCCTGAACAGCTGCAGCTGCCTCTTGTGTAACCGGTGGTCGGCCCACTAGGAGGAGATCGCCAACACTACCCGTCTTTTTAAACTTTTCATACCGAGCTTTTATGGTTTTTTGGTCTGGTGGTGATTGTCTGTACTCTTCTCTAAAATGATGCTGGACAGTAAACGACGATTTGGTCCCAACCACAACACGCATGCCACTTTTTCTTGCATGGAAGCCATTATTGATGAAATGCTCCTCTTATTCAACAGTAGTGCTTACCAAAAGAACAGAAAAAAAATAATTATGAGTGCTGCTATATAATGTTGCCAACCATTTTATTTTAACATACAAGATTGTTTTTAATATTAGTTTTTGTAATGAGGGAAAGACTATGGACACCCTGTACTTCTCATGAGTATTTCAGTAATACTTTTATGATGAGCTGAAAAGATATCTGAAGAACTTGTCAAGAAAAGATTATTCTTTTCTTGACAAGTTCTTCAGTTACTACGTGAGATAATATTTTAGTGTATTGATACTTGTTTCCTGTGATTATTTACATTTTTGGATTTATTTCCATTTATTACTCAACTTGAGGTAAAAGAACTTACCTGAAGATCATTTACATATGTCGTATGTTCTAAGCTCTGCTGAGCGTGCTCCCACTTGATGGAGACCTAAACTACGTGTGATTATTTAACTCTAAAATTATGTATTCACAAGTTAAAATAATCTATTATAAAACATTTTTATTATACATATTACTTTTTCTAATTTAACCTACTGAACATTTAAGATATTAAAATACCTAATATTAAAAAAAAAAAAACATGCGAAAATACCATTACATTGGGTGGGGAGATGCCATTCGCAATCTCACTCACCCATTGCAGCGAGCGCTTTTACCAGCCCATGGCCGGCATCATCAGGTTTATGAGGTTTCACTCAAGGATCAACCATGCTTGTGTAGTAATTTGAAGTTGCTCTCCAGGAGAAGGAATGGGTGTAGCATTTTACCTCTGTGCATGTCAGAAACACTGGATGTGTCACCATCTATTGTCATTATTTTTATGATATGCATATACAGGGTGATTGCAAACTCCTTCAACAAAACAAGAGGGCTGATAGTACACGTCAAGACAAACAATATTTGTAATGGAACCTAGGGCCGCATTCCACTCCTAGCGCCAGAAAAGAGTAAAGTTACATATCCACGTTGAGCCTTCAACAGTGAAAACAAAGAGACATGCCTAATTTATGAGTTGAACAATTCCATTCGCATCAGGGAAAGACTCAAAGGAGCTGCTCAAACTGGCATCCAAGGGCGTCGTTGCACAGCCCACATCGATGAATGATGGACTGTTGCACCCTCTCGTAGACTCCTGGTGTGGTGTTGATCTTGTCCGCAGCAGCAGCGATTCGCATGACGAGATCTTCCAGGGAGTCCACAGGTGTCTCATACACCAATGTTTTCATGTGCCCCCAGAAGAAGAAGTACAGTGGATTAAGGTCCTGGGAGCGTGAAGGCCAAGTCACCGCCCGGGATATGTCATATGTGTAGTCCTCCATGCCCTTCACGAATACGTCAATTCTTATGTGATATTCGCACGGTAATATCTCCGAACGGGTTAGGCTGCATTTTTAAATGTTTGCTCCTCATCATCTACACGTGTGTTCAGCTCACCTGATTTGCATCTTATGCTTCTCGTGCACTGGTTGGAACTCTGCGTGCCTGCTGGACGTTTTTCGAACGTGCTCTTTTCTGGCATTAGGAGTGGAATGCGGCCCTAGGTTCCATTGCAAGATATTGTTTGTCTTGATGTGTACTATCACCCCTCTTGTTTTGTTGAAGGAGTTTGCAATCACCCTGTATTATTTCCATTTAGTTATATAGGCAATTTTATGGAGCTTTGCATAATACAGTGAAAACTCCATTAGCCGCCTCGGTGGTGCAGTGGCCTAAGTGATGGTTTCTGATCACTTGTCCGAGATGGGCCCGGGTTCAAATCTGGGTAAGGCATGGATGTTGTGTTTGTCTTATGGCACTGTTTCTCTCCCTTCCCTGGAACCAGTGGCACTAAATTATGGATGTGCGACTGCTTATAGCCCACTGAGTTGCTCACGGTGGTTGTTAAACCCCCCAATAAAAAGAAAAGAGAAAGAAACCTCCGAAACCTCTATTAACAGTCACCTCCAAACAATGGTAACCTTCGAGCAATGGCAGGTTTTAGTTGGTATGGAATGGCTTCTGTAGAATTAACATTAGCGATAACCTCCGAACAACGAAACCTCCCAACAGCAGTCAACAGACACCCCGGTGTGCCCCGAAGTAGATCTAATGGATACACTGCCCATTGGATTTTACACAGCTCCTTCAGTATTTCAGCAAGAGGATAAGATAGGGACAAATAATATTTATTGCTAAAGACATAATGGGTTGTATTACGGGTGGGCACAGTGGTATGCTTAAGTGAAAAGAAAGCAGTTAAAAGTTTAGTTCAACACGAGGCGAATTGGAGCATCCATGCATGTTTCAATTGCTCCCAGGGCTCGGGGAGGGGGGGTGAAATTTTACCCATTCGAGCGATGAGCAGCTAACTGTGCAGTTACACTTTACTACCTGACATTCCTCCTTTCGTATAACATCCCCTAACCCTAATCTTCTAGCTTGCTCTTTCGAAGCGCTGTTTAACACCAGACATCAGACACTGCCTTCTTAAAATCCTCTTTGCAGTGATTTATTTATTTAATTTTATATTCAGTTTTATTCAGCAGTCAGCATTTGGAAAAACACTGCAACGTTTTCTTTATTGTACATAAGCTTCATATATTTATTCTGCTTTTGTACAAACTCAATGGCCTACCGATGTTAACTTAGGCCTAGCCTCTGAACAACAGCCATCTCTCAATAATGATCACTTTCTCCTGGTCCGAGCAGTGACCATTATTCGGAGGTTTTACTGTACTTTTCTATCACTTATGTTATGAGAATATATTGAAAAATGATGCTTGCAGTTCAATACTATTAACTAAAATATTGAGTATTCTTGTAAATTTGTATATGGGTGTTTTGTTCCCTCCCCACAAATGTGAAAAGGAAATCGAAAAGTTTTCATTCAGCACCTAAAAATATTGCCGTTATGTAATTTTATTCATAGAGTGTAAATTGTTGGAGCTTAACTAACTTATTCCACAACAAAATTTAGCAGCATTCCAGAGCGGTCAGTTATTATTATTGTGGTGCTTGAAGCAGAATTTTTTTTTTTTTTTTTTTTTTTTTAGGTTGCGCACAGGGACAGGCACCTTTACTGAGCATGACAGTCTGAACGTAATCTTATGCCAGTGGAATCTTCTCACTGGGAGCAAAAATGCAAGTATCTATGCTAGCAACTTGAGGAAGTGTATGAATAAGTGTTTCTAACATACTTCAGGCATATAATTTTTTTACTGTGGATGAAATGAAAATATTATACAGCTTTGTATCCCATGGGATTTGATTTATAAAACTAAGTTGTGTTACTTGACAGAAGAGAAAACAGGCTTTCTTGTGTAGCACTGGTAGAGAAAGTGATCACAATGTACTAGCAAACATTGTTAACTTACTGTTAATTTGTACACATCCATTATCAAACAGCCTTATCCCCTCTTACAGCAGTGTACTGAAATTTTCTTAAAAGCTAAGTATGTTGCAAAAAAAAAAAAGTAGAAATGATACCTGTGTGTAAAGCACAATGTGCATTAAATGTTGGACTGATAAACTTATCAGCATTATCCTGGAAACCCTGAAAAAATTCAAATTAATTGTTTGGATTGGTTTTGACCAAAGATGAATAGGTAATAAGAGAATTAAATGTTATATTTTTAAATATTTCATTAACATGTAATGAAGACAATATGTAAGAGGGTGTTTCAGAAAGTTTTTGTTATAGGAAAAATATATTTTTATACCAGGCCAGGTTAGAAGAATCATTTAAACTTTTGTCACTACTACTTATTCACTTGTGTGTTGGTTGTCTTTTGGCTGCTGTGATACACTTCTCTCTTAAGTAGGATTTGAACCAACAAACGATCTACTGCAAGTGATAATATTGTCAATGAAGAAAAAAATATTGTTCATGGGAAATCAATAAAATATTCAAAGCAAAATATTGTTCCATTCTTCTTGCTGAATGATAACCAGTTCAGCTACCAACATCAAAGTTCTTTGTTTCTCCACCAGCCAACATTCCAATTCATTCCACAGGTGTTTCATAGGATAAAAATTGGGATTCTGCAACAGTTAATGCAACTTCTGCTCATTCATGCTTATGAACCAATCCATAGTAGCACCTGTGTTATACTAGGGAGTATTACTGTTCCCCCCCCCTTTTTTGTGGTGTATCTTGTTCTCATTGCTGATAGGGCTGTGATGACCAACCAATCGGAGGCGTGGAATTTTGTAAATCCCTGGGCAGGCTTGATGAAAAAAAAAACAAATAAAAAAATGCATTGGCATTTACTCATTAGTTTTCTTTAAAATAAGAAACTAAATGAAAATATGTTTTAATTGATGACCGTGCAGTAGTAACTTTCGAACACTTTCAAAATAATGTCCGTTTTTTTATTCGATTCTCTTGCTTGTGAGTAAATTTTAATATATGTGCAAAAAATGGTCTTGTTTTCTTTCACATTTTTCCTTATAGCTGCTTCATTTCTGAATGGATTTAAAAAATGTTTGTTGTATTGAATTCAGCATAAAATTATAACTGATATAACATATTACAGAATTTATGTGTACAAATATTGGAATACTCCAGATATGTATTGCTTACCTATGAGGTCCACTTCTGGAAACAAATCACATTTCATACACGTTATTTGGTCCCCGTCGATGTCCTTGTCCTTCAGTCTGTTGTAGAGAACACAAAAGCACTCAATACCAAGCACACCAAACCAGGTAGTTTGGTAGAAAAAGACAGTGTCTCCGACGAAAGGCAGTATCGGAGTATCGCACTCCAATGGTGATAGGTGAACCACGAACATCGGTGGGGACATCGTCAAGCTCCCGAGGATGCCCAAAGTGTTGGGCGAAAGTTTCGAGCATTATTAATGGTGTATAGTTGGTGTTTCTGTGTCCAAAGTTTAAGATCTTCCGATTTTACCTGGTTTGGTGTGCTTGGTATAGAGTGCTTTTGTGTTCTCTACAATGGACTGAAGGACAAGGACATCGACGGGGACCAAATAACGTGTATGAAATGTGATTTGTTTCCAGAAGCAGACCTCATAGGTAAGCAAATACGTATCTGGAGTATTCCAATATTTGTTGAAATAGCACACGTAAAACTGAATAGTAGCAATATCTGGCCTATGCTTTAGACCTAGATATGAGCTTCAATTTTAAATTAAAATTTATTTGTACTAAAATAATGTACTCAACATTTGCCATTTCAAAAGCATGTGTTGAATATATTAATTCTGGTTATTAATAATCTTTGGCTGATGTTAAGTGATTGAAACATCTTATTCCATAAGCTCTAATTACAATATACAAATAGTTACAAAAATTTACCTTAGGTTTCCCTCTCTGAAATCAGGCCATGCTTAAGCAACCAAATATGCACGTAGTTAGTGCCTGTGCAACTGACAGTGATATAACTATACCACCAGGATTAGAGGAAATGCTATCCCACTCTTACCAACTTACATGGTGAGAGTCATGGCTACTCCGCCTCACCTGATGGCTTCAAAAGTCACGATTTGTTCTTAAGTCACCAATGGTTAGAATGCACCTGGTCAGTCAAGAAAATGACACAAGCTGAGGACATAATCATCAAAGTAAAGATCCTTAAGGGACAAAGGACTGCACATATTGCTGGAATAACTGACCATTACCAGACAGCTGAAATACTTGATTAGATAATAAGGGGCAGGAAAAGATTCAGAAGAAGACCCCTTGCAAAATGGGTGGATGAAATTTAAAAGCATGCTGGAGTGACATGGAAGAAAATTGCTCAAGACAGGTAGTACTGGAAGAGACTTGTGAAGACTTTCATCCAGCAGTGGATTGTTGATGGTTATAATTATGCTGTTGAAAGGGAAATGGGTCTGTTTCAAAAGAACTAAAAAGAACTCATACACTGCAGAGATCACAGAATTGCCCATATAAGTTTAAGGTTGGCCAAGGTACTGCAGAGATTGCAGAATTGTCCATAAATTTAAGGTTGGCCAAAGTGATTATGATTCCTAGCATAAATGCCTGTGGTCAGAAGCCATACCATGAAAAACAGCTCCAGACCATCATACCACCTGCCCCAAAAAATTTGTTGGCATAATACACTCCAAAAATACCAGTTGGTATTTTTTAGGCATGTATCACACATATGCCTGCCTGTTTGATTGGGATAGGGTACAGTGTTATTCATCGTGAAAAAACAATTTCTACCATTCTAGGGGATTATTTATTTACCCCACCCCCTGTATAGTTTGTCCATGTGCTGTCCACAGACAGGGTGACCAGACGTCCAGCTTTTGGAGGACATGTCCTCTTTTTCTTACCATGGCCTCCTGTCCTCCACGCATTAAGGGAAATAGCACAAATGTCTGGCTTTTTCAATAAGGAATAATTCAAATACATTTTGATCAAATTCTTCTATTGTAATCATGCACAGTCGAGTCACATAATTGTGACCACCAGCTAATATCCAGAGTAACTGCTGTGTGTAGTGCGGACAGCAGCTAGACAGGTTGGGAGTGACTCATTAAGGTTCTGGAAGGTGTTCACAGGTATGTGGAGCCATACTGACAGCAGTGCATTTGACAGCTGCTGGAGGGTGCATGTTGGAGAATCCATAGAGCGAACAACACAATCGAGGAGGTCCCACAGATGCTCAATTGGGTTAAAGTTTGGGCAATTAGGGTGCCAGGGAAGTACTTTCTTTGAAGCCTTCATCGTGCTCTTCCAACCACTCTTGGACATTTCTAGCTGTGTGACACGCCGCATTGTCATGCTGGAATATCTCATCCGCCCCAGGGAAGACAATCAGCATGTATGGGTGTATGTGGCATGCAAGGATGGATTCGTAACGAATTTGGTCCATAGTGCCTTCCACAGGCATGAGTGGACCCAGGGAATGCCATGAAAATATTCCCCAGATCATAACACTGTCCCCACCAGCTTGTGTTTTTCCAGCAATGGTTGAAGAGTGTTTGTTCTTCGATGTTTCTCACCTTATAATGCCAATATCCATCCGTTCGATGAAGCAGAAAATGCGACTCTTCGAAGAAAACAATCCTTTGCCAATCAGCGGAGGTTCAATTCCGATACTGCTGTGCAAATGTGAGCCTTTTCTGCCGATGCACCTTCGTTTGCATAGGTGCAGTGACCACCCGTCTGCATCAGAGCCCCATATGCGGCAGGGTTTGCTGAACTGTCATTTTAGGCATTTCCGGTAGCCCCTTTGGTTCATTTGACCAGTGCGTTTCTCCACTGCAGTATGTTGATCAGCCTGCACACACCTTTGCAGCCGACATTCACCTCTCACATCAATGGCACGTGGCGCTCCACAGTTTCCACATCGCTTATTCGCAATGGTGCCATTTCTCCAATCACGATACACTTTAACCACAGCAGCACGCAAACAGTTCACAAAGTGTGCTGTTTCAGAAATGCTGCCAGCCTTGGCCCAAAAGCCGATAATCATCGCTTTTTACAAAACTTATAAATTGCTCTTTTTTATACATGGCAGCAATGAGTGATATAATTTCAGAATGCCTACAGCACACTTTATACAGGGTGTCTGAGAATTATTGGGCACATTACAAAATTATGTACAAAAAAAACTATAAGCATTGTCTGTTTTTCTATGTCATGTATTACTAACACAGTTTCTATATTTTTGTTTTGCAGAATTGTTATTCCCAGAAACCGATAGATGTTGCTAGGTGTGGCCTGATGAGGAATGTATGAGAAATGCGCAATCAGTAGTCATGTCATCCGTACAGCAGAAGGAGATGTGTGTGTGTTATGGCTTGCAGAATTAAAGTTGAAAAACAGTACCATTTAGAGTATGGTCGTAATCCTCTGTCAACGAATTCAATTAAGTGGTGGATGAAACAGTTTAAAGAAACTGACGATGTGGAACATCATATCCGGTAGGCCTACCGTCAGCGGTGAGACGGTTGACCAAGTTAATGAAAGTTTCCGAAGAAGCCCCAGGAAATCTGTTCGTAAAGCAAGCAGAGAACTGTGCATTCTGAAATCGACAGTTCACGATATCTGGCACAATAAATTAAAGTTTCATGCTTATAAAATTCAAATAGGGCAAAAAATGCATGTAAATGATCACACTCTGCGATACGATTTCGGTGTGGATATGCTGAATCGAGTGGAAAACGATGAAAACTTTCTCAGTACTGTAATTTTTAGCAATGAATCCGCATTTCATGTATCAGGTATTGTGAATCGTCACAACTGTAGGATATGGGCCAGTGAACCACCTCGTGCTGCTATTGAACTGGAACGTGATTCTCCAAAAATTAATGTGTAGTGCGCCCTATCAAAAAGAGAAGTGATTGGCCCTTTCTTCTTCTGCGAAAAAACCATAAATGGTGACATTTACTTGGATATGCCAGAAAATTTTGTTATACCCCAAATCTAAAGATATGAGCATTTCCCCAAAAGATGGATTGGGTGTGGTGGTCCCATTCCGTGGCCTCCTCGCTGTGCAGATCTAACTCCATTGGATTACTTCATGTGGGGTTATGTGAAGGATCGTGTCTATCAGATGCCTTGTACTGATTTGCAGGAACTGAAGCAGCGTATCACAGTTGCTATTAATTCCATGACGTACTACGAGCAACCAAGGGATCTCACATCGAAATTTCTTAACTTGTGTGGTTACATTGTAAGTTAGTACAGTCAGTTTCTTTCTATCTGTTTAATGTCTTATTTTATATAATTTTGTAATGTGTCCAATAATTCTCAGACACCCTGTATATCCTCCAAGCCAGCTCACGACACGTGCTTTCTTTCATTGTCTACATGCTGTTGATGTCAAAAGTAGGAGGTGGTCACAATAATGTGACTTGACTGTGTATATATTTATCAAGCCACCGCTAAAATGTATTAATTTGTTTCTGGATTCTCTCTGGTGTCCCGCGTCTTCCCCGGTCAGTTGATTCGTGCAATCCTGCTGCTGCAGTTGTCACTTGTGAGTCAATTGGTGTGCATTAGTCTGTCTGTAGTTCATCACACGTAGATGATCGACGGTGCAGTCGTGTAAACAGTCAGCTCATACTGCTTGTTTTGTGTGTGTGAGTCACTTCTGTGAGTTTTTTCTATTTATAATTCCCTTAATCAGTCAATGAGGGGTATACTGCTAGTTAAACACAATTTGAAAGACATGTCATGCTCTGAATTTCATAAATATTTGTTAATGAAATCTGATCTACTGAAGAAAATCTCTTCCAGTGAAAAATATGAATAATGCTTTTTTATTTTCCGGTTACTTTCTTTGCCACCTGATATCTTTCTTAGTACCTTTTTTTTTTTTGTCCGAGTATCGTAAGACATCTGTCATTAGCTTTTGTAGTTGATTAGGTTTCACAGCCATAGTGTGTCACTTGTAGGTACAAGTTGTGTATAGCTTATATTTAATATTTCTTTGGATCTTTTTTTATTATGATTTCAAGAGTTTTATTATAAGTAGCATTTATTACTACAACCCAGCCTTTCCCTAATTTCCTGATGCATATCATTATTGCTACTGATGTTTACTTACATATCCGGAGTAATGTACCTTTCAAAAAGTCTCCAGCTGAGCTCGAATGGATTTTGATAATTTTTTGAGATACATATGTACTTTCTTTTTCCATGATTAGTAACAATGCTGATAAATTTACTCACATCTATAAGTTTTCAAGTGCTTTGTGGTACTTCCACACTAGAACCCCTGAGCGTGTTCTCAGTGTGCATAAATTTACAACTGTTGTTGCATATTTTTGCTTTTCAACATACTTTTTAAGCCCATAAAAATAATGTTAATAAATAATGTACTCGTAGAAATATACAGGGTGTCTGAAAAATACATGGCAAAATTGCAGGAACGAGTTCCTCATAGGTAGATAAGAAGAAAGTTAATATCAACATAGGTCTGGAAATGCTTGGCTTCTGAGTTATGAAGGTATGTCTATGAAACTTAACTGTTCATATTACCTTATTGTAATTGTTCAAAATGTCCACGTTCTGCCTCAATACAGGCCTCACATTGATGTCTCATGGACTCACAAATATGCTGCCAAGTTCTTGGCATGTGTCATATTGTTTCACAACCTGCCACAATTCGATTGCAGAGAGTTCCCATATCTGCTACTGGAGTTGAATACACCAATGATTTTAAATGGCTCCACAAGAAGAAATCTAGAGGGTTTGGATCTGCTGAGCGTGGAGGCCAGGCAGTTGGTCCTCCTCTACCTATCCACTGACTAGGGAACTTTCAATTCAAGTAATTGCTAGCTAGGTGGCTAGAATGTGCGGGAGTGCCATTGTGCATAAAGTGTGCTTGTTGACGAATGATCAGTGGTGTGTCGTCCAAAATATCAGGCACATTGTTTTCCAGAAAGGTGCCCCATGAGTTTGTTGTGAAGTACATGGGGCCCAAATAACTTATCATCAAAAACACCCGCCCAGATATTTAGGCTGAACCGCTGTTGATAACATGATGGAAGAATTTCATGTAGGTTTTCCTTGGCCTATACAGACTGATTGTGAAAGTTTAGGATTCTGTCGCGTGTGAACTGTGCTTCATTGGTGAATATCACTAAGGCAGGAAAGTTAAGAGTTGTACCACACTGCTGCAAGAACCACTGGCAGAACATTACTCGCACAGGGTAATCTGCTGGTGTCAAGGCCTGTACCTGTTGCAGATGGTATGGATACAGGTGTTGTTCTTGCAACACTCTCCAAATAGTCAAATGATGAACACGCAGTTGCATTGCTAATCTGCGTGTGCTGATTCCAGGAGTCGCATTCACAACATCCAAAATCTCCGCCTATACTTCAGGAGTCTTAGATCTTGGTTGTCCTCTGTCTGCAGAATGAGATGTAAAAGGTCCCATGTTCACAAAGGTGGTGATGGATACTTTCAAACGTTTTCCTGTCAGGACATCTTCATCCTAGGAACATTTCAAGGTACAAACGACTAGCCTCCAGAGCATTGCCATCCGCCAAACCATACATAAAGTGCATATCTGCTTGCTCCTGATTTGAGTACATGGTCAGAAAGGAAAACCACCAGATTCTGTCAATACCTTGTGATGAAGGAATTCACCTGCAGGAGATAAAACGTTCTGGTGAATAACTGGGAAACCAAGACAGACCTGAATCAGGTAATGTAAACAGTTAAGTGTCATCGACAGACCTTCATAACTTGGAAACCAAGCATTTCCGGACCTATGCTGATATAAACTTTTTTCTTATCTACCTCTGAGGAACTCATTCATGCAGTTTTGCCATGTATTTTTGAGACACCCTGCATGAACAATAGAAATTGGGTTAATGAACATTTTATTAATGTGATATGCTGCCTGTGAAAAAATCAAGCAAATTAGTAAATATGAATAAAGTTACTGTACAGTAGATTGGCTTTCAGTTATAATATTTTAATATTTGAGCTTCACACCTCCCTCCACTCAAAAAAAAAAAAAAAAAAAAAAGAAAAAAAAAGAAAAAAAGAAAAGAAAAAGAAAAAGAAACCTTATAATTAATATTGAGTGGAAAGGGTGGTAATCTTTATCATATTCTGACAACACTCAAAAAAAGGAAAATTGAATATGTACTAAATTAAAATGTGCTATCACCTTACTTGATGTTGAAGCTAGTGTGATTCCATTGAAACACTTTTGTAGAATAAAGAATCTAATGTGGTTCGATTTTTTTTATAAGTATTTCTTGCTATGCAGATGTACATCTCATCATCTGCCATGCCACCAAGGAATTACAATCCATTTTTTGATCATCTTCAGAAATGACAATCATTGCTGAAATATAATCAAAAGTTTATTCCAGTTGCTTTCCTATCAGTTGATGTGCTGATTGCCCAGGGTGATTGGTAGTATCCTCTTCTTTCCTTGGCGTGCCTTTCTTTTCTTAAATTCTTACAAGTTCCCATTCATTAATATTGGTTGTGTAACTCAAGCAAATTTTTGAAAGCCCCTTTCATCACCTTTTCCCAAACCTAACTTCTTCACCACCTTCACAGATTCTGTAATAGCAGCTGCTGTGCTGTCTTCAGTATTAAAGCTTTAATTCACAAACTTTTACATACGTACATATCACTACTCTGAGATTCAGAGGTTATCTCCTCAAAGAAAGCTCATCTGCCAGATTAAAGTTTAAAACTGATGTGCTATATTTTACTTACTGTTAATGTATCAAATATCTCAATTTACAGCGATCTTGGCATACAACTCGAGCTTCACTGATTTCCATCACATATCTCACCCCAAAACACTTTTAGTACATCATATCCATTATCTTCCTCTCATGCAGATATCCTTAAATCTGGCCCTCCCATGGTTTTCTTGGCCTTTCTCTGCCTTTCTTTCCTGCCACTTTGTCTGAATAAATTCCCTTAGTAAGCAACTCATCACTCATTCTGTCAACATGGCCAAACCACCTCAGAATATTTGTCTCCATCCTTAGCTTCACATTATACATCTGCAACTCATCTTCATTCTTCACATGATCAGACCATGTCTTGCCAATACATTTTCAGAATTTTTTGTTTGTTTGCTGCAATATTGTGAAGACATTTGATTAGTGTCATATTTGATGTTAAGTGCTTTCCAAGCGTCCTTCACTGTTGTTCTGTAGCATCCGTTGCCTTAAGAAGGGCATCTAAGTCTGACCTTAAAGAAATAATGTATAAATGTCTTAATTACACTTTGGTTCATAGGTTATAAAAGTGAAGTAGTGTCTGGTGGCACAAACATGACCTTATCTGAAAACCATCAAGAGCTGGGATGTGACCCAGTGTGTTATCCAGTAGCAAAATAACTTTAAATCGAATTCTTTCTCTCATGCAGAAAATAATGTTTCAATTCCAAATTCAGTTGGCTTCCAAAATAATTTCTAAAAACTGTGCTAGTTGTTCAGCTTTTTTTTTTTTTACCAATGAATTGCCAGTAGAGATTTTTCATGTACTTTCAGTGTCCATGTGTTTTCAGAATGATACATCACTATAGGCATTAGTTTGAAGTCCCTTTCTGCAGGATAGGTCGATCTTCAGCAGCTTTGAAACCTGTCTTTGCCCTTTCTTAATTGGAAAAATATGTTGTCAAGCATTCATTTCCAGTATTACTTAGTTTTATGTGTATTAAACACTTGCTTAGCAGTATATCCACTCTTTTCTGTGATGTCCCTCATTTTTTCAGGAAACTTTTCAGTATTCTGAAGTCCATAAATGCAACTTTTCAACATGTCATATCATGGTGATGGTTTGGCCTCCTTCATAGCATTTTTTACCACATCAACTTCTGTTCCAAAGCTACTGGCTTTCATAGATATTTTTAAACACTGTCACTACTACTAAATGAATGTTTATATAACATTGTACAGGGTACAAAAAACATTAAATCATAACAATGAATGTTAAAATTACACCACAATAGTCACCAATATCACTTAAAGTTCCAATGCACATTCACCAGCGAGGTTCACACAGTATATACTGGCAAAACATGGAAAGTACTTCTGTTCATCAGTTATAGAAAAGTAACACCATCATATGTGGGAATAGTGTATGTATACACAGTTTGAAATTCACTTAGCCCGTAAGCTTTGAAATTATGCTATGCATGTTCAGCAAGTACAGAAAAGTAGAGACACCATGTGATGTATGCAAAGTTTGCAATTCACTTGGCACACCAGCTTTGAAATTATGGTACTTAATGAATTTTCTTAATTTTTTTTGGAATTCGCATTATTTTAAGTTTTGTGCATAAAATAAGACTATCAATATGTGTTAAGTTGCAACAAAAGTTCATATCATAGGCTAGGTGAAATTGAAAGACAGTGTTGGCATTTCTGTACATAGATTTATTTAATCGAATATGCTATTTTGTTCCACAACCTGTCGCCATATGTGCAGCAGTTGCAGGATTCCATCCTCCCAGAACTTGGCATTTTGCTGGGCAATGAACTGTTCCAGGTGGTTTTCACAGGCTTCCAGCGAATTGAAGTTCTTCCTATTAAGGGAATTCTGTAGCGACCGGAATAGGTGGTAATCTGAAGGTGCGAGATCCTGGGAATATGGTGGAGAGGTAGGACATCCCAGCCAAGCTGCACCAATTTCTGCTGGCTCTGCAAAGAGACGTGTGGTCTGGCATTGTCCATATGGAAGACAACACCCTTCTGATTGGCCAATTCCAGATGCTTTGTATCGATTGCTGCCTGCGATCGGGCCATTTGGGAACAGTATATGTCGGAATTCACTGTCTGGTGAGGGGGCAAGAACTTGTAATACATGACTCCCTTCCAATCCCACCAGATATACAGCATCACCTTCTTTGGATGCAGAATAGCTTTTGGAGTGGTTAAAGGTGGCTTGTTTAATTTTCCTCAAGACTGTTTTTACACTATATTGTTGTACACGGTTCATTTTTCATTGCCTGTGATCGTCCGTTACAGAAATGGTTTGTTGGCATTGCATTTGCGCAGAGAATCGGATAGAAATGCGGTCTGTTAAATTTTTTTCTGTTTAAGCGTGCGGCACCCAAACATCATAACGATTCACGCATCCGAGTGTCTCGAATGTCTTGCAACGCTCATATGAGATGTGTTGAGTATTTCTGCAATGTACTGTGTCATGTGATGTGGATTATTTTCAGTGAGCATTATGATTTGGTCATCATCAATGACTGCAGGCCTACCGGAATGTTCCCAGTCTTCCAAATCAAAATTGCCACTTCTGAACTGAATGAACCACTTATGAACAGTACTTGCAGCTATGGCACTATCTCCATAAACAACACATATCTGCTATCTGTTCAGCGTTTTTTCCTTTCAGGAAAAAAAACAGAGGCGAAAATGGCGAAAATGCACCTTATTGTCCTCCATTTTCAAATTTCACTTCAATCCTTTTAAACTGCACAAATCCACATACGACTTTCAGTGAATGACCCATCGCACTGTGACCTTTCAGGCTCTGTTATTTCTGTCCCGTGCTTCCGCTACACGAGCAACATGTTCAAGTCATAACGCCACCTACTGCCTAACACTATGAACTTTCGTCAATATTATCTCACACTATTTAAAATTCACATAAAATGCAACTGACCTGTACTTGTTTCATAAAAGGATCTATTGGAATATGCCAACAGTGATGTCTGGATAGATATTTTGGATGGTAGTAGTTACATAGGTGACCCTCATGGTGAAAGGGGAAAAAGACTCCTTTCAGCTGTGTGTTTTATAAAAACATTAATGAAAAGGAATAGCTGTATTTGCTTGTGAAATTGACTTTTTTGTGTACTGCTGCTCATGTGAGAAAGCACTGGCAGACCTTTTTTTGTCTAGGATTTTTAAGGTGGCAAACTGAATTGACATTGCCTTGCTTACTGTTCAGCATGTAACTTTAACATCAGAAAACTTGAAAATTATGTCTCCTTGAAGCGGAAATCAAACCCACATCTCCTGATTTCCATTTGAGAGAAATGCGGGTTTGATTCCTCGTCAAGGCGATGTAATTTTTAAGTTTTCTGATGGCAAAGTTACATGTTGAACAGTAAGCAAGGCATTGACTATTCTGTTTGCTGCCTTAAATATCCAGTATTTGTTGCATGTATTTGTAAAGAGTATTTCTTCCACAATCTCCATTTTTTGTCCTTTTCCCCCTATAATTGATAATATGATTTTTAGCTGTGAAAAATAGTTCATAAATTCTGTAACTGGAATTTCTTTTTGTTGCAGATGTTCCTGCTTCTGGAATGTATTTCATGTCCTATGAATGGCTTCAACGTGTCTTGACTCCAGAAGGACAAAGGTATGTTCTTTCTTCGTAAGATATCAGTCACTATGATAAAGTGATGATGTTCATATTTCCTGTTTCTGATGATTCACTGATATTTTACTAGGAACACAAATGTTTATTTCTATTTGCAGCACATTTCCTTTTCTGAAAGTTTGAATGATTTTTTTATTATTATTTTTGTGTTTATGATAGAATGTTTTTTTTTTTTTTTTTTTTTTTTTTTTTTTGTGAACAGCATTCTGCATGCATGGATTTTCTACTAATGTAATTCAGTTTTCTGGTAGAGGCACAAATGGATATTTTCATTTGCAACTCTTTCTGCGTTACAAAATGACTGTTTTAAAAAGTTTGTTTTGCCTTGGATTTCAGTTTCTATGGTGAACAGATTCATTGTTAGTTATCAAAAACTCTTAGTTTTAAAATTTATATGTTGATAAATGTTTGATAATTACTACATTTTCTATTATCACACATTCTTTTGCTGCAGCATATGTGCTTTTAATTTGGTTCATCTTTCTTGTCACCAGTTAAACCGGTTTTGATTACTCTTCAGGTAATTCTAGTTTTTACCTGTAAAAATAGTTTGTTTTTACTGTAACATATTCACGTAATACTGTATGCTGTATGTTGCATTGATACTTCGATGAATTTTGCCCTTTTTCTCAGAGTTAGTGTATATCTCATTGTTACTTAGACTGATTTACAGACTTTTATCAGCCACTAGAGATGTTAAAGTGAAAGCTTGGCAACATTCCCCGTTGTTCAGATTTGCTTATCCTCTGCAGTTGTTATTTGAAAAGCAATTGTTTTTTGGGTTGTTTTTTTTGCACTGCATGCTTATATTTTGAAATCAAATAATTCTCCTGAAGGGCTAGGGCAGGGGTTGTCAAACTTTTTGTACCACGGCTCCCTTCACTATATATATTTGCGACAGCTCCCAAATATACAAACCATGTTATAAATTCATATATGCATGTTTTTATAGATAATTTTACATTTATTGATCAAAACATCTTAAACTTAATCAACTTGTATTTCTGTACTAAATCAAGCAGTGTCAGTGGGAAAGATTAGCTTGTTTTTATTTCATTAGATGCTCAAATCTCGAGACAAGTTTGGAAACTGTAATTCTCATCTCCTTCTTGAGGTTCACTGTGGACCTGTACTTGGTTTTGATGACAGCCACTGCAGAAAATCCCATTTCACATAAATATGATGATGCAAAGGGAATCAAAATTCTTAAAGCCTTGTTAGCTACTTCAGGGAACTCTTGCTTTATCAATGACCAAAATTCTGGTAGGGAAGGTGACATAAACCTGGGTTTTAATGTGGATTTTGATGAAATATCAATAAATTGTTCTTGTTCTGCAGTTGAGAACGTTAAGGGAGGATCAGCGCTGAATGGATCTTTGATCCAATTGTGTTGTTAAACATCTTGTGGAAAGGACTTCTTAAAATGATCAATGACTTGCGACAAATGATCTAGAAACACTAACTTCTCTGCTTCATTCAATTTTAAATCATTTTCATTTAAAAATGTGTGCAATGTAGGAAAGCAGTCATTTAGAACTCACTCCATTTTTTTCTTCCACAGGGCTAATTTTCTTTCAAAGGCAGAAATTTTGTCCATTAGCAGCAAAATGTGGATCTCATTACCTTGCCAGGATACATTTAATGAATTTAGCTTTTCAAATATATTAAACAGATATGATAACTTTGAAAGAAAGACACTGTGTTCAAACTTCTTGGAATATTTCTGGTCAAGAAGATAAGAATGGAGTTCCCTCCTAAGTTCAAATACTCTTGACAAGACATTTCCACATGAAAGCCAGTGAGATTTGCAGTAGTAAAGTAGAGAACTGTGTTCAGCCCCTATATCTGCAAATATTTGTTCAAAAAATCTGGACGTAAGTGGCCGAGTTTTAATGAAGTTTACTACTTTGATTACTGACTGTAGAACTTCGTGTAGAACAGGGCTGATGTTCTTAGAAGCAAGAACCTCCCGTGGAGGATGCAATGTGTCCACATGGCGTGAGGAGCTTTTTTTTTTTAATGAGCGCCTTTAGTCCCCATAACTACCTGCCATAGAGTGGGCTTCGTCTGTGCACACACGCCTACAGAATTTTCCCAGTTTACACTATTTTCTGCCATAAAAGAATCTATTATCTGAAACAAGTCTACTGCTTTTGTATGAGATGTTATACTTCTGCAGAAAAGAAGATCTTTGTGAAATTTATTATCATCATCTATAAATCTCACATAACAAATCAAATGCGCGTTATGGCTATCAGTGGCTTCATCCAATTGAATGGAAAAATCCTTGTCCTTTAGTTTTTCAATTAACTGGTCATTAATATCATCAGCCATATGGAGAATTCGATGACTAACGGTATTATCTGATAATGGCACACTTAGCAGTTGCTTGGCAGCGGATTCTCCTACCATAATGGAAACCATGTCCATAGCAGCTGGTAAAATGAGGCTTTCAGCAATAGTATGTGGTTTCTTGCTCTTGGCTACTCGATAAGCAACTTTGTAGGATGAAAAAAGAGCCTTTGTCAGGATTGTAGCTTGTTTAGTGAAAGTTGCCTTTTGCTCAGCCATTTCTTTTCAACTTAGAAGAAAAATACTCACTTGGTTTGTTTACCAAACTTCCGTAAACTGTTTCCAAATGACGTTTCATTTTATTGGAGAGCATGCTTTTTTTTTTTTTTTTTTTTTTGATTGGAGGTTTAACGACAACCGTGAGCAACTCAATGGGCTATAAGCAGTCGCCCGTCCCTAATTTAGGGTCACTGGTTTCAGGGAAGGGAGAGAGCCAGTGCCGTAAGACAAACACAACATCCATGCCTCGCTGGGATTCGAACCCGGACCCCTTTTGGACAAATGATCAGAGGCCATCGCTTAGACCACTGCGCCACCGGGGCGGCAAGCATGCTTTCAGCAGCTAGTTCTTTAAAACAGATAACACACTGTGGACATTCTTCATTTCCCACAACAGTACACGTCAACCAAAAATCTAGGTAGTTTTCGTCATATTTCTGATATTTTCACTTCTTGTCATCTTTTAAACTGTTTGTTATTTCCAAAATGTCACGTTTTTTACTAGCATTCAAAAACTTATCCATCTTGCCTGTTCTTAAAATGTAAAGGACATAATACGAAAAAATACGGAGAGCTCACAAACCACTACACATCTGTTATCATGAACAGTAAGCACAAGAATGAGTCAGGTCTTCATGTGGTGCTGCAACAAAAGGGAGCCTTCTCTGCAAAGCTTACTGAATCATCAGAAACCAACCAAATCACTTTTGCCCACGTTGTTTTGATCCTTAGAAAAGGCCATGTGACACCTGGGGGGGGGGGGATACGGGGACACATCTCCAGGAATGTTTTCTTTTCTATTTGAAGGGAGGGGGATTAATGTGTGGTAGCATTATCCCCTCATTTCCGGCTTTTTCACGAATTCTAATGGCGTGACGGCAACTCTCTTAACCAAAACTGCGACACCCAGTTTGAAAAGCCCTAGACTAGGGTATATAGTAGTATTATAATTAGAGCTGTTGACCGATCAATATTTTTAATCGGTTAAAATTTCACCATTGATCGATTAATCGGTAATTTGATTGAGTGATAAAAACACTGTCACAAAAAATATACAACTATAAATTATATTATGCATTATTCTGTTGTTATATCGATACCAATTCCATTGTCCAAAATGTTAGGGTGTTGAATGTATCTTAGCCTCTTAATCTAGTAGTATTCATTGCTTTACTTTATTGAAAAAATCAGAAATACAGAGTAATAATAATTAATTACCTTAAACCTGTTTTGGAGTCACTGCTATAGCCAAGATTTTAGTCACAAGAGCTTGTCAACATTGGGTGGTTTAAGCAAAGTACAAAGTTTGTTAACAACAATACCAGCGGCACTAAACACTCTTTCACTTGGCACAGATGTTGCTGGAACGCACAGCAACCATTTTGCTAAAGTAGCAAGCAATGGCAACTGTAATGAATGAGTTTTCCACCACTGAAGAGGATCTGTAAAATAGTCGTTGAGTTCAGGCAAGCTCTGATAAACTCAAAGCTCTAATTCTATCAGTGTGCTCACGTTTGTGTATTTCTGTTTCTGGAATCGACGAATTGTCAAAACATAGTTTTCTTCATTTCTGTTGCACATTACTTTGTTGTTGGTGTAAGGGCAGCTGTTGATTTGTGCTACTGATTGATTGAAATTCTGTTCCACACTACCTCTCGTTTTTTTTCTGGTAAACAGCAAAGTGTCTTGAATCGAGGGTCAACGGCAGTAGCTTCTTCATACTTGTTGTATAAAGGCCATTGACTGAGTCTTTCCGCCAGATTATCGAGCAACATAGCTTTTAATCTGCAAATATATGCTGGGTCAGAATTGGACAATCTCATTGCGCTTTTGAGGTGTGTAAAAGTGGGAATTACAACACTGGCAGTTACGTACTTGTGACCTTTGAGTATTTCAGTGATTTCCGAGCAAGGTTTTAATACACTGATTAGCTTCTCAAGCACTTCCCACTCAACTGTTGTCAGAACAGGGGTATTCAATGTGTTGGCTACCAAAATGTTGTCTACTGTGTTTTTAGCTTTCACAAGACTTTCCACCATAATGTCGCTGTACTATTCCAGCATGTCACTATGTCCTGTTGCAGCTTAATGTCAGGAAAACCAAGTTCTTTTTGCTTAAATGAGAGTGCAGCCTCTAAATGTGAGCTGTGTTTTAAATATCCTACAATTTTTCGGTATTTAGCTAGAACCTTTTCCATTGATGCTGCTGTAAGAGCTTTATTTATTTTTAACTGTAAAGTCTTGCACTGTCAAACTTTGATCTGTTAACACCAAGTACATTGTTATCAGTGCAGATGGCAACAAGCTTGTCTGTTAGTTCCCATTTTTTGATGGGTTCCTCAAATTCAGTTGTACACTGATTTGCAGTATGCTTCTCAATCACCTGTTTCACTCGAAGAGTTGCATCACAGTAATGCCATTCATTGTCAATCCAGTGTGCTGTTATTGCTAAGTAGCTGTCGTTGGTGAGCAAGGTCCAAAAATCTCCAGTTAAACTCACATAGGAATCTCTTTAATTCATTGAACACTCTTGACTTCTGAATGTCATAAATTTAGACAATTTTGTTCATAATGGTACTTCTGGCAGGTAAATTGTAACACTTAGAATTCAGAGCTGTTTGCAACAATACTTTCAGGTCAGGATCTTCAACAATATTGACAGGTCTTGAACTAGAAGCAATCCACAATGCTAATTTATTTGTTAATTCATGTTCTTTTAATACAGAAACAGGCTTTTTGAGGAAGAAATTTGTACCCATTTGCTTAATAGTGATGGCATTTGAACTAGGCTGCTCCTGTAGCATATGTGATACAATTTTCAAGAGTGGATGTTGTGATTGTAAATTATAATATAAGTTAGTTACAATTCCACTGTACTTAAATTTTTTCTTACATTTTAAACAATAAACATGTCCGCGATCAGTAACTTCCCCACTGTCTTCTAATTTATATCCAAAACAAGAGGACAATTTTCCTTTTAATTAATCCCTGAAATGGAACTCAAGGAAGCGTGACAGCAAAAGATGAATCAGTGTTCAAACTTTCTTTCATTGACAGTCACTCTCATTCCAGTAGGATCTTCCACCAATAAAGGAACACTATTTGCTTTTTCAATCAGGAGAGTGGGAGTAAAAATTTGCCCCAGACTTTTGCTCTTGCACTGGGAATTCTCCCTGTTGACGGATATGGTACTTCTGCAGCAGTACTCAACTTGGTCTCTGGGTAGTCTACCCCCATTAATTCCAAGAAACATGTGTATTAATCCCCCATCTTTCCTATTGAAAGTTGAATCTTGTTGTGAGGCACGGCCGGACCAGTGGCATATTTTCATCTGCACCAATGTAATGAAACCTCGGAGGGCCAAACCTCGGGTCATCTGCTATACTGACCATACATATTGAAACAACTGACTCTGCCTAGATGATTCAACTGAGACAGGAGTAGAAGACCAGATCAGATCAGATCATATGTAGAGGATTTTAGAAAGGGAGTGTCTGACCCGAGGTCTTAAACAGTCCTTAGAAATAGGAAACTAGGAGATTTGGGCTAGAGTGCCTGATAGGAAAGTGACACTGAAGCGAGGTAGAAAGGGGGAGGAAGACGCCCTTATTTATTACCGGGGGCCAGGGCCCGGGGCCCGGCAGCTTAACGTGCCCATCCGATATTTAGTGGTTCAAGCGTTCCTACCTGCCTAGGATTGAACATGAGGTCTTCTCTGTGGCAGTCACAAACGTTGACCACTAGGCCACATCAGTCATTAAGAGGTGTGGCACCCCTAATGACTGACAGAGCTGCATTTTTCTTGAAGCTGCAGTCAAGAAGGGGATAGCAAGGAGGGTGAGCACAGAGCACCATAAGAGTAGTGAGTACAGAGCGTAGCTATAAAAGAATGGGGGAACCACGAGGTCGAGAAGCCCTTAATGAAATGCTGGCAGGACAAGTATGGTGTTAAAGGCGGAAGTTCAAAATTTACAATGGACTTTCAAGACTAGCATGCTGACACACAATGAATGATGGAATCCCTGCTGATAGGGATGATTGCTAGATTTTTAAACTCCCATCACCATAAAAAAGCAAGTTTCCAAGAAGTGAAGACACACGCACAAACTGGTGTATTCAACAAATTCAAAACTACATGCAGTTTTTTTGCAATAGTTCCTAATGAACTTTATTTTTATACTAATTTTTTTAAGTAACCGATTAATTAAAGAAGCAAATATTGGCAATTAAAAAAATTGACTGATTAATCGATCAAACATAACAGCTTTAATTATAACCTTTTAGATTAAGGAATAAATGTGCCATATTTTCTACCATATAATTATCATAGACCGTGAAGTTCTGGAAAATATTTTTTTCCTTCGTGTTAATGTGCAGGCCTTGAAATTCAGCAAAAAAAAAAAAAAAAAAAAAAAGAAACCCTGTATAATCCACTCCTGAAAAGTTGATCCCAAACCATAACTTCTCACCAAAAAGTAAGAGTTGCAATTCACAGGATGATCTTGAACTGATGAGAAATGGTTTTTTTGGAGTAACAAGAATAGCACTTATATATGTTTGTTTGTTAAAGAAAATAACATTAAGTAAAACATTTATACGTTTTTTTGTAAGTGAATGAAATATAAAAAATCTGTAGTTGTTTTTAAAAAGCGAATGAGGAGCAAAAGCTAGTAGTCCCCCCCCTGCATTACCGTAGTTCTGTAATAGTCCTAAAAATTCATAGAAACTACAGATAACTTGGCATTTTCACAGTGGTCGTTAAACCCCCAATTAAAGAAAAACAAACTTGGCATTTAGGAAAAGGTTTCAACTGAAGAGTGAACAAAAACTTTGTCTTATGTAATTATTAGCACAGCAGAAATTGATAAATGAGACTCGATAAAAGATAGTGACAACACACACAAAGGTTAGGTGTTGTGGAAATTTCAGCAGCACTCAGGAATATGCATTCTGCAGAGCTTCCCACAGCACATGTTCTTCTACAAACACAACTAGTAACACATATGATCCTCTGCAAGCACAAATATTAAAAAATATTCATTGTATTACATTTTCTGTCAAAATGCTCATTAATTAAACAAAAAACTTGTTTCCTACTCTTTTCAGACTTTTATTTTTGTATTCCATCACTTTTTTTCTCTTGTTAACTCATATATTTTCCTAATGCTTCAATTATACCATCTCTTGTATGTAATTGCAATGCAGAGTTTTTAAAAAAAATCAAAGTGTGGAAATATGTTTAACTTTTTTAAGCTGTGCATAATCCATAGAACCTAAATTTATTACACTTTTACAAATAATCAGCAGATCATATAACTGAAATTATTGTGTTTTTGTGATAGTTTTTGGGGCAAAAAAACATATATGCACACAATCAATATGTTAAAAAGAAGAAGAATGTTATGGATGTGACACACATTGCGCCATGAAGGCCTGATTTTGAAAGTTTTGGAAGGGAGAATTCTAGGCAAGAGAGGAAGAGGACGGCCAAGGAATAGTTTTGTGGCACAGTTACTCCAAGACACCGGAACTAAAACATACTATGACTTGAAGAGAACGGTGAAGAATAGAGAGTGAGAGAGCTCACACACACACGCACACACACACAGTGTAATATGATGCATTTGCACCATAAATTTCTTGTTGGACCCCTCCCTTGAGGAAATTCTGTGTGATTTACTAGGTAGTTTTATGCATTGATAATTTTTTATGAAAAAGTGGCCCATTGCATAAAATGAAATTTTAGTTTTGCATCTTTTTATGTATTATGTTTCAATGATATTTCTTTCAGTCGCAATGATTTAAGTGTATGGAGGACACTTGTCGCTGGGGGGACTGCTGGAATTTGTAACTGGATGGTTGCTATTCCTCCTGATGTTCTAAAGTCTCGTCTGCAAACAGGTAATAATTTTGACTGGAGTTTGATTGCATGGTTAAGTTTGTTGCATGAATCTTAACTGAAACCCTTGTGTTTTGCATTCATTTGAACAAACTCTTGAACTGTGTAAACTTTTTGTGAGGAAAGTCCCCACTATTGTAAGTAGTCACATCATGGGAGTGTTGTTTGATGTGCCAACTGTTGTCAAGCCTGGAACTTAAGATTATTGCTAGCTAGCATATGTGCTAGCTGGCATATGTCATCTGATGGTAAATAAATTGTCTTTTAAAAGGAAAGATATCTTCATTGCGGAAGATTTTTCTAATGACCTTTGTGTAAACTTCCCTGTGGGTCACTCTCTCGTGTGACTTCCTCAGGCTTATTTTCTCACTGGCTTGCCATTTGGAATTGGCTGGTGGTAGGAAAGTGATTGACAGAGCTGTAACTTTGTAGTTGTTAAGATGAAGAGTTGAGGCTTACACTTTGTTGTTGTACTAGACATAAATACAGACGTGCCAACTCTCCGGATTTAGGCAGGCGATTCTGGATTTGCAGCCCTTTCCTCCCACTCTCTGGATGAATGTTAAATTCTCCTAATTTTCACCAAGAACTACCGTTAGGATGGTCGAAATTCCATCAACCACCATGATTCCGGACCGCCTGTGAAATCTTTTTCTTTCTGCGCCGATGCAAAGCGGCACTACAGTTATCAGTTTTGTACTTTTCCTCTCCTATCTGCAAAAAGAAAGCCGCCCTGGTGGCGCAGTGGTCCAACCAATCGGCTGAGATGGGTTGGAAAAAATTTGCTTTAAAAAAATTTCTACCAGTCCGTTTGTCATACCACACCTTCAGCAAAGAGCTCATCTGCTCTGGCACTAAAATGCCAGGGAGGGTCAGTAATTGATTGACAGATGGGAGCTGCCCTGCCTTCTCCTTGCAATTCAGTCTTTTAATCCCTTGCCTCAACAAAGCCACGCACATTCTAAGTTATGGCTAACAGTTGAGTTGCATCAAATTCACTTAATGACAAAAGGGAGTTGTTACAGTTGGCCTCACCTTGTAACGAAAGGCAATGTTCGTATGATGCCTTTTGTTGCCTTCGTGCACAACCTAAAGAAGAAACCAAAACCAGTTGGGGCTGCTATAATATTTTATTCGCAAAAAACAACAACATGCGAGCCAATTTGCGTTTTCATTACCTTGTGGAATCGACGTATCTGAAAATGAATTTCAGCTATGGGAGGGGGAAGGGGGTGATTTTTGCGCTGCTTTTTTTTTTTTTTTTTTTCTCCAGAACTTTTAGTGGACCAATTATACTACTTCTGGAAAATTGTTCCTACGTCTAGAAAATGTCTATAAAAAATAGCGCTTGTGTGATTTTATGAGCTGTAAAAATCTCCCAATTTTCAGATTTTGTAGGTTGGCATAGTTGTAAATGTATTCTTTTGAAACGAGTGATAAGAAGTCTATTTGGCTTTTTGAAATGCAGTCAATATTTGTCTTCCGACCACTGCTTCATTGAAGTGTTATCCTACATGAAGTACATTATATTCATGTTTTTTTTTCTAAGTGAGGAGACTAAATGAAGGGAGCATTCATCTAGTGAGAGTGTTTGATTATTGTTTAGCTTTGAAATGTTAGTCTGTGAGTGGTTTCATTGATACTGTTGCCTGTATTGAACTATTACATTCTTGTAATTTTTTTGCAGTAATAATTTTTGCAGTAATTTTTTTGCAGTAATTGTTGTAGGAAATGTGTGATAGTTGATGTCTGGCTACATTGCTTTAGTAATGTCAGATTTTATCATGTTTTTGACATTATGATTCTGGTCATACATTAGGCTTACATCTGAGTTACCTAGCCCATCTTCAGAAATATCTTGCCTACTAAGCCTGATCAATTAACAGCATCTAGCTGTTAAAAGATTAAAAATTCTTTATGCACAATATATTAAGAAAGTAAAAGTAATAAGACTGAACTTAATTAAAAAAAAAAAAAAGCTAATACAAATGGCACTCTGGACGATGGCACTTGTATGTTCCATATTGCTGCATTATTTGTATGCGTATTCCTCATGCATTGTGTGTAACAACATAATTATAAACTAGAGAATGGAACACCAAATCAACATCAAGTGATGTTGAAAAATGGAGAAAAGTCCCACTGAAATGTGATCAGCTTGTGGGGATGAGGTGCTGTTCTGAGCACAAAGATTTCGATGGTTTGAGTGTTTTGGTAGACAAAGTGCACAATTTATTAGCAAATGTCCTTTGATTAATACTGAGAATGGCAGCTAGTGAATGAAATGTTAATAAGAAATCAATAAGGCCAATAGTTATCACATACGCATCTGTTGAATGAGATTGAACCTGATCACATGCTGAGAATGGCAGCTAGTGAATGAAATGTTAATAAGAAATCAATAAGGCCAATAGTTATCACATACTTGGTACGCATCTGTTGAATGAGATTGAACCTGATCACATGCTGAGAATGGCAGCTAGTGAATGAAATGTTAATAAGAAATCAATAAGGCCAATAGTTATCACATACTTGGTATGCATCTGTTGAATGAGATGAACCTGATCACATGCTGAGAATGACAGCTAGTGAATGAAATGTTAAGAAGAAACCAATAAGGCCAATAGTTATCACATACTTGGTACGCATCTGTTGAATGAGATTGAACCTGATCACATGCTGAGAATGGCAGCTAGTGAATGAAATGTTAATAAGAAATCAATAAGGCCAATAGTTATCACATAATTGGTACGCATCTGTTGAATGAGATGAACCTGATCACATGCTGAGAATGGCAGCTAGTGAATGAAATGTTAATAAGAAATCAATAAAGCCAATAGTTATCACATACTTAGTACGCATCTGTTGAATGAGATTGAACCTGATCACATGCGGAGAATGGCAGCTAGTGAATGAAATGTTAATAAGAAATTAATAAGGCCAATAGTTATCACATACTTGGTATGCATCTGTTGAATGAGATTGAACCTGATCACATGCCAATCAATGTGCAGAGATTTCTGGGTTCACAAGCATATTGCCTGCAGTATGCAAGCATCCTCCTTATTCCCCCTACCTGGATACAGTAGATCTTTCTGTTCTGCAAGTTGAAATTGTGAGTAAAAGAATGCTGATTTGATAGTGTTTATAGCATTCAGATAAATGGGACTAAATATCATCAGGGCAGATGAGTTTTTTGAGATCTTAAAAACTCAGGTTAAAACATCCATAGCAAAAGCCACAGTTGTTTTTAGATTTGCGTGCATACAATTATAATAATTACAAGGTTGCTTACCTTTTTCACATTTCACTGCACGTTTTATTATTATTTGTTGTCATGCTTTCGTTCGTGAAACATTTGAAAGAACTTGAGGAAAAAGAAACAGAACACTGCACCGGAAGCTTAAACCAAGCATGACAACAAATAAGAATAAAACATGCAGTGAAATGTGAAAAAGGTATGCAACCTTGTAATTATTATTCAAAAAACTTGTATTAACTCTCTGAGAAATGAATTCAATTTCCTGGGGACTAGGGGATGTCTATATTTTTATCCATATTATGCTTAATTTGAATTCAGTCTTATTACTTTTATTCGGTTGCACTGTGTTACTGGTATGTAGTCAATTTTTGGTAATTGCATGATCTGATATTAAATACCTTAATTTTTAGCACATCTTTTGTAAAAAAAAGATCATGTTTATGTTATCGGTTTGTTCATCCATCCGTCCGTCTGTGGACACCATATCTCTGCAACTATTAGTGCGATTTGAAAAATTCTTTTTGTATTGGGAAGCTTAAAATATGTAAATGATGATTCTTCGAGTTTTTTTTTTTTTTTAATTTACAGTTTTGCTGTTGGGGCATAAATGCAGATGATATTGAATTCAAAATACATTTTATTCCATATATTTGCTTTTAAACATCCGATTGAAAAAATTATTTTCCCTTTCTATTCCATTTATGTTGAAGACCATTTCAGGTATAGTCACTTTTTCAAGTTACGCATAGAATATCAGCTAGGAGGTGTAAAAGTCAGTTGCGTTTTCCCCGATATCTCTACTTCTGAAACTTTGATTTGAAATTTTTTTTTCTTCTGCGGATACAGCTCCCGATGGGAAATATTTTGCATATAATTTCTAAATTTTGGTAAAGAATGGTTTGGCCACCAGGGGGTGTAAGTATTAATTTCTGCTCATGATGCATTTGCCACAAAATCTGAGCTTCTAAAACCTCGATTGAAAAAAATTCGTTCGTGGACCGATGCCACTCGTGTCGTAAACCTTTTGAAAATATTTTCTTCTTAAATTATTGCATGATTCCTCTGTCAAGGGGCATAGATGCATATCATATTTTTTGTCAATATATCTGCTTCTAATGGTCCGATTTGAAAAATTCCTTCTTTATTGGATAGACATAGAGTTTCTGGTGGGACATGTTTTTTGTATAATGTCAAAATTTTCAAGTAATTCGTAGACTTTCCGCTAGGGGGCGTAAAGAAAAATTGCTTTTCCCCGATTATATCTCTGCTTCTAAAACTCTGATTTTAAAAATTCTTTCAGCACCAGATACAGCTCCTGTTGGGAAATCTTTTGCATATAATTTCTCATTTTTGTTAAAAAATGGCTTGGCCACCAGGGGACATAAGTCTTAGTTTCTGCTTCTGATGTATTTGCAACACAATCTGAGCTTCTAAAATCTCTACTGGAAAAAAAATTGTTTGTGGACCTATACTAGTCACGTCAGGAAACTTTTTCGGAATATTTTCTTCTTAAAATATTGCATGGTTTCTTCACCAGGAGGCATAGATGTATGTCTTATTTTTGTCAATATCTCCTTCTCTCAGAGTCTGATTTGAAAAACTCCTTTGTTGGAGAGACGTTTCCACTGCAAAATGTTTCTCATATAATTTAAAAATTTTTCTTAGTGCACAAGTCTGCCACTTGAGGGCATAAGTCCACATTTCCGTTTACAGCAATATCTGCAAGATTAAAAATCCGATTGAAAAACTTCCTCCTTCGATCAGATACTACTGTTTTCCATACCGGTTTCATTGACTTTGAATAGCTTTGATAAAATGTAATTAACATCAGATTGAATTCAAAAGACATGCTCATTACACCCGAAAATTCGGTGTCATTTTTCTAGTTTGAATTGGTTGAAGAATAATGCAGGGAAGTGCTGTTTGCAGTTTGTAATTACCTAACACAACTTTTATCATGGTGAGATCCAGCTTAACTGAAAATTCTATTGGAAGACTTAATTTTTAATATAAAATGCCACTGTGGCTGTAAAGATGGTGCCTGTAATTGATCTCACACTGGGACTGGTCAAGGTTTATGATAAGATTGTCAGGCAGAAAAGTTTTTATTTGACATTCTTAGCTTTTTGAAGTCAAGAAACATAAAATCATACACACACATACATACATATCACTAAGCTGTTCTCTGAGTTTCAGAGGTTAGCTCCGAAAAGAAATACAAACTACAAGATATTTTTACTTACTGTTGTCGTATCAAACTTCTCCATAAAATCAGATTAATACAAAAAGCCCCATGTGTATATTAAAAACCATATTAAAATAGGTAATCACAGGGTATATAAATACCATATGTAGTGAAAATGAGTTGCAGGTGTTTTTTGGGGTATTTTTTTGAAAACTGACTTATGGATTGTTAACATATTTCAAGAAACAACTAGCAATAGCTTTTCTGAAGCATGATGATCTTCCACACATATTTCGAAATGATGAAAACACCACTGTGGTGATAACTGGTTGTTTGGCTTGATCAGCATTTTGTGTGAGTATATATTTCTAACAGTTTTGAAAATCAAAACATGTATGTAGGAGAGTCATTAAATTATGTGTGTGTTTTAGAGCAGAAATATGAAGATAAATCTAGAGTGTGAAATATTCCAATTTCACTTTGCTTTTTGTATTTACCACAAAGCAAAGTGAAACTTACATAACTGGAAGTTTCAATGTAGTCTCACTGCAGTTTGTCACACATTTTCGTAATGATCCACAAGCTTTTTAATCTCACTTGAGAAGAAGGTGTCTTTGAAGCCATGTATGCTGCTGCTTTACCTCTTCATCACTCCCAGACCACTAACCATGAAAATGCTTCTTTAAGTGGATCAAACAGAAGAAAATTGCATGGTGGGTAAGGTAGATGCAGAACACTCTTTGACAGGATGTTTTGAATTGCCACAGTGGTTGCAGCCACTGTATGTGAGAGTGAACATTGTTGTGGTGTAAAAAAAAAAAAAAAAAAAAAAACCGTTTTTGTCAACAATCCTCTGCTTTTGCTGCGAATTGCAGGCTTCAGCTAGTTTTTAAGCATTGCTGAATATATTACACTGTTAACAATTTGCCCATATTCCTGTTAATGTTCAAATTATGCCTGTGCATATCTAAAAAGAAGGTTAGGAAGGGTTTTTTTTTTTTTTTTTTTTTTACAGAGGGAATGCTTTTGCGCTTTGTTTTTCTGGGGATGAAGGTTGTTTTCACTCCATAATTTGTCTCTTGCTTTCAGGGTCAAAATGGTGAATCCAACTCTCATCCCCAGTGACAGGCCTTTCCATTAAACTTGGATTTTTCTTCATAACACTGCCAAAACTGGGTAGGAATTTCTATCTGCTGCTCTTTGTGTTGATCTCTTACCTGTTTTGGTACCCACCCAGCACACACTTTCCAGTATCCTAAGTTGTCATACACCATTTCATCAGTAGAGCCAAAACATACATATCTAATGTCAACCACAGCAGACACAGTTAATCCACCATTCTCCTGGAATGAGAGAGTTCACACAATCAGCATTGTTTTGAGTTCATTTCATTGCTTCCTGAATCCACTAGATCTGACTACCATATGTAATTTTTCGTTATACCTAATTGGTACCCACAGGTAAAGATTAAAAGTCATGATGTTGAAGGGCACCCAGATTGAGCTTCATTGGTCACACTTGCTCTGTCAGATATAAACTTTTCTACCCATTCGTAAATTTTTCTGTTGCCCATACACTTATTACTGTACTGTGCTATCATTCTTCTGCAAATTTCAGCAGGCTTGGCACTTTCTGCCCCCCCCCCCCCAAAAAAAACTTTATTATGACATGACTGCCAGTGGTGCAGTCAGAAAGCAGATTTCCATGTTACACACTCACTGCTGAAGTCAGGCTGATGTGTAGCATTGTGTAACGTAGATGCAACCTTGTCTGACTGCCATTGCGATGTGTCGTTGATTATTGTCACTTGCAGTATCAGTTTAATTCACAAATTGCCTTTATTATTTTATTTATTCTCACACATTTAATTAAATTCTAATTACTAGAGCATATTTTCATTCTGAGCTGAACATTGGCTTCTCATAATTTACGTGCAGTCCAGCTGTGTAATATACAGGCTGTGACCTAATTTTGTAGATAAGTTTACTGCTGTGTAGGTACACTTTCATGTTTATGTAGAACAGCTGGAAGTTCATCCATTTCTGGCTTCAGAACATTTTCTCCAGAAAAACTAATGACAATTTCCAGTTCAGCAAATTAGAAATTTTTATTGTGGCTAACTATTATTATTTGTATTATTTCAGCTTGTGCTGGGAAAGTATGTAGGTGATTGTAAGCTTTGCACCCCTGGAAGTATGCCTGAAAAAATGACTTGAGTTCATTTACTGTTCATATATGTCTTGAGTTGCTTCATAATTGAAGTTTACAATGTCTTTGGATGAAGAATAATAATTTAATGTAGTTTGATATGTACATATAATGTGTGAGGGAGTGATAAATTGTAATATACATAGTGAATAATTGAAATTGTGTTTTCTTGTCATAATTCCCAAAGTGATTGTACATTATGATATTATTGATAATAAACCTAAAGTTACCAACTCTTACTTAATTTGAAACATTTATATTCTTAACAAATTTGTGAACCAGAAATTTGGCTTCACTGTAATACCTTAAAGCTTTTTTTTTTTTTTCTCTCTCATGTGTTTAATATGTATGCCGCTTAATAATTTACTGTTATGTGTATGCTTTTTTTTTTTTTTTTTTTTTTTTTTTTTTTTTAATTGTGTTAGGTTTATTCTTGGTTCTGCGTTAAGTTAATGAAAACATATTCAATTTTTTGTATGAAAAGTTAAGTGCTTGATTATATCTTTCAAAGTGATATCGTCAGCACTACTACAAAACCATGAATCTGCAAAATACGAGTATGGATTAAATCCCATCTAAAGACTAACAGCTTTTTGAAAAATCAAAAATTCTGCAGTTACGCAAAATCGTACGTACATTTTTGCTCACTTTTGCATTAGAGTTCGTGTTTCTACCTTTGGCATAGTGTAAAGAGGCATATGCTCATCCAGCAACTGAAGTTAAGTGAAAACAGCCAAAAATGCAGATCCGTGGTTTGGGCTTATTGCTGACGATATAATATGTTTCATTATATCTTTTAAAACATACAGCATGTAAATGGCAACAGAAGGCTGTTACATTGAATAGTTTAGTGAAGTGATGCCATTTTGACTTGTAAATATTTTTTACAGCCCCAGAAGGAACCTACCCTAGAGGTATACGTGATGTATTTAAGGTAGCTATGCGTGAGGAAGGAATCAGAGCTTTATATAAAGGAGCTACACCAGTGATGTTAAGGGCGTTTCCTGCAAATGCTGTAAGTGTTATGTTAATAATTAGTTATCTTTTTTGCAAATTCATATTTTTTGAATTCTTTTTATTTTTAGCACATTTTTTGAAGAATAAAAATAATATGTATATGATATTACTATGCCCATCCATCTGTGACACTATATCTTTGCACCTTTTTGTCCAATTTGAAAAATTCTTTTTGCATTCTGAAACCTGAATTGTGAGAACACATAGCTGCCAGTACTACTGTTTTCCTTCCTGGGAGACTTCCAATTTTTAATGCCAATTTCCAGATCTATTCTCAAAATCTGGTTGCACTTAATGCATTCTTAGATTTCAAAATGTTCTGTTCTAAAGGGGAAATTTTTTTTTTCTTTTCATGGCTGCCATGTGGTTAACATAAAAGCAGTGTTGTCACAAAAATGAATTGAAGGAATTTTAAGTATTTTACAGTTTTAAAAGACTTTTAAAAATTTTAACTACGTGTTAATAGATAGTTTAATAATTTTTAAAAACATTCTATTCAAATAGTTATAATTTGAATATTATATGAGGGAACCTCAAAGGTGTGAAATGTGTACCTTTACCCATAGTGTATGTACCTAAACTACTTAAGTTTCAGCTCTGTTTATTACAGAATTGACTTACACAGAAATTTAAATTTAGTAATAGCATGCTACAAAAGCCTACAAAAATAGAAAAATCAAATGGATATAATTCAGTTAAGTAAACTTAAAGTTTTATGCACTGTACACACTGTTTTTTTTTATTAATTAATGTAAGAGTTACAATAAAGCCATGAAACATTTTACGGGTTAAATGTTTAACTACTTATTTGTAACTAATTGCTTGTGAGGTTACTGTTATCAATAGATAAAAAAATAAAAAGCCGCCCCAGTGGTACAGCGATGACCGCTTTTCCAAGAAGGGTCTGGGTTTGAATCCCAGTGAGGCATGGATGCTGTGTTTGTCTTATGGCACTTGCTCTCTCCTTTCCATGGAACCAGTGGCCCTAAATTAGGGATGGGTGGCCGCTAATGGCTCATTGAGTTGATCATGTGTTTGTCGTGAAACCTTCGATCAAAAAGGGGGAAAAAAAAAGGAGTTTTGCAGCATATTATGGAAAAAAATGCTGTGCAGCAAAAATGTACTGTTTTTTATTTTGAGAAGTCAGCTGTGAAATAATAATTCCTGCTTTTTTTTTTTTTTTTTTTTTGATGCATGCTGTTGCTGCTAGAATAAGTGCAAATGTTATCGAATTAATTTTTTTGTGTGTGTGTGTGCAGTTTCTTATTCAAATAATCACAGTTTTCTTGCTAGGGGACATAAATGTATAATGCATTTTCCCTAATATCTTTGTTTCAAAAAGTCTGATTTGAAAAATTCTTTTGTGTCAGGTAGAATGCAGAGAATGCAAGATCGAAGAATGTTTTTCCTTTAATTTCTTTTTTTTTTTTTTTTTTTTTTTTTTTTTTTTTTTTATAGCACACAGTTTGGCCACAAGGGGCATAACTGCACATTTGTGTTTGCAGTTTATGTCATGAGTAGTCCAACCAGATACCATTCTCAATGGAAAATGTTTTGTGCATAATTCCTGCTCCAATGCTCCAAATGCACATTTTTTTTTTTTTTTTTTTTGCTGGGTGGGGGGCTGTAAACATATACCATATTTTTCTCAGTATCTTGACTTCTAGCAATCTAATTTAAAAAATTATTCTCGTGTTGGACAGTGTTCATGGTGAGGAATATTTGGCATGCAATTTCTCATTTTTCTTAATGTGCAATTATGCTACTAGAGAGAGTTTACAACATACTTTGTGTTATATCTGTGCATTTTAGAAGCACAGTTGAAGAACTTTCTACATTTTATTTGTATTTTCTGCCCATTGTAACCCACAAAGCCACTAGGGTATGCAAATGTTTTTGAATGAGTTCAATATTTAATGCTGATCACATTGTTGGTAGCCCCCTTTACCCAAAAATTAATGTAAAAATGGTGGTATTTCATTTGAAAAAATTGTCACTTGGAGAATTCTTATCCCCCATTCCTCCCCCTAACACTCTCAACTGGGACTTTCAGAGGGACTAATTAGTTTGTTGAAACTTAAAAATAAGGATGAAAATGGAAATACCAAAACTCAGAATAACATCATAATCGTAAATAACGAACAAGACTCCACTTTGAACACAGACGGTAAACTATATGTGATGGGTCTAGTAAATCTACCAGTGGAAGTGAGGTTATTTCACCAAAAAAGAAAAGTGCGAATAGGAAGTATGACTATGAATATCTGAAACATGGACATTATCAGACTATCAATCTACTTGCACCAACACCCCAGTGCATTATCTGTTATGAGACTATGTCAAATAAAAAGCTCTTCAAAGCTCTTGCGTCATTTGCAAACAAAGCACACAAAACTCTCTGGTAAACCTGTTGAGTTTTTCGTGAAGAAGCTAAAAGTAATTATTTCCAGTACAAGATTAATGAACTTTGTTGGTGAAGGCGAAGAGATGACAAAAACTGCTGAAGCTTCATTCAGAGTGTCACTCTTTGTAGCCAAAAGAGGCAAAAATCTCACTGTTGCTGAGAAGCTTTTAAAACCAGTAACAAAATTAATGAAGTACATTATGCTCAGAAAGAAAGCAGAACAGGCTATTGACAAAATTCCTTTTATCAAATGACAGTGTTGCATGCCACATAAATCAATGGATACAATGTAGAAGAGCAATTACTATCACGTGTAAGTGCCAACTGATATTTTGCTTTACAATTGAATGAAACTACTGATGTGCAGAGCTTGAATCAGCTATTGGCATATGTGCAATACATATATGAGAGAGAAGTGTTCAATGTTTTTTTTATTCTGTTTATCTTTGAAAACACATGCAACAGGAGAAGAAATTTTTCATTTAGTTAACAACTGTTTTATGAGCCATGATGTTGATTGGAAAAAGACATGTTGGGGTCAGTACTGATGGATCACCAGCTACTATGTGTTCAGTAAGTAAAGTTGTTGCTACATGCATTGAAGAGGCTGCACCTGAATGCCAATCAACACACTGTTTTGTTTTATTCACCAAGAACAGTTGACAGTCAAAAATATGCCTCCTGAACTTGATTTAACATTGACAGAGGTAGTGAAACTTGTGAATACGATAAAATCGTAGCCACTAAGTGAATCTCTGTTTAGCACGATTTACAAAAAATGAGGAGTGATTACAAGACTCTGTTTTTTCCCACTGAAGTACATTGGTTGTTGAGGGGAAAGGTGCTCACACGAGGCTTTGAATTGAAGGTTTAGATAAAAATGTTTCTTCATGACGCCAATAATTTCAGTAAAGATCATCTCTATGATTTCAAGTGGCTTGCCCAAGTGGTGTATCTCAGCAATATTTTCGGTATCTTGAATACCTTGAACTTGCCACCTCAGCACTAAAATATTGCAGTTTTTAATGTTGAAGACAAAATATCAGCATTTCTAAAGAAAACTGAACTGTAAGCTACTCGAACGCCAAGAGCTTGACTCTTTCCCAATGCTTGATGATTTTCTACAACCATCGGAGGAGAAAATTGATGAGGTATTATTGAAAGTATTCAGAAATCACATGAAAATGCTGTGGCAGAACATGAAGAAATACTTCCCAGAACTGAATACAATGAAAGAGTGGGTTAGGAATCCATTTGCTGCACTGTTCCTAGTTGAAACATTGAACTTCCCAGCTTATGAATGTGATATGCTGTGGTGAACTTTGCATCTGACGGAGTGCTGAAAGTTGCCTTTAGTGAGAAATCCCTCCTTAATTTTTGAGTGCATGCTCAACACAAATATCCAGAGCTATGAAATAGTGTCATTAAACATCTATTACCATACCCAATGACTTAAAATTGTGAATTTGGATTTTCGAATTTAGTTGGAATTAAGAGCAAGAAAAGAAATTGATTAGATGTGGAAGCTGCTATATGACTCAAACTATTGGTCATCCAGCAGGATATTGACAGATTGGTAAAAGATTGCAAGCAGCAGCATTCCTCTCACTGATGCTGTGATTATTATTGTAGTTATTATTTTTGTTATTAAATACTGAATCCTTATATGTGGACTTTCAGAAAAGTATTAAAATCAAAAGAGAAAATCGAAGTATAATTGCCCATAGAACACATTTTGCATATGATGCAACTTTAATTGCACGGAAAAAATTTTTTTGCTATGGTTCAGGGACATAACTGGAATTTAGGTTCGGGGGGGGGGGTTGTAATTTTTGGGGAAGGTTTAAGTCATTTCTTATAAATATTATCTATTATAAACCTTACTTTCAGGTGTTTCAGGGAGGGTTTGAGCCCCCAAACTCCTCCTCTGGCTATGCCATGCTGTGGCTACATTATCAGTTATTTAATTAGGTGAATGATCTCCTTTTCATTAAAAAAATTGACAAAATAAAATTATAGCTTAAACTCTCTCTCTCTCTCTCTCTCGTTTTTTATCAAATGTAGCTACTCTAAAAATTACTTTGTTTCAGGTAAGGTTGGACACCAATGGGAATTTTAAGTATCCGTATGGAAATGTTGATGTTTTTCTGCTTACATATAGTAGCCGGTAACAACTGCTTACCTGCCCTAAAAATTGTCAAGTATTTTTTACAAGTAAAAATACTTGAAAATTTGATGAAAGCAGCTTAAGATTTAACAAAAATTACACTTCAGTGGAGAGAGGGAGAGTAAATCCTGCCAGTGCTCATATTTATAAGCACACCTATTAATCATATAAATCGGAGGTTACTTTGGAGGGGATGGGGAGTCATCACTCGCCGGGCAATGAATGTGGCTGGTGGGGCCTAATATAATTCATCAGAGTTGGTGACCTGAGTTTCAAACAATATATTTTTGAGTTTTCTCCCAGGGACCCCCCCCCCCCCCCCCGTGTGATCTGCAGGAATACTTAAAGTGGTCCATGAGCGACTCAACCAAAAGAAACACAGTTCTAGAACATGCAATTTATTAGAAAATGAATTGTTTGAAACAGATCAAACAGTTGGATTTCCAGTCACCAGATATAACTCCACTAGATTCTTATGCGGGGTTATGCAACAGTTTACATGTTTACTAACTTTGTGCCAAATCTTCATGACATGTATAACAGAACCACAGTCAACATTTCGATATGTTCCAGTGCGCATAGGCTGAGGCTGATTGTTGTTTCAGTATTAATTATTTAAACAACTGAAAGCGCCCAAGTGAAAATTGCATGGAACATTTGCATTTTGTGTGAATTGTACCAAAAGTAAGAACAAAGGCACGTCTACTGGTTTGTGAGTTACTTATTTTTATGTTTACTATGTTATTTTTTTTATAAACCTTTTACTTAATTAACTGCATGCAAGAAACAGTTTTAAATTATGCCATTTTATTGAGCGTAGTGCTCATAATGTTGTGCTATATGTGGTAGTGTTTTAATGTGTATTACATATGCATTTCGCTTAGATTTTGATATTCAAATACTGTAGAATTCATTTTTATGAATGAAAACTTGTTTCAGTAATCCAGGTTTCCAAGTCATGTGAAACTATAGACCCTTCAGTTTCAATTTAACAAAAATGTGTGTGTGCGCATGTGGTACATGAGGTAATGCTGATAAGTCTGTCTTTCACACCTTCCCCTTTTTCTGCACAAATGAAACATATATCACATGAAAGTATACATCTTGCAATATTTTTTTACCACTTTTGAACCCCATTTTGACAAGAATAGCCATTTCATTTTCCAGTTTGAAGTAAAGGTGTCATACTCTCAAGTAGAGTTCACAGCAAAGGAGGTAGTACAGTGTAACTTGGATAATTCGAAGCTGAAGGGACCACAAAAATAATTCGAATTAGGCAAGTTTGAATATGGGCACATTCAAAAATAAAATGACTTCAAGTAATGTAAAAACCAACATATTTATTCGTAACATACAAAAAAATTACAGTACAGTAAATTTACATATTTTTTGTTAAAAAAACATGAAATTTTGGCCTGCTGCTTAGAATTTATGTTATGGGTAAGTGTAAATTCCTCAAGTTTCTTGAGTGAATAAAATAGAGAGTCACTTACATTCTGCTGTCCCTCAACAAACTTTCTTAAAAGTGTTGGAGGTGAACCAAGACCTCTACTGAATTTGGAAGGCCCTCTTCAGGAACTTCTGGCCGTTCCAGTTCTTCATCTGAAAATACACAGTAAGTCTTCTTATTCAAAACAACAGCCAAGATCTCATCATCTGTGAGCTCACCACAAACAGCTAAATTGTCATCAATGCTCACAAAAGCCTCATACAGTACATCACGGTCTACGTCTTCCCAGTACTCCATAGTGGGTATGATCTCCTTGCCACCATTATCTTGATGTAGTTGAGACTCATCAGCGGGGTGCTGGAAGACTGCTTTTTGGAAACAGTTGGCTATAGTTTCAGGTTTAACTTGTTGTCATGCACTGCGAGTCATATGACCAGCTTGTAGAAGGTTGATTTTGAAGCGATCTTATGCATCGATATCCTGATAGAATTGTCTGGACTACATGGCGTTGGTAGAAGTGCTTAAAGTTCTTAATCACACCCTGATGCATGGGTTGAACTACTGAAGTCATATTTGGCGGAAAGGACAAAACCCTTACATTTTACCAGCAGAGGTATGGTGGTGTTATGTGCTGTACAGTTGTCAATAAACAACAAGATCGTTCTGTTTTCTTTCTGAAATTTTTTATATATTTTTAGAAGCCATTTTTCAAACATGTCACTCGTCATCCACGTTTTTTTATTTGCTTCATATTCAACTAGCTTAGTTTTTACATTTTTGAAGCAACATTTTTTTAGCTGATTTGCCAATCATTAATAAAGGTAGTTTCTCTGATCCATCCATATTAGCTCTCACTAAAATCGTTACCCGTTCCTTGTTATGTTTTCCGCCACTGCAGCGTTCATCTTTGAAGGCTAATGTTTTGCCTGGGATACTGAAAAATAAACCTGTTTCGTCGACATTGAAAATGTCTTTAGGGGCTGTGTTCCCAATCATTTCTAACAGTTCTTCCTGCCACTCATTAGCTGCTTCTAGGTTAACATCTGCACTTTCCCCACAAATAGATTTAAAAGAAATGCCATGTCTTTCTTTAAATCCATCAAGCCAGCCAGTACTGGCCTTAAAATCATTTCTCCCCAATTTAGTGGCAAATTCTTCAGCTTTAGCTCTAATCAGGGTGCCACTTAGTGGAATGCTTTTGCCACGTGCCTGCTTAAACCACTTCAACACGCTCTCCTTAACATCAGGATTGTCTGATCCTCTTACCCTTTTCCTTTCTCTACCACTACGCTGAGTCCCAAGAGTATTCAAAATGTTATCCTTATTTTTTAGATAAGTGGATAACATATTGGGAGGAATAACAAAGTCCTTTGCAATCTGAGCCTTTTTTTATTAATCCATTTTCCACTTCATGAATCACTTCCACCTTTTGGGCTAAAGTCAATGTTTTGTACTCACCACGGGCTGGTCTACACAAAGGCATGATGAAAAACTTAGGTACAGCGGGTTAGAACACTACTCATAAACACAAGCAGACATTAAAACAACTGAAGCAGGCAGTACATTGTTCACCTTGTGTAAATGCAAACAAACTAAACATCTATGGTTGTTACAGCCTACAGCAGAAGTGTTGTGACCTTGACCCCTTTCCGCCACTTGCCACCAGCTGCATGACAACAGCTTTCAGGTAAACCTAGAGCAGGGCAGAATTGGCGCTTGTGACCTCCACCTCGTAACAACACTTGGAACTTCATCCAGAACAGTACATACCCATTTTGAAAGGTAATTGTTAAAAATATGAGATTACGAAAATGGAGTTTTCTTCGAATTAAACAAAAAAAGTTCAAATTAAAGGTGTTTTTTTAACTTTATGTATATAGAAAATTCAAGGGACCAAACGAAAAATTTGAATTAAAAACGTTCGAATTAGACAAGTTACATTGTAATTAACAGGGGTGCTTATTTTTCCAGAATTTCCGTAAATTTTTGCCGTTATTTTTTTCAGAAATTTCCTGCATTTTTTCATACATGAAATTCTACAGTGTATTCATGGAATTCCGCTTTTTCTGTCATAATTTCTGTCTGTCTCGAGATCGATGCAAAACAGAAAAGAAATTTTGGGAGGATTAATTGGAAGGGGAGGGGAGGGGGGGCAGTCATTTCTCATCTATTAAAACTTTAGAAAAGAAGTTAAACGGCGTGTAGGTTTTTCCTGTAATCAATATTTATTCCTCGCGATGTTACTTCTATCCAGTATTGTTATTAAATGTCATTTTGTTGCATAAATGTTTGTATTTCAGCTTTAAAGTGTAAGCAACAATTTCCGAAGACAGAAGTTAAATGATGCAAAAATTTCCATGTAATCTTCAGACATGAGATTCTTCTTCAGATTCAAGGAATTGCGCCTTTCTGTTATCATTTGGGCCATTTACGAGATCGGTGCAGAACTGAACAGAAATTTGGTAGAGATCGGCTGGGGGAGGGGGGGGTCTGTCAGAGGACGAAATTCTATCCTTCTAAACTTTTGAAAACAGAAGGTAGATGGAGGAGGGAAGATTTCTCCCATAGTCATATTTTTTTTTTTGTGTTTTTTCCACCCAGTATTGTTGGATATCATTCTATTCCATAAATATTTGCATTTCAGCTTGAAAATGGAAGTCGTATTGAGCAAAGATTTCTCCCGTAATCATAATTTTTTTTTTTTTCCCCTGCGATGTTTCCACTCTCCTGTGTTGTTGTTAAATGTTACTTTCCTTTTCAATGAATACATAAGCACTTGAAAATTACATCATTCTGGAGTGGAAATTGAACATGCATCTCTCAATTTCCATTCAAGCATGCTATCTGTTATACCACACAGGACAATTTGCTTGGACAGGTAAAATCTGAAGATGTTCAGATTCTTCAATTCAGATACTTGGAACTTCATTGTCCTGAATGGTGTTAACATATAGCATGCATGAATGGGAAACTGAGAGATGCGAGTTTGATTCCCCCTCCAGGTTGATGTAATTTTCAAGTTTTCTGATGTGGTGGTGGTACGTATTGAATGGTAAAACTGGCGATTCAGGCATATTTAAAAATTGCTGAAATCATGGCCACATCAGCTCCTAATATGTGGTTTCAGGCAAAACCATCAAATTTTTTTATTTGGAAGGCTTAAAGAAGCTTGAACATTGGTGTCAGAAGCATGTTGACCTTGGTGGTGAATATGTAGAATAATGTATTAAAACCATTGTCTTGACTCCATTCTTTCAATGAAAAGCCTAACTAGCACCTTCTTGTATGAGCTTTTTAAGTTTTCTTGTTTATTGCAAAATAAATAAAGTGTTGGTTTAAGTACTTGAACACTTCTGAGTTGTTTCTTCTTCTTTTCTAGGCATGTTTCATGGGTTATGAATTAGCAATGAAGTTCTTGAACTGGATTGCTCCAGATCTCTGATAGAAAGAAATTTTAGTTGTAATCATCTTTTAAGCATGATTAGAGAAACCACACCGTATGACTTCTCTCTCTTTCTCTCTCCTCAGCTAATCACGGTGCCTTATTTTGTAAAATGTAAATATTTTATAATTATTTTCAACAAGTGTAAGGAAGTGAAACCTAAGCTATTTTGTTACAATATATATTGTATATTATTATTACAAATGTTTTCTTGTATTAGTGATAACATAGAATATGGCCAGTAGTGAAAGATTAGTTACTGCACTTTATGAAGTTCACAATCATGCAGAGCTTGAAAGTTCTAGAAACCTCATTAAAATTATTCCATCCAGAGCAGTTTTGTATATTGTAATTTTTCTTCGTACTCTGCTGCTGTAATAGCGTAGTGCAAAAATGTTTAAGGGCCATTTTTTAAAACAAATTCTGTGGTTAATATTGAAATGAGAACGTTTTAAAAATATGTAGTAATGATGAATGTAATTCTCATATTAGTCCTTATACTTTCTTAAAGCCTGGTTGATTAACAATTTTCATATATTGTAGCTGAAACATAGTTATGAAGATATTGTTATTTGGTCATTGAATGTCTTTTTCCATTCTGTATGTTTTGGGCAACATATTTTTTTTTCATATTGCTTTTAAATGTGAAGAATTTGTTTATAATGCCTTCTGCTTACACCACAAGGATCAAGCAGTTATTTTGACTGTACGTGGTACTATAAAAGAAACTGAACTTGTGACTTTTGAGCAATTCTGCATTATTTTTGACACATTTTATTTAATTTTTCGGAAGCATAAATAAAGCATAAGAAAGGTTGCATTTTGTAAACCAGATAAAAAAATGAAAACATGTACTGCATATAATATGCATACATATGCATTTGCATATGTGTATTGCTTGAAATGAAAATGTACTATACTATTTGGTTTATTTTATCACTCTGTTACATTCATTTGTGTGATAAGTGGTTTAAATTCATGTCAAACATTTGTGCTGCATGATATATTATTAAAATAACCAATCACTTACCCGAAAGATCATGGCCACTTTATTCCTTTAACACTTCCAGCACGTCCATCGGCATCATGCAAAGCCTCTGGCCTTCAAAGGTTAAAAAGACTCCTTGCCCATGATATTCATTCTTTCGGGGATGAAACATCGTATTTTTTTTTTGTTGTTGTTTGTTATTTACTGGACAAAAAACGCAGGTTTCCCTCTGCCATATGATATGTAACCATAGCTCGTCATCTCCATAAAACACATACCACTCATTCATACCACTCATTCATACATTCAGTTAAAAACACTATGTACATAATTACACTATTTACATTCCCAGGCAGTTAAACCTTTGTCAACAGTGATTAAAAAAGTGCTCCATCCGTTTCAAAACTCCGTGCTAACCCTGCTGCAAGTGTCAACCTCATTCAGCCCGTCATACACGATCCTCTAGCGCTTTCAACAGGCTACTGTCATCATCAGGAAGCAGATGTCTCTCACGCCCATCACAGCTCAAGTGAGCAGAGCTATTGAGGTTCGGGCTCCAGTCGCATCTCTGCATCTTTGTGTCTCTGGCGCCATCTATTGTCATTGCTGCTCTCTTTCTTTTTTCCTCTTAGCTGTTGTTCAATTTTTATTAAGGCCTTCCATTGTTCATTTAAGTTACTAGGTTCATTAATGTTACATAATCTTGATCTGTTTTTTTCAATTAACACTGATTCTGCAATTCTCAACTGCCTGAATTGCAGAATCAGTGTTAATTGAAAAAAACAGATCAAGATTATGCAACATTAATGAGCCTAGCAACTTAAACAAACAATGGAAGGCCTTAATAAAAATTGAACAACAGCTAAGAGGGAAAAAAAGAAAAGAGAGCAGCAATGACAATAGATGGCGCCAGACACACAAAGATGCAGAGATTGCGACTGGAGCCCGAACCTCAATAGCTCTGCTCACTAGAGCTGTGGTGGGCAGGTGAGACACATCTGCCTCCTGATGATGACTGTTGAAAGCGCTAGAGGATCGTGTATGACTGGCTGAATGAGGTTGACACTTGCAGCAGGGTTAGCACGGAGTTTTGAAACGGATGGAGCACTTTTTTATTCACTGTTGACAAAGGTTTAACTGCCTGGGAATGTAAATAGTGTAATTATGTACATAGTGTTTTTAACTGAATGTATGAATGAGTGGTATGGTGTGTATGTTTGTGAGGTTTTTATGGAGATGACGAGCTATGGTTACGTATCATGTGGCAGAGGGAAACCTGCGTTTTTTGTCCAGTAAATAACAAAAAAAAAAAAAACGATGTTTCATCCCCAAAAGAATGAATATAATATCATGGGCAAGGAGTCTTTTCAACCTTTGAAGGCCAGAGGCTTTGCATGATGCCGATGGATGTGCTGGAAGTGTTAAAGGAATAAAGTTACCATGATCTTTCAGGTAAGTGATTGGTTATTTTTATAATATATCATTAATGAATTGCACGTAAATATATGCACGTTGCTGGTGTTTTAATACCTTGAAAGTGCAAATATTATGATAGTTGTGCTGCAGTTATTTTTTTTCTTGTTTTGTTTTAATCTCACTTCTGATCATTACTCACTTATCCCATCCCAGTCCATTGAATTACCTGTTTTATTTTTTCTTCTTCCATAAGTATGTTAAAATATGATTTATTACTGTTGCAGATTTTCTCATACATTTTTACATCATGCACGAGATGTACATTTCAGGACTAGTTTTTCAGCTCTGCCTTGTGCAGAGCTGAAAAACTAGCAATTCCTCTCATCATTCTGTATTGACTTAGTCTGAACACTTTGTTTTATCTGTAGAAAATGCTTATATTCTTTTTTCATGGAAGTTAGTTATCAATTATGCATATTCAAATTTATCAGTTTTGTACATTTATGATATTATGATTATTTGGTAATTAATCGTGTTGTGTTTTGCAATATTAATTGAATACCATTAACCTGCAAAATTTGTGCAATGTCTCATAACATGATTAGGAACTTGATTCAGTAATTAATAAAAACCTAAGGGTTTTATAGTACATATTTATAGTACATATTATAGTACATATTTGTATATATATTATATATTCAAAATATAAATATTTGCCCATAAGTGTGTCTGTGTATGTTATTATTTCAGAGGAATTGCATTTTGGCCAACATTTTAAGCATGCAGACCAGGGGTATATTTAAAGAAGAGCCTTGTCCCTCCCCACTCCTCTCCAAAAACTGCTTTGATTTAATAAAAGTGCATCAACTTACATTAGCAAAAAATGCTAAGTAATATTGGTAATTTTCAAACATTTCCATGAAGTCCTGTGGATATTGAATTCATTTTCACAGGATATTGAAATGCAGAGTGGGAAACCTATGGAGATTCTGTGAAATGCAGTTTGTATTTCACAGAATCTTCAGATGTTTCCCACACAAGTTAAGAGATGTGTAGACATTATTTTGCTTAAAGCTGTTTTTAGTTTTTAAGAGAATCAGCTGTATATTAAATAACAGTTTGCGTGATGCAGAATTGCTGAGTATCAGTAATTATGATTTTTTATTTTTAAAGAACAATTGATCCCTTCGGTAGGAAGGCCATTTCACTTAATATGATGAAACTAATAATGCAGAAAGTTTCATGCATTATTGGTAGAAAAAAATTGCCAATAATGCGTGAAATTTTCTGCATTATTGGTAATTTATCCCATTTTTTCTGCATGGAATATGTTATTTTAGGAAGTCATTTCTTTCTTTTTTAGTGGGCATTGGTTATGGTTCTATGTAGTGCATCAAAATTTAATTACTTGCCATGAAGGAATTGTTCTTTAAAAATGAAAACTTATAGTAATTCAGTAATTTTTTCATTTTTAAAGAACAAAATGGATCCATTGTTCTTTAAAAATGAAAAAGTATAATTAGTGTGTGTGTGTTTGTGTGATTTTGTTAAAAATAATGATTTGGGTTTCTCTGTCTGGATAACAAAATTGAAAGCAGTGAAAGTAATTAATAGTTATTTTTAGGGTTGTCGACCGATCAATATTTTTAATCGGTAATTTCATCGAGTGAAAAAAATACTGTCACAAAAAATATATGACTGTAAATTACATTATGCATTATTCTATTATTATATGGATACTAAATACGTTGTCTGAAATGTTAGAGTGTTGAACTCATCATAGCCTGTTAATCTAGTAGTATTCATTGCTTTACTTCATCTAAAAAATCAGAAATACAAATTAATAATAATTACCTTGAATTTGGCTGGCAGTCATTGCTTTAGCAAAGATTTTAGGCACAAGAGCTTGTCAACATTGGATGGTTTAAGCGAAGTACGAAGTTTGTTGACAACAATACCAGCGGCACTAAACACTCTTTCACTTGGCACAGACAGTGCTGGAATGCACAGCAACCGTTTTGCTAAAGTAGCGAGCAACGGCAACTGTAATGAATGAGTTTTCCACCACTGAAGAGGATCTGTAAAATCGTCATCGAGTTCAGGCAAGCTCTGATAAACTTGAAGCTCTAATTCTATCTGCGTGCTGACATTTGTGTATTCCTTTATTTCTGTTTCTGGAATCGACGAATTGTCAAAACATAGTTTTCTTCGTTTCTGTTGCACATTACTTTGTTCTTGGTGTAAGGGCAGCTGTTGATTTGTGCTACTGGATGAAGCTCTGTTCCACACTAGATCTCGGTTTTTTTCTGGTATACAGCGAAGTGTCTTGAATCGAGGGTCAAGGGCAGTAGCTTCTTTGTACTTGTTGTATAAAGGCCATTGACTGAGTCTTTCTGTCAGATTATCGAGCAACATATCTTTAAATCTGCAAATATATGCTGGGTCGGTATCGGACAATCTCATTGCGCTTTTGAGATGTGTAAAAGCAGGAATTACAACACTGGCAGTTACGTACTTGTGCACCTCCGAGTATTTCAGTGATTTCCAAGCAAGGTTTCAATACGCTGATTAGCTTCTCAAGCACTTCCCACTCAACTGTTGTCAGAACAGGGGTATTCGATGCGTTGACTGCCAGAATGGTGTCTACTGCAGTTTTAGCTTTCACTAGACTTTCCACCATGATGTAGGTACTATTCCAGCGTGTCACTGTGTCCTGTTGCAGCTTAGTATCAGGAAGGCCAAGTTCTTTTTGCTTAGACGAGAGTGTAGCCTCTAAATGTGAGCTGTGTTTAAAATGTTCAACAATTTTTCGGCATTTAGCTAGAACCTTTTCTATCGATGCGACTTTAAGAGCTTTATTTATACTTAATTGTAAAGTATGTGCTGAACATCTTACACTGTCAAACATTGATCTGTTAATGCCAAGAACAATATTTCTGGCATTATCAGTGCAGATGGCAACAAGCTTGTCCGTTAGTTCCCATTTTTCAACGGGTTCCTCAAATTCAATTGTACACTGATTTGTAGTATGCTTCTCAATCACCTGTTTCACTTGAGAAGAGTTGCATCACAATAATACCACTCATTGTCAATCCAGTGTACTGTTATTGCTAAGTAGCTGTCGTTGGCAAGTGAGGTCCAATAATCTCCAGTTAAACTCACATAGGAAGCTCTCTTTAATTCATTAAACACTCTTGACTTCTGAATGTTGTAAATTTGGACAATTTTGTTCATAATGGTACTTCTGGCAGGTAAATTGTAACACTTAGAATTCAGAGCTGTTTGCAACAACACTTTCAGGCCAGGATCTTCAACAATACTGACAGGTCTCAAACTAGATGCAATCCACAATGCTAATTTATTTGCTAATTCCTGTTCTTTTAATGCAGAAACAGGCTTTTCGAGGAAGGAATTTATACCCATTTGCTTCATAGCGGTGGCATTTGAACTAGGCTGTTCCCATGGCGTATTTGATACAATTTCCATGAATGGATGTTGCGATTGTAAATGATAACGTAAGCTAGTCACACTTCCACTGTACTTAAACTTTTTCTCACATTTTAAACAATAAAGATGTCTGCGATCAATAACTTCCGCACTGTCTTCTAATTTATATCCAAAACAAGAGGATAATTTCCCTTTTAATTCCTGAAACTTCATTTTTGGAGCTCAAATAAACATGACAGCAAGAGATGAATCAGTGTTCAAACTAACTTTTTTTCACTGACAGGCACTCCCATGCTCATCCCAGATGGCTCCGCTACCAATAAAGGAACAGTATTTGCTTTTTCAATGAGGAGAGGGGGGGTAAAAATTTGCCCCAGACTTCTGCTCTTGCACTGGAATTTCTCCCTGTTGACGGATACAATACTTCGGCAACAGTACGCAACTTGGTCCTTGGGTATTTAAGACTAATTGCATACCCCCATTGATTCCAAGAAACACGTGTATTAATCCTCCATCTTTCCTATTGAAATCTGAATCTCATTGTGAGGACCAGCGGCGTATTTTCATCTGCATCGATGTAATAAAACCTCGAGGACCATTATCCAAACTCGGAAGATGCCAGCCGTCTGTTATATCGACCTTATGTATTGAAACAACTGACTTCCCAGACGATTCAGCTGAGACAGGAGTAGAAGAGGTGTGGCACCACGTAATGGCTGACGGGGCTGCATTTTCCCTGAATAGCCACACTGCTACAGTCAACAAGTGGATAGCAGGGAGGGAAAGCACAGACAGACCACCATATGAGAAGCGAGCATAGCACACAGCAATAAAGGAACGGGGGAACCACAAGGTCGAGAAGCTCTTAACCAAATGCTGGCAGGACAAGTACAGTGTTAAAGGCGGAAGTTCGGAATTGACGTTGGACTTTGAAGACTAGCATACTGACACACAATGAACAATGGAATCCCTGCTGATAGTGGTGACTGCTAGATTTAAACTCCCATCGCCATGAAAAGGCTATTTTCCAAGAAGTGAAGACACAAGCACAAATGTTGTATTCAACAAATTCAAAACTATATGCAGTTTTTTTGGAAGTTCCTAAGGAATTTTATTTTTGTACTAATTTTTTAAGTAATCGATTAATCGGAAGAAGAAAATAATCGGCGACTAAAAAAATTGATCGATTAATTGATTGAACCTGACAGCCCTAGTTATTTTGTTTGGGGGAGGGAAGAGGAGATATTTATTTCGATTTGGGACCACATTTCTGTTTCTCTGAGAAGTACCCAATAATTTGGTGTCACCTTCCTTGTTTTGTTAATTGCGTTCGTTTGAATCTTGCATTTTCCCCCAAAAGGAAAAAAGACCCATGTTTCTTCTTTCCCTTACCACTAACAGTAACAATCACCATGCTGCATAGAATTATGCATACAACCATTCCTTCTGATTTTTAAAAAGAAATATCATTTGAGCTAACTATTATTTGTGCTTCCAGGATGTGTGAATCAAAATTTCCCCCTATTTTGAGCTACACATAAAGCTGGGCCTCTATTTCTGTGCAAATGCAGGCTAGCATCAACTAGGTACTGTGATAACGTGCATTTGGTATGGAGCTACATTGTGTTATCAAGTTTAGGTGCTCTGCCATTAATTGGCTAGCATCAACTGGGTACTGTGATAACGTGCATTTGGTATGGAGCTACATTGTGTTATCAAGTTTAGGTGCTCTGCCATTAATTGGCTAGCATCAACTGGGTACTGTGATAATGTGCATTTGGTATGGAGCTACATTGTGTTATCAATGTTTAGGTGCTCTGCCATTAATTGGACAAAAGTGTTAAAGGGGAAAGCACCAGGGAGCGGAATTTGTGAGGTTAAAAGTAAGAAAACAGTGGACGGCAGTTCTGGATGAAAATGGCTCTGGCAGTTTAATGCTGGGGACGGACACCAGTCTCAAAGACATGTTGAGGTTAGGACATCCAACTACCACCAACACGGACACCCTGGTTGAAGCTGTGACAGCAAACCCTGATGCCAGTACATAACAAATGGCAGCTGCGGTGGGGTTACCCCATGAATTGACATAGCTGGAGGAATAATATGTTGCTCTCTGCCACTGATTGGTGTCAAATCCATAGAACGATAAGGTTTTGGTGTTGTATTTTCCCTGATGATTAACAACTGATATTCCTACATTATCATACCAATAGGAACCAGTGGTTGAAGCCACTAAAGGAAGCACAGGAAAATAATGCTTTTTATTTGGTGAAATTGTGATAATTTTGTGTGCTAGGAACTCATGCCAGGTGGCCAAGCTGTGGACTTGAACCTCAATGCCAAACCAATTGCAACAGACTCATTATGCTCTGCATACTTAGTGCTGTTCTCAATAGGAAGTGGTAGTTGCTGCAAGTAGTGCCAGGTGATCAAGCTGTAGACTGGAGCCTCTATGCCAAACCAATTGCAACAGACTCATTATACTCTGCATACCAAGTGCTATTCTCAATAGGAAGTGGTAGTTGCTGCAAGTGGTGCCAGGTGGTCAAGCTGTAGACTGGAGCCTCTATGCCAAACCAATTGCAACAGACTAATTATACTCTGCATACCAAGTGCTGTTCTCAATAAGAAGAGGTAGTTGCTGCAAGTGGTGCCAGGTAGTGAAGCTGTGGACTGGAACCTCTATGCTAAACCAATATACAACAGATCCATTATGCTCTGCATACCAAGTGCTGTTCTCAATAGGGAGTGGTAGTTGCTGCAAGTGGTGCCAGGTGGTCAAGTTGTGGACTGGAACCTCTATGCTGAACCTAATGCAACAGATTCATTATGCTCTGCATACCAAGTGCTGTTCTCAATAGGAGGTAGTAGTTGCTGCAAGTGGTGCCAGGTGATCAAGCTGTAGACTGGAACCTCTATGCCGAACCTATTGCAACAGATTCATTATGCTCTGCATACCAAGTGCTGTTCTCAATAGGAAGTGGTAGTTGCTGCAAGTGGTGCCAGGTGGTGAAACTGTGGACTGGAACCTCAATGCCAAACCAATTCCAACAGATCCATTATGCTCTGCATATCCAGTACTATTCTCAATAGGAAGTGGTAGTTGCTGCAAGTGGTGCCAGGTGGTGAAGCTGTGTACTGGAACCTCTATGCCGAACCAATTGTAACAGATCCATTATGCTCTGCATACCCAGTGCTATTCTCAATAGGAAGTGGCAAGTTGCTGCAAGTGGTGCCAGGTAGTCAAGCTGTGGACTGGAACCTCTATGCCAAACCTATTGCAACAGATCCGTTATGCTCTACATACCAAGTGCTGTTCTCAATAGGAAGTGGTAGTTGCTACAAGTGGTGCCAGGTGGTCAAGCTGTGGACTGGAACCTCTATGCTGAACCTATTGCAACAGATTTATTATGCTCTGCATACCAAGTGCTGTTCTCAATAGGAGGTAGTAGTTGCTGCAAGTGGTGCCAGGTGGTCAAGCTGTAGACTAGGACCTCTATACTGAACCTATTGCAACAGATTCATTATGCTCTGCATACCAAGTGCTGTTCTCAATAGGAAGTGGTAGTTGCTGCAAGTGGTGCCAGGTGGTGAAACTGTGGAGTGGAACCTCAATGCCAAACCAATTCCAACAGATCCATTATGCTCTGCATATCCAGTACTATTCTCAATAGGAAGTGGTAGTTGCTGCAAGTGGTGCCAGGCGATGAAGCTGTGGACTGGAACCTCTATGCCGAACCAATTGCAACAGATCCATTATGCTCTGCATACCAAGTGCTGTTCTCAATAGGAAGGGGCATTTGCTGCAAGTGGTGCCAGGTGGTGAAACTGTGGACTGGAACCTCTATGCAAACAGTTATTTAAAGAATTAACAAATGTGTGCTTTGCTGAGAAATGCAAGAATGTAAGGAAATGTAACAATTTGTCGCAACATCATTTGGTTTGCTGCTGTGGAAAAACTCTCAAAACCACCTGGAAAACTTAGGAAAGTTAGATTTTTTTTTTTTTTTTTTTTTTTTTAGTGGGGATTCTGAATGAGCAGTTGAATAATAAAAAAAAAAATGATGAAAATGATGTCAAAAATAAAAATTTAATTGGAAAAGTAAAAGAATGTGACAGTGAGATTCCCAAGCATTAAACAATGGATTCCGACTGGAAACATTAACTGGAACTCAGGGCCAGACTGAGAACACGGTATCCAGGGCCAGGAAGGTGGTGAAGCCCCAATCAAAACAAAATCTTTTTCACCAATGTATAGTATTGAAGATGTCATGTGATACACACGATGCTGTATATCTGTATTCATATTTACATCTCTTTAACTTTTGCATCTAATAAAGGAAGTTATTTCTTCCTGTATAGAAAATCTGATTGTGTAATAGTTGAAAAGTCATAGAATTTATTAATAATCTATGAATTTGCAATAATTTCTTATAATCTTAGAATTTGAAAGAAATTGTAGAAAAAAATTGATTGTGACCTTGAAGCGAGGCAACAATTTCAGATATGAGTAACAAAGCTTTTTTGTAAAAATTGAAACTGCTTGGGTAATGAAAGCATTGGAGATCGACCAACAGGAGAATGCGCTAAAACTGCACATAAAATAATACGTTAACGATAACAATAATAACAACAACAATAACAGTAACAATGGTAAGAGCAGTAATAAAAACTTCAATGGTGATTAGTCATTTCTAGAAACATAATTAGGCCCTCTGGAACTTGCAAAATTCAAAGCTTTTTGGCACTACCGTCGTGCCATTCTCAGATGCTAAGGGTTTCTCGCTCAATGTCGCATAGTTCTTTGTGCCATCGGTTATACTGTCACCGAATTTACTTCATACTTCGTTTTTAATCATCGTTTTCTTAACTTTGTGTGCTCCTTTTCTAAAGTTGTTTTATGCTCTTGTACTGCAAAATTTAAATGAATTTAAGCAGATAGTAGTTATTACACAAATTTCTTCAATTCATATCGGCAGTACAAATAACCTCGAGCCTGTATTACGTCCATCTCTTGTATGTGTGTACATCTGTTTTGTATGTTCAAAAAACAAAATTACCACTTTATCTTTTCTTCATCTCAAAAACTCAACTTTTAGCTTGAATTTTTTTAACATGATAAATTTTTTGAATTGTTATTAGTAAGTTCTTCACCAGGAACAACAAGGAATACTATGTAGACAAAAGTATCCGGACACCTGGGGCGAACAGTAACAAGAGCCTTTATTAGGCAGAATCGGTATCTAGTCGGCCCAACTGTTGCCATGCCTACCCTGTGGCAAATCTGAACAACGTGTTTGCCTCAAAGCATTCGTCGATATGCCCAGGTTTGAAGGCCGTTCCGGTGGCGCAGTGGTCTAAGCGCTGGCTTATGACTATTCGTCCAAGAAGGGGCTGGGTTCGAATCTCGGTGAGGCATGGATGTTGTGTTTACCTTACGGCACTGGCTCTCTCCTTTCCCTGGGGTCAGTGGCCCTAAATTAGAGACGGGAGACTGCTTATAGCCCATTGAGTTACTCACGGTGGTCATTAAATCTCCAATCACGCACACACACACACACACACACACACACACACACACACACACATACTCCAGGTTTGAATCCCGAGTGTGACACGGATAAAGCGTTTGTCTTACAGCACAGACTCTTTCTACCCTGGAACCGGTGACCCTAAATTAAGGATGGATGACTGCTTAAGACCCATTGAGTTGCTTGTAGTGGTTAACCCCCCCCCCCCCTTCCAATGTCTAAAAAAAAAATTCTGTATGTGAATCTATCTCTTTCTCTCTGTGTGATGGTTTAATGGCCACCGTGATTATCAGATCTATCTGAGATTATAAGCAGTCGCCTTCCTCTAGCCACGAGTTCCCAGTAGGGAACAGGGCCAGTGGCATGAAGCCACTGCACCATCAGAACCTCATCTAGGGCCTGAGTCTGTCGAAGGGCCCGTCTAGAAAGTACAAAGGCCATGAGATTAGAGAGGTGAGTTCCCTCCAATTTGTGACGTCACTCTCGTGTTACACGGCCAGATACGTTACGTCCGCGTCGTGTTTAACGTCACACACACGACAGCATTGGAAACCAATCGGAAACTGTGGTTTCCGCGTGACGTCGCTGAAGGAGGGAGCTCCATGTCATGGCCTTGTATTTATTCTAGACTCCATCATGGTCTGGCTTCGACGATTAGCCAGAAATCCGCGCCTGTAACCACTCGGGCAGTGGGGCAATTAAACTGAATTTTCACTTAGGTTTCTTTTTTTTTTTTTATTGGAGGTTTTACGACCACCGCGAGAAACTTAATGTGCTATAAGCAGTCGCCCGTCCCTAACTTAGGGTCACTGGTTCCTGGGAAGGGAGAGAGCTGTAAGACTAACGCAACACCGGGATTCAAACCCGGACCCATCTCGGACGAATGATCGGAAGCCCTCGCTTAGACCACTGGGGCGGCCTACCCACTTAGGTTTGCGTCCACTGTTAATGTTATTGCATGCACTTCTGGCTACCTCTATAGCACTCCTAGAAGTTATTGTTGCTGCGTGCTCAGCCATATACACTGCCGGAAAGTGAAAAAAGAACACCAAGGAGGAATTGGCGGAAGATCGTGAAATTTACATATGTTAATGGGGTCGAGTTTACGTAGGTGTGATGTTAATTTCGGGACCAACCGGTGAGCGTTTACGCCACAGCACTGCATAATATGCAAATTATCGTCGGTGGTATTTAAGGAGTACGGCGAAGTGAATGTAATCAGTCGTCGGCGTACGGACACGTGCGAACACCCTGAAGAAGCTGCAATGCGTGGACATGGAAGACGTGTACGATTTCAGCAGTTATCGGACTTTGAGCGACGTCGTCTAGTCTGACTCCGGGAGGCCGGGTGGTCGTATTGTCGTATTGCGGAGCGAATTGGACGGGAAGTATCGGTGGTGGTACGATGATAGCGTACATGGTCCGAGGAACATTCCCACACGAGAAGACGTGGAACCGGGAGTCACAGACGGGCTGATGAGCGGTGAGTGGACAGATCGACGCATAAGAAGAGCGGCGTTGTCAAGCAGAACATCCACTGCGACGCAAATCCGTGCTGCCGTTGCACCTGAGGTGACTGTGCGAACAAACCGCAACCGTCTACTGGATGCAGGACTACGTGCACGTGTTCCTCTGGCATGTGTACCTCTGACTCCAGCCCACCGTCAGGAACGTCTGCAGTGGTGTCGCCAACGTCTGCACTGGAGAACGCAATGGCGATCTGTCGTGTTCAGCGATGAAAGCAGATTCTGCTTTAGAGTCTCTGACGGCCGTATGCGTGTTCGCAGAAGCACAGGGGAGCGTCTCCACCCTTCTTGCATCCGCCAGCGACACACAGGGCCTACACCTGGTCTCCTGGTGTGGGGAGCGATCAGCTATCACTCCCGTACACAACTAGTGTTTGTACCGGGTACGTTAAACAGCACCTCCTACATCAACAACATCATTCCGCCCGTTGTTTGGCCATTTGTAAGGTAGGTCCATCGTGGTGTGTTCCAGCAAGATAACGCACGTCCACACACGGCACGTGCAACGCAACATGCACTTCAGGGTGTGAGACAACTTCCATGGCCTGCACGTTCACCAGATTTCTCCCCCATTGAGCACGTGTGGGATTTTATGGGACAACGACTTATCCGGTCTCCACGGCCAGCCACGACCATCCCCGATTTACGCGTCCAGGTTGAGGATGCTTGGAACTCAATACCCCAAACTTACATCCAACATCTGTACGACAGACTCCATGCCAGAATTGCACAGTGTGACGCAGTTCATGGCGGTTCAACCTCGTACTAACCATGTTACACGGAAATGTTATTTTTCAGTTTACCAGCAAATACAGCTGTATTTTGCCATAATGTTTTGATCACGTTATCCTCTGTATTCCGTTAATATGCTGTATAAAATTTCGTTGGTATCAGACGTCTCCTTCTTGGTGTTCTTTTTCACTTTCCGCCAGTGTATTTTGATCTAAGAAACTGCCACTGTCAGCATGCTATGTTTTTTTCATATTTTTCTTTTGAATTTATTACGGGGATAGGTTAGAGCTCTGCACGGGCCGAGTCGCGCCTTTGGGCTCATTTTTAAGTTGAGAAAACAGGTCGGGCCTTCAATATTTAATGTAAAACAGACGCTAACTGAGCAGGGTTTTTTTTTGTTTTTTTTAATGAGCAAAACAATCGCTGTATGATGTCTTTCTCGTTTGGAAAACTCGCAACATACAGCAGCAGGATAAGATTGAATAATTTCCGCTGAAGGAAAAAATAGAAGTTTTACGACATCCACCCCTCGTACAAAACAATTTAAGTGGGTCAGCTCCCTTAGGTTTTCAATGTGAATCTGTTCCCTTCTCTCTCTTTCTCTCTAACTTTCACCCTCCTCTCGTGCTTCAGGGCAGGCTATTAACAGCAGCATTTCTAAACCGAGCCACCCTCTCGCAGACTATCTTTTTTATTGTTCTGGTCGGCGGCACTTTGTTCGCTAGATGTGTGCAAAGCTTTTAAGTTGTCTTAAATGGCACGAAAGAAATGGGCTGGGAGAAAAAATTTTCTGTGTATCTGTGCCATATTTTTCCCATTTGTACTCTCAGGCAGTCGTTTTCAAAACTTCTGTGACACTGATTAGCTGGACATTCTGTCGTTGCTTTCCTTAGCATATGCTCAGTTCAGTGTTGCTGATAAATACTCTTCCATACGTATTATGGAGTTTAAGAAAGCGAAAGATTTTCGCGAAAAAATCGCTTCCGGAGAATATGTGCTTGTAGACAATGTAAAGGGGGAAAGCGATATTTGGAAATATTTTAAATTACTGTCCCTTTCAGAAACTAGTCTGCCGGAAAACATTCTGCAGTGCAGTAAATGCAAAAAACTTTTTGAGTTACGATAGCACAAAATCTGGAACATCGCATCTCAAGCGGCACAAATGTGTCCCCCCCCCCCCCCTCACACACACACATGAGAGACATATTGGGTTTTTTGTTTTTTATTGGAGGTTTAACGACCACCGTGAGCAACTCAATGGGCTATGAGCAGTCGCCCGTCCCTAATTTAGGGTCGCTGTTTCCAGGGAAGGCAGAGAGCCAGTGCCGTAAGACAAACACAACATCCATGCCTGACCGGGATTCGAACCCGGACCCCTTACGGACGAATGAGCAGAGGCCAGCGCCTTAGACCACTGCGCCACCGGGGCGGCCATATTGGGTTCCATCGATATGATATGCCAGTAGAGAGAGGTGCAGTTTATAAAGCCATAAAATCTTCTCCCAGTAGAACGATCGGACTCATAATTCTGTTGTGGATATTTCGTACTTTTCGACCCCCCCCCTTCTTACCCACAAGGATATTTCCGGGTCCGGCGGTAGGGAATGATAATTTGAAGACCCAGAAAATTCGAAAGGCATGGGAATTGTCCTTTTGGTGCAATTTTTTTTAAGTATACAAGCCCCCCCCCCTCCTCGGACGTCACGTGACTTATACAGTCTTAGAAATATTCTGAATTAATGTTTATTGTAATAGAATACGTGTAGCAATTAAGAAAACGAAAACTCTACAGGAGTCGAATGACCGAGTGCACCAGGTGTCAAATTCGTGATTTGGTAATTGTTGAAATTTTACGGGCCGGGCTTTCCAAATTAAGGCCCGTGCAGACCTCTAGGATAGATTCAGTCTAGAAAAACAGTAACCCTTCATCATCGAACCTGATGTTAAATAATGTGACTCGTGATTCGCTACAACGTCCTGTGTTTTTAGCATTTGAAAAATCGAGAGCCACCCCGGTGGCGCAGTGGTCTAAGCACTGGCTTCTCATCATTCGTCCGAGATGGATCCGGGTTCGACCAGTGAGGCATGGATGTTGTAGTTGTCTTATGGCAATGGCTCTCTCCCTTCTCTGGAACTAGTTATTCTAAAATAGGGACGGTCGACTGCTTACAGCCCGTCGAGTTTTTTTTTTTTTTTATTGGGGGTTTAACGACCACCGTGAGCAACTCATTGGGATATAAGTAGTCGCCCATCCCTAATTTAAAGTCACTGGTTCCAGGGAAGGGAGAGAGAGACAGTGCCGTACGACACACACAACATCCGTGCCTGACCGGGATTCGAACCGGGACCCATCTCGGACAAATGGTCAGAAACCTTCGCTTAGACCATTGCGCCACCGGGACGGCCCCATCGAGTTGCTCACGGTGATCGTGAAACCAAAGTATAACGCGCGTGAAGTTTAACTCATAGCCCCTTAGCCCCCAAAAGTTCCTTCTACCCGAAAGAAAAAGGAAATCTTTAGCTATTTTAATTGCAGCGACTCTTCTAGGTTTGCTCTCCACGAGATGTTGGTAGATTTGTACCGGAATTTTTCTCCATTCTTCCCACAAAGCTATCGTAGAGGAAAGTCTTCCACCGAGATCGGATTCAGCTTTCCAGCTCGTCTTACAGATGTTATGTTTTTTCATGTTCGGTCGGCCAATTCAACTAATGCTCATCCAACTGTCCTGGGACAGACTTGTAGCTTTACAAGGCAGAGATCTGTGCCGAGTTGCTCAGAATATCATCGTGCCTGATGGCCGTAGACTGAAGGGTACCACAATTAAAGAACCAAGTTCTTTCCTAGAAAACCAACTTCACGCCATCACAGATGCCCCTCGAAAACTGACAGTAAGGGTCCGCCTGACAGCGTTCCCCCGGCGAACGCCACACCCAGATACGTTCATTCGAACACAAGAATGAATAACGTGTTTCGTTACTCCACGCGAACCTCTGTTGTCTATTAACGAGGTAGCGCTGCAGTCGTCGTCTGGGATTGCTTGGAGTGATGTGGGATTTGTGCGAAGACCTAGCACGGTAACCGGATAAGCTGTTCCTGACAAACTGACCTGGTGTAAAAAGCTGTTCCTGGCAAACTGATCTGGTGTAAAAAAGCTGTTCCTGACAAACTGATCTGGTGTAAAAAGCTGTTCCATAGGCTTCTGTGACATTTCCGGCCAGGTCTCCGGCAAAGGACGTGCGTGCCTTCGCATTCTGTAGTAAGTTTCGTTTGGCACGAGTCTCCCAGAGCGCGGTTTCATTGTTTTGGCACCATCTGCCTTTCATCGATGAAGAACATAAACGACAGGGGATCTGGGGACACCAGAAGAGCGGCAATGCTACTCATTGGTTGCTTACTTAAGTGGCATCAAGTCAGCATGCCCCTTTTAAAGTCCATCATTTCAGCGTGGCTAGTCGCTTTGAATGCAGTCTGGGCCGCTGGTGGCCTAGTGGTCAGCGTTCGTGACCGCCTTGGAGATAACCTCAGGTTCGACCCTGGGCAGGTACGAATGTTCGAACCACTAAATACCCGCCGTGCGTCGGATGGGCACGTTAAGTCGTCGGACTCCGGGTACTGGCCCCCGGTAATAAATAAGGGCGTCTTTCTCCCCCTTTCTACATCGCTTCCGTGTCATTTTCCTATTGGGCACCCTAGCCCAAATCTCCTAGCTTCCTATTTCTAAGGGCTGTTTAAGACCTGGGGTCAGACACTCCCATCCTAAAATCCTCTACATATGATCTGAATGCAGTCTGACAGATGTGCCAACACTCTTCTTTATATACATCCCCCAACACACCACGCGAGTATGCATCTGTTTTTGGAAATTGACCTTTATTCGACTATGTAAAGGTGTCCAAATACTTTTGTTTGTGTAGTGTTAATTTCAAGGTATAAACACGCGTGAAGTTTAACTGTCATAGCCTTGTTTAACTAACCTTTAATAAGCAAATAAGATAAAATGTTTATGCGCATTATGAAATAGAGGAATTTTTAAAAACCACGAAAAATGAAATTTTAATTATCTGTAACAATATCCGTTTTCCGGGGAGTCTCGGCGTTCTCGTTTCAGTAGGAATTCCGTTCAAAATTTCTTAGGGTTTGAGATAAGTTACAAGCGATTTCTAGATAACAGAAAAGTAGAAAGTCACTACAGTAAAAGAAACTGGTCAGAACCTGTCGGGTAAAAAAAATAAATAAATTCTCTCGCGCTATTTGAAGTTGACGTTTTTCTTTTTACCAAAATGTTCGTTCACTTTTGCCAAGCAGGACATCTGACCACTCCTTTCTTCTGTTTCGGGAGGAACAACTGCACGATTGTCAAACAGAGCGTGTTCTTCTGCCTCGGGGTTGTGTTGAAATCAAGTAAAACAGAGAATATGAATTCCTAACTTCACATCGTAACTTTGTTTTCATACTGATCTCTCATATACTTGTGTCTCGTTTCGTCAAAAAAAAAAAAAAAAAAAAAAAAAAAGTGACGATACTGAATAAATATAAGATTCTCAGGCACATTTGAGTTTCGTAAATGTGCTTGAAGACCTTATGTTTATTTATATGTGTTTTACATACTTTCACTAACCTGTATTTCTGTAGTATTGTTAACAGTTCTTATGATCATTATTCATACTATTTCTATTCAAGAGCATCGTACACGTGCTAGAGCGTATAAGTGTTAACGATGATTATGTAAGGCATTGCTTCTTTGTTTCTTTACAACGCAACTGAAATCTAATGGATATTTACTCTTTCTGTGAATGTTTTTTTAATGTTACACTGCTGATTTCTGGGAGTTTCCGCCATTAGTAGACTTCGAGAGTTCTGTAGACACTAGGTCATGACCCATAACCTTCTCTTTTTGGCACTGGCATCCTTATGACGCGCAGGATTTTGTGGTGTCCAGGTAGCTCGATCGATACCCTTGAAAAGGGTCTACGCACAGTGAGGTAACAAGCAGCCCCAACAGAACCCTCCTCACAGTCGATGGAAAAGTGTTCAGGTGATTTGATCATGTGTGTCGTCTGTATATAGGAGCAGGATTAGGGATGAAAGTAGAACGGAAAATAAAGAATTTCTTTAAGAAATTGGTTAGAGAAATTAGGTTTCTTTTCTAAATGAAATACACTCTGTCAAAATAAATTAGAGTTGCTCACGGTGGTCGTTAAACCTCCAATCAAAAAAATAAATAAATAAATAAATGAATAAATAAATAAATAAAAATAGTACAGCAGGAAGTGGTATCGCGCGTACTGCGAAAATTACTGGATGCAAGGTGTAACACTTAAAATAGTATAACGATACTAGTAATCCGAATTTCTTGGCGTAGAATAAAAATCAAAGTTCCAAGCTTTCGCACATCAATCAGATGGCTTTTTCGTGGAAGGTAGACAGCTACCTTTCTTGGAAAAGCTTCCTAGAGACAGCTACTTTTCTCGAAAATGCTTCCTCGAGTCTACCTCCCTTGAAAAAACCATCTGGTTGATGTGCGGAAGCTTGGAAACTTTGATTTCTATTCTACGCCAAGAAATTCGGATTACTAGCATAGTTATACTATTTTAAGTATAGTTGGTGTATAGTTCCTTATTATTAATCACAGTATAGTAGGTACATAAGAAATTATGAGACATTTTCAGAAAAGATATAAGCCACAAAGCGTCGATTTTTTTAAATTTTTTTTTATTATAGGTTTGACGCCCACCGTGAGCAACTCAGTGGGCTATAAGCAGTCAGCCCGTCCCTAATTTAGGGCCACTGGCTCCAGGGAAGGGAGAGAGCCAGTGTCGTAAGGCAAACACAACATTCATGCCTCACGGTATTCGAACCCGGACCCATCTCGGACGAATGATCAGAAGCCATCGCTTAGACCACTGCGCCACCGGGGCGGCTACAAAGCGTTGGCTCCTGTTCATTCGTCGGAAATGTGCATGGGTTCGAAACCCGAGTGGAGCATGAATGGTGTGTTTGTCTTATGGCACTGGCTCTCTTCCTTCACAGGAACAGGTAGCCAAAAATTACGGATGGACTACTACATATAGCCCATTGAATTGCTCACGGTGGTCGCTAATCCACCTCTCAAAAAAAAAAAAAAACACAAGAAAGGAAATTTTTTCATCAGATCGGTCGTTTAGAAGCTGCCATAGGTGGGTCGCATTTATGTTTAATTCTCATTAGGCTAGTGGATCCCGATAATCAGAAATTACTAAACAAATTTATGCATCGTATACATGCAACCATACACAAAATTTTCGATCCTTTTTTTCTTTTGTGGGTGCACAATTTTGTCGGTAGGTGCCACAACTAGAATCAAGATGTTAGTTTTCTTAAGAAGGATTGCAAATATATATCATCATCATCATTGTCAACCATTATCAATCCACTGCTGGACGAAGGTCTCCCCAAGTTTCCTCCACAACGGTCTGTCTTGTGCCAGTCTCCTCCATGTCACTCCCGCATACTTTCGAATTTCATCCACCCATCTTCCATGTGGTCTTCTTCTGGGTCTTTTCCTGTCCCTTGGAATCCAATCTAAAATTTCGGCTGTCCATCGATGGTCTGTTCTTCTGGCAGTATGTCCAGGCCATTGCCATTTCAGGGATTTAACTCTGATCATGATGTCTTCCACTCTTGTCATTTTTCGGATCCACGTGTTCCTCTTCTTATCTCTCCTGGTTACACCAAGCATGCACCTCTCCATGCTATTTTGAGTTGTCTGCAGCCTTTGTATGTCTCTTTTAGCTAAGGTCTACGTCTCTGCACCATACGTAAGCACTGGAAGGATGCATTGATCAAACACTTTTCTTTTAAGACATAATGGCATATTGCTCTTGAAAATTATGCTGTTTCTTCCAAAAGCTCTCCAGGCAAGTTTTGTACGCCGATTAATTTCTTCACCAATGTGACCCTCACTTCATATCTGCTGTCCAAGATAAACGTACGTGTCTGTTATCTCCAGCTTTTCTCCATCAATCGATAAATCTTCATTTCTTGTAAAAGCATTGTACATCACTTTCGTCTTCTGAAAGTTCATTTTTAATCCCACTTCTTTACTCTTGTCAGCAAGTTCCTGGATCATACTCTGTAGCTCTGATGGGGTAGTTGCAAAAATAACTATGTCATCAGCAAAACGAAGGTGGGTTAGATAATCTCCATTAATCTTTATCCCTTTGTTTTCCCAGTTCAGTGATTGAAAGACATTTTCCAATGTGGCATTAAAGAGCTTCGGAGATATGGTGTCACCTTGTCTCACTCCTTTTCCAATTTTTATGTGTGTTGTATTTTCAAACAGCCGAATCTTTGCACTTGCATTTTCATAGATGTTATTAATAATATTAATGTATGCATCTTCAATACCGCAGGATTTCAGAGCCATTGCAACTTCTGATGGTTTCACCGAATCAAAGGCTTTTTCATAATCGATAAAAGCCATGCACAATGGAAGCTCATATTCCCTCGCTCTTTCAATTAGTTCTCTCAGTACGTGGATATGATGTATTGTGCTGTAGCCACTCCTGAATCCAGCTTGTTCTCTCGGTTGAGCCATGTCCAGTGTCACCTTCAAGCGGTGTGAAAGAACTTTGGTGAAGATTTTATAAACCACTGATAGGAGGCTGATAGGTCTGTAGTTCCTGAGATCCTCAATGTCACCTTTTTTATGTAGCAAGATCATTGTAGCGTTGTTCCAATCCTCAAGAATTTTCCCTTCATTAAGGCATCGAGTGAAAATTTGGGCGAGTACTGTTTCGATTTCTCCACTTGCTTCTTGTATGATGTCTACAGTATAATTCCATCTTCTCCTGGAGCTTTTCCCCGCTTCATGTTCTTGATTGCATGTGCAACTTCTGCTGGAAGGACTGGAAGAACTCTGGTACTGGTACCTTTCATGATGTCTGGAGTACATGTATCATCCCTTTCATATAATTTGGAGTAGAAATCTTTCACTCTTGTCAAAATTTCGCCTCTATTTCTTGTTACAGAACCATCTTCTTTTCTCAGTGCCATAATCTGTTTTTTCCCCTTACTGAGATGTCCCTTTGCTATCTTTAGGCTTTGGTTGTTTTCAATTGCTTTCCTTACTAGTTCACAGTTGAATTTCCTTACGTCTTCAGTGATACTTTTTCGTACTGTCTTGCATAGCTATATATATTCCTTTTTGGAAGTCACATCTTCTTTAGTTGTCCTCATCACTCTTCTTTTTTGCATCAACATTTTGATTTTTCCTGATAGTTTGTTCACATGCAATTTGTTCTTAGACCCAGCTAATTTTGTTGCTGTTTCCATAAGAGCTTTGGTTACTTTTCTGTTAACTTCAGAAATATCCACTTCTTCCGATGTTAGGCCTTCTAAAGCAGAGAATCTGTTCTTCAGTTCCAATTTGAAGGTATTATGGTGTTTTTTAAGGTTGGTTATGTCAATACATTTTGTTTGTCTTATGAGCTTGCTACGTTCGAGTTTAGTGTTGAGGTGCATCTTACATCTCACCAATCTATGGTCACTGCTTGTGTTGAACTTGTTTAGCACACTGCAGTCTTCTATGACAAATTTTTTGTTACATATAATAAAATCAATTTCACTTGTCGTCCCATTTGGATGTCTCCATGTCCATTTCCTGTGTGGCTTTTTCTTGAAAAAGGGGTTCAAGATGAAAAACCCTTCTGCCTCTGCAAACTCTACGAGAGTATTTCCACGCTGGTTTCTGTTGCCGTGACCGAATTTACCTACTGAAGTTTCATTCTGTTGCCGTTGCCCTATTTTTGCATTGAAATCTCCCATAATTATCTTCAAGTGTTGCTTACCTTTATTATTTAGATCACGAATTTCCTCATAAAATTCTTCAATTTCTTCTTCAGCATGACTTGTGGTGGGTGCATAAGTTTGAATAATCTGAGCCTGGTATCTTCTCGAGAGTTCGTTAACGAGTCGTGCAGCTCTGTCAGAGGAACTTTCAACTTCTACAACTTTATCCTTCAGTTTCTTGTTTATTATAAATCCAACACCACTAGTTCTGCCAGTATCTGTCCCACGATAGTAGAAGAGATGTCCACTTTTCAGTTCAATGAGATCTTTTCCTTTTCTTCTTACCTCACTTAGCCCGACGATGTCCCACTTGATCCTTTGTAGTTCCTCTTCCAATTCAAGAAGCCTTGAATCAGAAGATAGGGAGCGTCCGTTGTACGTAGCCAAGGTCAGCATCAGATGGCAGCCTAGTCCGGTCCTCCGGGGATTCTTAGCACCCTCTGCCTTCATGTCGCACTGGCCGCTGCCTTGGCCAGGTACATTCCAGCTGCCGGAGACTGAGGGCCAAGATTTAAGTTGTGGAGTCATTTTGGAGGGGTTTGGCCATAACTCACCACGCTGGCCAAGCGGGTTGGTGAGTGTGGGATAGCATTTCCTCTAATCCCGATGGTATAGTTATACCGCTATTGGCGGTCGTCAGAGCCCCTTTAGTGGGAACAGGATGTACCACGAGAAAGCGGGGTTGACATTTGTCAAGGAGAGGCTGTGATGTTACGCATCACCTGACCTTACATCCCTATATATATATATATAGTGATATATATATATATATATATATATATATATACTGGCAGAACTAGTGGTGTTGGATTTATAATAAACAAGAAACTGAAGGATAAAGTTGTAGAAGTTGAAAGTTCCTCTCACAGAGCTGCACGACTTGTTATCCAACTCTCGAAAAGATACCAGGCTCAGATTATTCAAACTTATGCACCCACCACAAGTCATGCTGAAGAAGAAATTGAAGAATTTTATGAGGAAATTTGTCATCTAAATAATAAAGGTAAGCAGCACTTGAAAATAATTATGGGAGATTTCAACGCAAAAATAGGGCAACGGCAACAGAATGAAACTTCAGTAGGTAAATTCGGTCACGGGAACAGAAACCAATGTGGAAATACTCTCGTTGAGTTTGCAGAGGCAGAAGGGTTTTTAATCTTGAACTCCTTCTTCAAGAAAAAGCCACACAGGAAATGGACATGGAGACATCCAAATGGGACGACAAGTGAAATTGATTTTATTATGTGTAACAAAAAATTCGTCATAGAAGACTGCAATGTGCTAAACAAGTTCAACACAGGTAGTGACCATAGATTGGTGAGAAGTAAGATGCACCTCAACACTAAACTTGAACGTGGCAAGCTCATAAGACAAACAAAATCTATTGACATAACCAACCTTAAAAAACACCATAATACCTTCAAGTTAGAACTGAAGAACAGATTCTCTGCTTTAGAAGGCCTAACATCGGAAGAAGTGGACATCTCTGAAGTTAACAGAAAAGTAACCAAAGCTCTTATGGAAACAGCAACAAAATTAGCTGGGTCTAAGAACAAGTTGCATGTGAACAAATTATCAGAAAAAACCAAAATGTTGATGCAAAAAAGAAGAGAGATGAGGACAACTAAAGAAGATGTGACTTCCAAAGTGGAATATATAGAGCTATGCAAGACAGTAAGAAAAAGTATCACTGAAGACGTAAGGAAATTCAACTGTGAACTAGTGAGGAAAGCAATTGAAAACAACCAAAGCCTAAAGATAGCAAAGGGACATTTCAGTAAGGGAAAAAAACAGATTATGGCACTGAGAAAAGAAGATGGTTCTGTAACAAGAAATAGAGGCGAAATTTTGACAAGAGTGAAAGATTTCTACTCCAAATTATATGAAAGGGATGATATATGCACTCCAGACATCATGAAAGATACCAGTACCAGAGTTCCTCCAGTCCTTCCAGCAGAAGTTGCACATGCAATCAAGAACATGAAGCGAGGAAAAGCTCCAGGAGAAGATGGAATTACTGTAGACATCATGCAAGAAGCAAGTGGAGAAATCGAAACAGTACTCGCCCAAATTTTCACTCGATGCCCTAATGAAGGAAAGATTCCTGAGGATTGGAACACCGCTACAATGATCCTGCTACATAAGAAAGGTGACATTGAGGATTTCGGAAACTACAGACCTATCAGCCTCCTATCAGTAGTTTATAAAATCTTCACTAAAGCTCTTTCACACCGCTTGAAGGTAACACTGGAGATGGCTCAACCGAGAGAACAAGCTGGATTCAGGAGTGGCTACAGCACAATAGATCATATCCACGTGCTGAGAGAACTAATTGAAAGAGCGAGGGAATATGAGCTTCCATTGTGCATGGCTTTTTTCGATTATGAAAAAGCCTTTGATTCGGTGAAACCATCAGCAGTTACAATGGCTCTGAAAACCTGCGGTATTGAAGATGCATATATTAATATTATTAATAACATCTATGAAAATGCAAGTGCAAAGATTCGGCTGTTTGAAAATACAACACACGTAAAAATTGGAAAGGGAGTGAGACAAGGTGACACCATATCTCCGAAGCTCTTTAATGCCACATTGGAGGGTGTTTTTCAGTCACTGAGCTGGGAAAACAAGGGGATAAAGATTAATGGAGATTATCTAACCCACCTTCGTTTTGCTGATGACGTAGTCATTTTTGCAACTACCCCATCAGAGCTGCAGAGTATGATCCAGGAACTTGCTGACAAGAGTAAAGAAGTGGGATTAAAAATGAACTTTCAGAAGACAAAAGTGATGTTCAATGCTTTTACAAGAAATGAAGATTTATCGATTGATGGAGAAAAGCTGGAGATAACAGACACGTACGTTTATCTTGGACAGCAGATATCAAGTGAGGGTCACATTGATGAAGAAATTAATCGGCGTACAAAACTTGCCTGGAGAGCTTTTGGAAAAAACAGCATCATTTTCAAGAGCAATATGCCATTATGTCTTAAAAGAAAAGTGTTTGATCAGTGCATCCTTCCAGTGCTTACGTATGGTGCAGAGACGTGGACCTTAACTAAAAGAGACATACAAAGGCTGCAGACAACTCAAAATAGCATGGAGAGGTGCATGCTTGGTATAACCAGGAGAGATAAGAAGAGGAACTCGTGGATCCGAAAAATGACAAGAGTGGAAGACATCATGATCAGAGTTAAATCCCTGAAATGGCAATGGGCTGGACATACTGCCAGAAGGACAGATCATCGATGGACAGCCGAAATTTTAGATTGGATTCCAAGGGACAGGAAAAGACCCAGAAGAAGACCACATGGGAGATGGGTGGATGAAATTCGAAAGTATGCAGGGGTGACATGGAGGAGACTGGCACAAGACAGACCGTTGTGGAGGAAACTTGGGCAGACCTTCGTCCAGCAGTGGATTGATAATGGTTGACAACGATGATGATGATGATATATATATATATATATACATATATATTTGGGCCGGATTAATGAGAGAACGCCCGAGATTTTTCATTATATTTTTTTTCAATTTCCTGCTGCATAAATGTTCTTGTAGAAAGCGTATATTCAAAATGTATGCCTTTCATGCTTTTCACGAAATACTAATTTGTAGAAAGTGTGCGTTTGTACGGTGTAGAGGAAGGCCGTTGCTACCGGGAGGGCAGGAGGGGGCTGTTGCCCTTCCAGAATAGTTATACTAGGGGCGTAAAAAAACAGATGCGCACATCCTTTGAATAAATTAACAAAAAATTTTAACAAAAAATAGGGCCACTTAGCATTTCATTTTTCAATGACTTTAGTTAGCTGCATACACTTATTTCGCGCAGCTAACCAGGGTAGAGCGTAACTTACTCTGCCAGGTATGGATCCCTCATATGGACGAAAGGAATTGTCCGAAAAAGCGAAGAAAGGTATAGAAAACAATACGCGGATATGACTAACTCTGTGGGCCGCTGATGGCCTAGTGATCAACGTTCGTGGCGGCCACGAAAGAGCATCAGAATCGATCCCAAACAGGTGCGAACGCTCGAATGACTAAATATGCGCCGTGCGTCGGATGGGCACGTTAAGCCGTCGGACTCTGGGTATACTGGCCCCTTGGTTACAAATAAGGGCGTCTTCCTCCCCCTTTCTACCTCGCTTCCGTGTGACTTCCCTGTCGGGTACTCTAGCCCAAATCTCCTAGCTTCGTACTTCTAAGGGTTGTTTGAAACTTGTGGTCACACACACACACACACAGATACTCCCTTCCTTAAATCCTCTACATAAATATCTAACCTCTGTGCTCTTTCCGAATACTCTTAAGGGATAAAGAGCTAATTAATCATCTATGTTTCATCGCAGAAAACTTTTCTGAGCATTTAAACTTGAACGGAATGTTTTTTGTTTAAGGTTTTAGCAACCACCGTGAGCAGCTCAATGGGATATATATAAGCAGCCGCCCATCCCTAATTTAGGGCCACTGGTTCCAGGGAAGGGAGAGAGAGCCAGCGCCGTAAAACAAACACAGCATCCATTCCTCACCGGGATTCGAACCTGGACCCATCTCAGACGAATGGCCAGAAGCCAGCGTTTAGACCACTACGCCACCCGGACAGCGAGCGGAATGTTTTCAAGCCTTAATCTGAAATCGTCTTCCGATTGTTACGTTCGCTATCTGATACTCATTCGGTGAAAATCTTCCAAATACGTGGAGACAATGCAAATAGACAAATTCACCGCTGTTTTCCCGTTTTTCTTTAATTAACACACAGCTGCCGAATTTCTTTTATTCGACACCGCTGGGATCGATCCCCAGATCTCTCGATAACTAGCCGAGTGCGTTCGCTTTACGCTACAGTGGCAACAATGAACGGCGCTACGCGTGTTTATCTGTCAGCATCTGACTTCACAAATCCGTAGGGTTGGGCTCAGCAACTGAGACGTCTCCATGTGATGGGGCTTAACAGCACAAGGATTTATTAGCTCTAATTAAATAGCTTATGCCGTTAAGCCTCACTGGAAGGATACGTCTCAATTACTGAGCCCATCCCTACAGATTTGTGTGTCCCAGCGGTGTCGAATAACAATTTTTTCGGCTGCTGTGTGTTGGTTAAAGAAAAACGTGGAAAGAGCGATGACTTTGTCTATTTACTATTCTGATACTCATTCGTTCTGTTCTGGTCCGTTTTCCATCCTGCATTTCTGCAGAGTTATTTGTTGTCGGCATCCACATAACTTTTACGTTTTACTTGACTCTTGGGTATTTGCCTAGTTTTCACATTTTGAGTAAGATTATGCTGAAACTGGAAGTACGCTTGTTCAACGATTATAATATTTTCCTGTAACAGAGGTACGAGAATTTTTTTTGTTTGAAGGTTTAACGACCACAGTAAGCAACTCAATGGGATATATATAAGCAGCCGCCCGTCCCTAATTTAGGGCCACTGGTCCCAGGGAAGGGAGAGAGCCAGTGCCGTAAGACAAACACAACATCCATGCCTCACCGGGATTCGAACCCGGACCCCTTTCGGACGAATGATCAGAAGCCATCGTTTAGACAACTGCGCCACCGGGGCGGCATACGAGAAATTAAAAATTGCGCATTATTTAAGTGGATGTGGGGAACTTTTAAAACTGAAGACCGTAACTTCACATTTCGCACTCCTTGATCAAAAAAGCTTGCTCCGCTCCTGCTGCAGAGGTAATCATGATTAAAATGTTGTAGTTTCCATTTTCAGGGGATTTTTCTTCAGGGTGGTTGAAGAAAAATCTTCAACCACCCTAAAGCACGTAATGTATACGAAGAGCTAATAAAATACATGAGTACCTTTGGGCACGATGTCTCCGTCGTCTCGGAATTTCGGGAAAATACTCGTGTGACTATGGAATTTTACGGAACACTCTTGAATTTGAATCTCTGTTTTGCACGTGCAGTAATTTGGCATCTCTTTCATTTGTGCCGCATCGGAGGCGCAGTGGTCTAAGCGCTGGCTTCTGACTATATTTGTCCAAAATGGATCCGGTTTCGAATCGCGGTGAGGCATAGATGTTGTGTTTGCCTTACGGTACTGGCTCTCTCCCTTACTTGGAATCAGTGGTCCTAAATTAGGGATGGACGACTGCTTATAGCCCAGCGAGTTGCTCACGGTGGTCGTTAAACCCCCAAACAACAACAACAACTTTCATTTGTGACATTCCTCTTTATTTTCGGGGTTTAACGATTACCATAAGCAACTCTAAGGACTTTTAAGCAGTCGCATATCCCTTATTTAGGACGACTGAATCCATGAAACTCACTAAGCACGATACTTATGAAAAAACTCAAAGTGTTACTAAATAAAGATGACATTTATTTGCAGATTAAAAACACACTAAAGAGTTAAAACTACGACGACAAGATCTTTCAAGGCTTCGAAAGCCCCATCTTCAGGTCGAGTGCACAAAATGATCACGAACATGGGCACTTATACAATCAAAAGTAACCACAATACTTTGCGACCTCGAAGACTCCTTACTGCCAACAGAGACCGTGTATAAATAAAAAGTTAAACCAGAACATCTCCCACAGGCGGTATGTCATCGTTTTTGTGAAAAAATTCATTCATTAGCGTTAACTAAGGTTGCGCGATGAATGCAGGAAATTCGTCGTTACAGCATGTTGAAAAGTATCTACCCAGCTAGCCACCCAAAATGCAACACCAAGAAAGACACGAGATAGCAAAGCCAGATTGACTGGACACATAACAACAGATGCAAATATGAAACGATTGAGCTTACAGGCCCGTGCGACTTACGGAACACGCAGACATCAATAGTTCGTGTGGCCCCCATGGCTGGCAACAACGGACGCTACACGCCGTGGCATCGAACGAAAGAGGCTTTGGATGTGGGCTTCGGGTATGTCGGTCCAGGCTGCTTCCACACGTTGCCACAGTTCATCAGACGTAGCCGCGGGTGGTGTTTGCCGGGCCACTCGGTTGCCGATTAGCGACCAGACGTGTTCGATGGGCGACATAGGAGAACAGGCGGGCCACAGCAGCAGTGACACCTGGTGGGCCGTGAAGAACGGTTGCACGATGCGTGCCACGTGCGGGCGTGCATTGTCCTTTTGAAACGTGGCTGCTGGCAGGTCCTACAGGTAAGGGAGGACTACAGGCTCCAAAATGTCGGGAATGGTGCGGTGGCTGTTGAGTGTACCGGCGATGCGTACCAGAGGAGTGCGGATGTCATATCCGATTGCGCCCCAAACCATAACGCCAGGCGACGGACCGGTATGGCGATGCATAATGCTGGCGTCATACAGTCTCTCGCCGCTGTTCCGCCACACGCGGATCCGACCATCGTGGTGTTGCAGGCAGAAGCGGGATTCGTCGGAGAAGACAATGTCGTGCCATTCCGTAGTCCAGGTGCGGCGTTCGACGGCCCACTGCCGCCGCACTCGCCGGTGGTGTAACGTCAATGGTAATCGGAGCAATTGTCGCAGTGTGACAAGTCTCCTCTCCTGCAGACGACGTCGAACGGTACGTTCTGACACAGGTTGTTGCGCAACACACCCTAGTTCCTGCGCTAACGTTCGTGATGCAGTCGTGCGAGCCGTCAATACCCGCCGCACAACATGCAGGTCCTCTGGTTCGGTGGTGTGCCGCGGCTGCGGCAATCGCTCACGTCGGTCCGTCCGTCTCTCCTGCACCCACCGAATCCATACTCGCCTCACTGTGGCTGGATGTCGTCCTACACGGGCGCCAATGTATCGGTACGATAAACCGCTGTCGCGATAAGCCACTATTCGTCCTCTTTCGAACTCCGAAACGTGCTGAAATGACTGCCGTATTCTGCGACGAGGCATCAGGAAGCTTCCCACGCACAGTTCCTGCAGCACAACACACTTCCACTACTTACACCCCGCCTTCTGTTCACCCATCTTATAGTGCTTCTCGGAGGCGCGCCGTGCGCACATGATTTGCAACGCTAATCGTTTGCATGTCCTCTCGCGGGCGACGCATGCTGCGAATTTCAGGCCAATCGGATGCTTCCTTCTTGGTGTTGCATTTTGGGTGGCCAGCAGTGTATTAACACACGAACTTTCCGCAAATAACAATGCGTATTTATTGGGTGCGTAGGTAATGATTGAAGCTTGATCCCAATTGGGATTGTGTTCACCCGTAGCAATAGTTCAACTCAGGGCAGTAGAGTTCAGTCCTTTGCAAATTGCATATTTGTGCTCGGATAATCTCAGTCCGAGATTGCGCAAAGTAGAACCAATGTAACACATATCAGCGACACCTGGAACACTGGAGGAAAGAGAAACTCGGTAAACGCCGAATTTTTTATGTGGGACCACACTGCCTCGATCCTTGAGAACCAATGCAAAATTATTTAATGTGCGCACACCAAAGTCTAGTCCATGTTTTCCACAAAATTTCTTTAGAACGTTCACAACTGGTGGAAGAAAACTAATTGTCCCCACAAAGCCTTGAAAGATCTTGTCGTCGTAATTTTAACTCTTTAATGTGTTTTTAATCCGAAAATAAATGTAATCTTTATTTAGTAACACTTTGAGTTTTTCGCTTAGCGTGTTTCATGGATTGCGTATTACTCAGCACGAATTTTCTAGAGTCATTAGGACGACTGTTTCCAGGGAATTGGGAGAGTTAGTGCCCTAAGACAAACATGCTATCCATGCCTCATACGGGGCTTGAGCCTAGGCCCAACTCGGACGACTTATCCGAAGCCAGTGCCTCAGACCACTCAGCAACGTGAGCTACCATTTGTACCGTTCCTGTACAGATGCTACAGAAGCAGCAGTGCTGCCACTTACAGTAAATTTCATCCAGAGTTAGGTGTTTTACGTAGGTTAGCTTTATAACTTTGACAAGCGCACATGCACACAGGGTTGGAAGTAGAACGCAATACATGTTCAAGTGCAACGCTATGTGTATTTATAAAATCTCTTGTTGTCAGCAACATGAATCTCACTCTCTCGACATGACAAGGATTCAATCATGATTTCATCATGTAGAAGCAATATGCATCCTTGAAGGAGAAAGTGCAATTCAAATCTGTAGTCACGAAGATGAATGTGCGAACTGCAGAAGTGGCAAATAGCTCTTTGCCTCGACCATGGATGTAAATACAAACTGCAAAAATGGTAGATAGTTCGGTGTATCGATCATGAAGATAAATACAAACTGCAGCAGTGGTGGATAGTTCAGCGTCTCGATCATGAATGTGAATACCAACTGCACGAGTGGTACATAGTTCAGTGTTTCCATCATGAAATAAATACAAACTGCAGGAATGGTAAATAATTCAGTGTCTCGATCGTGAAGATGAACACAAACTGAAGACTTGATTGATGGTTCAGTGTCTTACTCATGAAGATGAACAGAAACTGCAGGAGTGGTGGGTGGTTCGGTGTTTTAATCATGAAGATGAATACAAATTACAAGAGTGGTAGATAGTTCAGTGTCGCCAACATGAAGCCGAATACAAACTATAAGAGTGGTGAGTAGTTCAGTGTCATCTTTGCGAAGAGTAATGCAAACTGCATAGTTGGGTGCCTCCATCATGGAGATGAATAGAAACTGCAGGACTGGTGGATAATTGGGTTCTGGATCTTAAGATGAATAAAAAAGCAGGAGTGGTGGATAGTTCAGTATCTTGACCATGGTGATAATTACGAGCTGCAGTAGTGGTGGATTGTTTAATATCCCGAACATGAAGATGAATAGGAACTACAGTAGTGGTTGGTAGTTCAGTGTCTCAATTATGTAGCTGAATCCGAACTGCAGGAGTGTTGGATAGTGTAGTGTCTCGAAGATGAATAGGAACTATAGGTGTAGTAGTGTCTCGATCATGAAGATGAATAGAAACTGCAAGATTTATACATGTTTCAGTGTTTCGATCATGTAGATGAATACGAACTGCCGATGTGTTGGGTAGTTTAGTGTCTCGAGCACGAAGATGAATACAAACTACAAAAGTGGTAGGTAGCCCTGTGTCTCGATCATGAAGATGAATGCAAACTTCCGGAGTGCTGAATAGTTCATTGTCTCGATCACGGAGATGAATACAAACCACAATAGTGGTGAATCATTCGGTGAGTCCATCATGGAGATGAATACAAACTGCAGGAGTGTCGGGTAGTTTAGTGTCTCGAGCATGAAGATGAATACAAAATACAAAAGTGGTAGGTAGCCCTGTGTCTTGATCATGAAGATGAATGCAAACTACCGGAGTGGTGAATAGTTCATTGTCTCAATCACGGAGATGAATACAAACCACAATAGTGGTGAATCATTCGGTGAGTCCATCATGGAGATGAATACAAACTGCAGGAGTGTCAGTTCAGTGTCTCATTGGGGACCTGGATTGAAGTGACAGTTCACATAAGGATGTTAGGTTTATTTGTTGTTTCCTGTTAATTTTCTTTCCTAACACTATTAACGCCTACACTGGGGCAGTTGAATCGTATTACCAGACATTGCACATGGGCGTCATTATACTGAAAAAAAAGAAAAAGAAAAAAAAAAAAGACAGGAACGGAAGGAAAGCGGATAATTCTCACAGAAGAGAAAGGTAGAGAGAGCAGAGAGAGACAAAAGGTAAAGGGGGGGGGGGCATTTAAAGATGGAAGAAAGTGAGAGAGGAGGTTGTAAGTATTACAAACACATAACTCGCAGACAAAAAGACAAAAAAAAAAAAAGATGTTACATGAACATGGCGAGCAGTGATCAAAAGAAAAATACTGTGAACACCGCTTTTAAATTACATACTTTTTCATGAAAGAAATACGGGATTACGCCATATAATACAAATTTTGAAGATAACAATCCGATTTTTGGCGTAAATGTGACGAGGATGGTAAGTCAGATAATATCCGAAAACTTGAAAATTTTCATCGTCCTGGAGCGGGACTCAAATCCGCGTCTCCCAGAAAACGCCCGGGTATGCTAACCACTAATCCCGTATTTCTTTCATGATTTATCTGCTTCTCCGGGCAAACACGGGATATGATTCTTAACCTCCAGATTCTCTAAACATGAATGCCGGTTGCTTCGACTAGCGAATCCTGTGATGGTTAAATTCAAATTGATCGGAAACTTGGTCGTTCTGGGTGGTGTAGTGGTTAGCATACCCGGGCGTTTTCTGGGAGACGCGGGTTCGAGTCCTGCTCCAGGACGATGAAAATTTTCAAGTTTTCGGATATTATCTGACTTATCATCCCTTGTCACATTTACGCCAAAATCGGATTGTCATCTTCAAAATTTGTACATACTTTTTATTTTCTTAAAGTTTAGTTTTAAAAATGTATATGCATTTCTTTCTCCTTCAGTTTTGTTCAGTTCCATGACCACTTTGTGGAGACTTTTAGTCGACATTTTTGTTTGCAGTAGTCGATTTCTTATCTGTGGTAGTTCCCGACTCTGTTCTGAATCATATCGGAAGATAGAAGAGGTACTTCCATATCATTTTTTTTATTGTTCTCCTCAATAATTCTGAAGACTGAGCAAAGATATACAACAGAGCTCAGAGTTTTTATTTTTATCAGCTTGTACATCTGTACGTGTCACACGTCTGTTCCCCATGACTACGCACTATCTTTACTTATTTCGTGATGTCCTACATTTGATTTTATTCGACTGCACTCTAACCCCCATTATCTCATTCACTTTATTATCAGCTTTGCACGAAGCAAAAACAAAAGCTTTCGCCGTACACTATAGCCCACTTTATATGGAACCAGACCTCTAAGTCATGAGCATCCGCAGGGAAGGACGACGGGAGGCGGCTTCCCCCTGGCAAGTTGATAGGAAATTATTTTTTGTTGAATAATGCCAATTATACAATACATTTTGTCCCTTTTGCGTAATGAAGCGCACTTCTCATTTTTCGCATTTTGTTTCTGGAAGCATGTGATTTAGTTTTACTTTTCAGTGTTAGAAAAGTTGCTTATTTTCAGTACAGTTCTGAGATTGTTTATAAAGGCACAGAGAGCTGCGACGATATCAGTTTCAAGTGTTTGGTTCTTACCACCACGAAAATGGACTTGCCTGTGCTCAGTTCTGCTCTCTGACTTTACGTGAATCTTTCGTTTTAAATTTTTTTCTTATCGATATGAGTTAATAATAAACTATCTAGGCAATTCATAAGTGCTAAAAGCAATACCACTATGAATCAATAGTTCGTTGTATTGCTTTTAGCACTTATGAATGGAAACGGCCTGTACTTTGCAAAATAGTATAAGCTTTGCAAGTACAGGCCGTGGTATTTCTTTTAGCACCTAATATAGAAATAACGGCATGTACTTTGAAAACTGGTGTAAGCGGTACTATAGCTAGCTCTCCTCATTTTACAAAGCACAGGTCGTTGTTTCTTGTAGTCCTTTGCCAACGTTCGACTACAGCAACGACCCCCACGGCGTTGCAACTCAGCAGGTTTCGAGGACATAAACTCTCTGATGCCAGATTTCACATCCACCATTGAACCGAATTGACGTCCTTGTAGGAAATGGACCATGCAATGAAACCGCTGGTAATCTACACTGCTGGCCACCCAAAATGCAACACCAAGAAGGAAGCATCCGATTGGCCTGAAATTCGCAGCATGCGTCGCACGCGAGAGGACATGCAAACGATTAGCATTGCAGGGCATATGCAAATCATGTGCGCCCGGCACGCCACCGAGAAGCACTATAAGAAGGGTGCACAGAAGGCGGGGTGTAAGTAGTGGAAGTGTGTTGTGCCGCCGGACCTGTGCGTGGGAAGCTTCCTGGTGCCTCGTCGCAGAATACGGCAGTCATTCCAGCACGTTTCGGAGTTCGAAAGAGGACGAATAGTGGCTTATCGCGACAGCGGTTTATCGTACCGAGACATCGGCTCCCGTGTGAGACAACATCCAGCCACAGTAAGGCGAGTATGGTTTCGGTGGGTGCAGGAGGGACGGACGGACCGACGTGAGTGATTGCCACAGCCGCGGCACACCTCCGAACGAGAGGAGCGGCATGTTGTGCGGCGGGCATTGACGACTTGCACCGCCACATTACGAACGTTAGCGCAGGAATTAGGGTGTTTGCGCAACAACCTGTGTCAGCACGTACCGTTCGACGTCGTCTGCAGGAGCGGGGACTTGTCGCACGGTGCCCATTGCTCCTATTACCATTGACGTTACACCACCGGCGAGTGTGGCGGCAGTTGGCCGATGGACGCCACACCTGAACTACGGAATGGCACGATATTGTCTTCTCCGACGAATCCCGCTTCTACCTGCAACACCACGATGGTCGGATCCGCGTGAGGCGGCACCGCGGCGAGAGACTGTATGACGCCAGTATTATGCATCGCCATACCGGTCCGTCGCCTGGCGTTATGGTTTGGGGCGCAATTGGATATGACACCCGCATCCCTCTGGTATGCATTGCCGGTACACTCAACAGCCACCGCTATATCTCCGACGTTTTGGAGCCTGTAGTCCTCCCTTACCTGCAGGACCTGCCAGCGGCCACGTTTCAACTGGACAATGTACGCCCGCACGTGGCACGCATCGTGCAACAATTCTTTACGGCCCACCAGGTGTCACTGCTTCCGTGGCCCGCCTGTTCTCCCGATATGTCGCCCATCGGACACGTCTGGTCGCTGATCGGCAACCGAGTGGCCCGGCAAGCACCACCTGCGGCTACGCCCGATGAACTGTGGCAACGTGTGGAAGCAGCCTGGACCAACATACGCCAAGCCCACATCCATAGCGTCTTTCGTTCGATGCCTCTGCGTGTAGCGGCCGTTATTGCCAGCCATGGAGGCCACACGAACTATTGATGTCTGCGTGTTCCACAAGTCGCACGGGCCTGTAAGCTCAATCGTTTCATCTTTTTATCTGTTGTTATGTGTCCAGTCAATCTGGCTTTGCTCTCTCGTGTCCTTCTTGGTGTTGCATTTTGGGTGGCCAGCAGTGTATAATGGGACAAGGCCCCGACACTATGGCGGAGGGGATAGCATCTCAACCACTTTCAATTTAAAATTTTAAATAACCACGGGTCCAAAATTACACTCGTCCATGACGAGTCAATAATATTATAATAGCTGTCGAGTGACGTCACAAGACCAGCATTTAAAAAAATATCCAGCCAAGTTAAACCCATTGGCTTTAATCGTTGTCATATGTTTTTTTTTTTAATTTCCTGATTTTCTTATCTAACATACAGTACGTCAGTTTTGATAATAGACTAGGGTTTTCTTTAACCCTTTAAGAAGCCAAGTATAAGTGTTTTGCTTATTATATAGTGCCCAAAATTTTCTGCACTTTCCAAACAGAAATGTTCACAAAACAGCCGGGTTTTACGAAAACTACGGTAAAACAATTCCTTTACCCCACTCATCTCAGCGGTAAGGACCAGTAACCAGTCATTTGTGAGAAGATAACCCCTCTAGTCCTATATTCTCTGCTCCATGACCCAAGGCATGATGGGGAAGAGAGAGTCCCTCTGACACGGACATATTGCTACGAGGCAGAAACAAGTGCTCCAAACATCTTTCTCCTTTCATAGGTTCGTCGCCAGTGTTACATCCCTTTTAGTAGGTAATCAGTCAGAAGGGATTAGATTAATCATCGCCGTAGATGACCATTTTCTTTGAACAATAAAGCTAAAGGGAAAGCAGCGATTTCTGATGCATAAGTTCACTTGTAGCAGCCTCTTTTTCAGACAGCGAATATATTGGAGCTGATTTCAGCTCATTTTGCTAACCCCGAGTTATTTCGTTCCAGTCGGTTAAAGGATAAAGGCAAAGAACAAAAGTGGAAGCTCTGTTCTGCAAATGCTAACAGCTGTGCCTGGAGAGCCAGCAAGTTACCCGGCGTCCTGAGCTGTGCAGGTTTGGCTGGAGGCGAGCATGAAATGGTGGGAGCCAGTCCTAGAATATAGAACAAAGAGCGCGCACGTGAAAAGCTATAAGGTGGGGAAAGGGATGTCATGGGGGTGTCGGGGAATGCAAGAAGTTGATGGGGAGGGGCAATCTTGTTACTGGGGAGGGAAATGCTGAAATCCCTGACTAGTGACATTTTCTGCTGAATAGTGGACACGTATCAAATTTTTTGACCCCTGTAAATAACGGTTTTCCGAAAAGAACTGAACTATAGAAGTGTTGAACGTGACACAGTCTGTCTAAAGCACCAAACTACCCTATGTAGACGAAAGTATTCGAACACCTAATTCAAAGAATATCTAACTGAGAAGAACTTAAAACTCAGCGAGACGTAACTGGCGCCGAAATATTCCGGATTACAAGATGCAGTGCACAGAAACCAACATACAGGCTGATGCCGGAGCAGACTGCGCATGCGCGTTTGTGTTGTTTTGTTAGACTTCAATTCTTCTACACTGGCGTGCAAAAATTAATGACCAGACGGTTTTTGGAATGTAACGTCGTGCAGAAGTGCTCCACATCGACTCAAATCATACCATAAGATCCCCAAGATGTAAGAATATGTGAGCAAAACCATCCAAACAAGAAATCCAAAGGATACAAAGGCACTTTATTGAAAAGGTAGCTTCAAGCACAACTGGACAGAAGATAGAAACGCCCATGTGACAGGCGGCTGCCAAGAAAAATCCAGTCTTCAGTAGGGGATATGATCACGCCTGACTGCGTTGCAGAATTTACAACGTCTGTCCATGCTGAGGACGAGGTTGTCAAGGAGCTGTTGAGGCATCGTGACCCATTCCTCTTGTAGAGCCAATCGCAGCTGCGGAATCGTTGCTAGCGGCTGGTGACGTGCTGCCAAGCGTCTCCCGAGAAGGTCCCACACGTGTTCGATTGGATTTAGGTCCGGGGACCTTGCGAGACAATTCATGCGTTGAATATCTTCACTATCCAACAGCTCTGCGACAGTCACTGTACGATGAGGTGTAGCGTTGTCGTCCATGAAGAGGAACTCAGGACCCACAGCACCTCTAAACAGACGCACGTGAGGTAGATGAACCTCGGTACAATAGCGGACACCAATGACTGAACCTCCTTGGAAGATGTGGAGGTCAGTACGGCTACCAAGCATTATACCGCCCCAAACGAAAACTCCGCCACCTCCAAACCGGTCCCTTTCGATGATGTTGGAAGTGTGATTGCGTGTTCCCTGCTCTCTCCAGATGTGTATACATCCAGAATCGCTCGTCAGACTAAATCGGCTCTCATCCGTAAAGAGAACTCGACCCCATTGCTGATGTGTCCAGTTCTTGTGTTCCTGGCACCACAGAAAACGCCGTCTCCGATGAGCAGGCGTTAATGGCACACACCGTACTATTCGTCGTGCAAATAGACCACCTTTGTGCAGCCTCCTGGCCACGGCAAAACGCGATAACGGACGTCCAGTTGTCTGTTGCATGTGCCTTGCGATTTCTCCCGCTGTCTGCCGTCTGTCTCTTCTCGCCTGTAGGACAATATACTGGTCGTCCGCCGCCGTGGTTGCTCGTGGACGACCACTGCTAAACTCTCGGACAACTGTTCCTGTAGTTTGAAATGCTCTCCAAGCTCGTGAAACGATGCTGTGAGCGATCCCGATCTCCTCGGCCACACTAGTCACATTTCGACCTTCTTCCAACTTCCCAATGACGCGACCTCGGGTAAAGTCATCCAGATGTCGTCTACTGGATTGCCCGTTGGCCATATCACACGGTGGCGGCAACGCGATGTCGTTCAAACCGATGTACACCGTGCAATAGCTTTCACCGAATTGCTGAGCGTACACCGCCTGTGTGCTTTATACCCTTCCGACACTCCCTCTCTCTACGTCATGCTGCATATATGCATATACCTTACCGTACCGTACCCTAGTCTATCTCCTGAGTGGTCTTTCGGTCCGTTCTGCCTGCTCGTTCCGCTGTTATGCTAATTTCTCCTCTTCGTCCTTAATTTTTGCACACCAGTGTATATCGTCAACCTGGTAAGACGCCTGACGTGCGTCTCTTCTTCACATTCCACAGAAAGCTTTATTTGGCACGATCTCTCATTCAGAGTGGCCTTCCATAGCGCGGCGTTGTTGTATACCACCATCGGCGAAGAACAACAGCGACAATCGATTTTCGGAACCCCAGAAGAGCGGCAATATTACGCAGTGATTGCACACTCAGGTTGCATTCAATCACCATGCGAGTTTCTAAGTTCACTAGTTGAATTCCCAGCGGTATAGTCGCTTCCAGTGAGGTATGACAGATGAATCAAATCGAAATATCCATGCCAATATTGAGGCCCTGCGTACCAACATCTCCCTTAGCTATAAAATATTCACCGTTGCTGTCGGACGTACGGTCATTCACAAACATAATTTCCAAATTGCGTCAAGATTAAGACATTTTATTTTCAACTAAAAATTAATATTTACACGCGAGATCTTTCGGGGCTGTACATATCACCATCATCAGGTTCCAAGCGCCACGAAACACAGGAGCAGACATTATATATTGTCAACACGACCCACAATTCACTCGGTCTTCTCAAACACCGGTGATGCCATCAACAAATCGTTGAAGTCCACAAATAAAGTCTTAATTTCTTATCAGATATATAGTCCTCTTATTCAGAGTTGTGTGCGGAGGGGGCAACCATCGTTCTCCACTGTCTTGGAACAAATGTCGGGAGTTCTATGTTGCAGCATGTTTCCCCATATGCAATAATGAAAAGGCTTTCCGTAAGGAAGACAGTACGTTTATTAACACTTGAGTCAAGTACTCGAACATTTGTCCAATCTGGGAGTAACCTCCCTAGTTAACAGCATTAGTGAAAGCTGTGAAAACTGTTCCAGAACGAAGAGCGTATTTATGTTCACCCATTCTGGCATTTACGGTTCTTAGGGTAGAACCTATATAGTATTTATCTGTCTGGGTCTTCATGAATTAATGGTATGCAGTAGACGCCTGGTTTGTTAAGAGCTGGGACTCTATCTCTATCATTTCTTATCAAGGAAAAAAGGTTTCTTGTGGACACTCCAAACGTTAGATTGTGTTTGTGCCAGGCTTTTCTTAAGATAGACACTATAGGTGGAATGAAATCAACTTAGCCAATGTACTTAGTAGGTTTTGTCTCAGTGAACAAAGTCGTGAATCTCAGTCTTTGAAATTTTTGTAATAATCCCTGAAAGAAGTTGACAGAGAACCCAAATAATAAGGCCAAGTTTTGAACTCTAGAAAGTTCCTCACGTCGAGTTCTACTTGTTGAGGAATGGGTGAAAGCACGTCTTATTAGGAAGCGTAGAGCTGAAGCCTTATGTTCAGGTGGGTGAGAAGAAAAGAATTGGATCATACAAGGTATGAACGTCGGTTTACAGAAAACACAATGCTTGATTTTATTGGAATTCGAATCTCGAGACAGTAAAATGTCTAGGAAAGGCAATTTTCCCTCTTTCTCAAGGTCTTTTGTAAACTTTATAGTTGGAAACTGAGTAGAAAGACGATCTACAAATTCGTCCAGTAAAGGTAAAAAATGAGGCCAAAAGACCAACATGTCATCTACGTACCTAATCAATAATAACGGTTGAAAAGGGAAGTCCAACATGACCTTGTTTTCTAGATACTGCATGAGAATCTCAGCTAAAACAGGGGAGAGGGGAACCCATTGGTGCCCCTTCCTTTTGCTGATAGAACTTGCCATCAAATCTAAAGTAAGTTCTCGTTGCTACAAGTTTGAGAGCAGAAATTATTGCATTAGCTTCAAGTGGAGAGATAGAATTGTCTTCTTGTAATTTGTCCTCAATAATTGAGTGAATGGTGTTGAGTGGTACACTTGGAAATAGTGACACTACATTCAGCGACGCCATTATGAACTAAGTCCCTCCAGAGTCAAAGGTTTTAATACGAGATATAGCCTGCATAGAACTTTTAATGGATACAGGGAAATTTGAGGTGAGAGGTTGTAGAAACGAAGCCAAAGCTGTCTCGAGGGTGCGAGTCGGGTTAGCATATCCTGAAACAAGTAACCTAAGAGGTTGATCCGGTTTATGAATTTTCATTTTTCCGAAGACCTAGGTCCTACTAAAGGTCTCATTTTAGTAGAAATAGATTTGGGGAGGAAACCTTGGTTTCTTAGTTTACTTAATTCTGCAATAGTAGCTGAAGTCGGGTCGGACCTGAGAACACGGTGGGGAGCTAAATTGATGGCCTGGTTCATCCTAGCGTAATAGTCATCATTGTGCGGAATAATGATTTGCTGTGTTTTATCTGCACAAATGATTGACAGGTTTGGGTTTTTTGCTAGCTGTAATAACTGTTCTCATTCGTATTTCAGAGCTGGTGATGTTTTATTTAGCCCTGCAAGAGTTTTGGCCAAAGTGTAACGAGTAGAATCACGTTCTTCTTCGGGAAGTGCACTGATAATGTTTTCAACCTGTGGGATGGCATGTAGAGGTCGAAAAGAAGACACTGGAAAGCTAAATTTAAATCCTCGACTTAGAGCTGAACGTTGACTGTCCGAGAGTTCTACAGAACTATAGTTAAGGTATGGTTCTTGTAGCGAGTATTTATCACCATGTTCAACATTTTGACTCGGTAGCTGAATCTGTAATGGTCGGTTTGATACCAGGACCAGGTCACAGAGTTTCCGTAAATGTCGTTGATTAACACCATTCACCTCTTTTTGTAAATTAGAAAAGAAAATCATTAAACGCCTTCCTAAGGTAATTTGGTGAGTATGACTCGTCAGGTAAGCATATGCATTATATGACTTACGGTTGAGCATGTCCACATAGCTTCGTTTCCTCCTTATTTCAGCTGTTAATCTTTTTTGTTGTGCATTGGCGATGACCCGGGCATCTCTTTGAGAGATTGCGAAACATCTGATTCTGAGAAACTTTGGCATCACTTTCAGCGAGCGACAATTAATTAGAAAGCTTAAGTGGGCCTCGTTGACAGATAATTTTCTGCGAAAAACATAAAAGATCTTAAAAGCTTTCTCCATGTCTCGTGCACTTTATGTAAGGTAGATACTTGAAAAGGTTTCTTACAAAGCATAAGAAATTTGCAGCTAAGATATGATTAATGCTAAAAGTCTATCGTACGAAAGGTCACTATAAAATATTCACCGTTGCTGTCGCACTTACGATCACTCAATAACATAATTTCCAAATTGCAAGTCAAGATTAAAACACTTTATTTACAACTAAAAATTAATATTTACACTCCTCACACCACTCTGGAGAAGAGGACTATATCTGATAAGAAATTAAGACTTGATTTGTGAACTTTAACGATTTTTTGATGGCATCACCGGTGTTTGAGGAAACCGAGTGAATTGTGGGTCGTGTTGACAATATATAATGTCTGCTCCTGTGTTTCGTGGCGCTTGGAACCTGATGATGGGTGCTATGTACAGCCCCGAAAGATCTTGCGTGTAAATATTAATTTTTAGTTGTAAATAAAGTGTTTTAATCTTGCAATTTGGAAATTATGTTTGTGAATGACCGTACGTGCGACAGCAACGTTGGATATTTTATAGTGGCCTTTCGCACGATAGACTTTTAGCATTAATCTCCCTTAGCCTTTTGTGTGAGAGAAAAATAGTGTAAATATTAGAAGCGGACATAATGTTCTGACAGTAGGGTGTCACAGAAAAAGTGAGAAAAAAAATAGAGTTAGAGAAGTATACAGTTTTCCTTTAAATGGGTGAATTTATAAGCTAGCCTACATACATACCAGTTACTGTTAAAGGTGTGTTACTTCTCAACAATCATGTCAAGAACATGTCAAGAAGCGGAAAAAAAGAAAGAAAAAGTAAAAAGGCCAGGGAGGACCTGTGAGGAAAAGAAAAAAAAAGGGGGAACACCGCTGAAAAAAATTACGTAAAAACACGAAGTATAGCATTTTAACTGTTAATTAGAGAAATATCAAAAAAATTTCCTACATACCTTTAAAAATAATAATAAAAAAAATCCCCCTCCCCTCCAAAAAAAATAAAAAAAGCGAAAAACGAATACAAAAAAAATGAAAGAAAAGAAAATGGACTCTAGAAAGGTGCTAGCTAGCTTAGGGCTATCTAAATCAGGAAAGCCGCCCCCGGTGGCTCAGTGGTCTAGGCGATGGCTTATGATCATTCGTCCGGAAGGGGTCCGGGTTCGAATCCCGGTGAGGAATGGATGTTGTGTTTGTCTAACAGCAATGGATCTCTCCCTTCCCTGGAACCAGTGGCCCTATATTAGGAACGGGCGATTGCTTATAGCCCACTGAGTTGCTCACGGTGGCCGTTAAACCTTCAATCCAAAAAAAAAAAAAAAAAAAAACAGGAAGAAGAAAGAATAGATGATGGTGAGCTCAGAATGTCTCAAATATCTAAAAGAGGAAAGCCTAAGCAAACATAAAGAAAAGTGCTACAAACCTACCTAACCAAATTTTGCTCAACCAGGGGCAAAAGAAAAAGAAGAAAACCTGAATCCCCAGTAGAATGCGCCCTTACCCTCCTCCCGGAAAGCACCAAGATAAAGCTGGTCTCTTCCTGTAAATCCTCCAGGAAAGCAACAAGCAGATGACGAGACGAAAAACTCGGAATCCAGACACCCCAATAAAGAAAATGAGAGCGAGCCAAAGAATGGTGATCATGATGATCATATGTAAAGGATATTAGGAAGAGAGTGTCTGACCCCAGGTCTTAAACAACCCTTAGAAATAGGAAACTAAGAGATTTGGGCTAGAGCGACCGATAGGAAAGTGACACGGAAGCTAAGTAGAAAGGGGGAGGAAAACGCCCTTATTTATTACCGGGGGGCCAGTACCCGGGGTCCGACGGCCATCCGACGCACGGCGGATATTTAGTGGATCGAGCGTTCGTACCTGCCTGCGATCGAACCCGAGGCCCTTTCCGTGGCAGTCACGAATGTTGACCACTAGGCCACCCGCCGCCCTGAGCCAAAGAATAAAAATACAACATGAAATATAAAACATATACTGTCATACAAATTTGTACAGAGTGGTCCAAATGTCTTTGATTGGCCTAATCTCGGAACTTTTTGATCGGACCTCGTATAAACGGAATATTTCTAAAAAAATACTTTGCGACATGAGAAAAAAATATATAATTTAAATGTTTACATATAAAAGGACTTCCAGAGGTACAAAATTATTGTTCAATGCCCTCAGCGGTTGAGTCAGCTGGTAAAGCTCTAGTGTTATCAATGAATAATAAGTTCAATACCTGAGAGTTCTTTGTGGGCATATCACCATTACAGCAATAATTAGTTAATTTGTAAATGAAGTAGGCTTTCAGTGAAACGGAGATGAGACTTACTCAAGGGGGTGAAGATGACCACAGTGTCTTTCCATACAGGTTGGTGTGATCCCTTAGCAACAAGATAAGCCAAAGCCGTATATCTTTACATTGTATTGATGTTCAGATAGGCGCACTTTAAAATTCCGAATAGTGGAGCCAATGTAAATCTTTGGAGAGGAGTGCAAGTCCAAAGGTTCCAAGGGGATTCACTACACCCCGTAACGGTGTGACTGTGCAACTGAGTCTATATCCTTATTAACCAAGTCGAACAGATTATAGATACTGATGCGAAAATCTAAGTCATGTTTGTGGCGTACGTTCTTTAATATATTAGTAATGCCTGGAATGTAATCCATGGACAAGCAGCATTTCCGGAGCTCAGTTCTTAAAGTGATAGCCGACAGCCTCCTGGTTTTGGCAACGATCCTGCTAATCGTGCCTCTGGGGAAACCAAAAGTCTCCGCATGGGCTATGATCTTCTTAAGTTCAGTAGAACGTATGTGGCTGGGTAGAAGAGCGCGTAAAGGCCCTGTGCACAAAAAGGTAACTGGAGGCAGCCGTTTTCAGGCAACTGGAGGAGGCTCCCATATGGGGTCCACCCTCATCTCTTTTCTTGCTGAAATCACTCTACAATATTTCGAATCCGTTGTTTTAGCTTCCTGTCCCATCAAACCCACTTTATATCTACGTTATGTAGATGATATCTTTGTATTATGGCCTGACACGGCCGATACCCTACAAGAATTTTGTCACACCACGTCTTCCGTTCTTCCTTCCATCAATTTCACAGTTGAACTAGAAACTGATTAATCTTTACCTTTTTTTGTACGTCCTTCTCACTCGTAACCTGGCTACTAACACTCTTACTTCTTCTGTCTATCATAAACTCACTTTTTCTGTTTCTGTCATTCCATATTCCTCAGCTCAACCTATGACTCACAAACTCGCAGCTTTTCATTCTTTTGTGCACAGGGCCTTTACACACTCTTCTACCCGTATCATACGTTCTACTGAACTTAACAAGATCATTGCCTTGCTGAGACTTTTGGTTTCCCTAGAGGCACGGTTAGAAGGATCATTGCTAAAACCAGGAGGCTGTCGGCTGTCGCTTTAAGAACTGAGACCCGGAAACGCCGCTTTGTGGAGTCCATGGATTGCATTCCACGAATTACCAATATATTAAAGAACGTATGACACAAACATAACTTAGATTTTGGCATCAGTACCTAAAATCTGTTCGACTTGGTTCGTAAGGATAGAGACTCAGTTGCACAGTCACACCGTTTCGGGGTGTACCGAATCCCCTTGGAACCTTTGGACTTGGACACCTCTCCAAAGATTTACATTCGCTCCACTTTTTGGAATTTTAAAGTGCGCCTATCTGAACATCAATACAATGTAAAGATGCACTCATCTACTACGGCTTTGGCTCATCTTGTTGTTAAGGGATCACACCGACCTGTATGGGAAGACACCGTGGTCATCTCCATCCCCTTCAGTAAGTCTCATCTGCGCTTCATAGAAAGTCTATTCATGTAAAAATTAGCTAATTATTGCTGTAATGATGATATGCCCACAAACAACTCTCAGGCCTAGAATTTATTATTCATTGATAACACTTGAAGAGCTTTACTAGCTGACCCAACCGCTGAAGACATTGAAAAATAATTTTGTACCTCTGGAAGCGCTTTTATATGTAAATATTTTTTTTTTTTTCTCATGTTGTGAAGTGTTCTTTTTTTTTTGGCAACACACTCCGTATACACTCACGGACAATGAAATTTGCGCACCAAGAAGGAAGCATCGGATTGAACTGAAATTTTATGAGCGTAATGATACAGATGAATGATGCACATGATGGAAAAAACAGAGCTGCAGGACAATTACAGAGGGATCTGTGGCACGCACTCCGGTCATCTTCAATCGCGCGTCGCACCTCTTCGTGCGGTGATATATGCTGCAATACGGTCCAGCATGGAGGCGAACAGACACGTGATGTTGTCCTGCGGCAGACTGTCCCACACATGTTGGACAGTGTGCTCCAAATCCCGGATAGTGCGGCACGGCGGCAGCTGGAGTTTCAACTGGTCCCACACATGCCCCTATCGATCATGTGTGGAAGTGTCTGGACATGACGTAGGCAGTCCTGGGCAACCCGGGTCGTGTGCGGGTGGTCATTATCCTGCTGATATAGCGCACCTGGAATCCCGGCTAGGAATGGGAGCACATGGTGCTGTAGGACCTCATCCACATACCGCTGGCCCGTCAATGATCCACGTACCACTACTAGAGCTGATCGGCTATCGTAGGCTATGGCACCCCAGAACATAATGCCTGCAGTTGGGGAGGATGTGGCGAGGTTCGGATTGTGCCGTTGACCCGGGAATCTCCACACCCGGACACGATGATCATCTGTCCCCAAAACGAAGCGGCACTCATCGCTAAACATCACACGTCGCCAGTCTGTGGCGTTCCATGCCGCTCTGGCCTGGCACTACAGCGCGCGGAGCCGGCGGTGTTCCGGTGTTAATGGCAGCGCACGTAAGGAACGCTGGGATTGCAGATTCGCTTCCGCGGGGCGTCGGGAAACGGTTCTTGGGCACACAGTAGCCGCTACGTCTGCCTGTATAGTGGACTGGGTCTCCGTGGTATCTGTTCGTTCCTGGCCCACGATCCGTCGATCCTCTCTACCGGTGGTCCTCCTGGTCCATCCGGAGCCGCTCCACCGTGTGGCAGTGCCGTCACGTGTCCACTTCTCCCAACACAGTCGAACGGTATGGTCAGAACGATCCACGTGGCGGGCTATACGGCGCGCCGACCACCCCGCGGTTTTCAGCCCGATGATCAGGCCTCTTTCAAAGTCCGTAAGTTGCGTAAATAGACGTCTCTGGCGTCTACCCGGCATTCTTGTCACTCTGTACTCTTGCTTGCGTCGGCTGGTGTTTTCGTTTTCATGAGGCATCGACTGCACGCCAGTTTATAAGGCTGCCGGTTCGTGCTTGCAGCTCCCGCACAGGGTGTGCGGTCATGTGCAATCGCACCAAACGTGGGTCATTTGCATACCAGCACGCACTCTAGCTATTTGCAAAGTTACGTGGTTGTAGCATGATTTCTTCAAGGTGCACAACATTGTCCGTGAGTGTATATAAGCCCCACATAACCTTCACTGCGGTCACTGTCATCTGCGGATGAACTCCTAGGGAGTTCGAAAGATCTCATGAGTTTCTTTTAGCTTGTGTATATAGTTTTAACATGTTTTAAATTAAACGTGTTGTCACTCTGTGTTACGTAGCTAGTTCTATGGACTTCGTTTTTTAATCGGGCATAAAACAGCAATAATCTGAATTACCATTTCAATTTCACGAAGTTCACTCGTCTTTGTCATTCTTTACCAAATATTAGAAATTGTATACAAAACATTTCCCATCAAGAGCTATATGCCATACAGGAAGAATGTTTCAAATCGGAATTTTGGAAGCAGAGATATCGGGGAAAACGCAATTTACCTAAACGCTCCCTAGCGGAAAGTATGAATTACATGAAACTTTAGAAATTATGTGGAAAACATTTCGCACCGGAAACGCTATCTCAACAAAGAATGATTTTTTTATTTTTTTAAATAGGACTTAGAAGTAGATATATTGACAAAAATAAGTTATACGTCTATGCCACCTGGCGGAGAAACCATGCATTATTTTAAGAAGAAAGTATTCCGAAAAGGTTTATCCACGTGAGTGGCATCGGTCCACCAACGAATATTTCAGTCGAAATTTTAGAAGATCAGGTTTTGCTGTTAACACGCCCCGTGGTCGCCAAGCCATTTTTTACCAAAAATTAGAAATCATATGCAAAAAATTTCCGACCAGGAGCTGCATCCTGAGCAGAAAAAATGTTTCAAATCGGAGTTTTAGAAGCAGAGATATCGGGGGAAACGCAATTTATTTTACGCTCCCCTAGGGGAAAATCTATGCGTAACTTGAAAAAGTGACTATACCTAAAATAGTCCTCAACGTAAATGGAATCGAAAGGTAAAAACTTTTTTACAATTGGATGTTTCAAAGCAAATGTATGGAATAAAATATATTTTGAATTTGATATCATCTGCATTTACGCCCTCTAGCGGGAAAATGGTGCGTCGTAAAAAAAAAACTGGAATGCAAGGATCATTGTTCGGACATTTCAATCTTCCCAACGCAAAAATACATTTTCAAATCTGACTAATATTTGCAGAGATATGGTGTCCACAGACGGACGGACAAACCGGTAACATAGCACGATCTTTTTTACAAAACACGTGCTAAAAAATAGATCATGATGCTTTGCACTATAGGTGTTGCTTGCCATGATCAGTAATAGTATCACACAATCAACAGTAAAAGAGGAGGGAGATAAATTTTCAATCTGACTAATATTTGCAGAGATATGGTGTCCACAACGGACGGACAAACCGGTAACATAAGCACGATCTTTTTCACAAAACACGTGCTAAAAAATAGATCATGTTGCTTTGCACTATAGGTATTGCTTGTCATGATGAGTAATAGTATCACACAATCAATAGTAAAGGACAAGGGGGAATGGGAAACTGTAATGGCACTTTATGTACTTCAGACAGAAAAGGGGCAAAATAAGTGGATAAGCGCCACTACGGTGGCGCAATGGGCGAAGCGATGGCTTCTGATCATTCGTTCGAGATGGGTCCGGGTTCGAATCCCGGTGAGGCATGGATGTTGTGTTTGTCTTACGGTACTGGTTCTCGCCCTTCCCTGGAACCAGTTGCCCTAAATTAGGGACGGGAGACTGTTTATAGCCCATTGAGTTGCTCACTGTGGTCGTCAAACCCTCCATCAAAAAAAAAAAAAAAAAAGTGGATAAGTAAGTAAAAAATTAAAATTATAATGGAAAACATTGTACGGGCCCTGAAATTGATGTTATACGAATTGAAGAAACATTAAGTAGTTTAAACTGAAATAATTCCAAGTTAATTCTGACTCATTTGTTTAAAATAAAGAATATAAGAGACAACATCTGGTGAAATTACAGTAACTAATTTCGCTAGACGTTGTGGAGACAGTTGAGCGGTTTTCAAGGTGTTGAGCATTGCATCATACCTTTGTGATGACGCAGATAGGTCAGGTGACGTCACACTGACACGGAGAGCTGTAGCGTCATTCCCGACTGGCGCAATTCCTAATAGCTGACGTGCGAGCTTCCACTGCTACACAAACATCGACTTGTGTCAAAAGCCAACACAGAAGCCAGCAATTGCTGAGCACGAGGCAAGTGCGCTGCGAACGAAAATCTGGAAAGACGCCAGATTTTTTTTTTGTTTTGCTGGAAGCCTTTAATTCCTTCGTCAATTTTACACCCCACGAAATTGTGATTTGCCGTTGTTGACAATGTATTTTTAGAACGTTTGTCGAAACAAAAGTATGTGCTTATTTGAGTCACTCCGTCCGTCTTCGACACGCTATTATTGTGTATTTTCATTTTATGTAAGTCGCATTTGGAAAACTCGCTTTGCTTCCGATAACGTAAATCTTGTGATTAGTGATACAAGAACCTGAGATTTAGGAGACAAGTCATTTAACTGACGGGTGGAATTTTCTTCAGGGTGAAGGGAAGAGCATTCAGGTTCTCCACATCCGCAGTCCGGTACCAGGGGACCCCTCTGGAGAGGATCCTAGAAATATGCTGTATAAAATGACAGACCTGTAACAGGGGCGGCGGAAAATGAAGTTCGTTGACCGGGCCCGAAATTTCGAATCATGGTGCACCCTCTACCTTCCCGCTTCCCGGAACAAACAGAAGAAAAACCATGCCTAAGGAGCTTTGTTGGGAATTAAGACCACCCAACCACTTACCTAGAGGAACTTTCTAAGGCACATCACAGCAATCGCGCAAATGCCAAATAAAAAAAAATAATAATAAAACTTTTGGCTTAAATTGTTGAAATTATTGACCAGGCCCGGGCCCTGGTGTCCCGGGGCAGTTCCGCCGCCACTGACCTGTAATGTGATTATAAGTGAAAAAACCGCACTACATGTCATAGGCAACTCTACTCTGACTTATCCTACAACTTTTAAAACACTATTACCAGTTTTGCGAAAAATTAGTTCTAAGAATTCTTTCACTGACGAACTTTTTGCTTTTCATTCAGTACGGCTTTCAGTAAGAATAGAGTTAAAAGCAGGGACGTATATTGAATTTTTCTCGGAGGGAGATGAAAAAATGGAAAATTTTAAAATTCAACGGAACAAAATAAAAGTTAATGAAAAATATAAGAAAAAGTTAAAAACATTTTTTAATGTAAGTTCATGCACATTTTATTAAATTAAAGCATTTTTTCTAATGCAAGTCGTATTTTAACCAAACCATTAAAACAGAAACGCTTTCGAGGGGCGAGGCCCGTTGGACACCCCCCCACACACACACACTAATTACGCATCTGGTTAGCAATAATAAGTCCGTAATAAAATAAATATGCACAACTGTGAAATAGGTTTTGGAAAGATATGCTATCTAATACAAAAATAATTTTTCTGATCGGGCATATAGAAGCGGAGTAGCGTCCAGAACAGAATACATGTAAGCCACACAGAGAGAAAATTGTGCATTAGGAAATTTAGGAATCTTCATTCGCATTGGCCAAACTATCGAATTCGAAAAGTTTTTTTTAATCTGAACTATAGATGCCAGTGGCGCACCCATGGTTTCTTTATTGAAGATGCAAGAAAGTATTTTTAATCTAAACCATAATTCTTTATTCAAGATGCAAGAAAGTTTTTTTAACCTGAACTATATAATTCTTTATTGAAGATGCAGGAAAGTTTATTTAATATGAACTATAGATGCTACTGGCGCACCCATGATTGCTGTGTTGGGATGACCCAAAATATTGAAGATGCAAGAAAAAAATAAAAAATAAAAATACCTTGGAGAAAACATCTCAATATCTCCAAAAATACTGCGATGCGATAAAAATATCTCTGCCATATTAAAGTGCGTTTGCAATTTTTATTCGTAAAAATATATACAGTCATTTGCAAAAGTTTAAGACCACCTGTCAGTTTATTGAAAATTAAGATTTTCAAAGAAACAACTAATTACTAGTCAGAGATATTTGAAAGAAGTTAGTGATGGTGTAAGTTAAAAAAAAACTATTAAATGATTTGCAACGGTAACTATGTTCATAATCGACAGACTCCTGATTTAAGTTTTTCGTTAGTTATTCTTGACTATTTTTTTTTTTATTGGAGGTTTAACGACCACCGTGAGCAACTCAGTGGGCTATAAGCAGTCGCCCGTCCCTAATTTAGGGTCAATGGTTCCAGGGAAAGGAGAGAACCAGTGCCGTAAGACACACACAACATCCATGCCTCACCGGGATTCGAACCCGGACCCCGTTCGGACGAATGATCAGAGGCCATCGCTTAGATCACTGCGCCACCGGGGCGGCAATATTCTTGACTAAACACACAACTAAAACGCTAATGATGGTTCACGGATATATAATAAACATAGAATCAATGAGTTGTTAAACAATAATGACACCGTGCTTTAAGGTTATTTCGTCTGTTTTAAACAGTCTTACCATGATTAATATTCCTTTTAGGAGTTCATACAACACATAGCTTATTCCGGCTGTAGTCCTTTTAGGTCATCATAAACATGTACTCTTTTAGAGCAGTTTTTGTAAGAAGAACAACACAGCGAAGGGACGCCAACATCACCTCTCTTAATTGTCCAGGGTCGTAATCCCATAATTCTTTGCAATGCACAGCTGATTGTTCTGTTCTGTATTACCACGGCCCCGGTATTACGGTCGTCGCGGAATACTTAATACTCGTCTAATTGGATCAACAGTGAGGTTGCGTTCCCATAAATGTAAGGAACCCAATCTCAAATTTTACGGACGTCGCGTTGTGTTTCATATGGGCTCGTTACGAGGTATTCGTAAAAAACCCATATGCCGCAAATTGTGAATGTAGAGAAATATACACCCTAGAGAAGTTAGCTACACCAGGTTAAGTAATTAACAATGTTTATTAATAGAAAAAGCGTACATATAAGCAATTACATCCTTTAGGTGGAGGCCAAATAAAAGTTACGTTAAATTAAAAGATATTGGAATTAGCCATGTTTACTGGTCAACTGCTGCGTACGCCTGTCACACCCTTGAGCCAAACTTTAAATTAACTCCCTCAATCTATTTCGGGGACGCATAGCGACCATGCATATGTATATAACTAGTTAACATGGGAACTGGAATTGGGGAAAATAACGTCATCTTACCTTCCTTTAGTTTGTGTGGTCGCTCGTTGAAGTCCCACTCTGTTAGATGAAAACTTGCGTGGATGTTGACCGTGTGGTTGGTTCGCTATATATCTCGAGCTGCCACGGCTGGGACCTCATACTCTGTACGTTTCCTGACTACCTAATCCGTCTCATTCTCGAACATCTCTCCTCTTAAAATTGTCCTTCGACTACCACATGTGGGAAACCATCTCGAATACGAATCTCCGATACGAATTATATCTCTTCCTCTTCCTCTGTATCTGTGTATATATTCCCGTCCCTTTAGTTTTTCACGTGATAGGGGCGTGCCTACAACCTTCTACGAACTCTTCGCTTGGGGTCTGGATTGGTCAGCTGAGCTGACCAGTGCTCGGGCTTAGTGGCTATTGGTTGGCCCTCTGGTCCAGTTGGCTACCTTTTCGCGGCAGCTGGCCTGTTGTGCAGGTGATACTTTTGCGAATTCAATAGGGCCTATTTTAACGCTCAGTTGAATAGCGAAGAATTTAAAGGGGCTTTCCTCTGCCAGAGTTACGACTTTTCTGTGACACCGCGATGTACTTTACGACTTTCGCTGGTGCCTCCCTCATAGAGGAGATGGTCGTAAACCGCAACTCGCCTATTCATCTGACCGCGTTTCGGACTCTTGCCTGTGCCTTCCGAAATACCGGGATGTATTGTCCCATCAGGAACGCTAGCATTGGGGCCATTTCGTAAATTTTGTGAATGCCATGCTTCTTGAAAAGAAGGTGAATTCCTTGGTCATTTTCCACGGGTGTCCGACAAACCGTTTTGACCACCTGGGTTTTCTGCTCCAGTGGAGAAAAAGGGGGTTTGTGAGGCAGGAAGGGAGCAAATGAAAAATAATTTAAATTAAGTAAAAAAAAGATATTTTGGTAAATTACTCCTGGTCTTTAAATCTAATTAGGCCGCAAACAATGTGACCCGAACTATGAAGTAGTTTCGCGGCAACATCTGCATCCTCGCAACTGAAACTCGAAAACGTAAACAAACTTACAGCAGGTTTTCAATGAAAATAAAAAGAAACGAGCAAAGGACGCTAACATCCAACAGTTAGTTCTCCGAGGAGTTCGTGCAAAAATATCAGGGATTTTCTACATTCAAAAGGGTTTGATATCAGCATCAGCACTGTTTCCCGGCGTCTTAGCAAAGATTTTAGATTAAAGTCTGATAAACCTGCATATAAACCTAGTCTAACCTCTGTCATTAACAAGTTAGTAAAATCATGCAATGCATTGATTATGATACGTACATTTACATTATCTCCACGTATTTAAAATATATTTACCATTACTCAAGCTATTACTCAAGTTATGAGGATAATGGCTGTGGAATAAATCTCGCTCCTGTGTCCTGACCTTTGGCCCCATTTCGATTATATTCAACAGAACCGGTTCGGTATACCTCCGAAGCAACATGATAAAGTTTTGTCTCAATCGAAGCATTTTTACGTAAGTTATGACGCATAAGGGCGATGGAATGAATCCCGCTCCTATGTCGTGACCTTAGATCCCATTTTGCACATTTCCAATAGGGTTCGTCCCCAGGTTGTCCCCTATCACATACTAAAATTTCATCGAAATCTAACCATTTTTATGCGAGTTATCGTGCGGGCAGACAGAACGACGGATAAAGGTAGAGCATATACGCTTCTTCATCATAAGGTTGGAAAGCGTAAAAAATGACACCACAGATAAATACTCACATTCTTTAGAACACAAAAAGACCGAAATCAGTATTTTGTGTGGCCACCTTGTTTTTTATAACGGGACAGAATACGATGTGGCATACTCTCAAAGAGGAATTTGCAGGAATCACTTGAAATGTCTTTGCACCACATGTACTTTGCCGGGTCTATAAAAGCTTGAGAATTTGATGCCTGTTTTTCTGCTACTTTTTGGTCCACAAATTTTCGATGGGGTTAAAGTCCGGATTATTACTGGGTCAGTCAAGCACAGTTATGTTTTTCCTCTGCAGATAGTTCTTGGTCTGAGGCATGGAGCATCATCATTCATAAAGTTTGTGAATCTGTGCACTTGCATATGAGTTAACAGCTTCTCACGTAACATTTCCACATAAAAAGGACCTGTCATGATAGTGCCTATCGGGAAAAAGGATAATGAAGCAGTACCGGATGCTGATATACTGTAGCAGCACCTCATATCATTTGACTAGGCGGATGTTTTACGGTGGTAACGGTGTATTTTTCATCAAACCTTTTGCCTTTTGGTCGTCGAACATGTGCTTCACGCGATTCAAATTGACGCACATCAGTTGATTCATCGAAAAAAGAACTTGGCTCCAATTTTCAGCAGTCCACGATTGATGACGCTTCGCAAACTAGCGTCTTTTCTTTTTTACGCTTTCCAACCGTAGGTTCAAGAAGCGTATATGCTCCAGCTTTGTCCGTCCGTCCGTCTGTCTGTCCGCACGATAACTCGCATAAAAATGATTCGATTTCGATGAATTTTTAGTATGTGGTAGGGGACCACCTGGGGACGAACCCTATTGAAAATGGGCGAAATGCGGTCAAAGGTCAGGACATAGAAGCGGGATGAATTCCATTGCCCTTATGCGTCATAACTTGCGTCAAAATGGTTCGATTTCAATGAAATTTTAGTATGTGGTAGGGGACAACCCGGGATTAACCCTGTTGAAAATGATTGAAATGGGGTCAAAGGTCAGGGCATAGGATCGGGATCCATTCCATCGCCCTTATGCGTTATAACGTACATAAAAATGCTTCGATTGAGACAAAACTTTATCATGTTGTTCCGGAAATATACTTTACCGTTTCTGTTAAATATAATCGAAATGAGGTCAAAGGTCAGGTCATATGAGCGAGATTTATTCTACAGCTATTATCCTCATAACTTGAGTAATGATTTCTGGTATGGAAAGCGTATCATAATCAGTGCATTGCATGATTTTACTAACTTGTTAGTGACAGAGGTTAGTCTAGGTTTATATGTAGGTTAATAAGACTTTAATCCAAAATCTTTGCTAAGACGCCGGGAAACAGTGTTTGATACTGATATCCAACCCTTTTGAATGTAGAAACGCCCTGATTTTTTTGCACGAACTCCTCGGAGAACGCATAACTATATGCCTTATGGCATTGTCATCATGTGGGGTTGTTTTTATTGAACGTCTACTTCTCTATCGGTAGCTGAATTCACATGTATCTCGATATTTCATGATCCTATTATGAATAGCAGTCTTGCTCACATTCACCTTTCAGCTTGTATCACGTTCGGAGTATCCTTCATGATATGTAGTAACTATTTGTGCCCTCTGAGTAACACGTAATGATGCTTTTTGCCCATTTTTCGCTATATTGAAAATACGTACAAAACCTTTCAGCATGAACACCAGAACCAAACTGACGCTTCCACGCTTACCCCAACTCTATCAACAGCTGCCGCTGTAGGATGATGTAACACCGACAGGAAGTTGAGTAATATAGACAGTAGCTGACGCAATCGGCAAAAATTTCCTAGTACCTACAGGGGGTCTTAAAATTTTGCAAATGACTGTACACGTGTACAAAATATATTTGAAAATAAGTAGCCAAAAACAAAGAGCGAAGGGCCAGGTGATACCTCATGGGGAGGACTCAGACCCCTGGGCCATCCCGGGGCCAACGTACCTCCCTCATTCCTTGGTCGGGGGCTGTTCGCTGAAAGTTTACGACTGTGCCTCCAAAAATTTGGCCTGGGGCCTGTTCGCTGAAAGTTTACGACTGTACCTCTAAGGCCCTGGCCAAGGAACGAGTTGTACCTCCCTTATTCCTTGGTCGGGGGCTGTTCGCTGAAAGTTTAAGACTGTGCCTCCAAAAATTTGGCCTGGGGCCTGTTCGCTGAAAGTTTACGACTGTACCTCTAAGGCCCTGGCCAAGGAACGAGTTGTACCTCCCTCATTCCTTGGTCGGGGGCTGTTCGCTGAAAGTTTAAGACTGTGCCTCCAAAAATTTGGCCTGGGGCCTGTTCGCTGAAAGTTTACGACTGTACCTCTAAGGCCCTGGCCAAGGAACGAGTTGTACCTCCCTCATTCCTTGGTCGGGGGCTGTTCGCTGAAAGTTTAAGACTGTGCCTCCAAAAATTTGGCCTGGGGCCTGTTCGCTGAAAGTTTACGACTGTACCCCTAAGGCCCTGGCCAAGGAACGAGTTGTACCTCCCTCATTCCTTGGTCGGGGGCTGTTCGCTGAAAGTTTACGACTGTGCCTCCAAAAATTTGGCCTGGGGCCTGTTCGCTGAAAGTTTACGACTGTACCTCTAAGGCCCTGGCCAAGGAACGAGTTGTACCTCCCTCATTCCTTGGTCTGGGGCTGTTCGCTGAAAGTTTACGACTGTGCCTCCAAAAATTTGGCCTGGGGCCTGTTCGCTGAAAGTTTACGACTGTACCTCTAAGGCCCTGGCCAAGGAACGAGTTGTACCTCCCTCATTCCTTGGTCGGGGGCTGTTCGCTGAAAGTTTAAGACTGTGCCTCCAAAAATTTGGCCTGGGGCCTGTTCGCTGAAAGTTTACGACTGTACCCCTAAGGCCCTGGCCAAGGAACGAGTTGTACCTCCCTCATTCCTTGGTCGGGGGCTGTTCGCTGAAAGTTTAAGACTGTGCCTCCAAAAATTTGGCCTGGGGCCTGTTCGCTGAAAGTTTACGACTGTACCCCTAAGGCCCTGGCCAAGGAACGAGTTGTACCTCCCTCATTCCTTGGTCGGGGGCTGTTCGCTGAAAGTTTAAGACTGTGCCTCCAAAAATTTGGCCTGGGGCCTGTTCGCTGAAAGTTTACGACTGTACCCCTAAGGCCCTGGCCAAGGAACGAGTTGTACCTCCCTCATTCCTTGGTCGGGGGCTGTTCGCTGAAAGTTTAAGACTGTGCCTCCAAAAATTTGGCCTGGGGCCTGTTCGCTGAAAGTTTACGACTGTACCCCTAAGGCCCTGGCCAAGGAACGAGTTGTACCTCCCTCATTCCTTGGTCGGGGGCTGTTCGCTGAAAGTTTAAGACTGTGCCTCCAAAAATTTGGCCTGGGGCCTGTTCGCTGAAAGTTTACGACTGTACCTCTAAGGCCCTGGCCAAGGAACGAGTTGTACCTCCCTCATTCCTTGGTCGGGGGCTGTTCGCTGAAAGTTTAAGACTGTGCCTCCAAAAATTTGGCCTGGGGCCTGTTCGCTGAAAGTTTACGACTGTACCTCTAAGGCCCTGGCCAAGGAACGAGTTGTACCTCCCTCATTCCTTGGTCGGGGGCTGTTCGCTGAAAGTTTAAGACTGTGCCTCCAAAAATTTGGCCTGGGGCCTGTTCGCTGAAAGTTTACGACTGTACCTCTAAGGCCCTGGCCAAGGAACGAGTTGTACCTCCCTCATTCCTTGGTCGGGGGCTGTTCGCTGAAAGTTTAAGACTGTGCCTCCAAAAATTTGGCCTGGGGCCTGTTCGCTGAAAGTTTACGACTGTACCCCTAAGGCCCTGGCCAAGGAACGAGTTGTACCTCCCTCATTCCTTGGTCGGGGGCTGTTCGCTGAAAGTTTACGACTGTGCCTCCAAAAATTTGGCCTGGGGCCTGTTCGCTGAAAGTTTACGACTGTACCCCTAAGGCCCTGGCCAAGGAACGAGTTGTACCTCCCTCATTCCTTGTTCGGGGGCTGTTCGCTGAAAGTTTACGACTGTGCCTCCAAAAATTTGGCCTGGGGCCTGTTCGCTGAAAGTTTACGACTGTACCTCTAAGGCCCTGGCCAAGGAACGAGTTGTACCTCCCTCATTCCTTGGTCGGGGGCTGTTCGCTGAAAGTTTAAGACTGTGCCTCCAAAAATTTGGCCTGGGGCCTGTTCGCTGAAAGTTTACGACTGTACCTCTAAAGCCCTGGCCAAGGAAAGAGTTGTACCTCCCTCATTCCTTGGTCGGGGCCTTGGTCGCTGAAAGTTTACGACTGCTGTGACGTCACACATAGCGCCGGGATGAACCTGTTGGAAAGCGTATTGTTGAGTTAGCTTCTTATTGTCACAGTCGTTGTCTTGCTTCATTCTGAGCTGTTTTACCTTCGCTGAATCAATCTTCCTGCTTCCATTCATTTGTAAACTTTGTTGATGAGTTCATAAGAATCACTCTGCATGATATGGCTTTTTTTTTCCTTTTTTGAGCACCACCAAGAACGTTTTGTTGGTAATGTCAACCCATTTATTTTGAAACCGAGAATGCCTTCTAGCTGTTGTGTCCGGGATGTACCTCAAATTACGGTCCTGCTAGAGAAAATGTTTAAAGTGTTTAAATTTCCGAGTGAAGAAAGCAGATTTCAACAGTGGCTGAAGAAAATTCCTATAGGAAAGAATGGTTTTCCGGAAAGAGAAGCGTAGTATGCATCAAGCATTTAAAACATGAAGATGTTATAACAGAAGACAGTGTCACTAGAGACGATGGCTCAATTATTGTTGTCCCGCGCTCTCATTTTGCGCTTAGCAAAGATGCAGTGCCATGTATTTTTTTTCAAATCTGCCAAAATATCTTTCTGACAAAGACACTCATAAAAGGAAAGGACGATTGAGATTTTCAAGTTTCCTGAGAAGTGTTACATGGGTGACCAGTAAGTGGTACTAGCAAATTCAGTTTGCTTTGCTTGAATATTCCACTCTTCAAGGTATGGATATTTTTCAATTAAAGATTTTTTAAAAGAATTTGATGTCGAAGAGAAACCAGCTACTAAGGAAGACCTACCTGATATTGGAATAAGGGGAATTGACTTAGATGAAATAGATAGCGACGAGGCCGATTTATTACCTGTATTCGTTACTTGTACGGACTCCGGACATGCAGCATTCAAACAAAAAGAAAAGTTGAGCTGCCACTTGTGCCAGAAAAAAAAATTAACGTCAGATAAAGAGATAATTCTAGAATTAGGAGACTCCGCAGTGAAAAAATATTTTGAACTGCTCGACCGAGGAGGACTAACATATTCGTGTGAACTAGTAATACTTTCTTTCATCGTAATGTTATAAATTATTTAAACTGTTTTTACGTGAAGAGAACGAACATTTACTCTATACGGGGAACATAAAATCGCAGCTGAAAAAACTGGCTCGGGATAATATTTCTGAATTTTCGCTACCTGGAGCTTGCATTACATGTGGAAGAACTAATATAGAGTTAGCCATGAAGTGTGTTTCAGTGTTTTTGAACATTTTTTTAAACAACTACGCAAAACTAAAAAAATGACGTCATTAGTGGAAAATCAAGTAAAAGAAAATTGGCTGTCCTTTCGGCCGTTCCATGACAAGAAACTTCAAGCATTAAACAGGTATTTTTCATTTGAAATTTATTCAGTTTATTTTTTTAAAAATGTCCCATTAATATCGGTGGAAGACTCGTTTTTGTTCTGATTTCTTGTATTTGGTTAGCGGAAAATGTAAAACCTTTATTTCTTATCAAAGTGATATGAAATTCCAAGAGCCATAAATTTAAGCCCTCACAGTTAGATCTCCGTCAATGTCTTCGTTTACAATTTTTCTTCGTAACTGCAATATGCACTTTCCTATATTTTATATCTATGAGGAAATGTTCACTTTAACTGTAGCATATCGCAAACAGTATAACTTTCTTTTAGCAACATGAGTAAACAAGAAAGATGACACCGAATTTTCGAGTGTAATAAGCACTTCTTTCGAATCCGTTCTGACGCAAATTAAATTTATCAAAGCTATTCAAAGTCAATGGAACCCGTATGGAAAACAATAGTATCTGACGGAAGAAAGAAGTTTTGTAATCGGGTTTTTAATCCCTCAGATATTGCTTTAAACGAAATATTGAGCTTACGCCCTCTGGTTGAAGACTTGTGCGTTAAGAAAATTATGAATTTATATGCGAAACATTTCGCGCCGGAAACGCTCTCCAACACAGAATTTTTTTTTCAAATCGGACTCTTAGAAACAGAGATATCGACAAAAATAAGATGTGACTTTACGTCTCCTAGTATCAAAACAATGCATTATTTTAGGAAGAAAGTATTCTCAAAAGGTTTTTTAATATGAGCGGTATCGGTTCAAGAAAAAAGAAAAATTTTAGTCGAGTTTTCAGGAGCCCAGATTTTGCTTCAAGTACATCAGAAGCAGAAATCAACACTTATGCTCCCTGGTGGCCAAACCATTCTTTACCAAACATTTGAAAGTATATGAAAAATATTTTCCATCAGGTGTTGTATGCGATACAGGAAGAATTTTTCAAATCGGGGTTTTAGAAGCAGAAATAACGCAGAAAACGCAATTTACCTTTGCGCCCCCTAGCGGAAAGTCTACGATTTACTTGAAATTTTTGAATTTACATGAGAAACATTTCGCATCGGAAACACTATCCAACACAGAAGGAATTTTTCAAATCGGACTCCTAGAAGTAGAGATATTGACGAAAATAAGATATACATTTACGCCCCCTGGCGTAGAAATCATGCATTATTTGAAAAAGAAAATGTTCCTAAAAGGTTTGTTGATATGAGTAATATCGGTCTACAAACGAGTTTTTTTTCAATCGAGATTTTAGAAGCTAATATTTTGCTGCAAATACAGTACATCAGAAGCGAAAATTAAGGCTTACGCCACCTGGTAGCCAAACCATTTTTTTTTACAAAAATTAGAAATTATGTGCAAAGGATTTCCCATCAAGAGGTGTATCCGGTGCAGAAAGAATTTTTCAAATCGGAGATTTAGAAGCAGAGATATAGGATGAAAAACAATTTACCTTTGCACCCCCTAGCGGAAAGTCTATAAATTACTTGAGAATTTTGAAATTATATGAAAAACATGTCACGCTGGAACCCTATACAGCAAAGAAGGAATTTTTCAAATCGAACTCCTAGAAGTAAAGATATTGACAAAAATACGATATACATCTACGCCCCCTGGCGGAGAAACCATGGAATATTTTAAGAATAAAATATTCGGAAAAGGTTTAACGACGTGAGTGGCATCGGTCTAAGAAAGAATTTTTCAATCGAGATTTTAGAAGCTCAGATTTTATCGCAAATACATCAGAAGCAAAAAATAATTAACACTTACGCCCTCTGGTGGCCAAAGTATTCTTTACCAAAAATTTGAAATTATATGCAAAAGATTTTGCATCAGAAGCTGTATCCGCTGAAAAAAATATTTTCAGATCGGAGTTTTAGAAGAGGAGATATCGGGGAAAACGTAATTTACTTTTACAACCCCTAGCGGAAAACATATGCGTAATTTGAAAAAGTAACTATATCTAAAATACTCTTCGACATAAATGGAATCGAAAGATAAAAGAATTTTTTCAATCGGCTGTTTAGAAGCAAATATGTGGAATACAAGGTATTTTTGAATTCGACATCATCTGCATTTACGCCCTCTAGCGGCGAAATTGTACATCGTAAAAAAAACGAAATGAAGAATCATCATTTGCATATTTCAAGCTTCCCAATGCAAAAGAATTTTTCAAACCGGACTAATAGTTGCAGAGATATCGTGGGTACAAACGGATGGACGAACAAATCGATAATATAAGCACGACCTGTTTCCACCGATGGATCTAAGTCGGCTGGTGTTGTTGGATCCGCCGCCGTCTGCGTTGACGAAGTTTTTGTTGCCCACATTCCTACCGAGGCCACGGTGTTTTCGGCGGAGATGCATGCTGTGTATCTCGCACTTGTTCACGTGCAGTCGAGCTCTCATCAGCGTGCTATTGTGTACACAGACTCGTTGAGTGTTGTGCAATCTTTATCATCTTTGAATTTCACTGGCCACCCCCTTCTTTTTATCGTACGGAGACTTCTTTGTTCTTTGCTCGAGGCTGATGTCCAGATTCGTTTCTGCTGGATTCCTGGGCATGTTGGGATCCCAGGGAACGAGTCTGCCGATGCTGCTGCTAGATCTGCCTGCTCTTTGGTTGTTACACCCTTGCCACTGTTCCACCGTGATTTTCGCTCTCTAGTTCACGATCATATCAGGCGAACGTGGCGGATTCTGTGGGACCAACAGGTGGATAATAAACTTCACCGTATTAAACCTATCCTTGGAGTCTGGAAATCATCGTGTCGCCGGAACCGTAGGGAAGAAGTTGTTCTTGCGCGTCTCCGCATTGGGCATTGTCGCTTCACGCATAGCTATTTGCTGTGTGGCGACGCTGCCCCAATGTGTGAGGCGTGCGACTGTTTACTCACCGTCTCTCATGTTTTGTGCAGTTGTGTCCGTTTTTGTAATCATCGGTTTCACTATTTTCAGTCTCATCTGCTGGATGACGGCGCAGCTACACTGCTACTGTGCCATCCCGGTGGCGCAGTGGTCTAAGCGATGGCCTCTGATCATTCGTCCGAACGGGGTCCGGGTTCGAATCCCGGTGAGGCATGGATGTTGTGTTTGTCTTACGGCACTGGCTCTCTCCCTTCCCTGGAACCAGTGACCCTAAATTAGGGACGGGCGACTGCTTATAGCCCATTGAGTTGCTCACGGTGGTCGTTAAACCTCAAATCAAAAAAAAAAAAGCTACACTGCAAAAGCTTTTGGGCGATCACTGCGACACCTTCGCAGTATTTTCGTTCTTAAAGCAGATTGACGTTTTAAAACTTATTTAAAATATATATATATATATATATATAATAATTATAACAGTGAATTAATACATTTATATATAAACCTAATTAACTAACTAGTCTTCACAGCTTTCATCATTCTCTTTTCTAACTTTTACCAAGCCTGTCTGCTCTTAATAATTACACCCCGCTTTTAAAAATCTTTAACTGATAGTTCTGTGTCTGGCGCTCTTTGGCCAAACCTGGCCCTTGCGCCACTAAAATCCATTAACTAACTAACTAACGATCTTTTTTTACAAAAGACGTGTTAAAAAATATTGTTGGTAACGGGAGCAACTAAGGATAAACCAATGTTACTGCAGTGTTCTTCCAGATTAACCTCCGTCGCTTCCTGTGACGTCACGGCAACGGAAAACTTGGGGCGCCCAGGAAAACTTGGGGCGCCGAGGGAGGTACGTTGGCCCCGTCCATCCCCACTAAATGCGCCACAGATAGATGTGTAGATACGGTATTAAACCGGCGGACAAGCATATTTCTTACGTAAGCACGAGATTTTTAACATAGGTAATATTCTTAATAGCGTGGTTAAAGACACATCACTGTAGCATATTGCATGGAAAAACGCCAGTTATGATGTACATGTATTTTATGTGTTTATTTATCACAATAAGTTCTGGATTTTAGCAGAAGTGATAGTGATAAGACGAAGTACATCTTTTATCGGAGCATGCTTTACCTCCGTTACCTCATTGTTACTCTATAAAGTCCGTCTCAACAAAGGTTAAACATTTTCTGAGTCTAACTGACCTTGGTGAGTGGATGAATAAGTAAATAAGAACAAATGTAGGCATGTGTTTAATCAGAAAGGCGGAAATAAACGTCACAATCCGAAACGAATTCAGACTTTCTGACAGGTGCATCTGCTAAGGGACTTGTTCACATCGGTTGGACGCTGTACATTGCGTGTTGACGTCTGCATGTACGTATATAGACAGAACAGAAATCTACCTTTGTAATCGCTGCAGTCAAAAATGAGTCGACGAGACCTATTCGTGGGTAACTTTCATCATTAAATGTTTGGCACTTCTTTTCACATACAGATGCATGTCAAAAAATGATGTGCTTGTATTCTCTTCGTATACAGCATTTTCAGTTGCGGGTGTCGTATTGGAAAACAAATTCTGGGCTCATCAGAGAGCTGGAAGCTGGGGTAACATTTCTTGATTCGGGGATTTTTTGGTAAGTGGCATCAATTCTATTTGTGTTGATCAAAGTATCTCTATTCCGTGCAAAGACAGAAAAAAGTCACCGCCCCTGCCCTAGAAGATTGCCAAGATTTTCCATATGTATCTCACTTTTATTAAGGCACAGTTCCTTTTACGTGGCGTGATCACACCTGGAATCTACACTGATCTTTTACGCTTTCCAACCGTAGGTCGAAGAAGCATATCATCATCATCATCATCATCAACCATTATCAATCCACTGCTGGACGAAGGTCTCCCCAAGTTTCCTCCACAAAGGTCTGTCTTGTGCCAGTCTCCTCCATGTCACTCCCGCATACTTTCCAATTTCATCCACCCATCTCCCATGTGGTCTTCTTCTGGGTCTTTTCCTGTCCCTTGGAATCCAATCTAAAATTTCGGCTGTCCATCGATGGTCTGTCCTTCTGGCAGTATGCCCAGCCCATTGCCATTTCAGGGATTTAACTCTGATCATGATGTCTTCCACTCTTGTCATTTTTCGGAACCACGAGTTCCTCTTCTTATCTCTCCTGGTTACACCAAGCATGCACCTCTCCATGCTGCTTGGAGTTGTCTGCAGCCTTTGTATGTCTCTTTTAGTTAAGGTCCACGTCTCTGCACCATACGTAAGCACTGGAAGGATGCATTGATCAAACACTTTTCTTTTAAGACATAATGGCATATTGCTCTTGAAAATTATGCTGTTTCTTCCAAAAGCTCTCCAGGCAAGTTTTGTACGCCGATTAATTTCTTCATCAATGTGACCCTCACTAGATATCTTCATCAATGATAAACGTACGTGTCTGTTATCTCCAGCTTTTCTCCATCAATCAATAAATCTTCATTTCGTGTAAAAGCATTGAACATCATTTTTGTCTTCTGAAAGTTCATTTTTGATCCCACTTCTTTACTCTTGTCAGCAAGTTATTGGATCATACTCTGCAGCTCTAATAGGGTAGTTGCAAAAATTACTATGTCATCAGCAAAACGAAGGTGGGTTAGATAATCTCCATTAATCTTTATCCCTTTGTTTTCCCAGTTCAGTGATTGAAAGACATTTTCCAATGTGGCATTAAAGAGCTTCGGAGATATGGTGTCACCTTGTCTCACTCCCTTTCCCATTTTTATGTGTGTTGTATTTTCAAACAGCCGAATCTTTGCACTTGCATTTTCATAGATGTTATTAATAATATTAATGTATGCATCTTCAATACCGCAGGATTTCAGAGCCGTTGTAACTGCTGATGGTTTCACCGAATCAAAGGCTTTTTCATAATCGATAAAAGCCATGCACAATGGAAGTTCATATTCCCTCGCTCTTTCAATTAGTTCTCTCAGTACGTGGATATGATCTAGTGTGCTGTAGCCACTCCTGAATCCAGCTTGTTCTCTCGGTTGAGCCATGTCCAGTGTTACCTTCAAACGGTGTGAAAGAACTTTAGTGAAGATTTTATAAACCACTGATAGGAGGCTGATAGGTCTCTAGTTCCTGAGATCCTCAATGTCACCTTTTTTATGTAGCAGGATCATTATAGCGTTGTTCCAATCCTCAGGAATCTTCCCTTCATTAAGGCATCGAATGAAAATTTGGGCGAGTACTGTTTCGATTTCTCCACTTGCTTCTTGTATGATGTCTACATTAATTCCATCTTCTCCTGGAGCTTTCCCCCATTTCATGTTTTTGATTGCATGTGCAACTTCTGCTGGGAGGACTGGAAGAACTCTGGTACTGGTACCTTCCATGATGTTTGGAGTACATGCATCATCCCTTCCATATAACTTGGAGTAGAAATCTTTCACTCCTGTCAAAATTTCGCATCTATTTCTTGTTGCAGAACCATCTTCTTTTCTCAGTGCCATAATCTGTTTTCTTCACTTACTGAGATGTCCCTTTGCTATCTTTAGGCTTTGGTTGTTTTCAATTGCTTTCCTCACTAGTTCACAGTTGAATTTCCTTACGTCTTCAGTGATACTTTTTCGTACTGTCTTGCATAGCTCTATATATTCTACTTTGGAAGTCACATCTTCTTTAGTTGTCCTCATCTCTCTTCTTTTTTGCATCAACATTTTGGTTTTTCCTGATAATTTGTTCACATGCAACTTGTTCTTAGACCCAGCTAATTTTGTTGCTGTTTCCATAAGAGCTTTGGTTACTTTTCTGTTAACTTCAGAAATATCCACTTCTTCCGATGTTAGGCCTTCTAAAGCAGAGAATCTGTTCTTCAGTTCCAACTTGAAAGTATTAGGGTGTTTTGTAACGTATACTCTATATTCACTTTCCTTTTGATTTTACTATCTCTGGTTATTTTATTTTACTATGTAAATTATCTTCCTACTGAACGAAATATTATTTCACCCCGCTGAATGAGATCTGGCAATTAGTGTAAGTCATGACGTGGTGGTAGCTCGTATATAGGCGCGTTCATTGAGTGTTGTTGTGGTTGAGTTGTGGCGTTGTGGAGTTGTTGCGTTGTAGTTGTGTTGAGTTGTGTTGTTGCGTTGTAGTTGTGTTGTTGTGTTGGAGTTGAGGGTGGTTGGTGTTGTGTTGCGTTGCGTTGCAGTGTGTTGTTATGTAGTAGTGATATATGAGTGCCTTAGTTGACCAGGAGTCATCATAATAAACAAGTTTTTCTGTAAGTTCAGTCTTTCTCAATTCTTAGTTTTGTCAGACCTCTGTCTGGCTGTTAGGTTTATGACTTTGATTACTTAATATAAATAACCAGCGTTGAGACTTTGTTTAAGTTCATAATTAACGAGTAACAACACCCTTTTGGGAATTCATTATTTTGAAGCTTAGAGCATTATTCATTCATAATAATTAGCTTAGCAAAAAGATAAACAAAGCTAATTCATTATAATTGGCGCCCGAACTTTTCTCGAACACGAGATCCTGACTATTATTACCCATGGCTTCCTTACCTGAGACAACTTCAAATTTCCACCATCCGGCAAGTCTCGAGGGTAATGGTGTTTTTTTGGACAATTTGTACGAAGCCTGTGGCTCTGACTTGGATATGAATAATCTACACATACCCACGCATTCTTCACCATTTCGGAATGCACCAGCTTCTTATCACTCTGAGTCGCGGGTCGTAGCTGAGGGAATTCAATCCTCTCAGCGAAGCAGAATGCTTGCCCATTTCGTGCCGCATGCAGGAACAATTCATTTCAATGGTTTGGAGGGGTCTTTAAAGTTCCTTGAAGATCTGGAAGACCATTTTGATTTATATAATATTCCGGAAGACTGCAAGGTCCAAATTGCCGGAACTTGCTTGAGAGATACCGCCAAGACCTGGTATCGGCAGTGGCGAGGGTCGAACCCGGATTCTCATTATGAGAATTTCCGTGCAGAATTCTTGGAGGTCTTTCCTTTCGGCCTCAGTCGAGCTAGCCTTGCCCAACAGCTGTTTTCTCGTCAGCAGGGTCCCAATGATAGCCCTGTTGCATTTGCGTTGGAAACTACACGCCTATATAATCTATGGGATCCACATGCCAGTCATGTTGACATGTTGGATACCCTCGTACAACAGCTCGACCCATTCTTACAAGATTTTCTTGAGGTTCGACACCCTACCACTATTCATGAATGCCTTCGCCTCATACGCACGTATGAAGAGCGACATGGCAAACATGCTTCAACTCACCATGCTCGGGCACCCCGCGAGGCTTATTCCGAAAACCCTCAGCGGCATAATAGACAAAACTTTCAGCGTGAGCATACACACGTGCCCACCCAAGCTTCATACGTTCCACCACACAGAAGAGTGGCGAACCAGCAACGAGTTTCGGAGCAAACTACGGGGTATCGTCATAATGCACAGTATGCTCGACCCCGTTCCACTCAGCAGCATTCGGAACGTTATCATGCTCAGGGCAATAATATTTTTTCTGCCCGTGCTGAGGGCAGACGTAACGACAATGAAAATCTCAACAGACACGCGGAGTTCCCGACGCAGGGTGCACGCAATTTTCCTTATCGTGAAAATTTTCCAGATACCCGGCAGGGTCGAGGTTTCCGACCACATGATAACACCACCAGAATTCCTTTAAACTTCCACAGGAAGTAGACGAAGGGTCGGTCCTGCTTCCTGATACCAAACATCCTGACCCTAAAACAGTATTAGTGACTGTTCAAACTCCTCAGTTGCCTGATGTATTCTTGACACTTGAAGACATTATTGTCGAGACAAAGTTCGACACTGGGTCGGAGATATCAGCCCTAAATACAAAGTTTTGTAATGATGTTTTTTCAGCAATACATGTTCAGCCGGCAACGCAGTATTTGCGAGGTGCAAATAACGAAATCTTCAGTATTTCAGGAACTGTCACATTATCTTTAGGGCTGGGAAAAGCTCGATTTACACATTCTTTCCTGCTTATAGACGAGCTACCCGTGAAATGTCTCATGGGTATGGACTTTATTAACAAGTTTCAAATAACTTTGAATTTTGTACAACATGTGATTTCCTTTCCGGAACCTGTCGAAATGATTCCGACGGTTCCTGTAGATATTACGAGTTTATTGTTGAGTGACCAATTGAATGAGGGGCAACGAGACCAACTTTCTCTCCTTTTACAGGAAAGCCCTGGTTTATTTTCGGATCAACCTGGTTTCACACAGGTGGTTTATCATGTTATTGACACTGATGGTTCGAAACCCATTGCGACGCAACCTTACCCTTGTGCTCCACATAAAAAACAGGAAATGCAACGTTAAATTGCGGAAATGATTAAGCAAGGCATAATCAGGGAATCAACAAGCGCCTGGGCGGCTCCTGCCTTCTTGGTTCCAAAGAAACAACCAAATGAATTTCGTTTCGTGACAGATTTTCGCAAACTCAACCAAGTCACAAAAACAATCAATTATCCCCTACCTGTCATGTCACATATTCTAAATGACTTGTCGTCAACCAAATGGATGTCAACTTTGGATTTGGCGAGTGGATATTGGCAGGTGGCAGTACATCCGGACTCGGTCGATAAAACAGGCTTTGTGACTCCTTTTGGGGCCTATGAATATTTACGTATGCCTTTTGGACTCGCTTCTGCACCTGCTACTTTCCAAAAGCTTATGGATACGGTTCTCAGACCTGTCCTGGGTCCCCATGTGCATGTCTATTTGGATGATATTATTATCACATCAGAGACTTTTGACGAGCACCTTTCTCTGCTCAAACAGGTGTTCCAACTTATATACAATGCTGGCTTGACGTTAAAACCTAGTAAATGCCAGATAGCGAGGGACGAGATTGTATATCTGGGGTTGAAAATTACTCCCCACGGCTTATTCACTGATAATGAAAAAATTAGGCCTATTGCTGACTTTCCTCGGCCTAAAACAGCAAAAGAACTATCCCGCTTTCTGGGAATGACCGGATGGTATCAGCAGTTCGTCCCCGCTTATGCTACAATATGTGAGCCATTGTATGCTTTAAAGCGTAAATACAAGAAGTTTATTTGGACACCTGAAGCTAACGCTGCATTCGAAACACTGAAGTCTGCATTGACTCAGCCTCCGGTGTTGGCTTTCCCGGATCATACTAAAGAATTTGATATTTATACTGATGCATCCGGAGTTGGTCTTGGTTGCGTTTTGTCACAAGCTGGGCATCCAATAGCTTTTGCGTCTCGTACTTTAGCCAAAGCTGAACGTAATTATTCAGCTACGGAACGTGAATGTCTTGCTGTTGTGTATGCACTGAATAAATTTCAATGTTATCTTAACGAATTGACAGTTAATATAATTACGGATCATTCTGCCCTTCAGTATTTGAATTCTGCTAAGCACCTATCTCAAAGACTTATGAAGTGGGCTCTGAAGTTACAAGAGAGCAATATCAAAATTTCGTATCAGCCAGGTAATAAGAATCAATTACCGGACGCATTATCTCGCGTTCCGATTAGTGGGGTCCCCACCGAAACTACTCCTGGATGTCAGCCTTTACTTCTGATAGCTGATATCACATCCAGAGAGCAGATAATGGCAGAATTATTAAATGATCCAGATTTTGGGGATATTTACAATTTTTTACTTGCGGGTTCGCCCCCACAAAGTGATCCTTCTCTGGCTGGAAGGTCACAACATTTTGAAGTAATAGAGGGTCTTCTTTATTATACAAAGTTTCGGACTACTAGGGCAGAGTTTCGCCCATGTATTCCGCGAACCCTTAGAATGTCTCTTTTAAATGAATTTCATGACAAACCTCTTGCAGGCCATTTAGGTATTCGCAAGACCCGTTGTAAATTGCGGGATGTTGCCTATTGGCCTGGCATGTACCAAAGTGTGCTCGCATACGTTCAATCATGTCACTTGTGTCAGATTAATAATTACCGTAATGTAAGACCGGCCGGTCACTTGAAATCTAGTTCAAGTTCTCATGTATTTGATATTATTTCCATAGATTTATTGGGACCTTATCCATTATCTGTTAAAAATAAAGCTCGTTATGTTTTAGTACTAACTGATAATTTTTCTAAATGGGTTGAAGTTTTTCCCATTAAAGCCGCTACGGCTGAGATTATTTGTAATGTCTTAGTTAATGAAGTATTTTCTAGATATGGTGCACCTAATAAAGTAGTTTCGGATAATGGTCCTCAATTTATTTCTGACATTTTTGAAAGAATGTGTGCGAGATTACACATTAAACATAAATTCATTTCCCCATATCATCCCCAGAGTAATCCTGCAGAACGCGTTAACCGAACGCTAGTGAAAATGATTGCGACTTTCGTAATGGACCACCATGAAAGATGGGATGACCATTTAGAACTTTTTGCGTTCGCCCTCCGCTCGTCTGTCCACGAGTCTACTAAAATTACTCCTGCAGAACTTTTTCTGGGTCGCAAAATTAAAACCCCTTTTGAAAATTTAACGGGGATTATTGACGAACTAAATCAGCGACCAACTCCGCAATCAGTACACATTATGGCAGAAAAAGCTCGTATTGCAATGCTAGGAGCACAAGCGGCTCAAGCACGATATTATAATTCTAGGCGTAGGGAACCAGATCTTGTCGTTGGAGATCTCACTCTCGTGGAAACGCACTTCCAGTCTTCTGTTTCGCATACTTTAGTGAAGAAATTTGCACCCAGCTACGAAGGTCCATATCGGGTGGCAAATGTCTTTGAAAATAATATTGTTCTGGAGAAACCGAACAACAATTTTCAATATGTACATGTTGATCAATGTCGCAAGTATCACGAACGGGATATCGATTTCATTATCAATCCTACTCAACCTTCTGTTCCACAGACTCAAGAATCTATATCTCATGTTCAACCGCCAGAAATTGTGGACGACCCACCGAACATTTTTGACGAATCACCAGTGATTTTTCCTTCACCCTCCCCCTCCAGACGAGTTTCTACAACCGCAACCTGATTCTCCCGTGAGACCAAGGCTCGATTCGCGTTCGTCGAATACTAGTATCGTTCCTTTCCCTCCAACCATTGCCAAGACTATTGCTGCGCCGTTTCCGGCTACCTCTGCACCAACGCGGGATACTTCTTCTTTGAATACCTCATCGGAAAGTATTCCTATAGGCAAATCCAAACATCGCCCTGCACGACCGCTGAAATACAGCAGCGACTCAGAGGCGTCGGACATTTCGGATTTGTCAGTTATGAATCCAACATTTAATATTCCACACCGTCCAGCACCACCAAAGGCTGGGCGCAAACGTCACTTGTCTCCCCAATCTGCTTCGCCGCAACAGCGCCGAAGGCAGAAATCTTTGCATCCGCCCGGGTTTCGCCCCTGGAACCTCCGTTCAGGGCAAACAGGGCCGATGCCTGCTACTACTATCATGCCCCGTGGGCGTAAACGAAAACAAGCGATGTGGCCGGAGACACGTCCCTCCAAAAAGATACTGGAAGGACACAACGGGCCCCAGCATCAAGGGACTTCATATCCAAAGCCTGGGGGAGCCCGTTCCTATCAGCCGCAGCAGGGATTTCCGGACCGCCAGACTTCTGACGTTCCTGACCGTTCTTCTCAGCAGCAGGGATTTCCAGACCGCCAGACTTCTGACGTTCCTGACCGTTCTTCTCAGCCGCAGGGATTTCCAGACCGCCAGACTCCTGCCCGTTCCTATCAGCCGCAGCAGGGATTTCCAGACCGCCAGACTCCTGACCGTTCCTATCAGCCGCAGCAGGGATTTCCGGACCGCCAGACTCCTGACCGTTCTTCTCAGCCGCAAGGGATTCCGGACCGCCAGACTTCTGACCGTTCTTCTCAACCGCAGGGATTTCCAGACCGCCAGATTCCTGACCGACAACAGACCGATGTTCCATTACCGTCCCGGAAGAGATCCAAGCCACCTGATTTCCCCAGTCCCATTAGGCCTGGAAAACGTTTTCGCACTAGAATTTTTTATGCGTCCTCGAGATAAGTAAGTTCTCGTGGACAGGTTCTTTTCTCAGTTTATTGTTTTTCCTGCTCGACCAGTTGGCGTGTCAGAATTTCTTTTTTCGTGTGGGCCTATGCATTCTTTTTGTGTATATATGTGTGTTTTTTTTTTTTATATTTCTTCTATGTCCATCTACTAATCCACTTTTTTTTGTATATATCTATGTGCTTAGGGGTAAAATAATAAAATTGTTACTGTTAGGCAGCTCCAGGTAAATTTCGCTGCTGATACAGTTGTTCTGTATTTCAACGCATGAGGCAAACGTAATTTGAAATGAAAATAATAAAATTGTTACTGTTAGGCAGCTCCAGGTAAATTTCGCTGCTGATACAGTTGTTCTGTATTTCAACGCATGAGGCAAACGTAATTTGAAATGAAAATAATAAAATTGTTACTGTTAGGCAGCTCCAGGTAAATTTCGCTGCTGATACAGTTGTTCTGTATTTCAACGCATGAGGCAAACGTAATTTGAAATGAAAATAATAAAATTGTTACTGTTAGGCAGCTCCAGGTAAATTTCGCTGCTGATACAGTTGTTCTGTATTTCAACGCATGAGGCAAACGTAATTTGAAATGAAAATAATAAAATTGTTACTGTTAGGCAGCTCCAGGTAAATTTCGCTGCTGATACAGTTGTTCTGTATTTCAACGCATGAGGCAAACGTAATTTGAAATGAAAATAATAAAATTGTTACTGTTAGGCAGCTTCAGGCAATCTTCGCTGCTGATACAGTTGTTCTGTATTTCAAAGAATGAGGCAAACGTAATTTGAAATGAAAATAATAAAATTGTTACTGTTAGGCAGCTTCAGGCAATCTTCGCTGCTGATACAGTTGTTATGTATTTCAACGATTGAGGCGCACGTAATTTGAAATTAAAAAAGTGATTCCTGCTAGGCAGAATAAAAGGAAAGTATGCCGATGCAGGTTTGGTTTGTTCTACACTACAACTTTCACAGTCGAATACAGATTCGTAAATTGTTATGCCAAGTTGATAATGTAAATACGGCTACCACCAAACAACAAATCAAAAAAAGATCGAGAAACGTCAATCATCGAAATGTAAGACTTACACTCCAAAATTGATAGATTTTTCGGAAACCAAAAAAAAAAAAAAAAAAAAAAAAAAGAAGAAAAATTAAGGGGGAGATGATGTAACGTATACTCTATATTCACTTTCCTTTTGATTTTACTATCTCTGGTTATTTTATTTTACTATGTAAATTATCTTCCTACTGAACGAAATATTATTTCACCCCGCTGAATGAGATCTGGCAATGAGTGTAAGACATGACGTGGTGGTAGCTCGTATATAGGCGCGTTCATTGAGTGTTGTTGTGGTTGAGTTGTGGCGTTGTGGAGTTGTTGCGTTGTAGTTGTGTTGAGTTGTGTTGTTGCGTTGTAGTTGTGTTGTTGTGTTGGAGTTGAGGGTGGTTGGTGTTGTGTTGCGTTGCGTTGCAGTGTGTTGTTATGTAGTAGTGATATATGAGTGCCTTAGTTGACCAGGAGTCATCATAATAAACAAGTTTTTCTGTAAGTTCAGTCTTTCTCAATTCTTAGTTTTGTCAGACCTCTGTCTGGCTGTTAGGTTTATGACTTTGATTACTTAATATAAATAACCAGCGTTGAGACTTTGTTTAAGTTCATAATTAACGAGTAACAACACCCTTTTGGGAATTCATTATTTTGAAGCTTAGAGCATTATTCATTCATAATAATTAGCTTAGCAAAAAGATAAACAAAGCTAATTCATTATAGTTTTTTAAGGTTGGTTATGTCAATACACTTTGTTTGTCTTATGAGCTTGCCACGTTCGAGTTTAGTGTTGAGGTGCATCTTACTTCTCACCAATCTATGGTCACTACCTGTGTTGAACTTGTTTAGCACACTGCAGTCTTCTATGACGAATTTTTTGTTATACATAATAAAATCAATTTCACTTGTCGTCCCATTTGGATGTCTCCATGTCCATTTCCTGTGTGGCTTTTTCTTGAAAAAGGAGTTCAAGATGAAAAACCCTTCTGCCTCTGCAAACTCTACGAGAGTATTTCCACGCTGGTTTCTGTTGCCGTGACCGAATTTACCTACTGAAGTTTCATTCTGTTGCCGTTGCCCTATTTTCGCATTGAAATCTACCATAATTATCTTGAAGTGCTGCTAACCTTTATTATTTAGATGACGAATTTCCTCATAAAATTCTTCAATTTCTTCTTCAGGATGACTTGTGGTTGGTGCATAAGTTTGAATAATCTGAGCCTGGTATCCCACATTATCCTCATAACTTGAGTAATTATTTCTGGTATGTTGGAAAGCGTATCCTTGCATGATTTTACTAACTTGTTTAGTGCGTGTTTTGAAAACAAGGAAGATAACACAAAGCTCTCGGGTGTACTAGAACAAACCTTTTGAAAAGATGTTAAAGAAAAACTAAAAGTCAGCGAAGAGAAAAATGTGTTCACGCCCCCTCTTGGAAAAACCGTGTTGTTTAAAATACACAATATGTGCTTCGTACCGAAGAGAACCAGTTACATTTTATTTTTCAGCCGAATTTCTAAAATCCGTAAAACGCTCATAAACACAAATAGCTACTTAGCCTACTAGCGGCAGAAATGTGCCTCACGAAATTTTCACTAATTAAACACAAAATGTCGCTGATAGAGCAAGACATCTAAGGCATGGGAAATTCTCCAAGTCGAACAATTAGAACAAGAGATATGGCGTAAAACGCAGGGTCGGCCTTGCGTTTTACGCCATATCTCTTGTTCTAATTCTTAGACCATTGTTCTAATATCTCTTGTTCTAATTCTTAGACCATTGTTCTAATATCTCTTGTTCTAATTCTTAGACCATTGTTCTAATATCTCTTGTTCTAATTCTTAGACCATTGTTCTAATATCTCTTGTTCTAATTCTTAGACCATTGTTCTAATATCTCTTGTTCTAATTCTTAGACCATTGTTCTAATATCTCTTGTTCTAATTCTTAGACCATTGTTCTAATATCTCTTGTTCTAATTCTTAGACCATTGTTCTAATATCTCTTGTTCTAATTCTTAGACCATTGTTCTAATATCTCTTGTTCTAATTCTTAGACCATTGTTCTAATATCTCTTGTTCTAATTCTTAGACCATTGTTCTAATATCTCTTGTTCTAATTCTTAGACCATTGTTCTAATATCTCTTGTTCTAATTCTTAGACCATTGTTCTAATATCTCTTGTTCTAATTCTTAGACCATTGTTCTAATATCTCTTGTTCTAATTCTTAGACCATTGTTCTAATATCTCTTGTTCTAATTCTTAGACCATTGTTCTAATATCTCTTGTTCTAATTCTTAGACCATTGTTCTAATATCTCTTGTTCTAATTCTTAGACCATTGTTCTAATATCTCTTGTTCTAATTCTTAGACCATTGTTCTAATATCTCTTGTTCTAATTCTTAGACCATTGTTCTAATATCTCTTGTTCTAATTCTTAGACCATTGTTCTAATATCTCTTGTTCTAATTCTTAGACCATTGTTCTAATATCTCTTGTTCTAATTCTTAGACCATTGTTCTAATATCTCTTGTTCTAATTCTTAGACCATTGTTCTAATATCTCTTGTTCTAATTCTTAGACCATTGTTCTAATATCTCTTGTTCTAATTCTTAGACCATTGTTCTAATATCTCTTGTTGTAATTCTTAGACCATTGTTCTAATATCTCTTGTTCTAATTCTTAGACCATTGTTCTAATATCTCTTGTTCTAATTCTTAGACCATTGTTCTAATATCTCTTGTTCTAATTCTTAGACCATTGTTCTAATATCTCTTGTTCTAATTCTTAGACCATTGTTCTAATATCTCTTGTTCTAATTCTTAGACCATTGTTCTAATATCTCTTGTTCTAATTCTTAGACCATTGTTCTAATATCTCTTGTTCTAATTCTTAGACCATTGTTCTAATATCTCTTGTTCTAATTCTTAGACCATTGTTCTAATATCTCTTGTTCTAATTCTTAGACCATTGTTCTAATATCTCTTGTTCTAATTCTTAGACCATTGTTCTAATATCTCTTGTTCTAATTCTTAGACCATTGTTCTAATATCTCTTGTTCTAATTCTTAGACCATTGTTCTAATATCTCTTGTTCTAATTCTTAGACCATTGTTCTAATATCTCTTGTTCTAATTCTTAGACCATTGTTCTAATATCTCTTGTTCTAATTCTTAGACCATTGTTCTAATATCTCTTGTTCTAATTCTTAGACCATTGTTCTAATATCTCTTGTTCTAATTCTTAGACCATTGTTCTAATATCTCTTGTTCTAATTCTTAGACCATTGTTCTAATATCTCTTGTTCTAATTCTTAGACCATTGTTCTAATATCTCTTGTTCTAATTCTTAGACCATTGTTCTAATATCTCTTGTTCTAATTCTTAGACCATTGTTCTAATATCTCTTGTTCTAATTCTTAGACCATTGTTCTAATATCTCTTGTTCTAATTCTTAGACCATTGTGGCGCAATGGTCTAAGTGATGGTTTTTGACCGTTCCTCCGAGATAGGTCCGAGTTTGAATCTCGGTGAGCTCTGGATGCTGCGTTTGTCTTACGGCACTGGGTCTCTCCCTTCCCTGGAACCAGTGGCTCTACATTGATCATAATCATGATCATATGTAGAGGATTTTAGGAAGGGAGTGTCTGACCCCAGGTCTTAAACAACCCTCAGAAATAGGAAGCTAGGAGATTTGGGCTAGAGTGCCCGATAGGAAAGTGACACGGAAGCGAGGTAGAAAGGGGAGGAAGACGCCCTTATTGATTACCGGGGGCCAGTACCCGTGGTCCGACCGCTTAACGTGCCCATCAGACGCACGGCGGATATTTAGTGGATCGAGCGTTCGTACCTGCCTGGGATCGAACCTGAGGTCCTTTCCGTGGCAGTCACGAACGTTGCCCACTAGGCCACCCGTGGCCCAGGGGCTCTACATTAGGGACGAGCGGCTACTTATAGCCCATCTAATTGCTCACAGAGGTTGTTAATCCCCCACCCCCAAACAAAACAAAAAACAACACTGGGAAACGGGGGGATGGTTACCTTACCAGAATGGCCATACTAGGGTGTGATTTCTTGATCTGAGGTGCTAAAAAATTGAAATGCACAATGTGTGAATAAAAAAAAAAAAGAAAACTTATGCACTTCAGCATAGGTGTAGCGTGACCTAAAAATTTGGGAATGGGGGGGGGAGGCAGGAATAAGTGTAAACTGATGTTTTTGTTGGGGGAGGGGCATTCTTGAAAACTGTTTGCCCGTAAATGTTACAAAATTTGGGTCTTTTAAGTGCATGGCAAATATTTTAGGTTATGCATTACTCTTCAATCACTCTTCATAATGAACAACGACGAACAGTTCAGCACATAGGCATAGCCATGGTGGTGATGGGGAGGCGTCATCGGGTCCCCCCTCTCCTTCCATGAGGAGGACTGAGTACGAATTTAGCGATATAGCCCTCATCGTCAAAAAAATAGTTGCACCCAGAAGAAAGCAAACTACAGAAATGAAACGTGGTGGGTAGGTTTGACATCGTGAGACATGCAAATGATTCATGTATCACGCTCGGCCGCGAATGTGACGCAAGCAAGGAAGGGTCGTAGCGCTGTGGCTGACCGGCTATATAAGATCGTCCCATTGCTCGTGCTTGCCATTCCGACTCGTGCTGTTGTGTTGGTTGCATCCTTTGCAAGTGAAGTATGCCTCGGAGAAAAGTTCGGAAGCAATTCGAGCAGTTGGAAGAGTTCGAGAGGGCCGCATCATCGGATCCCGGGAAGCGGGATGGTCTTATGGCCTTACTGCGCGCAATACCGGCCGTGCGGATATCACCATAGCACGCTGTTGGCGGCTGTGGATAGAACAAGGGACGCAGCACAGACAGGAAAGGTCTGGGAGACGTAGGCCAAACACGGAGAGAGAGAACCGACGGGCTGTCCGACATTTACGGAGTGACCCAACAGCCACGATTGCGGATATTCAGCTAGCAGTGGTGATCTCCTGCATCGTCCGATTAGTGCCAGCACCATTGGTAGACGGCTGCACGACGTAGGACTACACGCACGCTGACCGTTACGACGGCTGTCCTTAACAACTGTGCATCATCCCCAAAGACTGCAATGGTGTCGTGCCAAACTGTCAAGGAGCCACTCAGAATGGCAGCGGGTGATCTTCAATGACGAGTCTCGCTTTTGTCTTGGAGGAGACGACCAACGAATTCGTGTGTGGAGGCACCGTGGTCAGCGCCAAGATGAACAATTTGTTGTCGAGCGTCACACGTCCAGAAGGCCTGGTGTCTTGGTGTGGGGTGCAATTGCCTACGATGCCAGAGCACCTTTGGTGTTCCTTACAGGCACTTTGACAGCCCAACGTTACGTTAATCAGGTCCTGCAACCAGTGGCCCTACCTTTTCTGAACGCTCACTCCGGTGCGATTTTCCAACAGGACAACGCTCGTCCGCATACTGTTGTTGCATCAAGAGCTTGCCTTCAAGGCACTGACACTCTGCATTGGTCATCCGCATCGCCAGACCTATCGCCGATTGAAAATGTATGGGATGCTACTGGACGAGCTATCCACACTCCACCCCTACCGCACAATCTGCAGGAACTGTGTGAGAAGATTCAAGCTGCATGGGATGGCTTATCGCAGGACACCATTAGGAACCTGTAAAACTCCATGCCGAGACGTATGGCATGCTGTGTGAGCAAACATGGCTGCCCGACGCCATACTAAGAGATACTACTTATTGGCGTGTAGCTCAATAAATATTTTGCATATCAGTCTCAATGTTTAATCATTTATTGTTCCTGGTAACCTTTACCTTCCTGCCGAATAGTATTGCAATCTGACACGTCGTTCTGGGTACAACTATTTTTTTGACAATGAAAAAAGTTTTTTACCAGTAATGTTTTTTTACATTTTTTTTTTTACTTTTAAAGATGTTGGGCTTATACCCACGTGGAGTATCTTTTTTTTTCCGAGAGGCTTTCACCGATTAACCAAATTTATGGACCCTCCCCTTAAGAAATGAGAACGAATTTAAACGAGCACTTACTGTCAAATAGCGATCTTGCCTCCTAGTGGTGTTATCCTCGGGCGTCTACTCCTGGGTCGATCTGCAATCTCACGTTTAACGTAAAACTCTCATTGCGCGATGATGACATTTTTTTTTGTCATTAATGCGAGTGATTTAATCATTTTATTTTCTGTTAGAGCTTTTTTTTTTTTAAATGCGTTTGTAATAATTTTATTTTTTTCTTTAGGAGGATTTATCACAAATTAAGTATTTTTTTTTTCATCGTGATTTTTCAAAGCAACAGAATGTTTTCGAACTTATGATCTCTATAAAATTAAGAAAATGTGAAATGTACCGCTTTATGGAATTATTTCACAAAACTTCTAAACAATTTATTACTCTTGACAGCTGCCTTAAGGACTCCACAGACTGATACATAGACATCGTACAATCATCTGTAAAATAATTGAGGTACCCGGCATTTTAACGTACCAAAATACACTATATTGACAAAAGTCACCGGACACTCCTTCAAAAGCAAATAAACGCATCCGCTGCGTTGTTAAGATGCGCGGTACAGCTGCAAACAGTATAAAAACAAGCCTGCAGCTGACCGCGATCATATCGCACTGTCAGGTTGAGTGAAAATGTCGCGAAAGGAGAGAACTGACTTTGAGAAAGGAAAGATTGTTGGGTGTTATATTAGTGGGTTGTCCATAAGAAAAACCGAGAGGCGTTTAAACATACCCAAGCCAACTGTTTCGGATGTACTGAATAAGTGGAAGACACATGGCATGCCTGAGGCAGCAAAATGTACAGACAGACCAAAGAAAATCAGTGATAGAGGACTTCGAAGCCCCAGTCGAGTCGTTACAGCCAATCGACGAAGTACTGCACAAGACCTTAGTGTACAGGTGAGTAAAAATGCTGGAACCTCGGTATGTACACGTACATCGTAGAGAACTTCATTCCATGGGTTACCGTGGTCGTGCGGCTGCTCATAAGACTTTCATCTCCACTCGGAATGCTACTCGTCGTTTAGCATGGTCTAAAGAACATTTATCGTGGACCGTAGATCAATGGAAACGGGTCCTATAGACTGATGAATCCAGACACACGATCCATCAGTCTAATGGCCGAGTGTGGGTATGGCGGCAGCCGGGGAAATGTTATTTACCACAGTGTACTGTTCCTACGGTCAAGTTTGGAGCTGGCAGTGTACTCGTGTGGGGGTGTTTTTCGTGGTATGGTCCCGGCCCATTGGTTATCGTGGACAAACTTGTTAACCAGCACTTTTACCTCGATATTCTGGACAATTATGCTCTACCAACTCTGTGGCAATACTATGGAACCGAGCCTTGTTGGCACCAGCAGGGTAATGCACCGAGCCATAAAGCTAGGTTTCAAAATCGCTTTATTATTATTCATCATAAGAAAACATAAGAGGGAGACGTACAATGTTGGGCGTTTCACTGGGAAATAATACAAACTGTTAAAACATGATGGTATATACACTGCAATGACAATGGGGATGAATAAACATATGCTGCAAGCAAAGCTTATTGCATAAAATTGCAGAAGTGACAGAGAGAAGCACATCGTGTCACATGACATTGGCTGGGCATGATTTACAGGATAACACAGGCGAAACAATAGTACCCAATTAGAAAAAGAACAGCACAAACACCGCCGTGAAGGTAAAACATTACATACATGAGATAAAAACACAGCGTGCACAATTCTGCAAGTTATATAACGAGGGCACCAAAGCAACATAATACAGGCGGGGTGAAGGTAATTAATGTACACGAGTAAGCATGAAAATATACTGAGATGACATTAGCATTCACAATTCAATGGTAGCGTGGATTTCACGAAAAAAATGCAGAAGGAACAGTATGATCACAGAGCAAAACTAGGAATGCACACTGGGATGACAAGAGTAATTAACGCAAAATGAAAGCACTGTACGACGCAATAGATGTAATTGGTACATTAACAAGACATGATGAACCATATTATACACAGGGATGACCAAATAAAGTACACAATGTGAAGACACGATACAGCGCAAGAAATGTTACAAGTACTGTAAAAAGCACACGATAAACCATGAGTGCACTCAAGGATGTTATGAGTATATGCATAAAGTGAAAGCACAGGACAAGCCATGGTTTCTGACAGATGACAGAATTTATCATAAATTTGTACGTGCACGATCAAAGCATTAACACAATGTGAAAGCACGAAAATAGTATGTACACAATGTGGAAGTATAGAACTGTACAAAAATCAAACAGGTGCAAGGAAATGGCTAAACACTAAGAAGGTGTGTGAGTGTGGCAAATATAACAAATGAGAGATAGAGACGTACACCACATGACATCTCAAAGTAAAACACACTACAGGAACACGGTGTAATACCCTAGGTGCATAGACAGAAAGCACTTAAGGTGACCAGGGTACAGCCCCAAGTACATAAAAGTGACGGGAGGTTACGGAATCAGAGGGCACACTGATAACAATGTAAATATGGTAAAGCATAGTATGACACGAAGAACAACAATTCAAATGACAAGATCACAATGATATGCACACTGAAAACGAGAAAACAAAAACTTGGGTATTACAGCACAGGCTATAGCTCGATCACATGATAAACATGGAGACGAGTCGTAGAGTGGAGGAGGGGCACCAGGGTGCCACGGAACTCAGCAAAGGAGGTGTAGAATGTCCTAGGGTACTGATAGGTGTAGCAGTCCAGAATCAACCGTAAACCATGGAGCGACCGGCGCCCAGGTAGCATAGAAGGTGGCTTCTCGACGACTGGAAGAAGCAGACTGGTACTCCAGGCAGAGTCGAGAAAGCAATCGATCTTGAAAATGGCACAAAAGTGCTGCGCTGGCCTGGTGTAAAGAGACCGGCGAGGAAACGCTGCGGAGTTGTTGAAGGTATACGTAAATAGCGTGTTTAACCAGCACGAAAAGATAGGCACATACTGACGGAAGAGGCGTAGGTGGATGAGCCCGCAGAAGAAGATGTCTGTAGGCAGTGAACGGAAGATATTGAGAACAAGAGCGACTGGCAATCCGGAAAGCCTGGTGGAAGAGAGGCATCAGGATGGGACAGTAAAGGTAGACGTGAGAAACGTCTGCCTCATGTGCGCAGAAGGGGCAGAGAGGGGAGGAGAGAAGGGACATGCGAAAGAGAAAATACGGAACAGGGAGGCGATTATGCAAAAAGAGCCAGTGGGTATTAATTTCAAGAGGGGCGGATAAGGGTGAGCGGGCAGCGGCCCAGAGAAGAGGAAGAGAAGCAGGGGGAACCTCGAGAATAGAAAGCGGTGAAGGGGTGGCAAGGTGCACAAGAAAACGATAAAGAGATTTAGATGAGACTGTTACGTGGCTTGACGATAATTCCGTATCGTGTGTGGACTGGCCAGCACAGAGCCGTGATAGAGCCGTCACCTATGGGGTGAATTAGAGCGCCGCATAAGAAGTTTGGAACCAAGGCCTATACTACTAAGCAACAGTTAGCGGCAGCGTTATGTACTAAATGGAAGTGCATACCTATCGCTGTGTTCCAAAACCTTGTCGAAAGCATGTCTCTAAGGATCAGTGCATGCATTAAGGCCAAAGGTGGACCGACACCGTACTAATGTATGTCAATAAATGCTATGTTGTGTTTCTCTTCTATAGAAGAGACTTGACACCTATAGGTGTCAAGTGACTTTGTCAAATTAGAGTATATAATAGCTGGTGCACAAAATGGGAGACAGGAGAAGAAATATCCTGTGCCGCAATAAACCAAAATTCATGCGATATCCTATCCACTATATCCAATCTCGTTACAGAACTCAAAATCAGATCCTCCGATGCCGCCCCGGTGGCGCAGTGGTCTAAGCGATGGCCTCTGATCATTCGTCCGAACGGGGTCCGGGTTCGAATCCCGGTCAGGCATGGATGTTGTGTTTGTCTTACGGCACTGGCTCTCTCCCTTCCCTGGAACCAGTGACCCTAAATTAGGGACGGGCGACTGCTTATAGCCCATTGAGTTGCTCACGGTGGTCGTTAAAATTCCAAAAAAAAAAAAAAAAAGATCCTCCGACAGACGACTGTAATTTAACTATTAATCAAACCTCAAGTATTCCCGCGAATCGCTCCTTTTACCGGAAAGTTTTCGTCATATGGATTGGGAAAAGTGGGAACGGAGTTTTTCCGCTAATATACGAAGAGAAGTGCGGAAAGATTTCTGAGAATTCAGAATTTTCAGTTAAAATATCTTAAAAACGGCAATTTACCCTGAATATAAGAAAGAAATTGCTGAAAGGTTTCTGATAATTCCTAATTTTCGTGGGTGGCGTACAAAAAATTCGTGAAATTCAGGTTCCTTTCCGTCACTTCACGGAAAAGGTTGTATCGGAAATATGCTGCTTTAATTCACGAACGGAATCGCGGAAAGGGCCTTCTGAATTTCAGAAATTTTTGTACAGTGTATATGTATTACTAGGACAAGCCGCCAACGGTAAAGGATAACTCGGGTACAGTTAGCATATTTTGAGCGAAGCTATTGCAAAATCTAAGCTCATTAAGGCGTCTTTTATAACAAATTCTAAATCACGAACGCGTAAAATTTATGACTTCCAGAACAAAAGTACGAAACATTCTAAAAACGAAATGCCCAAAATTTATAATTAACTACTTTCCTTCATGTTGGTTGTGATCAGGTTGCATGTAAACAAAGCGGAAAAACACACTCAGATCGGGAACCACGTTTGTCATTTTGTATCGCAAAAGACACAAACACACACACACGCGCGCGCGCGCGCGCGAACTTCCTTTTATTATTTTATTATTATAGAGTAAGCAGGTGTTGAGCTAACAGACGGAGTCTTTCCATTTCTTCGTTTTTCAATTCAAACGATTTTTTTAAATTAATGTCAGTGAGCCGACTTTCGTGAAACGGTTCAAGTAAAAAGTCACCTAGTTTTTTTACTCTCAACAACCCTACATATGTCAAGCCGAGAGCGAATTCATGATAGCATTGAAAAAATCAAAGCTTAGTGATATGGGGTTGGTATCGTGGTGATTGGTCGTGTCCTATAGGAATAATGACCATTAAAAAACTGAACAATTTTAATAATTTTAATTGAAATTCCTCAGAGACACGGGATTTGGTGAATCGGAAGGCGTCAAAACCTGACCATGGACGATGTCCAATCGCATGCCAAAAATCACGGTGATCGGATGTGTCATGTCGTAGCTATGCCCGAACAACTAATTGTCCCGAGTCTCGTATACAGAGCGGATGTTTTCAATTATTATTACATTTTTTCAGTTTTTTAATGGTCATTATTTTTATACGACACAACCAATCGCCATGATACTAACCTCATGTCACTCACCATGTCCTTCCCTTTCTCTGTGGTTTGTGTCACCGCGATCGGCTGAAGATCTTTCGGGCAGATAGGTAACAAACGACCCCTTCTCAAAACCCGGAAAAACACCTAAAAATGCAAGTTTTTAGACGATTGTTCCTCAATAACACTGAATTTCGGGAATCGGAAGGCGTCAAAACCTGACCATGGACGATGCCCAATTGCATGCAAAACAAGAAAGATGACACCGAATTTTCGGGCGTAATAAGCACGTCTTTTGAATCCGTTCTGACGCAAATTAAATTGATCAAAGCTATTCAAAGTCAATGGAACCGGTATGGAAAACAATAGTATCTGACGGAAGAAAAGTTTTTCAATTGGGTTTTTAATCCCTCAGATATTGATGTAAACGGAATCGTAAGATTACGCCCTCTGGTTGAAGACTTGTGAGTTAAGAAAAACATGAATTTATATCAGAAACATTTCGCACCGGAAACGCTCTCCAACACCGAAAGAATTCTTCAAATCGGACTCTTAGAAACAGAGATATCGACAAAAATAAGATGTGACTTTATGTCCCCTGGTGGGAAAACCATCCATTGTTTTAGGAAGAAAGTATTATCAAAAGGTTTTTCCATATCAGCAGTATCGGTCCAAGAAAAAAAAATAGTCGAGTTTTCAAGAGCCCAGATTTTGCTACAAATATATCAGAAGCAGAAATTAACGCTTATGCAGCCTGGTGGCCAAACCATTCTTTACAAAACATTAGAAATCATGTGAAAAATATTTTCCATCAGGTCTTGTATGCGATACAGGAAGAATTTTTCAAATCGGAGTTTTAGAAGCAGAAATAACGCAGAAAACGCAATTTACCTTTGTGCGCCCTAGCGGAAAGTCTATGATTTACTTGAAAATTTTGAATTTATAGGAAAAGCATTTCGCATCGGAAACACTATCTAACAAAGAAGGAATTTTTCAAATCGGACTCCTTGAAGTAGAGATATTGACAAAAATAAGATATCTACGCCCCCTGGCGTAGAAACCATGTATTATTTCAAGAACAAAATGTTCCTAAAACGTTTGTCGACATGAGTAGTATCGGTCAACAAACGACATTTTTTGCAATCGAGAATTTAGAAGCTCATATTTTGCTGCAAATACAACAGAAGCGGAAATTAAGACTTACGTCCCCTGGTGGCTAAACCATTTTTTACAAAAATTAGAAATTACGCGCAAAAGATTTTCCATCAGGAGCTGTATCCGGTGCAGAAAGAATTTTTCAAATCGGAAGTTTAAAAGCAGAGATATAGGGGGAAAACAATTTACCTTTACGCCCCCTAGCGGAAAGTCTACGAATTACTTGAAAATTTCGAAATTATATGAAAAACATGTCACACTGAAAACACTATCCAACAAAGAAGGCATTTTTCAAATCGGACTACTAGAAGTACAGATACTGACAAAAGTAAGATATACATCTACGCCCCCTGGCGGAGAAACCATGGAATATTTTAAGAAGAAAATATTCCGAAAAGGTTTATCGATGTGAGTGGTATCAGTCCACGAAAGAATTTTTTCAATCGATATTTTAGAAGCTGAGATTTTATGGCAAATACATCAGAAGCAAAAATTAACACTTACGCCCCCTGGTGGCCAAAGTATTCTTTACCAAAAATTTGAAATTATATGCAAAATATTTTCCATTAGGAGGTGTATCCGCTGAAGAAAAAAATGTTCAAATCGGAGTTTTAGAAGAAGAGTTATTGGGGAAAATGTAATTTACTTTTACGCCCCCTAGCGAAAAATCTATGCGTAATTTGACAAAGTAACTATATTTAAAATACTCTTCGACATAAATGGAATCGAAAGATAAAATAATTTTTTTCAATCGGATGTGTAGAAGCAAATATGTGGAATAAAACGTATTTTTGAATTCGACATCATCTGCATTTAGCGGCGAAATTGTACATCGTAAAAAAAAAAAAACGAAACAAAGGATCATCATTCGCATATTTCAAGTTTCCCAATGCAAAAATAATTTTTAAAATCGGACTAATAGTTGCAGAGATATCGTGGGTACAGACGGACGGACGGACAAACCGTAACATAAGCACGATCTTTTTTTTTTACAAAAGACGTGCAAAAAATCACGGTGATCGGATGTGTCATCTCGTACCTATGCCCGAACAACTAATTGTCTCGAGTCTCGTAAAGAGAGCTCCGCTCGGCTTTCGACCTCGCTTCGCTGAAATATACTGTATACACATGTAATGTACTTATTGTAAGCCACAGTTCCGCGAGAATTTACGTATGCGCACCAAACATTTGTGATCAATAATTCATCGAACGCGAAAATAAATGTATGCACTCAACTACGAAATCAATATCTATATGAGGAAACGCTTATTACAGGTGCATCAAATTTAATACGTGATTTGAAGAACTTGTTTTTCCGTAGAGGGAGAATTTGAGACATTTGAAAATGCAAAGCAAACAATTTATACCTCACTCCATTTTTCAAGTTAAGCGCATCAGTTATCAACGTCCTTTTCAAAAACAGCTGTTGCCTGCAGAGATTGTATCCGATTATTTTGATATCCTGTCAACGTTGGATAAATAAATGCTAAGATAACTATTTTTTATTGAAGACTTAGTCAATCATCGCTACCCTGCCAGCAAGCTAATCATTATCACAAACATCACTGGAAAGGATATCGTTTTAATTTCGCTTGGTTTTTATTATAAAAGGAGTCACAACTCGTTAAAAATGACGGGTGTAAAACAAAATGGAATAAAATTACTTAAATAAATCCTTTATACCTACATTTTTGGTGAATGTGCGCTGTATGATGTATGCCATCACCATTAGCGATAAATATTTGTGACGTCATGCTTAGCTTTACGTGTTTTTTCGAGCAGGTGTTCAATGGTCTGCTGCCCGGTTGAAATTTGTCAGCGCGTTACGTAACCACTTTTTTTTTTTTTTTTTTTTTTTTAATTTTTAATGACCACCATGAGCAACTCGATGGGCTATAAGCAGTCGCTCGTCTCTAATTTAGGGCCACATACTCCAGGAAAGGGAGAAAGCCAGTCCGATAAGATAAAACACAGCATCCATGCCTCACCGGGATCCGAACCCGAACCCATCTCGGACGAATGGTCAGAAGCCAGCGCTTGGGACACTGCGCCACCGGGGTTGCCGTAACCATTGTCTGATCTAGGTTAACCTATAAGTTTCGCGTTATTATCATAAGTGGTTATGGTTAAACTAAATTAATCTCATATGCTACTAAGTCAGTGTATTCACAATGAATTAATACACAGATAAATAAACAGATACAGGAAAATATGTCTTAGGCTTGTGTCAGATCACTTTTAAATATTCAGTTCATCAATGAGTGAGTTGTAGTTCTAGTATAACGTGGTCAAAAATACGCGTGGACCTTAATTCAGCGTATTTACATCTGCCTGTGTGCAGCTACAAACGAAGTAAAAGGAAAAACGTCGTTTAATTATTTATAAATCCATGTATTTACTCCTCAGATGTATTTTATGAGCGACAAAATGCAACGAATATTCGTGACGCAGTATTTCCCTGTTTCTAAATAGTTGGTGTAACGACTCTGATTGTGTGACGTAACGCAGCTCTGACGATTGAGAGGACGTCACACAGGTAGCCGTGAAAAACTGGCTTTTGTTGCTATGGAAACAAAGCACAACATTTATGTACGGAATAGCTACGGAAATTATGTATGACAGGTTGCAAATCTTATATATGACAGGATGAAAATTATATATGACAGGTAAACAGTATAATTAATATGTAATTGCATGTGAATACGTGCGATAATTATTACATACGTAACACCCCTGGCTACAAATACGTACTAATCCATCATTTAAAACAGTATAAGAGATACGACTAAATTTTCTCAAATTATGGACTGAAGGAAGAAAGGTACATGATAATTAGTATTTAATCACATTGATATTATTAACCATTGACGCTATCTTCGATTATGAATTGGGAAACTTAAAAATATTTAATTTTTTATTCCCTCAAAATATTCTGAAAGCACAATTTTCATTATACCCGCCGTACCCATCCACAAATCTCTCCTATCCCGCCGTAATAATGTCGTCAGCAGAAACCACATGCGGGCTATAAATAGACCAGATGCCTACGTGTTGTATAGAGTCCTGCGACTGTGATGATCAGTAAACACGGCCACCTGAGCGAGATCGATTGTGGGAAGACAGTCGATGCGAAGAAGATGGCATGCTCCATCTCCGCGACTTCAGAATGTCCGGGATTTCCCCGTGCGTTGTACCAGGACTACATCAAAACCGGAAGCCGCTGGAGAAAACCTGGCCGTAAACAGGCCGTAGATGTTTCAAGTGATCGCCGGTTCTCCTGTACCGCCGTGCCCCAATAGATGGATGGCCACATTAGATTGGATAACGTCGGCATATAAGGACGGGCACCTACGAACATTTGTACAAAAGCCATTAGATATGTAATGGTACGACTGGGTAATGGAAGCCTGCACCCACATGGAGTACCTATGTTATACAGTACCCTCACGGGTTTATGAGGCTACTGTCGGCGAAAGAATATCGTCACTGGAGTGTGGAAGACTGGAAACGGATAGTTTGGTCCGATGAGTCGAGGTTCCAACTACAACACCCAGACGAAATGGTGTGCGTGTAACATAGACCACACGAGGCAGTGGCATAGCCATAAATTTCTTAAGGACGGGGGGGGGTCCATGGATTTGGTTCATTGGTGAAAGCCCCTGTATATATGTATATATCGCTTTAAATTCGTGCTCAGTCTTCCCTCAAGGGAGGGGTTCAAACCCCGAACAGCCCCCACCTCTCTGGCTACGCCACTGACACGAGGCCATGGACTCCAGCTGTCGCGAGGCTATGGACCCCAGCTGTCACGAGGCCGTGGACTCCAGCTGTCGCGAGGCCATGGACCCCAGCTGTCACGAGGCCATGGACCCCAGCTGTCACGAGGCCATGGACCCCAGCTGTCACGAGGCCATGGACTCCAGCTGTCACGAGGCCATGGACTCCAGCTGTCACGAGGCCATGGACCCCAGCTGTCGCAAGGCCATGGACTCCAGCTGTCAAGACGCCATGGACTCCAGCTGTCAAGAGGCCATGGACTCCAGCTGTCAAGAGGCCATGGACTCCAGCTGTCAAGAGGCCATGGACCCCAGCTGTCACGAGGCCATATACCCCAGCTGTCAAGTGGTTGTGCTACAGGCCGGTGGAGGTGATGTGGTGTTTTGGGGCGTGCTTACGTGGGCCACCTAGGTACTTCTTTTATCTACTGACACCACCACCCCGGCTCAAGGCTATGTTGACGTACTTGCCGGCCACATGCACTTACTTGTTCATTGTGCTCCATTTCGTACAGTAGAGTAAGACTGATGGCTTAGCCTGTGCCTCCAAGGGCTTTTCAGGGCGTATTAGGGACTCTTTTAAGAAGTTCTGTTTGAAGGCACTGTGAGAGCAATCCTGTCCAAGAGACACAGAGACGCTACTCGGCCAGGATCAGTCGGGTGACCGGCCAGCTAGTCCTAGCCCTCGAGGGACCTGCCACCGAATCCCCTCCTAGCCCATCTGTGTGACGTGGTAGATGGGCGGGAGGGCCGAAAATGGCGCTTTTCGGAGAGATCTGTCCGCTCCACGAGCCGCTCTCGTAGGATCAGTCCCTTATTCATTTCAATACAAAATACAAAAACATTATTATTACACTATTACATTGGCAATCACATTATCAAAACAAAATCCTTAAAATGACAAGACAAGCAATGATGATGAGTACTTATAGTGATGCTACGATAATGGTTTGTACAATGATAATTTTGCCAAGTAGTATTGGATAGCACTCCTTTCGTCTGTATCCTGGTCCTGAGGTTATCCTTTCTCTTCGTTCGTCCTCCTGAAGAAGTCTTCTTGCGAGGCGATGATGTTCTTTACTGAAGGAAGAATCCTGACATTTGCAGACCGAATCAAGAAAGCGGTGCCCTTCGTCTTTGCGATCCCAGTGGGTGAGCGTGGTTTTTCTGACTGTAAGAAGAGTAGTCAAATAGCGAATGAGCCATGTCTGTGGTCTGCAACGACATGCTCTTTCCTCAATGGTTATAACGAAGTAAATTTCTCCGTCATTTCTGTCCACGCAGGATTCGAACCCGGATCCCCTCATTCCGGAATAAGTCACTCTACGAATTGAGCTACGCGGACGTTTTATTCTGATTCCTATCTGCCTTTATGTCGTGTGCGTCCTTCGGGCAGGTACGTCACATCTCCTGGTACGTTACATCATCTCCCCCTTATTATTATTTTTTTTTTTCAAAGTGCTGGAGAAAGGATTCTCTTATTTTTCCTATCTCGCGGTGTGGAAATAACATCACACCAATGCGAGATTTTGAACGGTCGGTCATCCGGATAGTTCGGGCGCCATTATAACGAAGTGAATTTCTCCGTCATTTTTATCCGCGCCGGGGTTCGAAGCCGGATCCCCTCACTCCGGAATAAGTCACTCTACCAATTGAGCTACGCGGACGTTTTATTCTGACTGCAATCTGCCTTTATGTCGTGTGCGTCCTTCTGGCAGGTACGTCACATCTCCTGGTACGTTACATGGTAAAATTTCCAAATTATCCTGGGGAGATGCCATGCCCAGTTAATACTTGGTTAAGGAACCTGTCGATCTGAATTCTGTACACTGAGATCTGGGGGAAATTCTGTATGTTCTTCTCCTCCCGTGTCTCCTTCATCCCAGTTTCTTTGCCATTCCTTAAGAATGGCCTGCCCCATCCTTGTACGCATGCTTTGCAGCGGCGTTTCCACTGGAATATCTGTCTCACTCTTCCTTGTAGTTCTTTTCGCCAACTGGTCTGCCCTTTCCCTTCGACTGGCTCCGGATCCAGTTGAAACTTACGTCTCCTTCTGAATAACTCCCCAACTGAGCCCCTTAATTTTCCTCACTCAGAGGGTTCTCGCATCTAGAATGTCTTCTTTTAACAAAACAACGCCCGGTCTCGCGAAGGACCGGCTGCGTAAGAGCAGTCCAGTGAGTTCGGAATAATCTGCGCGACGATGTGAATCTATGCATTTCAGCTTGAAACTCATCACCGGTAACTCTCGGGGCTAACTCAAAGGCATATAAGAGATTTTTAGAGCTTCATGTATAGAGGATTTTCTTCTTCAATAACTCGACAGCCCTGTGTGGGCCCTGGCCTTCTCGAGAAGATTTTTCGTGAGATTTCGTAAGAGAGAATTGTTTTTACGAGGTGAGGTTGTTAGCCCCACGACCAACCCCCCAACCTCAAGGTCGTTAGCCCACGACAAACTCCAACCAAGAAACAAAGCGCGTCCGGGGAAGACTTCACAGGAAACCACCCATGCATTCGCATCCCTAAACACCAGGAGTCTGAGGAAAACCGCAGACCAGTTGGCCGGCAAGACAGGGATTCGAACACTAGCCAGAAACGTACATCTCTCACACACAGCACAGCGACTTAATAAATTGCGCTATGCCGGTGGTGTAGAGGGTTTTAGGAAGGGAATATCTGTCCCCAGGTCTTAAGCAACCCTTATAAGTAGGAAGCTAGGAGATTTGGACTAAATTGCCTGACAGCAATGTCATACAGAAGCGAGGTACAAAGGGGAGGAAGACGTTTTTGTTTATAATCGAGGGCCAATATCCAAGGTCCGACGTCTTAACGGACGCATCCGGCGCAAGGCGGATATTTAGTGTTTCGAGCGTTCGTACCTGCCTGGGATCGATCGTGAGACTTCCCATGGCTGATGTCACGAGCGTTTAGCGTTTAATACTAGGCCATCTGCGATCCAAAGGGCTAAAAGAAGTCGGCCGCCCCAATTTTAGCGCCACTGGTTCCAGGGAATAGGCAGAGCCAACGCCATTAGACAAACACATCACCCATGCCTCACCTGGGACTTGGACCCGGGCCCACATCGGACGAATGATGAGAAGCCAGAACCTCAGGTCATTAGGTCATTAGGAGCTGCACGCGAACGTTTCCAACCTTTGGTAAGTAGAGTAGAGGTCTGTACGAGCCCGGGTAGGCCCGGGGGTCAGGTCGGGCCTTTGTTCATTTCTTAGTTGGAAAAACAGGCCGGGCCTTCAATATTTAATGTAAAACAGGCACGGAACGGGCAGGGTTTTTTTAATGAGCAAAGCAATCGCTGTACGGTGCCTTTCTCGTTTGGAAATCTGACAACATACGGCAGCAGGATAAGATTGAATAATTTACGCTGTTGGTAAAAATTAAAGTTCTACGACATCCTCCCCTACTACAAAACAATTGGAGTGGGTCAGGTCCCTTAGTTTTTCAGGGTGAATGTGGTCCCTTCTCTCTCTCTCTCTCTCTCTCTCTCTCTCTCTCTCTCTAACTTCCACCCTCCTCTCATGCTTCAGGGCAGGCTATTAACTGCAGCATTTTTAAATCGAGTCATCCGCTCGCAGATGATCTTTTTATTGTTCTGGTTGGCGACACTTTGTTCTGTAGATGTGTGAAAAGCTTTTAAGTTGTCTTAAACGGCACGGGAGAAATGGGATGGGAGAAACTTACTTCTGTGTATAAATCTGTGCCGTATTTTCCTCATTTGTACTCTCAGGGAGTCAGCAGATGGCAAATGAACCCTTAGATATCCCAGCCCAGCCGTTTTCAAAACTTCTGTGACACTGGTTAGCTGGACAGTCTGTCGTTGTTTTCCCTAGCATATGCTCAGCTCAGTGTTGCTGATAAATACTCTTCCATACTTATTATGGAGTTTAAGAAAGCGAAAGATTTTCGCGAAAAAATCGCTTCCGGATAGTATGTGCTTGTAGACAATGTAAAGTAGAACGATGGGACTCAATTCTGGATATTTCGTACTTTTCGAATTAACCCCCCCCCCCTTATCCCCAAGGATATTCCGGGTCCTGCGGTAGCGCAATGATAATTTGAAAACCCAGAAAATTGAAAGGCATGAAAATTGTCGTTAACACGCATTATTTTTGAGTATACAAGCCTTCCCCCCGTCCTCGGACGTCATGTAACTTATACAGAGTCTCAGAAATATTCTGAATTAACGTTTATTGTAATCGAATTCGTGTAGCAATTAAGAAAACGAAAACTCTTCAGGAGTCGAATGACCGAGTGCACCAGGTGTCAAATTCGTGTTTTGGTAATTGTTGAAATTTTGCGGGCCGGCAAGAGGCCTTGGAAACAGGAGAAATATGCGTGCCGGGCTTTCCAAATTAAGGCCCGTGCAGACCTCTAAAGTAGAGTCCACGATGTGTTGCTGCTGTTTTGAAGGCGAAAGATGTGCCCATACGCACATACACGCCTTGTTGGGGGATTGTGGATAATAAATCGTCATTTCAATGTAATTAGTCTAAGCACTTCAGGTTTGTCGAGGGCACTGAATTTCGACATCTTGTTATGCTGGGCATAGGTTCGAATTTCTCGGATTATGTTTGGTAGTTTTTTTTTGTTTTGTTTTTCTGTAACCAAAATCAGAGACACATGACTCTTTCTTGCTCCAGACAATTGCAGAAGGGAGGGAGCATAGAGGGTCGTGTCCCTCTCTCATGAAGGAACAAAATTTTGTATTTTCTGGATTTTTACGTAAAAATACACATCTAATGTTAAGCCTGTAATATAATCCATGTAACTCTTGAAACACACGATGTTGTCTTTTTCGTTCGATCGAATTCATAGTGGTGCCCCCCCCCCGCCCTGTTTATAAATTTCTGCAACCTCCACTGACTCCAGATATCTATGGGGCATAAATCTACAGTAAACAGAGAAACAAAATAATTATGATTACACATTTATTTAGATTTTCAGTGTGTCAGAAGTGCCCTTCCATGCGAATTAGGGATGCCGAGGCTTGGCGGTGCCTGGCGCCGCTAAGGCACTTTTTACCTAACTCAATCAGACTTTTTAAAATTTACACTTTTTACCTAACTCAATCAGACTTTTTAAAATTTACACTTTTTACCTAACTCAATCAGACTTTTTAAAATTTACACTTTTTACCTAACTCAATCAGACTTTTTAAAATTTACACTTTTTACATAGCTCAATCAGACTTTTTAAAATTTACACTTCTTACCTAACTCAATCAGACTTTTTAAAATTTACACTTTTTACCTAACTCAATCAGACTTTTTTAAATTTACACTTTTTACCTAACTCAATCAGACTTTTTAAAATTTACACTTTTTACCTAACTCAATCAGACTTTTTAAAATTTACACTTTTTACCTAACTCAATCAGACTTTTTTAAATTTACACTTTTTACCTAACTCAATCAGACTTTTTAAAATTTACACTTTTTACCTAACTCAATCAGACTTTTTAAAATTTACACTTTTTGCCTAACTCAATCAGACTTTTTAAAATTTACACTTTTTACCTAACTCAATCAGACTTTTTAAAATTTACACTTTTTACCTAACTCAATCAGACTTTTAAAAATTTACACTTTTTACCTAACTCAATCAGACTTTTTAAAATTTACTGTATTTATTAAATCGTCGCCAATCGAAATCAACATTTTTTAAAACAAAAATAGTAATTTTCACAGAGTTTTTTTTTCTCTTTCTTCTTCTCCTCCCTCCCTTCATTTATCTTTTTTTTTTTTTTTTCATGGTGGCTGTGCAAAAATCCGTAGATCTTTTGTTTACCGAAACCACCTCAGAAATAGCCAGTGAAGTGGGTACCAGGGAGTATATATACTGTATATATACATCACTCACCAACCCGCTAAGCCAGCGTGGTGAGTTAAATCCAAAATCCTCCAAAATAACTCCATAACATAAATCTTGGACCTCAGTCTCCGGCAGCTGGAATGTACCTGGCAAAGGCAGCGGCCAGTGCGACATGATGGCAGAGGGTGCTAAGGTTTAAATATGCATTTATTAAACACTCGGAGTACAGAATGAGAATGTGAGTCATGAAATGATTATGTAAAAATGAGCGCCCGAACAAGTAGGCAAAGAAATAAAACTATATACACTTCTTGAGGGTAAGATAGAGGGGGAAATTAAGCAGGCTAATTAACGATGTAATTGTCAACAAAAGGATAGAGTATTCATAATAGTTCAAACTGTAAAGGAAACTCTCAGGCCATCAATCTGGAACTAGCTGAGGAATGGTCTCCAGAGTTTTTAGAAGTTTGGAAGAGTTTCTGTATTGACAGCGTGTTCATGCGCTAACTGTAGACGGAACTTTAGTCGAGCTGTGAAGTGATGGACAAGCTTTTCGTTTGCCTCTGTAAGAGCAGGTACAGTGGAGTTTTCCTAATGCGTCAGTTGATGGGAGTAAATTACTATTTTCGCAAGCGTGAAGATATAAGCACACACTGATGGGAGAGGAGAAGCAGGAAGAATATCTTGAAGTAGGGTAAAATATGAGACAGCACTCAGATTCGTGGGTAAAGATGGTGTGCAATACGGAACATGAGATTTAACACAGGTAGCAAGACTGGACATAACCGCAATAGACATGTTCAATGTCTGTCGGGACATAACAGTAGGCACATTGTGGAGAGACATCAAGAGTCATTCGGTGTGATAATTGAGGAACGGGGAGGCGGCGATGCAGAAACAGCCAATGAACATTTTTCTCATGGGATGCAGCAAGGAGAGGATGTGCCGCAGACCAAACAGCTGTCAAGGAGGCAGACGGAACAGTAGGGATAGGCACTGGTTGCTGAGGTGCACATGTGCGAAGAATTTTACTCAAAATCTTCTGTGAGCATGCCTCAAGCGTTAAAGATTTCATACGGAGTTGCACAAAGAACGGGAAAAGTCGCGGTGCTGCTGCAACCTGTAGAATTCCTTCAGGAGACGCCAAAGATGGGTACAAACGGATGATCGACGATTTTATCGACGTGTAGAGTGTCCGGGAGGAGACGGAATCATGAAGATGAATAGATAGGCGAGATAAGTCTTTCCATGTAAGGTTGAGGTTCACAAGGTCTCGTACAGTAATAATGCCTGCAGGCATCCATTTTGGAGAGGCAAAGAATGGTCGGTCAGAGGGATGAAGAGCTGATGAGTAGAAGAGTGGTTCAATTAGAATCGCCGTAGTGGAGGAGGGGGTGCTCTCTGTAATGGGAGAGACTTCAGGATTTCTATGGCCTCCCAGTAAACGGCCGGGAGGCTTTGTCGCAAAGCTGGGAAACCATCCTTTCGAAGAAAGACGGCGAACGTTAATGAAGGATTTTTCAATGAGGCAAGAACATTACGTACTGTGCATGTATCTGGGTTGGATCTATTGAGCACATGAAAGAACCAGTGAAGTCGTGCGGCACGGTAAACGATATCTACTGCAGGAAGACCAATTCCTCTCTGTGAAGGTGAGAGGCAGAGAGTAGAGGAGCTGACCCAATGATGCTTTGACCATACAACTGATGTAAAGCATGCTTGAACTTGACGAAGTCTGTAGCCAGGAGCGGTATCCATTTGCCAGGAATAGTAACACTTTGATAAGATGTATGTGTGAGCAATGTGAGCTCTTTGAAGGAAGGAGGTGCAAAATTGCGCTCTTCTCCAGAATCCTGCTGCTTTGAGAAAGGAGGGATAGAGAGAGGACCAATTCGTTCGTACGGCCTCCGATGGGGTTCCGAGATGAATTCCTAAGAATTTTTAGGTGGTACTTGACAATTTGGCTCCCCAGGGAGAGTCGTAGCGGTGTTTCCAAGTGCCGCACCAGAGGCCTGTGCTTTTCTCAAGATTGAGTGAGGCTGACGCCGCGGTAACATCTATTTTACTCTTGGTAGCAGAGAAGAAGGGTGGAGAATTGGGTGTCATGACGTATGCAGAAATTTGCATCACCTGCATAGGCTGAGTAGGTATGTAACGTACCAGGAGATGTGACGTACCTGCCAGAAGGACGCACACGACATAAAGGCAGATAGGAATCAGAATACATGTCCGCGTAGCTTAATTGGTAGAGCAACTTATTCCGGAATGAGTGGACCCGGGTTCGAACCCCGGCGCGGATAAAAATGACGGAGAAATTCACTTCGTTATAATGGCGCCCGAACTATCCGGATGACCCGACCGTTCAAAATCTCGCATTGGTGTGATGTTATTTCCACACCGCGAGATAGGAAAAATATGAGCAGCACTTCGAAAGAAAAGAAAAAAGAAAAATAAGGGGGAGATGATGTAACGTACCAGGAGATGTGACGTACCTGCCAGCAGGACGCACACGACATAAAGGCAGATAGGAATCAGAACAAAATGTCCGCGTAGCTTAATTGGTAGAGCAACTTATTCCGGAATGAGTGGACCCGGGTTCGAACCCCGGCGCGGATAAAAATGACGGAGAAATAGACTTCGTTATAGGTAATTTTATGATGTCTCGTGCTGGCTGTTTCTGGAGGGAGCCGATGTATAAACTTTCTGCGCGTCAGGCGCAAGAATGGCTTGAAAACTATGGCAAATAATTGTTCAGATAGAGGGCATCCCTGAAGAATTTCTCTGGAGAATTCTATCGGAGCTGTCAGGAAGGCAGTGGTCTCAACTTGTAGAGTTGCTCCTTGATAGAGAGAAAGGAGTGAGGTGATGAAGGAGATAGGGAAACTAAATTCTTAAAGTGTTGCAGAAAGATGGACGTGGGACATATTGTCAAATGCTGCTTTTTGATCAATATTAAGGAGAGCTAATGGCTCGGACCGAGTGTCAGCAAGGAAGATTAAGTCACGTAGGAAAGTAAGATTGTCAGTGATCGAACGTCCAGGCGTAGTATAAGATTGTTGAGGGGAAACGATATGAGGTAGAATGGTAATGAGGCGGTGCGAAAGCAGCTTTGTGTAGAGCTTGTAGTCGAGGTTTAATAATGAAATTAGGTGCCTGTGTGCAAGATCCAGGAGGTCTCCTTGTTTTGGGAATAAAGCAACGTAAGCTTGCGTGAAGCATTGTGAAAGACAATGAGGTGAACGTATCGTTGCAAGCCGGGAGAAGGAGCTGGAGTAGGTGTGAAGAGAAGATATCAAAGAATGCATGAGGAAGGCCATCAATTCTCGGTACAGCATTCCGATTGAGAAATTTAAATGAGGTTTGGAGTTCCGGCAAGGTGAAAGGATTCGTGAGATTGTTTTGTAGATGATTTGGAACTTGAGGGAGAGACGTAAGAAGTGGGGAGTCAGAAGTTGAGCCGTTAACGTTAGTGGCCCCGTATTTTCGCTCAAAAAAATCGTGTACTCAGGAACACATGACGTTAGGATCTGAGGTGATCTCCCCAGAGGGGAGTTGTAGATGTGGAATTATGGTGGATTCCCGACGAGTTTTTTCGAGAGAGTGGAGATACTCATACGAGTTGTTAATAGGAGTAAGGTGAAGAAGACGTAATCGTTGGATTGCCTGAGCAGCCATGGGAGTGAGGAGGGTTATTAACTCAGCTTTTATAACCGGGAACATCGGATCATTTTGCGTAAGATCAGCCAGCTCGGACCGAATAATTTGCAACTTCATGTTTTGCTTGACTGTAGCGGAGTAAGTGTATTGGCGAATGAGAGTTAAGAGTTTATGTTTCGTATTAAACCAATACTGAAGCGTCCTCTGGGTGGGATCCATGTTGTCGATTTTTGATTGTAAGAAACTGCGAACGATGCTGCAGAAGGTGGAATCATGTAAGAAGGTACTGTCAAACGTCCAACGTCGGTGTCAAGAAGGACGAGAAATTCTTGCTCCAATTTGGACAGTCACCGCACAGTGATCGGAAGAGGCTGTTGGTGATGGTGGTTTCCTTGGAGTGCCAGCACGAGAACTGAGGAGACATAAAATTTATCTGATCTTGCTACTGATGATGAATCAGGGTTGCTGGAACGCCAAGTATAAGAGTGATGGTCTGGGTGAAGCAAACGGAAGGCGTCCATGAGAGTGAAGTCAGCTAGCAAACACTGTAGATCTTGGATAACGCGAGGACGATGTTCTTGTTGATTCGGAGCTCGGTCCATCTGAGGATCAGTAGTGCAGTTGAAGTCTCCTCCCAAGATTACATTAGAGGATTCCGAAATTGTTAGAAGAGCATTATTGAGGGAGGTTAAGAGATGCTCAATTGGAGAATCGTCGCAAAGGAATATAAATATCGAAATATGATATGCTTTATCGTCAAGCATGAAGGAAAGGTGCTGAAGATAATTTAGGTAAGTATTGTGGATAGTGACTGAAGATATGTTTCGTAGAAATCGCCGATGTAATCCGATGGCAATACCTCCACGAGAGGAGGTGCGAAACGAGTGGGGAAAAGTATACTCCCAGTATCTCCACAGAGAGTAAGGAGAGTCAGGAGAGTAATTTGTTTTTTGTAAAAGGAGCACTTCTGCGCCACGATGAGCAATGTCTTCATGCACTAAAGCATTTGCAAGGGGATTAGAGAAACCCCTACAATTGAATGTTAAGATCTGGAAGAGGAGGATCTGAATTAGAGTAATGAAGCTTGAGATACGTTGCTTCAAAACGACGGAATTTTTTTTTGAAGGGTGCGAACATCATCTGGCACATGTGTGAGAGTTTGGAGCTGTAGTTTTGCAAAGACTTATAGTTCCTGAATTTCCTGAAGCATCTCTACAAATGATCCTTCGCATTGATTGATTAGCTTTTTAAAGCAGTTGGTCTTATTGCGATAGCAGAGTATCGGTTTAAAGGAATCTAAGGGCAAGGGGTGTCTTGGAAAACTAGATTTCTCAAGAGCTTTTAACAGTTCCTCCCTTATATAGACCTCTGAGGAAGAGTCTGAACTAGAGTGCTCTTCAGACTCCATTGTTGCAGTAGTGCAGTCAGATTCAACAGCGGGAGAGGTAGCTCTGCGGGTATTTCCTCAATTCTGAATCTTTGCTTTCTTGAAATCCGTGGAAGAATCATTACTTAAAGGAGATTCTCGGTCACTACGAGAACGGCGGACTCTGGTCCGTCGGCTGGAACTTTATTGATACTCAGCGATGGTCGACTGGGAGGGCGGAGGCATCGACGATCTTGATGCTTCTTTGAGAGGGCGGTATGGAAGTTTCATGGGGAACAGGAGAGACGATCGTTTTCGGCGAGTCTTTTGTCAGAGAAGTCGAGTTAGAGTGGAAGTCAACGGAGTGAGATGTAGCATGACAGCAGGACTCACTACTCTCTTTCTGATTCGGGAGATCAGATCGTGAAGTGCATGACGTCGGAGTCAGAAAAGGTGCGACGTCCATGTCCGGAGTTGGTTGAAATTGTATGATGTTTAATGCAGTAGTAGAAGGCGAGTTCTGCTGAGGCATGTTAGACACCAAAGAGTCAAAATTCTTGCCATCAAGTTGAGTATACGAGAAAGAGCCAGAATTCAGAAAGACAGGATTTGTAGCTTCTTTCCGTAAGAGCCCGTAAGAAGAGACCGCCATCAGTTTTTTTTTTGATTGGTGGTTTAACGACCACCGTGAGCAACTCAATGGGCTATAAGCAGTCGCCCGTCCCTAATTTAGGGTCACTGATTCCAGGGAAGGGAGAGAGCCAGTGCCGTCAGACAAACACAACATCCATGCCTCACCGGGATTCGAACCCGGACCCCTTTCGGACGAATGATCAGAGGCCATCGTTTAGACCACTGCGCCATCTGTTCATCGGTTAGCGATGATTCTTTAGACAATTTGGTGTAGTTTTCTTCGGAGGGAATGGGCAGGGCTGTCAATTGACTCGATTCAGAGTGAGGAGAGCGATTCCTGGTGGTTTCTTTTGCAGGTCCGGCCAGTGCTAAGTCAGAGGTTGAGGTTTGGTGAAGTGATGATTGTTTCTTCAAGGAGGAAGGTCTGAGAATTGCTGGATTTTCAATATTTTGCTGACGGAGGTGTGGGCATGTTTGACGTGTGTGTCCAGATGCTTTGCAGTGATTACTGAGTAAATTTATTTAAATGTATATATCGTAGGAACGAGGACCTACACATAATTTTAGCCGGGTGGGGCAGTTTTGAAAATCTTCAGGAGTAGGAAAACGCATTTTCACTTATCTCCGAAAGCTCAAAATTTCGGAGTCATCAGGGTCAAGAGGCACAGCAGAGAGCATACGAAAGTCACCTATCACTTCTCCGCAGGTGCTGAGGGCAGCCCGTAGAAGAGAGTTCTTTACTTCTGGTGGAACTGGATAACAAGAAACTTAGACAAATCTCTCAGAAAGAGGAGAGACGCCAAATGTACGAGGACCAATAGTGATCCCTTTCCGGACAAGCTGGTTGCCAAATTCAATTTGAGAAAGGTATACTATTACAATTCTTAGCCGACGAGTCATATGGGTTATGGCTCCTCGAGGCAGAGCTTTTTTGATTGCAGAACTGTATTTTTTCAGTGATGTATTGGGTAGGGCATCAATACTAATTCCTCGCCTGAGTTCCAATAAAAAATCTTGTGTGACTGCGGAAGATTCTGGGATTTGCATTTTAAGTATATCACCAATTCGAGTGATATATTTTCTCAGAGCAGATGGTGTCACATCAGCAGTGCTTGTGGATGTGGCACTGCGGGTCCATGCATAACTGGGAATGTCACTTTTCGTAACAGAAGGAAGATGTAACTCAGTTTCCATTGCTTCAGCAGAATTAGCAGGGAACGATGAGAGATAAAGCACAGTCATCGGTTCATTGAGCTGCCGTTTCGTAGCTTGAGAACGGGCTTGATTATTGCAGCCGGGAGAAATCTCTGACGTCACTCGAAGATCCAGAGAGGTGTCAGCTGCTTTGGTGGGGGGGGGGGCATCGAGCGCGCCAAAGGAATGGGAGCCCAATGTGAGATCCGCCATTACTAAAAATCAAGTCCTACATCGGCCAGCCCAGCCGTACACAAAAAGAAAGAATAATGATGATGCGGTACTCACCCGACTTGAGACTGCACTAGAAGAAGTGACATAGCATTAACTAAAAGGTAAGTAGGAAAAAATAGCTCACAACAATTGTTGAACTTCTTGAAAAGACAGAAAATCAGAGAGCGATCGAAAAGCTCGTGCGTGCTAAGAATCACCGGAGGACCGGACTAAGCTGCCATCTGATGCTAACCTTGGCTACGTTTAATGGACGCTCCTTATCTTCTGATTCAAGACTCCTTGAATTGTAAGAGGAACTCGAAAAGATCAACTGAGACATTGTGGGACTCAGTGAGGTAAGAAGAAGAGGAGAAGAGCTCGTTGAACTGAAAAGTGGACATCTCTTTTACTATCGTGGAACAGTTAATGGCAGAACTATTGGTGTTGGATTTATAATAAATAAAAGACTCAAGGACAATATTATGGAAGTTGAAAGTTCCTCGGACAGGGCTGCACGACTTGTTATCCAACTCTCAAAAAGATACCAGGCTCAGATTATTCAAGCTTATGCACCCACCACTAGTCATCCTGAAGAAGACATCTCTTTTACTATCGTGGGACAGTTACTGGCAGAACTAGTGGTGTTGGATTTATAATAAATAAAAGACTCAAGGACAATATTCTGGAAGTTGAAAGTTCCTCGGACAGTGCTGCACGACTCCTTATCTAACTCTCAAAAAGATACCAGGCTCAGATTATTCAAGCGTATGCACCCACCACTAGTCATCCTGAAGAAGAAATTGAAGAATTTTACGAGGAAACTCGGAATCTAAATAACAAAGGCAAACAGCACTTGAGGGTCATTATGGGTGATTTCAATGCAAAAATAGGGCAACAGCAACAGAATGAAACTTCGGTTGGTAAATTCGGTTATGGGAACAGAAATCAACGTGGAAATACTCTCGTAGAGTTTGCAGAGACAGAAAGGTTTTTCATTATGAACTCCTTTTTCAAGGAAAAACCCACACAGGAAATGGACATGGAGACATCCGAAAGGGACGACAAGTGAAATTGATTTTATTATGTGTAACAAGAAATTTGTCATGGAAGACTGCAGTGTGCTAAACAAGTTCAACACAGGTAGTGACCATAGAATGGTATGATGTAAGCTGCACCTCAATGCTAAACTCGAGCGTGGAAAGCTCATAAGACAAACAAGATGTATTGACATAACCAACCTTAAAAATCATCATAATACCTTCAAACTGGAACTGAGAAGCAGATTCTCTGCTTTAGATGGCCTAACATCAAAAGAAGTGGATATTTCTGAAGTTAACAGAGAACTCACCAAGGCTCTTGTGGAAACAGCAACAAAAAGAGGTTGTACTAAGAAGAAGTTACATATGAAGAAAATTTCAGGAAAAACAAAAATGTTGATGCAAAAGAGAAGAGAGATGAGGACAAATAAAGACGTAACTTCCAACATGGCCTATATAGAGCTATGCAAGACAGCGCGAAAAAGTATCACTGAAGACTTAAGGAAATTCAATTGTGAACTAGTGAGAAATGCAATTGAAAACAACCAAAGCCTGAAGAGAGCAAAAGGACATCTCAGTAAGGGAAGAAAACAGATTATGGCTCTGAGAAAACGAGATGGTACTGTAACAAGAAATAGAAGCAAAATTTTGACAAGGGTGAAAGATTTCTATTCAAAACTATATGAAAGGGATGACACATTTAATCCAGACATTACGACAGGTACCAGTACCAAAGTCCCTCCAATCTTCCCTGCAGAAATTACATATGCAATTAAGAACATGAAGCGGGGAAAAGCTCCAGGAGAAGATGGAATTACTGTAGACATCATACAAGAAGCAAGTGGAGAAATTGAAACTACACTCGCCCAAGTTTTCACCAGATGCCTGAATGAAGGGAAGATTCCTGAGGACTAGAATAATGCTACATTGATCCTGCTACATAAAAAAGGTGACGTTGAGGATCTCAGGAACTACAGACTCATCAGCCGCCTTTCAGTGGTTTATAAAATCTTCACTAAGGTTCTCTCACATCGCTTGAAGGCAACAGTAGACATGGCTCAACCAAGAGAACAAGCTGGATTCAGGAGTGGCTACAGCACTGTAGATCATATCCATGTACTGAGAGAACTAATTGAAAGAACAAGAGAATATGAATTTCCATTATGCATGGCTTTTATTGATTATGAAAAGGCCTTCGATTCTGTGAAACCATCAGCAGTAACAATGGCTTTGAAATTCTGTGGTATTGAAGATGCTTACATTAATATTATCAATAACATCTATGAAAATGAAAGTGCAAAGATTCGGCTATTTGAAAATACAACACACATAAAAATTGGAAAGGGAAAGAGACTAGGTGTGTCACCCTATCTCCCAAGCTCTTCAATGCCGCATTGGAAAATGTCTTTCAATCACTGAACTGGGAAAACAAAGGGATAAAGATTAATGGAGATTATCTAACTCACCTTCGTTTTGCTGATGACGTAGTCATTTTTGCAACTACCCATCAGAGCTGCAGAGTATGACCCAGGAACTTGCTGACAAGAGTAAAGAAGTGGGATTAAAAATGAACTTTCAGAAGACAAAAGTGATGTTCAATGCTTTTACAAGAAATGAAGATTTATCGATGGATGGGGAAAAGCTGGAGATAACAGATACGTACGTTTATCTTGGACAGCAGATATAAAATGAGGATCACATTGATGAAGAATTAATCGGCGTACAAAACTTGCCTGGAGAGCTTTTGGAAGAAACAGCATAATTTTCAAGAGCAATATGCCACTATTTCTTAAAAGAAAAGTGTTTTATCAATGCATCCTGCCAGTGCTTCCGTATGAAGCAGAAACCTTAAATAAAAAAGACATACAAATACTGCAGACAACTCCAATAAGCATGGAGAAAGGCATGCTTGGTGTAACCAGGAATGATAAGAAAAGGAATTTGTGGATAAGGGAAATGACAGGAGTGGACGACATCATGACCAGAGTGAAATCACTGAAATGGCAGTGGGCTGGACATGTTGCCAGAAGAATGTATCACCGATGGGCAACCGAAATTTTAGACTGGATTCCGAGGGACAGGGAAAAATCCAGAAGAAGACCCCATGAGAGATGGATGGATGTAATTCGAAAGTTTGTTGAAGTAACATGGAGGAGACAGGCTCAAAACAGACAATCGTGGAAGAAACTTGGGGAGACCTTCGTCCAGCAGTGGATTGATAATATTTGATCATGATGACATATATATATATACAGAATATACACTATATTGACAAAAATCACGGGACACCTAGAAGAGAAATACAACAGAGCATTTATTGGCATACATTAGTACGGTGTTGGTCCACCTTTGGCCTTAATGCATGCACTGACCCTTCGAAGCTCGAAGTGGTTGGGTTTTGAGCTCCGTGATTTTCGTTGCTATAAGGTGTTTATTGAGTGCTTTAGTTTCTGTGGTTGCGTGTATCTTCAAGTTGAAGTTCTATACTTTACGTTCGTGTATCTCCCAGGTTGGTGAGTGCCATATTTTCTCATTATTCACTGTTTTATTTTTCAACCAAGCTGGGCCGCCCCGGTGGCGCAGTGGTCTAAGACGCTGGCCTTTGATCATTCGTCCGTAAGGGGTCCGGGTTCGAATCCCGGTCAGGCATGGATGTTGTGTTTGTCTTACGGCACTGGCTCTCTCCCTTCCCTGGAACCAGTGACCCTAAATTAGGGACGGGCGACTGCTTATAGCCCATTGAGTTGCTCACGGCGGTCGTTAAACCTCCAATCAAAAAAAAAAAAAAAAAACAAGCTGGTCTTTTTTCGTTAAAGTCTCGCCATTGCTTCGATGGCGGAGGCAGACAAGGGTGACGCCCACATCCTTATCTTGGCAGATCAGCCAGCTTCCTCTTCTTCTTCTACCGCGGTAGCTCGTGCTCAGCTTAATGAGGTGGCTCCCGAGCGTCATTGCGACGTCATGGACACCTCTTCTTCTCCAGCTATAACTCCCACCAAGTGCGGTGGTGCCAAGTCTCCTATCTACATCTCAGCAGATGATGACGTATCCGTTATCAGCAATACTGAGCTCACAGCTTCTACTTCTCATCAACTTTCTGATCCGCCCTCACTGCTAGGGGCCGCTTCATCGAATTCTCGACCCATGTCTGCCCAAGCGTCCTATGCTTCTGCAACTTCTGGGGTCCTCACACCCCCAGTTTCATCTGCTATGCCTTTTCCTGAATCCTATGTCACTGTCGTCGGTTCTACTGCTACAATTGATACACGAGAGGATTCCCGAGCTGGTCACCTTTTTTCCTCCACTATGGAACGGGGCGTCTATTTTGATGCGCTTCCCGACACTAAGCTGTGGCAATATAGCCGAGCCCTCAAAACTATCTTACCAAAGGATGCAATAGACTTTGTAGCTCGAAAACCCAGATCTGTCTTGGTCTATTTTAAGGATAAAGCGCTTGCTGACCAGGTCCTTACGGAAGGTCTAACCATCAATGACGTGCATCTGTTAGCACAACCGGTTGCGCACCGCCCGGTGCAGGTGACCTTCTACCCCGTACCACCAGAAGTATCCGACGCTGCACTCTGCACCTTTGCTCAGCAGGTATGGCAGAGTTGTTGGCTCCATAACAACTCTCTCTGCGGCTCCCAGAGACCCTGAAGACAAATCGATTCGGGGTTTCCGCCGCACTGCTCGAGTCCTCTTTTCATCTGTTGCTCAGCTGAAAGCGGTTCCGAATGTTTTGCACATCTGCTGTGGACAGCAACGCCGAAGAGTTGAGATAATCACTTCACAGTATTGCACTATCTGTCAGAGCGAAAGTCACATAAGGGCTCAGTGCCCACGTGCCTCCCTGCAAACAGCTCCACACACTACATCTTCTTCTACTTTGTCCACCAACGCTTCACAGACTTCTTCCTATTCGAGGAAAGTCGCGGAATCAAGATCTTCCAAAAGTCAGCTTACTGCCATTGGTCAACAAACGACTTTGATGCCTCCACCTCCTGCTGATCCTAAAAATTTTCCCAGGCTTCCAAAATCGACTCCCCCTAGTACTTTTACAACCACTGCTGATGCACATGTTGACCACTCCTCAGCTTTTACCGTTGGCTCCATGACACGAGTCATAGGTAACGCTTCGGGTTCAGACTCTCCAGACGATCATGAAGCTTTTGTGGTTGCTGGAAAACGCAGTGGTGCTACTCACCCCAAGACGAAGAAGTCAAAGACTCTGGCGTCCCGAAGATCATCTCGCTTTTCTACCCGCTCATCCACTCGCTCCGTCAGTTCTCGACGACCGTTCTCCAGGTCGCCTCTACACACTTCCTCTGAGACAGCATGTGAGGGTGCCTTTCCCTCACTAGATGAAATCACAACTTTTCTTGCTGAAAATGCTTTTCCTGCTGAGCCTCTGCCATACGAGGACGTGCTGGATTGCCTTTTAGGGTCCTCTAGCCCTTCCTCAGCACGCACTTCCATTCAGCAGTATGAAGCAGCTCTTCCACAAGTGCTGGTTCAATTACACTCACTTGAAAACACTCTTCGGCGCACTGCGGACGAGGTCCCGTGGAGTGCTTGTTTTCTCCGTCGACTCCACTCCATCACTACAGCCAGTCAATTCCTACTGCATCCCACAACTAACCTAGACATTCAAGGTGGTGTCACTTAATTGTCGTGGTTTTGCGACACCTCTTTCGAATGCGCTGGTACGAGAGGATCTTGCTCCGCTGAATGCTGATATATTACTTCTGCAGGAAACAAACTGTACTTCCACCACCTCTGACAAACCAATATATATAAATTGTAACTTCTCATTGTACAGAATCATGTATATAGGTCGTTTCACGAACCACAGACATCTGTAAACTTTGTCGTTTTTACAGTATATTCTTATCTTCAATTCCTGATTCAAATGAGTAATTTTACTTTTCAACTGTGTAAATTTGTGTTCTCCAATACTCACTGTGATGAGTTGTGTCTTCTCTCTGTATTTTCAGAGATTATTTTTTCTTTTGTATTCTCAGGAAAATTATTGTATATAACTATTTTTCATATCACTGTTGTATGTAACATGTAGTACCGCGAGCCACATTCATCTGGAAATTTTTCATCATCTGTCTTTCGAACTTTTGATTTCATGTTTGTCTCCTTGATCACCTGCAACCTCCTGGTTTTCCAGGTCACCCACAATGTATCACCTTTCGGTCAGAACTTTTTTTTCATCAATATTGTGTAAAATTTATACTCTATAGTGCTCATCATTCTGGATTGATTTTACTCTCTGTATTACCAGAGATTCATGTTGCCTCGACAGATTTCTACTGCACTTAACTGTTGTCATGCAAACGTTGCACCGAATCCTGTAATTAACGTAGCGCAAGCTGCACATTCTGTTAATTTCTCACCACCTGTCTTTTGAATCTATGTCTGCAAGCTCGAATTCTGTATTATTCCTTGCTTCAATACTGTGCAAAATTAATATTGTATAACGCTCTTCAAACTGAATTGGTCCTATTCTTTGCTTTGTCAGAGACTTTTGTTGCCTCACCAGACACTCGAGTGTAATTAACTGTTTTTTTACTATCATCAATGTTCAAAACCGTGTAAATAAGCAGTAGCGTAAGCTACAAGCATCTGTAAATATTTTGTTTTTGTCATACATCATTTGAGATGATTTATTCAAGCACATCTCCTGTATCTTTCTTCTAATAAATACTGTGTGAAAACTGACCCTTCGAGACATGCTTTCGACAAGGTTTTGGAACATAGCGATAGGTACGCACTTCCATTCAGTACATAATGCTGCCTTAACTGTTGCTTAGTAATAGGCCTTGGTTTCAAACTTCTTATGCGGCGCTCTAATTCATCCCATAGGTGCTCTATGGGATTAAGATCAGGGCTCTGTGCTGGCCAGTCCACACACGATATGGAATTATCGTCAAACCACTCCGTAACAGTCCTTGTTTTATGGCTCGGTGCATTATCCTGCTGGTACCAACAAGGCTCGGTTCCATAGTATTGCCACAGGGTTGGTAGGGCTTTAATTGCCCAGAATATCGAGGTAGATGTGCTGGTTAACACATTTGTCCACGATGACCAATGTGCCGGGACCATACCAGGAAAAACACCCCCACACGAGTACACTGCCAGCTCCAAACTTGACCGTAGGAACAGTACACTGTGGTAAATAGTGTTTCCCCGGATGCCTTCATACCCACACACGGCTATCAGACTGATGGATCGTGTATCTAGATTCATCAGTCCATAGGACCCGTTTCCATTTATCTACGATCCACGATTAATGTTCTTTAGACCATGCTAATCGACGAGTAGCATTCCGAGTGGAGATGAAAGTTTTATGAGCAGCCGCACGACCACGGTAACCCATGGAATGAAGTTTTCTGCGAATGGTACGTGTACATACCGAGGTTCTAGCATTTTTACTCATCTGTACACTGAGGTCTTGTGCAAGTACTCCGTCGATTAGCTGTAACGATTCTCCTGAGGCTGCGACGTCCTCTATCACTAATTTTCTTTGGTCTGCCGGTACGTTTTGCTGCTTCAGGCACGCCATGTGTCTTCCACTTATTCAGTACATCCAAAACAATGGACATGGGTATATTGAAACGCCTCTCAGTTTATCTTATGGACAACCCACTAATATAACTTCCTTTCTCAAAGTTAGTTCTCTCCCGCCGCGACATTTTCACTTAACCTCACAATGCGATATGATCGCGGTCGGCTGCAGGCTTGTTTTTATACCGTTTGCAGCTGTACCGCGCATCTTAACAACGCAGCGGATCCGTTCATTTGCTTTTGAAGGGGTGTCCGGTGTCTTTTATCAATATATTGTATATATATATATATATTCGATTTTTGTCTCCGAAGCTCTTTAATGCACATTGGAGGGTGTTTTTCAGTCACTGAGCTGGGAAAACAAGGGGATAAAGATTAATGGAGATTATCTAATCCACCTTCGTTTTGCTGATGACGTAGTCATTTTTGCAACTACCCCATCAGAGCTGCAGAGTATGATCCAGGAACTTGCTGACAAGAGTAAAGAAGTGGGATTAAAAATGAACTTTCAGAAGACAAAAGTGATGTTCAATGCTTTTACAAGAAATGAAGATTTATCGATTGATGGAGAAAAGCTGGAGATAACAGACACGTACGTTTATCTTGGACAGCAGATATCAAGTGAGGGTCACATTGATGAAGAAATTAATCGGCGTACAAAACTTGCCTGGAGAGCTTTTGGAAGAAACAGCATAATTTTCAAGAGCAATATGCCATTATGTCTTAAAAGAAAAGTGTTTGATCAATGCATCCTTCCAGTGCTTACGTATGGTGCAGAGACGTGGACCTTAACTAAAAGAGACATACAAAGGCTGCAGACAACTCAAAGCAGCATGGAGAGGTGCATACTTGGTGTAACCAGGAGAGATAAGAAGAGGAACTCGTGGATCCGAAAAATGACAAGAGTGGAAGACATCATGATCAGAGTTAAATCCCTGAAATGGCAATGGGCTGGACATACTGCCAGCCCATTGCCATTTCAGGGATTTAACTCTGATCATGATGTCTTCCTGCCAGCCCATTGGACAGATCATACTGCCAGCCCATTGGACAGATCATCGATGGACAGCCGAAATTTTAGATTGGATTCCAAGGGACAGGAAAAGACCCAGAAGAAGACCACATGGGAGATGGGTGGATGAAATTCGAAAGTATGCAGGGGTGACATGGAGGAGACTGGCACAAGACAGACCGTTGTGGAGGAAACTTAGGGAGACCTTCGTCCAGCAGCGGATTGATAATGGTTGACAATGATGATGATGATGATGATATTCGATTTTAAAGGTTTGTTGCCCCCTCCACTCACTCCTCCTCCCGCATCACTGCTGGAGTCGATAACTCCTGAGCTGTTCTTCGGTGCGTCAGACCAGTTCTTTTTCAGGGCTGCACCATTGATGTGAATGCGGCTTTGTGTGCGATACATTACGAAGCTTAAATACCCTTTAATAAATTTCTCTATCCGGGGTGTTATGTTGGAATATTTACTGATTAGCAAAGAAAGGAAAAATTAAAGCTTACGCTTAACCGTGATCGCATCATGGCTCATTAGGTGGAGATGACACCAATAATAAAACAGGTACAGCTTAAGTGTACCAGAATTTGATATTTTTTACACGAAAATATCAATTAAAGTTTTGTACAGTTGAAGTTTAAACTCTATTCATTCAAGCAGAGGAAACTGCAGTTTCACACTGAATAAAACCAGAAAACAGAAAATCTTGTATCTTCTCGTTAAGCATTTTATTTTCCGAAGCATGATACGTACCAAGTCAAGCAACCTTTTCCTTTTACTTTCTTTGTGGGTCGAGGTGAGGCGTTCAAGGCTGTTTCCCTATTCCGTATGCGTCACCAGTGATGTCATTACTTGGCGACTGGTGACACTCAAAAAAGCATTATTCAGTCCTTTTCCGTATGCTATTATCATTGAACTTTTCACGTTTGGCATTCTAGTCACTTTCATTGTCAGAGATGAAGATCAGCACCAAACTGATGACATTTCAGATGGCCTCAAAACCTATAAGGAAATGATCCATGGTGTAGCGATGTGACTGATGTGGGGCAACTTGTCGGATTAATGTTAACTGTAGTTATCGAATTGTTAACCTTCGTGTCTATGTTTTAAATATTGTGACTCTAAAAAGATTCGCACCTCGCACAACTGAGTTGGATTATTTCGGACCAAAACGCAAGTTATTTTGCACCTGTTTATCCAGTTGGAATACTTGGCCGATAAAAATCTTGAGGCCTTTCTAGAGTTGCCCAGCGGTCAGACGCACTGTATTCTACAAAATTATCTTCAGGCAGTCCTGATGGGCGATTTGTCCGATGCGCAGGCTTCTTTCCAATCTTGGGGCAGTCGCTGTGGCCCAGTGGTTAGAGGCGCGTGTTTCTGCCCCAATCATTCGAGGTGGGCATGGGCTTGAATCTCGGACGAGGCCTGATCATCTGAGTGAGGAGTGGGCTCAAATCCCGTACGAGGCTTAATCATCCCAGTTAATCATGGGCACGAATCCCGGATAAGGACTAATGATCAGAGTTACGCATGTGTTCAAGTCCCGAATGAGACCTAATCTTCCGATATGAGAACGAGCCCCAAGTTCCGGACAAAGTCTAATCATCTGAGTTGAACATACACTCGAATCTTGGAGGAGGACCAATGATTAGAGTTGGGCATGCATCCAAAGTCCCGAACGAGGCCTATTCATCCGAGTTGGGAACGGGCTCAAGTTCTGGACGAGACCTAACCATCCGAGCTGGGCATGGGCTCCAATCTCTGAGGTCTAATAATCCGAGTTAGATATTGGCGCAAATCTCGGATGGAGAGGTAATAATCTGAGTTGGGGATGTGCTCGAATCTGGGAAGAGATCTAGTCATCTGAATTGGGCATACGCTCGAATCTCGGAAGAGAATTAATAATTTAAGTTGAGCATGGGCTCGAATCCGGGAGGAGGTCTACCCATCCTAGATGGGCATGGGTTCGAATCCCAGATGAGGACTTATGATCAGAGTTATGCACGTGTCCAAGTCCCGGACGAGGCCTAATCATCCGAGTTGGGAGTGGGCCCCAAGTCCCGGTCGAAGTCTAATAATCTGAGCTGGACATACGCTCGAATCTTGGAGGAGGACTAATGATTAGAGTTGGGCATGGACCCAAGTCCTGGACGAGACCTAATCATCCGAGATGCACATGACGAGGCCTACTAATCTGAATTGGACATACGCTCGAATCTCGGAAGAGGACTAATAATTAATTTAAGTTGGGCATGAGCTCGATTCCGGCACGAAGGCTAATCATCCGAGCTGGGCATGGACTCGAATCTCGAAGGACTAATAATCCGAGTTGGATATTGGCGCGAGTCTCGGATGAGGGCTAATAATCCGAATCGGGGATGGGCTTGAATCCGGGACGAGGTCTAATCATGTGAGTTGGGCATGGGTTCGAAACCCAGAGGAGAACTAAGGATCAGAGTTGGGCAAAGGTCCAATTCCCGAACGAGGCCTAATCATCCAAGTTGGGCATGACCTCAAGTCCCGGATTTTCCTCCAGCGCTGTCCTCGTACCTAATCTGAAACCAGTGGCTCTAAATTAGGGATTGCCGATTCCCTGCATGCCTAGGAAGATTTTCACGAGGAAAAGTGGGGGGGGGGGTATCATTATACCCAACACACACACACACACACACACACACACAGCAATTTTGAGTTGGTAGGCAGTGCTGTGCTGTCTATCATAGGCAAGAACATGAGGGCATTTGACCGCTGAAGTTCATGAGACGGAAGGCAATCCTTTTGCCAGGAGGAAAACACACACGAGCAGTTACACAACGTCAGAATTATTCTGAAACATTATCAGACTGCTCTCTTATAATGAGAAACAGGGCCGCTGGTGAAAGGCCAGGCTGACTCTAGGAAGATTTTTTTACAAGACCTTTTCATTATCTGCACTAAATGACTTTTACCAAATTTTCGAAGTGTTTCAGAAATCATGAATGGTTTAAATTTTGAGCTGTACAGTTGGAGGCAAAAAAAATTATTCTGTAATGGTTTAGTAACTTTAAAGCATCACCACTTTTCCAAATTTTTTTTTATTGAAAATTCATTGATTACATTTCAGAAATTAATTTTTCAGACATAAATTAGTCTCAAAACTGAGAAATCATTCAACCTATCCTGTGACAGCGCTGATCGCAAGTAATTCTTGATCAACTTCACCTCGATTAAAGTCTTAGTCACAGTAATGTTGGAAAATGTTCTCAGAAAAAGGGCAACGTTGGGAGATGAATCCGTTTGTAACAAAAGCTTGGAAAACCGTAACTGAAGAAGATGCGTTTTTAAAACTGAAAAAAATAAAACGAGATAAAGTGGAAGAAACTGGAATTTCTCACCATTACAATACATACGAAAATTTTCGATTTTCCTTAGAAGCATATGGCCCCCATTTAACAACGGAAACATGAACTTTCAGAAGACAAAAGCGATGTACAATGCTTTTACAAGAAATGAAGATTTATCGATTGATGGAGAAAAGCTGGAGATAACAGACACGTACGTTTATCTTGGACAGCAGCTATCAAGTGAGGGTCACATTGATGAAGAAATTAATCGGCGTATAAAACTTGCCTGGAGAGCTTTTGGAAGAAACAGCATAATTTCAAGAGCAATATGCCATTATGTCTTAAAAGAAAGGTGTTTGATCAATGCATCCTTCCAGTGCTTAGATATGGCGCAGAGACGTGTACCTTAACTAAAAGAGACATACAAAGGCTGCAGACAACTCAAAGCAGCATGGAGTGGTGCATGCTTGGTGTAACCTGGACAGATAAGAAGAGGAACTCGTGGATCCGAAAAATGACAAGAGTGTGTGACGTACCTGCTAGCAGGACGCACATGACATAAAGGCAGATAGGAATCAGAATACATGTCTGCGTAGCTCAGTTGGTAGAGCGACTAGTTCCGGAATAAGCGGCCTCGGGTTCGAATCCCGGCGTAGACCAAAAATGACGGAGAAATTTACTTCGTTAAAATGGCGCCCGAACTACCCGGATGACCCGACCGTTCAAAATCTCGCATTGGTGTGATGTTATTTCCACACCGCGAGATAGGAAAAATCAGAGAATCCCTTCTCCAGTGCTTCGAAAAATAAATGTGTGTGACGTTGCATTCCACACACCAGATTGACTGGGAGTTCTCGAGTGCACGTTCTACAGTGGTTGTCTGCCTGCACCCCCGGCCCTCTTTCGGGGGGGGGGAGATGTGACGTACCTGCCAGCAGGACGCACATGACATAAAGGCAGATAGGAATCAGAATACATGTCTGCGTAGCTCAGTTGGTAGAGCGACTTTTTCCGGAATAAGCGGCCTCGGGTTCGAATCCCGGCGTAGACCAAAAATGACGGAGAAATTTACTTCGTTATAAGTGGAAGACATCATGATCGGAGTTAAATCCCTGAAATGGCAATGGGCTGGACATACTGCCAGAAGGACAGACCATCGATGGACAGCCGAAATTTTAGATTGGATTCCAAGGCACAGGAAAAGACCCAGAAGAAGACCACATGGGAGACGGGTGGATGAAATTCGAAAGTATGCGGGAGTAACACAGAGGAGACTGGCACAAGACAGACCGTTGTGGAAGATACTTGGGGAGACCTTCGTCCAGTAGTGGATTGACAATGATGATGATGATGACACGAGAGATTATTCCGACAACCCCACTATCCCTGACGAAGAGTTAAACGAGCTGCTTTTGAAAGTTACTTATGCTCAGGGTCCTGTCCTGTCAAACATCCACGCAGTATTTTTGTCTTAAATACTGAAAAAGAAAGCCTGTGTGTTAAGATGTCAGATGATGGAGTCGACAGGACCGAGATATTCACAATATTAGGTTTCATTGAGATGGAGTTTTAAAATTTTCCTGTAGGGCAAGATAAAGGAAATTAACTATCCCCTCAGCCATTTCCTTTAAATTACTTTGAAGATACTCTCGGCGACTTTCGAGAAGAAGTAGATGACGGAAAGTAAAGTCCCCCCTCCCCCAATGCACGTGGGAGAGTATGAGAAAAAAAAAATTCTCCACAATGTTCGTTTGTAAATAGCATATGCTCTCTGGTTGCAACACAGGGAGTGCTTGTGGAAGTCCTGTGCAGCGCTTAGCAAAATGATAAACAAGAATAGTGCTCAAGATCTGCGGAATATGGTCCAGGAACTTACTGACGAGAGTAAAGAAGCAGACTTAAAATGAACTTACAGAAAACAAAATTGATGTGCATTGCTCGACATAGAAATTGCTCCACCCAGAAGAAGGTGTACCACAAACATGCAAATCGCAGGGCGGGTGTACCCACTCGAGATATGCAAATGGTGTTGAACCGAAGCCGATGACGTCACACTTTCGTGAGATAAAGGTGCCAGCAGCAACAGGGATGGTAATGTGTGGTCGTTAATGGAAGTGTCGCGGACGTTTCAGGTTTGTTGTTCGTGGTGGAAAACTGTTCAACGAAGGCCGAAAATGTGGGGTACACACTTTCGGCACGTTTATCCGCCATTCAGAGAGGAAGAATTGTAGGCCTGTGTGAAGCGGGGTGGTCTACACGTCGTATCTCTGGGAGTGTGCAACGGGATGCACGAACTGTTGAACGCTGTTGGCAGAGCGGCTACAGGAAGGTTCGTACGTGCGTGCGTCGGAGCAGCAGTGGTGCAGTCCGAATGACGTCAGCATGCTGGACCGGCAGTTTGTTCGACACGCTCATTCGTCACCAGAAAGCGCTGCAGCCGATGTTCGACGTGATGTGCAATCCGCCATGAACGTCGCCATAACGACCCGAACTGCAAACCGAAGGTTACACGTGGCAAACTTGTGCCGTAGGCAGTCGTTACGTCGACTGCCATTGACGGCCAGCCATCGCAGCGCTCGTCTGGCTTGGTGCCGAAGTCATGCGAACTGGGGTCGCGAATGGACCACTGTGGTCTTCAGTAATGCATCTGGTTTCTGTCTGGGTGTTGACGATCGACGGATCCGTGTATGGCGACATCCTGGTGAGTGGACGGATCCCCATCCTGGTGAGTGGACGGATCCCCATCCTGGTGAGTGGACGGATCCTAGTTTCTTTCGCGACAGCCACACCACCCGTCAGGTCGGCATCATGGTATGGGGTGCTGTTGCGCACGACAGATACTCAGGTTTGCTAGCAGGTCACCTCTTGTCCGCATCACGGGCGCACTGACAGCTGCACGATACGTGAGCGAGGTTCTGCAATCCATTTTGTTACCGTTCCTGAATGGCCTACAGAACCTAACTTACCAGCAAGATAACGCTCATGTATACACACTGCTCGGGTCTCCAGACAATGTTTGCAACAAGTTCAAACACTGCCATGGCCAGCAAGATCGCCCGATTTATCTCCAATCGAAAACCTGTGGGACCACATTGAACGTTGTCTACAATCGAATCAGCCAGCGCACGATCTCGATGAATTATGGGAGCAAGTCAGCCGTGCTTGGTGTTTCATTCCTCAGGACGATATCAGTCTACTGTATGACTCATTGCCATGCCGTATTGCTGTCTATATTGCCGCTCGCGACGGTGCAACCACTTATTGAGGCGTACCCATTGTGCTGCGTTATCTCATCTGATAAACACTGTACATGGCTGAAAATAACATCAAGGTAAACCCTTATGTTTTCCTGTTTACATGCTCAATTTCGCCCTCTCTCACCACTTCTTCTTGGTGAGGCAATTTCAGTGTCGAGCAGTGTACAATGCTTTTACGAGAACTGACGACTTAGCTGCTGGTGGCACAAATGTAAAAGCAATTGATGCCCACACTTTCCTTGAATAGCGGATATGAAGCAAGGGCCATATCGAGAAAGAAATGAATAAGCGTATGAAACTTAGCTGGGTTTGCACTTGGAGAGAAACAGTACAATTTTCCAAGAACAATTCGCCCTTGTATCTTAAAAGAAAAGTGTTTAATCAAAGCATCCTTCCAGTGCTTACTTATGGTTCAGAGACATGGACGTAAGCAAAAAATTACATACATTCATAGGCGCCTGCAGGAAATTTTTCAAGTGGGGTCAAGTGTAATTAATTAAGGTTTGGCTAATATGTAGAAAACAGCAATTTGTGAAAATGAAAGATTAATACTATTACTACTACTTACTTACTACACTAGAACACTACTACTACTATTATTATTATTATTATTAATTGATGCTGCTCTTGAAGAAAGTGCATGGGCGCCGACAGGGGGGTCACAGGGGTCACTTGACACCCCCTGTGGAATTATTTTCCCTTTATTTTATTTTATTTTATTTTATTTTATTTTATTTTATTTTATTTATTACTTTTTTTATAATACACTCACAGAACTGGACCACAGGGAAAGATGGAGTTTGGTGCTTTTAATTTAACATCCCAATTTTATTGGAAATTTGGAATTGGAAAACGATAACGTGAAAGCGGAAAACCTAGCAAACCGTAAGGTAGTACGCCCAAACGAAGTTCCGCTCAGAGTGGTGTGTGCTGAACTTAAAAGGCTTGGCGTGGCCCTGCCTGACACTGTTCATTATTTTAAAAACAGTTACCAATGTACATGATAATACATGGTTATTACTAACATACATTTTCTTCAAGAGCAGCATCAATTAATAATAATAATAACAATAGTAGTAGTAGTAGTGTTCTAGTGTAGTAAGTAAGTAGCAGTAGTAGTAATAGTATTAATCTTTCATTTTCACGAATCGCTGATTTCTACATATTAGCCAAACATTAATTAATTACATTTGACCCCCCTTGAAAAATTTCCTGCAGGCGCCTATGAGAAAGTGTATGTAGTCATGTATTATCATTTATATTGGTAACTGTTTTCAAAAATAATGAACAGTGTCGAGCAGGGCCACGCCAAGCCTTTTAAGTTCAACACACACCACCCTGAGCCGAACTGGTTTGGGCGTACTACCTTACGGTTTGCCAGGTTTTCCACTTTAACGTTATCGTTTTCCAATTCCAAATTTCCAATAAAATTCGGATATTAAATTAAACGCCCCAAACTCCATCTTTCCTTGTGGTCCAGTTCTGTGAGTGTAAAAAAAGTAATAAATAAAATATAATAAACTAAAATAAAATAAAATAAAATAATTATACAGGGGGTGTCAAGTGACCCCCCGCCCCTGTCGGCACCCATGCATACATTGGCTGCGGACAGCTCAAAGAAACATGAAGAGATGCATGATTAGCGTAACCAAGAAAGGTCGGAAAGGAAACTCATGGGTCAGGGAAATGACGAGTGGGTGACATCATGATCAAGTGGCAGTGAGCTGGACATATTGATAGAAGAACTGACCATGGTTTTGTGACGTACTACAGAGGTGAAGCACGTGTCAAGACGACAAATCTGCAGCGATACATTCCGTCGGTGTAGTTTAGTCGGTCAGAACAACTGGCTCCGGAGCGAGGAGGATCTCCCCCCCCCCCCCCCCGTCGCCGACAAATTTGTGAATTTCACATTGGCACACGATTTTGGAAAATGGATCTACTGGCCATTGGGTTCTTCGAAAAATGTTTGTTACATACAGAGCACCGGTGAGTTGAAAGTTTTGCAATATTTGGATCACTTCATGTCTTCATACGTACCTTTACGACGAAAGCTGACTAGCATTCAAAGTATACGCCATCGTGTTGCACCATCTTTAGCCATCTGTCTGGCAGTTCTTCGATTCCGCGGGGGTACCAGTTCTTGTCCTTCGAGTCGAAGAATTCTTTCACCTCAGCTGCCACCTCCTCCAGGTTGTTGAAGTGTCGCCCGCGAAGGAAGTAGGCCATGGACCGGAACAAATAATAATCTGACGGGGCAAGGTCCCGGTGCTTGGTGTGGTATCAGTTCGATGCCCACAATTTCCTGGAGTTTTGCCCGGGTCGTTAGCGCAATATTAGGCCGAGCGTTGTCCTGCTGTAGGAGGACGTGCTTTCTGTTCACCAGCGCCGTGTACTTCTCCTCCAAAACGGCATACATCCGCTCCAGCTGTTCAGAGAAGAGGTTGGCCGTTGATGGTCCGACCGTCTGGAACAAATTCGAAATGGATTATCCCCTCGAAATTCCACCAGACGCAGCTCATCACCTTGTGCTCCAAGAGCCCACGTTTGGCAACAGGTTCAGGAAGCTGGCCCGGGCTCAGCCACTTCCGTTGTGTGTTAGGATTGCGGCAATGGACCCACTTTTCATCGCACGTAACAATACTCTTTATGAAACGTACATTGCGCGGGTTTTCTGCACAATTCAACTCGGCGGTTTGCTTCAGCTGGCGCCAGTTCTTGAGGGGCAATGCAGCAGCTCACGTAGACCTTGCCGAGGTCCTGAAGGTGACGAACCACGGTAGTCTGTGATATACCCAGCTCGCCTGATAATCTCCGAGTCCTGGTTGTCGGATTAGCCTTTTCGGCCAGGCGCACGGCTTCCGAATCCACGGTTCGCGGCCTGCCTGACCTTGGCTGATCGCCGAGGTTTCTGTCACCTGAGCGAAATTTCTTGAACCATCTGGTTGCGCTTCTGTGGCCCATGGAACCTTTCCCTTTCGCATGACAAATGTTTCGTGTTGCTTGAGCAGGGTTATGGCCGAGTTCAAACTCGTAAAGCCAAAGTTCCCTTATTAGCCGGTTGTGGCTGTTCATCTTTTAGGCGTCCCAACCACAGAGAGAACGACGACATGCAAATGTTGTTCATAGCGCCACGACAACCACTAGACTTGAACAAAAAAAAAAAATTGGACTTGAACTAGTTTAAGCACGTGACATACCAGCCGCAGCACACGCGTTTATGCAAATATTGCTAAACTTTCTACTCACCCTTTGTACATCGTCTGGAATTAATTAAAATTCCTTCTTCACTTCCAAAAATAAATAAATGAATAAGAGGGAGATGATGAGACCTACTACAGAGGTGAAGCACGTATCAAGACGACAAATCTGCACGGATACATTCCGTCCGTGTAGTTTAGTCGGTTAGAGCAACTAACTCCGGAACGAGGAGGCCCGCTTTCGATTTCCGTCACCGACAAATTTAGATTTTCACACGTTGGACAAGTGAAATTCAAAAGAAGGAAAGACCCAGAAGAAGGTCACGTGGGAGCACGCCGCAGTGGTATGATAGGTAATTGCTAAACATAAAAGGAGTTGTGGAAGACTCGGCGGGGGGGGGTCTTCACCCAGCAGTGTTTTGAGTATGGTTGATGATGATGGTGAGAAAAGAAGCCACTTTTGATAAGAGAAATTACTTGCTGACTTGTAAGAAAAAAGCTATAACTAACGCATTAGTGAAAAGAGCTAAGATTAACTCACTAATGAAATGAGTAAAACTAACCCACTTCTGAAAATTGAAATAATTAGTCCATTTGTGGAAAGCAAAATTATTAGCCCATTAGGAAATCGGCTGGCTAGTTTAAAATATTATACAGTAATGTATCCACATATGACAAGAGAAAACAACTGATTCACTTGTAAAAATTTGCATATCTAAACCACTTAAAAAAGCCTGATCACTAGTCCTATTTCGAGGAAAGGAATCTAGCTCACTATACAATGAGAAAGCTTTATAAAGAAAGAGAGCAAAAATAAAAAAAAATAGTACTCTACTTATGCAGAGAGAGAGAGGGGGTGGTGGGCAGAACTTGCACATATTCCGATATCTTAGGAAAAGCAAAATAACTTGCCCAATTATGAAAAGAGGATACTAAATCAGCAGTGTAAAAGATAGGTAATTAGCCCATGTACGAGAATAGGAAAACCTGACTCACTTGTAAAATGTGACCTAATTTGTTCACTTATGAAAAGACGGGTAACCAAGCACTATTATGAAAAAGGAATTTAGCCATTAGCGAAAAGAGCAGTCATTAACCTACTTATGGAAGAAGAAAATCCAAACCTCTTGTAAGAAATCGGATAATCAGTCTACTCAGTGGCGTACCGTAAAAACTCCCCCCCCCCCCCCCGGCAAAAAAATATCTTCGAGGCTCTTTTGCGAAAATATACGAACTTCCCAATTATTGAAATCTTTAAGTAAAATTCCATATTATTAACTAAGTTTTATAAGTGTTTTAATAATTAAAATTCTACGGAACCCAGGTATTTTCCGTAAAACCAAAATAATTGAACTTTAATGCATGATTGAATTAAAATAATTGCCCTAGTTTTATACCATTACAAAGTACTACAAAAAATACTAGAAATTCTATAAAACTAGACCAAAGTTAGTCATATAATGCCAATTTTATTTTTTTAGAGAACTAAGGCCAGCCGCTTGAAATGTCTGACGATCACACACAGAAAACGCTTAACTGTGTGTGTGACAATCAATGTCTAGTGACCTTTTCTGATTTACACGAAAATACGGATCATAAGCAAGAAAAACAAATAAGTGACAATTAAGAATTATGTACTCCTGAATATATAAAAAAATACATTAAATTATTTACTTTTGAATGTATAAATAACACATTTAACGTAATGCCACAATGTATTGCACATGGTCAGAGCCTGATTTACGCAAGGGCACACGGGGCCCGTACCCAGGGCCCCCATGGACTGCGGGTGGCCCAATTTGAGCACTAACATTTAATTTTTATTATTTTGGGCAGCAAAAACGGCGACTCCGGCGTGCAGCAGTTAATTTTCACCGAGCGTAAATATGCATCGATATGTTGCTTCAAAAAAATCGATTATTAATATCCATTTGAAAGATGGAGATAAAATGTTTATTTTTAATTTACAATTTTTGAACATTTGTTTCTTGTATTTATTAAAGTAGATAGTACTTGTGTATTAAGGCAGCACTTCTTGTGCTTTATGCAATTATACGCGCAATTATAGAATAATTACGCGAAGCACCAAGGGTGCTACCTTAATACGTAAATACCATTGTTAATTTATTAAGAGTACGATTCATGCCCGAGGAGGGGGGGCAAGTTGTTTGTGCCCAGGGCCCCTCTTGTCTTCAGTCGGTCTCTGCACATGGTATTTCTTTTTCTTGACTTTGTTGTAAAAAAATGGCACGGGTCTCCGTTTCTTCAGCCTCCCCGTCTCCCCGAAGAACACCTTTTACTTTATTATATTCTGAATGATGCGTAGTTATGTGCAACAACTGTAATACAAGACATGTTATCCTCATTAGTATACATTCATCGAATTGATATTTCTTTCATAGTCCCCTGTTGATATTCATGCATATGGACTGCAGTTATGGCTGTGAAAGGGGCCTCCAGTTGTTTGGAATAGCTGCTTTCTCGTCATCCAAGTTTTTATAAATTAAAACCAGGAAAACGACTTTCAAATGTTTTACTTATGTAATGAAAAAATACTTCATTCAAAGCTGCCGTAAAAAATGCCTGGTTTTTTCTTTAACTAGCTTCAAATGCAGTTTCCGAAAAAAAATTGCAAAATATTTTCCTAGAGGTTAGAACGGTGGGGCCTGGAGGCCCCACCGCAATGCGGGGGGGGGGTTCCGGGGGCTATGAGCACGCCCCTGAATCTACTATACTGAAAAGCGAAATAACTTGCCCAATCAAAGAGATGGATAATTAACCCACCCATGAAACAAAGAATGACAAGATAAGGGATTTTTCGAGCTGCAAGACTAAAAAAACAGAAGATAACTAACCCTCCCTGTGTGCAGCAACCTTTTCTGTTGGAATTTAAATGGAACACACTAAAATGTCCCTTCTTAAAGTAAAAGATGTCTTAAGAAGTGGTAAAAAGCGACTGAATGAGTATGAATTCGTTATGCATGCCTATTTTGCGCTGAAGTTAAGTGTGATAACAATCAAATAACCGAAAAAAAAAAAAAAAGGCGATAACTTAGTGTATGTACCCGCTGAAATTCTTACACATTCTTGAAATGCTCGACTAAAAAATGGACTCCAAACTAAAATGTATAACTCCCAACTAAAATGGATGAACTTATTTTTGTTTTCTAGTTTTCTTTTTTTGGCTCCTTTCCGTGAATCAACGTAATGAGGTCGAGGAGTTATTTGAGTCTTATTTCAATTCTTTCTACTCCTTTTCTCCGGTTCTATTTTTCTCCCCATCTTTAATTAGAATTCTCCTTCGCTGGTACTCCGAGGTAGCTGCTTCTTACTGTAGTCAACAGCCAAATTCCCTTCGCTCCCCGTTCAAAAACTAAGAGCCCTGTGTTTCCTGCCAATAAACCACCTCGTCTCCCACACAAAGCATAGAAAAACCATTCCTACTGAGAGCAGAGCAATTAATTAACAGGAAAAAGTCGAATGCTCTTTCTCTCTCTCTCTTTCTCTCTATCTTTTTCTCTCTCTCTTTCTCTTTCTCTCTTCCTCTCTCTCTCTGGCAAAAGGACTTCCCTCTAGCACTAGTTTCCAATGCCTAGAGTTCTACATTTAGTTAAAACGTTCCCATAGCAACACTTCTTTGTAGGCATTTAACTACTTGGAAATTTTTTAACAGCATCTTAACATCTCACTGTCACTTACCAAGTGAACAATAGCGTTTGAATCTTCAACCCAACTATATATACGCCTCCCCCACCGCCTCTCTTTTTGAGGTCTTTCTCTGTTCCCTGACCCTTAATACCAACAAGCCTTCGCCCATGTAGTAGAGAATCATTAGCGCAACTGTTCCTACTGATTCCCATCGAGAAGTGATCGTTTTTGAGTTAGTTATCCATTGCTGCATCATTTCATTTCTGCATTTTTAGTAAAAAAAAAAAAAGAAGCTATGATGTGTAAAAGAAAGGGGAAATATTTACGCTTATAAGGAAATGTAAAAGTAATTTTCACAAACTACCGAAAACAAAGTTCATGGTGTTTTACAACAACGTCTTCCATTTTCCAGGAGGGAAGGGGAGGGGGCTGCTAATCTTACAGGGGTGCATTAGCTCTCTACTTCCTATCACGATCCAAATTGTATTTATAGTTTCTTATTTTTCTGGTGTGCACAGTTCTTTCTAGGTGGCGGTGAATGTGCATCTATGTTCGGTACGGGCGATGCATTGCGCAAAAGCGAAAGGAATGCTGTCTGGAAGCTCTGAGACGCTAAAGAATTATTGATTGCGCACCACCCTAAGTTGCATTAGGAACAAAAATATTCATAAGCATTAAATGCTATAATAAAAGATGCTTTTTGTTTTATTCCTTACGAAAATATATTTGGTTGCCATAGACCTTAATTGCAAAGTCTCGTATGCCAATGAACGTGTGAACATTGCTAAATCAAAGATTTTTTTAATCAAAAAACTAGCTCATTAAATCCGAGAACCTGCCGGCAAGCTAGTGTTCTTTCCTTTCTTCCAATGCCGTTCTTCTTCAGCTCCAGCATCGTGAAGCATTATATCGAAGTGCTTTTCACAGACGAGAGTAATTAACTTTCCGTCGTTATTATAATAATTAAGTGCTTTCTCGCAAGAGGAAAATTATGTTATTTGGTGCTTCATTAAAATTGCAGTGGGTTGTGTAACTCGTTATGAACTCCTCACAGCTAAGAAAAGATTTTTCACGTTGACCCTTATAATTTCTCTCCTTAATATTTTCTTACCTTTAAAATTTTTATTTATCTTAAAAAAATGCTTCAAAAATTATTTATTCCTATATTTTAAAAAGAAAGCATGCACGAGTTTCTTTAACAATAAATAAAAATAGAACGACCCGTCATTTTCCTTTCATCAAAGAAAATTACGATTTTTTTTTCAGGAAATCGATTACTGTAAATTAGATTCTTGGCTGAAAGGGTATAGCAAAAGGGTAGAAAGGGCAGCAAACATTTTTAATTGGTCTTGTGATGTTTTTAATCGCAAATAATTGTCGGTGCTCGGGCGGTACCAAAAAATTTAAAAGAAATTCGACTACGCAGTTGTGGCTGCTGTGCTTCTGAATATTCGTAGTGTGGTGCCAATATTTAAATTGCGAACGCCGAACTTGTGCGAATGAATGAATTCATGAAACAAGTTGTCTACAATACATCCTGGACAGCAACCATAGAGACGGGTAGCATCAGTTGGGAATTCAGGTGAACGTACGTGGATTTTTCGAATTCACAGAAATTTTGCTATATAAAACGAATTTTTTTGTTGAATTTGGTGTTTGTGCTTCTAGAAAATGAAGGGAGTCCTCTCAGCTAATGTCTAAGAAAGTAGTAGAAGGACACCATTTTTGTAATTATAGTTTAAAAGAATGAGAGAGAGAGAGAGAGAGAAATAGATATTCCTTGTCAGGTTACAAACTAAAATTCATAAACAGCCTTATGGCAACAACAATAAAAACAAATAAATAAGAAAAACGACGTAAGCTAAACTTAGGAAGAAATAGTAACTTGCCATGGAGATTCGTATCCATAGTTCCCAGTGCCACAAACACTGAATGAATACTATAACGTACAATATGCACGTGAAACCTTTTTTTTTTTGACGAAGGACTACGTCTAATTCCGCTGATAGTACGGAGCGACTTACCGCCGACCACCTGTGGCAAAATTAGGTTTCAATTGAAATCATTATAGCGTTAAAAATACGTGCCGCACACTAATCGTGCTGCCATATTCGTAAACAGCATGGAGTCCAATTCGCGTACTGCGCAATACATCGTGCGCGCGATACTTCCCTCGCTCCCTGTGTGCGGGGGAGATGATGCAATATTTCTGGGGGTGCCGACGCGTTTGACTCAGTCTATCTCGGCAACCGTAAGCGCAACACGACTGTGCGTGGTATCGTTTTAAAGCTCTCGACGAGATCTGTTCAAATATACGAAGGACATTTCGCAGTGGTTTGAACTGAAAAATTTAAAAATTGCTTTCTTGTGAACCGGTGAACGCTTTTGACAATATAGCGGTTTATCTGGACAACCGTGAGTGCAAAACGACTGTGCGTGCTATCGTTTTAAAGCTCTCAACGAGATCTATTCAAACATATAACGAACATATCGCAGTGGTCTAAACTAAAATTAAAAAAATTGTTTTCGTGTGAACGGGTTAACATTTTCGAAAATACCGCGGAATTTGCAGAATGAACACAAGTAAAACGGGAGAAAATCAAAACGAGAGGCAAGAACAAGTGATGAGGAATGTAAGAAGCCGAAGAAGACTGCAGCCCAACGAACTAGAGAATATCGAGAACTCCTGAAAGCAGCCACCGCCAAACAAAAATCCAACCCACCGATCGAACTCGTACTCGGCCCTTCTTGAACTCTGCTTTGTGTTCGCAATGTATCCAGCAGTATTTGTAAAAATTATGTAAGCTACTTTTCATATCATAGACCTGCGTTGGTTATAATAAACCAAATAAACGCTTTGAAACCATACTCGATTAGCTCATTTCAATTCTCCGATCTGCAAGATGTAGTCCTACATTCCAAACTGACGGCTCAATCAGAACTGAGCCTACCTGTATTTTTTTTATTGAGGATAACATCAACTCCGTCGGGTAAAACCTACATGAACAGATTTTTTTGCCAAAATTTCTAACAAGCCCTTCAAAAAAATTTGTGCCCCCCCCATCATACTTAGCAACCCCATACTAGCCCACCCAGTTCTGAGCGGCTGTCGTCGCCACTGGTAAATTGCCATGGCGATGAGATTAAAAAAAATAAGATGAGATTAAAAAAAATAAGGGAATGAGATTAAAAAATCGTTTATTATCTTACATGCAGTTGTCGTTTCTTTCTTTCTTTCCTTTTCTTTCCCTTCCTTTCTTTCTTTCTTTTTTTTTTTTTTTTTTTTTTGGACATATCCATTTCAGACATCCGAAGTTCTAGGTAACTGGGATCTGCTACACAGTTGTCGTTTCTGGCAAGTTTTTGACGTACGAAGAATATTAACATCCGTGCCCCATACGTCCGTCCATCCGTCCGTCGTGGACAAGAGATCACTGCGGTGACGCCCATTGGCGTCGCTGGCCCCTCCAATATTTCTGAGTACCCTCCATATTTCTGATATTGCAATGCATTCAGATATGCATTTATTCAATACACTTAGAAGATTTGCTGTCCCCAGTACATTTTGAAAAAGCTTTTTAAAAAACAAAGAAATTTAATATTATTAATGCACGCTTACGCCCCCCCCCCAATTCCTATTTGCCAGCGACGCCAGAAGTTCAGAACTACAGGGTGGGGGTGGTATTAGGGGGCTAAGTAGTAATGTTTTTTTTTAATTAATGCATCCACTTGTAACATTACTTGTTGTACTATCTGTGATTTTTGTAACACTGTGGCTTCTTAACTCTCTGCTCCAGATAACTAGCACAAAATCCTTAATTATACAATGGGCAATAGTAGGCTTTCTAATGGCCAGAAGAGAATAGTCTATTTCCTTATGAACAAATGGCTTTATTCACAGGCGTAACCACTGGCGGTCGAGGGGAAGAGAGGCAGGACCCTCCAGATTTTCAGAGTCGGGGATCCCCAATGTAAAGAACCCCTCCAATTTTTTCGGGAATATAATGATATAAAGCACACTTTTTTTATGATGTGAACCGACTAAACTTAATATAATATTGTGATTTTCTTAGAACGCAAACACGTGTACAATGTGTACTTAATAAAACAGCGACATCGATTCCTAATAAACAAAGTCAGCTCTACAACTTTGTAATTTATATTTCTGCCCTATGTATCATGTTTTACAGTTGTGTTAACAGGTCCCTGTAGCATCCACCATTCAGTGTTTGTGGGATGATAACCAACGGACCTAGTGCATGCCAGAAAAGACGGTTAAACCTCCTGTAGATATTAAAGGAGATTGTCGGCTAACAGGTACCTGTAGCGTCTACCATTCCGTGTTTGTGGGATGATAACCAACGGACCTAGGGCTTGCCAGGAAAGACGGGTAAACCTCCTGTAGATATGGATGGAGATGGTCGGCTAATATGTCCTTGTAGCGTCCGCCATTTAGTGTTTGTGGGATGATAACTTACGGACCTAGTGCATGCCAGGAAAGACGGTTAAACCTCCTGTAGATATTAAAGGAAATTGTCGGCTAACAGGTACCTGTAGCATCCACCATTCCGTGTTTGTGGGATGATAACCAACGGACCTAGGGCTTGCCAGGAAAGACGGGTAAACCTCCTGTAGATATGGATGGAGATGGTCGGCTAATATGTCCTTGTAGCGTCCGCCATTTAGTGTTTGTGGGATGATAACTTACGGACCTAGTGCATGCCAGGAAAGACGGTTAAACCTCCTGTAGATATTAAAGGAAATTGTCGGCTAACAGGTACCTGTAGCGTCCACCATTCCGTGTTTGTGGGATGATAACCAACGGACCTAGGGCTTGCCAGGAAAGACGGGTAAACCTCCTGTAGATATGGATGGAGATGGTCGGCTAACAGGTCCTTGTAGCGTCCGCCATTTAGTGTTTGTGGGATGATAACCAACGGACCTAGGGCTTGCCAGGAAAGACGGGTAAACCTCCTGTAGATATGGATGGAGATGGTCGGCTAATATGTCCTTGTAGCGTCCGCCATTTAGTGTTTGTGGGATGATAACTTACGGACCTAGTGCATGCCAGGAAAGACGGTTAAACCTCCTGTAGATATTAAAGGAGATTGTCGGCTAACAGGTACCTGTAGCATCCACCATTCCGTGTTTGTGGGATGATAACCAACGGACCTAGGGCTTGCCAGGAAAGACGGGTAAACCTCCTGTAGATATTGATGGAGATTGTCGACTAACAGGTCCCTGTAGCGTCCACCATTCAGTGTTTGTGAGACGATAACTAATGGAACTATGGCCTGCCAGGCAAAAGCTCCCCAGACCAGAATACCACCTCCTCCGGTCTGTTGCACCCCAATTATTCAACCAGGGGATAGTGTTTTATGCTGTTTATGCCATATGCGAATCCGGCCATGGGCATGGTATAGCAGGACACGGGACTCATCCCTCTAGACGACCTTCTTCCATCTGTCGAGGATTCATTATCAATGTTCCTTGGCCCACGCGAGGCGTTGTTTGAGATGACTGGGCGTCATAATGGGCACCCTCTTTGGTCTCCGGCTGTGGAACCCCAGGCGAAGCAAGGTACGACGCGTGGTGCATGTGGAAATAAGTCGAACTGCATCACTACTGTATTGGTGGGTAGGGCCGGCTGCATAATTTGCGGGGCCTAGTGCAAAACGAAAATGCGGGGCCCTTTTCCCAGCGAGTTCTGAATCTACTAAATGGGCTTGGACGTTGGAACGTTTTTTACGCTTTCCAACCGCAGGTTGAAGAAGCGTATATGCTTCAGCCTTTTCCGTCCGTCTGTCTGTCGGCATGATAACTCAGGTAAAAATGGTTCGATTTCGATGAAATTTTAGTATGTGGTAGGGGACCACCAGGGGACGAACCCAATGCGGGGCCCTTTTCCCAGCGAGTTCTGAATCTACTAAATGGGCTTGGACGTTGGAACGTTTTTTACGCTTTCCAACCGTAGGTTGAAGAAGCGTATATGCTTCAGCCTTTTCCGTCCGTCTGTCTGTCGGCATGATAACTCAGGTAAAAATGGTTCGATTTCGATGAAATTTTAGTATGTGGTAAGGGACTACCAGGGGAAGAACCCCATTGAAAATGGGTGAAGTGGGGTCAAAGATCGCGCCATAAGAGCAGGATCCATTCAATTGCTCTTATGCGTCATAACTTGCGTAAATATGGTTCGATTTCGATGAAATTTCAGTATGTGTTAGGAGACCACCAGGGGACGAATCCTATTGAAATTGGCAAATTGGGGTCAAAGGTCAGGCAGGGCATAAGAGCGGGATTTATTCCATTGCCCTTATGCGTCATAACTTGCGTAAAAATGGTTCGATTTCGATGAAATTTTGGTATGTGGTAAGGAACCACCTGGGAACGAAACCTATTGAAAATGGGCGAAATGGAGTCAAAGGTCAGGGCATAAAGGTGGAATCCATTCCATTGCCCTTATGCGTCATAACATGCGTAAATATGGTTCGATTTCGATGATATTTTAGTATGTGGTAGGGAACCACCTGGGCACGAACCCTATTGAAAATGGGTGAAATGGGGTCAAAGGTCAGGCAGGACATAAGAGCGGGATTTGTTCCATTGCCCTTATGCGTCATAACTTGCGTAAAAATGGTTCGATTTCGATGAAATTTTAGTATGTGGTAGGCAGCCACTGGGGACGAACCCTATTGAAAATGTGCGAAATGGGGTCAAAGGTCAGGACACTGGAGTGGGATCCATTCCATTGCCCTTGTGCATCATAACTTACCAAAAAATGTTTCGATTGCGACAAAACGTTATCATGTTGTTCCGGAGGTATAGTGATCAACGAAATGGGGTCAAAGGTCATTGCACAAAAGCAAGATTTATTCCACAGCCATTATTCTCATAACTTGCGTAAAACTGCTTCTATTGCGGCAAAACTTTGGTATGTTATTCTTGAGATGTACTGAACCGGTTCTGTGGAATATCATCGAAATGGGGTCAAAGGTCAGGACACAGGAGCGAGATTTATTTCACAGCCATTATCCTCATAACTTGAGTAATAATTTCTGGTATGTTGGAAAGCGTATCATAATAAATGCATTGCATGATTTTACTAACTTGTTGAAGGAAAGGCGGGGTCAGGTAGAGAAACCACATTTTTTCATTTTCTTATGCAGCTTAATAAAGCATGGTGGTACTAAGGAATATTATTATTTTTTCATGTGTTATAATAAGCTGTTATTATTACTCATTAAAAATTAAAAGAGACATTTTAAAATTACGCTATATTAATTAACACTGCCAGATCAAATTGAAGTTGATTGAATTGAAGCGACAAAATATAATTCCCACACCTAATCGAAATGCGTGCTGATGGCAAAAATTTATGTAATTTACCCAAAATCAAAAAAAATAGCTATCGTTTAAACAAATAAGATAGGATCATAGGAAATGCCATTTTCAATGATTCATGGTTGAAATATTGAGGTTCTAAAGACGAACCGTCCGTACAATACTAAATGAGTAATGCAATTTTCGGAAAACTTTTACCTTGTCGCTCAGTCTCTTTACTTCTAGGAAGAAAGATTCTTTTGCAGGCCACATTTTACAGTTCATTGTAATTTGTTTTAATGGGTAGTCGGAGGTGCTTTGTAGCTCAAATGAGGTGAGTGAGATAGCAGTCTAGTGCAGTGTTTCCCAAACACCACCGGTCCATCACGACGTTTCCGCCGGTCCGTGGAAACGGGAGGAAAACTTGAGAAATGGTAGAGATTTCCGAATTTTGCCAGTAAAAACAGGTCTGCACAAACGTAAAAGCAACTTCGTGCCGGTTGGTCAGCGAAGCATTTTGTGAAATTTTGTTGGTCTACGGCTTGCTGGTAAGTCTCTGGGAACCAGTGGCCTAGTGTCCTGATAATCCCGAATCGGCATTATACTGCAATTTAGGAATTCGCCGTCACTCGTCGTCGCCAGGTATAATCTATTTGTCAGTTATAGTGTTATGACTAAAATTTCAGACAGTTTCATAAAAAATTCGCAAAGATACGTTTTTAACTTTTTTTATTGATAAACCATCTGCCAGAGATTCGCCGCACACGCACGCGAGAAACTGACCGCTTGTGATTGCGGCAGAATGCAGACGTTGCTGTGACGTCAGCGTTCCAGAGAGATCTAGGTGATCATATATATCATGTCATTAATGCAAATTCTCTCTCGGTGATACGGTGAATAATCCCGATGGACCCAAGATACTTCAATTCTGTTCACTAAGGCAATAAAGTGTAATGATATAAAAATTTTAAAAATGTAATTTTTACATCGTTAAGTGTCATTTATTTTTAATAGAAGAGAAAAATTATGAAAAATTCAAAAACATCCCACAAACACGGGCGCGGGGCCCCTCTAGGCGCGAGGCCCTGTGCGACTACACTGGTAGCACACCCATGAAGCCGCTGGTGGGTGAGCTGGATAACTGTTGCACGTCGTTGCTGAGATACCAGTAGTGACACCCGATGCTTCCCTCTAGGATCGACAGCGCGTGGCTGACTAATATGAGCCCTTCCGCTGGATGTCTGTGCATGGCTTATTCAGACCTGGTACACCCTTCATGTAATACAGAAGCAGGCAACAAGAGCTGCTGTTTCGAAATACTGGCACCTGCCCTCCATCCCGCAATTATCTGGCCGCGTACAAATTGGCTTACGTCGCCACGTTTCCCAATTACTGGCAAATGTTTACTGATTACGTACTGAGGATAGGTGTACACACTTCATAGTATAGCCGCACGTGACGTTGATACTTCGTTATCGTTCCGAATACGTAAAATGGGGAGTGTTCCTGTATGTGGTATATACACTGGCGGAAAGTGAAAAAAGAACACCAAGAAGGAGACGTCTGATACCAACGAAATTTATACAGCATAATAACGGAATACAGAGGATAACGTGATCAAAACATTATGGCAAAATACAGCTGTATTTGCTGGTAAACTGAAAAATAACATTTCCATGTAACATGGTTAGTACGAGGTTGAACCGCCATGAACTGCGTCACACTGTGCAATTCTGGCATGGAATCTGTCGTACAGATGTTGGATGTAAGTTGGGGGTATTGAGTTCCAAGCATCCTCAACCTGGACGCGTAAATCGGGGATGGTCGTGGCTGGCCGTGGAAACCGGATAAGTCGTTGTCCCATAAAATCCCACACGTGCTCGATGGGGGACAAATCTGGTGAACGTGCAGGCCATGAAAGTTGTCTCACACCCTGAAGTGCATGTTGCGTTGCACGTGCCGTGTGTGGACGTGCGTTATCTTGCTGGAAAACACCAAGATGGACTGACCTTACAAATGGCACAACAACGGGCTGAATAATGTTGTTGATGTAGGAGGTGCTGTTTAACGTACTCGGTACAAACACTAGTTGTGTACGGGAGTGATAGCTGATCGCTCCCCACACCAGGAGACCAGGTGTAGGCCCTGTATATCGCTGGCGGATGCAAGAAGGGTGGAGACGCTCCCCTGTGCGTCTCCATGCATGGATTTGCGTCGCAGTGTATGCTCTGCTTGACAACGCCGCTCTTCTTATGCGTCGATTGGTCCGCTCATCAGTCCGCCTGTGACTCCCGGTTCCACGTCTTCTCCTGTGGGAATGTTCCTCGGACCATCTACGCCACCATTGTACCACCACCGATACTTCCCGTCCAATTCGCTCCGCAATACGACGATACGACCACCCGGCCTCACGGAGTCCCACTAGACGACCTCGCTCAAAGTCCGTTAACTGCTGAAATCGTACACGTCTTCCATGTCCAGGCATTTCAGCTTCTTCAGGGTCTTCGTACTTGTCCGTACGCCGCCGACTGATTACATTCACTTCGCCGTACTCCTTAAATACCACCGACAATAATTTGCATATTATGACGTGCTGTGGCGTAAGCGCTCACCGGTCGGTCCCGAAATTAACATCACACCTACGTAAACTCGACCCCATTAACATATGTAAATTTCATGATTGTCCGCCAATTCCTTCTTGGTGTTCTTTTTTCACTTTCCGGCAGTGTATATGGAGCAAATCTAGAAGTAACCAATGCCCACATTTTCTTTCGACAATACATATCAAGCAAGGGCCACATCAAAGAAGAAATTAATAGGCGTATAAAACTTGGTTGGAGAGTATTTGGAAGAAACAGTGCAATCTTCAAGAGCAATTTACCATTATGTCTTAAAACAAAAGAGTTTAATCAATGCATCCTTTCAGTTCTTCCTTATCGATCAGAGACGGGATCTTAACTAAAATCGACATACACAGGCAGCAAACTACTGAAACTGGTATGGAGAAGTGCATATTTGGTATAACCAGGAAAGATAGGACGAGGAACTCGTGGATCTGGAAAATGACAACAGTTGATGTCATCATGATCCAGGTAAAATCCCTGAAATGGTAATGGGCTGGACATATTGCTGGAAGGATTGATCCACGTTGGACAACTGAAATACTTGACTGGATTCCAAGAGACAGGAAACGATCTGGAAAAAGACCGTGTGTGAGATTGCTGGATGAAATTCGCGAGCATGTCGTGCTAATATGGAGAACACTGGCTCAAAACAGAAAGTTCTGGAAGGAACTAGGGGAGACCTTCACCTAGCAGTGGATTGTTAATGATTGGTGCTGATGATGCGCACATCACATATAGCAATTATTTCGTATCTAATTTTTTTGCAAGGCTCATACCTTTGTGCCATAATTGACTTTCATACTGCGTAAATTTACGCAGAAGGTTTCATTTCTATCGGCTCACAATTTCTACGCTTAACTTTAGTACAAGCTCAAACAATGAAATATCAACGCCACAACTGAAAAAGAAAAAGAAAAGAAGGAGGAAGAAAAATCAGGGATGTTTTGAATAAATTATAGTTCCTTAACTAATCTGCAATTTTAGTCGATACCGTGACGCCAGACTATTTTCAACAGTGTTATACACTCGCATTTTAGTATGATTATAATTTAATATTTTCCTGTTTTAAAATTTTCGAAAAACTAAAAAAAAAGGCGTTTTTGGTTCCATTTGCATTCTGTCCAAAATATAGACATCCAAAATGTAGATAACAGCTCTAAGTCTCTCACTATTTGCTAACTGGATAAAGATAAATGTCAACGATAGCATGAACTCTCCGGACAACCTTACAAGTGGGTGATCTTTGAGTTCGGCGCTTACTAATCCTATTACTTTAGAGAAACTGGGCTGTTCACGGCAGTCACAGAAAATCGTCTCTGAATCTGAAATAATGCTCCTAGTTACATCGCGTAAGCCCAGTCAAACCGTGGTTGACAAGAAAAATAAAATCAATTGTGACTAAACGTTGATCTCTTGAGTCTTATACAACTAGCTTTTGACACTATGATAACTAACTGGCAGTGTTGCATACACGAGGAGGGTTTGTTGGGTCTGACCCTCAGAGGCGTAACATTGGCGGGGCAGGAGGGGCGGCAGCAACGGGCGCAGCTCAAGAGAGGGTGCAAGAATCAACAATATGATTAAAATCGAAATTGAAGCTTTTGCACTAGTTTCTGGTAAACCCCCCACCCCCACCCTACATTGTTGTTTCTCCACTTACGAAATGTACTTATAATAATGTTTTTCTCTAGTTTCAGTAGTAGCCTTCGCAGCTTAAAATTTGCATCTTTTCCCCAAAACGTTTTAGGGGATCTTAGCTGCTCACATTCAGAAATGCAGACATTTTTGTGCGTATATTGCAAGGTAACGATGTCGTTCACATTGTTAAGGATTCTCTGGGGACCGTTCGATCGTTACTGCCACTACTGCAAGCTGCATTCAGTCCGTCTAATGAAGTACCAAAGGCCCGAACTCCGAAGCAGTTGGGAATCTCACCCGCTCTCTCCATCTTCTGTATTTTACAGCCACAACGGCGTTCCTCGTCCAGTTTGGCTTCACTATTCGCGGAGCATCGTTGATGGAAGTAAAGGTAGGGGAAGTACTCGAAACCCTTCTGCAAGAGCACTGGTTCCTATTTCCTAACTTCTTCTGACACAAGTGAACAGGGCAAAGTACCATTCCCGTTTGAAATAAGAAATGGCATCTATAGTAGCTCCATAATACTCTATTTACTATACACTGAAGAGCAATTGAATTAAAGACAGCTGGCGTTATGCAAATGTGACGCCGTGGGCGGCCCTGCAAACGGAAACGACATGACGTATGCAGCGATCCGACAAAATAAGGAGTGATGTGATGGGAAACAGTAAGAGCAGGACATAGTATGGGTAAGACGAAGGATCCAAGCGCATTTGATCGTGGCCAAATTGTCGGAGCTCGACGAATGGGTCACTCCATCTCGGAAGTCGAGCAGGCACTGGGATTTTCACGAGCCACTGTGTCACGGGTGCACCGTGAGTACATCGAATCCGGTAAAACCATCCATGCAAGCGCCAACTGCCGTGGACAACAACGTGTGGATGAGCGGGGTCATCGTCGGCTAGCTCGCATTGTAACAGCGGATAGACGGGCCACAATGCAAGAAATCACTCGGCAATTTAACGCTGGTGCACAAAAACGTGTAAGCAGCCTCACCATCCAGAACCATCTCCTCGCTATGGGGTACAGAAGCCATCGTCCCACGAGGGTATCGCTGTTGACCGCACATCACAGGGTGCAAAGATTAGCATGGGAGCGAGAACATCGCCACTGGACCCTAGACATGTGGAAAAATGTTGCCTGGACTGATGAGACGAGACTCACGTTGGTACATGCGGATGGCAGGATACGAGTACGGCGCAAACCACATGAAGCGATGGATCCTTCTTGCCACCAGGGTACGCTTCAAGCTGGTGGGGGTGGCATTCTCGTCTCGGGACTGTTTACGTGGACAGAAATGGGACCCCTAGTACGTGTGACATCGTCCCTCACAGGTCAACGTTACCGGGATATCCTGGACGACCATTTGCTCCCGTTTGTGCGACTTCAACATCCCACTGGGGACCTCTTCCTGCAACAAGACAATGCACCGTGCCATCGCTCCCAAATTGTATCCGAATGGTTCGATGAACACTCCACTGACGTGACCTCGCTTCCTTTGCCAGCTAGGTAACCTGACCTCAATCCCATCTGGGATGCCATCGAGAGAGATGTTCGAGGCTCTGATCCCCTCCATCAAATCTTCGTGAACTGTGGGAGCTTGTTCAGAGGTCGTGGATCCGTATGGCTATCCCAACGCTTCCGGTGTCTTGTCGAGTCCATGCCGAGACGAATCGCCGCCGTCATCAGGACGAAAGGTGGTGCTACACGTTACTAGACAGGTATCTCTAATTCAATTGCTCTTCAGTGTACATCATACCGCAATAAAAATACTTAAGCGTTAGTTTGTTAAACTACGATAAAAATTGCAGTGAGGGCAGCGGTAAATTCCCAGATTTGTACCTTCCTCTGATCTGCCGAAAATTAACTATTCAATAGTTCTTAAAATCTCCACTGTTGATGATTATTAGTTATCAATTAAATACAAGAGAATATGACATATATATCATCATCATCATCATCATCATCATCATTGTCAACCATTATCAATCCACTGCTGGACGAAGGTCTCCCCAAGTTTCCTCCACAACGGTCTGTCTTGTGCCAGTCTCCTCCATGTCACCCCTGCATACTTTCGAATTTCATCCACACATCTCCCAAGTGGTCTTCTTCTGGGTCTTTTCCTGTCCCTTGGAATCCAATCTAAAATTTCGGCTGTCCATCGATGATCTGTCCTTCTGGCAATATGTCCAGCCCATTGCCATTTCAGGGATTTAACTCTGATCATGATGTCTTCCACTCTTGTCATTTTTCGGATCCACGAGTTCCTCTTCTTATCTCTCCTGGTTACACCAAGTATGCACCTCTCCATGCTGCTTTGAGTTGTCTGCAGCCTTTGTATGTCTCTTTTAGTTAAGGTCCACGTCTCTGCACCATACGTAAGCACTGGAAGGATGCATTGATCAAACACTTTTCTTTTAAGACATAATGGCATATTGCTCTTGAAAATTATGCTGTTTCTTCCAAAAGTTCTCCAGGCAAGTTTTGTACGCCGATTAATTTCTTCATCAATGTGACCGCCACTTGATATCTGCTGTCCAAGATAAACGTACGTGTCTGTTATCTCCAGCTTTTCTCCATCAATCGATAAATCTTCATTTCTTGTAAAAGCATTGAACATCACTTTTGTCTTCTGAAAGTTCATTTTTAATCCCACTTCTTTACTCTTGTCAGCAAGTTCCTGGATCATACTCTGCAGCTCTGATGGGGTAGTTGCAAAAATGACTACGTCATCAGCAAAACGAAGGTGGGTTAGATAATCTCCATTAATCTTTATCCCCTTGTTTTCCCAGCTCAGCGACTGAAAAACACCCTCCAATGTGGCATTAAAGAGCTTCGGAGATATGGTGTCACCTTGTCTCACTCCCTTTCCAATTTTTACGTGTGTTGTATTTTCAAACAGCCTAATCTTTGCACTTGCATTTTCATAGATGTTATTAATAATATTAATGTATGCATCTTCAATTCCGCAGGTTTTCAGAGCCATTGTAACTGCTGATGGTTTCACCGAATCAAAGGCTTTTTCATAATCGATAAAAGCCATGCACAATGGAAGTTCATATTCCCTCGCTCTTTCAATTAGTTCTCTCAGCACGTGAATATGATCTATTGTGCTGTAGCCACTCCTGAATCCAGCTTGTTCTCTCGGTTGAGCCATGTCCAGTGTTACCTTCAAGCGGTGTGAAAGAACTTTAGTGAAGATTTTATAAACTACTGATAGGAGGCTGATAGGTCTGTAGTTTCCGAGATCCTCAATGTCACCTTTCTTATGTAGCAGGATCATTGTAGCGGTGTTCCAATCCTCAGGAATCTTTCCTTCATTAAGGCATCGAGTGAAAATTTGGGCGAGTACTGTTTCGATTTCTCCACTTGCTTCTCGTATGATGTCTACAGTAATTCCATCTTCTCCTGGAGCTTTTACCCGCTTCATGTTCTTGATTGCATGTGCAACTTCTGATGGAAGGACTGGAGGAACTCTGGTACTGGTATCTTTCACGATGTCTGGAGTGCATGTATCATCCATTTCATATAATTTGGAGTAGAAATCTTTCACTCTTGTCAAAATTTCGCCTCTATTTCTTGTTACAGAACCATCTTCTTTTCTCAGTGCCATAATCTGTTTTCTTCCCTTACTGAGATGTCCCTTTGCTATCTTTAGGCTTTGGTTGTTTTCAATTGCTCTCCTCACTAGTTCACAGTTGAATTTCCTTACGTCTTCAGTGATACTTTTTCGTACTGTCTTGCATAGCTCTATATATTCCACTTTGGAAGTCACATCTTCTTTAGTTGTCCTCATCTCTCTTCTTTTTTGCATCAACATTCTCGTTTTTCCTGATAATTTATTTACATGCAACTTGTTCTTAGACCCAGCTAATTTTGTTGCTGTTTCCATAAGAGCTTTGGTTACTTTTCTGTTAACTTCAGAGATGTCCACTTCTTCTGATGTTAGGCCTTCTAAAGCAGAGAACCTGTTCTTCAGTTCCAACTTGAAGGTATTATGCTGTTTTTTAAGGTTGGTTATGTCAATAGATTTTGTTTGTCTTATGAGCTTGCCACGTTCAAGTTTAGTGTTGAGGTGCATCTTACATCTCACCAATCTATGGTCACTACCTGTGTTGAACTTGTTTAGCACACTGCAGTCTTCTATGACGAATTTTTTGTTACACATAATAAAATCAATTTCACTTGTCGTCCCATTTGGATGTCTCCATGTCCATTTCCTGTGTGGCTTTTTCTTGAAGAAGGAGTTCAAGATGAAAAACCCTTCTGCCTCTGCAAACTCAACGAGAGTATTTCCACGCTGGTTTCTGTTGCCGTGACCGAATTTACCTACTGAAGTTTCATTATGTTGCCGTTGCCCTATTTTTGCATTGAAATCTCCCATAATTATTTTCAAGTGCTGCTTACCTTTATTATTTAGATGACAAATTTCCTCATAAAATTCTTCAATTTCTTCTTCAGGATGACTTGTGGTGGGTGCATAAGTTTGAATAATCTGAGCCTGGTATCTTTTTGAGAGTTGGATAACAAGTCGTGCAGCTCTGTCAGAGGAACTTTCAACTTCTACAACTTTATCCTTCAGTTTCTTGTTTATTATAAATCCAACACCACTAGTTCTGCCAGTATCTGTCCCACGATAGTAGAAGAGATGTCCACTTTTCAGTTCGATGAGATCTTCTCCTTTTCTCCTTACCTCACTTAGCCCCACGATGTCCCACTTGATCCTTTGTAGTTCCTCTTCCAATTCAAGTAGCCTTGAATCAGAAGATAGGGAGCGTCCATTGTACGTAGCCAAGGTCAGCATCAGATGGCAGCCTAGTCCGGTCCTCCGGGGATTCTTAGCACCCTCTGCCTTCATGTCGCATTGGCCGCTGCCTTGGCCAGGTACATTCCAGCTGCCGGAGACTGAGGGCCAAGATTTAAGTTGTGGAATCATTTTGGAGGGGTTTGGCCATAACTCACCACGCTGGCCAAGCGGGTTGGTGAGTGTGGGATAGAATTTCCTCTAATCCCGATGGTATAGTTATACCGCTATTGGCGGTCGTCAGAGCCCCTTTAGTGGGAACAGGATGCACCACGAGAAGACGGGGTTGACATTTGTCAAGGAGAGGCTGTGATGTTACGCATCACCTGACCTTACATCCCTAAAAAATATATATATATATCATCATCATCATCATCATTGTCAACCATTATCAATCCACTGCTGGACGAAGGTCTCCCCAAGTTTCCTCCACAACGGTCTGTCTTGTGCCAGTCTCCTCCATGTCACCCCTGCATACTTTCGAATTTCATCCACCCATCTCCCATGTGGTCTTCTTCTGGGTCTTTTCCTGTCCCTTGGAATCCAATCTAAAATTTCGGCTGTCCATCGATGATCTGTCCTTCTGGCAATATGTCCAGCCCATTGCCATTTCAGGGATTTAACTCTGATCATGATGTCTTCCACTCTTGTCATTTTTCGGATCCACGAGTTCCTCTTCTTATCTCTCCTGGTTACACCAAGCATGCACCTCTCCATGATTCTTTAAGTTGTCTGCAGCCTTTGTATGTCTCTTTTAGTTAAAGTCCACGTCTCTGCACCATACGTAAGCACTGGAAGGATGCATTGATCAAACACTTTTCTTTTAAGACATAATGGCATATTGCTCTTGAAAATTATGCTGTTTCTTCCAAAAGCTCTCCAGGCAAGTTTTGTACGCCGATTAATTTTTTCATCAATGTGACCCTCACTTGATATCTGCTGTCCAAGATAAACGTACGTGTCTGTAATCTCCAGCTTTTCTCCATCAATCGATAAATCTTCATTTCTTGTAAAAGCATTGAACATCACTTTTGTCTTCTGAAAGTTCATTTTTAATCCCCCTTCTTTACTCTTGTCAGCAAGTTCCTGGATCATACTCTGCAGCTCTGATGGGCTAGTTGCAAAAATGACTACGTCATCAGCAAAACGAAGGTGGGTTAGATAATCTCCATTAATCTTTATCCCCTTGTTTTCCCAGCTCAGTGACTGAAAAACACCCTCCAATGTGGCATTAAAGAGCTTCGGAGATATGGTGTCACCTTGTCTCACTCCCTTTCCAATTTTTATGTGTGTTGTATTTTCAAACAGCCTAATCTTTGCACTTGCATTTTCATATATGTTATTAATAATATTAATGTATGCATCTTCAATACCGCAGGTTTTCAGAGCCATTGTAACTGCTGATGGTTTCACCGAATCAAAGGCTTTTTCATAATCGATAAAAGCCATGCACAATGGAAGTTCATATTCCCTCGCTCTTTCAATTAGTTCTCTCAGCACATGGATATGATCTATTGTGCTGTAGCCACTCCTGAATCCAGCTTGTTCTCTCGGTTGAGCCATGTCCAGTGTTACCTTCAAGCGGTGTGAAAGAACTTTAGTGATGATTTTATAAACTACTGATAGGAGGCTGATAGGTCTGTAGTTTCCGAGATCCTCAATGTCACCTTTCTTATGTAGCAGGATCATTGTAGCGGTGTTCCAATCCTCAGGAATCTTTCCTTCATTAAGGCATCGAGTGAAAATTTGGGCGAGTACTGTTTCGATTTCTCCACTTGCTTCTTGTATGATGTCTACAGTAATTCCATCTTCTCCTGGAGCTTTTCCCTGCTTCATGTTCTTGATTGCATGTGCAACTTCTGCTGGAAGGACTGGAGGAACTCTGGTACTGGTATCTTTCATGATGTATGGAGTGCATGTATCATCCCTTTCATATAATTTGGAGTAGAAATCTTTCACTCTTGTCAAAATTTCGCCTCTATTTCTTGTTACAGAACCATCTTCTTTTCTCAGTGCCATAATCTGTTTTCTTCCCTTACTGAGATGTCCCTTTGCTATCTTTAGGCTTTGGTTGTTTTCAATTGCTTTCCTCACTAGTTCACAGTTGAATTTTCTTACGTCTTCAGTGATACTTTTTCGTACTGTCTTGCATAGCCCTATATATTCCACTTTGGAAGTCACATCTTCTTTAGTTGTCCTCATCTCTCTTCTTTTTTGCATCAACATTTTCGTTTTTCCTGATAATTTATTTACATGCAACTTGTTCTTAGACCCAGCTAATTTTGTTGCTGTTTCCATAAGAGCTTTGGTTACTTTTCTGTTAACTTCAGAGATGTCCACTTCTTCCGATGTTAGGCCTTCTAAAGCAGAGAACCTGTTCTTCAGTTCCAACTTGAAGGTATTATGGTGTTTTTTAAGGTTGGTTATGTCAATAGATTTTGTTTGTCTTATGAGCTTGCCACGTTCAAGTTTAGTGTTGAGGTGCATCTTACATCTCACCAATCTATGGTCACTACCTGTGTTGAACTTGTTTAGCACACTGCAGTCTTCTATGACGAATTTTTTGTTACACATAATAAAATCAATTTCACTTGTCGTCCCATTTGGATGTCTCCATGTCCATTTCCTGTGTGGCTTTTTCCTGAAGAAGGAGTTCAAGATGAAAAACCCTTCTGCCTCTGCAAACTCAACGAGAGTATTTCCACGCTGGTTTCTGTTGCCGTGACCGAATTTACCTACTGAAGTTTCATTCTGTTGCCGCTGCCCTATTTTTGCATTGAAATCTCCCATAATTATTTTCAAGTGCTGCTTACCTTTATTATTTAGATGACAAATTTCCTCATAAAATTCTTCAATTTCTTCTTTAGGATGACTTGTGGTGGGTGCATAAGTTTGAATAATCTGAGTCTGGTATCTTTTCGAGAGTTGGATAACAAGCCGTGCAGCTCTGTCAGAGGAACTTTCAACTTCTACAACTTTATCCTTCAGTTTCTTGTTTATTATAAATCCAACACCACTAGTTCTGCCAGTATCTGTCCCACGATAGTAGAAGAGATGTCCACTTTTCAGTTCGATGAGATCTTCTCCTTTTCTAATTACCTCACTTAGCCCCACGATGTCCCACTTGATCCTTTGTAGTTCCTCTTCCGATTCAAGAAGCCTTGAATCAGAAGATAGGGAGCGTCCATTGTACGTTGCCAAGGTCAGCATCAGATGGCAGCCTAGTCCGGTCCTCCGGGGATTCTTAGCACCCTCTGCCTTCATGTCGCACTGGCCACTGCCTTGGCCAGGTACATTCCAGCTGCCGGAGACTGAGGGCCAAGATTTAAGTTGTGGAGTCATTTTGGAGGGGTTTGGCCATAACTCACCACGCTGGCCAAGCGGGTTGGTGAGTGTGGGATAAAATTTCCTCTAATCCCGATGGTATAGTTATACCGCTATTGGCGGTCGTCAGAGCCCCTTTAGTGGGAACAGGATGTACCACGAGAAGGCGGGGTTGACATTTGTCAAGGATATATATATATATATATATATATATTCTATAAAGAAGATACCTAAGCAAAAAAATACATATATAATTTTGACTCACACCTAGTACAACATAGAAAAGGTTATGTATCTACCTGTGTGAGTAAAAGGAGAAAAGATAAAAAAATAAAATAAAACAACTGAATGTAGAAGGTGTCGAGAATACTGAGCCTTGGCTTTATCAAGGACCAGCAAAAACTCTGCATTTTCTCACTTCCACAAAGACCTAGTTGGAAATGGGTTTCTGCAAGGCCATAGATGCAAGTAACATTCCCACCTAAAATAGTTTAAAAAATATATATATGAGTCATATCCTCCGTAGAGTAGCATGACCTAGCACTGGTTAACAATTTCGCTTGCATCCATTAACCTTCATGGCCCGACCCATGCTCTTCATCTGTTACTATTAAACAGAGAGAAGAAGATTAAAGAGAACTCAAGCTGTGAGAGTGACATAATAATTCGAAATGATTTTCAGCTATAACGAAATTCCAAGTTCGTTTGAGAGAGAATTTAAACCTGAAAACAATGCAAAAGAAATCCAAATTTTACATTGCAATTAAAAAAAGGAAATGTTAATTTATAACGAACAGATTTTTGAAAGAAAACTTGAGTCTAAAACCCCCTACTCTACAACATATGACAGCACGAAAACGAGAATAAGTTAAAGATAATAATTAACTAAAGAAAACTTTGTGAAAGTTATATACCTTAAACAGTTAGTTGCAATATGTACAAAGTATTTCAGCAGTGCTTTAAGTGCATAATTAATTAGTTATTAAGAACTTAACTACTTTGAAAAAACAGCGCATAGACAGCGCATAGAAAAGGAACAAGCTTAGCCATCTTCTGTTCCTAGGTACCCCAAAAGACGCTCAAAGTTACAAAGAAAAGTAAGAGTTAAAACCCGCAAAAATGTTAACAGACAAACCAATGCTTAAAAGCTGAAAAGCTAGAAAACGACAGAGAAAAGGTACATGAAGTACAAACATTGAACTAATAAAACCTAGAACCCAAAAACAAGGAAGAGAGCTTACCTCTTGTGTGACAAAAACTTTTCTCCTCACAAGAGAAGAACATGGCTGACCTCTTCCGCCACTCCCTAGACGCTGGGGGGCAGAGAGGGTGGGGCTGATGGCCTCCTCATACAGCAAGAAACCAACGCTCGGAGATTTTAACCAGAGAAAAAAATATATATATAAACTTAAGACTGTGGATCTGTATGATCAGAAAGAGCAGAATTAACTCTCCAGAATACATGAGAAATATTATAAAATACACGAGCAGTTTATTTAATAATCTTTGCATGTATTAAATCACCTTAGTGAGCTTCTATAGATTAATCAGAATCTTATTAATTTTAATGTTGGTTTTACTATTTTTAGTATAGCTATCCTAGTGATGAATAACTAGTTTTCTTTTTTATTTGTTTTTATTTTCTTTTATAAACAGATTTTTAAACTTTTTTTGTGATTTTGTTTATATTATTTAATTTTTTGTTTTAATAGGACCGTCATATCCATAGCACTAAGGTTCCTTTAGGTAGTTAATAGGCATCCTCTAGCCAACTTCCTTACGGCTTTGATTGGTCAGAATCATATTATTAACTGTGTAGAAAATTAAAGCAGATCTGCCAACCTTACTCTATTATTCAGAATAATTTTTCTTAAAGTTCTTTTGATGAAAGAAGAAGGAATTTCGTTCTCTAGAAAACTTTCTAATAGTATATTAATGTGGTAATTGAAGTCCAAATTGTTGCTGCAAATTCTTGAAATTCTTAGGACCTGAGAAATTAGTACATTCTCAATTACTTTGGTTGAAATGTTATTATTCCAGTGTAGATATTTAATTACTTTGAAAGGAAAATTAACTCTTTTATCAAAGAGGCTAATAGATGGGTTACCTCTGTTGAGCTTAATGCTTAAGTCTAGGAACTCAAGTTCCTGATTACTGTGGTTGGTTTTACATAAGTTAAGAGAGCTAGGATAGATATTATCAAAATCACTCTCTATAACTTCTGAATTATTGACACACAGCAGATCATCAATATATCTAAAAGTGTAAAGGTAGTTATCTGAGCAGGTGGGGTGATTTTTAATGAATTTATATTCCTTAAAGAACAGGAATAGATTAGCGATATTCGTGGACGTTGATGTTCCCATTGGAATACCGTTCACTTGCTTATAGAGAGTATTATTATATAAGATATGGTTATTTTTTATGCAGCAATTGAGATAAGAGTTCCAAGTTCCTACATCAACAAATTGGTTAAGTTTAAATTCTGCATACAGCTCTTTAAAGGTAGTGATTATATCTGATAGAGGCAGATTAGTATATAGGTTTTCAAAATCATAACTATTAATATCTAGGGGACAAACTTTGAGTATAGTAGAAATTACTTCTGCATTATTATTAATACTTCTGCATTATTATTAATATATATATATATATATATATATACAATATACTGTATATATCAATAAAATACGCAAAAAATCAAAAGCGAACCGTATTTATTATCCAAATAACTCTATAAAAAATGTTACCGCGCCTAAGGGCTGCGAATCAAGAACTTTCTCTAAGACAAAGAAATCACCTATACCTTTTCCAGCCTGTGTGCACGTGTTTTTTGCTTCTTTTAATAACTAATATCTCCTTAACCTTAACCAAGTACTGTTGATTTGCATGTACACTGAAGCCCGCATATAATGAGAAGCTCGGGACCAACGGATATCTTCTTTGAATCCGTTTCGAAAAATCCCACCACATGTAGAAATATGTATATGTGTTAATATGCGTATATGTTTACACACTGAGTGGCCACTTTATTATGACCACCTGACAGTTTTAAGCAAATCAGCTATGGCTGCACGCTGTTACCGGCAGAGAGCGAGGCTAGTATAAAAAGGGAAAGCGTAGTGCTTGCGACAGTAGTAGAAGTGATTTTTGGGTGACGAGATGGGTAAAAAATGCGATTTGACGGACTTTCAACGTGGGATGATTGTAGGAGCTCGGAACCATGGAGCGTGTATCACCGAAACCGCCGCATTCGTGAAATGTTCCAGAGCAGCTGTTGTTAAGTGTTTAAAGACTGGAGTGTCAGCCAAAAAGCTGGGTCTCTACGTGCAACGTGTCGTCGTCATCGACTACTGACTGCTCGGGCGGAACGGAGAGTGTCCAGCCTGGTAACAGACAACAGAAGGGCAGCAGTGCAGCAAATTGCAGACCATCTTAATTAAGGATCCTCTCAAATGATCTCTGCACGCACTGTTCGCCGTACACTGCATCGGATGGGATATGGCAGCCGAAGGCCTGTTCGAACACCTTTGCTGTCTGCAGTTAACAAGAAAAACCGTCTCCAGTTCGCACAGGAGCACAAGGATTGGACAACCGATAATTGGAAACAAATTATATGGTCCGATGAATCACGTTTTCAGTTGCACCATGCCGATGGTCGAGTGAGAATTTGGCGGAAACAGCACGAAAGCATGGACCCCAAATGCATTGCTACAACCCTTCAAGCTGGTGGAGGCAACGTTATGGTTTGGGGAATGTTTTCCTGGCATGCTTTGAGCCCTTTAATTCGTGTTGATCAACGTCTGACTGGCACATGATATCTAAACATCGTTGCGGACCAAGTGCATCCCGTCATGTGGATGGTTTATCCCAATGGCGATGGCTACTTTCAACAATATAATGCATCCTGCCAGAGTGCTCGTATTGTACAGGATTGGTTTCAGGAACATGCCGGTTAGTTTACTTTGCTTAGGTGGCCCCCACAATCTCCAGATCTCAACACCATTGAGAATTTGTGGGATGAAGTTGAACGAGCCTTCAGACAGCTGGATCCACAAACCATGCTTGATGAAAAGCACTTTCCAGGAGTGCTATTCATGCTTGATGAATAGCACTCCTGGAAAGTGCTATTCATCAAGCATGGTCTCAGATTCCACAAACCACCTATTAACATCTCGTGGAGTCCATGCCACGAAGAATCGACGCAGTATTAAAGGCAAAAAGTGGCCCAACGAAGTACTGAGGGGTTGGTCATAATAAAGTGACCACTCAGTGTATTATATATCCGTAACAACTGGAGTTGAAAGATTTAATTAGTTAACTACAGTAGTACAGATTAAAATAAAATAAGCACTTAGATGAATGCATAATAGCAGTGAAACCTGAAGCAGACATCATGTGGTAACATTTTTTTAAAAAAGATACTCTCAAGGCGTATGTTTTTAAAAAAAGATGCTCCCAAGACGTATATACGTATATACTCGTATATAAGGGATAAATATTAACGGATATTATTTAACTCACCTTCCTTTTGCTGATGGCATAGTCTAGCAACTGTTCCTTTAGAGCTGCAGAATATGATCCAGGAACTTGCTGACAAGAGTAAAGAAGTGGGATTAAAAATGAATTTTCAGAAGACAAAACTGGTTTATAATGCTTTTACAAAAAATGAAGGTTAATCGACTGATAGGGAAAAGCTGGAGATAACTGATACCTACATTTACCTTGGGCAACAGATATCCAGCGAGGATCACATTGATGAAAAAATTAATCTGCGTATAGAACTTGGTTGGAGAGCTTTTGGAAGAAACAGTAACCTACAATTTCTAAGAGCAACATGCCGTTATGTCTTAAAAGAAAAAGTGTTTGATCCATGCACCCTTCCAATTCTTACATATGGAGCAGAAACATGGACTTTAACTAAAAAAGACATACACAGACTACAGACAACTGAAAGCGGCATGGAGAGGTGCATGCTTGGTGTCACCAGGAAAGAGAAGAAGGGGAACTCGTGCATAAGGAAAATCACAAAAGTGGAAGACATCATGATCAGAGTAAAATCCCTGAAATGGCAATGTGCAGGACATATTGCCAAAAGGACGGACCGCCGATGGACAAATGAAATTTTCAGAGGCGACTTTAGATCTTTTGGGAGCCTAAGCGCTGAAATATTAGGCCACCTCCCATTCTTATCGCCGCAGAAATTTTTATCGGTCAGATTAACAAAAAAAAAAAAAAAAAGAAAGAAAAGAAAAAGTAAATTCAAGTAAAAGGTTTTTACGCTTTTAAAAATGCTATTCTATCTTCCTATTGTTAGAACATTTTATAAGAAACAGTGCTAGTGAAATCACTTTGTCTGTCCGTGCACATCGAACTTTTTGTTTTTAGAGATATTTCAAAAAAAATTTTTGCGGTTAATAGGAAATCGAAAGGGCGTTAAGTTTGGCATTTTAAATATCCCATATACTTCATGAATTTACCGCTAACGGCTGTCAAAGTTGAAAATTCAAAACATTAAACTTCTATTGGGAAAAATTATTCAACTTAGAAGAAAAACTTATTTCTGTGCCACTCAGATTAGGCTTAACTGTTCCTTCTCAAATATTTAGATTTTCCCCTTAGTTCGTTAATTTTCTGCTAGAGTCGCTAAGTCCAAAGAGCCGCCCCGGTGGCGCAGTGGTCTAAGGCGCTGGCCTCTGATCATTCGTCCGTAAAGGGTCCGGGTTCGAATCCCGATCAGGCATGGATGTTGTGTTTGTCTTACGGCACTGGCTCTCTCCCTTTCCTGGAACCAGTGACCCTAAATTAGGGACGGGCGACTGCTTATAGCCCATTGAGTTGCTCACGGTGGTCGTTAAACCTCCAATCAAAAAAAAAAAAAAATAAGTCCAAAGAATTTGGTTTCCACAGATTTTTGAAACATTATTTGTGCGAATGGTAGGACATTAACATTCATTAAATTTTGCTCATTTTAAATTTATTACTAGTTCATAAATTTTCCGCTAGCAGTTCTTAAAGTTGAAATTTAGTAAGTTTTAGCTTTACGCTACGAAGAGACAATTTCAGTTACAGAAAAAGTTATTTTTGAATTTGATACGTTAGACAAAACTGATTACTTTAGCACCTTTCCATTTGCAAGTTACTAGGCAAATTTAACGCTAAGGGCGCTGAAAATGGAATTTCTTTAAATTTATCAGTACGTTGCGTATAAATTAATTGCCATAAAAATGGAATGCATTTCAATTACAAAACGTGCTTTTTCTATTCCTTCAGCTTTGGATCTTGTTTTCCCGTTATGAGCAAATTAGTAGGCAACGATCATGGTATCAAGCAAAAATAAAATACTTAAAGACATTGGCAACCGGAAAAGTCCTCCACATTATGTAAAATGCAATTTGTACATTGTACTTCATTTGAAAAAGATGGATGACTTTTCGTGGAAGAGTTTTCCTGTGGCGAACAATTCCCTAAATAGAAGAGATTATGTCGTCCATGGTATAGACGAATGCAGCGGCGTAGCCAGAAATTTCTTTCGAGGCTTTCACCAGTGAACCTAACCCATGGTACATGGGTTTGGTTTATTGGTGAAAGCCTCGATTAAACATACATATATCGCTTGAAATTCGTGCTCAGTCTCCCCTCAAGGGAGGGGTTCAAACCCTGACCTCCCCCCCCCCCCTCTGGCTAGCCACTGGACGAATGCCATGGACCAAGAAAGCTGGACAGTAAGAATTTTTTCAGTTAGTGTAGGAAAGCAAAAATGTAAAGAAATTCTTGAAAGCTTTTTTCTCATTATTTTCATCGGAAAATTGAGGTCTAAATTTTTTTTCTGTCAAAAAGATGCGTGAAGTTTTTTTAATACCTACACTGCAGTTATTAGAAATAGAAGCATAAAAATTAAATGCAAACGATTTGGTTTGAAAGTGGAAAAGTAGAAACCACAGCTTTTCTTATAAGAGTGTCATTGAAACTTTCTTATTTCTTTTTCAAAAGTTGATTTTATGTCGATTTAAGGAATAGAAACAGTGACAATACTTGATAATTATCAGTATTAAACCAGGGGAGGAAAAAGTAAGAACAAAATATCGTAGCAATACAGTATACTTTTTTTTTAACACTATTAAATAAGAAAAAGATAGTGTGATATTCTCGAATTTCTTTATTTTTTCAGCCTAAATATCAACTCTTTGGGTTTAGGCTGGTTTAGGGGGGTTACGGCTGAGACAGAACTTTATTATCCTACAACAAAGAAAAAAAACAATTAACAGCAAACATCCCTGATCATCAGGAAAGTTTTTACAAGCACTCCTCCTCGTAACTCTGGGGGTAAGGTTCCAACACAGATGTTTTCCCTTGGCTGATGGAAGTAGCATGAAAGCAATTTATAGCACAGCAGGCGAGTTAAGAATTCGCCTTAAACAATGAAAAGTGTGGGAAGCGTGAATACTTCCTTCACCTGCCACTAAAAGGGAAGGCTAAGTTATTTTAACCGTTCCTTTCAAAATAAGTGCATCGATAATAACTCGAAAATTCGGAATATCAGCAACAGCAAGAAAAAATATATGTTACTAATATGAGAAAGTAAAATATCAATTGAAACTACAAACAAAGTGGTCGCTTTAAGGATTGTTTTGTTTCGGTCCGTGAAAACGGAAACAAAACAGGTAATCCAATTATACGTTTTCGGCGCCCCTCTAGCTCTGGGGCCCTAGGTGCGCGCCTAGTCAGAAATCCACCACTGGAAAATGAAAAAAAAAAAAAATGTTCTTTTTGGGGGCCCTCCAGTATCGCGGGGTTCCGTTCCTGGGCTTCCTCGGCTTCTCTTAAATAATGTTCATGGGTTTTCCGATTGTTGCGGTTGCCCAATGTGGTAATAAACGCTTTGTTATTAAGTAAAAAATGTTTCACATGCAGAAATATCAGACTTTCTCTTTCTGCGCATGAAAATATATTTCATAACAGAAAAAATGAATTATTATTTTTTTCATTTTAATTAATCATCGTACGTTAATGTATTATTTTCATTTCTTTGTTCACAGAGTTCCTGATAAGTCTTTCAAGGAAGTTGTTTAGCTAACACACGTTTTCTGATTTCTGTTTATTCGCATTCAGAACATTTCTTTCATGAAACTTGTCGGTTCGAATCCGGCTACTGGGTAAGAATATTGAGAGCGTGACGTTTCATGTCAGCCATTTAATTCATGAGAGAACAGTTTCTATACTTTGCTATTTGGTTCTCAGAGCTCTATTCAAGACCGCACTCTAAGCGAAGATTTGAGGGAGAAAGGAAAAAAGAGTGGCAGAAAGAGAAAGGCTTGGTGAATGCAAGAGATTTATCGGTTTGAAATTCGAAAGACATCTGCACGGAAACACACGCGTGATAAGAGACCGTTGCGAACGACGTTGACCAATCAGGGAGCCGCGTAGATGCTGCTGATCACCGACTGTATCCACCAATGGAAAATTGACAAATAACACAGCTGAAGCCATTACTGAAGTAAAAGTGAAATTTTCAGAGGCGTAGCTCCTAATGTTGGATTGTAGGATTAATTCAGTTTTTGTTTATGTACATCGGGCTTGTAAATATCTCGTAATCAGTCTACCTGTTGTAGCCACCCTTCGGTTTAAAGAACTTAATAACCTGAACACACACAGTAAGTGCAAATTGTTTGATTTTTATAAAAATAACAAGTTCGTCGTAGGCCGGGCTTTATGTGGTAATGTGACCTGGGTTAGAAATCAAGTATTATGGTGATGTAACTATATGTTTTGGAGTCTTCTATTTATTTGATATTTTACAGTAGAAATGCATGTGCGATATGGAATGTTAAATCAGAATAAAAGAAAAAATGCTAAATTTGAACTGTAAACAAAAACTCTAGTTGTAGTGTTGACTAAACATTTAAATTTGAATACTGCTGAAGTTGTAGAAAGCAAAAATTTACTTATTTTATGCTAGCAGTGGATTTTCATTTGAAGCAGTGGATTTTCATTTGATTCAGTTACACTGTATTTTGATTGGCGTTTAGGCTTAAACTGTTATAATAAGCTGGCACGCTTCGATTGCGGTTTTTTAAATTAAGGTCATCATGAAGTCTTTTTCTATGTTTTCTATGTAGAAATGATAAACCGTGTGAATGCAGAGACGCCGTGTATGGGCATTGTTGAAGGACTGACTGCAAAAGTTACGAGTGGTACGCTTTTGTGAAATAACACGGAGCCGTTTAAAGGTAATAGACTTTGTGGTGTGTTCACGAATAACTTTCAAATGTGTACCGACGTGAAATTTAACCGTAATATTCGTATTTGAAATGGAATCCAAAGGGACTGATTTGGCAATTCTGCATGCAAGAAGTGTTGTACACCCAGGCACGGATTTCTAGTACAGAATTAAATTTTAATATACAAGTCCACAATTCCTTTTCTGAAACCCGTGGGACCTTCTGTGTTTCGGATTTCAGAATAAAGATAGTGCCTCCAGTGGGGTCTAGTGCAGGACCCCATAATCAAACAATACTGCAGCAAAAATGTATGAATACCACACTAAGTGGGATAAATAAAGACTGAAAATATTACTACAGTTTATTTATAGAGTACTATACTGTTAAATGAAATAATGGGATAATTATAGACCATAAATACTCAAGGACACTTTATTTCGAAGAAAAACATGCAGTAAAACTTGAACATAAACAGCTTCAAATGAACCGTAATCAAACACATTAATATTTCTGCAGAGAAATTTATGAATATTCACACTAAGTGGGATATTGAAAGACTATAATTAATACAGGTATCACAGTTTATTTATATGCTAGCAAATAACTTAGTGAAATAAATATAGAATGTAAATAATCTAGCATATATAGGCTACAGGTTCAGACGTGAGTGGGGGAGGAGTTGGGTCAGCTGTTCGAGCACAAAACAAGCCTTGTTATGCAGAGATGACTAAGGCTCCACACTCCACGAAAAAACTGTGGGTTTTCGGACACGGGATTGTGGGCCTGTACTTTGTATACACTGAAGAACAATTGAATTAGAGACAGCTGGCATTATGCAAATGTGGCGCTGTGGGCGACCCTGCAAATGGAAACGACATGACGTATGCAGCAAGACGTATGGGAATCAGTAAGAGTCGGACACCGTATGGGTAAGACGAAGGATATAAGCACATTTGATCGTGGGCAAATTGTCGGGGCCCGATGAATGGGTCACTCCATCTCTGAAGTTGTGCAGGCACTGGGATTTTCACAAGCCACTGTGTCACGGGTGCACTGTGAGTACATCGAATCCGGTAAAACCATCCCAGCAAGGGCCAACTGCCGTGGACAACAGCGTGTGGATGAGCGGGGGTCATTGTCGACTAGCTCACATTGTAACAGCGGATAGACAGACCTCAGTGCAGGAAATCACTCGGCAATTTAACGTTGGTGCACAAAAAAGTGTAAGCAGCCACACCATCCAGAACCATCTCCTCACTATGGGGTACAGAGGCCATCGTCTCAGGAGGGTACCTCTGCTGACCGCACATCATAGGGCGTAAAGATTAGCATGGGCGCTGGAACATCGCCACTGGACCCTAGAAATGTGGGAAAATGTTGCCTGGACTGATGAGTTGAGATTCATGTTGGTACATGCGGATGGCAGGATACGAGTACGGCACAAACCACATGAAGCGATGGATCCTTCTTGCCACCTGGGTACTCTTCAAGCTGGTGGGGGTGGCATTCTCGTCTCGGGACTGTTTACGTGGACTGAAATGGGACCCCTGGTACATGAGACATTGTCTCTTATAGGTCAACATTACCGGAATATCCTGGACGACCATTTGCTCCCGTTTGTGCGTCTTCAACATCCCACTGGAGACCTCATCCTGCAACAAGATAATGCACCATGCCATCGCTCCTGAATTGTATCCGAATGGTTGGATGAACACTCCACCAACGTGACCCCGCTTCCTTTGCCAGCCAGGTCACCTGACCTCAATGCCATCGAGAGAGATGTTCGAGGCTCTGATCCCCCTCCATCAAATCTTCATGAACTGTGGGAGCTTGTTCAGGGGTCGTGGATCCGTATGGCTATCCCAACGCTTCCGGTGTCTTGTCGAGTCCATGCCGAAACGAATCGCCGCTGTCATCAGGGCGAAAGGTGGTGCTACACGTTACTAGACAGGTATCTCTAATTCAATTGCTCTTTCATGTATATGGGCTATATTAAGCTAATACCTACCTACTCAGTGATTTTAATTTTGGTAGTTTTCTTCAATTTTGTAGCAGGCCATGAACAGACTTTATCTATTAAATTTGTTTTCATTCAAGCAATATGCATTGCATTCTTTATTTCATCTCATCATAATTTCATTACCATAAGTTGAAGTTACATTTTTATAGCTTCTCCTTGTAAGTTTTTGGAATCAGGCCTTGGGTACAATGCAATGCTATTCTGTTTCTAACCCACCAGTGAATAGTTGCAGATTTTAATGTAAGTATACAATAAGTGATTTTTTCTTTCTTTTTTTTTTTTTTTTTTTTTTTTTGAATGCGGAAAAATTAACAGTACGGGTGGGATCAGGTTTTACATTTAGTTTTAGGTTAAGGTATATCATCTGAGTTTCTTTCCATGTTCACAAATACCCGTAATCATTTAGGTCTCCAAAGCAGGTTATGCAGGTATTTTATTTTTAAATACATAATGCATTGGTTTCCTGAAAAGACTGAATTTTGTTGACTTTTTCAGTTCCCAGTGGGTTTATAGTGTAAGGCAGCAGTTCTCAAAGTGTGCTCCATGGAACCCCAGGGCTCCATGACCCTTTCTGTGAATAATCCCTCATGGCATTGTCATGATCGACAGTGAAAATACTCTGGAAAGGTCCGCTTACTTCCTGAATTTCCTTTTACAACGAATGTACATAATGAGAGTTAAAAGTGCACGCTTCCCTCATTGGTCATCGTTTCAGCTTGTAAGAATGGTTGAATGATGGATGATCTGTGGTTGCTTAGACTTGCATATTTAGTTGATGTATTCATGAAAATTAATGAAGTTAACCCAGGTCTCCAAGGAAAGAATGCTACTGTTTTCACTGCCTTTTACAAAATTCATGCTTTCAAGAGAAAGGTGCAGTTCTGAAAGTCAGGGTGATAGCTTCCCAACACTTACAGACTTCCTGGAAGAGCTCAAAGGAAGTATCTGTGAATCTGATAAGATTTTTGGAGAATTCACCCAGCACCTGGTGGCACACCCCCTTGGGTTGACAGAGTGGAAAATTATTACATCAAAGTTTGAAACAAAAAATCACATTACGCGATCTACATATATACTTCTTAACCATGTACCATATAATTGTAAGGAAGTAGTTCTGTTAAATAAATTTAGAAAAATCTAACTAGAAAAAGAATTTAGTTTACTGGAAAAATAATTTGGTCTACTGCTTCTTCTAATCATTCAATTTTCTTGTACTGTAACATTACTAGTAAACTGGATGAGAATAAATGTACAAAAATCAACCTCCTTCTTAATTGTTATGGCACCAGACTATTTTTCCTGGTTAATTTAGGGGTCACCCCCACCTTGGGGAAATCCCATGCATCCCCTTCCCCTTGGGAAATTTCTGGGTGTGCTACTGCCAACATCTACAAAAAATAAGTGATGCCCTCTTGCAGTACTTTCCAAATGCAATGCACAAAAATTTGGAAAATTATAAGTGGGTAAGAGATCCGTTCGCAGTTAAAGAGAAACCTCGCAGCATGACTGCAAGTGAATGTGAAAATCTTATCAAACTGACACTTCTGAAAAGACAGCATTTGATAAGCTACCATTAGGTGAATTTTGGTGTAATGCCAAAAGGAAGAGTACCCATGTTTATCACAGAAAGCGGTTATAAAACCCCTTCCCTTTGTTAGTACATATCTGTGCGAGACTGGCTTTTCAAGCCACGCTTCCACAAAATTCAAGTGGCGCAACAGAGTGAATGCAGAGCTGGCTGGACATGCGACTGCGACTCCTCTATTGAGCCGGATGTGAAAGAATGTAAGGAGAAGAAACAACTGCACTTGTCGCATTGAGGTCATTAATTCAATCATTTTTTCTTATGAATACTTGGCATGCATTGTAATAGCATTTTTTTTCTTCTTTGATCTCTATTGGTTTTATTATGAAAGAATACTGTAATATCGGAAACACTGAAAGTGTTGAGTTATGCTCTTAGCTAAATAAAACCAGTAGTTCTCAGTAATGAAATCAATACCTCCTCGATTTTTCAGAAATGAAATTATTAAATCCTCACTGCCCGTAACACAATTTTGTGCTGAATATAAACACTGGCATAGAAAAAGTTTTGAACTTAGCGACCACGTTCTTGGGAGAAAAGGTCTCTGCGGTGTCGGAAGCTTGAGAACCTAATCTGTTTCTGCAGTCCATTATCACTGTGACTGTAAACTCTTCTCAAGATGTCTTTGATCATTTGTCAAGTGTAATCTGCAAGCAGTGTGTAAAAATCATGACTTCTTTTAAAAAATCAAAGAAATAAGATTTTTTTTGTTTAAATCACTTTTTTTTAATTTAAATCAGATTTTTTATTTAAATTGATTTTTAGGCTTAATTCTATCCATTAGCAACAAAACATAAGTATTAAAACACAAGCAATTAATTGCAAAAATATAATTAACTGGAAATTATAACAAAAATAATTTAAAATTATTAATGCATTTTTTCAGTTGCAATAACATTCCTACTGAAAACATGAGACAGTGTAGGTATAGATAATCAGTTAATTTTAAAGCACTTTTTCCATTTAAAGATTTAAATAAAAACACAAATTTAGCAGCCTTTTCTACCTCCAACTGATTCCTGAGTTTACTGTGCACGAGTCCAAAAGTAGAGAACATTCTCTCTACTCCAGCAGATGCAGCTTTGCATGTGTGAAGTGCTTCAATAGCTTCAAGTCCTTTTCCAGAAGCACAGTCCTTTAGCAAAGCTAATGACCTCCACCAGTCCAGTGTGTGCCCTACATCCTTTCTTTTCAAGCTCAATCTTTTCAGTAAAATAACACCAAATTGAATCTTTCTTTCTCCCAGCAGACATATTTGTAAAGGATCTGAGAAGATACAAGGCACTGGCAATTATTAAGTAGAAAATACAAATAGCGTACTTTGTATAAAGCTGAGTACAGAGGAACAAAGGCATACAATGAACATCAACAGACCCTTGTACTAGTCTAGAACAAACAACCTTGTGATCTGACAAGTCATTGAGCAGAAGATAAAAACCTGTTCCCAAACTACAGGGGCTGTTCCTTCTTCTTCTACAACTTGCTAATATTACAGTCACCCCTTTTGCCCTGAAACTAAAAAGGCCACTCCCTAATCCCTATTCAAAGAGCCATACTGTACACGGCTAATCCCTATTAAAGAGCCATGCTTGGCTAGACTCTAGAATAAGATACACATGCTCGCTGTACCGCGTCAACATGTAGCATGTTTTGAGTTTGTTTACCAACATGAAAGTTCTTCCACAAGGATTTAAGACTTATTTTTTCACTTCAGCCACTTTGACTGGTCATGTTGAAACTACTGCTTAAATCCAGTTTTTTTTTTCAAAGTTTTAAATGGTTATAATAGGTTGCTTACCTTTTTACACATTTCCCTGCATGTTTTATTCCTTTAGTTGCCTTGCTTGGTTCAAGCCTCGACGAATGCTCAAGTCCACGAAGTGCCCGTGGACTTGAGCATTCGTCAAGCATTTGAAAGAACCTGAAGACGTAAATGGAACACCGCACCAGGGGCTTGAACCAAGCAAGGCAACTAAAGGAATAAAACATGCAGGGAAATGTGTAAAAAGGTAAGCAACCTATTATAATTGTATGCACTTAAATTATGAACAGCTGTGGCTAGTGCTATAGATGTTCTAACTCTGTGAGTTTTAAACGGTGATATAAAAAAATTAATTTGATTAAATCATAAAAAATTTTTGATTAATAAGTGATTTAAAAAAAATCATTTGATTTAAATCATGCACACTATGTCTGCAAGTGGTCTTATTTCTGCATCTGTAGTATGTGCATCCTCTTTGTCTCTTTTTCCAATTTCACCTTTGTGTCTGTTGGCTTGATAAGACTTATGTACCATGTGGTAACATCTTGACACCTGTAATTATCTTTGTCAGCATATAGATGTCATACTTTTTATCATTTCCCATGTAGCATTCCTTCAGAAAACTTGACAATTACATCACCCTGAAATGGAAATTGAAACTGCATCTCCTGACTTACATTGGAGCATGTTTAAAATTACACCACCCAGGACAACAAAGTTCCAAACAACTGAAGCTAAACAGATATTGCTTTTTTTGTTTAATAAAATCAGGTGCACTTGCAAGCAACACCCTGCTTTTGTACATTACCAAAATTATGTGTGAAAGTTGAATGCATAAAATCAAACAATATACCTATAGCAGAACTGATTAATACACCAAGTATGTAAGACTGAAGTGGTTATCCTTTTTATCGGCATAAGAAAATAAAATACAATTTGCCAAGCTTTTGCTCATCTATGAGATGGCTTTTCCAAGGCTAATAGCATAAACAAACTGAAATATTAGAACAATTACAGTTTATATATGAGAATGGTTACACGAAACACACAAAGAATGATTAAATATGCAGGCAGCATAGCGTGTTCTGAATGTGAAGTCACGAGATGTGTTAATTTGGAACGTGGCGGTTTTGAGGGGGAACGTGGCAGTTTTGCACTGGATCCTTCAAAACTGCCATGTTTCAAACTAACTAACACATCTTATGATTTGATATTCAGAACATACCGTGCTGTGTATTTAATCATTTTTTTATGTGTGTCAAGCACAATCATTCTCACATTTAAACTGTAATTGTTCTAATATTTCAGTTTGTTTGTATGCTATTATCCTTGAAAAAGCCATCCGTTAATGAGCTAAAGCTTGGCAAATTGTATCTTGTTTTCTTACAGTGATAAAACAGATTACCACTTCAGTCTAATATTCCTATATGGGGAGTTCTGTTTTCAGTGCTGACAAAGCGCATAAAAATCCCTATGCATGGCAACAAATAAAACAATTCATTTCTCTTCCTTCACTTTCCATTCACTTCTATGTGTATATTAACATGTTAAACCGATAACTTAAGTTTTCATGTAAACTTTTCCCTCCCATCAAGGCTGAGAAAAGTTTTTAAGTATTTAAAATTACCTCATTCTTTTGTTGTGATATTATCTATTACTGTTTTGATCCTAATTGTTTAATTTCATCTAAAGGCCATTGTTTTAATTTTGTCAGTTGTTTTCATATTATAATTTTTACTGTTGGATGTGAAAATGATAAATGCAAAATAACACACAGAATCAAAATGTGTTGTCACTGGCAATGTCTGTGGCATTGCAACAGTGGGTAACAAACATTAAAGGTGATGCTTGGTGGAACTGTGTGTTTAGAGAAGCAGTAAAGACAAAGAAGGAAGCATATTTGGGGGTTTTGCAAGGTAGAGTTTCTGGTAGGAAGTAAGCACAGGAGGTATTTTAAGTGAAGGTTTTTAAAGCTTAAAATTGCTTTGGAAAAGCATGAATTGACTTTTGTGAAGATGGAAAAACAGGTCTGAAAAAGCATGAATTGGCTCTTTGTGAAGATAGAAAAACTTTCTGAAAGTACATAAAACATAGTAAAAATAACGTTCTAAGTTGTGTGAAGAATATGATCGGAAAAAAAATGTGGGAGCCTAATGAGTTAAGTGGAAGTTGTTGTATATACTTCTGTGAGTTATTAGAACATGAAAGCAAAGGTGATTTTGATGCAGAAGCAAATGATGCCATAGTAAGAGAAGGAAGCACAGGAGGTATTTCAAGGGAAGGTTTTTAAAGCTTTTAAAAATTTACTTAGAAGGATGGGTAGGGCTTTGGGGGTAGATAGTATTATAAGTGCTGAGATGCTAAAATGTGACAGTGACTATGTAATTGACTGAAATTTGCTGGTTGTGCTGGGAGTTAGGAATGGTCCCTCAGAATTGGAGTTAGTTTTTTTGTATAAAGGAAAAGGTGATCAGACTGAATGCAAAACCTATTGTACAAGCTACACGCCCATAGCTGGATAGGCAAGTTGGGAGGGCCGGCTGATGATTGACATGGTTCGTACACATCCTGGAAATTTATGTCGTCCTGAAAATGTCCTAAAATTGTGTTACATGTCTTAGAATTTTATTCATTCCTCCCTTTTTTTTTTTTTTTTTTTGTCCCTGTGCGATGTTTTGTAGTTGAGGATCTTTCTGCTGATATAACTGATGTCTGACAAATTTTCCTCCCTACCCCTGGAAAAATGTAGGGTTTTCTTGTCTGTTAGCAGTACTCAAGCTACATTATTAAGCATGTGTTTTGTAAAAAAAGATTGTGTTTATCAGAGGTGTGCCAAGGGCACTTACCACTCGGGTGCAAGCTCAAATTTGCTGCCCCTTCTACAAGAATATTTTTTTAATTTTTGTTTTTACATGAAATAAATATTTTAGACACATTTTCTATTTCTCTTAAGAATTTCCATTAAACAATTGTGTCATACAAAACTGAAGAAAAGAAAATGTGTAAAACTCTACTTCAGAATAACTTGTACAAAATTTTAGCGGATAATGCTTACCTTGGCATTCCTTTCTAGCGATGGGAACATTTCACGCACGTGTTTTCCAGTCTTTGTTGATGTTATTGTCCTAAAGTCCGTTGTATGCGATGACTGGCTTTATTTCTCACACTTTTCGCTGGGTATACTCATTGGATCTTTGCCTTAGGATTCCAAACACATCAATTTTTACCGTTATTTATACTTGAAATTTTCGCCCATCCTCTGGGCATCCTCAGGAGCGTGGCGGCTTTACCAAAATGTCCTAAAATCGTGTTACATGTTACATGTCTTAGAATTTTGCACCCGAGTGGTAAGTGCCCTTGGCACACCTCTGATAAACACAATCCTTTTTTAAAAAACACATGCTTAATAATGTAGCTTGAGTACTGCTAACAGACAAGAAAACCCTACATTTTTCCAGGGGTAGGGAGGAAAATTTGTTTGTCAGACATCAGTTATATCAGCAGAAAGATCCTCAACTACAAAACATCGCACAGGGACAAAAAAAAAAGGGGGAGGAATGAATAAAATTCTAAGACATGTAACACAATTTTAGGACATTTTCAGGACGACATGAATTTCCAGGATGTGTAAAGCCAGTCATCACATACAACGGACTTTAGGACAATAACATCAACAAAGACCGGAAAACATGTGCGTGAAATGTTCCCATAGCTAGAAAGGAATGCCAAGGTAAGCATTATCCGCTAGAATTTTGTACAAGTTACTTTGAAATATCGCACATAAAAGAGAATAGTAGAATGATTAGAGCTATATAATAGTCAGAATTAGAACTACTAATTGGAATCTACTTCAGAAGATGCTGCAGAATAATCCAAGTTAAGCTTCCTATCTGTCAATTTACACAAAAAATCTTCTTTACTTGTAAAAACAGTTTCATCGTTAATGATGATAATTATATTGCAGCTTCCTCCTTGGGAAGGGGGAGTGTGTGTGTGTGTTGTGGGGGGGGGGGGGTTGTGATATATCTACGCTCAATGAGCAAAACATTAGAGATTCCTACCTAATAGCATGTTTCTCCTCTAGCGCAAATAACAGCCTATGCACTCCAAGGCATCGAGTCCTCCAGGTGCCAAAAGGTTTCCAGAGATAATGACAGCCAGAGTAGCAGAATGTAGACATATGCTCATATGCTGTATGCATATAGTTTCCAAATTATTAGCAGATTTTGCAGATAGTTTTTGCTTGTAGATTAAAAAAAGTAATAATGTTATTTATAGCAATTAAAACACTTACTCAGGGCTTTACTCAGATTATTATGCTTAATTCTGTTTTAACTTGAGAACTTTCACTTATTTTTCACATCTCCTCAGTTCTTTTGTTTTTACAGACATTTCTGGCCTCTAGATGTTATCAAGGCCTGTTCTCAGTGTATAGGAACTTTATCAAAAGTTTTATTTACACAGAAAGGATTACCAGGTTGTTCTTACCAGTTATTAAATTAAAATCTTTTCCTTGTGTATTTTGTAAGTGTACTATTTTTGAATTAAGGTGTTGTAAATGTTATTTATAATTTTTGAAGGTTTATTGATAGAACTGTTTTTTTCTGGATATAAAAACTTTCTTTAATTAGTCTCTTGTTTTTATGAAGTTCATAGTCCAATATTTTGCCATAAAGGTCCATTTCACACACATTGCTACACATTCAGTTGTAATGTATTTGTTTTTTCCTCGTTGGAATCTGTAATGTTCTAATAATTATTTGTTTTATTAATTTTTCTTTAAATTATTTATCTTATTCTGTTGTTATTGTGGTTTGTGCTATGCATGTTTACAGCAAGTTTTCTGTTTCAATGGTTGTGTATGCAGATACATTTTATTTTTATACAATTCTGATGACAGCCAATCGTGTTGTGGTATTGTCCACAACTCCTTCTGAGACATTGGTCCAGCGGCTGATCAGCCAGCACATGCTGATAGCACTCAGTGATTAAGGACCTCTCCCTACACACTAAGAAACTTAATGTGTTCCATCATAAGGCTCCCTAAACCATCACAGGGCCACCACTGCCTTGAACAGAGCTGATCTAGCATGACAAGACCATGGCCTCACACTGTTGACACCCTACCTGGATCCTCCCGTCAGCTGAAAAAAATTATTAATTTGACCACACAATTTGGTGCCATTCTGTGGAGATCCAGTTTTGATGTTCCTGGCACCAGATGAAGTGTAATTTCCAATGACGAGCAGTCAACAGTGGCACAGGAGTAGGGCATTGGCTCCTGTAGCCCAAGGTATGCACCGTGCACCATACTGTTTGCTCTCTGACACTGTTTGGGCCTCCACCATTGAACTTGGGTGTGATTTGTGCTGCTGTTGCCAAACCGCCGGTCTGTACGAGCCTGGATAATCTACATCGACCCCAGTCATCAATGGCGTGTGGTAGGCCATCACTTGCTGTCTGGGCAATGGTATCCTTGTGGTGCACCCTTGATATGGTTGCCCTAGGCTTCTTACTACTAGGGTTCCCTTGATGCAGGAACCCTAGGGTTATTACCACTTGTGGGCAATGACCCGTCTGTCTTGCACCGATAATGCGTCCACGAACAAAGTAGCTCAGATCACCATGTTTGTTGATTGTGATACAATTGACGAACATGAGGTAAACGTGTCAATTTATTGCCTGCATTTGGTTTGGGTCTTTTCCACTCTGCACATAAGATGCTCATGTCAACTGCTCATCACTCACATCTGTAATGTTTTGTCTACTGAGTGTATAATGAATTATTATTACTAAAAAATAAATGTGCCAAATTAACATTATGATTTTCATAATAAAACATTTTCTTAACTTCTTCCATGTCTCTGATATTAATTTATTAACTGTAAAATTTGACTGGGGCTTCCTGCAGATATTTGGAATCTGGCGCCAAGTGCTGCGCATTCCTTGAATCCCAACTTGTGTATCCCTGGTGCTTATGTTAGCACTTTGTCCGTCTGTTTGTGGGCACCATATCTCTGCAACTATTAATCTGATTTTAAAAAATTCTTTTTGCATTGGGAAGTGTGAAATGTGAGAATGATAATCTTTGCATTCCGCTTTTTTCCAAAGCATTAGTTTCACCGCTAGAGAGTGTAAATGCAGATATCAAATTCCAAATACATTTTGTTGCGAGCATATTTTTGCTTCTAAATATCCGATTGAAAAAAATCCTTCTAATAGTTTTTCACAACAAGGAAAAAAACATATTAGTAGGAATTTTTGAAATGCTTACTTTCTCTTTGCAGAACAACTACTTTCAATTTGGGAAAACTTTTTTCATTCAAAAATCGGGGCTAGCTATGGGCTCCCCACTCTTAGTTAACTATTATGTGGGAAAACTAGAAGAAAAGATACTAGTACAACCCACATACTTCTGCTTATATAGCAGATACATGGATGACATCTTATTTATAATAGATAGCTCAGAAATTGTTCCAGAAAGAATTCTAGACTCATTCAATGAATTAGATGATTCCCTTAAGTTCACTATTGAACTTCAAAAAGAAAGAAGAATAAACTTCTTAGATATTACTATCTATTATGAAGATGAAAAATTCCTCACTAGTTGGTATAAAAAACCAATGAATACTAAAAGACTACTGGATTTCAATTCGTATCATCCAGTTTCTATTAAGAAAAATGTAGCAAGTCAGTTTTTAGAAAAAATTAATAAAATAGTTTCTACTGCAGATAAAAAAGAAGCCCATAAAGAAGAGCTTAAAGTCATACTTGCAGAAAATAACTATCCTAAAGAAGAAATTGAGAAGCTTCTGAATTTTAATGGTACGAAGAACCCACAAAAGCAAGAAGTAAAATTCACTAGAAAAATTTCGTATCACAAAGGTTTATTTGAGGCTTTAAAGAGAATTAGTAAAAAATACAATATTAGGCTAGCTCCAAGTTTAGAGAACAAAGTTAAAAAATTTTTCCCTAAAATAGTTCAAAGAGAAGAAGATATTTTAAAAATGCAAGGAGTAGTTTATGAAGTAAATTGTAGTTGTGGACTATCTTACATAGGTGAAACAGGTCGCAGACTAGAAACTCGTATAGCTGAGCATAAAGCAGCTATAAAAAATTGCTCCAACAAGACTGGATTAGATAGGCATGTTAGAAAAACTGGGCACAGCATGGATTGGAATTCCCTTAAAGTAATCAGTTTCCAAAGCAATTTCCAAAAAAGAAAACTGAAAGAAGGAATAGAGAATGAGAAAAATCAAAATTCCATCATCAATGACTGCAAAGGATTTTCCCTGCCTAACATCTGGCAAGATTTGTTGAAAAATAACCTAAACCGTCAAGGTTAACCGTAACCGTCAAGGTAAACCGTAACCATGATAGTGACAAGCAAAAAGTGACAACAACAAGAGAGCCTGAAGAAGGAGAAGAGTTTTCTCCGAAAATTTGCTATAAATGAAAAAAATTTCCTAGTAAATTCCCATAAGTTGCTTTAGATTATTAATCCTTCTTCCTTTTGATGCCATTTATACTGAAGACAATTTTATGTACTCAGTCTCTATTTCAAGTAATGCGTAGATTTTCTGCTAGGGGCGTAAAAGTAAATTGCATTCCCCCCTATATCTCTGCTTCTGAAAGTCCGATATGAAAAATTCTTCGTGCGTCGGATACAGCTCCTGATGGGAAATGGTTTGCATATAATTTCTGGTTTTTGGTAAAGAATTGTTTTGGCCACCAAGGGCGTAAGTGTTTATTTCTGCTTCTGAATTTATTTTAATTTAAGATAAATAATTAACTATCATATTTAATAATTAAAAATATTTTATTTTAAAATAAATAAATTCTTTGTTTTATTTTTAAATAAATCAATTTTTATTTCTGCTTCAAATCTGAGCTTCTGAAAACTTGATTGAAAAAATTCTTTTGTAGACCGATACAGCAGACTTCGTAAACTCTGCTTAAAATAGTGCATAGGTTTTCTTCCTGGGGGCATAGATGTATTATCTTATTTTTTGTTAAAATCGGTTTCTGTCAGATTTGAAAAATTCCTTTGTTGGAGAGCATGTCGGTGCATAATGTTTCTCACATAATTTCAAATATTTCTGAACACACAAGTGTGCCACTAGAGGGTGTAAGTTCAAATTTCTGTTTACAGCTATATCTGTGTGACCAAAAACCTGATTAAAGTTTGTTTTTTTTTTTTTTTTTTCGGTCAAATACTACTATGAAAAATCCTTGTGTGTATTTTCTTCTCAAACTAATGCACAATTTTGCCGCTAGAGGGCGCAAATGTATTATCTGTTTTTCTTAAATCTCTTCTTCTAAATGTGCAACTTTTAAAATTCTTTCAAAACTAGACAGCATTTACCTTGTGGAACTCTTTAGGTTTGTATTTGAGGAAGTGGCGGCTCGTGGGTTATTCAAATGGGGGTTCACAATACATAAATTGTAAAAATTAAATTTTCAATTATGACATAACATACAGGTTAAAATGCATTTCTGTTTCTACAAGTATAAAAAAAAGCAATGCAACTAAAAGAAAAAAAACAAGCGCACGTACGTAGAAAAACTATAACATTCAACTCTGTACAAAGGAAGATTCTATTACAACAGTGCTTACAATTTACTTCAAAGGTAAACATTCAAAGGGAATGTTGATTACTCAAGTGCAATTTTTGTAAATTAAGTAAATCCGCCTGTCTCTTTTTGAGGCAAACAAATCAATAACATTTTCGTTGAATTTAGATATGTCATTTATCATGTTGTTTTTTTAATTGAGAGCATGGCTAGAGCGCTCAGTCTGTCCTCACTCATGATGCTTCTTAAAAATGTCTTAACTCATTTTAAAGTTGAGAAGCATCTCTTGGCCTCAGCAGTTGTCATTGGAATAGTAGAAATAATTAGCAACAGTTTTGTAGGTCTCGGAGAACATAGCATTGTGCAAGTTATTTTCTGTAACGAACTGTAGAAGACTAATGGCACCATTCATATTTCTGAAATCTGGTCTTCTGTAAATTACTCCTAGTTCAGTTTTCAGGCGATCCTTCTGTAACATTGGATAAACATCTGTTGTTTGCTCAACAAGCTGATTTGGAAACTTTTTCTCGTACTCCTGAAAATTTTCAGCTTGGAGGAGAGAAACAGCAGAGTAGTGAGTTATAAAAGAAAATCTATCTTTTACTTGATTCATGATAACATCACATATCTCTTTAGCTGCCACAGTTTTATTTATGTAAATATTTGCTCTCTTCCTTTTCTTTGACATTTCCTCTGTTTCTGATATCTTCAGGGTCACTGTGTCCATTCTTTTTCTTTCTTTTTCCATTGACTGCTGGAAAGTGTTAACTGTTTACATGCTTTCGAATGAGTGCTGCATCGGTTAGTGTTTTCTGAAGCTGGTTGTATAACACATCCACATGTGGCATAATATTGTGAAAAACTGTAAGCCAAAACACAAGTACTGAGTCTTCCAACATACGCTTAATAGCCCCTGCTTGATTTGTTGCTGCAGCTTATTTCGATTATGACTCTATTTTTTCCATGCATTCAGTTAACTGTTCCCTGTATTTATACACTGTATTGATGGGTTGACCCTTGAAATTCCACCTGGTGGCTGAACCATGAGGTATCCTTTTTCTAACAGTTCCATCTAGAATAGCAATCCTCTGTGGAGAGTTATTGAAAAAGTTAGTAATGTCACTTAGGTTAGAAAAGAAATACTCAAACTTGTTGATTCTGACTGGTTGCTTGGACGACAATCAAATTGAGCTGATGTGTGTAGCAATGCACAAAATGTGCATTCTTATAGGTACATTTAATAATAACCTGAACACCTGCGTGGTGACCACTCATCACGTTTGTACCTTCGTAGCTCTGGGATATCAATTTCTCGGCTTTGTCTACAACTTTTTCCAAACTAGCTTGAATACATCCACCGATAGATTCCGCATCATGTCCAGGGGGATTAGTGAATTCCCAGAATATCTCAACTGGTTGTCCGTTACCTAAAATGTATCGAAAAACGACAACCAATTGGGAAGCAGATGAAACATCAGTAGTTTCATCTGCTATCACTGCTACAAAACTTGCTTTTGAGATTTCATTTTTTATGTGGTTCTGGCAAACAGTGAGCATACATAGTCTAATAAATCGTTTTGATTTTTTTTTGATGTTCCTTTAAAAACAATGGCATTAGTGAGATGGTCTTTTAGAGATGCATCAAGTTCTGCTGAGAAGTTTATGCGACCTCTGAAAACGGCTGGATTTAATGAATCGTTGCGTTCATCATGTCATCGAAGTGCGAGCTCAAATGCACCGCAAAACATAATACAGTCAATAATTTTGGAAAGAACATAACGACTTTTGGTTACTTCCTCATTGTTTTTTAACATTCGAATGAAATGCACTGTCAAGCTGTTCGCGAATATCAACCTTTCCCAGCCAACTAAACTCTAACATGGAGTTAAAATGTGATTGGGAGCAGTGATGCTTATATATTTTTTGAGTTAGATGTGATAAATCAGCAACACCATAACTCACCCAACTTGAATCACCACTTTGTTTTGCAACACAGGAGACAGTGAAAACAAAAGAGCCTGTTAGTTAATTCACTTCTACAGATCCATGGATATTATTCATATAAGTCGGGTTTGAATTCTTTTTTGAAATCTCTAGTTTTACATTTTGTCACCTGGATCAGCTTAAGCCTAGGTGTTGGCCTGAGCATTTTAATTTCAATTTTTCTTTCCAGTGGCAACTTTGAAAAATGTAATTGCTTTAGCTCAGAAACACTGATTTTACTAAGTGCCATCTTGATTATTTACACATGTTCTTACATACAACAATAAAACAAATTATAAAAACTAAAAAACAGATTAATAACTGACAGACAACTACACTAACCACTTGTTGCCGCAAACCAAGTGAGAATCTGGACGAATAACAAACTGTCAATCCATCTGCGTGAGCTCCCGCACACTGAAGACTGTGTGAATTGAAAGCCTATGAGCGACACTTATTCCTCACACACGTGCCTCCTCTTCCCTCCGGACAAACTGGTTTTCAAGTAGTTTCTAGTGTCTTCTATCGCACACGAGGTCGACATAAGACCTGCCGATATGTGCTGCTAGCTTTCAAATTTTATACCATTACAGTCTCGTCTTGCCAGGGTATTTAGGGGGGGGGGGGGTTAATTTCTTTCTTTCGTTTTCTCTTTTTCTGGTTTGGGGGTTCATGTGCTCCAACAGAGGAGCCACCACTGATTTGAGAAGTTTTGTAGTTCATACTTCGCTAGGTGGTGTTTGTGTACTTCCGTTTGCAGCTCTGTATCTCCACTTCTAAAAACCTTATTGAGAAATTTCTTTCTTTACTCTGTGCCATTAGCTACAATAATGATGGGGAGCGTTATCCTCTTTGAATAATGCACAGCTTTCCCACTACGGGCAATAAAGGTCAAAACCTCACAACCTTCTTCGATCTCTGCTCCCAGGAGTCATATTTGAAAAGTCCTTTTTCCTAAGCATAGCTGTTACCATGAAGAATACTTTTCACCTATTTTCAAATTTTCCATTATGCAAAATTCTTCTGCTACAAGGCATTGAATCATGTTTCGTTCTGTATTTCTCTTTTAAGTGTTCGATTTGAAAATCTCAAGTTGTCTCCTATACTTTCCTTCTTCTGTGAGAAACTTTGTGTGTGCCATTTGTTAATTTTTGTAACATACATTTTAGCAACTGGTGGAAGTAAGTAGATGTTTCTATTTCTTGATGTAGTATTATAGATTATAGAAATTAGGTTGTTGTTTTCTGACTGGTTCCATTGACTTTGAGTAACTTTGATAAATTTCAATGCATTGGAAAGGATTCAAAAAATGTGCTAATTACAATAAAAAATTTGGTATCATCCTTTTTCGAATATTTTGCCATCTTTATCCTTAAATTTCCAATGTAAGCATTGTTTCAAAATACATGTAACTAAATATAAATAGTATGTAGTTTAATGTCGATTGTGTAGTATTTGAAAGCATTTCAAGAGTAATTACACATTTATGTTCTAACTATAGATTTTTATACCTATATATTTTTGATTTTGTTTTTTAATTCTATAATTTGCTTCAGTAATTGAACTAAAGCCAAAGTAGAAATAAATTATTCTCAAAATCAGTATAGCATAATGTACATAAAGGTTTTGTAGAAATAAAACCTGGAACATTTTCAGTGACAGTAGTTCTGACTTTTCATTATTTATCTGTGGTTCTGAGTTTCTAATTAGCTGCAGAAGACATCATTTTCAACATTCTGCATTAAGTTTGCTCAAGTGTAGAGAGCTGTTTGTTGTAGGCTACAGGTTGAACAGACCTATGGTTTCACTATATTTTAAGTAGAAGCATTTGAATCGTATGTCCTGGGGAAGAAAAAAAAATCCAAAAGTCCTGGAATTCTGTGATTAAAAAAATGTATGAACCATGAATTAAGGTCAAACAAAGGATATAAAGAAGGTTGAGCAAAAGACATACAAGAGGAAGGCATTGGACTGTAGTGTGAGTCACCAGGATGGGCAAAAAGAAACACAGGTTGGGTGGCATCCAACCTAGGCACTTCCTGGTTACGGGCCTGCTGAGTGTACCAGGGGGAGAATTTTTGGAAAGCTCGTTAGAATTTTTGGAAAGCTCGAGAAGGTGTAGGATGTGCAGAGTGTTCTAATGCCTGGTAAGGGCTAAAATTTTTGCATTTATGTATGATTGAAAAGTGTCTGTTGGTAAAAAAGTTCTTGCTTGCTGCCTTCATAGATTTAGAGAAAGCCTGTGGTTGAATAAACAGAATACTTCTGTTGAAGGTCTTGAAAAAACTTGGTATAACTGGAAATCTGCTTCATAGTGTGAAAGCTGTGTATGCTGGCAGTAGAGCATTTGTATGGGTGAAGGGTCTTCGATTGGTGCAGGAGCCCGACAATGCTGTCTGACATTAAAAACGGATTGTAAACTCTGTCCACATACTCTTTCAGCTGTCCCATATGCATTTCAGTTCAAATAATCATGGCCGTTATCAGTAGGGATTAAATGTTGACTAGTTGCTGGAAGGTCTCGGTGTACCACAGTCATGCCATGGTGTATTGTTCACATCCCTCTCATCATATCTACATTACGGATAGGGCCATTACTTGTTAGTACCATCTATCTGTCGTCGATTCGAGTTTTATAGCTTCATGTATCTTTTTTTTTTTTCCCCGTCCATTTTTCTTTATGAATTTGATGTCTTCATGTGTATATATGGCTCAACTGCTGTTTATCCATTCCACAGTGCATCTATTAATGTGGGAGAGAATTGCGGTATGTAAACCTAATATCAGGAATTGCACTCATTGGCCTTTACATAATCCAAAGGAAAAGCAGAGGTGCTGTTTCTCTAAGTATGGTGGGTAATTAGTGAGTGAGTATGTGCATCAGGTGCTTGGACAAAGTTTGTCAATGCCAGTGGTGGGATTATTCTTGGTATGGCCTCAGAATGAGGGTGGTTCTGCTGGGACTAAGGAACACTGAAGCCTACCCTCTAATTTATAGACCAGGGCTGGAAAAATACCAGATCGCCTTGGCACCTAGAAATTCGACGCTGGCTCCCAATTAATTTTTTTATTTAAATTTTGTAATGTACAGTAAATGTTGTGATTTCTGTCATGTAATCCATGGACAATCTGTTAAAAAGTTACAAAGTTTGGGATCTGTGGATGATACACCTGACTTGAAAAAAGTTGTGGCACTTAAAAAATTTGTGTGGTGTCAAAACTGGTGATATTGGAAAGTACGTACATTGAAAATGCGTTAACACCAGAAAAAATGTATCACAATACGAATAGAAAAGGTTGAAAAGAGATGGGAAAATGTATTTTTTACTTACAATTATTTTGACAGAAAATATGATGCATCAAAGGTGGTACTATTTGCACTGTTGGAAGGCTACATGCTATGGGAAGCCTGGTGATTAGACAGATATTTAGGTCTTATTAATGAAAAATGGTAATACTGAAAAAACTAAGGATTTTTGTTCTTTATTCACTAGAAAATAACACAGAAGTATTTATAAGAATGAGTTGTTTTTTTTAGTAAGACTTTTTTTTTCTTTTTCAATATTTGGGTAATCCTGTGAATCTTGACTGTTCTGTTGAAAATTATGATTTGGGATTAAAATGGCAGATTCACAATTATATGACTATTGTTTTTTTTGTTTTTGTTTTTTTGCTGAATTTCATGGTCTACAGATTATACACCACCACAGATTATGCTTTAGAATATTTTTTTTATTTCACGGTGTGGGAGTTATGAGAAGGAAAATACATTACTTTCGAGTTTATATGTGCAATATTTAACTTTGATAGATAGTAATTTAATAAAATAAAAATATAATTTTTTTTATTTTTTGAGAGCAGATTATTTAAAGAAAATTATGGGCCAAATTGGAAGAGTAAGTGGATTTTGGATTTAAAAAGTGAAAAAAAAAACAAAAAAAAACCACTATATTACTTTTTGTTCTAGTTTCATCACCACACCTTATGTTTTACGTGTTATTCTTTTAAATTTTAATTTGTTTCACATGGCTCCTAGATCTGGAACAAATTTTTCTATCCCTAGTGTAGACAATTTCACCTTTTCGACAATGTGAATTTTTTTGGGTACAGATCCACTTTTGTTTCAGCAGCATAAATGTTCCCTGTTGCAGGTGTCATACAAATGCTAATATGCAACTAAGATATATTGGCTGCCATTGAATACTGATCTGAGTTCAGAAACACCTATTTGATGAACTGGAATGTTGAATAGCATACCAGCAAGCACTTCCTTCCTACATTTGTAGCTGAACTGATCATTTTTCCATGGGAGGAATAGCCCTGCCATATAGTGGTGTGCTGTAATCTTTGCTGCTGGGTATGCAGTTCGAGTATTAAAAAATATTTTACGAATTTTTATGTTTCTAAATTCACAAAAAAAAAAAAAATTCTTAATGGCATTTGTGGCAGCGGATTTTTTATAAACATTTTTTAACATATGCTAGTTAAAATAATTCTTACCAAACAGTGTTTGTAATATTTTGATCAGGTAATTATTCAGGAAAATCAGATGTGTTTTTTAAAAATTCTATTTGAAATATAATGTGGGGTATTTTTTAGTTGTTTTAACTTTTTAGCACCACACCCGGTATACTTTAACCACAAAGGCCCTCAAACAACCCCCAAAGTTGCCATTTCTGAAATGGATGCACCAACACTTCATGTGCTGGCAATTTGACCTTTTTGTAGACTGATAAATTCTTGGTTTTACCCATCACACCCATAACTTTGCTCTCAACTGAACCACACCGTCCTCTTACACACACACACACACACACACACACACACACACACACACCTTTTGTCTACGCCACAACCTCCTCCTTGTTATGACCAGTATTGTGTATTAGTCAGCCCTCGGTATGTGTGTATACGTTTTTAAGAATCCATGCCCCACTCACTGCTTTAACAAATTTCTGACTACACCATTGCTGTACACTGCAGTGAAACCTTAAAAGATGTCATTTTTATGGTCCAATATCTTCCAGTGTCACATGGTAATGTTCTGGAGCCTGTGCAGCACTTCTTTGCCACTCTGGCTTGTGTGTGGAAAGGAGTGGCCACATTTGGAATCCCTAACTACGTATGTATTATGACCAGGAGTAGACAAAACCTTAATTTTTTTCAGTGCATTTTTTTCAGGGCCAGTGCATTTTTTCAAGTGGTATGAGGAGAAAATCACAATGAAAAACTACACATACAGAATTGTGACCTTCAAACTTCAAAAATAATGTATTATTTCTTAGGTACTGTTAAATAATTAAGTGCAATATCTATAATTAGAACTCTCATCATGACATCAATCATTTATCATGGATGAAAGTCTCCCCATATCTCTTCCACAACTTTGTTGTGAGCCAGTATCGCCCATGTTACTCTGACATGCTTTTGAATTTCACCAACTCATCTAACCACATGGTTGTCTTCTGGGTCTTTTCTTATCACTTACAATCCAGTCTAGTATTTCAGTTATCCATCAGTGGTCAGTTCTTCTAGCAATATATCCAAGCCCATTACCATTTGAGGGATTTTACCTTGATCGTGATGTTATTAACTGTTGTCATTTTCTTCCACAAGTTCCTTCTTCCTATCTTTTCCAGTCATACCAAGCATACACCTTTCGATACTACTTCTAATGATTAAGTTGTGCATTCCTTTTAAAGGTTTGGCTATAATTCTGCACACTGGCTGGGCGGGTTGGTGAGTGTGAGATAGCATTTCCAGAAATGAAAAGGGAACATATTATAACACTTGTATTAGTTGCATTTTAAAATAGGGGTTCATTTCAGAAATTTCAGCTTTGTCTTCCGGTATATAACATTCAATAAAACCACCAATGAAAAAATGCACTTATTATAAGCACTCCACGTGAAATCGGTGCCATAGCTATGAATATCCCTGATACTTACTTACTCTGCATGCGTGCACATGTCTCTCTTGGGTTGCTCCGCATAACTTTGGCCTGAATCACTACTGCAAGTATTGCTGAGGAATGCAAAACTGCTGGCAATAATTTAAAAATTTGATATGGGAATCTTTGTTGTTCTTTCTGTTTTTACCGTTATGTAGTCTACAAAAATGCTGCAAACAGAAAATCTGTATATTGTACTTGTTGCTTTTATTACAGAGGTGGGAGCTTCATAATGAAAATCCAAATTCAGAAAAATGAAATTTTCTGAATAGAATTTGAAAACTCAGGCACCGTAGTGACTGGGCACCTTGGATTTGTCTACCCCTAGTTATTACATTCCCTCCCTCCGAAGAAATTATTGGGAGCAAATTAAGGAATCAATCAACTTTCATTCTGATTTTCTGAATGTTCATGACATTGCAATATGTCCAGTAAAAATGTTTGCCAAAATTGTTATTTCTTCTATGAATTATTTTTATAAAATAAAGGTGTTCTTTAAATTTTATTTTCCATGCAATAAAAGCAAGGCATGGTTATTTCAGAGTGTTTTAAAGATATAGTTGTATAAAATCACCACATGGGCCTGTGAAGAAATAATTTACCCACAGTGTAGTGTTTTACAGGGTGAAGTCAGTTCTGCCTTCATGCGCTTCATGTATTCGTGTGGAAAAAAACCATGTTTGTCAGTGGATGTTTTGCCTTTTTGAAGATTCCATTTTCTAGTTTTTGTAGAATTTACTGTCACTATGCAGGGGTCGCGCTGGGTATTTTAAAGTTTTCGCTAATTTATTCACCAACGTGTTATAACAGTACAAAAGGTAATCTCCAGAGCTCTTTTTTCATCACCAAAACGATTTTTTTTCGCAAATTATGAAGATGGGGATTGGCAGCGCTACCCCTGTCTGTGGTTTATGTATACTGTTCTTTTGAATCTAATGTGAGGGAGGAATGCATCTGTGTCTCCCCCATCCCACACACACACACACACACAGAGCTATGCTCTTATCTGCACATTGCCAAATACTCAGTGGACAAAGTACACCTTTTTATCTAATGCACTGGGTGCAAATAAGTCCTGCTTTTCTGATAAGATATATGCTGTTGAGATTTAATTCTATTTTTGATTGTACTAACATCTGCCAGTGTTCCTGTTAAATGAGAAGTTCATGTAAATGAGCACTTTGTTTTGAAATAGTACCAGTTTTAAAGTAAATGTTTTTTTTTTTTTTTTACATTTGGCATTGGGAAAACTTTACATGCTATTTTCTTTGCTTTTTAATATCAAATTTGCTGTTTATCAAAATTGAGTAAATGGTTACCTACAATTATTAGAATGATGCAGTTATTAAACTGTTGTACTGAGCGTATCTTTAAATCAGAAGTTTACATTACATGTATTGATCTGTATAATGCATTCTGCCCACTGCATTTTGTGTTTAGCTGTGGTTTGGGGATAATCACTTCCGTCACCATTTGTAATAGACAGAAGTTTGTGAAATTTTATTACATTTTAGATTATTTCAAGGTGTCTGGTATGGATAAACCTTCTTATGGACATGCTATACAAGTTTTGTATTTTTCTTTTGTTTGCATCAGTTGTGAATATTTCATAAAACTTCCTAGATCAGTTTACTTTCATGATGATATCTGAACCAACTCAGTGACTGACTGAAAAACACCCTCCAATGTGGCATTAAAGAGCATCGGAGATATGGTGTCACCTTGTCTCACTCCCTTTCCAATTTTTATGTGTGTTGTATTTTCAAACAGCCTAATCTTTGCACTTGCATTTTCATAGATGTTATTAATAATATTAATGTATGCATCTTCAATACCGCAGGTTTTCAGAGCCATTGTAACTGCTGATGGTTTCACCGAATCAAAGGCTTTTTCATAATCGATAAAAGCCATGCACAATGGAAGTTCATATTCCCTCGCTCTTTCAATTAGTTCTCTCAGCACATGGATATGATCTATTGTGCTGTAGCCACTCCTGAATCCAGCTTGTTCTCACGGTTGAGCCATGTCCAGTGTTACCTTCAAGCGGTGTGAAAGAACTTTAGTTAAGATTTTATAAACTACTGATAGGAGGCTGATAGGTCTGTAGTTTCCGAGATCCTCAATGTCACCTTTCTTATGTAGCAGGATCATTGTAGCGGTGTTCCAATCCTCAGGAATCTTTCCTTCATTAAGGCATCGAGTGAAAATTTGGGCGAGTTCAGTCACTGAGCTGGGAAAACAAGGGGATAAAGATTAATGGAGATTATCTAACTCACCTTCGTTTTGCTGATGACAGTCATTTTTGCAACTACCCCATCAGAGCTGCAGAGTATGATCCAGGAACTTGCTGACAAGAGTAAAGAAGTGGGATTGAAAATGAACTTTCAGAAGACAAAAGTGATGTTCAATGCTTTTACAAGAAATGAAGATTTATCGATTGACGGAGAAAAACTGGAGATAACAGATACGTACGTTTATCTTGGACAGCAGATATCAAGTGAGGGTCACATTGATGAAGAAATTAATCGGCGTACAAAACTTGCCTGGAGAGCTTTTGGAAGAAACAGCATAATTTTCAAGAGCAATATGCCATTATGTCTTAAAAGAAAAGTGTTTGATCAATGCATCCTTCCAGTGCTTACGTATGGTGCAGAGACGTGGACCTTAACTAAAAGAGACATACAAAGGCTGCAGACAACTCAAAGAATCGTGGAGAGGTGCATGCTTGGTGTAACCAGGAGAGATAAGAAGAGGAACTCGTGGTTCCGAAAAATGACAAGAGTGGAAGACATCATGATCAGAGTTAAATCCCTGAAATGGCAATGGGCTGGACATACTGCCAGAAGGACAGATCATCGATGGACAGCCGAAATTTTAGATTGGATTCCAAGGGACAGGAAAAGACCCAGAAGAAGACCACATGGGAGATGGGTGGATGAAATTCGAAAGTATGCAGGGGTGACATGGAGGAGGCTGGCACAAGACAGACCGTTGTGGAGGAAACTTGGGGAGACCTTCGTCCAGCAGTGGATTGATAATGGTTGACAATGATGATGATGATGATGATCTGAACCAACAGATTTTCAACTTTAATGTGTATGACTTTTTTCTGTTCGGTAATGTAGACACTGTATAAGCATCAAAGTTTTCATTGGAATGTGGGTCAGTTGTTTGATGCTTTAAGTCATTTAGCTTTGATAACTAGAATGCATGCTTTGTTTGCCTTGGATATGGATATATGGCCTTCAAAACTTCCGTACTTCTATGAAAAACACACTGACTTGGCCCTCGCGTCAGTGAAATAAATAGTTCTGTGATCTACCATGGTATTTGCTGGCTAGTTGCCAATTGGACCACTTGGCAGTGTGTATAACTATTTTCTTTTTTCCATATGTGTTAAAGATGATATTCATTTCCTGTGGATATGAAATTGTAATTCTTCATTTGAATTCATGTAGAATGTAGCTGCTAATTAAAATTTGGAATTCAGAAAATTTCAACCATTATGTGGGAACAGTGGTTTATGATTTCTTTTACAAAGGAATTTCTCATCTGTGTGTTGTCTGTAGACTGCTGCTTTGAAATAAAGATGGCTGTCATTTCACCTCCTTTAACTCAAAAAATTTTGGTTTGTAAGAGATTGGAAACTTTACCTTTACGGATTATATTATTTGCTATTATATCCTGAGTTTGCAGATGTCTGTCTCTCAGAGAATCAAAATACCCATGGGTGTTGGAATTGTAGTTCGCTAATTTTATATCCTCTGAGTTACCAAACTTACTGATAATATTGGTTCTGAACCTTTCCTGTTATCTGCCTGCCATTATTTGCTGCTGCTGATTGTTATATAAAATGACACTTTACATAGCAAATACCTACTTATTCACTTTTTAATACAATTGAAACTGTTTAAGAAATATATGAAAAACAATTATACAGTATAAGAAAACAAATACCAACAAAATTAGGTAGCAATGTCACTCTGGGGGCCAATACTCTACGATCTCTTCCAGAATTTTTAAAAATGTATTGTCATCACTGTTCAACCTTTTCCGCCACATAAATTCACATCAGGAAAAACCAAAATGTTGATGCAAAAAAGAAGAGTGATGAGGACAACTAAAGAAGATGTGACTTCCAAAGTCGAATATATAGAGCTATGCAAGACAGTACGAAAAAGTATCACTGAAGACGCAAGGAAATTCAACTGTGAACTAGTAAGGAAAGCAATTGAAAACAACCAAAGCCTAAAGATAGCAAAGGGACATCTCAGTAAGGGAAAAAACAGATTATGGCACTGAGAAAAGAAGATGGTTCTGTAACAAGAAATAGAGGCAAAATTTTGACAAGAGTGAAAGATTTCTACTCCAAATTATATGAAAGGGATGATACATGTACTCCAGACATCATGAAAGGTACCAGTACCAGAGTTCTTCCAGTCCTTCCAGCAGAAGTTGCACATGCAATCAAGAACATGAAGCGGGGAAAAGCTCCAGGAGAAGATGGAATTACTGTAGACATCATACAAGAAGCAAGTGGAGAAATCGAAACAGTACTCGCCCAAATTTTCGCTCGATGCTTTAATGAAGGGAAAATTCCTGAAGATTGGAACAACGCTACAATGATCTTGTTACATAAAAAAGGTGACATTGAGGATCTCAGGAACTACAGACCTATCAGCCTCCTATCAGTGGTTTATAAAATCTTCACTAAAGTTCTTTCACACCGCTTGAAGGTGACACTGGACATGGCTCAACCGAGAGAACAAGCTGGATTCAGGAGTGGCTACAGCACAATAGATCATATCCACGTACTGAGAGAACTAATAAATTGAAAGAGCGAGGGAATATGAACTTCCATTGTGCATGGCTTTTATCGATTATGAAAAAGCCTTTGATTCGGTGAAACCATCAGCAGTTGCAATGGCTCTGAAATCCTGCGGTATTGAAGATGCATACATTAATATTATTAATAACATCTATGAAAATGCAAGTGCAAAGATTCGGCTGTTTGAAAATACAACACACATAAAAATTGGAAAAGGAGTGAGACAAGGTGACACCATATCTCCGAATCTCTTTAATGCCACATTGGAAAATGTCTTTCAATCACTGAACTGGGAAAACAAAGGGATAAAGATTAATGGAGATTATCTAACCCACCTTCGTTTTGCTGATGACATAGTCATTTTTGCAACTACCCCATCAGAGCTACAGAGTATGATCCAGGAACTTGCTGACAAGAGTAAAGAAATGGGATTAAAAATGAACTTTCAGAAGACAAAAGTGATGTACAATGCTTTTACAAGAAATGAAGATTTATCGATTGATGGAGAAAAGCTGGAGATAACAGACACGTACGTTTATCTTGGACAGCAGATATCAAGTGAGGGTCACATTGGTGAAGAAATTAATCGGCGTACAAAACTTGCCTGGAGAGCTTTTGGAAGAAACAGCATAATTTTCAAGAGCAATATGCCATTATGTCTTAAAAGAAAATTGTTTGATCAATGCATCCTTCCAGTGCTTACATATGGTGCAGAGATGTGGACCTTAGCTAAAAGAGACATACAAAGGCTGCAGACAACTCAAAGAACCATGGAGAGGTGCATGCTTGGTGTAACCAGGAGAGATAAGAAGAGGAACACGTGGATCCGAAAAATGACAAGAGTAGAAGACATCATGATCAGAGTTAAGTCCCTGAAATGGCAATGGGCTGGTCATACTGCCAGAAGAACAGACCATCGATGGACAGCCGAAATTTTAGATTGGATTCCAAGAGACAGGAAAAGACCCAGAAGAAGACCACATGGAAGATGGGTGGATGAAATTCGAAAGTATGCGGGAGTGACATGGAGGAGACTGGCACAAGACAGACCGTTGTGGAGGAAACTTGGGGAGACCTTCGTCCAGCAGTGGATTGATAATGGTTGATAATGATGATGATAGGTAGGTACGAATCCAACACATCCTATGAGTGTCCCAACGGGTTTTGTTGTTAAATTTTGCCTTTCCCGACATAGAATCCACTTTCTGAGTGTGTGCACCTATGTTCAGATTTACCTGCAAAATGCAAATAATCTTCATCAGATAGACGTTTGTATGCTCGTCATTCATCAGATATTATCGTAGTCCCTGGACGTATATAGTGCTTAATAATGCGTATTAAAATACGGCTACTTAGCTCTGGAACAGCGATAAGGAAGCACTCATGAGTTTCTTTGCAAATTCCTCTGAAAACCCATTGCTCTGGCAATACACGACCAAAGTTGTTCTTTTTAGAAAATAAACTTTAATTTATTTCTACTGTCAGTCCTGGTCCTCCTGTCTACGAAGGATTCCTTAGCAAACTTGCTGCACAAACCTCTCATGTAATTATTCCAGTACACACAAGTGTTCTTGTTTATACGCAGCTCATGCTCATGAAACGAAATTGTCATATACTCGTAACTGCAAGAATACATGAAAAATATAGCCATTTTGAAGTCTAATTTATGAGATGACATTGGCATTAAGTGGAAGAGAGAGATGAAGATGTTATAAAATGACCTAAAAAGCAATTTCTTTGAGCATGTAAAACGCCTTTGTCTTGAAGGAAACGTATGGCCGATTTCGGTTGTTGTTAGTCTATCTCGATAAATCAAAGACATTCATTACAAAGATGGGTTATAGAAACCCTACTGAATGGACAACATTCACGACCTCATCACGCAAGGTAAGTTCCTTCATTCTTTTCGAATGACCACACGGAACTCTCAAGTGCAGGCAAGGGAGGTCACCACAGACTGAAACACGTGTACAGGGTTGACTTTCCAGTGCCGGTGGTATGCATACAGTCACTGCGCATCTGCTGCCGAGGGCCGTGTGTTTTGCTGCTCGAAGAGCTCGTTGATAAAATGGATTTTTCGTTTTAAAAGAGTGGCAGCAGGCAGATAACAGGAAAGGTACTTGGTCCCTACCGAACTCCCACTCCATTATGTGTCAGGCTGTCCATTTTGTCAGTGTTGTTTTCAACTGGTTCTTAAATATGAATCTAATTTGCCAAACAAAATCAGTCCTGGTAACATGCCTGTTCCATCTACCTTATACCTGGGATATGGGGGCTCCTTTGTATCTAACTAGTGAGTTCAGGTTAATGTAGGACAGTTGCCACAGAGCTCATGGAAGTTTAATATTAAACCCGGAATTGCTTATCCTGCCTGCTCTTGATAATTTTTTTTAAAGTTCAGTGAGTTGCAGAGAATTGAAATGCGCTGTTATTAGCTGTTAAAAGTTTTAACCCTGAAAGTTTTCTATGAAATAATTGTTTTAATATGCTGGTTTTAAAACTACCACTTATTGATAAATTTATAAACTTTGTCTCGTACATAGATTGAAAGTGATGAGCATAGATTCTAAAATGGAAGTTCAACTAATCATTAAATCACCATACCAAATGGTTGACGACATAAAGATCGACTGTGATATGATGTGGTCTGTAGAGAAAGTGAAGGAACATCTGAGCTCTTTGTATCCTGGCAAACCAGTAAGTAACTTTATCACTTAGTGTTTCTATTTTTCTAAAATATAAAAGTATGCCAGTATACCATCTGATTTATGAGCTAACTGCTCACTCCTCAATGAACGCTACAGAATTTAATTTTGTTCTTCCCTTGTTCATGATTGTTCAAGGGGAATTTCCACGACAACTTTTACCTGTCAATGATATTTAACTTGTTTTCACTGTTTCTTCAAACAAAGGGCAAGTTCAGAAACACAAAGGAAATGAAATGATAAATAATGATAAATGAAAATTGTCACTTTCTTTTTCTGTTGTGATTATAGCACTTGATATTATGTAGAATGTATCGTACTTTAAAGAAAATATTTTCATTGGTATACCTTTTTTGTTGACTTTGCATATCAAAAATTTTGAGCACTTGGTTGTGTATTACTCCAACTTGAGTAATTCTACTTGAAGATATGGGAAGTATGTATATTAATGTTACAATTTATTTAATGTATTTGCAAGTATCATTTGCATAGCAATCTTCACCTGTATAGAAATTTCAATGATGTCATTCCACAATTATGGTTAGTTAATAAAATTAATATTATTTCTGTTTAAATACTTTAAAAAAATTACAAAATGAAAATGTGTTTTTCTTAATTCATTGTTAGTTCATAACTTTAGGGTGGTTGTTTTATTTGTCATGCCTGTGTTAGAAGCTGTTGTTAATACAACTAATATAAAAAATATAAAAAAATCTTCTTTTCATAATAAAATATTTTGAAATTACTTAACCTTTCAGTAGGTTTTTGAAATTCTGCACTGCATGGTATTTGTTAATGTATAGCATTCCTCAAGGGAAATGCTTTCCACCATGACTCCTTCAGGCCACATGGTGTTAAGTGATAGTTGAAAGTTCTCATATTCCCCCTATGTCTGTTTATGCACGTATATCAGTGTTCCGATTTTCTGTGCAGTGACTTATCAAGAAAATTGTGCACCACCAAAATTGCAGCTCTAATGAAAATGTAGGGGTTTTTTTGTTGTTTTTTCCGCTCAAGCCTGGAAAAACTTAAGTAACTAAAACTACAGAAGAAAACATGATTCAAAGTATTGTAATAGTGCCATTAGATGTTACCTTCATAGATAAAATTGGGATGTAAACACATAGAGGTCCGTAATACATTGGAGAAGAAGCCCCTCCAAAACAGACTCTTCTGCGGTGGGAACATAAACTCTTCGAAGCAGACAACATCAAGGATAAGCCATGAATGAAAAGACCATCGACCAGAGTGCAACAGTGTCAAGCGGTCGAGGAATCGGTTATCAGGTCACCGACGAAGTTGCTCCGCAAACAATCGGCAGAGCTAGGAATACCACGATCGACACTGCATAAGCACACGAAGAATGACTTGAATTTGCACGCATGTCGCCCGATGTTCATTCAGGAGTTACCAGACATCGATTTAAACTGCAGATGGGATGCATGTGCAATGATGCTTCAGACATTTGCCACAATCTCAAAATGTGGAAAGGTCATTTTCAGTGATGCATGTGCGATATACCGCAGCTGTCGATCACTGAATGTTGTGTTCTGATCCAAGGAAAACCCACATTATGTCGAAGAATTGGAACATCATCCTCTGCATATCATGATATGGGCTGCAATGAATAGTCGACATCTGTTTGGACCGTATTTCTTTGATGGTCCAGTGAATCAGACAACTTATCTGGACATGCTGCAAACCTGGTTTGTGCCACAACTTGGAAATCTTGGCATTCTGAATGACACATGGTTCCAACAGGATGGGGCACCCGCCCATTATGCAATCTCCGTTCGGGAATACCTTGGTGAGGTCTTTCAGGATCGTCAAATCGGCCAAGGTTCGGCAGTGCTGCCCGCTCCACTTGAATGGCCACCTCAAAGCCCAGATCTCTCAACGTGTGATAATGCCCTTTGGGGTTTCATAAAGGAGGTTGTTGCACAGCAGTGCTACCAAACCACTGATGAACTTAAGCAAGCAGTGAGACGTGCTTTCTCTCGTATCACCCAGCAACTGCTTCAGAAAATGTCCCACAGAACATGGTGTAAAATTATTCTCTGTCACGAGAATGACGGAGCCCAAACGAATCCACTGAATGTTTAAGGATGCCTCAACACATATACATCATACAACAGATACATAGCTCACTTACATTTCTTATTACAAGGGGGTAACAAGACAAGACATTGTGAACACCTAGATATAAACATTCAGGGAATTAGTACGTGTGAGAAACAAATATGATTTTTTGAAAATAATGTGGGATGACATCAAGAGCATATTACATGAATTTTTATCACACAATTATATGGTGTGCCGCGATGTGTTTCCATCTTTTAATAATGCATGCCAAACCATTGGTAGTTCAGTAGAGACTATATCATTGCATGCTAGTTTGCTGGAGAGGATTTTGGCTGTTTCTCTGGTCCACCATATCCCACACTAGAGTCTGGATAATTGTATCTTTGTGTCTTTTTAATTTGGTAAGTACATCAGTGTGGGGGATTAGCCCACAGCTGACTCTCTGATGGCAGTCTCTTTAAAATTCGTGTGAGGGGCAATTCTACTTCTTCTATCAGCCCCTCCTGTATAGAATAGTGTTAGAAGAATTGCCCCTTACATGAACTTTAAAGAGACTGCCATCAGAGAAACATTCGAAATCCTCGCCAGCAAACTAGCAAGGAATGATGTAGTCTCTACCAAACTACCAATGGTTTGGCATGCATTATTAAAAAATGGAAACACATCGTGGCACACCATATAATTGTGTGATAAAAATTCATATAATATCTGCTCTTGATGTCCCCCAAGTTATTTTTAAGAAATGATCTTTGTTTCTTACATGTACTAATTTCATGAATGTTTGTCTACCATTGGAGTGCAAAAGCTTGGTGAATCTTTGTGCTTATTACACCACAAAAATAAATGGATTTAATATGCTACTTGAGGAACACTTACACTGATGAAGATATTGTGCACATGTAGCTCAGAATTTGAAAAACAAACCATTGAAGAAATTTTTTAGCGTAGCAGTATTTTATTATTTGAAACTTTTATATTTTTAACGTTAGCTTGTTACCAGTAGGCTATATCACAAGCATGTGAATTGTTAAAAATGCAGCAGTTTTAATGTGTGGATATCTTAAAATTGTTTCTAAATACAGAAATGATTTTTACTATCATCATCAGCACAAAAAGTTTCTTATTTTCACTGTTTGCTACCTAGCCTCTCTTCAGAAAATTTGAAAATTGTATTGCCCTGAAGCTGGAATTGAACCCGTATCTCCCAATTTTTATTTGATCATGGACAGTGCAATTTTCCAGTTTTGTGAAGAGGTGTCTACATGGGAAACGGTGAAAACATGGCACCTCTGTGCCAATAATGTAATTTCCATGTATTTGTGAAGAATTTCTTTTGGGGGATTTATTTATCCAAGATGTTTTTAATTGAACATACAGGTGGGAAAACAATTGAAATCCTCATAAGGTGAAGACTTGCTAGTGAAGTATTAATGTATAAAGTGAAACTTGCTAGTGAAGTATTAATGTAACAAGCTTTCACAGAAAATTACTCAAGTTGGAGCAATATATAGTGTCTCAAAAAGTGTTTTCAAAAGTTCGGCATTTGCTTTGTGAAGTCAACAGAAAGGGACACCATCACTGAAAGTGTGAATTGTATATAGGCTGTTATTTTCTGATTATTGCAAAAATATTTATTATAGTTAATTCACAAAGTGATAGGTTGGACTTTGTGAATTAACTATTTTTTTTATTATTATTATTGTTCAAGGAAAATTGTTTTTATTTTTTTTTTATTTTTTACTTAATTTTGTTAGATGCAAAAAGTTCATCTGGTATTTAGTTATTCAGCATGAATATACCACTGAACAAGAAACTGAGGAGATACTTTTGTATTGTGATTTTTTGTGATTCTGAAGCACCCACAATCCCCTTCCCTCAAATGAAAAAATATATATATATATGTATCAAGTGAATCACTACAGAGTAAATTGATTTTGAGCATAAGTTGTGATGGAACAATGAATTTTTCACAAAGATAGTAATGCAACTAATGTGTTATTTTCTTCCACAGGACTAGCTGTATGTAGTTTATTCACTTTAAATTGAAAAGTGTTTTGTATTTTCTCATGGTTTTAGAACTAAGAGGTCAGTCCCCTTATGTGGAGGAATAAGTTTGCCATATGAACATATGATTAGTAGGCGAGTGAATTCTTCATTGAAAGTCATGGCTGCTTTGGGAGGTTTTCACAGGACTGATGGGTTCTCAAGAGAGTCCTGCATGGCTGTGTATGAAAGTGTAATAATTCCTACTCTGATGTATGGCAGTGAAACCTGGGTACTAGAGAAGAAACATAGAAGTCGTTTGTGTGCTGGAGAAATGTTTTACTTACGGGAAGGGAGATGTGGCAAGACACATTCTGATTGTGCGAGGAATGAAGATGTGTTGCAGTTGTGTAATGTGAAGCAAAATGTTGTTAGCAAGGTGGAGACTAATAAGCTCCGGTGGTTTGGCCATGTTGAAAGAATGAGTGATGAGATGCTTACTAAGAAAATCTGTTTAGCCCAATTGGCAGGAAGGAAAGGAAGAGGAAGGCCAAGGAAATCATGGGAGGATCAGACACAGGAGTGTCTGTATCAGAAAGAGATTATGAGTATGAAGTATAGAAGATCTTGTGTATGACGTGTAATGGATGTCAGTGAAGCCCGAGCTGTATGTCAAGATCGCTGTAAATGAAGTTTGATACGGCAACAGTACGTAAAAATTATCTGGTAGTTTGTGGATTCATAACTTTATTATGCGGCTATAATAAAACAGCAAAATAAAATTATTTTGAAAATAGGAAAAAATATAGTCATTAACAAAACTTGAAAACATTTAGCACATGAACTTTTTAAAAGTCAAACACTAAAGCGAAATCTTTTCTTGTAAAGAAAAGAGAAAAGGAAAAAAAAATAGAACACAAACACTTCATCTTCCTTCTAAATAGCAGTAAAAAAAAAAAAAAAAAGCACTCCGCAGCATTTTGCATTTTCGGTGAAATATGAACAAGTATGCTGTAAAGAGTCTTGGTGCGTTGAAGAAGGCAATAACTCAGCTGGCACACAGGCGCAGTCTTGACAGGCAGGGGATAAACGAAGAGAACACATGCAGGTGTTCATAAACAAACCAAAAGAATATGTCCCAGCAGTGCACCACATTTAAAAAAGAGTCAAAATACTTCACATAAACAGAAAGCACAATGAAAACACATAAATATCGGCTACGAGAACAATCGCAGCTATTTTCAAAGTATCCATTTATAAATGTAAGTGTGGGGAGGAAAAAAGAACATTACAGCACTTATAATTAGAGAAGGAAAATAAAATGCATATATATTAAAAACATTACTAACTTAACGACAATTAAACGGTTATAATGAAACTAATGAGGGATTTTATGAAGGATGAATAACAAGTATATTATTAGTTTAAATCATAAAACAGGACAGATAAAATCAAGAATACACTACAACAACAATTAAAAAAAATCAACATCAAATTCTAAGAAGAATTCGATTTCGGTAAACAGAAAACCAACCTTTGGCAGATAGCCCAGTTGCATGGAAATTTGATAGTTGAGCAGTTTTTCGCGCAACAGTAAATTCCAATTGAAGATGTGCGATGAGTTGTGATTTAAAGCAAGAAAACAGTCCTCTGCATGCAGAATTAAGAGAAAGGTACAAAGTATCAGAAGAATGCTTAGTAAAAAAACCATAAATTGTTGATTTCACAAGAAAAAAGAGAAAAAAATGCATAAAAGGGAGCGACACTGTGTATTTGAATTAGCAACAGGGGAAAATATGTAATTGCGGAGAGTATGATTTGTTGTACAAACAATAAAGGTTAATTGATTTAAGTAATCCAGAATAGGAGAAATAAGAGAGCATTCTGAGTATAAATGAATGACCGACCCAGGAACATTACAATAGTGACATATATCAGTTGTTAGAATTTGGAATTTAAAAAGACAAGGAGAAAGGAGACAATTATGAAGAAAAAGCCATTGACGATCGCATTGTGAATTATTGACTGCCAACCATGTATTTTTTACAACAGTGGGCAAATCATGAATAGGTGAAGGATCAATATTAAAAATGATTAGGTATTGGTAAAGTTCCTTAGTGGTAATACAAGGAGCACAAATAATTGAAGACGAGAGTGTGAGATAAAAAGGTAAGGGAAGAGGAGCAGAAGGAACATGTGATTTGCCAAAGATGGAAATGCATCAGTAATTGATACAATTAAAGTTTGAAGTTTTTAAAGCGCATTTGCAGCAGTAGAGGGAATGCGATCAGAAAGATCTTCCACAAAACACCATGAAAGATCATAATTTACAAGATGTCGAACTTGCAGAATTCCATTTCAAACCTATGTAGGAAAGTAAAAATAATTATGTTACGCAGAGTGAAAGTAGAAATTATAGAAAATAGGTTCTTGTAACAAGTCAGTAGTAACTGGACTGAAACGTTGAAGATTAAGTGATCGAAAAAAATTTATACTCTCCTTAAGTATTTTAGGAAGGCGATTAAGAGCTAAATGGTACTGATTCGTGCAAAGGAGGATATTTAATGTAAGATTTGAATGATGAGGATTTAAAAAAATATTCATGACAAGATTCGAAGAGGAAGAAGGATTACAGATGAGTTGAATGAAATTCATCGTGCGAAAAGCACGATAATGAATTGGCAAAGAAGGTAAATTAATCCCACCATGTGAAATTGGCAATGAAAGAATGTCAATACGAATATGATGTGTAGAACGCCAAACAAAATTCCCGAAATTTTTTTAAAAAATGATGAAAAAATTGGGAAGGCGAATTAAGTATCCAAGTATACAAGCTAGGCAGTATATAAGTATTAATAAAAGCTGCCTTTTGCGAATAGGAAAGAAAAGGAGAAAGTCAAGACCAATAACTAAGTTGGCGTTTAAGTTTTCGGAGGACTGAAAACCAGGTTTTTTCTGCAATATAATTAGGTTTACCAAACTAAAGTCCTAAGAATTTTAGACAATCGGAAGTCCCAGGCAGCTCCACCTGGAGAGAACGAGCAACCAGACCAAGCACCTACCCAAAGTCCTGAAGATTTGGACAAATTTAACGCAGCACCTGAGAGAGTGGAATATATATGTCATAAGTATCAAGAACAACCTGAAAGTCACAATCGCAACAAATAAAAATCGTGACATCATCTGTGTAAGCAGTTAGAGTGATAGAATGATGCCTAGATTGCGGGGTAAGCAAGATAGGATTAGGCACAAGACTAGAACGAAGATAACATAGGAATGGTTCAAAAGCTAAAGTAAATAATTGTCCTGAAATAGGGCACCCTTGTCGAATTCCACAGTTAAAGGGAATGGCAGCTGTGATGAAAGTAGAATTTTTTACATGGAAAACTGCTCCAGTATATAAATTAAGAATAACTTTACAGAAGAGACTCGGAAAACCAAAACTAAGAAGAGTGGTATAAAGATCTGAGTGATTAATGCGATCAAAAGCTTGACATTGATCCGAATTAAAGAAAGCGAGTGGTCTGAAAAAAAGTTTGCAAGAGATTGAAGACTTGAAATAAGTGTTAAATTTTGAGTAATCGAACGATGAATAATAGAATATGTTTGATCTGGATGAATCGCATCTGGAAGGACACGACCCAAACGAGTAGCAAGGACAGAAGAGTAGAGCTTGTAATCGGTAATTAAAATTGAAATGGGATGCCAGTTATCAAGATTTTGAAGTCGACTTAGAAGACGAAACAATGCAACAGTGAAACCAGCTGGCAATTCTGAGGATAAGAAAAGAGCATTAAAGACAGAAGTGAAAATTGGTAAAAGTTCATTCTTAAAGGTATGGTAGAAAATGGCAAGTAAGTCAACACCTGGAGAAGAATGGCAATTTAGACGTAAAAAAGCTTTAGAAATCTCGGTTGGAGAAATTGGGTTAAGTAAAAGGGAAGAGTGAATTTGAAATTTGAGGAAGGTTACGAAAGAAAGTAGGATTTTGAAAATTAGTAATAGAAGAGGGATTAAACCTTTCATAAAAATATTCGTATGTATGTTTACAAATGACATTCGGATCAACAGTAATGCTAATTATCCGGAAGTAGTGAGTAATGCTTTGTAAGTTTTTTGTCGATTTCTTAAAATCATTAATAAGATCAAAAGGGAAATGGGAGGCATTAGTAGCATGAAATTTAAGTCTAGATAATGCATCATAGCATCCGTAGCAAAGATATTTTTCAGTTGTTCTTTAAAAAAATTAAATTCCGTAGTGTTTGGTCGTAAAACAGAAAGTTGATATCTAATATAATTAATTTTCATAGATTTAGAAATTCGAAGCTGAAAAGAGAATTTTTCTGCAAAAAAAGAATGGAAGATTTAGTAGAGAGCCAGGTAGCAATTGGGTCAGAAGAAGATAATATTTCTTCTGCACATGAATGAAGAATCCATACAATTTGTGAATGAAAGGAAGGAATGTTTGAAATATCATTCCTTGGTGTCCATGACTTTAGCGGAGGAAGAAAATTATGTAACAGGTTAAGTTGTAAGTATCCAATAAAGTGATCAGAAGAACCAGTCGGTTGATAGTTAAAAGTAGACAGATGTTAACGAAAATGTTAAGAGAGATAAATTCTAACAAGGTCTTGTGCCATTGTTGTGGTGGTGTTACTAGCACGCCATGAAAATACTTTGAGGTTTGGATATAAAACCCTGAAAGCATCCAACCAGAGAAAAGGAGTCAAATAAATCTTTCAAAACATTCACAATATGTATGCGATATTCTTTTGAATTATATCGATCAAAATGAGGATCTAACGTGCAGTTATAATCTCCGCAAAAAATAATAACATCAGTGGATAAAAAGGATGAAAAAAAACAAAAGTAATAAATTAAGGATGTGACTGGCAAGCTGATTATTATGTCCAGAAGGAACATGTATATTGAATATACTGAAAGTATAATTATTGAACAAAAAGGTAGCATATTGAAGGAGTCCTGGATAAATTTCAGATGTAGAAAAATTAGAGATAGCCGATAGAAGGCGATTATGGAAGGCAAAAGCAACACAGGAACAAGAAGTACTATAACTATGAAGCAAAGTATAAGGCCATACTCTACATTGAGAAAAGAGAGTATTTGAGGTACAAAAAGTTTCTTGAAAAGAAACATCATCTAAATTTAGAGGAGAGATATCTTCGAAAACTAGGGAATTTGACTCACGTGAAGCCAAACCCCTACAATTAAATGTTCCAACTTAAAGTGTCATTGGGAGAATTATCGCCCAATTCTACAACTTCAATAGCATTTTGTATAACACATCCAAAATTTCGCCAACGATGTCCAAAGTTTTGAATAGTAATTGAATGCTTCCTTTGAATAAACAAAGCACTTACTTTTCAAAGTTGTTGAATCATTTTTGGCAACTGGTTTAAATGATCAGTATAGAAATGTGTTGTCTTAAATTTTGTACGGGGTGGAAGCTGAAGCATATTAAATATGTCTGCATGGGAAGCTAACCTCTGAATCTCAGAGAACAGCTTAGTGATATGTACGTGATTGTATGCATGCATTTTTTCCTGTTGGGGGCAGCAGGATGGGCACTATAATGTTTTCGGTTAGGACACTGGAGTGTTTAATTCTCAATCGGGGTGGGAGGCATAGGCACCCATAGCTTAGGTTCCAGGAGGGGTAAACAAAATTTTGTAACAGTGAATAAAAACATACAAAAACCATATGCAAATTTACTCTGCTGCTTCTTGTTATCTAATCGTTTTTACCATACACTCAATACATAAATTATTTGTAAACCAGAAGACCCCAAATCTACATAAAATAGATGGATAAATGAAATTGCACAGCATGTTAGGTCAATAAAGAAATTTCTTTATCATTCGTTTGATCCTTCTAGTTGTTTGTGTTGTATGCACCACAAAACACAAATAAGTGAATTGGCCATCAAGAGTGAAACGTACACTCAAGACGAACTTCTCATAAAATTTTCAGATCTTAGTGAATAGCTGGTGCAGGGGATGATATATTTTTCATTTCTTTGCCTTTCATATTTTTCCATACTGAACGTATGAATGCTGTTCTCCAAGAAGCAAAGGGAAATTTGATTATTACTTCTACTGTAATTTTTTTCTTTTTCTACTGGAAATTTGCAACATTTTCCCTATTTTTGCAGCATACACATGCATTCAGAAGTTTTACAGAAGAATTAGCTATCAGAATTAGTGTTATCAGGAAAATCTCTAATACCTTCCAAGAACAGAAAGAGTATGGTCCAATTTTGTGGAAAGGGCAAATGCCCCTCCTTCCTGCCATCCCCTCCCCTTATGGTGCCTTTGCGGGAGGATTTGAGTTTTTTCTTTGTTGTTGTTGTTTTTGTCTCAAGAAAAAGGGAAATCTTTGTTTCCCTGTGGACATGTTGGAAGTAATATTCCCCAACAGTTTTGGAGGGGTGTGGTGACATAAAATTCTCTGAGCAATCAAATTCTTGTGTCTTCTGTTCAGTTATTGAACAAATTTTATCCAACCTGTTTTTACTTGATACTCTTAACATGAAGGAACATAGTGAAAATCTCTGTGAAACTATTAAAAGGGTCATTGTGTGTTATGCTTTGTGGTTGCTGTTATGAAAGCTTATTTTTGTATTTTATTTATTTGTTAAAACATTACCAATTCTGACAAATTTCTGTATTCTTTTTTAAGAGGAAAGAAGATCAGAAGCTTATCTACTGTGGAAGACTTCTGCTTGATCACCTACTTTTAAAAGACATCTTGAGCCAGGTAATTGTCTACCACAATGTTACAACATGCTTATGAAATCTCACTAAAGCACTTTGAAGATTACTTTAAACCGTTGGTGGTTGCTACATGTTGAGCAACGCCAGTGGGCACGCAAAAGTTTTTCTCACACTACCATTACCTACTGTTCTAAGTAGTTTACTCAATAATAACACTTCAGAATTCTTTCTTTGCAAGAAATATATTGGGTTGTCGGAAAAGTCATGACGTATTTTGGCACCCGATGGCGGTTGGGCGGTTTTGGAAGTACTAAAGGCATGCGCAGCTCTGTTATCGCCATGGCATTTGACAGGTGTCAGTTCTAGCTGCAGTCTAAAAGGAATAGTGAGCGATTTGGCTGATTTGCGGAGATTTGACAATTAAGTTGAAGATGGAAGACCAAACTGTGCATTTTCGCCATATTTTGTTGTTTTACTTCCGTAAAGGGAAGAACGCACATCAAGCTTGTGAAAAGTTGCGTTAAGTGTACGGTGATAATGCTCTACAAGAACGTCAGTGCCAGCGGTGGTTCACAAAATTCTGTGCTGGTGATTTTGACCTCAACGATGCCCCTCGGTCCGGGAGGCCCATCGAGGTTGATGACGACCAAATCAAGGCATTGATTGAGTCAAACCCACGTTACACAACACGAGAGATTGCAAACACATTGCACATCCATCATTCAAGCGTTCACAACCACCTGAAGAAGCTGGGATACATAAGCAAGCTCGATGTGTGGGTTCCTCATGAACTAAAAGAAGCTCAATTGACGGCGCGTATAAACATCTAAAATATGCTCATTAAACGTGAGGAAAACGATCCGTTTTTGAAGCGACTGATAACTGGTGACGAAAAGTGGATTGTGTACAACAATGTGCTGCGCAAACGGTCTTGGTCCTGACGTGTTGCTTTGCCTCAAACAACATCCAAAGCAGACATTCATCAGCGGAAGGTTCTGGTCTCAGTGTGGTGGGATTTTAAAGGTGTCTTGTTTTTCAAGCTCTTACCACGGAACCAAACAATCAATTCGAATGTGTGCTGTCTGCAATTGGACCGTTTGATCATCCAAAAACGTCCAGAGTTCGTTCATCGTAAAGGTGTTGTGTTCCATCACGAAAACACGAGACCACACACAAGTTTGATCACCCGCCAAAAATTATTGGAGCTTGGGTGGGATGTGTTTCCACACCCAGCATACTCGTCTGACCTTGCGCTGTCAGACTTCCACTTGTTTCGCTCTCTTCAACAGTCCTTGCGTGGTATAACATTCAATTCAGATGAGGCTGTAAATCAGCACCTTGTACAGTTTTTCGCCACGAAAGACAGGTCCTGCTATGAACTAAGCATTTTGCAGCTCACTGAAAGATGGCAAAAGGTTATCAAACAAAACGGGCATTATATCATTGATTGATCTTTGTTCTATCAATAAATGACCTTTGCAAAACATGGCTAAAATACGTCATGACTTTTCTGACAACCCAATAGTTAATAGAGTAAAACTTCCAAATAGCGGACATCGAAGGAGGAAAAAATACTGCCCGTTATTTAGAAGTGTCCGCTTACTGGGGAAATCGTGCTTTATGACAGCATGCTATGTTTATGACGTAAAAACAGTTTTAAAGATAAGTAAATATAAGTACGTAAGTGCAATACATAGAACAAACTGGTATTAACCTTTATTTAAAAATATCCATCAAAACCCAAGAAGCAAAATAATCAAGTATTGTTGTTTATCTATTACATTCTTGCTAAATTTTGTTTTCAAAATTAATTTCTAGCCAGCCGCCTGAAGCTTTAAATTCTGTGAATTCTAATTCATTTGCGATTTCTAAACCCTTTTGATGAAATAAAAGTCCCCGATAAAGGAACGTTGTTGGCTTTAGCTCAGAAAAACCATTCATAGATAAGAGTGTCCACAGCTAAACCATCAGTTTTAGGAAAAGCTCTCTTAATTTTCTGGGCACCATTACAATTTTTCCAAGACTTGAAAATTTCACTCACTTGTGTTTTTCGAGTGCTCAGTTTATCTTCTTTAAACGCGCACACTTAATCTTTCCTTTTCACTCAGCTGCACTATTACAACTTTTTCTTTTAGAGTCAAGCGCATAGGCTTGCGCGACGTTTTAAAATCGATGTTTGAGAAATCTTTGCTTCACAGCTTGCTTAATGAGAAAAACCTACATGATTATTTCAAACAAATGTGATTTCTAGTAATCCGGTCTTGAAACTGATCCCTGTTCACTGACCTTGGCCTTACGAAACAACAAAAGGTGAGTCCCTTCCACCTACACCTGAATTGCTAGAAGACAGTTTCTCCTGGTCAGATGTGCGTATGCAAAGAGAGAGTCGTACTGTCTGGTTAGCACGAATGCTAATCCTTTTTCCAGCGATTTCTGCCACTTTAGCCTGGGTACATAGCACCTTAAAATTTACTAGGACTCTGGAACAAAACTGTTAAGGAAGGGTAAAATAACAAAAAAGAAAAATTTTGCAAGTTTGGGAGAATCACACTCCTAGGAATTCCTAGAATCGAAAGCAAATTGTCAGGGCGTTTCATAAAAAATGTCCTAATTTGAAAAGTGAATATCTCGGCAACCATGAACCACCGATGAATGTGACTCGTATCGTGTCTACGGGCGTGACCCAGAGTTTGTTATGACTACCGCTAGATGGCAGCATGGGCTTCCAAGCAGCTGCTTCGCTTAATAAGTGAGAAAATGACGTCGAGGCAACAGAAGGCGTTTTGTGTGCTCGAATGTAGCAAGGCCAAGTCCGTGATTACGGTGCAGCGTGCGTTTAAACGGCGTTATGGCAGTGCTCCACCAGTGGGCAAAAACACTCGTCTCTACTCTCCAATATGAATGTGATTCACCAAAACTGAATGTTTTTGTGCAGTTTCTGTTAGAAAGGTTTATGGCCCTTTCTTTTTGCGGACAACACCGTTACGGGCAACTCCTATCTTGCAATGCTGAAGGACTGGCTACTTCCACAGCTGCAGGACGACTCTGAAGATTTCATTTTGCAGCCGGACGGTGCACCGCCACATTGGAACCTCCAAGTTTGTCGGTTTCTAAACGACACATTGCCTTAGCGTTGGATTGGATGCAGGGGACCCCATGACTTGGCACTACACGCTTGGCCGAGTTCTCCAGACATCACACCATGTGACTTTTTTTATGGGGATACATAAAAGACCGTGCTTATGTTCCCCCTTTACCCGCTGACTTGGATAAGCTCCGAACAAGATTCACTGACACGGTAAATTCTGTGACTGAAGACACTCTCCGACGCGTTTGGAATGAATTCAGCTATCGGCTTAATGTCCATGCAGCAGGTGGAGGGCACATTGAGCATTTGTAATTGTGGTGAGTGAAACTTTAGGCCTTCCTTCATACTTGGCTCTTTGTTTTGTAATTATCCCACATTTGCCTTATTAAATATGCTACTTTGAAATCAGGTCATTCTTTTTGAAACACCTTGCATTGTACTTTAAGTGTGTTCGCGTCCGTTATTAAGAATGTCCACTATTAAGTGAATGCCCCATAAGAAGCTATGTATTTCTGCCGGGGAATAAAAAATTGTCCGTTATAGAGAGATGTCCGGTATTAAGAAATGTCCGCTAATGGAAGTTTCACTGTATATATAGTTACAAATCAAATTAGGTGAAAAGCACACTCATATAATTGCATTATCTATAAAAATTTAAAACTCAAATGACAGTGGGTCGCTTGATGAGAAAAGCTCTCATGTGACGTGAATGCCAGTGGTTGCTTGATGAGAAAAATGTTCACATGAAACACATGGGAGCAAAGAGCAGACTGTTTGAAGGTCAAAGACACGCCAATCCTTACCGGAATTGATAACAGATTGTTGAAAAGATCCTGAAAGTAAGCTAGAGCTGGGGTGGTGTCCCCAGGGTCTCTTCCAAATAAAGGGTACTCTTTATATGCAAAGTGTGAGAGAAATGCTCATAGTGCGACTAACAATGTATTAAAATATTTTAATTGTCCACATGGTTATACTCTGTGTGCAGTAGCTGTGAACGCATGTTATGGCAAAAAAAAAAAAAAAAAATTTATTTTGAGAATAAAACATTTTGCAAGGCTTCAGTCTGATTATGAATGGCATTTTTGATTATTATTCACTATATCTCACACTTTTGTAAATCTTGATTATCCCTTGTTGAGTGTTGAACAAAAGAAAGAAAATATATTAATAGCGTTTTTTGTAGCAGTATGGGTACCCAGTATTTTTTTCCTTGTCATTTTTTTTTTGTGTGTGTGTTTTTTTACTTGTACGTTAAAGAATGAGATGGCTATGTTATAATTTTTTCCGTTTGTCACTCTGTAGATATAGCATGTGTGTCAAATATTCAATAAATGCTCTACATCAATACATGGCTAATTGCATGGTATTTTGCACATTGGTATACAATGTTATTTATTACTGTTTCACATGTTGTATTGTTTCATTAACTAAACTAGTTTCAACTCTTCATTTTGCGAGTCATCCTCCATAGCGTACGATGTTTGCGTTTCCAAAGAGGTCGTTGTATCACTGGGTCACTGATCGTTCTCATAATCTGCTGTGTCCTTGTTGCGCATGCGTGTTATGGTCGTGGGTTTGTTTGGATATCTTCTTTTTTATTTCCTTCTCACGTTCCACCAAGAATTTCCATGCATATGGCAGGTCGTAGGGGGTGTTGTTATTACAATTTATATCAAGAGTTTTTTCGATCCATACTGCCTCTGCCATTAGGAATAAAAACTCCAAACCTATTTTGTTAAAACTCAAAACCTATTTTCAGTAATTAGACGTGATAGAGACGTAGTTTCAACTACTTCCCACTTTGAGTGTATAACATCCCTCTTGTGTAATTATGAAACGCATATAGCATATGAAATCCGTTTATTTTTGTGGTGTAGTCAGCACAAATATTCGCCAAGCTTTTGCACTCCACTGGGAGGCTTTTTCAAGGCAATGATAGACACAAAAATAGAGAGAATTGGAACATGTAAAGAACGAAGATGATTTTTGAAAATAACGTGGGTGACGTCACGAGCACATTACATGAATATTACATAGTAGGACAATGAGATACGCAGAATCCATCACATATATCCCAGGCTTTACATATTGGTTAAAGACTTTATTACGCAAATACAGCATATTAATAGCAATGAAGTCCCCGATCCCGTTATCACATATAATATCAAGCTGCAAAGAGAGACAGTGTGAGAAAGAAAAGGCGGGTGTGTACGTTATACCGTTGGTATATCCTGACAACACGGAAAAGATACATATTGGAATGACAAAGCGATCCTTGGACACTAGATGTAAAGAACACGTACGAAGTGTGAAGCAGGACATGCAGAATACAGCCCTCGCCGGAGAAGTTGTGCATTGCTCAGCCGCTCCTGTATGGAATAATATTAGAAGAATTGCACCTTACACGAATTTCAAAGAGACTGCCATCAGGGAAACAGTGAAAATCCTATCCAACAAACTGGCATGCAATGATAGTCTCTCTACGGAACTACCAATGGTTTGGCATGCGTTATTAAAAGATGGAAACACACCACGGCACTCTGTATAATTACGTGATAAAAATTCATGTACTATGCTCGTGGTGTCACCCGCGTTATTTTCAAAAATCATCTTCGTTCTTTACATTTTCCAATTCTCTGCATTTTTGTGTCTATCATTGCCTTGAAAAAGCCTCCCAGTGGAGTGCGAAAGCTTGGCGAATATTTGTGCTGACTACACCATGAAAATAAACGGATTTCATATGCTATATGCGTTTCATAATTATTCAACTCTGGTGTATTTAAAAATAAAAATCCCTCTTGTGGACAAAAATGGACAATCGGCAGATCTTTACTGTGTGGGCTCGACCTTTCGAAGCCTAGGTATTCGCTGGGCTGAACACAGATATGCCATCCGTAAGGAATCGGCTACCTCGACCTTGTCAAAAACTGTTATTGAAAAAGACGTAAGACCTGACTGGGACAATGCGAACTTACTATCGACAGCTCCTAATAAACGCTCTATGCTCTTTACCGAGAGTTTATATATAATAAAATTTGGACCAAAATGCTGTAATGAGGACATGCCGGTATACATTCCCACTGCCTAGGAAAACCTGGTTCTACAGTACTCAAGGGAGGAAGAATCTGAATAATTATTAAGACATTTAACAATTTGTAGTGAATGGCAATGAGTTGTGTGTTTTTCATTTACATAATGTGTATTACTTGTGCTCCTATCTGTAATCTATTTAACCTTGTGCCATTCTAATGTGGTTTCACTCATTGGCCTGATGATGCAGCCATTGTGGTCGTGAAGGCGCTTGACAGAACTTTTATCTGCCATATTTTTTTAATTGTAAATAAAGATGTTTTTTAAATCCTATGTTTTTTTTAATGATAATTTAAAGGTATGTTGTGTGTGCTTTGGCTCTAAAAAATGTTACCGTGCTGCGACAGCATTTAACCTACCTTATCTTAAGTTAACAAAATTCTGTTTGGATACCACTTATAACCAAGGTGTTTTCCCATTATTTGTAGATGCCAGTATATACCATAGTCCCCTGTTTTCTTAAACAGCCGTTTGTTTAAGATTTATAGTCCTGTCTGTTATTATATCCATTGTTATGAATTGCATTTGTTGGTATTGAAACAGACATCTTAGTTGCATCTTTATATAAAAAAAATAAACAGTTTTAATGCATAAAATTCAGAGAGCCCAAATTTGACATCATGAGTAGCTAAGAAAGATTTACCTCTTAAAAAGTGTTCTCCAAGGTATAAAAAATGGCTGTCCAAAGCACAATAGTAAATTGTGAGATTAGTTGGGCTAAGACCTCCATCTAAATATCTAATCATCTTATTCTTGCTGAATGCAGTATCATTTTCATTCTGCAAATATAATGCATTTTCTAATGAACAGATCAGCATCTTTCAGTCAATTAAATTCTGACATCTTTATTGCTTAGAAGAAAGTGGTTTAATCACCCGTAGTGGTTTCTAATCCCGTTAGCTGGAAGTGGATTATGCTTAAAATTTTTGACCAAATGTACATGAAGATGTAGTTTTGCAGAAAGAATTGAATCACACTTGAGTAGAGCCAGTGCTTCTTCCATTTTGTTGTTAGCATGTAGCACACATTTTTCACTTCCATTTGCATTTTTATTTTTTTATTTGATGATGAAATTATTGCTTTTCCTGTATACGTGGCAAATATTTGAAGATTGAACTCTGGGCTCAGTTTTTAACAGAAGTTTCACGAGGGATGAATTCCCCATCTTTAGATCACATCGATCTGTTCAAGACTGTCTGCAGTGGAATATGATGAATAAGCTTTTTAGATATTCTCTGATGAACTGCATCTACACCTGTGTGCAGCAAGTTAGCATCTAACTTAACTGACTTCTTAAATAGTGAGCTTATCAAATTGGTCAAAATTAGTAAATTAGTTAATTGGAATTTAGTAAACCAAAGCTGGCATTTGCAGACATCTAGGACATCAACATATATCAACACTTCCAATTATTTATTCATTTGTAGGTGAGGGTGTATTGCTAAGGATTAAATTCATAAAGTATACAGTGTCAGATCTTAGCAGTTTATTATGCATTTTGTCTGTGATACCTAGAAAATCAAAATTTAAAGAGTGGTTGTTCTTATTTAAAACTTTTTTGGCAGTATAGAATCCAAAAAATATGCACATCCTATGCAGTAAGTCCTCAACTTATGCGAGTTCAGTATATGTGATTTCGCTAATTTATGAGAGAAAAATTCTCCCTGCTCACTATATCTGCAATTCTGTGTGGTATAGCAGAAAATGACTGGGTGCTTCCACACCTACTGTCTTCCCTTCACAATGTATGTGCCTTGATGAGGCAAGTGAAGGGTGTTGTGGTGTACAAGAAGAATAATTTAGTTTCTCAATGTGCATTGTGCTGTTTGGATTTATGTTGCTGTGTACTAAGGATATATAACTTACGATCTTGATTATTGCATCCTTCTTTCCTCTTATTGATTATAATGGATTCCAAACATTCCGCAAATTCTTCTACTACTAAGGGTGCTGCGGCAATTAAGTAATAAGACTGATTTTTTTTTTTTTTTTTTTAATGGAAAAGCAGGAAAATCTACGAGAATATATATTATTCAAAGTACATTTCTCCTGCGTTAATATAAGAAGTGGCATGATTCTGCTTTAATATAAGAAGTGGCATGATTCAATGAACGGAAGGACTTTTGCAGAGGTCATATTTTGGTGGGGAATGAATAGCTGATGTCATAAGTTCATTGTGTGTCTTCAGTGTCTTTATTCCTGGACTTGATACACTATAAATTTCACTAAATTATGGGTTTTACACAGGAATAAAGGAAATTACTTACAGTCAAATTTTTGGGTAGCAGGACTACACTATAGTAGGACTACTCCTCAGGACTACACTATAGTAGGTGTTGCCATTCATTAGCTAAATTCCAACCTTTCACATCATTTAATGTTGTACCTCTTCTCTCAATTTCCAGTCCTTCTGACAATTTTCTCTTGAAAAAGTGCTGTTGATGTGTCAGAACTTGTACAGTGTCGCAAAGCACTTTATGTCCTGTATTTTGAACATATCTGTACACACCTGTTTTGTTTGTCAAATTTCTAATTGCAGCTTTATGTTCTGCTAATCTTGTCTTTAAGCTGTCTGCCTGTTTCTCCCACATACAGGAAGGAGTGGTCTACAACATAAAATGTGAGTGTGGTCTCAGCTATGTGGGAGAAACAGGCAGACATCTTAATACCAGATTAGCAGAACATAAAGCTGCAATTAGAAATTTGACCAAAAAAACAGGTTTGGACAGACATGTTTAAAATACAGGACACAAAGTGCTTTGGGACTCTGCAGAAGTTCTGACCCATCAACAGCACATTTTTCAAGAGAAAATTGTCAGAAGAACTGGAAATTGAGAGAAGAGGTACAACATTAAATGATGTGAAAGGTTGGAATTTAAACTTTTCCTTTTAAAGGTAGCTTTAATTTCGGGAATAGAAAGTAGTCACACAGGGACAATGGAGAATGGGGGATGGTTGAGTACATACACTTGTTTTTGTGCCAGAAATTGCTGTACACCAACTGTGTGTGTGGATGCTTGATCATGAAAAACTCAGATCAGATCATATGTAGAGGATTTTAGGAAGGGAGTGTCTGACCCTAGGTCTTAAACAACCCTTAGAAATAGGAAGCTAGGAGATTTGGGCTAGAGTGCCAGATAGGAAAGTGGCACGGAAGCATGGTAGAAAAGGGGGGAACACGCCCTTATTTATAACCAGGGCTCGACGGCTTAACGTGCCCATAATCATGAAGAAGAAGCCATTTCCCGTTTTTGTACTGGGGTCTGACATGAACAATCCTCTTCCACAGTCATTCCAAAATGGATGTGTAAGCATTACCAGTGTTGGTTGTACCTACAGGAATGAACTCGTAATGTAGAATTTCCTTGCTGTTGTAAAAGCACACAAGCATCATCTCGATTTTGGACTTCTGTAACCTGATCTTCTTTCCTTTGGGTGACTGTGATTACTTCCATTCTGGTGCTTCGTTTCAGGATCATAATGAAAACACCATGTCTTGTCACCTGCCACAATGCTTTGGAGAAAATTTGGCACTGTTTCTGCAGTCTCCAGGATGTCTTTTGCATATTCCACTCGATCGTGTTTCTGGCCATCTGACAAATCATGCCGAACAAAATGAACGCAAATTTCCTTCACCAAATCTTGCACTAAAGTATGATGAATCGTCTCTTTAATAACACAGAGCTCACATTCCAGCATCCTCGAGGTCACACAACGATCACTTTTTATCCTTTTGCGAACATTCTCAGTGAGTTCAGGCTTCTGCGCTGAAATCGGGTGTCTGGGCCTTTTGTCATTTTCCAAATCTTCCTACCTATCTTTCAAACGTGCAGACCCATGGGAATATTTGTGCACGAGATTGGCAATTAGCCCCACACATCACGCAACAATCCAGTTGTGTCAGATGCAGTTTTACAGATTTTCAAACAGAGCCAGATATTTGCTCTGTTCCATGATAGAGCTATGACAGTGTTCTTCCACCAAATGATGTCATGCACAACACAAATAACCATTGTTTGCACAATCCTTATGCAAACACTGTTACCACCTCATAGCTGATAAATGACTTACCAAAAAAACATGCTTTCCCAATCCATGTGTTTTACTGGGATTTTTTTTTTTTTTAATCTGTCTCATTAATTAAATGCCACTCTGTAAATAAACAGATGAGAACCTCTCCAACTTTAGAAATGGAGGAAATTTTGTGACTAGCAATGCTGGTGAAGGGTCAATGGAACTTAGGCATGCATTCAGCATGTTGAATCAACAGTATGGAATATAAGAAATTACTGGCAAAAGTGCAAGTGGTGATAATGAAGTGGCTGGCAGGTTTTCTGAAGAATTAGAAGCAGGCATCAAGGGAGAAAAAAAAAAAAAATCGTTACCACCCCGAACAAATGTTCAATGTGGATGAAACTCACGTAAAGCCGATCCATCCAGAACTTTCATCAGCAAAGAAGGAAAAGTTACTCCTAGGTTTAAAGCAGCTAAAGATGCACTGAGAGCCGGCTCCTATGTATCAATGCAGCAGGTATCCATGCTCAGAAACAAAAACTGGCAAGCAAGACCAGGAGGATTCAATACTTCAGACCATGGCCTGCGTTTCCTGTTCCAGCTGCTTCTGAACCAAAACCATCAGCATCAACACCCTCCTGGAAGTGAACCTGAGTCACCTTCAACAACTTCACTTCTGCCAGTGGTGCTGTTAACTGTTCCATACAAGTTTCTCTAGCTGATGTAACCCTGCGTAGTTTGTATGATTCTGACCCAGATGGAACTGTTAACAGCAGACAGTGTTAATACCTCTTCTGATACATAAATATCTACCACTACATCTGTAATATCTTCTCCAGGAGCTGACAGATTGCTTATCTTGGCAGTGTTAATTGATTTTAGTAAAGTAAATTGTTTCTTTCAATGCTAGTGTTTATATTTCTGATATATTAACATGGTTTTAATGTGATTCAAATGTATTACAATTTACATTATTGCATGCAAACCCTATTTCTCTGTATGTTAATGCATTGGACATATGTGGTTTCGATTAATGTGAAGTTTTCACAGAGCCTAACCCTTGCATAAATTGAGAATTACTGTAGTTACAAAACCCAATGAATAGCACTCAAATTTAGGCTAAAAAAAGTGCTATAGTATAACTGAAAAAAAAATTGTTCTCATGATTTGCTTATTGCTCTTTATTATGGTATTGGTGCAGTTATTCTGTGCATGTAGACTGTTGTGTGTGGTAACAGGTATCAAGTTTTTTCAATGTGATTCTGCTGCATCATTGCATTTTTGGTTTAGTGATTTTCAGCAACATGGAACCCACAATATATTGTTACAAGGTTATGTTTTGACAAATTCTGCATTTTGAAAAATTAAATTCTTTCTGTTTTAGATGCAGACTGTGCATACAATGCATCTGGTATATCCTTTCCCTGTTTGTCTGGATGATAATGGAATTCAACAGACAAAAAGTTCCAGTGAGGCCACTGAGGTTAGTAACATCTGCTTTTATTTAGCAATTTTATTTTTTATTTTTTGTGACATTTTAGTTCTGCCTCAGAAGGTACCATGGGGATTGTCAAATTAATTGAGAATAATGCAGTAGTAATAATAGAGGACTGCAAAAAAGTAAGCTTCAGATTTTGGTTTGAGCTGAAGCTCTAACCAATTTCAATTAGAGCTTCATCTCTACTTCAGAATACAACAGAAATCTTCCTAAAGGTATGGGATATGGAAAAGTAGTGGACAGAGAAAAAAAAATCGGGTAATTGCTTGGCAATGAATTAGCATTTTTGTGAGTTAGGTGCATGCTTGTTTTTTCTTAATTATTTCCAAAATTTGAAACTTGAGAAAAATTTCACTAAATCTAAAAAAAAAAAAAAAGATACTATGAAGAATTTATTGATGGAAGGCAAAAGAACTGTAGGAGTAGTATGAAGAAACTGATATCACAGAAAGGAAAAATGTAGTGAATGTACAGTTACTAGAGGCTAAACAGGATTTCTCACTGCTCTGTGTTATTGCATGATTCCTTAATGTATGACTATGTGATTGAATCTTTTGACAGAAATTATTCAAAAATTTTCTTCCACTCTGTCATCCTTGCTTTATTCTAATGACTTTGTAAATAAAGTTAGTACTATGTACAACTGCTGTCTGTTTTGACTCCCTCCGCCCTCCTATGGTGCAGCCTCAAAAGAAAAAAATGTTACTGTCCAGTTTCTCAAAGGTGAATGGAACGGCCATAATCTGTATGGTGTCTTTGGTTAAATAACAATGCCACTTGCACATCTTTGCCATATGCAATTTTGAGATTTTGTAATAACAACCCTGTACAAAATTTAGCCTCAGTGGTGAACCAAACTTTTTCAGGTTTTGTAATATAGCTGTAGGTACTGCACCTGATTTCCCCCAAGTAATTTCTATGCTTTCAGAAGCTGATATCCTAAAGTATGATCCAAAAGTTTGGATTTTCATGGATAAACAGTGCAAAACAAGACTGCAAAAGTATGTGTGTTTGTGTGTGATGACCTTCAAAATAGTCCCCTTCATAGTTTTGTACTGTCCAGCAATTTTTCCCATGTTTCAAAACAGCACCAGTATGCCAACCAGCATTTCTGAAACACTTGACCTTTCAGTCTAGTATTTAATCTTTCAAAAAGGAAAAAAAAAAAAAAAAAAACATTTTGAATATCCTATTTAAGGGGAGGCTGTGTGTGAGAAGAACTGTTGTTTTGAAAGGAACTGAGTGTTCACTATAACATTTCTGTGGTTTTTTTTTGGAGGGTCCATTCATAAATATTTAAAATATTCTTAATAGAGTACTTCAACAGTTTTGGCTTTTTTTATGTAAATTTCTTTCAAGTGATTCCTTCCACATAGAGACAAACTTACCGCATGCTATTCATGTTGAATCTAGAACTTTTTTCCAACTGTAGGGAGATAGACCTCTTTTGTTGTGATGAAGTTTTATCTTTATAGCTATCTTTGTTTCTAGGAGTTTTTAGGTTCTGGCTTCTGATCATTTGTCTGAGATGGGTCTTTGTTCGAGTCACATGTGAGGCACAAGTGGTTAAGTTGTCTTACAACACTGGCTATCCTTTCCCTGGAACCAGTGGCCCTAAATTAGGGACAGCCTACTGCTTTTACAGTTGGTCATGTGGTCATTAAACTTCAAAACAGATGAAAAAGGAGGTATCTTAGTGAAAAGTACCAATTTCGTAGTTTCATCGAAAAATTGCTGCCTTAAGCCTAAATGCATCATGGTTAAAAAAGAAAAAAGCTGTTTCAAATTGTCCACTCTACTATTAGGGGATGCTGGTTCACTCATATTGCTTTTATGCAGAATATGTGGGACAGACATTGTCTCAGTGTGCTGCAGTTTCAAAACCCCTTTCAGCTGCCCAATTCAATGAGGGCATTACTAAGGTTATTTGAATGACATCTGTTTGCTGATGCGCTTACACAGGATCTTGTATTTATCTTTTCTTACTGTTGAAGTGCTAGTTAGATTTTTAGTATCACCAGCAGTTTTTTTTTTTTTTTTTTTTATATGTGGTAAGTTCAAAAAGGCCGCCCCGGTGGCGCAGTGGTCTAAGCGATGGCCTCTGATCATTCGTCCGTAAGGGGTCCGGGTTCGAATCCCGGTGAGGCATGGATGTTGTGTTTGTCTTACGGCACCGACTCTCTCCCTTCCCTGGAACCAGTGACCCTAAATTAGGGACGGGCGACTGCTTATAGCCCATTGAGTTGCTCACGGTGGTCGTTAAACCTCAAAAAAAAACAAAAAAAAAGTCCCTGGAATTAGCACCAAGTGTAGGATTGAGGAGTCACACAGGGGATTTTTCAGTTTCAAAAGCTGGCAACTCTCATGACAGCAAGTGACGCCATCCCATTTCCTATCTGTTGGAAGCATCAGTAGTTTCTTTGTTTGACGTGTGTTTAGTAATGTCACAGTTGAAAATGTCAGCAACTGAGCATTGTGCAAACACCAAACTTAGTGTTTTGCTTTGAAAATCATTATCAGAGTCACTGGCCAAGGTGCAGTGGCCTAAGTGCTAGTTACTTTTGATCATTTATTCAAAATGGGTCTGGGTTCACATCCTGATGCGTGGATGTTGTGTTTATCTTATGGCACTGGCTCTCTCCCTGTCCTCCAGAACCAGTGGCCCTGAATTAGGGACAAGACCATCAAGTTGCTCACGGTGGCCGTTAAACCCCCAAACTAAAAACAAAACAAAAAAAATCACAAGCTTATGTGTGGCATAAGCATTTCCATGATGGTTATGCGAGTGTCTGTGATCATTCGTGTAGCAGGCCCACGTACCTCTTCAAAAAGATTGAATGCTTGTGCAACATTGTCTGACATGACAAAAAAAAATGTAAAGAAAATAGTGTCAGAGGTAGAAATAGTATTTGGAAGTGTTCACAGCAGTCTGTACAATGATTTGAATGTCCATTAAGTTTGTGAGCACTTGACTCCAAAAATGCTGACTTCCGAACAACAAAAAACACGAATGACCCTTGCCAGAGATCTAGTCACAAAGGCTGATCAAGGTGACAGTTTTCTAAGCTACATAATCAAAGGAGACAAGATGTGGTGTTTTTTTGTAGGATCCACAGATGAAACATCGAGCCGCCCCGGTGGCGCAGTGGTCTAAGCGATGGCCTCTGATCATTCGTCCGAACGGGGTCCGGGTTCGAATCCCGGTGAGGCATGGATGTTGTGTTTGTCTTACGGCACTGGCTCTCTCCCTTCCCTGGAACCAGTGGCCCTAAATTAGGGACAGGCGACTGCTTATAGCCCATTGACTTGCTCACGGTGGTCGTTAAACCTCCAATCAAAAAAAAAAAAAAAGAAAGAAAGAAACATCGATCCTGTTAATGAAAATCAACATCACATTGAAAACAAACAAAACCCCTATTTGGACAAGAGTAAAAGAAAAGTAATGTTAAGTCTTTGGACTCTCAGAGCCTTGCCCACTATGAAAGTATAAATCGTAGTGGACAAGTTTGTAATAATAAATAACTGTGAATAAAGATAAGCTTGTCAATATCCTCCATCACCTCAGGAATACAATCTGAAGGAAATGTCTGGGAAAATGTACAACAAATCATTGGTTTCTCCTTCATGAAAATGCTCCTGCACATCGATCCCTAGTGGTCAAACAGTACCTTGCAAAGCACAATGTAATGTCACTGGAGCATCCTACATATTATTGTGACTTGGCACCACCAACTTTTACTTGTCTCTGATTGAAATCAGCTCTGAAAGCTTGACGATTCACGAATGCTGAGAACATCATCAAAAGCATGACAGAGGCACTAAAAAAAGTTTCAAAGAACGAATTCCAGGAATGTATGGAACTGCTGTATAGACGTTTGCAAAAGTGTGTAGATGCCTAAGGAAACTGTTTCAAAGGAAATGTGATGTAAATAATAGTAATGAATGTTATTGCTTTCTGTCTAAAAAAGAATTTTAAGGAACTTTTTGAACTTACTTTGCATATGCATATTTTTGTGTCATAAGCTGTGGAATCGGGATGTGGCAGGTTTCTAATTTGTTCTTTATCCAGCTGAATGCAAAATTTCACTTCAAACTGTTTGTTCATGAAGACTCGCTGCCGATGCACTTATGTAGGATTTCACATAATTCACCTGCTTTGGAGGACAACTGAAAGGTTCTCCAGTTGTTGATGCCATATAATTTGTAACAAATTTGCTACTACTACAACAACCATGTGTGTGTTAATAAGAATTGTACATAGTTTTTATATGTTCATTAATAGACCCAAAATATTAGGGATTCGAATTTCTTGGCATAGAATAAAACATCAAGGAAACTTTGATTTTCTATTCTGTGTCAAGACACTTGGATCACTAGTATAGTTATACTATTTTAAGTATAGTTGGTGTGCAGTTCTTGTTTATCAATTATTAATCGACTCTTTATCCCTGATTATATAGTAGCTCTTTTGAAGTCTTATTGTTTTTGAGGTCCATAATTCAAAATTTGTATATTGGATTATGCTCCTATTGTTTCTGCAATGTTTTTAAGGGGAAAAAAATATCTCAGCATGGTTTTTATAAATAATTTTTTTAAATGAAAAAAATGTTGTTTTTTTCAGGTAACAAGCTTGCAGAGTTCTTTTCCATCTCCACTGAATGGCAGCTGTCCAGATGGAGTAAGACAGAGGACTGCAGGCTCACAGCCAAACCCTTTTGCAAATTATTTTCCTATGCATACAATGTATGGAGTTCCTCAGACTGCAGCTACCACATCTAGTCCAGTTTTACCAGTAGATGCAGTGCACCAGTTTACTGCAATGCAGCAAATGTATGCTCAGATGATGGCCCAGTATTTTTCACAGTAAGTAAATATTCCAGTTTCAAGGATAAGTGATTTTGGTTAAAAAAAAAACTGCGTGTAAGATCATGCAGTTTCAAGTTATCACTCATGTTGGATGGGTTTTAGACGCCGAGGAAGTGAATAGGTTCTCATTTCATCACGATTGAAACTATTGTGAGGGAAGCGCGTGGTAGTTGTCAGCTTGAAAAAACATACACACAGGTGAAGAGTGAAAAACACTTTCAATTCCTTTTCTAATGGTGATGATGGTCACAAAGTGTTGGAGCTGCACTTGAAATATTATTTTAACTGTGTGTGTCCCACGTTTTCATTGGATTTACATTGGTGAATGTATATCAAATACGTGGGGATAATGTAAATAGATGATGTCATAGCTCTGTCCACGTCATTTTGTAAATAACGCATAGCAACTGAAAAATTGTGTTCCAACACTGCTGGGATCGAACCCCAGATCTCTCGATAACTAGTCGAGTGCGTTCGCATTTACGCTATGCTAGTTATCGGGAGATCTGGGGTTCGATCCCAGCAGTGTCGGAACACAATTTTTCAGCTGCTATGCGTTGTTTATAAAATAACGTGGATAGAGAGCGATGACATCGTCTATTTGGATTTACATTGTACTTTCACCAAGCGGAAATGTTAACAAGCTATTTATGGGATTTCTGAAAGAATTGGATTATATAATCATGTATTAAAGTTATTTGTTCAAAGGAAAACTAAAGGTAATGGTGGGTTTTTTCCCCCCTTATTGCATTGGAAAGAAAGTAATGTCTGCTAATACAAGACAACAGAGAACTCTTAATCACAATGCATACAAGTATAGAGGAAAATCTATTTTTTCGTGCTGATTTGTACAATCTGAACAAAACAACTTCTGTTTTTGCACGATATTCAATAAGACATTATTTAAAACCACTGACTTACTAAAATCTTTAATTTACAATTAAAAGACATAATAAAACCGTAGTTTAAAACCATAAGACCTTTCAAGCTCGCCACAAGCTCATCCTCAGATGGGAACTACAAACTAATGGAACTGGTGTTTAAGTATCAAATTCTCTGTCACATGATAGAAGGATGCGCGACAAATATGCGTGTAAACAATCAATGGAAACTGCAAAAATGTTCTAGTGCGAGTTCGAATGGTCACTCCAGACAGCTGGTATCCACGAGTCTGGGATATAGCAAGGGGTTTCTTCATTACAACAGGACAGGCCATATCCACGGATAAACTTTCCGCAAAGAGTGTGGTGAATTTCGTATTCGCAGTGGTGAGGACACAGGAATCCTCCCAAATTGGTACACGAGTTCCTTTCGAAGTCAGACTGGATAGTGCCGTTGTTTGTGCACCCATTTTGACATTGTATCTGTGTTCCCTAATCCAACGGCACTGTCCAGACTGACTTCAAAGGGAACTCATGTACCAATTTGGGAGGATTCCTGTGTCCTCACCACTGTGAATACGAAATTCACCACACTCTTTGCGGAAAGTTTATTTATCCGTGGATATGGCCTGTCCTGTTGTAATGAAGAAACCCCTTGCTATATCCCAGACTCGTGGATACCAGCTGTCTGGAGTGACCATTCGAACTCGCACTAGAACATTTTTGCAGTTTCCATTGATTGTTTACACGCATATTTGTCGCGCATCCTTCAATCATGTGACGGAGAATTTGATACTTAAACACCAGTTCCATTAGTTTGTAGTTCCCATTTGAGGATGAGCTCGTGGCGAGCTTGAAAGGTCTTATGATTTTAAACTACGGTTTTATTATGTCTTTTAATTGTAAATTAAAGATTTTAGTAAGTCAGTGGTTTTAAATAATGTCTTATTGAATATCGTGCAAAAACGGTAGTTGTTTTGTTCAGATTGTGTACAAGTATAAATCAGTCCAAAATGTTGTCACCATCATTTGCCCCGATATGCTCCCATCATCTGAGCAGCTGTTGGGTACCGTCCCTGTAAACTGTAGCAGCTTGGGTGCAAAGAAGTGAGTCATTGTGCGTTCAGCATCATCCCGGTTGGTGAACTGCTGTCCGCCGCCCCGGTGGCGCAGTGGTCTAGGCGATGGCCTCTGATCATTCGTCCGTAAGGGGTCCGGGTTTGAATCCCGGTGAGGCATGGATGTTGTATTTGTTTTACCGCACTGGCTCTCTCCCTTCCCTGGAACCTGTGACTCGAAATTAGGGACGGGCGACTGCTTATAGCCCATTGAGTTGCTCACGGTGGTCGTTAAACCTCCAATAAAAAAAAAACTGCTGTCCATCCAGGCAACGCCGAGAGAAGGTAGTAGTTGCTCGGGACAATGTCCGGGGGAATAGGCTGGGTGCAGCAGCAGCAGCTCTTAGCCCAGGTCCCTGATCATTTGGCAGGTCACTCTTGCTGTGTTACGTCTCACTCCATCCTACTGTAGGAAGACGCCCATAAAGTTCGGCAGAGCTGATCATTTTGACGTGAGCGATGCGTGCAGATCGTTGAGATGACAGCAGTACACATTGGCAGTGAAAGTGATATTGACCGCCAGCAGCTCGAAAAAGCAACATCCCGCATATCCCTCCAAACAGACAGCATGATCTTATGTGGGTGTAAGCCAGCTTTGGGGTCAGCCTGGGCTTCTGTTTTGGGTCTAACCGCTGTTTCCAGCCACTAACATTCTCATACCGGACCCAATTTTCCTCACCTGTAATAATGCTGTGCAAGAGTGGTTCAACTTGGTCATGTGCAAGCAGGAAAATTCATGCATAATGCATGCAAATCCTTTCTGCTCAACTGTGAGTTGATAGGGTGCCTAAACTCCCCCAGTGTGCACCTTCCCAAGTTGATGCACGTCATACGTGATAATGCTCATATGGGTAGCCCCCAGCTGTTAGGCCAACTCCAGTGTGGTCTTATGTGGGTCAATCTCTACTAAGTTCTTCAGCATGGCCATATCCACTGTTGCGCATTTTCTGGCTTTGGGATGGTCTGATAGGTGAAAATTTCCCTCTCAAAACCGTTCAAACCAACGGAAGCAATCACAATGTGATATGGCATTGGGGTACACACTGGTAATGTTCCTTTCAGCACTTGCGAGGGTGCTACCACCATGAAACTTTATACAGCATGCGATGGCGGATGTGCTTCTTGTCCACTTCCATGTATGCTGGGGCACTTACACTCTTCGCCTTCTGACGGCTGACTGCCACTGATTTAAGCCACCTACTTGCTGATGTCTTACCAGTGTGCTGTGCAATCTCAGTGGCCAGTGTGTACTGGTGCTTTGACTTTGCATACTTTGTCATTAGACATTACTTTCTTTCCAACCCAATATTTCAATGGAATCTCGTGACTGGGGTTTTTGTTGCATAGTCAGCATAGGAATGCACATCTTGTATTTTACATGCACCCAACAATTCATACATCATTTATCACCGCAAGTGAAATAAAAGTTCAGGGGTGATCTAGTAAACAAGTTCACACATATAATCTCTCATAACTAAATGACCTGTATTGATTATGGTTATATCAGTGGAATTTGTTGATTATTAGTTGCATGTTGATTCTGCGATAGATCAGCCTTCTCAAGTGTGGTAGTCACAATTGAGTCATGCAAATATGTTGAAAATAATTAAAGTACATCAGTGTGGGGGAATCAGCCCACATCTGATAGTTCCAGTTAGTCATTCCACCTAAGGGTTCTCTAACAATACCCAGTGAGTTGGAGTCTTTTGGCAAATATCACACAGAACTAGCTGGTATCTCAACAGTATTTATACAAATGCTTAATTTTTCATCAGATTCGTAGAGTGAAATTGTTCCTAATCTGATATACAGCAGTGAAACCTGGGTACTGCAGAACAGACATGCAGTAAGAGTCCTGGAGAGATTAATTCCTTACAAGGGGTTTGTGGCAAGATATGATGTGCTGGTCATGTGAGGAACAAAGACATAGTGTGGATGTATAATGCAGGGGTGAAAGAGTTCCTCCAAAAGGAGGAATTCAGCCTTTTTGGAAGTTATCTGAGGAGTTCCTGAGACTGATGTAGAAATGCAGTACAACAAATTAGATCTGTATAAATATGGGATTGATATTATTGGTTTGGTGTAAGTGCATTGGGGAGAGAGAATAAGCACTGTATGCCCAAGAACCAGTTATTCACATTGAAAGAAGTTAAAGTGCATCTTTAAACTATCTGCAAGAACCAGACAAAAGGACAATGACAAACTTGTTTTCAAACCAGTTATGGTTGGTTCAACAGATTTAAAGCATTGCAGCAACATGTGCAGCATAAGAGTGATGAATGGTGAGACAGTGTTTGAATTCATATAATCAGGCATAGTAACTATCCTTTTAAGCTTTTCTTAATGTGGATGATATATTAGAAGCAATTTCAGCCTTTATATTGGAAGCAAATACATTCATGCACTTTCGTCCTCCCTAGAACAGAAGTAGTATGTGTTAGGTGTTGTTAGAGATGTTTTCCAGCAGTGATTCGTGTCAAGTTTCTGTTCAGCAGTGAAGCATTATTACAAAAGAAATGGCCTGAACTCAGAGTTGGTGCTTGACATTTCCCTAGGCTAAGTAAACTGACGTACTTTGGACTTTAATATGTGTGGAAGTGGAGTTCCACACATATTCAAGTCCAACTTCACATGTTCATCTAAAGGATCAGAACGTCCTAAGGGACTTGTGCACCTTCAGGGAAACAGGTCAGAGAAAATGATTTCAAATTTCAGAAATCAGTTAGGGGCGTCCTTAGTATCAGTGTAGTCGGGAGGAAGTGACCAACAATTGTATGACCAGTAGCTGGAAGAAACAGTGGATGAAAGCATGCCATGACTTTGGAGGATTTAAAGAGAATGAAACAGTGACTGCCAATGACTTTATTCATTCTTCATTGCTGAACAGAAACTTGGTGAGCTGCTGCTGGAAGATATCTTTTATAACCGTAGTGCATTTACGTCTGTTCTGGGGAGGTTAAAGTATGTGATGGCTGTCATTTCCAATAAGGCTTGTTTCGTCCACATTAAGAAAAGCTGGTAAGGATAATTAGTGCTCGACAAATCCCAGGCTCCTAAAATTCGGGCCGTGGCGCCCAATTTTCTTCTTACTTGAGATTTCGTAATTTGCAGTAAATAGCATAACTTCTGTTGTGTAATCCATAGATTGTCTTCTAGAAATGTACTACAGATACCATTAAAGAAAAAACCACACACAAAAAAAAAACAAAAAAACCTTTGTGCACCGTTTAAAAAATCTGCGAGGTAATTGTCAGGAAAGGTGGTGTTATTGGCACAGTACCGAAAATGCGGTAACAGAAAAGAGATTGTAAGAATATATTTTTTTTTGTTACTTAGAAGCATTCTGACAGAAAATATGACGCAAGGAAGGCAATGCTATTTACGCATACGGAAGCCTACATGGTGAGAATCCACGACTCTCGGGAATCCCATGGAGCTATTCCATAGCGCATAATTGTTCTGTGAATTGCATTGCTTAGTTTTAGTTATTAGTTAAGGATATATATATATAATTTTTTTTTTTTGGAGGGGGGGGGGTATTCAGTTGAAACGTATTCAGAAAAAAACGATGCTATGGATCGTCTGTCCACAATTTCAAAAAAAAAATTTTGTCTAACTAATGAACTACAGTAACATTGCAACAGCTAGTGATTTTAGTTCTTTATTTACTTAAAAGAAACACAGAAGTACTTTAAAATGACAGTTACTTTTTCAATAAGACTATCATTTCTTTCTTACATCTTTGGATTTCTGAGTCTGTCCTGTGAATCGCAGTTTTCTGTTGGAAATTACGATTCACGATTAACATGATAGGTGTGGATTATATATGACTGTCATACATGCCAGTTACTACAGAATGTACGTAGTTTCTACAGATTTAGTTGTCTGAACTACGTAACTCACTCTCAAAACTACGGATTCTACTAATTTTCATTTTGTTTAATTTTTTGTTATATTTTTATATTATTTTATTATATACGTGAGATTCTTAAACGGATTCGTGGAATTTCGTTTTTTTTTTTTTTTTTTTCTTCTTATCATTTAGTCATTTAGATTGTTTTCTCAAAATTGATGTAAACCCGAAGAAAATAATTTGGAGTTCAGGTCATTTTCCGTCTGGGGACGGTATTTCGTGTTTCAAAGCTTTCAAAAACAGTAGTTAAAATAGAGTAAAAAGAATTTGCCCAAATTGTAATATTTTTTCTCCCAATGTTGCCTTTGTGTCCAGTATTCTTGTGAAATAGCATTTTATCACATATATGTTTGTATTTCAGCTTGAAACTGTAGGCAATAATAATTTGCGGAAACGGAAGTTAGACGCCTCAAAAATTTCCCCCTAATCTTCAGGCATGAGATTCTTCCGCGAATTCGAGAAATTCCGTCTTTTTCGTTATTATTTTGGTCCCTCAGGAGATTGATGCACAAATGAACAAAAATTTGGGTGGGTGTAGGAGGTTCGTTGGGGTATGGAATTCCATGTTTATGAAACTTTCGAGAACGGAAAGTCGACGGAGTTCAGATTTTTTGCCTAATCATAATTTATTTTTTCTCACATTGCCTCTGTCCAGTATTGTTAAGTAACATTTAACTGCATAGATTTTTGTATTTGAGCTTGAAAATAGGAGAAAAATGTCCAAAACTGGATGTTGGATGGAGCAAAGATTTTTTCAGTAATCACTACTCCCCCTCCCTCCTCCTGTAATGTTTCCACTCTCCTGCGCTGTTAAATATCCCCGTCCTGTAAGTTGAGGGCATAAAAAAAAAAAAAAAAAGCGACAATGAAGAAATAAGGAGAGAATGATATCAGCAGAAAGAAAAATTAAGCAGTAGATGCTGTGTAGCTGCAGAGTCAACAAAAGACAAACTGACTGTAGTATGCATATTCTTGCTGTCTGTTTTGATTTTTCACCACACAGTTAAAACGTTCAGCTTTTTTTTTTTCCTTCTTTGGTCATTTCCTGTTTGTCAAGCATTGTGAAATTCTGAACGCATCTTACTGATTTTTATTGGTGAAAGTTTTGAACTTAAATCTCGCAATCATGCTATTGCCGGGGAATCAACTTTGTATTTCACACATATTAAGTTTGTTTCATTAGAGTTCTTGTTTGGTGTAACGTTTTGTTGGGCGCATATTTATTTTTTACAAAGAGATGGATCATTTCCTGGAAAAGAGTATGTATGCCATGCAATAATACTAGTTACTACTAACAAGGCTTTTTTGGCCTTGTTTTTTTTTTTTGCTTTTTTTTTCAGATATCATGGTCTGAGACATGCTGCCGCGGGGTTATGTGAAGGAAAAAAAAAATTCTCAGAATTTCACGATTTACAGATCATATGCCATCGCAGATTGTACGAGGGATTTTTTTTTTTTCACTGCCTTTGGATTATACGCTGTTGCAGATCTCGCAAAGGATTTTTTTTTTTTCTGAATTTTATGGTCTACAGATTATACGAAGAAAAAAAATATGGTACTTTGAATTAATATGTACAAAATATGACATCCGCAAATAGTATTTTAATAAAAATTGAAATCTGAAATTTTATTTTTTTGAGATCATGTTCTGAAAGAATAGAAAAAGGAAATTATGAAGCAAACTGGAACTTTATTTTGCAGTAAGTTGTTTGGGTAAAAAGAAAAAAAGATGACAACAAATATGGTTTACCACTTTTCATTCCAGCGTCATAACCAAACATGTTTTTGTTCATGCGTTATCGACTTAATTTCACCTGGTGCCTAAATTTTGGGAGCCGGCTCCTAGATCTAGAACATATTTGTCGGGCTCTGATAATTACAATGCCTGATGATTGTCTTTAGTGTTGTAGGGAATTCAAACGTTGCCTCACTGGTCATTCATATACACCTCTAATGACATTAACAGTGTGCAGGAGCTAATCTAGTCTTCCGACAAAGAGCTGAAACAGCAGCATTGTGAGGACAGTGATAACTCTACAGATATATGTGAAAGAAGTCTTGCCTTAGAGAATTTTAGGAGGACATCAATAACACCATGGATGGCCCATATCTCTCCATTGAAAATGATGCAGCTTTTGACTGCAGTGGTGAAAACCACTGTTTATTTCTTTAGCTATACACACTCTCGGAGAAACTTTGGGCAAGGCAATCAACCTACGATGCCTTCAAAAAGGGCAGTATTCACAACCTGCCAGTCCCATGCTGTCTTCTAACAGCACCAAGTTAGCCATGTCTGTCAGTGTCGTACCTTGCTGTGGTGAGTAAGTAACCCAATAAATCCCTAATATATTGATCATAGATATTAAATTGCAATGTAAGGGACACATCTCCACAGACTCTATAATGATTTAATATAATATTTTCATTATCAGGAATGCATTTCTGATGCTAAAAGGGTATACCTGTTGACAATTTTGCACTTTTTCTAATATTTTATGATTGGATTGTTGTTTCTTTTGGTGAAATGTGTGCAGCAGTTGTCTAATGCTGCTGTTAAAATAAACTGTGCTAAATTAAAGTACCTGTCTCTGATAAATATTTGTATTTATTTAAGGTGAAAACAATCTTTATGGTTTATTTCAACAAAACTTTCTAATTTTTAGGGTACAAGGTGGAGCTGCAAACTTTCAGTATGCACCATTTTCCCAGCCACCTTCAGTAGCACTACCAGCCCAGCAACCTCCAGCAAGCATTCCAGCTGCTGCTGCTGCTGACATTCAGGAAGAGCCAGCTAATAATGCTAATCCATTGGCCTATGCTCAAGAGCAACAGCCCCAAAACAATGCAGATGAAGAAGCCGCTGCACAAGACCTTTTGGACTGGATTTACATCATGAGCAGAACGATGATACTCCTCACCATTCTCTATTTTTATTCTTCATTGCACAGAGTTCTGCTTGTTGTCAGTTTGGGGGTCCTTTTCTTTGTGTAAGTAGATCTGATTTGGGTAGTTTACAGTTTTGCCAAAAAAAAAAAAAAAAAAAGCTTTCTAATAATTGCTCAAGATCATTTTCTGAACTAACTTGTCAATGTTACTAGTGCATGAATGCCAACATAATCTTTTTGAGGCAGTTACGCACAAGCCATAAAAAATTATTGTGAATAACTTCAGTTTTTCTTACTTTGTGATGCAATTAATGCTACTAAAGCACCTTGTTATATCTGTAAGGTAGTGTTCGTTTTAAGGACACATTTGTTAAACATATAATAAGAATATCTGCCTTGAGTTTTTAAGTAAGTTACATTACTTAATGTGTGAGGAAGTTGTTATTTTGTTAAGGCTTGGCACACATTTTAATTGAAACTTTTTGTGCGTGTGTGAGAGAGATTCACAAATAAACCTAGAAACGATTTTTTTTAGCACAGGTAGCAACTCCCATATGATCATTGATAATGAAAACACTCCATTATCAACACACATGGGTTGGTTGCTGCTAGAGGTTGTTCTGTTGGTTAATCATAACCAAACACATGGGGGACTGGCAAAGAAAATAGTTTGCCTTTGAGAATTCACTCATAAGTGATAACTTAAGGTAAGAAAACCCATGAAGTGCAGGATTTTTTGTTTTTGTTTTGAAATATTACTGGAGATATGAAAAAAGCTATTTGCATGTAATTAATATAATATAGATTGTAAGTTAGTATGCATTACATTAGAATAATTCTTGATGTCCACAAATCACGCATCAGTTACGTAAAAATCACAGTGGTGGGAGGTTTCGGTAGTGACTTCTACCTTCATCAGTCATGGAATGAAACTCGTGGTTTAAGCATCGATTGTTGCCAGATTTCAAAATAGTTTTCCAAAATATAGTTATGTTAAAAGGTGTGTCTGTATTGCAGGTGTAAGGAGTAAGGAAGATTTCAATGCTTTCGCGGTACCTTAGGACTTTCCGATTGATGAACGGAGCGATATGTTTAACATTTTGCCAGTCGGGAATCGCGGACATATCGTTGATGGTTAAAATTGAAAGGGGAGTAGAAGGGTTAACTTTCTTATCAGCGATATGTTCCACCAATCGCTGGTTGATGCTTCGGTAAGTACTAACAATATAGTGGGTAATGCCTGTGGTAGTGTTGACAGAGATAGAGTAGACACCTTGTAACTCTAGGGGTTTATTGGGATATCTGTCATTAAGGATAAGGTTAAGAAGATGTGTAGGTGGTTTAACAGCAATCCTGTAGCCAAAAGACTTCAAAATGGAGCAGACTTTGTGAGTGAAGGCCAGGCTAAAGGGCAAAGTGCCAACAAACTGATGAGTGGTGGAAAGTTCGGGCAATAAATTAGTAGATCTATTCTGTGATTCAAATTTTTTAATTAGCCTAAGTACTAAGAGGGGTGGAAAGCCATACAATTTGCCATTGTTGATGATGTTCTGATATTCATTTTGAAGAGCAGAAGGTCTGTTGCAAATAAGTTTAGCTCTGTGGATGTATGCCTTTAAAACAGCCAATTTGTACTTACCAAAGATGCAGGAATGATAAGGGATGATATTATGGGTGGCAGAAGGTTTCCTGTAAACAGAGAGACCAAATGAGATGTCTGGGTTAATGTTAATATCCAGAAAACTAATATTTTTGTCGACCTGTTTTTGAGACTAGAATAATAGGCTAATTAAGAAATTTGAATCACAGAATAGATCTACTAGTTTATTGCCTGAACTTTCCACCACTCATCAGTTTGTTGGCACTTTGCCCTTTAGCCTGGCCTTCACTCACAAAGTTTGCTCCATTTTCAAGTATTTTGGCTACAGGATTGCTGTTAAACCCCTCCACATCTTCTTAACCGTATCCTTAATGACAGAGATCACAATAAACCCCTAGAGTTACAAGGTGTCTACTCTATCGCTGTCAACACTTCCACAGGCATTACCCACTATATTGGTAGTACTTACCGAAGCATCAGCCGGCGATTGGTGGAACATATTGCTTATGTTAAGAAAGGCAACCCTTCTACCTCCCTTTCAATTTTAACCATCAGCAATGTGTCTGCAATTCCCGATCGGCAAAATGTTAAACGTATCGCTCCGTTCATCAACCGGAAAGCTCTAAGGTACCGTGAAAGCATTGAAATCTTCCTTACTCCTAACACCTGCAATAGAGACACACCTTTTAACATACCTATCATTTGGAAAGCTATTTTGAAATCTGGCAACAACTGGTGCTTATACCACGTGTTTCATCCCTGGCTGATGAAGGTAGAAGTCACTACTGAAACATCCCACCACTTGTAATTTTTACGTAAGTTATGCGTGATTTGTCGACATTCAGAATTGTTCTAATGTTTTGTGTGTTGCATGTTTCACTGCCAATTATTCTCACTGTGATAGTGTGCATTAGTTATGTAAAGAAATAATAGAGACACAGAAGTACGAAAAACACAATTCACAATAAATAAATGTAAATTGTATGTTAGCATGCAAAGTTATGTAAAGAAATAATAGAAACATGGAAATATGAAAAATGCAATTCTCACTTAACGAATAAATATAGGTTGTATGCTAGCATGTAAAGAAATAATAGAAATGCGGAAATGCAAAAAATGCAATTCGCATGTAACAAATAAATGAATAAATATTGGTTGTAGTGAGCGATGGGTTTGCATCCTTGGGGCGCTCCGTGGTAACAATGGCACACACAACAGCAACTAGGGCCTCTGTGAATCTTGGAGAGGTGCAAGCTAGCTCTGTGTGACATTGGCGAAAAGACCCCAACTCACTGGGTTTTGTTCCAGAATCCTTAGGTTGAATGATGCCGCCCCGGTGGCGCAGTGGTCTAAGGCGCTGGCCTCTGATCATTCGTCCGTAAGGGGTCCGGGTTCGAATCCCGGTCAGGCATGGATGTTGTGTTTGTCTTACGGCACTGGCTCTCTCCCTTCCCTGGAACCAATGACCCTAAATTAGGGACGGAAAAGGTTGAATGACCAACTGGAACCCTCAGCTGTGGGCTAATCCCCCACACTGATGTACTTACCTGATTAAAAAGACAAAAAGAAATATTAAGAATGACTCAAGTGTGGGATATGGTGGACCTACCACACTTGAGAAGCACGGTCCACCACGGAATCGACCTACCACACTTGAGAAGCACGGTCCACCACGGAATCAACCTGGACTTTCTAAACGGCGTATGAGAAAGAGATCTCGGCTGAGTGAATGTAAGATTGGTGTATGGAATACTAGAGGTATAAATGGCAAGATGTGTGAGGTGATTGAGGAAATGAATAAGTATAGACTGGATGTGCTGTGTGTAAGTGAAACCAAAAAGAAGGAAATTGGGGTAGAAGAAGTGAATGGCATGGTGAGTGTGTGGTCTGGAGTATTGGATAATATGAGAGGACAGGCTGGTGTAGGTGTGATTTTAAGTGAAAAGATGAAGAACAACTTGATTCACTATAGTTGCGTAAGTGAGAGAATTCTCTGGATTCGTTTGAAAGTGAAACTTCAGAGAATTGTAATTGTTGTAGTGTATGCTCCTTGTGACTCAGAACCTTCTGATAAGAAAGAGGATTTCTGGAATGAGCTGAAAGCTGTTTTGAGCCAGTTTGGTGCTAAAGAGAAAGTTATAATAGCAGGGGATTTTAATGCTAGAGTAGGTGTGCAGAATGCAATTTCTGACAATGTTCTGGGTAAGTTTAATGATCCTTGTGTGAATGATAATGGTGAAAGATTAATTGAACTCTGTATTGAGAATGGTTTGTGTGTATCTAATACATTTTTCAACCACAAGTATATGCACACATATACTTGGGAAAATTGTACTCTTGGTCAAAAGAGTGATAGATTTTGTTGTCTACGATCAGCGTTTGAAACACTTAGTTGTTGACACCCGTGTGATGAGAGGGTGCGGATGTTGGTTCTGATCATTACTTGGTAGTGTCACGAGTGAAACTTAATGTTGGTTGGAGGAAAAGGAATAGGAAGAGACCCAGGATAGAAAGAATAAAGATGGATAGGCTCCTTGAAGATCATCAGCGGTATTCTGACTTACTCAGAGAACGACTGAAGGATCTGAAGTCTGGTGAGAGGGATGTAGAAAAGAAGTGAAAATGTTTTAAGAACTGTGTTGTCACTGCTGCTAAAGAGGTCTGTGGCACCACAATAGTGTGCAACAATATAGGTGATGCTTGGTGGAATAGTGAGGTTGAAGAGGCAGTAAAGAAAAAGAAGGAAGCCTATTTGGGGATGTTGCAAGGTAGAGTCTCTGTGGATGAATATCGCTGTAAGAAGCGTGAAGCTGCTAAGCTGGTTCGCCACAGTAAGGCAAAAGATAGGAAGGAGAAAGTGGAAAGGCATGAACTGGCTTTTTGGAAAGATAGAAAGTCCTTCTGGAAGTACATGAGTCTCAGGAAAAATAGGGGAAACAAAGTTGTAAGTTGTGTGAAGAATGAGATTGGGGGAAATGATATGGGAGCCCAATGAGTTAAGTGACAGATGGGGTGAATACTTCTGTGAGTTATTAGATCAGGAAAGTAAAAATGATTCTGAGACAGATGCAGATGATGTCACAATGAGGGATGGAAGCACAGGGGGGATCTCAAGAGAAGAAGTGTGTAAAGCTCTAAAATCTCTTCAGAATGGCAAGGCTCCAGGAGTTGATGGCATAACTGCAGAGATGTTAAAATATGGTGGTGATTATAATTGACTGGTTAACTGAAATTTGCCAGTTGTGCTGGGAGTTAAGAATGGTCCCTCGGGATTGGAAGGATGCTATTATTGTTCTCTTGTATAAGGGAAAAGGTGGTCAGACTGAATGCAAGAACTATCGTGGTATTAGCCTACTGAGTGTGCCAGGGAAAGTGTTTGGTAAGGTTGTTATTGAAAAAGTACGGGGTCTTACATCATTGAAAGTGTGGGATGTTCAGAGTGGTTTTATGCCTGGTAAAGGCTTACACTAACCAGATTTTTGCATTACGCATGATGATTGAAAAGTATCTGGCTGTTGGGAAGAAAGTTTTTACTGCTTTCATAGATTTAGAGAAAGTTTACGACCGAGTGAATAGGACACTTTTGTGGAGGTATTGAATGAATATGGTGTTACTGGGAATCTACTTAATAGTGTAAAAGCCATGTATGCTGGTAGTAGAGCTTGTGTACAAGTAAATGGTGTTTTATCAAAATGGTTTTCCATTGGTGCAGGAGTTAGACAAGGTTGTGTAATGTCACCATGGCTGTTTAATATATTTATGGACACATGCATGCATGATGCCAAAATAGATAATAGTGGTTTACGTCTTGGTGATATCCGTGTGTGCAGATTGCTGTATGCTGATGACACTGTCCTGTTGGCAGGGAGCAAAAGTGAGTTGCAGAGTATGTTGACTCGAATGCACGAAGTTTGTATGAAATTCAAACTGAGTATAAATAAGGGAAAAACCAAAGTTATGGTGTTTGAGAGAGGAATGGGTAGCACTGAATATAATGTAAGTATAAATGGCACTGTGATTGACCAGGTGAGTGAGTTTGTGTATTTAGGAAGCATGTTTGACAGAGAGAACAAGTTGGATGGTGAAATCAGTAGGCGAGTGAATTTTTCTTTGAAAGTCATAGCTGCTCTGGGAGGTTTTCACAGGAATGATGGGTTCTCTAGAGAGTCCTGCATGGCTGTGTATGAAACAGTAATTGTTCCTACTCTGATGTATGGCAGTGAAACCTGGGTACTGCAGAAGAAACATAGTAGTCGGTTGTGTGCTGGAGAAATGCGTTACTTACGGGGGTGGGGTGTCAAAGGCACGGTCTGATTGTGTGAGGAATGAAGATGTGTTGCAGTTGTGTGATGTGAAGCAAAATGTTGTTAGCAAGATGGAGACCAATATGCTTCAGTGGTTTGGCCATGTTGAAAGAATGAGTGATGAAATGCTTACTAAGAAAATCTTTTCAGCCCAAGTGGCAGGAAGGAAAGGCAGAAGAAGGCCAAGGAAGACATGGGTGGATCAGATTCAGGAGTGTCTGCATGAGAAAAAGATAATGAGTATGAAGTATAAAAGATCTTGTGTACGGCGTGTAATGGATATCAGTGAAGTGAAGCATGAGTTGCATGTCAAGATCGCTGTAAATGGAGAAGTTTGATACGACAACAATAAGTAAAAATATCTGGAAGTTTGTATTTCGTTTTGGAGCTAACCTCTGAATCTCAGAGAACAGCTTAGTGATGTGTATGTATGTAAGTTAGCATGCATTAGTTGCATAAATAAGTAACAGAAAAACAGAAGTAAAGCTGCTGGGAAAACTGCATGTGCATGCACTTGTGTGTGTTTAACAAATGGGGAATTGACAAATCACGATATTTCTATTTTGCCGAAAAACTTTTTTTTTCTGATTTCAGACTGCCTGCCTAGAATTTGATGTAGATCTTCCCTTCAATATATTACATTATTCCTTAATTGCCTTAAAAATTATCAGAACTGAATTTTAGAAATTGCTTGTTATAAAGTTTTTATTTGGTTTCTGCTGGTGGTTTGCTTTGTTTTGTAACATGTAACAGTTAGACTCAATGGCCTGATACACTCCTTGAAAAAACACAAGAGACCCAACTATCCAGTATATCAAAGCTCTTTTTTTAGTTGGTTCTTTTGTGACATGTTTCTTTAAACAGGAACTCGTTCATTAAGTTTAGTTGTATTGTGTTACAGGAAAAAGAAAAACTGAAACTTATCAAATGACAGATTTTTTTTCTTACATGTGAACTGTTGTTGTGGGAATGTATTAAATTCTGTGTGGGCTCTCAGGTTCTCTAAAGTTCACGGAATGTACAGTACCATAATGTGTTTTGTGCATTTAGTTGTTATTAGTGAAAATCAAGTAATTGTATAAAGATATGTTTATGTTATAAAGAGTTTTAAAATGTGTGCTATAGTGAGAGAATGCAAGAGTGGAAAGAAATGTAACAATAAGAATAACCAACGAATGTTGAGAATCTCTTGGACTGACAAGATAACAAACATCCAAGTCCTGCGTGATATGAACACTGCCCAAGAGCTTTTAAAAATAATAATTGAACAGAAGTGTAAATACCTAGGACGCATAGCAAGGAATAACAACAAATACAACCTGCTACAAATCATTTTGGAAGGTAAAGTAGATGGGAAAAGAAGACCTGGCAGGAAGAAAACTATGTGGATGGACAATATTAAAAGCGGGCTTGGTCTGACAACTGCACAAATTCTACACACAGTGCAGGATAGAGAGAGATACAAACTGATAGTCGCAAACGCTATAATGCAGCATTAAAAAAAGAAGAATTCATGTTATTTCATCAGGTGAAATGTAGCAATTTGTTGCAATGTGATTTAGGTTGCTAACTCTGGAAAAACTTTCAAAACGGCCTGGAGAAGTAGAGGAATTTTTACATTTTAGTGAGAACCCTGGATAATGATTACTATGGATGGACAGTAAGTAAATAATCAGTTAAAAATGTATGTTGTAGTTTGTATTTCTTTGTGGAGCTAACCTCTGAATCTCAGAGAACAGCTTAGTGATATGTATGTATGGATTGATAGTTACTACTAGGAAAATTGAAAACACAACATTGACAACAGATGATGTTAAACAGCCTATCTTGTGGAATAGGAAATGAAAGCCCCCCCCCCCAATGAAGGTTGCCTATTTTTAACTATAAGCAGAAAGACTACTGCAATACAGAATTCACAGCAATTGTTCATGGTAATATTTATGAGGCAGTCCGAAAGCTGCTGTGATACTGGCCACTGGCTGGCAAGAACATCTGCCAGATTGTGGAGATGTCATGGTGCTGGATGGAGGGTAGCAACCTGTCTTCCTAGAGCACCCCAAGTATTCTTTATCTGATTAAGATGGAGAGATCATGCTGGACACATTACATGCTGGGAATGGTGTTTCCTTCCATATATTCGTCAACCTGAGTCGCACAGTGAGGTCAAACATTATCGTGTTAAATGGAATTTTTCCTATTGCACTTGCAATCCACGACCTTATCTCTGTACCACGTCCTGGAAGCTCATAGAAGTTGGTATGCCCACCCAGTTAGGTGCTGGCACAAACCATGACACTTCCACGTGCACACACTGGCTACAATAAGTCTCTTATCAATGATGTTGGAGAAGTGACAACCATGATACAGGATCCATCCAGAAGAGTACATGCCAAGAGTTGCTTCATAAAAAAGAGTAATGACTCATTATTGAACAATACATGCACCTCTATTAGTCTTCAGTCCAGGTCACATGCCCTCTAAATCAGTTAAAACATATTCTCCTGTGACATGGGTCAGAAGACCCCACTGGACGTCTGGTGTACAGACCATCCACCCCAACGCAATTTCCTGTGTTGTGGTGGTTGAAGAAACAGAAGTTTCTGGGGCTGTGATTAAGTCAGAACACAGTCGAGGTGGTGATGTCAACCTTTGCTGTTGTGGTGTAAGTTGAAGATTCCTGTCTTCCAGTGATGGTGTGGTCTAGGTCTACCTCCACTTGGTCTTTTGAGAACAGTCTTTCTTTAAAAGCTTCTTTGAAGTCTGCAGAATGAAATGATCAGTATTGAGCCACCTGGCAACATGGACTATTGGACCCCATGCTTTTTGGCAGCTCTCCGTTGCAAACATGCAGGCAGATTATTCCTGTGAGTGTGCTTAACGTGAACATGATGTCACTGTAAACAGGAGCTAGACTGCAGTGCAAAGAAGCTGGGTTTTTCTGGCTGCTGTATTACATAGGGCAAATGAAAGACCAGCTGCATCATTGTGGTGGTGAGCTACTCAGAATTGCATATTGTCTTTTAAAAGCATCAGTGTGAGTTCAGGCTGTCGTGTGTGTGTGTGTCTGACAGAAATTGTCAAAAACCTTTTTTTTTTTAAGATTTGGAAAGCAATGTATATAAGTAAGGATAGGGAGCTCCAGCGTCCTTTATTTGCATGTTTAATTACTTACTATGAGCATACCTTTGCATTCCTGTTTTGAGAGTAATTCAAAATACATCATGCAAGTAGTAAAGCCAGTAAGTGCTACAAGTTAAGCAGACAGTTAAAGGTGAATGAACATTAAAGATTTAAGAAGGCTTTTTTTATCACACTATTAAATTTTTTTGTGGATGCATTAACAAGTTTAAAAAATATTGATTGAATGATAATGCGTTGTTAAGAGATTTAGATATCAAGTTCACTATTAAATGGGGAAATAACAAGGGATGTTAACTTTTTTTCTCTTCTATTGAAGCATCTGTCCTTTTGAATGTAAATATGTTATTTATATACACTGGCATGCAAAACTTAAGGACCATTTGGTTTTTAGCCGTAGCTTTGCAATGAAGCTGTCTGGATAGATGAAAGTCATACCACAGAGACCTCAGTATGCACCAAACGGGGGAATGAACAAACACATGTGAAAAAAGGACTTTACTAAGAAGTGACCGTAAAGCATTACACACCATGGTACAGAGACATCGTTTCCACAGATGGATCACAGCAAAGAGGTGGTCGTCAGTAAGGAATATGATGTCCCCTAACAGCAATAGCTGCATTGCAGTGTCTGGCCATACTTAACACAAGGCTCTCAGTGAGTTCTTGGGGCAACTTTGCCCATACCTCTCATAGTGCGTGTTTCAGCTGATGAACATTTCCCAGCAGATGTGGGCATGCTGCAAACGTGTCCCCAGAGCGTCCCACACATGTTCTATGGGATTTAGATCCGGGGAGTATGCAGGCCAATCCATATGAGCGATATCCTCACTTTCCAACAGCTCATCTACTGCACGTGTACGATGGGGGTCTCACGTTATCATCCATAAACACCAACTCTGAACCAATGGCACCTCGGAATAGGCATACATGGGGAAGAGGCACCTCATCGCAGTAGCGGTTTGCCGTTATGGAACCTCCTTTGAAAATGTGGAGCTAAGTACGACCATTCAGCAGAATGCCTCCCCAGACAAGCACATCAACACCGCCATATCGATCTCTTTCGGTAATGTTAGCCATTCGATAACGTGTTCCCACCTATCTCCAAATCAACTGATGTCCAGAATTGCTCGTGGTACTGAAATGACTCATCCGTGAAGAGTTCAAATCCTTGTGGTCGTTACACCATTGTAATCGATGTCTCTGATGGGTAGGTTTTAATGGTATGCAACATTCAGGTCGTTGGGCAAATAGTCCACCTTTATGTAGACATCTGGTAACGGTGAACCACGACACGGCGCATCCTGTGGTCATCTGCAGTTGTTTCGTGATATTGCCCGCTGTCTGGCGTCAATCATGTTTGGCATGTAAGACCATATATTGGTCATCTCTTGCTGTTGTTTTCAGTGGCCGACCACCACCGACCTTTCAAACAGCTGTTCCTGTCATTTGGAAGTTCTTCCTCGCACGTGAAACAATGCCATGGGTCACGCCGAACTCGTTGGCGACACTCGTTACGGTTCGTCCCTCCTCCAGCTTTCCGATTATTCGACCATGTGTAAAGCCATCTAAATGTCTCCGCATGGACATTTTCTCGCCTGCGACACACTTACAAACCACTCGAACCTCTTTACAATGCCACACACTTTCGCTTTCCATTTCCTGCCTTGCTGCGAGATGCTCCTTATATCCATGCATGACTTCACATTTCGAAAATTTGCATATGCATCGTTTTTCTACTGCTCCACTTGCGTCATGCAAATCACCTCAAGCTTGTGCGTTTCACTGTGCGGCTATAATCCGCAGCACTAGTGTCCGTCCTTAAGTTTTGCATGCCAGTGTATTTCCTAGTCATCAAAGAAATTGAGGGTAAAAAAAGAAACTCTCCTCTTTATGACTGTTTCGTATGTATATATGTGATGCATGCACACAGTAGTTCCAGAAAGTTCCACAAATAATTCGTGAAAAAATATATATATCTTACCGGTAGCAATTTTGCTGATTTAATTTTCAACATATTCCTGTCCTCTTCCAATACACAGCTTGGGTCATTCCAAAAGTCAGCCTGGGAAATCTATATTTTGAGGTTTGCAGTTACTTCAAGTTCAATGTCACTGCCCTTTGAATGTCTGGAATTGACCCATGTTGTCTTCCCTTCGTCGGTGCTTTTAGTTTTGGAAACAAAAAAAAGTCTGCTGGGGCTAGATCTGGAAATTATGGATAATGCATCATCATCGTCACCTGGATTTTAACCCGATACTGGGTAACATTGGTCGAGGTATGCACAGAGCATTGTCATGGAGGAGGAACCATTCTCCACTTCAATGCAAATCCAGCCTAATTGGTCAAATTCTCTTGAGAAGGCAACCCATGACTTCCTTGTAGAATAAGCCATTGACTGTTTGTCCTTCAGGCACAAATTCATGGTGGATAATCCCACGAGAACCAAAGAACACAATGAGCATTGTTTTGATTTTTGACTTCACAGTCCTTGCTTACCTTCTTTGGTTTCAGCTTTCCCGGACATGACCATTTCCTAGTTTGTCATTTTGTTGATGGGTCATACACAAAATGCCGTGATTCATCACCAGTTATTATCTTTCTGAGAAAATCTGGGTCACCATTCACCCTTTCCACCAAGTTTTGTGAAGCTTGCAGCTTTCTTTTGTTCCGGAGTGAGAAAATGTGGGATGAATTTAGCACACACTTTCGACTTACCAAGAACATCACAAATTATGCTGTGCACTACTGCCTTACTGATATTCAGTTCTACTATCATCTGACATGTTAATCAGCAATCCATAGCCGGCAGGTTTGCGATCAGACTGCACATTTTCATCAGTATTGCTTGTTGAAGGTCGTCCGCTGTTTTCATCATCCTCCAGTGACAGTCAACCATCATGAAAATATGCGTACCTTTCATACACCGTGGACTGAGAAAAACATTCATCGCCATATGCTTGTTTAATCAATTTGTACGTTTCTGATGCAGATTTGCCACATTTAAAGCAGAACTTAATGTTGGTCCCTTGTTCCATTCTCTTAAGTGTGACAAGGTCAAAATTCCATTGTGAAGCACATGCACTGCTCACTACAGCCGAAGTGGAACTGGGTGAAAAAATTACAGTCGCTAACCGAGGGTTTACGGGGAATAGTTCCTGTGTTGCCCAAGAGATGGTGTGCAATAGTATGTCCAAAAAAAAAAAAATATTGCTGTAAATTTCCAAACTTTGTATGATCTTTGTGTGATCCCCGCTCCCAGTGAAGTACCAACAATCACTAACTTTATTTTTTCACCATTAAAATTTAAAGTGTAATATTAAAAATGTTATTAATTCTATTTAAAAATATTCTATAATTAACTAATACAAATTTTACAAGTGTATTAGATGCAAAATTTTATGCTGCTGAGTGAGTATTTTTCATTAGATGCAAAATTTTATGGGGATTTAAAAAAATGTCTTACTTTTTCATGTAGCTACTTTTGTTCTTACGATACGACATAAAATATGGGCTTTGACAAACACATTGAAATTCATGTTAGCTGTGTACCAGTTGTTACAGCCAATCATAGACATTCTTTTTACCTGATTGGCTGCTTCCTGATGCCATCGTAGTGCTACTCCAGCCTTGATAAGGGCACAGAGTTACTAGAGCATTATAGTGGTCACTTCTTGTTGTTATTATTATTATTTTCCCACTACAAGCATGCAGGACAGAGTTCTCAGAAAACAGCTTAGCAGACAGAAGGCTCAATTCACATGAACTGCTTCAAAGATGGTCTGAAGTGACTGATGTTGCTGTTAATACATCTACTGTTTAGAGGAGGCTACGACTTGCGTGGCTGCAAAGGCAGGTGCAAACCACTGCGAATCAAAGACAGCGTAGACTTCAGTGGGCAAAGCAGCATGTCTCATGGACAACCAAGCAATGGGAAAATATATTCTTTTCAGTGATGAATCACAATTTTGCTTTAATGAGAATCAGGGTAGTGCTTATGTAAGGAGATTCAAGCATGAAGAATTCCATCCATCCAAGTTGCTTAGTGACTACTGTTTAAGCATCCAGTGAAGGTCATGGTTTGGAGCTGCATGTGGCATTGGGAACCTCCATACTATCGATGGTACAGTAAATGCCCAGAAATGCATCTGGATATTAGAAAACAAGATGCTACCTACCATCATCTAAAAGACTTAATGGCAATTTCTATTTTTCAAGATGACAATGCTGCCTGTCATCACGCTTAAGTGGTGAAAAAGTGGTTTCAGGAAAAAAATGTTCAGCATCTTGATTGGCCACCACAGTCACCAGACTTAAACCCAATCGAAAATTTGGGGTTCAAAGTGTCGTATGAGCTATCAAAAAAAGCCAATGACCAAAATTAAATTAAATTCGATGAAAATGTAATTCAAATTTGAAATTGTATCGTTCAAAAAACATTGTTCACAGTATGCCATCAAGATTCAAAGCTGTGATTTAAAGGCTGAACAGCAAAATATTTGGTACCTTTTTATAATTTTGCTTCATTATATTTCTGTATTTAAATGTTAATTCATTCCTTATGAATTACAAAAACGATTTCTTTTATTGCTGTAAACCTAAGTATTGGATAAATGATCCTTTTCATAATAATTTCGACTTGGTCATGGTTTTTGTGATGTATCTTAAGAACAGAATTAGCTACAGGAAAAACTAAGATATTTTTGAAATTTCCATTAAATTTTGCATCTAATGACATATAAATGATGAAATAGCCATGAAAATTGCGTAGTTAAAAAAAAGGTTGAACTTAAAAATTCACAGTTTTTGCAGGTGATGCAATGCTTTTGCATACCACTGGATGTATCGGGTTATCAGATAAGTTCATTCGCTTTTTTTATCCAATTATTGGAATCCTTATTTTTCATGAAAAAATTTTCACAAATGAGTCAATGATATATTCTTCATTGTTCACGGCCTCTTGCCAATGTTCCACTAGGTTGTCAATGCCGTGACGGTAGAAATCCACAGGCTTTGACTCGAAGAAGTCATCGAGCCACCGTTTCAGCTCGACACCGTTGTTAAACGATACACCTCACAGACTGTTGGAGAGTGACCGAAAAAGGTGATAATCTGAGGGTGCAAAATCGGGAGAATGCGGTGGGTGCAGTAAAACTTCCCAACTGAGATCTTAAATAGTAGTTTTGGTGAGATTAACGATGTGGGAGTGAGCTCTGTCGTTTTGAAGAAGCACACTGTGCCCCCGGTTGGGCCGTTTCAGCTGAATTGCCTCGTTGAGCCGGTGCATTTGCTGAACATAAAGCTGTGCATTGATTGTGGTGTTCTTTTCAAGCAATTTATAGTGGATTACAGCTTCCCAATCCACCAAACGCAGATCATGGTCTTGCGTGGATGCAGCTTGGCCTTGGCTCGAGGTGACCATTTTCTGCAGTTTTGTGAGTAATAGAGCCTTCTTCATACACAGCACAAATGTCTTGAGCAGCTTTGGAACCTTGATTGAAAGCGAAGAGAAGCGGGCATTGAGAATGCTCATCTCTGCCTACTTGGCACTCATCTTCATATGGCTAAAAAGAGTTAAACCAAATATAATATTGAAACCGATAAACAAAAGTTGTACAGGAAGAATTGAAAAAAAAAAAAAAAAATCTTATTTGACAACCCAATACATACAAGACAGTTAGAGGTGAGGTTTTTGACTCTAAATTTCATTGATGACTAAGAAATGTATTAGAATTCTTGCACATTAATACAGAAACTATTTGGGCATTATTGATTGATGTTTCAAAATGTTATGATGTTGTTTGCTATTAAAAATTATTACAAATCAAAAATATGACTCTGAATCCACAAATGATATATTGTAGTGTTTTCACTGGAGACGGATTTGTGTTGTGTATCTGCACATATTTTTGGCTTTCTCTTTTATACCTCTATTGTCCATCCTTATGCATGTCATAAATAAAATTTCAAGATATTAAAGCCTTTGCTATCGAAAATTTAAATTTTAAATACCATGAATAATTATATTGATTTGGTTCTCTTAGCTGCTTGTGTTAGTTTTACTTCTTGTTTGTGTCACATAGATACAGAGCTGGAGTTTTCGAGGGGCGCCAGCGAAGAAATCCATCTCCGCAGAGACCAGCCAATGACAGAGCAAATGAAACGCAAATTGAAAGAGCCAATGACCCTGGACAAAACAATGACAGCACCTCAGAAAATCAGGCATCTCAGAATGAGGTATAAATATAAAAACATTCGCATTTATAGACACAAGTTATTTATTCGTAGCCTGTAATGTAATCTTGATGAGTTGAATATTTCACTACTCATTTTGTGGACTAGACCAAAACATGTGACAGTATATCTGCATGTAACACCTACTAGGTTCAGTACTTTCTAAAGGCAGGCCTGCCAACCCTCCGGGTTTAGGCCGGCAATGCCGGATTTCATTATATTTCCCGGAATTCCGGATTATAAATTAATATTACTGGATTCCATCATGATTTCCATAGCATAAGTTAAAAAGTAACGAGGAGAAAAGTTCGAAGTTCTCCGAAGCATCAGAGAACTTAGATGATTATCGTAGCATAAATTAAAACATAACGAGGGGGAAAGTTTGAAGTTCTCCGAGGCATCGGTTCATTAGCAGAAAAGTGACCTTTCCCCCTCTGAGTCAGCAGTTGGCAGCGATGTTTATTCTTCTGTCCACTAATGGTCTCTGGCGGAGCAAGAACAGGCTTGGCGTTGGCCTACGTACTGACGCAGATTTCTCGTCTGTAGACAGTATCGGAAGTGCGTTTTGGTTTGTTTGATGTACTTCGTCTCTCTTAACAGGAATTTCTGAGAACTTTTTGTGCACGTGTTTAATCACGTGATGGCTGGTAGAAAATATCAGTCTGTTTTTAAGAAGTGTTATACGACAGTTTATCTGTGTGTAATCGAATCAAGAAAGGGCCAACAATTTGCCTTTTGCCCTATTTGTAGATGTGATTTTTCCATTGTCCACAAGGGCAAAGGAGATATCGTTAATCACATTCATATGCAAAAACACGTGGACAATTCTAAGTGCATAGAAAATAACAAAACATTAAATTTTGTTCAAGATAGTTCCTCTTCCGATGCCATTATCCATGCTGATTGCTTGTTTACTTCATTCCCCGTGTAACATAACTTACCTTTAAGCTGTGCTGACCATGCAAGTGTGCTTTTTAAGAAAATGTTGGCAGATAGTAACATTGCAAACAATTATGCATGTGACAGAACAAAAACATTGTGCGTCGTTGCTGAAATTTGGAAATCTTCAAAAATGGACTTGCACACTTGCCAACTTTTACGGATTTCTGCTTAATTTTACTGATTTACAGATAGAGGTCTTTTTTTACAGATTTTTTAATATTTCGATTGCTCAATCGAAATATTTCAACCCCCTGCACCCATCCACTTAGATTTTCTACCGGACCTTAAGAGCGCCGTGTCACGAGATGATGTCATCTTTGACTCGCTGGCTTCGTGACATCATACGCTACGGTAGCTCTCTCTCTCTCCACAGGAGTGCTCAAATGATGTGCCGACCGGAGTTCGCCAAAATGTGTAATTACGCGTTTAGTACGCATTGAAATTTTGCCAACACGTAAAAATATGCATCGGGAATTTTTTCTCGATGCGTAAAAATATGTGTTGGGAATTTTTCTCCATGCGTAAAACTATGCATCGAATAATTTTACCAGTTCGTAAAAATACACATCGGGACGGTACTTCGTCTTTCAGAAATGGAAGTAAACGAAATAAAGATTTTTTTCATAATCATAATTTCTTTTTCCTGTGATGTTGCCTCTTTCCAGTATTGTTGTTATATATCATTTTATTCCATAAATATTTGTATTTCAGTTTAAAAATGGAGGAAAACTTTTCGAAATCGAAAACTCGACGGCGAAAAAAATTTGCTGTGATCTTTAGGCATGAGAGTGTGACGGCTTCGAGGAATTTCTCTTTTTCCATCATAATTTGTGTTACCCTCGAGATCGATGCATAACTGCACAGAATTTTTTAAAATATTTTTTAAGAATTTTTTTTACATTTTTTATATGCCTTAACATAACATTAGTGCTTCAAATTATGTCCATTGATATTTCAAACATGTGAAAGTATGCTTGCAGGATTTTTCTCTTCTTAAGGTTGGCAAGTCTGTTAAGGGATTCATTCTTGCTGGGCAATGGTCTCAGGTGTTGACTTCTGACCATTTTACTAAGTTGGTTTTAGGTTCCAGGTGAAGTATGAGTAGTGTGTTTGTCTTGTCCAATGACACTGGCTCTGTTTCTTTTCTCGAACTAATGACCCTAAACTAGGGATAGGTGACTGCTTTATATCCCATTGAGTTGAATGAAAAGGAATGGTAGAAATCCACATAACACAGAAACTATCCTAGTTGTAAATGAATTTATGGCACCTCTATTCATATTGTACTGTGGAATTAACTTTTTTATGGGTCTTATAGAGGTTATTATTAAAAAAAGTTGGTGGTCAAATTTTCGAACTAAAGCCTAGTTCGTCATCAGGACCACGTCACTGGAGTAGTTGCTGCCACTCAGTTGGAAGAGTCCAACCACGATTATCGTTAATTGTGGTACTTCTTCTTCTTGCTATTTTGATCCCTTCTTCTAGTTTTCTCTTTACTAAGTTTGACTGGTGGGCAATTATTCTTACTGAGTCCCAATTTATGGAGTGTCCACTTGCTTGTATATGTCTGTCTAGCGACCCTCTCAGATTCTAGCAGAATTTAACTCTCTAGAAAATACCTTACAGTACACCCTGGAACTGAAAAAAGACCATAGCACCAATTTCCTTGATTTAAACTTGACCTCAAGAGAGGGGAGAATATTCACTCAGCTTTTTAGAAAACCCACTAACACAGGGAAGATGTTAGGCTCTACTCATTCCACCCTGATTATATTAAATTGAATACGGTGAGACAATTTTTGAAAAATATTGAGGTCCTGGTCTCTTCAGATGCTCAAAAAGATCTTCACAGAGAAAAATTAAAAGAAATATTGGCAGAAAACAATTACCCCTCCCCTTATGTTGAGAAATTATTTAGACAAGTGCCAAAAAAGAAGCAGGAAATAAACAACTTCAAAACTTTTCGAAAAACTGAAGAGGATCGGAGCAAAAATAATATCAGGCTTGCTCCAGATCTAAGTAACAAATTTAAGAAATTCCTGCCAGCTTTAAAGCAGAAAGAAGTGGACATCCAATTGCAAGAAGGAGTAATATATTGCATCGACTGCAACTGCAGACTCAGCTATATAGGAGAAAGAGGGAGAAGTATTAAAGTATGAATGAAAAAACACTAAGCAGCTATTAGGAACATTAGTAACAAAACAGGGCTAGACAGACATATACAAGCAAGTGGACACTCCATAAATTGGGACTCAGTAAGAATAATCGCCCACCAGTCTAGTAAAGAGGAAACTAGAAGAAGGGATCGAGATAGCAAGAAGAAGAAGTACCGCAGTTAACGATAATCGCGGTTGGACTCTTCCAACTGAGTGGTAGCAACTGCTCCAGTGACGTAGTCCTGATGACGAACTAGGCTTTAGTTCGAAAATTTGACCACCAACTTTTTGAATAATAACCTTTATAAGACCTGTAAAACAAGTTAATTCCATAGTACAGAAACTATTACAAATACATTAAAAGTATTTTTAAAGAAATGACGCTGAAGTTACATACAAAAGAGAACAAGTAATGAAAATAGGGATGTTTTGGTAGCTACTTCTACCTTCATCAGCCAGGGGAAGAGTGATATACCAGGAGGTGTTAACACATGGGGAATCAGATGTTACCAGATTTTAAAATAGGTTTCCAAGTAATGGGAATTTGAGGTTATTCCACATTGCAAGCACCAGGGGACAGGAAAATTTCTATACCTTCCCAATACCTGAGAGGTTTTCCATTAAACAAAGCAGTGAGTTTTTCCTTTTTCCAATCGGGAACAGCAGAAATATTTCTGATGGACAATAATGAAAGAGAAGTAGATTTGCTACCTTTCTTAACATTATACATGTGCCCAATCAGATACCATTTGATACCACACTAAGTATTTACTACCGGTGTAGTGTGTAACTCATGTTGAGGTGTTGACTGGAATGGAATAAACACCAGGTAAGTTGAAGGGCTTTTTTGAATCTCTAAGCAAAAGATAGATGAGTTGTGGAGGAAGCTTAACTGCAATGTTGTAACCAAAGGATTTGAAGATTGAGCAAAGCTTATAGGAAAGGGAAAGGTTAAAAGGAATCGAACCAACAAACTGATGGTAATTGTAAGTTTTGTAAGTAGAGAAGTGTGTGTGATCTTTTTTTTTTTTTTTTTTTTTTTCTTCTGTAACTCAAATTTCTTAATTGAAATATGAATCAAGGAGGGGAAGGGGAGTTATTTGATTTGCCAATATTTAAAATATTAGTGTATTCTTTCAGTGGAAGAGGACTATTACAGATGAGGTTAGTTCTGAGAATGTAAGATTTGGTGGCTGCAAGTTTGTACTTCTCATAGGCATGAGGGGATGGTGTTAAGTTCTTGGCCTCACCAAGAAGGAAATGGGCTAGAGCCATGAAACTTGACTATTTTCACATATTCACCCAGAAGTTCAACACACTTGGCACAGAGTTTCTGAAGTTTCTTTAACCCTCCCAGAAAAAAATTCTGAAGTTTGATCACTCAAATACGGCTCTGCTGCTGATATCACCTCCGAATCATTCGAAAAACGCTTCCCTTTCAAACTTTTTTTAAGGTTTGGGAACAGGAAATAGTCCGATGGAGCAAAGGTTCCATGGATGGTCTATGCACTTAAACCCCAGATCCCTCAAAGCATCCATTGTTTTGCCAGCCTTGTGAGCCAGCGCCATTGTTCTGCAGAAAGAGAACACCTTTCCACAGTTTTCCTCACTTTTTTTTTCAATGCCTGCTTTTTAATTGGCACAGCAAGTTGGAATAATATTCAGCATTTATTGTTTGACCCTTTGGGAGATAGTCAGTCAGTAAAACACCTTCTGAATCCCCAAAAAATGTTGCCATGACCTTTCCTGCAGACCCTTGAGTTTTGAATTTGTTTGGCCATGAAGAACCTGAGTGCCACCACTGCAGGGACTGTTGTTTCATCTCTAGATCATAGTGATGCAACCATGTTTCATCAACATTGACAAGTCGCTGCAAAAAATTATCACCAGATCGCTCAAAATGGTGCAAAACTGATTTGAAAGTGCCCACTTGTTTTCGTTTCTCATCAGCATTCAAACATTTGGGCACCCACTTCGCTGACATCTGCATATCCAAGTGCTCATGAATTATGAACCCAACACGTTCCCTGGGTATCTCCAGGGTCTCAGCTATTGTTTTAGTCGAGATTTGACAATCTGACAAAATCAAGTCATGAACACGATCAACAATTTCGGGTGTTGTCACTGTTGAAGGCCTCCCAGATCTTGCTGCATCTTCGGTCTCAAGTCTCCACGTTGAAAGTTGGCACACCATTTCTTCACAGTGGAATATGAAGGGCACTTGTCACTTAATGTTTGCGTCATACACTCATAGATTTCCTTTGCAGTTTTCTTTTGCAGAAACAGAAATTTCATGACAGCCTGAAATTCAACACTTTGCATTGACATGATTGAGTTCAGGACGTCAATCATCTGCAAAAAAACAACAACAAAGGAGGTATTAGTCTGAAAATTGGCATTTTACAATACAAAAGGACTCTTTCGAACTGCAGTGACAAAATAATGCTGCAATTACAGGAAGTGGGTCAGGCCGAGAACCTTTCAGCATCCCCTCGTAGGTGAATGAATGGGATTACATTATTATATGTAGTAATATACATGCTGCAAACATACATAGTGTCTTGCATCTCTGTCTCAAAGATGTTTTGCTTCATTAGGAGTAAGCAAGCATTGTAGAAAATTCAAGAAATGGAAGACCACTTTAATTGCAGTGGATATCATCATTGTCAGACCCCACTCCCTGCTTTTTCAGATTAGACTCTAACAAAACATGAAAATTGTTCAGGAAGCACACATGCTGACTTTCGTGCTTTGTATTAAACTTGGAAACTTACAGAAAAGTTTTCTCATTGTCAGCTGTAATTGAAGTTCACAATATGATCTCGAAAAAATATTGAACTATTGCTGTGTTTTTAGGTCAAAATAGATGTGTTTTTAAGCAGGATTGTAACAATAAATAATGCCTGCTTACAGGACTTCTAACCGAACTAAAAAGTCAGTCATTTCAGTGAAAGTATCTGTCCACCTGCCATTAATAAATGAACCAACAGGAGAAAAATCAAAAAGTTTCAAGGTACCAAAAGGCAAGATTGTTGTAAATGGGAAAGAAATGGCATTATTGGAATAAACAGATTGGCTAGAGACCCAACCATGGTACAATGTGTGTGCTACAGGAAGTTGCAACCCAAAAATCCAAATTTCTGTTATACCTTATTGGTTGTGGTTATTCTCATTGTGCATGGTAATGTAAAATTACCTAAGTTCACCCAAAGTTGTTTTCAAGAGATTAACAAGTACAATCTGGAGAAGGTATTCCAACACATATGTTCACTTGAACAGTGACTGCTTTAGGCAGAATAAAAGGTAAATGCCATATGTTTGTTATATGCGGTTCAGTTATCCAAAAATTCCACATTAAAAGAAAGTGGTAAAGTATGTAATAAATATTCATGCTCTAAAAATGCACATTAACTGTTTACTTATAAATCAACAGATTTGTAGATGAAAGTTGAAAGCACATAATATGCTTAGATTGCTGTTTATCATGAAAGTGAATATTCACGTAAAAATTGGATTTATGAAGGTGAAATATAATTAGCATAAAATGTCATGTAAGAAAGTATATTTTTTGAGGCAGCTATAGGGCAGGGTCAATGAAAAAGAATCAAATACCATGGTTCCTCAAAAGTTTTCAAGTGTTTGGCCCAGTGGTTAGTTTTATTTTTATTTTCATGACAGGATTTCATGTTTGCTAGTATGTTCAGTGCTAGTGCTTTAACTTTACATTAACATAATTGTGTGTTTCATTAGCAGTCACCCATAAAAAATGTAAATGCGCATATTAATCTTGGACTTATTGTACTCACAACATTTATCTGAATGAGATATACAGGGTGTCAACAAATGATTACGCGGGCGGTCGTAGTCTGGTGAGAGGGATGTAGAAAAGAAGTGGGAATGTTTAAGAACTGTGTTGTCACTGCTGTTAAAGAGGTCTGGGCACCACAATAGTGGGTAACAATAGAGGTGATGCTTGGTGGAATAGTGCGATTGAAGAGGCAGTAAAGAGAAAAAAGGAAGCCTATTTGGGGATGTTGCAAGGTAGTCTCTGTGGATGAATATTGCTCAAAGCTTGAAGCTGCTAAGCTGGTTCACCAGAGTAAGGGAAAAGATAGGAAGGAGAAGATGGAAAGGCATGAACTGGCTTTTTGGAAAAATAGGAAGTCTTTCTGGAAGTACACTTGACTCAGGAAAAATAGGGGAAACAAAGTTGTGTGAAGAATGAGATCAGGGAAATGATATGGGAGCCCAATGAGTTAAGTGAAAGATGGGGTGAATATTTCTGTGAGTTATTAGATCAGGAAAGCAAATATGATTCTGAGACAGATGCAGATGATGTCACAGTGAGGGATGGAAGCACATTAGGGATCTCAAGAGAAGTGTGTAAAGCTCTAAAATCTCTTCAGAATAGTAAGGCTCCGGGAGTAGATGGCATAACTACCGAGATGTTAAAATATGGTGGTGACTCTGTAATTGACTGGTTAACGGAAATTTGCCAGTTGTGCTGGGAGTTAGGAATGGTCCCTCGGGATTGGAAGGGTGCTATTATTGTTCCCTTGTATAAGGGAAAAGGTGATCGGACTAAATAATCAGGAAACTAAAATAATGGAGCTAATTGGAACTTCATTTTGTAATAAGTGGTTTTGGTAAAAAGAAAACTTAATTCTGACAACAAATATACTTTATCACTTTTCGTTCCAGCATCATCACCACCCGCTATGTTCATACATTATTCTTTGAAATTTGACTTTGTTTCACCTGGCTCCTAATTATTGGGAGCTGGATCTGGAACATATTTGTTGAACCCTGGGCATGCTGTTGTGCATTATTGAAAAATTGTGAAATTACAAAGTATGCAGATCCCAGATTTGATGTTATTTTTGAAGACAAAATCATCCCCAGCATTAAGCACTCCTGCTTTGTATGTAAATTGCCTTGAATTTAAATATTGTAATATTATATTATGTGAAGACTTACTGTATTGGATATGATTTTGACTGGATATTGTTGAAATGATATCAATGCTGTGTTGTATCGAATGTAATGGGAAGAATTTTTTTTTTTTTTATATATATATAGACAACGGAAGACACTACAGCAGAAGAACCGCCAACACCTTCTGAGCCAGAACAAGTGTCCAGGGTGCCAGAATCCCAACTTTCTGTACAGTCAGTGATTTCTGTAGCTGTGACATTTGTCACCACCTTTTTCACATCTCTTATTCCAGAGCAACCAGTGCCCGTTAATGTTAACTGAGTTGTAGTCTGTACGATTATTTATTTATGTGTACATAGAACTTTGTAAATACCCAATGTGGAGAGAAAAAAAAAGTTATTTTGGAGTGAAACTGGTTTCACATTAAAGCTAAGTTTGTAAATAATTCGTGTGCAGTTTCTACATATTTTGTAGGGACAACAGTATGTATTTATCATACCTATGTTTTAGAGCAAACAGCAAGAGTTGCATCTTGTTTATGTATCATTTGTATCAGCTTGAGCTACGTTCTAGCATGAATCAATTTGAGAAGCTAAGATATCAGATGTATTTTTTCTGCAGGTGCATTGAAGTATGTGCTCAAAATATTTTTGTGTACAATTTAATACACTTTTACTTTTAAGCCAACTGTTGTTTATAGCTTGTAAAACGTTAAGTGGAGAGATGTTTTAGGATTATAGGACAAGCAGTATATTTTGGAAGGGTTAGTTTTGTTATGCTGTTGCAACATGCTTTTTTTTTTTTTAAACCATTATGTTGTTGTACAGCTCTTAGGCAAAGGCTGATGTTTAATTTTCTAGTTGCAGCTTGCTGATATGTTTTCGGTTTATCATTATAGTATCAGCTTTTTTCTTATTGCTTCAGGAAATACCAAAATTGTATTCAGTTGAAATTGCTTTTTAAGAAAGTTGTCTTTATTTGTTAAAGTATGTTTTCCCAGTTATATGCACACAGTTCAGTATCAAAATTGGATTTTCCTTTTCTTTCTTTGTATGTATGTATGTATGTATGTATGTATGTGTGTGTGTGTACTCTCTCTCTCTCTTGTAAAGGTTGTGCGTTCTTGTTATATCTTCACATTGTTCACTTCAGGTGTTATGATAATACAAACCTTTTGCACTTGTTGTATAAGCTGGGATTTTTACAAATACTACCTAGTAATGGTTTGATTTCTTTTAGACCTTCCCATATTTTGAAACACAAATGAACATGACAAGCCATTTTCCACACTGATTGTGAAATGTGTCGTAGGTGCCAGGAATAATTAACTGTACAGTTAAGGCTTTTATAAGTATTTGCATGTAACAGTTAACTATAGTGTTTTGTATTTTGATACTGATGGGGTGTGGGTTCTTTAAAGAGAACATGATAAATAAAAAAGGTTGGTGTTGTCTGCTGTTGGTTGACAGTCTTGTGCCAAAAAACAGGATATCATATATCCATTGGCAAAATGTTGCTTGATGTGTGCAAACGAAGGGCTGCCCAAAGTAGTCTTGATAGGTCTGGATGGACTTCAGCTCTGCATTTCCAAGTGGTTCCTGACTAAGAACGTAATGCTCCATGTTGTTTCATACAACTTGCTCACTCCCAACATTAAGGGGCAAACAAAGTAGCTCCACATAAATTTTATGCAGTTTTGCAGGATTTTTTTTTAAATATAATTACAGGGTGATTTACTCGGGATTGAACACTTATTTTTTTTTTTTTTAATTAACTCATGATTGCAAAGGCTTATTTGAATGAAATTAATGTAAAATATGCCTTGATTCATGACAAAAAGGAATGTCTCATAGAAGATGCTGGAAGTGCCCACCGCCAGCATCCAGGCATATATTCACCCAACGCTCCATGTTGGTGAATGTGCGATATAGCATAGCGACGTTGATGGCAGCAATTTCACGTGATGTTGTCTTTCAGTTCCTGAATCGACCTTGGCTTGTTGGCTAAACCTTGCTTTTTAAAAGTCCCCAGAAAAAGAAATCTAGGAGTATCAGATCGGGAGACCTAGGCAGCCACAGGTGTTTGGAGATAATCCTGCCCTGGAAAAAGCTGTGAATTTCGCCCACACTCTTATTGGAGGTGTGGTACATACACTGTCCTGTTGAAAGTAACCATCTGCAAGTTCCTGATCATCTAGCTGGTTCACAAACTCATTAAAGATTTCCAAATATCAGTCGGTATTCACTGTGTCTTTAAAAAAGATTGGTCCAATGATAAGCTTCCCTTTCTCTCCAGCTTCTTCGCCACTTTCCAAATGGTGGCTCTGGTGGGTGGTTTACGCCCACCAAATTTCTTCAGAAGCTCCTTCTGACTGTTTGAAGGAACCAGTTACCCAGTATTGACACATAATGAACACACGCTCTTCAATTTAGTACACCATCTTTATTCGACCCCTTCTCTTAAACTGTCCGCGGAGACACACTATCCCCCCACCGCCACCACCACTACTAGATAGACAGATGGCACATCAGTGCAGCACCACCCAGCTGCCCGGGGAGACATTTTATTCACATGTAATACATATCAACTGCTTCATCAGGGAATAAAGAACCACTCCGTTCGGGTTTAACGCTCATCGTATATTCCACATATTAAGAGTTCAGTCCCCAGTGAATCGCCCTGTACAATGCTGTAATATTTTTTTTATGAACGATTTGTTATGCAAAGCTACTTTATTCCTTGCCTTGTGTGTCAAATTCTGCTTTTTTTTTTTTTTTTTTTTTTCAGGGGTTAAGGTGGACGCTTGGTGCGTTTCTAATTTTGATAATGAATTTTGCATGGACTGATCTCAAAGTTTGCAGCAGGTTCAGATAGATGTATGAGTTTGCCACTTTGCCACACATATCTCTGTGTCAAAACATTTATCTGACCAAATTTTGGAGTTTTGATTTCACTGTACATGCATATGACCCATTATGACCCATTTCATGAATTAATTACTACAAGCGAAAAGATTAACAGAATGGAAGTATCACAATGAAATGTGAAACAAGAACATCTGGTTTCCATGTTTTGTTCAGCTGCGATTTTTTGTTCTGCATCTTAAATATCAATTTGTTCTCCATTTCATACATTTAATGTATTAAAAAATGCTCAAAATGCGATATTTTTTTAGCTTATGTTTTTATTGCCTTCTGTCAATGGCAGGGAGGTACTTGAAGGTGCAGAGCTGCCAAAATGCACCTACCTATAACTGCTGATTACAAGTTATTATTGATGTGATTAGTTTAGGTGGGGCATCTTAGATGATAAAGACCTTGTATAAAAAGTGTGGGTGGGTGTGGTTTGTGTTAGCAATAATAGCTAATAGTGCTTACTTACTTAATAAGTGAAAATGTGAATGAATTCGGAATTTTTTCTTAAAATTAGTTTCTCAATATTTTCATGGTGATTAGCAAAGTTATTTGGAGTTTGATTTTCTTTCTTTGTGAAGGCTAATTTTACAGCGAAGTAGCGAGTTCACACCTTGCCATCCTATGCATTCAGAAATTTGATTAATTTTATATGTGTGTGTGTCTCGTGTTTTTGTGAGAGGAACATATCAGTGTATAAACATCAGAAAAAAACTAGTAATATTTAATTGAAGAAAGATTGCTGCATTCAGATTTTGAGGTGGTTTCTTCCTTGTTTTACTATAAAACATTATCAGTTCTTGCAAGTTTGAACTAGTCAGTGGTGTTAATGAAGTTTGACTACAACATTGTGTGATAGTTAGAATTAAATAGAATTGTAAATGCAACACAACATTGTTTTAAACTGGTACCATTATGTGTTAGACCAGCTTTGTTCAATAGAATGGTGTTACTCATTCTTACCTTGACATTGCTTATGAATTGCAAGAATCATATAACTTGTAAGAATATGAAACAAAATGCCACTCTTGACAAAACTGCTGTCAACATGTGAAATTGCATTGTGTTGAAAACATCTGTTTAATTATTTTGATAGTGGATGTGAATGTTGTGTCATTCTGAGATCATGCTCTCCGCTGATTATTGTTGCTTGAAAAAAAAATGTTGGAAAAAATTGGTGTGAAACCAGTAAATTATTCCATGGCAGAATGTGTTTTAAAAAACTTGCCTTCCTGTGTGTTGCATTCAGAAAGGAATGATGGCTATCATTTTAAAATGGAATTAAAACACATGCTTCAACACTTCAGGCCCTTGAATATTTTCTTTATACTGTTGTGTAAAACAAAAAGTGTATGCTTGTTGAAAAATGTACACATGTGCAATGAACTATACATTACATTTCAATTGTAGTGAAATCTCATAGTGCACTGACTGAAACTCCAGGGTGTCCATTTAGTCATAGTGAAATTCCAAATATTAGTACACTCACAGACAATGAAATTTGTGCACCAAGAAGGAAGCGTCGGATTGAACTGAAATTTTATGGACGTAATGATACACATGAATGACACACATGATGGCCAAAACAAAGCTGCAGGACAATTACAGAGGCATCTGTTGCATGCAGTCCGGCCATCTTCAATAGCATGTGGCACCGCGTCGTGCAGCGATACATTATGCAATATGGTCCGGCATGGAGGCAAACAGACGCCTGGTGTTGTCCTGCGGCAGACTGGCCCACACATGTTGGACGGTGTGCTCCAAATCCCGGATAGTGCGGCACGGCAGCAGCTGGCGTTTCAACTAGTCTCACACATGCTAGATAAAGGATATGTCCAAGGAGCAGGCAGGCCATGGGAGTGTCTGGACATGATGTAGGCAGGCCTGGGCAACCCGAGCAATGTGCGGGCTGGCATTATCCTGCTGGTATAGCGTACCTGCCTGGAATACCGGCCAGGAATGGGAACACATGGAGATCGTAGGATCTCCACATACCGCTGGCCCATCAGTGATCCACACACCACTACTAGAGCTGATCGGCTATCATAGGCAATGACTCCCCAGACCATAATGCCTGCAGTGGGGGAGGTGTTGACCCGGGGACTTCCACACCTGGACATGATCATCTGTCCCCAAAATGAAATAGCGCTCATAGCTAAACACCACACGTCACCAGTCTGTGGAATTCCACGTTGCTCTGGCCTGGCATCTCTGCAAACGAAGCTGGCAATGTTCTGGTGTTAATGGCAGCAGACGTAAGGGGCGCTGGGAAAGCAGATTCTCTTTGGCGAGTCGTCAGGAAATTGTTTGTGGGCACGTAGGAGCTGCTATATCTGCCTGTATAGTGGACCGGGTCCCCGTGGGATCTGTTCGTGCCTGGCGCACGATCTGCTGATCCTCTCTACCGGTGGTCCGTCCGGAGACGCTTTGCCGTCTGGCAGTGCCGTCACGTGTCCACTGCTCCCAACACAGTCGGACGGTATGGTCAGAACGATCCATGTGGTGGGCTATACGGTGCGACAATCACCCTGCGGTTTTCAGCCCGATGATCAGGCCTCTCTCAAAGTCCATAAGTTGCGTAAATCGACGTCTACCTAGCATTCTTGTCGCTCTGTACTCTTGCTTACGTCGGCCGGTGCTTTTTGCTTTCATGGGGCTTCAACTATGCGCCAGTTTATAAGGCTGCAAGTTCGTGCTTGCAGCGCCACCATAGGGTGTGCGGTCATGCGCAATCGCACCAAACGTGAATCATATGCATACCAGCACGCACTCTAGCTATTTGCAAAGTTTCGTGTTTGTAGTATGTTTTCTTCTAGGCGCGTAAATTTCATTGTCTGCGAGTGTATTTTGAGTTCTATATGAGATAATAAACAATCCATAAAATGTGTGAGAGGAAATTTATTTAAGTTTCTTTGGACACAAGAAGATGTAAATTTTTTCTTCTCCCCTTTTCTTTTTTTCACAGGTAGTATACACTCAGTAGAAAAAACATTAGAGATAGGGGTGATAGGCAGTTGACATGGACACCCCCCCCCCCCCCCCGCACATAGTGGAACAGACTCAAACTGAACACAGGCAATAAATGGCAGAGACTCCCGCTACTACGGATTCTCCGCAGGCACTACAGAAATCATCGGTCCGCTCTACAGATTACGGAAAGCAGCGGATTTACTACGGAAATCGAAAATCTCAGTGAAAAGATGTTTATAATGATGCACGTAAAGTTTATTTTCGTGTTTTCTAGATTCTAACATTCATTAAACATCCTGGAAAGTGTTTCTTGAATGTTTTCAATATCACTGCATCTCTTCCGTGATTGTTCAACTATATTTTGGATGTCTAAGCTTCTCTGGCCACATGCAAAGTTTTCATGGCACGTAGAATCCCGGAAACTTTCTGAAATTTTAGTTTCCTTTCCAGAGCTTGGGAAGTCCTTAATTTTGTGTATTTTTGCATAGTCCTAGAGTAGTACTAGAATTCTTTCCTGTAATGAACAAATTTTTTTGTTCATTGCAAGGGAAAAAAAACCCATTGTTTTTCATTCTTTTTGGGGTTTTGAAGGCGACTATAAACACCTTGCAGTCTGTGTAAGCACTTGCTAGATCTCACTGGAACATGCTTGCAAAGGGACAACCAATATGGATAAAGTGAAAAAATGCTGTTTGATATGCATAGGACTATATACACTGCCTGACAGAGAAATGCCACACCTTTATATATATACAGGGTGCATACAAAAGTCCCTTTAACCTGAAATAACTGTGCCTATAACATCCGGATTAAATATCGAAGGCCAAACAGTGTCAATGAGCGAACTACTCGTGGCCCACTGTTGACTGCTCGTCATGGAGCGTTACACCTCACCTGGTGGCAGGAACATCAAAGCTGGACCCTTGCAGAGTGGCAACGTGTGGTCATATAAATCCCATTTTCAGCTGTACCAAGCTAACAGGTGGGTGGGGCGTTGACAGCATGAGGCCATCGCCCGTTGTACCAGGCCAGCTCTGTTCATGGTGGTGGTGTTTCTGTGATGGTTTGAGGAGCCTTCTCATGGGGCCCATTAGGTCCCTTAATATGTCTGGAGAGGTCCTTAACCTCTGCACGTTACCAGCTCGTGCTGGCTGATAACTTACACGCTTCCATGGCCTTTGCACATCCTGCGGCTAATTGTCTGTTCCAGTAGGCAATACGTCACCACGACCACCGAGGCATGGCTCAAGAAACACTCATCTGAGTTTGAAACCATCCAGTGGCTCCCAAGTTCCCTGGATTGAAACCCTTTGGAAGTTCTCTGGGATGCAGTGAAATGGAATATCAGGTCCATGGATCTTCAACAGATGTCTCGGGCGGAGTTGTAGACAATGCTGCAACAGGCATGGCTGGCATTACCTCTGGAAATCCTCTGACATCTGGTGGAGTCAACACCTTGGCATGTACAGACTATTATTTGCATTAGAGGAGGACCAACACATTATTATGTAGATATCTCTAATGTTTTGTCCATTGAGTGTATACACTCACTGTACCAAATGGCTTCAATTGAGGCGAAGGTCAACAGCAGTTATGTTGGTTAACCCATATATGTGAAATGCTGCTTCATCACTTAACATTGAATTGTCAAGAAATAAAGTGTTAAAATGTTATTACCAACATTAGTAAAATAATGACAGAATGTCAATCTTGCGTGGTAGTTCTTCTTCCAGCAGCATTTAATAAACTTAAATTTCGTAAGTTCGCAGATGCAATTTTACCATAAGAATGTTGTGCGCTGTTGATTTCAGAATAACTATTTCTAAAAATGGGGGTTTGGTTTTGGTGGACTTCTGTGAAAAGCTTGCTCTACAGTTGACAGAATCTCTTGATATCCTCTGTCTTTCAGTTTGTGGCATTTCATTAACAGAACCAGTCATTTTAAACTTGCTCATCCAGTTCGTAATTGAATTTCTGTATGATGCTTCCTTCCTATAATGATTCGTAAATTTTTTTAATTCTGCTCTTAGGGCTTTAATTTTGCTAACCAGAGGCCACAATGAGCCCTCTGTTTGATTGAAGACATTCAGAGGTAGAAGTTTTTGTGAGAAGTAACAATTATTTTAACATGCTTAGTCCAGTGTAACTAAAGGTTATATTATCTCTTCAGATCGTTTTACATTTGGGCATTACAGAGTAATTGTGCTATTCTACATTAAAGAAAACAATTTCTTGTATATTCACTTTAAAAATGAAAATATTATTAGAAATAAGTGACTCTCTCAAGAGATTTCTTACTTCCAGCATACTGCTTTGGAAAATAATGACTTCCCAAGTTCTTGGACTTCAAATTTTTTTAGTTTGCAAAGTAAAATTCTGCCTTTTCTGTGGCAAAGTAAAATCCTCCTCGCTGACATATGAGACTGCAAAAAGTGAAGTCGAAATTGTGCAAATGAGATTTATTAAAGAAGAACAAAGTGAGAAAACATTTCTTACAATTGTGCTATTCTACAAGAAAAGACAAAGACATATTTTGCTGATGCTGTTAAATGTAGGTGAATTCCAGTGTTCAAGTGGTTAGCTCCATAGGTTCAAGGCGAGACATAGTATCATATGCAAAAAAAATGCATCTGGTGGGGAATCGGCAATTAATATGAAGACCACAAACAATTTTTCTGATAAAAAAAATTGCCCTCTCTTTTAAAGTATCGGACAGCTAGTCATATTTTTAATTCAGATGAAACAGATCTAATTTGGCAAGCTGTTCCTGATCACACCCTATCCATAAAAGGTATGAAATGCACAGGTAACAAGTGTAATAAAGAACAGTTGTGTAACATTGATGGCCCAAAAAAGTTTCCTTTGCTGCATTTGGTAAGTCCACTAAACCTTAATGTTTTAGTGACAGCGTTTTGCTGCCCTGGTTGTGCAGTGGTGTAAGAGATGGCTTGTGACCATTTGTCCGAAATGGGTGTGGGTTTGAATCCCAGTGAGGTATGGATGTTGTGTTTGTCTTATGGCACTGGCTCTCTCCTTTCCCTGGAACCAGTGGCCCTAAATAAGTGACGGGCGACTGCTTATAGCCCATTAAGTTGTTCATGGTGGTCGTTAAACCTCCCATCAATCAATCACAAATTAGTGGTGTTAAAAATGCTGACAGTAAAGTTCAGTTTTAGTAAAAAGACTTGGATGAATATGGCTATTTTTAGCTAAGGAGTAAAGCAACTGGACCAGAAGTTTCTACAGCCAGGAAGAATGTGCTTGATTTTGGATAACTGTAGTGCCTTCTGTATTGTCACCAATATGAAAGCAAATGAGATCCTGTTCATTTCTCCAAATGTGATAGCTAGTTTCCAGTCTTGTGTTGAAGGAATAATTAGATGCATGAAGATGCATTATCAGAGAGCTGCCCCAGTAGTGCAGTGTTTCTAGGTGTTGGCTTCTAACCATTAACCTGAAATGCATCTGGTAAAAACCTGAAATTCTCAGGGAATTTAGAAATGGTTCCAAAAATCAGAAAAACTACCATTTTTTGCAAAAATCAGGGAAAATCCTCCCCCCCCTTTTTTTTGTAAAAATTAAGAGATTTTATTTTGCCAAAAACCTTTTCTTTATTCAGATTTCAGACTTTTGTTTGTGATTACTGCTTGCCTAGAATTTGGTAGATCTTACTTTCAGTTACATTACATTTTTCCTATATTCCCTAAAAAAGATGCAAAATTGAATTTTAAAAATTGCCTGTTACTAAGTTTTTGTTCAATTTCTGCAGGTAGTTGTTGCATGGAACAATTAGGCACAAACACTTGACACACTTCCTGTTTGGAGAAACACTTTACAAGAGAACCAACTAAACAATGGATCAAAGTCCTTGGTCTGTTGGTTCTCTTGCGGCATGTTTCTCTGAACAGGAGCCATCCCGTCACTAAGCTTAGCTGCATTGTGTTGTACAAAAACTGAAACTAATCAACTGACAGATCTTTCTTTTATATGGACTGCTTCTATAGAAATGTATTAACAAATTCTATGTGGTTAAGTATTCACAAAAGTGCATGGAATTATGGTACGGAAAATAATGTGCACATTTAGTTGTTATTAATGAAAAGCAGGTAATTTTATAAAGACAAATTACTTTAAGAATTTACAAATATGTGCTTTGGTGGGAAAATGCATGAATGGAATGAAAAATAACAATTCATCGCAACATGATAGGGGTCGCCACTCTAGAAAAAAATTAAGTCAGGGAATTGTTTTTATTAATTTGGAGTAGGAACCCTGTTCTACTGTATAGTGAGGGTAAATTATCTAAAAAATAGGAATAATCAATTTTTTTACACCTGTTTGCGACTAAAGAAAAGTGAATAAATTGTCACTCCAATGCATTTTGCAGGCTGCTGTTATCTCATAGAACTCAAGTCATTAATATTTGAGATTGCACTAGGACTTAACAGACACCCTGTATAGTGGGAAGGGATGCCATTTGACTGACATTCATTTGGAAAAATGCTTGGCAGGCTTGTTTGTTTTTATACTTTTTAGCAAAAAATGTGGTTAGCCTTAATCTGTTATATCTTTTAGCAAGAGAAGTTCTCACTTAGTTATACATAACTGGATTTCAGATATCGACCTCAGTATAGGGCTATTCAGAACGATCGCTGCATTTTTTTTAAAAAAAGCATCGCAAGTACTACACTTGAGATAGGAACGTTAATTTTTGTAAATTGTGCAAGTAAACTCACCATGTTGTATGCTGTACCTTACAAACCCTCGATATGAATGCCTTTAGTCACTCTGCATGCGTGTGCATGGAAGTGCATTTCTTGCTATATATGGCCATTGCATTTCAACGTCGATGGATCGTATGGTGTTGGTGATTCATTCGAAGTCGCTTCCGCAACGCATGTGAAACTGTCTGTTATGGTATGGTGTGAGTTTTTTGCTGGCTGTCGCAGTTGATTTGGGGGCTCTCTAGGTAGCTGGTTTATTCCACTTTTGCATCTGACAGGGAAAGATGCCCACTGCTTTTCCCTCCATTACAAGGGTACCATCTCCTTAAATTGGGCTTACCACCTGCGAATGGAATTGTTGAAGGGCGGATCTTTCCCGAAGTTCATGCGAGAGTGGCGAAGGACAGTAAAATGGGCTGACTTTGATGAAATTTGAGGGCACAAAAAACTTTTGCCTTTCCACCAGGTGCCATCTCACAAACACGTAAGCTACTGGCTGATGAGATTCTTTCCTGACCATCAGACACACATCTGGTGGGTGCACCCGTAAGCTACTGGATGGTGAGAGGTTAACAAAGAAAGAACTTTAGAGTTTTTGCTATCCACCAGTACATCCATAATTGTTGTGTGTTAAATGCATTACCCACAGAGAAGTACTGAAACCCCAATGGTGCAGTGGTCTAAGCGATGGCTTCTGATCATTCATCCGCGATGGGTCTTGGTTTGAATCCCAGTGAGGCATGGATGTTGTGTTTGTCTTACGGCACTGGCTCTCTCCCTTTCCTGTGGAACCAATTGCCCAAAATTAAGGATGAGCAACTGCTTAAAGCCCATTGAGTTGCTCATGGTGGTCGTCATTTTGAATAGCCCTGTATTGAGTCAAATCATGTTCCTTAGAGTGAGTGCTTATTGTAGTCGCTAATATATCATTCTCTTTCGAACATATTAAAGCTTTACTTTCTGTTTCTTCATTAAAAATGCCAGCAAGTGTGGAAACTTCACAACCTTAAATGTGAATATTTTATATGTAAATAAAGTTGTACAAAATAGTAATCTGGTTTTCAGTAGAACGTGTGTTCAGTTGCTGCTCGTACCTGAAAGTAGTCGCTGAGATGCTTTATTTTGGGGGAGCTTTGCTTTCTCGAATGGCATTCATAAGATTTTGATACTATTCTTGGTTGAATTCAGTTGTAATCTTTTTCTTAAATAGCAAAGCTGCAATTGGATTTTCTCTGAGCAGATTGAGACTGCTTCTTTGGCAGTGAATCTGCTCTGGCAGTTCGAAACAGCCTTGTTACAGGTTCTGGTGTGACTGGATTTTGCAGAATTTAAAAGTCAGTTCAACAATGTATGTATTGAATGTAGTTTCAAATTGGTTTCTGTTAGATTACAGGGAGATTACTGTGTATGTGTGATCCCTATTCACCTTCAATTCGATGATTGTACACCATCGAGAAACTTTGTTCAACTTTAAGGTGAGTGTCAGTGCTTTTAACATTTTGCTGTGCAACTTCAAAAGAAACAAACAGGTTACTAACAGACATTGATGAAACTTATTAAATGCATTTACCTTCAGATGATCAAGCTGTTAGATGAAAACTGCTGAATGGCAGGTGTTAGGTTTTGTACCATGAATCTGTGTTACTTAACCAGTTTAGTTGTGTGCAGATGCAGTGGTGGCGCAGTGGTCTAAACGATGGCCTCTGATCATTCGTCCGAAAGGGGTCCGGTTTCGAATCCTGGTGAGGCATGGATGTTGTGTTTGTCCTACGGCACTGGCTCTCTCCCTTCCCTGGAACCAGTGACCCTAAATTATGGATGGGTGACTGCTTATAGCCCATTGAGTTGTTCACAGTGATCATTCAACATCGAAAAAAAAAAAAAAAATTAGCGAGGGGTGACTAGGGCGATTCTCCCTCCTTCTCCCCAATCAATATTTCCTATTTGAATGGCCAAGATTGTAAATAACTTGATATATTTATTTTTGTAAAATTATAGTAATAAATGCACAGATTGTTGTAAAGGTTTTTATAACGATTAAAATTTGTTGTGAATTTGGAGATTAAATGTTCTGTTCTAGCTTCCGAAAAAACAGAAATGAAAAAGACTACAGAAGCAGCTGCGAATGGAAAGCACAAAAGATTTTGTCATCATGAAAAGCAATCTATGTGCTTTGTTTAATGTAATATTTCCGCAAACTTCCAAGAGAATATCACCAGTAAGACAATGAAGGTGCAAAAATGACTTGATGAAGTGAAGTACATGAAAGTTCACTTCAAAAGAAGTGGAAATCCTGCATTGCAAAAGAAGTCGTCAATATTTTAAATAGGATTTACAGATCATATTACTTTGGAATGATTCAAGCTGGATTTTTTTTTCTTATTAAATTAAGCTGTTCGAATAGAAGGGCTTAAATTTATTTCAGAAGATTTTCCCGGTGTCATATGTAAAACGAGCTTAGCTCAATTTCTTGCAAGCAGACAGTCGGACACCAGGAAAATAGTGCTGATTTTTCAGATGTTTTCCCCAATTTATGATTTGGAAATTTTGCACGTTATTTTTAATGGAAAAGGTTTTAAAAAAAAAACGTGCAAACCCAGGATGGGGCAGCCCTACCGATTTGTGTCCCTCCTTCCCACAAAGTCTCTGTATCAAACTTTTTTTTTTTAGGCCAGTGCAAAGGGACAACCAATATGGATAAAGTGAAAAATGCTGTTTGATATGCACAGGACTATATACACTGCCTGACAGAGAAATGCCACACCTTTATATATACAGGGTGCATACAAAAGTCCCTTTAGCCTGAAATAACTTGCGAACGGAGAGAGGTACAGTTATGCAAGTGAGATGACGGTATAGTAAAGCGACTGTGCCCGATCCAATGCAACCGATGGCAGCGCCCCTAGTGGCGGAAGTTAGCCATTGCAAAACGAAAAGAGAAAGAGCAAAATTTCCAATTATAAAGTCGTAGAGCATCAATTAATTAGTGCAAAAACGACATTTGTTTCACACGGATAAGATAAATTGTCGCCTGAATACCCTAAAATATAGTACCTCCATATTTCATTTTGTTTTTATTGCTTGCGTCTAAAAACGACTAGGCCGCCCCGGTGGCGCAGTGGTCTAAGCAATGGCTTCTGATCATTCGCCTAACAGAGGGGTCTATGTTTGAATCCCACATAAGGCATGGCTGCTTGTGTTTCTCGTTCGGGGGGTTTATTCGCTGAGTTCCTTGTTCATCTATGTACATTGCTGGCATTGAATCGAAAAATATGTGTACCGTATTTATCTGTCAACCAAGTCCAATACATATGTCACTGTATGTCTGTCAATCAAGTGCAATAAATATTTCTTTACCCCACCCCCAACCCCACCCCCCAAGAAAAACGACTGGTCGACGTTCGTGATGTGCAGAAGATATCCAGATTTTTGTGGGTAAACAGTAAACCAACTTTATTAGATCTTAAAGACATCTACGCAATAACGGCAGAAACTACGCCATGGCTATCTGACCCAACAAGACGTGCATCCACTATGCATGATGTCTCTAATGGGTTCAAGACAGGGCCGGATGGAGCTTTTGTGGGGTCCGGGGCAAAATTTCATTGCTGGCACTAGGAAATAAATCTCATATTTTAATACCAGTAAAGTCGTTACGTAAAAAGTGTCTGTAATAAACACACATGATGTGAAATCCAAAAATTTGCCAGTGTGGTGACGAATCCGGAGCCGAAAGCTTTCCCAATTAAGCTACACCGACGGAATTTATCGCTGTAACTTTTCCGTCCTGACATGTGCTTCACCTCTATAATACGTCATAACGAAAACTATCGTAAAGACAAAATGATTATCTCAAAGAAGTATTTGCTTTAAACATTAAAAAAAAAAGCCGCCCCGGTGGCGCAGTGGTCTAAGCGATGGCCTCTGATCATTCGTCCGAACGGGGTCCGGGTTCGAATCCCGGTGAGGCATGGATGTTGTGTTTGTCTTACGGCACTGGCTCAAAAAAAAAAAACACATTAAAAAAAGACAATAATTGGACTGAAAGTTCAAAGAAAAGGAGAGTAAAAAGTGTTAAAAGTCTACGATTTTCTTTCCGGGGAGAGGGGGATTGAGGTTGTATTGTGATTCTTATAAAAACTTCTTCACAAAATGATAAAAACATACGTGCATACTGAATATTTTTACATTGCGTATATTTTTTTTGTAGGAAATAATAAGGTTCTCTGTGAAATAAATCCGTATAAACAGTTTTTTTTTCGCCTGATACATGTTTGGCAATTGGTTTTTAATGAAAAGTGGAGTGACAAATTAGTGACTTTTTAAACTTTTATACGCGCTCATACACGATTTTTTCTTTTTTATTTCTAGTAATGTTTTTAAAGTCCCTGAATAAATGGCCTCCGTATGTATCCCGAAACTAACTTTGATATTATTCTTTTAGTTTCTTTAAATTTCAGTATCTGGTTTGCACGCAAAATGTTAAATACAAAAAGTAAGGGCCGCAAAATGATGAAATTTAATTTGCTATTTCATGAATGCGGAAAATATTAAAAAGGTAGTTACAATAACCACTTAAAATCTGCAAATCTCAGTATTTGCACGGCGAAAGGCGATAACCTATTCGAAAATAGGGGGATTGGAAACAGGAAAAAAAAACCTAAAAAAAACATAAAAAAAAACATTGGAAACAGGAATAAAAAAACAAAACAAAAACATCTTTTTAAGGACCTTGCACCCCAAAACTTACGCACCAAAAATAGTAATTGTAAAAATTTCCACCGAAAGTGATTTTTTTTTCCTGAACTGCGGGGCCCGGGAAAACCGCCCCTGTGGTCCAGCCGGCCCTAGCTAGACAAAACAAAACCGCTGATGCGTTTTGAATATGAATGGAAAAGTGTCATGTGGTCTGAGAAATCTCTTTGGGTTGCGCCACTCTGACGAGGAAGAGATAATTTCGACACTCCAGCATTAATTAAAGCATGGATCTGTCGTGCATGATCATGACTCAGGAGGCTGTGTAATGGTGTGGGCTTTCATGGTAGACTAGGCACCTCGATTCGAATGAGCCCACTATAAATGCCCAAGCATATTTAAATATATTTAGTGATAATCTAAGCATGGTTACTCTCCATAGCATTGTTAAGGGTGCGCAAAGATGACGTCTTGGAGAAATGTTAATGATATTTTTTCCTGTATCATTGAACATGACATTCTCCAGAGCTTAATCCCGTTGAACATTTGTGAAATGAAGTCGAACGGGACATCAAAGATCTGGAGCCCAGCAACAACCAATATGGATAAAGTGAAAAATGCTGTTTGACATCATAGGACTAAATACACTGCCTGACAGAGAAAATGCCACACCATCGAAGAATGATCGAAAACAGACCAAACTGCACACACATATATACATATATATAGCCAAGTAGGTCCTGAACAAATGATTTAATTGTCATATACAGACTAGGCTCCAGTGGCCAAATATACAAGATGATCAACAAGGAGTGTCGCTCCCATTTTAGGCGATACAGAGTTGAATTTGACGTCGCAGTGAGTGTCTGAATAGAGTCTTGTGGTATCGTGGACCATGTGATGGCGAGCAGAGTCCACAGTTCACCATTTTGCTGGGGTGAGATGGTACTCAACCGACGTCCAATCTTGTCCCACAGATGCCAGAGGTCTGGGGATCGTGCTGGCCACGGAAGCATCCGCTCACAGTGTAAAGCATTCAGGCTGATCCGAGCGGTATGTATGCGCCCGGGCGTTATCCTGTTGAAAAACGGCGTCCGGGATGCCCTCCAGATACGGTAGTGACACGGGCCGCAGCACTTCGTTAACCTAGCGGCGTGCCGTCAATGTGCCCGTAATGCGTACCAACGGTGAGTGGCTGATAGCACCCCACACCGTGATTCCATGTGGCGCTCCACAATGACGGAGAAATCTGCCCGGTCGCCTCTAGACATTCACACGACGATCATCCGTGGTGAGACAGAACCGCGATTCGTCGCTGAACACCAAACTGTTTAATTCGGTATCCCACGCAGCTCTGGAGCGACACCGCACGGCAAGTGGTGACGACTATGGCTCGCTGTTAAGGGTATATATAGCCTTCGCAACGGACGACTGGACAGCAAACCAGACGCAGCGACACTGTCCGTGTCGTTGTAGTAGCATCCAAGTCTCCTCGTACACACCGCAAAATGTCCGTTGTGGCCTGTGGGTCCGCTACGGCATGACGTCGAATGCGACGATCGGTGCGTTCGGATGACCGGCTTCGGTCCCGCTACGACGTTGCATAGATCTTTCTTGGGACCAATGTCTCCAAATGCAACAGACCAACGGTTATGGCATCACGTTGCGCTTCCGCAATACGACGCAAGGAGCATCTGGCGATACGAAAGCCTACGATAACACCTCTCGTGAACGTATCCGTTTGACGAAATCGCATGCAACGGCATTGGCGCCCTTTGTTCGTTCTCCAGACATGGTTAAGCAGAACCACTCTCGGCCGTGACGACGTCTCGACTAACGAACTGGTTGTCCGCTTATATCCCTCGCGCCGTTCGTGCGATTGGCCTGCAAATGCAATAATTTGCATAACTTGTACGTGTGCACCCATTCTAAAATTTGCATGGCACTGCGTTCACGTCTTGGTGTGGCGTTTTCTCTGTCAGGCAGTGTATTTCAGCAGAATACCTTCGAACCCACGTATGACGAGCTCACATACGAAATTCCGCACAAACCGAAGTTTTTATAAATCCTGTTAACTTCTTAGGCTTCTGACCATTCTTTCGAGATTGGTCCGGGTTCGAATCCCGTGAAGCATGAATGTTGTATTTGTCTTACGGCACCGGCTTTCATCCTTCCCTGTAACCATTGGCTCAAAATTAGTGACGGGCGACTGCTCATAACCCACTGAGTTGCTCACAGTGATTGTTAAACCAACCAAAATAAACAACCTCGTAGTTAATGTATGAACTGTGTCTAAAAAGGTTTTGTCCGTAATGCGTGGTTTGTGGCGTATACCTATATCAGAGGTGACGCACATGTCAAGACTGCAAATAGAAGTGATAAGGGCGCAGTGGTCTAAGTGCTGGCTTATGACCATTCGTCTGGGTTCGAAACCTGATGAGGAATGGATAGTAAGTTTATCTTACGCCCCCCCTTCCCTAGAGCCAGTGGCCCTAAATTAGGGCTGCGCGACTGCTTATATAGCACATTACGACACGAAAACAACAATAGAATAAGATAATGTCAGATGTTAGTAAGGACGCGACTACTGTGTATACACAGTCGAGTCACATTATTGTGACCACCTCCCACTTTTGACGTCAACAGTGCGTAACCAATGAAAGAAGGCACGTGTCGTGAGCTGGCTTGGAGGGTATATAAGATGTGCTCTAGGCGTTCTGAAAACATATCACTCGTTGCTGTCATGGATAAAAAGAGTGATTTATCAGATTTGCAAAAAGAGATAATTATCGGACCAAGGGTGGCATTATTTCTGAAACAGCGCAGTTTGTGAAGTGTTCGCGTGCTCCTCTGGTTAATGTGTATTGTGATTGGAGAAATGGCATCATTGTGAATAAACGAAGTGGAAACTGCGGAGCACCACGTGCCATTAATGTGAGAGGTGAACGTCGGCTGCGAAGGTGCGTGAGGGCCGATCGACACGTTACAGTGGAACAACTCACTGGCCGAATGAGCCAGGGTGCTACTGGAAGTGTGTCTAAAACGACAGTTCAGCGAACCCTGTTGCGTATGTGGCTCCGATGCAGACGGATGGTCACTTCACCTATGCTAACGAAGGTGCATCGATAGAAAAGGCTTACATTAGCCCTGCAGTATTGGAATTAGACCACAGCTGATTGGCAAAGGATTGCGTTCTCCGATGAGTCACGTTTTCTTCTTCATCGAACGGGTGAACGTTGGAGCCGCCCCGGTGGCGCAGTGGTCTAAGGCGCTGGACTCTGATCATTCGTCCGTAAGGGGTCTGGGTTCGAATCCCAGTCAGGCATGGATGTTGTGTTTGTCTTAAGGTACTGGCTCTCTCCCTTCCCTGGAACCAGTGACCCTAAACTAGGGACGGGCGACTGCTTATAGCCCATCGAGTTGCTCACGGTGGTCGTTAAACCGCCAATAAAAAAAACGTTGGCGTATAAGGCCCGAAACATCAGAGAACAGACACTCTTCAACCATTATTGGAAGAACACAAGCTGGTGGGGGGCAACGTTATAGTCTAAGGAATGTTTTCGTGGCATTCTCTAGGTCCGCTCATACCTGTGGAATGCACTATGGACCGAATTCGTTATGAATCTATCCTCCTTGCAGACCACGTACACCCATACATGCTGATTGCCTTCCCTGGGGCGGATGAGATCTTCCAGAACGACAATGCGACGTGTCACACAGCTAGAAATGTCCGAGAGTGGTTGGAAGAGCACGCTGAAGACTTCAAAGTATTTCCCTGAACCCCTAATTCCCCAGACTTAAACCCAATTGAGCATCTGTGGTACCACCTCGTTCGTGTTGTTCGCTCTATGGATCCTGCACCACGCACCCTCCAGCAGCTGTCAGATGCACGTCAGTCAGCATGGCTTCACATACCTATGAACACCTTCCAGCACCTTATTGAGTCCCTCCCAGCCCGTCTAGCTGCTGACCGCGCTGCACACGGCGGCTACTCTGAATATTTGCTGGTGGTCACTATAATGTGACTCGAACATATACATGTATATGTATATATTTAATTAGAGGTTTAACGACAGCGTAAGCAACTCAGTAGGCTATAAGCAGTCTCCCGTCCATAATTTAGGGCCACTGATTCCAGGGAAGGGAGAGCCAGCGCCGTCAGACAAACACAGCACACATGCCTCGCCGGGCCGCCCCGGTGGCGCAGTGGTCTAAGCGATGGCCTCTGATCATTCGTCCGAACGGGATCCTGGTTCGAATCCCGGTGAGGCATGGGTGTTGTGTTTGTCTTACGGCACTGGCTCTCTCCCTTCCCTGGAACCAGTGATCCTAAATTAGGGACGGGCGACTGCTTATAGCCCATTGAGTTGCTCACGGTGGTCGTTAAACCTCCAATCAAAAACAAAAAAAATGCCTCGCCGGGATTCGAACCGGACCCATCTCGGACGAATGATTAGAAGCCATCGCTTAGACCACTGCGCCAGCGGAGGCGGCACCACGATTAACAGCATACAAAATAAATGGCATTCGCGCAATTTTTTTCACCGTAAAAACCTGCTGTTTACAGCACCCCATGGTGTCTGTCCTTTACCGATAGTTCAATTCACATGAAGACAAGGGCATACCAGTTGCTTTTTCATTACCCCCTCCCCCGCTTGCCAAACATACATATTCTGGGAAAATGATGTCTTTTATCCTCTTCCCTTGCCACCTTTTAATCACCTAATCTGTGCTTAGAAAATCTTGAGTTTATTTTGCATGTAGAAACAACTTAACCACCGCGCCAGTGGAAGTTGAAAAACATTAAAACAGCGATCATGATAAGCACAAAAGAGGCAAATTGGCTTATACCTGGGTATGTACACAGTCATATCAGAATAGTATGACCACCTACCTAATATTAGGAATAACCACCCTCGGCCCGGAAGAAATGAGGTCCTGGGAGGTTGCGCGAAGCACACGTGCCCATTCGGACTGCAGGAGAGCTCGGTTGTAGGTCGGCACGTCGCACTTGTCGATCCAAATAGTCACACAAATGATCTATGGGATTGAGATCGGGCGAGATTTCGCCAGACAAGGGAGAACGGAGACATCGCTATCGCGTTCCTCGAACCAGTCAGGCCCCCTTTGGCGTCATGGCAGGGCGCATGGCCCTGTTGGTAGACACCATCACCACCAGGGTAAACGTCCAACATGAAGGGATGCATGTGGTCAGCAAGGATTGACAAGTAGCCATTGGCGTTCAGAGACCCATCCAGTGGTACCAGCGGTCCCAGGTCACACCAGCAAAACATCCCTCAGACATGCGCCCTGCAACCACCGGTCTGTGCTTGACCGACAAGCGTGTCCGGGTGTTGGTTCTCGTGTGTCTGATGTCATATCCGCCACCGCCCGTTACTTCTGTGGAGTAGAAACTTCGATTCGTCGGAGAAGGCAACATTTTCCACTGTCCATTGACGGTAGTCCCATGCGAACTGCAGGTGTCGTTGCCGATGGACCTGGGTTAACATGGGCGCCTTGACGCAGCGTCGACTTCGGAGACTCATGCGTAACAGGGTTCGTTCTACTGTCATCGGGGACACGTACCTGGGTGCCCCAACGTTCATTTGCGTGGTCAATTGCTGCACTGTTGAGCGTCGATTGACCTTTACCAGCCGACGGAGGAGAATTTCTCCTCTGGGGTTAATGGCCTTTGGGGCTCCCCAGTTATGACCTCGCGAAGTACTCGGTGTGTCAGCGGTCCATTCTTTGTATACCCTTACTACAACACCTCGCGAACAGCCCACGAAGTTTGCCGTTTCTGAGATGTTTCCACCCTTGATCATTCCTTTTTAATCGTGCGTCAAATCAATGCCTTTGCCCATTGTGCTCATGTAACGCGCTATAACTCTTCTGTCCTGGCCGGCCACTTATATCTCCGTGTGTTCGACCTTGTCACGTGCACTCCATGATGCGCCTGGGCGAGTACACTGTAATTCTGGGGGTGGTCGTATTATTCTGATACGACCGTGTACGACGTAACACGGAACAGGTGAAACTTCAAATTCTTGGCAGTGACATTAATTTTTACGTTCATTAAATGTTTTACGTATTGCAGATGTCATTCATATTATTTTGTTACTATGGTTTTCAATTAATAGGTATTAGTTACTTTCGATTAATTGATAAATAGCTTATGACTGACTAGTTTCAACCTGGCATAATGTATATGCCAAAAATAGCTCTTTGTTTCATTTGTCCAGTTATAACGAAGGTCACATAAATCGAATGTTTTCGACTTTCCCTTCAACTTCGTTACATACGGGTTCGACAAAACAGTCAAACTAATGCCAAGGCGAACTGCTGAGGTTCTGAAGATCAGTAGTGGTCCAGCCCATTTTTAGGTAGGTCGACCTAAGAAATAGCCACTGGGTATGTAAAACCTGCACTGTAAGAAATTATAGTGAATCTCTTGTTGCTCGAGCAGTATACCGGTCAAAACCCATTTTGCCATTTTTTGTTTTATTATAGATTTAACGACCATCGTGAGCAACTCAATGGGCTATAAGCAGTCGCTCGTCTCTAATTTAGGGCCGCTGGTTCTAGGGAAGGGATAGAGCTAGCGTCATAAGACAAATGCAACATCCATGTCTCACCGAGGTTCGAACCCGGGCCCCTCCTCGGACGAATGGTCATAAGCGAGAGCTTAGACCATTGCACCACCGGGGCGGCATTTTGACATTTCAGGGAGATTACCGTATTGGTACACATATTGAGTACGATGCTTTTACAACCAATGGTACTGGGGAAAATTCACTCAGCGTTTGATGGTACCATGAATACAGGGTAAGTCATATTTAACGGGAAAGTGCGTTTGATGGTACCATGAATACAAGGTGAGTCATAATTAGCGGGAAAGTGCATTTGATGGTACCATGAATACAGGGTGAGTCATAATTAACGGGAAAGTGCATTTGATTGTACCATGAATACAGGGTGAGTCATAATTAACGGGAAAGTGCGTTTGATGGTACCATGAGTACAGGATGAGTCATAATTAACGGGAAAGTGCGTTTGATGGTACCATGAATACAGGGTGAGTCATAATTAACGGGAAAGTGCGTTTGACGGTACCATGAATACAGGATGAGTCATAATTAACGGGAAAGTGCATTTGATGGTACCATGAATACAGAGTGAATCATAATTTAACGGGAAAGTGCGGGGACCCTACCCGGCGGCTGTTACTGATAAAACTACAAGGAAAATTTTAACAGTGTATTCAGGCACACAGTACAGTTCTTATATTTCTTTTATTGGGTGTTTAACAACCACCGTGAGCAACTCGATGGGTTATAAGCATTCGTCCGTCCCTAATTTAGGGCAACTGGTTCTACGGAAGGCAGAGAGCTAGTGCCGTAAGACAAACACAACATCCATGATTCACCGGGATTCGAATCTGGACCTATCTACGACGAATGGCGTGAAGCCAGTTGGAGTCACACACAATGAAGTTGAATTTCTTTAGTAGCAGTTCCACAAACAAGCAATTTAATTAATTGTTTTTGTTTTTGTTGTTATTTCAGAAGCATTTAGAAACATCTATGTGTTGTTGTTCTTAACCTTCTTACCTTCAGTTACCAAATTCTTATAATTTCTAGCATATTTTTTATCTGCAGAAGCCAAAACGTTTTAATTTTCCATACTGAAATTTGTCATTTTTAAAAATATAAAAATATCAGATACATTTATCAAAATGTATTGGTCTAGTGATCCTAGTCTCGGGCTTATGACTTATCCACGCTTAGACTCGGGTTCGAGTCGTGACTGAGGCTTGATGTCTTACGACATTAGTGCTGTCCCTTTCCTGGAACGTGGTCTTAAGTTAGGGACGGATGACTGTTTATATCCTTAGATGCATTATGGAGGTTGTTAAAAACGAAGTCAGAGACGTGAGTTTCTGGCTAATAGAGCTAAGCCTTGATCCGAGAACCGGATGCGGCTTGGGTGGTGTGCTTGTTCCATAGCACTGAATATTTCCCTTACCTGGAACCAGTGGCCCTAATTTTCGGGTGTGTGGTTTTCGAGGTTTATCAATCATCATGGGCAACTCATACTGCTGTAAGCAGTAGTCCGTCCCTAATTTAGGGTCACTTGTTCCAGGAAAGGAACAGAATTATCGCCCCAGACCACTCGAGCGTTCAGGAGGCTTTGCTCTAAATTAGAGATGGACGACCGTCTTACATAGGCCGAGTGCTACGAAGTTTTTGATTGTAATCATTCGTCCGAGATGGGTCCAGGTGAGGCATGGATGTTGTGTTTGTCTTACGGCGCTGGCTCTCTTCCTTCCTTGGAACCAGTCTCCCTGAATTAGAGCGGGGCGACTGTTTATAGCCCATTGAGTTGCTCACAATGGTCGTTGAACCCCCATTCAAAAACACAAAACAAATACAGCCTAAGATGCTCATCGGGTCTTTAAACCCAGAAAAGTGTTCCCCATGTTGGAGAGGCGAGGGCTTTTGGCTAATCAAGCTGAACCAAGGTTCAAGTCCTAGATGAGGCATGAGTGATGAGCTTGTCCTTTGGCACTGGCTCTCTCTTTTTACTGGAAACAGTGGCTTTTATTTTGTTGTGTTTGTATTTCGAGGTTTAACGAAAACGACTCGTGAGGTTATAAGCATTCCCCCGTCCCTATTTTAGGGCCACTGGTTTCAGAGAAGAGCCAGCGCCTCAGACCATCGGGGCGGCTGGCCCAAAATTTAGGAACAGGCGACTGCTTATAACCTTAGATGATCATTGGTGACATTAAACCCAGAAATGCCATCCCGATCATCAGAAACGGGGGCTTCTGGCCACTTGACCGTGATGAGTCCGGTTTGAATCCCTATGAGCCGTAGGCAGTGTGCTTGTCCGATGGGGCTGGTACTCTTCCATGGGACAAGTGGCCCTAAATTATGAACTATGGTGCTTGCAGTGGTTGTTAAGCCCCGGGAATTAAAGTAAGTTGTATGATTTCTAACCTGTCGTACTTCAAGTTCTTTTCAACACAAAAACTCGCTTCCTATTTAACCATTGTTGATGTAACGAATAAAAGCCGGTAATTCAGACTTTCCTTCTGTATCTGTCGACTCGTTTATCCGAATAGCATACAAGACATTTCATTGACGAACAGAACAGTTCTTTAAAGGGAATCATCCACACAGTCAGTAAGACCTACCCAAAATGTTAACCAACAAGGTCCTTCCTTCCCTGCGGCACTTGAAATGATATGCCAATGGTAGTAGAAAAGGCTACGTTTTGGGCCCCATAACTTAACATTGTGCTCTTCATGAGGGCAGCGGCAAAGAAAGAGGGATGGAGCTCCTCATGATGTGCTCCACACGAGTGTACCTACCGGAAGATCAAAGAAGGGCAAAAGCATCGACGTAAAAAAAAAACAAAAAAAGAAACGGTATTACATATGAGGAAAAAAATATCCTAAGTTGGGGAGTCGTAAAAAAGTTATAATGAATACGTTTCATAAAATTTCTCAAACATTTTGCCCAAGTCCAATAAATACATACACAGAATTTCCTTTCCCAAACAATTGCCAAAGTTCAATAATTTTTTTACGTCGATGCTGCTGCTATCTACGGAGATAAGAAACTTGAGGTAGGTGCACTCGTGAGGAGGACTCATGAACAGCTCCGCTCCTCCCTCCCTGCTGCGGCCCCCGTGAGGAGCCGCTGTGAGGAGCACAATGTTAAGTGAAGGGGCCAAAAACGTAGCCTTTTCCACTACTGCCGATACAAAATGGGCATTTCTGTGTTTTCTGCTCTGTGCGCTGAAACATCTCACTCCGGACCTGCTATTCGTGGCAATGTTCAAGCTTGGTTCAAGGCCATTAGTTTGCGCGCGCATTCCACTTGCGCTGCTCAGTAGTGATTCATACTTCTTATTCTATTGGAGAGGGTAGAAAACAACACGTGTTTGTTCCGTTTTTGCCTTTACGTGTTGTAGTAAGTCGGTGTGAGGCTAAAAGGAACAAAATAAGTGTGGGAATGTCTCGTTCATCCTACACGGCAAGTTTAAAATAAAAATTTAATGGTGTGTGCCTAACGAACAAAATGAGTGAAAGAACGTCTCGTTCGTCCTACACGAAGATATCTGAACTGTTACAAAATGCAGAGTAAAAGGGAAACTGTGCTGCATCTCGCAAGTTTGACGTTCCAGAAACAAACGTTTGCTGCCGAATGAGGCAAAAAGAAAAGTTTCGTGTAACAAAGCATCATGATCGGCGAGCTTTTCGTGGGAAATAAGTTCAGAATCCTGAAATACAAGGGGAATTGGTGCAGTTTATAAAAGACAAATGCAGTGGTGGATATGTAGTGATGACTGAAAGGAATAAAATGATGGCACGAGAATCAACCGGTGTACAAGTCTTTCCTAAAAAAATCAGTTTCGCAACTATGTCGGATGGTGCGTCCGATTAGTACGCAAGCATGATATCACAATTCGGATGAGAACGACTCTAGCGCAACGTTTACCAGCTGAAAAAGAAAAGAAAGGAGCATTTCATCAGTTCGCCCCATCAAGGTGAGACAGCAGAATTGCTATACTTGCTGTCCCAAATCGGGAATGCGAACCAGACGCCAATATTTTGGGACATGCCGATGGTACCAGCATTGAGGAAAAAGTGGCGAAGTCTGTACCTATCAGAACAACGGAAGGAGACAAGGAAAAGTGCGCAGTTATGTTTACTACCACAGCGAACAAGAGGTAACAGTAGAATTCGAACTACCTGGAGGGTATTGAAGACTGTGTGTTCTGTGGAATGATGGTGCGCTCGAATTATCAGATGACAGCAAATCTGAGTTGTAGAAGTCTGTCGAACAGTGAAGCTGGTGATAGAAGTCTTTGTTGAATAGTGAAGCTGATGATAGAAGTCTTTGTCGAATAGTGAAGCTAGTGATAGTCTTCACTGAACAGTGAAGCTGGTGATAGAAGTCTTCGTCGAACAGTGAGGCTGCGATAGAAGTCTTCGTCGAACAGTGAAGCTAGTGATAGAAGTCTTTGTCGAACAGTGAAGCTAGTGATAGTCTTCGTCGAACAATGAAGCTGGTGATCGAAGTCTTCGTCGAACAGTGAAGCCGTGTGGATAAAGGTATGTGATTTCAATTGCATGGTAGACAAATATGTTGCATATTTCTTAATTTCTCGTAAAATTCAATTCAATCATGAGTATATACAGTATATATTTTAAATAAGCTGAAAATATCGGTGCACCATATACACACGAGTAAACACGATGTATGCACTGAAAGGACACTTTACTATATACACTCATCTAATACCACGTGACCCCACCTCACTCCTTCAAAACAGCTGCAACAGGTCGAGGTATGGACACTACGGGTGTTGGAAAAGTCCGGGTGGTATTGCGGCCTATGTTTCCAGAACAGTCGTCCGTAAGTTGCCGGTGTTGGCATCAGGATTGAATGCATTGCTCCACTTCGCTCTCCAGGTGTTCAGTCGGATTCAGATCCGGAGATTGAGAGGGCCATTCTAGCGTTGCTAACTCACTGTAATTCCCCGTCAGCCAGTCCTTTGCCCAACGGTGGCGATGAGACTGGCGTTGTCTTGTTGAAACAAGACATTCTGCTGTGGGGAATGGATGTCCATGAAGGGTGTATCGTGGGGGGATAGTAGTCTCAGTAAGTACAGGGAGCCACAAGATGGCCCACATGAACAATCCCCGGAATATTACACCGCTTTTACCGGCCTGTAACACCCTGACTTGACGGTAGGGGTACATAGCCTCGTGAGGTCTACTCACCCACCCCTTGACGCGGTGTGGTTGTAACTTCTATTCGCCAGACGAAGCTCCCCGTTTGCAGTCCAGTCTTCTACTGACCAGTGGCGATGCCGCCCCTGCAAGGTCATAACCCCGGTGCTATTAATAAAGGTACTCGGTGTGGACGTTTCCTCCTATACAGTGACGTCGCATGACTTCAAAATAAGGATGGACAAGGATTATTATTCTGGGGCAATTTTGATAGCAATCTGATTTACGAAACGCTGAAAGAAAGAATTTTTAATGCTTCTTACTGCCGGTTACGAAAGAATTCGTGCAGTCCCCCTTTGGACACACACACACACACACACACACACCTGGATCTGACTAGTTATGCCACTGGTAAACCAACAAGATAACCTGAAAATTGCTGGTGGGTTAGTTTTGTAAGATCTAAGTTTTGGTAGAATGTCGCCTTCAACTTTTTTTCTTTCTGTGAATGCATTGTCTTAATTGCTGTTCAAAATTTTGCATTTTCACGTATGAAAATAGTACTGTGCTTGAAAAATTCCTCCGAATAAAAACATTCTTTCGGTTGACCTAAATCAAATTTTAGCGTCGTGACACGCAGACGACATGCCTTATCCGTTCCTTAACTCTCTTTCTTCAAGCCAGCTACCTTGCCTTGCACTCCTCACCTCACAGCAGTCGTCAGCCACTTTCTACTCTCTCTACCGGGGCAGTCTTAAGAGCGGCAGTGTAACTTTAGGCTCCGCTTTCCGTGTTGGAATCTCGTACTTAGTAGCACAAACAAACAATCACCCCTTCTTGCAGGCCGTAACCAGACTTCAGTTTTGAGGGGCGGGGGGGGGGGGGTTAAAATATTACACAGCAAAAATGTTATCTATCTATCTATCCAGTCTTAGCATAAATACTGTTACAAACGTTCGACAGATGGCGCGCAACCGGTATGCAACGTCACCGACTAGCCAGGAGGCATACGTCATACAGCAACTAGCAATTTGTAAAAATAACAAGTTAGTAAAATCATGCAATGCATTGATTATGATACGCTTTCCAACATACCAGAAATCATTACTCAAGTTATCACCCAATTTGTGAGGATAATGGCTGTGGAATAAATCTTGGTCCTGTGCTCTGACCTTTGATCCCATTTCGATGATATTCAACAGAACCGATGCAGTATACCTCCGAAATAACAAGATAAAGTTTTGTCGCAATCGAAGCATTTTTACGTAAGTTATGATGCATAAGAGCTAAGGAATAGATCCCGCTCCTGTGTCCTAACCTTTGACCCCATTTCGCCCATTTTCAATTGGATTTGTCCCTAGGCAGGCCCCTACAACATACTAACATTTCATCCAAATCGAAGCATTTTTACGTAAGTTATGACGCAAAATGGCGATGAAAGTAATTCCGCTCCTATGTCCTGACCTTTAATCCCATGTCGCCCATTTTGAATAGGGTTTGTCCCCAGGTGGTCCCCAACCACATACTAAAATTTCATCGAAATTGAACCTTTTTTACGTTAGTTATGACGCATAAGAGCAGTGAAATGGATCCCACTCGTATGTCCTGACCTTTGACCCCATTTCGTTCACTTTCAATAGGGTTCCTTCCCAGGTGTTCCCCTACAACATACTAAAATTACATCGAAATCGAACCATATTTACGCAAGTTATGACGCATAAGGGCAATGGAAGGCATCCAGCTCCTATGTCCTGACCTTTGATCCCACTTCATCCATTTTCAATAGGGTTCATCCCCAGTGGTCCCCTACCACATACTAAAATTCCATTGAAATCGAACCATATTTACGCAAGTTATCGTGGGGACAGACAGACAGACGGACGGACGGACAAAACTGGAGCATATCCGCTTCTTCAACCTACGGTTGGAAAGCGTAAAAAAATTAAAAGAAGATGATGACGACACCTGTTGTTCTAATAACTTGCGATAAACAAGCAAAAAAAAAGTTTCCCAAAAAGGTAGGGGGGGGGTTGGATCCTAAAAACCCCTCCCCTGCATACGGCCGTGCCTTCTTAATTCCCTTTCCACAAGCCAGCGACATTGCCTTGAGCTCCTTTTCTTTAAAGCAGTCGTCAGCCATGTCTTGCTCCTTCGCTGTTCCAGGGCAGTCTTAAGAGCGCTAGTGTTGCTTTAGACTCCACCTTCCGTGTTATAATCCCCTACTTAGTAGCACAAACAGCAGGGCAGATAGTAATGGCTACTCTCCGTTAATTCCTATGCAGTCTCCTCATTCATCCCTCATCATACTCACATGGGAAAAGGCTAAATATTTGTAGAGAACAAATGAATGTTTTTCCCCATTGCCCTGCAGATGATATTTGATTACTTTTCTACGGAGAAGTAAACAACACAATTACTTGGTGAAGATACATATGGCTACACGACGATAAAAAAAAAACGAAACTTGCTGTTGCTTAGCAAGCTCCAGATTTTAAAGTTACAAAAAATTGAAAACTGGCACTTCTTGGACAGGGTGGGAAAGAAAAATGTCAGGGTGGGCTGACTTCCCTACTGCCATATCCCTGCTATGCCGTGGTATCGAGTGGTCTTTGCACAAACCTTCGTATTGGTTCCTCATCCTTGAATGCCGATGTTATCCTCTCCGTTACGATTCAGCATTAATATTATTTATATATTAATGTTATTTGTAATTAATATTGTTTGAGAAAAATGTTGATCTTTAACCTACCTTTTGTTCATATGGAGGTGACCCCCAGTTTCTTTGCAGCATTGCTGCGGGACATAAATTCAGAATTTATTTTTCATTAACTTTTGTTCTGGTGTATTTCGAAAAGTTACATTTTTCGCCTCCTCCCCCGACGAAGAAAATTCTATATACGCCCCTGAACTGATGTTCCACTGTAATTTCTTCCTAATGTATATACGTGGCGCAGTGGTCTAAGGCGCTGGCCTCTGATCATTCGTCCGTAAGGGGTCCGGGTTCGAATCCCGGTCAGGCATGGATGTTGTGTTTGTCTTACGGCACTGGCTCTCTCCCTTCCCTGGAACCAGTGACCCTAAATTAGGGACGGGCGACTGCTTATAGCCCATTGAGTTGCTCACGGTGGTCGTTAAACCTCCAATAAAAAAAAACAAACAATATACGTGGCGCTGTAAAACCGAATGTCTAGCCTACATTTGCTGCTATCAGCACAGTGAAAATTAAACTAAAATAGGGTCATGTACACGGTAATATCAGAATAATATGATCACCCCCAGAATCACAGTGTACACTCCCAGGCGCGTCACGGAGTACACGTGACAAGGTCGACCACACGCCGGTCAAGACAGATGAGCCATAGTACGTAACGTGAGCACAATGCGCAGAGGTTGTGATTTGACGGAAGTTCAGAAAACGAATGATCATTGGCTATTGCGCCATCTCAGAAGCAGCAGACTTCGTGGGCTGTTCGCGAGGTGCTGTAGTAAGGGTGTACCAAGAATTGACCGCTGGCACACCGAGCACCTCCAGACGTCATAACTATGGATCGCCAAGGGCCATCGACCCAAAAAAGAACGCCGACTGGTAAAGGGCAATCGATGGGCAACAGTGCAGCAATTGACCACGCAAATGAACGTTGGGGCACCCAGGTATGTGTCCCCGATGACAGTAGAGCGAACCCTGTTACGCATGAGTCTCTGGAGTCGACGCTGCGTCAAGGCGCCCATGTTAACCCAGGTCCATCGGCAACGACACCTGCGGTTCGCATGGGACTACCTTCATTGGATAGTGGAAAAGGGTTGCCTTCTCCGGCGAATTGAGGTTTCTACTCCACATAAGTGACGGGAGGTAGTGGATACTGCTTCAGACACACGAGAACCAACACACGGGCGCGCTTGTCGGTCAAGTACAGACCGGAGGTGGCAGTGCGCATGTCTGGGGGATGTTTTCCTGGTATGATCTGGGATCGCTGGTACCACTGGATGGGTCCCTGAACGACAAATGGCTACCTGTTTCTCCCCGCTGACTACATGCATCCCTTCATGTTGGACGTTTACCCTGATGGTATTTGTGTCTACCAACAGGATAATGCCCCGTGCCACGTCGCTAAGGGGTGCGGGACTGGTTCCAGGAACACGGCAGCGATGTATCCGTTCTCCTTTGGCTGGCAAAATCTCCCGACCTCAATTCCATAGAGCACTTGTGGGACTATTTGGATCGATAGGTTCGACGTGCCGACCCACAACCACGTCATCTCTGGGACGAAAAATTTGTTTGTAGCCAAACCGAGAGCAGATTTTCAGTGTTTTCAAGCTACACCTCAACAAATTCTCTGAGGACACGTGTAAACGCAGGAAACCTGTAGGGAGAGGAGAGGGAGGTTTAATGCCGAAAATGTAAAATACAGAGGATTTGTAGAGTTGTAATCTGTAAACGGTAAATGAAATAAGAAATTAGGGATTCTTTACGTGACTCAAATAACCTACCTCTGACAACGTGGCCACGAAGTGGTCAAAAACGAAATTTTTATATGGCCTCTTAAAATTTTTGTGGCCAGTTCTACAATCCTCTGGTGCACACCCTGACACTAGTACTTAGCCAATGCGATGCCTCGCTTCTGAGCTCATTTTATTTTACCGTGTGTTTGAGCCTCATACAGTCCAGGGACTACGTTAAAGTTGCTTTCCCTGTTATGCGCCACTCCCTAGTCCCGCTTGAAAAGAATGCTGGAGATTCTTTGCCTAATGCGTAGTTATTCTTCTTGAAAAAGCTAAGCACACACCACACTCACACATGTTCATTTGAACAAAGGACGCCTTCCGCCATTTTTACATGGTTGAGCGGAGGAAGCATTCCGATTACTTTTTTCTATTGCTTAACTGAAATTAAGAAAGGCCTCACTTTTTCTGTGGACATTTCCTATTTTCGAGAAGTAGGCATTTTTTTCTGTGTTTCCGTGGGCATTCTTTCCTCATACCCTAGAAAGAATAGAAAGGAAAATCGATGCCGGAGGAAATATGGTGTTCCCGAATTCTTATTTAAATTTGAATGGGAAAAAAATTAAATACTGTTAATTAGGTTAAGGAGTTAACTTGGGAAACAAAATGAAGGACATTGGGGTGACCTTTATCCAGCAGTGGATTGATAATGGTCGACAATGATGATGATATCAAGCGAAGTTGGTACAATATATTGCATAATATCATCATATGATACTTCAAGGTAAGCTGAGGAACTCATTTACATATTAACTGCTGTTGACAACCATGGGCGCCAACTTATATGGGCCCGTGGGCCGCAGCCCACCCAATAATTTGCCGTGTTTTATTCCGATTACTACTGTATTACGTACGACTATATTAGAATATTTTAGAGAAATTACTTTATGGAAATATTTAATCTTGTATTGTGGAAAACATAAGTGTAGAATGTATGTTTCAAATAAGGCTAAACGAGTTTCAAATATCTATTTTATCCTCTTTTGAGTTCAAATATAATTATTTACATACATAGTGCTTCAAAAAATTTTTAAGACTGGGTCTGTAAAATGAAATAAAAACAAGAAATTATAATTTGTTTTGGTTTGTTATTCAAAATAAGTCCCTCCGGCTTCAATACACTTGTTACAGCGGTTTAATAATCATTCGAATGCCTGTTCCAGTTCACTTTGCGGAATTGCCTTCAAAGCATGCGTCGAAGCTGTTTGTATGGTCGAAATATCATCAAAATAACACCTTTTTAACGCCATTTTTAAGTTTTGGGGAACAAAGAAAAGTCGCAGGGTGCTTAATCAGGCGAATACGGTGGATGATTCAACACACAGACGTTATTTTTCGCCAAAAATCTACGAACAAGAAGTGAGGTTGGACTGGGTGCATTATCGTGCAACAAACACCAACTGTTTTCATCTCGATATTCTGGACGAATGCGACGAATTCTACCCCTCAAAACATTTAAATAAAACTCACCAGTAATTGTTTGTCCACTTAGAACAAATTCTTTGTGGATAATACCCTTACTATCGAAGAATGTAATGAGCATTGTTTTGTTTTCGATGGAACTTTTATTGTTTTTTTTGGCTTGTGGCGAGTTTTTTGACTTCCATTCCGCACTTTGTCGCTTTGTTTTAGGATCATATTGAAAACACCATGTTTCATCACCTATAACAATCGATTTTAAGAAGTTTGGATCATTTTCAGCGGCTGAAATGATGTCTCTGCAATGTGCATTTCTCCTTGATTTTTATTCATTGGTTAATGTGTGTGGAACAAATTTAGCACAGACTTTTGTTTTGCCCAAATCTTCATGTAGAATGGTTAGAATCGTTTTTTTGTTGATGTTTAAAGACTCTTCCGTCATTCTTAGTGACACACATCGATTGTTTGCCATGAAATCACGCACTTTTTCAATAATCTCAGGTGTCCTAGATGAACTTGGTCTTCCGGTATGCTTATCATCTTCTAGCGTCTCTCTTCCGTCCAAAAAACGTTTGTGCCACAGGAAAACATTTGATCTACTTAAACAAAACTCACCGTAAACTTGTTTCATCATTTGATACGTTTCCGAGGCACTTTTACCAAGTTTTGCGTTAAATTTAATAACAGCCCTTTGTTCCATCTTAATAATTCAACATGAAAAAAATTTTACTTCTCTAATGAACGCCCGTTTCGTTTGAGTTACTTTAACAACTGCGCAGTACTTTTGGCAGAAAGCAAGCAGATGATCACGGTTTATAACGCATTCGCGATTACACTGGTGGCTTCACCGTAGGCTGAAATCTAGCGCCAGTCTTAAAAATTCTTTGACGCACTGTGTATAATTCACAACACTTAGGCTATTCGAAGCAACATGAACCATTGTCGGTTCTCCTCGTTCGAAAACCAACCTCTTTTCTGAGTTCTCGAACGAAGTCTAAAAAAAAAAAAAAAAAAAAACTTGTTTTCACACGTGGTGCTTCTTTTTGTGTAAATCGTAACTCAACTCTGTGAGCCCACCCAATATTTTTCAAAAGTTGGCGCCTGTTGACAACTGTTCATGTGATAATAAAAAAGATTAATACAAAAAGTTCATACATGTATATACCTCTGTGTCTGTGTTACCTTCAAATAGAGGGGTGTTGAGATTTTTTACATGAAAACGTCTGATGAAATTTCATCAGACATTGTTACCTGAATGTCTGATAAAATTTGGGGTTGTGTATGAATCCCTATGCCAACTGTCTAAAAAAACCTAGCCCTAAAAAAAAAACCTAGCCCTAAAAAAACCTAAAAAAAAAAAAAACGAATGGTCATAAGAGCGCAGTCTTATGACCATTCGTCCGAGAAGGGTTCGGGTTCGAATCCCGGCGAGACATGGATGTTGTGTTTGTCTTATGGCACTGGCTCACTCAATTTCCTGAAACCAGTGGCCATAAATTAGGGACGAGTGACTGCTGAGTTGCTCACGGTGGTCGTTGAACCTCAAAGAAAAAAAAAAAGAACTTATAGCTAAAAAGTGAAAAAAAAAAGAAAGAAAAAGAAAATGAAAATACGAACCCCATTACACACCAGACGATCTTCGGAGCATATTTGCAAGAGGTGGCTTTTTACGCGCCTTTCGGTGGCATATAATGGTCAAAAGTGAATTAGTCATTAATATAATTTTTGTCTTCTTTATTTATTTTTGATGATGATCATTGCTTCAAAAATAATGAAAATCCGAAGATAGCAAGGTTTAGAAAATTAAATTTTAACTATAATAAAAAACTTACGTCGAGGTTATTATAAGATTGGAAGCGCTTCTGATACGATTGGTGGTGGTGGTGTATAGCCCACCCCCATCACAAAGCCGCTGCATTTAAGCAATGTTCAGCCGTTGGTGGGTCATTGAAACCAACTGTTTATGGTTCTTTTGTACAAATGCAGATGGCAGCACATGCACCTGTGGTCTATTGGTTTTCTTCTTTCAGAATAAATAATCTACCTAGTTTGTTTTGCGAACGAACACTAGCCCCTCAGAACTGGGTGGGCTAAGCCAGAGGCGGAGCTAGGATTTCTTCCTCCAGGGGCAAAGCAGAGTTTGGCGCACCCCTACTCCCCCTCACCCTTCTTTCATCAACAACATATTAACTAAAATTTAGTTTTAAATTTTTGAGATTACATCTGCTAACATTTCGTTAAATCTTACAATTGCACCTGATTTGCGGTTTTATTTTTTCGAGGTTCAAAATAGATAAAACTCCTTTATTAATATCGTAACAATCATGGGTTTTTGTGATATTGAACACAAACGACATATTAAAGAAATTATCAGTTTATTCTTTTTTTTTTTTTGCTTGGAGGTTTAACGAACACCGTAACCAACTCAATGTGCTATAAGCAGTCGCTCATCCTTAATTTAGGACAATTGGCTCCAGGGAAGTGAGGCAGCTAGCTAGTGCCGTAAGACAAGCACAACATCCATGCCTCACCGCGACCCACAACAAAGAATGATCATAAGCCAGCACTTAGACCACTGCACCACCAGAGCGGCCAATTTATTCTTAAACCACTAATTTCATTGAATGAATCTTAACAGTTAATAAAAGCAAGAGTTCTTTTACAGTAAAAACAATAATTAATTTAATATTTTAGTCTTAACCAATTAATAAGTTTCCCGTGTTCAAAAACTAGTCTTTTACCCCACTGTTGTATCACTTTGTTTTTAAATAAATAATTGTAGCATTAATACACTGTTCACTAAAATAGCATTTAATTCAATATACAAACTATTTTTTATTCAATACACAAACCTTTGAGTTTTACATTGTAAACATTTGTATGACATAAACATTTAAACGAATACCTGGATTTAAAAATTGGGCTTCATCTTAAATTGTGCGCATTACAATTTAAGATGAAGCCCAGTTTTTTTAAATCCAGGGACAGGCATGTCTACAGCTTGACTTTTCTGGCAGCAAAAAGCCTTTATGATATCACCATAAGAAAGTTTTGATGCAAACTCATGTTCTATGGAGATAACACTTAAATTTGTTAGCCTCTGTTGGCCAGCTGTGCTCCGCAAATAAGCTTCAGCTTGCTAAAACTTTTTTCTTTGGAACAGCTTGTCTTTCTTTCACTTCTAACGGATTCCATCTTTGAAGACCACCTTGTCTTGATCGGGATTCGAGGGACATTTTAACACATTTCTGTAGTATTTCTCACCTAGCTGTTGAAGACACGATAAATAAGTAGAAACGGTGAAGAACTCGAAAGTAAGTATCTGCGTCTGGATTTTCACTAGCAGCTTGAACTCCCACTTGATTAAGAGAGTGAGCTGCACATGGCAAGAAAAATGCAAGATTGTATTCTTTAAGGCTGTCTTTGCATGAGTGTTAGGCTTCATCTTCTGCGATAGATGGCGCAAAATATCACTACTTGGGCGTGGCGTTTACGTCTTGAGGAATTGTCCCAGAAGTTAGCGTTAGCGAATGACTGAAGACCTTACCATATTCAGAATGGAAGCGGTCTCTCGTTGGCTCCACAGTGAAAAGACAAAAGACGCGCTGTTACGTTTTAACCAATGACATTGTTTGGGGGTGGAGCTTAGTAGGCAGGCGTGGTTTTTGTCTCAAATTCAAGGGTTTTCTGGTAATGTACACATTTTCTTTTCAAAAAATGAACGCACAGTAGAATTAAGGATGATCTATAGAAGACAAGATTCCAATCTCACTTCAGTGCCCATTCTTTGATTTCTATTCGGCCTAGATAATTAAAAAAATTCGTTTCTTCCACACAGAAACACTGCCAAGCTAACATCTGGCGCCATCTAGCGCCAAATTTGAATTCTTTCGAGTCAGATTAATTGAATTTTAAAAAGAAAATTCCAACATTTTTCTCGGGAAAATAACTGCGACACGTATTAGCTATGGATCGTTTCTATTTGTGCTCAAAATTTCAAACTCCACAAAGTAATAATTTTCGAGAAAATGTGTACCAAAGGATTTGCAGTACAGAATTTCCGTTACGCTAATTCAAAGACAGCCTTTTTTTTTTTTTTTTTTTTTTTGATTGGAGGTTTAACGACCACCGTCAGCAACTCAATGGGCTATAAGCAGCCGCCCGTTCCTAATTTTAGGGTCACTGGTTCCAGGGAAGGGAGAGAACCAGCGCCGTAAGACAAACACAACATCCATGCCTCACGGGATTCGAACCCGGACCCCTTTCGGACGAATGATCAGAGGTCATCGCTTAGACCACTGCGCCACCGGGGCGGCAAAGACAGCCTTAAGGATGCATGCTTGAACCTCCTTGAACCTTCCTGCCATGTGATCTCCATTGTCATACGACTGTCCTCTGCAGTTTGCGAGAACTGCAGTAGTGGGCAAAATTGTGGAAACCTTTTGGGAAAAGTGTATTTTTGAGGTTTGATGGCTCACAACACCACTTGTTTTTGGAGTAATACCATAAAATTATGGGTATTACCTAAATCAAATGGTTCCCAATCGCTATTTTTCCCAAGTTTTTAAAAATAACATCGTGAATAATTGCAGTAATTTAATGATATCTAGTAAGAACATACCTTCATCCATGGAAAACAGAACCATATCATAAGAGATGCAGAAAGCATCCGTCCTGAGCATCAAGACAGGCTTGAACACCAGACTCCATATTTCGGAAAGTTCGCGCCAGTTGCTCCGGCCTAATCGCTGCCACGTCGGAGCAACTGGCGCGAACTTTCCGAATTATGGAACCAAATCGAATGCACTTATTTATGAAATGAATATTTCAGCAAATTCAGATAAATAATTTTCCTTCTTTATTCTGGATCCATTTCTTTATTACGGAAACAAAATCACACTTATCTTCACTTTGTTTAATATCGCTAAAGATGACAAACGATGTTGGATCATGATTGATCTAAAATAAGTTTTAATCATTTATTGTTTGCGAAATGATCCTTTGGAACTTGCGACGGTTACTGGCATAGTCAAAAACCGTCTTTAAGCGATCATGAAGTTTAGGAAAATATTGCAGTAATTGACGTCAACTGTGTGTTGAAGAAGCTCTTTAGGACCTTGAACTTTTTGTTGTCCGCCAGAAGAATTTTCATAATTTGTAACTCATCTGAAAGATCATTTTATACGTCGGTACTAAATTTTATGAATTCTGTCGCAAATGTTAATATAGCTTCAATAACACACCTCATTTCGGTATAAAATGTATATCTACTGTGCACTGATTTAAACAACTGAAACTTGTTATCTAAATGAGCAAATATAGTATGCATGGATCAGATCAGAATTTAAAAGGGCAGTCCAGCAAAAATATCTCCATTAAGTTTAGTTTAGGTACTAACTCGTAACAATTGAATTTTTACAGTTTTATTTAATTAAGTGTATTTCTCTCGTTTTTTAATAAATAGTTTTCCCATGGGCAGTTTAGATAATACCTTAGAAGAATTTTGAAGCCTCCTTCGGAGCCAGGCCCTGGTTCATTGCACCCTCTTCACCCTCCCTCCCACCACCTCTGCTAAAATAATAACAAGAAAGATGACACCGAATTTTTGGGTGTAATAAGCACATCTTTTGAATCCGTTCTGACGCAAATTAAATTTATCAAAGCTATTCAAAGTCAATGGAACCGGTATGGAAAACAATAGATCTGACCAAAGAAAGAAGATTTTCAATCGGGTTTTTAATCCCTCAGATAGTGCTGTAAACGGAATCGTGAGCTTACGCCCTCTGGTTGCAGACTTGTGCGTTAAGAAAAACATGAATTTATATGAGAAACATTTCGCTCCGGAAATGCTCTCCAACACAGAAAGAATTTTTCAAATCGGACTCTTAGAAACAGAGATATCGACAAAAATAAGATAATACTTTACGTCTCCTGGTGGGAAAACCATGCTTTATTTTAGGAAGAAAGTATTCTCAAAAGGCTTTTCCATATAAGCGGTATCGGTCTAAGAAAAAAAATTTAGTCGAGTTTTCAGGAACCCAGATTTTGGTACAAATACATCAAAAGCAGAAATTAACACTTATGCCCCCTGGTGACCAAACCATTCTTTACCAAACATTAGAAATGATTGGAAAAGTATTTTCCAGCAGGTCTTGTATGCGATACAGGAAAAAAATTTCAAATCGGAGTTTTAGAAGCAGAAATAACGCAGAAAACGCGATTTACCTTTGTGCACCCTAGCGGAAAGTCTATGATTTACTTGAAATTTTGAATTTATAATAAAAACATTTCGCATTGGAAACACTATCCAACAAAGAAGGAATTTTTCAAATCGGATTCCTAGAAGTTGAGATATTGACAAAAGTAAGATATACATCTACGTCCCCTGGCGTAGAAAACATGCATTATTTCAAGAAGAAAATGTTCCTAAAAGGTTTGTCGACATGTGTAGTATCGGTCAGCAAACGACTTATTTTGCAATCGAGATTTTAGAAGCTCATATTTTGCTGCAAATATATCAAAAGCGGAGATTAAGACTTTCGCCACCTGGTGGCCAAACCATTTATTACAAAAATTAGAAATTACGTACAAAGGATTTCCCATCAGAAGCTGTATCCCGCGCAGAAAGATTTTTTCAAATCGGAGATTTAGAAGCAGAGATATAGGGAAGAAAGCAATTTACCTTTACGCCCCCTAGCGGAAAGTCCAGGTATTACTTGAAAATTTTGAAATAATATAAAAAAAACATGTCACACTGAAAACACTATCCAACAAAGAAGGAGTTTTTAAAATCGGACTCCTAGAAGCATAAATATTGACAAAAATAATATATACATCTACGCCCCCTGGCGGAGAAACTATGGAATATTTTAAGAAGAAAATATTCCGAAAAAGTTTATCGATTTGAGTGGCATCAGTCCACGGAAGAATTTTTTCAATCGATATTTTAGAAGCACAGATTTTATGGCAAATACATCAGAAGCAAAAATGAACACTTACGCCCCCTGGTGGCCCAAGTATTTATTACCAAAAATTTGAAATTATATGCAAAATATTTTCCATCAGGAGGTATATCCGCTGAAGAAAAAAGTTTTCCAATCGGAGTTTTAGAAGAAGAGTTATTGGGGAAAATGTAATTTACTTTTACGCCCCCTAGCGGAAAATCTATGCGTAATTTGAAAAAGTAACTATATCTAAAATACTCTTCGGCATAAATGGAATCGAAAGATAAAATAGTTTTTTCAATCGGATCTTTAGAAGCAAATATGTGGAATAAAACGTATTTTTGAATTCGACATCATCTGCATTTACGCCTTCTAGTGGCGAAATTGTACATCGTAAAAAAAAAACGAAATGAAGGATCATCATTCGCATATTTCAGTCTTCCCAATGCAAAAAGATTTGCAGAGATATCGTAGGTGCAGACGGACGGGTGGACAAACCGGTAACATAAGCACGATCCTTTCTTACAAAAGACATGCTAAAAAGGGATTGGGGGGGGAAACATTATGGTTAAACGAAATATCTTAAGCAGTGTACACTCAATATACAAAAGCGTTAGAGATATTTACCTAATATTGAATATCGTGTTGGTGCCCCTCTAGCGTGAATAACAGTCTGCACGCCGAGGCTTCGATTCCACCAGATGCCGGAGGCTGTCGGAGGTAATACCGGCCATGCCTGTTGCAGCATTGTCCACAACTCCAACCTAGACATCGGTTCAGGATCCATGAATCTGATGTTCCGCTCCACGGCCAACCAGATAGCTTAGACAGGGTTTAAATCCGGGGACCTTGGGGCCTACTGGATGGTTCCAAACTCAAATGAGTGTTCCATGAGCCATGCCTATATAGGTGGTTTCGTCCTAGGTTCCATGGGTCATATTTCGTCCTAGGTTCTATAAGCCATGCCTAGGTGGTTGCGGCGTAAGTTCCATGAGCTATGTTTCGGCTTAGGTTCCATGAGCCTAGATGATTGCGGCTAGGTTCCATGAGCAATGTCATGTGCCATGTTTCGGCCTGGGTTCCATGAGCTATGCCTAGATGTTTGCGGCCTAGGTTCCATGAGCCATGTTTTGGCCTAAGTTCCATGAGCCATGTTTTGGCCTAGGTTCCATGAGTCATGCCTAGGTGGTTGCTGCCTAGGTTCCATGAGCTATGTTTCGGCCTAGGTTCCATGAGCCATGTTTCAGCCTAGGTTCCAATAGCTATGCCTAGATGATTTCGGCTAGGTTCCATGAGCCATGTCATGTGCCATGTTTCGGCCTGGGTTCCATGAGCTATGCCTAGATGTTTGCGGCCTAGGTTCCATGAGCCATGCCTAGGTGGTTGCGGCCTAGGTTCCATGAGCTATGTTTCGGCCTAGGTTCCATGAGCTATGTTTCGGCCTAGGTTCCATCAGCCATGTTTCGGCCTAGGTTCCAAGAGCTATGCCTAGATGATTGCGGCTAGGTTCCATGAGCAATGTCATGTGCCATGTTTCGGCCTGGGTTCCATGAGCTATGCCTAGATGTTTGCGGCCTAGGTTCCATGAGCCATGTTTTGGCCTAAGTTCCATGAGCCATGTTTTGGCCTAGGTTCCATGAGTCATGCCTAGGTGGTTGCTGCCTAGGTTCCATGAGCTATGTTTCGGCCTAGGTTCCATGAGCCATGTTTCAGCCTAGGTTCCAATAGCTATGCCTAGATGATTTCGGCTAGGTTCCATGAGCCATGTCATGTGCCATGTTTCGGCCTGGGTTCCATGAGCTATGCCTAGATGTTTGCGGCCTAGGTTCCATGAGCCATGCCTAGGTGGTTGCGGCCTAGGTTCCATGAGCTATGTTTCGGCCTAGGTTCCATGAGCTATGTTTCGGCCTAGGTTCCATCAGCCATGTTTCGGCCTAGGTTCCAAGAGCTATGCCTAGATGATTGCGGCTAGGTTCCATGAGCCATGTCATGTGCCATGTTTCGGCCTGGGTTCCATGAGCTATGCCTAGATGTTTGCGGCCTAGGTTCCATGAGCCATGCCTAGGTGGTTGTGGCCTAGGTTCCATGAGCAATGTTTCGGCCTAGGTTCCATGAGCCATGCATAGGTGGTTGCGGCCTAGGTTCCATGAGCCATGTCTAGGTGGTTGCGGCCTAGGTTCCATGAGCTATGTTTCGGCGTAGGTTCCATGAGCCATGTCATGTGCAATGTTTCGGCCTGGGTTCCATGAGCTATGTCTAGATGTTTGCGGCCTAGGTTCCATGAGCCATGTTTCGGCCTAGGCTCCATGAGCCATACCTAGGTGGTTGCGGCCTGGTGGGGTGGCGCATTGTCCTGCTGGAATAGACCATCGGCCGTAGAATGCGATAAGGCCATGAAAGCACGTAGATGATCAGCCAGATCTGGTAGCGCACAGCGGTTAAAGACGTATTCAGACATATAAAGGGACCTAATGTGTCCCATGGGAAGGCTCCCCAAACCATCACTGAGCCACCACCGACTTGAACAGAGCCGGGGCCGCCGGGAGTCCTCCTACTTCTCTCTATGTTCACGGGTCTGGCCACCGGATTAAGAACTTGTTTGTGACGTCACGCTAAGCGACGGGCACCGCTCATGGGTAGCTGAAGACATTATGAAAATATTCATTATTTGCTTCAAATTATTTAAATTCTTTTTGACTGATGATTGAGAGCAGTTACTCCATGTACAAAATGTAAAATTTGTGTTAAAAAAATTGGTGGCAAAGAAGGTTGAAGAGTTGAATGTGGTAAACGGAAAATGTTCAAAACTAAATTTGAACTGGGGCTAAATTGCGCTTCTGTATTTTTAAAGATATTTTTAAATAACTACTCAAAGTTGAAAAATCACTGCTTAAATAACAAGTCAGGTAAAAAAATATGCTATGTTTGCTGTAGCTACTTAATGAATTTGGTCTGCATGTATGCCTCACTTACAATAGGAATATTTCGAAATTGTGGCAGACATTTGACAATCATCATTACAGGGGAACTAAATCCTTACCCAGTCCAACTACCCTAAACCCTATACAAATAAATATATTTCAGTCTTCATTTTTATATAATTTCAATCTTCATTTCATGTGTGGGGAAAAAATTATCAAGTATGCATACTCTAACACATGTTCGTAACCATGGGGGCGAAATCAGTACAAGGTAAGTTTATTTATCATTTATTTATTTCTGTGTGTACATTGTGCTGAGAGTTACACATTCTCAGTATCAATTTAGTCTAGTTGGCAGCCTCAAAACTTTTTTATTTATATCTGTATGCCCTGCAACATTATGCAGATAAATAACAAGATTATATCTCTAATTCCTTCAATTTCAAAATAGGCTAGAGGAGGGGGAGAGGCTAAGCTGTTAAAACGACATATAAATATAGACTGTAATAGCATTATTAGACTTTTTTTTCATTCTTTTTTTTTGTGGCTTTCTTTTCCAAATACGTTCTCAGTATTAATTTAGTATATAGTTGGCCTCCCCAATTTTTATTAGTTTCAGTATGTACTGCAAAATTGACCTTGGGCATCATTATCATAATTTTTCTTCTTTGTGAATTACATTTTCCTATTCTCAAAATATTTTTTTTTTTTTGATTGGAGGTTTAACGACCACCGTGAGCAACTCAATGGGCTATAAGTAGTCGCCCGTCCCTAATTTAGGGTCACTGGTTCCAGGGAAGGGAGAGAGCCAGTGCGGTAAGACAAACACAACATCCATGCCTCACCGGGATTCGTACCCGGACCCCGTTCGGGTTCCGATCAGAGGCCATCGCTTAGACCACTGTGCCACCGGCTATTTAATTTTGGAAGAGTTTGTCTCTTGAAATTTATCATTTTTTTTAGATGAAAGCAATGTCATTTGATCAGAAAAAGTTAGGGTCTAAAAACGCAATTTTGGTTGCTGTTTTATTCATTTTTCGCCAGTTTTTCTTTTACACGTGCAAATTGCAATGTAACAGTACGTCAGCGTACTAACAGATTGAATAGAATAATAATAATAACAACGTTTCGTACAATAAAATGTTTATTATACATATCAACTGTAGTTTCGCAGAGCTTTTGGCTCGGCTTTCTCAGGACGAATGCAGCGTAAACATTCAAATCATTGTGACATCAGAATTCTGATGGTCACGGGTTTTGGTGAGTTGTTTCCACGCGCTTGAAAGAAATGGAGTCGACGTCATGTCGTTGACAATCCGTGACAAGTTCCGGTATATGGGGAAAGCTTCTAATATATTAAGCTTGATAGTCGAGTCCGGTTTATCAATAAGCGTAGCGTTTCCAAACAAAAATTTATGGTTATTTTCCTGACAATGTTGGGATATAGACGACTTCTTCAGTTCATAGTTCCACATAGGTCTTGTGTTCCTTCACACGGAAACTTAAAGCCCTGCGCGTCTGTCCTATATACGAAAGTCCACATTCGCAAGGTATCTGATAAATTCCCCAGGAGTTTATGCCTTCGACGTAGTCTTTTGATCCGTAAAAATTAATTTTGTTTATGGGTTTGAAAATAACTTTGAAATTAAAACTTTTGACATTTTTTGAAATTCCGAAGCAAATCTGAGGAGCAAATGGGATAACCGCCCAATTATTTCGTATTGGGAGGTCTATATAGGCATGAGCGTGCAGATAGGTTCTGGTTTCCTAAATTTTTGGACAGCTTTGTCTATAACGGAAGGGCTGTATCCTCTGTGTACTGCAATTCGTTTAAGAAAATCAAGCTCTTTCTGTAAGGAATAATTAGTTGAGCAGATATGTATTGCACGATATACGTATGTGAAGAAGGCAGATATCTTTTGTTTCCATGGATGATTTGATTTTGCATGTGTATGTAAGGAAACAACAAATGGTTTTCGATAAACTGTTGTACTAAAGGATCCTTCAGAGCGTGACACAGGGACATCAAGGAATGGTAAGCAGCCATTATTTTCAGTCTCACATGTGAACTGTATATGAGGATCAATTGAATTGATAAGTTCAACTAGTTTAGGCGTTTCCGAGTTCATGCCATTCCAGAGAACAAAAGTATCATCTACATATCGAATCCACAGGTCAAATGTAACAAGCTGAAAGAGTTGGTCCTCAAAGTGACGCATGTAGACTTCGCATAAAATAGGTGACAGTGGGCTACCCATTGCAAGGCCTTGCGTCTGTTGGGAAAATCTTCCACGAAAAAGGAAACTGTTTTGTCTTATACAAATTTCCACTAGTCTCAAAGTTTGTTCTACTTCCGGTTGGCTGAAATGATGTTATTTGAGACTTGCTTTCAATGCTTCGAGGGCTCCATTCACTGGGATACTTGTGAACATTGATTTCACATCGAAGGATAACATGAACTGATCGTTGAATGGATGTCGCTTTAGCCGATTGACAAACTCAATGGAATTTTTTACAAATGTTGTGTTCGAAGAAGCTATTAAGGTCGATAGTTTCGAAGATAGAAATTTGGCCAACGTACGTGTAGCTGATCCTATATTGCTAACTATGGGACGGAAGGGGATGCCAATCTTGTGTATCTTAGGAAGTGCATAGAAACGTGGACAACGGGAACATGAGGGCTTCAGATGATTTTTTGAGCTTTGGTCAAGAGTTACACAACTTGTTACCACTTTCCGAACTTCCTTTAATTGTTTCTCCGATGGGTCATTTTTTATTTCCTTACAGGGTCCCTGGGAAATAAGTTTTTCGACCTCTGCCTCATAATGTTTCTTGTCCAGAATAACAAGTTGTCCTCCTTTATCAGCTTTTGTGATGATAATATCACGATTTGACTGCAATTCTTTTAGAGCATTATATTCTTCCTTGTTGAGATTCGGTTTAAATGGTGGAATGGACTTTTTGATCGGTGTTTAGATCGCTTTTTATCAGGCACTCCTCAACCGACGCAATGCTATTGGATATTGGTGCTTTTCTTGAAATCGCAAAATTCGAATTGTAACATGAAATCCGTTTTTGGATTTCGCTCGGGTTAAAACTAGAAAGGTTAGATATTACTTCATTATCCAGAAAGATATCCTCAATTTGTAAAGTAGAATTTTCTTCATGATTGCTGTTATTTGATAATTTTTCAAATTTTCGTTCTAATGTCATTTTATGAGTAGATGACATATTGGAACCCCTAGACCAAGTTTTGCAGTCCAGGTCAGAAAAATCGCAGTGGTCTAAGGCGCTGGCCAGTGGTCTAAGGCGCTGGCCTCTGATCATTCGTCCGTAAGGGGTCCGGGTTCGAATCCCGGTCAGGCATGGATGTTGTGTTTGTCTTACGGCGCTGGCTCTCTCCCTTCCCTGGAACCAGTGACCCTAAATTAGGGACGGGCGACTGCTTATAGCCCATTGAGTTGCTCACGGTGGTCGTTAAACCTCCAATCAAAAAAAAAAAAAAAAAAAAATCTGGTAATATTTTAGCCAGTAAAAGGTGTAGGTTGTACAGTTCGACCCCAACGTTTGCAATATTCTTTCTCGTATATTTAATGATAGCTCTTAATAGTGCAAACGAAACATTAGATATGGCTTTGTTGATGTTATGGGAAGGTCTGAGGTTGCATTTTATACAGATAAAATTTGGTATTATCTTGCATCTTTTGCATCGAAGCAAGAAGTTTAAGTGGCTCAGCAATCTGAACTTCTTTATCCTCAGTTTGGAAAAACGGTTGATTGTCGCTGACAGTGAGTTTGTCGTGATCGAGATTAGGAACTGGGATTCAAGTTCCTGTAGAAAGTCGATATCGGTATTAGATAAGTCCACAACAACGGAAGCGAAGCAAGATGTTATATCATCGGCTCCCGGTGTAAGATATATCAGTGCATACTAACAGACTCCAGTTCAATTATTTTCTGCGTCTGTTTAAAACTTCATTAACACAGTTTTTTGGTATAACCGTTTATACTCGTACAGAACAGAAACAGAGAGAAAGCGTAATGCCTTAGAAAAGTAAAACAGACGCAACTTTTTTTTTTTTTTTCTTAAATTTCGATAGAACTGCTGTCATTTAATTTACAGAAAACTAAAATCTGGACTTTATTAAGCTGTTCTTTCAAGCAATAAGTACGATTGAATGCACAGAAACTTATAGTGCTGTAACCTTCTGTGTGCACAACTCAGTCGCTTAGTGTGACGTCACGAAAACGATGGCCACGCCCGTAAAGAGAGGAGGAGGGGTGAGTCCCAGGAGCCCCGACAGAGCCAACCTGGCACGACTGGACCTTCATGTTGTCGACGCCACGTTAGAGGTCTGCACGGGCCCGGGCCTTTGCTCATTTCTAAGTTGGGTCGGGCCGGGCCTTCAATATTTAATGTAAAACAGACACGGGCAGAGCAGGGTTTTTTTTATGAGCAAAACAATCGCTGTACGATGCCTTTCTCGTTTGGAAAACTCGCAACACACAGCAGCAGGATAAGATTGAATAATTTCCACATGGAAAAAATAGAAGTTTTACGACATCCTCCCTTCCTACAAAACAATTGGAGTGGATCAGCTCCTTTAGTTTTTCAATGTGAACTTGGTCCCTTCTCTCTCTCTCTCCCTAACTTCCACCCTCCTCTCATGCTTCAGGGCAGACTATTAACTGCAGCATTTCTAAACCAAATCACCGACTCGCAGACCAGAGTTGTCGCAGACGATCTTTTTATTGTTCTGGTCTGCGACACTTTGTTCTCTAGCTGTGTGGAAAGCTTTTAAGTTGACTTAAATGGCACGGGAGAAATGGGCTGGGAGAAACTTACTTCTGTGTATAAATCTGTTCCGTATTTTCCCCATTTGTACTCTCAGGCAGCCGTTTTGAAAACTTCTGTGACACTGATTTGCTGGGCAGTCTGTCGTTGTTTTCCCTTAGCATATGCTCAGTTCAGTGTTGCTGATAAATACTCTTCCATGCTTATTATGGAGTTTAAGAAAGCGAAAGATTTTCGCAAAACAATCGCCTCCGGAGAATATGTGCTTGTAGACAATGTAAAGGGGAAAAACGATATTTGGAAATATTTTTAAATTACTGTCCCGTTCTGAAACTAGTCGGCCGGTAAACGTTGTGCAGTGCACTGAATGCAAAAACTTTTTGAGTTACGATACCACAAAGTCTGGAACATCGCATCTTAAGAGGCACAAATGTGCTCCTCACGCACACACGAGAGACATATTGGGTTCCAGCGATATGATATGCCAGTAGAGATAGGTGCAGTTTATAAAGCCATAAAATCTTCTCCCAGTAAAACGACCGAACTCATATTTCTGGATATTTCGTACTTTTTTAAATTAACCCCCCCCCCCCTCATTATCTCCAAGGATATCGAGTCCGGCGGTAGGGAATGATAATTTGAAAACCCAGAAACTTTGAAAGGCATGAAAATTGGTCCTTTTCATGCAATATTTTTGAGTATAGAAGCTTTCTCCCTCCTCGGAAGTCACGTGACTTATACAGAGTCTCAGAAATATTCTGAATTGACGTTTATTGTAATCGAATACGTGTAGCAATTAAGAAAACGAAAACTCTTCAGGAGTCGAATGACCGAGTGCACCAGGTGTCAAATTCGTGTTTTGGTAATTGTTGAAATTTTACGGGACTGCCCGGGCATTGGAAACAGGAGAAATATACGGGCCGGGCCTTGGACGTGCGGGCTTGGGCCGGGCCGGGCTTTCCAAATTAAGGCCCGTGCAGACCTCTACGCTACATCCGCTCCGTCCGTCAGCGCAGTACAACTGAAAATGGGATTCATCTGACCACACGACGCGGCGCCAATCTACAGAGATCCCTTTTTGGTATTCCCGGCACCAGGCGAGGCGTAATATCCAATGACGAGTACTCAACAGTGGCACACGAGTAGGGCGTCGGCTCCAGTAGTCCAGGGTATATAACGTGCGCCATACCATTTGCGCAATAACGCTGCTTAGGCCTCTGACCTTTAACCTGGATGTGATTTGCGCCGCCGTTCCCAAGCGGTCTGTCTGTAAGAGCCTGGATAGTCTACGTCGACCCAAGTCGTGGTCGGCCACCACTCGCTTTCTGGGCACTGGTACGTCCGTCGATGGTATACTAGGGGTACACCCTTGATACGGTTTACCTCGGGAGCCCTAAGATTCTTACCACTTGGACGAAAGAATGGCCCATCTGTCTTGCGCCTACAATGTGTCCACGATCAAAGTCGCTCAGATCACCACGTTTACCCATGCTTGTCGATTGCGATGCACTGTTGGGAAACCCACATGTCCGCCTATTTATCGGTTGCATTCGGTTCGGGTCTGCTCCACTCTGCGTGGGGTGGGTGGGGGATGCCGATTGCAACCCATCACCTATAACGTAACTCTTTTTCGTGTGCTTGATTGGTGTTAGGCTATGTCTAAAAACCATGACTAAGGAAATGTTGAACTAAATGAGAATACGCTGCAATAGTTGCACGGATTCTCATAAAATTAAGCTTTTACTGCCAGACGAAACATATACAAAAGTCAAACTTATGATAGATAACCTTTTATTGGTCCAGCAATATTTGATGAAATCCACAATATAGCACTGCGAGTTTTTTCCCTTCACATCATAATAACTTCATCATCATTGTCAACCATTATCAATCCACTGCTGGACGAAGGTCTCCCCAAGTTTCCTCCACAACGGTCTGTCTTGTGCCAGTCTCCTCCATGTCACTCCCGCATACTTTCCAATTTCATCCACCCATCTTCCATGTGGTCTTCTTCTGGGTCTTTTCCTGTCCCTTGGAATCCAATCTAAAATTCCGGCTGTCCATCGATTTCTGTCCACGCCAGGATTCGAACCCGGATCCCCTCATTCCGGAATAAGTTGCTCTACCATTTGAGCTACGCGGACATTTTATTCTGATTCCTATCTGCCTTTATGTCGTGTGCGTCCTTCTGGCAGGTACGTCACGTTACATCATCTCCCCCCCCCCCCCTTTTTTTTTTTTCGAAGTGCTGGAGAAGGGATTCTCTTATTTTTCCTATCTCGCGGTGTGGAAATAACATCACACCATTACGAGATTTTGAACGGTCGGGTCATCCGGATAGTTCGGGCGCCATTATAACGAAGTAGCTTTATTTTCTTTCCGCGCCAGGATTCGAACCCGGATCCCCTCATTCCGGAATAAGTTGTTTACATGCAATTTGTTCTTAGACCCAGCTAATTTTGTTGCTGATTCCATAAGAGCTTACCTTAAATATCTGTCGTATAATCTATCTTAACAAAGATCGTCACATCTCCACACACACATACACTACATTAAGCAACTGCTCAATCGCCCTTGTTCACGCTTTCCAACCGTAGGTTGAAGAAGCGTATATGCTCCAACTTCATCCGTCAGTCTGTGACGGATGAAGTTGGAGTTCGGCCCGGCCCAACATTATTGAAAATGGGAAAAATGGGATCAAATGTCAGGACATACGAGCGGGATCCATTCCATTGCCCTCATGCATCATAACTTACGTAAAAATGCTTCGATTGCGACAAAACTTTATCATGTTGTTCCGGAGATATACTGAACCGGTTCTTTTGAATATCATCGAAATGGGGTCAAAGGTCAGGGCACAGGAGCGAGATTTATTCCACAGCCATTATCCTCATAATTTGACTAAAAATGCTTCTATTGCGACAAAACTTTAGTATGTTATTCCGGAGGCATACTGAACTGGTTCTGTTGAATATCATCGAAATGGGGTCAAAGATCAGGACAGAGAAGCGAGATTTATTCCATAGCCATTATCCTCATAATTTGACTAAAAATGCTTCTATTGCGACGAAACTTTAGTTTGTCGCAATAGAAACAATTTTAGTCAAGTTGTATGTTGTTCCGGAGGTATACTGAACAAATGCTGTTTAATATAATCGAAATGGGGTCAAAGGTCAAGGCACAGGAGTGATATTTATTCCACAGCCATTATCCTCATAACTTGAGTAATGATTTCTGGCATGTTGGAAAGCGTATCATAATCAGTGCATTGCATAATTTTACTAACTTGTTATCTATCGTTCTTATCACATTCATACATCACTCTCTCTGACCTCGAAAGTGTTGCCAACCTCATTCATGTGAGACAGAAGATATCACGTTAAGTTTGGAAAGTGCAACAGAGAACAAACTCAAATTTACATATAGGAAAAGGGACTGAAAACGAAAATTAAATTAGAATATACGTCACACACCATTATCTCTAATGTTTTATGGCTCTCTCCCTTTCCTGGAACTAGTAGCCCTAAATTAAGGACGGGTGCTTGCTTATAGCCCATTGAGTTGCTCACGGTGGTCGTTAAACCCCCAAACAAAAAGAATAACAACAACAACAAAAAAAAAAAGATGCTAAAAGGATGCATCCAAAATGTAGGACCACACGAGTGGGCCCAAGTTGGAATTCCAGAATATGCATGGGTGGTGTATTTTTCTGATGGCGCTTTCCCTTTCCTGGAAGAAGTAGGCCTAAATTCCGAACTGTCATGTGAGCATGTCATTAAAACGCTCACATGACTCCCAAGAGCAACCTAAACCCACGTGTGATTAGAGAAAGACCTAACCAAATTGCAAACTGTAGCATCTCATTATTTCAAATGTTTACGCACAAGAGTCTCACCAGGGGTCTCTTATTACCCGCACAACTCACGGCGGCATAGATGAATTTTGCATTGATGATGCGTGTTCTTAAGTGTGAATATCTCTGCAACTTAAAAATCTAAATTAGTGATTTTTGTTTTTGCACTTGCATTATGCGATGCTGTGTACCATTCTGTGCTTCATTCTCATCTGTTAAGTACTCCTGTTATTCTACTAGTCAGTGGCGAGTCCAGCAGCTGCCGATTGGGGCGATCGCCCCCCCCCGTAAACCCTGACGAAGTTTTTACCTTTAAAGTAGCGAAGACCGTAAATAATTAACTTTGCATGTTTTGTTTTCAGCTTTTCTAAAAAAAATTAACAACTAAACTTAGTACGGAGGATTTAAAATACTTATTACATTGATTTAGGTTCAGTAAAAAAAGAAAGAGAAGGAAATAGAATAGAGAGAGAGAGAGAGAGAGAGAGAGAGAGAGAGAGAGAGAGAGAGAGAGAGAGAGAGAGAGAGAGAGAGAGAGAGAGAGAGAGAGAGAGAGAGAGAGAGAGAGAGAGAGAGCGCAAAAGATAAAGGGAAAACAGGGACAACGGGGATAAAAAACATGGGGATATTCTTCGTTAGTTCTCTGCTATTGTGATATTGTCTAGCATCTGTAACGTCTCGAAACAAGGTAAGACAGAGCTTGGTATTGAAATCAGAGTAGGTAAAAGAAACTCTGAATTACAATCTGATCTACGTACGTATCTTAATTAGGTCATAAAGAAAATTCCTAAAAATTTCCCAACCGCTTCCTTCCAGATGGTCTTTTTAGGACTTTCTTTTTTCTTATTTTTCCTGCTCCTTCACGACTCACGGGCGCTTCCCCTTGTTCCACCCACTCCGAAGTATATACACTGAAGAGCAATTGAATTAGAGACAGCTGGCGTTATGCAAATGTGGCGCTGTGGGCGGCCCTGTAAACGGAAACGACATGATGTATGCAGCGATCCAACAATATTTGGAGTGATGCGACGGGAATCAGTAAGAGTCTGACGCAGTATGCGTAAGACGAAAGATCTAAGCGCATTTGATCGTGGACAAATTGTCGGGGCCCGACGAATGTGTCACTCCATCTGGGAAGTCGTGCACGCACTGGGATTTTCACGAGCCACTGTGCCACGGGTGCACCGTGAGTGCATCGAATCCGGTAAAACCATCCCTGCAAGGGCCAACTGCCGTGGACAACAGCGTGTGGATGAGGGGGTCATCGTCGGCTAGCTCGCATTGTAGCAGAGGATAGACGGGCCACAGTGCAAGAAATCACTCAGCAATTTAACGCTGGTGCACAAAAACGTGTAAGCAGCCATACTATCCAGAACCATCTCCTCGCTATGGGGTACAGAAGCCATCGTCCCACCAGGGTACCGCTGCTGACCGCACATCACAGGGTGCAAAGATTAGAATGGGCGCGGGAACATCGCCACTGGACCCTAGACATGTGGGAAAATGTTGCCTGGACTGATGAGTCGAGATTCATGCGGTTGGCAGGATACGAGTATGGCGCAAACCACATGTAGCGATGGACCCTTCTTACCCGCAGGGTACTCTTCAAGCTGGTGGGGGTGGCATTCTCGTCTGGGGACTGTTTACGTGGACTGAAATGGGACCCCTGGTACGTGTGACATCGTACCTCACAGGTCAACGTTACCGGGATATCCTGGAAGACCATTTGCTCCCGTTTGTGCGTCTTCAACATCCCACTGGGGACCTCATCTTGCAACAAGACGATGCACCGCGCCATCGCTGCCGAATTATATCCGAATGGTTGGATGAACACTCCACCGACGTGACCTCGCTTCCTTGGCCAGCTAGGTCACCTGACCTCAATCTCATCGAGCACATCTGGGATGCTATCGAGAGAGATGTTCGAGGCTCTGATCCTCCTCCATCAAATCTTCGTGAACTGTGGGAGCTTGTTCAGGGGTCGTGGATCCCCCAACGCTTCCGGTGTCCTGTGGAGTCCATGCCGAGACGAATCGCCGCCGTCATCAGGGCGAAAGGTGGTGCTACACGTTACTAGACAGGTATCTCTAATTCAATTGCTCTTCAGTATATATATATATAACATATTTCATAATGGCTTCTGCCGCCCTTTTTGTACTCGAGAAACCGCCTTGCCTAGAGTAAACTTCTGGATCCGCCCCCTTCTACTTGTTACATATTTCATGTCTTCATATCTTTCACTAAGATCTAGATACACTGCATTTACGTTCGTACAGCATACCGTCTATTACGACTGCTATTAATTTTTTTTTCACGAATACAATTCTTCAAACTGATTGATAGTCAGTTTAACTATTTATTTTAAATGCTACGCAATTTTCTTTTTAAATGCTTCGATATTGATACTAGACAATATGTAAATACCGAAAGTTGATAGGATGAACTTCTGGATATCCCCAACAAAAATAAATATTTCCCACGCCATTCATGCAATAAAAAGCAGTCAAAACGATGATAACTTATTTCAATGAGAATACGTATTGCTTATGCATCACTTTGTGCAACATTTTGGACTTCAGAAAGATAATTTTCAACTGCAAATTCCAAACAAACCTCAGTACGGCGAGAGCGTGAATTGTGAGATTTGTGCGTGTAACTAGTGCCACCATGCGGTCACTTCTGTCGTAACTCAAATAAAAAAGAACGGGGCGCTTTTTCGCCGTCATTTCGCGTTTTGAGCGGGTCGTACTTCTAATCACATGTGGGGCTAGGAGCAACTAGGGCTCAAAATGATGCATCCATATTATAGGACCGCCTTGATGAGGAAGAGGATCCGGAAGCGTACTTTCGCTGTGGGGGACGTGCTGATCTAAACAATAAAAGATTGATACAAAGACTGTGGATTATCACACACACACACACACATACACAAGCACAAACTGGCAGAGCTTTCCCTCCCTGGCATTGCAAGTTTTTTTTTTTTTTTAACTTTTTCCATCAAAAGGCAAAATTTTTGAATCATGAAGTGGGAAAACCAACTGAAAAATCAGCACTTTTGGCGTACAAATAGCCTGTCTTGCGAGAAAAAGAGCTTCGTGCTTTTTAAAAATCAAGTCAAAATTAATTTGAGGCCTTCTATTCAGACGGTTCAAAACCCTTTAAGCGGCCCATGGAACTAAAGCAAAATCTGCGCTCTTCAGACAGAAATGTTCACATAGTCGTAGGTTTTATGAAAACTACGGCAAGATACAGGGTTGTCCAAAATAATGGAAACACCTTGAAACAATAGGTGTTGAGCACCTAATATGGTGTGGGAGCACCCTTGGCATTTAAAACTGCTTGAATCCTCCTTGGAATAAACGCATACAAGTCCTGGATGGTGGTAAGTGGTATGTTGTACCATTCTTCTTGCAGAAACTGCTCCGATTCCTTGAGAGATGCCGGAGGAGGATAACGGGATCGCACTCTGTTTTTCAACACACACCGCAGGGGCTCAATAATGTTTAAGTTCGGTGATTGTGCAGGGCAGGGAAGGTGTGCAACTTCATCGTCATGTTCCTCAAACCATGATTGAACAGTTCGACTTCTGTGAATCGGGGCATTATCATCTTGAAAGGTGCAATCCCCTGACAGAAACAATGTCTGCGCCATTGAATGCGCATGGTCGGCCGAAAGAGTGACATAGTCACCGCTAGTGATCCGTCCATGTAAGGTGATAGTTGGACCTGCTGCAAGCCACGAGATCATGGCCCAAACCATTACGGAACCGCCCCCATGGTTCACTGTAGGAAGGAGGCAGTCTGGGTTGTAGGCTTCTGCGGGGGTTTTCCACACGTAAACCCGTCCTGTGGTGGGGAATATAGTGAGGAATTTGATTCATCGGAAAACAAGACATATTTCCAATGATCCGCAGTCCACGTTTTATGTTCCTGGCATCACTGTAGTCTCCGTTTCATATTCACCTGTGACACTAAGGGTTTTGCAATCGCAGCTCTGCCGTAAATATTGTGTTTATGCAATGTCCTTCGAACGGTATGGGTCGCCACTGGGTTTTGGAGATGTGCATTAAGCTCAGCAGTCACTTTCGTCGCCGTGGTCTTCCTCCTTGCGGTCACAATCCTCTTTAATGTCCTACTGTCTCTCGCAGTGAGTTTGGTTTTCCTTCAACAGTTGTATCTCGCAGATGATGATGTGCCGTGAACATTGTACGCTGTCATGACCTTTGACACGGTACCTCTCGATACCCCCAATACCTGGGCCACTGTGGTTACCGACGCACCAACCAGACGGGTTCCTACAATCTGCCCTCTTTGGAACTCCGACAGGTCACCCATTGTGCCTTCACCTGGAACGAAATTACGCAAACACCGATTTACAATGGAACCACACAGACCCTTGAGACTATAAGCAACACTTTTTTACGAAAAATATTGTAGCTACATGTTTGTTTTACTCAAAAAACAGCACATACTAAAGTCACTATTTTCAGCGAGGTGTTTCCATTGTTTTGGACAACCCCTGTAATTCCTTTCCGACTTTCAGTCCTTATTTCTCTGTTCCATCCTATTTCTTTGCTCCAGTCTATAATTCTCTATTCTCCGCCCTATTATATATATTTTTTTAATCTCTGCTTCATAACTCAAGGAATAATCCGGAAGGGCAAGTCCCCCTGACACGAACATCATGTCACTAGATAGAAACAATCGACTGAAACATCTCTTTCCTTTCTTAGGTTCGTCGACATCGTTATAGTTCCTTTATACAAGAAATCAGTCAGAAAGGATTAGTGTCAATCATCCCCCATAAAGTATCACTTTGAAAAAAAATATAAAAACTAAGGGGGTAAGAAACACTTTCTTATGCACAAGTTCACTCATTCAGATCGCATTCGGCCCACTTCTTAGACAGCGAATATATTCGTTCTAACTGATTTCAGCCAATTTTGCTGACCCCGATTTAATTCGTTCCAGCCGGTTAGAAGTGTAACGTACCAGGAGATGTGACGTACCTGCCAGAAGGACGCACACGACATAAAGGCAGATAGGAATCAGAATAAAACGTCCGCTTAGCTCAATTGGTAGAGCAACTTATTCCGGAATGAGGGGACCCGGGTTCGAATCCTGGCGCGGATACAGAAATGACGGAGAAATTTACTTCGTTATAGAAGGGTTAATAATAGAAAATAAACTTGAATCATCGGACCATTCCTAAGCAATATGGCTGGTGATTCCTCTTCAAAAAAATTCCTTTATTCTTTCTCGACTCGTGATTCCCACTTCTTTTGAAAGGAAATTCCATTTACTTCACTTCATCAAGTCATTCCTGCGCCATTCATTGTCTTACTGGCGATTTTTCTCTCGGCAATTTGTGGAAATATTATATTAAACAAAGTACACCCGTTGTTTTTCATGAACAGCTAAAATCTCTTTTCCCTTCGGCTCTCAGCCTTCCCTGTTTCTGAAACTCTACGGGGTTTTTTTTGGTTTTGTTTTTTGACGCAGAACTATATCTAACTCCGCGGATATTATGGGGCGACTTACGGCCGACCGCCTATGACAAAAATTGGTCCTAACTGAAATCATTATAGCGTTAAAAATACGTGCCGCACACTAATCGTGTTAGCATATTCGTAAACAGCATGGAGTCCAATTCGTGTACTGCGCAATACATTGTGCGCGCGACGCTCCCCTCGCTCCCTGTGCGCGGGGCAGATGAGGCAAAATATCTGGGAGTGCCGCCGCGTTTGACTTAGACTATCTTGGCGACAGTAAGCGCAGCACGACTGTGTGTGGTGTCGTTCTAAAGCTCTCGACGAGATCTATTTAAATATATACGAAGAACATTTCGCAGTGGTTTGAACTGAACATTTAAAAAAATTATTTCCGTGTGAACGGGTTAACATTTTCGACAATGCCGCGGAATTCGCAGAATGAACGCAAGCAATGAGAGGCAAGAGCAAGTGATGAGGAATGTAAGAAGTCCAAGTAGACAGAGCACCTCGTTGGGTAATTCGTGTATCGATTACCACAAAATCTGCTTTGTCCGGGTCAGTTATTCATAAATTCGAAACTCAATTTATATATATATATACTAGCTATACCCGGCCACGCGTAGCTGTGGCACATTGTAGTTGCATGGATGAGAAATGAGGAACAAAACAAAGCATACGTTTCATAGAAGTTTAATTTTGCAATACTTGTGGGTATACAATATTTTTTGTTTTTCCATTCTCTGCGTAGATATAAAGGCTATCTGGTTTGCCGACACGGGAACACGCAACATACAGTTCTCCATGTGAGAAGCAACCCGCATCTAAATCTAAACCACACAATTCTAAAGATTGACCTTGAGCTTTATTGATTGTGATTGCGAAAGCCAATCGAATTGGGAATTGCAATCTTTTAAATTGAAATGGTGTATCGGTCAGGATCGTGGGAATTCAAGGGATAAGGACATCTTCACCTTCGAAAGGCTCCGTTAAAATCGTTGCTTCCACTACATTTTTCATCAGTTTTTTAACTGCGAGTCGCGTGCCGTTGCAGAGTTTTGGCTGATTAATATTCCGCAACATGATAATTGGCACACCTATTTTCAATTTTAATATGTGTGGTGGCATCCCTGGCAGATCAAGTGAGTTCAAAAATTCCGTTGGATAATTAACTACTTCATCTGCTTCCACAACTGTATATATCGACTTGTATGTAATTTCCTCACTTTGAATGCTGGATTGAGTAACATTATTAATTTGATAGACATCTTTATTCTTCGCGGCAAGGATAGCTCGTTCACTGAGCCAATCGTGATTCTTATCATTAATTTGAATATTAGGAAATACTTTTTCGATCAGTTCTTCTTTCGATGTTACTAAATTACAAAAATTATCAGGAAATGATATTCGTCTTGACGTCTCATCGACTGGCAGTTGTCCGTTCCCAATGTCCAGTAACTGTCGTGAGAATACCTCGGCTGATTGATCGTTCTGCAGCTGGACACGCATATTCGTAGTCAACTGCAATGTACGTACGTGTCGCCACAATGTTGAATATTTCAGGCAAGCATTTATTTCGTCCGCTGGTGTCGATCGAGAAATTACGGGCAATGTTTGCCTAAAATCTCCTGCAAGCAATATCAATGCATTCCCCAATGGTTGAACGTTTCCACGCAAATCTCGCAACGATCGACCAAGAGCTTCAAGCGATTTTTTATGTGCCATCGTGCATTCATCCCAAACAATGAGTTTACATTTTTGTAATACTTTTCCCATACCGGATGCTTTGGAAATATTGCACGTGGGAGTCTCGATGATTCGCATGTTTAATGGCAACTTCAGAGCTGAATGAGCAGTCCTTCCACCTGGTAACAATGTCGCAGCTATTCCAGACGAAGCGAGAGCTAAGGCTATGTCATTTTTTGATCGAACCGTTGCTAGAATCAATCTGATAAGGAATGTTTTCCCAGTTCCTCCTGGCGCATCCAAGAAGAAGCCCCCCCCCCCAACTCCGTCATTTATCATTTGCATTATGCGATCATAAATGCTCTTCTGTTCACACGTTAATTTGGGAATGTTTTGTAACTCTGTTCACGGCGCAAATCCACATCAAATGAAGCAGTCGCAGTTCGGTTGGGTGCTGGCATTCCCAATTGACTAAGAACTTTATTTGCAATAGCTAAGCACTTGTCTTCAATATTTATCAATGTTTCGTTGTAAATGCCTTCTATAAATTCCATGGTCATATTGGCATTTTCTAGGCGTACTCTATGCAAAATATCCTCAGCCATATGCGATCGATATCTTTCCCATAACTGTGGGAGATGAAGGGAAGCAAGCGGTCAATATAATTGCGAATAGTGCTCGAATTTGGTTTGGATGTGCAGTGTTGCACGCGTCGCTAATACATATATCCCACTGTTGGTCGTTTTCTAATAAATTAAGAGCTTGACACGCACTGCGGAAAGTGGCATATGTGACGCCGTCAACAATTTTCAATTGCTGGAAAGATCTAGGACCAGGCACATTTACCAACAGCATGCGAAGGAAAAAACATTCATCTTGATTAGGATGCACTGTATAATGTCTACCAATTGTATTTTCTCTGAAAATGCCAGGTTGACCGTCGACTGGCTCTCTTCGTCTGCGTCGTACGAATGCTTTTTTAGTTACATTCCACGTGTAACAAGAGGGCACTTCTGGGTACATCAGTGTTCTGGCGAAAGCGTCTTCCTGACATAAGCTGAAGAAAGCAGTCAGAGTTGTACCAGGTGGATTAAGGGCTCTTTGTTGCACATTTGCATCTGTGAAATAAACACGCTGTCCATTCTCTAAATGTACTGCTAAGTGAACCACAGCTGGATTGCGTTCATGCATGGGAAATGAAAAAATTCGCCATGCAGCCTCATTGCTGCTTATTTATCTTCCAGCCTGGTATTGTGCAATTTCATCGATAACTCGTACTGCATTTCTGTCACTATTTTCTGGTTGCACACCAAAAACTGCCATATCGCTGTCTTTATTTACATACTTAAAGATGTATTGAATCGATTTGACCGAATTGCAATATTCTACGTTTATGTGCGCTTTGTATGTTTTTGACAACAGAGGCGAATATGGGACCACCCAACGGTTGTCTACATCAATATCACCATTTCGCATGTGTATAGTTGCCGAATTCCCGCCATCTTCAGTTGATCGTCTCCTATACTGAGGATATCCATCGTCTCCTGTTACTGTGTTGGCTGCGAATGCTCGAGGATATTGCTTAGAACATTTCCCGTCTACCATGCATGGTGAATTCGGTTTTAGTGTACCGCATGGTCCATGTGCTGTGATGTCATGCCTATTCACGGGTGATTGCCCAGGAAGTAACAGCTGCTGTATCTCGTCCCAAGCTGGAATGCACGTGAAGGTGATAAATAAGTCTGGACGCCCGTAATGGCGAACATATGCCATTGAATCTTGAGCATATTCCTGCATGTGCCGTGGACTGCCTATGTATGAAGATGGCAAAATAGTAAGCTTTCCAACGTTGGTTGTATTACCGCCATTCACAACTGCATCTCGCAAAGGAATGTATTCTTCGGAGCGGAGTTTGGTCTGATTCAAACGAAGAAATAGCAAACGTTCCATTTCAATTTTTGCATACATATCCACAATGTACTGGTGAAACAACTGACGGCATTTTAAAATATAATTGTCCTCGTTCCTCCGAATCATTAAGCGGTAGGCGTAAAAGTTCATTGCGCTGCACTTTTTATTAATTTCTGCACCATTCACTGGGTTTATCATCTTCACATTGAAATGATATCCATCGGTACCATCCCAGAAGATAACTGGATATTGCAAAGCATCGTAACAACGGTGAGTTTCTGCGACGTTTATCAATTGATCGTTTCTTCGATGGAGAACAATATCTCTAGGTTGGAACTGATCTCCGACTATGACAATTGCTACTTCGTCTATAGTTGGAGAATTATATCTTCGGACATGTTCTCCAGCGGGCGTTTTGTCGGCGTGAATGACAATCTTGTGGGTATCTGATGGCATCATATCCATTGCCGTTTTGAACAAACGCACCAAATTGTTCTTTTCGTGAAGGAGCTCCTGTAGTTGCGAAATGATGGATCTTCTTAGCGAGGTATGTATTCCACAACGTGCATCGACTTCATCTCCATCATCACCGATGAAGTACATTTGAAGAAATTTATGGTCACAACAACTTTTAAAAGTTGTTCATGCCAACTTTTAAAAGTTAGCATGAATTGAGCAGTCACAATTTCCGCACCAAATGACGTCATTTGGAAGCAAGAGTTATATTTCCTGATGTTCGATAGGAAATGCTTCGATTCAGCGGTAGATCCAGCAAAGTAGAGTTTTCAACGGCTCTGGTGGTGCTTTAAGTTGAGGCAATTTAATTTTTCCGCCAGCGCAACACATCCCATTCGTTTCATTATTGAACTTTAGAGCCTGGCAGTAGGTACAGACATGACTCATCTGGCCAATGACAACATGCGGACTTGAACTATAATCAACAGCTAGATTGTACCAGAATGCAAGACGATTGTATTGCAGAATCAGATCTGCTGTCCTTTGGGTACGTGTTTCAGCTATCCTCGACGCCTCGCGTTCATTCCGTTGAGAACGAACTAAATCTGTTGCTGCAGAACGCGACTGCCGTGCTCGCAATCGTGCATCCTCAAGCCTGGCTGCTCATCTTTCTGCTGGTTCCGTGTTACGCATCTGGATGGTGCTTAGTCTGTTCCTCTCTCGTACGTATGCCCGCTCTTCCTCAGTCGTATTCGAAAGCCGTCTTCTCGATCCTTCTGTGTGGCGAGTGCGACGACCCAAATTCGTTTTTTTGCGAGGCATTATTTCGGTTTTCACTGGAACAGAAGGAAGGGATAAGATTATAACCTCTTATGGCTCTCACAGCTCTAGGTTGAAAACCATGAGAGATAAGAGACAAAACATAACCTCTACTTACGATTTGGCGAACGGCGCAGCTCGATCACGACACGATCACCTAGTATGGAGAGTGTTCCCCTCGCTTCCAGCAGATGGCGCGTTTGCTGGTACACAGCTGACCGTTGAAAAAGCTGTTTTCTCGCGGTCGCGGGTATGTAACTGACGCGAAAAATAGCTAAAAACAACACGATCACCTAGTATGGAGATTGTTTCCCTCGCTTCCGGCAGATGGCGAGTTTTCTGGTACACAGCTGACCGTTGAAAAAGCTGTTTTCTCGTGGTCGCGGGTATGTTACTGACGCGAAAAATAGATAAAAACAACACGATCACCTAGTATGGAGATTGTTTCCCTCGCTTCCGGCAGATGGCGCGTTTTCTGGTACACAGCTGACCGTTGAAAAAGCTGTTTTCTCGCGGTCGCGGGTATGTAACTGACGCGAAAAATAGATAAAAACAACACGATCACCTAGTATGGAGATTGTTTCCCTCGCTTCCGGCAGATGGCGCGTTTTCTGGTACACAGCTGACCGTTGAAAAAGCTGTTTTCTCGTGGTCGCGGGTATGTTACTGACGCGAAAAATAGATAAAAACAACACGATCACCTAGTATGGAGATTGTTTCCCTCGCTTCCGGCAGATGGCGCGTTTTCTGGTACACAGCTTGTAACGTATACTCTATATTCACTTTCCTTTTGATTTTACTATCTCTGGTTATTTTATTTTACTATGTAAATTATCTTCCTACTGAACGAAATATTGTTTCACCCGCTGAATGAGATCTGGCAATGAGTGTAAGTCATGACGTGGTGGTAGCTAGTATATAGGCGCGTTCATCGAGACTTGTGTGTTGAGTTGTGTTGGTGTTGGAGTTGTGTTGTTGGAGGTTGGAGTTGTGTTGCGTTGGAGAGAGCGTTGGTTGATGTGTTGGCGTTGCGAGGTGTTGTTATGAGAGTGTGTGTACTATAAGAGGAAAGTTTATTCATTATTATGTACAAGATATATGAGTGCCTTAGTTGACCAAGAGTCTTGGAAATAAACAGTTCAGTAAGTTCAGTCTTTCTCAATTCTTAGTTTTGTCAGACCTCTGTCTGGCTGTTAGGTTTATGACTTTGATTACTTAATATAAATAACCAGCGTTGAGACTTTGTTTAAGTTCATAATTAACGAGTAACAACACCCTTTTGGGAATTCATTATTTTGAAGCTTAGAGCATTATTCATTCATAATAATTAGCTTAGCAAAAAGATTATAAAGCTAATTTATTATAATTGGCGCCCGAACTTTTCTCGAACACGAGATCCTGACTATTATTACCCATGGCTTCTTTAACTGAGACAACTTCAAATTTCCACCATCCGGCAAGTCTCGAGGGTGATGGTGTTTTTTGGACAATTTGCGGGAAGCCTGTGGCTCTGACTTTGATATGAATGATCTACACATACCCAAGCATTCTCCACCATCTCGTAATGCACCAGCTTCTTATTACTCTGAGTCGCGGGTCGTACCTGAGGGAATTCAATCCTCTCAGCGAAGCAGAATGCTTGCCCATTTCGTGCCGCATGCAGGAACAATTCATTTCAATGGTTTGGAGGGGTCTTTAAAGTTCCTTGAAGATCTGGAAGATCATTTTGATCTCTATAATATTCCGGAAGACTGCAAGATCCAAATTGCCGGCACTTGCTTGAGGGATACCGCCAAGACCTGGTATCGGCAGTGGCGAGGGTCGAACCCGGATTCTCATTATGAGAATTTCCGGGCAGAATTCTTGGAGGTCTTTCCTTTCGGCCTCAGTCGAGCTAGCCTTGCTCAACAGCTGTTTTCGCGTCAACAAGGTCCCAATGATAGCCCTGTTGCATTTGCATTGGAAACTACACGCTTATATAATCTATGGGATCCACATGCCAGTCATGTTGACATGTTGGATACCCTCGTACAGCAGCTCGACCCATTCTTACAAGATTTTCTTGAGGTTCGACACCCTACCACTATTCATGAATGCCTTCGCCTCATACGCACGTATGAAGAGCGACATGGCAAACATGCTTCAACTCACCATGCTCGGGCACCCCGCGAGGCTTATTCCGAAAACCCTCAGCGGCATAATAGACAAAACTTTCAGCGCGAGCATACACAAGTGCCCACCCAAGCTTCATACGTTCCACCACACAGAAGAGTGGCGAACCAACAGCGAGTTTCTGAGCAAGCTTCGGGATATCGTCATAATGCACAGTATGCTCGACCCCGTTTCACTCAGCAGCATTCGGAACGTTCTCATGCCCAGGGCAATAATAATTTTTCTGCCCGTGCTGAGGGCAGACGTAACGAATATGAAAATGTCAACAGACACGCGGAGTTCCCGACGCAGGGTTTACGCAATTTTCCTTATCGTGAAAATTTTCCCGATACCCGGCAGGGTCGAGGTTTCCGACCACATGATAACACCACCAGAATTCCTTTAAACTTCCACAGGAAGTAGACGAAGGGTCGGTCCTGCTTCCTGATACCAAACATTCTGACCCTAAAACAGTATTAGTGACTGTTCAAACTCCTCAGTTGCCTGATGTATTCTTGACACTTGAAGACGTTATGGTCGAGACAAAGTTCGACACTGGGTCTGAGATATCAGCCCTAAATACAAAGTTTTGCAATGACGTTTTTTCTGCAATACACGTTCAGCCTGCAACGCAGTATTTGCGAGGTGCCAATAATGAAATCTTCAGTATCGCAGGAACTGTCACATTATCTTTAGGGCTGGGAAAAGCTCGGTTTACACATTCTTTCCTGCTTATAGACGAGCTACCCGTGAAATGTCTCATGGGTATGGACTTTATTAACAAGTTTCAAATAACTTTGAATTTTGTGCAACATGTGATTTCCTTTCCGGAACCTGTCGAAATGATTCCGACGGTTCCTGTAGATATTACGAGTTTATTGTTGAGTGACCAATTGAATGAGGGGCAACGAGACCAGCTTTCTCTCCTTTTACAGGAAAGCCCTGGTTTATTTTCGGATCAACCTGGTTTCACACAGGTGGTTTATCATGTTATTGACACTGATGGTTCGAAACCCATTGCGACGAAACCTTACCCTTGTGCTCCACATAAAAAGCAGGAAATGCAACGTCAAATTGCTGACATGATTAAGCAGGGCATAATCAGGGAATCAACAAGCGCCTGGGCTGCTCCTGCCTTCTTGGTTCCAAAGAAACAACCAAATGAATTTCGTTTCGTGACAGATTTTCGCAAACTCAACCAAGTCACAAAAACAATCAATTATCCCCTACCTGTCATGTCACATATTCTAAATGACTTGTCGTCAACCAAATGGATGTCAACTTTGGATTTGGCGAGTGGATATTGGCAGGTGGCAGTACACCCGGACTCTGTCGATAAAACAGGCTTTGTGACTCCTTTTGGGGCCTATGAATATTTACGTATGCCTTTTGGACTAGCTTCTGCACCTGCTACTTTCCAAAAGCTTATGGACACGGTTCTCAGACCTGTCCTGGGTCCCCATGTGCATGTCTATTTGGATGATATTATTATCACATCAGAGACTTTTGACGAGCACCTTTCTCTGCTCAAACAGGTGTTCCAACTTATATACAATGCTGGCTTGACGTTAAAACCTAGTAAATGCCAGATAGCGCGGGACGAGATTGTATATCTGGGGTTGAAAATTACTCCCCATGGTTTATTCACTGATAATGAAAAAATTAGGCCTATTGTTGACTTTCCTCGGCCTAAAACAGCAAAAGAACTATCCCGCTTTCTGGGAATGACCGGTTGGTATCAGCAGTTCGTCCCCGCTTATGCTACAATATGTGAGCCGTTGTATGCTTTAAAGCGTAAATACAAGAAGTTTATTTGGACACCTGAAGCTAACGCTGCATTCGAAACACTGAAGTCTGCATTGACTCAGCCTCCGGTGTTGGCTTTCCCGGATCATACTAAAGAATTTGATATTTATACTGATGCATCCGGAGTTGGTCTTGGTTGCGTTTTGTCACAAGCTGGGCATCCAATAGCTTTTGCGTCTCGTACTTTAGCCAAAGCTGAACGCAATTATTCAGCTACGGAACGTGAATGTCTTGCTGTTGTGTATGCACTGAATAAATTTCAATGTTATCTTAACGAATTGACAGTTAACATAATTACGGATCATTCTGCCCTTCAGTATTTAAATTCTGCTAAGCACCTATCTCAAAGACTTATGAAGTGGGCTCTGAAGTTACAAGAGAGCAATATCAAAATTTCATTTCAGCCAGGTCATAAGAATCAATTACCGGACGCATTATCTCGCGTTCCGATTAGTGGGGTCCCCACCGAAACTGCTCCTGGATGTCAGCCTTTACTTCTGATAGCTGATATCACATCCAGAGAGCAGATAATGGCAGAATTAATAAATGATCCAGATTTTGGGGATATTTACAATTTTTTGCTTGCGGGTTCGCCCCTACAAAGTGATCCTTCTCTGGCCGGAAGGTCACAACATTTTGAAGTAATTGAGGGTCTTCTTTATTATACAAAATCTCGGACTACTAGGGCAGAGTTTCGCCCATGTATTCCGCGAACCCTTAGAATGGCTCTTTTAAATGAATTTCATGACAAACCTCTTGCAGGCCATTTAGGTATTCGCAAGACCCGTTGTAAATTGCGGGATGTTGCCTATTGGCCTGGCATGTACCAAAGTGTGCTCGCATACGTTCAATCATGTCACTTGTGTCAGATTAATAATTATCGTAATGTAAGACCGGCCGGTCACTTGAAATCTAGTTCAAGTTCTCATGTGTTTGATATTATTTCCATAGATTTATTGGGACCTTATCCATTATCTGTTAAAAATAAAGCTCGTTATGTTTTAGTACTAACTGATAATTTTTCTAAATGGGTTGAAGTTTTTCCCATTAAAGCCGCTACGGCTGTGATTATTTGTAATGTCTTAGTTAATGAAGTATTTTCTAGATATGGTGCACCTAATAAAGTAGTTTCGGATAATGGTCCTCAATTTATTTCTGACATTTTTGAAAGAATGTGTGCGAGACTACACATTAAACATAAATTCATTTCCCCATATCATCCCCAGAGTAATCCGGCGGAACGTGTTAACCGAACATTAGTGAAAATGATTGCGACTTTTGTAATGGATCACCATGAAAGATGGGATGACCATTTAGAACTTTTTGCGTTCGCCCTCCGCTCGTCTGTCCACGAGTCTACTAAAATTACTCCTGCAGAACTTTTTCTGGGTCGCAAAATTAAAACCCCTTTTGAAAATTTAACGGGGATTATCGACGAACTAAATCAGCGACCAACTCCGCAATCAGTACACATTATGGCAGAAAAAGCTCGTGTTGCAATGCTAGGAGCACAAGCGGCTCAAGCACGATATTATAATTCTAGGCGTAGGGAACCAGATCTTGTCGTTGGAGATCTCACTCTCGTGGAAACGCACTTCCAGTCTTCTGTTTCGCATACTTTAGTGAAGAAATTTGCACCCAGCTACGAAGGTCCATATCGGGTGGCAAATGTCTTTGACAATAATATTGTTCTGGAGAAACCGAACAACCATTTTCAATATGTACATGTTGATCAATGTCGCAAGTATCACGAACGGAATATCGATTTCATTATCAATCCTACTCAACCTTCTGTTCCACAGACTCAAGAATCTATATCTCATGTTCAACCGCCAGAAATTGTGGACGAACCACCGAACATTTTTGACGAATCACCAGTGATTTTTCCTTCACCCTCCCCCTCCAGACGAGTTTCTACACACGCAACCTGATTCTCCCATGAGACCAAGGCTCGAATCGAGTTCGTCGAATACTAGTATCGTTCCTTTCCCTCCAACCATTGCCAAGACTATTGCTGCGCCGTTTCCGGCTAACTCTGCACCAACGCGGGATACTTCTTCTTTGAATACCTCATCGGAAAGTATTCCTATAGGCAAATCTAAACATCGCCCTGCACGACCGCTGAATTACAGCAGCGACTCAGAGGCGTCGGACATTTCTGATTTATCAGTTATGAATCCAACATTTCATATTCCACACCGTCCAGCACCACCAAAAGCTGGACGCAAACGTGACTTGTCTCCCCAATCTGCTTCGCCGCAACAGCGACGAAGGCAGAAATCTTTGCATCCACCCGGGTTTCGCCCCTGGAACCTCCGTTCAGGGCAAACAGGGCCGATGCCTGCTACTACTATCATGCCCCGTGGGCGTAAACGAAAGCAAGCGATGTGGCCGGAGACACGTCCGTCCAAAAAGTTACTGGAAGGACACAACGGGCCCCAGCACCAAGGGACTTCATATCCAAAGCCTGGGGGAGCCCGTTCCTATCAGCCGCAGCAGGGATTTCCGGACCGCCAGACTTCTGACGTTCCTGACCGTTCTTCTCAGCCGCAGGGATTTCCAGACCGCCAGACTTCTGACGTTCCTGACCGTTCTTCTCAGCCGCAGAGATTTCCAGACCGCCAGACTCCTGACCGTTCTTCTCAGCCGCAAGGGATTCCGGACAGCCAGACTTCTGACCGTTCTTCTCAGCCGCAGGGATTTCCAGACCGCCAGATTCCTGACCGACAACAGACCGATGTTCCATGTCCATTACCGTCCCGGAAGAGATCCAAGCCACCTGATTTCACCAGTCCCATTAGGCCTGGAAAACGTTACCGCACTAGAATTTTTTATGCGTCCTCGAGATAAGTAAGTTCTCGTGGACAGGTTCTTTTCTCAGTTTGTTGTTTTTCCTGCACGAACAGTTGGCGTGTCAGAATTTCTTTTTTTCGTGTGGGCCTATGCATTCTTTTTTGTGTATATATGTGTGTTTTTTTTTATATATTTCTTCTATGTCCATCTACTAATCCACTTTTTTTTGTATATATCTATGTGCTTAGGGGTAAAATAATAAAATTGTTACTGTTAGGCAGCTCCAGGTAAATTTCGCTGCTGATACAGTTGTTCTGTATTTCAACGAATGAGGCGAACGTAATTTGAAATGAAAATAGTAAAATTGTTACTGTTAGGCAGCTTCAGGCAAATTTCGCTGCTGATACAGTTGTTATGTATTTCAACGAATGAGGCGAACGTAATTTGAAATGAAAATAATAAAATTGTTACTGTTAGGCAGCTTCAGGCAATCTTCGCTGCTGATACAGTTGTTATGTATTTCAACGAATGAGGCGAACGTAATTTGAAATGAAAATAATAAAATTGTTACTGTTAGGCAGCTTCAGGCAATCTTCGCTGCTGATACAGTTGTTATGCATTTCAACGAATGAGGCGAACGTAATTTGAAATGAAAATAATAAAATTGTTACTGTTAGGCAGCTTCAGGCAATCTTCGCTGCTGATACAGTTGTTATGTATTTCAACGAATGAGGCGCACGTCATTTGAAATTAAAAAAAGTGATTCCTGCTAGGCAGAATAAAAGGAAAGTATGCCGATGCAGGTTTGTTTTGTTCTACACTACAAATTTCACAGTCGAATACAGATTCGTAAATTGTCATGCCAAGATTGATAATGTAAATACGGCTACCACCAAACAACAAATCAAAAAAAAAGATCGAGAAACGTCAATCATCGAAATGTAAGACTTACACTCCAAAATTGATAGGTTTTTCGGACATAAAAAAAAGAAAAAAAAAAAAAATTAAGGGGGAGATGATGTAACGTATACTCTATATTCACTTTCCTTTTGATTTTACTATCTCTGGTTATTTTATTTTACTATGTAAATTATCTTCCTACTGAACGAAATATTGTTTCACCCGCTGAATGAGATCTGGCAATGAGTGTAAGTCATGACGTGGTGGTAGCTAGTATATAGGCGCGTTCATCGAGACTTGTGTGTTGAGTTGTGTTGGTGTTGGAGTTGTGTTGTTGGAGGTTGGAGTTGTGTTGCGTTGGAGAGAGCGTTGGTTGATGTGTTGGCGTTGCGAGGTGTTGTTATGAGAGTGTGTGTACTATAAGAGGAAAGTTTATTCATTATTATGTACAAGATATATGAGTGCCTTAGTTGACCAAGAGTCTTGGAAATAAACAGTTCAGTAAGTTCAGTCTTTCTCAATTCTTAGTTTTGTCAGACCTCTGTCTGGCTGTTAGGTTTATGACTTTGATTACTTAATATAAATAACCAGCGTTGAGACTTTGTTTAAGTTCATAATTAACGAGTAACAACACCCTTTTGGGAATTCATTATTTTGAAGCTTAGAGCATTATTCATTCATAATAATTAGCTTAGCAAAAAGATTATAAAGCTAATTCATTATAAGCTGACCGTTGAAAAAGCTGTTTTCTCGCGGTCGCGGGTATGTAACTGACGCGAAAAATAGATAAAAACAACACGATCACCTAGTATGGAGATTGTTTCCCTCGCTTCCGGCAGATGGCGCGTTTTCTGGTACACAGCTGACCGTTGAAAAAGCTGTTTTCTCGTGGTCGCGGGTATGTAACTGACGCGAAAAATAGATAAAAACAACACGATCACCTAGTATGGAGAGTGTTCCCCTCGCTTCCAGCAGATGGCGCGTTTGCTGGTACACAGCTGACCGTTGAAAAAGCTGTTTTCTCGCGGTCGCGGGTATGTAACTGACGCGAAAAATAGATAAAAACAACACGATCACCTAGTATGGAGATTGTTTCCCTCGCTTCCGGCAGATGGCGCGTTTTCTGGTACACAGCTGACCGTTGAAAAAGCTGTTTTCTCGTGGTCGCGGGTATGTTACTGACGCGAAAAATAGATAAAAACAACACGATCACCTAGTATGGAGAGTGTTCCCCTCGCTTCTGGCAGATGGCGCATTTGCTGGTACACAGCTGACCGTTGAAAAAGCCTTCGACCATATATACTGATAGACTGCGCATGGGATCAAAATTTCTGGCTCCAACATCGCAAGCCACGAAATCACGTGACTTCGGGCAAAAAGATGGTTAACTCGTGCTGTGCTCATCATGAATTTTAGGAGTTTCGTTTTTAGAATTCCATTACGACTTTTCATTCGTGAATACATTTATTACGCTCTGATGCAGCTATTGCCAGTGCGCAGTCCATTAGTATATATGGTCGAAGGAAAAGGCTGTTTTCTCGCGATCGCGGGCATGTTACTGAAGCGAAAAATAGATAAAAACAATCTTTGAAGCGGGTTGTATATCGTGTCAAAATTTGAGCTCAATCGGTGCAGAACTTTTAGAGTTTTTGAAGCGTACACAAACCAACTTAACATTTATATATCATCATCATCATCATTGTCAACCATTATCAATCCACTGCTGGACGAAGGTCTCCCCAAGTTTCCTCCACAACGGTCTGTCTTGTGCCAGTCTCCTCCATGTCAGCCCTGCATACTTTCGAATTTCATCCACCCATCTCCCATGTGGTCTTCTTCTGGGTCTTTTCCTGTCCCTTGGAATCCAATCTAAAATTTCGGCTGTCCATCGACGATCTGCCCTTCTGGCAGTATGTCCAGCCCATTGCCATTTCAGGGATTTAACTCTGATCATGATGTCTTCCACTCTTGTCATTTTTCGGATCCACGAGTTCCTCTTCTTATCTCTCCTGGTTACACCAAGTATGCACCTCTCCATGCTGCTTTGAGTTGTCTGCAGCCTTTGTATGTCTCTTTTAGTTAAGGTTCACGTCTCTGCACCATACGTAAGCACTGGAAGGATGCATTGATCAACACTTTCCTTTTAAGACATAATGGCATATTGCTCTTGAAAATTATGCTGTTTCTTCCAAAAGCTCTCCAGGCAAGTTTTGTACGCCGATTAATTTCTTCATCAATGTGACCCTCACTTGATATCTGCTGTCCAAGATAAACGTACGTATCTGTTATCTCCAGCTTTTCTCCATCAATCGATAAATCTTCATTTCTTGTAAAAGCATTGAACATCACTTTTGTCTTCTGAAAGTTCATTTTTAATCCCACTTCTTTACTCTTGTCGGCAAGTTCCTGGATCATACTCTGCAGCTCTGATGGGCTAGTTGCAAAAATGACTACGTCATCAGCAAAACAAAGGTGGGTTAGATAATCTCCATTAATCTTTATCCCCTTGTTTTCCCAGCTCAGTGACTGAAAAACACCCTCCAATGTGGCATTAAAGAGCTTCGGAGATATGGTGTCACCTTGTCTCACTCCCTTTCCAATTTTTATGTGCGTGTTGTATTTTCAAACAGCCTAATCTTTGCACTTGCATTTTCATAGATGTTATTAATAATATTAATGTATGCATCTTCAATACCTCAGGTTTTCAGAGCCATTGTAACTGCTGATGGTTTCACCGAATCAAAGGCTTTTTCATAATCGATAAAAGCCATGCACAATTGAAGTTCATATTCCATCGCTCTTCCAATTAGTTCTCTCAGCACATGGATATGATCTATTGTGCTGTAGCCACTCCTGAATCCAGCTTGTTCTCTCGGTTGAGCCATGTCCAGTGTTACCTTTAAGCGGTGTGAAAGAACTTTAGTGAAGATTTTATAAACTACTGATAGGAGGCTGATAGGTCTGTAGTTTCCGAGATCCTCAATGTCACCTTTCTTATGTAGCAGGATCATTGTAGCGGTGTTCCAATCCTCAGGAATCTTTCCTTCATTAAGGCATCGAGTGAAAATTTGGGCGAGTACTGTTTCGATTTCTCCACTTGCTTCTTGTATGATGTCTACAGTAATTCCATCTTCTCCTGGAGCTTTTCCTCGCTTCATGTTCTTGATTGCATGTGCAACTTCTGCTGGAAGGACTGGAGGAACTCTGGTACTGGTATCTTTCATGATGTCTGGAGTGCATGTATCATCCCTTTCATATAATTTGGAGTAGAAATCTTTCACTCTTGTCAAAATTTCGCCTCTATTTCTTGTTACAGAACCATCTTCTTTTCTCAGTGCCATAATCTGTTTTCTTCCCTTACTGAGATGTCCCTTTGCTATTTTTAGGCTTTGGTTGTTTTCAATTGCTTTCCTCACTAGTTCACAGTTGAATTTTCTTACGTCTTCAGTGATACTTTTTCGTACTGTCTTGCATAGCTCTATATATTCCACTTTGGAAGTCACATCTTCTTTAGTTGTCCTCATCTCTCTTCTTTTTTGCATCAACATTTTCGTTTTTCCTGATAATTTATTTACATGCAACTTGTTCTTAGACCCAGCTAATTTTGTTGCTGTTTCCATAAGAGCTTTGGTTACTTTTCTGTTAACTTCAGAGATGTCCACTTCTTCCGATGTTAGGCCTTCTAAAACAGAGAACTTGTTCTTCAGTTCCAACTTGAAGGTATTATGGTGTTTTTTAAGGTTGGTTATGTCAATAGATTTTGTTTGTCTTATGAGCTTGCCACGTTCAAGCTTAGTGTTGAGGTGCATCTTACATCTCACCAATCTATGGTCACTACCTGTGTTGAACTTTTTTAGCACACTGCAGCCTTCTATGACGAATTTTTTGTTACACATAATAAAATCAATTTCACTTGTCGTCCCATTTGGATGTCTCCATGTCCATTTCCTGTGTGGCTTTTTCTTGAAGAAGGAGTTCAAGATGAAAAACCCTTCTGCCTCTGCAAACTCAACGAGAGTATTTCCACGCTGGTTTCTGTTGCCGTGACCGAATTTACCTACTGAAGTTTCATTATGTTGCCGTTGCCCTATTTTTGCATTGAAATCTCCCATAATTATCTTCAAGTGCTGCTTACCTTTATTATTTAGATGACAAATTTCCTCATAAAATTCTTCAATTTCTTCTTCAGGATGACTTGTGGTGGGTGCATAAGTTTGAATTATTTGAGCCTGGTATCTTCTCGAGAGTTGGATAACGAGTCGTGCAACTCTGTCAGAGGAACTTTCAACTTCTACAACTTTATCCTTCAGTTTCTTGTTTATTATAAATCCAACACCACTAGTTCTGCCAGTATCTGTCCCACGATAGTAGAAGAGATGTTCACTTTTCAGTTCGATGAGATCTTCTCCTTTTCTAATTACCTCACTTAGCTCCACGATGTCCCACTTGATCCTTTGTAGTTCCTCTTCCAATTAAAGAAGCCTTGAATCAGAAGATAGGGAGCGTCCATTGTACGTTGCCAAGGTCAGCATCAGATGGCAGCCTAGTCCGGTCCTCCGGGGATTCTTAGCACCCTCTGCCTTCATGTCGCACTGGCCGCTGCCTTGGCCAGGTACATTCCAGCTGCCGGAGACTGAGGGCCAAGATTTAAGTTGTGGAGTCATTTTGGAGGGGTTTGGCCATAACTCACCACGCTGGCCAAGCGGGTTGATGAATGTGGGATAGAATTTCCTCTAATCCCGATGGCATAGTTATACCGCTATTGACGGTCGTCAGAGCCCCTTTAGTGGGAACAGGATGCACCACGAGAAGGCGGGGTTGACATTTGTCAAGGAGAGGCTGTGATGTTACGCATCACCTGACCTTACACCCCATATATATATATATATATATCTCATCATCATCATTGTCAACCATTATCAATCCACTGCTGGACAAAGGTCTCCCCAAGTTTCCTCCACAACGGTCTGTCTTGTGCCAGTCTCCTCCATGTCAGCCCTGCATACTTTCGAATTTCATCCACCCATCTCCCATGTGGTCTTCTTCTGGGTCTTTTCCTGTCCCTTGGAATCCAATCTAAAATTTCGGCTGTCCATCGATGATCTGTCCTTCTGGCAGTATGTCCAGCCCATTGCCATTTCAGGGATTTAACTCTGATCATGATGTCTTCCACTCTTGTCATTTTTCGGATCTACGAGTTCCTCTTCTTATCTCTCCTGGTTACACCAAGTATGCACCTCTCCATGCTGCTTTGAGTTGTCTGCAGTCTTTGTATGTCTCTTTTAGTTAAGGTCCACGTCTCTGCACCATACGTAAGCACTGGAAGGATGCATTGATCAAACACTTTTCTTTTAAGACATAATGGCATATTGCTCTTGAAAATTATGCTGTTTCTTCCAAAAGCTCTCCAGGCAAGTTTTGTACGCCGATTAATTTCTTCATCAATGTGACCCTCACTTGATATCTGCTGTCCAAGATAAACGTACGTGTCTGTTATCTCCAGCTTTTCTCCATCAATCGATAAATCTTCATTTCTTGTAAAAGCATTGAACATCACTTTTGTCTTCTGAAAGTTCATTTTTAATCCCACTTCTTTACTCTTGTCAGCAAGTTCCTGGATCATACTCTGCAGCTCTGATGGGCTAGTTGCAAAAATGACTACGTCATCAGCAAAACGAAGGTGGGTTAGATAATCTCCATTAATCTTTATCCCCTTGTTTTCCCAGCTCAGTGACTGAAAAACACTCTCCAATGTGGCATTAAAGAGCTTCGGAGATATGGTATCACCTTGTCTCACTCCCTTTCCAATTTTTATGTGTGTTGTATTTTCGAACAGCCTAATCTTTGCACTTGCATTTTCATAGATGTTATTAATAATATTAATGTATGCATCTTCAATACCGCAGGTTTTCAGAGCCATTGTAACTGCTGATGGTTTCACCGAATCAAAGGCTTTTTCATAATCGATAAAAGCCATGCACAATGGAAGTTCATATTCCCTCGCTCTTTCAATTAGTTCTCTCAGCACATGGATATGATCTATTGTGCTGTAGCCACTCCTGAATCCAGCTTGTTCTCTCGGTTGAGCCATAACCAGTGTTACCTTCAAGCGGTGTGAAAGAACTTTAGTGAAGATTTTATAAACTACTGATAGGAGGCTGATAGGTCTGTAGTTTCCGAGATCCTCAATGTCACCTTTCTTATGTAGCAGGATCATTGTAGCGGTGTTCCAATCCTCAGGAATCTTTCCTTCATTAAGGCATCGAGTGAAAATTTGGGCGAGTACTGTTTCGATTTCTCCACTTGCTTCTTGTATGATGTCTACAGTAATTCCATCTTCTCCTGGAGCTTTTCCTCGCTTCATGTTCTTGATTGCATGTGCAACTTCTGCTGGAAGGACTGGAGGAACTCTGGTACTGGTATCTTTCATGATGTCTGGAGTGCATGTATCATCCCTTTCATATAATTTGGAGTAGAAATCTTTCACTCTTGTCAAAATTTCGCCTCTATTTCTTGTTACAGAACCATCTTCTTTTCTCAGTGCCATAATCTGTTTTCTTCCCTTACTGAGATGTCCCTTTGCTATCTTTAGGCTTTGGTTGTTTTCAATTGCTTTCCTCACTAGTTCACAGTTGAATTTTCTTACGTCTTCAGTGATACTTTTTCGTACTGTCTTGCATAGCTCTATATATTCCACTTTGGAAGTCACATCTTCTTCAGTTGTCCTCATCTCTCTTCTTTTTTGCATCAACATTTTCGTTTTTCCTGATAATTTATTTACATGCAACTTGTTCTTAGACCCAGTTAATTTTGTTGCTGTTTCCATAAGAGCTTTGGTTACTTTTCTGTTAACTTCAGAGATGTCCACTTCTTCCGATGTTAGGCCTTCTAAAGCAGAGAACCTGTTCTTCAGTTCCAACTTGAAGGTATTATGGTGTTTTTTAAGGTTGGTTATGTCAATAAATTTTGTTTGTCTTAAGAGCTTGCCACGTTCAAGTTTAGTGTTGAGGTGCATCTTACATCTCACCAATCTATGGTCACTACCTGTGTTGAACTTGTTTAGCACACTGCAGTCTTCTATGACGAATTTTTTGTTACACATAATAAAATCAATTTCACTTGTCGTCCCATTTGGATGTCTCCATGTCCATTTCCTGTGTGGCTTTTTCTTGAATAAGGAGTTCAAGATGAAAAACCCTTCTGCCTCTGCAAACTCAACGAGAGTATTTCCACGCTGGTTTCTGTTGCCGTGACCGAATTTACCTACTGAAGTTTCATTCTGTTGCCGTTGCCCTATTTTTGCATTGAAATCTCCCATAATTATTTTCAAGTGCTGCTTACCTTTATTATTTAGATGACAAATTTCCTCATAAAATTCTTCAATTTCTTCTTCAGGATGACTTGTGGTGGGTGCATAAGTTTGAATAATCTGAGCCTGGTATCTTTTCGAGAGTTGGATAACAAGCCGTGCAGCTCTGTCAGAGGAACTTTCAACTTCTACAACTTTATCCTTCAGTTTCTTGTTTATTATAAATCCAACACCACTAGTTCTGCCAGTATCTGTCCCACGATAGTAGAAGAGATGTCCACTTTTCAGTTCGATGAGATCTTCTCCTTTTCTCCTTACCTCACTTAGCCCCACGATGTCCCACTTGATCCTTTGTAGTTCCTCTTCCAATTCAAGAAGCCTTGATCAGAAGATAGCGAGCGTCCATTGTACGTTGCCAAGGTCAGCATCAGATGGCAGCCTAGTCCGGTCCTCCGGGGATTCTTAGCACCCTCTGCCTTCATGTCGCACTGGCCGCTGCCTTGGCCAGGTACATTCCAGCTGCCGGAGACTGAGGGCCAAGATTTAAGTTGTGGAGTCATTTTGGAGGGGAGTGACATGGAGGAGACTGGCACAAGACAGACCGTTGTGGAGGAAACTTGGGGAGACCTTCGTCCAGCAGTGGATTGATAATGGTTGACAATGATGATAATGATGATATATAGCACGTCCTTTTTACGCTTTCCAACCGTAGGTTGAAGAAGCGTATATGCTCCAACTTTGTCCGCCCTCCCGTCCGTCCGTCCGCACGATAACTGGCGTAAAAATAGTTCGATTTCGATGAAATTTTACTATGTGGTAGGAGACCACCTAGGGACAAACCCTATTGAAAATGGGACAAATGGGATCAAAGGTCACGACGTAGGAGCGGAAACATTCCATTGCGCTTATGCGCCATAACTTGCGTAAATATGGTTCGATTTCAATGAAACTTTACTATGTGGTAGGGGGCCACCTAGGAACGAATCCTATTGAAAATGGGACAAATGGGGTCAAAGGTCACGACGTAGGAGCGGGATCATTCCATTGCCCTTATGCGTCATAACTTGCGTAAATATGGTTCGATTTCAATGAAAGTTGACTATGTGGTAGGAGACCGCCTGGGGACAAACCCTATTCAAAATGGGTGAAGTGGAGTCAAAGGTCAGGACATAAGATCCAGATGCATTCCATTGCCCTTATGCGTCATAACTTGCGTAAAAATGGTTCGATTTCGATGAACTTTCAGTATGTAGTAGGGGACCACCTGGGGACGAACCCTGTTGAAAATGAACGAAATGTGGTCAAAGGTCAGGACATAGGATTGTGATCCTTTCCATTGCCCTTATCCCATGTTATTAAGGTGGACGTCAAGTAATTTTGCTTCCTACACTTCCAATGGAAAAAGTTTTGTAAACAGTTCCTTCACAATTAATGTGTTCCCAAGGATGAAAATTTTAACATCGATTAAAATAACTTCATATTATAACTTGGAAAACTTAATTTCTAAAACATAACCATAATCATATTAAAAATCAATAACTTTTCCTTTGGTTGTGTTGAAACCAGAGAAAAGATGGCGCGACCTGTACTTTGATGACGTCAGTGGGCAAAAAATGTTGAATTGCATAATTACGGTTATGGTTTAGAAAATATTAAGTATTCCAAGTTATGAAATGAAGCTATTTTAATCAATGCTCAAATTTTCATCCTTGTGAACGCATTAATTGTCCAGAAAAAAGAGGGCGCGACCTGTGTTTTCATGACGTCAGTAGACAAACAAATGCTGAATTGCATAATTATGGTTATGTTTTAGAAAATATTAAGTATTGCAAGTTATAAAATGAAGATATTTTAATCGATGTTCAAATTTTCATCCTTGGGAACGCATTAATTGTGAAGAAAATGTGTACAAAAGTTTTTCCATTGGAAGTATAGGAAGCAAAGATACTTGACGTCCACCTTAAAGTAGCAATTCTTATATGTATGTATGTACATTTTATTTTGAAAACAGCTGTAAGAATTTTGATGAAAGTCGTTAACCTACCGTTTTCTGGTACTAGAAATCGATTTAGCTTGATCTCGACTTTAGGAGAATTCGTTCAGTGGGTTAAATAACCACCCCAAATTATAATGTTTTTAGTGATGGCGTTGTTCCATTATTCCATTAATGTTACGAAAGCTTAGAAATCTCATGACGTCACAATCTCACCGCGTTTGAGAATGTTGGCGCGCGGTCACGCCATCTGTCTCATTACGTCACGCGTTGTGTGTGGATCCTATTAAAGTTTTATGACGTCACACTTGCGGCGAGCGATGGTCGCGATTCCCATCTGCCTCATTACGTCACGCGTTGTGTGTGGATCCTATTAAAGTTTTATGACGTCACACTTGCGGCGAGCGATGGTCGCGATTCCCATCTGCCTCATTACGTCACGCGTTGTGTGATTGTGTCCGTCCGCACAATAACTCGCGTAACAATCGTTCGATTTCGATGAAATTTTAGTGTCTGGTAGGGGATCACCTGGGAAGGTACCCTATTTAAAGTGAACGAATTGGGGTCAAAGGTCAGTACATAGGAGCGGGATCCATTCCACTGCTATTATGCGTCATAACTAACGTAAAAAAGGTTCGATTTCGATGAAATTTTAGTATGTGGTTGAAAACCACCTCGCCATTATGCGTCATAACTTACGTAAAAATGCTTCGATTTGGATGAAATGTTAGTATGTTGTAGGGTCTTGCCGGGGGACGAATTCTATTGAAAATGGGCAAAATGGGGTCAAAGGTTAGGACACAGGAGCGAGATCTATTCCATAACCCTTATGCATCATAACTTACGTAAAAATGCTTCGATTGCGACAAAACTTTATCATGTTATTTCGGAGGTATGCCAAACCGGTTCTGTTGAATATCATCGAAATGGGATCAAAGTTCAGGGCACAGGACTGAGATTTATTCCACAGCCATTATTCTCATAACTTGAGTGATAACTTGAGTAATGATTTCTGGTATGTTGGAAAGCGTATTATAATCAATGCATTGCATGATTTTACTAACTTGTGTAAAAAAAGATCGTGCTTATGTTATCGGTTTGTCCGTCCGTCCGTACCCACGGTATCTCTGCAACTATTAGTCTTATTTGAAAAATTATTTTTGCATTCGAAAGCTTGAAATATGCGAATGATGATCTTTTATTTCGATTTTTTTACGATGTACAATTTCGTCGCTAGAGGGCGTAAATGCAGATGATGTCGAATTCAAAAATACGTTTTATTCCACATATTTGCTTCTAAACATCCGATTGAAAAAAATCTTTTATTTTCGATTCCATTTATGTCGAAGAATATTTTGGATATAGTTTATTTTTCAAATTACGCATAGATTTTCCGCTAGGAGGCGTAAAAGTAAATTGCATATTTTCCGATAACTCTTTTTCTAAAACTCTGATTTGAATTTTTTTTTTCTGCGGATACATCTCCTGATGCACAATCTTTTACATATAATTTCGAATTTTTGGTAAAGTATACTTTGGCCACCAGGGGGCGTAAGCGTTAATTTTCGCTTCTGATGTATTTGCCATAAAATCTGAGCTTCTAAAACATCGATTGAAAAAATTCTTTCGCGGACTGATGCCACTCACATCGATAAACCTTTTCGGAATATTTTCTTCCTAAAATATTCCCCAGTTTCTCCGCCATTGGGCGTAGATGTATATCTTATTTTTGTCAATATCTCGACTTCTAGGAGTCCAATTTAAAAAATTCCTTCTTTGTTGGATAGTGTTTTCTTTTTGCGACATGTTTTTAATATTATTTCAAAATTTTCAAGTAATTCATAGACTTTTCGCTAGGGGGCGTAAAGGTAAATTGCGTTTCCCCCTATATCTCTGCTTCTAAATCTCCGATTTGAAAAATTCCTTCTGCACCGGATACAGCTCCTGATGGGAAACCGTTTGCACATAATTTCTAATTTTTGTAAAAAAATGGTTTGGCCACCAGGGGCGTAAACCTTAATTTCCTCTTCTGATGTATTTGCAGCAAAATATGAGCTTCTAAATTCTCGATTGAAAATAACGTCGTTTTTAGACCAATACTACTCATGCCGACAAACATTTTAGAAACATTTTCTTCTTGAAATAGTGCACGGTTTCTACGCCAGGGGGCGTAGATGTATATCTTATTTTTGTCAATATCTCGACTTCTGAGAGTCCGATTTAAAAAAATCCTTCTTTGTTGGATAGTTTTTCTAGTGTGACATGTTTTTCCTATAAATTCAAAATTTTCAAGTAATTCATAGACTTTCCGCTAGGGGCGTATAGGTAAATTGCGTTTTCTCCTATATCTCTGCTTCTAAATCTCCGATCTGAAAAAATCTTTCTGCACCGGATACAGCTCCTGATCGGAAATCGTTTTCACGTAATTTAAAATTTTTGTAAAAAAATTTTGGCCACCAGGTGGCGTGAGTCTTAATTTCCGCTTCTGATGTATTTGCAGCAAAATATGAGCTTCTAAAATCTCGATTGAAAAAAAAGTCTTTTCTGGATCGATACTACTCATGTCGACAAACATTTTAGGGACATTTTCTTCTTGAAATAATGCATGGTTTCTACGCCAGGGGCGTAGATGTATATCTTATTTTTGTCAATATCTCGACTTCTAAGAGTCCGACTTAAAAAAATCCTTCTTTGTTGGATAGTTTTTCTAGTGTGACTTGTTTTCCCTATAAATTCAAAACTTTCAAGTAAATCATAGACTTTCCCCTAGGGGGCGTATAGGTAAATTGCGTTTTCTGCTCCTAAAACTCCGATTTGAAAAATTCTTCCTGTATCGCATACAAGACCTGACGGAAAATATTTTTCACGTAATTTCTAATGTTTGGTAAAGAATGGTTTGGCCGCCAGTGGTCATAAGTGCTAAATTCTACTTCTGATATATTTTTAGCAAAATCTGGGCTCCTGAAAACTCGACTAAATTTTTTTTTCTTGGACCAATACTGCTCATACGGATAAAGCTTTTGCGAATACTTTCTTCCTAAAATAATGCATGGTTTTCTCACCAAGGGACGTAAAGCCACTTGTGTTATTTTTGTCGTTACTCTGTTTCTAAGAGTTCGTAAGCTCACGATTCCTTTTACAGCAATATCTGAGGGATTAAAGACCCGATTGAAAAACTTCTTTCTTCCGTCAGATACTATTGTTTTCCATACCGGTTCCATTGACTTTGAATAGCTTTGGTAAATTTAATTTGCGTCAGAACGGATTCAAAAGGCGTGCTTATTACACCCGAAAATTCAGTGTAATCTTTCTTGTTGTTTTCTATACCCACATGTCATCTTACGGTGACGCAGCCACTCATGCGACTGCTGCTCAGTGGTCGGCATTGTGCTTAGCTGACGGTTGAATCGTATTCTGTTGTGATACAGCTTTTCGTCCCGTTTTTCCGGGATCTTAATTTTAGAGCCATTTTTAGTGCCATTTTTAGTGCCATTTTTAGTGCCACTATTTTGCGTAATCCAGAAGTAATGGATGACCGTGACCTTGACCATGGAGTATATTGCAAATGGAAATAATTATTTACGATTACACAAATGTATATTTTTTTAAATGTATTTTTTTTAATGTATTTTTTTAAATGTATTTAGATTGTTCATTCTTTCCACGCTTTGATGGAGGTACGCCTACTTTCATATGGTCCGTTAGATTTTTGGTTCCATAATCTTTTATTACACCGTCGACATCTTTCGTTGTAATTATGCACTTTTCACATTTTGAACAACAAGCAAAACCAAACAACACAGAATTATTCACAGGTTCCTTAATAAGACGAAACAATTTCCAGCATTCACTCTTCCCCTTGTGGTGTTCAACAAGCACGTATTTGTTAGCCTCGACGCCTTTCTCAACCTCCTTAAAATTAAATCCATCCATATTAACAAATAAGGAGTTAATTTCAACATGACATGTCATGGGAATCGGACGTTAGCACATCAATCGGAAATCTATGAATGCTCAATGTAAAAGATGCGATGTGACAAGTAACTCTTAGTCATACAGTGAACTTCGCATGGAGAGAGTGAATCAGCTCAGAAGCAGGCGAATGGCGTTTGCCTGTACCTTGCCCTGGACTATCACGCTGTAAAAGAACGCAAGGAAAGTATCTTTTTACGATATAGTGTCGGTGTGTCTGACGTCGATCGGTGGAAATCTTCGTTGCTTTAAGAAAGGGACGACAATATTTTTGCATGGCAAATCATTATTCACTCCGTTGGCACCAGTATCGACAACAGAATTCCACAACGCGCATTTTTCGTTGGAATATATTTTTTTCTTTTCAAAAATAAAACGGGAATAAAACCGGGTCAAAATCGGGTCAGGGATGCATTGACCCCACCCGTTGGACCCGCAAGAAATTGTTGACCCGTTGACCCGTGACCTGTTTCCATCTCTGGTCATGACCCTGTTCTAAATCGTAAAACTTTTACGGATCTTAAATTACTCTGCTTTCCCTTAATTACTTTTCCCTTTCTTTAATTTTATGTTCAAAAAGTTATTTTTATAGATTCACCGTTCGCAGAATGGGCATGGCTACCAGTATTTTAGAAGTTGAGCTGTACCATTTTGAAACGTGAATTTAGTAAATCAGAGTTGGGGAAAACTTCAGGTTTACGAAATTCAAACATTAGTTTATACGAAGGACACCACAGAGGCTGAAGGAGAAATCTTATGAACAGATATTACAACGATAACAAAATGTTATGCCATCAACAGTTTGAAGAAATACACCTGCGTGACCTGATCTTTAACTTTTAAGTCCCGATTACATCAAATTCGGTCACGTGCGTTGTAATTGCTACAGAAGTGGATCAATAAGACAAAACATTTTCCTCTTTAAGTGTGTGTTTCTAAGTTCTTGAGGTTTTCACGCTTTACTACAGCTTATTACAACACGATGCCTTACTGCGTAGGGATTTTAATCGCCCGGTTTACCCACCATTTATTTAACAGCAAAAACATGATCAAGCGAAATAAATAAAAGAACAGGTAGCACTTTAGCTGCGCCATCTCGAAGTATTGTGTTTTGCCTCGTGCCGAAAAGAAGAAAAACCGAAGTAGCGTGAATCCAAGTCACCGTCTCCAGCAACGCACATCTATAATTCGAGTTAAGAGCTCTTTCAAGTTCTAATACAGCGCTACTAACTTGTGCTAAATCCTTAAATCGTTTTGCGTTATTATTCACTTCCAAGCAATAATTTTAAAGAGCAGTGAAGTGAAAACGGCGCTACGGATGTCGCCTGCTAACTCGAAAGGGAAATTTCACTGTTCAATTGGCCTCTGCATGCAACTGAAATTGCGAAAACACTTTCCTTAACGTCCAGAAGCAGATTTCTACTCTCTTTTTTAGAGCCTCAGGGGAAAGGCAAGTGCAGAAGAATCACTGCTTCCGTTAAATCACGAAGCATATATTCTGCTTTTTTTTTTTTTTTTTTCTATTTGTTTTTCTTTTTGATAGTCCGACGGAGTACTTAATTAAACACTGAATTCAGCAATAAGTGTTTTTCTTATGGTTTCTTGTCGATCTCTGAAGTCCCAAAAGCCATCACTTGTAAAAAAAAAAAAAGGAATCGCAGTTTCCGGCAAAACTTCAACAACACACACACACAAAAAAAAAATGATGAACTTTTGTCATGGAAAATAATTTTCATTAATGATGGATTAGCGGCGTTATGAAAATTTGTGTTCTGAGTGACTTTTCTACTCTGAAATTCCATTTTGGGAATTATGACTGGCAATCTGAGAAAACTTGCGTTTCGTGTTGCTGTTTAAAAGGAGTTTCGTGTTGCTACTTAATTTCTAACTGACGCAGGACCCGATGCCGTCAGATTATCCTTAAAATTAACAATAGGATATTTGTTTACCAAAACATTTAATTGTAATGTCTTCCAATACGCAATAAAAATATATAAAGCAAAATTAACTGTAGGTCTCTTCCGACACATTTGTCTGACACCAGGGGATTTACGTGCAGATTCATTTGTGAGGTTTTTAGGTTTTCTGTTATTTTCTTTTACCCAGGTTTAAGCCTCTTTTCTGACATTTGTTTCACAGAGAAAAATTATATATATACGTATAAACACTATATTGACAAAAGTCACCGGTCACCTACAAGAGAAACACAGCATAGCATTTATTGACATACATTAGTACGGTGTCGGTCAATCTTTGGCCTTAATGCATGCACTGACCCTTCGAGACATGCTTTCCACAAGCTTTTGGAAAACAGTGATAGGTATGTGTTTGCATTCACTACAAAATGCTTCCGCTAACTGTTGCTTAGTAGTAGGCCTTGGTTCCAAACTTCTTATGCGGCACTCAGATTCATCCAATAGGTGCTCTATGGGATTAAGATTAGGGTTCTGTGCTCGCCAGTCCACATACGATACGGAATTATCGTCAAACCACGACGTAACAGTCCTTGCTTTATGGCTCGGTGCGTTATCCTACTGGTGCCAACAAGGCTCGGTTTTTTAGTATTGCCTCAGAGTTGGTAAGGCATAATTGTCCAGAATATCGAGGTAGACATGCTGGTTAATAGGTTTGTCCACGATAACCAATAGGCTGGGACCATACCACGAAAAACACTCCCACACGAGTACACTGCCAGCTCTAAACTTGACCGTAGATACAGTACACTGTGGTAAATAGCGTTCCCCCGGCTGCCGCCATATCCACACACGGCCATCAGACTGATGGATCGTGTATCTGGATTCATCGGTCCATAGAACCCGTTTCCATTGATCTATGGTCCACGATAAATGTTTTTTACGCCATTCTAAACAACGAGTAGCATTCCGAGTGAGGATGAAAGACTTATGAGCAGCCGCGCGACCACGGTAACCCATGGAATGATGTTCTCTGCGAATGGCACGTGTACATACTGAGGTTCCAGAATTTTTACTCACCTGTACACTGAGGTCTTGTGCAGTACTCCGTCAATTCGCTGTAACGACTCCCCTGAGGCTTCGACGTCTCAAGTCAACTGATTTAGATGTACTATACATACCGTTTTCAGCTGTACTTTATACCGATTTATACCGTTTGCAGCTGTACTTATTCAGTACATCTAAATCAGTTGACTTGGGGATGTTTAAACTCCTGTTGGCTTCTCTTAACAACCCACAAATATAACACTCAACAATATTTCCTTTCTCAAAGTCAGTTCTCTCCCGTCGCGACATTTTCACTCAACCTCACAGTGCGATATGAACGCGGTCAGATGCAGGCTTGTTTTTATACCGTTTGCAGCTGTACCGCGCATCTTGACAACGTAGATGACCGTTTATTTGCTTTCGAAGGGGTGTCCGGTGACTTTTGGCAATATAGTGTATATTAAAAGAACTAAACATAGTATGTAATAAATCACAGATGCAGCCTCCTTTGGCTATTTGTTTGTAGTAATGAACAAATTAGTTAAAAACATACAAGGTGTACATATTTAATTTTATCTTAAATTTAGCAAAAAAATCTATAGACTTTTTCTCTAACAAATTAAGCAGTTAAGGCTGCTTTGCAAGCCATTGAATGTGCTGCCATCTATCGACAGAGTCTATTTTAACTGCTTAGTGAGTTACTTTCGGATCATCTGATGTTTAGTTGAGCGCTCTTGCACGTGCAATGACCGGTATTCGAAGACATCGCAGGTAACAAGTGGAGCCATTTGTGGTGGTTCTATGGGATGGTCAGCATTGTGAATCGCTATACAAATCAGTCGCGCACAGTAGGGTACGGTGTTTAATACAGTGAATTAGGGAAGATGCCTTTATACGTCGCCATGAGGTGCCACAGAGCGAGAAGATCTGCTTCGTAAGCAAGTGGCTAGTCTAGACACCTAAACTTGAAACTTGATAATATACAAGGCGCTCAGTGCGTCGGGTGACTGCTGTTCCAGGAACAACTGCTGTTGTGCGAAGAACAGAGCTCATTGTTAAAGGAATGGGACCAAGTCGTTCTGTGATGAGTCATCGTCTCTCTGGATACAGATGTTGGCCTTATAAAAGGCCATGACGTCGCCAACGGAATGTGATTACCACACTCTTCACACCAACAGAGGGACACTATTAGTTGAGACACCTGATCTCCTTTGGCGTTCATGAGAGGTAAGTTAACAGTGCAGCGATGCTTGGGTGGAACTCTGAAACCCAACTTTTCATTCCTACTTCCATTTTCCAGAAAGCCAGTGCCCCTCCTCAAGCAGCTGGCTTCGCCTTATAGTGTTTAAACGGTCGGTTATGTCTCCAAATCTTCCCTCTAATGAGCACGTATGGGATATTATGAGATGCCATTTCCGAAGGCATCACGATTCATTCAGGAGAAACACTCTTCACTCGGATTGTCTAGCTAGAAGAAAGACTGCGGTAGGCTTCCATGAGATATTATTCGAGACCTGTATGCCAGAATAGGAGACACGCGTCTCACTGTCTAGAGATAGCTCGTAACATCCACTTCCGAGTATTGTATTGTTATTGTAGATAATTTCATACTTCACTACCATTTCTCGTTTTTGAATCTTCTCCATCGACTGCATCATAATGTTGTAATTTTTTAATCCACTTCTGAAGTAAATCTGATCATCCGCAGCAAGTCCGGCTTTAGCGTTTGTGGCGTCCGGTGCGGAGTATATGTTGACTACTCCCAGAAGTGTGTGTGTGTGTGTGTGTGTGTGTGTGTGTGTGTGTGTGTGTGAATGTCAACGCCAAAAACAATGTTACTTTTTGCTCTTAATTTTGATAATACTCTATTGTGATGATTTGGATTATTCCAGTGAAAGCGAGACCTTTCAACTATCAATCCCCTACTGGATGAAGGTCTCCCCAAGTACTTTCCCTTTTTCCCTTTTGAGTTCCACAACTTTCCCTTTTGAGGTAGTCTTTTCCGTGCTATTTCATCTTGCTTTCGAATTTCGTCACCCATCTCCTACGTGGTCACCTTCTGCGTCTCTTCCTGTACCATGGTATCCAGGCTATAGTTGTTCAGTAGTGGTCAATTCTAGCAATATGTACAGCCCATTACCACTTGAGGATCTTTACTTTGATCATGATGCCATCAACTCTTCTCGTTTCCTTAGTCCATGTGTTCTTTTTGCTATCTTTCTTGGTTGCATCAAGTATGAAACACTCCATGCTTTTCCCGTTGTTCGCAACCCCTGAATGTTTTTGTTTTTTTAATTAAGATCTATGTCTGGGATCCATAAGTAAAACCTGGAAGGATGCATTGCCTAAACACTTTTTTTTGTGACATAATAGCAAATTGCTTTTGAAAATTGTACTGTTTCTTTCAAAAACTGTGACGTACTACAGAGGTAAAAACATGTGTCAAGACGACAAATCCGCAGCGAGACATTCTGTCCGCGTACCTCAGTTAGGAGAGCGACTTACCCGGATTGAGGGACACGGATTCGATGCCCATCGCGGACAAACTTGTGTTTTCACAAAGCTTTCTAACCAAGTTTTACACACATACATATACAGGGGTTGGACAGAATAATGTGAACACCACGCTCAGAGACGTGATTTTTAATGCAGCTGCGTGCGGCGCAATACGCAAAGGTATCCATCACTTTTGGTTTGTAATAGCTTTGTTTAGAACCTCAAGGTCCTGTTTAAGTGCATATAAAATATCTTGTTGCAAAATTTTTTCAGGGTGATTGCGAAATGAGCTGCCTAACGGACTTCCAAAGAGGGCTAATTGTTGGTGGCCGGCTAGTTGGTGCCTTCGTGACAACAGTCGCCAGGTAGTGGGGGTATCGAGAGCAACTGTGTCTAGCGTCCTGACAGCATACCGTGTTCGTGGCAAAACCTCGTCTGCGAAATACAAGAGTGGCCGGAAAACGACCCTGACTGATAGAGAGACAGGAGAGCATTAAAGAGGATTGTTACCCATAATAAGAAGACCATGGCGCCAAAAATTAATGTGGAACTCAATCTGCAAATCCAGACCCCAGTTTCAACGAAAACAGTGCGCAGGGAACTGCATAAACAAGATGTTAGCTATTGCAAAACCTTTGGTGACCCGGGTGAATGGCTAACGGCGACAGCAGTGATGCTAGGAGCATACAACGTGGACGGCCGATCCATGGAAGCGTACAATGTGGTCGGATAAATCCACGTTCACACTATTCCTCACCGCAGGACGTGTTTACGTATGGAGAACACCGTCAGAAGTGTACAACCCAGACTGTCTGCTCCCAACAGTGCAACATGATGGTGGTTCTGTCTTGCTCTGGGCGGTCATGGCGTGGTTTTCAGCAGGTCCTCTGATCACCTTAAAAGGACTGATTACTAGCAGGGCGTATGAAACCATTTTGGCCGACCAAGTCCATCAATGGCTCAGGCATTCTTTCCTGCAATGGATGCCATCTATCAAGATGATAACCCCCCAATCCACAGAGCTCGGAATGTCCAATCATGGTTTGAGGAACATGAGGAAGAACTTTCACTCCTTCCTTGGCCTCTCCAATCACCAGATTTAAACATCATCGAGCCACTGTGGTCTGTGTTGGAAAACAGAGTAAGATCCCGTGATCTTATTCCTGCATCCCTCAAGGACTTGGAACAGTTTCTGCATGAAGAATGGTGTAACATCCCGCTAACCATCATCCAGGATTTGTATGCGTCCATTCCAAGGAGGGTTCAGGAGGCTTTGAATGCCAAAGGAGGTTCCACACCCTACTAGGTACGTAAAACCTTCTTTTCCTAGGTGTTCACATTATTCTGTCCAACCCCTGTATGTATACACTGGTGGCCGAAACTTAAGGACGGACTACATTTTTACTTGTATAAGAAAAACAATAACTGACCGAGATCAGATGGGGAAATAATTATATTTCCTGCACACGAACGCATAAAAAAACACAAAATATTGTTTATAAATGACGCTTTCCATAATCAACAAAACCTATAGATAATGAGAGTTCATACTCACTTGCTCATTCAGTTAGTTCTTTCTTAACAAAGTACACTATCTACCAACAAGTAATTGGACACCCCTGCAATCGACGATATCTGCGGTCCTGATACACGTCACGGTCGCCGCCGCAGTTAAATATCGTGTGGGAAACAACAACGCAACCAGTCGCATGCAAGATGCCACGCAGTTCGGAGCTATCTGATTTCGAGAAAGGTGTAATCGTCGGGTATCACAGAAATGGCCGATCCATACGTGACATATCCAGCGAGTTCAAGTACCCAAAATCGACAGTGGCCTACGTGATTGGCAAGTGGAAGATAACAGGTGACTGTCCGAATGTGCCCCGACCCGGCAGACCCACAAAACTGGGAGTTAGAGACCGATGGGTGCTGGCCAGAGAAATTCGGAAGAACCGCACCAAATCGATGGGCCACATCCGCGAGGAGTTTCAACAGGCATCCGGGAGTGTTCTTTTGATGAATACCATCCGTAAGGAAGCCCATCTGCTCGGTTGTCATGGACGTGCTGCCGCCCACAAGCCTTTGATCACCAAGTCCAATAGCACTGCTCGGCTAACGTGGTGCAGAGAACGTCGACAGTGGACCGTTGAACAGTGAAAACAGGTTCTCTGGAGCGACGAATCAAGGTTCACCCTCTACCGTTCGGATGGCAGGGTCTGTGTTTGGCGTCTGCCTGGAGAACGCCTCCTGCCGGAATGTATTGTGCCAACTGTGAAGTTCGGCGGCGGTGGAATTATGTTATGGGGGTGTTTCTCCTGGTATGGCACGGGACTCTTGGTCTCAATTCCTGGTAGACTCAATGCCGACACCTACTGCACCATTTTGGATGACCATGCGCTTCCTACGTTGTGACAGTTTTACGGGGTGGACCCATGTTACTTTCAGGATGACAATGCTACCTGTCATGTTGCGAGGTCCACCATGGCTTGGTATGGTGACAATGGGGTTAATCGAATGGACTGGGATGCGCAGAGTTCGGACCTTAACCTTATCGAGCACCTCTGGGACGAGTTGGAGCGTCGACTTAAGGGGTGCTCCCACCGTCCAAAATCGGTGAAGGAACGGACCTATCTTCTCCAAGCCGAGTGGGAGAAAATATCGCTAGCCGTCGTACAACGCCTGGTTGAGAGTATGCCTCGGAGGGTCGCAGCTGTAATCGCCGCTCGTGGAAGCTCCACCAACTATTGAAGGTGAATAAACTTCGTTTTCCTTTGCTATCACAGGTGTCCAATTACTTGTTGGTAGATAGTGTAGTTGTTATCCCAAGTAGTGATGACATCCGTTAGTTCTAAATTTGCCCTATAAACCTCTAATTCTTCAGATCTTAAAAAAAAAACAATTGTGTACCTTGATTTCCTTTTGTAAGTTTATCTTTAATTCCACTTCTTTGTGGGAGACCTTCATCCAGCAGTGGAATGATATTGGTTGATGATGATATATGTATTCAGAATTGGTATTCCCATTTCTCCAGTTGACCTTTTGTACAAATGTATCGTTCCGTCACTCTTTTACCAGGTATAGCCTGTGTACTAGTGAATTTGGATAAATAAATAAATAAATAGTAAATGTCAGGTGATAATCGGAAATAACGTCAGTGTTGGGAAGGTGGAAAATAATTTTCAGCAATTCGGCAGAAGTAATTGGAACGAGCGTTTGAATTGTAAAGGTATTTCATTCATCTACTGACACTTCACTTTTGTTTTCTTTTGAAGTGAAATCAGTCCACATATTATCCAGACCGATGTTTGAGATCTATTGGTCTGTCGACATAACTGGCAGTAAATTGAGAGTAATCTACTTTCGAAAGCTGAACCGGATGCAATTTGCTGGAAATTCGGAATTGTTCCGTGATATATTTTGAGTTTGTACGTTCAGTTTTGAATAAACAATTGTCTCATTGTTTACAACCGGAATGAGATTTTATAAAGGAGAGGGATTCAAATCAATAACAAAAAAGTCTTATTTGAGTAGCAGCGTAAAATTTATGACTTTTTATTAGGTGTGTGGCTGGAGCTGTCTGGAAATAACTGGGGCACACCGTAATTAGAAAAATATTCCGAATACTTTGGCTAGCTGCGTTTGCTTTGCCACAGCAAAAGTTTCTTTGAAAAAAATGAGCATTAAAGCAAACAAAATATCAGCAATTAAACGTCTAGGAAAACAACAACCTGCCTTTTACAAGAAGAAAGTTATACGGCGCAGTATTATAAAACTAATATCGATATATAATTAAAAGTACCAAATAAGAAAATTAACTAAGTAGAAAGAGATCGTCGCTGTTAAAACAAATGCAAAGCTATATGTAATTTAAGACTACACATTTGTGATGGTGAGATAGAATAAAATATCAGCGTTTATTCCAGTGGCGTAACTAGCAGAATGTGCCCCCCCCTCCGCAAGATTTACTTCAGCGACCTAAGCGCAGTAATTTTCCCAGTATTTCAAGCACGAGGGAGGATGTGCTTTTCGCGGCGTGTGTGTGGTGGATAGGAGAGAGAGAGAGAGAGGAGGGGGGGGGGGCAGGAAGTCAGGGAGAGTGTCTGGAAAAGTAATGCTTGTACCTAGAGCTCTGTAGTTTTAAAATTTTAAGTAATAGACTTAACAATACAGGTAATTGTTTCGTACAAAACTAAAATAAATCACTTGAAGAAATCACCCTCTTGTACATAGCAGATCTGCGACTGCTGTGAATAAACGTTGGCGCCTGTCGTGTACGTAATCCTATACTCGGGGAAAGGCTAACCTGACTATGGAGTTAAAGTTGCGGAGTGTGTACTTCCACTGCATAATATAGTTCCGGTTGAAAAACTCGTGTTCGAACTTGAACTGAGACCTAAAAAGCACATGGATATATCGATGTTGTAAATGTTGTGCATACATACATTAAAAATAATTAAGATCCCAGTTTCGGTCGCGTTTCTAAAAAATACAAATATTCGTATTTTCGCGATGTCATTGTCACTTGTGTCTTGCTTCAGACAGGCTATACCGTATACACGGAGGATATTTACTGAGTGCGCGGGAGGTGAGAATTGAGCCAGAGGGTGAAAGGAGAGATAATGGGTCGCGGCGGTCACTAAGATTGTCCCTTTCTTCCTGGTTGCTATATCAAAATAGTCGTTCTGTCTTGGACTTGGTGTTTATCATTACATCTGGAAACATAGCGCAGTCCAGTGTATTTCTAATAAAAAAAAACGCGTACTGCATATATGTTTAATACACTGACGTGCAAAAATTAAGGACGAGACGGTTTTTCGAATGTCACGTCGTGCAGAAGGGCTCCACATCGACTCAAATCATACCATAAGATCCCCAAGATGTAAGAATATGGGACTAGTGAGCAAAACCGTCCAAACAAAGAATCCAAAGGATACAAAGGCACTTTATTGAAAAGGTAGCTTTGAGCATAACTGGACAGAAGACAGAAACGTCCATGTGACAGGCCGCTGCCAAGAAAAATCCAGTCTTTAGTAGGGGACATGATCACCCGCGACTGCGTTGCAAGATTTAGAACGTCTGTCCATGCTGAGAACAAGGTTGTCAAGGAGCTGTTGAGGCATCGCGGCCCATTCCTCTTGTAGCGTCAATCGCAGCTGCGGAATCGTTGCTGGCGGCTGGTGACGTGCTGCCAAGCGTCTCCCGAGAAGGTCCCTTACGTGTTCGATTGGATTTAGGTCTGGGGACCTTGCGGGCCAATCCATGCGTTGAATATATTCACTCTCCAACAGCTCTGCGACAGCCACTGTACGATGAGGTGTAGTGTTGTCGTCCATGAAGAGGAACTCAGGACCCACAGCACCTCTAAACAGACGCACGTGAGGCATGAGAACCTCGGTACAATAGCCGACACCAGTGACTGAACCTCCTTGGAAGATGTGGAGGTCAGTACGGCTACCAAGAATGATACCGCCCCAAACAAGAACTCCGCCACCTCCAAACCGGTCCCTTTCGATGATGTTGGAGGTGTGATTGTGTGTTCCCTGCTCTCTCCAGATGTGTATACGTCCAGAATCGCTCGTCTGTCTAAATCGGCTCTCATCCGTAAAGAGAACTCCATCCCATTGCTAATGTATCCAGTTCTTGTGTTCCTGGCACCACATAAACCGCCGTCTCCGATGAGCAGGCGCTAATGGAACACACCGTACTGGTCGTCGTGCAAATAGACCACCTTTGTGCAGCTTCCTGGCCACGGTAAAACGCGATAACGGACTTCCAGTTGTCTGTTGCATGTGCCTTGTGATTTCTCCCGCTCTGTGCCGTCTGTCTCTTCTCGCCTGTAGAACGATATACCTGTTGTCCGCCGCCGTAGTTGCTCGTGGAGGACCACTGCTAAACTCTCGTACAGCTATTCCTGTCGTTTGAAATGCTCTCCAAACTCGTGAAACGATGCTGTGAGAGATCCCGAACTCCTCGGCTACACTAGTCACACTTCAACCTTCTTCCAACTTCCCAATGACGCGACCTCGGGTAAAATAATCCAGATGTCGTCTCCTGGATTGTCTGTTGGCCATATCACGCGGTGTCAGCAACTCGTCGTCGTTCAAACCGATGTACACCGTGCAATTACTTTAACCGAATTGCTGAGTGTACACCAACCGTGTGCTTTATACCCTTCCGGCACTCCCTCTCCTCTACGTCATGCTGCATATATGCGCATGCCCTACCGTACCGGACCCTAGTCTATCTCCTGAGTGGTCTTTCGGTCCGTTCTGCCTGCTCGTTCCGCTGTTATGCTAATTTCTCCTCTTCGTGCTTAATTCTTGGCACACCAGTGTAGTATGGGATAAGGGCGATGGAATGGATCCCGATCCTATGTCCTGACCTTTGACCCCATTTCGTCCATTTTCAATAAGGTTCGTTTACACGTGGTCCCCTACCACATACTAAAATTTCATCGAAATCGAACCATTATTACGCACGTTATGACGCATAAGGGCATGGAATGCATCCCGCTCCTATGTCCTGACCTTTGACCCCACTTCACCCATTTTCAATAGGGTTCATTCCCAGATGGTTCCTAATGACATACTAAACTTTCATTGAAATCGAATCATATTTACGCAAGTTATGAAGCATAAAGGCAATGGAATGGATCCCTCTCCTATGTCGTGACCTTTGACCCCACTTCACCCATTTTCAATAGGATTCGTCCCCAGGTGGTCCCCTACCACATACTAAAATTTCATCGAAGTCGAACCAATTTTACGCGAGTTATCGTGTGGACAGACAGACGGACAAAGCTGGAGCATATACGCTTCTTCAACCTACGGTTGGAAAGCGTAAAAAAGGTGAAATGTATTTTTTTAAAGTATTATTTCACAAGAAAACCTCCTAAGTATAAAATTTACTCCTGATAGCTATATGAGCTTTTGTCTTAAGTTGTCCAAAGACTGATACACAGACATCGTATAACCATCTGTAAAATAAGTTAAGTATACGATTTCTTACAGTAACACAATATATATAATAAATAGGTGGTTCACAAAATAAGGAGAGGGAAAGAAATATCCTGTGCCACAATAAACAAAATTCATGTTATATGCTGCGCTCAATGTCCGATCTCGCTAACGAACTTCAAAATCAGATCTTTCGACAGACGATTGAAATTTAAAAGTTAACCAAACCTCAAGTATTCTCACTAATCGCTCCTATTACCGCTAATTTCTCGTCAAACTGATACGGAAAAAATGAGAGTTTTTCAGAGTTTTTCCATTTATACACGAAGGGAATTGCGGAAAGGTTTCTAAAAATTTAGAATTTTCCGTTAACACATCTCTAAAATGGCAATTTACTGTCGATATAAGAAATAAACTGCAGAAAGGTTTCTGAAAATTCTGAATTTTCCCGCACGAAAAATCGGTGAAATTCAGATTTTTTTCTGTCATTTGACGGAAAAGGTTGTTTCAGAAATATGCTTCGTTAATTCACGAAAGAAATGACGAAAAGTGGCTGGTGAATTTCAGAAATTTTTTTTACAGTGTACCACAAGTCTTGTCTTCCTGTTCCGAAAAAAAAATGCGCTCTAAATCATTGAAGATAAATGGAATTGCTTGTGCTTCTAGTGAAATACGGGCCGCGGGTGGCCTAGTGGGCAACGTTCGTGACTGCCATGGAGAAGACTTCAGGTTCGATCCCAGGCAGGTACGAACGCTGGATCCACTAAATATCCGCCGTGCATCGGATGGGCATGTTAAGCCGTCGGACCCCGGGTACTGGCTCCCCGGTAATAAATAAGGGCGTCTTCCGCCCACTTTTTACTTTGCTTCCATGTCACTTTCCTATCGGGTGCTCTAGCCCAAATCACCTAGCTTCCTATTTCTAAGAGTTGTTTAAGACCTGGGGTCAGACACTCCCTTCCTAAAATCCTCTACATATGATCTGATCTGATCTGATCTAGTGAAATACAATGGCTGTAGTTGGTGCTTTCTCGAAACTGTTGTTTCTTTTCTTTTCACACACACACACACACACATACAATGTGTGAAGTACGACAACCAATGATCATATAGTAATGGGATAAATTATTCCTTCGTCGGAGTTCATTCATAATTCACGCAAAAGAGTCATGTGATCCCAATTCCAGTTGCTGCTACGCTCACTGTATAAATCTTTCGTTGCAGGGATCCCTTGTTTCGCGTTCATGGCCACGCCTGTTTTTGTCAAACTACGCAAAAGTCAGCGACCTCTTCAACCATTCACAATGAACGATTTGCCACGACCGAACAATTCGGACACCCCATTCAAATGAATGGTTTTCCCGTATCATTCCCATTCTTAATTTTCACCATTATTTCCCAGCTGGCTGCTGATTGCTCTGTCACATAACTTGTTAATTCTCGACAATACTTTTCTTATTGCGAATTCGTTTCCGTACTCATGAGTGCGGAATAAAGTTAACCCTTTCGTCCCGGAATATAAATGGCAAGCGGTTTTCACTGCATTAACACGCATATGCAGTGGAGAACACTTGCGGAACAAGCAAACGTGAGCTCTTTGGAAGTCACGGTGACGATTCTGAGCGAAATAAACGGCATTAATTGTTGGGTGAGGTGGATGATACATATGAGTACCAATAGGAATTTGAGGTGTACCAATAGGAAACAGATAAGAAATGACAATATTAGCTACAAACTGTGTTTAGCAGAACGATATATTTGTGCAAAAATATGCTATTTCGTATGATACAACATGAAACAGTCTTTGCACAAAGGTAGATTATATTATATAGCTTGTGGGACGCCAACACCAGAAAACTAATTATAAATATAATGATCCGATTTATTGGTGTCTAAAGTAAGAAATCACACAAATTTCACTCCGCAAGCTTTCTCCGTCAACGGACGGCTTCATCAGGCGGTTACATAGAGAATATAGAATCAAAATTGTAGACAGAACGTTAATTCTAATATGACAAATGAAATCACGCGTGAAGACCGCGCGCATAAATAACCACGAACGTGGTGAATACAATATCTTAAAAGCTAATGCAAAAGCAAACAACGTAAACTTTAGGAAGAAACTAGAATCATGAAGACCATCTTGCGATGCCTAGCAGATGGTTCCAAGCCACCGGTAGTTCTAAAGAGACATCGGTGTTGCATACATCCTGTTTCGTTAATATCTCAACTGTTTCCCTTATGGCAGCTGTTCTTGCGTCTCCATATGGTGCGATCTTCGAGATATTCTGCCATTGGGGTTGAGCTTGATGGTTAGCTACTTCTTTGGCAAGTGACGTAGAAAGTTTTGAGGAGTCTGGGTATCCTCAGCACAGCAAGAAGTAATAGTACCTTGAAGCTCACAGATGCGGGCATCTATTGCATCCCATTGTTATACCCAGACTCCTCAACTAAATTTTACGTAGGTCTCACAAAAAGGTCATTTGAGGAGAGAATGAATGAGCATAAGAGGGATGTTGCACAAAAGAAACTTCCTACGTCAATTGCCAAAGAAGTAGCTAACCATCAAGCTCAACCCCAATGGCAGAATATCTCGAAGATCGCACCATATGGAGACGCAAGAACAGCTGCCATAAGGGAAACAGTTGAGATATTAACGAAACAGGATGTATGCAACACCGATGTCTCTTTAGAACTACCGGTGGCTTGGAACCATCTGCTAGGCATCGCAAGATGGTCTTCATGATTCTAGTTTCTTCCTAAAGTTTACGTTGTTTGCTTTTGCATTAGCTTTTAAGATATTGTATTCACCACGTTCGTGGTTATTTATGCGCGCGGTCTTCACGCGTGATTTCATTTGTCATATTAGAATTAACGTTCTGTCTACAATTTTGATTCTATATTCTCTATGTAACCGCCTGATGAAGCCGTCCGTTGACGGAGAAAGCTTGCGGAGTGAAATTTGTGTGATTTCTTACTTTAGACACCAATAAATCGGATCATTATATTTATAATTAGTAGATTATATTGTTGGCAAATTGTTTCTGTTCTTTTTTTATGCTTTGCTCCTGCACAACGAGCACATCGTCTTCTTGTAGGACCTTCTACGGGAAGATGTAATGCTGCTCCAAAAAATTGTATTTTCTTCGAAAGAGGGCCTCGTCTTGGTAATGGTAAATTAATGTTTTTCTTCCCGTTTGCAATCAGTTCTTCAGCAAGATCTACTAGAAATATGAGGAATGCCGGGATTCCCCGAGTCTACCTCCGTTAGCGCCGTACAATATGCAGCGGAAGTTGCACGAACCACTAATCGAAGGTGTCCGAATGAGGTGCGTCTATAGTCATCCCTGCGAGAACAGTGCAGGAGGTGCTATACCAATATTTCCTGTTTTTTCTTACACAAACAGAATTAGTGTTGATTTCATGAATGAGTAACATTTTTGACTAACATATAATCTTGCCTAAAACACTTCCATATAAAGAAATGCAATGACGCATTCGTGCGAACAACATCAACGACTACAAAATACCGTCTAAGCACGATGTTAATGTGCTTAGACGGTATTTTGTAGTCGTCACTTCCATTCAGTCGTCTTCATTACCCAATCTCAGCGAAAATGTCCCTCCAGTCTTCCATGTGTTAACCTCTCAGCAAGCGGTAACACAAAACACCGCCGTGGTACAATACTATACTGTGCAAATTAATTGGGACAAAGTAAAAAATCACTCTTTTTTCCAAAACTATGCATTTATATCATTCTATGCCTTGATATACACTGATAAATACCTGTATTAGTATGAAGTATGTCCTCCTTTAGCAGAAATGACCTCTTGAATTCGTTTTGGCATTGACTCTACTAATTGAGTGCGCATATTTTTGACTTCATAATCGTAGAACCACACTTTTATAGCATCCGTTATCATGCGTTCTTTGGTTGTACAGTCCATTTTACCTAAACGTCTCTTCAAAATATTCCACAAGTTTTCTATGGGATTTAAGTCTGGTGAATTTCCAGGCCAATCAAGCAAAAGAATTTGATTTTCTAGCTTGCAATTCTTGACCAATTTCGAATTGTGATATGGGGCCAAGCCATGTTGAAATGTCCCGTCAAAAGTTTGCGAGAATGGAACAATCCTACGTTGTAATATTTCTACGTACTTGGCTGAATTCATCATACCTTGAACAGGAACTAAGCTTCCAGTGCCATTTGATGTGAAAACCCCCCAAAACATCTGTTTCAGAGGGTGTTTTACAGTTTGTTTGACATGCTCAGGTCTTAGGGGTTCACAGTTGCTTCGTCTAACGACATTTGCACAAATAAATGAGTTTCATCACTGAAAATTAACTTTTTCCAGTCGTCAGCAGTCCAAGATTTATATTTTTTGGCCCATGCTTAACGTTTTATCTTCATTTTCGCATTCAAATATTGTTTTTTCGTTGGTCTTCTTGCCTTCCGGCCAACTTCCAGAAGCCTACGGTGTACAGTTGAATCACTAACATCACAACCACTAGCCAATAAATCTCTTTGAAGGTCGGTGCTTGCTTTTTTTTTTTTTTTTTTTGGATTCATTTTACTATTTCTGATTAGATATTTATCGGTTCGTGGAGTTGTTTTTCGTTTTCTTCCACATTTACCTCTCCTTTATGGAGACGATGATCCAGATGCATTGTATCGCGTAAGCAGTCTTGATACACTTGATTTGCCTACACCAACTGCAGAAGCGATATCTCGCACTGTCATAGAAGTGTGATCCTTCAGAGAAATTATTTTTGCACGCTTCCTTGGGGAAATATCCATTTTTCAATGCACGAAAGCAACACGTACTCACATAGAGCAAAAACTAACATCCACTTGTCACACACGAAAGCTCACAACTGAAGCTGAAGTGCCTATTTCCGGTCAAACCACATTCTTACTATCAAGTTCTAACAGTCACACCACCTCACAGCTGATAAAACCGGTTTACGTGGGTTTCCGACATCAACTGGCGATCACATTACAATTCTGAGAATAAAATAGCTTGTCCCAATTAATTTGCACGGTATAGTATTTACTTGTCCGTCAAGCGTTCTCCAGGTTTCCAGCAATTTGCACTCTTTCTGGTACATATGTGTAGAACTCGGGACGAAAGGGTTAAACGTGCTGCGACTTCAGTGTTGCAGTAATGGCGGCAGAAAGTATCATTCACAGTTGTGAGAACAAATTATTCACGAATGGTTCTTCACTATTAACATACCCTTCCCTCGTAGCTGAAAGAGCATCTCTCTAAGTGTTAATAAAAAGCTAAGCTTCTCTTAAAAACTGTCAGAAAAAATAAAACATGTACACTTACGACCTATAATTCCTTATTACCACCTGCGTAATAGCGTGCTGAGCCACTCGTCTTCGAGATCACCGCTTGCACCCAGCATGGCATCAGCTCCCCAGGACTACGGAAATTGCTTTTAGCGCGGCACTTTTGTGGACTAGCAAATGCTGGGTTCCACTGCACCCCGCAAATGGTCGATGGGATTCAAGTCGGAGAAATTTGGCTGCAACAGGAACAGACGAAAGTTTTGGATACGATTCTTTAACCATTCTTATACACAATGCGGGTGTTGTGATCATAGAGTCCAGCGCCATCAAGATAATCTCTTTCGGGTCACGGACTGCTTTAAGAATTTTATGAAAGCTAAGGACTCTCCCCGCCTAGAAAAGTGCTCATAAATAAATAATGATATCGGTGTTATTTTCGAAGCGAGCCTATACGGACTACCTAAAGTCTATCCACGGGCCCAAATATAAAAACTCTTAATGTAGGGCAATACTTGATCTGAAACAACAGATATGTACCGTCTGACGTCGAGGACGTACTCAGCGGGAATTAGAGGCAATGTTTCTTCTAAGACGTGCGCGCGGCAACTTAACTTCCTCCGCTCATTTTAGATTAAAATTCCCAAATCCCCAATTAATTTTCATAAATCGAAAATCAATTACCTGCAAAAATAATGTGAGTAAATAAATACAATCGGGGCCCTCAAAAGTCAAAACAACACTTTTCTTAAATGCCGTTCGCCTCCTTCTAAGTTCGTCTCATTTGTCTTCATTCTCAAAGGCTTTTTGCAAAGTAGCCTCGTGCGAACAGATAGTGAACGCGAGAATGCGGATAAGTGATTTTTCCACGCCGAGGAAGAGGCAGATATTGGGTCTTTTCTCAAAACAACACATCAGTGCCAGCCAATCTCAGCAAACCGTAAATAAGCTCGTTGTACTAACTAATGCACCCATCTAGTTGGCGGGGAAAAACATTCCGGTCAGTTAAATTGTAAGCATTCCAGAAGTAAGTTTGAGTTTCGCACTAAAATGAAAATTTTAACTAATGAAAAGTTTTTAATATTTTTTAAATTTAAAATCAATTGCTGCAAGAACAGTGATAAAAAAGAAAAAATAAGGGTTCCAATCCAAGTTTCAACTTCTACTGCATTAGTAAGAGAAACTGAGAAAATAGTTTTTTTTTTTTTTTGCCCAAGTGGTTTTGATGTCTGCCCAGAATATTAGGTTAGGCACTCATTGCTCATGACCTTTTAGAGGGAAAGTTGATTAGAGGACCGAGGAATGTCCACGAGAGCAGTACTCACACCCTGATACCGACTTATTTCCGTCTAGCCGTGCAGTGGTTGCAGATGTTAGCCCATGTAATGCCGAGTACGGACTCGACCGTATGCATGCTATTATAGATGGAACCTGGAGTCGTCGGACCAGGCGACTCTCTTCCAGTCACAGTGCTCCCTTGAACACTGCAAGCAACTGTCGATGATGACCGGTCAATATAATGTGAGCACATGAATTGGCGATCGACTCCTTAGGCCTATTCTCAAGACCATCCTCTGGATTGTGTTCTCGGAAATGTTTCTCTTTACGCTCTGGTTGTAATCGCCGATAATTGAGGGAACGTGAGCTGTCTGTTGTTCCGATCAAACACGTGTGATTTTCACTTCGACTGTCAACGTTGAGTGTGTCGATCTTCGGATTATTCGTAACGCAAACTCACTAGGGTAGTCCTTTCGATATAGATATTGTGCTCATTCTTATCACCCTGCTTTCTTTCCTTGTCTGGAATCAGTGGCTGTAAATTAGGTACTGGTGGCTCCTCGTAGACTGGGATGTTCATGGGGTCGTTCAAAAACACAGGAGTTTATCATAATGATGGAAACCCTTACTGTGTATTGAAAACGTTTTATTAATAAGCTCTAAGCCCACCTCGGGCTTTCAGAACAGAAGCAATTCGACTTGGAATTGACTTATACATGCACTAGCTTTACTACCCGGCTTTGCCCGGGATTTAGGCTTATTAATTTCATATTCCTTTATATGTCACTGAAAAAATCGGGAAACAAATTGATGCTTGCAAGAAAGAAAAAAGCTGATTTCACAAATTCGGTCATTAAAAATTATTTATTCATAGTGTGATTATTTCAGCACTTGGCCGTACACAGCATTTTTGGTTTCTCCTTCGTTGGCGACAATATGGAATTTTGTTGAATGCTTTGCTCTTGACATTCCAACATACAGCTGTAGAATCAAACGGAGCGAAAGCGCTACGAATTATTTAACACGCGTCCAGGACACACAGCATTGGAACACTGACTGAACAAAATTCGTTAACAATTTGTTATCAACGATGAAATGCATCACGTGCTTTCGGTTTCAGACGTCTTTGAGAGGCGAATCTCGGGGGGGGGTAAAAACGTATCTTTGCGAACATTTTATGAAACTGGCTGAAATTTTAATGAAGACCATAAATCGTTAATAGGAACATGATCTCCAAATTTCGCCTGTATCGGTAAATAACTTTTTAAATTAGCCTTCAAAATTTTATTAACCGTTTCTGCGTATATATTTCTGTTTACCGATGAATTAAAAATTCCATACCTATTTTTAAAAGTTTTGACCGGATTCTGGTGAAATTTTGAGGGACCCCTCTTATTATTAATTCATGGTGTTGACAAAAAGTTCAGCCCGTTTCGTTAAGATTTCGCAAAGTTCGTTTTTTGCCGCCCCGGTGGCGCAGTGGTCTAAGGCGCTGGCCTCTGATCATTCGTCTGTAAGTGGTCCGGGTTCGAATCGCCCGGTCAGGCATGGATGTTGTGTTTGTGTTACGGTGCTGGCTCTCTCCCTTCCCTGGAGCCAGTGACCCTAAATTAGGGACGGGCGACTGCTTATAGCCCATTGAGTTGCTCACGGTGGTCGTTAAACCTCCAATCAAAAAAAAAAAAAAAAAAGTTCGTTTTTGCATTTTTTTAAGCACAGTTCTCAAAGAATAGAAACACCTGTGGATGAATGCAGTCACGTTCTTTCAGATTTGGAACAGATAACGAGGACGTAGCAAACGACGCTGACTTTATTGATTAGCTTATTAATTAATTCATAACTCGCGAAAGGAACAACTTAGAGATCTTAAAATAGTTGCGTTGACCAAGAAATTCCAGTATTAATAAGCCTTGCAAATTTCACGATACCACAGTTCGGCGTTCGAGAGTTTTTGCTGCTTTAGACAAACAGACGTCTTGTGTTTTATGTATAAGATGTCGTGTACATACAGTAATGGAATTGGCGACCATTCTTCCTGTAAAATATGTCCGAACTGTGCCAGTGAAGTAGGCGGTGGAAAGTGTGATTTGACCTTTCGCTCCAGATATTCCCACAAATGTTCAATAATACTGAGATCTGGAGACTAAGGTGGCCACGGTAGCTGCTGTACTTCATCCTCATGCTCTGCAAATCACAATGTGACACGTTTCGCACGACACACTGCTGCATTAAATGCTTGAAACCAGGGACAGTCCTTAGGAACAACGCCTGCAACATTGGGTGAAGGTGGTTCCCAATAATGGATTCGTACGTTGCAGATGTGACACGACCCCGCAGAATAACCAATGACCCTAAAGAATGCCATATTATGGCACCCCAGAGCATCAGGGATTGACCTCCATGATTAACCGTTGAAAGCGAACAGTCGGGATGGTACGCTTCTGTAGATTTTTGCCGTAAGTGAAGCACGATTCATTAGACTGGATGACACGTTGCCAGATTTTTAGCATCCCAGTTTTTATGTGCTTTGCACCACCTAACACGTTTTGCTACATTCATGTTGGTAATCAGTGGCCTGTGGGTTGCACCACGGCTATATATACTGGAACGATGAAGTTCCCAGCGAACTACTATAGACGGAAACGGGATCATTCCGACTGGTGTTCAATCCTGCTGCTATTTGCGGTGCCGTAGTCTTGTGATTCCATTGTACAGTCCATAAAGACATTCTAATATCGCTATCTGACATCTTCGTATGGCGTTCACAATTTGCACGTTTGGAGGACCGCCGTGTCCTTTGTGATAGGTAGTCATAATCTTTTATATATATGTACACAGTCGTACCAGAATATGAACACCCACGGAATCACAGTGTACCCGCCCAGGCGCGTCACATAGTGCACGTGACAAGATCGACCTTACGGAAATATAAGCGGCCGGACAGGACAGATGAGCCATAGTGCGTCACGTGAGCACAATGGGCAGAGGTAGTCATTTGACGGACTTTCAAAAAGGAATGATCATCGGCTACCGAGTCAAGAGTGGAAGTATCTCAGAAACAGCAGTCTTCGTGTGCTGTTAGCGAGGTGCTGCAGTAAGGGTACTTCGTGGACTGTTCGCGAGGTCCTGTAGTAAGGGTACTTCGTGGGCTGTTCACGAGGTCCTGTAGTAAGGGTACTTCGTGGGCTGTTCGCGAGGTCCTGTAGTAAGGGTACTTCGTGGACTGTTCGCGAGGCCCTGTAGTAAGGGTACTTCGTGGGCTGTTCGCGAGGTCCTGTAGTAAGAGTACTTCGTGGACTGTTCGCGAGGTCCTGTAGTAAGGGTACTTCGTGGACTGTTCGCGAGGCCCTGTAGTAAGGGTACTTCGTGGACTGTTCGCGAGGTCCTGTAGTAAGGGTACTTCGTGGGCTGTTCGCGAGGTACTGTAGTAAGGGTGTGCCAGCGATCCAAGAATGGATCGCCGGCACAAAGAGTACCTCCCGACGTCATAACTGTGGAGCCCCAAAGAGATACATGTACTTGGAGTGCCACTTTCCCAAAATAAAAAATTAAACGCTGTCAAAGTTTTGTACTGGTTTTGTACATTTTTGTACACCCAAAAGAAAATTTTGTACACCACCGGAAGTGGTACTTTTCGGCTTTCTAAAAGTGGAACTCCGTGTACATGCTGAGTGCCACTTTTTCAAAATCGGAAATAAATACTGTCAGAGTTTTGTCCTAGTTTTGTACAGTTTTGTACACCCAAAATAAAATTTCGTACACCACTGGAAGTGGTAGTTTTCGGGTCTTCTTTGTGGCTCTCGTGCATGTACTTGGAGTGCCACTTTTCCAAAATCGAAAATCAACACTGCCAGAATATTGTCTTGGTTTTGTACAGTTTTGTACACTCAAAAGAAAATTTTGTACACCACCGGAAGTGGTACTTTTTGACTCTCCTTTGTGGCTTTCGAGCATGTACTTGGAGTGCCACTTTTCCAAAATCGAAAATAAACGCTGCCAGAATTCCAAAATCGAAAATACACTGCCAGAATTCCAAAATCGAAAGTTTTGTACCCCCCTCCCCCCAAAAAATTGTACACCACCGGAAGTGGTACTTTTTGACTCTCCTTTGTGACTCTCGAGCATGTACTTGGAGTGCCACTTTTCCACAATCGAAAATAAACACTGCCAGAATGTTGTCCTAGTTTTGTACAGTTTTGTATATCCAAAAGAAAATTTTGTACACCATCGAAAGTGGTTCTTATTGGCTCACCAGCATGTACTCAGAGTGTCAGTTTTTTAAAATCGGAAATAAACACTGCCAGGGTGTTTGCAACCTAAAGAAAATTTGTACTGTGCCGGAGGAGGTTCTTTTCACCTCTCCTCAGTGGCTCTCCGGCATGCGCGCTTGCTCTTTTTCTAAAATCGGAAATGAACACTGCCAGTGTGCTGTACAAGTTTTGTACACCACCGAAAGACATCGTAGAAAACTTTCTCCAAAAATGAAAATAGACACCACTAACATTTTGTATTATGTTCTACCGTGGAAATTAAAATTATTTTCCTGAACAGAATAGTACTTTTTTACTTGATGTACCACTAAACATGTACTTGCACAGTCCAAAATATAAAAAAATCGTTGTATTTTTTTCCCCCAGCTCGAAATGAAATTTTGTACTTTACCGGATGTGGTACTTTTCATCCGTCTTAGTTCAGTAAAAGACATGCATTTCTTGTACCATTCCGTAAAATCCGAAATATTTACACACGTTTTCTACCAGTCTTGTCGTGTTTTGTAAGTGCGAGAAATGTGCTCCATTTTGAAATATAAGATATCATTTTATAAGATTCCTCGCAGATTACAGTTCCTAATTTCCAATTTCAGTCTTACTGAAGTTTTTTGCACCTGACTTTTATCTATTTTTTTGAATTACATATTTGCACATTTTGAGATTGTACACTGCCGGACAATTGCTAAGGACGGATGACAATAGCAACGATAGCAACCATAAAATGGAAGGCAGGAAAATGTGGAAATTAGCATAAGTGCGGGATACAGTAAGACGTGTGCGTATGCAAATTTTGGATTGCCGAACTTGTTCGTGACGTCATAGCGCTGATAAGAGATATAAAGGATTTGACGCGTATTGACCGTTGTTGTTCAAACGCAAAGTTGAAAGGGAAAGAATCAATTGACGAACTTGCAATTTTCAGTATGTCTTCCCGACATCACCTAGATGATCTTACGCGTGGCCGTATTATTGGCAAGATTGAAGAAGGGCGAAAAATAACAGATGTTGCCAGGGAGTTCGACGTCAGCCACAGTGTTGTTTCAAGGCTTTGGAAATCATTTCAAACAAATGGAGAGTGTAGCAAACGTCACGGGGAGGTCGTGTTCGCAGTACGACACCTGCAGAAGATCGGTACATAGTGCTATCAACAAAAAGACACCGGCGCAGCACAGCTAGTGAGGTAGCAAATCAGTTTATGGCTGCTACTGGCAAGCGGATCTACCGAAAAACTGTCGCCAGACGTTTGCATGAAAGAGGACTATACGCCCGCCGTCCTGTTGTGTGCATCCCATTGTCCAGACGTCACCGTACCGCCCGTTTGCAATGGTGCCATCAACATCGCAATTGGACTGATAACGACTGGTCTGCTGTCCTCTTCTCAGATGAGAGTAGATACAGTCTATCGTCTGATTGTCGACGACAACTGATCTGGCGTGATAGTGGTACTGCATATTGTCCAGCAAACATAAAGGAAAGGAACCGATATCCGACATGTAGTGTCATGGTATGGGCTGGCATCATGATCAATGGCCGTACGTCCCTCTATGTGCTTCCAACTGGGACTATGACTGGCCAACGATACATTAATGATGTTCTGCTACCTCATGTTCGCATGTTCCGTGTTGCTGTCGGTGATAGATTCATTTAGAGACAGCGTTGCTGAGTTCTTGCTGTAGCCAAAGTTGAACCTTAATCCCATCAGAGGAGGGTATGCTGTTTACTTTCGGTCAGCGTTGTTGTGTTCCTCCTTGGGGCAAAGTTGAACCTTGATCTCATCAGAGAAGGATATGTTGTTTAGTTTCGGTTTGGATCAAAAATTTATTTCGTAATCGTTGCTCTGAATAAAACGTGCTCTTAGGCAAGCTACAGCTTCTTTTGACATGGTGCGGACTTTTTTTTTGTTGTTGTTGTTCAGCCATGAAGTAAATGGTACAAAACTTAATGACGTTCATACTTATGTTTTTTCTCTGACTGAGAAATTTTAAACAAGCAAGCATTAGTGAATATTTTACTCAATACTATTGAGAAATCAACTTGTAAACAATTTGCTTTGAAAAGAGCGAAGCTAATAAAGAATTTGTAATAGGGGTATGAAAATAAAACAAGATAACGTTCGAATCTACTACAAAGTTTTAAAAAAGTAAAGATTTCCTTTTTCATGCATTAAAAATGCGAAATTGTACAAAATTATTTTGTCATGTAGTTTATAAAATATTTCTTAAACGTTTAAATACATTTTACCGAATTTGTTTCAATGCGATAAAATGCATATTCATGATCATGTATCTGTCAGCTCACCGTTTTCAATCTGATTGGCTGATTGATAACCTTGCATTATATACTTCTGTTCCAAAAATTAGTTAAAACTGCAGGGCTCTAGGCACTTCCTTTACTTTTCCAGACAGTCTCCCTAACTTTCTGACATCTCCATTCTCCCAACACAAACACCGTGAAAAACACATCCTCCCATAGTGTTCGTAATCCTGGGAAAATTATTATGCTTAGGGGTGCTGAAACAAACTTTCCGGGGAGCTAGTTACGCCATTGCGGGTGCGCCGATGTGTTTTACGACTTCACCCTCCCCCGTACTTTCCTTGGCGTGGTTGCTGGACTGGAAGCGATGATACGCGCTGATTTGAAGAATCCCTTTTTCTCTCGTTTCCAAAATGCCTTTGCTTAAAGCATTGCTTAAATGAAGCAACAAATAACTGTTTCTTTCCTTCCTTTGCTATAAAAATGAAGGCTCCTACAATTTCTTAGTTTATACAAGACAACCGCGCGATATTTTTCGACCTTGTACAAATGAAAATTACGTGTAATGAACACGAAAACAGCTGGCTGTGTATAATGAACAGGAATAAAAATATGTAATCAACTGGGAAAAGGTAGCAGTGTTTACTTTCGAATTTCGAAAAATGGCACTCTAAGAGCATGCTGGAGAACCATCGCCGGAGGGGTTCTGTACAAAACTAGTGCAACATTCTGGCAGTGTTTACTTTCGATTTTGGAAAAATGGCACTCCAAGTACATGCTCGAGAGCCACAAAGGAGAGCCAAAAGTATCACTTCCGGTGGTGTAAAAAATTTTCTTTTGGGTGTACAAAACTAGGACAACACTCTGGCAGTGTTTATTTTCGATTTTGGAAAAGTGGCACTCCAAGTACATGCTCGAGAGTCACAAAGGAAACCCAAAAAGTACCACTTCCGGTGGTGTACAAAATTTTCTTTTGGGTGTACAAAACTAGTACAAAACTCTGGAAGTATTTCTTTTCGATTTTGAAAAAGTGGCACTCCAGCATGTACTTGGAGTGCCACTTTTAGAAAGCCGAAAAGTACCACTTTCGGTGGTGTACACAATTTTTTTATGGGTGTACAGAACTGTACAAAACTAGAAAAAAATTTGGTACCGTTGATTTTTTATTTCGGAAAAGTGGCACTCCAAATACATGTACCTGCCCCAAAGGCCACCGAACCCCAGCAGAGAACGTCGCCTCAGTCGACTGGTAAAGGGCAATCGACGCGCAACAGTGCAGCAATTGATCACGCAAATGAACTCTGGGGCACCAAGGTACGTGTCCCCGATAACAGTAGAGCGAAACCTGTTACTCATGGGTCTCCAGAGACGACGCTGCGTCAAGGTGCCCATGTTAACCCAGGTCCATCGGCAACGCCGCTTGCAGTTCGCATGGGACTGCCGTCATTGGACAATAAGAAAAGTTTGCCTTCTCGGACGAATCGATGTTTCTACTCCACAGAAGTGACGGGCGGTGGCGGATATGGCGTCAGACACACGATAACCAGCACCGGGGCACTCTTGTCGGTCAAGTACAGGTCGGCAGTGGTAATGTGCATGTCTGTGGGATGTTTTCCCTGTATGACCAGAGATCGCTGGTTCCACTGGATGGGTCTCTGAACGCATATGGTTACTTGTCAATCCTTGCTGACCACACGCATCCCTTCATGCTGGACGTTATCCCTGCTGGTGATGGTGTCTACCAACAGGGCAATGCGCCCTGCCATGTCGCTAAGGGAGTGCGTGACTGATTCCAGGAACACGATAGCGATGTCTCCGTTCCCCCTTGGTCGGTAAAATCGCCCGACCTTAATCCCATAGAGCACTTGTGGGACTATTCGGATCGACAGGTTCGGCTTAGCAACCTACAACCACGTCATCTCCGGGACCTCCGTGATCTGCAGCAGTCCGAATGAGAACGTGTGCCTCGGGCAACCTTCCAGAACCTCATTGCGTCCATGCCACGCAGTCTCGCCGCTGTCATCTTGGTCTGTTCCCATTATTAGGTAGGTGGTCATATTATTCTGATACGACCGTGTTGTTCCTTGTGTTACTTCTACTATTTCTGACGTTCTAGTTAAGCTCCTGCAAAACGCTCACCAATGATTATGCCTCTTTTTTTTTTTTTTTGAAAGATCTGACATTATCGACAATTACTCCACAATAGCTGTTTCACCTACGACTGTAGCAATGCTACGTGATAATCGATATCGTACTGCACCCCTTTATATACATCTCACATCACTGGTAATGTCGTCCCTGTGGTTTACATTCGGCGCATTGCTTGCACTCAAGTAGCAGTCGGTGTTTCCATTATTTTGATAAACCCCTGCAAGTATGATGCTTTCCAAAGGGGGCATGAATTGGTGAATTTTACTAATAGGGGTATGCAAAAGTTTCCACCGTTTTAAGGAGAAAGGAGAGAGGAACAATCAGGAAACCAGTACACATTTATTCAACGAAATATTGGCCGTTAGCATCAATGACCTTTTGCCATTTTTCAGGCAACAAATGAATGCCCCTGTGATAGAAGGACTCGGGTTTTGAGCTGAAGAACGCAGTGACGAAATTGTGCACCTCTGGAACTGTGACGAACAGCTGTTGGGCTAAGGAATGTTGCATAGGGCGAAACAGATGAAAGTCTGAGGGTGCAATGTCTAGGGAGTAAGCAGGGTGCGGTAAAACCTCCGAGGGTAACTCTTCAAGGGTTGATTTTGTGGTGGCACCGACATGTGGTCTGGCATTATCGTGTAACAGGATGACTGGGCGCCGTCCTTTACCTGTCCATGGGCATTTTTGCTCGATTGCGGCGTTCAGTTTCATCAACCTATCGCTATATATCGTTGTGCAGTGATTGTTTCACCCAGTTTCAACAGTTCAAAGTACAGCACTCCGTGAATATCCCGCCACACACACAACAGCACCTTTCCCCCGTGGATATCCTGTTTTGCAATGGATGTTGATAGCTGGCCTGGGTCGAACCAGGATCATTTGCGTACGGGGTTGTCGTAATAGACCCATTTTTCATCCCCGGTGACAACTTTCCACAAGAAATTCGTCTCTTGAAACCTCTTCAGCAACGGCATGCAGATGCCCAATCGTTTACCAATATTACGCTCCGTTAAAGTATGCGGATCCCACTTACCAATCTTCTGGATCTTCCCCAAGGCCTGTAGACGCCGTACCACCGTCGATTGAGCCACTTTCAAACGTTTCGCCAGTTGCGTGGTCGATTGTGTGGCATCCTCTTAGAACAGCGATTCCAGCTCCTCGTCTGTGAGTTTCTGCGGTCTACATGCATGTGACTTGTCTTCCAAGCTTAGATCACCTTTCTTAAAGCTGGCAAACCGTTCTCGACACGTCCGCTCACCCATAACCGTTTCGACATGCCCGACATATTGAATCGTATGCTTCACTCGCACTTTTCGCTAAATTAAACGTGAATAACCAACAGTGCCGCAAATGAACTTTATCGACCGCCATGCTTGGCTTCATGTACGAACTGATAGCACGGGTGGCCAGCTGGTTAGACCCCTACAGCGCCCACTAGCAATTGCGGCGGGAATTTTTGCATATCCCTAATAGTTACGAGTTCACCCTGCCGCTTTTGAACGAAAAGCACAGAAATCTTTAATTTTTGTATAACACGGCTCCACAATTTTGTTTTTTAACATCGAGGCTTTACGACCATCACGAGTAACTAATACTAAGGGCAATAAGCAGTCGCCCGTACTAATTTGGGGTACTGGTTCCAGGGAAGGGACAGAGCTAGAGCATCAGACAAGATCACCACGCATGCCTCATTCGGGACTCGAACCCAGGCACGTCTCGGAAGAATGGAGAGCCCCGGTGGAGCAGTGGTGTAAACGCTGCCTTCTGACCTTTCGTCCGAGATGGGTCCGAGTTCGAATCCCGGTGAGGCATAGATGTTGTGTTTGTCTTACGGCACTGGCTCTCTCCCTTTCCTGGAGCCAGTGACCCTAAATAAGGGACGGACGACTGCTTATAGCGCAGTGAGTTGCTCACGGTGTTCGTTAACCCCCAGCCCCCCTCAAAAAAAAAAAAAAAAAAGCATTGGAACACAGGGCTTTACAGAGGAAAGGGCTAGTCCGTCCCTTTGAGGAACTGAATGCCGACCCGTGTCTGAAAGGGTGGGTGGAAAACGAATTGGCCACTTGTGCCCTACGTCATCTCGCTGGCCTGCTCCTTGAGCTTCGTTTGTCAACTTCCCTACAACCCCAAATTTTCCTCTGTTATAGTTATGGTTTTGTACGCCCGCGCCTTTTATTGGTTTATATATAGCATTTGTTTCACGTTATGTTTTACTTAAGTGGTACACCCAGTGTTTATTTTTATTTCCGTTTTTTTTTTTTTTAACAAAATGCCATCATGAGCCGATGTGATGTGCCACGAAAGGACAGGACATTGTTTTCCACATCCTTTAGTGTTCATAAGAAGTATCTTTATCGGGTTCCGATAAAGATCCTTCTTCAGGAACTATTTCAAAAAACTGTTCCGAAACTAATTCTGTTCAAGATAATTGGTTAAGACTAATATCTGTGGGCTGTTTGACAATACCATCATTTTCTTGGGATAATATTGTTAAACAGTTTGAAAAGATTTTCTGCGCAGCTCACGACAGAACATTTCAAAAAAGGAAAGGTGTTATCAGAGAACTCATAAATGATCTAGAAAAACGTTTTCGATCTGTCGACAAAAATGCTATTTGTCGGTTTTGCAGAATACGAACATTTATACGATTTCGTTTTCGAAACATAAGTGCGGCGCAGGAAGGTTCTGCGAAAAATAAAGAAAAACATGAATTGACTCAAACGCAGTGAGAGAAAACATAAGTTTGTTTTTTATTTGGGCAGTGAAGAAAACAGTTTTACATTTTGAACAATGAAAAAAACATTTTCCAGTTTGTGCAATAAGGAGCATACCTTCATTTCATGAAGTAAATTTTGTTCAACAGTTTTTAAAGGCAGTGAGTGACCTTCAGAAATCATGATAGATGCAAAATGTAAGAAAATAATTTTATACATTAACAGAGTGTTTGAACTACTTTTGCGGAGTTTGAAGAACTCAGTAACTTTCTTTGTCTTAAACGTTTTAAACAACTAATGTTTGTGACAGAGAGAAAAAGGTTTTAAACCACTAAACGTTTCTAGGGAATCACTAAAAAATGATACACTCAGTTTTTGACATCAGAAAAACATAGTTAGTATAGTAAGCAAAATACTTTTTAAAGAAAAAGCATTCATGACAGAAATTGTTCATTTAAAATTATCGCATTTATACTATTACATCAATTTTTCTTATTTTATGACCCAAAATCCTTAACTTTTGTTTTCGAAAAAGACCATTCCTAATATTTGAGTGCGCATTGCAATAGATGCCACACTGTAATCTGTTAAATACGGTAATAACATTGACTGAAAGTGCCTTTCCTATGGTGCTTCTTTAGAGCATAGGTTTCCATGGCTCTTGGCTTCTGAAGGGCCAGGCAGCTACGTCATCAAGCTCGGCTACGTGTCTCAGGGGTGAAGCGCTAAGGACTAGCCCTTTTCTCTCAAACCCTGATTGGAACACGGGTGCATGTCGTTCGGCATCATTGCTCATGTTTAAATAAAGGAGGTCCGGTTTTTCTTTTCTTTTTTTTTTTGTTATTGAAGGTTTAACGACCACCGTGAGCAACTCAATGGGCTATAAGTAGTCACCCGTCCCTAATTTAGGGCACTGACTCCAGGGAAGGGAGAGAGCCAGGGCTTTTAGACAAACACAACATCCATGCCTCACCGGGATTCGAACCCGGACCCATCTCGGACGAATGAACAGAAGCCATCGCTTAGACCACTGCGCCAACGGGGCGGCGAGGTCCGGTTTCTTGAGTTTTTCCTAATATTCAGTTTAGTATCAGCAGAAACCGTGAAATTTTAACTTTATGAGCACTTTTGCTATGTTGATCGTGGTGTTTCCGAGGTTCATCCCTTCGTGCTTCAGACCGAGACATTGTTCAAACGTGACTCTGCATATTTTTTAGTTCTTGTATTTATAACAGACTAGAATTCAACATTATTCTTTAGTATTTCCTAACAGTGCTGAGACGGGCTGAGCTCGACCCCGAAGATGAACCAGGGCCCGAATCGGGCTCGGACTCCATAACCTTTACTACGGTTCGGGCTTGGGTTTTGACTTTTCTTCTTGTAATTTTTTTAAACTCTGATTTTAATATGATCTAGCATTAAGCATACGGGCTTTCATTACACTTTTGAGTTGGTAAATGGAATTCTTATGGAACTGGGTCTGGTAGTGGAGCGGAGATTAGGGTTTGGGCTTGGGGAGCAAATTTCTTAAGGCCACGCATTAGTGGATTCATACGGCGAAGTCAAAGCTTCTTCAAAAACTGCGGATACCAGATAGTAGACACCACGTCTTCAAAATTGCATCCGTCTCTCCACGCAGCTGCTCCCTACAAATTTTATTGAGTAACTCACTTAGTTGCAGCACTACTTATAGCCCTTAGAGTTGCTCATGTAAACAACCCCCCCCTCAAAAAAAAAAAAAAAAAAGAAAGAAACGCGGAAGCATAACTTCAATTCAAGCTAGTGAAGAAGAACTGTCTTTAATATGAAAATGAACATCCATCCTGTGGACAAGGTTGCATTCTGCAATGTGATCTGTTCAAATATTGCAAGAAAATGCCCATCTAAAAATGCAGGTTCAAAAGGAAGCACTTCTCTGCACAAAGTTATTACGTTTTATAAAGACTGCGTGTGTCTGGAGCACAGCTAGTACTCCATGCCAAATTTGTTGCTTTTTGTTCATGTGTTCCGTTAAAATGTTGTTAAGACGATTTTCCTTAATCCTTTAACCGGCTGGAATGATTTTCCTTAATCCTTTAACCGGCTGGAACGATTTTCCTTAATTCCTTAACCAGCTGGAATGATTTTCCTTAATCCCTTAACCAGCTGGAATGATTTTCCTTAATCCCTTAACCAGCTGGAATGATTTTCCTTATTCCTTTAACCGCCTGGAATGAAATACACTGCCTGACAGAGAAAATGCCACACCACGAAGGAATGCTCGAAAACAGACTAAACTGCACACACACAGATAGCCAAGCAGGTCCTGAAAAACGATTTAATTGTCACATACAGACTCCAGTAACCGAATACACAGTGTGATCAAGAAGGAGTGTGGCCCCAATTTTGGGCGATACAGCGGTGAATCCGACGTAGCACCAAGGCAATAAGAGTCCGAATAGAGTCCCGGAGTATCGTGGACCATGTGGTGTTGACCCAAGTCCACAGTTAAACTTCATTTTGCGGGGGTGGGAGGGTGCCCAACCGACGTCCAATCGTATCCCACAGATGCTCGATGGGCGACAGGTCGGGATCGTGCTGGCCACGAAAGCATTCGCACACCGTGTAAGGGTAAAGACTAGCTGATGACCATTAACCTGCACCGTCCAACTGCGGACTCCACAGGGTTAAACAAACTCTCTCGAAATTAAAAGTGACGGCGTTGCGAGTAATCCTGCCAGGATCCGACATTCCCCCAACCGGGCAGAATCGGTCCGAAGACCTGCAGCTTGCTGCTACCCCCGTGGGCCGGCACTTCTCGCCTCTCCGTCATGACCCGGGTGTGCGTGCCATTTGGGCAGAGCCTAGAAAAAATTCTCAGTGCCTGACTGGGAGAATCAATTGCTGCACACCATGTAAAGCATTCGAGCTGTATGCGGCCGGGCGTTATCGTGTTGAAAACCGGTGTTTGAAGTGCCCTGCAGATACGGTAGTGTCATGGGCCACAGTACTTTGTCCTCATAGCGACGTGCCGTCAATGTGCCCGTAATGCTCACCAGCGGTGAGCGGCTGTTGGCGCTGATAGCACTCCCCACCATGATTCCATGTTGCCGGGCCGTGTGGCACTCCACAATGGCGGAGGAATCCGCCCGTTGGCCACGTCGCCTCCAGACTCTCACACGGCGATCATCCGTGGTGAGACAGAACCGCGATTCGTCCCTGAACACCACACTGTTCCATTCGGCACCCCACGCAGCTCTGGAACGACACCGTGCCAAGCGATGACGACGATGGCTCGCTGTTAAGGGTAGCCTTCGCAATGGACGGCTGGACAGCAAACCAGATGTAGCCAATCGGCGCGACACTGTCCGCGTCGATATCGGAGAATACGAGCCTCCCCGTACACTCCGCAAAATATCGCCCGTTGTTGCATGTAGGTCCGCTACGGCATGACTCGGATGCGACAATCGCTGCGCTCTGACGTCCGTCTACGTGCTCCGCCCCCTACGACGTTGCAGAGATACTTCCTGGGACCACTGTCTCCAAATGCGACCGACGGTTGTAGCATCACGTTGAATTTCTTCCGCAATGCGACGCAAGGACTATCCGGCGGTACGAAGGCCTAAGATGACACCTCTCGCGAACTCATCCGTTTGACGAAATCGCGTGCGACGGCATTTTAACGCCATTGACACCCCTTGTTCGTCCTCCAGACACGGTTACAGCAGAACCACTCACTTCTGGAGGCCATGACGACGTCTCGACTAATGGCCTCACTGGCTGGTTGTCCGCTTATATCCCACGCCCCGTTCGTGCGATTGGCTTGCAAATGCAATCACTTGCATAACTTGTACGTGTGCACTCATCCTGCAATTTGCATGGCGCTGCGTTTACGTCTTCGCGCTGTGGCATTTTCTCTGTCAGGCAGTGTAACTCGGGGTTAACAAAATGGGCTGAAATCAGCTCGAAGGAATACATTCTTTGTCTGAGAAGTGGGCAGTAAGCGGCTGGAACGAGTGAACCTGTGCATCATTGCTTTCTCTTTAGCTTTGTGTTTTGAAGTGATCATTTAGGAGGTGATTAACCCGAATCTTTTGTGACTAATTACCTGCTAAACGGGCTGTAACAATGGCGGCATTAGAGAGAGAGAAAATGTTTGAGTTACTTGTTTCTACCCGGTGACATGATGTCTGTGCCAGGGGAACTAGTCCTTCCCCATCATGCCTTGTGTCATGGAGCAGAGAATAAAGAACTAGAAGGGAGTGCTTATCACGAGTGACAGGTTTATGATCGACATTTCTTAGATCATAGGGGTAAGAGAATTGCTTTGCCGCAGCTTTCGTTAAACCCGCCCCATGTGTAAACATTTTTGTTTGGAAAGAGTAAGGAAATTTTGAGCACCATTCGATTTAGGTGCATTGGCTACTTAAAGCATTCAACACGACATCTTTCAGTACCTCAAATCTAAATATCATATATCTTACCTTTCACCGCATCCTCCGTCAATGTGATCTAAGCACACCAGAGAAAAAAGTAATCACCCCTAACAGAAATGGCAGTATAGGAAGTTCCGGGTTGCACAGAGGGCGCTGTCATAGCATTGTTGGGGGATAAATAGCTGTGACGTGTTCTACAGGATCATTTCTGCCTCGTGCAATGGTAAAGAGCAACGTGTGTGTTGAATTTAGTCTGCAATATGGGTCATAAGACAGACGTTGAGTTGCAAAAAATGAGCCATCGTGTTTGGCCGTGCCGACTGACACACAATGAATGAAGTCGCTCAATTTGTTGGTGTGTGTCGAAGCGCACGGTCCAACGGGTCTACAAACAATGGTGTAGTTCGCAGTCAACTGAAAATCGGCGACGTAACTGTGGCCGGAAAACGATTCTTACCAACAGAGACCTCCGCGAGTTTTAAGCCTAGTAACTGCACATCGGTTTCAAACCAGACCACTATTGCTCCAAACAGTCAATGAAAGTCCACTCGAACCAAATTCCGAAAGGACATTGCGAACAGAACTGTAGGCGATGGACGTATGGAGCAGAGTACCACGGAAGAGGCTTCTTTTAACAGCAAGTCACAAAGTCGCACGTTATCAATGAGCTCAGAGACACCAAAACTTTAATGTGGAGGATTGGAAACGAGTAATTTGGTCTGATGAGTCTCTTTTTTGTTTATACTCCAATGATGGGAGGCGATGAGTGCATCGCAGGCTCAATGAAGCCTTTAATCCTGATTGTGTCGAAGGTGTTGTTCAAGCTGGAGGTGGTTTTGTGATGTTTGGGGGATGTCTTTTGTACCACGAAATGGGCCGGCCCTCTTGTTGCAGTGACGATATATTTGAACCAGCATGCGTACCTCCGTATTCTGAATGACGAAGTGTTGCCCTTTGCCCTACATCTCCAGGAGCAGCATCACATTGCCACTCCTGTCTTCCAAGACGACAACTGCCGTGTGCACAAGGCTGAAATTGCGTCTCAGTAACACTGTCTCACCTCGTCTGGCCCGCCAAATCCACAGATTCAAATCCTCTTAAAAATATGTGGGATCATTTGGAACAGAAGGCGAGACGTCGGAATAGGCACACACGTACTCTGGTAGAACTTCAGGACCAGTTGATGCACAAGTGACTGCAAATGGATGTTTAATACATCCACAACTTTGTGGAGTCTCTACCACACCGGATCCATGCTGTTATCAAGACAAGAGGCGCCGTCACCCGTTTTTAGGTAAGTTCTGCAAGGGATGACTAATTTTTTGTCCGGTGTGCTTATTTTGTTGCGTTATGGCACTGGCTATCTCCTTTCATGGGAACCAGCAGCCCCAAATTACGGATAGGCGACTGATTTTTTGTTTTTTTGTTTCGTTAAACTACAAAAAAGTTATATATGCAACGTTCCGTAAAGCGTTGTGTTACGGCACAACAGATTGAACAGAATGCAAATTAGCAATCGGAGCATCAGATTTGTTTCAATAGTGTTACTGATAGCGTGCTGTGACTTGCAGCGCGTTTCATCAGATTGGCGTAACAGGACACGTTCTGAGACTGTTGAAAGCAATACTGATACTGGAAATCACGTGATGATAGTCTCATCACGCGTTTTTCAGTTTCTAAATCTATACTGCAAATTTTATTTGCAACCGTTATTGCTGATAAAATGAGAATATAATTCGTTTTTGGAGTCGTCTGTTTTGTTTAGATTGGTAGTATCTTTTTCCAGCTTTGCTTTATTTCGTGTGTCATTAAGAACTATTCCAAACAGATGGCCGAAACTAAGGAATATAGATTTTCATGCAGCGAGATGCCGGAGAAATGTTATCACTTCTTCGAAAGCTTAAGGAAGAGGAAAGAACTTTGCGATATAACTATTCAGATAGGGAACGAATCCATTTCTGCTCACCGCGTCATTATATGTGCGGCCATACCTTATTTAAGGAATGCACTGTTGAGGGAAAATGCCCAGAGCGAAGAGGGTCTCAGCTTTCCTGATATTGAACCTGAGGCGTTTAAATGCCTGATTGATTTCGCCTATAGCTCTCAAGTAAAAATTAATACGAGTAATGTGAGGAGTATCCTTGCTGCCACCTGCTGTTTAGGTGTGAGCGAAGTGCTGGAAGCTTGCTGCGATTTCTTGGCTGATAGCATGGAACCTGAAAATGTGCTGAACGTCCGCGAGTTTGCTCATTATGTGAACTGCCCCGAGTTGTTTAAAAGAGTCGACCGTTACGTCAAAGGAAATTTCGACGAAATATCGCAGACAAGTGAATTCATGTATTACCCTGCGACTTACCTGAAAGAGCTCATTGCCGATAACGAGTTGGACACAAGCAGCGAGCAAAGAGTACTCGACGCAGTTGTGAGATGGGTAAAACACTCACCGGAAGACCGGAAATTTGAATTACCGCACTTGATACGTCAAATTAGAATAGCTCAGCTTGACGATCTGTACTTGGCGAAACTCGTAAAAGAAGAAGGTATCATTCGAACGTCACTGGCATGCAGGGATATACTAGATGAGGCGAGAAATTACAAAGCCTTTCCCGAGATCAGAGAAAACATGCCCAGCTTCTCAACGGAGCCTCGAGAATTTATAACTGAAAACGCAGTCCAGGAAAATGGCAGCGAATCAATCTATAAGCTTTGTGCGCAATCGTTATACACGGTACAGCGATACGATTTAATGGAACAAAAGTGGTTCACTGGAGACCAAAAGCTGTTTTATGAGAACAACAGCTCAACAGCCCAATTGCACAACAAGATGTATTTCTTTTATTGGGGTTACACACTGCAGTATAATCCCATAAATGACACGTATACCTTTCTCAGACAGGTACCTACACCTAGGAACCTTACAGGAGCAGCCTCTTTGGGAGACAATATATATGTTTGTGGCGGGAGGGTTGCCTCTGTTGCTTATAACACCGTCGAATGCTTCAACCCGGAAAAAAATGAGTGGAAGAAGAAGAGTTCCATGAAAAAATGTCGCTGGGGTCTAAGCTTCGTAGCATTAGGAAGATACCTTTTCGCTTTGGGCGGACAAGATGGGTTGTCAGTGCACGACTCCGTGGAGAGATACGATCCCCGAACCGATAAATGGAAGACCATGTCACCCTTGCTTACTAAGCGATGCTTTGCTGGAGCTGCGGCGTTGAATGGCAAAATTTTCGTATGCGGTGGAAACACACTTCCAAGTAATACTAGTGCCAAAACTGCAACCGTCGAAGTGTACGATCCAATTCAGAATACATGGAATTTCGTGTCACCGATGAATATCCCAAGGCATTCGTTCACCTTACTGCCGTGCTATGGTGGACTTTGCGCGCTTGGAGGCTCCAAGAACATGAAATATCTGAATAAGTTCGAAATTTACGACCCAGAAACTAACCACTGGATATTTTGCCCAACAACTGATACACGCTTTGTTTCAGGAGCTGTTGTTATGTCGACGCCTCGTGCTTTTTCTTAAACAGGCTTTATAAAGCTTTGTGCACAATGCTGAGAAGAAGCTAAAAGACTAATCCCTTCTCCTGAAATTTTGAAGTTATTTCTTCAAAACAGTTAATGTCTAGAATTGCGAGTAAGAGCTATACTGATTGTGTCAGTGATTTTAAACTTTATTTGCAGCTATGGATGTCAAAGTAAGACCTGAAATAAAGAGAAAATCATTTTCGGCATTTCCTTATTTGCATGCGCTCTATTTATAAACGTTTCAGTTAGTGTATTTAACTGGTAGACTGATCTTCACAGTGTTTTGTAATCTTATAGAAAAAAATGCCGCCTAGTTTCCAAAATAAAAAAATAAAAAAAATAAAAAGAAAGAAAGAAAGAAAAAAAAAAGAAAGAAAGAAAGAAAGAAAAGAAAAAGAAAAAGCAGTACGGAAAATTGTGTGTGTTCACCGGAGTTGAGAATTCAACACCCCCTCCCCCGGATGTGGTTTTATTTAGTAGCACATGACTTTATTTCGGTTTATGCTTCACAAAAAGGATTCACCTGTTTGTTTTTGAACACCAGTCGGTGAAAAGAAAAGATTCTTTCAATTATCGTTTTATTGTGTTTATGAAAAATTTGCCATATCATCAACCAAGATTAGTAGATGACAAGGGTGGCGCAGTGGTCTAAGCGATGGCCTCTGATCATTCGTCCGAAAGGGGTTCGGGTTCGAATCCCGGTGAGGCATGGTTGTTGTGTTTGTCTTACGGCACTGGCTCTCTCCCTTCCCTGGAACCAGTGATCCTAAATTGAGGACGGGCGATTGCTTATAGCCCATTGAGTTGCTCACGGTGGTCGTTAAACCTCCAATCAAAAAAAAAAAAAAACCCGACAAGGTTATGTTCATCCTGCAGTTCCGGTGATTACTTTGTGAAGTCACTGTCCAAATTGCCATCGTAAGACTACCTAATCAAGGTTAGTTGACGACCTTGTACCTGATAGCCACGTTTCTTTGTATCTACACCATAGCAGTGTGTCGGAATTATTATTCGTAAACCAGCTGGATTAATCTCCATAAATTCTACCAGATTTTTTGATGCATATTGTTTTCAATTTTAGTTTGAAAAATTAAGGGAATGTTGCCGAGATGCTTTTCCTATTCCTCATAAAGAAATTCGGCCGTACTACAGAATCAGAACGCTTTCAGGTAGTTGCCGATTTCCCGTGTATCGTTTCGCTTTGTTGACGTACAACCTGATCACTCCCAACGTGAAGAAAGTAGTTCACGATAATATACGGATTTTTTTATTACTATTTTCATCAAAATAAATCTTAAAATAAAAATGTCAACGTTTACCACGATCAGAGATTTATTATACATCGACTGTAGTTTCGCAGAGCTTCTGGCTCGGCTTCATCAGGACGAATGGAGGGAATGGAGCATAAACATTCAAATCATTGTGATATCATCAGAGTTCTGACGGTCACGGTTTTTAGTGAGTTGTTTCCACGCGTTTGAAAGAAATCAGAGACCGTCAGAACTCTGATGATGTCGTAATGATTTTAATGTTTACGCTCCTTTCGTCCTGATGAAGCCGAGCCAGAAGCTCTGCGAAACGAAGGCTGAACTGAATCCTACCAGGCTGTAACATTAAGCAAAAACAGCGAGAACAGAAAAGATGAGTTGGGGCTCAGCGCCATCTATTGACGTGGTTCGCACAAACAAACATTGATTCTGTATCATTATTTACATTTGTGATTTTATTTATATTCACTTTCATGTGAGCAAATGGTTATTTACTTCCTGAATTTGTAGTACTTGGGCAAGAGAATTTTTCTGTAGGAACTGATGTAATTTATGTGTAAATCTCAGTCCTTTATTCTTCGACGATCTAGAGCTGAGATTTTGGTAAATGTGTAGATTAGCGTCTTAAATTATTTTGTCAGAAAAATGTTACTACCTGGAAAAAGTGCGACGTACAGATTTTAGAGTATGGAAATTAGTGGAAAATGGTGCAGAAATTTCGTATTTTAAATGTCTTTTAAAGGTTTTTATCGTAACATTTACCCAGTGGCGTAGGAACGGGGGTACAGGGGTACAATGTACCCCCCCCAAAAAAAAATTTTGGAGAGGGGTACATTAATATCTCCTGTACCCCCCCCCCTCAGATATGAGCAAACACAAACCAATCACTTATAAAGAGTGAACTGTAAACTTTATATGCTACTTATTTTTTTTATTCTCTTTTTTTTTTCAAAGAAATATCACGGGTCATCTTTTTTTTATATCCTAAGCTTGTAGTGGGAGGCTTTTCATCCACCAAAAACTGGCCAACCATCTGGGAAACTAGCAATTTAGTTCTGCAGGGAAACGACGAGTGCGAGGTTTTTGTTAATAACTTCAAACAGCATATTATAGGGCTAGGGCTTGATAACATACTTGTGATCAGTGTTTCTTTTCTCTAAAAATTCCATGCATCTTGATCACTTTAAAAAAAAAATTAATGCACAAGTGGACATTTCAGCGCCCGCAGCCCCGGCACTAAAATTGTTTTCTGTCTTAAGATCTGTAGCAATACAACAAGTGCATTACGGATTTCACATACCACTAATAGAACTTCAATTCCTCGATATCTCCGCCATCATTTAGCTTTGCACCAGACCAATGTGCTTTTTACATCAATTGTCAGCCTGTGTATCGTTCAAAGTTTTTAATATAGACTTCATAATGCTTCAATGGTACTATCTTCGCGGGTAGAGCAGTTTTTATCTTACTGCGGTTTTACTTTGTTAACGTAAACAAAAATGATAAGAAATTTAATTCGTTCTTGTAAAGAGTTATATAACATTTCCTGAGAAATCTCTCTTTTCCAAACCCTGCTGACAGCAATTCATCCTAATGTTGACTTGTCCCTGCTCAATATTTTAATGGAAAAAAAAAGTACAAAAATAAACAAGAGAGAACACAAAAAAAAAACTTCTCCATTCATTTTTCGATAAGAAATTAATAATGTGAACTTTTTGTCAGCAATAAAAATAATAATGGTAATAATTAATAATAATATGATGATAACAATGTTCATTCGGATGAATTCCTGATCAGTGTACGTATTTTATAAAAACTCGAATATACTACCCCCCCCCCCCAAAAAAAAATTCGGAAGAGGTCATCCATAGATGGCTTAATCCTTGAGATGTAAGGTTCATGAGCTTGTACCCCCTAAATCAAAAGCGTTCCTACGCCACTGCATTTACCTGTAAGTGCGATGCTGTGAAGAGACGCTGGCGTAGGCCTAACGCATCGTTACCGCGATGTCATGCGTTGCGGTTGCGATGCGTTAGGCCTATGTAGCGATGCGTTAGGTCGATGTGGCGGTAGCGATGCGTTAATCTTACCTCTGCGTCTCTTCTCGGCATCGCACTTACACATAAATATTACGATAAAAATCTTTATAAAAAACATTTAAAACAGGAAATTTCTGCGCCATTTGCCATTAATTTCCATAATCTAAAAATCTGTACGTCGCACTTTTCCCAGGTACTAACATTTTTCCGACGAAATAATTTAAGACGCAAATCTACCCACTTTTCCCACTATTTTACATAATATGCGTTTATATAGCTGAGGTTTTTTTTCTAAAATTGAATTAGGGGCATAATCATCAGAATGAAAATGCTTACCACAAACAACAGTTGAAGGTGACTTGTCATTTGGAGCAAAATCCTGACGAGAGATTGCTTTCAGCCACAGTTGCTTTAGGTTCTGATCTGAGGGGAACTCGTGGAATGGAAATCCTACGTTTTTCTTTTCAGATATGCACATCGGCACACAGCAGTAAACCATTTTGAAAACGGGTTAGGTTTTATTGTGAAAACAACAGTTCGGTTTTAAAACTGTAATGGTTTTTAAAAGAAACACAAGAAAAAATGACGAATATACACAATCCAGCAATTCAAACAACGGGGAAACTGAGTTGTTAATACCTTGGGACGCAGTGCAATCTAACGGTTGAAATCGTCCCTAACGTCCACTGGTCAATCACCAAAAGTCTATTGTCTTCAACGTTAATGTTATAGCCTGTGTTTCATCCAGTTCAGCCTTGGCGAAACACTATAGTCGATGTATAATAAACCTTTGATTGTGGTAAACGTTGATATTTTTATTTTATCTCAACACCACAAGTTTGTAGTCATTATTTCAAAAAAATTATTTCATTGAGGGAGCATCAGATTCTGTCGTAGAAGAGGGGTGCAATTTTTTAAAAGACGCTGTAAAGTGTAGAGAAGAGTTCCAAAACTTTTTGTAAACAATAGGCACGGGGGGGGGGGGGGATTAGCACGATTGCAGAATTTAACAAGAAATATGACACCGAATTTTCGGGTGTGAATAGCACGTCTTTTGAAGCCGTTCTGACACAAATTAAATTTATCAAAGTTATTCAAAGTCAATGGAACCGGTATGGAAAACAATCGTATCTGACGGAAGTAAGAAGTTTTTCAATCAAGTTTTGAATCCCTCAGATACTGCTGTAAACGGAATCGTGAGCTTACGCCCTCTGGTTGCAGACTTGTACGTTAAGAAAAACATGAATTTATATCAGAAACATTTCGTACCGGAAACGCTCTCCAACACAGAAAGCATTTTTCAAATCGGACTCTTAGAAACAGAGATACCGACAAAAATAAGATGTGACTTTACGTCCCCTGGTGGGAAAGCCATGCATTATTTTAGGAACAAAGTGTTCTCAAAAGATTTCCCCATACGAGCGGTATCGGTACAAGAAAAAAAAATTTAGTCGAGTTTTCAGGAACCCAGATTTTGCTGCAAATAGATCAGAAGCAGATATTAACACTTATGCCCCCTGGTGGCCAAACCATTCTTTACCAAACATTAGAAATTATGTGAAAATTAGTTTCCATCAGGTCTTGTATGCGATACAGGAAGAATTTTTCGAATCGGAATTTTAGGAGCAGAAATAACGCAGAAAACGCAATTTACCTTTGAGCCCCCTAGCGGAAAGTCTATCATTTACTTGAAAATTTTGAATTTATAGGAAAAGCATTTCGCATCGGAAACACTATCCAACAAAGAAGGAATTTTTCAAATCGGACTCTTAGAAGTAGAGATATTGACAAAAATAAAATATACATGTACGCCCCTGCCGTAGAAACCATGTATTATTTCAAGAAGAAAATGTCCCTAAAAGGTTTGTCGACATCAGTAGTATCGGTCAACAAACGACTTTTTTTCAATCGAGCTTTTAGAAGCTCATATTTTGCTGCAAATACATCAGAAGCGGAAATTGAGACTTACGCCACATGGTGGCCAAACCATTTTTTACAAAAATTAAAATTGACGTGCAAAGGATTTCCCATCAGGAGCTGTATCTGGTGCGGAAAGAATTTTTCGAATCGGAGATTTAGAAACAGAGATATAGGGGAAAAGTAATTTACCTTTACGCCCCCTAGCGGAAAGTCTATGAATTACTTGAAAATTTTGAAATTGTATGAAAAACATGTCACACTGGAAACACTATCCAACAAAGAAGTAATTTTTCAAATCGGACCCCTAGAAGTAGAGATATTGCCAAAAATAAAATATACATCTACGCCCCCTGGCGTAGAAACCATGCATTATTTTAAGAAGAAAATATTTCTAAAAGGTTTGTCGACATGAGTAGTATCGGTCTAAAAACGACGCTTTTTTCAATCGAGAATTTAGGAGTTCATATTTTGCGGCAAATACATCAGCAGCGGAAATTAAGATTTACGCCCCCTGGTGGCCAAAACATTTTCTTACAAGAAATAGAAATTATGTGCAAACGATTTCCCATCAGGAGTTGCATCCTGTGCAGAAAGAATTTTTCAAAACGGAGATTTAGAAGCAGAGATATAGGGGGAAACGCAATTTACCTCTATGCTCCTTAGCGGAAAGTCTATGAATTACTTGGAAAATTTTGAATTTATATGAAAAACATGTCACACTGAAAATACTATCCAACAAAGAAGGAATGTTTCAAATCGGACTCCTAGAAGTACAGATATTGACAAAAATAAGATATACATTTACGCCCCCTGGCGGAGAAACTATGGAATATTTTAAAAGAAAATATTCCGAAAACGTTTATCGATGTGAGTGACATCAGTCAAGGAAAAATTTTTTTCAATCGATACTTCAGGAGCTCAGATTTTACGGCAAATACATCAGAAGCAAAAATTGACGCTTAAGCCCCTGGTGGCCCAAGTATTTATTACCAAAAATTAGAAATTATATACAAAAGATTTTGCATCAGGAGGTGTATCCGCGGAAGAAAAAATTTTTCAAGTCGAAGTTTTAGAAGAAGAGTTATCGGGGAAAATGTAATTTACTTTTACGCCCCCTAGCGGAAAATCTATGCGTAATTTGAAAAAGTAACTATATCTAAAATACTGTTCGACATAAATGGAATCGAAAGATAAAATAATTTTTTCAATCGGATGTTTAGAAGCAAATATGTGGAATAAAACGCATTTTTGAATTAGACATCATCTGCATTTACGCCCACTATCGGCGAAATTGTACATCGTTAAAAAAATGAAATAAAGGATCATCATTCTCATATTTCAATCTTCCCAATGCAAAAAGCATTTTTTAAATCGGACAAATAGTTCCAGAGATATCGTGGGTACAGACGGACGGACGTACAAACCGATAACATAAGCACGATATCATTTCTTTACAAAAGACGTGCTAAAAATGCATTTTAAAAAACATGCTACGAATTGCAAAAAAAAAAAAAAAAGAAGAAGAAGAAGAAGAAAGTAACCGCTGTTATCAGGTTTTTTATTTGCAGCCATCTGCCAACTGATTCATTTAAATAATAAGCGGCAAATACGTCCATTTTTAAAATTCATGGTATACATTTTTTTATTGTTACGTTCATATGTTTAAACATGGATCAAAATGAGTACATTTGTGTACTGTTGTACCGTATATCCCTACAAACATTGTATTGTTTCTCACTGTAGAATAGTAGCAAAAAGAAAAAAATTAATCAGAAAACATCATTTTAATTATATATATTGTACTTACGTATTTAATATGAATTTGTTTTGTATTGTGAGCTTAGCTGGGTTCATAAGTCAATCTCCCGAATAGCTGACAGATGTGTTACTGTATAACTTTACGCCTCCTAGCGGGGAATCTTCGCGTTATTTGAAAAAGTTCAAGTCCAAACGTAGTTCAAAAAATTGTATCCTAACATATACAGGACTGGTATACTTCACTGATAACACTGGTCGGCATGAAAATCGGCCCTGACACCATTCCTGCTGATTCTTATGTAAAACGACCTCCTGAATCCGAATATGACCCCCGTTTTCCTCCATCACCCACCGTTTTCAGGGGAGCCCCCCCCCCCCACCTAATGTTATCACTTTCCGATAATTTGGAGGGATGAAAAGGATTATTTCAGCTTTTACATTTCTTCTGAGGGGCTACAGAGGTGAAAAGTTATAAAACATGAACATCTGTATCAAGGAGGTAGATTTGGGGGATTTGCCCCCCAATTGTAAAGAAATCCTTAGAAATGATTGATTTTCCCGTTTTTTTGGCAATTTTTTCACTTATTTGCTACATATTTCAGCCCCTCTGATCCTCCCCCAAAAAAACCGCAAATAATAAAAATATATAGCAACAGTTCGGAACATTCACTCTGACACGCTGGCTCTCTCAATACCGCGCGCGAACAGGTTCCGACGGGAATCGCGCACAGGTTTACACGGACTTTGACAAGGTCAAACTTGCATTGCTCTTATCACGATAATCCTGCACTGTAAGCATTATCTTCCTTCGGTTGATCTGTAGCGATCGTTGAGTCTACTTGTCGGTGTTCTAGGCGGGAATTCTGTGTTTCCAAGTTGTTTAAATTGTGTCAAACGGTAGAAATTTTTTTACACCGGCCTTTTCCAAGTGAATTACAGTACGTGAGTGTAATTTGTGATTGATATAGAACATTTATTTACTGTTTAATTATGCCACGCGAGTGTATAATTCATCCCGATAGATTCTGCTATGTTTGCGGGGAATTGACTTTTAAAGCGCAACGAAAACCCCTTTCTCCGCTTCTTAACACTGCTCATAAATTTTACTTTGATTGCAAAGTTGGCGATCAGGACAAGAATTGGGCTCCCACAGTTTGCTGCACTATTTGTTACAGTAGCTTGACCAAATGGCTCAAAGGTACCCGTAAATCAATGCCATTTGCTGTGCCCATGGTTTGGCGCGAACCTCTCTGTCATCTCACAGATTGTTACTTTTGTATGACTTCCACCGTCGGGCTATCTAGCAACAAAAGTAAGCATACAATTCAGTATCCTAATATCCCTTCAGCTCTAATACCAGTTCCTCACAACAAATCATTGCCAATCCCAGTGCCCCCAAAACCTATACTCTAGAGCCAGAAACGGATGTGACATACTTTGAGCTACAGCTTGGACCATCACATGATACGTCCACCGATTATGAAGAGCGTTCTGCTGATTCAGCTCATCGAAAACCTCACCTCGTTACTCAGTCGGAATTGAATGATCCCGTCAGGGATTTGGAGTTACCTAAGACTAAATCTCAACTTCTTGGATCTCGACTTCAGCAGTGGAATCTCTTAGAAAAGGGCGTAAAAATCTCTTCTTACAGGACCAGACAGTCAACCTTGCAATTACTTTTTTCGGAAGATGAAGGCTTAGTGTTCTGCCCTAATTCAAATGCATTTATGATAGAACTGAAGATAACATGTGACCCAGACAAATGGCGACTGTTTATAGACTCATCAAAGACAAGCTTGAAAGTTGTCCTGTTGGCCAATGGGAATGAATTACCATCAGTCCCGGTTGCATACTCTGTGAATATGAAGGAGACGTACGAAAACGTCAACCGAATCCTTGATAAAATCTGTTATCATGATTATAATTGGAAACTTTGCGCTGACTTAAAAGTTGTTGCTGTACTCGCGGGCCTGCAATCAGGCTTCACAAAATACTACTGCTTCCTATGCGAATGGGACAGCCGAGCACGAGACAAACATTACATCGTACGGAACTGGCCTCTGCGAGAAAGTTTTACTCCCGGTCAGAAAAATGTCGTTCATGATCCTCTGGTCCCGAAGGAAAATATTTACTTGCCGCCTTTGCGCATCAAACTGGGATGCATTTCAATTTTTGAAAAATAAAAGACAGGTGATGCATTTCAATTTTTGAAAAATAAAAGACAGGTGATGCATTTCAATTTTTGAAAAATAAATTTCCTCGTCATAGTGAAACTAAAATCAAGGAAGGTGTTTTCGTGGGCCCCCAGATTAGACAACTTTTCAAAGATTCGACGTTTATTGAACACCTGAATCGAAAAGAAAAAAGAGCTTGGCTTGCATTCCAAATCGTGTGTAAGAACTTTTTGGGTAACAGCAAAAGTGATGATTATGCCGCTCATGTCGAGGAATTGCTGTCAGCGTACAAGGCCATGGGGTGTAACATGTCTCTTAAAGTGCATTTCCTGCACTCACACCTGGACTTCTTCTTCCCTGAAAATTTAGGAGCAGTTTCCGATGAACACGGGGAACGATTCCATCAAGGCATCAAATAAGATCGAGAGGAGATTTTCAGGCATTATGATGTTTTAGAATTACGAGCATGTTAGCAGAGTACTACTGGTGTTTGGTACGAGAAACTTCTATCTCAGGGTACAAAAGGAAAGCAAGCACCAAATGAAGGTACTTATCTTATTTATTTATTATACTTTACATTTGTATTTTACTTTTTATATATTATTCTTTACAGCTAAAATAAATAATCCTTTTCACCCCTCCAAATAAAATTCATGTCCATAACATATTACCGAAAATTGATAAAAAAATCATTAAAAATCGATCATTTTTAATTATTTCTTTACAATTGGGGGGGGGCAAATCCCCCAAAATCGACATCTTTGCTACAGATGTTCATGTTTTATAACTTTTCACCTCTGTAGACCCTCAGAAGAAATGAAAAGGCTCAAATAATCCTTTTCATCCCTCCAAATTATCGGAAAGTGATAAAATTAGGTGGGGGGGGCTCCCCCGAAAACGATGGGTGATGGGGGAAAACGGGGGTCATATTCGGCTTTAGGAGGTCGTTTTACATAAGAATCAGCAGGAATGGTGTCAGGGCTCGAATTTTTTTTTTTTTTTTGCCGACCAGTGTAATCTAGTGCCTTGATCCCAGTCCGTCTAGAAAGAACAATGCCATGACATTAGAAAGATAAGTTTCCTCTATTTGTGACGTCACTCATGTTACACGACCTGATACGTCGGTGCCGTTTATGACGTCATACACGACAGCGTTGGAAACCAATTGTACGACTTCATTTCCGCGTGACGTCATAAAAGAGGGAACTATTCTATCTAATGTCGTGGTAATCGTTTTTTTTTGTTTGTTTGTTTTTCTTATAGACGGCCTTGCTTGATCCCGATGGGGGAAAGAAAGCCTTTATTTTGGTCTCCCAACCTGCAACTGAGCACCTCACAGTCTGAAGATGTCTTTTCTCGCTCACGTTTTCTTTCAGTTTGGGGAACAAATAAAAGCCCCTAAGGTAGGGCTGAAGCTTTTGCGGGGCCCGTGTCGAAATTTCATTGCGGGTTCTAGAAAAGGAATTTAATGTTTTAATAAAGTCGTTACATGAAAAATGTCGTCCGTAAAGAAAACAAACACGAAAACTGTCATAAAGACAAAATGATTATCTCGAAGAAGTATTTCCTTTAAGCTTAACAAAAAGACCATAATACGGATTGAAAGTTCAGAGAGAGAGGGTGAGAGAGAGTGTGTGTGTGTGTGTGTGTGTGTAAAAAGTGTTAAACTCTGAGATTGTCTTTCTGGGAAGAAGGGTTAGAGGTTGTATTGTGATTTTTATAAACACTTTTTCACAAAATGATAAAAATATAACTTCAACTAATCTGCGTAGCGAATATTTTTGTGTAGGAAATACCAAGGATCTCTTTAAAATAAATTCGTATAAATAGTTTTTATCCCCTGACACATGTTTTAGTGATCGATTTTTAAAGCAAAAGGGAATAACTGACAAATTAGGAACTTTTTAAAATTTTATATCCGCTCATATATGAAAATTACTTTTTTCATATTTCTAGTAATGTTTTTAAAGTCACTGAATTATTGGCCTCCAAATGTATCCCCAAAACAATTTTGATATTGTTCTTATTTTTTTAATTTAAGTATACGGTTTGTTTTTATTTATTTATTTTTTATTTGGGAATTTAACGACCACCGTGAGCAACTCGACCGACTATATTCAGTCGCCCGTCCTTAATTTAGGGCCACTGGTTCTAGGGAAGGGAGGAAGCCAGTGCCGTAAAGTCAAACATAACATCCGTGCTTCACCGGGATTCGAACCTGGACCCATCTCGGACGAATAGTCAGACGCGCTTGTATCTGGTTTACACACAAATTGTTAAATATATACTGTAAAAGTAGAGGCCACAAAATGATAAAATTTAATTTGCTATTTCATGAATGTGGAAAATATTAAGTTGGTTATAATAATCACGTGAAATCTGCAAACCTCAGTATTTGTACGGCAAAGTGCGATGCATATTCGAAAGTGGGGGAATTAGAAACTAAATAAAACAAATTAGTAAAATCATGCAATGCATTGATTATGATACGCTTTCCAACATACCAGAAATAATTACTCAAGTTTTGAGGATAATGGCTGTGGAATAAATCTCGCTCCTGTGCCCTGACCTTTGATCTCATTTCGATGATATTCAACAGAACCGGTAAAGTATACTTCCGGAACAACATGATAAAGTTTTGTCTCAATCGAAGCATTTTTACGTAAGTTATAACGCATAAGGGCAATAGAATGCATCCCGCTTTTATGTCCTGACCTTTGACCCCATTTCGCCCATTTTTAATAGGATTCGTTCCCAGGTGGTCCCCTACGACGTACTAAAATTTCATGGAAATCAAAACCATTTTTACGCAAGTTATGACGCATAAGGGCAAGGGAATGTATCCCTCTCCTATGTCGTCACCTTTGACCCCATTTCTGGTTCGTCCACGGGTGATCCCCTACCACATACTGAAATTTAATCGAAATCGAACCATTTTTACTCATGTTATGACGCATAGGGGCAATGGAATGGATCCCGCTCCTGTGTCCTGACCTTTGACCAAATTTCGCCCATTTTCAGTAGGGTTCGTCCCCGGATCGTCCCCTACCACATAATAAAATTTAATCAAAATCGAACCATTCTTACTCAAGCTACGACGCATAAGAACAATGAGATGGATCCCGCTTCTATGTCCTGATCTTTCATCCCATTTCCCCCATTTTCAATAGGGTTCGTCCCCAGTTGATTCCCTATCATATAATAAACTTTCATCGAAATCCAACCGTTTTTACTCACGTTATGACGTATAAAAGCAATGGAATGGATCCCGCTCCTGTGTCCTGACCTTTGACCCCATTTCGTCCATTTTCAATCGGATTCGTCCCCAGGGGATCCCCTATAATATACTGAAATTTAATCGAAATCGAACCATTTTTACTCAGGTTATGACGCATAGGGGCAATGGAATGGATCCGGCTTCTGTGTCCTGACCTTTGACCAAATTTTTCCCATTTTCTATAGGATTCGTTCCTAGTTGATCCCATGTCATGTACAGAAATTTAATCGAAATCGAATAATTTTTACTCAAGTTATGGGGCCTAAGGGCAGTGTAATGGATGCCGCTCCTATGTCCTGACCTTTGACTCCATTTCACCCATTTTCAATAGGGTACGTCCCCAGGTGATCCCCTATAATATACTGAAATTTCATCGAAATCGAATCATTTTTACGGGATTTATCGTGCGGACAGACAGACAGACGGACGGTCGGTCAGACGAAGCTGGAGCATATATGCATCTTCAACATACGATTGGAAAGCGTATAAAATACAAAAATAAAAAATATATTTTAATGGCCTCGCGCCCTAAAATTTAGAAAAAAAGAAGGTAAACAATTCTACCGAAAATGATTTTGTTTTTTATTTACGCTTTCCAATCGTAGGTTGAAGAAGCGTATATGCTCCAGCTTTGTCCGTCCTTCTGTCTGTCCGCACAATAACTCGCATAAAAATGGTTCGATTTCGATGAAATTTTAACATGTGGTAGGGGACCACCTGAGGACGTACCCTATTGACAATGGGTGAAGTGGGGTCAAAGGTCACAACATACACTGCTGGCCACCCAAAATGCAACACCAAGAAGGACACGAGATAGCAAAGCCAGATTTCCTGGACACATAACAACAGATACAAAGATGAAACGATTGAGCTTACAGGCCCGTGCGACTTGTGGAACACGCAGACATCAATAGTTCGTGTGGGCCCCATGGATGGCAATAACGGCTGCTATACGCCGCGGCATCGAACGAAAGAGGCTTTGGATGTGGGCTTGGGGTATGGCGGTCCAGGCTGCTTCCACACGTTGCCACAGTTCATCAGGCGTAGCCGCGGGTGGTGCTTGCCGGGCCACTCGGTTGCCGATCAGCGAACAGACGTGTTCGATGGGCGACATATAAAGAGAACAGGGGGGCCACGGCAGGAGTGACACCTGGTGGGCCGTGAAAAATTGTTGCAAGATGCATGCTACGTGCGGGCGCGCATTGTCCTGTTGAAACGTGGCTGCTGGCAGGTCCTGCAGGTAAGGGAGGACTACAGCCTCCAAAACGTCGGAGATGTAGCGGTGGCTGTTGAGTGTACCGGCGATGTATACCAGAGGTGTGCGGGTGCCATATCCAATTGCGGCCCAAACCATCACGCCAGGCGACGGACTGGTATGGCGATGCATAATGCAGGCGTCATACAGTCTCTCGCCGCGGTGCCGCCACACGCGGATCCGACTATCGTGGTGTTGCAGGCAGAAGTGGGATTCGTCGGCGAAGACAATCTCGTGCCATTCCGTAGTCCAGGTGCGGCGTTCAACGGCCCACAGCCGCCGCACTCGCCGGTGATGTAACGTCAATGGTAATCGGAGCAACGGGCGCCGTGCGACAAGTCCCCACTCCTGCAGACGACGTCGAACGGTACGTGCTGACACAGGTTGTTGCGCAACACACCCTAATTCCTGCGCTAACGTTCGTGATGTGGCAGTGCGAGCCGTCAATGCCCGCCGCACAACATGCAGGACCTCTCGTTCGGTGGTGTGCCGCGGCAGTGGCAATCGCTCACGTCGGTCTGTCCGTCCCTCCTGAACCCACCGAATCCATACTCGTCTCACTGTGGCTGCATGTCGTCCCACACGGGCGCCGATGTCTTGGTACGATAAACCGCTGTCGCGATAAGCCACTATTCGTCCTCTATTGAACTCCGAAACATTCTGGGATGACTCCCGTATTCTGCGAAGCTTCCCACAACAGAAAGCTTCCACTAATTACACCCCGCCTTCTGTGCATCCTTCTTATATAGTGCTTCTCGGTGGCGTGCCGGGCGCACATGATTTGCATATGCCCTGCAATGTTAATCGTTTGCATATTCTCTCGCGGGCGACGAATTTCAAGCCAATCGGATACGAATTTCAAGCCAATGCTACGAATTTCAAGCCAATCGGATGCTTCCTTCTTGGTGTTGCATTTTGGGTGGCCAGCAGTATAGGAGAGGGACCCATTCCATTGCCCTTATGCGTCATAACGTGCGTAAATATGGTTCGATTTCAATGAAATTTTAGTATGTGGCATGGGACCACCTGGGGACGAACCCTATTGAAAATGGGTGAAGTGGATTTAAAGGTCAGGACATAGGAGCGGGATGCATTCCATTGTCCTTATGCTTCATAACTTACGTAAATATGGTTCGATTTCGATGAAATTTTAGTATGTCATAGAGGAGGACCACCTGGGGACGAACCCTATTGAAAATGGGTGAAGTGGGGTCAAAGGTCAGGACATAGGAGCGGGATGTATTCCAGCACATCTTATTAAAGAAGCAATTCTTGTATATGTGCAAAATTTATTTTAGAAACGGCTCTATGGATTTTGATGAAAGTGGTTAATCTACCGTTTTCTGGTACTAGAAATCGATTTAGCTTGATCTCGACTTTGGAAAAATCCGTTTAGTGGGTTAAATAACCACCCCGAGTTACCACGTTTTTAGTGTCATGACGTCGTCCCATTAATGTTTCCCATTCTTAGAAATCTTATGTCGTCACACTCTCGCGATTGAGATGTTGGCGCGCGGTCACGCCATCTGCTTCATTACGTCACGCGTTGTTTGTGGATCTTATTAAAGTTTTATGACGTCACACTCTCGCGACCATCATGTCACACGTTGTGTGCGTATGTCCATCCGCACGATAACTCGCGTAAACATTGTTCGATTTCGATGAAATTTTATTATGTGGTAGGGGAACACGTGGGAAGAAATCCTATTGAAAGTAAACGAAATGGGGTCAAAGGTCCGGACATAGGAGCGGGATCCATTCCACTCGTCTTATGCGTCATAACTAACGTAAAAAAGGTTCGATTTCTATGAAATTTTAGTATGTGGTTGGCGACCACCTGGGGACAAACCCTATTGAAAATGTTCGAAATGGGGTCAAAGGTCAGGACAAAGGAGCGGAATCACTTCCATCGCTATTATGCGTCATAACCTACGTAAAAATGCTTCGATTTGGATAAAATATTAGTATGTCGTAGGTGCCTGCATGGGGACGAATCCTATTGAAAATGGGCGAAATGGGGTCAAAGGTTAGGACACAGGAGCGGGATCTATTCCACACCCTTATGCATCATAACTTATGTAAAACTGCTTCGATTGCGACAAAACTTTATCATGTTATTTCGGAGGCATACTGAACCGGTTCTGTTGAATATCATCGAAATGGGATTAAAGGTCAGAGCACAGGACCGAGATTTATTCCACAGCCATTATCCTCATAACTTGAGTAATGATTTCTGGTATGTTGGAAAGCGTATCATAATCAATGCATTGCATAAATTTACTAACTTGTCTTCTGAACTGTAGGGCCCCGTGAAGGTGCGAGGCCCGTGGCGTTCGTCCCGGTTGTCTCTATCGTTCAGCCCAGCCGACCCTGCCCTGAGTTCTACTGTAAATTACCTGAACCGCAAATGCTTAGCAGGGATTAATTAATCTCACTGAAATTACTGGTACGAAACCAACGTCCAACAAACTCTCCTGAACGAGACACATCCCCAACCGAAGAGATGTCGCTCCACCAACCTGTATAAACTGGATCATTTATTCAATTAATTCACAAATTAACAATGAACTATACACTGAGTGGCCACTTTATTATTACCACGCCCTCAGTACTTCGTTGGGCCGCTTTTTGCCTTTGATACTGCGTTGATTTTTCGTGGCATGGACTCCACAAGATGTTGATAGGTGGTTTGTGGAATCTGAGACCATGCTTGATGAACAGCACTTTCAAGGAGTGTGAGATTGCAGGGTTGTGGATTCAGCTTTCTGATGGCTCGTTCAACTTCATCCCACAAATTCTCAATTGGGTTAAGATCTGGAGATCGTGGGGGCCACCTAAGCAAAGTAAACTCACCGGCATGTTCCTGAAACCAATCCTGTACAATACAAGCACTATGGCAGGACGCATTATCTTGTTGAAAGTAGCAATCGTCATTGGGATGAACCATCCGCATGACAGGATGCACTTGGTCCGCAACGATGTTTAGATATGATGTGCCAGTAAACGTTGATCAAGCCGAATTAAAGGGTCCAAAGCATGCCAGGAAAACATTCCCGAAACCATAACGTTGCCTCCACTAGCTTGAAGGGTTGCAGCAATGCATTTGGGGTCCATGCTTTCGTGCAGTTTCCGCCAAATTCTCACTCGGCCATCGGCATGGTGCAACTGAAAACGTGATTCATCGGACCACATAATTTGTTTCCAATTATCAACTGTCGAATCGTTGTGCTCCTGGGCTAACTGGAGACGTTTTCTCTTGTTAACTGCAGACAGCAAAGGTGTTCGAACAGGCCTTCGGCTGTCATATCCCATTCGATGCAGTGCACGGCGAACAGTGCGTGCAGAGATCATTTGAGGGGATCCTTAATTAAGATGGTCTGTAATTTGCTGCACTGTTGCCCTTCTGTTGTCTGTTACTAGTCTGGACACTCTCCGTTCCGCCTGAGCAGTCACTAGTCGATGACGAGCACACGTTGCACGTAGAGACCCAGTTTTTTGGCTGACAGTTCAGTCTTTTGACACTTTAACAACAGCTGCTCTGGAACATTTCACGAATGCGGCGGTTTCGGTGATACTCGCTCCATGGCTCTGAGCTCCTACAATCATCTCACGTTGAAAGTCCGTCAAATCGCATTTTTTACCCATCTCGTCACCCAAAAATCACTTCTACTATTGTCTCAAGCACTAAGCTTTCCCTTTTTATACTAGCTTCGCCCTCTGGCGGCAACAGCGTGCAGCCATAGCTCATTTGCTTAAAACTGTCAGGTGGTCATAATAAAGTGGGCACTCAGTGTATATGCACATAGACGATTAACTTATACAAACAGTCTAATTTATATTTTTCTAAAGATAAGTAACCACGACAATACGAGGTCCCATCAAAAAGCGACAGACTAAGCCAATATACAGCAAAGTATTTACGTTACTTTCTGGCTATGATCTCCTTCAAAGTAGTCTCCTTGGGCAGCAATACACCCCTGCAAGCGTTTTGCCACTGTTGGAACGCTCCCTGAAAGTTCTGTTCGCTAATCGTGTCAAGCACCGTCTGCGATCCGCACTGGATTTCGTCCACATTTTCGAAACGGCGACCCTTGATCTTCAGCTTCATTTTCGGGAACAGAAAGAAGTCGCAGGGGGCCAAACCCGGCGAGTAAGGCGGGTGAGGAAGGGTAGTGATGCTGTTGTGACTGCAAACCTGGCGTGTTGTTAACGTACTGTGAGCTGTTGCATTGTCGTGATGGAGCAGCAAATCGAACCTGCGCATTTCAGGTCGTTTTAGGCGAATGTCATCCCTAAGACGCCGCAGAACATCTCAGTAGAAAAGGACGCTGACGGTCTGTTCCTGGTGGACGAATTTACGGTGCACAACCCCACGAATGTCGAGGAACACGACGAGCATGCTTTTGGTTGCGCCACGGACCTGTCGGGCCTTATTCGGTAGTGGAGATGCCGGGCTCTTCCAGTGCGACAACTGTTGTTTGGCCTCCGGGTCGTAACCATAGACTTAAGTCTCGTCCCCAGTGATGACACGCGATAGGAAAGTTGGATTATTCAGCACCTGCTGACAGAGATCTTCACAAAGTTCGACACGGAGCGCCTTGTGTTCGGGGTTCAGAATCTTTGGCACAAACTTTGCAGGTGGCAATATGTTGTACAGTCAGTTGACACACCCTATCTTTGGACAGTCGGGGACTAAGGAGGTTAGAAGAGAGAGGAGATGGCATCAGCCACCGCTGGTGAAGCCAAATCTGATCATCTGGTTTCTTGCGCCCTCTGGGTGGGGAAGGTTGAGAGACGTGACGTTACTTCCTGCAGACCTGTACTGCAGCACAGGTTGATAGCGGCCGTTTCTTGCTCTCTGCAGCAGTCCCTGAAGGTCAACAAGGCTCCCACAGCTTTAACGAGGCCGTGATCGGCTAATGCGCAATATGCACTTCCGCTCTACGAAGCATAATTTTATTTAATTTTTTTAGAAAATACTAAACAGCGTTATGTGCATGTGTAATTTAGTTTCATTTTTTCCTGACTTTACCTGCTGCACAAGTGCCTCTAAAACCTCTTCAAAGTCGACGATTTCTCCATAGAAAGTACAGAAGCAGCCCAATTTGGGCATATTGGGCATTCACAGCTGATACGAAGTGGAGCCCACAGAAAACGCAGGGTGTGCGGCTGATGCCATGTCCTCTCCCGTTCTAACCTCTTATTTTAACTCAGAAATCATTTGAAAAAAATTATTGTTGGCATCTTTAAAATTGTTAAAAAAAACTTTAAAATAAATTTTACATGTTTTTGTTACTTTTATAAAGACAATTCAGTTGGAAATTCACAGTATCTGTGCATTGTATATAATAACGCCGCGCCTACAAAAGCAAAATAAATTAAATAAATAATTATCTAGAAAAAAAATATTAACTATAATTTGCTTCATTTTAGCACTTCAGGCGTCTTATTGTGCCAGATAATCTGACTGAATGAAATTGAAATTAGATTTAAATACTTTGAAAAATGCATGGGTGATTCGATTAAAAATTTCCGGAACCCACAATATTTTTTTAAGTCAATGCCTATGACTCTCACTATGTTCTCTGACATCACTTGTTTTACACTGACGGTGTTTTTGAGCAGTGTGTCTTGCAAGTACTATGCTCCCGAGTACGAGCACTGTTTAGAGCAGTCTTTGAGCACTGTTTAGAGCAAATTAATGCTGTATGCTTAAGCGAGAGTTATATGTTCAGATTTGTAACGAGCTGAGAGGATATTTATATTCGGATGTTTGATTGACTATGTGCTGTGAAATAAACAATTGAACTGTAAGTTAACTTGACTCTTTTAAGAACCGGTACTGTTTATTAGGAAGAGTTTCGATATGTGCGTGATGTAAAATCTCAGCTGAACGAACCTAATCAAGTAAAAAAAAAAAAAAGAAATTCTGAGTCATAAAGGTAAGACTTTTAGCCGTAAGAGTACTGCAGAGAAGCCTAATAGCTGTGTAAACGTAAGAAGCTCAAAGTTTAGTGTCACACGAAAACAAACTTAACGCTAGGATAATACTTGCTGCTGTTCATAATATCACAATTAAACTACTCTTCTACAATCTTTACACTAAATTTCTACTTCAGCACTCAAATTTTCATTAAAACACGATCACTTGAGTTAACTTTTTTGCTCTGTCATGATATTTATGTCGCTGAATACGCGTTTTTATTACCCTCATGATAGCCCATTGCATATGAGGGTAATACAAAAGCTGATTATTACCCTCATATGCAATGAGCTATCATGCTTTCTCACTTAGTAAGCTTTCTCACAAAGTAAATGTTTATTTTTTTTAATCTCACCTTGCAGTGTGAGATCTAATTTAAATTGGACCCCATTGCATTTGTTAATTTGATAGGAACTTCCACTTATTTTAAGTCTTTAATTTTTGTGAATGGTATCCAAGTGTTCAATATTTGTTGATTTTTTTTTTGTTGACTCTAACAGTTACCTTCTATGCAGACTCTCGAAGAGACTACTTCTTGTCCTAGGTACTAATTGCGTTTGCTAGGCAGAGCCAATTTAAGGATACAGGGGTCCCGGAGGCTGGGCAGTATTTTGGAGCCATACTACTATATTAGTGGCACATCTAGGATATCACTATGGGTGGCAGAATAAAAATCCCCAAGAGAAAATATTCCCAAAATATGAAGAGAGACACAGATGCTCGTTTGTCTTAAGTTAATCTGGTGTACACTGATGATCCATTGCATTATAACCACCTACCTAATAAGCTGTAGGACTCCTCCAGCCCGCAAGACAGCGGCCACTCGGCGAGGCATCGATCCAATGCGGTGGCCATAGCTAAGCTGCCATATCTGGTACCATAATGTCAACAGCAGGTTCTCCATCAGTTCCCGTAAATTTTCAGGTGGTGGTGATTTTGAGCGAACCAGCTTTTCCAAGTCGAACCACAAATATTCGATTGGGCTCATGTCAGGTAAATTTGGAGGCCAGAGCATTAACAGGAAGTCACCAGTATACTCCTCGAACCACTCCTTGGCGATTCTGGAAGTGTGGCATGGCGCATTATAATGTTGGTAATGGCCATCACCAGCAGGGAGCACAGTTGCTATAAATGGGTAAACTTGGTTCGCAACGATGTTCATATACCTGAGAGCCATTAAGGATTATGCTTTTGGGATCATGGAACCTAAAGTGTCTCGAGAAAAGATCGCCCACAGCATAACACCACCACCGTCGGCCAGTTTCCGTCCACAGTGCATCCAGGTGCAATAGCCTCCATTGATAAATAATCGGCGTATTCGCGCTCGACCGTCTACGTGATGCACCAGGAATCTTGAATTTTAGTCTAACATATCAATGAAGATATATTAGACTAAAATTCTAATACTAGAAATTTGATATTTTCTGTTTCCCTTTTTTTTCAATCTTGTTGTAGTATTTCTTATAATAACCCGTTTTAGAATTAAAAGAAAAACTGACATAAACCGCACTTCATAATCTTCCATTTTGTTTTTATTTTATTTCCTGGGCAAGAAAGAAGACGGGACTGCCGGGATTGCTTTTTGTCCATAATTTTCAACCACGTGGTGGCATCACACCCGATCACGCTTCACTTCGAACTCGTCACCGCTTTATGATGTGGAGATACGAACAATCTCCAGAAATACCAAGACAAATTAGTGGCTGCCAGTGGCGCACCCAGGAATTCCTGCTGGAGGGGGCTATATATACACTTGTGTGCAAAAATTAAGGACGATGTGGAGAAAATAGCATGACAGCGGAACGAGCAGGCAGAACGGACCGAAAGACCACTCATGAGATAGTCTAGGGTCCGGTACTGTAGGGCATGCGCATATATGCAGCATGACGTGGGGGGGGGGGGTCGGAAGGGTATAAAGCACACGGGCGGTGTACGCTCAGCAATTCCGTGAAAGCTATTGCACAGTGTACATCGGTTTGAACGACGTCGAGTTGCTGCCACCGTGTGATATGGCCAATAGGCAATCCAGTAGACGACATCTGGATGACTTTACCCGAGGTCGCGTCATTGAGAAGTTGAAAGAAGGTCGAAGTGTGACTAGTGTGGCGGAGGAGTTCGGGATCGTTCACAGTATCGTTTCACGAGCTTGGAGAGCATTTCAAACGACAGGAACAGCTGTCCAATAGTTTAGCAGTGGTTGTCCACGAGAAACCACGGCGGCGGACGACCGGTATATTGTCCTACAGGCGAGAAGAGACAGACGGCAGACAGCGAGAGAAATCACAAGGCACATGCAACAGACAACTGGGCGTCCGCTATCGCGCTTTACCGTGGCCAGGAGGCTGCACAAAGGTGGTCTATTTGCACGACAACCAGTACGGTGTGTGCCATTAACGCCTGTTCATCGGAGACGGCGGTTTCTGTGGTGCCAGGAACACGTCAGCAATGGGGTCGAGTTCTCTTTACGGATGAGAGCCGATTTAGTCTGGCGAGCGATTCTGGATGCATACACATCTGAAGAGAGCAGGGATCTTCCACATCTTCCAAGGAGGTTCAGTCACTGTTGTCCGCTTGTGTACCGAGGTTCTCCTGCCTCACGTGCGTCTGTTTAAAGGTGCTGAGAGTCCTGAGTTCCTCTTCATAGACTACAAAGCAACACCTCATCGTACAGTGACTGTCGGGGAGCTGTCGGAGAGTGAAGATATTCAACGCATGGATTGGCCCGCAAGGTCCCTGGACTTAAATCCAATCGAACACGTGTGGGACCTTCTCGGGAGACGCTTGGCAGCACGTCACCAGCCGCCAGCAACGATTCTGCAGCTGCGATTGGCGCTACCAGAGGAATGGGCAGAGATGCCTCAGCAGCTCCTTGACAACCTCGTCCTCAGCATAGACAGACGTTGTAAATCCTGCAACGCAGTCAGGGGTGATCCTATCCCCTACTAAAGACTGGATTTTCTTGGCAGCCGCCTGTCACATGGACATTTTTGTCTTCTGTCCAGTTTTACTCGAAGCTACCTTTTCAATAAAGTGCCTTTGTATCCTTTGGATTCCTTGTTTGGACGGTTTTGCTCACTTGTCCCATATTCTTACATCTGGTGATCTTATGGTATGATTTGAGTCGATGTGGAGCACTTCTGCACGACGTTACATTCGAAAAACCGTCTCGTCCTTAATTTTTGCACGCCAGTGTATATATATATATATATATATATATTCTATAAAGAAGATACCTAAGCAAAAAAATACATATATAATTTTGACTCACACCTAGTACAACATAGAAAAGGTTATGTATCTACCTGTGTGATCAAAAGGAAAAAAGGTAAAAAATAAAATAAAACAACTGAATGTAGAAGGTGTCGAGAATACTGAGCCTTGGCTTTATCAAGGACCAGCAAATATATATATATATATATATATATGGGATGTAAGGTCAGGTGATGCGTAACATCACAGCCTCTCCTTGACAAATGTCAACCCCGCCTTCTCGTGGCGCATCCTGTTCCCACTAAAAGGGCTCTGACGACCGCCAATAGCGGTATAACTATACCATCGGGATTAGAGGAAATGCTATCCCACACTCACCAACCCGCTTGGCCAGCGTGGTGAGTTATGGCCAAACCCCTCGAAAATGACTCCACAACTTAAATCTTGGCCCTCAGTCTCCGGCAGGTGGAATGTAGCTGGCCAAGGCAGCGGCCAGTGCGACATGAAGGCAGAGGGTGCTAAGAATCCCCGGAGGACCGGACTAGGCTGCCATCTGATGCTGACCTTGGCTACGTATAATGGACGCTCCCTATCTTCTGATTCAAGGCTTCTTGAATTGGAAGAGGAACTACAAAGGATCAAGTGGGACATCGTCGGGCTAAGTGAGGTAAGGAGAAAAGGAGAAGATCTCATCGAACTGAAAAGTGGACATCTCTTCTACTATCGTGGGACAGATACTGGCAGAACTAGTGGTGTTGGATTTATAATAAACAAGAAACTGAAGGATAAAGTTGTAGAAGTTGAAAGTTCCTCTGACAGAGCTGCACGACTTGTTATCCAACTCTCGAAAAGATACCAGGCTCAGATTATTCAAACTTATGCACCCACCACAAGTCATCCTGAAGAAGAAATTGAAGAATTTTATGAGGAAATTTGTCATCTAAATAATAAAGGTAAGCAGCACGTGAAGATAATTATGGGAGATTTCAATGCAAAAATAGGGCAACGGCAACAGAATGAAACTTCAGTAGGTAAATTCGGTCACGGCAACAGAAACCAGCGTGGAAATACTCTCGTTGAGTTTGCAGAGGCAGAAGTGTTTTTCATCTTGAACTCCTTCTTCAAGAAAAAGCCACACAGGAAATGGACATGCAGACATCCAAATGGGACGACAAGTGAAATTGATTTTATTATGTGTAACAAAAAATTCGTCATAGAAGACTGCAGTGTGCTAAACAAGTTCAACACAGGTAGTGACCATAGATTGGTGAGATGTAAGATGCACCTCAACACTAAACTCGAACTTGGCAAGCTCATAAGACAAACAAAATGTATTGACATAACCAACCTTAAAAAACACCATAATACCTTCAAGTTGGAACTGAAGAACAGATTCTCTGCTTTAGAAAGCCTAACATCGGAAGAAGTGGATATTTCTGAAGTTAACAGAAAAGTAACCAAAGCTCTTATGGAAACAGCAACAAAATTAGCTGGGTCTAAGAACAAGTTGCATGTGAACAAAATTATCAGGAAAAACGAAAATGTTGATGCAAGAAAAGAGAGATTGCGCCATATAATACAAATTTTGAAGATGACAATCCGATTTTTGCAAGACAGTACGAATGTGACAAGTATCACTGAAGACGTAAGAAAATTCAGATAATATCCGAAAAGCAATTGAAAATTTTCATCGTCCTAAAGATAGCGGGACTCGAATACGCGTCTCAGTAAGGAAGAAAACAGATTATGCTAACCACTGAAGATGGTTCTGTAACAAGAAAGTTCCAGAGTTTCCGATCAAGAGTGAAAGATAACCATCTCAGGATTATATGCTCGGGATGCATACCGGCATTCATGTTTAGCGAATCATGAAAGATAAGTACCAGAGTTCCTCCATGTCCTTGCCCGGAGAAGTTGCAGATGCAAATCAAGAACATGAAATACGGGATTACGCCATATAATACAAATTTTGAAGATGACAGCCCGTTTTTTGGCGTAAATGTGACAAGAAGCAAGTGGAGAAGTCAGATAATATCCAAATTTAAAATTATGGCACTGAAAAAAGGAAAGATGAATGCCTGAGTTGAACACCGCCTAGCGAATGATCCTGTGAAAGGTGACATTCAAATTGATCGGAAACTTGAAACCTATCAGCCTCCTATCAGTAGTGGTATAAAATCTTACCAAAGTTCTTCTGGGACACGCGCTTGAGTCCCTGGACATGGCTCAGAGATGAAAATTGGATTCAAGTTTTCGGATATTATCTCACTTACCATCCTTGTGCTGAAGAACTAATTTACGCCAAAGAGCGAGGATCTTCATGAACTGTCCATTATATGGCTTTTATCCCGATTTATGAAAAAGATTTATCTGATTCGGTGCAAACCATACGGGATAAGATTCTTAACCTCCAGATTCGCTATTGAAGATGCATTAATGCCGGTTGCTTAATAACGAATCTATGAAAATGGTTACAAGTCAAAGATTGATCGAAAATACTTGAACACTTGGTCGTTCTGGGTGCTGTAGTGGTTACACCATACCCGGGCGTTTTCTGTGAGACGCGGTGTTTTTCGAGTCACTGAGCTCCAGGACGATGAAAATTTTCAAGTTTTCGGATATTATCTGACTTACCATCCTTTGCTGATGACGTAGTCATTTACGCCAAAAATCGGATTGTCATATGATCCAGGAATTTTGGCTGATCAAGAAAAACCAAAAGTGGGATTAAAAAAGATGAACTTTCAGGACAGACTAAAGAAGATGTTCAATGACTTCCACAAGTGGAATATATAGAGCTATGCAAGACAGTACGAAAAAGTATCACTGAAGACGTAACAGACACGTACATTTATCTGTGACAGCTAGATATCAGGAGGTCAATTGATGAACCAAAGCCTAAAGATAGCAAAGGGACATCTCAGTAAGGGAAGAAACAGCAGATTATGGCACTGAGCAATATGCCATTATGGTTCTGTAACAAGAAATAGTGTTTTGACAAGGGTGAAAGATTTCCTACTCCAGTGCTTACGTATGAAAGGGATGATACATGTACTCCAGACATAATGAAAGGTACCTGAGTTCTTCCAGTCCGTCCAGCAAAAGTTGCACATGCAATCAAGAAGCATGAAGCAGGGAAAAGCTCCAGGAGAAGATGGAATTACTGTAGACATCATACAAGAAGCAAGTGGAGAAATCATGAAACAGTACTCGCCCAAATTTTCACTCGATGCCTTAATGAAGAGAAGATTCCTGAGGATTGGAACAACGCTACAATGATCCTGCTACATAAAAAAGGTGACATTGAGGATCTCAGGAACTACAGACCTATCAGCCTCCTATGGGAGATGGGTGGATGAAATCTTCACTAAAGTTCTTTCACACCACTTGAAGGTGACACTGGCACATGGCTCAACCGTTGGAGAGAACAAGCTGGATTCAGGAGTGGCTACAGCACAGTAGGATTGATATCCACGTTGACAATGATGAGATGATTAATTGAAGAGCGAGGGATATATGAACTTCCATTGTGCATGGCTTTTATTGATTATGAAATCAAGCCTCTCCTTGACAAATGTCAAACCCCAGCAGTTACAATGGCGCATCCTGTTCCCACTAAAAGGGTATTGACGACCGCGTACATTAATAGCGGTATTAACTATACCATCGGGATGAAAATGCAGAGTGCAAAGATTCGGCTGTTTGAAAATACAACACACATAAAAATTGGAAAAGGAGTGAGAAAAGGTGACACCATATCTCCGAAGCTCTTTAATGCCCTCAGTTCCGGAAAGATGTCTTTCCAAGGCACTGAACTGTGCGAAAACATGAAGGCAGATAAAGATTAAGTCCCCGGAGGACCGGATCTAGGCTGCCATCTGATGCTGACCTTGGCGTACGTCATTTTTGCAACTGGACGCTCCCTATCTTCTGAGCTGCAGAGTATGATCCAGGAACTTGCTGACAAAAGGATCAAAGTGGGACATCGTCGGGATTAAAAATGAACTTTCAGAAGACAAAAGGAGAAGTTCAATTGAACTTTTACAAGTGGACATTTATCTACTATCGATGGGACAGATACTGGCAGAACTAGTGGTGTTGGATTTATAATAAACAAGAAACTGAAGGATAAAGTTGATGAAGTTGAAAGTTCCTCTGATCAGAGCGTACAAAACTTGTTATCCTGGAGAGCTCTCGAAGAAACAGGCTCAGATTTTCAAGAGCAATATGCACCCACCACAATGTCATCCTGAAGAAGAAATTGAAGAATTTTATGAGGAAATGCATTGTCCAGTGCTAAATAATAAAGGTGCAGAGACGTGGACCTTAACTAATTAGAGATTTCATACAAAGGCTGCAGACAACTCAGAAAAGCATGGAGAGGTGCATGCTTGGTGTAACCAGGAGAGATAAGAAGGGGAAATACTCGTGGATCCGAAAAATGAGAAGAGTGGAAGACATCATGATCACGGTTGAATCCCTGAAAAAGGCAATGGGCTGGACATACTGCCAGAAGGACAGACCATCAAATGATGGACAGCTGAAATTTTAGATTTTATTCCAAGGGAACAAAAAATTCGTCATAGAAGACTGCAGATGGGTGCTGAAACAAGTTCGAAAGTATGACCATAGATTGGAGGAGACTGGCACAAGACTAAACTCGAAACTTGGCAGACCTTCGTCCAAGCAAACAAAATTGATATTGACAATGATGATGATGATATATATATATATATATATATATATATGTAAGGTCATATATATGTAAGGGATGTAAGGTCAGGTGATGCGTAACATCACAGCCTCTAGTTGACAAAAAGTCAACCCCGCCTTCTCGTGGTGCATCCTGTTCCCACTAAATTAGGGGCTCTGACGACCGCCAATAGCGGTACAAGTTGCCATGTGAACAAATGCTATCCCAGGACTCACCAACCCGCTTGGCCATGAAAAATGGTGAGTTGCGCCATATAATGATTCCACAAGATCTTGGCCCTCAGTCTCCGGCAGCTGGAATGTACCTGGCAAGGCAGCGTAGTGCGACATGAAGGCAGAGGGTGCTAAGAATCCCCGGAGGACCGGACTAGGCTGCCATCTGATGCTGACCTTGGCTACGTACAATGGACGCTCCTATCTTCTGATTCAAGGCTTCTTGAATTGGAGAAGGAACTACAAAGGATCAAGTGGGACATCGTGGGGCTAAGTGAGGTAAGGAGAAAAGGATAAGATCTCATCGAACTGAAAAGTGGACATCTCTTCTACTAATCGTGGGTAGAATCTTATCCCAGAACTGTGGTGTTGGATTTATAATAAACAAGAAACTGAAGGATAAAGTTGTAGAAGTTAAAGTTCCTCTGACAGAGCTGCACGACTCGTTTTTTGGCGTAACTCTCGAGAAGGATACCAGGCTCAGATTAATTCCGAAAACTTTATGCACCCAACAAGTCATCCTGAAGAAGAAATTGAAGAATTTTATGAGGAAATTTGTCATCTAGCGAATAATAAAGGTAAGCATTCAAAAATAATTATCGGGAGATTTCAATGCAAAAATAGGGCAACGGCAACAGAATGAAACTTCAGTAGCGTTCGGGCGCGAGGTTCAACCAAGACGTGGAAATACTCTCGTTGAAGTTTGCAGAGGCAGAAGGGTTTTCATCTTGAACTCCTTCTTCAAGAAAAACGTCACACACAGGAAATGGACATGTTGACATCTTCAAATGGGGCGACAAGTGAAATTGATTTTATTATGTGTAACAAAAAATTCGTCATAGGCAAACTGCAGTGTGCTAAACAAGATTCTTAACCCCAGGTAGTGACCATAGATTGGTGAGATGTAAGATGCACCGACAACACTAATCCTGTGAACGTGGCAAGCTCATAAGACAAACAAAATCTATTGACATCGAACCAACCTTGAAAACACCATAATACCTTCAAGTTGGGTGCTGAAGAACAGGTTCTCTGCTGGTTAGAAGGCCTAACATCGGAAGAAGTGGACATCTCTGAAGTTAACGATGAAAATTTTCCAAAGCTCTTATGGAATTATCTGACAGCAACAAAATTAGCTGGGTCTAAAAATCGGATTGTCATCTTCAAATTTTGTATCAGGAAAAACCAAAATGTTGATGCAAAAAAGAAGAGAGATGAGGACAACTAAAGAAGATGTGACTTCCAAAGTGGAATATATAGAGCTATGCAAGACAGTACGAAAAAGTATCACTGAAGACGTAAGAAAAATTCAACTGTGAACTAGTGAGGAAAGCAATTGAAAACAACCAAAGCCTAAAGATAGCAAAGGGACATCTCAGTAAGGGAAGAAAACAGATTATGGCACTGAGAAAAGAAGATGGTTCTGTAACAAGAAATAGAGGCGAAATTTTGACAAGAGTGAAAGATTTCTACTCCAAATTATATGAAAGGGATGATACATGTACTCCAGACATAATGAAAGATACCAGTACCAGAGTTCTTCCAGTCCTTCCAGCAAAAGTTGCACATGCAATCAAGAACATGAAGCAGGGAAAAGCTCCAGGAGAAGATGGAATTACTGTAGACATCATACAAGAAGCAAGTGGAGAAATCGAAACAGTACTCGCCCAAATTTTCACTCGATGCCTTAATGAAGGAAAGATTCCTGAGGATTGGAACAACGCTACAATGATCCTGCTACATAAGAAAGGTGACATTGAGGATCTTGGAAACTACAGACCTATCAGCCTCCTATCAGTAGTTTATAAAATCTTCACTAAAGTTCTTTCACACCACTTGAAGGTGACACTGGACATGGCTCAACCGAGGGAACAAGCTGGATTCAGGAGTGGCTACAGCACAATAGATCATATCCACGTACTGAGAGAACTAATTGAAAGAGCGAGGGAATATGAACTTCCATTGTGCATGGCTTTTATCGATTATGAAAAAGCCTTTGATTCGGTGAAACCATCAGCAGTTACAATGGCTCTGAAATCCTGCGGTATTGAAGATGCGTACATTAATATTATTAATAACATCTATGAAAATGCAAGTGCAAAGATTAGGCTGTTGGAAAATACAACACACGTAAAAATTGGAAAGGGAGTGAGACAAGGTGACACCATATCTCCGAAGCTCTTTAATGCCACATTGGAGGGTGTTTTTCAGTCGCTGAGCTGGGAAAACAAGGGGATAAAGATTAATGGAGATTATCTAACCCACCTTCGTTTTGCTGATGACGTAGTCATTTTTGCAACTACCCCATCAGAGCTGCAGAGTATGATCCAGGAACTTGCTGACAAGAGTAAAGAAGTGGGATTAAAAATGAACTTTCAGAAGACAAAAGTGATGTTCAATGCTTTTACAAGAAATGAAGATTTATCGATTGATGGAGAAAAGCTGGAGATAACAGACACGTACGTTTATCTTGGACAGCAGATATCAAGTGAGGGTCACATTGATGAAGAAATTAATCGGCGTACAAAACTTGCCTGGAGAGCTTTTGGAAGAAACAGCATAATTTTCAAGAGCAATATGCCATTATGTCTTAAAAGAAAAGTGTTTGATCAATGCATCCTTCCAGTGCTTACGTATGGTGCAGAGACGTGGACCTTAACTAAAAGAGACATACAAAGGCTGCAGACAACTCAAAGTAGCATGGAGAGGTGCATGCTTGGTGTAACCAGGAGAGATAAGAAGAGGAACTCGTGGATCCGAAAAATGAGAAGAGTGGAAGACATCATGATCACGGTTAAATCCCTGAAATGGCAATGGGCTGGACATACTGCCAGAAGGACAGACCATCGATGGACAGCTGAAATTTTAGATTGGATTCCAAGGGACAGGAAAAGACCCAGAAGAAGACCTTATGGGAGATGGGTGGATGAAATTCGAAAGTATGCGGGAGTGACATGGAGGAGACTGGCACAAGACAGACCTTTGTGGAGGAAACTTGGGGAGACCTTCGTCCAGCAGTGGATTGATAATGGTGGACAATGATGATGATGATATATATATATATATATATACTGAAGTGCCAAAAAACTTGCTACACCAGTCTAATACTTGGTAGATCCCCCACGGTAGAGCAGGACTGCAGAAATACGACGGGGCATGGACTCCACTAGCTTCTGGAAATATGCTGTAAGCAATGCACTCCATACTTCCTGTAGAGCGTTCCACAATTCGGGTGTGTTCCGAGGTCTCGGATTCCTGTGTTCGATAACGTGTTGCATGGCATCCCAAATGTGTTCTATCACGTTCAGATCCGGGGACTTGGGTGGGAATGGCAACACCCCAAACTCAGATGAATGCTCCTCTAAGCATAATGTGGCGTCCCGACACTTGTGTGGAGGTGCATTGTCCTGTTGGATCAGGCCCAAGGCCCAACCCATCAGCATGAATGCAGGATATGAACGGGTGTACCTCGTCAGAAAGGATGCGCACATAGCGCTGGCCGGTCACAGACGTTTGTAGATGCACCAGGGGTCTCAGTGAAGTCCAGCTAAACACACCCCATACCATTACAGACTCCCCCATCAGCCGGTACAGTTCCCTGTTCACAGGCGGGATCCATGGCTTCATGGGGTTTGCGCCACACACGAATCCTTCTATCTGCCCGATAGAGTTTGAAACGTGACTCGTCAGACCAGGCTACTTGTTTTCAGTCATCAAGTGTCCAGTGGCGGCGTTGCCGTGCCCAAACGAGGCGCATAGGTCTCTGTCGTGCACCCATCAAAGGGACTCAAGTTGGGCGTCGGCTCTCAAAGTTCAAATCGTGCAGCGTACGTTGTTGCACAGTCCGGACGCTGATGATTGTTGAGGCTCCAGCATTGAATTCCGATGATACCTGCGATAATGTTGCATGCCTATCGCGTGAAACGATTCTTGACACCCGACGATTGTCACGTTCACCCAATGTCTTTTTACGGCCACACTGGTATCGTAGATTGGGAGGTTTTGCCGGAATTCTTGTAGTCACGGTATACCCTTGCAATGGTCGTCCGTGAAAATCCGAACTTCGTTTCTACCTCCGAAGTACTATGGCCCATCTCACGAGCACCAACTATATGATACGGTGTTGAAAATTGCTTAAAACCTTATTATTTGTCATTCTCATGCCAAAAACAGCTCTGACAGCTGGCAGTATTTGTCATTTTCTTGTAGGACTTCCGTCCACAGTGAGTAGAGTTTAGGTCCCAGCCACCTACAGCGAGATCGCCTTTTGGGCGGGACACAGAAACGAAAGGAATGAGAGCAAGTCTAGCGACTTTGACAGAACAGTTTGTAGTGAGATTAGAGTACAGTAGATGGCGCCATCCTACAAGTACGATGTTGCACACAGTGGAGTGAGAGAATTTCAAGGGAGGGGGGTGGCACAGGAAAGGATACCCATTTAACCAGTGGGTCCAGCCTGGGGGCCGTCACTTAACGTGCTCGTCCGATGCACGGCGGATATTCAAATTCACGGCGGATATTCATATTCAGCGATTGTTAGTAAATCACACCATCTCTGAAAGATCAGCCCAGGTTCGAACCTGAAGACCTTGCATCGATAGTCTGACTCGCTAACTACTAAGCCATCCTCGTCTCCTGACAGCTGGCAAGGATGTCTATCGCTTTATATACGCACTGGCGGACGCAACCGAGTCCGCGCATAGGTGACGTTGCTATGTATTTTGCATAAGCTCGTCTGTACCAGTTTTTCTGGCACTTCAGTGTATAAGAAGGTCACATTGATATGTACTACAAATAAGAGCGGACCTAAGCTAAACCCTTTAGGAAACCCACATTTTATATTGCTTTCAGAAACTGCATGTCCTAATTTAACTAACTGAGATCTGCAACTACGATAAATGGGAAAAAAAAGTTGGAGAGGAGAGACTCACGTTGGATACCATAGGTGTAAGGTATGTCTTCCAGAATATAGGGATACATATCATCAAACGCTTCCCTAAGATCAAGAACTGCACCGAGAAGTTAGCTTCGTCAATGGAACGTCAAAGTTATATCAGCTATCATGAAATCATCAGTAAAAAAAAAGGTTATCAGCGGTTAAATCAATAAGTAGAAGCATTCCTAAATTATCTACATTGTTCCGAAGATAACCAGTTTTTCTAATCAGTCTGAACAATAACTTCTGGCCTTCATATCAATTGTTATATCAGACAGCGAGTCATAAAAAGAAACTTTGCATTGATTATTTTATGTGTTGATTGTGAATAAATGTCCGAAATATTGTTAAAGTATACAGGCACATACAGAATTCTTTGCGGAAACTTCATATGAATAAAGAAATAACCAGCAATTTTGTTACTACACTTTTGAAACAAGAATTAAAAAGAAAAGTATTTTTGTTTTCGCCGCTAAAACTTACAAAAACTGGATGACTGGAAAGCCATTATTTCAGAGAACCTGCGGCTGCTTTTCACAGTCATAGCAGTAGTTCCTTTATATGTTTATTAACAAGAGAATGTGAAAGAAGTATCATTTCAATGAATGAAAAGTTTTACCAATGAGGATAAGGAGTTATGTTACAGTTGTTCGCACTGACTACGCGTGCTTTAAAAAAAAGTGAATTGAGGTGTGTTATTCGCAGGGACGAAAACACAGAGACTTGTGCCTTTTTTCTTTATCACAGTCAAAAGAAAAAATTTCTATTATCTGTAAATTCTTGTAACACTATGTTGAGTGTGTTTTTTTATATTCAAGGGTAAGTAATTTAAGTAGCTTTAATTGTTTTGTGCCGCAATTCTTAATTATTACTTATTGATTTGCTTACTTATGTTCTGCAGTTTCGTACAAATCGGAAAAGGTCTTTCGCCACCGTCAGGCTGGAGTTAAGTGTTTTGTGTGTGTGATCGTGAGGCATTTCACAAAAGCTGGCCTTAGTTCTCTAAAAAAATAAAATTTGCATGATATATTCAGTTTTGGCATAACTGTTTTGTAGTACTTTCTATTGGTATAAAATTAGGGCAACTATTTGAATTACAACGTGCACACTTGTGTTACACGCAGTAAAATGCAATCATTTTGGTTCTGCGAAATATACCTATAGGTTCCAAAGAATTTTAATTATTAAAACGCCTATAAAACCTCGTTAATAATATGGAATAAAATATTTAAGTAATTAAGTGCTGACATATTTTCGCAAAAGGGCCTCGAAGATATTTTTTACAGTGTGTGTGTGGGGGGGGGGATCAAAGATTTTCTGGTACGTCACTGAAAGTACATTTTGCTGGTTTATGAAATGTGCCAAAGTTCCCGTTATTTTGAGTAAGTTTATTCAAGATATCAAACGTTGAGAATTGGCGTTGTCAACGGGGTAGATTTCTTCCAACATGCGAGATTTGGCATCGGCACATTGGTCTACGGCAGTTTTAGCATTGGCGCAGGTCCCCGGAAGTCTCCTCGATAGCGGAACATTCCTATATTAATGTATACATGTATATAGCTTTATTCATAATGTACTGTTTTCTTCAAAACCTGAATTAGTGAATAAAGGAAAAGGGCTGCACTTCCTGTCAATCTTGAGGAAAATTACTGAAAAAAGCAAGACATATTTGGCATGTTGTATAGGACAGCTCGTTAACATAGGATTTTTTCTTCAGATTGATATTTAACTTCCCAACCGATTTCGACTCTTTACTAATTACACCGGTTCCGTTAAAAAGGCCGTTCGTTCTCATTTCAGAGTTGGGAGTTTGCCTACCTGTGAACTAAATAAGAGGGTTTTCTTTCTGCGATATAGTCACAGTACAATATTTCTTTAGTTGCACAGTGTTCTATCTGCAGATCTCAGAGGCTTATTTGTTCGAGTTTATTTCATTTATCTTACATATTATTGCGAACTTTGCTATTTCTACAGAAGCATCCAAGGGAAGAAATAACACATCCTTAATTTCGAACCACTGGTTCAAGGATCGAGAGAAGCAATTTCCAAAAGTATGTTAATCATTTAAACCGTTGTCCTTTTCAGTGGTTTTAGATTTTCAAATATCGTACTATGACACACTAATAAATTATGTTCCAGAAATTAAAATGTTTGACCTTTACTTTGGAAAATTCACTTTTAATCTTTGTGAGATCTTTTAAATAATATTTGGTAATGTTTCACTGTCAATTTTGCTTTAAAAACACTCTTCCTTCTCAGATTCTGCGAGCGAACATTAAAAATATCTTTGCCTATAATGTTTTAAAAACAACAAGGGAAATGGACGAGAAACCGTTGAGCTTCAAGGCAAAATCTTGCACATTTGAAGCACTTGACAACATTCTGGGTTAATGATTTCTGATCAATGGTAAAACACTGAAAACCTCAGTGTGTAAAGGGAACTGTACGAAAAACTTGTGGAATCCCAGAAATACCAAGTTCCCTGAATTCATCTCAAAAATGTTTCCCTGCAATTGAATTTTCTTCTTTTATAGATTTATCTCTGCATTGTTCATGTACATTCTACTCATATTGTTTACACTGTAATGCTCTACTTCCATTGTTTGCAAAGTAACATTGTATGACTTGTACAATGCTCTACAAAAGTATTGTTGCCTTAGATTGTAGTCCTAATATTTTATTGTTGCCCTAAATATTTTATGGCGACAATACTTGTGAAGTTCGGAAAGATTAAATCAGCAATGCGTTTATTCACGATTAATATTTTATTTTAAAATCTACTTTATTTTGGCCCGGCTTCATCAGGTCAAATGGAGAGTAAACTTTTAAATCATTGTGACATCTTCAGCGTTCTGACGTTCACGGATTTTGATGAGTTGTTTCCACGAGCTTGAGAGAAATGGAGTCGATGCCATGTCGTTGACAAGCCGTGAAGAGTTGCAACATACGTATGTGGAAAGCTTCTAAAATATTAAGCTTACAGTCAAATCAGGTTTATCAATAGTTTAGCGTTTTCAAACAAAAATTTATGTTGTTGTTGTTTTTTGTGACAATATTGGGCTATAAACGACTTCTGCAGCTCACAGTTCCGTACTTAAATCTTGTGCTCCTTCACACGGAAACTTAAGGCCCTGCGGGACAGTTCTTTGTATGAGAGTTCACTTTTACAAAAGTTCTGATAAATTCCCCAGAAATTTATGTCTTTGGCATAGTCATTTGATCCGTACATTTTGTATATGGTTTGAAAATAACGTTGAAAATGAACCTTTTGAGAATTTTTGTAGAAAATTTGAAGGAGCAAATCGGATGACTGCCCAGTTCTCTTGTACTTGGCGTGAGAGTTCACACAGACTTCGGTTTCCTGAATTTTTTGCATGCTTTGTCTGCAACGGAAGAACTATATCCTTTGTGTGCTGCAATTCGTTTAAGGATGTCTTTAAAAGAGTATTAGGGTTCATCTTTTCCGATAAATGGCGCAAAAAATCGCCCTTTGGGCGTGGTTTTTACGTCTTGAGTGACTGTCCCAGAAGTTGGCATCAGCGAATCAGAGCAAACCTTACCATATTCAGAATGGAAGCGGTGTCTCGTTGGCTCCACAATGAAAAGACAAACGTTTTAACCAATTACGTCATTTGGGGGTAGAGCCCAGTAAGCAGGCGGAGTTTCTATAGCTCAAATTTAGTTCTTTGCTAATGTATACATTTTCTCTTCAAAAATAAACGTGCAGTAGGATTTAAGATAATCAGTAAAAGACAAGATTCCAATCTCACTTTTGCTCCTATTAAATGATTTCTGTTAGGCTCAGATAATTAGAAAAATCAGTCAGAGAAATTAGACATTTCGTTGCTTCCTGGCAGAAACACTGCTATGCTAACTTATCGCGGCATATAGCGTCAACTTGGAATGCTTACGACTCAGATAAACTGAATTAAAAAAAAATCTAACAAATGTTTCGGAATAATAACTGGTGCATATATTAGCTATGGGTCGTTTTTATTTGTGCTCAAATTTTAAAATGCAGTACAGGACCCGCAATCCGGAATCCAGAAATCCAGAAATCCAGAATTTTTTTCAAACAATTTTTTTTTTGTCGATTTTTTTTTCAGGAAATTTTTTAATATTGTATTTTTAGACATATATTTTATGGTTTTCAGAGTTTTTGTTTATTTACATTCACTGTTTTAACGAAACAGCAGCAACAACAAAATAAATAAAATAAAAAAGACAAAAAAAAGTTGCATCCCAAGTCTGTTCACATGCAAACCACAAATCCCAGATCACCTTGACATTGGAATACCTACTGTATACTGTTTCTTCTGCAGTATCCAGGTTTCACTTTCATACATCACAGTATGATCCAGGAACTTGCTGACAAGAGTAAAGAAGTGGGATTAAAAATGAACTTTCAGAAGACAAAAGTGATGTTCAATGCTTTTACAAGAAATGAAGATTTATCGATTGATGGAGAAAAGCTGGAGATAACAGACACGTACGTTTATCTTGGACAGCAGATATCAAGTGAGGATCACATTGATGAAGAAATTAATCGGCGTACAAAACTTGCCTGGAGAGCTTTTGGAAGAAACAGCATAATTTTCAAGAGCAATATGCCATTATGTCTTAAAAGAAAAGTGTTTGATCAATGCATCCTTCCAGTGCTTACGTATGGTGCAGAGACGTGGACCTTAACTAAAAGAGACATACAAAGGCTGCAGACAACTCAAAGCAGCATGGAGAGGTGCATGCTTGGTGTAACCAGGAGAGATAAGAAGAGGAACTCGTGGATCCGAAAAATGACAAGAGTGGAAGACATCATGATCAAAGTTAAATCCCTGAAATGGCAATGGGCTGGACATACTGCCAGAAGGACAGATCATCGATGGACAGCCGAAATTTTAGATTGGATTCCAAGGGACAGGAAAAGACCCAGAAGAAGACCACATAGGAGATGGGTGGATGAAATTCGAAAGTATGCAGGGGTGACATGGAGGAGACTGGCACAAGACAGACCGTTGTGGAGGAAACTTGGGGAGACCTTCGTCCAGCAGTGGATTGATAATGGTTGACAATGATTATGATGATGACATCAGAGTAGGAACATTTACACTCTCCTGCTGAGCCATGCGGGACTCTCTTGAGAACCCATCATTCCCGTGAAAACCTCCCAGAGTAGCCCTGACTTTCAATGAAGAATTCACTCGCTTACTAATTTCGCCATCCAATTTGTTCTCTCTGTCAAACGTGCTTCCTAAATGCACAAACTCATTCACGTTGTCAATCACTGTGCCATTTAGACTTATATTACATTCAGTGCTACCTGTTCCTCTTTCAAAAACCATACCTTTGGTTTTTCCTTTATTTATACTCAGTTTGAATTTCATGCAAACTTCGTACATCCGGGACAACATACTCTGCAACTCACTTTTGCTCTCTGTCAACAGGAAACAGGACAGTGTCATCAGCATACAGCAATCTGCACACACGGATATCACCAAGACATAAACCACTATTATCTATTTTGGCATCACGCATACACGCATCCATAAATATATTAAACAGCCATGGTGACATTACACAACCTTGCCTGACTCCTGCACCAATAGAAAACCATTTTGATAAAACACCATTCGCTCGTACACAGGCTCTACTGCCAGCATACATGGCTTTTACACTATTAAGTAGATTCCCAGTAACACCATATTCATTCAATACCTTCCACAAAAGTGTCCTATTTACTCGGTCTTAAGCTTTCTCTAAATCTATGAAGGCAGCAAAGACTTTCTTACCAACAGCCAGATAATTTTCAATCATCATGCGTAATGTAAAAATTTGGTTCGTGCAGCCTTTACCAGGCAAAAAAACACTCTGAACATCCCACATTTTCCTGATGTAAGACCCCGTACCTTTTCAATAACGACCTTACCATACACTTTTCCTGGCACACTCAGTAGGCTGATACCACGATAGTTCTTTCAGTCAGTCTGATCACCTTTTCCCTTATACAAGGGAACAATGATGGCATCTTTCGAATCCCGAGGGCCCATTCCTAACTCCCACCACAACTAGAAAATTTCAGTTAATCAATCAATTACAAAGTCACCACCATATTTCAACATTTCGGCAGTTATGCCATCAACTCCCGGAGCCTTACCATTCTGAAGAGATTTTAGAACTTTGCACACTTCTTCTCTTGAGATCCCTCCTGTGCTTTCATCCTTCACTGTGCCATCCTCTGCATTTGTCTCAGAATCATTTTTGCTTTCCTGATCTAATAACTCACAGAAGTATTCACCCCGTCTTTCACTTAACTGATTGGGCTCCCATATCGTTTCCCCAACCCTATTCTTCACACAACTTACAACTTTGTTTCCCCTATTTTTCCTGAGTATCATGTACTTCCAGAAAAACTTCCTATCTTTCCAAAAAGCCAATTCATTCCTTTCCACCTTCTCCTTCCTATCTTTTGCCATACTCTGGCGAACCAGCTTAGCGGCTTCACGCTTCTTACAGAGATATTCATCCACAGAAACTCTACCTTGCAACATCCCCAAATAGGCTTCCTTCTTTCTTCTCTTTACTGCCTCTTCTATCGCACAATTCCACCAAGCATCACCTCTATTGTTACCCACTATTGTGGTGCCACAGACCTCTTCAGCAGCAGCGACCACACAGTTCTTAAAACATTCCCACTTCTTTTCTACATCCCTCTCACAAGACTTCAGCTGCTTCAGTCGTTCTCTGAGTACGTCAGAATAACGCTGATGATTTTCAAGGGAGCCTTTCAATCTTTATTCTTTCCATCCTATGCCTCTTCCTATTCATTTTCCTCCAACCAACATTCAGTTTCACTCTTGACACTACCAAGTAATGATCAGAATCAACATCCGCATCTCTCATCACACGAGTGTCAACAACTAAGTGTTTCCGACGCTGATCGTAGACAACAAAATCTATCACACTCTTTTGACCAAGAGTACGATTTTCCCAAGTATATGTGCGGATATACTTGTGGTTGAAAAATGTATTAGATACATACAAACCATTCTCAATGCAGAGTTCAATTAATCTTTCACCATTATCATTGACACAAGGATCATTAAACTTACCCAGAACATTGTCAGACATTGCATTCTGCACGCCTATTCTAGAATTGAAATCCCCTGCTATTATAACTTTCTCTTTAGCACCAAACTGGCTCAAAACAGCTTTCAGCTCATTCCAGAAATCTTCCTTCCTGTTAGAGGGTTCATAGTCACAAGGAGCATGCTAAATAAAGTATGTAAATACTAAGTAAGGTCCCTTAATATGGAAGGTAAGCGAGGGTTTTATGTATTCTTTTTGAAGACTGGTGCCAGTGTTAAAAGTCCTCCTAGCTTTCAGCTGTGAAGGAACTCAGTAAACCATCACGTTTATTTGAAAGGGAGAAACTGAGCTTAAAAGGGGAGAATCTCTCTCCCACTTATACCCTGTGTGTCTTTTTGTAGTCAGCAGCGAAGACTGGGTCCTTCTCAGGGAGGAAAACGGGGACCCCTACTGTGTTATCTCCCTATCTTTCTTAAATTCCCTGCCTCTGCTGGGGAAGGGGGCGCCACACTGTAAAATTTCTTCCTGTCTTCTCCTGTCCAACTTTTTCCTCCTTCCACTATTAAGATGCCTCAAATCAAATTACAGTAACATACATACCAAGCTCCCCCCTCCCACAAGCACCCCCAGTGAACTTGGTCCCTGAGTAGGGAAAACAAAAGTCCTGTTTGTTATCACTTCCAACTTTTCTTTCTTCTGAATGCTGGCAATGACTGGTTACCTTCATAAGATGGTTTTTTTTTTTTTTTTTGATTGGAGTTTTAACGACCACCGTGAGCAACTCAATGGGCTATAAGCAGTCGTCCGTCCCTAATTTAGGGTCACTGGTTCCAGGGAAGGGAGAGAGCCAGTGCCGTAAGACAAACACAACATCCATGCCTGACCGGGATTCGAACCCGGACCCCTCACGCACGACATAAGATGGTTGGTGTCTTAATGATTGTTTTAACCTTGGTTGTTTATTCAATGTTTCACACAGGTTAAAAAGGGCAGCAGCTATAACATATACATTTGTACATGCACTACTTTGATGCGCGAGGACCAATAATCCAGAAATCGTTTGGTCCCAAGCTTTCTGGATTTGGGGTCCCATACTGTACTACAAAGTAATAGTCTTGGAGAAAATGTGTACAAAAGAATTTACATTGCAGATATAGGGTAGAAGATTAACCCTAATACTCATTCAAAGACAGCCATAAGAAAACCAAGCTCTTTCTGCAAGGAGTCCTCAGTTTACAGATAGGTATTGTACGTTATGCGTTTGTATAGGAAGTACTGTTTTTTGTTTCCATGAGTGATTTGGCTTTGCATGTGGGGTGTAAGGGGACAGAGGGCAAACGATTTGCGATAAACTGTTGTAGTGAAAGATGTTTCAGATCGTGACACACCCAGTGGCGTAGCCAAGAGGATGGTCCTAGGGTCCGGACACCCCTTGAGGGGGATTGAGTACGAATTTAAAGCGATACATATGTATATATGAGGCTTACGCCAATGAACCAAATACATGGACTTCCTTTAAGAAATTTCTGGCTACCCCACTGATGACAGAAGGACAACAAAGAATGGTAAACAGCCATTGTTTTCAGTCTTACAATTGAGTGGTAGTTGAGGATCATCTGAATTGATAAGCACAGCTAATGTAGTGTTTCCAAATTAAAGCCATTCCAGAGACCAAGGGTATCCTCTACATGAAACCATAGTTCTAATGTGACAAACTGGAAGAGTTTCTCCTCAAACGGAAGCATGCACGCTTCACATAAAATGGGCCACACTGGGGGCTACCCAATGCAGGGCCTTTCGTCTCGTGGTAAAACTTTCCATGAAACGTTTCAGTGGCCACCTAGAAGCCCGGATTTAAACACCATCGAATATCTTTGGTACACCGTTGAACATCTTTGGTGTCCCATCTACTGCGAACCTGACTTGATTATGGGCAACTTTGGAAGAGGCATGGCTGGCGATACCTGCAAAACATTTCCGTAAACTCGTGGAGTCTATTTCTCGTCATGTGGCAGCCGTCATTAGGACAAGAGGTGGCCCAACGCGTTACTAGGAAAATAACTTCAGTCAATAGCTCAGTTGGTATTGTCGATAGAAACAAGCAAATTTTCCGTTAAATTCCTATCACGTGGAACCACTGAATGAAAATATCGTTCTCTGTTAATCAAATTGAAATCCATCAGCTGACCGAAATATTTGCGAATTTATAATGGGAAGTACAGTGGTGTGCAAAAAAGTTTGTACAACCTGCAAAAACCGTGAAATTTTAAGTTTAAATTTTTTTTAACTAACTAATTTTCATAGTTATATCATCGGTTATATGTCATTCAATGCGAAATTTAATGTCAAAAATGTCTTAAATTTTTTCTACTTCTGTTCTTAAGATATGATATAAAATACGGGGTTTGACAAACATATTGACATTTACATTAGCTACGTATTAGTTGTTACAGCCAATCATAGATATTCTTTTACCTGATTGGCTGCATCCTAATGCTATCCTAATCCTTCACCAGCCTTTATAAGGGTTGACGCAGAGCTAATACAGCATTGTGGGCCGCGGGTGGCCTAGTGGGCAACGTCCATGACTGCCACGGAAAGGACCTCAGGTTCGATCCCAGGCAGGTACGGACGCTCGATCCACTAAATATCCACCGTGCATCGGATGGGCACGTTAAGCCGTCGGACCTCGGGTACTGGCCCCCCGGTAATAAATAAGGGCGTCTTCCTCCCCCTTTCTACTTCGCTTCCGTGTCACTTTCCTATCGGGCACTCTAGCCCAAATCTCCTAGCTTCCTATTTCTAAGGGTTGTTTAAGACCTGGGGTCAGACACTCCCTTCCTAAAAAATCCTCTACATATGATGATATGATAATAGAGCATTGTATTGGTCATTTCTTTTTGTTATTTCGGTATCATTTGTGTACATTCTCAGTAATAGTTAAAAGAGCAGAATTGTCCACAACGGACAGAGTAAAAATAGTTGTTCTACATGAAGAGGTACATTCTTCAAGAAAATTCGCTGAAAGAACAGGCTGTAATCAATCTACAGTTATTAGGCTACTAAAATACCCTGGTGAAATTTAAAAATCTGCGTCGCAGTGGAAGGCGCAGATCCACTACGATCAGGCGGGACACAGGGCTCAGAAAGCTAAGCTTCGCAGATAGGAGGCTCAATTTACCTGAATTGCTTCAAAGATGGTCTGAAGTGGCTGATGTTACCGTTAGTGCATCTACTGTTTTTTTTTTTTTTTTTTTTTTTTGATTGGAGGTTTAACGACCACCGTGAGCAACTCAATGGGCTATAAGCAGTCGCCCGTCCCTAATTTAGGGTCACTGGTTCCAGGGAGGGAGAGAACCAGTGCCGTAAGACAAACACAACATCCATGCCTGACCGGGATTCGAACCCGGACCCTTACGGCATCTACTGTTAGGAGGAGGTTGCTTCACTATTACTTACGTGGCTGCAAAGGCAGGCATAAACCACTGCTCACTGCAAATCAAAGACAGCGTAGACTTTAGTGGGCAAAACAGCATGCCTCATAGACAACAAGCAATGAGAAAATATTCTTTTCAGTGATGAATCAGAATTTTACTTAAGTGGAAATCAGAGTAGTGCGTATGTAAGGAAATTCAAGCATGAAAAATTCCATCCAGGTTGCTTAGTGACCACTGTTAAGCATCTGGTGAAGGTCATGGTTTGGAGCTACATGTGTGCACACGGCGTTGGGAACCTCCATATTGTCGATGATACGGTAAATGCCTAGAAATACATCTGGGTATTAGAAAACAAGATGCTACCATCATGTAGAAGACTTTATGACGGCAATTTTATTTTCCAAAATGGCAATGCTCACTGTCATGGTACTAAAGTAGTGAGAAAAAGTGGTTTCAGGAAAAAACTTTTAGCATCTTGATTGGCCACCACAGTCTCCGAACTAAAACCCGATAGAAAATGTGTGGTTTGAAATGTCGTCTGAACTACCAAAAAAGTAGCCAACAACCAAAATTCAACTAATTGAAGATGTAATTCGTATTTTGAATCATATTGTTGAATTCAATTTTTTACAAAACCTCGTTCATAGATACAATCAAGATGCAAAGTTGTAATTAATGCTAAAGGCTGGGCAGCAAAATATTAGGTACATTTTATAATTTTGCTTCATTGTATTTCTGTATTTAAATGTTACCTCATTCCTTATGAATTACAAAAACGATTTATTGCGGTAAACCTAAGTATTGGATAAATGACCCTTTTCATAATAATTTCGCCTTGGTCATGATTTTTGTAACGTATCTTAAGAACAGAAGAAGCTACGAGAAAATCTAAGACATTTTTGAAATTTCCATTAAATTTTGCATCTTAATGACATATAAATAATGAAATAACTATGAAAATTAGCTAGTTAAACAAAGAGTTTATCTTAAAAATTCACGGTTTTTACAGGTGATGCAATATTTTGCACACTACTGTAGTTTCGGGTAGCGTTGAAATTCAACAAAGCGCCAGCTGTGTGCGAAAGTTGCTTTGCTATCGTTTGACTTTTACTCTAATTTAACTTCCGTTTAAGCTCCTGTATTCTCATGTAAATTTAGTTTACTCTCGTTAAACGTTTTTCTAAGCTGAACGCCACAATTTTTCTCTCGACAAAATTGAATTTGGCAACCCTGACAACAGGTCAGAAATCAATGATGTATGCTCAAGTTTGAGAGAAGAGCTGCTGTTTTCAATGCATCACACTCACCATAGGCGCCGACTTTGTGGGTTCGAGACACTTTTTGAACTCCCAATGATTTTGTTATGGGTTCCTTGAACCTCTAATATTTTTGTGCGTATTTAGTGGGAAAATACACGTACGCGTATATGTATAAATTTTGTTTTTCGTTATCAATTCTTCAAGTTGTTTTATTATTTATCCACCGTTTACTATTTATAGGAAGTCTGCATGTATAGAAATTTACCCCTCAGACTATTTATTGTGCCTAAAAAAAGAATTAGTGTTTGTTCGCGCTCATCAAATTTGACGCGACACGCAATACCTCAAGTACCGTTGTTTAAGAGCATTTAAAACTGCATCCTTTATAAAAGAAAATTCTTCGGTTTGTCTGGGTTCCCACAAAATGCAAAAGTCTAGCTCTACATTCGGAGACGAGAACTTATTCGGGTTTTGAACATGCACCGCATTGCTGCAAAACCGACGTCAGAATTTCTTGCACTGTTCCGTATTACACATTGACGATGGTAGCAATGTCTTGAATGGTTCTCCGACGATCCTCATGCACCAGTTCTCTAATTTTGTCCACATTTTCGGGGGTTTTGCTCGTGGACGGTCGCCCTGACCTCTCGTCATCTTCCAGTGCCGTTCTGCTGCTCTTAAAGCGCGTGTGCCATTCAAAACACCTCGCGCAACTCATTGCCATATAAGCCTGCTGCAACATTTCATGCGTCTCAGTTCCCGATTTGCCGAGTTTGACACAGAATTTGATGTCCGCTCGCTGCTCTAGTTTGCAGTCCATACCTAAATCGCAGCTGTTTTCTGCACGTGGTCACCAAATATCGTGTAGCACAGCTCCCGATGTTCACAAAACGACGCCATTCAGCACAACAATGACTCATGAAGGTCAACTGCCCTCGACCACTGCTCGCGCATCCGCATACTGCCATCTGTTGGGGCGCTACGTACATAGTCTCGTAACTTTTCGATAGCACTACGTATAATTGGGTTCTCAATGTACCATTGAATTTAAATTAATATTTTACAACAATATTATTTATACAGGATGACAATGCTGTACTTACAGTACCAAAGTTATGTACACATTTCAAAATGTAAATTGCTCCAACACCAGGAGTAATGTGATAACAAGAATAATAATAGTAAGTACCATGTGAAACATATCGAGAGAATACACAAAATCCATCAGAAATATGCATATAGAATTGTTTTAATAATAATAATAATATACCAACGCTATGCAACAGGCACACACTTAACACAACAGAACAAATGAACTTAGAAAACAGTCAAAATAGAATGCAAGATTCATAAGCATTAAAAAAACATAAAATTAGATACACAATACATTTACCAACAATTGAAGTAATACAATATTCATAACACTTTTAAAATTATAACACCCACGAAAATTCAGAAAATCTCAAACTTTAAATGCCGTCCGTCATCAGCTCAACAAACATCCCGAAAACTACCCGGGAAACAAAAGAAATTGAAGCCTGCAAAATTTGGCCAAGCAAAAGAAATGAACAAAAACGCTGAGCCAATACTACAATCCAAAGTCCGATGAAGAATCCGAGGAGACAGAAACGTTCAGTACTTGATCTTCATTGTACTTGAGAAATTTGATGAACTCCGACTCCCTGCGGTGAAGATGAGGCTTACCCAGAATTCCACGGATGTCAGTTTCTGTCATGGCTCCCAAGAATGATGATCTGAGTCCCAAGATATCAAGACACTCTAAGACTATGTGAAACATCGTAGCAGACTGTAAACCGTACTTTCATCTTGTCTCCTTTAAATTAAATCGCAGGTAGTTAGCCTGGCATGAACCGTGTTCGGTAATCAGCTGATTAAAAAAGAGCTTATCAGCTGGACCTGCCCTAAGGGATAGATTGGGAGAATAAGGTGAGTGCTTAAACAACTGAAATCTCTCTCACTCTCTCTCTCTCTCTCTCTCTCTCTCTCTCTCTCTCTCCCTCCTGCAGTCTTCGCAATCTGGGATCTTCTCACTTTCCCATGCCTTTTTTCTTCGATGTCCCCAGGAAGTTGGAATAAGAGGCTGGCGTGGTATGTACTGGTCCCCTTTTTCTGACAATCAATTATGAAGCATCCCGTAAGACTGATGCAATCACATTTGCAGGCTGACGGAGCAAAACAGAACATCTTGGGAAGAAAAGAAAATGCGTACTTCCACAATGTGACGTATCTGCCAGCAGGACGCACACGACATAAAGGCAGATAGTAGTCAGAACAAACGTCCGCGTAGCTCAATTGGTAGAGTGACTTGTTCCGGAATGAGGGGATCCGGGTTCGAATCCTGGCGTGGACAGAAATGACGGAGAAATTTACTTCGTTATAACAACAGACTTTGAACTTTTAGTTTCCGGTTCCAAGTAGTGAATTCATGCTTCAACTGTTGTAACCATCCGAGATCGGAAATTTATTAGATCAGCAATGAAGCCTATTCAAGTTAGTGAGGCACACTCGATATGCTGCATGCCTTTTGTTCCTCTGTCAACATTCGTAGGATCTATCGTGCACTGACCTTTTTTCATCTTCAAAGACCGACAGGACTCAATCGACACTGACGCTTGAAAATCCTACAGACCCAGATATTCGTCTGCCTTGCGTCCCAAGCTTCGTCTGTATTACCTCCAAACAGTTATACGTCTATCTTGCATAATAAGATCATTCCCGTGGTTGATGTTTTTCTCAGAGGTTGATGTTGGGTGTCGTTCACAATGTTCTGCATCTTCGCAAGATCCACTGTCACAACTAAATTCTCTGTGCCACTTGACAATTCTGGAATATACAGGGGCCTTATCCCCCAATGTCTGCACCGTATCATCACGTGACCATATCATTTCTGGTTTTGAAAGGCATAGCTGTAAGGGTGTACTTTTCAACAACAGTATTTTGTCACCGCTCGTGGTTTTTTTTTTCTCCATTTCACAATGTTTCCAGGGTTTTAGTTCACAAAATGGCCTTTAAGAAAAAGACGAATGGATCGGTAACGTTGAAGACTGATACTATGACTTATAAGAATATGTACTACCTGCAGAAACGATACTACATAATTCACTACAAGAGGTCACAACTTTTTGAACGAGCTTTGCAGTTGGTGACTACGATCTCACGTCACAATCCGTCCATTTCCTGATCTCGAACGTCACGTCACATTCATCCATTCCCTAATCTTTTACGTCTTGTCACAATTCATTCATTCCCTGATCTTGTACATCAGGTCACAATTAATTCACTCCCTGATCTTTTGCGTCACGTCACAATTCATTCATTTCTTGATCTTGTACATCACGTCACAATTAATTCATTCCTTGGTCTTGTACGTCACGTCACAATTCATCCATTCCCTGATCGTGCGTGTCACGTGACAATTAGTACATTCTCTCATCTTGTACGGCACGTGACAATTCATCCGTTCCCTGATCCTGTACGTCACGGCACAATTCATCCATTCCCTGATCTTGCGCGTCACGTTATAATACATTCCCCGATGTTGTAAGTCACTTCACAATTCATCTGTTTCCCTGATGTTGTGCGTCACAGCACAATTCGCGTCACGTCATAATTAATCCATTCCCTGATCTTGTGCGTCACAATTCATCCGTTCCCTGATCTTGTGCGTCACAATTCATCCGTTCCCTGATCTTGCACGTCATTTCACAATTAATCCATTCCTCGATGTTTTAAGTCACGTGACAATTCATCCATTCCCTGATCTTGTACGTCACGTCACAATTCCTTCATTCCCTGATCTTGTACGTCACAATTCATCCAATGGCTGGTCTTGTTCGCCAGATTGCGAGCGACCTGGCCTATCACTGACAACTTCTGTTTCACTGACTGCTCCTTCGATATTTCTAATTTTCACAGCAATTATTTTAAATAACTTTTCCCCCACCGCGTACAGAATAAAATTTCTCGAGATGGGGAAATAAATATTTAAAATAATTGCATCACAGGTTTGGAAGCTGCTGAGAAAATCATCAACCAGGAGAGAAAAAAATTTCGCGGAATCCTTAGATCTCTCACCATAAAGCAACGGTCTTTCCTTCAAAATAAAAAAAGAAAGTATCACGATAATTAGCCATTCGCTGTACTTGTTTCCTGGTAAAAACATTGCAATTATTGCTTTATTCTGAGGCAATCTTTAAACAACTTCTTCCGCTTAGCTGACGATTTTCTCTTCGACTTTTGCACTCTCTACAGAAATTATTTTACTTACGTTTTTCCAAGATTTTTTATATCACAGAATTACAAAGGAAGTCAAACGCTGGGGCAAAGGTAATGCAGTGCGATTCGTTGAACTTATTACTTGGCAAAGTATTCCCATTATGCTTTCGCAAAGCCTAAATGGTGATGAACTGTATGTATACGTAACGATTCGGAAGGCTTAAATCCCACATTAAAAAAAAAAAAAATAGTAACAACCTTCTCTGCTTATTGTTTGGTCCATTGTTCCGGTTTCACTTTTGCATCGCACGAAGTAAATGGATTTGTCTGGAACAGCTCATTTATGCGTGTTGAGTACTATACAGGAATAGAAATGGAATCGTTTACAACACGAGACGTCTGCTAAAGGATCTGGGTTTGAGAATAATCTTAAACCTCAGGACGATGGTTCCGAAGCACCTTACATTACAGCATGGTCGTTAGCTCGTGCTTAAACACGTGTTCTTTTGAATATCCAGAAACAATAGGAGAAAAGCGTGGGCTAATTTTCCAGTCTGCACAATCATCTGCTTGTCCAAGCGACTTGAAAGGAAAAAGTAATCAAGTCGTGCTCGACAGTCATTAGGTAATTGCTGGGTTCATCGGCCAGCGTTGTGTCTTCTGCGACACACTTCGAAAGTTTCCCTTGTAGACAGAATAAATAAAATAACCGATTTCAGATGTAGCTGTTCCGTATTCTTCTTGGACAGCTTTGAAGTTCGGGTTTAAGAACTAAAAAAGCCGACGTTGCGGTGAAATAAATTTTTCAACACTGCAACGAATATTTAAAAGATGGTTAACTTTTTAAATAACGCTTTCTTTTCTTCTTCTTCTTTTTTTTTTTTTGTTAATGAATAACAATCAGTGATGTAGTTCTAAGAAAAACAAGTTAGTAAAATCATGCAATGCATTGATTATGATACACTTTCCACCATACCAGAAATCATTATACTCAAGTTATGAGGATAATGGCTGTGGAATAAATCTCGCTCCTGTGCCCTGACCTTTACCCCATTTCGATTATATTAAACAGAACCGGTTCAGTATACCTCCGGAACAACATGATACAGTTTTGTCGCAATCGAAGCTTTTTGCGTAAGTTATGACGCATAAGGGCAATGGAATGGATCCCGCTCCTATGTCTTGACCTTTGACCCCATTTCTCCCATTTTCAATAGGGTTCGTTCCCAGGTGGTTCCCTACCACATACTAAAATGTCATCGAAATCTAACCATTTTTACGCAAGTTATGATGCATAAGAGCAATGGAATGGATCCCGCTCCTATGTCCTGACCTTTGACCCCATTTGTCCCATTTTCAATAAGGTTCGTCCCATTGTGGTCCCCTACCACATACTAAAATTTCATCGAAATCGAACCATTTTTACGCCAGTTATCGTACGGACGGACGGACAAAGCTGGAGCATATACGCTTCTTCAACGTACGGTTGGAAAGCGCAAAAAACGACGACGAAACTGTTGCTTGGCGAGCGTTGAAAAGAGAGCGTTGCTTGGAGAAGTGTTGCAAGTTGAGCGTTGTGTTGTAGAGCGTTGTGTTAAGAGCTGTGTGGTGTGTGGAGAGTTTAATGCGAAGTACTATGTGATGTTCTGATTTGTTATGGAAGTGCTACATCCTGAATAAAGCATCTTTTCCGTAAGTTTGACTTCTGTTGTTTACATGTTTCGTCTGGCCGTTAAGGTTTAATTTAGGAACTATTTCATCTTATGGTTATGTTTTTAAAATAACGTAGAAGTACGAAAAGACTTCTACGTCATACTTGGGAAATTATTTTTGTTGCGGTCCGAAGAAATGGGTAGAATGTTAGTTAATTATTGCCTCAATACAAACACTGCAGTAATTTGCAGACTTGTGTTGAAATGGTAAAGCTGATACACTAGAGCATTTTTTTCCAAAAGTGGGTCGCAAAAAATCCGTTTCCAGGTCCGTCTATTGATCACCAGTCCGTCAGTGTTCCTGTTTCATATTATCAGGGCTTGGGTAACTTCTGCCGAGAGGACTGGAGGCATTTCACTGCCTGAATGTTTCTATTTATGTCTGTATTATAATCGCTATCGTTATCATCAACCATCCCCATTCCATTTCTGGATGATGTTTCTGAGTCTTCTGGCATTCAGTTAATTTTTTTGTTGTTGTTGGGTGTGTGCGTGTGTGTGTGTATTACAAACGATTACATACCGAAAGGAAAGAGTGGGAATTATTTCAATACTGGTGTTTTGAAAGTTATGTTTTCTGACACTTACCTGTAATTTAACCTTACTTTTGGGTTTCACTTTTTTTACGCAAATTTCATTACTTCTGTGTTAAAGATTTTCTCACTAAACAGCATATTATTTCCCCGAACAGCTTGTATAATGCATTTTGGCAACGCTGACGGTGGATTAGAGAAAAATAAATAGACAGCGTTGAATGAAACGTGCGCATATGGTGGATATAGTGGTGATATACATGGAATAGTGAAAGAGGTAGAAGCTTATTTTAGATCTATGTGAGTAGATTAATAACGTATTGCAGCTATATGATTGAGATTTCTGTGTTGATAGAAGAGCTTGCTATTCAGCGTCCGCTGATAAATTACGACTTAATGACTATAGATTGTAGGTGACCTGAAACTTCTAGTGCATGGAAAATAACGAACAAGTTGCTGTTACGTTAATTCTGATTCTTTACCCTGGCTGTTTTATTCACGTCGTTATTTCTAGTGTGAGATATGTTCGACCAATGCTTGAAATGAGCCGGTATAGCGTACCGGCGCTTCTTTTTTCCTAGTATTTCATACCAGCACTTTTTTTTTTTACCCGGAATTTTAGTAATGGAAACTGCAGAATTTTTTAAATTTTGTCCCTGACTTACGAGCGCATGTTTTTAAATATAGAAACCTTATGTGCCTCGTGCCCTTGAGAAATACCTGTGTGGGAACCGTAAAGGGTAGGGCAGTGGTGTGGTGTAAATATGAGCTGTAATTTCAGTCCTTCAAAGGATGAAAATGATTGAATCTACCCACTGCGCATGATCACATCTTGCCCGAGCCCCAGATCAACCCATTGAAGATGTCTGTAATTTTTATTATATCATTACTTTAATATAATGAATTTGAAGAATTTCTTCATAAAATGAAGAATTGAGAATAACAGACTGAACACAAATTTTTGTTTTTCATGCAGTAATGAGTATAAACTTTTCCACTTCGGACTTTTCCTTTTTTTTTTTTTTTTTTTTTTTTTTAGGGTGGTAAGATCGCTATTAATTTAAGACTGAATGTTCATTCTGACTGCGAAGATTCTAATTTCCTGACTTTCTACTTCATGAAAGTCCCTACTGGAAGGGGACTGCCTTCTCGGCTCGAGACCTTAAAGTTCTGGGTTCAAGTCCAGCTGAATCACTAATGATTAGCCGAGGTTTGGAAGTCTCGTTAATCCGTTGGTCCCGGGGAAGGGACTCCTCGTTATAGTCCTCGATGTACGGCAGCGAATGTCCTAGTGGTCAACGTTCGTGACTGCCACGGGAAAACCTCAGGTTCGATCCCAGGCAGATACGAACGCTCGAACCACTAAATATCCGTCGTGCGTCGGATGGGCACGTTAAGTCGCCGAACTCCGGGTACTGCCCCCCCCCGGTAATAAATAAGGGCGTCTTCCTCCCCCTTTCTACCTCGCTTCCCTTTCACTTTCTTATCGGACACTCTAGCCCAAATCTCTTAGCTTCCTATTTCTAAGGGTTACCTGGGGTCAGACACTTCCTTCCTAAAATCCTTTACATATGATCTGTCCTCGGTGTAGCATAAGTAGTGCCCACTGAATCAACAAAGCAACCAAGTGAAATCGACAGACAGCGTTTCTGACTTATGGTGCAATAATATTCCGCAGAATTGGCAGATACATTTTCAAACAAAGGAGTTTCTCTTCCAGAGGTTTTTTATTTTTTATTTTTTCAGTTTTGGTGATTTTCTCGGGAAAGAATTTCCCCCGATGATTTTTAGCTAAATATGAGCATACCAGCACTTCAAAATTTCCATTTGGGGCGCTATGTTCAACGAATTAATCAAGGAGATTAGTTTATTCATTCACCAAAGAGTTAGGTAAAGGACATTAACTAGGTAATTCACTTAATTCAACAACATTAAATAGCAAAAAGCTACTTTATATTGATAACTAGAGGAGGTACTGGTGTTGCCCTGGTTTAGCAAAAAATACATGAATCAGCTTCTGGGACAACACTCTCCGAGTTTTCCTGAATTTATGAATAAGCTCTATTGCGCAGAAAGAATATTTTATGTGGTTGCTGGGACTATCAGTAAGCTCCTACTCTGGTGTATCCACAGTATTTTATTACGACACATAGTTATGATTCACGATAATAGTGTGTGCACCATTTGACTGAAATGTATTCCGATAATGTAAAGAAAAGTATTAAAAAAATTGTGCTTGTGCAGGGACGATGGGCTTATACACCACTGCTAATAAAAGCCATGTAAACCCACTCTACGACATAATAAGTCTACCGCACGGTAATAATATTGTCCAATCATTAAATACAACAAAAATATAAGATAAAGAGTGTTATATCAGACGTCATTGATAATGGTGTGGGTGGAAACACATGAGAAAAACGAAAGTCTCATCATACTTTTAGGGAAACAACATTCCCACGTTGTTCACTGCACTGCAATGCTCTTGTTTATGGGTCCTGCTGAGTACTCTGGAAGCAACGAGCAAAAGCTGATAACGAATGTATAATGTTTTGTGTGTAAGCCAGTGGCTTAACCCCCCCCCCTCCCCCATCTGCTTCCCATTTCATTGTGTTAACTTTATTCGAAATTTATTCATCCTCATTCAGGGTTGGAATTTCGCATTTCGTTCCTTTAACTTGGTTGGTGATTTATTGCGAGACAGTTGTCATGCGGAATTCCTCATAATTTGGTGAACGCTCACCGCTTGGGAATTTTATTACAAGTTTTATTATTACAATTTATTTATTTAAATATTCAATTTATTTATTTAAATATTCAATTTATTTATTTAAATATTCAATTTATTTATTTAAATATTCAATTTATTTATTTAAATATTCAATTTATTTATTCAATTTATTTAGTTGTATTATTGCAATTTATTTATTTATTGTACGAGGGGGATCGGGAAGTAACGCCCAGCAATTTTTTTCTCTTTGCAGGTTGCAGTTTGGTAGACAACGAGTTTGAATAAAACGCTACAGGCGGCCGGTTTGGCTGGATCAGGTGTCGCCCTGGTGGAAGACAATTCGAATGACGGCATAAAGATGTCGCGTTTGTTGGCGTCATCCACGAATGAATGGCAACGCGGTGTAGACCGATTTTTATGGGCTAAACGGAAAAATTCCGACGGAAATTAACACAGAAATGGCCGAAGTGTATGGCGGTGATTGCCTGGACCACAGCAACATCTCCATATGGTGCAGTTTCTTTGCAGAGGGCGGTGGCAACCTTATCGATGCGCCTCGTGTCGCTCAACCTGTAACCGCGTCATCACCTGGCACTGTGAGAGACAATGAACAGGCAATTCTGAGTGACCGGCGGATCCATCTGTGCACATTGGCACAGAAGATCAACATTTCGTACGGTATAGCATTGGCACAGAAGATCAATATTTCGTACGGTATAGCATACCATATTGTACATGACAAATTGTAATTTTCAAGGTCAGGGCACGATGGGTGACCAAGAACTTGACAGACGACCAGAAGGGACAGAGAATCATTGGCGGACCCACGGAGGGGGCTTTGGGGACTTAAGCCCCCTCCAAGGAGATTAAGAGCGACGTACTTTACAAATTAAACATTCAAAATATTACTTTACATGTTCAAAAAATTACATAGTGTCTTTTATTACATGGTGTCTTCTTCCCAAAGCCCCAAAGAGAATTAGAGTGACGTACTTTACAAATTAAACATTCAAAAATATTTTACATGTTCAAAAAATTACATAGTGTCTTCTATTACATGGTGTCTTCTTCCCGAAGCCCCAAAGAAATTACGAGTGACGTACTTTAACAAATTAAACATTCAAAAATTACATAGTGTCTTCTATTACATGGTGTCTTCTTCACAAAGCCCTAAACAGATTAAGAGCGACGTACGTCACAACCGCGTATAAATTATAGGCGTATATGTACACACATTGTGTACGTATTATATATATAGACCCTCCAACATCAATTCCTGGGTGAGCCACTGCAGAGAATGATATATTCCTTGGACCACTTGATGCGTTACACAGAAGAAGGGCCGCCCCGGTGGCGCAGTGGTCTAAGGCGTTGGCCTCTGATCATTCGTCCGAAAGGGGTCCGGGTTCGAATCCCGGTGAGGCATGGATGTTGGGTTTGTCTTACGGCACTGGCTCTCTCCCTCCCTGGAACCAGTGACCCTAAATTAGGGACGGGCGACTGCTTATAGCCTATTGAGTTGCTCACGGTGGTCGTTAAACCTCCAATCAAAAAAAGAAAAAAAAAGACGAAGGACGTGAATTTCTGCAGGTATAATGCCAGCTTATGAGTCCTGGGCGCACCACTACACTCCCGAAACAAAGAAGACCAGTTTGGTGTGGAAATGTTCCGACTACCCGCCACCGAAAAATAGAGTAACCCAATTTGCACAAAAAGTCCACATTAGGGTGTTCTGGGACATTCATGGCGTTCTCCTGGTGGAGTTTCATCTAACGGGGGCCACTGTGAATGCCAAAACCTACGCCAACGCATTGACAAAGTAAGTTGGGTCGTGCCCTTCGTGACAAAAGACCCAACAGAGACGCTGCAAATGTCAGACTGCTTCATGACAACGTTCGTCCACATGTTGCACAACATGTTCTTGACAAAATTGCGCAATTTAGCGGGAAGGTACTCCAGCACCCACCGTACCGTCCGGACCTGGCTCCTTCGGACTTTCATCTGTTTGGTCCCTTGAAAAGATTTCTGAGTGACCAACGCTTCGGTTCGGCTGACGAAGTCGAATCGGTTGTTCGCAGGTGGCTATATACGTCCAGAAAATGGACTTTTATGAACAAGGTATACTAAAACTGGTACCATGCCGGGGTAAATGTCTCTAGCGTCTCGGTTCTTATGTTGAAGTATAGTTAAGAAACGTGATTTCACTGTGTATATGTTTTGCTTTGCCTCTCTAATAAACTGTTGCCAAAAAAAAAAAAAAAAAAAGGCGTGCGTTACTTTTCGATCCACCCTCATACGTAAAGAAGAATCCTGAGTTTATAATCGGACTTAAGGACATCCACGCTTGTTATAAGAGAATGTATTTTTCGTCAGTATGTGAATATCACTAATAAGAAAAACAAATTTTGTCAAGTCAAGTTTTTGCAAAATTATAGAAAGGAATGGAAATTGGAGGGTTTTTTTTTTTTCAAGTAATCCGGTTTTTGCATATTTGATTTTGTTGCGATAAATATGGACGCGAGTCGTTATGTGCAACACGTAGACCAGCGATCTTGTTCTCACATCAATGCAAAAACCTTTCAAGTTCATGTTCTTATGAAATAGGGCTCTCATGCGGGAAACACATCTGTAAAATCGAAAGCTCTGGCTGTCCTCGACAAGATAAAATCATTATCAGCTTATGCATGCTTCAAGGCACAGATTTTGTATGCTCGTATTTTCAGAACAAAGCTGGATATGTGAGTACTTGGGTAATATACATTTACACCGTTTCCGATAAACCCCAAGAGTTGCGGAAGGTGACCAACCGTACGAACATGATAAAAATATCACCAATTGACAGAATTAATTCCTTTATCCTAATTTCTTTTCATTTTGTTCTTTCAGATATTAAAAAAATAAAAAGAAGCATCCTGTCTAAGTATTGCTTCATGCACTTCTGGTATATCAACAATGGTGATCATACGCTATATATCTTCTGCGCAGCAGACTTCCGTCACCTTAATCAAAATAACGTCTTCCTGATTTTTACTCATCCATGCTATATACATTAAATTCCTCATACAAATTACACCGGTGAGTCATTATATTTTGACCACCTCCAGCCTAGAGAAATGAGCGCACCTGGAGACCAAACGGTGGAGCAGGTGAAGCTCACAGAGCAGCATATATACAACCCGAGGACCGGCTTTCGGTTAGAGTTTTCGGAGTCAGAATGGAAAAAGCTGCCGATTTATAGGAGTTTGACAAAAAGCACACTGCAAAAAATTACCGTTAATAATCCACAGTATTTGTCCTTTTCTTCTAGGACTTCCGTCCACAGTGAGTAGAGTTTAGGTCCCAGCCACCTACAGCGAGATCGCCTTTTGGGCAGGACACAGAAACGGAAGGAATGAGAGCAAGTCTAGCGACTTTGACAGAACAGTTTGTAGTGAGATTAGAGTACAGTAGATGGCGCCACCGTACGAGTACGATGTTGCACACAGAAGGGTGAGAGAATTTCAGGGGGGGGCATAGGAAAGGATACTCATTTAACCAGTGGGTCCAGCCTGGGGGCCGTCACTTAACGTGCTCGTCCGATGCACGGCGGATATTAAGCGATTGTTAGTAAATCACACCATCTCTGAAAGATCAGCCCAGGCTTGAACCTGAGGACCTTGCATTGATAGTCTGACTCGCTAACCACTAAGCCATCCGCGGCTCAACCGTTAATAATCAGTGTTTGATCCGGATTAAGACGGTTTACAGATCGTAAGCACGCCACCTGGCGGTCAACCACACATTTTCCGTAGATAAACTACATGTTCACGGTGTTTAAACTGTTATTGTATTTTAATCTGGACAGTCTGGCAATGTTCCTCTTAAAGTGGTTATATACCTGTTTTTTTACGTGCAATCAGTCGACTGGCAACACCTCTGTGAGCAACACGTTTTTATTCCGGTCACTAGACTGTTAGTGAACTTTACGGTATGGTACTGTAAAATTACGGTTTATTGACTGGCCACTCAGCTGCCGGTCTATTTACCGTAATTTGACCGTGCAATTTTTTACAGTGGCAAATTGTGATGGCACGGCGCCACGGAACTACGATCTGGGAAACGCCGCAGCTTGTGGATTGTTCACGTGCCGCTGTAGTGAGTACGTATCAAAAGTGGTGCACAGATGGCCAAACGACGAACCGTCGTCCAGCGGTGTGTCATCCGCAGCTCATTGATGCCAGAGGTACATCTACATGGTAAGACCTTTATTTTGATACCTGAACCATATTTGTACGTTCAGCCGTTCTCTCAAAATAGGTCTCACAGTAAAAAAACCTTCTAGAATGAAGACATTGATGGCGCAACTCAATATGTACATTCTAAATATTTTCACTAACAATGGTCAACGGAATGCTTATTTACATCTTTACATAATGGGAAACATCTTACATACGTGAATAAACTGGATCGAATGAGTATTAAATTATATATATACATCACACAGTCCAACGGCATAACGCAATCAGGTCTTCGAGACTTTGAACTCGGCATGGACTCGACAAGACACCGGAAGCGTTTAGAAGCCATACGGAACCACGACCCCTGAACAAGCTCCCACAGTTCACGAAGATTTGATGGAGGGGGCCATCTCTCTCGGTGGCATCCCAGATGTGTTCGATGGGATTGAGGTCAGGTGACCTAGCTGGCCAAAGAAGGGAGGTCACGTCGGTGGAGTGTTCATCCATTCGGATACAATTCGGGATCGATGGCACGGTGTGCATTGTCTTGTTGCAGGATGAGGTCCCCAGTGGGATGTTGAGGACGCACAAACGGGAGCAAATGGTCGTCCAGGATATCTCGGTAACGTTGAACTGTGAGGGACGATGTCACACGTACCAGGGGTTCCATTTCAGTCCACGTAAACAGTCCCCAGACGAGAATGCTACACCCACCAGCTTGAAGAGTACCCTGTTGGCAAGAAGGATCCATCGATTCCTGTGGTTTGCGCTGTACTCGTATCCTGCCATCCGCATGTACCAACGTTAATCTCGACTCATCAGTCCAGGTAACATTTTTCCACATGTCTAGGATTCAGTGACGATGTTCCCGCGCCCATGCTAATCATTGCACCCTGTGATGTGCGGTCAGCAGCGGTACCCTCGTGGGACGATGGCTTTTGTACCCCATAGCGAGGAGATGGTTTTGGATGGTGTTGCTGCTTACACGTTTTTGTGCACCAGCGTTAAATTGCCGAGTGATTTCTTGCACTGTGGCTCATCTATCCGCTGTTACAATGCGAGCTAGCCGACGATGACCCTGCTCATTCACACGCTGTTGTCCACGGCAGTTGGCCCTTGCAGGGATGGTTTTACCGGATTCGATGTACTCACGGTGCACTCGTGACACAGTGGCTCTTGAAAATCCCAGTGTCTGCACGACTTCCGAGATGCAGCGACCCATTCGTCGGGCCCCGACAATTTGCCCACGATCAAATGCGCTTAGATACTTCGTCTTACCTATACTGCGTCCGACTCTTACTTATTCCCGTCGCATCACTCCTTATATTGTCGGATCGCTGCATACGTCATGTCGTTTCCGTTTACAGGGTCGCCCACAGCGCCACATTTGCATAACACCAGCTGTCTCTAATTCAATTGCTGTTCAGTGTAGATTCGATCTTTTTTCTCGGGTTCGATCGCTTTTAGTGGGATTACATAAACTCCGTGTCGGTCCTGCATCTGAATGAGATGCCTGACATTTTTGACAAATGACCATATATTGCGAGTCTTTATCCCAAAGTTCAGACAACAAGGTCTACATATATTTTTCGAGATATCAGTTATTGGCGGGACATAGGGTTGCTTTTGGTGGGATTTAGGAATCTATGTTGCCTTTATAACAATGAAATAGAAAAAATAAAGGATTCTGCTGCTACCCTCGGCTACTCACGATTCTTAGTGAACAAGACACTTCAACAAATGCAGGAGCGAACATCTTGTGCTTTTTCCAGAAACTATAGATCACTTAAGTATATGGGATCTGTATCCTGTGTTCCGCCAATAACTAATATCTTGAAAAATATATGTAGACCTTATGGTCTGAACTTTTAGGATAAAGACTCACAATATATGATCATTTGTCAAAAATGACAGGGATCACATTCAGGTGCAGGACCGACACGGAGTTTATGTAATCCCACTGACAGCGATCGAACCCGAGAAGAAAGATCGAATCTATATAGGTTCGACGACTCATAATCTGAAGACTCGCCTGATGGAGCATAAATACGACATAAAAACTAGATCCACAACCACAACAATGTCGCGCTTACTTCGTGAAGAAGCGTATCAACCTTTGTGGGATGAAACAACCATATTAACTACTCAGAAGTCGAAAAATGTAACTATTTTTACAGAAAGCTTACAAATTTTTGCCCATCAGCAACAGTGTTACAACGATGACCTTCCGTGTGTCGTGCCAAACCCATGGAAATATTTATTTCAGAGTGATTTACCAAATATTGACATTAATTGATAACAAATGTCATCACATATAGTTATGTCTCGTGTTACGGTGACTCACTACTAGTGCGCATGCCCTTTATGAGAACATACGTCATATCCCCTCTTTAGATAACCCACTGCTCGCATAATATGACCTATACGTGATGAAGAGTCCGATGCGGACTTGAAACTTCTTGTGTACTTTTAACTTATAAGTAATGTTTCAACTATGTTTCTTTTACATTAAAGTACTTTTATCTTGCAATATCGTGTTAAGACGATAATAATTCGCCCAATCTACAACGTAAGCACGAAACATTCTTGAAGTTCAGAACGAAGGTGGGTTAAATAATCTCTATTAATCTTTATCCTTTTTCCTTCGCAGTTCAGTGATTGAAAGACATTCAGCGAAGTGGCATTGAGGAGCTTGGGAGATATGGTCTCTCCTTATTTCCCTCCCTTTCCAATTTTTAGCACGTTTATACGCAGGTGAATTGCTAGGGGGTGGGGGAGATACGTTTCAGATAACAAATGTGGATTTTTTTATGGGGAAAAAAATTGGCAAATGGTTCAAAACGAGACGGAAATTGAAAAGCGACAACCTAAATTTTTAACAAATCTTGATTTAAGCAAAATATGCGCCGTGGCATCGTTTAGATGAAATCGCACACACACACACACCGAGCCATAAAACACATGTCATTGTCCTTTTCTCGTCCTATTCCGAGAGGGGGGGGATAGTTCTTTCAGATATGAAAAGCAGACGTACAACAAGCAGTCATTCGAAGCAGCAGCTGGCTTTTCCTCAAACCAGGAAATGGTTTCGATGTGCTGATCTACTTCCCGAAGCAGCCAGCCCGCTTTCTCCACTCATACACCGTAGCTTGGTAATTATGAATGACTGGTCTTTTCTGTCGGACTTTCAATACAAAAGCCCATGTAACACGTGATCGTCACTCAACTATGGAGACAGGTGAAGCAGAAACTTCACCTACCACGGAAAGAAGCGAGGAGCCCGTACCTCATCGAGTGTGTTTTCACCTTTATATCGCCTTTTGTTCTTGGCTGACGAACCAATTAACGCCAAGCATAATAAAAAAAAAAAAAAGGGGTGATCCACAGATGTGATAACTGGGTTGACATCTATGTTTTCTTATCAGAGTGGTGACTTTTTTTTTATTATTATTCAGCTCAGTTTTGTTCGGGGTCGAACACAGTAATGCCATTCTTTTTCTGCAACTCTGTTTAGGAGGGATGCAAATACACTGGTGTGCAAAAACTAAGGACGAAGAGGAGAAATTAGCAAAACAGCGGAACGAGCAGGCAGAACGGACCGAAAGACCACTCAGGAGATAGACTAGGGTCCGGTACGGTAGGGCATGCGCATATATGCAGCACGACGTGGGGGGGGTCGGAAAGGTATAAAGCACACGGGCGGTGTACGCTCAGCAATTCGGTGAAAGCTATTGCACAGTGTACATCGGTTTGAACGACGTCGAGTTGCTGCCACCGCGTGATATGGCCAACAGGCAATCCAGTAGACGACATCTGGATGACTTTACCCGAGGTCGTGTCATTGGGAAGTTGGAAGAAGGTCGAAGTGTGACTAGTGTGGCCGAGGAGTTCGGGATCGCTCACAGCTTCGTTTCCCGAGCTTGGAGAGCATTTCAAACGAGAGGAACAGCTGTCCGAGAGTTTAGCAGGGGTCGTCCAAGAGCAACCACGGCGGCGGACGACCGGTATATTGTCCTACAGGCGAGAAGAGACAGGCGGCAGACAACGGGAGAAATCGCAAGTCACATGCAACAGACAACTGGACGTCCGTTATCGCGTTTTACCGTGGCCAGGAAGCTGCACAAAGGTGGTCTATTTGCACGACGACCAGTACGGTGTGTGCCATTAACGCCTGCTCATCAGATACGGCGGTTTCTGTGGTGCCAGGAACACAAGAACTGAACACATGAGCAATGGGGTCGAGTTCTCTTTACAGATGAGAGCCGATTTAGTCTGACGAGCGATTCTGGACGTACACACATCTGGAGAGAGCAGGGAACACGCAATCACACCTCCAACATCATTGAAAGGGACCGGTTTGGAGGAGGCGGAGTTCTCGTTTGGAGCGGTATCATGCTTGGTAGCCGTACTGACCTCCACATCTTCCAAGGAGGTTCAGTCACTGGTGTCCGCTATTGTACCGAGGTTCTCCTGCCTCACGTGCGTCTGTTTAAAGGTGCTGTGGGTTCTGAGTTCCTCTTCATGGACGACAACGCTACACCTCATCGTACAGTGGCTGTCGCAGAGCTCTTGGAGAGTGAAGATATTCAACGTACGGATTGGCCCGCAAGGTCCCCGGACCTAAATCCAATCGAACACGTGTGGGACCTTCTCGGGAGACGCTTGGCAGCACGTCACCAGTCGCCAGCAACGATTCTGCAGCTGCGATTGGCGCTACAAGAGGAATGGGCCGCGATGCCTCAACAGCTACTTGACAACCTCGTCATCAGCATGGACAGATGTAAATCCTGCAACGCAGTCAGGGGTGATCATATCCCTTACTAAAGACTGGATTTTTCTTGGCAGCCGCCAGTCACATGGACGTTTCTGTCTTCTGGCCAGTTGTACTCGAAGCTACCTATTCAATAAAGTGCCTTTGTATCCTTTGTATTCCTTGTTTGGACGGTTTTGCTCACTTGTCCCATATTCGTACATCTTGGGGATCTTATGGTATGATTTGAGTCGATGTGGAGCACTTCTGCACGACGTTACATTCGAAAAACCGTCTCGTCCTTAATTTTTGCACGCCAGTGTACGTTCGCGCCCGTCGAGATCCTTGTATTTTATACACTCGAGTGCACAAGGTCCTCTTCCACTAAAAAAACCATTATTACATAGATATTGCCCTTAAGGAAACTCATACACAAATCGTAACACAGGCAATTTTGAACGATTTTTTTGCGTGACAAAACTGAATCTCAGTCTTTCTGAACCATGTTGCTTACATGAGTAAAAGTAATAAATTGCTATGTACTCGTATATGTACTTATTTATTTGCATTTTTATTATACAGGGTGGTTATAAACTAGTTGGAGAAAAAATAAAACTTTATTGTGCATTGTTATAAGGATGCATATGATAATAAGTATCAATAATATATAGTTAAACACACGAAGTTTACCTTTTTTCACAAATGCTCGATGTGCCTACCCTTGGTTACTCTGCGAATGTGCCGTCTATAAATCAGTTCTTTGCACATTGCTGTCAGCATGTCGGCATGGACTAATGCAAGTGCAGCGGTGATTCTTGATTTGAGTTCACGAAGAGGCTTGGGAAGTGGCGGAAGGCAAACCTGATCTTTAACAAAACTCCATAGACCGCAATTAAGAGGCGTTAGGTCCGGTGGGGGGTGGGTGGGGTGGGGGTGGCATGCAATTAGGCAGCAGCGACCAATCCAAACTGGGACTTCAGCATCGAGGCAAGAAGTGACGTCCTTGCGGTAGTGAGGAGGCGCGTCTTGCCGGTAAATGAAACCTCCTTCTATTGCTTCCTTGAGGATTGGCATTAAGTAAATCTAAAGCACACTCAGGTATGTGATTACGGTAACAGTTCTTTCAGCAAAGAAAACTGGGCCAAAAACGGAAGCACAACTCACGGCACAAAAAACGTTTACCTTTGGACTGTCCCATTTATGTTCCAGGATGGTATGGGGATTTGCTGATCCTCAAGCCTTCACGTTGTCTATTCACTTTGCCATTTAAGTGAAAGGTCGCCTCGTCACTGAATACCAACTTCGACAAGAAGTTGGTATCTGATCCCCAAACCTTCACGTTGTCTATTCACTTTGCCATTTAAGTGAAAGGTCGCCTCGTCACTGAATACCAACTTCGACAAGAAGTTGGTATCTGATCCCCAAACCTTCACGTTGTCTATTCGCTTTGCCATTTAAGTGAAAGGTCGCCTCGTCACTGAATACCAACTTCGACAGGAAGTTGGTATCATCAGCTTCCATGCGATTCAACATGTTCTGCAAAAGTCTGCTCTCTGCTTCTTGTCGCAATCCTTGCATGACTCAGCGCCATCTGTCCACAAAAAAGTCCACAAAAGGTAAACTTGGTGTGTTTAACTATATATTATTCGTACTTATTATCATATGCATCCTTATACATATGCACAATAACGTTTTCTTTTTGCCCAACTAATTTATAACCACCCTGTGTATAAACGATGCATGTAATACAAGAGTTCTTCTAAAACAACGGAGAACGTTTTCTCTCTATTCTAAAAAAAAGTAACTTCCCGCCGCTGCTGCCGCTGTTTTACAAATTTCGCGACACTCTTGCTTTCCTAGCTCGCAGCGCAAAACGTATTGAACACAAAAATATGAAATTTACATCGTTTGTAGAGAAGTGTTTGGAGAACACGTTGAAATAAACCGTTTCTCGATTCTAGCGATACTTCAAGAGCTATTGTATTTCAAAGTTAAGGTAAGCAAAAATAGTGCTATCAGGTCGCGTTCTGGACACACTAACTGCAACAGAACCACGAAACTTCGTAGGCATCTAGTGCCATGACCGAATTTTTTCACCTCGTCGCCCTTTTTTGAATTTTGATTTAGTTTACGAGAAATTAGATTTCTAAATTTCACAAAATTCTTTATTTCGCGATGGGATCCATTTAAAAAAACGGATACATGGCAAACTATAAATCATAACGCATTGCAATTTTTACAGCATAAACTTACAACTATCGTCCCTTTGTTACAAAAAAAAAAAAAAAGAAGAAGAAGAAAAAGTCATTTTCTGATTTTTAAGCATTTTCTAAAGACGCAAAGGAAAGAAACGAATGGCTTGTCTGTCTTCACGACAACCACAGAGGAACGTTCTGGTCCCGTGACCTGCTGCCATGGTGACACAGAGAATTTGTTATGCATATATTTTGTTGGTAAAGCTATCTCAGTTGTTTAAGGTGGACGTCAAGTAATTTAGCTTCCCATACTTCCAATGGAAAAACTTCTGTACACCTTTTCTTCACAATTAATGCGTTCCCAAGGATGAAAATTTGAACATCGATTAAAATAGCTTCATTTTATAACTTGGCATACTTAATATTTTCTAAAACATAACCATAATTATGCAATCCAACATTTGTTTGTCTATTGACGTCATCAAAGAACAGGTCGCGCCACTTTTTTCTTTTTTTTTTTTTTCTGGACAATTAATGCGTTCTCAAGCATGAAAATTTTAACATCGATTGAAATAGCTTCATTTTAAAACTTGGGATACTTAATATTTTCTAAAACATAACCTTAACTATGTAACCCAACATTTGTTTGTCTACTGACGTCATCAAAGTACAGGTCGCGCCATTTTTTTCTGGTTCCAACACCACCAAAGGAAAAGTTATTGTCTTTTTTTTTTTATAATTATGGTTATGTTTTAGAAAATATTAAGTATTCCAAGTTATAATATGAAGTTATTTTAATCGATGTTCAAATTTTCATCCTTGGGAACACAATAATTGTGAAGGAAATGTGTACAAAAGTTTTTCCATTGGAAGTATAGGAAGCAAAATTACTTGACGTCCACCTTAACGGTTTAGCATAACGGTTTACGGTTTACGAAATTGCTTTTTGGACCGCTTTTGTTTTCCTTAGTGGTAAATTTAGTAAGTGCTATAAGTTCAAACGACAAAAGTCCGACCTTCCAAAAATTAACGACAGTAAAAAAACTCTGAAATTTCGGAAAAACAGCCTTATTTACTTAGACATGCAATAAAAGTTGAAATTTATATGAATTTTCCAGTTTTTATTTAGGCTTTCCAACCGTAGGTTGAAGAAGCGTATATGCTCCAGCTTTGTCCACCCGTCTGTCCGTCCGCACGAAAACTCACGTGAAAATGGTTCGATTTCGACAAAATTTTAGTATGTGGTAGGGAACCACTGGGGACGAACCCTATTGAAAATTTGCGAAACAGGGTCAGGACATAGGAGCGGGATCCATTCCATGCTCTTATGCGTCATAACTTGCGTAAAAATTGTTCAATTCCGATGAAATTTTAGTATGTGGTAGAGAACCACCTGGGGACGAACCCTATTGAAAATGGGCGGAACGAGGTCAAAGGTCAGGACATAAAAGCGGGATCCATTCAATTGCCTTTATGCGTCATAACATGCGTAAATATGGTTCGATTTCGATAAAAGTTTAATATGTGGTAGGGAACCAACTGGGCACGAACCCTATTGAAAATGGGCGAAATGGGGTCAAAGGTCAGACAGGGCATAAGAGCGGGATTTATTCCATTGCCCTTATGCATCATAACTTGCGTAAAAATGGTTCGATTTCGATGAAATTTTAGTATGTGGTAAGGAACCAACTGGGAACGAACCGTATTGAAAATGGGCTGAATGGGGTCAAAGGTCAGACAGGGCATAAGAGCGGGATTTATTCCATTGCCCTTATGCATCATAACTTGCGTAAAAATGGTTCGATTTCGATGAAATTTTAGTATGTGGTAAGGAACCAACTGGGAACGAACCGTATTGAAAATGGGCGGAATGGGGTCAAAGGTCAGGACACTGGAGTGGGATCCATTCCATTGCCCTTGTGCATCAGAACTTACCTAAAAATGCTTCAATTGCAACAAAACGTTATCATGTTGTTCCGGAGGTATAGTGAACCGGTTCTGTTGAATATCAACGAAATGGGGTGGAAGGCCATTGCACAAAGGCAAGATTTATTCCACAGCTATTATTCTCATAACTTGCGTAAAACTGCTTCTATTGCGACAAAACTTTAGAATATCATCGAAATGGGGTCAAAGGTCAGAACACAGGAGCGAGATTTATTCCACAGCCATTATCCACATAACTTGAGTAATAATTTCTGGTATGTTGGAAAGCGTATCATGATCAATGCATTGCATGATTTTACTAACTTGTTTAATGTGATATGCAACTTTCGTTTTAAATTGTATAGTTTTTTCTTATGTATTCGGCTTTGCTCTTTAGTATATATATATATATGTATTCTATAAAGCAAAAAAATACAAATATGCTGCGTTGCGCGTTTTGATTTTCAGGTTATTTTGCACCCTTCGTTTTAAATTCTAAAATTTTTTCCTTAGTCTTCAGTTTTGCTCTTAAGTATATATATGTATATATACACTGACGGAAAAAAATCCCAACACCACGAAAAAATAGTTGTAGAGGAATGAGATGGCGGCAATACATTTGTACAGGTAACATATTTAATCGATTTAGGTTTCAAGATCACAGCTTAATGTAAACGTGAAAAGAGCCATTTTAAATGTGAAATGCTGGTACATTAATAACCGGTGTAACGGTGTAACCGCCAGAATGTTGAATGCAAGCACGCAAACGTTCATGCATTGTGTCGTACAGGTGCTGGATGTCAGTTTGTGGGATGGAGTTCCATGCCTGTTGCACTTGGTCGGTCAATACAGGGACGGTTAATGCTGGTTGATGGTGACGCTGCAGTTGTCGTCCAATGATGTCCCATACGTGCTCGATTGGTAAAAGATCTGGTGATCTAGCAGGCCACGGCAACATGTCGACACTCTGTAGAGCATGTTGGGTTACAACAGCGGTATGCGGGCGAGTGTTATCCTGTTGGAAAACACCCCTGGAATGCTGTTCATGAATGGCAGCACAACAGGTTGAATCACCAGACCGACGTACAACTGTGCCGTCAGGGTGCGTGGGATAACCACGAGAGTGCTCCTGCTGTCATAGGAAATTGCTCCCCAGACCATAACTCCAGGTGTAGGTCCAGTATGTCTCGGCCGCAGACAGGTTGGTTGCAGGCGCTCACCTGGCCTCCTTCTAACCAACACACGGCCATCGCTGGCACCCCGGCAGAACACGGTTTCATCAGAAAACACAACAGATCTCCACTCCGTCCTCCAATGAGCTCTAGCTTGACACCACTGATGTCGCAAACGGCAGTGCTTTGAAGTAAGTGGAATGCACGCTACAGGGCGTCTGGCTCGGAGCTGTCCTTCAAGTAACCGATTTGTAACAGTTCGTTTTGTCACTGTGGTGGCAACTGCAGCTCGAATTGCTGCCGCAGACGCGGTACGATGCGCCACGGCAATACGCCGCACACGACGGTCTTCCCTCTCAGTAGTGCCACGTGGCCGGCCGGAACCCGGTCTTCTTGAGGCAGTACCTTCCCTTGACCACCGCTGCCAACAATCATGCACAGTGGCTACATCCCTGCCAAGTCGTTTTGCAATATTGCGGAAAGAAAATCCACCTTCTCGTAGCCCTATTACACGACCTCGTTCAAACTCCGTGAGCTGGTGATAATGGCTTCTTCGTCTTCTTAAAGGCATTCTTGACTAACATCAACACCCTACGTCGAATCTCAATGATAACTAACGCTCACGTACGTTACAGCGCGTATTTACAGCAAACCTGGCTTTGCATGTTCCTAGGGGCGCTACTAGCGCCACACGCATGCGCCGAGTGCGAAATTTGCATAGACGTCATCTTACAGATGTACTCTCACCGACTACCAAATGTCGTTTATCTAACACAACCCCTTCTCCGTGTTGGGATTTTTTTTTCCGTCAGTGTATATATATATATGAGTACCTTAATTATCAAGGAAGTGGTCGTCTTTTTCGAAATACTGTCCATTGAACCGAATACAGTGTGGCTCAACGTTCTTCCCACTTTTTGAATGTCTAATGGAATTCTTCTTCTGAAATGCTGTTGAAGCACATCTGCGCAGCTGTAATGAATTGTTGATCAGTCTCAAATTGTCGTTCCCGTAATGTCTTTTTTAAAATGGGGAAAGCCAGAAGTCACACAGTGACAAGTCTGTGCTATATGCAGGTTGGGGCGTCAACTTAATATCCATTTTCTCCAAATAAGAAATAATAGAACTGGCCAAGTGCGGGTTTGCATTTGGGCGCACATGAAAAGAGCAATGGGTAACCCATGTTGAACAAACTTGTTTCATGCCCATTGCTCGGTTGAAGTTCTGTGAACTGATGATTTTGAAATGTAATATCTCTAATTTATACGTGCATGTCATCCCGTATAATAACACCTATTGTATTACGTCTGTAACCCTCGTTGAAAGTCTTCCTCTACGCGCGATTAAAGCTGTTGACTCACGACCATCCATAAATTCTTTATGCCATCTGTAAATTGTTGATTTACGTAGATCAGGGGTCGGGAACTTGCGGCCTTCTAGGCCATTAAGTGCGGCCTTTTGAGTGAATCCAAATTTTGCAGAACAAATCCTTTTATTTTTATTAATATGTTTTTGTTCGTTTTTTATTATTTTTATTTTATTCTTAAAGTGACCGTATTTGAAATACCAAAGAGTAAAAGAATATTCAACGAAATAATGTTTTCCGTCTGACGACCACAACTGAAACATTAGTAAGTCACAAGGGCTATTTTGACACCTGCCTCGCTCACGATTTCGTTCTATGGCTCCTGAATAACTACAGATGGAATTGATTGAGCTCTCAGAAGATGACATTTTAAAGTCCTTATTTGACGCTAAGAAAGATCCAATTGAAATACGGAAAGATGCAATCGAATACAAACGACTTCGGCAACATGCACGAAAAAATGCTTTCTTCCTTTTCAACCACTTATTGCTGCGAATCTACATTCTCCTTACCTAACCCAAATCAAGACGCCCTTAAGGTCACATGACTGATGCCCATCTATAGAGGATCAGCTAAAAGTGCGGCCCTCCAACTAAATATTCAAATGCTTTTCAACAAAAAACAGTCACAACAAAGTCATTAAAAGGTTAGTTAACTTTAGAATTAACATTTTTTTTTTTTTTTTCAAGTTAGTTAGTACATAGTAAGATAGTACATAGTAAGATTTTTACACAATAATTCACATTTCGAAATATATTTACTTGAAATTTCTTGAATGCGGACTTGTTAGACTATTACAGCTAACTTAATGCGGCCTTTCAAAATGAAAAGGGTCCCCACCTGTGCTCTAGATATTCATCTTTATAAGCCTCTAGCATAAGACGGAAAATCTCTCCGAACGACTTCTTAAGTCGACAGCAAAATTTTATGACGCATCTTTGTTTGTCTTTTACATCCATTTTTTCGAATATTGGATAAACAATTTCTTAGGGGTTGACGAAACAACGCTTATTAAAATGCGCACTACCGACGACCACGCATGCGTGATAAGCAGGTCTTCCCGATTGCTGCGGTTACGACAACGACAACCGGTTTTTTCGAGACTCGTTCCAAGTTGAACGCAGTATTGCCTGTCTTTTATAAAAACGTTCTCAGTTGTTCTGGGGGCCAAGCTATGTAGAAGTACACTTATGTATACATATTACATTATTTATGGTGTGACATACTCACGCGGCAAGTTTATGGATTTCGGAGACAGGAGGCACTAGCATCGCAAATGTGATAAAACATGAAACACAGTTATCAGAAATATTTACGTCAACACCATGACATATTACTTCGTTCAAAAAGTTCCGGAACTTTTTATATTAAAAAAAAATGAGTACAGATAATTTACCTGTTTATGCGGTGTTTCCTTCGAAGTAGTTACCCTGTGCAACTATGCATTTTTGTCAGCACTCATACAAAGATTTAAATGCGGATTGCAAGCCTTCTTTTGCCACATCCTCCAGTGCCTCCGTCGCAGCTCGTTGCACTTCTTCGGAATTTGAGGAGCGTCGCCCCTTAAGCAAATTCTTCATCCGGGGGAAAAGGAAAAAGTCACACGGGGCGGGATCAGGGGAATAAGCTGTTGGTGGAAGAACGGGAATGCGATGTTTGTACAGGTAATCGGACACCAGGAGGGATCTGTGAGCAGGCGCATTATCGTGATGGAGCACCCACGAGTTGGTTTTCCAAAGATCGGGTAGCTTGCGTCTCACTAATTCTCGGAGACGTTTCAGGCCGTTGACGTACTCTTCTTTAGTAACTGTAAGACCATGCTGAAGGAAATCCTTGTGTACGACCCCCTTGCAATCGAGGAAAACTGTTCACAAGACCTTTTTTTTATGGAGCAGTCAGCCTTGAACTTTTTTGGTCGTGGTGACGACGGTGATTTCCACACTTTTTAGTCTCATCGCCAGTGATCAATCGATTCAAGAGATCGGGATCTGAATCCACTGCATCGATGTTATCCCCGCAAACTTGCATGCGCACATCCATTTTTTCTTGTGTCAGGTTTTTGGGAACAATTTGTTGGCACACGTGACGCATACCCAGTTTCTCTGTTAAAATGGCATGGCAACTTCCAACTGATATGCCGGCAATCGCTGCAACAGTTTTTCGACGGTCATTTTTCACAATTTCTTTGGCAATGGCGATTTGTTCATCCGTTGTGGATGTTGAAGGTCGTCCTGACCTCTCATCATCCTCGATACTCTGTCGCCTGTTTTCGAATCGTCGATGCCACTCATAAACTCTAGTTCGACTCATTGCACTCTCACCGTACGGTGACTTGATCATTTGAAAAGTCTCAGCTGAAGATTTTCCGAGCAGAACACAAAATTTTACACTTGAACGCTATTCAAAATTCGACATCGTTGTCCTCGCGACGGAGAGCCTTGAATGCATGTAATTGTTGTGGCGGAAATATCAGCCACGTTATGTAAGGTGATTATAATAGATAGCCAAAAGTAAACCTGAAGGAAAATTTTGAATTTAGACTAAAATTTAACTTTGGGAGATGGGTAGATGCATTTTGAAACAACCGAAAAATAAAATTTATAAAAAGAAACTTTGAGATGTCATATTTGTTATAGCACACATGAGTTTTTACCTGTGATAGTGTTTCTGTGCATACTGAACAATTTTTGCTTTTTTTTTTCACACCCGAGGAATAACTATAGTACTGTGTTTTTGGTACATGTGTAATATATTTGTCAAATCAATGAGGCCGTATTTCTGGAACTCGTGTTTGTAAGCATGAGGATTGACATTTATAAAGTAATTATTATTTTTTTTAAATTGTTAGGACATTAACATTATTTTAGCAACACCCAAGGGACTTCCTAGCCAACGTCAGAGCATTGGGTGATGAGTGCCATTGCTCAGAAATTTAGGAGACATTATAATGAATTAGCTTTGTTTATCTTTTTGCTAAGCTAATTATTATAATGAATAATGCTCTAAGCTTCAAAATGATGAATTCCCAAAAGGGTGTTGTTACTCGTTAATTATGAACTTAAACAAAGTCTCAACGCTGGTTATTTATATTAAGTAATCAAAGTCGTAAACCTAACAGCCAGACAGAGGTCTGACAAAACTAAGAATTGAGAAAGACTGAACTTACAGAACAACTTGTTTATTATGAAGACTCCTGGTCAACTAAGGCACTCATATATCACTACTACATAACAACACACTGCAACGCAACAACAACCACCCTCAACTCCAACGCAACAACACAACTACAACGCCACTACAACTACAACGCAACAACACAACTACAACACTTAAGTCTCGATGAACGCGCCTATATACGAGCTACCACCACGTCATGACTTACACTCATTGCCAGATCTCATTCAGCGGGGTGAAATAATATTTCGTTCAGTAGGAAGATAATTTACATAGTAAAATAAAATAACCAGAGATAGTAAAATCAAAAGGAAAGTGAATATAGAGTATACGTTACATCATCTCCCCCTTAATTTTTCTTCTTTTTTTTTTTTTTTTTTTTTTTTTTTTTTTTTTGGTTTCCGAAAAATCTATCAATTTTGGAGTGTAAGTCTTACATTTCGATGATTGACGTTTCTCGATCTTTTTTTGATTTGTTGTTTGGTGGTAGCCGTATTTACATTATCAACTTGGCATAACAATTTACGAATCTGTATTCGACTGTGAAATTTGTAGTGTAGAACAAACCAAACCTGCATCGGCATACTTTCCTTTTATTCTGCCTAGCAGGAATCACTTTTTTAATTTCAAATTACGTGCGCCTCATTCATTGAAATACAGAACAACTGTATCAGCAGCGAAGATTGCCTGAAGCTGCCTAACAGTAACAATTTTATTATTTTCATTTCAAATTACGTTTGCCTCATGCGTTGAAATACAGAACAACTGTATCAGCAGCGAAGATTGCCTGAAGCTGCCTAACAGTAACAATTTTATTATTTTCATTTCAAATTACGTTTGCCTCATGCGTTGAAATACAGAACAACTGTATCAGCAGCGAAATTTACCTGGAGCTGCCTAACAGTAACAATTTTATTATTTTCATTTCAAATTACGTTTGCCTCATGCGTTGAAATACAGAACAACTGTATCAGCAGCGAAATTTACCTGGAGCTGCCTAACAGTAACAATTTTATTATTTTACCCCTAAGCACATAGATATATATATAAAAAAGTGGATTAGTAGATGGACATAGAAGAAATATAAAAAAAAAACACACATATATACACAAAAAAGAATGCATAGGCCCACACGAAAAAAAAGAAATTCTGACACGCCAACTGGTCGAGCAGGAAAAACAATAAACTGAGAAAAGAACCTGTCCACGAGAACTTACTTATCTCGAGGACGCATAAAAAATTCTAGTGCGAAAACGTTTTCCAGGCCTAATGGGACTGGGGAAATCAGGTGGCTTGGATCTCTTCTGGGACGGTAATGGAACATCGGTCTGTTGTCGGTCAGGAATCTGGCGGTCTGGAAATCCCTGCGGCTGAGAAGAACGGTCAGAAGTCTGGCGGTCCGGAATCCCTTGCGGCTGAGAAGAACGGTCAGGAGTCTGGCGGTCCGGAAATCCCTGCTGCGGCTGATAGGAACGGTCAGGAGTCTGGCGGTCTGGAAATCCCTGCGGCTGAGAAGAACGGTCAGGAACGTCAGAAGTCTGGCGGTCCGGAAATCCCTGCGGCGGCTGATAGGAACGGGCTCCCCCAGGCTTTGGATATGAAGTCCCTTGATGCTGGGGCCCGTTGTGTCCTTCCAGTATCTTTTTGGAGGGACGTGTCTCCGGCCACATCGCTTGTTTTCGTTTACGCCCACGGGGCATGATAGTAGTAGCAGGCATCGGCCCTGTTTGCCCTGAACGGAGGTTCCAGGGGCGAAACCCGGGCGGATGCAAAGATTTCTGCCTTCGTCGCTGTTGCGGCGAAGCAGATTGGGGAGACAAGTGACGTTTGCGCCCAGCTTTTGGTGGTGCTGGACGGTGTGGAATATTAAATGTTGGATTCATAACTGACAAATCCGAAATGTCCGACACCTCTGAGTCGCTGCTGTAAGTCAGCGGTCGTGCAGGGCGATGTTTGGATTTGCCTATAGGAATACTTTCCGATGAGGTATTCAAAGAAGAAGTATCCCGCGTTGGTGCAGAGTTAGCCGGAAACGGCGCAGCAATAGTCTTGGCAATGGTTGGAGGGAAAGGAACGATACTAGTATTCGACGAACGCGAATCGAGCCTTGGTCTCACGGGAGAATCAGGTTGCGGTTGTAGAAACTCGTCTGGAGGGGGGAGGGTGAAGGAAAAATCACTGGTGATTCGTCAAAAATGTTCGGTGGGTCGTCCACAATTTCTGGCGGTTGAACATGAGATATAGATTCTTGAGTCTGTGGAACAGAAGGTTGAGTAGGATTGATAATGAACTCGATATTCCGTTCGTGATACTTGCGACATTGATCAACATGTACATATTGAAAATGGTTGTTCGGTTTCTCCAGAACAATATTATTGTCAAAGACATTTGCCACCCGATATGGACCTTCGTAGCTGGGTGCAAATTTCTTCACTAAAGTATGCGAAACAGAAGACTGGAAGTGCGTTTCCACGAGAGTGAGATCTCCAACGACAAGATCTGGTTCCCTACGCCTAGAATTATAATATCGTGCTTGAGCCGCTTGTGCTCCTAGCATTGCAACACGAGCTTTTTCTGCCATAATGTGTACTGATTGCGGAGTTGGTCGCTGATTTAGTTCGTCGATAATCCCCGTTAAATTTTCAAAAGGGGTTTTAATTTTGCGACCCAGAAAAAGTTCTGCAGGAGTAATTTTAGTAGACTCGTGGACAGACGAGCGGAGGGCGAACGCAAAAAGTTCTAAATGGTCATCCCATCTTTCATGGTGGTCCATTACGAAAGTCGCAATCATTTTCACTAGCGTTCGGTTAACGCGTTCTGCAGGATTACTCTGGGGATGATATGGGGAAATGAATTTATGTTGAATATGTAATCTCGCACACATTCTTTCAAAAATGTCAGAAATAAATTGAGGACCATTATCCGAAACTACTTTATTAGGTGCACCATATCTAGAAAATACTTCATTAACTAAGACATTACAAATAATCTCAGCCGTAGCGGCTTTAATGGGAAAAACTTCAACCCATTTAGAAAAATTATCAGTTAGTACTAAAACATAACGAGCTTTATTTTTAACAGATAATGGATAAGGTCCCAATAAATCTATGGAAATAATATCAAATACATGAGAACTTGAACTAGATTTCAAGTGACCGGCCGGTCTTACATTACGGTAATTATTAATCTGACACAAGTGACATGATTGAACGTATGCGAGCACACTTTGGTACATGCCAGGCCAATAGGCAACATCCCGCAATTTACAACGGGTCTTGCGAATACCTAAATGGCCTGCAAGAGGTTTGTCATGAAATTCATTTAAAAGAGCCATTCTAAGGGTTCGCGGAATACATGGGCGAAACTCTGCCCTAGTAGTCCGAGACTTTGTATAATAAAGAAGACCCTCTATTACTTCAAAATGTTGTGACCTTCCAGCCAGAGAAGGATCACTTGGTAGGGGCGAACCCGCAAGCAAAAAATTGTAAATATCCCCAAAATCTGGATCATTTATTAATTCTGCCATTATCTGCTCTCTGGATGTGATATCAGCTATCAGAAGTAAAGGCTGACATCCAGGAGTAGTTTCGGTGGGGACCCCACTAATCGGAACGCGAGATAATGCGTCCGGTAATTGATTCTTATTACCTGGCTGATACGAAATTTTGATATTGCTCTCTTGTAACTTCAGAGCCCACTTCATAAGTCTTTGAGATAGGTGTTTAGCAGAATGCAAATACTGAAGGGCAGAATGATCCGTAATTATGTTAACTGTCAATTCGTTAAGATAACATTGAAATTTATTCAGTGCATACACAACAGCAAGACATTCACGTTCCGTAGCTGAATAATTGCGTTCAGCTTTGGCTAAGGTACGAGACGCTAAAGCTATTGGATGCCCAGCTTGTGACAAAACGCAACCAAGACCAACTCCGGATGCATCAGTATAAATATCAAATTCTTTAGAATGATCCGGGAAAGCCAACACCGGAGGCTGAGTCAATGCAGACTTCAGTGTTTCGAATGCAGCGTTAGCTTCAGGTGTCCAAATAAACTTCTTGTATTTACGCTTTAAAGCATACAATGGCTCACATATTGTAGCATAAGCGGGGACGAACTGCTGATACCATCCGGTCATTCCCAGAAAGCGGGATAGTTCTTTTGCTGTTTTAGGCCGAGGAAAGTCAGCAATAGGCCTAATTTTTTCATTATCAGTGAATAAGCCGTGGGGAGTAATTTTCAACCCCAGATATACAATCTCGTCCCTCGCTATCTGGCATTTACTAGGTTTTAACGTCAAGCCAGCATTGTATATAAGTTGGAACACCTGTTTGAGCAGAGAAAGGTGCTCGTCAAAAGTCTCTGATGTTATAATAATATCATCCAAATAGACATGCACATGTGGACCCAGGACAGGTCTGAGAACCGTGTCCATAAGCTTTTGGAAAGTAGCAGGTGCAGAAGCTAAACCAAAAGGCATACGTAAATATTCATAGGCCCCAAAAGGAGTCACAAAGCCTGTTTTATCGACCGAGTCCGGATGTACTGCCACCTGCCAATATCCACTCGCCAAATCCAAAGTTGACATCCATTTGGTTGACGACAAGTCATTTAGAATATGTGACATGACAGGTAGGGGATAATTGATTGTTTTTGTGACTTGGTTGAGTTTGCGAAAATCTGTCACGAAACGAAATTCATTTGGTTGTTTCTTTGGAACCAAGAAGGCAGGAGCCGCCCAGGCGCTTGTTGATTCCCTGATTATGCCTTGCTTAATCATTTCGGCAATTTGACGTTGCATTTCCTGTTTTTTATGTGGAGCACAAGGGTAAGGTTTCGTCGCAATGGGTTTCGAACCATCAGTGTCAATAACATGATAAACCACCTGTGTGAAACCAGGTTGATCCGAAAATAAACCAGGGCTTTCCTGTAAAAGGAGAGAAAGCTGGTCTCGTTGCCCCTCATTCAATTGGTCACTCAACAATAAACTCGTAATATCTACAGGAACCGTCGGAATCATTTCGACAGGTTCCGGAAAGGAAATCACATGTTGTACAAAATTCAAAGTTATTTGAAACTTGTTAATAAAGTCCATACCCATGAGACATTTCACGGGTAGCTCGTCTATAAGCAGGAAAGAATGTGTAAAACGAGCTTTTCCCAGCCCTAAAGATAATGTGACAGTTCCTGCGATACTGAAGATTTCGTTATTTGCACCTCGCAAATACTGCGTTGCAGGCTGAACATGTATTGCAGAAAAAACATCATTGCAAAACTTTGTATTTAGGGCTGATATCTCAGACCCAATGTCGAACTTTGTCTCGACAATAATGTCTTCAAGTGTCAAGAATACATCAGGCAACTGAGGAGTTTGAACAGTCACTAATACTGTTTTAGGGTCGGGATGTTTGGTATCAGGAAGCAGGACCGACCCTTCGTCTACTTCCTGTGGAAGTTTAAAGGAATTCTGGTGGTGTTATCATGTGGTCGGAAACCTCGACCCTGCCGGGTATCGGGAAAATTTTCACGATAAGGAAAATTGCGTGCACCCTGCGTCGGGAACTCCGCGTGTCTGTTGAGATTTTCATTTTCGTTACGTCTGCCCTCAGCACGGGCAGAAAAATTATTATTGCCCTGAGCATGATAACGTTCCGAATGCTGCTGAGTGGAACGGGGTCGAGCATACTGTGCATTATGACGATACCCCGTAGCTTGCTCCGAAACTCGTTGCTGGTTCGCCACTCTTCTGTGTGGTGGAACGTATGAAGCTTGGGTGGGCACGTGTGTATGCTCGCGCTGAAAGTTTTGTCTATTATGCCGCTGAGGGTTTTCGGAATAAGCCTCGCGGGGTGCCCGAGCATGGTGAGTTGCAGCATGTTCGCCATGTCGCTCTTCATACGTGCGTATGAGGCGAAGGCATTCATGAATAGTGGTAGGGTGTCGAACCTCAAGAAAATCTTGTAAGAATGGGTCGAGCTGCTGTACGAGGGTATCCAACATGTCAACATGACTGGCATGTGGATCCCATAGATTATATAGGCGTGTAGTTTCCAACGCAAATGCAACAGGGCTATCATTGGGACCCTGCTGACGAGAAAACAGCTGTTGAGCAAGGCTAGCTCGACTGAGGCCGAAAGGAAAGACCTCCAAGAATTCTGCCCGGAAATTCTCATAATGAGAATCCGGGTTCGACCCTCGCCACTGCCGATACCAGGTCTTGGCGGTATCTCTCAAGCAAGTTCCGGCAATTTGGACCTTGCAGTCTTCCGGAACATTATATAAATCAAAATGGTCTTCCAGATCTTCGAGGAACTTTAAAGACCCCTCCAAACCATTGAAATAAATTGTTCCTGCATGCGGCACGAAATGGGCAAGCATTCTGCTTCGCTGAGAGGATTGAATTCCCTCAGCTACGACCCGCGACTCAGAGTGATAAGAAGCTGGTGCATTACGAGATGGTGAAGAATGCTTGGGTATGTGTAGATTATTCATATCCAAGTCAGAGCCACAGGCTTCGTACAAATTGTCCAAAAAACACCATTACCCTCGAGACTTGCCGGATGGTGGAAATTTGAAGTTGTCTCAGGTAAGGAAGCCATGGGTAATAATAGTCAGGATCTCGTGTTCGAGAAAAGTTCGGGCGCCAATTATAATGAATTAGCTTTGTTTATCTTTTTGCTAAGCTAATTATTATAATGAATAATGCTCTAAGCTTCAAAATGATGAATTCCCAAAAGGGTGTTGTTACTCGTTAATTATGAACTTAAACAAAGTCTCAACGCTGGTTATTTATATTAAGTAATCAAAGTCGTAAACCTAACAGCCAGACAGAGGTCTGACAAAACTAAGAATTGAGAAAGACTGAACTTACAGAACAACTTGTTTATTATGAAGACTCCTGGTCAACTAAGGCACTCATATATCACTACTACATAACAACACACTGCAACGCAACAACAACCACCCTCAACTCCAACGCAACAACACAACTACAACGCCACTACAACTACAACGCAACAACACAACTACAACACTTAAGTCTCGATGAACGCGCCTATATACGAGCTACCACCACGTCATGACTTACACTCATTGCCAGATCTCATTCAGCGGGGTGAAATAATATTTCGTTCAGTAGGAAGATAATTTACATAGTAAAATAAAATAACCAGAGATAGTAAAATCAAAAGGAAAGTGAATATAGAGTATACGTTACAACATCAGGAAAACTGAATTGCCAATTCGTACCGAAATTTGGTTTTTGAAAGGCTAATGCCTATATATTTTTTTTAAACAATAACAATATGGTATCAAAAAAAATAATAATCGAAGAACAAAATTGTACTGATAGTGTTTCGAGATCACAACCTTTTTTTATGTCACAGCAATTCCGGTTGATACATTTTAGCCTGTTTTTGTAGACTTGGTTTCACATGCCTCTCCCATTTTCAGGATTTTTTGAGGCCATTACAAAACATCATGAGTGATATTATTTATTTTAGTTTCTTATCTGAAGAATTTTTTTCATTGAACTATAACACTAGTTAAATGTTAGACTCTTACGGTCAGCTACAGCCTCCCCTTCAATAATGCCCCGCCCTTGAATTTTTCAGCAAATTTATACTCCCCTATCCAAAAAAACTTTTAACCATATTATGAGGATAAAAAAACAAACAATAAGAGACAACTTACATAATTAAGCCAGAGGACCTTTGTTGGTGGGGTTCACTATTTTCACCTGTTTTTACTGTCCGGCTCTTCCGTCCGCCGTGCGTAGTTGAATTACTGGACTCCTCTTGGTAAGAACATTTTTGGCATTCCTGTCTGGACCGATTTTGGGAGGTTCTTCAAACTGATTCCACTCGAAGAGCGTAGTTGAAGTGGCTCATTTCAAAATCTTCAGAATTCTCGGAATGGGTCCCTGTATGACTCTTAGGTTGTCGACAATTACTTCTCACTCCTCCATTTTTTTTTTTTTTTTTTCTGATGCCGCAGGGTAAGAAGGGGAAGACTGTTATGAGGCTTACGGATTACTCCTCGTAGAGAAGTGGATAACCTGGTCTCCATTCATTTTGCATCTCTGCCATATAGGTGGGTCGGCTGCTACTAGTCGCCCAGGGCTCTCCTCATAGCTAGGGATAGCTGTTTTCAAAAACCGGACTTATCGCTGTTGTTCTCGGAGAGGCATCATAATGAGTGGGTTTTTTTTTCTATGTGGGCTTCAGGTTCAAGTCGGTAGCCTATGTTGAAAATTGGAGCTTCCCGGGAGGCGGGTAGCCACCTAACCTCACTCTCGGCTTTTCGAAGACTAACTGCCTCATTTTTTTTTCTTTCTCAACCGCCAGCAACCTTTTTTTTTTTTTTTTTTGCTTCCTTCTTCTAGTAGTCAATTTTTCAGAGAGCGAGCCTCTCCAAAATCAAAATGGACGCTCAGAAACCTCTTTCACTTTGGAGGGTCAAAATGACCAATCGGAACGGCCGAGAAGAACGCCAGCAATCCCATTGGCTGCTTCCAGCCAAAAGCACGTGGGGACCGTGTGCTAGACGCGGTACACCTGCATGCTTCTCTGAGTCCACATTTCGTAAACAACCCCATAAATTTTGGCGCGAGGGACTGCTGCTTCCCACATTCAACCGGCCAACACATCCCCTACTCCGGAGAGACTGTTCTCCCAAATGAACTACGCCGGCAGGCTTATCCATGTAAAATTGCCGGTTTGACTCATACGTCGCCGTGTAGTACCTCACCTATGTCATGTCACGTAGTACATAACAACACTTTATTCTGAAAACACCAGATCGTGAATACCTATGGAACTCTAGTAAATCTGTTCATTTTCGTGGTGTAATATGCATAAAGATTCGCCAAGTTTTCACATTCCACTGGGAGGCTTTTTCAAGGAAATGTAGACATAAAATGCAGGTATGTCAATCAGGACATGCATAATACAGCCCTCGCCAGAGAAGTTATGCGTTGCTCGGCCGCTCCTGTATATGGAATAGAAATAAACGGGCACTTTTCAAAACGGAAATTTCTTTAAAAGACGGACACCTACTGGCAACTTTGCTGCACGTTATTTTCGGGAATATTCCGTGATTTCACACCACTTATTTTTTAGCGTATACTTAGAATTTGTTGAACGCCCTACTTATTTATGAATCATTTTTATTCATGTAAGAGCTTCTCGATTCGATTTTGTCATGCAATACATATCTGCTTCTACACATACGAGGATGATTAAAAAGTTCAGGTGAGTGAAGCTGCCCTTTCAGCGGAAGCAAAGAAGAGGTATGCCGCCCCGGGGGCGCAGTGGTCTAAGCGATGGCCTCTGATCATTCGTCCGAAAGGGGGCCGGGTTCGAATCCCGGCGAGGTATGGATGTTGTGTTTGTCTTACGGCACTGGCTCTCTCCCTTCCCTGAAAGCTGTGACCCTAAAGTATTGACGGGCGACTGCTTATAGCCCATTGAGTTGCTCACGGCGGTCGTTAAACATCCAATCAAAAAAAAAGAAACAAGAAAGATGACACCGAATTTTCGGGTGTAATAAGCACGTCTTTTGAATCCGTTCTGACTCAAATTAAATTTATCAAAGCTATTCAAAGTCAATGGAACCGGTATGGAAAACAATAGATCTGACGAAAGAAAGAAGATTTTTAATCGGGTTTTTAATCCCTCACATATTGCTGTAAACGGAATCGTGAGCTTACGAACTCTTAGAAACAGATATCGACAGAAATAAGATGCGACTTTACGTGCCCTGGTGGAAAAACCATTCGTTATTTTAGGAAGAAAGTATTCTCAAAAGGTTTATCCATATGAGCGGTATCGGTCCAAGAAAAAAAAATTAGTCGAGTTTTCAGGAGCCCAGATTTTGCAACAAATACTTCAGAAGCAGAAATTAACACTTATGACCCCTGGTGGCCAAACCATTCTTTACCAAACATTAGAAATTATGTGAAAAATATTTTCCATCAGGTCTTGTATGCGATACAGGAAGAATTTTTCAAATCGGAGCTTTAGGAGCAGAAATAACCCAGAAAACGCGATTTACCTTTGTGCCCACTAGCGGAAAGTCTATGGTTTACTTGCAAATTTTGAATTTATAGGAAAAACATTTCGCATCGGAAACACTATCCAACAAGGAAGTAAATTTTCAAATCGGACTCTTAGAAGTAGAAATATTGACAAAAATAAGATATACATCTACGCCCCCTGGCGCAGAAACCATGCATTATTTCAAGAAGAAAAATTTCCTAAAAGGTCTGTCGACATGAGTAGTATCGGCCAACAAACGACTTTTTTTTCAATCGAGATTTTAGAAGCTCATATTTTGCTGCAAATACATCAGAAGCGGAAATTGAGACTTACGCCACCTGGTGGCCAAACCATATTTTTACAGAAATTAGAAGTTATGTGCAAACGATTTTCCATCAGGAGCTGTATGCGGTGCAGAAAGAATTTTTCAAATCGGGGATTTAGAAGCAGAGATATAGGGCGAAACACAATTTACCTTTACGCCCCCTAGCGGAAAGTCTATGAATTACTTGAAAATTTTGAAATTATATGAAACACATGTCACACTGGAAACACTATCCAACAAAGAAGGAATTTTTCAAATCGGTCTCCTAGAAGTAGAGATATATACAAAAATAAGATGTACATCTACGCCTCCTAGCGGAGAAACTGTGGAATATTTTACTGAAAAAATATTCCAAAACGGTTTATTGATATGAGTGGCATCAGTCCACGAAAGAATTTTTTCAATCGATATTTTAGAAGCTCAGATTTTATGGCAAATACATCAGAAGCAAAAATTAACACTTGCGCCCCCTGGTTGCCAAAGTATTCTTTACCAAAAATTTGAAATTATGCAAAAGATTTTCCATCAGGAGATGTATCCGCTAAAGAAAATATTTTTCAAATCGGAGTTTTAAAAGAAGAGTTATCGGGAAAAATGTAATTTACTTTTACGCCCCCTAGCGGGAAATCTATGCGTAATTTGAAAAAGTAACTATATTTAAAATACTCTTCGACATAAATGGAATCGAAAGATAAAATATTTTTTTCAATCGGATGTTTAGAAGCAAATATGGGGAACAAAACGTATTTTTGTATTCGAGATTATCTGTTTTACGCCCTCTAGCGGCGAAATTGTACATTGTAAAAAAAAAACGAAATAAAGGATCATCATTCGCATATTTCAAGCTTCCGAATTCAAAAAGAATTTTTCAAATCGGAATAATAGTTGCAGAGATGTCGTGGGTACAGACGGACGGACGGACAAACCGATAGCATAAGCACGATCTTTTTTTACAAAAGACGTGCTAAAAAAAGAGGTATCTGACATAACGTTTGATGAAACATCGTCCTGTTCCGTCCTGTTGCGGACTCCACAGGGTTCCGTGGAACTCACTAGGCGCGTTTGCGTACCGCAAACGGGGCGTTGCCATTCTCATCAGCAGGTCGGAGACACCGCAGGTCCGCACACTTGGACGGGTGGCGCGAAGCGGGCGCGTACTCAGGCGGACCGTGTATCCGTTGAGACGTCCCTGGGAGATTCGATCGCCACCCGAACGGTGAGCACTTTGGCCTTTATTTTTCAACAAAACACAGAAAAAACACAGTTTAAAAACACATGAAAACACATTTTTAAAAGCACATGATTAATTTGGCGTGCAAGCCCGGCTTTACGCTCATTCAGCATTTACAGAGTCATTTCTTTCGGGTACACATACCCGTCGGTGAGCAGCAACGTTTTAGCCGTAATTTATCTTTCTCCTTTGAAGGTTGATTTCCCGCTGGAGACTGGGACAATCAGTGGCCAGACGAATGTTCCAACTTGAGTTTGAGGTTGAAACGCTCATTAGCCTTTCTGCAGTTGGGACATTGAGCTTTGTTAGGACAATTCTGGTGCCTGTGACCCGCCTTGCCACATCAGGCACAGGTCTCTTCTTTCTCCGGGCATCTAACCTTGTGATGCCCGAACCCATTGCACCTAAAGCAACGGGTTTCCCTGATGAATTCCTTGCAGCTAAGGATTCGCCAGCCTAGGTTTACCCGGGCTTTCTTCAGTGTGCTTCTGAAGTCCTCTGGGGCCATCTCGAGCACCCAGTGGACTTTTCCACTCTTTCCCTTTGGCGTGATTGGGAAGAGCACCCTGCATTTTCAGGGACTTGGAGATCGTTCTGGCTCCGGATGCGTAGCTCAACCGCCTCCGGGTTATCTCTGTCATTATCGTACCCATACACTATGATACGTGGGAGTCTTTTCTTTATCAGGCACAGCTTGTATGTTGAGGTCAAATTCTCATCGTCCTGGTAATACTCAATCACCCTCTCTATCCCTTCTGCTTTCGGGCACGAAATGAGCATTCCGCCCTCACTCACTCGTTTGAATCCTTTAACACCAATACCAATTCTCCAGGGTGCAAAGTCTAGGACTACTTCGTCCCGGAAATCCTCCTTAGGTGCTTCCGGGTCTTTCGGATAGACCAGGATCGCGTGTTCGGATTGGAATTTGGGTATTCCTTCGTTCTTCGGCTTTTCCTTCAGTGCTTCAGCAAAGGTGCGCGGAGGTTTCTGCTTGGACTCACTCTGCTGGTGTTCCATCAGTCTTCCCTTCAACAGCTCGATTTCTAGTTGCTGTTTGAAGAGGGCAGCTTGCATCTGATCAATGATCGGACGCAGCTGTCCCCTCACATTGTGGGACACTTTCGTCGTGGGACTGTCCAGCAGCTCGTTCATCTGCCTGAACAGCCCCAAGATCGCATCTGGGCATGCGCTCTCTGGTTTCCCCGTATCTTCATCCCCCGGAGAATGGGTCTGAAGACCCGAGCAGGATGGTATCTGCTCAGTGTGCTCTGCACTTGAACCACTCATGGTGAGTGGTAGGACCGGCCCGACGACAACGGGGCAGAGCGTGGATCGGTTGGAGCAAGTAGCTCTGAAAAGAGCTTTCGTTTTCTAACGAACTTTGTGGGCGCAGGCGCGCTTTGCACGCGAACCTACTCGTGCCTCTTGCGCTAACTTCTTAACAACACTTTCAAACCACTGTCAATTATCGCCTGCTTGCTCCCCGGGGCCTCAAACCTCGCATGTATCAAAGAATATCTAACTGAGATGAAGTTAAAGCTCGGCGAGACTTACCTAGCGCCGCAATATCCTAAGACAGAAGATGCAGTGCACAGAAACCAACATACAGGCTGATGCCGGAATAGACTGCGCATGCGTATTTCTGTTGACTTCAATTCTGGTAAAGAACAGTCAACTGAGCTACTCATAGCACGTGATTGTTACCTTCTCGGTAGCATAATAACTTCGCAGATCGGATATGTTAGCTTTGTTATGCCAATCGGGTTAGTTAAGGCATTTGCTTGTTCTTCAGTTTTTCAGAAACATTTTCAATAATGCCAAATACTAGAGATTGTCTGCATTTTGTACGGATCCTTAGGCCTAACTATAATATTTGACGATGCCATTTCACATAACGAAGTGTGCTTCCTTCGCAGCACATTTCTGGTCATAACTTGAGTTCTGTTAAAGATATTCCCATTCTGTGAACTGAGTTGGCTTCTGCATAAAATGTGCTTTAAAATGATATATATATATATATATTGTGAGTATTATATACATATTTACTTTTGTAGCAACACTGAAAACTCAAAAACGTCAGAAATTTTCAGAGTTACTATTAATTTTTCCGTAACTGTATATGTTACGGCCAGAAACCGAAATCGGACAGATCGCGATGTGCCTACCAGTTTCGGGCAAACCCCGATTGGCCATTCCATATCGGGGTTGTGGCCGGGAAAATCGTGATGTGACCATTTAACACTGGGCAAATCTCAAATCACTTATCTTGCATACCGTTATATATCATCATCATCATCATTGTCAACCATTATCAATCCACTGCTGGATGAAGGTCTCCCCAAGTTTCCTCCACAACGGTCTGTCTTGTGCCAGTCTCCTCCATGTCACCCCTGCATACTTTCGAATTTCATCCACCCATCTCCCATGTGGTCTTCTTCTGGGTCTTTTCCTGTCCCTTGGAATCCAATCTAAAATTTCAGCTGTCCATCGATGATCTGTCCTTCTGGCAGTATGTCCAGCCCATTGCCATTTCAGGGATTTAACTCTGATCATGATGTCTTCCACTCTTGTCATTTTTCGGATCCACGAGTTCCTCTTCTTATCTCTCCTGGTTACACCAAGCATGCACCTCTCCATGCTACTTTGAGTTGTCTGCAGCCTTTGTATGTCTCTTTTAGTTAAGGTCCACGTCTCCGCACCATACGTAAGCACTGGAAGGATGCATTGATCAAACACTTTTCTTTTAAGACATAATGGCATATTGCTCTTGAAAATTATGCTGTTTCTTCCAAAAGCTCTCCAGGCAAGTTTTGTACGCCGATTAATTTCTTCATCAATGTGACCCTCCCTTGATATCTGCTGTCCAAGATAAACGTACGTGTCTGTTATCTCCAGCTTTTCTCCATCAATCGATAAATCTTCATTTCTTGTAAAAGCATTGAACATCACTTTTGTCTTCTGAAAGTTCATTTTTAATCCCACTTCTTTACTCTTGTCAGCAAGTTCCTGGATCATACTCTGCAGCTCTGATGGGGTAGTTGCAAAAATGACTACGTCATCAGCAAAACGAAGGTGGGTTAGATAATCTCCATTAATCTTTATCCCCTTGTTTTCCCAGCTCAGCGACTGAAAAACACCCTCCAATGTGGCATTAAAGAGCTTCGGAGATATGGTGTCACCTTGTCTCACTCCCTTTCCAATTTTTACGTGTGTTGTATTTTCAAACAGCCTAATCTTTGCACTTGCATTTTCATAGATGTTATTAATAATATTAATGTATGCATCTTCAATACCGCAGGTTTTCAGAGCCATTGTAACTGCTGATGGTTTCACCGAATCAAAGGCTTTTTCATAATCGATAAAAGCCATGCACAATGGAAGTTCATATTCCCTCGCTCTTTCAATTAGTTCTCTGAGCACGTGGATATGATCTATTGTGCTGTAGCCACTCCTGAATCCAGCTTGTTCTCTCGGTTGAGCCATGTCCAGTGTTACCTTCAAGCGGTGTGAAAGAACTTTAGTGAAGATTTTATAAATTACTGATAGGAGGCTGATAGGTCTGTAGTTTCCGAGATCCTCAATGTCACCTTTCTTATGTAGCAGGATCATTGTAGCGGTGTTCCAATCCTCAGGAATCTTTCCTTCATTAAGGCATCGAGTGAAAATTTGGGCGAGTACTGTTTCGATTTCTCCACTTGCTTCTTCTCTCCACTTGCACCGTTATATATATATATATATATATATATATCATCATCGTTGTCAACCATTATCAATCCACTGCTGGATGAAGGTCTCCCCAAGTTTCTTTCACAACTATCTGTCTTGTGCCAGTCTCCTCCATGTCACTCCTGCATACTTTCGAATTTCATTCACCCATCTCCCATGTGGTCTTCTTCTGGGTCTTTTTTCCCCGCATGGGGATAACTGGTTTTCCAGTTATTTGGGGAGCGGCGCCCCCACGGCCCGAGCTGACCTTGTGACTGGTCAACATCTGATGTCATGCCACCGCTTGTTTTTTGTTTCGGTGCTGTTGGTGTTTGCAGGGACGGCTGTTCATCCAGCTGTTGGGGAGTCGCGGCCCCACGATCCCGAGCTGGTCTTGTGTCTCGCTTTTTCGTTTTTCTTTATTTTCTCCACTGGCTAGTTGCCCGTGTTGTGTTCTCCACCTAATCTCTACCACGTTATGTACTAACACCCCGGTCTTGTGGTTTTGTTACCCTCCACCACTAACTGTTTTATATTAACCGCTCAGTTCGTAGGTTGCTGAGATTCCGTTTAGGTTCCCTTCCAGGATTTGTCTTCTTTGGATTTCTTTTTTTCCTTTTAACTGGTTTGGGTGCTAGACCTACCTGCATGTTTGCCGCGTGCGGAGACCCGTGAGGTGGAAATGGGATGTCTGGCGGCTGAGGTCGCAGGAGACCGGATAAGTGCCTCCTGTGTACCAACACTCCTCTTCGACCCCGGCTTCGCTGTAAACGGGAGGCTAGAGACTAACCCACCTCTAGTCAGAAGTCTTGTACCAAGGTGTGTACAGGGCTTTAGCGGCTTTTTTGTCGTATAGCACGGCAGGGTGAGCCCGGGGGCTGTGGGATCATGCCAAAGGCGTTGGCATGACGGTACCAGAAGGCCGAAGTGTCCGCCGAGTGCGTGTGATCACAGCCAACGGACTATATCTGTAACGTATAAGCTCCAGAACTGTGTCTAGCGTCATTTTCTTGGCTTGCGGACCTCCAGTTCTCCCTTGTAGGGCTCGGTGGTGGGTGGAGTAGTCTGCAGACGAATCTTCCTTCTTTTTTTCCATGGGTAAACCCAAACACAAACGCTCCAAATTTCAGTCACCTGAGAAAATGATAGTTGCAAACGACACTCCTTCATCTTCTCAACCTACCAAGTCTCAAAACCTTAAACGTTCTTTAGACCATGACCTGGACCAAGAATGTAAAACCTCTTCTTCGGCAGCTGTACCAGTCGCTCCGAAGCGTCGTCTACCCTCGATTGCTGTGAATACACATGCTACACATTTAGTTGTAGAATCCATCGATCCGAATGAGAGACTGTCCACCAGATCTCCCTTTTTCATTTCTAAAGCTTTGGACGCTGCGGTTGGCCCCTTGAAGTCTGTGAGGAAGCTTCGCTCTGGGGACCTGCTTGTCCAAACTTGCAGTGTTTCTCAGAGTTACACTTTTCTGAACCTCACTAGTCTTCAAGGCATTCCTGTAAAAGTGACACCTCACCCGTTTCTTAACACCTTTTGGGGTGTTATTTCGGAGTTTGATCTCTTGCCATGCAGTGAGGACGAATTGGTGACTGAACTTGCGGATCAGCGTGTTCTTACTGCACGTCGTATGATGTTCCGGCGTGATGGCTCTTTGATTAAATCTAAAAATGTAATCTTGACTTTTAACTCCCCGAAAGTTCCGACAGAAATCAAGGCAGGCTACTTGATCTGTGCAGTTCGGCCGTACATTCCCAGTCCTCTGCGCTGTTTCAGGTGCCAGAGGTACGGGCATTCACAACGTTTCTGTAAGAGTTCCGCTCGTTGCGCTAATTGTGGCTCCAGTGAACATGACGGGGAAGGTTGCACTTCTGCGGCCTCCTGTGTTAACTGTGGTGAGGCCCATGCAGCTTACTCCCGCAACTGTATGAAATGGAAGGACGAGATGGCGATCCAGCGCCTCAAGACCCTGGAAGGCCTCTCGTACCCTGCTGCCAAAGCCAAGTTGGGTATACCCACCATCCGACAGCGTAGTTTTGCAGCAGTAGTTAAGTCTCTGCCACCACCCGTGCAGCCCTTTGTTCCGCGCCCTGTAGCTCTCGCCGCACTTGCCAAGCGATCTACAGTTGAACAAGCGACACAGGTGGATTTCACCGAGCTCCAGCTTATTCGACCAGCTGAGTCTGCGCCTTCTCTTTTGAAGACGACTGACTCTTCCAGTTCCCAGCAGAAAACCTGCACGTGTGGAAGACCCGGCCCTCAATCCGCAAAGGTGTGCAGTGTCCATCCACCTGTCTCGGATTCTGGGAGGTCCCCACCCTCAACCAACATTATAGAGGAACATGGGGGGAGGAGAGTGACAGTTCGTCCCCAGCCTCCACCAGCATTGCAGAGGAACATGGGGGGGAGGAGAGTGACAGTTCGTCCCCGCCCTCTGCCAGCATTGCAGAGGAGTGTGGGGGGAGGTGAGTGACGGTTCGTTCTTCTCAATTAGTGAATTTTTTTATAAATCTGATTAACTACCTTGTCTTCACAGCTTTCATCATACTCTTTTTCAACTTTTACCAAGCCTGTCTACTCTTACTCATTTTCCATGCTTTTAAAATTCTGTGGCTGATAGTTCTTTGTCTGGCGCTCTTTGGCCAAACCTGGCCCTTGCGCCACTAAAATCCACTAACCAACCAACCAACCTTCTGGGTCTTTTCCTGTCCCTTGGAATCCAATCTAAAATTTCAGCTGTCCATCGATGGTCTGTCCTTCTGGCAGTATGTCCAGCCCATTGCCATTTCAGGGATTTAACTCTGATCATGATGTCTTCCACTCTTGTCATTTTTCGGATCCACGAGTTCCTCTTTTATCTCTCCTGGTTACACCAAGCATGCACCTCTCCATGCTGCTTTGAGTTGTCTGCAGCCTTTGTATGTCTCTTTTAGTTAAGGTCCACATCTCTGTACCATACGTAAGCACTGGAAGGATGCATTGATCAAACACTTTTTCTTTTAAGACATAATGGCATATTGCTTTTGAAAATTATGCTGTTTCTTCCAAAAGCTCTCCAGGCAAGTTTTGTACGCCGATTTATGTCTTCATCAATGCGACCCTCACTTGATATCTGCTGTCCAAGAAAAACGTACGTGTCTGTTATCTCCAGCTTTTCTCCATCAATCGATAAATCTTCATTTCTTGTAAAAGCATTGTACATCACTTTTGTCTTCTGAAAGTTCATTTTTAATCCCACTTCTTTACTCTTGTCAGCAAGTTCCTGGATCATACTCTGCAGCTCTGATGGGGTAGTTGCAAAAATGACTATGTCATCAGCAAAACGAAGATGAGTTAGATAATCTCCATTAATCTTTATCCCTTTGTTTACCCAGTTCAGTGAATGAAAGACATTTTCCAATGTGGCATTAAAGAGCTTGGGAGATATGGTGTCCCCTTGTCTCACTCCTTTTCCAATTTTTATGTGTGTTGTATTTTCACACAGCCGAATCTTTGCACTTGCATTTTCATAGATGATATTAATAATATTAATGTATGCATCTTCACTACCGCAGGATTTCAGAGCCATTGTAACTGCTGATGGTTTCACAGAATCAAAGGCTTTTTCATAATCGATAAAAGCCATGCACAATGGAAGTTCATATTCCCTCGCTCTTTCAATTAGTTCTCTCAGTACGTGGATATGATCTATTGTGCTGTAGCCACCCCTGAATCCAGCTTGTTCTCTCGGTTGAGCCATGTCCAGTGTTACCTTCAAGCGGTGTGAAAGAACTTTAGGGAAGATTTTATAAACCACTGATAGGAGGCTGATAGGTCTGTAGTTCCTGAGATCCTCAATGTCACCATTTTTATGTAGCAGGATCATTGTAGCGTTGTTCCAATCCTCAGGAATCTTCCCTTCATTAAGGCATCGAGTGAAAATTTGGGCGAGTACTGTTTCGATTTTTTCACTTGCTTCTTGTATGATGTCTACAGTAATTCCATCTTCTCCTGGAGCTTTCCCCCACTTCATGTTCTTGATTGCATGTGCAACTTCTGCTGGGAGGACTGGAAGAACTCTGGTACTGGTGCCTTTCATGATGTCTGGAGTACATGTATCATCCCTTTCATATAATTTGGAGTAGAAATCTTTCACTCTTGTCAAAATTTCGCTTCTATTTCTCGTTACAGAACCATCTTCTTTTCTCAGTGCCATAATATGTTTTCTTCCCTTACTGAGATGTCCCTTTGCTATCTTTAGGCTTTGGTTGTTTTCAATTGCTTTTCTCACTAGTTAACAGTTGAATTTCCTTACGTCTTCAGTGATACTTTTTCGTACTGTCTTGCATAGCTCTATATATTCCACTTTGGAAGTCACATCTTCTTTAGTTGTCATCATCTCTCTTCTTTTTTGCATCAACATTTTGGTTTTTCCTGATAATTTGTTCACATGCAACTTGTTCTTAGACCCAGCTAATTTTGTAGCTGTTTCCATAAGAGCTTTGGTTACTTTTCTGTTAACTTCAGAAATATCCACTTCTTCCGATGTTAGGCCCTCTAAAGCAGATAATCTGTTCTTCAGTTCCAACTTGAAGGTATTATGGTGTTTTTTTAGGTTGGTTATGTCACTACATTTTGTTTGTCTTATGAGCTTGCCACGTTCGAGTTTAATGTTGAGGTGCATCTTGCATCTCACCAATCTATGGTCACTACCTGTGTTGAACTTGTTTAGCACACTGCAGTCTTCTATGACGAATTTTTTGTTACACATAATAAAATCAATTTCATTTGTCATCCCATTTGGATGTCTCCATGTCCATTTCCTGTGTGGCTTGTTCTTGAAAAAGGAGTTCAAGATAAAAAAACCCTTCTGCCTCTGCAAACTCAACGAGAGTATTTCCACGCTGGTTTCTGTTGCCGTGACCGAATTTACCTACTGAAGTTTCATTCTGTTGCCGTTGACCTATTTTTGCATTGAAATCTCCCATAATTATCTTCAAATGCTGCTTGCCTTTATTATTTAGATGACAAATTTCCTCATAAAATTCTTCAATTTCTTCTTCAGGATGACTTGTGGTTGGTGCATAAGTTTGAATAATCTGAGCCTGGTATCTTTTCGAGAGTTGGATAACGAGTCGTGCAGCTCTGTTAGAGGAACTTTCAACTTCTACAACTTTATCCTTCAGTTTCTTGTTTATTATAAATCCAACACCACTAGTTCTGCCAGTATCTGTCCCACGATGGTAGAAGTGATGTCCACTTTTCAGTTAAATGAGATCTTCTCCTTTTCTCCTTATCTCACTTAGCCCGATGATGTCCCACTTGATCCTTTGTAGTTCCTCTTCCAATTCAAGAAGCCTTGAATCAGATGATAGGAAGCGTCCATTATACGTAGCCAAAGTCATCATCAGATGACAGCCTAGTCCCGTCCTCCGGGGATTCTTAGCCTTCGTGTCGCATTGGCCGCTGCCTTGGCCAGGTACATTCCAGCTGCCGTAGACTGAGGGCCAAGATTTAAGTTGTGGAGACATTTTGGAGGGGTTTGGCCATAACTCACCACGCTGGCCAAGCGGGTTGGTGAGTGTGGGATAGCATTTGCATTTCCTCTAATCCCGATGGCATAGTTATACCGCTATTGGCGGTCGTCAGAGCCCCTTTAGTGGGAACAGGATGCAGCACGAGAAGGCGGGGTTGACATTTGTCAAGGAGAAGCTGTGATGTTACGCATCACCTGACCTTACATCCCATATATATATATATAACTGCCCGACCCCAAGTGTTTAAAATTATTATTTTGTTGTTGTTGTTGTTGTATGTGAATTGTGAGAGTATTGATTTTAGTTTGCGTGTGTTAATTTAGTGGGATTTAGGGATTTCTACTGGAAGTTCTTGGTTGAAGGTGTAGAGAGTTTGACATATACCCCACCAGTGTTTCTTGCTGCAGTGCGCAGTTCCCGGATGGGATGGGCAACTTTGTAGTACACCTTTGAAATATGTTATATATATATATATATGTATATACATATATATTCTATATTTCATCGCCAGACTGGCGGTAAGTCAGGATCCAAACACCTCTCCATTTTGAATGCAGTGGACATTCCAAAAAAAGAAATAAGGCTCAAAGAAGCATGCAGAAAAATATCACGTACTGGTGGGCAGGTGTACGTTCATTGTTCTTGCAAGCTGAAATGTTCAAACAAAAAATGTGAATGCAAGGCAAACGGCAATTCAAAGTGTCGTTCGTTGCTTCCGTGCACCAACAAATGAACTGTGAGTCCGTTTATATTTTTTCATACTTTCAGTCTTTATTTATTTTTTTATGTATATCATTTATAATTCTTTAGCTTTATTACATAAATATCCTTATTTTACTTCATGTGATTTTAATTCACTTAGTTGAACATCTTTCTTACAGAACAGATATTTATTTCGGTATTTTCTTAATTTAAAAAAAAAAAAAATTATGTTCTTCAATTTAATGTAATCAAATTGTAACGTTCATTTTCAAATTTATTTCGTAATGCTTCAAGTTGTAATTTTAAAAACATTCTAAAACAAATTTTGGAAAAAAATTGTATTATCAATACTTTTTTTACTTGCATTATTCTTTACATTTTTATTTTATATTTCAGAAAATTGTTTGAAACCCTTTGAAGTAAATATAAACGTGGACGGTCTCTTGGATTGGTTGAATCGCTATTTGCTCAAAGACGATCGGTCAGATCTCGATTTGCCCGGGCACATCGCGATCTCTTCGGCATTCGGCATTTACCCGTAACATTCATAAGCTCAAGTTGTACCCAATTTAAAATCATGAAACAAATTTTTTTAATAGTTATCCGAAAATATTTGGCTTAAAAATTTTAAAGTTCATAATGAATCATTTGAAATTTATATTTTATATTTATCTGAAACCTAATAAAACAGTTCCAAATGTTCGTTTAATTATTTCGAAAATCACGAAACAATTTTTTTAAACAGTTATCCAAAAATATTTTTCTCAAAAAATTTAAAATTTCATAACGAATCATTTGAAATTTATATATGATATTTATCTGAAACCTAATAAAAACAGTTCCAAATGTCAGTTTAATTATTTCGAAAAGATAGCCAGTGGATATATTTATACAAGTATATCTCATGCAAGGAGTCGAAATAAAACATCGGAGGCGCTGTTCAAGGTATTTCAATAGGTTATGCTAGTTGCTGGAAAGCATCATTGTAAACGTAAAAACTTAGAACACTGTAATGCTCGACGTAAATGTGAGGAGCACTAAGGCAATAAGACTTACGACCATTCGTCCTGCGATGGGTCCGGATTCGAATCCCGGTTAGGCATGCATGTTGTGTTTGTCTTATGGCACTGGCTCTCTCCCTTCCCTGGAATCAGTGGCCTTAAATAATTAGCGACGGGCGACTGTTCATGGTAGTCGTTAAACTACCCAATCAAAAAAAAAATTGCAATAAATGCATCGTAAATATTTATACGCGATAAAATTTCATTCATTTTGCTGTGTATTTTTACAGAACAATCAGGAGCTTCAAAAAGATCTTTATCGTACCGAATGATGTTTACTTCCTCTACTTTTTAAATTTATGCCCCCCGCCCCACTCCAAAACAAAAATGTAAAAGAAAAGAAGTTATACGCAAATCGTTCGCACTAGAGACTAAAAATTTAAAACACGAAATTATTCGTATTAGGTCCAGAATAATTTCGTTTTTTAATTTAAGAAAAAAAGTCCAGTTCATCAGATACTCTTTCTTTGGTCGGCGTCTTCAAACTTTTAAGTAATTAAAACAATATGAACGTCCTGGGGTTTTTTTTAATATTAATTATTCCTATTATATTAATTATGTCATTATCTACTTGTCCATTTCCATTTGAGAGAAGCGTTTGAGAAAGGACCGGAAAAATAGAAGCTTTGCTACCGTCATTTCTACGAAGTTATAAAACAATTCATCAGACAAAACCATTAACGAATTGTAATTAATGACATTTGCAACCACATCATCATTTACGCTCTGGGAAATCGTTAATCTTTACTACACCACCGGCCTGACTCTGAGGAACGCATATCGACGTGGTTTGTCTTTTGTTCTTTACTTCGATAGCAATGGTCACTTAATGAATTGTAAGAAAATATTTAAGATCTCGCTCTAGCTCTGTAGCACGCCATAATGTTGAACACAGAAATTTGGTCTTTAATAACAACTCCTGAACGAATGGATGAATCAACTACAGATTTTGTGTGCGAGGTGTCTTACGAGGCCTTAGTGAGTATGCAACATTTCATTCGAACAGCCCTTTGTGGGCTTTGAGGTAACCCCTTTTGCCATTTTTTTTTCTTTGTGGGTAAAGACAAAATTAAGGGAAGGGGGATCACAGAGATGCAAACAGAGAAGATACGGACATCTTTGATGGTTCATTCACAAAGGGTCACAGAGACGTGAGAGAGGGGGGGGATGTAATCCCTTAACTTTTGATTTCAGTTTGTCACCCAATATAATATGCTTCCAAATTTTTTAATTTCCAAACCTCATTATTTCTAGAATTTAAACGGAAGTTCCTTTTTATGATTGAAGGTTTGACAACCACCATGAGCAACTTGATTGACTATAAGCAGTCGCCCGTCCCTAATTTAGGGTCACTGCCTCTACAGTAGGAAGAGAGCCAATGTCGTAAGACAAATACGACATCCATATGCCTCACCGGGATTCCAGGGAAAGAACATTTCAAGAGTTTCATACACTGAAGAGCAATTGAATTAGAGACAGCTGGCAGTTATGCAAATATGGCGCTGTGGGCGTCCCTGTAAACGGAAACGACATGACGTATGCAGCGATCCGACAATATAAGGAGTGATGCGAAGGGAATCAGTAAGAGTCGGGCGCAGTATGGGTAAGACGAAGGATCTAAGCGCATTTGATCGTGGCCAAATTGTCGCGGCCCGACGAATGGGTCACTCCATTTCGGAAGTCGTGCAAGCACTGGGATCTTCACGAGCCACTGTGTCACGGGTGCAGCGTGAGTACATCGAATCCGGTAAAACCATCCCTGCAAGGGCCAAGGGCCGTGGACACTCGCTATGGAGTACAGAACCCATCGTCCCACGAGGGTACCGCTGCTGATCGCACATCACAGGGTGCAAAGATTAGCATGGGCGCGGGAACATCGCCACTGGACCCTGGACATGTGGAAAAATGTTGCCTGGACTGATGAGTCGAGATTCATGCTGGTGCATGCGAATGGCAGGATACGAGTACGGCGCAAACCACATGAAGCGATGGATCCTTCTTGCCAGCAGGGTACTCTTCAAGCTAGTGGGGGTGGCATTCTTGTCTGGGGACTGTTTACATGGACTAAAATGGGACCCCTGGTACGTGTGACATCGTCTTTCACAGGTCAACGTCACCGGGATATTCTGGACGACCATTTGCTCCCGTTTGTGAGTCTTATCCCACTGGGGACCTCATCCTGCAACAAGACAATGCACCTTGCCATCGCTCACGAATTGTATCCGAATGGTTGGATGAACACTCCACCGACGTGACCTCACTTCCTTGGACAGCTAGGTCACCTGACCTCAATCCCATCGAGCACATCTGGGATGCCGTCGAGAGAGATGTTCGAGGCTCTGACCCCCCTCCATCAAATCTTAGTGAACTGTGGGAGCTTGTTCAGGGGTCGTGAATTCGTATGGCTTCCTAACGCTTCCGGTGTCTTGTCGATTCCATGCCGAGACGAATCGCCTCCGTCATCTGGCCGAATGGTGGTGCCACACGTTACTAGACAGGTATCTCTAATTCAATTGCTCTTCAGTGCATAGCGGTGGTGGTGAGGAAGTTAGTAGTAGGGATGTTGTTATTCATCTCGGACGAATGATCAGAAGCCATCGCTTAGACCACTACGCCATCGGGCGGCAAACGTAAGTTTAAAATTAATGAGTATTACATTGTTCTAGTACGAAGCGTATCATTTTAAGGACATTTTTGTTTTCATACCAATGTGTATAATGTAATCACATGGGAACGGGATTTGCTGGGTGACGTAGGTGGGCAGGGCGAGAGCCATCTTATACTGATCCAGTATAGATCAGATCAGATCATATGTAGAGGATTTTAGGAAGGCAGTGTCTGACCCCAGGTCTTAAACAACCCTTAGAAATAGGAAGCTATAGGATATTTGGGCTAGAGTGCCCAATAGGAAAGTGACTCGGAAGCGAAGTAGAAAGAGGGAGGAAGATGCCCTTATTTATTACCGGGGGCCAATACCCGGGGTACGACTGCTTAGCGTGCCCATCCGACGCACGGCGGGTATTTAGTGGTTCGAACGCTCGAACCTGAGGTTATCTCCATGGCAGTCACTAACGCTGACCACTAGGCCACCCGCGGTCCCTGATCCCGTATAACGAAGGCTCCGGCAGGCCATGGTCTGAGCTATGATCATTCGTCATTGTACCCTTCCTGATTATTTTTGCTAACTTCGAATGTCTTATACAATTGGCGGATCCAGACTGAACCTCCAATTTTACGGCATGTCATTTAATTAGCCATTCCGTTCGATGACGATCCCACCGTTAACCGCAGTGAAGAAGGACGCCGATGCTATTTTCACTCTCTTTAGAGGTGGTAGAGTTTGAAGCGTCGTCTTATCCCTGTGTCTTTTACTTTATGACATGTGAGCCATTCGATGAGCTTTCGTTCTCTGACCTAACCGGTAATTTATAATTACACCATAGCTATTCAAGTTCTCACTACATCTCAGTTTCTATGTTACTACATTCACATTCTTCCCCACCGCAGGACATGTTTACGTGTGGAGAACACCGTCAGAAGCGTACAACCCAGAGGGTCCGCTCCCAACAGTGCAGAATGGTGGTGGTTCTGTCATGCTGTGTGCGGTCATATCGGTGTGCGTCAAGCTGGCCGGACCACATATCAGAACATGAAAAAAAAATTGTCGGTATTCAGTGCTAGATTAGTGCTGATTCGTGCTCGAAGTACAGAATTTGTGCTTGTCAAATAACCAAGTTATTGAAATTTTAATGTGGCAGGCCAGCTTCACGTCAAGTTGGCCGGCCACATATGCATAAAATTTTTATTTGAGGGATTTTTCAATGTCATTATTTAGTACTGGCTACTAGCCAAATTTGGAAATTAGTGTTCTAATTTAAACCGAGTTATTAAAATTTTATTAATGCGGCCGGCCAGCTTGACGTCAAGTTGGCTGGCAACATATACAAAATATCATTATTTCAGATATTTTTCAATGCCAATATTTAGTGCTATATCAGTGCTGGCCACACACCAAGTTTTGTGATTAGTGCTGCAAATTTCAGCTAGGTATTACGATTTTCGATTTCAAAATGGCGGGCGCTACCAGCTTAGTATCAGGCTGGCCAGCCACATACACTTAAAATCAATATTTTGCAGATCCTTCGATGTCAATATTCAGTGCTCGATTAGTGCTGGCTACTAGCCAAGTTTGAAAATTAGTGTTGTAAATTAAACCGAGTTATTAAAATTTTAATGTGGCCGGCCAGCTTGACGTCAAATTGCCCGGCCACATATACATAATACCATTATTTCAGATATTTTTCAATGCCAATATTTCGTGCTATATTAGTGCTGCCTACTGGCCAAGTTTGAGAATTAGTGCTATAAATTAAACCGAGTTATTAAAATTTTAATGTGGCCGGCCAGCTTGACGTCAATTTTAATGTGGCCACATATGTATATGTGGCCACATTAAATTTGACATCAAGCTGGCCGGCCACATTAAAATTTTAATAACTCGGTTTATATGTGGCCACATTAAAATTGACATCAAGCTGGCCGGCCACATTAAAATTTTAATAACTCGGTTTAATTTACAGCACTAATTTTCCAACTTGACAATCAGCCAGCACTAATCGAGCATTAAATATTGACATCGAAAAATCCCTCAAAAAAAAAATGTTATGTATATGTGGTCGGTCAACTTTACGTCAAGCAGGCCGGCCACGTTAAAATTTCAATAACTCGGTTTAATTTACAGCACTAATTTTCAAACATGACAAGTACCCAGCACTAATCGAGCACTAAATATTAACATCGAAAAATCCCTCAAATAAAAAAGTTTTGTATATGTGGCCGGCAAACTTGACGTCAAGCTGGCCGGCGACATTAATAAAAATTTAATAACTCGGTTTAAATTACAACACTAATTTTCTAACTTGTCTAGTAGCCAGCACTAAATAATGACATCGAAAAATCCCTCAAATAAAAATCTTATGCATATGTGGCCGGCCAACTTGACGTGAAGCTGGCATGCCACATTAAAATTTCAATAACTTGGTTATTTGATAAGCACAAGTTCTGTACTTTGAGCACGAATCAGCACTAATCTAGCACTAAATACCGACATTTTTTTTTTTTTCATGTTCTGATATGTGGTCCGGCCAGCTTGACGCACACGTCATATCGTGGTTTTCAGCAGGTGTCTTTATCAGCTTGAAAAGGCGGATGACTGGCAGGGCGTATGAAGCCATTTTGGCCGACCAAGTTCATCCAATGGCTCAAGCACTGTTTCCTGCAGGGGTGGCCATCTATCAAGATGATAACGCCCCAATTCACAGAGCCTGGAAGTCCCAATCATGGTTTGAAGAACATGAGGACTCCCAAATCATTATTAGACACTCCCAATCACCAACTTAAACATTATCAATCACTCCAATGCATCCTCAATCACCAGACTTGAACATCATCGAGTCACTGTGGTCTGTGTTGGAAAACAGAGTAAGATCCCGTCATCCTCCTCCTGCATCTCTCAACGACGTTTCTGCATGAAAAATGGTGTAACATCCCGCTAACCACCATCCTGTACTTGCACGCGTCCATTCCAACGAGGATCCAGGAGGTTTTGGAATGCTTTCAAAGGTGGTCCCGCACCCTGTTAGGTACGTAAAATCTTCTTTTCCTAGGTGTTCACATTATTCTGTCCAACCTCTGTATGTAAGCGCATTTCTTTAGGCAACAAATTTCAAAAATGCGAGTCAGGACTTGTTTTTCTTAAGAGACTTTATATTTCACTTTTGTCCGATATGCGTAAATGTATCGCATCCAGGAGTAAAACTACACTGTTAAACAATTAATAAAAGTAAATTCAGTTTTAGAACATCTATAGCACAGACCACGGTTGTTCGTAATTTACGTGCATACAATTATAATTATAACAGGTTGCTTACCTTTTACACATTTCCCTGCACGTTTTATTCCTTTAGTTGTCTTGCTTGGTTCAAGCCCCTGGTGCGGTGTTCCATTTTCGTCTTCAGGCTCTTTCAAAGGCTCGATGAATGCCCAAGTCCGCGAGGTGCACTGCTTTAATGACTCTAGGTGCATAAACTGTATCTTCCTCCCTGTGGGGAGGGTCGCATAACTGTATCTTCCTCCCTCGCATAACTGTATCTTCCTCCCTGTGTCTTCCCTGTGGGGAGGGAGGAAGATACAGTTTGTGCGACCTAGAGTCATTAAAGCAGTGCACTTCGCGGACTTGGGCATTCGTCGAGCATTTGAAAGAGCCTGAAGACGAAAATGGAACACCGCACCAGGGGCTTGAACCAAGCAAGACAACTAAAGGAATCAAGGCCGGATGGAGCTCTTGCGGGGCCCTGGGCGAAATTTCATTGTGGGGCCCAGAGCAAAATTTCATTGTGGGCACTAAAAAATAAATCTCATATTTTAATAAAGTCGTTTCTGAAAATGATCGTTCGTGAGTAAGACACACGAACACTACCGTAAAGACAAATCGATTATCTCAAAGAAGTATTTGCTTTAAGCTTAAGAAAAAGACAATAATACGGACTGAAAGTTCAGAGAGAGAGAGAAAGAGAAATAGAGAGATGAAGGAAGAGAGAGAGAGAGAGAGGGAGAGAGAAAGAGAACAAGAGAGAGAGAGAGAGAGAGGAAGAGAGATAGGGAAAGAGAGAAAATGAGAGGGAGATAGAGAAAGAGAGAAAATGAGAGGGAGAGAGAGAAAAAGAGAAAATGAGAATGAGAGAGAAAGAGAAAGAGAACAAGAGAGAGAGAGGGGAAGAGAAAGAGAGAAAATGAGAGGGAGAAAGAGAAAAAGGGAGGGGAAGAGAAAGAGAGAAAATGAGAGGGAGAAAGAGAAAAAGGGAGAGGAAGAGAGATAGAGAGACAGAGAGAGTGAGAGTAAAAAGTGTTAAAATCTACGATTTTCTTTCTCGGGAGAAGAGGTTTAGGTTGCATTGTGACTCTTATAACAGCTTATTCACAAAATGATAAAAAGATACCTGCTTAGCGAATATTTTCTCATTGCGAATATTTGTGTATAGGAAATATAATAAAGATCCCTCTAAAATAAATTGTTATAACAGTTTTTCCCCTAATACATGTTTAGTGATTGATTTTTAATGCACAGTGGAGTAACTGACAAATTAGTGACATTCTGAACTTTTATACGCGTTCATGTATGAAAGTTGCCGTTTTTTGTTTGTTTGTTTTTTTAATTTCTTGTAATGCTGGAAAAGTGGCCTCCATATGTAGTCCGAAAGTAACTTCGATATTGTTCTTTTTATTTCCTTAAATTTAAGTATCAGGTTTTCACACAAATTGTTGGATATATAAAAGAAGGGTACCACAAAATGATGAAATTTAATTTGCTATTTCATGAATGAGGAAAAGATTAAGGTGGTTACAAAAATCATTTCGAATCTGCAAATCTCAGTGTCCGTACGACGAACATGGGGGATAACGTATTCAAAAATGGGGAAATTGGAAACAAACAAAAAACTTCAAAAATGTATTTTTAAGGGCCTTGCGCCCCATAAGTTTCAACAAAAACGTAGTTAAATTTTTTTTAATAAAAAATTATTTTTTTTTCTAAACTGCGGGGCCCGGGGCGATTACCCCGGTTGGCCCTAAGGTCCAGCCGCACCCTGAAAGGAATAAAACGTGCAGGGAAATGTGTAAAAGGTAAGCAACCTGTTATGATTAATGCAAAGGTTTGAAATTTAAATTCTCGAATGCCTGCTCACCTAAACACAAGATAAGTTACACGCGCCCTCCTTCGAATAATTTGTTCACAGTTAATAGAGCACGCTGGCTAGCGTAAAATTCTTCAGATAACGGGAGGAATGTTTAGTTGTCAAACGTTTAAGGACTGTCACGGGCACAGCAATTTTTCGAAATAGACATCATAATATTGCTCTTCAAGATTCCCTTCAGAATGAAAATTTATCAGTTTACAGTCTGAAGGTGTATGCAAATGAAGATGCAAATCAGGCTGTTGCCTCATATACGTTGATTACTACCCGTGAGCGGTCACGCGCGTCACGTCCTCGCACGAACATCTATGTTAACGCGCATTTCAAGACTAAATAGTAATTATCCCTCACATAAACACAGGTCTAGTTCTCGAGCATTACGAGTCAATAATATCAGGTAGCGTTTTTCACCGAGAAGCCACGCAGTTTTACCCGAATCGAAAGCATGTGCTGCTACGGCAATCAAGCACGGGGTTAACACGTGCTCGCGCGCGTCGCTGGTCAATGGGGACAAGTATGCGGTTCCCCACTTAATCAAACCTGCTGCCGATTGGCCAGCAGCCAAGCTGAACTCTGAACACCTGCAGTACCGAAGAACAGAATGTACCTGTCAGCTGATAACAATCGCTGACCTGTGGTATGGGAGTCTCGGTGGTTTATGAGAAAATCGCTCGTTTTGGACGCTATCCTGGGTTTCCCGGAATTTAAGAACGAGCGGAATCATTTACAAAAAGCACAAAAAAATATAAAGGGGACGGTTACGATTTACACGATTTTCTGCCGGAATCAGTGAGGCCACCTATTTATAAATTTAACAGCTCTTTAGTTTCGCTAGAGGATAAAAAAAAAAAAAAAGAAAGAAAAAGCAATAAATATTTGCCTCCGTTCTCTTTTTTTTTTTTTTTTTTTTTCTTGAGTATTAATGTCATTATTTGCGTGTTCTCGCTCTACGAGTTTATAACAGTTTTTCATTGGGAAAGATTTCATGTCCTGTGTTACCCCGAAGTTCTTCATAATTCGACTAACATTGATAATTCAGGTTAAGGTTAATTAAATCAGGCAATATGCAAATTTCGGCTTTAATTAATCCTCCCTAATTAAAATTCATACTTTATAGGTATGCACGGATTTTTCCTTCGCTTCCACAAAAAAGATAGGGGTTTATAAATTCCTTCTTTCTTTTATTTTCTTCCTCCAGATCTACAACCGCAAATCCACCGAGAGCGAGCATGCCGAGGAAATATCTATTAGCCATATTGCTCACAGTGTTCTGAAGTTTCTTCCAGTAAAGTCGAGTGTGTGAAAAACTTGTTAACCGTGACTGTAAAACGTGCTGTGAAGTGAAATGAAAAGTGGTGTGATGTGAAATAAAACTTCTGTGAAGGACAAATGACTGTGAATAAAAAAAAAAATGTTTGTGTATATAATTTATGAATACATACCAGTGAGTAAATGTAATGAATATGATGGTTTTTCGGCAGGAAGTTGGAACTGTACTGCAAACTTGTTTTTGATATATATATGTTACTCTCTGTACTCGCAGTTCTATGTTAGTGTTAATACACACAATTGACGTGGATTAGGAACATCAAATAGAAGTCATCTCTCTTCCCACGTTTTATAAGTGAGTCACGGGAAATTTCTCATCGGCCACCACCGGGAGTCGAACCCAGGGTCTTCCAGTTACGCGCCGGACATGCTACCACTACACCACTGCGGCCTCGAAATTCTCCAGACTCTCATACGACTAACTGCCAAACCACTTGGCAGGTTGCATCGTGGAGCCCCGCACAATGCTGGGGATTCACCAAAGATGGTAAGCAGCAACTGAACAAATAACTAGGAGGCGAATGAATAATAAATACACAGTTGACGTAGTTCAAACAGAAGTAGTCGCTCTTTCCACGTTTTATAAGTGAGTCACGGAAAAATTCTCATCGGCCGCCACAGGGAATCGATCCCAGGTCTTCCAGTTACGCGCCGGACATTCTACCACAGCACCACAGTTTGATGTTCCTAATCTTCTGTTTCATGTTCCTAATCCACGTCAATTGTGCGTATTAATTACTCATTCGCCTCCTAGTTATTTGTTCAGTTGCTGCTTACCATCTTTGGTGAATCCCCAGCATTCTGCGGGGCTCCACGAAGCAACCTGCCATGGGGTTTGACAGTTAGTCGCATGTGAGTCTGGAGAATTCCAGGAAGGCACTGGAAGACCCTGGGTTCGATTCCCGGTGGCGGCCGATGAGAATATTTCCGTGATGACTCACTGTAAAACGTGGAAAGAGCGATGACTTCTGTTTGATATATTATTGTTGTCATGTAGATCATCATCAGGTCATATGTAGAGGATTTTAGAAAGGGAGTGTCTGACCTCAGGTCTTAAACAACCCTTAGAAATAGGAAGCTAGGAGATTTGGGCTAGAGTGCCCGATAGAAAAGTGACACGCAAGCGAGGTAGAAAGGGTGAGGAAGACGCCCTTATTTATAACTGGGGGACCAGTACCAAGGGGTCCGACGGCTTAACGTGCCTGTGTTGTTATGTAGTGAATATTATGAAAATATATACTATGGATAACAACTCTGGAGCTCAGGTATGTTATTTTGGTATCTTGATGCCTGACGTTATATCACAAATTACAGCCTAAATACAAACACATGTTTGTGCTTCATTTTTGTACTTGGTATATGCTGACCTACTGCGTATGAGGCAAATGCAGCAAAGCCATGTTTTGCCTTTATTTTCTATCAATATCCACGAGTGACAAAAACCTGTCATTTCCGAAATTCGCAAACTCAGAAAGCCCGGATATACTGTAATGCCATAATGCCATAATGCCAGGAAAGGCAATAAAAAGTCGTAAGCGTAATTATTTCATTCGGCTCCTCGGAAATTTTAAAAGCATATGGAGCCATATCGTGGGTACAGACGGACGGACAAACCGATAACAGAAGCATGATCTTTTTTTACAAAAGACGTGCTAAAAATACCAATTACCAAGGAAATAAACTGCTACAATCAAACGCAAAACTGTAATTATATACAAGCAAATTCACGAAACCTAAATGTGGAATAAAACTTGAGATTAGTTGCTTATTTACAAGAAACTGCCGAAGGAGTGTTTCTATTGTAAACACTTTTTTTTTTTTTTTTATGGTGTACTGGTCGGGACGCCAATAAATAGTTACGTTGGACCGAGGCCAACGTAACTAGTTATGATTCATTTTTGGCACGTCTTTGGTAAAAAAAGATCGTGCTTATGTTACCGGTTTGTCCGTCCATCCGTCTGTACCCACGATAGCTCTGCAACTATTAGTCCGATTTGAAAAATTCTTTTTGTATTGGGAAGCTTGAAATATGCGAATGATGATCCTTCATTTCGTTTTTTCTTACGATATACAATTTCGCCGTTAGAGGGCGTAAATGCAGATGATGTCGAATTCAAAAATACGTTTTATTCCACATATTTGCTTCTAAACATCCGATTCATAAAATTATTTTATCTTTCGATTCCATTTATGTCGAAGATTATTTTAGATATAGTTACTTCTTCAAATTATGCATACATTTTCCGCTAGGGGGCGTAAAAGTTAAATACATTTTCCCCGATAACTCTTCTTCTAAAACTCCGATTTGAAAATGTTTTTCTTCGGCGGATACACCACTTGATGGAAAATGTTTTGCATGTAATTTCAAATTTTTGGTAAAGAATACTTTGGCAACCAGGGGGTGTACGAGTTAATTTTTGCTTTTGATGTATTTGCCATAAAATCTGAGCTTCTAAAATGTCGATTGAAAAAATTCTTTCGTGGGTAAATGCCACACACATCGATGAACCTTTTCCGAATATTTTCTTTTTAAAATATTCGACAGTTTCTCCGCCAGGGGGTGTAGATGTATATCTTATTTTTGTCAATATCTCTACTTCTAGGAGTCCGATTTGAAAAATTGCTTCTTTGTTGGATAATATTTTCAGTGTGACATGCTTTTCATATAATTTCAAAATTTTCAAGTAACTCATAGATTTTCCGCTAGGGGGCGTACGGTAAATTACGTTTCCCCCTATATCTCTGCTTCTAAATCTCCGATTTGAAAACTTCTTTCTGCACCGGATACAGCTCCTGATGGGAAATCGTTTGCACATAATTTCTAATTTTTGTAAAAAATGGTTTGGCCATAAGGTGGCGTAAGTTTTAATTTCCTCTTCTGATGTATTTGCAGCAAAATATAGCTTATAAAATTTGGATTGAAAAAAACGTCATTTGTAGACCGATACTACTTATGTCAACAAACCTTTTAGAAACATTTTCTTCTTAAAATAAAGCATGGCTTCTACGCCAGAGGGCGTAGATGTATATCGCATTTTTGTCAATATCTCTACTTCTAGGAGTCCGATTTGAAAAATTCCTTCTTTGTTGGATAGTGTTTCCAGTGTGACATGTTTTTCATATAATTTTAAAAATTTCAAGTAATTATAGACTTTGCGCTTGGAGGCGTAAAGGTAAATTGCTTTCCCCCCTATATCTCTGCTTCTAAATCTCCGATTTGAAAAATTCTTTCCGCAATTGATACAGCTCCTGATAGGAAATACTTTGCACATCATTTCTAATTTTTGTAAAAAATGGTTTGCCACCAGGTGGCGTAAGTCGTAATTTCCGCTTCTGATGCATTTGCAGCAAAATATGAGCTTCTAAAATCTCGACTGAAAAAAAAGTGGTTTGTTGACCGATACTACTCATGTCGACAAACCTTTTAGGAACATTTTCTTCTTGAAATAATGCATGGTTTCTACGCCAGGGGGCGTAGATGTATATCTTATTTTTGTCAATATCTCTACTCTAGGTGTCAGATTTGAAAAATTCCTTCTTTGTTGGATAGTGTTTCCGATGCGAGATGTTTTCCCTATAAATTCAAAATTTTCAAGTAAATCATAAACTTTCCGCTAGGGGGCACAAAGCTAAATTGCGTGTTCTGCGTTATTTCTGCTTCTAAAACTCCGATTTGGAATTTTTTTTCCTGTATCGCATACAAGACCTGATGGAAAATATTTTTCATATAATTTCTAATGTTTGGTAAATAATGGGTTGGCCACCAGGGGCATAAGTTTTAATTTCTGCTTCTGATGTATTTGTAGCAAAATCTGGGCTCCTGAAAACTCGGCTAAATTTTATTTTTCTTGAACCGATACCGCTCATATGGAAAAACCTTTTGAGAATACTTTCTTCCTAAAATAATGCGTGGTTTTCCCACCAGGGCATTAGCCGAAATTCTTTTACAAAGAGTCGAGGAAGAAATTTTGCAGTCTGCCATTGTTAAGTCACATCTTATTTTTGTTGACATCTCTGTTTCTAAGGGTCCGATTTGAAAAATTCTTTTGGTGTTGGAGAGCGTTTCCGGTGTGAAATGTTTCTCATATAAATTCATGTTTTTGCTAATGCACAAGTCTGCAACCAGAGGGCGTAAGCTCACGATTCCGTTTACAGCAATATCTGAGGGATTAGAAGCCCGATTGAAAAACTTCTTTCTTCCGTCAGATAGTATTGTTTTATATACCGGTTCCATTGACTTTGAATAGCGTTGATAAATTTAATTTGCGTCAGAACGGATTCAAAAGACGTGCTTATTACACCCGAAAATTCAGTGTCATCTTTCTTGTTTATGTTTTTTGTGAAAATGCGACATACTCGTACATCACAAAAACGCATCAACTTACATTAGAAAAAATGCTTTGTTTCTTCTATTTTTCATTAATTTTTATTTTGTCCTGGTGAATTTCAAAAACCTCCATTTTTTTTTTTTTTTTTTTTGTCGTTTCCCCGGAAAAAAAAAGAAAAAAAAGAAATTCTATATACGCCCCTGCGTTGGACGAAATTTCTTGTATGTCGTTTTTGCTGTTATATTTACAATGACATCTATTTAACTTAGAGCCTTATAATGCATAGTTATAATCTTTCATTCTTTTAAAAAACTGAAAAGCCAAAAGGTAAACATTCCGTCTAGTCTTATATGCTTAAAGTGCGCTAGTGATTTAAAAAATATATATATATTCTCTAATGTACTGCTTGTGTGTTGAATACGTCTGACTCAGGATTGAGTGTGTGGGTTTCGTTCCAGATAATGCAAACGACCGTTTGTTGTCACACGTGCCTCCCAAACCACGTGGAATGATCATGACCTGTCTCCAAGTTTTCTCACTCATCAAGATGCTCCGAGCTTTTTTTTTTTTTTTTTTTTTTTTCCATGACATGAAGCATACAAAACGAACCATACGAAGCTATTCCCATAAGACTTAAAACTGCTATTTGGAATCCAAAAAGGTCTCTTTGTAGGTCGTTGACTTAAAGAAAAAAACAACAGCAACAACAACCGTACATCCAGAAACGATCTTAAAAGAAAAGAAAATCGTAACTCAGTAAAAGATATTAACATCAGTTTCTATATCATTATGTGTAGTGCCGCTGCCGACGCACAAACTCCTAACCGGATTTGATATTTATTTTGTTTCCTTCATTGTTTTTTAAGACAAAGAAAAAGGAGCAACCACTTCATAATAAATGCGCGGCGTGCTCTCATGATACTGGTTATACTAAAAATGAATGAGATCAGCGACTATTTTAGGCGCTTTGCATGACAATGGATTGTGGTTGTTTGTTTACATTCTCGACGGTTTCTTTGTTCTGGGTGAAGAAAGGACAGAACCAGTTTTCTCACACTAAAGTGTCGATTCGGCAAAACAAATCTTCGGTAATTTCTCTATTATCCTTGAAGATTTGCATCAGAGTAGCTATTTCGAAATAAGCAATTTACGGAATGTTAATCTCTATTTATTGCGCCATTTAAGATATTTTTCTTTTTTTAAAGAAACAATTGTTGTGTGTGTGTGTTGCGAATAATTGTATTGTGATTCTCAAATCAGAAATAACACAAATGGATTGGTGCCGTATAATTCCAGGTTTCGACAATGACAAAACAGTAAAAAAGAATGGTAATTGGTAATTCTTTGGTATATATCAGCGGTGGATCCAGCGTAGGGCTATTAGGGCGATCGCCCCCTCCCCCCCCCCCGCCTCCACCCCCAACCTCACCGTTTTTTAAAAATGAACCCTGAAAATATTTTTACAAAAATATACACTTCTCATAAATAAATATAGTCTTCTTATGTTTCCCCCTACCTGATTAATTGTGCAAAAAAATTTTCTTCATGCCTTATTATCATTAAGAAATTATGAGATTTTATGATTTTCCGGCTAAAAGACAAGACGTGCAACTGGCCACAAAAGCGTTTGGGGACCACATAAAAATTTAATTTTTTATTACATCGTGTCCTGACCACAAAACTTTTAGGGGATCGTACAAAAATCAATACTTTTGATTTCCCCGTATTCAATTCCCGCAGTCACCTCTAATAAAGATTACAATTTCATTGCGGTCACCAGGTTCGAAATTGCAGTCGCCGGGTCCGAGATGTGTCCGGGTTCGAACAGGTGATGCGTGGATATCGTGTTTGTCCGTAATGTTGCATTTCCACCCAGGCATTAATAATGTGGACCTCCCGTTGGGCCATTTTAGCAACTTTTAAAGCCCAAAAACCCGATTGAAAAATTTCTTTTTCAGTTAGATACTACTAACAGAAAAAGATGGGTTACTCGCATGCAAGTCTTGAAAAATAAAAGTTAAAAATAAAGTTCACCCTTAGGTCGTCAAGGTACGTCCTTTCATTGGGTGGCGGTAAACTCCCACACTTTCTTCTGCTGCCAGGAAAACTGTACATCTTCTCATGCACTGAAGAGCAGAAAGGCATGGTGTAGAATTCAAATTTTTAACTGGCGCTGCCGTCGTGTAAAGGCTTCGACACATGCCACGATTTTTATCAGTTGAGAGGTGTAATCTCGTGAGTCAGGATGAACAAGCGCCAGTATTATTATGGCAAGCCAACGTGAATTATCGGAGTTTGAACAAGGCATTGTAGTGGGAGACAGACGGATGGGACACTCAATTTCCGAAGTTGTGCAAACATTCAATATTCCTTGATCCACGGTGTCACGTGTGTACCGAGAATACCTCGAGGAAGGCATTACCACTCACCGTGGACAGCGCAGTGACCCACCACGGGTGCTGAATGACGGTGACCAACGGCGTCTGTGCAGGATTGTCCATGCTAACAGACAAGCGACACTGGCTCAAATAACACCCGCATTCAATGCAGGAGGTACCAGAGACATATCCATCAGGTCAGTGCAGCGTAATTTAGCGTCCATGGGGTATGGGAGCAGAAGACCCACCAGAGTGCCTTTGTTAACACCACCACATCGGACACGGTGCTTCACCTTGGTTCGTGAACGCGGTAATTGGAACCTGGAAGGCTGGCAACATGTGGTGTGGTCCGATGAGTCACGCTACCAGTTGTTACGAGCTGATGGTAGGGTTCGGGTGTGGCGCAGACCTCATGAGGCCATGTACCCAAGCGGTCAACAAGGCATTGTGTGAACACAGTAATTGGACCCTGGAAGACTGGCAACATGTGGCGTGGTCCGATGAGTCACGCTACCAGTTGTTACGAGCTGATGGTAGGATTCGTGTGTGGCGCAAATCCCATGAGGTCCGGCCTGTCCAAAATCGGTTCGAGGAGTATTCTGGACAGCTCCGACGAATGGTGTAGCCACCACGTTCACCCGACACGAACCCAATAGAGCTACTGGAAGTATTCGATTCGCACCCAAGATCCTGCACCATTCGCGCCCAAGACCCTACACCTACAAATACCAGGGAACTGTGAGCGGCTCTTCAGACGGCATGGCTCAACACTTCTCCAGATGTCTTCCGGCCACTTGTGGAACCGATGCCACATCGAGTTGCTGCACTTCGCCGGGCTAGAGGAAGTTCTACACGATACTAGGTACGTATCCCATGACTTTCGGCACTTCAGTGTGTAAGGAGATGTCCCCAAATTGCGTTTCGTTCGGAGATCTTGTCAAAGTGTGGGAGTTTTCCTAGTTGACGAAAACGAAATGTACGAGTTTTCCTAGTGATATACAATGCGTATGTAAGATCATAATGACATAACGTTTATGTAGAAGCTTTCCGACTCAGTAAATCTTGAGTTATGATTTTAATACTCGGCATGTAATAACATGCAATAAAAGCTAATCAAAAGGGACTCAACGAATCGGTCTTCAGGTGCTGACAAGGCAGCTAGGCGTCAAGCCTTTTTATAAGATCCTAAATTACAACCTACATACTTGGTATTTGTAAACATTTTATTAAAGCCAATAAAAGGCGTTCACTTGATCAGTTCTCAACTGTTTACAATGCACCTGGGTCGTGAGCCTTCTTGGAAGATCTTAAGTTAAAACCTAAATATTTTGTATTTGTACACATATTATAAAATCTAATAAAAGGCACTCAACGGATCATTTCTAAGCTCTTTACAAGGCACCTAGGCCGCGGGCCATTTCAGAAAATTTATAAATTCCAAATATCTAGGTTGTAACTTAAAATCTTCTAAATAGGCCAGCGGTCTAGGCAGTGGCGGCCTTAGCCATTGCGGGGCCCCGGGCCATGGAGCTTCACGGGGCCCTTCGCAATCGCAATAACCCTTTTTATATACGGCATACATATATATATACTGTATAGCGAGAGAGAGAGAGAGAGAGAGAGAGAGAGAGAAGAATTCTGCGACTTTTATTGCGAAGGTTAAAGAGATGATCGTGCTAAAATAATTAATAGTAAAAATAATGCCGTCTTATACACGATTAAAATAGTTGAATGTTAAAAACGCACTTGTTAAAATACATAAGACCTTTCGAGTTAGCTTCTAACTCATCTTCAAATGTAAGAATAATGCACATTAACCGGACAAGAGCATAAATTATGTACTTTTGTACGTTAGATGTCATAACATTAGTTGTCTGCAACATTAGCCGAAATTCTTTTACAAAGAGTCGAGGAAGAAATTTTGCAGTCTGCCATTGTTAAACCTTTACTATACATAAGCTACGTCGACATTGTTCTTACATCTGAAGATGAGTTAGTAGCTAACTCGAAAGGTCTTAGGTATTTCAACCTGCGTGTTTTTAACATTAAACTATTTTAATCGTGTATAAGACGGCATTATTTTTACTATTAGTTATTAGACTTTTCTCGTGGCTGAAGTCTTCAATCAAATCACTACAATCCATAGTAGATACCACGTCGTTTTCTATGGACATAAGAGCGAGAGCTGACAGCTGGTTTTGGGTCATGGTGTTCCTTCTAGATAGGTCTTGATGAGCTTCAGCTGAGAAAAGCTCCTCTCGGCAGACGAAATATTAAAATTGGTCATTTATTTGTAGGCTCCTATAAGATCGTGAACCACAACTACAATATTTTAGGTGACGCCAGGCAAAAACTACTAATTAATTGGCGGCAGTGCGGGGCTCTTCTGCCCGCGGAGCCCTGGGCGGTTGCACGGTATGTCCGTACCTGGGGCTGCCACTGGGTTTAGGTACCTTGTAAACAGGTGAACACTGTTCTGTTGAGTGCCTTTTATTAGGTTTTATAATCGAGGTTGTAACTAAAAATCTTAAAAGGCCCGCTGCTTAGGTGCCTTGTAAACAGCTGAAAAATGATACATTGAGTGCCCGCTATTAACTTTTATAAAATGTTTACAAATACCAGGTATTTAGGTTGTAACTTAAGATCTTCTAAAAAGTCAGCACCTGAAGACCGATTCGTTATATCTCTTTTGATTAGCTTTTATTGCATGTTATCACTAGCCAAGTATTAAAATCATAACTCAAGATTTAGTGGGTCAGAAAGCTTCTACATAAGCCTTGTGTCGTTATGATCTTACATACGCATTTACATCACTAAGAAAACTCGTACATTTCTTTTTGGACAACTAGGAAAACTTCCACACTTTGACAAGATCTCCGAACGAAACGCAACTTGTATGAGGTGTAGGAATTTACTATTGTGGAAGTTTTCCGGTGGGGCAGTTTTTCGCCGTGTAGTAGTTTTTCTGGCAGCAGAAGAACGTGTGGAAGTTTACCGGTGCGGGAGTTTACGTGGATGCCCTTTCAATAACTCTGTTTTTCTCAGACTTGTCTTTGTCCGTTCCTTCTTTCGCCACCATCACTTCGGGGTAGCATGGTTCCTCCTCGATAGCGTTTTTGATAGTTCTCTAATCAATGTAGTTTCGTACCGCCTATGTGCAGGCGAAAGGCCTGAGGGAATATCTTTATACAAGTCGAAGGCTGCTTTTCCTCAAAACCAAGAAGCAACATGGCTTCTTCAGTGACAGATTTACAATCTTTTCACAGGGTCATTGCTGTCCATTGACATACAACGTATTAAAACCGTGTCTTAAAACATAGAATCGCCATACATTAAAATAAAAAATACATATTCAACACTGCAATCAAAATTGAGTAACATCTTTAATAAAATACACTCAAATATTATTTAAATACAGAATTATGTACATTTTTATTACATTGAGACACTCTCAAGTGCATAATTTTTTTTAGTTCCCATAATTCAACAAAAGTGGAAGGCCAAAATGGCAGTACACGTCTACGAGTGTGTCATTTCAGATTTCAAAAGTTTCTAGGACTTTTATTGGGTTGGTTAAAATGTAACCGTAACTACCACAATAAAAGGTCTCCTGGAGACATTTGATTAAATTTCTGTGAAATAATTGTGGACGAACTTTAACACACACACACACACCAAAGCGACAGCAAAATTGGAGGCGCACTAGCAAAAGTTTCCCAGTCTTGCATGAACGGAACTTGGGAACAGATCTGGCATAATGTCACTGGCTGTTACGACTTCGATCATGAAGTTGATTTCATTTCAAGACTTGATATCATTGACATTGCAAACACGTTTAGAACTGAAGTCGTTGATGAGGCCAATGTTGATGAGTGGCTTCGATTTTAAACAGGGAAGCTCAAATGAATATTCGGTTGGCGGAAGAGCGCCACACAGGAAAACTGCCACACTTCTTTCAGCAACTTAGAAAACTGCCACACATCGGAAAACTGCAACACAGGAAGACTGCCACACAGGAAAACTGCCACACTTCTTTCAGCAACTTAGAAAACTGCCACACTTCTTTCAGCAACTTAGAAAACTGCCACACATCGGAAAACTGCCACACAGGAAAACTGCAACGCGCTTTTCATTAAGGGACCGGGCACAAATTGCTATTCCTCCGAGGAACACTTTGAATGTGTGGCAGTTTTCTGGTGAGGCAGTTTTCCAAGTATCCGAATTATGTGTGGCAGTTTCCCAAGGTGCCTAACGATGGGTAGGAGCTCTTTTGTTTGTCTAAATTTTCATGTCGGTTCATACTTAAGGCAACTGGCCAGAGAAGTTCGAGGGGTTGGGGGGAGGTATAAAGATTACCGTTTCCTGGCCTACATTGAGAATTGAATTGGGAACTCCAAACAAATTTCGAGGAAACGTTCTATGTAAGCCAAGCGAAAAATGCTATATTGGGAACTCCAAAAAAAAAAGAATTGAATTGGGAACTCCAAACAAATTTCGAGAAAACGTTCTATGTAAGCCAAGCGAAAAATGCTGTGTCCAAGAAAGGACAATAAAGTGGGAGTTTTTAATAACGCTGAACTTTTACTTAGGCCCTAAATATTTTCATAACATGTCAAATGTGTAATATTTTTCTTTTACTTAATTAACTCATAGGCCCTACACCTCGGCCTTTATAACAGCTTTTAATACGCCGGCTTCATATTGATAACGCTTACGTATCAAATCAAGTCAATAGCATTGCGCTTTTACTTAGGCACTAAATATAAAAGTCATAGGCCACAGGCATAGGCCTTTTCAACAGTTTTTATTCTACCAGTGTCATATTCACAACGTCTACACTTATAACGAAGTGAATTTCTCCGTCATTTTTATCCGCGCCGGGGTTCGAACCCGGGTCCACTCATTCCGGAATAAGTTGCTCTACCAATTAAGCTACGCGGACATGTATTCTGATTCCTATCTGCCTTTATGTCGTGTGCGTCCTTCTGGCAGGTACGTCACATCTCCTGGTACGTTACATCATCTCCCCCTTATTTTTTTTTTTTTTTTTTTTTTTTCGAAGTGCTGCTCTTATTTTTCCTATCTCGCGGTGTGGAAATAACATCACACCATTGCGAGATTGTGAACGGTCGGGTCATCCGGATAGTTCGGGCGCCATTATAACGAAGTAAATTTCTCCGTCATTTTTGGTCTACGCCGGGATTCGAACCCGAGTACGCTTATTCCGGAACAAGTTGCTCTACCAATTAAGCTACGCGGACGATTACTCTGATTCCTATCTGCCTTTATGTCGTGTACGTCCTTCTGGCAGGTACGTCACATCTCCTGGTACGTTACATCATCTCCCCCTTATTTTTCTTTTTCTTTCGAAGTGCTGCTCATATTTTTCCTATCTCGCGGTGTGGAAATAACATCACACCAATGCGAGATTTTGAACGGTCGGGTCATCCGGATAGTTCGGGCGCCATTATAACGAAGTAAATTTCTCCGTCATTTTTCTCCGCGCCGGGCGGGGTTCGAACCCGGGTCCACTCATTCCGGAATAAGTTGCTCTACCAATTAAGCTACGCGGACATTGATTCTAATTGCTATCTGCCTTTATGTCGTGTGCGTCCTTCTGGCAGGTACGTCACATCTCCTGGTACGTTACATCATCTCCCCTTATTTTTCTTTTCTTTCGAAGTGCTGCTCATATTTTTCCTATCTCGCGGTGTGGAAATAACATCACACCAATGCGAGATTTTGAACGGTCGGGTCATCCGGATAGTTCGGGCGCCATTATAACGAATTGAATTTCTCCGTCATTTTTTATCCGCGCCGGGGTTCGAACCCGGGTCCACTTATTCCGGAATAAGTTGCTCTACCAATTAAGCTACGCGGACATGTATTCTGATTCCTATCTGCCTTTATGTCGTGTGCGTCCTTCTGGCAGGTACGTCACATCTCCTGGTACGTTACACACTTCAAATAAAGTTAATAATATTGCGCTTTTATTTAGGCACGAAATATTTATTTACAGGCCCTAGGCCTAGGCTTAGGCCCTTTTACCAGTTTTTGTTCTACCAATGTCATATTCACAACGTTTACACAGCGAATCAAGTTAATAATATTGGGCGTTTACTTAGGCACAAAATATTAATTCATTGGCCCCAGGTCTCGGCCTTTTCAATAGTTTTGACTCTATCAATGTCATATTCACAATGTTTACACAGCAAATCAAGTTAATAATATTACGCTTTTACTTGGGCACGAAATATTAATTTATAGGCCCAGACCTAGGGCCTATGAACGAATATTTCGTGCCTAAGTAAAAGAGCAATATTATTACATTTATTTTTCTTGTGTAAACGTTGTGAATATGGCATTGATAGAGTAAAAACTATTAACAAGGTCTAGGTCTAGGACTAATGAATTAATATTTCGTGCCTAAATAAAAGCGCAATATTATTACATTTATTTGTTGTGTAAACGTTGTGAATATGGCATTGATAAAGTAAAAACTACTAAAAAGGCCTAGGACTTATGAATTAATATTTCGTGCCTAAGTAAACCCCAATATTATTAACTTGATTTGTTGTGTAAACGTTGTGAATATGGCATTGGTAGAATAAAAACTGTCAAAAAGGCCTAGGCCTAGTGTCCATGAATTAATATTCCCTGCCTAAATAAAAGCGCAATATTATTGCATTTATTTGTTGTGTAAACGTTGTGAATATGACAATGATAAAGTAAAAACTATTAAAAAGTCCTATGCCTATGGTATATGAATTAATATTTCGTGCCTGAGAAAACGCCCAATATTATTAACTTGATTTTCTGTGTAAACGTTGTGAATATAGCATTGGTAGAATAAAAACTGGTAAAAGGGAAGCCTAGGGCCGGTGAATAAATATTTCGTGCCTAAATAAAAGCGCAATATTATTAACTTGATTTGATGTGTAAACGTTGTGAATATGACACTGGTAGAATAAAAACTGTTTAAAAGGCCTATGCCTGTGGCGTATGACTTTAATATTTAGTGCCTAAGTAAAAGCGCAATGCCATTGACTTGATTTGATACGTAAGCGTTATGAATATGAAGACGGTGGATTAAAAGCTGTTAAAAAAGCCGAGGTGTAGGGCCTATGAATTAATTAAGTAAAAGAAAAATATTACAGATATTTCATGCTATGTAAATATTTAGTGCCAAAGTAAAAGTGCAGCGTTATTAAAAAAATCCCGCTTTATTGTCCTTTTCTGAACACAGCAATTTTCGCTTGGCTTACATAGAACGTTTTCTCGAAATTTGTTTGGAGTTCCCAATTCAATTCTGAATATAGGCCAGGAAACGGCAATCTTTATAACCCCCCCCCTCCCACTCCCCTCGAACTTCTCTGGCCAGTTGCCTTAAGTATGAACCGACATGAAAATTCAGAAAAACAAAAGAGCTCCTTCTCATCGTTAGGCACCTTGGGAAACTGCCACACATAATTCGGAAACTTTTAAAACTGCTACACATTCCAAGTGTTACTTGTTACTTGTACCAATGAGGGGGGGGGTACTAAATTAAACCAGCACCGCGACCTAAGGTCTATTGTGCATCCCCAGCCCTAATCTCGAAAGAGACCAGATGCACGAGCAAAAGCAAGAATGCTCTTGATTCGTACTAACGAGAGATCACTTGGTCTCAAGTTGTGAGCACCAAAGTGTTCAAGCCTGAGTGCTGCAAAAAAGTCACAGTCACAAAGAAATGCAAGGAAGTCTTCTCTTCCTGATGGCATCCTCTACAAAGTGGATCCTCTTTCACCCCAATCAAATTAAGGTGCCTATTAAGACGACAGTGTCCTGTAAGTAGACCAACAATCAGTCCAATATCCTTTTTGGCAATTTATGGAGTTAGTTAGCCCTATGAGGCAAGGGTCCTTGATTGAGTTCCTTTGCCTGCCTCTGACCCCTGATAGCATGCCAGAGGTCAAGCTGCTTAGTCCTCAGCAGCATTTTAGTTAGTCCTCTGGCCACACCAGAGGCGAGCCCTAATTAATGCAGGCTCTGGACCATAAAAAGCCTACTCTGCACCCTATAACGAAGTAAATTTCTCCGTCATTTTTGGTCTACGCCGGGAATCGAACCCGAGTCTTCTTATTCCGAAACAAGTCGTTCTACCAACTGAGCTACGCAGACGTTCATTCTGACTCCTATCTGCCTTTATGTCGTGTGCGTCCTGCTGGCAGGTACGTCACATCTCCCCCCCGAAAGAGGGCCGGGGGCATGGCCCACGGGTCAGCCGTGACCGTGAATCGTTGCAGGTACCATCCGCTGTAGAACGTGCATTCGAGAACTCCCAGTCAATCCGGTGTGTGGAATGCAACGTCACACACATTTAGTTTTCGAAGCGCTGGAGAAGAGATTCTCTGATTTTTCCTATCTCGCGGTGTGGAAATAACATCACACCATTGCGAGATTTTGAACGGTCGGGTCATCCGGATAGTTCGGGCGCCATTATAACGAAGTAAATTTCTCCGTCATTTTTGGTCTACGCCGGGATTCGAACCCGAGTCCGCTTATTCCGGAACAAGTCGCTCTACCAACTGAGCTACGCAGACGTTTGTTCTGACTGCTATCTGCCTTTATGTCGTGTGCGTCCTGCTGGCAGGTACGTCACAACCCTCTTTAGCAAGAGGTCAGCTTTCTCATTACCTTCAAAACCCCTATGTCCTGGAACCCAGAGCAGTTGCACTTTGTTTCGGTTTGCCAGTTCAGTTAGGGTCTGGAGGCAGTTCCAAACAATTTTGGATGAAATGCGGCACTGACAAAGTGCCAGTAAAGCCACCTGGTTGTCTGAACAAATCTAGATACGCACATTGTGATACCCTTTGATCAGACATTCTGAGGCGCATGCTAGAATAGCATACACCTCAGCTTGGAACACGGTAGCATGCCTTCCAAGGCTTTGGCATGAACCATAACCTCTGGATAGGCAATGTTTCCCTGCTCCAACTCCTACGTTTGTCCTGGAGCCATCAGTAAACCTTCCAAGTATTCCTCGGAGAAATAGCAATTTGTACCCTGCCCCTTAATGAAAAACGTGTGGCTGTTTTCCTGTGTGGCAATCTTCCGGTGTGGCAGTTTTCCTGTGTGGCAAACTTCCGGTGTGGCAGTTTTCTTGTGTGGCGGTTTACAGTGAACTGAATATTCACTACGACTGAAGATAGACTTAAAATGGAAAAGATGATAAACCTTGTGTTGCTGAAAATGTTGAACACTTTTAAACTATGCAAGAGCCGGAATTTTTGAAACACTTTGAAATTGCTGTTAGTATCCTTGACGAGAGTGTGCTGTAAAAACACAAGTTTATCCGCGACGGGCATCGAAGCCGTATCCCCTCACTACGATGTAAGTCGCTCTTCCAACGGAGCTACGAGGACAGAATGCCTCGCTGCAGATTTGTCGTTTTGACACATGTTTTCACCTCTGTTGTACGTCACATCATCTCCCTCTTATTTTATTTTTTTTTTGAAGCGAAATAGGAATTTTTAATTCCAAACAATGTGTGAAACAAACATCACACATTTTCCGAAGAACCCAACGGCCAGTGGATCCAGTTTTCGCAATCGGGCGCCAATGTGAAAACACAAGTCTGTTATCGAATCGGTGTCTCCTCACTCCGGAGTAAGTACCCAAGGTCTTTGTAAGTACCCAGATACACCACCAGCAGAGAGGACCGTGGGATCGTGAGAGCGTGCAGCTCTCATGATGACACGGTTCTGTCAGCTGGTGATGTTTCTGGGTACTTATTCCAGAGTGAGGAGCCAGTACGCCGTGTCTGGGTGCCTTCCCGTGTCCATTACTCCCAACACGATCGCACCGTACTGTCCTACCGGCCCAAATGGCGGCCAATTCGGCGCGCAGGCCACCCTGCCTTTCTCATCCCAACGATACGGCCTCGTTCAAACTCCGTCAGTTGTTCGTACGCACATCTACGGTGGCTCCTCGGCATGTCTATCGTTTAGGTATCTCACCTGACTCTTACCGTGCACTTCGGCACCAATGTGGAGTCCCCAGCGCGGCGCCTTATAAGCCCCAAGGATTGCGATTGCAGCGCCAGTCTTGGAAGCACGAGCATGCGGAATCGCACGAAACTTTAATCACTTGCATGTCTGCCCTCCCCGTAGCTAGTCGCCGAGTTTTTTTGTTTTTTTATTGGAGGTTTAATGACCACCGTGAGCAACTCAATGGGCTATAAGCAGTCGCCCGTCTCTAATTTAGGGTCACTGGTTCCAGGGAAGGGAGAGAGCCAGTGCCGTAGGACAAACACAACATCCATGCCTCACCGGGATTCTAACCCGGACCCCGTTCGGACGAATGATCAGAGGCCATCGCTTAGACCACTGCGCCACTGGGGCGGCGTCGCCGAGTTTCGCGTTAATCGCACAGTTTTTTTCTTGGTGCGCGGATTTTTATGACAATGAGTGTAAGCTTTATTAAGAAACTGATAGTAATTGCCGACTGATTTTTTTACTCGTCAACTAAAACTTTTCACTCGTCGCAGACGACGGCATTTTCCAAGCCCTGTAATATATTGAAGTTCTATTAAATATTTCATTCTGAGGGCCGCGGGTGGCCTAGTGGGCAACGTTCGTGACTGCCACGGAAAGGACCTCAGGTTCGATCCCTGGCAGGCACGACGCTCGATCCACTAAATATCCGCCGTGCGTCAGATGGGCACGTTAAGCCGTTGGACCCCGGGTACTGGCCCCCCGGTAATAAATAAGGGCGTCTTCCTTCCCCTTTCTACTTCGCTTCCGTATCACTTTCCTATCGGGCACTCTAGCCCAAATCTCCTAGCTTCCTATTTCTAAGGGTTGTTTAAGACCTGGGGTCAGACACTCCCTTCCTAAAATCCTCTACATATGATAATACTATTTCATTCTGATAACGATCGATTATTTTTTTATATATATACAGTTGACGGCGTCGAAAAGTATCATTTACTTATGTTGAAAATTATTATTGAAAATTTTACAATGCCTGCCAGCTAGAAGTAGTCAGACTAGGTGCAGGCTCCGGAGTCGGAATCCACGAAAGACGCAACACAAACCAAACCAAAACTCTCCTTCCTAACACAGCGAATCACTCGAAAGAAAGCACCCTCGGTAACACATACAATAAACCTCCCTCCGTAAACGATAAAGCGACATGAAGAGGTTGCGGCAGCTCGAATCCGGTAAAGTAGGATAGCAAAGCCATGCTTTTGCAATGACTTGTTTACAACCAAAAAACAAGATTTCTCAAAAGACTTGTTAAGATCCAGGAAAAACGGAACGAAAAGCTATATCACAACAGAATACGATTCAACCGTCAGCTAAGCACACTGCCGACCAATGAGCAGCAGCCGCATGACTGGCTGCGTCACCGTAAGATGACATGTAGGTATAGAAAACAACAAGAAAGATGACACCGAATTTTCGGATGTAATAACCACGTCTTTTGAATCCGTTCTGACGCAAATTAAATTTATCAAAGCTATTCAAAGTCAATGAAGCCGGTATTGAAAACAATAGTGTCTGACGGAAGAAAGAAGTTCTTCAATCGGGGTTTTAATCCCTCAGATATTGCTGTAAACGGAATCGTGAGCTTACGCCCTCTGGTTGCAGAATTGTGCGTTAAGAAAAACATGCATTTATATGAGAAACATTTCACACGGGAAACGCTCTCCAACACCGAAATAATTTTTCAAATCGGACTCTTAGAAACAGAGATATCGACAAAAATAAGATGTGACTTTACGTCCCCTGGTGGGAAAACCATGCATTATTTTAGGAAGAAATTATTCTCAAAAGGTTTTTCCGAATGAGCGGTATCGGTCCAAGAAAAAAAAAATTTAGTCGAGTTTTCAGGGGTCCAGATTTTGCTACAAATACATCAGAAGCAGAAATTAACACTTATGCCCCCTGGTGGCCAAACCATTCTTTACCAAACATTTGAAATTATGTGAAAAGTATTTTCCATCAGGTGTTGTAGGCGATACAGGAAGAATTTTTCAAATCGGTGTTTAAGAAGCAGAAATAACGCAGAAAACGCAATTTACCTTTCGCCCTCCTAGCGGAAAGTCTATGATTTACTTGAAAATTTTGAATTTATAGAAAACACATTTCGCCGCCCTGGTGGCGCAGTGGTCTAAGGCGATGGCATTTGATTATTCGTCGGAACGGGGTCCGGGTTCGAATCCCGGTGAGGCATGGATGTTGTGTTTGTCTTACGGCACTGGCTCTCTCCCTTCCCTGGAACCAGTGACCCTAAATTAGGGATGGGCGACTGCTTATAGCCCATTGAGTTGCTCACGGTGGTCGTTAAACCTCCAATCAAAAAAAAAAAAACACATTTCGTATCGGAAACACTATCCAACAAAGAAGGAATTTTTCAAATCGGACTCCTAGAAGTAAAGATATTGACAAGAATAAGATATACATCAACGTCCCCTGGAGTAGAAACCACGCATTATTTCAAGAAGAAAATGCTCCTAAAAGGTTTGTCGACATGAGTAGTATCGGTCAACAAAAGACTTTTTTCAATCCAGATTTTAGAAGCTCATATTTTGCTGCAAATGCATCAGAAGCGGAAATTAAGACTTACGCCATCTGGTGGCCAAACCATTTTTTACAAAAATTAGAAATTATGTGCAAACGATTTCCCATCAGGAGCTGTATCCGGTGCAGAAAGAATTTTTCAAATCGGTGTTTTAGAAGCAGAGATATATGGGGAAACGCAATTTACCTTTACGCCCCCTAACGGAAAGTCAATGAATTACTTGAAAATTTTGAAATTATATGAAAAACATGTCACACTGAAAGGCACACTGAAAACACAATCCAACAAAGTAGGAATTTTTCAAATTGGGCTCCTAGAAGTAGAGATATTGACAAAAAATAAGATATACATCTACGCCCCCTGGCGGAGAAACTATGGAATATTTTAAGAAGAAATATTCCGAAACGTTTATCGATGTAAGTGGCATCAGTCCAAGAAAGAATTTTTTGAATAGTTATTTTAGAAGCTCAGATTTTATGGCAAATACTTCAGAAGCAAAAATTAACACTTACGCCTCCCAAAAAATTCGAAGTTATATGCAAAAGATTTTCCATCAGGAGGTGTAACCGCTGATTTTTTTTTTTTTTTTTAAATCGGAGTTTTAGAAGAGGAGTTATAGGAGAAAATGTAATTTGCTTTTACGTCCCCTAGAGGAAAATCTATACGTAATTTGAAAAAGTAACTATGTCTAAAATACTCTTCGACATAAATGGAATCGAAAGATAATTTTTTTTTTCAATCGGCTGTTTAGAAGCAAATATGTGGAATAAAACGCATTTTTAAATTCGACATCATCTGCATTTACGCCCTCTAGCGGCGAAATTGTATATCGTAAAAAAAAAAAAAATGAAATGAAGGATCATCATTCGCATATTTCAAGCTTCCCAATGCAAAATCATTTTTTCAAATCGGACTAATACACTGCTGGACAATTGCTAAGGACGGATCATAAACGGCTATATAGCGCATAAAAAAGTAAGTGTGGTTGGATGCCAAGTGAAATAAAATAATGTCAGAATGCCAGGACATTACAAGAAAGACAATTTATTGTGCTCTGAAATCCAGAAGGCTTTGGAACGTGTTCAAGGGACAAACAGGTCATTTTGTGCAGACTACGTAAACGTGAAAAAAATGCATTACCGTCCGCAGGCGTTCCGGCGTAAGATGTCAATACGGGATATGGCCACCATGGAGGGCGATGCAAGATTCCACACGTCGTGTCATGCTTTGCACAACATTATCAAGCAGCTGTTGGGGTAATTTATCCCATTCCTCTGTCAGTGCACGGATGAGGATGTCCTTGTTTATTGGAGGGCATTGGCGACCAGCAAGACTCCTCCCCAAAGCATCCCACACATTTTCAATGGGATTCAGATCTGGAGAACGTGCTGGCAATACGAGGCGTTGAATATCCTCGCTCTCAAGAACCTCCTAGACAGCGACTGTTCGATGACATGTTGCGTTGTCGTCCATGAAAATGAATCTATCACCGACAGCACCACGGAACATGCGAACATGAGGTAGCAGAACATCATTAATGTATCGTTGGCCAGTCATAGTCCCAGTTGGAAGCACATAGAGGGACGTACGGCCATTGATCATGATGCCAGCCCATACCATGACACTACATGTCGGATATCGGTCCCTTTCCTGTATGTTTGCTGGACAATATGCGGTACCACTATCACGTCAGATCAGTTGTCGTCGACAATCAGACGATAGATTGTATCTACTCTCATCTGAGAAGAGGACAGCAGACCAGTCGTTATCAGTCCAATTGCGATGTTGATGGCACCATTGCAAACGGGCGGTACGGTGACGTCTGTACAATGGGATGCACACAACAGGACGGCGGGCGTATAGTCCTCCTTCATGCAAAAGTCTGGCGACAGTTTTTCGGGAGATCCGCTTGCCAGTAGCAGCCATAAACTGATTTGCTACCTCACTAGCTGTGCTGCGCCGGTGTCTTTTTGTTGATAGCATTATGTACCGATCTACTGCAGGTGTCGTACTGCGAACACGACCTCCCCGTGACGTTTGCCACACTCTCCATTCGTTTGAAATGATTTCCAAAGCCTTGAATTAACACTGTGGCTGACGTCGAACTTCCTGGCAACATCTGTTATTTTTCGCCCTTCTTCAATCTTGCCAATAATAGAGCCACGCGTAAAATCATGTAGGTGATGTCGGAAAGACATACTGAAAATTGCAAGTTCGTCAATTGTTTCTTTCCCTTTCAACTTTGCGTTTGAACAACAACGGTCAATACGCGTCAAATCCTTTATATCTCTTATCAGCGCTATGACGTCAAGAACAAGTTCGGCAATCCAAAATTTGCATACGCACAACACGTCTTACTGTATCCCGCACTTATGCTAATTTCCACATTTTCCTGCCTTCCATTTTATGGTTGCTATCGTTGCTATTGTCATCCGTCCTTAGCAATTGTCCGGCAGTGTAGTTGCAGAGATATCGAGTCTAGAGACGGACGGACGGACAAACCGATAACATAAGCACGATCGTTTTTTGCGAAAGACATGCTAACAAGGGGGACCCTGGGCGCCCACATAGGCGGGCAAGAGAAGGCATTTATCCTCCCCTGGAAATGAAATCATGCTCTTTCTGTCCCTATAATAGAGATTTTCACTGTAACACTGATTCTGATTGCTAATTATTCTACAGAACTTTTGGAAGTGCTTTTACGTAGCAAAAACAGGAAAAGCTTTGGAAATTTCCAGAAGAAGCATAAATTTACAGTAGGAAATAATAACGAAGTGTCGGCCGCCCCGCAGGCACAATGGTCTCAGCGATAGCTTCTGGTCATTCATCCGATATGGGTCCGGGTTCGAAACCCGCGAGGCATGGATGTTGTGTTTGTCTTAAGGCGGTGGCTCTCTCCCTTCCCTGGAACCAGTGGCCCTAAATTAGGGATGGGCGACTGCTTATAGCCCATTGAGTTGCTCACTGTGGTCGTTAAACCATGATCAAAAAAAAAATATATATATAATAATGAAGTTTGGCACTGCATGTTGGAGAACAGCATACTACGTACAGCGTGGGAAAGCATAAAAAGTGAAAAAGAAAAATATGTCATCATCTGCTGCAGGTATTCACTACTGGACATTTAATTGAAACAAGAAGATCCAAAATTCATATATCAAGAGAATTATAAAAATACGCTCAAAACGAATTTATATATATTAAGATGAAAAAAATACGCTCAAAACAAATTTCTCGAAATTTTTCCAAGAAATTTGTTTTGAGCGTATTTTTCCTTCTTCGTGAACATTTGAGTAGTTTGCGGGTTTTGTAGCGCATAAGTGATCACAATGATCAAAACGACAAAGGAATTTCCTTATTCTCCTAATATGCTGTCTAATTTCATTTATCCATCTTTTCTTATGTTCCTTTTTGGATCTTCTGGTTTTCAATGATATTTATATATGAAGATAATACAACGTAGTTTGTCACAAATATTTAGCTTTTCAAGTCGACCATGGTTTCGCTGGGTATTGGCCTAGCTTCATTGGGACGAATGGCACGTAAATATTCAAATTGTGTATGGTATCATAAATGGTGTTTACAGTCACGGGTTTTGGTTAGTTGCTTCCACGCGCTTGATATAAATAGGGTGGATGCCATGCCATTAACAAGTTGCGAAGACTTCATATATACGTCTATACAGTATATATGGTAAGGGATGTAAGGTCAGGTGATGCGCAGCATAATACAGCCTCTATTTTGCAAATGTCAACCCCGCCTTCTCGTGGTGCATCCTGTTCCCACTAAAGGGGTTAGGACGACCGCCAATAGTGGTATAACTATACCATCGGGATTAGCGGAAATTGCCCACTTGTTCTGGCGCTGATTTGCCTACTTGTTCTGGCCCACACTCACCAACCTGCTTGGCCAGCGTGGTGAGTTATGGCCAAACAACCTCCAAAATGAATCCACAACTTAAATCTTGGCCCTCAGTCTCCTGCAGCTGGAATGTACCTGGCAAAGGCAGCGGCCAGTGCGACATGATGGCAGAGGGTGATAAGGTTTAAATATGCATTTATTAAACACTCGGAGTACAGAATGAGAATGTGAGTCATGAAATGATCATGTCAAAATGAGCGCCCGAACAAGTAGGCAAAGAAATAAAACTATATACACTTCCTGAGGGTAAGATAGAAGGGGAAATTAAACCGGTTAAATAACGTTGTAAGTGTCAACAAAGGGATAGAGTATTCATAATATAATAGTTCAAACTGTAAAGGAAACTCTCAGGCCATCAATCTGGAACCAGCTGAGGTATGGTCGCCAGAGTTTGTAGAAGTTGGGAAGAGTTTCTGTATTGACAGCGTGTTCATGCGCTAACTGTAGACGGAACTTTAGTCGAGCTGTGAAGTGATGGACAAGCTTTTCGTTTGCCTCTGTAAGAGTAGGTACAGTGGAGTTTTCTTGGTGCGTCAATTGATGGGAGTAAATTACTATTTTTACAAGCGTGAAAATATAAACACACACTGATGGGAAAGAAGACCCAGGAAGAATACCTTGAAATAGGGTAAAATATGAGACAGCACTCAGACTTCCTGGACAAAGATGGTGTGAAATACGGGACATCAGATTTAACACAGGTAGCAAGACAGGACAAAACCAATAGCATGTTCAATGTCTGCCGGGACATCACAGTAAGCACATTGTGGAGAAACAACAAGAGTCATTCGGTGTAATAATTGAGGAATGGAGAGGCGGCGATGTAGAAATAGCCAATGAACATTCTTTTCATTAGGTTCATTGGCTATTTCTACATCGCCGCCTCTCCATTCCTCAATTAAAGAGAGGATGTGCAGCAGACCAAATAGCTGTCAAGGAGGCAGACGGAACAGTAGCGATAGGCATTGGTTGCTGAGGTGCACATGTGCAAATAATTTCACTCCAAATCTTCTGTGAGCATACCTCAAGCGTAAAATATTTCATACGGAGTTGCACAAAAAATGGGAAGAGTCGCGGTGCTGCTGCAACCCGTAGAATTCCTTCAGGAGAAACCAAAGATGGGTACAAACGGATGATCGACGATTTTATCGACGTGTAGAGTGTCCGGGAGGAGACGGAATCATGAAGATGAGTAGATAGGCGAGATAAATCTTTCTATGTAAGGTTGAGGTTCACAAGGTCTCGTACAGTAATAATGTCTGCACGCATCCATTCTGGAGAGGCAAAGAATGGCCGGTCAGAGGGATGAAGAGCTGATGAGTAAAAGAGTGGTTCATTTAGTATCTCCGTAGCGGAGGAGAGGGTTGCTCTCTGTAATGGGAGAGACCTCAGGATTTCTATGGCCTCCCAGTAAACGGCCGGGGGGCTTTGTCGTAAAACTGGGAAACCATCGGCGAGCGTTAATGAAGGATTTTTCAATGAGGCAAGAACATTACGTACTGTGCATGTATTTGGGTTGGAGCTATTGAGCACATGAAAGAACCAGTGAGGCCGTGCGGCACGGTAAACGAGATCTACTGCAGGAAAACCAATTCCTCCCTGTGAAGGTGAGAGGCAGAGAGCAAAGGAGCTGATCCAATGATGCTTTGACCATACAACTGATGTAAGGCATGCTTGAACTTGACGGAGTCTGTAGCCAGGAGCGGTATCCATTTGCCAGGAATAGTAACACTTTGATAAGATGTATGTGCGAGCAATGTGAGCTCTTTGAAGGAAGGAGGTGCAAAATTACGCTCTTCTCCGAAGCCTGTTGCTTTGAGAAGGGTGGGATAGAGAAAAGACCAGTTCGTTCGTACGGCCTCCGATGGGGTTCCGAGATGAATTCCTAAGAATTTTTGGGTGGTACTTGACCACTTGGCTCCCCAGGGAGAGTCGTAGCAATGTTTCTAAGTGCACTAGAGGCCTGTGCTTTTCTCAAGATTGAGTGAGGCTGACGCTGCGGTAACATACTCTTGGTAGCAGAGAAGAAGGTTGAGAATTGGGTGTCATGACGTATGTAAAAAGGTGCATCATCTGCATAGGCTGAGTAAGTAATTTTATGATGTCTCGTGCTGGCTGTTGCTGGAGGGAGCCGATGTATAAACTATCTGCGTGTCATGCGCAAGAACGGCTCAAAAACTATGGCAAATTATTGTCCAGATAGAGGGCATCCGTGACGAATTCCTCTAGAGAACTCTATTGGAGTTGTTAGGAAGGCAGCGGTCTGAACTTGTAGAGTTGCTCCTTGATAAAAAGAAAGAAGTGAGGTGATGAAGGAGATAGGGAAACCAAATGCTTGAAGTTTTGCAGAAAGGTAGACGTGGGATATATTGTCAAATGCTACTTTTTGATCAATATTAAGGAGAGCCAATGGCTCGGACTGAGTGTCAGCAAGGAAGATTAAGTCACGCAGGAAAGTAAGAATGTCAGTGATCGAACGTCCAGACACAGTATAAGATTGTTGAGGGGAAACGATATACGGTAGAATGATATTGAGGCGGTGTGAAAGCAGCTTTGTGTAGAGCTTGTAGTCGAGGTTTAATAATGAAATTAGGCGCCAGTGTGCAAGATCCAGGAGGTCTCCTTGTTTTGGGAATAAAGCAACGTAAGCTTGCGTGAAGCATTGTGGAAGACTGGAAGAGGTGAACGTATCGTTGAAAGCCGGGAGCAGGAGCAGGAGCTGGAGTAGGTGTGAAGAAAAGATATCAAAGAATGTGTGAAGAAGGCCATCAGGTCCCGGTACAGCATTCCGACTGAGAAATTTATAAGAGGTTTGGAGTTCCTGCAAGGTGAAAGGATTCGTGAGATTGTTTTGTAGATGATTTGGAACTTGAGGAAGAAACATAAGAAGTGGGGAGTCAGAAGTTGCGTCGTTAACGTCAGTGGTCCCGTATTTTCGCTTAAAAAACTCATGTACTCAGGAACACATGACGTTAGGATCTGAGATGATCTCCTCAGAGGGGAGCCGTAGATGTCGAATCGTGGTGGATTCCCGACGAGTTTTTCGAGACAGTGGAGATACTCATACGAGTTGTTAATAGGAGTAAGATGAAGAAGACGTAATCGTTGGATCGCCTGAGCAACCATGGGAGTGAGGAGGGTTATTAACTCAGCTTTTATAACCGGAAACATCCGATCATTTTGCGTGAGATCAGCCAGCTTGGACCGAATATTTTACAACTTCATGTTTCGCTTGACTGTAGCGGAGTAAGTGTATTGGCGGATGAGAGTTAAGAGTTGATGTTTCGTATCAAACCAATACTTGAGGGTCCTCTGGGTGGGATCGATGTTGTCGATTTTTGATTGTAAGAAACTGCGAACTATGTTGCAGAAGGTGGGATCATGTAAGTAGGTACTATCAAACGTCCAACGTCGGTGTCGAGAAGGACGAGAAATTCTTGCTTCAATTTGGAGAGTGACCACACAGTGATCGGAAGAGGCTGTTGCGTGATGGTGACTTCCTTGGAGTGCCGGCACAAGAACATAGGAGACATAAAATCTATCTAATCTTGCTACTGATGATGAAGCAGGGTTGCTGGAGCGCCAAGTATAAGAGTGATGGTCTGGGTGAAGCAAACGAAAGGCATCCATGAGAGTGAAGTCAGCTAGCAAACACTGTAGACCTTGGATAAGGCGAGAACGATGTTCTTGTTAATTCGGAGCTCGGAATCACCGGAGGACCGGACTAGGCTACCATCTGATGCTGACCTTGGCTACGTATTATGGACGCTCCCTATCTTCTGATTCAAGGTTCCTTGAATTGGAAGAAGAACTACAAAGGACCAAGTGGAACATCGTCGGGCTGAGTGAGGTAAGGGTAAAAGGAGAAGAACTCATTGAACTAAAAAGTGGACATCTCTTCTATTATCGTGGGACATATACTGGCAGAACTAGTGGTGTTAGATTTATAACAAACAAGAAACTGAAGCATGAAGTTGTAGAAGTTGAAAGTTCCTCTGTAAGAGCTGAACGACTTGTTATCGAACTGTCGAGACGATACCAGGCTCAGATTATTCAAGCTTATGCACCCACCACAAGTCATCCTGAAGAAGAGATTGAAGAATTTTATGAGGAAATTTGTCATCTAAATAATAAAGGCAAGCAGCACTTGAAGATAATTATGGGAGATTTCAATGCGAAAATAGGGCAACGGCAACAGAACGAAACTTCAATAGGCAAATTCGGTCACGGCAACAGAAACCAGCGGAGAAATACACTCTTAGAGTTTGCAGAAGCAGAAGGGTTTTTCATCATGAACTCCTTTTTCAAGGAAACGCCGCAAAGGAAATGGACATGGAGACATCCCAATGGATTGACAAGTAAAATTAATTTTATTATGTGCTACAAGAAATTTGTCATGGAAGACTGCAGTGTGCTGAACAAGTTCAACACAGGTAGTGACCATAGATTGGTGAGATGTAAGATGCACCTCAACACTAAACTCAAGCGTGGCAAGCTCATAAAACAAACGAAGTGTATTGACATGACCAACCTCAATAAACATCATAATACCTTCAACTTGGAACTGAAGAACATGTTATCTGCTCTAGAAGGTCTAACGTTGGAAGAAGTGGACATGTCTGAAGTTAACAGAAAACTAACTAAGGCTCTTATGGAAACAGCAACAAAAATAGCTGGTACTAAGAACAAGTTGCATACGAACAAATTATCAGGAAAAACCAAAATTCTGATGCAAAAAAGAATGGAGATGAGGACAACTAAAGGACATGTGACTTACAAAGTGGAATATATAGAGCTATGCAAGACAGTACGAAAAATTATTACTGAAGATGTAAGGAAATTCAACTGTGAACTAGTGAAGAAAGCAATTGAAAACAGCCAAAGCCTGAAGAGAGCAAAAAGACATCTCAGAAAACAGATTATGGCTCTGAGAAAAGAAAATGGTTCTGTAACAAGAAATAGAGGGAAAATTTTGATAGGAGTGAAAGATTTCTACTCAAAACTATATGAAAGGGATGATACATGTACTCCAGACATTACGAAAGGTACCAGTACCAGAGTTCTTCCAGTCCTCCCAGCAGAAGTTGCACATGCAATCAAGAACATGAAACGGGGAAATGCTCCAGGAGAAGATGGAATAACCGTAGACATTACAAGAAGCAAGTGGAGAAATTGAAACAGTACTCGCCCAAGTTTTCACTCGATGCCTTAATGAAGGGAAGATTCCTGAGAATTTGAAAACCGCTACAATGATCCTGCTACATAAATAAGGTGACATTGAGGATCTCGGAAACTACAGACCTATCAGCCTCCTATCAGTGGTTTATAAAATCTTCACTAAAGTTCTTTCACACCGCTTGAAGGTAACACTGGACATGGCTCAACCGAGAGAACAAGCTGGATTCAGGAGTGACTACTGCACTATAGATCATATCCACGTACTGAGAGAACTAATTGAAAGAGCGAGGGAATATGAACTTCCATTGTGCATGGCTTTTATCGATTATGAAAAAGCCTTTGATTCGGTGAAACCACCAGCAGTTACAATGAGTTTGAAGTCCTGCGGTATTGAAGATGCATACATTAATATTGTTAATAACATCTATGAAAATGCAAGTGAAAAGATTCGGCTATTTGAGAATACAGCACCTATAAAAATTGGAAAGGGGTGAGACAAGGTGACACTATATCTCCCAAACTCTTTAATGCTACATTGGAAAATGTCTTTCAATCACTGAACTGGGAAAACAAAGGGATAAAAATCAATGGAGATTATCTAACTCACCTTCGTTTTGCTGATGACGTAGTCATTTTTGCACCTACCCCATCAGAGCTGCAGAGTATGATCCAGGAACATGCTGACAAGAGTAAAGAAGTGGGATTAAAAATGAACTTGCAGAAGACAAAAGTGATGTACAATACCTTTACAAAAAATGAAGATTTATCGATTGATCGGGAAAAGCTGGAGATAACCAATACCTACATTTATCTTGGACGGCAGATATCAAATGAGGGTCACATTGATGAAGAAATTAATCGGCGTTTAAAACTTGCCTGGAGCGCTTTTGGAAGAAACAGCATAATTTTCAAGAGCAATATGCCATTATGTCTTAAAAGAAAAGTGTTTGATCAATGCATCCTTTCAGTGCTTACGCATGGTGCAGAGACGTGCACCCTAACTAAAAGGGACATACAAAGACTGCAGACAACTCAAAGTAGCATGGAAAGGTGCATGCTTGGTGTAACCAGGAGAGATAAGAAGAGGAAATCGTGGATCAGAAAAATGACAAGAGTGGAAGACATCACGATCAGAGTAAAATCCTTAAAATGGCAATGGGCTGGACATACTGCCAGAAGGACAGACCATCGATGGACAGCCGAAATTTTAGAATGGATTCCAAGGTACAGGAAGAGACCCAAAAGAAGACCACATGTGAGATGGGTGGATGAAATTCGAAAAGTATGCGGGAGTAATATGGAGGAGACTGACTAGCTCAAGACAGACCGTTGTGGAAGAAACTTGGGGAGACCTTCGTCCAGCAATGGACTGATGATGTTTGACAATGATATATGGTAAGAACAATTAGACTATGGTAAGAAAGGTTAGATGACAAGAGGGCACAGGGAAATTTGCATGTGGTGTTTGTATATATTATTCGTAGTTACAATTCCTGTTTGCCCCCTCCAAAGAACTAAGCTTTAAATAAGGTATCCCTTGAGCGAAACTGTTTCAGAAGAACACCCAAAAAATTAAAATGTACTACATTGAAACCAAAGTAAAAACTAAACTATTTAGAAGTACAGTAGAGAGTCAAAAAAACGAACTAATTGGGATTACTGGTAGTTCTGATTTTCAATGTGTTCGTAAAAAATATACAAATACGTTAACATTTCTACATTATACTATCCAAATATATGTACCAAAAATAAGCAACTATATACAAAAAAATTACGTTAGACAAATATTTTTTTCGCTATTCTTATGCAATACGAAACAAGTTTGCCATTTCTACTACTGCTGTGAAATTTGTAAACATAAAGTGCAAATCCCAAAACTTACCAATCATTACAAGGCGGTTCCGCTTGCCAAGAGAAGTACTTTATGCTGAGTGCAGGGGGAATAATTTTCCTCCCGGCTGACTGTGAACAATGGGGATGAGGGATGAAACAAGGGGTGGTACTGCCGTGGTAATGGGTCGCAAAATCTTAGCCCCGCAGGGAACAAGTGACTGTGGAAGTTTTCGCTTATTGTCTCAGAGCATCGGAAATCACTTCCGTCGACACGTCGCACTCAAAATTCGTGCACCCCGAAAATTAAGCGCCATCAAGCGCCAAGTTAAAATAAACTTACTATACTTAAACATTTAACCACCACCACAAAAGAAAAAAATAGAGAGCAGCTTAATCGGATTTTTGATGTTCGGATTTTCGACGCTCTGCTGTAGTTACAACTGCACAATTCAGATTTAATGATAAGCGGCTGACACCCCCCCATAAAAAATGCGCAACGCAGTGGCGTTGCCAAATGTTAGTACACAAAAAGTGACCCTTGCAGGTAAGCCTCCCACGACTGGAATTCCCACGAGTAGAACAGGGGCGAAATCGTCCCACTAGTGGAACTGAGGAACAAGTTGCGGCGATGGATGAGTGCTTATGCATCCAAAAGGAAACACCAGAAAATTCGAAACTTCAAGAATTTTACGGTTATTTTGTGACCCAGTGGCTAGAAAATTCATCAGTGGATGTTAGTATGTGGAACTGTTACAAAAGACGACACCGAACAAATAACGTCGTTGAAGGATGGCACAGAAAGTTGACCACTGTTTTGAATAAAAATCACCGAATATCTTAGAGTGATCAAGCGCTTTAAAAAGGAAGCAGAAAACAGCGACTTCATATATCGAAAGAACTTTCTTGAATTTGGAAACTAAGAAGAGGAAAAAAGCAACTGCCAAGTTGGGCGAAAGAGTTAGTAGGCAGTCCCGTTGACTTAGTGGTCTAAGCGCTGGTATACGATCATTCGTCCTAGACGGGTTTGGGTTCGAATCCTGTGAGGCAGGGATGCTGAATTTGTCTTACGGCACTGGCCCTCTCCCTTGCCTGGAACCAGTCGCCCTAAATTAGCGACAGGCCCATTGAGTTGCTCACGGTGGTCGTTAAATCTCTAATAGAAAGAACAAGTTAGTAAAATCATGAACTGCCTTGATTATGATACGCTTTCCAACATACCAAAAATCATAACTCAAGTCATTACTCAAGTTATGAGGCTAATGGCTGTGGACTAAATCTCGCTCCTGACCTTTGACCCCATTTCAATGATATTAAACAGAATTGGTTCAGCATACCTCCGGAACAACATACTAAAGTTTTGTCGCAATACATGCATTTTTAATCAAGTTATGAGGATAATGGCTGTGGAATAAATCTCGCTCCTGTGCCCTTACCTTTGACACCATTTCGATGATATTAAACAGAATTAGTTCAGTCTACCTCCGGAACAACATACTAAAGTTTTGTCGCAATCGAAGCATTTTTACTAAAGTTTTAACGCCTGAGATCGATGGAATGGATCCCGCTCCTATGTTCTGTCCTTTCACCCCATTTCGTCCATTTTCAATAGGGTTCCTCACCAGGTTGTTCCCTACCACATACTAAAATTTCATCGAAATCGAACTATTTTTACGCGAGCTATCGTGCGGACAGACAGACAGACAGACGGACAAAGCTGGAGCATATACGCTTCTTCAACCAACGGTTGAAAAGCGTAAAAAGAATTAATAGATGTCTTAATGAACTGAAAACCACTGGAAATATTAGGAAGTGTTTACACATGATTTTCTACGTTCATAAATTAGAGTACCAGGATGTACCTCAAAAGCCATGTATGTCATTAAAATTTATTCATTTGAACTGAGATAGATCTGAGGAGAGCTACTTTTTCGCGTCACTTAAGAAGCCTCGCCACCGACTGCGCTAGTGTTTCCCTTTGTTCCAGTAGTGAGAATTCCACTACTGGCACTAACTCACTCTGCAGTGCGAGTCCGGTATTATAAGTTAATGTTAGAACTTACATTATTAATTAATTAAAAAGGTTATTGTAGTTATTATAATGCGTACCATTTATCAACCGGTACGGAGGTATTTAAATATCTTAACAACCGATACGACCGTACCATTGTATGCCGGATGAATATGTAAGCCCTCCCTGTGTCAATTAATTCATCATCCGATTAAATTAATTACATTATGATGTACTAATTAAAGAAATAAATAAACAAATTCATTTTTACAAGGAATTTTAGATACATTCCTTTTTTTTTACTATTTTTTGTATTTAAATCTATTTAATTTTACGTAGCGATTTCTCCAAACCAATTGACCGCGTAACGCAAGGAGCCCATATACTTCTTTTGAATGTATATACAGGGTGTCCGAGAATTATTGGACACATTACAAAATTATGTAAAAAAAAAACTATGAGCATTGTCTTTTTTTCTGTGTCACGTACGTATTACTAACACGGCCGCCCCGGTGGCGCAGTGGTCTAAGGCGCTGGCCTCTGTTCATTCGTCCGTAAGGGGTCCGGGTTCGAATCTCGGTCAGGCATGGATGTTGTGTTTGTCTTACGGCACTGGCTCTCTCCCTTCCCTGGATCCAGTGACCCTAAATTAGGGACGGGCGACTGCTTATAGCCCATTGAGTTGCTCACGGTGGTCGTTAAACCTCCAATCAAAAAAAAAAAAAAAATTACTAACACGGTTTCTATATTTTTGTTTTGCAGAATTGTTATTCCCAGAATCCGATAGATGGCGCTAGGTGTGGCCTGACGAGGAATGTATGAGAAATGCGCAATCAGTAGTCATGTCATCCCTACAGCAGAAGGCGATGTGTGTGTTATGGCTTGCGGAATTAAAGTCTGTCATTAGAGTTAAAAGACGGTACCGTTCAGAGCATGGTTGTAATCCCAAGTCAACGAATTCAATTAAGCGGTGGATGAAACAGTTTAAAGAAACTGGCAATGTGGAACATCGTGGAGGAGCCGGTAGGCCTAGCGTGAGCGATGAGATGGCTGACCAAGTTAATGAAAGTTTCCGACGAAGCCCCAGGAAATCCGTTCGTAAAGCAAGCAGAGAACTGTGCATTCCGAAATCGACAGTTCACGATATCTTGCACAAGAAATTAAAGTGTCATGCTTATAAAATTCAAATAGTGCAAAAAAATGCATGTAAATGATCACACTCTGCGATACGATTTCGCTGTGGATATGCTGAATCGAGAGGAAAACGACGAAAACTTTCTCAATACTGTAATTTTTAGTGATGAATCAACATTTCATGTATCAGGTATTGTGAATCGTCACAACTGTAGGATATGGAGCAGTGAACCGCCTCATGTTGCTATTGAACTGGAACGTGGTTCTCCAAAAGTTAATGTGTGGTGCGCACTATCAAAGAGAGAAGTGATTGGCCCTTTTTTATTCTGCGAAAAAACCATAAATGGTGACATTTACTTGGATATGCTAGAAAATTTTGCTATATCCCAGATCAAAAGACATGACAACGTCGTTTCCCAACAAGACGGCGCGCCTCCGCATTGGGCAACGTGTGTACGTAAGTGCTTAAATGAGCATTTCCCCAACAGATGGATTGGCGTGGTGGTCCCATTCCGTGGCCTCCTCGCTCTCCAGATCTAACTCCATTGGATTATTTCATGTGGGGTTATGTGAAGGATCGTGTCTATCAGATGCCTTGTACTGATTTGCATGAACTGAAGCAGCGTATCACAGCTGCTATTAATTCCATAGCTCCTCAGATGCTTACCAATATATGGCATGAAATCGAGTATCGCTTGGACGTACTACAAGCAACCAAGGGATCTCACATCGAAATTTATTAACTTGTGTAATTACATTGTACGTTAGTACAGTCAGTTTCTTTCTATCTGTTTAATGTTCTGTTTTATATAATTTTGTAATGTGTCCAATAATTCTCGGACACCCTGTATAATACATACACCTTGTTAATATACAGTAAAAAGTAATTCTATGACAGCGTCACCCGATGTACAATTACAATTTCATCGAAAGTCAATAAATCTGCAGATGTCACGCCCTAAGTAACCTCTGATAGTTTGCATCTTTCTGCTTTTCTCTCTTCTTTGTTTCCTTTTTTACATTTCTTTTATTTGAGGACGAAGAACGTTTTCGCAAACCAAGGAACTAACAGGCTTAAAATTCTGCACACATAGTAAAACGACCTAAATATGTGCATCGAGTTTTAAACATTCATAATTCATGCGTTTAGGAAAATCTACAGTTACGTGCTGATGCTAAAAGAATATTATCTCCTAGTTTATTTTGCAACACAGTCCTGTAAACAAAAACATTGGAATTGGACTATTTGTAAAAAGCTTCCTGAAAAGAAACGGTTTATGTCGGATTAAATATTCAGGTCATGAGATTAAAGATTTATGCGCATATCTGTTTGACAGTTGAAAAAGAAATATCGGCTTTTTTATCATACCACCAAGGAAAATCGCTTCGGTAAAGAAGTAAGCGCAAATACTATGAGCATTAAATGATAAAAAGATTCCCTTGAGAGAACAGAAAATGCATGTGTGCACGGAGTTTCTGATCAAAATGTTAGTTTCTGTGGATTTTAGTGGTGCCGGCTTGAGAGTATTAACTCCTTTGTTAATAATAAAATTACGAAATACTTGGGATCCTTACCATGCTGTGCATATTAAGCAGTGAAACTGGTAAGTAAGATTTTTTTTTTTTTTTTTTGAGGATATAATTTGGTGTTAGTGGTCTTAAAACGACAAGACGCCACGTTATTGATGTTTCGATTCAACATGGATTTTCGAAGTTCATGTGGTGTATTTCTCTAGAGTATTGTAAACTTTCCAAGATGGTTCATTTTCTTCTCATCAGTTATTAGGATTACGGTTTACTGTCCTCCTAACCAGAGGTGTGACATGTGACCTAGGAGGGTGTTAACTGTTTTCGTAACAAGGGGTACATTGACTGTCTCATAACCACGTGTGTATTAGCTGTCCTCGTTATCAGGGATGTACTAAATGCCTTCGAAAACACTGGGTGTATTAACCGTCCACGTAACCAGTGGTGTATTGTCTTCGTAACAAAAGTGTATTTAACTGTCCTCGTAACCAGTGGTGTATTGTCTTCGTAACAAAAGTGTATTTAACTGTCCTCGTAACCAGGTGTGTAGTAACTGTCTTCGTAACCAGGAAGTTTTAACTTCTCACGTAAGCATAGTGTACTAACTGTCCTAGTAACAAAGGGTATTAACTGTCTTCGTAACCAGGGTGTATTTAACTGTCTTCGTAACCAGGTGTGTAGTAATTGTCTTTGTAACCAGGGGTGTAGTAACTGTCTTCGTAACCAGGAGGTATTATTATCAGTCCTCGTAACCAGAGTGTACTAACTGTGTTCGTAACCAGTGGTATTAATTGTCTTAGTAATCAGAATGTATTAAATGCCCTAGAAATCAATGGCAAACACTTCTTTACCACAACTTAGTCTTCAACAATATTATAGTGAAAAAATCCAATTACTTGTTAGAGAGCGTTTAACGAGAAACAAAAAACGCCAACTTTAAATATTAAATACACAGACGTCAAGAAATCGCAACTTCAAGTACTTCAACTTCCACAACTACTATTATATCACCACACTTCCATCATCTCCACACACTGCTGCTGCTCAAACATTATACAAACGTTCAGTTCACATCAAATACATACACACGTTATACGTTCCGATCTCAAGGGTGTTGCCAACAATACTCTTGCGAGAGAGAAGATATCACGTAAAGTTTGAAAAATGCTAAGGAGAACGAATTCAAATTTACATAGAGAAAAAAAAACTAAAATGGAAAGTTAAATTAAAGTATATGTCACAAAGTAGAGTGTGAACTGAAATCTATTATTATGCTGGTTTTCACAAGGTTATTTTGTGTAACTTACTAAGAATTTTACCCTTTTTTTATGTAAATAGCTTCATTTTTAAGTTATCGATAATGTAGGGTAATGGTACGAATGGAAAAACTTTTAAAGCTACTTTTTTAATGAAGTCAGTACTACTGGATGATTGCTGTGCAGCTTTCTTTTGCTTTTTCAGCAATTTATTATTACAGTAACTCCCGCTTGTAATCATGGCCGGCTGAACCACCCGGGGAATCGATGCGGTCGTTAAGTTTTGGATAGCGAGGCCCTTAAGAAGACTGTTTAAAAAATATTTCTTTTTTTAATCTTCAATCCCCCACTTTTAAACAGGTTTTCTCCTTTCGTCGTACATAAACTGAGATTTGCAGAGTTCAAATGATTATAATCACGTTACTTTTTCTCCACATTCATGAAATAACAAATTAAATTTCATTTTGTGGCTATATATATACATATATATACACTGGCGTGCAAAAATTAAAGACGAGACGACTTTTCGAATGTAACGTCGTGCAGAAGTGCTCCACATCGACTGAAATCATACCATAAGATCACCAGATGTAAGAATATGGGACAAGTGAGCAAAACCGTCCAAACAAGGAATACAAAGGATACAAAGGCACTTTATTGAATAGGTAGCTTCGAGCAAAACTGGACAGAAGACAAAAATGTCCATGTGACAGGCGGCTGCCAAGAAAAATCCAGTCTTTAGTAGGGGATATGATCACCCCTGACTGCGTTGCAGAGTTTACATCTGTCCATGCTGAGGACGAGGTTGTCAAGGAGCTGTTGAGGCATTGCGGCCCATTCCTCTTGTAGCGCCAATCGCAGCTGCGGAATCGTTGCTGGCGGCTGGTGACGTGCTTCCAAGCGTCTCCCGAGAAGGTCCCACACGTGTTCGATTGGATTTAGTTCCGGAGACCTTGCGGGCCAATCCATGCGTTGAATATCTTCACTCTCCAACAGCTCTACGACAGCCACTGTACGATGAGGTGTAGCGTTGTCGTCCATGAAGAGGAACTCAGGACCCACAGAACCTCTAAACAGACGCACGTGAGGCAGGAGAACCTCGGTACAATAGCGGACACCAGTGACTGAACCTCCTTGGAAGATGTGGAGGTCAGTACGGCTACCAAGCATGATACCTCGCCAAACGAGAACTCCGCCACCTCCAAACCGGTCCCTTTCGATGATGTTGGAGGTGTGATTCCGTGTTTCCTGCTCTCTCCAGATGTGTTTACGTACAGAATCGTTCGTCAGACTAAATCGGTTCTCATCCGGAAAGAGAACTCGACCCCATTGCTGATGTGTCCAGTTCTTATGTTCCTGGCACCACAAAAACCGTCGTCTCCGATGAGCAGGCGTTAATGGCACACACCGTACTGGTCGTCGTGGAAATAGATCACCTTTGTGCAGCCTCCTGGTCACTGTAAAACGCGATAACGGACGTCCAGTTGTCTGTTGCATGTGCCTTGCGATTTCTCCCGCTGTCTGCCGTCTGTCTCTTTTCGCCTGTAGGACAATATACCGGTCGTCCGCCGCCGTGGCTGCTTGTGGACGACCACTGCTAAACTCTCGGACAGCTGTTCCTATCGTTTGAAATGCTCTCCAAGCTCGTGAAACGATGCTGTGAGCAATTTCGAACTCCTCGGCACACTTCGACTTTCTTCCAACTTCCCAATGACGCGACCTCGGGTAAAGTCATCCAGATGTCGGCTACTAGATTGCTTGTTGGCCATATCACACGGTGGCAGCAACTCGACGTCGTTGAAACCGATGTACACCGTGCAATAGCTTTCACCGAATTGCTGAGTGTACACCGCCCGTGTGCTTTATACCCTTCCGACACCCCCCCCCCCTCGTCATGCTGCATATATGCGCATTCCCTACCGTACCAGACCCTATAGTCTATCTCCTGAGTGGCCTTTACGTCCGTTCTGCCTGCTCGTTCCGCTGTTATGCTCATTTCTCCTCTTCGTCCTTAATTTTTGCACACCAGTGTATATATATTTCATCTTTTCTTTGTTATTTGTCTAAAGTCTCAATGAGTCCCGCGGATTTTGTCAAAATTTAATAACTTTTTTTTTTTTTAACTCTTCGAATCTTTACTAAGTTTTCCTGTTTTTGTGGACGATGAGTCGATGTGGGTCGGGCCAAGTTTTGTCACGAATATGAAAGCTAAATTTGATGATTATTATTCATTTCACCCTTCAAAGTTAAAAGGTGGTTTTTGATTTGTGGGGTCCTTTGCCTGAATTATATTTATGACATAGCAGAAACCCATATTTAACTAGGTCTTTGTAGAGATGAGTTTATGCTGTCTTTTGCTGGTCCTTGAAAAAGCCAAAGCCAGCATTTACAAAACTTTCTGTATTCCTTCATGTTCTTCTCTGCTTGTTTGCAATGTTTGTTTTTTATCTAGCTTTTGGCTCCCGTTGAAAATACTTCTTGCTTTTGAGTGTTTTTCTGAAAATTCTTCTCTGCTGCTTTTGCGCGTTTGGGTTTTCAAGGGTAAATTTTTTTTTAATTTATTTACTGATTCCTGATGTTTGTTTTCACTTATATATGTGTGCTTGTGTAAACCGAATACTCAAGAAAAAAAAATAAAAAGAACAATATCAAAATTGGTTTTGGTTTGTAAATGGAAGCCAAAATATTCAGCGACTTTAAAAACAGTACTGGAAATGAAATGAGGAAAAGTTTTTTCATATCTGTGCTCGTACAAAAGTTAGAAACAGTCACTAATTTCTCAGTTACTCACCTTGCATCAAAAATCGATCTCTGAATCATTATCAGGGGAAGAAAAAACTATCTATATGAATTAAATTTAGAGGGATCCTTATTATTTCCTAAGCGGATTTTGTGAGAAGTTTTTATAAGAATCGCAATATGACCTCACCATCCTCTCCCCCTTTCTGGCAGCAAAACACAGCAAAACAACTTAACATCAAGGATTTTCTCCGGAAAAGTAATCCTTGATGTTAACACTTTTTACTCTCTCTCTCTCTCTCTCTCTCTCTCTCTCTCTCTCTCTCTCTCTCTCTCTCTCTCTCTCTCTCTCTCTCTCCTCTCTCTCTCCGTCTTTCTACTTCTCTCTCTCTCTCTCTTTTGTCTCTGCCCATCTCTCTTTCTCTCCCCCCCCTCTCTCTCTCTTTCCCTCCCTCTCTCTCTCTCTCTTTCCCTCCCTCTCTCTCTCTCTCTCTCCCCCATCTCTCTTTCTTTCTCTCTCCCTACCTCTCTCTCCCTCTTTCTCTCTCCCTACCTCTTTCTCTCTCTCTCTCTCTCTCTCTCTCTCTCTCTCTCTCTCTCTCTCTCTCTCTGTTTTTAATCCGTATTCTAGTCATTTTCTTAAGCTTAGAACAAATACTTCTTCGATATAACCTTTTTTAGGATAGTTTTTATGTGCGTTCTTCGTAACGAATTCATTAAAATATGAGATTCGTTTACTAGGGCCCAAAATGAAATTTCGCCTCGGATCCCGAAACGTTCTTTCCTACCCTGCTTATAAGACTTCTGTTCGTGACTGCTCGTTTTGAGTCTTGAAAAACGGCCGTTGTTACGCTGTTGACACTTTTCATTATTATTATTATTATTATACTGACTTCCGCGTATGAGGCTCATGTTTGTTGTTGTTTTGGTGGAAAAAAATATTTGAATTTACTTTGTTTTGGGCATATTGAATTGGTTGTTATTTATTAAAACGTTATATTTATGCTGGTATTAAAATTTAAAATATGGAAATTATAGAAAATTTAAATTTGGGAGATGGGTGGATGCATTTCGAAACAAAAATATTTTCTAAGTACTAGAAAAGGCCATCCTAAACAAAAATGCATCTGAAAATTTACCTTCCACAAGAAGTTATTGTAAAGTTTGCGTTGTTTGTGTTCAAGCAGAGTTGAGTCACCTGAAAGTGCAAAAATAAGTGAATATTGTTGCATGTGTATAAAAATGTGTCACTATAAGACATATGATAAAATGTACTCGTTCAACAACAACTTGTGGAGGCGGTGAAAGTCAATCTAAAATGGATAGGACAAAAATTGCAGTTATGAACTACCTTAGAAAACCAGGATTCGGATCGATAGCCTTAGACAAGCTAAGGGGAGTACATGGGACCAAGTCATGGAAGACAACAGCACACAAAAACTTTTCACACTGCACTCATTTTGAACTTTTTTTTGAAAGGCTACTGCCTGTATTTATTATTTTTCTTTAAAAACTTAATGAGTTAATTTTAATGGACAAACAGATATTATTTCCTTTTTTTCTTGTTTGCTTAAACACAGCAGTATAAAACAGAATCTCAATTTACTTTCTATTTCTATTTGGCCACTGGCCTTATGAACAGCACAACTTTACATATGTCAACACAGTTAGTTTGAACACTAGGCTTTTAATTTATGCCTTCAAAATCATACTATGATTCGCATGGTTTACACAAAGAAAAAGATACTGGATTATTTTTAATTCCACAAGGTGGACAAGTTCTGTTCTTTTGAAACGTACTCTCCTCTCTCACCCAGTTAGCTCAATGACCAAACTTGAGAACAAGAAATACCTCAACTTTTATTTTGCACATATCGCATCCTGGTGAAAATTCCCTACTCAGAGCCCTCTGCCCTAGGACAAGTTCCCTGCTTTGCCCTAAGATCACCCCTTTCCAATGGGAGATTAACACTCATCTGGAGCATGTAAAATACTGGTCCTCAAATAACACACCCGCCATCTCAACCTCGACACTCAACACTCCAAGAATGTAAACAACACTTTAGGTTTCCAATTTCATCACACTATAATATGTTCCCAAAATTCCAATATAAATCATCATAATTTATCTTCACTCATAAAAAAAAACTCAATGCTGTAAAAAGGCTAGAGAAAAAATGTTTACAATTATTTTATCACCCACGACATCACAATAACACTGCTTTTCAATTATCACATGCTCAACTAAACTATTATCGATGCACCAAAATTTACTGTGCTCAAACATTAAACTAAATTTTTTTCCGATACATTAAAATTTACTGGCCTGGGAAGTTGCTAAACTACCAGACATGACAACACAAAAAAAAAACATAAATGAAAACATTTTCTAATTCCCCTCTTTTTCTTTCCTTTTCCTGAATTCATACCTGAGTAACTAATAACTTTTACTTTTGAAAGCTGATCGATAACAATATGGGGACATCTGTCCCACATCCAGCTAACCTCAAAAAAAAAACAAAGTTTCTTCTTTTTTTTTTTCCGCCGAACTATAATTTTGATCTCACACTGCTGACCCACTCGTTCAACAATTTCGCAGCGGTCACAGCATTATACAAAAAATCGAGAAAGAATTTACCTTCTGGGCTGGGCAGGAACAACTTGTTTCAAATAAAAAAAAATCTTCGTCACTGTTGATAATCTCTTCGCCTCCAATAATGTCTTTCTCTTTCTTTTGGACACAATGTGCCCGAGCACTTCACCTGAACACAGGGAAAACAAAAGACATTCCGAAGCTGGTGATGACGGACCCTCTCAGAGGAGTAATTCTCCCTTGTCCTTTTCGATGCTCATCCCTGGTGGGAATTTGGTCGGCTGCATTGGAAGGTGGACGGCAAAGGCGCGGAGGTTCCCTTTTCTTTATCCATCAGCTCTCACGAGAATGCCTAGGAGTGCATCGGTGATCATCTTTTCGCTGCGCCCCGAGGAGGTCTCGTCCTACGGTGGTCCTGTCCTTTCTTCTTAATTTCTTTCATTTCTTATTTGGTGGAATCCGCGAGAAATTTAGCGCCAGCCCTGAGTTCCTTTCAAAAATTTTCTTCTTCATGTAACCACCATGAGCCGGACAGGTCCCCATGCTAGAAGACCGTCGCTACTAGGCTCCTTTAAGCTTTTTACACTCGATGTCAAATCATGGCGGTCAGCAAAAATGCTCTCCCCACCAAAGGGCGAGGAGAGACTCGGCTGTCCCCCTCTTTCTCTCCGGTCAGCAAAGGTACCAGAACAAAAGTGTCTCTCAACGGAAAAAACTCTGGAGTGCTTGAAATCACTGACCCCTCTCATTGGTCGAAACTTCAGCCTAGCAACTCACTCCCACGCCTCGCTCGAGTGACCTCTGACCTTCACACGTGCAGACCAAGCTCTCCTTGACCCTGGGGTCTAAAAATAGATTTCGTTGCTGAAATCCCTACCCCAAAGGACGAAAAGATGTTACTTTTGGGCGACTTTCTCGACGTTTGGAAACGAACGCAAAAATGGCGAATTCTTGCTTTGCAGAAAATCACTAATTTTAATTTTCTTTTTCTCTCGTTCCGTGATGTGAAAGTAAAATTAATTTTGATTCTCTGAGCTGCACACCTACTCGCCTTTTCCTATCGCGATAAAAGAACAGATAAAATAATTATTTTCAAAACCCCAAAGTCAGTTAAATCAAATATTATTCTTTTTTTTTTCTTTTCTTTTCACCAACATGAAATTTTGTTTTCCTGGTTGTGATTAAGACAAGCGAATTTTGCGCATGAATTCCCCTGCCTTTCAACCAGGAATTTTCTTCTAACGTATGTCATGGAAGAAAATTTTTGCATTAATTAATCTCCGATAAACCAACAGAAAGATTGATCAGGTCTCTCTGAAATTCACCAGAGGTTAAAATTTTCGCCATGACAAATACATTCCCCCTGCGAAAAAGACGAGCAAAGCGAGTCGAAACATAAAATAAAAATCTCAGAAAATTCGCTTCTACCTACTACTCAACACACACGTGCTCCGACCATGTCAACAAACCGATGAATGTAAACAAACCTGCAGCGCCACCTACCTCCGGTGAGCTGACTTCCGTTCCAACATGGCTACCACTGAACTAGGAAAACAAATGTTCCGAAGCGAAGCTACTTATCACCTGACCTTAATTACAGAGGTGAAAGAATTTTTTTCAAGCCAAAAAATTTTCACGGAACGAAGGAAAAAAATTCTGCACCGGCTCAAATACTAACCTTTTAACTACACTGAGAAAATTAAATTAAAAGAAATTTAACTGATTATTAAATTCCTAACTCACTGGCTATTACTACAGTAATACTAATCCTACCCAACACTGAACGTACACTTCACTCCAATAGTAAACAACCTAACTTAAAATAACTAACCAGTGCACCTAGGCACTAAATTAACCAGCGTGAGGGAGAAGAAGAGAAGTTACGCCTCTTACAATTTTTCATTATGCTTTCACCAATTTGACATCACCAACAACAGGCATTTTCGAATGACAACATTACTTTACAATACACTTTCTTCGCTTAGTTCAACAGAATATGATAAATTGCCTGAATGCAACACATTAAAATTACACTTAATTCAACACTCGGACTGTAGAGGTAAAAAAAAATTTTGCAACACATGAAAAATACACTTAAAAATTCAATATTTGGAAAAATGTGAAATTGCATATATATATATGTGACACACTGCAAACTATTACTTAGCACTAGTTATATTCGAAATACCAAATTATACATTATGCAGGTACGCTTGAGAAATTATTTGTGTGAAAACTCATGTAGGTAAACATCCAAAAAAATTGTATGTGTGTCAAGCACAAAATTACTGAAATTACTCATATATCACTGAAAATATTACACCAACACAAAAAAAAAATCTTTTTATGTGTGTCAAGCCCTAACTGGCTTTTATGTTAAGCCCAAAATTATTCAATTATTACAAACACTGCTACTGAAATATTATAATACTCATACACAGAAATTCAGCTAAAATAAAAAAATATGCACTTTCGCTACTTTGGTCACTGAGAGAGAGAGACTACCAGAACTTATCACTACGAGAAAATAATTCACATATGAAACCATACTCAAGATTTTTCGTACCTACTGTGCAGTACAGGTTGAATTCCATGACAAGGCATGTATCCTGGTCACGGCACCAAATGTTTTGGTGGAAAAAAAATATTTGAATTTACTTTGTTTTGGGCATATTGAATTGGTTGTTATTTATTAAAACGTTATATTTATGCTGGTATTAAAATTTAAAATATGGAAATTATAGAAAATTTAAATTTGGGAGATGGGTGGATGCATTTCGAAACAAAAATATTTTCTAAGTACTAGAAAAGGCCATCCTAAACAAAAATGCATCTGAAAATTTACCTTCCACAAGAAGTTATTGTAAAGTTTGCGTTGTTTGTGTTCAAGCAGAGTTGAGTCACCTGAAAGTGCAAAAATAAGTGAATATTGTTGCATGTGTATAAAAATGTGTCACTATAAGACATATGATAAAATGTACTCGTTCAACAACAACTTGTGGAGGCGGTGAAAGTCAATCTAAAATGGATAGGACAAAAATTGCAGTTATGAACTACCTTAGAAAACCAGGATTCGGATCGATAGCCTTAGACAAGCTAAGGGGGAGTACATGGGACCAAGTCATGGAAGACAACAGCACACAAAAACTTTTCACACTGCACTCATTTTGAACTTTTTTTTTGAAAGGCTACTGCCTGTATTTATTATTTTTCTTTAAAAACTTAATGAGTTAATTTTAATGGACAAACAGATATTATTTCCTTTTTTTCTTGTTTGCTTAAACACAGCAGTATAAAACAGAATCTCAATTTACTTTCTATTTCTATTTGGCCACTGGCCTTATGAACAGCACAACTTTACATATGTCAACACAGTTAGTTTGAACACTAGGCTTTTAATTTATGCCTTCAAAATCATACTATGATTCGCATGGTTTACACAAGAAAAAGATACTGGATTATTTTTAATTCCACAAGGTGGACAAGTTCTGTTCTTTTGAAACGTACTCTCCTCTCTCTCACCCAGTTAGCTCAATGACCAAACTTGAGAACAAGAAATACCTCAACTTTTATTTTGCACATATCGCATCCTGGTGAAAATTCCCTACTCAGAGCCCTCTGCCCTAGGACAAGTTCCCTGCTTTGCCCTAAGATCACCCCTTTCCAATGGGAGATTAACACTCATCTGGAGCATGTAAAATACTGGTCCTCAAATAACACACCCGCCATCTCAACCTCGACACTCAACACTCCAAGAATGTAAACAACACTTTAGGTTTCCAATTTCATCACACTATAATATGTTCCCAAAATTCCAATATAAATCATCCCATAATTTATCTTCACTCATAAAAAAAAACTCAATGCTGTAAAAAGGCTAGAGAAAAAATGTTTACAATTATTTTATCACCCACGACATCACAATAACACTGCTTTTCAATTATCACATGCTCAACTAAACTATTATCGATGCACCAAAATTTACTGTGCTCAAACATTAAACTAAATTTTTCCGATACATTAAAATTTACTGGCCTGGGAAGTTGCTAAACTACCAGACATGACAACACAAAAAAAACATAAATGAAAACATTTTCAATTCCCCTCTCTTTTTCTTTCCTTTTCCTGAATTCATACCTGAGTAACTAATAACTTTTACTTTTGAAAGCTGATCGATAACAATATGGGGACATCTGTCCCACATCCAGCTAACCTCAAAAAAAAAACAAAGTTTCTTCTTTTTTTTTTTTCCGCCGAACTATAATTTTGATCTCACACTGCTGACCCACTCGTTCAACAATTTCGCAGCGGTCACAGCATTATACAAAAAAAAAAAAATCGAGAAAGAATTTACCTTCTGGGCTGGGCAGGAACAACTTGTTTCAAATAAAAAAAAATCTTCGTCACTGTTGATAATCTCTTCGCCTCCAATAATGTCTTTCTCTTTCTTTTTTTTTGGACACAATGTGCCCGAGCACTTCACCTGAACACAGGGAAAACAAAAGACATTCCGAAGCTGGTGATGACGGACCCTCTCAGAGGGAGTAATTCTCCCTTGTCCTTTTCGATGCTCATCCCTGGTGGGAATTTGGTCGGCTGCATTGGAAGGTGGACGGCAAAGGCGCGGAGGTTCCCTTTTCTTTATCCATCAGCTCTCACGAGAATGCCTAGGAGTGCATCGGTGATCATCTTTTCGCTGCGCCCCGAGGAGGTCTCGTCCTACGGTGGTCCTGTCCTTTCTTCTTAATTTCTTTCATTTCTTATTTGGTGGAATCCGCGAGAAATTTAGCGCCAGCCCTGAGTTCCTTTCAAAAATTTTCTTCTTCATGTAACCACCATGAGCCGGACAGGTCCCCATGCTAGAAGACCGTCGCTACTAGGCTCCTTTAAGCTTTTTACACTCGATGTCAAATCATGGCGGTCAGCAAAAATGCTCTCCCCACCAAAGGGCGAGGAGAGACTCGGCTGTCCCCTCTTTCTCTCCGGTCAGCAAAGGTACCAGAACAAAAGTGTCTCTCAACGGAAAAAACTCTGGAGTGCTTGAAATCACTGACCCCTCTCATTGGTCGAAACTTCAGCCTAGCAACTCACTCCCACGCCTCGCTCGAGTGACCTCTGACCTTCACACGTGCAGACCAAGCTCTCCTTGACCCTGGGGTCTAAAAATAGATTTCGTTGCTGAAATCCCTACCCCAAAGGACGAAAAGATGTTACTTTTGGGCGACTTTCTCGACGTTTGGAAACGAACGCAAAAATGGCGAATTCTTGCTTTGCAGAAAATCACTAATTTTAATTTTCTTTTTCTCTCGTTCCGTGATGTGAAAGTAAAATTAATTTTGATTCTCTGAGCTGCACACCTACTCGCCTTTTCCTATCGCGATAAAAGAACAGATAAAATAATTATTTTCAAAACCCCAAAGTCAGTTAAATCAAATATTATTCTTTTTTTTTTTTTTCTTTTCTTTTCACCAACATGAAATTTTGTTTTCCTGGTTGTGATTAAGACAAGCGAATTTTGCGTATGAATTCCCTGCCTTTCAACCAGGAATTTTCTTCTAACGTATGTCATGGAAGAAAATTTTTGCATTAATTAATCTCCGATAAACCAACAGAAAGATTGATCAGGTCTCTCTGAAATTCACCAGAGGTTAAAATTTTCGCCATGACATTGTCTTGAGTCTTGAAGAAGGCCGATTTTTTTGCGGGTAACGCGTTTTATTATTACAGTGATCCCCTCTTTTAAGACTATGTTTATGACTGCTCGTGTTGAGTCTTGAAAGTGACCGATTACACAGGTCTGCAACCAAAAAACTGCACAGGATTTTTATACTGTTTCTTATAGATTTTTACTCTCTGAAACCGGACAAAATACTCAAAAAATTCTGTCACGTCAGGTTTTCTTGCAAAACTCGTGTTTGTAGTTTCATTTAGAGTGAAACTCCCGTTTAACTCGAAATCTGGTATCCTATTCTTGATTCTAAAAATCCTATGCAAAAGTGATTTCTTACTTTCATTTAATATATATTATAGTGAGACTCAAGAATAAATACAAAGAGAAAATGAGCGGAATGGGGGGGGGGGGCAGTGGAAGGGTGGCAGGGCAAGGGTAGTGTTGGCGGTGTGAGGAAGCTCAGGTTGATCATGTCCCAACCGGTTTAATTTGTTTATAGTGAAAAGTGAGGAATCTTACTGGCTGGGTTGAGCATGTTTATACACGTTCTCTAGGGTATTAGCAATGAGTATAAACAAGCTTATTGTCAGATTTGATCATGTTTCAACATGCTAAATAAGTTCAGGTTCTAGGTTGCTTTGGTTATGTTGCATAGCTTATATAGATGACTACTGGATATTCGAGGCTAAAAGTGCCTAGAGAATCCCTCGAACGCATTAATTTTTATCTTTAAGAACGGGAAAAAAAGAAACTTTTTGCTGATTTCTTTTATTTATATGCAGCGCCATTTTGGAATTTTTTTTTTTTTTATTGAGCCGGAGGAAGAAGCAGGTGTTGCCGATTAACCTGCCCAGCTATAGAGAGAAAGACGATCGGCAGACGCGCAGGTGTCAACATAACCTCGTTCGCTCTCGTGTTCACCTATGTTTTACGTGTTATTTCACTGGTCTTTTTGAAGGGATCGAGGCTAGTTTCCATCTGCTTCACCACAGGAAAAGCGTTTGCTTCTAGATGTACGGAGAATCAGTGTGTGTACTCAATGCGGTGTGTACAAACAGCGAGGAGCCACACTCAGTTTACATTTGGCATTCAAACGTGACTGTGCTCGTGCTTTTAGTTACATATGATGGCTCCAAGAGGTTGTTAGTTCTCCTGACAACTTTTGTTTTATTTGTGGTGAATACACTGTTAAAAGTCAACAAAAGAAACAAGTGATTTCGTGAAGAAAGTGTATTCTGCTTACTTCAAGTTGAAACTTGGAGATCAAGACAAAGCCTGGGCTCCTCATAAGGTGTGCAGAAGGTGCGAGGAAGATCTCCGTTTGTGGTTTAAGGGTAAGAAACACTCATTTCGTTTTGGCATTCCTATGATGTGGCGTGAACAGCAAAACCACACTACCGACTGCTATTTCTGTTCGGTAGATGTAAAAGGTTTCAATACAAAAAATAAAAATAAAATATCTTACCCAAACCTAAATTCAGCTATTCGTCCAGTGCCTCATAGCTCTGCAATACCAGTTCCACACCCACCTTCCAGTTTGGATGAGATCCTGAGTGATTCTGAGGACGGAAACACATTACTTCCCCAGGACGAATCTAGTTCAGATTTTTCTGTTGATGAGGGACCCCAACATTTTTATCAGAGCCAGATCAAAGACCTGGTTAGAGATTTAGGCCTTTCAAAAGATGCTGTCGAATTGCTGGGGTCAAGATAAAAAAATAAAACCCTGCTGTCACCCGGAACCTCATTTTCGTGGTACAGGCACCGAGAGAGAGAATTCACTACATTTTTCTCCAAAGAGGGAAATCTCGTTTTTTGTAGTGATGTTCAAGGGCTAATGAAGTGTTTTGAAATAGAATATGATTCATCTGAGTGGCGCCTATTCATTGATTCCTCACATACAAGCCTCAAAGCAGTCTTGCTGCATAATGGGAATAAATTTGCATCATTTCCTGTAGAACACTCGGTGCATTTGGAGGAAAACTATAACGATGTGGCAATGATTCTTAACAAAATAAAATATCTAGAACATCGCTGGATGCTTTGTGGAGACTTCAAAATACTAACCGTGTTGTTGGGCCAGCAGGCAGGTTATACGAAATATCCCTGCTTCCTTTGCTTGTAGGACAGTCGAGCCAGAGATCTCCACTAGACAAAAACTGACTGGCCACTTCGAGACGCCTTAATCCCCGGCAAAAATAACGTCATTAATACAACCTTGGTTCCTCCTGAAAAGGTTTTTTTACCACCTCTTCATATTAAATTGGGGCTTATGAAGCAGTTTGTGAAATCACTGCCAAAAGATGGGGAATGTTTCAGTTATCTATGTTCCAAGTTCCCAAAACTGTCTGAAACCAAGTTGAAAGAGGGAGTTTTTACTAGCCCCGACATACGAAAACTGTTATCCGATCCCCTCTTTTCAGAAACAATGGAAGAAAAAGAAGCGTAGGACTATTTCAAAGACGTAGTGCACAAGTTTTTGGGAAATACTAAAGACCCTCACTACAAAACCATTGTACAACGCATGTTGGCTGCGTATAAAGCTCAAGGATGCAAGATGAGCTTAAAAGTTCATTTCTTACACTCCCATGTCGACTATTTTCCCGAAAACTTGGGAGCCCTCAGTGAAGAGCAGGGTGAAAGATTTCACCAGGATGTCCGTGATATCGAAAGACGCTACCAAGGACAATGGGACGTAAATATGCTAGCTGACTACTGTTGGATGCTCAAGCGGGAAACAGAAAGTGGAAAGCGGAAGCGTGTTCGGAGAAGTATCAAAGAGAAGAAGAAAAAGGTTTCATAGGCAAAAAGAATGAACACGAAATGTTAAGTACATTTCATGAAGAAATTGTTTGTTTATTATAGGAAATATTTTTTAGTTCATTGTAATGAAATGGTGGTTTTCTCATTATTGTTATGCTTTTTTTATGCAAACACCTTGTATTTTGCAAAAAAAAATGTACGTTATGGAGGGAAATGGAGGTCATTTTTGGATTCAGCACACTCGAAAACATAATGTTTACCAAAAACATCCAATGCAGCTGAAAAAAAATATTTTTTTGCAGACCTGTGTTATTTTGCTGATGACGCATTCCATTATTACCCCCGCTTATAAGACTTATGTTTGTTGCCTTCAGTCTTGAAAACGGCCGAGTTGTTTTTTGCTGTTAACGCATTTTATTATACAGTGACTCTCGTTTGTACGACTCGTGTTTGTGACTGCTCGTCTTTACTTTTGAAAGCGGCCTATTTTTTTTTTTTTTCAGACTTGCAAATATGTATATCTATTTCATATTTGCAAGTCTAAAAAGATTTCTTTGAAATTTCATGTTCTACCGCATACTCCATATTAATAACAATTTTACATATTTTTCTTAAAAATTTCGTTATTTAGAACACCATTAATATAAAATTTCAGAAAATATGAATATAGAAATTTATTTTGTAAAATACGTACATGCATTAGCAAAGCACACCATTATTTAATGCTTACATGTATAGTACGAAATATATTTACTGTTTTAAATAATTTTGCAAAATTGCTCGCATAACTTCAGAGGAAGAACGATAACCAGCGCCGGAGACCGAACGATGTGAGGTGTTGGCTTCTGATCATTCTTCCGATATGGATCTGGGTTCTAATCGCAGACGAACCACGGAGAGTGTGCTTTTGCTACGGTACGGGCCGTCTCCCATTTCTGAAACCAGTGGTCCAAATTAAGGATGAGCAACTGCTTATGGTCCTACGAGTTGCTGGGTGGCGTAGCCTGTCTGTTAGCTCGCACGATTTTTGCAATCTTTGACCCCTGTGATCCACCTGCTGATTTTGTCCACAGTATCACTGATTGCTGTAAGTTTTTTGGAGTCGCCACATTCACAGTAAATGTCTTGCTACTGTTGTGCGTGAAAAACCCATGATTTGGGATATGTTCGAACTGGTATGCTTGGCGCCAACTATCATGCCAAAATCAAAGTCACTCAGATCACCCATCTAGCCCATTCCGACCTTCAATCGAACGCTAACTGGCGCTTGACGAAGTAGTTTACCTGATTTACATACCACCCCGCGCTCACGTGACGTCTTATGCACTGAGAAAAATGTTTTGTTAATTCAACAAAAATTTTGTCGATATAAAAATGTTTGTTGAATTTGAGAAATTACTTTGCTGAAAATTATTGTTGATTTAACAAAATTTATTGTTATCACGACAAAACGTTTTGCTCATTTAACAAAATGATTTGTCGATTTTTGGCAATTTGTTTGATCCAACAAAACATATTGTTATCATGACACAATATGTTTTGCTGCAACAAAACATATTATGTCACGATAAGAATATGTTTTGTTGCAGCAACAAAACATTTTGTTATGATAACAATATGTTTTGTTGGATCAAACAAATTTCCCAAAAATCGACCTAATCATTTTGTTAAATGAGCAAAACGTTCTGTCGTGATAACAATAAATTTTGTTAAATCAGCAATAATTTTCAAAATAATTTTGCAAATTCAACAAAAACAATTTTTTGACTGTATATCGACAAAAAATTTTGTTGAATTAACAAAGCGTTTTTCTCAGTGTGTGTTGGAGTAAGGCCGTCTAGAAAACATAAGGCTATGACATTTGAGAGGTGGCCGTTTGTGACGTCACTCTCATGTTACACTGTCGGATACGTTGTTTTCATGTTTGACGTCACACACGATAGCGTTGAAAACCAATTGGAAGCCTTGATTTCCGCGTGACTTCGCAAACGAGGGAACTCACCTCTCCAATGCCATGGCCTTGTGTTCGGCCTTTGTTGGAGTGAGCCATTTGTGTGACGAGGATACAGTATAAAAAAAATTCGGAAATTCACGATCCACTTTGCATGATTTCTACCGTGAATTAACGAAACATATTTCTGATACATTTTCTGGGAAATGGCGGAAAGAAATCTGAATTTCACGGATTTTTCGTGCGCTAGGAAAATTTGGAATTTTCAGAAACTTTCCTACAATTCATTTCTTATATTGACGGTAAATTCCTGTTTTTAAGATGTGTTAACAGAAAATTATGAATTTTTAGAAACTTTTCCGCAATTCCTTTCGTATAATTAACGGAAAATTCTATTCTCACTTTTTCCGTATCCGTATGACAGAAAAATTCCAGTAATAGGAATAGTTCGCTGGAATACTTGAGGTTTGATTATCTATTAAATTGATTGTGTGAAGTCTTTTATTAACTTTTGAAATTATGAAGTGATTTTAATGAAACTGCACCGACATGTGATATGATATGTTACCAATGCGGAAACAATTTTTTTCCAGAATCGGAAATGAAGATCATGAATGAGAGGGAAAAGCAGCTAGCCGTAATTGAATTCCTGGAAAAAGAGGGATGCGAGGCTCCACAAATCCACAGAAGACTCCTGGCGGTGTATGGAGCTGCCACAATCGATATCAGTAATGTCCGAAGATGGATGAAGAGGTTTCGAGAGGGAGAAATTTTAGTGTCGGACAAACAACGGAGTGGAAGACCCGCAACTGCAGTGTCTGATGCCAACAGGCAATAAGTGAAAGACCTCATCGCAGCTAATCGTCGTATCACCATTCAAGAGTTGCAACAACAAACAGTGCTCACTATGTGCAGACATTGAAGAAGCTAAAGGAAGCTGTCAGAAGGAAAAGACGACATTCCACTTCAGCTTCATAGTGTTGTTTTACACCATGATAACGAACGTCCCCACACCTCACACTGAGTAAAACGTTTTGTTAATTCGGCAAAAAAATTGTTGAATTAACTAAAGAATTTTGTCGATATGCAGTCAACAAAAGTGTTTTGTTGAATTTACAAATGTATTTTGCTGAAAATTATTGTTGATTCAACAAAATGTATTGTTATCACGACAAAACGTTTTGTTCGTTTCACAAAATGCCTAGGCCGATTTTTTGGGAATTTGTTTGATCCAACAATATGTATTGTTATCGTGATAAAACGTTTAGTTTAATTAACAAAGTATAGCCAACGAAATAATTTTGTGTTGCCAAAAAAACAATTCCGATGGAGTTTGGCTAAAGCAACAAAACAAATCGACAAAATAGCTTAACAAAACTATTTTGTTGTTTCAAACAAACTTTTTTTCTTAGTGATGGAGACTTCACAGACTATTGTCAAAATGGGGTTAACGATGATGCCCCAAGTCTGAGGAAACCAAACAGTTCTGATTTGGTTTCCTCAGACTTTTTCCTGTTTGCCCCTTTGCGAAACACCCTCAGCGGGGAACGTTTCTACAATGATGACAGACGTTAAACTGGCTGTGAACTCATGGGCGAAACGACAGCCTCAGGAATTTTTCCAAAATGGATTTTACCAATGGGTTCAAAGATGGCGGAAATGTATAGAAAGTGATAGATAATACTTTGAATTGGCTAGCATTATTAACAATGTGTTCAAAAAATTTGCCCCCAAGTTTCACATTTTTGCTGCTGCAAATAAAAATTTTATGAAGGACGAGGCATTACTTTCAGGATGCCCTTTGTGTCAATCTGTGTAGTCCTTGAGACAAAGCTATCGTAGTTATCAAGAGTAAATTTTATATTTAGGAGTTTTATGAAATACTATAAAACAGTGCATTTCACCTTTTCTTAAAAATAATTGAAAGTCAGTATCAGCATGAAATAATCTTAAGTTCCAAAGGATTCTTAGCTTCGAAAAATCACGATGAAAAAAAGTACTTAATTTGTGATAAGTACCCCTACAAAAAAAAAAAAAAAAATTAGAAACCTATTAAAAAAAATAACAAGCTTCAACAGAAAAATAAATGACTAATTCACTCCTATTAATGACAAAATAAAAAAAATTAAGGGAAAAAAAATTCATTATCGCGTTATTAGAGTTTTACCTTGAACGTGACTGTGATTTCTGAGTCTTTTTGGATCAGGACGCGCGGTTTCTGTTGAGCCAACCCCAAATGACCTCGGATCGAGTCCCACCAGGGGCAGAAAGAAAACAATCTCTGGTGAAAGGGCTGAAAAAATCAAGATTTTTCATTTTGAGAAATTTTTGTATAAATAGGGAAAAACTAGAAACGGATTTTCCTGAAATAAATGGACTACGAAAAGTATGTGAAATTACAGGTAAAAAAAAACCTGGAAATTTTTAAAAACGGAAATTTCGTTAAAAGACGGACACCAACTTCGCTGCACGTTATTTTTCGCAATTTTCCGTGGTTTCACACCAATTAATTTTTTACAGTGTAGGTATACCTAATAAACTGGCATCTTAATGGTCACCTAAAACGAAAATTACGTCATCCTGTTCACAGACGAACGAATGGATTCAACTGTAACACAAGCACATCATCCTTTGGCATGCATATATTCATGAAAAAAGCTCAGAATTTCGTTGCAATTTGTACTCTCGAAATTTTATTCCTTGGGTCGAAGCCTTGCAGAAGACAGCCAGTTTCTGAACGAAGCACTTCTAGGCACTTTTTGCTCTGCGCCTGTACATTCGAAGTCGTTTTCTTTTTTCATTACAGTTTTTATTTTTTTTCCAACACCATTATTTTTTTCATTCAAGCATCTCGATGATGTTAGCAGGTATATCATACCTATGATTGTTAGACTCACATGTTAAAAGAGTCATCACACTCAAAGGAAGTCGTTACAGCACACGCTACTTGATTTGAACAATAGGTGATTTAATTCTGCTACTCAAGGAACCTCTGAGTTATTGTTCCCAGACGATAATTCACATCATTAATCTTTGCCCTTTCTATTTTGTTTTTTCTTCCCGAGGGAAAACCCATATAGTTTTCTTGTGTCGAGTGATTTGCCTTTTTATTTCGCTTAATGATGCTCTTTCATTATGTATAGCATATCGCCGTAGAACTTTTTATTTGGGAGGCATTTTTCCAGTGTTGCAAAATTACTCATCTAGGAAAAACTTCCTCTCCGATTTTATGGAATTACAGATCTTCTAAAGCACGTTCAGAGTATTCAAAAAGTATTCATCCCTATTCAAAGTATTCAAAAGGTATTCATCTCTATTCAAAATATAACAATTTGAACTTTTTCAGAAAGACAGATAATTTGGTTACAATACAGAACGATTCACAATACTGTAAAAAAAATTCTGCAATTTAACGAGCCACTTTCCTTGATTTCTTTCGTGAATTAACGAAGCATATTTCTGATACAACTTTTTCCGTGAAATGACGATGAAAAAAATCTAAATTTCACGGATTTTTCGTAACCCAGAAAAATCCTGAATTTTCAGAAACCCTTCCGCACTTTCTTTCTTATATTGACGGTAAATTACCGTTTTCAAGAGGTGTTAACGGAAAATTCTGAATTTTCAGAAACCTTTCGCAATTCCTTTCTTATACATATAGAGCGATCAAAAAGTTCCGAGACTAGGTACGTAGCGCGCCAACAGATGGCAGTATATGGATGCGCGAGCAGTGGTCGTGGGCAGTGACCTTCATTAGTCATTGTGTCGAGTGGCGTCGTTCTGTGAACATCGGGAGCTGTGCTACATGATATTTGGTGGCCACGTGCAGAACACAGCTGCGATTTCGGTATGGACTGCAAACTAGAGCAGCGAGCGAACATCAAATTCTGCGTCAAACTCAGCAGATCGGTAACGGAGACGCAGGAAATGTTGCGGCAGGCTTATGGCAATGAAGCAATAAGTCGTGCGAGGTGTTTTGAGTCGCACTCGCGCTTTAAGTGCGGCACAACGGCACTGGAAGACGACGAGAGGTCAGGGCGACCGTCCACGAGCAACCACCACCCCCACCCCCAAATGTGGACAAAATTAGGCAACTGGTGCATGAGGATCGTCGGAGAACCATTCAAGACATTACTACCATCGTCAGTGTGTCATACGGAACAGTGCAAGAAATTCTGACTTCGGTTTTGAACATGCTCCGCATTGCTCCCAAAGTTTGTGCCAAAGATTTTGAACCACGAACGGAAGGCGCTTCGTGTCGAACTCTGTCCAGATTTTCGTCAGCAGGTGGTGAATGAATCAACGGTCCCGTTCGCGAGTCATCACTGGGGACGAGACTTGGGTCTACGGTTACTACCCGAAGACCAAACAACAGTCGTCGCAGTGGAAGAGCCCGGCATCTCCACGACCGAAGAAAGCCCGACAGATCCGGAGAGCAACCAAAAGCATGCTCATTGTGTTCTTCGACATTTGTGGGGTTGTGCACCGTGAATTTGTCCCTGAGAGCCAGACCGTCACCGCCTTTTTTTACTGCGACGTTCTGCGGCGTCTTAAGGAGGACATTCGCCGCAAACGACCTGCAATGGGGCGTGAGGGCAATTTCCTGCTCCATCACGACAATGCGGCAGCTCACAGAGCATTAGCAACACGCCAATTTTGCAGCCGCAACAGCATGACTACCCTTTCTCACCCGCCTTACTCGCCGGATTTGGCACCTTGCGACTTCTTTTTGTTCTCGAAGTTAAGCTGAAGCTCAAGGCTCGCCGTTTTGAAACCGCGGACGAGATCCAGCACGAATCGCAGACGGGGCTTGACAGGATTCGCGAACAGGACTTCCAGGGAGCATTCCAACAGTGGCAAAAACTCTGGCAGCATCGCTGCCCAAGGAGAGTAAGTTGAGGGAGATGATAGCCAGACTTAAGTAACGTAAGTACTTTGTTGTATATCAGCCTAGTCTCGGACCTTTCTAATCGGAATTCGTATAAAAGAAGCACTCCCTTTTCCCGTATCCATGTGACGAAAAATAGGAGAGGTTTACAGGAATACTTCGAGGTTTGATTAAGTGTTAAATTTTAATAGCCTGCCGAAATATTTGATTTTGAAGTTCTGTAGCGATGCTGTGGATAATGCACTGCTGGCCACCCAAAATGCAACGCCAAGAAGGACAAGAGATAGCAAAGCTAGATCTACTGGACACATAACAACAGATACAAAGATGAAACGATTGAGCTTACAGGCCCGTGCGACTTGCGGAACACGCAGACATCAATAGTTCGTGTGGCCCCCATGGCTGCCAATAACGGCCGCTACACGCAGCGGCATCGAACGAAAGAGGCTTTGGATGTGGGCTTAGGGTATGTCGGTCCAGGCTGCTTCCACACGTTGCCACAGTTCATCACGGGTAGCCGAAGGTGGTGCTTGCCGGACCACTCGGTTGCCGATCAGCGACCAGACGTGTTCGATGGGCGACATATCGGGAAAACAGGCCGGCCACGGCAGTAGTGACACTTGATGGGCCATGAAGAATTGTTGCACGATCCGTGCCACGTGCGGGCGCGCATTGTCCTGTTGAAACGTGGCCGCTGGCAGGTCCTGCAGGTAAGGGAGGACTACAGGCTCCAACCTTCGGAGATGTAGCGGTGGCTGTTGAGTGTACCGGCGATGCGTACGAGAGGGGTGCGGGTGTCATATCCATTTGCGCCCCAAACCATAACGCCAGGCGACGGATCGGTATGGTGATGCATAATGCAGGCGTCATACAGTCTCTCGCCACGGTGCCGCCACATGCGGATCCGACCATCGTGGTATTACATGCAGAAGCGGGATTCGTCGGAGAAGACAATGTCGTGCCATTCCGTGGTCCAGGTGCGGTGTTCAACGGCTCACTGCCGCCGCACTCGCCGGTGGTGTAACGTCAATGGTAATCGGAGCAATGGGCGCCGTGCAACGAGTCCCCGCTCCTGCAGACGTCGTCGAACGGTAAGTGCTGACACAGGTTGTTGCGCAACACACCCTAATTCCTGCGCTAACGTTCGTGATGTGGCGATGCGAGCCGTTAATGCCCACCGCACAACATGCCGGTCCTCTCGTTCGGTGGTGTGCCGCGGTTGCGGCAATCGCTCACGTCGGTCCGTCCGTCCCTCCTGCGCCCACCGAATCTATGCTCGCCTCACTGTGTCTGGATGTCGTCCCACACGGGCGCCGATGTCTCGGTACGATAAACCGCTGTCACGATAAGCCACTATTCGTCCTCTGTCGAACTCCGAAACGAGCTGGAATGACTGCCGTATACTGCGACGTGGCATCAGAAAGCTTCCCACGCACAGGTCCGTCAGGACAACACACTTCCACTATTTACACCCCGCCTTCTGTGCACCCTTATTATAACGCTTCTCGGTGGCGTGCCGGCGCACATGATTTGCATATGCCCTGCCATACTAATCGTTTGCATGTCCTTTTGCGGGCGACGCATGCTACGAATTTCAGGCCAATCGGATGCCTCCATTTTGGGTGGCCAACAGTGTACATCGCATGGATTTTAGTTACTGTGGCACAGGATATTTCTTCTCCTGTTCCCCATTTGTGCACCAGCTATTTATACACTAAAGAGTGAATTAGAGATACCTGTCTAGTAACGTGTAGCACCACCTTTCGCCCTGATGACGGCGACGATTCGTCTCGGCATGGACTCGACAAGACACCGGAAGCGTTGGGGAGCCATACGGATCCACGACCACTGAACAAGCTCCCACAGCTCACGAAGATTTGATGGAGGGGGTCAGAGCCTCGAACATCTCTCTCGATGGCATCCCAGATGTGCTCAATGGGATTGAGGTCAGGTGACCTAGCTGGCCAAGGAAGCGAGGTCACGTCGGTGGAGTGTTCATCCAACCATTCGGATACAATTCGGGAGCGATGGCACGGTGCATTGTCTTGTTGCAGGATGAGGTCCCCAGTGGGATGTTGAAGACGCACAAACGGGAGCAAACGGTCGTCCAGGATATCCCGGTAACGTTGACCTGTGAGGGACTATGTCACACGTACCAGGGGTCCCATTTCAGCCCACGTGAGCAGTCCCCAGACGAGAATGTCACCCCCACCAGCTTGAAGAGTACCCTGCTGGCAAGAAGGATCCATCGCTTCATGTGGTTTGCGCCGTACTCGTATCCTGCCATCCGCATGTACCAACGTGAATCTCGACTCATCAGTCCAGGCAACATTTTCCACATGTCTAGGGTTCAGTGGCGATGTTCCCGCGCCCATGCTAATCATTGCACCCTGTGATGTGCGGTCAGCAGCGGTACCCTCGTGGGACGATGGCTTCTGTACCCCATAGCGAGGAGATGGTTCTGGATGGTGTGGCTGCTTACACGTTTTTGTGCACCAGCGTTAAATTGCCGAGTGATTTCTTGCACTGTGGCCCATCTATCCGCTGTTACAATGCGAGCTAGCCGACGATGACCCCGCTCATCCACACGCTGTTGTCCACGGCAGTTGCCCCTTGCAGGGATGGTTTTACCGGATTCAATGTACTCACGGTGCACCCGTGACACAGTGGCTCGTGAAAATCCCAGTGCTTGCACGACTTCCGAGATGGAGTGACCGATTCGTCGGGCCCCGACAATTTGTCCACGATCAAATTACCCATACTGCGTCCGACTCTTACTGATTCCCGTCGCATCACTCCTTATATTGTCGGACCGCTGCATACGTCATGTCGTTTCCGTTTACAGGGCCGCCCACAGCGCCACATTTGCATAACGCCAGCTATCTCTAATTCAATTGCTCTTCAGTGTGTTATGTTACCGTAAGAAACCGGGTACTTAATTTATTGTACAGGTGATTTGCACGATGTCTATGTATCCGTGTGTGGAGTCCTTAAGACAAATGATGTATAGCTATCAAGAGTAAATTTTATATTTAGAGGTTTTGTGAAATAATACGTATTATAAAACAATGTACACACTTTGTAAGCTCTGGAGGACTTGTATTGCACAAAATGGAGATTACACTGAAAAATGATATAGGTGTGTACAATTTTTTCAATAAATTGTGAGAAAAAATTATTTAAGTTTATCATTTGACTTTCCCTTGTATATCCGCATTTAATATTCCTTTTTAGTTTCTTTATTTTATGTAAATTATGTTGCTCATTAGTTGTACTTTCACTCTGAGTGGCACATCGGAACCTCCAAGTTTCTCCTTACGTTTGGCAACAATTGACAGCTAGTCAGATTGTAAATAACATATTATACTCTCTGCAGGAAGATGAGTCGACAACGATATCGTCTGTAAAAGATGTGAGGACAACGATTTAGCTTGTAAAAAGGGATGTTTCTATTTTGTCACAAACTTTTCCATGAAATGGTGGAGGGGGGGGAATCCTCGAATCTCACGGATTTTTCGTACGACGGGAAAATGCTGAAAAAATGCTGAATTTTCGGAAACCTTTCCACAATTCTTTTCTCATATTTACAGTAAAATGCTGTTTCACAGACGTTTAGCGGAAAATTCTGAATTTTTAGAAACTTTTCCGCAATTCCGTTCGTACATTAACGGAAAATTCTGTTCTCACATTTTCCGTTTCCGTATGACGGAAAAATTCCGGTAACAGGAATGATTCGTGGGAATATTTGAGGTTCGATTAAATATTAAATTGATTATATGAAGTCTATGTATCAGTCTGCAAAGCCCTTAAGATAGAAACCTTTGTATTGTAGCTATCAAGAGTAAATTTTATGTTTAGGAGTTTTGTGAAATAATACTAAACTATAAGGCAGAAAAATGCGTAACTTGTAATAAGTCCGCGTACAGAAAAAATAAAATTATTGCAAACGTATTCAGAAAAACAATAAGCTCCAACAGAAAATAAAATGACTAATTCACCCACAGTAATATATATATAAAAAAAAAAAAATTATCGTCATGTAATTAAAGTTGTACCTTACACGCGGGCCATCTCAACGAGGACGTCTGGTTCAGCGGTACGATACGCGGTACCCGTTCAGGAGGTCGGTGGCTCACGAGGAACGGGAAAGAAAGGCACTTGGGAAGAAGCGAGAGCTAGCGGAATTGCAATGGCGAAAACGGATTTTTCTGAAATAAACGGTATTTTTGACTAAGGAAATGTTGAAGTTAGAAGGAACGTATGCCTACTGGTAACTTTGCTGCAAGTTATTTTCAGAAATTTTTGTGAATTGACACCCCCTACTTTTTTTTTACAGTGTTGTAAGGATACGTCTGTTATTATTTCAGTTAATATTTCAAGTTGTGTTTGACAAGTTGACCTGTATACTTCAAGGAAGGACAAAATCCCTAATTTATTTCAATGCAAGTGATTTACCGAGCTTTTCCTGTGTTCTGAGCGTTAGTGATCACTTCTGAGTATTAGTATACAGCAGTGGCGTAATTATCACTTGGTCCTTCGTTATTTGTTATTGGCTGTTTATTACTAAATATATTTGTATAAATTCTTAAATGTATATTTTACGAACAGTTGGAAACGCGCTTTATTATATACACTGACTGGCCACTTTATTATGACCACACCCGTTGGGCCACCTTTTTGCATTTAATACTGCATCGATTCTTCGTGGCATGGACTCCACGAGATGTTGGTAGGTGGTTTGTGGAATCTGAGACCATGCTTGATGAATAACCCTTTCCAGGAGTGTGAGATTGCAGGGTTGTGGATCCAGCTGTCTGATGGCTCGTTCAACTTCATCCCACAAATTCTCAATGGGGTTGAGATCTGGACATTGCGGGGGCCACCTAAGCAAAGTAAACTCACCGGCATGTTCCTGAAACCAATCCTGTACAATACGAGCACTATGGCAGGACGCATTATCTTGTCGAAAGTAGCCATCGTCATTGGGATAAACCATCCACAGGACAGGATGCACTTAGTCTGCAACGATGTTTAGATATGATGTGCCAGTCGGACACGAATTAAAGGGCCCAAAGCATGCCAGGAAAACATTATCCAAACCGTAATGTTGCCTCCACCAGCTTGAAGGGTTGTAGCAATGCATTTGGGGTCCATGCTTTCGTGCTGTTTCAGCCAAATTCTCACATGGTGCAATTGAAAACGTGATTCATTGGACCACATAATTTGTCTCCAATTATCGACTGTCCAATCCTTGTTCTCATGTGCGAACTGGAGAGGTTTTCTCTTGTTAACTGCAGACAGCAAAGGTGTTCGAACAGGCCTTTGGCTGCCATATCCCATATGATGCAGTGTACGACGAACAGTGCGTGCAGAGATCATTTGGGGGGAGTGCTTGATTAAGATGGTCTGTAATTTGCTGCACTGTTGCCCTTCTGTTGTCTGCTACCAGTCTGGACATTCCGTTCCGCCCGAGCAGTCACTAGTCGATGACGACAAACGTTGCACGTAGAGACCCAGGTTTTTGGCTGACAAATGATCAAATGATCATATGTAGAGGATTTTAGGAAGGGAGTGTCTGACCCCAAGTCTTAAACAACCCTTAGAAATAGGAAGCTAGGAGATCTGGGCTAGAGTGTTCCTATCGGGCACTCTAGCGCAGATCTCCTAGCTTCCTATTTCTAAGGGGAAGGAAGACACCCTTATTTATTACCAGGGGGCCAGTACCCGGGTTTTTGGCTGACAGTCCAGTCTTTAAACACTTTAACAACAGCTGCTCTGGAACATTTCACGAATGTGGCGGTTTCGGTGATACTCGCTCCATGGCTCCGAGCTCCTACAATCATCCCGCGTTGAAAGTCCGTCAAATCGCATTTTTTTCTCATCTCATCACCCAAAAAATCACTTTTGCTTCTGTCGCAAGCACTAAGCTTTCCCTTTTTATACTAGCCTCGCCCTCTGGTGACAACAGCGTGCAACCATAGCTCATTTGCTTAAAACTGTCAGGTGGTCATAATGAAGTGTCCACTCAGTGTATATAGCTAAGATATTTTTATCTTATCCCAACATTTTGGGAGATGTTTTCTCAGGGGTGTTTTTATTTGCATCTTCAATATTTTGTGCCACCCCATAAAGAAATCTGGGAGCGCCTTTGGTATACAGAGTTCAGTGATTATTTAAAAACAAGCAAATAATACCAAAATAACTTTAAAACATTAATTACCTTTCAATTTTTCTACAGTCGCAGTTCCCGTAAGTGAGCTGTGAAAAATACTCCCGTACTCTCCTTCGCACAGAAAAAAAAAATTGCTAATTAAGACATCTTTTCAGGAAATTAAATCTATAAAATTACGACTGTTTTTGTAACATACTTTAATTGCGACGTGTTTAGACGGATACTGTACTTTGCAATATGCTCACAGTTCTGATGCTGTACTATCATAATCTGATTTAAGATCACATCAGTAAATATACGATGTGGATCGATTTTTGTCCTAGCACCACACAGGGAAATTTGGAAATAAACACTGAGAAAAATGTTTTGTTAATTCAACAAAAAATTTTGACGATATACAGTCAACAAAATTTTTTGTTGAATTTGCAAAATTATTTTGTTGAAAATTATTGTTGATTTAACAAAATTTATTGTTATCACGACAAAACGTTCTGTTCATTTAACAAAATGACTAGGTCGATTTTGGGGAATTTGTTTGATCCAACAAAACATATTGTTATCATGACAAAATATTTTGTTGCTGCAACAAATCTTATTGTATCACCATAACAACATGTTTTGTTGCAGCAACCAACAAACATTTTGCCATGATAACAATATGTTTTGTTGGATCAAACAAGTTCCCCAAAATCGACCTAATCATTTTGTTAAATGAACAAAACGTTTTGTCGTGATAACAACAAATTTCGTTAAACCAACAATAATTCTCAACAAAATAATTTTGAAAATACAACAAAAACTTTTGTTGACTGTATATCGACAAAAAATTTTGTTGATTCAACAACATCTTTGTTGAATTAACAAAACGTTTTTCTCAGTATACTCGTATCTATTGGAGAGTCACGTTTATAAGGTAAAATATTTTGATGCGTCAGCTAAACCCTGTTGAGGTTAGCACAGGGGTGTAGGTAGGTCTCGGAACTAGGGGGTTGAGACTGAAGACACATCGGGGGCTCGGGGGGGAGCTCGGTGTTCAATGACAAACTTCATTCATTCACGAATGCAGATGCAACGTTTGCTTTGCATTTTCGTTCCTCTTGTTAATTTATTTCACTAGTGAACAAGTTTTGCATGCAGAAAAAAAAAAAAAAAAAAAAAATTTGAATTCAAAATATTAAAAAGACGGGCGGGGAGAAAACTGAAATCTTGTGAAATATAAAAAGTAATCACTTCACCAAATTATTGAGGGGGGGGGTGGCAAGCGTGAAGAGATCAAACGTGGGAAGGGGCAGGTGTCTTCCATTGTCAGGAGGAGGAAAACAAAAATGAAGGGGCTAAAAGATAAAACACGAGATTCGGCGCATAATTTAAAATGGAACTGTAATTGCTCGTCAGCAAATGAACAAGGAAACAGAAATATTTTTTTTGCTAAAAATTAATACTTAAAAAAGTAAAATTTAGCCTGTGATTTTGTAAAAATATCTACAGAGATTTTATTCCAAGCGTTTATTAAAAAAAATATGAGAAATAAGCTGGGTTACTGAAACAGAGAACAAGAAGGGCAAAAATAAATACACGTAGATAAATAAAGGCGCCAGAGATTATACGTTTTGCGTATTTTTATTTATTTTATTTTTGATAACTGTTTTAATCATTTACCACGCATCACGAGAGCATGTCAAACACAATACGGGGTTGGCAATCCAGTTTATTATCCTATGAGCAATGCAGAGTATGGGAAAAAAGTTTTTATTCATTTTATTATTTATTAATTTTTTGAAAATAAAAATAAATCTCTTTGACCTCATAAGGTATAGCTTGTCCCACGTGAAGAGGCTGAAGCGATGAATTAATTCAACAGGATGAAAAATATTGGATGGGCGCCCCCCCCCGCCCCCGGTAAAATTACTGCAGGGGCAAGATTCACCTTGCTCCCACATAGTCGGCGCCTATGGTAAATGGGACTAGCAGAAGTTCTGTAGTTTTTTTCATGATATCTGAAAGTTGTACTCCTTGATGCTACAACTCTCAGATAGCATGAAAAAACTACAGCATTTACTTTTTTAGTTTGCTAGTAAAGTTCCTTTCTCTCCGTGGATCAACGCACTGGCATTAAGGAGTTATTGATGTCGAATTTCGACGCTTTTTTCTCCATCTTTAATCGTGCATTGCCTTTCGCTGGTGCTTGGAGATAGCTTCTTCTTACCGTGGTCAATAGTCAAGCCTCTCTTTCCTACTCAAAAACCTAGCCCTAAAATTCCCGCAAACAAACACTTCCCCCACACATGCATAGCAAAATCACTGCTACTTACAGCAAAGCAATAAACAGGAAGAAATTGAAATCTTTCTTTATGTCTCTCTCTCTCACGCAAAAATTTCTCTTTAGCATTGTTTTACATTGCCTACAGGAATGCAATTAACTAAAACGTTAAAATGACAACACTTCTTTGTCGGAAAGCTGCCACCCAGCCAACTTTCTTTACCAGCAGCTTAGCATCTCACAGTTACTTTCCAAGAGATGAACAGTGTTTCATCCATATGCGGAACTACGGTTTTTGGGTGGAAGGGGGGGGGGGTGATTAATGTTTTACCATTTTTCAAAATAAGGGGTTTGGAGATTTCTCTCTTTCCTAACCCTCACCAGAAGCAAGTCCGGTGCCCATTGCAGCTGTTCCTACTAATTCACTTCGAGAATCAATTTCTTTTTAGTGTTTCATCGTTCGTGAGCTGTTATTTCAATTTTACTTTTCTTAAAAAGTTCAACACACGAATAAATAAGGTAAAATATTTATGCTTACAATGAAATACAAAAGAAATTTCCATGGACCACGGAAAATAGAAATCCAGAGAATTTACGACATCCGTTTTCTTGGGAGGACTTCTTGCCTCGCGGGGGGCCTGAACCCCTGTACCCCCCCCCCCCCCCAGTAGGTCCTTAGGTTAGCAGCAAGTAGAAATCTCAGAGATCTCGCAGAATGAAGCTTATAGGAATAGTGTCGCGTTCAGAATGCCAAATAATTATAGGGCATGTAGGCATAGGCTCGGAATGTTGCCTAAAATTATCAAAAAAAGCGGAATTCACCCGTAAATTTTCTTCAAAAACGAGTTCGTCCAAATTCTAAATGATTACCGCAACTTTTCCCTCACCACTTTTATTTGAAAATTGGCCGCCCCGGTGGCGCAGTGATCTAAGCGATGGCTTCTAATCATTCGTCCGAAAGGGGTCCGTGTTCGAATCTCAGTGAGACATGGATGCTGTGTTTTTCTTACGGCACTGGCTCTCTCCTTTCCCTGGAGCCAGTGACCCTAAATTAGGGACGGGCGACTGCTTATAGCCCATTGAGTTGCTCACAGTGGTCGTTCAACCTCCAATAAAAAAAAAAAAAAGGAAAGAAGGAAAGAGAAGTAAAAAAAAATCCCAGCGTGTAATTTGTATCGTAATTCGCGCATTTAGAGATATATAGCCTGATCCCCTATATATCTCTAAATGGTATAGCATAATCAGAATTTAGCGTAAGCCGAATATCTACGATTCTTCCTAAATTTCAAATTACGTGTTTCTCATGTCCGTATAAGAAGGCCGTTCACCTCTTTGACATACGTGCAACGTTTATCACGTGAAAAAAATACTTCCCGATTCCTCTCCTGTGAACAAAAACAACGCTGTGTTCAATGTAACTGCACTACACAACATCACGAAACTTTCTCCTTGTCATTCTAAATAATTAACTGAATGAAAGGAATTACATCGTCAGGCAACGACGTCTGTATTACAGTACTTAAAGCCAGTTGTTGCTTGAAAAGTTAGCAACAAGTGAATGGGTTGCACTTCATCAGATCAGTTGCTTCGGCCATTGAGTCAGCAATAACCGAACTCTTTCTCTGTTTTTCTTATTGTTTATTTATATTATAGTTTTGGAGTTTAATGACCTCCATCCCTAATTTAGAGCCACTGGTTCCCGGGGCTATTCCAGAAGTTTAACTGAAAAATCAGCACTATTTTCCTAGTGATCAGCTGCCTGTTACGCGAGGAAACAAACTACGTGCTTTTTAAATATGTTTCAAAATAAATTGGAGTCCCCTTGTATTCGAAGGCTTAATTTGATATAATAATTTCCAGCTTGAATCATCGAATTATTCCTAAGCAATGTGCCCAGTAATTTCTCTTTAAGACATTCTTTTATTCTTTCGTAGTGCATGATTTTCATTGCTTTTGAAAGGAACTTACACTTACTTCAGTTCATCAAACCATTCATCGTCTTACTGACGATTTTCTCTTAAAAATTTGTGGAAATTTATACGAAGGTTGTACCGAAAGAATTGAAAAGTGCGCCCAACTTTTTTATTAACTGACAGAGGTCGTTCAAATTGCACATGTTAGTAGAGTAACTCTTCCTCTATAGTAACCCTTCTTCTTCATTGCAGGTAAATAATGGATTCCAAGCAGAAGCAACGTGCCGTCATTGAGTTCTTGACGAAGGAAGGGTGCAGGCTGTCCGACATCCACAGAAGGCGACAGAAAGATTACAGACATGACACCATTGACAAGAGCAATGTGAACAGATGGATGAAGAAGTTTAAAGAAGGAGAAACCAGCACTGAAGACAAACCACGCAGTGGGAAACCATCATCTGCGACCACTGACATGAATCATCGGCGAGTGGATGAATTGATTCGCGCAGAGAGACGAGTCTCAGTCCGTGAGCTTGTTGCACAACTGGACTGTGGTCACAATGCCATACAGAAGATGGTGGAAGACTTCGGGTATCGGAAAGTGTGTGCAATGTGGGTACCTCGGCAGTTGACTCCCGATTTGAAGGAGAGAAGAGTGGAAGTCGGCTCTGATTTCCTGTAGTACTCTTTGTTTGTTTGACATGATGGAGCATATTCATGATGCATTATTCCCTAATGAATGAAAAAAAAACAAAAAAAAAAAAAACAGTCAACATCGTCTTGACATTGTTGTTGCGGCTATGTGGTGCTTTTTGGGGTCTGGGAGAGTTTGATGTCTTCCACTGTAAAGACTGTGATTTAGTTTCGAGGTCATACCCATAAACCCACGATTCAACACCAGTTATGACAGTTTTTTTTAAGTTTTCGTCGTTTTCGATGCACTCAAGCAGGTCTCTAGTAGCTGAAACACGGGCCTGTTTTTGGCCCAGCTGAGAGCAGTTTGGGCACATATTTGGCTGAGACGTGCCTCATACCCAAATCCTCCGTAAGAATCAACTGAACTGAACCGAAACTCATGTTGAAGTCTTCGGAGCCGCCCCTGGGGGCGCAGTGGTTTAAGCAATGACTTCTGATCATTCGTCCGAGATGGGTCTGGGTTCGAATCGAATCCCGGTGAGACATGGATGTTGTGTTTGTCTTACGGCACTTGCTCTCTCCCTTCCTTGGAACCATTGGTCCTAAATTAGGGACAGGCGACTGTTCATGGCCCAATGAGTTGCTCATGGTGATCGTTAAACCCCGTTAAAAAAAAAAAAAAACGAGAGAGAGAGTGAGAGAGAAAGAGGGGAGAGAGTCCTTGTCAGGTAACAAACTAAAATTGATAAACAGCGTCATGACAGAAAAAAAAACAAGAAAAAGAAAAAAACGACAGTTAAAATTGCGGACAAACAGTAACTTGCCATAGAGATTCATATCCATGGTTCCCATACTACATACGTTAAATAAATATAATACTACGTATGGTATGCACCTGAAAACTTTTTCTGACTAAGGATAACACTATCAGCGTCGAGTAAAATCCGCATGAACGGAATGTTTTGCGAAAATGTCTGCCGAGCCCTTCAAAATGTACGCCCACACCTATCATGCTCAACCCCAGGACGTCGTCAAGAGGGTGCGAAGGTGGGCTTGAGCCCACCCTAAAATTTGTCTTGCCCACCTAGTTCAAAATATGCCAGTTTTCAATATACATTGTATTTAACTTTAAAATATAATCTGGACTTTTTCAAGTAATAAGTGTTCTATTTTATATCATGTAGCCCTACATATTTCCCCCTAGGAAGTGGGTTGTTTACGTCTCCATAGAAATGTTATCAAAACAGCGTCCTTAGGGCCATGAAAATTCAATTCTTCTCCACTCTTCCAATTCCTTAGTTTAAGCCTCTTTTTCATGTCTGTATAGCCAGAGGGCTAATGAGGAGGGTGGATGGGAATTCACTGAGGGAGTCTTTACTAATTGCTCTTCTGTTTGCAAAATAGGGGATTTCAACACGGAAAGTGGAGTCTAAAGCTACATCAGCGCTCTTAAGACTACCCGGGGACTGTGAAAGTGCAGGAAGTGGCCTAAGACTGCTTTGTAGGAAAGGAGTGCAAAGCAAGGTCGCTGGCTGTAAGGGAGTTAAGAAGAGGGGAGGTATGTGGCTGCATGGCACGACGTTAAAATTTGATTTAGACAAATTAAAACGACATTTCCCTTTAAATTGTCCAAGTACAATACTATTTACGTAAGCAAAAATGAAAAATTTTGAAAAGCAATTTAAGACAATGCATTCAGAGAAAGCAAAAAGTCGAAGGCGACATTCCAGTAATACTTGTATCTTACACCAGTGGCGTAACTATAGTCAGATCTGTGTCCAGGTCAACGGGGGTGAGGATTTCACGAATTCCTTTATAGCAGGTAGTGAACGCTATAACGTACAAGTTTGTCCACGCCGGTCATCGAACCCGGGTCCTCTCATTCCGGGATAAGTTGCTCTCCCAACTGAGCTACGCGGAGATGTGCTCGCACTGCTATCTACCTTTATCTCATGTACATCCTGCGGTGCAGGCACGCCACATCTCCCCCCCGAACGAGGGCCGGGGGCATGGCCCACGGGTCAGTCTGAACCATGTGTCGCTGTAGGTAGATCCCATGAAGAACGGGCATTTGAGAAATCCCAAACAATTTGGTGTGTGGAATGTAACATCCCACTGATTTATTTTTTCGAAGCACTAAAGATGGGATTCTCATTTTTCCTGTTTCGCCGTGTGGGAAGAACATCACGTCATTGCGAGAAACGTAACAAATCAATGAGCCACATCCGCGAGGAGTTTCAACAGGCATCCGGGAGTGTTTTTTCGATTAATACCATCCGTAAGGAAGCCCATCTGCTCGGTTATCATGGACGTGCTGCCGCCCATAAGCCTTTGATCACAAAGTCCAATAGCGCTGCTCGGCTAACGTGGTGCAAAGAACGTCGACAGTGGACCGTTGAACAGTGGAAACAGGTTCTCTGGAGCGACGAATCAAGGTTCACACTCTACCGTTCGGATGGCAGGGTCTGGGTTTGGCGTCTGCCTGGAGATCGCCTCCTGCCGGAAATGTATTGTGCCAACTGTGAAGTTCGGCGGCGGTGGAATTATGCTATGGGGGTGTTTCTGCTGGTATGGCACGGGACCCTTGGTCGCAATTCCTGGTAGACTCAACACCGAGACCTACTGCACCATTTTGGATTACCATGCGCTTCCTACGTTGTGGCAGTTTTACGGGGTGGACCTATGTTACTTTCAGGATGACAATGCCGCCTGTCATGTTGCGAGGTCCGCCATGGCTTGGTATGGTGACAATGGGGTTAATCGAATGGACTGGCCTGCGCAGAGCCGGGACCTTAACCCTATCGAGCACCTCTGGGACGAGTTGGAGCGTCGACTTAAGGGATGCCCTCACCGTTCGAAATCGGTGAAGGAACTGACCTGTCTTCTCCAAGCCGAGTGGAAGAAAATACCGCTAGCCGTCGTACAACGCCTGGTTGAGAGTATGCCCCGGAGGGTCGTCGCAGCTGTAATCGCCGCTCGTGGAGGCTCCACCAACTATTGAAGGTGAATAAACTTCGTTTTCCTTTGCTATCACAGGTGTCCAATTACTTGTTGGTAGATAGTGTATATGTACATGTACCTGTGTAAGTAGTATAGCATATGTCAGTATTTGAAAAATGGGGGATATTAAATAGAAGAATTTTGTGTCCAAAAACAAAGTGGCAGAGAACAGACTCAACATGTGTATAATGTTGGATGAAAATTAATTTTCAAATTCAGGAACCCTCCCCGAAAATTCTTTCTGGCTATCGCCCTGGCTTCATCTTTGTAGTACGGCACACATTCTTTTTATCAAGTCATGAGAGTTCACACCATTAGAGTGATAATTCTTAACCCTATCGAGCACCTCTGGGACGAGCTGGAGCGTCGACTTAAGGGGTGCCATTATTCTCTATCGCTTTTTTATTCTCTATCGCTTCATTCTCGTGTTGTGTGTGGTGTATTTCCGTCGCAAGAGAAAAGCGTATGCCATTACAAATTACTGGTCAACCAAGAACACAAATTCGAATGTGATGGCTGTCAGAGAACTGAGGAGTATTAAGGTACTGTACAATTCAAGAATGCAATTATTTTTCCCCCTACTCCACCCCGCTGCTAAAATATGGGAAAGCTTCAACGTGATCATTGCTGAGATTGTAGGGAATGAGCGAAAGTTGCTAGAAGAGGAAACTAAGGTGTCTAATGTTTGCCAATAAAAGGCATTAAACAGATCTATCGATACGTAGGCAATTCCATGGCTGAAGGAACATGAGCAGTGTCAGGGTTGAAGATAAGTCAATAAATAGCCTTATGACAGACAGATAAGTAGATGGGTAGACAGATATTTTTAGTTGAAAGATACAAACAGGTACAAGCAGGATGTAAAAAAAGAAGAAAATGGAATGTGTTTATAGGACCAACAGAAAAAAAAAAAGATTAAAAAAAAAAAGAACTTTTCGTAAGATTGCTAAGCTGGGTGAAGTTAGTGAATCAATTTTTAAAATCTAGTCTGACATCTAAACCATTGAGGCAAAGAACTTTTTGGTGTGGGTCCTATTTTGTTCACACCATGTGTGAAAATACAAATTTGTCCGTGACGGGAATTGAACCCTCTGTCTCCGGAGTAAGTTGCTCTCTCAACTAAGCTACACGGATAAATCTGTGTTTTCGTAAAAGTGTATGTACTGGCCATTGGGTTTTTCGAAAACTGTGTGATGTTTGCTCTAGAGATGAGCTCGGGTTCGGACGGGCTCAGAATTCATTAACTACCGAAAAACCCGGGCACGGGCTGGGCTCGGAATTACACTTCTTGAATTTCATTACTGTAATTAATTCAACACGTGTAATTCTTAGCCCGATTGAATTAAAACGTGTTGAATTTCATTGTGGATTTCTTATCATGGTGGAAGGATTTTCAATTTCCTAAGCTAGCTGCTATTGCAAGACAAACTTTGTTTAGCAAGACTTGCATTGTCCAAAGCTATGGCCCAAGCCAGGATTAGTTAAAGGAGGTCTGGTATCGAAAAACTGGGAAAAAATCACATTCTCATTTTTTTTTATTTTATTAAAAATCAAGAATCTTATCTTTAAAATGATGTATAATTAATTTCCAAAATTGTGCAGTTAGAAGTATTGTTATTTATTTTTTAATTTTCCTCACTCCCACGAGTTTTGGGGTGACGTTGGTTTTTAGTGCAGCAGGTCGAGTTTTAGAGAAAAGAAGATCAAGTTGAAGCGCTGAGGCATTAGATGCAATTCTCTCTCTCTCTCTCTCTCTCTCTCTCTCTCTCTCACTTTTCATGATGAACTTGATCTGGAAACTGCACACACATATGATAATATTGTGATTATTATACTATTAAGCGCAAAGCTTTGTTAATGTTACAAAATGCAAAATAATCTGGTCTGGAATGCTTCCACGTTCTTTTTTTTTTTTAATTTTGGAAATTTCCCTAAAAGTTTTTTTTTATATTCTACTACATCACTCTAAACTACATTTAATAATTAGCATATATGTAAATTATATTACAAAGATTAGTTTTGCTAGAGTCAAAATTTCAAACACTTGCAACTGTATGTACGGCCTTGTACGTTTTATAATGCAATTGATTCAAAATAAAAGTAAATTTAGAAATCAAAACGAAATAACGAACGGAATTTTTTTTTCTAAACGATTTTCTTTTCTTCAGCTTTTACCAAAATTACTGAATCCCCTGATACGGTCGAAGGGCACGTTGATTATTTATTTATATTCAAATCCACATTTTAGAACATTTGGCTTTATGCGTAGTATTTCTAAAAACATATTAATATTGTGAAGTGGATTAACTGAACTAAACTTTTTAAACTAATGATTTTTAAACTAATCCTTGCTTGGGCCATATCTTTGGCCAGTGTATAATGCATAAATGCAAGCCTTGATAAGCAAAATTTTCCGAGAATCCGGGCCTGGGCGGGCCCGGGCTCCTAAAAATGAGCCCTAACTCATCTCTAGTTTGCTCCACACATCGTCTGGAATTCCTGAAAAGTTCCTACTTCGCTTAAAAAAAAAAAAAAAAAAAAAAAAAAAAAAAGGAAAGAAAAGTTGAGTTAAAAGGGAGATGATGTGACGTACTACAGAGGTGAATCACGTGTCAAGATGGCGTAATGTTCGTGTACATAGCTGACTGAACACTACATAAATCAGTTCTTAAGAACTTCACTTTTAAACGAATCAGATGTCACTCCAATAACTTCAAAAAGGTAATTTACTATTAGTCTTTATTCAGCAAAAACTTTTTTGGCACGATTCAGTCTTCAACAACATTAATGCAAAAATCCAATTACTTGTTAGAGAACGTTTAACGAGAAACAAAAACAACAAATCTAAATATTAAATACGCAGACGTCATGAAATCACCACTTCAAGTACTTCAACTTCCACAAGTACTATTATATCATCATACTACCATCATCTCCACACTTTTGCTGCTGCTTACACATTATACGAGGGTTGTACCGAAAGTACTGCAAAAGTAGGCATAACTATTTTATTAACTGACAGAGGTCTTTCAAATTGCCCATGTTAGTAGAGTAACTATTTGTCTATACAAAGGTACTACTCAACATATTCTCCATCACAAGCGATGCATTTCTGCCATCGGTGAACCCAATCGAATCCTCTTTGAAAAAATTCAGTTGTGGATTGTTGTACCCACTTCATCACAGCCACTTTCACCTTGTCTGTGCCATCAAATCGTTGTCCCGCGGAGACTGTCCTTCATTGGACCGAACAGGTGGAAATCGGAGGGTGCCATATCTGGGCTGTACGGTGGATGTAGGACTCACCGACAAACCTAATTTGCTGATCGTCTGATTTGTTACCAAAGAAGTGTGTGGTCTCGCATTGTCAAGGTGAATATGGATCCTTTTCAGGTTCTTGTTCGTCTCTTCCTCCTTATGGCTTCTCTAAGCTTCTTGAGTGTCTCAGTGTACCGCTCGCTTGTCATGGTACGGCCATGTTCCAGAAAATCAAGTAGAATGACACCCATGCCATTCCCCTTCCCCCAAAAAAAACCCCAGTTACCATGACTTTTTATGCTGATTGAGGACTTTTAAATTTCTTAGGTTTTGGTGAAGAGATGTGACGCCATTCCATGGATTGATTCTTCGTTTCCGAATCTTAAAGATACGCCCACGTTTCATCACCTGTCACCAGATCGAAAACAAAACATGTCTTCTTTGGCTTCAAAAGCTCCCAACGGACAGAGCAGATTTCCACACTTCTCTCCTTCAAATCGGGTGTCAACTGCCAAGGTACCCACTTTACACACACTTTCCGATACCCTTTCCACCATCTTCTGTATGGCATTGTGACCACAGTCCAGGTGTGCAACAAGTTCACGGATTGTGACTCGTCTCTCCGCGCGAATCAATTCATCCACTCGCTGAGGATTCGTGTCAGTGGTCGCAGATGATGGTCTCCCACTGCGTGGTTTGTCTTCAATGCTGGTTTTCCCTTCTTTAAACTTCTTTATCCATCTGTGCACATTGCTGTTGTCAATGGTGTCATCTCCGTAAACATTCTGTAACCTTCTGTGGATGTCGGAAAGCCTGCACCCTTCCTTCGTGAAGAACTCAATGACGGCACGGTTGCTTCTGCTTGGAATCCATTATTTACCTGCATTGGAGAAGAAGGATTACTATAAAGGAAGAGTTACTCTATCAATATGTGAAATTTGAACGACCTCTGAAAAACTTTGTGCACCCTTTTGCATTACTTCCGGTACAACCTCCGTATATCGTTCTGTTCTCATCTGACACATCCACACGTCATTCGTTATGACCTCAAGATGTTGCCGACCATACTCTTGCGAGATAGAAGATATGACATTAAGTTTAATAAACGCTAAAAAGAAAGAATTCAAATTTACATAAAGAAACTAAAAAACAAGTTAGAGTATACGTCACGGATGGTGCAAGCGGCAGTATTAATGCGCAAGACAGAGATGCTGGAAATCTGCAAGGGGTGCATAATTTATGGAAATTCCATGTTTTAATATGTATGTGTTTTTCTTTTCTTTTCTTCTCTTTTTTTTTCTTTCTTGAATGAAGCAAAACTTTTCAGTCACACAATCAGAATAATCCGGTGTTAATCCGGTGAATAGTAAAATCTCATGCAAGTGTTCTCATGCAGCACCGAATATGTAAATTCGCGAAAACTTTAAAAGCTCCGCAGGCGTCTGCCTTTCTTTCGTGAGAATTAAAGACACTGCGATTGGTGTTGCTTACAATTTTTTGTTCTAAATGTCTTCATGACCCCATTTGAAAGACAATCAGAGGTGAAAAGCTATCTGAAGGACGGAAGTGGGCCAGAGTGGAACAAAAGTTGCTAGACATATGAGTGTATTCGAAAATGTTATATCAAGGATAAGACAACAGTTCCACGATACGGAAACATGCACTGTAGATGAACATCACAAGGTCCACCACGGTCTACAATACCTGACTATAACCAGCATGTAGTCCTAACTACAAAGCGCAGAAGATGCAAGACAGATGGTCAATTCTTCTTTAAACTTATTTCCCCAACAGGAAGATTAGTATAAAGGTGGACTTCATGAGGAGAAAAGGGTATGTATCCCCATTACCTGTGGTCACAAAGGAGCTCGATTAGAATGGACTAGGCAGCATCGCAATTGGAGACACCTGAGCAGTGGGGGCGTTGCTCTTCACAGGTGAGTCAAGATTAGTAAAAAAGGACTGTATACCAGGAAACCTGGGTTCCGTATCCGCCTTACCAGCGATCGCAAAGGACCTCGATCATTATGGACTAAGCAGCATGGCAACTGGAGACACCTGAGCAGTGAGAACATGCACTTTTCACAGATGAATCAAGATTAAAAAGAGGGCTATATGCTAGGAAACCTAGGACCCATATCCCCATTACCAGTGATCACAAAAGACCTCGTTCATAATGAACTAAGCAGCATGGCAATTGGAGACACCTGAGCAGTGAGACCATGCGCTTTTCATAGATGAGTTAAGATTAGAAAAAGAGGGCTGTATGTTAGGAAACCTAGGGCCCGTATCCCCATTACGAGTGATCACAAAGGACCTCGATTAGCATGGACAAGGCAGCATGGCAATTGGAGACACCTGAGCAGTGGGACATGTACTCTTCACAGGTGAGTCAAGATTAGAGAAAGAGGACTGTATGCAAAGAAACCTAGGTTCCGTATCCGCCTTATCAGTGATTACAAAGGACCTCGATTAGCATGGACAAGGCAGAATGGCAATTGGGACACCTGAGAAGTGGGGGCATGTACTCTTCACAGGTGAGTCAAGATTAGAGAAAGAGGACTGTATGCCAGGAAATCGAGGTTCCGTATCCTCTTTACCAGTGATCACAAAGGACCTCAATTAGCATGAACTAAGCAGCATGGAAGTTAGAGATACCTGAATAGTGAGGACATGTACTTTTTCCAGATGAGGCAAGATTAGAGGAAGAGGGCTGTATGCCAGGAAACCTAGGGCCCATATCCGCATTACCAGTGATCACAAAGGACCTCGATTAGCATGGACAATGCAGCATGGCAATTGGAGACACCTGAGCAGTGGGGGCATGTACTCTTCCCAGATGAGTCAAGATCAGAGATACAGAGAAGTATGCCAGGAAACCTAGGGCCCATATCCCCATTACCAGTGATCACAAAGGACCTCGATTAGCATGGCAATTGGTGACACCTGAGAAGTGGGGGCATGTACTCTTCACAGGTAAGTCAAGATTAGAGAAAGAGGACTGTATGCCAGGAAACCGAGGTTCCGTATCCGCTTTACCAGTGATAAAAAAATGACCTCAATTAGCATGAACTAAGCAGCATGGAAGTTAGAGACACCTGAGCAGTGAGGACATGTACTTTTTCCAGATGAGTCAAGATTAGAGGAAGAGGGCTGTATGCCAGGAAACCTAGGGCCCATATCCGCATTACCAGTGATCACAAAGGACCTCGATTAGCATGGACAAGGCAGCATGGCAATTGGAGACACCTGAGCAGTGGGGGCATGTACTCTTCCCAGATGAGTCAAGATCAGAGATACAGAGATGTATGCCAGGAAACCTAGGGCCCATATCCCCATTACCAGTGATCACAAAGGACCTCGATTAGCATGGACAAGGCAGCACGGCAATTGGAGACACCTGAGCAGTGGGGACATGTACTCTTCACAGGTGAGTCAAGATTAGAGAAAGAGGACTGTATGCCAGGAAACCAAGGTTTCGTATCCGCCTTACCAGTGATCACAAAGGACCTCAATTAGCATGAACTGAGCAGCATGGCAGTTAGAGACACCTGAGCAGTCACGACATGTACTCTCCACAGGTAAGTCAAGATTAGAGAAAGAGGACTGTATGCAAGGAAACCTAGGTTCCGTATCCGCTTTACCAGTGATCACAAAGGACCTCAATTAGCATGGACAAGGCAGCATGGCAATTGGAGACACCTGAGCAGTGATAATTTTTTCTTTAGATGAGTCAAAATTAGAGATAGATGGATGTATGCTAGGAAACCTAGGGCCCATATCCCCATTACCAGTGATCACAAAGGACCTCGATTAGCATGGACAAGACTGCACGGTAATTGGAGACACCTGAGTAATGGGGACGTGTACTCTCCACAGGTGAGTCAAGATTAGAGAAAGAGGACTGTATGCCAGGGAACCTAAGTCCCGTATCCGCCTTACCAGCGATCACAAAACAACTCGATTAGAATAGACAAGGCAGCATGGCAATTGAAGATACTGAGCAGTGAGGACATGTACTTTTCACAAATGAGTCAAGATTTTTGCAACAAGTGATTCCCGACACAAGTACATCTAGAGAGAAGTATAGGTGCACCCGAAGTCACCCCTCTAACCTAATCGAAAGGGACAGTTTTGAAGGTGGACGTGCCATGGTATACTTAGGTATCCGGATTGATAGTCGTACGTCTGTACATGTCTTTGGTAGAGGAAATATAACTTACTACAATTACGGAGAAGAGATCCTGGAACCACATGTAAAAAAACTTTTCTAGGTGCTGTCGATCCAGAAATTTTTTCTTGTAGAATTTTTTTCTTGGATGACCGTGCTGGCTCTCATAAGACGTGGCTTGTAGATGACTGCTTTGAAAGTGAAGATATACAAAGAATGGATTGGCCAGCCATGTTCCAGGACATGGATGACGCTTGGGATGCTTTAAGAAGGCAAACTACAAGTCGTTAACACCCTCCAAGAAAAACCTGTGAACTCAGTATTGCTCAGATAGAGAACACTAAACTCCACGCGGAACTCTTGAACCCTCTCGTTGGAAGCATGAGAGATTGTTTGTGAGGCTTGTATAGCAGTTACAGGAGAACTTACACAAACACACACCCTACTGACCCCAAACGCACTCAGAAACCCTAACATCTAAAACTGGACATTGAAACATTTATGATGATCAAAATACCCATTATTTTGTATTTTACCAAAACTTTGGCAATTTATGTCAAAATATGCATAAAGCGAAGAGCTAAAACATTATGACTAGTGTGTCTTTATGCAAATCGAAGTAATTACAGGTAAACGACAGCGCGTGTGGAGGTCTTGAAATGATATAAATAACGCCTAATACTGAGCTCTGTTAATCAGTGTTATTCTACGTAGTACTTCAGATGGACAAGGCAGCGGAATTAAGCGAGTTTCAGAAATACCAAATTGTAATGGCGAGACGACTGGGTCGGAGCATTTCCGAGATGGCAACGCTTGCAGGGTGCTAACGGTCAATCGTGGTTACTACCATCAAAAAGTGATCGGAGGAGGGCAAACCTCGGCAATGTGTCGTCCGACCACGGGGTATCGATGCTAGAGGTGAGCGGACGCTATCTCGTATGGTACGAGACAACAGAAGGAATACTGTGGCGTAACTCGCCAGTAACTTGAACGCTGGTGACGGGAGTACTGTGTCACAATACACAGTACATCTAAACCTGGTAAAAATGGGGTGAAATAGCCGCAGACCGCTCCGAGTACTGATGCTCACCTCAGTACACCGTCGAAGGGGCCTACAATGGGCACGCAAGCCTCAAAACTGGATCTTAAATGATTGGAAGAAGGTCGTTTGGTCCGAAGAATCTCGTTTCCTGTTGCACCGACGGCCGGGTACAAGTGGTTCGTTTACCTTTCGTTTACCTCGAGAAGTGTTGGCACCAGGATTCACCGTGGGACGAAAACAAGCACATGGAGGAAATGTAATGCTTTGAGCAATATTCTGCTGGGAAACCCTGGATTCGGTAATTCAAGTGCAAGAAACTATGACGACAGAGAGAGAGAGAGAGAGAGAGAGAGAGAGAGAGAGAGAAACTGGCTGAACTGTAGCCTGGCAATGCCCTAAGTAATGATGCGCTCAGTGTTCGTGATTTCCCGGCTTAGAAATCAATTACGAAATTGGATCATCCACTCTGTTCATCTGACTGGATCATCCCTTGGATCCAGTCTGTTCATTGGATCATCCCTTGTGATTTCTGGCTGAACTGTGGCCTGACAATTTCCCCAAGCCATAATGCGCTCATTGTTCGCGACTTCCTGGTTTAGAAATCAATCACCAAATTGGATCATCCACCCTGTTCATCTGACTTAGCCCCTTTTGATTTCTGACTGAACTATGCCTGACAATGCCCCAAGCCATGATGCGCTCAGTGTTCGCGACTTCTTGGCTTAGAAATCAATTACCAAATTGGATCATTCTCTCTGTTCATCTGACTTAGACCCTTGTGATTTCTGGCTGAACTGTGGCCTGACGATGCCTCAAGCTCTGATGAGCTCAGTGTATGCGACTTTCTGGCTTAGAAATCAATCACCAAATTCGATCGTCCACCCTGTTCATCTGATTTAGCTCATCGTGATTCCTGGCTGAACTGTGGCCTGACAATGTTCCAAGCCCTGATGCGCTCAGTGTATGCGACTTCCTGGCTAAGAAATGAATTACAAAATTGGATCATTCACCCTGCTCATCTGACTTAGATGTGATCCCCATGTGATCCCTGGCTGAACTGTGGCCTGACAATGCCTCAAGCTCTGATGAGCTCAGCGTTCGCGACTTCCTCGCTAAGAAATAAATTACCAGATTGGATCATCCACCGTGTTCATCTGACATTGATTTCTGGCTCTTCCCAAAAATAAAAACCACCGTGAAAGAACGAAGATTTTCAGACAATTCTGACATTTCAGCGTAACGTGACAAAGGAACTCAAGAGTATTCAAGAAACAGAGTTCCAGGTATAATTCCAGCAATGGCAACAGCGTCTAACTAAATGCATAGCTGTGAACGGGGATTATTTCGAAGGTGACAGTACCTGGTAGGGCACAGGTACGCACACATTTTCTACAGATGCATTCCAGGAATTAAATTGTCACACCTCATGTACTTCTTTCGTTCAAGACACGGATTTATGCTGATGGGTTAACTAAGTTACAGGCCCGACTTTCACCTTACTGACTTTTTTAAGAACTTAATCAGACATGTATTAGCTGCAGCGCAGAGGCTCCCGAAATGAGAGGCTTGGTGCCCCCCTGCCCCGCCCCTCCCAAAAAAGACAAGAATTCCAAGAAAATTGGAGATTTTTTTTTATTTTTCCTTCAAAAATGAAAATGTGAACCTTTGAACTACTAATTTTTTTTTCACGTCGCACCAGTTCCTGAAGAAGTTTTAAGCGCCTTCATAGCGCAAAAAAGTATAAACACTAGTACTGCAGACTGTGCGAATTTACGTACATAACCACGGAGCAACAAAAGCATTTAGACGTTATCTGTCATTAGGTGTTTTGTTTCGCTACAATTTGGCAGCGGATTCGGTGAAACTGTTTCTGAGAAAATCTCATATCTGATGTACTACCCATTTCTTTATTTTCTTTGTCTTTTTTTTTTCTCCGTCATTTCTCCCAAAAAGGGTTATTTCTGGCTGAAGCTATACTATGTAAGCATTAAAACAAGTTAATAAAAACATCAATGCAGCCACTGAAACGTTACAGATGCATCTAGAATAAGGACAGACGACCTTGCGAAAGCAAATTGCTTTCAAGACCCAGTGAAACGTAAAGCGGTACTTTCCCGTTAAAATCTCAAGGTGAAACTTTTTTAGGTTTACACTTTCTTTTCATACTCCTCGTATTAATAAAAATCATGGACGAAAAGCGAAAATTAAAGTAAACTGTACATTTCTGACCATTTAAAATATCAGTACAGACAGGTTTTAAGTACTCCTCCCTGAGATTATGAAAAATAGTTTTCACAACCTTATCTGCTTGCCCGACAACCTCCTCAATGCTTGAATGAGCTTAGTTATTTGCCTGATTTTAAGTTCAACACTCACTGAATTGCAGTGAGATAATAAAATCTTAATAGTACATTTTATTTTACGTAAGGAAGGAGGATAGAATTTTGATTGTCTAGACATGTTTTTTCAAAATATTTTCACTGGACTCTAATTAGGATGTAACGAATATGTCATACTCAAAGAAGGAATCGAAGGGTTTGGTTTTTTTTTTTTTCTTTTCCCCAAAAAAGAAAGGTGGTTTAAGAAGGTGACGAAATAAGTTCTTGAATCTTTCTCGTCATAAGAAAAAAAAAAAAAAAAAAAACAAGTATGTTCCTTAATTATCACAAAATTACACGATCTGACTTTATACTTTTCGTATTTTTTAAAGGATTCCAGTTTACTTCCATTGCCATTCATTATCGGATTCTTTTTCATATTGAGAAGAACATAAATAATCTCTGAAAAGTTAAAAAAACTGTAGTTAATCGATATTTCACCAACGATGCTTCTCCACAGAAGAAAGGGGGACGTTAGGATTCGTATAAAGCTGTATGCAGTCTCTTTGTATTACGTGTACAAATAAGTTCCAAAGCGTTTTAAGACAGCGCAGCATGTAATTTGAGAGAACACAACAATACCTTTACGAATCAAAATATGCGCCGTCAATATTTATCACCTTCCGCCATCGGTCGGGCAGCTGACGGATTCCAGGCATGAAGTCGTGTGACGCGATGAAATCTTCAACCCATTTTTGCACTTCGTCACAAGTCCGGAACCGTACAGCAGACAAACATGTTATATCGATCGGAACAAATTATAGTCTGAAGGGACTATGTCGATACCATACGCCGGGTACTCCAAAACTTCCCAGCCAAGCGTCAATAACGTTTCCTTGACCGATTTCGCGACGTACGGCCTAGCGTTGTCATGCAATAATTTCATGGGACGCAATCCTTTGCCTGTGAACGAACGTTTTCGACAGATTTCCTGGTTCAATCGTAGCAATTGTTGCTTGTAGCGATCAGCAGTAACAGTTTGACCCTGTTCCAGTAGATCATATCCCACCAGATACACAGCAGAACTTTCTTGGAGTGAATATTGCGTTTCGGTGTCGAGGTCGTTGCTTCACCGGGGTCTATACCGTGTTTTTATTGCGTTTGGGATTGTCGTACCATATCCACTTTTCATCACCCGTAACGATTTTTCACAGGAAAGACTTTCTGTGTTGTTTGTTCAACAGATTCAAAAACTTCATAACACGCTCATTCTTGTTCCTCTGGCTCAGGTCATGTGGCAGCCATTTTCCTTCCTTCTGAATCTTTTCCATTCCGCGTAAACGATTGGAAATGGTTTGTTGAGTTACCCCCAGTTGTTCAGCTAGTTCTTTTTTGCGTTTGAGACGAATCTTCATCCAGCAATGCTTGCAGTTCCTCATGTTCAACCTTCTGCGGGGCGCCAGTACGTTTTCGATCGCTAACATCAAAATCACCTGCTTTAAACCGTGTAAACCAAAACTCACACGTGCTTTTTGATACAATATTATCTCCAGAACAGAACAGATCGATGCACATGTTTTTGCAGCACTTTTCCATTCAGAAGGAATGCAGTGTCGAATAAATGCAGTATCGCTTGCCATCTTTCACCTACCGATGTTCGAGTGCGTTAGACTGATGGGCAAACTTCTGTGTCACATTTTATACTCTGGACCAGTTGCGGTCACATGACAACAACGCGGGGGAATGTCTGATATGTAAATTAGCGGTATACGTTACACAAAAATCGCTTTAAAACTTATTTGTACACCTAATATCTCTTTTTCTAACTTCACCGGGGTCATTTGAAAACTTCTGTCTCTAATATTCCTTTCGATAACTTTTTGTGCACAACTTATATATACTTTTGTGCACAATTTTATATACTTTTTGTGCAAAATTTGTTAAGGTTTCGTAACATACTTTTTAGACGCCTGTGGGAGTAAGTAGCTATTTCCATTTCTGAATGCTTCATTGGTTTTAGAAATCCGGTTGATTTTTTTTTTTAACCGGTTCCATTGATTATCAATAACCTGACTCACTTTGCGTATTTTAAATTATGCGCACTTTTTCCCTAAGTGGTGTACGTGTATTTTCTTTTTTGCTGAATTTTAAGATTCTCTAAAAATCTACTTTGAAATATATTTTTAAAATCTTATAGATATTCCACTCATGAACGCAGTTTTGTAAAATTTCTTTTTCCTCTTGTTTTTGTGGAAATCGTTGGGGAAAAAACGCAAAAAAAAAAAAAAAAAAAAAAATATTGACATCTTCAAAACCTTTTGTTATATAGCTTCAGGAATAAAACAGAAGGTACCATTAGAACGCTTTCTGAAGACGTAATTACAAGCTAAAAAAAATTGGGCAGACCCGCTGGCTGAGTAGTTGGAGGCGCGGGCTGCTAGCTAATTGTCCGTGATGGGCTCCGGCCGAGTCCAAGCATGGGTTGGTGCGCTTGCTTGGTGACACTTCCTGTGTCTCTTTCCTGAAACCAATGGTTCCCCCCAATCACAAGGCTTTGAAAATATTCAAATTTCTTATCGGAAATAATATTCAAACGACGTGTTAAGAATATTAAATATTTGATCAAATAAAATCGACGATCTATTCATTCGGAATTTTTTTCTGACGCTCATAAATGCCCGAAATGCAGTTACCACGTAATTAATCCCTACTAGAATATAGGAATTTTATCCATGAAAAACAGTATCTTTTCTCCCCCGTGTGTGTGTGGCCGCAAGGTTCAATAAATTGCTAATGAATCTCGAATAACAGCAAGACCAAATAACAACTTAGCAGGAAAACACACCTGCTGATAAATTCCGCTCATCACTGTACCAATACAGCAAAACTTGTGACTTGATCGGAACATCAACTCCTTCACTTTACCGACTCACATGAACAATTCTCGGAGCACGTACTGAACATGCGTTGGGCCAGCTGATTGGAGAGGATTTTGTTGCAATAAGCGCATTGAAGCTCGGAAGCGGGCCGTCTGAAAACCACCCGGACTCCTTTTTCCTGGAAGTCTCCCCCTCCGTCCTTCTGAGTGGAAGTTTCCGTGCATCGTCATGGCAACCGATGGGTCTTCGTCAGCGTGACGTCGTTGGTGTGCAGAGATGCATTCAGCCGCTGAGCGCTGCAGTCGCATCGGCGTCGTGCGAGAAATGCAGAGCGACGCACGCTGATCGATTTCAGACATCATGGCTACCGTTTCTGTGTTTTCTCCCTAAAATCGCCATTTCTTCACTTTAATTCAGTGTTTTCATCGTGGAATATATTTTTGTGCCCATTAGAATGGAAAATTTTCGAGTCGTGGGTAAGTTTTAATTTTCGTTTTTGAAATTTCGCTTCGGTGAAGGAAATTTTAAATTTCTCGGTCGAGGCGCATCTCTGCGGCAAGTGTCATATATACAATACGCCCACCCGTATCTCGGATAAATTACCGGGTTGTCATATTTACCTGCTTCCAGTATTGAGCTAATGAGTGGAAATGCTACTGTGTTACATAATTTGTTTCTGTTTTCAGTCCATTTAAATATTATTGGATATGTATTATCGATGTTGGACATCTCCGTAAGACTGCATGATGTTGAACTTGAAAATTCTAGAAAAAGGATTGCCATTGCGCTAGAAGCGGAAGCCTATCAAATTCTTCGATATTTCGATTCATACTTCGTTGTCTTATAGAGTGCGCACGCAATTTGAAAAGTGGCTTGGTTCTCTTTTGTATGTAATTTGATTTCGTTCGGGGTTTCAATATATGCAACTTAATGCCGCGTTTTTTTGGTGCAGCATGCATGAAAATGCAAGCATAGCGACGATGAAAATAACTGAAATGGCTTAGCGGTCGGCGTTTCAAAGAGAAATATTTCCATTTTCGTTCAGAAAAACTCTAAAACTTTTAACCAAAAAATGTTTTGCTGCGGATAATGTCAAGCATGTTCATTTTCTTTACTGTTAAGCAGAGCTTTTAGGGAAATAATTCGTAATTTTTTGTATTTGGATTTAAAGCACCCACTGACCATTCTAGGCCAAAAAGCGATCGCTAGTCTCTAATTTAGAGCCACTGGTTCCAGAGCCGTAGGACGAGCACAACATCCTTGTCGTATTCAGGAATCGAACCCCAGTACACGAGAAGTTAGAAGCCACAGCAGTAGGCTGTAGATCACTTGGCGAAATTTTTTTTTAGAGTTTTGAGTCACCGTGTGTGCCAATATTTCTAAAAAAATTGTTATATAATTAAAAGCTATTGCTTAAATTTCAAAACGAAACCAATACAAAAATGTAGTTTTAAACCAAATCATGTCATACAACTTTTATTGACCTTATTCGTTGTTTGTTATTCATTCCCTCTCCCACTTATTTGCTACAGAGAGGCTTTTTTGCGTATGACTACTGTGAACATGACATAAAAACATCGGTAATGTATACCCCCCCCCCCCCGAAAAGTAAATACTATTTCAGAAAACACATCTTAGAGATGGGAGAAATGCGATTGTGTGTTTTAACTCATATATTCTGCCCTATTCATCCCAGAAGACGGCAAAATTCTAGGGGTAGTAATTTTTTTTACTTTTGCTTTTTTCCTTTCGTTGTAATGAATTGCCGAAATATCTTTAAATCTGTGTTGTATTATTTTCATGAAACCTAGTTGTACAGCCTGCAAAGCCTTTTGGGCATAAAATAGATGGGCAAAAAAAAAAAAAAAAATCACATTTGCCATCAAACCTACCCCTTGTACTCGATAACGAGACATTCAATAAGATCTAGTGAGCCGCCCGTATGGCGCAGTGATCTAAGCGCTGGCGTATGATCATTATTCGGTGAGGGGTCCGGGTTCGAATCCCAGTGAGGCATGGATGTTTTGTTTGTTGTTTGTCTTACGGCACTGACTCTCTCTCTCTCCCTCCCTCCCTCCCTCCTTCCCTGGAACCAGTGACCCTAAATTAGGGACGGGCGAGTTGCTCACGGTGGTCGTTAAAACCTTCAATAAAAAAAAAAAATAGTTGAATTTAGAAGTATTTTTGAGTATGAAATTTGACTCGAACTATACTTTGGGGGGGGGATTATATTCTTCGCCCACAGTTAATATCTGGTACATGTATATTGTGCATCAAGTACAAATATTGAAGGTCCTCGTACCGGAGTTATTTTATTTCGTCGTGTCATCGGGATTTTTTGTCATTAAAGTTCGCGGAAAGCACAAACCTAGCTGAGGAAGCGATGGGATCGTTTGAAGACGTATTTGCCGCCCCGGTGGCGCAGTGGTCTAAGGCGTTGGCCTCTGATCATTCGTCCGTAAGGGGTCCGGGTTCGAATCCCGGTCAGGCATGGATGTTTTGTTTGTCTTACGGCACTGGCTCTCTCCCTTCCCTGGAACCGGTGACCCTAAATTAGGGATGGGCGACTGCTTATAGCCCATTGAGTTGCTCACGGTGGTCGTTAAAACTCCAATCAAAAAAAAAAAAAAAAAAAAAAAAAAGACGTATTTCTGAATGTGCCAAAGGGGAAATATGTGAATGAACCCCTATTTCATATATTTTGGGAAATATGTGGATTTGAGCGACTCTTGGTGGTTTTGGAAGCATTCCAGATAGCTTATATCGAAAGAATTCATTATGTAATGCAACGTAAGACTGAAAAGGTTTTCTGAAAGATTCACAGCTTTTAAACTTGTTTCGATTTGAATCTTGTAGTTACTGCTCTTTAGCCCGTAAAGGGTTTAGCGGCATTAAAAACATCAGTAACCCACCCTTTTCCTTAATTACTCCCAGAAATGAAAGAGCTAATTCGCAATAATTCCACCTAAACGCTTGGTTTTTTTTTTTTCTTTTCGGCGAGATTCAGTAACCGCTTCTCTCAATTCATTACCGAATTTAACTTCAGTATTTGTTTCCCATGCTTCACATGTAGGAAATATATTTAGAGGTCGTAAGCCCATCACGAGATAACGAGTTGCCTTTACGATCGATGGAAATAATTGCAGACGCGACACTGCCCCTCCCATCTGGAGGACAAAACATACCCCACGGGAAATTTCTTCATACGCCATTATTTGGAATGTTTATTATGATGATACTGTACTGTAGAGCGTACAGTCTAACTATCACCACCGTGGTGGCCAAGTGACTATTTGCTCCAGATAGGGGTTCCGAGTTCCACATGAGGCTGTGGTCCTAAATTAGGGACAGGTGACTGCTTATCATAGCCCTAAGAGAGCTGTTTATGGTTGTCATTAATCCCAGAAACAAAATTAAAAAAAAAACAGTGTGATTATGTAATTATATGTACTTGCATAAGACACGTAGTTAATTTCCTTAAAATTTAGCGGAAATATGTAGTTTGTCCTTTCAAAAATTGTGGTTATTATAAGTAGAGCCACTGATTTACTGAATTTTTAAATACTCGTTGAGATTATCTAAGTGCTTATTTATAGCAATAGAGCATCAATTTTATTGAAAAAGTGCATCGACAAAACCTCTCCTACTGTAAGAATATTGTGAACAGCCCATTAGGTGGATATTTTTCTTGGCACAAACTACAGAATGTGCTGTTCGTGAAAAAAAAAAAAATGTAATCTTGGGAACGGTTATTAAATTTACTTAAACATCGTTTGGTATATTTTGATGGGTACTGGTCCCGGTGTCTTTCAAATAGGTGTGAGCAAGGATTTATGCACATATCCCCCAACATGCCCAAATTTCTACCACCGCTCTCTATAAAAAATCTCAACACCTCTCCATTTGAAGGTGTGTAACACACACATATACTATATATATATCATCATTGTCAACCATCATCAATCCACTGCTGGACGAAGGTCCCCCCCCCACACACACACACACATAGCACAGTTGTCAATAGCAGTTAGCATTTACATTAATTGCCCAGCTCTGCTTTGAAGTGCCTTTTACTATAATAGTTTTTTTTTTTTTAGTTTTAAATCTATGTATCGAGAAGTCTTTTTTAATTTGTCTTGTTTTAAAAGAATAATGGCCGCCCCCCCCGGTGGCGCAGTGGTCTAAGCGATGGCCTCTGATCATTCATCCGAAAGGGGTCTGGGTTCGAATCCCGGTGAGGCATGGATGTTGTGTTTGTCTTACGGCACTGGCTCTTTCCCTTCCCTGGAACCAGTGGCCCTAAATTAGGGACGGGCGACTGCTTATAGCCCATTGAGTTGCTCACGGTGGTCGTTAAACCCCCAATAAAAAAAAAAAAAATGTTTAAAGTCTGAATTTGTCTGTTACAGGTTTTCCAGATGTACTTCCGAATCATTACAAAAGATTTGTGAAAAATATCAGTATCTACTGTTTCGGCAACCCATGTCAATATTTTGCTTTTAGCTTCGTCCAGGACAGGTTTTAGACATGAGATGAAAAACAGCAGCAGCACAAAAAGGGAATAACCGTGTGAAGCTTTGGAAAAAGATTTCCAGTTTAAACCATTCCTAACTATAAAAAAATGCAAACAGTTCACCATCTCTTAAAAGTTTCCCCTTATCTAATCCTAGGTTTAAAGCCTAAATGCATCACTGTACAAATTTTCATCCTTCGAAAAACTTTCCTTCACTCCCCCCCCCCAACCTTTTTGCAGCACTCTCCAACTTGAAATTTTCGCGCCGCCACGGTGGCCTTAAGAGGCCGTCCATAAAGTACGCCCGTGTTTGTTTGTTTTTTACTATTTTTAGACCCCCTCTCCCATGTCACATTTTGTCCGATTGTTGACACCCCCCGTTGACACCCCCCTAAAAAGTACGTCCTAATTCCCGTTTACCCCCTTTATTTTTGACAACTGTTTTTAGAAGTCCGTTGAGAAACAGAAAGAAAACGTGTAATTTTTTAAAGGAATCTTCCATGTATGTATTTACAATTTTTCTTCACAAAATATGTATTATTTAGGCATTAATTTATTCCCAAATGTACCCGAACTTTATCATTCTGAAATAAAAACCTACAAATGAACGCACGCATTTCAAGGTTGCAACACTCCCGGTCATACCATCTACAAAACACGATAGATTTGGTAGTACAAAGACGAGAACTTAATATTCTGATTTAGCTAAATATCATCAGAAATCCGAAATATTTCATACCTTTCTTTTACTATTAAAAGAAAAAAAAAGAGAAAACAAAACTAAGACATACCATCCACTATATTTTTGCCGCTGGACGTCCGAATTACTAAACCTCCTCCCCTCCCCCATATGTCACATTTGGTCCGGTTGTCAAAAAAAAAAAAAAAAACCATCCTCCTGTAATCTCGGACGGCCCCTAAGCTATGGATTCTGATCATTCCTCCGAGATAGGTCCGGGTTCGAATCCCGGTGAGGCATGGATATTGTGTCTTGTCTTACGGCGCTGGTTTTCTCCCGTCCCTGGAACCAGTGACCCTAAATTAGGGACGGGCGACTGCTTATAGCCCACTGAGTTGCTTATGTTGGTCGTTAAACCTCCAAGTTAAAAACGAAATGAAAAAGAAATTCCTGGATGAACTCTTGGTGGGAGTTTCGTATTCCGTGGGGTTTTTAGGCATAGCGAAAAATCGTTGAGAACTGAACTTGTGAGGAAATGGTTGCTTCCCTAGACGGGCTGTATTTATTCGAATCAATTTGAAGTTTGCTTTCGAACAGAAATTCGGGTTCATGCTTCCGACTGTAAATGTCTTATAGTTCAGGAAAGATGGTGTATATGAGAAATTGTTACCGGCCGTGATGCCGACGAAGAAACTGCGAAAGTTCAACAACGTTGTGATGAACTTTCTGCAGAAATTCTTCGCGAAAAACTGTATCTTCCTGTTGTGAGCTTCGATACTTGTGTAGAGCCAGGCCCAGTGTTATATTTAAAAAGAAAAAAAAAAAAATGCGACTAATTTTTGGTCTGTGGTAGCGACTTTGGAAGCTTCTGGTGTTAAGCTCTAACGGAGAAAGCATGCAGATTTGTGATCTGAAAACTTGTCATTATTCAAGCGTTTTAATGCTATGTATTCACAGGTGGATTTACAGGGAAGTTGTTATTTTTTTGGGGGGGGCTTCAGAATCGCGACGCCCCGCGATTCTGAAGGACCTCCAATTAACTATTTCTTTCCCCTTTGCTTCTAAAAAAAAAAAAAAAAAAAAAAGAGGGATGTTTTTTAATACTATTATTGTACAGCTGACCTCAGGGACTGGGGTGTTTATTTTTGGCAGATGTTAGGTTATGACTATTTTACTCTCTAATTCGGTGTTTCATGTTCCCCCCCCCCCCCCCCCCAATCTTTTAATTTTTTTTTCATCATTAAGTCCAGTTTGCGGCAATCGGAAGACTGTTACCGTACGAGTGAAATTGCATCAGAAAAAGCTGGTTTTACGAGACACTCTAATCGACTTTATTCATGTTAAAGTTCTTTCAGGGAACTTTGAATCTGATGATACGGAACAAAAGATACCCCACTGCACGCAGCATACATGTGAACTAAAAGCAGTGCTATATAAGTTTAACCGTATACGCAAGATGTTAAATGCTCTAGTATACTGTGTTTCAGTGACCATCGTTAATAAAGTTCCGACTTTTCTTCCTTAACAAAGACTTTCCCCACTTGTGACTTCTACTGCATCTTCCCCATGGGTTAAACCATTTTCGGGGGAACCCAAAATGTGTGCTTATGCTAAAATCTCGGAAGTCGATTTTTTCTTTTTCTTTTTTTTTTTTTTTGCGATTACAATGATACTTTATCATGCATACGAGGAGGGGGATACGGCAACAAAAAAGCCGCTATTTTTCAAGGGCAGCGGGCAAGTGAGGAGGAGGGGGGGGGAGCGAAACCCGATGATGTGCGCAGGGTCCCAGTAACTAACCCCGCCACTGCTTTTGTGACCATGAATGCGAAACAGTTTTAAACTTTGTGTGGAATATCTGCTAAATACAGTGAAACATCGGTTTTACGTTTTTCTACAGGATGCCCTTAAAAAACATATACACGTAAGAAACATATAAACGAAATTTCAAATTGTTAAATACTGTTGTAAAATTCACGCTTTCGAAGGAGTATAAAAATGTTCCTTAATGATTTATTCATTGTCGAATTGACCGCCAAAGAAACGTAATTTACCCAAAGCAAAAGCAATGACAGTCAAATTATAGGATTTACTAGCTTCGCAAAGGGCAAACTCTTAAGCTTATAAGATACCCAATGCTAACAGTTTCATCTTTCCAACACATTGTGAGTAAAATTAATCCAGTTAAAATCACTCCTGACAATGCTCACGCAAATTAATTACTTAAAACACCTAATTAAAAACATACAAAAAGTAATTTAAATCACAGTATGAAATTTTGGGTTTTCGACTATTACTTAGCATTCAGCCAACGGCAATGCATACTCTGCCTCTAATTTTCCATCATTTTTTACGCTTTCCAACCGTAGGTTGAAGAAGCGTATATGCTCCAGCTTTGTCCGTCCGTCCGTCTGTCGGCACGATAACTCGCGAAAAAATGGTTCCATTTCGATGAAATTTTAGTATGTGGTAGGGGACCACCTGGGGACGGAACCCTATTGAAAATGGATGAAATGGGGTCAAAGGTCACGGCATAGGAGCGGGATCCATTCCATGGCTCTTATGCGTCATAACTTGCGTAAATATGGTTCGATGTCGATGAAATTCTAGCATATTGTAGGGGACCACCTGGGGATGAACCCTATTGAAAATGGGTGAAGTGTGGTCAAATGTCAGGACATAGGAGCGGAATGCATTCCATTGCCTTTATGCGTCATAACGTGCGTAAAAATGGTTCGATTTCGATGAAATTTTATTATGTGGTAGGGGACCACCTGGGGACGATCTTATGACGTCACAACTCGCGCTTGAGATGTAGGCGCGCGGTCACGCCATCTGTCTCATTACGTCACGCATTGTGTGTGGATCCTATTAAAGTTTTATGACGTCACACTCTTGCCAGCAGATGGTCGTAATTCCCATCTGCCTCATTACGTCACGCGTTGTGTGCGTATGTCCGTGCGCAGGATAACCCGCGTAAAAATCGATTTCGATGAACTTTTAGTATATGGAAGGGGATCACCTGGGAAGGAACCCTATTGAAAGTGAACGAAATGGGGTCAAAGGTTAGGACACAGAGCGGAATCTATTCCATAGCCCTTTTGCATTATAACTTACGTAAAAATGCTTTCATTGCGACAAAACTTTATCATGTTATTTCGGAGGTATACTGGACCGGTTCTGTTAAATATAATCGAAATGGGATCAAAGGTCAGAGCACAGGACCGAGATTTATTCCACAGCCATTATCCTCATAACTTGAATAATGATTTCTGGTATGTTGGAAAGCGTATTATAATCAATGCGTTGCATGATTTTACTAACTTGTTACTTTAAAGCTTTCCCATCTATTCATTTCTATTTTCAAGACAGTTTGACGTACGGCGTTACGTTTTTCCCGTCTGTTAAGACTCGTAAGAATTGTACGCGGGCGACTAAATCTTTTAAGGGAAACAGCAATCGAAGACTGTTTTCAAAATTATTAAAGCTTCGCTTCAAAGTTTTGAATCTTCAATTCTTGAGATATCTCGTGTTATCAGTAACTTTGAAGTAAATATGCCGCACGCTAGTCATAGGATGTCATTTTGGTAACGTTTCCATAAGGAGCATTGCAGCTAAATAAACATACCCCAAATCGACTATAAGTGATGTCATGCAGAGATGGAAATAGGACGGTGCAACTACAGCCAAAAAACGTTCAGGAAGGTCGCACAAACTGATGGCACGTGACAGAAGAGCCATGGTAATAAATGTTATCCGGTTTTTTCTCCGCCGTTTTCATCGCGGCTGAAGTAAGAAATGCTGTAATGGCTCGGTTAGTACCATAACAGTCCACAGAGAGTTGCGCAGTGGGGGTTATTATGGTAGAGCAGCAGCACACAAGCCACACATCACTACCGTGAATGCGACGCGCCTTTTGAAGTGGTGTCTCTCGTCCTTCCTGGACTGTGGGTGACACGGAAAGCTGTTCTTTGTAGTGATTAGTTACGCATTTCACTCTTCCAATCCGATGAGCGTGTTTGGGTTTGGCGACACCCCGGCGAACGATTTTCGTCGGACTGTGTTCTTCCAACTCTTAAGTTCGGCGGGAAGCTCCATCATGGTATGGAGTTGTTTTTATTTCGTGGATGGGCCTAGGCCCGTTGGTTATTATACCACAAACCATGGACTCTGAAGTGTATCTCGACGTTCTGGATAATTCTGCTCTACCGACAATGTGGCAGTGTTATTGAAATGGCAATTGTCTCTTCCAACACGATCGAGCTCCGTGCCACACTGTACTGCGTGTGCAAGACTGGTTTCTTGAAAATGCGGTGGAATGGTTAGACTGGCTTGCTCAGAGTCCTGATCTTAATCCCGTAGAACACCTCTGGGATGAACTGGCAGCGATGGATACGAAATCGACACAACGAATGTCTTTGCTGTCATCTCTGGCAGCAGCAGCTTTGCAGGACGATGGCGAGCCATTCCTGGCGAGACCCACCGGATATTAGTTGGTAGTATGCCTGGATGTGTTGCCGCTGCCATACAAACAGATGGACCGACTAATTGCGATAATTAAAGCCATTTGTCCCAAAACATTGTGGTCCGAATACTTTTGATAATGTAGTGTATATGGTATATTTAGAGGTAAATACCAAAGCAAGTGACGCAAATGATTTCTTTGTATTTACCTCAGCTCTGATTATCATATGTAACACATTTTAAAACGTTCGTACATTCTAGGATTGCTAGACTTGCTATGAAGTCCAGAGAACTTTAAAACCATTAAGAAATTCCTGCGAGTTCATTCTCTTTGACTCTAACTCCTAGTCAACCTAAGAGGGTTGGAAGGTTCCAAACAGCTGCCTCCGCTACGAAAAGTAGTGCCTAGAGTGAAAAGCTACCGAGCGAAAGCTACAGAATTACTGCTCAGAATCCAAGTTCGTTTGTTCAGCAGTTTATCGGACAAAATTGCTATTTAATACAAGTTTCCAAAGTTGGCCGAGTTTTAGAAATAGATTTGAACAATCGATCAAGAGCCTCGCACGTTATTGGCCGAGTTTTAGAAATAGATTGATACTCGATCAAGAGCCTCGCACGTTCGACGACTGACTGTCCAACTGGGAAACGTATATAACTTGGGGGAAGGAGGACGGGATGGAGGAGTTCAGAAGACTTCTTCCAACAACTGCAGTGCAGAAACTAAATTGATAATCGGAGATATGAGAGGAGATGTACTTAAGCAACCATAGGGGGAGATAGAGTAAACGGAACACAGAGAGAGAGAGAGAGACGATGCAGTGAGCTTCAGTTAGTTATTAAAGCCGTAAATGGGGTAGAATTGGGCTGTGTGTCAGTGCGGGAGTGATGCTTAACAGCAAAGGCAATGGTGGAGTGTGACGCGGATTGGTACCATTCTTGCGTTCTATGGAGAAGCTGTGAGCTGGCTGCCCTACCTTGTACAATAGTCCACTCTTATGTTGACTTGGAGAACAAAAGAATCGAATGTTGCCATCAACGGTCTTCAGTAAAACCGCTAGAGCGATAATTTCGTACGCGCTGTCTTCGCATGCTGACTCAGATTTCTCATTTAACAGTTTGGCTAGCTGCCACAATGTTATGTTAGGTACGTGATTGTAGGCCCCTGCCTCATCCAATAACACTTCGGGAAAGTGTCTGGAAATGTCACGTGGCCACCCAGGTGGCCTGGGCCGGATTATGGGGGGAGGGTATATATAGCCTTGGGGCCCACCATGATCAAGAGGCATGTCTGAGCAAATAATAGACAGATAGGTAGAGAGAGAGAGAGTCTAAAAAAATAGTTTTAATATAAAATAGGTTTTACTTTTGTTTCGTTAGATTTCCACTTAGTGAGAAACAGAGGCTGGGAAGACTAACAGATTTCGAGACAGTGACTAAAGGTTTCATGTCGCTGTTTGCAGCGAATCCGGCGAGACAGTTTCAGCTTTTTCACTGCCACCCATATACACCCCCAGTTTTCACTTGGAAACCATTAACCATTTAAGCGGTGGATTTACCTGAACCAAAAGTTGCCCAAATTTTCCTGCGCTCCTCAAACAGAAGTGTTCTCATAGTGACCAGGTTATGCGAACGCTACGGCGAAACAATTCCTTTCCCTCTTTAATCTCGGAAGTAACGACTGTAAATCTGTCGCTGGCTGTAAGTGCTCCCTTATAGTCTCACAGTATGTAGTCAGATTCCTTTATAGTCCTTTATTCTCTGTTCCATCACCCAAGAAATGGTTCGGAAAGCGTAGTCCCCTGGACATGTATACATCATGCCACAGGGTAGAAACACGTTATTCAAACATCTTTTCTCTTCTTTGATTATGATCATATGTAGAGGAGTAGAGGATTTTAGGAAGGAAGTGTCTGACCCCAGGTCTTAAACAACCCTTAGAAATAGGAAACTAGGAGATTTTGGGCTAGAGCACCCCATAGGAAAGTGACACGGAAGCGAAGTAGAAAGGGGGAGGAAAACGCTCTTATTTATTACCGGGGGCCAGTACCCGGGGTCCGACGGCTTAACGTGCCCATCCGACGCACGGCGGATATTTAGTGGATCGAACGTTCGTACCTGCTGGGATCGAACCTGATGCCCTTTCCGTGGCAGTCACGAACGTTGCCCACTAGGCCACCCGCGGCCCACTTCTCTCCTTTCTTAGGTTCGTCGCCCTTTTTATAGCATGCTTAGCGGAAAAGATAATCAAACAAGAAGGATTAAGGAAAATCGTGCCCCCAGATGACCTCTTAGAATAACAAACCTAAGGTAAAATTAACGATTTCTGATACGGGGTTCACTTGTTTGTCGCGTTCGGCTCACTTCTTAGACAGCGAATATATTCGTTCTAGCTGATTTCAGCCTATGTTGTTAACCCCGAGTTAATTCGTTCCAGCTGGTTTAAGGGTTTATGGTCGACTTGAAGTCTCCTGTGGCTTCACATTGCATAACAAAAAAAAAAAAAAACATGCGCTAAAGAAAAGTACACAATGCTAAATCATTAGAAAATTCAAGACAAAATCTTGTAATCTTAAGCTTTCAACTCACGTTCTTCTGAAAACAATGAAAAATACAGTGACTTATTATAAAAACTCTGCCGATAATTTAGAAGTTACAATTTTGGGTTTTAACGGACTTAATAATAATTCCCCGCCATAAGTTCTTTGGTGGCCCACTCAAATGCCTTAGAATTTGGGGCTCGTCCACTCAAATTCTTAGCTTAAGGGCCCCACTAAGACCTTATTCGGGCCCTGCCGGTTGGTCGAGTGGGTACGAAGCGGTTGGCTTCTAATCATTTGTCTGAGATGGGTCTCCGTTCAAAACCCGGGTGTGGGTATGGATGGTATGTTTGTTTTCTGGTACTGGCTCTTTCCCTATATCCAAAATTAGGGAAGGACAACTGCTTATGGCCCATCGAGTTGTTGAGGGCGGTCGTTAAATCTATAAACAAATATGACGCGACTGGAACAATTTTTTTCTTTACAATCTGTAGCATAATTTTCTGCTACAAGCTACTTCATTTTGTAGCGTACTACAACTACATTTTCTCTCTCGTAGCGATGCTACTTCCGATCATTGTATAAAACAGCTCGTAAATTAGCAATAGATAAGTAATAAGTATACCTCTGTTCGTCGTTTTGAACTTCCCTTACTCAAAATGTCAAATAAGCAAAATAGACTGTCAAACGAAGCATGAGTGCTTACAGAATCCGCGAAGTCTATGAATCATGAAAAATCCTTTGCAGAATTAAACTTGCTCATCCGCGAATCAAAGAAATATGCTGAGAATTCGGTCGGGTGTTGTCCCTTCGTTGTGTATCCAGATACACGCACTGCATGTGAATAACGTTAGATTAATAGAAATAAAAACGCCTTACTCAAGCACGACCACACGAATTGGACTGGACCTATGCTTGCAAGCCTGATGCATTCTGAGTTACGAGCCTTTTGTGTTGATGTCTCTGAAAGTCGCCTGGGGCAAGCAGAATAGAGATCTGACTCATAAGAAACTTTTTGTTGTACAAATTAACTGATCCAGAGCGTTTGTTGTACCAAGCAAGTAGTGGATTAATTTTCCAGTCACTTGATCGAACCGAACAAATATCTCGCCAGATTATCAAGAGATTATTCTTCTCGGCATCTACTTGTTGACGGCGATATCTTTAAACGCTTAATAGCAGAGATGAACAATAAGTCATTTTGTTGGTTGGCTGGCATTCAAAAACAAGAAATGAACTAATGAGAATGGTAATCGATTCTGATTACAACAATGCTTTAAGATTACAATTTCACGTGTTTAAGCAAAACTTCCATAAGGAAATTTGAGTTAGTACAGCTTCTCATTAAATGTTAAACAGTTGCTTTCATAGGCGGGAGAGTCTTGTACATCTCAAGGAATTCTCGAAAAAAAAAAAAAAAAAAAAAGCGTTGTACACTAATTTTCTTTAAAATAAATAAGATTAAATAAAAATGTGTTACTATTAAACGTTGTCCAGTAGTAAAATTTTATTAAACATTTTGAAATGGACATTTTTGAAATGGTGTCAGTTTTTCATTCAATCCTCATACTTGTGAGAAAACATGAACATATTATGGCCAAAAGATGTTTTTTTGTTTATTTATTTATTTGTTTGTTTGTTTGTGGGTTTAACCATTTGAGCAACTCATTGACATATATAAGTAGTCGCCCGTTTCTAATGTGAGGCAGCTGGTTCCAGGGAAGGGAGAGAGCCAGCTCCTTAGCACAGGCGTACCATCCATGCTTCATCGTGATTCCGGCCCGAACCCAACTCGGGCGAACGGTTGGTAGCCAGCGACTCGTACGACTCTGTAACCTGGGCGACATCTTGTTTTTCTTCATATTTTTCTTAATTGTTTCGTTTTTCAATAGGTCTGAAAAATGTTTCACCGTCCCGTTGGCGCAATAGTCTTAAGCTCCGTGAAGGGTTTGGGTTTGTATACCGGTAAGGCATGGATGTTGCTTGTCTTACAGCCCTGGCTCTGTCCCTTCCCTGGAACCAGTGGTCCTAAATTAGTGACGAGCGACAGCTCACGGTGGTCGTTAAACAACCAATCAAGAAAAAAATGGTTTTATTGAATTCAGCGTAAAATTCAAACTGATTAAAGAATTCCTTTATACTAAAATAATACATATACACTATAGTGACAAGTCACCGGATACCCCTTCAATAGCAAATGAACAGGTCCGTTGCGTTGTTAAGATGCGTGGTTCAGCTGCAAATGGTATAAAAACAAGCCTGCAGCTGACCGCGATCATATCACACTGTGAGGTTGGGTGAAAATGTCGCGGCGGGAGAGAACTGACTTTGAGAAAAGATAGATTGTTGGGTGTTATATTAGTGGGTTGTCCATAAGAGAAACCGAGAGGCGTTTAAACGCAACTAAGTCAACTGTTTTGGATGTACTGAATAAGTTGAAGACACATGACTTGCCTGAAGCAGCAAAACGTACCGGCAAACCAAAGAAAATCAGCGATAGAGAACGTCGAAGCCTCAGGAGAGTCGTTACAGCTAATCGACGGAGTACTGCACAAGATAGTGTACAGCTGAGTAAAAATGCTGGAACCTCGGTATGTACACGTACCATTCGCAGATAACTTTATTCCATGGGTTACCGTGGTCATGCGGCTGCTCATAAGCCTTTCATATCCACTCGGAATGTTACTCGTCGTTTAGCATGGTGTAAAGAAAATGTATCGTGGACCGTAGATTAGTGGAAACGGGTCCTATGGACTGATGAATCCAGATACACGACCCATCAGTCTGATGGCCGTGTGTGGGCATGGCGGCAGCCTGGGGAACGCAATTTACCACAGTGTACTGTTCCTACGGTAAAGTTTGGAGCTGACAGTGTATTTGTGTGGGAATGTTTTTCGTTTTGTGGTATATAGTCCCGACTCATTGGTTATCGTGGACAAACCTGTTAACCAGCACGTCTACTTCGATATTCTGGACAATTATGCCCTACCAACTCTGTGGCAATACTATGGAACCGGGCCTTGTTGTGGTACTAGCAGAATAATTCATCGAGCCATAAAACAAGGACTGTACGGCGTGGTTTGACAATTCCGTATCGTGTGTGGACTGGCCAGTACAGAGCCCTGATCTTAATCCCATAGAGCATCTATGGGATAAGTAAGAGCGCCGCATAAGAAGTTTGGAACCAAGACCTACTACTAAGCAACAGTTAGCGGCAGCATTATGTACTGAATGGAAGCGCATACCTATCGCTGTGTTCCAAAACCCTGTCGAACGCATTTCTCGAAGGGTCAGGGCATGCATATTAAGGCCAAAATTGGACCAACACCGTACTAATGTATGTCAATAAATGCTATGTTGTGTTTTTCTTCTAGGTGACCGGTGACTTTTGTCAATATAGTGTGTATTCAATATATTCCAGGGGCGTATTTGGAGGGGAGGCCCTTACCCCCCCGAAAGCTTTCATTTTTTAATGTTTTGCGTTAAAATGTGACTTAAAAACAGTGCCTTAATTTAATAAGAATGCATCAACTTGCATTAGAGAAAAATGCTTTAATTTGTCATTAACTTCTATTTTGTTCTGGTGGATTTCAAAAACTTCCGTTTTTCGTTGCTGACCCTCCCGTCCCCCACCGGAAAAAAATATATGTATGCCTGTGGCATACATTTCAAAAGAGTGTTGAATACATCAATTTTCATTTTTAGTAATCTAATGGCTGATGTTAACTGATAGAAACATCGTATTCCATAAATTACAATATACGAATTATTACCAGAAAAATTTATAAATCATCCCTGCAGAAATCAGGACATGCTGCAGTGACTTGGCATGCTCGTAGTTGGCGCCTGTGGTTGCTTTGACAAAAGATGGCATAATACTCATAACATGGCTTTTGCTGATAACTTATGTGTAACAGGTTTCATGACTTCGTTGCATTAATAAGGCTGGTGCTTAAAATGGTATAATAACAATTTAGCAAATAAAATTCAAATACCACTAAATGACGTCTTTGAAAGGTTTCATAATTTTTTAAGCTTTGTTACGTCATCTATTCTCAATCCACTGCTGAATAAAGGTCTCCCCAAGTACACTTTTATTCTTTAGTGTCATAATGATTCTTTTTTTAACCTTTGCGGTAATAATCGGTATTGCATGCAGAATTGTAATCTTTTAAGCGCTAGGCTTATGACCATTCGTCCGGGTTCGAATCCCAGTGAGGCATGGATGTTGTGTTTGTCTTACGTCACTGGTTCTCTCCCTTCCCATGGAACCAGTGACCCTAAATTAGGGATGGACGACTGCTTATAGCCCATTGAGTTGCTCACGGTGGTCATTAAACCTTCAATAAAAATATATATATATATATATATATATATATTTTAATCAACATTTTCGCAGTGATTTCAGATGCAAATGCGCATGGCAGCGGTAATGGCCGAGCGGTCTGGCTTCTACTAGCACTTCTGGGGTGAGGCCTGGGTACTGCACCCAGTATAATTCAGAACTTTGGTGACGATTATTGCACCAATCGGCGGAATTTTTGGCTTTACCTAAGGTTGTGCGATCATAACTATGAAACTTATTGTTATACTTATTAAAATATAATAATTCCGCCCATTTTAATATTTCCAGGAAATTTTGGCTTTACCTAAATTTGTGCGATCGTAAGGATAAAACTTATTGTTATACTTAGTGAAATAATTCCGCCTATTGGTGCAATAATCGTCACCAATGTTTTGAATTATGCTGGATGCCGGCGTATAAACTATTTTTTTCTGGGTTCACAGTTAAGGCTTATTTTAAAAAGTATAAATGCCTTGATTGTGTGATTTGAAACACTACTAAAACTGAAATTGTTTTCAAGAAACGTTCTGAGAAAATTATATTAATAGATGCTGAGTCAAACGCGAAAATTGAAGACAATAAGTTTCTGAGCGGAACAATATCAAATTAATCTGTCAGGTTGGTCAGACATTGATGGCCGGTAAATTTTGTTTTCTCCTACATATACGACCCACGTGTGAAATGTTAAGATTACTCAATAAACACGGCGTGATTTAACAGATTATTTTTAGGTATGAGATCACAGTTCTGGGCTGTAATTTTGGCCCTTACTGGTTCTTTCATATTGATTTCCTGGTGTGAAATGTCTCTCTTGTGTCAGATCATTACATTACGGTGGTGTTTTTTTGTTTTGTTTTTTTCCTCCCTCCTCCCACGAGGGAGGGATGGCAGGCTTCCACTGTTTCAAAGGTTGGAATTCCTGCATGAGAAATGAGCTATGACGTATCTACCCAGGGTCGGGCTAGGCGGCATTGCCGCAGACAGCGTGGCAACCCGCGACAAAACGTGTTGTTCTTTCCTTATTTCATTTTCTTTGTAGCACTGAATAAGATGACATGTGACACACATTCTGACTTGACGGCCGGCGGAAAGAAAACAGTCCTGTATCTACAAAGGTAATAATTGCAGCTGCGTGGCTGGAGAATTAATTCTATTAATTTACACACTTCACTTGCTACCCAGGGAATTACTGAATCTTTAAAGGCCCTCTTTACTATATTGCTACATTAAAAAAAAAAAAATCATCTTGATTGCCCCTAATTCAGACTTCTGGGAATCTAGGTTAGTGTGCTTAGATTAATATGACGCGCTGGATACTTTTTTTTTTTTTTTTTGCTGTATAAGTGCACGGAGTGAAGCATGTAAAACGTATGGTGCATAAGTTTAAGGCACGGTGATGTTCTTTTTTCATAAAAAATAAAAAAAGTGTCTGAGAAATATACTTGCCGCGCCGGTGGCGCAGTGGTCTAAGCGCTGGCTGATGGCCATTCGTCCTTGAAGGGTCCGGGTTCGAATCCCGGTGAGGCATGGGTGTGTTGTGTTTGTCTTACAGCACTGGCTCTCTCCCTTCCCTGGAACCAGTGACCCTAAATTAGGGGCGAAAGACTGCATGTAGCCCATTGAGTTGCTCACGGTGGTCCTTAAAGCTCCAATGAAAAAAAAAAAAAAATTGTGTTCCCCGATTTCCTGGTCTGTTTAACTGTCTTGCTGGCTTTCCATGACATAGCCCAGGGCGTTATCAGAAAAGCGAGGAGAGGCACTCAAGTGTTTTTACCAATCTGTTGGTATTAAGATGGCAAAACCATTTTAAGGCTTGTTGACAACCAAAAGATTCGACCCCGAGCTTATTGTGTGTGTTGTGTAGAGTGGGGAACGGGGAGTGTCTGGAGTGGGGTGTGTATGTGTGCGTTTGTATGAGAGAATGGGACGACATCGATTTTTCCTCCTATCCCTAATCTGTATAGGGATTGACTTTTGTAGTGTTGCCGCTTACTAGTTCAGAGAAAGAGAGATTCTGAACGCGCTTAGTCTTCCTTTTTCTCTCTTTAAAAGGTTAAATTTTTCGATAATTGTCAAAGTTTAGTTAATATTTTTAGGCTTACATTCAACTGAATATTTTCAATAATATCTCACATTATTTAATTTTCCCATTTTAATAAAATGCAGTAGAAAGACAAAATAATACCAAATGGCACACCACGGGCCGGGCCTAAATAAGACCCGCACTTGACTGAGCCGGGATGGGCCGAGTGTCTAATATTTGAAACAGGCTGGGCTGGGCCTCAACTTTTTTGTAACTTTTACGCATGGGTCTGATTTGGTGAGCCCGGCCGTGCAGACCTCTACATCAATCTAGTATTTTGTTAGTTCATTATTAAACCCACTTCTTTGCTCATTTCTGCAAGTTCCTTTTAATATATCTTTTGAAATAAATTAAGTTGACGAATACATTTCAGAACTCTTACAGGGTTACTGTATTAAGACTAAATATGCAAAAAACAAGATATTGTACTTATTTTGATGGGCAACTAATTTCAAAGAAATCAAAACATGTGCTAACAAAAAATTTTGTGATTAACTTGAACCTGTTTAAACTTATGACCACAAAAACCCCGTTTAACTATTTTGTAATTATATTGCTAACCCCAGTCTTTGAGCCTGGATTCTAAGTAAAATTTCTCTTTAGCAGACGCTATTAATCTGATTTTTCTGCTCCAGATATTGTATTTTAGGTTACTATCCCATGCTATTACGGCTTTTTTTTTTTTTTTTTTTTTTTTTGTGCAAATGAACGGACCTAGATGATGATTACTTCAACAAGCAGTTCAGAAGCATCGAAAAAAAATGATTATTGCTTTCATCCAAACGCGCAAACAACTCTAATGATTAAGAAGCATTCGTATATGGTCAAAATCGTTATTCTTAAACTCATAAAGTGACTGATGTTTTTACTCGCGTTCATTGAAGCATAGTCTTCAGTGATGAGGTATTCATACTTCACCTCTCGGCGATGAAGGGACCGTGAAGTTCGTTTAACGGCAAGTAAATAAGATATGTTATTCTGATATTCAAGCGAAGTGGTGTGGTTTTCAAGAATCCTGCTCGTTTCAAGTACTTTCGTGGTGATAAAGATGCAAAGCAAGGTGGCTGGTGAAGCTGCGCACTTTCTACGGAGACGTCTGGTTCAACTAGTTGACTAAAAAATGGTTTCTTAGCGGTTTTGAGCTGACCTTGTGACGGACCATCGTCTTTTGTCATACTAGAGTGCCTTCCTCCATCTCACAGGGCATAATTGCAGTCTTGAGTAACGCTCGATTGTGCTCGGCAATAGGCAAATTCACTACAGCATAACTGATTCTTGTTCAACAACTGTTAGTTCGCAAATGATCTCAGTCCGAGTTGTTATTGGACTTTGACTTAATACACCTCAGTCCAAAAGCTAAGCATAAGTAATATACACTTGTGAATATTTCAAGAACCAATCGTTGGAAAGGCACGAAACTGCGTACGCTTGTGTAGTAACATATTGCAAGTACAACAACAGACAAAATAAGTTATGAAATGAAGTTTATTTTAATTATATTTATGCAAATTTACAAAAAAAAAAAAACAGCGATTTTTGTGTTGAGTACATAAAGTTGAGGAAAGGCTGGTGCACTACGATTAATAAGGGATGTGGTGACCTCTTGCAGTCACACAAGCCTTGCATTGACTTCTCATGCTGCTTATTAGGGTGTCTAAGGGCTCTGTGGGCAGCAAAGTTTGTCCAAAGGGCTCTTTGGCTCCTGATGAAGAGCAGTTTGGAGCTCCAGAATGGTCCTTGGTGGAGGCTGACGGGATGCAATTCGCCTCCCTAGTGCATTCCATGCTTTCTGTATCAGAATCATATCCGGAGACCTTGCTGGCCACTCCATGTGCTGGGTATCTTCACTTGGAGAAAGTCGTCCACCAGCTGAGCTCAGTGGGGGCGTGTATTATTGTCCATGAATACCAGCTCTTGACCCATGGCACCTCTGAAAAGTCTCACATGAGGTTTCAGTATCTTCTCGGTACCTTAGAGCATTAACGCTACCTTTGTCGAAGATGTGGAGCTCTGTGTGCCCATTTAACATGATTCCTGCTCATGCCATAACTCCACCGCCACCAAATTGGTCCCTTTCCCTGATGTTATTGGGATTGTAACGGTGGTTCGACGACAATCAATCTGTAAACTGAATCTGGACTAATCAGTGAAGAGTACATTGCTTCACTGATTCAGCGTCCAGTTTCAATGTTCCCGACTCCAGTTTAAACGGGCACTCCTCTTCGCAGGGGTGAGCGGGGCACAAACTACTAGACGTATGGCATAGATACCAGTTGCTCTGCGCCTCTTGTAAACAGTTTGTCTAGACTTTTTGGTCCTGAGGCTGCCGCAAGCTGTGCAGAGAATTGCCTGGCAAACCTATGACGTCGCTCAGTTAATGCAAGACACCAGTCCTGCTGAGGAGTTCTGACTCTTGGACAACCTTGTACTGGCTGGCGTCTAACCTCCCCTGTGTCTTGGAACGTTCTCCAAAACCTGGAGATGACGCTTTGCGGTACATTCAGTGCTCCGGAGACTGCAGTCTGTGACTGTCCTGATTCGAGTCTTTCGATTATTCTACCCTGCGAAAAATGGTCAACCTGGTGTCTTTGTTCCATATTACGTTCCTGATCACCAATGAAAACTTCTCGGGGATTGCAAGAAAATGGAATAAGACACTCACTTTAGGGAAAGTTGTTCTTCTGCAAGATATTTGTATTTCGAACGTCAGCGGACGTTATTTTTCCGCTCACTGCGATTGGTTTAGGTGTGTGACTAATCTACGTACCAATGTCCGCTGATCTATCGGTTTTAACCCTTTGTATTATACTTAACTTTTTGACACCAGTGTCGTTGTTCGGCCGTTATAATAGACATTAAAGAGATTTTTCTGCTGAATATACTGGTTTCAGCGTTCGATCGAAATTACTTTTAGTCTCTGAGCAGCATGCGTTTGCAGTGTGGACCCCTAATAGCTAATCACAGCTAGACCTCCAGGAGGCACTTTGAACGTAGGACATTATTATTTAAAAGTGTGGGTTAATAAATCATCAGCTATTTAAAGCACCAAAGAGCGGGACGCCAGTCTCCACTGAGGGTATAAAAAACAGTACTTAATAAAATTTCAATCTTTGGAAAAATTGCATAGTCGAAGTTTTGTTGGCTGCTATTGCTGAAGTGTTCAACTTATAAATAAAAATACCCATATACGTGGATGATGCACGCAGGAAGAATTTTTAAAATATCAGAATTTCACTGTTTTGAGGAGAAGGGGTATTTGCTTTTTACAGTTCCGAAAAACCTCGACGAAACGCTGATATGAAGCTGCACGACCAAAACGGTTCCTCGGGAAAAGCATAATTGATCAACTGCTCCAGAATTGTTGTTTTCATTGAGCGGAGCTCTCTTTACGAGACTTGGGACAATTAGTTGTTCGGGCATAGCTACGACATGACACATTTGATCACCGTGATTTTTGGAATGCGATTGGACGTCGTTCATGTTCAGGTTTTGACGCCTTCCGATTCCTGGAATTCCGTGTCATTGAGGAATCTTCCAAAAACTTGCATTTTTAGGGGTTTTCCGGGTTTTGAGAAGGGGTCGTTTGTTACCTATCTCCTCCAAAGATCTTCAGCCGATCGCAGTGACTTTTCCCACAGAAGAAGAGAAGGACATGGTGAGTGATATATGTTTGGTATCATGCGGATTGGTCGTGTCGTATAAAAATAATGACCCTTAAAAAAACTGACCAATTTTAATAATTGAAAAAATCCGCTCTCTGTACGAGACTCGGGACAATTAGTTGTTCGGGCATAGCTACGACATGACACATCCTATCACCATAATTTTTGGCATGCGATTGGATATCGTCTATGGTGTCAGGTTTTGACGCCTTCCTATTTTGCAATAGCTTTGCTCAAAATTTGCAAACTGCACTCGAGTTATCGGTTACCGTTGGCGACTTGTCCTAGTTACATGTTCGATGCATGCACACTTTATTGTCCTGGTGATTGAGGAAGGAAGTGTAGCATGGATGTCTTTCTACGTGGAAGGATCTAAATGATGATCATATATAGAGGATTTTAGGAAGGGAGTGTCTGACCCCAGGTCTTAAACAACCCTTAGAAATAGGAAGCTAGGAGATTTGGGCTAGAGTGCCCGATAGGGAAAGTGACACGGAAGCGAAGTAGAAAGGAGGAGGAAGACGCCCTTATATTTATTACCGGGGGGCCAGTACCCGGGTCTACGTGGAAGGCCAAGACTTGTAGGTGTTTATCTTGACCTCCTGGGGAACTGCGTTTGCTCGTAGAATTGCGCTCACGAACATTTTGCTCAAACGGAAAAAACAAAACAAAAAACGGAAACGCTGTTTTACTGATTAAAAGCCAGCTCAGAGAGAGAAACACAGAACCGAAATTATCATCAAAAGGGCTCATCGAGTGCACGCTTTCCGATGAGCCCTTTTGATTGAATATTTGTCTTCTTGTAGTTTTTTTTTTTTATTATTTTTTTTTTTTTGTCCAACGCTGTACAAATGCATTTCCGAGTTTCCTCCACATTTCGTGTCTGAGCCTCTCAACTCCGTCGGACTACGATGAATTTTATAGGTCACATCTCTGTTTCTCTTGGTCTTACTGATTTTCCTTTATCTTTTATATCTCCTCTGTACGACAGTCGGTGGCGATCTTTCATTGTTTATTCTCACAGGAGGTCTGACTCAATCTCCATTTTGAATTTTTGAGTTGCATCTTGAACCAAAGGAAATATTTCTTTGTATATTAAGTTGCGCATCACGTTCACTCCATTCCTGTTTATACGAATTCCCAGGATTTGAACTAAAGCCCTGGTTTGTAGAACCACAATTCTGCAAACTTATAGGCAACCAATTGCAGATAGAAATATACTGGTCAAACATTTTGCTTTTTAATCATAGTGTAGTTATCTTTAACAAGAAAGATGACACCAAATTTTCGGGTGTAATAAGCACGTTTTTTGAATCAGTTCTGACGCAAATTAAATTTACCAAAACTATTCAAAGGCAAAGAAACCGGTATGGAAAACAATAATAGTATCGTGACTGAATAAAGAAATTTTTCAATCGGGTTTTTTCATCCCTCAGATACTGCTGTAAACGGAATTGTGAGCTTACGCCCTCTGGTTGCAGACTTGTGCGTTAAGAAAAACATAAATTTATATGAGAAACATTTCGCACCGGAAACGCTCTCCAACACAGAATTTTTCAAATCGGACTCTTAGAAACAGAGATATCGACAAAAATGAGATGTGACTTTACGTCTTCTGATGGGAAAACCATGCGTTATTTCAGGAAGAAAGTATTCTCAAAAGATATTTCCATATGAACGGTATCGGTCCAAGAAAAAAAAAAAATTAGTTCAGTTTTCAGGAGCCCAGATTTTAGTCAAACCATTCTTTACTAAACATTAGGCATTATGTGAAAAATATTTTCCACCAGGTCTTGTATGCGATGCAGGAAGAATTTTTCAAATCGGAGTTTTAGAAGCATAAATAACGCAGAAAACGCAATTTACCTTTGTGCCCCCTAGTGGAAAGTCTAAATTTACTTGAAATTTTTGAATTTAAATGAAAAACATTTTGCATCGGAAACACTATCCAACAAAGAAGGAATTTTTCAAATCGGACTCCTAAAAGTAGAGATATTGACAAAAATAAGATATACATCTACGCCCCCTGGGGTAGAAACCATGCATTATGTCAAGAAGAAAATGTTCTTAAAAGGTTTGTCGACATGAGTAGACTTTTGTTGGATAGTGTCACACTGAAAACACTATCCAACAAAGGTCAACAAACGGCTTTTTTCAATCAATATTTTTGCTCATATTTTGCTGCAAATACATCAGAAGCGGAAATTAAGGTTTACGCCCCCTGGTGGCCAAACGATTTTTTTTTTTTTTTACAAAAATTAGAAATTATGTGCAAACGATTTCCCATCAGAAGCTGCATCCGGTGCAGAAAGAATTTTTCGAATCGGAGATTTAGAAGCAGAGATATAGGGTGGAACGCAATTAATCTCTACGCCCCCTAGCGGAAAGTCTATGAATTACTTGAAAATTTTAAAATTATATGAAAAACATGTCACGCTGAAAACACTATCCAACAAAGGAATTTTTCAAATCGGATTCCTAGAAGTAAAGATATTGACGAAAATAAGATATACATCTACGCCCCTTGGCGGAGAAACTGGAATATTTTAAGAAGAAAATATTCCGAAAAGGTTTATCGATGTGAGTGGCATCAGTCCACGAAAAAAAATTTCCAATCGATATTTTAGAAGCTCAAATTTTAGGGCAAATGCATCAGAAGCAAAAATTAGCACTTACGCCCCCTGGTGGCCAAAGTATTATTTACCAAAATTTTTGAATTATATACAAACGATTTTCCATCAGAAGGTGTATCCGCTGAAGAAAACATTTTTCAAATCGGAGTTTTAGAAGAAGAGTTATCGGGAAAAACGTAATTTACTTTTACGCCCTTAAGCGTAAAATCTATGCTTAATTTGAAAAAGTAACTATATCTAAAATACTCTTCGGAAAAAATGGAATCGAAAGATAAAAGAATTTCTTCAATCGGATGTGTAGAAGCAAATATGTGGAATAAAACGTATTTTTGAATTCGACATCTGCATTTACGCCCTCTAGCGGCGAAATTGTACATCATAAAAAAAATTACCGAAATGAAGGATTATCATTCGCATATTTCAAGCTTCCCAATGCATAATTTTTTTTTTTTAAATCGGACTAATTGTTGCAGAGATATCGTTGGTACAGACAGACAAACCGGTAACATAAGCACGATCTTTTTTTACAAAAGACGTGCTAAAAATGTCATGTATTTTCCCAAATCCCAGACGTTCATGTTGAATTCTGACTCCTACGACTCGCTGTCACATTTCGACGATTCAACAAACAAATTAACCAATTTAGTGCTTATCAGTTACCTATAGAAACAAAATGGCCCATGTGTCTGTTGATTGCCAACTGGAAAAACTACTGATCGTAGAGGTTTGAAGTTTGGCGTAAACTCGCAGAAGCGCTTGTGTGTGCACCACAGAAGCGCTTCTGCGAGTTTACGTGCACCTTGGAGCAATCTTTTAAATTTAAATTTCCAAAATTTCAGTTTTTAATCTAAAGTAAAAAAATTCTAAATTTTTAAATCAAATTAAAAATTTTCATTCCACTTTCTTTTTTTTTTTATTGGAGGTTTAACGACCACCGTGAGCAACTCAATGGGCTATAAGCAGTCGCCCGTCCCTAATTTAGGGTCTCTGGTTCCAGGGAAGGGAGAGAGCCAGTGCCGTAAGACAAACACAACATCCATGCCTGACCGGGATTCGAACCCGGACCCCATGCGGACGAATGATCAGAGGCCATCGCTTAGACCACTGCGCCACCGGGGCGGCACTTTCTTTTACAAATGGGTGATTTGCCATTTAAATTTCTTATCAATGACTCGACTTTCTAATTTCCTCTTGACTTAGTATTCTGATATCATCCTTACCCATTTTAATTCCTTACAAGTATTGAATCTTCTAATTCTTCCTGTAACACCGTTTTGAAGCAGGAGGAAATTTCGTGGTATAACGATTTACGAAAATGTGTAGTGGCAATTTTACTACTTTATGTAAAACTTTGATAACCTTCTCCCTTGTTTTCGATACCCCCTCCCTCCCCTGGCTTAGAAAAGCATCGTGGTATCGTATTTAAAACAGACAGTTGGGTAGACACGGAAAGTACATTATACGAGATGCCATTTCTTCTCTTGAGCTACAGGGAAAATGGAATGAACCTGATTGCCGGGCGCTTCGGGCTGCACCGAAATTGCCATCCGTGAGGAGTAATATTTAAATCCGACCGAGGTATTTGCACCCAGCGAAAAAAGAAAAAGTTGTTTCCACAAAACAAGCTATTTTTCCTGTAGTTATTTGAGCAAGGAGGGAAGAAAGTAGCATTTCAGATTTTCAGAAACTTCATCTTCTGTTTAACTCAGTTTCCTCCTGCAATTTCTACGATAACGAGTACTGGCATAAATATGGTTATAAATGGCTTTATTTATTACCCCCTCCCCTGGGGTTGATCTAATTTAAGACCCTAAACGACGCTCATTCGCTATTATTTTTAAGAGCGAAATCGAGATTTTTCTGCGAAACTGAAAACAAACATGAACCTTAAAGAGAACAGAAGCATAAACAGTTTACATTCTGTCGATCTTATCCTGTTTCAAGTGAGGTCATAAAAATATTCCTTTCACTGGCAAGGTTTTGTTGCTTGCTGCGGTTGCTCTTTTCTTTTTTTTTTTTTTTTTTTTCCTTCCTTCGTGTTATGGTTTTATTTTACCGTTTGTGCATTACCAGTCGGCAAAAATAAATGACAGTTGAGAGAACTGCAGGGAAAAGTGAACTTGAACTCTAAACTGCATCGCTTAGACCACTGCCCGGTGGCGCAGTGGTCTAAGCGATGGCCTCTGATCATTCGTCCGAAAGGGGTCCGGGTTCGAATCCCGGTGAGGAATGAATGTTGTGTTTGTCTTACGGCACTGGCTCTCTCCCGTCCCTGGAACCAGTGACCCTAAATTAGGGACGGACGACTGCTTATAGCCCATTGAGTTGCTCACGGTGGTCGTTAAACCTCCGATCAAAAAAAAAAAAAAAAAACAACTACGAGAAATTGATTTCTGGTTGAGTATTCAAATTCGGAAATTAGTGAACTAGAAATTGAAACTGTGCGAGGAATTGATATCCGGTTAAGTATTCAAATTCGGAAATTAGTGAACTAGAAATCGAAACTGTGCGAGCAATTGATTTCCGGTTAAGTATTCAAATTCGGAAATTAGTGATCTTGAAATCAAAATTGTACGAGAAATTGATTTCCGGTTGAGTATTCAAATTCCGAAAATAGTGAACTTGAAATGGAAACTGCATGAGAAATTTATTTCCGGTTCAGCATTCAAATTCGGAAATTAATTTGTAAGTGAAACTAGGAGAGAGCGGGGAAAATCAAATTAATTTGACAGTTAATTTGGGCTCATTAAGTAAACATCAATAACCATTTTTGATATAATCTTATATATGTTAAAATCATTTCCCTTTTACGTCAGTTCTTGGAGGGATATAATTGTTAGTCCCCTTTCAATAGTTTCTGCCAGCCGTGTCTATGAATGAGAGGAGAGGCCTCTACGCAAAAATGGTAGTCGTTCTTCCTGCAATCTGCTCTCTGCTGCCCCGGTGGCGCAGTGGTCTAAGCGATGGCCTCTGATCATTCGTCCGAACGAGGTCCCGGGTTCGAATCCTGTGAGGCATGGATGCTGTTTGTCTTACGGCACTGGCTCTCTCCCTTCCCTGGAACCAGTGACCCTAAATTAGGAACGGGCGACTGCTTATAGCCCACTGGAACGGGCGACTGCTTATAGCTCACGGTGGTCGTTAAACCTTCAATCAAAAAAAAAAAAAACATCTGCTGTCTTCAGTCAATGAGGTTCGGAGTATATTACTTTATTGCTCTGGAATTGATTTTACGTTATGTCGTTCACGCAGGGAGAGTATTCAAGCACATGGCTTTTTTCCTACATCACAAGTTTTAATGAGGGATTTCTCTCGATGGGTCAGAGTCACGATAATGGGTATTCCGAGCAGATGAGATGTGGTTCGAAAGAAGGGGGTCCACGCTAGGTGGACTAAGGGGAATAACCCGCGCTTCTCTCGGATAAAAAAGTAAACAGAGGAGAGTTTTGATCGGAGACTTGAAGGCTGCAGGAAGGGAATTGGAGTTATGATTTTAGAATGTCCGATGCTGAGATGGGAGATCGAACCAGGAATTAAGTTCGGAAAGAAATGAGCAGCGTGGTAACTGAGGAAGACTGATTGACAGAATAAGCCGGAACAGATCATTCAATGCCGCCCTGGTGGCGCAGTGGTCTAAGCGATGGCTTCTGATCATTCGTCTGAAAGGAGTCTGGGTTGGAATCCCGGTGAGGCATGGATGTTGCTTTTGTTTTAAGGCGCTGGCTCTCTCCCTTTCCTGGAACCAGCGTCTTTAAATTAGGGACGGGCGACTGCTTATAGCCCATTGAGTTGATCACGGTGGTCGTTAAAACTCTAATCAGAGAAAGAAACAAAGAAAGAACAGATCAATGTGTAAATAATCTATAAAACAATAAAGAAATCAGGGCAAAGCTCATACTTGACCTTCCCTATATACAGCATTGAAAAAAGAGTACCACTGCAGAACGAACTTTCATTTAGAGTTGAAAACTCGGGGCTGTTTAGTTTTTTTTTTTTTTTTTTTTTTTACAAGCGAAGGGGTGACGATCTTATAGAGCTGTTTACTGAGTCTGTTTCAGTGCCCTGTCGCTTGGGTTCGTTTAGAAATTTGCTTGTAAAGAATTTTAGAAGTTCCGGGATGACCTGTATTTTTCCCCGATGATGAAACCAAACTACTCGCTAAAGTAAAGATTCATTATTTTGCAGTGAAAAGTAAGTTTGTTCAATGCATCTGTCCTCACCCGGACTACATACTTAGAGTCCGCTGTGTCTAGATGGTCTGAGAGGGCTGAGAAAATCCTTCTTTCGAACTCCGTTTTCAGACCCCCCCCCCGCTCACAGGCGCAAATTACGGTCATACTCCGTTGCTTAAACATGCCCCGCAGAAATCATGCCCCGCAGAAATCCGCAGAAAACATGCCCCGCAGAAATCAATTTCTGCAGGAGCAACCAAAATTATGTGGTAACAATTTTTATATTGTAATTAGAGCTTACGGAATAAGATGTTTCTATTAACATCAGCCATAGATTACCAAAAATTAAAATTGATATTTTAAAGATATTTTAGAACAGTGGTCTCAAACTCAGACCTTTGGAAGGGCCACTTTCCAGTTTTGAAGGAACTTAGGGGGCCGCATGAATATTAATAAATTTCTTATGAATAAATAATTTTACAAAACTACACCAATTGCTTGGCACTAGATTGGAATATTATTTCTAATTATCTGTAAATAGTAAAAACAAATGCTTCATCAATCACTGAAAACAATCTCTTTTACGTAACAATTATTTTCACATCAAATAGAAGCCATCGCTCTTTCCAAGTTTATAAGTGAGTGAAGGAAAAATTCTCATCGGCAGCCACCGGGAATCGAACCCAGAGTCTTCCAGTTACGCGCCGGACATGCTTCCACTGCACCACAGCTGCCTCGAAATTCTCCAGACTCACTAACGACAAACTACCATACCACATGGTAGGTTGCTTCTTTGGAGCCCCGCACAATGCTGGGGATGCCGCCCCGGTGGCGCAGTGGTCTAAGCAATGGCCTCTGATCATTCGTCCGAACGGGGTCCGGGTTCGAATCCCGGTGAGGCATGGATGTTGTGTTTTGTCTTACGGCACTGCCTCTCTCCCTTACCTGGAACCCGTGACCCTAAATTAGGGACGGGCGACTGCTTATAGCCCATTGAGTTGCTCACGGTGGTCGTTAAACCTCCAATTAAAAAAAAAAAAAATGCTGGGGATTTACCAAAGATGAACAGCAGCAACTGAATAAACAACTAGAAGGCGAGTGAATAATAAATACACAGTTGACGTGGATTAGGAACATAAAATAGAAGTAATCGCTCTTTTGAAATTTCGAGGCCGCTGTGGTGCAGTGGAAGCATATCCGGCGCGTAACTGAAAGACCCTGGGTTCGAATACCGGTGACGGCGGATGAGAATTTTTCCGTTACTCACTTATGAACGTGGAAAGAGCGGTGACTTCTATTTGATGTTCCTAATCCACGTCAACTCTGTATTCATTTAATTATTTTCACTTAAATCTTAAAACAATCGCATTTTACCAACTGAACACGTTACACAAAATATTGCATGTACTGACCAGAAACTTGGGCTGGCTTTTGTGTCACTAACTTATCGATATTTGGAATCATGTCATTTGAACATGCTACTTTTAAAAGTGAGCATCAGTGACTGTCACTTAACCTATTCCATTCAAGACATTTAACTTGGTTCATTCTTGAAAACAACTGTTTACGTGAGTATGTTGTTCTGAACATAGACAGAACCCGTGCAGCTAGGTTAGGAATGTTTACGTACTTGTTAGATTGTAACTGTTGAATTTTTCTTTTAGAAAAGAATCACACTGAAAGTATTAATTTAAGCTGATGTTCTTCAGGCGCGTTGTCACCACTATAAGAAAATAGACTCGAATATATTGAAAATACTTTCCATGTCTTTGTAACATTCAAACCGCCTGTTAATATCCTCTTTTGACATAGCTATCTTCGTAGAAAATTTACAAAAGTTGATTTCTTGTTCTTCATTTGAAGCTTTTAAAGTGGGAGTGGGAGCAAGATTTCCTGCACTGAGCTGAGCTTTCCAAAGCTGAAGTTTTCTCCGAAATGCGTTAACATTATCAATAATATCAGTGACTACCTTATTTTGGCCTTGTAGTTTGATATTCAAATCGTTTAAGTATCCAGTTATATCTGTGATGAATCATGGAACAATTTTGTATCATTAAAAAGCGACACGTCTTTATCTCTTACTTTCAAGGAACATCTTTATTTCATCTGTCAAATCCCAAAAACTTGTTACGTATAAAGAGGATGGCTTTGCTAAGCATTACTATTATAATATTTAATATATTATAATATACTTGAAAAAAGGGAGATTTATTTTGCAATCATTCATGCGGACCGCAAAACAATTGGCGCCGGGCCGCAGGTTTGAGACCACTGCTTTAGAAATAGTGTATATTGAATGTATTCCGTATTTGAGTGCATGAAGAAATTCTGTAGTGAGTTACAATTTTATGCTAAATTAGCATTTTTATACAAGAAGCATTTTTAAGATCTATTGATAAATGAAACAGTTATTAAGAAAAATATGAAGCAAAACAAGGCGTTCCTTTGGCCGAGTGATACCAGGGCCGCAGTGATACCAGGTGACGCAGTGGTCTAAGCGATGGCCTCTGATCATTCGTCCGAACGGGGTCCGGGTTCGAATCCCGGTGAGGCATGGATGTTGTGTTTGTCTTACGGCACTGGCTCTCTCCTTTCTCTGGAACCAGTGATCCTAAATTAGTGACGGGCGACTGCTTATCGCCCATTGAGTTGCTCACGGTGGTCGTTAAACCTCCAGTAAAAAAAAAAAAAAAGTGATACCAGGCGTTGGCTACCAACCGTTCGCCCGCCTGAATCTCGGGTGAGGCGTGGTTGGTACGCTTGTCTTATGCCGCCGGCCCTCTACTTTCCCTGGAACCAGTGGCTTTAAATTAGGGACGGACGACTACTTATATATTCCAACGAGTTGCTCACGATGGTCGTTAAATCCCCAAACAAACAAACAAACTAATCCTTTGATCGTAATACAGGGTGTCCGAGAATTATTGGACACATTACAAAATTATGTACAAAAAAAAAAAAAAACAAAAAAAAAATCTACGAGCGTTGTTTGTTTTTCTATGTCTAACACGGTTTCTATATTTTTGTTTTGCAGAATTGTTATTCCCAGAATCCGATAGATGGCGCCAGGTGTGGCCTGATGAGGAATGTATGAGAAATGCGCAATCAGTAGTCATGTCATCCGTACAGCACAAGGCGATGTGTGTGTTATGGCTTGCGGAATTAAAGTCTGTCATTAAAGTTAAAAGACGCTACCGTTTAGAGTATGGTTGTAATCCTCCGTCAACGAATTAAATTAAGCGGCGGATGAAACAGTTTAAAGAAATTGGCAATGTGGAACATCGTGGAGGAGCCGGCAGGCCTACCGTAAGCGGTGAGACGGTTGACCAAGTTTCCGACGAAGCCCCAGGAAATCTGTTCGTAAAGCAAGCAGAGAACTGTGCATTCCGAAATCGACAGTTCACGATATCTTGCACAAGAAATTAAAGTTTCATGCTTATAAAATTCAAATACGGCAAAAAATGCATGTAAATGATCACACTCTGCGATACGATTTCGGTGTGGATGTGCTGAATCGAGAGAAAAACGGCGAAAACTTTCTCAGTACTGTAATTTTTAGTGATGAATCCACATTTCATGTATCAGGTATTGTGAATCATCACAACTGTAGGATATGCGGCAGTGAACCGCCTCATGCTGCTATTGAACTGGAACGTGATTTTCCAAAAGTTAATGTGTGGTGCGCCCCATCAAAAAGAGAAGTGATTGGCCCTTTCTTCTGGGAAAAAACCATAAATGGTGACATTTACTTGGATATGCTAGAAATTTTCGCTATACCCCAGATCAAAAGATATGACAACGTCGTTTTCCAACAAGACTCCGCATTGGTCAACGTGTGTACATAAGTGCCTAAATGAGCATTTCCCCAACAGATGGATTGGGCGTTTTGGTCCCATTCCGTGGCCTCCTCACTCTCCAGATCTAACTCCATTGGATTGTTTCCTGTGAGGGTATGTGAAGGATCGTGTCTATCGGACGCCTTGTACTGATTTGTCGGAACTGAAGCAGCGTATCACAGCTGCTATTAATTCCATAACTCCTCAGATGCTTCCCAATACATGATATGAAATCGAGTATCGCTTGGACGTACTACGAGCAACCAAGGGATCTCACATCGAAATGTATTAACTTATGTAGTTGCATTGTAAGTTAGTACAGTCAGTTTCTTTCTATCTGTTTAATGTTTTGTTTTATATAATTTTGTAATGTGCCCAATAATTCTCGGACACCCTGTATATTCAGATTTACTCACAAGCATAGGGATACAGTAAAAAAGGGCACTATTTTAAAAAAAAAGGAAAAATTTCCTACTGGATAACGATTGATAACACATTTTTATTTATTTTTTCATTTATTGTAAAGAAAATTAGTATACAAAAGCCACAATTTTTTTTTTTTGTTTTGGTCGAGCATGCCTTGAGATTTACAAAACTACGCCTGTGCCCTCTCCTTGATACTACTACCACTCCTTCTTTTTCTCATTGTTCCATCACATGAGAGCTCTGTTGCACTAAGAATACACTAGATTCGCTAATCCGCCGCCCCGGTGGCGCAGTGGTCTAAGGCGCTGGCCTCTGATCATTCGTCCGTAAGGGGTCCGGGTTCGAATCCCGGTCAGGCATGGATGTTGTGTTTGTCTTACGGCACTGGCTCTCTCCCTTCCCTAGAACCAGTGACCCTAAATTAGGGACGGGCGACTGCTTATAGCCCATAGAGTTGCTCACGGTGGTCGTTAAACCTCCAACCAACCAAAAAAAAAAAAAAAAATCGCTAATCCGGCCATTCCTTGCAGAGAGAGGTGCTAGACTAGCGAGAGTGCCGGATTACTGACAGTGCATAAAAATTTAGTTTAATTCTTCATTAAATTCAATGTTACAAGTTTGCTGTATGTAGTACATATGTGTTTAAAAAAACAAGAGACAAGCATGTGATAATGGCAAAAGAACATTATCGGTACGTACTATACTGTCTTATTTACAACAATGGAATGATGTTTTCACATCAGTAAAGTATAATATGTATGCGTATGTACTATACATAGTAAAAAAAAACGGTGTACAATTGTATTACAGCTCAGATGAAATCTTGCATTTCCTAAATGCAATATTTCATCTCCCTGGCTCTTTTACGTCACGGCCGGAGCCGGATTAGTAGGAGTCTACTGTATTGGGGCCGCGGGTTGCCTAGGGCTCAACGTTCGTGACTGCCACGGAGAAGACCTCTGGTTCGATCCCAGGCAGGTACGAACGCTCGAACCACTAAATATCCTCCGTGCGTCGGATGGGCACGTTAAGCCGTCGGGCCCGGGTACTGCCCCCCGGGTAATAAATAAGGGCGTCTTCCTCTCCCTTTCTACCTCGTTTCCGTGTGACTTTCCTATCGGACACTCTAGCCCAAATCTCCTGGCTTCCTATTTTTAAGTGTTGTTTAAGACCTGGAGTCGGACACTCCCTTCCTAAAATCCTTTACATCTGATCTAATATGAGTCTACTGTATTAAGTCTCTCTTTTGAAATTGCTAAAATCTATGACCCCAGACCCAGTATACTGTATAATAATAGCCTTGTAACAAAAGAATCACGGATTATATACCGATCACTGATTCTAACCACAAGCCGCTAGGTCAAAAACTGTTGGTAGTATTCACCATAAACTGAGAAGATATCTTTTTTTTAGTTCTCTTCCCCTTTTTTTCTTTTCTATCGCTTTGTTTTTTACGATATATAAAACCGCTGCACTTTTCTGTAGATCCAAATTTCGAAAGTATCCTTCATTTTTCTTTTGTTGGCCATTCCTCTCACTCGTAAAATAGCCACTGAGAAAGTGATTGAATTCATAAACTTCAATTTCGTCTTGCGAAATCTTTTTCTTTCAATTAACGGAGCTAATGCAGCAACCAGAGTGTTTGGGATAAGCGTGTCTCCTTTTTATATGAACTGAATAACTATTTTATGGATCCTGAGATTTAAACTGTACTCTCTTTTCACCATACGTAATTTTAGAGAAATCTGACACTGCACCAATTGCGGCAACTGTGATTCACTCAAATTTAGAAATAATCCTTTCCCTTCTTGCACATTTTTTTGTTTTTTTGCACAGCCCTTCTTGAGCAATCCGATGGGCTATAAGCAGTCAAACTTACGGCCACTGGTTCCAGGGAAGGGGAGAGCCATCGCGTAAGACAAACGCAACGTCCATGTTTTACCGAGATTCGAACCCGGACCCACTTAGACGAACAGTCATAAGCCAGCGCTTTTAAACCACTGTGCCACCGGGGCGACCCCGTGTTTAATGAATGACCATCATGAGCAATTCTTAGCCTATAAGGAGTCTCCGTTCCTCATTTGGGGCCACTGGTTCCGGATTTTTTTTTTTTTTTTGTGTGTTATTGTGCAGGTTTAAACGACCACCGTGAGCAACTCCGATGGGCTATAAGCAGTCGCCCGTCCCTAAACTTAGGGCCACTGGTTCCAGGGAAGGGAGAGAGCCAGTGCCGTAAGACAAACACAACATCCATGCCAGACCGGGATTCGAACCCGGACCCCTTCGGACGAACAGTCAGAGGCCAGCGCTTTTAAACCACTGCGCCACCGGGGCGACCCCGTGTTTAATGAATGACCATCATGAGCAATTCTTAGCCTATAAGGAGTCTCCGTTCCTCATTTGGGGCCACTGGTTCCGGATTAGCGAGACAGCCGGCACCATAATACAGACACATCATCTATACCTAAAGGCCCCTTCGACTGGGGGACCGGGGGCAATTGCCACTTTTGCCCCCCTATAAATCCGCTTCTGACCTCATCGGGTACTCACACCCTGCCCATCTTGGACTACTAGCCAGACACCAGCGCCTCTGACCGCTGAGCAATCGGAGCCGTTGGGTGAACATTAATGCGTCACGTGATGGTGTTGAATTGGATACAGACTTCTTGTAAGCGAAGGTACAGTGGTGGGCAAAAGTATTGCTTCACCCCCAAAACCACGAATTTTTAAGTTCAACTCTTTTTTTTTTTTTAACTATGTAATTTCCATAGCTATTTCACCATTTATGTCATTAGACGCGAAATTTAATGGAGATTTCAAAAATAGCTTACTTAGTTTTTCCTGTAGCTACTTCTGTTCTTAAGATACATTACAAAAATCATGACCAAGTTGAAATTATTATGAAAAAGGATCATTTATCCAGTGCTTAGGTTTACAGCAATAAATTGTTTTTGTAACTAGCAATAAATCGTTTTGTAATTGTGATTAAAGCCTTTAAGCTTTAATCACAGTTTTGCATCTTGCTAGCATACTGTGAGCAAGGCATGGTAAAAGATTGGATTGAACAATACGATTCCAAATTTGAATTAAGTTTTTAGTGAGTTGAATTTTGGTTGTTGGATTTCTGTTTTGATAGTTCACACATCACTTTGAACCACTAATTTTCGATGGGGTTTAAGTCCGATGTCTGTGGTGGCCAATCAAGATGAAATTTTTTTTCCTGAAACCACTTTTCCCACTACTTTAGCACGATGACAGGGAGCATTGTTATTATGAAAAATAAAATTGCCGTCGTAAAGTCTTCTAGATGATGGTAGCATCTTATTTTCTAATATCAGATGTATTTCTGGGCACTTACCGTACCATCAATAACATGGAGTTTCTGCGACGCATGTGTGCACAATGTGCACACATGCAGCTCTAAACCATGACCTTCACCGGATGCTTAACAAATATAGTCACTAAGCAACTTGGATGGAATTCTTGAATCTCCTTACATTGGCAAAATTCTGATTCATCACTGAAAAGAACATTTTCTCATTGCTTGATTGTCCATGAGACAATGCTGTTTTGCCCACTGAAGTCTACGCTGTCTTTGATTTGCGGTTAACAGTGGTTTACGCCTGCCTTTGCAGCCACGTGGGTCATAGTGAAGCAGCCTCCTTCTAACAGTAGATGTACTAACATGAATATCAATCACTTCAGACCACCTTTGAAGCAATACGGATGAACTGAGCCTCCTGTCTGCCAAGCTTAGCTTTCTGAGCACTCTGTGCTGCCTGGTTGTAGTGGATCAGGGCCTTCCACTGCGACGCATATTTTTATTATCATCGGTGTCTTTTACTGTCTTCAGTCGCCTAATAATTGTAGAATGATTACAGCCCATTCTTTCAGCGATTTGCCTTGAACATTCCTCTTCATGCAGAACAACTATTTTTACTCTGTCCGCTGTGGGATTATACCCTAATAACAACAGGAAGCGACCACCAAAATGCTGTAGTAGATGTATTTGTCATTTTCATGTAGGACTTCCGTCCACAGTAAGTAGAGTTTATGTCCCAGCCACCTACAGCGAGTTCGCCTTTTGGGCAGGACACAGAAACGGAAGGAAAGAGAGCAAGTCTAGCGACTTTGACAGAACAGTTTGTAGTGAGATTAGAGTACAGTAGATCGCGCCATCGTACAAGTACGATGTTGCTCATAGAGGGGTGAGAGAAAGTCAGGGGGGCGTAGAAAAGGATACCCATTTACCCAGTGGGTCCAACCCAGGGGCCGTCATTTAACGTACTCGTCCGATGCGTAGCGGATATTCAGCGATTGTTAGTAAATCACACCATCGCTGAAAGATCAGCCCAGGATCGAACCTGAGGACCTAAAATGCTGTAGTAGCTCTGCGTCAACTCTTATAGAGGCTGGAATAGGATTAGGATAGCATTAGGAAGCAGCCAATCAGATAGAAGAATGTCTATGATTGGCTGTAACCGATTCGCAGCTAATGTGAATTTCAATGTGTTTGTCAAACCCTACATTTATGTCATATCTTAAAAACAGAAGTAGCTACAGGAAAAACTAAGACATTTTTTGAAATTTCCATTAAATTTCGCATCTAATGACATAAACTACGAAATAACTATGAAAATTAGTTAGTTAAACAGAGTTAAACTTAAAAAGTCACGGTGTTTGCAGGTTATGCAATACTGTAGCGGGAGGCTCAGCGAACGTTGTGTGGTGCTGATGATGAATTGAATACTGACTCCTTGCTGAACAGAGGCCGTTCAAAGCTCTTTGGACGATAATGAAAATATCACGTGGTGCTGATGAATTGGATAGGTAGTCTTCTTCTGATCTGAAATGGTTACTTATGTCTGAGTAATTTCTGGGTTTGCTGATCTGTGGTGGATATAATCATGCTTTCAAGTGGAAAAGTCCTTTTGATAGCAAAATTCGACATAATGTTCATCAAAAAGAATATGAGTCAACGTGCCGGAACTTGTTTGAAGAGTGTAAAGCTTTCCTGGCCATCATTTTTGGAAAAAAATTAGAGTACAGATTATACTGTAAAAATGTGCCTTCATCTATGTAAGCATAGCTGTTATGAATTACATGTTGTAACTGCAGGGAAGCAGTTGGTTTTTCAGAGAAATCAAAGTTGTTTACTTGCCACACGAAACACTGATATACTTTTGTAACCATGTAAGGTATATCCTCAGTGTACCAAACACAGACACGTGTGTGTGTGTGTGTGTGTGTGTGTGTGTGTGTGTGTGTGTGTGTGTTCGTGTGTGTGTGTTCGTGTTTGAACATATATACACTCACGTTCACTTGGTCCATGTGAAAATGAGAAAGGAATAATTTGTGGTGGTACCTGAAGAAGTCACAAATGACTGCCCTCAATGTTTTCTGCATTTCTCCTAAACTCTGATTTCATTCTTAAGGTTCACAGTTTTTAATATTTACTCTTTTTCAGAAGGTAAATATGACATATTTTTCTTGTTGGAATTGGTTTTGCGCTTTTGTCTGTTTTTCTGTTTTCTGACTTTTGCATTTGATCTTCTGAAAACGCACAGACACACACACACTGTGTGTGTGTAAATCTTTAGTGTATTCTTAATGTTCCATTCCTAATCCCTGTTTATAACAATCTTTGAGCTGAAGAGAAATGCAATTTTTTCTCTTCGTTCAAAGGTGGATTTAGCCAGGGAATTAGGTATGGAATCTTAGGAAAATTTGTTCATTTTCTACTTTTACAGCAAGTTCTTAATTTGCAAGCCTTTTACGCACGATAAGGCTTTTCTTCATTTTAGGGTTATTAGATCAGATCGTATGTAGAGGATTTTAGGAAGAAGGGAGTGTCTGTCTTAAACAACCCTTAAAAATAGTAAGCTAGGAGATTCGGGCTAGAACTCCCGTAGAAAAGTGACACGAAAACGAGGTAGAAAGTGGGAGGAAGACGCCTTTATTTATTACCGGGGGCCAGTTCGCGGGGCCGACGGCTTAACATGCCCATCCGACGGCATGGCGGATATTTAGTGGTTCGAGCGTTCGTATCTGCCTGGGATTGAATCCGAGGTATTCTCCGTGGCAGTCACGAACATTGACTACTAGGCCATCCGCGGCCCAAATTTAGAGTTATTAGGATAATAAATTTAGCTTCGCTTTGTTTTTGTTTTTTTGCACAGTTTACTGTGTGTGTGTGTGTGTGTGTGTGTGTGTGTGTGTGTGTGTGTACATATGTATATTTTGTTTCTGAGAAACTATTTCAAGGAAAAAAGATCGATTTAGCTGGTAGCCCCTCCTCATAAATGCGGGATAATTGATAGTTTGTCTTATTGAATCAATGATTTTTCTTATGTTCTTCAGGCATTTCTTCATAATTTAGTCTTGAAGCTGGGATAAGGAAAGTGGAAGGAAGCATAGTTATAATCGTGATGTAGGTAATCAGTATTCAATGCCATAACCAGTCAAACGATCAGTGACGAAGCCTCAGTTTTCTCTCTCCTTCTTTTAGTCCAGTATTTGAGCTGAGAGACAGGGTGTACCTCGAATTGACAAACTGCAAACTTCGCCCCTGAACAATTTAGTCCACAAAGCAAACACATGATTAAGCATTGTTATTCTCTGAGTAATGGAGTATTCTGACCGGATGCAATGAATTAAAATGCAGAGAAAATCGTCTGCCACCAGCTCGGTTTTGCAAATCCGGTTGCTAGAACCACTGGGGTCAAGAGTCAGCCTCTCTCCGCCGGGGAATAAACGCGTTTTCCTTTCTTCTGTCCTCCAATCTCCAGAGAAACATCATTAATGTGCTAAAACTGAGAGATGACCTAAGTGCTTCGCTATGAAAATCGTGACTGCTCTTTCCATATTTTTTGAGTCTCATTCCATGTTATAAGAGCTCGAAATAATTTGCCTTTATTTTTTAATCTATCAAAGCATCGTGTCAGATTTGACCTGCAGCGATTTAGTGGGTGGCAAGATTTTGAAGTGTTAAAACGTAAAGAGTACAATTGCGTATTTTTCTTTAAATGAATTGCATTGGGAAAGTCGTGATGTGTTGTGCGTTCCACCCTTTTAAAACCTGAATTTAAAACTACTTGTGTTTCCAAAATTACATTGTTCTTTGTGGTTTGTTTCTCTGGGAAAAACACCAGAACTTTTTAAAGTGGAGGGGTATAAAGAGATGCATAAAAACAAAGCTTTTCAGTTCTGCGAAGTAGCTACAAGAATGCATGTCAACCTTTTTGTTTTTCAATATATTGAATTTAGTGCATATTTCAGAGTACACAAAAGAAAGTTGAATCTTTGTTTCCATTCTGAAATAACCTTCTTTCTTCTGAGATGAATTTGTGTCCAAATTTTGCGACCCAGACCTCGTGCGTACATATACCAACTCGACCCGGAATATAATGAACACTTACGCCACCTGGTAACCAAACGATTCTTTGCCAAAAATGAGAAATTATATGCAAAGAATTTCCCCTCAAGAGCTGTCTGTATCCGACGCAGGAAGAAATTTTCAAATCGGACTTTCTTGAATATCTGTGAATAATATGTGAATTTCTTTTCAGGTACGATATTATTAGAGTACTGGCGATGTACTTAATAAAGTAATGAATTTTACTTTCTCACACACAAAACCCAAATTAGCCGTTCGGGAGCCCATTTGTGTGAAGCGCTGGATTCTGACTATTTGTCTTAGATACGTCTGGGTTCGAGTCCGGATGAAGCATGGGTGGTATGTTTGTCTAACGGCGCTGGTTTGTCTCATCCCTGCAAGCAGTTGGCCTTAATTAAGTACGGTCGACTGCTTATAGCCTTAAGAACGGTCGTTAAACCCTGTAATAAGCAAACTAAACAAGTTAGTAAATATTTCAAGGCTTTATTTTAATGTTTTTTTTTAGTTTTTTTATTTACGGTTCGTGTGAACATCAGAAAGCCCAAACCCTAATCTTACTTATACTTATTCATATCCAGATCGAACAGTGTTATTACTGTATATCGACTAATGAAGGCAAGCTTAGACAATGAAGGCAGATCTCACGAAAACGAAAAAAAAAAAAATAAATAAATAAACAGTTGCATCATCGACGTCGTCGGATTGGTGGATAAGAATTTTGATTTTCCGCAAACCATTCTGCAAAGGAAAGTTAGGAGAGAAAGAGTGCGTGCATTAGAGTAAATATTATGCAAGAAATTATATATGGAATCGAGTCTCTCTCTCTCTCTCTCTCTCAAAATTCCCCTACGAAGTAAAACACTTTAAAGCTTGCAAAAGTGGTTTAGGAAGCCATTCATACCTCCTGTTTGACCCAAAATTAAATATTGACTGTGTAACAATCCAATGATTATTCCATTCTCCTGTCAAATATAAGGATGACACGGAATTTTCTGGTGTCATGAACACTTGAATAATAGGGAAATATATACATATATGTAACATACACTATATTGACAAGTCACCGGACACCTAGAAGAGAAACACAACATAGCATTTTTTGACATATATTAGTACGCTGTCGGTCCACCTTTGGCCTTAATGCATGCACTGACCCTTCGAGACATGCTTTTGACAAGGTTTTGTAACACAGCGATAGGTATGTGCTTCTATTCAGAACATAATGCTGCCGCTAACTATATCTTAGTAGTAGGCCTTTGCCTCAAACTTCTTATGCGGCGCTGTAATTCATCCCATAGGTGCTCTATGGGATTTAGATCAAGGCTGTATGCTGGCCAGTCCACACACGATACGGAATTATCGTCAAACCACGCCGTAACAGTCCTTGCTTTTATGGCTCGGTGCATTATCCTGCTGTACCAACAAGGCTCGGTTCCATAGTATTGCCACGGGGTTGGTAGGACATACAGTAGCGAACAAAAGTATTTGGCGAAACGCTTTTTCGACCATAAATTTTGTTCTGCTGGACCAGATCGGGTCATTTTGGAATATGATATGTGTTGATTCGTGGGTTACAATGCCGCATAGTTTGTATTTCGCTCAGAGCGAATTTGTCGTTCGAAATGGACCATATTCAAGAGTCGCCAATTATTACCCATTTGTTTGCTGCATGTATTAATGTTTTTCTTGTGATTTTTGTGGGTTTTGTGATGTGTAGTGTGATAATAAGTCAATCTTAGGTTTTCAGAAATGGGTAAAAAGGCGGAGATCCCTGTTGGAGCTCGCCAGGCCGCCGTGAACATGATGAAATCCGGAATGCGCGTCACCGACATTGCGAGGGCCTTGAAGAACCGACACCAGTCCATTTCAGCTATCCTGCAACGTTATAAGAAGACTGGGACCGTCGAGAACAGTCCGCGATGTGGTAGGCCTCGTTCCCCTACTTTGCGTCAGGATAGACGCATCCTCCGTCGATCTCGTGCTGATCCGAACTTTACTGCTGTGGACATCGCCATCGAATTCCGCGACAGCGACGACCTGAACGTCAGCCGAATGACCATCTCCCGTCGTCTCATTGCTGGTGGATTGAATGGAAGACGCCCCGCCAAGAAGCCACTCATTGGAGTCAAGAATCGACGAGCCAGAGTCGCGTTCGCGCGCCGTCATCGACACTAGAGTAAGGTGCTTTTCACCGACGAGAGCAAGTTCAACTTGTTCGGAAGTGATGGCATCCGATACGTACGACGTCCGTGTGGCCAGAGATTCAACCCCCAGTTCATTCAGCCGACTGTCAAGCACGGAGGAGGATCGCTCATGGTTTACGGCGCTTTCTCTCGCAATGGAATGGGCCCCATCATCAAGATTGATGGAATAATGACCGGCCAGAGCTACACGAACATGCTCATAAACGATGTCTTCTCATGGGCAAAACAGAACATGCCATGCGGATGGATCATGCAGCAAGACAACGACCCAAAGCACACCTCCAGAGTAGCGAAGGCAGCCTTCCAGCAGCAACAGGTCACACTTCTAGACTGGCCAAGCCAATCTCCAGACCTCAACCCCATCGAGCACATGTGGGAGGAGCTGGAGAGACGATGTGCGAAGAAAACCTGCCGGAATAGGGCTCAGAAGTTCGACCAGCTGTCTGCAGAATGGGCGCGAATTCTGGAGGTCACCGTCGAGAAGCTAGTGGACTCGATGCCGGCCCGTTGTGCAGCTGTTATTAAGTCTCGTGGTTATCCCACTAAGTATTAGTTGTTGTTTTGTCGTTTTCTCGTACTTGTTTTCTGTTATCGTTGCATTAAATGAATGTGATACATACCTACTTTGTTAGTCAATTTGTATGATCTTTGCGATTAAGCTCGGTACCTGATCTGTGTTAAGGTTTCCGATCCATCTGCATATGGGTTATGTTTACAACTGAATAACACATATATCCCAAAATGAGCCGATTTGGTCCAGCAGAAAAAAAAATTATGGTCGAAAAAGTGTTTCGCCAAATACTTTTGTTCGCTACTGTAATTTTCTAGAATATCGAAGTAGACGTGCTGGTTAACAGGTTTGTCCACGATAACCAATGGGCCGGGACCATACCACGCCCCCCCCCACGCACACACACGAGTACACTGACAGCTCCAAACTTGACCGTAGGAACAGTACACTGTGGTAAATAGCGTTTCCCCTGGTGCCTCCATACTCGCATACGTCATCAGACTGATGAATGGTGTATCTGGATTCATCAGTCCATTGGACACGTTTCCATTGATCTATGGTCCACGATAAATGTTTCTTACACTATGCTAAACGACGAGTAGCATTCCGAGTGGAGATGAAAGGCTTATGAGCAGCCGCACGGCCACGGTAACCCATGGAATGAAGTTCTCTTGGAATGGTACGTGTACATACCGAGGTTCTAGCGTTTTTACTCACCTGTACACTGAGGTCTTGTGCAGTATGCCGTCGATTAGCTGTAACGACTCTCCTGAGGCTTCGACGTCCTCTATCACTGATTATCTTTAGTCTGTCGGTACGTTTTGCTGCTTCAGGCACGCCATGTGTCTTCCACTTATTCAGTACATCTAAAACAGTTGACTTGGGTATGTTTAAACGCCTCTCGGTTTCTCTTATGGACAACCCACTAATATAACACCCAACAATCTTTTCTTTCTCAGAGTCAGTTCTTTCCCGCCGCGACATTTTCACTCAACCTCACAGTGCGATATGATCGCGGTTAACTGCGGGCTTGTTTTTATATCGTTTGCAGCTGTTCCGCGCATCTTAACAACGCAGCGGATCCGTTCATTTGCTTTTGAAGGGGTGTCCGGTGACTTTTGTCAATATAATGTATATTGAGTGGACAGAAATCGTGGGATACCTTCTCAGTAACGGGTGGCACACCTGACGCCCGGATAAGGGCAGCCACTCAGGGAGGCATTTAGTCCCATAGGTCTCTGGAGCGTTCTACAGATATCTCCAGTCATTTTTGCTGCAGCGCTGCCACAATTCTCTCGCATTCCAGGGTTCATCTCCGGTGAACAGGAAGGCCATCCCAGGGTAGGAACTTCTGCTGAATGTTCTAACAGTGTTCTTCTGTCAGATGAAAGGGGGGGGGGTTCTAGCGATGATCTAGTCAGTACGACTCCGTCAGAACGTGATCTGCTGGAAGAGTCCACAGCCTTGAGGGTACAAGATAACCATGAACTGATGCAGATGGTCTTCAAACATAGCTTGGATCGTTCAGCGATGCATATGGACGTACCAGAGGCCCCAACGTGTGCCAGTCGAACGCGCCTCAGACTATAGCAGGGCCTGAACAGTTCCTTGTTGACATGCCAGGTCCATTGCTTCGTGCGGCATTCCCCAGATCCGCACCTTGCCGTCTGTGTAAAATAACTGGCCGCCCGGGGGCGCAGTGGTCTAAGCGATGACCTCTGATCATTCGTCCGAACGGGACCCGGGTTCGAATCCCGGTGAGGCATGGATGTTGTGTTTGTCTTACGGCACTGGCTCTCTCCCTTCCCTGGAACCAGTGACACTAAATTAGGGACGGGCGACTGCTTATAGCCCATTGAGTTGCTCACGGTGGTCGTTAAACCTCCAATCAAAAAAAAAAAAAAAAAAACTGGAAACTGAACTCATGGGAACAGGAGACTTGTCTCCAATCATCCAAAGTCCAGTGCCATGTTCTTTCGTCCAGTTGAGGCATACAGTCGGGTGATGGGTCTCTGGTGGGTTGGCGTCTCATAACAGATTGCGGCTAATGATTTCCTGATGGTCTTAGTGATGGAAACGTTTCTGGCACCTCCTTCGTTGAAGTCGGCGGTGATTTGTGCCTCTCTCTCTGGTTGGTTGCAACTGTGCGAGACAGATGTGGACGGCCACGTTCATCCACCACCTTTCTCCGCTCACAGCGTTGTCCACGATGCGAGGTTATTCCTAAAATATCGTATCCCCATACGCTCCTGATACTCTCGAACGGGAATATTGCAATTGTACCAATACTGTACCACCTCCGCTGCAGTAACCCATGCGACGGGTAATCATTATCATTCTCCTTTCAAACTCTATTAACTCCGGACGTCGACGTTTATCCATAATGACATAGAATTACCGTCTGCGTAAATGCAGTGGTGTCCTATCCATATACCTACCAAGTGGTGGGTTCGTCTATTGTCAAGGGGAAGGACAGCATCTTGCCTACTATCTTGAAAGACTGTGCATCCAAAAAAAAAAAAAGAAATTCGGAAGGGCTGCGGGATTGTCCATCTTCATGGTTGGCGCTATCTGGTGTGATGCGAATTTTTTGAAACAGTTTTGTAAGAGCGGATATCATAAACCATTCTCAAGCCTCTGCTAGATGAAGGTATCCTCCACGGTTCCTTCATGAATCTGTCTTGAGCGATTCTCTTCCTTGTCGCTTGGGTATGATTTCGAATTTTATCTGCCCATTTCTCACGAGGTCGTCTTTTCGGTCTTTTCCTGTTCCTTTTGAAATTCTAGATTGGATGTCTAATATTTCAGTTGTCCATTGGTGATCTGCTCTCTTGGTAACATATTCAGCCCGTTGCCACTTGAAGGGCTCAACTTTGATCATGATGTCATCCACTCATATTTTCCTGTTTCCTTGGAGGCTTAACGACCACCGTTAACAACTCGACGGGCTATAAGCAGTCGCCCGTCCCTAATTTAGGGCCACTGGTTCCAGAGAAGGGAGAAATCTATTGTGGTGAGAGACAAACACCACATCCATACTTCACCGTTATTCGAACCCAAATCCGTCTCGGACAAATGGTCATAAGCCAGCGCTTATATCACTGCCCCACCGGGCCAGTCATCTTTCTGTTCCGTTCCATGTCCATGCCATCTGCCTTATTTAATTGCAGCACAAGTATGATTCTGTTATACTTCTTTGAGTTGTGCGCAGCCTCTGTATCTTTTTTACGCTTTCCAACCGTAGGTTGAAGAAGCGTATATGCTCCAGCTTTGTCCGTCTGACCGCACGATAACTCGCGTAAAAATGGTTCGATTTCGATGAAATTTTACTATGTTGTAGGGGACCACTGGGAATGAACCCTATTAAAAATGGGTGAAATTGGGTCAAAGGTCAGGACATAGGAAAGGAATCCATTCCATTGCCCTTATTATGCATTATAACTTACGTAAAAATGCTTCGATTGAGACAAAACTTTACCATGTTGTTCCGGAAGTATACTTAACCAGTTTTGTTGAATATGATCGAAATGGGGTCAAAGGTCAGGGCATAGGAGCGAGATTTATTCTACAGCCATTATCCTCATAACTTGAGTAATGATTTCTGGTACGTTAGAAAACGTATCATTATCAATGCATTGCATGATTTTACTAACTTGTTTAGTTAAATGATATATCATGCTTGTACATGGACAGACAAAGGGACAGCAATACATCATTTAGTTTCAGAAGCAGAGACATCGCTAGATTTGGAAATCAGGGTGGGTGAAAACTATTTTTGTTGTAAGTTTGATAACTCTGTTTACGAAACACAAAGAATTTTTAATGCCTTTTACTACCGGCTACAAAGGAATTATCCGGATACATACTCCTTAATTTTGGAGCTCTCTTGAAGTTTTTGCACTTTTTAGAATACAAAAGTGTCCAAAGTTTTGAGGTCTTCTGTTTCGCCTCTCCAATTCTAATAAAAATAGTAAAATCTGAAGAACTACAATACCCGTATGACAAACATGACACACTGTCAATAGCACATACGGGTTAAAAGGAAATATTATGCCTGGAAGAAGTGTTTGAAAGAAATGTGTTTTCGTTGATTGACAGCAATAAGGACACGCAGATCATACCTCTTTCCCTGTCTTTAACTCCCTTTTTTCAATCCAGTAACCTTTTCTCGTACTCATCTCTCACAAAGAAGTCGCCAGCCACGTCCTCCTCACTCACTTCCTTGGTGGCTAGCTTAAGAGAGCTGGTATAACTTTTGGCTACACTTTCCGTGTTGGACCCCCCTGCTTAGTAGCCCAAAACAAATAGCAGAGCAATTAGGAATGGCCGCCCAGGTGGCGCAGTGGTCTAAGCGATGGCTTCTGATCATTCGTCCGAGATGGGTCCGGGTTCGAATACCGTTGAGACATCGAGGTTGTTTGTCTTACGGCCCTGGCTTTCTCCCTTCCCTGGAACCAGTGGCCCTAAATTTAGGGACGAGCGACTGCTTATAGCCCACTGAGTTGCTCACGGTGGTCGTTAAACCTCCAATTAAAAAAAAAAAAAAAGATTAGGAATGTCTTTCCTCTAGCGAATTTCTATCCTTCTCCCCTGACCATACTAACATAAAGGCTTAAATTAAGGATTAGGAACAGTGGAGGTTAACTGAATTTTCATGGCCCTGCAGATGCTATTTTGATAACATAAAGCCTATATAATAGGTTACGTCTGTTCCTAACTATTTGACGTCATTCAGTACCTGCAGCGCCATCTGCTTTTATCCGGTGGCCGAAATCAGAACTAAGCTCACCGCTATCGCACGGATACGTAAAATCAACCAGAAATACCGAAAAACCAAATAGCAAGACAAACAACTTCATCTGTGGCAACAGGGACGTGCTCGAACAACTATCTCCGACGTTTGTTCTATTACGTAGGTGTTATGTCGTGTTTTATTTCATTTTCTTCACATTGCAGAGTAATTTCATAAAAATGAATCAGCGTTATTGTAAATATGAATACCCAGATCTGTTTAAAACATTCACGATCTAACCTACAATAAAAACCGAAATTTTGAAATATCAAAATGAGCAAAATCGCATCTAAAAACATTTTCAGCTCTTACATGAACGAGTCTTTACTATATTTCCTTACAGAAATCTGGCATCTATTTGATATGTTTTCAGTCTACTTCAATTAATAATTTCACCCCGTCCTAGATCGGGCAACATCCCTTATATATGAATATTTATTTAAAGCTTAAAAACAGCCGTTCTAGGACTGACTGGCTAGTTTTTACTGAAAAGTAAATGCGTAACGCACTTTCTAGAGAAAAATACCGAGACACGATGACAAACACGACTCATTATTACTTCGTGAAGTCCAGATAATATATTAAAGGTATAAAGTTGAAAAATGGCAGATCTTAAATTGGGTTTGCTGCAGGTGGGCAAGAAAATTTTCAGCTGCCCACTCTCGCACTCCCTTGGCGACGTCCCTGTTCAGAAGACACGCTAATGAGTGTGCAAGTACATATGTAGTTGTTTTACATCTCCACTGAAGGAAGAATTTCTCTTGCTTTGCCAACAAGAGTGAGAAAGTTTTTGTATGCAATGTTTAATTGATGTTCTTAGAATACGCGACGAAATTTTAATCGGTAATATCAACCAAAAACTTTCCTGTTGAAACAACAGTACGTAATTTCCGTGTTATCAGATTTTCTCGTGTTTACCAGGCGAAATTTAAGAGTATTCGCTAGAAACGCTGAACGCGATATGAGCATTTCACCCCAATTAACATTCTTAAATCTGTTAAAGTTTCATTTTGGGGGGGGGGGGTATGAAATAATGGGCTCAAAACAAGCGGTCCTTAACATAACTGCGGAAAGCCCGAATGATTTAACTGGAGCGAACAGAAAGTATCATACAAGCGTTGTAATTGCGCTATATTGTTAACTTTAACTTTTTATCTTTCCGAGCTTTCCTTTGTTGGTTTAATGAATGAGAGGTAAATGCTTGACCCCGCATATTCGCCACAAGAACTCGCAACATGGTTTTGAAAAAATAACGAACGCTTTTTTTGAAGAGACATGTAACGCTTTTTGACATAGTTGTCTCCAAAGAAAGGAATTCCATTATTACAACTGAGCCGAAACCTAGAATGAGGAACTCAGATTTTTTTTTCCGTATAATCTTTCATGCTAAAATGCTTGCATGCTCTCAAGGAAGCACGAGCTATTTTTTTTTTTTGTTATTAAAAAAAGAAAGGATGGAAGTTTTTGTAATGATGCCTGTCTTTGTTTGCTGAATTTACAGCAAAACTGTTTGCCCTCCGGAACTCCAGTATGTGCCCTAAGATCTAGTAACTCATCCAGATCAGCAAAACTCAGCTTGAAAAGATAATGTCATCCATAAGGCGGTGACATGCTGCGCAGTCGTATCTAATTTAACACGCAGTTCCCTTTCTGCTTTACATCTTTTGCTTGTCAGTGGCTTCCCCAACAAGGATTCAGCTGGGCTTTTTTTTTTTACAGTTTATAACTTAATCGTGTTGTTAGATTCTTGTGTCTCAAAACGAAACTGGCCGCCCCGGTGGCGCAGTGGTCTAAGCGATGGCCTCTGATCATTCGTCCGAAAGGGGTCCGGGTTCGAATCCCGGTGAGGCATGGATGTTGTGTTTGTCTTACGGCCCTGGCTCTCTATCTCTCCCTTCCCTGGAACCAGTGACCCTAAATTAGGGACGGGCGACTGCTTATAGCCCATTGAGTTGCTCACGGTGGTCGTAAAACTTCCAAACAAACAAACATCTAGCCGTCCCTGTGGCGCAGTGGTCTAAGGCGCTGGCCTATGATCATTCGTCCGTAAGGGGTCCGGTTTCGAATCCCGTCAGGCATGGATGTTGTGTTTGTCTTACGGCACTGGCTCTCTCCTTTCCCTGGAACCAGTGACCCTAAATTAGGGACGGGCGACTGCTTATAGACCATTGAGTTGCTCACGGTGGTCGTTAAACCTCCAATCAAAAAAAAAAATCTCCCGGGTGATCTACTTCTGGGTCTTCACCAGCTCCAGAAGTAGACCACCTTGGAGGTAGGTGGATGCTACGTTCGAATCTTCTGTAAAGTGAAAAACACAACGGTGAGTTAACTTTTTAACTTATTTGTGTAAAATCAATTTTTAAAGTTGTACTTGGAGCATTTCCCAAAAAACTGCGAAGCGTGGTGACGGTCTCTGGGAAATTTTCATTAAAAAAAAAAAAAGTTATATGTGAACCACAAATTTTAAAGATGTTTCGTACAAAGACCTCCAGTGTAGGAATTATGAAAACTTCCAGATGCGGCGGACACGTACTTTACCTTCCGCCGCCCATATACAGCTGGAAACTGCTGTAAAAGCTTCAATTTTAATTAGATTGTAATCAGTAATTTTTGCGCCCTCTCTTGAGCTACTCCCGGGGCAGGTCCGCCCTGACCTAGTTAGGCCTCTGTTAGAATAAATGGCATCTTGTTTTGATCCCTCATTAATTACGCATTTTTCTCCCGCATTGCATTTGTCACTTCTAAACGCTTCCTCAGCAAATGGCATTTTCGCTCTAGTTTGTCTGTGAACTGCAATCTGGCATATACTTTGGCTCAGAACATCCGAGCAAATATTGTTATCAGCTGACGAAGCAAAGCAGCTTTAGCAACAACAACACAGTGATGGTTATTTTTGCATTTTTCTATATCATTCAGTTTAGGTAATGGCAGAACTAATCTCCGGTTCTAATCTATTGATTGACGTCGTTTTATCGCGCAAGAACTCTGCTTAAAACAGAGGTACAAATTCTGAAAGAAGACAAAAGGTAGCCATGCTGACGTCAACTGTGTTTGTGGGGGTGCCATGTCTCGAATTGCTGGTTATTCAGCCAGCGTGCTTTCAAATACATGAGCCGAAAAAAAAAAAAATCGTACTTCAGGTGTGACATCTTTGCTTATAATACTAACTGAAAATTCTGCTCCAGTTTTTCGCTATTTGTAAAAATGTAATAATTTTTTGCAAGTTATTACGGATAGCTAACTTCTGTTAAGATGTGAGCACAGCTAAGTCGTGGTTCTTACTACTTAGGCTTTTATTGTAATAACTGTATCAAATCTTTGCAGTCAGATCGGATGTCTCGTCAATTTGTCGCCGAGTCAATTAGCTGCAGCCAGTAAAGTCGCCAAGTGTCAATTTGTCGAATTTTGATTTTTTGTGCAGAGATGATTTGTAAGATTGCTGTTCATCCCCCCCCCAAATGAGTTCATAGCTGAACTTGACGATTCATTTTTCAGTTCCTGATGTAGTTAATAAATTGAAAACGACTGCCCTCTCCTGCATGATGCACTTTAATGATAAAAACCACGTACAATTAAAATAAGTATATGTTTAAGATCTTTCAACACCACAACGGTGGCATCCTTAGAAACAATGCAGCAGTGAGCACAGAAGTGTGAGACCCGGTGGCGTATCTTGGGTCCGAGACCTGGGCTATCTCACCCCCCCCCCCCCTCCAACTCCCATCCCCCACAATACTGATATTTTTTAATTGCGAAGTTTAATTTTTAATTGTTAAGTAATAGAAGTAACTTTTTTCTAAATTTTAGGTACATGCTATTGCCAACATGATACCAAATAATTATGCGGATTAGGTTTTGAACACTTATTTGTACATATGAACTCCATTCTCCTTTCCTTTTGTGTGAACTTGGTGTTACGTTTTCACAAAAATGTTTCTTCCGAGTACTTTTCCATATTTAAAAAGAATGTTTTTCTCTATTGACAAATCAGCCAAGTTGCTCGAATGTAGATGTCCCTGTGTGGCTCTAAGATATATCTTGATTCTTTTTAATACAAAGAAACTTCTTTCTGCAGTTGCTGATGGAAAGTTTGACATATTAGGTCTGCTAATTTGTACAATTCAATAAACACTATGTCCAATTTATTCAACTTTATGTAACAAGTAATGTCTTACTAATTTGTTTTGTATTCATCAAGGGAATAAAACACCTTCAGTTCGTTTTTCAGTCGAGCTTCATCAAAATTCGAAGCATAGTTATTTAAGTTCTGACAGTAGATGTTCAGGGGAGCTTTCACAAAATTTATCAAAACATCCAACAAAGCCACGAATTTAAGATATAATATCACTGATTTAAATTCATTGACACTTCACACAAACTGAAACAACTGGTCTAAGCGATGGCCTCTGATCATTCTTCGGAACGGGGTCCGGGATCGAATCCCGGTGAGGCATGGATGTCGTTTGTCTTACGGCACTGGCTCTCTCCCTTCCCTGGAACCAGTGACCCTAAATTAGGGACGGGTGACTGCTTATAGCCCATTGAGTTGCTCACGGTGGTCGTTAAAATTCCAATCAAAAAGAAAAAAGAAACACGTGCTCTTATGGTCGGAAGCATGCGAGTGACTGAGATAGTTCAAGTCTTCTCATTTTCTGGGGGAACCGTTGCAAAAAGCATTGCTCCATTCACCTCTATGCGCGCATTCATGTTGTCATGGAAACGCTAGCAGGCGATTGCATCGAAGCTCTTCGCATCAGAACATCGAAGTCTCTGGAAGGCATGCTTGCGTTAATGCAGGTGGTCATCGCTCGCCAGACTGATTCTCATAGTCGAAAGAAGCGAATCCGCTCGTGTGTTTTTTTCGCACCGAAAGCATTGACATATCTTAATACCGTTGATAATTGTATTTTATTTGTGTATATTCAATTGACTTTAATTTGTGCATTCTCTGTGCTTCGCAGCTAGCCTAGAATATACGCCACTGGGGAGACCTATATACTGTAATAAAATAAATAGCAGTTAATGCGCATGTGCAATGACGGCAAAGTCCAAATGTTATTGCACATGCGCATTAACTGCTATCTATTTTATTTAAAGTACTTCTGTGCTCACTGCTGTATTGTTTCTGAGGATGACACCGTTGTGTTGAAAGGTCTTAAACATATACTTATTTTAATTGCACATAGGTTTTTATCATTAAAGTGCGTCGTGCAGGAGACGGCAATTGTTTTCAAATTAATAGCTTTTGGTGCACGAGTTAATTTCTTCATATCCTGATGTAGTACTTCGCAAGCAGATACATATGTTAACCAGATTTATAAGTCCTTTGAATGTGCCGCTCCCATGGATGAAATATAGGATGTTCAATTTCAGAACGTACACACCTAAATCGTGCTTCCCGACAGCAGTAAGGTAAATCTCAAGCGAAAATTTTCAGTGTAACGAAAATGGGTCACGGTTCGTCATTGCCAAAAGCCATTGTTGAAATCTGATTTTTTGAATGCTGCCCCCATGTAGTGACGCAACAGTAGTTAATTTCATTGTTACTCACAAATAGATTTTACTAGACAATCGCCGAACATTGTTTCAGTATGTTTTACGTAAACGTAAGAATACCTCATTGCAATCTGCGTAAATTACGAGAATCTCATGCTAAATGTGAGAAAAGCCATGACAAAAATGCATTTTTGATGCTATGCATCTTTCCCGGTAGTTTTAAAGTATGTGTCGAAGGGAAATTTGGCTTTCTCTGGACCCCAACAACGGGGAAGGGGTTATCTGATACTGACGATTGCTTTAAAATGTGTAACACCATGGGTTGTAACCAGTAGATATCCTAGACCAGGGGTTGGCCAAAACTTTGAGGAACCAAGATCTGCCTTAAGCTATCATTCCCTACTTTGATTTACCATGGTTTATCGCAGTGATATAGGCATATTTAGACAGGAATAAGCCTATATCACGAGTGTTTTATTAGTGTGTGTGGTTTTGTAAGTTTGGGAACAAATTCAGAAAAATAATATTTAAATAATTTTTTCTTTCTGAAACACTTTTTTTCAAACAAATTGCATAATTTTACTTATAGATTATATACAGTATCTAATTCTTAGATGCTGATGCATGACGCTGCATGTCATCACAAAATTTAGAATATTCTTTATTTACAGTATTTAATTCTTAGATGTTGATGCACGACACTGCATGTCATCACAAAGTTTAGAATATTCTTTATTTATAGTATTTAATTCTTAGATGTTGATGCATGACACTACATGTCATCACAAAGTTTAGGATATTCTTTATTACAGTATTTAGTTCTTAGACGTTGATGCATGACACTGCATGTCATCACAGTTTAGAATATTCTTTATTTACAGTATTTAATTCTTAGATGTTGATGCGTGACACTGCATGTCATCACAAAGTTTAGAATATTCTTTATTTACAGTATTTAATTCTTAGATGTTGATGCACGGACACTGCGTGTCATCACAAAGTTTAGAATATTCTTTATTTACAGTATCTAATTCTTAATGTTGATGCGTGACACTGCATGTCATCACAAAGTTTAGAATATTCTTTATTTACAGTATTTAATTCTTAGATGTTGATGCACGGACACTGCATGTCATCACAAAGTTTAGAATATTCTTTATTTACAGTATTTAATTCTTAGATGTTGATGCACGACACTGCATGTCATCACAAAGTTTAGAAAAATCTTTATTTACAGTATTTAATTCTTAGATGTTGATGCACGACACTGCATGTCATCACAAAGTTTAGAATGTTCTTTATTTACAGTATCTAATTCTTAGATGTTGATGCACGACACTGCATGTCATCACAAAGTTTAGAATATTCTTCATTTACAGTATCTAATTCTTAGATGTTGATGCACGACACTGCATGTCATCACAAAGTTTAGAATATTCTTTATTTACAGTATCTAATTCTTAGATGTTGATGCACGACACTGCATGTCATTACGAAGTTTAGAATAATCAGGCACATATTGAGTGAGGTACAGTCGGAGACACGCTTCTAAATTAGCGTCAGTCATGCAGCTCCTGTATTTCGACTTGCATTATTTTCATTTCTGGAAAAGCTGCTTCACAGAAATATGTGGATGCAAAGAAAGCAGTCACTCAGTCGCAAAGCAACAGATCTCAAGCAGGGATATTTTTCTTCTGACAATAGAGTTCAAAATGTGTTATCTGATGCTCTTCCCGTCAGTATTATGTCGGGTTGAAGTTTCACAATTTCTGATTCTAAATCTGAAGATCCGAAGGGGAAGATAAAGGCAATGTTTGATGAAACTTCCTCGATATCATATTCGCCAAAAGGGTCGACCGTACGAACAAACAAACTATCGACAGTTTGGCCACACCTGTCCTAGACCAAAAGTTACCAATCCTCTCACAAACGCACTTGCGATTCAGCTTTTCTTTTTATTTCATTTTTTTTAGCATTTCCAATAGCGCGTAAAAGAAAAAAAAAGTTATATAAAACAGAGCACAACAAGGAATCAAAGGGCCTGACAAAGCCCTTAGCTCCCTGTACAGCAGTGTTAAATAATAGAGATAAAAAAAAAAAAAGATAGATTAAAAGGATTACAAAACAAACCAGAGCATCAAACATGATCAGTGGTATGTATAGAAATGAGAGCGAAAACAGTATTAATAGGTTAAAGTGTGATATTATTTAGAAATTATTAATTTTATTATTAATTGGCTAAGAACTGTGGTTCATTATATCATCATCATCATTGTCAACCATTATCAATCCACTGCTGGACGAAGGTCTCCCCAAGTTTCCTCCACAACGGTCTGTCTTGTGCCAGTCTCCTCCATGTCACCCCTGCATACTTTCGAATTTCATCCACCCATCTCCCATGTGGTCTTCTTCTGGGTCTTTTCCTGTCCCTTGGAATCCAATCTAAAATTTCGGCTGTCCATCGATGATCTGTCCTTCTGGCAGTATGTCCAGCCCATTGCCATTTCAGGGATTTAACTCTGATCATGATGTCTTCCACTCTTGTCATTTTTCGGATCCACGAGTTCCTCTTCTTATATACAGCCTTTTAATTTCTCTTTAAAAAGGTTGAAACAATTAAGTATTATAAGTTCCGTTGGTAATGAATTCCAGTAATGAGGTCCAATGTAATTTAGACTTTGTTTCATAATTTCAGTTTTTGCCTGAGTCGGTAGAATGTGTTTTTAGTTCGCGTGTCGTGTGGATGTGTGTGGAGTAATTTTATATTATATCAGTGCGTAGGGTTTTTTTTTTTTTTTAATTTTCTTGAGCATGATTGTACCAATATTAAAACAATAAAGGTGAGAATATTATATTTATTAGGGTAAATTTCTGTGTTGGAATGTTATAACTGTATTCCTGTAGTAAGTTTAAGATCAATCAATCTGATATATTTATTTTGCAAAATTTGAAGTTTTCTGAAATTATATTTTGTAGTCTGTCCCCATGTGAGTATGGCATAGTTTGTAACATATAGTATTGTATAACAGAATCAGTTTTTGGGGAAAGATTTGCCAGTACTGAACTAATAACTCCAGTATTTTTAGATAATTATAAAGGAGGTTATTCACATGTTTGTTCCATTTAAGATAGTTATCAATGAATATCTTGATCTGATGTTAGATTGCTCATGTGCAGATGAACTTTCGTAGCTATACATCACATCTCAATGGTGTCAGGGTCGTTTCTTACGTTCGTCTAAATTTGAGTAACGTACAATAATAATAATTTTTGAAAATCTAAACAGTCGATATACTATCGCCGCCACCAAGTTTAGTATTTACTTTTATGACTCGCATATTCTTTCATTGGTTTTACGGCAATGGCATTCATTAATCCACCTACCTAAGTACCTCTCAGTGTCAGGAATTAGAAACCTTATTGTTAGTTATCATTTAATTCCACTTGGTGTGTGTACAGGACTGTGGTTTACTGTGGTCGTGAGTGGCGCGAATAAATACAACGTGTTGTACATAAATAAATGTACACCGATGTGCCATTACATCATGACCACCCCCAGCCTAGAGAAATGAGCGCGCCTGGAGACCAAACGGTGGCGCAGATGAAGTTAACAGAGTAGTATATATTCAACCCGAGGACCTGCTTTCGGTTACTGTTCCGAGTCAGAATGGGAAAAGCTGCCAATTTATCGGATTTTGATAAAGGACAACTTGTGATGGCACGGAGCGGCTTGTGGGTTGTTCACGTGCCGCTGTATTGAGTACGTATCAAAGGTGGTGCACAGATGGCCAAACGATGAACCGTCGTTCAGCCGTGTATCGTCCTTAGCTCATTTGTGACAGAGGGGAGCGGAGACTGTCGCGCATTGTTCACAGCGACCGCAGGGCCACAGTGTGACAAATCGCCCGCATCTACAAAAATGCTGATCAGGGCAATGTGTCACAGCACGTAGTTCATCGCAGCCTTCTGCGCGTGGGCCTGCGTAGTCGAAGACTCAGCCGGGTCCCCATGCTCACTGCACCTCATCGCCAACAACGCATGAAATGGGCCCAAGATCATCGAGATTGGACCGTGGATATTTGGAGGAGTGTGGGCTAGTCTGACGAATCAAGATTCCTGATGCATCACGTCGACGGCCGAGCGCGGATATACCGTAACCAACGGAGTCTACGGCATCTGGATGCACTGTTGGGCGGAAACTGGCCGGTTGCGCGGGGTCATGCTGTGGGCTATGTTTTCTTGGGACACTTTAGGCCCCAATAGCACAATCCCTGACAGCTGTCAGGTATCTCAACATTGTTGGGGACCAATTTCACCCATTCATGGCAACTGTGTTCCCTGCTGGTGATGTCCATTACCAACAGGATAATGCGCCATGCCACACTGCCAGAGTTGTCAAGAAGTGGTTCGGGGAACATGCTGGTGACTTTCTGTTAATGCACTGGCTTCCGAATTCACCTGGCATGAACCCAATCGAATATTTGTGGTTCGACTTGGAAAAGCGAGTTCGCGCTAAATCATTACAACCACCCCGAAATGTACGGGAACTGGAGGACCTGCTGTTGACATCATGGTACCAGATACCCCAGGATACCTTACGACACCTCATCGAATCAATGCCTCGCCGAGTGGTCGCTGTTCTGTGGGCTAAATGGGGTCTTATTAGGTAGGTAGGTGGTCATAATGAAATGGCTCATCGCTGTATACTTTCGAATCACTCGTTTTATTTCACACCCACAAAGATCTTGTCATGCAAAAAGTGCGTTGCATAAATTATCTACAAAGAATACCAGGGTACTCTCGATTTTTTTCATGCAAATATTGTCGCTTTTGGTGTTTCATACGTATGAAAATCATGATGTGCATCCAAAAATTCACTCACTCACCAAGGTTCTGCAATTCTCTGTTAGAATCTCGCAGTCGCGCATCAGGCTGGGCTCGTTAACGTGAACTTCATTTTGGTACTGTGAGCCACTTTTCCCGAAACTCACTATATATCGTCAATAGAAAACGTTGTCCGTCGTTGCTGTTATTCCAAATACTTTTAGTTGATTTTTTTTTCGATGTAAAATAAAATGCGACAAGCTGACGCGGGTTTGTGGATATATATCTGTATTGACGCATGCACCAGAAGCCATAATGCATTTTGCCAAGGTACCAACAGGAAAGTGGACCCACTTTTTCCTTTGATGGCTCAATTTACCACAATTTTCTCTTTGACATCATTCCCCATTTCTCTTGTAATGGTTCTGTCCCCGATTTTCCTTTCGATTATGGCCTCACTACTGCCATGCTTCCTTTGAGGCCACGCTTCTCCCTTGATGACAGCCCATTCTCCCATTTTACCTTTGATGGTCCACTTTCTCCATTTTCATTTTTATCGGGCCCTTTTGTTGGCGGCCCTTTTTCCCTTTGTTGGGACTCAGATTCCGCATTTTTCCTTTTTATATCGGCCCATTTTCCCTTTCCTGAGACCCCAATTTCTAATTTCCCTTCGATGATGGCCTCATTTCTTCCAATTTTCCTTTTGATGACCCAATTTTCCCCTCAGATCAAAATTTAGGTTCACTAGCAGCTTTCTGGCTAGCGATGACAATGAAATGTCTAATAGCATTTCTTGAAATATGATGGATACAAAAGTAACAGGTAACTGGGTAACAATCATAAATGTTCGACAGTGTTGATAGTGAAGTCTGATATTTTATTTTTTTTTTTTGTCACAGATTTATTACTGTATATTTGGGTATAAATTGATTATATACATAAATTGATTTCATTATGTGTAACAAAAAAATTCGTCATAGAAGACTGCAGTGTGCTAAACAAGTTCAACACAGGTAGTGACCATAGATTGGTGAGATGTAAGATGCACCTCAACACTAAACTTGAACGTGGCAAGCTCATAGGACAAACAAAATCTATTGACATAACCAACCTTAAAAAACACCATAATACCTTCAAGTTGAAACTGAAGAACAGGTTCTCTGCTTTAGAAGGCCTAACATCGGAAGAAGTGGACATCTCTGAAGTTAACAGAAAAGTAACCAAAGCTCTTATGGAAACAGCAACAAAATTAGCTGGGTCTAAGAACAAGTTGCATGTAAATAAATTATCAGGAAAAACGAAAATGTTGATGCAAAAAAGAAGAGAGATGAGGACAACTAAAGAAGATGTGACATCCAAAGTGGAATATATAGAGCTATGCAAGACAGTACGAAAAAGTATCACTGAAGACGTAAGAAAATTCAACTGTGAACTAGTGAGGAAAGCAATTGAAAACAACCAAAGCCTAAAGATAGCAAAGGGACTTCTCAGTAAGGGAAGAAAACAGATTATGGCACTGAGAAAAGAAGATGGTTCTGTAACAAGAAATAGAGGCGAAATTTTGACAAGAGTGAAAGATTTCTACTCCAAATTATATGAAAGGGATGATACATGCACTCCAGACATCATGAAAGATACCAGTACCAGAGTTCCTCCAGTCCTTCCAGCAGAAGTTGCACATGCAATCAAGAACATGAAGCGGGGAAAAGCTCCAGGAGAAGATGGAATTACTGTAGACATCATACAAGAAGCAAGTGGAGAAATCGAAACAGTACTCGCCCAAATTTTCACTCGATGCCTTAATGAAGGAAAGATTCCTGAGGATTGGAATACCGCTACAATGATCCTGCTACATAAGAAAGGTGACATTGAGGATCTCGGAAACTACAGACCTATCAGCCTCCTATCAGTAGTTTATAAAATCTTCACTAAAGTTCTTTCACACCGCTTGAAGGTAACACTGGACATGGCTCAACCGAGGGAACAAGCTGGATTCAGGAGTGGCTACAGCACAATAGATCATATCCATGTGCTGAGAGAACTAATTGAAAGAGCGAGGGAATATGAACTTCCATTGTGCATGGCTTTTATCGATTATGAAAAAGCCTTTGATTCGGTGAAACCATCAGCAGTTACAATGGCTCTGAAAACCTGCGGTATTGAAGATGCATACATTAATATTATTAATAACATCTATGAAAATGCAAGTGCAAAGATTCGGCTGTTTGAAAATACAACACACATAAAAATTGGAAAGGGAGTGAGACAAGGTGACACCATATCTCCGAAGCTCTTTAATACCACATTGGAGGGTGTTTTTCAGTCACTGAGCTGGGAAAACAAGGGGATAAAGATTAATGGAGATTATCTAACCCACCTTCGTTTTGCTGATGACGTAGTCATTTTTGCAACTAGCCCATCAGAGCTGCAGAGTATGATCCAGGAACTTGCTGACAAGAGTAAAGAAGTGGGATTAAAAATGAACTTTCAGAAGACAAAAGTGATGTTCAATGCTTTTACAAGAAATGAAGATTTATCGATTGATGGAGAAAAGCTGGAGATAACAGATACGTACGTTTATCTTGGACAGCAGATATCAAGTGAGGGTCACATTGATGAAGAAATTAATCGGCGTACAAAACTTGCCTGGAGAACTTTTGGAAGGAACAGCATAATTTTCAAGAGCAATATGCCATTATGTCTTAAAAGAAAAGTGTTTGATCAATGCATCCTTCCAGTGCTTACGTATGGTGCAGAGACGTGGACCTTAACTAAAAGAGACATACAAAGGCTGCAGACAACTCAAAACAGCATGGAGAGGTGCATACTTGGTGTAACCAGGAGAGATAAGAAGAGGAACTCGTGGATCCGAAAAATGACAAGAGTGGAAGACATCATGATCAGAGTTAAATCCCTGAAATGGCAATGGGCTGGACATACTGCCAGAAGGACAGATCATCGATGGACAGCCGAAATTTTAGATTGGATTCCAAGGGACAGGAAAAGACCCAGAAGAAGACCACATGGGAGATGGGTGGATGAAATTCGAAAGTATGCAGGGGTGACATGGAGGAGACTGGCACAAGACAGACCGTTGTGGAGGAAACTTGGGGAGACCTTCGTCCAGCAGTGGATTGATAATGGTTGACAATGATGATGATGATGATGATTTGGGTATATCATGGTTTTCGAGTTACGAATTAAAATATTTTTAGAGTATGAAAACAGTATTTGGATCTATAAGAAAGTAATTATTTTTGACATGCGGTGCTAAAATCTGTTAGTGTCTTATTTTCTGATATTACCCATTCCAAGTGCATATTGCCAGTTTCGAGACGGATGCTACAGAAACAGGATTGTTCAGATTTAAATGCTTTTTTAGTTTTAAATATGTTTCACATATACGTATAGACTCCCCAAGAGAGACTTTTCGAATTGCATAATTTTAGCTGAGCAAAAAGCGGAAAAAATGCTAACATGAAGATTTTAATATGGAGGCTGGTATTGTTTCAAATTTCCATACTGCACATTTAAAACCGCACTTTTTTTTTTTTTTAATGGAACTATAATGAGAATGGATCTTGGGATGATTTTTTTCATCTTTAAAATCCGTTATGGAAGTGTATTAGAAATTCGAGCTTTTAATTTTCCATAATTACATTTAAGTGTATGTTTATCGAAGAAAATTAGACCTAAAAAGGGAACGATATTGGGATTCAACATTGGTACGATTTTAAAACGACTTTCTGTAGGTAAATCAGTATTTTTCATATGAAATTATGCTTATTTGATGTTCATGTATCTATTTACTCGAGTGCACACGGAACAGAAAGAAAATTGCTTCAAGACCATGCTCGCTTACAGAAGAAATTATGGGAATCGATTTTTTAAATAAATCAACCAGGCTCTTTTCTTTTTTTAATGAAACGTTCAATTTTTTTTTTTTTTAAAACACTATACATAAATTAAAATTAGATATATCTAATATGCCTACAGCGCAAATAGGTACAAAAGCGTTTGATGGGAAGTGGGTGCTTGCATTTTGCTTTATCTGTTTTGCATGCATATTCTGATCAGTGCGGGTACATCATTACATGTACTTTCACCGGCCAAAAGTAAATTGCCGTAGATGATCAGAACTCAGAATTCCTTAGCGTCGGACTCGAAAATTTCAGTAAACGAAAAATTTGGCAGGCCCCTATGCGAAAGAAAAGGGCTACGGTCTTCCAGCAGAAAAAAATTCTGAGGAAGGGAAGTAGGGGGAGGTGGGAGGGGCGTTAAACACCTAAGGTATGTACTTTAAATTTGAGATGAGCTCGAGCTATGACAACAAGTTAGTAAAATCATGCAATGCATTCATTATGATACGCTTTCCAACGTACCAGAAATCATAGGAAAATGCCTTGGTTTTGAGGGGACTAAACTATGGTATAACGTTTGAAATTCACATATATCAAAATTAAATCTCTTTGTGCCCGTGCTACCTATTTCTATTAGCAAGAGCTACCTCACCTAAGCCGTTTTATGATTAAAAATCCCATCTGAATCGGGCAATTTTCACCGAAGTTATCGTGCAAAAATAATGGCTAACGAATCTCACGCATGCGCACTGCCCGCAATAGCTGACAAAAAATGTTTTTGGCGGAACTGCTTCCGAAGTCGTTACAGAACAACGTATTGTATTTCGTCGCGATAGAAGCATTTTTACTCAAGTTATGAGGATAACTGCTGTGGAATAAATCTCGCTATTGAGCCCTGACCTTTGACTCCATTTCGATGATATTAAACAGAATTGGTTCAGTGTACCTCCGGAACAAAATACTAAAGTTTTGTCACAATAGAAGCATTTTTACGTAAGTTATGAAGCGTAGGGGGGGGGCGATGGAATGGATCCCGCTCCTATGTCCTGACCTCTCACCCCATTTCGTCCATTTTCAATAGAGTTCGTCTCCAGTTTGTCCCCTACCACATACTAAAATTTCTTCATCGAAATCGAACCGTTTTTACGCGAGTTTATCGTGCGGACGGACAGACACACGGACAAAGCTGGAGCATATACGCTTCTTCAACCTACGGTTGGAAAGCGTAAAAAAGCACGGAAGCGGATCCGGGCCCTGGCGGACTCTTATATAAACTCTCTCACTAACCCGGGCCTGCTCAAATTAATTTCCCCTTTCACTTTCTTAATTTTATTTAACACTGCTAACAGAATTAACTAACACAATAGGAAACACATAACTGAATGGTTAGTCTGTACTCTCTCTTTTTTCTTTGCCCAAAATTCTTAATTATTGTTTATTGCGTGTTTCGTAACTCAAAAAACGACTGTGAATGTTTTGTAACAACTAAGTATTAATTCTTAGATACGATGAAAACTGTTTGTATAAAGTTTTCTGGTGACTAAAATTTAAAGTTCTGCTTGCTACAATAAGAACAAGTTAGTAAAATCATGCAATGCATTGATTATGGTACGCTTTCCAACATACCAGAAATATTACTCAAGTTATGAGGATAATGGCTGTGGAATAAATCTCGCTCCTATGCCCTGACCTTTGACCCCATTTCGATGATATTCAACAGAACCGGTTAAGTATACTTCCGAAACAACAAAGTTTTATCGCAATCGAGGCATTTTTACGCAAGTTATGACCTAAGGGCGATGGGATTGATCCCGCTCCTATGTCCTGATTTCTGATGCCATTTCGCCCATTTTCAATTGAGTTCGTCCCCAGTGGTCCCGTGCCACATACTAAAATTTCACTGAAATCGAACCATTTTTACGTGAGTTATCGCGCGGACAGACAGACAGACGGACATGCTGAAGCATATACGCTTCTTCAACCTGCGGTTGGAAAGCGTAAAAAATGAGAATTTTCGGTCATTCGGTGAAAACATGAAGGTGGGCCGTCCGCAGATTGCTCAAGACTGGCCAAAGGCCACCCAGGTTTCAAAATCGCTTTATTCTAATTTATCATAAGAAAACATAAGAGGGAGACGTACAGTATTGGGCGTCTCAATGGGAAATAATACAAAACTGTTAAAAACATGATGGTATATACACTGCAATGACAATGGGGCAGGGCTGCTAGGGAGGGGAAATTAGGAAGGGGTATCCAGTGCCGACTGAAAATCGCAAATAAAACTTTCGCCTTTAGACCTCACCTCCCTTCGCTTCCTTCTTCCTGCATGACGAATCAGTCGTCGACGAGCAAAGGCGTTCAACACTTTCCAGAGGTTTTGGTTTCGATTAGGTGCAAAGTGTATACTCGTTTCTTATGAGATGTGACCTAGGTTTCATTTCAGCTTGCGAGAGCGCAATAATGACTGAAAGTGAACCAGAATGAATAAAACGGAAAATCGATGCCTGTGGATATGCGGTTTCCCCGAATCCTAATTTAAATTTGAACGAAAAAAAAATTAACCCGGAAGTGGCGTCGTGCACTGAGAAAAACGTTTTGTTAATTCAACAAAAAATTTTGTCGATATACAGTCAACAAATTTCTTTTGTTGAATTTGCAAAATTATTTTGTTGAAAATTATTGTTGATTTAACAAAATTTATTGTTATCACGACTAAACGTTTTGTTCATTAACAAAATGATTATGTCGATTTTGGGGAATTTGTGTTTGATCCAACAAAACATTATCATGACAAAATATTTTGTTTGCTGCAACAAAACTTATTGTTATCGGAACACAACATGTTTTGTTGCAGCAGCAAAACATTTTGTCATAACAATACTTTGTTGGATCAAACACAAATTCCCAAAAATCGACCTAATCATTTTGTTAAATGAACAAAATGTTTGGTCGTGATAACAATAAATTTTGTAAAATCAACAATAATTTTCAACAAAAAATTTTTGTAGACTCTATATCGACAAAAATTTTTGTTGAATTAACAAAACGTTTTTCTCAGTGTGATGTCCCACGAACCGCATCAGTTTATTAATGTATGTTTTATCACATATGCGATAGACCTAACATACTTGTACCTTCCAATACCTTATTAATTAAACAATCATGCAGGCATGCTTTGTTGGGATCATCACCATTGGTAGTATATTTTTAACGCGTCTTTTGCAAAAAAATCGTGCTTATGTTACCTGCTCGTCCGTCCGTCCCCACGATATCTTCTTTTAGCATTGGGAAGCTTGAAATATGCGAATGATGATCCTTCATATAGTTTTTTTTACGATGTACAATTTCGCCGCTAGAAGGCGTGATGCAGATGTCGAATTCAAAAATACGTTTTATTACACATATTTGCTTCTAAACATCAGATTGAACAAATTCTTTTATCTTTCGATTCCATTTATGTCGAAGAGTATTTTAGATATAGTTACTTTTTCAAATTACGCAGAGATTTTGCGCTAGGGGGCGTAAAAGGAAATTACATTTTTCCCGATAACTCGTCTTCTAAAACTCCGATTTGAAAAATTTTGCTTCAGCGGATGCACCTCGCGATGCAAAATCTTCTGCATATAACTTCAAATTTTTGGTAAAGAATACTTTAGCCACCAGGGGACGTAAGTTTTAATTTTTACTTCTAATGCATTTGCCATAAAATCTGAGCTCCTAAAATATCGATTGAAAAAATTCTTTCGTGGACTGATGCCACTCATATCGATAAACTTTTCCGGAATTTTTTTTTCTTAAAATATTCCACAGTTTCTCCGCCAGGGGCGCGTAGATGTATATTTCATTTTTTGTCCATATCTCTACTTCTAGGAGTCCGATTTTAAAAATTCCTTCTTTGTTGGATAGTGTTTCCGATGCGAAATGTTTTCCCTATAAATTCAAAATTTTCAAATAAATCATAGACTTTCAGCTAGGGGGCACAAAGGTAAATTGCGTTTCTGCGTTATTTCTGCTTCTAAAACTCCGATTTAAAAAATTCTTCCTGTATCGATACAGGACCTGATGGAAAATATTTTTCACATAATTTCTAATTGGTAAAGAATGGTTTGGCCTCCAGGGGGCATAAGTGTTAATTTCTGCTTCTGATGTATATGCAGCAAAATCTGGGCTCCTGAAAACTCGACTAAATATTTTTTTTCTTGGACCTATACCGTTCATATGGAAAAACCTTTTGGAATACTTTCTTCCTAAAATAATGCATGGTTTTCCCACCAGGGGACGTATAGTCACATCTCATTTTTGTCGATATCTCTGTTTCTAAGAGTCCGATTTGAAAAATTATTTTGGTGTTGGAGAGCGTTTCCGGTGTGAAATGTTTCTCATATAAATTCATGTTTTTCTTAAGGCACAAGTCTGCAACCATAGGGCGTAAGCTCAGGATTCCTTTTACAGCAATATCTGAGGGATTAAAAACCCGATTGAAAAACTTCTTTCTTCCGTCAGATACTATTCTTTTCCATACCGGTTCCATTGACTTTGAATAGCTTTGATAAATTTAATTTGCGTCAGAACGGATTCAAAAGACGTGCTTATTACACCCGAAAATTCGGTGTCATCTTTCTTGTTTTATTGATGCTGCGGTCCCATGGACAGCGCGACGCAACATACGTATCGCAAAACGTCGCATTCCAATAAAGGGTAAGATGTTACTGATGCGTAAAGAATCTTGGTTTTGTTCCAAGTTTTAGTTGTTGGGTTTGGGAAAAATCGTCTGACGTTTCTGATCGTCGTTAGGTTACTCTAATTGTCTCTTACGTTCCTAACAAAACAAAGCTGTCATTCTTGCATTCTGAATGCATAACTCGGAAGAAGTCGATGAAGGGACTGGAAAACCGGAAATAATAAGTTTTTAAAACTGCACAAAAGGAGTGGACGTCATTAGATGAACAATGCAGTATTTTTAGCTCTAGTCATTGAACCAGACATTGACCAATGGCTGCATTTTTTCGAATATTAGATATGAGTACAGTGAATTCATATATTCTGTATCAGTCTCCCAGTAATCCGGATCCTCTATCACGGTTGGATTTCATTTAATCTCTAGCTAAGGATTCTAGAGATCCATACCTAAAAGACAGACTGAATAACACGCTACTTTCAAGGGAAATGCGTTTGACCATGAAACGCATCTTTGGAATCAGGAAAGAGGAGCAGATTAGGAAGGGGGAAAAAGATGAAGTTAGAAAGCATATTTTTCTATTTTCTCTTGTTATGTCAGCAGCGGCAAAGAAGCGCAAAACTGCCTATTTGTGTTCTTCCTGCAGTAGAACAAACATGCCTTGAGTGTTGCCGAAACATATGCCTCGAGTGTACAAACTGCAATTCCGAAAGCTGAGCGTGTTGTCAGATGAACGCTTGCAGTTTTCTAGAAATTCTCGCTGGAGGTACCTAATACTTAGTTTTTACGAAGAATATTTCACAAACAGCAGATATGCACGGCCTTAGAAGTGTACGTATTTTATTATTTTTTTAAGAGAATTTAAAACATATGATTCAGATTAAAATTTCTGTGTTCCAACAAAATTGCGTGATTTTCAGTAACAAAATTTTTAAATATTAAATTTTTCTCACATGTGGGTCTCAGTGTGTTATAAAAGTGCAAAATGGTAATTAATATTGTTCTTTCTGCAAAAGGTCCTTTATCTGGAGGTGGGGTCGACATTAACAGGAAACTCTAACATTTTTATCTGATGATGAAATACAAATAGGAGTAAAGCTATATGCTTCATTTTTCCTTATTCACATAGGGAAAATTTGCAGAAATGTTCAAACCCTGGCAAAAAAAAAAAAAAAAAAGCCTGTGATGATCTCTACGCTAAATGTATGAAGAGTTGGGCCCGACTTCAAGCGCCTGTGAAGCATAGGTGGCATGTTTGTCGAACAACACTGGTTTTGAGCCTCCTCTGGAGTTAGCATCCCTATATTAGGGACGGACGACCCATTATAGCCTTGAATGCTTATGAAGGTCGTAAAATCACGTAGCAGAAAAACAAGGAGTTGCGAATGGAAAAAGAAAAATACACTAGCCTCTGATTTACTAACAACAACAACACACATTGTGTCGACCTATGCCGCCATTCCTGAAATGTCTAAAATTGTCCTTTTTATGGTCTTTTGTGTGTGGTCGCTTCTAGTCTTTCATGTAAACCTTCGCATACCCCTCAGAAGCATTTATTCGGTCTACGAATTGCACGATAAGTTTATAGCCTCAAAAGTTTAAGCTATTTTGTCATGATGGTGTATTTCTTTCGCTTGCAATTAAGCATCGTTACCAGTTTTTCAGTGAAAGGAAACGTATCTTGTTTTTGTGCTGCTCTAACATTATCATCCATTGGAGAAGCGAGATCATTTTTTCGTTTCCTTAGTGATAGGTAGCTTATCTAAATGCTGCCAGAGAGGTGTTTTCACGAAATCTTCTGCCTGTTTGGCGCCGTGCCAGCACCTGACTTGCAGATTATTTCTTTTTTATCAGTGACACCCGTGCAATGGTAGTTCTCGAAAACAGAGTCATTGTGTTCAATCTCAGTTTTCCAAAGAACACAAAGGATCGTGAGCATAAATAAGAGTGCCACGCGTTCGGCTTAAAAAAAACTGTACCATGTCACTCATAAATTATAAAACTGAGGATTTTGGTGTGACAATATAGCAGAGTCACTGCACGTAACAAATGTACCAATTTATTTGATTCACTATGCGCGCGCATATCAGCTTCGCACACAGAAAAGGCGAGAAGAAATTATGGATCATCAGAATTCTGAGAAATGCGGTTTTCTCTGGGGAATGGTGGATGAAGTGATTACTTTTCCGAATTTACAAATCGCCAGTTTCATTAGATTCTCGTTTTCTCTCTCCACTCCATATGATGAAATCACCTTGAGCAGTTTTTCAAGCAATATTTTTTGAATTAGTTGGGTCTGTTTGAAGGTGGAACCGAGGAGCCTGGTGGACACGCACGTCAGCAAAACGAGGTTGAGTAGCCAACCTCAACCACTCCTCCCTGAGAACTGATGCTTGAAATTCTGTCATGCGAGGAAAGTAACTTAAGACCCCTTGACAGGCGTAACTGAAACCCTCTACTGTCGTCGTGATTCGAAACGGCGTAACAGTTGTCGTTTGGGACACTTAAATTGGAATTGATTAAAATCCTGAAAAAGAAAGTTTTTTTGTTTTGTTTCGAAGGTATAGTAGGCTTTCTTTAAAGAGAAGCGCTGCATTTATGAAGAAACTATGACTCTTGTGCACATGTAAACTCCTATACTGATAAAAAATTTCGTGGTATGTTGCACTGAAAAGTGTTGCTGCACCATCTGTGGGAGCAAAGCTTAGCCAATTAGTACAAGAAATATACAAAAACATGATGCAATCATGCAACTTGACTGTATCCAACTGATTGGTTCGAAATTGCCACCATGTTTTTGTGGTTCATGCAGTATACAATGGTGTACCTTAGCCCTAAAAGTGATGCCGCTGGTGTAGCACCACATTTGGGTGCAACGTATGTAATGTATACTAATGGGCGTCTCCGGCAAATAGGAACTGACGGGGACGCAAGCGTGCAGTAATAATAGCAAATTTCTTTGTTTTTGAAAAGTTTTTTTCAAAATGTACTGGGGACAGCAAATCTAAGTGTATTGAATATGCATATCTGAATGCATTGCAATAAATTTTAAATACGTATCTCAATTATTTTGCAAAAAAAGATATGGAGGGTCAAAAATATTGGAGGGGACATATCTCCCCCGTCCCTCCCGCCAGCGGCGCCCATGGCTCTTTCCTTTTTAGTTCTTATATCTGTAAATGTTAGTTCCTTCTCCGTAACCATTTTCCAAAGTTAAGGTCTACATGCCGCCGCTGTGGCGCTGTTGTCTAAGCGATGGCTTCTGATCATTCGTCCGAAAGGGGTCCGGTTTCGAATCCCTGTGGAGCATGGATGCTGTGTTTGTCTTACGGCACTGGTTCTCTTCCTTCCCTGGAACCGATGGCCCTAAATTAGGGACGGGCGACTGCTTATAGCCCATTGAGTTGCTCACGGTGGTCGTTAAAACCTCCAATCAAAAAAAAAAGTCTACATTTTCTCTCTCGAGTGATTGTTTTCTGGCAGCTAGCTGCATTGAGGTCGAAGTTTGAGAGACGTATGAGAAAAGTAGAGATATGAACGTGTTTTACAATGTGTGTGTGTGTGTGCTTAGGCTAACCTTTCGTTAAGCTGATTTTTCGTTAGGCTGTGTGTCTCTCGTTATTTATATTCACTCTTGTTAAAATTCAGGCAGAGCTTGTTTGTAATTGATTTGAAAACAGGTGTTTGTTATGTGAGCCAGACTAGATGTTGCTGTTTAGTTGTTTCACTTTATTATCTCGCTTGTTTGATTGTCGAGGATTCGAGTTATTTTCAAGCCAGTGTGACTTGGATATTATTGTGTTATGAGTACAGGATTACTCAGCTATTGAAATGACTGCTTTTGCTGACCTGAATAAAAGGTTGAAACTCTCAGTAGATTTCTTGGAGTATTCTTGAAGTGATATGTTTGTGTTTAAGGTGGTTTCACCTAAAATCTCTGCCTTATGTTTCCAATGGTAAAACGTATTTGCATATTTTCTTCGCAATTAATGTATTCCCAATGATGAAAATTTGCACATCGATAAAACTAACTTTAAGTTATAGCACGGGACACTTAATACTTGCTAAAACATAACTATAATTGAGCAATCCAACATTTTTGTCTACTGACGTCATCAATGTACAGGTCGCGCCATCTATTAAAAGGTCTGAACATTACTCAAAGAAAAATAATTGGTTTTTAATTTAATTATGGTTATGTTTTAGCAAGTATCCCATGCTATAACTTAAACTTAGTTTTATCGATGTGCAAATTTTCATCCTTGGAAATACATTAATTGCGAAGAAAATATGTATAGAAGTTTTACCATTGGAAACATAATTTTAGGTGGAACCACCTTAATTAAGGACATTAAATATTCAGCTATCCAAGGTTTCGAATGTTGGAGTTCTAGGTAAACTGACTTTTCACGTATACGACGAGTGATCAAAAAAGTATAGAGACTGCATAACTGTTAACGGAGCAGAATGGCGTTTGTCAGGCTGTGACCATGGAACCTACTGCACATGCGCTTGTCTAGAGAACGCTGTCGGCGTAGCGCCTTTTGTGCTGTGGCCAGTTGTTTATAGTTTAGTCTGATCGACATGTCGCATTAATGATGTCTGGCGAGTTTTCTTGGGTCTTGGTGAGCTTGGAGGTCTTCCACTGCTAGGACTGAGCCTTTGTTTCTGGGTCATATCCATAAACCCATGTTTCGTCGCCAGTAACAATCTTTTTCATAAAGTTGTCCTTTCTAGCCAATTCCAACTAGTCCGATGGCTGCAGGCAATCGAGTTTACTTTTGCTCATCTGAGAGCACTTTTGGAACAAATTTAGGGGATGAGGCGTATGTGTGTGCCAAATTTTCAGTAAGCATTGCTCGTACTGATCCAAAACTTAACCCTAAATCGTCGGCAAGTTCTCTGATTCTGCGATTTTTCTTCACAGGTGAACGAACTTCTTGGACGTTTCTTTCATTCTTCTTGTTGAGGGCCTTCCACAACAACCGTCACTTTGGACACTTTCACGGCCATTTTCGGAACGTTTGTACCAGTCGTACACTCGTTTACAACTCGTGCAGTTATCACCATACACTCTCATCGTTTCACTGCCAAGTGAGAATGGATTTAGAGACTAATTCTACCTTCAAACAAACATGGAGCTGTAATTCAACTTACTGTGCAGTTTTTCTGTGTTGCATTTTTTTTGCTATTGGAAAAGATGCAAGACATTAGCATTCTTTTGAAAAAGACCTCTCTGGTAGCATTTAGATAAGCTACCTATCACTACGGAAACGAAAAAATGATCTCACTTCTCCAATGGGTGATAGATAATGTTAGAGCAGTTAAAAAACAAGATACGTTTCCTTTCACTGAAAAACTGGTAACGATGCTTAATTGCAAGCGAAAGGAATACACCATCATGACAAAATATCTTAAACTTTTCCGAATACCTAGAAGAGTCCGAAAAAAATTGCCTAGAGATTTGAAAATTGTCATGCTGATACGTCTGAAGGTCCAAATGCCTAAAACAGTCCGAAAAAAAAAAAAAATCAAAATGGCGGCTTCGGAACATTCTCTACTTGAATTTTTCGCGAATTGTTCGACCACTTCTCAATAACCTTGGGATCTGAAAATTGGCATGCTGATAGTTCTTAAGGTCCGGATACCTAAGAACTATAGTTCAAAAGGGAGTCTTAGCTTTACTATTCAAAATGCTGATAGGTTTAAAGATAATTATGCCAGAAAAGTTGAATTGCTGTAAAAATTCCATGAAAATTTGACTTAAAATTAAGAGACGGCAAAGCCTGATCCATTTTACGTCAAACCGTATGCATTGACGTCACGACCTTGTTCTAAATCGTGTAACAGTTACGGATCTTAAATTACTTTTCATTCCTTTAATTACTTTTCCTTTCTTTAATTTTATGTTAAAAAAATTAGAGATTCAAAAAAGTTCGTCCAGATTATGGATAAATATGCCCCCCCCCCCCTCCTCCATTTACAATAAAGATAAATTACCCTACTGGGGAAAGTGAATATTTATGACCTAGGCAATGTTTATGCTAATCTGGGACAAAAACATTTTCAAATACTGCCTTTGTAGTAGTCATAACATTGTTCGTAGACGAACGATTTGATGGAGACAAACAGTAACACAAAGATTTCCCTTTCAAGTATACAAGTGTGTGTCCAAAATGCCTGTTTAAAAGATTGAGCAGATAAATTATTACATCGCCTTTCCTAGAAACTGATTGGCATGTTGGTGCGTATAGAACGATTTTTATTTTTCTTATGTTAGAAATGTGGCAGCTTCAGTGTTATCAGATCTCTTCTGGAAACTATGCATTTTTATTTGAGCTCAGTAGCGATGAACAAATGCGACCTTTAGCGATTGTGTAAAGGAAGGTAACAATGGAGGTAGACAGGAATTACCCCCCAACGCTTTAGAGGGTGCATTGTTGAAAGCGGTATTGGTAGTCATTGTGTTTGTATGTAGCTGGAGAAACTATCACCCCTGTTTATGCCATTAATGAAAGCAGCGGGCCGTTCTTATCTTCTCTGATGAGCATGCGTGCACCCAAGCCGGGCAGCAGCGCCTTTAAGGAAAAATGGAAAACGCATAAAAACAAAATGGGTACGGCAGCGCCCTCCCCCCCCCCCCTACCTCCCCCCTACCTCCCCCTTCCTCCACACACTCACACAGACTCAGCTTCCCCACTTTCTTCGAGGGTATTTGAGTCTTAACATTTTGGTTTTCGGCATGCGATCTCTCCTTAACAAAACTGCAGTTTCTGAAGGTCAAGGAATGGGACATGTTCAAGCGATTTTCTACAATCTCCTTACTTGCGTACGCATACAAAACGCTGACCGCTTACAGAACTGTTCTGACGTCTGTCGTTTTTCTCCCGTGCCTAATTTTCTAGTTATTTTTTCGCACTTTAAAGATCAAGAAGAAACTAATGCTACCGCCTAATTTCTTTTCGGTCCATCGTCAGACGATATTTTTCTCTTGGAGATTAGATGGTTTTAGAGTGTCTGATCCCAGGTCTTAAACAGCCCTTAGAAGTAGGAAGCTATGAGATTTGGGCTAGAGTGCCCGACAGGAAAGTAACACGGAAGCGAGGCAGAAAGGACAGAAAGATGCCCTGATTTATAACTGGGGTCCGACGGCTTAACGTGCCCAACAGACGTACGGCGGATATTTAGTGGTTCGAGCGTTCGTACCTGCCTGGGATTGATCCTGAGAATTTTCCATAGCAGTCACGAACGCTGAACACTATTCCTTCTCATACTTTTCCTTGTCAGTCACGAACGCTTACTACTACGCCATCCGCGGCCCCTATTTTTCTCTTCTTAGAAGTCTATTGTTACCAGGGTTTAGGTTTTGCAAGATTTTAGAATTAATTATTTTCCAAGTAAGCAATATTTAGCAGTAAGCCTCTTCGAACATTACTAAAAGAGACTATCTACGGCGGCAGTCATATTGAAGAGCCAGTTCAGAAAACGTGAAGTGTTTTTTATCGTTTTATTGGCCTACGCTGCAGTGATGTACGTTGTGATCCAGAAAGCGCATCGAGGCGCTAAATTTATTTCTCAGGAGGCGTCGGAGAATTCTCTCCTAATAGAGCTGAGGGGAGAGGCTCGAACGAACACTGGGGTCTAAGAAAGGAGCAGGACAAAGAGAGATCTCTGTGTGGTGCTCTGAGAAGGAACACTTTTTCGGGTCTCTGGAGAATGAAGTTGCGTAAAGTGAATTGCTCTAAGTGAATGAAGTTGCATAAAATTACAGTAAATACGGAAGAGCGAATAATTAGGGAACACAATAAGTAACGAGAGAACTGAGAGATTCAAGTAGTAATTTAGTAAGATAATTCTAGAACAGTTATGATAATAAACTGCTGGCCATCCAAAATGAAACACCAAGAAGGAAGCATCCGATTGGCCTGAAATTCGTAGCATGCGTCGCCCGCGATAGGACATGCTAACGATCAGCATTGCAGGGCATATGTAAATCATGTGCTCCCGGCATGCCACCGAGAAGCACTATAAGAAGGGTGCGAGAAGGCGAGGTGTAAGTAGTGGAAGTGTGTTGTGCTGCCGGACCTGTGCGTAGGAAGCTTCCTGATGCCTCGTCGCAGAATACGGCAGTCATTCCAGCACGTTTCGGAGTTCGACAGAGGACGAATAGTGGCTTATCGCGGCAGCGGTTTATTGTACCGAGACATCGACGCCCGTGTGGGACGACATCCAGCCACAGTGAAACAAGTATGGATTCGGTGGGTGCAGGAGGGACGGACGGACCGACGTGAGCGATTGCCGCAGCTGCGTCACACCACCGAACGAGAGGACCGGCATGTTGTGCGGCTGGCATTAACGGCTCGCACCGCCACATCACGAACGATAGTGCAGGAATTAGGATGCGTTGCGCACCAACCTGTGTCAGCACGTACCGTTCGACGTTGTCTGCAGCAGCGGGGACTTGTCGCACGGCGCCCATTGCTCCGATTACCACTGACGTTACACCACGGCGAGTGCGGCGGCAGTAAGCCGTTGAACGCCGCACCTGGACTACGGAATGGTACAACATTGTCTTCTCCGACGAATCCCGCTTCAGCATGCAGCACCTCGATGGTCGGATGCGCGTGTGGTGGCACCGCGGCGAGAGACTGTATGACGCCTGCATTATGCATCGCCATACCGGTCTGTCGCCTGGCGTTATGGTTTGGGGCGCAATTAATTGGATATGACACCCGCACTTCCCTAGTACGCATCGCCGGTACACTCAACGGCCACCGCTTTATCTCCGACGTTTTGGAGCCTGTAGTGTCCTCCCTTACCTTCAGGACTAGCCAGCGGCCACGTTTCAACAGGACAATGCGCGCCCGCACGTGGCACGCATAGTGTAACAATTCTTCACGGCCCACCAGGTGTCACTGCTGCCGTGGCCCGCCAGTTCTCCCGATATGTCGCCCATCGAACACGTTCTGGTCGCTGATCGGCAACCGAGTGGCCCGGCAAGCACCACCCGCGGCTACGCCTGATGAAGTTTGGCAACGTTTGGAAGCAGCCTGGACCGACATACCTCAAGCCCACATCCAAAGCCTCTTTTCGTTCGATGCGGCGGCGTGTAGCGGCCGTTATTGCCAGCCATTGGGGCCACACGAACTATTGATGTCTGAGTATTCCGCAAGTCGCACTGGCCTGTAAGCTCAACAGTTTCATCTTTGTATCTGTTGTTCAGCAAATCTGGCTTTGCTATCTCGTGTCTTTCTTGGTGTTGCATTTTGGGTGGCCAGCAGTGTAGAAATTCTAAGAAGATGGGATCAAGAATTTTTGTGTGAAATAATTCAAGTTTTCAATCGCCACATTTTCTTCGTATTTATGTGTATATAGCTGTAAGCTTCTATAAGAAGAAATAATGAATGTCTTTTTTAGCACGTCTTTTGTAAAAAAAAAAAAAAGATCGTGCTTATGCTACCGGTTCGTCCGTCCGTCCGTACCCACGATATCTCTGCAGCTATTAGTCCGATTTGAAGAATTCTTTTTGCATTGGGAAGCTTGAAATATGCGAACGATGATCTTTCATTTCGTTTTGTTTTTACCATGTACAATTTCGCCGCTAGGAGGCGTAAATGCAGATGTCGAATTCAAAAATACGTTTTATTTCACATATTTGCTTCTAAACATGAGATTGAAGAAATTGTTTTGTCTTTCGATTCCATTTATGTCGAAGAGTATTTTAGATATAGTTACTTTCTCAAATTACGCATACATTCTTCGCTAGGGGACGTAAAAGTAAATTATATTTTCCCCGATAACTCTTCTTCTAAAACTCCGATCTGAATTTTTTTTTTTTTATCAGCTGATACACCTCCTGATGGAAAACCTTTTGCATATAATTTAACATTTTTGATAAAGGATACTTTGGACACCAGGTGGCGTAAGTGTTAATCTTGCTTCTGATGTATTTGCCATAAAATCTGAGCTTCTAAAATATTGATTGAAAAAATTCTTTCGTGGACTGATGCCACTCATATCGATAAACTCTCCACCAGGGGGCGTAGATGTATATCTTATTTTTGTCAATATCTCTACTTCTAGGAGTCCGATTTGAAAAATTCCTTCTTTGTTGGATAGTGTTTTTAGTGTGACATGTTTTTGATATAATTTCAAAATTTTCAAGTAATTCATAGACTTTCCGCTGGGGGCGTAAAGGTAAATTGCGTTTCCCCCTATATCTCTGCTTCTAAATCTCCGATTTGAAAATTTCTTTTCTGCACCGGATACAGCTCCTCATGGGAAATCATTTGCACATAACTTCTAATTTTTGTAAGAAAATGATTTGGCCACCAGGTGGCGTATGTCTTAATTTCCGCTTCTGATGTATTTGCAGCAAAATATGAGCTTCTAAATTCTCGATTGAAAAAAGTATTTTGTTGGCCGATACTACTGATGTTGACAAACCTTTTAGAAACATTTTCTTTTTGAAATAATGCATGGTTTCTACGCCTGGGGGCGTAGATGTATATCTTATTTTTGTCAATATCTCTACTTATAGGAGTCCGATATGAAAAATTCCTTCTTTGTTGGATAGTGTTTCCGATGTGAGATGTTATCCCTTAAAATAAAAAAATTTCAAGTAAATCATGGACTTTCCGCTAGGGGGCATACAGGTAAATTGCGTTTTCTGCGTTATTTCTGCTTCTAAAACTTCGATTTGAAAAATTCTTACTGTATCGCATACAGCACCTGATGGAAAATATTTTTCATATAATTTCTAATGTTTGGTAACGAATGGTTTGGCCACCAAGGGGCATAAGTTTTAATTTCTGCTTCTGATGTTTTGTAGCAAAATCTGGGCTCCTGAAAACTCGACTAAATTTTTTATTTCTTCTTGGATCGATACCGCTCATATTGAAAAACGTTTTGAGAATACTTTCTTCCTGAAATAATGAATGGTTTTTCCACCAGGGGATGTAAAGTCAAATCTTATTTTTGTCAATATCTTAGTTTCTTAAGTCCGATTTGAAAAAATTCTTTCTGTGTTGGAGAGCTTTTCCGGTGCGAAATGTTTCTCATATAAATTCATTATTTTCTTAACGCACAAGTATGCAACCAGAGGGCGTAAGCTCATGATTCCGTCTACAGCAATATCTGAGGGATTAAAACCTTGATTGAAGAACTTTCTTCCGTCAGACACTATTGTTTTCCATACCGGTTCCATTGACTTTGAATAGCTTTGATAAATTTAATTTGCGTCAGAACGGATTCAAAAGGCGTGCTTATTACACCCGAAAATTCGGTGTCATCTTTCTTGAGTTTTTTTTTTAATTAAGATTTGTGGGAAGCCATTTCACGAAATGCGATTTTTATCAAGTGAAAGTGATTCGGATTTTTTTAAGTTTTACTGGCCACTGCTAAAAGGAATTATGCGTAATTCTTGCAGTATTCACGAAAGTAGGCTAAACAACTAGGCGTTGTTGTTTATGTTGTTCCAAAAAGCACGTTTAGAACGTAGGTAATGTCAGGTGCGTTTGGGCTGATGCACAAATCTTCTTGTGGCCGACGTCCATTTAACATATATTCTGCTTATTACAAAAGATCTAGTGAAGCAAATACTATGGTAAGCCAAAAACTTTGAGCCAACTTTTTTCTTTTCCGTGTATTAAGAACTTCTACAATGCATAAATCACATAGATGTTTAATGTATTTTTAAATAATTCTTCCGGTGCATTGCGTTGCAGTTTCCTGACAGCTACAGTAACAGAATAGGGGGGGGGGAAGAGCCTCGCTCCTATCGCTTGTACATGTTATATTTTAGTTGTACAAAACTTTTGGCGAATGTACTCGTTTAAACGATTTCTCCCTTTTAAGATGCTTAAAAATCATATGAGTGAGATTAAATGACTTCAGACAATTGTAAAAGCACACATTTATCGTTTTTCCCAGATATTTTCTGAAAACATTTCACTCTAGTTCTAAAGCTTGGTTTTGACAAAATTTTGAAAATTATTAACCGTATTGTGTTGGCTTATTCGTATAATAGAAACTCAATTGACAAAAGGATACTTGAACACTTCAAGCGGCCTATGTGCCTGAACACAAAACTTTGTGCGCTCTCCAAACAAAAATGTTTACATAGTGGCCGGGTTTTATGAAAGTTCTGCGAAACCGTTCCTGTAATCTATCTCAGTACTACCGACCATAAACTTGCTATGCCGCCCCGGTGGCGCAGTGGTCTAAGGCGTTGGCCTCTGATCATTCGTCCGCAAGGGGTCCGGGTTCGAATCCCGGTCAGGCATGGATGTTGTGTTTGTCTTACGGCACTGGCTCTCTCCCTTCCCTGGAACCAGTGACCCTAAATTAGGGACGGGCGACTGCTTATAGCCCATTGAGTTGCTCACGGTGGTCGTTAAACCTCCAATAAAAAAAAACAAAAAAACTTGCTACTGATAAGCTGTCCCTTCAAGCCTTTTATTCTCTGCTCCACGCCCCATAACATGATAAAAGGTGGCCTGTTATCCCCTTGTCATGATGTATGACGTAGTTGTGCCGCCCCAGAGGTCTAAGCGATGGCCTCTGATCATTCGTACGAAAGGGGTCCCGGTGAGGCATGGATGTTGTGTTTGTCTTACAGCACTGGCTCTCTCCCTTCCCTGGAACCAGAGACCCTAAATTATGGACGGGCGACTTGCTTATATAACCCATTAAGTTGCTCACGGTGGTCGTTAAACCTACAACAAAAAAAAAATGACCAAGGGGTGTGGCATGACGTCCCCCTGTCACAGACATCATGCCACTGGATAGAAACAATGTGAGTCAAACATCTTTTCTCTCCGTTCTTAGGTTATCAAGCTATTAGCTAGAAAGGATTGATATCAATTACGCCCATAAGTGAGCACTATAAATAACAAAGCTACGGGGAAAAGCAACGCTTCGTGATGCACAGGTTCGCTTGGTACAGCCGCGTTCGGACCACCTTTTTTTTTTTTTCTTTCTCAGTGAAGGTTTAACAACCACCGTGAGCAACTCAGTGGGCTATATAGCAATCTCCCGTCCCTAATTTAGGGTAATTGGTTCCAGGGAAGAGAGAACCAGTTCCGTAAGACAAAACATCCATGCTTCACCGGGATTAGAGCTTGGGCCCATCTCGGACGAATGGTCATAAGCCAGCATTTAGGCCACCGGGGCAGCGGACCACTTCTTTGACAGCAAATATAAATATATAATTTCAAGCTGATGTATGAAACACTCACACACATACATTTTTCCTTTTTTTGCTTAAAGAAAGATCGAGCATTTAGAAATTACTTTGAGTTGGGGAAATCTTGTCCACCCGAGAGGAAATGTTATACGTATGGGTTTTCTGCTATTTTTCCGAGGCCACTGACGAACCCGAACGGTTTTTAGTGAATAATGAGAATTTTTTTGTGTGTATGGGAAGTGTAGGGGGTATAGAAGGAAACTAAAAATTGTTTTACTTTTACTGCAAAGAAGTGAAATATTTTTCATTTTCTGTGTTGATCTTCACTTCCTGAGTGAATTGAGAGTCGTGAAACTACTGTTTCTGCACATAGTTCAGTTTCTTAGAACAAGTATCTTGGTTCGAAATTCTATGTAGGGGTGGACGAGAGGCAAGGTACATCATCATTACCCGATCGCTTTACTGTTTCTGAAGGAAATGTATTATTGGCCTATTGACCGCCCCGGTGGCGCAGTGGTCTGAGCGATGGCTTCTGTTCATTCGTCCGAAAGGGGTCCGGGTTCGAATCCCGGTGAGGCATGGATATTGTGTTCGTCTTACTGCACTGGCTCTCTCCTTTCCCGGGAACCGGTGGCCCTAAATTAGGGACAGGCGACTGCTTATAGTCCATTGATTTGCTCGAGGTGATGATGGCTAAAGACCCAATTAAATAAATAGTATGCTCAACTGAGAATTTGTTAATTTTTTTGTTGCTGATTTGGATTAAGCTTAGGAAGTTTTTTTAATTTTAGGATAATATTAGCAGATGTTTTCAGCAAAGGGATCCTGTAAGTTGCTTTACAGATAAATTTGCATACTAGTCAAGTAATGGACCAACCACCCAAATATCTGTTCTATGAATTACATTGAAACAAATTTATGACATACAATTTTTCCTTTCACATATACCCAAGGTTACCATTATTCAGTCATTTCCCCCTCTTCCCGAGGAAGATGCAAATATATAGATCCTTGAAGAGGACGCCGACCCTACTAGTAGTGCTACATGCCCCGCGGATCCTTAAATCGGCTCCGGTAAGAAACGAAGTTGATATATTGTTGCTAGACCAGCATGTAATAAAAGTTCGCTATAAAACCAAATACTGTATATGGATTCTTTAAAAAAAAAGCTTGTGCAGTAAATTTGTTCATGAACGGATTGTTATTATTAACATGCCGTGAAACAAAATCAATATATATTTTTTAATAGGAAGGCAAGGTTATTTACTAGCTATGAATGAGTACCGGCGAATTTTTAACATAAAAACGCAAGTTTTATATGAAAACTGTTACGAAATACGCTATATATTAGAGATCTATGAATAGTCCCTATACTCTATTCACTTCAGCAGTTACTGAAGTCATGACGGTCGGCTCACATCTTTAATTTTCGTTAAAGAAACTTCCTTTCTTTAACGAAAATTCTGGCTTTGTCGTACATAGTATGAGTATGACGGACGTGTTTCCGATTCTTGTAAGTCGACGTAAAAGCCTGAGTTAATGTCCACCTGCCTTCCAGAACTTGGTTTAAAAGCAATTCTCGGCATGTATGTGCTGATGCGTTATCGCAGCTGTTTGTCCTGGCCCTCTAAAGCTTTATTAATTGGCAGGACCAGCAGAAAGAATGCGAGAAGTCTTAGCAAATAAGCCTATTACCAAACGTCATTCCGTCATGAAGCCTATTACCAAACGTCATTCCGTCATGAACAGTCTGATTTTGCGTTAGCCCGCTTGCAACTGCATGACTATCGATTTGACGAAGACACTTAGCTCGGAGACGTTTGCGTTCCGGAACAATGGCCTCCCTTTCGGCAGCTGGCTGTTTTTCTTCGACGCGGAGAAGAGGAGGCCATCTGCGTGCCCCTCACCTGGAACCGAGAGCAGTCAGTGTCCCTGGAAAGAGCACGAATTCATCCAACCCGCCGCCGCCGCAGCAAGCAGCAGCTGCTTGCTTCTTGCTCTGAGACTTGATGGGCGGGAAAATCACAAAAGACTTCGCTAGTGTCTTCTTACTTCAAGCTGCGCCTTTCGGGTTATGTCATTGTCTCCCTCACACGCAAATGAGATCCGCCAAAGAAAGAAATAAGGAAAAGGACGATTCTAACGAGCAGGACGACCGTCACCCTTGCGGGTTTTTTTTTATTTGTGTGTGATATATAGTCTGTCTGGGGTCAGTGGTACGAATTCCAAGCGGATTCCAGAACGCTTGTTTGTTTACCAGGTATTGTTATGCAATGACGCTATATGTGGTCTTTCTGTTTCTCTTTCTTTTGTTATGTTTAGACGATTTGCTCGAATCCACCGCATTACTATTTAACCGGAAGTATGTGGATTGAGGCGTCGCTCCCCACTTTCGTACGAGACATCCCACAGTGAAAATTAAAATTTCCTAAAGGTAAAAAATTTTCTGTGTACTGATTTTTGTTGCACACCTGAAATTTCAATAATAATTATAATCAGTGATGCTAATTGAAAAAGTACAGGAACGAACGCGGAGTGACTTTACGTCTTCAATACCTTTTCCTTCTTACTCCCCCTCCCCTGCCGCGCCCATTGCTCCTGTCCCCTTTTTACTTCTTATATTTATAGTGTAAGAAAGTACAGTGATCGCGCGCGGTAGGTACACATTTCGGCATTCAAGGAAAAAGATTTCAACATTTGGGACTGCCAAGAGGTACGAATGAATTTAGAGACCAACTCTACCTTCAAATAAACATGGGACGTTAATTCCCCTAACTGTGCAGTTTTTTGTTGTTGTTGCATTTTTATCGGAAAAAAAATAATAGGACATTCGCATTTTAAAAATAAATTATGCTGTAAAAGCTTCGCTGAAACATGTGCCGGACTCAGTTCCGGGACATGTTTCAGCAAAGCCTATACAGTAGGGCGTTCAGGTCCCTGCTACACCACTGATATTAATAAGACACGTTTGCAATGAATAGATAAGAAAAAGTACTACAAAATTTTATTACAGCTTCAAAGAAATTTCTTTTTTCATTCTGTGATGTGTCCTTTTCAACTTCCACGCGATCAAGGACAAAAAGTTATGCAGGTAAAATGTTCAGGGGGAAACATGATTGGTTTACACGGAAAATTCGTACGTGGAAGACTGGTTGCCGAGATGGGTCAGGGTTTGAATAGAATGAGGTATAGATGTTGTGTTTGTCTTACGGCGCTGGATCTCTCCTTTCCCTGGAAACAGCAGCCCCATAAATCAGAGACAGGCAACTGTTTATAGTCCATTGAGTTCTCACGGGCAGCCCCGGTGGCGCAGTGGTCTAAGCGATGGCCTCTGATCATTCGTCCGTTAGGGGTCCGGGTTCGAATCCCGGTGAGGCATGGATGTTTTGTTTGTCTTACGGCACTGGCTCTTTCCCTTCCCTGGAACCAGTGGCCCTAAATTAGGGACGGGTGACTGCTTATAGCCCATTGAGTTGCTCACGGTGGTCGTTAAACCTCCAATCAAAAAAAAAAAAAAAAAAAGGTTCTCACGATGATCGTTAAACCCCGATTAAAAAAAAAAAAAGTCAGCTCACTTACCTCCTCAGTGCACCCCCAAAAAAGATTAGCGACAACTCCAGAATGACCCATCAGGTCACTACCAAATTTGCTATGACCATAGGCGTAGCGTCGGGGGCACGTCCCCCCAAACTTAAAAATTCGAAAAAATGACTGGTCGTTCGCCTTTTGAATGTTAGAAAGTGTGACATACAGCCAAGGGAAGCCGCCCCGGTGGCGCAGTGGTCTAAGCGATGGCCTATGATCATTCGTCCGAACGGGGTCCGGGTTCGAATCCCAGTGACGCATGGATGTTGTGTTTGTCTTACCGTTACGGCACTGGCTCTCTCCCTTCCCTGGAACCAGTGACCCTAAGTTAGGGACGGGCGACTGCTTATAGCCCATTGAGTTGCTCACGGTTGTCGTTAAACCTCCAATCAAAAAAAAAAAAAAAAAAAAAACAGCCAAGGGAATAACGCTACGCAATAGTGAACATTGTTGCGACTGCTTTCCAGCAGTCATTTCATGCGGTCATCTGATGATGTGGTTTTCATCATCAGATGACTGCATCAGAAGCTCTGAAAGGCTTATTTCTTTTCATCCTCATTAGGGTGAATCAACGCGAGCCTCGCGCACCTCGTAACTTTGGATATATTAGGCATGTAAAAAAAAAATCTTGAGTTATGGCACTAATGACAATTGAACAAAAGCATTTTCCGATAATCCCGACCCTCCAAGAAAAAAAAAAATTAGATTTCGCTTATTTGTGCCCCCCTCTCCCTCAATTTTTGGTCACGCTACCCCTATGGCTGAAACGAAACATTGGCATGTGAGATGTCGCTGAAATTTTAATGGTTTATTAATGTTTACCGCTAAATATCTTGAAAAATCATTCTGACATTGTCGACTCTGCGGGAAGGGTCCAAAAACCATCACCCTCCAGTGGTTTTTTTGTTTGCTAACGGAATGGCATGCCAGAAATGATGTCCACATAATTTTAATGGTCTTTTCAGTGTGACCCAATGCACGTGTTTTGAAAAATGACACTCTTATCTCGACTGGAGGTAGGTGGGACGGGTAGACCCCATATGAACACGCACTGGACCTTCATTCAGTGTGTTCATATGGGGTCTACCTATCCCACCTCCGGAGAGCATCACGAGCGATTGGCCAGAAGCCACTCGGACCTCCGGAGCCTCCTTTTGCATTTACTCATCGGGAATCACAAAATGGGCTCAGAGGATTAAATTTGTTGGAACCGGTGGCGAGTTGAGCTGAAATGCCCTTTTCAACCATTAAAGTACTTGTCACCTTTTGAGAAGTAGGGGTTAACAATCCCTGAGGAACTCTAAGGGATATTAGCAGCTGTTCGTTCTCAATTTAGGGTCACTGGCTCCAGGTAAGTGAAAAAAGTATTACTGTAAGACAAGCACACTACCTATGCCTCGACTGGACTCACACCCAGAAGAGCGGTGAGTAGAGCATACGCCTCCGTAACAGCCACTTCTCGCTCTGTCTAAATGGATTTACAATACCAACGTCCTGTTAAAATACGAGAGTTCCTTCATATAAATCAGTGTTTTTTTGTGTGTGTGTGGTTTTTTTTTTTTTTTTTTTATGTACTCATATAAAAAAAAAAAAAATTCTGCCTTGTTTTTCTTACCAACTAACCAGGAATAGTCGCTTAGCGTCGATAAATCTACAGAAAGTACCTTAGCGTCCTCTAAGGCACATCCCTGCTGGTTGTTCGAACACAGCCCCCCCCTTCTTTTTTTCTTACAGTGTTGACCTTGAATTACGTACAATTTCTTCTGATGTCTCAAAGATTTTTTATTTATCTATTGAATATTTCTTTAATTCTGTTCATCTTTCCCATCAGGGTGCCCTACCCTGTTTCAAAATTGTACTTTTTCCGAATGCAAGAATGACTCAGACGAAGGTATATCTGTCGGCACCAACCTCTCGCACATTCTTTTACCGGGAGTTTTTTTTTTTCTTCCAAAGTCCGACTTTTTTTTTAAAAAAAACTGAATTTGCGCATTTTCTGGAAAATTTAATTTAATCTTTCGCAGTATTTTGAACATGTGTTAACTTGATTTTTGTTTTAATCATTCGTACATTTCCAGTGATCAGATTTTTTGCTACCAGCAACAAGTTCTTAGTGATATGGGGCAGATCAAAATTACTGTTTTACGGTGAAGGAGAAACGCCGTCAGAGAAATATCTAGCAGCATTTTCTTCTTTAGGAAATTCAATGTTTCATGTCTGGGCACGCAAGGACGTTTGCCTTTCCGCATTTATTACTGCCGAAAAGGTTCAGAAGCGCCAGAAAGTTCTATTTCCGTCCTTTAAAAAAAAAAATCTGAAAATAGGGGTTTATTACGAATATCTTTTCTTTCAGCGATGTAAATACTTCTCTCCGCAGGTAGTTGTCTCTATGTGAAGCATGAAAATGAAGGACACACATCACTTTTGTGCGAAAAGAGTGATCACTCCCTGGAGGAATGAAGAGATATAAAATTCGCTGTCCGTCTGAGGAAATAACAGCTTTTCTTTCCGAAACCATAAATAAAAATTTACTGCATAAAGATGTTGCGTCATTTCTACTGAATAAAATGTTTCCTTACGACAGCGATTTTTATTCAACTCGCTCCCAGAAGTTCCCGGGAGAAAACGGTGTTTCCATCTGAGAAGGAAATTCAACTTTTAACTTTCCCCCACACCATTTCTCCAAAGTGTGCATAAATGAATTTTTGTTCATATAAATAGGAAAGTTTTACTGCTAGCATACATTTTCTTATATAGCAATACTTGAAAATCTGTTCTTCCAGTTACAAATCTAGTTTTCTTTTTTCGGAGCCAACCCCCCCCCCATTTCTTTCTTCCTTTCTGCCTAGAGAGCTTCTTTTAAAATGATGCTTCTTCTATAATTAATCTCTCTTTAATTTCGTCTATTTTCCGTGCGTTGATACTTTCTTTTGCAACTAACTCAAACGTGATGAAGGGTTTTTAAATTCCCAATTTGTTTTAAAGGATAGAATAATTTCTTTCAGCCCGTTATTTGACGTACATATGTGTGCCAAAAGTGGCGTGCTCATAGTGTCAGTTTATAATCTGTACAAGCAGTACTTCCGCGTATGCATACTGGACGCGAAATCTACAGAGTGTCCCATAAAAAGGTGTAACCAATTTCAAATAACCATGAGTTTTAATATAAATGATCTCAATACTCAACTTGTGTTAATTGACAGAACAGATCGTGAAGTTCTATAGACATTCGACATAGGCATCATTTGTCACCCGAACAATGTCTAAACAGTATTCCAGTTCCAACCATGTTGGTTCGAGAATGTCCGTTTTAACTTTCTGCAGTGCGTGTGTAATCCTCCTCTATAGGTCGGCAATGTCTCCACAGGTGTGCTGTAAAACTCACCCTTGATGAATCCCCATAAAAAAAAAGTCACAGGGTATTTAGGCCGGCGAACGTGGGGGCCATGTAATGGGACCACCACGCCCAACCCAATGAGGTGGCGCCCCATCTTGTTGGAGAATGACCGGAATTGCAAGTTCATCCAACTGGGGATACACAAACTACTCAATCATGTCCAGGTAATTATCAGCTCTCACGGCCAGTTCCTGAAAGAAAAAGGGCTCAATAACACGGTCGACCATTAATGCCACACCAAACATTCACTTTTGGGCTAGTATGTTCATGTTCCAGTGTTCAATGCGGGTGTCCAGTTCCCCAAATTCTCACATTATGTTTATTAACCTTTGCAGAAACATGGAAAGTGCACTCATCCGAGAAACGGATTTGTCTCAGGAAAGATTCAGCATTTGCAATGTTCTCCAGCATCTCTTCAGCAAACTGTGTACGTTTCATATGATCATCTGGAGTTATGCAGTTTATACGGGTGCATTTCCAATCTTTGACGTAACGCTTTGTGCACTGACGACTTGGGGATGGCCAGCTGTCGTGCTGCTTGTCTCATTGACTTTTGAGGTCTACGAATATGAGTGAAAGTTTGTCTCACAACCTCGTCCCTTTCTGGAACCAGCGATGGTCGTCTAGGGCTTTTCTTTGTAAGGACGCTACCAGTTTCCTTGAATGACTTGTACCACTTTCTGATGCTGTTACGTGTTTGCGATTTGCTCCCATATTTTGTTCTGAAATTCCACTGAAACTGCGTTTCTGATCGGGTTTCAATAAACCACTCCTCAATCTATGCTTTCGTCGCAGGATCTATTTTGTACACTTCTAGAAAACTTGAGGGTATTCCTTACCACCTGCAACAAACAGAATGCTGATATTAGTTTTGTATCAAAAGTTAGCATTTGAAATTGGTTACACTTTTTGGGGGCACCCTGTATTTATTGGTTTGTGTAAAGTCTTTTCGCGTTTGCTAAAGATAAAACTTTTACATACCATTGCCACGTTATTTAATATATGCGCCAACTAATTATAATTACTACTGTCTGGTAGCTTGAGGATTATTTCAGCCAGTGGTTGGTGACGCCAGCAGTTCGGAGTTGAGACGGGGCGGGGTGTTGCATGATACGGGGGGCGCAATACTTTGATATGCTTGACAAAAATTTGGTCAAAAAATTCAGTTTCGTATAGATTTAACCCGACTCAGATGTCATCTGCGGGTTTTTTTTTTTTTTTTTTGGTAACCAAGGATTACGAACCTCCTTGGCCTTTAAAACAAGTTATTTCTTCGCGATTTTAGCTTGCTTACGTCTTTTTTACGCTTTCCAACCGTAGGTCGAAGAAGCGTATATGCTCCAGTCTCGTCCGTTCGTCTGTCTGTCGGCACGATAACTCGCGTAAAAACGGTTCGATTTCGATGAAATTTTAGAATGTGGTAGGGGACCACTAGGGACGAACCCTATTGAAAATGGACGAAATGGGATCAAAGGTAACGGCATAGGAGCGGGATCCATTCCATTGCCGTTTTGCGTCATAACTTGCGTAAATATGGCTCGATATCGATGAAATTTTAGTATATTGTAGGGGACCACCTGGGAATGAACCCTATTGAAAATGGGTGAAGTGGGCTCAAAGGTCAGGACATAGGAGCGGAATCACTTCCATCGCCATTATGCGTCATAACTTACGTAAAAATGCTTCGATTTGGATGAAATGTTAGTATGTTTTAGGGGACTGCCTGGGGACGAATCCTATTGGAAATGGGGTCAAAGGTTAGGACACAGGAGCGGGATCTATTCCATAGCCCTTATGCATCATAACTTACGTAAAAATGCTGCGATTGCGACAAAACTTTATCATGTTATTTTGCAAGGTATACTGAACCGGTTCTGTTGAATACGTATAATCGAAATGGGATCAAAGGTCAGGGCACAGGAGCGAGATTTATTCTACAGCCATTATCCTCATAACTTGAGTAATGATTTCTTTTATGTTGGAAAGCGTATTATAATCAATGCATTGCATGATTTTACTAACTTGTTTATTTTTATTTTTGTGTTATAAGGACGTGAATAAATTTGAATTTGTACCTGATGACGAATATCAACTTTTAAAAGTGTAATTGCAAAAATGGTGTCTTTCTACTGCTCTCAAAGAACATTCGCTAGTGCACACCAGTAAATTTGAGCGAAAAATCATTTTATGTATTAAAATTTCTGTAAGGCGTTATTCGATCACGAAAAATGGAAAAAAATTGACAATATGGCTTTACCCATTGACCTAAAGAAATACATCTTAACAGACGTCACCAATTGGAACGCTATGTTTAGCAATCAGAGAGTTTGTTACCCCAAGCCGATTTCGCCTCGTCTTGATGGCTTCGCCACTTACACACACTAGCCACTGAATTTCTAATCTGTATGCAGATGTACGTAAATGTCACTTAGGCAGCTTATATGCAAAATACGTGGTCACGTGCTTGACCACGCGATCTAGACATAAATTTTAGATGGCTGGTCGTCAGTAGTGTTGACCGCAATGGGAAAAACAAAGGATCTTAGGATCTTTCATAGTTCGAGAAAGGGCTTATTGTGGATGCCCATCTGGCTGGAGCGACCATTTCAGAAACAAGCATAGCTGATTGATTTTTCAAAAGGTGAGATATCCCGGGTCTTTAAGCAGTGGAAAAATAATTCACATTGTCTAAAAAGTGTAACTGTATCACGACGGTAATCTGTCAGGAATGAGATCACAGTCGTCTGAGAAGGCTGGTACGGAGAAACAGAACTTCCTGCGTGCAGTAATTGAACGTAGTATTGAATGAAGTTGTTCCCGACCCAAATATCTCAACGACCTGTACACATGGGATTGAAGAGGATATGTACTGGCAGTCGCATGCCTATACGAAAAACACCAATGTTTGCGAAGAACAGGGAAGTTCGTCTAAAGTAGTGTTAGAAACACCATGACTGGGCACTGCCAGACTGGGAAAAAGTCATGTGGTCCGACGAGTCTGGATACATCTGTTCTATACCGACGGTAGGCAGCTAGAGACCCAGCTTGCTTTGTAAACACAGTTCAAGGTTCTGGAGTTGGTGTCATAGTGTGGGGCACATTCTGTTGGTACAGAACGGGTCCCCCGATGTTACTGAAAGGTCGGGTGTCTGCCACGGATTATCTGAACATTGTTGCCGATCAAGTCCATCGTGCAATGTTGACTTTTTAGCTAGCAGGTGACGACGGTTTCGTAAACGGCAATGCTACTGTCCATTGCGCTAGATGTGCTCAGCAAGCGTGACAGCGAGTTACGTTTCCCCCGGCCACCACAAAACCAGGATTTAAACCCCATTGAGAATGTGCGGGACATGTTAGAAAAGCAGATCGGGGAACAAAGTCCTGTTAGAAAACGACCCGGGAGCAGAGCTAGTTAAAGGGCTGTCTGGTGAACTCCTGGTATGCTGTAGACGTAGATGTTCTCCAACGCCTTGCGGAATCTGTGCGAAACCGCATACGTGCTGTAATTAAGGCTGAAGGAGATCCAATCCGGTATTGAATAAAAGTTTCTATACTTCAGTGGCAGGTATGCGTAGATAAATACTTATACCGTTCTCTTAGATGCGTCGCTAACTGGTCCAAGTTTCCTAAAATTCTTAGATGGGTGCATGCGTTATGTGTTCTAAGTGGCTAAATTTTTGGGATAGGAGGAGACGGGGGGGGGGGGGGCTAAAACCCACTCCAGCTAACACGTAGCGTCGCACCTGCTTTCAGCTCAGAGCTTTGTAAGTTTGGGGGTCAAAGAATTGGGCAAGACGAATTTTGCAAGCCTGCAAAGAAGCGAAATTTTTTTCATTGAGCGAGTTGTACAAAGACTGGAGTGAATGGAAATCTGAAAGCGCAAGATCGAGTGACTAGGCCGATGAAGGTCAAAGAACCCAGCCAAGCTCCAGCAATTCCACGTTGGCAGGTCTATCCAACTGATGTCCGTTTCCTCGGAGATTGCCAAATCACTTGTGAGGAAGTAGCAGTATGTTCTGGAATCTTGCTTGAATCTATAGAGGACATTTTGGACCGACACCTTGAAGAGCTTTAGTGTTAGCTAGGTTGATGAAAGCAAAAACTAAGTGATGCACAAAAGTGGAATCTTCTGGAAATTACGCAGCAGCTAAAGGGGAAGATTTTCGGAATGGTTGCTGTCAATGAAATTTTCATTAGAGATTTTGTAACCTGAAACTGGAATTTCGGTTTCATTTCTTTTAACGTTAAATTTAAACGACAGAGTTTTCTTCATGAGACACTTTTAGTGTATCTGGTATATGTATGACGGCTTCCTGGATTAAGTTCTATTATGTGTTCTTTTAAGGTGGTGGTTTTTTAAAGGATATTGACCATACCAGATTACTTAAGGCTCTGGACAACCCCAGATTTTAGGGACAAGCTAACCAGCTGTACATCTGTCGGAGACCCTAATTGAACAGGGGTGCCAAGGCAGTATATCCAATATAACAGTGTCGACCAAAATTTAATACAACGTGCTGATTGTTGAACTAATATACACTTGCTGTCTTAAAGCACGATAAAACCATAATAGGCTCCCTAAAACACTCAATAAAATCACATTTATAAAAAATTCTAAAAGCCCATTTACGTTTACACCGACGAGCGCTTTCGAGGTCTCAAATCCTCATTATCGAGTCACTGAATAAAGCCCCGAAACACTCTGAAGCAGCAAGAATATATAGACATAGGATCCAGGTAGCAACAGGACAAAACACAAAATTGATTAAAGATGGTCAAGTGGTCTCAGCTTCTTGTTGATCCAGAGCGGGACCCACGAGTCGCCTCCAAGGGGTTGGGATGAAGGCTGGAAAATCCGTATTACAACAGGTGTCCCCAAATTTTTGGATGTAGAGACTTTCCGCCAGAAATATGTTATATTTGTTTATTGAGGAGTTCAAGATTTTTGCATTCGTCCAATCTGGTACGAAGCCGTCATTAATAACTGCTTCGGTTAAAGCCGTGGAGATGTTCCCGGATCGCAGTGCATACTGATGTTTTTTAAGACGGATCTTCAAAGTCCTCTGGTCGAGCCACATAACTAAGTGAATTTTTTTTAGTTCGTTCTTTTTATCCATGGGCGGCAAAATGTTTTAATTTGACCCTGTTTATGGATAATGCATTTCTTCGAAGCTTGGACACATTTTGCCGTTGAATTTTTCTGTACTGCCTGCTAAAGCGTTCCACGCGCAGCTCTAAACAAAGTTGAACTACCAAAAGAAAAGTAACACAGGAAGTTCAAACTTTGGGCACTATGAATCTTTTTCACGCCGTACACAGTGATCTGTTCTGAGTTACATTCAAACCGGGGTTTCGTCTGGCGTGTACCCGAACGGGAAAACACTGGATTTTGAACGCCATGACAGCAAGTGCAATGCTGTCACATGCTGGAAAGTACAGGGGGAAGTATACAGTTTCCAGATGCTGTAAAACAATAACAGTTGAAGACACGGACCACAACTGCGAACCGTTAGGTATATATACTCATAAAGTTTGCGTCCCGCTACTGAGGGGTGAAGTGACGTAGGCGATAGCGCGCGAGTCACGTGACTAGTCAGTCGAAATGGCAGTGTCTGCAGTGGAGAATGCGGTTTCGTGTTCTTGAATTGAGCAAAACGAAATCTGTAACTGTTGTGCAACGGCATTTTCGATCACGATTCGGAAAAGAACCTCCAACCAGAAAATCTATCTACGATTGGCATAAAAATTTTGAAACTACAGGTTGTTTGTGCAAACTTAAAAGTCCTGGACGACCGCGTGTATCGGAAGAAGTCGTCGATAGTGTTTGCACCGCCATTCAACGAAGCCCGGGAAAATCAACGCGGAGAGTGAGTCGTGAAGTGTATATTTCACAGCCCACTCTCCCGAGAATTTTGAGAAAGAAGCTAAAAATGATTCCATACAAAGTGATGGATTGTAGTCCGTCCAATCCTCACCGATTAATTGGACGAGCCGTGGACTGCAACATGCCACTGACCCAATGGCCACCCAGAAGCCCCGACTTAACACCTTGTGAGTTTTTCCTGTGGGGTACGTAAAGGACAAGGTATTCGCCCCTCCCCTTCTTGTGGATCTAGCGGAACTGAAACAGCGTATCACTGCCACTATCACTGCACTTGATTAAGATATCTTACCTCGCGTTTGGGCGGAAATGGATTACCGGCTCGATGTGTGTCGTATGACTAAGGGTGCACACACAGAACATCTGTGATTGTCTCTAAAAAAAACTTGAAACATTCCCATACAATTCTGTTACAGGTAACATAAAATATCTTACATTGTTCTTGTTTTATAGTGCGTTGAACCTGTACACTTCTTTATAAATCACCCTGTATAAGAAAAACATAGAAATGCCATTTGTATTTGTATAAATGTAAATAATGCACCAAACTAAAAAAGAAAATGCTAAGTATATATTCTTTGTGACATAGAATTTTAAGAAAAAATATTTTTTTTTCACATCTTTAACTGCAGTGAGCTTAAGTGTGGCCATGTATTATTCATTCTATTATTCATTAATTATTTTTGCTTTTGGGACTTCTACTCTCTTCAAACTGAGACTCCTTTTCATGAGTTTGGTGTGTCGGAGTTTCGTTTTCCGAGTGGGCTGCCAGTTTCGTGTATTTAGTTCAAGGTTGAACAAAGATCAATATATTTGTAAATGAATGTAGGTCCCTGCATAATTTCCATTTCGCAACACTGTTGGAAATTTCATGAATATGTCTCACTGTTAAGAAATTAAATGTATCGATCTATTCTAGGACTGATCTATGTAGGTTGCTGCACGTATGTACAAAAGCAGCAGAGTTTTTTTTGTTTTTAGATCTTCATTCACTAAACGTGCTTTCCCAAGTTATTGCCATGCCGTTTTTGAAACACACAAGTTTACTTTTTAGTGCAATTAAAAATTTTTTCGGGTGCGTTGCACCAAAAAAAGTGGCTCTACACCAACCAAAGGGTGATTGGATGGAATGCTGACAGCGCCAGTTGTCACCAGGCTCCAGTCTATCGGGCGCTGTTAAGGTTGGAACAATACTGCTTCCATAGTTAGAAATGCACCACAGCAAGTCATTTTATGGTATGGAAACATACTTTTCGTAAGTAGAAATTTCTCGGAATTGAATGCTTTCCTCATTTTTTTGTTTCGGGGCTTAACGACCGCCATGAGGAATTCTGAAGACTGTACACAGTATCCCGTCCCTAATTTGGAGCCGCTGGTTCCATAGAAGGGAAAGAGCCAAGCCGGGCAGAAACAAACACAGCACTCATATGCCTCATCTGGGGCGATTGGTCAAAAGCCAGTACTTGGGACCGCTCGGCCACCAGGGCGCCGATATATTTTCTGTTTTCGTTTTTAATTCGCCATTTTGCTAGGTGCTATGCGTTGCAGTGTTAGAAGAGCTTTAGCGCGGCTTAAAAGGACGGTAAGGCAGTTTTTCTTTAGGCTTAGCGGCGCTAAGGCATTTTTGCTGGTTAGTTGGAAAGAAAAGTTTCAAAGAAATTTTTTAGATGATCATGTTAAAAAAAACACTGATTTATACAATGTATGAAAGCATACTCCTTCCTTAACAGAACGTTTGTACGGAACGGAAATCAATGCAGAAAAGTTAAACATGCATGTAGACTGAGCGACAAGTGGATACTACGGTGGGGTAGGGTACTCACCTTTCATGGGTGGGCCTGGGTTAGAGTCCCAGTCCAGGCATAGGCAGTGTGCTTGTCTTACGGCACTATTTTTATGCCTTCCCTGGAGCCAGTGACCCTAAATTAGGGACGAACGGATGCTTAGAACCCTTGGACTTCTTCATAGTCTTCGTTAATCTACAACGCCCCCCAAGGTGTAAAGTGTTTTCAGATCAGATCGCATGTAGAAGATGTTAGGAAGGGAGTGTCTGACCCCAGGTCTTAAACAACCCTTAGAAATAGGAAGCTAGCAGATTTTGGCTAGAATGCGCGATAGGAAAATGAGATGGAAGCGAGGTAGAAAGTGGGAGAAAGACTCCTTCATTTATTATCGGGGGCCAGTAACCGGGGTCCGACGGCTTAACGTGCCATCCGACCCACGGCGGATATTTAGTGGTTCGAGCGTTTGTACCAGCCTGGGATCGAGCCCGAGGTTTTCCCGTGGCAGTCACGAACATTGACCACTAGGCCATCCGCGGCCCTGAACAGTGTTTCATGGTTGAGAAGCTCATTTCAGCTGAACTCGCTACTGGCCGCCCCGGTGGCGCCGTGGTCTAAGCGATGGCCTCTGATCATTCGTCCGAAAGGGGTCCAGGTTCGAATCCCGTGAGGCATGGATGTTGTTAGGCACTGGCTCTCTCCCTTCCCTGGAACCAGTGACCCTAAATTAGGGACGGAGACTGCTTATAGTCCATTGAGTTGCTCACGGTGATCGTTAAACCTCCAATAAAAAAAAAAAAAAAAAAAAAAAAACTCGCTACTGGCTCCGACAAAAGTAATTCCATGAGCCCATTCTGTGATTCTTTGAGTTACAAAAAAAAAAAAAAAAAAGATTTTTCGAGGTCAGAGGCACTGGCTTCTTACCAATCTCACGAGGTGGGCTCGTGCATGGGGACCGAGGTTGGCTCGTGCATGGGGACCGAGGTTGGCTCGTGCAATCCGGGAATGGCCAGCGCCGTGGGGAGCTGGTTTCAAATCAGGGTGTTTGGCGAGTATGTCTTAGATGATCCGCGTGGTCATTATACCCGGGAAGGTTACATTTATTAATACACTGAGAAAAACGTTTTGTTAATTCAAGAAAAACATTTTTGTCCTTATACATTAAAAAAAATTGTTGAAAATTATTGTTGATTTAACAAAATTTATTGTTATCACGACGAAACGTTTTGTTCATTTAACAAACAGATTAGGTCGATTTTTGGGAATTTGTTTGATCCAACAAAACATTGTTATCATGACAAAATGTTTTGTTGCTGCAACAAACATATTGTTATATATACAAAACTTATTGTGCCACGATAACAATATGTTTTGCTGCAGCAACAAAACGTTTTGTCATGATATGTTTTGCTGGATCAAACAAATTCCCCAAAATCGGCGTAATCCTTTTGTTAAATGAACAAAACGTTTTGTCGGGATAACAATAAATTTTGTTAAATCAACAATACTTTTCAACAAAATAGTTTCACAATTTCAACAAAAAATTTTGTTGACTATATCGACAAAAATTGTTGTTGAATTAACAAAACGTTTTTCTCAGTGTAAGTTACATATATTCACATCCAGGTATTACTCATACTGAATATTAGCAAACGTACAGAATGACAGAACAGCATCTAAAGAGAAACTTAGCATCTGACTTCTGCGTAACTTTTATCTTTAATATAAAATTGCTCCAATTAAGCAATTTTAATAAAAGTTGATTAAAATAATTGGTTATAAAACTTTAATAAAATACAAACTGATGAAAACAAGTCAAATTCTAAATTGCTTTAAAAAATTTTAAGGTCCTTCTTTCAGGGCTTGTTTCGCCTAACTCGTCCACTGCTAAGGCACTTTTTTTCTTAGAACTACATCACTGTTTCCCAGCTCTGATTCACAATAGTTGCTGTTTTTTTTTTTTTTTTCGCTGTTTCATGTAGGTAAAATTTAATGCTCTTTTTTAAAGCATATTATGATATGAAATAAAATTTGCGTACATTTAAACATCCAGAATATTTAAATACAGAAATAGAACAAACTTTCCTTGCGTAAGTGCTTACGAATACTCAGGTCTGTTTTCGAAATCACTTTCTTTTTTAATCAGCTTAAAGGTTGTTTCCAAAGGGGCGTAATTATATACAGAGGGGATGTCCACACACTTTTAGAACGTTTTTGATTAGAAATTGCAGAAAGTAAGAGAAGTTCAAAGAATCGAAACGGGCGGTAATGTGTTAGATGAACACGAAATAAACATCTGCTGCAGTTAAATATCATCTGCTAAGAAAATGACACACGTGAACAAGCTGTCGATAAAGGTTATATTTTTGCTCTTTAGGGAGAGAAATATTCGAATTCTGTAATTAAAAAACGCTGTGAAAATCATGGAATTAGCATTTCTAAATGTCATATTATTAACTTAGTCACCCGGCCCGGCTTCGCACGGTAGCAATTTAGAATTTACGGCGAATATAAAGAGAGACGATTATTACGTTCAACAGGCAACTGTCTTTCTCTTTGTAAACCCATTCTTTGTTTACCAATCGAGATTCTGTTTCTTCAAAAGTTTCATTATGACGGGATAAACAAATTATTTTAGCGTCTGATGTACTACCACCTATATTCGGTTTTCGTCTCGGCATAATGTTAATACATTATCTAAATTTTAATTAAAGAGCTACTCAAAGAGATACATACGTGTGGACGAAAACAACTACGCATTTAGTCTGTGCGAGCGCGGATAAACTAATTCTCTTTCTTCGTGCGATGTAACTACGCATTTGCCGCCCCGGTGGCGCAGTGGTCTAAGGCGCTGGCCTCTGATCATTCGTCCGTAAGGGGTCCGGGTTCGAATCCCGGTCAGGCATGGATGTTGTGTTTGTCTTACGGCACTGGCTCTCTCCCTTCCCTGGAACCAGTGGCCCTAAATTAGGGACGGGCGACTGCTTATAGCCCATTGAGTTGCTCACGGTGGTCGTTAAACCTCAAACCAAAAAAAAAAAAAAAACACTACGCATTTAGTCTGTGCGAGCGCCAATAAACCAATTCTTTCAGTGTCCGATGTAACTACGCATTTAGTCTGTGGCCTTGCATGCTGTCAGACCGGCTGCCGCGCACATGCGCCTCGCGTTTTCCCGATGACCAAAAAGTTTCGTAAACTTGTCGCCGCGCATCGTTGTTTAGGCAGTGGAAGCCATGAAAGAATACGAACGGTGTTTTTTCTTTGATTTGTCACTAAAATCGTTACTGCTTGGCTCCCCTTTTTGTCATAAATTAATGTTTCATACACCTAAACCTTTCTCGACAAATGCTCTATTGAATGGTGAAAACCGCGTCAAAATCCGTCCAGCGATGCTCGAGATTAACCCGAACAAATAGACAGACGCCTAATGGGGACTTTATTTCATACTATGTATAGATAACACTGGGAAAAGTCGTTAAGCATTGCTTTTAACAAGAAATAAAAAGAACAACAAACGAATATCCAAAGAAGGTACGTACTTTTACGACTATTTCAAAAGTAAGGTCTCTGGTCTTAAAACAAAATGCATCGACCCAAAGTGCAATCGCTAAGTCCTTAAAATCTCTATCAACTGTAAACAAGGTAATAAAGATTTTAATCTGAAAAAAGATGGAAATTTATTGTGATTACTGAAAAAAGCATGGATCTACCTAAGCGTCTGTATCAAAGAAAGGTCTGTTTACTATCGCAAAAGAGCAGAAAAAGACTTACAAACTTGGTTCCAAGAATCTAAAGAAAGTTTCAGTAAAGGATTAATGATTATCGCTGGTTTTTCGTACAATGGGAAATTAAAGTTAAGAAAAGTTAAAAAGAATGTTAAAAACAGTTTTACATATTACCAAAATAATGTTTTAACTCCTATATTTAAAGAAGAAATACCATTGCTTTTCCACAGAGCCTTCAAAGAGTAGAACTCCATCAAGATAAAACTACCAATCACATACAAACAAATCTACCTCTCTATTTCTTGAAGAAATGGGAAAAGAGACAGGTATCACATCTATACCTTTTGTTGATATTCCTTCGAAATCCCCTGATGTGTCACCAATGGACTGGCCTTCGGACTGCTAAAAAGAGCACTTTCTAAACGCAGACCTTAAACAATGATTGGACTGTGGAAAGCAGTGTATAAGAGGAGTAGAATAAAATACCAGTACCAATTTTAAGAAATGCCCTGTTATCTTGGAAAGCTAGATTTAGGTCCATATTCCAGAGAAAGGGGCTATCAAATAAAACATTTAAGAAAGAAATGCTTTTTTTTTTAAGCATCAATTATATGTAGCTGGAAAATTGTGTCAATCTCAAAAATAACATTGTCGCTTCATCACTATATTTGTCATGAAATTGTGCTGTCCATTTGCCCAGTATGTGACGACGAGTATATCTATTATCCCAGATGAGCCATCGAATAATATACTTCCAGTTGATTCTATGAATAAATGAGTAAGTATGGAGTACACGTATTCAAAATTTGAAATCGTGCCGCTGATGGCTTAGTGGTGAAAGATTCAGATTACTGATGGAGGGACCCCAGGTTCAATCCTAGCCTGGTAGTGTGCATTTCTAAACAATCGATGAATATCCGCCGTGCATCGAACGAACACGTTGAGTGGTAAGAAGTATCCGGTTAAAGTTTCTAAGCCCCCCCCCCCATTTTTCTCCCTTCTATGTGCAAAATTGTACGCTTGTACGGTGGCGCCATCTAGTGTGTTCCCTCTCACTTACAAACAATTGTGTCAGAATCACAAGATTCGCTCTAACTTCCTACAGTTTCTGTAGCCCGCTCGGAAGGGCACAGAAACTGAATGAAGTTAGACCACATATATTTGAAATATATTGATTTTTTTAGTACATATACTTGAAATATATGTACTCAAAAATGAGTACTGTTGGCTTGATTTATTTCAAATATTGTAGTAGACGCCAACTTATCAGATGAATCGTTTGCAGGTTCCTGTCGTTGGAGCAGGAAAGCAAATAAACAAGTAGTTAAAAATTGAACATTATTCCAGAGGTTTCCTTTTGCACATATCTTTATTCATCAGATGGGGGAAGTGGAAATATTGGAATAATAGTTGGTCAGATCGGACAGTAAATACTTCCAGCGGGAGTTGGATGTTAAGGATGGCCTTCTCTATGCTTTTCCCGCCAAATCTGTTCCTATCTTATGTGGCTACCAACCCGCGTGAAAATCTTTCTACTTCGTCGTCTTCCTGCTCTGCCTTCGAGCAAAAGCCGTTCCTACTTTTTCGTCGGGATTGCCATGAAGACTTTCCTCTCTGTCCCATTCCCTTACACGCTCTGTCTTTGACGTAAGAAGAAATTCTTAATTGCTTGGTGCTTTGTACCCGTGGGCTAGAGATTTTGCCGACAGCTGACGAAAGAATGGGGCTATCCTTTTGTCCGTGGGTGGGGTCCGGCGAGGGAATGGCCTTTCTCCGTAATGGATCTGCGCTTGGCGCCTTTCTGACTGGGGAGGAAATTTCTCACTGCTGTCGTTGGCCCACAAAATGACAAAAGTTGCGATTTAAATATAGTTTGAACGTTTCCATATAACAGTGCATATATTTCGAATTGGAAATACCAGATATATTCCCTGTATGTACTCAAAAATGAGTACGTGTCTTTTCCAAAAATGAGACACAAGTACTCGGAGCTATTATAAGCCTAGAATGTACTCAAAAACGAGTACATTTTGTTTATTTCTAAGTACTAATTTTTAACAGTGTATGAAGACCGATTTTTTTTTAGGATGAGTAGAGAGATGTATGACAAAATAAATAAACAAAAGGTTCAGAATGTACCGACCAAACGGGCACAATCAATGGTTCCGTGCTATTTTTCGATATTTTTTTTATGACTCGTGTGAGCATTGAAGACAGTTCGACTCCGTAGATTAGGGGTAAGAAAATCTGAGCCTAATTAACGAAAATAATGGGAAATTTCTAAGTGTTTGTTTTATCAGTTGACGCCAAAGATTTTATACCATACATTTCGGTGGCGATTTAAAAAGCATGGAGAGATGTATGACAAGATAAATAGGAAAACAAACTCGTGGACCAGAAAAATGACGAGAGTGGATGATATCATGATTAAAATAAAAACCCTTAAATGTCAATGGGCTGGACATAATGCTAGAACTGACCCCTGTTGGACAACTGAAATACAAGACTTAGATGCTAAGGGACATAAAAATACTCAGAGGAAGACTATGTAAGTGATGAATAGATGAAATTCGAAAGCATGCTAGAGCGAAATGGAAGAGAATTGCTCAAAACAGACAGTTATAGGAGAAACTTGAAGACCTTCATCCAGCAATGGATTCGGTATGCTCGTGTCACACACTGTAAAAGTGAATAGTCAGTGTTTCACCCAGATTAAGACGGTTTACAGATCGTAAGCACGCCACCTGGCGGCCAACCATAAATTTTCGGTAGATAAACTATATGTTCACGGTGTTTAAACTGTTATTGTATTTTATCCTTGACAATCTGGCAACGTTCTTCTTAAAGTGGTTATATACCTGTTTTTTCATATACAGTCAGTCGACTGGCAACACGTTTTTATTTCCCGGCCAGTAGACATGTATAACGAAGTAAATTTCTCCGTCATTTTTGGTCTACGTCGGGATTCGAACCAGAGTCCGCTTATTCCGGAACAAGTCGCTCTACCAACTGAGCTACGCAGACGTTCATTCTGATTGCTATCTGCCTTAATGTCGTGTGCGTCCTGCTCGCAGGTACGTCACACATGCTTCTGAACATTACGGCATTAGATGGTTTTATTTCCCATTAGACATGATGTTAGTGAACATTATGATCATTAGACGTTTTTATTTCCCGGTCAATTAGACATGTTAATGAACATTACGGTATGGTACTGTACAATTACGGTTTATTGACTGGACACTCAGCTGCCGGTGTATGTACCGTAATTTGACCCTGAAATTTTTTACAGTGCAATGTACGCTTTATTTTCAGTCTCGCTGACTATCCAACATTTACTTTCTCCCGTAACAAAAAAAAAAAAAAAAATGGAATAAGTCTGGCATTTGTAATAGAAAACGAATCCGATGAGTTTCAAGCAATTGCAACAGGATCAACAAATGAACTACGTTTTTAACGCAAAACTATCATTTTAATGTAGTTACGCTTTGAAAATGGCATAACTTCAACTGTTCAATTAAGGTTTCCTTTTAGATGCACGTACTTCTCCTTTGTCACGTGATACGGACCTCTTCATCCCAGTGGCTGCTCGTGAGGTAAAATGAAGACCCAGTCCATAACATGTATAGATATACTGTATGTTATCAGAGATAAAGAAGGTACAGAAGAGCTAAAAAGACATTTTGCAGAGAAGCGATTTGATGTTTATATATACTAATGAATCTTCATATATTATTTGACGATAACTGAACAAAATTATTGGAAGATATGAAGCACGGTAGGGGGGGGTAGACTTGAAGAATTGCAAACGATTTCAGAGGGGGAAACGCGTATTTCATGGAAAAAAACAGTAGAGGAGAAAATGGTTTACCTGCTAGAAGTACATTTCTGTATATCTCGTAAAAACAGATCAAGTAACAGAAGCGTGGAAGAAATCAGAACAGATTATCACTGGTGAGAAATCCCCCCCCAACAGAGTGCATTCAGTTTATTTTTTTATAAATGAGCTCAATTCTAAAAATAATTCTTTTTATTGTAACAAATAAATCTAAAGTTATTAGTAATAAAAAGGAAAATTTCAGCGCATTTCAATGTTTCGTTTACATATACAATTTAAAAAGTCAAATATGCAGTACGTTACAGATGTAAAATTTTCTTTATCGGCGAAAAATTTCAGGTGAGACGGCGCCCCACTTTGCCTCATCTGACGAGCCTCCCATGCTTCATCCCAGTTGCCACTTGAGTAAAGTTGTCTGAGCTGCAGCAACAGACGGCTTTGTGTTTCAAAGAAAGTTCCACGCACCAAGATATATTCAATCCGATTTTCCTTTTAAATCTCTAATTCCTTCGAATCATTTGTTGCGATCAAGCTATTGATGTGTTCCTGATGCATTTACATTGCAACATAGCAAGGAATTGAGACAGTATTGTGATCTGACTGTCTTCCGGATGAGGCTGAAAGCTGTGAACAGCTGTGTTTGAATCGCAAAGTAGAAAATACATCTTTTAGTAAAGTATAATAGCTTCCCCGCGGGGTAGCCTCGCGGGTTCCTGTTTGTTTCATTCGCTCGGCAACAACAGCCCGTTTGGTTTCAGAAATCGGGCACCAGGGAGAGATGAGAACGGAATAAATGTTTGGAATGTTCTACGAAGGGCCATTTAGGAAAGAAAATTTCAAAACAAAGTTTAATTCAGAGAAACAAAAACTGTGTATGCGACTAAAAAATTGATATCGCACTTGTAGAAAACTGAGATAAACGAAAATTCTCTCTCAGCGCTAGTGATGCGTAGCAAAGGATTAGCACGAAAAATAAGCTTAGAAAAAAAAGGATTGTAGTGGCATGGAATTCAAATTGCAGAAAAAGTAAAAACTGTTTAAATTTTGTAGTCAGTCAGACTTCCTACATGTGTATACCAAGCAGTATCTATTGGGTGAAGTTCAGCATTTAATTGTTTATTATAAAGTAAACTTTTCTTTTTCCCCAAAAGCGATATAGTTACAAGCAAGAATTGCCGCCCCGGTGGCGCAGTGGTCTAAGGCGTTGGCCTCTGATCATTCGTCCGAACGGGGTCCGGGTTCGAATCCCGGTCAGGCATGGATGTTGTGTTTGTCTTACGGCACTGGCTCTCTCCCTTCCCTGGAACCAGTGACCCTAAATTAGGGACGGGCGACTGCTTATAGCCCATTGAGTTGCTCACGGCGGTCGTTAAACCTGCAATCAAAAAAAAAAAAAAAAAAAAAGCAAGAATTATAACGAAATGGACATACATTTCTTTACACGTCTCACAAGTATGTGAAACACTAGAGGGAAAAGGAGATAGTGTTCTTTTTTTCGAAGTTGCCCTACTTTTATCATATTAAAAAAGTGCAAACAATTTTTATACATACCTCTAGTTGTTACAAAAAATTTTTATATCATGTTTCCCAAAGACAAATGTTCTGAAAAAATACGCTTGCGAGCAACCTGACGGAGGCATCGACTCTACTAAATGCTGCAGGGTTTCCGGAGGTAATGCCAATCATGCCTGTTGCAGCATTGTCCACAGCTCTGCCAGAGACGTCAGTCCAGGATCCATGGATCTGATGTTCCACTCCATGGGTATCCCAGAGAACTTCCACAGGGTTTAAATCCGGTGACCACGGGAACCACCGGATGGTTTTAAACTCAGATAAGTGTTCCTCGTTGTCGGGCCGTGAGGTGCTCCACAATGGCTGAGGAATCCGCCCGTTGGCCACGTCGCCTACAGACTCTCACACGGCGATCGTCCGTGGTGAGACAGAACCGCGATTCGTCGCTGAACACCACACTGTTCCGTTCGACACCCCACGCAGCTCTGGAGCGACACAACGCCAAGCGGTGACGACGATGGCTCGCTGTTAAGGGTAGCCTTCGCAACTGACGGCTGGACAGCAAAACCACACGCATCCAATCGGCGCGACACTGTCCGCGTGGATATCGGAGCATCCAAGCCTTCCTGTACACTCTGCAAAATGGCGCCCGTTGTGGCCTGTGGGTCAGCTACGGCATGACGTCACATGCGACGATCGGTGCGCTCGTACGTCCGTCTACGTGTTCCGGTCCCCTACGACGTTGCACAGATCCTTCATGGGACCAAAGTCTCCAAATGCGACGGACGGTTGTGGCATCACGTTGCATTTCTTCCGCAATACGACGCAAGGACCATCCGGTGGTACGAAAGCCTACGATGACACCTCGTGAACTCATCCGTTGCCGCCCCAGTGGCGCAGTGGTCTAAGTGATGGCCTCTGATTATTCGTCCGAAAGAGGTCCGGGTTCGAATCTCGAATCCCGTCTTACGGCACTGGCTCTCTCCCTTCCCTGGAACCAGTCACCCCAAATTAGTGACGGGCGACTGCTTATAGTCCATTGAGTCGCTCACAGTGGTCGTTAAACTTCCAATAAAAAAAAACAATCCGTTTGACGAAATCGCGTACGACGGCGTCTTAACGGCATTGGCACCCCTTGTTCGTTCTCCAGACACGATTACAGCAGAACCACTCGCTTCTCGCTGCCGTGACGACGTCTACACTGATGGCCTCACCGGCTGGTTGTCCTCTAATATCCCGTGCGCCGTTCGTGTCATAGGCCTGCAAAATGCAATCATTTGCATAATTTGTACGTGTGCATCAACCCTGCAATTTGCATGGCGCTGCGTTCACGTCTTCGTGATGTGGCATTTTCTCTGTCAGGCAGTGTACGTGGAAACGGAAAGGAACAGTTTTAGATAAAAATGAAATTTTGTGGATGGGTTTAAGAATTGGGAGTAATTAATATACCACGTTTGCTCTTTGTATGTATGTGTGTGTGTGTCAGTTAGCGCCCTGCCTCCGTTTACCCAATGTTTTGGATGAATGTCTCGGAAACAGTTTGAGTTGAAGACTTGAAAATTTCTGGATGCCCTTTAAAGACCTAACGTGACTTTCAGGCAATGTAAGCTCTTTGCCCGTTAGTCTGCCTGTCCGTGCTCTTCGATTAATATTTGGGAAACCATTTCAGGTGAAGGTTATGTTCATAAAGAAATATAACGATAATATTACCGTTTTTTACAGTCAAAAATAAAATTTCTGGCTTTTTTTCTCATTTTGTCCATCACTTATAAAACACACTTTCAATCTTTTGGCCATTAGCATTTTAAGCGGGGTATGAACCCGTTGGGCCGCCCCGGTGGCACAGTGGTCTAAGCGATGGCCTCTGATCATTCGTCCGAAAGGGGTACGGGTTCGAATCCCGGTGAGGCATGGATGTTGTGTTTGTCTTACGGCACTGGCTCTCTCCCTTCTCTGGAACCAGTGACCCTAAATTAGGGACGGGCGACTGCTTATAGCCCATTGAGTTGCTCACGGTGGTCGTTAAACCTTTAATCAAATAAAATAAAAAAAACCCCGTCGGCCCTCTCCCCGTAGGTGCGCCATTGGGTCTTTCAGATACAAACCCATGGTTACAAATTCGAATTTATGTGAGACAGAATTTGTTCATCTGAAAAATAACATGAAAGTTTTTGGCTATATGTTCATCCATGCAATGTACACCGATGAGTTATTGCATTATGATCAGCCCCTGCCTAGAGAAATGAACGCGCCTGGAGACCGAACGGTGGCGCAGGTGAAGTTCACAGAGCAGTATATATACAACCCGAGGACCAGCTTTCGGTTAGTAGAGTGTTCGGAGCCAGAAAGGGAAAAGCTGCCGATTTATCGGAGTTTGATAAAGGACAAATTCTGATGGCACGGCGCCTAGGAAATACGATTTCGGAAACTGCTCAGCTTGTGGGTTGTTCACGTGCCGCTGTAGTGAGTACGTATCAAAAGTGGTGCACATTTGGTCAAACTATGAACAGTCGTCATCCGTGTGTCGTGCGCAGCTCATTGGTGCCATTGGGGAGCTGAGACCGTCGCGCATTGTTCACGGAGACCGCAGGGACATAGTGCGACAAATCACCCGCAGCTACAACAGTGGTGATCAGGGCAATGTGACACAGTTCATCGCAGTCTCTGCGCACGGGCCTGCGTAGCCGAAGACCCAGCCGGGTCCGTATGCTCACTGCACATCATCGCCAACAACGCATGAAATGGGCCCAAAATCATCGAGGTTGGACCGTGGATGAATGGAAGAAAATGGCCTGGTCTGACGAATCAAGATTCCTGGTGCATCACGTAAATGCCCGAGCTCGGATACACCGATTACCAACGGAGGCAATGGCAAATTGATGCACTGTTGGGCGGAAACAGGGCGGCGGCGGTGTTATGCTGTGGGCGGTGTTTTCTTGTGACACTTAAAGCCCTATTATCCCAATAGCACAATCCCTGACAGCTGTCAGGTATCTGGACATCGTTGCGGACCAAGTTCACCCATTCATAGCAACCGTGTTTCCTGCTGGTGATGGCCATTACCAACAGGATTAAGGCGCCATGCCACACTGCCAGAATCGTGAAGGAGTCGTTTGAAGAACATGCTCGTGACTTTCTCTTAATGTCCTGGCCTCAAAAATTCGCCTGGCCGTCCCGGTGGCGCAGTGGTCTAAGCGATGGCTTCTGATCATTCGTCCGATATGGGTCCGGGTTTGAATCCCGGTGAGGCATGGATGTTGTGTTTGTCTTACGGCACTGGCTCTCTCCCTTCCCTGGAACCAGTGACCTTAAATTAGGGACGGGCGACTGCTTATAGCCCATTGAGTTGCTCACGGTGGTCGTTAAGCCTCCAATCCGAAAATCCAAATTCGCCTGATATGAACCCAATCGAACATTTGTGGTTCGACTTGGAAAAAACGGGTTCTGCCTAAATCACCACCCCGAAATGTACGGGAACTGGAGGACCTGCTGTTGACAGATACCAGGTAACCCCAGGATACCTATCGCAACCTCATCGAATCGACGCCTCGCCGAGTGGGCGCTGTTTTGCGGGCTAAAGGGGGTCCTACAGCTTATTGAGTAGGTGGTCATAATGTAATGGCTCATAGGTGTAAGTTTTATTTTTTTTTTCATTCAGATTTTTATAAAAACGGTGATCATGTCCATAGGCAAAGCCAATAATATTAACTGACTTGCTAAGATTCATGCAGCGTCTCTTACCTAAAAATGCGATTGTTTAGTTTCAAGGTGAAACAGATAACTAAAAATTGCGTATTTTTTTCATCCTCATTTTTCAAAGCAGCAGAATGATGTGGAACTTGAGATTTTTTTCAGTATTTAACGAAACTTCTAAATATAAAATTTTCTCTTGATAGCTATATATACTAGCTTTTTGTCTTAAGGGGTTCGCAAACTGATAGACAGCATACAATCATCTGTACAATAATTTAAGCGCCCGATTTTTTACGGTAATACTTATACAATAGATGATACACAAAATGGTAAGAGGGAAAGGATTATCCGGTGCCGCAGTAACCAAAATTCCATGCGATATGCTGTGCGCTATATCCTATCTCGCTGCAGAACTTCAAAATCAGATCCTCCGACAAACGATCGAAGCGCATATTTCTGTTTTTAACATGTTTGCAATCGCACTTGCTCTCACCTGGAAATCTGACTATGCCGTTCCTGTTCTTGGAACGTGCTATACAAATTTTTGCGATGCCATTCATTCTGATTCATGATTTTTCCGTTGAACAGAAGGATGTGTGTGTACACTGTAAAAGTACAGTAAACGTGGGAAGTTGCACCAGCCATTCACTGCTGACAAGGATCTGCCGAAGTTTATTCCAGATCTTAGTTGAGAATATTTTCCTTGATGACTGAATGGGTGTTCGCTGGGATTTCTTGGCGCACGGACAGAAGTTGACAAGAGGCGCAGTGTCCAAAAGATCAACACAAAGATTTCATTTTTATCTCAACTTGCTGTGTGATTTCCTTTATCCATCTCTTTTATGTAGTTTTTGCGTCTTCTGGTGTTCATCTATCCTAATATATATAATTTGCTAGAGCCCTCCTCCGTGCCACTTTTTAAATCGTCATAGCAAGAACCGAGAAACAAATGTTTGTGACGCCACGCTTAGCTTTTCGTGTAGGTGACATCACCTACACGCGCACAATCCATGCGTATATCACTTTGTTCTGTTGTCATAGCAACAAAGAACACAGCAGCTGGGGTGACATCACCTAATCGAAATCATTCTCACATGTCGTCAGAAATGCGTTACGTCACACGGTCAACTCTTTAGAGATACGAAAACTTTACATCAGGAACTTTGGTTCACTACCTGAACGCCGCCCCGGTGGCGCAGTGGTCTAAGGCGCTGGCCTCTGATCATTCGTCCGTAAGGGGTCCGGGTTCGAATCCCGGTCAGGCATGGATGTTGTGTTTGTCTTACGGCACTGGCTCTCTCCCTTCCCTAGAACCAGTGACCCTAAATTAGGGACGGGCGACTGCTTATAGCCCATTGAGTTGCTCACGGTGGTCGTTAAACCTCCAATCAACCAAACAACCACTACCTGAACCGGTGTTTAGCCATCTGTATGTGGCAACATCAAGATAAAAATAGTTCACTGAAAAGAACAGGGTATATTGATACAAGGTTCACAGTCAGTTTTTACGAAAAATGTTGTGTACAAGGAGGTGTTGACGAAATAGGGACTAAAGGTTTTACAAAACACATAACAAACACACAGCCCGTCGTATCAAATTCTATTACTGACTACTTGGGACATTTTCAGAAAGCTCTGAACCAACGTCGCAATCTATTGACATGGAACTCAAAAACTCAATAGCATAAATTTTAACTCAAAAACTTCTGTATCATAAATTTTTAGTTTTCCCCGTCATTATTGACAGGCTTTCATCTAGTAACTTATAATAGTATAATACGTATCATAATAATAAATATGTATCATGGAATAACCACCCTTGGCCTGGATGACATCTTTGAGACAGCGTGGCATGGACGCAATGTGGCCCTGGAAGGTTGCCCGGTGCACACGTGCCCATTCGGACTGCAGCAGAGCATGGAGGTCCCGGAGATGATGTGGTTGTGAATTGGAACGTCGAACCTGTCGATCCAAATAGTCCCACAAGTGCTCTATGGAATTGAGGTCGAGCAATTTCGCCGGCCAAGGGAGAACTGAGACATCGCTGTCGTGTTCCTGGAACTAGTCTGCACCCCCTTAGCAACGTGGCACGGCGCATTGTGCTGTTGGTGAACACCATCACCACCAGGGTAAATGTCCAACATGAAGGGATGCATGTGGTCAGAGAGAATGGGCAGGTAGCCATTGGCGTTCAGGGACCCATCCAGCGGTCCCAGGTCATACCAGGAAATCATCCCCCAGACATGCACACTGCCACCGACGGGCTGTACTTGACCGACAAGCGTGTCCGTGTGTTAGTTCTCGTGTGGCTGACGCCGTATCCGCCACCGCTCGTCACTTCTGTGGAGTAGAAACCTCGATTCGTCGAAGAAGGCTACCATTTTCCACTCTTCCACTGTCCAATCACGGTAGTCCCATGCGAACTGCAGGCGTAGTTTCCGATGGACCTGGGTTAACATGGGCGCCTTGACTCAGCGTCGACTCCGGAGACCCATGAGTAACAGGGTTCGCTTTACTGTTATCAGGGACACGTTCTTGGGTGCCCCAGCGTTCATTTGCGTGGCCAATTGCTGCACTGTTGCGCGTCGATTGTCCTTTACCAGTCGACGGGGGCGACGTTCTCCTCTGGGGTCGATGGCCTTTGGGACTCCACAGTTATGACGTCGGGAGGCACTCTGTGTGCCAGCGGTCTATTCTTGGTACATCTTTACTACAGACCTCGCGAATAGCCCACGAAGTTTGCTGTTTGAGATGCTTCCACCCTTGGCGCTGGAGCCGATGATCGTTCCTATTTGAACGTCCGTCAAATCACTACCTCTGCCCATTGTGCTCACGTCACACACTATGGCTCACTTGTCCTGGCCGGCCGCTTATATCTCCGTGTGGTCGACCTTGTCACGTGCACTCTGTGACACGCCTGGGTGGGTACACTGTGATTCCAGGGGTTGTCTTACTATTATGATACGATAGTGTATTTATGTGCTGAGTGTGTGGTGCAAAAACTAATATGACAAAAAGGTGCAGCGGAAATTTTCATGTGGTGCTGCTTTTATGTTATTGGTAGTTAGTTTCTGTTTTTGCCCCCTCCTGAAAACTAAGCCATGGGCTCCCATGACTGACAGTCTGATTGTATCTGTTTCACTGCACTATTAACTTAAGCGGGCTTTTTGTTGTTGTTCTTGTTGTCCTCTTTCGATTCGGAAACGGGCTGTCAGCTTGATTTCCAATACAACCATTCCCAAGTAACCATTATTAGATGATCCCGTGTCGCCCCGGTGGCGCAGTGGTCTAAGGCGATGGCCTCTGATCATTTGTCCGAAGGGGGTCCGGGTTCGAATCCCGGTGAGGCATGGGTGTTGTGTTTGTCTTACGGCACTGGCTCTTTCCCTTCCCTGGAACCAGTGACCCTAAATTAGGGACGGGCGACTGCTTATAGCCCATTGAGTTGCTCACGGTGGTCGTTAAACCTCGAATCAAAAAAAAAAAAAAAAAAGATCCCGTCCAGGGTCCATCCAGCTCAGCACCCAAACTCTCAAGCACTCGCCTCCAGTATCCCATGTGTCGCTATATTGACTCCTTTTCACACGGAACAGCCTCATCGACTGAAGTGAATTGATTACATGTCGATCCCCTTCCTCCAAAGTCCAAAAACAGCAAGAGGACTATTGTCTTTTTGGCTAGGTGAACTACTCTTGAAAAAGAATATAGCGGCACTAGCAGTGCGCAACATGTACAACTTGGGCCCTGCCCGAGCCAACCGGTCTCAGCTCTAATGCGAAGTCAACGGAAAACATTTAAATAAATGAAAAGTAGCACACCAAAACTAGGATAATCACGAGTAGTTTTATTTACGGGGAGGAGAAAATGAGCTTATGTATATATTGATGGGGAGTTCATTTGTTTTTCGTTTTCTTGTGGAAGTAAATTGCAATCTGATGTGATCATGACCATGGTGATTGAAAGTAGCACAGCATTCTGCCATTCCTTTCTGATAAGAGACAGCCAGGTAAAAATACTGCATCTGAAAACAGCCAGACCATTGTTCCTTTTTATTTAAGTTTTGATTTTGCGCTACTGTTTGAGGACGGGTTGGAAATCAAAGTTTGATCGCCGTTAGTTTACCCAGCTGACAATGATGATGAATTCGGCACAGTTCTTTGGAACTGGACCTGCTCTAAAATGATAGGCCATTAACACAACGCTCTTTTAAACTCCATTGTTTATTAAAGAGGAAATTCTCTCGTGAGTTTTCTCACGATGGAGTGGATTCGTCTCCACTCGCCACCCCAATCACTCTTACACCATCTTCAACGGGTCATTAAATGCAAGGTTTAAGGGGGATTGGGTCTTGCGTCATCAGTGTGACCTCCCACGATATAGTCGCGTGTATCGGTCATGGGGTTGTGCCTACTGCCCGCTAGGATTCTCGTGCCGGAGTTTCAAATTAACAGTCGTTGGCATCTGAACTGACAAGTGCCTTGTGGCGGCTCATAAAGGGGAGAAAAAAAAAAAGAGAAGGCGGCCAGGCCAGCCTCACCTACGACTTTACATTTATTTCCGCGTGTCGTCATGCGATCGTGGAATTACTGCCCTGTTATTCTGTATCGGAATTCCGGTCTGGAAAAGCATTCTGTGGTCTTGTCCCGGGAATGTCGAATTGCGTGTCGAATAATATTTTACGATGTAATACGATATTCTCGTTGAAATTGACAATCTGAACAGCACTGCAGAAGTCACTTAGCGTGTCAGATGAAATTCTGGTACATAGCATTTAATGAGATCTACTCTTTTGACAACAGAAGTGATTTAATGTTATGAATAGCAGCTAGTCAAAGTGAGGTCAGGAAAACAGAAGAGGTAACATTCAAAATTAAGTGTAATAAGTCGAGCAAGCAGTGCGTTAACTTCAATTCCAAGAGCTGGTCTTATTTAAGCGTCCGATGTTTCGGAGGTAACTTGTCATCCAGATTTCTTGGCGTAATAAATCTTTGAAGTTACCCGTACATAAATCGCAATGCCGTCAGTGACTGGATAGTTTCCGAATCGTCAATATTCTGTCAACATTCCCAGAAATTTTCTGGGTATTTGCTATTAGAACAAAAACGAACTCCTGAGAAACTTTGGAGCATATTTGCTGGTCTTTTTTTTTGTATAGGGTTTAAATAAATTATTACTATGATTACAGTATGCTGTAGTTTGCTAACTACGAGTATTACAGCAGTTTTCTTTGTGCGGGTGATCTCGTACACGCATCAATTTTCTGTGCTGGTATGTTTCGTTTACCGCCTCTACCACTAGGAGCGCTGTAGCAGCTGTGCGGTTAAGATGGCGCTTGTGACTGAGAAGGCTCGATGTGTTATGTATCTGTCAGTAACAAAATCTCCTGTCAGTGTTCACCAAAAGTTCAGAACAAAGTATAGGAAGAAAGCACCTGATATGGAGTTAAAGTCGCGGATGACAAAATTCTTGGAAAGGGCAGGAACATTGGTAGAATATTGAGTTTCCAACGAAACGGGAAAAACCATTTCAACTGCCTTCATACCGTCAGCACGGAAATTGACGTGACAAGCTTCACGCAAATTACAGATGCCAAACACTACAACGCACAAGATGATGCACAGTCCGTTACACTATTCCTACAGGTTGAAGAATTTGCACGAACTGCAGCCTGATGATCACCGTACAAAACGTGAAACATCTGCTTAATAACATCCCTAACCGCAGTAACAAGGATGGCTTTTTACTAAGTGTATACTTTTCGGACGAGGCCACGTTCTACCTTAATGGCACGCAATCAAAAGCCCGAATGTGCGCATTTGAAGATCGGCTAACTAGCACGTCGAAAGCACGCGCATTCGAGACAGTTCGAAGATCAAGTACTAGTGTGGGCTAATACATAATTGGTCCTTTCTTCTTCGTTGAGAAAACAATTTCTGCAAATATGCTAATCAGTTACGCCATTCCCCAGCTGAAAGACAGGCTGCCATCTTCTAACAAGATCGAACACTCCCGCATTGCGTGCATGTCGTTTGTAAAACTCTCGATGTAACATTTCCAAATCGATGGATTGGCTCGTGAACGGATTAATACCATAGCCCCCTGAGACCGAGAAATGACACGAAATTTCCATGTTATACAGTATTATGGCCCACTCGGACAGTACTTATCACGACATTTCCGTGTTGGGTACGGTGTATTTTTTTGCGTATGCACAGAGAAAGATAAATTGACCAACTCGTTTGCCAGGTGGTGAGGGCTCTTGGCTGATGGTGTGTTGTGTTTGTCCCGTGGAGCTAGTAGTCCCTTCTCTGCAACCAGTGGCCCTAAATTAGGGACAGGAGATTCCTAATTGACCTAGATACTCATGGGGGCTGGGGGGGGGAATCACTAAACCTCTCGGAACAAAAAAATAAATATAAAAAAAGGTACATTGCAAAACAGATGCACGCCGAGAAAGGAACAAGGGATTACAGGAAATTACAAGAATAATAGATGTTGCTACCAGTAATGAAACGATTCGAGTGGAAATACTCTGACATCTTGGTAGAAGTTCAATAAGTGTTGGACAACGAAAGCGCAGGTATTACCAAAGAACCGGAAAAGATGCGCTTAGTGACCTCATGGTAGGCTAAAAAAAGCCCGCTTATAGCCACGTGAAAAAAAAAAAGTTTTAAAACGGATTGGTCTCTGATTATAATGCATAATTCACAGATGACGAAATGTGCACTAGCAACAGATTCGATCCCTAATCTTAAATGTTTAATGGAAATAATGTGTTAACGTAAGATCCGCGAGTGAGAATGTTTATCATTAAATTATTAGAAAAGTAAGCTTGACGCATTTCCATTGCTCAAAGACATTATTAAGGAAAGTAATGTGAAACCGCAGCTAAACTGTTTTTGGATATAAAATTTTTATCACTTTATTGAAAATTTTGCAAGCTAAAGCTAGATATACGAGACGACTTTTCATTATTGTTTCGTTATTTCTGTTCAGTGTATTTTCCAGTTGGATTTTTGAGATAGACACGAATACAATTATGTGATATGAGAAAATTTTCTTTCCGCAGTCCAGTTTTAGGTCAAATGGAAGAAATGTATACAATTGAATTTTAATATGTCATGCCCCCCCCCCCTCCCATGTGAATCAGCAATTTTTTCCTGCTCTGTATGTTTAACAAAATCACGTAGAGTTGAATTTGCGATTAAAATTAAGCTTTTAGCTGCCGGGTGTAACAGCCATACTCGTTAAATGTGTGCGAGTTTTCATTTTAAAAGTCCCTTTAGATATTCCCCTTCATATAGCTTCTCCAGCAAAATTTCGTAATTTGTCTTTATTAATAATAAGTTTCATTATTTCGACCTAGTTTGTGGTATTCCAGTTGCACACATGAAAGCCCATCAACAGAAATTACATTTTTCCTGGCGAACACACAACACAAATCCACGATAGTTAACATAAAAAATCCACATGAAGGAAATTGAAATGTCGTTCCGGTGACCGAGTGGTCTGAACTTCTGCTCATTCGTCCGATATGGGCCAAAGTTTGAGTCTCAGATGAGGCATGGGTGTTTGTGCGTGTCTTGCTGCACTGGCTCACTCCCTTCAATGGAACCAGTGGCCCAAAACCAGGGACGGACAACTGTTTATAGCACTTAGAGTTGCTCATGATGGTCGTTAAGCCCCCCCCCCCCAAAAAAAAATGTATGAAACTCAAATTACCCAACCTCCCTGAGGGCTGAGTGGTCAGAAGCACCGGCTGCTTGGTACTCGTCCAAGTCGGGCCCTGGTTCAAGTCCCAGATGAAATATATATGGTATGCCGGTACTAGAATCCGGGGTGTACTGATAGTCCACGCAATGCGGGGGAGGGGCTAACTACTAAAGGAGCCTCAGCAAAACTATTTTACAATTTTTTTTTTTTTTTTTTTTTTGCCGTAAATTCATGTGAAACTGGTTAAAGAAATAGAAAATAGCCAAGATTTTTTGACGGTAGCTTTCAGTGAAGTATTAAAAAGAAAAGCAATTTTTATATTGTTTTCAATAAATAAGTATAGTAGTTTCTTTTCGCGGTTTTAGTTTGTAAATACTTTGACGGAAAAGCTGCTACTCTCTTTGGAGGACTTTTGAGGCCCCTTTTCGCAGCCATATACACTGAAGAGCAATTGAATTAGAGATACCTGTCTAGTAACGTGTAGCACCACCTTTCGCCCTGATGACGGCGGCGATTCGTCTCTGCATGGACTCGACAAGACAATGGGAACATTGGGAAGCCATACGGATCCACGACCCCAGAACAAGCTCCCACAGTTCACAAAGATTTGATGAGGGGGGGGGGTAAGAGCCTCTAACATCTCTCTCGATGCCATCCCATATGTGCTCAATGGGATTGAGCTCAGGTGACCTAGCCGGCCAAGGAAGCGAGGTCACGTCGGTGGAGTGTTCATCCAACCATTCGGATACAATTCGGGAGCGATGGTACGGTGCATTGTCTTGTTGCAGGATGAGGTCCCCAGTGGGATGTTGAAGACGCACAAACGGGAGCAAATGGTCGCCCAGGATATCCCGGTAACGTTGACCTGTGAGGGACGATGTCACACGTACCAGGGATATCCCATTTCAGTCCACGTAAACAGTTCCCAGACGAGAATGCCACCCCCACCATCTTGAAGAGTACCCTGCTGGCAAGAAGGATCCATCGCTTCACGTGGTTTGCGCCGTACTCGTATCCTGCAATCCGCATGTACCAACGTGAATCTCGACTCATCAGTCCAGGAAACATTTTTCCACATGCCTAAGGTCCAGTGGCGATGTTACGGCGCCCATGCTAATCTTTGCACCCTGTGATGTGCTGTCAGCAGCGGTACCCTCGTGGGACGATGGCTTCTGTACCCCATAGCGAGGAGATGGTTCTGGATGGTGTGGCTGCTTACACGTTTTTGTGCTCCACCGTTAAATTGCCGAGTGATTTCTATCACTGTGGCCCGTCTATCCGCTGTTACAATGCGAGCTAGCCGACGATGATCCCGCTCATCTACACGCTGTTGTCCACGGCTATTGGCCCTTGCAAGGATGGTTTTACTGGATTCGATGTACTCAAGGTGCACCCGTGACACAGTGACTCATGAAAATCCCAGTGCCTGCACGGTTTCTGACATGGAGTGACCTATTCGTTGGGCCCCGACAATTTGCCCACGATCAAATGCGCTTAGATCCTTCATCTTACCCATACTGCTTCCGACTCTTACTGATTCCCGTCGCATCACTCCTTATATTGTCGGATCGCTGCATACGTCATGTCGTTTCCGTTTACAGGGCCGCCCACAGCGCCACATTTGCATAACGCCAGCTGTCTCTAATTCAATTGCTTTTAAGTGTACGTGCATATTAAGAAGAGAATGCGGAAGAAATCAGTTCAATGTATGAAAATTTTATTCCAATGAGGATAAGGTGTTATGTATTATAGTGTTTGAACTGCGCATCCTTCAGAATGCAATAAACTAAATGGTGTTCTTTATGTGGACGAAGATACAGAGACCTGTGTCATTTTTTTTTTTTTTATAAGACTCAAGAGAAAATTCTTTACTATACGTGCAAAACATTGTGGCGTTATATTAAGTGTTTATGTTCAAAAGTAAATATTAGGCGTATACAAAAGTTTCCGCCGCCCTCGCTAGTGGGCGCTGTAGGTGTGTAACCGGCCGGCGACCCGTGCTGTCAATTCGTAAATGAAACCAAGCATGGCGGTCGATAAAGTTCATTTGCGGCACTGTTTGTTATTCATGTTTAAATTAGGGAAAAGTGCGAGTGAAGCATACGGTTCAATGTGTCAGGCGTATGGCGAAACGGTTATGGGTGAGCGGATGTGTCGAGAATGGTTTGCTAGGTTTGAGAAAAGTGATCTAAGCTTGGAAGACAAGCCACGTGCAGGTAGACCGCAGGAACTCGCAGACGAGGAGTTGGAATCACTCTTGTAAGAGGATGCCACACAATCGACCATGCAACTGGTGAAACGTTTGAAAGTGGCTCAATCGACGGTGATAGGGCGTCTACAGGCCCTGGGGAAGATCCAGAGGATTTGTAAGTGGGTTTCGCATACTTTAACGGAGCGTAACATTGGTCAACGACTGGGCATCTGCATGTATGTCGTTGCCGAAAAGGTTTCAAGAGAAGAATTTCTTGTGGAAGGCTGTCACCGGGGATGAAAAATGGGTCTATTACGACATCCCGGTACGCAAGCCGTCCTGTGTCGACCCAGGCCAGCCTTCAACATCCCCTGCAAAACAGGATAACCACGGGTAAAAGGTGCCGGTGTGTGTGTTCTATTCTTTTAGAGAACTAAGGCCAGCCTCATTCAAATCGCTCACGATTATGCACGAAAAATACGTAACTTCCTTGTGATATAATGTCTAATGATCCCTTTCCGATGGTCTGGCATTATCGTGTTTTTTATTTTTGATTTCTTCCGCATTCTCTTCTTAATATGCACGTACACTTAAAAGCAATTGAATTAGAGACAGCTGGCGTTATGTGTGTGTGTGTGTGTGTGTGTGTAGTGGGATTTACACGGAGTGCCGCACTTCGAAGTGTTGAAACTGGGCGAAACAATCGCTGCACAACGATATAGCGATTAGTTGATGAAGCTGAACACAGCAGCAATCGAGCAAAAACGCCCATGAACAGATAAAGGATGCCGCCCAGTCATCCCGTTACACGATAATGCCAGACCACATGTCGGTGCCACCACGAAATCAACTGTGACGTAACCGCACCCAGCGTACTCTCCGGACATTGCACCTTCAAACTTTCATCTGTTTCACTTTATGCAACATGCACTAGCCCAATAGCCATTCACCATAGTTCCAGAGGTGGAAAATTTCGTCACTGCATTTTTCAGCTCAAAATCAGTTCCTATCACAGGAGCATTGATTTGTTGCCTGAAAAATGGCAAAAGGTCATTGATGCTAACGGCCAATGATTCGTTGAATAAATGTATACTGGTTTAGTGATGGTTCCTTTCTCTTTAAAACGGTGGAAACTTTTGCATGCCCCTAGTAATTTAAGTAGTTATTCTTTTTTGTGCCCAAATTCTTAATTGATATTTTCTTATGCTCTGAATATATTCGAATAAATCGGAAAGGGATCATTAGACATTATATCACAAGGAAGTTACGTATTTTGCGTGCATGATCGTGAGCGATTTGAATGAGGCTGGCTTTAGTTCTCTATAAAAGAATAGAATTTTCATGATGTGATTAACTTTGCCGTAAGTGTTTCGTAATACTTTGTATTGGTATAAAACAAGGCGCCGCCCCAGTGGCGCAGTGGTCTAAGCGATGGCTTCTGATCATTCGTCCGAAAGGGGTCCGGGTTCGAATCCCGGTGAAGCATGGATGTTGTGTGCGTCTTAAGGTACTGGCTCTCTCCCTTCTCTGGAACCAGTGGCCCTAAATTAGGGATGGGCAACTGCTTATAGCCCATTGAGTTGCTCACGGTGGTCGTTAAATCTCCAATAAATAAAAAAAGAAACCGAAGAAAAACAAGGGCATTCATTTTAGTTACAACGTGCGCATTTGTGTTACACGCAATAAATTCCAATAATTTATTGAATTTAAAAACTTCAGCAGTTGATGGCTAATAGATTTTCACAAAAAGGCTTCGAAGCTATTTTTGTTTGAAGGGGGAGGGGGGGGGTCCGGTACACCACTGCCTCGAACCAGTAGCCCTAAGTTAGGGGCAGATACCATCTTATAGACTTAGATGCTCGTGATGGTCGTTAAAATCCAAAACAAAAAGATCGTACCCAGGTAATCAATCCCTTGCGTCAAAGTAAGTTTGATAGATCATATCTCATATAATGGTGAGTAGTGAATTTTTTGACGTCTCAAATCATTTGTCTATCCTTTTGGTTTTTTTCCCATAAGGGTAGGGTGTTTGTATCGCTTTTCTAAATTTTGTTGTATTCGATACTCTAATTTCAAACAAATTCTTGTACGTTCATCTGAACCTGCCCGAATAGGCCAAGACAACCCCTTTATAGCCCACCGAGTTGCTCACGGGGGTCGTTAAACCCCAACAACAACAAAAAAACAAAAAACAAAAAAGAAAAACCTTTCCCGGGATACTAAATTATGCGGTGAGCTCAGAATAACTATACAGATTTCGTGCATATGGCTGGCTTAAACATGAAACGAGTCATCGCACCGTGTTTTATAATTCTTCCGTGTCTTGCGAATGTTTAATGGCTAATAAGCTATTTCATACTCGAGTGGTAAAACAAGCAATCGAGAAACGACCAGGAATAAATATTAAAAAAAAAAATGAATCATCAACTTTTTTTTTTACATTTGAGCTTTTATGTCCCTGACTTCTGTATCTCCAGAGATACATTTTTTCCTTATATACGCTGGAAAGGCTTTCTGTTAGCAGGAAAAGGTCTTTTTTTTTTGAGGAAAAGAAGTTGTGCCGTAGTAACTGGTCGTCGAGGAAAACGTAGTAATTACCGAATTCAGCGAAGTTGTAGAGTTGGTTGCGTAATTAAGACGTTTTCCTACAAAGCTCTCCTTACTATAAGTTTGATTTTTTTCTTTTGTTACTTAGTGCAGCTTTTAACATTGCGTTCCACTTGACTAACAATCTATATCGCTTCCCCTAAGGGGCAGAACTGAGCGGCATATAACCTTTAAAATCAAGTAGATCATTGCGAAGTCAACCCTATTTATGCAGTGGCCCGTGGGACCAAATGTTTTTTCTGATCTTCCATTTCATATTAATTGGGTTTATTGGAATTTTCTGAACGGGACTGACCAGGTTTTCCACGCGGGAGGAAAAAATGAGGCTCGTCTAATAGGTCTTTTATTTTCTTTCCCGTCTTTCTTTGTGTTTACTGTCCCGTTTTATTTTATGAAGGCTATCAAAAAACTGATAGGTTTTTGAAGGCTTTTGCATTTGTTTTTCTGCTGCTTTTTGTATGCTGAGTCCAGACGAAAGAGAATTAAAAAGTCACGCTTGAAAAAGACAGGATTTCTGAATTTTACCGGTAAAGGTCTGAACAGTTCTTTTACAAGTGTGCATACATGAGTCCTATTACTTTACCCTTATGTCATACAGAAGTAGGCGAGACGTGCGGTTTCTGATCCCCATTTGAGACCTAAGACATCAGTGATAAGTTTTAACGCGTGTACACCATACTACTACACTGCTGGCCACCCAAAATGCAACACCAAGAAGGAAGCATCCGATTGGCCTGAAATTCGCAGCATGTGTCGCCCGCGAGAGGACATGCAGATGATTAGTATTGCAGGGCATATGCAAATCATGTGCTCCCGGCACGCCACCGAGAAGCACTATAAGAAGGGTGCACAGAAAGTGGGGTATAAGTAGTGGAAGTGTGTTGTGCTGCCGGACCTGTGCGTGGAAAGCTTCCTGATGCCTCGTCGCAGAATACGGCAGTCATTCCAGCACGTTTCGGAGTTCGACAGAGGACGAATAGTGGCTTATCGCGACAGTGGTTTATCGTACCGAGACATCGGCGCCCGTGTGGGATGACATCCAGCCACAGTGAAGCGAGTATGGATTCGGCGGGTGCAGGAGGGACCGACTGCCGCAGCCGCGGCACACCACCGAACGAGAGGACCGGCATGTTGTGTGACGAGCATTGACGCCTCTTACCGCCACATTACGAACGTTAGCGCAGGAATTAGGGTGTGATGCGTTACAACCTGTGTCAGCACGTACCGTTCGAAGGAGCGGGGACTTGTCGCACGGCGCCCATTGCTCCGATTACCATTGACGTTACACCACCGGCGAGTGCGGCGGAAGTGGGCCGTTGAACGCCGCACCTGGACTACGGAATGGCACGACATTGTCTTTTCGACGAATCCCGCTTCTGCCTGCAACACCACGATGGTCGGATCCGCGTGTGGCGGCACCGCGGCGAGAGACTGTATGACGCCTGCATTATGCATTGCCATACCGGTCCGTCGCCTGGCGTTATGGTTTGGGGCGCAATTGGATATGACACCCGCACCCCTCTGGTACGCATCGCCGGTACACTCAACAGCCACCGCACCATCTCCGACGTTTTGGAGCCTGTAGTCCTTCCTTACCTGCAGGACCTGCCAGCTACCACGTTTCAACAGGACAATGCGCGCCCGCACGTGGCACAAATTGTGCAATAATTCTTCACGGCCCACCAGGTGTCACTGCTGTCGTGGTCCGCCTGTTTTCCCGATATGTCGCCCATCGAACACGTCTGGTCGCTGATCGGCAACCGAGTGGCCCGGCAAGCACGACGCGCATATGTTTTTCATAAATACATTCTCAGTTGTTTTGGGACAACCCTTGTCGTCTATCTATCTATCTATCTGTCCAGTTGAATTCTTTGGGATTAGTTTCTTCACATATTTTAAAATAAAACATTTAATAGGCACGAAAAATGTTTGAATCATGAAACAATATTGAATACAAGAATTTTCTAATTCTATGATACCAAGTAAATTCATATAATGCAAAAGCAGATTTACTCATTAATTATGCTAGAAAAGTTCGAAACTGGTGCTTGACACTCCGTGACTTTCCTTTTAAAAAACACTGTTTTGTGAAACTATGTATATATCTTAAGTTCATTTTTAGCTACAAGAAACAGCTTTCAATGTTTACACTTAGTGAGCTATCGATATCCCTGACCCCTCCCCCTCCCCCGGATGTAATTCTCGCCATCTCCCAACGTTTACCATCGCACTGATTATATTATTTTTCATACTATATGTGTTGCCGCCCCGGTGGCGCAGTGGTCTAAGGCGCTGGCTTCTGATCATTCGTCCGTAAGGGGTCCGGGTTCGAATCCCGGTCAGGCATGGATGTTGTGTTTGTCTTACGGCACGGGCTTTCTCCCTTCCTTGGAACCAGTGACCCTAAATTAGGGACGGCCGACTGCTTATAGCCCATTGAGTTGCTCACGGTGGTCGTTAAACCTCCAATCAGAAAAAAAAAAATACTATGTGTTGTGGAAATTTGCCGTTCTTTCACGTCTCCTTGGGGTTTTTTTTTTCCAAAACCGTTCTGCGTTTCGTTTTTGCTGCCCCAAAAATTATGTCTCCCTGAGCTGAAACCCATTTCCAAATACGGCAGTGATAAAACTTAAATAGTAAGCCAATGAAAAAGTATTTTAAAAAATGGTGCCGCCATGCATTTCCACAAATACAAGACACATTAGTTTGTTATTTGCAAATACAAGTAACATTTTTTATCTGTTGATGCAGCAGTTCCTTCTTCCCTCCTCTAAACACCGAAGAGTTTTGAAACTTTCATGTATGCAATCGTCTTAAGAAAAAGCAAGTTAAAAAGTGTGACCTAAATGGATACAGAACTTTTATTTGATCGTTTACAGTGTAGGTATTATTATTAATATTTTTTCGTTGCTAGTAGCTCATGAAGATGCAAATTTTACTTTTTTTCCCATTTCAAATTATATCAGATGTAGATTTAGGTAAAGCAATTTTATTTAATGCATATGACGTGAAGAATCATTGTAGCACTATATAATTTTCTGGATTATTAAAGTCCTACGTGCCATTTTTGCGTCACTCACTGACAGATTAATGAGCAAAAAGACAGGTTTTATCTTCGAAGCCTAGTGCTGAAATATAGTAATTTTTTCTATCATTCATGTGTGAAATCTTTTCATCCAAAACTCATGAACTGATAAGCCATTTTCCATGTAAAAGACCTTTTTTAAGCAACTAATAAATCCTATCTGTAATTCACCAGCTGTAGGTCAATGTATTGTTTGATTAGGTCTTTGAATGTCCAAAGTTCATTACTAACTGTGAAAATGATACAAAGACTTGAAGGAAATATGTCTGAGAAGCCACCGAATGTCTAATTTACGTAAAATAACATAGTAATATTGCATTACCCATTGAGTTTTCTTTTCAATATTCGTGAAATTGTCCTCACGATGCATATGCGCATCGTGAGTAAAAGCATATTTCATCGTCATCAAAGCGTTTGTTCGAGAAATCTTTATCATACACGTATGTGCTATCATTTAAATGTTTTTTGAATAGCTGTACGAGTTCGGATTAATCTGCTGCATTAGCATAACAAAAACTCGTCGAAAAACTATCAGGCAAACGAAAACTTATCCATTTGTTGTTCTATTGCTGTCACAAAGGACCTCCCTCTCCTCCCAGATTCTTAACAGACAATCATATATTCGTTGTTCTCTAATCTGTTGTCTGTTCTTTTCGACTATCTTGCTTTTTTATTTTTAAGTATTGCTTCTCTTGACGCAAGAAGTTCTTTCAGATAAAGATGTCAATCCATCTAACCGTCCCAAAGTTAATAAAGGATGCTTAAATTTTTTGTGGTTAGTTGCTTTCTCAGAAGGGCTCAATCACTTGTAACGTGTTTTTTTTTTTTTTTTGTTCGCTCCCTTGCACCACTGTTAAGCGGTTGGTTGTGTTTAGTTGTTAGACGATTTTTTACCACTTATTTTAACCCGAACGAAAACTTGCTTATGACCTCACTTTGTTCGTTCGTATCACTCACTGCCTGTGGCCACATCTCATTGGAAATCGGATTGAACAGCTCCGGTGGCTGGCACAGTGGTCAAAGCGCTGGCTTCTGATCATCCGTCCGAGATGAGTCTGGATTCGAATCCCGGCTGAGGCATGGATGATGTGTTTGTCTTAAGTCACTGGCTCTCTCCGTTCCCCGATACCAATGGCCTTGAATTAGGGACTGGCAATCCTTATAGCTCGTCAAGTTACTCACGGTGGTCGTTAAACCCCCAAAATCAAAGAAAAAAAAAACTTTATCGCCGGGTGTGTCGACGGGCAACCAATTCAGCACAAACCGGTAGAACATAATTTTGAATCTGGGAAACCCAATTCGCTCTTACCACAGCTTATTTCAAGGAACCTAGAAACTTGGCCAAGCCAGAGGAATTGTCATCGACACCGAAGAATTTTCCATGGGATTCACTCTTTATGCATTCGACCTTAGTCCTGATCTGTGCGACGGAGGGCACATAAACCTGATACAGCAAAGAAATTTAGGAGTGGAAATCAAATTTGGAAAAGCGTTGTCAAAAAAACATTTTTGTTAGGGTGACTCGTTTTTTGTATAGCTGCTCAAAACTGCACCGGGATAACGGCCGTGAACTGCATCGATACCCTTGGTAGTACCGACAAAAATTACAGATATACCACTGGCACCCTGTGAGAAAGTTATTAGGAACCCAGAGTACTGGATCTTTAATAGGTAGAACTGTTCTTTTTTGCACTGCATCAAGAAAACTTTAGGATTGATAACGCTGCCCTCAAGAGTGAGGTTGCGCGAAGTTAAATGTGTTGTGTAAGTAACCATATATTGGGGGAAAATTATGGTCTGGTTCAGAAAGAAATCCCGCTGGGGGTTTTTTTTTCTATGAAGTTTTAATGGAGGAAGAAATGTTACTGTACGACAGGAGCAGCTGGAAGAAATATTTTGATCAAGAACAGGAAGAAATTTGTGTTCCACATTAAAGGATATAAAATCTGCATGGAAAGAAGAGAAGTTTCGATCTGTTTTGATGCTCGTAACAAAGGTCTGGATTTCCAAAATTTAAACCCTGCAAAATGATCCTCTCTCCACCACAAACTCTGATGTTCACTAGCACTATGTTAAAGAAACGAAGGCGGAAGGTTCACTCATTAGTAAGTTAAAGAATCGAAGGCGGAAGGTTCACTCATTAGTAAGTTAAAGAATCGAAGGCGGGAGGTTCACTCATTAGTGAGTTAAAGAATCGAAGGCGGAAGGTTCACTCATTAGTAAGTTAAAGAATCGAAGGCGGAAGGTTCACTCATTAGTAAAACTGTGAAATGGATTGATTAGCTGTGCAATCAAACGCAGCATTGTCAGCTGAAGGCATGTCTGCTTCCCGATGCAAAATGCCAATTCGGTGCCCCTTTTCTCTGGGGAAAATTTGCATAATGTTTTCTAATTTAACATATTCACATGCATCTGGCTTTTCTGCCCCGTCCAACATCCAAACTTGCGGCGATACGGTGCTTTATTATCTCAAATACTTAAGGTGGTTGCACCTAAAATCTCTGCCTTATGTTTCCAGTGGTGAAACATCTTTACATATTTTCTTCGCAATTAATGTATGCCCAAGGATGAAAATTTGCACATCGATAAAACTAACTTTAAGTTATAGCATGGGATACTTAATACTTGCTAAAACATAGTCATAATTATATTAAAAATCAATCATTTTATTTTGAGTAATGTTCAGGCCTGTTAATAGATGGCGCGACCTGTACATTGATGACGTCAGTAGACAAACAAATGTTGGATTGCTTAATTATGGTTATGCTTTAGCAAGTATTAGGCATCCCATGCTATAACTTAAAGTTAGTTTTATCGATGTGCAAATTTTCATCCTTGGGAATACATTCATTGTGAAGAAAATATGTAAAGAAGTTTTGACATTGGAAACATAAGGCACAGATTTTAGGTGGAACCACCTTAATAACGCAAATTATCACGGGGTAAAAATGGTGATTTCATTCGTGTCAAAAAAGAAAAATGTTTGGTAGTAACTGCTGCACTCGTAAAATGATTAGGTTATTAGATTCACCTAGTCTCTGATCATTACGTTTGATGCTTCTCTCTACTCAGAGCACAAATAAAAACACATGGCAATTTTCCAGTGCCTTCTACATTTTGTTCATGATGAAAACAGATGCTCCGGGAAATTTTCAGAAAGCGAAATTCCGTCCCTCCGTAACTGCCGTTCCAAGCAGCTGCTTCTTTTCTTTAATGGGAAGTACGGCACTGCTGAGGGAGGATGCTTCAGGCATATAAACACTGTTTCATCTCCACGAAAAAAAACAAAGTGAAAGGGAAAGAAGATGCGTTGACAGATGCGACAAAACAAGCTGGCTGGTGGTCATAGGGGGAGGCAGGATAAATTGGTCAGTAGTGCTTTTGGGTAAAAGCCACTCCTTGTTCTCAGGTACAAAACGATATAAAAGAGCTCCAGAAATATTTTACTTCTCTCCAACACACCGTCTATTCAGCGTTTAAAACTTTACAAGAGTTGCGTTGTCATAGGCGCTGCCCTCTTAAAGGAAGCGCCTCGCTTCGACACCTCGCAAACCTGCTTGAGCCGGCCCTGTTAGTATGCCAAATGGTAAGACAGTAAGTGGCGAACCTGAAGCACTCCTGCACTAGGGTAGCTGGTTCAAGTCACAGTCACTTCCGTGGAACTGTCGTCTTTGTCACTGTGACAGAAAAATCGCTGTTAAAGTGGACGTCAAGTAATTTTGCTTCCTATACTTCCAATGGAAAAACTTCTGTATACATTTCCTTCAAAATTAATGCGTTCCCAAGGATGAAAATTTTAACATCGATTAAAATAACTTCATTTTATAACTTGGAATACTTAGTATTTTCTAAAACATAACCATAATTATGCAATGCAACTTTTGTTTATCTACTGACATCATCAAAGTACAGGTCGCGCCATCTTTTTTCTGGCTTCCAATACCACCAAAGCAAAATTTATTGATTTTTTTATAATTATGGTTATGTTTTACAAAATATTTATTCCAAATTATAATATGAAATTATTTTAATCGATGTTCAAATTTTCATCCTTGGGAACGCTTTAATTGTGAAGGAAATGTGTACAAAAGTTTTTCCATTGGAAGTATAGTATAGGAAGCAATATTACTTGACGTCCACCTTAAGCCCGCCTCTGTTTTGTATTAGTTGGACAGAATGACGTTTCGGAGTTCGGCTATAAGACTTGACACAGACCACAAATGTTCGATGGGATTCATGTCGGGAAATATTTGCCGGTCAGGGGAGCACACGAAATGCTTGGATATTTTCCTCGAACCCTTCTTACACAGTGTGAGCCTTCTGACAAGGGGAATTTATCTTGTTAAAAGAGTTGAGAACCGTTCAGATACATTGTCACCGTGCATTACAACACTTGGTCCGAAACAATACCTAGGAAGGATATCTGATGGTGAGGATGTATTCAGCCGGGATGAGGGGACTCATTGGCGTCCACGTGAATAATCCCCTCATAACATGACACGGTGGCGGCCGGCCTGCTTCCGTCCAGCCGTACAGTATGAGATCAGCCTTTCGTCCGCGCCGTAGCGAAATGGACTTGTCCGTCGGCATGTTGTACTAGGTGACTTCTCCAGGAGACCAATGTCCAGGCATGTTGCACCCGCGGCCACCCAAAAGTCTCTGCTGTTTATCCCCGGAAACTTTTTTCTGTGCGCTCTGATTTAGTGTCTTATTAATTGTGGAATCATGAGTTCTCAGGTGTCTCGGATAGCCAACCGCGTCGTTTCCCTGGACCGCCAACATGTGGAGGAGCCTCAGTGGCGCAGTAGTTTAAGCGTAAGCTTCTGACCACTCGTCCGAGATGGGTCCAGGTTCAGATCCCGGTGAATTCTGGATGCTGTTTGTCTTACGGTATTAGCTACCTCCCCTCTCTGAAACCAGTTGCCCTAAATTATGGGCGGAAGACTACTTATAGTCCATCGAGTTGCTCACGGTGCTAGTTAATCCCCCCTCCCCCGCTCCCCAAAAAATAACTACCAATGGTGGGTCTGCTGTATTGGGCGAATTTGTCCCTCCTTTTTCGAACCATTCGTACCACAACTTAACTACAGCTGTTTCCCAGGACCTCCTGCTGCTACTGAGATGCTCACTGCTCACCCCAACCAAGCCTTAGGTATGCCAATGAACATTCGCTGTTCAAACTTTGAAAAATCCGCCTCTTTCCCCATCGCACGAGCTTCGTACTGGCAAACTGACAGGACCTTCAGCGCTTTTCGTCACTGATACATGTTGTGGGATGCGTTCACAGTGGTGACAAGACTGGTGATAACGATGTCTCATGAATGTATGCCCTCAACATCTTTAGGTTGACAAGAAAGGAAGCTAAAGAGACCATAGCACAGTACGTCTGTAATATACACTGAAGAGCAATTGAATTAGAGACAGCTGGCGGTTATGCAAATGTGGCGCTGTGGGCGACCCTGTAAACGGAAACGACATGACGTATGCAGCGATCCGACAATATAAGGAGTGATGCGACGGGAATCAGTAAGAGTCGGACGCCGTATGGGTAAGATGAAGGATCTAAGCGCATTTCAGCGTGGGCAAATTGTCGGAACTCGACGAATGGGTCACTCCATCTCAGAAGTCGTGCAGGCACTGGGATTTTCACGAGCCACTGTGTCACGGGTGCACCGTGAGTACATCGAATCCGGTAAAACCATCAATGCAAGGGCCAACTGCCGTGGACAACAGCGTGTGGATGAGCGGCATCATCGTCGGCTAGCTCGTATTGTAACAGCTGATCGACGGGCCACAGTGCAAGAAATCACTCGGCAATTTAACGCTGGTGCACAAAAACGTGTAAGCAGCCACACCATCCAGAACCATCTCCTCGCTATGGGGTACAGAAGCTATCGTCCCACGAGGGTACCGCTGCTGACCGCATATCACAGAGTCCAAAGATTAGCATGGGCGCGGGAACATCCCCACTGTACCCTAGACATGTGGGAAAATGTTGCCTGGACTGATGAGTCGAGATTCACGTTGGTACATGCGGATGGCAGGATACGAGTACTGCGCAAACCACATGAAGCGATGGATCCTTCTCGCCAGCAGGGTACTCTTCATGCTGGTGGGGGTGGCATTCTCGTCTGGGGACTGTTTACGTGGACTGAAATGGGACCCCTGCTACGTGTGACATCGTCCCTCACAGGTCAACGTTAGCGGGATATCCTAGACGACCATTTGCTCCCGTTGGTGTGTCTTCAACATCCCACTGTGGACATCATCCTGCAACAAGACAATGCACCGTGCCATCGCTCCCGAATTGTATCCGATTGGTTGGATGAACACTCCACCGACGTGCTTCGCTTCCTTGGCCAGCTAGGTCACCTGACCTCAATCCCATCGAGCACATCTGGGATGCCATCGAGAGAGATTTTCGAGGCGCTGACCCCTTCCATTAAATCTTCGTGAACTGTGGGAGCTTGTTCAGGGGTCGTGGATCCGTATGGCTCCCCCACGCTTCCGGTGTTTTGTCGAGTCCATGCCGAGACGAATCGCAGCCGTCATAAGGGCGAAAGGTGGTGCTACACGTTACTAGACAGGTATCTCTAATTCAATTGCTCTTCGGTGTACTTAGGCATTGTTTCCAGACTTCATCGCGAGCTTTTGAAATAACTTCAACAAAATTTGACATAGACATTTCCTATACACTGTTAGGACAGATGTGTGGAAGATTTCGAATAAAAAAAAATTTCAGCATCCGTCCAATTACCTGCAGCACACGACCAAGGAAACTTGATACCCGCGCTTCGTTTTATTTTGCAAATGACCTCTAAATGCAAAAGATCCTTGTTTCCCGTGTGTGTCGTTATTTAGCGTTTCCCGTCTTTTGTGTGATAGGTTCATTGCAGCTTCCGCGTCCCACAGAGAATTGGCCGTCTACAATGACGTGGCGCTCTTTAGTTTTTCATTTTCTGTGTCGTATTAGCCCACGCAACAATGAGCGAGAGAGAGATCGTGTACCGCGATTGAGAATGGATACGCACGTGTGTCCGTTACACATGTGACGGAAGAAAAAACACGTCTAATGAAACAGCGATCAGAATCGCTCTCTTTAATGGAAATAATGTGCCTCACTCACTATTTCCGACGCCATTCATTGACGTCAGATAGAAAAGAGGTACACAATAGAATCCCTTTCTACCGTGAAAAAGCACTGCTCGTTGTGAATCTATAACTATGCTTGACACAGCGATATATGCAAATATCGGAAGGTAAGTTACGAATTTTATGCAGTTCACTGATGCTACAGCAGCTTTCCGCATATCATTTATTTTTTTACCTTTTAGAGATGTTTTCGAAGTTAAAGAGGGAGTTGAAACCGGATAGGAGTCGTGAATGAAACATAAGTGGTATTTTTTTCACGGCGTTAGTTCTGCCCTTATCCTGGACCCAGTTGGGTAAAATTAGGAATAGACTAGTCGTAAAAGCGATAAATACTCATCGGGGGGTCATTAAAACCCCGAAACTACAACAAAAGCCACGTTGACGCAACGGTATAAGCACTAGATTACGACCATTTGTCAGAGATGGGTTCCGGGTTCGAATTCCTGTGAGGCATAGATGTTGTGTTTGTCTTACGGCACTGGTTCTCTCCCTTCCCTGGAGCAAGTGGTCCTAAATTAAGGAAGGGTGACTGCTTATAGTCCAACGAGTTGCTCATGGTGGTCATTAACCACCTCCCCCATCCAAAAAAGCGTGGGAGCTTTTTTGTTTTTGTTTCCAAGCTTATTCTGACATACAACTTAAAACAGTACAGGAAAATAAATTTCTAGTTACGAAATTGCCCTCGTTATAACCGACCAGTTAGGGTGGGGAATTCAATGGTTCCCGTTAGTTCCATGCAAGGGGGATACTAGGAAAATAGCCGGTAAAGACACTACTATGTAAATAAAAAAAATCGCTTTATTTGTCTAAAAATACGTACAAAAGATACAGAATGGGTCATTTACCCATTATATGAAATGAAAGAATGATATTTACAATGAAAAAATGATTTACAATGAATTGCTGGAAATCAGCAATTGACGGAAGAAGCAGATCATGTGCAAATAATCGAAGCTAATGAGGATCAAAAATAAATACGTAGCTTGTAATGTCTGTCAGGGTTCAGTGAAAAGTAACATTGAGAAAGTTTAAAGTGTTGTTAAAGTAAAGCAACACATGAAGGATGATGAATGACGAGGAGGAAGCTAACGCAAGTCGAAGGAGATTCTATGATTGTCCAATTGTTCTTTTGTGGAAGCCAGATATTATTGAAATGTTCAGTATTTCCAGTTCGTTGGGCCTCTGAAAAGTCTGCTTGGGTGCGGGCAAGAGACATGTTTAAAGTGGCAGAGAAGTTGTTGTTCAGCTTGTATAGGGAGATGATGATGGAAGCTCGTAGAATGGTCGAGGTGAAGTCTGTAGATTACATATTTCGCCAAGACAAAAAAAAAAAAAAAAAAAAAAAATACACCCAATAAACAGAAAAGCGCAAAAAAAAAAAAAACTTTATACACTGTACAAAATAAAAAAAAAAATGAAATCAAACTGTATTTGCATTAGATGACAGATGAGCTTGTGAAATGATCTCAGATACAGTCAGTGGTTTACGGGAACTCCCCTCGCCCCGTCAAAAATATCTTCAAGGCCCTTCGCTAAAATTTATTAGCTTTCAATTACTGAAATTTTTAAATTCCATTTTATTATCTCGGTTTTATGGGAGTTTTAATAATTCTGGTTGTTTGGAACCTTACAGGTATTTTTCGTTATACCAAAATTACTGAACTTTATTGGGTGTAACACAAATGTCCACGTGGTAATTAAAATGATTGCCGTACTTTTATACCATTACAAAGTACTACAAAACAGTTACGCCAAAATTAATCGTATGCAAATTTTATTCTTTTAGAGAACTAAGGCCAAATGCCTTACGATCATACACACACACCCAAACGAAAAAAAAAAAATAATAAAACACGTAACTGATATTATACGAAAATACAGAACATAAGTAAGCAAATAAATAGCAATTAAGAATTGCAGCACGCAAAAAGATAAAACTATTAAAATTATTTATTTTGAATGTAAAAAACCATCTTAACGTAATGCCACAATGTTATGCACATAGTAAAATATTTTTCTCATGACTTATAGAAAAGAAAATGACAGAGGTCTCTCTCTGTTTCTTCATCGCTGCGAAGAACAAAATTTAGTTTATTTCATTCTGAAGGATGCTTAGATATGTGCAAGCAACTGTAATACGTAACACTTTATCGTCATTGGTGTAAACATTTGAAATTATATTTCTTTCACATTCTCTTGCTAATATACATGTACAAGAACTATCGCTATGACTGTCAAAAGGGGACTCAAATCTTCTGGAATTGCTCCTTTCCCGTCATCCAGTTTTCATAAACGAAATGAGCGAAAAAAAAATTTGCTTTTCTTTTTAATACTTCATTCAAAGCTCATGTAAAAAATTCCAGACTATTTCTTTTACTAGTTTAGCACGAAGGTTCCACAGATTTTGTAAAATCTGCTTGCTGAGGCCAGAAGTCCTCTTAGCTGTGAGGTCCTCCCGCAGTGCGGCAGTTGCGGGAGCTATTAATACAGTAGACTCTCGCTAATCCGAGCCTCGATAATCCGGTTTCTCCATAATTCGGCCTCCTCCTCCTCCTTGCGTGGGGTTTGATTGCAGAAATCATGTTAATATCAAACCGGAATGAATTATACTCCATACACGAGTGAAGTTTTCAATTTTAACGTTATGTTTTGAATTGTTACTAACCTTGATGTAATTCAATTTAAAATAAAAGTAGGAAGGATCCTCAAAATAATTAATAATATTACAAAAAGCATCTTCATCAAAGCAGACAAAAATCTGTGGCATGTTTCGTAGTGACCACACTGAGTAGAAAATGCAAGATTTCATCTGTGCTGTATTGCAGTTGTACGTTTCTTTTACTCTGTGTAGTACGTACACATACATATTGTGCTTTACTGTACTGATAATATGAAAAGATCATTTCATTGTTGTAAATGATACAGTATAGTACGTACTGATCGTGTTCTTTTACTATTATCATATCCTTGTCTCTTATGTTTTTTTTAAATACACACAGGGGTTTTCCAAAATAATGGAAACACCTCGCTGAAAACAGTGACTTTGGTATGTGACTATGTGCTGCTTTTTGAGTAAAACGAACATGTAGGTGTAGCTACAATTTTTTTTGGCAAAAAGGTGTTGCTTATAGTCTTAAGGGTCTGTGGGATTGCATTGTAAATCGGTGTTTGCATAATTTCGTTCCAGATGAAGGCACAATGAGTGACCTGTGGGAGTTCCAAAGAGGGCAGATTGTAGGAGCCCGTCTGGTTGGTGCGTCGGTAACTACAGTCGCCCAGGTATTGGGGGTATCGAGAGGTACCGTGTCAAAGGTCATGACAGCATACAATGTTCACGGCACAACATCATATGCGAGACACAACTGTGGAAGGAAAACCAAACTCACTGCGAGAGACAGGAGGACATTAAAGAGGATTGTGACCGCAAGGAGGAAGACCACGGCGACGAAAGTGACTGCTGAGCTTAATGCACATCTCCAAAACATAGTGTTGACCCATACCGTGCGAAGGACATTGCATAAGCACAATATTTACGGCAGAGCTGCGATTGCAAAACCCCTTGTGTCACAGGTGAATATGAAACGAAGACAACAGTGGTGCCAGGAACATAAAACCTATACTCCGGATCAATGGAAACATGTCTTGTTTTCCGATGAATCAAGTTTCTCACTATTCCCCACCACAGGACGGGTTTACGTGTGGAGAACCCCCGCAGAAGCATACAACCCAGACTGCCTCCTTCCTACAGTGAACCATGGGGCGGTTCCGTAATGGTTTGGGCCACGATCTCATGGTTTGCAGCAGGTCCCATTATCACCTTACACGGACGGATCTCTAGCGGTGACTATGTCACTCTGTCGGCCGACCATGCGCATTCAATGGCGCAGACATTGCTTCCGTCAGGGGATTGCACCTTTCAAGATGATAATGCCCCGATTCACAGAAGTCGAACTGTTCAATCATGGTTTGAGGAACATGAGGATGAAGTTGCACACCTTCCATGGCCTTGCACAATCACCGGACTTAAACGTCATTGAGCCCCTGTGGTCTGTGTTGAAAAACAGAGTGCGGTTCTTTTACCCTCCTCCGCTGAGTCCGAAGCAATGTGTCGCAATTGCGGTGAAGTTGGGCACCAGTGTGCAGCCACCCCGAAGTGCAGCAACTGCTCTTCTGCGAATGCTAAGTTCCGCCTGAAGCTTGGACGTCTCTCACTCCAGCTTCAGTAAGATGTGCTCTAGTCTTATTAGGGAACTTGAGCAAAGGAGAAGCCGGGTCAACTATGGTTGACAGATGGAGGTACCCTCGGAGGTACGTAGCTCTCGGTATAGAGCTTTTCGGTCTATTGGCCATAGTGACTCTGATGACCCTGGCCCGGGGTCATCACCACAGAACTGGCCCTAGTCCTGTGGACCATTTAAATATTTTGACCATTTAAATATTTTCTTTGTGTGTTTAGTGGGTTACCGTGTTGAATATTTGTGAGAGGGGTGCATGAGACCCTCATTCTTTATTATGCTTGTACCAATTTATTAGATACCTAATAAAGGACTTTTGTCCCAAAAACTCGCGTTGGCGGGCGATCTCCCGGCCACGAGACGAGATAAATTATTGAAAAGTTGCTTGCCCCGACTGCCCATAGCACGTCGCACACACGGGCTATGAAAGAAGGGTGTAAGGTACTGGTCCCTGGAACGAATCTGTCCGAGTGAAAGACTGTGGTTTCCGGAGACTGACGGGCTAGCTGTCGCAGCGCCGTCAGGAACCTTAAAAATTCCGAACTTATGAGAGAGTTTCACATTTCCCCTGTGAAGTCTACACTTAGACGGTACAGGTAAAGCCATCAGCCAAGGTTACCCTCCTCCGGCGTCTCTCAAGGAATTGGAGCAGTTTCTGCAAGATGAATGGTACAACATACCGCTTACCACCATCCAGGACTTGTATGCGTCCACCCAAGGAGGATTCAAGGAGTTTTAAATTCCAAGGATGCTCCCACACCATATTAGGTGCGTAGCACCTATTGTTTCCAGGTTTTTCCATTATTTTGGACAACCCCTGTATGTACTACACAATAAATTTGTAATTGTAACATTAAATTTAATGAAGAATTAAACTGAATTTTTACGTACTCTCAGTAATCCGGCACCCCTCGGTGCAATGAATGGCCGGATTAGCGAGAGTCTACTGTACTTCTCTATAGATAAAGCAACTACATACTTGCTGTAGCTTTTTTGGGCTATGATGCTCCACTGATAGTTCTTTCTTTCGAGGTGTCACGGCCACTAGAAGCAACTCATATGCCTATTGTCATCACGAACAACTTATATGCCTATACTCATATATCTATAAAAAAAAAAAAAAAGGCACGTAGTCATTTCTTGACTTCATTTTGAACATCTACATCGGAATAGAAGCTCTGACCTCCGAGACATATTTTCAACGTTGGAAAAAAAAGTGCCCAATCCGGTCTGTCGGCGAATATGTAAAAAAATTCTCAACCGCGGGATTTAAAGAGATAATCGGTTACGGCAGCTGTGTGAGGTCGGGCATTGTCGTGCAGAAGAAGTTCTTCTTTCACTTACGAGTACCATACATGTCACTAACTCTGAATGAATTTCAACTGGTAGAATTTCGTTTTGTCCGTTAAAAAATAAGAATTACAAAACGAATTTCTTTCTGTTTTCTACTCTTTCGGCGCGATCGTCATCTTAAAAGTAGTGCTGAGTCGGTTCATGTCGTCTGAGGTACGGACTACTGCCGCCATCTGGAACTAACTGAACGCATCCGTGCCAGCTCAATGGAGGAATTCTTTACGCGGGAGTAAAATTGGGGATCCTTACTTCGTACATCTATCAAAGATTGTATTGTATTCATGGTAAATTTGTGATTGAGTTTTGTGGGGAATGCTAATGTTGTGTAACTTCAACCTTAACAGAATCGGAGCTTGTGAAGACTTTTAGTAGCTAATTTGACGAAATCTCATTCATTCTTTTCGCCTAGCCTGACACCAATCCGAAACGTGGGACTGTGCGTTTCTATTGTCCACCTGCGTAGGAAATTTCGTAAATCCTGCTGGAGTATCTCCTCCAGGGTCGTATTTAAAGGGGAGGCCAGAGAGCCTTGCTCCCCCTCCCCCCAAGTGTTTAATTTTTTTTCGATTTTGGTTAAAACGCGACTTTCATTAGAAAAAATGCCTTAATAAAAATGCATCAACTTACATCATTAGAAAAAACAAATAGTTTTTCTTCTATTTCACTTTAATTTATTTTGTTCTGGTGGATTTCAAAAACTTACATTTTTTCGCCCACCCCCTCCCCACCCTCTTCCGGAAAAAAAAAAATTATATATGCGCCACTGGCCTACTCTGAGACTGTATACTCCTGCACCATGCGTCATTAACGAAGATGCAGTCTGCCAAATTGAATTCAGGGATGCCCTACGTTAGAAGTTGGAGAGTGGATAATTTTACTTTTCGGTTGCTAGACCCAAATCATAATAATATAATGCGGATAGACACACAGCTGCTCCAGCTATTTCGACCCTCCCCCCCCCCATTTCCTTCCAACCCCTTCTTCTGCCTCCTCTTTCATCAACAACAGTTGCCAAACGCTCAACAAAGAATTCTCTTTCTCAAAGAAACGAATTGCACCACCTCATTTTCAGTATCGCAAGGCGAAGAGAACATAATGATTGCTAATGTTAGTAACATTAGAAGTGCCCTTCGCGTGCGGTCTTAATGATCTTCTGCAAGTTATGGTTTCGCACACGCACGATGATGGCCGTCGGGAACATTTTTTTTTTTTGTTCGCTTTTCATTTTTTGAATGGTGAAGAGTGTATCTACCTCTTGTACCACTGATTCTTTAACACGCGCTTTTCTCCCCATGAGCTCGGTGGTTCACTTGTCACATTACTGCAATGTGGTGTATCCGAGTTTTTCTTGCAATATATACATGCTTAGCATGGCTCCATTTGTCTCACAAATGCCAGCCAACTTCATAGGCAAAAACAAGAAAGGTGACACCGAATTCTTGGGTGTAATGAGCGTGTAATTTTTTTTTTATTTAATTTTTTTTTTCAATTTTTTTAAATTCTTTCCAACGCAAAAGACTTTTCAAAGCAAATATTAGAAAAGGAGAAAGTCCGCGGGGGAAAAAATGCATTACCGCCCTCTGCCGGGAAAATACTGCCCATCATTTAAAATGCACAATGGATGCAGTTGCAGGAAGCTTTTTTCTTTTTCAGCCTCAGTTGTAGAATCGTAAAATGTTTACTGTTAGAAATACACAGTCGAGTCACATTATTGTGACTACCTCCTATTTTTGACGTCAACAGCGTGCAGTCAGTGAAAGAAGGCACATGTCGTGAGCTGGCTTAAAGAGTACAGACTGAAGAGCAATTGACTTAGAGATAGCTGTCTAGTAACGTGTAGCGCCACCTTTCTTCCTGATGACGGCGACGATTCGTCTCGGCGTGGACTCGACAAGACACAGGAAGCGTTGGGAAGCCATATGGATCCACGACCCCTGAACAAGCTCCCACAGTTCACGAAGATTTAATGGAGGAAGGGGGGGGGGGGGGTCAGAGCCTCGAACATCTCTCTCGGTGGCATCCCAGATGTGCTCGATGGGATTGAGGTCAGGTGACCTAGCTGGCCAAGGAAGCGAGGTCACGTCGGTGGAGTGTTCATCCAACCATTCGGATACAATTCGGGAGCAATGGCACGGTGCATTGTCTTGTTGCAGGATGAGGTCCCCAGTGGTATGTTGAAGACTCACAAACGGGAGCAAATGGTCGTCCAGGATATCCGGTAACGTTGACCTGGGATGGACGATGTCACGCGTACCAGGGGTCCCATTTCAGTTCACGTATATAGTTCACAGACGAGAATGCCACACCCACCAGCTTGAAGAGTACCCTGCTGGCAAGAAGGATCCATCGCTTCATGTGGTTTGCACAGTACTCGTATCCTGCCATTTGGATGTACCAACGTGAATCTCGACTCATAAGTCCAGGCAATATTTTTCCACATGTCTAGGGTCCAGTGGCGATGTTACGGCGCCCATGCTAATATTTGTACTCTGTGATGTGCGGTCAGCAGCGGTACCCTCGTGGGACGATGGCTTCTGTACCCCATAGCGAGGAGATGGTTCTGAATGGTATGTCTGCTTACACGTTTTTGTGCACCAGCGTTAAATTGCCGAGTGATTTCTTGCACTGTGGCCCGTCTATCCGCTGTTACAATGCGAGCTAACCGACGATGATCCCGCTCATCCACACGCTGTTGTCCACGGCTGTTGGTCCTTGCAGGGATGGTTTCACCGGATTCGATGTACTCACGGTGCACCCGTGACACAGTGGCTCGTGAAAATCCCAGTGCCTGCACGACTTCTGAGATGGAGTGACCCATTCGTCGGGCCCCGACAATTTGCCCACGATCAAATGCGCTTAGATCCTTCGTCTTACCCATACGGCGTCCGACTCTTACTGATTCCCGTCGCATCACTCCTTATATTGTCGGATCGCTGCTTACGTCATGTCGTTTCCGTTTACAGGGCCGCCCACAGCGCCACATTTGCATAACGCCAGCTGTCTCTAATTCAATTGCTCTTCAGTGTATATGGTGAGCTATAGGCGATCTGAAAACATATCACTCGTTGCTGTCATGGATAAAAGGAGCGATTTATCAGTTTTGCAAAAAGGAATGATTGTCGGCTTTCGGGCCAAGGGTGGCAGTATTTTTCTATTGGAAGCTTTTTCCCCCCCTTTTTAACGGTATATGTGCGTTGCTGGTCATGTGTCAGTTGCACTCACTCCCTCACTCCAATTTGTGATCCTTACCTGATAGGTGAATTGCACTCAGAAAGCGATACAATAGTGATCAACTGCATTCATCCAGTCCTTGCTTACTAAAGAGGGAATCTGAAAAACCGGTGGATGGAATAGGTTCCCTCCGGCTTAAGATAATCTCTGCTGGGCAGTGCTCCATCGACTTCCTGCAAAACAGTAGTATCATTCTTGAAACAGCGATTCTAAAGGCAACATGTAGTTTATGTTCAGTGAAAAAGGGGAAAAACTATTAATACATTTAGGACACAAATTCTGTAAAGATCGGGAAGCAAGGATAGGATGCAATTGATGTACAGTTCCCAAATGCTTGGGTCGCAATTTTTCAACTGTGGAAAATACAAAATACTTCGAGCTTAATCCCTCACTAGAAAGAAGTTCTGGAGGGTGGGGTGTGTCTTGAGTGCAGTTAGCCAATGAATGAGGAGATGCTCTGAGTGCAACCGACCCTTCCCCCCCTTTTTTTAATGTAACTGACAAACACCCGTGTTGTCTATAGTGTTCCAGTAAAACCTGGTGGTTAGCGAACTGTTTCCTGTTCAGGAATTTGTACCTGAAAGTCATGTTAGCCAACACGGATCGGAACTGCTGGAGCCCAGTTAATGGGATGTACAGTACGTAGTGCTAAAGAAACTGTTGCTCTTTCATGGCACTTCCATTCATCTGCGCCGACCCGAACGAAAACAACGAAGCTATCATACTGTATCTTGCGCTACGGAGCTGCCGAGCACTTCACCAAAGGATTTCCTTCGGCTATACAGCGCTAATGTACGATGATGACGTCGTGTACTCTGTTTCTGGTTTTCAAGAATTTTGCTATCTGGGGAGGGATCTTGTGTGCAGTCCACGTTCACTACATTTTGTGGAGGAATGGGATAAAGTGGGCATATTCACATCACAATATAACGAAGTAAATTTCTCCGTCATTTTTGGTCTACGCCGGGATTCGAACCCGAGGCCGCTTATTCCGGAACAAGTCGCTCTACCAACTGAGCTACGCAGACATTTTTTTTTTCTGATTCCTATCTGCCTTTTATGTCTAGTGCGTCCTGCTGGCAGGTACGTCACATCTCTCCCCCCCCGCCCGAAAGAGGGCCGGGGGCATGGCCCACGGGTCAGCCGTGACCATAAATCGTTGCAGGCAGCCATCCAATGTAGAACGTGCACTTGAGAACTCCCAGTCAATCTGCTGTGTGGAATGCAACATCGCACATTTTTATTTTTCGAAGCGCTGGAGAAGGAATTCTCTGATTTTTCCTGTCTCGCGGTGTGGAAATAACATCACACCAATGCGAGATTTTGAACGGCCGGGTCATCCGGATAGTTCGGGCGCCATTATAACGAAGTAAATTTCTCCGTCATTTTTGGTCTACGCCGTTATTCGAACCCGAGGCCGCTTATTCCGGAACAAGTCGCTCTACCAACTGAGCTACGCAGACATTTTTTTTCTGATTCCTATCTGCCTTTTATGTCGTGTGCGTCCTGCTGGCAGGTACGTCACAATATAACCACAATATTTTGCCTCTTCCTACTCCGGAGCTTGCTGTTCTTCCAACTGAACCACACCGGCTGGCTTATCACTGCTTTATTGTCCACTTGACTAAGTGCGTAATCTACGTCATATCGCGCAGTACATTACAGAGGTAATCGCGATTTCGGGAGTCTTCGTCGTAGTGCTGACCAGTTTCCACCTTGCAGATTAAGGTTTGTGGTTATATAAGCTTTACCGTACTCCGTCCTAAGGAAATATGAGCTTTAATATGAATCAGGTGCAATTAACCTTTCTTAAATGTAAGATTTACTTCATTGTGCTCATTCTCGTGTAAGGGTGAAAAGTTTTTAAGAGAAATTGTTCTGTTTGGATTGATAATAGAATTAAAGGGATTATTTATTATTATGATCAAGTTGCCCACAAACTGCAATCCAAAGTTCTCTGTTCCCGCTGAATCAGAGCTTGTATCACATTGTGGAGTATTTTACTTAGAATTTAAAAAAAAAAAGGAAACGTGATTTGAAACTAAATTTGTGTAAAATCAGTGTTCTTTCAAGCGGAGATTCCAAAACTGCCAGAAGCAATGGGAAGTATTTCAAATATTTGTTGCACCACTTGTGTCTACAGAATTGCCTTAACGACTCAGTGCCATCATAGTGCGTTAAGTAGGCTTTAGATACTTAAAAAAAAAAAATGCTTTCACCAAATTTTGGCAAACGTTTTTGTTTTAATACTTCTGCATCATCTACTGCGGATAAAAATTAAGAATTTTAAGTACCTCATGAATAATTCTGGCAATATTTAAAGTTGTCTTTAGTGTTTCTATGAAAATAAATAATTTTAGAGGTTAATGGTCTTTAGATTTATCATACCATGGGAATAATTTCTCTTAAATGCTTCAAATGGAGTGCATTGGTTTGTGCAGTGATCCCTGCTAGTTAGAATTGTGCCGAATTCCGTAACAAAGAAAATCATTTACATAAAAAGACAGTTTTAGAAGTTAATGAGTTTTAAATTTGCCGTCATGAGTTTAAAAATTGCTGTTATGAGTTAAAAATTTTTGAACTGCTTTAAGTAGTGCATTTTTATTCACTTAAAACGTCCTGTTTTCTGCTGTATCAAAATACAGTCTCATTGTATGAGAGTAAAATATTTGCAGACACTGCATTCTAATTCAGTGGAAAAAGCCAAGACAGAATCTAAAGCGTTTCGCCCGCATTCTTTATTTCACATTTTGCATTATATTCGTTTTAGAATTTACAAATGAAAGATGGCTCCTTAGTATGTCTCAAATGACCTTTTTTCAGCCAATGCAACAACATTCATGCGAGATTATAAATGTGACGTCTTGTCAGAAAAACAATGAACCTTCCATCAATTTGGCCGGGTGAATACGAAACCGATGGAAGTTAAAAAGACCGTAAAACACTTGTCTGGTGTGGGCACAAATATTAATAGAAAAGACGTAGTGTTCAAACCAGTTATGATAGTTTTTAAAAAGTTTCCAGCGCACTCAAGCAGGTCACAAGCAGCTGAAACAGGAGCCTGTTTTTGCTCAGTTGAGACCAATTTTGGCAGAAATTTGGCTGAGGCGCATCTCGTAGCCAAATCGTCTGTAAGAATCGATTGAGCGGAAAATAATGTTGAAGTCTTCAGATAATTCACGAATAGTGATTAGGCGGTTTTCCCCGCACAGCTGTTCGCACAAGTTCGACATTGTTTTCAGTTTTGCTTGGTTGTGGACCTCCCAGACTGTTCACCACTTTCACGACCATCTTTAAAACGTTTATAGCACTCGTAAACTTGTGCACGACTCATACAATCCTTCCCATAGACTTTCTATTATGTGTCTTAAGTTTCGCCAAGTTTTTGACGAAATCTGATTCGCTGATCAAATTTTTCTGATCTGACAAATGCTAACAGCTTCACACACACACACACACACACACACACACACACACACACACACAACAAAACACTACTGTAAAAAAAAAAAAACGGAGCTGGGAAGTCGTGGCGCATGCGTAGTAGGTTCGAAGGCCAACCTGTGTCAAACCGCTTGCTGTTGTGTCACGTGATTCGGAACTTATGCTAACAGTCTGGATACTTCTTGGTCACACTTCGTATCAACCATTATGAATTCAGTGCTGGATGAAGGTCTTCCCAATCCTCTTCCACAATTTTTTCTTGAGACATTCTCCTCCATGTCTTTCGAATTTCATCATCCTATCTCCCGCGTGGTCGTCTTCTGGGTCTTTTCCTGTCTGTTTAAACCAAGTCGAGTATTTCAATTGTCCAAGAATGGTCGGTTATTCTAGAAATAAGTCCAGCCGATTTCCATTTCAGGGATTTTTCCTTGAAAATGATGTCGTCAGTTCGTGTCATTTTCCGGACCCATACACTATAAAAATAAGTGCTGTGAATTCTAGGAACATTTATAAAAATAACCTGCAGCAAAGTTCCCGGTAAGTGTCTACGTCTTTTAACGGAATTTCCGTTTTTTAAAAGTGCCCCCCCCTTTTTTTTTTAATTTCCGTATTTTCACTAAGCAATAATTCCGTTTATTTTAGAAAAGTCCGTTTCAAGTTTTTCCGTATTTAAGCAGTAATTTTGAAAAATCCAACATGTTGAATATTTCAGCCCTGACACAAGAGAATCCTTTTCCACCGGTGGTGGGGATCGAACCCAGACTTTGGGTTGAAGCCGCGCGTCTTAATCACTGAGCCAGAAAGTCACAGGAATCAGACTCACGTTCAAGGTAAAACTAATTGGGCGATGAGGAGTTTTTTTTTTTATCTTTAATGCGAGTGATTTCGTCATTTTATCTTCTATTGGACTTTATTTCTTTGAATAGGTTTGTAATAATTTTATTTTTTCTGTAGAGGCCTTATTACAAATTACGTATTGTTTTCATCCTGATTTTTCGAAGCAACAGAATGCTTTGGAAGTTGGGATCTTTTTTATATAACAACTTTAAAAGGAGGTGCAATGTACTGTTCTGTAATATTATTTCACAAAACTTCTAAATACAAACTTTACTCATGATAGCTGTATAGCTTTTGTCTTAAGCGGTCTAAAAACTGATACATAGACATCGTACAGTCACCTGTACAATAAATTAAGCACCCGGCTTCTTACGGTAACACAGTATATAATTCCTGGTGCACAAAATGGGGAAGAGAAGAAATATCCTGTGCCACAGTAACCCAAACTCATGCGATATACTATCCACAATATCCGATATTTCTACGGAACTTCAAAATCAAATCTTCGACAGACTATTGAAATTTAACAGTTAATCAAAATCCCAAGTATTTCAGTGAATCTCTTCTATTACCGGAAATTTTTTCGTCATATACACTGAAGAGCAATTGAATTAGAGATACCTGTCTAGTAACGTGTAGCACCACCTTTCGCCCTGATGACGGCGACGATTCGTCTCGGCATGGACTCGACAAGACACCGGAAGCGTTGGGAAGCCATACGGATCCACGACCCCTGATTTGATGGAGGAGGGTCAGAGCCTCGAACATCTCTCTCGATAGCATCCCAGATGTGCTCGATGGGATTGAGGTCAGGTGACCTAGCTGGCCAAAGAAGCGAGGTCACGTCGATGGAGTGTTCATCCGACCATTCCGACACTATTCGGGAGCGATGGCACGGTGCATTGTCTTGTTGCAAGATGAGGTCCCCAGTGGGATGTTGAAGACGCACAAACGGGAGCAAATAGTCGTCCAGGATATCCCGGTAACGTTGACCTGTGAGGGACGATGTCACACGTAGCAGGGGTCCCACTTCAGTCCACGTAAACAGTCCCCAGACGAGAATGCCACCACCACCAGCTTGAAGAGTACCCTGCTGGCAAGAAGGATCCATCGCTTCATGTGGTTTGCACCGTACTCGTATCCTGCCATCCGCATATACCAACGTGAATCTCGACTCATCAGTCCAGGCAACATTTTTCCACATGTCTAGGGTCCAGTGGCGATGTTCCCTTGCCCAAGCTAATCTTTGCACCCTGTGATGTGCGGTCAGCAGCGGTACCCTCGTGGGACGATAGCTTCTGTACCCCATAGCGAGGAGATGGTTCTGGATAGTGTGGCTGCTTACACGTTTTGGTGCACCAACGTTAAATTGTCGAGTGAATTCTTGCACTGTGGCCCGTATATCCGCTGTTACAATGCGAGCTAGCCGACGATGACCCCGCTCATCCAAACGCTGTTGTCCACGACAGTTGGCCCTTGCAGGGATGGTTTTACCGGATTCGATGTACTCGCGGTGCACCCGTGACGCGGTGGCTCATGAAAATCTCAGTGCCTGCACGACTTCCGAGATGGAGTGACCCATTCGTCGGGCCCCGAAAATTTGCCCACGATCATATGCGCTCAGATCCTTCGTCTTACCCATACTGCTTCCGACTCTTACTGATTCCCGTCGCATCACGCCTTATATTGTTGGATCGCTGCATACGTCATGTCGTTTACGTTTACAGGGCCGCCCACAGCGCCGCATTTGCATAACGCCAGCTGTCTCTAATTCAATTGCTCTTCAGTGTATATGGGTACGGAAAAAGTGAGGATGGAGCTTTTCCGTTGGTATTAAAGAAATTGTCGAAAGGTTTGTGAATATTCAAAAATCAGTTTACACATTTTGAAAACGGTATTTTACCGTCACTATAAGAAATGAATTGCGGAAGGGTTTCTGAAAATTCAAAATCTTTCTGGGTTACGAAAAATCTGTGAAATTCAGAGGTTTTTCAGTCATTTCACGAAAACAGTTCTGTCAGAAATCATCATCATCATCATTGTCAACCATTATCAATCCACTGCTGGACGAAGGTCTCCCCAAGTTTCCTCCACAACGGTCTGTCTTGTGCCAGTCTCCTCCATGTCACCCCTGCATACTTTCGAATTTCATCCACCCATCTCCCATGTGGTCTTCTTCTGGGTCTTTTCCTGTCCCTTGGAATCCAATCTAAAATTTCGGCTGTCCATCGATGATCTGCCCTTCTGGCAGTATGTCCAGCCCATTGCCATTTCAGGGATTTAACTCTGATCATGATGTCTTCCACTCTTGTCATTTTTCGGATCCACGAGTTTCTCTTCTTATCTCTCCTAGTTACACCAAGCATGCACCTCTCCATGCTGCTTTGAGTTGTCTGCAGCCGTTGTATGTCTCTTTTAGTTAAGGTCCACGTCTCTGCACCATACGTAAGCACTGGAAGGATGCATTGATCAAACACTTTTCTTTTAAGACATAATGGCATATTGCTCTTGAAAATTATGCTGTTTCTTCCAAAAGCTCTCCAGGCAAGTTTTGTACGCCGATTAATTTCTTCATCAATGTGACCCTCACTTGATATCTGCTGTCCAAGATAAACGTACGTGTCTGTTATCTCCAGCTTTTCTCCATCAATCGATAAATCTTCATTTCTTGTAAAAGCATTGAACATCACTTTTGTCTTCTGAAAGTTCATTTTTAATCCCACTTCTTTACTCTTGTCAGCAAGTTCCTGGATCATACTCTGCAGCTCTGATGCGGTAGTTGCAAAAATGACTACGTCATCAGCAAAACGAAGGTGGGTTAGATAATCTCCATTAATCTTTATCCCCTTGTTTTCCCAGCTCAGCGACTGAAAAACACCCTCCAATGTGGCATTAAAGAGCTTCGGAGATATGGTGTCACCTTGTCTCACTCCCTTTCCAATTTTTACGTGTGTTGTATTTTCAAACAGCCTAATCTTTGCACTTGCATTTTCATAGATGTTATTAATAATATTAATGTATGCATCTTCAATACCGCAGGTTTTCAGAGCCATTGTAACTGCTGATGGTTTCACCGAATCAAAGGCTTTTTCATAATCGATAAAAGCCATGCACAATGGAAGTTCATATTCCCTCGCTCTTTCAATTAGTTCTCTCAGCACGTGGATATGATCTATTGTGCTGTAGCCACTCCTGAATCCAGCTTGTTCTCTCGGTTGAGCCATGTCCAGTGTTACCTTCAAGCGGTGTGAAAGAACTTTAGTGAAGATTTTATAAACTACTGATAGGAGGCTGATAGGTCTGTAGTTTCCGAGATCCTCAATGTCACCTTTCTTATGTAGCAGGATCATTGTAGCGGTGTTCCAATCCTCAGGAATCTTTCCTTCATTAAGGCATCGAGTGAAAATTTGGGCGAGTACTGGTTCGATTTCTCCACTTGCTTCGTGTATGATGTCTACAGTAATTCCATCTTCTCCTGGAGCTTTTCCTCGCTTCATGTTCTTGATTGCATGTGCAACTTCTGCTGGAAGGACTGGAGGAACTCTGGTACTGGTATCTTTCATGATGTCTGGAGTGCATATATCATCCCTTTCATATAATTTGGAGTAGAAATCTTTCACTCTTGTCAAAATTTCGCCTCTATTTCTTGTTACAGAACCATCTTCTTTTCTCAGTGCCATAATCTGTTTTCTTCCCTTACTGAGATGTCCCTTTGCTATCTTTAGGCTTTGGTTGTTTTCAATTGCTTTCCTCACTAGTTCACAGTTGAATTTTCTTACGTCTTCAGTGATACTTTTTCGTACTGTCTTGCATAGCTCTATATATTCCACTTTGGAAGTCACATCTTCTTTAGTTGTCCTCATCTCTCTTCTTTTTGCATCAACATTTTCGTTTTTCCTGATAATTTATTTACATGCAACTTGTTCTTAGACCCAGCTAATTTTGTTGCTGTTTCCATAAGAGCTTTGGTTACTTTTCTGTTAACTTCAGAGATGTCCACTTCTTCTGATGTTAGGCCTTCTAAAGCAGAGAACCTGTTCTTCAGTTCCAACTTGAAGGTATTATGGTGTTTTTTAAGGTTGGTTATGTCAATACATTTTCTTTGTCTTATGAGCTTGCCACGTTCAAGTTTAGTGTTGAGGTGCATCTTGCATCTCACCAATCTATGGTCACTACCTGTGTTGAACTTGTTTAGCACACTGCAGTCTTCTATGACGAATTTTTTGTTACACATAATAAAATCAATTTCACTTGTCGTCCCATTTGGATGTCTCCATGTCCATTTCCTGTGTGGCTTTTTCTTGAAGAAGGAGTTCAAGATGAAAAACCCTTCTGCCTCTGCAAACTCAACGAGAGTATTTCCACGCTGGTTTCTGTTGCCGTGACCGAATTTACCTACTGAAGTTTCATTCTGTTGCCGTAGCCCTATTTTTGCGTTGAAATCTCCCATAATTATTTTCAAGTGCTGCTTACCTTTATTATTTAGATGACAAATTTCCTCATAAAATTCTTCAATTTCTTCTTCAGGATGACTTGTGGTGGGTGCATAAGTTTGAATAATCTGAGCCTGGTATCTTCTCGATAGTTGGATAACGAGTCGTGCAGCTCTGTCAGAGGAACTTTCAACTTCTACCACTTTATCCTTCAGTTTCTTGTTTATTATAAATCCAACACCACTAGTTCTGCCAGTATCTGTCCCACGATAGTAGAAGAGATGTCCACTTTTCAGTTCAATGAGATCTTCTCCTTTTCTCCTTACCTCACTTAGCCCGACGATGTCCCACTTGATCCTTTGTAGTTCCTCTTCCAATTCAAGAAGCCTTGAATCAGAAGATAGGGAGCGTCCGTTATATGTAGCCAAGGTCAGCGAAAGAAATCACGGAAAGTGGCTCTTGAATTTCAGAATTTTTTTTACTGTGTATGTTCCTCTCCCCTATCGTTCAAGGTTACCCCAAGCATGCACCTCTCCATGCTTGTTTGAGTTGTCTGCAGCTTGTGAATGCCCTTTTTTACGCTTTCCAACTATAGGTTGAAAAAGCGTATATGCACCAACTTTGTCCGTCTGTCTGTCCGCACGATAACTAGCGTGAAAATTTTTCGATTTCGATGAAATTTCAGTATGTGGTGGGGGACCAGCTGGGGACGAACCCTATTGAAAATTGACGAAATAGGGTCAAAGGTCAGGAAATAGGAGCAAGATCCATTCCATTGCCCTTATGCGTCATAACTTAACTAAAAATGCTTCTATTGCGACAAAACTTTAGTATGTTCCGGAGGTATACTGAACCAATTCTGTTGAATATCCTCGAAATGGGGTCAAAGATCATGGACAGGAGCGAGATTTATTCCACAGCCATTATCCTCATAATTTGAGTAATGATTTCTGGAATGTTGAAAAGCGTATCATAATCAGTGCATTGCATGATTTTACTAACTTGTTGGTTAAGGTTTATGTCTTTGATCGACAATTCAGAACTGGGGAAAAAAAGGAGGTAACGATTTTCGTGAACCTATTTCAAATATTCCATTGGCTTATAAGTATATTTTCGATAGAAATGTTACAGGTATCACGAAAGCATGGCCAAAGCAGTTTTTATTGTGAAACGGAAGGGGGGGGGGCAATTAGTATGTACGAAGTTGAAGTATGCCTGGCTTCCAGAAAAGTCTGTTATTTAAAGCAGTTGTGCTGCAAATATAGTCAAATAGCAACCAACGTGTAAGACCAGCGTATTACTTTACTTTTTGTGCCTCTGAGGTCCACATAAGAAACTTAACCTGCGACATCATTTTCCGCGAAATTTGCCCGCGGCTACCACACCGAAAGCATCGTAGAAGTTCACGTTGTTTTCGTGTCTATTCGACACGTTTCCATGACAACGGAGTCGTACTCCACCTTTCCATTACACGCGCCTTTTCCACGAACCCATTTCTCCGATTTTGATTGAGAGTCAGAGAACTTGGGGCGTGTTTAATGGAAACCTTGTGCACATTTTCGTCCTTTTTTTTTTTTTTTTTTTTTTTTATTGAAGGAGAGAAAATTCGAATCAGCTACTGCATTTTCAACATCTCCTTACCTGGATGAAGTAGAATCTTACGGAACTGCTCGGGCCATTGCATACTACGTGACGTCGTTACATTTCCCTGAAACAAAGAACCTTCTCTCGAAAATCGAAACAGGACAGTCTCACTGTATACGTTTTCAATGAAGTGGAAAGTAATCTACAAGGAAGGTCCTTAACCCCTTTTTGTAGTCGAAATTGCCCCTTAGCGATTGCCTATCAGTTGAATTTAAACTGAATGGACTTTCAAGTTCTTGATTGTTGCACACAGAAATGACGTCTATAAGGATCGAGGTGGTATCATCAGGCCGCTCCCGGTTATAGCGCATTGTCCTTTCTTTTCCGTGATTGTGGAGACGTCAAAAAATGTTGGACTCTGGTCATCCAGCTGCTGAATCCGATTTATTACAAGGATAGTCCTTAACCCATTATTACAAGGAAGGTCCATTACTGGTGAGTTTTAGCAAAAATTTAAGCTCCTGGAATTTTTTGATGAACACCTGGAAAACCCATGGAAATGTCCTGGAATTTATTTCCTTCAAACGCGTACAAACCCTGTAAAGAGCGCTTTGGGTCAAGTGACAAAATCTGCTTTCAGTACTTCCGAACCTCCAGGCGTCAATGGGTATTCATTTTACTGATGGTTGGTTAAATGAAACGTGCTCACGGCTGGTGGGTGATTTTTGCGAATATAAAGAACTTCTCCTCCGATTCCATTTTAAGGTCTATTACTACAGAACTTCAAGGGTCGTTTACATAAAAAAAAAAAAAAAAAAAAACCTTTTTGTGTTTCGGCGATAGGCTTTCTTTCCGTCCTGGGGAATGACCATCTTCTTTGTTATGCTTATGTCGTGAGAAAAATTTCGCTCGTTATACCAGCCTCTCTCACAAGTACATCTTTTTTTTTTTTTTTTTTAGCGTGGTTGTTTTCTGTCCGAAATCTTAAGCGCTTCGATAGATCGAATCAAAGTTTACGCGGGTCAGCGATTACAGCCTCACGCGTTCGAAATGTGATTGATGAATACGGATGTGAAAGCAGAATTTTTTTGTTTAATGGCTCCCTGTTTTGTAAATCAGGAAATTAGAAAGTACCGCTGGACCTCTTAAAAGATAGTGAACTCCATCTTGTAGCGAAATATTGTCTTGTCAAACGTAAAGGCAAATTCGTGGAACTTGGAAAGTAAAAAAAAAAAAAAAAAAATGGCGTTATAAGGAATAACAAATATCCCATCCAGTAAGCACAAACAAACCCAAGTGTAGTTTCCAAGCCCTCCTGTTTTATTTTATTTACTTATAACATGGAGGTGTTAGCTGTTGGACTGAGTAAAATCTGAAGTTGAATAAATTTTACGTAAAATACGTACTACATAATAAGTAATTTTGGTATCAGAGCAGCGGTTTTGTGCACCTTTTGCTGATAACCTCAGGCGTACGGGTCGCGCTTCCGATCGCATTCTTCGCAATTTGCGAAAAAAAGAAATTGTTTTGGCGATTGTTAAAAAAGTTTTGGCGCAAATATTGTCGATTGTTTTTGCTCGGACTTCATAAAAAAAGTAATCATTAATTTTTATTCGACTTGATAATTGAAAAATGAACTTCAAATGTTAATTATTTTTTTTTCATTGTTTACAATAAAAAAAGCGCTTATAGCGTAGTAAAATCCTTTTATTTACTGGTGTAAGACGTATATAGATTTACCAAGCTTTTGCACTCCACTTTGAGGCTTTTTCAAGGCAATAGGTAGACATAAAATGTCTTTCTATTGCCCTGAAAACGCCTAAAATGACTACCTATTGACTGATAAAGCTTGCTATTGGAGAGCGATATCTTCACAAATCTATATACGTTTTACACCACTAATAAATGGATTTTACTAGGCTTTATTATAAGTGCAGTCTGGTGTACTTTGAGCTAACACAGTCATTGTTTACATTGCGAGTGAGACTGAAAGCGATTACATGAAAACGGTGACGCAATCGTGTAAGACCTATTGTAGCACTTTGTTTTTATGGTTTTTATAATTCCAGTACAGGGTGGAAAAAAACATTGGCGACTTCAGATTATACATTTGGAGAAAAAAAAAAAAGTTAATTTGGCGAATGGGTTGGCGAAAACTTTAAAAAAGCCAGAGCAACCCGTGCCCTCAGAAGTTGCCAAACGGCTTGTATTCTTTTTCCGTCACGCTGATCTTGTGTCCACATCTCTTTGGCAAATTATTTGTCCTGCTACACCGAAACCTTGGAATTTCCATTACCTGGTTATATTTTACCTGATAACAATAATAAATCAATGGTGAAACAATGTGCTTAAAAATGAAAGCAAAATTGATCATGATGTTAAGCGCTGTAGGTTTTCCTTTTCATGATCAATTCTGCAAATATATTTTTAAAAACTGTACAGTAAACAAAAACATGAAAATTGATGTTCCGAATTTTACCCAGCCTCGAGAATGAGTACTCAGAAGCGCGAACTTCTGGCAGATTGTCAGAGTTTGGTCTTACGTATAGAGGATGAGGCATGGGTGATGCATTTATCTTACGGTCCTGGCTCCTCCTCCTTTCCTGGAAACATCGGCCCTAAATCAGGGACGGGCAACTCCTTATAAACTTGAGATACGAATGAAAATAGTTAAATCCTCCTGAAACAAAAACAAATTAAATTTTTACTACTGTTGATAACCATAGCGTAGCCTTGTAATCGTAATGATTTCACTTTTCCAGAAACCGAAGAATAAAAGCGAGTTTTCCGTGTTAGGTTTTTGGACGACAGGTTTGGGTCATTTTAATTGGTTATTTAAAACTGTTACGGGGAAAAAATTCTGTAAACAATGGTAACACAAATTCTATAAAAATTGTCCACTTTCACTGTATTACATAAGCTAAGAACATTCGATTTCTTCGAGGATCACTGTGCTAAAGCATATTCGACGTTTCTTTAAATATTTTTGCAGTTTTGACGCTATAAAGGACAAATCTTATTGAAACAAAATACATATTATCTCGTTAGCAACCTTCGTCTTTGAAAAAGGTTATTCCACCCGTTTTCTTCTGGAAAACCTTGAGATATACTCTTCCGTGCTTAGTGATCAGCAGTTGAGATCAATAATTGCTTGTCTTTGAAAAGGTTATTCCACCAGTTTTCTTCTGGAGAACTTTGAGATTATATACACTTACGTGCTTTGTGATCAGCCGTTAAGATGATATCAATAATGCTACCCAATAATTTATAGCTGACATTAAAATCTTCTGTCACGTAGCTTTCTGCAAAGCTGTTGCCGTCAGAATAAAACTTGCTCCTTTTTTAAATTCCAGCAGCTATTGCTTTCATCCTATCACATGCCTTTCTGCTCCGTTCTTGATGACTTTCTCTCCCTTTTTCTATCAGAATGATCTTTAATAAAAATATCTTATTTTCGCGAATATATTAAAAATATACAAGATTCTTTTAGATATTCGCAAGAATTTTAGGTTTAGTTTTTTTTTTTAATTTGTCTTCGCTTTAGAGAAGTAACTTGCAACATTACTCTCTAGCACCATAATTCAAGTGCATAGTCTTTCTGCTCGTCTGTTTTGTCAAAGGTCCATTCGTGTTAACATACCAGTGGAAGAACGACCGAATCTGTAATATTTAATTTTGTTTTCGTGGAAAGAGTTTACAGATTATCCACAACGTTGTGAAATCAGTAGCTTCTATTCATGTCATTTGTGGAGCAACTGGTTTTGCTTATCCTTGATCTTAAATAGCCACATGCTTTTCCAATTTCATGTCTTTTTTTGCTTTATTTCATTTCATCAGATTTACATTGAAGCGATATATAAAAGAAAAAAAGATGGATCCTGTTTGTTTCTCTACATTTCTACAGATTGTGAGGTAATGCTACCATGTATCTGACACTGAGTGATTAAGATAATGGCGCCAAAACAAGAGGAAGGAAGATCAGATATGTTGCTGAAAAGAGTTATAAAGAAATTTTAATGCAACAAAGAAAGAGTAGGTTATTTCTTAGCTGAAATAACATCGAAGTATTTGATTTAATGAATGACGGGATTGAAATGGTACATGATTTTGCTCTATTACTTAATGTTTGGTCCGAATTTCCGCACACAGACAGGTCTTAGGGTGTTTTGCGACAGCACGATTTTCTTAGGAATACCTAATGCAAAGTGGAAAGTACCCATTGTAATTTAGGATGAAAAATGTCTTTTGTTTTTAAATTTTGTAAATATTTTTTTAGTAAAAGATAATTCCAATTTTGTAGTGTTACTCAGTCATGTGTGTATGTGTATAGAATTTTTCGCTGATTTCAATATACGTATTGAAATTTACATAGCCGCCCCGGTGGCGCAGTGGTCTAAGGCGTTGGCCTCTGATCATTCGTCCGTAAGGGGTCCGGGTTCGAATCTCGGTCAGGCATGGATGTTGTATTTGCCTTACGGCACTGGCTCTCTCCCTTCCCTGGAACCAGTGACCCTAAATTAGGGACGGGCGACTGCTTATAGCCCATTGAGTTGCTCACGATGGTCGTTAAACCTCTAATCAAAAAAAAAAAAAAAAAAATTTACATATTTTTTCATGTAAACGTACTGCATAACATCTGTTTTTAATCCAACGCTGGATGAAGGTCTCCCCAAGTTCTCTCCTTTACTGCGTCTTCAGCCGCCTATTCCATGTCACTACAGTGTGCTTCAGATTTCATCTGCCCATATCTCACGAGGTCGTCTTCGGGGCTTCTTTTTTTTTTTTTTTCTGTCTTTTGGTATCCAGGCTAGTATTTCAGTTGTCCAACGTTGGGTTGGGTGGGATTTTTACTTTAAATAATGTCATCCGCTTTTGTTATTTTTCTGATCCTTGAGTTTTTTTCCCATCATTCTCGATTAAGCCAAGCATGTATCTCTCCATGCGTTTTTCAGTTGTCTGCAGCTATGTCCTTTTTAATTGAAGTCCACTTCTCTGATCCATAACTAAGAACTGAAATGATAAATGGTACTGTTTCTTCCAAATGGATTCCAGACAAGTTTTATACGCCTATGGATTTTTTCTTTGATGTGGCATTCGCATATTTTTCCAAGATTAGTTATATGTAATTTTGTAGGCATTAGTTACATGTAATTTTGTCCTGTCAACCTTTAAATTTTCAGTTCCTGTAAAAGGTTTGTACGCCTAGTTTGTTTTATGCAAGTTCATTTGTAAATTCATTTCCTTGCAAGTTACCTGAAGCTTTGATTGGTGTACTTCCCAAAATGATAATGCTGTCAGTAAAACGAAGGTATACAAATCTCCATTAATCTTGATTCCTTTGTCTTCCTAGTTAAATTATTGGAAAAAAAAACCACTGTAGTGTGGCATCAAGAGCTAGAAGATATGTCACCTTGTCTCACTGCTTTTCCGATTTTTATTCGTGCCCGAATTTTCAAACAGTCCAAGATTTGCTAATTTGGGATGTTCTTCAAGAATTGTCCCAAATAAACAGGTGGCCCAATTAACCGGAATCTGCAATAGATTCCGGTTAAATGGGACACATCAGGGCTAGAACACGTTGGCCCAATTAAGCGAGCTACCCCAATCATGCGAAGCTTTATCCCAAAGAGCTAATTGGGGTGTTCTTTAAGAATTGTCTCAAATAAACGGATGACCCAATTAACCGGAATCTACTGTACAGTAGATTCCTGTTAATTGGAACACATCAGGACTTAGAACAGTGATGCATTCAGGCATCTTCTCGGGGCTTCTTACCCTCCCCCGAAAATCCATGACCCCCCCCCCGTAGATTTTTGGGCGATCTCCCCTTATATTTAGTCTAATTGTTTTCATTCATAGCTGAATAATTGGAGAAATTAATTAAAAAAACTTACGAAAATGAGGCAAAATATTAAAAGAACACCCACCTGTACTTCAATCTGAAATTTCTATCATCCTTCAATAAAACATTAAATAATCCTCGCTGAAGGGTGAATTTTCAAGCACTGACAACTCTGACTGCTTCCGCAATAAAAACCTAATTCCACAGAGTAGCGATGTTTGCAAAGCAATACATCATATCTTGGAAGCTGGCATTCAGCTTTATTTCAGTGTTCTGGATGCCGACTTTCCATGTATGTATACGGTTAAGCCTGAGTGTAGCAAACGTGACGTTAGTGCTTCCAATACAACAAAATATTTGCTACGTAATTTTTAACAATAGCAAATTATTAGAAATTGTTCCCATAAAAGTTTTTTTCCCCCTAGCGGTGGTTTACACTCTGTAGCAAAAAAAAATCAAGGCATCCAAACGGTTAAACTTAGTTAGTTGGGTATTTTTTATTTTACTGCTATGGACTAATTTAAATAATTTAAAGGGGCAGAAACCAAACGGCAAGGGAATGATTTACACCATACGTTTTCAGGTAACACTGTAATGATTCCTTAATAATAAGAAACACACTTGTAGTAAGGCGAAGACATTTTTACCACTCCTAATGCTTTCGAGGGGGGGGGAGTATTTCTCCAGCACAGCGTTATCTTACTAGCATCCTCAATATTTTACACCACCCCATAATGAAATCCGTGGTGCATTACTGAATTAAAGCAACGGTATAACAACATTTTAGCATTTTTAGTCACTTGTATGAGTAGATTACTTGGAATCTGCATTCGCGATATACGAGCATAAGAATATTTTTATACTCTATTTAAAATATTTACATATATTAATGTATATATAAATTACAAAACTGTGATTATATCTATATAATCTAAGTTTAATACCCCTCAAAACTTGCAATTGCCCCCCCCCGAAAAAAAAACTCTGAATGCAACACTGGCTTTTGAACACTTTGGTTCAATTAAGTGGCTGCTCCACTTATGCGAAATTTTATCCCAAAGAGCTAATTTTGGATGTCCTTCAAGAATTGTCCCAAATAAACGGCTACCCCGATTAACCAATGGCCCAATTAACCGTAATCGACTGTATTCGGAGGACATAGACCCATGAGCACGAGAGTGCCTTTAAACATTTCGGAATTGTTTTACATGATTGTTAAACTTTTTGCTTAAAATTTTATTGATACATTTCGTAAATTTTAGATGGAAAACTTCTTTGGTATTTTATTCGAGTTGAAAGAGTTAAACACGTTAAAATTTCTCTCTCAATGAGAAGGTAGCCATATTTTTGGAGAAGTGAAACACACTGTTCAAAATAAATGGGAGAGCACCTGAAACAGTTGGTGAGTGGTTAAGGAATAAAATGGGCTCTATTACAAGCGCCCAAGCTGAACATCAGCCGTTCGGAAACATGAAAACTTGAGTGTACGATAAAAAAACAAGTTAGTAAAATCATGCAATGCATTGATTTTGATACGCTTTCCAACATACCAGAAATTATTACTCAAGTTATGAGGATAATGGCTGTGGAATAAATCTCGCTCCTGTGTCCTGACCTTTGACCCCATTTCGTTGATATTCAAAAGAACCAGTTCAGTACACTTCAAGAATAACATACTTAAGTTTTGTCGCAATAGAAGCAGTTTTACGCAAGTTATGAGAATAATGGTTGTGGAATAAATCTTGCTTTTGTGCAATGACCTTTGACCCCATTTCGTTGATATTCAACAGAACCGGTTCACTATACCTCCGGAACAACATGATAACGTTTTGTCGCAATCGAAACATTTTTTGGTAAGTTATGATGCACAAGGGAATGGAATGTAACCCACTCCAGTGTCCTGACCTTTGACCCCATTTCGCCCATTTTCAATAGGGTTCGTCCCCATTGGCTCCCTACCACATACTAAAATTTCATCGAAATCGAACCATATTTACGCATGTTATGACGCATAAAGGCAATGAAATGGATCCCGCTTTTATGTCCTGACCTTTGACCCCATTCCACGCATTTTCAATAGGTTTCGTTCCCAGGTGGTTCCTTACCACATACCAAAATTTCATCGAAATCGAACCATTTTTACGCAAGTTATGACGCATAAGGGCAATGGAATAAATCCCGCTCTTATGCCCTGCCTGACCTTTGAGCCCATTTCGCCCATTTTCAATAGGGTTCGTGCCCAGTGGTTCCCTACCACATACTAAAATTTCATCGAAATCGAACCATTTTTACGTGAGTTATCGTGCCGACAGACGGACGGAAAAAGCTGGAGCATATACGCTTCTTCAACCTACGGTTGGGAAGCGTAAAAAAGGCGAGAAAAGAGTTTTCCTAAATGTTATCGCGAGATAATTCCTTCAGAACAAAATTTGTTTTGCTGCTCCTCTTACTCTGTAAATTATTGAAACTTCTTATGGGTAAGATCTGAAACGAAAAAAACACGATTTGTCACCGTTATAGTACTTCTCGTGTGTTCTGTAAACGTGGAAGAAATACACCAGGGAAGTAAAAGTACTCTTGGGCCATGCAGTAGAAAACAAGGTAAATGTAGATTAATAACCCTTCCTTGAAAACTGGCTATCCCTTAAGTGCGAAAAATGTATCGTGTGTATTTGGTCAACAGTTGTTTTGATAGTTGCAATAGCTTAACGCATCTCTCGTCACCATGGTAACAATAAAAAACAGTAAACTTCACTTTAAAATAAGTGTTCAGCGCAATACTTATCCAAGTATATTGATGTATCAGACAGAAAGCGTGAAAAAGTACTGAAAGCAAACTTTTTTTTTTTTTTTAAATAACAGAAGTTTGTATGCACTTACAACCGCCTGTCAAAAACAGCTTAGTAGATTTCAAGATCCTTTGTGTCTGGTAGACCATATGTTTAAATCCAGTCGGACACGTTTTGGAACGACGAAATGAAACCTGGAATTTGTCTTGCGGGCCCCACTGTACAAACATTTTTAAGTCTACCTATTATTTTGACACATGAATCCATGTCCCATCCACATTATTCTTTCACAGTAAATGTGTATGGGACACAGATTTCGGAATGCCTCTGCGGATGTGGGGATGAAGGGTCATCACAATGGGGTGTTTTCAAAATCACAAAGGGAATATAGGGCGTACCAATGACCCTGGGCCTCAAGTCCAACGACCTTCGTCTAACTGTAGTTAGCTTTACTTTAATATACAGGGTGATAAGTCCCCGAAGACTATATTTTAAAATGTATTTGCTGTAAAACCATAAAATATATCGAGTATTGCTGTTTGTGGCTATTGTGTGTGACCTTGGGGAACGAGCTGCACCACGTGATAGCACCACGTGACAGTACGCTTACGCGAACACTGGCAAGCAGTAAAGTTCAGTCAGCCATGAGTCTCACGCAAGAGCAGAGTCGCTTTGTTAGAAGTTTATTTTGCGGAAACATCTTACCAACGTTGCACCCAGCTCTTTGAAAGGAAGTTTCCTGATGCTCATGTACCAGAGAAAACAACTGTGTACGACTTTGTGAACCGGTTTCGCGAGACAGTGTTCAGGATAAGCCTAAAAGCGGCCGGCCGTCCGTGGTGACGACCACGTTTCTGGAGAAAATTCACGTTTCCCTGTAGCGCTCTCCCTGGAAGTCACTTCGGCGGGCTGTCTCAAGAGTTAGGGGCATCGCATTCAGCCTGCCAGAGGGCTACCAAACGTCTAAAGCTACGGCCGTACAGAATTCTAGTAGTGCAAGAGTTACGTCCTTTGGACTCTCAAAAGCGCATTGCCTACTGCCAATAGTTTGCGTTTCACGCGCAACAATGTGACTAACCAGCTTAACAACACTTTTTTTTTCAGTGACTAGGCATGGTTTCATTTGAATGGATATGCCAATAGCCAAAACACTCGCATATGGGCTGCGGAGAATCCACTCGCATTGCATGAGGTGGGACTTCACCGTCAGAAAGTTGGAGTGTGGTGCGCCATGTTTAGACGGCGAATTGTGGGGCCATTTTATTTTTCGACGCAACTGTAAATTCCACTGTGTATGCAGACATCATCCATCAATTTGTAGCGATGCTGGAAGTAAACGAACGTTACTGTTGGTTTCAACAAGATGGAGCAACGTGCCACACATCAAACGACGCAATGGAGATGCTCAGTGAGTTCTTCCTCTATCGATTAATCTCGAAAAAATTGTGGCCGCCTCGCTCACCCGATTTGAGTTCTCCAGACGTTTATTTGTGGGGCTTTATATATGAAAGACACAGTTTACCACAACAACACTAAGACGGTACAGGACCTGCGGAACAACATCATTACAGCCGTGAGGGACATACCAGAAAATATGCTGAAAAGAGTGTCCGCCAACATGTGTCGTCGGGTGAATTTGTGTCTTCAACAGAAGCGTGGACAATTTCAGCATGTATTGTAAAGTTGTTTTCATTACCTATAAGTATGAGTCTCAATATAACAGTATGTAAAAGTACTGCAGAGCAAAGCTGAAAACAAAGGAAAAACTTTGAATTTAAAACGAAAGTTGCAAAATAACCTGAAGATCAAAACGCGCAACGCAGCAGTTATGAAAATTCAGAATTCACATTCTATTAAGAAGAGACCTAAGCAAAAAAAATATTTTTGACTCATACCAAGTACAACATAGAAAAAGTTATGTATCTACCGGTGTGAGTAAAAAGAGAAAAAAAAATAAAAATAAAATAAAACAACTGAATGTGGAAAATGTCGAGAATACTGAGCCTTGGCTTTATCAAGGACCAGCAAAAACTCTGCATTTTCTCACTTCCACAAAGACCTAGTTGGAAATGGGTTTCTGCAAAGCCATAGATGCAAGTAATTAGCCCACCAAAAATTTTTAAAAAATATATATATAAGTCATGACCTCCGCAGAGTTGTATGACCTAGCTCTAGTTTACAATTTAGCTTGCATCCATAACTTTTCTGGCCCGACCCATGCTCTTCATCTGTTACGATCAAACAGAAAGAAGAAGATTAAAGAAAACTCAGGTTGTGAGAGTGACATAATAATTAGAAATAATGTTCAGCAATAACGAAATGCCAAGTTTGCCTGAGAGAGAATTTAAACCTGAATAGCAATGAAAAAGTTTTCCAAATTCTTACATTGCAATTAAAAAAGGAAATATTAATTATTTAAAACTCAGATTCTTGAAAGAAAACTTGATTCTAAAACCCCTAACTCCACAACTTCTGACAACACAAAAACGAGAATAAATTAAAGACAATAATTAACTAAATAAATGCTTTGTGAAGGTTATATGACATAAACAATTAGTTGCAATATGTACAAAGTATTTCAGAAGTGCTTTAAGTGCATAATTAAGTAGTTATTAAGAACTTAACTACTTTGAAAACACATCGCAAAGTACAAGAACTATGAAAGGCCAGCTGCTTGGCCTAAGTTTCCTAAAAAACACGCAAAGTTACCAAGAAAAGAAAGAGTTAAAATCCGCAAAAAAGTTAACAGACTTGCCAGTGCCTAAATGCTAAAAAGCAAAAAATAACAGAGAAAAAATACTATGAGTCAAAAATATTTTTTTTTTTGCTTAGGTCTCTTCTTAATAGAATGTAAAAGTAGTTATACATCACTATATTTGTGGTAGAAATATTTAAATTCTGAGTTCGGGGACTTTTGAATCACCCATATAACAGCGTTCTTGATCTGGCGGTATTATTTTTTTTTTGCATAAGTACAAAGAATTTAGCTGTACTTATGCGAGAAAAATGCGGAGCAAACTCCCAGTTTCTTTGAACGGTTAGTCAGGACATACCGGTTTATTTTTTTAGAGGTGGAACATTATAGTTTTTTTATATATTTATTATTTTTTATTAGATGTTTAAGACTTCCCGGAAGATGTTTTCTTAATGGTTTCCATGTACTGCATTTTTAGTTCCCATGAATGTCGCAGGACCTGTAGATTAAAATACGTGGGATCTCTTAGTTTTTAATTTTCCCCCTGCGGCTTTGTGTGCTTTCTTCCGTTGCCACCAAGGAAATTGAAATTTGCATACATCGTTCCAAATGGTTGAACTTCCCACAACACGTGTATAGGAACAAAACGAAAGACATCAACTTTTTTTTTTTTTTTCACTTTTTTTTTTTTTTTTTTCAGTCTTTGTCACAGCTTTGGTGGCAATATCGGTCATGCCGATCGTTTCGAACGGCGCCAAAGAAGCGTAACGAACTCACGTACTATCTAACACCCTATCTATAGGAAGTGACGGTCTTCCGGTGTTGTTTTCAGCGCCGACAAAGAGTAGGCTTTCTTTCTGTCTGTGTTCTTTTTGTTTCTTCCTTCCTTTGCAAACAATAGAAAACAGGGAAAGTTGTCATATCTTGAAACTTCTTTTCATCCTCATGCTCGAATCGACCGTTTTTCGTGGAAAAACAGCGATTTGCGTCTTCAGATATCATCTACGCTCTGAATATGTAAGGCAAAATGTCTGAAGATAATTTCGCCTACGCAGTCTCCGATACAAAAGACTGGGAAAAATTGCTTGTGGTATGAACGAATTCCTTAGAAGAAGAAGAAGAAAATGGAAGGAAGTGAATCCCTTGACGTCACAAGGAAAATATATAAAGCCATATTCATTAGATTAGCTCCCTGAACTGGTCGTTCAAAAGTGGCACTAATTTTTTTAATTTTCACCATGAAAATCACAGTTAAAAACTCTTGGTGAAAACTTCTTAGACTTTTAACACCTTCGTAAGTAGCAGTCAGTCGCCAGACTTTTTTCAGAACAGCTTTTGAAGAAAAGAAAGCTTCCCCCGCTGGCTCAGTGATCTAAGCGTTGGTTTGTGACCATTCGTCCGGGATGGGTTCGAATCCCGGTGTGGCATGGATTATGTGTTTGTCTTACGGCACTACCTCTCTCCCTTTCCTGGAACCAGTGGCCCTAAATTAGGGACGGGCGACTGGTTTATAGCCCATTAGCCCATGGAGTTGCTCACGGTGGTCGTAAAACCTTCAATTAAAAGAAAAGAAAAAAAAAAGCCATCCCCGGTGGCGCAGTGATCTAAGAGCTATGAAAGAAAATTTGTTTCTTTTTTGGAGGTTAGTTTTTCAATCATTTGCCATGCAAATCAGACGTCGTTTATTTTTTGCCGACTCTCTTCTTTCAGACGGTATATTTTACCGTATGGGATATAGATTCGAACAAAACGTGTTCGCCAACCATTGTTTACGAAAGGAACTGTTCAGGCAATATAAAACTAAGGCCGCCCCCGGTAGCGAAGTGGTTTAAAGTGCTGGCCTCTGACATTCATCCGAGTCTGGGTTCGAATCCGGGTGAAACATGGATGTTGATTTTGTCTTACCGTACTGGCTTTTTCCTTTTTCTAGATCCAGTGGTCCTAAATTAGAGACGGTCGACTGCTTATAGCCATCGAGTTGCTCACGGTGGTTAGCGTGTTTTTTTCCCAGCTCGAAACGTACTTGTTTCGCAACTTATGAAAGAAATACCTTGAAAGACAAAATCGGTGTTCATTATGTCTGAAAATTAGTGGTATTGTGCATTTTTAACTTTACATCTATTTTGCATAATAAGAAGCTAAGATATTAAACCTCGAAATGGTCAATGATCCACACTGAACGCTGATATTTATATTGCAGTGAAACCTGTCTAAGATTGAATCCAAAGAACTGGAACTATTTTCCATTTGAGACAGGTTTCCTTTTTAAACAGGTGCATTGATGGAAGACATTGAAATGTAAATATTTGAATTTTTGTCATGCTAATAACAGATTCTACATAAGACTCGCAATTTCTCTTTCGTGCATTTCAGTGACTTTAACGTTTCTATCCAAATCGAGAACGTTCTTCTGTGGCGCCATGACGAGAAGCAAACGAACGAACGCAACTCACAAGTAAAGACTATGAATGATCATCTGAATGAATAAACGGTAGAGAATTAAATCGGAATGTCTCGTTGAAATCCGTACGAAACAGCCAGCTGCGAAGACTTTGGACTTTGCATTCAGCAAAGAGAGCGGTGTTCGTCACATGACATAAACGTGAGTCACGGTCCGAGCTTAAGGAGAAATCCAACAGTGGGTGTGCTGCTGTGTGTGTTTGTGTAAACATAAAAGCAATCGCTCTCTCTCTCTCCCCCCTTAATTATGTTATTTTGTTATTTTCAACCTCAGGCAAATTTGTACCTTGTGAATTCATCATTACACTTGATCGTATAATGTTTTCTATTCATTTAAAATACTTGACAACCCAGTAACATCTGGGAACTTTCCGTTGTTACAAGGTTCATTTAATCTTTTACCATCTCAGTTTGTGCTTTAGGCATTCTCCGTCTTACGAGGGTCATTTCAAAAGTTTTGCACACTGTGGGTTATCGCCGCCCCGGTGGCGCAGTGGTCTAAGGCGCTGGCCTATGATCATTCGTCCGTAAGGGGTCCGGGTTCGAATCCCGGTGAGGCATGGATGTTGTGTTTGTCTTACGGCACTGGCTCTCTCCCTTCCCTGGAACCAGTGACCCTAAATTAGGGACGGGCGACTGCTTATAGCCCATTGAGTTGCTCACGGTGGTCGTTAAACCTCCAATCAAAAAAAAAAAAACTGTGGTTTATCTCATAAAAAGCGAATAAATTTCACAACATACTTTTACAGGCCTTCGAAGTAATTTTCATGTTTTTTTTTATGACAGAGGCTCACGTTTGGGCAAGTCTCTTATTTCACTCAGGATACTTCCATTGTTGAGGCGTCGGATGACTCATTAGAAACATCCTGAATCGTTTGCCGCGGAGTGGCTTCTTCAGTTTTGGGAACAAGCCATAGTCTGATGGGCTCATGTTAGTACTGTATGGCGAGTGGGAAGCAATTCCCATCCATACTTTTCCAGAATGTCCCATGCGACTTTGAGTTTTCGTGCAAAATGATGACACCAGCTTCGAGCATGTGGTGCCTTTTTTAGCGAATCTTTGTGCGCAAAACATTTTGCAGAAACCTTCTGTAGTGTTCTGCTGTTACAGTGGTTCTCTTGGGCACTCTGTCTGTTGATATCACTCCAACCTTGTCATACGCCATAATCATCATCAGTTTAACCTTCGATTGTTGGCATCGGAATTTTTGCTGGCGAGGTGATTTTGGATGTTTCCACTGAGCTGACTGAGATTTCAGTTTTGGTTCTAAATCTCAAGCCAGACCCATCTGGGACAAACGATCAGAAGCCATCGCTTAGACCACTGTGCCACCAGCTCGGCAGAGTCCCCGATTTAGGCATATGGGCGTTATGCTGGTCCTTCCGTGTTACTCTTTCATTCCCCCAGAGCCTGTGGCCCGACATAAATCGGGGACGAACGATCTTGCAATCTTGCTCATGCGAGGCATTTATTAAATTCTGATACAAAAACAAACAGGGGGTGTGGGGGGAGGTCTATTAAAGTCCGCTAATCAACGTTCAGCGAGCGAAGTTTAAGAATGTTTTTTTTATCTTCCGCGAATAATTCTTTTTACTTCTAACTTGCAGAACGAACAGGCCAAAATGCGGTTTGTTTCAACCCTTTTTGGAATATTAGTTGAACCTCAAGTTCGTAATCAACGTTATTATTTAAGTGCGTATCAAAGTATCAGTTGAAGAAACCTCATGTTAGTATCCGTAACATAGTTGAAAAGTCATTGTATCTTTCATGCGTAATCGCAAACCGGAGTGAGAATCCGCATATATTATGGAAGTTCGTTCGACATTATGTAAATTTAAAACTTAAAATGCGCGATATCTAGCTAGTACATAAAATAGTATAACTATACTAATTATCCAAACTTATTGGCGTAGATAAAAAAAAAAATCAAAGTTTCCAAGCTTTCGCACATCAACCGGATGACTTTTTCAAGGAAGATAGACAGTAAACTGCAAACTAGATAACTAGTATAGTTATACTATCTTTTGTGTAGTTGGTGACAGTTCCTTACGTTATTATCTAGCCAGTATTTTCTGATTTAGAGTAACCTGAATGCATACAATGGTTGCATAATTCTTTTTATTACGGTGTGATTGATTTTTCTTTTTATTTCTTTGTTGGAAATTTGCTCAATAATTGGAAGGTTGGAAAGCATTGACCTTTAAAAGAAGTGTCAAGTCTATTTGTCACAACTGTTAGATTTTGTTACTGGCAAACAGTTGGATGAGTAGAGCTGACTCATAAGTGTTTTGTGAAGCATAAAACTGATTACTGCGCAAATAAGCGTTTGCAGTGACAGGGAGATAGATCCAAGTTTGGTCGGGCTGCCACCACTATTCTATTTTTTGACGTCTGAAGAGAAATCACTGGAAAAAAAAAAAAAAAAATTAAAAAGCCATCGTCAAAGCTTTCAACCCCCCCTCCCCTTCCCCATTTCCGAGTGACATCAATCTTTCTGACCTTCAATGGTACTTAACTACCTTTAGTTCAGCTTTTTCACCTCGGTATGGTAGAAAAAATGTCGCCGGCGTTGAACTTGAATTCATGTATTCTCACTCCAGTGAGCCATGAGTCACTGCCAGCATTGTTATCCAGGGGCACTGAGCACTCAAACATCTGCTGGCCAAGTTTCTGCGGAAGCGGGCGCCATTACAGGTGAGTGCATGTGGTTGAGAAAAGAAATTTACCCCTCTGAACGCAAATGGAAAGTATGTAAATGTAAAACTTCGGCCATTTTGAAGTCACAAATGTCCCTATGTCAACTGGGGGAGGGGGACTAGGATTGGTTGCAACCATTCATCAGCAACACAATGACTCTCGAAACCATTTCCATGTCATTTAGGAGCAGTAAATAGATATAGTATCTGAAACGTTTATCGGTAAGAGTAATCAGAAACTCCCGCAGCGTCGGATGATAATCTCGAAAACAACGGCTTTGTTTTATAGGCATAATTATCACTAGCGATATTTTATTTCGTTATTACACAAGACTTCCTTTTTGTCTGGTTAACCGTATGGTATTGTGCTTGGTTTTTACATCGATTGTGCAGCAGCAAGAGGATCATTACTTCCTCTGCAATCTTTTTCTTACTCCTATATCACAACCAGCTCAGGGGTAAACCTTTTTTTTTATGTGCTTGCTGGGTTAAAAAAAACAAATACGCTACGCTCTTCTCCAAGAACTTAGGTGTCCAGGCTCTCAACAATTCCGAAGAACTTAGGTCGTTCTTTGTGTACTGGCCAGTCTTTCAATAACTCCCAAGAACTGGGAGCGTATCCGTGAGGCTCTCATCAACTCCAAAGAGCTTGGTGTGTACTCGTAAGGCTCTCAACAACTCCCAAGCGTTTGAGAGTCTGGCGAGTACTCACCAACAGCTTCAGGGCCTGGAGAGTACGCTCCAATAAATCCCAAGAGCTTGGTGCGTACTCGTGAGGCACTCAACAATTTACAAAAGCTTGGTGCGTACTCGCCAGGAGCTCAACAACTCACAAGAGCTTGGTGCGTACTCGCCAGGAGCTCAACAACTCACAAGAGCTTGGTGCGTACTCGCTAGGAGCTCAATAACTGAGCTTCAGAAGTGGCAGCTGAGGTAAGTCAAGTTTTACACCCAGCTTAACCTTCACACTCGCCAGGCGCTCAACAACTCCTAAGAGCTCTGTGTGTACTCGCCAGGTTCTCAAAAACTCCCAAAAATTCAGGCTCATAACAGCTAATAAATTCGGCATTGTTTTCCCTTGTCATTTGAAATGCCGTACTCTGACACTTAAAAAAAAAAATGTGTGTTGCACCGTCTTTAGGGAGCATAGGTAAACCATTGTGTGGTGCACTTATGCATTAGGGTATCCAACTTGTTCTCTGCGAAGTTGCACCCATTGCACCATGTTTTTATTTCTCATGCACTACACGAAGGTGTATCTTAGCCACAAAAGATGGTGTTGCACCACGTTTTGGTGCAATTTTCTGCGGAATGTTTAACAGTGTGCTTCTCTCAACATTAAATACCTCCGTACTGTAGGAATTTTGCATTCTCTGTGAAGGAGGCGCATGCAGTCATATAAACTCACATCCAGTAACTGAGATGCGGATGTTTTCTTTTATAAAATACGTCCTCCGTATGCACCGTTAATATCTACCCTTCCATCAGTCCATATCACGAAAGAACACTTGTTTTCACTTGTTGCCGTGCGCCGCTAATCTGTCCAGCTTCCGGAAGCGAGGAATGAGACTCTTCTTTTTGATCACTTTCCCGAGAATTGCCTTCCATCAGTCCATATCACGAAAGGACAGTTGTTTTCACCTGTTGCCGTGCGTCGCTAATCTGTCCAGCTTCCGGAAGCGATGAATGAGAAGCTTCTTTCTGATCACTTTCCTGAGAATTGCCTTCCATCAGTCCATATCACGAAAGAACAGTTGTTTTCACCTGTTGCCGTGCGTCGCTAATCTGTCCAGCTTCCGGAAACGAGGAATGAGAAGCTTCTTTCTGATCACTTTCCTGAAAATTGTCGGTTCGCAAGGTAAGATGCATCTTGCAATCAGTCTCTTCCACAACTCTTCTCAAGACAGAGTTGTGGAAGAAACTGGGGTGAAGTTCATCCAGCAGTGTGTTTAGAGTGGTTGATGATGACGAGTTTACTTTCTCTCTGGTTTTAATCCTTCCGTCAGGCATATTACTAGGCAGCGAAGATTTGCTGGATACAACATATCACAAAGTTGTCATATAGTTTAAGTAAACTGGATGCTTCATAAAATGTAAATAAGTTAAGGAATTTTTTCAACATACATGCATATCACTAAGCTGTTTTCTGATATTCAGAGGTTAGCTCCACAAATTCGCCAAGATAAATTTTGATAGATGGAACTAGAATATACACTATACTGACAAAAGGCTGCCCCGGTGGCGCAGTGGTCTAAGCGCTGGCCTCTGATCATTCGTCCAAACGGGGTCCGGGTTCGTATCCCGGTGAGGCATGGATGTTGTGTTTGTCTTACGGAACTGGCTCTCTCCCTTCCCTGGAACCAGTGACCCTAAATTAGGGACGGGCGACTGCTTATAGCCCATTGAGTTGCTCACGGTGGTCGTTAAACCTTCAATCAAGAAAAAAAAATACTGACAAAAGTCACCGGACACCCCTTCAAAACCAAATGAACGTATCCGCTGCGTTGTTAAAATGCGCGGTACAACTGCAAACTGTATAAAAACAAGCCTGCAGCTGATCGCGATCATATCGCACTGTGAGGCGAAAATGTCGTGGCAGGGAGAGAACTGACTTTTAGAAAGGAAAGATTGTTGGGTGTTATGTTAGTGGGTTGTCCATAACAGAAACCGAGAGGCGTTTAAACATACCCAAGTCAATTGTTTTGCATGTACTGAATAAGTGGAAGACACATGGCGTGCCTGAAGCAGCAAAACGTACCGGCAGACTGAAGAAAATCAGCGATAGAGGACGTCGAAGCCTCAGGAGGGTCATTACAACTAACTGACGGAGTACTGCACAAGACCTCAGTGTAGAGGTAAGTAACAGTGCTGAAACCTGAAGATGTACACGTGCCATTCGCAGAGAACTTCATTCCATGAGTTACCGTGGTCGTGCTGCTGCTCATAAGTCTTTCATCTCCGCTCGGAATGCTACTTGTCGTTTAGCATGGTGTAAAGAACATTTATCGTGGACCGTAGATCAATGGAAACGGGTCCCATGGACTGATTAATCCAGATGCACGATCCATCAGTCTGATGGCCGTGTGTGGGTATGGCGGCAGACGGGGAAACGCTATTTACCACAGTGTACTATTCCTACGGTCAAGTTTGGAGCTGGCAGTGTACTCGTGCGGGGGTATTTTTCGTGGTATGGTCCCGACCCATTTGTTATCGTGGACAAACCTGTTAACCAGCACGTCTACTTCGATATTCCGGACAATTGTGCCGTACCAACTCTGTGGCAATACTATGGAACCGAGTCTTGTTGGTACCAGCAGGATAATGCACCAAACCAGAAAGCAAGGACTGTTACGATGTGGCTTGACGATAATTCCGTATAGTGTGTGGACTGGCCAGCACAGAGCCCCGATCTTAATCCCATAGTGAACCTATGGCATGAATTAGAGCGCCGCATAAGAAGTTTGGAACCAAGGCCTACTACTAAGCAACAGTTAGCGGCAGTATTATGTGCTGAATGGAAGCGCATACCTATAGCTGTGTTCCAAAACCTTGCCGAAAGCATGTCTCGAAGGGTTAGTGCATGCATTAAGGAAAAAGGTGGACCGACACCGTACTAATGTATGTCAATAAATGTTGTGTTGTGTTTCTCCTCTAGGTGTCCGGTGACTTTTGTCAATATAATGTATTATTTACTGTTGCCGTATCAAACGTCTCCACTTACAGCGATCACGGCACACAGCTCGAGCTTCAGTGACATCCATCACACGTCTCGCACAAGACCTTTTGAATTACATGCTGACAATCTTCTTGTCTTGTAGACATTTCTGAATCTGGTCCTCCCGTGGTTTACTTGGCCTTCCTCTACCTTTCTTTCCTACCACTTTGGCTGAAAATATTCTCTTATTAAGCATATCGTCGTTCATTCTTTCAACATGTCCAAAACACGTCAGAATATTAGTCTCCACCTTGCTAACTACATTTTGCCTCACAATTACACAACTGCAACACATCTTCATTCCTCACATGATCAGAGCGTGTCTCGTCACAAAAACATCAATCCCGTAAGTAACGCATCTCACTAGCACACAAACGACTCCTATGCCACTTCTGTAGCATCCAGGTTTAACTGCCGTAGATCAGAGTAGGAACAATTACACTTTCATACACAGCCATTCGGGACTTCCTTGAGCACTCATCATTCTTGTGAAATCCTCCGAAATCAGCTATGACTTTCAGTGAAGAATTTCTCGCTTCCTAATTTCGCCACCTAATTAGCTGTCTCTGTCACAAACATGCTTCCCAAACATACAAACTCATGTTCACCTGGTCAATCACTGTAGCATTTAGACTTATCTTGCATTCAGTACTAGCAATTCCTCGCTCAAAAATCATAACTTTGGGTTTTCCCTTATTTATGCTCACTTTGAATTTCATTCAGAATTGGTACATCCGGGAGAACATAGGAAGAACCAACTGGAACCGTTAGCTGTGGGTTAATTAATACCCTTTACTGGTCTACTTCTTTGATTAAAAAGACACAAAAAGGATTTTTTTCAAAATGAAATATAAATAGCTTAAGGACTTTTTTTCAGAATAAGCAAACTTGCATTATGTTTCTACTTCCAGTGTCAGCGATTATTTTGGGATAGGGCTGAAATTTGTAGATACTAGTTGATTTTACAGTTACTGTTTTTTTTTTCAGTTGATTATTCGAGATCTACGCGGTATATGAGAACTTAACATTGAATCTGTCTCGCCCTAAAATCGGGAAGTGCAATTTTACCATTCTCTATTCGAGAAATTTCTCATGCACACCAATCTCATCCCGGTGTTGGCTTTTTAGCAGACATAATGGAAAGGTGCACTGAACTTACCTAGGGTTATCCCCTTCAAATTTCTTAACATTGGTGGAGATTATTATTCTTTGCATCATCAGAATAAGATGCAAAGAAGAATAAAGACTGACAAAATGAACGATAGAGAACTCGATAAGAAAACACTGAAAGTGACGAAATAGGATGACAGCGTGAGAACGAAAAACGAATGGAAAAAAACAAACTCAAAGTGTAATGAAGAAATACATTACGATGACAATGGGCAGCAGAAACGTGTGAACGAAAAATAATGCCAAAGGAAAACAAGGTCAAAATGGCATCGGGTAATAAAAAAAAAAAGTGAATACAAAAATAATGAAAAAAAAAAAAACCATTCAAAACATAAGTGAACTGTTAAGATGAGGCTTGGAGTTGTGAATGAAAGATAATGTATTGGAGTAACAGTAAAAAGCATTCAAAAGATATGTGAATGAATAAAAAAACAGTGAGTGGAAGGGAAGTGAAACTCGTTTGACTGATTAAAAAAATCCGGAATGCAATAAATCCTATCTAGGTTTCCTATTTTTGGATGCAAACAGTTGTAACGTGAGATCGGACCGTAAACATCAATCGCTTTGATCCTGAAACCCATCAAATTTTAGACGCTCTTGCCAAGCTATGTGGAAATATTTTTGTTGTCTGGAATCTGTCTTGGTGTTATCCCTTGATGGTTTCGTTCTGTCTTTTCTTTTTTCCCGTTAATTAATATTTGTGCCAGTTCTTCGTTTTAGAAGTCGTAATTACTTGAACCACTTTCTTGACATAGGAGCCAACTTTCCAGAATTTGAATGGGTGCTCCAACTTTCGACATTGAAGTTTAATGGGTGCTCGAGATTTGGACATTGAAGACCAGCAGGTGCTCTAGCTTTGGACATTGAAGTCCTATGGATGCTCGAACTTTGGACAGTAAAGACCAGTTGGTGTGCTGGCGCACTGAACAAAAGTTCAGTGGGTGTTCCAACACTGAACAACAGGAGCCCAATGGGTGATCGAGCTTTGGACAATGAAATCCAATGATTGTTCTAGCTCTGAATAAGTCAGTTTGGTTCTGGAGCTCAAGATGGGAAGTCCACTAGGTGATCGACCTGTTAACATACACAAGCACGCACACATACATATATTCATGCATACACACACATGCATGCATACACACACATACATACATCTACAGTGAACATTTATTAAATACAAATTTGGCTTGCGATTTAGTCTGTGATAGGTGTTTAAAACGATGACGGATCACTCTGCCCGTGTTCATTTCGTCCACGCTCACTTCGTCCGGTTCATTTCGTCCAACGATCACTTTGTCCGCTGTTCACTTCGTCCGCTGTTCCCTTAGTCCAATGTTCACTTCGTCCACTGTTCATTTCGTCCACATTCATTTCGTCCTCAGAATGAATGGGATGCCATCGAAATTTTCTTTTTCGATGGAATTTTCCTTATAGGCAGAAGAAAACTTCATCGGACATTACTTGCATGCGATTTTTTTTTCCTGTTTAAGTTTGTTCGATTAAAATGTATCGATTTTAAATGTTATTTAAAGCTAAACGAGAACTAAACTTTGAAGAGCTTTTTAACTCTTTTTGTGTGTACGATGTCAATCACTACAGCATGACTCACGCTATGTTCGGAAAAGGACTATAAGATGGGATTTTTTAATAACGCTGCATTTTTACTTTGGCACTAAATATTTACATACGATGTCGAGTTATTAATATTTCATTTTACTTACTTAAATACTAAATATTAATTACTATGCTTCATGCGCAGGCCGTTTTGACGGTTCTTTTTTTGCCGATTACATATTCATAATGCTTACCTATCAAGGTAATATAATAGTATTGTGCTTTTACTGAGGAACGAAATATTAATTCACCGTCCCTAGGCTTAGGCCTTTTTCACAGTTTTTATTCTACGGATGTCATATTCATAACCTTTACATATCAACTCGAGTTAATAATACTGCGCTTTTCCTTAGGCACTAAATATTATTTCATAAGCCCTAGGCCTTTTTTAAGGTTTTTATTGTACGCATGTCATATTTTATGACGTTTACGTATCAAGAAAAGGTTATAATATTGCGCTTTTGCTCAAGCACTAAATATTATTTCGTAGGCCCTAGGCCTAAACCTAGGCTTTTTTACCATTTTTATTCTACGGATGGCATTATTCATAATGTTTGCGTTTCAACTCAAGCTAATAATATTGCGCTTTTAATCAGGCACTAAATATTATTTCATAGACCCTAGGCATCGAACATCTGTAGACTAAATACGGTAAAAAAGGCCTAGGGCCTATGAAATATTATTTAGTGCCTGTGAAAAAGCGCATTACTTATTATCTTGACTTGATACGTGAACGTTATGAATATGCAATCCGTAAAATAAAAAATGCAAAAAAGGCCTAGGCCTAGCGACAATGAAACAATATTTAGTGCCTGATTAAAAGCGCAATATTGTTAGCTTTAGTTGATACGCAAACATTATGAATATGCCATCCGTAGACAAAAAATGATAAAAAAAGCCTAGGTTTAGGCCTAGGACCTATGAAATAATATTTAGTGCTTGAGCAAAAGCGCAATATTATTATCTTTTCTTGATACGTAAACGTCATAAAATATGACATGATTACAATAAAAACTGTAAAAAAGGCCTAGGGCTTATGAAATAATATTTAGTGCCTAAGAAAAAACGCAGTATTATTAACTTGAGTTGATATGTAAAAGTTATGAATATGACATCCGTAGGAATAAAAACTGTGAAAAAGGTCTAACCTAGGGACGGTGAATTAATATTTCGTTCCTCGGTAAGAGCACAATACTATTATATTACCTTGATAGCTAAGCATTATGAATATGACATTGGGAAAAAAAACTGTCTAAACAGTCTACGCATGAAGCATAGTAATTAATATTTAGTATTTAAGTAAGTAAAATGGAATATTAATAACTCGACATCGTATGTAAATATTTAGTGCCAAAGTAAAAATGCAGCGTTATTAAAAAATCCCATCTTATAGTCCTTTTCCGAACATAGCGTGAGTCATGCTGTAGAGATTGACATCGTACACACAAAAAGAGTTAAAAAGCTCTTCAAAGTTCAGTTCTCGTTTAGCTTTAAATAACATTTAAAATCGATACATTTTAATCGAACAAACTTAGGAAAAAAATCGCATGCAAGTAATGTCCGCTGAAGTTCTTTTCTGATTATAAGGAAAATTCGATCGAAAAAGAAAATTTCGACGGCATCCCATTCATTCTGAGGACGAAATGAATGTGGACAAAGTGAACGGTGAACGAAAGGAAAAGTGGACGAAGTGAACATTGGACTAAGTGAACAGCGGACGAAGTGAACAGTGGACAAAGTGAACGTAGGACGAAATGAACGGGACGAAGTGAGCGTGGACGAAATGAACACGGACGAAGTGATAGGGAATCGTTTAAAACGGGGGCGGATCTACAAGGGCGGATGTATAATTTAACCCCTTTACCGGCTGGAACGAATTAACTCGGGGTTAACAAAATAGGGTGAAGTCAGCTCGAACGAATATATTTGCCGTCTAAGAAGTGGGCTAAACGTGACAGGAACGAGTGAACCTGCGCATCGGAAAGCGTTGCTTTTACCTTACGTTTATCATTCTAAGTGATCATTTGGGGGTTATAATTGTCATTTATCCTTCCTGTCCGATTATCTTTTCCGCTAAGGATGCTACGAAAAGAGCGACGAACCTAAGAAAGAAGAGAAAAGATGTTTCAGTAACCTGTTTCTACGCAGTGGCATGATGTCTCAGTCAGGGAGACTACGGCCTCCGAGTCATTCCTTGGGTAATGCAACAGAGAATAAAGGACTAAAGGAATCAGACTACTTAGTGTAAGGCTAAGGACTGTAAGGGAACACTTAGAACCAGAGACAGATTTATAGTCGACACTCCTGAGATCAAAGTAGGAAAATTGTTTTGCCGTAGCTTTTGGTATAACCCGGTCACTATGGCAATACTTCTGTTTGGGGAGCACAGGAAAATTTGGGCAATTTTTGGTTCAGGTACATCGGCCACTTAAAGGGTTAACATGCTCTCAATTTTTCTTATGTCTTAGTTTTGGTTCTTTGAAAGACGTATAATCAACGCGCTCTTAGTGTATGATTCTAAAATTGGATTTTCGAAGTGTTTCATGTGAGCCGTTTATGTTCCCATAACTGTATGAACCACATATGGATATCCCTAGACTTAAATATAAGCTTTGTTTGCAACTTGCACTCGCATTGTAATAAATTGTTTTATACACGGTCGAGTCACATAATTGTGACCATCAGCTAATATCCGGAGTAACCGCCGCGTGCAGGCGGAAAGCAGTTAGACGGGCTGGGAAATGTTTCAGTAAGGTTCTGGAAGGTGTTCACAGGTATGTGGAGCCATGCTGACTGCAGTGCATCTGAAAGCTGCTGGAGGGTGGTGCGTAGTGGAGGACCCATAGAGCGAACAACACAATCGAGGTGGTCCTACAGATGCTCAATTGAGTTTAAGTCTTGGGAATTAGGGGGCCAAGAAAGTATTTTGAAGTCTTCATCGTGCTTTTCCAACCACTCTCGGACATTTCTAGCTGTGTGACACGTCGCATTGTCTTGCTGAAAGATCCCATCCGCTCCAGGGAAGGTAATCAACTTGTATGGGTGTACATGGTCTGCAAGGATGGATTCAAACGAATTCAGTCCATAGTGCCTTCTACAGGTATGAGTGGATTCAGGGAATGCCACGAAAACATTCCCTAGACCATAACGTTGTCCCCACCTGCTTGTGTTCTTCCAGCAGTGGTTGAAGAGTGTTTGTTCTCCGATGTTTCTCGCCTTATACGCCAACGTCCATCCGTTCGATGAAGCAGAAAACGTGACTCACTGGAGAAGGCAATCCCTTGCCAATCAGCAGAGGTCCGATTCCGATACTGCCGTGCAACTTTCAGCCTTTGCACCTGATAGTCACTGCACCTATACATCTTCGTTAGCATAGGTGCAGTAACCATCAGTCTGCATTGGAGCTCCATACGCAGCAGGGTTCGCTGAACTGTCGTTTTAGACACACTTCCTGTAGCCCCCTGGTTCATTCGGCCAGTGATTTGCTCCACTGTAGCGTGTCGATCGGCCCTCACGCACCTTCGCAGCCGACGTTCACCTCTCACATCAACGGCACGTGGTGCTCCGCAATTTCCACGTCGCTTATTCGCAATGGTGCCATTTCTCCAATCACGATACACTTTAACCTCAGCCCACGCGAACAGTTCGCAAATTGCTCTGTTTCAGAAATACCGATAATCATCCCATTTTGCAAATCTGATAAAACTCTCCTTTTGATCCATGACAGCAAAGAGTGATATGTTTTCAGAATGCCTACAGCAAACCTGATATACCCTCCAAGCCAGCTCACAACACGCGCCTTCTTTCATTGGCTACGTGCTGTGTATATAGCAGCACTGAATAGAAAAAAAAATTAATGCTATCCTTTTAAAAATTAAGAAAAGGGCATTTAAAATTTTTCTGAAACTTTTATCAATGATTTTACGGGTACCTCTGCCGCCGAGCGTCCAGGTAGTCTGCGCTTATGCTTCTTGAAAATATCCTTATCAGCTTTCGTAAACTGTTTCGCATTTGCTTATTCGATCAAATCAACTTGTAAAATTTCTGAGATGAAATTTTTACCGACTTCACTGGCTGAATGTGAAGCACCAAGTAAAGTGCGAAATCTGACAAGAAACTGTCTCCAAAGTAGATTCAAGTTACATCATTTTTTTGAGACTAATTTAGATTTTTTTTTTTTTCGAAAACACTTGAGACGCTTGGACATTGACGTATGCTGGAAAATTTGAGTTTTATTTAAAATGCAATTAAAAATTGTTTTTCATGAATTTCAAAACTGGAAAATGCGCAGTGGGGAAATTACCGACTCATCTGTGTTAATGCGATCAAAATTTCTGCTGGTTGAATTTTCACCAGGCTTTATACTCGGTACGCTTTTTGATGGCTATTGATTGTTTAAGTATTGTGATCAGGGATCAAAAAATAAGATACTTGTCCACCAGTCAGCAGAAAATGTCACTAGTCAGATTTTGGCATATCCCTCCCCAGTAACAAGACTGCTCTCCCCATTATTAACTTTTTGCATCCCCCCCCCCATGACATTCCACTCCTCCCATGGCATTCCCATCCCTCCCTCCCTCCCACCCATGACATATATTCCCCTCCCTCCCTCTCCCATGACATTCACCTTCCCAACCTTAAGGTTCCACGTGCGTGCTGTGTGTTCTATATTCTAGGACTGGCCTCACACAGTTTTACGCCTGTCTCCGCCCACACCTGCACAGCTCAGGACGTCGGACAACTGGCTGGCTCTCCTGGCATAGCTGTTAGTATATGTAGAGGATTTTAGGAAGGGAATGTCGTACCCTAGGTCTTAATCAACCCTTAGAAATAGGAAGCTAGGAGATTTGGGGTAAAGGGCCAGATAGGAAAGTGACACGGAAGCGAGGTAGAAAGGGGAGAAAGACGCCCTTATTTATTACCGGGGCGCCAGTACCCGGGACCGAACCTGAGGTTTCTCCGTGGCAGTCACGAACGTTGACCCGTTAGTATTAGCAGAACAGAGCTTACATTTTTATTCTTTGTCGTAACCCTTTAACCGGCTGACTCGGATTTAGAAAATGGGCTGAAATTAGCTCTAACGAATAAATTCGCTTTCTAAAAAGAACCTGCGCATCAGAAAACCATGATTTCCTCCCTTAGCTTTGTTGTTCAAAGAAAATCCTTTGACTGATTACCTGCTTGCTAAAAGGGCTATAACAATGGCGACGAACCTACGAAAAGAGAGAGATGTTTCAGTCACTTGTTTCTGCCCAGTGGCATGATGTCTGTCAGAGGGACTATACCTTCCCCATCATTCCTCAGGTTATGGAGCAGAGAAAATAGGACTAGAGGGGATATCTTCTCACGAAGGGCAGGTTAATGGTCCGTACCGCTGTGTTGAGTGGAGGAAAGGAATCGTTTTGCCGTAGTTTTTGTAAAACCCGGTCGCTTTGTGAATATTTCTCTTTGAAAAGTGACGAAAATTTTGGGCACTATATGGTTCCTATCAGTGGTTTATAAAATCTTCAATAAAGTTATTTCACACCGCTTGAAGGTAACACTGGACGTGGCTCAATCGAGAGAACAAGCTGGATTCAGGAGTGGCTACAGCACTATAGATCATATCCACGTACTGAAAGAACTAATTGAAAGAGCGAGGGAATATGAACTTCCATTGTGCATGGCTTTTATCGATTATGAAAAGGACTTTGATTCAGTGAAACCATCAGAAGTTATAATGGCTTTGAAATCCTGTGGTATTGAATGAAGATGCGTACATTAGTACTATTAATAACATCTATGAAAATGCAAGTGCAAAGATTCGGCTGTTTGAAAATACAACACACATAAAAATTGGAAAGGGGATGAGACAAGGTGACACCATATCCCCGAAGCTCTTTAATGCCACATTGGAAAATGTCTTTCAATCACTGAACTGGGAAAACAAAGGGATAAAGATTAATGGAGATTATCTAACTCACCTTCGTTTTTGCATATGACGTAGTCATTTTTGCAACTACCCCATCAGAGCTTCAGAGTATGATCCAGGAACTTGCAGACAAGAGTAAAGAAGTGGGATTAAAAATAAACTTTCAGAAGACAAAAGTGATGTTCAATGCTTTTACAAGAAATGAAGATTTATCGATTGATGGAGAAAAGCTGGAGATAACAGATGCGTACGTTTATCTTGGACAGCAGATATCAAGTGAGGGTCGCATTAATGAAGAAATTAATCGGCGTATAAAACTTGCCAGGAAGAAACAGCATAATTTTCAAGAGCAATATGGCATTATGTCTTAAAAGAAAAGTGTTTGATCAATGCATCCTTCCAGTGCTTACGTATGGTGCAGAGACGTGGGCCTTAACTAAAAGAGACATACAAAGGCTGCAGACAAATCAAAGAGGCATGGAGAAGTGCATGATTGGTGTAACCAGGAAAGATAAGAAGAGGAACACGTGGATCAGAAAAATGGCAAGAGTGGAAGACATCACGATCAGAGTAAAATCCCTGAAATAGCAATGGGCTGGACATGCTGCCAGAAGAACAGACCATCGATGGACAGTCGAAATTTTAGATTAGATTCCAAGGGACAGAAAAAGACCCGGAAGAAAACCACATGGGAGATGGGGAGATGAAATTCGAAAGTATGCGGGAGTAACGTTAAGGAGACTGGCACAACACAGACCGTTGTGGAAGAGGCTTGGAGAGACCTTCGCAGTGGATTGATAATGGTTGACAATGATGATGATGATAATGGTTCAGGTATTTCAGCCGCTTAAAGGGTTAAAGCAAAACGCTAGTGTATTCTCAAAGATGAAGAACAAGAACGCAATTAGTGGTATATAATGACTAATTACGTTCTTGTTCTCACACACGTTACGGAAAAAAGCAGAATTTTTTTTAAATATTCCATGACGACAATTAAAACCAGTGGATTTAACTTGGATAGGCATTTAAAAAAATGCTTGCCTTGTAGCATCACTCGGTAGTTATAATTTTTTACTTGTCATGCACGAATAGACGAGTGTAATTTTGGACCCCTCGTTATGATATGAGATTGAAAAATTTGTTGATTAAAAACAGCACCTGAATTCTATTACGAAGGCCGTTAATATGTTGATTAGAGGGATCCTAGGTGTTAGCGGAAGCGATAATAAGTCTTCAGAGGAGCAGGCATGTATTTCCGGGCCTCGTGCTCTCTGAGAGCTAACATGCCTCTCAAGAAAAACGTACGTGCTTCTTTTTCCTATCCTAGTCACGTGTATGCTGCTCACAAGGCCATCTCTGTAGTGCAGCCCAGGTCGAGATTCACGTGTACGGTTTCGGGCGGCGAGATTGTGTAGTCTTGAATGACGCAATGCCGGCACTTCTATGCGTATACCTAGCACAATCTGGCCTTGGCTTGGGTGGGGTTTACGCTCAACTTCACGTCGCATCTCATTCGTGAAATTCCGTAAAGGTTCGTGGATGACACAATCGCTTCCTTTGTATACTCAATTTGCAAACTATTTCTTAGCTGGAAATCGTATAAGTACGATTTTCACAAACGACTCATTGACAGGTGCGTTCGTGTTGCCTGACTGCATCCAAAACACACTGGGCGGGGATATGGCATTAGTGGAAAAATTCAAGAAATATAAGTCGGCCGGATTATTGATCAAAAACGTTCAGATATGATTTTTTTTTTCGGTTGTAGGTTTAACAACAACCACCGTGAGCAACTCAATCGGGAAAAAAAGCAGTCGCCTGTTCCCACACTATCTACCAACAAGTAATTGGACACCCCTGCAATCGACGATATCTGCGGTCCTGATACACGTCACGGCCGCCGCCGTTAAATATCGTGTGGGAAACAACAACGCAACCAGTCGCATGCAAGATGCTACGCAGTTCGGAGCTCTCTGATTTCGAGAAAGGTGTAATCGTCGAGTATCGCAGAAATGGCCGATCCATACGTGACATATCCAGCGAGTTGAAGTACCCAAAATCGACAGTGGCCTACGTGATTGGCAAGTGGAAGATGAGAGGTGACTGTCGGAATGTGCCCCGACCCGGCAGACCCACAAAACTGGGAATTAGAGACCGACAGGTGCTGGCCAGAGAAATTCGGAAGAACCGCACCAAATCGATGGGTCACATCCGCGAGGAGTTTCAACAGGCATCCGGGTGTGTTCTTTTGATGAATACCATCCGTAAGGAAGCCCATCTGCTCGGTTATCATGGACGTGCTGCCGCCCACAAGCATTTGATCACCAAGTCCAATAGCGCTGCTCGGCTAACGTGGTGCAAAGAACGTCGACAGTGGACCGTTGAACAGTGGAAACAGGTTCTCTGGAGCGACGGATTAAGGTTCACCCTCTACCGTTCGGATGGCAGGGTCTGGGTTTGGCGTCTGCCTGGAGAACGCCTCCTGCCGGAATGTATTGTGCCAACTGTGAAGTTCGGCAGTTGTAGAATTATGCTATGGGGGTGTTTCTCCTGGTATGGCACGGGACCCTTGGTCGCAATTCCTGGTAGACTGAACGCCAAGACCTACTGCACCATTTTGGATGACCATGCGCTTTCTACGTTGTGGCAGTTTTACGGCGTGGACCCATGTTACTTTCAGGATGACAATGTCACCTGTCATGTCGCGAGGTCCACCATGGCTTGGTATGGTGACAATGGGTTTATCGAATGTACTGGCCTGCGCAGAGCCCGGACCTTAACCCTATCGAGCACCTCTGGGACGAGTTGGAGCGTCGACTTAAGGGGTGCCCCCACCGTCCGAAATCGGTGAAGGAACTGACATGTCTTCTCCAAGCCGAGTGGAAGAAAATACCGCTAGCCGTCGTACAACGCCTGGTTGAGAGTATGCCCCGGAAGGTCGCAGCTGTAATCGCCGCTCGTGGAGTCTCCAACTATTGAAGGTGAATAAACTACGTTTTCCTTTGCTATCACAGGTGTCGAATTACTTGTTGGTAGATAGTGTAATTTAGGGCCACTGGTTCCAGGGAAGGGAGAGAGCCTGCCGTAAGACAAACACAACATCCATGCCTCACCGGGATTCGAACCCGGACCCATCTCGGGCAAATGATCAGAAGTCATCGCTTAGACCACTACGCTACCGAGCAGCAGATCTTTTGATGAATACCATCCGAATCAATTTAGCGTTATATTGATCGCATGTTAATAAAGGTTTGCGATCAATTTCGATAAGCAGATTTCATACAGACGAAATAAATAATACATTTTGCTGTTACATGTAGGATTTATTGAATATACAACTATTTTTGTATTATAGAGAACAACAAGGGAGAATCAGGAAAAAGGCATCAGTCCTTACCAAAGCCCTGATTTCCCAAATATATAGACAAGCAAGCACAGGTTCATCAAATACAGCTGTAATGTTAAGTGTTAGTTATATTATAAATAATTCGTTTTATTATTATTTTTTTAATTTAACTTAAGTATTTTTTAGTTTATTTTTGAATAAGTTTAGGTTTTTTATTATAGTCAACTCGACAAGCAGTGTATTCCAAAATTCAGGACCAACATAATTTAAACTCCTTTTTATCATGAGAGGTTTTGGATATATGAGTCTTAAGAATGATCTATGTCTCGTTTCATAGGTATAAATGTGAAAATTCAATTCAATGATATCTGTGTATAAATTTTGTTTTATTCTTTGGAACATTAGTTTACCGTTTTTGAAGTCAAATAACTGTTTAACAGATAAAATTCCATAATTGTTGGGATTGACATGAATATGGTGGAAAGTTGGTATGAGAAGCAGAATTTGTTTTTAAGTCTAGTAACTTCTGTAATATTTGTAGTTTATTTGATATTGGTTTCAGTAGTTTGTCCTCTTAAGGAAAAGCAATAATTAATATGTGATTGTATGAGTGTAGTATAAAAATTTAAGTGTCTTAGTAGTTAGACTTGATATAATTTTGCTTACAATCCCAATGGCTTTAGAGATTCGATTTGCAATTGAATCCATGTGGTTATTCCATTTTAGGTCAGAATTTAAAATAATTCCAGATACTCAAAACTTTGTACTGTGTCAATAGTATATTCAAAAGTAAGTATTATTCATAATCGTGTTTATTCGCAAAATGTCATAGAACTCGTGATGTAGTTGGAAGGATGAAGGGAGGGACTTCCCCTCTCAATTATTTTTCACTTTTCCTAATTAAAATTAAATTAAGTAATACTTAAAAAAAAGGATTTTTTTTTTTTTATCATAGACGGTTGCAAGTTACGAAACGCAAAAATTATCCTAGATACGATCCAATGTGGATCACATACAGACGACCTCGCACATGTCACACAACACCAAAACAAATGCTAGAACTCACAATTGTCTTTTTTACGCTTTCCAACCGTAAATTGAAGAAGTGTATAAGCTCCAGCTTTGCCCGTCTGCACGATAACTGGCGTAAAAATGGGTCGATTTCGATGAAATTTTAGTATGTGGTAGGGGACCATCCGGGGACGAACCCTATTGAAAATGGGATAAATGGGTCAAAGGTCACGACGTAGCAGCGGAATCATTCCATTACCTTTATGCGTCATAACTTGCGTAAATATGGTTCGATTTCAATGAAAGTTTACTATATGGTAGGAGACTGCCTGGGGACGAACCCTATTAAAAATGGGTAAAGTGGGATCAAAGGTCAGGACATAAGATCGGGATGCATTCCATTGCCCTTATGCGTCATAACGTGCGAACAAATTGTTCGATTTCGATGAAATTTCAGTATGTATTAGGGGACCACCCGGGGACGAACCCTATTGAAAATGGTCGAAATGTGGTCAAGGGCCAGGGCATAGGATTGCGATCCATTCCATCGCTCTTATCCCATATTATTAAGATGGACGTCAAGTAATTTTGCTTCCTATACTTCCAATGGAAAAACTTTTGTACACATTTCCTTCACAATTAAGGTGTTCCCAAGGATGAAAATTTGAACATCGATTAAAATAACTTCATATTATAACTTGGAAAAGTTAATATTTTCTAAAACATAACCATAATTATATTAAAAATCAATCACTTTTCCTTTGGTGGTGTTGAAACCAGAGAAAAGATGGCGTGACCTGTACTTTGATGACGTCAGTGGACAAAAAAATGTTGGATTGCATAATTATGGTTATGGTTTAGAAAATATTAAGTATTCTAAGTTATAAAATGAAGCTATTTTAATCGATGTTCAAATTTTCATCCTTGTGAACGCATTAATTGTCCAGAAAAAAGATGGCGCAACCTGTATTTTCATGACGTCAGTAGACAAACAAATGTTGAATTGCATAATTATGGTTATGTTTTAGAAAATATTAAGTGTTCCAAGTTATAAAATGAAGCTATTTTAATCGATGTTCAAATTTTCATCCTTTGGAACGCATTAATTACGAAGAAAATGTGTACAAAAGTTTTTCCATTGGAAGTATAGAAAGCAAAGTTACTTGACGTCCACCTTAAAGTAGCAATTCTTGTATGTATGAATGTACATTTTATTTTGAAAACTGCTCTAAGAATTTTGATGAAAGTCGTTAACCTACCGTTTTCTGGTACTAGAAATCGATTTAGCTTGATCTCGACTTTAGAAGAAGTCGTTTAGTGGGTTAAATAACCACCCCAAATTATAACGTTTTTAGTAATGGCGTTGTTCCATTAATGTTACCAATGCTTAGAAATCTTATGACGTCACAACTCGCGTTTGAGAATGTTGGCGCGCGGTCACGCCATCTGTCTCATTACGTCACGCGTTGTTTGTGGATCCTATTAAAGATTTATGACGTCACACTTTTGCGGCGGGCAGATGGTCGCGATTCCCATCTGCCTCATTACGTCACGCGTTGTGTGCGTATGTCCGTCAGCACGATAACTCGCGTAATAACCGTTCGATTTCGATGACATTTTAGTATCTGGTAAGGGATCACTTGGGAAGGAACCCTAAAGTGAAGGAAATGGGGTCAAAGGTCAGTACATAGGAGAGGGATCCATTCCACTGCTGTTATGCGCCATAACTAACGTAAAAAAAGTTCGATTTCGATGAAATTTTAGTATGTGGTAGGGGACCACCTGGAGACAAACCTTATTGAAAATGGGCGAAATGGGGTTAAAGGTTAGGACAGAGGAGCGGGATCTATTCCATAGCCCTTATGCATCATAACTTACGTAAAAATGCTTCGATTGCGACAAAACTTTATCATGTTATTTCGGAGGTATACCAAGCCGGTCCTGTTGAATATCATCGAAATGGGATCAAAGGTCAGGGCACAGGACCGAGATTTATTCCGCAGCCATTATTCTCATAACTTGAGTGATAACTTGAGTAATGATTTCTGTAATGTTGGAAAGCGTATTATAATCAATGCATTGCATAATTTTACTAACTTGTTAAAAACAAACACGTGGTCTGCATTGATTTGAAACAACGAATATGTAAGGTGGAACTCAAAATTTTTGCAGCACTGAAGGTGTTGTTATTTCAATGGGTTTACTGTGAGATAAGCTATAACCAAAATTCCTTTCTTTTTTTTTCCGCCGTCTTTGAACATACTAATATATACTGAAAAGATTTAAATACCACAAATATGCCCTTTTAACAAGTTTTCTTTTCTTGTAAACAGCTTTTTTCTGATCCTGTTAGAGTGAAGAATCTTCAGTAACTACTGTTGTTGTGTCGTACAACCATAAGAGAGAGAGAGAGAGAGAGAGAGAGAGAGAGAGAATTGTCTTAGAGAGAAACTGAAGAAGATATTGAAATCTCTCCCAGCCAGAAACAATCCAAAAACTAGACCTAAGGGAGTTTAATGGATAAATTGAAATTTAATTAACAGCTGCCTTACACTTAATACTCAACAATTAGAGCCTTTTCGGCGCCCCATGCACTGGTAAAATGTTTGTAGTAGACTGAACCCACCACTTTTGGGGTAAAAGTAAACCATTGTATAGGGGTTGCGCTGGCTTTTTAAAAAAGTTTTCGCCAACTTATTCGCCAAATTTAGTTTTTTTTTTTTTTTTTTACGAAAGTTTATTATAACAGTACAAAAAGGTAATCGCCAAACATTTGTTTCCGTCGCCAAAACGATTTTTTTCTCAAATTGCGAAGAATGCCATCGGCATCGCGACCCCTGATTGTGTGATGCACGAACATACATAAGCATGATGCAATGCGTGCAACTAAGCGTCATGCAGGTTGGATACCATACGATGGTACATAATTGCATCATATTTTTGTATATTTCATGCATCACACAATGGTGTTTACATTTGCTCCAAAAGTGGTGTAGCTCTGCTGTTTAGTACCTACTACAAATATTTTAAGTGTAGACTCCGTTGTCTCCCCCCCCCCCAGCTACGCGTCTGATCGTGTTAGAAAAAAGAAAAATCTGTTGAATTTAATAATTTTACGAGTCACTGAAGTTTTTTCTTCAAAGCGCCGAGTTTCATATCGACGTACCGTTATGTAATTCCAGACTGTCGTTCTGAACTTGAACTGCTCACTTTTATTTAAGTTCTTTGACCTTCTAATGCGAACTACACCGCAAAAAAAAAAAAAAAAATCCTCTCTCCTCTCAGTAGTGCAAGCAGATGTTTTAGTTTAAACAAACAAGCGGAAGGTTGGAAGAATACGGAGTGATTACCTCACCGTTTGAGTAGATTTTTTGCCCCCGGAATGATTCACGAAGCCCTTTTTGCGTTGGAAGTACAAACAAGGCCCATCTCGATATCTGTTGGATGAACACCTTCTGTCATCTAATAATAAATCTCTCTCTCTCTCTCTCTCTCTCTCTCTCTCTCTCTCTCTCTCTCTCTCTCAAAAGCATGTACATTGATCCACTTTCTTCTTCCGTCGGGATGCTTCTTATTGATGCTCGCTAATTCTGGAAACCGTGAGTCTCGGAACACTGGCTAAACTGTTTTTAGTGATGGTCTGTTCCCTTCCATAATTAGTACCCCGTGGAGAGAAGCAGAAGTGATCCGCGGTTGGCTCTTAAGTACCTTGTAAACATTGATGATGGATTTTTCACTGAAGAGAATGCATTACTGCTATGTGAGGTCAAGCCTTCGCATTAACAGTGCTGCTATCTGAGGAATGTCCATAGGATTCATTCCGCACTGAGCCGTTCTTTTACGTTCTTTCACTATGAGTTTAGCAAAAATTTTGTAAGCGGGACTCAACACGGTCGTGCAGTTTCCCACTCGCTCGATAGTGCGCAATAGGCGACAGCGATGATATTCTCAGACAGATGCATAAACAATGTTATTTTTTAAGGGAATGATTCAGTAAATACAAATGTACGTATAAATCATGACTACGCATCATACATATGTAATCCTTTTATCATGTACGTATCGTTATCATACATATGTAATCCTTTAATCATGTACGTATCGTTATCATACATATGTAATCCTTTAATCATGTACGTATCATACATATGTAATCATTTTAATCTTGATACATATACGACAAGCTGTTAAAAGTAGTAGTAAAGCAAATATGCAACACATAGCAGTGATCACAAATGACAGTTAAGTGTATGAAAATTCGAGCATTAGTTTGCCGAGTTGCAGAATGCCACTTCACTTAATACATTTTATGGAAAAACTGTTGAAAAGCACACACACGCTTTTTTAGAAGAAGTGCAAAGCTCAGAAAAAGAAAGTCTGAGTCATAAGTGGGTCACAAGTGTTTTTCTCGATGCGCGCGCACGCAGTTCTTTCTCCGAGAGTGGAACCGTGGAAAAGTCCTCGCCCCCCCCCTTATTTTGTTATAAGTTACTTGTGATCTTTGATGTTTTCTGCACCGCCGATACACGTAACGTCCGCCAACAAATTTAAGTTCTGAGAATTTTTTGGCCAATTCCTGGAATCTATTTTCTGTAAATGTGTACGAACCCTTCATCTCCATATTTTAGCTTTAAAACTTAACAGAGGTCTGAATCTTTGTTAGTAAATGCATATATAATAGCTGATGGGGTGGAAAATATATGAAAATCTGCGAGTGCATATTGATTTCCTCTGTAATACCCTCTGCTACTATGAATCAGAGAGCGCCGAAACCTTGCCCTTAGATTTATTATCTGACAAAAGAATGAATGTATTTGATATATTCGAAAAGTTTAAAGGGAGCGATTACTGCGCCAAACAGTGTTGTTGTTGGTCGCTTTGTCAGTTTCTGCACCACATTAGACGAATCAGAAAATACTACGGTTCAGTGTATAATTTTTCTCCACACATAAGTGCAATGCTCAGTTGGGTCCACGTAGCTATTTCCTCAGGAAACTGAAAAATCTGCAACCCTCGGGAAAAGGAATTGAAATATTTCTGTAATCTTCGTCATCGTTAAGATGCGCAAATATGCGTTCTCACCACTGTTAGTCTGAAAATTGTTTTGGCTCAATATTGCGTTCTCGCGGCATTTGAACAGGTTTTCGATGAGCGTATTATTGCGTCGTCGCCGCTTTGGGCACAGAAACCTCCGAACGTATATATGCGTGCTTGCCACCCGGAGGGTTAAAGGAGCAATTCTTGTATGTATGTTAATTTTATTTTGAAATCGTCTCTAAGGATTTTGACGAAAGTCATTAACCTACCGTTTTCTGGTACTAGAAATCGATTAACTTGATCTCGACTTTGGAAAATTCGTTTAGTGGGTTAAATAACCACCCCGAATTACCACGTTTTTAGTGTCATGGCGTCGTCCCATTAATGTTACCCATGCTTTGAAATCTTATGACGTTACACTCTCGCAATTGAGATGTTGGCGCGCGGTCACGCCATCTGTCTCATTACGTCACGCGTTGTGTGTTGATCCTATTAAAGTTTTATGACGTCACACTCTCGCGAGCAGATGGTCGCGAGTCCCATCTGCCTCATTACGTCACGCGGTGTGTGCTTCTATTTTCTTCTGAAACAAAAAGTGAATTGTGCCAGCTGCTTGGAGTTGATGCGTAGTACAGTATAAGCAGCGGAACGCTGATGTGTTTTTCTCTTCAAAAGGTAAACTGTTAATACAGCATTTATTTATTTTTACGTTTTTGAATAGTCACTTGATGACGAGCGTATCCGCTGTGCTAAAATATGATTGGTTCATTTTTATTAATTACTATTAAGTGTCCCGTGCATGGTAAAACAATGCAAAAAATATATAGCTGGTCGACCCCCTAAGAAACGTGGACGTTTCAACTTTAATAAGAAGAATAAGTAGAATACGGCACTGTCGGAATAAGAACAAGCGGAAGAAGTAAATATGGAACAGCTTGGATATTCAAGAGCCGATGGTTTCCGATCATTTTCCAGTCTCGAAATATATGACCTTCCATTGGAAGAAGATCAGCCTACAAAAAGACCATTCCGAGTAGCTAAGGCGAGGAGCATGTCCGACGTTATTATAACCCTCAATGAATCTATATCGGAAGAAAACCTCGAACAAATGCGGCGAATAAATAGACAGCGAATCGCAGCTGAATCATCCGATGAACGTAACCTGTGCTTGGAAGAACTATGAAGCCGTTCATCACAGTGAATCGCAACCGATACCGCGGATGAACGTTTTAAGCGACTGGAACACTTGGGACAACGTGCAACTGAACGACTTAGCATTACAATATTTGGAACTAACATATCAAAATAAAAAGATTGTGCTCTCATTCCCCCTTTAACCGAGCGATGCTCGGTGTTCCTGATATTGCGTTATAACTTACGTATAAGTGCTCCGATTGAGACAAAACTTTATCATGTTGTTCCGGAAGTATACTTTACCGGTTCTGTTAAATATCATCGAAATGGGGTCAAAGGTCAGGTCATAGGAGCGAGATTTATTCTACAGCCATTATCCTCATAACTTGAGTAATGATTTCTGGTATGTTGGAAAGCTTATCATCAATGCGTTGCATGATTTTACTATCTTGTTTAGAAATGAAACCTGACAATTTTCGTGTAAATCAGTGGCGAACTCATTGGGGGGTAGCCCTGGGGCCCGGGTCCTCCCTATGAGGTATCACTTGCTCCTTTATTCTTTGTTATTGGCTGCTTATTTTTAAGTGTATTTGTATATGTTTTTAATATATATTTTACGAATTATCATTTCAATATGTCGGAGATATTTTTATCGCTTCCCAATATTTCCGGAGATGTTTTCTTCGGGGTATTTTTTTATTTACATCTTAATATTTTGGGCCATTCCACTGTAGAAAGAAATCCTCGTTGCACCATTGATGTAGATAACAAAAATAATTGACTTTTATCTGGCGTATTATTCTATCGCCGTTTTGATTGTTGGAATTATGTCTATCGGTGTTTTTAAGTGTGGGTATTGTCTGGCACTGATAAGTATTTGTAGTGGTGAGAGAAGGTGCTGGGAGTTAGAACTACTCATAGAGTTAATGAATAATTTTTTGCCAGGTGTGTGTGTGTGTGAGTGAGAGATGGGGGTGGGTAAGACCATATGGTGGACCCCATTAACAAATCTCTGCGGGGGTGGGGGGATCAGTTTCTCCGTTACGGCCCTGCTCAGTTTTTTTTTTTCCAAAGTGAATGCCATTGGTAGGAAGATTCATAGCTAAGAGGTTCCGTAAAAAGTGCCTCTGAATCTACGCGCTCATTAGATTTGTCCTGTTTCTTGGATGGCTTCCACATGCCAGAGTAGCTTTCCTTCGAAGATTTTTTTTTCTTTCAGGTGGGGCAGAAAAAAAATGAGCTAAATCAAATCAATTGCTCCTCCTCTGTCTCTCTGGTTTTTTTTTTTTTTTTTGTTGGAAAACACAGTTATATAAAGGTATGGAAAACATCCGCGCAATATGTGTGAATGGAAATTTCTTTTGCTCCGTTTCTTTACCATTGTAGAGCTAATCTCCTTAAACTGCAATGAGCGATTACTAAAAATACTCATAATAGCCATTATCCTCCCTCCTCTCCCCCCCCCCTCCGCCTCGAATAGCTATGCTAAGATTGACTAGGAAAAATATTCAGACCTAGAATAGACAGCGGAAATCATTTGACCGAATGTATCTGGCATGATAACAGAAGGAAAAGAAAAATATATTTTTTTGTTCTTCCAACAAAGGGCATCGCAAAAACTTGAACTGAACGAGGTTATCGGAGTTCCTTAAGATAAATGACCTGAGTTTAGGCGGAGATACCACCTTCAGTTGCTGATATTTGAGCCACGTGACTAGCTGGCTGACAGTATAAACGGCCTAAGGTGTGTCTGTTATAAACTTAAACATGGACGTGAGCTGGCTTTATTCAGATCAATCTTTTCTTAGTATGAAATGGAGAAAGAGGAACAACCGCTAGTCATTTTATAAAGCTATTGTGAAACTGTTTAAAAACATTCCCAAAAATTGTATATCCCCTATTTTTTTTTGTTCCTGTAGTACGTACAATCCGTAGATTGAAAACCATGGCTAACTAATAAAGCGACCTTCTAATATTCTGAAACAAAGTTTTTCTGAAAAAGACAGTGACTACACATCAGTGGGAAGCTTGCAAAAAAAAAAAAAAAAAAAAAAAAATCACCCCATGGGCCAACCTGACTTTTTTGTAATTTTTGCATGCTTGGCCCTCTGCTCAAACATGACTTTTGAAGGAAATATCACAGTTGAGCGAACTACGAATAACTCGCTCAACTACATGTTGAGCGAAATACCCTAACGACGGTGATTTTGTTTTCCAATTGTCACGTTTGTATACTCCTAAGTTTGCATCGTTACGTGGTGGCTGATGCGTGGAAATTCTGGAAGAATGAGGGAATACGGAAATATCTGGTATATTTGAATTACTTCCCGCGTTAATGCGCACCGATTCTGAAATTCTGAGAACATTCACCAGTTTATCCCACGGATCTTCAGTATTTCGAGATTTTTTTCGTACCAAAGCACATTCCACAAATATCAATCGCTTCACATTCGACAACTTCATCAGTTGGTTTGTGTACTCGCTGGAATATATCGTTTGTTGATTGCACCCTCATGAGTGTAACTTGGTCTGTTCTTGGGGGAAGGGGTTAAAACTACCAATTTCACTGGTCAACATATTTTGACGGGATTTTTCGTTATGGTTATCAAATTATTTCCTTATGTAATTAGGGCAGCTGATCATAAAAATTGTGATTAAATTGACACATTGGCTCTTATTTTTGGAAAAAAAAAAAGCCCTTTCCTTTATTCAAATAAGATACGTGTTATTTACACGACATTAAGCTATATATACAAACTTACCTGTCTCGAATATTGCTTCTTTTTTCCTTTCGCTTGTATTCAGTTTCTGGGGATTCCCTTTTTAACTTTCAGCAATAATCAGCTAACGTGGCGGAGCTCCATTTACAATTATACCTCTGCTTCTTCGCCCAGATGTCCTGATGAAGCTGTCTCCATGCTCGTCACTAACTACGCCACAGTTTCGTTTGAAGAAATCAAAGTGTGAATGCAAGAAGTGCATTTTCAAGGACATGTTGCACCCTATTTCATTTTAAGAATTAGTGAGATCTACATGCTCCTTGAAGTTCGTTCGCTGCTTTAGCATTTCGAAGAAGGCCAGCTAAAACATACCAAAACGATTCCATGCTGTCGACTCCCTTTCACTGAGAGCACATTCAAATTGATTATCTTTGAAAAGTTGCCGATCCTTATATGCATATCCTCAGTTCATCAATGTCTGCAATACTACACTGCCGGACAATTGCTAAGGACGGATGACAATAGCGCCGCCCCGGTGGCGCAGTGGTCTAAGGCGATGACCTCTGATCATTCGTCCGTAAGGGGTCCGGGTTCGAATCCCGGTCAGGCATGGATGTTGTGTTTGTCTTACGGCACTGGCTTTCTCCCTTCCCTGGAACCAGTGACCCTAAATTAGGGACGGGCGACTGCTTATAGCCCATTGAGTTGCTCACGGTGGTCGTTAAACCTCCAATAAAAAAATGACAATAGCAGCAATAGCAACCATAAAATGGAAAGCAGGAAAATGTGGAAATTAGCATAAGTGCGGGATACAGTAAGACGTGTTGTGCGTATGCAAATTTTGGATTGCCGAACTTGTTCGTGACGTCATAGCGCTGATAAGAGATATAAAGGATTTGACGCGTATTGACCGTTGTTGTTCAAACGCAAAGTTGAAAGGAAAAGAATCAATTGACGGACTTGCAATTTTCAGTATGTCTTCCCGACATCACCTAGATGATTTTACGCGTGGCCGTATTATTGGCAAGATTGAAGAAGGGCGAAAAATAACAGATGTTGCCAGGGAGTTCGACATCAGCCACAGTGTTGTTTCAAGGCTTTGGAAATCATTTCAAACAAATGGAGAGTGTAGCAAACGTCACGGGGGAGGTCGTGTTCGCAGTACGACACCTGCAGAAGATCGGTACATAGTGCTATCAACAAAAAGACACCGGCGCAGCACAGCTAGTGAGGCAGCAATACAGTTTATGGCTGCTACTGGCAAGCGGATCTCCCGAAAAACTGTCGCCAGACGTTTGCATGAAGGAGGACTATACGCCCGCCGTCCTGTTGTGTGCATCCCATTGTCCAGACGTCACCGTACCACCCGTTTGCAATGGAGCCATCAACATCGCAATTGCACAGATAACGACTGGTCTGCTGTCCTCTTCTCAGATGAGAGTAGATACAGTCTATCGTCTGATTGTCGACGACAACTGATCTGGCGTGATAGTGGTACTGCATATTGCCCAGCAAACATACAGGAAAGGGACCGATATCCGACATGTAGTGTCATTGTATGGGCTGGCATCATGATCAATGTCCGTACGTCCCTCTATGTGCTTCCAACTGGGACTATGACTGGCCAACGATACATTAATGATGTTCTGCTACCTCATGTTCGCATGTTCCGTGGTGCTGTCGGTGATAGATTCATTTTCATGGAAAACAACGCCACATGTCATCGAACAGTCGCTGTCCAGGAGTGTCTTGAGAGCGAGGATATTCAACGCCTCGTATGGCCAGCACGTTCTCCAGATCTGAATCCCATTGAAAATGTGTGGGATGCTTTGGGGAGGAATCTTGCTGGTCGCCAATGCCCTCCAATAAACAAGGACACCCTCATCCGTGCACTGACAGAGGAATGGGATAAATTACCCCAACAGCTGCTTGATAATGTTGTGCAAAGCATGGCACGACGTGTGGAATCTTGCATCGCCCTCCATGGTGGCCATATCCTGTATTGACATCTTACGCCGGAACGCCTGCGGACGGTAATTACATTTTTTTCACGTTTACGTATTCTGCACAAAATGGCCTGTTTGTCCCTTGAACACGTTCCAAAGCCTTCTGGATTTCACAGCACAATAAATTGTCTTTCTTGTAATGTCCTGGCATTCTGACATTATTGTATTTCACTTGGCATCCAACAACACTTACTTTTTTATGCGCTGTATAGCCGTTTATGATGCGTCCTTAGCAATTGTCCAGCAGTGTATGTCTTTAAGGCATAGTATTGCAGACATTTCGTTGGCAAACAGAATTTAAGTCGTTATTCTGCTTCACAAGCAAAAAGTTCCAACGGCGAGAGCTTTTGCTTAGTATCATGGGGTTTTTTTTTTTCTCCGATTCTCGTTCTCCCTCCTAGGGGGAGGGGGGCTGTAACGTCTATTGCATATGGGCGTGTTAGGATCTGTGGTGATTTTAGTATTTCGTTACCAGTGTGTGGTGGTGGTGTTGTCAAACTGTATTAATGAGATAAAAATATTGGGCACTTCATCACGCGTATAGGCGTGAACTGCGCGTGATGAAGTGCACACAATGCGTTCCGCATAGGTACTAGAGATGAGTCCGGACTCAATTTTAGGAGCCCGGGCCCGGCTCGCTTTCTTTGATTGCATGTGTTTGCTGAGCCCGGGCCCGGATTCTTGGAAAATTTTGCTTATCAAGGCTTGCATTTATGCATTATACATTGGCCAAATATATGGCCCAAGCAAGGATTAGTTTAAAAATCATTAGTTTAAAAAGTTTAGTTCAGTTAATCTACTTCACAATATTATGTTTTTAGAAATACTACGCATAAAGCCAAATGTTCTAAAATGTAGATTTGAAAATAAATAAATGATCAACGTGCCCTTCGACCGTATCAGGGGATTCAGTAATTTTGGTAAAAGCTGAAGAAAAGAAAATCGTTTAGAAACAAACAAAAAATCCATTCGTTATTTCTTTTTGATTTCTAAATTTACTTTTATTTTGAATCAATTGCATTATAAAACGTACAAGGCCGCACATACAGTTGCAAGTGTTTGAAATTTTGACTCTAGCAAAACTAATTTTTGCAATATAATTTACATATATGCTAATTGGTAAAGGTAGTTTAGATTGATGTAGTAGAATATAAAAAAAGCATGTAGGGAAATTTCCAAAATTAAAAAAAAAAGAAAAAAGAACGTGAAAGCATTCCAGACCAGATTATTCTGCATTTTGTAACATTAACAAAGCTTTGCGCTTAATAGTATAATAATCACAATATTATATGTGTGTGCAGTTTCCAGATCAAGTTCATCATGAAAAGAGAGAGAGAGAGAGAGAGAGAGAGAATTGCATCTAATGCCTCAGCGCTTCAACTTGAACTTCTTTTCTCTAAAATTCGACCTGCTGCACTAAAAACCAACGTCACCCCAAAAATCGTGGGAGTGAGGAAATTTAAAAAAATTAATAACAAATACTTCTAACTGCACAATTTTGGAAATTAATACATCATTTTAGAGATAAGATTCTTGATTTTTAATAAAATACAAAAAATGGGAATATGATTTTTTCCCAGTTTTTTCGGTACCCAGACCTCTTTAAACTGATCCTTGCTTGGGCCATAGCTTTGGACAATGCAAGTCTTGCTAAACAAAATTTGTCTTGCAATGGCAGCTAGCTTAGGAAATTGAAAATCCTTCCACCATGGTAACAAATCCACAATGAAATTCAACACATGTAATTAAACCGGGCTCGGAAGTGCACGTGTTGAATTAATTACAGTAATGAAATTCAAAACTTGTAATTCCGAGCCCGGGGTTTTCGGTAGTTAATGAATTCTGAGCCCATCCGAGCCCGGACCCGAGCTCATCTCTAATAGGTACTACTTACCAGTAGTACTTATGCGGAACGTATTGGGTTTGAAAGAAATGCCCGTTGGCGAGGTACCCGAAGTCAAAACCACGGCGCTCATTGGCCACTGAGATTACGCAGCACACCGGCATGACATCAGCTGGTAAGTGGCTTTAAGTCAGTGACAGTTAGCCGTCATAAGGCGAAGACTGTAGGCGCCAGCCAACATGGAAGTGGACAAGTATCAATCCGCCATTGCATGCTGTATGAGTTTCGTCGCGGTAGCACTCCCACAAGTGCTGTGAGGAACAGTACCAGTGTGAACCCCAATGTCATATCACATCGTCAGTGTTGTTGATTCGAACGGTTTCAAGCGGGAAATTTTGACCTGTCGGACCGTTCTAAAGCCGGAAAACCCACAACAGTAGATATGGACATGCTGAAGACCTAGTAGAGACCGACCCACGTGTATCCATGCGGGAGTTGGCCGAACAGCTGAGGACTACCCACACAAGCATTATCGCGCACATGTGTCAACTTGGGAAGGTATGCACAAGAGGGGAGTGTGAGTACCCATCAACTCAGTTGAGCAGAAAACACATGAACGCTTGCACGTGATCAAGTTGAAGCGTGCGTGGACCGCATTGTGACAGGTGACGAGAAGTGGGTTATGCATGACAATGTCAGCGCCCCTGAAATAGTGGTTGGACCCAAAAAACAGAAGCCCATGCCGACCCCCAAAAGCCGCCTTATTCACGTGAGGTCCTTTTGTTTTGTTTAGTGGTTTATACGGGGTGTCGTGTTTTTGAGCTGCTGCCGGACAACACCACTATCACCGCCGATGTGTACTGCCATCAGCTCGGCGATTTGCACGCACGCGTCGCTCACGTCGAAACGACGAGCCTTGCTGAACAGCAAGGGTAACCTCACACGGCACGGGTGACCCATCACATGATCTGGGAGCTGCTGTCGCACTCAGTCAATTCCCTAGACATTGACCCGAGCAACTACCACCTTTTTCGGTCGTTGCAGCATTTTCTGGACGGACAGCCACAATTCTACAGGGACGGTATCCAGCAGCTTCCCAGACGATGGAAGAAGATCATGGCAAGCAATGGGGACTACATTTTGGACTGATTTCTTTTCGTATATACGGTAATTAGCTTTTTTTTTGTTGTTGTTGTTTACTTGCATTTGCAGACTTTACTTTCTTTCCAACTAGTGATGTAATTCCAAATAAAAAAGTACCTTAGTGTTGAACGGACTAGGAAAAATTATCCTCGAAATTTTCAAAATTTGATTCTTGTTTTTACTATTATTTTTTTAATTTTCATTACTAATTACCAATATCAATTGATATTAAAACTGCGTAATCAGAGCAATTTTAAATAAGTAATCAGAGCAATTTAAAATAATAGGAAGAATGTACGTGAGAGACATATGCTAAGGTGAAAATCATCTTAAATACGTGGCGTCAGTTGAATATATATAAATAAATAAATAAATTCATCGCCCTTTCCACGTTAAGCAACGCACAGCAACCGACGCCACGTATTTAGATGATTTTCACCTTGGATCTCGCCCTTTGGATTATTGCTATAATAATAATAATATATTGCCAGTGCCGTTAATACCCACCAGGTGGAGACGTCTCAGTAGCTGAGCCCATCCTACGGATTTAGGATATCAGATGCTGACTGAAAAAGAAAAACACATAGCACTGTGAATTGTTGGCCGCTGTGTTGTAAGGCTAACGCGCTCGGCTAGATATCGAGAGATTCGGGCTTCGATTCCCCGACGGCGGCCGAATAACAATTTTTCGCGTTGCTGTGCGTTGCTTAACGTGGAAAGAGCGATGCATTTATTTATTCAACTGACCGTATTTAGATGATTTTCACCTTGGATCTCGCCCTTTGGATTATTGCTTTAATAATAATAATAATAATAATAATAATATATAGCCAGTGCCGTTAATGCCCACCAGATGGAGACGCCTCAGTAGCTGAGCCCATCTTACAGATTTATCATAACAGATGCTGACTGAAAAAAACCACACACATATAGCACCGTGATATTTGGCCGCTGTGGTGTTATAAAAAATGTATTTAAATACGACTCTTTGCCGTTCTATACGATTTTAAATATTTGGGAATATTTGTGAACTAACAGTAACATCATTTCAATATGACTAATGCACCGTTTTCGCTAAGATGGGAATATTTGTGAACTAACAGTAACATCATTTCAATATGACTAATGCACCGTTTTCGCTAAGATGGGAATATTTGTGAACTAACAGTAACATCATTTCAATATGACTAATGCACCGTTTTCGCTAAGATGGGAATATTTGTGAACTAACAGTAACATCATTTCAATATGACTAATGCACCGTTTTCGCTAAGATGGGAATATTTGTGAACTAACAGTAACATCATTTCAATATGACTAATGCACCGTTTTCTCTAAGATGGGAATATTTGTGAACTAACAGTAACACCATTTCAATATGACTAATGCACCGTTTTCGCTAAGATGGGAATATTTGTGAACTAACAGTAATATCATTTCAATATGACTAATGCACCGTTTTCGCTAAGATGGGAATATTTGTGAACTAACAGTAACATCATTTCAATATGACTAATGCACCGTTTTCTCTAAGATGGGAATATATGTGAACTAACAGTAACATCATTTCAATATGACTAATGCACCGTTTTCGCTAAGATGGGAATATTTGTGAACTAACAGTAACATCATTTCAATATGACTAATGCACCGTTTTCGCTAAGATGGGAATATTTGTGAACTAACAGTAACATCATTTCAATATGACTAATGCACCGTTTTCGCTAAGATGGGAATATTTGTGAACTAACAGTAACATCATTTCAATATGACTAATGCACCGTTTTCGCTAAGATTGTGTGCTACACGTGGAAGATTTTTGTGTTGTAAGGAGGCAGAGAGGGAGTTCAGGGGATTACTTTTATTGGAGCGAATACCAGTGGCGAGTTGTTTTTTTAATATACGTAAATGCCCACCAGTGCCGTTTTCTCTTTGAGCACTGCAATCTTAACCCCACCGAGTAGCCATCTCCTACAAATTTATTTTGACTACCATCTAGATAAAGGAGTTCACATTCTCTTTGTGATATAGAATCTCATGTTTTGTGAGACACGCTCCTGCGTGATCCAACTCTGTAGATTAATCTGCACAGTATTTTTTTGTTTATTTCTGGATTTAACAACTACCACGTGCAACTCGTATGGCTGTAAGCAGTCGCCCGTCCCTGATTTCGGGTCACTTGTTCCAGGGAAGAGACACATCCAGCACCTTTGGCTATGCACACCATCCCATGACTCATCCGGATTTTAGACTCAGTCTTAGCTCGGAAGAATGCTCAGAAGCGTACACTTCAGACCAGTGTACCACCCGGGCGGCCATTTTTGTAGTATGAACATTCGGTTAAGATACAACTATGTTTGCATACAGGACACAGTTTTCCCTATTTTTACATACATGATGATTTTAAAAAGTTCCTTAGTCCAGATTATGTTGCCATGTAACCACGAAATGTGACTTAGCGGCGCTAAGCCTAGAACAATCGCTAAGCCCCTTCTACATCACTGTTTCCAACCCCCAGCAGTACCGTGCACTATGTATACAGGGTGATTTATAAAGAAGTATACAGTTTCTAGATGCTGTAAAACAGTAACAGTTGAAAACACGGACCACAACTGCAAACCGTTTGGTAGATGTACTCATAAAGTTTGTGCCCCGCTACTGAGGGAAGTGACGTAGGCGATAGCGCGCGTGTCACGTGACTAGTCAGTCAAAATGGCAGCGTCTGCAATGGAGAAGGCGCTTTGTGTTCTTGAATTGAGCAAAACGGAATCTGTAACTGCTGTGCAACGGCATTTTCGATCACGATTCGGAAAAGAACCTCCAACAAGAAAGTCTATCTACGATTGGCATAAAAAATTTGAAACTACGGGCTGTTTGTGCAAACTTAAAAGTCCTGGACGACCGCGTGTATCGGGAGAAGTCGTCGATAGTGTTTGCACCGCCATTCAACGAAGCCCGGGAAAATCAACGCGGATGGTGAGTCGTCGTGAAGTGCAGATTTCACAGCCCACTGTCTGGAGAATTTTGAGAAAGAAGCTGAAAATGATTCCATACAAAGTGCAGATGTTGCCAAATCTCACTGACCTTGACATGACAAAGCGCTTTGAACTGACCCAATTGGCCAGTCCTGACTTAACACCTTGTGACTTTTTCCTGTGGGGGGTACGTAAAGGACAAGGTACTCACCCCTCCTCTTCCTGTTGATCTAGCGGAGCTGAAGCAGCGTATCACAGCCACTATCACTGCATTTGATTCAGATATCTTACCTTGGCTTTGAGCGGAAATGGATTACCGGCTCGATGTGTGTCGTGTGACTAAGGGTGCTCACATAGAACATCTGTCACTGTCTCTAAAAAACTTGAAACATTCCCCTACAATTCTGTGTCAGGCAACATAAAATATCTTACATTTTTCTTGTTTTATAGTGCGTTGAAACTGTATACTTCTTTTTGAATCACCCTGTATATTAATAGTCGCAGACTCTAAAAATTATAAACATGTACATATTCCAGATTAGTATCACTTTTGATATCAAAATGGATTGTCTTCAACGTTTTCTTAATTGCTGAACTGTTAGAAAAAGATGGTGTGAGTTGAGAAATACACCATTATTCTGGGAAACCAAATGCAGGTGCAGAATAGTCAAACAGAAATATAAAATTATTGCACTAAAAAAAAAAAATAGTTGTTCCCTTGCACGAGTTTTATGGTAACATGTCGGTAATGTCAGTTTCATTGTTGTATTTAACTTTCAATACGCCAATCTATAATTCAATGAGATTAACTTCGTAAAGAGACGCTCAGATCACCACGTTTAAACATGTTCGTCGAAAACAAAGTACAGCGGTAGTAAACTGCATTAGCTGAACGTGGTACTTGAAAACCAAATATGAATCAATCACGTCATTACTTGTTCCTTTGCCACGTCTAGCAGGCAAATGTCTAACAAAAGCCTAAATTAGCTGTAACGGATTGAAATTCCTTTGTTTTGTGCAGTCATATACACTCAGTAGACAAAAAACATTGAAGATAGGGGTGATGGGAAGTTGGCATGCGCATCCCCCGCGCGGATTGGAACAGACCCAAACCCAACGCACTGACAGCTGGGCTTCCCAACAGTGTATCGCAATCGACGAACATGTTTAAACGTGGTGATCTGAGCGACTCTGATCGTTTAGGCACTGTCGGCGCAAGACAGATGGGTAATTCTATCCCCCAAGGGGTAAGAACCCTATATAGTGTTCCCGAGGGCAACCGTAAAAAAAGCGGACCGCGAGTATACCATCGGCGGAACATACCAGCTCCCAAAAAAAGCAAGCGGTGGCTGGCCACACACCGTTGATGACCCGGGGTTGACGTAAATTATCCAGGCTTGTAATGACCGACCACTTGGTAACGGCGGAGCAAATCACACCCAGGTTAAACGTTAGAGGCCCAATCAGCGTCAGCGACCGAACGGTACCGCCCACTCTGCATATCATGGGCTGCGGGAGCCAACGCCCTACTCGTGTGCCACTGTTGATTGCTCGTCATCGGACATTACGCCTCGCCTAGAGCCGCGAACATCAAAACTGGACCTCTGCGCAGAGTGGCCCCGCCCCGCGTCGTGTTGTCAGACGAATCCCGTTTTCAGCTGTATAGAGCTCACGGGAGCGTGCTGGTGTGACGTGAACAGCATGAGGCCTTGACCCTGTCGTGGCAGGTCTGCTCTGTTCGAGGCAGTGGTGGCTCTGTGGGGGTTTGCTCCCGGGAGGGCTTCGCCCCCCCCACCCCGATGCATGCCTGGAAGAAACACTGCCATTGACCTTAAATTAGGGACGGGCGACTGCTTACACACTGAGTGGCCACTTTATTATGACCACCCCCTCAGTACTTCGTTGGGCCACCTTTTGTCTTTAATACTGCGTCGATTCTTCGTGGCATGGACTCCACGAGATGTTGATAGGTGGTTTGTGGAATCTGATACCATGCTTGATGAATAGCACTTTCCAGGAGTGTGAGATTGCAGGTTTGTGGATCCAGATGTCTGATGGCTCGTTCAACTTCATCCCACAAATTCTCAATTGGGTTGAGATCTAGAGATTGTGGGGGCCACCTAAGCAAAGTAAACTCACCGGCATGTTCCTGAGACCAATCCTGTACAATACAAGCTCTATGGCAGGACGCATTATCTTGTTGAAAGTAGCCATCGCCATTGGGATAAACCATCCGCATGACAGGATGCACTTGGTCCGCAACGATGTTTAAATATGATGTGCCAGTCAGATGTTGATCGACACGAATTAAAGGGCCCAAAGCATGCCCGGAAAGCATTCCCCAAACCATAACGTTGCCTCCACCAGCTTGAAGGGTTGTAGCAATGCTTTTGGGGGTTCATGCTTTCGTGCTGTGTCCGCCAAATTCTCACTCGGCCATCGGCACGGTGCAACTGAAAACGTGATTCATCGGACCTTATAATTTGTTTCCAATTATCGACTGTCCAATCCTTGTGCTCCTGTGCGAACGGGAGAAGTTTTCTCTTGTTAACTGCAGATAGCAGAGGTGTTCAAACAGGCCTTCGGCTGCCATATACTATCCGATGCAGTGTTCGGCGAACAGTGCTTGCAGAGATCATTTGAGGAGCGTCCTTGATTAAGATGGTCTGTAATTTGCTGCACTGTTGCCCTTCTGTTGTCTGTTACCAGTCTGGACACTCTCCATTCTGCCCCAGCAGTCACTAGTCGATGACGACCACACGTTGCACGTAGAGACCCAGTTTTTTGGCTGACAGTCCAGTCTTTAAACACTTTAACAACAGGTGCTCTGGAACATTTCACGAATGCGGCGGTTTCGGTGATACTCGCTCCATGGCTCCGAGCTCTACAGACATCCCACGTTGAAAGTCTGTCAAACCGCATTTTTTACCCATCTCGTCGCCCCAAAATCCCTTCTACTACTGTCGCAAGCACTAAGCTTTCTCTTTTCATTCTAGCCTCGCCCTCTGGCGGCAACAGCGTGTAGCCATAACTCATTTTCCTAAAACTGTCAGGTGGTCATAATAAAGTGGCCACTCAGTGTATATAGTCCATTGAGTTGCTCACGGTTGTCGTTAAACCTCCAATCAGTTTTTTTTTATCTATCTGTCGGCGTGTACAAGCTGTTATTCGCGTTAGAGGAGGACCAACACGACATTAGGTAAGTATCTCTAATGTATTGCCCATTGAGTGTATAAACCCGTGAAGGGCAGAACTGGTGTGTACTTTATCACTTTGAAGCACTCGGATGGATCTGTATTATATTATATTGGTATGACTAAACGGTCTTTTAGGACAAGGATAACGGAGCACGAAAAGGATGTGAAGCCGGGCAAATTGACCAGTCTTTTGCGGGACAAGTTGAAATCAACGCTGTTATCCTTAACTGGGGTGAAATTAAGAAGATTGCTTCCTATACAAACGCAAGAGCCACGGCATACAGGGAAATAACGGGAATCCTCACCAGAACGAAGGTTTGCTACGAGTACTTTCCCCTCCGACCTTCGTATCGTTTGTCACGCACGTCTGGGTGTGCCACGTTCTTAAATTTTCAGTTGATGTCGCCTGCGTGAGGCTTAATAGTAAGCACCTGTCGCGTTTTTATTTTGTTTGATTTGAATTTTGTTGGAATCTGTTCTGATTTGGTTTAATGTCAGGGACTTTCTGATGAAGCCACCCGCCTGGTGTGTGAAAGTTTGCTTGTAGTTCTTATACCGTAGAACCCGCTTATAATCAGAAGCTCGAGACCAGCGAAAATCTTCGCTAAATCTGTTTTGGGGTAAAAGATACCACCATGTAAAAGCATGCATACTTTGTTATACGTTTTTACATACCCATAACAAGCAGATATGTGAAAGATAGTCTTGCTAGATTTAACTGACTTCAGTAGTACAAATTAAAATCAAAATGGGCCATGATTAACATAGTAGCAGCTTGAAGCAGACATGTGAAAATATTAAAAATAAAATAATCTTAACGTTTTTTGTTCTCTTTTGCGTATGTTTATGCTCCCTTTATTTTTGCCGAATAACATTTAGTGCATTCAATGCCTTGTGAGATACGGAATTTCATTAAATGTTGTTGCTTTCCTTATTAAAAGAAATTATCACTTAGCATTTCTCTTCTTCGTTCAATCCAGAATTTGATTAAATTCTGTACTTTAAAAACGATAAAATTAGCATTGAATTAACATTGTACCCAATAAAAGCTCCTGTTTTGCTCACTAAATATGAGCTTGTTATAGGCGGGTTCTACTGAATTTTCTGTACGTTAGTTTTCCTTTTGATGTTATTTTACTCAGTTTTCTACAGCTCCCTTAAAACCTGAATTGTTTTCTTCTGATCCACGAGCCCAGTACAAATGCGAAAAGAAAATAAGTAGAATTCCCGTACGTTTCTGAAATATAGGAATAATTATTACAGAAGCATAACTTCAAAACGTTGCTTTTATAGCGTGTGGATTACTGACAGCACCTGTTCCTTTCCTCTTCTTTGTAACTGTTTTACCGAAATATAACAATTTTAAAGTTGCGGGTCTTGTCGGTGACGTATAACTAACGGAAGCTGAGATTTACTTAATGTTTTATTTAAGACTGGAAACGCAAGTGAAACTTGTTTCACGGATGTGTTTATCACTGTCGAAACGAAAACATACGGCTGAATCCAGAGCGAGGAGTGGAAATCAAAGTAGAGAGCTTGAAATAGGGCCCCCTTCGGTTTGTTAATGTTTGACACCGTCGTGCTTAATCCTAAAACGCGCACGACTCAAAACATCAGAGCATTTCTTTTTACCTGTCTTTTTTTTTTTTTTTTTTTTTTCTTTTGTGAAACTAGCTTTCACAGATTTGCTGAGTTAAACAAGTACAGCTCCTATGGGAAACCTTAGTTTTTTTGTTTTGTTTTTTAAGATCTCTGATTTCTTCTCTGTAAATGTCACGCAAAGATTCTAGATCTGGATTGAAAGAACTAATTTGCCAGATTTATTTTGTTTTCATGTTTCTCAGCCAAATGGTTTTCTCTGCTGGCAGATGCATTTACAAAGTGCATGCCACCAAGAAAACAAACGAATTACAATGATGAGCGGAGCGCGTGTTCTTCGGTGTAAGCGCGTGCGTGATTCGGGTTTTCATCTAACACACACGCTCAGAGAGAGAGAGAGAGAGATTTGCTCCAGCATCCGACATTCAAATTCTTCCGTACATGGCCTTGGGCTGTCCCCAGATGCGTCTTACCCCTTCCCTATAACAGCGCGGAGTTTTTCGATCGTGGAATGGTTCCAACACCAACCACTTCAGGTGACGACGCAAGCGCAGAAAAAAAGGTTTGCTGTAATCGTGAACTAAGGCAGTGGGTTTGTTTTGCTTTCTCAGTTTCATTCCTGACATCGTGCGAGTGAACTAATGATAACGTAGGATTTGTTTTCAATGAAGAAATTACCTAACTGTATGGATTCCTTTGTCTCAAATATAGGAATATTCACAGATAACTAAATGCGCCCATTACTTAGCGAAATAGACGTGGGGAACTGTCTACCTAGTCTATGCAGCATTGCCATTTTTGTTGCTATGACGGCACTTACTTTTAGGAAGTTTGAGGTGAGTGAAGTTTATATTTTTACATATGCTTAACTGCGCTTTTAGCCCGAGGCTGATGTCGTTTGCTTGGCGATACGCGTATTTTTTGATTTTATGGAGAATCCAGAGGATCTCTAAATTTGACAGTACAGTATGTGACGTACCTATCTCGGAGCTGACGCACATGTCAAGAAGGTAAAGTTGCAGAGACAAAAACTCCGTCGGTGTAGCTTAATTAGGGAAGTATTAGGCTCCGGAGCAGAAGGAATTCTGGTTCGATTCGCGCCACCAGCAAATGGCATTTACGCTATAAGTGTCGCAATCTTGTTACTAGAAGGGAACATAGTTGTGAATGACAGGATTTGTCAGTTGTGGTGATTGACAGAACGACACTACAGTTTGAATGAAAGGCGCTTAATTTAATGTAACCTCTGCTAAAATGAAGTCCTCGTCGGCACTTTTTTAAGGTGGATCCACCTATAATCTTTGCCATGTATTTCCAATGGGGAAACTTCTGTAGCCATTTTCTTCACAATTACTGCGTTCCCAAGGATGAAAATTTGAACATCGTCAAAAATGACTTCGTATTATAGACTAGTATACCTAATATTTTCTAAATTTTAACCATAATTATATTAAAAATCAATAACTTTTCCTTTGGTTTTGAGACCAGAAAATAGATGTCGCCACAGCTGCATGTGATTAAATGCTATCACGTCGTTTTTTTTTTTTTTTTCGATAATTTTATTAATTTTCGGAATGGAATCAGAATTTGAGTGTATCCATGCGACAGTCTGTAATGTTTATGATTAAATGTTCTGATAGTAATTTAGCTGGAGATGTTAACAGAATTGTAGATGCTGCTGATTTTTAATTCCGAAATAAACCAGCAAGCTCACTACTCTGCAACATTTTCAGCTAAATTAATGTTAGAATATTTAATCTAAATGGCTCGAATCATTCTAAACATTCCGGTCTATCGCATGAATGGACACAAGTGGTGATTGCAGTCCGAAAATTTTGAAATTATTGAAAAAAAAATGCGACGTGATAGCATTTAGTGAGTCGCATGTAGATGTGGCGACATCTATTTTCTGGTCTCAACACCACCAAAGGAAAAGTTATTGATTTTTAATATAATTATGGTTAAATTTTAGAAAATATGAAGTATACTAGGCTATAATATGAAGTTATTTTTATCGATGTTCAAATTTTTATCCTTGGGAACGCATTAATTGTGAAAAAAATGGCAACAGAAGTTTGCCCATTGGAAATACAAGGCAAAGATTTTAGGTGGATATCCACTTTAAACCAGCTTCACGACAAGATATCCACTTCAGTGTGTCTTGCACAGTGGCCGAATGGTCAAAGACACAAGCTTCTGGCTAATTGTTCGAGTTTAGTAAGGTCTTGATTCCGGGATAAGGCATATATAGATAGGTGGGGCGTGCCCTTGATCTACGGCGACGGCCTGTCATTTCTCTTAGATCGATGGCCCTAAATTAGGGATGGGCGATATCTTAGGTCATTGGTGGCCAATCTTTATTTCTGGCGTTCTACTATTTATACTATGTATGTAAAGCGTGCCACTTTCCAAATTATCTAACACTGCCCTTACGAAAAATGCATCTTAAGCCTATTTTAAATTTTTGTGCGTAATATTTCTTTGATTTCTGAGTGAGGTTGGGGGGAGATATTTATATTGAGAAGAAATGGCTGCATGTTTTAAGAATACACATTCCAGAAAGAAAGAAAGTTACTTTAAAAAGCATAAGAGTGAAAAAAAGGAACATACTGGGTGATTACCTGTTTGTCTATTATTACCATTAGTGAACATAAAATGTGAAATTAGCACACACACAGTTCTTAGTGCGGTTTTTGGGACTTTGATACTCACGAGTTAATCAGTGTTTGGATTTATTGTTGCATGTGTTTAAAGTGCTGCTCTAAATTGAGTTGGGGGGGTTTGCAACACACGGCCCACATATAACGTTCAGGGGCTGGTTGGAATGAACAAATCAGGCTGGGAATTTTTGTCATGCAGTGCACTGAAAAAAAATAATAATAAAGAAAGAAAAAAGAAACGCGTATCTACAGAGAAATATCCCATAAATTTTCCCGTGAAATTTTTTTGTTACATATGGATGAAAGAGAACTGTTGAAGTATGCATAAAAAGGATTTATGTCAACAATAGCAAAGTGAAAATCCTCCAAATACGTGTAAACAATGTGAATAGACAAAGTCATCGCTCTTTCCATGTTTTCTTTAATTAACACACATCAACCGAAAAATTGTTATTCGGACACCGCTGGAATCGAACCCCAGATCTCTCGATAAATAGCAGTCGGCCACCGTAGCATAAGGCGAACGCACTCTGCTAGTTATCCAGTGGTCTGGGGTACGATTCCAGCGGTGTCCAGATAGCAATTTTTCAGTTACCGTGTGTTAATTAAAGAAAACGTGGAAAAGAGCGATGACTTTGTCTAATAACAGTAAATTTCAACAATTTAACGGTGTAAGAATTTTAAAAATCCTCTCATGATTGAATGTAGCATCGAACCACGCTCAAAACTGGGGTATCAGGCAATTATTTTCCTTTTAAAAAATTTGGCTTTCACACACACACACACACACACACACACACACACACACACACACACACACACACACAGAGATTCAGAAGTCTCATAAAGACCTCACTTTCAACTAAATCACCATAAAGTTCTTTCTGAAAGTTGAAATGTGCACATGCGACTTAGCAATTTATAACGAATTAAATTTCTCCGTCATTTTTGTCCACGCCGGGGCTCGAACCCGGGTCCCCTCAGGCCGGAATAAGTCGCTCTACCAATTGAGCTACGCGGACGTTCGTTACCGCTGCTATCTGCCTTTATGTCGTGTCCGTCCTGCCGGGTAGGCACGTCCCATCTTCCCCCTCCCCGAAAGAGGGCGGGGGGCATGGCCCACGGGTCAGCCGTGACCATGAATCGTTGCAGGTAGCCATCCGCTGTAGAACGTACTTGAGAATTCCCAGTCAATCTGGTGTGTAAAATGCAACGTCACACACACATATTTTTCGAAGCGCTGGAGAACGGATTCTCTGATTTTTCCTGTCTCGCGGTGTGGAAAGAACATCACACCATTGCGAGAACTTTTGAACGGCCAGGTCATCCGGGAAAGTTCGGGCGCCATTATAACGAAGTAAATTTCTCCGTCATTTTTGTTCACGCCGGGGCTCGAACCCGGGTCCCCTCATTCCGGAATAAGTTGTTCTAGCAATTGAGCTACGTGGACGTTCGTTATTGCTGCTATCTGCCCTTATGTCGTGTGCGTCCTGCTGGGCAGGCACGTTACAAATTTTTCTACGCAATTAATTTTTTAAATTAATTTGGTCACTGATCGCCTACTGTGCAATGGTATTGGTATCTCCCCTTGAGTAGACGTCTTTTTCAAGTCTACTCATTACTTTCGTCCCATAAGCCAGTACTGGTAAATAGTTTTTGGTGGGACATGGATTTCGGAATGTGTCTGCGGGAGAGATTTGTGCTCTGTGTCACTCTGTAGATAAGGCGGTGGGTTCGATCCTGGGCTGATCTTGCGGAGGTGGTGTGATTTGCTAACAATCATTGAATATTCGCCGTGCATCGGACGAGCACGTTAAGTGATGGCCTCCAGGCTGGACCCACTGGTTAAATGGGTATCATTTCCTATGCCCCTCCTGGAAATTCTCTCACCCCCTCTACGTGCAACATCGTACTTGTACGGTGGCGCCATCTTCTGTACTCTAATCTCACTACAAACTGTTCTGTCAAAGTCGCTAGACTTGCTCTCATTCCTTCCGTTTCTGTGTCCTGCCCAAAAGGCAAACTCGCTGTAGGTGGCTGGGACCTAAAATCTACTCACTGTGGACGGAAGTCCTACAAGAAAATGACTCATACTTGCTAGCTTGGAGATCATCACAGTAGATACTAGTGTCTCCTTCGAGATTGCAAAAGGAGGGTTAGGGCATACCAATGACCCTGGGTTCCAAGTTCAACGACCTACGTCTAATTTTAGTTAGCTGTAGCTAAATTACTTCATGCCGCCCCAGTGGCGCAGTGGTCTAAGCAATGGCCTCTGATCATTCGTCCGAAAGAGTCTGGGTTCGAATCCCGTGAGGCATGGATGTTGTGCTTGTCTTACGGCACTGGCTCTCTCCCTTCCCTGGAACTAGTGGCCCTAAATTAGGGACGGGCGACTGCTTATAGCCCATTGAGTTGCTCACGGTGGTCGTTAAACCTCCAATCAAAAAAAAAAAAAAAAAAAAATTACTTCATAATAGCTTTCTTGATCCGGTGGCACTTTTCTCACACGCGTACAGAGAATTTCGCTGTCGGTTCAGTGCAAACGCCCAACATAGATAAAAGAAAACGTTTCTTTTTGTTGCTAAGATATAACTTTTCAGGCAGTAACAAAGCTAAAGAAAAAAATCGGTGATTATTATTCTAATCATTCGTTTGTTCAAGAATGGCACGTTAAGCCGTCGGACCTCGGGTACTACACCCCCCGGTAATAAATAAGGGCGTCTTCCTCCCCCTTTCTACCTCACTTCCGTGTCCCTTTCCTATCGGGCATTCTAGCCCAAATCTCCTAGCTTCCTATTTCTAAGGGTTGTTTAAGACCTGGGTCATACATTTCCTTCTTAAAATCCTCTACATATGATCCGTTCGTACAAAAAAAAAAAAAAAAAAGAATCCAAACGAAAGTGGTACGAGAAAGTGGGCCGTTTTTCGAGTGTGGTCCACCGAGAAACGGTCCCGGTGGGCAGGGCCGGATTAAGGGGAGATCTGTAGGGGTTATAGCCTTGGGGGCCCACCATGACCAAGGGCCCAGGAGGCATGCCTCGGGAAAATGATAGAGAGAGGAGGGGGGGGGGATTGTAAAATAGTTTTACTTTTGTCTAGTGTGATTTCCACTTGGTCAGAAACAGAGAGAGAGTTGATAAAATAGTTTTACTTATGTCTCATATGATTTCTACTTAGTCAGAAACAGAGACTGGAAGACGAACGGATTTCAAGGCATTGACTCACCAAGGGTAATGAATGGTTTTCATGTCGCTGTGCACAGCAACGTCGGTGAGACAGTTTCAGCTTTTCCACTACCATCCACCCACACCTTCCGATTTTCATTTGGAACAGTAAATGGTCGAAGTCCCCTGTTGCTTCACATTGCAGAACAAGAAAGATACACTAAGAAAAGCATACAATGCTAAATCATTAGAAAATCCAAGACAAAATCTAGGGATCTTAAGCTTTTAACTCATGTTCTTATAAGAACAATGAAAAATACCGTGACTTATTCTGAAAACTAGGTAGGTAATTTAGTAGTTACAGTGTCGTGTTTTAACTTATGTTGTGATTCCCCTTCATAAGTTCTTTGGGGGCCCACTCAAATGTCTTAGCTTAGGGGTGTCCACCGAGGCCTAAATCCGGCCTTGCCAATGGGCCAATCCGGCCCTGCACACGTATTTAGAAGAGTCTCTGTAAATAAAAACTGTTTTCCTCATTCACTGTTAATCTAATGTGGAAGGCAATATCGTCTTCGCACTTCGTTTTGGAAGTACATTAGGCGGCTTAGTTTGGGCCATTACGAAACCTCACTGACGCTGCGTTAAAGAAACAAATATTTTACGACGGAGGGCGAAAATGTGTCTTTGCAAAACAGCGCGGCATTTGGAGCGGGTGGGGTGCAAGTGTTGTACGGCACGAGTGGCGGAAAACGATGCAAAGTTAACAACCAACTTAAATTATAGTTTTCTGTTGATGAGGTGCCTAGCACGTTTGTGTCAGTGTAACAAGTTTTGTTATTATAGTTTCTTAATTTACGACGATATTGCGCGCACCAAACCAAAAATGCCTGTGCCACTAGCGGCACGCGTGCCGCTGGTCAGCCACCCATGTTTTAAATCCTTGAATGCTATCGCGGTAATTGAGCCCTAAAATAAAAAAAACAAAAAAAAAACTGTTCAGGATAAAGGACACCTGTCCGATATTCTATAAAAAAAACAAAAATGTAAACCACATTTTTACTCAATTTCATTCAGACAATTTTGCCATCTTTTATCCGTTTTAATCCATTTTAAGAACACGATCTGTAAGTCACAGGACTGATTTAATGTATTGATTTTTTTTTTTCATGCAAGTGCAGTTTCATTTAAATTTTTTCTGGTTCAAGCTTCAGTAAGCGCTGTTCTCACAGGCAGCTGTTTTCTAATAATTACGCCAACTGTAGATTGCATGGAAGTAACATGGAGTACCTTTTTAAATAGCCACTGGTGTACATTTTTTTTATGGTAAATTTATTACGAAAGGCAAGGCTTGCAATACACAGCAGTGCGATCAATTTACTTTTCGCATGTCGGATTTCAGTTACTTACGATTGTGTGTCGTATGCTTCCTATATTTTACTGTACTTTGGGACCATGAATACCCCCCCCCTCTTTTTGTTTTCTTTATAACGATAATATAAATGCATCGTTAGAACTGCGTGATTACGGGCAGCAGTAGCCAGCAAATAGGGACCTTATAATCTTTCGTTAAATTATGACTTAGCCCGTTGTTGTGTAAGCCTGTAAAATTAAAACCTGAACTGTAAATACCGAACTATAACTTGAAGAGCAATGTCCTTAAAAATAGTTGGCCATTCCTGTTGTAGATCTTCGTTATTACAGTTGTATGTCTGCTAAACTTAGCCGACTATGTATTTAAGTAGGTTGTCTTATTCATATTTAGTCACGTACTGGGTTTGGCATTGTGTTTCTACATCTCTCACTTATTCTATTTGAGCCTCATGTCATGAACATTAACAATGAAAGAAATAAAAAAAAAATAATAATCCGTGCCACGCGTCTAAAAAGACCAGAGTGCATAATTTTCAGAATAAATCTCACTTCTGCTGACATCTTCACCCTAAGCTATACTCACGAACCAAAAAAAAAAAAAAAAAAAAACACAAATGCTGTAGTATCAATGTATTCACGTTCGCAGCGTGCAATGGAAGAACTTCGATGGTGTTTTTGCAGTTTTTAGTATGCCGTTTTGGACCTTGTCAGCCGTTTGTCTTGTCAACACTTAAACTCGTGACCTTGCAAACTGAGGATGTGCCATCTTCCATTTAGATCATCTGCCGCATCATTCTTCCAGAATAGTCGATTCTAAGGCAAATCATTATGAAAAACGTTCCTGCTTAATTCCGGCTTCAACGTCGTACCATGTGACTACAAATAAGTGCAACACAAAGAAAAGGAATTGTTTGGAATTTAAGTAGGAATAATGTACTCTTCTCCTGAGTTCAAGTGCTTTTTTCTCTCGTAAATTTAAAACTAACTTGTCTCTGATGTTTTCTTGTTTCCAGTTCGGTAAAGACTTGTGCTATTTCTAGAACTACCATGTTTGCTACGGATTTACGCTTGACCTGATTAGAAGTACTTCTCCATCTCAATTCTGTCGTAAAGCACTTCTTTTGACAAAAAGAGCATGTGCACAGTGTTATAAATTTACGTGGAACTGTGTTGCGTAGATATCATGTGTCTGACTGACAAAAATACTGGGTATTTTTTTTTTTTTTTTTGAAGTACATGTTCTTATGTTTTGAGTGAAACTTCATCTTCAGGAAGCACGAAAATTTTGGACATGTCCCTCAATATTCAGCTTAAATATAACTATTCCGATGCACCTTTTGAAGAGATATATGAGAAAATTGAAATCTACACTTATGCTGGGAAAAATTGCTCACCATGAAAAACCAAAGCGAAAGATCTTAGCTAATCTTTCATCTTGTTTTATTCATTTTCTATGGGAACAGATGTATTGTATTAAAGACGAGTATATACTTACATTTAGCGGGTAAATTCTGCTTGAAAAAGGAAATAATGTTAAGAAATTACAGCACCCTGGTTTTTATAGTATCCAGAAAATGTTTCCAAGCTGACTTCTCTTCTATTTGCTAAGATAACAAGCCCAGCCTACCCGGTGGCCGAGTGGTCAGAAGCATAGTGGTCATCCGGGTCTAATGGGAGTGGTCACAGGCGTGGCAGCGATCTGAGAGTCCAGTGAGAATGGTCAGAGGCGTAGTGGTCATCCGAGAGTTGCGAGGAAGCGGTCAGAGGCATGTGAGTACTCTGATAGTCGAGAGGAAGCGGTCAACTGCGTAGTGGTCATCCTGGAAACGAATGGAAGTGGTCAGCTGCGTGGTGATCATCCAGGAATTGAGTGGAAGTGGTCATCCGGTAGTCGAAACGAAGCGGTAAAAGACACGGTAGTCGTCCGAGAGTCGAGAGAAAGCTGTCTGCTGCGTGGTGGTCATCCTCCAGGTGTCGAGTGGAAATGTTCAGAGGCGTAGTGGCCTTTCGGGATTGAAACCAGAGTCCAGCTTCCGGCTGAAGCATGGGTGGTGTGTTTATCTTAAGAAGCTAGTTGTATCTCTTTCATGGAACTAGTGGCCACCTAAATTAAGTACGACGTCGCTTATAGCCTTTAGAGTTGCTCACGGTGATAAACTCAGAAATAAAAAAGCGAAAAGCAAATTCGTTTCCTCCGGCAAACACTACTATCGTAAGCTTTCAACTTACATTTGCAAGACCCCCCCCCCCCCCCAAAAAAAAAAAAAGTACTTCTCGTGATACTGTGAGGGCACTAATTTCTGTTGAGAAATTAAAATTTTGTGGATGCTTCTTAGCAGAGATGGTTTTAACCAATAGCGATTCCTCTGAAGTCTCGGGTGTCAGGTGCATGTTTTGCATGTTTTGGCAAGAAAAATCAGAGGCGACACCGAATACTCTGGAAATAATGAGCACATCTTTTGACAATCTAAAAGCTAAAGGTAATTCAGTGTACCTTTATCGTTGTTATAATTTATTATTATGAACCACGCACTCAATTCTTCTAAAGAAACCGAAATTTACTCAATCTGGGGTGAAAATTTTGTACCAGGGAAGTTGGAAAATCATGCTCGCAGTTTCAGCCAAACGGATGCGAAAATAATTTTTAACATAGCACTTTCCAAAGCACAGATAATTATACCTTACACAAAATCTTATGCTCCTCTCAAAGTGGGAAAAATAGTACGTCCGAAAAATCAAAGCAGACAACAGCCATAATTCTTGATCCCAAAGACTAGTCTTGTGACACTTATCTATATATACACTGAAGAGCAATGTGGCGCTGTGGGCGGCCCTGTAAACGTACACGACATGACGTATGCAGCGATCCGACAATATAAGGAGTGAGGTGACGGGAATCAGTAAGAGTCGGACGCAGTATGGGTAAGGCGAAGGATCTAAGCGCATTTGATCGTGGGCAAATTGTCGAGGCCCGACGAATGGGTCACTCCATCTCGGAAGTCGTGCAGGCACTGGAATTTTCACGAGCCACTGTGTCACGGGTGCACCGTGAGTACATCGAATCCTGTAAAACCATCCCTGCAAAGACCAACTGCCGTGGACAACAGCGTGTGGATGAGCGGGATCATTGTCGGCTAACACGCATTGTAACAGCGGATAGACGGGCCACAGTGCAAGAAATCACTCGGCAATTTAACGCTGGTGCACAAAAACGTGTAAGCAGCCACACTATCCAGAACCATCTTCTCGCTATGGGGTACAGAAGCCATCGTCCCACGAGGGTACCGCTGCTGACCGCACATCACAGGGTGCAAAGATCAGCATAGGCGCGGGAACATCGCCACTGGACCCTAGACATGTGGGAAAAATGTTGCCTGGACTGATGAGTTGAGATTCACGTTGGTACATGCGGATGGCAGGATACGAGTACAGCGCAAACCACATGAAGCGATAGATCCTTCTTGCCAGCAGGGTACTCTTAAAGTTGGCGAGGGTGGCATTCTCGTCTGGGGACTGTTTACGTTGACTGAAATGGGACCCCTGGTACGTGTGACATCGTCAATCACAGGTGAACGTTACCGGGATATCCTGGACGACCATTTGCTCCCGTTTGTGCGCCTTCAACATCCCACTGGGGACCTCATCCTGCAACAAGACAATGCACAGTGCCATCGCTCCCGAATTGTATTCAAATGGTTGGATGAACACTCCACCGACGTGACCTCGCTTCCTTGGCCAGCTAGGTCACCTGACCTCAGTCCCATCGAGCACATCTGGGATGCCATCGAGAGATGTTTGGGGCTCTTACCCCCGTACATCAAATCTTCGTGAACTGTGGGAGCTTGTTCAGGGCTTCCGGTGCCTTGTCGAGTCCATGCCGAGACGAATCGCCGCCGTCATCAGGGCGAAAGGTGGTGCTACACGTTACTAGACAGATATCTCTAATTCAATTGCTCTTCAGTGTATTAAGGTAATACAGCGTAGGTTGTCACAATTATTTATTTTTGCAAGCAGACCATGGTTTCGCTGGGTATTGACATAGCTTCATCAGGATGAATGTTATAGCTAAACTAAGAAAACATTTTACGATCCGAGTATGCAGAGAAAGTAAAGTAACTGTTAGAAATTATTCCAGGAAATGTGCCTGTCGCTGTCTCATTGTACTCAACCTAAAGGGCTCCTCCTTTGCCGCGCGGCAGATGAACTATGGACGACAATGTTATGTGTGGTGTGATGTAAAGTCTTATGTTTTATAAATGGACTTTGTATCTTCCTACATAATATCTTTTGGGTAAATCATGTTACCGGTATTAAACGATAAATTCGTCTTTTATTTTGTGATTGCGTTTCAGTGGCGTCATCCTTCTGGCAACTTATGAGAGAGACAGCTTCTCAGTTCTACTGAGAGCAGAATAAACATGGCGGGAATTTTCTGAACGGCTGTTCCAGCCTTACAGACTGATGATACATCACCGTAGCCTCGGGCATCTTCAGGTTTTCGCATTCATGCAAAAATGTTCCCGTGGCCTCTCAATTATCATCCCAAATTATGTATCTGGGAATACAAATTTTGAAGATGACAATCCGATTTTTGGCGTAAATGTGACAAGGCATGGTAAGTCAGATAATATCCGAAAACTTGAAAATTTTCATTGCCTTGGAGCGGGACCCGAACCCGCGTCTCCCAGAAAACGCCCGGATATGCTAACTACTACACCACCCAGAACGACCAAGTTTCAAGTTTCCGATCAATTTGAATATAACCATCACAGTATTCGCTAGTCGAAGCAACCGGCATTCATGTTTAGCGAATCTGGAGGTTAAGAATCTTATCCCGTATATATGTACACTATCTACCAACAAGTAATTGGACACCCCTGCAATCGGCGATATCTGCGGTCCTGATAAACGTCACGGACGCCGCCGTTAAATATCGTGTGGGAAACAACAGCGCAACCAGTCGCATGCAAGATGCCACGCAGTTCGGAGCTCTCTGATTTCGAGAAAGGTGTAATCGTCGGGTATCACAGAAATGGCCGATCCATGACATATCCAGCGAGTTGAAGTACCCAAAATCGACAGTGGCCTACGTGATTGGCATGTGGAAGATGAGAGGTGACTGTCGGAATGTGCCCCGACCCGGCAGACCCACAAAACTGGGAGTTAGAGACCGACGGGCGCTGGCTAGAGAAATTCGGAAGAACCGCACCAAATCGATGGGCCACATCCGCGAGGAGTTTCAACAGGCATCCGGGTGTGTTCTTTTGATGAATACCATCCGTAAGGAAGCCCATCTGCTCGGTTATCATGGACGTGCTGCCGCCCACAAGCCTTTGATCACCAAGTCCAATAGCGCTGCTCGGCTAACGTGGTGCAAAGAACGTCGACAGTGGACCGTTGAACAGTGGAAACAGGTTCTCTGGAGCGACGAATCAAGGTCACCCTCTACCGTTCGGATGGTAGGGTCTGGGTTTGGCGTCTGCCTGGAGAAATCCTCCTGCCGGAATGTATTATGCCAATTGTGAAGTTTGGCGGCGGTGGAATTATGCTATGGGGGTGTTTCTCCTGGTATGGCACGAGACCCTTGGTCGCAATTCCTGGTAGACTCAACGCCGGGACCTACTGAACCATTTTTGATAACCATGCGCTTCTTACGTTGTGGCAGTTTTACGGGGTGGACCCATGTTACGTTTAGTATGACAATGCCCCCTGTCATGTTGCGAGGTCCACCATGACTTGGTATGGTGACAATGGGGTTAATCGAATGGAGCGTCTACTTAGGGGGTGGCCCCCACCATCCGAAATCGGTAAAGGAACTGACCTGTCTTCTCTAAGCCGAGTGGAAGAAAATGCCGCTAGCCGTCGTACAACGCCTGGTTGAGAGTATGCCCCGGAGGGTCGCAGCTGTAATCGCCGCTCGTGGAGGCTCCACCAACTATTGAAGGTGAATAAACTTCGTTTTCCTTTGCTATCACAGGTGTCCAATTACTTGTTGGTAGATAGTGTGTATACATATACACGCCATATGTTATATGGCGTAATCCCGTATTTCTTTCATGATTTATGTATCAGAGATTTAACTTCTGTCACATGGTATTGAACCAACCCAATAAATTCTCACAAGGGAAACTAGCTCCTGCGTCATGTATAACATGAGGCAACCGTAAGAGGGTTCTTGTCGTTCTATTATACCCCCCCCTTTCGGATTCGATGTTTAAGCCTAATTGCATCTCGTTGCAGAAAATATATAGCAAAGGAATACTTGAGAAAGTTGCAGTTAATTTTATATTTGCTGAAATTTATATGTGCAGGTTGTCCCAGAACTATCTTATTAAATTACTATTTGAATCTCTCGCTACTTATTCTGTTTCCTAATTATTCGCTTTTTTTTTTTTTTTTTTTGTCTTTACTCCAATTCTACGTAAATTTCCATTTTCTTCCGCTGTCCTTGTCCGGAGACTCGAAAACATGTTCCTTCTCACATCATCTCCCGGCCTCCCCTAACTTCTGCCTTTCCTTGACGTTTGTCGTATCGTCCGAGTCCCTTTCGACCTCTCGCTCGAAGGGAAGAAAGAGCTTTTCTCCAATGCATCCTGAGCGATAAATCAATTTAGTTGTCTCGATGCTCTTTTCGGATTACAATGCACTAAAATCTGTATAGGCCAAGAGAACCATAAAATGCACTTAACGTTTTTTGAACAGGGTCTTCCATACAAAGAACGATTGCCTGGGAACACTTATTTTTATAACTCTTACTAATTAATATACGCTTGCCACCGTAATAGCTCCTTCGAGCATTCCTCTGCTGACTGAAAAAGACAACGCTAAATATTCCTTACTTGGAAAAGAATTTATTCTAAAATTTTTTAAGAGCTAACCCCTCGTAACACAACTATGCCCATCGCACGGGAAAGGAATGCCGCCGCAACATTCCACCTTGCTCGTGCGGGACCAATGATTCACATGTGCTGAACGACTCTGCAAAACCTCCCGCTAATTTAAAAGTAATATTAGCTGCAGACAGTGCCTCCGTTCAAGATTTAGAGGCAAACGTCTGGGTTTCGTTCTATGAAGCACTCAAAGATCGAAACTCATATATTTGCCTATAAATCGTAACTAAAGTAAGTAGTTATCATAGTATCAGCATAATGTGCAATCGTGCTGCATGCATGCTTTGATCCAAAAGTAAATCCGTTCAAGAAGAAAGACACCGTAAAGGTTGAGTTAGTGTGTAAATGTAATAGTGAGTGATGAAACTCGTAAGCATAAGGAGTGAGTGGCTTTCCTATGGTAGTGTTTTAGATTGGAAACCGTAAATACCGTGTAAGTTATTACTATGCGTGGAGTATTTCATGAGCCATGGTAAATATGAAGTTTGGTAGTTATACGTGTGTAAAAGTGGTAGTGAACGTTTCAAAGGACAGCCACAAATGAGGAGTGGTTTGCATAGAGGTGGTAATATTTCAGTTGATCCGCAAATAAGAAGTGATGATTGTACATAGGTGGTAGGGAGAGTGTGCAGGAGCCATGTACTGTTAGAAAATTTGTGGGAGATTGCACCAAAAAATGGTGCTACACAAGCTGTACTACTTTCGGGCTGCGGATGGCCTGGTGGTCAACGTTCGTGACTGCCACGGAGAAACCTCAGCTTCGATCCCAGGCAGGTACGAACGCTCGAACCACTAATATGCGTCGGATGTGCACGTTAAGCCGTCGGACCCCGGGTACTGACCTGATTAAATTAGGGCGTCTTCCTCTCCCTTTCTACCTCGCTTCCGTGTCACTTTCCTATCGGGCACTCTAGCCCAAATCTCCTAGCTTCCTATTTCTAAGGGTTGTTGAAGACGACCCTCTTCCTAAAATCCTCTACATACACAGTGTGGCAAAGAATTTTTAAGACTGGGTCTGTAAAATGAAATAGAAACAAGAAATAATAATTTGTTTTGGTTTGTTATTCAAAATAAGTCCCTCCGGCTTCAATACACATGTTACAGCGATTTAATAATGATTCGAATGCCTGTTCCAGTTCACTTTGCGGAATTGCCTCCAAAGCACGCGTCGAAGCTGTTTGTATGGTCGAAATATCATCAAAATAACACCCTTTTAACGTCATTTTAAGTTTTGGGAACAAAGAAAAGTCGCAGGGTGCTTAATCAGGCGAATACGGTGGATGATTCAGCACACAGACGTTAAACACCAACTGTTTTCATCCCGATATTCTGGACGAATGCAACAAATTCTGCCCATCAAACGCCTCAAAACATTTAAATAAAACTCACCAGTAATTGTTTGTCCACTTGGAACAAATTCTTTGTGGACAATACCCTTACTATGGAAGAATGTAATGAGCATTGTTTTGATTTTCGATGGAACTTTTCTTGTTTTTTTGTTTTTTTTGGCTTGTGGTGAGTTTTTTGACTTCTTCCGCACTTTGTCGCTTTGTTTTAGGATCATATTGAAAACACCATGTTTCATCACCTGTAACAATCGGTTTTAAGAAGTTTGGATCATTTTCAGCTGCTGCAATGTGCACTTCTCCTTGATTTTTGTTCATTGGTTAATGCATGTGGAACAAATTTAGCACAGACTTTTGTTTTGCCCAAATCTTCATGTAGAATGGTTCGATTCGTTTTTTTGTTGATGTTTAAAGACTCTTCCATCATTCTTAGTGACACACATTGATTGTTTGCCACGAAATCACGCACTTTTTCAATAATCTCAGGTGTCCTAGATGAACTTGGTCTTCCGGTATGCTTATCATCTTCTAGCGTATCTTTTCCGTCCAAAAAACGTATGTGCCACAGGAAAACATTTGATCTACTTAAACAAAACTCACCGTAAACTTGTTTCATCATTTGGTACGTTTCCGAGGCACTTTTACCAAGTTTTGCGTTAAATTTAATAACAGCCCTTTGTTCCATCTAAATAATTCAACATGAAAAAAATTTTACTTCTCTAATGAACGACCGTTTCGTTTGAGTTACTTTAACAACTGCGCAGTACTTTTGGCAGGAAAGCAAGCAGATGCAGTTACAGTTTATAACGCATTCGCGATTGCACTGGTGGCGCCACCGTAGGCTGAAATCTAGCGCCAGTCTTAAAAATTCTTTGACGCACTGTGTATGTGATCTGTACTACTTTCTGAGAAAACATAGCCATTGTGTGGTGCAAACAAAACTCAACAGCATGATGCAACTTTGCACCATGTTAATGGTTTTGTTTGCACCACGCAATGGTGTATCTTTTATCAGAAAGTTGTGCAGCTGGAGTTGCACCACTTTTTGGTGCAACCTACCAGAAACTTAAAGTGTGATAGTTTCTGTGGAAGTGATAGTATTTCAGGGGAAGGTCCGTAAGTAAGTACCGAGTTGTCTGCGTAGATGTGCGTGTTTCAAGGGATCCGTAAATAAGGACTAAGGTAGTTTGCCTGTGTAGAAATGGTGTTTTCGACATGACTGACAGGCTAAGGTGTTTCCCATTTTAACCAAGAAATCGATTGGCGGAACAAAAATTAATATAAACATATAGCGAGGTTAGACCGTAGAAAAAAAAAGGGGCTGTGCTCTTGATTGGCTCGGAAACCTTCAAAATTCAGAAATGACTTTCGTAAATAGGTCGACTTCATCAACAGCTTTCCTTGAAACTGAGACTTGGCACGCGACACAAAGTCCTGCTTATGTTTCAGGTGTGCTTTTTTTATGTCTTCAAACGATGCGTGTGTGAAAATCGTATTTTTTATGCACGTGTTCGCTACCAGGTAAAGTTATAGGATAATTACCTTCTCATTGATGTGCCTATCGATTTTGTCGGAACCTGCTGTTTGTGTGTGCTTTTTGACTTGTAAAAAAGGTGTCATGAACTTTTTTTTTTTTTGCAATTTTTAAGAGCGACCGTACTACGTAGTTCCATAATCAGTATTTTTGCTGTCTTAAAATATAAAACCAACCCAAAGTAATTTTTTCGTCCCATAGGTTTGAATAGCTAAAACTAACTTTTCAGGAAGGTAGGCTCCATAGCTGTTAGCACTCTGGTTATTCAGCTGGATCGAAAATGGCTGTTCTGTTACGCAGGGCTGTTTACTCAATGTTCCGTCGCGTAGGTTCGTCAGGCCATTACTTTCAGCCCTCCTCACAAGTCAAAAGACACACACAAACAGCCGGTTCTAACAAACCGATAGGCTTATAATACAATGAGAAGCCTGTAAGAAAATTAGTAAACTGCTTCGGGGTTCTTTTCGCTCTTCTGCAGTGGTGCTCTTTATTTAGTGCTGTATATGGGGTTAGGACACGCATTCATTTTCCTTTTTATTATTTACACATTGATCTTTTTCTATTTGGTGTCTTCTTCGGTTATCTCGCCACTAAGTTTCTCTTTACGAACTTTATTTGATATCCCGTCTATGCTTCGGCCATTCTAAAAGGTCTCCTTTTTCTCTCGTCGTCTTTTCTCGGGGAGCCGAAAAATCCTCTCCGCCGGACTGAGAATCTCTCAGATATCCTCCTGTATGTTATTCATCGAAAGAACAGTAGTTAGTATGTTCGATATCAACTGCTCGGAGGGCTGATGGAATATTCTTCTTTTCTAAGCTAATTAAGGAGACACTTCCCGCTCGTTTCCTGGACTCTGGTGTTGTCAGAGGGCGAGTTTAGGACAGCTTGGTCTCTGCTCTGGGACTATGAGTCTAGTGAGGAACGGGGGAGGAGTAGTTGATAGCCTTGTAATAAATGGTTCACGCTCTTGGGTGTATGACAGCAAGCGTATGACTGTCTGAAGTTTTGCTTCAGCATACCGGTTGGCATCCAGTAATGCCGTAGGCCTTCCATTTTACACCATCATTACATTACATTTTCTGAGCTCTAAAAAAAAAAAAAAAAAATTTAGCATACTGTAAAAACCTTATTTGATGTGTACTTTTTCATAATGTTTTACTTGATCAGCACTGGCTCTTTGTGTACATTGGTCATTTAGCGTAGTGTAAAAACCATGGTTGATATGTACTTGTTGATGTGAAACATTTGTATCTTGCCTGTTTGTCATGTCCCTGTACCACCAGGTCCAATAAATCATTAAAAAAATCATTTAAACCTCCAATACAAAAAAAAAAAAAGAAAAAAGGAAAGCCGAGAAACAGTGTTTGCTCGGCGTGTGTCCTATATCGAAAATGCTGAAGATTTGATGTGTGATATGAGGATTAGAAGAGCAGTTAGCATTTTTAACGATTTAGATTGCATATTTCTTATGGATTGACGAAACTAGGCTTTTTTTTTTTTTTGAAACGTAATAGTTCCCGCGAAACTATCTAGGTTTAAGCTACGTTTCATGAATCATTAGGCTTAGGAACTGTTCATTATGCATTGTATTTTGTGGTGTGTGTGTCCAGTGCAGTTTCTTTACTTTTTATGGAATATTTAGAAATGCACTTTTCCAACGTCATGCTGAGATAAAAGAAATATGTAACGTTCACACATTGTGTTGCTGAAAGAATATGGAATTGCCATATCAGTAACGGCAATTTTAATGTGATGCATGGAATTTTATTAACTTATCATATAAAAATTTTAAGTTTTGCCTTTTTTTTTCTCTTAAATTATTTAGATGAAATGTAATATAATTTGTTTTTAAAAAAAATGCATGGTGCGTATAGGGCCCGACTTAGATCACTCGAGGCCCTGTGCACATCCTATGACTGGAAGCCTCTCGATTAAAATTTTCAGTCAACAGTTGAAAAGAATATTTACTAGTACATATTTTTTTGCAAGCAGTTTTTCTAGTAGTAAAAATATTAAAACATACATCCTACATGCTAGTCAACTTTATAGCTAATGTGGCTTGTAATAGACGAGCATTCACACCACTTGTACTTACCCGCAGAGCTTACAGCGGTAACATTAATTACTCTGGAATTCTTTTTTATTTTATAGTGTCATTTACGGAAACAAGTAATTATCCTCCCAAAGATACAATTTAAAACAACTAGTTTACCATAAATTTAATGGAAATGATGAACGATGGTAGTAGTTTAAGCTGTACGAAGTAATCCCTCACAAAGTGTTACAGCTGACCACACACATTGTGGGATAAATTAGTGCAACACTCCATGTAAATTATTACATCAGTCTTTAAATAAAGTAGTGTCAATTAAAATTTTTTGTATTTTTATTTATGTAAAAGTAAATCCAACATAATTATGAATATTGATTCACAATTTTTGTTCTCAATATTAATAATTAGAATATGCTTTAGTAAATTTTACATGTTTGCTGAAATGCTTTTCATGTATAATATACCGTATTGCTCCGAATATAGGCTGTTCCCATTGCTTTTCGATTGTTCCGATCACAGCTCAGCACAACGCTTGAGCTTTATTATACGAAATAATAATAATAATTTGGTTTCCAAAATCTCATCCTAAATTGTGAAACCGAACCGTGTAATAATTTCGTGCTATAACGGAAAATATATTTTGGTTCTGAAAATTTATATTATTATTTTCATGGTAGTTTGTGGAGGCCCCTCTGAATTCTGAGGCTACTGTGCACCTGCAGAAATCAGGCCCTGGATGCCTACGGTAATGCTAGTGAATTTGTGCCAAAACAACAGCCCACTGATTTGAAGAGAAAATGTTAAAGTTCTTTTATATCGGAATTAGTTTTGTAGGTAGATGTGAAATAATCACTAAAACGCTGCCGTGGCTCATAGAGTGTTTGCGGTTTGATTTTTACCAAATGTTTTAATGCATTTACCGCAATTTATAACTTTTTTTCCATCGATATTGCAAAGTTAGATAAAATTAGAATCCTGATATCGCCTCGCTGTTAGCTAAGATGGCGGTGACGACAGCGTTTGTTATGACCCTAATGGTGACGTCACGAATCAAGGACTAATTAGGCCTGCTAGTACTGGAGACGGCTTTGGCCATGCATTAGATTTCTGAGGAGAAGGAAAAGTTTAAAGAACTAGAGGTACTAGATAGTAGATAGCACGCCCGACGAAAATTTGCTTCTACCTCCACGTGGTAGCGTCGTCCTAATTCCATTGAGCAACGTTCGTAGATTGCAGTACCACTGGAAGCTTTTCAGGAGGAAACGATGAGTCGCAGAAAATCGTGTTTCTACAATGTTGCAAGAACTCCCTTTCCCATTCCCCAGTTGTGAAAGACATCAGTTAATTGCACACGGAGGAAAGAGTGGAATTCTAGAAGAGATTTTTTTATTATCATTAATGAATGCTTTATACAGGTTAGTCATAGTTTTCAGGCTTGTGCTCTATATTGCAATATGAAATTCGGTCCTCGACTGAGCCCGAATTCAGCACTGGTAGGGAAGGGTTCACCACGTGCAAGGATTTTTTGATCGCATATGCATTAGACTAACCCTCCTGCGAGAACGGCAGGATTGCTCAGCCGCTTTCAAGAGAGTGAACCATTTCTTACAGTACTATCTACTACACCGCAACCATCATACGTCCCTCATGAAACTCAAACTCCCTGAGCAGAAATCAAGCTGTCCAAATGTCGCCCCACCGCAAAAAGCTACCAAACTAGCTGGAAGTGCCACGTTAATTTACTCAAGAGAAAAAAGTTATTTTACCCGTTCGGATCAAAATAAATCTAACATTTGAACGGCTTTATACACTGAGTGGCCACTTTATTATGACCACCCCCTCAGTACTTCGTTGGGCCACCTTTTGCCTTTAATACTGCGTCGATTCTTCGTGGCATGGACTCCACGAGATGTTGATAGGTGGTTTGTGGAATCTGAGACCATGCTTGATGAATAGCACTTTCCAGGAGTGTGAGATTGCATGGTTGTGGATCCAGCTGTCTGAAGGCTCGTTCAACTTCTTCACACAAATTCTCAATGGGGTTGAGATCTGGAGATTGTGGAGGCCACCTAAGCAAAGTAAACTCACCGGCATGTTCCTGAAACCAATCCTGTACAATACGAGCACTATGGCAGGACGCATTATCTTGTTGAAAGTAGCCATCGCCTTTGGGATAAACCATCCACATGACAGGATGCACTTGTTCCGCAACGATATTTAGATACGATGTGGCAGTCAGACTTTGATCAACGGGCCCAAAGCATGCCAGGAAAGCATTCCCCAAACCATAACGTTGCCTCCACCAGCTTGAAGGGTTGTAGCAATGTATTTGGTGTCTATGCTTTCGTGCTGTTTCCGCCAAATTTTCACTCGGCCATAGGCATGGTGCAACTCAAAACGTGATTCATCAGATCACATAATTTGCCTCCAATTATCGACTGTCCAATCCTTTTGCTCCTGTGCGAACTGGAGACGTTTTCTCTTGTTAGCTGCAGACAGCAAAGGTGTTCGAACAGGCCTTCGGCTGCCATATCCCAACCGATGCAGTGTACGGCAGACCGTGCGTGCAGAGATCATTTGAGGGGATCTTTGATTAAGATGGTCTGTAATTTGCTGCACTGTTGCCCTTCTGTTGTCTGTTACCAGTCTGGACACACTCCGTTCCACCCGAGCAGTCACTAGTCGATGACGACCACACTTTACGCGTAGAGACCCAGTTTTTTGGCTGACAGTCCAGTCTTTAAACACTTTAACAACAGCTGCTCTGGAACATTTCAGGAATGCGGCGGTTTCGGTGATACTCGCTCCATGGCTCCGAGCTCCTACAATCATCCCACTTTTGAAAGTCCGTCAAATCGCATTTTTTACTCATCTCGTCACCCAAAAATCACTTCTACTACTGTCGTAAGCACTAAGCTTTCCCTTTTTATACTAGCCTCGCCCTCTGGTGGCAACAGCGTGCATCCATAGCTCATTTGCTTAAAACTGTCAGGTGGTCATAAAAAAGTGGCCACTCAGTGTATAAGTTTATCAATATTATCTTACAGTTTTCACTTACAGAACAGTAATTTGATTCTTCAGGTGGTATTTCAATTGAGAAAAATCATTGTAACGTTACAAGTTTTCATGTCGTCATTATAATTCGTGCTTATTTTCCCTGTGTTTCCATGTGAATGATTTTTTTTGTACAGAGCGGGTAAAAAAAAAAGTTTGTTACCGAAGTTCTGTGCTCTTTCTAGGAACACCGTGTCGTTAAAGTTCGAGAAATAACGTGACAAGTATTTCGAGAGCGAGTCACGACACATATTTATTTCTTGTGTAGCTGAAAAAATCCTACCACCAGACGACACGCAACAATGGACGCAATGTTAAGTTCGTATGAGCACAAATTGTGCGGCGGCGCTTAATCGAAGCTCATGACCTTCACAAGTCGTCACTGAGGGAGCAAAAGTAAAAAAAGTAGTAATTCTAGGTTTTCTGAATGACATAAAGTTGGCTATATTTGTTGTATTTTAAGTAACAACGAGGGTATAATGCCGCATGTGACGTCATGATCAAAGTAAGGAACCTCAAGTGGCAATGGCAGGGGTCGCGCTAGCTCTTTTCAAGTTTTCGCCAAATTTAATTTTTTTTTTTTTTTTGATCACCGAAATGTTATCACAGTACAAAACGTTAATCGCAAAAGTTCTTTTTCCGTCGCCAAAACGAATTTTTTCTTTTCGGCAGCGCCACCCTTGCAATGGGATGGACATGTTGCTAGAACCACTGAAGTACTAGACTGGATTCTAAGGGTGCAGGAAAAGACCCAGAAAACTATGTGGGAGATGGGTGAAAGAAATTCGAAAGTATGTCGGAGTCATAAGCAGGAGACTTGCTGCGACTCCGATATGCTATTCATTCAATATCTGCAGAGCTTTCGCTCTCCAATGGGCGGCTTTTTCAAGGCACTAGAACGACTTCAGACTTTAAATCGTAAATAGGTAACAGATTGAAGAAATCAAAGCAAATAAACAATAGTCGCACGAAATCACATCAACAATAATGCCTTGTGGTATACACATGATAAAGTTACTTTTTGTTTAGCTGTAAAAGCGTAGTCCATGCACATGATAGATCCATTGATACAAAGTCATTACACGCGTCACTGCCAGATAAGATTTCTGCAGTCTCCCTAAGTAAGCACGGCAGATGGGTTAGCGAAAGCTCGGCAGCTATTGTATGAATACACCTGTAACTTATAAAGACCCGGATTATTATCTCCTAAAATCTTGTGCTTTTCAATTTTTCTACGGTGTGTCCACAGTGATTTGTTCTAAACAACAGTGACGTATTTACTAGCTATTGAACGATGCCAACGTGATAGGAAATAAAAACGATAGTCATTAATAAAAGTTCCGAAAATTTTCAGTTTTAATTTAGAATGAATTTTGATTTAAAAGTATTCATTAAAATTTTGTAGTATCCGAAGCTGATAAAGCATGTTATAAATCGGCTTTTCCCACTAATGTGGCAAGAACTATTTAGCAGAGAATGTATTCATCTGGCATTGAAAACCACAGGAAAGTCTTAATCAATATTTGAAGAAAATTTCGATGAGGAGGGAGCTCTTCTAAATAAGTGTAAAGCCATTGAAACTCGCAAAGTTCAAGGAAAACTTTTCCGGTATTTGATTAAAAGGGAATGATTTGGAGGAAGCATTAAAAAAAAAATTAAACAAGAGCCCTTTTATATGCTTATATTATTGTTCTGTTTGTGTGTTCGTCTGTAAAAATGGTACGTTTGTGGTTACTTTAGAAAAGGTTTTATATCCATGGAGCATGACCAAGAATTTATTTGTGTGTATATATGTTTTTGTTTTTTTTTTTTTGGTAGGGGGGGGCGCAGATTTCACCTTTGCAAGGCTAAAGGTACTTATATGAATTTTTCGATCTCTGTCTCAAAAAGCGGATCGGCAAATTACTTTTGGATCGGGCATATGCGAGCTTGATGAAGAAGTTTTCTCTCAAGGGGTAATATACGGTAGATTCCGGTTAATTGGGCCGTTTATGTAGGACAGTTGTTAAAGAACATCCCAAATTAGCTCTTTGGGATAAAGCTTCGCATAATTGGGGTAGCCGTTTAATTGGGCCAAAGTTTTGTAGCTCTGATATGTCCCAATTAACCGGAATCTACTGTATTGAGTATTGACATAAAAAAAGGCAGTCTGTATTGTCAGTTCGTAGGTATAATATCACCTTTGCTTTGAAAGTAAAACTTCTCTATACAGTTCTGGAACGTTTTGAAGAAATATACCCCCTCCACTTCAAAAGACACCCACTTCAACGGAAACTGAAAGCATAGTTTTCTTGTTTAGTAACTTTTCCAGAAAGCGAGACTTGCGCAATCACTGTCTGCCTTAGCGTCTGTGTTTACGTTTTTTAGCTTTGCACATTTTGTCTACGGGTGGGGGGGGGGGGGAGTCTTTCCTTCCACGTTTTCTGTCTGGTAGATCTTGAGCTAGTACTATTTTAAACGTTTTTGAAATTTCTCTGCTGACTTGTGTAGTGAACTTCAGGGAAGTAAATGGATTTTCGTCAAGTAGATTTCTGTCGTAAGATTCGGCTAGACTCTGAAGAGTGGAAATTATACTCCCTTCCCCCATGCGTCTGCGGCCTTAAATTTCCGATTTGCCCTACCAATCGTCCCTAAAAATCGTATTTTTATTTAGCACTTGGGAATCACAGTTGTCACGCATAAATAAATCATCCCTAGGTATCTCTTATAGCCCAAAACCGTTCGAGAAATGGCACACTGACCACAGCAAAATGTGCGCGACTGTATCTCAAGTGCTCCTCTGTAGAAGACTCAGCCCCTAGTGAAAAAGGAACCAATAAGAAAAGGCGTCGAGTAAAGCTCTACTTAGTCTTTTCTAGTTTCATCAGCTTTTTTATGCAACCGCAGGCAGTTTTTCTGCTCTAGAGTTTCGATTATGTCCTAATAAATTAATATACGGAAACAATGAACAAATAAAGAAGCCTGTTATGTTAACGTATTTCAAATCACGTTTAAGAATACAGTTCGTGCGTGAGTCAGTTACGATTTCAAAATAACTTTACTAAAAACACTTGTATAACGTAACGCTGTGTTATTTATTAACTCCACCTACCATTCTATACAACCTATGCAAGAAATGACAGGGAATATCATGTTCAGTTATTCATAAATCCATTTATTTCAGAAGGTTCTTTATTGTGATCAATACCGAGACACTGAAGACTGATCACGTTTTGCTTTCCGCGTTTCTAAGCAGGTGTTAAAATGACGTGGTTCTGCAAGCCAGAATGTGACTGTTATGAACGTGTAACGTAACACAGTCCAAATGCTACGTAAGCTTACCGCTAAACTAACCGCTTTGTTGCTATGGAAACAGGCTTGCATATGAAATTACGAATAAAGTTCTTACGTTAGCAGTTGCCAACACTTGTCGAAGATCTGCTGTGAAAAGAGACATAACAGGGTATCTGTATCTCAAATCTCACTGGAGAGTTTTGCATAAACGTTTGCATACTTAGTAAGGTCTAGTAGAAGACCTCGTATGAAATATTCGGAAGTTGATTCACGTAACCATTCCAGAGTTATAAAAGGCCGAAATTTAACATTACACGTCCTGCGGAGGTCTACTTAATAGGCGCTGTCATCTAGAGGCTTGCTTTATCAGGACAGGTTTTGTATTGGGTTGCACACTGGCATCATGAGAGAGAAACGTAGTTACGGTTTGTTTCCTAGTGATCAGAACCAAAGGTGGCTGTGGTTACGGTTTTATATGACGCTTGACAGATATGATGCTTGTTCGTATTATCGTATCTGGCCATTGGGAAATCCAAAAGTCTGGCTGAAAATTAGTGTTAGAGTACATACGTCTGTCATGCGTTTGAAAACATTCTTCTGGGGAATGTATAAAACTTTGGAGGAGTTATCTTAATTACCTAAACCAAGCAAAATGACTCCTTGTTACGAGCAGTAGTTATTTGGCTAACAACAACAAAATACTTTTATAGGCTTATGAATAAGTAAATGGGCAACTAAATTCGCATAATTTTTTTTTATATTGTTAAAATTTTGAGTTTAGATATTACTTAGATATTTATGGATATTTTAGAAAAGATGGATGCATTTACTGATGCATATAAACAAATTTCTTTACGTAGTTGTAGTATTGTTACCCTGGAAACATCGTGATTTTTACATAGTAATTATAACATCAACTTAGTTTTGTAGATTTACTGCAGACATTTTTACGCTCGTGACTTTACTGCAAATCTACCCATACTGGCCAAAAAAATACAAACCTTTTGATTTAGTATGTAGTGGAGCCACCTTTGATACGAAGGACAGCAGGTATGTGACGTAGCATAGATTTTATGTGGTGCTTGTGTTACTTTGATACAAAGTTACCCCTTCCTGCTGCAAAATATTGCGCAACTCTGTCAGTGTTGTCGGAAGAGGACATAGACGCCGGACAATTATTTCCAGCATGCCCTACACATTTTCAATAGGATTGAGATCAGGGTACTGTGGAGGCCAAGGGTGATGATGGAAGTCCTCCTCCTTGATGAGCACGAGCTCATCAAACCGTTCCTGCACTACTCTGACACGATGTGGTGTTGTATTGTCATCCGTAGATGTGCCACCACGTGAAGTGAAGCATTGCAGGATGCGTTCGGTCAACTACAACACTAGGTGTTTGCTGGGTGTCATTTTGCCTTCCACTGGTATCAGCGGATCCAGTCTTTGCCAACAGAACGTTCCCTATGTCATGGTGCCGCCTTCAGATGCATGTGTTTTGAATTGTTTGTCATATGGATACGAAAAAAGTGAAAACAGAATTTTTTCGTTAATATACGCAAGGAATTGCGGAAAGGCTTGTGAAAGGATTCAAAATTTTCCTGACGTACGAAAAATCCGTGAAATTGAGGATTTTTTTTCCCCAGGGAAGGTTATATCAGGAATATGCTTCGTTAACGAATCACGGAAAATGGCTCGTGAAATCAGAAATTTTTTTGCAGTGCAGTGTTGATTTTCCCGGCTTTGAGTTTAAAGGATAAAGAGCTGGAAATTTTCAGTTCAATCAAGGAAATTTTCAGTTCTTTTAAGTATCGATTTATTCTAGCATTTCAAAGTGGCGAACACAGTTGGACGGGTTAACACGAGTTCCGAGAAGTACGGGTTTTCCCCCATGCGTCAGCAAATGTACAAAAGAACGAATTGATGTTTTAAGAAAGAACCCATCCCCCCCTTCCCCACTAGCATACGCTGAAGAGTTCTGTTGTCACCCAGCCAAAATTGATGAAGAAAAACTGAACGGTTTTCGGGAGTCCGTCCAAGTTCTTCTCGGGAAAGAAGTTCTCTCTCTCTCTCCTCTTTCATCCAGGAAAACTATCGCATCACACACGATCATAAACAGTCGTAAATGCGGTCATTTGTCTTGCATCTCCCACGCAATCCCAACAGGCATTTAGGAACAATTTTGTTCTTGCATAAAACTTCGTCTTTGATTCTTAGGAAGTAGGCTTATTGTTTGCATTTATGCACAACAGTTCAAGGTGACAAAACTTAACTGCTGCTATGCAAGATACTAAAATTGCTGAGTTCCAAACACGGCGTTTGCGCCCTGTAACCTAATTATAGCAAGGACTAGCCATTTATGTACTATGGACCCTATGTATTTTAGACCAATCGCACCAAATAAGCCTTCGGCGCTCCACTGTAAAATAATAAGGAAATCAATCTAGTGTTTCTTAGTAGCAATTCAATTTTAATTTCACAAGTGCTTATTCGTTAGAACTGCAGAAGAAAAGATCCCAAGCTCCTGCTGACACGTAGGAATGTAGGGTGAGCCTACGTATTGTACTCAAGAATAGGTTCCAGTTTTTCATAAGAGATTCGTCCAGTGCTGAGACGGCCCGTGCCCGAAGCGGGCTTGGGCTGCATAATACTTACCGGAACTCGGGCTTGCTCGGGCCCTGAGAGAGGGAGAGATTTTTTTTTTCTTCTTCTTTTAATGTGATTTTCTATGATTTAGCACACGAGACTTTTTTACACTTTCTAGTTCTTAAAGATAATTCTTCGGCAACTGGGTGTAGATAGGGAGTTTGAATTCGGCAAGGCTATCCATTCCGGGCTTGGGTAACAAAATACCATAAGCTATATAGATAGTGGATAACGCACTGACATAATTTTGCTCCCTACCTCAAAGGGGCAACTGCCTGCTAATTCTATTGAGCAACGTACGGCGTAGATTGTTTTGCCTCCCGATTTTTCCTGATACCCGCCGGCCTTCCGAAGCGTTTCAGGAAGGAATGAATGGCCAAAGAAACTCGTGCGGCTATACAATAGAAATAGATAAACGTTCCTTCCCCACTATGCAGTTGGGAAAGACATCGGTTAATTGCACAGGGAGGAAAGAGTGGAAGTCTAGAAGAGATTTTGTTTAATACTTAACAGGTTAATCACAGTTTTCAGGCCCGGACAATATAAAATTCAGGCTCGTGCCGACATACTACAGGCTCCGGCTCTTAAAATTGAGCCCAAACTCAGGTCTGATTCATACATTGTACAAAACCTGACTGTAAATACAGTACTACGGTTTTGAACTGTTAACAAGATTGCCATCACCGAACTATAAAACTAACAGTTTTATGTTGCATTATTTACAAATAACTGTGAAAGAGTAATTGAAAAACCGTTAAACTCACAGTCGCGTACCACGTAATTTATATACATACTTGTATAATCGATTTATGGCGTCTGATGTCGCCTTCCGATCTCAAAGAGGTTTTTTTCCAGCTTTCTGTATCTAAGCATTCTTCCATAAGGCCATTTTGACTAATTCCTCTCTTTATTCCATCAGACCATGTTCTTCTAGGTCGGCCTCTATTTTTTCGTTTGATTTAAATTCCGTGGCAATTTTGGACAGTCTTTCATTGGTCCTTCTTTTAACATCACCAAACGAACGCAATTGTCTCTTCTGTATGTCTTCTAAAATTGTTTCTTTCACTTCCATCAATTCTTTAATCCTTTCATTCATTATTTTCTGTTTTCTTGACACTTTAAATTATCTTCTTAAAGCACCCATCTCTACAGCTGTTATTTTCTTTTTATCCGCTTCTGTTAATCGGCAGGCCTCGGTCCCATATATAGTAAGATGCTCTTAACAATACTATTATAAATACCACGTAATTTACTGCATTGTGACGTGCCTGCCCAGCAGGACGCACACGACGTAAAGGCAGATAGAAGCGATACGAACGTCCGCGTAGCTCAATTGGTAGAGCGACTTATTCCGGAATGATGGGACCCGGGTTCAAGCCCCGGCGTGGACTACAAAATGACGGAGAAATTTACTTCGTTATAATGGCGCCCGAACTTTCTGGATGACCCGACCGTTCAAGATCTCGCAATGGTGTGATGTTCTTTCCACACCGCGAGAAAGGAAAAATAAGAGAATCCCTTCTTCAGCGCTTCGAAAAGTAAAAGTGCGTGATGTTACATTCCACACACTAAATTGACTGGGAGTTCTGAAGGGCACGTTCTACAGCGGATAGCTGCCTGCAGCGATTCATGGTCACGGCTGACCCGTGGGCCATGCCCCAGGCCCCTTTGGGGGGGGGGTAGATGTGACTTGCCTGCCCAGCACGACGCACACGACATATAAAGGCAGATAGCAGCGATAACGAACGTCCGTGTAGCTCAATTGGTAGAGCGACTTATTCCGGAATGAGGAGACCCGGGTTCGAGCTCCGGCGTGGACTAAAAATGACGGAGAAATTTACTTCGTTATAGCATATAATATTGACCTTTCGCTCTAAAAAAAATGCATGATTTCTACAGATATGAAGTTTAAACGAATAATAATTTTTATATCTTCTGCTGCACGATCTTAAACAAGAAAACTCAAAGTAAAAATCCTCCAAATACGTGGCGTCAGTGAATAAACAAAGACATCTCTCTTTCCACGTTAAGCAACGCACAGCAACCGGAAAATTGTTATTCGGCCACCGCCGGGGAATCTAATCCCGAATCTCTCGATATCCAACCATATATAACCAGTGCCGTTAATGACCACCAGGTGGAGAAGTCTCAGTTGCTGAGCCCATCTTACGGATTTAATAATGTCATATGCTGACAGAAAAACGCACATAGCACTGTGGATTGTTGGCCACCGTGGTGTAAGGCCTACTCAACAAGGTCTCCACCACCCACAGCAATGCATCTGCGCCAAAGTTGAACCCAACTGTATATAGAAAAAGCGTTACTCTACCAACACGCCGAGAGCGATGTCTTTGTTTAAGAAAACTCAACGTTATATTCGATAAACTTTTCAGTGAAACCGTAATCCTCGCCCCACGTGCTAGAGAAAGGGCAAGTTTCACAACTGTACGTGATCAACTTCCAAAATCATAATTAAATGCGTATCACACTAACACGTTTGTAGGCACAACCATGATTTGCCAACCCCATTTGCCAACCCCATAAGTGCAAATTCTGCAATTATAAACTGTTTAATATCAGTACGACATTTTATTGTAGCGATATTCTGTACTTTTCAGGAAAAAAAACGTTTTTTTAAAGCTCAGGTTTGAACATTTCTGCAAATTTTCCCTATGGTGAGTAAGGAATAAATTAAAAATACATAAATGGGAGTGGAACAATATGCATCATCAGATAAGAATGTTAGGGCTTCCGTTGATGTCGGACCCCTCCCTCCCCTCCCCTTCCTACCAGAAAGAAAAAGAATTATTATGTGTATCATATTCAGGTAACAAAATGCCCTTCATTTTGTTTCCGAAGTGCATCAAGTGAAATTCGTTTACCTCGGCTCACATTCATGTTTCCACCGAATAACCGAACATTCCCATTTTTCATATTGTAGCTAGCAGAACTTTAAATTATAGTCGCTAGAAAACTTTATGCCGCCCCGGTGGCGCAGTGGTCTAAGGCGTTGGCCTCTGATCATTCGTCCGTAAGGGGTCCGGGTTCGGATCCCGGTCAGGCATGGATGTTGTGTTTGTCTTACGGCACTGGCTCTCTCCCTTCCCTGGAACCAGTGACCCTAAATTAGGGACGGGCGACTGCTTATAGCCCATTGAGTTGCTCACGGTAGTCGTTAAACCTCCAATCAAAAAAAAAAAAAAAGAAAACTTTATACTATCACTTTTAATTGTATCTAGGAAATAATGCATAGTTAATAACGCAAGGAACTATACACTAACTATACATAAGATAGTATAACTATACTAGTTATCCGAATGTATTGGCGTAGATAAAATAAAAGTTTCCGAGCTTTCGCACATCAACCAGATGGGGAAGGCAGGCAGCAAACTGGATAATAGAACGCTTCAACAATTTGAACGCGGTGACTTGACAATAAACGAAGAGATGCTAATGTAATTATTCAATAAAACACGAGGCATCTTGTTCGTTTCGCACGTGGAATCCTTGGAGGAAAACAAAAGGCATTCACTATTTGAAGAATTGGTTCCAAATTCGTGGTAACTCTAGCGAGACGCTATCATTGCAAGCCTCATTGTTGGCAATGATCTCCAATGGTACCCGAATGGCAGTAAATTTAGGTGTGGAGTTGGAAGCTAATTTCTCTATCATCCCACATAGGATCAGCGGACTGGAACTGGACTTTTCTGGATAGGACCGTTGTTAATTTGCCGTTCTTTACGTCCCTCTTATGCTTGTGGACTCTAATTCTAAGTGAACGTTTGGTCATCCCAATGTTATGATGTTAGTTTATTGTCAAGTCACCGCGTTCAAATTTTTGAAGCGTTCTATTATCCAGTTTGCTGTCTACTTTACTTGAAAAAGCCATCTGGTTGATGTGCGAAAGCTTGGAAACTGATCTTATCTACGCCAGTAAGTTCGGATAGATAGCATAATTATACTATCTAATGCATAGTTGTTACTTAAAACACTCACAGATGTTTTTGAGTTACGAAATGCACGTGATGAACACTAAGTAATTTATGCAAAGAACAAAAGAGAGAGACTGTATATAGCCTAATGATTCAGTTGTGCGTTTCTCATGCGTTCGTTAATTTTGTTAGTAGTGTTAAATAAAAATTATTAAAAAAGTGAATGGGGAAAATTAACTTGAGCCCGGTGGTGTTAGTCAAAGATTTGATATACAAGTCAGCACGGGGCGGGCCCACATCCGTTTTCATAGCCCGGGCCAGTGCTCATCTCTAGTGTACACCAAGTCCAGTTATCCAGTGTGAATCGCTGAGTTTTAGTACACTGTAAAACAGTGTTTCTCAAAGTGTGACCCGTAAGAAATTTCAGAAGAAAAATGTAATGAAGAATAAGAGAATCCTTCCTTTTAAATTTTGAGTGCATGGTCGATACGAATATCCAGAGCTCTCAGATAGAGCCATTAAACAACATCTTCCGTTCCAGAAGACTTAAAACTGTGAGTTTGGATTTTCGAATTTAGTTGAAATTAAGAGCAAGAAAAGAAATAGATTAGATGGGGAAGCTACTCTACACTCAAACTACAGGATGTTTCATAAAGAATGTCCCGATGTGAAAAGTGGATATCTCGGCAACCAAGAACCACCGATAATGCGACTCGTATCTTGTCTACGGCCGTGGCCCAGAGTTTGTTATGACTACCGCTAGATGGCAGCACGAACGTCCAAACAGCCGCTACGCTTAGTGAGTGAGAAGATGGCGTCGAGGCAACAGAAGGCGTTTTGTGTGCTCGAATTTAGCAAGACCAAGCCCGTGATTACGGTGCAGCGTCCGTTTAAACCGTGTCACGGCAGTGCTCCACCAGTGGGCAAAAACATTAGTCGTTGGTATTGACAATTTGAAGAAACAGGTTGTTTATGTAAGGGAAAGAGTCCTGGACGACCAATCACCTCAGCGACGAATGTTCAACGAATTCACAAGGCGTTTCAGCGAACCCCACGAAAGTCTACTCGTCGTGCGAGCCGTGAACTTGCCATCCTGCATGTGACTGTTTGGCGTGTTTTACGACGACGTTTGCTGCTGAAGCCGTACAGATTGCAACTCTTCGTGGAGGTGACAAAACACAACGAAAACATTTTTGTGCAACTCTGTTAGAGGACATGGAGGACGACACCGTCGTACAAAGGTTGATTTTTTTTTTCTATGTAAGCGGGAAAGTTTCGCGCCACAATGTTCGCATATGGGGACTGGAGAATCCACATGAAACTCTCCAACACGAACGTGATTCACCGAAACTGAATGTTTTTTGCACGGCTTCTGTTAGAAAGGTTTATGGCCCTTTTGTTTTTTGTGGACAACACGGTTACGGGCAACTCCTATCTTGCAATGCTAAAGGACTGGCTACTTCCACAGCTGCAGGACGACTCTGAAGATTACATTTTGCAGCGGGACGGCGCACCGCCACATTGGAACCTCCAAGTTCGTCGGTTTCTAAACGACACATTGCCTCAGCGGTTGGATTGGACGCAGGGGACCCCATTGGCACTATACGCTTGGCCACCGAGATCTCCAGACATCACACCATGTGACTTTTTTTTTTTTTTTTATGGGGATTTGTAAAAGACCGTGTTTATGTTCCCCCTTTACCCGCTGACTTGGATGAGCTCCGAACGAGAATCACGGCCACGGTAAATTCTGTGACTGAAGGCACTCTCCGACGCGTTTGGGATGAATTCAGCTATCGGCTTGATGTTGTCCGTGCAGCAAGTGGAGGGCGCATTGAGCATTTGTAATTGTGGTGAGTGAAACTTTTAGACCTTCCTTCATACTTAACTCTTTGTTTTGTAACTTTCCCACATTTGCCTTATTAAATATACTACTTTGAAATCGGGTCATTCTTTTTGAAACACCCTGTATTGGTCATCCAACCGGATATAGAGCGCTTGATAAAAGATCGCAAGCAGTAGCATCCCTATCACAGATGCTATGATTATTATCGTAGTTATTAATTTTGTTATTAGTTACTGAATCTTTATACGTGAACTTTCAGAAAAGTATTAAAATCAAAAGAGAAAATCAAAGTGAAATTATCCATATAACATTTTGCATATGATGTAAATTGAATTGTATGGAGAAATTTGTTACAGTGGTTCATGGGCGTAGCTAGAAATTAGGTTTTTTTTTTTGGGGGGGGGGCGATTTTCGGAGAAATTTTAAGTAATTTCTCAAAAATATTACCTGTTATAAATCTTTTTGACGTTTCGAGGAGGATTTGAACCCCTCAAACCCCCTCCTGATTACGCCCACGCTGTGACTACATTGTCAATTATTTAATTAAGCGAATGATCTCTTTTTCGTTATACAACTGACAAAATAAAATAACTCCTCAAACTCGTTATTAAATATTGGGACTCTAAAAATTACCTTATTTCAGATAAGGTTGAATGAAAACCGACCGGTATTTTAAGCACGTGGTCGGAATTTTTGGAGATTTTCTGTCTACGGCCGGTGGCAAGGTTACCAGCCCTATTTGGGGAAAGTATTATTTTCAAGTATTACAAACGGCTGAAAAATGCTTAAAATTTACCAAAAGAAGCTAAAATTAACTGAAAATTACATTTCAAGGACAAAAGGGGTAAATCGAGACTGATCTCATATCTATAAGCCCGCCTACAAATCACATAAATTGGGGGTTACTTTGGTTCTGTCTTTGCTTGAAGCGAGAGGGGGGGAGCCATCACTCAGCGGCCGATGAGGGTGGCCGGTAGGTCTTAATATTATTAACCAGGGTTGGCAATCTAGTTTCAGACAATATATTCTTAGCCGCCCCGGTGGCGCAGTGGCCTAAGGCGTTGGCCTCTGATCATTCGTCCGTAAGGGGTCCGGGTTCGAATCCCGGTCAGGCATGGATGTTGTGTTTGTCTTACGGCACTGGTTCTCTCCCTTCCCTGGAACCAGTGACTCTAAATTAGGGACGGGCGACTGCTTATAGCCCATTGAGTTGCTCACGGTGGTCGTTAAACCTCCAATCAAAAAAAAAAAAATATATATATATATTTTACAATTTCATATTTCCATGAGTCAACAATGGTCCATGAGTCACCAAAGTTTGAGAAACACTGCTGTAAAAAGTAAGTGGTCTGAATTCACGAAAAATTAAAAAAAAAAAAAAAAAAAAAAACTTGCTACAAAATTGGCGGTAGGTGCTCGCCTTTTAACGAAATTTCCGTTTTTAAAAGTTTCCGTTTCGTTTAACTTCAGTACTTGGACAGAATTTCCGTAGTCAGTAATTTCGTTTATTTCAGAAATATCCTTTTTAGGTTTTTTTTTTTTTTTACATAAATTTTGCAAAGTCTTCGATTCTGACTTTTTCAGTCCTTTACCAGATATTCGTCTTTCCTGGGGTATGAAGTTAACGATGCTTTCCCTCCTGGTGGGTTCCGAAATAGGAACCTTTTCACTGGGGGACGCGCGTGGTACAGTTGAGCCTTCGTCACTGGTGGGGATCCAGAGAGCAACCTTTTCAAAGGGCAGCGCGCATGTTAACTATTTAGCCAGGAAAACATGTAACGCACAGTCATGTATAAGGTAGAACTCTAATCTCACGATGAAATGTTTTTTTTTTTGCACGTCTATTGTAAAAAAAGATCGTGCTTTATGTTATCGGTTTGTCCGCCCGTCCGTCTGTAGTAGACACCATATCTTTGTAACTATTAGTCCGATTTGAAAGTGGTTGAAGTCCAGTGAGCCCTCGAGCTTTGCACGTATGAAGTCCAATGGGTGCCCGAGTTATTTACATAGTCACACGCGCATGGATAATCAATCTACAGTGGCACGCCGATTATAAACCAATCAGTCGTATGATTTAATCGGTGATAAGTTTTTAAGGTTGGAATGGATATGTAATGTTATACACTCTTAATTTTTCTTATACACGTTTTACATACCGTTACGCACTTCAGCAGTTATAATTTTTTTTTATTTTTAGAGGACAGTTTTTATATTATCAGTACTTAGTAAGGGTGCCTGAACCCGGGAGCACCCACACAAACACGCTGTTGTTGAAAGACAGATTCCGAGCATTTACACTAAGTCTAATATCGGGAGATTTCTTGCTAATCTTAAAAACAAAACAAAAAAAAAAAAAACACCTCAAAATTGGAGTGTTAAAAGTTCTATGTTTTAATTTTTATTTCTAAGCTTTCATTATTTACAATATTTAATGGGTGCTTGTGCCCTGGAGCACCCCATCTAAAAGTCGGTGTCTACGGTTTTAATGATTATTTTTTTATTATTTTCTGATCACTTGGTCTCTTCAGGTCAAGTGAAGTTCAATCAAAACAAGAAAAAAAGGCCCCTGTTTTTCTAATAAACTTCCACGTGAGAAAAAATGTATTTCAGGTCGCTGAAACCCCTTCTTTTCGTGCGCCAGTTGAATTTCCGGAAGTAGGGATTTGTGTGTTGTATGGCTGCAGTGCAACGCCAGCGAAAATATACTGCCACACGAAAATGTAGGTCATCCTCTCTCCTCTTTTCCCTTCCTTAATTTTTCACGGCTCAGGTGACGACAATATCCCCACGGAATGCATTCAAGTCTACTACTTTGTATGGTGCTGCCATCTAATGTCCCAGAATTAAACAATTGTTCTTTCGAAGCGAAATTACCAGCAGTATACGAAAATTCATATTTTACACAAGTCGTTGATGTTTATATTTAAGCAAATAATTGATTCTGCCATTTTCACTGTCGAATTTGAATAAAACTGAAGCCCGGACTATGATAAAAAGCTCGGTCTGTTATGTCAAATCTTTGACTAAAAGGGTCCGGGCTCAAGTTCATTTTCCCTATCATTTTTTAATGAATTTTATTTAACAGAGCTAAACGAATTAACTAACACAATGGGAAGCGCACAACTGAATGATTAGGCTATGTAGTGTCTCTTTTGTCTTTTGCCTAAAATTCTTAATTATTGTTTATTGCGTGCATTTCGTACCTTCCTAGATATGATGAATATTGATAACATAAAGTTTTCTGGCGACTAAAATTTAAAAACTACAATATGAAAAATGGGAATTTTCATCACTCCGTGAGAACATGAAGGTGAGCCGTGGTAAGTAAACGAATTAACTTGATGTACTTGGGAAACAATAAACATTCTGTTACCTGAATATGACGCACATACGTAATAATAATTCTCTTTCTTGGTGGTGGTGGTGGGGGGGTGTCAACATTAAGGGGAAGACCTAACATTCTTATTAGTGGTGAAAATATAAACAGGGGTAAAACAATATGCTTTATTCTTTCCTTATTCACATAGGGAGAGAGAGATTTCCTATCTGAGGTTGAGAGACCCGAACCTACAGCGCTCTGCGCCTTTTGGCAGGTGAAAAAGAAGAAGATAAGATATTTGGGAACAGAATTCCCTGATAGAACATCATGAAAGAATAGTACAGAAAAATTAGAGCAAAAGGAGTATACGGTTTCCCGTTAAGTATTGAAGTTGTAAGGTACCCTACATACTTACCTACATCAAATCGATCAAAGAAATTTATCCCGCAGCCAACGTCAGACCGCAGGAATCGGGGAAAGGACAGGGAAAAGGGGTGCCTAAAAAAAAAAAAAAAACCACGCAAGAAAAATCCGACAGATAAACACCCAGTTTTCTCACAAAACCATGTGTTGCAAGGCACCTTAAACCACACAGTTGTCGATTGCTCAGTTCCCGTGTAGGAGTCTGCTTTTCGCCTCGCTTCTCACGGGCTTCTCAGAGAAAATATATATATATATTTTTTTTCCACTGGCTGGAGGAGAGTTGGGTACTTTTTTTTTTTTTTTAAACCGTAGTACCTTGTTTCTGGGCCAGTCTCGTATATGTGGATTGAAATATTCCTTTTTGCAAAACAAGAGTTTGGCCCTTAAAAAAGCCGTTTTTTTGTTTTGTTTTATTTTAGCAAAATTTCACATAGGGGAAAATCTGAGCAAATGTTCAAACCGGGCCTTAAAAGGAGCCGGTGCTTATCTCTTAGTGCAAATTAATGTGCGTCTTTCATGTGGCACATTACGTTGGTTTTTTTTGGGGGGGGGGTAATTGGCATTTGTATGCTTATGAAAGCGTTTGAGATGGTTTAATCTTTTTGAGAAAGTGCAGGACCGTTTTGTTCGTCTAGGGAAAATATCTGTTCTCAATGAGTTCGATCATAATTTGAATGTAGTGACTGAAATCTTACGCCAGGGGCGCCGACTTCACCAAATTATGGGGGGGGGGGCAAGGCGTGAAGAGATCAGGCGTGGGAGGAACACGTCTGTTCCTTTGTCAGGAGGAAAATAAAAGTTAAAAAGGGCGGGGGGCGGGGTCAAAAAGATAAACTACGAGAATCGACGTATATTTTAAAACGCAATTGTAATTGCTCGTCAGCAAATAAATAAGATAATAGAAATATTCTTTTGCGGAGTATTAAGATTTTTAAAAATGAAATTCAGCCTGCGATTTTGTAAAAATATCCAGAGAGATTTTGTTTCCAGATCTTTATCAAAAATACGAAAAATTAGCTCGTTACCCAAACAAAGAACGAAAAGCGTAAAACTAGATAAAGGCGCTAGATATTATACGTTTCTGTATTTTTATTTACTTTATTTTTCATTATTGTTTTAACCATCACGAGAACATGGCGAACAAAATACGGGGCTGACAAAGTTTCTTATCAAATAAGCAATGCTCTATAAGGGGGAAAAGTTTATTTTATTTACAAAATTTTCCGAAATAAATCGCTTTGGCATCATAAGGTGGAGCTTGGGCCACTTTATAAAGCAAAGCGATTATTTAATTAATCAGGACAAAAAATACTGGGTAGGCACTGCCTCTCTAGTAAAATTATTAAGGAGGACAAGATTCAGCTTGGTCCCCTATAGTCGACGCCTATGTCTTACGCCGATGCCAGAAAATCACGTTTGTTTCCGCACAAATTGCCGTTCCCACCTTTAATTGGCGAGAGTAATGGAAGAATGGAATTTTCCCGTTACAGGCGTGTAAATTTTTTTAAAAATCATTTTCTGAAACAAATGGTTGTCCAGGATATTTTGGCAACGTTGACCTGTGGTGGACGATGTCACACGTACCAAGAGTCCCATTTCAGTCCTCGTAAACAGTTCCCAGACGAGAATGCCACCCCCACCAGCTTGAAGAGTACCCTGCTGGCAAGAAGGATCCATCGCTTCATGTGGTTTGCGCCGTACTCGTATCCTGCCATCCGCATGTACCAACGTGAAAATCCCAGTGCCTTCACGACTTCCGAGATGGAGTGACCCATTCGTCGGGCCCCAACAATTTGCCCACGATGAAATGCGCTTAGATCCTTCGTCTTACCCATACTGCGTCCGACTCTTACTTATTCCCGTCGGATCAGTCCTTATATTGTCGGATCGCTGCATACGTCATGTCGTTTCCGTGAGTATTAAGATTTTTAAAAATGAAATTCAGCCTGCGATTTTGTAAAAATATCCAGAGAGATTTTGTTTCCAGATCTTTATCAAAAAAACGAAAAATTAGCTCGTTACCCAAACAAAGAACGAAAAGCGTAAAACTAGATAAAGGCGCTAGATATTATACGTTTCTGTATTTTTATTTACTTTATTTTTCATTATTGTTTTAAACATCACGAGAACATCGCGAACAAAATACGGGGCTGACAAAGTTTCTTATCAAATAAGCAATGCTCTATAAGGGGGAAAAGTTTATTTTATTTATAAAATTTTCCGAAATAAATCGCTTTGGCATCATAAGGTGGAGCTTGGGCCACTTTATAAAGCAAAGCGATTATTTAATTAATCAGGACAAAAAATACTGGGTAGGCACTGCCTCTCTAGTAAAATTATTAAGGAGGACAAGATTCAGCTTGGTCCCCTATAGTCGACGCCTATGTCTTACGCCGATGCCAGAAAATCACGTTTGTTTCCGCACAAATTGCCGTTCCCACCTTTAATTGGCGAGAGTAATGGAAGAATGGAATTTTCCCGTTACAGGCGTGTAAATTTTTTTAAAAATCATTTTCTGAAATCCACAGATAGCATTGTTCTGAAATTGGTAAAAGCAGATCGACATACATATTATTGAAATCGTCCAAACGAATCACAAATCATGAACTTGTGCATTAGATTTTTGAAAATTTGTTAAAACGGAGAATATCAGACGTTGTTGATTTCGTCAGTGTTCCCGTGGTACTTCAGACCTTTGAATTTAACCAAGCTTTGATGAAACCTCATGCTGTTTCCTGTGTCTGTTTTCCTCGATTTTACTTTCACTGCTTTCTGATCAGCTGTTAGCGGCACTAACCTTTTAAAGGCAGAGGTGGTGAAGAACTATGAGGTGCCCCCCCCTCCCCCCAGTTAGCAGCTGCGTAGAAGCGGAAGCCGTACTTCCGTGATGCTAGCGCTGAAAATTTTCTTCACACGGTTGGGAACTAAAACCGTATCGGTGTTCTATGAAAACGGCATTTGTAACTGAAGAAGAGCAGTTTCAAAACATCTTGTATGGAATAAAATATGAGACAAATTACATGTTTCCCAATTTTATTAGAATGGAATTTTGAATTTTGTGTTAGCTTGTCGTTGGATTTATATTTTTATCGAAATTCTTTGTTACAAAAGCAAATTTTCAATAAAATAGTGTTCGATTGATTATAGGCGGCCCCAAACAAATTTTTTTCAGGAGATTCAAATCATTTTCTGGAATAAACTTCAGATCTGATTCGATATATTAATCATATGTCAAACAGACGTTTTGTGTTTTATATATAAGATTAGGTAACCTATGTTAGTGAAATAGTTTTTCATCACCGGGGAACTAGTACTAATAATAGTATTATACCTAAAGTTACGAGTGCCGCCCCGGTGGAGCAGTGGGTCTAAGCGCTGGCTTATGATCATTCGTCCGGGTTCGAATCCCGTTGAGGTATGGCTGTTGTATTTGCCTTATGGCACTGGCTCTCTCCCTTTCCTGGAACCAGCGATCCTAAATTAGTAACGAGCGACTATTTATATAGCCCACTGAGTTGCTCACGGGGGTCGTTAAACCTTCAATCAAAAATAAATAAAGTTACGAGTTCCCCCCCACCCCCCTTCTAACTGTTTGTCCGCTATGCAAATATACACTTTTCAATTTAGGACCATCAAATTCAGTATACTATGTCATGGTACTCTAACTTAGATCTCAAATGGTTTTTAGAAGGAGTCAGAGCACAGGGTCAAGGCCCCCCCCCCCTACAAAATTTTCGTAAAAAGTTCCATTTTTATCCACAGTTTTCAACTGAGAGCAACCAAATTTGGTATACTATCTGATGGTACTATTAGACCGTAGACGGTTTTTGGAAGGGGTCGGAAGCCGGGATCAAGGGGCTCCCGTAGAAAATTTTCGTAAAAAGTTTGTGACGTATATTCTAAATTAACTTTCCTTTTTAGTTTCTTTCCCTATGTAAATTTTGAGTTTGTTCTCAGTTATACTTCACACTTAACGTGAGCCGCCCCGGTGGCGCAGTGGTCTAAGGCGCTGGCCTCAGATCATTCGTCCGTAAGGGGTCCGGGTTCGAATCCCGGTCAGGCATGGATGTTGTGTTTGTCTTACGGCACTGGCTCTCTCCCTTCCCTGGAACCAGTGACCCTAAATTAGGGACGGGCGACTGCTTATAGCCCATTGAGTTGCTCACGGTGGTCGTTAAACCTCCAATCATCCATCCATCCTACACTTAACGTGATATCTTCTCTCTCAAACGAATACTGTTGGCAACATAAATGAGGTCTGAATGAACGTGACGTATGCCTGTTATGAGATAAGAACCAGAGATATAAACTATGAGAAAACAGTTGCCCGGGTGGGGTGTTGAATGTGGTTGATGCTGATTTGTTAAGTAAAATGTGAAGTGCTACGTTGTATTGATGAAATCATCTGGAATAAAGTCAATTTCCGTAAGTTTGACTTGTGTTTAAATGTTTCGTCTGTCCGTTAAGGTTTAATTTAGGAACTCTTTCATCGTATGGTTATGTTTTAAAATAACGTAAGAGCGATAAAAGTTCAAGCACGAAAAGACGTTACGTTATAAGTTCCATTTTTTACTTTTTTTATTTCGAATTGGTACACTATCTCATGGTACTCTTAGACCGTAGACAGTTTTTGGAAGGAGTCGGAGGCCTGGGTCAAGCCCCCCTACAAAATTTTCGCTAAAAGTTTCTTTTTTATCTACAGTTTACAATTTAGAACACCCAAATTTGGTATCTCATGGTACTTTTAGACCGTAAACGGTTTTTGGAAGGGGTCGGAGCCCGGGGTCAAGGTGCCCCGCCATACAAAGTTTTCGTAAAAAGTTCTATTTCTTACTTTTTATTTTGAATTCGAATTTAATTCTTTTTGTTGTGATAAGTGCAAGAATTGAATTTTTTTGTGACAAGTGTTTTCCAGTGAAGAACTGCCGGAAAAAATTAATCGTTTTCGTTTGATTTGTACTGAAATGTAGATAGTGAATTATCACCAAATTCTCCCGAGAAACGCTAGCAGTTAAATATGTACATTCTGAAATGTAGACTTTTTTTTTTTTTCTCTCTCTCTCTCTCATTTGTACGATTTTAAGGACATTCCCTAGAAAAACGTATAACCGAGGTTTCACTGTATTTTGAATTTAATAGGATGTGTGCATTTACGCCTCCTAGCGACGAGGTTATGCATCAGAAAAAGACCAAAATATGTGGATAGTCTTTTCACAGTTCAGGCTTTTGACTGCAAATGTCATTTTTCAAATCGGACTAATAGTTGCTGAGATAATGTGTCCATGGACGGATATAGTGATACGTGCTAAAAAAAAACACATGCTTTGCAAAAGTAAGAAGTTATTATACAAAAAAATTAGTGCTTATCAGATTTGCTAGACAAGATTTTCTGATTACCCTGCTGTACACATTTTGTGTCTTGTCATAATGTATTATTTTAAGTTTATTTTCTTTAATTCTGTATTAAATTTCTTTTCCAGATGTCTTAAGATGTTGAAGCCATGGAAGGCCGTTTTTCCTTGGGAGGAAGCTTCCGGCACAAGTCCAAAGTGCCAAGATCAAAAAATTCTCGTCCACTGAGTTGTGACCTCTCTGACTTTACCTCTTCTTACTTTCATGATCAAACCGATGCTTTACAGGACCCGAATTCAGAATCCCCGCCTCCCTACGAAGAAGCGATACTCGATAAGGAGTGGGAACAAGCTATTGGCCAGCGTGTCTGCATCAGCGGAGTGAAGCGTGGGATTCTGAGATACTATGGACGAACAAAGTTTGCCGAAGGACTCTGGTGCGGCGTGGAGCTGGACGAGGCCGTTGGTAAAAACAATGGTACCGTCAACGGGATCCAGTATTTCATTTCCAAGCCGAACCACGGGATATTCGCCCCTGTTGGTAAGGTCTCTACAGTGGAATCCGGTTGGGCCCCCGAGATGGAGTCCTTCCGTCCTGCGCATAGCGTGGAAAGAAATGCGTCGCACAAAGTGCCTGAATTCTCTCTTCCAGAACAAATGCTACTGAAGCAAAGCTCCAGCGATCCCTCTTTCGTTTGCCAGAATGCAGAGTTCATCTCCGACGGTATCGGATTCGGGACATTTTTAGGTGATAAAAGAAGCTTGACTGAGCAGAGGGAACTTAGTCGACTGACGAAGAAAGTGAGGAGCAGTACGGTCTTTTATACATTTTCTGAAAGCTCAGGGAAATACAAAGCACTACCGCAACGTCCTGCCAACCTTGAGCACACGTCATCGGATTCCAGCTCCGACGATGCTGTCGCTTTCTCTAGGACACAAGAAACAACAGCTACTCATAATAATTTCAGTTCCGTTAATTTCAAGTGCGATGGAGTCACAACCCAGCCAGTTAGAAAGACATCTTACGATACCGCTCTACAAAGCGCTTCTAAAACAGTTGGTATCAAACAAAGCTCTTCTTTCCCCCGAAGTGTAAATTTCCCATCTCTCGACCTGAACACTGAACGTTTACACCATTTTGGAGAGAGAAAAATGTCAGCCATAAAGTTGAGGATCCGGCGATTTCTCTCAACAAACCTTCTGATTACCAGAATGAAATATTTCCACTCAACTTTTTCCTTGCTTCCGAACATAGAGACGATAATGACGATGACGATCAAATGTCACTGGACGTTGATGAGAGCTTGGGAATATTGACGCCAAATCAAATGAAAGATTTCACCATTTCTGCCGACCCTCTCAATTCTTGCACGGAACTTAAAACTTTCACTTTTCCTAGCTCTGAATCCTTTGACGATATAAACGACATTCCCGAGGACGAACAACTTCACGATATTACAGTCGAATACGTCGGTAGCTCCAGCTCTTCAGTAGGGACACAAAAGCCTCTTGCTGTGAAATCCGACTTGGAGCAGAATGAGCAGACGACGCAGCTAACCAGCACTGATAAATTTCTATATAACTATTCTAAAAAAATCAACTCGGAGATTGATTCTCAGTTTCACGTGGATAAAGTTCATCGTTTCAATGAAGCATTGGAAAAGAAACGTGAGTTAGATATCTCTAATGCTGATGTCACAAAAGCCAAATGCGTTATAGGCGGCCATAGTCTAGATTCCATAGGCAGCTACGAAGCTCCTATCGTGTCCAAACTTGACATGAAGCTAGAGCCAAAATCTTCCTAGAATGATGTTCGACAACAGGGAGATAGCATTTGTGTGCGAACAAAACAGCGCCGTGTTTACATCATTTGAAGCCGAAGCCAGTAAGACAAAATTTGATGTCATGAGCAGAACCTCGCAGTCTCTCCGACACTTAACGGAGGACGTAAGCATTAGGAAGTATTACGATACCGACAGTAGTAGAGACTCACTCTTGCAAGGTGATCACGACCATGCCATTTCAAAAGAGAAGCAGCTCACTGTCTCGTGGGAAGATTGCATAGAACGCGACACGGACGAGATGTTCACCAGAGTGGAACGGCCGGAATCTGTCTACACGGTGGGCAGCAACGATACTGGATACCAAGAAGATGGCGAATTCGACGCTGAAATTGGGATGACAACGTCTACGGAGTCTAACGAGACTGGCAAAAGGTTTTCAACCATTAGTAGGGACAGTTGTCTTGCATCTGAAGATCTGGATAAGGTGACGGAAAGCACTAGTACATCCGGGTACTCAACCGGCCTCAGTGATTCTTATTGTAATGATAGAGTTGATGACGAAATGACAAAGCCAACAACAGATGATTCATCTACAGAAGCTGAAGTTCGTCGTTTACCTGATGACGATTTTCACTCTCAAAGGCTGCCTCGTTCCAGTCAGGTGGAGGCAAACGGTAACCATTCCACTTCGGATAAGGAATTCACGGAGAACGAAAACACAGGGTATTCCGAAACAGCGTCAATATCGCATGATTTTACCAACGAAGATATAGTTAGTTGTCTGGAAAATACCGTCAATGCCTGGCCTGAAACCTCAACCGAGGATACAACCATTGCAGATCAGGTAAATGATGATTTGGAGGAAACTATCACCACTGAAAAGACCTTCCCAGATGACAGCGAAGATCTCAAAGCAGGCGAAGTGACAGAATCGGACAATTTACACTCCAAAAGCGCAAAAGAGCCCTCTAAAATCTTGAATGAAAAACCCTGCGTAGATGATTCGCATAACAAGTTCACCGGTGATATGTCGTGCTTGAATTCACAAAAATTCTAAATCTGCCCAGGTGTCTGGCCAAGAGGGAAGAACTTTGGAAAAACCTGCAGAAGTTCCCACAGTCAAGTCCAAACGCGAAGACGAGCGAAGGAAACAGATAACGAAATCACCGAGGAAAAATGTCATGTCAAAGATAAAAGCTATGATTGAAGCAACTTCTTGCAAGACAATGAGCCGCAATAAAACTGATTCAGCTGACCATTCCGAAAAGAAGGCGGGACCTCACAAGAAGAGTCGCTGGGAGGCTGTGACATCCAAAATTGCTGCTAGTCTTGCCGAAGAAAAACAAAGCCCAAGGCTAAGAGAGAAATAAAGAGCAAAGTGAACACTAATCTTTCTCTGGTTCGGCAGCAGAGAGGGTGCAAGTCTCCAAGGTTAGATTCGGCAAGGGTTTCTGACGCCGAAGCTGGAAGCGTTTCATCTGTTTCATCGAAAGGATTCAGAGATAATAAGTGGTAAGTGGTTTCAAAGAGCTTCATTTTTAAAATAAAATACCCTTGTCAGCATTGTTGCCAGGGGCTTTTACTTAGGATCAGTAGACCAGAGCTCAAAAAATCAGTAGATTCGATTTTTTTCTGCTTGAAATATGCACCACCTTACAAATGAAATGTATTATTGAATATAATCTCAATATGAAGGAACACTTAAATCCATTGGCGCACCCACGGAGAGCGGGCTTTGGGGGCTTTAAGACCCCTCCAAGGAGATTAAGAGAGACGTACGTCTCGAATTCAACAATCAAAAATATTATTTCGCATGTTCAAAAAATTACATAGTGTCTTCTATAATATGGTGTCTTTTTCCCAACGCCCCAAAGAGATTAAGAGCGACGTACGTCACAAATTAAACATTCAAAAATATTTCATTTGTTCAAAAATTTACATAGTGTCTTCTCTTACGTGTCTTCTTCCCAAAATCGCAAAGAAATTAAGAGCGACGTACGTCACAACCGTATATAAACTATAGGTATATATATATATATATATATATATATATATATATATAGAGAGAGAGAGAGAGAGAGAGAGAGAGAGAATTGTAAAACATTTGAATTTTATAAAAATGCAGAATTAAATTCAGAATATAAGTTCAGAATTGAAAACCGAAAAATATAAAACAGAAACCAGGTTTCCGTCATCAGGAGAAGATCAACCTGCGGGAGTGGCCTTTCTAGTACCAACAAACGACAAGGCCTAGGGAGCATGACCAACAGATCTGGTGGCCTAGGGAGCATGGCCAACCGACATTTTTTGTTCTCTTCTCTTTTGTTGGTACTAGAAAGCCCACTCCCGCAGGTTGATGTTCTCCTGACGAAGGCGACCTATTTTTTGTTTTATATTTTTCGGTTTTCAATTCTGAACTTATGTTTTGAATTTAATTCTGCATTTTTTATAAAATTCTAATTTTTCACAATTCACTCTATACATGAGGACAGAACACAAAAGTGACTAGCAAGTACCATGAGAAGCTACCTTCGGTGCATTTCATGGTATTTGCTTTATTTCTTGCGTTATGTTTTTCCATTCTTACTTTTGCAAATTAATTTATATATCATCATCATCATCATCATTGTCAACCATTATCAATCCACTGCTGGACGAAGGTCTCCCCAAGTTTCCTCCACAACGGTCTGTCTTGTGCCAGTCTCCTCCATGTCACCCCTGCATACTTTCGAATTTCATCCACCCATCTCCCATGTGGTCTTCTTCTGGGTCTTTTCCTGTCCCTTGGAATCCAATCTAAAATTTCGGCTGTCCATCGATGATCTGTCCTTCTGGCAGTATGTCCAGCCCATTGCCATTTCAGGGATTTAACTCTGATCATGATGTCTTCCACTCTTGTCATTTTTCGGATCCACGAGTTCCTCTTCTTATCTCTCCTGGTTACACCAAACATGCACCTCTCCATGCTTCTTTGAGTTGTCTGCAGCCTTTGTATGTCTCTTTTAGTTAAGGTCCACGTCTCTGCACCATACGTAAGCACTGGAAGGATGCATTGATCAAACACTTTTCTTTTAAGACATAATGGCATATTGCTCTTGAAAATTATGCTGTTTCTTCCAAAAGCTCTCCAGGCAAGTTTTGTACGCCGATTAATTTCTTCATCAATGTGACCTCACTCACTTGATATCTGCTGTCCAAGATAAACGTACGTGTCTGTTATCTCCAGCTTTTCTCCATCAATCGATAAATCTTCATTTCTTGTAAAAGCATTGAACATCACTTTTGTCTTCCGAAAGTTCATTTTTAATCCCACTTCTTTACTCTTGTCAGCAAGTTCCTGGATCATACTCTGCAGCTCTGATGGGCTAGTTGCAAAAATGACTACGTCATCAGCAAAACGAAGGTGAGTTAGATAATCTCCATTAATCTTTATCCCCTTGTTTTCCCAGCTCAGTGACTGAAAAACACCCTCCAATGTGGCATTAAAGAGCTTCGGAGATATGGTGTCACCTTGTCTCACTCCCTTTCCAATTTTTATGTGTGTTGTATTTTCAAACAGCCGAATCTTTGCACTTGCATTTTCATAGATGTTATTAATAATATTAATGTATGCATCTTCAATACCGCAGGTTTTCAGAGCCATTGAAACTGCTGATGGTTTCACCGAATCAAAGGCTTTTTCATAATCGATAAAAGCCATGCACAATGGAAGTTCATATTCCCTCGCTCTTTCAATTAGTTCTCTCAGCACATGGATATGATCTATTGTGCTGTAGCCACTCCTGAATCCAGCTTGTTCTCTCGGTTGAGCCATGTCCAGTGTTACCTTCAAGCGGTGTGAAAGAACTTTAGTGAAGATTTTATAAACTACTGATAGGAGGCTGATAGGTCTGTAGTTTCCGAGATCCTCAATGTCACCTTTCTTATGTAGCAGGATCATTGTAGCGGTGTTCCAATCCTCAGGAATCTTTCCTTCATTAAGGCATCGAGTGAAAATTTGGGCGAGTACTGTTTCGATTTCTCCACTTGCTTCTTGTATGATGTCTACAGTAAATTCCATCTTCTCCTGGAGCTTTTCCCCGCTTCATGTTCTTGATTGCATGTGCAACTTCTGCTGGGAAGGACTGGAGGAACTCTGGTACTGGTATCTTTCATGATGTCTGGAGTGCATGTATCATCCCTTTCATATAATTTGGAGTAGAAATCTTTCACTCTTGTCAAAATTTCGCCTCTATTTCTTGTTACAGAACCATCTTCTTTTCTCAGTGCCATAATCTGTTTTCTTCCCTTACTGAGATGTCCCTTTGCTATCTTTAGGCTTTGGTTGTTTTCAATTGCTTTCCTCACTAGTTCACAGTTGAATTTTCTTACGTCTTCAGTGATACTTTTTCGTACTGTCTTGCATAGCTCTATATATTCCACTTTGGAAGTCGCATCTTCTTTAGTTGTCCTCATCTCTCTTCTTTTTCGCATCAACATTTTCGTTTTTCCTGATAATTTATTTACATGCAACTTGTTCTTAGACCCAGCTAATTTTGTTGCTGTTTCCATAAGAGCTTTGGTTACTTTTCTGTTAACTTCAGAGATGTCCACTTCTTCCGATGTTAGGCCTTCTAAAGCAGAGAACCTGTTCTTCAGTTCCAACTTGAAGGTATTATGGTGTTTTTTAAGGTTGGTTATGTCAATAGATTTTGTTTGTCTTATGAGCTTGTCACGTTCAAGTTTAGTGTTGAGGTGCATCTTACATCTCACCAATCTATGGTCACTACCTGTGTTGAACTTGTTTAGCACACTGCAGTCTTCTATGACGAATTTTTTGTTACACATAATAAAATCAATTTCATTTGTCGTCCCATTTGGATGTCTCCATGTCCATTTCCTGTGTGGCTTTTTCTTGAAGAAGGAGTTCAAGATGAAAAACCCTTCTGCCTCTGCAAACTCAACGAGAGTATTTCCACGCTGGTTTCTGTTGCCGTGACCGAATTTACCTACTGAAGTTTCATTCTGTTGCTGTTGCCCTATTTTTTGCATTGAAATCTCCCATAATTATTTTCAAGTGCTGCTTACCTTTATTATTTAGATGACAAATTTCCTCATAAAATTCTTCAATTTCTTCTTCAGGATGACTTGTGGTGGGTGCATAAGTTTGAATAATCTGAGCCTGGTATCTTTTCGAGAGTTGGATAACGAGTCGTGCAGCTCTGTCAGAGGAACTTTCAACTTCTACAACTTTATCCTTCAGTTTCTTGTTTATTATAAATCCAACACCACTAGTTCTGCCAGTATCTGTCCCACGATAGTAGAAGAGATGTCCACTTTTCAGTTCGATGAGATCTTCTCCTTTTCTCCTTACCTCACTTAGCCCCACGATGTCCCACTTGATCCTTTGTAGTTCCTCTTCCAATTCAAGAAGCCTTGAATCAGAAGATAGGGAGCGTCCATTGTACGTTGCCAAGGTCAGCATCAGGATGGCAGCCTAGTCCGGTCCTCCGGGGATTCTTAGCACCCTCTGCCTTCATGTCGCACTGGCCGCTGCCTTGGCCAGGTACATTCCAGCTGCCGGAGACTGAGGGCCAAGATTTAAGTTGTGGAGTCATTTTGGAGGGGTTTGGCCATAACTCACCACGCTGGCCAAGCGGGTTGGTGAGTGTGGGATAGAATTTCCTCTAATCCCGATGGTATAGTTATACCGCTATTGGCGGTCGTCAGAGCCCCTTTAGTAGGAACAGGATGCACCACGAGAAGGCGGGGCTGACATTTGTCAAGGAGAGGCTGTGATGTTACGCATCACCTGACCTTACATCCCAATTTATAAATTTATATATATCATCATCATCATCATTGTCAACCATTATCAATCCACTGCTGGACGAAGGTCTCCCCAAGTTTCCTCCACAACGGTCTGTCTTGTGCCAGTCTCCTCCATGTCACTCCCGCATATTTACGAATTTCATCCACCCATCTCCCTGTGGTCTTTTTCTGGGTCTTTTCCTGTCCCTTGGAATCCAATCTAAAATTTCGGCTGTCCATCTATGGTCTGTCCTTCTGGCAGTATGTCCAGCCCATTGCCATTTCAGGGATTTAACTCTGATCATGATGTCTTCCACTCTCGTCATTTTTCGGATCCACGAGTTCCTCTTCTTATCTCTCCTGGTTATACCAAGCATGCACCTCTCCATGCTTCTTTAAGTTGTCTGGCAGCCTTTGTATGTCTCTTTTAGTTAAGGTCCACGTCTCTGCACCATACGTAAGCACTGGAAGGATGCATTGATCAAACACTTTTCTTTTAAGACATAATGGCATATTGCTCTTGAAAATTATGCTGTTTCTTCCAAAAGCTCTCCAGGCAAGTTTTGTACGCCGATTAATTTCTTCATCAATGTGACCCTCACTTGATATCTGCTGTCCAAGATAAACATACGTATCTGTTATCTCCAGTTTTTCTCCATCAATCGATAAATCTTCATTTCTTGTAAAAGCATTGAACATCACTTTTGTCTTCTGAAAGTTCATTTTTAATCCCACTTCTTTACTCTTGTCAGCAAGTTCCTGGATCATACTCTGCAGCTCTGATGGGGTAGTTGCAAAAATGACTACGTCATCAGCAAAACGAAGGTGGGTTAGATAATCTCCATTAATCTTTATCCCTTTGTTTTCCCAGTTCAGTGATTGAAAGACATTTTCCAATGTGGCATTAAAGAGCTTCGGAGATATGGTGTCACCTTGTCTCACTCCTTTCCAATTTTTATGTGTGTTGTATTTTCAAAGAGCCGAATCTTTGCACTTGCATTTTCATAGATGTTATTAATAATATTAATGTATGCATCTTCAATACCGCAGGATTTCAGAGCCGTGGTAACTGCTGATGGTTTCACTGAATCAAAGGCTTTTTCATAATCGATAAAAGCCATGCACAATGGAAGTTCATATTCCCTCGCTCTTTCAATTAGTTCTCTCAGTACATGGATATGATCTATTGTGCTGTAGCCACTCCTGAATCCAGCTTGTTCTCTCGGTTGAGCCATGTCCAGTGTTACCTTCAAGCGGTGTGAAAGAACTTTAGTGAAGATTTTATAAACCACTGATAGGAGGCTGATAGGTCTGTAGTTCCTGAGATCCTCAATGTCACCTTTTATGTAGCAGGATCATTGTAGCATTGTTCCAATCCTCAGGAATCTTCCCTTCATTAAGGCATCGAGTGAAAATTTGGGCGAGTACTGTTTCGATTTCTCCACTTGCTTCTTGTATGATGTCTATAGTAATTCCATCTTCCTGGAGCTTTCCCCGCTTCATGTTCTTGATTGCATGAGCAACTTCTGCTGGGAGGACTGGAAGAACTCTGGTACCTTTCATGATGTCTGGAGTACATGTATCATCCCTTTCATATAATTTGGAGTAGAAATTTTTCACTCTTGTCAAAATTTCGCCTCTATTTCTTGTTATAGAACCATCTTCTTTTCTCAGAGCCATAATCTGTTTTCTTCCCTTACTGAGATGTCCCTTTGCTATCTTTAGGCTTTGGTTGTTTTCAATTGCTTTCCTCACTAGCTCACAGTTGAATTTCCTTACGTCTTCAGTGATACTTTTTCGTGCTGTCTTGCATAGCTCTATATATTCCACTTTGGAAGTCGCATCTTCTTTAGTTGTCCTCATCTCTTCTTTTTGCATCAACATTTTGGTTTTTCCTGATAATTTGTTTACATGCAACTTGTTCTTAGACCCAGCTAATTTTGTTGCTGTTTCCATAAGAGCTTTGGTTACTTTTCTGTTAACTTCCGAAATATCCACTTCTTCCGATGTTAGGCCTTCTAAAGCAGAGAATCTGTTCTTCAGTTCCAACTTGAAAGTATTATGGTGTTTTTTAAGGTTGGTTATGTCAATACATTTTGCTTGTCTTATGAGCTTGCCACGTTCCAGTTTAGTGTTGAGGTGCATCTACATCTCACCATCTATGGTCACTACCTGTGTTGAACTTGTTTAGCACACTGCAGTCTTCGATGACGAATTTTGTTACACATAATAAAAATTGGTTTCACTTGTCGTCCCAATTGGATGTTCCATGTCCATTTCCTGTGTGGCTTTTTCTTGAAAAAGGAATTCAAGATGAAAAATTTTCTGCCTCTGCAAACTCAACGAGAGTATTTCCACGCTGGTTTCTGTTGCCGTGACCGAATTTACCTACTGAAGTTTCATTCTGTTGCCGGTGCCCTATTTTTGCATTGAAATCTCCCATAATTCAATCTTTCAAGTGCTGCTTACCTTTATTATAGATGACGAATTTCTCATAAAAATTCTTCAATTTCTTCTTCAGATGGCTTGTGGTGGGTGCATAAGTTTGAATAATCTGAGCCTGGTAGTCTTCTCGATAGTTGGATAACGAGTCGTGCAGCTCTGTCAGAGGAACTTTCAACTTCTTACCACTTTATCCTTCAGTTTCTTGTTTATTATAAATCCGACACCACTAGTTCTTCCAGTATCTGTCCCACGATAATAGAAGAGATGTCCACTTTCAGTTCAATGAGATCTTCTCCTCTACTCAGCCTGACGATGTCCCACTTGATCCTTTGTAGTTCCTCTTCCAATTCAGAAGCCTTGAATCAGAAGATAGGGAGCGTCCGTTGTAGGTAGCCAAGGTCAGAATCAAATGGCAGCCTAGTCCGGTCCTCCGGGATTCTAGCACCCTCTGCCTTCATGTCTGCACTGGACCGCTGCCTTGGCCAGGTACATTCCAGCTGCCGGAGACTGAGGGCCAAGATTTAAGTTGTAGAGTCATTTTGGAGGTGTTTGGCCATAACTCACCACGCTGGCCAAGCGGGTTGGTGAGTGTGGGATAGCATTTCCTCTGATCCCGATGGTATAGTTATACCGCTATTTGCGGGTCGTCAGAGCCCCTTTAGTGGGAACAGGATGCACCACGAGAAGGCGGGGTTGACATTTGTCAAGGAGAGGCTGTGATGTTACGCATCACCTGACCTTACATATATATATATATATCCTGTTCCCACTAAAGGGGCTCTGACGACTGCCAATAGCGGTATAACTATACCATCGGGATTAGAGGAAATTCTATCCCACACTCACCAACCCGCTTGGCCAGCGTGGTGAGTTATGGCCAAACCCCTCCAAAATGACTCCACAACTTAAATCTTGGCCCTCAGTCTCCGGCAGCTGGAATGTACCTGGTCAAGGCAGCGGCCAGTGCGACATGAAGGCAGAGGGTGCTAAGAATCCCCGGAGGACCGGACTAGGCTGCCATCTGATGCTGACCTTGGCAACGTACAATGGACGCTCCTATCTTCTGATTCAAGACTTCTTGAATTGGAAGAGGAACTACAAAGGATCAAGTGGGACATCGTGGGGCTAAGTGAGGTAAGGAGAAAAGGAGAAGATCTCATCGAACTGAAAAGTGGACATCTCTTCTACTATCGTGGGACAGATACTGGCAGAACTAGTGGTGTTGGATTTATAATAAACAAGAAACTGAAGGAGAAAGTGGTAGAAGTTGAAAGTTCCTCTGACAGAGCTGCACGACTCGTTATCCAACTATCGAGAAGATACCAGGCTCAGATTATTCAAACTTATGCACCCACCACAAGTCATCCTGAAGAAGAAATTGAAGAATTTTATGAGGAAATTTGTCATCTAAATAATAAAGGTAAGCAGCACTTGAAGATAATTATGGGAGATTTCAATGCAAAAATAGGGCAACGGCAACAGAATGAAACTTCAGTAGGTAAATTCGGCCACGGCAACAGAAACCAGCGTGGAAATACTCTCGTTGAGTTTGCAGAGGCAGGAGGGTTTTTCATCTTGAACTCCTTCTTCAAGAAAAAGCCACACAGGAAATGGACATGGAGACATCCAAATGGGACGACAAGTGAAATTGATTTTATTATGTGTAACAAAAAATTCGTCATAGAAGACTGCAGTGTGCTAAACAAGTTCAACACAGGTAGTGACCATAGATTGGTGAGATGTAAGATGCACCTCAACACTAAACTTGAACGTGGCAAGCTCATAAGACAAACAAAATCTATTGACATAACCAACCTTAAAAAACACCATAATACCTTCAAGTTGGAACTGAAGAACAGGTTCTCTGCTTTAGAAGGCCTAACATCGGAAGAAGTGGACATCTCTGAAGTTAACAGAAAAGTAACCAAAGCTCTTATGGAAACAGCAACAAAATTAGCTGGGTCTAAGAACAAGTTGCATGTAAATAAATTATCAGGAAAAACGAAAATGTTGATGCAAAAAGAAGAGAGATGAGGACAACTAAAGAAGATGTGACTTCCAAAGTGGAATATATAGAGCTATGCAAGACAGTACGAAAAAGTATCACTGAAGACGTAAGAAAATTCAACTGTGAACTAGTGAGGAAAGCAATTGAAAACAACCAAAGCCTAAAGATAGCAAAGGACATCTCAGTAAGGGAAGAAAACAGATTATGGCACTGAGAAAAGAAGATGGTTCTGTAACAAGAAATAGAGGCGAAATTTTGACAAGAGTGAAAGATTTCTACTCCGAATTATATGAAAGGGATGATACATGCACTCCAGACATCATGAAAGATACCAGTACCAGAGTTCCTCCAGTCCTTCCAGCAGAAGTTGCACATGCAATCAAGAACATGAAGCGGGGAAAAGCTCCAGGAGAAGATGGAATTACTGTAGACATCATACAAGAAGCAAGTGGAGAAATCGAAACAGTACTCGCCCAAATTTTCACTCGATGCCTTAATGAAGGAAAGATTCCTGAGGATTGGAACACCGCTACAATGATCCTGCTACATAAGAAAGGTGACATTGAGGATCTCGGAAACTACAGACCTATCAGCCTCCTATCAGTAGTTTATAAAATCTTCACTAAAGTTCTTTCACACCGCTTGAAGGTAACACTGGACATGGCTCAACTGAGAGAACAAGCTGGATTCAGGAGTGGCTACAGCACAATAGATCATATCCATGTGCTGAGAGAACTAATTGAAAGAGCGAGGGAATATGAACTTCCATTGTGCATGGCTTTTATCGATTATGAAAAAGCCTTTGATTCGGTGAAACCATCAGCAGTTACAATGGCTCTGAAAACCTGCGGTATTGAAGATGCATACATTAATATTATTAATAACATCTATGAAAATGCAAGTGCAAAGATTAGGCTGTTTGAAAATACAACACACATAAAAATTGGAAAATTAGTGAGACAAGGTGACACCATATCTCCGAAGCTCTTTAATGCCATATTGGAGGGTGTTTTTCAGTCACTGAGCTGGGAAAACAAGGGGATAAAGATTAATGGAGATTATCTAACCCACCTTCGTTTTGCTGATGACGTAGTCATTTTTGCAACTAGCCCATCAGAGCTGCAGAGTATGATCCAGGAACTTGCTGACAAGAGTAAAGAAGTGGGATTAAAAATGAACTTTCAGAAGACAAAAGTGTTCAATGCTTTTGCAAGAAAATGAAGATTTATCGATTGATGGAGAAAAGCTGGAGATAACAGACACATACGTTTATCTTGACAGCAGATATCAAGTGAGGGTCACATTGATGAAGAAATTAATCGGCGTACAAAACTTGCCTGGAGAGCTTTTTGGAAGAAACAGCATAATTTTCAAGAGCAATATGCCATTATGTCTTAAAAGAAAAGTGTTTGATCAATGCATCCTTCCAGTGCTTACGTATGGTGCAGAGACATGGACCTTAACTAAAAGAGACATACAAAGGCTGCAGACAACTCAAAGAAGCATGGAGAGGTGCATACTTGGTGTAACCAGGAGAGATAAGAAGAGGAACTCGTGGATCCGAAAATGACAAGAGTGGAAGACATCATGATCAGAGTTAAATCCCTGAAATGGCAATGGGCTGGACATACTGCCAGAAGGACAGATCATCGATGGACAGCCGAAATTTTAGATTGGATTCCAAGGGACAGAAAAAGACCCAGAAGAAGACCACATGGGAGATGGGTGGATGAAATTCGAAAGTATGCAGGGGTGACATGGAGGAGACTGGCACAAGACAGACCGTTGTGGAGGAAACTTGGGGAGACCTTCGTCCAGCAGTGGATTGATAATGGTTGACAATGATGATGATGATGATCAGGGGTGACATGGAGGAGACTGGCACAAGACAGACCGTTGTGGAGGAAACTTGGGGGAGACCTTCGTCCAGCAGTGGATTGATAATGGTTGACAATGATGATGATGACATGGAGGAGACTGGCAGACAGCATCGTAGCAGGGAGATTGTCAGCAGTGGATTGATAATGGTTGACAATGATGATCAACCATTATCAATCCACTGCTGGACGAAGGTCTCCCCAAGTTTCCTCCACAACGGTCTGTCTTGTGCCAGTCTCCTCCATGTCACCCCTGCATACTTTCGAATTTCATCCACCCATCTCCCATGTGGTCTTCTTCTGGGTCTTTTCCTGTCCCTTGGAATCCAATCTAAAATTTCGGCTGTCCATCGATGATCTGTCCTTCTGGCAGTATGTCCAGCCCATTGCCATTTCAGGGATTTAACTCTGATCATGATGTCTTCCACTCTTGTCATTTTTCGGATCCACGAGTTCCTCTTCTTATCTCTCCTGGTTACACCAAGTATGCACCTCTCCATGCTTTTTTGAGTTGTCTGCAGCCTTTGTATGTCTCTTTTAGTTAAGGTCCACGTCTCTGCACCATACGTAAGCACTGGAAGGATGCATTGATCAAACACTTTTCTTTTAAGACATAATGGCATATTGCTCTTGAAAATTATGCTGTTTCTTCCAAAAGCTCTCCAGGCAAGTTTTGTACGCCGATTAATTTCTCCATCAATGTGACCCTCACTTGATATCTGCTGTCCAAGATAAACGTACGTGTCTGTTATCTCCAGCTTTTCTCCATCAATCGATAAATCTTCATTTCTTGTAAAAGCATTGAACATCACTTTTGTCTTCTGAAAGTTCATTTTTAATCCCACTTCTTTACTCTTGTCAGCAAGTTCCTGGATCATACTCTGCAGCTCTGATGGGCTAGTTGCAAAAATGACTACGTCATCAGCAAAGCGAAGGTGGGTTAGATAATCTCCATTAATCTTTATCCCCTTGTTTTCCCAGCTCAGTGACTGAAAAACACCCTCCAATGTGGCATTAAAGAGCTTCGGAGATATGGTGTCACCTTGTCTCACTCCCTTTCCAATTTTTATGTGTGTTGTATTTTCAAACAGCCTAATCTTTGCATTTGCATTTTCATAGAGGTTATTAATAATATTAATGTATGCATCTTCAATACCGCAGGTTTTCAGAGCCATTGTAACTGCTGATGGTTTCACCGAATCAAAGGCTTTTTCATAATCGATAAAAGCCATGCACAATGGAAGTTCATATTCCCTCGCTCTTTCAATTAGTTCTCTCAGCACATGGATATGATCTATTGTGCTGTAGCCACTCCTGAATCCAGCTTGTTCTCTCGGTTGAGCCATGTCCAGTGTTACCTTCAAACGGTGTGAAAGAACTTTAGTGAAGATTTTATAAACTACTGATAGGAGGCTGATAGGTCTGTAGTTTCCGAGATCCTCAATGTCACCTTTCTTATGTAGCAGGATCATTGTAGCGGTGTTCCAATCCTCAGGAATCTTTCCTTCATTAAGGCATCGAGTGAAAATTTGGGCGAGTACTGTTTCGATTTCTCCACTTGCTTCTTGTATGATGTCTACAGTAATTCCATCTTCTCCTGGAGCTTTTCCCCGCTTCATGTTCTTGATTGCATGTGCAACTTCTGCTGGAAGGACTGGAGGAACTCTGGTACTGGTATCTTTCATGATGTCTGGAGTGCATGTATCATCCCTTTCATATAATTTGGAGTAGAAATCTTTCACTCTTGTCAAAATTTCGCCTCTATTTCTTGTTACAGAACCATCTTCTTTTCTCAGTGCCATAATCTGTTTTCTTCCCTTACTGAGATGTCCCTTTGCTATCTTTAGGCTTTGGTTGTTTTCAATTGCTTTCCTTACTAGTTCACAGTTGAATTTTCTTATGTCTTCAGTGATACTTTTTTTCGTACTGTCTTGCATAGCTCTATATATTCCACTTTGGAAGTCACATCTTCTTTAGTTATCCTCATCTCTTCTTTTTTGCATCAACATTTTCGTTTTTCCTGATAATTTATTTACATGCAACTTGTTCTTAGACCCAGCTAATTTTGTTGCTGTTTCCATAAGAGCTTTGGTTACTTTTCTGTTAACTTCAGAGATGTCCACTTCTTCCGATGTTAGGCCTTCTAAAGCAGAGAACCTGTTCTTCAGTTCCAACTTGAAGGTATTATGGTGTTTTTTAAGGTTGGTTATGTCAATAGATTTTGTTTGTCTTATGAGCTTGCCACGTTCAAGTTTAGTGTTGAGGTGCATCTTACATCTCACCAATCTATGGTCACTACCTGTGTTGAACTTGTTTAGCACACTGCAGATATATATATATATATATCATCATCAACAATTATCAATCCACTGCTGGATGAAGGTCTCTCCAAGCCTCTTCCATAACGGTCTGTCTTGTGCCAGTCTCCTCCAGGTTACTCCCGCATACTTTCGAATTTCATCCACCCATCTCCCACGTGGTCTTCTTCGTGGTCTTTTCTTGTCCTTTGGTATCCAATTTAAAATTTCGGCTGTCCATCGATGGTCTGTCATTCTGGCAGTATTTCCAGCTCATTGTCATTTTAGGGATTTAACTCTGATCATGATGTCTTCCACTCTTGTCATTTTTCGGATCCACGAGTTCCTCTTCTTATCTCTCCTGGTTACACCAAGCATGCACCTCTCCATGCTACTTTGAGTTGTCTGCAGCAGCCTTTGTATGTTTCTTTTAGTTAAGGTCCAGGTCTCTGCACCATACGTAAGCACTGGAATTATGCATTGATCAAACATTTTTCTTTTAAGACATAATGGCATATTGCTCTTGAAAATTATGCTGTTTCTTCCAAAAGCTCTCCAGGCAAGTTTAATACACCAAGTAATTTCTTCATCAATGTGACCCTCACTTGATATCTGCTGTCCAAGAGAAACGTACGTATCTGTTATCTCCAGCTTTCCTCCATCAATCGATAAATCTTCATTTCTTGTAAAAGCATTGTACATCACTTTTGTCTTCTGAAAGTTCATTTTTAATCCCACTTCTTTACTCTTGGCAGCAAGTTCCTGGATCATACTCTGTAGCTCTGATGGGGTAGTTGCAAAAATGACTACCTCATCAGTAAAACGAAGGTGAGTTAGATAATATCCATTAATCTTTATCCCCTTGTTTTCCCAGTTCAGTGATTGAAAGACATTTTCCAATGTGGCATTGAAGAGCTTGGGAGATATGGTGTCACCTAGTCTCACTCCCTTTCCAATTTTTATGTGTGTTGTATTTTCAAACAGCCGAATCTTTGCACGTGCATTTTCATAGATGTTATTAATAATATTAATGTATGCATCTTCAATACCGCAGGATTTCAGAGCCATTGTTACTGCTGATGGTTTCACCGAATCAAAGGCCTTTTCATAATCGATAAAAGCCATGCACAATGGAAGTTCATATTCCCTTGCTCTTTCAATTAGTTCTCTCAGTACGTGGATATGATCTATTGTGCTGTAGCCACTCCTGAATCCAGCTTGTTCTCTCGGTTGAGCCATGTCCAGTGTTACCTTCAAGCGGTGTGAAAGAACTTCAGTGAAGATTTTATAAACCACTGATAGGAGGCTGATAGGTCTGTAGTTCCTGAGATCCTCAATGCCACCTTTTTTATGTAGCAGGATCATTGCAGCGGTGTTCCAATCCTCAGGAATCTTCCCTTCATTAAGGCATCGAGTGAAAACTTGGGCAAGTACTGTTTCAATTTCTCCACTTGCTTCTTGTATGATGTCTACAGTAATTCCATCTTCTCCTGGAGCTTTTACTCGCTTCATGTTCTTGATTGCATGTGCAACTTCTGCTGGGAAGACTGGAAGAACTCTGGTACTGGTACCTTTCACGATGTCTGGAGTGCATGTATCGTCCCTTTCATATAATTTGGAGTAGGAATCTTTCACTCTTGTCAAAATTTTGCCTCTATTTCTTGTTACAGAACCATCTTCTTTTCTTAGTGCCATAATCTGTTTTCTTCCCTTACTGAGATGTCCCTTTGCTATCTTCAGGCTTTGGTTGCTTTTAATTGCTTTCCTCACTATTTCACAGTTGAATTTCCTTACGTCTTCAGTGATACTTTTTCGTACTGTCATGCATAGCTGTATATATTCCACTTTGGAAGTCATATCTTCTTTAGTTGTCTTCATCTTTCTTCTTTTTTGCATCAACATTTTGGTTTTTCCTGATAATTTGTTCACATGCAACTTGTTCTTAGACCCAGCTAATCTTGTTGCTGTCTCCATAAGAGCTTTGGTTACTGTTCTGTTAACTTCAGAGATGTCCACTTCTTCTGTTGTTTAGACCTTCTAGAGCAGAGAATCTGTTCCTCAGTTCCAATTTGAAGGTATTATGATGCTTTTTAAGGTTTGTCACGTCAATACACTTTGGTTTTTTTTTATGAGCTTGTTACGCTCGAGTTTAGCATTGAGGTGCATCTTACCATTCTATGGTCACTACCTGTGTTGAACCTGTTCAGCACACTGCAGTCTTCCGTGACAAATTTCTTGTTACACATAATAAAATCAATTTCACTTGTCCATCCATTTGGATGCCTCCATGTCCATTTCCTTTGCGGCTTTTTCTTGAAAAAGGAGTTCATGATGAAAAACCCTTCTGCCTCTGCAAACTATACGAGAGTATTTCCACGCTGGTTTCTGTTGCCGTGACCGAATTTACCTACTGAAGTTTCATTCTGTTGCCGTTGTCCTATTTTTGCATTGAAATCTCCCAGAATTATCTTCAAATGCTGCTTGCCTTTATTATTTAGATGACAAATTTCCTCATAAAATTCTTCAATTTCTTCTTCAGGATGACTTGTGGTTGGTGCATAAGTTTGAATAATCTGAGCCTGGTATCTTCTCGAGAGTTGGATAACGAGTCGTGCAGCTCTGTCAGAGGAACTTTCAACTTCTACTACAACTTTATCCTTCACTTTCTTGTTTATTATAAATCCAACACCACTAGTTCTGCCAGTATCTGTCCCATGGTAGTAGAAGAGATGTCCACTTTTCAGTTCAATGAGATCTTCTCCTTACCTCACTTAGCCCGACGATGTCCCACTTGATCCTTTGTAGTTCCTTTTCCAATTCAAGAAGCCTTGAATCAGAAGATAGGGAGCGTCCATTATACGTAGCCAAGGTCAGCATCCGATGGCAGCCTAGTCCTGTCCTCCGGTGAGTCTTAGCATCCTCTGCCTTCATGTCGCACTGGCCGCTGCCTTGGCCAGGTACATTCCAGCTGCCGAAGACTGAGGGCCAAGATTTAAGTTGTGGAGTCATTTTGGAGGGGTTTGGCCATAACTCACCACGCTGGCCAAGCGGGTTGGTGAGTGTGGGATAGCATTTCTTCTAATCCCGATGGTATAGTTAGTTATACCGCTATTGGCGGTCGTCAGAGCCCCTTTAGTGGGAACAGGATGCACCACGAGAAGGCGGGGTTGACATTTCTCAAGGAGAGGCTGTGATGTTGCGCATAACCTGACCTTACAATGGCCTGTAAATAAGGCATATGAAACATTTAACTCTAAAAGAAACTGTCAGGTCACCGGTGATGCTCATGGAACCTGGGAAATATGATTATGCACTGTGTGCCATGAGCATGACCTGTGAGTCTCAGTAATTTAATGTTTCGCAGTAAAACAACTGAAGCACAGATAAGTGTCACATTTATTACACTTTATCGAAACCTTTTTTGCAGACTGCTGCCCTTCTTTGCCTTAATGTTGGTATAGCAACTTGAGCATCTGTTTCCTTTTTTTCTATTTTGTCTGATTTTGGCTTCTGTTTCTATCTATGTTTTTCTTCTAGCGGTTTTTGATTACAGGTTCCCAACATTTCAAGAATTAGCTTTTCTCTGAACTGCGTTATTGAGATTTGTTTCGTTTTTCAGTTCTATCATAACTATCCACGAATTTACAACAGATGTATTCAATAGCAATTCAAAAAAGCTTTGTGATACCAACGAATTATTTTTTTTAGTGGCGAAAAGTAGCTTGCCATCTGGTCAGAAATATCGACTACTTCCTTGCCATGAATATAATCGATAATTGCTATATAGGTTTTCGTACTTCTTCCTATTTCCAATGTTCACTTCGTCCACTCTTAATTTCGTCCACCGTTCACTTTGTCCACATTCATTTCGTCCTCAGAATGAATGGAATACCGTGGAATTTATTTTGTTTCCATGGAGTTTTTGTTATAGGCAGAAGAAAAGGTGAGCGGACATTGCTTGAATGCGATTTTTGTTTTCCTGTCTGAGTTTCTCGATTAAAATATAACTATTTTACTATTTTAAATGTTACTTAAAGTAAAATAAGGAACCTAACTTTGAAGAGCTTTTTAAGTCTTTTGTGTGGTACGATGTCAATCACTGCAGCATGACTCTCGCTATGCTCGGAAAAGGACTATAAGGTGGGATTTTTTAATAACGCTGAACTTTTACTTAGGCACTAAATATTTACATAAGATGCCCAATATTTCTCTTTTACTTACTTAGGCACTAAATACTAATTACTATGCCTCATGTGTAGGCCCTTTTGACAGTTTTTATTCAGCCGATGTCATATTCAAAACGTTAACGTATGTCCACTCAAGGTAATCATATTGTGCTTTTACTGAGGCACGAAATATTAATTCAAAATCCCTAGGCTTAGGCCGTTTCAACAGTTTTTATTCTACGGGTGTCATAGTCATAAGGTTTACCTATCAACTCAAGGTAATAACCATTGCACTTTTACTTAGGCACTAAATATTATTTCATATGCCCTAGGACTTTTTTCAGTTTTTGTTCTAATCACGTCATATTCATAACATTTACATATCAAATCAAGGTAATAATACTGCGCATTTGCTCAGGCACTAAATATTATATCATGGGGCCTAGGCCTTTTTTACAGTATTTATTCTACGGATGTCATATTCATAATGTTTACGTATCAAGTCAAGGTAATAATATTGCGCTTTTGCTCAGCCACTAAATATTATTTCATAGGCCCAGCCCTTTTTTCACTGTTTTTATTCTAAGTACGTCACATTCGTAACATTTTCATATCAAATTAAGGTAAATAATATATTGCGTTTTTGCTTATGCAGTAAATATTACTTCATAGTCCCTAGGCCTTTTTCACAGTTTTTATTCTAACCATGTTGTATTCATAACGCTTACATATCAAGTCATATTATTAATGTTGTACCCTTACTTTGGCTCCAAACATTAATTATTAAACCTATGCCTTTTTAACAGTTTTTAAATCCATTACACTAAATGTCCATAGCATTTGCATAACATGTCAAGTTATTAATATTGATCTTTTACTTAGGCATAAAATTTTAATTACTAGGGCCTAGGACATCGGTATAATAAACACAGTTAAAAGTTCCTAGGCCTAAGGCCTATGAATTATTATTTAGTGCCTAGGTAAAAGCGGAATATTACTAAATTGTTATGTCATGTAAACGTTATGAATATGAGATAGGCGGATTAAAAACTGTTAAACCGCCTAGGCCTAAGCCCAGTAAATTAATCTTTGGTGCCTAAGTAAAAACGCAATATTATTACTTGAGTTGATAGGTAAACGTTATGTATATGAAATCCGTAGAATAAAAGCTGTTGGAATGACCTCAGCCTAGGGATTATGAATTAAATATTTCGTGCCTCAGTAAAAGCACAATATGATTACCTTGAATGGATGGATATGTAAACGTTTTGAATATGACGTCGGCCGAACAAAAACTGTCAAAAGGGCCTAAGCATGAGGCATAGTAATTAGTATTTAGTGTCTAAGTAAGTAAAAGAGAAATATTAGGCATCTTATGTAAATATTTAGTGCCTAAGTAAAAGTGCAGCGTTATTAAAAAATCCCATCTTTATAGTCCTTTTTCCATGAGTCATGCTGCAATAGTGATTGACATCGTACCACACAAGAAGAGTTAAAAAGCTCTTTAAAGTTCCTTATTTTACTTTAAATAACATTTAAAATCGTTATATTTTAATCGAGAAACTCAGACAGGGGGGATAAATCGCATACAAGCAATGTCCGCTGACCTTTTCTTCTGCCTATAACAAAAACTCCATGAAAACAGAAAATTTCCACTGTATTCCATTCATTCTGAGGACGAAATGAATGTGGACAAAGTGATCGGTGGACGAAATGAACAGTGGACGAAGTGAACAGTGGACAAATTGAACGTTGGACGAAATGAACACGGACAAAGTGATCCGTCACCGTTGAAAGGAAGCAAACTTCTCTTTTGTCCTTTTAATAGGTGCTTGAATTAATTCCCGCTGTTTTTTTGCCACACAAACACCTGTGTGTTGCCACAGAAAGGTACAGGATCGTCTATTCAAAGTAGTGTCCGTTGGCAGCTACGACCCTTTCCCACCGTTGGGGTAACAAATGGATTCCGCGGTGGAAAAATGCAGGTTCTTTCGAGGCGAACCATTCATCGAGCCATTTTTGGATATCCGCGACAGAAAGGAAGTGCTGCTCTGACAGGCCATGTTGTAGCGACCGGAACAAATGGAAGTCCGAGGGAGCAATGTCCGGGGAATAAAGCGGGTGGGTTAAGAAGTCCCAGCCAAGTGCCTCCAAGAGTTCCTTCACGGATTTGGCGACATTAGGTCTAGCGTTGTCGTGGAGAAGAATAACCTTGTCATGTGGGATCCAGTTTCCGAGCTTCTGGATCATTCCCATTGCCTTCAAACGTTTGCCAACCGTTGACTCATCGACCCGTAGTGTTTCAGACAACTCGTGAAGCGTCTGACATGAATCCTCGTCCCATAAGGCCTTCAATGCGCCATCTTCGAACTTTTTCGGCTGCCCAGGGCGCTCTTTATCCTTAACGTAATATTTGTTGGCTTCGAAGCGTCGGAACCACTCTCTGTATGTTGTTTCCGATAGGGCATGTTCCCCGTAGGCCTGCACTAGCAAGCGATGACTTTCCGCTGCAGATTTCTTGAGATGAAAGCAGAAGAGTAATGCTTCCCGCAAATGCTTCTTTTTTGGTACGAAACTCGACATCGTGAATGCGATACAAACTCGTGTTCTGTGTCCTCCGATCGCCTGTCACACACTGCTTCGCCCAGACTACGGACGGTACGTGCGTGCACAAGGGAGGTCACGTGTGGCCCGGGTCACAGCGCACCACTACTGCGCTCTATTGGGCAACAGCGGAAATTAATTCAAGCACCTAATATTTGCATATATATATATATATATATATATATATATATATATATACACTACGAATCCTTCTGAGCTTTCCCTTCCTACTACCTCCCATTTCTTTATTTTACAGTTTATGACATCTTTTGGGAGTCTTTTATGGTTCTTCTCCAATGTTCATAGTAGATGGGTTCCTTTTTCCAGTAAGCTGATAGCTAATGGAATTGATGTGTAGTAATTCTCAGTGACGACAGTTCTTCGTGAGTGAAGAAATCTGTCTGTGAGCTCCAGCACGATTTTCTCAGCTAAACCTTTAGAGCCATCCAAAACTGATTGTTCTGTATGCAAAGAGATTCTGTACGTATATCCCAAATTATCGCACAATTTAAACATTTTCAGACCATATTTTTGTGTTTTACTCGGAATATATTGTCTAAAACGTAGGCGGCCCCCAAAAATCGCCATGCTCTCGTCCACAACAAGCGTCTCTCCAGGCACAGCATTTTCTGCAAAACTTTGTTGTACCGTACTAAATATCTTGCGTATGTTGTCAATTCGATCAGTTTTATCAGCATTCGTATTTTTCTGTCTCGTACTGCTGAAGCAATAGTTCTGAGATTCCTTTGCGAACTGCTTGCTGCTCTTCACTCAGATTATGCGGAGCCCCATTTGGCAGCCACTTTTCTCTTCTGTAATTTTTCAGATAGGATTCTGAAAACCCAAAGTGGTAGACATGTTTGCACCATATCAATCTCTTAACATGTTTTCCATCGTTCTTCTTCCAAAATGCTGTTCACGGTAACCACAGAAGTGTCGTCCGTTGCATCTGATGACCGCCTGCTTCTGGGGTCGTCTACAAGGCATTCCTGACCTTGGCGGAAACGAGGAGCCCACCGTGACGCCGTGCTGCCATCCACTACACTATCTCCTCATACTTCACACAAAGCTTTATGAATTTCGGTAGGGGATTTGGCCCGTTTCACACACGCGGATTTTTTCTGCGGAAACAATAAAACCGTCTCACAGTGCAGCTTTCACACAAGCTGTTTCATTGATAGAACGGAGAAACAAAAATGCCTGAAGGATGAGCTGGAACTATCGGTGGTCCTTCGTTCAACAGCACTTTGCTTCCCACCCCCTCTCACAGGAGAGATTATTTTATTGCACTAGCGGACGATCGGCTGGCCGCCTGTGTGAACATCTTGCCTTACAGCTACGTTTCTCTTAATTTGGAAAGTATTTTCGCAGTCCGGTTTGTAGCGAACCCCTCGGAAGCTGAGCAGCTACCGCATCGGCATTTCTACCACTTCCGCGTGTCTGAAAGTCTCGGTATAATTCTATAGTTCGCTTTAAAACGAGCGGTAAGACAGCCGGGAGATTTATTGCTTCGGCGGAAAAACTCCGCTTGTGTGAAACGGGCCCGCAAAGTTTCAGTTTTAAGTGGACTAAGATGTGTTTCTGAAACTGTATTCTTAAAATACGTTCCTGTGTTTTGAAAAAATGAAAAAAAAATTTAGGTGGTGAAAAAGAAGAAACTAGCAATTCGAGGAAAAGCGGACATTTGCATGTCACTTGATTGTTTTGAACTGGAAATACTGACTTCTGATCTGCGGAAACTGAGGTGGCTTAAGACTCGGTGGACGTTACCAGGATTTCATTTCGAGTAAGAAATCAGTTCCTATCTCGCACTGTTAGTGCGGGGGTGTGTGATCATTCATTATCAGTCTACAGCTGAATTAAGGTCTCCCGAAGTTTCATCCTTAACTTTGTCCTGAGTCAGTCTCATCCATGTCATTCCGATATGCTTCCGAATTTAATGCACACATCTCCCACGTTATCGTCCTCAATGTCTTTTGCAGTCTCTAGGAATCCAGTCAAGTATTTCAGTTGTTCAACGGCGGCCACTTCTTCCAGCATTATGTTCATTCGATTCCCATTTCAGAGATTTCGGTTTGATCATGTCTTCCACTCTTGCAATTTTCCTGGGTCATGACTCCCGGTCCTGATTACACCAAGCTGGCTCCTCTCCATGCCTCTTTCAGTTGATTTCTGCCTGTTTTTGTCTTTTGATTTAGGTCCACGTCTTACTCCGCGGATAGTACGGGGCGACTTACGGCCGACCACCTATGGCAAAAGTAGGTCCCAATTGAAATCATTATAGCGTTAAAAATACGTGCCGCACACTAACCGTGTTAGCAGATTCGTAAACAGCTTGGAGTCCAATTCGCGTACTGCGTGATACGTCGTGCACGCTACGCTCACCTCGTTCCCTGTGCGCGGGGGAGATGATACAATGTTTCTGGGTGTGCCGCCGCGTTTGACTCAGTCTATCTCGGCAACCGTGAGCGCAACACGACTGCGCGTGGTATCGTTTTAAAGCTCTTGACGAGATCTATTCAAATATAAGAACGTTTCGCAGTGGTTTGAACTGAACATTTAAAAAATTGTTTTCTTGTGAACCGGTGAATACTTCTGACAATATCGCCGTTTATCTGGACAACTGTGAGTGCAAAACGACTGAGCGTTGTATCGTTTTAAAGCTCTCGACGAGATCCATTCAAATATATAAATCGAGTGGTTTAAACTAAAAATTGTTTCCGTGTGAACAGGTTAACATTTTCGACAACGCCGCGGAATTTGCAGAATGAACGCTAGCAAAAGTGGAGAAAATCAAAACTAGAGGCAAGAGCAAGTTATAAGAAATGTAAGAAAGGACAAGATACAGAGCACCACGTTGGGTAATTCGTGTATCGATCTGCTTTGTGTTCTCAGTGTATCCAGCATTATTTTTAAAAATTATGTAAGCTACTTTTCATATAGACCTGTGTTGGGTATAAAAAATTAAATAAACGATTTGAAACCATACTTGATTAGCTCATTTCAACTCTCCGATCTGCAAGTCGTAGTCCTACGTTTCAAACTGACTGCTCAATCAGCCTACCTGTATTTTTTTTTTTTTTTTATAGTTAAGGTAAAAACATAACTTGAGCTTCGTCATATTTCAATCCACCTCTCTTACAAAAGAAATAATTTTCCCTTTTACTCAATTCAGTATATATTTTCGAAGTTGGAACAGCGTATCACAAAACGAGTTATAGCAAACAATCTTCGTGTCAAAGTTATTAGAGTAGCAGATATTTATTAGAGTGAATCCCTGTTCATCATAAATTTATAAAACTTGCTGTAAAGCTAATTACAAGCAATACTCATCCCAGATTCACTGATTATCATCTTAACTTTAAAATGAAATATTCAACCAGGATTTCCATTTAAAATATCAAATACTCAAGCAATTACTTATGATTACACGTATTAAGATAATACAACGTGGTTTATCACAAATATTTATTGTTTCAAGTCTACCATGGTTTCGCTGGGTATCGACCTAGTAGCTTCATCAGGACGAATGGCACGTAAATATTTAAATTGTATATGATGTCATGAACGGTGTTTACAGTCACGGGTTTTGGTTAGTTGCTTCCACGCGCTTGATAGAAATGTGGTAGATGCCATGTCATTTACAAGTTGCTAAGACTTCTGATATATATGGAAAGCTCCCAAAATATCAAGTTCGGTGGTTGAATCTGACTTGTCAATTAGTTTTTCTTCTTCAAACAGAAATTTATGGTCCTTTTCGTATCAGTGTTTAGCCATCGATGACTTCTTTAGGTCACAGTTACGAATGTAGGTCTTGTTCTCCTTCAATCGAAAATGCAAAGCTCTACGGTTGTGTCCTATATAGGAAGAGCGCCACATTCACATGGAATTTGACAAATATCCCCACAAGTTTTTGTCTTCAACATAGTCCTTCGATCCTAAAAAGTTCGTTTTGTTTATGGGTTTCAAATTACTTTAAAATTAAAGGTTTTGAGAATTTTTGAAATTTTGAAAGCAGTGTCATGGGAAAATGGAATAATGGCAAAATTCTCTCGAAAATGGACGCATCACAGGAGTTAACGTGGTGATAGGCTTCGGTTTCCGGAATTTTGTTAGAGCCTTGTCTATAATGGAAGGGTTGTAATCTCGTTGTACTGCAACACGTTTAAGGAAATAAAGTTCTTTTTTTTTTCCAAACTGTCTTTATCTGAACATATATGTATCGCGCGATATACGCAACTGTAAAAGGCGTTGAGTTTTTGTTGCTAAGGGTGATTGGACTTGGCATGTGGAGATGAGAAATCAGCGAAAGGCTTCCGAACTGTCTTTATCTAACGTGTTGCAATACAACGAGTATACAACCCTTCCAGTTTAAACAAGGCTCTAACAAAATTCCGTAAGCCGAAACCTATTACCACGTTAACTCCTGTGATGTGCCCAGTGCGAGAGAATTTTGCCACCATTCCATTTTCCCGTGACATTGCTTTCAAAATTTCAAAAATTCTCAGAACCTTTAATTTTAAAGTAATTTTTAAACCCATAAACAAAATGAACTTTTTAGGATCAAAGGACTATGTTGAAGACAAAACTTTATGGGGAATTTACCAAATTCCATGTGAATGTGGCGCTTCGTATATAGGACAGACCCGTTGTGACATACCTGCCAGCAGGACGCACACGACATAAAGGCAGATAGTAGTCAGAACAAACGTCCGCGTAGCTCAATTGGTAGAGTGACTTATTCCGGAATGAGGGGATCCGGGTTCGAATCCTGGCGTGGACAGAATTGACGGAGAAATTTACTTCGTTATAATGGCGCCCGAACTATCCGGATGACCCGACCGTTCAAAATCTCGCAATGGTGTGATGTTCTTTCCACACCGCGAGATAGGAAAAATCAGAGAATCCCTTCTCCAGCGCTTCGAAAAATAAATGTGTGTGACGTTGCATTCCACACACCAGATTGACTGGGAGTTCTCAAGTGCACGTTCTACAGTGGATGGCTGCCTGCAACGATTCATGGTCACGGCTGACCCGTGGGCCATGCCCCCGGCCCTCTTTCGGGGGGGGGGAAGATGTGACGTACCTGCCAGCAGGACGCACACGACATAAAAGCAGATAGTAGTCAGAACAAACGTCCGCGTAGCTCAATTGGTAGAGTGACTTATTCCGGAATGAGGGGATCCGGGTTCGAATCCTGGCGTGGACAGAAATGACGGAGAAATTTACTTCGTTATACCGTGTGGAGCCTTGCGTTTTCGATTGAAGGAGCAAAAGACCTACATTCAGAACTGTGACACTAAAGAAGTCATCGATGGCTAAACACTGTTACGAAAAGGACCATAATTTCTCTTTGAAGAAGAAAAACTAATGGACAAGCCAGATTCAACAACCAAACTTGATATTTTGTGAGCTTTCCATATACAGCGTGTACGAGAATTATTGGACGCATTACAAAATTATGTACAAAAAAAAAAAAACTATGAGCATTTTCTGTTTTTCTATGTCACGTATTAACTAACACGGTTTTTCTATAGTTTTGTTTTGGAGATGTGTTATTCCCAGAATCCGATAGATGACGCTAGGTGTGGCCTGATGAATGTATAAGAAATACGCAATCAATAGTCATGCCATCCGTACAGTAGAAGGCGATGTGTGTGTTATGTCTTGCAGAATTCTGTCATTAAAGTTAAAAGAAGGTACCGTTTAGAGTATGGTTGTAATCCTCCGTCAACTAATTCAATTAAGTGGTGGATGAAACAGTTTAAAGAAACTGGCAATGTGGAACATCGTTTAGGAGCCGGTAGGCTTAGCGTCTGCGGTGAGACGGTTGACCAAGTTAAGGAAAGTTTCCGACGAAGCCGCAGGAAATCCGTTCGTAAAGCAAGCAGAGAACTGTGCATTGCAAAATCGACAGTTCACGATATCTTGCACAAGAAATTAAAGTTTCATGCTTATAAAATTCAAATAGTGCAAAAGATGCATGTAAATGATCACACTCTGCGATACGATTTCTCCGTGGATATGCTGAATCGAGAGGAAAACGACGAAAACTTTCTCAGTAGTGTAATTTTTAGTGATGAATCCACATTTCATGTGTCAGGTATTGTGAATCATCACAACTGTAGGACATGGGACCGTGAACCGCCTCATGCTGCTATTGAACTGGATCGTGATTCTTCAAAAGTTAATGTGTGGTGCGCCTTATCAAATAGAGAAGTGATTGGCCCTTTCTTCTTCTGCGAAAAAACCATAAATGGTGACATTTACTTGGATATGCTAGAAAACTTCGCTATACCCCAGATCAAAAGATATGACAACGTCGTTTTTCAACAAGACGGCGCGCCTCCGCATTGGTCAACGTGTGTACGTAAGGGCCTAAATGAGCATTTCCCCAACAGATGGATTGGACGTGGTGGTCCCATTCCGTGGCCTCCTTATACTCTCCAGATCTAACTCCATTTGGTTATTTCATGTGGGGTTATGTGAAGGATCGTGTCTATCAAACGCCTTGTACTGATTTGCAGGAACTGAAGCAGCGTATCACAGCTGCTATTAATTCCATAACTCCTCAGATGCTTGCCAATCATCATCATCATCATCATTGTCAACCATTATCAATCCACTGCTGGACGAAGGTCTCCCCAAGTTTCCTCCACAACGGTCTGTCTTGTGCCAGTCTCTTCCATGTCACTCCCGCATACTTTCGAATTTCATCCACCCATCTTCCATGTGTTCTTCTTCTGGGTCTTTTCCTGTCCCTTGGAATCCAATCTAAAATTTCGGCTGTCCATCGATGGTCTGTTCTCCTGGCAGTATGTCCAGCCCATTGCCATTTCAGGGATTTAACTCTGATCATGATGTCCTCCACTCTTGTCATTTTTCGGATCCACGTGTTCCTCTTCTTATCTCTCCTGGTTACACCAAGCATGCACCTCTCCATGCTTGTTTGAGTTGTCTGCAGCCTTTGTATGTCTCTTTTAGCTAAGGTCCACGTCTCTGCACCATACGTAAGCACTGGAAGGATGCATTGATCAAACACTTTTCTTTTAAGACATAATGGCATATTGCTCTTGAAAATTATGCTGTTTCTTCCAAAAACTCTCCAGGCAAGTTTTGTACGCAGATTAATTTCTTCACCAATGTGACCCTCACTTGATATCTGCTGTCCAAAATAAACGTACGTGTCTGTTATCTCCAGCTTTTCTCCATCAATCGATAAATCTTCATTTCTTGTAAAAGCATTGTACATCACTTTTGTCTTCTGAAAGTTCATTTTTAATCCCACTTCTTTACTCTTGTCAGCAAGTTCCTGGATCATACTCTGTAGCTCTGACGGGGTAGTTGCAAAAATGACTATGTCATCAGCAAAACGAAGGTGGGTTAGATAATCTCCATTAATCTTTATCCCTTTGTTTTCCCAGTTCAGTGATTGAAAGACATTTTCCAATGTGGCATTAAAGAGCTTCGGAGATATGGTGTCACCTTGTCTCACTCCTTTTCCAATTTTTATGTGTGTTGTATTTTCAAACAGCCGAATCTTTTGCGCTTGCATTTTCATAGATGTTATTAATAATATTAATGTATGCATCTTCAATACCGCAGGATTTCAGAGCCATTGCAACTGCTGATGGTTTCACCGAATCAAAGGCTTTTTCATAATCGATAAAAGCCCTGCACAATGGAAGTTCATATTCCCTCGCTCTTTCAATTAGTTCTCTCAGTACGTGGATATGATCTATTGTGCTGTAGCCACTCCTGAATCCAGCTTGTTCTCTCGGTTGAGCCATGTCCAGTGTCACCTTCAAGCGGTGTGAAAGAACTTTAGTAAAGATTTTATAAACCACTGATAGGAGGCTGATAGGTCTGTAGTTCCTGAGATCCTCAATGTCACCTTTTTTATGCAGCAAGATCATTGTAGCGTTGTTCCAATCCTCAGGAATTTTCCCTTCATTAAGGCATCGAGTGAAAATTTGGGCGAGTACTGTTTCTATTTCTCCACTTGCTTCTTGTATGATGTCTACAGTAATTCCATCTTCTCCTGGAGCTTTTCCTCGCTTCATGTTCTTGATTGCATGTGCAACTTCTGCTGGAAGGACTGGAAGAACTCTGGTACTGGTACCTTTCATGATGTCTGGAGAACATGTATCATCCCTTTCATATAATTTGGAGTAGAAATCTTTCACTCTTGTCAAAATTTCTGCCTTTATTTCTTGTTACAGAACCATCTTCTTTTCTTAGTGCCATAATCTGTTTTTTTCCCTTACTGAGATGCCCCTTTGCTATCTTTAGGGTTTGGTTGTTTTCAATTGCTTTCCTTACTAGTTCACAGTTCAATTTCCTTAAGTCTTCAGTGATACTTTTTCGTACTGTCTTGCATAGCTCTATATATTCCACTTTGGAAGTCGCATCTTCTTTAGTTGTCCTCATCACTCTTCTTTTTTGCATCAACATTTTGGTTTTTCCTGATAATTTGTTCACATGCAATTTGTTCTTAGACCCAGCTAATTTTGTTGCTGTTTCCATAAGAGCTTTGGTTACTTTTCTGTTAACTTCAGAAATATCCACTTCTTCCGATGTTAGGCCTTCTAAAGCAGAGAATCTGTTCTTCAGTTCCAATTTGAAGGTATTATGGTGTTTTTTAAGGTTGGTTATGTCAATACATTTTGTTTGTCTTATGAGCTTGCTACGTTCGAGTTTAGTGTTGAGGTGCATCTTACATCTCACCAATCTATGGTCACTGCCTGTGTTGAACTTGTTTAGCACACTGAAGTCTTCTGTGACGAATTTTTTGTTACACATAATAAAATCAATTTCACTTGTCCTATTTGGATGTCTCCATGTCCATTTCCTGTGTGGCTTTTTCTTGAAAAAGGAGTTCAAGATGAAAAACCCTTCTGCCTCTGCAAAGTCTACGAGAGTATTTCCACGCTGGTTTCTGTTGCCGTGACCGAATTTACCTACTGAAGTTTCATTCTGTTGCCGTTGACCTATTTTTGCATTGAAATCTCCCATAATTATCTTCAAGTGCCGCTTACTTTTATTATTTAGATCATGAATTTCCTCATAAAATTCTTCAATTTCTTCTTCAGGATGACTTGTGGTGGGTGCATAAGTTTGAATAATCTGAGCCTGGTATCTTTTCGAGAGTTGGATAACAAGTCGTGCAGCTCTGTCAGAGGAACTTTCAACTTCTACAACTTTATCCTTCAGTTTCTTGTTTATTATAAATCCAACACCACTAGTTCTGCCAGTATCTGTCCCACGATAGTAGAAGAGATGTCCACTTTTCAGTTCAATGAGATCTTCTCCTTTTCTCCTTACCTCACTTAGCCCGACGATGTCCCACTTGATCCTTTGTAGTTCCTCTTCCAATACATGGCATTAAATAGAGTATCGCTTGGACGTACTACGAGCAACGAAGGGATCTCACATCGAAATTTATCAACTTGTGTAGTTACATTGTAAGTTAGTACAGTCAGTTTCTTTCTGTCTGTTTAATGTTTTGTTTTATATAATTTTGTAATGTGTCCAATAATTCTCGGACACCCTATATATCAGAAGTCTTCGCAACTTGTTAATGACATGGCATTCACCCCATTTCTATCAAGCGCGTGGAAGCAATTAACCAAAACCAGGGACTGTAAACACCGTTTATGAGATCATATACAATTTGAATATTTACGTGCCATGCTTCCTGATGAAGCTAGGTCAATACCGAATGAAACCATGGTCGACTTGAAAAATAAATATTTGTGACAAACCACGTTGTTATTCTGTTAATACGTATAATCGTTACAAGACTGTAGTCTTTGAGATCAAAAATTATTTATGATGTTTGACTGCATGCTAAACTTACCGTCGCAATTAAAGAGTTGTGTAAATGCTTTAAATGTATATAGGTGGCACTTGGTAGTAGGTAACAGTGTGTGTATGTGTGTGTTATATTTTTGGTATTAAGCACCCCCTTCCCCCGATAGGTTTGCATATGCCCGCAGAGAATTTGTGCAGCTGTAGTTTATAACCCTGAAATTCTCTTGTTGAGTTGTAGATTATAAACAATTTTTATTAGGAATTACATTAAATATCGCAGTTAAGAAAATATGAAATTACGGAAACTTAGTGAGTCGGATACCAACCTGTTGGGACGGGACCACGAAGCGGTCAAAAACGCAATTTTTATTCGGCCCTTTAAAATTTTTGTGGCTAGTTCTCAGGGTGTGTGTGTGTGGGGGGGGGGGGGTCACATCAGAAAACTTAAAAAATACATCGCCCTAGATCAGGATGCCATTTTCAAGTGTTTTGATGTGATTAATGTTACGTGATAAGCAGGTAAGTACGAGTGTAGGCAATTCAGGAAAGCCTGATTGCTGAGTTAATAATTTTGGCGTACTTCCACCTATTAAGAGAAGAATATTTCTTCCACATAAGTTACAATTTCTGTTTTGCCCCCGTCCTGAAAAATAAGATATGGGCGACCATGACTGCGGTACTTTTAATTTGGAATTAAAACCGCTTCACTCTGGATTCTGGAGAAATTATATAAATAAAGTTCAGGAGTTGCGCTGGCTTTTTTAAAAGTATTTGCCGAATTAAATTTTTTTTTTCGCCTATGAATTATAAGAGTACAATCGACAAAACTTTTTTCCGATCGCCAAAACGATTTCTTTTTCGCAAATTGCGAAGAATGCCATCGACGGCTCGACCCGTGAAGTTAATAACAAGCATTGACTGAGTGTTCTCATCATTACAAAAGTATCATTCCTTTAAAAAATCAAGCAGTCTTTCCAGCCTGCTAGCGTGCTTCGGTACTTACTATTTTCATTGCTTTTCCTTTCAATACGTTTTTGCTAGAGGTATATGAGAATAATTTTTTCCCCTAATTAACGAAAACTGAAATTTAGGAAGGTAGTTTCTAAATAATAACACAAGGAACTGTACACCAACTATATATAAGATAGTACAACTATACTAGTTATCCGAATTTATTAGCGTATATAAAATCAAGGTTTCCAAGCTTTCGCACATCAACCAGATGGCTTTCTCAGGGAAGGTAGACGGCAAACTGGATAATAGAACGTTTCAACAGTTTGAACGCGGTGAGTTGACTTGACAATAAACGAAGAGATGCGAACGTAATTATTCAATAAAAACACGAGACATCATGTTCGTATTGCACGCGGAATCCTTGGAGGAAAACAAAAGGCATTCATTATTTGAAGAATTGGTTCCAAATTCGTGGTAATTCTAGCGAGACGCTATAATTGCAGGCCTCATCGTTGGTAATGATCTCCAATGTTTCCCGAATGGCAGTGGATTTAGGAGTAGAGTAGGCAGCTAATTTCTTTGTTATCCCACATAGGATCGGCGGACTTGAACTGAACTTCTCTGGATAGGGCCGTGGTTAATTTGCCGTTCTTTTATGTCCCTCTTATGCTCGTTGATTCTAATTCTAAATGAACGTTTAGTCATCCCAATGTAGTATAGCTTGGAGCCATCCGGATATTGTAGAGGGACGGCATAAACACCTGCTTCGTTGGAAAGTGGGAGCTCGTCAGTATTTCGCTTAAGCATAGCATATAAAGGTGTCGGAGATCTTATGCCGACACCGAGGTTCATCTTTCTGAGCGCGTTCTTGAGTTTATAGGAAACATTTGGTACGTAAGGAATAGAGCCCAGATAGCGTAGCCGCGGCATAGAAAGATCGGTAAAGCTTGGAAACCTTGATTTTATCATCATCATCATCATCATTGTCAACCATTATCAATCCACTGCTGGACGAAGGTCTCCCCAAGTTTCCTCCACAACGGTCTGTCTTGTGCCAGTCTCCTCCATGTCACTCCCGCATATTTACGAATTTCATCCACCCATCTCCCATGTGGTCTTTTTCTGGGTCTTTTCCTGTCCCTTGGAATCCAATCTAAAATTTCGGCTGTCCATCTATGGTCTGTCCTTCTGGCAGTATGTCCAGCCCATTGCCATTTCAGGGATTTAACTCTGATCATGATGTCTTCCACTCTCATCATTTTTCGGATCCACGAGTTCCTCTTCTTATCTCTCCTGGTTATACCAAGCATGCACCTCTCCATGCTGCTTTGAGTTGTCTGCAGCCTTTGTATGTCTCTTTTAGTTAAGGTCCACGTCTATGCACCATACGTAAGCACTGGAAGGATGCATTGATCAAACACTTTTCTTTTAAGACATAATGGCATATAGCTCTTGAAAATTATGCTGTTTCTTCCAAAAGCTCTCCAGGCAAGTTTTGTACGCCGATTAATTTCTTCATCAATGTGACCCTCACTTGATATCTGCTGTCCAAGATAAACATACGTTACTGTTATCTCCAGTTGTTCTCCATCAATCGATAAATCTTCATTTCTTGTAAAAGCATTGAACATCACTTTTGTCTTCTGAAAGTTCATTTTTAGTCCCACTTCTTTACTCTTGTCAGCAAGTTCCTGGATCATACTCTGCAGCTCTGATGGGGTAGTTGCAAAAATGACTACGTCATCAGCAAAACGAAGGTGGGTTAGATAATCTCCATTAATCTTTATCCCTTTGTTTTCCCAGTTCAGTGATTGAAAGACATTTTCCAATGTGGCATTAAAGAGCTTCGGAGATATGGTGTCACCTTGTCTCACTCCCTTTCCAATTTTTATGTGTGTTGTATTTTCAAACAGCCGAATCTTTGCGCTTGCATTTTCATAGATGTTATTAATAATATTAATGTATGCATCTTCAATACCGCAGGATTTCAGAGCCATTGCAACTGCTGATGGTTTCACCGAATCAAAGGCTTTTTCATAATCGATAAAAGCCATGCACAATGGAAGTTCATATTCCCTCGCTCTTTCAATTAGTTCTCTCAGTACGTGGATATGATCTATTGTGCTGTAGCCACTCCTGAATCCAGCTTGTTCTCTCGGTTGAGCCATGTCCAGTGTCACCTTCAAGCGGTGTGAAAGAACTTTAGTGAAGATTTTATAAACCACTGATAGGAGGCTGATAGGTCTGTAGTTCCTGAGATCCTCAATGTCACCTTTTTTATGCAGCAAGATCATTGTAGCGTTGTTCCAATCCTCAGGAATTTTCCCTTCATTAAGGCATCGAGTGAAAATTTGGGCGAGTACTGTTTCTATTTCTCCACTTGCTTCTTGTATGATGTCTACAGTAATTCCATCTTCTCCTGGAGCTTTTCCTCGCTTCATGTTCTTGATTGCATGTGCAACTTCTGCTGGAAGGACTGGAAGAACTCTGGTACTGGTACCTTTCATGATGTCTGGAGAACATGTATCATCCCTTTCATATAATTTGGAGTAGAAATCTTTCACTCTTGTCAAAATTTCGCCTTTATTTCTTGTTACAGAACCATCTTCTTTTCTTAGTGCCATAATCTGTTTTTTTCCCTTACTGAGATGCCCCTTTGCTATCTTTAGGGTTTGGTTGTTTTCAATTGCTTTCCTTACTAGTTCACAGTTCAATTTCCTTAAGTCTTCAGTGATACTTTTTCGTACTGTCTTGCATAGCTCTATATATTCCACTTTGGAAGTCGCATCTTCTTTAGTTGTCCTCATCACTCTTCTTTTTTGCATAAACATTTTGGTTTTTCCTGATAATTTGTTCACATGCAATTTGTTCTTAGACCCAGCTAATTTTGTTGCTGTTTCCATAAGAGCTTTGGTTACTTTTCTGTTAACTTCAGAAATATCCACTTCTTCCGATGTTAGGCCTTCTAAAGCAGAGAATCTGTTCTTCAGTTCCAATTTGAAGGTATTATGGTGTTTTTTAAGGTTGGTTATGTCAATACATTTTGTTTGTCTTATGAGCTTGCTACGTTCGAGTTTAGTGTTGAGGTGCATCTTACATCTCACCAATCTATGGTCACTGCCTGTGTTGAACTTGTTTAGCACACTGAAGTCTTCTATGACGAATTTTTTGTTACACATAATAAAATCAATTTCACTTGTCGTCCCATTTGGATGTCTCCATGTCCATTTCCTGTGTGGCTTTTTCTTGAAAAAAGGAGTTCAAGATGAAAAACCCTTCTGCCTCTGCAAAGTCTACGAGAGTATTTCCACGCTGGTTTCTGTTGCCGTGACCGAATTTACCTACTGAAGTTTCATTCTGTTGCCGTTGACCTATTTTTGCATTGAAATCTCCCATAATTATCTTCAAGTGCCGCTTACTTTTATTATTTAGATCATGAATTTCCTCATAAAATTCTTCAATTTCTTCTTCAGGATGACTTGTGGTGGGTGCATAAGTTTGAATAATCTGAGCCTGGTATCTTTTCGAGAGTTGGATAACAAGTCGTGCAGCTCTGTCAGAGGAACTTTCAACTTCTACAACTTTATCCTTCAGTTTCTTGTTTATTATAAATCCAACACCACTAGTTCTGCCAGTATCTGTCCCACGATAGTAGAAGAGATGTCCACTTTTCAGTTCAATGAGATCTTCTCCTTTTCTCCTTACCTCACTTAGCCCGACGATGTCCCACTTGATCCTTTGTAGTTCCTCTTCCAATACATGGCATTAAATAGAGTATCGCTTGGACGTACTACGAGCAACGAAGGGATCTCACATCGAAATTTATCAACTTGTGTAGTTACATTGTAAGTTAGTACAGTCAGTTTCTTTCTGTCTGTTTAATGTTTTGTTTTATATAATTTTGTAATGTGTCCAATAATTCTCGGACACCCTATATATCAGAAGTCTTCGCAACTTGTTAATGACATGGCATTCACCCCATTTCTATCAAGCGCGTGGAAGCAATTAACCAAAACCAGGGACTGTAAACACCGTTTATGAGATCATATACAATTTGAATATTTACGTGCCATGCTTCCTGATGAAGCTAGGTCAATACCGAATGAAACCATGGTCGACTTGAAAAATAAATATTTGTGACAAACCACGTTGTTATTCTGTTAATACGTATAATCGTTACAAGACTGTAGTCTTTGAGATCAAAAATTATTTATGATGTTTGACTGCATGCTAAACTTACCGTCGCAATTAAAGAGTTGTGTAAATGCTTTAAATGTATATAGGTGGCACTTGGTAGTAGGTAACAGTGTGTGTATGTGTGTGTTATATTTTTGGTATTAAGCACCCCCTTCCCCCGATAGGTTTGCATATGCCCGCAGAGAATTTGTGCAGCTGTAGTTTATAACCCTGAAATTCTCTTGTTGAGTTGTAGATTATAAACAATTTTTATTAGGAATTACATTAAATATCGCAGTTAAGAAAATATGAAATTACGGAAACTTAGTGAGTCGGATACCAACCTGTTGGGACGGGACCACGAAGCGGTCAAAAACGCAATTTTTATTCGGCCCTTTAAAATTTTTGTGGCTAGTTCTCAGGGTGTGTGTGTGTGTGGGGGGGGGGGGTCACATCAGAAAACTTAAAAAATACATCGCCCTAGATCAGGATGCCATTTTCAAGTGTTTTGATGTGATTAATGTTACGTGATAAGCAGGTAAGTACGAGTGTAGGCAATTCAGGAAAGCCTGATTGCTGAGTTAATAATTTTGGCGTACTTCCACCTATTAAGAGAAGAATATTTCTTCCACATAAGTTACAATTTCTGTTTTGCCCCCGTCCTGAAAAATAAGATATGGGCGACCATGACTGCGGTACTTTTAATTTGGAATTAAAACCGCTTCACTCTGGATTCTGGAGAAATTATATAAATAAAGTTCAGGAGTTGCGCTGGCTTTTTTAACAGTATTTGCCGAATTAAATTTTTTTTTTCGCCTATGAATTATAAGAGTACAATCGACAAAACTTTTTTCCCATCGCCAAAACGATTTCTTTTTCGCAAATTGCGAAGAATGCCATCGACGGCTCGACCCGTGAAGTTAATAACAAGCATTGACTGAGTGTTCTCATCATTACAAAAGTATCATTCCTTTAAAAAATCAAGCAGTCTTTCCAGCCTGCTAGCGTGCTTCGGTACTTACTATTTTCATTGCTTTTCCTTTCAATACGTTTTTGCTAGAGGTATATGAGAATAATTTTTTCCCCTAATTAACGAAAACTGAAATTTAGGAAGGTAGTTTCTAAATAATAACACAAGGAACTGTACACCAACTATATATAAGATAGTACAACTATACTAGTTATCCGAATTTATTAGCGTATATAAAATCAAGGTTTCCAAGCTTTTGCACATCAACCAGATGGCTTTCTCAAGGAAGGTAGACGGCAAACTGGATAATAGAACGTTTCAACAGTTTGAACGCGGTGAGTTGACTTGACAATAAACGAAGAGATGCGAACGTAATTATTCAATAAAAACACGAGACATCATGTTCGTATTGCACGCGGAATCCTTGGAGGAAAACAAAAGGCATTCATTATTTGAAGAATTGGTTCCAAATTCGTGGTAATTCTAGCGAGACGCTATAATTGCAGGCCTCATCGTTGGTAATGATCTCCAATGTTTCCCGAATGGCAGTGGATTTAGGAGTAGAGTAGGCAGCTAATTTCTTTGTTATCCCACATAGGATCGGCGGACTTGAACTGAACTTCTCTGGATAGGGCCGTGGTTAATTTGCCGTTCTTTTATGTCCCTCTTATGCTCGTTGATTCTAATTCTAAATGAACGTTTAGTCATCCCAATGTAGTATAGCTTGGAGCCATCCGGATATTGTAGAGGGACGGCATAAACACCTGCTTCGTTGGAAAGTGGGAGCTCGTCAGTATTTCGCTTAAGCATAGCATATAAAGGTGTCGGAGATCTTATGCCGACACCGAGGTTCATCTTTCTGAGCGCGTTCTTGAGTTTATAGGAAACATTTGGTACGTAAGGAATAGAGCCCAGATAGCGTAGCCGCGGCATAGAAAGATCGGTAAAGCTTGGAAACCTTGATTTTATCATCATCATCATCATCATTGTCAACCATTATCAATCCACTGCTGGACGAAGGTCTCCCCAAGTTTCCTCCACAACGGTCTGTCTTGTGCCAGTCTCCTCCATGTCACTCCCGCATATTTACGAATTTCATCCACCCATCTCCCATGTGGTCTTTTTCTGGGTCTTTTCCTGTCCCTTGGAATCCAATCTAAAATTTCGGCTGTCCATCTATGGTCTGTCCTTCTGGCAGTATGTCCAGCCCATTGCCATTTCAGGGATTTAACTCTGATCATGATGTCTTCCACTCTCATCATTTTTCGGATCCACGAGTTCCTCTTCTTATCTCTCCTGGTTATACCAAGCATGCACCTCTCCATGCTGCTTTGAGTTGTCTGCAGCCTTTGTATGTCTCTTTTAGTTAAGGTCCACGTCTATGCACCATACGTAAGCACTGGAAGGATGCATTGATCAAACACTTTTCTTTTAAGACATAATGGCATATAGCTCTTGAAAATTATGCTGTTTCTTCCAAAAGCTCTCCAGGCAAGTTTTGTACGCCGATTAATTTCTTCATCAATGTGACCCTCACTTGATATCTGCTGTCCAAGATAAACATACGTTACTGTTATCTCCAGTTGTTCTCCATCAATCGATAAATCTTCATTTCTTGTAAAAGCATTGAACATCACTTTTGTCTTCTGAAAGTTCATTTTTAGTCCCACTTCTTTACTCTTGTCAGCAAGTTCCTGGATCATACTCTGCAGCTCTGATGGGGTAGTTGCAAAAATGACTACGTCATCAGCAAAACGAAGGTGGGTTAGATAATCTCCATTAATCTTTATCCCTTTGTTTTCCCAGTTCAGTGATTGAAAGACATTTTCCAATGTGGCATTAAAGAGCTTCGGAGATATGGTGTCACCTTGTCTCACTCCCTTTCCAATTTTTATGTGTGTTGTATTTTCAAACAGCCGAATCTTTGCACTTGCATTTTCATAGATGTTATTAATAATATTAATGTATGCATCTTCAATACCGCAGGATTTCAGAGCCGTGGTAACTGCTGATGGTTTCACCGAATCAAAGGCTTTTTCATAATCGATAAAAGCTATGCACAATGGAAGTTCATATTCCCTCGCTCTTTCAATTAGTTCTCTCAGTACGTGGATATGATCTATTGTGCTGTAGCCACTCCTGAATCCAGCTTGTTCTCTCGGTTGAGCCATGTCCAGTGTTACCTTCAAGCGGTGTGAAAGAACTTTAGTGAATATTTTATAAACCACTGATAGGAGGCTGATAGGTCTGTAGTTCCTGAGATCCTCAATGTCACCTTTTTTATGGAGCAGGATCATTGTAGCATTTTTCCAATCCTCAGGAATCTTCTCTTCATTAAGGCATCGAGTGAAAATTTGGGCGAGTACTGTTTCAATTTTTCCACTTGCTTCTTGTATGATGTCTATAGTAATTCCATCTTCTCCTGGAGCTTTCCCCCGCTTCATGTTCTTGATTGCATGAGCAACTTCTGCTGGGAGGACTGGAAGAACTCTGGTACCTTTCATGATGTCTGGAGTACATGTATCATCCCTTTCATATAATTTGGAGTAGAAATCTTTCACTCTTGTCAAAATTTCGCCTCTATTTCTTGTTATAGAACCATCTTCTTTTCTCAGAACCATAATCTGTTTTCTTCCCTTACTGAGATGTCCCTTTGCTATCTTTAGGCTTTGGTTGTTTTCAATTGCTTTCCTCACTAGCTCACAGTTGAATTTCCTTACGTCTTCAGTGATACTTTTTCGTACTGTCTTGCATAGCTGTATATATTCCACTTTGGAAGTCACATCTACTTTAGTTGTCCTCATCTCTCTTCTTTTTTGCATCAACATTTTGGCTTTTCCTGATAATTTGTTTACATGCAACTTGTTCTTAGACCCAGCTAATTTTGTTGCTGTTTCCATAAGAGCTTTGGTTACTTTTCTGTTAACTTCCGAAATATCCACTTCTTCCGATGTTAGGCCTTCTAAAGCAGAGAATCTGTTCTTCAGTTCCAACTTGAAAGTATTATGGTGTTTTTTAAGGTTGGTTATGTCAATACATTCTGTTTGTCTTATGAGCTTGCCACGTTCCAGTTTAGTGTTGAGGTGCATCTTACATCTCACCAATCTATGGTCACTACCTGTGTTGAACTTGTTCAGCACACTGCAGTCTTCGATGACGAATTTTTTGTTACACATAATAAAATCAATTTCACTTGTCGTCCCAATTGGATGTCTCTATGTCCATTTCCTGTGTGGCTTTTTCTTGAAAAAGGAATTCAAGATGAAAAATCCTTCTGCCTCTGCAAACTCAACGAGAGTATTTCCACGCTGGTTTCTGTTGCCGTGACCGAATTAACCTACTGAAGTTTCATTCTGTTGCCGGTGCCCTATTTTTGCATTGAAATCTCCCATAATTATTTTCAAGTGCTGCTTACCTTTATTATTTAGATGACGGATTTCCTCATAAAATTCTTCAATTTCTTCTTCAGGATGACTTGTGGTGGGTGCATAAGTTTGAATAATCTGAGCCTGGTATCTTCTCGATAGTTGGATAACGAGCCGTGCAGCTCTGTCAGAGGAACTTTCAACTTCTACCACTTTATCCTTCAGTTTCTTGTTTATTATAAATCCAACACCACTAGTTCTGCCAGTATCTGTCCCACGATAATAGAAGAGATGTCCACTTTTCAGTTCAATGAGATCTTCTCCTTTTCTCCTTACCTCACTTAGCCCGACGATGTCTCACTTGATCCTTTGTAGTTCCTCTTCCAATTCAAGAAGCCTTGAATCAGAAGATAGGGAGCGTCCGTTGTAGGTAGCCAAGGTCAGCATCAAATGGCAGCCTAGTCCGGTCCTCCGGGGATTCTTAGCACCCTCTGCCTTCATGTCGCACTGGCCGCTGCCTTGGCCAGGTACATTCCAGCTGCCGGAGACTGAGGGCCAAGATTTAAGTTGTAGAGTCTTTTTGGAGGTGTTTGGCCATAACTCACCACGCTGGCCAAGCGGGTTGGTGAGTGTGGGATAGCATTTCCTCTGATCCCGATGGTATAGTTATACCGCTATTTGCGGTCGTCAGAGCCCCTTTAGTGGGAACAGGATGCACCACGAGAAGGCGGGGTTGACATTTGTCAAGGAGAGGCTGTGATGTTACGCATCACATTATATACGCCAATAAATTAGGATAACTAGTATAGTTGTACTATCTTATATAGGTAGTTTCTAAGTTTCTCAACAGTTAAAGTTAACTGAATGGCTCCCCTCCGTTTCCCCGAATATGGTTTCCCTAATGCGTTGTTTTGCCCTAAGGTTCTTTTGCCTTCCCTCTGCCGTCTTAATCGTTTTCTATCAATCCCTTCTTTGAATGTGGAGTGAGAAAAGGTCATTTGTAGACAACATCGTACTACAACTTCGTACAGTTTCAAGCAAGAAACGCCGTTCAATACCATTCCGGGCAAGGATTTCATACGGTAGTTAGCGTTTTAGCGTTGGTTTATTACAATTTAAGTTTTCTTGGTTAGTAGTAAAAAAAATAATGGAATTCACTGTTGAAATTATTCAGTCAATCTATGTATGCTATAAATGGATATTTGTACGAATTATCATCAACCAATTAAAAACCCGGCACGTCAATTTTAGAAATCAGATGGCTTTGCTTGACGTTGGAAACCGGCCTCCACACCTCAAATTGAAATACAAGAAAATCAATGAAAAAATAATTAAGTTGACAAACGGATATATTAGCGAAGAATGTAGTTTAATTCATTTTATGTCATTTGTTGGATTTAATTTAGCAGATACGAGGTAACTTGGCAAATACTGTTGCTGAATGCATTTCAATGCTTAATAAATACTGATTTAATTAGTTATTCAACAAATTATTACAACGTATCTTATTTTCAATGCCATGAGTGTTTTTAAGTTTTTTGTTCTATGTCAAACTGTATATAAATGTTATTGTAGCTATGCTTCTGCCTACCAGTAGGGCAAAATATATGTATGCAATCTGTATGTATAAAGAAAGGCGTGACGCTTTTCCTTTGCAAATTCAAATAGGAATACCAATGTAAATAAGAACTGAACGTGACGCGGTGGATTTAATCGTAACTTTGACCGAACTATTAGGGGAAACGGGTCTGGCCCAGCTATATAGGGGAAACGGGAATTGCAGTAACAATATTAGGTGAACCTGGAATATGTATACATAGGGAGAATGGGCCTCAACGAACCACCTGATTAGGGAAACCAGAGGACACCAACTGAATTTATTTTTGGCAACGTTTAGTTTACCGGCGGCTAAGTGGAGGAGCAGGGTGTTCTGTCCTAGGGTTTTGTTCATAAACCAGTTTGCGGATTAGCTTTGGGGTTGTTGCTTTCAGGGATCTGCTGTGGGCTCACCTTTAGTCAACTCTTTCGCCCGTGTCGTGTGAGAAATTGGACTTTTCAAGTAAGCTTGCTCCATTGTTATTTACAGTTAAATAGATAATTATATACCAAGTCTCAGTCTGCGGATATTGATTTCAAATTTAGTTTTATCACTGCACACTTTTTTTTTTATTGTACATTTTTGTATTATCTTCGTAATGTTACTGATTCTTTAAGCTGCTGCAAACTTCGTATTGTTCTGGTAGAGCTTTACGTTCAGGAATGTTAGATGTTTGAGCCTGTTTCGTTGTTCTACCCGTAAAAAGTTTTAACCTGCCTAATTCGTTTTTTTTTAAATCTTTCAAAATATTTTTCAAAAATAGTAATATATTTGATTATATTATGGACCCTTTACAGCTATTGTCGGAACCACAATGTTTATAGATTTTTGTTGATTAGCATTCCCTTGATATGACTAGCAATGCTGAATTGTATTTAAAACATAGCTTTTTAGCTAGAAGGAAAAGGTTTTCTCATCATTCAAATGGTGGCTTTAGCCAAGGATTTGATATGAAACTTTAAGGAAGAATTGTTAAATTTCTTGTACAGTATATCGTCGTCATCCATTATCAATCTACTACTGGATGAAGGTCACCCCCAAGTCATTTCCACAACTATGTATGTTTAGCCGGTCTCTTCGAAGTCACTCCAGCATGCATTCGAGTTTCATCTACCTATTTTCTACAGGGTCTTCTTCTGGGTTTTCCGTGTTCCTTAGTATCCAGTCTTGTATATCAGTTGTCCGAAGGTGGGCAGTTTTTCTAGCAATATGTCCAGCCCATTTCCAATTTGAGGACATGGGCGCCCATGTGTGTAGGGGGGGGGGCAAGACGGGGCATTTATCCTCCCCTGGATATTGAACCATGTCCTTTCTGTTCTTGGCAGGGACTACAGAGATTTTCGCGATAAAATTAAATCTGATCACAATTTTTTTTTGTAGAAATTTGAGTCTGCGTCCCGGAGTTGGAGCCCCGGAACGCAGACTCAAAGGTGCTTCCACTGATATCCTTAAAAAATATGCATATATATGAGTATTTTTCAGATTGCCCGACTACTATCCTAAAAGGAATAAAACGTACCAAAATGTTGTTTATGGTAGGGTGAAAGGGCATCTAGTTTCTCTTTTTCAATGAAATCAACTGACTTAATGGCTTTTCTTTAATTGCAATACTACTTATTGAACGCTTCTTATTTATATCATCATCATCATCAACCATTATCAGTCCACTGCTGGATGAAGGTCTCCCCAAGTTTCTTCCACAATTGTCTGTCTTGAGCCTGTCTCCTCCATGTCACTCCGGCATACTTTCGAATTTCATTCATCCATCTCCCATTGGGTCTTCTTCTGGGTCTTTTCCTTTCCCTCGGAAACCAGTTTAAAATTTCGGTTGTCCACCGGTGGTCCGTTCTTCTTGCAACATGTCCAGCCGATTGCCATTTCAGTGATTTCACTGTGGTCATGATGTCGTACACTCCTGTTATTTTCCTTATCCACAAGTCCTCTTCTTATCTTTCCTGGTTACACCACGCATGCATCTCTCCATGCTGCTTTGAGTTGTCTGCAGTCTTTGTACGTCTTTTTTAGTTAAGGTCCATGTCTCTGCTTCATACGTAGCACTGGCAGGATGCATTGATCAAACACTTTTCTTTTAAGACAATGGCATACTGCTCTTTGAAATTGTACTGTTTCTTCCAAAAGCTCTGCATCCAATTTTAAACGGCTATTAATTTCTTCATCAATGTGACCCTTACTTGATATCTGCTGCACAAGATAAATGTTAGGTGTCGGTTGTCTCAAGCTTTTCTCCAACAATCGATACATCTTCGTTTCTTGTAAAAGCATTGTACATCACTTTTGTCTTCTGAAAGTTCATTTTTAATCCCACTTCTTTACTTTTGTCAACAAGTTCTTGGATCATACTCTGCAGCTTTGAAGGGGTAGTTGCAAAGATGACTACGTCCTCAGCAAAACGAAGGTGATGAATATGTGGCACTTGCAGGAGAAATAGAAAAATAAATAATCATAAAGTTACTGAAAATGTTATTCATGTATCATGAGCAGTATTTATTTTATATATATGATAAATATTGCTCATGGTATACGCATAACATTTTCAGGAACTTTATGATTATTTTTCTATCTCTACTGCAAGTGATATGCGAATGGTGGGAAAATTCCTTAAAAAGGTACAAAAATGCAAAGACACCCCTCTCCAGGGTTTTACAGTTAGTTCTGATTTTCATACCACTAAATATTTTTTCCTTTAAATTCGGGTCTAAATATTTCTCAAGTTCTAGAAAAGACTGATTAAACGGAACAGGGCCCCCAAACCTGTTATTCGCTGCTTAACAAAGATCGTTTGAAATTTTCCCCAAAAATATTTGTCTTGAGGGATATTTTTAAATTCTTGGTGGCCAATTTAGTAACCTATTGGGTTGTGTGATGCTGTGACACAAGTGGCTAAAATGACCAAAAGAACGACAAAGAAATTTCCTTATTAACCCCTAAATTTCCGCTTAATTTCATTTACCTATCTTTTTATTTAGTTTTTAGGACTTCTGGTTTCCAATTAAATTCATGTGTTGAGAGTGGTAAATTCTACAAGAAGAGCACAGACAGGGGTAGATTTACAGGAAAGCCTGCGAAGCCCAGGCGCGGGGCTACGCGATGCTGAAGGGCCCCAGAAATGGCTATATTCATTTTTTTTTTTTTAGGTTTTGCTTTTGAGATGGAAAAAAAGAAGCATAAAGTGAGGTAAAAGTTTGCTGTTCTCGGTTTTGGGACCATGTTTTGGCCCGAACTCCATGAGTTTTATCCCCAAGTATTTTTTTTCGAGCTTAAATTCAGGCTTGATTAAAAAAATAAATTCTGACAGTAATATTACATAATACTACAATACAACTGAACTCAGAGATTAGGGTGTTATTTCTTAAAGATTTATTTAGAATGAAATGAAGATTTTGCCAATATTGACATAAATCAAGCTGTTCTTCCATGTAACGTAACCGCAGAAATTTGAAAATTTGATCGTCCTGGAACGGGAATCGAACCCGCATCTTCCGATTTGCGCTCGAGTATGCTAACCATTACACCACCCAGGAAAACGAAATTCAAAGAACTGAGGCAAATGTGAGACCGTCAGACTATCACTCCACTAGTTGAAACAAACGTGTCTGATTGTAGCCCTAGGTATTATCACCAGCAAATGAGTAAATAATCAAGCGGTTACGTTACATGGAAGAACAGCTTGATTTATGTTCGTATTAATTATTCCATGTGTTTTCAACTTGAACATTTTGCTATTTAATTCAGTATTTAATATCATAAGCATATCTGCCAACCACTACGGAATGTGCGTAGTTTCTACGGATTTAGATGTCTGACTACGGAACTCATTATCGAAACTACGGATTTTACAAATTTTCGTTTTTTTTTTTTTTTTTTTGTCATTTAAATCATTTTCGAGGTCGATGCAAAACTGAAGAGAATTTAGGAAGGGGGCTCGTTTCCCGTCTAGGGACGGTATTTCGTGTTTCAAAACTTTCGAAAACTGGTTAAACGGAGTAAAAAAAAATTCCGTAATCGTATTTTTTTTTTTTTCTCTCGGTGTTGCCTTTTGTGCCCACTATGCTTGTTAAATATAATTTTATTGTATAAATGTTTGTATTTCAGCTTGAAACTGTAGGCAGCAATTTGCGAAAAGGGAAGTTAGACGCCGCCAAAATTTCTCCGTAATCTTCAAGCACAAGATTCTTCCGCGAATTCGAGGAATTCCGCCTTTTTCATTATTTTGGTCTTTCACGCGATCGACAAATTTCGGCGTATTGTTCGACCGCTTCTACATGACCTGGAGATTTGAAAATTGTAATGTTGATAGGTCTTAAGGTAAAAATTCCATGAAATTTTGATTTAAAATTAAGGGGCGCCAAAGCTTGATCCATTTTACGTCAAACCGTATGCATTGACGTCAATACCCTGTTCTAAATCGTGAAACAGTTACGGATCTTAAATTACTTTTCCTTTCTTTAATTTTATGTTAAAAATATATATATATAGATTCACTGTTCGAGGAACGAGCATAACTGCTAGTAAAAAAAAAAAAAAAGAGGTCTGTTTTTTTTGCCTTTTCAACTGGGAGCTAACCCAGAAGTTCTAATTACCTCCGAATACTTATACTTGGGTACTTGGGTAGAATTCCTGTTCCCAGGAAAGAACATCTGTAGTAACATCGGCGGATATTTATTTTTCTGATATTCAGTTTTCATTTTACCACGAACGTATTTTTGACTTTGCTGTTGTACGAGCTACAGAATTTGAAAATAAGACTCTAAATGATGCAGTAAATTAACTTTGTCGGGCGATACTTTACAACAGCTACTACTGCACAGTGACGGCTGTGTTCTCGCAAGAGTAGAGAGAGAGAAAGAAAAAAAGACAACACGTGTAAAGTGTAATGATCGGAGGAAAAAATGTTGAACGTTGAACATTATATATATTCAAACTTAGTTATAAGTTTAGCTAATATGATTAGTCCTACAGATTCGAGAAGAAAAACAGTATAATTATTTTGAAATGACCGTATGAAAACGATTTAAAAAATACTTCAGGTGAAAATTTTCGTGGGGGAGAAGGGTAGGGTAGTTTCAACTTAGAACTTACGTTATCATACCTTGTTTTTAAGTGAAGTATTGAAAGCTCCGTTTGTTTTGATGTTATAGAAAAAAAAAATGCTCGAATAAAGAAAAACGCAGTGCATATTTATTTTACTCTAACGCGAAATATTTTTTCTCCGTTTTAGTTCGAATGTGGTTGCCCAGAAGCACGAAATGCAGCTTCCTATGGACAAGTCACGTGGCAGAAGCCCTCGTAAGTATATTAACAAATGAAGTCATATTTAGTACTGTTGCGTGTTTTTTTTTTTTTTTTTTGTCATATGTTTTGTGGCTTTCGTTGAATATGCACACCATTTCCTTTCGAAACAGTCTTTTTTTTTTTGGTCTCCTAATTGGCATGTTTCTGAGTTTTTTTAAAACAAGTATGTATTTTTGCACTATCTAATGTGCCCAGTGGTTTGCGTGTTTGGATACCATTTGCTGCCCTGCTCGGAACTGTGTCGGAAATAAACTTTCGATTTTCACTGGGCGAACAGTGTTTGTGTGTGCACGTACTGCGATGGTCAAGGCCGTAAAATGACCAGTGTGGCCCCCTCCCATAAGAGCCAATTGTAAGAATGCACCGTAGGGAATTTAATATTGGGTGTGTGCAAAAGTTCTACCCGTTTTAGTAATAGATGCAAATTGCGATCGGAGTTACGTCACAGATGACGCTGCGATGTTGAAATTTCGGCCAATAAGGCGTGGAGCAGTACAGCATATATATAGAGGTACTAGGTTTGTCCGAGTAATTCATTCGTAAGGGAAACCACGGACGGTGTAACATGGCATTCGACAAGGAGCACATTAGACATTGTTTACTGTACGAGTTCGATAAAGGCAGCACTGCAGCAGCGTCTTGCCGCAACGTCTGTCAAGTGTATGGGAAGGATGCAGTTGATGATAGCGCATGTCGCCGTTGGTGTTTCGGAAATTCCGGGATGAAAACAGAAGCTGTAAAGATAAACCACGTCCTGGACGTCCATCCGTGGTTTCTGACGAAAATGTGGACCAAGCCATAACAAATGACCCACATCCTACCGTTCAGGAATTAGCGGGAACGTTGTCTGTACACAGAACAAAAAGTCGAAAGACGGATGCCATGCGCTTGGGTTCATCACAAAGTTTGATAACTTTGTTCCGCACCAGCTTTCTGCAAAGCAACGACAGGAGAGAATCCGTGCCTGTGTTTCTTTGCTTTCTCGTCACAGAAATGAGCCGTTTTTGGGACGAATTGTAACGGGTGATGAGAAATGGGTACTGTACCGTAATGTAAAGTGTCGACGGACTGTGTGTGTGTGCCAAGGTGCGGAGCCTGCTCTATCGATCTCAAACGGAGGACTGCATCCCAAAAAGGTTTTGTTGAGTGTTTGGTGAGATGTCCAGGGAATAATCCACTGGGAGGTGTTGGCACCTAACCGAACGATAAATGCTGACCTTCACTGCCAACAGTTGGACAGATTGTGAGAACATGGAAGCGGCCAGCGCTCGTCAATTGCAGAGGCGTGATCCTTCATCATGATAACGCCAGACCTCATGCTGCTTTAATCACTCGGCAAAAGTTACTGGACTTTCGTTTGTAAGTGTTCACCCTGTGTACCCCACCCTTCGTATTCCCCTGATCTGGCATCTACGGACTACCACCTCTTTTGATCGTTACAGAACGCCTTCGCTCTCCAAACCTTCGATGATGTGGATGATGTGAAAACGGCATTACATGACTTTTTTACTCTAAAACACAGGAGTTTTTCCGTCGTGGGATTCGCCTACTCATAGACAGATGGCAAGAGGTCATACAGAATGATGGCAATTATGTGAAATCCTAGGTAAGTTATTTGTTGTGTTTTCCTCCTTTCTTTGTAGCTTACAAAAACGGATAGAACTTATGCACACACCCAATATAAATAAATAAATAGTAACTGCAAGGTTTAAAAACAGCAGCGCGGGATCAAGAATTCTTTACATAATTGGATATTTTCACTGTTTTTTATATATATTTGCATTTTAGCGGTGACATTAACTGATGTTACATCGCTAGGAGTTGACTTCAACTCTTTCGGTCACAAGGCCACGAGAAAAATGTTAATCCTTTTTTTTTTTTTTTTTTTTTTTTTTGACGCTTGAACCAGGTTGATGTTGCCCCGGGTTATAACCGAAGAGCTAGCACGTATTTTGTATTACTAGACAAGAGAAGCTTACCTGGTGGAAGGTCAAGCTGTGAGCGTAATTTATGCACGTGACAGAGATAGGAAGATTTTTGGATTGCCCCAAAATGAGCTGTGTATGAAAAGATTTTTGCGCTTGTTACCGCTGAATCTGTAAAATTAAAGGCATGAAAAGTTAATTTAATTTGTTTTTACTGTGTACTAAAAAAAATGTTGGTGTCCAAAAATCATAAGTCCGGAAGGTCTTTGCTGGAATGAAAAGGGAAAAGCATAACAGCAGGTAAAGGCGTTTAGCATGTAAAGAGACACAATCATAACGGTAATAAACATTTTCTAAGAACAAATATATGCACATTTTGCGTATACAGGGTCACATATGCAAATGTCACCAAGGTGAGATGCAAGAATGTAACCTAAAAATGCCATAACACGTTGACTTCCCAGGCCTATTTGGGTAAACGAGTCTCTTGCGCCCTTTTCAGTTAGGTATGTTAAATTATTCAAAACCTGAATTCAGGACCGGCTGGACCATAGGGGCAACCGATGCGGTTGTCCCGGGCCCCGCACTTCTGGTCAATTAGAGGCATATCCAAATATTTCTGGATACGCAACTTATGGACCAAAAGTACTTGTTAACCAAAAGCAGGGCCGGCGGTTATGGTTAACAAGTACTTTACCCTGTCCCACCCAGTCCCCGCATTTCAGAAAATGAAAACAAAATCATTTTTCCTAGAATTCTTTATATTTATTGCTATTTTTCAAAAAAGATTTTATATGGTAAATTTTTTTTTTTTTAGTTTACAATCCCTCCACTTGCAAATAGGTTACCGCCCTTCGTCGTAAAGACACTCAGGCTTTGCTGATTTCAATTATTATTATTATAACCCCCTTAAACTTTTCCATATTCATAAAGTAGCAAATTAAATTACATCATTTTGCGACTCCCTGCTTATATAAGCTCAGCAATTTTTGTGTAAACCAGATACTTAAATTTAAAAAAATTAAAAGAACAATATCGAAGTTGCTTTAAGGCTACATATGGAGGCCGTTCGTTCAACGACTTTAAAAACATTACTGGAAATTTAAAAAATAAATAAAAAAAATAAATGCAATTTTGATATATGAGCACGTATAAAAGGTAAGAGATCACTAATTTGTCAGTTATTCTACCTTGCATCAAAAATCAATCACTAAAGCATGTACCAGGGAAAAAAAATATATGTGTGTATAAACGAAATTATTTAACAGGATCCATATTATTCTCTGAGCAAAAATATTCATTACGCATGCTTAAAGTTATCTTTTTATCAATTTGCGAGAAAGTTTATATAAAAAGTCACAATACAGCCTACCCCCCCTCTCTTCCTATCTCTCTCACACTCTCACTCACTCTTTCACTCACGCGCACTCTCATCCTCTCCCTTTCTCTCTCACGCTCACTTCCTTTCTCCTTCGTTTCTCTCTCACGCACTTTGTTTTTCTCTTTCTCTCTTCCTTTCTCTTTCACACTCTCCTCTATCACGTGCACTTTTTCTCTCTTCTCTCTTCTCTCACGTGCACTCTCTCTCTTCTCTCACGTGCTCTCTCTCTCTCTCTCTCTCTCTCTCTCTCTCTCTCTCTCTCTGAACCTTCAATCGATTTTATGGTATTTTTCTTAAACTCACAGCTATTTGAGATAATCATTTATCTTTATTGTAGTTTTCGTCTGTTTTAATTTTTCACGTAACAACTTTATTAAACTGAGATTCATTTTCTGGGGCACGCAATGAAATTTTGCTCAGGACACCGCTATTAAATTTCGACCTGAGCCCGGCAAAATTCCATCCGGCCCTGCCTAAATTATATCTTTATTCCCAAAACTCGTAAAAAGGAGCTTATTGTTGTAAAAGAAAAAAAAAAACTTCGCGAATTTTCTTGCATTGGTGTCCTGGATCAGTTCACTTAACTCGTATTAAGGACAGAGCAGAGAACTCTCACAAAGACGATACATACTCATCACCAGGTTTTTGATTCATTCTGTAGCCAAATAATTCTATTCCTCGATGAAGGCTGTTCGTAGTTCGGGAAGGGTTCTGGGAGGAGCTGACGAACTAGTACGTGTCGTCCCAAAGCATCTCAAGCATGCTGTATAAAGTTCAGATCCGGAGACCTGGCTGGCCAGTCCATATGCCAAATATCTTTTGCTCTGCAAGAAATCTTCGACAAGCGGAGCCTTGTGCGGGTGAGTGTTATCATCCATCAAAAGGAACTGTGTGCTATAACAGCAGCTTCACGAAGAAGTCTGACATATGGCTCTAGCATCTCGTATCTATAGCGCTCAGCAATCACATTGCCTCCTGTGAATACGGGGAGTGGTGTTACACCCTTTGAACATCCCCCACATACGAGCAGACCACCGCCTCCGAATAAGTCTCGTTCCCGGTCGTTTGCAATATCATTACGGGTTTCCTGTTCCCTCCAGATGAAATGCCAAATCTCCTGTACTCCAAGAGTGTACTGTTGTTAAGGAGGAAAGCCGTATCACAACCTCTCTGTGGAACGCAAAAATAGTATCAATTCGTGTTACAATGCATTTCTGCTGTTTCTTTTCTGTCAATCAATTTCTCTCGTACTGACTCCTCCCACACATCACACAAGCAGTGCGGATTGTGAATATGGGTATGGTGTGATCCGAACTTGTGAATAGGGGTATGGTGTGATCCGAACTTCTTATCCTACTACCTGTTTACGTAACCTTACCCTCGACTTTCCCCGATTTTCAATTTATTGTCTCTACGTTGTGAATGTTTGGAGGTCTTCCACCACTCCACTCCAAGGTATTCCCAGCTGGACAGAAGCAGTCGAAAATGCGAGGCTCTTGATTAAGTGACTTCTGATATCATACTTTTTTCTAAAAAAAAAAAAAAAAAAAAAGCTCTGAATTTTGGAAAATTTGTTTTAGGTAGCGGTTTCGTCCGATGAACTGCTGAGCAAACAAAAATGGATTCTGACTAATTTCTGCTGCTTTTCGCTCTAAACGCTACGGACTATTTTTCGGAGCGGAAGTAGCGATTCCTTACCTTAAGTAGTTGTACACTCTCAGGTTAACACGGAGTGTAGGTTCGTTGCCATTCTCCTTTCAGGAGGTTATCAATCAGAAAAGATTTGCGACATTCGTGCCCCTAAATATCCACGTTCAAAAAACAAAACTAAGGTGAAACCAACACTTTCTTATGCGCAGGTTTCAGGTTTACTCGTTCCGGCCGTTATCTGTTCATTTCTTAGACAAGTTATATATTCGTTCAAGCTGATTTCAGCCCATTTTCGGGCCACGGGTGGCCTAGTGCGGGCAACGTTCGTGACTGCAAAGGAAAGGGCCTCAGATTCGATCCCAGGCAGGTACGAACGCTCGATCCACTAAATATCCGCCGTGCGTCGGATGAGCACGTTAAGCCGTCGGCCCCCGGGTACTGGCCCCCGGTAATAAATAAGGGCGTCTTCCTCCCCCTTTCTACTTCGCTTCCGTGTCATTTTCCTATCGGGCGCTCTAGCCCTAATCTCCTAGTTTCCTATTTCTAAGGGTTGTTTAAGACCTGGGGTCAGACAGTCCCTTCCTAAAATCCCTTTCATATGATCAGCCCATTTTCTAACCCCGAATCGATTCGTCCCAGCTGATTAAAGGAAAAATATACTGTGTTTTGTATTTAAACACACACACACATATCTTAACCCAAGGTTCGTATTCCAAGTGTGTGACTAAACTGTCGGATAATACATTGAAGTGCAAAAAAAAAAAAAAAAAAAAAAAAAAAAAAAAGCTCTGAATTTTGGAAAATTTGTTTTAGGTAGCGGTTTCGTCCGATGAACTGCTGAGCAAACAAAAATGGATTCTGACTAATTTCTGCTGCTTTTCGCTCTAAACGCTACGGACTATTTTTCGGAGCGGAAGTAGCGATTCCTTACCTTAAGTAGTTGTACACTCTCAGGTTAACACGGAGTGTAGGTTCGTTGCCATTCTCCTTTCAGGAGGTTATCAATCAGAAAAGATTTGCGACATTCGTGCCCCTAAATATCCACGTTCAAAAAACAAAACTAAGGTGAAACCAACACTTTCTTATGCGCAGGTTTCAGGTTTACTCGTTCCGGCCGTTATCTGTTCATTTCTTAGACAAGCTATATATTCGTTCAAGCTGATTTCAGCCCATTTTCGGGCCACGGGTGGCCTAGTGCGGGCAACGTTCGTGACTGCAAAGGAAAGGGCCTCAGATTCGATCCCAGGCAGGTACGAACGCTCGATCCACTAAATATCCGCCGTGCGTCGGATGAGCACGTTAAGCCGTCGGCCCCCGGGTACTGGCCCCCGGTAATAAAAAAGGGCGTCTTCCTCCCCTTTCTACTTCGCTTCCGTGTCATTTTCCTATCGGGCGCTCTAGCCCTAATCTCCTAGTTTCCTATTTCTAAGGGTTGTTTAAGACCTGGGGTCAGACAGTCCCTTCCTAAAATCCCTTTCATATGATCAGCCCATTTTCTAACCCCGAATCGATTCGTCCCAGCTGATTAAAGGAAAAATATACTGTGTTTTGTATTTAAACACACACACACACACATATCTTAACCCAAGGTTCGTATTCCAAGTGTGTGACTAAACTGTCGGATAATACATTGAAGTGCAAAAAAAAAAAAAAAAAAAAAAAAAAACTCTGATACCTCTCTAATAGAGTTTAGTTCGGGCTCAATGTTTGGAACCCGTACCCGTATATATCAGCCCGAGCCCAAATTTTATATTGCGAGATAGAACCCGGGCCCGACGGAGCCCGAAAATTGGCTAACCTGTTCAACCATTAATAAAAAACATCTCCTTTTCCACACTTCCACTCTCTCCTCCTCCTCCTGCAATTAACCAATGTATTTCTCATATGAGGAGTGGACCTCTGTCTATTTTTGCAGTGTAACTGTACGATTTTCTTTGACCGTTCGTTTCCACCTGAAGTGCTTCGGGCTGCCAAAATGATCGGGCGGTGCTGCAAATTGTATATTGCTCAAATAATGCTACTATTATCGTGCCATAGTGCGCTGCAATATGTACGTTGCTAAATAGAATTAGCAGGGAGCTACTGCGTGGAGGTACGGGGTAAATTATCGTCGGCATGCTATCAACTATCCAATATCTATAGTTCTTGAAAAAGCTTTTCCCTCTCTGCGGAAATACACTAATACGCAGCCTATGTCATTTTCTAGCCAAGCCCGAAATAAATAGCCATCTCGAATGCGTGCTCCCCAATCAGAACCAGTTGCCGAAGAATTCCCTTTACCAACTATAAAGTGTCTCATTTGCTAAATCATATAAAATCACATTTCTATATAAAATTCTCTAAGAGCCCGAACCACAGTAAATATTCTACACTTCGGGCGCTCGGGCCCAGCCCGTCTCAGCTCTGGTCTCTAATATCGCGTTGGTCCTCCTCGCGATCGGATAACTGCACCAACGCGACGGGGCATGAACTATACGAGCTCTCCGTAGTACTGTGGAGACAGTGCTACAGAGAGCTTCGTATAGTTCATGTTCCTGAAGAGCGTACCACAATTCCGTAATATTCGCCTGTGGGAGGATTCCTGGCATTGATGGCACGTTGAACAGCATACCAAATGTGTTCGATGGCGTTTAAATCCGGCGACCGAGGGTCCCAGTCGGGATACCAAACTCCGTAAATGTTCCTCCAGCCGTAATCGGGCGACTGTGAACGTGTGTGCGGTGGTGCATTGTCGTGTTTGAAAGAGGTCGCACCCGTAGAAGTGGTTGCATGACATGAACGGGTGCAAATGATCCTCAAAGATGGTAACATAGCCCCCACCGGTCAGAGCTGCCTATACAGGCGCATGAGAGATCCTAATGCGTGCCAGCTGAAAACACCCTACACCGTAACAGAGCCACCGCCGAACTGCTATGTCCCTTGTAGACGTGTGGGATCCACTGCCTCGTGGGGTTGTTACCACACCCGGAGTTGGCCATCTGCCCGGAACAGTTGGTACCGCAATTGGTCTGATCAGACTACATGTTCCTGTCAATAGCGGTGTTCTGGAGCCCAGGCTCACACCCTCGTGTCGTCGGGCAGCAATGGCACCCGGGTGAGCCGTCGGCTCCGGAACCCCCATAGGACTCGGTGAACGTTGCTCTGTCCGAAGGCTGATGCTACTATTTTGGCCCCAGTACTGAATTGCGCTGTGATTGGCTGTAATGTTGCAAGGCCGGGAGGATGCTACGATGCGTGCCAGACGCCGCTGTCCGCAATCGTCCAGGGCTTTTCTACGGCCACACCGGTCTCGCACTGTGGACGTTTTCCCTGAGTTTGTGTAGTCCAGGTACACCCTTGAAATTGTTGACCGTGTAAATCCAAATTTCGTGGTAATTTCCGCGACGGAGTGACCCCATCTCCCGGTCAGCGACTATCATACCACGTTCGAAATCGCTTAAATCCCGATAAGCTGCCATCTGAACTGCGAATGCTACTACTTGAGCTTGTGGAGATATCTGCTTCTGTATACGTCGTTTACGGACGATACCATTTACCGCATGGGTGTGATGGCATGTAATGGAAATCGTTGCGCCCTTCTTATTTTTTTTGGCATCTCAGTGTACATTGTTATTATTAGTACAACAGTATGGCCCATTCTCTGATTCCTTAAGGGCAGCACAAAAGTGTGCTCCAGTGGTTGAGTGGTTAAGAGATTGCCTTCTGGCTTATTGCTTGAGACTGGCTGATGAGACATGAGCGGTGCTCTCTTTGCCACTTCCAGGAACCAGTGGCCCCAAATCAGGGATGGGAGACTGCCCAGGGCCGTAGCTGCGGGGAGGGCGCTTGCCCTCCTATAATGGTCATTCCAGGGGCGTAAATTCATGTTCTGAGGGATGTAGAAATAGAAATTGTAACTGAAAAAAAAAGTTACGCCCTTCAGTATTTTATTTTTAAAGACTGGTTACTCTGATACAGTATTCTATGCAGTTAACCAGGCTACAGAGCAGATGCGGTTCTGGGCGGGCGGGGTTGTCCCCAAATATAACCGCTTTTCGGGGGAGAATTATATTATTTTTGATTAATTACGTGCACATGCAGGAATTGTGCCTCCCCATTTTTTTTTTTTTTTTTGTCTAAAACCGCCACTGGTACAGAGTAACTTTACACTGTTAGGTGTGAACATCTCGGATCCACGAAGGAATTTTCCAAAACAATGAATGGAGCCATAGAATATGCTGATATGTCTAACTTCCATGTTCTTTCCGAACATGTGGTTGGAATGAAGAGATAATTAATGATTTGTGCTCTGTCGCAGAAAGTTCTCTGAGCGTTTAACCTTGAACGGAATTTTTCCAAACCCTACCCGTAAAGCTTCTTCCTATTGTTACGTTCACTATCCGATACTCATTCGTTCTGCGTTGGTTTGTTTTTCGTTCTGCATTTCTGTGGAGTGTTGTGTTGTCGGCGTTCCCAAAACGTTTACGCTTTACTTGGTATCTACCACCTGTGGTTCTTGGATATTTACCTAGTTTTTACATTTTTAATAAAATTATGTCAAAACCTGAAGTGTGATTTTTGAACAATCGTAATACTTTGTTATAACGGTGGTGTGCGAGAAAGTGAAAACCACGTATTATTTGAGTGAAATTCGAAGTGGGGTAATTTTGAAGTGATGGAATCGTAATTTCAAGTCTCGCCTTCCCAGATAGAAGTTTGAAAACCTTCGGAACAAACAGAGGCGACTTTAGATCTTTTGGGGTCCTGGGCGCTAAAAGTTTAAGGGGCACTTCGCCTCCTCTTATCGCCTCAGAAACTTTCATCCGTCAGATTTAAAAAAAAAAAAAATGGTAAAGTCAAGAAAAAGGTGTATACATTTCTTAAAATGCCATTCTATCTTTCTATTATTAGAACGTTTTGTAAGAAACAGTGCTCGTGTAATCACTTTGTCTGCCAGTGCACATCGAGCTTTTTGTTTTTAGAGATTTTTCAAAAATTATTTTGTGGTTAATAGGATATCAAAATGGCATTAAGTTTGGCACTTTTAAATATCCGTATACTTCATGAATTTACTGCTAACGGTTGTCAAAGTGTAAGGCAAAACAGATTACATTAGCACCTTTCCATTTGCAAGTTACTAGGCAAATTTAAAGCTAAAGGCGCTGAAAATGGAATTTCCGTAAATTTATCAATACATTGCGTATAAATTAGTCGGCTTAAAATTGGAATGTGTTTCAATTACGAAACGTGCTTTTTCTATTGCTTCAACTTTGGAAATTGATCTTGTTTTTGTTTTTTTTTCAAATTAGTAGGCAACGACAATGGTATCAAGCAAAAATAAAATACTTGAAGACATGGGCAACCAGAAAAATCCTCCACATTAGAAAAATCGTGTAAAATGCAATTTGCGCTCAGTACTTTGAAAAAAGTGGATGACTTTTCGTGGAGGAATTTTTCTGTGGTGAAAAATTTCCTAAATGGAAGAGATTCAGTGCCATACGCGAATGCCATGGACCAAGAAAGCTGGATAGTAAGAATTTCATCAGTTACTGCAGGAAAGCGAGAATGTGAAGAATTTCTTAAAATCATTTTTTCTTATTATTTTCATCGGAAGATTGAGGTCTGAATTTTTTTATTCTGTCAAAAAGATGCGTGGTTTTTTTTATACCTTCACCGCAGTTAACAGAAACATATGGATCAAATGCGAAACATCCGATTTGAAAATAGAAAAGTAGAAACAAAGCCTTTTGAGTAAGAGTGTTATTGAAACTTTTATATTTCTTTTTCAAAAGTTAGTTTTATATCGATTTAAGGAATAGAAGCTCTGAGAATACTTAATAATTATCAGTATTAAACCAGGGGAGGAAAAAGTAATAAGAAAATATTGTAGCAATACAATATAAATTTATTTTAAGTGTTAAATAAATAAAAAAAAAAAAGATAGTGTGATATTTTCGAATTTCTTTCATTTTTCAACTTAAATATTAACTCTTTGGGTTTAGGCTAGTTTAGGGGGATTAGGCTGAGATTGAACTTGATTATCCTACCACAAAAGAAAAAAAAAAAAACAGCAAACACCCCCGATCATCAGGAAAGTTTGGACAAGCACTACTCATTGCAACTCTTTGGGGAAGGAGGAAAGGTTCCAACACAAGTGTTTTCCCTTGGCTGGAAGTAGCATGAAAGCAATTTGTAGCACAGCATTCCAGTAAGAATTCGCGTTAAACAATGAAAAATATGGGAAGCGTGAATCCTTCCTTCCCTTACTACTAAAAGGAAGGCTAAATAATTTTAACCGTTCGTTTCAAAATCAGTACATTGATAACAACTCGAAAATTCGGAGTATCAGCAGCAGCAAGAAAAAAATATATTTTACTAATATATGAGAAAGTAAAACGCCAATTGATAATACAAACAAAGCGGTCGCTGTTTTTTTTTTAATTATTATTTGTTTCGGTTCGTGAAAACAAAGACATAACTGGAATTGCAATAATACGTTTTCGGGGCCCCTCAGGCCCTGGGGCCCTAAGCGCGCGCCTAGTCGGAAATCCGCCCCGGGGAACAAAGGGAAAAAAATAGCTCAAAAGATATCTTTCACTCACGAATTTAACAAAAGCTGCTTCGCAATATTCACACTGAATATTTGATAAACGTATGGAACGGCAGAGCTGTATTTAATGAGAAACTTTGTACTCTTAACATCTGACTCTCACGTAATATTCTTTCTTTCATTTCAAATTATCCGAATTAAGCAACTTTGAGGAAAGCTGGTGAAAATAATTAGTAATAAAATTTAATAAGTGATAAATGCTAAAAACAACAAATCACATATTAAAATGGTTTTTATAAAATTTGAGTCTTTTTTTTTCCCCGGTTAATTCGTCCACCACTAACCCCCCCCCCCCTTTCTTTTCTTTCTTTCTTTCTAGTAATATTACCATGGTTTGAAGCATCAGAGCGCGTGCGGTGCTTCGCTTCTCAGACCTAACCTCCTTGATTGTATTCACATTTGCTGCCATGTGCTGCCATGTGCTGCCATCTTTTGATTTCATTTTACTGAAAATTCAGTTTAGTTGCATTTAGTTTGGAAGAATTTTACTAAGAAATTTTCTCTGGTATTGTTAATTCTGACAGAGAGGTCCTTGTTTGCAAGAAATTGGTAGAAATTTCAATACATTCACGGAGGAGAGATCATTTCCATTCTGCGTATCTATCTAGAAATTATTGTTTCATTCCAAATAGGTGTAAACCCATTACCAATTATTGTTTTCACTAGATCTGTGTGTGTGTGTGTGTGAATATTGAATATTGCGTTTGTGTTGTTTCAGGCGGAATGCGTTTGGTCATTCTTATGTACACTGAAGTGTCAGAAAAACTGGTACAGACGCAAAATACATAGCAACGTCACCTATGCGCGTACTCGGTTGCGTCCGCCAGTGCGTATATAAAGCGATAGACATCCTTGTCAGCTGTCAGAGCTGTTTTCGGCATGAGAATGACAAGTAATAACGATCTAAGCGATTTTCAACGCGGTGTCATAGCTGGCGCTCGTGAGATGGGCCATAGTATTTCGCAGGTAGAAACGAAGTTCGGACTTTCACGGACGACCATTGCAAGGGTGTAGAACGGTTTTACGCGATAGGCGTGCAACACTCTCGCAGGTATCATCGTAATTCAATGCTGAAGCCTCAACAAGCATCAGCGTCCGGACTGTGCAACGTACCCTGCACGATATGGGCTTTGGGAGCCGACGTTCAACTCGAGTCCCTTTGATGGGTGCACGGCACAGAGCTATGCGCCTCGCTTGGGCACGGCAACACCGCCACTGGACACTTGATGACTGGAAACAAGTAGCCTGGTCTGATGAGTCGCGTTTTCAACTGAATCGGGCAGATAGAAGGATTCGTGTGTAGCGCAAACCCCATGAAGCCATGGATCCCGCCTGTCAACAGGGAACTGTATCGGATGGTGGGGGGTCCGTAATGGTATGGGGTGTGTTTTACCTCTGGTATGTCTACAAACGTCTGTAACCGGCCAACGTACAAAGAGTTTTTTCTCATACTGACACTGTGAGGGTGGTATTTTGTGAATTTTTTGTTGTTGTTGTTCTCGTACTAGACAAGCGACAAGAGTTGAACCCGCGTCTCAGAAATGGCAAAAAAAAAAAAAAAAAAAAAATGGTTAATAATTAAAACAGAAAATAACATTTTGTTTTATCAGCAGGAATTGTAAAAGGCAGAAAATAAAGAAAATCCGAATACTAATCCAATTTCTGATTACCGACATAGAGGAGAAAAAGTAAGGAGGCAAATGGCGTGTTTTGCCCGCAGATGAGTTTCGGGGGAGGGGGGTTGTCCCTCTCCCACTCCCGTGGTTCTGATACCGCTGCCATGTTCGAATCCCGCTGAGGCATGGATCTTGTTTGTTTTACGGCACTAGCTTTCCCTTTCTCTGAAACCAGTGGTTGGCCGCCCCGGTGGCGCAGTGGTCTAAGGCGTTGGCCTCTGATCATTCGTCCGTAAGGGGTCCGGGTTCGAATCCCGGTCAGGCATGGATGTTGTGTTTGTCTTACGGCACTGGCTTTCTCCCTTCCCTGGAACCAGTGACCCTAAATTAGGGACGGGCGACTGCTTATAGCCCATTGAGTTGCTCACGGTGGTCGTTAAACCTCCAATCAAAAAAAAAAAAAAAAAAAAAAAAGAAACCAGTGGCCCTAAATTAGGAACGGGCGACTGCTTATAACACAACAAGTTGGTCACCGTAGTCGTTAAACCGTCAATCAAGAAAGGGGGCGGGGCGGTTGCCCTGACCACTAGGTCACTCGCGGACTAGAACATATATAATAGTATACACATTCATAGGCAGATACAGAACCAGCGTGTGCAAAAGTCCCAGTAACAGACATTCAAATTGCGTGGTGCCTCTATTTATGCCAATTATCATGACTTGACTGACAGGCAGTCCCAGCACAGAGAAGAAAAACTCACGAGCGTTCAGTATGAAAACAGTAACGAGAAGCAACCAAAACACGCATAAGTGAAAAGTCAACAAAACAGGAATGTTAGGAAGGCAGCATTTACGTGTATGTGATTCCTAGCAATGTACTCATAAAATTTATTTCAACTTCATTTTCAGAATTATTTTACTGAAATAGTTGATTTCTTAACTTCATTATGTAAAAAAAAAACACACCATTAAACGCCCAATTAATTGCCCATGTGCAACGCGGGTGCATGTTGCACAAGAGCAATTAATTGAGGTACAATACACAGTAAATATTCAATATGCTCCAGTGCCTGAATTTTTGAAAACACGCGTGCTAAGTATTCAGTGGTCTAAGCGATGGCTTCTGATCATTCGTACGGAAGGGGTCAGGGTTCGAGTCCCGATGAGGCATGGATGTTGTGTTTGTCTAACGGCACTTGCTCTGTCCCTTACCTGGAACCAGTGACTCTAAATTAGGGACGGGCGACTGCTTATAGCCCATTGAGCTGCTCACGGTGGTCGTTAAACCTCGAATCAACAATAAAAAAAAGCATTCAGTTGAAAAAGAAAAAACAAACAAAATGGCCCCTTGTCGACAAATTGAATAGTATTACCAGTTTGAACGCTTAATTTATTATATTTTCTCTTAAAATTTAATGTTTCGTGTTGACTGACGCGGAAGCTTTGAAACTCGATTTATAAATTAGCTACCTGAGCTTCGAAGGTCCTTAGCTGCAAACATCACTGTGCCTTCTGCTACTTGGCTACAATACCCAATTCTTCCAAATATTTTGGTACATTACGCTTACGTAATCTTTTCGTAGGTTTTTTTTTTTTTTTTTTTTTTTGCAAATGGCGTTCTTTCAACTTAAACTTATGCTCGTAGAAAAATCGCGATAGTGTTGCTGATGTCTGGGTACTAGTCTGACGCTGACTAATTATAAATAACTATTACCTTCATACGCAGATCATATATGATCTTCGGAGTCGTTCGTTAAAGAAATTTTAATATTAGTGTAGCACTAAAGACGTTGGCCGTCACAAATTTTTTTTCTAATAGGACTTACTAAATACCGAAAAACAGAACAAAAAGATTCCTAATAGGTACTGTACTGTACTCGGTTTAAATAAGATCTGCTCTCGATAAATCAAGATCCACCGAGGGTAGCGATCTGCGATTCTTTCCTTATTTTGAGTAGCCCTCTTGTAATATTTCGAACACGAAAGAAAGAAAGCACCCCTCCGTGTGGTTAGTTGTTACATCTCACGATTCCTTGTTAGCCGCCGCCGCAGTGACCGAGTGGTCAGAGGCAGAGGTTTCTGGCTAGTAAGGTCCTGGTTCGAATCCCGGATGAGGCATAGGTGGTCTGCTTCTACGGCGTGGCGCTGGGATCAATGGCTCCAAATTAGTGGCGGGAGGACTGCTTTATAGTCATAAATGTTGCTTATAATTACATGGGCACCAGAAATGGAAACTGGTCACCGGATCGATAAGTTCTTGCGGGTAAAACGGGTCGGGTCAAGGTTTCCCTGACCCGGTTTTATTTCCTCTTTTTTTTTTTTTTTTAAGTATTTCAAAGGACCTTTCAGAAGTCTTTGAAATAATACGTCAGAGCTGCAGACTGTGATCCAGGAACTTGCTGAGAAGGGTCAAGAAATGGGATTAAACATGAATTTTCAGAAGACAAAACTGAATTACTGTGCTTTTACAAGAAATGAAAATTTATCGATTGATGGAGAAAAGCTGGAGATAACCGATACCTACACTTACCTTGGACAGCAGATATCAAGCAAAGGTCACATTGATGAAGAAATTAACCGACGTATAAAACTTGATTGGAGAGATTTTGGAAGAAACAATACAATTTTTAAGAGCAATATGCCAATTATGTCTTAAAAGAAAAGTGTTTAATCAATGCATCCTTCCAGTGCATACGTACGGAGCAGAGACGTGGACCTTAACAGAAAAAGACTTACAAAGACTGCAGACAACTGAAAGAAGCATAGAGAAATACATCCTTGGTGTAACCAGGAAAGATAAAAAGAGGGAACTCGTAGATAAAGAAAATGACAAGAGTGGAAGACATCATGATCAGAGTAAAATCCCTGAAATGGCAATGGGCTGGACATATTGCCAGGAGGAGACTGGCCCAAGACAGTTAGTATGAAATACCCTTCTTCAACCTACATTTGGAAAGCGTAAAAAAGAACAAGTTAGTAAAATCATGCAATGCATTGATTATGATACGCTTTCCAATATACCAGAAATCATTATTTAAGTTATTTCTCAGGTTATGAGGATAATGGCTGTGGAAAAAATCTCGCTCCTGTGCCTTGACCTTTTACCCCATTTCGATGATATTCTACAGAACCGGTTCAGTATACCTCCGGAACAACGTGATAAAGTTTTGTCTCAATCGAAGCATTTTTATGTAAGTTATGACGCATAAGGGCGATGGAATGGATTCCGCTCCCATGTCCTGACATTTGACCCCATTTTGTCCATTTTCAATAGGGTTCGTCCCCAGCTTGTCCCCTACCGCATTCTAAAATTTCATCGAAATCAAACCATTTTTACGCGAGTTATCGTACAGACAGACAGAGGGACGGACAAAGCTAGATAGAGCATATGCGCTTCTTCAATATACGATTGGAAAGCGTAGAAAAGGGTGTCCTAAGTTCTCTGATTTGAATCTCCCTTGCAGCTTATTGTTCATATCAGTACTTTTTTTTTTTTTCAATACTTCTGTCCCAAAAATCTGCTTTGATATAGCTGACGCTTATTCTTAAACACAGAAATGTTGGACTTGCCAACAGAAAGGCTACGAACACTTTTACGGTAGCGAAAAAAAAAAAAGTGGATATAAAGAAATACTGAATCTGCTATCTTATGGAGAAACTCCTTTTTTGCTGGTTTGCTGGATTATACTTGTGCGGACAACAGAACTAATAAATATTCTTACCTATTCTAAACCAACATTAACCACTCTGAATAATTGTGTCTTTTAACATTCGTTTTCTCTTTTGATGCTGTTTGTGTATGTTTGCTTGCCTAGTATTTGTTTGTGTATGTTTGCTTGCCTAGTATTTGTTTGTGTATGTTTGCTTGCCGAGTATTTGTTTGCATGTGCTGTGCTTCTTTGTGTAACATGACACCCTGCACTTGTGTAGACGCCTACCTTTATATGTGTGTGTGCGTGTGAGTTAACACTGAGTCCTGCTGTTTGCAGGGCACATTCGTCGTCTGCTCTCCCTGGTGGCGGGGTGTGCCCCTGTCTGTAGGATGATGTACGTAATTCACACTCCCACAGGTAAGAAGCCAGCACTATTAAGCCAATCCCAAGATCCCCAACCTATCTACCATTTCTGAGAACTAGATTACATATACTAACTTTTGCCTTGTCTCTTCACGCTGCTTCTGTTTACAGTTACCTGCAGTTTATTCGTTGTACAGTGTTGAATTAGAAAGTCCTTTGAAGCACATTATATGATATACCGTGTTACGGATTTAACTCGGCAATGTATGAGACCCTCTTAAGCTCACTGAGTAACGGACGTTTTTTTCGTGTGTGTGGAATGGACTCTTATTTGATGTCCGAACTCAGTCTAGAGAGATGTACAACTTCAGAAATTTTACAGAATCCTGCAGTACAGCTTCGGTGAAGGAGGAAACGAGATTATACAGGGTGTACCACTTGCTAGTTTATCCAAGTTTTTATTAATAACATCGTGAATAATTATAGTAATTTAATGATATTTGATAAGAACATTGCTTCATCCATGGAAAACAGAATGATATTTTTAGAATATACCTTCATCCATGGAAAACAGAACCATATCATAAGAGATGTTGAAAGTGTCCGCACTGGGCATCGGGATAGGCTTGAACACGAGATTCCCTATTTCGGACAGTTCACGCCAGTTGCTGTGGCGTAATAGCTGCCATTGCCACGCAGATGTTGTTCTTCAATGCTACAAGGGTTCTTGGCTTGTTTTGAAACGCCACTGATTTGAGATACCCCCAGTGAAAGAAATCAAGGGGTGTTAGGTCAGGAGGTCGATGTGGCCACAGTCCTTTAGAAATCACGCGATCTGCAAAGGATGACTCAGTTTCAGCCATACTCACATGTGATGCATGGGAAGTTGCCCCATCTTGTTGAAAATATCCAGTGGTCGTCAGCTCTTCAGGATACAGGTGGTCAATGAATTCCTGAAAAATTTCCATGTAGACGGCTGTTGTGAATGTCTGTATCCTGAAGGAAGATGGGCCCAATGATCCGCCCACGTGACAGTGCGCACCACATTCCAATTTTTTGTGCGTGAAGTGGTTTCTCAATAAACGCGTAAGATTTGCCGCTGCCCACATAGGGGTGTTTTGTGCATTTTTTGATGCCGATAAGTGAATCCACGCTTCGTCGTAAAAAAAGATGTAGTCCAAGATGTCTGGTCATTCCGCAGCAATTCCTGAAACTACTGACAATACCTCATTTTCTCGTGGTCTGGCGCTTACAGTACGTGAACAGCAGACAAACGGTACGGATAAATTGCAGCATTTTTTTTTCTGCTCTTATGACCCTCGCTCTTTGACCAACCGGTTTCCTGTGCAAGTCTACGCAAAGATTTCCGTGGAGAAGCAAGAAGTCTTTGTTGGACGTCATGCACTACTGTTTTTGACATTTTGGGAATGCTCCTCCATGCAAATCATGTAATGCTCCATGGGTATCCAGCTTCTTAACCAGTTGCAGAATACGCGGTTTACTTCGTGCAGTCATACATCCGAATTTCCTACGAAATTCACACTGAAACTTCTTTATCGACTTACTCTCCCAATAAATATGGGCTAGAAACACACGCTCGGGTCTGGTTAACCGGCAGGACATCGTTAACGCATGCGATCAGCCTAGCGACAAACAAACAAGTGACCTAACCCCGGCGGATCACAAACCTGACATGCGCGACGTCCGAGGTCACAACGAGTGCGCCAACAGGCATTAAAGAAAAACATCTACGAGGCAGTAGCAGCGATTACGCCGGATCAACTGGCGCGAACTTTCCGAAATATAGAGTTTCGTGTTCAAGCCTGTCTCTATGCACAGGATGAACACTTTCAACATGTCTTATGATATGGTTCTGTTTCCCATAGATGAAGGTATGTTATTACCAAATGTCATTCAATTACTGTAATTATTCACGATGTTATTAATAAATACTTGGGTAAAATAGGGAGTTGGATACCCTGTAGTTTGGGGCTCAGAGTACCGGTCTTTATACGCAGAGTTAGGCCCCCTTTTCTCCTACTTACCAGTTCTTTTGCCCCCGAGCAGTGTGTTTCCATCCTACGTTATGTGTGCCCAAGATTAAAGACTTTTCCTGTGCAGAATTCTTAAATCAAGGAACACACGCGCACGCACGCATGTCGTTACACAGTTTCGTTTAGAGATCTTGTCACACCGAGGTGACAAAATCTCTAAACGAAAGCGAGGATACATCGTGACACTGGAATTTCCCCTTTCCAGCTCGTACGAAATCGTGATTATGTCATGCGAGCGGGATCCTCCCACCTCTAGACAGCAATTTAATTATTGTACCCCATAGAAATACCCTTGAGTACGTTTACCGCCTCAGTGTACAATCTGAATTTTCCCGTTGAGGGCCACTTTGTATGAACTATTCGTTGCAAACAAGAGATACTCTCTAACTTTGTATCTGACATTTTTACTCGATCTGCTTTTTTTTCATAGTTCGATAAGCTAAATTCCCGAATTTGCCTCTAGGGGCGCTGAAACTCAGCTAATAGGATCGGGCTCTTGGCACTACGCCAATTCCATTGGTTCCACGTCGTTACCTTCTGTTCGCCTATGAAGTGGCTGGTGCGCAACTTCACAGTACACCCTGTTTATCTCTGCACCAGTGGCGCATCCACGAGGGGGGTGATGCCCCCCCCCTGGCTGACAGAACGAAAAATTATTACGCCGAAGTGTGTGACAAAAAATCACGATACGCGATCTACATAATCTTCTTAATCATGAAGAGTGTAATTATAACATACAATAATTATAAGGGAGTAGTTCTTTTAAATAAATTTAGAAAAATCTAACCGTAAAAAAAAAAAAAAATCATCTAGTGCTTTTTCTAATCGTTTAACTTTCTTGTACTGTAACATCACTAGGAACTGGATAAAAATAAATGCACGGAAGTCAACCTCCTTAATTGTTATGGCACCTGACTATTTTTCCCTATAAATTTAGGGGGAATCTCTCCCTTTGGGAAATTTCTGGGTGCGCTACTGCTCTGAACGAAAGCATTTCCGGCTCTATGGTGGTGGTTGTTGTTTTTTTTTCTCAAAATCTGTGTTAAGACAACTTTCCAAAGTTTCGATAAGCATTTTTTTTTTACACCTTCTAACAGCGTTATAATGATATTTTACGGTACAGCAAGAATCATCGGTAGTTTCATAAGGAACTAGCTGAATTGCCCGACGTTGCTCGGGAGAATTTAGTGATAATTCACTACCTAAATTTTGTATAAATGAAGTGAAAATGATCAATTTTTTAGAGCATCAACAGTACCTGATACTGTATTTCATTTTGTTATTGAATTTGAATTTTATTCTCTGTAGAGTCTTTTAGGCACACAGTATTTTTAGTTTTTCCGTTTGATTTTTGTTGTTCTTTATATACATATATAGCAGGGGTAGCCGGTATTTTCCGGATAAAAATATTACTATTCATGGAATCGCCAAGTTCAGCAGGCGGAAGTTGATGAATGAAAAAGACATTCCTGTAATTTTCCAGTAAATTTATTTTAATTCATTTAGGTTATTGAGCCGGGAGTGGCTGCAAATGTGAAAATAAAATTGATTTAGTTAACTTTTACGAAACAAAAAATACAAAAAATAAAGGAAGAAGAATGGAAATATTACTTACCTTCACTTCCGATGCTGAATTGTGTTGCAGTTCTTCACTGGAAAGCACTTGTCACAAAAAATAAATAAATCATTTTTTGCTATTTTCACAACAAAAAGTATTAAATTCGAATTCAAAATAAAGTAAAAAGTGGAACTTATTACTAAAATTTTGCATGGGGGGCCCTTGATCCTGGGCTCCGACTTCTTCTAGAAACCGTCTACGGTCTAAGTTAGAGTACCATGAGATAGTATACCAAAATTGGTGGTTCTTAATTGAAAACTGTAGATTTACATAGCAGACCAAACAAACAAACAAACATTCAACCTTATGTATTAGATAAACCACAAGTAAACTTCATATTTAAATCCAAAAAGTCTTAGTTTGCGTCAATTACTGCGCTTTATGACTGGAATTATTAATATTTTTTAATTCTGGCAGCCCACAACTGAAGTAATAAATGTTACAGTGCCACGTGCATTACATTTGTAATCGATCCGAACTGGGACAAAAATTCCGGGGCTTCCCCAAAGTCGGGGACCCTGCTTACATGTCCCCAGATTCCCTGCTTACATGTCTCCAGATTCCCTGCTACAAATAAGTCCCTTGTTTTTCAACTCATGAGATCTTCAACCCCAAGTTGTCCAAAAACGTGTTCCATGGAATTGGGTTTTGCAGAGTCGAAGGCGCACACAGGATACGAAAATCACAGGAGGATTCTTCCTGCCGTGCATGGATATATCGGGCAAGGTTGCTTTGTGATGATGAAACACTATACCCCTTAGCCTTGAACATGATGCACAGGAATGTTTGGAAATATTGCCAGTGATCCGCAATCATGTTGATTTAGTTCTCACTGTTCAGACGGCCTTTAACAACGGAAAGGAAAGACAAATGAAGCCCAGCATAAGGCTCCTCTGGGCCAGTGACACGAAGCACTGCTTTCTATTCATTGGTATTGTGGCCGACTGGCACGAAACACTGACTTCTACCGATTCGTTCTGTGGCCGATTGGCACGAAGCACTGGCTTCTATTCATTCGTCCAATGGCCGAGTGGCACGAAGCACTGGCTTCTATTCATTTCGTCCAGTGGCCGAGTGGCACGAAGCACTGGATTCTATTCATACGTCCTGTGCGCGACTGGCACAAAGCACTGGCTCCTATTCGTTCTGTGCCGGGTTCGAATCCCGGGTGAGGCATGGATGGTGTCTTTGCCTTCTTACGACACTGGCTCTCTTCCTTCCCTTGAACTATTTGTTCTACATTATACTCAAGAGGCTGCTTATATACCTCATTTAGTTGCTTAAGGTGATCGTTTAAACCTCCAAACCAACAATAAGGCTCCTCACGTTATAATATGGCGGTCACCTACTAGGGGCGTGTATTCAGGGTCCCATCTGGTTTGTTCCAAATGCGTAGCAGTCGACGTTGCGCAGCAGAAAACAAACTCATCAGACCAACAAAACTTCTGCCAGTCCCAGTAGTGCTGTTCTTGCCACCAACCCAGACACAGTGGTTCAGTGTCTGACAGTGAGAACAGGCTGTCGATTGCGTTGACCGTTTATTAAAACAACATTTAAAAGCGGATACCGTTAAAACCAGTTGTATGTAAGAACGAAAATGAAATATATATAGAATACATGTGTTACACAAATGAAATTTGAGAAGTTTGTAAGGGTTTGTCGAATTATTATAACAAATTATTTTTAATCTTAAAAGGTACCAGGGATAGAATTTACAAAATTTTAGCTATAAACTGTTGTTTTTCGTTTTATCTCCGGATCTCCTCCAATCGGTTTCCTTGTTAAGTTCCCTTTGGAGTGGTTAAAGATTAATCGTAAATAACCAGTTTCGAATGGGAATTCTCGGGCAGCCCACCTCCCTACCTTACTAAAACAGAGAACGGTTGTCCGAATGTTTAAATTTCAAAAAAAAAAAAAAAAAAAAAAAGTAATATTTGCTGCTGACATTGTTAACAGTTTTACTCATCTGTTCCTGTGTTCCAAGTTTTTGCTTCTTTTTGTAAAGAACATTGGTACCTGAGGCGTGAGCCGTTTGGTAGTGTCTGTGGTGTGCCACATGACAATCAGTTTCGATTCTTATAGTAGTTTTTAAGTTTATTAGTTTACTGAATAAATTTGAATTTGAGAGACGAATTTGGGATAGAATAAAAATTTCAGATTTGTTTCGAGTTGAATCTGCTAATTAGGTTTTGAAAATAAGACTTATTTTGTGATATCCTTTCTCTGTAGACTATGCTGGTGTACTAAATTTGAAATTTATATTAAGGGCGCTCCCCAAAATATAGTGTTTGTTCCTTAAACTCGAAGATTTTATACGAATTGTACTGTAATGTATGAAAATGGTGTGAAAGATTTGGTTTACCCTTTTGCGACCATAACGCCCAACGCGCCTTCACGTGCAAACAGCCACAATCGCCCGGGTAGCTCGAGTAGGATTTCCTAACCCTCATGTTCTTTGAGTTTTGCATGGCGTCCGAGGGATTTATAGTAGAAGTCACACTCAGTCGTTGCCGCCCCGGTGGCGCAGTGGTCTAAGCGATGGCCTCTGATCATTCGTCCGTAAGGGGTCCTGGTTCGAATCCCGGTGAGGCATGGATGTTGTGTTTGTCTTACGGCACTGGCTCTCTCCCTTCCCTGGAACCAGTGACCCTAAATTAGGGACGGGCGACTGCTTATAGCCCATTGAGTTGCTCACGGTGGTCGTTAAACCTCCAATAAGAAAAAAAAAAAAAAAAACACTCAGTCGTCATTGCTGTCGCTAAACAAAGAAGTGAACCAGGAGTTGGTTTGTCCCAGGGCTATATCATTCAGCCTTCTGACATCGCTCAGTAGAATTCTTGTTTTTTTTTATCCGCGTTTCGTTGTTTCTGATAATTTTTATTTTTCCAAAAGCGGGGTTCATGGGGGAAATTCTTCGAAAAAATTCTTTTTTTTTTTTTTTGTCCAATCCAAACACATTGAGAGCATATTTTTTACAAGAAAGAACAAGAAAACGGTAAAGTAAACAAGATTGTCCAGCTGTTACCACTCACTTCTATATGCCTAAGGCTCTCAATAGAAGCATGCACTGATTGCCCCAGGGAAACGTCCAAAGTCAGTGTATACCGATGAGCCTTACACTATGACCACCTACCTAATAAGCTGTAGGACACCCCTTTATCCTGTAAAATAGCGGCCACTCGGTGAGGCATCGATTTGATTAGGTAACGATAGATATCCTAGGGTATCTGGTACCATAATGTCAACACCACGTCCTCCAGTTCCCGTACATTTCGGGGTGGTGGTGATTTAGTGTGAACCCACTTTTCCAAGTCGAACCACAAATGTTCGATTGGGTTTATGTCAGGTGAATTTGGAGGCCAGGACATTAACAGAAACTCACCAGCATGTTCCTCGAACCACTCCTTGCCGATTCTGGCAGTGTGGCATGGCGCATTATCCTGATGGTAATGGTCATCACCAGCAGGGAACACCGTTGCCATGAATGGGTGATCTTGGTCTTCAACGTAGTTCAGATACCTGAAAGCTGTCAGGGATTGGGATAATGAGGCCTAAAGTGTCCCAAGGAAACACCGTTAACAGCATAACACTGCCACCGCCCTGTTTCCGCCCAGCAGTGCATCCAGGTACCATAGCCTCCGTTGGTGATCGGCGTATTCACGCTCGGCCGTCTTCCTAATGCATCAGGAATCTTGATTCGTCAGACCACGCCACTCCCTTCCAATCATCCAGGATCCAATCTAGATGACCTTCGGCCCATTTCATGCGTTGTTTGCGATGACGTGCATTGAGCGTGGGGATCCGGCTGGGTCTGCGTCATGCGCAGAAGGCTGCCATGAACCGTGTGCTGTAACACATTGCCCTGATCACCACTGTTGTAGCTGCCGGTGATTTGTCGCACTGTGGTCCTGCGGTCGCCGTGAACAATGCGCGACAGTCTCCGCTCCCGTCTGGCATAAAATGAGCTGCGTACGACACACAGCTGGACGAAGGTTCGTCATTTGGCCACCTGTGTATCGCTTGTGATACGAACTCACTACAGCGGCACGTGAACAACCCACAAGACGCGCCATTTCCGAGATCGTAGTTCCGAGGCACCATGCCATCACAATTTGTCCTTCATGGAACTCCGATAAATCGGCAGCTTTTCCCCTTTCTGACTCCGAACACTCTACTAACCGAAAGCCGGTACTCGGGTTGTATGTATACTGCGTCACCGTTCGGTCTCCAAGCGCGCTCATTTCTCTCGGCTGGGGGGGGTCGGGTCATAATGTAATATATCATCAGTGTATGTCAAACCTAGAGATCTGAAGTTTCGAGTATTGACCCAGCGCTAATCCTTCTTCTGTTATTGAAAAAGGCAGGGGGAATGAAATTCCGAAAGGAGGCAGGCATTTTCAGGCGTTATAGTATTCTGAGCGGCAAAACGTTTCATGATCGTGGTCATTACAGGGTTTAAAAAGAAAAAGATACCTAACGAATTTTTGTCAATCCCTCATGGTTATAGCTAGTCCATATAGTTAGTCCATGAGATAGTCTAGTTATAGGTAGTCCATGAGATATAAGATAAAGATACAGTAAAGTAAGGTCGAGAATTAATACATGTCAACCGTTACGTGAGTGAGTAGGCAGCTAGGATACATATGGTGGAACTTTAGAATGACACGTGAATGCCGTTCATTTGAATGTTGTACCAGAATCTTTCACACGGTGAATCATTCATCGTGAATGGTATTGAGCTCTCGTTCTTCTGTGTAGTTTGTCAGTTTCCTCTGTGACCTTGAATGTGCTTCGGTCGTAAATACGGAATCCCTGCATCGAATGATTCACTCAGTGGACGTAGTGACAACCTGGAAATTGGAGGACTCTATTCGTGAAGGACGTTCACGAATAGAGTCCTCCAATTTCCAGCATCCACTGAGTAAATCATTCGTTGCAGGGATTCCGCGTTTACGACCAAAGCACGTTCAAGGCCACAACAGAAACTGGCAGTGTACACAAAAGAGCTCACCACCATTCACGATGAATGATTCACCGTGTGAACGATTCTAGTACACCATTCGAATGAATAAGGATTCACGTGTCATTCTCAAGTTTCACCTTATATCCTACGACTGGACTGGTTTTGGCCACAGACACTCGTCACTCTTGAGACACTTCTGTGGAAGTCGTCTCATTCGCGTATCCTTATAAAGAGTGAAAATGCCTTTTTTCTCATTAAAAAAAAACAAAAAAAAAAGTAACGTTTTATCTGTGACTAACTTTGATAAATGAAAAGCTAAAAACGGATAGAAAGAAGAAAAGAACGAAATGAACAAAACAATGGCTATTTGAAAGAGAAAAATTTGGACATATGAGTTTATGGAACGAATTAAAAGAACGCAATCCTGACGATTTCAAGAACTTCGGATGAGCGAGGAAACGTTCATTGTGCTACTTGAGAAGGTAAAACACAGACTGGTTAAACAAGACACGAGAATGAGAAAAGCAATTCCAGCTAATGAAAAGCTTATTGCAGTTCTACGATATATGGCAGTTCTACGATATATGGCAACTGGGAGTTCGTATGAAGATCTGAAATTTACAACAGCCATTTCCCCACAATCAGGAATCATTCTAAAGCTTCCATTTTTTTTTCAGTTCTTTTTGGAAGCACCCTGGGATGGTATTTTTTTTATGCAAATTTTTGGTAACATTGAGAATGTGTGGTTCCAAAATGTTTACTTTTTTTATGAGCTTCAGGTTTTAATTCTTTATTAATATAATCCTTGCTTTTAATTTTCTATAAAGATGGATTCTCGCGATAAACATCAATAAATAGAATCAATATTTCTCTGCTTAACTCCTGCTGTTCAGACATTTTAACTATTTAAACACTTTGCTCTAAACTGTGTGAGCCCGCAGACTCTCGTTCAGAACTGCAGTTCTGTTCCCCTCAAGGCCAAGATTTCAGGCAAGTCCTTCACTCCACGCTACACGGTCGCCTCGGGCACCAAACTCACCAATTACTGGCGTGACATTCAAACCTGATACTCAAGGGTTAGTGTGTGGGGGCACCTTAAGCCCTGGCTTATGGCCGTTCGTCCAAGTGGGTCCGGGTTCGAATCCCGTTGAGGCACTGCTGTGCTTGTCTTGCAGCATTGGTTCGCTCCCTTCCCTGGAACCAGTGGCCCAATTAGGGACAAGCAACTGCTTATAGCCCATTGAGTTGCTCACGGTGGTCGTTAAACTCTCAACAAAAAAAAAAAAAAAAAGAAGGATGATTTATGCCATTAATATACACACCCCATTAGCAGCAACATCTACACAATAAATCAATTATCGTTTCACCGGAAACACCAAAGAATACATATTAAGGTACATTTTCCTATTCTCATGTTACGTGTTCTTGTAAAGTGTCATTTAATACCACCCATCACAAAACAGATCCAACATGCGAACCGCATTAATGTTTGTCAAAGACGCACATTGTCTAGTTACATTGTCAGATGTTGTGATATAATACTGAATGCACGGTCTCGCGCCCATCTGGCGTCTGATCGCAGCAGGAAGGGAGTTCTGCTTAACGTGATATATCAGCATGGAATAAAACCGTGAAACTTATGCACCTTGTTAGCTTATGATCGCAATCTAACCAATACAGAAGCACGTCTCAAAAGATTCAAACTATCAACTCATCTGGCGGTCTATTCTTTTCTTCACCCGTATTACGCTATCCAGACTTTCCGACTACGATCGGTATCTGCATCCGTAATCATGTGTATTTCACTTAAGCCCATAATTACGTCTTTTCTTTCTGTGTTTACCTGATAATCAGCTTATAGGAACCTCTCTTTTTGTCTGTGTGTTTGGTCTTAATGGAATAATGGTCATCAATCAATCATCGCCACGCACTCTGTTTGCTAAGGGAAGCAAGCAAGACTTGATATGGTGGATTTCCTTGTCTACGCTTTTGTTCCTAATCCAGGACAGCTTGCAGATGAGGGTTAAGTGAAGATGTTGAATTGTGTATGGAGAGTATTTGAGATAGATATCCAGATATTTTTTTTTTATTCTCAGCAAAAATTCCTCGTGTCCCAGCGGAACCAGTGTGAATGGAATTCAGAACAGTCTCAATCGTTGAACCTCGCGGATTTTATGGTTTCTGCGCGTCCCGCTTTGTTCATGTTGTAGTGCGAGTATTGCAGTAGATAACGAACTTCACTTATTTTAACTGCAGAATACGAAATCATTGTTTTCGTCTTATGCAAGAGTAATCAACATGAGCAATTGTTCGGATCTTTGGTCAGAATCAATGCAAGTGGTTTATTCAATTTTTTTTTCTAAGTATCAGTTGACGAGAATTTCTCACGGTCTGAATCCCTTATTCCCATATTTGAAAGTATCATTGAAGATGACCAAATCGCTCTTTCTCGCATCTTCTCGTCCTCCATGAAGTCATCTTAACTTTTTGCTGAAACCAGGGTCATCGCTGTAGTTCCAGGGGCTAAGTTCCAATGATACCTTCGCGGGCTACCTAAATGGAATGATGGATATCAGTGTAGCTTCCATATAGGAGGGCAGAAGAAACTCAAGAAAATTAACCCTTTAAACGGCTGGAACGAATTAACTCAGGGTCAGAAAAATGGGCTGAAATCAGCTCGAATGTATATTATTCGCTGTCTAAGAACACGCGGGTCGAACGAGTGAGTCTCCTTGTCAGAAGGCGTTGCTTTCCCCTTAGATTTATTTTTCAAAGTGGTCATTCAGGGGGATGATTAACACTTATACTTACTGACTGATTACTTTCTAAATGGGCTTTAACAATGGCGATGGCCGCCGTGGCTCAGTGGTTTAAGCGATGTCCTCTGATCATTCGTCCGAAATGGGTCCAGGTTCGAATCCCGCGGAGGCATGGATGTTGTGTTTGTCTTACGGCTCTGGCTCTCTCTCTTCCCCAGAACCAGGGGCCCTAAATTAGGGACAGGAGCCCATTGAGTTGCTCACGGTGGTTGTTAAACCTCCAATAATAATAATAATAATAATAAAAAAATGGCGATGAATCTAAGAAAGGAGAAGAAGATATTTGAGTCACTTGTTTCTACCTAGTGGCATGATGTCCATGTCAGAAGGGGTTTCTACCTAGTGGCATGATGTCCATGTCAGAAGGGCTAGCCCTTCCTCTATGTAACCTGGGTAATGGTTCAGAGAATGAAGAAATAGAAGCAGGGGCGGATCCAAAAGTTTACTCTAGGGGAAGGGGTGGTTTTTCGGGTATAAAAAAAAGAGGGGGGAGATATTATGGAAGGTTTTTTTTTTAGATATTACACATATTGTCGGTGCCGCTTCTACCTGGCGTTTCTTTGCAAGGTCTTTAAAACACTTTCACTTGCTCCAGGAATGTTAAATCGGTAAATACCTGAACGAGAGAAAGCAATAGGTGACGAATCCCAATTGTTTCAGTGCGATCGATTGTATATATATATGGTCTCCACCAGACATATTTTCATACATTAAAGTAAATACACTCTTGATTTCAGCCAAAACATAATGAAAACAGGGTTTAGTCATAAAATCGCTAAATATAAAACACAATAACTGGGAATTTGCTCTCCCTCCAATTTTTGTTTTTACTGTGCTGGACGGCGGCAAAAAATATCATTTTCTGCTTCTTTTCATTGGTGATGAAATAACTACGTCCATCGGAAATTAACGTAAAAAAGGAAAAGAAAGATCAGAAAGAACAAGTTACTTTACGTACCTGAATGAAAACTCGAATGAAGGACGTAGACACGCGGGCGTACTCAATGTGTCTTACAATTACACTCGGACAAAAATGAGATGAAAAGAACTTAGTTTTTCTTTTGAAAAATAAAGTTCCCTAATCTAGTTTGAAGAACTAAAAACTTCCTTCATATGAGTACATAACGTGAAACTAAGTAAACAGTGCCTCTAAATATTTGACGATTACCAATTTAAACAGTTTGGAATTTTTACGATATTATTAATCTTTTCCAGCGAAAATTTTACATCACAAAAATTCCCAAAAGCTAATAGAAAGTTAGAAAGTTTCCGGTTTTATGATAGTTCAGAATAGACTACTATCTTAATTACAATTGAGAAACATATTAACTTTCATGAGAAAAATGAGTAGGGTGAATTATGGATTCAGGTTTGTTTCAAATTTTTCAGACTGTTTCGAAAAATTACAGACGATAGACAATATTACATCATCAAAGAACTAACAAAGAGTAACCCCATGATTTTTTCCCCCGCTGTACCTGTGTTCCCTTTATGTTTTGCTCTCTCTCTCTCTCTCTCTCTCTCCCCTATTCTATTCTCTTTCTTTTTTTACTGAAGCTAAATCAATGTAATACATATTTTAAATCCAATTACGTAGTAAGTTTATTTAATATATTTTTTTTTAAACTGAAAACAAAAGATGCAAAGTTTATCATTTACGATCTTCGCTACTTTTAACGTAAAAACTGTCGGAAGACGTTTATTTTTCTCGAGTTACTTGTTACTGGCAATCTGGAGTCATCAGTCCTGTGTGTTATTACTACTATCAAAACATTTCGTTAGGGTTTTAATGGGGGCGTCGACCAGAGTTGGAAACGGGTCAAAAATTTTGGACTCGGCCCCGGCCGTCACATAATTGGACCCCACCCGACCCGGACAAATCTGCTTTGAACTATAAATCATGCATGGGATTCATCCGCGGATTCGCTTTTTTTTTTTTTTTGGGTCATGTTCGAGATCGATGCAAAACTGAAGAGAAATTTTAGAGGATTAGTTGGGGGAGGATAGTTTTTGGTCTGGAGACAGTATTTCGTTTTCAAAACTTTTGGAAACGATAGTTAAACGGAGAGAATAGTTTTTCCGAAATCGTGATTTCTTTTTCTCACGATGTTTCTTCTGCGCAGTATTATTGTTAAATCTAATTTTATTTCATAAATATTTGCATTTCAGGTTGAAAATGGAAGAAAAAAAAAATCCGAAAACGGAAGTTGTTGGACGGCGCGAAAATTTTGCCTGTAATCTTCAGGCACGAGATTCTTCAGTGGTTTTAAAAATTCCGCCTTTTCCATCATCATTTCGATGGTTCTTGAGATCGATGCCAAACTGAACAGTCCTTTTTGTTTGTTTTTTTTTTGTTTTTTGTTTCTCGCGATGCTTCTTCTACCCAATAGTGCTGTTGAAAATCATTTCATTCCATAAATATTTGTATTGCAGCTTGAAAATGGAGGAAAATTTTCCTAAAACGGAAGTCAGACAGAGCGAAGATTGCACCCGTAGTGGTATTTTTTTTCTCCGCGATATTTCATTTATCTTGTTGTTGTTGTTAAATTAGAAAAAAATGTATTTTGAATACAGTAATGTGTTGCAGTTTAATATTTACATAAATAAATTTCAGCGAACAATTCTGTCTTGCTCATGGCACGTTATATTCACGCTGTTTCACAGCACGTTTTTATTTTTCACCCGGTTAAACAGTTCAGCTTTTTTTTTTTCTTCGTCAGTCTCATGTATGATGAATTCTGATATATCGTCGTCATAATTATCAAGCCACTGCTGGATGAAGGTCTCCCTAAAGTTGCTTCAACAACAGACTGTCTGGAGCCAGTCTCTTCCATCCACCCATGTTCCATGTGGTCTTCTTCTGGGTCTGGCGCTCCGATGGCACAGTGGTCTAAGCGATGGCTTCTGATCATTCGTCCGAGGTGGGTCCGAATTCGAATCCCGGTGAGGCATGGATGTTGTGTTTGTCTTACGGCTCTCTCTCTCTCTCTCTCTCTCTCTGGAACCAGTGGCCCTAAATTAGGAACGGGCGACTGCTTATAGCCGACTGAGTTGCTCACGGCGGTCGCTAAACTCGCAATAAAATATATATATATATATTAATAAAATAAAATTTCGGTTGTACATCGGTGGTTCGTTCTTCTAGCAATATGTCCAGCTCATTGCCATTTCCTGGATTTTACTCTGATTGTCTTCCATTCTTGTGAATTTCCTTATCCACGAGTTCCTCATTTTATCTTTCTTGGTTACTCTAAGCATGCAGCCCTCTATGCTTCTATATCCGAAAACTTGCAAATTTCGTCGTCCTGGAGCGGGAATCGAACCCGCGTCTCCCAGATAGCGCCCGGGTATTGCTAACCACTACCCCACCCAGAACCACCAAGTCTCAAGTTTTCAATTAATTTGAATATGACAATCACAGGCGAAGCAACGGGCATTCATGTTTAGCGAATCTGGAGGTTAAGAATCTTATCGAGGAGCAGATAAATCATCCTGTAATGGTTATATTCAAATTAATTGGAAACTTGATAGGGTGGTGTAGTATTTAGCATACCTGGGGGCTATCTGGGCGACGAGGGTTCGATTCTCGCTCCAGGCCGACGAAATTTTCAAGTTTTGGATATTATCTGACTTACCACCATCCTTGTCACATTTACACCAAACAAGTTTGTAAAATCATGCAGTGCATTGATTATAATACGCTTTCCAACATACCAGAAATCATTACTCAAGTTATCACTCAAGTTATGAGAATAATGGCTGTAGAATAAATCTCGGTCTTGTGCCCTGACCTTTGATCCCATTTCGATGATATTAAACAGAACCGGTTCGGTATATCTCCGAAATAACATGATAAAGTTTTGTCGCAATCGAAGCATTTTTACGGAAGTTATGATGCATAAGGGCTATGGAATAGATCCCGCTCCTGTGTTTTAACGTTTGACCCCATTTCGCCCATTTTCAATACAATTCGTCCCTAGGCAAGCCCCTACAACATACTAACATTTTATCCAAATCGAAGCATTTTTACATAAGTTATGACGCATGATGGCGATGGAAGTGTCCTGACCTTTGACCCCTTTTCGCCCATTTTCAATAAGGTTTGTCGCCAGGTGGTCCCCTACCACATACTAAAATTTCATCGAAATGGAACCCTTTTTACGTTAGTTATGACGCATAACAGCAGTGGGGCCGCCCCGGTGGCGCAGTGGTCTAAGCGATGGCCTCTGATCATTCGTCCGAACGGGGTCCGGGTTCGAATCCCGGTGAGGCATGGATGTTGTGTTTGTCTTACGGCACTGGCTCTCTCCCTTCCCTGGAACCAGTGACCCTAAATTAGGGACGGGCGACTGCTTATAGCCCATTGAGTTGCTCACGGTGGTCGTTAAACCTCCAATTAAAAAAAAAAAAAAAATAGCAGTGGGAATGGATCCCGCTCCTAAGTACTGACCTTTGACCCCATTTCGTTCACTTTAAATAGGGTTCCTGCCTAGGTGATCTTTCACCAGATACTAAACTTTCATCGAAATCGAACGATTGTTACGCGAGACATACGCACACAACGCGTGATGTAATGAGGCACATGGGAATCGCGAACATCTGCTCGCAAGAGTGTGACGTCATAAAACTTTAATAGGATCCACACACAACGCGTGACGTAATGAGACAGATGGCGTGACCGCGCTCCAACATTATCAAACGCGAGATTGTTACGTCAGAAGATTTCAAAGCATTGGTAACATTAATGGAACAACGCCATGACACTGAAAACATTATAATTCGGGGTGGTTATTTAACCCACTAAACGAATTCTCCTAAAGTCGAGATCCAGCTAAATCGATTTCTAGTACCAGAAAACGGTAGGTTAACTACTTTCATAAAAATTCTTGGAGCCGTTTTCAAAATAAAATGTATATACATGCATACAAGAATTGCTACTTTAAGGTGGACGTCAAGTAATTTTGCTTCCTATACTTCCAATGGAAAAACTTCTGTACACATTTTCTTCACAATTAATGCGTTCCCAAGGATGAAAATTTGAACATCGATTAAAATAGCTTCATTTCATAACTTGGAATACTTAATATTTTCTAAACCATAACCGTAATTCTGCAATCCAACATTTATTTGTCCACTGACGTCATCAAAGTACATGTCGCGCCATCTTTTCTCTGGTTTCAACACCACCAAAGGAAATGTTATTTATATTTAATATAATTATGGTTATGTTTTAGAAAATATTAAGTTTTCCAAGTTATAATATGAAGTTATTTTAATCGATGTTCAAATTTTCACCCTTGGGAACACATTAATTGTGAAGGAAATGTGTACAAAAGTTTTTCCATTGGAAGTATAGGAAGCAAAATTACTTGACGTCCACCTTAATAATATGGGATAAGGGCGATGGAATGGATCGCAATCCTATGTCCCTGACCTTTGACCACATTTCGTTCATTTTCAGTAGGGTTCGTCCTGGGGCCCCTAATACATACTGAAATTTCATCGAAATCGAACCATTTTTACGCACGTTATGACGCATAAGGGCAATAGAATGCATCCCGATATTATGTCCTAACCTTTGACCCCACTTCACCCATTTTGAATAGGGTTCTCCCCCAGGCGGTCTCCTACCGCATAGTAAAATTTAATTGAAATCGAACCATATTTACGCAAGTTATGACGCATAAGGGCAATGGAATGATCCCGCTCCTACGTCGTGACCTTTGACCCCATTTGTCCCATTTTCAATAGGAGTTGTCCCCTACCACATACTAAAATTTCATCGAAATCGAACCATTTTTACGCGAGTTATCGTGCGGACGGTCGGACGGACGGACAAAGCTGGAGCATATACGCTTCTTCAACTTATGGTTGGAAAGCGTAAAAAACTTATTGTCATCTTCAAAATTCCTCTATCTTTCAATCTTTTTCCTTTCAAGTGGTACTGATTTTGGGGAAGAGAGGGGAAAAAATCGCAGGGAGCGGGAACTGGCTAATAGGGTGGCTGTCGGACCTGTGCAATGTGGTGCTTAGCAAGAAACTTCTACAGAAGTTTCGATGTATGGGTAGGCGTGTTGTCATAATGATGTTGCTGGTCTCATGCAATGCTATGCTTTTGCGATGCTTATTATAGCCCATCGAGTTGCTCATGGTGGTTGTTAAACCTTCTATGCCTTCGCGACGAACTACGTCCCTCAAACGCCGTAAAAACTTGCCAGTAGTACTCCTTGCTTACTTGGCCCGATTGGAGCGTGTTCATGATGCATTATTCCCTCATGATTGAAAAAAAAAAAAAAACGAAAAAAAAAAAGACAGTCAATTTTTGCTGAGACGTGCCTCATACCCAAATCGTCCGTAAGAATCTACTGAACTGAACCGAACCTGATGTTGAAGTCTTGGCATAACTCCCTTATAGCTAGTCGGCGACTTCCCAGTACAGCTGTGCGCAAAAGTTTGACATTTTTTTTTCACTTTTGCTGGTTTTTTCACGACCATCTTTAAAGCATTTATACCACTCACACTGTTAAAAAAAAAATCTACTTAAAAATGAGAACCTAAACCTACTCGTTGTTTTTTTTTTAAAGTACAATCGTATCGTAAACGAGTACATGACATGCTCAAATATACGTAACCATACGTACTTACAAATAACTGCGTCAATAAATATAATCTCGTATTATTTCATTTTAGATATTACAGAGTTCAAGAGAAATTGTTTAATAAATGTGTAAAGTGACGCACATAAATAATTAGTACAACAAAGTCACTGATCACAAGTAATTTCATTATGCATAAAGTATCTTTGTATGCGTTTTTACAATAACTATATTTTTGTCAGTCTCATAAATAAGATTGTCGCTTCATCACTATATTTTTCATAAAACTGCAGTCCATTTGCCTAGTATGTGACAACGAGTATATCTATTATCCCAGATGTGCCATCGAATAATATACTTCCAGTTGGTTCTATGAATAAATGAGAATGTATGGAGTACACGTATTCCAAATTTGAAATCGAGCTGCGGATGGCTTAGTGGTTAGAGATTCAGACTATTGATGGAGGGACCGAAGGTTCAAACCTATCCTGGTAGTGTGAATTTTTAACAATCGCTGAATGTCCGCCGTGCATCGGACGAGCACGTTAAGTGATGAATTCCGTGGTTAAAGTTCTTAAGCCCCCCTCCCAATTTCCCCCTGCCTTCTATGTGCAAAATCGTACGCTTGTACGGTGGCGCCATCTAGTGTGTTATCTCTCACTTACAAACTATCCTGTCAGAATCGCTAGATTCGCTCTAACTTCCTTAGTTTCTATGCTCTGCGACTTGAAGTATGTCTTTGCAAGTTTCTTCATGTTTTTGACAAAATCTGAAGCAAATTCGTTGATCAGTTTTTTTCATGACAAATGCGACGAACAGCTTCACACACGTAAGAGCAAAGCACTACTGTAAAAAAAAAAAAAAAAAAACCGACGAACAAGGAAGAAGACTCAAGGCACATGCGTAGTAGGTTCCAAGGTGAACCTGTGCCAAACATCTTCCTCCTAAGTCGCGCGATTCAGAACTTATGCAACCAGTGTGGATACTTTTTTTTTTTTTAATCATACCCCGTATGTAAAGTGTATGCCGAATATTGTACCCGAATAAGGCTTTTCTGAGTAAGATGTTTGCCATTTTCAAATTAGGATTTTGGTCGACTTTCAGGAATATATTTAAATATCCTGCATGATCACTAGGAAACTATCAGAGAATTTCCGAAGTGCTCTGAATAAAGTTTTTCTGAAAGAAGCTTCTTTCACGCTTTCCCCTTCAGCTAGTAAATTGACCAATCGTTTTGATCGACCGAATACGTTTTTATCTAATACCTTCCTCCTCCTCGCTATAGCTGCTGCGATGTGAGTGCATTTAAACATCGCTTATATATGCGCATTTATGGTTTGCTTACTGTTTAATAAAAAGCAGTGTCCAATGTACGCTGCTGTTAATACGAGTAGAAATTGCAGCACAAAGAAAGAAATAAGCAATCATAGTAAAATTTATGGGAGTGATTAGTTATGTACAAGCTGGAAACGATCACAATTACATACTGGTTCGTGATGAGGAAGGCCAAAAAATTAGTAATACTTAAATCCACCATGGGCGGTGATAACCGACACCACGTGGTATCGAATGAAACAATGGTCGTCTGCGATATTGCATTCTATTTTGCTTCTACACGCATCTACAATTCGTTGGTTGTAACAGGCGACGAAGCCATGCGAGTCAGTCGTTGCGTGATGATGATCATGATCATATGTAAAGGATTTTAGGATGGGAGTGTCTGACCCCAGGTCTTAAACAACCCTTAGAAATAGGAAGCTAGGAGATTTGGACTAGAGGGCCCGATAGGAAAGTGACACGGAAGCGAGGTATAAAGGGGGAGGAAGACGCCCTTAATTATTACCGGGAGGCCAGTACCTGGGGTCCGACGGCTTAATGTGCCCATCCGACGCACGGCGGGTATTTAGTGGATCGAGCGTTCGTACCATCCTGGGATCGAACCTGAGGTCTTCTCCATGGCAGTCACGAACGTTGCTCGCTAGGCAACCCGCGGCCCTATCGTTGCGCGATGAAACCCCCAGACGTTCTTTATAGCTGACAAATCTGGCGAGCGAGCAGGCCAGGAAAGACGAGCGACCTGATGCGCACAGAGTACGTCTTGGGCAGTACGAACAACATGGGGTCGGGCATTGTCTTGTTGGAACACGGCTCCAGAGATCGTCTGAAGGAAGGGTAGAAATTCAGCTTCAAACACTTTCGTGATGTAGCTTTGGATGTTCAATGTTCCTGTGATGCGTAGTAGGCGAGTGCGTGAATGAAACGCAACAGCTCTCCAGACCATCAAGCTCGGCGCGGGACCGGTTTTCGTTGCACAATGCAGCCTGATGCCGTTCGCCACGGTATCTGCGAACAAGGATTCGCCCGTCGTGATGCATTAACTGACTACCGATGGGGCGAAAAACACGCAGTGCGTATTGTGGTTTAACGAAATTGGCACAGCACATATTTCGCACGAAATTTGGCAAGGAACTCACCAGAAGAAAAACTGTTCGTGTGGTACAAATCGTTCGTTGAAGGAAATTTTAAAGGTCGTGCAAGCGGTGTTTGCATCGACGAAATCTCCCCCCCCCCAAAAAAAAAAAAACAACTGTAACAACTGTGCGGTCCCCTTTTCTTTGCTGAGTTAAGCCAATCGTCACAGGTAATGTGTATCTGCAAAATGTTCATAAAAGTCTTCACTTTACGCAGGGGCGGATTGACGGGCGCAAAAGGGCCCGGGAAAATTTTTGAAAATGGGTCAGTCCAGCTGTAGTTCTGCGGTACTATTGTATCACTACTGAAAATCATTTTTTTTATTTAAGAAACAAAACAAAAAGTACAGTTACTCTGGAAACAGTGGCAAGCATACTACTGGGGGATAAAAAGTAGTACACCCGTCATCCTTAAATTGAAGTGGGTGTTGCGGAAAAAATTTCATCTGCCCATGCCAAGATTTTACCGCAGAAAAATTGTACTGCAATTTTTTCTGTTGTGGACAATCAGTTAGAAATTTCAAGATATTTAAATATCGTGGCAAACTCACTTAATCGACGTGGAAAAAGCGAATAACCAGGTTCAAATCACTAGTTTAGTTAGTTGTGTATGTAATTGCGCTGGAGAAGCTTCTAATTTTGGACACACTCAATATATATATATATATATATATATATATATATATATATATATATATATTTGTTTAAAATTTTCTCTTAAGAACGCTGAAGCAAGAACATTAAATTTTTTTTTAAGAAATCGCTTTTATAGCCTTTTCATGTTTGACAGATCGTAAAATAATCTTGATTTTCATACCTTTGAGCTGTCAGTTCTTAAATTTTCAATGAAGTGGGCTGAAATTCCAGCAAATATTTGAGACAGAGAGAGAACTGCTACTGCCAAAATTATGTTGGAGTTGTACCAAAAATCTTTTCGCATAAGACATGATTTTTAAATTTAAATGAATGAAAAAAAAATACTGAACTTTTACATTGTAAAATTTTCTATTTGTACTGCAAGTTTTGTAATTTTTCTATTGTGGACAATCACAGTTAGAAATTTAAAGATTTTTAAATATCGTGGCGAACAGATTCTTCATTTAGTGATCATATATTCGTATGTGTTTCAATTACAAAACGTGCTTTTATGCTGCGGTTATGTATTGTAAAGACACCTTACAAAATAACGTAAACAAAACATTTCGCAACTTCATATGTTGAAATGATATCTCCGTAAATGCTTTCTTCCGCAGCATTTGTCAGTTATCACAAGGAGTGTAAGCTGCGTTCGGTAGAACATTTCGGGGAAGGGAATCGTATATGAACACGCCCGCAAATAATCTTAGTTTTTTTTCAAAATACGTTTTTGATATTATTAGCTTTAACTCTGAATTCTGTGTTGTCATATAGTGGATAGTATGATCCAGGAACTTGCTGACAAGAGTAAAGAAGTGGGATTAAAAATGAACTTTCAGAAGACAAAAGTGATGTTCAATGCTTTTACAAGAAATGAAGATTTATCGATTGATGGAGAAAAGCTGGAGATAACAGACACATACGTTTATCTTGGACAGCAGATATCAAGTGAGGGTCACATTGATGAAGAAATTAATCGGCGTACAAAACTTGCCTGGAGAGCTTTTGGAAGAAACAGCATAATTTTCAAGAGCAATATGCCATTATGTCTTAAAAGAAAAGTGTTTGATCAATGCATCCTTCCAGTGCTTACGTATGGTGCAGAGACGTGGACCTTTAACTAAAAGAGACATGCAAAGGCTGCAGACAACTCAAAGCAGCATGGAGAGGTGCATGCTTGGTGTAACCAGGAGAGATAAGAAGAGGAACACGTGGGTCCGAAAAATGACAAGAGTGGAAGACATCATGATCGGAGTTAAATCCCTGAAATGGCAATGGGCTGGACATACTGCCAGAAGGACAGATCATCGATGGACAGCCGAAATTTTAGATTGGATTTGGATTCCAAGGGACAGGAAAAGACCCAGAAGAAGACCACATGGGAGATGGGTGGATGAAATTCGAAAGTATGCAGGGGTGACATGGAGGAGACTGGCACAAGACAGACCGTTGTGGAGGAAACTTGGGGAGACCTTCGTCCAGCAGTGGATTGATAATGGTTGACAATGATGATGATGATGACATCTCATAATGACCATTATCTAGTATTGTTCTGCAACTTTATCTAACATGGGTGAGTATTTTCACTACTTTAACTAAAGTAGTGATAATATTTTAGCCCTGTTCAGCCCCCACCCCAATGCTGTTAACATATGTAGATTGTTGTGCCTCTCGATTTTTCCTGATGCCAGGGCCCTCGAAACATTTCAGGATGAAATAAATGGTCAAAGGAACTATAGAAATACATACTCATCCCTTCCCCACTCCGCAGTTGAGAAAGTCATCGGTTAATTTCACGGGGTGGAAGGAGTGGAAGTTTGAAAGATGATATTTTTTTTAACACCTAAAAGATTAATCATAGTGTTCGGGTCCGGACTCTATCCTGCAATATAAAATTCGAACTCGGACGGACTCGGGCTCTTAAAATTGAGCCCGAACTCAGCTCTTATGAGCACAGCACTAATGCCTCCTACAACAAACGGGAGTAAAATCAACAAACCCCCTCCCCTTCCTTGTGGAATATATAGAACATCTTGTACACACCCCTGCCCTCGCGCAACATACGGTACATACATTTCCGTTCCTCAGCTTCTAAGTGAACCCAGAAGTTTGCAAACACACACGATCCATCTATTGTAGTTGGGATTCTTGCAGTTGCCTAGTGAGGGGATTTTTTTCCCCTAATTTAAAATAGGTTTTTTTCCCCGCTTGTTATAATTACATTATGTGTGTTTCGTTTATAAAAAAAGTGTTGTGGTTCAGTTGTGTGTTTAAAATAACTGAACTGAAAACATTTTTAAGAAAGTAAGAAAGAAAGAAAGACAAAATATACGGAAGGGGCCCACCGGGAAATGTCCCGGTGGGCCAATCCGCCCCTGACTCCACGATTAGACGTTGACATGGAGCCTGATATGCTGTTCCAACAAGATGGTGCGCCGCCTCATTTATTCAAGCTGTCCCCAACTTCCTCTACAGCTACTATGCTGGAAAATGGATTGGCCACGGAGGTCCTATTCTGTGGCTTGCAAGGTCACCGGATTTAACACCTCTGGATTTCGCTTTATGGGGTTATGTTAAGGATTCTGTCTACGTGCTTTTCGATATCCAACTGCGCTGTTGTGTTGAAAATCTGGTTTCAGAAGCCATGTTACAAGTGGACTAGGCAGTGCTTGACACTATCTAACAGAGTGGATTATCGCTAGGATATATTCAATATTACCAAATGAGCGCATGCCAACCGCATTTCAGAAATCATAAGTATGTACCTAAGAAATTATGTGTTCTAGTTTCAAATGTAAAGTTTAATTCAAACTGTTAATTTTTAAAGTTGTTACCGAAGTTTGTAATTGCTCTGTTCAAACAAAACCATATGTTTTAATAAAGCTCCATTCTGAGCTACGTTTTGCTGTTGAGTATTTTGGACAAGCGTCGTCTTTTCTGCGAGAGCTGGTTGCGAAGTGAACGACGCGCCCTCATGCGGATGGATGTCAAATTTTGGCCAAAAATAAATCCCATAATGCACTGCACTTTCTTCTAACGGAAAATGAACCATTGAAATATTGTTTGATCGCTATCGCGAATCGTTAGTTTTCTGTAATATTTACATTCGTGTATTCCAAATTAAAAATGACTGCTTATGGCGGTGCTGCTGTCGCATTAACAAACACAAATGTAAGTTAAGTGAGCGATGACGTCTTGATGTTGCTTCTACACAAGGAGTTCCGAGGTAGATAAACAGAGCTAGAACGTCTGTGAATATACCGTCTAATAATAGTTATCTTGTAAATACTAAAAATTCTAGATAAATGTGTTGATAGGACGATACGATAAATAATCATTTAGTGATGTAATTGGTTTAAGTTTAATGAATGATCCACGCACTTTCAAACACGCCACAAGCTCTATGAGAGTGAATGACAAACATTCAATTCTAATTTCATCATTCGAATTATAGAGGCCGGCGTACATTGCAAGATAATGATGTTCCGCAAAGGTAAAGGTAAGAACCATTTTTTGTTTCGTGTTTAATTCCGAGCTTTGTATGTCACGTGAACATGACTCACAAACTTTTGCCAAACAACACCGATACATTTACAGCAAGATCATTTTGAGAATTTTCATGTGTATACCGACAAATTTTTTAAAGATCGTAAACGTTAGTAAATCAGGAAAATGTAGCGACTGAAAAGTATTAGCAAACTCACGTATTATCCAATAACGTGAATACATCGAAAAATACCGCAAATAAGGATCATGTAATTGCAACGTGGATGTAATATAAGATTCTTGCAGCGTGACAAAGGTAAACAAGCCTTGCGTGGCGCTATCCTGTAGTTCTAGTATTAGTTTGACATCCAACCGCTGTAAGTGAATGGCGCATCGATTCTAAACCTTTAATTAGCATCGAATGGCTACGCTTATCACATGCGGGCCGCGGGTGGTCTAATGGTCAACGTTCGTGACTGCCACGGAGATAACCTCAGGTTCGATGCCAGGCAGGTACCAACGCTCGAACCACTAAATATCCGCCGTGCGTCGGATGGGCACGTTAAGCCGTCGGACCCCGGGTACTGCCCCCCGTAATAAATAAGGGCGTCTTCCTCCCCCTTTCTACCTCGCTTCCGTGTCATTTTCCTATCGGGCACTCTAGCCCAAATCTCCTAGCTTCCTATTTCTAAGGGTTGTTTAAGACCTGGGGTCAGACACTCCCTTCCTAAAATCCTCTACATATAATCTGATCTAATCACATGTGTTGGTTTGAGCGAGTCTTATAATTGTGACTAATGATTTATACGATTTTAGACAGAGAAATTTATTACCATGTGTATAAAAAGATTACAGGTAGCCAGTCTACTGATACATTTCTGTATGAGGTAGTTTTATTGCTTTACTTTTTTAGTTGCAATGATTTTGTTCTGTATTTCGTAGGTCCAGGAGGAAAGCCTTGTATGTCTTCCCGATCCACTTCCCCAGTGGCGGCAAGTGAAAGCTCCACAACAGTTTCCTTAACGTCTCACCACTCAAAAGCTAGAATTTCTGTTTGGAAAGGGTCTACCAGTACTATAGGTAAGGACAAAAGTTTAACCACATTCAGATGTCCTTAATAACATGTAAACAAAATTTTTAACCTTCGTGTTCCTCTAAAAGTGAATTTTAAAGTCGACTAGTAAGTACAGAGATATGGTGCCCAAAGCATACGGACGGACATAGTAAAGTGCGTCTCAGAAGTTATGAACAACCGAATTTTTGGAATAATTGCTTAAGTTAAAAAGTATAACAACTACAGATTTATGCATGAATAAAATTAAAAGGGATTGACTATACAATAGGCAAAAAAACACGAAGTTATTCCATGGAGTTTAATTAATAATACAGGGTGATCCATTTAAACCAGTACCCTGAAAAAACCTTACATTTTTGCAATGGATCGCGCAAGGAACTTCTTTTTTTTCAATAGAAGCAGCAACTCCTAGAGAATGAAAACCGCCACCGTGAAGAAGATTGTTAACCGTAACTGTAACTCAGCTCGTGATTTGTTTGTTGTTGCGTTGTCATTCACTTGCGTGCATTCGGAAACATGCAGTACTTACTCTGTTCCAGAGCGTGTTTTTTTTAGTGAAATCGTATTGGGTAACCAATTCTGTCATCAAAACGCAACGAGCATTTCGAAGAGAGTTTGGAGTTCAAAAAGGGCCAAGTAAGTCAACAATTCTGTCGATGGCAAAAAAACAGGAGCAAACCTGTAGCAAACCTGTTCTCTTCTCAGCGGGAGCGGTAAACATCACCCTCCGATGCCCCAAACGCGTGTGAACGATGTTCGGCAACGTTTACTTCAATCTCCGACGAATTGACAGAGGGTTACTTTTAAGCAGGATGGCGCTACGTGTCACGCATCGAAAGTCTCAATGGAACTCATAACCAGCTTCGTTGATGACAGATTAATTTCAAAAAACATATGGCCTCCCCGATCTCCGGACTTAAATTCCCCTGACTTTTTTATGGGGCTACTTAAAGGATAGAGTTTATAAAACCCATCCAAAAACATTGGATGCATTGCGTGAAAGAATCACTACTGAAATTGGCAATGTTACTGCTCGTACTCTACATGAGACATCACTGAATATGGTGCGGCGTGTTCAACTGTGTTTACAAGAAAATGGAGGACAATTCCAACATTTGCTTTGATAAAATGATTCTCCAATACCACATGTATAATTCTCAACTTACTGTATGATTTTGTTGTTATTTATAAAAAAGTTATAAGTAAATCACATGGTACTGGTTTAAATGGATCACCCTGTATAAGCACCCAGATCAGTCTCTCTGGAACGCTTGACATCACACCAACGTCTGCATTGTTGCGTCATCACTTATCGACCAATTCGCGTGTGCTCTCGCATGTCAAAATGATTGCCTGCTATATAATAGCACGAGATCACTTTCAGATGTCAAGGTGATCGCGTGCTAATTTAAAAACATTGGATTATTAATGACTCGAGTTCTGTTTTTCCGATCTACAAAATTCGATTAAAATCTTAATATCGCGGCAAGTTACTTTGTATATTTAATTTAGCACAATTCGAATATTAATTTGTACGCTTTAATTATTTTTTACTTTTTAATTTAACTAATTTTCCGAGTTTAGTGCTGATTATATTATACATTTTGCAAAATATCGATCTATCTAAACGCTCTAATCTACAAAAAAAAAAAAAAAAACTGAAATCTTGAAACGGCAAGGTGGGCAAAATTGTACATTAGTAATTAAGTAATGAATAGCATATAGACAAAAGAATGTGTTGTTGTCTTCATGGGATTAATAATTCTACGCGTGAAACACTTGTAATAGAGGATTAGTATCTAGCCGAAGATGCTTTATTGTGACTATATATGTACATTGAAAGCCGTCAAAGCAAAACTTATCCTTTGATGAAGTAATATTGATAAATCTGGTGTGATTAAAAATACAATGGTTGCTATGTATCTTGCTGTAGAATTATTTATGTGTCATTGTATGAGTTCCTTAACCCCCAATGGGTTAAATGACTTGTGTTTGGTGAAGTACTTGTATCTTAGTTTAGCCCTCAACATACGGGTGATTTTGTATGTCAACAGCACCGTTGCAAGAACCCACGAGTTGGACTTTTTATCATATTGTAAACAGCAGGTTTTATCATTTTTCAAACTTGGACACCAAATCAAATGCAGGTGAATGATGTTTGAAGAAATAGTTAAAAACCAGAAGCAAAAATGATAATTACAATGCAGCATGTCTCCAAACATGTTTAAAACATATTTTCAATTTTGTTGATGTAAAAAGGGAAGAAGTGAAGCTACAGTTATGATTTCTCCCACAAAATGTTGGAAGGATCCTGAGGAACTGTTGAGAGCTGTCATGAATATTAAATCTGCTTGAAATTTGCACATACCATAGTGCATTATGAGTTGAAATGATTCCCATTGAAAAAAGACTTGCAAAAAGGTGTTATTGAGATTTTACCCTGGACAAGTGTGAAAAAGGCATTTGCTCAAAAATGCATAGAACGCAAGTGTGAACTGTGTAATACCGTATATACATAGTGTGATCATATGAAATATTTAATAGTGGCTGCCTGTGAAAAATGATATTGTGCAACAAAACAGTTCATGAAAGAAAGTATATTTTAGTCACCATGGATGCTCGTTAAAGTGAAAATCCCTTTGCATCTAAAAGCAGATGTCGCCCCAATAGCACAATGTCGGTGTCATGGTATTGGGGTTATTCGGCTGTAATGGTATGGCTGATATTGCTTTCTTGCGAAGATGGCAACCATCAGATGACTATCAAGAAGTACTGGAAAGCCATTTACTTCCAATTGCAGAAACAATAGGAGGCGAACGTTGAGCATTTCAACAAGAAAATGCTTCATCCACAACTCGAGCGTGGCTTAGGCACAACAAGGGACTGTTAGGGAATGGCCAGCCAAGAATTCTGACCTCACTCCAGGCGAAAACCTCTGGAGGGCACTAGCACGTGATGTATGTGCTAATGGTCGTCAGTTTTCAACTGTTAATGAGTTAAAGAAGCAGATACAACTTTGCTGGTTCTCCCTGAAGCCGGAACTTTTTCAAAGCCTGGTTCAAAGCATGTCTGATTGAGTCTTCAAAACAATTCGTAACAATGAATCAAAAATTTGAATTTAAACAGGAAATATGAATTGTCCATATACTTTTGAGACAGCTTCACATGTACAGTTTATGTATATGTAATCCAATTTAAAAACTCGCTTTTAGAGGTTACGCCTTTTATTTAGCTGTTATTCCAAAAATTCGGTTGTCCATAAACTTTTGTGACGCACTTTATGAGTTCCTATTTTTTCCCAAAAGATGTACACTAAAAAGAATATGGAAAATTTGGGGCGTCCTACTCATTACGATCAGAAAATAATTCTTCAAATATTTTAGAGAAACAATTCAGCTGCAAATAAAAATGCACATCATAAGTCAGAAATAAGTTTGATGGGGAAAATGTAAAATCGTGACAGAACTTTGACCCGGCATCATCAGGACGAATGATTCCTAGCCAAACGCTCTGCGAAACTATAGTCGATGCTGATAAAGCGTTTAATTGGGAATAAACCTTGATAATTTATTCTTAATCAACGTCACAAGTGTGTAGTCTTGAATTATATATAACAACTCTGTCGTTTCCTCACGTACAGTTAAGTAATGTTTCGAGTTTTTCGTTTGTATATACACCGAAGTGCCAGAAAAACTGGTACACCAGTCTAATACTTGGTAGGTCACCCTCGGGAGCGCAGGACTGCAGAAATAAGACGGGGCATGTACTCCACTAGCTTCTGGAAATATGGTGAAGGCAAAGCACACCATATTTCCTGCAGAGCGCTCCACAATTCGGGTGTATTCCGAGGTCTCTGATTCCTGTGTTCGATAGCGCGTTGCATAGCATCCCAAGTGTGTTCTATCACGTTCCGATCTGGAGACTTGGGTGGGATGGCAACTCCCCAAACTCTGATGAATGCTCCTCTAACCATAATGTGGCGTCCTGACACTTGTGTGAAGGTGCATTGTTTTGTTGGAACAGGCCCAACCCATCAGCATGAATGCAGGACATGAACGGGTGTACCTCGTCAGAAACGATGCGCACATAGCGGAGGCCGGTCACAGACGTTTGTAGACGTACCAGAAGTCTCAGTGAAGTCCAGCTAAACACACCCCATACCATTATGGACCCCCACCAGCCGGTACAGTTCCCTGTTGACAGGCGGGATCCATGGCTTCATGGGGTTTGCGCTACACACGAATCCTTCCATCTGCCCGATTCAGTTGAAAATGCGACTCGTCAGACCAGGCTACTTGTTTCCACTCATCAAGTGTCCAGTGGAGGTGTTGCCGTGCCCAAGCGAGGCGCATAGCACTGTGTCGTGCACCCATCAAGGGGACTCGAGTTGGGCGTCGGCTCCCAAAGCCTATATCGTGCAGGGTACGTTGCACAGTCCGGACGCTCATGCTTTTTGAGGCTCCAGCATTGAATTCCGATTATACCTGCGAGAGTGTTGCACGCCTATGGCGTGAAACGATTCTTGACAACCGACGATGGTCACGTTCACCCAATGTCTTTTTACGGCCACACTGGTATCGTAGGTTGGAGGTTTTGCCGGAATTCTTGTAGTCACGGTACACCCTTGCAATGGTCGTCCGTGAAAATCCGAACTTTGTTTCCACCTCCGAAATACTATGACCCATCTCACGAGCGCTAACTATGACACCGCGTTGAAAATCGCTTAAATCGTTATTACTTGTCATTCTCATGCCGAGAACAGCTTTGACAGCTGGCAAATATGTCTATCGCTTTATATACGCTCTGGCGGACGCAACCGAGTACGCGCATAGATGACGTTGCTATGTATTTTGCATAAGCTCGTCTGTACCAGTTTTTCTGGCACTTCAGTGTATATATAATACGGAATTTTCGGACATTTCGTAAGCATTCGATTTTTGGTTTCAGTGTCCGGGATTAGGCGCCTTCGAGTAATTAACGCGCAAAAGTACTGAATAATAACGCAAGGAACTATGCATAAGATATAGTATAACTACGTGTATACTAGTTATCCGAATTTATTGGCGTAGGTGAAATCAAGATGAATAGATTTGATTTCATCTACGCCAATAAATTCGGATATCTAGTATAGTTATACTATCTTACGCAAAAGAACTGTTTTCTCATTGGAAGGTATCATTTTGTGAAAACATCTGCCATTTTTAAAAATTTAAATGACGAACGCCTCCGTGACGCTGTTGGTCAGACTTTTGTTCTTCCATCTTTTGGTTTATTCACCTCAGCTTCCAAATTAAATTGTCACTCCAATGAGATTTTCGTCTGTAGGGGGGAAAGAATGATATCTGAAAATCATGGCAGCGCAGAACTTAATTGTGAGATGCTTATTAATTACCTTTTCTCAATTTGGTAAAACGAGTAACATCTGGTGGTCTTCACGCTTGGTCTGGGAAACACGACCGAAACACCCTCTTTCTCTCTCTTAAAGTGAGGAAAAGTAATTCTCATTATCTTTTCCAGAACGCCGAGATGCAATTTAAGAGCTGTCTGTTACACATGTAAAAAAAAACCTATCTTTCCTTTGGCTGCTTTTACAGTAGCTAGGATAATAGCTTTTTTTTTATTTTTTCTAACCAGTGGTTACTTTCTTATCACATATGATCTGAATGGTTCTGTAACTAGGTTACTTTTTTTAATACAAATAATTTTTTTGGTTTGGGAATTGTGTAGAACTTCAATTCTCTGAATATTTGAAAAGCCAATATGCTGCATACAATCTGTCGCCATTAGACAAATTTTTAAAGCAGACTGAGATAAAGTCTCTTGTTACTCAGGGCTGCCAGACCTGCGCCAATTGCGCCAGCCCTCGCCAAAACGTTGTTCTTGCGCCTTTCTGCTAAAAAATCGCGATTTTGACGATTTTTGCGCCAAAAGTTAAAATTGACCAGTCATCGATATTTTAGCGTTATCTTACGACATTCGAAATCGATTCAGCGGTTAATTCGTACGTGAGATTCTTCCGCGGATTCGCGGAATCTCTTTCCTCACCCCCCCCCCTTTTTTTTTTGAGATTGATGCAAAAGTAAAGAAATTTTCGGGTTATTAGTGGGGGGGGGGGGTAGTATTCCGTCAGGGGACGTTGTTTTGTCTTTTTTAAGCGATCGGAAACGGAAGTTAAACGGAGTGCAGATTTTTCCCGTAATCGTATTTTTTTCCTCTCGCGATGTTGCTTCTGGTTCAGTATTGTTGTTAAATATAATTTCATTGCATAATTTCAGCTTGAAATTGTAGATAACGATTTCCGAAAACGGAAGTTAGGCCGCCCGAAAATTTCTCCGTAATCTTCGGCCACGAGATTCTTACGCTGATTCGAGGAATTCCGTTTTTTGTTATCATTTGGGCCAATCCACGAGATCGATGCACAACTGAACTGAAATTTTGGGAGGATTGGTGTGTGTGTGTGTGTGAGGGCTGGGGGGGGTCGTTTTCTCTGTCGGAGGACGAAATTTCATCCTTCGAAAACGGAAAGTCGACGGAGGTAAGATTTCTCTCGTAATCGTAATTTTTTTTTCTGGCGATGTTTCCTCTTCCCAGTATTGTTAAATATCATTTTATTCCATAAGTATTTGTATTTCAGTTTGAGAATGTTGAATAAATTTCCGAAAACGGAAGTCGGACGGAGCGAAAATTTCTTCCGTAATTCTATCCCCCTCCCTCCCTCCCCGCAGTGTTCCTATGTAGTTGTGAAATGTCATCACCGTCATAAATGTGTGTGCATTTTAGCTTGATAAGGGTGGGGGAAATTTCTAAAAACGGAAGTGACGAAGTTTGTAAGAATTGATGCATGGTGTTCAAATAAAAGTATTCATTCTCTGAAAATTACACCATTTATCTAAAATAGTGAAAGCTCTGATATCAGAATTCATGGTTCTCAGGCTGAAAGTTCTTTAAGCATGATGAATAAAATTGACATCTGAGGGAATAAAAAAAAAAGAAAACGGAATAAGAAAGAAACGTAAGAAAGAAAAATGGTTAGGGAAAACTATCAGCAGAAAACAAAAGTAAACAGTGGATGTTGTGCAGTGTCAGAGTCAACAAAAGACAAATATGGCTGTGGAACTTGCTGAGAAGAAAGTAGGATTTGCTCGCAAGAGGAAACCAGAGTTAATGTTGTTCTAACAAGTACAAGAACAAAACCAGGGAAAAAAATCTGTATGAAGCTATGTCTTTCAAAACCACCCTATTTTGTTTAGAATTCAGTAATTTTATAATTGTGAATACAGTGGTGTGATCTAGTTTAATATTTTCATAAATACTGTACATTACAATGAACTATTCAGTTTTGTTCATGCTGCGTAATATTCACACTTTCTCACTGCGCAGTCTGATTTTTAACCAAATTAAAAAGTACAGCTTTGTTTTTTTCTTCGTCAGTCTCGTCTGTTAATTAAAATCGCTCACGAGCGCTATGGATAAATGAAAGGATTGTTTATATCGCATAACTTGTAATCAATTATCAGGAATACTGATCTTTTGGTTCTTACTTAAAGCCTAAATTTTGCCCAGTACGTACAGGGAGCAGAATTTTTTGGAGGTTTTCTTTTTCTCATTTTGACCTACCTTGGGAACATCTTCACCCTCACACTTTTCTTTATACAGATGGAAGGTGCGTTGAACCACTTACTAGCTCGCAATCGTCTGCTTAATGTTTATACATGCAGGACGCCACGTATGTAAGAGCAGTGGGTCTTTCAGACAGCAACAACAACAAAAAAGTCATAAGCTGATTCTACTTCTACTGAAGCAGGAGGAGGAGAGGGGGGGGGGGCAATCCTGCGCCAAAAAGTCACTGCGCAAACGTTAAGCAATGGAAGCAGCTTTTATCTAACCAACTTTACTAAATCTCACTCTTATCTTATAGGTTTGGTTTCAGTTGTAATTGTTCACAGCAATTAACGAAAGTTTGACATTGATAATTACTGGATGAAAAACATTGTATGAAGAGTATCATAGCGCAACTGCTGAAAGGTGATTTTACAATTTGATTATTAAAAGTTACATTAGTTTTCCTTTTATATCGAAGGTACGCCTTCCTTCAGAAAACCTTAGGCGTTTGTGATGCACACGCAAACCACGTACGTGTGGCTTGCCAGTTGGTTGGTTTCAGAAATAATGTATTTTCATCTGAATGCCAGGAATCTCGAAAAATATGCTGTTAAAAACCAACCAAAACAACAAACAGTAATTACATATTATTTATTCTTCCTAAGTGTATATTCGCAAGCGTTCAGTAACAATAGCAACAGTTCTTGGACGCGGCAGCATCCTATTTGTGTTACGATTAATTCCACAACGCCACGTTTAGTTCTTATTTATACTGGTATTCCTATTTGAATTTGCAAAGAAAGAGCGTCATGCCTTTTCTTTATGCATATAGACTACATACATATATTTTGCCCTAACTGGCAGGTAGAAGCATAGCTACAATAACATTTATATGCAGTTTGACATAGAACCAAAAACTTAAAAACACTTATGGCATTGAAAATAAGATACGTTATTATAATTTGTTCAAGAACTAATTCAATCAGCATTTATTAACCATTGAATGGCAGTCAGAATAAACCAACGCTAGCTGCTGCCTGAAATCCTTGTCCGGAATGGTATTGTACGGCGTTTCTTGTTTGAAACTATATCCGAAGTTGTCGTACGATGTTGTCTACAAATGACCAAAATCGTAGATTTGCCCTTTTCTCACCCCACACTCAAACAAAGGATTGATGGAAAACGAGTAAGCCAGCAGAGGAAAGAAAAAAGAACGTTAGGGAGAGATTATTCATTAGGGGAAACTAGATTCGGGGAAACGGAGGAGAACCGTAGTCATTAGACAAATTTTTAAAGGAGACTGAGGTAAAGTCCCTACTCTTGCAGCTCTTGCAGAGTAGAGAAACTTAAATATCTAAAAGGAGATAGTTTTTCTCGAAAGATGACAGCCATTGATTTCAGAAATTCGAATTTTCTATTTTCTAAATGGCAAGAGTGTTACAGTTGAGAACTATCTTATGAATTGACTTTTGCTGAGGCCATTTGTTTTCCAAGAATACAAAAAAAAAAAAAAAAAAAAAAAAACAATGTGAGGCTTACCGCGAGAAAAGTGGTTGACATCAAGAACCGTTATGCGATCATCAGTGAGTTTTCTGCGCGGTTCATTTCTGGCGATATGCATACGAAACAAACGTTTTCTTTCTCCTTGCAATCTGTGACTAGAAGATAGTTTTAGTGATATTCTAGACGTAATACCCCTCCCTCATTTCCATAAGATAAGTGACTAATTTTCTGCGAAACTCATCGCTAACTAAGTGATTTGCTCAAGCAGAATCGGATCCAGACGTTTAGGGGCTCCGGGCAAGAACTATGTTACGGGGGCCCCTGTTCCTCTTAACCAGTCTTTTTCGGAAAATGTAGCGCACGGAAATATTTAGGTTTCAAGTTAAAGTAAAAAAATATATATATTTATAAGGTATGAAAATTGGAACGAACTGTAAAACCGTGGGGATGGGTGTATTTGCATTTTTGTACCTTTTTAAGGAATGGAATTCCAGGACATTTTTAGGATTTCGAGGACGCGCACGAACCGTGCTACTGCAATCTGTTTGCTGAAAATAGTTCTTTTAAATTTCTTCACAACGACGAATCAGAAAATCGATACTTCGGAATTTTATTTCGGCTACAATCTGTTAGGATTGAAGTGGCGTGATTAGCATTTTTTTTTTGCGTCGTGCTTATGTTATTACTTTGTCTTACATACACTGTATTGACAAAAGTCACCGGACTTTCCTTTAAAAGGAAATGAACGGATCCGCTGCGTTGTTAAGATGCGCGGTACAGCTGCAAACGGTATAAAAACAAGCCTGCAGCTGACCGCGATCATATCACACTTTGAGGTTGAGTGAAAATGTCGCGGCGTGAGAGAACTGACTTTGAGAAAGGAAAGATTGTTGGGTGTTATATTAATGGGTTGTCCGTAAGAGAAACCAAGAGGCGTTTAAACATACCCAAGTCAACTGTTTTGGATGTACTGAATAAGTGGAAGACACATGGCCTGCCTGAAGCAGCAAAAAGTACCGGCAAACAAAAGAAAATCAGTGATGGAGGACGCCGAAGCCTCCGGAGAGTCGTTACAGCTAATCGACGGAGTATTGCACAAGACCTCTGTGTACAGGTGAGTAAAAATGCTGGAACCTAGGTATGTACGCGAGCCATTCGCAGAGAACTTCATTCCATGGGTTACCGTGGTCGTGCGGCTGCTCATAAACCTTTCATCTCCACTCGGAATGCTACTCGTCATTTAGCATGATGTAAGGAACGTTTATCGTGGACCGTAGATCAATGGAAACGGGTACTATGGACTGATGAATCCAGATACACGATCCAACATTCTGATGGCCGTGTGTGGGTATGGCGGCAGCCGAAGGAATGCTATTTGCCCCTGTTCCTACTGTCAAGTTTGGAGCTGGCAGTGTACTCGTGTGGGGGTGTTTTTCGTGGTATGGTCCCCGCCCATTGGTTATCGTGGACAAACCTGTTAACCAGCACGTCTGCTTCGATATTCTGGACAATTATGCCCTACCGACTCTGTGGCAATACTATGGAACCGAGCCTTGTTGGCACCAGCAGGATAATGCACCGAGCCTTGTTGGCACCAGCAGGATAATGCACCGAGCCTTGTTGGCACCAGCAGGATAATGCACGGAGCCATAAAGCAAGGACTGTTACGGCATGGTTTTACGATAATTCCGTATCGTGTGTGGACTGGCCTGCACAGAGCCCTGATCTTAAATTCCATAGAGCACCTATGGGATGAATTAGAGTGCCGCATAAGAAGTTTGGGACCAAGGACTACTACTAAGCAACAGTTAGCGGCAGCATTATGTACTGAATGGAAGCGCATACCTATCGCTGTGTTCCAAAACGTTGTCGAAAGCATGGGTCAGTGCATGCATTAAGGCCAAAGGTGGACCGACACCGTACCAATGTATGTCAATAAGCGCTGTGTTTTGTTTCTCTTCTAGGTGTCCGGTGACTTTTGTCAATATAATGTATACGGCACTTGCAACGGAGATAGAAAACTAACTATAAAGTATCTGAAAATGTTATGCGTATATCATGAGCAGTGTTTATCATATATACGAGGGGTTTTCAGCAAGTCGTATTGCATTAAAAAAGCCGGTAAGTCAATTGATTTCATTGACAAAGAGAGAAACTAGACGCCCTTTCACCCTACCATGAAAATTTGGTATGTTTGTAACTTTTAGGATGGCAGTCGAGTGCGGTAAGTGCAAACTAAAAAATATATAATATATGCATATTTTATTAAGGATGTCAGTGGAGGCGGCACCCTAAAATCCTCCTCCCCGGCCCGATAGCAAGCGGCCCTGAACACGAGTTTGAATCCCATGGACGCTGCTGCCTCTGGGTAAGCGGAATTGTGATTTCTCAGGGAGAGAGGCACTACATGTTTATGCACTTGATTCATATTTTGAATCTGATTTTCAAAATAACAATCAATGATGGAATAAGAAATAACACTATATATATGCAACGGAAAATTAAAAGAAATCGAAGCTTTGGGGTCCCCGGACAGCGACCCGGAAGTTCCGTACTTGAATCTGGCTCTGGGCTCAAGGGAATTATTTCAAGAACGGACAACGAAGTGAATGAGCAAAATATATTTACCTTCCATTTACAGTAATGAGCTTGGAAGTGAGCGACATAGAATTGCACATTTGTCTAACATCAATAAGACAAGAACTTTTTTATGATGGCTCCACCTAAAATCTCTGTCTTATGTTTCCAATCGTAAAACTTCTTAACATATTTTCTTCGCAGTTAATGTATTCCCAAGGATGAAAATTTGCACATCGATAAAACAAACTTTAAGTTTTAGCATGGGATACTTAATCCAACCGACTGAAGAAGAACTTCGTGGTACAAGTGATATTCGTATGAAAGTAGACATCCGTCATACACAACACGATATGCAACTTGCTCATTAACCACCTTTGATGAAATGATGAAGACCACTTCTACATTTAATCAAATTAAAAACGGTATTTACAAGTTAAAACATATAGATAAAAGCACTAGATCTTTCGATCACACCAGTGATCTGCATCAGGTCACCCACCTAATGGGATCATGATCATATGTAGAGGATTTTAGGAAGGGAGTGTCTGACCCCAGGTCTTAAACAACCCTTAGAAATAGGAAACTGGGAGATTTGGGTTAGAGCACGCGATAGGAAAGTGACACGGAAGCGAAGTAGAAAGGGGGAGGAAGACGCCCTTATTTGTTACCGGGGGGGGCAGTACCCGGGGTCCGACGGCTTAACGTGCCCATCAGACGCACGGCGGGTATTTAGTGGATCGAGCGTTCGTACCTGCCTGGGATCGAACCTGAGGCCCTTCCCGTGGCAGTCACGAACGCTGCTCACTCGGCCACCGGCGGCCACTAATGGCATGAGGGTACGTCGACACGCAATATATAGGGGTTTTGATGACCCAAATAATGGTTAGAGCGCATGCTCACGAAAGTTGTTGTGAACACACAGAGAGAGAGAGAGAGAGAGAGAGAGAGAGAGAGAGAGAGGTAACAGGACTGCGAACGAAGAGTCAAAATGATGTTACACAAGTATTAATAATTCAGCTGTAATTATTTCCGCAATGTTCAAGTAGAGCAGTCCATGATCGTGGGAGGAGAGAAGGTACAACGTCATTACAGCAAATACCTCTATAATGGTGAATATACAAGCTTTCTGCAAAGAGGGTCATGCTTTTGGTGCTGTGTGTAATGAGGATTTTACATTCATCCCATAATGGTCTACGTGTGCCGCTAGCTACCAATCGGGCTAGGGCTGTCGAATGTGAGCCTGTTCTGACATTGCGTGAGTGTTCAAGCAAACGGGTTTTTAAATTACGTAGGGTTAAGCCTATGTACACTTGATCTATTTCATTAGGGTTTAAAGCTCTCAGTGGGATAAGGTAAAACTTGCTAAAACATAACCATAATTATATTAAAAATCAATTTTTTTGAGTAATGTTCAGACATGTTAATAGATGGCGCGACCTGTACATTGATGACGTCAGTAGACAAAAAACTGCTGGATTGCTTGATTACGGTTATGTTTTAGCAAGTTTTAAGGTGGACGTCAAGTAATTTTGCTTCCTATACTCCAACGGAAAAACTTCTGTACACATTTTCTTCACAATTAATGAGTTCCCAAGGATGAAAATTTTAACATCGATTAAAATAGCTTCATTTTATAACTTGGAATACTTAATATTTTCTGAAACATAACCATAGTTATGAAATCCAACATTTGTTTGTATACTGACGTAATCAAAGTGCAGGTCGCGCCATCTTTTTTCTGGTTTCAACACCACCAAAAGAAAGGTTATTGATTTTTGATATTATTATGGTTATGTTTTAGAAAATATCAGCCGCCCCGGTGCCGCAGTGGTCTAAGCGATGGCCTCTGATCATTCGTCCGAAAGGGGTCCGGGTTCGAATCCCGGTGAGGCATGGATGTTGTGTTTGTCTTACGGCACTGGCTCTCTCCCTTCCCTGGAACCAGTGACCCTAAATTAGGGACGGGCGACTGCTTATAGCCCATTGAGTTGCTCACGGTGGTCGTTAAACCTCCAATCAAAAAAAAATATTAAGTATTCCAAGTTATAATATGAAGCTATTTTAATCGATGTTCAAATTTTCATCCTTGAGAACGCAGTAATTGTGAAAAGAATGTGTACAGAAGTTTTTCCATTGAAAGTATAGGAAGCAAAATTACTTGACGTCCACCTTAAGTATCCCATGCTACAACCTAAAGTTCGTTTTATCGATGTGCAAATTTTCATTTTTGGGAATACATTAATTGCGAAGAAAATATGCAAAGATTTACCATTAGAAACACAAGGCAGAGATTTTAGTTAATATATATGAAATACGTGGAGATAATGTAAATTGACGAAGTCATCACTCTTTCCACGTTATTTTTTAAACAACGCATAGCGACTGAAAAATTTTTCAGTCGCTAAAATTTTTCAGTCGCTATGCGTTGTTTAAAAAATAACGTGGAAAGAGTGATGACCTCGTCAATTTACAGAGATTTTAGGTGGAAGCACCTTAAAGGTTCATCCGTAGCGCTGTAAGAATGTTCTAAAGAAGGTTTTATTCTCAAGAAAAATTATCAGATCATCTGCGAGACTAATCGTCAGAGAAGTGACTAATTAATACATGCTGTGTTTTTTTCTCGAAATTTTTGATTTAGAAGAAACACTGACATGAATAGTTTTCTCATGATCTGTGACTAGAAAAGATGGGCTCAAAAGTTTTTTTCGTTTGATTTCCGCAAAAAACAGTTCCCAGATTACCTAAGATTCATATCCAACGAAGTGATTGATCTGTGACTGGAAGAAAGTGCACAGATTTTCACTTTTGAGACAACCTTCTAAAGAAAAACAACTGAAAGAAATCGTTGTCTCGTTATTTGCAGCTTCAAGTACTGTCACAAAGAAACATGTTTTACTCAACACCAGGCACAGGCTGGGCGGCCGGGATACCGGGAATATTCCCGGTGGGTCGCCATATTTTGCGCTAACTTAAGAAGAAAAAAAGTACGTATCAAGTGTTCTACTGAGTCAAACATTGTGTTTGGTACCCCCTTCCCCTTTGTCGAAATTCCGATTTAAACCCCATCTCTTCGAACTGATATCCTCTACCTCAGTCTGCTTTTGCTAATTGCAGTTGAATAATCAATACAATTCAATCATCATCATCATCATCATTGTCAACCATTATCAATCCACTGCAGGACGAAGGTATCCCCAAGTTTCCTCCACAACGGTCTGTCTTGTGCCAGTCTCCTCCATGTCACCCCTGCATACTTTCGAATTTCATCCACCCATCTCCCATGTGGTCTTCCAATTCAATCATACACCTGTGTATATGCTATCAATAATCTGGAAGAGAAACTCGAAATCCGTTGTGTGTGTTTAATGCATTGAGGCTCCACCTACGGTTAAATTTTTGGGTTGCTGCTTTTTATATGTATGTTGTTTTTTTTTATTTCATTTTTAAACGAGATCTGCATCTGATTTACTGCATATGATTTTTTTTTTGGGGGGGGGGGGGGGGGCTTACGATTGTATGAATTCTTGAAATGCAGTTCTGGGAAGTCTGCTTCATCTAAGTAAAAATACTTTTTCAACTTGAAAGAAAATAAATAAAAAATAATTTTCGCATTTTTTAATTTCTTATTTTATAAACTTGAACTGAAGTTCTTTCAATTTTGGACATTTTCGTTTTTTTTTTTTTTTTTTTAAGAGTTTCTCGGAATTATTTTATTAATAATTAGTAAGCCTTGAAAAAGAAATAAGAAATTAAGTTTTGAAGCATTTGGATTTTTGTTTTCACTAAAAGCGAAGAAACTATTACAAATTCTGAAATCAGTTAACGCAATAAAATTCAAAAGAATGGAAGTCTTTGATAGTTTGTTTCTGAGAGCGTACCTTGCCTGTTGCTCCTCATCGACGGAAGTAATTTTGTTTTTACATTAAAATTTACTAGGGATCTGCGATACAGGAAAATGAGTAAAATATTGTCATTTATTGACTTAATAATAATAAAAAAAAAAGCTGCAGTGATTCGTGTACTTGTGTTGAAAAGATGTTTAAAAACTGTGATGCTGACATACCGTTTTTAAGCGATGGGATCCCCGATCATTTTTTCCAAAGCGGGCCGCATAAAATAGCTTCCAGGGCCGCTTATGTAACTCCAGTCCGCCGCTGCTCAACACCAGTGACGGGAAAATTCAGAAAAAATGGAAAATTATTTGAAAAATTATTTTAAAAAAATTCAAAAATTTTTACAAAATTTTTCTTAACAAGCTGCAAGCCAAATTTTTTGAAAAAAAAAAATTCTGCTTGAAAAAAGTTCTGAAATTAAAAAAAAATTCAGAAATGAAAAAATAAAAATGTTTATATTTTAAATATATAATTTTTATATTTTAATATTTAAATAAATAATTATAAATATAGTTATAAATATAGTTATAAATAATAGAATTATAAATTATTAATACTATTTTAAATATATAATTTTTATATTTTAATATTTAAATAAATAATTATAAATATAGTTATAAATATAGTTATAAATAATAGAATTATAAATTATTAATACTATTTTAAATATATAATTTTTATATTTTAATATTTAAATAAATAATTATAAATATAGTTATAAATAATAGAATTATAAATTATTAATACTATTTTAAATAATATTTTAAATATAATTATTTTGAAATTTAAATATTTTTAATAGAATTACTTTGAAATTTAAATACTTTTTATATTTTTAAAAATTTAAATACATTCAGATTTTTTTTCAATTCAGAAATTTTTTTTTTGAAAAAAAAATGGGGGTGGGGGGATGATTAAAAATTATTTTGGAAATTTGAATTAGTACTGTATTGCTTTTAGTTCATTGTTACATCTCATCAAAAATTTTGAAAATTGCATCTCTCTCTTGCGTCTCCGTACTTCCGGTCGAGGAGACTATACCGTTACACAACCCAAGACAGAAGCAACAAACAAGTAACTTAAGATAACCAAATATGGTTTCTAATGTTTGTCGGTTAAATATGTTACTACTTAAACATTACTTTCGTACCATCAGTTGGTTGTTCTGGTATCACTGAAACTATGTACCGTTAAATCAGCGGTTCTCAAAGTGTGCTCCGCGGAGCCCTGAGGCTGCGCGAGAACTCCGCAACGTTTTTCGTGAAAAATCCCTCGTGACGCCGACATGTTCAACAATGATAATACACTGGAAAAATCCACGTAATTACTCAATTTCGTTGTACAATAAATGTACATAATCGCGCAGTCGTCCTTTATCCTCCGGACGGCTTGGCAGCAGTTTCAAAACAGGCAGGCAAAACAAAGCACACACAACCTATTGTCACCGCTGTTGAAAGTGTGAGGCCGCCGCGGTGCCCTCGCCTCTCATATCTTTCTCTCACGCTTACGGCTGTCAGGCCCGATGATCGAAGTTCCTGCGATTGGACGTGCCTTGAAAGATTTAGTTGTCAGAAGAAAGATACCCCTCCTGAAATAGTGAACCTGCGCGACGCAGCATCTCCCTGGTGCTGTTCTTTGTTGTAATACAAGTAACGCAACACAGTGGATGCAGAGCCGGACATGCAACTATAACTCTCCTCGATAAAGCCGGACGTGAAAGAACTTTGTAAGAAGAAACAACTACACTCGTCGCATTGAGGTCAGTAATTAAATCATTTTCTCTTACGAATACTTGCCATGCATTTGTGATAGCATTTTCTTTCTTCTTTGAATCGGTTTTATTATGCAGGAATACTAGAATATCAGGAACACTAATAGTGTTACATTATGCTATTAGTTAAACAAAACCAATACTTCTCAGGTATGAAATTCCTAAATCCTCATTGCCTGTAAAAGCACATTTTTGCATGGGCATAGAAAAATATGTTGGGACTTCGCGGCCTCGTTCTTGGATGAGAAGGGCTCCGCGATGTTAAAACTCGGACACTAACAATTTTTAATTACACACTGAGCTCTAAAATCAGGTGATCTAATTGCCAAAAGAGAGAAGTCTTGAAAACACTTACGAGCAAATGAACACTTCCCGGTACTTAAGATTCATAACGTATCAAAAATGGTTACATCAGCATAATTCAGAATACTGAACCTCTATCAAATTTAAGTTCGACGTGTTTATATCTGATTTTCCAATTACAACAAATAGCTACAGTAATCTATCAACAGTGCATCGCACCACCTCTTTGTCTGCTAGCTCCAGACATTATATCGCGTTCTCCGCTTGTCAAACATGCGCACGTCATTCACTCTTCACCTCAAGACTGCTACCAACATAACATTCAGTGAGTGAGAAAATATAAGTTGAAGCGCTAAAAGAGAACGAACTCAAAATTCACATAGAGAAAGACAACTAAAAATAAAAGTTAATTTAGAGTACGCGACATAAGTTCAGATATCTGAACCAGATATCTGGACTTAAGTGGGGTACCCATCTTGTTTAAATAAAGATTTGGTTAAATAATGGTATGTGATATATGCGAAATTTAACTGAAATATTTACACGCTGTTTAATGATTTGATGCACCAAAATTGTCTCTGCGTTAGGCTTGACGCAAAACTTGTTTCGTTTCAGCGTCTTCAATTCCCCTCCGCAAGTGAAAACAAAGCCCCCAACGCATCCACCACCTGTCAAAGTCAATATTACAAACAATAGGAGTGCCCAGAAAGCTACGCCGAAGAGAAATACAGGTATGGGAATTTTATTTTTTCCATCAAGTTTATTTATTTTTTTTTTTTTTTCTAAATATATGTTCGGTGCGGGTAGTGTTGCATTTTACGTCTCTAACAATTTTTATTTCATTTTTATTCAACAGTTCTTACCGAAAAATAATTCGTTGGGTGATTCTGTGGGAACACCAGATGATCCCTTATATTTCATGTTTTTATTGCAAAGATTGTCTTTTCTCTTTGTTCCTTTTATTGCAAAACAGTTTTTCGGCTTTTGATTATGTCAAGTATTTCTCTTATTTACTCCTTAAATGCTGGTCTTACGCACACTTACATTCTATCATATTTTATGTCTGCTACATGTATGAATCTCATTATTCATGCAATCACCATTTTGGTCATACTTCGAATGTTCAATATCTTAAACTAGTACATTGGGTCCAAATAGCATTCTCTGTGCAAGAGACAAAAACAAACTCTAAAGCAAGAAACCATTTTCTAACATTTCTTTATTTTTATGATAAAAGAAACTTTCAATAAAGCATTGCACAACTGCGCTGTTACTGAAATGAGTAGCTTACAGGTACGTGATAATCGCAAGGCCTTTTCATACATTAGTGATGTTCTTCTTTATTGTTAACGGAGAATTCTGAAAACAACGCCGAAAGAAGCTTCGGTCTTTAACAAGATGGGACAGTCGTAGTTCAGTTCACTTCGGTAATATTGTGATGCAATAAAAAGAAATAAAGAAACGCGTTGCGCATGATAACACTAAAGGGTGACGTATGATCGACATTGATACTACATATTACGTGTCAGAGCAGCTTCAGTTTACTCGCCATGAACTGCGAAGAATTTGGAGTGTAGGGTATGAAGAATCACGAGCGTTCTTGTCTAAAACCGCTATTTACCAAAAAGTATTAACCCGCCAGTACTCGTACCTCTTATCACCAGAGAACTAGAGTGAGAGATTTTCTCACACACCTCTTTTATTCTGCTATTCAGTATTTCCTCATGCTTTTATTATTTACAAATCTATGGAAGGTGGGTTACGATGTTTTCTTTTCTACATTTGGATGTGGAGGCTGAAGTTTCCAATACGTCATCTTGTCTTTGCTAATGAAGTCCGAAAGCAGGTTCAGATTCATGCCCAGATTGCTTAATATCTGCGAGATGATCCCCAAGTATAGCACACTGACAATGGCCAACGGTTGGCCCAATGATATTTTTGCGTCGGCAGCGTTGGGCGAAGGTTGCGTTGTTTATCGAAGATTGCTCAACGGTTTTTCCAACCACACATGACCAACCATTTATCAACAAATGACCACTTAACGGTTGTCCGATGGTTGTCCAACAACACATGATCACATTGGAAAACTGTTTGCAACAGTTTTCCAATGTGAGCCCAACCGTTGAACCAACACATATCCAATTGTTGGCCGCCGAGTCGCCTCGTCGCTGGGCCGACCGTTGGAAGCCCACGGTTGGTCCAACATAATATTGCTACCTGGGTCATCACTATGTAATGACTATAATCCCTTTCGGGTTCATCTAATTTGCTAGAGAAATCTTCCAAGTCTTCCGGTGGTTCTGTTGTTGTTTAGGAAAGAATAACATCCGTACTTTTCCAAATACTTCAGCCGTCCCGGATAACATTTTACCTCGGGATATTATCCTTACACGGAATTTGGCGTGAAGAGAGTTTTTTTTTCCCTGATAAATATTGAGATGTATGTAAACAATACCGAACAACACAACGCAGGGCAGAACTCGCACGATGAGGAAATCTTACATTAGACGACGTAAGCGAACAAACGTTCTCTCTCCAAGCATAGAGACAAACTCGGCAAAAGGGCGCGTCAGTGTTCAATCATTTCTACTAAAAAAGATTATTTTTGACCGTGAGATAAAATCTCACGGTGCGAGTCCTGGCGGTTATACATGAAAGTGCCTCATATCTTTGACCGAGTCTGATACATATGATGTACACAAATGTAGAACTATCAGAGAAGCTACTTGATACTGTACGAAACAAGGATTTCTGGCTTGATATCAACAACGGTGAAATCATCTGGCTCTGTGAATCGACATCGAAGATAAACGTTTTGAAGGGGACGTGGTGATTAATTAAGAAAGCTGAGAAAAATTCAGGATTTCAGTACCATCTCATTACTTCCAGATATAGTTCAAAACTTTGATTAGGTGCAGTTTAGTTATAGCATGATTATGGTTCTGCAAAAGAAGTAAGATTGTGCAGTGTATATATATAGTTTGCTGATTATGCTTAACACTACCAAGCGAGTTCAAGAAGGCTATTTAAAACTTGTTAGAGAGAGAAGTTCTGCCTTATTCTCCGTTGTGTACGATTTGACGGACGAATACCGCGAAGGCAGAGACCATCAATACAAGCACTGCTTCAAGAACTGTCCTAAAATCAGCGCGAAGTTTTTGTCATTTGTCTTCTCAAGGTATTCTAGATATACTCAACAGAATTAAAATCGTGGAATGTTGTGGTTCAGCCATGCAAAAATAAGCATTTGCAAAATATTAGAGCTTTGTGTGTACCAACGTTATTGTTCGCTGGTAAGAATCCCTAGCTCTCTGCTCCGACAAATGACTGAATATAAACTTAGACGATTCGATCCTCATAGCTCTGCATTCTGGAGTCCCCTATAAAACTGAACTGCGGTGGTAAGTATTAATATTGGTGCGTGCCCTGATCGTTGAACCATCGTCTTCAAGTCAGTCCCAATTCGTAATTATAAAGGAATTAATTTCTATTGTCTATAGATGACCGTGCGAGTTGAATCTTGACTCATCTGTGAGGTTAATTAGCTCTCCTATGTTACAAGTTTAGGAAACCTATACCATTTGATCGGTTCATATAGAACATTCTGGAATTGGTGTATCTTGTGAGGAAGTCTGTTGGATAACTTTCATTGCTTCGAAGCCCTTGTTGGTACAAGGCTGAATACTGGAGATAGAAGGATGTGACATTTGTGTGATTTTGTAGCAATTTGTCTTCTTCCTCGTAATTGGAAACTAAATGGTCTCAGGATGAGGATTCCCTGTCTGGCCGAATGTGTACAGAGTGACTGAATATTTTAGATAGAATCCTTTTGCACTGAGTGTTCAGATGTCCCTAAAGTGGTTTTGTCGTTGTTCACCAATTCAGCAACACAAGTACCGTATTTTTCGACATATAAGTCGCGACTTTTTTTCTTCAGAAGTACGGCCATCGACTTATCTATTGAAATTCCTTAAATTCAGTCGTGACCCTGAAAGGCAGTTCTAAAGAAACCATTCCAAAAGCGTACGAAATTTTATATTCCGTTCACTAAGAACTTGTTTAAAAGCTGTTGAAAAGGATATTTCCGCTCAACAGAAACTTTAAAATCGCCGTGTCCGTTTTCGAGTGGCAGCTGTCTTATGTTAAAGCATGCCCCTCGCGATCTCTCTTAAGACTCCGTGGGGAGCATTCATTTCTTGTTTTACAAAGCCGCCAAAACTACAACGGGTGCATCTCGCTTATCTCGCAATGATTAAACCTCGGAAATACGTCGCTATCAACCAGTAGATTTACTGGTGACAATTGTGATTTGCATTGTTTTGCCAATCTCTCAGTTGTAACCCTCAACTGAATTAAAATCAACTATTGCTTTCATTTATTATGCTTAATATTTAATTCAAGTTTCCGATTGAAATCAAAATTTCTTTTGGTTTCGGATTTTTAAGACTGTGAAAGAGCAACGAACCATAACTCACGCTGTAATCAGCTTTTTTGACACACTTGTGTGACCACCACTTTTTTTTTAGGTTATACCTTTGCTTGCGGCGGCTTCTCCGACTAGTTAGGTCGGAGGGAAACGATACCGTAGCGTCGACATTCGTAAGAAAAAAGATAAATTTAACGAAACTCAGCGTTTTACCAAAAAAATGCAGAAGTTTCTTCACTTTCTTATCCTTTTAATATTTACTGAAACATTAGAAATTATAGTTACAGAATTTCGGAACGTTAACTGTATTTTTTCTAGCCTCGTCTTAGATATAGGATCGACTTATCTATGAATGAAGATAAAGAAATTGAGAAATTTAACCCATTCGACTTATATGCCGAAAAATATGTTAAATAGATTTGTGATTTCATGTTTCTTAAAGCTTAAAAAGAAAGCTGTGTAATTAAATTTAGTGAACTATCAGGTTGTAAAGTAAGTTTCCGGGAAAAAATCGTATGTGGTGTGTGTAATGCAAGATTCGCCTCCCCGTGGCGCAGTGGTCTAAGCGATGGCTTCTGATCATTCATCCGAGATGGGTCCGGGTTCGAATCCCGGTAAGGCATGGATGCTGTGTTTGTCTTACGGCTCTGGCTCTCTCCTTTCCCTGGAGTCAGTGGCTCTAAATTAGGGACGGGCGACTTCTTATAGCCCATTGAGTTACTCACTAATGTCGTTAACCTCCAATCAACAAAAAAAAAAAAAAAAAAAAAAAAAAAATATGCAAGGTTCTGCGGGCCTGCGGTGACGTAAACATCCCAGAATGCTGTGAGCTAAAGATTAGATTCGTTCTAATGACAGTACGTACGCTGTTGTGATGAAGATTAGTTGCACGTGGCGACGATACGATGGCGATATCGAAGGAAGGGTGCAGTATTGTTCTATAAATGGCATGGAACTTACGAAAGCACTTGGAAAATTACCAAACGCTTTTGGTGACGCTATTATCAGACAGTGTAGTTGCTATGTGTATGTAGTACAGGAAAATCGACACTAGGATACGGGATCTGTCTGATGCGCCCAGAAGTGGCAGACCCAGTAAGGTTGACGATGATACATTGCAACACGTGCTATCGACCAAACCTGATGCAACACTTCTGGAACTAGCAGAGGAACTGAAGACCTCCCATACGACCATCAACACCCGACTTCGGAAGATGGAATATTCGTGTAAACTATGCAAATGGGTACACCATGCTTTGTCTGATCAGAATTGGATGCAAAGCTATTCCACTGCTGTCGCTCTGCGTGAAAGAGAAAAACGGAAGGGCTTTTTACACCGGTCGGTCACGGGTGACGAAAAATGGGTCACATACGTAAATGTTACTCGCCAAAGAGCATGAACGAAGCAGGGACAGCCGCCCCGGTGGCGCAGTGGTCTAAGCGATGGCCTCTGATCATTCGTCCGAAAGGGGTCCGGGTTCGAATCCCGGTGAGGCATGGATGTTGTGTTTGTCTTACGGCACTGGCTCTCTCCCTTCCCTGGAGCCAGTGACCCTAAATTAGGGACGGGCGACTGCTTATAGCCCATTGAGTTGCTCACGGTGGTCGTTAAACCTCCAACCAACAACAAAAAAAAAAAAAAAAAAAGCAGGGACAACCCCACAGAAGGTCTCTAAACCACCCTTTCAGAGACTGAAGGTGATACTGAGTTGTTGGTGTGATTGTCGCGGTGTGATTCATTATGAAACCTTACCGGGGAACGATACCATAACAGCGGATGCTTACATCCAACAGTTGGACCGTCTCTGTGCTGCGCTCCAAGAAAAACGACCACATTAATCGCGTGGAGTTGTTTTTTTACCAAGAACCCATTCACATGCCACTTTACGGACCCAGCAAAAATTTCACAAGCTGGAATGGGAAATATTGTCGCACCCTCCTTATTCCTCGGATCTTGCTCCTTCCGACTTTCATCTCTTCCGGTTTGCTAATGACGATGATGTGAAATGCTGCATGGATACCTTCTTCAGCTCCCGCTCGCCAAACTTCCATTGCAGTGGGATATTTCAACTCGTAGATCGGTGAAACAAGGTCATCAGTTCCAATGGGGACAACCTGGACGATTAGGTTAAGTGTTTTGTACGATTTTTTAAGCTTAAAATACACGCTTCTCTCTTTTTCCGGATACTTTCTTTACAACCTGATAAATTTCAGCATTTAGTTTCTTCTTATCGAGAAAATTCAGATCTTTTTCCATATCAGAGCAGGATTATCATTTCTATTAAGTCAGATGAATTGGTTAGCCTGTTCATTTACTAGAAATACTTCTGGTTAAAGCTAATTTCTTTTGTTTTTGTGATAGAGTATTTCTTAAATATTTGGTTTAGTGTTTCAATCAAACAATTGCTAGTACGTCATCTGCTGCGACCTTCTTTTCATAATAATAACTTTCGTTAATCTGATCCAGCATCCTCGGTTTTGAAACAGTCGACTGTACTGTATGGAAGTAAAATCCTCATTTTTAATCCACCTTTATTCGACAAATGCAGCGAAGCATAGGTGTTTAAACCGAGATCTGAATATCACGTTTTTCTTGCTACGTTCTACCACCTTCAGAGACTGCGTTGTCATGTCTGCCCATCGCTCATCTTGTTTTGTTTAACACGGTATCGCTAACCAGTTCTCTCGAATATCATCCTCCTAGTTCTATCTTGTTGCTTCATTTTTTTACCTCGCCTCTTACCGTGATGTAGGACACATTGATTTACAGACGATTAATTTCTTATGTGACCAGACAGTTCCGGGTTTTTTTTTTTGTCTTTCATCAATGGTCACTGGACAATAATTACTTTTCAAGTGCCCTTCTATTCATTTAATAGCACTTTTGCATCACGCTCGCCTTTTGATTTTGTGTAGAAGTCTTAAATTGACCAAGTTTCCTAGTTTCATCTATGATACAATATATTATTGCTAGCTTTTATCAGAGTATCGATGAATCAACGGCATTCAAAGCACAGAAATGTGCAGAAAATTACTCAAGTGTTTTATCCCGCGCAAGCTCTCTGAAGTACAAGTATTTAGTACCTTATTAGATTAAAAGCAACGTGTACTATGTTACACAAATAACGTACCAAATTTTAAATTCGTATTTTGTTACATTTAGTGAATTTTTTTTTTTTTTTTTTTTTTTGTGCTCCTGTGAACTGAAGTTTATCACATCTGATAGTTATATATATACACTGATTAGCCATAACATTAAACCCACCTCTACGTCATGCAAATAAGCACGCGTCCAGCCAATCAGCGTCGGGGGCTATGGTCGCGAATGATAATATATAATACCGAGGTCGGAGCTCTCTGTCCAGTGGCGTAACCATGTTTCAAAATCTGGGGGTCCGATCACACATACACACATTATATATATATATATATATATATATATATATATATATATATATATATATATATATATCAATCATCATTGTCAGCCATTATCAATCCACTGATGGACGAAGGTCTCTCCAAGCCTCTTCCACAAAGGTCTCTCTTGTGCCAGTCTCCTCCATGTTACTCCCGCATTCTTTCGAATTTCCTCCACCCATCTCCCATGTGGTCTTCTTCTGGGTCTTTTCCTGTCCCTTGGAATCCAATCTAAAATTTCGGCTGTCCATCGATGGTCTGTCCTTCTGGCAATATGTCCAGCCCATTGCCATTTTATGGATTTTAACTCTGATCATGAGTCTTCCACTCTTGTCATTCTTCTGATCCACGAGTTCCTCTTCTTGTCTCTCCTGGTTACACCAAGCATGCACCTTTCCATGCTTCTTTGAGTTGTCTTCAGCCTTTGTATGTCTCATTTAGTTAAGGTCCACGTATCTGCATCATACGTAAGCACTGGAAGGATGCATTGATCAAACACTTTTCTTTTAAGTCATAACGGCATATTGCTCTTGAAAATTGAAAATTATTCTGTTTCTTCCAAAAGCTCTCCAGGCAAGTTTTATACGCTTTCCGGGCAAGTATTATATATATATATATATATATATATATATATATATATATATATATATATATATCATCATCATCATCATCATTGTCAACCATTATCAATCCACTGCTGGACGAAGGTCTCCCCAAGTTTCCTCCACAACGGTCTGTCTTGTGCCAGTCTCCTCCATGTCACCCCTGCATACTTTCGAATTTCATCCACCCATCTCCCATGTGGTCTTCTTCTGGGTCTTTTCCTGTCCCTTGGGATCCAATCTAAAATTTCGGCTGTCCATCGATGATCTGTCCTTCTGGCAGTATGTCCAGCCCATTGCCATTTCAGGGATTTAACTCTGATCATGATGTCTTCCACTCTTGTCATTTTTCGGATCCACGAATTCCTCTTCTTATCTCTCCTGGTTACACCAAGTATGCACCTCTCCATGCTACTTTGAGTTGTCTGCAGCCTTTGTATGTCTCTTTTAGTTAAGGTCCACGTCTCTGCACCATACGTAAGCACTGGAAGGATGCATTGATCAAACACTTTTCTTTTAAGACATAATGGCATATTGCTCTTGAAAATTATGCTGTTTCTTCCAAAAGCTCTCCAGGCAAGTTTTGTACGCCGATTAATTTCTTCATCAATGTGACCCTCACTTGATATCTGCTGTCCAAGATAAACGTACGTATCTGTTATCTCAAGCTTTTCTCCATCAATCGATAAATCTTCATTTCTTGTAAAAGCATTGAACATCACTTTTGTCTTCTGAAAGTTCATTTTTAATCCCACTTCTTTACTCTTGTCAGCAAGTTCCTGGATCATACTCTGCAGCTCTGATGGGCTAGTTGCAAAAATGACTACGTCATCAGCAAAACGAAGGTGGGTTAGATAATCTCCATTAATCTTTATCCCCTTGTTTTCCCAGCTCAGTGACTGAAAAACACCCTCCAATGTGGCATTAAAGAGCTTCGGAGATATGGTGTCACCTTGTCTCACTCCCTTTCCAATTTTTATGTGTGTTGTATTTTCAAACAGCCTAATCTTTGCACTTGCATTTTCATAGATGTTATTAATAATATTAATGTATGCATCTTCAATACCGCAGGTTTTCAGAGCCATTGTAACTGCTGATGGTTTCACCGAATCAAAGGCTTTTTCATAATCGATAAAAGCCATGCACAATGGAAGTTCATATTCCCTCGCTCTTTCAATTAGTTCTCTCAGCACATGGATATGATCTATTGTGCTGTAGCCACTCCTGAATCCAGCTTGTTCTCTCGGTTGAGCCATGTCCAGTGTTACCTTCAAGCGGTGTGAAAGAACTTTAGTGAAGATTTTATAAACTACTGATAATAGGCTGATAGGTCTGTAGTTTCCGAGATCCTCAATGTCACCTTTCTTATGTAGCAGGATCATTGTAGCGGTGTTCCAATCCTCAGGAATCTTTCCTTCATTAAGGCATCGAGTGAAAATTTGGGCGAGTACTGTTTCGATTTCTCCACTTGCTTCTTGTATGATGTCTACAGTAATTCCATCTTCTCCTGGAGCTTTCCCCCGCTTCATGTTCTTGATTGCATGTGCAACTTCTGCTGGAAGGACTGGAGGAACTCTGGTACTGGTATCTTTCATGATGTCTGGAGTGCATGTATCATCCCTTTCATATAATTTGGAATAGAAATCTTTCACTCTTGTCAAAATTTCGCCTCTATTTCTTGTTACAGAACCATCTTCTTTTCTCAGTGCCATAATCTGTTTTCTTCCCTTACTGAGATGTCCCTTTGCTAACTTCCAGGAACTTGCTAACAAGAGTAAAGAATTGGGATTAAAAATGAACTTTCAGAAGACAAAAGTGATGTACAATGCTTTAACAAGAAATGAAGATTTATCGATTGATTGGGAAAAGCTGGAGACAACCAATGCCTATGTTTATCTTGGACAGCAGATGTCAAGTGAGGGTCATATTGATGAAGGATTAATCGGCTTATAAAACTTGCCTGGAGAGCTTTCGGAAGAAGCAGTATACTTTTCAAGAGCAATATGCCATTATGTCTTAAAAGAAAAGTGTTAGATCAATGTATCCTTCCAGTGCTTGCTTATGGTGCAGAGACGTGGACCTTAACTAAAAGAGACATACAAAGGCTGCAGACAACTCAAAGCAGCATGGGGAGGTGCATTCTTGGTGTAACCAGGAGAGATAAGAAGAGGAACTCGTGGATCAGAAAAATGACAAGAGTGGAAGACATCGTGATCAGAGTAAAATCCCTGAAATGGCAATGGGCTGGACATATTGGACAGCCGAAATTTTAGACTGGATTCCAAAAGACAGGAAAAGACCCAGAAGAAGGCCGCATTGGAGATTGGTGGATGAAATTCGAAAGTATGTGGGAGTAACACGGAGGAGACTGGCACATGACAGACCGTTGTGGAAGGAACTTGGGGAGACTTTCTTCCAGCAGTGGATTGATAATGGTTGATAATAATGATATATATATACAGTTAAAACGAAGTAAATTTCTCCGTCATTTTTGGTCCAACGCGGCGATTGAACCCGAGTCCACTTATTCCGGAACAAGTCGCTCTACCAACTGAGCTACGCAGACCGTTCGTTCTCGCTGCTATCTGCCTTTATGTCGTGTACGTCCTGCGGAGCAGGCACGTCACACACCCCCTACCCCCGAAAGAGGGCCGGGGGCATGGCCCACGGGTCAGCCGTGACCATGAATCGTCGTAGGGAGCCATCCGCTGAAGAACGTGCACTTGAGAACTCCCAGTCAATGTTGTGTGTGGAATGAAACATCACACACATTTTTATTTTTCGAAGCGCTAAAGAAGGGATTCTCTTATTTTTCTTGTCTCGCGGTGTGGAAAGAACATCACACCATTGCGAAATCTTTAACGGCCGGGTCATCCGAGAAGTTCGGGCACCATTGTAACGAAGTAAATTTTTCCGTCATTTTTGTTCCACGCCGGGGATCGAACCAGAGTCCACTTATTCCGGAACAAGTCGCTCTATCAACTGAGCTACGCAGACGTTCGTTCTCGCTGCTATCTGCCTTTATGTCGTGTGCGTCCTGCGGGGCTGGCACGTCACACAATATATAGAAAATCTGGGGGTCCTGACATCCCCCGTGGTTAAGTACGTCCTAATTTCCGCTATCCCCTTTGTTTCTGACGACTGCTTTTAGAAGTCCGTTGAGAAACAGAAAGAAAACATGTAATTATTTAAAAGAATCTTCCATATATTTACACGCTTGCTTCAGAAAATATTTATTATTTAGGAATTAATTTATTTCCTAATGCTACCCGAACTTTATCATTCTGAAATAAAGATATACAAATGGACGCATGCATTCACAGTTGCAACTTTCCTGATTAAACAATCTACAAAACACGATAGAGTTGGTAGTACAAATACGAGAACTTGATATTATGGTTTAGTTAAATATCAGAAATCTGAAATATTCCATACCTTTTTTTAACTGTTAAAAGAAGAGAACAAAACGTAGAAATAGCATCCACTATATTTTTGCCGCAGGACGTTCGAATTACTAAATCTCCCCCATGTCACATTTGGTCCGGTTGTCAGCAACCCCTCCCCCTGTAATCTCGGACGTATTTTATGGACGGCCCCTAACATCTTAAGCCTCAAGGAAGTGTACCATTTATTTCTAATCGTGCTAGTTATTATTATTTTTTTCCTGTGTGAAATAAAATTAGGAAATCTATTCATGAATTAATTTAATGAACGAACCTTTTTATGACTGTGTGTGCAAAAGAGAAAAGAGAGGATAGGTTAATTGAAAATCAGATTTCTCTCCTGGGGAAAATCTTATGTTTCACTGCGTTTATCTAACTGGATAAGTGAAGTTGTTTTTAAATTTGAGCTCCAAGTTAATTTTTTTCAAGATTTAAAACTTTTTTCCAGTGTAAAGTGTTATAATGAAATATCAACCTCACGAACGCTAATTAACTAAGTATGCATTTTTCAGAACATACATGTTGTTCCTTACGACTACTATACATCAAAACTGAAAATCATTGCTTCAGTCTTTTAAGTATCTTTTCAGATTTTTTTCCAGCACTGCGTCAATTCACACGGTTGCTCACGGTTGAATTTCCACGAAAAAAAATATCGCACGCGTTCATTGTGAAAAATAAGCGCATCAAATTAGGCTAACATCAGACACAGAAAACACAGCTCGCACGCTTACGAACATTGTGTATGAAGTCAGTTACGGAGAATATACTGATTTGTTTAATATTAGGATTAATCCCTTTATTCTTGGTAAGTAAAGGTATCAAAACTGATATCCTGACGCGCTGCAAGGAATATTAAAGGGAAATGGAGACTTTTCGGAATAAATTTATAGTTTTATGAAGATCAACTAGTCATTTCATGGGATTCGTAACGTTTGATTTCCCGGTACTCTAACTGTTAATTTAGTTCTCAGATATGTTAAAGGAAATAGATAATTTATATTTCGGGAAAAAATACTAGCATTCTTTTTAAAGCATTAGTTATGACCTTCTTCATCTTGGGATCATTTGCTGAAAAGGAAAGCATTCGATATCTTATGAAGACAACAAAGGAATGTGAATAAAAGAAGTTGGACATAAGAATTGAAATATCTGAAACGGAATACAGAAACTCTAATAAGGTAAAATATATGAATCCTGTTAACATTATTGAAATAACACTAACTCTTATAATGATACAAATTTTGAAGATGGCAATCCGATTTTTGGCGTAAATGTGACAAGGATGGTAAGTCAGATAATATCCGAAAACTTGCAAATTTTCATCGTCTTGGAGCGGGATTCGAACCCGCGTCTCCCAGAAAACGCTCGGGTATGCTAACCACTACACCACCCAGAACGACCAATAAGATTCTTAACCTCCAGATTTGCTAAACATGAATGCCGGTTGCTTCGACTAGCGAATCCTGTGATGGTTAAATTCAAATTGATCGGAAACTTGAAACTTGGTCGTTCTGAGTGGTGTAGTGGTTAGCATACCTGGACGTCTTCTGGGAGACGCGGGTTCGAGTCCCGCTCCAGGACGATGGAAATTTTCAAGTTTTCGGATATTTTCTGACTTAACATCCTTCTCACATTTACGCCAAAAATCGGATTGTCATCTTCAAAATTTGTATTATATGGCTTAATCCCGTATTTCTTTCATGTCTTATAATGATACTTTGCTAAAGTGGTGGGTTCTTCAAACTATTCATGAATTTCTTATTTTTCTCAAAACATGACTAATTCTTGTTTAACTGCATGGAATGCAGTCAATGTTTTTGGCAAGCTGCAGGAAAGTGCATATCTAAGAAACTAACAGCTAACCCGCTGCTTATAGACAAATAAGTTATACTGAATTTCGGCTTCAGTTGGCGGCGAAAATGTGGTTTGATACCAGAACAGTAAATACCTGTGATGATTTAATGGAAGTTCGGTTATGCAGGACATTCTTACAAAAGTACTGAAATTATTCCGTCTGCCGGGAACGGTTAGGAGTCCGAACTCTTCCGAAGACGTCGCGGCTGAATTCAAAGTTATCTGAGGAGTGCTGCTGGCACCATACGTAAGGCATGCGTTCAAATACGTATCTTGCTGATCGACTTGCTTTATATATATATATATATATATATATATATATATATATATATATATATATATAGCTATTCACGATTGTTCATGGCGAAGATTAATTGATCAACGCATCTTGACTTCTCTTTGAACACGAAGTTCAGTTCCATAAAAGAGTCTGCCTTAAATATTCAATTTTCTCTTACAGAAGTAAGATGCATGTTCGACTGGGCCGTAGGTATGAAAAGCCTTTTATTAGCATCCACTAGCTTTTTATGTGGCTTGTTAAAATCGCAAGTAACCCAGTTAAGACAATGCGTAATGAACGATGATGAAACTTGTTCTTTCACATACAATAGAAAGAAAGATATCAAATTAATGGTTATGTTCGAAAGAAAGGTATAAAGTCAATGGCTACGTTGATTATCTTTGGATCAATTAGCTCTAATCACGGATCTATTGTTGTAGCTATACATCGCTGTGAGAGGATACCACTTTCTCGGTAGTTTAGCAAAACGACTTGTTTCTGATTCGCAATCAATTGAAATTGTAGACGTTCACAATCGTGTGATTAGGGGAAAAAACCCAACGCTAAACCGTGCCTGATTAGAGTACTCTGATTGAATTTGACTAAGGAACAAAATAACTATTGGCATTTTGAAATACGAAGCTTTTACTCCGTACACTGCTCTTTATTAAAATGAAGCTCGTTTAACTGGTATCTGGTTAGATGTCGGCCCGGAAAATTAATAGAATTTCCGCTAAGTTCTAAAAGAACACGGCAAAAATTCTAGTTAACAATTTATTTTTAGTAATACTATTCATTTGCTGCCTGTTATGCCATAATTATTGACTTTGGGCTTTTTGTTTTAATTGCATTTTACAGTTATGTTTTCCGATTTCTGCATGTCTCTTTTAATTTCTTATCTGTTTGTTTTCTTATCAGTGCTTTGACTTATGACTAACTTTTAATTTCATTACTTTTGCATGAGGTATATTGTTTTGGTTGCATCGTATCACGTGAACAGCAAAGCAAATCCTTCAAAAATAATGATTCTCTCTTTTGGAATAAATTACTTCTTGATCAAATCGATAACAATAAAATGCATATCGATTTCACAGTTTCAGATTGGAGCAAATAGTTGAATCTGTTTTGAATGCTCCTGATTTTATTGACTGTTTCGTATTTCTTATAGATTTTTTATCAGCATATTAATAGAAAACTGTGAAAACCAGTGTAAAATGTTAACTTTCTTTTTATAGTTTTTGTAAAATGTGAAATAGTTAAAAACTGACATTTATGTGCGTGCATATATATACACCGAAGAGCTAAAACATAATCACTTGCCTAATATGATGTTGGTCCGTAAAAGAAGTTCACTGGTCGCGGCTTGGATGTTACAAAATTTCTAAAGGTGCCTTGTGGTATTTGGTACCAATACGTTACCAGCACATCCTCTTGTATAATAAGTTACGTTTGTTGAGCCGCAGCAGATAGGATTTGCTGTTCCAACACGAACCACAGATGCTCGATTGGATTCGTATTTGGGGAATTTGCAGGCCAAGGCAATAACTGGAAGTCTTCATGTTCCATTAAACATTCTCGAACAATCTGGACAGTGTGGCATGTCGCATTATTATTATTCTGAAAGAAGGCACTGCTAGAGGAAGAGGCGTAACTAGGGCGGTGTGTCAGCTGGAGGGCGCAGCTCAAGAAAGGGCGCAAAAATCGCTGCATGCGATCTCTTCAAAAATTGGAATTGAAACTTTTACACTAGTTTCTGTTTCAGTTTTTTCACGCCATCATTTGTCGATTTATAGAATTTGCTTATAATACATTTTGCCAGTTTTTAGGTACATACATACACTGAAGAGCAATTGAATTAGAGACAGCTGGCGTTATGCAAATGTGGCGCTGTGGGCAGCCCTTTAAACGGAAACGACATGACGTATGCAGCGATCCGACAATATAAGGAGTGATGCGACGGGAATCAGTAAGAGTCGGACGCAGTATGGGTAAGACGAAGGATCTAAGCGCATTTGAACGTGGGCGAATTGTCGGGGCCCGACGAATAGGTCACTCCATCTCGGAAGTCGTGCAGGCACTGGGATTTTCACGAGCCACTGTGTCACGGGTGCACCGTGAGTACATCGAATCCGGTAAAACCATCCGAACTGCCGTGGACAACAGCGTGTGGATGAGCGGGGTCATCGTCGGCTAGCACGCATTGTGTAACAGCGGATAGACGGGCCACAGTGCAAGAAATCTCTCGGCAATTTAACGCTGGTGCACAAAAACGTGTAAGCAGCCACACCATCCAGAACCATCTCCTCGCTATGGGGTACAGAAACCATCGTCCCACCAGGGTACCACTGCTGACCGCACATCACAGAGTGCAAAGATTAGCATGGGCGCGGGAACATCTCCACTGGACCCTAGACATGTGGGAAAATGTTGCCTGGACTGATAAGTCGAGATTCACGTTGGTACATGCGGATGGCAGGATACGATAACGGCGCAAACCAAATGAAGCGATGGATCCTTCTTGCCAGCAGGGTACTCTTCAAGATGGTGGGGGTGGCATTTTCGTCTGGGGACTGTTTACGTGGACTGAAATGGGACCCCTGGAACGTGTGACATCGTCCCTCACAGGTCAACGTTACCAAGATATCCTGGACAACCATTTGCTCCCGTTTGTGCGTCTTCAACATCCCACTGGGGACCTCATCCTGCAACAAGACAATGCAGCTCCCGAATTGTATCCGAATGGTTGGATGAACACTCCACCGACGTGACCTCGCTTCCTTGGCCAGCTAGGTCACCTGACCTCAATCCCATCGAATACATCTGGGATGCCATCGAGATAGATATTCGAGGCTCTGAGCCCCTCCAACAAATCTTCGTGAACTGTGGGAGCTTGTTCAGGGGTCGTGGATCCGTATGGTTTCCGAACGCTTCCGGTGTCTTGTCGAGTCCATTCCGAGACGAATCGACGCCGTCATCAGGACCAAAGGTGGTACTACACGTTACTAGACAGGTATCTCTAATTCAATTGTTCTTCAGTGTACATAACATTAAGCTGTTCTCTGATATTCAGAGGTTAGCTCCTCAAAGAAAGGCCATCTGACAATAAACATTTGACTGATAATACATATCCCTAAGGTGTTCTCTGAGATTAGCTCCACAAAGAAATACAACCACCAGATACATTTTTAACTGATTATTTACTTACTGGTGCCGTATCAAACTTCTTCATTTACTGCGATCTTGACACACAACACGGGCTACAGTTTCATCCATCACACGACGAACACAAGACTTTCTATATTTCGTACTAAATTTTTGTCTCATTCAGACACTCCTGAATCTTATCCTCCCATGACCTTCCTCTGCCTTTCCTTCCTGCCACTTGGGCTGAAAATTTTTTCTTAGTAAGCATCTTGTCACTCATTCTTTCAACATGGCCAGACCACCGAAGCATATTAGTCTCCACCTTGCTAACAACATTTTGCTTAACATTACATAACTGCAACACATCTTCATTCCTCACATGATCAGAACGTGTCATTCATCCCCCCCCCCCCCCCCGCGCAAGTAACGCAACTCTCCGACACACAAGCGACTCCTATGTTTCTTCTGTAGTTCCCAGGTTTCACTGCCATACATCAGAGCAGGAACAATTACACTTTCATACACAGCCGTTCGGGACTTTTGAGCATTTGTAAATTGAAATTCACAGTTATTTCCGAAAAGTGTCCAACGGATATTAGTTGTTCACATTCATAAATGAAGTCGCGGGTGTTCGTACGTTGCAAGAGAAGAATTTCATTAACATTGTCGAAGATTCTCTGGGGCCGTATTTGATCATTACTGCGACTACGAACCTCGACTTCCAGCTTCATTCGGTTCGCTTAATGTGGTACCGAAGTCCGAAATAATTGGCAAAAGCGGTAGAAGCAGTCTGTCTGACATGGAAGAGATTGGCTCAAGACAGAAAGTTATATGGAAAATTAGGTGAGAACTTCATGAAGCAGTGGATTGATAGTGGTTGGTAATGATGATGAAATACATACTAGTACAAAGTTTCGGCTGTTTGAAAATGCAACACACATAAAAATTGGAAAGGGAGTACGACAAGGTGACACCATATCTCCGAAGCTCTTTAATGCCACATTGGAAAATGTCTTTCAATCACTGAACTGGGAAAACCAAGGAATAAAGATTAATGGAGATTATCTAACCCACCTTCGTTTTGCTGATGACGTAGTCATTTTTGAAACTACCCCATCAGAGCTGCAGAGTATGATCCAGGAACTTGCTGACAAGAGTAAAGAAATGGGATTAAAAAGGAACTTTCAGAAGACAAAAGGGATGTTCAATGCTTTTACAAGAAAGGAAGATTTATCGATTGTTGGAGAAAAGCTGGAGATAACAGACACGTATGTTTATCTTGGACAGCAGATATCAAGTGAGGGTCACATTGATGAAGAAATTAATCGGCGTACAAAACTTGCCTGGAGAGCATTTGGAAGAAACAGCATAATTTTCAAGAGCAATATGCCATTATGTCTTAAAAGAAAAGTGTTTGATCAATGCATCTTTCCAGTGCTTACGTATGATGCATAGACGTGGACCTTAACTAAAAGAGACATACAAAGGCTGCAGACAACTCAAAGTAGCATGGAGAGGTGCATACTTGGTGTAAACAGGAGAGATAAGAAGAGGAACTCGTGGATCCGAAAAATGACAAGAGTGGAAGACATCATGATCAGAGTTAAATCCTTGAAATGGCAATGGGCTGGACATATTGCTAGAAAGACAGACCATCGATGGACAGCCGAAATTTTAGATTGGATTCCAAGGGACAGGAAAAGACCCAGAAGAAGACCACATGGGGGATGGCTGGATGAAATTCGAAAGTATGCGGAAGTGACATGGAGGAGACTGGCACAAGACAGACCGTTGTGGAGGAAACTTGGGGAGACCTTCGTCCAGCAGTGGATTGATAATGGTTGACAATGATGACATACATAACAGAAATACAGATGGGGCACAATGCCTATTTTGTGGTTTTCCCAGGGCGCAGAAATGCCTAGTTACGCCTCTGACCAGAGGAAATATCGTTGACTGGAAAGGATGTACCTTGTCTGCAATGATGTTTAGGTAGGTGGTAGACGTCATTGTTTCCTGCACTGAATGACTGGACCCAGGGTTTCCGAGTGGGACATTGCCCAAAGCATTACTTTTTTCCCACAGGCTTGCTTTGGTCCCACGGTGCGTCCTGGTGGCAACATTTCCCCGGGTAAACAGCGTGCACGTATCAGGTAGTCCCCATAGTGCAACAGGAAACGAGATTCATCGGACCAGGCGACCTTCTTCGAATCATTTAAGGTTCAGTTTTGAGGCTCGCGTTCCCATTGTAGGCACTTTCCTACCTTGAACCGAGGTTAGCATAGTCACTCAGAGAGGCCTGCGGCTTCGAAGCTCCATTTTCATCAGTGTTCGATGTACTGTGTGTTGTAATACATCACTCCCGTCACCAGCATTCAAATTACCGGCTAGTTGCGCCACAGTATCCCTTCTGCTGACTCGTACCATACGGTATAGCATTCGCTAAGCTCTTGCATTAACGAACCTTAGTCGTTAATGACGGTTCGTGGTTTTCCCTTCTCAGATCACTTTTTTAATGGTACTAACCACGGCTGGCACTCCACACAAGCCTTGTCTCGGAAATGCTCTTGATTCAGTCGTCTGGCCTTTGTCAAACTTGTTTAAGGCAACTGCCTTTCTCATCTGAAGAACATGAATAACACTGATTAACAGTGATCAGTATCAGGTGTTATGTATACCGTTTCATGATTTGCACATGCATCGTCGTTTGCCTGCTTTTGTTTAGATTTGCATAAAAAGATGCGCTGGTCACAATACTTTGACTCTTCGGTGTATTACTGTTCATCCAAAGTATTTTTCTTTTATTGACTGATACCTTGTATTGCCAGTTAAGAAAGTTTCAAAAGCATTTCAGATTTATATATTTTCACTAAGTGTTGTAGTTTTATTATATTAACATGTAAGAACTGTGCTTGACGCATATCGCAGCAGGGGAAATTTAAGTAAAGCCGACATTTTTATTGGCTCTTGTCACACGTCAATGGTTGTGGGTGCTTAAATATAAATCTGTTAGTAGTTTGCACCAAATATTGATGCTGCACCAACTTCAGGACTTCTGGCTCTAAGGTATGCCCGATGACGCAGTGGTCTAAGCGTTGGCCTCTGACCACACGTCCGAAATGGCTTCGGGTTCGAATCCCGTTGAGGCGTACAGGTTGTTTTTACGGCACTGGCTTCCTCCCTTCCCTGTAACCAGGGATCCCTAAATTAGGGATAGTTTTATAGCCAAGGAGGATAGAATAAGGGGAGGGAGCATAACAAGCAAGCCCTACGTAAAGCTCTGAAGCCGACGCTCTGAGCGGTAGCCATCTTATGTTACCCTTCTGATTGCGTTCCCATCGAATTACGTACCTAACAATATAGACAGGCTAACACTTTTAAAGCCTTCTTGCGAAAAGAAAAATATATCATGTGCATTTATGGATGTAGTCTATAATATCACAACTGTTTTCTATTCTTTCCTTTCAAAGCACTGCTAAGTCACGTTTTACTGCTGCGTACGACTCGTCACACGAAAAGTACATGCTGTTTACAGTAATGCATGAAGCCGTTCACAAACTCGAAAGTGAAGAAGAAACCCCTGATTTATTTCATGTGATCGAGTGAATGTTTCTGAAGACAGAAACGCAACGAAATGTTACCTTAGAAGCAATAGTTCGTGCTAAACTTTGATAATTTACAAAATTTTAACGAAGAGTACACGGAATATGCAAATTGAAAAACATTTGTTGCGCACAATAAAATCCGTTAGCGTTGATATATTACTATGTACTAATAAGAAATGCGATAATTTACGAATTTAAAAAAAATAAATAAATAAAGTACTCGGAATTTATTGTGCGCGAGAAACGAATGCTTTTTACAAAGTTTAAATAAAACGTTTTCGGGAATGTGATCTTTGACCAGGAGTTACTGAAAACTGGACAAATTTCTAATTCGTACTAGAAATGTTTAGCTATTCCATCATAAGTTTTTGATCCGCAAATACAATAGATCTCTCTTCAGCTTTTAATGTTAGTTGAACTTGAAATGAACAAGTCCTTAAATCAGTCACAAGCAAACGCCCTTCTCACACGAAATAAAAAACTGAAATCTTCCTTAACTTACAAAGCAAAATTTATGGGCAACTAAGGGGAGAGAGCACATGCTCTCTCCCCTTATTCTATACTCCTTGGTTTATAGCCCAATGAGTTGAAACCACCAAATAGAGGGTGGGGAGGCTTAAGTCTCTCTGGAGATTTCCACTTTACTTTCAGACATTTTAGATTGAAAAACCTTGCCCACAGAAACTAATAAAAATAAAATTAAACGACAGGATTCAGTATGGGCAGACTTCATGCAGGAAGCTTTCGTTGAATTGGGTGTAAAGATTCCTAATCCGGTGGGCATGGGCGCCCATATGCAGGAAGCAAGGGGGGTGCACTTGCCCTTCCCTGGGAATGTGATTATGCCATTTCCGTGCTTGGGAAGAAGTACTACAAAAAAATGTTGTGATAATGCGCATCCTAATTGCGAATTTTTCTGTTGAACTTCTGGGTGCATTGTATGCAGTAAAAATTGGAAAAATCTTCGGGAATTTAGAGTAGAAAAAGGAGGAATTTACAGTAGAAAGTGCTAACGTCGAATTTTTTCGTTGAATATTAGAGCACACCATGCATACATAAAATATAAAAAAAAGCATGAAATGCAGAGGAACTAAAATTATGGCATCATCCTCCGCAGCAGCCATTCACTGCTGGACAAAGATCTCCCAAAGTTTCTTCCAGAACTTTGTCTTGATGATGACCTGTTGGGTGATCGCTGGGTTTTCGTGACGCATAGAACACAAATGACAAAATGGCGCAGTGCAACTACAAATTCCCTTACTGCCCCATTAAACTGTCAAATTTCATGTATCCATAACTTTTATGTAGCCTTTGGATTTTCATGTGCCTGTGGTTTAAAAACAATTACATGACAAGAAAGCACAGCGAATGTGATTTGTAGTTAGAATTTCTGTATATGTCCCTTCTGTAAACTAAGCTGTGGGCGTCCATGCTGGTGGGGGAAATTTTGCTGTCGTTAAACACCCAAACAAAAGAATTTTACTGAAATGAATTTGAATAGCTGCGTGTAAAGGATGAAAATGCTGAAGATTTTTATTCTTCCTGTAATTAAGGAATAGCTACAGTTCAGTTCCGACGGCATGAACATCTACAGATTCTGACTGATATTCGGAATCTGATTTGTTAATAACTATATAATGTCTGGGCACTCTTTCCACTGCGTTGGACTACAGTGTACATATTACCTTCGCTTGTTAGGGAGCCAACTTAAGCAGCCAAAATTTTAGTAAGGAAATTTAAAAACTTGCACATCGGTATCATCATCATCATCATCATTGTCAACCATTATCAATCCACTGCTGGACGAAGGTCTCCCCAAGTTTCCTCCACAACGGTCTGTCTTGTGCCAGTCTCCTCCATGTCACTCCCGCATATTTACGAATTTCATCCACCCATCTCCCATGTGGTCTTTTTCTGGGTCTTTTCCTGTCCCTTGGAATCCAATCTAAAATTTCGGCTGTCCATCTATGGTCTGTCCTTCTGGCAGTATGTCCAGCCCATTGCCATATATATATATATATATCATCATCATCATCATCATTGTCAACCATTATCAATCCACTGCTGGACGAAGGTCTCCCCAAGTTTCCTCCACAACGGTCTGTCTTGTGCCAGTCTCCTCCATGTCACCCCTGCATACTTTCGAATTTCATCCACCCATCTCCTATGTGGTCTTCTTCTGGGTCTTTTCCTGTCCCTTGGAATCCAATCTAAAATTTCGGCTGTCCATCGATGATCTGTCCTTCTGGCAGTATGTCCAGCCCATTGCCATTTCAGGATTTAACTCTGATCATGATGTCTTGCACTCTTGTCATTTTTCGGATCCACGTGTTCCTCTTCTTATCTCTCCTGGTTACACCAAGCATGCACCTCTCCATGCTTCTTTGAGTTGTCTGCAGCCTTTGTATGTCTCTTTTAGTTAAGGTCCACGTCTCTGCACCATACGTAAGCACTGGAAGGATGCATTGATCAAACACTTTTCTTTTAAGACATAATGGCATATTGCTCTTGAAAATTATGCTGTTTCTTCCAAAAGCTCTCCAGGCAAGTTTTGTACGCCGATTAATTTCTTCATCAATGTGACCCTCACTTGATATCTGCTGTCCAAGATAAACGTACGTGTCTGTTATCTCCAGCTTTTCTCCATCAATCGATAAATCTTCATTTTCTTGTAAAAGCATTGAACATCACTTTTGTCTTCTGAGAGTTCATTTTTAATCCCACTTCTTTACTCTTGTCAGCAAGTTCCTGGATCATACTCTGCAGCTCTGATGGGGTAGTTGCAAAAATGACTACGTCATCAGCAAAACGAAGGTGGGTTAGATAATCTCCATTAATCTTTATCCCCTTGTTTTCCCAGCTCAGCGACTGAAAAACACCCTCCAATGTGGCATTAAAGAGCTTCGGAGATATGGTGTCACCTTGTCTCACTCCCTTTCCAATTTTTACGTGTGTTGTATTTTCAAACAGCCTAATCTTTGCACTTGCATTTTCATAGATGTTATTAATAATATTAATGTATGCATCTTCAATACCGCAGGTTTTCAGAGCCATTGTAACTGCTGATGGTTTCACCGAATCAAAGGCTTTTTCATAATCGATAAAAGCCATGCACAATGGAAGTTCATATTCCCTCGCTCTTTCAATTAGTTCTTTCAGCACGTGGATATGATCTATTGTGCTGTAGCCACTCCTGAATCCAGCTTGTTCTCTCGGTTGAGCCATGTCTAGTGCTACCTTCAAGCGGTGTGAAAGAACTTTAGTGAAGATTTTATAAACTACTGATAGGAGGCTGATAGGTCTGTAGTTTCCGAGATCCTCAATGTCACCTTTCTTATGTAGCAGGATCATTGTAGCGGTGTTCCAATCCTCAGGAATCTTTCCTTCATTAAGGCATCGAGTGAAAATTTGGGCGAGTACTGTTTCGATTTCTCCACTTGCTTCTTGTATGATGTCTACAGTAATTCCATCTTCTCCTGGAGCTTTTCCCTCGCTTCATGTTCTTGATTGCATGTGCAACTTCTGCTGGAAGGACTGGAGGAACTCTGGTACTGGTATCTTTCATGATGTCTGGAGTGCATATATCATCCCTTTCATATAATTTGGAGTAGAAATCTTTCACTCTTGTCAAAATTTCGCCTCTATTTCTTGTTACAGAACCATCTTCTTTTCTCAGTGCCATAATCTGTTTTCTTCCCTTACTGAGATGTCCCTTTGCTATCTTTAGGCTTTGGTTGTTTTCAATTGCTTTCCTCACTAGTTCACAGTTGAATTTCCTTACGTCTTCAGTGATACTTTTTCTTACTGTCTTGCATAGCTCTATATATTCCACTTTGGAAGTCACATCTTCTTTAGTTGTCCTCATCTCTCTTCTTTTTTGCATCAACATTTTGGTTTTTCCTGATAATTTGTTCACATGCAACTTGTTCTTAGACCCAGCTAATTTTGTTGCTGTTTCCATAAGAGCTTTGGTTACTTTTCTGTTAACTTCAGAGATGTCCACTTCTTCCGATGTTAGGCCTTCTAAAGCAGAGAACCTGTTCTTCAGTTCTAACTTGAAGGTATTATGGTGTTTTTAAGGTTGGTTATGTCAATAGATTTTGTTTGTCTTATGAGCTTGCCACGTTCCAGTTTAGTGTTGAGGTGCATCTTACATCTCACCAATCTATGGTCACTACCTGTGTTGAACTTGTTTAGCACACTGCAGTCTTCTATGACGAATTTTTGTTACACATAATAAAATCAATTTCACTTGTCGTCCCATTTGGATGTCTCCATGTCCATTTCCTGTGTGGCTTTTTCTTGAAGAAGGAGTTCAAGATGAAAAACCCTTCTGCTTCTGCAAACTCAACGAGAGTATTTCCACGCTGGTTTCTGTTGCCATGACCGAATTTACCTACTGAAGTTTCATTCTGTTGCCGTTGCCCTATTTTTGCATTGAAATCTCCCATAATTATTTTCAAGTGCTGCTTACCTTTATTATTTAGATGACAAATTTCCTCATAAAATTCTTCAATTTCTTCTTCAGGATGACTTGTGGTGGGTGCATAAGTTTGAATAATCTGAGCCTGGTATCTTTTCGAGAGTTGGATAACAAGTCGTGCAGCTCTGTCAGAGGAACTTTCAACTTCTACAACTTTATCCTTCAGTTTCTTGTTTATTATAAATCCAACACCACTAGTTCTGCCAGTATCTGTCCCACGATAGTAGAAGAGATGTCCACTTTTCAGTTCGATGAGATCTTCTCCTTTTCTCCTTACCTCACTTAGCCCCACGATGTCCCACTTGATCCTTTGTAGTTCCTCTTCCAATTCAAGAAGCCTTGAATCAGAAGATAGGGAGCGTCCATTGTAAGTAGCCAAGGTCAGCATCAGATGGCAGCCTAGTCCGGTCCTCCGGGGATTCTTAGCACCCTCTGCCTTCATGTCGCACTGGCCGCTGCCTTGGCCAGGTACATTCCAGCTGCCGGAGACTGAGGGCCAAGATTTAAGTTGTGGAATCATTTTGGAGGGGTTTGGCCATAACTCACCACGCTGGCCAAGCGGGTTGGTGAGTGTGGGATAGAATTTCCTCTGATCCCGATGGTATAGTTATACCGCTATGGGCGGTCGTCAGAGCCCCTTTAGTGGGAACAGGATGCACCACGAGAAGGCGGGGGTTGACATTTGTCAAGGAGAGGCTGTGATGTTACGCATCACCTGACCCCCCGGTGTGTTATGCTGAGAATCTCTGCTCAATACAAGCACAGTGACTACTCCAGAGTTTTTGCATGGAAGAGGCTTATAAGAATGGGCGTACTGATAGCTCCCGCAACCAGTGATGTATTCATGCATCTTCTCAGAGGTGCTTATTCCCCCCTCCCCCGAAAATCCATGAATGCACCCCTGTAGGTTTTGGGGTGATCTCTCTTCATATTTAGCCTAATTATTTTCGTTTATAACTGAATATTTGGAGAAATTGATTAAAAAAACTTAAGAAAATAAGAGAAAGTATTATAATGATAATAATAACACATCCACATGGACTTTAATCTGAAATTTCTATAATCCTTCAGTAAAACATTGAACTGTTTCCAATATATCAAAATATTTGGTACCGAATGTTCAGCAATAGCAAATTATATGAGAAATTGTTTCCATCAAAAGTTTGTTTTTCCTGTCGGTGGGTGGTTTGCACTATGATAAAAAAAAAAAAAAAAAAAATCTGGGCACCTCAAACTGGCATCCAAACGGTTCGTTAGTTTGTTTTTTACTACTACGTGCTAATCTAAATAATGTAAAGGAGCTGAAACCAAGTGGCAGGAGAATGGTTTACACCATACGTTTTTAGGCAACACTGTAATGATTCATTAATAATCAGAAACAGGCTTATAGTAAGGCGAGGCCATTTTTACCACTCCTAAAGTTTTTTTTTTTTGTTGGGGGGGGGGGATGTTCTCCAGTACAGTGTTATCTTACTAGCATCCTCAGTATTTTACACCACCCCATTTTGAAATCCATGGTGCATTTCTGAATTTAAGTACAGGTATAACATTTTTACATTTTTAATCACTTGTATTAGGTGGGCAACTTAATTCTCGGCCCCTAACCGCAAGCGATCATAGAACGTTGACAAATGCAAATAGCTGTGTGCGATAATGGCTGATTGCAGCGTCATCCAACAGCTTTCCGGGCAACCGTAAGAGATCACAGCTGTAGTGACAGAAGGAACGAAAGTTGACGGTGAAAGCAATGTCGTTCGAGACGCAACATTTGAGGCACTGCTTCCTGTTCGCTTTTCAGCTGATAAAAAGTGCCGCGGAAGCCCAGCAAATGATCTGTGCTGCTTTGGGTGAGGCTGCTGTGTCCTACAGAACGTGTAAGAAATGGTTCCAGCGGTTTAAGCAGGGAAATTTCGATCTCCGTGATGCAGAACGTCCGGGACAGCCACAGAAAGTTGACTATGAGGAACTGGAACAGTTGTTGGACGCGGGTCCCTGACGTACACAGTCAGAGCTCTCCCAGTAACACCGCAAGCCATTTGCAAAGCGCCTGCACAAGTTTGGAAGGATTAACAAGGAGGGCCGTTGGGTGTCCCACCAACTCACAGCTGCGAACAAGTCTAGGCGCTACGATGTTGCTGTGTCCTTGCTCTTCAGATTCAAGAAGAAGGATTTCCTCCACAAGATTTTGACCTGTGATGAGAAGTGGATCCTCTACGATAATCCTAAGCTGCGCAAATCGTGGGTTTATCCAGGTCAGCCTACCACCAGTACTGCCAAACCGAATATCCATGCCAGGAAGTTGTCACTGTGCATATGGTGGGATCAGCGCGGTGTCGTACACTATGAGTTGCTCAAACCTGGTGAAACAGTCAATGTTGAGCGTTATTGTCAGCAACTCATTCGTGTGAGTGACGCACTGGAGGCGAAAAGGTCATACACCGGCAAGGGCAGAAGGTCGGTCCTGTTGCTTCAGGAAAACGCGCGTCCTCACACCGCGAAAACGACTTTAAACACGATCACCGACCTGGGATGGAAGATTTTGTCCCACCCGGCGTATTCTCCAGACTTCGCTCCGTCGGATTAACACCTCTTTCGCTCCTTGCAACATCACCTGAGTGATACGCACTTCACTTCTGTCGAGGAGGTCCACACAAGTATTGATGACTTTATCAACTCGAAACAGCACTATTTTTCCCGCAGTGGCATTCGGCAGCTCCCTGACCGATGGCTCAAATGTATCCAACACGACGGGGATTATTTCCCTGATTAGGTACGTATTCGATTTGCTAAAATTTGCTGTCAACGTGCCGTGCCGTGCCGTGCCTGTAGCCGAGAATTAAGTTGCACACCTAGTATGTGTAGATTTCTTGAAATTTGCGTTTGCGATATACGAGCATAAGAAAATTTTTATACTCTATTTAAAATTTTGTTATATGTATTAATGTATAAGTTATATTAAAAACAAAATTGTGATTATGTATATATAATCGGTCAAAAAGTTTCAGCCCCTCAAAATTTGTAATTGCCCCTCCCCCCGGAAAAAAACTCTGAATGCAATGCTGCCCGCAACCCCTGCTGTGCGGGAAGGGCCTAACGGCTAAGAAGGCCTCGTGCCACAGCTGAAGGATTTTTCAAAAATTTTGCGACAACTTCATGTGGAACTGGTTAAAGAAATAACCAGGAATTTTTGATGGAAGATTTGAATGAAGTGTTAAAAAGAAAAACAATTTTTTTTTTCAGTAAAAAAGTATTGTAAAAACTGGGTGAAGGGAAACCAGCTGTTCCAGAGGACTTGAAGTCCTTTTTCACTACCGTGCCATTAGTTCCTATATATACATTGCAGGACAATTGCTAAGGACGGATGACAATAGCAACGATAGCAACCATAAAATGGAAGGCAGGAAAATGTGGAAATTAGCATAAGTGCGGGATACAGTAAGACGTGTTGTGCGTATGCAAATTTTGGATTGCCGAACTTGTTCGTGACGTCATAGCGCTGATAAGAGATATAAAGGATTTGACGCGTATTGACCGTTGTTGTTCAAACGCAAAGTTGAAAGGGAAAGAATCAATTGACGAACTTGCAAGTTTAAGTATGTCTTCCCGACATCACCTAGATGATTTTACGCGTGGCCGTATTATTGGCAAGATTGAAGAAATGCGAAAAATAACAGATGTTGCCAGGGAGTTCGACGTCAGCCACAGTGTTGTTTCAAGGCTTTGGAAATCATTTCAAACAAATGGAGAGTGTAGCAAACGTCACGGGGGAGGTCGTGTTCGCAGTACGACACCTGCAGAAGATCGGTACATAGTGCTATCAACAAAAAGACACTGGCGCAGCACAGCTAGTGAGGTAGCAAATCAGTTTATGGCTGCTACTGGCAAGCGGATCTCCCGAAAAACAGTCGCCAGACGTTTGCATGAAGGAGGACTATACGCCCGCCGTCCTGTTGTGTACATCCCATTGTCCAGACGTCACCGTACCGCCCGTTTGCAATGGTGCCATCAACATCGCAATTGGACTGATAACGACTGGTCTGCTGTCCTCTTCTCAGATGAGAGTAGATACAGTCTATCGTCTGATTGTCGACGACAACTGATCTGGCGTGATAGTGGTACTGCATATTGTCCAGCAAACATGCAGGAAAGGGACCGATATCCGACATGTAGTGTCATGGTATGGGCTGGCATCATGATCAATGGCCGTACGTTCCTCTGTGCTTCCAACTGGGACTATGACTGGTCAACGATACATTAATGATGTTCTGCTACCTCATGTTCGCATGTTCCGTGGTGCTGTCGGTGATAGATTCGTTTTCATGGACGACAACGCAACATGTCATCAAACAGTCGCTGTCTAGGAGTGTCTTGAGAGCGAGGATATTCAACGCCTCGTATGGCCAGCACGTTCTCCAGATCTGAATCCCATTGAAAATGTGTGGGATGCTTTGGGGAGGAGTCTTGCTGGTCGCCAATGCCCTCCAATAAACAAGGACACCCTCATCCGTGCACTGACAGAGGAATGGGATAAATTACCCCAACAGCTGCTTGATAATGTTGTGCAAAGCATGACACGACGTGTGGAATCTTGCATCGCCCTCCATGGTATCCATATCCCGTATTGACATCTTACGCCGGAACGCCTGCGGACGGTAATTGCATTTTTTTCACGTTTACGTATTCTGCACAAAATGGCCTGTTTGTCCCTTGAACACGTTCCAAAGCCTTCTGGATTTCAGAGCACAATAAATTGTCTTTCTTGTAATGTCCTGGCATTCAGACATTATTTTATTTCACTTGGCATCCAACCACACTTACTTTTTTATGCGCTATATAGCCGTTTATGATCCGTCCTTAGCAATTGTCCAGCAGTGTACATGTATATTAACAAGAGAATATGGACGAAATATAAATTGAATAAATGAAATTTTTATATCAAAGATGATGAGGTGTTATATATTACACTTTTTTGCACCTAACTGCGCATCTTTCAGAATATAATGAGCTAAAAGGTGTTCTTCGTGGGAACGAAAAAAGACAAAACAAAGACCTGTGTCATTTTTTTTTCTATAACAGTGTCAAAAGAAGAGACTTTTACTATGTGCAAAACATTGTGACATTACGGTAAGTTTTTTTTTATAATGTTCGTTTTTTATAACTTAAGTAATTTTACTCTTACTTTTATTCGCTTACTTATTATGTTCTGTAGTTTTGTATAAATCAGGAAAGATCAGTAGACAGTAAATAGTAAGTGATCCGATTTATTGGCGTAGGAAATAGACACATAAGCGTTTCCAAGCTTTCGCACATCAACCAGAATAAAGTATTGTCCCAACCAGAATTGCCCTGCAGAATACAAAACAGCTATCTTCCGTTCTCGAATTCGAAGAGCCGTCGCCGTTTCCTCCGATACCCATTCTAGACAACACGAAATCGCCATCAAGTTAGCCACTGATGCAGGATATTCATTGAATCAGATACGTAACTTTATCCCCCCCCCCCCCCAAAAAAAAAGCCATGCCTCAGCTACGTTATTTAGGCTCAATTCCCTACATACCAAATGTGTCTTACAAACTCAAAAATGCCCTCAAGAAGATGAACTACGGCGTCGGCATAAGGTCTCTTGCATCTTTATATACTATGCTAAAGGGAAGAAGTGAAAAACTACCTCTTCTGTGAAGCAGGCGTTCATGCGAGTATCCGGACGGCTCTAAACGATACTACATTGGAATAACCAAGCGTTCGTTTGGAATCAGAGTCAACGAACATAAAAAGGACACAAAATACGGTAAAGTAGCCACGGCACTATCCAGGGAATTCAAGTCAGCTACTCCTATGTGGCATGATATAAAGAAATTAGCTTCCTACTCTACTCCTAAATGTACAGCCATTCGAGAAACCTCTGTAGATCATTACCAACAGCGATACTTGCAATGATTGCGTCTCACTCGAGTTGCCACGAATTTGGAACCTACTCTTCAAGTAACGCCTTCTCCCTACCAGGATACCGCGCGTGCAACCAACGTGATGCCTTGTATCTTTAAATGAATATAACGACGTATCTATTTATTCTGAAGTCAAGTTCCCGCGTTCAAATTGTTAATGCGTTCTATTTTTTACGCTTTCCAGCCGTAGGTTGAAGAAGCGTTTATGCTCCAGCTTTGTCAGTCTGTCCGCCCGCACGATAACTCACGTTAAACTGGGGACCATCTGGGGACGAACCTTTACTAGAAATGGATGAAATGGGGTCAAAGGTCACGACATAGGAGCGGGTCCATTCCATTAACCTTATGCATCATAACTTGCATAAAAATGGTTCGATTTCAATTCAATTTTAGTACGTGGTAGGGCACCACCTGGCGACGAAGCCCATTGAAAATGGGGTCAAAGGTCAGGACATAGGAGCGGGATCCATTCCACATCCCTTATGCGTCATAACTTTCGTAAAAATGCTTTTATTGCGACAAAACTTTAGCATGTTGTTCCGGAGGTACACTGAACTAATTCTCTTTAATATCATCGAAATGGGGTCAAAGGTCAGGCAGGGTATAAGAGCGGGATATATTCCATTGTCCTTATGCGTCCTAACTTGCGTAAAAATGGTTTGATTTCGATGAAATTTTAGTATGTGGTAGGGAGCCACTGGGGACGAACCCTATTGAAAATGGGCGAAATGGGGTCAAAGGTCAGGACACTGGAGTGAGATCCATTCTATTGCCCTTTTGCATCATAACTTACCTAAAATGCTTGGATTGCGACAAAACTTTATCATGTTGTTCCGGGGGTATAGTGAACCGGTTCTGTTGAATATCAACGAAATGGGGTCAAAGGTCATTGCACAAAAGCCAGATTTATTCCACAGCCGTTATTCTCATAACTTGCGTAAAACTGCTTCTATTGCAACAAAACTTTATCATGTTGTTCCGGAGGTATAGTGAACCGGTTCTGTGGAATATCATCGAAATGGGGTCAAAGGTCAGGACACAGGAGCCAGATTTATTCCACAGCCATCATCCTCATAGCTTGATTAAAAATGCTTCTATTACGACAAAACTTTAGTATGCTGTTCCGGAGGTATACTGAACTAATTCTCTTTAATGTCATCGAAATGGGGTCAGGACACAGGAGCGAGATTTATTCCACAGCCATTATCCTCATAACGTGAGTAATAACTTGAGTAATGATTTCTAGTATGTTGGAAAGCGTATCATAATCAATGCATTGTATGATTTTACTAACTTGTTTAGTTTGCAGTTTTTGTCTAACTTCCTTGAAAAAGCCATCTGGTTGATGTGCGAAAGCTTGGAAACGCTTATGTGTCTATTTCCTGTACTAATAAATCGGATCACTAGTATAGTGTTACTATTTACTATTTAATTGGTGTACTGTTCCTCGTTATCGATCATTAGACACTATCACACGGGCGGTTATGTGTTTTGTGTGTGTGTGATCGTGAGGCATTTCAAAGAAGCTAGCCTTAGTTCTTTAAAAGAATAATATTTGCATGATATGATTAACTGTGGCGTAAGTCTTTTGTAATACTTTATATTGGTATAAAATAATGGCAATCGTTTTAATTTGTAGTGTACATTTGTGTAACAATATTGGTTTTACGAAAAATACCTATAGATTCCAAAAAAATTTGAATTATTAAAATGCCTGTAAAACCTAGTTAAAATATGAAATTTAAAATTTTCAGTAATTGAAAGCAAGTAGAATTTCGCAAAAGGGCCTGGAAGATATTTTTTGCGGGCGGGGGCAGAGTTTTTTCAGGTACGCCACTGTATATAAGGACTGCAATCTCTGGCTGAAAAGGAAAGTACTTTGGAACGTATCTTCAAGCTGCGTTTCCATAGTAAGGATACTTTTTATTTGTGGCTTTGGGAGACATAGAAATTATGGGGGGCAGATCATCCCGACTTGACGACGCCACTGATGTGGCATCAACATAGCTTGATCTTTTGAGAACTTTTAAGTAAGCTTTTTAAGATGAAGAACGGAAACAATGTTTGTAACAAATCACTTGCTTTAATCACAAAATCTTCCGATTTTTTCGTCTGCAAAAAGGTCGTAACCATCGATTGTCTTTAGTTTCGTCTGGGTCGACTACTTAGTTCTCACTCTCTTGCTTTCTGTTGTAAGAAGACGCACTTGCTTCGACCTTAAGATTCAGATTGGCGTCTTCGTGGGCGGTCTCTTGAACTTGAACCTCCAATTTTTCACTTTTGCTGTCTCTTGTTAACGCAGCCTGTTGTGCATCTCAATGTGTTGCCCTATTGTTTCTCTTCTTTTACTCTTTGATATTTTGAATGCTTCTCTGCTCATTTGAGTTTATGATTTCAGCACCGCCCGGAGTGACCGATCCGGAATTTCATGTTGCAAAACCGCCTTTCAACGACCACTTATCTTTTTTCATACATACAACAGTTAATATATGCACTTCTATTTGTTTCGTTTCAAAGTAGTAATTGCAGCATTGAACAATATCTTACTATATATATATATATCATCATCATCATTGTCAACCATTATCAATCCACTGCTGGACGAAGGTCTCCCCAAGTTTCCTCCACGACGGTCTGTCTTGTGCCAGTCTCCTCCATGTCACTCCCGCATATTTACGAATTTCATCCACCCATCTCCCATGTGGTCTTTTTCTGGGTCTTTTCCTGTCCCTTGGAATCCAATCTAAAATTTCGGCTGTCCATCTATGGTCTGTCCTTCTGGCAGTATGTCCAGCCCATTGCCATTTCAGGGATTTAACTCTGATCATGATGTCTTCCACTCTCGTCATTTTTCGGATCCACGAGTTCCTCTTCTTATCTCTCCTGGTTATACCAAGCATGCACCTCTCCATGCCTCTTTGAGTTGTCTGCAGCTTTTGTATGTCTCTTTTAGTTAAGGTCCACGTCTCTGCACCATACGTAAGCACTGGAAGGATGCATTGATCAAACACTTTTCTTTTAAGACATAATGGCATATTGCTCTTGAAAATTATGCTGTTTCTTCCAAAAGCTCTCCAGGCAAGTTTTGTACGCCGATTAATTTCTTCATCAATGTGACCCTCACTTGATATCTGCTGTCCAAGATAAACGTACGTGTCTGTTATCTCCAGCTTTTCTCCATCAATCGATAAATCTTCATTTCTTGTAAAAGCATTGAACATCACTTTTGTCTTCTGAAAGTTCATTTTTAATCCCACTTCTTTACTCTTGTCAGCAAGTTCCTGGATCATACTCTGCAGCTCTGATGGGGTAGTTGCAAAAATGACTATGTCATCAGCAAAACGAAGGTGGGTTAGATAATCTCCATTAATCTTTATCCCTTTGTTTTCCCAGTTCAGTGATTGAAAGACATTTTCCAATGTGGCATTAAAGAGCTTCGGAGATATGGTGTCACCTTGTCTCACTCCCTTTCCAATTTTTATGTGTGTTGTATTTTCAAACAGCCGAATCTTTGCACTATATATATATATATATATATATATATATATATATATATCATCATTGTCAACCATTATCAATCCACTGCTGGACGAAGGTCTCCCCAAGTTTCCTCCACAACGGTCTGTCTTGTGCCAGTCTCCTCCATGTCACCCCTGCATACTTTCGAATTTCATCCACCCATCTCCCATGTGGTCTTCTTCTGGGTCTTTTCCTGTCCCTTGGAATCCAATCTAAAATTTCGGCTGTCCATCGATGATCTGTCCTTCTGGCAGTATGTCCAGCCCATTGCCATTTCAGGGATTTAACTCTGATCATGATGTCTTCCACTCTTGTCATTTTTCGGATCCACGAGTTCCTCTTCTTATCTCTCCTGTTTACACCAAGTATGCACCTCTCCATGCTACTTTGAGTTGTCTTCAGCCTTTGTATGTCTCTTTTAGTTAAGGTCCACGTCTCTGCACCATACGTAAGCACTGGAAGGATGCATTGATCAAACACTTTTCTTTTAAGACATAATGGCATATTGCTCTTGAAAATTATGCTGTTTCTTCCAAAAGCTCTCCAGGCAAGTTTTGTACGCCGATTAATTTCTTCATCAATGTGACCCTCACTTGATATCTGCTGTCCAAGATAAACGTACGTGTCTGTTATCTCCAGCTTTTCTCCATCAATCGATAAATCTTCATTTCTTGTAAAAGCATTGAACATCACTTTTGTCTTCTGAAAGTTCATTTTTAATCCCACTTCTTTACTCTTGTCAGCAAGTTCCTGGATCATACTCTGCAGCTCCGATAGGCTACTTGCAAAAATGACTACGTCATCAGCAAAACGAAGGTGGGTTAGATAATCTCCATTAATCTTTATCCCCTTGTTTTCCCAGCTCAGTGACTGAAAAACACCTTCCAATGTGGCATTAAAGAGCTTCGGAGATATGGTGTCACCTTGTCTCACTCCCTTTCCAATTTTTATGTGTGTTGTATTTTCAAACAGCCTAATCTTTGCACTTGCATTTTCATAGATGTTATTAATAATATTAATGTATGCATCTTCAATACCGCAGGTTTTCAGAGCCATTGTAACTGCTGATGGTTTCACCGAATCAAAGGCTTTTTCATAATCGATAAAAGCCATGCACAATGGAAGTTCATATTCCCTCGCTCTTTCAATTAGTTCTCTCAGCACATGGATATGATCTATTGTGCTGTAGCCACTCCTGAATCCAGCTTGTTCTCTCGGTTGAGCCATGTCCAGTGTTACCTTCAAGCGGTGTGAAAGAACTTTAGTGAAGATTTTATAAACTACTGATAGGAGGCTGATAGGTCTGTAGTTTCCGAGATCCTCAATGTCACCTTCCTTATGTAGCAGGATCATTGTAGCGGTGTTCCAATCCTCAGGAATCTTTCCTTCATTAAGGCATCGAGTGAAAATTTGGGCGAGTACTGTTTCGATTTCTCCACTTGCTTCTTGTATGATGTCTACAGTAATTCCATCTTCTCCTGGAGCTTTTCCCCGCTTCATGTTCTTGATTGCATGTGCAACTTCTGCTGGAAGGACTGGAGGAACTCTGGTACTGGTATCTTTCATGATGTCCGGAGTGCATGTATCATCCCTTTCATATAATTTGGAGTAGAAATCTTTCACTCTTGTCAAAATTTCGCCTCTATTTCTTGTTACAGAACCATCTTCTTTTCTCAGTGCCATAATCTGTTTTCTTCTCTTACTGAGATGTCCCTTTGCTATCTTTAGGCTTTGGTTGTTTTCAATTGCTTTCCTCACTAGTTCACAGTTGAATTTTCTTACGTCTTCAGTGATACTTTTTCGTACTGTCTTGCATAGCTCTATATATTCCACTTTGGAAGTCACATCTTCTTTAGTTGTCCTCATCTCTCTTCTTTTTTGCATCAACATTTTCGTTTTTCCTGATAATTTATTTACATGCAACTTGTTCTTAGACCCAGCTAATTTTGTTGCTGTTTCCATAAGAGCTTTGGTTACTTTTCTGTTAACTTCAGAGATGTCCACTTTTTCCGATGTTAGGCCTTCTAAAGCAGAGAACCTGTTCTTCAGTTCCAACTTGAAGGTATTATGGTGTTTTTTAAGGTTGGTTATTTCAATAGATTTTGTTTGTCTTATGAGCTTGCCACGTTCAAGTTTAGTGTTGAGGTGCATCTTACATCTCACCAATCTATGGTCACTACCTGTGTTGAACTTGTTTAGCACACTGCAGTCTTCTATGACGAATTTTTTGTTACACATAATAAAATCAATTTCACTTGTCGTCCCATTTGGATGTCTCCATGTCCATTTCCTGTGTGGCTTTTTCTTGAAGAAGGAGTTCAAGATGAAAAACCGTTCTGCCTCTGCAAACTCAACGAGAGTATTTCCACGCTGGTTTCTGTTGCCGTGACCGAATTTACCTACTGAAGTTTCATTCCGTTGCCGTTGCCCTATTTTTGCATTGAAATCTCCCATAATTATCTTCAAGTGCTGCTTACCTTTATTATTTAGATGACAAATTTCCTCATAAAATTCTTCAATTTCTTCTTCAGGATGACTTGTGGTGGGTGCATAAGTTTGAATAATCTGCGCCTGGTATCTTTTCGAGAGATGGATAACAAGTCGTGCAGCTCTGTCAGAGGAACTTTCAACTTCTACAACTTTATCCTTCAGTTTCTTGTTTATTATAAATCCAACACCACTAGTTCTGCCAGTATCTGTCCCACGATAGTAGAAGAGATGTCCACTTTTCAGTTCGATGAGATCTTCTCCTTTTCTCCTTACCTCACTTAGCCCCACGATGTCCCACTTGATCCTTTGTAGTTTCTCTTCCAATTCAAGAAGCCTTGAATCAGAAGATAGGGAGCGTCCATTGTACGTTGCCAAGGTCAGCATCAGATGGCAGCCTAGTCCGGTCCTCCGGGGATTCTTAGCACCCTCTGCCTTCATGTCGCACTGGCCGCTGCCTTGGCCAGGTACATTCCAGCTGCCGGAGACTGAGGGCCAAGATTTAAGTTGTGGAGTCATTTTGGAGGGGTTTGGCCATAACTCACCACGCTGGCCAAGCGGGTTGGTGAGTGTGGGATAGAATTTCCACTAATCCCGATGGTATAGTTATACCGCTATTGGCGGTCGTCAGAGCCCCTTTAGTAGGAACAGGATGCACCACGAGAAGGGGGGTTGACATTTGTCAAGGAGAGGCTGTGATGTTACGCATCACCTGACCTTACATCCCATATATATATATACATTAATATTATTAATAACATCTATGAAAATGCAAGTGCAAAGATTCGGCTGTTTGAAAATACAACACACAAAAAATTGGAAAGGGAGTGAGACAAGGTGGCACCATATCTCCCAAGCTCTTTAATGCCACATTGGAAAATAATGTCTTTCAATCACTGAACTGGGAAAACAAAGGGATAAAGATTAATGGTGATTATCTAACCCACCTTCGTTTTGCTGATGACATAGTCGTTTTTGCAACTACCCCATCAGAGCTGCAAAGAACTTGCTGACAAAAGTAAAGAAGTGGGATTAAAAATGAACTTTCAGAAGACAAAAGTGATGTTCAATGCTTTTACACGAAATGAAGATTTATCGATTGATGGAGAAAAGCTGGAGATAACAGACACGTATGTTTATCTTGGACAGTAGATATCAAGTGAGGGTCACATTGATGAAGAAATTAATCGGCATACAAAACTTGCCTGGAGAGCTTTTGGAAGAAACAGCATAATTTTCAAGAGCAATATGCCATTATGTCTTAAAAGAAAAGTGTTTGATCAATGCATCCTTCCAGTGCTTACATATGGTGCAGAGACATGGACCTTCACTAAAAGAGACATACAAAGGCTGCAGACAACTCAAAGTATCATGGAGAGGTGCATGCTTGGTGTAACCAGGAGAGATAAGAAGAGGAACTCGTGGATCCGAAAAATGACAATAGTGGAAGACATCATGATCAGAGTTAAATCCCTGAAATGGCAATGGGCTGGGCATACTGACAGAAGGACAGACCATCGATGGACAGCCGAAATTTTAGATTGGATTCCAAGGGACAGGAAAAGACCCAGAAGAAGACCACATGGGAGATGGGTGGATGAAATTCGAAAGTATGCGGGAGTGAAATGGAGGAGACTGGCACAAGAGAGACCGTTGTGGAGGAAACTTGGGGTGACCTTCGTCCAGCAGTGGATTGGTAATGGTTGACAATGATGATGATATATACACACACAGTATATTTATTTGCATTCATTCAGTGGCTTTGGGAACACGGCCAGGGGGACTTTTGGTGCTTATCCATCCCTTTTCTTGTCTCAGAAAAGCCACACGCAAAACGAGTGCTTCCCTAATGACAACCGTTTGAGCATCTGCATTGGCCGCTCCGGTGGCGCAGTGGTCTAAGGCGTTGGCCTCTGATCATTCGTCCGTAAGGGGTCCGGGTTCGAATCCCGGTCAGGCATGGATGTTGTGTTTGTCTTACGGCACTGGCTCTCTCCCTCCCTGGAACCAGTGACCCTAAATTAGGGACGGGCGACTGCTTATAGCCCATTGAGTTGCTCACGGTGGTCGTTAAACCTCCAATCAAACAAACAAACAAAACAAAGCATCTGCATTGCTTGCGTGGTATTTTGTGTATGTTTTTTTTTTTTTCTTTTTTTTTTTTTTTTTTTTCCGTTTGTGTGTCTTATCTTTTTGGGTGCATTTGTTGAGATTTTGATCTGGGTTATGTTCTTGTTTTTTGTTTTTAAATATACACTATCTACCAACAAGTAACTGGACACCCCTGCAATCGACGATATCTGCGGTCCTGATACACGGCACGGCCGCCGCCGTTAAACATCGTGTGGGAAACAACAAAGCAACCAGTCGCATGCAAGATGCCACGCAGTTCGGAGCTCTTTGATTTCGAGAAAGGTGTAATCGTCGGGTATCACAGAAATGGCCGATCCATACGTGACATATCCAGCGAGTTGAAGTACCCAAAATCGACAGTGACCTACGTGATTGGCAAGTGGAAGATGAGAGGTGACTGTCGGAATGTGCTCCGACCCGGCAGACCCACAGAACTTGGAGAGAGACCGACGGGTGCTGGCCAGAGAAATTCGGAAGAACCGCACCAAATCGATGGGCCACATCCGCTACGAGTTTCAACGGGAATCCGGGAGTGTTTTTTCGATGAATACCATCCGTAAGGAAGCCCATCTGCTCGGTTATCATGGACGTGCTGTCGCCCACAAGCCTTTGATCACAAAGTCCAATAGCGCTACTCGGCTAAGGTGGTGCAAAGAACGTCGACAGTGGACCGTTGAACAGTGGAAACAGGTTCTCTGGAGCGCCAAATCAAGGTTCACCCTCTACCGTTCGGATGGCAGGGTCTGGGTTTGGCGTCTGCTTGGAGAACGCATCCTGTCGGAATGTAGTGTGCCAACTGTGAAGTTCGGCGGCGGTGGAATTATGCTATGGGGGTGTTTCTCCTGGTATGGCACAGTACCCTTGGTCGCAATTCCTGGTAGACTCAACGCCGAGACCTACTGCACCATTTTGGATTACCATGCGCTTCCTACGCTGTGGCAGTTTTACGGGGTGGACACTTGTTACTTTCAGGATGACAATGCCACCTGTCATGTTGCGAGGTCCACCATGGCTTGGTATCGTGACAATGGGGTTAATCAAATGGACTGGCTTGCGCAGATCCCGGACCTTAACCCTATCGAGCACCTCTGGGACGAGTTGGAGCGTCGACTTAAGGGGTGCCCCCACCGTCCGAAATCGGTGAAGGAACTGACCTGTCTTCTCCAAGCCGAGTGGAAGAAAATACTGCTAGCCGTCGTACAACGCCTATTTGAGAGTATGCCCCGGAGGGTCGCAGTTGTAATCGCCGCTCGTGGAGGCTCCACCAACTATTGAAGGTGAATAAATTTCGTTTTCCTTTGCTATCACAGGTGCCCAATTACTTGTCGGTAGATAGTGTAGAATCAGGGTGCATAGGAAAGTATCTTTAGCCTGAAATAACTTGCGAATGGAAAGAGGTACACTTGTGCAAGTCAGATAACGATATAGTAAAGCGACTATGCCCGATCGAATGCAGCCAATAGCAGCGCTTCTAGTAGCGAAATGCGGAAGTTAGCAATTGCAAATCGAAAACGAAAAGAGATATAGCAAAATTTCTAATTACAAAGTTGTAGAGCATCAATTAATTAGTTCAAAACGACATTTGTTTCACACGGATATGATAAATTGTCGCCTGAATACCCTAAAATGTCCGAAATCGATGCGTGACCTTTTGTGTGAACGTTTGAAGGGAACAGGCATAGGTATGAGCAAATACACACAATTTATTGCATAAATGCGTACTTATGTCAATGCAGTTTGATGACGTCAGACAAAACAAAAACAAAAAAGGCAAACTGGCGCACAGTGATAAAAAGTTAAGGTCGAGTATGTTCAAAGAGTTCGCCATTGCCTACGATACACATTTGTATTCGTGAAAGTAACTCTGCATGCACATTCCTCAGCATGGAAGCTGTCACATTATTGCAAGCATCTGTAACACGACGACGTAGATCCAGCAGACTTGTAGGCGCTGTTGCATACACCTGATTTTTTACGTAACCCCCAGAGGAAGTAATCCAACGGAGTGAGGTCCGGCGACCGTGGAGGCCATTCAACAGCACCACCATACCCGATGATTCGTTGCCCAAAACAATCTGTGATAAAGCGTCGCACTGCTGCTGGCTGGTGTGCAGGGGCACCGTCATGTTGGAACCACAAGGAACGTAATGCGGACAGGGGTATGTCATCTAAAAAGTCAGGTATGATATCCTGTAATAGTTGGAGGTATCTCTGCCCGTTGGCATTCGCCGTAAATAAGCACCATCTCGCAATATTGGAAGTGAGTGAAGCTCGCCATTCTCACACAGCGTACGTAGACCTAAACTTCTGATCAGGGTACAACCCTGCTACTGGTTTTTATATCGTAGGTACGGTACAACCTCACAATCTACATTTGCGTTCGGCTACATTTGCGAAATGTGAATATGCAGATTCGAATCGTCGCGCATCGATTTCGGACATTTTAGGGTATTCAGGCGACAATTTATCTTATCCGTGTGAAACAAATGTCGTTTTGTACTAATTAATTGATGCTCTACAACTTTGAAATTGGAAGTTTTGCTGTATCTCTTTTCGTTTTCGATTTGCAATGGCTAACTTTCGCATTTCGCCACTAGGAACGCTGCTATTGGTTGCATTCGATCGGGCGTAGTTGCTTTACTCTCTCCGTTCGCTAGTTATTTCAGGCTAAACGGACTTTCCTTTGCACCCTGTATATACTAGAAAACATATATATACATATACTCGTATATAACTGGAAAACAAAGTTCAACAAAATAATAAATGAAGCTAGGCATAAAATGTATAATAAAAGACAAGTTAAAACAAGAGGGGAACTAATTGGAAGAATCGCATGAAATATTGTGAGCAGTAATTTGTGGTTTTATCAAGGACCAGCGCAAACCACCCTCTCTCATTTCCACAAAGACCTAGCTGATTGTAGACTCAAAAAACATACATTAAAATTACTAAGACAGGACGAGGACGATTACTGCCCCATTCCCCTTAATTTGGCCTACTAGTACCTAAATGCCCGGGAATAGAACCCTGCCAACACTCATAAATTTTAGAAAATTGCATTTAATAATATCTAATAATTCTCATTTTGCAAACCTTACTAATTTATACTTAATTATTAGATACTTATGTGACACAGACAACCAGACTTCAAAGATAACAGACCACTGGACATTCCAAATAAAGTAGCACATGTACAAAAATATTTTAGTATGTTACATGGATTAGCAGATTTGAAGAGTTCCTTTTAGGACAAAAGCCTAAACAAAGGGAGGTGGGAATGCTTAGACAGTTTTATTGAAATAGCAACCAAAAACTCAACGAAAATATTAAGGGCAAATGTCCACCACAGTAAAGGTAGCACAAACGAAAATAAAAGAGGGAGGGGGTGGGGGGGACTAAAAGAATTTTTCCAGGGCCAAATTAGGGGGAGTGCCTAAAGGGGCTGCAGCCTAGGGGCCCCATCTTTACCAAGGGCCCCGGAGGCATGTCGCTACATCACAAATACGTGGGATCAAACCTAAGGTTTCTCCGTGGCAGTCACGAACGTTGACCACTAGGCCAACCGCGGTCCTTCGTGGCGAGAGAAGAGTGAAAATTTATATTACATTACGATTATTTGTGAATTTACTGTATGCAAGATTCCTATCTTATAACAGGTTAATGTGACCCTGCCGATTTTATCACATATTATACTTTCAATCATTACCTTTGTATAAAATGTAATATTTTATGAAATTCAGGTATGTTTTAAGACTCCAGGTTATAAAGTAGTGGAAGGCATAATTACAAATAGTAATTTCTATGGTTTCAAGTAAATAAGTAAGTTTGAAGACTTATGTGCTGCTTTAATTTATATTCATGTTTTGCTAACGCTAAAATGCGCAAACGTTATCTAATTTTTTCTGCTGATGGGATATTATTCCTTCATTAAATAACACTAAAGCGAATGCTCTCCTATATTCGTTTTAATATTAATGATAAAGAAATCGGATATTTTTGTTTATTCTTGTAACACAAGAGAATCATCGGAAGAGAGCTCTTGGAACAGTTGAAGTGTCAATTTAAAAGGGATTAAAACTATTGTCAAAGAAAATTTTTATCCTGTTATCTTTGTAGACAACCAGTGTCAAAACTATGAAATATTATAAATAATAATTGATGGTAATGTGCCTGCGAAGAGTGATTTGTATAATGTTTCCTTGGGAAGCACAGGTTTTTCAGTGTTCTCGGTTGCTTTGCTGTTCACGTGACGATTCGCCTTCATTCTTGATTTTTTTTTTTTTAACAATTAACCTAAAACATGCATGATTTTCATTCGTGATGCAGTGAAGAAAACATTACTGAATCCTACAGCAGCGAAAGTAAGACCCGTATCGCCTAGTCGAAACTGTACGCCAGCAGCGCCGAAGGGACCTCAACAGAAACACACCTCTGCAAAAGGTTTGTAACTTTTCTTCGTCCATGTGTCTCACCAGTTCTGATATTTCTAGCAAGCGTCACAGCTATGAGAGCAACGTTGAAAGTAGTGCAAATGTATTCTCACTAAATATATATACATATTTACATGGTTCGCATCTTGAACAGATTCTGAAACGCAGACATCTTCATCCTGCAAATTCTACAGTCCCCAGATAAGTCTGAAAACGACATTTAGCCGCCCCGGTGGCGCAGAGGTCTAAGGGATGGCCTCTGATCATTCGTCCGAAAGGGGTCCGGGTTGGAATCTCGTGAGGCATGGATGTTGTGTTTGTCTTACGGTACTGGCTCTCTCCCTTCCCTGGAACCAGTGACCCTACATTAGGGACGAGCGACTGCTTATAGCCCATTGAGTTGCTCACGGTGGTCGTTAAACCTTCAATCAAAAAAAAAAAAAAAAAAAAAATATATATATATATATATATATATATATATATATATATATATATATATATATACTCAGACCGCCAATAGCGGTATAACTATACCATCGGGATCAGAGGAAATGCTATCCCACACTCACCAACCCGCTTGGCCAGCGTGGTGAGTTATGGCCAAACCCCTCCAAAATGACTCCACAACTTAAATCTTGGCCCTCAGTCTCCGGCAGCTGGAATGTACCTGGCCAAGGCAGCGGCCAGTGCGACATGAAGGCAGAGGGTGCTAAGAATCCCCGGAGGACCGGACTAGGCTGCCATCTGATGCTGACCTTGGCAACGTACAATGGACGCTCCCTATCTTCTGATTCAAGGCTTCTTGAATTGGAAGAGGAACTACAAAGGATCAAGTGGGACATTGTGGGGCTAAGTGAGGTAAGGAGAAAAGGAAGATCTCATCGAACTGAAAAGTGGACATCTCTTCTACTATCGTGGGACAGATACTGGCAGAACTAGTGGTGTTGGATTTATAATAAACAAGAAACTGAAGGATAAAGTGGTAGAAGTTGAAAGTTCCTCTGACAGAGCTGCACGACTCGTTATCCAACTATCGAGAAGATACCAGGCTCAGATTATTCAAACTTATGCACCCACCACAAGTCATCCTGAAGAAGAAATTGAAGAATTTTATGAGGAAATTTGTCATCTAAATAATAAAGGTAAGCAGCACTTGAAAATAATTATGGGAGATTTCAATGCAAAAATAGGGCAACGGCAACAGAATGAAACTTCAGTAGGTAAATTCGGTCACGGCAACAGAAACCAGCGTGGAAATACTCTCGTTGAGTTTGCAGAGGCAGAAGGGTTTTTCATCTTGAACTCCTTCTTCAAGAAAAAGCCACACAGGAAATGGACATGGAGACATCCAAATGGGATGACAAGTGAAATTGATTTTATTATGTGTAACAAAAAATTCGTCATAGAAGACTGCAGTGTGCTAAACAAGTTCAACACAGGTAGTGACCATAGATTGGTGAGATGTAAGATGCACCTCAACACTAAACTTGAACGTGGCAAGCTCATAAGACAAACAAAATCTATTGACATAACCAACCTTAAAAAACACCATAATACCTTCAAGTTGGAACTGAAGAACAGATTCTCTGCTTTAGAAGGCCTAACATCGGAAGAAGTGGACATCTCTGAAGTTAACAGAAAAGTAACCAAAGCTCTTATGGAAACAGCAACAAAATTAGCTGGGTCTAAGAACAAGTTGCATGTAAATAAATTATCAGGAAAAACGAAAATGTTGATGCAAAAAAGAAGAGAGATAAGGACAACTAAAGAAGATGTGACTTCCAAAGTGGAATATATAGAGCTATGCAAGACAGTACGAAAAAGTATCACTGAAGACGTAAGAAAATTCAACTGTGAACTAGTGAGGAAAGCAATTGAAAACAACCAAAGCCTAAAGATAGCAAAGGGATATCTCAGTAAGGGAAGAAAACAGATTATGGCACTGAGAAAAGAAGATGGTTCTGTAACAAGAAATAGAGGCGAAATTTTGACAAAGAGTGAAAGATTTCTACTCCAAATTATATGAAAGGGATGATACATGCACTCCAGACATCATGAAAGATACCAGTACCAGAGTTCCTCCAATCCTTCCAGCAGAAGTTGCACATGCAATCAAGAACATGAAGCGGGGAAAAGCTCCAGGAGAAGATGGAATTACTGTAGACATCATACAAGAAGCAAGTGGAGAAATCGAAACAGTACTCGCCCAAATTTTCACTCGATGCCTTAATGAAGGAAAGATTCCTGAAGATTGGAACACCGCTACAATGATCCTGATACATAAGAAAGGTGACATTGAGGATCTCGGAAACTACAGACCTATCAGCCTCCTATCAGTAGTTTATAAAATCTTCACTAAAGTTCTTTCACACCGCTTGAAAGTAGCACTGGACATGGCTCAACCGAGAGAACAAGCTGGATTCAGAAGTGGCTACAGCACAATAGATCATATCCATGTGCTGAGAGAACTAATTGAAAGAGCAAAAGAATATGAACTTCCATTGTGCATGGCTTTTATCGATTATGAAAAAGCCTTTGATTCGGTGAAACCATCAGCAGTTACAATGGCTCTGAAAACCTGCGGCATTGAAGATGCATACATTAATATTATTAATAACATCTATGAAAATGCAAGTGCAAAGATTAGGCTGTTTGAAAATACAACACACATAAAAATTGGAAAGGGAGTGAGACAAGGTGACACCATATCTCGGAAGCTCTTTAATGCCACATTGGAGGGTGTTTTTCAGTCGCTGAGCTGGGAAAACAAGGGGATAAAGATTAATGGAGATTATCTAACCCACCTTCGTTTTGCTGATGACGTAGTCATTTTGCAACTAGCCCATCAGAGCTGCAGAGTATGATCCAGGAACTTGCTGACAAGAGTAAAGAAGTGGGATTAAAAATGAACTTTCAGAAGACAAAAGTGATGTTCAATGCTTTTACAAGAAATGAAGATTTATCGATTGATGGAGAAAAGCTGGAGGTAACAGACACGTACGTTTATCTTGGACAGCAGATATCAAGTGAGGGTCACATTGATGAAGAAATTAATCGGCGTACAAAACTTGCCTGGAGAGCTTTTGGAAGAAACAGTATAATTTTCAAGAGCAATATGCCATTATGTCTTAAAAGAAAAGTGTTTGATCAATGCATCCTTCCAGTGCTTACGTATGGTGCAGAGACGTGGACCTTAACTAAAAGAGACATACAAAGGCTGCAGACAACTCAAAGAAGCATGGAGAGGTGCATACTTGGTGTAACCAGGAGAGATAAGAAGAGGAGCTCGTGGATCCGAAAAGTGACAAGAGTGGAAGACATCATGATCAGAGTTAAATCCCTGAAATGGCAATGGGCTGGACATACTGCCAGAAGGACAGATCATCGATGGACAGCCGAAATTTTAGATTGGATTCCAAGGGACAGGAAAAGACCCAGAAGAAGACCACATGGGAGATGGGTGGATGAAATTCGAAAGTATGCAGGGGTGACATGGAGGAGACTGGCACAAGACAGACCGTTGTGGAGGAAACTTGGGGAGACCTTCGTCCAGCAGTGGATTGATAATGGTTGACAATGATGATATACTCAACAAGTTATTTTCCACTATCAAATCAACAAGTTAATATTTAATTTGGAGTCATTTTATTTCCGTTAAAAATGTTAGAAGGGCAATATCACTACAATATTGTCGGGAGTAGGGTAAAAATTTCACCCCACCCAGCCGGTTTGGGTACTTGTTTTTATTTACTATTATCCTTCTTTCATGTTCTACAGTGAAAAATTAATGTGTTTCTGAGCATATTAAGTGTGTATTCCTGATACAGGAAGGTTCAAATTTTTAGTATGTAGGTTGTCTATGAAATTTTCCAGAATCGTTCGTTAAATGGTTAAACAAATCGGAAAGTACTTGCCTTTCGAGGGTTCTATTTATTACCATTGCATATACTGTGAAACCCCGATTTAACGAATTCCTCGATTTTACGTACATTTTTTATGGTCCCGACGGAACCACATTGTAATTAATGCTTGACGTTTCCCGATTTAACGAACACATTTCCACAATTTAGCGAACATTTTTTTTTTTTTTTTAACCACAAAACTATGTTAACCTGCATTTTCACGTTAAAAGTTAGCCGAAATTCAATCCCTTGATGATGTTTTAGATGAACAGATCGGTCTAAATGCATCCAATTCTGATGAAGAAGATGAAGCAGAACTGAAAGTTAGCTACTTTAGTGGTGCTTGGTAACAGTATAAAATGTGCTAAAAAGTACTTGATGCCTTTCGATATTAATGATGTTTTTCATGCACTTCATAAAATTGAAGCTGCAATTTATAAAGCTGAACGTTCAAAAAAAATATAAGCAATCTTCTCTAAAGCATTTCTTTTCCACAGTGTAAAAAGGTAATCAACACATATTCTGTTTTTACAACTTAAGTAGTACTAATTGATGTTTTGTTTCCTGAAGTTTAGGATACTGAAATCTAAGAAGCTAAATGCTCTGAAAAAAAAAATCAACTATCGTATTTTTCTTGCAATTTTAAAGTACGCCTAAATTTTGATGCTACATACTGAAGTCTAATATCTACGAATTATGTATTTAATTTGCAAAGTAAATGTGTACGTATTATAACATTTTTGATAAATTCGTAATTAAAAGTACTGTACATAATTTAAATTTCACTGAAACAAAGAGAATTTAGCTACGTATTCTGTTATGAACACTAGCTTAATTTGAATGTTTTATTACGAGTGCTCATAGCCCATTGAGTTGTTCGCTGTAGTCGTTAAATCTTCAATAAAAAAAAAAAAAAAAAAAAAGTTTCATTCGAAAGGCTTGCTCGATTTAAATAATTCCGCGATTTTACGTACAAGACTGTTGGTCCCTTGAAGTTCGTTAAATCGAGGTTTGACTGTATACGTGCAAATACTGTTACGTTTTAAGTGTTTTTATTCTTTCTATTCATAACTAAAAAACAAAAAATTAAAGTAGTGTTGTTAGCTATATAGACATACATTATGTGTAACCTTTTTATCTGTCTTTTCCAATTTGGGCATTTCTGCTTAGTCTTTTGTATGTGTTAGTCATAGTAGAATCGCCTGCCCACCCAACCCGCGTGCTTAGTAATTCGCTCCCACTGCAAGTGACGTGTCCTGTAGCATTTCCGAAAGTAGTGTTAAAAATTAGGATTTTGGCATCATTTCGGAATGACGTTATTTTGTAGTTCCACATTAGGCAAACTCATGCTGTCATTACAAAGAAAGAGGTGAGGGATTCGTGTGGCGACAATAAAATTCTAATACTTGATTTCATGTCAAATTTAATGTTTCAAATTTAAGTGTTATAGCATTGGAAACTGACCGTAATTGGCAGTCAAAGACCGAAATACCTTCGTACTTTTTAAAATAAAATTCATAATTAGGAAAAGGAATGGATTTCTTTATGCTTTTTTTTTAAGTGTGAAAAGCTTATTGTGTGTCAGTTTTTTCTTTTTGTTTTTTGCTGTATGTTGGGAGATCTTTTATAGAAATTAACGTGTTGAAAAATTCTTTACATTATTTGGTCGATCAAAATCAGGAATTCTAAATAGTTACATATTAAAGATTTAACAGAAGACTTTTGCCGACTTGAAATACAAAGGGAATAATTTATTTATATTTTTAAGTTTATTACATAATTTGCCATTTCTTTTTTGTTAATTTTATTCGAAATTTAATTTTTTTCTTTGTAAAAGTTGATGTGAGAGGTGTTCTGAATTTTACGAATGAAACCCGATTTAAAAAATCGCAAGTATTTCTGAAATTGTTTCTTTTGCTATACTAAACTTCGCTTTCCGTTACTTTTGTCATATCTATTTCTCTGTCCTGTTCAGGAATTTCTCTAAATCCATTGTCTTTTGGGGTTTTTTTTTTCTTGTCTCAGCCTTAAGTTGGATCCACATAAAAACTGTGCCCTACGTTTCCAATGGTAAAAATTTCTGTAGACGTTCTTTGCAATCAATGTATTCCCAAAGATGAGAATTGCACTTCGATAAAAAAAATAATTTAAGTTATAGCCTAGTGTACTAGATATTTGCCAAAACTTAACCATAATTATATTTATAAGCAATTTTTTGTGTGTAGTATTTAAGATCTGCTAATAGATAGCGCCACCTACACATATAGCTTACTAATTGTAATCTCATTGCATTTTCCCCAATAATTTTATTAATTTTCCGAATGAAATCAACACTTGAGTCTAACCATGAGATAGTCTGGAATGTTTAGAATGATTTGAACCACTTAAAGTTTTTGATAATAATTTAGCTGAATATGTCCCAGACTGATCTTGCTGGTTTATTTGGAAATTAAAAAAACAGCAGTACCTACAGTTCTGTTAACATTTGCAGCTAAATTGTCAGAAAATTTAAGTGGCTCAAATCATTGTGAACATTCCAGACTATCTCAGAGTTAAACTCAAGTGTTGATTCCATTCCGAAAATTAATAAAATTATTGAAAAAAATGCAACATGATTACAGATAGTAAACAATCTATATATGTGGCGTCATCTATTAGCAGATCTCAAACGACTCAAGGAAAAGTCATTGAATTTCGGTATAATTATGTTTAAATGTTTGCAAATGTGTCAAGTGTACTAGCCTATAATTAAAAAAAAATAAATTCATCGATGTGCCGATTGTCATCCTTGAGAATACATTAAAATTGCAAGGAAAATGTCTACAGAGGTTTTTATCATTGGAAACGTATGGCAGAGGTTTCAGGTAGATCCACATAAGTGACAACAATAGCTCTGCCTGTTCAAAGGGTGGCAAATTAATTTCTTAATGTCTAAATTCTGCACGTAAATCACGCCGTAAATCTGAAATTTGGAAAGTTTAAAGGAATATACTGATTAGATTTAAATTGGAAAAATTATCTAAGGATAATCTTAAAATATTTTAAACACTATTTCAAAGTTTAATTTCCTGCTGGATATGTATGAAAATTGCAAAATTACTTCCTCCTTCTGAAATCTTATTTTTTTATATATATAGACGTAACAAATATTTTTTACTCTAACTGCTTACCTTGTTGGAGGTGTAATGCTTTTGTTCTAAATCTGATATCAGTTGGAGGTGATTATTGCTGAGTGAAGAAACTCCTATTGCGGTCATACATTTTTCATATAAATTTCTGTTTGGAATTCTAAGGCTGTCTTTGAATGAGTGTAACGGAAATTCTGTCCTACATCTGTAATGCAAATTCTTTTGTACACATTTTCTCGAAAACTACTATTTTGTAGAGTTTGAAATTTTGAGCACAAATAGAAACGACCCATACCTAATACGTGTCACAGTTATTTTTCCGAAAAATTTGTTGGAATTTTCTTTTAAAATTCAATTAATCTGACTCGAAAGTATTCCAATTCGGCGCTAGATGGCGCCAGAAGTTAGCTTGGCAGTGCTTCTGTGTGGAAGAAGCGAAATCTCTGATTTCTGTCTGAATTTTTTAATTATCTAGGCCGAATAGAAATCAAAGAATGGGCACTGAAGTGAGATTGGAATATTGTCTTCTATAGATCATTTTAAATTCTACTGTACGTTCATTTTTTGAAAAGAAAATGTGTACATTACCAGAAAACCCTTGAATTTGAGACAGAAACTACGCCTACCTGGGGCCTAATACTGGGGCCCAAAAATACTTTCCAACCCCCGTGCCCTTAGATGTGCTCTGGTATGACTCTCTCGAACAATAATAGCTGTGATGACACTGAGTAAATTAGGTGACAGGTTAAAAGGTTTACTTGAAGCATGACAAACTTGTTAAATTTAGACATTATGCTGAATTATAAGTTTTTATTTGCATTTATTCACTAAAACCATTAATACCTTCGGAGTTTAAAGGAACGTGGGTACAATAAACTGTTGAATGCAATATCTCTAGCAGCAGCAGTTTACGTCGCCATTTACGTAATAGTCAAGGTGAATCTCTAAGTTTAATTCCAAGCCCGTATTATTTAATTTCAGCCAAAATTTAGCCCTGACTTTCAGACTTTGTTATTATTAGAACCTAATTCTTCAGGTTTTTCGGACACTGTTGAATGTAGCGAGGTTCACAGTATTAGTTCCGAGATTCATACATTTAAATTTAGAAATAAATTCCTGTGAAAACTGAAGAAAAAATTAAATGAAATCGTCTAGTTCTTTCATCCGTCATTGGGATGTTTTAATTGGTTGTATGATTATTAAAAACGCATTTTTTTGGAAAATAAACTAGTTCCGCCTTTATTCAGATAGCTCTTTTGGATACTAGATGGCGACACATAGCATTCAGATTATTTTTTTATCTTGTTTTTTAAACCTGATATGTGAAGATTTCTAATTGTTTTTTTCTTTATTTCATTCATTTCATTTCGATTTTTTTGTTATTTTCATTATACTTTTCTTTATTTCATTTTCTTTATCTCACATATGTGTATATTTTTTTTATTTATTCGGCTTCGTCATGAGCGTTCTTATATTTCTTTTAAACCACTCACTCATCTGTTTAGGATATGGTTGGGGTTTTTTGTTTTGTTTATTAAGTTTTCGTGTGAAAAACTGCGTTTGTTACATTTGTGTGCAAATTATTTTTATCATAAATTACTTGTTTCTCAGAATCAGGGGAGAACTGATGCATTATAATAATAATAATAAACACCTGAATGGCGGGAGAATTCACGACTAAAAACCCTCTGGCCCAGCAAAATGATTTTACAATTGTTTTTACAAAAACTTCATATGCAGCTGATTAAGAAATAGTAAGTAATTTTTGACTGCTGCTTTGAATGAAGTGTTAAATAGAAAAGCAATTTTAGCTTTTAATAAATAAATAAAATATTTGCAAAACATTTTCGCGTCATTAGTTTATAAAAACTGGATGACAGGAAAGCAACTATTCCACAGGACTTTGAAGCCCCGTTGTACAGCCATATACATGCATATTAACAAGAGAATGTGAAAGAAATATCAGTTCAATGAGAATAAGATGTTATGTATTACAGTTGTTTGCATTCAACTATGCATCCTTCAGAATACAATGAACTAAAAGGTGTATTCTTCGCGAAGACGGAGAAACGGTCACATTTTTTTATTATTATCATTATAACAGAGTCAAGAGGGAAAATTGTTATTTGAAGAACTTCTAAATTTGTGCCAACTGCCAACTAAGCGACACTATCACTGCAAGCCTCATTGTTGGTAATGATCTTCAAAGTTTCTCGAATGACTGTAGATTTCTGAGTACAATAGGTAGTTAATTTCTTTATATAATCTCACATAGGAATAGCGGACTTGAATTTGACTTCTCTGCATAGAGCCGTGGTTACTTTAATGTGTTTCATGTCTCTTTTGTGCTCGTTGATTCTGATTATGAATGAACACTGGGTTACTCCAATGTAGCATCACCTGGAGCCTTCTGGATATTCTTGGGAGATCGCATAAACATCTGCCTCATTGAAAAAAGGGGGTTTGTCGGTATTTCTCTTAACCATGAAATACAGTGGCGCACCCAGAATTTCTTTACGGGGATAGCCCAAAATATTGAAGATGTAAATAAAAGTGCGACGAAGAAGGAATCTCACAAAATATTAGGAAAAAATGAAAATATCTGCCCCTTATTAAAGTGTTTCCAATTATTCTAAAAATATATATTCAAAAACATGTACAAAAAATATTTAAAAGTAAGAAGCTGATAAATTATCATGTAATGCCTCAGAAAAAAGGGCTGGGCATGTGCCACTGATGACATATACACTGAAGTGCCAGAAGTCATGGGATACGTACAGACGTGTAGGACCTTCTTTAGCCTGGCTGAAGTGCAGCAACTCGACGTAGCATCGATTCCACAAGTGGCCGAAAGACTTCTGGAAAGATGTCGAGCCATGCCGTTGAAATAACCGCTCACAGTTCCCTGGTATTTGTACGTGCAGGATCTTTGGTGCGAGTGGACGTTTCCACCACGTCTCATAAGTGCTCTTTTGGGTTCGTGTTGGTCGAACGCGGTGGCCACACCATCCGTCGGAACTGTTGGGAATGCTCCTCGAACCAATTTTGGGCAACTTGGGCCCGATGACATGGTGCATTGTCAGCCTGGAGAATCCCATCGTTGTTGGGGTACCATGAAGTCCATGAAGGGCTGCAAATGGTCACCCAGCAGAGCAACAAAGCGATTACTTGCTAATGGCTTGTTTACGAGGAACAGAGGACCCAAACCGTGTCACGTAAAGGCACCTCACACATGTATGGAACCACCACCACCTTGTACAGTGTCTTGTTGACAGCTTGGGTCCATGGTCATATGGGATCTACGTCACAACCGAACCCTACCGTCAGGTTAAATACATTATCGGTTAAATACCTGAAATTAACATCCACCATTGAGTTAAAAACCCAGCGGATGAATGTTTCGTTTCGCTTTGTTCGGTTTCTGCGTTTCGCTGACGTGACAATTCTTTGGATGTAGAGGAATCATATGCAAAATAATGCTGATAAAGGGGAAGAAAATCAAAATTCAGTGGTAATCTATGCAGCCTTATTAACGTTGGCCGTGAAATAGAGATGCTTACCTACTATTTATTTACACGTATGTTCGAGTAATTTCTGTGATGCTGTGACGTGCTATAAAGGTGAAGCACGTGTCAAGACGACAAAGTTGCAGCGATAAATTCCGTCGGTGCAGCTTAATTGGGAAAGCATTCGGCTCCGGAGCAGGAGGAGGCTTGTTCGATCTCCGTCAAATCTTTGTTTTCACATTGGCGCCCGATTGATTGTGAAAATGGAACTATTTGGCTTCTTCGAAAAATGTGTGTTCTTTCCACACTTCGTCTAGAATTAATGAAAAATTCCTTCTTCGCTTCGAAAACTGTGTGATGATTCTTCCACACGTTGTCTGGGATTAATCAGAATTCCTTCCTCTTGAGCGAGGTTTGCCGGCGGAAACTAATAATTTCACCCCAGCTCTTTTTCGAGGGGAGGGGGAGGATGTATGTGACGTACTACACATCCATGTGGCAGCGATAAATTCTTGCGGTGTGGCTTAATTGGGAAAGCATTCGGCTCCGGAGCTGAAGAACTCTATTTCCGTCACCGGCAAATTTGTGTTTTCACAGTGCATCCAAAATGTTTTGTTGAGGAGGACTTTTTTTTTTTTGCATCTTAACTACTCAACATGACGCAAATATAATTTTTAGCAAGTTCACGTTAGCAAAAATAATACATGAATTAATGTACATCGGCTAAATTTGTCATAATTTAGTGACGGGAATAGGATGTTTTAAATTTCGTTGGGAGGGGGGGGAGGGGTTATGAGCCGTTTTCAAACTCTGTTTCAGAGCAAGTTCATGTGAAATTTGTCCTTTTTTTCAAACTTCCTTCTGCTTCATTTCTGCATTAAGTTTAATTGTTTTTCATAAGTACGCCCAAAGTTGTTTTTCTTGTCTTCGTATTTTTTTTTTTTTCCGATTTTTCAGTTTCCCCCTAAGTTGCAAAAAATCCTTGGATTTTTTTTTTTTTTTTTACTTCAAGAGCTTCTACACTGCGCATGTTCTCTTTGTGACCGGGTGTGACACTTTGTCAAATACGCAGCGAAAATTTCCGGGTGAAAGGACTGAAATACTGCTTGCTCGGGTCTAGGTGCAGGTTTCTAGAAATGTGATATTTAATTTTAAACCGTGGGCGAAATAATACCTTTTAATCTGCTTCCCGAGGGCTCTCATGCGAGTATCCTCAAAATTAGGAACGAAAAAAAAACTAGCTGCTTACAAATGACGACGGATAAATGTGTTCTCGAGGTTTTCAATGAAAATGTAATGGTTCGACGACTGGTTTCATTTTAGTTTTATTCTTTCTCGTCTGCGCTTAGTCAGCGGGTTTCAATATAAAATCTCACATTGCAAAAGAAGAGTTGAATGAAAATGAATGGACGTGGTTTTCACGATATTTCTTTCAAGACGAAGCGAAGAAAAGAAAATAACAAAGCCTGGAAACTTTTCTTTTGCGCTATTGAACGGTACAAATGAAGGTCATTTTCTCTTTGTTCAAAGAAGCCTTTCTCCGATTTTGCAATAACGAAATGGAGCTCCTGATTTCAGTTTTTATGTCTCAACCGCATGTTCTGGACACATTCCAGTTTAAGTATCTGGATCATGGCGATGCCATTTCGGAGGAGGGGGGGCAATGAAAAATACACGTGATTAGTCAAAAAGAAAAAAAAAAAGAAGCCGCGCGGACAAGGGGGTACTAATGAAAAATGTGTTCGTAAAAATTGAACGGATCCAACATGGACGACTGGGACGATGCCCCACCCCCAAAGCTGATTATTCCTCATTAAAGCAAGCAAGCTTGTAAATGATTAATTAACTTTTCATTTATTTGTTTTCTCGTGCAAAATTTCAGCTATTAAGATTTGCTGTGAATCTAGGAAAGAACAATTCTGTTCATTTAATTTCAGAAAAATAAAATAATAATTATTGAATCCCCATTTCTTCTTGTTTTTTGTTTATTTGTTGGGGGTTTAACGACAACCATGTGTGACCCATAGTGCGATACCCCATGCCTTAAACTGGATTCGAACACGGGCACAACTCAAACGAATGTTCAGCCCCTCAGAATGATCAGAAGCCATCACTTTAGCACCAGGACTGCAATTTTTTTCCCTTAAAGCATTGCTCCAATTCTTGATATATGGACATATTTTGAACAACAGCATCTGTTCTTTGGTGGGTAAAAGTGTGTTCCATTTCTCTGTTTTGAAACACATACAAAAAAGAATGTGTTTATTGTAGACTTTAGATTTAGACGACTAATGCTACCACATCAAGGAACTTCATGGCATGAAATGATTGCTTCTTACATATTGTCACCGTGTTGTCACACATAATGTACTCCCACACACCTCCTCCGTTTTGCTACTGAAAGGCTAGTAAGTGTGCCAATTGGGCAGTGGAATTCATGCGCATGCGCTGCTTGCGCATTTCGAATAGTGCAGCTGTTTAAACAGAAAAAAACAAAAAAAAACAAAACGTGAAGGCAGGAAAAGTTTCAGATGTTTACTGATTTTATGCGAGCAAAGAAAATATTTAGAGTAATATTTGCATAAACATCGGAACGAAAATCGTCGGCGTCTCCTTGAAGTAGAATAAATTGCAAATAGAAGTTGCTTTCGAAGCAAGTGGCAGTCCTGCGTTATGAGAGCTTAATTGAGCACTTCGAAGGGGAATTACCGGTCACAGTATGATTGATGCTGGAAAATTTCTTTTTAAGAAAGGCAATCCGGAATATAAAGCCTCAAACTTCGTTTGAAAAGTCTGCAACATTTATTAAGCTATCACTGTCATGAAAGTAATAGTGATTTTGCGCAGATTTAGTTTGACTCAGGTTTTTGAAGAGTACTCCGGGTTGGGCGCTTGTTCGAGTCTTGAATGAGGCATGTGTGGTCGCTTGTCGTATACAGAGCCTGGCTCTCTTCCTTCCCTGGAACGAGTGGCCCTAAATTAGGTACAACCATCAGAGTTGTTCATTGAGGTCATCAAACCCTGAATCATACACACAGACGTAACCACTGGGGCGTCGGGGGGGGGGGGGGGTCAGGACCCCCAGATTTTCAGAGTCGGGGGATCCTGAATGTAAAGGACCCCCCCATTTTCGGGTATGTAATGATATAATGCACACACACTTTTTATGGTGTGCAACAATTAAATTTAATAATATAGGATTTTATTTTTTCGTAAAATGCAAACATGTGTATAATGTGTACTTAATAAAAGAGCGATATCGATTAATCATAGTTACCAACAACTATATATATATATATTGGGAAATATAGTGTCACCTTGTCTCACTCCTTTCCAATTCTTATTTGTGCTGTATCCTCAAACATCCGAACCTTTACACTTGCATTTTCATAGATGTTATTAATAATGCTAATGTATTCATCTTCAATACCTAAGGATTTCAAAGTCATTGTTACTGCTGATGGTTTCACTGAATCGATGGCCTTTTCATAGTCAATAAAAGCCATGCTTAATGGGAGTTCATATTCTCTTGTTCTTTCAATTAGTTCTCTCAGTACATGGATATGATCTTCAGTGCTGTAAGCCACTCCTGAACCCAGTTTGTTCTCTTGGTTGAGCCATGTTTAGTGTTCAAACAAGAGAACAAGCTGGATTCAGGAGTGGCTACAGCACTATAGATCATATCCATGTACTGAGACAACTAATTGAAAGAACAAGAGAATATGAACTCCCATTATGCATGGCTTTTATTGACTATGAAAAGGCCTTCGATTCCGTGAAACCATCAGCAGTAACAATGACTTTGAAATCCTGCGGTATTGAAGATGCATACAAATAAGCATTATTAATAACATCTATGAAAATGCTGCAAGTGCAAAGGGTTCGGATATTTGAGGATACAGCACAAATAAGAATTGGAATGGGAGTGAGACAACGCGACACCATATCTCCCAAGCTCTTTAACGCCACATTACAAAATGTCTTTCAATCATTGAACTGGGAAAACAAAGGGATAAAGATTAATGAAGATTACTTAACTCACCTTCGTTCTTTGCAACTACCCCTTCAGAGCTGCAGAGTATGATCCAAGAACTTGCTGACAAGAGTAAAGAAATGGGATTAAAAATGAACTTTCAGAAACAAACGTGATGTACAATGCTTTTACAAGAAGCGAAGATTTATCGATTGATGGAGAAAAGCGTGAGACAACCGATTCCTACATTTATCTTGGGCAGCAGACATCGAGTGAAGGTTACATTGATGAAGAAATTACTCGGCGTATGAAACTTGGATGGAGAGCTTTTGGAAGAAACAGTACAATTTTTAAGAGCAGTATGCCAGTATGTCTCAAAAGAAAAGTATTTAATCAATGCATCCTGCCAGTGTGCCGCCCCGGTGGCGCAGTGGTCTAAGTGATGGCCTCTGATCATTCGTCCGAACGGGGTCCGGGTTCGAATCCCGGTGAGGCATGGATGTTGTGTTTGTCTTACGGCACTGGCTCTCTCCCTTCCCTGGAACCAGTGACCCTAAATTAGGGACGGGCGACTGCTTATAGCCCATTGAGTTGCTCACGGTGGTCGTTAAACCTAAAAAAAAAAAAAAAAAAAAATCCTGCCAGTGCTTACGTATGGATCCGAGACATAGACCTTAACTAAAAAAAGATATACACAGACTGCAGACAACTCAAAAAAGCATGGAGAGATGCATGCTTGGTGTAACCAGGAAAGGTAAGAAGACGAACTTGTGGATAAGGAAAATGACAGGAGTGGACGACATCATGACCACAGTGAAATGGCAATGGTCTGGACATGTTGTCAGGTGACGGACCACCAACGAATAACCGAAATTTTAGACTGGATTCCGAGGGACAGGAAAAGACCCAGAAGAAGACACCATGGGAGATGGATGGATGAAATTCGAAAGTATGTAGAGGGATTACTTCGATGAGGAAAGTATTTTAACGGTATGCTGGTGTTATCATTATCAACCATGCAGTCTCAAGCCACTGCTAGATGATGAACTCCCCTGGCCATTTTTACAAATGTCTTTAGCGGTTCTCTTCCAATTTACACCGGCAGGCTTTCGAATTTCATCCACCAATCAACCACGTGGTCTTCTGCGTCATTTCCTGCCCTTTGGTATTCAGTCAAGTAGTATTTCAGTTATTCAGTGGTGGTCAGTTCATTCCCACCAGAGTGTCTTTGATCAAGATGTCATCAGCTATTGTCATTTTCCTGATCAACGAGTTCCTTTTCCTTTCTTTCTTGGCTACACAAAGCATGGCCGCCCCCTTTGGCGCAGTAGTCTAAACCTGGCTTGTAACCATTCGTCCGAGATGGGGTCTGGGTTCCAATCAATATTCCCTTTAAGAGGCCATGGGCAATGCCAGCCTAACCCAATGAGCTGGGCAGGCATTAAAACCACTTGGGCAAAAAAAAAAAAAAAAAAAAAAAAAAATATTTTCTCAGCTTCTCTTAATAATGCAGTTACAAGTTGGAACTTGGATTCGAACCTTTATTTTTTCTAATCCCTCTATTATTATCACCGTTCTTTTCGCAATTGTTTTTAAATAGAAAAACATACTAAACACATTTTATTAATTAAAATTTTAATTTTATAAAAAGTGAGAAGCTCAAACTTACTTCTGGAATGCTTACAATTTAACTGACCGGAATACCTTTTCCCCGCCAACTAGAATGGGTGCACTAGTTAGTACAGTGAAATTGATTATATTTTGCTGTGATTGGCTGGCACTGATGTGTTGTTTTGGGAAAATAACCAATATCTACCTCTTTCTCGGCGTGGGAAAAATCACTAAGCAGCATTCTCACGTTCACGATGTGCTCGCACGAGGCTACTTTGCAAAAAAGCCTTTGAGAATGAAGAGGACAATGAGACGAACTTAGAAAGAGGCGAACGGCATTTAAGAAAAGTGTTGTTTTCTTTTCAGAGCCCGAATATTATTTATTATTTTTGCAGGTAATTGATTTTCGATTTATGAAAATTAATTAGGAATTTGGGAATTTTAATCTAAAATGCTTGCTGCGCGGAAGTTACTTATACGGAACAGTGGTTCCAATCCCCGTGAAACACTGATGGTATGCTTGCCTTGATGGCATCGGCTGTGTCCCTTCCCTGGAACCAGTGGCCCCAAACTAGGGACGAGGGGACTGCTTATAGCCCACTGAATTGCTCATGGTGGTCGTTAAACTTCAAACCAACACGAAAAATCGATAGCATTTGAAATCGATTTTACATGGAAAAAACCATAGGGGAAAAACCCATCGTCGTTTTCACATTTCGAGTTTCACCTAAGCAAAACGAAATTTTCAAATTGATCTAATTGATGCCGAGATGTGTCCAAAGGCGGTCAAAGTTGTACCATTAACACGTTCCTAAAAAGGAACGAGCTTATGTTATCACTATATCCATCCGCTTGTGGACACCACATCTCTGCATCAATTAGTCCAATTTGGAAATTTCTTTTTGCTTTGGGGAAGCTCAAAATGTAAGAAAGACAATCCTTGCTTTCCGGTCCTTTTTCGATACATAATTTCGCCGCTATGTGGCGTAACTGCAGAAGTTGTGGAATTCGAAATGCATTTTGTTCCATATCATTGCTTTCTAAATATTCAATTGAAAAAAAAATTCTTCCCTTCGATGTCATTTATGATTATTTTAGATGCAGTTTCTTTTTCAAGTAATAATTTTCCCATCAGGCGGCGTTAAGGTAAATTCCGATATCCCTGCTTCTAAAAGTCGGATTAAAAAAATGTATCGGATAGAGAGAGGTGTTGGTAGAAAATGTTTTGCGTGTAATTTCTAATATTTTTTTTGCAAACGAACAGTTTGCCACTAGGAGCGTAAGTGTATATTTGTGTTTCTCATGTATTTGCTTCAATATCTGCGCTTCTGAAAACTCAATTGGAAAAATTCTTTTGTGGTCAGATATATGCTCACCATGAAAAAGTCTTTCGAGAATATCTTCTGCTTAAATTGAGTAAAATGACTAGTTTTTCCGTCAGGGGACAAGATATATATCTTATTTTTCTCGACTTCTCTGCTTCTAACAGTGATTTGCAAAAATATTTCTTTGTGGGAGAGCGTTTCTGGCGCGAAATGTTTTGTTTATAATTTAATGTTAACTCATACGTTTGCCAGCGCAGGGCATAAATTCACGTTTCCGTATACAGTATTTTTACAGCAACCTGTGCAAATCGGTGAAATTGCTGAAATGGCAATGGACTGGACATATTGCCAGAAGAAAAGACCACCGATGGACAACTGAAATTTTAGACTGGATTCCAAGGGACAGTAAAAGACCCAGAAGAAGAACTCCATGGGAGATGGATGGATGAGGCCGAAAGTATGCCGGAGTGACATGGAGTAAGACAGACAATTGTGGAAGAAACTTGGGGAGTGGATTGATAATGATTGACAATGATGATGATGATGTACACGTCAAAAAATCAGATTGAATAAATCCTTTTTTGGTCAAATACTATACTAACTACGAAAAGATTGAGTTCATTTCCTGCACAAAATTAGGAGCTCAAATGTTTAATATATCTTTCTCGATATCTCAGCTTCTAAAAGTTTAATAATAATAAAAAAAAAAAGCTTAACACCGGATACCGTTCACCTTGTGAAATATTTTGCATATATTCGTGCGGGTTTGTCGTTCACAGTCCTGGCGTTAGCGTGTGTTGCTGTTTCTAACTGTATCTACTAATTTTTTTTATTGTATCCCATTCGCTGCAGTAAAGATGGGGAACATTATCTTCTTTAAAAAAATGGTTCTCTACTAGGTGGGGTAAAATGTCAACCTTTTTCTCAGTATCTGGAGACATTTGTCGTCTAGATGTATGGGGGGGGGGGGGGCGCTATTCCAGTAGACAATTTTCATTTTTTCCACTATTAAAAAAATTTCTGCCAGGGACATTAGCGTACATTTCTCTTTGAAAAAGTTCATTCGTTTCTAAAAAAATCTGTTAGAAAAATCCATTTTTTTTTTGGTAGGATACTCTTCGAAATGAACAGTATTTTGTACCACTGTTTTTTTTTTTTTATCTTCACTCCTGCCAGCCAACAGTGGCAGCAGTTTCCGCTAGGAGTCATAAAGTGGTATCATGTTTTCCTCTATTTCTCTTCTAACTGTTTGATTTGAAAATCCTTTGTCTCCGATATTTTCGTTCCGCTATGAGAAACTTTTTGTGTGCAATGTGCTAATTTTCGTAGAGTGCCGTTCAGCCGCTATTAGGAGTTAATAACTATTTCTGGCCGTCCCAGTGGCGCAGTGGTCTAACGATGGTTTCTGATCATTCGGCCGAGATGAGTCCGGATTCGAATCCCGGTGAGGCATGGATGTTGTGTTTGTCTCATGGCACTGGCTCTCTCCCTTCGCTGGAACCAGTGGCCTTAAATTAGGAACGGGCGACTGCTTTTTTTACCCAGTGAGTTGCTCACGGTGGTTGCTAACCCCCCCCCAAAGAAAACTATTATCCACTGGCGGAAAGTGAAAAAAGAACACCAAGAAGGAGACGTCTGATACCAACGAAATTTATACAGCATGATAACGGAATACAGAGGATAACGTGATCAAAACATTATGGCAAAATACAGCTGTATTTGCTGGTAAACTGAAAAATAACATTTCCATGTAACATGGTTAGTACGAGGTTGAACCGCCATGAACTGCGTCACACTGTGCAATTCTGGCATGGAGTCGGTCGTACAGATGTTGGATATAAGTTTGAGGTATTGAGTTCCAAGCATCCTCAACCTGGACGCGTAAATCGGGATAGTCGTGGCTGGCCGTGGAGACCGGATAAGTCGTTGTCCCATAAAATCCCACACGTGCTCAATGGGGGACAAATCCGGTGAACGTGCAGGCCATGGAAGTTGTCTCACACCCTGAAGTTCATGTTGCGTTGCACGTGCCGTGTGTGGGCGTGCGTGCGTTATCTTGCTGGAAAACACTACGATGGACCGACCTTACAAATGGCACAACAACGGGCTGAATGATGTTGTTGATGTAGGAGTTGCTGTTTAATGTACCCGGTACAAACACTAGTTGTGTACGGGAGTGATAGCTGATCGCTCCCCACACCAGGAGACCAGGCCGCTGGCGGATGCAAGAAGGGTGGAGACGCTCCCCTGTGCGTCTGCGAACACGCATACGGCCATCGGAGGCTATCAAGCAGAATATGCTTTCATCGCTGAACACTACAGATTGCCATTGCATTCACCAATGCAGACGTTGGCGATACCACTGCAGCCGTTCCTGACGGTAGGCTGGAGTCAGAGGTATACATGCCAGAAGCACACGTGCACGTAGTCCTGCATCCAGTAGACGTTGCGGATTGTTCGCACAGTCACCTCAGGTGCAACGGCAGCTCGGATTTGCGTCGCAATGGATGTTCTGCTTGACAACGCCGCTCTTCTTATGAGTCGATCGGTCCGCTCATCAGTCCGTCTGTGACTCCCGGTTCCACGTCTTCTCGCGTGGGAATGTTCCTCAGACCATCCACGCCACCACCTATACTTCCCGTCCAATTCGTTCGGCAATACGAGGATACGACCATCCGGCCTCGCGGAGTCTGACTAGACGACCTCGCTCAAAGTCCGATAACTGCTGAAATCGTACACGTCTTCCATGTCCAGGCATATTGCAGCTTCTTCAGGGTCTTCGCACGTGTCCGTACACCGACGACTGATTACATTCATTTCGCCGTACTCCTTAAATACCACCGACGATAATTTGCATAGTATGCCGTGCTGTGGCGTAAACGCTCACCGGTTGGTCCCGAAATTAATATCACACCTACGTAAACTCGACCCCATTAACATACTGTATGTAAATTTCATGATCGTCCGCAAATTCCTTCTTGGTGTTCTTTCCGCCAGTGTATTTCTGTTTCTGAATGTTTTTATCGGTTGTAGAAATGCGGTTGATTATTATTATTTGTAACCTGTTCCACTGCTATAAAAATCCCTGCTCACAGTGCGTATTTAAAATTTTTTTAAATTATGCAAGTTTTCCCCTTGGTGCTGTATTTTTTTTTTAAATCTGCTCATTACAACTGTAAGTTTGACGTCATCTTCCTTGCTATTTTCCTCAAAAGACGCTAAAAACTCCTCCTTCCTGCACCCCGATACCTTTGCAAGTAGGGCGGGGGGAATAACAATACATTTCAAAACACGTGGTTGAAAAGTAACAAATTTCTTAGGTCCAGAGAGATTTAAAAAATTATATTGAAACTGGCGTATTGCAACATACATCCTCTCAAGTAATTGCTTTACGGGGAGGGAGCCAGAAAGGAAGAGAAAAACCACAGTAACGTTCTGCGTTAAGGACAACGTGTGGTCATGGTCTGATAGTATCTGTTGTATTCTCCGAATTTGTCGGCAGCATCATTAGTCTGCCAGGCTGAAGAGGTCGTATGAATGCCTGCACCGGAGATGACCTTTGCGTAGTTCCTGTGGCCTCGAGAGTTGAATGCCTTCTACCTGTCTTCAACCGAAACAATGTCGCCGCTCATCAGCGAACCTGTGGTTGTCTTTTCGACTCAACCCTCCTCTGCATTGACAGGCCTGCTGATGGCGTAAAGGCAAATGTCAAAGCAAGCCTCGGAGACACCGTCGCTTGTGTCCCAATTCCCTCAGTGTTTAGTCCAGTCTGGCGTGTTTCGTTTACAACAAGGACTGAGTAGTCTTTACAAATTAACCCGGGTTCACTAACACTTGAACTTCTCAAGGCTATTCTTTGTGAAATGTTATTTGAAATGATTTTGGTTCTAGAGCATCGTTAGCAGTAAATAAAACCGCAGTTCATGACGGTTGTTTAGCATACATCAGATACTTGTATCCCTTCATGATCAGCAGTTAATGGTGTAATACAGTCCCGAAAAAAGTGCCCTGGCGCTATCTATTCCAACTGATATATGGAGGGAGGAAGTGCCTAAAAACCTTTGAAATCGAATAATATATATATATAACCTACAAAGCAGAGACTGAAACAAAAAAGTTTTTTAACTATGACAAAAAATACAAATTAAAACTCAAAAGCCAACAGGCAGCAGAAAAAAATAATAAAAAATAACAAAACCAGAATGCAGAAAGTGTCGAGAATGGTCTGATAGTATCTATAGTTTTGCCGGTCCTTGGTAAAGCCTTGGCTTTACCAAGGACCGGCAAAACTCTGTATTTTCTCACCTCCACAAAGTCCTAGTTGAAAATGGGTTTCTGCAAAGCCATAGATGCAAGTATAAGCCCCCCCCCCCATTTTATTTTACATAACCGCCCTCAAAGGTGCGGAAAATAAGTAATTTAGCAAAAGTTTTAGCATACATCTAACACTTTCCTGGCCCAACCCATACTCATCATGTCCCACAAAAACCAGAAAAAACGTTGTCGAAAAATTGTGAGAAGGCTTGAGCAACCAACAGAAAACTACAGTTTTAACACGTGGTTAAGCAACCATACCGCCCAAGTGAAGTTCCTAACGTGAACCAAAGAATATAAAAAGCACTTAAAAAAAATATCATTCCCTGGGGAAAAAAGCACTTCAAAAAATAAAATAAAATAAAAATAAAAGAATAAAAAATTTACGACAGAGACCACGGTAGTAAATAGGAACTTTTTACATACAATTCCCACAAAAAAACGGAATGCCAGAAGAACAAAAAAAAAAAAAAAAAAAAAAAAAAAACGTAAAAGAATGCTTTGGAAAAGGTACTTAAAGTGAAAAATAAAAGTTGCAATATTTACAAAGTATTCTAGGAATGCTTTAAGATTATAAAAACAGAAAATTTGTCCCAACCAACTCCTAAATACGACGACAACCACGAGGTCGAGTGACCAGCTGGCAGCTCTAATAAAGAGCATAAAAACGAGCTCATGGCCAAAGTAAATGAAAGAAAATACTCAAATAGTTAGAATGCAATTTGCACTAATGCCAAAAAAAAAAAAAAATATATATATATATATATATAATTTAAGCAGTTAACGAAAACAATTAGAACAAGAGAAAGAACCTGCACAAGAACAAAGGCAAGAGCTCACTCACAATGCTGCTACCTCTGAACTCCACTGACACAAAATAGCCAACCTTACAACAGCAGCCAAGGAGGAGGGGAAAATCCCTATGGCTGTCCCGCACAAAATTACGCTGCACACGAAATTCCACCAAGCAAAATTACAAAACTTAGAATGAAGACCTGCTTGTCCAGTAAGAGTAGAATAACTCTCCAGAATAAACGAAAATTATTATCAAATATACCTGATGTGTATTTAATAATTTTTTACCTGTATTAAAATACTTTAGTGTACATCTACAGACACAACCAGTAACCTATTTATTTTAACGCAAGTTTTGCCATTTTTATGTTAGCTAATCTAGAGATAGAAAATCTAGTTTACTTTTTATATTTTTTATTTAATTTTTTAATCAAATTATAAACTTTTTTTGTGATTTTTATTTTTATTATTTTTATTTTTATTTTTAATAAGACTGTCCTGTCCATAGCACTAAAGGTTCCTGTTGTTAGTTAATATGCATCCCCCAGACTAACTTCCAAGTAGGCTTTCATTGGCCAGAATCATTTTATTAACTGTGAAGAAATTAAAACAGATCTGCTAACCTAACTCCATTATTCAGAACAATTTTTCTTAATACTCTTTTAATAAAAAGAGCTGGAATCTTGTTATCTAGAAAACTATTTAATAGGATACTTACGTGGTCATTGAAATCTAAATTATTGCTGCAAATTCTGGAAATTCTAAGTACCTGTACATTTTCTATTACTTTGGTTGAAGATGTTATTGTACCAACGCAAATATTTTATTACTTTGAAAGGAAAATTTACTGTTTTATCAAAAAGGCTAATGGAAGGGTTACCTCTGTTATGCTTAAGTCTGAGAAATCAAGCTCTTGGTTATTTTGGTTTGTTTTACACAATTTAAGAGAGCTAGGGTAGATATTTGAAAAATCACTTTCGATAATTTCAGAATAATTAATACAAAGCAAATCGTCAATATAGCTCGAAGACATATATAAGTGTATAAGTAGTTATCTGAGCTCGAAGACATATTTTTACTAAACTTATATTTTTTAAAGAACAAGAAGAGGTTACGAACGCTAGTTGAGTGGGAATATCCCATTGGAATACCGTTAATTTGCTTATAGAGAGTATTATTATATAAAATATGGTTATTATTGATGCAACAGTTAAGATAAGAGTTCCAAGCATTTACATTAACAAATTGGTTGAGTTTAAATTATACGTACAGTTCTTTAAAGGTGGAAATGATATCTGAAAGAGGCAGATTAGTATATAGGTTCTCGAAAACATAACTCTTAATATCTATGAGTTTTAAGCTGAGAATAGTGGAAATCACTTCGGAATTATTATTTATAATCCAAAAATCTCTGTACTGCAGATTAGTACAGTTACTAATAAGTTCCAAAACCTTCTTCAAGAGTGCTTCAAAAGCCTGGTCTATTTTCTTTTATGACTCCTAACGCCACTGGCTATGAACCTAAATTTCACCGGATCTTTATGAAACTTGACAGTTGCAAAAAGAAAGGGAAACTCAGGTTCATACCTCCTAAAGGATGGAATTTTTAGCTTCTTGAAGAAGGCCTTAAAACGATTTTCAAGCTGTTTGGTACAATAACTTACTGGCTCGTAGGTTACTCTATTATTAAGTTCTTGATTTAACAATTCAAAATCGAATTTCTTACAGATAATTGCAAAATTATTGCTAGCTTTGTCAGTTGTTGTAAAAATGTATTGATCTTGAAGTTTAGAGAGAGACATTTTTGCATCACCAGAGATTGCTGTCAAAACATAAATCAAGACCAGCCAACTTTCCAGAGAAGCTACGGATAACATTAAACTTCCATTCTGCAAAGGCCTCAATAGGCTGATTGTAAACCAAACTGGTCTTAATAATGTATCTATTACCATTTTGAGTAAAATTCTCAAGAATTTGTTTTTTTTTTTAATATGGAAAGAAGGCCTGAATTTAGTACCATACTCTAACAATTTCCTGAGAAAAAAAAATCTGTTAAGTTTATTTGTAAATGGACGATGTCATCGCTCTTTCCACGTTATTTTTATAATATTCCACGTTATTTTTGAACAACGCTATGCGTTGTTTAAAAAATAACGTGGAAAGAGCGATGACATCGTCCATTTTCATTATCTCCACGTATTTGATATATATTAACCATTTCTATCGCCCTTTGAATTTATCAGCTACAATTAAATAGCTGTTGCGTTAAATGCCACCAGATGACGCCATCTCAGTTGCTGAGACCATCAATACGTATTCGTGTAGTCAGATGCTGACTGATAAACCACGCATGGCGCTGAGAATTGTTGGCGCCGTAGCGTAAATTCGAACGCACTCGCCTAGTTATCGAGAGTTCTGGGGTTCGATCCCAGCGGTGCCGGAATACAATTTTTCAGTCGCTATGCGTTGTTCAAAAAATAACGTGGAAAGAGCGATGACATCGTCCATTTTCATTATCTCCACGTATTTGATATATATTAAGTTTATTTGTGTTAAAAAACGATTCAGTTAAGCAAAAAATCGCTTGTCGCCACCAGGCCTTTAAAAAAAAAAAAAAAAAAAAAAAAAGTTGCTTGATTTCGATGTGAATACATCGACATTCGGCAGCTTTTTTATGTGTAGAGATTGTCTTTTAGTCTGTCGTTCTTAGATTGTGTCCACTTTCAGGACCAAATTGGCCCACCGAAACATTTCCCGGTAGACCATTCGAGAAATGGCCCGTTTTCTCGTATTCTTTCGGTCTGGAATTTTTGGAACGAACGAATAACTGTTTCTATTAAATCATTAATTTCATTTTAGCTTTATCTCTGTATCAAAGGCTAAGAGAGCGTCTAACCTTAGCAAAAGGATTTATCAATTTTTTTACGGAAACTTCATATGAAACTGGTTAAAGAAATTGCCAGGAATTTTTGACGGCAGCTTTGAATGAAGTATTAAAAGAAAAGCATTTTTTGTTTCAGCAAATAAGTAATCTTCAAGAAATCATTTTCGCTGTAGTTCATAAAATCATAAAAACTGGGTGACAACTATTCCAGAGGACTGAGGTTCCTTTCCATAGCCATAGCAATAATTCCTATATATTATATTAACAAGAGAATGTGAAAGAAATATTAGTTGAATGAATGAAATTTTTATATCAATGAGGATACGGCGATAGGTATTACAGTTGTTTGCACATAACTGCACATCCTTCAGAATATAATGAGCTAGAAGGTGCTCTTCAAGAGAACGAAAAAACAGAGACCTGTGTCATTATTATTTATTTATTTTTATAACAGTCAAGAAAAAAAGGTTTTACTATGTTAAGTGTGTTCAAGAGTAAATAATTTAAATAATTTTACTTTTTTCTGCTAAAATTCTTAATTGTTACTTATTTATTCGGTTACTTATGTTCTGTATTTCCGCATAAGAAAAGGTCATTAAACACTGTAAGACGGCAGTTACAAGTTTTGTGTGTGTGTGTGTGTGTGTGTGTGTGTGTGTGTGTGTGTGTGTGTGATTGTGAGGTATTTCAAAGAGGCTAGTTTTAGTTCTCTAAAAGAACAAAATTTGCATCATATGATTAATTTTGGCGTATGTGTTTTGTAGTCCTTTGGAATGGTGCAAAACTGGGGCAATAATTATAATAGCTTTGTGTGCATATATGTTACACGCAATGAAGTGTAACATTTTTGGTTTTACGAAAAATAAATTTTGCGAGGGGCCTCGAAAAGATATTTTTAGGTTCCGAAGAATTTGAACTATCAAAACGCCCATAAAACCTAGTTAATAATATGGAATTTAAGTTTCAGTAATTGAAAGCTAATAGATTTTTGCAAGAAGGACCCCTCGAAGATTGGGGTGGGGTGGGGTGGGGTGGGGGGGGGGGCTCGAAGATTTTTTTGCGGAGGGCCCCGAAGATTAGGGGGCCTTGAAGATATTTTTTGCGGGGAGCCCCTGGAAGTTAGTTTTTTGCGTGGAGCACCTGGAAGTTAGTTTTTTGCGGGGAGCCCCTCTACGATATTTTTTTCTGGAGGGCCTCGAAGATTTTTTTGTGGGGGCCTCGAAGATTTTTTCGTGAGGGGCCTCGAAGATTTTTACTTACGGGGAGCCCTCGAAGTTATTGGGGGGGACTCGAAGATTTTTTCTGCTGGGGGCGCCAAGTTTTTCCGGTACGACACTGTCTGCATTCTATCATGAGTGGTTTTTAAAATTCTTCCACCGTTAAATTATTACAATTCGCTCACGTTTGAATTCGCTTTACAATGCGCATTTCAGCAATTAACTTTCATCTAACATATTTTTTTTTCCATGAGGTACTTTATAAGGTATTCATTGCCCTTGTATGTGCGAATGTTTTTAGACTTAAATTCCCGGCCAGGTTTGGTCGTCCCAATCTGCTCTTGGTCGAGATCTTTTATATAGCACAACAACCACGTGAAGGAAGCACTTACAGGAGCCCAGAAAGCTGTGCTAATGCACAACAGTGCCTTTCGTTTGTTGACTTAAATCGCGTGCCGCAGATCAATCAATGGAGAATATGTGACACATACAGATAAAGGTTTTTTATACTGTGGGGTTGCTTCCTAGAGGTAAGGAAGGCCTTATGATAAAAGACAACAACAAAAACTTATCTGTTGATCTGAATCACGTTATGAAACCAATCCAAAATAACTTTCATTAGCCGTTTCCTAAAAACAATGTTATCGTGTCGAATAATAATGCCACGTACGTGGAAAACTCACCAAGTGAGGTTATCCGCGTGAAAATGATAGAAAATATACGGGAAATACTGAGCATGGTCGTCGCGGTGGTCTAAAGCGCTGACTTTTGACCAATCTTCAGAGACGAGCCTGGGTTCGAGACCCGGATGAGTGCCCTTGTCTGATGGCGCTGGTTCTCTCACTTCCTTGGAGCCAACGACCTGAAGTTATTCCTCAGAGTTGCTCGCTCATGCTAGTCGTTGGACTCCGGAACAACAACAAATATTGAACATGTCTTTCTCTGCTCTGTCCTGAAAGAAATTTTGCGATTCATTCAGAAAAAGAGAGAAAATATTTATTCACCACCTAGTAAGGAAATTGTGTATCAGAAAATGTTTGAAAATTTAGGTACTCTTATCCAACTCAAATTTTTCTAACCCATCATTGTAAGAGAAATTTGCGAGATAAATTGTCCACCAAAAAAAAAAAAAAAAAAAAAAAAAAAGAAAGAAAAACTGTGAAAATACTTGCAACATTCACAATTTTTTTCTTTGGCCATAAACAACTGTGTTACGAGAGTGTTTGCTTTGTACTGTAAAAAATTTCTGAAATTCACGAGCTACTTTCCGTGATGTCTTTCGTGAAATAACGATTCATATTTCTGATACAACTTTTTCCGCGAAAAGACTGAAAGAAACCTGAATTTCACGGATTTTGTCGTACCGCGGGAAAATTCTGAATTTTCAGAAACCTTTCCGCAGTTCCTTTGTTACATTGACTAACGGAAAAACTCCGTTCTCACTTTTTCCATATCCGTATGACGAGAAATTACCGGTAATAGGAGCGGTAGGTGAGAATACTTGGTTTGATTAACTTTTAAATTTCAATCGTCTGTCGAATTTTGAAGTTCCGTAGCGAGATCGGATATTGTGGTTAGCATATCGCACGAATTTTGTTTATTGTGACACAGAATATTTCACCTCTACCCCATTTTGTGCACCAGCTATTTATTGTATATATTGTGTTACTGTAAGAAACCGGGTACCTATTGTACAAATGGTTATACGATGTCTATGTATCAGTCTTTGGACAATTTAAGACCAAAGCTATTATAAAGCTATAAAGTAAGTTTTATGTTTAGGAGTTTGTATGTGTGTGTGTGTGTGTGTGTGTGTGTGTGTGTGTGTGTGTGAGTGTGTGTGTGAGTGAGTGTGTGAGTGAGTGAGTGAGTGAGAGAGAGAGAGAGATAATAAAAGTACATTTCACCTTTTTTAAAACTGAAAGTCATTGTCAGTAAAAAAAAAAAAAAAATCAAGTGCAAAGTATTTTATTGCTTAGAAAAATCAGGATGAAAAATGCTTAAGTCGTGAAAAGTCCTCCTACAGAAAAAAGTATTATTATAAATCTATTCAGAAAAATAAAATAAGTTCCAACAGAAAATAAAATGACTAGATCCACTCGTATTAATGAAAAAAAAAAAATCATTGTCGTGCAATTTGTTTTACAATGCATGTGATTCGAATTTCCGAGTGCCTGTGACTCAGTGGTTAAAGGAGTGCGTTACCTGTTGAATCAACCAAAACGGCGGGGGTTCGATTTTAGCTTATTTAGGTCGGTTTTTTTTGTTTTTTTTACTTTATAAGGCTTTTCGTGAATCTTAGTTTGTGGTTTGTGACCTGACGATCTCTCTCTCTCACACACACACAGTTTTAAACCATAATTACAACAATGGTGGATTTCTACTACTCTCTCAGAAATTCGTTCAGAGGACTCCCTCCATTTTCCATAAGTACAAACACTAACAAAGAATCTTTTATCCAAGTTGCCTAGAATCTTAGATGGTTGCGCCCACCATATGTTACGACTGCTTAAATTGGGGGGGGGGGGGCTCAAAGAAAAGTTGGGTGGGCTTCAGTCCGCCCGTAGCGTCGCGCGGAAATGGCATCATTGTTTTTCTTGTCGTCGGATTCTATCTCTCGGTATTTGTCCTGTGGTATTTTGACCCAGAGCCTTTCCAATCTGTTTTATACGTTTCGAACCCACGGACAGCTACAATACGGGACAACGATTCAAGATTTGACAATGACTTAGCTTCCGTAACCGCATTTTGCGTTCTGTGCATATACTGAGGTGCAAATGGCCAACGCTCACGTTGACCTACAATGTACAATTAATTAATCTCCACATTCTTGCACCCCTACTCTACACAATCCTTTATTCAATTATAATTTTATTATGAGCACCCAGTGAACAATTGTAATTTTGTACTGTCAAAGATATCAGGGGTTTGACACTTAATGGAAGCGTAAGTGATAACGTGTGTTAAATGATCCGAGAACTGTATTGTTAACAGTCTGTCGGTTATGGAATGCGTCTCCGCCTTTGAAGATGAGGAAGCTTCTGGAAGGCCGCGGGTTAAAGATGAAAAACTTCTGCGGATAAATCTTTTGACACAAGTGGCATTTGATCCATTGTGTTCTAGGGTGTTTCGAATTAAGTCTTATTTCATTCTCGCTTACAAGGAAAGGGTGAACAGAAGCATGAAGACGTAAATCTCACGATTCTGTCCCCTGTCGTGATGGCTTGCACCTGCTGCTCACTTTGTATCACGAGTGTTTCGTCACACGAAGCCCAGCAAGGTGACTTAGCTCCAGAAGATGTTCAGAAGTCGTGATGACCACGTGACAGCCGCCCGGCAACCTCGATTTTGTATAATGGCGCCACAGACAAAAATCGTGCCGTGAAAATCAGGGAGAAATTAAGAAACTCACCTCCCCGATCGTCGAAAATTGGAAATAAATCAGTCGAATGTTGCATAACAATGCATCCCCCCCACACACACACACTCTTTTGATACAACAGCGAAGTAGATACTTGATAAATGGTCCCGACCGTGCTCGTGACGTAGCTTTTTCATCTTTTCCCACGTAAATTACGGTAGCACCGTCGCTTGATAATTTGCATTAAATCATGTTCTATCTGATACGTGATCGTCTTATCTTACCAACATCCATAAGAAATTCAAATGTTGCAAAAGAATACGACGACAAGTATATGAAAATTATGCAAGTTACTGATGATAAATGGCCAGCGTTTGGAACTTGAACAACGCCCTAATTAGGTACCCCGTAACTTTTTAAACGAGTTCCAGTAAAACTATACTGAAATAACATGTTCTTTGTTCAGAAATTACGTTCAAATAGGAATTAAGAAAAAATGTATTCTTTGTTTTCCGAGTGAATTCTCTTCCAGATCTGTACGGTCTCGGGTCTGTTAATGCTTGTTTTCAGTGTTAACCCCAGTTTGCACCGAAAAATTACGAATCCCGATTCTTTTTTTTTTTTGTTGTTGTTGAGTGTATAATGAATTAGCTTTATTTGCTTTCCGCTAAGCTAATTATAATGAATAAGCTCTTTCTACCAGCTAGCTAATGATAATAATGAAGCTTTCCTACTGAGCTAAGTATAATGCTTCTGCTACTGAATGATATACTTGTACTAAGCTTCAAATAGTGAATTCAAATGGTTGTTGTTACTAGTTAATTAAGAACATGAATAAAGTCTCCTGCTAGTAGTGTAGTAATAGTATTGAACAAACTTATAACTGGTAGTAAAGTTGTAGCAGTAATTAGGATGAATAAAGTCTTAACGCTGGTTGTTAATAGTAATAAACTAATGACATAAACCTAACAGCCAGACAGAGGTCTGACAAAAACTATTAATTGAGAAAGACGTACTTACTACAAAGCTCTTTTATTATGTAACTCTTGGTCATCCAAAGCACACACACACAACTTGTTTCACAATAATCAAGAATCAAACTAATCACATAGAACGAAACTCTCTCCTTCACAACAACAACGCTCCTCTAGTATAACAACAAACGATCTCCCTATAACAACAAAAGCTCTCCTTATAACAACAAAATCTCTCCTTTCACATAACAAACGCTCTCCTTCGCTATCGATGAACGCGCCTATATATACTAGCTACCACCACGTCATGACTTACACTCATTGCCAGATCTCATTCATCGGGTGAAATAATATTTCGTTCAGTAAGAAGATAATTTACATAGTAAAATAAAATAACCAGAGATAGTAAAATCAAAAGGAAAGTGAATATAGAGTATACGTTACAGGTGTTTAACGGCCACCGTGATCAACTCAAGGGGCTATAAAGCAGTCGCCTGTCCCTAATTTAACGTCACTGGTTCCAGGGAAGGGAGAGAGCCAGTGCTGTAATACAAACACAAAATCCATGCCTCACCGGGATTCGAACCCGGACCTATCTCGGACGAATGATCATTGGCCAGAACTTAGACCACTGGGGCGGCGATTTCTAAGTTTAATGGAAACCCGTTTTTAACAAGGTTTGATGATTAGAAAGATCGAATATTTAATAAACTTAAAATAAAGAGCAGGGAGGTGTTCCAAAAGAAATAAAGGAGAAAGTTTAATTAGTTCATGTAAAAAGGAGAAAAAAAAAATTACTTTCTAAATTTATTAGGATTTTAAATAATTTATAACAGGTGATTTTCATCGTCTTTTGAGGAAAATGCAATGACTAGATTTTTATTGGATTACGATGTTAGATTTTCATCTGATTACTATAGGATTTTCGTAGGATGGTAAAATTTTCATCGGATTATTTTAGATTTTCATAAGATAACGTTAGGTTTTCCTAGGATTGTAAAATTTTCATGGGATTATTTTAGATTTTCATAAGATAACGTTAGGTTTTCGTTGAATCATGTTAGATTTTCATAGGACTGCTTTAAATTTTCATGTCTCCAATGAGGTACAGGTCATGTGTTTGTTTGATAGTATTGTCTCTGCCCCTTCTCGGAAACACTGGCCCTAAATTAGGAACGGAAGACTGCTTTATAGCCCTCTGAATTGTTTATGGTTGTAAAAAAAAAAAAAAAAAAAAAAACTGACACGAATTTATTAAGACGAGTACAGCATTTTATAGAGATTGGCTGACATATACCATTCAGTGATGTATCTCCGGATTTAGGCATCCAGGCAGGGGCTTGAATTGGAGCCCCCCCCCCTCCCAGCTCTTAAAAGACGTGAAGATTAAAACGTGTAGACTTTGTAATAAAGTCCTGTAGAATAGCTCCCATATACAGGGTGCTAAAAATTATATGGATGCAAGGAATTAAAAATTATAATTTTTTTTTCTTTTTGATTGGAGGTTTAACGACCAGCGTGAGCAACTCAATGGGCTATAAGCAGTCGCTCGTCCCTAATTTAGGGTCACTGGTTCCAGGGAAGGGAGAGAGCCAGTGCCGTAAGACAAACACAACATCCATGCCTAACCGGGATTCGAATCCGGACCTCTTTCGAACGAATGATCAGAGGCCAGCGCTTAGACCACGGCGACACTGGGGCGGCAATATTTTTAAAATCATCAAACCGTTGTGGAGACGCAAAGGCGTAGTTGCCGCGCCGTCAAATTACGTGGAGCTGCTGCAAACAAAACAGCGATCCAATTGTTGCAGGTATTGTATATATACGTTTAAATGAACATCAGATTCTTGATACGTGTGTAATATATCATCATTAACCATTCTCAATCCACTTGCTGGATGAAGGTCTCCCCAAATCCCTTTGACAACTCCGTCTGGAGGCACCCTATTCCAGGTCACTCCGACGTGTTTCCGAATTCTGATTCCCCTTCCCCCATCTCCCACGTGGTCGTCCTCTGAGCCGTTTTTCTGTCACTTTATTATTCAGCCTTGTATTTCAGTTGTCCAGTGCTAGTTAGTTCTATCAATAAGTCACCCCAATGACACTTGAGGATCTTTACTTTGAATATGTTGTCATCCACTCTCGCCATTTTTTTCTCCATGAGTTTTATTTCCCGTCTCTCTTGATTTCACCAAGCATGTTTCTTTGAGTTGTCCGCAGTCTCTGATGTCTCAGTTAAGGACCGTGTCTTTGATCCATAACTAAGAACTCGAAGGATGCTTTGATTAACCATTTTTTTCTTTTTTTTTATAAGACTTAATGATAAATTGTTCTTGAAAGTTGCTCTCTGTTAACTTTGTGCAGATCTATAAATACTAAAACCAAGGTTAAGGGATAAATGCTGCTGGTAGCGTTTTAGGCTTCTTTCATAGTACTAGCTTCCCTAAGACTCAAGTTGTTTGCTACTTATTTTTATTTTACATAAATCGTGATGAAATCGAGATTAAAATATAAGAATGCTCTAAAGCAAACTAGTCGAAACACAAGAGGGCCCTCCTGCGTTTCCGGGGCCCGGAAGCAGATGACTCTTCTTTCTCATGCTAGTTAAACCCGCTGTCGTCATCCATGTTACGTCATTACGGTGAGAAAGTGAACGGGAACACTTTCAGGTATAAAAGTTCGGAGTACGTTACTGACCATCTGATGAAAAGACGATTGTGGTATTGAAAATGTGTACTCCCAGGAAAAGTGCGAGTGACAATCAGAAAAACTGTTACGCTTATTTTAAATGAAGGAAAAGACGCCATTATAGAACATCTTATATCAAAATCTCTAAATTCCGTCTTAATCTTAGTAGCACTATTCTCTGTCGGCTTGACAGCCTCTTATTCCCACAAGAATAACCCTGATTTCCTCAAAAACCTTGAGGAAATTAGCACATGCAGAGAGTGGTTGACGCATCAAAAAACTGGTTGTGAGCGCATCACCTGTAGTCAGAAACAGCTAGTCCAGGCCCAACGATAGCGGACGGTAGCCAGATCTGTGCTGACCTACAGACGTACAACCTGAATCAAATAACAGAGGGGTTTTGAATCAGTCTTGTGCTGTTTGTAGCGCAGAGGGTGCAATCGTACATTTCACCACCTTGCAGAAGTCTTGTCCGTACGTCATGGTTGGCTACAGCTAACCAGGTGAAACGTCTCCAGTGTCCTCAGAGGGCAGGTGTCCGCTAAATGAATGCAAAAGGGTCATGTGGCGAGGTTAATGGTCTTTTGCACTGTACTGTATAATACCGATGGGGGAGGGTGAGACTTTTAAGAGAACATGGGAGCATAGATTTGTCCTCGTGCGTCAGAACTACGCAGGCTAGCGGAGGCAGTGAAATGTTGTGGGCGATGTTTGTATGGAAGATATCAGATCCCTTAATTCGAATGGTCCCGCACCTGAATGTCCAAGATTATTTAAACGCTATGCACCCCTGTGGCCAGGTGTTACGAGAAGCTGGCCTTTGATTATTCGTCCGAAATCGGCTTGGGTTAGAGTCCCATATAAAAGCATGGAATATGCACTGAGAAAAACGTTTTGTTAATTCAACAATTCGATATATACAGTCAACAAAATTTTTTTGTTGAATTTGCAAAATTATTTTGTTGAAAATTATTGTTGATTTAACAAAATTTTTTGTTATCACGACAAAACGTTTAGTTCATTTAACAAAATGATTTGTCGATTTTTGGGAATATGTTTGATCCAACAAAACATTGTTATCATGACAAAATGTTTTGTTGCTGCTACAAAACATAGTTATCGTGACACAATATGTTTTGTTGCAGCAACAAAACATTTTGTCATAACAATGTTTTGTTGGATCAAACAAATTCCCCAAAATCGACAAATCATTTTGTTAAATGAGCAAAACGCCGCCCCGGTGGCGCAGTGGTCTAAGCGATGGCCTCTGATCATTCGTCCGTAAGGGGCCCGGGTTCGAATCCCGGTGAGGCATGGATGTTGTATTTGTCTTACGGCACTGGCTCTCTCCCTTCCCTGGAACCAGTGGCCCCAAATTAGGGACGGGCGACTGCTTATAGCCCATTGAGTTGCTCACAGTGGTCGTTAAACCTCCAATCAAAAAAAAAAAAAAATGAGCAAAACGTTTTGTCGTGATAACAATAAATTTTGTTAAATCAACAATAATTTTCAACAAAATAATTTTGCAAATTAAACAAATTTTGTTGACTTGTATATTGACAAATTTTTTTGTTGATTCAACAAAATTTTTTGTTGAATTAGCAAAACGTTTTTTCTCAGTGTGTACTTTTCGTGGCGCAAGCCCCACCTGTCTATATATAATCTGTGACCCTAAGTTAGAGACAAGCGACTGCTTATATCCCTAAGAGTTGCTCACGGAGGTCGTTAAACATCGAAATCAAAAAATAAAATATTTATAAACATTGTTGGTTGTCAAGTTCATCAAACCATGGTCGCCTCTCCTTACACCCCCGTAGTAATGGATACATAAAGACATATCCACAGTGTACATACTATCTCGGAATAGTTTCAGGAACATGATGCCTTTTTACACTCTGCTTCATAAGCCACCTCAGTCCCCCGATCTCAATCCTATAGAGCATCTGTAGGATGATGTCGAACGAGAGGTATCATTCCTGTAGTTTCACTGCAATCCAGTCTGCATTTGGTGAGAAATGCTTTTCGAGATATGTGGGCCACTGTGTCATCAGAACGCTATAAGAATCCAAGGTTAGACAGTAAGGTTTGCTCATCCCACCTTCCTCGCAGAAGAATAATCGTGACGTCACTGAGTCTGAGTGACATCACCGTCCTAACATGTGAATCGTAGATCAGAACTGTAGCAATAGAGGAAGTTGTGTGGACCACTTATTCAAAAACATGTTAAACCAGGTACTACCATCTACCCAGATCAATGGAAAGGATATAAACATTTGGGAGAGCATCGTTTCACTCATTTTAATAGTCAATCATACAAAATATTTTATAGATCCTGACAGTGGAGCTCATACTCAAACTATCGAATCCAGTTTGAACTCTCAACCAAAATCTCAGAAGCCATACTAACAAATCTGAAGAAGAACTATTGGCCACAATGGAATATTTGTTTCGACGATTTAGTAAAAACCAAAATCTAGATCGATTTGAATAGTTTATTCAAGCACTTCGTTCTGCCGAGTGGAAAAACTGCATGTTAGACACATTAATTTCGTGAAAAGGACGTTGCATTTACTTTATCGGAATTATGATTCATTAATCTGTGATATGGAAATAAATGTATTATTTTTTTCCATAAAATAAATGCCTATAATTATTACCATTACAATACGATTTATTTCGATGAAAATAGTAAAAAAAATTCGTATATTGTCGTGAACTACTTTCTTTCACGTTGGGAGTGATCAGGTTGTATGTCAACAAATCGGAACGATACACGGGAAATCGGGAACTACTTGAAAGCGTTCTGATTCGGGTAGTACAAGCGAATTTCTTTATGAGGAATAGGAAAAAGCATCTCGACAACATTCCCCAAATTTTTAAAATTAAAAATTGAAAACATTATGCATTGAAAACAAATCTGGTAGAATTTTGAGATTATTACAGCTGGTTTTCGAATAATAATTCCGACTCGCTGCTATGGTGCAGGTGCAAAGAAACGTAGCGATTTGGACAGTGACGTCAAAAAGCAATCACCGGAAGTGCAGGATGAGTGAGCATAACCTTGTCATCAGCTAACTTTAATGAGAATCAAGGGAATTATTGTTATTCTGAATGTAAGAAATGGTCCAGTTCATTATTAGTTAGGCGATCTCAATAAATTGGCAACCCAGTATAAATCGATATAATTAAAAACAAGTTTGAGTGAATATGTGTGTGCGAAACTGCATTTTCATTTTTTTTTTTTCCTTCCGTGTGGTAAACAGTTCTAAAGGCGCCGGTATTCTTTTAACTGATTCTGATAATAGTTATTTTGAAGACTCTTTGTGCCGCCCCGGTGGCGCAGTGGTCTAAGGCGATGGCCTCTGATCATTCGCCCGAAAGGGGTCCGGGTTCGAATCCCGGGTGAGGCATGGATGTTGTGTTTGTCTTACGGCACTGGCTCTCCCCCTTCCCTGGAACCAGTGACCCTAAATTAGGGACGGGCGACTGCTTATAGCCCATTGAGTTGCTCACGGTGGTCGTTAAACCTCCAATCTAAAGAAGACTCTTTGTTTATTAGGCCTAAAACCTGAGTGGAATTCATTGCATCAGACTGACAGTATTAAGACCGGTGAACACCCGTTTCCCCTAATTCCCGTTTCCCTAATCACGTTTACCCCAATGGCGTTTCCCCGAAATCGCTTTTACCCGAATTCCCATTTCCCTAATTTCGTTTGCCCTAATCTCGTTTCCCCTAAACCTCGTTTCCCCTAATCTCGTTTCCCCTAATTCCCGTTTGCCCTAAACGCGTTTCCCGAAATCGCTTTTACCCGAATTCCCATTTCCCCTAATTTCGTTTCCCCTAATTTCGTTTCCCTAATCTCGGTTCCCCTAAATCTCGTTTCCCCTAATTCGCATTTGCCCTAAACACGTTTACCCCAATGGCGTTTCCCCGAAATCGCTTTTACCCAAATTCCCATTTCCCCCTAATTTCGTTTCCCCTAATCTCGTTTCCCCTAAATCTCATTTCACCTAATTCATGTTTGCCCTAAACACGTTTGTCCGTATCAAAGTTTCCCTAAAAACGTTTACTGTATCAAGTTTGTTCTAATTCTCCTTTGCCTTGATTCGCGTTTTCCCCAATTCATGTTTGTCCTGATTTTCGTTGAGTGAAATAAAACGTTTGTTTTATCGCCAAAATTCAGGGAAAAAAATCGGATTTATCGTGAAATTCAGGAAAAAATCGTTGTATGTAATTTTTTATCGTCAAATTCAGGAAAATATATGTATATTTAATCATCATCATCATCAACCATTTTCAATATACTGCTATAGATGAATAAAGATCTCACCAAGTTTCTTCCACTACGGTCTGTTTTGCCCCAATCTCCACCATCTCACTCCCGCATGCTTTCGAATTTCATCCACTCATCTCCAATGTGGTCTTCTTCTGGGTCTTTTCCTGTCCCTTGGAGTCCAATCTAAAATTTCGGCTGTCCATCGATGGTCGATTCTTCTGGCAACATGTCCAGCCGATTGCCGTTCCAGGGATTTTACTCTGCTCATGATGTCTTCCACTCTTGTCATTTTCTGATCCACGAGTTCCTCTTCTTATCTCTCCTGGTTACACCAAGCATGCACCTCTCCATGCTACTTTGAGTTGTCTGCAGCCTTTGTATGTCTCTTTTAGTTAAGGTCCACGTCTCTGCACCATACGTAAGCACTGGAAGGATGCATTGATCAAACACTTTTCTTTTAAGACATAATGGCATATTGCTCTTGAAAATTATACTACTTCTTCCAAAAGATCTCCAGGCAAGTTTTGTACGCCGATTAATACCCAAAAGCAGAGTTAAGGACAAAATTTAAAACCGAATTTTAAAACAAAATTTTTTAACACACATTCTGAAGATCATGACGCGCAACGCAGCAGTGATGAATATTCAGAAATTAAGTTTGTATATATATAACATTGAACATGACGGGCGTCTCTTGAACTATTCTAACCAAAAATTATCTTCTATTGGTACATATTCAAATAAATTGTATAAAACTGAAAGTAGAATTCGAAATAATTGGTTTTCGTATTAAATGAAATTATAAATGAAATTATTTTTCCTATAAATTAAAAACTAAAGCTTTTAGAAAGCACACAAACAAACGTAGTTTCCGGTAAAATTAACTTTTGTAGCTTTTGTTTTTCTTTTTGTTACAAACTTTATAACAATGTCCAAATTGTCTAAGTCTGTAGCAATTTTGTTTTAATAAAAAAAAGTCGTTGCTGTTTCACATTTAATCAGAAGTAACTTTTCATATTTATAAGTTTGGAAGACGATCTGTCGGCGTAAGCCACTGCTACAGACAGTAAAAATTTGAAAAGAGGATTTTGTGCACCTTATTGCCGCTATCAATTTTCAGGAACGAAAAAGGGGGCATTGTAATTTTTTTTTAAATTACAAAAATTTCTCTTTATCCTTTTTGGATTTCAAGTTCAACAGAAAGAAAAGGAAAGATGTTTATTTTCAGGCAGTGTAAAAATCCATAAAATCCAAAACAAATTTCGTTTAACTTAACATTGTACACGTGTGCCCCCCCCTCCCCGACAGTTTTCTTGAAGCAGCACATGCCCTTAGATAATTTGTTGACTTTTAGGTTGTAAATGCTGAAAATCTCCCGATCAGACCAGAAATTCTATATATTTTATACTTTTGGTGTCCCCCCCCCCCGAAAGGTTTCGTGAGGCAGCACATGCCCTCAGATAATTAATTGCAGACTTGCAGTTTGTAAATCCTGAAATCATTTGTTCAGTTGTAGATCATAAACTTTTCTTTTTAAGAATTACATTAATAATCGCAATTAAGAAAAGACGAAATTACGGAAACTTTATGTGATTAAGATAACCAACTTCCAAGAACGTGGCCACAAAGCGGTCGAAAACGCAATTTTTATACAGCCTGTTAAAATTTTTGTGGCCAGTTCACCGATGGCCAGTTCTCCTACACCCAATCAGTGATGGTGCTAACTGAGAAAACATTCAAACAGGACAAACTGACGTCTACTGTTAAGGGGGAACTCAATTAGCAAAAGGCATTTCCACGGCTCATGCTTAGAGTCTCGTACGGTGGGGAGAAGGAAATGGTCTAGTACGCTAAGAACTCTTAAAAAGTGGGCCTTCTGCGTTCACAATTCTAGCGAATGCTTTTCAATAGTATCTCTTGCTTTCATAAAAGTTTAATGCGATGTAGTACTTTATCTGTGAGGAAGGGTAGCGGGGGGGGGTCCGTGACAGATACAATGGCTGCGTTAGGACTAATCGTATAATGGTCCTCACCATGTGCACTTCTTTACACTTTTGTTGGCATGGTTATCGACATCATCAACAAGAAAGGAAAGAATAATTCTCTTGAGATATCAAGACCCACCGTTTTATTTCGGTTAATAAAAACCAAACATGAATTAGGGCAAACGCGAAATAAGGAAAACGCGTATTAAGAAAAACTTGATACAGGCAAAGGTGAAATAGGGGAAACGAGATTAGGGGAAACGAAATTAGGGGAAATGGGAATTCGGGTAAAAGCGATTTCGGGGAAACGCCATTGGGGTAAACGCGTTTAGGGCAAGCGGGAATTAGGGGAAACGAGGTTTAGGGAAACGAGATTAGGGCAAACGAAATTAGGGAAATGGGAATTCGGGTAAAAGCGATTTCAGGGAAACGCCATTGGGGTAAACGCGTTTAGGGCAAACGGGAATTAGGGGAAACGAGGTTTAGGGGAAACGAGATTAGGGCAAACGAAATGAGGGGAAATGGGAATTCGGGTAAAAACGATTTCGGGGAAACGCCATTGGGGTAAACGTGTTTAGGGCAAATGCGAATTAGGGGAAACGAGATTTAGGGGAACCGAGATTAGGGGAAATGGGAATTCGGGTAAAAGCGATTTCGGGGAAACGCCATTGGGGTAAACGTGTTTAGGGCAAATGCGAATTAGGGGAAACGAGATTTAGGGGAAACGAGATTAGGGGAAATGAGAATTCGGGTAAAAGCGATTTCGGGGAAACGCCATTGGGGTAAACGCGTTTAGGGCAAACGGGAATTAGGGGAAACGAGGTTTAGGGAAATGAGATTAGGGCAAACGAAATTAGGGGAAATGGGAATTCGGGTAAAAGCGATTTCGGGGAAACGCCATTGGGGTAAACGTGATTAGGGCAAACGGGAATTAGGGGAAGTGAGGCTACGCGATTAAGACCACGAACAAGAGAACGATGCGGTTGAAGAGAATAAAGCGCAAGTGCTTTAACGGCTGATGTCCGGGTGTCTAAATTTATCAGCATCCGGTGAACAATTAAACCACGTGCCGAGTTTACGTGTGCCCGTGCCATTTAAGATTTAATTAATATGACCCCCGGGGGTAGGTGGAGAGGGAGGGATCGTGCGTAACTCCAGTGGCCTATTTAGAAACAAAACGCATAATGACCACCGTCTCAAGAAAAATAGGCGGAAAATGATCAAACATAATCATGTCTGATTTCCAAAGGAGGTCACGAATTGAATTGAGAAGGCGTTTTCAACTTATCGAAACTGGAGAGGGGGGGGCTGCTCTTTCTGATACAGAAACAGTAAAGCGTGCCAGTAATTTTATTACAACGAAAAAGAACGCACGCTTGGATCACTGCTTCACACATATTTGCGGAGATTTCGAGAGGTGTGTTGCTCGGGGCTGCTTAAAATGAAACTTTTATTTTATTTTTTATTTATTTATTTATTTATTTATTTATTTATTTATTTATTCTGTACAGGGCCTGATTTACACAGAATCGGGCCCTAGACACAGCACGTGATGAGGCTCCCACCCATCCACATTCTTGAAAGAGTAAGTACATTTGTCCACACTAAATATTATCAATTAATTTAAAAATTGATTTAATAAATGGGACACTGTGCAAGGAAAAATAGGAAATGTCTACTTTTATTAAATCTTCATATTAGCAAGGAAATTCGCTCTTAAAATTATAGAGGGTTAAGTAAAACACTAATAGTTTAGCATCGCTATTTTCGCATTTAATTATGTAATAATTCAAATATCCATAGATGTTAAGTTATTCATCCGCTTTTAATTTTATTTTTAACCGGTGAGCATTGTTTAGATTTGGTACAAACTGATTTTGGGGGAAAGAGGGACTTCCATGTAGCTGATTAATCACCTGTGATGTGTTCAGTATTATAGTAGAATAATTCTATTAACAGAGGAATGATACTTAAATTTGAGCAAACATGCATAACTGGATAATTCTCACGCTCATAAAACCCATATTCAGCTCATTAATTCCGTTAATTCAGACTCAAAACAATTATAAAATCTGATACTTTACAATATGAAATACTCAAAGCTCCTACAAAGTGTCTTAGCAATTCGAAACCTCTCTTAAGAAGTGTATAGTTTATAAGGAATGTAGCACATTTATATTTCATCTGCAAGTTTCTAATGAAAAGCAGTGCGATTTCCCTGTCTTACCATTACTCACATTGAAATTAAAGTGTTAACTAAACAAAACCCGTCGGAAACGACGGTAAGTTTTTTTTTTTTAATAATAAACTGATATGAAACAACAAATGTAAACTTTATTTGATTGACAAATTCATTCAACCACTTCAGTAAAGACAATAGTCCAAGTTCGTGATTTTTTTTTATTTTTTTGTGACTGAAGATTTTAACGACCACCGTGAGCAATTCAGTGGGCTATTAGAAGTCTCCCGTCCCTAATTTAGGGTCACTGGTTTCAGGGAAGGGAGAGAGCCAGTGCTGTAAGACAAACACAACATCCATGCTTCACGGGGATTCGAACCTGGTAGACGAAACCCGTCGGAATCAACGATAAGTTTTTTTTTTTTTTTTTTTTTTTAAAGGATAAACTCGTGAAAAACGTTTATTTACATCTTTACAAAATGTGAAACGTCTTACCTACGTGAATAAACTGGATCGAATGAATGTTAAATTGTATATATACATCACACAGTCGAATGGCAGAACGCAATCAGGTCTTCGAGTGTTTGCTCTTCCGATAAGAACTTTCAAACAAATAAACAAATTCCTGCTAACGTTGTTTTGCACAACGGTTCGCTGAGAAGAGAGACTTTGGACTGAGTCCCTCCATACTTTCGCCTTCAACAGCGCGTGAGTCAACCGCAGGCGATCGGATGTCAACCGCACGCTTCTCCCATTGACTTTACATGGGAACTTTGTTGCCCCACAACGCCCGAACCGTTGCCCTAATCTCATATTTCTCTTCGACTAGCACATCTACAAGGGTAAGACCTTTATTTTGATACCTCAACCATATGTTTACGTTCAGTCGTTCTCTCACAACTGGTCTTACAGTAAAAAAAAAAAAAAAAAACCCGTATAGAATTAATATATAGATCTTCATTTCAGAAAGAAAAAATTCCATTAATTTTTTTCCCATTCGTAATAATTAATTATCAAAAAAGGACATATATATTTTTCTGCATTGCGATTCTGGGCCCCCCTAAAATGCGGGGCCCTAGGCCCGGTCTTTGCGGGCGTAGACGTAAATCAGCTTTCTCGACAGCAGTAAAAGTAAATCTCACGTACACAATTTCGATGTAATGGGAAACGGAAATAGTCAATAGAGCTGAGTTCGGGCTCAATTTTCGGAGTCCGAGCCCGTGGTATATCAGCCCCAGCGCGAATTTTATATTGCAAGATACAGCCCTGGCCCGAACGAGCTCGAAAGCTAACTAACTTGTTCGAGCATTAATAAAAAAAGAATCTCCTTTTCCACACTTCCACTCCCTCCTTCAAGCAATTAACCAATGTATTTCTGAAATGATGAGTGGTTGGAAGGGACCTCTATCTATTTTTACAATGTAACTGTACGATTTTCTTTGACCGTTCGTTTCCTCCTGAAGTGCTTCGGGCGGCCGGGAATCCATGATCAGGCGGTGCTACAATTGTATGTTGCTCAAATAATGCTAATATTATCGCGCCATAATGCGCTGCAATATGTACGTTGCTAAATAAAATTAGCAGGGAGCTACTGCGTGGAGATAAGGGGTAAATTATCGTCCGCATGCTGTCAACTATCCAATATCTATAGTTCTTGAAAAAGCTTTTTCTTCTCTGCAGAAGCACACTAATGCCTATGGCATATTCTACCCAAGCCCGGAATGAATAGCCATCTCGAATGCCTGCTCCATAACCAGAACCAGTTGCCGAAGAATTCCCTTTAGCGACTACGTATAAAGTGTCTCATTTGCTAAATCATATAGGATCACATTTATATATATATATATATATATATATATATTGGGGATGTAAGGTCAGGTGATGCGTAACATCACAGCCTCTCCTTGACAAATGTCAACCCCGCCTTCTCGTGGTGCATCCTGTTCCCACTAAAGGGGCTCTGACGACCGCCCATAGCGGTATAACTATACCATCGGGATTAGAGGAAATTCTATCCCACACTCACCAACCCGCTTGGCCAGCGTGGTGAGTTATGGCCAAACCCCTCCAAAATGACTCCACAACTTAAATCTTGGCCCTCAGTCTCCGGCAGCTGGAATGTACCGGGCCAAGGCAGCAGCCAGTGCGACATGAAGGCAGAGGGTGCTAAGAATCCCCGGAGGACCGGACTAGGCTGCCATCTGATGCTGACCTTGGCAACGTACAATGGACGCTCCCTATCTTCTGATTCAAGGCTTCTTGAATTGGAAGAGGAACTACAAAGGATCAAGTGGGACATCGTCGGGCTAAGTGAGGTAAGGAGAAAAGGAGAAGATCTCATTGAACTTAAAAGTGGACATCTCTTCTACTATCGTGGGACAGATACTGGCAGAACTAGTGGTGTTGGATTTATAATAAACAAGAAACTGAAGGATAAAGTGGTAGAAGTTGAAAGTTCCTCTGACAGAGCTGCACGACTCGTTATCCAACTATCGAGAAGATACCAGGCTCAGATTATTCAAACTTATGCACCCACCACAAGTCATCCTGAAGAAGAAATTGAAGAATTTTATGAGGAAATTTGTCATCTAAATAATAAAGGTAAGCAGCACTTGAAAATAATTATGGGAGATTTCAATGCAAAAATAGGGCAACGGCAACAGAATGAAACTTCAGTAGGTAAATTCGGTCACGGCAACAGAAACCAGCGTGGAAATACTCTCGTTGAGTTTGCAGAGGCAGAAGGGTTTTTCATCTTGAACTCCTTCTTCAAGAAAAAGCCACACAGGAAATGGACATGGAGACATCCAAATGGGACGACAAGTGAAATTGATTTTATTATGTGTAACAAAAAATTCGTCATAGAAGACTGCAGTGTGCTAAACAAGTTCAACACAGGTAGTGACCATAGATTGGTGAGATGTAAGATGCACCTCAACACTAAACTTGAACGTGGCAAGCTCATAAGACAAACAAAATCTATTGACATAACCAACCTTAAAAAACACCATTATACCTTCAAGTTGGAACTGAAGAATAGGTTCTCTGCTTTAGAAGGCCTAACATCGGAAGAAGTGGACATCTCTGAAGTTAACAGAAAAGTAACCAAAGCTCTTATGGAAACAGCAACAAAATTAGCTGGGTCTAAGAACAAGTTGCATGTAAATAAATTATCAGGAAAAACGAAAATGTTGATGCAAAAAAGAAGAGAGATGAGGACAACTAAAGAAGATGTGACTTCCAAAGTGGAATATATAGAGCTATGCAAGACAGTACGAAAAAGTATCACTGAAGACGTAAGAAAATTCAACTGTGAACTAGTGAGGAAAGCAATTGAAAACAACCAAAACCTAAAGATAGCAAAGGGACATCTCAGTAAGGGAAGAAAACAGATTATGGCACTGAGAAAAGAAGATGGTTCTGTAACAAGAAATAGAGGCGAAATTTTGACAAGGGTGAAAGATTTCTACTCCAAATTATATGAAAGGGATGATACATGCACTCCAGACATCATGAAAGATACCAGTACCAGAGTTCCTCCAGTCCTTCCAGCAGAAGTTGCACATGCAATCAAGAACATGAAGCGGGGAAAAGCTCCAGGAGAAGATGGAATTACTGTAGACATCATACAAGAAGCAATTGGAGAAATCGAAACAGTACTCGCCCAAATTTTCACTCGATGCCTTAATGAAGGAAAGATTCCTGAGGATTGGAACACCGCTACAATGATCCTGCTACATAAGAAAGGTGACATTGAGGATCTCGGAAACTACAGACCTATCAGCCTCCTATCAGTAGTTTATAAAATCTTCACTAAAGTTCTTTCACACCGCTTGAAGGTAACACTGGACATGGCTCAACCGAGAGAACAAGCTGGATTCAGGAGTGGCTACAGCACAATAGATCATATCCATGTGCTGAGAGAACTAATTGAAAGAGCGAGGGAATATGAACTTCCATTGTGCATGGCTTTTATCGATTATGAAAAAGCCTTTGATTCGGTGAAACCATCAGCAGTTACAACGGCTCTGAAAACCTGCGGTATTGAAGATGCATACATTAATATTATTAATAACATCTATGAAAATGCAAGTGCAAAGATTAGGCTGTTTGAAAATACAACACACATAAAAATTGGAAAGGGAGTGAGACAAGGTGACACCATATCTCCGAAGCTCTTTAATGCCACATTGGAGGGTGTTTTTCAGTCACTGAGCTGGGAAAACAAGGGGATAAAGATTAATGGAGATTATCTAACCCACCTTCGTTTTGCTGATGACGTAGTCATTTTGCAACTAGCCCATCAGAGCTGCAGAGTATGATCCAGGAACTTGCTGACAAGAGTAAAGAAGTGGGATTAAAAATGAACTTTCAGAAGACAAAAGTGATGTTCAATGCTTTTACAAGAAATGAAGATTTGTCGATTGATGGAGAAAAGCTGGAGATAACAGACACGTACGTTTATCTTGGACAGCAGATATCAAGTGAGGGTCACATTGATGAAGAAATTAATCGGCGTACAAAACTTGCCTGGAGAGCTTTTGGAAGAAACAGCATAATTTTCAAGAGCAATATGCCATTATGTCTTAAAGAAAAGTGTTTGATCAATGCATCCTTCCAGTGCTTACGTATGGTGCAGAGACGTGGACCTTAACTAAAAGAGACATACAAAGGCTGCAGACAACTCAAAGAAGCATGGAGAGGTGCATACTTGGTGTAACCAGGAGAGATAAGAAGAGGAACTCGTGGATCCGAAAAATGACGAGAGTGGAAGACATCATGATCAGAGTAAAATCCCTGAAATGGCAATGGGCTGGACATACTGCCAGAAGGACAGATCATCGATGGACAGCCGAAATTTTAGATTGGATTCCAAGGGACAGGAAAAGACCCAGAAGAAGACCACATGGGAGATGGGTGGATGAAATTCGAAAGTATGCAGGGGTGACATGGAGGAGACTGGCACAAGACAGACCGTTGTGGAGGAAACTTGGGGAGACCTTCGTCCAGCAGTGGATTGATAATGGTTGACAATGATGATGATGATGATGATATATATTGCTGATGACGTAGTCATTTTTGCAACTACCCCATCAGAGCTGCAGAGTATGATCCAGGAACTTGCTGACAAGAGTAAAGAAGTGGGATTAAAAATGAACTTTCAGAAGACAAAAGTGATGTTCAATGCTTTTACAAGAAATGAAGATTTGTCGATTGATGGAGAAAAGCTGGAGATAACAGACACGTACGTTTATCTTGGACAGCAGATATCAAGTGAGGGTCACATTGATGAAGAAATTAATCGGCGTACAAAACTTGCCTGGAGAGCTTTTGGAAGAAACGGCATAATTTTCAAGAGCAATATGCCATTATGTCTTAAAAGAAAAGTGTTTGATCAATGCATCCTTCCAGTGCTTACGTATGGTGCAGAGACGTGGACCTTAACTAAAAGAGACATACAAAGGCTGCAGACAACTCAAAGAATCATGGAGAGGTGCATGCTTGGTGTAACCAGGAGAGATAAGAAGAGGAACACGTGGATCCGAAAAATGACAAGAGTGGAAGGCATCATGATCAGAGTTAAATCCCTGAAATGGCAATGGGCTGGACATACTGCCAGAAGAACAGACCATCGATGGACAGCCGAAATTTTAGATTGGATTCCAAGGGACAGGAAAAGACCCAGAAGAAGACCACATGGAAGATGGGTGGACGAAATTCGTAAATATGCGGGAGTGACATGGAGGAGACTGGCACAAGACAGACCGTTGTGGAGGAAACTTGGGGAGACCTTCGTCCAGCAGTGGATTGATAATGGTTGACAATGATGATGATGATGATGATATATATATATATATATATCTCGCTCTCCCTCTCTCTAAGAACCCGAGCCTGGCTCGGGTTCTGCTTTGGGCTTTCGGGCTCGGGATAAGCCCGTCTCAGCTCTGGTAGTCAAAACCCATTGTTTAAATATGATTTTTGAAAGCTGTCACACGAAGTGATGCAACAATAATTAATTTCTTCGTTTACTCCACAATGTATTTTACTAAACTATCGCGAAACAATATTTCATCACGTTTTATGTAAACCTTACAATATCTCACTGCAATCTGCGTAAATTTACGAGAACCTGATGCTGAATGTGATGAAAGCCATTACAAAATGCATTTTTGAAAACGGTGCGTCGTAGCAAAATTTCGGCTTCCTCTCGACCTCCTAAGGGTAAGGTTTGTTGTTGACGAGAGCTTTAACAATGTTTCTGATAATGCTCGTAATGAACTTCGTGAACATATATCACGCTTGTCCAAACAGTATTCAAACAGCCTTAGGGGGAAAATGGACATAGCTTACGAATAGTTTGGAACGTCAGATCCCTTATGCAACAATGAGCTATTACATTATTAATAAGCTGTAGGTTCCCCTTTAGCCCGCATAATAGCTGCAACTCGGCGAGGCAACGATTCGATGAGGTGACGATAGGTATCCTGCGGTGTCTGGTACCATAATGTCAACACCAGGTCCTCCAGTTCCCGTACATTTCAGTGTGGTGGTGATTCAACGCGAACTCGCTTTTCCAAGTCGAACCGCAGATGTCCGATTGGGTTCATGTCAGATGAATTTGTAGGCCAGAGCATTAACAGAAAGTCACCAGCATGTTCCTGGAACCACTCCTTAACGATTCTGGCGGTGTGGCATGACGCATTATCCTGTTGGTAATGGCCATCACCAGCAGGGAACACAGTTACCATGAATGAGTGAACTTGGTCTGCAACGATGTTCAGATCCCTGACAGCTGTCAGGGATTGTGCTATTGGGATAATGTGGCCTAAAATGTCCCAAGAAAACATCGCCCACAGAATTACACCTCCGCCTCCGGCCTGTTTCAGCCCAACAGTGCGTCCAGGTGCCATAGCCTCCGTTGTTAATCGGCGTATCCGTGCTCGGCCGTCTACGTGATGCACCAGGAATCTTGATTCGTCAGACCAGGACACTTTTTCCCAATCATCCACGGTCCAATCTCGATGAGCTTGAGCCCATTTCATTGGCAATGACTTGCAGTGAGCCTGGGGATCCGGCTGGGTCTTCAGCTGCGCAAGCCCATGCACAGCAGGCTGCGGTGAACTGTGTGCTGTGACACATTGCCTTGATCACCACTGATGTAGCTGCGGGTGATTAGTCGCACTTTGGCCCTGTGGTCGCTGTGAACAATGCGCGACAGTGTCTGCTCCCCTCTGGCATAAATGAGCAGTGGACGACAGTTCGTTGTTTGGCCATCTATGCACCACTTTTGATACGTACTCACTACAGCGGCACGTGAACAACCCACAAGCCGCGCCGTTTCCGAGATCGTAGTTCCAAGGCGCCGTACCATCACAATTTGTCCTTTATCAAACTCCGATAAATCTACAGCTTTTCCCATTCTGACTCCGAACACTCTACTAACCGAAAGCCGGTCCTCGGGTTGTATAATATACATACTGCCCTGCAAGCTTCACCTGCGCCACCGCTCGGTCTCCATGCGCACTCATTTCTCTAGGCTGGGGGTGGTCATAATGTAGTGGCTCATCGATGTATATGTATTCGCTGATCACGTCGTTTTGAATAACAATGACTCTTGCACATAGATTTCGACACACATAAATCGCTATAGCTCTACAGTATACAAATCTCTCGGCAACTTCACGTCAAGTATATCTCTCAACTGTCTACGTGTCTGCCGCGCGTATGCATTATTCTCTTTAATCATTTTAGCTATCTCTGAGTCATTGTTGGCGAAATGAAAAATCTCTTCTGTAAAGCGGTGTGTCCTTCACTAAGAAAACGTTTAATGAGAAGAAACAAATTTACATAGAAAAACAAACTCGAAAGGAAAGAGGAAAGTTATTTAGAGATATACGTCACAGAACCCAGTGCCGTAACTAGGATATGGCCCCTGCCATGGGTGTCAGTTAAACGAAGGCGTCATAGAGATTTAAGATAGTTAAATAAATAGTAATTAGTAACTTCTTCAGGGTTTAAAAGAGCGACGGAAGCGCAAACTTTCTGTATATTTTCACTATTTTATATATTTTTGAATTTTGCGCATTAGCGGCGACATGAGCTGTTATTTCTCTAGAAATTAACCTCAGGTGTTTTAGGTCACAAAGCTCCAGAAAAAAAAAAAAAAATCTTTTAATTTACTTTGGAACTAAGCTGATGTATCATCTGGATAGCCGGCGTGCGAGAATGTATTTTGTATTGCGCGATAAGGGAGGACTTGTCTATAGTGGAAGATTCAAGCTCTGAGCGTGTCGCAGTTGTCTAAACACTGGCTTCAGTCCATTCGCCCGAGATAGGTACGGGTTCGAATCCCGGTAAGACATGGATAGTGTTCGTCTTACGGCATTTGCTCTCTCCCTTCCTTAGAACCAGTGGCCCTAAATTAGGGATGGGCTACTGCTTATAGCCCATCGAGTTGCTCACGATAGCCGGTTTAAACTTCCCAAACAAAACAAAAAAGGCCACTGAAGCGGTAGGTCACCCTAAACGATTGGTGGGCAAAGTGCGAGATATGCGCCTGACACAGATAAAGCAGGATTTTTGGATGGTTCCCAATACGATCTGTACATATAGAAACAGATTTTGACGATGTTATTGATCAATCTGTAGAAGTGAGGGCACGAAAAATCAGGTTAATTTATTTAGTTCATAAATATGTTAGTTATTTTTCTTTGTAATGTACACTGATATTAATAACAATTGCGTATTTTTATAACCAAAGACTACATCGTTTATAAGGTAAAATTGTGATTATATTTTATACGGGTTATTTTTCAGAGTTAAATCTCTGTTATTATTTTATGATAGTTACGTTTTAAATGAAGAATCCCCCCCCCCCCCCATTAAGACGTGTTTCAATGTATGGCCGAAAGCGTTTAAAATCGTAGCTACGGCCCTGATGAACTCCCTTCCGCTGTGCTCAGTTTGGAACAAAAATGTGCTGGTCATCTTTCGAGGAGCAAATCAACAACGGAATATAAGTGACATGCGGCTTAGGCGACATTTTATGACGCCTTTGGGGGAGGGGGATTGGGGAATCGTGTGCTTATAGTATCATGTTTTCTGTTCCTCCGACAGACAGTCCATGGACTCAGGACCGATGAGTTGGATTTCGAAAGTTCGTTTTCCACCAGACAGAGCTAATCATGCGCATGATGATTCGTGAAGTTTCAATTTTTGTTTGTTTGTTTCCAAAGGTATTTGGGTGGGAACTAATGATCGTGCAACCACATTCTCCAGATCTATAGCCTTAACGGGAGTTGTTATTCATGGTGTTGCAAGAGCATCTGGATGGTAAAAACAGCTCGGCACCTCCAAATCTGCGAACTTTCATCCAGTAGGAATTGAGAACTTGTTGAAAAGATGGCAAAAATAATCAATTATACGATTAAATCGCCGATTATTTTTTACATAGATTAGCTAATATGACACTCGGTACAAATGCGTTTTAAAGTAATCCGGGTTTCTTCTGGAAATAAGCATTGTAGAAGGCAAGACACACAGCTTATTTCTAAACGGGGTTGCTCTTCTGGAAATTGAATTGAAGCATTTCTCAACGGCTACCTATAAGAAGCAGAGGGCTTTGATAAGGGCAAAGAGGAGTGTATTTAGAAAATTCCGGGAGAATTTCCTTTTCGGTGAGCATGTCTTTAAAGTGTATATCTTATCGACAGTTAGCATCATAGGAGGTGGTGTATGGTAGAAAAAGAACAAAATTAGCGCATCAAGAAGGCTGAAGCTTGGAATTTTATTAACGCATATGAGAAGTAAGACAACTCACCTTCTCTTCAGAAATTTTTTATTCATGTGCATTGCTAAACTAAGAACATTAGGGGGCGGGTGGGGGGGGGCGAACAGTGCTTAAGGTGGTGTTCCACCTAAAATCTCTGCCTTATGTTTCCAATGGTAAAACTTCTTTACATATTTTCTTCGCAATTAATGTATTGCATTCCCAAGGAGGAAAATTTGCACATCGATAAAACTAACTTTAAGTTATTTGGATACTTAATACTTGCTAAAACATAACCAAAATTAAGCAATTAAAAATTTGTTTGTCTACTGACGTCATCAATGTACAGGTCGCGCCATCTATTAACAGGTCTGAACATTACTCAAAGAAAAATGATTTATTTTTAATATAATTATGGTTATGTTTTAGCAAGTATTAAGTATCCCATGCTATAACTTTGAGTTAGTTTTATCGATGTGCAAATTTTCATCCCTGGGAATACATTACTTGCGAAGGAAATATGTGAAGAAGTTTTACCATTGGAAACATAAGGCAGAGATTTTCGGTGGGAACCACCTTAATGTTTTAAATTAAAAGGGGCTGAACAGGACTTAAATATTTTTTAGCTACCTTGTACTCACTGACTCACCCCATCCCTCCTCTAAAGGAACAAAAAGCACATAAAACTGCAGAATTTTAAAATTGATACCTCTGACTTTTAATTTTGTTTTAAACTTAAAGTAAATAAATTAATTTAATTTCACTTATAACCAATGTAACGTCGCGAGATGTTCAGTTTTGCGATTAATTTTAGCTCAGCATTAATGCTTCTTATATGTTGATCTTTTACACATCTTCCATGGGTCTTTGAGAAGAAATGGTGCCCAGTTGCTTTGCTGAACAGTGCAAAGGGTAATTAGGAGCAAGAGAGAGAGAGAGAGAGAGAAAACTCACCGCAGGGTAAGGAAACTAGTCCTGTAACACAAATTTTAGCGTACGAAGCCCCAAATCTCTGAGCGTCCAATTGATTCCCACCAGTGTTACCAACTCTTGATGTGCAGCTGTATATCGATCTGCAGTGTTACGACCTTATATATTCACCTAGTTATTTTATGGCTGTATACCACAATATTTTTTCAGAAGCAAAGGTGAACACCGTGAGTTCTTATAAGGGCAACAGCTTTTTAACTGCTGTTTACAGTGTTTGACAGTAAGTTATCAGTTTTTATCTCGTAAAACTATAAAAGCTGAAGAAAAATAGACTCCATAAGGTTTATTTTACTTCGTTTTAGTGTTCAGTTCCTCTTGAAAATAAGTCGCGTGAGTTGACTGTATAATGAGATTTATATGACAACTTACTTCCGAGGAAAATCAGCAGAAAATCGTCGTTGGTTGGTAACACGGACTAGGAACCGGAAATTCCCGGAAGCAGCTATTCGATTTCTATTTAAACCTGCCCCACTTTTTCCCAGCGTGGGTAAAAAAGCCTGTTTGGGAATGTAGAATTCATTAATAAAGTAATTTTTATTTTTCTACTAATGTATTTCTTTAATGGGTGTGTAATTAAATCCTACTAGGATATAAACAAGTCTGATTAAGTTGGTCTGTATCTGCTTATCGTGAGCAGCCAACGCGAGTGGAGTAAAAGTTTTAATTATCGGTTTCCTGAAGTTATTTTGTGTGCGCGCGGTCATCATTTCTTATACAGAGTCTATAGGCATTTCACTTGTTTCCAAAAATTATCGACCACGTCGATTTGGGCCGCCTCGGTTGCTGAGTCGTCGCAGACTAATCCACTGGGTAGTGCATGGTCCGAGTTGGACTGGGTTTGAGTCCTGAATGAAACATGAGTGGTATGCTTTCTCTATGGCGCTCTCTCTTCTCTGGAACCAGTGGCCCTGTATTAGGAACTCTTTATAAATGTTAACGGGGTTGCAGATGTCGTTAAATCCTGACCCGCCCCCCTCAAAAAAAAAAAAAAAAAAAAAAGAAGGGGGCTCATTGGCAAATGCACCGGTGGACAGTTTTGTTTGTTTTATGTTTGGAACATGGACAGGAGGACTTTACATTAATAATTGATTGCCATTTTGCAAGGGGAAATACAGGAAGCTTCGTCTTTTCTTGAAAGTTTTGGTCGTGCAGTGCTCCCAACGTCTTTCTTGGTGGTCATGAACTCCCGAACACGCCGTCCTGGTGGCACGAATAGTTGGCTTCTATTGCTCATTGGAGGTGGGTCCAGGTTCAAATCCTGATAAAGGGATGGACGGTATGTTTGTCTTATGGCACTGACTCTGTCTCTTCCCTGGAACCAGTGGCCCAAAATTAGGGGCATGCGACTGCTTACATTAGTAGCCCTTTAAGTTGCTCACGGTGGTCGTTAATCCCCTCAAAAAAAAAAAAATCGTGAGCCTTCTCCAGTTACGGTGGTTGTACTTATTTGGTTAGGTCTTAAGATGCAAGTGGCCATCTTACTCAGTTGTCACTGTACCTACAAAAAAAATTTTTTCTTTCAAATATTTCTTATTTCAACAAAGCAGGTGAGGTAATATATACACTCACGGACAATGAAATTTGCGCACCTAGAAGAAAGCATGCTACAACCGCGAAACTTTGCAAATAGCTTGAGTGCGTGCTGCTATGCAAATGATCCACGTTTGATGCGAGTGCGCATGGCCGCACACCCTGTGGTGGCGCTGCAAGCACGAACCGGCAGCCTTATAAACCGGTGTGTAGTCGATGCCCCATGAAAGCGAAAACCACCGGCCGACGCAAGCAAGAGTACAGAGTGACAAGAATGCCGGGTAGACGCCAGAGACGTTGATTTACGTAACTTACGGACTTTGAGAGAGGTCTAATCATCAGGCTGAAAACAGCTAGGTGATCGGCTCGCCGTATAACCTGCCACGTGGATTGTTCTGACCATACCGTCAGACTGTGTTGGGAGCAGTAAACCCGTGACGGCACTGCCACTCGGCGGATCGGCTCCGCACGGACCAGGAGGTCCACCGGTAGAGAGGCACGAACGGATCCCACGGCAACCAGGTCCACCATACGGGCAGATGTAGCTGCACCTGTGTGCTCACGAACCATTTCCCGCATTCTCGCGGAAGCGAATCTGCGATGCCAGCGCCCCTTACGTGCTGCCATAACACCGGAACATCGCCGGCTCCATGTGCAATGGTACCAGGCCAGAGCGACGTGGAACGCCCCAGGCAGGCGATGTGTAGTGTTTAGCGATGAGTGTCGCTTCGTTTTGGGGACAAATGATCATCGTGTTCGGGTGTGGAGGTCAACGGCACAATCCCAACTTCGCTATCGAGCTCCACACCTCCCCCACTGAAGGCATTATGGTTTGGGGAGCCATAGCTTAGGATAGCCGATCAGCTGTAGTAGTGGTACGTCGTGGATCATTGACGGGCCAGCGGTATGTGGATGAGATCGTACGGCCCCATGTGCTCCCATTCCTGGCCGGCATTCCCGGTGCACTATACCAACAGGATAATGCCCGCCCGCACACGGCTCGGGTGGCCCAGGACTGCCTGCGTCATGTTCAGACACTTTCATGGCCTGCCGGCTCCCGGACATGGTCCCTATCGAGCATGTGTGGGACTAGTTGAAACGCTGGCTGCCGCCGTGCCGCGCTATCCGGTATTTGGAGCACACCGTCCAAAACGTGTGGGCCAATCTGCCGGAGGACAACATCAGGCGTCTGTTCGCCTACATGACGGACCGTATTGCAGCATGTATCGCCGCACGAGGCGGTGCGACGCGCTATTGAAAATGGCCGGACTGCGTGCCACAGATCCCTCTGTAATTGTCCTGCAGCTCTGTTTTTGCCATCATGTGTATCATTCATCTGTCTCATTACGTCCATAAAATTTCAGTTCAATCCGATGCTTGCTTCCTTTGTGCGCAAATTTCATTGTCATGAGTGTATTTCCAGCGAAGTTATAAATGTGATGATTGTTCATATTGCTGTAATAGTCTTATTGTCGGTATTATTTAAAGAAGCTGTCAACATGGGTCTTAACACCGTTTTAAAATAGCAGCAATGATTTGAAAATATCAGGGGTGTATCCGGGAACTTCAAACTGGAGGGTACTACAAAAGCTTTAAAGGAGTGTTGAAAAAATGGGGGTAGTTAGATGAAAGAAATTTTTCTAAGGGCTAACATTTCTTTATTGATATATTCAGACTTTAAACCTAGGATTAAAATTGGGTTTAACTTCTAAAAATGGAGAACTGTTGAATTTTTAAAGTTAAGAACGCTTAAAACAAGAAATCCTTTTTTTTTTTTTTAAAGTATACACGGTTATTATAATTTGCTTTTTTAGTCGTTTTCTCTGCTGGACTCTATGGGCAATGGATGGCGACGGAGAGTTAAAGTTCCCGTTTTGAACGTTAATGTTTTGATAAATGCTCTTTTTGTCTCTTAATATAGCAAGAATTGCTTAAGAAATGGGAAAACTCTGCATTTTCAGAGAAATTAAGTATTAAAATGTTCTAATGATGTCGTATAAGAGTCCTGGAAAAATTCCTTAGATAGATTTTCAAATATCTGTACGCGCACCCTATATCCATCTTGGATGGCTAGCCTAAAGCGGGTGAGAACGAGTGACTAAGTACGTCTGGGGCAGACTTCACACGGAACCATCCACGCGTTCGCGTCCCTACTCCGTAAATCTACGGAAAACCCGGAAAAATCGAAGGCTGGATGGCGGGCAAGCCGCGGTTTTAACTACCGTCAGAATCATCTGCCTCTCACACTGCGCGTTAGCCAATCGCGGCAAACTGAATGAAACTGAAGATAGTCACGATGTCTACTACGTAGACCAAAAGATGGCTTTAAGGAAACATTTACAAAATTTGAATAAGCACATCGGTGGGCGAAATAATGCGATATTCAAATGCAAGCAATCATTGTCTCCAAAGGGAAGTGTTATACGGCTTGTGTTCTCAGACTTCAAGACTATATCCTAAGAATACGGCCGGGCGCTTTTGTGCATTTTTCTTTTCTGAAGTCTGCGTTCTGTGTTATAATTAATCAGTTTATCATCATCATTACCAACAACCATGGGACAAATAAATACCCGTAGGAGCCGGCCACCAGATGGCAGCAGATTACAATCGTCTTGTATTTTTACTACCATCCCATCAACACTCGTCTGGTTAACCCTGTCAGGGAAAGGCGACCAGGGACTAAGTGCGTCCGGGGCCGACTTCATCACCAACAACCATGGGACAAATGCCCGCAGGAGCCGGCCACCAGATGGCAGCACGTTACAATCGTCTTGTATTTTTTACTACCAGCGCATTGACACTCATCTGATAAACCCTGTCAGGGAAGGGGGACCAGGGACTAAGTGCGTCCCGGGCCGACTTCAGAGGGAACCATCCACGCATTTGCGTCCCCACGCCCGAGGAGTCTGCGGATGGCCGGCAGGGCCAGGCTAGAACATCCGTCAGCCTCCCACACTAAGCACAACGCGTTAGCCAACTTCGCTACGCTAGTGAATCAGTCTATGCCTTGTCCTTTTTTAACTAATGTCATAAAAAAAAAAAAAGATGTTTGGGCGGTTTTCCTTTTATAGCTAAAGCTTTTTGGTTCCCGCCTTGCTGTTTATCCAACGAGATGCGTTCCTCCGCAATTTCTTGGAATTACCCTGGCTCACCTTTATTATTGGGTAATCGGGTAACCGGAACAGTTGTACACAAGGAGGTAACAGAGTCCAGGATCCAGCAGTCAGATTCGAAAACAAACGCGTTTCAATTGATGAGCTCATAAATTTTTGGCGAGAATGTTTCTGTCATCACTGAGGCCTTGTGGGTTCGTGCGACAACCGAATTTGGCATTCCATCATTTCTCGTCCTCCCACTGACTGAGAAAAGGCCTGCTTTGGGATATCTACACTCCTGCTCTTACAGTAGGACCACTTCCGCTCCGAGCACAGAACCTCTCTCTCTCTCTCTCTCTGGGGGCGTAGTCAAGCTGCCTTGTCACGGATGTCCGTCCGTCCGGTTTCCACTTCATGTTCCAACTTCTGCGTCTACTTCTGGCGAAACCCCGTGTTTTTACCACCGATCTCTCGGCATTTTTGCGCGCTAAGTGCCCGTCGCAAGCTATTGGACTCTTGTCACCAGTACCACAGAAAAATCTGTCGGAAGAGGAAACAACCAGCCAATACATCATTGGCCGCCATAAGTCACCGTCCGTGCTGCAAATGACGTCATGAGCAGGCACGCCGCAGAACAGAAGCTGCTTGGAAACCAATGGAACAAAAGCTTCTAAGCGTATAAACAGATAAAATGAGTAATTCAATAATCTTTACCAATGATACACAAGCTTACTCTTTTATCAACGGTATAATTTAGTTACTTTTGCCTGCTTGTGACGTCACACCACAGATTAGCTGTGACCTATGGCGGCAGAACCAGTGGTGTCTCCAGTAATATAACCTCCTTGGGTTAACGTTGTTGCTGTTGCTTTGTCGGGATAACTTCCTACTTCGGAAATTATTCCGATAACGTCTTCCACTGGCGTCAGCGACCTCCAGCCGTCTTCCGGTTCCTCATGAGTCTTGACTTCACACAAAGCACTTCAATGAACAAAATAGCGAAATATGAAAACAGGCTGAAAACAAAGTATTAACGTTAGGAATATATACATTGCATATTCCGAACGGGATATATGTGGCTCTTGCAGGCCTCTGAGTTAAAAAGTGCACCCCTTACCCCTTTTTTACGCTTTCCAACCGTAGGTTCAAGAAGCGTATATGCTCCAGCTTTGTCCGTCTGTCCACACGATAACTCGCGTAAAAATGGTTCGATTTCCATGAAATTTTATTTACGCTTTCCAACCGTATAGGTTGAAGAAGCGTATATGCTCCAAGGGGTTAGAAGAAGAGGAGGTGAAGGGACCCGTTTTGAGTGAAGCCAAAACAGATCAGCTCTTTCTGTCCTCTTTCTGAGGCGGAGGGAGTCTGTGCTGTGGGAGTTCGGGAACGTGACGTCACTTCCTGTGGCTTAAGCAGTTTTGCTTAGCGCATGCAAACCAAGGATGGAAAAGAAGGCATATTTCGTTCTTCTTATTTCTTAACATTAAGCTTTTAGTTATATTTTAAACATGGTTACTTGTACATGGGCAGTATGCATGGTTACTTGCATATGGACAGTAAATAACCATGCGCACTATGCACTTCCGCTCAAAAAATCATTACTTTGTTGAATTTTTTAAAGAAATACCAACACATATTTTCCTGTTTTTTCTGGAAATTTTTTATTATGGGAATGAATATTTCAGCTTCAATTTTTTCATGCCTGTATGGGTAGATTGAGGGTCCGAAAAACCCGTTCAAAATCGCGATTTTCCCGTAGAGATATACAGGAGATTCTTAGGTTGGGCGCATTGGCGTATTCAGCTGATAAAAAGTGGCGTCACGCCAGAAGCACAGGGAGAGGGGCTGATGCCACCTCCTCTTACTTCTAACCTCCTTGATATGCTCCTCCTTTGTCCGTCTGTACGTCCGCACGATAACTCGCGTAAAAATGGTTCGATTTCGATGAAATTTTAGTATGTGGTAAGGAACCATCTGGGGACGAACCCTATTGAAAATGGGTGAAATGGGGTAAAAGGTCGGGAATAAAAGCGCGATGCAATCCATTGTCCTTATGCGTCATAACTTGCGTAAATATGGTTCGATTTCAATCAAATTTTAGTATGTGGTAGGGGACCACCTGCCCTATTGAAAATGGACGAAATGGGGTCAAAGGTCAGGACATAAAAGCGGGATCCATTCCGTTGCCGTTATGCGTCATAACTTGCGTAAATATGGTTCGATTTCAATCAAATTTTAGTATGTGGTAGGGGACCACTGGGGACGAACCCTATTTAAAATAGACGAAATGGGGTCAAAGGTCAGGACAAAGGAGCGGGATCCATTCCATCGCCCTTATGCGTTATAACTTAGGTAAAAATGTGTCGCTTCCGATGAAATTTTAGTATCTGGTAAGGGACCATCTGGGGACGAACCCTATTGAAAATGGGTTAAATGGGGTCAAAGGTCAGGCCATAGGAGCTGGAGCCATTCCATCGCCCTTGTGCGTTATAACTTACGTAAAAATACTTCGATTGAGACAAAACGTTATGTTGTTCCGAAAGTATGCTTTTTTTTTTTTTTTTTTTTTTTTTTTTGGATTGGAGGTTTAACGACCACCGTGAGCAACTCAATGGGCTATAAGCAGTCGCCCGACCCTAATTTAGGGTCACTGGTTCCAGGGAAGGGAGAGAGCCATTGCCGTAAGACAAACACTACATCCATGCCTCAGCGGGATTCGAACCCGGACCCCTTACGGACGAATGATCACAGGCCAGCGCCTTAGACCACTGCGCCACCGGGGCGGCAAAAGTATGCTTTACCGGTTCTGTTGAATATCATCGAAATGGGGTCGAAGGTCAGGTCATAGGACAGGTCATAGGAGCGAGATTGATTTTACAGCCATTATCCTCATAACTTGATCGGCAATGATTTCTGTTATGTTGGAAAGCCTATCATAATGCGCATTGCATAATTTTGCTAACTTGTTTTAAAGTCTTCACCTTTCCCTGATCGCTGCCCCAACGGCGGAATAGTCTGGAGCGCGAGCTTCTGGTTAATCATCCGAGTCGCGCTCGGGTTCGAGTCGCGGATGATGCATAAACGTTCTATGTGTCCTCCACAGCGCTGGCTGTACAACTAACCTGGAACCAGCTGATCTAAATTAGGAACGGGCTGTTGCTTGTAACCTTAGATGCTCGCGGTGGACTTTAAACCTCGAAAAAAAAAAAAAAAGCTGTGATACGCTGTATGCCTGACGTACGCTCTTTGTGTGGCATAAATTTGCCTTTTTTTCTGTGTAGTGAAAAGGCAAAAAAAAAAAAAATAAAGTTGTTGACAGTTTTAAGCAAAATGTGGTACTTAACGATCATTAGTCAGAATGCCGTGGAATTCGCGGCCGATGCTTGTTGCTTCGGTTGAGTGGTAAGCTAATATCGAGTCCCGATCAATGAACTTAAATGTTCCAGTGTAAATAACGACTGGCTAAGCACGTCATATAAAATGTTGCTACAGGCGACGAACTTCTTGTTTTTCTTCGAGCTGCCTTTGGTGAAAATTCAGACCTTCATTTTGACACTCGTGCAGTTCATATGTTAGGGTAAATAACCTGCCACGGTTTTGAGTTCTTGACTGAAGTGGCCACTTAATTTGCAAGACTGGACCTAGGACTGTTCCGTGGGCTACCTAGTTCCACTTTCTTTCTATTGCTTTGAACCCTCGAGAGGTGTATCTGCCTGTCGGCTGTGCTGTAGAAGGTAAGCTTGATATTAATATACACGTTCATGTCGAAGAACAGAAAATCTTGATTGACTAATCCAAAGGTTACGGTGGACGTCTAGTGTTTTAGCTTCCTATACTTCCAATGGGCAAACTTCTGTATGCATTTTCTTCACAATTAATGCGTTCCCAAGGATGAAAATTTGAACAACGATTAAAATAACTTCATATTATAACTTGGAATATTTAATATTTTCTAAAACATAACCATAATTATATTAAAAATCAATAACTTTTCCTTTGGTGGTGTTGGGACGAGAAAAAAGATGGCGCGAACCTGTACATTGATGACGTCAGTAGACAAGCAAATGCTGGATTGCTACAAATTTTAAAGATGACAATCCGATTTTTTGGCGTAAATGTGACAAGGATGGTAAGTCAAATAATATCCGAAAACTTGAAAATTTTCATCGTCCTGGAGCGGGACTCGAACAGGCGTTTCCCAGAAAACGCCGGGGTATGCTAACCACTACACCACCCAGAACGACCAAGTTTCAAGTTTCCGATCAATTTGAATATAACCATCACAGGATTCGCTAGTCCAAGCAACCGGCATTCATGTTTAGCGAATCTGGAGGTTAAGAATCTTATCCCGTGTTTGCCCGGAGAAGCAGATAAATCATGAAAGAAATACGGGATTACGCCATATAATACAAATTTTGAAGATGACAATCCGATTTTTGGCGTAAATGTGACAAGGATGAAGTTATTTATAATCGATGTTCAAATTTTCATTCTTGCGAACGCGAAGAAAATGTGTAGAGAAGATTGCCCATTGGAATTATAGGAAGCAAAATCACTAGAAGATCAGCTGTGCTTGGAGTTCAAATGTTATATAAATTAAAGGCACAAAAACTGTTTGCTGAATGAAATAGTATAAAAGTTCAAGGAATCATTCTCATTTTACCTTTCCCCAAAAGGAGGATATGTCATTTTCGGGTGAATGCTTATTTAATTACCATTTGGATGGGTTTCAAGGAATTGCAATGAATAGAAGCGGATTTCCAGATGTTTCGCTGCTTTTCAATCTTCTGAACCTTCATTTTGGTTTTGGTTTTGATTTTTTAATTGCTTTTTTAAATTAATTCATACGTCACAATCTTCGTAATTCCTGAAGATTATTCCCTCTAGTGTAAATGAGGGGGAAATTAACTTTTCAGAGGCGTAACTAGGACTGGGCAGCTACCACCGCCCCGCCCCTGCTCCAAAGAGGGCCCCAAAAGCCACTGCTTACAATCTTACTAAAACTGGTATTGAAGCTTCTGCACCAGTTTCTGGTACAGTATTTTTTTCACACCATACTTCGTCATTTGTCCATTTACAGATTTGCTGACATATGTTTTACCAGTTTCGGTAGCCTTGGTATATTGAAATTCGCATTTCGTCGTCAAAATGTTCAGGGCGTGTTATTTGGTCGCATTCAGAAATTAAGGTGCGATTGCATGTACGTTACAAAATGAAAATATCGTTCACACTGTCAAGGAGCTATTTGATGTATCATTGCTGCCACTGTGATCCACGACTGCGTTTGATGTTGTACCGGAGGTACGAACTCCGCAGCAGTTGATAAAAGCCGTACAAAGTCACAACAATTTGATTGTACCTACCACTGTGACGTTAATTTTGATATCATCATCAACCATTATCAATCCACTTCTGGACGAAGGTCTCCCCAAGTTTCCTCCACAACGGTCTGTCTTGTGCCAGTCTCCATGTCACTCCCGCATACTTTCGAATTTCATCCACCCATCTCCCACGTGGTATTCTTCTGGGTCTTTTCCTGTTCCTTGGAATCCAATCTAAAATTTCGGCTGTCCATCGATGATCTGTCCTTATGGTAGTATGTCCAGCCTATTGCCATTTCAGGGATTTAACTCCGATCATGATGTCTTCCACTCTTGTCATTTTTCGGATCCACGAGTTCCTCTTCTTATCTCTCCTGGTTACACCAAGCATGCACCTCTCCATGCTACTTTGAGTTGTCTGCAGCCTTTATATGTCTCTTTTAGTTAAGGTCCACGTCTCTGCACTATACGTAAGCACTGGAAGGATTCATTGATCAAACACTTTTCTTTTAAGACATAATGGCATATTGCTCTTGAAAATTATGCTGTTTCTTCCAAAAGCTCTCCAGGCAAGTTTTGTACGCCGATTAATTTCTTCATCAATGTGACCCTCACTTGATAACAGACACGTACGTTTATCTTGGACAGCAGATATCTCCAGCTTTTCTCCATCAATCGATAAATCTATATTTCTTGTAAAAGCATTGAACATCACTTTTGTCTTCTGAAAGTTCATTTTTAATCCCACTTCTTTACTCTTGTCAGCAAGTTCCTGGATCATACTCTGCAGCTCTGATGGGGTAGTTGCAAAAGTGACTACGTCATCAGCAAAACGAAGGTGGGTTAGATAATCTCCATTAATCTTTATCCCTTTGTTTTCCCAGTTCAGTGATTGAAAGACATTTTCCAATGTGGCATTAAAGAGCTTCGGAGATATGGTGTCACCTTGTCTCACTCTCTTTCAAATTTTTATGTGTGTTGTATTTTCAAACAGCCGAATCTTTGCACTTGCATTTTTATAGATGTTATTAATATTATTATGTATGCATCTTCAATACCGCAGGATTTCAGATATTCCGAAAAGGTTTATCGATGTGAGTGCCATCAGTCCACGAAAGAATTTTTTCAATCGATATTTTAGAACCTCAGATTTTATGGCAAATACATCAGAAGTACAAATTAACACTTACGCCCCCTGGTGGCCAACGTATTCTTTACCAAACATTTGAAAATATATGTAAAAGATTGTCCATCAGGAGGTGTATCCGCTGAAGAAAAAAATTTTCGAAGCGGAGTTTTAGAAGACGAGATATCGGGGAAAATTGAATTTACTTTTACGCCCCTTATGGGAAAATCTATGCGTAATTTGAAAAAGTAACTATATCTAAAATACTTTTCGACCTAAATGGAATCGAAAGATAAAAAAAAAAAAAAAAAATTCAGTTGGTTGTTTAGAAGCCAATATGTGGAATAAAACTTATTTTAGAATTCGACATTATCTGCATATACGCCCTCTAGCGGCGAAATTGTACATCGTAAAAAAATAAATAAATTAAGGATCATCATTCGCATATTTCAAGCTTCCCAATGTAAAAGAATTTTTCAAATCGGACTAATAGTTGCAGAGATATCGTGGGTACAGACGGACAAACCGGTATTATAAGCACGATCTTTTTTTACAAAAGACGTGCTAAAAATTTAACAGCAACCCGAGGAGAATAAAACAGTTTCTATGCGAGAGAAAGTTTCACAGTTTGCAGTTCTACTCCGAGCACCGCTGGGGTCTGTTTTGCATTGGACTGTCACTTCTGTTGTTCTTTGTGAATTGTATTGCAGTGTTGCCACTCCTGGTGGAGTAATTGTATAGTCCTGGCTTTTGATCGTCCGTCAGAATGGACCCGGATTCGAATCTCAGGTGAGGAATTTGAAGTGCGTTTGTCTTTCTGGGTGTTGGACAGTTTAGAGGTCTGCACGGGCCGGCTGGTGCTTTTTTAGTTTAGAGAACAAAGCAACGAGCCGGGCCGGGCTGGGCCGGGCCAAGTCGACCCATTCTTTTTATCGCAACGATAGAGAAAGAAAAAAGTCGTGTTTCCCGGTTTCCTGATCTGTTTAACTGTTTTGCTGGCTTTACTTATTTCCATGGTGTCAATTTTAAATCATTAAACTTGGCGCTCTTTGGTCTCTCGAGGCCCTTGTGCCACTAAACACGAACCAACCAACAAACTTACTTCCATGACATAGCCCAGGGCTTAATCACAGAGGCAAGGAGAGGCACTCAGTGTTTTTACCATCTGTAGGTATTAAGATGGTAAAAACGTTTTGGGGTTTGTTGACAACTAAAAGAATCGACCCAGAGCGAGTGTGTGTGGGGTGTGAGGTGGGGGACAAGGAGGTATCTGCAATGGGATCGGGTGAGATGTGTGTGGGTTTTTGTATGAGAAAGTGGCAATTATTCTTAGATAATTGCCAAAATTTAATTACTATTTTTAGGTTTGCATTCAACTAAATATTTTCAATAACATTTCATTACTTAATTTTCACAATTTATTAAAACACAATAGAAAGGTAAAACAATACAAAATGGCATATCACGGTCCGGACCGGGCCTAAATAAGAGCTGCAGTTGGCTGGGCTGGGCCGAGTATCTGATATTTGAAACGGGCCGGGCCGAGTTTACCAAATAAGGCCCGTGCAGACCTCAAGCACAGTTGCACTCAAGAAACTCCCGAAAGGGTCAGTTGCACTTCCGACCTCTCCTGGTTCATGGACTAAATTTCACTCATGAGACATCCCACCCTCTTTCACTCCACTTCATCCCACCCCATCCTCCAGAGCTTCTCCCTGGTAGGGAGATTACTGCACTCGGACTCTCAAAACCTCTCCAGCTGTTGGAAAAATGCACTTATAAAACCGTAAGTATGTGTAGTTATGTACGAGTATATACAGGGTGATTCAGAACTCATGGGACAAACTTTTAAGGGGTGGTAGAACACACTGCAACAAATATTTTTGGTATAGGAATGTATGGACGCAAGTGACGCGTTGAGGCACAAATACAAGAAATAGACATGAAAGGAAACATAAATTGTTTACTTACAGCATCGTTGACAAGTGCTTCTTTACAGCAATGTTTACCATAATTGCTCAAAATTGCGTCCACCAACAATAATACATGCGTGGCAGCGTCGACGTGCCAAGAACGATTCTTTGTGAATGTGTGGACGGGTATTGTGAACGACTTCCTGTTTGGCCCATATCTACTACCAACATGACGACTCGATGGCAGATGTTATCGTATTTTTCTGGAAGAGGTTTTACCATAATTGTTTCAAGATGTACCACTGGCCGTCCGACAAGGACAGTGGTTTCAGCATGATGGGGCGCCAGCCTATTTCAGCATTAATGTTTGCAATTACCTGGATGCCACTTTTGGGGCGCGATGGATTGGCCTTGGTGGACCAGTCCGTTGGCCACCCCGATCGCCCGTTTTATCGAGTCTCGATTACTTCTTATGGGGACATCTGAAGGCTCTCGTTTACGGGACTCCAGTTGACTCTGTTGAGGACCTCGTCCCACAAATATCCGTTGCGGCTGCACGTGTGCGAAAAATACCTGGCATCTTTGAAACTTTAAGCCAATCACTCCGTCGACGCTGCCACGCATGTATTACTGTTGGTGGACGCAATTTTGAGCAATTATTGTAAACACTGCCGTAAAGAAGCACTTGTCAACGATGCTGTAAGTAAACAATTTGTTTCCTTTCATGTCTATCTCTTGTGTTTGTGCCTCAACGCGTTACTTGCGCCCATACATTCCTATACAATGTTTGTTGCAGTGTGCTCTACCACCCCTTAAAGTTTGTTCCATGAGTTCTGAATCACCCTGTATACATATATTATTTTTTTATATACACTGCTGGCCACCCAAAATGCAACACCAAGAAGGAAGCATCCGATTGGCCTGAAATTCGCAGCATGCGTCGCCCGCGAGAAGACATGCAGACGATTAGCACTGCAGGGCATATGCAAATCATGTGTGCCTGGCACGCCTCCGAGAAGCACAGTAAGAAGGGTGCACAGATGGCGGCGGGGGGGGGGAGTAGTGAAAGTGTGTTGTGCTGCCGGACATGTGCGTGGGAAGCTTCCTGATGCCTCGTCGCAAAATACGGCAGTCATTCCAGCACGTTTCGGAGTTCGACATAGGACGAATAGTGGCTTATCGAGATATCGACGCCCGTGTGGAACGACATCCAGCCACAGTGAGGCGAGTATGGATTCGGTGGTTGCACGACGGACCGACGTGAGTGATTGACGCAGCCGCGGCACACCACCACACGGAAGGACCGGCATGTTGTGTGGCGGGCATTGACGGCTCGCACTGCCACATCACGAACGTTAGCGCAGGAATTGGGGTGTGTTGCGCAACAACCTGTGTCAGCACGTACCGTTCGACATCGTCTGCAGGAGCGGGGACTTGTCGCACGGTGCCCATTGCTCCGATTACCATTGACGTTACACCACCGGCGAGTGCGGCGGCAGTGGGCCGTTGAACGCCGCACTTGGACTACGGAATGGCACGACATTGTCTTCTCCGACGAACCCGCTTCTGCCTGGAACACCACGATGGTCGAATCCGCGTGTGGCGGCACCGCGGCGAGAGACTGTATGACGCCTGCATTATTCATCGCCATACCGGTACGTCGCCTGGTGTTATGGTTTGGGGCGCAATTGAATATGGCACCATTCTGGTACCCATCGCCGGCACACTCAACAGCCACCGCACCATCTCCGACGTTTTGGAGCATGTAGTTCTCCCTTACCTGCTGGACCTGCCAGCTGCCACGTTTCAACAGGACAATGCGCGCCCGCACGTGGCACGCATCGTGCAGCAATTTTTCACGGCCCACCAGGTGTCCCTGCTGCCGTGGCCCGCCTGTTCTCCCGATATGTCGCCCATCGAACACGTCTGGTCGCTGATCGGCAACCGAGTGGCCTGGCAAGCACCACCCGCGGCTGTGCCTGATTAGCTGTGGCAACGTGTGGAAGCAGCCTGGGCCGACATACCCCAAGCCTGCATCCAAAGCCTCTTTCGTTCGATGCCACGGCGTGTAGGGCCCGTTATTGCCAGCCATGGGTGTCACACGAACTATTGATGTCAGCGATTCCACAAGTCGCACGGGCCTGTAAGCTTAATCGTTTCATCTTTGTATCTGTTGTTATGTGTCCAGTAAATCTGGCTTTGCTATCTCGTGTCGATCTTGGTGTTGCATTTTGGGTGGCCAGCAGTGTATGATAAGTGAGCTTGTATTTCTACCTGGTAAAGTGAACAGAGTCTATTAGTGTTACCCAGGGAACATTACGTGGAGGTTGACTCTTCATGTCACACAAGTATTTGTTTATTATTTTTAATTTTTTTTATTTTAATTTTCTTAGTGTCTCTTAATCTAATAAATCTCTTCTTTTATCTAATCATATAATTTTTTTTTTAATCTCTCTTTTTTTCTAATGAGTTTTAATGGCCATTCCGAAATGTCGGCTGTTGCTTTTCGCTTAAAAACTGTTTTTATATAAACTGACGTGGCAGCAGTTTTGCTTTGTACCTCGCCACTTCCTTCCTATCCCTGTTTTTCGATCTTCATAGCATTTGTATCCGGAATGTATTAATAGCCCCCCCCCCCTTTTTTTTTTTTGCTGTACGTAAACTCCATATTATCTGTTGAATCACTATTTGATGAATGCCAGTTTTTCAGCCAGTCGGTTGAGCATTTTCTAGCATAGAGCATTTTATACTGGATGCTACCTGTTCCACCCTCCGGATTTTCACATTCTACCTGTAGTGAGCAAGGGCTGGGTGAGTGTAGCCTACACTTTGTTGTCTTCCTTTCTGAGTGCAACCGACCTATCAGATAAGGATCAGATATTGGGTCGAGTGAAACTGCCCCTTGCCCATCTTACTGCGCTGGCTCTCTCTCTCTCTCGCTCCCTTCACAAGAACCAGCGGCCCTAAATTATTAGGGATAAGTGCTGCGATGTGAGATAGTCCAACTGATAAATTACAGTTTTATTGTTCCATTAGTGTTAGCCAATGGTTTGGTTGGTGTAGTAGTGACATTGGGCTGGAGTAGGATCTATACTGGAGTGCAATTTGTTGTTTGACAGCAGAAAATGTTCAGCAAAAGGCAGAACAAACTTCGACGAATCGTGTACGCAGGTATGATAGTAATTCTGCACAAACGCTGAGGTAGGCTAGCCTGTTCTCGAGACTAAAATGAGGGGTGCTTTGCATTCAGAGCGATCTTCGTTCCATGTGAAAACCTCCATACGAGTTTAATCGGCCTCGGAAATCACAGAAAAATCGGAGGCAGAATGTCCTACATACTGTGCTTTCAAACCTACACTAAAAACGTGCTTCGCGCACAAACTATCCTAAAGCGAGTTCGTTTTTAAAGGCAGAGGGTGCAGTGATAGTAGAAAAAAGTTTTACATTCATTTCATTGGTGAACATTTTTTTCGCGATTTAGATTTTTCCATCTTATAGCTTTTGATCTATCACGTGTTAAGAAACCATAAGACGGCTTTAATGTCGAAGCCTAACCACAATGACGACAAAAATGCATTCTTCGGAGGCTGCGTTGTCTCTTATTTATTTATTTATTTATATATATATATATATATATATATATATATATATATATATATATATATACCCCTTGGGAAACCAGCCTTTCGCCTTCTGCACATCTTACATCAGCGGTAATGAAGGATTTATCTGTTAATCTTCGACGCCTACAAGATTTGTCGTACTTAAAAATTCCGGTTTCATAACGCACAACTAAAAACCACAGCGATTAACCGCGAACTTTTTCGTTTCTCTTCTTCCTTTCCTCCGTCGTATTTATTTCCTTGTTTTCTTTTTTTATAATTTCGTCTGCATCCCTGTTTCTTTAACATATTTGCCCTTAATGCATCACAGTGTGGGTGTATGAAGTTCACAAGCTATCAGCGTGGGTTTTTCACCACCCAATGATGTGTTTGTTGTTAAGAAATATCAGAAAGCAGGCGGCATGTTTTACTAACTGTGCGCGTGAAACAACTTTTTTCTATTGGGCCTACATGACATGACCCCTTTGGCGGTTTTATGAAAAGCTGCTTGCTACTTAATAAATAACGTGTGCAAAAAAAACAACCCAAAAAAACATTTTACTTTTGCAATGAATGTTATTTTTTAAAGTGAATACTACAGTAATTTTTGTTTTTATTTTAAATGCTTAAAATTGAGGAATTTGTCGTCATCTAGTTGACAAGCTTGTTAAGAGGCTAGCCCGAGTATGGGTCATTGACATAGGTTAGGCAGCTCGTTTGTTCTGACCCCCTCCCCCAATTTCGTATATCTTAGTATTCTGCGGATTAAACCAGCGAAAATTCATGTAACGACAGTGTTTTTAAACAAACTTCGCAGATACTCTGCACCGTATTTTGCCATGAGCGCAACTGTTTTCGATATTACCGTTGTGTAATTATTGATTTAGTGCTGTGATTAATTCGGAGCTGGAGTTTTCGGCTGAAAGGAAGGTTTTTAGCTATCTTTCCCACTGTGTTACTGTTGGGGACGCTTCGTAAATGTGTAGAATTTTTTTGTTCTTACTCAGGGTTACAATCTTGTTCATTAAATTCGGGGTTTAGCGTCCAGTATATCACCGTGTTCAAGTTATCCATGCAGATTTTTTCACCTGAAATTTCTTTGTGTTTAACAACGTAGAAAATTTTTTCATCGTAGTACTGCGTTACTCTTTGTACTAAGTACCTAAGAATAAATAAAACTGAAAAAACAATAGCAAATTGTTGAGCTGAGCACGTCACCGGCCTTTTCCAGAATTTAATGCCCTCCTATTAATATCTGAACACTCCTCTGTTGATAGGGAATTCAGAGCTGCAGAATATGATTCAGGAACTTGCTGACAAGAGTAAAGAAGTGGGATTAAAAATGAACTTTCAGAAGGCAAAAATGATGTACTCTGCTTTTACAAGAAATGGAGATTTATTGATTGATGGGGGGAAACTGGATATAACCGATACCTACATCTACCTTGGACCGCAGATATCAAGTAAGGGTCACATTGATGAAGAAATTAGTCTTCGTATAAAACTTGGATGGAGAGCTTTGGGAAGAAACGCTAAGTTTCAAGAGCAATATGCCATTTTGTCTTAAAAGGAAAGTATTTGATCAATGTATCCTTCTAGTGCTTACGTATGTTGCAGAGACGTGGACCTTAACTAAAATAGGTATACAAAGACTGTACAGACAACGCAAAGAAGCACGGAGAGGTACATGCTTGGTGTAACCAAGAGAGATAAGAAGAGAAACTCGTGGATCAGAAAAATGGCAAGAGTAGAAGACATCATGATCGGAGGGAAATCCTTGAAATGGCAATGGGCTGGACATACTGCCAGAAGGACAGACCATCGATGGACAACCGAAATTTTAGACTGGATTCCAAGGGACAGGAAAAGGCCCAGAAGAAGACCACGTGGGAGATGGGTGGATGAAATTCTAAAGTATGCAGAAGTAACATGGAGGAGATTGGCACAAGACAGACCGTTGTGGAAGAAACTTGGAGAGACCTTTATCCAGCAGTGGATCGATAATGGGTGACAATGATGATGAATTAGGTGTATAAATAAATTTTAAAGCGTTTTAAGTCAACGCAACATGTAATTTGAGAGAAAACATACCTTTACTAATCAAAATATTTGCCGTCATTATCTATCACCTTCCGACATCGGTCCGGCAGCTGACAGATTCCAGCCATGAAGAATACTTCGTCGTGTGACGCGATGAAGTCGCCAGCCCATTTTTTGCCCTTCGTCACATTTCCGGAACCGTACAGCAGATAAATCATGTTGCATCGGTCAGAACAAATAATAGTCTGAAGGGGCTATGTCGGGACTATAAGCCGGGTGGTCCAAAACTTCCCAGCCAAGCTTCAATAACGTTTCCTTGACCGATTTCGTGACATGTGGCTTAGCGTTGTCATGCAGTAATATCACGGGACGCAATCCTTTGCCTGTGAATGGACGTTTCAGACAGATTTTCTGCTTCAAACGCAGCAATTGTTGCTTGTAGCGATCAGCAGTAACAGTTTGACCCTGTTCCAATGGATCATATCCCACCAGATGCACAGCAGAACTTTCTTGCAGTGAATATTGCGTTTCTGTGTCGAAATCGTTGCTTCACCGGGGTCTACCCAGTGTTGTGGTTTTTTTGCGTTTGGGATTGTCGTACCATATCAATTTTTCATCACCCGTAACAATATTCTACAGGAAAGACTTCTGTATTGTTTATTCAACAGATTCAAACACTTCATGACAGGTTCATCCTTGTTCCTCTGGCTCAGGTCATGCGGCACCCATCTCTTTTCCTTCTGAATCTTTCCCATTGCGCGTAAACGATTGGAAATGGTTTGTTGAGTTACCCCCAGTTGTTCAGCTACTTCTTTTTGCGTTTAAGACGAATCTTTAACCAGGAGTGCTTGCAATTCCTCACTTGCAACCTGCTGCGGGGCGCCGCCACGTTCTCGTTCGCTAACATCAAAATCAGCTGTTTTAAACCGTCTAAACCAAAACTCACACGTGCTTTTCGATTACGGTCACATGACAACAATGCGGGGTAATGCCGAATATGTAAATTAGCGGTATACGTCACACACAAAAAAAAAAAAGAAACGCTTTAAAACTTATTTGTACACCTAATATAATATAATATATACAGTATAAGGGTACCGTGAAGTGCCCCCCAAAATAAAAAAACAAACAAACTGGGATACCTGTCCAGTACCGCGTTGGTCCTCCTCGCGATTGGATTACAGCAGCAACGCGACGGGACATGGATTCTACGAGCTCACTCTGAGAAAAACGTTTTGTAAATTCAGCAAACAACAAAACATTTTGTCGATATACAGTCATCGCATTTTTTTGTTAAATTTGCAAAATTATTTTGTTGAAAATTATTGTTGATTTAACAAAATTAATTGTTATCACGACAAAAGGTTTTGTTTATTTAACGAAATGATTAGGTCGATTTTGGGGAATTTGTTTGATCCAACAAAACATTGTTATCATGACAAAATGTTTTGTTGCTGCAGCAAAACATATTGTTATCGTGACTCAATATGTTTTGTTGGATCAAATTCCCCAAAATCGACCTAATCATTTTTTTGAATGAACAAAACGTTTTGTCGTGGTAACAATAAATTTTGTTAAATCAACAATAATTTTCAACAAAATAATTTTGCAAATTCAACAAAAAAATTTGTTGACTGTACATCGACAAAATTTTTTTGTTGAATTAACAAAATGTTTTTCTCAGTGCACTGTAGTACTGTAGAGACAGTTCACACCATGCTTCCCGGAGAGCGTCCGTAATATTCACCGGTGGAGGATTCCTGGTATTGACGTTCAACGTGCCGTTGAACAGCATCCTGAATGTGGTTGATGGCGTTCAAATCTGGCGAACGAGTGGGGCCAAGCCAGGATGCCAAACTCCGTGGAATGTTCCTCTAATCATAATCGGACAACTGTGGACGTGTGCGGTGGCGCATTGTCTCCTTGAGAGAGGTCACACCCGTTGGAGCTGTTGCATGACATGGCATGAACGTGTGTAAATGATGCCCAAGGATAGTTACGTAACCTCCACCAGTCAGAGCGGTCTGCAGACGGATTAGGGGTGCTAAGGCGTGCCAGCTGAAAACACCCCACACCATAACAGAGCCACCGCCGGCATGCACTGTCCCTTGTAGGATTGCCTGATCCATTGCCTCGTGGGTTGTCGCCACACCTGGAGTCTGTCATCTGCCCGAAACAGTTGGTACCGTGATTCGTCGGTCCAATCTACACGTTTCTAACCATCTTGCGTCCAGTGGCGATGTTCCGGAGCCTAGGCCGCACAGTCTTGAGCCGTCCGGCCAGCAACGGCACCCGGGTGGAGCGTCGTCGCAGGAACCCCATAGAACACAGGGAACGTTGCACTGTCCGAACGCAGATGCTACTACTGGTCATTGAATTGCCCTGTGCGGCAATGTTGCACGCTGGGCGGATGTTACCATGCGTGGCAGCCCAGCTAAAACAGTCTTGCTGGCCCAGCACTATGTTGCCGCTGCCGAACCGTCAATAAAATGTCGGAGCGGCCAACAGAAGGGCCAGCAGTTCAGGCCAACATCTGGTATCCCGATCAGTTGTCATATGCCACAACAGGGCCATCAGTTATCCCTGACAGGCAGTAGCTGCCATAAGTGGCCCTTCAAGCACATGTCAGAAATGATGGCTAGCCTAATGTGGTCCGCTAGTTTGCCGGTAGTGGCAGCCGGCAACCACGTGACGTAACTGATGGCTTGCCGAATCTTGTCCGCCAATTTCCCAGTAGTAACCATAACAAAAAAAAAAAAAAAAAAAAAAATTGAAATCAAGGATAAACGCAGTTTCCCAAAGCTACAACTTTTTTTTTTTTTTACCTTTATGGAACTTCTGAATTATAGCATTGCGCTGGGGAAATTTTTTCAACAGACCGGAAGAAACATCCGTTTATACGAACCAGGGCTGTCGGCGTAAGAAGCGAGCTCTCTACCGACTTACTAATTTGAGACGCACGAGCGTGTGCTTGAAGCTATCTTTTTCCTGAGGAATGGGTAATCGAATCGTTCTTTCATTTTACAATATTACGAGGTATTTTTCATAAAAGTCAGTATCATATAATTCATAAATTTATTTTTTCAACGTAACGACAGTTTTTTTTTTTTTTTTTACCTTAAGGGAACTTCACTGATTTTCAAGGTGTACCAACTTAAAGTAGCTTTCCAAAGTTTTATACTGTCCTTGTCGTCTTGAAAGCCGATTGTTGAATTAAAATATATATTTACCCAGGTTCATGTCACATTCTGTTACATTTTTGACGTTGTATCTTTCCTTTCCGTTGTCCGAAGCTACATTTGTTTTACAGAGGAAAGATATTTTATTTTACTTCTCGTTATTTTTAGAAGGGAATTCCTCCCAGACTTGTGTATTCAACCCACGTATGAGTATATTATATGCACATAGCGTTTTTTTTTTTCCTTTTTCTTTCAAATAGTTAATACATTTTGTACGCGTATAATTCTTTTTTTTTTTTTCCACCAAACGTTTTTTTAATGTTTTTCCAGGACATTTGTTTCAAGCGGTTTCAAATTATTTCTTGTTATTCACCCACTCCATTCCATGAATTGTTATTCATGGGAATGGAATGGGTATATTTCATAGGTGTAATGTAGTATTTCATGGCTTAATCTGATATCTTCGTCGATTTGGAATTTCATTAGGAAATTAATTCGCCTCTCTTCATATGGCTTTTTTTTTCTTAACATCCACTAAAATAACACGATGGCGATAGCGTCGTCTTCAACTAGCTGGTACTATGAGAGTCACAGCAAGTGTTGCTTCTGCGCAGTCCCGTTGCTTTCACATGCTGTTGGGGTTACATCGGTTGCCAGCAACGGGCCACTAGTGGCACTTGCTTGGAGGCCCACGATTCACGGCGATGCTGCAGGGCCATCAATGGCTCGCCAACTGATAGCGCTGCCACCAACGGACCGCTACCGGGCCATGAGCGGCAGATTTCAGCCAGCAGTGACCCATCACTGCCAGCAGTTTCCCAGCACTTGTTTATTTGCTGGGAGACGCCGCTGTCCACGATCGTCCAGGGGTTTTCTATGGCAACACCGGTCTCGCACTCTGGATTTTTACACAGTTTGTGTAGCCCAGTTATACCCTTGAAATTGTTGACCGTGTAAATCCCTATTTCGTGTTGATATCTGAGATGAAGTTACTCATCTCCAGTGCGCTAACTATCATACCATGTTCGAAATCGCTTAAATTCTGATAAGCTGCCAACTGAAATGCGAATGCTACTACTTGAGCTTGCAGATATACTTGCCACTCTATATAAGTCGTTTCTGGACGATACCATTTACCGCATTGGGTGTTGTGGCATGTAAAATGGAAATGGTGCGCCCTTCTCAGTGTATATCACACAGCATATAAATTAGCTTATGCACATATAGATATGCTACTGTAGCTTGATGATCTGTCTACAGGCGCATTGCTATGGTCTGTGGATAGGTTATGTACCCATCTGCATACATGCATGTAAGTCTTATATAGACAGATAATAGAGTTCTGTATATATACAGTCATTTGCAAAACTTTAAGACCACCTCTTGGTATTAGATTTGTGCCAATTAAGTCAGCTACTGTCTGTATTACTCAACTTTCTGTCGATGTTGCGTCATCCTACAGCGACAGCTGTTGATAGAGAGTGCGAGTGTCAGTTTGCTTCTGGTTTTCATGCTGAGAGATTTTGCACGTATTTTCTACATAGCGAAAAATGGGCAAAAAAGCGTCATTAAGAGTTTCTCAGAGGGCACAAATACTGCCTTTATATCATGAAGGATACTCCGAACGTGACATAAGCAGAAAGGTGAATGTGAGCAAGACTGCTATTCATAATACGATTATGAAATATCAAGATACAGGTGAATTTAGCGACCGAAAGAGTAAGTGGACGTTAAAGGAAAGCAACCACATGTGATGACAATACCACAAGACGAATAGTGATGCGTTCTCCGAGGAGTTCGTGCAAGACACTCAAGGCCTTTCTACGTTCAAAAGGGTCTGAGATTAGTATCAGCACTGTTTCTTGACGTCTTAGCAAGGATTTTGGATTAAAGTCTTATGCACATAAACCTAGACTAACCTCCGTCATCAAAAAGAAGACTCCAGTTTACGAAACGTCATCAATCGTGGACTTCTGAAAATTCGAGCCAAGTTCTTTTTTACGATGAATCAACTGTTCGTCAATTTGAATTACGTAAAGCACATGTTCGACGTCCAAAAGGCAAAATGTTTGATGAAAAATACACCGTTAGCCATTCGCCTAGTCAGATGATATGGGTTGCTATGTCAGCATCTGGTACTGCTTCATTATCCTTTTTGCCGATAGGCACTACCATGACTGGTCCTTTTTATGTGGAAATATTACGTGAGAAGCTGTTAACTCATATGCCAGTGCACAGATGCACAATCTTTATGAATGATGGTGCTCCATGCCACAGATCAAAGACAGTGAAGGACTACTTGCAGAGGGTAAACATAATTGTGCTTGACTGGCTCGGTAATAGTCCCGACCTTAAACCCATCGAAAATCTGTGCACCATTTTAAAAGACAAATTAGCAGAAAAACAGCCATCAAAAATTCCTAAGCTTTGATTGACACGATGAAGTGTAACCTGTGGTGCAAAGACATTTCAAGTGAATAGTACAAATCCCTCATTGAGAGTATGCCACATTGTATTCTGCCCGTTATAAAAAAAAAAAAAAAAAGGTGGCCCCACAAAGTACTGATTTTGTCGTCTTTTTGTGTTCTAAAGAATGTAAGTATTCGTCTGTGGTGTCCTTTCTTTTTTCAAGTATCTCTGACTAGTAATTAGTTGTTTCTTTTGAAAATCTTAATTTTCAATAAATTGACACGTGGTCTTAAACTTCTGCAAATGGCTGTACATATAAAGGTGACATTCCTTTATTATCTGGAACATCACATTGTTGCCTCTAGAAAGCACACAGTGAGAGACCAATAACTTTTGAAATTGCTTTTACACAAGGAAACTTAGAAGAAAAGCCGAACTCGACGAAAGCCCTGAAATTTAGCAACACAGAAATTCGCTTTAAAGGAATGACTTTCTCGCTATGGGAACATATCCCCCTCACGGGAGGGGGGGTGAATAAATGTCTCCAGAGGTTATATGGGCCATATTTTGAAATTTAGGTGAGTCATGATGTACTATAAGGATAAATGGTTAACACACACAATTGGCGTGGACTAGGAAACATCAAGCAGAAGTCATAGCTCTTTCCACGTTTATAAGTGAGTCACGGAAAAATTCTCATTGGCCTCCACCGGGAATCGAGCCCAGGGTCTTCCAGTTACGCGCCGGACATGCTACCACTGCACCACAGCGGCCTCGAATTCTCCAGACTCACATACGACTAACTGCCAAACTACATGGCAGGTTGCTTCTTGGAGCCCCGCACAATGCTGGAGATTCACCAAAGATGGAAAGCAGCAACTGAATAAATAACTAGGAGGCGAATGAATAATTAATACACACAATTGGAACAATAGGAACATCAAACAGAAGTCATCGCTCTTACATCGTTTATAAGAGTCACAGAAAAATTCTCATCGGCCGTCACTGGAAATCGATGTCCGGCGCGTAACTGGAAAACCTTGGGTTCGATTCCCGGTGGCGGCTGATGATAATTTTTCTGTGACTGACTTATAAACGCGGAAAAATCGATGACTTCTGTGTGATGAAGGATAAATGGATCTTGTAATTTGAGGTTGAGCTCCAAATTTTTGTAATTTATAAATGACTGCTATCAGATAAAGTGCTTTAGATAAATTGTGTACATTTTTTTTCCCGTCGTGGTTTTCACCACGATAATTTTATTGTTGCTAAATTTTCTGTTGCGTTTTGAGAAATAGTTGTTCGAACAGGTTAAATCCTGCTGTGCTCTTCTTTAGTTAATTTTTTTAAAGGTTTTTTCTTTTCAAAAGATACTGATTTTTCTTTACTTTGTTTCCATTCGTGTAGGCTTAAATAACCAATCGAGAGTAGTTCTCAATTTTTAGCCACGTGACGTATCTGTGTTGTGCGGTAGTTTAGTTTGCGATGCGTGAATATATGTGACTGTACCCAATGGCGATTTTAATCATTTTGTTGATTTGAGTTGTAGTCACTAACTGCATTTCAGCTGCATTAAAACGTCGTGTTTAAAAGAATTGCCATCCAAGAACTTCAACGCTCTCTTTATGCATCGTGGAACTAGTAAATCAAGAAAGTTTGAAAGTTATCTGGGCATTTACATAATAAGCGAGTAAACAACACGGGTGTGATACTTGAGTAATTGCGTGAATTTCCGTTTGCAAGCCTCTCTCTGAAGACAGTGTAGCAGCGCGCTCCAAGATGTGTAGTTGTATACCCTTTCATTATTTTCATGGCATTAATTTCTTGCGCGCGCTGGGATTCGTTGCTGAAACGTCACACGCGCATGCGCAGAGCATAAGGACGTGAGCATGACACTAGCGGATTCGTACGAAACGCATGTTTGATTTGAGCGAAATATTGCTCCTCTCTCAACATTCCCGAGGTCATCTCCGAATTGCTATTATTCTCGCCGACAGTATTTTAAAAAAAAAAAAAAAAATATTTTTTCTTTGCCATCCTCGTCGGTCTTTTGGTATCGAACTCGTGACTGACAGCGAACTCGACAAACAGGTTCCTCGTCGGAGGCAGGTGTCCGTCAGCTGACAGCTAGCGCCGTTCTCGTTTCCTGACCTTGGGCAGCGTATTTTTGGGCCGCATGTTCCAGCGCCGAAATAGACAGGCAGCCTCGTTTTCAGTTGTGGAACATCTCTGAAACTCAACGGATGCTGCTGCTGCTCGTTGTTCCGAAAACAAACAAGACGAAAACTTCGGCGAATCCGTTAGAAGGTTACTCCAACGAAATGTATACAGGTCGAACGGATGAATCAAATATCTTATGATCCACAATCCAGAATATCCATACCTACTTCAGTTTTATTTATTCAGAAGATCGTTGTGTAGGGTTTCTCTCAATCGTCGTATTAAATATATTCCAAAATCTGAATTTCGGGTATTCTGAATGCCGCCAATCGAATTTACAACTGCTTCAATAAACCTCAGCTGATCAGTGGAGCGTGTGAGAAAACAACGTGTCATCAGTGCAGAAAATTTATACGACATGATTGATTCCTCGTTTCACTATATTATAGAGTGGATGTGACCGCGATCGCTGTATTGCGTGATGGATTTTTTATTTCTTCAGGCTGAAAATAAAAATGTGAATGCTCGTCACGCGACTCGGAAAAACGTGGGATCTTCGAAGTATTTCGTGAAATTCAGATTTGCTTGATTTCCAGGTTAGAAGATATTGTGCTGGAATACACATCCTTCCATTGGTCCCTAGAATTTTACTGTGCCATGAGATTTTTATTATTATTATTTGTTTCGAAATGTCTTCGGTAGACAAAATCATCGTATCATGTTCTCTCTGGCGTTCTTAAGTTCGAAATATATAACTTACGTTAAAAACGAGAATGCGGGACGATGAACGGTAAGTTTCTTTTTTTTTTTTTTTTTTTTTTTTTGAAGTCAACCTCTGATGTTTCATTAAGTGTTATTTCTCAGGCCACTCACAAAAACTGAAAATATGGAAATTAACTAATATGTAATGAAAATTGAGCTACATTTTATTTGCAGAGAAGTTAGTTAAATCAAAATTCCACAATCACGGACTAAAAATAAGAAGGAAAAAAAAATGGAATGTTGCTAACTAAATTGGAATCCTGGTAAATCTCAGTTCCGTTAAAAAAAATCTGCTAGCTTCCCCATTTAACTTTTGTTAATTAGAAATCAAGAGCGAACATCACCATGAGTGATATTTCCGATTCTAGTTCTCATTTTGCTTCGTGAAATTTGAATAAGGTTTCGCAGATTCTTCAGGAGGAGTGTAACGCTTATTGATTTCGCACCGACGCGATAATGCTACCCAATTTTTCTCTACCATGAGAGTCAAGTGGAATCGCAACTTAGATGGGAGTCAATCCCAGCAAAAACCAGAAGAAAACGAGTCACTCCCACCAGGGGAAAAAGTCGCAGTGTGTGACGCTCCAGCGTCGGGGGTTTTCTTAAAATATTCCGCTTGAAACGACACAAAAAGTCGAAACACAGCGAATCCCTTGATAATCGACAGCCAAGTGTCAACGACTCATTCGAAAGCTGCAGACCTGGCGACGACGATTCAAATCGAAGTGATCTTGCCGTTCAGCCAATCGACGACGATGCAGCTAGAAGCGTTTGTGAAGAGTCGAAACAGTATGCGTCCAATGGATTGTTTTTTCAGCGCTCTGTTTCTGTGAGTCAATCCAGAAGAGGCTCGGAGGATTACTCCGATCTGAAATACCGTTCGCTTCCTTCGGTGGGGAAGGGGTGGTTTTCTTTCGCAAGCAGGAAGTCCTGGTTGAATTTATCCTCAAGGGGACACAACCGGTCATCAAAGGATGATAAAAAAGTATCTGCATCTTCGCAGTCTATTCCTTCGCGAAGTCTTCGAAACAATGAGAAGCTAATTGAAGAAAACCTCAGAAATTCCCCAGAGGAACGCTCGAAATATTGTTCGGAAAATCCCTTTCCCTCTGATCGCTGTTTAAGCGATGTATCATCGAAAGTTTCCGGAACGAGAGACACTCAAAAAGAAGACAGTAATTGTGCCAGTAATAATGGTTATACCAAACTGCACAGTTGGGAAGGTGCGACTAATTCGTTAGTGAAAGATAGCGAAGGAAAAGTAACAGAGGTTTGTGCGAATAAGGCTGCAGAAGAGCAAATTGATCTTAAGAATGAAGATGTCAAGAAAAAGTTTTCCTCCGTGGGAAAAGCAGAATGTATTGTGCATGAAAATAAAGGCGAATTCACCGTAAAAGAACAAAATCACGTTACAGAGAATCGTCGTGAAGACGCAGTTTGCAAAACAAGTGCCAATGTTTTGAAAACAAACTCGGGAAACAGCAAAACCCGTGACGTGCTTACTCCCCCAGTTACTGAAACGGAGAGGTACCGAAACCAAGATGGTGAACCTCGCAAGTCAAAAGGCTGCGGTCTCCCAACTCCAATTGTCAGAAATCATCTTTCTGAAATACGTAGCGAGCAAAGCGTTACTAACGATACGTTGTTTCATTCAATACCTTCCTATGATGCGGTGTTGTTTTCATCTCCAGTACGAAAACAAGATCGAACTTTTGTATGCCAAACGGAACAGCAACAGGTCACGGTTGAAAGGAGTGGGGAAGATAACAACTCTCTCCCCTGCGGAGACAATGGTGGGAAAATTCAACAGCGAAACGGAATTCCTACTGCGTTGTCGACGACGACCACCGGGTTAGGGAATTCTGCTAGCCAGATGAAATCTTTAGGGAGCGGCACCAGCAGCACAATAATAGCGGGAGAGGATCGACTGGTTCCTTGGACTACGGAGGTTACGCATCGAAACATCCCGAAAGACGGAAGAGATGCTGCGTGTTCCGCGGATGAAATCGCCGATCCCGTAATGTACTTCGGCCCAGAGTTCAGTAAACTCCCTGCAAACGATACCAGCACTAAATGGTATGTGCCCATTTATGACATTCATCAAGGAATAAATGATGGTTCCAAAAAAACCGCTACTAGCGAAATTTTAGTTACTACTATCAATGCATCTCAATTAACAGATCAAGTGAACCCAATTCTAAATAATAACGAAGCTAAAGCCAAACATGTGCCCAGCAGGTGTTACAGTAATTCATTTGTCAGGAGTATCTCCAACAGAATATCGATGGCAGGAGGTGAAAATGAGTCCGAGAGAAGCAATAGAAGCGGGATTCCTTGTGAACTTCCGGAATCAGGTAAAATACTGAGATCGCAAGTAGAAGTGCAAGGAAAACTGATTGTTTGCTGCCTTAACTCAGAAGCCGATTGCGTAAACATAAGTCAAATACCTCTTCGTGACATGTGCGTTGATCCATCAAAGTCAGACGAAACGGTATCTTCGGATAATCTTTGTAAAAATTCATCAAAAGAGGTTCATGACATGAATCAGCGAAATGTATGTGTTAAAGGTACAACGCCTAAAAGTGGTGCCATGAATAATTGCCTCGGCTCGGCGCCTTCGTCTAAAACTTCAGACGACGCATTTGATTCTAGAAATCGCATAAAAAGCTGCTTAAAAGGAAATTCTGCTATACACGATTCGATTTCTGAGCAAGATTTTACTGCAATCGTCAACGTACATCAAAGTGACGCAGATGTTACTTGTAATGATGACACACGTCCAGCTTCTGTAGCAGCAAATTTTCAAACTGCTTCCTCATCGAATCCTGATTGCGATCCAATGAATGAGATTCCACCCTCTTGTAACAAGAACGTTGCCGACTTGGATGATTACCGAGCCACACGTGTGCCAAATAAGTCGGTAAACTTCGAGAATAGTCCAAATGTCTTGAACGAAAAGCACTATTCAAAAGATTTAAGCGATGCTGACGAAAACGTGGACTCCTTGTACACAGACCATATGGTGAGGCTCGTTGAAGACAAACCATTGAGTGACGACTCTGTTGCGGGTAGTTTCCAGGACTCGCTTTCTGATCACGAGACTGAACTAAACTTCGGCGTTTTCCCATTTCCTCAACTGCAACCCAAAAAGAGAAAAGATGTGATTGAAGATATTTTGCAAAAATCTGTATCTAGTGATTCTGGCATATCGGAAGAAATTCCGGAAGGTATTGCCGAGGAGGTAAAATGCGAGAACCTTCTCCAAACTGAAAATTTGCAGGTATCCAAGTTTACCCGTCAAAAAGGGGAAAATGTTCTTGAAAGTAATAACGCTGTAACGTTTTATCACGCCCAACATTTGCCTAAAGGAACAGAAAGAGGAAATTCGATTTCAAGAGAATGTTTTGTTGAATTCCTGCAGCAAAAAATAGACTGTAAAAAAGGAACTAACAGTGCAGGAAACGCTGGTCGAAATTACGCTGAAAACATTTCTGGTAGTGAGGATTATTTAGAAGAGTGTTCTGTTTCAGATGGATCGAGTGATATTGACGCCGGTACTAACGAGACAAATAATGTTGTTAAAGATGTACAAAATAATTGTGAAAAGGTAATTGATAGTTCAGCGGGAAGCTATTGTAAGCGGAACAGTAGTTCTAACAAACAGACTAAAATCAACAGTGAAGTTATTACAGAAGAATCGAACGCCACTCAGCCTTTCGATGACGTTGCAAATAAAAACTCGATAGAAGAGTCATGTGCCGAGAAAGTTTCAGGAATTTTACAAAGCGAAAGTTACCCCATTAGTAGCCGTGGTTTCTTAGACATCTCCTCCTACAAACTACCATTAGTGAGTGACATTTGTAGTGGATTTTCTTTACGTGACAGCTTGTTTCTCTCATCTTTGGGGAAGATTTCAAGCGATAAAAGACTTCGTGAAAACTTCCGTTTAGCAACTCACGATGATGCTTTTTCCGTGACGTTTGAGGAGCTCCGTAAAGCGAATGGAGCTGTTAAAATCTACACTTTGAGTTCTAATGCCGGCATGGGAACAAATCGTACAAGTGGATGTGCACTATGCGGACACAAAGCACCATGTTTACTCGATATTTTCAGCAGCGGTGATTATCCTTCAGTCAACATTTTCTACATGGACACTATCAATTCAGAATACAGTTGGTGTACTTACAAATCATTGTACAGTCGCTGTGCTACACTTCCGTCAGCGTGTGCAAATTATGATTTATCCTTACCTTTTAAATCACTGACGTGGAACAATACGGGTTCCTATCCTCATGTTTATTCTGAAAAAACAATGGCTGTTTCGCGCAGCAGTAATCAGACTTCAGAGTGCATTCCAGTCACGTGCAGTACAAAATATTCATCAGGTCAACGTGATTCAAGCACCGCGAACGTATCGAGTGAAGTTCGACAGCGAAATTTCAAGAGCAGCTTTATTCCCGTACCGGGCAGTTTATTTAAGCCAGGCCTAGCACCCTTGCCAGAGGTAGAAGACGACTTTCCAAAAAGCGTGGATAAGGATACACAGTGGGAGTCCACTTCGGATTGCGGTTCCGATAGAGCGTCCGGAGTATGTGCTGTTGATTCGAAAGCAAGGAATTCAGATGTGTGCTTTTCAGTTGTTGCTCAGCAGCAGGTGGTGGTAGGTGCATCAGGAAGCAAATCACAAACGGATAAAACAGAAACTTCCACAAAGGATCGCATTATTCTGCGGAAATCAAGAATACCAAGAAGTAAGTTCTGATTTTTTTTCATCATTTAACTTAAGGAAATTTTCTGTTTAGAGTAATCTGATTTTATGAAAAGTCATTAAAGTTTTTAGCTAGCGTACTATTAGGCGTTGAGGGGGTGGGGGAGTGTGCTCACGGCTAACAGGGCCTCTAGTTTCAGTAAGAACCTTAAAAGAATTTTTTTTTTTTGCGGAAACTTAGTATGAAACTGGTTAAAAGAAATAGTCAGGAACTTTTGGCGCCAACTTTGAATGAAGTATTAAAACGTAAAACAGTGTTTTTTTTGTTTTTTTTCAGTAAATGCGTAAAATACAAAGGGCACCCTGAAAGTAATGCCTCGTCCCTCATAAAAATTTTATTTGTAGCAGCAAAAATGTGAAACTTTGTATTGGTAATAATGCTAGCCTATTCAAAGTATTGTTCATATACATTTCCGCAATCTTTGAACCCAGCGGTAAAATCCATTTTAGAAAAATTCTTGAGGCCGTCGTTTCACCCATGAGTTCACAGCCAGTTTAACGACTGTCACATCGTCGAAACGTTCGCCACGAAGGGTGTTCTTCAAAGGGGCAAACAGGAAAAAGTCTGAGAGAGCCAAATCAGGACTGTAAGGAGGTTGGGGCATCACCGTCCACCCCATTTTGTCAATAGCCTGTGAAGTCTGTATTGAGGTGTGAGGACGTGCGTTATCATGGTGTAAAACAACACTATGAAGTGGAATGGTACGTCTTTTCCTTCTGATAGCTTCCTTTAGCTTCTTCAATGTCTGCACATAGTGAGCACTGTTTATTGTTGCAACTCCTGAATGGTGACACGAAGATCATCTGTAATGAGATCCTTCACTCGTTGCCTGTTGGCATCTGTCACTGCAGTTGCGGGTCTTCCACTCCGTTGTTTATCCGACACTGAAGTTTCTCCCTCTCGAAACCTCTTCATCCATCTTCGGACATTACTGATATGGATTGTGGTAGCTCCATACACCGCCAGGAGTTCTCTGTGGATTACTGAAGCCTCGCATCCCTCTTTGTTCACGAATTCAATTACGGCTCGATGCTTTTCTCTGTCATTCATGATCTTTATTTCCGATTCTGAAAATATATATATCCCACATTGGTAATATATCATAGTACATGTCAGTGCAGTTTCATTAAAATCACTTCAAAATTTCAAAAGTTATTATGGAGGTGGCGTTACTTTCAGGATGCCCCCCTTGTACTTAAAAAATATTTTCGTGGTTTCCAGCTCTTTGCTGGGGCGAAAAAATAGAGAGGCCTGTGCCCTTTTTTTATTTTCATGGCAGAGTAAATGCATTCACTGTCTATATCACACTTCGTAACGTGATGCATATGACGTACAACTGCGGTGACGTGCGACTCAAATCTGCAGAGTTGCATCGGTAAGCCTTGCCGTGGTAGTTCAGTTAGAACAGCTGCTCCGGAGTGGGGAAAACGCGGATATGAAACGCACCCTCGGCAAAAATAGGTTCTAACTTCTTCCCGTGGTTTTAATTTTGAGTTTTCTTCAGTTGCAGGCTATGTACACACTATTTTTATTCAAACGATGTGCATTTGTTATTTCAGCACAATATCATTTCTGTGAGTTTTCATACCTCCTTGTAAGTTTCTTGAATCCACTCTTGTGTAGAACCTGTATCCGTTCGAATTTGTTACATGTTTTTAGCATTATAACATCAATGTACACGGTCGTATCAGAATAATATGACCACCCCCGGAATCACAGTGTACCCGCCCAGGATCGTCACAGAGTGGACGTGACAAGGTCGACCACACGGAGACATAAGCGGCCGGCCAGGACAGATGAGCAGTAGTGTGTCACGTGAGCACTATGGGCAGAGGTAGTGATCACGAACGTTCGAAAGGGAATGATCATCGGCTACCGCGCCAAGGGTGGAAGCATCTCAGAAATGGCACACTTCGTGGGCTGTTCGAGAGGTGCTGTAGTAAGGGTGTACCAAGAATGGACCACTGGCACACCGAGTACCTCTGACGTCATAACTGTGGAGCCCCAAAGGCCATCGACCCCCAGAGGAGAACATTGCCTCCGTCGACTTGTAAAGGGCAATCGACGCGCAACAGTGCAGCAAGTGAACGCCAGCGCACCCAGGTACGTGTCCCCGATACCAGTAGAGCGAACTCTGTTACGCATATGTCTCCGGAGTCGACGCTGCGTCAAGGCGCCCATGTTAACCCAGGTCCATTGGAAACGACGCCAGCAGTTCGCATGGGACTACCGTGATTGGACAGTGGAAGAGTGGAAAATGGTAGCCGCCTTCGACGAATCGAGGTTTCTACTCCACAGAAGTGACGAGCGGTGGCAGATACGGCGTCAGCCTCACGAGAACTAACACACGGACACGCTTGTCGGTCAAGTACAGCCCGGCGGTGGCAGTGTGCATGTCTGGGGGATGATTTCCTGGTATGACCTGGGACCGCTGGTACCACTGGATGGGTCCCTGAACGCCAATGGCTACCTGTCCATTCTCTCTGACCACATACATCCCTTCATGTTGGACGTTTACCCTGGTGGTGATGGTGTTTACCAAAAGAACAATGCGCCCTGCCAAGTCGCTAAGGGAATGCATGACTGCTTCCAAGAGCACGACAGCGATGTCTCCGTTCTCTCTTGGCCGGCGAAATCGCCCGACCTCAATCTCATAGAGCACTTGTAGAATTATTTGGATTAACAGGTTCGACGTGCCGACACACAACACGTCATCTCCGGGACCTCCGTGCTCTGCTGCAGTCGGGCCTCCCCGGTGGCGCAGTGGTCTAATCGATGGCTTCTGATCTTTCGTCCGAAGATGGGGCCCAGGTTCGAATCCCCGGTGAGGCATGGGTGTTGTGTTTGTCTAACGGCGTTGGCTCTCCTCCTTCCCTGGAGCCAGTGGCCCTGAATTAGGGACGGGCGACTGCTTATATCCCATTGAGTTGCTCACGGTGGTCGGGTAAAAAAAAAGAAAAGTCCGAATGGGCACGTGTGCCTCGGGCTACCTTCCTGGGCCTCATTGCGTCCATGACACGCCATCTCGCCGCTGTCATGCTAGCCAAGGGTGGTTATTCCTATTATTAGGTAGGCGGTCATATCATTCTGATACGTCTACGTATATTTTAACTACTGCATAATTAGTGTTCAGCCCTTTTATCAATTGAATGCTATTATTTGAAGCAGTAGTGTACAGACCGTTAACGCGATAATTCGTATTAATATACGACACTGCATATTCTCCCAGTTCAGGGATATTTTCACACTGAGGATAGGGAACTCTTTTGGTAGCTTGGTGGCGGTGTGGTACGACTTGCTGGCGTCTAGTTATTCGTCCGAGATGGGTCGGAGCTCGAATTTTCGTCTTGTGTCTGGCGCACTTTGGCCAAACATACCTTGCGCCATAAAAATCTACCAACCAACCGGGCTCGAATCCCGAGTGAATCATAGGTAGTGGGAATAGCTTGTAGCGCCGACTCTCCTTTCCTTGAACCAGTAGCCCTATATTAGGGACAGGTAACTGCTTGTAACCCTAAAAGTTGCTCACAATGGTCCTGCCCCCCGCCGTTCCCCAAGAAGAAGATAACTCTTTGTGCTGCTGTTCAGGAAAGAGGGATTTGTCAGATTTAGAAATTCTGTACTCACTAATTTTCTTCAGGCCAACCGTGGCTGCTCTGTTGTATGTCTGTGTAAGATTTACAGCAGCAGGAACTAAACACGTGACACATCATGCTTGTAGAAACGGTTCATTAACATACATGAAAAAAAAAAAAAAAAGATTTTCAATTTCAAAACTACACTAAAATTTTTTTGAAACTCACGAGCCACTTTCCGCCATTCCTTTCGTGAATTAATGAACCATATTTCTGATAAAAACCTTTTCCGTTAAATGATGGAAAGCAACCTGAATTTCACGAATTTTAAGTATAACCACGGGAAAATTCTGAATTTTCAGAAAACTTTCCGCAATACCTTTCTTATATTGAATGTAAATTACCGTTTACAAGATGTTTGTAGATGTAAATTACCGTTTGCAACAGAAAATTCTGAATTTTCAGAAACCTTTCCGCAATTCCTTTCGTGTATCAACGGAAAAACTCCTTTCTCACTTTTTCCGTATTTACTGTTTATGACGAAAAATTTCCGGTAATAGGAGAGATTCACAAGAATATTTGGGAAATTTGATTAACTTTTTAATTTCAATTGTCTGTCGAAGTATTTGATTTTGAAGTTCTGTAGTGAGATCGGTTATTGTGGATAGCATATTGCATGAAATTTGTTCATTTGTGGCACAGAATATTTCTTCCCCTCTCCCCGATTTTGCACGCCAGCTATTTATTACATATTGTGTTACTGTAAGAAACCGGGTACTTAACTTATTGTACTGGTGATTATAGATGTCCATTATTCAGTCTTTGGACCCCTTAAAACAAAAGCTATAGCTATCAAGAGTAAATTTTATACTTAGTTTTGTGAAATAATACTATGAAAAAGTACATTTTACCTTTTTTTAAATTTAATTGAAAGTCATTGTCAGTTTAAAAAGTTGAAAAATGCTTAATTTGTGAAAAGTCCTCTTACAGATAAAAAAAATATTATAATCCTATTCAGAAAAATAATAAGCTCTAAAATAAAATAACTAAATCACTCACATTAATTTTTTTTTTTTTTTTTTTGTCATCGTCGCGCAATTTGTTTTACGGTGAATGAACGGGAATTCATTCCCGTAGTGTTTCTGGCTGAGTGGTTAAAGGCGCGTGTTATCTGTTGAACAATCCCAAACGACGGGGGTTCGGTCCTGACTGTTGTCAAAGGGTTATCTAGTGTAAGGACTGAAAAGTGCAGGTTCTTTGATTTTTGCGACATTTCAGTTTAAATACGGAAAAACCAGAAACGGACTTTTCTGAAATAAATGAAATTTCTGACTACGGAAAATCTGTGAAAATGCGGAAGTTAAAATAAACGGGCACTTTTAAAAACGGAAATTTTTGAAAAAGACTGATACCTACCGGCAACATTGCTGCACGTTATATTTTCAGAAATTTTCGGTGAATTCACACCCCTTTTTTTTGTACAGTGTATGTTCTTAAAAGCGTTAGCTAACCGTAAACAGAAAGAACGAAGGCGAGTGTTTTCGCTATTGCTTCATGAGTTTCTGCAACCGGAAACAGAAGACAGTTTTTTAAAGATCCGGAACCACGTGTGCGGCAGCAGTGTTTAAATTTAAGAGATAGCGGCTATGAAGGCCATATTTTATGCCGGATGTTTATCGGAGACTCGTTGTTGTGCTCTACCGTGGTCACCTTGGTTGGCAACACTGCTTGTTCATCGTTATTTAATTTTATGGTTATTGCAATACTACCGTAATGATTTGCAATACCAATATGCTGTGAGGAGTTGGTATTACAGTAAACGTACACTCGCGCACAATGAAATTTGCGCACCTAGAAGAAAACATGCTACAACCGCGAAACTTTGCAAATAGCTAGAGTGCGTGCTGGTATGCAAATGATCCACGTTTGGCGTGAGTGTGCATGACCGCACACCCAGTGGTGGCGCTGTAAGCACGAACCGGCAGACTTATAAACCGGTGTGTTGTCGATTCCCTATAAAAGCACCGGCCGACGCAAGCAAGAGTTAGTGACAAGAATGCCGGGTAGACGCCAGAGACGTCGATTTACGCAACTTACGGACTTCGAAAGAGGACGGATCATCGAGCTGAAAACCGCAGGATGGTCGGCATGCCGTTTAGGCCGCCACGTGGATCGTTCTGACCAATACCGTCCGACTGCGTTGGGGGCAGTGGACACGTGACAGCACTGCCACACGGCGGAGCGGCTCCGGACGGACCAGAAGGACCACCGGTAGAGAGGATCGACAGATCGTGCGCTGGGCACGAACAGATCCCACGGGAACCCGCTCCACTATGCAGGCAGATGTAGCGGCTCTTGTGTGCCCACGAAGCATTTCCCGGCGCCTCGCGGAACCGAATCTGCTATCCCAGCGCTCCTTACTCCACTATAAATGGGTTTTACTATAGGCTACAAGTGCATTTTGATTGTGTACAGTCTGGTGTACTTTGAGCTAACATTCATTGTGTGCATTGCGCGTGATACTGAAAGCGCTTACGTATAAACAGTGACGCAATCGTTGATGTAAGACCTAAAGACCTATCATAAAGCCTAATGCCTTTATGGTTTTTATAATTCCAATGGAGGGCGGGGGGAACCACTGGCGACTTCAGATTACATTTTACGAAAAAAAAAAAATTGAATTTGGCGAATGGGTTGGCGAAAACTCTAAAAGAAAAACAAAGCCAAACCAACCCCTGAATAATACATTAATTTTGATTGCTGGGGGTCACAATTCTGTACGCGTTTCTGTTTACGTCGATCCTATTTTTCTCCTCGTATCTCTTGAAAAAATAATGTTGGCTCTCGAAACTTTTGGTGCTTTTTCTATCTCCAGTTATATGTAAACACATATAACGATGCCATATATTTGAAGTAAAGAAAGGGGGAGGGGTTCAAAAGTATTGACTGGGCCCTAGCTATTCCGCCGTCTATGCTGGAAGGTATTGTCCTGACACGAATGATGTCACGGAAGAGTCTAGCAGTCTGTTTGTTCCTTAAATAAGGTTCGTAGGCACGGATAAAAACAACGCGCTCTAAATTTGTGACCCTCAACCGCCGCTCTCTTGCGCACAGACGTGTGTGACCCATCAATCTGCTCCGCAGTAGACTTGTAATTCTAGAATGAATTACAAGTTTGAAGGGCCCTTACAAATAACTTATACCCATCAACCTACTGCTCCGAAGGCCCTTACAATGAACTAGTAATAAACAAATCCGTATTCCCTTAACCATATTAAGAGCGCAATCAATAAAATTCAGAATGTAATATACATGTGTATATACCGGGCATTTTTTTACTGGCGGAACGTGCTGGAATGCCACTCAGACACCTTTTAATCCAAACCGTTTTAAGTTCTTGAAGAATTGTTTACTTAATTCTTTTCACTCCACCTGGGAGCATAAGTCTGCCACCACCATTTTCCAGCGGACTCTGTTTTTTGCTTCTGTTTTTATTTGGTTCCAGTTTTTATTAAAATTTGCGATTTCTTTCATTATTGTTCTTCTCCATGTGTTTCTCTTGGTCTTCTTTTACCCTGTGGGTTCCAATGAATAGCCTATTTTACTATTATTTTATCCTCTTTCCTCACTCAACACGTGCCCCATCCACTTCCATTTCCTTTCACGTATTTGTTGCAGTTTCTGGTTTGTTCTCTGCCATATTTCTTCTGTAACGTACCAGAAGATGTGACGTACCTGTCAGAAGGACGCACACGACATAAAGGCAGATAGGAATCAGAATAAAAAACGTCCGCGTAGCTCAATTGGTAGAGCAACTTATTCCGGAATGAGGGGATCCGGGTTCGAATCCCGCCCGGCGTAGACCAAAAATGACGAAGAAATTTACTTCGTTATACTTCTTTTGATAATTGTTTTGGCCAATATATTCCCAGTATCGCTGTTAAACATTTGTTGAAGAAGACCTGAACGTTTTTAACTATCTTTTTGTTTAGCGTCCATGTTTCTGATATTTCTTACATTGAATTATTTCTTTACATTTGAATTAAATATTCTCGTATTAGTTTTTATAAGTTCCTTTTTTCCCGGATATTTCTCAGTTAGTTAATTGTTGAATTAACCAATTGCTTCCTTCTATTTATATCTTCGACAGTACCTCCTTTTGCTGATACTATTGAACCCAAGATATATAAATCCTTCTACTTCTTTTAGAGGTGTATCTTCTATTGTTATTTGTTTAATTATATAATTAGTATTAGCTACAGCAATTCTAGAAATCCATTACGAATTACTACCCGTTCCTTAATATAATGTGAGCATATAAGACTGTGTTTCTGCAGTTTCTACCATACAACGCAGAAAATGTTTAAAGAACAATGCTCAAGAAATTGGCCTGCTTTTTTTTTTTTATTAGATCCCCCGCCTTGTTTTTGTATTGAGCAACTGTGGCGTGCGTGCCCCGCAGGACGCACATAAGATAAAGTCAGATAGCAGTGAGAGCACATGTCCGCGTAGCTCATTTGGGAGAGCGACTTACTCCGGAGTGAGGGGACCGGGTTCGATGCCCGGCGCGGACAAACTTGTACGTTATACAGCATACGGTTAAGAGTTGTACCTTTGCACCTTTTTTTCTAGAAGAAAAAAAAGCACTGAATATATATGTATTTGCATATTATTAGCTGAATTCCCAAATTGTAGCGACGTCTATTAGGCGAACTATAGTTTTCCGTTCGTGTTTGAAATATCTACTTCTCAAACATGTCGCATGTTATCAATTAACACCACAATAGCAGGCCTTTTCAACAATGTATAAATGATGAAAGAAATACGGGGTTACGCCATATAAAATACAAATTTTGAAGATGACAATCCGATTTTTGGCGTAAATGTGACAAGGATGGTAAGTCAGATAATATCTGAAAGCCTGAAAATTTTCATCGTCCTGGAGCTGGACTCGAACCCGCGTCTCCCAGAAAACGCCTAGGTATGTTTAAATTCAAATTGATCGGAAACTTGGTCGTTCTGGGTGGTGTAGTGGTTAGAATACCTAGGCGTTTTCTGGGAGAGGCGGGTTAGAGTCCCGCTCCAGGACGATGAAAAATTTCAGGTTTTCAGATATTATCTGACTTACCATCCTTGTCACATTTACACCAAAAATCGGATTGTCATCTTCAAAATGTATAAATGCTTTTTACTTATAAAAGGTTACTAGCTTTAAGAAATTGTAAAATTCTCAAAAAAAAAAAGGGGGGGGGGTAGTAGCTCCCTCTCTTTTATTTTAACTTGTGTATGTTGCATCTAGCTCGGGCAGTGTGATTGTTTCTATGGTGTTTTCTAATAGTTGACTCATCTTCCCTTATTTGAAACCTAAAATTTGTAGTTTTAGTTTAAATATTTTCAAATCTTTCCTGCATGTATTATATGTTGCTTGTTCTTGCTTTCCCAAATTCTTCCCAAGTTATGGAGGTTTTGTTCACGTACGGCGTTCATTTAAACGCATCTAGTATTGGAGCCGAATGATGAACAAACTGGTTTAAATAGGTAACGTCATCCATATTCCTATTTCGTTGCCTTGAAGAAATGGCGCCCGCGTTCTCTCGAATTCAGAGACAAACACAATGGCCCAATAGTTGTAGCAATTTATGGGTACTTAAAGAAACAATGTGGTATTTTTTAGGCTCGTTATGCATGTACGAAAATTTTTGATATTTCTAACCATGCAAACAGAGCTGGATTATATCATGCTGTGGCCTGGGTCTGGCATTGAATTGCAGCCGTTTCAGAAAACTTCTATTTATATAGATTATTTTGATATCATTCTCTTTGTGTGTGTGAGAGAGAGAAACATTTTTATCTTTGTTAAGGAGGGGGCTAGTGTTATCAAAACGAAATCATAGTATCGCAATTATTATTGCTACATTATCATAGTTATTATTATTATTATTTTTTGTTAAATCACATTATGCTTTATGTAACTAGCGGCTTGTATATTAACTGTATTTTTATTTGTTTTACATAGCCGGACTACCCAAATCAATCGCTTTTAACTAAAACCCATTTTGAAGACCAAATTAGAGATGTGACAACAGTAAATTATTTTCAGAAGTATTTAAACACATTTTCTTAATTCAGAAAAAAAAAAAATGTTTTCTTTCGTTATGGCATGAACTTTCAGCTTATAATATAAATTATTCACATCTGTTTTTAAGAGGAGGAAATGCTGGTGATTTCAGGACATTTTTAATAACAGTTACTTTTTAAGAAGAACAGTGGAGCCCCCCCCCATCGAGGTTGCAGCTTGGAACTTCTGCCCCCAGAGCCCTTTAATCTGGCTCTGCATGTAAAGTATTCTTTGATTGAAATTTTCAACCACTTAAGAAAGAAAAACTGGCTTTATTTAGCATGCCTTTCGAGTAAGAAAAATGGCTTGTCTAGAAGCAGAGGCTGAACAAGAGCGGGAGCGCCTTCTCTAGAGAGCGTAAAAATCATTGCTTGCAATCTGATTAAGACTGGAATTTAAACTTGTGCACCCGTCTAATATACTTTCTTTAGGAGGTATATTAGACGGGTGCAAAAGTTTAAATACCCTTGTTTTTAGTGCAGATTTTATGGCCATAGTTTTTCATTTGCCCATTCATAGAATTTGCTTGTAATATATTTCACCAGTTTCGGTACCCAGGGCAGCTTAGAATTCGTAAGTCCGTCCAACTAAAAAAAAACGACCATCCACGGCCTTCGTCGAAAACAGTTTAGGGGATTGCCTCATATTCGCATTAAGAGAAAAACTGCAAAAACAAGAAACTAAATTATTTGAATATGTAAAAGAAACAATAAGCTGTTCAATCTACTTTTGGATATTTTGTTTCTAAAAATTAAGTGTTGAAAAGTAATTAAATTCAAAATTTCGTTTTTGATACGCCATTTAAAATATTTGGAAAAGGACATCTTTTTGTAAACTCTCCTTCCAACGGAAGCTCTGTTGGTGTCAGCTGGTTACAATGTTTATTTATAATGGAGTGCTTTGTTAGTACGCTGTTGTCGGAAATACAGATCGCCGCCCCGGTGGCGCAGTGGTCTAGGCGATGGCCTCTTATCATTCGTCCGAACGGGGTCCGGGTTCGAATCCCGGTGAGGCATGGATGTTGTGTTTGTCTTACGGCACTGGCTCTCTCACTTCCTTGGAACCAGTGACCTTAAATTAGGGACGGGCGACTGCTTATAGCCCATTGAGTTGCTCACGGTGGTCGTTAAACCTCCAAAAAAAAAAAAAAAAAAAAAAAAAAAAAAAAAAAAAAAAAGAAATACAGATCGAGTAATGAGGCCGTACCAAACAAATTGGATCGTTTCCATTTTGTTACTCTTCTGAATTATCATGTGAATTAAAATTCGATTGTTTCTTTTAAACTGCAGACTTTCTGCTCCTTGAGGATTCCCTGTGATAATAAAAAAATATTATTTTACTTATTTAAAGAAATCACAGTTTGCTTAATCTATGTACATCACAATGTTGTGAAGATCAGAATTTTCTCAGTTTTTCAAGAACTATTTCTTCCATCTCGGATCTGCCCTTAACTGTCATGTGATGCCGCTTGATGATTCAAAATGTTAAAAAAAAATAGTGAGTGAAAAAAAGTGTGCCAAAAAATCCCACCAGAATGTTTTGCCGGAAGTCTTCATGAAAGAAAACTTTGATACAAATTTTCCAGTATTAAGTTATCAGAGCGTTTAAAATGCCAGTCTCATTAATATGAGGTTCCAGATCATATTACCGAGATCTGGTTTATCCTCCTTTTCTCCCTTTCGCCAGTTTTTTTTTTTCTTTTTTTTTTTTTTTGCCTTAATTCCCGACGGATGCTAACGTTGAATGGCGATCGTTGTCACCAAAATCTTTCCAACACATTTCTGAAGTTCCTCAATGTCAGTGACCGTTCTCTCTCCTTCTGTAGAATTTGTCTGAGACACGCTGCTTGTATTTAGGAAGTTCCCTGTTAGTCTACAGTTCCACACTTAAAATATAATTCTATTAGTGCTTTATCTATCAATGTAAACACGCAGTTAAAAATAGAGTGCTTCAGCTCTGCCCATTACGTGAAAGTGATATCGACTGATTTAGTGAGAAAATCCCAAGTACAGGACGACACGGAAAATGAGAACGCAATGCAATGAATTTTTTAAACCTGCCACAAACAAGTGTTTGTTGGCGTCGCCATGATCCTAGCCGCTCTCTGAATATATTGGGTATACGTTTTGGCATTTGCCCCTGTTGTTCTAAATAAATAATAAATACACAAAAGAAATGTCACCGAATTTTCGGATTTTAATGAGCATGTCTTTTGACACAAAAGATAAAAATGGTCATGTCAAATACAGTAATTATGAGAGATTTATTAGTATATGAAGGTTTAAAAATAACAAGTGATCATGTGAAATGCAGTTATGAGAGATTTATTATAACTAACAAGTGATCATGTGAAACGGCGGTAATTATGAGAAATTTATTAAGCTTTTTAAGAGTTTGACAATTAACAAAAATCTGCGTCAAAGAGACTTGAATTGTGATAGCTCGTAAAACAAAAATTCGTCATAGCTAATGAAGTTACGTTAACTAGTAAATTTTCGTGAAATGAAATTGAACTATATTGACTAGTTATAAAGGTTCTTGAGAGAATCATGTTATAATAACTAGCAAAAATGTTCGCAATACAGAACTGAGTTATGATTACCAGAAAAAAAGTTCGTCATAGAGATAGTGATAACTCAGTTCCCTATAACGTATATTTTGCTAGTTATCATACCTAGTGAAAACGTCATAGAGAGCAGAAATATTATAACAAACACAATGTCCGTCCTGGATAACAGTCTGGCGCAAAAACAGTTTTTTCAGTCGTGTGTATGTGTTAACGTCGTTTATAGGAAGGAAAATCTGTGGGCCATTAGAAGTAGAGTATGTACATAAGTGTTGTTGTGACAGTTATGCCAAAAAGAATTTCAGTTTTCCATTTGGCATTTTGAAGGGGAATTATGGACCGTAACAAAGAAATATATATTTACATTTGCTGACGGCAAAGCCGTATATTATGAAAAAGCAGAAAATATTTATGTAAAATGATTTTTAGTAGTGAAAGATATTTAACGCATAAAGAATTTTTTGATAGCGATGTGTTTGTTCGCGCTGCCTTTGTTACTTCCCTAGAATCAGTGGCCTTAAATTAGGGACAGACGACTGCTTATAGCCCTCAGAGTTGGTCCCCAGAAAACTGCTTGTGGAAATAACTATTGTTCTTGGCTTTGTCAGTTTCCACGTTTCACGATGAAATCTTTGTTAAGTAAAAGAAAAAGTTTTACAGCCGTCGAAATTAACATTGGTAACACATATACTGAAGAGCAATTGAATTAGAGACAGCATGGCGTTATGCAAATGTGGCGCTGTGGGCGGCCCTGTAAACGGAAACGACATGACGTATGCAGCGATCCGACAATATAAGGAGTGATGCGACGGGAATCAGTATGGGTAAGACGAAGGATCTAAGCGCATTTGATCGTGGGAAAATTGTCGGGGCCCGACGAATGGGTTACTCCATCTCCGAAGTCGTGCAGGCATTGGGATTTTCACGAGCCACTGTGTCACGGGTGCACCGTGAGTACATCGAATCCGGTAAAACCTTCCCTGCAAGGGCCAACTGCCGTGAACAACAGCGTGTGGATGAGCGGGGTCATCGTCGGCTAGCTCGCATTGTAACAGCGGATAGACGGACCACAGTGCAAGAAATCACTCTGCAATTTAACGCTGGTGCACAAAAACGTGTAAGCAGCCACACCATCTAGAACCATCTCCTCGCTATGGGGTACAGATGCCATCGTCCCACGAGGGTACCGGTGCTGACCACACATCACAGGGTGCAAAGATTAGCATGGACGCGGGAACATCGCCACTGGACCCTAGACATGTGGGAAAATGTTGCCTGGACTGATGAGTCGAGATTCACGTTGGTACATACGGATGGCAGGATACGAGTACGGTGCAAACCACATGAAGCGATGGATCCTTCTCGCCAGCAGGGTACTCTTCAAGCTGGATGGGGTGGCATTCTCGTCTGGGTACTGTTTACGTGGACTGAAATGGGACCCCTGGTACGTGTGACATCGTCCCTCACAGGTTAACGTTACCGAGATATCCTGGACGACCATTTGCTCCCGTTTGTGTGTCTTCAACATCCCACTGGGGACCTCATCTTGCAACAAGACAATGTACCGTGCCATTGCTCCCGAATTGTATCCGAATGGTTAGGTGAACACTCCACCGACGTGACCTCGCTTGCTTGGCCAGCTAGGTCACCTGACCTCAATCCCATCGAGCACATCTGGGGTGCCATCGAGAGAGATGTTGGTCGCTCTGACCCCCTCCATCAAATCTTCGTGAACTGTGAGAGCTTGTTGAGGGTCGTGGATCCGTATGGCTTCCCAACGCTTCCGGTATCTTGTCGAGTCCATGCTGTGACGAATCGCCGCCGTCATCAGGGCGAAAGGTGGTGCTACACGTTACTAGACAGGTATCTCTAATTCAATTGCTCTTCAGTGTATATGTACACTGAGTGGCCTATGTATTAGATACATTATGTCTATGGGAAGAAGAATTTATAGTTACGTAACATTTTTATATCAATTTCGCCAGAAGGAATGCATTGAGGACACATTCAACTATATAATTTATGTGAAGCATCGAAATATGGTATCAGTTATTTTTTAAGTTGAAAGAATATAAGAGATACAAAACGAGATTAATCAAATAACCTTCAATTATTTATGACCAAAAGTAGGGTGTTTTTCTCTTGATTGGGACAAACCCTTTAAAAAATCATCTAAACCACGTTTTCACTTTATATTAAGATAATACAACGTAGTTTTTCACAAATATTTATTTTTTCAAGTCGACCATGGTTTCGCTGGGTATTGACCTAACTTCATCAGGACAAATGCTAGATAAAGAAATAAATATTTGTGACAAACTAGTCTTTGAGATCAAGCACGTTTTCACGTGTTTTGGATTTCTGTGGGCGGTGACTTCCATAGGTTTTTATACCAATTTTATTCAAATTTAGTGACAAAATATTTGAGACACGAAGAGGGTATATTCCCATATTCCTTAAATGGGATAAACATTTGTAAAACATGAGTGTTTTGAACAGATTTTTTCTAGTACATTTCTGAAGCGCAGTTATATTTCAGTATGAGTGTTCCATTTTGTAAATACATTGGGAGAATAGCCTTATGCATTCATCTATGCCATACGTCTCTTACTTGTACGTGTGATACAGAGTACAAGCATTGGCCTGCAATGTGGTTGTAGTAATTTTTGCTCATTCGTACGCAGAAAAACTTTGAGACATTTGTGATTTCGCAAACATAACGTAAAGACTTTCAAACGTTAGAGCACTCGCAAACTAAACGCAAACTTGCAGACGAACGAGAATTCAAAAACTGTACACAAATACCTTCAGAAGAAAGAGAACTCGCAAAGTGTACGCAAATATAATACCTTCAGATGAAAGAGAATTTGAAAACTACACAAAAATCTTCAGACGAAAGGAAAGTTCTCTCTCAAACTGCACTGTTAGAAATTTTGCGGTAGTTTGCACCAAAAAGTGTTGCTACACCAGCTGCACCACTTTCTAAGAAAAGATACACCATTGTGTGGTGAAAACAAAACCCAACATGGTGCCACTTTGTACTACGTTATGGTGCAAGGCTGCACCACATTATGAGCAAGGTTTCACCATGTTGTTGGGTTTTGTTTGCACCACACAATGGTGTATCTTTTCTCAGAAAGTGGTGTAGCACCACTTTTTAGGTGCAACTTACCACAACATTTTTAACAGTGCGTACACAAAAACTCTTCAGACGGAATACAACACTCAAACTGAATACAACGTGCTTTGAACATCAGAGTCTTCCTTTTAGGTTTCTAAGCACCCCTCCCCCAAGCCAGTGATAAAATATTTGTGTGCTCCAGAAAGCGTTATGACTGTAGCCCAGACACGTGCACATTGGATCATTTAAAGGGGGGGGGGGGTAACAGTCTGTGATGTTTCTCCTTGAATAAGGCTCGGAAAAACCATTTATATGGTTACACATATCGTGTTTATATAAGTATTTTACCCGTTTCTCCTTGAATAAGGCTCGGAAAAACCATTTATATGGTTACACATATCGTGTTTATATAAGTATTTTACCCCAAATGACATCTTCGGAACAACATATGTACCCGCGAAAAAAAACGGACGGAACTTTTTTTGTTTGTTGTTGTTTGTTTTGTGTTGTCTTTTGACAATCCAGAATTTCTTCTTTCATGCAAAGAGATTGAGTTGCTCTCAGATCTTGTCAGGTAGGGGTCCCATCTTGCATGTCATTAGAGGGTGGTTAACTGAGCATTATAAAGAAACAGGTTACGCTGAGATATACAAAATAGCCCAACCCAAGCCGCAATTGGTACAAAATTTAGACAAATTGGCTATCTTATTATTATTATTATTTACGATTGGAGGGAAACGCCAGCAAATCCGATACCAGGGCCTCAGGAAAGAACAAAATGCACTGAAGGGCATTGCTGACGAGAGTAGAATGTGATGATGAAAGAAGAGATAATGAAGATGCGGAAAAGATGGGGAAGCTTTTGCAGAGACGTGGCTGACTAAAGCAACCAAAACACTGGAATGATTTTACGCTACCTTCATTATCTCATTCATGCCAGCAGCAATTTTTGAAGCAGAAAACTACGCTGCACTTGGAGAACCAGGCCCGAAGAAAACAACAACAACAACAAAAAAAGATAACCAACTGGACGTTCCAACAAAACGTGCATTTATTAAACTACCGGTGTTAAGAATTTCGTAAAGCAAGCATGTCTTCTTGTCGATGAAACATTTTCTTGTGAAGATGAAATTTTCAATTCATACAATTAAATTCGTGTTGTACACTGCCGGAAAGTGAAAAAAGAATAGCATCAAAAATTGCAGCTGCGTCTTTGAGATTTATGTCGTAGCAACAACAACTTGTTAAGAAAGGAAAGTTATCACACGTGTGAAATGATTCAATGCTTATTTTACTTTTTATTGCGTATTACAGTACAGTGTACAGAAGGCACATTTTAAAAAGGAGTTTCACCTCTTCCAACAGAAATACAAGCTTCCAGTCTGGCGAATGCTGGATATCAGTCGTACAAATGCTGGATATCACGCTGGAGGAAAGCATTCCATGCGCTTTCAACTTGGACGCGCAATTCAGAGATGGTCGCTGCCTTCCGATCCAGTCGCAGACATGCTTGATTGGAGACAAGTCCGGAGAGCGTGCTGGCCCCAATGACTTGATGCCCAGCTTAAAGAGCATGTTGAGTTCCCCGGGCCGAGTCTGAGCGGGAGTTATCCTACTGAAGTAGCGCATTTAGGATGCCACTCGAAAATGGCAGGACGACCGGCTGCACAATGTCGCTGACATACGCACTGCTATTCAGTGTACCCCGTGCAAACACCAGACTCGCACGAGAGTGATATCTAATCGCTCCTCACACATGATGCCCGGCTTGGGGCCTGTGACCGCCATTCTACCCTCCAATGAACACCTTCTTGACACCACCGCAAACTTGCTCGACGGTGACCGACCAGGGGTCAGCGGTAACCATGCCAACGGCACGCGTACCCATAGTCCTGCTTCCAACAGACGATTCCGTATCGTTCTGGTAGACATCTGTGGTATGACATAGGATCAAATTTGTGACACCCTAGCCGATCGTCTCGTGCGTCCGTAACTCTGTCTTACCCGGAAACACGTCTGCGAGTGTGCGAATGCTCCTATGACCACTGACGCCCCCATGTTACCATGGCCGATACCTCTTGTCCCACTCGGTCCGCAATGTGCTGGAAGGACCAACCTATTTCCCGCAGATCCACTATATACGGCCTCTGTCGAAATCCGATAACTGCACAGATGTTGCGCGTCTGCGTCGTCCAGGCATGGTAGCTTCTTCAATGAGCACTGAACAACACACCAGACGAATGGCTTCGTTCTGCACGCCCTAGTCCTTAAATAAGCTCTGCGTACATTTCATGTTGTCATGCACAGTGACGTCATTATTTCATCGAATGACATTCCAACTGGGATCACGGTTTCTGCTGCCCTTAACAGTTAACATATTACACTGCTGGCCACCGACAATCCAACACCAAGAAGGAAGCATCCGATTGGCCTGAAATTCGCAGCATGCGTCACCCGCGGGAGGACATGCAAACGATTTGCATTGCAGGGCATATGCAAATCATGTGCGCCCGGCACGACACCGAGAAGCACTATAAGAAGGGTTCACTGAAAGCGGGGTGTAAGTAGTGTTGTGCTGCTGGACCTCTGTGCGTGGGAAGCTTCCTGATGCCTCGTCGCAGAACACGGCAGTCATTCCAGCACGTTTCGGAGTTCAACAGAGGACGAATAGTGGCTTATCGCGACAGCGGTTTATCGTACCGACACATCGGCGCCCGTGTGGGACGACATCCAGCCACAGTGAGGCGAGTATGGATTCGGTGGTTGTAGGAGGGACGGACGGACCGACGTGAGTGATTGACGCAGCCGCGGCACACCACCACACGGGAGGACCGGCATGTTGTGCGGCGGACATTGACGGCTCGCACCGCCACATCACGTCACGAACGTTAGCGCAGGAATTGGGGTGTGTTGCGCAACAACCTGTGTCAGCACGTACCGTTCGACGTCGTCAGCAGGAGCGGGGACTTGTCGCACGGTGCCCATTGCTCCGATTACCATTGACGTTACACCACCGGCGAGTGCGGCGGCAGTGGGCCGTTGAACGCCGCACTTGGACTACGGAATGGCACGACATTGTCTTCTCCGACGAATCCGCTTCTGCCTGGAACACCACGATGGTCGAATCCGCGTGTGGCGGCGAGAGACTGTATGACGCCTGCATTATGCATCGCCATACCGGTCTGTCGCCTGGTGTTATGGTTTGGGGCGCAATTGGATATGGCACCATTCTGGTACCCATCGCCGGCACACTCAACAGCCACCGCACCATCTCCGACGTTTTGGAGCCTGTAGTCCTCCATTACCTGCTGGACCTGCCAGCAGCGGCCACGTTTCAACAGGACAATGCGCGCCCGCACGTGGCACGCATTGTGCAACAATTTTTCACGGCCCACCAGCTGTCACTGCTGCCGTGGCCCGCCTGTTTTCCCGATATGTCGCCCATCGAACACGTCTGGTTGCTGATCGGCAACCGAGTGGCCTGGCAAGCACCACCCGCGGCTACGCCTCATGAACTGTGGCAACGTGTGGAAGCAGCCTGGACTGACATACCCCAAGCCCACATCCAAAGCCTCTTTCGTTCGATGCCGCGGCGTATAGCTGCCGATATTGCCAGCTAAGGGAGCCATACGAACTATTGATGTCTGCGTGTTCCGCAAGTCGCACGGGCCTGTAAGCTCAATCGTTTCATCTTTGCATCTGTTGTTATGTGTCCAGTAAATCCGGCTTTGCAATCTCGTGTCCTTCTTGGTGTTGCATTTTGGGTGGCCAGCAGTGTATAATATGACGTTCCTGCCGTCATTCCATCTAGGTGTTCTTTTTTCACTTTCCGGCAGTGTATATACAGTTGAGTGACTGCACCCAAGTTCTAGGTATATGTATATCAAGTTCGTTTCCTGGGAATTACGAAGGTAGGTAGCAGTAAACGCTTCAGTTTTGCACATTTCCCACTTTAAAAATGCGGAGTAGTGGCCGAGCCGTACAAAAGAAGCAGGAGAAAAATCTGATGTTCATATCGTCGAGTTCGGTAACTTCTACTGAGCGCATTTATTATTTTCTTAGTATGACTATTCCAAAACCGTACCGTTTTCAACGCAATATGCGAAACGTAGAGTTCCTTTCTCCAGTGGACGAATAGTTAGGATACTATTTGTTCTGATACTTACACTCCATGGGGCAGTTGTATTCTTTAGCGCCTAGAAAGAGACTTCCATTTGGTTCTGTTGTGTCGTATCTTCTATTTCTCCCCTATTTACCAAGTCCCTGTTAATTCTTCTTCACAACCATCATCGCATGTCAGTGGAAATCTCTGTAGTCTTTTTCCTTCAGGGATTTCATTCATCATATCATTGATGTGTCTACATTGTTCAGATCCATTGTCCAGTACAGCACCCCAAAATGTTCCAGACATTGGTTGTCCACCAGTGACTCAATTCCTCACACATCGAAACCAGCACTGCATCCACGTAAAGTTATGCCGTGTGTGTGGAGGATATCACGTGGTGTTGTTCATTATGAGCTCTTGCAGCGCGGTCAGACGATCAGCACTGCAGTGTACTGTGAACAACTGAAACGTGTGCACGAGGATCTGAAAAAACAGCACTGGTCAGCAGAAAGGGAGTTCTGTCCCTTCAAGATAACGCTAGTGCCTACTCCACTTCATTGACCAGAAACACGATCAAAGAACTTGGGTGGGAGCTTTTGTCATCCAGCTTACTCACCAGGTATCTCTCTTTCAGACTATCATTTGTTTCTTTCACTCATTTGCGTGGACATGACTTCTCCAACTGTGTGATGATTTGCACGCTGCCCTCCAAAACTTCTCTTCCCATGATATTGCATTTTATCGCAGGGATATATATATATATAAGTTAGCACGTTGGCAAAACGTTGTTGTTGCCCTTGGTAATTATTTTGATGAATAAATTGCTTTTCTACGACGTATGTGTTATATTTTGTCTCAATCTCCGAAAACGGGAAATACTTTTGTGGTTACATGGATGTGATCCTTCTAGCACGGTTGTCGGCTGACCTGAAACTTGCGATTTCGTGCTCCCCGCCTTTTCAAGGGGGAGGTGATGTAACATACTGCATGACATGACGTAGTACTGAAGTGACGTATGGGTTACGTCAGTTCTGAAGCAGCGATATGCCTGTCGGCATAGTTCCATTGAGAGAACAGCCGCTCCGGTAGGGAGATGTGGATTCGAATGCCACCAAGGGCAAAGGAAGGTTACAAGAAGGAATGCTGGAATGTTATAAATGCTACTATATTTTTCAACATGTTTCCCTCATAAGTCAACACACTTTCCTGGACAATTCACGAGCCGCGAGGGGCCTAGTGGTCAACGTTCGTGCCTGCTATGGAGGAGACTTCGGGCTCGATCCCAGGCAGGTACGAAAGCTCAAACCACTAAATATCCGCCGTGTGTTGGATGGGCACGTTAAGCCGCCAGACCGGGTGATAAATAAAGGCGCTTCCTCCCCCTTTCTACCTCGCTTCCGTATGACTTTTCTATCGGGCACTCTAGCCCAAATTTCGTAGCTTCTTATTTCTAAGAGTTGTTTATATACAACGATTTCAGACACTCCCTTCCTAAAATCCTCTACATCTGATCTAATCTTAAAAATTCACTAACTTTAGTATCATGCTCAAATAAAATTAGGAAGATTCTGACTGAAACCATTTGCTCAGAGTATTGTCGAATTTGTGCCCTTTCAAGTTCATTTTAAGATTTGTAAATAGTCTGATGGAGGCAAATCCGGTGAGTAGGTTGGGTAACATAAGAGCTTGAACCCACACTAACGCAGTGCTTCCCCGAGTCAAAAACTGTGTGCAATGCAAATTCACTCCTTTGGCAAGCCATTTAAGCTACAGTTAATCGCTGATACAACTCAGTAGATTAGAGTAATTCTCTGTATTAGTAGCACCGCTTTCCAGGAAATCAACCATGATTACTTCTGTACCCCAGAGGATGGGTGTAATGACCTTGCCGGCAGACTTAGTTACTCGAATTTTGTAGGACAGCAGTTCACTCTTCCCAGCTTCTAATCTGCATTTAATGCTTCACGGACCCACCTCAAAAACAAAACAAAATAAACCTTCATTCCTGAAACATTCGTCACTAGGGCTAGGATTTTTATGACTTAAAAACTGCTAGAAAATGCTCTATAAAATGCATTTATGACCCCAAAAACTAAAATAAAAGCCCTATAAAACAAACAAACAAAAAAATGACCTAAGAAATGCACATTTATTTTTTTATTTCCTTGAAAAACTAATTAATTAAAAAAAAAGAGGTGCATGAAACAAAACAAAAATCTAAAAAAAAAAAAACTTTAATCTGTTGACTGTTGTTGCGTCAACTGAAATTATTTATTTTACTAACAGACACATGACCGCTAAAACAAAACAAAGAATAAACAAGAAATACAACTTAATTAATAAACAGGAACTGTACACCAACTATACTCAAAACAGTATAACTGTACTAGTAATTCGAATTTCTTGGCGTAGAGTAGCAAGTTCTATACAAAATTTTTAAATAGAAAATTCTATGCTTGAAAACTTTAATTTTCTATTCTACACCAATAAATTCGTATTACAAGTATAGTTATACTATTTTGAAATACAACTTAATTGTTTTACAGTTTCTGTGCCAAACTAAAAATTTATTGCCCAAAAACATGCCTTATGAGATTAAAAAAAATTCTTAAAATATAATTTAACTTTTTAGTTTCTTTGCCAAATTGAGTCTTTGAATCTTTTTTTATTGTTAACAAAAAATATGCCGTATAAAAGAAAACGAGAAAGACATAAAAATGCAACTTACATTTTCTGACAGTTCCTGTGCCAAATTGAAAGTTTGAATTTTACTAACATAAAATAATTATTTGAATATTTTTAGTTTGCCATGGCAAACTGAAAGTTTCTATTTCCTCAGACCAGAATTGCAATGCGCAACAAAAGCAATGTGCAAATTTTCGAAAGAGAATGATTTTACCTCGAAAAGAACCTTCATTCTTAAAACGTTCATCACTAGGGCGAGGACTTTTATGACCTAAAAATTGGTAGAAAATGCCCTAAAAAATGTATTTATGACCCAGAAAGCTAAAAAAAAAATTATGCCCTGTAAAACAAAACAACAACAACAACAAAAAAAGACCTAACAAAATGCACAACAAAGCTTTAAACATTGAAAAACACCTTTCCATTTGTACTGGCACCACAGGAGCATACTTGAAATAAACTACATCCCTTTGTTATAAAATAATTTTTCTTTGTTCAAAGTCTCCTGAAATTTCACCAAGGGGAAAAGTTTCTCCCCTATAGAACATCTGCAATTAAGCACAGCTTTTTATATTCTACATTTCTTTTTTAAACTAGCTCAATTTTCTTTTGCACAGCCTTTTCCACTTTTCCAGTCACAATGTCCAGGTCATTCACAAATTTCTTCATCAAATCTATCTGATGCACTCACAGCACTGCTGACTTGTACAAGAAAGTAGGCAGAAATTCAACTTTATGTAGGAAAATTTACCTGCAATTTCAAGATCCGAAAGTAGTCTCTGAGCAACTTCATTGCAGTCAAATGAGTCGATAATCATCCAAGTGAAATTCTTACAAAATTCCTTTTTTTTTTTTTATTGAAAATACCAAAATATAACTTAAAGATAAACGAAAAAAATTCCTTAAAACGACCGAAAAACCTGAAAAAATGCCTTAACAAAAGTATTTAAATCAGCTTAGTTTTGCATGAATCATTTGTATGCACTTGAACAACGTTTAAAAAAAAAATAAGAAATGGAAAATCATAAAAGTCCTTTCACAGTATCGTGAGCTCGCTGCTGTTGAATGTTGACTCAGTGTGCTTGAATGTTATTCAGCGGCTTTACACGGTCAGGTCATGAATGACATCCACACATTCGCAGGTGTCAACACATTAACAGGCCTCCCACCGCTGGATACATTTTCAACACTGTTTCCAGTGGCGGCTCGTGACAACTGAAACAGATGGGGCCAGAAGCTGAAGTCCAACAATGAAATAAAAAAAAAAACTGTCATTTTTAGGCCAACTATTCAGACCCCCACCCTACCCCCAAGATTCCTTTACTCTGCCTCTGTTTACCCCCTCGACTCACAATAATGCCAAAATCAGGTAGGAATGTGTCAACTATTGTATTGCACACGAAAAAAATTTCCTCAGAATAGAATACATAGCCATTAACAGAAAAATGTTAAAACTCCTTAAATAAAATTTTTACCTTAAAACATAAGAGCATTAATTTGTTAGTTGTGCTTTGTGTTTCTTCAGATTTCTCAACTGAGGAATAATAATCACAGGATTCACAGGGTAAAAAAATGTAGTGAAAAAATAACTCCAAATATATGCAGGGAGGGAATGTTTCATGAATTTCGTCCCATATAGAATGAGTACCATACTACCATTTGCATTATTTGAAAGGTTGAACCTTTTTTTTTAAAGAACTTGTGAAACCTAAAAACATATATGTACTCATGTGCAAATTATACTTACAGGTTTTGTCATTTATATATTTATTTTTAACATAGAAAATAATCTTAGTTAAAACTGAAATTAGTTCTGCAAAGCTCTTTGCAAAACTTCATACTCTTGGAAACTCAAATTCTTGGGCTGACAAGCACCGAGTTTTTTTAAGTGAAGCTTTTCGACTCAAATTCTTGGGCTGATGAGCACTGTTTTTTTAAAGTGAAGCTCATACTTAAAATTCTTGGGGTGATAAGCACTGAGTTTTTTTAAATGAAGCTTTTTTTTCAGATTTAAAGCAAAGAACGGAGATATTAACAAAATATCCACTCCATTCATTGTACTCTACAAGCAAAAAAGTCACGACACAAAGGAACAACACATCACCGAGAGAGAGAGACAGAAAAAAACAACTAACTGAACTTTGCTACGGCATTTGAAAATCTTCCGCCACCCTTGAGCTTGGTCGGGGTAAGCTTCTCTGTCAACCCACGGCGTTAAGGAAATGAATACTCTCCCTGCCAATCAAATTAGCGCTATCTGGCCCCCACAGCTTTTTTTCCACACGCGGTTAAGACAGTGTTGTATGTAGGTCTTCATACTGAATGAGACGGGGAGGAAATCGTCTCCTCTTTGCTTGCGTAGTGATGTTACTGGGGCCTGTTGGACTTGGCCCTAATAACCTCACACTCTGAACGTGATCTCTTTCCTCAGGGAATAGTTTTTCGTTTTTGAAGGAAACTTTTCCCTTAGGTAATGGTTTTTTGAAGGGAAAGGTTTATCACCATGTAGTTAAGAGAGAGAATAAGAATCAGGGCAAAAAAAAAAAAAAAAATTCTAGAAATAAAAATTTTCAGGTGGGGCCCGGCCCCTCTGGCCCCTAATGACGAACCGCCCCTGACTGTTTCTTCCACGCTTAAATTCAGCAGCCCAATTTTTGACCAAGGCGTATGAAGCACAACATTTCTCTAATGGTTTCTGCATGTTCTCATGAATTTTTTTCGGCAACATTCTCGTTAAATGCCGGTACTCAATGACTGCATAACTTGATTCTCTCAACGGTCTCCGCCATCTTCGTTCACCTTTCTAATTTCAATGCAAATTTTTTGTGAACTCGCAGGAAGAATTGCAGCAGAAATTGTCTTACGAAAAACTTTGCGATCTGTATGGGGCTAAAAACTTTAACTCCCCTTTGTAGATAATCCAAAAGTTTTCCAGTATTAAGGTATTTTACCTCGAAAAGAACCTTCATTCTTAAAACGTTTTCCAGTATTAAGGTATTGTGTGAATCTCTCTCGACTTTCATTTACTAGACAGGCGTCATACGCAGAAACGTAGCAAGCTTTTCTTATCTCGGAAGGCGAGATTTAAAATTATGCTTCTTTGAGTTCAAAATTACAACCCTTTCGAGTTCCCTTCAAATAATACGTGGTTTTCACTTTCTCACACACAGCTGTTATAGGAAAGTATTACGATCTCGTTCAAAAATTGCACTTCTGGTTCTTGACAGAATTTTATTAAAAATGTAAAAACTACCCAAGAACCACAGGTTGTAAATATCAAGTAAAGCGTAAACGTTATGTGTACGCCGACAACACAACACTCCACAGAAATGCAGAACGAAAAGTATCGGATAGTGAACGGAACAATAAGAAGAAACTTTAGGAGTAGGTCTTGGAAAAAATCCGTTCAAAGTTAAAAGCTCAGAGGGACTTTCTGCGACAGAGCACAAATGACTAATTACCTCTTTATCCCAATGACATGTTCGAAAAGGTCATGAAGGGTAGGAATATCAGCATATCGTTTTCTATCCCTCCATTCACTGTTTTGGAAAATTGCCTTTCTGGATATAAGATGTTCACACATCATAGAGTTTGTTACTCTGCAGTCTGTACCCTGGTTAACTGTATGGAATACTGTATGAGACTAAAGACTTTAAAAAGAAAACACTAAAGGGTGAAACTTTACTTTTTAGTTACAACATCCCCCACAGCATGAATTTACTCCCTTGGAATGACCATTTTGGGAGGGCAACTGCCCTCCCGGGTAGCTACAGCCCTGGTCGTATACGGACACTTGCAGACCATTGAGACGGATGTCCTACTCAGTTTACTCCTCTCTTCTTAAGATCAGGGTACTGTTTGATTTCAAGTGAGACCTGGATATTTTGTTTGCTTTTTTGATATGTTTCTCTGCCTTCCGTAAAACCAGGAATTTTGATTTAAATGTGAGAGCCTTCGAATCTGAAACATGTAATTAAATTACAGATAATAAAAACATTAAACCTAATTAATCGGTCATTGTCTGATGCCTAAGCAGTCCTTTTTAAACAGTCTTCAAACAACAAATCTACCAGGCTTGCGTGTTACATAAAAGATACTGTTAGCTGTTTTGATTTTTTTCGATTTTTTCTAGTGTGTTTCTTGTAAGGAAAATTGATGTACAAATGCTTTTACAAGAACTGAAGATTTAAAGGTTGATGGGTCAAATTTATAAGTAATCGATGCATACATGCTCCCTGGGCAGCAAATATTAAGGGATGGCTGTGTCGAAAACGAAATTAATAGGCGTATAAAACTTTGCTCGAGTGCGTTTGAAAGAAACAGTGCAAGTTTTCAAGAGCAAACTACTGTTATGTATTAGAAGAAGTTTGTTTAATCGAAATGCATCCTTCCAGTTCTTACTTACAGATAAGAGACATGTACCTTATCTATATGGCAGCTCACAGAAGCATGGGAATATTGGATGATCCAAGAAAGGCACAGGAAAGGGGCGGGAGAAACTCTTAGATCAGGAAAATGACAAAAGTGGATGAAATCATGATCAAAATAAAGAATTTCGAACGGCATTGGGCTGTACATTTTGCTAGAACTACTGACCACCGTTTGGCAACTGAAATACTAGACTGTATACCAAGGGACAGGAAAAGACTCAGAAGAGGACTCCAGAGATGAAATTCGAAAGCGTGCCGGAATGACATAAAAGAGGATTACTCAAGACGGAGTTGGGGAAGACACTTGGAGAGCCAGTGCATTAATCCTTCAAGCGGCCGAAGCACGTAAACCAAATGGTGCCCAAAATGTACTGAGCTTCCCAAACAAAAATGTCTACGTAGCGACCGGGTTTAACGAAAGCTACGACAAAACAGTTTCTTTCCCCTTCTCAATCCAGTAGTACCGACTATAAACTTATCACTGATGATAAAAGCTTTCTTCTAGTCTTCTCTATGACCTAACAAATGAAGAGAAAGGATCTGCTTCTTTCCGGTGGCATGGTGTCAATATCTAGTCCCTGTAACACGAGCACCATGCCACTAGACAGAAAAAGAGTTACTCAGATATTTTTTCTCTCCTTCCTTAGTTAGATTCGTCGCCATTGCTATAGCCTTTTAGGAAGTTATCAGTCAGAAAGGGTGCGTGTCAATTATTCCCCTAAATGACCACCTACATAAGTTTTACAATGCTAACGGGGAAAGCAACGCTTTCTCATACGCAGGTACACTCCGTCCAGTCGCGTTCTTCCCACTTTTTAGGCAGCAAATATATTCCTTAGAACTGATTTCAGTTCATTATTCTAACCCCGAGTTAGTTAGTTCCAGCCGGTTAAAGGATTAAGAATGGTTGATGCTGCTGCAACTGCTACTTGTACGTATAGCGGGAAACGTGTCTTACGCCAGACTGAGTAGTAAGGCGTTTAATGTATTTCAATGTCAGACAATTCCTTTGAGCTGATTTAATGTATAACTTTCAATGTCAAACAACATCCAGTTGCAGACGCCGTTCTAACTCATTGTCGTGCGCTGATACAATCTTTATGGGTTGTCGCCATTCATTGGCTATTTTAGTTCTAACTACAGTACTTTCGAGAAGCCACTTAAAAGACTTTCAGCTGTCACTTACTATTTATCAGTTTCTTTCTTTTAATGGTGCTTAGACGATAAAAGAAAGAAACTGATAGCCATGGATTTCGAACAATTGCTTTCGAATTACAGTCTACTGGAGGTCGATTGACAGTACACCAAAAAGTATTATCACATGCCAAATTGTGAAGTACTCAAGCGGTTGTTAAACATTCCGTTACTGGTGATCTAACTCTGCTAACCGATTGTGTTCTGGCGTCTTTCGTGTTGTTAGAGTAAAACGTGTGTGGGGTGTGGTCCAACTTCATTCGAACTACCTGATGAAGTTTAGCTAGCAGTATTCTCAGCTTCGTTAAACTTCATTATGAAAATTTTCGCGTGGGGGTGTTCTGTTCCCCAACTAGGGTTGACCGAGAAATCGTGCAATAAATAAATAAATAAATTTTAAGATATCGTGAAAAATTCCAAACATCCCTCAAAATATCATGGGAATTTGTATCCGGCAAGTGGTAGTAATTTTGGTACGCTACCAGGCGCTTCTTTGTTTTGGACAGTTTGTATTTAAAATTTATATTTAGTTGCACTGTGTCTACATTCGTTTTTACTGTTACAGAGCCGCGTCAGCGGCACGAACACCTTTTCAAGGAACTGCGACCGTTGTTGTAATCAAGTTCCGAAAATCTCTTTCACCTGCCGACTACTGCCCAGAATTCAAAGCGTCGCTAGTCTTTTCTAGATCTCACAGCTGCCAGATTGATATTTTCTTTATTCAACGACTGATGAATGGAACAACGGCGTCAGTCTTTTGTAGATAGCACAGTGTCACAGTGTTTTTTCATGATTGGTGTTTGCAGCTCCGGTGGCGCAGTGGTTCTAAGCGCTAGTTTGTGACTATTCGTCCTGGAATGGGTCCGGGTTCGAATCCCGGTGAAGCATGGATGTCGTGTTTGTCTTACGACACTGGCTCTCTCCCTTCCCTGGAACCAGTGGCCCTAAATTAAGGACGGGCGACTGCTTATAGCCCACTGAGTTGCTCACGGTAGTCGTTAAACCTTCAATAAAAAAAAAAAAAAGCACGATTGGTGTTTACTGCGCGTTACGATCATTCCCTACTTTGTGAAAGAACAAGCCCTCTGTCATGTCTGACGGATGCTTAAAGCACAGATAGAAATTGCTCTCTCAGAAGAAATATAAATGTGTTTGTTAAAAATTATGCCAAACATTCAATATTTCTACAAAAGACATAGAAGCGTCACCGTCACACTTGGAAGTATACGAAATATTGACTTTGGGTGTGAACTTTACTTTGTTTAAATGAACTTCATTTGATATTCTAAAAAAGAAAATGCAGAAAAAAAAAAGACAGGATAAGTTTTTTTTTTTTTATGTAATATAAGCTTCCTTATATGGCAGCTCTTTACTGTTACACGGCACTAGCAGTGTTCCTGCCTAGTCTGCCGGTAACGGTGCTTGAGACCTGAAGTACAATTTAGTTGGCCACGGCACCAGGTGAGAATCTCAGGTGCACTGCTGCACTCAAAGATTCACACCAGAACATAAAAAATGAAAAGTTGAAGAATGACCCGAAGCATAAGGCTTGGGTGAATCCACCTTGTGAACAAAATAACAACAACAAATAAACAATAAAATAATCTAAAAAAAGATGATACTTTGGGATCAGAGTTGTGATGAGGTTCACCCGCAATCACCAATTCGTGACTGAGTGTAGTGGTCCGGATCTTACTCCGGTACATTCAATCCCCAACCAGCCAGTACAACACTCACTTTCGCAAATAACACATGATTCTCAAATACACAACACAACATTTAATAACGTTCTGCGAGATTTAAACAGATCCGGCGCTCTCTAGGCGCATAGACAATTGCCCCTCATATGTGGGCAGCATACGGTGTCACACTTTACTGTCGGATAACGCAGCCGACTGAGTCTCCACCGGACTATCTGAACAAGAGATACTACTCGTTTACACACTAAATAGAGCTGCAGGTGATATTCATATACAATTGCTTAGAGAATAAAAAAATTATATGCAGACGATCACATTAAAAATACTCGCGACACAAAAATACACAAGCACGTTAATTTGCGGTATAAGATTATAGGTGCGAAATACTGCCAAAGTTAATTAACTAAATCTAATAAGCATGCACATGCAGATCCCTTCCCGCTCGCTTTGGCCCTGAACCAAAGTTAAAAGAAACTGTCCCGCCCAGCGGAATTTGTGGCCACACCTTCTCCCTTATTCATGTGTTGTGTAAAAAAATAATCAGGAAATGGGCCCTGTAAGAAATTGAAATCTGTATGTGCAGGTATTTCCACTGAGGTTCAGTCACTCAGCATTACTGCATCTATGTCCATGCAGCTTTGGGTGTCGGGATGGCACAAGTTCGCAGATGTGCGAAGAAAGAAAAAGGAAATATTCATCTACTTACAGTTACGTGACTTTGCTGTGCAAATCCGTTGTGCATCACATAATATCACACGACACAAAAAAAAAAAACACACACACAGACACTTGCACCACGTGGCAGCACCGATGATTCAACACTTCACTTTGACGCTTGATGTAAATGAAGCACACAATTAAAAATGGTGATATCACGCCGCACTTTGTTGCAATGATTAGAGTGCACACTGATCTATTCTCGTGACGATTTGAAGGTGGGCGTTAAGCAAAATAGGCCCTCTCACATCTGATGTTGCGGTTTCCAAGATTAATTTTCTCGGCCGAGCGAAATCAGACGTGCTTTTACCTTAAGCGTATATCGGCAACTCAACATTTCACCTGTATATTTGTTAGGTATCGAAGCCACCGCTCTTACGCTCATATTTTTCTTTCGACATGTTTTTATCCCGTCGCACTTACACGTAGTGGCTTCGCTGCTTACGCGACCACACACACGCACACATGGGGCCTCGCTTCACCCCGTAAGACAAGCGCATCTCTTCACTTCCTCCACAGTAGGGGATGAATGGGGGTGACGATTCCACACTGCAGTGGTTGGCATCCGAACCCGACTTTGCTTGGCTTCGCTTCTCATAGGAATGACCACTGTCCACTCGCAGACTTCTTAATTCCCTGTAACTTGGCTTTCATTAGGCCAAACAGTCGCTGAGTTCCATTACGCTCCAGCCTAGAAATTTCTGCTTTATCCCGCGGATTTAGGCATTCTGCTGTCTTTATGGCAAACTGGCATCTCCAGCTGCCTCGAGTTGTCTCCATTTCTTACCAAATGCGGGGAGGTTTGCTGCTTCATTTTTCCCAATTCATTTTTTTTGCAGATCCAAGGCATCCAGCCTTTCACATCGGAGAGCGCACAGACAACTAAACTTTCTTCCTTATGTTCATGCCAAGTGCGAACTCTTATTTTTCTGCACGGACCACACAGAGAGCAATTGTTCTCGAAAATGCCCCAAACAATCGACGAATTTACGATTATTCGCTAAACCTTTCGTCCCCTATCTTCATTCATTCCTACTCAAGTGGCTCATTCGATACGTATTCCTCTTTCCCTTTCCGTGTTGCATAGGCTGCCCGTCAGCTGCGCCCTGATATTTATGACCTAACAGAGCTATTCTGAGACCACCCAGCCAGAGAGAGAATTCTTCGACTCCTTTTCTTTCCAAACCCCCAGATAAAACTTTATCTGCTGTTTACACTAAACTCCAATCAAGCCTCGAACATAATTAATACTTAATTAATTTCACACATCAACCACGCCCATTAATTACTAAATTAATGGCGGGGGTGGGTCGTAACATCGGCCCCTAATCAAGAAATCTAGAAGTCCTCTTCTGGGCCTATCGCTTTGCTCTTATCAATTTCCAGAGCAACCATTGAGTGCTACCTTTTCCCACAGGTAGAAATAATTCAAAATGGCAAAAATATTGCGTTTCTTGCCTTCAAGAGCATTGGAGCGACTTCCTAATTATCCCGCAATTTTGTTAATTAATTTTAGAGAACATCCGAAAGAAAAACAACGTAAATGAGAAATAAATAAAAAAAACTGAACTGTAAAAGAACATGTGATCCTGCCGAACTGTGATTCCTAGCTGCCTCATACCATACGCGACATGTGGCGGACAAATTTTAGAGTTTTCTTCAGGTTTTAGGATGAGGGGGGTGTCCACTGTAACATTCCATCCCCCCATGAAAGAAAAAAGGGGATGACTGGATGAAGTTTATTCATCCAATCATTCTATTTTTTTTTTAACTGTAAACACTCAACCCTTTCCCACCGTCGCAAGGCACCTAATTCCGAACTTAAGTGCCCGGAGAGCGGAAGGAAAGTTTAAGGATTTCATCACACGTTCATTGCTACCCGTCGAGATAGGCTGAAAGAAAATTTAAATATGAGGCATAGCTTCGAGAATCCACGAGTTCCACAGATCTCTCACGTTCGATGCTCCTACACCCGCTTTTATCTGCGCTCGATGCCAAATTCTTGCGTTTCACTGTCTTCGAGTTCCTTCTCAACATCGTAGATAATCGTGGTGTCACAGTCTTCCTGGGGATCCACTATAATCTCGACTGCTCCCCGTAAACCGTAGGTGCGGCTAAAGCTGTTTGTCTCAGCCGTGATGTACCCGCTGTACTTGTAACAGGTGTACTCTCTTCCGGAACAATTGCAGCCTCAGTGCTCACATGTTCTCCGTCAGAGTGACCATCAGAATCATCTGAATCCACGTGACTCGCAGATGACGATTTCTTCGTGTTAGCCATTTTGTTTTTCTTACCCACTAAAATTATGGCAGTTCTTAGAAAACAGCTTAAGGCTTACTTAATGCTAAATTATACAAAATTCGCACCGAACAAAACTAAATAAAAATAGTAATGGCAGTCAATTCGCACTTATTTTACGAACATGAGTGTTGTTCCGCTAGCTGCAAAATATAGGTATCGATCCTGGGACAACGGCACCATTAATGTTACACGGCACTAGCAGTGTTCCTGCCTAGTCTGCCGGTAACGGTGCTTGAGACCTGAAGTACAATTTAGTTGGCCACGGCACCAGGTGAGAATCTCAGGTGCACTGCTGCACTCAAAGATTCACACCAGAACATAAAAAATGAAAAGTTGAAGAATGACCCGAAGCATAAGGCTTGGGTGAATCCACCTTGTGAACAAAATAACAACAACAAATAAACAATAAAATAATCTAAAAAAAGATGATACTTTGGGATCAGAGTTGTGATGAGGTTCACCCGCAATCACCAATTCGTGACTGAGTGTAGTGGTCCGGATCTTACTTCGGTACATTCAATCCCCAACCAGCCAGTACAACACTCACTTTCGCAAATAACACATGATTCTCAAATACACAACACAACATTTAATAACGTTCTGCGAGATTTAAACAGATCCGGCGCTCTCTAGGCGCATAGACAATTGCCCCTCATATGTGGGCAGCATACGGTGTCACACTTTACTGTCGGATAACGCAGCCGACTGAGTCTCCACCGGACTATCTGAACAAGAGATACTACTCGTTTACACACTAAATAGAGCTGCAGGTGATATTCATATACAATTGCTTAGAGAATAAAAAAATTATATGCAGACGATCACATTAAAAATACTCGCGACACAAAATACACAAGCACGTTAATTTGCGGTATAAGATTATAGGTGCGAAATACTGCCAAAGTTAATTAACTAAATCTAATAAGCATGCGCATGCAGATCCCTTTCCCCGCTCGCTTTGGCCCTGAACCAAAGTTAAAAGAAACTGTCCCGCCCAGCGGAATTTGTGCAGCCACACCTTCTCCCTTATTCATGTGTTGTGTAAAAAAATAATCAGGAAATGGGCCCTGTAAGAAATTGAAATCTGTATGTGCAGGTATTTCCACTGAGGTTCAGTCACTCAGCATTACTGCATCTATGTCCATGCAGCTTTGGGTGTCGGGATGGCACAAGTTCGCAGATGTGCGAAGAAAGAAAAAGGAAATATTCATCTACTTACAGTTACGTGACTTTGCTGTGCAAATCCGTTGTGCATCACATAATATCACACGACACAAAAAAAAAAACACACACACAGACACTTGCACCACGTGGCAGCACCGATGATTCAACACTTCACTTTGACGCTTGATGTAAATGAAGCACACAATTAAAAATGGTGATATCACGCCGCACTTTGTTGCAATGATTAGAGTGCACACTGATCTATTCTCGTGACGATTTGAAGGTGGGCGTTAAGCAAAATAGGCCCTCTCACATCTGATGTTGCGGTTTCCAAGATTAATTTTCTCGGCCGAGCGAAATCAGACGTGCTTTTACCTTAAGCGTATATCGGCAACTCAACATTTCACCTGTATATTTGTTAGGTATCGAAGCCACCGCTCTTACGCTCATATTTTTCTTTCGACATGTTTTTATCCCGTCGCACTTACACGTAGTGGCTTCGCTGCTTACGCGACCACACACACGCACACATGGGGCCTCGCTTCACCCCGTAAGACAAGCGCATCTCTTCACTTCCTCCACAGTAGGGGATGAATGGGGGTGACGATTCCACACTGCAGTGGTTGGCATCCGAACCCGACTTTGCTTGGCTTCGCTTCTCATAGGAATGACCACTGTCCACTCGCAGACTTCTTAATTCCCCTGTAACTTGGCTTTCATTAGGCCAAACAGTCGCTGAGTTCCATTACGCTCCAGCCTAGAAATTTCTGCTTTATCCCGCGGATTTAGGCATTCTGCTGTCTTTATGGCAAACTGGCATCTCCAGCTGCCTCGAGTTGTCTCCATTTCTTACCAAATGCGGGGAGGTTTGCTGCTTCATTTTTCCCAATTCATTTTTTTTGCAGATCCAAGGCATCCAGCCTTTCACATCGGAGAGCGCACAGACAACTAAACTTTCTTCCTTATGTTCATGCCAAGTGCGAACTCTTATTTTTCTGCACGGACCACACAGAGAGCAATTGTTCTCGAAAATGCCCCAAACAATCGACGAATTTACGATTATTCGCTAAACCTTTCGTCCCCTATCTTCATTCATTCCTACTCAAGTGGCTCATTCGATACGTATTCCTCTTTCCCTTTCCGTGTTGCATAGGCTGCCCGTCAGCTGCGCCCTGATATTTATGACCCCTAACAGAGCTATTCTGAGACCACCCAGCCAGAGAGAGAATTCTTCGACTCCTTTTCTTTTCCAAACCCCCAGATAAAACTTTATCTGCTGTTTACACTTTTAAACTCCAATCAAGCCTCGAACATAATTAATACTTAATTAATTTCACACATCAACCACGCCCATTAATTACTAAATTAATGGCGGGGGTGGGTCGTAACATCGGCCCCTAATCAAGAAATCTAGAAGTCCTCTTCTGGGCCTATCGCTTTGCTCTTATCAATTTCCAGAGCAACCATTGAGTGCTACCTTTTCCCACAGGTAGAAATAATTCAAAATGGCAAAAATATTGCGTTTCTTGCCTTCAAGAGCATTGGAGCGACTTCCTAATTATCCCGCAATTTTGTTAATTAATTTTAGAGAACATCCGAAAGAAAAACAACGTAAATGAGAAATAAATAAAAAAACTGAACTGTAAAAGAACATGTGATCCTGCCGAACTGTGATTCCTAGCTGCCTCATACCATACGCGACATGGCGGACAAATTTTAGAGTTTTCTTCAGGTTTTAGGATGGGGGGGGGGGGTGTCCACTGTAACATTACGAAGAAATTTTCTTGTTAACAGTAATTTAATTTTTTACCCTGTAAAAGTTCTCATAGGTAGGATGTCTTGGGTATATCGAAAACGTTTTCGGGGTTCCGACAGGGGAAAAATGAGAGGGAACACTGGGCTACACCGTAAAGCTTGACGAATAGCTGCGGCTTGCCTTCGATGGGACTAGTAGGATCAACTGCGATTCACAAATCTTCGGCGTCATTTTTTTATAACGACGCTACTGAAGTAATAAACTCATATGAAGTCACTGAATTAGTTAATTATATTAGCTCGCGTAACAATCTTTGAAATAGCTGAAAGCCGAGCACCATATAGATTTATTTGTAATTTATATACAATGTTAAATGCGAGAAAATGCACAAACGCTGCTCCGGTGGCACAGTGGTCTAAGCGTTGGATTCTGATCATTCGTCCGAAAGGGGTCTGGGTTCGAATCCCGGTGAGACATGGATGTTGTGTCTGTCTTACGGCACTGGCTCTCTCCCTTCCCTGGAACCAGTGGCCCTAAATTAGGGGCGGGGCCCCTGCTTATAACCCATTGAGTTGCTCACGGTGGTCGTTAAATCTCCAATCAAAGAAAAAAAAATTGAACAAATGTAATTTTTGTTTTCCATATGCAGATGGGAGCACCCTTGTAATATTCAAAAACGAATTCATCAAAACATCGAGGAGTTGTCCTTTTTGAATATCACAAGGGCGACGTCGGAAGTGAACGTCTGGCAAAATATCGTGAAACAAACAGTGCAAAGGTATGCAATTTTCTGTGATACTGATTGCGCTTGATAAAGCGGAAACAATCCGACCTTAGATCACGAACTTACTTGGCTCTGTGATCGAACGAAATTGCAATTTCCATCTCACTCGGGTTAAATTTCTGCAAGACAGTTGTCCCTCCTCTTCCATCCTCTTAGCAAGTGAATCAGAACCGCCAGCTGCTCCCTCTACGCGTCACCGCTTTTCTCGAAAAGTATTTAGTCGGGGTCACGTGTTTGACGCTGAGCTGTCACATCAGGGAACGACTCTGTGACATCCGGTGTACCTGGTGACATTAAACACAGTATCGCATATTAAATCTCGTAAAACTGCACGGATACCCGAGTAGCTTTATCTTAAGAAACTAGGGGCAGATCCAGGATTTTCGTGGGGGGGGATGCGCAAGTGTCGGGAATAACCGGGGACTTTTCTGATATTTTCCCGCAAAATGAAAGTGTTCTTAGTATATCTATAAGTTCTTTCAATTAATTAACGAAATTACTATACTTTTAAGTAATACTATCTTTCACGAAAAAATATTCGGTTTGCTTTGAAAACCTAACAAATCGAAGCTTTTCCTTGGTTCCTGAGGCGCGCCCCTCTGGATCCGCCCCTGTAAGAAACTCCAATCACTTGTGTGCTGAGCACACAGCACACATATTGACATACAACACACTTTTTTCAGCACACTCATGACATACAACACGCATTTTTCAGCACACTCATGACATACAACACGCATTTTTCAGCACACTTAGGACATACAAATGTGACATACAACACACATTTTTGAGCACACTTATTGACATACAAATGTGTACCAAGAAAGTAGAGTGCTTGAGCTGTATTTTTTTCTGTGTGTGGACACAGGCTCCACCTTTTTTAGCCCTGTATTGGAAAATTCCTTTTTTAGCTAAGACGAACGCAGGACTGATAAATGCTTTCCACATGTCGCTTGTAATGGCACTACAGTTTCCCGCTGAGCGGTATAAATGTCTGTAATAGCGTTACCTGTCTTTCGTATGAGACGGGTTGGAATAATTCATTCTCATCTGGATCATGCAGAAATAATCTAATTATTTTTAGTCACTCGAACGGCGCGTTGCTTTGCACACTATCTCCTGATTTTCCAGAAGGTTACCTGTGCCGTCCCGGTGGCGCAGTGGTCTAAGCGATGGCCTCTGATCATTCGTCCGAAAGGGGTCCGAGTTCGAATCCCGGTGAGGCATGGATGTTGTGCTTGTCTTACGGCATTGGCTCTCTCCCTTCCCTGGAACCAGTGACCCTAAATTAGGAACGGGTCACTGCTTACAGCCCATTGAGTTGCTCACGATGGTCGTAACCCCCCCCCCCCCCAAAGTTACCTGTGTTTTTGGTGTGTTATTAAACGTTTTAAATTTGCCTCTTTTAATAGAAAATACATGTTGCTTTTGTAAGTATGTGGACACTAAACTTCGTTAATTCCTTGAAGACTTCATATAACGAACTGCTGTGAAACTGCCAGACCCAGCGTTAGTACTTTGGGCTTCCTAGGCAAGTTCTGACTTTGACGCCCTAGGCATGGATTGACTTTGGCGGTCCTAAGCAAGTTCTGACTGCGGCGGTCCTAGGCAAGTTCTTCTGACTTTCGCGGCCTCAAAGAGTATTTTGAATAAAAAAAAATATGCAGGATTCTTAATCGCTAAAATAAAAATTTTTAAACCAGATTTGAGTAACAGTTTTTCCTCAGTGACACGTAACTAAAAAAAAAAAAAAACGCTTATTAAGTTATTGAATATATGAGCTATACAGTATGTACGTATTTTTTAGCGATTTTTTTCAAAGTTAATGCAGATTAAAATAATACGTGATTAAAATCAATGGAGCCCTGCTCGCCTGTACTGAAGGCCGGCCCAGGAAACAAAATAAATTTTGAATGCTTTTATTTATCTTATTTTTTTTTTTTTTTTTTTTTTTTTTTGTTTCAAAAAATATATTCAGCTGATCGGAAAATTCGATGTGTCTGTTTTCTCGTTATTACTGCAGTTTGCTAAATAAAATTATTCCTGATGCTCTTTTTTTTTTTTTTTGAGGTGATTGATGGTCAGGCAACCACCATCATGAGCAATTCTTAATGGTATAAGGCGTCTCCCATCTCTAATTTAGGGTCACTGGTTCCCGGGAAGGGAGAGATCCAGTGCCGCAACACAAACACAACATCCAAGCCTCACCGAGATTCGAACCCACACCCACCTCGAATGAACGGTCAGAAGTCGCGATTCGACCACTGCGCCACCCTGGTCTCCTAAATTTTCTGTCACTGATCCGTCTAAACCTGTTTGTATGAGCAAGCTGTGCGAGAATGTTAGTGCGAGATCCTGCAGTTTGCTTAATAAGAAAACAAAGGCCAACGCACTGTTTAACGTTCGCTGACAGCAAACATTTTAGAAGCTGTGTTTTAATTAAAGTGAAAAAAAAAACAACAAAAAAAAAAAAACAGACAAAACAAAATAACAAAGTCTGCCCTATAAGGACGATGAACTTTTTCCATTGAGCCTTTCTTAGCTATTCTATGAATATGCTAATCTTTTTCCTTATCTTCCGCAACCTGTCCTCAAAGAATTCCTTGCTTTCAAATATCAGGCGTAGTTATCATCCCGTGCTTCCTTGTAAGTGTGAAAACTCCGCCGCATTTAATGCGTCGTTTACATGCTAAGTGAATGTACAGCTTTCGAAAAAGTAACAAAATAATTTATTTATCATTCGACTTGATCAAAATTTATGGAACTTGGTCACGTAAAGATAAAACAATTTTGTGAACTTCGTTTTGTGTTTTTTGTCCTTTCGCGTGAGGTTAACATTTTTCAGTCGCAGCAAACAAAGGGCTCTTCCAATTAATTTGATAATGGCCGCGTTATGATATCTAAAAAGTTGGCAACAACGTGTTATGTCGTTAGCTAGCTGTCTTAAAAATACACCAACGCAAGTGTGATTTTGGAGGTCAGCAGAAGAGAGAAGTGGGTGGGCCACTGATATCACTTCGTGGGTTTTGTGTCGAACTTTACACGCACGAAATGTTGTGAGCCTCAGAAGGGACAGCTCAGAGGATGTTATTGCTTGCGCAGCGGAACTCACACAATGACTTCGGCTGTGCCAACGGAAGTCCAACAATTGCCTGTTCCTGTATCATATCCAAAAAAAGAAGCCATTCTGTTTTCGAACGTAATAACGTCCGGCATGGCTTTGAAAGTATTAGTAATAAATCCTGTAGGGTGGACACCGTTAATAAAATCACCTCGGATTTTTTTCTTCCCATAACAGTAAAAAAAAAAAAATTAGAGATTTGAAATTTGGATGCGTACAAATGTTTTATTTATTTTTTTGTTTGATAAATAAACCTTAACACACTGAAGTGTTCATCCTATACCTTTTGTGTGTGTGCTCTAAAAATATCACAAATATTCTAAAGTCAGCTGTTCTGGAAACTGAACACCGACTGCCGATGAAATTTTGTACCCAGAGAGAGCCATTTGAAATTATCACAAGAAAGATGTCTGTGTTTCTCTTCTTCCCTATAATATTTGGCTTGTATGGTAGCGTCCCAGGAGTGGAATAGGTGGGAAATCGTTCCACTAGTAGAACTGTGGAATAAGTTGTGGTGGCGGTTGGGTGCTAAACACCAGAAAATTTGGAACTTCAAGAATTTTACGGTTATTTTGTGACCCAGTGAGTAGAAAATTCATCAGTGGAATATATATATATATAGTATGTGAAACTGTTCAGGATCGTAGCAAGCTTTTCTTATCTGGGAGACTTGAAACTACGCCCCTTCGAGTTCAAAATTATTCCCCTCAAATAATACGTGGATTTTACTTTCTCGCACACCGCCGTTATAAGAAAGTATTATGAGTGTTCAAAAATCACACTTCATGTCAGTTTTATTAAAAATGTAAAAACCATTTATATACCCAAGAACCACAGGTGGTAACTACCAAGTAAAGCGTAAACGTTATGTTCCACAGAAATCCAGAACGAAAAACAAACCAGTGCAGAACGAATGAGTATCGGATAGTTGAAAGTAACGACAGAAAGAAGCTTTAGGGTTGGGGTTTGGAAAAAAAAAAAAGCTCTTAGAGAGCTTTCTGTGACAGAGCACAAATGATTAATTAGCTCTTCATCCCAACGACGTGTTCGGAAAGATCATATAGATTAGGCATATCATACTGGAAGGGCAAGCGCTCTCCCTGCGATTCCGGTAGCTACGTCCCTGGAATTGTTACAAAAGACGACATCGAAGAAATAATGTCGTTGAAAGATGACACAGAAAGTTGACCACTGTTTTGAATAAAAGTCACCCGCATATCTTAGAGCTGATTGAAGTGCTTTAAAAAGAACGCAGAAAACAGGCACAACATATACCTAAGAACTTTCTTGAATTTAGAAACTGAGAAGAGGAAGAAAAAGCAACTGTCAAGTTAGACGAAAGAGTTAGGCCAACGCAGTGGCCTAAGCGCTGGTATGCGATCATTCGTCCGAGATGGGTCCGGGTTCGAATCCCTGTGAGGCATGGATGGTTGTATTTGTCTTTCGGAGTAATGCATTTGTTTCCTTTCTTGGAACCAGTGGCCCTAAATTAGGGATGGACGACTGCTCATAGCCCATTCAGTTGCTCACGGTGGTCGTTAAGCCTTCAATCAAAACAAAAAACAAAAATTACCGGTAGGCTCAGTTCTGATTGAGCCGTCAGTTTGGAACGTAGGACTACGACTTGCAGATAATAGAGTTAAAATGAGCTAGTCGATATGATTTCAAAGCGTTTATTTACTTTGTTATTGCCAACACAGGTCAATGATATGAAAAATAGCTTACATAATTTTTACAAATAATGCTGGATACATTGCGAAAAGATCGATACACGAATTACCCAACGTGGTGCTCCGTCTTTTTGGGCTTCTTACATTCTACGTCACTTGCTCTTGCCTCTCGTTTTGATTTTCTCCATCTTTCGCTTGCGTTCATTCTGCGAATTCCGCGGCATTGTCGAAAAGGTTAACCCGTTCACACGAAAACATTTTTTTTTTTAATTTTAGTTTAAACCACTGCGATATGTTATATATATATATCATCATCATCATCATTGTCAACCATTATCAATCCACTGCTGGACGAAGGTCTCCCCAAGTTTCCTCCACAACGGTCTGTCTTGTGCCAGTCTCCTCCATGTCACTCCCGCATATTTACGAATTTCATCCACCCATCTCCCATGTGGTCTTTTTCTGGGTCTTTTCCTGTCCCTTGGAATCCAATCTAAAATTTCGGCTGTCCATCTATGGTCTGTCCTTCTGGCAGTATGTCCAGCCCATTGCCATTTCAGGGATTTAACTCTGATCATGATGTCTTCCACTCTCGTCATTTTTCGGATCCACGAGTTCGTCTTCTTATCTCTCCTGGTTATACCAAGCATGCACCTCTCCATGCCCCTTTGAGTTGTCTGCAGCCTTTGTATGTCTCTTTTAGTTAAGGTCCACGTCTCTGCACCATACGTAAGCACTGGAAGGATGCATTGATCAAACACTTTTCTTTTAAGGCATAATGGCATATTGCTCTTGAAAATTATGCTGTTTCTTCCAAAAGCTCTCCAGGCAAGTTTTGTACGCCGATTAATTTCTTCATCAATGTGACCCTCACTTGATATCTGCTGTCCAAGATAAACATACATATCTGTTATCTCCAGTTTTTCTCCATCAATCGATAAATCTTCATTTCTTGTAAAAGCATTGAACATCACTTTTGTCTTCTGAAAGTTCATTTTTAATCCCACTTCTTTACTCTTGTCAGCATATATATATATATATATATATATATATATATACTTAAGAGCAAAACTGAAGACTAAGGAAAAACTTTAGAATTTAGAACGAAGGTTGCAAAATAACCTGAAGATCAAAACGCGCAACGCAGCAGTTTTGAAAATTCAGAATTCACATTCTATAAAGAAGATACCTAAGCAAAAAAATACATATATAATTTTGACTCACACCTAGTACAACATAGAAAAGGTTATGTATCTACCTGTGTGAGTAAAAGGAGAAAAGATAAAAAAATAAAATAAAACTACTGAATGTAGAAGGTGTCGAGAATACTGAGCCTTGGCTTTATCAAGGACCAGCAAAAACTCTGCATTTTCTCACTTCCACAAAGACCTAGTTGGAAATGGGTTTCTGCAAGGCCATAGATGCAAGTAACATTCCCACCTAAAATAGTTTAAAATATATATATATGTCATGTCCTCCGTAGAGTTGCATGACCTAGCACTAGTTAACAATTTCGCTTGCATCCATTAACCTTACTGGCCCGACCCATGCTCTTCATCTGTTACTATTAAACAGAGAGAAGAAGATTAAAGAGAACTCAAGCTGTGAGAGTGACATAATAATTAGAAATGATTTTCAGCCATAACGAAACGCCAAGTTCGTTTGAGAGAGAATTTAAACCTGAAAATCAATGCAAAAGAAATCCAAATTTTTACATTGCAATTAAAAAAGGAAATATTAATTTTTAACGAACAGATTTTTGAAAGAAAACTTGAGTCTAAAACCCCCTACTCTACAACTTATGACAGCACGAAAACGAGAATAAGTTAAAGATAATAATTAACTAAAGAAAACTTTGTGAAAGTTATATACCTTAAACAGTTAGTTGCAATATGTACAAAGTATTTCAGCAGTGCTTTAAGTGCATAATTAATTAGTTATTAAGAACTTAACTACTTTGAAAAAACAGCGCATAGAAAAGGAACAAGCTTAGCCATCTTCTGTTCCTAGGTACCCCAAAAGACGCTCAAAGTTACAAAGAAAAGAAAGAGTTAAAACCCGCAAAAATGTTAACAGACAAACCAATGCCTAAAAGCTGAAAAGCTAAAAAACAACAGAGAAAAAGTACATGAAGTACAAACATTGAACTTATAAAACCTAGAACCCAAAAACAAGGAAGAGAGCTTACCTCTTGTGTGACAAAACCTTTCTCCTCACAAGAGAAGAACATGGCTGACCTCTTCCGCCACTCCCTAGTTGCTGGGGGGCAGTGAGGGTGGGGCTGATGGCCTCCTCATACAGCAAGAAACCAACGCGCGGATGTTTTAACCAGAGAAAAAAATATATATAAACTTAAGACTGTAGATCTGTATGATCAGAAAGAGCAGAATTAACTCTCCAGAATACATGAGAAATATTATAAAATACACGAGCAGTGTATTTAATAATCTTTGCATGTATTAAATCACCTTAGTGAGCTTCTATAGATTAATCAGAATCTTATTAATTTTAATGTTGGTTTTACTATTTTTAGTATAGCTATCCTAGTGATGAATAACTAGTTTTCTTTTTTATTTGTTTTTATTTTCTTTTATAAACAGATTTTTAAGCTTTTTTTGTGATTTTGTTTATATTATTTAATTTTTTGTTTTAATAGGACCGTCATATCCATAGCACTAAGGTTCCTTTAGGTAGTTAATAGGCATCCTCTAGCCAACTTCCTTACGGCTTTGATTGGTCAGAATCATATTATTAACTGTGTAGAAAATTAAAGCAGATCTGCCAACCTTACTCTATTATTCAGAATATTTTTTTCTTAAAGTTCTTTTGATGAAAGAAGAAGGAATTTCGTTCTCTAGAAAACTTTCTAATAGTATATTAATGTGGTAATTGAAGTCCAAATTGTTGCTGCAAATTCTTGAAATTCTTAGGACCTGAGAAATTAGTACATTCTCAATTACTTTGGTTGAAATGTTATTATTCCAGTGTAGATATTTAATTACTTTGAAAGGAAAATTAACTCTTTTATCAAAGAGGCTAATAGATGGGTTACCTCTGTTGAGCTTAATGCTTAAGTCTAGGAACTCAAGTTCCTGATTACTGTGGTTGGTTTTACATAAGTTAAGAGAGCTAGGATAGATATTATCAAAATCACTCTCTATAACTTCTGAATTATTGATACACAGCAGATCATCAATATATCTAAAAGTGTAAAGGTAGTTATCTGAGCAGGTGGGGTGATTTTTAATGAATTTATATTCCTTAAAGAACAGGAATAGATTAGCGATATTCGTGGACGTTGATGTTCCCATGGGAATACCGTTCACTTGCTTATAGAGAGTATTATTATATAAGATATGGTTATTTTCTATGCAGCAATTGAGATAAGAGTTCCAAGTTCCTACATTAACAAATTGGTTAAGTTTAAATTCTGCATACAGCTCTTTAAAGGTAGTGATTATATCTGATAGAGGCAGATTAGTATATAGGTTTTCAAAATCATAACTATTAATATCTAGGGGACAAACTTTGAGTATAGTAGAAATTACTTCTGCATTATTATTAATTATCCAAAAATCTCTGTACATCAAGTTAGAACAGTTTCTAATGTGTTTCAAAACCTTCTTTAAGACATCTTCAAAAGCAAGATCTATTTTCTTTTTATGACTCCTTACTCCACTAGCTATGAACCTGAACTTCACAGGATCCTTATGAAACTTAACCGTTGCAAAAAGAAATGGAAATTCAGGCTCATATCTTCTAGTTTGTGGAATTTTAAGTTTCTTGAAGAATGCCTTAAACCGATTTTCTAACTGCTTGGTAGAATAACTTACGGGCTCGTATGTTGCTCTATTGTTGAGTTCCATAGTTAACAATTCAAAATAGAACTTCTTACAGATAATTGCAAAATTATTGCTAGCTTTATCTGTAGTGGTAAAAATAAATTGGTCTTGTAGTTTGGAGAGTGACCTTTTAGCTTCTCCAGAGAAAAAGAGATTTCTGTTAAAACAAAAGTCCAGACCTGCCAACTCACCGGTGAAGCTATTGATTATATTGTATTTCCATTCTGCGAAGGCCTCAATAGGCTGATTGTACGTTAAACTGGTTTTTACTATGTACCTATTAACATCTTGAGTGAAGCTCTCAAGAATCCTTTCTTTGGAAATTGTGAAGGAAGGTCTGAATTTAGAGCCATACTCTAATAAAATCCTAAGCTTTTCATTTTCAACAAAACTCAAGTTTCCGGTGATAATATGGTTGTAATTCTTATCATAGTGAACTGTTTCTTTATGTTCAACACAAGAACATGTAGTAATTACAGGAATGTAGCTCGAAGAGTTATGACGGTCCTATTAAAACAAAAAATTAAATAATATAAACAAAATCACAAAAAAGCTTAAAAATCTGTTTATAAAAGAAAATAAAAACAAATAAAAAAGAAAACTAGTTATTCATCACTAGGATAGCTATACTAAAAATAGTAAAACCAACATTAAAATTAATAAGATTCTGATTAATCTATAGAAGCTCACTAAGGTGATTTAATACATGCAAAGATTATTAAATACACTGCTCGTGTATTTTATAATATTTCTCATGTATTCTGGAGAGTTAATTCTGCTCTTTCTGATCATACAGATCTACAGTCTTAAGTTTATATATATTTTTTTCTCTGGTTAAAACATCCGCGCGTTGGTTTCTTGCTGTATGAGGAGGCCATCAGCCCCACCCTCACTGCCCCCCAGCAACTAGGGAGTGGCGGAAGAGGTCAGCCATGTTCTTCTCTTGTGAGGAGAAAGGTTTTGTCACACAAGAGGTAAGCTCTCTTCCTTGTTTTTGGGTTCTAGGTTTTATAAGTTCAATGTTTGTACTTCATGTACTTTTTCTCTGTTGTTTTTTAGCTTTTCAGCTTTTAGGCATTGGTTTGTCTGTTAACATTTTTGCGGGTTTTAACTCTTTCTTTTCTTTGTAACTTTGAGCGTCTTTTGGGGTACCTAGGAACAGAAGATGGCTAAGCTTGTTCCTTTTCTATGCGCTGTTTTTTCAAAGTAGTTAAGTTCTTAATAACTAATTAATTATGCACTTAAAGCACTGCTGAAATACTTTGTACATATTGCAACTAACTGTTTAAGGTATATAACTTTCACAAAGTTTTCTTTAGTTAATTATTATCTTTAACTTATTCTCGTTTTCGTGCTGCATAAGTTGTAGAGTAGGGGGTTTTAGACTCAAGTTTTCTTTCAAAAATCTGTTCGTTAAAAATTAATATTTCCTTTTTAATTGCAATGTAAAAATTTGGATTTCTTTTGCATTGATTTTCAGGTTTAAATTCTCTCTCAAACGAACTTGGCGTTTCGTTATGGCTGAAAATCATTTCTAATTATTATGTCACTCTCACAGCTTGAGTTCTCTTTAATCTTCTTCTCTCTGTTTAATAGTAACAGATGAAGAGCATGGGTCGGGCCAGTAAGGTTAATGGATGCAAGCGAAATTGTTAACTAGTGCTAGGTCATGCAACTCTACGGAGGACATGACATATATATATATTTTAAACTATTTTAGGTGGGAATGTTACTTGCATCTATGGCCTTGCAGAAACCCATTTCCAACTAGGTCTTTGTGGAAGTGAGAAAATGCAGAGTTTTTGCTGGTCCTTGATAAAGCCAAGGCTCAGTATTCTCGACACCTTCTACATTCAGTAGTTTTATTTTATTTTTTTATCTTTTCTCCTTTTACTCACACAGGTAGATACATAACCTTTTCTATGTTGTACTAGGTGTGAGTCAAAATTATATATGTATTTTTTTGCTTAGGTATCTTCTTTATAGAATATATATATATATCATCATCATCATCATCATTGTCAACCATTATCAATCCACTGCTGGACGAAGGTCTCCCCAAGTTTCCTCCACAACGGTCTGTCTTGTGCCAGTCTCCTCCATGTCACCCCTGCATACTTTCGAATTTCATCCACCCATCTCCCATGTGGTCTTCTTCTGGGTCTTTTCCTGTCCCTTGGAATCCAATCTAAAATTTCGGCTGTCCATCGATGATCTGTCCTTCTGGCAGTATGTCCAGCCCATTGCCATTTCAGGGATTTAACTCTGATCATGATGTCTTCCACTCTTGTCATTTTTCGGATCCACGAGTTCCTCTTCTTATCTCTCCTGGTTACACCAAGCATGCACCTCTCCATGCTTGTTTGAGTTGTCTGCAGCCTTTGTATGTCTCTTTTAGTTAAGGTCCACGTCTCTGCACCATACGTAAGCACTGGAAGGATGCATTGATCAAACACTTTTCTTTTAAGACATAACGGCATATTGCTCTTGAAAATTATGCTGTTTCTTCCAAAAGCTCTCCAGGCAAGTTTTGTACGCCGATTAATTTCTTCATCAATGTGACCCTCACTTGATATCTGCTGTCCAAGATAAACGTACGTGTCTGTTATCTCCAGCTTTTCTCCATCAATCGATAAATCTTCATTTCTTGTAAAAGCATTGAACATCACTTTTGTCTTCTGAAAGTTCATTTTTAATCCCACTTCTTTACTCTTGTCAGCAAGTTCCTGGATCATACTCTGCAGCTCTGATGGGGTAGTTGCAAAAATGACTACGTCATCAGCAAAACGAAGGTGGGTTAGATAATCTCCATTAATCTTTATCCCCTTGTTTTCCCAGCTCAGTGACTGAAAAACACCCTCCAATGTGGCATTAAAGAGCTTCGGAGATATGGTGTCACCTTGTCTCACTCCCTTCCCAATTTTTACGTGTGTTGTATTTTCAAGCAGCCTAATCTTTGCACTTACATTTTCATAGATGTTATTAATAATATTAATGTATGCATCTTCAATACCGCAGGTTTTCAGAGCCATTGTAACTGCTGATGGTTTCACCGAATCAAAGGCTTTTTCATAATCGATAAAAGCCATGCACAATGGAAGTTCATATTCCCTCGCTCTTTCAATTAGTTCTCTCAGCACGTGGATATGATCTATTGTGCTGTAGCCACTCCTGAATCCAGCTTGTTCTCTCGGTTGAGCCATGTCCAGTGTTACCTTCAAGCGGTGTGAAAGAACTTTAGTGAAGATTTTATAAACTACTGATAGGAGGCTGATAGGTCTGTAGTTTCCGAGATCCTCAATGTCACCTTTCTTATGTAGCAGGATCATTGTAGCGGTGTTCCAATCCTCAGGAATCTTTCCTTCATTAAGGCATCGAGTGAAAATTTGGGCGAGTACTGTTTCGATTTCTCCACTTGCTTCTTGTATGATGTCTACAGTAATTCCATCTTCTCCTGGAGCTTTTCCTCGCTTCATGTTCTTGATTGCATGTGCAACTTCTGCTGGAAGGACTGGAGGAACTCTGGTACTGGTATCTTTCATGATGTCTGGAGTGCATATATCATCCCTTTCATATAATTTGGAGTAGAAATCTTTCACTCTTGTCAAAATTTCGCCTCTATTTCTTGTTACAGAACCATCTTCTTTTCTCAGTGCCATAATCTGTTTTCTTCCCTTACTGAGATGTCCCTTTGCTATCTTTAGGCTTTGGTTGTTTTCAATTGCTTTCCTCACTAGTTCACAGTTGAATCTCCTTACCTCTTCAGTGATACTTTTTCTTACTGTCTTGCATAGCTCTATATATTCCACTTTGGAAGTCACATCTTCTTTAGTTGTCCTCATCTCTCTTCTTTTTTGCATCAACATTTTGGTTTTTCCTGATAATTTGTTCACATGCAACTTGTTCTTAGACCCAGCTAATTTTGTTGCTGTTTCCATAAGAGCTTTGGTTACTTTTCTGTTAACTTCAGAGATGTCCACTTCTTCCGATGTTAGGCCTTCTAAAGCAGAGAACCTGTTCTTCAGTTCTAATTTGAAGGTATTATGGTGTTTTTTAAGGTTGGTTATGTCAATAGATTTTGTTTGTCCTATGAGCTTGCCACGTTCAAGTTTAGTGTTGAGGTGCATCTTACATCTCACCAATCTATGGTCACTACCTGTGTTGAACTTGTTTAGCACACTGCAGTCTTCTATGACGAATTTTTTGTTACACATAATAAAATCAATTTCACTTGTCGTCCCATTTGGATGTCTCCATGTCCATTTCCTGTGTGGCTTTTCTTGAAAAAGGAGTTCAAGATGAAAAACCCTTCTGCCTCTGCAAACTCAACGAGAGTATTTCCACGCAGGTTTCTGTTGCCATGACCGAATTTACCTACTGAAGTTTCATTCTGTTGCCGTTGCCCTATTTTTGCATTGAAATCTCCCATAATTATCTTCAAATGCTGCTTACCTTTATTATTTAGATGACAAATTTCCTCATAAAATTCTTCAATTTCTTCTTCAGGATGACTTGTGGTGGGTGCATAAGTTTGAATAATCTGAGCCTGGTATCTTTTCGAGAGTTGGATAACAAGTCGTGCAGCTCTGTCAGAGGAACTTTCAACTTCTACAACTTTGTCCTTCAGTTTCTTGTTTATTATAAATCCAACACCACTAGTTCTGCCAGTATCTGTCCCACGATAGTAGAAGAGATGTCCACTTTTCAGTTCGATGAGATCTTCTCCTTTTCTCCTTACCTCACTTAGCCCCACGATGTCCCACTTGATCCTTTGTAGTTCCTCTTCCAATTCAAGAAGCCTTGAATCAGAAGATAGGGAGCGTCCATTGTAAGTAGCCAAGGTCAGCATCAGATGGTCAGCATCAGATATATATATATATATATATATATATATATATGGTCAGGTGATGCGTAACATCACAGCCTCTCCTTGACAAATGTCAACCCCGCCTTCTCGTGGTGCATCCTGTTCCCACTAAAGGGGCTCTGACGACCGCCCATAGCGGTATAACTATACCATCGGGATTAGAGGAAATTCTATCCCACACTCACCAACCCGCTTGGCCAGCGTGGTGAGTTATGGCCAAACCCCTCCAAAATGACTCCACAACTTAAATCTTGGCCCTCAGTCTCCGGCAGCTGGAATGTACCTGGCCAAGGCAGCGGCCAGTGCGACATGAAGGCAGAGGGTGCTAAGAATCCCGGAGGACCGGACTAGGCTGCCATCTGATGCTGACCTTGGCAACGTACAATGGACGCTCCCTATCTTCTGATTCAAGGCTTCTTGAATTGGAAGAGGAACTACAAAGGATCAAGTGGGACATCGTGGGGCTAAGTGAGGTAAGGAGAAAAGGAGAAGATCTCATTGAACTGAAAAGTGGACATCTCTTCTACTATCGTGGGACAGATACTGGCAGAACTAGTGGTGTTGGATTTATAATAAACAAGAAACTGAAGGATAAAGTGGTAGAAGTTGAAAGTTCCTCTGACAGAGCTGCACGACTCGTTATCCAACTATCGAGAAGATACCAGGCTCAGATTATTCAAACTTATGCACCCACCACAAGTCATCCTGAAGAAGAAATTGAAGAATTTTATGAGGAAATTTGTCATCTAAATAATAAAGGTAAGCAGCACTTGAAAATAATTATGGGAGATTTCAATGCAAAAATAGGGCAACGGCAACAGAATGAAACTTCAGTAGGTAAATTCGGTCACGGCAACAGAAACCAGCGTGGAAATACTCTCGTTGAGTTTGCAGAGGCAGAAGGGTTTTTCATCTTGAACTCCTTTTTCAAGAAAAAGCCACACAGAAAATGGACATGGAGACATCCAAATGGGACGACAAGTGAAATTGATTTTATTATGTGTAACAAAAAATTCGTCATAGAAGACTGCAGTGTGCTAAACAAGTTCAACACAGGTAGTGACCATAGATTGGTGAGATGTAAGATGCACCTCAACACTAAACTTGAACGTGGCAAGCTCATAAGACAAACAAAATCTATTGACATAACCAACCTTAAAAAACACCATAATACCTTCAAGTTGGAACTGAAGAACAGGTTCTCTGCTTTAGAAGGCCTAACATCGGAAGAAGTGGACATCTCTGAAGTTAACAGAAAAGTAACCAAAGCTCTTATGGAAACAGCAACAAAATTAGCTGGGTCTAAGAACAAGTTGCATGTAAATAAATTATCAGGAAAAACGAAAATGTTGATGCAAAAAGAAGAAGAGATGAGGACAACTAAAGAAGATGTGACTTCCAAAGTGGAATATATAGAGCTATGCAAGACAGTACGAAAGTATCACTGAAGACGTAAGAAAATTCAACTGTGAACTAGTGAGAAAGCAATTGAAAACAACCAAAGCCTAAAGATAGCAAAGGGACATCTCAGTAAGGGAAGAAAACAGATTATGGCACTGAGAAAGAAGATGGTTCTGTAACAAGAAATAGAGGCGAAATTTTGACAAGAGTGAAAGATTTCTACTCCAAATTATATGAAAGGGATGATACATGCACTCCAGACATCATGAAAGATACCAGTACCAGAGTTCCTCCAGTCCTTCCAGCAGAAGTTGCACATGCAATCAAGAACATGAAGCGGGGAAAGCTCCAGGAGAAGATGGAATTACTGTAGACATCATACAAGAAGCAAGTGGAGAAATCGAAACAGTACTCGCCCAAATTTTCACTCGATGCCTTAATGAAGGAAAGATTCCTGAGGATTGGAACACCGCTACAATGATCCTGCTACATAAGAAAGGTGACATTGAGGATCTCGGAAACTACAGACCTATCAGCCTCTATCAGTAGTTTATAAAATCTTCACTAAAGTTCTTTCACACCGCTTGAAGGTAACACTGGACATGGCTCAACCGAGAGAACAAGCTGGATTCAGGAGTGGCTACAGCACAATAGATCATATCCATGTGCTGAGAGAACTAATTGAAAGAGCGAGGGAATATGAACTTCCATTGTGCATGGCTTTTATCGATTATGAAAAAGCCTTTGATTCGGTGAAACCATCAGCAGTTACAATGGCTCTGAAAACCTGCGGTATTGAAGATGCATACATTAATATTATTAATAACATCTATGAAAATGCAAGTGCAAAGATTAGGCTGTTTGAAAATACAACACACATAAAAATTGGAAAGGAGTGAGACAAGGTGACACCATATCTCCGAAGCTCTTTAATGCCACATTGGAGGGTGTTTTTCAGTCACTGAGCTGGGAAAACAAGGATAAAGATTAATGGAGATTATCTAACCCACCTTCGTTTTGCTGATGACGTAGTCATTTTTGCAACTAGCCCATCAGAGCTGCAGAGTATGATCCAGGAACTTGCTGACAAGAGTAAAGAAGTGGGATTAAAAATGAACTTTCAGAAGACAAAAGTGATGTTCAATGCTTTTACAAGAAATGAAGATTTATCGATTAATGGAGAAAAGCTGGAGATAACAGACACGTACATTTATCTTGGACAGCAGATATCAAGTGAGGTCACATTGATGAAGAAATTAATCGGCGCACAAAACTTGCCTGGAGAGCTTTGGAAGAAACAGCATAATTTTCAAGAGCAATATGCCATTATGTCTTAAAAGAAAAGTGTTTGATCAATGCATCCTTCCAGTGCTTACGTATGGTGCAGAGACGTGGACCTTAACTAAAAGAGACATACAAAGGCTGCAGACAACTCAAAGAAGCATGGAGAGGTGCATACTTGGTGTAACCAGGAGAGATAAGAAGAGGAACTCGTGGATCCGAAAAATGACAAGAGTGGAAGACATCATGATCAGAGTCAAATCCCTGAAATGGCAATGGGCTGGACATACTGCCAGAAGGACAGATCATCGATGGACAGCCGAAATTTTAGATTGGATTCCAAGGGACAGGAAAAGACCCAGAAGAAGACCACATGGGAGATGGGTGGATGAAATTCGAAAGTATGCAGGGTGACATGGAGGAGACTGGCACAAGACAGACCGTTGTGGAGGAAACTTGGGGAGACCTTCGTCCAGCAGTGGATTGATAATGGTTGACAATGATGATGATGATGATATATATATATATATATATATCCAAGGTCAGCATCAGATATATATATATATATATATATATATATATATATATATATATATATATATATATATATATATCATCATCATCATTGTCAACCATTATCAATCCACTGCTGGACGAAGGTCTCCCCAAGTTTCCTCCACAACGGTCTGTCTTGTGCCAGTCTCCTCCATGTCACCCCTGCATACTTTCGAATTTCATCCACCCATCTCCCATGTGGTCTTCTTCTGGGTCTTTTCCTGTCCCTTGGAATCCAATCTAAAATTTCGGCTGTCCATCGATGATCTGTCCTTCTGGCAGTATGTCCAGCCCATTGCCATTTCAGGGATTTAACTCTGATCATGATGTCTTCCACTCTTGTCATTTTTCGGATCCACGAGTTCCTCTTCTTATCGCTCCTGGTTACACCAAGTATGCACCTCTCCATGCTTGTTTGAGTTGTCTGCAGCCTTTGTATGTCTCTTTTAGTTAAGATCCACGTCTCTGCACCATACTTAAGCACTGGAAGGATGCATTGATCAAACACTTTTCTTTTAAGACATAATGGCATATTGCTCTTGAAAATTATACTGTTTCTTCCAAAAGCTCTCCAGGCAAGTTTTGTACGCCGATTAATTTCTTCATCAATGTGACCCTCACTTGATATCTGCTGTCCAAGATAAACGTACGTGTCTGTTATCTCCAGCCTTTCTCCATCAATCGATAAATCTTCATTTCTTGTAAAAGCATTAAACATCACTTTTGTCTTCTGAAAGTTCATTTTTAATCCCACTTCTTTACTCTTGTCAGCAAGTTCCTGGATCATACTCTGCAGCTCTGATGGGGTAGTTGCAAAAATGACTACGTCATCAGCAAAACAAAGGTGGGTTAGATAATCTCCATTAATCTTTATCCCCTTGTTTTCCCAGCTCAGCGACTGAAAAACACCCTCCAATGTGGCATTAAAGAGCTTCGGAGATATGGTGTCACCTTGTCTCACTCCCTTTCCAATTTTTATGTGTGTTGTATTTTCAAACAGCCGAATCTTTGCACTTGCATTTTCATAGATGTTATTCATAATATTAATGTATGCATCTTCAATACCGCAGGTTTTCAGAGCCATTGTAACTGCTGATGGTTTCACCGAATCAAAGGCTTTTTCATAATCGATAAAAGCCATGCACAATGGAAGTTCATATTCCCTCGCTCTTTCAATTAGTTCTCTCAGTACGTGGATATGATCTATTGTGCTGTAGCCACTCCTGAATCCAGCTTGTTCTCTCGGTTGAGCCATGTCCAGTGTTACCTTCAAGCGGTGTGAAAGAACTTTAGTGAAGATTTTATAAACTACTGATAGGAGGCTGATAGGTCTGTAGTTTCCGAGATCCTCAATGTCACCTTTCTTATGTAGCAGGATCATTGTAGCGGTGTTCCAATCCTCAGGAATCTTTCCTTCATTAAGGCATCGAGTGAAAATTTGGGCGAGTACTGTTTCGATTTCTCCACTTGCTTCTTGTATGATGTTTACAGTAATTCCATCTTCTCCTGGAGCTTTTCCCCGCTTCATGTTCTTGATTGCATGTGCAACTTCTGCTGGAAGGACTGGAGGAACTCTGGTACTGGTATCTTTCATGATGTCTGGAGTGCATGTATCATCCCTTTCATATAATTTGGAGTAGGAATCTTTCACTCTTGTCAAAATTTCGCCTCTATTTCTTGTTACAGAACCATCTTCTTTTCTCAGTGCCATAATCTGTTTTCTTCCCTTACTGAGATGTCCCTTTGCTATCTTTAGGCTTTGGTTGTTTTCAATTGCTTTCCTCACTAGTTCACAGTTGAATTTTCTTACGTCTTCAGTGATACTTTTTCTTACTGTCTTGCATAGCTCTATATATTCCACTTTGGAAGTCACATCTTCTTTAGTTGTCCTCATCTCTCTTCTTTTTTGCATCAACATTTTCGTTTTTCCTGATAATTTGTTTATTTCTTATATATATATAATTTGAACAGATCTCGTTGAGAGCTTTAAAACGATACCACGCATAGTAGCGTTGTGATCATGGTTGCCGAGATAGGCTGTCAAACGATGCGGCACACCCAGAAATATTGTATCATCTCCCTGCGCACGAGGAGCGAAGGGAACATCGTGCGCACGTTGTATTGCGCAGTATGCGAATTGGACTCCATGGCGTTTACGAATATGCTAACACGGTTAGTGTGCGGCTCATATTTTTAACGCTATAATGATTTCAATTGGGATCTATTTGTGTCACAGTCGGTCGGTCGTAAGTCGCCGCATACTATCCGCTGAGTTAGACGTAATCCTACGTCAAAAAAAGAAAATAAAAGAATTAATAGATGTTTTAATGAACTTGAAAGCCACTGGAGAAATTAAAAAGTGTTTACACATGCTTTTCTACGTTCATATAGTAGAGTAACAGTGTACCTCAGAAGCCACGTGTGTCATTAAAATTAATACATTTTGCGCTGAGATAGATCTGTGAAGAGCTACTTTTTTGCGTAACTTAGGACGCCGACTGCGTCTGCTGCTTTCCTTAGTTTCACTAGTGGGACAATTTCCCCCTTGTTCCAGTAGTGGGAATTCCACTCGAGGCACTAATTCGGCCTGTTTATTAATCTCTCAAATATTCCTTTCAGCATTGTTTTGAGGATGAAGATCCTTTTATCTCGCAACATGTCACAACGTTCAAAATCTTCCTCTGTTGATATTATTAAAGATGTTTTTTTAGGTCTTATGGTTTTCCTCAAAACCCCGCGCTATTGTTTCTTAGCTTCAGAAGAATAAAAGTGTGATACTAAAGAGATTCGTGAAGTATTCCTGATACAATATAAGAAACAAACTCTCTACGCTATAAGTTACGTAAAATAAAATTATTTGATGTGACATTTCGGCAGTGACCTCAACTTAGAGTTAGAATTCTTTGGTGGTCCATTGGTCTACAAGACCACTAAAGATCGAGGCGGACCAGTGAAATTAAAAATGGCGGTGGTCCGATGAAGCACATATTTTTTTTTTTTTTTTTATAGGTAACGACATTTATTACAGAAGAAAAAAGAAAAAAAAAAAAAAGCTATGGCGTTTTTTCGCGCGTAAAGTGAAGCTGAAAAATATTTTTCCTCCGTGGCACATAGAGAATAGCTTTATTAGTTATTACTATCCTCTGTAAAGTCCTGTGGATGAAAATTTCAAAAATCAAACAACTGGACTAGAAGTTATGCTATGCATCTTAGGCATACCAAGAGCTTGTTGGTGTGAAATAAAACGATTGATTCGAGAGTATGCATTTATACAAACGCCTTGCATTTATTCGCGTCACTCACCACTGGACACCACACCGAGCAACAGTCCGGTACATACTAAGGGGAATTAAATCATAATAGCAAACGATAAGGTTTATTAGTTTCTGACATTGAGAGGTACTTAGGTAGGTGGATTAATGAATGTTATTTTCGTAAAACCAATGGAAGAAGATGTGTGAGCTGTAAAAGTAAATATTTACTAAACTATGGCGGCGGCAGTGGAATGTTTTTCGACTATTTTTTCAAAAACAGGATTTCTTTTTATTATTAATATTATATATTCACATTTAGACGAATCTAAGAAGCGTCCCTGAAACCGATAAAAAGTGATGTAGCTACGAAAGTATCTGCGCATGCGCAAACAAAAATCTGACCTGAAGATAAAAAGAAGAGCTTGAATCGCAAGTGTGTTAGTAAAGCAGTTGACAACTTTTGGTGTAGGATATCTACAGGCAAACGATAAGGTTCGTGTTATACATAATTTTAAAGCTGTCGTCAACTGTGGCGTAGCCAGAAATTTCTTAAGGAAGGGGGGGGATCCATGGATTTGGTTCATTGGTGAAAGCCTCATATATACACTGAAGTGCCAGAAAAACTGGTACAGACGAGCTTATGCAAAATACATAGCAGCGTCACCTCTGCGCGTGCTCAGTTGCGTCCGCCAGTGCGTATATAAAGCGATAGACCATCCTTGCCAGCTGTCAGAGCTGTTTTCGACATGAGAATGACAAGTAATAACGATTTAAGCGATCTTCAACGAGGTGTCATAGTTGGCGCTCGTGAGATGGGCCATAGTATTTCGGAGGTGGAAACGAAGTTCGAATTTTCACGAACGACCATTGCAAGGGGGTACCGTGACTACAAGAATTCCGGCAAAACCTCCAACCTCCGATACCAGTGTGGCCGTAAAAAGTCATTGGGTGAACGTGACCATCGTCGGCTGTCAAGAATCGTTTCACGCGATAGACTTGCAACACTCTCGCAGGTATCATCAGAATTCATTGCTGGAGCCTCAACAAGCATCAGCGTCAGGAATGTGCAACGTACCCTGCAGGATATGGGTTTTGGGAGCCGACGCCCAATAGGAGTCCCCTTGATGGGTGCACGACACAGAGCTACGCGCCTCGTTTGGGCACGGCAACACCGCCACTGGAAACAAGTAGCCTGGTCTGACGAGTCGCGTTTCCAACTGTATCAGATGGAAGGATTCGTGTGTGGCGCAAACATCATGAAGCCATGGATCCCGCCTGTCAACAGGTAACTGTACCGGCTGGTGGGGGTCCGTAATGTTATGGGGTGTGTTTAGCTGGACTTCACTATGACCCCTGGTACTTCTACAAACGTCTGTGACCGGTCAACGCTATGTGCGCGTCCTTTCTGACGAGGTACACCCGTTCATGCCCTTCATTCATGCTGATGGGTTGGGCCTGTTCCAACAGGACAATGCATCTCCACACAAGTGTCCACATTATGGTTAGAGGAGCATTCATCTGAGTTTGGGGCGTTGCCATTTCCACCCAAGTGCCCAGATCTGAGCGTGATAGAACACATTTGGGATACCATGCAACGCGCTATCGAGCACAGGAATCCGAAACCTTGGAATACACCCGAATTGTGGAACGCTCTGCAGGAAGTATGGTGTGCATTGCCTACAGCATATTTGGAGAAGCTAGTGGAGTCCATGCCCCGTCGTATTTCTGCAGTCCTGCGCTCCCGTGGGGGACCTACCAAGTATTAGACTAGTGTACCAGTTTTTCTGGCACTTTAGTGTACATATCTATCGCTTTAAATTCGTACTCAATCGACCCTCAAGAGAGAAGGGGGGGTACGGACCCGAGGACTCTTCCCCCTCTTGTCTACGCCTCTGGTCGTCAATAGCAGGTAAAGGGGAGGGGATCGAGGGGAAACCAAATTTAGCTACGACTTACTGTTTTCATAGCATCAAAAAAGGGTTTTTGTAATGGGTTTTATCACATTTAGCACCAGGTTCTCGTAATTTAAACAGATTGCAAAGATATATTGTACGTTTATGTAAAACGTGATGCAATAATGTTCGGCGGTATTTCAGGAAAATCTATTGGGATGGCGCAGTGGTCTAAGGCGCTGGCCTCTGATCATTCGTCTGTAAGGGGTCCGGGTTCGAATCCCGGTGAGGCATGGATGTTGTGTTTGTCTTACGGCGCTGGCTCTCTCCCTTCCCTGGAACCAGTGACCCTAAATTAGGGACGGGCGACTGCTTATAGCCCATTGAGTTGCTCACAGTGGTCGTTAAACCTCCAATCAAAAAAAAAAAAAAAAATCTATTGGTGAGTAGCAATTAAATTAATGAAGTTAACTATTGTTGCTTCACTTCATGGGACAGCATTCAAAAATCAGATTTCAGCAATGGTTTTGACTATTTCCGTTACCCATTTTCGTTACATCGAAACATTGTTTGCATGGGATTTGCTTCACTGTTGGCGGGAGAGATGCATAGCATCAAAAAAGTTTTCATATGCATGGTATTAATGTTTTTTCATATGACTTCACCGAATGGGATTTTGTCATTCACTGATATCGTGTGTACATATGTCCTCCTCTCAGATCACATCCGTTGTACGGGTGAGCGTTATCGCCCGGCCGCTGTGACCCGCCTCCGCTCTGGGGAGTTAGCTTACTCTGCTCGGTACGTAGCCGCCCACAGCATACTAGGATGAGGTTCGTTCTTATGTAACACTCGTATATGAAACGAATACCCAGGCGCTCTCTTCCTCAGATTTACTATGGTTATCTGCTAATCAAAGAAGGGAGGGAAGGTCCAAATAAGGCAGTCGTCACCGGTTGAAGTAATCACTCAGAATTGAAAACCTAACAAGTTTAATGAAGAGCAGATAATTGCATCGGGTCCGATTGAATTCTTGCGATCGACGGGTTCGTGAAAAATGACCTGCGATCTCGGTGGCTCAGCACGTGACTCCTACCGTCGTCTATCTCCGACCTTACGCTTGTGTAATCGTCTTAACTCATCAAGCCAAGGACGTCGAGAAACTACTTAGATCTGTTCGGCACCTCCTCCATACCACGATGTGCTCGTCCTTGCGTTGTTTATTATGGGAATCCACTGTGGCTCCGTACACCTGACTAACACGTGTCGTAAACTATCGGCGCCTTCATACATGAAGCGCTCTCCATCTTTTTCCTTCTCCCGACCTTTCGTACGAGAGCCCTGCTCCACACAACCGAACTATATCGCAACGCATTTTACTCTACCTCTCTAGGTCATGTGTCCCCTTCTCATTCCCTTGCCGGGAGGACTCCCAGCATGCTTTGCGGTTCACTGACCCGAGGCACTACGACCTGACTGCGAATTTTGTTCCTTTGGAACGTGCGTTCTCCCCCACTCTAACGCCTCCCAGCTCGGACGCCACACCCTGCCCGACTTTCACTATCGCGGACACCTGTCGTTCTTATCTTTTTTTCGTGATCTCCACGTGTCGCTTTCAACTTAGCGGTCGTCGCTTAAGAACGAACCCTACAAGGTACATAGATACAATAAGCATTCATTAGCTACATGTTGGCGTACAATGAAAATAATATAGTCGACCAGACAGTCTGGCGACTCTTGCCGTTTTGCTTTGTCCAGCTAGACTAGAAAACATGTTAATGGATTGTTAAATGTAGCCGCTAAGTGCTTTCTGGATTGCTGCGTTTCTGTTAAGATTGTTCTCCGCGTGCTTCGTTGGCGCCATCCGAACTGATCCAGACATTTACAGTTTTCAAACACTGACTTCGGAAGGAAGTTATTTCCTTCGTGAGTGGGCGAAGTCTTTTTCTGAAGCAAAATTCAGTCTTTTTGCTACACGTGGCACGCTTTCCTTATGGATAGGCATAATTATGCTGATTACACAAAATACACTCATGAATAATTAATTTTAGATCTTACATCCATAACAAGCCTTTTCAGTTGTCATATTGTCTTCAAAATGGAAAGGAGTTACATGCGATGTTTTATGTAATAGAGTTATATTGCATGTTTTATTCAACTAATTTTTTATCGTCACCTGAGACTACTAGGTCTCCAACACTTGAGCTTACTTCTCATAATCCCGTTTCGGTGTCTATAGGCCAAATGTAACACTTAAGGAATTTTGACACGAAGTACTACTACTTCGTCACTAGTATAGGACACAGAGGCTGACTGGCCCACCGGGACATTTCGCTGTGGGCCCCTTCCGTACATTTTGTCTCTTTCTTTCTTACTTTCTTAAAAATGTTTTCTGTTCAGTTGTATTAAACACCCAACTGAACCACAACACTTTTTTTATAAACGAAATACACATAATGTAATTATAACAGAGGGGGGGGGTGATTATATTTTGAATTAGGGAAAAAAAATCCCCTCACCAGGCAACTGCTAGAATCCCAACTGCAATAGATGGGCCATGTGTGTTTGCAAACTTCTGGGTGCTGCACTAAGTAGCTGAGGAACGAGAATGTATGTACTGTATGTTGCGGGAGGGCGGGGTGTGTGTACAAAGATATTCTTTATATTCCCCAAGAAAGGAGGGGGTAGTTGATTTTACTCCTGTTGGTTGTAGGAGGCATTAGCGCTGTGATCATATAAGAGCTGAGTTCGCGGGCTCAATTTTAAGAGCCCTAGCCCGAAATATGTCAGCCCTAGCCCGCCCGAGCCCGAAATATGTCAGCCCGAGCCCGAATTGTATATTGCAAGATAGAGCCCGGGCCCGAGGGAGCCCGAAAACTATGATTAATCTTTTTAGGCATTAAAAAAAAAAAAATCTCCTCTTCCAGACTTCCACTCCTTCCTCCCCGTGCAATTAACCGATGCCTTTCTCAACTTCGGAGTGGGGAAGGGATGTCTATCTATTCCTATAGTTTCTTTGACCATTCATTTCATCCTGAAATGTTTCGAGGGGCCCGGCATCAGGAAAAATCGGGAGGCGCAACAATCTACGTATGTTAACAGCATTGGGGGTGGGGGCTGAACAGGGCTAAAACAATTTCACTACTTTAAAGTAATGAAATTACTCACCCATGTTTGATAAAATTGCAGAACAATGCTAGATAATGGTCATTATCGGATGTACTATCCACTATATGACAACACGGAATTCAGAGTGAAAGCTAATAATATCAAGAACATATTTTGAAATAACTATAAGGTTATTTGCGGGGGTGTTCATATACGATCCCTTTCCCCCGAAATGTTCTACCTACGCAACCTATACGCTCCTTGTGATAATTGACAAATGCTGCAGATGAAAAGGCATTTACGGAGATATAATTTCAACATGAAGTTGCAAAATGCTTTGTTTACGTTATTTAGTAAGCCGTCTTTACAATACATAACCGCAGCATAGAAGCACATTTTGTCATTTTTTTTTAATGGAAGTTTAACGACCACCGTGAGCAACTCAATGGGCTATAAGCAGTCTCCCGTCCCTAATTTAGAGTCACTGGTTCCAGGGAAGGGAGAGAGCCAGTGCCGTAAGACAAACACAACATCCATGCCTCACCGGGACTCGAACCCGGGTCCTTCTCGGACAAATGTCATAAACCAGCGCTTAGACCACTGCGCCATGGGGGACGGCGTTTTGTAATTGAAGCACAAACGAATATATGATCATTAAATGAAGAATCTGTTCGCCACGATATTTAAAAATGTTTAAATTTCTAACTGTGATGGTCCACAATAGAGAAATTACAAAAAATTGAAGTACAAATAGTAAATTTTACAGTGTAAAAGTTCTGTATTTTTTTTATTTATTTAAATTTAAAAATCATGTCTTATGCGAAATGATTTTTGGTACAACTCCAACATATAATTATGGTAGTAGCAGTTCTCTCTCTCTCTCTCAAATATTTGCTGGAATTTCAGACCACTTCGTTCGAAAATTTAAGAACTGGAAGCCCAAAGGGTATGAAAATAAAGATTATTTACGATCTGTCAAACATGGAAAGGCTATATAAGCAATTTAAAAAAAAATTAATGTTCTTACTTTAGCGTTCTTAAGAGAAAATTTCAAACAAATATAAACATTGAGTGTGTCCAAAATTAGAAGCTTCTCCTACACAATTACATACATAACTAACTAAACTAGTGATTTAAACCTGGTTATTCGCTTTTCTCACGTCGATTAAGTGAGTTTGCCACGATATTTAAATATCTTTAAATTTCTAACTGTGATTGTCCACAACAGAAAAATTGCAGTAAAATCTTGGCATGGTCCGATGAAAATTTTCCCGCAACACCCACTTCAAAAGTGGTTTTCAGTTGTGATACAGTAGTACCGCAGAACTACAACTGAACGGGCCCATTTGCAAAAAATTTCCGGGGCCCTTTTGCGACCGCCAATCCGCCCCTGATAATAGGATAGCTCTAAATTAATTTTTTGTTTTTTGGGGGTGGGGCAGGGGGTCGATGATCTTTTTTCTTCCAGGACTTTGAGATGTTTGTTCTCTTAAATAGAGCCAAGTTACCCCTTAGTCTAGTTAATCTTGTGTAATAGTTTGTTTCTTTCCTTTCTCAAATTATAGTTCATTCTGTGGCTGAAATTTCATCTTGGTTTGTCTAGTTCTACTTCTAATGTCTTTTGTTTCATGAAAAAAATATTTTCCTGGATAGCAAAAACAATCCACTTTTACCGTATTTTCTTTGTTCCTTTCAGTGGATGTTCTTATTATGCGTTCTTACCTTTTTAAGAGCAAGCGAACAGTTTTTTTTATTATATAAACCGTTTTTTTTTTTTTTCGCAGTAACCTGGGCCTCCGAAATGTATTTTGAACGCAGACATAAAACTTATGCAAAAATAAGAATAGCCTATGGCATAAAGAAAACTAACAGGAAATGAAGCGTGGGTTTCACACAATGAAAACTGCTTCTTCAGGTGGCGTGTTTTTCTTATTTTCTCTGTGGCAAAGTCAAACATTTCAAGGTTAGGCTTTTCATCCGCAGAATAAATCATGGCACCTTGTGTGAGCTTCTCAATAGAATGGTGTGCAATTTATGGCATTATTAGCATTATTTATTTTTCATTTATATTTTTTGAGCGGAAGGATTTTGGCAGCATTCGTAAGTCAATTATACATTTGCTCCTTGAGAAACAATGAGTATGCACTTACACGAGATTTGCCGTCCTGTTGATTTGCAGGTAGGTCACGGTTTCAGTTAAATACGCAGCTTCGAAAGAATATCTCAACACATTTCGCTCTCAAATCACTGTCACTCGGTGACGTTGGTGTTTCGTAAGAGAATGAGCGTAACAATCGACCCCACTAAGCTTTTGCGAAGTTACGTATTTCTTCACACAGTTGTCGAGATCAGATTATGAAGCAGTTCCCATGCGTTAAATCTCAGTTGAAGACGTTTAAATTCACAATGAAATAAAGATAATCGGATAAGGAATTTTCGGAAGAGAAAATAAATGCTCTTTATTCACATCAAGTCAGCTGCTAAATATTTGCTTATGAAATTCTCCGTGGTCTGTAGTTACGATAAAGCTTGTATAAAATTAAGACAAATATTAAGCTCGTATATTCAAAGAATAACCTATCGTGGGGTAAAGCTTTTTTAAAATGACGCATTCGATGAATCTTTGCTAAACCCGCAAAGATCTGAGAGTAAAAAACGCGCATGTGACAACGTGTTCACGGAAAGTATCGATAAACGAACGTAATGAAATTATAAACAGGGTGTCTACAAAATGATTGGAGCGGTTTCACGAATTTATTGTAGGTATATTATTTGACATATGATCACGAAACTTTACAATTACATATAACAATGCACAAAATTGGGGGGAGAGGGCATATTACAGGTGCTCGATATGCGCCCCTTGAGTGATTCTGCAAACATCAACCCTGTAAATAAGTTCCTACCACGCGCGAGTTAGCCTGTCTCTATCAATGCGAGCCAAGACATTGATGATGCGAGCCCGCAGTTCTGGTAGATCGGCTATTAAAGGCGACAGAAACACCAGAGTCTTTCACATAACCCCACACGAAAAAATCGTTGGAGGTTTAAGTCGGGGGAGCGTGGAGGCCATAACAGCAGTTGGTGATAATCATCCGCAGCACGACCGATCCATTGGTTTCGTAATCTGGCGTTCAAGAATTCACGAACATCGCCATGGAAATGGGGCGGAGCGCCATCCTGTTGGTAGATGAATTCCACACTGTCGGTCTCCAACTGCGGCATGCGCCAATGTTCCAAAATGTCCAGATACACGTGTCCGGTAACGGTCTTTTCGCAGAAGAAAAAGGGTCCGTAAACTTAAAATTTTGAGACCGCACAGAAAACATTGATTTCTTGAGAATTCCGACTGTACTCCGCGAAGGCGTGGGGTTTTTTCTGTGCCCGAGATTCGCACATTGTGCCTATTCACTTTGTCACTAACAAAAAGTATTTGTTTATCACTGAAGACAAGTTTATCAGAAAACGCATCGTCTTCTTCCATAAAACTTTGAAATCGCGAACAAATCTCAAAGCGACCCACTTTGTCATCGGGCGTCAGGGCTTGCAGCAATTGCAAGCGGTACGGCTTCTGCTTCAATCGTCTGCGTAAGATCTTCCAAACGGTCGATCGTGGAATATCCAGTTCTCTACTCGCTGTGCGCGTCGACTTCTGTGGGCTACGCACGAAACTTGACCGCACGAGTTTCACGGTTTCTTCAGGCACTGATGGACGACCCGTTGATATCCCTATACAGAGGCATCCTGTCGCTTTAAACTGTTCATACCATCGCCGAATGGAGTTGGAGCTGGGTGGAGTTTTCCTAAATTTCGTTAGAAAGTGTCGCTGCACTGTTGTCACAGATTGACTAGCATGAAATTCAAGGACAGCAAACACTTTCTGGCTTTGAAGCCATCTTACCGATTATAAGACAAGTACTGCCCTCTCGCGGCCGCTAGCGGCGACCAAAGTAAGCAATGCGTGTCTGTTAGCATCCAACTCGAGCAGCATATCGCTAATATTGCAGCCACAAAAAAAAATCACGAAACTGCTCCAATCATTTGTAGACACTGTAGACACAATGGCATTCACTTGGGTAAATAAAAAAGTAAAAGCAATTTCGTTTTGTATTTACCAGGAACAAAGTTGATCTGCTATAACTGTATCACTGTTTTTCTTGCAGTTCCGTTCAGGAAATACGGAAGTCATAAGAAAAGTTCTGCACGCTGTCCATTTTTGAGAAAGTGTGAAGTAGTAACGGAGAAAACTTACCTTATTACCGTTCAACGTACTCCCCGCCGCTGCTAATGACAGCTTTCCAGCAGTGAGGTAGGTCCTGGATGCCCCCGTAGTACGCCATTTTTGTTCAGCTGTCGTATTACTCGGGTCATGTCCAATGACAGTTCGTCCAGCAATTCTTAGCAGATGCCACGGAGCCGATTTTTTAACTTTTGGGAAAAGATCAATGTCCGGTGGACTGAGTTCTAGGTTGTATGGTGGGAGGAATAAAGTTTCCCCAGCCATATTTCGACAAAAGTTCCCGTACCGACGCTGCACCATGACACGATGCGTTGTCATGCAGCAAGGTCGCTCCCGCTTCAAACAAGTTGGGGCGATTGTGCCGAATTTGCGGTCTCAACTTTGTCCTCAGAAAGAAATTGTGCTTCGATCAAGTGTTCCTTCCTCACAAACTTCTTGCGAGGCAGTGTGGATCTGGGTCGCTCTGCAGAGTTTCTATTTTCACGTACGAGCGCTGGTGTAACGCTGTGATTCGACCTGAGGAGCTGCACGATTCCATTTCCAAACCCTCCCACGTCCACACAGCAAATGATAGCGCGTCGTTCTGACACCACTGCGTTGCTGAAAGTCTGACCTTGGCATGACGCAATCATTTTCCCGATTGCATCATTCGCTTTTGTTTCAGATTAACGTGTGCAGAGCTTTTGTTATCACACTCGTAGTCGCTTTTATGGCCGTTGCTTTTGCGAGCAGTGTTAAAAGCTGTGGCTTATGCGCCGTGGCGAACTAGTATAAGCCACAGTTTTAACAAAACTGTGGCTTATGCCAGTTTTTTGCGAACGGCCCCGAAAGCTGACACTGCTTTTGATATTATGGTACCAGATACACCAGGATACCGATCACCACGTCATCGAATCACATGCATCGATTAGGATACCAGGATACCTATCGCCACGTCATCGAATCATAGGTATCCTATATATAGGTATCCTGTATCCCACTTTTCGGAAAAACTGCTAAAGTATCCCCCCCCCCCCAAAAAAAAACGAACAAAAAACGATATGTCAACATCACCTTTTACTGTTTTAAATATCTTTCCAACACAAGGCTACGAATCACTGCACATTTTTGCGTTAAGGCAATAATTGCCTATTTTCCTGGACCGCAGTTTCCTAATGTTAAATTTAATGTAAGAACAAAATTACTTACGTCGATAAGAAGCAATAGACAAAATATATTCTCTGGAGAGAGAGAGAGAGAGAGAGAGAGAGGGAGGGAGAAAAGGAGGGAGGGAGGGAAGGAGGGAGAGAGAGAGTGAGGGGGAGGGAAGGAGGGAGAGAGAGAGTGAGGGAGGGGAGAATGGAAGAGGAGGAAAGAAGAGGGAGATGAGGAGAGGGAGGAAAAGAGAGAGGAAAGGAGAAAGGGAGAGGAAAGGAGGGAGAGAGCGAGAGTAATTTTTAGTTGCAGCTTTTCCACCAGTGCATGGCACTGATTACCGGCTATAGTAATGATAACTGCTCATCTTCGCCACGCAGCTAGAAGCTTTTGTAGCAGGAAAGACGGGAAATTGTTTGGCATGCTCACTCTGCCGAATACAAAAAGTACATTTGCGCTACCTAGCAAGATTTTGAGCTTCATGAAAAACGAAAAAATATATATTTCGGCAGATTTCGTTTATTGTGATCAAAACATTTTTTTATCTTTAGTTTTTTGTTCTACAAGGTAGATAGAAGCATTTATATTTACTCCTTCGGCTGCAATACAGTATTATGCTTTAGAGAGAGCGGGCGTTACTAAGACTTTCTAAGGGATACCAATAATTATCCGAATTCAGTAGAACATTTTCAGTCCGACCTCCAGAAGATGAGCTTCAGCTTTCACGTACAAGCGAACTGAAAGTTGTTCCGACAGACGAAAGGATACCACGGACCCATTCGGCTTTTGAATTTTAAAGCATTAAATGTTCTTTACGATACAAAAGAAGGGAAAAAACGGTTCATTAGTATGGTAATCAGAGAACTGCGTATCTGCCGGATGTTCTAAAATTGCCTTAAGTGACGTAGATTGGAATGCTGACTGTTTGTTGCAAGAATAAATAAATATTAAGTGCAAGTTTATATTTGGAAATCCTGTTCATATTCGACCAATTAAGGTTTATTTAGTGTCTTTTAGAAGATGTTACTGTTTTAGATAATCTTCAAGGTCTTTGAGCTTTGACATTAATTAGCTTTTTCCGGGAACTATGGTTCGCCTTGGATGGTAAATGTTGTGAGTGTTGCATAAAAACTGCATAAATGGGTCTCTTGACGAGTCGGCTGAGTTGGTGGGCAGAGTCACCCTTTTTTTTTTTTTTTTTTTCTCCTGGGCTTGTCCGCCCTTGGCAACTTCTACTTGCTGCTGTGCGACGCATGCGAAATCCTGACCTTGATTATTGCTAACACCTTCGTTAAACTCAAAGCATGTTTTCCTACTTCGCAGTGTCTTACTTAGCGTTCGCAACCAACACATTTATGTACCCCAAATTTGTGTTCGTGGAGTAAGTTCATGGCGGATCCGAAAGAAAGGGTTATAATTAACAAGCCGACAATGTAGAGCAGCTATCTCTCAGAGAGCTGACCAGCCATTTAACTTTTTGGCAAGGATGAGCGGGTTAAAAAGTCTCATACCCGCTGCCAGATTGGAATTGACGGTCGTATTTTTAGATCCTTATTACCGTTTTGGTGCCCTGGATAATAAGATACAGAAGTTCAGTACTTCCACAGGAAGACATTTTTTTCTACCACTGTTGAATTAAAATTCTTACAGCTCTGTCTGGGAATTCGACTTTTTTTCCGAAGATAGAAAGACTGATGTGGTAAAAGCACATTCAGGTACCAATTAAATATGGCGCCCCGTTCAAATAGTAACGTTTTAAAGAAAATATAATTTTCTTTGTGTTACATGTGGAGAGGTTTTCTTTCAGAAATGCGTGATATTGCGTAATGGATTTTCTTCGAATACCCCACTTTTATGTATAAAAAGGTGAAGAACGAAAACTTTCGCCTGAAGGTTAATTTAAAAGTCTCTAATAGAGAGACTTCCACGTATAATTGTACAAATTATTTTATGTGTATTCATATACTACAGATCTCCTTTCTCCACTCATATTTCCATCTATTCGCACTACCCCCACCCTACGTCCTAGATCTATCCCTTTTTAAAAGCCCCCCCCCCCCCAAAAAAAAAAAAAATTCGGAGCCGCCGAGTTGTTCAAGGCGCTGGCTTTTTTTAATCATGTGTCCGATATGGGTCAGAGTTCGATTCCCTGGTGAGATATGGATGTTGTTTGCCTTGTGGCACCGGCTCTCTCCCTTCCCTAGAAGCAGTGGTCCTAAATTAGGGACCGGCGACTGCTCATACTCAGTGGTGTAGTGGGGCCAAAACGGCATTCTGGTACTTTTTTTTTCTAGCCGGTACGCGTTCCGGTACTATACTGCATAATTTGTTTTCTTTTTAAAATGCGAATATCTTATTGCTTTTTCCCATTAAAAAAAAAATGCAACAGAAAACTACACCGTTAGTGGAATTAACATCCCATGTTTCCTAGGAGGTACAGTTAGTCTCTAAATTCAATGTACAGTTAGTCTCTAAATTCATCCTCACTTGGCAGTCCCTGGAAACTCATTTTTCTACTGTTGTTGAGAACGTTGAGGTGGGGATATTGCCGTGGAAAAATTATTGTAATTGAAAATTTAATTAATTTGGTCATTATTATTAAAGAGTATTTGTGAGTCTCGGTGAATTTAGTACAGTTACAAGTGCCCCTTAGTTACGCTGGAAGCAGAGGAAATTATTTTTCGGGTCGCGGATGGCCTAGTGGTCAACGTTCGTGACTACCACGGATAAACCTCAGGTTCGATCCCACGCAGGTACGAACTCTCGAACCACTAAATATCCGCCGTGCGTCGGGTGGGCATGCTAAGCCGTCGGATCCCGGGTACTGGCCCCCCGGTTATAAATAAGGGCGTCTTCCTCCCCTTTCTACATCGCTTCCGTGTGACTTTCCTATCAGGCACTCTAACCCGAATCTCCTAGCTTCCTATTTCTAAGGGTTTTTTAAGACCTGGGGTCAGACACTCCCTTCCTAAAATCCACTACATATGATCTGATCTTATTCTTTTCTCTGGAGCTTTTAAGCCCGTTTCACTCAGGCGGAAAAAATCCGTCAAAGCAATAAATCTCCAGGTAGTTCTACCGCTCGTTTTCATGCCGACCATGGAATAGTTCTGGCGGTACCCAAACTGGCCTTACCTAAATATCTCGAGAACTAAGATTCCCAATACTAAAAATGGCTTTCATATTGCTCTCTAAATTAATTTTCGCTTCCAACGACATCGTACTCGATAATATGGAGTTGATTTTGGTTTTGACACCCAAAACGGCCCTAATTTGGGCTCCAACATTTTAGTGGGTTTTTTTTTTTTTTTTACCAAAATGGTTAAATCTTGTTCCTTGAATGACAAAGCGTGTAAATCTGATTTCGACCGACCACTATATTTTCTTATACTTTAAATCAGTAGCGCATCTTGGGTCCGAAACCTGGGCTATCTCCACTCCCCACCCCGTACTGTTTTGTTTTTTTAAATTGCGAAGTTTATTTTTTAATTGTTAAGTAATAGAAGTATTTTTTTTTTTTTTTTAGGTACATGCTATTGCTAACATGATACCAAATAATTATGAGGATTAGGATTTGAACACTTAGTTGTACATGAACTTCATTCTTCTTTCCTTTTGTGTGAACTTGAGTGTTGCGTTTTCACAAAAATGTTTCTTCCGAGTACTTTTTCATATTTAAAAATAATGTTTTTCTCTATTAGCAAACCAGCCAAGTTGCTCGAATGTGCATGTTCTCGTGTGGCTCTAAGATATATCTTGATTCTTTTTAATACGAAAAAACTTCTTCCGGCAGTTGCTGATGAACAGTTTGATCTGCTAATTTGTACACCTCAATAAACACTATGTCTAATTATTCAACTTTATGTAACAAGTAATGTTTCTTACTGTTTTGTTTTGTATTCATCAAGGGAATTGAACACCTTCAGTTCGTTTTTTAATCGAGCTGTATCAAAATTTGAAGCATAGAGTTCTTTAAGCTCTGATAGTAGACGTTCAGGGAAGCTTTCACAAAATTTATCAAAACAGTTCGAATCCAACAAAGCCACGAATTTAAGATATAATATCGCTGATTTTAATTCATTGACACCTCACACAAACAGAAACAACTCTCGCGAAACATGCGCTGGAAGCATGGAAGGACTGAGGTAGTGCGGAGTCTTCGTTTTTTCGGAGCGAACCCTTGGCCAAAGCAATGGCCACGCACGAGCTCCGTAGCTCATTCATGTTGTCATGGAAACGCTAGCAGGGATAGTATTGAAGCTCTTCGCATCAGAACAGCGAAGTCTCTCGAAGACCTACTTGCGTTACGTTGAAGCCGTTGATCATCGCTCGCCTGACTGATTCTCTTTATTGAAAGAAGCGAATCCGCTCGTGTTTTTCTCGCACCTAAAGCATTGACATATCTTAATACCGTTGATAATTGACTTTTATTTGCGCATTCTCTGGGCTTCGCAGCTAGCCTAGCTAGCCTCGAATATACGCCACTGCTATAAATATAAGTAAAAAGGAGAGAGGCGGAATATGGGGAAAGGGGTAAGAAGGAAAAGGTATTGAAGGCGTAAATACTTCAATATTAGTATTGAAGACGTTCCTGTACTTTTCAGTTAGCCACTACACCACTGCTTATAGGCCATTGAGTTGCCCTTAGTAGTCGCCCCCCTAAAAATATTGAATTCTCATTTGAAGTAGTAACCCAAATGTTGTTCTTGCAGTGGATGCTCTGAAGTCTTAAGAGCCCAGTCCACCAATGGGAAGTGATTTGGAACTGTTGTGATAAAGCTAGCCCCCCTCCCTCGCATCACAATGTTACCTATAAAGAAAATGCTTTGGACAACGAAACAGAGGCTTAAAATTCAGAGAACGTGACTAAGATTTACTTACCCAGGGAGGACGAACCGATAGCGAAACAGTAACGGTTTGGGGAATTGGGAGTGGGGTCAGATTCCGACAACCAAAGTGGAAGCTATGCTTCAAGTTATTCATCTGTACGAATCATTCATTATTCGAAGATATTTGATAGCCCCGGGCGCGGCTCAATGCTGGACGCAGAAAGCACATCTTACAATTTGATCAGAACTGGAATTTAAACTTTTGCACCAGTTTCTGGGGCGGTTTTTAGGCGCCATACTTTCTCATTCGTCCATTTACTGAATTTGATTATAATGTGTTTCGGTAGCTTTGGCTACTTGTAATTCACATTCATTCCTCAAAGTGTTCAGGGGATGTTTACCTGCTCGTATTCGGAAAAGAAGGCGAAGTTATAAGTTGTGTTGAAACAAAGGATGTCGTTCACATTGTTAAAGATTCTCTGGGGACTATTTAATCATTACGGTGACTGCGTGCCACGACTGGCAGCTGCATTCAATCAGTTTGTTGTAGTACCGAAGGTCCGAACTCCGAAGCAGTTTGGTAAAGCTGTACAAACATTCAGTTTGATTGTGTCTCCCACATAGAGACGCCAGTATAATTTGTACGCAATATCGATGTACAGGGTGTTTACAAAAGGTGGGAACACTTTCGGTGCTTTGTTGCACAAAGACTAAATCAGATATCATTGTCATAGCTACATCACATTTCATCGGTTTCAGTCTTTTTCCTTTCATTTGTAAATGTTAATAATGTATAACAAAAATGTTATTTTTTGAAAAACTTAACACTCGACATTTTTTTTTATTGCCGCCGCCATAGTTTAGTAAATATTTACTTTTTATGACTCACATATCTTCTTTCATTGGTTTTACCACAACAGAATTCATTAATCCACCTGCTTAAATTGCGCTCAATGCCAGGAATTAGTAAACCATATTTGTTTGTTTTTATGATTTAATTCCTCTTAGTGTGTACAAAACTGTGGCTTGGTGTGGTCATGTGAGAATGACGCGAATAAATGCAATGCGTTGTACGTAAAGAAATGTATACTCTCGAATAACTCGTTTTTATTCATACCCATAAAGATCTTAGCATGCGAAAGATGCATAGCATTATCTACAATGGGTACCAGGGTACTCTCACTATTGTTATTTTTATCAGACCTATAGCTCGTCAACTAAGAAGCTGAGAAAATTTCCTTGAAAAATCGGCGTCTGTGGTTATTTTGACAAGAACACTCCTCGAGCTGCTGATGAAATGATTAATAAATATTACCACGCCCAAAATGCACACACATGCACATGGTTTCTAGTGTAACGTAGCGCGTTGTTTTAACTGAACAAGTTAGTAAAATCATGCAATGCATTGATTATGATAAGCTTTCCAACATACCTGAAATTATTACTCAAGTTATGTGGATAATGGCTGTGGAATAAATCTCGCTCCTGTATCCTGACCTTTGACCCCATTTCGATGATATTCAACAGAACCGGTTCACTATACCTCCGGAACAACATGAAGTTTTCTTGCAATAGAAGCTGTTTTACGCAAGTTATGCGGAATAAATCTGGCTTTTGTGCAATGACCTTTGACCCCATTTCGTTGATATTCAACAGAACCGGTTCACGATACCACCGGAACAACATGATAAAGTTTTGTCGCAATCCAAGCATTTTAGGTAAGTTATGATGCACAAAGGCAATGGAATGGATCCCACTCGTGTCCTGACCTTTGACCCCATTTCGCCTATTTTCAACAGGGTTCGTGCCCAGGTGGTTCCCTACCACATACTAAAATTTCATCGAATTCGAACCATTTTTACGCAAGTTATGACGCATAAAGGCAATGGAATGGATGCTGCTCCTATGTCCTGACCTTTGACCTCATTTCGCCCATTTTCAATAGAGATCGTCCCCAGGTGGTTCCCTACCACATACTAAAATTTCTTCGAATTCGAACAATTTTTACGTAAGTTATGACGCATAAGAGCAATGGAATGGATCCCGCTCCTATATCTTGACCTTTGACCCTGCTTCGCCCATTTTCAATAGGGTTCGTCCCCAGGTGGTCCCCTACCACATACTAAAATTTCGTTGAAATCGAACCATTTTCACGTGAGTTATCGTGCGGACGGACGGACAAAGCTGGAGCATATACGCTTCTTCACAACCTACGGTTGGAAAGCGTAGAAAAGCGATAACAAATGACGCTGGCTACGGAGAGAACATTTTCCCACGACGAAGTGTTGCTATGGTAACTGCGGGGGAACTAACTGACCAATGAAAGTTGAGATGATGACTGTACTAGAGAGAGGAGATAAAGGGGTAAAAGAAAAACTTCTTTTTTTTCTTTTTTGGTGCTGTTCCCTGAAAAGAATTTTAACAGTGAAAAATTTTCCGATTATTATGTTGATTTTGTTTTGTTTTTTGTGTGTTAAAGTCTGTTTCGTTTGAGAGTGTGGCAAAGAGTAAATGAATTCTTACGACGGTACACTAGCAAAGAATTAGTAAGCAAAAGTGCTGTGTCGACATCGTTCCTTGCAGCATGCGGAAGAATCAACAACGGAGCAAATAGTTCTTCCTTTCTCTCTTTCACGGGGAAAAATGAAAAAAAAAATATGTAGCTGACCATATTAAATGCGCTTTCTATTAGCAATATAATTTTCCACCGGGAAAACTCCGGGCACTGAAATCCGGTGGAAATTTCCGAAGCTTGCTAGTCAAAAGAATTAAATGCTGAAATGTCCCATTATTTCTTCACTAATATATGTACATAATGCTGTCATCGTTGAGTCATGACCTTAATGCAGTACTATTTTTTTTAATGTATAACCCATATTGTTCCACAGCTTCGTTTAAATGCAACTCAGGCTCCTTTGCGTGTGTTTCAGAATTCATTTTATTCTTTGTCTTGAGAAAGTCATATTATGAGTAGCCATCTGCCCATGCAATTCTATGAATAACTTATTTCTGCTGCGAGTAAACATCATTTAGTCGCCACTGCATAAGATAAACCATCAGATGTACGGCTATCACACAGGCGCTGTAAATATTGAAATAGCAGAAACAAGAGCTGTGCTTAGGAAATGTCAAAGGCAATTCCACTCCAAGCACTCAAGTTTAGCTCCATTTATTGATGTTATTCGAACTATACGAAAACTTGCGAAATATTGAAAAGTCCAGCAATTCCTTTCCAACTCAGAATCTGAGTTTATCAGGAACAATGGCCATGTCCAAGCCTTCGCTTTGATCTTTAAATGCCCGATTCAAATTTCATTTGAACGACTCTGGCTGCAGTAATTAATTTTCTGTTGTTTATTGTGATTTCCAACCTAAACTACTATCCTTGTGTTTAATGCTCTGTTTCTTATTTTACACTGAAAAAAAAAATGTAGCCAGCTGTTCAAGGAATGAGACGAGTGTCTTTATATACACTACAACAAAATAAAATAAAATACGAAATCTAAAATTTTATCTGTCATATATAGCAAATGAAATCTAGTTATTAAATTTTTAATATTTTTTCATCATCTTCCCCTACAACTTTAAAATCAACTGTAATGACAGTACATATATTTCTGTGCAGTAGTGCCCAGAGCGTTAGATATTCTTTGCTCAGAGTACCGAACTTCGGAAAGTCATGAATGCTTCAAAAATTCCTTTAAAAATCATATCATAATTAACTTGTCTGAATCAATTGCTAGATGGTCTCCCCTAAGCCCCTTCCACAACTCTGTCTCTAGCAATTCTCTTCCACGTCACTCCAGCACGCTTTCGAATTTCATCTACCCATCTCCCACGTGGTCGTTCTCTCGGTCTTTTTCTAACACTTGGTAACCAGTCTATATAGCATTTCAGTTGGTCAATTCAGGTACTATGCAGTAATTATTCGTGTATACACAATGTGGTTAAGGTTCAGAATTCTGTCGCTGCACGATCCCAAAAAACACAGCGATTAACTAAAGTTGGTCACAAAGTTAAAAATGTTTTAGTTAAAACACACATGCACAAATTAAAATATACTTTCAAGATCTTTCAATCATATTGTCCATCATCAGGAAAATTAGTTAAAAGAGTGAAACGGGGCGGACGAAGCCTTATATACAAGCCGGAGTGTTGTAGTCATGTGCGTTAGTAATTGTGCAGACTCGTGGAGTTAGACGACTGAAAATCATTTGCAGTTTACAGTAGGTGGGGGAAGCAAATGCAATGCCCTGACATAGTACTCATCGGATAAGTGGTTTCCAGGCGGGTGGAATAGTAGTAGGTAGTTCGTTACAACAGCGATCGTAAAAGTTTTATATCTACAAAATTTGTGAAAATATAGTCTGTCTCTTAGTCCCCAAGGTTCAAAGGACATATGTTCCTTCCCACGTAGTGGAGTAAGTGCCACACTGTATTAATCTTGATAATGCTGTAGAGCGGGCTTCCACTTGTGTTGTTGTATTTATGTTCTTTAATTCTGACTTCCAGCGATCGAAGTGTAGATCCGATATAGACGAGATCTTCTTGTGCAGGATCGTGGCTTTTTATCGGTATGCAATAGATACCACTCCTTTAAAAGTTAGGGATAGAGTCATAGCTGGACATATTGCTACTCGAGTCTTTATTTTGATCATAATGTTACCCACTTTTGCCATTTTCCTGTTCCATAAGGTTTTTTTTTTTTCTTATCTTTCTTGGTTACACAAAGCATGCATCTCTGTAAGCTTCTTTAAATTGTTCGCGGCATATGTCTTTTTTTTTAACGTAGGACTACGTCTAACTTCGCAGATAGTATGGGGCGACTTACGGCTGGCCGCCTGTGATAAAACTAGGTCCCAATTGAAATCATTATAGCGTTAAAAACACGTGCCGCACACTAACCGTGTTAGCATATTCGTAAACAGCATGGAGTCGAATTCGTGTACTGCGCAATACATCGTGCGCGCGACGTTCCACTCGCTCCTTGTGCGCGGGGGAGATGATGAAATATTTCTGCGTGTGCTGCCGTGTTTGACTCGGTCTATCTCGGCAACGGTGAGCTGTGCGTGGTGTCATTTTAAAGCTCTCGACGAGATCTATTCAAATATACGAAGAACATTTCGCAGTGGTTTGAAGTGAACATTTTAAAAATCGTTTTCTTGCGAAACGGTGAACACTTTTGACAATGTCGCGGTCTATCTGGACAGCCGTGAGTGCAAAACGACCGTGCGTGGCATCGTTTCAAAGCTCTCGACGAGATCAATTCAAATATATAAGAAACATATCGCAGTAGTGTAAACTAAAATTTTAAATTGTTTTCGTGTGAACGGGTTAACATTTTCGACAATGCCGTGGAATCCACAGAATAAACACAAGCAAAAGTGGAGAAAATCAAAACTAGAGACAACAGCAAGTGATGAGGAATGTAAGAAGCACAAGAAGACTGCAGCCCAACGAACTAGAGAGCATCGAGAACACCTGAAAGCTGCCGCCGCCAAACAAAAATCCAACACATCGGTCGTAGTACTACGTTCTAAACTGACGGCTCAATCAGAACTGAGCCTACATGATTATTTTTTTAAATTAAGGTCCATGTCTCTAATCCATAAGTAAGTGGAATGATGCATTCATTAATCGCTTTTTTATTTTCTGAAATCAATGGTAAATTGTTTTTAAAAATTGTGCTGTTTCTTCCAAATGATCTTCAGCCAAGTTTCTATATGCGCCTATTGACTTCTTGGTACTTGTTGTCCAGGGTACGTAGATTCAGGCATCAGTCACTTATACATTTACCCTATCAAACTCTAAATATTAGGCCAAATTATTCTTCATAATGTTATGCCCAACATAACATTATGAAGAATAATTATTGTGATGATGATGTTTTACTTTTTTGACGCGAACAAAATATCTGAAGATTGTGATAAGTTGAAATGTGACTTGTGTCCTTCTAGTACTGTTTCCTCGTCACAGCTTAAGTTTACCAACCGTAAGATGTTCCGGAACGGAACCTTCTCGGTTGGCAAGGACGTTTGAATTGCAAATTGTAATGGGTGGGCGATTGATTTACCAAGTAATATATTTCAAGTACAGATAACCCTGCGTCGCGGTATTCTTTGTACTGTATTTAGTCACGGGCAGATATATATTGCCTTTTCTAGAGTTAAGCGTTCACAGGATGTTAAAAATTTGAAGAGCTACCAAGAAGAAAAGCTTGTTGAGGAAAATGAAAACGGTATTTACAAAACCTGGTGTCTATACAAAGAAATTTTTAAACATGCCGTGCGCATTTTGAGATGCAAGTTCGACGTTGGCAAGGTCTAGGCCGTAGACGGAAACATTCCTGGCGGAAGATCTGGGTGCATTATATCATTTATTCATTCCAGTGAGCAGTTGTTTCCACATTTTTAGTCGCTTTGCTGGAATGAAAGTTTAAAAGGAAATGAAAAGAAAATGCATATTTAATAAGAAAAAAGTATTTTTTATGAAAAAATAATATGGCTTCCATGTTAGTATCGTTTTTAACTACGTTTGTTAATACTTGTTCGAAATGTGCTGCCCTAATGTACTACAAAAGTGTGAATACCTTACCGCTGCTGAGAAATTCCTTAAAATTCGAGAAATATTGCAGAGTAAAAATTGTGCATACGTTCAGTTTCAATAAACGCATTTCATTACATTTTACTTGCATTAGAACGTGCGAGATTCTGTTTTACGCTTCCCCTAGTGTTTTGCTGATGAAAATATTTCGTTCTAAATCCGTGTTGTTGTTTTTTCTCCCCATTCGGCTCGCCCTCGTGGTGAAAAATTCACAGGCATTAGAGAAGCGTATAACATGCCTTGTGTGAGTCGTTACCACGTATTCAAGGTTTTATTCCGCAATCTTGGTAATTTTAGTGCCTTTCAACTGATATGTAAGTAATGAAACATTCATGAATTATGCTATGTGCAAAATTCATGCGTGTTTCATTCCGACGAAGTTACTCTATTTGCAAAATGGTCTGAACTTTAAGAAGTGAATAACTCGTATAAAAAAAATTATTTCATGAAAAATTACACCGAAGTATATATCTGGAACGCATAATTTTAATAATTTTAGTTTCATCGTATCAGATATGGGCGTTGAGATATGTAGGTCTGTTCTCCCCGGCCGAATTTTTTTTTTTTTTTTTTTTTTTTTTGAAGAAATCTTTTTTGAGGAAGAGGTATTATGAAAAAGAATTTGGGAGTCTAGACTGCGTTAAAAGTAAAATTTTCAGTACTTGGGTGAGGCCGAGCTTTCGACGTGATATTTGAAAAGGAAACTGAAATTTAAAGGATGCGATATATCGTCTAAGATATTTTTTTAATTTTTAGTAAAAACTAATCTTAATTTTGAAATGGTTGTTCTTTTTGTAGTAATTAGTCACTACATTCCTAGAACAAGGGTAAAAGATAGTCTCTTTTGAGGGGTGGGGGTGGGGTGTTACGACCACTATGAGCCACTCTTAAGGCTATAAGCAATTGCCCGTCCATAATTTGGAGCCACTGGTTCCAGGGAAGGGACACAGCCAGCGCCACCATATAAGCACACACTACCCATGCCGCATCTGGGACTCTGCCGCAGATGGCCTACTGGTCAGTGTTCGTAACTGCCGCGGAAAAGTCTTAAGATCGATCGCAGGCCGGTACGAACGCTCAAAACACTAAATTTCCGCTGTACATCGGATGGGCACGTTAAACCGTCGACCCCGGGTACTGCCCCCTCGTTATAAAAACGGGTGTCTTCCTCACACTTTCTACTTCTCTTCCGTGTGACTTTCCTGTTGGGCACTCTAACCCAAATCTGCTAGCTTCCTACTTCTAAAGGTTGTTTAAGAGTTCAAGACCTAGGCTCAGACACTCCCTTACTTATAATTATCTACATAAATTTCGCTATCTCAGATAGAGAGAAATTTATGCATCTATTATATCTCTACCTCAGACGAATGGTCAAAAGCCAGCATCTCAGACCACCCGTGCATCGCGAGGACTGGTGGGGTGGGGGTGGGGGTGGAATAGTCGTCTTGCTTCGTTAATGTATTTAAATTTCTAAGATTTCTTATGTGTAGAACCTTTTCTAGGCCGAACAGGAGGAAGAAAAAAAAAAAAAATCTTTATATGAAATGCATGAATCTACGTGTGAAATTTTGCTGTTCTTTTAGTAACTTGAAAAAGATGGCTTCTGTTTGTTGAACTTTCACATTTTCGGACATCAGGTAACTAGATTCTGTAGCATAGAAAGTCTGACCAGTTATTTTGTTTGGCTAGACGTTTCACAGAATGAAGAATTTCTGGTTTTATACAGGTATGGCCGCCGGAGAAAGAGAGAGAGACAGAAAGAACAACGACCTCTGCTTTCTTCTGGCCGTTTGCCTGCTAGGACTTTACTTTGTTCTGTAGCGACGCGGAAAACAGTGTGTGCTACCTGAGTGGAATCTTGGGTCCGGGGGAAGGGGGGGGATAAAAAAACAAGCATATATCTGACTGCGGGGAAACTACATACAGATAGTAATTTGTTTTCTGTGTTGTAACTTTGCGTCTGTTCTTCCCGGAAGTGCACTTCACATTTTGTAGATTCGGTCATTTAATAGCTGTATAATTCTGATCTTTAAAAATCCTTACCACTCACGTATTTTGTTTTTCTGGATTACCTGATCACATTACTTTGACTCAAGCCACAAAAATTTAGTGCAACTCTGAGTTAAGTAACATTTATAAAAGTCTCAGTACGTCATAGCAGGATGCATTAAAAAGCAAAAGGAGTTGTAACTAATATGCAAGAGTAAATAGAGAAATATTCTACTGCTGCGAATAATTCGGAATAAAAACTGCACCTCGTAATGTGTTTATAATAATTCCCCTCGAAAGTAGCAACGTTACTATTATTGCTTCGGTATTATACAAACACAGTATTTTCCGTTTGTAACCACACAAGAGAAACATGTTGCTCGGGTTTCATGGCTTGTACCAGTTCAGCCTGTGTGAGATTAGGCAGGTGAAAACCTCCGTAATAGCGTATCATTTTCTTGTTTCTCAAGCGTGGACAGTGACATGAGAGCCGCTTCATTTTTTTTTAATACCGTCCAGTAAGTGTATTTTATTCCTGCTGAAGTGAAGTTTTATTTCCCATGGGTTTATTTCAGTTTTTCCGTCAAATAAAAATAAACAGTTCGCTTTTTAAGTCAAATGCCAGAAAAACAATTTCGCTCATAGTATTATTTCTTAAATCCAGAAGTGAATGAAGTTTAGTAAACTTGAGGTTTTATTTTTTGTGTAGTTGTCCTTCGAAATGCTGCAGTGAAATTCATCTCTTTGTGACTATAAAGTTTCAGAATTGCTGCCCCGGTTTCAAATACTATTATCGCCCTCGAAGACTGGAAGACAAAAAAGCCTTAAAAATATCAGATATATATCAGCTTAAAATATTTTGAAACAAAAAGTTCGCTTTTCCTTTGTCTTCGTGACAAAGGAAGAAACTTTTTTCTGTAACAAACAATAGGGTTTTCTTCTATTGAAGAGTTTTTTTTTCTTTTTTCTTCTGCTGAGTGCACAGAGCTTATTTCTTTGAACGGAATCGGTTTTGTTTTCAGACGCTGTGCCAGAAACACCTCCACCAGTTCTGAAGATAGAAAATTCTAAAATTGTTGGATAAAATAAAGTTTGGCATTCATTTAGAAAATGAGGTTGAAAAAGGAAAGTCATAACAAAAAATATCAGAATACGTTGAACGGGAGCTGCTTCAAAAAATGGCAGTGAGTATTTGCGATAAAAACAGAGTGGCACTTGATCTTGCACTTGTGAATTCCAGCGATGTATGTAGTGTACGTGTGTATCTGTCACGATGTCTTTGTTCCCGGAAGTCTGTAAGTAAAAATATTTTCAGATTGGATAGACATAGGCATGACCTGATTTAATATCTGCTCATTGTATGGAACTTTTCTCGAGGTGACAGTGATGGATTGTATTTCTGAAGAAGATACTGTACCCAAAAGGCAACCTACGCGTGTACTATTGTGGTAGGTAGAGTAGCCTGCTCACAGCGTCTCCGGAGGAATGCTAGATTGATATTAACCCTCGTTAAAGAATATACCAATCCTCGTTTATATCGCATTACTCCAAGCATTGCTCCTGTAGTGAACAGCCCTTCCTCATTTACGGTTTTGACTTGACAAGTCCGTTGCCGGACAGTGAAACTGGGAGGAGCGGCTGATGAGTGAGATCGAGCAAAAGATATAAAAGGGGTCGGACACTGGATTGTAGTGCGAGTCGCTAAGACGGGCAAAAGGAAACACAGGTCTGGCGCAGCCTGGCTAATGAATGCCCTGTGACCTGACCGAAGCTCCATTGCATCGTTCTTTGTTTCAAGACATGCAACAGAATTAGGGTGGGCTGGGAATCCGAACTTGGAAGAAATATTTCTCCTACGGCTGCTTATCCCACTCGCATTTCCCTGATTTTCAATTTGTTGTCTCTGTATTATTAATGTCGCGCGAAGTTTTTTTTTTTTTTTTACCCAGTCCACCCTCTCTCCAAGTTCTCAGCTGGGCAGTCAGCGGCCGAAAGTGCGAGGCTCTTGATTAACTTTTCGTGTCAATTCTGTTTCTGAAATTCTTTGCCATTCTGAAAATCTGTCTTAAATAGCATTTATGCTCAATAAACTGCTGAGCAAACGAAAACGGATTCAGGACAATAAAACTATTGCTCTGAACGCTTAGGACTACTTTTCGTATACTGTTAAATTTTTTCTCGTGGGTTGCACTAAAAAGTGTTTTTACACCAGCTTTGCATCACTTTCTGAGAAAAGATACACCGCTGTGCGATGTGTTATATGGAAATATTTAAAATATAATTAAATAATGATATTGGTTATTCTGTGTGTGGGAACAGCAGCTAGAAATTAGCCTTCAGTTAAAAAAGCACTTAACAGATCCCTCGGGAAAAGCCATTCCTTTGTTAACCGGGACCACCCACAAACAAAAAGACACCCCCTTCCTTATCCCCTCCCCCGGCGTTGAAGGGACACCCTTGCTCTGAGAAAGCCCTCAGCAATTGATGGCAGTCAACTTATTACGCCAGGAGCATCTTCCTTCGAGCGACGGAGAGTGGAAGGAAGAAATACAGAGTGGTCAAAAACAGGGAGTCTTGTTCGGGATTTCAGGGAGTAAGGAACTGCTTTTGCACAGGCATTCAAGCTAAAAAGAAAGTAAACAGATTTTGGCGGGAAATTCGTAGAAAAAGCCATCCATAACATCCATCTCCCGCTGGAAGTATATACTATTCGTTTTGACTGACAGATATTCCGCCCCCCCCCCCCTATTCAGAAATATAAAGATCCAAGCGTGCGAGCGTGATAATCTGTTGTTACGTTCTATTTGTTTAAATAATTATTTATTTGCTTCCCTGCTCCAATGACATAGGAACCTGCAAACAGCGATTCTTCTGATAAGTTGGCGTCCACTTCAATACTTAACAATAACCACGCCTACATGATGTAATTGACGGCTGCGAAAGTTATGGAGGAATTGCGGGAAGGCAAAAAATAGTTGAAAGTAAAAATATTATCGTCATTACGCCTACCTGTGGATATCTCGCAGTGCAAATCTTATGCATGAACAGACGAAAGTGAATTTTTCAAGAACTCTAGTGCAAATATTGAATTATTATCAGCGAAAAAGACCTCTTCAGCTATCCTGTACTATGTAAATACCTGTTTTAGGACTCCTTTTGTACAACAGAACAACACGTACCAATTTATGCTGAAACAGAGAAACGCTAACAAAGTCCGAACTTTGATCTAAAATAACCTGCCAATTCTACTTACATGCTAAACATCTTTATTGCTCAATTATTTTCATGTACTTAATCACATGTCGGATCACGAAGACAATAATGAACAAGACCAACAAACAATACCTGATCCATATCGCATTCCGGTACTATTAGCAAGCTGCTCACCGCTAATAGCGAACTATGATCCCGCAGATAAAAATTTCACAACTGCACACTTCTTTCAAAGTTTGGAAGACATCACAAACTTGGCACAGTTGCGCGATATAGATAAAATTATTATTACTCGTACAAAGCTCGTGTGATGCAAAGAAAACCAACAACATGGTGCAACCATACACCATAGTGTAGTGCAACCTTGTGCCATAACGCAGTGTAAAGTTGCACCATGCTGTTGGGGTTTGCTTGCGTCACACAGTGTTGTATCTTTTCTTAGAAAGTAGTGCAGCTAGTGTAGTACCACTTTTTGGTGTAACCTACCACAGAATTTTTAACAGTGTAGCGGAAGTAGCTGTTCTGTACCTTACTCAATACTAAACTCTTAGGTTTTCTTGGAGCATGAAGGCCAGTCCAAGGAAGTGAAATAATCATAGTTAAGGAATTTTCTATAATTTGTGGTGGAATACAGTACCTTTTGTTCAGAAACTTGTGCAGACTTCATCATTCAGTACCAACACTTGTTGTGAGGATTCAAGCGAGAATTGTGGGTGCGTTTGGACCTTTGTTAATCAAAATATGAGGTGGGCAATTGATTCCGAATAAACCTTTTACCCCTTAGTGATTGCCCATGGGCGGGGGAAGCCAGGGATCATTGTTTGGCTTTTGACAGGAAACATTTTCATGGGAAATGACCTAGTTTTCCACCTTTGATTGATCGAGCACTGCTCTTTCGTCTCCGTGTGATATAAATTAACGGAGGAGCAAGCATGTCATTCCTCTTTTGCCCCCAGGGACCCACGCCCTCTTTTGGCTCGTTTATGACAGATTATTGCTAGACACACAAAAGCCTTTGGTGTTTCTAGGATGCTCGGACTCGTTTGACCTGCCTGTTCGTGTAGCTGCTAATGTGGAGCCACTGGCCTCAAACGAACTGTATGCGTTTCCGATATCCTTGTTCCTGGGGAGATCGCAAAACTCAGAAATTTGCATTTATATCTTTTCTCTTTAAACGTCCAGAACGCGAATTTGATTTCTCTTAATTTGCATAATCACAACGAGCGGAACACCAGCTCGCGTTTATTCTTTTGCCCTTTCTTGATTAGGACACTCATTTCACTTATCCTTTTCTCGTTTTTTTTTTTTTTTTTGAACAATTATTTCCATTTATCTTTTTCTTGATATTCAACAATTATTTAATTTATCCGTTTCTTTTTTTTTTTTTTTTTTTTTAAATCTGAACAACCAATTTTATTTATCATTTTCTTTCTTTTTGTAACGAGCATTTCATTTACGTGAGCACCCATATGGGCGGGGCAGGGGGGGAAGGGAGCATTTGCAATTCCCTAGAAATCGGATCATGTTCTTTCTGTTTTTAAGAAGGTATTGCAGAAAAAGATTTTTGCGATAACACTCATTCTCATTGCTAATTTTTCTGCAAAACTTATGGATGCGTGCGTAAACCGTGAAAACAGAAAAAAAAAAAAAAAAAAAAAAAGAGTTAGGAATTTCCAGTAGAAAAAGCCGAAATTTCCAGTAGAAAGTAATAATGAAATTCCCTATTGCATGGAAAAGTATGAAAAGCGAAGATATGGAAAACATATCATTCTCTGCACTAGCTTTTCCCTGCTTTCTCTCGAAATTTTCCACAGAAATTTGTCTTGTGACTAATCGAGTGAATTCTTTGTGACCAATCGAGTGATCTCTGTGGCTTCGTGGCGCACGTGGCCAAAACGCATCAAAAGAAGGACAAAGAAATTTTCTTATTGACCTAACGTTCTGTCTAATTTCATTTATCCATCCTTCTTTTTTTTTATGTAGTTTTTTGGGTCTTCTGGTTTCCAATTACATCTGTGTGTTGAGAATGTGGTAAAAGCGGTTAGATAACTAGAAGGCACAGTAGAAATGGTGTTTGCACGTATGTTATTGGTAGTTACAGTTTCTGGTTTGCCCCCTTCTGGAAACTATACTATGTGTGCTCATGGCCAGTTTTTATTGTAAACATCCACTCCAATGCATCCTTCTCTCTTATTCTCTTTCTAACAACCATTTCACTTAACCTTTCTTGTTTATTAAACAATCCCATTTATTCTTTTCTCTTTCTTGTTCTGTATAGCCATTTTCATTTATCCTTTTCTCTTTCTTGGTCTTGTTTAACAACCATTTCATTTTGCCTTTTTTCTTTATCGTCCGAAGCACCCAATTCGTATTTATATTTTTTCTTGTCCGTAGGAAGAGGCTAATAATTCTCCTTTACCGTTTTTTCTTTGTTCGATGGAGAGAGATCATTTTCATGATCTTGTTGTTTTCCTGTCCATGGAGGAGGGGGGTATAATAATTTTTTTTTCACCATTAGTGATTAGTGTAAACCTTTAATGATACAGTAACTTTTACTGTCTTCATACTGAATATCTGTTCAGTGCAACTGACAGTACGAACTCTATTTTTTAATTGCACTAGTTTTAGGTCTGCATTCTTTTTAATAGGAATGGCCAAGAGTTCAGGATCTATGGGTAACAACAATACTGGCTTCAAAAAGTATACGTTCGAGCCAATTTTTTTTATGAAAATTTATTACGAAATAGAGTGTGTCAGATATTTATGCACATACCTCTCCAACAGCCCTTATATAAAAAAAAAATAATAATAATAAAAACTACGCATCACCATTCAAAGGTGTGTAACACCCCATATGTGTGTAGGTAGACCTTTCTTTAATTTTGTCTTTTTTATTGTCATATAGAGTTGTCAGTAGCAGTTGGCATTTAGGCGAATTCCTTATCTTTACCTTGAAGTATTTTCTACCATAATGTAAAATTTTTTTTTTTTTTTAATTTGAAGTCTAAGTGTATAGCAGCGTAATTTTTATTTTTTGTTTTGTTTAAAGCATTTGTTTACCCTCAGTTATTGCAACCGCAAAATGTATGTACACATATCTTCATTTTAGTCTGGTACAAATTTTGCTGCTGTCATTCCGAACGTAATTTCAGCGTTCATTAAGACTTGTGAAAATATCAATATCTACTGTTTCAGCAACCCATGTTAATACTTAGATGCCGTTGCCTTGTTTAGAGAAGTATTTAGGCCCGAGAGATAAAAAAATATCAAAACAGCACAAAAACCAAATACCCGTGGGTAAATTTGTAGAAAAGATATCCAGTTTTAATCATTCTTAACCGCTTAAATGTAAAAAAATTAAACAATTCATGGTTTGAAGTTTTCGCTGTTTCAAAATGATTGCCCCGATTACAAATGACAGTAACGTGTTTATGAAGATAAATAGACAGCTGATATCCATACATAAGAAAGAAGGAAGTTTAGAATTTTATTGGAACCTGTTGCTATATGGTCTTCCGAAATGGTATTGTCTTGCTAATTCTTCCAAACTGTTGGATTGGTCATTGTGGACAGGACGACGGGGTTTTCTGCAAGTGCCACCCCCCCCCAGGTCTCCGGATCTTACTCCTTGTGACTTCTTTTTGTGGGGGTATGTTAAAGACCATGTGTATGTGTCACCTTTGCCCAGAACACTGCGCGAACTACAGCTTGCACTAGCATCATGATTACGGACGTGCTTCATAATGTATGGCGTAAAATGGATTACCGTTTAGATGTTGTCCACGTGACCCAGGGGAGTCACATAGAACATTTGTAAGGTATGGAAACAAAATTCTAAACTTCCTTCTTTATTGTGCAACAATGTGACCTATGTTCATAAACCAGGTATTGTCATTTGTAATCGGGGCAATCATTTTGAATTGCTCTGTATTAGGCTTAAAGCTTAAATATTTGACTATAAAAAATTTTCAGCCTTCGAAAAATTTGCTTTCATCCAACTCCCCAAAAGTTTTTTCAAAACTCGTCCTCCCCATATGAAAATTTCTAGATAAACCCCTTCAGTGCATTACCACAATTGCAGTGCATTGTATTTGACAACGGGTTCATACTGTGTTTAAGAACCTGTTTTATTGTCACAACTACTACTTTTCTATACAGATTTATTTTTTATTTTACACTATATTACCAGTGAAGTGAAATTCGTTGTAACTTCTTTTAGAGAATAAATCAGGTGGTTCAGTGGCGCACCAAAGATTTCTTTATGGGGGTGGCCCAGAATATTGATGCAAATAAAAAAGCACCAAAGACAAAACATCTATCAAAAATTGGGAAGAGATAAAAAATATCTCCGCTGTATTAAAGTGGCTTCCAGTTATTAGTGAAATATATATTTAAAAAAAAAACGTATACAAACTTATTTAAAAATAAGCAGGAGCATCGCGAAGAAAGAAGGCCCAAGTGGTACCTCATGCGAATGGTCCGGACCCCTTTGCGACCCCTACTGAGTGCGCCACTGGGGGTAGTTAGCATAAATGGTGAGAAAACAAAATATCTCAGTCAAAAATTCCTGTTGCGCAGCTTATCAAAAGCGATGCAGTCATTCGTGAGATTAAACGGGAGGACCGCTTTGCCCTGAAAGCAAAATATGTCGAACCCTTGAACAAAAATATGGCTACAACTAAAAATAATTTTCACCTTCTTATGTATAACTTTATTTTGCCGGCTAACGGCAAGTTGCAGTGTAAGATCATTTTCAAAACGGTTGATTGCCTTCAAAGACAAAAGGCATTTGTCATTCAGAATTAGATGAAATGTTAGAAACATATTCAGCGACGCACTAGAGGTTCGAACAACGGCGGAATTCACGAAAGCCACTGTAATTAAATAAGCAGAATAACGATACTTATAAGATCACGTCAGATGCATAGAAGGGAGTGGCAGTGTGAGCGTGTTTGGGCATTAAATACTCACCAGCCCACGTACATTGCAAGGATTGCAAAACAACGTACCTTTTGTATGGTCAATGAGAATTTTCTTTGATATGCTTCTGTATCTTGAGCGTGTTAAAGAAAGTATTTGATTTTACGAGATGAAATGGAAATTTTTTGTCAACATTTGAACTGTTTTATCATTATAATTATAGCAGTATATGCAAACTAAAATATGAATCTTAAATATTTGAATTTTTAAGTAGGTGGCAACACTGCAATGGCTGTTATGTTTTCGCTTCGTTTTTTATTTAACGGTGGCTGGGCCTCTTTTCTAACGGGCCACAAGACCGAAAAAATTCCATATTTCGTGGCCCTGAACGAGACGCCATGTTTGGAATATCCAACAGTGGTGCCATCAAAGCACTTTCGAGATTTGGCTTCATTTTGTATGTTGTCGTAACTCAATATTTAACTTTTTTTTTTTACATCTACTCTCATTGTTAACCATGGCCTTGTGTCTTCGTGCAGAAGCGCACCCGCAAGTGAAAGGAGCTGGTATTTAATGTCTAGGTTTTTACTGCTGTTATATCAGCTGTTTTTATGTTTTTCTAGGTACGAAACGTGAATGCGAAGATTGTTGCCGTATAAAGCGAGGCGTGCATGTTTTGTCTTTCAGTCGGATCCCACTAATTAAGCATTTTCACTCCATCCAAATTTCGAGGGTTCTGGCTCGAGTAAAAAACAAAACCAGAGATGTGTAGAGCAAAAACTTTATTTTAAATTAGTTCCATTGTGCATCTGGGATTTGAATTCGGACATCCTAAGGGATAAATCGGTCCTCTAGCCGCTCAGCAATCGGATGTTCTTGTTTGACTATTTATTAATAATAATAATAAATGGCTTCATAATTTCGTTCTTGTACTTGGACCAGGTATTTATACACGCAACCGTAACATCCCTGCGCATACACCTTCAAATTTCCTCAGACATCCCTCATAAAAGAAAAAAAAAAATCTCAACACTCCTCCATTTGAAGGTGTGTAACATACAAAGATGTACAGATATGTACGAGAGGGACCCAAATCGACCTGCCCCCCCCCCCTTTTTTTTAATCAGATATTTATTTACCATATAGCTGATGTTACATCACTTACTTTTCGAAGTAATCTCCGTCGTGGTCCATACATTTTTTCCAGTGTTCTGGAAGCTTCCTTATCCCTGTTTCATAGAATTCTTTACTCTGTTGTTTAAACCATCTCAGAACGACACTTTTTCACCTCTTCGTTTGAGCTGGAACTTCTGCCCTCCCAAAAATTCCTTTAATGAGCCGAGCAGGTGGTAGTCACATGGTGACATATCCGGGCTGTGCAGATAATGTGATACAACGTCACATCCCAATTCCTGCAATGTTTCCATGGTCACCTTTAGCGGAGTAGGGCCTGGCGTTGTTTTGGAGAAGGAATACTCCACTGTTGAGGAGTCCTGGTCTCTTCTTTCTCAGTGTTGCCTTAAAGGAGTTCTTAAGGAGATCGCTGTAATAGGTGGATTGATTGTTTAAAGTTACCTCTTGCTCTCTGATGTCTTCGGAACAACATGTTCGCAATTTGTAACCTGTTGGCTTTCTGCTCGTCGAACAGCTGCTCCGGTACCCATCTGGCACGCACTTTGCTGAAGTGCAGCTTATCGTGGATGATGGTATGCACATTGCCGGCGCTGATGTTCAGTGCAGATCTCAGATCACTTAACAATAATCCTCCTGTTGTTACGTATGAGCTGATTTACGCGCGCAGTGATGACGTCGTTAATAGCAGTTGTCGGTAGTGCCTTGTGCGGTTCGTTGCCGACTCTTTGTCTGCCTACCTTGAACGCTTTACAACATTCGAAGACGGATGAACGGGACAGACACGAATTACCTGTGTTTGAAGTCTCTTGGTGAATTTCACTGCTACTAGCACCTCTATTGCAAAGAAATTTAATAATTATTCTCTGCTGCACCGAAGTCGAAACACCTTAACTCGCCATTTCTCTTTCTGCAATGCGGGAGTTGTCATGGCAACGAAAATTAACGAAACAAGGGGCGTTCTGATAGCGTGAGATACCAATGTTGCCAAATGCACAATAATAATACGCACGAGTTTTCAAACTAATGTATTAGAAACAAAAGTCCAGATCAAATTTGAACGCCCGTAAAATTTACCCTTTACTTCTTAAGTATTAGTCCTTTTTTATTATCATATAGCACAGTTGTTAATAGAAGTTAGCATTTGTATGAATTCCTCAGTATTACCTTAAACTACAGTATCTTCTACCAAAATGCAATATTTTTGCTTTTTTTTTAATTATTATTTAAAGTCTATGTATATGTGCAACAGCCTGATGTTTCTGAGTTTTCTTATTTAAAGAATACATTTCAAGTCAGTTATTGCAAGCACAAATATATGTATGCATCACTTCATTGTAGTCGGTTACAGATTTAACTTTTTGAATCATATCAGTATACAAGATTGTGAAAATATCAATATCTACTGTTTCAGCAACTGATGCGTTGTTACTTCTTTGCTTTAGCCTTGTTTAGAAAATTTAGACGTGAGAGATAAAAGACATAAATAAAATCAAAACAGCACCAACAGCAAAATAACCGTGTCTAGTTTTGGTAAAAGATCTCCGGTTTTAAACCATTCTTAACCATAAAAAATTCAATGGTTCTCCTTTTTTGAAGTTTTGCCCATTTTTTAATCCTAGGTATAAAACCTAAATATTTCATTGAACAATTTTTCGGCATTCAGAAAATTGCGTTAATTCAACCCTTTACCCTCAAACTTTTACAGTGCTCCCCATTTGAAACTCTTAGATAAACCCTCGACTTGGATTATTGGACACTAAACAAACAGCTAAAGGACATGCCCAGTTTCCATCGAGGGTAACATCCTTTCTTTTCTTAAGCATAATTGTACCCCATGACATACACACAATTTATCAAATCTTTGTCTAAATTTCGCTATTACAGTAACAGATTTTCAACTGAAAGTTTCAGAAAAGTTTTTAACAATGCACGAGATAGATGAACTTTACGGCGCAGTGGGCTAAGCGATGACTTATGATCATTCGTCCAAAAGGGGTCCGGGTTCGAATCCCGGTGAGGCATGGATGTTGTGTTTTATCTTACGGCACTGGCTCTCTTCCTTCCCTGGAACCAGTGACCCTAAGTTACGGACGGGCGACTGCTTATAGCTTATTGAGTTGCTCACGGTGGTCGTTAAACCTCCAATAAAAAAAAAAAAATAAATAACTTTACGGGCCCCCTCTATCGCGAACCTCAAAATCCGCTGCACGCACGGCTGTCCGCCATTTTTCTAGCAAATGACAACCTGAGAGCTGATTTTGAAACTAAGAGGTGATCGTTTATCGTATTTGATCGAGATTTGGACAAAATGACTTGCAATAGTCCACCATTTATTTTATCGTTTCTCAAATACTTATTGCTCGTAATTAACCAACTGCAGATAGATAGTTGTTCGTCTAACACTAATTTGAGACGATGTTTTTTGCATTCCAGCATAGTTTGACCGACAATTTTGCTAAAACGATCAGGATTTGTTTACCTGATGGCTACTGCTTGACCTTGGTTACCTAGTGATCACCACCTGATACATTTTTTATCATGGTTTTTTTTAGTTCTTTATTCCAGTAACTCTTTGATCATGGTTATCCATAGTACTGATCACAACAGCATTTTTGTATCTACCAACAGCTGCTTTGCCATTAAATCAAGTTGACGAGCTTTTGACCATCTGTTCGTTGACGTTTAGTAATAGTTATCCCACGGTTACTCCCACTTGTCGTTTGCAAGTAGTACCCCAATTTCGGCCCTACTAATAAAATTTCAATCAATGATTGGTTGCCGTTTAATCATAATAAACCAGTTTTAAATCCTGATCAGGGCCGTAGCTACTGGGAGGGCATGGAGGTCTTTTGTCCTCCCGGAATGGTCATTCTAGGGGGGGGGATTCATGCTCTGGGGGATGTAAAAAATAGGAATTGTAACTAATAAAGAAAGTAACACCCTTCAGTATTTTCTTTTTTAAGGCTAGTTAGTCTCATACAGTATTCCCTGCAGTTAACCAGGGTACAGAGTAACATACACGTCAGTGCATTCCAGTCATTTTCTTGTAGGACTTCCGTTCCACAATAAGTAGAGTTTAGGTCCCAGCCACCTACAGCAAGATCGCCTTTTGGGCAGAACACAGAAACTGAAGGAATGAGAGCAAGTCTAGCGACTTTGACAGAACAGTTTGTAGTGAGATTAGAGTACAGTAGATGGCGCCACCGTACAAGTACGATGTTGCTCATAGAGGGGTGAGAGAAAGTCAGGGGTGAGCGTAGAAAGGGATACGCATTTAACCGGTGGGTCCAACCCGGGGGCCCTCATTTAACGTATTCGTCCGATGCACGGTGGATATTCGGCGATTGTTAGTAAATCACACCATCTCTGAATGATCAGCCCAGGATCGAACCTGAGGACCTTGCATTGACAGTCTGACTCGCTAACCACTAAGCCATCTGCGGCGAGTAACTACACTATGAGGTGCGAACATTTTATATCCACGAAGGGAATTTTTCGAAACAGTGAATGGAGGCATAGAAAACAATATATTGATATGCCTAACCTCCATGGCCTTTCCAAACATGTCGTTGGGATGAAGAACTAATTAATCATTTTTGCTCTGTCGCAGAAAGTTCTCTAGGTGTTTAACCTTGAACGGAATTTTCCCAAGCTCTAACCCTAAAGCTTCTTCCTATTGTTACGTTCTCTATCCGATACTCATTCTTTCTACACTTATGTGGAGTGGAGTGGAGTGTTGTGTTGTCGGCTTTCACGTAACGCTTACGCTTCACTTTGTATTTACTACCTGTGGTTTATGGGTATTTACCTAGTTTTTACATTTTTAATAAAATTATGTAAAATCTGAAATGTGATTTTTGAACGATCATAATACTTTCCTATGACGGCGGTGTGTGAGAAAGTAAAAACCACGTATTATTTGAGTAGATAGTGAAGGGTCGTAAATTTGATCTCGAAGGGGAGTAATTTTGGACACGAAGAGGCGTAATTTCAAGTCTTGCCCCCCCAGATAAGAAAAGCTTGTTACGGTCCTGAGTTAACCATAGGTTATTCTTATAACTATGGTATAATACCAGGTAAGAGCGTAATCAGGTGGTATTCCTTTAGAAAGCGCGTTGAAAGCAGAGTAACTTTAAATAAGTAAAACCGAAGGAGAAAATACAGCTGAGCAGCAGCATTAATATTCATGCTCTGAATTATGTAAATGTAAAAGCTGAAAAGTATATCTACCTGTATCAAAATAGTCTTTAAATTTGACTAAAACTTGGGGAAACACGTCATTGTACGACGAGTTCTTTCGTGTACGTAAGTTTAACATCTGTCCCGTTGAGATTTAACATTTTTCATACGTACATTGGTCTTCATAATTTCGGCAAATAATTAATACTTTTTTGGAAAAAATAACACACTAACAATCAGGATGAAAGACGAAATTCGGTTATCCGATATGGTGAATTTAAACGTTTTTAAGAATGATTCAATAGCGATTACACATTCTCTCGTAACAAAGAACTTTTATTCCCAAAAGTATCGGAAATGTGCTTTACTTTATGTAATATTGAACTTTCTCTGGAATCGTGATAAACTGAGATTTTTCGTTAGCCGACCGACGTTATGTGGAATAATCGAAGTTCTACCATTAAAGTTTGGTGGAGGAAGGGGAACAAATATTATCAAAAGAATTCATCGCAAATATAAGCCATATAGCAATAATGGAAAGTAATAGGAGGTCTAAAATAATAACTGAGTAGAGACCATATAAAGGAAAGAGAGTTGTACGAAGACCAGAGGGAAGATGGATGGATGATATAAACAAAACTGTAAGAAAGCTGGGGATAGACAATCCCAAGACAGGAACATTTGGAAAGTGAGAAAGGTAACCTATAGCCTCAATTGGCTATAAAAGGGGTTGAAAGAAGAAGTAGATACCTTAAGATAATGAGTTTTTGTACCTTTCACGAGAATATGGAAATTTCTGTATGGTATTGTGGGATATTTTTTGAGAATATAATGCATTTAGGCTAGAAAATATTCAAAAAGTTACTCGACATGTGCCACATTCCATAAGTGTGCCTGTCTTATTCGTGCCTACAAACTTTCAAGTTCAAATATGAACACTATACCTTTTGAAGAATACCTATAAAACTGAAACCGTCACACACAGCCTCTCAAGGAAATTTAATGATACGAATTGAATCCCTGTGGCTTCAACAGGCTTGAAAAAGTGACGTTGATACCTTGGAAACACAATTTAAACACTGCACATTAACCTCTATTCGTAAAGCTAAACGGCGATTTTACTATCTCAGAGCGCAACACTGATGCGAATTCGAATTTGCGATTCCATTGAACTGTAATGAACCGCTAAGAGAGAAGCGTTGACCTTCTTATCTCCGCTCCACTTCCTCATTGCAAGCATTATGCGCCCACCTATTCCTTAGTCTATATTATATGGAAGCCGCTGAAAATGTTCCTGCTAAGTAATTTCTGCGCGCTAACGTTAAACCGCTCCCTTTGGCAAGCTTGAAACAGCTGCCTGATTGTATGTTTATGACTGACCACCTGAGTGAACGAACGTCTACTAGCAGAGTTTATATCCTTGACCGCATCATGCAAGTGCGGTAAACCAGTTCGCAAAAGCACCATAACATAACGTTGTGACAATTCTCTGAGATACCGTCTGCGCTTTTCGCGAAAGGTCACGAGTGTTGAAGATATAGGCTTCCAACAATATAGGCGTCCATAATGCTCGCTGTAATTTATGTATCTCCGGTGCTGCTGCCACTCACTATCTCAATTTTATGTTATATGTAATTCTTTTCGCCCTTATTGTTGCGTATTCGTAACAATGTTTTATTTTCAGTGTCAGTCCCTGAACTTCACTTGTACCACGTTATTTCTCTTGGGTGGGGATTTCGCTGCTGTTATTATGAGAGATAAGATCTCAATTTGCTATGTATTTCTTTTTATCGTTATTATTTTGCCGCGCCCGTTAATTAAGGAAATGTAAACACAAACCCGTTCTATAAAAACGCAAGCCTTTGCGATTACGTGGAAGATAATTTTTCGAATAATGGCAGTGTTTCGGATTTTTATGTTGTTTACTACGAGGGGAAAAAAAGGTTTTCTGAAATCCAATACGCTTCACTTTTTAATCTGTTATTCTACGAAACAAATTAATGATGTACCAGTTTTTTCGTACACCTATCGAATACCCGGCAATTTATTCAAAATTATTGTGGCTTTCAATCGTGTTTTATCTGGTTTTAGTTCATTTGCAATGCGTTTTTTTATCAGTTTACTATAGAGGTCTGTCTGCGATATTTTTGAGGTTTTTTACAGACGTCATTTTGTTCGGTTGAAAAAAAAACATGAAAGTTGACACCGAATTTTCGAGTGCAATAAGCACGTCTTTTGAATCCGTTCTGACGCATTCAAATTATCAAAGCTATTCAAAGTCAATGGAACCGGTATGGAAAACAATAGTATCTGACGGAAGAACGGAGTTTTTCAATTGGATTTTAATCCCTCAGATATTGCTGTAAACGGAATCATGAACTTACGCCCTCTGGTTGCAGACTCAGATATTGCGTTAGCGAAAACATGAATTTATATGAGAAACATTTCGCACTGGAAACGCTCTCCAACACAAAGAATTTTTCAAATCGGACTCTTAGAAACAGAGATATCGACAAAAATAAGATGCGACTTTACATCTCCTGGTGGGAAAACCATGCATTATTTTAGGAAGAAAGTATTCTCAAAAGGTTTTTCCATCGAGTTTTCAGGAGCCCAGATTTTGCTACAAATATATCAGAAATAGAAATTAACACTTATGCCCCTTGGTGGCCAAACCATTCTTTACCAAACAGAAATTATGTGAAAAATATTTTCCATCAGGTCTTGTATGCGATACAGGAAGAATGTTTCAAATCGGAGTTTTAGGAGCAAAAATAACGCAAAAACGCAATTTACCTTTTTGCCCGCTAGCGGAAAGTCTATGAGTTACTTGAAAATTTTGGATTTATAGGAAAAACATTTCACATCGGAAACACTATCCGACAAAGAAGGAATTTTTTAAATCGGACTCACAAAAGTTGAGATATTGACAAAAATAAGATACATCTACGCCCCTGGCGTAGAAACCATGCATTATTTCAAGAAGAAAATGTTCCTAAAAGGTTTGTCGACATAAGTAGTATTGGTCAACAAACTACTTTTTTCAGTCGAGATTTTAGAATCTCATATTTTGCTGCAAATACATCAGAAGCGGAAATTAAGGTTTACGCCTCCTGGTTGCCAAACCATTTTTTTTTTTACAAAATTAGAAATTATGTGCAAACGATTTCTCACCAGGAGCTGTATCCGGTGCAGAAAAAAATTTTCAAATCTGAGATTTAGAAGCAGATATACAGGGGGAAACGCAATTTACCTCTACGCCCCTTAGCGGAAAGTCTTGAAAATTTTGAAATTATGTGAAAAACATGTCACACTGAAAAGACTATCCAACAAAGAAGGAATTTTTCAAATCGGACTCCTAGAAGTAGAGATATTGGCAAAAATAAGATGTACATCTACGCTTCCTGGCGGAGAAATTGGAATATTTTAAGAAGAAAATATTCCGAAAAGGTTTATCAATGTGAGTGGCATCAGTCCACGAAATAATTTTTTCAGTCGATATTTTCGAAGCTCATATTTTATGGCAAAAACACATCATAAGCAAAAATTAACACTTTCGCCCCCTGATGTCCAAAGTATTCTTTACCAAAAAATTAGAAATTATATGCAAAAGATTTTCCATCAGGAGGTGTATCCGCTGAAGAAATTTTTTTTCAAATCTGAGTTTTAGAAGATTTATCGTGGAAAATGTAATTTGCTTTTACGCCCCCTAGCGGAAAATCTATGCGTAATTTGAAAAAGTAATTATATCTAAAATACTCTTCGACATAAATGGAATCGAACCATAAAATAATTTTTTCAATCGGATGTTTAGAAGCAAATATGTGGAATAAAACGTATTTTTGAATTCGACATCTGCATTTACGCCCTCTAGCGGCGAAATTGTACATCATAAAAAAAAACGAAATGAAGGATCATCATTCGCATATTTCAAGGTTCCCAATACAAAAAGAATTTTTCAAATCGGGCTAATAGTTGCAGAGATATCGTGGGTACAGACGGACGGACAAACCGGTTACATAAACACGATCTTCTTTTTACAAAATACGTGCTGAAAACGCCCCCTTCCGCGATTAAACATGCCGTGTAAACTAAAAAGGCGGGGGATTTGTTTGATCTAGAGCCTAGGAATTCAAGACCACATTGAAGGCTTAAAATTCATATAATCCAGAAGGACGACAAAAATAAATACTAGATATAACGTGTTCGACGCAACGCGATTCTCAAAATTATGACGGATTTCCTAAGAAAGGCTAGTAGAAAATGGAATGCAGGTTTTTAATGAAATCAAAAGTAATTTAATGCCGTGAATTCTTGAAAGCCGGGGGAAGGGGGGGATATAACTCAATCTAGAGCCTGGGGATCCGAGAACAAATTGAAGGCTTAAAATTGGAATCAAAAAGACAAAAATAAGTATCACATATAACACAATAACACAACGGTCTGAATTCTAATTTTCTGAAAAGCAGCCAAAAAAAAAAAAAAAAAAAAAAGTTTTTTTTTAATGAATCAATTTTTTGGCACTAAAAATCCTTATAAATATACAGTATTACTTATAGAAATTCGGCACTTAAAGCAGTACGAGACTTTTTTTTTTTTATGGCTTAATTTAGGGCCAATGGCTCCAGGGAAGGGGGAGAGTCAGTGCCATAAAACAAACGCACCTTCTAGCCTTGATTCGAACCCAACGCTTCCTGCAATTCGCCCACCGTGGTGGTTTATTTGGTTTTATATTGCGTGATACATTTTTAGCACGTCTTTTGTAAAAAAAGATCGTGCTTATGTTATCGGTTTGTCCGTTCGTCTGTACCCACGAAATCTCTGCAACTATTAGTCCGATTTGAAAAAATCTTTTTACATTGGGAAGCTTGAAATATGGGAATGATGATCCTTCATCTCGGTTTTTTTTACGATGTGCAATTTCGCCGCTAGAGGGCGTAAATGCAGATGTCGAATTAAAAAAAGTACGTTTCATTCCACATATTTGCTTCTAAACATCCGATTGAAAAAAATATTTTATCTTTCGATTCCATTTATGTCGAAGAGTATTTTAGATATAATTACTTTTTCAAATTACGCATAGATTTTCCGCTAGGGGTGTAAAAGCAAATTAGCCGCCCCGGTGGCGCAGTGGTCTCAGCGATGGCCTCTGATCATTCGTCCGAAAGGGGTCCGGGTTCGAATCCCGGTGAGGCATGGCTGTTGTGTTTGTCTTACGGCACTGGCTCTCTCCCTTCCCTGGAACCAGTGACCCTAAATTAGGGACGGGCGACTGCTTATAGCCCATTGAGTTGCTCACGGTGGTCGTTAAACCTCTAATCAAAAAAAAAAAAAAAAAAAAAAAGCAAATTACATTTTTCCGACGATAACTCTTCTTCTAAAACTCCGATTTGAAATTTTTTTCTTCAGCGGATACACCTCCTGATGGAAAATTTTTTGCATATAATTTCAAATTTTTGGTAAAGCATACTTTGGCCACCAGAGAGCGTAAGCGTTAATTTTTGCTTCTGATGTATTTGCCATAAAATCTGAGCTTCTAAAATATCGATTGAAAAAATTCTTTCGTGGATTGATGCCGCTCACATCGATAAACCTTTTCGGAACATTTTCTTCTTAAAATATTCCACAGTTTCTCCGCCAGGCAGCATAGATGTATATATTATTTTTGTTAATGTCTGTACTTCTAGGAGTCCGATTTGAAAAATTCCTTCTTTGTTGGATAGTGTTTTCAGTGTGACATGTTTTTCATATAATTTCAAAATTTTTAAATAATTCATAGACTTCCCGCTAGGGGGCGAAGCGGTAAATTGCGTTTCCCCCTATATCGCTGCTTCTGAATCTCCGATTTGAAAAATTCTTTCTGCACCGGATACAGCTCCTGATGGGAAATCGTTTGCACATAATTTCAATTTTTATCAAAAAATAGTTTGGCCACCAGGGGTCGTAAATCTTAATTTCCGCTTCTGTTGTATTTGCAGCAAAATGTGTTCTAAATTCTCGATTGAAAAAAAAACGCCGTTTGTAGACCGATAATACTCATGTCGACAAACCTTTTAGAAACATTTTCTTCTTAAAATAATGCATGGTTTCTACGCCAGGGGGCGTAGATGTGTATCTTATTTTTGTCAATATCTCTACTTCTAGGAGTCCGATTTGAAAAATTCCTTCTTTGTGGGATAGTGTATCTGATGCGAAATGTTTTTCCTATAAATTCAAAATTTTCAAGTAAATCATAGACTTTCTGCTTGGGGGCACAAAGGTAAATTGCGTTTTCTGCGTTATTTCTGCTCCTAAAACTCGGATTTGAAAAATTCTTCCTCTATCGCATACAAGACCTGATGGAATTTTTTTTTTCACATAATTTCTAATGTTTGGTAAAGAATCGTTTGGCCACCACGGGGCATAAGTGTTAATTTCTGCTTCCGATGTATTTGTAGTAAAATCTGGGCTCCTGAAAACTCGACTAAATTTTTTTTTTTTTTTCTTGGACCGATACCGCTCATATGGAAAAACTTTTTGAGAATACTTTCTTCCTAAAATAATGCATGGTTTTCCCACCAGGGGACGTAAAGTCACATCTTATTTTTGTCGGTATCTCTGTTTCTAAGAGTTCGTAAGCTCATGATTCCGTTTACAGCAATATCTGAGGAATTAAAAACCTGATTGAAAAACTTCTTTCTTCTGTCAGATACTATTGCTTTCCATACCGGTTCCATTGACTTTGAATAGCTTTGATAAATTTAATTTGCGTCAGAACGGATTGAAAAGACGTGCTTATTACACCCGAAAATTCGGTGTCATCTTTCTTGTTATTACTTGTGCCATTATCAAAACTGCTATTTGGCTATCTTCACATGACTGCAGATTTCGAAAATTCAAGGAATTTATTTTTTAGCGGGTGATTGCATTGTTGTGGAGACAATGAAAATGTTCTGATCATGGAAAGGACCGCCGATGTCGCACGACAGTTTCTAAGTGAACACTGCTTCTAAAGGAACATTTTAGTTACACTTTTGTAACAAAGGTTTAGGAGATTTTGTAACATTTTAGAATTAATTCTTTTCCTGTAAGGAATATTTAACCGTACGTCTCTTTCGGTCAGCATGGAAATGTTCGAAGGTGTTAACTACGGCGGCCGTGGTAATTAGCTAGAGTTGTAAAAGATTGTTTCCAGGCAAATCGCGCTTTGTATTGAAGAGCCTGTTCAGAAAACGTAAAGTGCTTTTTGTGGTTATATTGGCATACGTAAGGTTAATAGAGTATAAGGTTTGCTCATCCCACCTTCCTCGCAGAAGAATAATCCTGACGTCACCGTCCTAACATGTGAATCATAGATCCGAACTGTAGTTATGGAGGGAAATTTCTTGTCAACAATTTTTATAACTCAAGCACATGCTGCAAAAGCACATTTACATTAAATACAGAAGAAATACGCAGTCGTGTGAATATTTTAGTAACTGAGATTTCAAAAATACCTCCCGCACAATTTTGTTACGTAAAGGGTGGGAAAACGGTTATACTTTTAAATGTTAATTTAGTTACAAGGGGAATTTTTGCTGTTTTTATATAAATTTAGAAGGGAAAACGCACAGCAGGACATATTATTGTCATAATAAAGAATTTCTTAATGAGGAATAAGAAAAATATTTCGGCAACATTCCCCAATTTTTTTAAATTAAAAATTGAAAACATTAGTGCATTAAAAAATCTGGTAGAATTTATGAAGATTATTGCAGCTGGTTTATTAATAATAATTCCGACACGCTGCTATGGTGCAGATACAAAGAAACGTGGCGATTAGGTAATCTTACGATGGCGATTTGGACAGTGACGTCACAAAACAATCACCGGAAGTGCAGGATGAGCAGAACATTGTCTAAGCTTGCCTTCATTAGTCGATATAAAAGCACTGTTCGATCTGAATATTTTAGTAAGATTAGGTTTGGGCTTTCTGATATTTACAAGAACCGTAAATAAAAAATCACATTAAAATAAAGCCTTGAAATATTTACTAACTTGTTACAGGGGAAAAGGCTAAAAGACAAGGTTGTCTTTTAACCTAATTAAAAATCTATATCGACGTAACGTTTACTGAGGGTACATAGGTCATTTGCAAGTTTCTCTTATCGTGTTAATCGACAGATATATATGCTTCGCAGTTACATTCGAAACGTTTTTATATATATGTTACAACCAACCACTTTTGTAAAGTTTTTTGCATTTGTATAGTATCCTACCCTGATGATTAAGCGCTGCTTAAGGTACACAGTTAAAAAATTTGTGATATAGGCTGCGCCAAAATGTGATGCACCATTTTGTGGTGCAAACAAAACCAACAGTGTGATGCAACCTTGTACCATAATGTGGCACAAAGTCGCATTAGTAATTGGGTTTTGTTTGCACCACACGATCATTTCTCAGAAAGTGGTGCAGCTGGTGTAGTACCATTTTTTTGGTGCAACCTGTCACAAAAATTTTAACAGTGTATGTTAAAGCTTCATTACTTTTTCTCTTTCAAGCTTGTTGTATGTCAGATCTCTATGGGACACAGGCTCTGAATGAGATGCAACCAATTTATCTCTGTCTTCGGTGCTGACACTGAAGTCTTACTTCATTCATAAGCCGAATATTTTTTTTTTTGCAGTTATATGCAAATGTTCTCTGATGTTTTAAGTATCCTTGAGGCATATACCACTAGCGATTAGCTGAGGGTTTTTAATGAGATTCTGTGCTCTTCAAAGATCTATTGCCTACATTTTCATTTTATAGTATAATTGTTTTCGAAAGTAGAGAGTCGCCTGTACTTGAGTAATGTTATGCTAATTGTATATTTGAGTTTTGACTCATTACACACGAGTCACGACTGGAAACATTTCATGTTCTATGGAGCGTAAAGAAAACTGAAAACTATTCTCAAAGATAATTGCTTTGCATCGTTCGGTTAGAAATTTATAAATCCTGATTCCTTCTATAAAACTGTTTGATGCGGAGTAGTGGAAGAAAACTGCATGGCATATTACAGGCCGGTCTCTAATAAATTGGCGTAACTAAACCACTAGTATAGACAGTCAAAACAGACTTCAAAAAAAGAGCAATTTGCTTACAATCAGTTTAAAAAGTCGTGTTCTTATTCCAGATGATCAATGTATAGGACGTATTTGCATTTCTGTGCTGCTTCCTCCTTGATCTCTGAACCCAAATCGATTTTCTATCTGGATCTTGATCACCTCGCTGATAAAGGGTATTTGAAAACTTAATCACTTTTAGGAAACAATATGTAAGTTTCCTTCATACATTTATTTATGTATGGAAATTCCAAGTTAATGTCCTTCCGAAGTACTGCCGCTTTGGTTTTGAGTTAAATCTGGTACGTGAAAGTTCGTCTTACTTTTCCTGTTAGACGACGTTCTTGTCTCCCTTATGGGTGAGTTGGTACCCCCTCAAAATAACTCAGATACTAGTTTTGGCACAGAGTAAAATGGAACACTTCGCCTCAGGAACAATTCTTCATGTAGCTGCTGTCCGCAGCGCTTTTTCCCTTGACATGCGGTTATGATAAGAGCATAAATCACGCGCATGCAAATTTCCCTGATGGAAATGGAAGTAACATTTGCCCATCAATCACTGGGGTCTGTAGCCCGTGGACTTAGCACATGGTTTGCGCCAGGTCACACATTGACAGTGCTTCTATGTGCTCTGTGAAACCAGAGGCCACCAAAATATGAGATACATATAGCTCAAGCATAACATCGAATTCAATATTTAAATAGACCTTATTCAAGGTATTAAACGTAGGCTATAAAAGTTCCAGGCTCACAGATTCTTCAGTCTTTTATCTCTAAGACATTGAGGAGCTTTGTTATTGGTTAGATCCCGATGGTACGCTGTAGTTTTGTAATATACAGTCGAACCTCTTTAAACTGCGAAAGTGGCGGCTCATCGAGGGAATTTGCAATGTGATAGGTATCTAGGAAAACGGGTACCAATGTAAAAGTAGGCGGAAAGCGAGAGTAGAGGCATGCTGAGTGGCTTTTTAAAGAACTTCGACGGTTTTTATATTGCCGCTGTATTTTGGCATGACTCTTCCTGCATGTGATAATTGACGTTTTATGTTTTTATTGCCAATTTTGAAGTGAGGCCTATTTTGTTGTTATCATCTGATTTCTTTCTGACCGGTAAAGCGTGTCATATCATGATTTCAGCAATGAGATATGCCTGAATCGCCAATTTTATCGTTCAGTATCACATCAGAAAACTTTAAATTTACATCTCCCGAGAGTGAGAATCTAACCCGCATCTGAGATATTCGGTCGAGCGTGCTGTCCGTTGCACCATCCAGCCAAGACAATGAAATTCCAATCTGAGGTCTGAAGAATGCAAGCATCTTTAGATTCCGCCAGTCCAAGCCAATTCTGCTTCTTCTACGTCATCAGTTCCCAGGTATGGATTCAGTGGAAGAAGTAGAAGAAATATTCTTCACTAATTATGTAGGCTCATATTCTTGCTAAATGTAACTAGTAATGTAATGTTCTCTGTTTAACTATATGAGGGTTACTGTGATCCTGGATTTCTAAATTGGATGTAATATGAATTACAAATTCGTTTTCCAGATTTTGTACATCAGTTTAGTTGTCTCAAACGCTGACGTTCAGTTAAGTGGATCTTGCATCAGAATTAAAGTTGCAGTAATCTCGAAATGTTAATGTAAATGCATAGGATTTTGTTACTATAGCAGATGACTGAAGTAATGCGTTGCTTTCTCGAAAACTAACAATCATCCACGGTCAGATAATGTTTCAAATTGCTGCACGTAATTCACAAGGTACAGTTTTCACCATTTATAAGGATAAAATGTGTTGGTTCACGTTTTGTTTCTGGCAAATCTTGGAGTCTCTTCGTGGTTTGTTTTTGTTTTTTTACCCCTTTTATTACTGTTATGAATTCCTATGAAATAAGTATTGTTGCCCGCTTATTATTACGTTCAAAGCTCCTTCTACCATAACGTGTACTCTAAATTAACTTTCATTTTTGGTTGTCTTTCTCTATGTAAATTTTGAGTTCGTTCTCTTTTAGTGTTTCAATCTTAACGTTATATTTTTCTCGCTCACTGAATGTTTTGCGGCAGCAATCTTGAGGTCAAGAGTGAATGACTTGTATATGTTTAAAAATCGGAGAACGAGATATAATGTCTGGAGCTAGCTAACAAAGTGTAGTGTTGTCGCGTGCTGTTGATAGACAAATGCAGCTGTTTGTTGTAATTGGTAAATTAAATGTAAACACGTCGAACCTAATTTGATAGAGACTCAGTGTTCTGAATTATGCTGATGTGGTCATTTGTGATACCTTATGAATCTGAAGTGCCGTGAAGTTTCGACAATAAGGATCATTTGCTCGTGTTTTCAAGATTTTCTGGCCGTTATATCACCTAATTAAGGTCAGTGTGTAATTAAGAATTGTTTATGAACTAGCTATCCGAGGTTACAGTGATAAGTTGTATAAGAGTGATAGGTTATACTAGTTATCCGAGGTTACAGTGATAAGTTGTATAAGAGTGATAGGTTATACTAGTTATCCGAGGTTACAGTGATAGGTTGTATAAGAGTGATAGGTTGTACGTATAAGAGTGATAGGTTGTACGTATAAGAGTGATAGGTTATACTAGCTATCCGAGGTTACAGTGATATGTTGTATAAATGTGATAGGTTATACTAGCTATCCGAGGTTACAGTATAGGTTGTACACTGCTGGACAATTGCTAAGGACGGATCATAAACGGCTATATAGCGCATAAAAAGTAAGTGTGGTTCGATGCCAAGTGAAATAAAATGTCAGAATGCCAGGACATTACAAGAAAGACAATTTATTGTGCTCTGAAATCCAGAAGGCTTTGGAACGTGTTCAAGGGACAAACAGGCCATTTTGTGCAGAATACGTAAACGTGAAAAAATGCAATTACCGTCCGCAGGTGTTCCGGCGTAAGATGTCAATACGGGATATGGCCACCATGGAGGGCGATGCAAGATTCCACACGTCGTGTCATGCTTTGCACAACATTATCAAGCAGCTGTTGGGGTAATTTATCCCATTCCTCTGTCAGTGCACGGATGAGGGTGTCCTTGTTTATTGGAGGGCATTGGCGACCAACAAGACTCCTCCCTAAAGCATCCCACATATTTTCAATGGGATTCAGATCTGGAGAACGTGCTGGCCATACAAGGCGTTGAATATCCTCGCTCTCAAGACACTCCTGGAGTCCTGGTCAGCGACTGTTCGATGACATGTTGCGTTGTCGTCCATGAAAATGAATTTATCACCGACAGCACCACGGAACATGAGGTAGCAGAACATCATTAATGTATCGTTGGCCAGTCATAGTCCCAGTTGGAAGCACATAGAGGGACGTACGGCCAGTGATCATGATGCCAGCCCATACCATGACACTACATGTCGGATATCGGTCCCTTTCCTGTATGTTTGCTGGACAATATGCAGTACCACTATCACGCGAGATCAGTTGTCGTCGACAATTAGACGATAGACTGTATCTACTCTCATCTGAGAAGAGGACAGCAGACCAGTCGTTATCAGTCCAATTGCGATGTTGATGGCACCATTGCAAACGGACGTTACGGTGACGTCTGGACAATGGGATGCACACAACAGGACGGCGGGCGTATAGTCCTCCTTCATGCAAACGTCTGGTGACAGTTTTTCGGGAGATCCGCTTGCCAGTAGCAGCCATAAACTGATTTGCTACCTCACTAGCTGTGCTGCGCCGGTGTCTTTTTGTTGATAGCACTATGTACCGATCTTCTGCAGGTGTCGTACTGCGAACACGACCTCCCCCGTGACGTTTGCTACACTCTCCATTTGTTTGAAATGATTTCCAAAACCTTGAAACAACACTGTGGCTGACGTCGAACTCCCTGGCAACATCTGTTATTTTTCGCCCTTCTTCAATCTTGCCAATAATACGGCCATGCGTAACATCATCTAGGTGATGTCGGGAAGACATACTGAAAATTGCAAGTTCGTCAATTGATTGTTTCCCTTTCAACTTTGCGTTTGAACAACAACGGTCAATACGCGTCAAATCTTTTATATCTCTTATCAGCGCTATGACGTCACGAACAAGTTCGGCAATCCAAAATTTGCATACGCACAACACGTCTTACTATATCCCGCACTTATGCTAATTTCCACATTTTCCTGCCTTCCATTTTATGGTTGCTATTGTCATCCGTCCTAAGCAATTGTCCGGTAGTGTATAAGAGTGATAGATTATGCTAGCCATCCGGAGTTACAGTATTATCTTGTATAAGAGTGATAGGTTATACTAGCTATACGAGGTTTAAGGGTACATAGTTCCTGTGATACGAGAAAAGCCGACTGATTGTGCGAACGTAATGTTTTAAGTAGTGACATATTTAACCGACAAATATTACAACTATTTCAGGGAAATGGCCGTATTCAATGATAATACACGTTCGATAGAGAAAGTGCCATAATCGGTGCCGAAAAATTTTTGTTCAGTGACCAATAACTGCGATGCTACCATGAATACGGGCGAGTGTGGGGCCCCTAGATGCCGGTCGTTGTTTGTAAAAATTCATGGAAATTTTTTTAAGAGTGGGAAAGATAGCAAATCTTCGGCCTTATGTACTATTTGTATGTTAATTTTTATGGTTATGAATTATATATAGTAAAACTGGTTTTATGAACTAACTGTATAACATAATCTACGCGCACGCAATCATAAATGATGTGAATTTGTTTGATACTGAGAAAGATTGAAATTTGTACTTCATAGAAATTCTTTGCGAATGGGGAGTTCATTTAAATTTATTTCATAGCTTGCTGCAGTTCGTTCAACAAAATAGATAGCCCTGTTGATATTCTTGAGTAAAAACTGAACGATGTTCTAATTGAAAAAGAATTACTATTTTTTAATGTTTTAAACATTTATGACCTATATTTTGTCAACAGTGGGATTCGAAGGCACATCTTCCCACTCCGGAGCGGCTGTTCTTCCAACTGAACTACTCCGGTAGGCTTATCGATGCTTCATTGTTCATCTGACTCTTGCGTCACAAATTTGAAACTGTAAATGTTTTGGCGCGGGAGCTCCACAGAGCTCCTGAACGAGCTCCTGTTTTCTGACAACCCATAGGATATCTCGTGGGTCTCAGGTTAAAAAATACAGGGCGGTTCACTCGTGACTAAACACTTATTATGTGGAATATATGAGACTGGGAATATACGATGAGCGTGAAACCCGAACGGAGCGGTTCTTGACTCCCTGACGAAGCAGTCAACATGCATTACCTGTGAATAAAATGTCTCCACAGTAGCTGGGTGGCGCCGCACTGACGCCATCTGTCTAGTAGTGGTGGGGGAATAGCGTGTCTCCGCAGACCGTTTAAGCAAGGAGGTCGAATGAAGATGATGTACTCAATTGAAGAGCTGGGTAACCCGTTCCTTCGAACAATATTAGAAGGAGTTTCTGAAGAAATTTGGTGGACGTAAACCACCCAACAGAGCCACCGATTCGAAACTGGTGAAGAAGCTGGAGAAAACGGGAAGCTTGGTGGATCCGCATACTGGCGGAGGACATAATGCAGGATGTGAAGCAGCGGTTATTGGCATCCCCACGAAAATCTATTCGGCGGCAATTCCAAGAGACTGGACGATCGTATTCGACATGTCAAAGAGCAGACAAACAGATGAAAATTAAGCCATACCATATCACGGTTGTGAGTGAGTTATAGCCACCGGATTTTGCGAAAATTAAAATTATTTCTTTCTCTGGGCACTTTTAAAAAGCAAGGTTTATGCCAACAAGCCAAGGTCGATTGAGGAACTGAAAGACATCATCACACGTGAAATTGCTGCCATCCACGTTGCTACGCTACATCGCACATTCACCAATTGGACGCTGGCGGTGGCCACTTCCAGCATTTTTTATGAGACATTTCTTTTTGTCATGGCTCAAGTTATCTTTTACATTAATTTCATTCAAATGTGCCTTTGCAATCGTGAGTTAATTAAACAAGTTAGTAAAATCATGCAATGCGTTGATTATGGTACGCTTTCCAACATACCAGAAATCGTTACTCAAGTTATGAAGATAATGGCTGTGGAATAAATCTCGCTCCTATGCCCTGACCTTTGACCCCATTTCTATGATATTCAACAGAACCAGTTAAGTATGCCTCCGGAACAACATACTCAAGTTTTGTCGCAATCGAAGCATTTTTAGGTAAGTTATGGCGCACAAGAGGATGGAATGGATCCCGCTCCTAATGTCCTGAACTTTGACCCCATTTAGTTCGTTTTCAATAGGGTTCGTCCCCAGGTGGTCCTCCTACCGCATACTAAAATTTAATCGAAATCGAACCTTTTTTTACGCAAGTTATCACGTGGACGGACGGACAGACTGACACAGCTGGAGCATATACGCTTCTTCAACCTACGGTTGGAAATTGTAAAAAAGTAAGCGTTCAGTCCTGTGCGAATCACCCTGTACCTGTAATGTCTGATCTGGTTGCGTAGCAACGAATCGATATAATTTTTGTAACAAAACTATTCGTTGAAGTAGTATACAATTGTGTAATGTGGTTGTTGATAGAATAACGTACATAGAATCTAAACGAAATTCGCTTATGTTCTCGCATGCATTTTATTAAATTTCTAATCTTTTGGCTTACATGGTGTTAAACATTTTAAGAAGTGATTACTTTTTATTACATGAATTTGTTTTATTTCTTTACAGAGCACGGCAGCGTACGCGTGCTACACCACCCTTCACCGAAGCCAGTGCGACCACCTATGTGGTTGAGTAGAGCAGAACTCTCTCAGGAGATTCAGCATCTGGGTACTCTCTGTGAAGCTCGAACCAAAGAACTCAATCTACTCAAGATGAAGCTCAAGCACGCCACACTAGGATTTGATGCCTTTGTAGCTGTATTTAAATACCTTACTGAAGATGTGAGTAAAGTTTCCAGCAACATCTTAATATTAAGTTATCCTTCGTTGCGAAGTTACTATGAGGTATATTTCAAATCAAATAAACTTTCAAAATTATTCTTTAGAAAGAAATGAAAAAACAAGTTAGTAAAACCATGCAATGCATTGATTACGATACACGCTTCCAACATACCAGAAATCATTACTCAAGTTATGGGAATAATGGCTGTGGAATAAGTCTCGGTCCTGTGCCCTGACCTCTGACCTCATTTCGATGATATTCAACACAACCAGTTCAGTGTACCTCCAAAATAACATACTAAAGTTTTGTCGCAATGGAAGCATTTTTACGTAAGTTATGACGCATAAGGGCGATGGAATGAATCCCACTCCTATGTAGTGACCTTTGAACCCATTTCATTCATTTTCAACAGGGTTCGTCTCCAGGTGGTCCTCTACCACATACTAAAATTTCATCGAAATCGAGCTATTTTTACGCGAGTTATCGTGCGCACTGGGAGACGGACAAAGCTGGAGCATATACGCTTCTTCAACCTACGGTTGGAAAGCGTAAATGACTCCGAATTCTCTGGTGTAGTGAGCATGTCTTTTGAACCGTTTACGACACGAAAAAGATAAATTAAAAACAGATTTTTGGAAACAAAAATTCAGCGAAAAAGTGAATGCGTCTACGCCTCCTAGAGAAAATCTGCACATAATTTAAAATTCGCAATGTTCTTCATAGTGTATTTAAAGCAGTTACAAAATAAATAAATAAAAATAAAAAAAAAAAAACATCGTAGAGAAAATTTTCACGTAATTCAAAATGCGCAATGTCGCAGTGTTCTTCATACTCTATTGAACTGATGACAGAATAAATAAATAAAAATGAGAAAAAAAACTTCTAGAGAAAATATGCGCATAATTTAAAATATGTAATGTAAACAGTATTATTCGTAGTATATTGAGCCGGTTACAAAATAAATAAATAAATAAATGAAGTATTTTAAAGAAAATCTGCGCATGATTTAAGATACACAGTATAAGTAGTGTTCTTCCTAGAGTATTGAACCGGTTACAAAAGAAGTAAGTAAATGAATAAACCCTTCTCGATAAAATCTGCGCATAATTTGAAATGCGCAATGTAAGCAGTGTTCTACATCAGTGTATTGAACCGGTTAATAAATAAGTAAATAAAAAAAATAAAGTTTATAGAGAAAATCTGCACATAATTAAGATGTGCAATATAAGCAGTTTTGTACATCAGTGTATTGAACCGTTGAGTAAATAAATTAATGAGTAAATAAATAAATAAAACCTACTAGAGAAAACCTGCGCATAACTTAAAATGCGCAATGTAAACAGTGTTCTTCATAGTGTATTGAACCGATTACAAAATAAATGAATTATAAAAACCTAGAGAAAATCTGCGCATAATTTAAAATGCGCAGTGTAAGCAGTTTTCTTCATAGTGCATCAAACCTGTTACATAAAAAAAAAAAAACAAAAAAAAACTTATTTCTGCGTAATTGGTTAAACATCCACAAATAGAAATTAACTACTTTCGGCTTCCAGCGATTAGAAATGTGAGCTACGAAAAAAAATAACAAATTGTGCACAAAATATTTCTCATGAAGGAAATTTGTCAGATCAGGTTCTTAAAAACTAAGGTACGATTCCAACTGTGGTGTAAATCGAAATGAACACTTACACGTAGTAGTGGCAAAAAACTGCGTGGTACAAAAACTGACAAATATATGAAGAATAATCCTCGCCACAAACGCTATCAATAGCAAAACGATTTTTTTGAATCTGACTTTTAGAAACGAAGATATCATTATTACAGAAATTTACATTAATACCCCCTAGCGGGAAAACGGAAAAAAAAAGTTTCCTTTCCACCATTTAATTTTCTTTGTTTCATCGTGCTTAGGAGCAACATTTTCGTTTCCCTTATCAGGGTAAGCAATCTTTGGGTAGGCGCCTCGTTGTTCCATTTGCAGACACCTTTCTCAGGGAATTAGCATTTGCAATGAGTCGAGCTTTCAGCAGAAATCTCCCTTTGTTTCGGATAGACACCTTTGGTGATAGAAAAACCACTTGCAGACTTTCGGATTCTTTGATCGCACTTCCGAGAAGGACGTCGCATTTCCTTGTAACACTTGAGAGCAGTTTGCTTTGATTAGCGGACACCGCCTTTTTCCCAGGCCCAGGTTGTGACAGAAGCATTGCTTGCAGTGGGTGGGAGTGCTTTTACTTTCGCCCGAGGGCAGAGCAGGTTTTGTGAGAAGCTAAATTTTTGTCGGGGAACAGAATCGTCGGAGAGAAGAAAGAAGGGTGTTTTGCGAAGAGTGCAAAGCTTGGGAAGCAGAGTTCCGAAGGCAGCAGCTCAGCTTATGTGGAGGAATATGGATTCCAGCTAGCCGAAGACCGTTTAGTTTAGTCACCGGGGAGTGAGAGATTCTATTATAAGTAAGCACACGTAAGAGATTTAGTAAGAAATAAGGTTTAATATCGCGCGAGAGTAGGATTTTGATTCAACGGAGCTAGACCGTAGGATAGATAGCCTCAGTCAGTATATTAGAGAAAATAAATGTTATTAGATGTATTTTATGTCCTCCATTCAATATTCTCAAGTTAGTTTTTCCCGAGTTTACCAACCAAGAAGTTTATTATTCTGTATAGTTTTGCAACAAGTTGATTACGGGTTATCTCGACAATAACAAGTAACAATTATTATTTTAGTATAAGACAATAAATAGACATCACTAAACATCGTTACAAGTAACACCGAACTCTGTTACAATTGACACCCAACCAGGTATTTGAACCAAAGTGTACGACCCACTGAGATTAAGAGGATCTTCAATTTGGACTTTTACTTCGACTTCATCGCCAGCACTGCCATTTAGTTTTACACCAAAATTTCACACAGGTCTAAATGGTGCAATGGACTTTTTCTTCACCCACACCGAACTTTGTTACAGTGCACTAATGGTCCCTTGTGGCATACATATGTAATTGCATTTTTGTCACAAAATATTGTAAAATGCATTCAAAATATGTATCGTCGTGATCTCTAACCGAAAAAGTAATTTTTTTAAACCGATTTTTGGAAACAGATTTCGGAGTAAATTACACCAGGCATTACTTCTAATAAAAACCGTACGTAGAGTGTAGCCTGTGTTGTAAAAATGTATCTGAAGGTACCATAAAAATAATTTTCTGGACCTGGTTTTTCGTAGCAATTGTATAGAGTAAGATACATTTTTAAATTGACAACTGAAAGAGGAAATGTGTAGTCTATAAACAAATCGGCAGATAAAGGTTTACTAAGTTGAACTTAGTAAACAGATTCACCTCTTTTAACAGGATGACAGCTCCCCTCGCTTTTGATTACAGGCTGCTGCAGATCATTTGACTGATGAAAATCAACAAATGTACTTTGCGATAGGATTGCATAAACTTGATGCAATCCTAATCATGAAAGCCATGTATAATTGACATTTATAAATTAGTATACGGGGTAGGCAACTTTCCGAAAAGTTCAGATTAGGATTGAGCCTTACGTTCAGATATTTAATGACTAATACGCATTTATTTTATTTATTCATTTTTCATTTTAAGTTCCTGTAATTGCAGGAAAAAATGTAACCCAAATCTGATTAAAAATGTATACTTTAATTGTTAAGAACCATGCTCGTTTTGCGGTCTTAAATGCTATTAGGGGCCGTCAAGTCAGTCTTTACCTAGGTCTGCCGAAGTAACAAGGCCGCGCCTGAAAGTAGGTGTGTCACATGATGTGCTCAGTTTAAGAACATTAGTTGTAAAGCTTAAAACGCGAATTGTTTTAATGCTCCATAGTAAAGCAATGATATCGATATCCTTGAACACAACGAAATGATTTAGGGAAAAATCAAAACCCTGAAAAAAAAAAAAAGTTGAATATCAGCAAACAACGAAGTGCTGCAAGCTTTGTATTTGGATTGTTTGAAACTAAGCTTTAACATTTGCATTCCTCGAACCTGTGAATTGTTTTAGTAAATCTGCATATCAAAACTACTAATCCAAGTCAGTTTTATTTCAGAAACACAAGCATGAGAATTTTAGGTTTCTGAAAAGGTCATGTCAATTTTGCTAATCTCACTGTTTATCTCAGGAGTGGGTAAATTTTTGCATACGTGTACCTAGTCAAAAGATTTCCAAATTGCTACTGGGCCGGATCCTTAATTATTGCATAAAACAATAACCTCTCCACGTGGACATGTTTGTTTATTGCCAAAAATAAAGCATATATTAAAGCCAAGGTTTATTATTAGGGCCGTCCATAAAGTACGTCCGTGATTTTTTACTATTTTTAGACTCCCTCCCCCATGGCACATTTTGGCCGATTGTTGACCCCCCCCCCCCCAAAAAAAAAAAAAACGTACATCCTAATTTCCGCTATCCCCTTTATTTTTGACAACTGCTTTTAGAAGTCCGTTGAGAAAAAGAAAGAAAACATGTAATAATTTAAAGGAATCTTCCATATATTTACACTTTTTCTCCAGAAAATATTTATTATTTAGGCATTAATTTATTTCCAAATGCCACCCGAACTTTATCATTCTGAAATAAAGATCTGCAAATGAACACAGGCATTCAAGGTTGTAAAACTCCCAATCATACCATCTACAAAACACGATAGATTTGGTAGTACGCATAGAACTTAATATTAATTTTCTGATTTAGCTAAGTATCAGAAATCTGAAATATGTCATACCTTTTTTTAACTATTAAAAGAAGAAAAGAAGAGGAAACAAAACGAAGACATACCATCCACTATATTTTTGCCGCTGGACGTCCGAATTACTGAACTTCCCCCATGACACAATTTGGTGCGGTTGTCCCCCTCTTCCTGTAATCACGGACGTACTTTATGGACGGCCCCTTATTAAAAATGCACGTTTGCAATTTTGTATAGAAGAAATTTGATTTTTATATAGGTAGATATTGAAATTTGAATGCAAATTTAAAAAAAAAATTAACAAGAATGCAAGTTTGCCTTAATATATTTGTGATTTCTATGTTTGAGTATTTTGAATCGGATCATCAATATTTGAAAACATTTTCATAAATTGTGTTCATGATGTTTATCATTTTACGTAGTGATAAAGCATCTAGAGCACAATTATAAAAAAGTTGCCAAACATTGATGATCTTTTCTACCTATATATTGTTTTGCTTTTATAAAATTCGTTTTTGAAATTGTTTCGCATTATTTAGAAGTACTTCCAATGAAAGTCGTCTTGTTCCTGGTATAATCAGAGATGAGAGGGAAAGTTTCTCTATGTAAATTCTTATAAAAATTGTAGTACGAAAAAACTGATTTTGCCTTTTCGTTCTTCGTCGCTTTGAAGATCAGTTGACTCTATCTGCAACTCTTAAGGGATTAAATCCATATTAACACCAAATGGAGAAGGGAAAATACCCAAGATACTGTGATCTAAAATCTGCAGATCTGTCAGCGAGTTTATCGATTTTTTCTCTTCAGAAAAAAGCAAATAACACCCGTCTTGATATTTTAAAGTTGGGAAACGGAATGAATTACCACTTTTTGTGTTTCTCATTACTGTAATTTTATTTGAAAGAAATTTGTGCGCGTTAAAGTTATGAATTAGTTGCTCTTCCATTTTTATTTCAAGTTTTATTCATTGAAGTGATTAGCTCTGTCAACAAAAAAGGCAATATCGTATATCTAGGTGTCACTAAGCTCAGGAATCTACTTTTGTTTTATTTACAAGATCGTAAGAATTTCAATCCTCAGATTAAATCTTTTCAACATATCTCTTTTGATATTTGATAGTCTAAACTTTTAAAATGTAATTTTTAAATTTGATAATCTGCGTGATAATATTTACTTGCCACTTGAAAAGTGTTCGCGGGCTAGATCTGGCCCAGGTGTGGTTGATTTAGTTGTTTAAGTTAATGGTAGCGTTGTTTCTCTTGCAGCTGGATGCTCTGTCACATCCTCAGCTTGTCAAAGAATTGGCCAAAACGCAAAAACTACTGCACCAGGCAAAAAATGATATTGGTAAGTTATCCCATCCCGTTGTCCTCGGGTATTTGATTTTGTTCTTTTGATTCTAAACGTAGCCATTTTTTTTCATATATATCTATATCTGAATCCATTTCATTAACGGTTGCACTGCATTAACCCCTTTTACAGAATTTTGTGGCTGACAAGAAAGAAAGGTCGCTCTTTGATTTTGGAGTCGTGTTGTTTTACATTTTTTAAAGACATTTATACCGTAGGGTGCAATATTGCGTAACTTTTTTTGTATTCACGGAAACAGTGGCGGATCAAGCGCGGGGGCGGGGTGATAGCCCTCCCCCAACCATAACGAAGTTTTTACGTTTAAAGTAGCAGAGATCGTAAATGATTAACTTTGCATATTTTGTTTTCAGTTTTTCTAAAAGAAATTAACAATTAAACTTAGTACGGAGGATTTAAAATACTTATTACATTGATTTAGGTTCAGTAAAAAAAGAAAGAGAAGGGAATAGTATAAAGAGAGAGAGAGAGAGAGCGCGCTTAAAAGATAAAGGGAAAACAGGGACAGCGGAAATAAAAAACATGGGGATATTCTTTGTTCTTTGCTATTGTCATATTGTCTAGCATGTGTAACGTCACGAAACAGGGTAAGGCAGAGCTTGGTACTAAAATGAGAGTAGGTGGGAGAAATTGTGAATAGCAATCTGATCTTCGTACGTATCTTAATTGGGTCTGAAACAAAATTCGTAAAAATGTCCCCACCGCTTCCTCCCAGATGGCCTTTTCAGGACTTTTCTTATTTTTCGTGTTGCCTCACGGGCTCTTTCCGTTGTTGCACCCACTCCGAAGTCAATCCCCGCTTGGGTGGGGTGGGCTGGGAGGGAAGCGGCGTGGCTAATATGGGGTAATTCTCGGCATCTCCTGCTACTAACATTATATATATATACTAACGTTATATAAAACAAAAACATTTCATAATGGCTTCTGCCCTCTTTTTTTGTACCCGAAAAACAGCCTTCATAGAGTAAACTTCTAGGATCCTCCCGTGCACGGAAATGTGATACTGCGTTTCTACACACGACTTCGTATATTTTTGTTCAATCATTTTTCGCATTACTCATATGAGTATGCATGAGTGAAACCATTAAAAAAATGAATATTTTGTTGTTGAAAACGGTCGGGTGAAAGGAATAGTTTCTATGTACACAACAGTACTGCGGTCCTATCTGAAAAGGAAGTGGGGCTGAGAGCAACGATTGGTATTTCAATAACAGCATTGCTCCGTTAAATGCACATATCGCAATGAAGGGAAGTCTCACTGCTCTGTCATTTTATTTATGAGTGTTTTTAAAGTTTTAAATGCCTTGCATCCTCCTTATAATCAACTGAATGTTCTATGAGTTCTGTACAAAAAATCCGCCAAAGGAAAAGCGAACGTTACAGAGGTGGGACGCGTCCCATTTTTAATAAGTGTCGGGGCTCCTCCGACTGCAGCCCTGGTGGATACTCGGATCTACTTGTGTTACATTTGATTTAATTTAAGCAGAGCACATTTAAGGAGACAGGGGACCCGGGGCTGGACAGTATTTTGGGGCCTCAGTATTATTGGCACATCTAGGATTTCACTATGGGTGTAAAAAATAAAAATACCCTGGAGGAAACATTCTCAAAATATGACGAGAAAGCCACAAATATGTCCCCTCCGTGTTGAAGTGCGTATCCCATGATCCATGGACGAATCGGTGGTAGCAAGAAAATGTAAAAATGCATGGTTGAAAAATGGATACCAGTTCAGTTCTGCTTTATCCCCCCCCCCAATTGTTGGGTTCAGCTTGTCGAAATTATATAAACGTTGTGGGCAAAATAATACGATGGTCCAAATATCATCATGATTGAAACCAATTCTTAATGTATGAAAATTTCCCCCAATTACAATGTGTACAAAAACCATTTGTAATGCTTTCGAATGATTTGAGGATGGAGAGGCTACTATATTTTTGCGGACTCCTCCTAAAAGAGCGGAAAGAGATGGAATTTTGTTTTACAAGGCAGTTTCTTAGTGTTTTTTGTGCTATCTGAAAAAAAAAACTGTAGAACTCTGTCAATTCTTCAAGCATCCTGCATAATTCTGGGGCCTCTTGAAAATGCGGTGCCCAGGGCTTACAGCCCCCTCTTAAATGGGCTCTGAATTTGATGCTAAGCTTTAAGCAATACTTATTTTATGTCCTAGTTAATTCCTAAGCATACAGGGTGGACCAAAAGTCCCTCAAAGATTTCAAAAACTCGTTAAAATAGAACTAATAACACTACAGGCGTGTAGCATTACTTCATTTCCTAAGGCAACTCAAAAAGTTTCTAAAAGGTTATTTTTGTAGACCGGCAGATGACGCTGCTGTTCCATCACAAAGCATTTGTGTCCAGAATGGCTGTTCTCCAGTAGAAAGCTGCCTGTGTCGGTTTTTCGAAACATAATCTATTACACAAGAGAGGAAAAATTTCCGAAGTTTGAAAAGGATCCACCATTTCATAACAGCATCTTTGCGTGGTGCAAAAAGTTTCTGGAAGTTGGAAGTGTGACAAAGAACGGGACAGCCAAGGGCTTCTCTCTATAAAAACACTGTCTAAAAGTTATCCCAAGCTTACGTGCGCACCCCTGGAAAATCACCACGTATTGCTGCAAAGGAATTGCAAATTTCTCGTATAAAGGCATTACAGTATGGCGAGAGACCTTGTTGTTTCGACTTTGCTGTTCATATGCTCGATCGCCTGGCTAGAAATGTATTCCTATGTCCCGTATTGTTTTTACAGACGAAGCAACTTTTCATATTTCAGGAAAAGTTAACGGCCACGTCAGGATATGGGGATCCGAAAACCCACTTCATGTTGTAAAGAACATCTGCGGCAGCTCGAATGTGAATATGTGGGACCATGTTGTTGGGCACTCCTTTTGTTCTGAATCTGCCGACACACCAGTTTATTTAGATATGTCACAAAAAAAAAAAAATTCGGTCCCTCAGATATCTCCCATATGGACAAGATGGTGCACCACCGTCACATTTGGCAACAAGATGGTGCACCACCACCACGACTTTTGGCAACAAGATGGCACACCACCACATTTGGCTTAATTGTGCAGGACTAGCTAAACGTGGAATTCTCAGGCAGATGGGCTGGACGAGATGAGTCAACCCCCCCCCCTGTTCCCCAGATTTTATTTACCCCACACTTTTGTCCGTAAGATTGTTTCAAGGGCAAGCTGTATCCATCAGCAGTACAAAAAGAAGAATAACTGAAAACCCGAAATAACTGCACAGTTTACTCTTAAAGGTGTTTTAGAACGCACATAATCCGAAATTGAATATCTTGTGTTTTGAAAAACAAGGAGGTGCACGCATTGAAGTTAAATGTCATTATAGGCACAAAGATATTTTCATGGTTTCCCATTTAGCCATCTCTTAAAAAAAAAACCAAAAAAAAAAAAACCTCTTAAATTACATCTCCCTGGAGCGGGAATCGAACCCGCATCTCCCGATTTCTGTTAGAGCACGCTACCTTTACACCAGCCTGAGCAACGAAATTCCAAGTGACTGAAGATGCAGCACAGAAATCTGAATGGTATTCGGGAGAGCCGGGATCGAACTGAAGGGTACTTCGGATTTCTAAGCTTAGCTTCAGTTACTTGGAACATCGTTGTCCTGGGTTGCGTATGGGTAACATGCTCTAACGGAAAGCAAGATATGCCAGTTCGATTCCCGCTCCGGCATGATCTAATTTTCAAGTTCCCTGAACGGAGGGTTACATGGGAAATAGTAAAAATACTGATTCCTTCTGCAGATAATGACATTTGTGTATGCCTTCCATGCTGTATTTATGAATTATTTCTTCAAAAGGATTCGTTTCCCAGTGGTATCTAAGATGTTTAAAATGTGTTAAGAACTTTTGGTCCATTTGACGTCTAACTTCGGTATATTTTATGGCAAAGGAAGTTTCGGAGAGTGTTCTGATTCGCTTCATTATTTCAAGTTTCAAAATTTCGAGACTTGTTAGCTTAAAACACCCCTTCACACATGTTGCTCACCTTGTTAAGGTTAAGTACCTAATGAGAAGCGTGCACCTAAAACCCGGAGGAGGCCACGGACATCGTTTTAAGAAGATTCCAATTTTCCAGTGGCTACGGTTTGATGCACACAAATGGGCACACAAAGCCTGCCTTGAAGATGAGGTAGGTCACTGCACAATGAGTGAGCATGCAAAATGCGATGATGTTTCGCACCTGTAATGCTGTTCAAAGGATGCTTGGAGAATGATCGTGAAACAAAAAGTTAATTCCACGAAGGCGGAAGTATTATTATCCGTATTATTTAGCAGTGACATATGTAGCGTGGTCTTGAATTCAGGTGTTGACACGTTCATTCATGGTTTAGAAATCTTCTCACAGTGTGGCACGTATCGAAGATAACTGCTTCCTGGATCATGGGATTTTAATATAGATGTTGTAAGCTTAAAACGTGTAGAATTGAACTCATTGTAGAAATTGCTAGTGAACGTGGGTGAACTCCATATTTAAGAGCCAATTCTTTGTATACATACTTTTTTAATTTTGGTACAAGCAGTCTGTAAAGTTTATGGTCCACTGGTATCATTATATCATTAATGATCGCATCCTCCTTTTCATCATACGAACTGTATAGTACTCGGCACGATTGGCTAAGATGGTTGTATCTGTTTTTATTTCATTGTTCTAATGTGATTTGTATTGCCCGTTAATCTAGTGGATCTGTAGGTTGTCACTTAAAAACATGAAAGCAAACAAATAAAAAGAAGTAGGAGAGTCATGGTTTGAAGCACGTGCACACTAGACAAAGATTGATTTAAACATCGCAGTTCCCTGGGCCAAGAAAAATCAGAACACCCTCCCTCTCCAATTAAATGTATTTTAATGGAAAAAAAATCTTCCAATTTAAATTTACATTTTTAAATTATATATAGGTTTTTATCAGCAAAAGAATCAACGTATTCTCGAGAACTATTTAGAATTTTTAGAACGTCTATTTATTTTTGAAAACTAGGCATTGAAATAAAAGTTTTATATATCGTTTTAGCACTGATTTACCTTGAATAATTTTGTAACTGCATTTCACCGTCAATTTTCACATTTGGAAATGAAATTCTTTGACTTGAATATAACTACGAAACAATCTGCAAACTTTGCATATAATTTTTCAACGTAAGCAATATAATTTTTAGGATATTGTTTTTAATATAGCGCTGCTATCATGGGTAAGTCCTTAGGATAACATCAATGTATACGGAGAAGCTGAATCGATTTTTTTTTCTTTAATAATATTGCAACATATCCTTAACAGAAACATTTGACTCTGTCACTGTTCGTACTAAATTATGGCGAAATTTCTGAAAATGCAGACATTCTTGTTCGAATTCAGATAAATAATCCAACACTGTACACTGCTGAAAGTATATTCTGTAACCAGTTCGCTTTCCTCTCCTGTCACGCAGACTACCCTAGGGACATTGATATTTTAAAAACCTGTTTCATGGAGTAAACCACTCTGAATTCGGACTTTCCATTGTTACCCCCTATATTTCTTTGAATGCCATGCAAAGAACTATCTGCCCCAGTCTCCCACGCTTACCCTACCCATCCTTGGCTGTCAACAAGATCTGTTAAAGAAATGCCCCCCCCCCCCTCTCTCTCTCTCTCTCTCTCTCATTTCGCTGGCTTACTGGACTTACCTTATCGCCTGTTTTTTTTTTGTCGCCCTGTTGGCCATCCTTGTTTCAAGATTAACTGATCTTTTTAATAGTTAAATAAATTTAACGAGTACTAATACAAGTATTAACTGTATTACACTGTTCAGTTTCATTTGTAGAAATGCAAAATGGTATTTCATTGCCTACCTTGTTGTTTCCGGAATAAAGTAAAACAACTTTGGTTACGGTATTCTCAACATTTTGGCACCTCTCTGTATGCAGCGCCGTGGCTCAGGTTGAACTTGCAATAGAGCGAGAGAGTCCGCCCCCTGACAATAGAGAAGTACGCTCAACCGACGTATAAGGAGTTCAGAGAAATCCTTTCAAACTTTTGCGTTACGTCGCTGTGAGTAGTAGAGAGGACATCATTTGTTCCTTTGCCCTGGAGTGGACAGTAAGGAGCCAAAGGCAAGGATGTGCCCAAATGCTCACACCTATTTATCTAGCTTCATCTATAAATTGAGGAAAGGCGTTCTTTTCTATTCCTCCAAAGAAGAAAAAGAGTCAAAATGAATGACATACGTGTAATAGTCCTTTCTTTCAGTCCTTGTACTGTAATTTTTGCAATTGCTTAAAGGCATCGTCTTTGACTTGGGCTCCATGCCTTTGCGAGCATTGCACAATATACAAAACTTCCTAACAATGCACTTCTCTTTAACTTACTTTTGCTACTTTTTTTTTTTTTGTCTTGGCTTCGTAAAACATCTGTGCTCTTATGCAGGCAGCTAATGGGTTACATGATTTTTCATAAGTCGCTATTTGACCCTTCATGTCGTCAGTCGCAAAAATCAGTGTCGACTGTTTTTGTCTTGGCTTCGTAAAACATCTGTGTTCTTATGCAGGCAGCTAATGGGTTACATGATTTTTCATAAGTCGCTATTTGACCCTTCATGTCGTCAGTCGCAAAAATCAGTGTCGACTGTTTTTCAGTGAGTGAGAAAGCTGTAGATGGAAACTGAAGTTAAGAAACTATTGTGTCGAACTCAACAAAGAATGCTTATACACAGCTCCTAAGAAAAACTCTTTACTTGCAAAATACCATTCAAACTGAATGTTTCGGCAACAGTGATTCGTCTGATGATAATTTTAATTTTCCAGTCTAATAAAAGAATATCTCAGAAACATCTTCGAAATGGGCGACAATTCTGAATTACCTTGCTAAAGAAAAAAAAAAGATGTGATTAATGATATATCTTTAAATTACTTCTCCATTATATTTACCTTACACGTGTATATCAGATCTGAGTTGCATATAGCAGTAGGGTAAAAGCATATTTCTGTTCTGAATTTGATATTCCCTCTGTGTAAAACAAATTTAATGAAAACGTTGTTAGGCATCGTGTGGATGTGTGTCATATGAAAAGGAAAGATTTTCACGAGAGGTGTTACTTTCCAGTTAGCTGGTCGCAAATCAAAAGGATTGATTGATTGTGTAAAATTGGCCATTAGTGATAGAAGAGGTGATTTGTCAGAGGTAGAAAAACTTGCAATAGAGCGAGAGAGTCTGCAGATAATCGACATGATTTCTTTTTATAGCATATTCAGCTTTTATGTGGTGCTTCATCTACTCGAATACCAAAAGTTTAGTAAATTGGTATGACACCCATATACTAATGAATACATATTTTCACAAGCTTTTATTTTGTTCGTAATGTTAGGTATGTTCTTCATATAAATGTTATGTATATTCTTCATATAAGTGTTATTTTCTCTTCAACCCTAAGGTTGGTGCGTAGCATTGGTCATCATCCACAAAGGACTTCTTTGCCGAACTATAAGCTTGATGTTCCAGTAGTGTCTCCCTCTTGTTATTTGATTCTTATATTGAATTCTTGGGCGTCATCTTCCAGCTTTTCCTTCCATTCTACTTTCAATCAAGTTGGTGCACCACGCCAAGTGTCTTATGAGGTGGCCTATCATTCTGTCTCTTCTTCTATCTACAGTCCATAATATTTCTTGTTTTCCTGAACTTTTTTTAACACTTCCACATTTGTCATTTTTTCTGTCCAAGCAATTTTCATCATACGTCGCCAGCACCACATTTCAAATGATTTGCCCTGTCTGTTTTTTAGAATGTCTATGTTTCAGATGCATAAAGTGCTACATTCCAGATATAAACGTTTTTATAAAAAATTTCTTTGTTTCCGGAGAGATGGAGTTAGATGTTAATAGTCTTCTTTTCTTAATGAATGCATTCTTTGCTTGTGCTATCCTAGTTCTCACGTCTTTTACATTTCTTCCATCGGATGTTAAAAATGCTACCTAGGTAAATGAAGTCCTTTACTTGAGTATCTTTTCCCCTTTAATATGATATTAATCCCTTGCTTTCCGTCTCTGGTGCATTTCATTACTTTTTTTTCCACATTTATATTCATTTTGCATTTATCTTCAAGAATATTGTTCAGTTCTTCTAATGACTTTTAAGTCCCCTTTCATTATCTGCTGTTACTGCAATGTCATCAGCAAATTGTATTGCTGTAGATTCTGCCATTATAAATGCTATGTTTTTGTAATCGATACAAATTGATATATACATATTTTCTGTTCAGAAGTAATGGCAATCCTCAGCGTGTTATTGCGACAGTTGCAACTGAAACTCCTGGGTTTTCAGATGATTGTTTCAGAGTCATAGTAACATTTATCATCGCAGTTCAGCATCCTTTCACTTTCAGTACTGAGCTTTCACAAACGACTGTAGTTCTCACACTGGTCACAGCAGACAAGGAGGGTAAATGTAATCATGCCTTTCCGAATGTATTTCCGTTTTGGGAAAGTTACGTAATAGTATTTTCCGATCTAGGATACAGCTATAGCAGGATCATCAGACACTGAAAAGAGAAGGAGGGTTCGCAACATCTAATAGAAGAATACATTCGTTTTGGCATGAAAGCAAAAACGAGTCCAAAACTTTGCTACACGCCGTCAAACGCGTCTTGTGTATGAAATAGACACTTGTAGTGATGTGAGGAAATTCGCTCATTAGTCATGAAGAAATAAGTAGCCACCAGAGCAGAAATTCATCACATCGTGAGGAAATGTGTCGAAATCAATTGTACAACATACAGGAGCAGAACAAAATGTGAACACCACGTTTATACAAGTTAATGTTATTCGTGTGGGCTACACTGGGGGGGGGGGGGAACACGTTGTGATTACCTTTTGCGTATCTTTTCTTTGTATATACACGGTCGTATCAGAATAATATGACCACCTACCTAATAATGGGGATAACCACCCTTGGCCCGGATGACGACGGCGTGGCATAGACGCAACGAGGCCCTGGAAGGTGTTAGCACGAGGCACACTTGCCCATTTGGACTGCAGCAGAGCAAGGAGGTCCCGGAGATGACGTGGTTGTGGGTTGTCATGTCGAACCTGTCGATCCAAATATTCCCACAAGTGCTCTATCGAATTGAGGTCGGGCTATTTCGCCGGCCAAGAGAGAACGGAGACATCACTGTCGTGTTCCTGGAACCAGTCACGCACCCCCTTAGCGACATGGCAGGGCGCATTAACACGTTGGTAGACACCATCACCACCAGAGTAAACGTCCGACATGAAGGGATGCATGTGGTCAGCGAGGATGGACAGGTAGCCATTGGCGTTCAGGGAACCATCCAGTGGTACCAGTTCATACCAGAAAACATCCCCTCAGACATGCACACTGCCACCGCCGGCCTGTACTTGACGGACAAGCTTGTCCTGATGTTGGTTCTCGTGTGTCTGACGCCGTATCGGCCACCGCCCGTCACTTCTGTGGAGTAGAAACCTTGATTCGTCGGAGAAGGTAACCTTTTCCCACCCTTCCATTGTCCAATGACGTTAGTCAAATTCGAACTGAAGGCATCGTTGCCAATGTACCTAGGTTAACATGGGTGCCTTGGCGCAGCGTTGACTCCGGAGACCCATGAATTACAGGGCTCTCTGTACTGTTGTCGGAGACACGTACCTGTGTACATCAGCGTTCATTTGCATGCAATTGCTGCCCTGTTGCGCTTCGATTGCCCTTTACCAGTCGACGGAGGCGACGTTCTCCTCTGGGGCTGATGGCCTTTGGGACCCCACAATTATGACTTCGGGAGGTACTCGGTGGCCTTTGGGACCCCACAATTATTACTTCGGGAGGTACTCTGTGGCCTTTGGGACCCTTCAATTATGACTTCGGGAGGTACTCTGTGGCCTTTGGGACCCCACAATTATGACTTCGGGAGGTACTCGGTGGCCTTTGGAACCCCACAATTATGACTTCTGGAGGTACTCGGTGGCCTTTGAGACCCCACAATTATGACTTCGGCAGGTACTCGGTGGCCTTTGGAACCCCACAATTGTGACTTCGGGAGGTACTCGGTGTGCCAGCGGTCCATTCTTGGCACTTTCTTACTACAGCACTTCGCGAATAGCCCACGAAGTCTGCTGTTGCTGAGATGCTTCCACCATTAGCGCGGTAGCTAATGATCATTCCTCTTTGTACGTCCGTCAAAGCACTACCTCTGCCCATTGTGCTCATGTATGATCCATCTGTCCTGGGCGGCCGCTTATATCTCCGTGTGGTCGACCTTGTTACGTGCACACTGTGACGCGCCAGGGCTGGTACACTGTAATTCCGGGGGTAGTCATGTTATGCTGATACGACTGCGTATTCTCTAGGTTGTATACCAGTGTAGAAAACTAGTTCAGCAGCTGTTCATAAGGGTCGCTAAAATGGGTGACCTGTCAGACTTCCAAAGAGGACAAATCGTTGCAACCCGTTTAGCAGGAGCGTCTGTAACCATAACAGCCAATTTTATTTCCCCCAAGAGCAGCAGTTTCCATGGTTATGACCGTGTTCGCAAAGCATAGCAAGACTTCATCAGCGAAGAATAGTGTTCGAAAACCGAGATTGAATTATAGGGGCCGACGAACACTAACATGGGTTCTGTCCAAACAACAAAGAACTACTGCAGCAAAAGTAACATCAGAACTCAATATCCACCTGGAAGACCCAGTTTTCACAAAAACAGTCCTCAGAGAGCTTCACAAAGCCGACATCCATGGAAAAGCTGCAATTGCTAAACCTTTAATCACAGAAACCAACGCTACAATGCGAAAAAGATGGTGTCTTGAGCATGAAACCTGGACAGCTGATCACTGGAAACGTGGGATATGGTCCAACTAGTCCTCATTTACATTTTTCCGAACAGTAGGTCGGGTTTAACTCCCAAGGAAGCTTGCAATTTGTAATATCTTGTTCCAGCTGTCAAACATGGGAGTGGATCTGTGATGATTTGGGCCACCATATCATGGTATTCTGCTAATCCCCGTCATTACCCTACACGGTAGAGTTACTGCTAGCGAATACTTGAACATTCCAGGTGATCAGATGCATCCTGATCACCTGGAATGTTGTTTCTCAACAATGATGCCATATTTCTAGATGATAATGCGACCATACACACAGCCTGAACAATTCAGTCTTAGTTTGAGGAGCACCAAGATGAACTTCAGCATCTGCCCTGACCAGCTTAATCACCTAACTTGAATATTATCTGACCACAGTGGGCAGTTTTGGAGAGCAGAGTGAGAAGCAGATTCCCTCCTCCAACGTATCTGAAGCAATTGGCTGATGTTCTTATCGACGAATGGTACAACATTCCACTGGAGACTGTTCAAAAGCTGTGTGAATGTATTCCAAGAAGGTTGGAAGCTGTATTAAACGCAAATGGTGGTCCAACACCTTATTAATAAAGACATAGTACAGCATTCCACTGCAGACTATTCAAAAGCTGTATGAATATATTTCAAGAAGGTTGGAAGCTGTATTAAAAGCAAATGGTAGCCCAACACCTTATTAATGAAGACATAGTACAGCATTCCACTGGAGACTATTCAAAAGCTGTATGAATGTATTCTAAGGTTGGAAGCCGCATTAAAGGGAAAGCGGGTCCAACACCTTATTAAAAAAGACACATCAATTTTCCACATGTTCACATTATTTTGTCCAACCCCTGTATGTCCTGAAACCTGCTGTTAGAAGCGCGTCTCTGAGCAGATGTCCTTCACTGAAAGAAAAGAAAATATCAGCTGCACCTATGGAAAATTAGTGGTAGAGTATGAATGGCAATCTGTTCACACCAGGGATAAGGAATCTCCAGAAGCGAATGGTGTTGTACAGAAAGTAGGAAGCATTCGGGCTAATTCCAGGAATGCAGCAAAGGATATCAATGTGTGTTTATAGCAATGGATTGTTTCACCACTGTAACAGGCCTCCATCGAAAACAAATTGCTTTTAATATGTAGGTAAATGTAGTCCATTATTAAGCCCGCATCGTGGTCCAGTGCATCACACTGATTTTACATCTGTTTTGTAGAGTTGACGCCTCGACGATTGTCATCTATCAAAACAAAGCAACAAGAGTTTCATCCCTTTTCATCATTGTCTAGATACAGCATTTAGCCATACAAACTGAGATTAGAACAACCTCATTTACTTCCACACATCTGAAATACCCTGATGCATCATCAGTGGATTGAATTCCTCTGACGCGTCACCTATGGAACCAAATTCCCTGATGCGTCACTAATGCATTAAACTGAGTTCTGGTAAGCATACTTTGTTGTACAAGAGACGGTGCTAAGAGAAATAAATAAGAAAAAGTGTAGATTTTGGTACTGTGCGTAGAGATCTGCTACTGTGGAAATGGCAAGCAGTAATGCAGAGAGAAGGACTGCATTACCGTCCTTGACTCAAGTGATCTTGGGTGAATGGGAACCACTTCCCTAAAATGCAAATCTTCCTTTTGTATGTCAAGAGAGAACTGAAAACTTCAGTGTGGTAATATTAGTATGTTTTGGTAGTATTTGTTGAAGTTTTTCACCAGCCCCAAACAGCTGCTTAGTTGTAAATCTGATTTTTGTTGCTTTCAGTATGTTATGAGAAGCAGATAGAAGAATTGAAAACGCATCATGCCAAAGAACTTGCCGAATTGTCAGGGAAGATGTTAGCTGTGTACCAGAGTGAACTCCAACAAGGTAATAATTTTTAATGTCTTTAATTACAGTGCACCTGCTCTTTAATTGTTCCGGCATACTGTTGCTAAAACTTAGACAAATAGCCTACAGTAAACTTATTACAGCACAGATTTAACTGTGGATGTCATTGCAAACTTTTGTTTCTCACTTTGCATGTTTTTCACATGAAACGTATTTATTTGTAAGTTACCTCGGAAGTAGCATGTCCTTGCTGGTCAGATGAATAAAATGTGCTTTTTGTTAGTATTTGGTTGATGCATAAGTTCATGCCGGTTTTTTTTTCATCGCACTACAGGAATGTATTACATCAGAAGTGAAAACGCAATCAATCAACTATGAATTTCCTCCCCCCCATTGTTTACGATGGTGTCCCAACGTCTGGATAGGTCTGTAATGCCATTCTTGAAAAAACGTGCTTGTTTTGCTGCGAAGAAATCATCTAGGAAATTCTGGAGATCAACATCATTGTTGAACGTTCTGCCACGTTTGACAGAGATCAGAACAGGCGATAGTCTGAAGGGGGCGACATCTGGGGAATAGGCCTGTTGTGGAAGGATCTCCTATGTCATGTCCTGAATAGCCATTTTGGTCATGTTTGTACTGTGGGGGGGGGTGCGCTATCATGTTAGGAGAACACCATGTCGCCGATGTGGGCGTTTCTGCTGAACTGCTCGCGCCACACGGCAGAGTTGCTCACAATAGAGTGCAGCGTTGATGGTCCGATTCCTCGGCAGCATTTCCCAGTGAATAATGCCGTCCATGTCCCACCAGACACACATGATTTTCAGAGGATGGTCATAGTTTGGACGTGGTGTGGGCGTCTTGTTTGGGCTTAACCATTCCCTCAGATGCCTGAAATTCACGTACTACAGGCACCACTTTTCATCACCAGTAACAATACGTGACAGAAAGGGTTTGTGTTGCTGAGAACATGCGCGATAACGGGCGAGCAACGATCCACATAGGGCAACACGCTGATTCTTGTTGCCCTGGGTGAGAGTGAAAGACACCCAAGACCCCAATTTCTGGACCTTTTCCATACGTTCCAGGCGTCGCACCACGGTGGCCTGATCACAGTCCATCTCAGTGGCCGATTCGCGTGTGGTTTGACGCTGATCCAAGTAGATGAGATGGTTGAAACGATCCTCATCAAAGTGAGATGGACAACCTGAGCGTAGAGAGTCGTTGAGGTCAAAATTGCCACCTCGGAACCTCTCAAACAATTTGCGGGTTGTCCTCGGAGCTATAGCATCCTCCCCATACACAGCGCAAATTTGTCGTGTAGCCTCGGCGGCTGTAGATACCTTGGTAATCTCGCAGAGGAAGCAGATGTTGGAAATGTTCATTCCTCTCTACTTGACACTCCATATTTCTGGACCTGAAAACCAAAAAACCATTTGCCACAATCGCACAACGCAAATATGATTTAGATACACGATATTACTGGCTACATTTTGATATACAACTGGCCATCTGCACCGACACTACTGACCTGGGAAACAAACACTCGTGAAAATAAAACTGCATGAACTTATGCATCAACCCAATACTTTGAAGATGGTTTAACTACTATTTTCTCATGAGTTAACAGGGGTCGCGCTGTCGATCGCATTCTTCACAATTTTCGAAGAAAAAATCGTTTTGGCGATGTAAAAAAAAATTTGGCGGAAGTATTGGCGATTACCTTTTTTGATGACGTCCGAGAAAAAACTATCTTTTTTAAAGACTGCTTTTGCTCGGACGTCATTAGAAAAGATTGCTTTTGCTCTAAAGTCACATCAAATTTTGCTTCCGCAATTCCAAGGATATTTTAAAAATTAATATAGATTTTTTTTTAAATGTTATATTTGTGGATTTCTTTTCTTTTGATTTGAACCATCAACCAATATTGCACGACTTATATGAAAATAGTTATTAAATGAAAGTTCTATAAGTGATAAAGTATGTTTTTATGGTTTTAATGTTTCCAAAGGAGAGTGGGGAAAAAATGGCGACTTCAGATTACATTTGGCGAAAAAAATTTAACTTGGCGAATGAGTTGGCGAAAACTTTAAAAAAGCCAGAGCAGCCACTGGTTAAGTTTAACTTGCCGCTCAGGTGGTCGAGTGGTCTGAGGCGCTGGCTTCTGACCATCCATCCGAGATGGGAGCTTCTGACTATTCATCCGAGATGGGAGCCCGGGTTTGAGTCCCGGATGAGACCGGTGGTGTTTTTGTCTGATTGCACTGGCTCTGACCTCTCGCTGGAACGAGTGTCCCTAAATTAGGGACAAAATACTTATTCTAGCCCTACGAGTTACTCGTGTTGGTCGTGTTAGACCACAAAAGAAGAAATATTATTATCAATAAGCTCTTGAATCCACTGCAGCTTACTCAGCACTGCAGAAGATGAAATCAAATCGTAAGATGCGAAATTTGAACGCAATCTTGCTTTTTAATGCTTTTCTCTCTAAAAATATTGAATGAAGAACAAGTAGGAAAGTCGGAGCTTCAAATGTTAAAGGATAATTTTGTAATGACTGTATGCCTTTTTAACGCTTTAAGCTGCCGATATAACCGAACCAAATGGTCCCCAAACTTTTGTGCTCTCCCCATGTAGAAATGTTCACATAGCGACCGGGTATTACGAAAGCTATAGTGAAGCAATTCCTTTTCCCCTTTCATGTTCTCAATACCGACCATAACCTTGTTACAGGTGATAAGCTCTCCCTTCAAGTTACTTCGTCTACTTCATGACCCAAGGCATGATGGGGAAGAGCTAGTCCCCCCCCCCCGACACGAACATCATGTCACTGGGTAAAAGAAAGTGACTCGGACATCTTCTCCGTCGCCATCTTTATAGCCTTTTTAGCAGGTATTAAGTGAGATGGATTAGTGTCAATCATTCACCTAAGTGTGACCCTTATGAATAACAAAGTTAAGGGCGATGCAGTATTTTTTGATGCGCAGATTCGCTCGTTTCAGCCGCGTTTGGTCCGCTTCTTAAACAGCAAATACACTGCTGGTCACCCAAAATGCAACACCAAGAAGGACACGAGATAACAAAGCCAGATTTACTGGACACATAGCAACAGATACAAAGATGAAACGATTGAGTTTACAGGCCCGTGCGACTTGCGGAACACGCAGACATCAATAGTTCGTGTGGCCCCCATGGCTGGCAATAACGGCCGCTACACGCCGCGGCATCGAACGAACGAGGCTTTGGATGTGGGCTTGGGGTATGTCGGTCCAGCCTTCTTCCACACGTTGCCACAGTTCATCAGGCGTAGCCGCGGGTGGTGCTTGCCGGGCTACTCTGTTTCCGATCAGCGACCAGACGTGTTCGAGTGGCGACATATCGGGAGAACAGGCGGGCCAAGGCGGCAGTGACACCTGGTGGGCCGTGAAGAATTGTCGCACGATGCGTGCCACGTGCGGGCGCACATTGTCCTTTTGAAACATGGCCGCTGGCAGGTCCTGCCAGTAACGGAGGACTACAGGCTCCAAAACGTCGGAGATGTAGCGGTGGCTGTTGAGTGTACCGGCGATGCGTACCAGAGGGATGCGGGTGTCATATCCAATTGCGCCTCAAACCATAAAGCCAGGCGACGGACCGGCATGGCGCTGCATAATGCAGGCGTCATACAGTCTCTCGCCACGGTGCCGCCACATGCGGATCCGACCATCGTGGTGTAGCAGGCAGAAGTGGGATTCGTCGGAGAAGACAATGTCGTGCCATTCCGTAGTCCAGGTGCGTTGTTCAACGACCCACTGCCGCCGCACTCGCCGGTAGTGTAACGTCATTGGTAATCGGAGCAATGGGCGCCGTGCGACAAGTCCCCGCTCCTGCAGACGACGTCGAACGGTACGTGCTGACACAGGTTGTTACGCAAAATACCCTAATTCCTGCGCTGACTTTCGTGATGTGGCGGTGCGAACCGTCAATTCCCGCCGCACAACATGCCGGTCCTCTCATTTGTTGGCGTGCCGCGGCTGCGGCGATCGCTCACGTCGGTCTGTCCGTCCGTCCCTTCTGCACCCACCGAATCCATACTCGCCTCACTGTGGCTGGATGTCTTCCCACACGGGCGCCGATGTCTCGGTACGATGAACTGCTGTCGCGAAAAGCCACTATTCGTCCTCTGTCGAACTCCGAAACGTGCTGGAATGACTGCCGTATTCTGCGACGAGGCATCAGAAAGCTTCCCACGCACAAGTTCGGCAGCACAACACACTTCCACTACTTACACCCCGCCTTCTGTGCACCCTTCTTATAGTGCTTCTCGGTGGCGTGCTGGGTGCACATGATTTGCATATGCCCTGCAAGGCTAATCATTTGCATGTCCTCTCGCGGGCGACGCATGCTGCGAATTTCAGGCCAATCAGATGCTTCCTTCTTGGTGTTGCATTTTGGGTGGACAGCAGTATATATTAGTTAGAGCTAATTTCAGCCAATTTAGTGCGTTCCAGCTTGTTAAAGGGTTAAACAAAATCATAATCATTCAAACACAGCACAACATGGTGCACATTCTGTATAGATTTTAATTATACGCTCGTGAACGCTGGTCGGCACAGTTTCTTTCGTTAAAACTTCTATCTAACTGATACTTGCCGAAAGATAATGGAAAACTGGCAAGCACTGTTACCATCCACGGATTAATGTTTCATACTGGGATTTAGAACCTATTGAATCCCTTCCTTATTTGAGTACCTATCAAAGCCCAAAAAGCGTGAAAAGACTGTTATCAGATCTGTGAATTGGACTAGATGAAATGTCGAGGAGAACGAAAGCTGGCGGGTTCAAAATGTGGCATTGCGTACGTCATCATTAGCACAGTATGACCACATACATGAGTGGAGTTTATTTAGAAAAATGATTTCGATGCCATGCTTAAATAGCCTAGTATAACTATACTAGTAACACAAATTTTTCTTGGTGTAAAATAGAAATCAAGATTTCCAAGCTTTCGCACATCAACCAGGTGGCTTTCTCAACGAAGGTAGGCAGCAAACTGAATAATAGAACGCTTCAAAAATTTGAACGCGGTGACTAGACTAGACAATAAACGAACAGATGCAAATGTAATTTACGCATTCAAAGACACGAGGCGTTATGCCCGTTTAGTACGCGGGGTCGGGGAAGGAAAACAAAAGGTATTCACTATTTGAAGAACTGGTTCCAAACTCGTGGCAATTCCAGTGAGATGCTATCATTGTATGACTCGCTGTTGGTAATGATCTCCAAAGTTTCGCGAGTGGCAGTAGATTTTGGGGTTTAGTAGGAAGCTAATTTCTTCACGTCATCCCACATAGCAGCAGCGGACTTGAACATGATTTCTCTGGATTGGTCTTCTTTGTCCCTTTTATGTTCGTTTATTCTAATTTTAAGTGAACGTTTGGTCATTCCAATGTAGTATCGCTTGGAGGCGTCCGGATATTGTAGAGGAATGGCATAAAAACTTGGTTCATGGGGAGGTGTGGGGTCTTGTCAGTGTTTCCCTTAAGCATGGCATATGAAGACTTCGGAGAACAAATGCCAACACAACACCGAAGTTCTTCTTGAGCACATTCTTGAGCTAATATGAAACATTTGATATGTAGGAAATTGAGCCCAGGTAACGTAACTGCAGCGCGGAAAGATTATGGCTGGTTCTGGTTTTCTCGATACAGCTATATACCAGGTTCGGGGCGTATCCTGCCTGACTGGCCAATTCGAGGACGTTTCTTAATTCTCATTGTCTAGAAGGAACAATAGAGGGGAGTGCAAAGGTTCTTCTGATTGGAGAACGGAAGAAAGCTGTCTTGTAATCAGCTGAGCAGAATGAGCTGCGGGGCATCAGGTTGGGGACGATTGTGGGTTTTTAATAGACTTTTGTACGAAGACGATTTTTTCAGTAAAACATCCAGATAAGGCAAGGCACTATTGTGTTCGAGCTCCATAGTGAAATTGATCGTAGGGTGAATATCATTAATTTTATCTAGAAAAAGCGGGATAGTCTCCTTTCCGTGAGGCCGTATGAAAAATACATCGTCCTATGTCTTAGCCTTGGGTTGAGGTTGGTGAATACGGATATATTGCTCAGTTGGGCGAAGTATTGCTCACTCGAGGACGGCTGAAAGCGATGTTCCCATCGGAGCGCCATTTGTTCGTTTGTAATATAACAACCCCTGCGCGTATCATATTTTGAGGTGATGATGGTTAGAGACGATGGTAGGTGCTATCACTGGAACAATTCAAATCACCACAATAGAGTATTGTTATAATTAAGTGCAAAAACGAGCGGTGTTTTTGTCGTTGACCATAGGATCGACGCGCGCATGTGTTAATTTATACTGTATATCTTTCATCTGTGTGGTTGAAAAACCATACAAGTCATTCTGTTTTTCAATGTTCTCCCAAAACTCGAATTGAAGCAGCAGTTTCTCTTTGTTGTTTCAAATTTAACGACGCCCTGGACCACTCAACAGTAGGACTTTATAAGTCAGAGCTCTATAGAGCAATATTTTGAAGGATAAGATAAATCCCAGTCTCTGTGAAGAAATAAGTTATAGGTCATGCACAGATCGTAGGTTACGGTCCAAGCCAACCTTTTGAATATCTACATTCTAAAAAATAAAAAAATAAGTAGTGTGAGTTCACGGAAAATTTCTGGAAACATCACTGTTAAAAATTTTATGGTAGGTTGCACCAAAAAGTGGTGCTACGTCAGCTGCACCACTTTCTGAGAAAAAAAAAATGCACCACTGTGTGGTGCAAACAAAACCCAACAACATAATGCAACTTTGCTCCACGCTGTATAACAAGGTTGTACCACATCTGCCACCATGTTTTTGATTTTGTTTGTACTCCATAATGGTGTATTCCCCCCCCCCCAAAAGTGGTGCAGCTCGTGTGTAGCACCACTTTTGGTGCAACCTACTACAAAAAATTTAACAGTGTAACGGGCAGCAAAGTCGCTGGTAAATGTCAGTCTTTTAACGAAATTTCTGTTTTTAAAAGTGCCCGTTTTTTTGTTTTAACTTCCTTATTTTTCACAGATTTTCCGTAGTCAGAAATTCCGTTTATTTCAGAAATGTCCGTTTCGGATTTTTCCGTATTTATACAGAAATTTCGCAAAAATCGAAGAACCTGAAATTTTGAGCCCTTACACCAGATAATCCTTTAGCAGCGGTGGGGATCGAACTGATGTCGTTTGGGTTAGTTCAGCAGAAAACGAGCATCTTAACCACTGAGCCAGAAAGACTCAGAAATCTGAATCACGTTCATATAGTAAGAATCACTGCACGATGATGCATTTTTTTTATGTCATTAATGCGAGTGATTAATCATTTTATTTTCTGTTGGAGTTAATTTCTTTAATAGGTTTGAAATAATTAAATTTTTTCTGTAAGGCTTATCTCAAATTAAGTATTTTTTTTTCGTGATTTTTCAAAGCAACCGAAGGCTTTGGAACTTGAGATCTTTTTAAACTGGCAATTACTTTGTTATCTTGAAGAAAAGGTTCAATGTACTGTTTTTATAGTATTATTTCACAAAACTCCTAAAACATAAAATTTACTCTTGATAGCTACAATAGTTTTTGTCTTAAGGACTCTACAGACTTATATCGTACAAATCCCCTGTACAGTATTTTAAGTTCCCAGTTTCTTACGGTAACACCAGGGCAGTAGGTAGCCCTCCTGCAATTGTCATTCTAGGGGCGTAAATTCATACTCTGGGAGATATAAGAAATAAAATATTTAACTAAAACAGAAACTTACGCCCTTCAATTTTTTCTATTTAAAGACTTTAGTTAGTCTTATACAGTATTCCATGCAGTTAATCAGGGTACAGAGTAACATACACTGTGAGGATATGAACAGCTCATATCCACGAAGGGAATTTTCCAAAGCTGTGAATAGAGGCATGAAAAACAATAATGCCTAACCTCCATGGCTTTTCTGAACATGTCGTTGGAATGAAGAGGGGTAATTAATCATCTCTGCTCTGTCGCAGAAAGTTCTCTGAGCGTTTAACCTTGAACGGAATTTTTCCAAGCCCTTCTCTTAAAGCTTCTTCATAGTCTAACGTTCACTATCCGATATTCATTCGTTCTCTACGCTGGTTTATTTTTTCGTGGAGTGTTGTGTTGTCGGAGTTCACATAACGATTACGCTTTACTTGGTATTTACAACCTGTGGTTCTTGAGTATTTACCTAGCTTTTACATTTTCAATAAAATTATGTCAAAAACCGGAAGTGCCAATTTTGAACGAACATAATACTATCTTATAACAACGGTAAATGAGAAAGTAAAAACCACGCGTTATTTGATTAGAACTCGAAGGGTGCGCAATTTCAAGTCTCGCCCTCCCAGATAAGAAAAGCTTACTACGGTCCTGGATAACACAATATACACTGAGTGGCCATTTTATTATGACCACCTGACAGTTTTAAGCAAATGAGCTATGGCCGCACGCTGTTGCCGCCAGAGGGCGAGGCTAGTATAAAAAGAAAAAGCTTAGTGCTTGCGACAGTAGTAGAAGTGATTTCTGGGTGACGAGATGGATAAAAAATGCGATTTAAATGACTTTCAGCGTGGGAAGATTGTAGGAGCTCGGAGCCATGGAGCGAGTATCATCGAAACCGCCGCATTTGTGAAATGTTCCAGAGCAGCTGTTTTTAAAGTGTTTAAAGACTGGACTGTCAGCCAAAAAAACTGGGTCTCTACATGTAACGTGTGGTCGTCATCGAATAGTGACTGCTTGGGCGGAACGGAGAGTGTCCAGACTGGTAACAGACAACAGAAGGGCAACAGTGCAGCAAATTACAGACCATCTTAATCAAGGATCTCCTCAAATGATCTCTGCACGCACTGTTCGCCGTACACTGCATCGGATGGGATATGACAGCCGAAGGCCTGTTCGAACACCTTTGCTGTCTGCAGTTAACAAGAGAAAACGTCTCCAGTTCGCTTAGGAGCACAAGGATTGGACAGTCGATAATTGGAAACAAATTATGCGGTCCGATGAATTACGTTTTCAGTTGCACCATGCCGATGGCCGAGTGAGAATTTGGCTGAAACAGCACGAAAGCATGGGCCCCAAATGCATTGCTACAACCCTTCGAGCTGGTCTGGTGGAGGCAAAGTTATAGTTTGGGGAATGTTTTCCTGGCATGCTTTGGGCCCTTTTTTTCGTATTGATCAACGTCTGACTGGCACATCATATCTAAACACCGTTGCGGGCCAAGTGCATCCTGTCATGTGGATGGTTTATTCCAATGGCGATGGCTACTTTCAAGAAGATAATGCGTCCTGCCATAGTGCTATTGTACAGGATTAGTTTCAGGAACATTCCGGTGAGTTTACTTTGCTTAGGTGGCCCCCACAATGTCCAGATCTCAACCTCATTGAGAATTTGTGGGATTAAGTTGAACGAGCCATCGGAAATCTCACACTCCTGGAAAGTGCTATTCATGCAATCTCACACTCCTGGAAAGTGCTATTCATCAAGCATGGTCTCGGATTCCACAAACCACCTATCAACATCTCGTGGAGTCAATGCCACGAAGAATCGACGCAGTATTAAAGGCAAAAGGTGGCCCAAGTAAGTACTGAGGGGGTGGATATAATAAAGTGGCCAGTCAGTGTATAAGAGCTGGTGCAGAAAATGGGGGAGAGGCTAAGAAATATCCTGTACCACAATAACCAAAATTCATGCGCTATGCTATCCACAATATCCGATCTTGCTATGGAACTTCAAAATCAGATCCTTGAACAGATGATTGAAATTTAAAAGTTAATCAAACCTCAAGTAGTCCGACGAATCGCTCCATTGCCGGAAATTTCTCATCATATGGATACGGAAAAAGTGACAAGAGTTTTTCCGTTAATATACGAAAGGAATTGCGGAAAGGTTTCTGAAAATTCAGAATTGTCCTGGCGTTCGAAAAATCCGTGAAATTGGTTTCTTTCCGTCATTTCACGGAAAAGGTTGTATCAGGAATATGCTTCATTACTTCACAAAAGGAATCAGGTTTTCTTACAGTGTACATGGGCACTCGTAGGCCAAACTTTGTCGTTGGGCAAAAGCACTGCTCGACATAGAAACTACCATACCAGGTAGTATTTATCGGATCGCCAAACTTGACCGTAAGAATAGTACATTGTGGTGAATAAAATTCCCCGGGTGCCGCCGTACCCACACACGTCCATCAGACTGATGGATTGTGTATCTGGATTCATCAGTCCATAGGACCCGTTTCCATTGATCTACGGTCCACATTAAATTTTCTTTACATCATGCTAAACGACGAGTAGCATTCCGAGTGGAGATAAAAGGCTTATATGATCAGCCGCACGACCACGGTAACCCATGAAATGAAGTTCTCTGCGAATGGTACGTGTACATACCGAGGTTCCAGCATTTTTACTCACCGGTACACTGAGGTCTTGTGCAGTACTCCGTCGATTAGCTGTAACGAATCTCCTGATGCTTCGACGTCCTCTATCACTGATTTTCTTTGGTCTGCCGGTACGTTTTGCTGCTTCAGGCACGCCATGTGTCTCCCGCTTATTCAGTACACCCAAAACAGTTGAGTTGGGTATGTTTAAACGCCTCTCGGTTTCTCTTATGGACAGCCCACTAATATAACACCCAACAATCTTTCCTTTCTCAAAGTCAGTTCTCTCGCGCCGCGACATTTTCAGTCAACCTCAAAGTGCGATATGATCGCGGTCAGCTGCAGGCTTGTTTTTGTACCGTTTGCAGCTGTACCGCGCATCTTAACAACGCAGCTGATCCGTTCATTTGCTTTTGAAGGGGTGTCTGGTGACTTTTGTCAATATAGTGTATACCTCACTGTAATAGGTTTTTTACATGGTGCTTTTGTCTTTTGCCGAATTTATTATAATCTTCCCTTTAGGGAGAAGTGGACTATGTGAGGACAAAATGACCTTTTTCCTCTTTCTTTCCAGTAGTCTCAACAATCATTAATTGTTAAGATAATATAATTATGACATGTATTTTTTTTGACATCTAAAAATGAAATGAAAAATGTTATTACTAACTACATCGTTTAACTAGATTTAAAATTTTTCTCGTTGTGATATGTTTCCTCACTTAATTTTAATTTTCACATCGAATTGGGTCCCAGGAGTATTCATTACGGTTTTTTTTTTAATATTAATTAGTTATCGTTCCCGAAATATCCGCGCGTTGAAAAATTTTAGTCGTAATATTTCTTATGCACACCAACTGCATGTCTTATTTTATGGTTTTACTCGTTCTGAAAATTGCGTATTGTCTGTTTTTCACTTTCTTGCACTGTGAAGGTCATAGACCCGTCAGGCCGTTACAATGACCTTTTGCATTATGGCTTCTCGCCAGAAGGAAGAAAAAAAACACACGCACACACATTTGGAAGCATTATTTTTGCACATCTGATTTCTGTAACGGTGGCTAAAGTTACGTGTTCTTACTTAATACCAGAGCTTGTTTTTTTTTTTTTTGGACAAACCCTCTAAGCTGAAAAGTTAAAAAAAAAAAAAAAAAAAAAAAAAAAAAAGCTTTGAATGGGAATGCTAATTTAAGATGGCCAGAATCCTAATTTTGTCTCGTGTTCTTGTGAATTCAGTGAGAAAGTAGAACATCCTCACTGACCCGAAGTTTACTTTCGTTGGACCATGTCCAGGTTTTGTTTTTCTTGAGACCCCTTTCACTGTTAGTTTGCCAAAACTACTTAAGTACAAAGAGCACGGCTCGATGCGCATCGGGTTTTAATTGTTTTAGGATTCCCACTCTGATTCATGTATCAATATTTTAACTTGAAGTACTTTTGGCATTAGTATGGCATTGTTCCATATCTGCAAGTATTGTCTTTATACTAAATGACAGACACACACGTCGATGTATACACTGTCTCTATACGATGTATGCACTGTCTCTATACGATGTATGCACTGTCTCTTTCGCGTAGCATAGGGGCTCGCTCGTCAGTTCAGTTGTCGGTGCGAAAGTAGTGCATCCAATTTTTTTTTTCTCAAATATTTAATTCCAGTAACATTGGCTTTTGCTTGCATGAATGTTAAACTTGGATTATGATAACTCTTTCTAAGACGCAGGAACTCCTGAGGATGATCTAGTATATAAATCGAAAATTTGAGAGGTAATGTACCTTAATAAATTTATCCCCTCCCATTAAGTTTTTTCGTTACCGACAGTAATTAGAGGAAGTCATTAATTACTAGAATTAATGTTGAACGTTTATCAAATATTATGCCATTTTTCCATAGTCTCCAATTTTGAATACATTTTATCCTGTAGCTGTGTGAAACGCTGTATGCCGGTTCAGTAAAGCTTTTAAGAGTCGGAACTCCTCACGAACACTGCCTCAGCTTGTCACTTTTCGCAAACTTCCGCCGTAGGAATACATTATTTAGAGAGACAAATAGGTGGTAATCAGAGGATGCAAGATCCGGGTTATGAGGGAGTGGGGACGGGGAAGAACAGTCCATCCCAATAATGCAATTACTCTCTATGTTCGCAAACTGGCTTTAGTGTTGTTACAGCAAAAGACCTCGTTCATGTTTCTTGTGGGACGAACTACAATTTTGCAGTTTCTATTATGTTTCTACATACCATCATGGTGCCGCCATTTACCATGAAGTTCACGACCAAGATCTTGTCTTCGTCCTAGAAGAGGACTGCCATGAATTTACCCACAAGATGATTCCTTTTGAATGTTTTTTTTTTTGCGCGATTACCTCTGATAGCGCTACTCCATCTACTGTCTCTTCGTTTCAGGGGAACCCAGACCTTATCACATATTATTATACGTGATAGAAATACACCGATGTGCAGAAAAAGCGCTACCATTTGTATTACCTGCAACCACACCCATGCGGTTAATGGTATCTATCGTCCGCAAATGACGCATGTCCATAGAGGCAGATATCTCCACAACCTCACCCCGCACGGGGATAACTGGTTTTCCAGTTATTTGGGGAGCGGCGCCCCCACGGCCCGAGCTGACTTTGTGACCAGTCACCATCTTGTGGTGCAGCAATTATTTTTTGTTTTCAACCTTTGGCTTCTATTTCGGCAACGTATACTTCGCCGGGACGGCTGTTCATTCGGCTGTTGGGGAGCAGCGCCCCCACGTTTCCCGAGCTGATGATGTGACTAACATCGTGGTTTCTGTTTTTCTTGTTTCTTCATCCCAGGACTCTTCCTGTGTTGCGCACCCCTTCCTGTACTAATCTATTTTGTCCTAACTCCGTTTGTTTGCTGCGTTTTTTTTCATGTATTAAACCGTAATCCTAACCTCTCAGTCGTAGGTTGCTGAGACCTTTTGTTGGTGCCCCATTCTCAGGGTTTCGTTTTTGTTCTGTGTTTCGTTTCTTCTTTTCCTGAGTTTGGGATACTGGGTTACCTGCATGTTTGCCGTGTGTGGTAACCCGTAAGGCGGAAATGGGCTGTCTGGTGGCTGAGGTCACAGGTGGTGAACAAGTGCCACCTCTGTACCAACACTCCTCTTTGACCCCGGCTTCGCTGTAAACGGGCGGCTGGAGACTAGCCCACCTCTAGTCAGTAAATTCTGTGCCGAGTTGTGTGCAGGATTTTAACGGCTTTTGTCGTATAGAACGATAGGGCGAGCCCGGGGGTTGTGGGATCATGCCAAAGGCGTTGGCATAACGGTACTCTGGAGGCCGAAGTGTCCGCCGAGTGCATGTGAACACAACCATTGGACTATATTTGCAGCTAAGCTCTAGAACTGTGTCTTGCGTCATGTTTTTGGCTTGCGGACCTCCAGTTCTCCCCTGTTGGGCTCGATTGTGGGCGGAGTACGTTGCAGACGAATTCTTTCTTACTCCCATGGGGAAACATAAACCCTCCTCAAAATTAAAAAAACAACAAGAGGATATGTTGATTGATCAGGCACAAAATTTGCCTCAACCACCTCCCAAACATAACACACTGAAGAGAACTTTCGTTGAAGAACGCCATCACCGCGACGTCCCTTTAGATCCAGGTGTTGAGCCGTCAGCTCAGAAACGTCGCATTACACTTGCAGATTCGATAACTCATGCTACTTTTCTCGTAATTTCTTCTACTGACCAGACGTTGAGACTTTCCTCCAAGTCTCCTTTTTTTCATCTCGAAGGCACTTGCGGGTGTTGCTAGCTCTTTGAAGTCCGTAAAGAAGCTACGCTCTGGAGACCTGCTTGTGGAAACTTGCACTCTCTCTCAGAGCAAATCTCTTATGCAATTGACCAGACTTCAGGATATTCCTGTTCAAGTGACGGCGCATCCGTATCTCAATACCTCCAAGGGCGTCATTTCTGAGCCCGACTTGTTGGACTGCGATGAAGACGAACTTGTGTGTGAACTTGCTGATCAGGGTGTCATAGCTGCCAGACGCATGACTTTCAGGCGCGATGGCGCGCTGATCAAATCACGAAATGTTATTTTGACTTTTAACAGTCCGAAGGTACCTACTGAAATAAAGGCTGGTTACTTGTTATGTGCAGTTCGTCCATATATACCAAATCCTCTACGCTGTTTTAAGTGCCAGAGGTATGGACATTCCCAGCGGTCCTGTAACAGTGCTGCGAGGTGTGCAAATTGTGGATCCCGAGACCACGAAGGGACTGGATGCACTTCAGAGCCCTGCTGTGTTAACTGTGGTGACACCCACGCTGCTTATGCCTGGTCCTGTTCGAAGTGGCAAGACGAGAAGGCGATCCAGCGCGTTAAGACGTTGGAAGGCCTCTCGTACCTAGCTGCTAAAACCAAGTTATGCATTCCCAATGATCGGCAGCGCACCTTTGCTGCCGTGGTGAAATCTCCAACTACCAGTGCACAATCATTAGTACCACGTCCTTTGCTTCTCCAACGACCTAGTCAACCTGCCAAACGTACAACGGCAGAGCAAGGCACGCAGGTCGATTTTTCGGACATTCACATGGTAATCACAGCTGAAAATGCAACATGCTCTCCACAGAGGAGCAGCGCCTCCAGTTCTGGGAGGAACGCCTGTACCTGTGGGAAAGTTGGGCCAAAATCTGTAAAGACCTGTAGACTTCACCCTACACTTGAGGTCCCAGTGACAAGTCCTGAAAACTTGCTCGACGTGTCAAGGTCCCCACCCTCAGCCACTGTAGTGGGGAAAAACTTGGACGAGGGACGAGATACCTCTCGGTCCTTGTCACAATCTCCTGACCGCGACCAGACGTCGGATGTGAAGAGCGACGAAGAGTTTTAAGTTGTTCTTTGTTGCTCACCTTTTATTCTTTGTTGATCTCTTTTAATGGCTGCGTGTATCATCCAATGGAACTGTCGGGGTTCCCGTTCAAATTTCGATGACATTAAGCATCTGCTCTCTTCTACTTCGCCTGTGTGTCTGTGCCTACAAGAAACGAAGCTTCGACCCAGCGATTCGCTATCGGTCAAGAACTACAGCTGCTTCCGGAAAGATAATTCCAGTGGTGACATTGCGTGTGGAGGAGTGGCGATTCTAGTCCCACACACTGTTCCAGCCTCACATTTTCTCATCGATACGCCCCTGCAAGCTGTAGCAGTTCGTCTTTCTGTTAACACTGTGCTCACTGTTTGCTGCCTTTACTTACCACCGCACGATTCGTTTAGCGTTGCAGATCTCGAGAGCCTTGTTGCCCAACTACCTTCTCCCGTTCTCCTTGTGGGGGATTTTAATGCCCACAGTCCATTGTGGGGCAGTGATCGGACTGATGGTAGAGGTCGTAGGGTGGAGAGTTTGTTGTCCTCCAGTTCTCTATGTGTGCTCAACACGGGAGACCATACGTACTTTCACGAGCCTAGCAGAACTTTCTCTGCCATTGATCTTGCCCTGGGTTCTCCATCGGTGTCTGCCGATTGGAACTGGAGAGTGTCGCAGGACCCCCTTGGCAGTGATCATTTCCCCATTTACCTTTCCCTGTGCCGAGACGAGTACCATCACCTTTCTCGTCCGCCCCGATGGCGGATTGATCGTGCCAAGTGGGAGGTTTTCACTGCTTCAGCGAATATAACTGAGGACATGGTGACCCAGGAATCGATCGAAACTGCAGTAACAGCGGTCACGGAAAGTATTGTACATGCAGCTGAACTTGCCATCCCTAGGACCTCGGGTAAACTTCCAAAGGTACCAAAACCTTGGTGGAACGATGCATGTCGAGACTCTCGGAAAGCGCAACATCAGGCGTGGGGTAAATTTCGCCGTTACCCAACCCAAACGAACCTTCTAGCCTTTAAACGTGCAAAGTCTTATGCCCGTTTGGTTCGGCGACGCAGTAAGAGGGATTCTTGGCGGGATTATATTTCCTCCATTCGTGCAGGTCTTAGTCCCAAGGTTCTCTGGGACCGTATACGTAAGGTTAGGGGAAGTTTTAGCTCTAGCCAGATTTCATTTCTTGAGCGCGACGGCGACGTCGTTGCCGACGTTCCCGGTGTCGTGAACTGTTTGGGGGAAACATTTGCTTCGGTTTCCAGCAATCTTGCGTACCCAGCATCGTTCCGTGGTGTGAAAGAGCGTGCTGAAAGACAAAGACTAAATTTTGCGTGTCATCAGCAGTCTGATTATAATAGACCTTTCAGTATCACCGAACTGCAGAGTGCCCTCACTCAATCTGGGAACTCTTCCGTTGGCCATGATGAGATCCACTACGAAATGCTGCGACAGCTATCGCCGTCGTCGCTCGAAAATCTGTTAACACTCTTTAATCGAATCTGGTGTGAGCAATGTTTTCCCGACTCTTGGCGTTTTGCGCTTGTCATTCCTTTCCCAAAGCCGGGTAAAGACCCCAAACTCCCGTCTAGCTACAGGCCTATTGCACTCACAAGCTGTATGTGCAAAGTCCTGGAACGAATGGTCAATGCACGCTTCCTTTTCTTTTAGAGAGCAACAAGATTTTATCATCTCAAAGCGGTTTTCGACGTCATCGCTGTACCGGTGATCATTTACTTCGCCTTGAAACGTCAATCCGTGAGGCGTTCGTTAAGAGACAGCACGTTGTTTCGGTCTTTTTCGATCTCGAAAAGGCATATGATCGTGCATGGCGTTATGGAATTCTCCGTGAACTACATCAGTGTGGGTTACGGGGAAATCTCCCTATTTTCATTGTTGGTTTCCTCCACGATCGTGTGTTTCGTGTGCGTCTCGGTACGACTCTCTCTGCTCCTTTTCGACAAGAGCAAGGCGTACCTCAGGGTTCCATATTGTCTACATCCCTTTTCATTTTATGCATTAACCAGGCTTTTAGAGAACTTCCTCCGACAATTTCTAGAACAATGTATGTCGATGACTTGCAGATCTCTTGTGCTTCTTCCAGTATGCGTATGATAGAACGGCAGTTGCAGTGCGGCATTACCAGCATCTGTTCTTGGGCAAACAAAAATGGCTTTCTCATCTCCCAGAATAAAACCGTTTGTGTGCACTTTTGCCGGAAGCGTGGCCTCCACCCGGACCCTGTTCTGCGGTTGTGGATTCTGTGGAGATTCCTGTTCTCCCAGAGACCACATTCTTAGGCATTACTTTCGACCGTGCTCTGACTTTCCGCTCACATGTGCAACTGTTAAAAGTTAAATGCACTAAAGCATTGCGTATCTTGAAGATGCTCTCTGGCACAACGTGGGGAGCCGATAGAAGCACAATGCTCAGAATATATCATGCGGTCATTCGATCAAAACTGGACTATGGCTGTGTGGTGTATGGTTCAGCCAGGAAATCTGTCTTACAGCTACTCGACCCTGTGCATCACCAGGCTTTACGTCTCTGCATGGGAGCGTTCCGAACCTCCCCTGTAGAGAGTTTGTATGTCGAGTCTAATGAGCCGCCTTTGTGTTTCCGTCGTCTTCAGCTGTCCCTCCAGTTTTATGCGAAACTGAGTGCCCTCCGGGATCATCCTTTACAAGAATCGGTCTTTCAACCACAATTTGTCCGTCTCTTTGAACACCGGCCTTCATGTGTACCTACTTTCGGAATCCGTATGCAGACTACAGTGCGGGATGCGGGGCTTGATGTTTCCTTGATTGGCGAGACCAGGACGATTGGCCAGCCGCCCTGGGATCCTGTGGTGGCTGATGTCGATTTGTCCTTTAGCTCCTGTCCGAAATCGTCTGGCTCCGCGGCCGAATATGCTCAACGTTTCGCTGAACACCGGTCTCGTCATCCGGATTTTGTTCCGGTTTACACGGACGGTTCAAAATCCGATGGCGTAGTGGGTTCTGCCTTCGTGTGCATTGACGAGGTATACGCTGAACGTATCCCCTCGGAGGCGACCGTGTTTTCAGCAGAGTTACATGCCATTTTCCTGTGTCTTCGTCACGTTCAAGCAAAACCCCATCACCGAGTTGTTGTCTACACGGATTCCCTGAGCGCTCTACAGACACTTTCATCTGTGTCTGTTTGCGACCACCCGAGCGTCTATCATGTGAGACGGCTTTTGCGGACTTTAACAGCGAGTGGTTTTCTTGTTCGATTTTGCTGGGTTCCCGGTCACGTTGGCATAAGAGGAAATGAATTGGCGGACATTTCTGCTAAGTCGGTGTCTTCTTTGCCCATCACTACTCTACCCCTGTTTCACAAGGATTTGAAGTCAGCCATTGTGCACCACGTTCGCCTTCAGTGGCAGAATCGGTGGAACCAACAGACAGCGAACAAACTCTTTAAATTGAAGCCAGAGATCGGTTTATGGAACTCAAGTCTTCGTGTTCATCGTCGTGAGGAAGTTATCTTGGCACGTCTCCGCATTGGGCATTGTCGCTTCACTCACCGCTATTTGCTGTGTGGTGACACTGCCCCTATGTGTGAGACGTGCAACTGCCGCCTTACTCTCATTCATGTTTTGTGTGTTTGTGTTCGTTTTCGTTTGCATCGTTTTCAGCATTTCCGTACTCATCTGTTGGATGATAGCGCAGCTACGCTGCGGAAGATTTTGGGGGACCGGTGCGATATGTTCGCTGTCTTTTCGTTTTTTCAACACATTGACTTTTTAAAACTCATCTAGCTTTTAAAATTGTTTCCTGCATCGGCCTGATTTTAACTATTGTGTCACGCTTTTAACGTCTTTGTTTTGTTGGTCTCGTGTCTGGCGCTCTTTGGCCACACTTGGCCCTTGCGCCAATAAAACCCATCAACCAACCAACCAACCTCAAGAAGTAGCATCCGCAGTTCAGATGGAAGCTTATCAGGATTTAAGCGATTTCGAATGTGGTATGATAGTCGACGCCCGGGAGATGGGTCACTCCATCTCGGAAATTACCACGAAATTTGTATTTACATGGTCAACAATTTTAAGGGTGCACCTGGACTACACACACTCAGGGGGAAAATCCAAAGTGCGAGACCAGAGTGGCCGCAGAAAAGCCATGGATGATCGTGGACAGCGGCGTCTGCCACGTTATCGTAACATCCGCCCGACGCGTGCAACATTGCCGCAAATCACAGCGCACTTCAATGCTGGGGCCAGTAGCAGTATCAGCTCTTGGACAGTGCAACGTTCCCTGTGTTCTGGAGCTGACGGCCAACCCGGGTGCCATTGCTGTCCGGACGACACAAGGCCGTGCGCCTCGTCTGGGCTCGGGAACACCGCCATTGGACGCGAGATGACTGAAAACGTGTAGCCTTGTCCGACGAATCGCGGTACCAACTGTTTTGGGCAGATAGCCGACTCCGGGTGTTGTGACAATCCCACTATGCAATGGATCCAGCATGCCTACAAGGGACAGTGCAGGCCGGCAGTGGCTCTGTTATGGTGTGGGGTGTTTTCAAATAATCCCACGAGGCAATGGATCTCGCATGCCTACAAGGAACAGTGCAGGCTGTTGGTGGCTCTGTTATGGTGTGGGGTGTTTTCAGGCAATGGATCCCGCATGTCTACAAGGGACAGTGCAGGCCGGCGGTGGCTCTGTTATGGTGTGGGGTGTTTTCAAATAATCCCACGAGGCAATGGATCCCACATGCTTACAAGGAACAGTGCAGGCCGGCGGTGGCTCTGTTATGGTGTGAGGTGTTTTCAGGCAATGGATTCCACATGCCTACAAAGGACAGTGCAGGCTGGCTGTAGCTCTGTTATGGTGTGGGGTGTTTTCAGGCAATGGATCCCGCATGCCTACAAGGGACAGTGTAGGACGGCGGTGGCTCTGTTATGGTGTGGGGTGTTTTCAGGCAATGGATCCCGCATGCCTAGAAGGGACAGTGCAGACCGGCAGTGGCTCTGACAGGTGGAGGCAGCGTACCCGTCCTTGGAGACCATTTACACCCGTTCATATCATGCGACCTCTTTCAACACGACAATGCATCACCGCACACGTCCACAGTCGCCCGATTATGGCTGGAGGAACATTCCACGGAGTTTGCCATCTTGTCTTAGCCCCTCGTTCGCCGGATTGAAACGCCATCGAACACATTTGGGATGCTGTTCAACGTGCCCTCAATGTCAGGAATCCTCCACCGGCGAATATTACGGAATTGTGGGACCCTCCTCAGGAAGTATGGTATGCATTGTCTTCACAGTATTACAAAGAGCTTGTTGAGTCCATGCCCCATCACGTTGCTGCCGTTATCCGATCGGGAGGAGAATCGACGCGGTACTAGAGAGGTATCCCAATTTTTTTGGTACTTCAGTGTACATCCGCCCGGGATGATCAGTACAGATAGTTTTCCCGTCTTCTTTGTGCTTGTCTGACAGCGTCTTCGGAACCCATAACGCCTAAAAGTTGTTGCAACTGAGATCCATGATCATGTGTATGACCACTAGTTTTCAGATACCAAATTTTTTTGCACAATTCACGCGTTGTTATACGGCAGTTATGCTTGATCAGTGCGTCAGTCGAGCTGTTGTTGGCTGACATCATTGGTCTGTCGCTTTTGAGCGTATCTGCGATATTGTTTTCGCATTCTTTAAAGTGTTTGACCCAAACCAAAGTCTAACCTTGCTGTTGTAAACAGTATCGTCACCGTACATAATTTTCAGCAGCGTATGATTTTCGATGGGTCTAACTTCCTCCTCGGTAAGCAGTTGAAACTCCATTCTTCTTAATACGTGCAACCACCACATCCACCATTTTGTGGGCCCCGGGTGGCCTTGTGGTCAGCGTTCGTGACTACCGCGGAGATAACCTGAGGTTCGAACCACTAAATAACCGCCGTGTGTCGGATGGGCACGTTAAGCCGTCGGATCCCTGGTACTAGCCCCTCGGTAATAAATAAGGGCGTCTTCCTCCCCCTTTCTACCTCGCTTTCGTGTCACTTTCCTATCGGGCACTCTAGCCCAAATCTCCTAGCTTCCTATTTCTAAGGGTTGTTTAAGACCTGGAGTAAGCCACTCCCTTCCTGAAATCCTCTACATATGATCTGATCTGATCCACCATTTTGCACTCGGAGAGAGATGTGCGAGGAATGGGGCCGATTGCAGCGCCCACTTACTGTGGTGGAAGGAGCGACTACTATACTCCAAATCACCTTAACAGTGTACTACTTTTGTGAAAGGTTCGGAACAACTACCTCCGCTATAAAGAGTAGTCCCTATCGTTTAGAGCTCAAAGCTACAGTATTATTTCTCAGAATCATGATTTCTGTTTGCTCAGCAGTTCATCGCGTAAAGCTGCTATTTAAGACAAATTTTTCAAAGTGGCAGAGCGTTTTGTGAATAGATTTGACATGAGAAGTTAATTAAGAGCCTCGCATTTTCGGCCGCTGACTGTCCAGATGCGGAATGCAACTTTGAGAGAGATGGAACAGAAGATTCTTCTCAACCACTCGCAATACCGAAAAAACAAATCTAACAAAACGACAATAGGAGAAATGCGATAGGCGGGAGTGGTGTACTTACGCAGTTGTAGAAAAAACATTCTTCGGAGCCCGAATGTAAATGGGGGAGGGTCAATACGGGAATAATACTTGACAGCAAGAACACGGCTGGAGTGGAATGTGGCGCGGATTGATACCCTTATTGCGTTTCCCAGGTGACACTGTGAGCAGGTTGTCCTACCTTCCACAGTAGTACACGTTTAAGTTGGCTTTGTAGCATAGTGTACAATCTTTCGAGCCTAGTTTAAAAGAAATAAACGAGGAGGCATTACTGCTCTACGACCCATCGTATGGTCATACCTTTGACCATAAAGCTCCAAAGATTTCCCTGTCATCTTTCTAGTACAGTAAGTATACACGGTCGTATCAGAATAATATGACCACCTACCTAATAATGGGAATAACCACCCTAGTTGCGAGACGGCGTGGCATGGAAGCAATGAGGCCCTAGAAGGTTGCACAAGGCACACGTGCCCATTTGGACTGCAGCAGAGCACGGAAGTCACGGTGATGGCATGGTTGTGGGTCGGCAGGCCGAACCTGTCGATCCAAATAGTCCCACAAGTGCTCTATGGGATTGAGGTCGGGCGATTTCGCCGGCCAAGGGAGAACGGGAACATCGTTGTCGTGCAGTCACGCACCCCGCATAGCGACGTGGCAGGGCGCTCTTGGTGGGCATCATCACCACCAGGCTAAACGTCCCACATGAATGCATCCCATCCAGTAATACCAGCGGTCTCAGATCATACCAGGAAAACATCCCCCAGACACGCACACTGCCACCGCTGGCCTGTACTTTACGGACAAGCGTGTCCGGATGTTAGTTCTCGTGTGTATGACGCCGTATCCTCCACCGCTCGTCACTTCTGTGAAGTAGAAACCTCGATTCGTCAGAGAAGGAAACCTTTTTTCCACTGTCCAATAACGATACTCCCAATGAGAACTACCCCCGCACGGGGATAACTGGTTTTCCAGTTATTTGGGGAGCGGCGCCCCCACGGCCCGAGCTGACCTTGTGACTGGTCAACATCTGATGTCATGCCACAGCTTGTTTTTTTTTTTTTTTTTTTTTTTATTTTGGTGCTGTTGGTGTTTGCAGGGACGGCTGTTCATCCAGCTGTTGGGGAGTCGCGGCCCCACGATCCCGAGCTGGTCTTGTGTCTCGCTTTTTCGTTTTTATTTATTTTCTCCACTGGCTAGTTGCCCGTGTTGTGTTCTCTACCTAATCTCTACCACGTTATGTACTAACACCCCGGTCTTGTGGTTTTGTTACCCTCCACCACTAACTGATTTATATTAACCGCTCAGTTCGTAGGTTGCTGAGATTCCGTTTAGGTTCCCTGCCAGGATTTGTCTTCTTTGGATTTCTTTTTTTTCCTTTTAGCTGGTTTGGGTGCTAGACCTACCTGCATGTTTGCCGCGTGCGGAGACCCGTGAGGCGGAAATGGGATGTCTGGCGGCTGAGGTCGCAGGAGACCGGTTAAGTGCCTCCTGTGTGCCAACACTCCTCTTCGACCCCGGCTTCGCTGTAAACGGGAGGCTAGAGACTAACCCACCTCTAGTCAGAAGTCTTGTACCAAGTTGTGTGCAGGGCTTTAGCGGCTTTTTTGTCGTATAGCACGGCAGGGTGAGCCCGGGGCTGTGGGATCATGCCAAAGGCGTTGGCATGACGGTACCCGGAGGCCGAAGTGTCCGCCGAGTGCGTGTGATCACAGCCAACGGACTATATCTGCAACGTATAAGCTCCAGAACTGTGTCCAGCGTCATTTTCTTGGCTTGCAGACCTCCAGTTCTCCCTTGTAGGGCTCGGTGGTGGGTGGAGTAGTCTGCAGACGAATCCTTCTCCTTTTTTCCATGGGTAAACCCAAAAACAAACGCTCCAAATTCAAGTCACCTGAGCAAATGATCGTTGACAACGACTCTCCTTCGTCTTCTCAACCTACCAAGTCTCATACCCTTAAAAGATCTTTAGACCATGATCTGGACCAAGAATGTGGAACCTCTTCTTCGGCAGCTGTACCAGTCGCTCCGAAGCGTCGTCTCCCCTCGATTGTTGTGAATACGGCATGCTACACACTTAGTTGTAGAATCCATCGATCCGAATGAGAGACTGTCCACCAGATCTCCATTCTTCATTTCTAAAGCTTTGGACGCTGCAGTTGGCCCCTTGAAGTCTGTGAGGAAGCTTCGCTCTGGGGACCTGCTTGTCCAAACTTGCAGTGTTTCTCAGAGTAACACTTTTCTGCACCTCACTAGTCTTCAAGGCATTCCTGTCAAAGTGACACCTCACCCGTTTCTTAACACCTCTCGGGGTGTTATTTCGGAGTTTGATCTCTTGCCATGCAGTGAAGAAGAATTGGTGACTGAACTTGCAGATCAAGGTGTTATTGCTGCACGCCGTATGATGTTTCGGCGCGATGGTTCTTTGATTAAGTCTAAAAATGTGATCTTGACTTTTAACTCCCCGAAAGTTCCAACCGAAATCAAGGCTGGCTACTTGGTCTGTGGAGTTCGCCCGTACATTCCCAGTCCTCTGCGCTGTTTCAGATGCCAGAGGTACGGGCATTCACAACGTTTCTGTAAGAGTTCCGCTCGTTGCGCTAATTGTGGCTCCAGTGAACATGACGGGGAAGGCTGCACTTCTGCGGCCTGCTGTGTTAACTGTGGTGAGGCCCATGCAGCTTACTCCCGCAACTGTATGAAATGGAAGGACGAGATGGCGATCCAGCGGCTCAAGACCCTGGAAGGCCTCTCGTACCCTGCTGCCAAGGCCAAGTTGGGTATACCCACCACCCGACAGCGTACTTTTGCCGCAGTAGTTCAGTCTCTGCCACAACCTGTGCAGCCCTTTGTTCCGCGCCCTGTAGCTCTCGCCGCCCTTGCCAAGCGATCTACAGCTGACCAAGCGACACAGGTGTTTTTCCCGGAGCTCGAAATTTTTCGAATACCTGATTCTGGGCCTTCTCTTTGCTGCCGACCGTCTCTTCCAGTTTCCAGCAGAAAGCCTGCACGTGCGGAAGACGCGGCCCTCAATCCGCAAAGGTGTGCAGTGTCCATCCAACTGTCTCGGCCTCAGCGAGGTCCCCACCCTCAACCAACATTATAGAGGAACATAGGGGGAGGAGAGTGACAGTTCGTCCCCAGCCTCAAACAACATTGCAGAGGAACATGGGGGGAAGGAGAGTGACAGTTCTGTCCCCGCCCTCTGCCAGCATTGCAGAGGAGTGTGGGGGAGGAGAGTGACTCATCCTTTGTGTAGTTGTTAAAAAAAATATATATATATATCTATATATATATATATATATATATATATAATTCTAATAGTAAATTAATAAATTTTTATATAAACCTAATTAACTACCTTGTCTTCACAGCTTTCATCATACTCTTTTTTAACTTTTACCAAGCCTGTCTGCTCTTAATCATTTTCCACGCTTTTAAAAATCTGTGGCTGATAGTACTTTGTCTGGCGCTCTTTGGCCAAACCTGGCCCTTGCGCCACTAAAATCCACTAACCAACCAACCAACCAATGAGAACTACAGGCATCGTTGGCGATGTAGACCTGGGCTAACATGGGCTCTTTGATGCAGCCTCGACTCCGGAGACCCATGAGTCACAGGATTCGCCCTACCGTTATCCGGGACACGTACCTGGGTGCCCCAACGTTCATTTGCATGTCAATTGCTGCAGCGTTGCGCGTCGATTGCCCTTTACCAGTCGACGGAGGCGACGTTCTCTTCTGAGGTCGATGGCCTTTGGGTCTCCACAGTTATGACGTCGGGATGTTCTCTGTGTGCCAGCGGTCCATTCTTGGTACACCCTTACTACAGCACCACACGAATAGCCCAGGAAGTCTGCTGTTTCTGAGATGCTTCCACCCTTGGCGTGGTAGCCGATGATCATTCCTTTTTGAACGTCCGTCAAATCACTACTTCTGCCCGTTGTGCTCATGTAAAGTTCAAAGGCTCACCTGTCCTGGCCGGACGCATATATTTCCGTGTGGTCGACCTTGTCACGTGAACTCTGTGTCCCGGCTGAGCGGTTGCACTGTGATTCCTGAGGTGGTCATATTATTCTGATACGACTGTGTATAAACTGCTGGCCACCCAAAATGCAACACCAAAAAGGACACGGATAGCAAAGCCAGATTTACTGGACACATAACAACAGATACAAAGATGAAACGATTGAGCTTACAGGCCCGTGCGACTTGCGGAACACGCAGGCATCAATAGTTCGTGTGGCCCCCATGGTTGACAATAACGGCCGCTATACGCCGCGGCATCGAACGAAAGAGGCTTTGGATGTGGGCTTGGGATATGTCGGTCCAGGCTGCTTCCAGACGTTGCCACAGTTCATCAGGCGTAGCCGCGGGTGGTGCTTGCCGGGCCACTCGGTTACCGATTAGCGGCGAGACGTGTTCGATGGGCGACATATCGGGAGAACAGGCGGGCCACGGCAGCAGTGACACCTGGTGGGCCGCGAAGAATTGTTGCACGATGCGTGCCACGTGTAGGCGCGCATTGTCCTGTTAAAACGTGGCCGCTGGCAGGTCTTGCAGGTAAGGGAGGACTACAGGCTCCAAAACGTCGGAGATGGTGCGGTGGCTGTTGAGTGCACCGGCGATGCGTACCAGAGGGGTGCGGGTGTCATATCCAATTGCGCCACAAACCATAACGCCAGGCAACGGACCGGTATGGCGATGCATAATGCAGGCGTCATACAGTCTCTCGCCACGGTGCGTCCACGTGCGGATCCGACCATCGTGGTGTAGCAGGCAGAAGCGGGATTCGTCGGAGAAGACAATGTCGTGCCATTCCGTAGTCCAAGTGCGGCGTTCAACGGCCCACTGCCGCCGCACTCGCCGGTGGTGTAACGTCAATGGTAATCGGAGCAATGGGCGCAGCGCCGTGCGATAAGTCCCCGCTCCTGCAGACGACGTCGAACGGTACGTGCTGACACAGGTTGTTGCGCAACACACCCTAATTCCTGCGCTAACGTTCGTGATGTGGCGGTGCGAGCCGTCAATGCCCGCCGCACAACATGCCGGTCCTCTCGTTCGGTGGTGTGCCGCGGCCGCGGCAATCGCTCACGTCTGTCCGTCCGTCCGGCACACCCCGAATCCATACTCTCCTCACTGTGGCTGGATGTCGTCCCACGCGGGCGCCGATGTCTCGGTACGATAAACCGCTGTCGCGATAAGCCACTATTCGTCCTCTGTTGAATTCCGAAACGTGCTGGAATGACTGCCGTATTCTGCAACGAGGCATTAGGAAGCTTCCCACGCACAGGTCCGACAGCACAACACACTTCCATTACTTACACCCCGCCTTCTGTGCACCCTTCTTATAGTGCTTCTCGGTGGCGTGCCGGGCTCGCATGATTTGAATATGCCCTGCAATGCTAATCGTTTGCATGTCCTCTCGCGGGCGACGCATGCTGCGAATTTCAGGCCAATCGGATGCTTCCTTCTTGGTGTTGTATTTTGGGTGGTCAGCAGTGTATTTTAAAGCTATCCAAGCATTGCTTTTTCAAATTGAAGGCTTCCCCCCCCTTTTTATGGCCGCAACGAAATGCATAGCGGGAGTTTGTCTCCGACTGAAATCACATCTCCCCATTTTACATCCGTTAATGACCCCAATATAAGGCACAGTGGGTAAAGGCATACGATGTAAAGGCACGTCGGGAAGACACCAAGTGCGAGGCTTGGTGATGACTCAACTTAGTTCAAAGTGAAAAAGCGAAGGGCTTTATAAACACACTCATACACACTGGTTATACTCAGCATTTAGATTTGGCTGTGATTTGTTTTTGTGAGGAAGTAAAAACACGGCAAAATTCTATCATATAGAGAACTCATATAGCATCATTCATGTACCAGCAAAATGATTTGTCATGCTTAAAGAGAATGTGTGAAGAAGATAAATTATTTACAGGAAACTTAGCATCTTGTTAAAAATACGCTGGACTTGTTCGTCATCGTTCATTAGCAATAATGTTTGAAGAGAAACGCACAACAAAAAAAAGTTTGCTATGCACTTAAAAGATCCCGATTTTGTGACATTTACGGAGAAACTGTTTCCAAGAATTTCCTCCACCCCCAAAGGAAAACGTGAGTTTACATTTTCCGTACCCCCCCCCCCCCCCATTTTTTGGTCACGCTACGCCCATGGGCAATGCCATGTTGTTGACAAGGCGTCAAAACTTTGCGATATATGCGGAAAGCTTCCGAAGTTCCAAGCTTGTTGGTTGAATCAAGTTTATCAGAAAGTTGATTGTCAAAACAGATATTATCAGTATCCACCAGCTGTTTTTGTCCACACAATCGCCGGTTGCTGCATGGAAGTGTTGACTCATGCATTCGTACATGCCTTTTATTCGAATAAATACATAGTCTGATTATCCTGAAGTGTTCTGGATAATAAAATTGTGTATTTATTAATAAGTTAAGTTATCGATTTTAATTCCGCTATCAAGCTTGATATTTTTGGAAGGATATTTTGAAAGCTTCCTCTTACATGGCTTCGACTCCATTTCTTTCAAGCGCGTGGAAACAACTCGCCAACATTCGTGACCGTGAAAAAGCTCTGATGATTTAAATATTTACCCTCCATTTGCTCTGACGAAGCAGAGCCAAACGCTCAGCAAAACTGTTGCAGACCTTAAAATAAATGCTGTTGGTTTGATCAACTGTGACAATTGTTTGAGTTTTTGCAATACTTTAAAGGTCTGATTTATTTGTAGCCGACATAATCGTAGTCTTACCTTAAACTTCAATCCAGAGTACTGCAGGACAATACAATAAGACTATGTATTTACTCGAATAAAAACAAAACAGGGAAAAAACAAACAAAAAAAAAAAAAACCCTCATGATCACACAGTTTCAGTTTCAGCAATCGGCGATGGAAGAAAACAGCTTGTGTATTTAGAGTGGTCAAGTGAGACTTGCGAGAATCGTACAAGCAAGAAACACATCAATCACAACCCGGCAAATCACTGCAAGATTCACCATCTGTGTGCCCGATGGTCATCTCTGAGCTCACTGTTCATGGGACAACGTCGCGAATGAGCTGCGACAATGGGAGGGGGGGGACCAACTTAAGCAATTCAGTGGGCTATATACAAGCAGTCGTCCGTCCATAATTTAGGGCCACTGGTTCCAGAGGAAGGAGACAGCCTGTGCCGTAAGACAAACACAACATCCGTGCTTCACGGGATTCGAACTCGGGCGAATGATCAGATAACCTTCGTTTAAACCAGTGCTTTCCAATCGCCGGTCCGCGATGTTTTTTCTGCCGGTCCTCGAGGAACCAGTGAATTTATTTGTTTTTCTTTTGAATCGAAATGGAGTCATAATAAGAGGAAATGTAGATCTAAATTTTTTTTTTTTTTTAAATTTAGATCTATGAAAGCTATGAAATTAAAGAAAGCTTGGATCGCTAATCTCTTCACAGAAAATCTGAACTCCTGCAAACTAACTCACAAGGAAAAGAAAAGCTTTGTTGAACTTTCTTCTGATGTCAGTCTGGCAGATTCAAATCTCTGACTCAGTTTTGGGGTATTATGGGGAAAGAATATCAAAGTCTGTGAACGACAAAGCTGCTCTAAAATTATTGGTGACTTTTTCGACCACACATTTTTATTGCGAGAAAACCTTTTCAGCCGTTTCGGCAATTAAAACAAGACACAGGAACATAACGGGCGGCAGTGCGCCTTGCAGAAACGTCGCTGGTACGACGCCTCGAGAAGATTATCGCGAGGCAGCAGCAACAGACGTCTCATTGACCCAGAAAAATGATATAAACTGTAAGGAGAATATTGTGGTATATTGATTATGGATTGCACTTATTATCAGGGGTCGCGCTGCCGATTGCATTTTTCGCAGTTTGCGAAAAATAAATCGTTTTGGCGATGGTTAAAAAATTTTGGCAAAAATATTGGTGATTACCTTTTTTTTTTAATGACGTCCGAGCAAAAACAATCTTAAAAAAGGATTGTTTTTCTCGGACGTCATGTCAAATTTTACTTCGGTAATGCCAAGGATATTTTAAAAATTAATATAGAATCTCTTAAATACGATCATTTTTGTGGATTTCTTATCTTTTGATATGAACCATCCACCAATATTGCACGATTTATATGAAAATAGTTTTAAAGTTCTATAAGTAATAAAGTGCAATTTTTTCAACATCTGTATAGGTAGTAATAAATTCAAAATTGAAAACAAGTGTCTAGGTACGTAGCGCGCCAAAAGATGGCAGTACGCGGATGCATGCGCGAACAGCGGTCTAGGGCACGAAGGTCACCTTCGTGAGTCATTCTGGCGGGTGGCGTCGTTCTGTGAACATCGGGAGCTGTGCTACACGGTATTAGGTGACCACGTGCAGAACACAGCTGCGATTTCGGTATGGACTGCGAACTAGAGCAGCGAGCGAACATCAAATTCTGCGTCAAACTCAGTAAATCGGGAACGGAGACGCATGAAATGTTGCAGTAGGCTTATGGCAATGAGTCTTGCGAGGTGTTTTGAGTGGCACTCGCGCTTCAAGAGGGGCAGAACAACACTGGAAGACAACGAGAGGTCAGGGCGACCGTCTACGAGCAAAACCCCCGAAAATGTGGACAAAATTAGGGAACTGGTGCGTGAGGATCGTCGGAGAACCATTCAGACATTTCTACCATCGTCAATGTGTCATACGGAACAGCGCAAGAAATTCTGACGTAGGTTTTGAACATGTATAGCTGCAAAGTTTGTGCCAAAGATTCTGAACCCCGAACAGGAGGCGCTCCATGTCGAACTCTGTCAAGATCTTCGTCAGCAAGTGGTGAATGAACTATCATTCCTGTCGCGGGTCATCACTGCTGACGAGACTTGGGTCTGCGGTTACGACCCAGAGACCAAACAACAGTCGTCGCAGTGGAAGAGCTCGGCATCTCCACTACCGAAGAAGGCCCGACAGGACCGGAGCTCAACCAAAAACGTGTCTATCGTGTTCTTCCCAGTTTTGCAGCCGCAACAGCATGACCACCCTTCCTCACCGGATTTGACCCCCTGCGACTTATTTCTGTTCCCGAAGATGAATCTCAAGGGTCGCCGTTTTAAAACCGTGGACGAGATCCAGCGCGAATCGCATACGGTGCTTGACACGATTCGCAAACAAGACTTCCAAGGAGCGTTCCAACAGTGGCAAAACCGCTGGCAGCGGTGTATCGCGGCCCAAGGGGACTACTTTGAAGGAGATCATATAGCCAAACTTAAGTAACGTAAGTACTTTGTTGTATATCGGCCTAGTCTCGGAACTTTTTGATCGGACCTCGTATTTCTGTTTATTATGGTTCGGGATCTATAACATAATATGTTACTGCTTAATTGTAAAGAATCTATAACCTATTGTATTTTTGTTACTATTACAACACTTTATGGTTTTATACTTCTAATGGAGAGTGAAAAAAGATTGGCGACTTCAGAATACATCTGGCTAAAAAGAACAGAATTTGGCGAAAACTTTAGAAAAGCCAGAGCAATCGCTGCTTATTCTCATTAAGAAATATTAACATATTGTTGCGACCCTTTGGGCTTTAGATATCAGGATGCCAAATTAATTCCGGACTGCGATTGGAATCACTGGATCCGCCAATACCTCGTTAGCCAATTAGCCTACACAGTACACCAATAAACCAATGGAGGCACAGTATAACAACTAAAACAGGGATTTAATAGATACATGCATAAATTACACCGGATACTTCATTAAATAGAAAGGCTATAACTTCCGGCCAGCTTTGGCCCTCTTCGGTGTTTCAGAAAATATGTCCTAACGAAAAGTCTGTTCGTTCACAATGGACCGCAAATAAAAGTATTCGTAAAAAGTACTTACATAGGTCCTTGAGTATCCACAGTATGGATGACACTAATAACAAAACACTCACTCGCTTCACTAATATGTTGGCACTATGGGTAGTTTGATCTTAACTTCCATCACCGCTCATTCTTAGCTGTGGCGAAACGATGTCGTTCCCCGGTCACTGGAGGTGCGTAATCAGACACACACACAAGATTTTTCTCCTCTACTCGACACGAAGAGGCTCTGCAGGGGGGGGGGGGCGGTCCTCCGTGGTTCCTGGTGTCAGGCGTTTTCCCTCTCCGCTCTCTCTTTCTCTCTCTCTCTGGTTGAGCGAGGATATTCCCTAATTATTATGTCTCTGCCGGCATTCCACCTGAAATGGCTCCTTACGACAGGTATCGATGGTTCGGCGAGGTGAAGAAAATTTTTAGGTAAATCTAGTGCTTATTATTCATCAGCTTATGCTCTCAGCTGGCTTCGCTTCTTATGCTCAGAATTGCAAGAGCACACAGACGGACGGCAAGCAAATTCTAGCACGAGGAAAAATCGAGGCCCAGTTCTCTCGGCTATCAAACGGGGTCTGTCCTCAACAACAATCTCCCCTCTCCAAGAAATTGGTAAGCGGTGAATTCTAACACTTGAAACCGCGACATTTATTATAAACCGCTCTTCAAATCTAAGAGCTTTCCCATTGTTTTGCGCGCGGCACAGACAAAAGCTTCAAATGCTTTTGCCGCCCAAACACTTTTGAGGGAAATAGCTTTTAAACTCTGACCCGTCCCATTTCCGTTTATGGGCTCTTTGTTCTCGTGGCAAACACCTGCAACTCGCCACTTGAATTCAAAGTGCTAGAAGATCTTTTCTTAATATACCGCCACTCGCAAGTGTTTAAATTATAACTCTCTGTTAATTAAAACCCCCAATCAAGTTTCAATTACCATTAATTAACCACGCCTCTCGCCAATTAATTATGCGAGGGGCGGGGGATCGTCACAATATTAAATTATATTAGCTGGCATTAGGGGACATGGTAGAACCTGATATATAAATTATGGATTGTACGCAGTTATCATTATAATCTAGAATATTACCAGACTATAAATGCTCGAAAATAGCATAAAGGTTTTGTTTCGGCATCGCTTGCCGGTCCGCGAAAAAGTTTCCTCAAAGTTTTGTTGGTCCGCGAATGCAAAAAGGTTGGGAACCACTGGTTTAGACCACTGCAACACCGGGGCAGCCGCCACTCTTCTTTTCACCCCTGTGGTCAACCAGCTGTTTCCGTCTACAAAGTCACCGATTGGTCGAAGTTTTTTACGTGTTGCACTACTCAGGGTAAGCGTGAAAAATGGTTGAGTGAAAATCCGAGGAAAACAGCCGTTTGGAAGATGCTCGAACCAGCACGCCTGGTGGCAATTATCATGCCGCGTTCAAAGTCGCTCGGATCACTCATTTTGCCCATTCTGACCCTGAACCGCATGTTAACTGATGCTCAACGAGTTGGTCTGCCTAATTTATACTGCACACAGCGCTCACGTGACGTGATATGTGTTGGAGTCCGCCATTTGTGTACCGAGGGTAGGGGTATCTAGTAAAATGGCATCTCAGTGTATACTGTTTGCCTGAAAAAGTCTCAAGAAAGTAACGCAGAAAACGGTAAACTGCCTGCAAGAAAAACTGGTGTTCTGAATACGTTTTCTGTTTGGTTTTACCAGTCTATACTTTTTTGTATAGGCATGGAAATTTTATATCTGGGCAAAATGCAAAAATATTTTTTGTCATATTTGTGTATTATGAACGGCACCCAAGTTTAAGATAAGGCACCCGATCGTGTATAAATTTGCTGAATTCTGTAAATTAAAATGCTTAGCTATGTTCCATATTTTGGACTTGCTTTCCCCTATTAATCGAAATTTATTAAGTTCTACTGTAAAGATTACAGAGAGAGAGAGAGGTAATAAATAACTCGACAGGTTTGTTAAAGTCTAGAATGTTCGATTTAGTCAATCTTTATTCACTCACCACTTAAATCTGACAATAATATATGTTTAGTTTTAAGGACAACAATATGCCACTGTGTGCACAGGTAATTTTTGTCTTTTGTTTATTGTGTGCTGATATTTCATTTTTTACTTACAGTGACAAATAAGCAGAGCGAAGAGCTTCAACTGATTGAAGAACAGCACCGGAAAAAGGTAATAAATATTTTGTAATTGGATATCTGTAGCATATTTCAGTTGAAAACAATTTTCTTCTGAAACGTATGGAAATTATTAGTTCGCTCTACAGTATGTTTGAGGTGTTGCTCCTATCAGTTGAAATTCTAGTCTACAATGAATGACCAAAGTTTCATACACGTCTGGCAGAAGTTAGAGTGAAATTTACACGGTTCAATGAATATGTTTCTTGTCAGGGTTATGTAAGTCTTAATTTCTCCTCCAGGATTTTTGTATTCTTTTTCATGAACTACGCAGAACTACACAAAAGACTCTGAGATACCCAGTAGCCGCAAAGATACTTTTTTTCACCTGTGATGGTGTAAGTTAAAAAAAACTAAGAAATGATTTGCAACGGTAACTATGTTCATAATCGACAGGCTCCTCATTTAAGTTCATCGTTATTTATTCTTGACTAAACACACAACTAGAACGCTAATAAAAGTTCACGGATATATATAATAAACATAGAATGAATGAGTTATAAATCAACAATGAACTTTGCTTTCTATTTAGTCTGTTTTAAAACAGTCTTACCATGATATATATATCATCATCATCATTGTCAACCTTTATCAATCCACTGCTGGACGAAGGTCTCCCCAAGTTTCCTCCACAACGGTCTGTCTTGTGCCAGTCTCCTCCATGTCACCCCTGCATACTTTCGAATTTCATCCACCCATCTCCCATGTGGTCTTCTTCTGGGTCTTTTCCTGTCCCTTGGAATCCAATCTAAAATTTCGGCTGTCCATCGATGATCTGTCCTTCTGGCAGTATGTCCAGCCCATTGCCATTTCAGGGATTTAACTCTGATCATGATGTCTTCCACTCTTGTCATTTTTCGGATCCACGAGTTCCTCTTCTTATCTCTCCTGGTTACACCAAGTATGCACCTCTCCATGCTACTTTGAGTTGTCTGCAGCCTTTGTATGTCTCTTTTAGTTAAGGTCCACGTCTCTGCACCATACGTAAGCACTGGAAGGATGCATTGATCAAACACTTTTCTTTTAAGACATAATGGCATATTGCTCTTGAAAATTATGCTGTTTCTTCCAAAAGCTCTCCAGGCAAGTTTTGTACGCCGATTAATTTCTTCATCAATGTGACCCTCACTTGATATCTGCTGTCCAAGATAAACGTACGTGTCTGTTATCTCCAGCTTTTCTCCATCAATCGATAAATCTTCATTTCTTGTAAAAGCATTGAACATCACTTTTGTCTTCTGAAAGTTCATTTTTAATCCCACTTCTTTACTCTTGTCAGCAAGTTCCTGGATCATACTCTGCAGCTCTGATGGGCTAGTTGCAAATATGACTACGTCATCAGCAACTAGCCCATCAGAGGCTAGTTGCTGATGAAAAGCGAAGGTGGGTTAGATAATCTCCATTAATCTTTATCCCCTTGTTTTCCCAGCTCAGTGACTGAAAAACACCCTCCAATGTGGCATTAAAGAGCTTCGGAGATATGGTGTCACCTTGTCTCACTCCCTTTCCAATTTTTATCTGTGTTGTATTTTCAAACAGCCGAATCTTTGCACTTGCATTTTCATAGATGTTATTAATAATATTAATGTATGCATCTTCAATACCGCAGGTTTTCAGAGCCATTGTAACTGCTGATGGTTTCACCGAATCAAAGGCTTTTTCATAATCGATAAAAGCCATGCACAATGGAAGTTCATATTCCCTCGCTCTTTCAATTAGTTCTCTCAGCACATGGATATGATCTATTGTGCTGTAGCCACTCCTGAATCCAGCTTGTTCTCTCGGTTGAGCCATGTCCAGTGTTACCTTCAAACGGTGTGAAAGAACTTTAGTGAAGATTTTATAAACTACTGATAGGAGGCTGATAGGTCTGTAGTTTCCGAGATCCTCAATGTCACCTTTCTTATGTAGCAGGATCATTGTAGCGGTGTTCCAATCCTCAGGAATCTTTCCTTCATTAAGGCATGGAGTGAAAATTTGGGCGAGTACTGTTTCGATTTCTCCACTTGCTTCTTGTATGATGTCTACAGTAATTCCATCTTCTCCTGGAGCTTTTCCCCGCTTCATGTTCTTGATTGCATGTGCAACTTCTGCTGGAAGGACTGGAGGAACTCTGGTACTGGTATCTTTCATGATGTCTGGAGTGCATGTATCATCCCTTTCATATAATTTGGAGTAGAAATCTTTCACTCTTGTCAAATCTTCGGCTCTATTTCTTGTTACAGAACCATCTTCTTTTCTCAGTGCCATAATCTGTTTTCTTCCCTTACTGAGATGTCCCTTTGCTATCGTTAGGCTTTGGTTGTTTTCAATTGCTTTCCTTACTAGTTCACAGTTGAATTTTCTTACGTCTTCAGTGATACTTTTTCGTACTGTCTTGCATAGCTCTATATATTCCACTTTGGAAGTCACATCTTCTTTAGTTGTCCTCATCTCTCTTCTTTTTTGCATCAACATTTTAGTTTTTCCTGATAATTTATTTACATGCAACTTGTTCTTAGACCCAGCTAATTTTGTTGCTGTTTCCATAAGAGCTTTGGTTACTTTTCTGTTAACTTCAGAGATGTCCACTTCTTCCGATGTTAGGCCTTCTAAAGCAGAGAACCTGTTCTTCAGTTCCAACTTGAAGGTATTATGGTGTTTTTTAAGGTTGGTTATGTCAATAGATTTTGTTTGTCTTATGAGCTTGCCACGTTCAAGTTTAGTGTTGAGGTGCATCTTACATCTCACCAATCTATGGTCACTACCTGTGTTGAACTTGTTTAACACACTGCAGTCTTCTATGACGAATTTTTTGTTACACATAATAAAATCAATTTCACTTGTCGTCCCATTTGGATGTCTCCATGTCCATTTCCTGTGTGGCTTTTTCTTGAAGAAGGAGTTCAAGATGAAAAACCCTTCTGCCTCTGCAAACTCAACGAGAGTATTTCCACGCTGGTTTCTGTTGCCGTGACCGAATTTACCTACTGAAGTTTCATTCTGTTGCCGTTGCCCTATTTTTGCATTGAAATCTCCCATAATTATTTTCAAGTGCTGCTTACCTTTATTATTTAGATGACAAATTTCCTCATAAAATTCTTCAATTTCTTCTTCAGGATGACTTGTGGTGGGTGCATAAGTTTGAATAATCTGAGCCTGGTATCTTCTCGATAGTTGGATAACGAGTCGTGCAGCTCTGTCAGAGGAACTTTCAACTTCTACCACTTTATCCTTCAGTTTCTTGTTTATTATAAATCCAACACCACTAGTTCTGCCAGTATCTGTCCCACGATAGTAGAAGAGATGTCCACTTTTCAGTTCGATGAGATCTTCTCCTTTTCTCCTTACCTCACTTAGCCCCACGATGTCCCACTTGATCCTTTGTAGTTCCTCTTCCAATTCAAGAAGCCTTGAATCAGAAGATAGGGAGCGTCCATTGTACGTTGCCAAGGTCAGCATCAGATGGCAGCCTAGTCCGGTCCTCCGGGGATTCTTAGCACCCTCTGCCTTCATGTCGCACTGGCCGCTGCCTTGGCCAGGTACATTCCAGCTGCCGGAGACTGAGGGCCAAGATTTAAGTTGTGGAGTCATTTTGGATGATATATATATATATGTACACACCTTTGGTAGTTCACACAAATCAGTTTATTCCAGCGATAGTTCTTTTAGGTCATAATAAAACATGTACTCTTTTAGAGCACTTTTGTAAGAACAACAAATAACGTGTTCACACACATCGAAGGGACGCCATCTCTTCTTCCAACTGTATAAAACAGCACTTAAAGAATTAAGAATAGTAGCTTGTTCGGCGATGGCCACGCCCAGGACGTAGACATAAAAATTTAGAAAAATTAATAAATTATTCCGGGATTCTTTATCGCCGAAGTCTTATTGGGGCGAGAGAATTTCTAACCGAAACTTATTAATCTATCAATAACAAACTTAAATGACACTCAGAATAACTCAATCAGGGTTGGCACAAGACGACAGACCTATTTAACCAATTAAAAGAAAACAGAATAAAACATAAACAAGACGTCATTGCACGAATACACTATGCATGCGAACATACACACATCGAGTAGCCTCGATTTCGGCCGCAACTGCGGAATTGTAACTGCATAATTCAGTTCCTTATTGAGTCAATTTAGTAAGTTCTCGTTGGGTTGAGTCCTACATCCTGAGGTTTTTTGTTTTTCTTCCCGGTGATAATCAAAATAATAGAAATTACTGTACTTACAGTTTCTGCTGGCACTGTTGTAGCGAAAATATCCCCGTATTAACATATGCACCTGCTTATTTAAATCACACGCTAGCTTGATGCACTTGTAGGCACGGTGCTTTGAAGATCACGCACATACATAACACAATCACGATGACACTATTTAAGAAGACGCACACAGCCGCCCCGGTGGCGCAGTGGTCTAAGGCGCTGGCCTATGATCATTCGTCCGTAAGGGGTCCGGGTTTGAATCCCGGTCAGGCATGGATGTTGTGTTTGTCTTAAGGCACTGGCTCTCTCCCTTCCCTGGAACCAGTGACCCTAAATTAGGGACGGGCGACTGCTTATAGCCCATTGAGTTGCTCACGGTGGTCGTTAAACCTCCAATCAAAAAAAAAGACGCACACAGCTCATTTGCTGCTTGGCGGTTAAGCTTCTTTGCCGATGGCCACCTCCGCTCAAGAGAGAGAGAGGGGGAGACACTGCCCCCCCTCCTTGCACCTCTGCAGGCGAAACGGAAGGTTTCTAATAGCTTCTCCGCTCGCTAACGCCATGGCATCCTCGCTGCTTTTAACAGTACATCTCTCCAGGACTTTCTATAAACCTGTCCTCCTTTCTGGCTTATTTACATAGTCCAAGTAAATCCTAGCACGGATACTTTTACCTGCCACAGATGAATCCTTTCACTTTGCCAGGTGTGGTGTAAATTACTGGACACCGACGAGTCCTCCGCCACGCAACTCCAAGCGGCTGGAATTTTTCCCTTGGCTTCCAGATCAGGACTCTCCGTCTGTACCCCATAGACGTAAACAAGTTTCTCTTGGTCTCAAAAAGTAGTTCTCCTTTCTTTACATGCAGGCCGCATATTCCTCTGCCTCTCGGGAACACAGCTCCCCAGTTGGCCCGACTTCCTCAAAAACTACGCAGGGTCACGCCAAGACTAGTAACCGAGTCTTCTCCCTCTTTCCAGAGCTCTTGCAAGACTGCTTCCTTTTAGCGCATCATTCCTGCGCCCTCTGCTACCATTTACACGTGCCTAATTTATTACAAAAGGCTGTTAGTGCAGATGTAATATGCAGAGACCAAACACGACGTATTAAATCAGTTTGTGATTTAGGCTAAAAGGCCTATTTCTGTGACCCCTTTTAGCCAAAAACACATAAACTGACTTCGAGATCCCGTTCTTGAGTCATTGATAAGTAGGTTTCGTTTCGGACAGAGATGGGTGCTAATGGTCTCAGTGTCTCGCCACTGTTTACTCTGCCTAGAGAGAATTGTGTTCTCTTTGGACAGATAGCCACCGTCCGTATGTTTAACTCTTGGGAATATGCTTTTAACGGTTCCCCATTTATTTATTTCTCGTCTGCAAGAAGCTCCTTTCTCCACACTTCAAGAGTTTAGTTTATTGCCTCTGTCTGCTGCCTGTATTTACCATCGCCCATTGTGCTGACATTTTTCTCTCTTTACATGTTTCCTGACTGTCGGCAAACACTTTATTATGATTTCCGAAACATTCTAACAATTAATCCCCATAATTAATTTAGCACGATTTACACCCATCCAATTTACATAATTCATTCCTATTGGCTTGATCTATTTACACTTCTTTGCACACCTGCTTTGGAAACATTACCTTGTGGCTAATTAATTAAACAACCCCCAAAATTGTGCATTAATACACTGCCGGACAATTGCTAAGGACGGATAACAATAGCAACCATAAAGTGGAAGGCAGGAAAATGTGGAAATCAGCATAAGTGCGGGATACAGTTAGACGTGTTGTGCGTATGCAAATTTTGGATTTCCGAACTTGTTCGTGACGTCATAGCGCTGATAAGAGATATAAAGGATTTGACACGTATTGACCGTTGTTGTTCAAACGCAAAGTTGAAAGGGAAAGAATCAATTGACGAACTTGCAATTTTCAGTATGTCTTCCCGACATCACCTAGACGATTTTACGCGTGGCCGCATTATTGGCAAGATTGAAGAAGGGTTAAAACTAAAAGATGTTGCCAGGGAGTTCGACGTCAGCCACAGTGTTGTTTCAAGGCTTTGGAAATAATTTCAAACAAATGGAGAGTTTAGCAAACGTCACGGGGGAGGTCGTGTTCGCAGTACGACAACTGCAAAAGATCGGTACATAGTGCTATCTACAAAAAGACACCGGCGCAGCACAGCTAGTGAGGTAGCAAATCAGTTTATGGCTGCTACTGGCAAGCGGATCTCCCGAAAAGCTGTCGCCAGACGTTTGCACGAAAGAGGACTATACGCCCGCCGTCCTGTTGTGTGCATCCCAATGTCCAGACGTCACCGTACCACCCGTTTGCAATGGTGCCATCAACATCGCAATTGGACTGATAACGACTGGTCTGCTGTCCTCTTCTCAGATGAGAGTAGATACAGTCTATCGACTGATTGTCGACGACAACTGATCTGGCGTGATAGTGGTACTGCATATTGTCCAGCAAACATACAGGAAAGGGACCGATATCCGACATGTAGTGTCATGGTATGGGCTGGCATCATGATCAATGGCCGTACGTCCCTCTATGTGCTTCCAACTGGGACTATGACTGGCCAACGATACATTAATGATGTTCTGCTACCTCATGTTCGCATGTTCCGTGGTGCTGTCGGTGATAGATTCATTTTCATGGACGACAACACAACATGTCATCGAACATTCGCTGTCCAGGATTGTCTTGAGAACGAGGATATTCAACGCCTCGTATGGCCAGCACGTTCTCCAGATCTGAATCCCATTGAAAATGTGTGGGATGCTTTGGGGAGGAGTCTTGCTGGTCGTCAACGCCCTCCAATAAACAAGGGCATCCTCATCCGTGCACTAACTGAGGAATGGGATAAATTACCCCAACAGCTGCTTGATAATGTTGTGCAAAGCATGACACGACGTGTGGAATCTTGCATCGCCCTGCATGGTGGCCATATCCCGTATTGACATCTTACGCCGGAGCGCCTGCGGACGGTAATTGCATTTTTTTCACGTTTACGTATTCTGCACAAAATGGCCTGCTTGTCCCTTGAACACGTTCCAAAGCCTTCTGGGTTTCAGAGCACAATAAATTGTCTTTCTTGTAATGTCCTGGCATTCTGACATTATTTTACTTCACTTGGCATCTAACCACACTTACTTTTTTATGCGCTTAATAGCCGTTTATGATCTGTCCTTAGCAATTGTCCACCAGTGTATTACCTTTCTCAAGCCGTTGTGATGTAGGTTCAATAAGTAGGGACTTTTTTGCTGGAGTGCGTTTGCGCTTCCTAATTTTTTCAGTGGGTGGTGCTAGTGTTCAGGCGATTTAAAGGCTACGCAACTGCATTGTAGTTCGTTTGTTACGAATGCCGTGTAACGAACTGGACAAATTTTTGTTAGGTGGTTTATGTTAACTTGCAAAATCTTGCGTGGTTGAAGATAGTAAAATAGCTGCAAGTAATAATTTTTCCAATCCTTTTAAATCCCTTATAAAGAACTTTATTCTTTTCCTCACTTAAGTGCAGAAGGTTGTGCTTAGCTTTTTTTAACATTCGTTTCCGCTCCTCTCAAAACTCACATTTCCTTCCCTAAATCTCTCTTCGGTCATTTTTTCGTGCTGCGCAGAATACCTTCAATTTCCTGGGAAACTTAAGACCTGCTTCCCTAACACCTCAGGCTTTTCCTGCTCTCGTCCTCCTGCGACCACTCACTTTCAATCCCCAGAATCGACTGCCCTAGCTCCCCCTTGTTTGCACAAAGCCCATGGGGAAAAAAACACCGTCGTCAGCATAGCAAAGCTTCAAGGTAGAAATTAAGAAGGCTTGCGCTTTCAGTCGGCAGGTTTGAAATTAAGAAGGCAAAGATCAAATGAACACAGTACTAATCCGTCTACAAAATACAAAGGCGCGGACTCTAAAATGAGACAAACTGGCGTCTCTAAATAACCGATGTTTCGTAGAGGAATGACGCAGCGAAATTCTCTCGCGCTTCGTGTAAACAAAGGAAAAGGAGCACAAAAGCGAAATAAAAGTTGCGAAATGAGATTTAATATCAATGCCTAAAATTCTAGTATTAAGGTGGACGTCAAGTAACTTTGCCTCCTATACTTCCAATGGAAAAACTTCTGTACACATTTTCTTCACAGTTTATGCGTTCCCAAGGATGAAAATTTGAACATCGGTTAAAATAGCTTCATTTTATAACTTGGAATACTTAATATTTTCTAAAACATAACCATAATTATGCAATCCAACATTTCTTTGTCTACTGACGTCATCAAAGAACAGGTCGCGCCATCTTTTTTCTGGTTTCAACACGACCAAAGGAAAAGTTATTGATTTTTAATATAATTATGGTTATGTTTTAGAAAATATTAAGTATTCCAAGTTATAATATGAAGTTATTTTAATCTATGTTCAAATTTGCATCCTTGGGAACACACTGATTGTGAAGGAAATGTGTACAAAAGTTTTTCCATTGGAAGTATAGGAAGCAAAATTACTTGACATCCACCTTAAATTTTCGACACATTTGTTGTTCTCTCGTAGGAGGTAGATACGTCTAAAGTTGATCAACGTGCTATAATTCAGTTTTTGAAAACAGAGAAAACACCACCAAGCAAAATTCACAGACGAATGAAGGCGGTGTATGGACCTGCTTGTCTTCCACGCAGAGCTGTAATGCGATGGTGCCAGCTCTTTACTGGTGGGCGAAAAGCCCTGCAGACCAGCCAAGATCAGGAGCACCACGTCGTGCTGTTTCAGTGACGACAACTGCACATGTGGATGCTGCAGTAAAAGCCAACCGAAGAATCACGATCCGAGAACTGGCCAACAGTGTGGGTGTGAGCATCGGAGCTATCAAATACGATCATGTATTCACACCTTGAATATCGTAAGGTCTGCACCATGTGGGTACCTAAACATCTCTCCGATGAACAGATGAATCAACGAATGGGACTATCGTTACAGCATCTGTTCCGCTACCATGAAGAAGGTGAAATCTCCTGCTACGACATATTGCTGGGGACCGAAACTGGTATCATTCCTAGCCAGAGTCGAAACACCAGAGTATGCAGTGGAAACATGCATCATTGCCACCGCCTAGGAAACTACGGTACAACCATTTCCGCAGGCAAGGTGATACTTACCCTATTCTTTGACCATCGAAGACCATTGCTTCTTGAGTGGGTACCAAAAGAAACAACCATCAATGCTGAATGATATTGTCAAACTTTAATGACGCTTCGACAAGACATCAAAAACAAGAGACGTTGCAACCTCACTCAGGGTATTGTGTTTCTGCATGATAACGCCTGGCAGTATACGGCAGTTACCACCCAAATGACATTGCAGCTCTTTCGCTGGGAAGTCCGACATCCGGCGGAGGTGCATGTCGCTGTAGATAACCGATTGCTACAGCAGCCTAGCCTGCCTCTTTCTATGCCGCAGGAATACAAGGACTTGTGCAGCGATGGAACCGCTGTCTAAATGCTGGCGGCAAGTATTTTTAGGTATGTCATGTATTGACTCTTCCAGGCAGAAAGTCTCACTACTTATTAAACAAACCCTTATACACAGTCGAGTCAGATTATTGTGACCACCTCCTACTTTTGATGCCAACAGCATGTAGCCAGTGAAAGAAGACGCCTGGAGCTGGCTTGGAAGGTATATAAAGTGTGCAGTAGGCAATCTAAAAACATATCACTCGTTGCTGTCATAAATAAAAGGAGTGATTTATCAGACTTGCAAAAAGGGATGATTATCGGCTTTCGGGCCAAGAGTGGCAGTATTTCTGAAACAGCGCAGTTTGTGGACTGTTCGCGTGCTGCTGTGATTAAAGTGCATCGTGATTGTAGAAATGGCATCATTGCGAATAAGCGATGTGGAAACTGCGGATCACCACGTGCCATTGATGTGAGAGTTGAACGTCGGCTTCGAAGGTGCGTGAGGGCCGATCGACACGCTACAGTGGAGCAACTCATTGGCCGAATGAAACAGTGGGGGCTACCGGAAGTGTGTCTAAAACGACAGTTCAGCGAACCCTGCTGCGTATGGGACTCCGATGCAGACGGACGGTCACTGCACCTATGCTAACAAAGGTGCATCGGCAGAATCGGCTTACATTTGCACGGCAGTATCTGAATTGGACCTCCGCTGATTGGCAAAAGATTGTCTTCTCCGATGAGTCACGTTTTCCACTTCATCGAACGGATGGACGTTGGCATATAGGGCGAGAAACATCGAAGAACAGACACTCTTCAACCATTGCTGGAAGAACACAAGCCGCTGGGGGCAGCGATGTGGTCTGGGTAATGTTTCCGTGGCATTCTCTGGGTCCACTCAAACCTGCAGAAGGCACTATGAACCGAATTCGTTATGAATCTATTGCAGACCACGTACACCCATACATGCTGGATTGTTTTCCCTGGGGCGGATGGGATCTTTCAGCCCGTCAATTCTACGTGTCAGACAGCTAAAAATGTCCGAGAGTGGTTGGAAGAGCAGGATGAAGACTTCAATGTACTTCTCTGGCCCCCTGATTTCCCAGACTTAAACCCAATTGAGCATCTGTGGAACCACCTCGATCGTGTTGTTCGCTCTATGGATCCTCCACCACGCACCCTTCAGCAACTGTCAGATGCACTGCAGTCAGCATGGCTCCGCATACCTGTGAACACCTTCCAACACCTTCTTGAGTCACTCCCAGCGCGCCAGCTGCTGTCCGCGCTGCACACTGCGGTTACTCTGGATATTAGTTGGTGGTCACAATAATGTGACTCGATCGTGTACATGAAAAAGTACTCTTTCGTTCTGGACACGATGTCGTCTCATACTGTAGAAGTCCGAGTAAAAAAGTTTCATTTTCCATACGCCTTCAGCGTTTTTTAATACCATTTTACCAAGTGAGAAGTATGAATGCATATTTGTGTGGCCATATATTGTTGAACTCTGAATTGTAAACAAAAACGGGGGGGGGGGGGGGGGCGATCGAGTGGGCATAAACCTTTCCAAGATTTTTTACATGTGTTTTTCTGTTTTATTTTTTTTTTATGTGCATGATTTTCCCGCCAGATGGAGTTAAGCGTGTGCTGATTGCGATGCCTGTTTCTAAAAGAGGAAGTGCAAAAATTATCTTTGTGTAAGATGAAGCAAGCATTAGTACAATCAAAATATTCTAATTTATTTTGTAGTATTTTTCTTCTAGACGATAGCAGATAGCAGTTTGAAAAATTCTTAGCATTTATTGCATTTCATTATAACTGATATTTCCGCTATAATCGCACTTTTTGAAAGTTGGACGTGCTTCTGATTACGAAATTTCTTCGTTTGTCGTTTTCTCAGGAGACGTCCTCATTTCACCCATTTTTCAACAGCACGTCCGTGACAATTTTTATTTCTGTCACGGACGCTCCGTTACAGAAATATAGACTTTCGATGAACTGTAAGAGAGTATTGGTTTAGAACAACACAACCTAATTAGGATCGATTCTGCGACCATCTGGTTGGAGGGCTATTTTTTTAACCACTAGGCCACTCGCGATCAATTTGGTTGGAGGACGGTTGCTCTAATCATTAGGCCACTCTCGGCATCTATTAACGTTAAATTATCATACATTTCCTTTTATGATTTTATTTTGGGAATTAAAGTGTCTCCTAGTCATGTGTGTATGACCGAAAAATGATAATGCATTAATGAATTTGAAATCATTACTTTCTGTTTCGTACATTGCATTTTCATATCGGACTGCATTTTTAGTTGCGGTATTTTATGTTGCACTATTTAACTATAACGCAAACTAATTACGAACACATGTTCTTCTAGATTTGAATGTTTAGTTGAGAAAACTAGAAACTTTAAAAATATGTTTTCAAATTCTAGATGGTGAACTTGCAAGCAAGTTTCATGGAAGCATCTGAAAAGGCCAAAACACATCATGAAAAGGAAGTGGAAGCGATAAGGCAGAAGTTCTTGAAGCAAAAAGAAGGTGAGATTATAGTTCAAGCATTACTTTGCTAAGAAAAGCGTATATAGCGCTTTCAAAGCAAAATTCCAAGACAGCAATGCTTAAATAGAATACATAGAACACACACAGTCTTTACAAGATTTAAAAACTTGGTCCTAAAACCTACCAAGTTAAAATTTAGTTTAATACTAAAAAGTGATACAAATGAACATGAGACCTTTCGAACCCACAGTGGGTCCATCTTCAGATGTGAACTAAATTACAAGGTGGACAGTGACGAGTTTATATATGCTCAATGAAAGTCATTGTGATGACGTTGGAAATGAGACACGTCATCATATGACGGTAGTCTATAATTCTAGTTGAGTCATTATTAGAGGGAGGGTTTCCCAGGTGATCTTGATGAAATTTGCAAAGCAGGGATTTTCTATGGTTGGAATGTATGAAGGAATATTGTCATTGCAAGATGAAGAACCATAATGATAGATGTATAGACTTTTGATGAACTGTAAGAGAGCATTATTATCAGGTGTTGTAAAGGTACAAGAGTCTTTCCATAGGGGGAAGTATGATCCACCATCAGGGGCAAGTCCTGAAAGAGCAGTAGACATGGAGGCTGTCTTTACATTATAGGCATGTTCACTAATTCTCGTCTTTAAGTTTCGTTTTGTAGATCCTATGTATACTTTAAGTGGGTCCTCAGCTTCTAAAGGAATAATGTAGACACCACACTTAGAAGTCGGACTTTACCAGATCGCGGTCTTTTTAATTAAAGATGAAATATTTCTGGTTCTAACTCCAGTTGTAGTAAGGTAACATGTTTTTTTTAATGCCTTTTTCCTTATAATTAAAATGTTAACTTTGTCTCCCCACTACGCAAATCAAATTTCCGCATTTAATGCGTACCAGAAGCATCCGAGGTGGAAACATGTTGCGCACTAAGTACACAACATATAAGTACCCATTTTCTAATTACCATATTTTTAACAATGCTAATTATGGTTTTTGATGAACGATAATTAACAAACTTTGATATAACGCTACCCTTGATGTTACGCCACAATGCGTAACAAATGGTGGAGGTACTTTATGTGGTATTCCGATCATTATATAAGGATTAGACATGGCGGTCAACACACAAAGTTGACAGCCAACATCTTACAGGGCTAGACGTTAGCAGGTAAGCAATCAATGGCTTACGGTCGTGGATATAAAATAAATATTTCTACTCGCGAATCGTGAGGAAAGACCTGTATCTGTTCTTTCTTTTTTTTAAATTTTGTTTTCTATACACACCAGCTTTACTTATAATGAGTCGTAGCCATTTCCTTTGTGCAAGGAAATGTAAAATTTTGTTTTCTATACACACCAGCTTTACTTATAATGGGTCGTAGCCATTTCCTTTGTGCAAGGAGATGTAAAATTACTCCTGTTTTTCTATTGCAAATATTTCCGCAGGTCTGAAAATTGGTATTTAAAAAAATAGTTCGAAAGTGAAAATACACCATGTAATAAAATATACACAAACCTAGAAGTTTATATCCATTATTTATTTATATAAAATATATACTTACACAACGCCGAGCTTCCCAAATCTATTGGCACACTTTTAACAAGTAGTAGAATAAAATATGACACTTGCGACTACATGGGGGATTTATGTCATTTCTCTACATTATCAGGATGAAAGAGTGGGGTTTTATATAGGAATGACGAAGCGATTCATAGGGACCAGAATAAAGGAGCATGGTAGGGACATAAAAGACGGAAGACGTGCCACTGCTCTTGCAAGGAGGTCTTGTTCAACCCAGCCACTGCTTTGGAGGATTCAAAATACATTACTGAATGTAACACCCAAATTGAAGCTGCAATGAGGGAGACTATCGAGATCTTGACGAGACCAGATGTCTGCAACGAAAATATATCGTACGCGCTGCCATCTGCATAACGTAACTTTAAATAAGTATTATGTTTAGTGTAATATTTAATTATTGTGTACACCGTGACACACGGGCAAACTGCACGCGATCGCTCGTACTGTACATCAAATGAGTATTTTCGAAACGGTAAATACATAAACGAATTTCAATTTTGTTTATTTTGCATTGTGTATCGTACAAGTAAATGGCCTTGAAAAAGCAGTCCGATTGACGCGCGAAAGCTAGGTGTTGTGTAAATATATTTGTTACACCAATAAATAACGGATAGAAACTTCTGATTTCGTATATATATCTAAAAAGATATTTGTTATCGTTGCTTAAAAATAAAATACAATTTCGCACTTTTCTGTTGTGGGTCCTTTTCTAAGCCATGGGTTTTAGTACACCATCACTGGTTAGATATACTGTATTCAGTTTTTATACTGAATTTTAGTTCAAAACATCAAAAAACGGTGTAGCCATAGAGCGTTACATACACCATGTTACAAAATTTGATGGTGTATGTTAAAAACTAAGAAATGATTTGCAACGGTAACTAACTATATTCATAATCGACAGACTTCTCATTTAAGTTTATCGTTATTTATTCTTGACTAAAACACACAACTAAAACGCTAATGAAAGTTCACGGATATATAATAAACATAAAAATGAATGAGTTATTAATCAATAACGAACTTTGCTTTCTATTTAGTCTGTTTTAAACAGTCTTATTATAATTAATATTCCTTTGGCTTTTGACACAAAAACAGTTTATTCCAGCTGTAGTCCTTTTATCATCACTCTTTTAGAGCACTTTTGTAAGAACAAATAACGTGTTCACCCATATCAAAGCGATGCCATCATCTCTTCTCAATTGTCCAGTGTTGTGATCCCATAATTCTCAGCAACGAACCGCTGGCTGGCTGCTCGGCATCAACGCAACTGAAACTCGCAAATGTAAACAAACTTGCAGCAGGTTTTCGATGAAAATAAAAGAAATGAGCAAAGGACGCTAACATCCAACTAAATTACTGAAGATTTTCTTCTCCAAAGATTGCATCATATTATGATTACTGGAGTTCCGCAGGTTTATTCCGTATCGTAAAATTATTTTCAGTTGGAAGTTCTGTGTGTGCGCACTGCACCGCGTTGCCTTTATGCAATTCCCACTACTGACATTTTGTGTGTGCTCATTGCATTTTATTGGTTTCAGGTTAACAAATAAGCTTAAAATGCGTTCTGGATATGAACTCACTGTGTATGGTATAATTCATTATTTATTGGCGTAATTCATGGTGCTGGGTTTTGATTCTTTCGTTTTCCAAGTTCAGTTATGTTTTTGAAGATTATTCAAAGATAACATTTATCTCTGATTCCGATCATTATATTCACGTTTTATTTCAACAGAAGCTGAACTTCTTCACCAGAGTGAAATGAAACATTTGGAGGAGTCGCATTCCGAGGTTCAGAAGTCTCTACAGGCTGATATTGAGCAACTCAAACTGCAATACGCAGAGTCAAAACAGCAGTCCAGGAGCATAGAAGAAACTCTCCAGAAAGATACAGATACAAAATTACAGGTATACTGCTCCCCCTTAAAAAAGTATGATTCACTCAAAATGTATAATTACACTAGCAATGTATTTTTTTTTCTTTTATTGCTATCCCAAGAGTTATCGCCTAGAATTTTTATAGTATAGAAAACTTCACACAACACTAATACTAAACGGTGTTATTACATTTCGACTTACCCAGAAAAGTTTTATAAACTCTCCCCAAATAACTGGTAAGATATATTGTGTGTGTGTGCATAAGTTCTACCGGTTTTTGTATGCTACAAAGGAAGGAGGAGAACACAACAAATAACGTACCTAAGATTTCACATAATTGACATCATTCCGTATGATCTCTTCATTCTCTTGTCATCCTGGCTATGAGTAGGTGAATCCCACGTCGGAAAAATTCCTGTGTGTTTAGAGTCAAAGTCATGTAATTCCGTTTTCACATCATCGATGGTTTGGAGAGCGGAGGCGTTCTGTAACTATCGAAAAAGGTGGTAGTTCGTAGGTGCCAGGTCAGGGGAATAGGCTGGGTGAGGTAACACTTCCCGACCGAAGTCCAGTAATTTTTGGCGAGTGATTGAAGCAGCATGAAGTCTGGCGTTATCATGATTAAGGATCACGCCTTTGCGATTGACAAATGCTGGTTGCTTCGATGTCAGTTGTTCTCGCAATCTATCCAACTGTTGGTAGTAGAGGTCAGCATTTATCGTTGGGTTAGGTGCCAACACCTTCCAGTGGGAAATTCCCTGAACATCCCACCAAACACTCAAACAAAACCTTTTTGGGATGCAGTCCTCCATTTGAGGTCGATGGAGCAGGCTCCGCACTTTGGCACACAGTCCGTCGACGCTTTACATTACGGTACAGTACCCATTTCTCATCGCCTGTTACAATTCGTCCCAAGATCGGATCATTTCTGTGACGGGAAAGCAAAGAAGAACAGGTACAGATTATCTCCTCTCGTGGCTTTGCCGAAAGGTGGTGCGGAACCCAGTTATCGAACTTGGTGATGAACCCAAGGGCATGCATCCATCTTTTGACTATTGTACTGTGTACCGACGACGTTTCCGTTAATTCCTGAATGGTTATATGTGGGTCATTTGTTATGGGTTGTTCCACATCCTCGTCAAAAACCATGGATGGACGTCCAGGACCGTGGTAGATCTTTACAGCTTCTGTCTCCGTCCCGAAATTTCAGAAACCAACGGCGACATGTGCTATCATGAACTGCATCCTCCCTATACACTTGACAGATGTTGTGGCAAGCCGCGACTGCAGTACTGCCTTTATCGAACTCGTACAGTAAACAATGTCTGATGTGCTCCTTATCGCATGCCATGTTACACCGTCCGTGGTTTCCGTTACGAATGACTTACTTGGACAAAACTCTATATGCTCTACTGCTCCACGCTTTTTTGGCCGAATCTGTGACGTAACTACTTCGATCGCAATTTGCATTTATTACAAAAAAGGGTTGAATTTTTGCACACACCCAATAACATCATCTTCCTCCCCTTCCGTGTTCCACAGGGGATGAAGATTGTGTTTACAGATGGTCATCATTCCTAAGCAACTGCACATGTATCTGATAATACATATGCATTTGCTTAGAAATGATACCTGTTATTTATGTGTCATGCAGAGACAGATTTAGGGCTTTGCCGCCCCTACTCCCCTTTAAAATAAAAATTCTGAAGGCTACAATTTCATGCAACTCATGAAATTGCAGTGATTATGCAGTGGAAGTACACACTCTGTACCTTCAAATCCATAATCAGGTTAGCTTTGCCACGAGTATAGATACCTTGTATTTTTTCCTCTGTATTTTTTCCGTCGATCGTTTGCGTAGACCGTTTTGTGAGCACGTAGTCACTCGATCGTAAACACCAGCCGATTATGGTATTCGCTTATTCGAACGCTTAAGGGCGCTAGGCTATGTAGAGTTCGTGGGGTCTTTAAAATTCGAAAACGAGAGAAAAATTATATTCTGACGGAACCAGAGAAGATAAAATAAATAAATAAACGTGAGGTGATAAATTTGTTATTGATAGTGCACATTGCATGAGACTATCATTGTACGTTTTCACAACAGATTAATAAAGTTACTGATTACCTTATCAAAAGATAAGCTCCGATGTTTGCCACTTTTTATGCACTTCGTGCTTAGCACTGAAAGTTTTTCTTGTGATGTTTTCCCGTGGATCATTCTTAATGGATTTTAAACGCGGAAACGATCCTTTTCGGAACAGTCTGTAACTGTACAACTCATTGTTTCTACATTAGAGAAAGTGAAGTGAATTTTATGATTTGTTAAAGATCCTGATCACCTAATTGTGCATAACGTAAGTATGAAAGTCCTTTATCTCTCGCCTTCCCAGTGACATGAACGTCAACATCATCAAGGCGACGGTGCACCAGGAACCACTTAGATCCTCTTTAGAAACATTAAATATTGCAACATTTTCGTATATGCTTGACAGTTTCTTCAAATTAGATTCAAACACGTAGGAAGGCGGATTGCCGTTTTTTTTATGTTTACAGAGAGCTCGTCAAGAGAGTTCCTGTTTTGGAAGAAGGAGAAAATATATTTTTGTACCTATAAAAAAAATCCTGCTTCAGTCTACAACAATATCACTTCGGGATCATAGCAAACTTTTCTTTTCCAGGACGAGACTAGAAATTATTGAAATTACGCCCCTTAGAGTTCCACTCAAATAATACGTGGTTTTTGCTTTTTCGCACACCACCGTTATCGGGAAAGTTATTATGATCGTTCAAAAATCTCATTTCAGGTTTTAAACGTAATTTTATTCAAAATCTAAAAACTAAGTAAATACCCAAAAAACCACAGGTTATAAATAGTACCAAGTAAGGCGTAAACGTTATGTGAACGCCGACAACACAACACACCCCAGAACGAAAAACAAACCAGCGCAGAACGAATGAGTTATCGGATAGTGAACGTAACAATAGGAAGAAGTTTTAGGAGTAGGGCTGCAAAAAATTCCGTTCAAGGTTAAACCATTGAGTTTATATAGCTCGATGGGTTAAACGCTCAGAGAACTTGCTGCAACAGAACACATATCATTAATTAGCTCTTCATCCCAACAATGTTCGGAAAGGTCATGGAGGTTAGACATATCAGCATATTGTTTTCTATGTCTCCATTCACTGTTTTGAAAATTTTTGTTCACGGATATGAGATGTTGAAACGTCACAGTGTATGTTACTCTGTGCCCTGGTTAACTGCGTGGAATTCTGTATGAGAGCAACCAAAGTCCTTAAAAAGATAATACTGAAGGATGTAGCTTTCTTTTTTAGTTAAAATTTCTATTTTATACTCCCCTGAGCATGAATTTAAGCCCTTGAAATTACCTCCCCGGTAGCAACGGCTCTGCACTTCATTATTTAGTTTTCCCTTGTTTAGTAATGAAAGTCGTTTCGAACGTGTGCAAAACTATTCGATATTCATGCATGATGTCATTGCAGCAAAACTGCATTTTGAAGGACTTACGAATCAGCTTACTATGCGAAAGCTTGAGTTTGATATTCCTTGTGCCTCAAAGTGGTTTTTTTTAACGGTTTAGTAGTAAAAACAAAATGCATTTAGATTACTCCTATCAAACTTTCGGTGTCAATGGATCAGTATTAGTATTATAAATTGAGATTAAATTATTCAGTCCATTTTCGGAAAGTCAAAGGGCAAGGGATTTTCCTTCCAAGGTAAGGGAAACTGAGATGTGTCACACCGTTCACGCAGTTGTCTGAGCGCTGGCTTCTGATCATTCTTCCGAGATGGATTCGAATCCCGGTGAGGCATGGATGCTGTGGTTGTCTTACGGCACTGGCTGTCTCCCTTCCCTGGAACCAATGGCCCTAAACCTAAATTAAGGACCGACGACTGCGTATATTCCTAGGGCCGCGGGTGACCTAGTGGTCAGCGTTCGTGACTACTGCGGAAAATTCTTAGGATTGATCCCAGCAGGTACCAACGCTCGAGCCACCAAATGTGTGTCGGATGGGCACGTTAAGCCGTCGAACCCCGGGTACTGGCCCCCGGGGGCGTTTTCTTCCCCTTTGTACCTCACTTCCGTTTGACTTTCCCGTCGGGCACTCTAGCCAAAATCTCTCCTACTTTCTAAGTATTGTGATATGTCGCTGAAATTTGTGGACACCTGATCACTGTCTCCAAATTTCCATCTACATATCCACGCATTTTTATGAGAAATTTGGGCATAATGTCTTGATATTTTTTGAATGTAGAAAAATCTGGTGAGATTGTTGTCGGGAACCGCCGGCCTCGCCCTGCTGATGATGTCGAACACTTTCTCTCTTCCGAACGGTCCCGACTCAGGTTCTTTCGTGCAATGTGAGCTGTCGCAGAAGCTGTAATGTCCGTAGCAGATCGTTGAATAGCTCATACACTAGGATTCAGTCAGTCAGTCAGTCAGTCATTGGAGGAAACAATCGTGTGCTAACTTAACAAGTTTATTCGAATACCAAAATTAATCTCAGGCTGATAAACTATATTCCGACGTGGACCGGCTTCCAGGCGCAGGAATAACACTTCCTCGCTCTGAGGTAGTTCTCTCGGGAAACTTTCCGAAAATCGTCGGGTCAATCAACGAACACCCCACGTGCTCCTTCGCTGACCGCGACGCACTTCATCCGAAGAGCTTAACAAAGCATTCTCCAACACTCCCGGGTAATCATATGCCCCACATCCGGAGATCCGGAGACCTTAACGCCAACTCCAAAAGCCCCGAGCAAAATCGCACAGCCGCCCCGGTGGCTCAGTAGTCAAAGCGCGGGCTTCTGACCATTCGTCCGGAAAGGGTCCGGCTGCTTATAACCCATTGATTTGCTCACGGTGGTCGTTAAACCTTCAATAAGCAAAATAGAAACTGCTTCACACTCCTCTTTTATAGCATTCCTAATCTCCCCCCCCCGGGCCTTGGAAGACATTCTATCAGGGTCCTTGAGGCCCTACATTATTGAACATGAGCCAACATCCCCGCAGGCGACATGTGCGCTTGACTCAGCAACCATGCCCTGTTCGCATAGTACAAAGGAAATTTACCCATGTGTCCACCACGTGCACTTTATCGTTGCATTACGCCGCGTGCTTAATATTAATTATTAAAAAAAACATTATTACAAATAGATACACTGTAACTTTACAATTGTGTTGAAAATTAAGAGGTGCAAAATTGATAACCATTGGTAGTGATCAGTTGACCTCTCGAAAATGGTTATTTAAAGCATGAACTTACTACGTTACTTGAAATGTTGTCGGCCTGTTATACCTGTAAACTATTAAAGTAAAGGAAAACCCAGTTATACCTGTTTTCATTATCTTAATGGCGTAAAACACATACACAGTTTAATCCGAGCTTTCGCGCTCCACTGGGAGGTTTCGTCTGGGTTAAGCTTTCAAAGCCTTCTTAGAGATAACAACTTACAATGTTGTTACAATTAAAAAATTTGATATTATCGAACCAAACTGTTCCATTTCACGTTGAGGTCCGTGTTTAGACATACGTCTGGAGTCCGTGTCTTAAAACGTGAACATGCGGCATGGAGAGGAATTACCTGTTGTTTCCTTGATGCTTGTTGAGGAGATTCCTCCAGGCATCTGATATCTCATAAGACAAGGTTTCGTTGCATATGTGTAGGTGGGTCATGATTTCGAGACTTGCACGCGTGGCTGTGCCAACATAGCTTGTATAGGCTTTGAAAGCTTAGCCCAGACGACGCCTCCCGGTGGAGCTCGAAAGCTCGGCTTAAATTGTGTGGGTTTTTTACACCATTAAAAGGAAGTGTTTTAGTTCATAAACGGTGTAATAGTATTATTCGATAACTGTCATACCTGTGTTGTGGCCAAGTGATTTCGATCGGTTATGCTGAAAATGGTCTAAATTTTTTCCCTTAATTTTATATTACTGCCCTTTCGTTTTCTCTCTCTGTGTGTGTGTGTGTGTGTGTGTGTGTGTGTGTGTGTGTGTGTGTGTGTGTGTGTGTGTGTGTGTGTGTGTGTTTGTACTGTTCTGAGCGTTGTGTTTACAAAATAAAAACAACTCGTAGCCTTTCAAAAACCTATTTAAAGTGATTTGGCACTCAGTGTTTGTCATAATTTCTGAGTCACGCATACACCTGCCACAGCTCTAACTGTGGTCATAGGATTTGGAAGCCTGTAAAAATTGTGTATATAACCTGTTTGTCCTACCAAAGATACATTATGGCCATAAGTTGAATACTCACGTACAATAACCACTTTTTGTCTACACATGTACAGAGGGTTAGTCGAAAGTTTTGCAATATTTGGGTCACTTTGTCTTCATACGTACCTTTACGACGAGAACTGACTAGCATTCAAAGTATAGGCCATCGTGTTGCACCGTCTTTAGCCATCTGTCTGCCAGTTCTTCGATTCTACAGAGGTTGAGTCGAAAGTTTTGCAATATTTGGTTTACTTTGTCTTCATACGTACCTTTACGACGAGAGCTGACTAGCATTCAAAGTATAGGCCATCGTGTTGCACCGTCTTTAGCCATCTGTCTGCCACTTCTTCGATTCTACAGAGGGTGAGTCGAAAGTTTTGCAATATTCGGTTCACTTTGTCTTCATACGTACCTTTACGACGAAAGCTGACTAGCATTCAAAGTATAGGCCATCGTGTTGCACCGTCTTTAGCCATCTGTCTGCCAGTTCTTCGATTCTACAGAGGGTGAGTCGAAAGTTTTGCAATATTCGGTTCACTTTGTCTTCATACGTACCTTTACGACGAAAGCTGACTAGCATTCAAAGTATAGGCCATCGTGTTGCACCGTCTTTAGCTATCTGTCTGCCAGTTCTTCGATTCTACAGAGGGTGAGTCGAAAGTTTTGCAATATTCGGTTCACTTTGTCTTCATACGTACCTTTACGACGAAAGCTGACTAGCATTCAAAGTATAGGCCATCGTGTTGCACCGTCTTTAGCCATCTGTCTGCCAGTTCTTCGATTCTACAGAGGGTGAGTCGAAAGTTTTGCAATATTCGGTTCACTTTGTCTTCATACGTACCTTTACGACGAAAGCTGACTAGCATTCAAAGTATAGGCCATCGTGTTGCACCGTCTTTAGCCATCTGTCTGCCAGTTCTTCGATTCTACAGAGGGTGAGTCGAAAGTTTTGCAATATTCGGTTCACTTTGTCTTCATACGTACCTTTACGACGAAAGCTGACTAGCATTCAAAGTATAGGCCATCGTGTTGCACCGTCTTTAGCCATCTGTCTGCCAGTTCTTCGATTCTACAGAGGGTGAGTCGAAAGTTTTGCAATATTCGGTTCACTTTGTCTTCATACGTACCTTTACGACGAAAGCTGACTAGCATTCAAAGTATAGGCCATCGTGTTGCACCGTCTTTAGCCATCTGTCTGCCAGTTCTTCGATTCTACAGAGGGTGAGTCGAAAGTTTTGCAATATTCGGTTCACTTTGTCTTCATACGTACCTTTACGACGAAAGCTGACTAGCATTCAAAGTATAGGCCATCGTGTTGCACCGTCTTTAGCCATCTGTCTGCCAGTTCTTCGATTCTACAGAGGGTGAGTCGAAAGTTTTGCAATATTCGGTTCACTTTGTCTTCATACGTACCTTTACGACGAAAGCTGACTAGCATTCAAAGTATAGGCCATCGTGTTGCACCGTCTTTAGCCATCTGTCTGCCAGTTCTTCGATTCTACAGAGGGTGAGTCGAAAGTTTTGCAATATTCGGTTCACTTTGTCTTCATACGTACCTTTACGACGAAAGCTGACTAGCATTCAAAGTATAGGCCATCGTGTTGCACCGTCTTTAGCCATCTGTCTGCCAGTTCTTCGATTCTACAGAGGGTGAGTCGAAAGTTTTGCAATATTCGGTTCACTTTGTCTTCATACGTACCTTTACGACGAAAGCTGACTAGCATTCAAAGTATAGGCCATCGTGTTGCACCGTCTTTAGCCATCTGTCTGCCAGTTCTTCGATTCTACAGAGGGTGAGTCGAAAGTTTTGCAATATTCGGTTCACTTTGTCTTCATACGTACCTTTACGACGAAAGCTGACTAGCATTCAAAGTATAGGCCATCGTGTTGCACCGTCTTTAGCCATCTGTCTGCCAGTTCTTCGATTCTACAGAGGGTGAGTAGAAAGTTTTGCAATATTCGGTTCACTTTGTCTTCATACGTACCTTTACGACGAAAGCTGACTAGCATTCAAAGTATAGGCCATCGTGTTGCACCGTCTTTAGCCATCTGTCTGCCAGTTCTTCGATTCTACAGAGGGTGAGTCGAAAGTTTTGCAATATTCGGTTCACTTTGTCTTCATACGTACCTTTACGACGAAAGCTGACTAGCATTCAAAGTATAGGCCATCGTGTTGCACCGTCTTTAGCCATCTGTCTGCCAGTTCTTCGATTCTACAGAGGGTGAGTCGAAAGTTTTGCAATATTCGGTTCACTTTGTCTTCATACGTACCTTTACGACGAAAGCTGACTAGCATTCAAAGTATAGGCCATCGTGTTGCACCGTCTTTAGCCATCTGTCTGCCAGTTCTTCGATTCTACAGAGGGTGAGTCGAAAGTTTTGCAATATTCGGTTCACTTTGTCTTCATACGTACCTTTACGACGAAAGCTGACTAGCATTCAAAGTATAGGCCATCGTGTTGCACCGTCTTTAGCCATCTGTCTGCCAGTTCTTCGATTCTACAGAGGGTGAGTCGAAAGTTTTGCAATATTCGGTTCACTTTGTCTTCATACGTACCTTTACGACGAAAGCTGACTAGCATTCAAAGTATAGGCCATCGTGTTGCACCGTCTTTAGCCATCTGTCTGCCAGTTCTTCGATTCTACAGAGGGTGAGTCGAAAGTTTTGCAATATTCGGTTCACTTTGTCTTCATACGTACCTTTACGACGAAAGCTGACTAGCATTCAAAGTATAGGCCATCGTGTTGCACCGTCTTTAGCCATCTGTCTGCCAGTTCTTCGATTCTACAGAGGGTGAGTCGAAAGTTTTGCAATATTCGGTTCACTTTGTCTTCATACGTACCTTTACGACGAAAGCTGACTAGCATTCAAAGTATAGGCCATCGTGTTGCACCGTCTTTAGCCATCTGTCTGCCAGTTCTTCGATTCTACAGAGGGTGAGTCGAAAGTTTTGCAATATTCGGTTCACTTTGTCTTCATACGTACCTTTACGACGAAAGCTGACTAGCATTCAAAGTATAGGCCATCGTGTTGCACCGTCTTTAGCCATCTGTCTGCCAGTTCTTCGATTCTACAGAGGGTGAGTCGAAAGTTTTGCAATATTCGGTTCACTTTGTCTTCATACGTACCTTTACGACGAAAGCTGACTAGCATTCAAAGTATAGGCCATCGTGTTGCACCGTCTTTAGCCATCTGTCTGCCAGTTCTTCGATTCTACAGAGGGTGAGTCGAAAGTTTTGCAATATTCGGTTCACTTTGTCTTCATACGTACCTTTACGACGAAAGCTGACTAGCATTCAAAGTATAGGCCATCGTGTTGCACCGTCTTTAGCCATCTGTCTGCCAGTTCTTCGATTCTACAGAGGGTGAGTCGAAAGTTTTGCAATATTCGGTTCACTTTGTCTTCATACGTACCTTTACGACGAAAGCTGACTAGCATTCAAAGTATAGGCCATCGTGTTGCACCGTCTTTAGCCATCTGTCTGCCAGTTCTTCGATTCTACAGAGGGTGAGTCGAAAGTTTTGCAATATTCGGTTCACTTTGTCTTCATACGTACCTTTACGACGAAAGCTGACTAGCATTCAAAGTATAGGCCATCGTGTTGCACCGTCTTTAGCCATCTGTCTGCCAATTCTTCGATTCCGCGGCGGTACCAGTTCTTGTCCTTCGAGGCGAAGAACTCCTTCACCCCAGCTGCCCATTCCTCCTGGTTGTTGAAGTGCCGCTCGCGAAGGAAGTGGGCCGTGGACCAGAACAGGTAATAATCCGACGGGGCAAGGTCCGGAGGCCGAGCGCTGTACTGCTGTAGGAAGACTCAACCACTGCCTTGTGTGTTATGATTACGGTAATAGACCCACTTTTCATTGCACATAACAATTATCTTGATGACACTTACATCGCGCGGGTTTTCTAGGAATTTCGTGCACACTTCCACTCGGCGGTTTGCTTCAGCTGGCGTCAGTTCGTGAGGGACAATGCGGCAGCTCCTGTAGACCTTCTCGACGTCCTGAAGGTGACGAACCACTGTGGTCTGTGATCTGCCCAGCTCGCCTGATAATCTCCGAGTGCTGCTTGTCAGATTTGCCTTCTACGGTCTGGCGCACGGCCTCCAAATCCACTGCTCGTGGCTTACCTGAGCTTGGTTAATTGTAGAGTTTTCTGTCACCTGAGCGAAGTTTCTTGAAACATCTGGTTGCGGTGCTGTTTCCACGGAACTTTCCCCTTTCGCATGACAAATGTTTTCGTGTTGCTTGAGCAGCGTTATGGCAGAGTTCAAACTCGTAAAGCAAAAGTTCCCTGATTAGGCGGTTGTGGCTGTTCGTCTTTTAGGCGTCCCAACCACAGACAGAACGACGACGTGCAATGCTGATCACAGCAACGACTACCACTTTATATTTCTTTCGACTGACTGTAGTGCGCGACTTCAACAAGTTTAAACACATGACATACTCGCCGCAGCGTATGCGTTTATGCAAATATTGCAAAACTTTCGACTCGTCCTCTTTAACGTGAGATACAAAAATTAATGTTGTATGTGACAATATTTCAATTCAAGTGTGAAAGGCTTATACAATATTATAATAGTACAGTGTGAAGACAAAAGGATATTTACACAACAAACATTAGCAGAATTTAAATATGTTATTTTTATATTTTGTTGTGCTTTAAATAAAACTCCACAACCGTTGGTTGTTTAAGACCTGGGGTCAAGCACTCCCTAAAATCCTCTACATTAAATCTCTAGTGTTCAGTCCTAGAGTTTTTCACGGTGGTCGTTAAACCACGAATGTTTGTAGAGCTATAAGAGGAACTACAGTGTGCTATTTGCTGGATAAAATGCTAATAAAACATTATTTTTCATTTGTGTGTTTTGGGATGTTAACAACAGTACAACACGTCGAACAGAAAAAATAAATATTGAGAGAGTGATATCTGGATTTAGCCTCAGGGTGATCAATATTTTGGATCGAAAATTTTGTGTTCTAGCTTCTCGTCCAGACGCTGGAGATTACCAATTGAAACGTAGGTCTTGTATTTATTCTGCTGTTAAGATCTTGCCTTTCACCCTTTCTTAGGGTTAGTATCCTTAAGTCAGGAGTGGGTGGCTGCTTTCAGCTTCATGAGGGTTAAAAAATTGCAGTCGTAACCTTATTTTCTGCTTTTATTGTGAAAGTGTATTTTATTATGTAATCTAGGGATTTAAGAGTCCCCTTTTATTTTTGTGCAGTGGATATCTTGCAAGAAAGCTGATTTGGAAAAAGAGGTGGACAGCTTGAAATCTGTGTTGGAGATGAAAAACAACGAAATACATTCCCTGAGGAAAGAAAACTTAGAAATGCAAAAAGAGGTAATTTTTTGTTTTTGTGGGGATCATAATAAAAGTTCTGCACACTGTATTTTTGAGAAAAGTGTGGGGTAACGGAGAAAACTTACCTTATTGTCGTTCAATGTACTCCCCTCCGCTACTAATGACAGCTTGCCAGGGGTGAGGTAAGTTCTGAATGCCCCGTAGTACGCCATCTTTGTTCAGCTGTCGTATTACTCGGGTCACGTACAATGACAGTTCGTCCAGCGATTCGTAGCGGATGCCACGGAGCCGATTTTTTAGCTTTGGGGAAAAAAGGTCAAAGTCAGGTGGACTGAGATCAAGGCTGTATGGTGGGTGAAGTAAAGTTTCCCAGCCATTTTTCGACAAAAGTTCCCGTACCGACGCTGCACTATGACGCAATGCGTTGTCATACAGCAAGATCGTTCCAGCTTCCAATAGGTTGGGGCGATTTTGACGAATTTTTGGTTTCAACTTTGTCTTCAGAAAAATATTGTGCTTCGATCAAGAGTTCCTTCCCCACAAACTACAAACTTCTTGCAACAAGACAGTGTGAATGTGTGTCGGAGTCCCCCCCCCCCCCAGGAGAGTTTCTATTTTCACGTACGAGCTCAGGTATAACGCCGTGACTCCACCTGAGGAGCTGCACGCTTCCATTTCCAAACCCTCACACATCCACACAGCAGAAGATAGCGCGTCGGTCTGATACCACTGCGTTGCTGAGGGTCTGACCTTGACATGACGCAATCACTTTCTCGATTGCATCATCCGCTTCCGTTTTAGATTAACGTGTGCAGAACCTTTATTGTGATCCTCGTATGTCACTTGATCATGAAACTATACTGCTATGTTCATACTGCGCATTTTAGAAGCTTTAAATCAGTTATATTCCATTCATTTGTACCTTATCGGTACCTTAATTTCGTCGCGTGAGACCATCTCTTGCTTTAAAAAAATGCTGTAGACGTCTGTGGTTTATTTGGCCGCTGGTAGCCTAGTATTCAACGTTCCTGACTGCCACAGAGAAGACTTCAGATTCAATCCCAGGCAGGTACGAACGCTCGAACCACTAAATATCCGCCGTGCGTCGGATGGGCACGTTAAGCCGTCGGGCCCCGGGTACTGCCCCCCCCCCCCCCGGTAATAAATAAGGGCGTCTTTCTACCTCACTTTCCTATCGGGCACTCTAGCCCAAATCTCCTAGCTTCCTATTTCTAAGGGTTGTTTAAGACCTGTGGTCAGACAATCCCTTCCTTAAAATCCTTTACATATGATCCGATCTGTGGTTTATTTACACTGATGTCCAAAATTAAGGTCACAAACACACATTCTGTGATATCTTGAAAACTAAATGATTTGTTGCAATGAAATTTGTGTATGAGGCATCTCATAGTAGATGCCTCATACTATGTGATATGCAATAGCAACATAACAAAATGAACAGGAGGTAAAATGCGCGCGATATGCAAGTTAGGCCAAAAACGGTCAAAACATGATGCATCATATCTCGAGAACGGTCCCGCTAATAGAGAGTGTGGCCACACCGCACAGCTTTACACGTCGCACAACGAGCTCTCATACTGTAAATGAGGTTGTTGATAACAGCTTGTGGCAACAAATCCCATTCTTCTAAAAGCGCGGATTTTAACGCCTGGAGGGTCCTGGGAGGAGGTTGACGTCGTACAATGGCTCTTCCTAGAACATCCCAAACATGCTCTAGGATTTAGGTCCGGCGACTTCGCTGGACACACCATACGACAAATATCCTATCCCTCCAGAAAATCGTCAACAAACTGAGCTCTGTGTGGGCTCGCGTTATCGTCCATAAAAATGAAGTTCGGTCAGACAGCTCCTTGGAAAAGCCTCGCATAAAGTTCAATCCATATAGCGGTGTGCCGTCGCAGTGCTCCCATCGAAGACGCGCAGTGGTGTACGGCCGTCCAACACATGATGCCTGCCCACATAAGGATTCCACTTCCACCAAAGTGGTCGATTTTCCTTATGTTGGAGGGATGATGTGGGCCCCACACTTGTCTCCAGTTGAAGATTCATCGAGAATCATTTTGTGAACTGAATCACGACTCATCACAGAAACGTACACGGCCCCAATCTTGCTGTGTCCAAGGAAGATGTGTTTGACTCCACGACAGATGGGCTCTCTTCTGTGATCTGGTGAGGGGGGCGCCCATCACGAGTTGCCGTGCGTAAAGGGCCTTCTCTGCTAGGTGTCTGTATACAGTTTGCCTCGAAATTGTTGTTCCAGTCGCAGCAGCGAGGTCCTGATAGAGGTCTCTAGTTGTCTTCCGTCTATGGCGTTTGGCAGTTAATGCCACGTAACGTTCCTCCGCAGGTGTCGTGGTTTTTGGACGACCTTGGCTGGGCTTCCTGGTGATGGTACCCGTTGTTCGGAATTGGTGCCATAACCTGAATACCACTTTTCGGGACGCCTGTAACAATCGAGCGACCTCCGCTTGAGACTGGCCAGCTTCAGCTTTCGGATGGCCTTGGCTGGGATTCCTGGTGATGGTACCCGTTGTTCGGAATTGGTGCCATAACCTGAATACCACTTTTCGTGACGCCTGTAAGCATCGAGCGACCTCCGCTTGAGACTGGGCAGCTTCAAACCTGTTGCTGGCTCTCCACCTCAATCTATCGCCTAAACGATTCCGAGCACTCATTCCAACTGAAATCAGTCAATCTTGTGATTTTTCTTTCAAGAAACAACTCTGAAGACGAAATTCGCAGATGCAGAAAACGGTCACTTTCATGTTCATTTACCAAACTCACCCTGTTAACCGTTTAACAAACAGTGGATGCTTACATTAGATTTCAGATCAGATCTAGGGGATTTTAGGAAGGGAGTGTCTGACACCAGGTCTTAAACAGCCCTTAGAAATAGGAAGCTAGGAGATTTGGGCTAGAGTGCCCGATAGGAAAGTGACACGAAAGCGAAGTAGAAAGGGGGAGGAAGTCGCCGTTATTTATTACCGGGGGTGGGGGTGGCAGTACTCTGGGTCCGACGGCTTAACGTGCCCATCCAAAGCACGGCGGATATTTAGTGGATCGAGCGTTCGTACCTGCCTGGGATCGAACCTGAGGTCCTTTCCGTGGCAGTCACGAACGTTGCCCACTAGGCCACCTGCGGCCCTCTTACATTAGAATTGATCATGATCATATGTAGAGGATTTTAGGAAGGGAGTGTCTGGCCCCAGGTCTTAAACAACCCTTAGAAATAGGAAACTAGGAGATTTGGGCTAGAGCGCCCGATAGGAAAGTGACACGGAAGCGAAGTAGAAAGGAGGAGGAAGACGCCCATATTTATTACCGGGTGGCCAGTACCCCGGGGTTCGACGGCTTAACGTGTCCATCCGACGCACGGTGGGTATTTAGTGGATCGAGCGTTCGTACCTGCCTGGGATCGAACCTGAGGCCCTTCCCGTGGCAGTCACGAACGGATGCCCAATCGGCCACCTGCGGCCTTACATTAGATTTACCGTTCCCCAAAGTATATGTATGACAGCAATTTTAAACATTTTACTGGTTGCTGTTTTGAATTATTGGAAAATGTGTTTGTGACCTTAATTTTGGACATTAGTGTATATACAGGATAATTCAAAACGATTGATCCGATTTCATTAGATCAATAGCTATGTAGAAAACAAGGTTATAATAGCGTGTGCCGCACATTAAAATGAAGAGAAACGCACCGAGTTTACGAATGTATCCGCGCTAGATGACGTAATGTAACCCATGTACCTGCACCTATGGGTGAAAGACTAATTGTGGAAAATTGAAATCGCACAACAGAAAACGTTTTGTGTCCTGTGGACACGACGACAAGGCGCTGTACAGGTGACCCGCCAGGTCTCCGGATCTAACCCCTTGCCTTGCGGCATTTTCTTATGGGGGTATGTTAAGGATAATGTTTATGTGACACCATTGCCCACAACGCTAGATGAACTCAAAGTTCGCATTCATAGTGCTCTACAGTCGTTGACAACATACATGCTTCATCACGTATGGCAGGAATTTCATTATTTCCTCGACGTAGTTCGCGTGACCTACGGAAGTCACATTAGAGCATTCATGAGATACAAAAACAAAATTTGGCTAACTTTTTCTTTATCCTATATATATTTTAATCGCTGTATATTTAGCAACATACAAAATACACTCACGGACAATGAAATTTGCGCACCAAGAAGGAAGCATTGGATTGAACTGAAATTTTATGGACGTAATGATACAGATGAATGATGCACATTATGTTAAAAGCAGAGCTGCAGGACAATTACAGAGGGATCTATGGCACTCAGTCCGGTCATCTTCAATGGCACGTGGCTCCGCCTCGTGTGGCGATACATGCTGCAATAAGGTCCGACATGGAGGTGAACAGACACGTGATGTTGTCCTGCGGCAGACAGTGCTCCAAATCCCGAATAGTGCTGCACGGTGGCAGCTGGCATTTCAACTGGTCTCATACATGCTCGATAGGGGACATGTCCGGGGAGTGGGCTGGCCATGAAAGTGTGTGGACATGACGTAGGCAGTCCTGCTCAACCCGAGCCGTTTGCGGGCAGGTATTATTCTGCTGGTATACCACACCTGGATTCCCAGCCAGGAATGGGAGCACATGGGGCCGTAGGATCTCATCCACATACCGCTGGCTTGTCAATGATCCACGTACCACTATTAGAGCTGCTCGGCTATCGTAGGCAATGACTCCCCAGACCATAATGCCTGCAGTGAGGAAGGTATGACACTCGATAGCGAGGTTCGGATTGTGCCGTTGACCCGGGGACCTCGACACCCGGACACGATGATCATCTGCCCCCAAAACGAAATGCGATATTCCTGTGTTAATGGCAGCACACGTAAGGGGTGCTATCATCGCAGATTCGCTTCCGCGAGATGTCGGGAAATGGTTCTTGGGCACACAGGAGCCGCTGCATCTGTCTGTATAGTAAACCGGGTCCCCGTGGGATCCGTTCGTGCCTGGCGCACGATCCTTTGATCCACTCTACCGGTGGTCCGTCCAGAGCCGCTCCGCCGTGTGGCAGTGCCGTCACGTGTCCACTGCTCCCAGCACAGTCGGACAGTACGGTCAGAACGATCCACGTGATGTGCTGCACGGCGCGCGGACCACCCTGCGGTTTTCAGCCCGATGATCAGGCCTTTCTCGAAGTCCGTAAGTTGCGTAAATCGACGTCTCTGGCGTCTACCCGGCATTCTTGTCTCTCTGTACTCTTGCTCGCTTCGGCCGGTGCTTTTCGTTTTCATGAGGCATCGACTACAAGCCGGTTTCTAAGGCTGCCGGTTCGTGCTTGCAGCAGCACCACAGGGTGTGCGGTCATGCGCAATCGCACCGAACGTGAATCATTTGCCTACCAGCGCGCACTCCAGCTGTTTGCAAAGTTTCGCGGTTGTAGCATGTTTTCTTCTAGGTGCGCACATTTTTATTGGCAATGTGTGGACAGATGAGGCTCTGACGCACAAAAATCCGAGAAATGGACCGCATAATCTCACGACTGTACGGGATGACAGACACCGCTACCGCATGGCAGTGACCGATCGCACACCGACATCCACGGTTATAACAAAGTAGTGGAGCTCTGTTCTCCAGCACAGTTCGACGTCGTGTGCGTAACAGAGGACAGGTCGCTGGCAGCAAATTGCTGTGCATTCTTTTAACCTTTAACCACAGACTCATCAGGCTGCATTGTGATCTGAAACATAGTCGCGCGGATTGGTAAGGTCGTGTTTTCTGACGAGTCACGATTCAACTTGATATGATGGTCGCATACGCGTTCGAAGGCATCGTGGTGAACGGCACCTTGCAGGGCACATTTTGCAGTTCATGGTTTGGGGGGCTCAATTGGGTTGAATTCGCGATCTCGCCTGATAAGAATTTAGGGAACCCTCAACTGCCAGCGGTACATCAGGGATGTTTTAGAGGCAGGGGTCGCTCAGCCGATCGTAATTTGCAAAAAAGAAATCGTTTTGGCGAGGAAAAAAGTTTTGGCGATTGTCTTTTTGCCCTGTTATAAAATACATTGGCGAAAAAAAAATTGAATTTGGCGAAACAGTTAGCGAAAACTTTAAACAAGTTAGTAAAATCATGCAATGCATTTATTATTTTTTATGATACGCTTTCCAACGTACCAGAAATCATTTCTAAAGTTATGAGGATAATGACTGTAGAATAAATTTAGCTCCTATGCCCTGGCCTTTGACTCCATTTCGATGATATTCAACAAAACCGGTTCAGTATACCTCCGGAACAACATGATAAAGTTTTGTCTCAATCGAATCATTTTTACGTAAGTTATAACGCATAAAGGTGATGGAATGGATCCCGCTCCTATGTCTTGACCTTTGAACCCATTTCGCCCATTTTCAATAGGGTTCGTCACCAGGTTGTCCCCTACCACATACTAAAATTTAATCGAAATCGAACCATTTTTACGCGAGTTACCGTGCAGACAGACAGACGGACAAAGCTGGAGCATATACGCTTCTTCAACCTACGGTTGGAAAGCGTAAAAAGGAACACCATTGCATTTTTTTTTTTTTACCAAGTTTTAATTTCGAACCTTTTTGAAGTTGTCACATTTTCTGGCTGTTATACTGTTACTTTTGGGTTGATCTAGTTTAGGTGTTTTTATTCATAAATATGTAACATAAAAATCTTATGAGTTAATAATAGTACATGCTAATGATTCAGCACTCAGGGACTGATTAAGGTGCTACATGATAATTTGTGATGCTTGTTACTAAAACATTTTATGCCGCCCCGGTGGCGCAGTGGTCTAAGGCGTTGGTCTCTGATCATTCGTCCGTAAGGGGTCCGGGTTCGAATCCCGGTCAGGCATGGATGTTGTGTTTGTCTTACGGCACTGGCTCTCTCCCTTCCCTGGAACCAGTGACCCTAAATTAGGGACGGGCGACTGCTTATAGCCCATTGAGTTGCTCACGGCGGTCGTTAAACCTCCAATCAAAAAAAAAAAAACATTTTATTGTATTGCTTATTTATTGCATTTTATGTGGTTACAAATATAGGTTCAAATATTTTCTTCGTATCTTAATACTTTGTTGCTTTCCCGTTTAGCTTGAGGATTTGCCAATAGCCAAAGAAAAAATCAAAATGCTGCAAGCAAGGGCGGAAGATCTTCAAGCCTTAATGGCTGAGAAAGTGCGAGTTGAAAGGTATGAATTCTACTTTTTTTACCTTCCTTTTTTTTCTTTTTCCCATAAGAGAAGCGCATTTTTCCCTTTAGTATTTTATACCAGTTCCTTAAACTTGATTTACAATTACACATTGTAGTCACCAGGTTGGAATTTTTGAAATTATGGTTACAATTTGAACATTATTTGGGTAGATAATTATCAGTGCTTTCGGTATTGTCTGAGTTAAAGCAACGGTGGAAGGGTTTACCAATTCATTCGTTTCGGATATGTCCGAGCTCCGGCCTTCACCTGGCCGGGACAATCTACGATTTTCCGGAATGAGGAGTAAGTTTTCATATTGCAAGTAAAATCATGCAATGCATTGGTTATGATACGCTTTCCAACATACCAGAAATCATTACTCAAGTTATGAAGATAATGGCTGTGGAATAAATCTCGCACCTGTGTCCTGACCTTTGACGCCATTTCGATGATATTCAACAGAATCGGTTAAATACATCTCCAGAACAACATGATGAAGTTTTGTCGCAACTGAAGCATTTTTACGTAAGTTATGACTTAAAAAGGCGATGTAATGGATCCCGCTCCTATGTCCTGACCTTTGACCCCATTTCGCCCATTTTCAATAGGTTCGTACCCAGGTTGTTCCCTACCACATACTAAAATTTCATCTAAATCGAGCCATTTTTACGCGTTATCGTGCGGACGGACGGATAGACAGACAGACAGACGGACAAAGCTGGAGCATATAGGCTTCTTCAACCTACGGTTGGAAAGCGTAAATAAAATGATGAGTTCTTGTCAGCGAGAGTTAATTACACGCACTTAAATTTTATGCAAATACAATAATTGCATACTACTTTCGTTTAAAAGTATAGTTTTTTAAGTTTTGAAAAATCAACGATGAAGTTGAAGAAGATATCGAAACTCACAGATTTATTCAAACTCCGCAGCCCCGGTGGCGCAGTGATGAAAGTGCTGGCTTCTGACCATTCGTCCAGTATGGGTCCATGTTCGAATCTCGATGAGGCATGGTTATTACGTTTGTCTTACAGCACTGGCTTTCTCCATTTCGTGGAAACAGCAGCCCTAAATTGGGGACAGAAGACTGCCTATAGCCCATTGAGATGCTCACGGTGTTCGTTAAACATCCAAACAAACAAAAAAACTCCGTATGGAGTAAGAACGTATATTTATATACAAACTTTTAGGAGGCGTAATTCAGTTGAATGGAACACCCACTGCCGTTTCGCAGAGCGACGGCTCACCTTCATCAAGTTAAATAACGTAACTTATGACGATTAAGTTTAAATTGCTGTAATTTTGTATACTGAGTGAACAGAAATCATGGGATACCTATCTAGCATCAGGTAAGCTCACCTTTCGCCCTGATACGGACAATCACACGGCGAGGTAGTGAGTCCACTAGGTCAAGAAAACGTTCCACGCGTATCTGCACTTATGCTTGCTGTGTAACCTGGGCATCCATATTTATCAGGAGTGAAGTTAAGTAACCATATTAGGATAGTGAATGGTAGTAATTTTCCCACCATTTTTTCGATGCGTCGGGCAGTGGACACGGCTTTCGCTTCTCCAAAGAAGAGAGAGATTTATGGGTTTTCACTTTCCTGCGAGGGAGTAAGAAGAGGTGACCGAGAAGCCAATTAAGGAACTTCTGCATCTTCTGAGAAAAGGGGATCTGGACATTATTGCTTTTCAGCCGTCCCAGGCAAAGGGACGGAGTTGTTACGTGGAAACTTTTCTTTAGGAGAAAACGCAAGCAGCCGAAGGAATAAGGTTCCGGCAGGGGATTCGGTGGGAAGGAGTGGAGAGAGCGAGGTGTGAAAATCTTGCTCGTCGGTGTGAATTGGGAAAAATTCTGAGAATCTACAGAGAATGTAAAAGTAGGAAGCGAATACTGGCCGAGCGGGAAGGCTATCAACTTTTGAATGATAACAGAGTGCAGGAAAGAAAATCGGGACAATGCTTTGAGACATTCCCCATAGCATCTGAATAAACACCTTCCTCACTGCAAGAGTGAGCTAATGCTTTAGTTGTTATTTTATTTACATTTCATTTATCTGCTCAAGTCGGGTAAAATACGGGTTAAGGTCCAGAAACAAAAACTCTCTGGAAGCAAAGCATCAAACTAACTGCATCGCTGTCCATCTTTCCGTCACATTCTTGGGTGGAGTATCAAAAGCTTGATTGGAGTCCCTGGGGTCTTCCGCCACAGTATTTGTTATTTTCTTGTAGGACTTCCGTCCACAGTGAGTAGAGTTTAGGTCCCAGCCACTTACAGAAACAGAAGGAATGAGAGCAAGTCTAGCTACTTTGACAGAACAGTTTGTAGTGAGATTAGAGTACAGTAGATGGCGCCAACGTACAAGTACGATGTTGCACACAGAGGGATGAGAGAATTTCAGGGGGGGGGGCATAGGAAAGGGTACCCATTTAACCAGTGGGTCCAGCCTGGGGGCCGTCACTTTACGTGCTCGTTCGATGCACGGCGGATATTCAGCGATTGTTAGTAAATCACACCATCTCTGAAAGATCAGCCCAGGTTCGAACCTGAGGACCTTGCATTGATAGTCTGACTCGCTAACAACTAAGCCATCCGCGGCTCGAGCTTGAATGGACCTTTCCACAGCATCCTAAATATTTTTCACGGGTTTCATGCCCAATGAATGGAAAGGCAATTCAAGGGTGGGAACTTCTGCAGAATACTTTTCTAACCATGTCCTCGTTACCACTGCTCTGTGGGGAGGTGCATTGTCTTTCTGGAAGAGTCCATTTCCCTGTACGCGCATGATGACCATGGACTGATGCAGATGGTCTGCAAGGATGAAGGCGTAGCGTAGGTCGTTCATAGATGCATCTAGACGTACCTCAGGTCCCAATGTGTGCGAGTTGAACACGTACCAGACCATAACCGATCATCCACGAGCCTAAACATTTCCTTCTTGACATGGCGGGTCCATCGTTTCGTGCGGTTTCTGCAAGATATGCACCTCCCGTCTGTGCAAAATAACTGGAAACGGGACTCATCAGATCAGGAGACCAGTCGCTGTCGTTCTCCAATAGCATCCAACTGGAGATAATGGAAGGTCCAGCGCCGATGATCTTTCGCCTTGTTGAGGCGTACAGTCCGGTGATGTGGCGTTAGCACTGTGGCTTTGATGGGTCGTCGTCTTTGATGGTTCGATGATAACCTATTGCTATTAATGATCACCTGGTGGTCTTAGTGGAGACGTTTCTCGCACCTCCCTTGTTGAAGTCGGCGGTGGTTTGTGTCACTGTCGCTCTCCGATAGCAGCCAACTGGAGAGCGACAATGGCACAAACATGCATCCAGAAGTTCTACAGAAAACATAACAATGAGAATTAGTGATATCGCGAAAGTTCTACAGAAAACATAGCAATGGGAATTAGTGATATCGGGAACAGAAAACATAGCAATGGGAATTAGTGATATCGCGAAAGTTCTACAGAAAACATAGCAAAGGGAATTAGTGATATCGGGAAAGCTCTACAGAAAACATAACAATGAGAATTAGTGATATCGCGAAAGTTCTAAAGAAAACATAGCAATGGGAATTAGTGATATCGCGAAAGTTCTACAGAAAACATAGCAAAGGGAATTAGTGATATCGTAAAAGTTCTACAGAAAACATAGCAATGGGAATTAGTGATATCTCCCTGATAACTTTTGAAATTTTGAAGTGATTTTAATCAAACTGCACTAACGTGTACTATGATATGTTACCAATGTGGGAACAGATTTTTTCAGAATCGCAAATAAAGGTCATGACAGATAAAAGCAGCGAGCCGAAATAATATTCCTGGAAAAAGAGGGATGCGAGGCACCAGAAATCCACAGACACAATCGAGATCAGTAATATCCGAAGATGGATGAAGAGGTTTCGAGAGGGAGACAGTTCAATGTCGGACCGCCGCCCCGGTGGCGCAGTGGTCTAAGGCGCTGGCCTCTGATCATTCGTCCGTCTGGGGTCCGGGTTCGAATCCCGGTGAGGCATGGATGTTGTGTTTGTCTTACGGCACTGGCTCTCTCCCTTCCCTGGAACCAGTGACCCTAAATTAGGGACGGGCGACTGCTTATAGCCCATTGAGTTGCTCACGGTGGTCGTTAAACCTCCAATCAAAAAAAAAAAAAAAAATCAATGTCGGACAAACAACTGAGTGGAAGATGCGCAGCTGCAGAGACAGATGCCAACAGGCAATTAGGGAAAGACATCTCATCAGAGCCGATCGTGGTGTCACCACCCAGGAGTTGTGCGATGCTATTCATTGTGATCATATTGCTATGAAAACATTAATTAGGGATGTGGGCTACAGAAAAATTTGTTTAAAGTGGATCCCCATAAACCTAGCCGTGTGAGCAAAGGGTGGACATGTGCCGGGACCTCTTAGACTGTTATGAGAGGGACGGTGAGGTGTTTTTCTCTAATGTTGTGATGGGGGATGACACTTGGGTGTTCTTTCATGAGCCAGAAACAAAACGTGCGTCAATGAAATGGCACCGCATATCTTCACCTCGACAGAAAAAGGTGAAAACAAATCGTTTCGCAGGGAAAGTGATGGTGACAATTTTCTGGGACAAACGTGGTGTCATTTTCACTCATTTCCTTGAAAGGGGTGCAACAATAAACAGTGTTCACTATGTGCAGACATTGAAGAAGCTTCAAGGAACTTATCAGAAGGAAAAGACGTGACATTCCACTTCATAGTGTTGTTTTCAGGGCCGCCAGTGGCTACTAATAGGCGACTATTGCTACTAATTTTGGTGACAGGTGACTATGGCTACTATTTCCTACAAAAAACAGCCAAAGCAATTATTTTCAGAAAAACTCTGAACAAAATAGTTCAGGGTTTTTCTGAAAATAGTTGCTTTTGTCTGTTTTGTAAGGGTAGTAATTGTAAGGCTATTTTTTAAAAAACGTAATTTGTGTTGCATATGTTGATGTGCTTGTATAACATCAGTTTTAATATCGATACACGTGAATATCAAATTTGATACTGATATGTCTTGTTCAGTTCATTGTTTTCTGCTCTGTTGCAAGTATAGACTATAGACCCACGTGTGATTAGAGGAACAACCTACACAAATCAAGATAAGATATTTCGCCGAAAAAGTGTCCCGTTGTTCTGTTTGGAATACGGCAAAAATTGATCATCTATTCGAATGAGATTCTTGATATACCTCATGTCAGATAATTATGATTGTCTACAGAACGTTTTCACTGGCATTATCAGTGATCATCATAACAGTGAATAACCACAATGGCCTTTGAAAGAAGAAATACACATTTTTTTCAACATTGTGTATGAAGCCCTCTTGGGAAATCTTATTTTTTTTTTTTTTACCAACCACAAAAGCAGAAGAAAGCTCTCCATACTGGCTTGATACAGATTAGAATATCTGACTTCCAGAACAATGTCAAAGAAGGACGTGTTTTCTAATTCCAAAGTTTGTATCAGGTTAGGTTATGTAAGTAGTTTTTGATATATAATTGAATAGGGTATTTTTTGGGTGTAATTTCTATAACCTTTATAGTTCTGAGTGTCTTGAATAGCATTATATTGAAACTTAGATGCCCATTTTGTAGTGTGTGGGTGTGTGTATACGTATGTACATTTTTTCCCCACCAAAACGTGAACATGATATAATTTTGTCACCGTGGTTTGAAATAAATAAAAAAAATTAACAAAAAAAAATTTGTTTTAGTGTCGAACACTTACATTCTGAAACTCATACACTATTTTAGTCATTAACATAAGTTGTTAAGGCTACTATTTAGGCTACTATTTTTACCTTTATTGGCTACTAAAGCAACTATTTTCATGGGTGTGATAGGCTGGCAGACCTGTGTTTTACACCATGATAACTCACGTCCCCACACCTCAATGGAGACTTCACAGGCTATTGCCAAAATGGGGTGGACGGTGATGCCCCAATCCCCCTACAGTCCTGATTTGGCTCCCTCAGACTTTTTCCTGCTTGCCCCTTTGAAAAACATCCTTGTGGGGAACGCTTCGACGATGTGACAGACGTTAAACTGGTTATGAACTCGTGGCTGAAACGACAGCCTCGGGAATTTTTCCAAAATGGATTTTACCAATGGGTTCAAAGATGGCGGAAATGCGTAGAAAGTGATGGACGATACTTTGAATTGGCTAGCGTTATTAACAATATGTCCAAGTATTTTGCCACCAAGTTTCACATTTTTGCTGCTACAAATAAAAATCTTAAGAGGGACGAGGCATTACTTTGAGGATGCCCTTTGTACATTCCAAGAACAGAGTAGGGGCGTGGTCCAATTTCCAGAGGAGAGCAAATGCCTCTTGCCTCCCTGTATGAATGCCCATGCAAATCATCAAAGCAGTGCAACAGCATCAACTAGGAAAGAGAGGAGGGGGTTCAATTATAAAAGTTTGTTTTGGTGGGGTATAGTGGATGATGAAACTTTTCAGCTGCGACTGGGTTACACATAAAATACAGGGTGTCCAAGTAATTACTGTGCACTGAATGTACCAATTGCAGTAATGTAATAATAAAAAAGATTTGAATGAAATTACAGTAGAAGTGACTCCCCACGTGGAAATACTCTGTGTCTGGTAACCATCATGTCTCCCCACCCCGAGACGCGCGCAGCTGTCATTTCGAGCGAAGGTCATTCCCGAGAGCTTGGTCGGCGGAGGCAGACTTGTCGATTGATCACTCGTCTCAGTACAAAGACAATAATGTTGATGGTTGAACATAGAGTGTTTTCGGTAGAACATATCTTTCGCCATGACAAGTACAAGGGCGAAGTGCAAAAACAGTTCGCTAGGAAAATTCGTGATGCAGATGTCACCAACGTAATGCCGTATATCAGCTCGAGACGAAGTTTTGGGAAACTGGCAGTGTTCTGGATGTTCCCCGTCCCGGTGAGCCATCCACGGCAGACGAAACCGTAAAGGATATCCAGGACAGGATACAGAGGACAAGTCCCTGAGACGGCTGTCACAACAAGCTAATGTGCCAAAGAGATAGATACTCTGATAGGAAATTTGGAGCCCACGATACTCTGGATAGGAAATCGCTTTTCCACCCATACAAAGTGTCTGTCGTGCATCAGCTGAAAGAAACAGACCACGTGACCCTTGTTCGGTACTGCAGGTTGTTCCGAGTGTTCCTGTCTGAAGACACCGCCTGACTTTTTTCTGTGGGGAGCACTGAAGGGGACGGTGTATGCACGTAATCCCCATACACTTCAAGAGCCACAGGCTGCAATGACGATCCACATCCAACAAATCACACCACGTATCCTGAGAAAGGTCTTCAACATGCAGAATCGTGTGCAGACATGTCTGGACGTCGCGTCGGTGGGGCCCATTTCCAACACCTCCTGTAGGAACCAGTTCAACATAGTTTTACTTTCAGTGCACAGTTATTTTTCGGACACACTGTATTTCTATTATTCTACGTTTTGACAGATTTATTAAGAATAGCGAGTACCGGGACATTAACTTGATCTTGCCAATTTTCAACTCGAAAGTTCTTTGAAGACTGGTTAAATAGATAAAAATTTACCCGATGGGGGACCCGCTTCACGAAACATTTTTTATTTTCGATGATTATCGTTAAAGATTACATCACGGGCACAAATCATCACGGGCGCAGATTTTCCACGGACGTTTTTTGGACTTGTTGGTTTAATGGGATAATGATTCTTCTCGAGTTTTTTTTTATATGACATAACTCTCTGTGACTCATTAAATAATAGTATGTGGCACTTTTCCTTGAAGATAACACAACTCTTCTGTATTTTTTTTTCAGACAACTTTCAACTGATCATCAAACTATGAAGGAGGTGTATGAAAGGGAGTCGAAAATGAATAAACGGCTTTCCATGGAAAATGAAGAGCTCCAGTGGCGACTTAAACAAACCTCAGAACTTTCACTTCTACTTCGATCTCAGACGAACTCTCCTGATGTTCTCGAAACACCTTCTCCGCCAAAATCCCCATGGCAACAACAGCAGTCTTCTCGATCAAAATTCTTTACATATGTGGATCCTTCTGAATGTGATCCTGAATCCCCACAGGCAAAATCTCCAGTTCCTTTATCGTCATCTCGATCAAAATTCTTTACATTTGTGGACCCATCTGAGTATGATGCGCAGTCTCCACATTCACCGAGGTACAAGCGCATTGCACCTTCGCTCTCATCGTCGCCGTGCAAACAGCCACCAGTGAAAAATCCTGTGAAACTTCCCTTAGCTTCGACGCCAAGAAAAAACAAGGGAATTTCTGAAGCTCCGCCTGGTGGAGCAACTCCTCGAAAGATGTCAAAGAAGCAGAATGGAAAGGATTGTCAGGTATATGCTAACGTCAAAAGTAGCGACGAAGAAGCCGCTGACGCTGCCAACATTCCGAAGAGTATGGATTCTTCGATTTCTAGTGAAGATTCCGCACTGCAGCCGAGGGATTTGGAAGATCCCATGGCTCCTATCTGCTGCACTCCAACCAAAGAACTACAAAGCGACGAAAATGGCGAATGTACAAAATTAGAGTACGGTAAATCCGTAAAGCCAGATTCGGATGTCTGCGTTTTGGGGGAAGCCACAGATCCGAAAAAGTACTATCACATGACATTCCCTGTTCTCAAAGAAACAGGTCCTGACTGTGATGTAGACGAAGGCAACAACTACCTTCTCATAGAGAACAATGAAACGTGCTTTTTAGCAGCCAAAGAAACTGATAATGCCAGTGAAAACGTGTTACGGAATGGTTACGTGAATCCAAATGGAGAAACCCATTCTGAACCAGAAGATATACAAAATGAAAGTTATGGGAGAGTCACTAGTGACAAGATGGATTGTGATTCGATTGATCAAACAAGTGGAAATTCGAATGCAATGGATACTTCCAGCTACCCAGTTGCTGGAAGTATTTCACACATTGTACGAAGCGAGGATTCCAAAGGAAACAACGTGGAAACTTCTAGTGAGATAGCTAGCACGTGATTAGGCGATACATATTTTGTACTGTGATTAAATTAAATAAAACAAAATGTTTTCTCATGATGCTGCGATTGCCATTGAGAAAAATGTCCTGATATTTTCCTGAATCGTCACCTAGCGACTGGAAACATATACACTTACAAATCAATGTTTCTGATTAAACGTAGGAATAGTTTACTCTTGTAGAATTATCGAAGGTTTTCTTTCTCACTTCTTTTAAACATGAGCAACTACAGTATCTGACATGGAGCATATAATTCGTTAAACTAAAATTTTAGAACGCAATTAAAAATCTTTTTACCTTAAATTTTTATGTGAGGTTCTATGCAAAAAAGATTTTATATAGAGCTCTGCAGGAGGGCAATATTGGAATGTGAAATTTCTTCTATTTGTGACTTTTAGGGTAGATTGTAACTTTGGGTAGTCGTTTATTGTATGATGATACATTGTTGGTGTTAAGGAATTTCCTCTTTTTTATTTTGAATCTTTTTACTTTTGTGTTTCGCCTTCCATTTTTACAAAGTGCTGGCTTACTGAAGTGCGTAACCACAGTGATTGTAACTGTTCAATGGGGAATGATTTGAAAAAAAAAGGTGTTGCGATGGCGTAAGAATGCCTATTCTAGGCGATTTAAGTAAATTTTTTTACGTTTTTCTCCACACTTAGCAGTGGTGTTTCTATTAATATTTTGTACTACATAAAAAACGAAGAAGAGAAACTGTTACTCTTATTGGGATCACCCATCCATTACTTTATTTTGTAGAGAAAGACATTATTATTTGTCATTATTATAATATGTTGAAACGGAAGTCCTTTTGTTTGTGTGTCTAAAGCTCAATGTACATCTTTCTGTAAAAACGTACCTCATAATATATGTTCATAATTCAGTGAGCGTACAGATGATGTTATAAGAAATAACTGGAGCTATTCTTGTTTTAGCAATTTTTTTTATAATCTTAAGGTATCTATTTTTTAAGCGGAATTTTTAATTGATAACTTTTAATGGGGAAAACTACTTCACTGGATGCTTGAAATGCAGCATCCTGTTTTTAAGGGAGCTAGAATTTAAATTGTTAATGTTGTTTATTGTATATGCTAGATGAAATCGTAAGTTTCATGTAGATTTATTGCTTTTCTATACATATTTTAAGCAGCTCCCCTCCACTTTTTAACCTATTTCTTGATTGTAGATTTTGAATTTCACCGTATGTCAGTACCAATAAACTGACAGTTCTAAACGAAACATATTTACTATATCTGTTTCCGAAATATAACCACACCGCCTATTATCGTAATATTTATATAAATTTCAGTTTTCAGCAGAATAATGCAAAATCACGGGGGACTTTACATTATACTGTTGTTCAGATATTCTGCGTTTTTGAAAGCAACAATTAATTCAAATGATTGATAAAGGTTAAGTTGGAGCATTTATCCATAGAACTGAAGTCTTTCTTAAACTATTCTCCCTTGAAATGTTTTTCTTAAATTTATATGTTTTAATAGAAACATTTGAAATAAAATTTTTCGTCCCGATATGCTACATAAGTTTAGCTAAAATAATGACTAAGATTTTAGATACATTTTTTTTCATATTTTACTGGCAACTAAACCGATACAGATGTATCTGTTAACTAATCAGATGGAGTATCTGAATATGTTTGGCTGTTTTTTCACACAGTACTACAACAAATGTAGTAATGTGGGTTAGTTTATGCCAGTTTGAAAAGACTTCATTTTTTTTTAGCATTTATTCATGTGTGTGCCACTGCTATTTGTAATATTATTAAAGGTGCAATAATTTCTTACATATGTTACTTATGCCTAACTGTGCTTTGTAGCATATTCCACCGATTAAGATAAATCATTAGAAGGAGTGAGGAAATGATCAATCTTCAGCTGATGTAGCGTTTTTATTTCGTTATTGATTTCTCCATTTTTAAAAATTATACATATTTCTTTTCCAGTTCTTTCAGGTTGCCCTCAAATTTGTAATAATGCATAAATATTATGTTCCAAACAGAATAATGAAATATAAAAATGTTTTAATCTCTAACAATTAATCCGACGACATTAACTGTGCATGATTTTTCTTTCCTTAGTTTTTTCGAGTTATATTTTTATTGTCATTAGAATGCGCTGTAAATTCATAAGTTGGCGGGAAAGGAACAGTTGCTTTAAGGAAAATTGTTCCAGTTAATTTTTAAATTAATTTTTCTCTTAATAGACGTTACAAACATTATCAAACAGTTCGCACGTTTTGAAACAAATAATAATAATAATAAAAAAATACCAGGTAGGCTCAGTTCTGATTGAGCCGTCAGTTTTGGAACGTAGGACTACGACTTGCAGATCGGAGAGTTGAAATGAGCTAGTCGAGTATGGTTTCAAAGCGTTTATATTTTTTTTTTTGTTATAGTCAACACAGGTCTATGATATGAAAACTAGTTTACATAATTTTTACAAATAACGCTGGATACAGTGCGAACACAAAGCAGATCGATACACGAATTGCCCAACGTGGTGCTGTGTCTTCTTGGGCTTCTGCGAATTCCGTGGCATTGTAAAAAATGTTAACCCGCTCACACGAAAACAATTTTTAAATTTTTTTGTTTAAACCACTGCGATATGTTTTTATATATTTGAATAGATCTCGTCGAGAGCTTTAAAACGATACCACGCACAGTCGTTTTGCACTCACGGCTGTCCAGATAAACCGCGATATTGTCAAAAGTGTTCAACGGTTCACAAGAAAACAATTTTTAAAATGTTCAGTTCAAACCACTGCGAAATGTTCTTATATTTGAATAGATCTCATCGAGAGCTTTAAAATGATACCACGCACAGTCATGTTGCTCTCACCGTTGCCGAGATAGACTGAGTCAAAGGCACCCCCAGAAATACTGCATTATCTCCCCCGCGCACGGGGAGCGTCGCATGCACGATGTATTGCGCAATATACGCGAATTGGACTCCATGCTGTTTACGAATATGCTAACACGGTTATTGTGTGGCACGTATTTTTAACGCTATAATGATTTCAATTGGGACCTACTTTTGTCGCAGGCGGTCGGCCGTAAGTCGCCCCATACTATCCGCTAAGTTAGACTTAGTCCTACATCAAGAAACTAGCGCGTTTTCTGAGATATTCCAAATAACATACGCGTCATTAAGTTCATCCAGCAATCTTTTAGAATTTTTCGAACAAATTGATTTATGCAATATGTAGCACAACTGTTATTGCATTCTTTAGTATACCGCAAAAATGTCAAATTCACGCTTATATCATTAATCAACAATATAACACGCGAAAAAGTTATTTTTAACAAATCTGTAGAACGATAAGCCGATGAAACATTTAGCGAAAATTCATTCTTAACAAAAGGTACCAATTTGCAGAACGATAAGACAACAATAGAACCATTAGGATGCATACCGTCTTCACACGATTTTAATGATCTTAAAATATGAAATATATGTACAATTAAAATACTCTAAAACACACTAGCACTTTCAGAGCGACAGTTGCCCCATCATGTGTGTTTTAGAGTATTTTAATTGTACATATATTTCATATTTTAAGATCATTAAAATCGTGTGATGACTGTATTCATCCTAATGGTTCATGTGCACGAATGTTTTTCTGCATTTAACAGTAGAACATTTCGTAAAAAAAAAAAAAAATCTTAATAAAAGTTACGAATTTACAAAACGTTAAACCAGCAGTTACGCGAAAATTTATTAAAGTTTGCAAAAGATCAGATGTAGAGGAATTTAGGAAGGGAGTGTCTGACCTCAGGCCTTAAACAACCCTTAGAAATAGTAAGCTAAGAGATTTGGGCTAGAGTGCCCGATAGGAAAGTGACACGGAAGCGAGGTAGAAAGGGGGAGGAAGACGCCTTTTTTAATTACCTAGGGGCCAGTACCCGGGGTCCGATGGCTTAACGTTCGCATCCGACACACGGCGGATATTTAGTGGTTCGAGCGTTCGCACCTGCTGGGATCGAACCTGAGGTTTCTCCGTGGCAGTCACGGACGTTGACCACTAGGCCATCCGCGGTCCATTTGCAAAAGATATCATCAGATGATATGTTTTATAGACCTTGTTTACAATAAATTATCAAAGTTTAAGTATAGCGCTGTTTAGCATTGTGTGGTTTGAAGAAATAAAATTTATCAGGCAATGAATTCTCGAGTAAAGAGTGTTATCCTATCAACCAAATATCTCAAAAAAATTTGGAAATCTCGTATCATATACTCAAACGTTATTGTAGGGCCTCGTTCATGACAGCAGGAAAAGATTGTGTTCTTCAAAAGTTGTGTATCTAAAAATATCAGCATTCTTATTTATATGTGTATGTTTGGAACAGAGAATCTCGAAGCGTAGTTGTGGAGTACACGAGCGTATACTTGGCAATTTCTTTTCCGGATTTAGCCTGACGAAATTTGGAGAACAACACATGATTGTTAATTTTGGCGAGATTATGGATATTAAAATTACTTTTCAAGACGAAGCTCAGGATGGATTTAATTTTAATATAGTTTTTATTTTTCGGTAATATCCATTTATAAGATTTCATGCTTTATAAAACTGTATTAGAAACCGATAGTACAAAAAAAATTTTGATTTTCTTTGACGCATTTTTCAGTTGTATCCTGTTCTGATTGTTTATCCTTATTATAAAGAATGTGAATTTTTGTTGTAAATTATAGAAAATTAGTTGTGTAAATTTAGAGAGGGTGTTGCTACTTTTCTCCCGCAAGTTTTCATAATTAAAAAATGCCGTTTGTGTCATTAATTTGTATAGTACTTTTAACGCTTACTTGAAATTCGGCTTGCATTTTTGTGTTAAAATAGCTTTTTTTTTATTTTATTGAAAAAAAAAAAAGGAAATTAAATGTACTAAGAAAGGTGGATACTACTCACTTAATTGTAGATAAAAACATGTATCTTTGGCTTGGAATCTGTAGCTAACTTGGTTCAGCTTCAAAATTAGTACCTAAAGGAAAACAAAATTTAAAGGGGAATTTTAATGCTACTTTTGGTGAAGATTCATATATATATATATATATATATGCATTATTTTATCTACTAAAATGATCTGGTTTCACTCAATTTCCTTATTAATTTTATTTGTTAAAAACGCGTTTTAGGAATTTTCTCAACCTCGGGTTCAAATAGTTTTCTGCCAAGTTTGCTTTCTCCTGTGTGAATATGTCTGAAGAAACTCGACAAAAAAAAAAAAATTAATACTGCGCCTTCTCCTCCCTTTCTCTTTCGTGCAGCTGTACTGTGCGAAAAAGTGCAGATAAAAAGGAAACCTGGGTAATGAAATATGAACTGATTTCCCACAGAAGAGGTAGGGAAGTGCTAAAATGTGCAGGGCTTTTCCTTTTTTCTGTTGACTTCTCTAAAAACTTGCATGAAGCTTAGACACATGAAAAATTATCCATCGAGATCGATTGCATCGGTCTTGTCAAAATGCCATCAGTTTATTTTCTTCTCATTTCACTGAATTCCAGTACCTGATCATTCTTCCTGATATCCTAGAACGATCGTTAGAGGAATTTCCCATAGGTATCTCCTTGTTTTGCCTCTACATCTGAGTAATAATACCAAAATTCCCTGCCCCTCTTCTAAAGTAATCATTAAATTAATAAACCTTCCATTACCAAAGATAATTCAGGTTATAAAAACCTCATTTACCTAAAGGCAGCATATGTTTTTAAAAACATTGACACGATTTTATTGATTTTGAAACTTCCAAACTGTCTTACCGAAAGGTTAAATTTCCGATTTCAGGTAACACGATTACCGTGCTGAACTCTAGAGCTTTATCTTAAAGTCTGCCACACCCGTTTTAACGTTCTTATTTCTTCGAGATCATCGCTGTCTTTGAAACGGAACTTTAAGAAATCCTGTTTTAATCGAGTGGGATGTTGCCTAGCTTTTTGTGAGTTTGCCTTGTAAATCCCCTGCATTTTAATCCAAAATTCAGTTAGAATCATGATTTGCTTCTCTTAGGGAAATATCGTTCTTGTGTTTTGTTTTAAAAAGCTGTTTGATATTATCAACAATAAACTATTAAACTTGTATTTCCCTGAAGGGAAGTGTGCAAAATTTTCATATCGCCTCCAATTAATAGGTTTTTTTGTGTGTGTGTGAGGTTCGTTGGTAGTGGCTTCTTATTTTTTCAATATTCAAAATGTTTCCCCCTTTCCCTCTTTAAGGCTGCTCGCGACCTTTTGGAGGGTCGAAACCCATTCACTGGGGACCATTGCTTTAGAGTTAAATTTGGCACGTCTACCATGCGCCCTACCAAATATAAAATAAAAGTACTGAATCACTGGTAGCATGACCAGACGGCTGACCCAGAAATCTCCATAGAATGCTAACAAATGTAAAGACATTAGAAAATTCGTGCCGTCCCGATGGCCAGGGTGTGAGAAGCACAGGCTTTTGGTTAATCTTGTCAGACTTGGTTCAAGGTTCGAGTCCCTCTTGAGGTATGAGCACTGGTTTTGTCTTTTTTTAGGAACCACTGCCCTTAACCAGGGACAGGAGGCTTAGAGGGATCAATAAACCCTGAAAGAAACCCAAGCTTGACTGTAAGCAATGGGCGTTCCAAAAGTTCTTGTTCCAACCATCAAGAAATAGTCTTAGAAAAATATGGCAGGGCTTTTATATCTACATAACCCCCTTTGAAGGTCCGCGCACTTTTCACAGCTGTGCTTTTATGTACCCTAAATAAAATGATTTGACAAGGCTGTTAAAATAGGCTTCAATAGAATCAGTGTCTTCGTCCGTCTCAAAATGTACATAGGGCAAGTTCTTTTTGAGATTCCAGAACAAATTTCCAAGAGGACAAGGCCAGGTTTGTAGGAAGGATGTGGTGGCAGTGCAAACCCAAATTCATGGCTGTCAACCGTGGTAACGGTTGATTTGTGGCTTGTAGCATTAAACTAATGAAACACCACCTATTCTTTTAGCTTTTATTGGTGTTTAGCCCTTAGATGTTGTCGAAGTTTCCTTTGTAGGTTGGCATAGCATGCTCCTGTGATGGTTTGGCTCTTCGCAAGGAAATCTACCGCCACCATCTCCTCTACATCTCAGAAAACTTGCTATCACCTTTCCAACACAATTGACAAACTTTGCCTTTTTTAGAGTGAGTGAGCCACCATGTTTCCATTGTTTTGACTATGGAATATAGTGGTGTGCCTACGTATCATCCACTGTTGCAAATCGTTGCAGAAATTGGCTTCAAGCAGTGCAAGATTGTATCACGACATGTTCCCCCTCATCTGTTTTGCTCAGGTGTCAAGAGTTTTCGTGCCAACGTGGAGCAACCTTTGTTATTGCCAGATATTATTTGCGATTGCGATCAGTTGTTGTTTTTGACATGTGCAATGTCACACCAATCCGCTTAACCATTAAATGCCTATCTTGCAGTACAGTTTTGTTCACCTTGTCCACATTTTCTTGAGTGATGGCCTCAGAAGGTCGGTCTTCCTGAGCGAGTGTCTTCTTCCACACTCGAGTTCCGATGCCCACTTCTTTACGGTACTGTGTGAAGAGGCATCTTTCCCTGGTCTTGGTATCATTTTTTCATGGATGCCATTTGGCTTCAACCCATTTTTATTCAGATACTTTATCATGGCTCTGAGCCCTTGCTTATCCACTTTCCCTTCCTTGATTCACCTAGAACCTGACAAAAATAATGAACGTAACTGTGAAGAGAAAAACTGGGCGTGTAAATACTTGTATTATTATCACCCCCCCTTCTTCCCTAAAAAAAATGCGAGGCCTTCATGGTCAGATGGTGGGGCTGAGAACTTTCAGGCACCGTGCGTATTTGGTGAGGGCAGGAAGGGACTAGGTATAAAACCCGTTGAGGAAAATAAAACATTTTTAGAAGCAGGTGCCGAATCGGGTCTCCAGAGAGAACGTCGGTTGTTTTCCTCAGAATGTTTTCACCCTGTTTTGCTCATCTGATACCAGCTGGGTTTTAATTCGACTACCGGAAGTAATGTCAAGTGTGGTAACACTTCTACTTTTAGAGAATGTCTGTTATTTTCCTTAGAATGTTTTCGACCTGTTTTACTCATCTGATACCAGCTGGGTTTAAATTTTGACTACCGGAAGTAATGTGAAGTGTGGGAACACTTTTAGTTGTCTTGTAGAGTTCTTTAGGATTAGAACCTGAGTAACTATATAGGATATACTCTCTCTCCACACACACACACACACACTCATGCGCGCGCACGGCTGCCCTAGTGGTCACACAGCTGCCCTAGTGGCATATAGGATATACTCTCTACTCTCCACACACACAGCTGCCCTAGTGGTCAGAGGCACAAGCTTCTGGAAAATTGTCTCAGTGGGGCATGGATTTGAGACGTAGATGGTATGTTTGTCCTATACCAAGCGCGGGTTCTGCCCTCACTTTCCTGGAACTAGTGGCCCTAAATTAGTGACGAACGACTACTTGAATGCACAAGGTGGTCGTTGAATCCTGAAACGCCGCCCCGGTGGCGCAGTGGTCTAAGGCGCTGGCCTCTGATCATTCGTCCGTAAGGGGTCCGGGTTCGAATCCCGGTCAGGCATGGATGTTGTATTTGTCTTACGGCACTGGCTCTCTCCCTTCCCTGGAACCAGTGACCCTAAATTAGGGACGGGCGACTGCTTATAGCCCATTGAGTTGCTCACGGTGGTCGTTAAACCTCCAATCAAAAAAAAAAAAAAATCCTGAAACACACATTTCCACTAAGTTCTAAACCTTGCATACTTGTGCCTAGTGTTTCAGCAATCCCCAGTTGCTTTTCGACCTAGCCTCAGCAACTATGATTGGCTTAGCACATTTTTGTTCCAGCGATGTTAATCCGTGTGTAATGAAAGTCTATGTCCTGCTTGAAAGTGTTTTCCGTGCCACCCCGGTGGCACAGGAGTCTAAGCGATGGCCTCTGATCGTTCGTCCGAAAGGGGTCCGGGTTCGAATCCTGGTGAGGCATGGATGTTGTGTTTGTTTTACGGCACTGGCTCTCTCCCTTCCCTGGAGCCAGTGGCCCAAAAGTAGGGACGGGCGACTGCTTATAGTTCATTGAGTTGTTCATGGTGGTCGTTAAACCTCTAATCAAAAAAAAAAAGTGTTTTCCGTGGGTAATACAAGTCTGTGGGTATTAGTCTTCCTGCTTTGATTATGGATTGATATAGCTCTGCATCGGTTTTGAAATGGTGCAATCAGTTCTCGAGATGATGGTCTTCAGGATAGCATACGTAGTACAGCGTAGAATCTCCATTGAATCTATCCACAAGCTGGTAACCAGAACAATTTCTTCTTTTGTAAACATTGTCACGATCTTGTGCTTCACATTTGCAGTTTTCCGTGCAATTATTTATTCACCAGACTTCACAAAGTAACTTTGTGAACTCTTACTACAAAGTCTTTTTCGTCGTTTCTATACTGTCGGATGATAATGCACTACTGACATGCAGTGCCAACGTTCATGCAATAAAGCATCGTGCTTGGATTTAGAACTTACTGAAAACCTTATGTGTGTCCAGTTGAGATACATATTTCCCAACGGATGATGCAGTACTGACAAGCGCTGTCAACTCATTCATTCGGTGCAGCATCGCTAATGGGGTTTACAATTCGGTGCAGCATCGCTAATGGGGTTTACAATTCGGTGCAGCATCGCTAACGGGGTTTACGTCCGTGCGTGAGTTTGAGATAAACTGCGCTACAGATTACTCTTTCTTATGATATTCCCCAAAATAGGCGTATCAGACAAACGCATGAAATGAATTGTCCCTCGCGCTGTTTGATAAGCTTGTTACCCGTGAGTTGTTAAGACCACACAGATGGTTCCCGACATAGGATATTTTCTAGTTGATAATTACGTTGATAAGATTCTCGTTATGCAACTTTTTACGAAGTATTTTCTTCTTTCTTCCTAGATTTTATTTCAATGTGTTTTCTCTGGATACATTTTTGTCCGTGGTGAATTAAGCGATACTTCTTTGTTTCACTCTACGGGTTGTACTCGTAAAAGTTGCCAGTGCTGACTTTGCGATCCTCTTTCAAAAATTGAAAGTGCATTGGTATACCCAGGACTTAAATATTATTCTTTGTTTTTTTATTTTGTACATTACAAACATAAGTTTTGTTTTGGATCTTTTAGAATGTGAATTTTTTTTAAATATTCGGGTGGGTCTGTTCGTTTTATGAGTCATTTCTACTAGTGATATCTAATAACAATATTAGCTTGTATTTATACCAAACCTTTTGACTGCACTTTAGTATTTCAAGAACATAAAACTATTAATTTAAGCTAATGCAGGACTGTAAGCTACCTCAGTTCTTACACTAACGAATAAATCGTGAGCATTCTCATTGGAAATTTGCCTATCAGTTTTCCATGAAGTAAGGTTAGTCTAGAGACTTGCATCTGTGTAAGTTGTTTTGTGACTTAACCTTCTTTCTTCTGAACAAATTTAATTATACATTTTTAGAAATAGTAATTTTAAGCTTTTGCCGGAGGATTTTGAGGCATTATACATTTCCCAGTACAAGATTTTTGTGTTTATAGCAGGTTTTAACTTTCTGGTGAGCATTTCCCCCGTATTCTAGTCTTTAGTCCTGCACTAGTACAACCCAAATTTATTACAGATCCATATTCGCAACGTCTTGAAGTCCCGCTCATAACACATTGTGAAAACTATGCATTTTCGATTATCATAATCTAAATTATTTGGGTTTGTCCATTCGTTTAGTCTACACTTGGAAATATAGTGATTGATATAGCATCACTATTATGAAGGCAAGTATTGAAAGCATTCTGACCCAGATAGATATATTTGCCAGTTGAAACAGCAGTAATTTTTAAAGAGCTATGACTTTTAACATTTTTCTATTATTTTCTGTCTTTACAAAGAAAGAACCCTTTTACATCTGTGCCAAGTTAGGCGAACAGCTCAGAAAAACGAGTAAGAATTAAAAAATGATTCGCGAAAACAGCTGTGATTGGTCAAGGGTAAAAAAACCACTCCATTCTTAAATACATAGCTGTGGTGAATTCCAAATTTCTGTTAAAACTGAGAAGAAAAGTTTCAGCTTTATAGTTCCATTTACATTAATTTCATGACATAGACTGAGTAGCAAGAACCGTGTCTAGACAGCATTCTTTTTGGTACCGTGTCTAGACAGCATTCTGTTATTTTTGGTGTATTTAGTTGGCACAAATAGCACAGACGTTTGGAGTAGCAAGGAGTTCTTTTTTTTTTTTTTTTTTTTTTTTGTTGCCTGTGGTACGGTCTGATAGCTAAAGAAGGCCCACTTGATTTGGATCCCGTTTAAATCGTTTCTTCTCTGGTTTTGGATAAGGCCTTTCCATGAAGTCTGTGAAGTTAAATTAGACATGGGTGGAAACCCTGCCTTAATTCGGTTCGTAAAGGAAGTTCTTGAAGATATAAAGTTGACAGCGCGAAGCCATTTAAAAAAACCATTTTATTTAGAAATTTAAATTGTGAGATAAATTCCTTCGATGTGCCATTCAAGAGATAGTCGAATTAACGAAAAATGATATGAATGTCTAATAAATAGTTAAACTAATTAAATTTTGTGAAGTTTTTGATGCGCCACCAACAGTGTGACCTTGTGTAAAAAAAGTGTAAATGTTTTTAGAATTAGCGTACTTATATATATAAATATAGATATATATATATATACTGATATAAAGAAATCATTGAAAAAATATTCTATGCTTGTTAATATTTGATGATGCATAAGTGTTTTTTTATTTATTTTATGCGAACTGATTTTAATCTGTGATCATATTCGTTCTGGAATCTAGTCCTTAACTGGTTGTGCAAAAATCGTTAGAATGATGTGTGTGGAGATCGAAAGGTGTTTGCTATTAATGTTTGAATGTGTGTAATGCTACTTGGCAGGCACACGGACCAGATGTACAGTTGTATCACTATTTTTTTTTCTTGACTGAAATTATTAGTTTTGCCGAGAAGATTTAACGTAGGCAGATTATGTAATCCACCGCATTGTGCGGTTCTCGCACTCGTCGATATTGTTGTTATTGCTGCTGCCTCTGTGGTGCTAAAAAGGTTACCGTTTTTTCACGGCCCTGAGTGTTTATAAAATAAAAAACAAAGCGCTGTGCAGTTGTGGAATATCTATCTTACATATAGCTTGGCGATTGATTAAATAAATAAGATCTCGCACTTAAAATGATATATTGATGCGTGGTGTTTCATCAGCATGGAGCCGAATACTTAACGGTTATGTGTTTTAACGCATTTTCGCTCACTTCAATATAACTGCCCACAAGAAAAAGATTCCAGAGTTCTTACAAGCATCCATGCTGACTTGTGTATCAGTATTAGATTTAGCTCATAATTTTCACACTGCAGCTTGGAACAGTGATAAATAGTACTATTATGTATGTCATGAATTATATATTTGCACATGTTGATGTTGAATGATATGTAAATCCATTGTTGTATGTCTTCGGATGTTATGGTGATGGTCCAGCTATTGTACAGAATATCTTGTTAATAAAAATGTGACTGCCATTTTTCAGACTCTTCTTTCTGGTGTGATCAAGGCCTAATTTTTTTTATTTTTGCTGAGGATTTCGTCTTGTGGACTCGACACTTATCTAAGCGGAGTAAATTTTGCCGACCTAAATTACAATGTCATCAGAAACAAATGAAATTTTAATTTAGATCCGAATTGCCATTAAAAATCGAAATTCGTATTTTTCTGCAGATTTGTGGAAACTTTTCAGTTACTTATAAAGTATCTTCTGCCTCGAAACATGACTTCTTCCTCCCCCCTAAACGAACTGAAATGATATCCTAATGTAGGGTTAAAGTATTAGTGTTCATGTACACACACACACACAAAATGTTTAATCAGCATTTTCTCTAACGTATCGCTACAGTAAAATATTTTTTGTTCAGTAATAATGTACAGTAAAACTTCTAAAACTCGAACTTCTAGAGTCGAATTTTTCCATAACTCGAACTTCGGCATTTTGCACAAAAATTTCTCTTTTTCATACTTTTTTCTTCTATAAGTAGAATTTTTCAATAACTCGAAACATTTCGTGTTTTGTGAAAAAAAATCGTGAAAATCATATTCTAAAACTTGAATTCAAAAAAAAAATCCACCTGTGGCTAGTCTTGTAGATGCTGGGGGTCAAACAAAGTCAGCGGGACAAAGAGGATCCTCTCTCCCATCCACCCTATGAAGGGAGTGTTTTAATCCCTTCCAGGTGGACCATTTTCAGGGATTTAGCCCTTAGCTACAAGGCCTGTACAGTCACACTTCAGTAGAATTCTTTCGCAAATTTTTTTTCTTGAAGTCTGCATTCTTTTGGACCCATTTGAGGCATTGAGTGCTGTGCACCCAGTTTTAGAAAAATCCAAGTCTGTCATCGTAGTGGAAATGTTTGTGATGTCTAAAACCTTAAAGTGTTATCCTTGCTGGAAGAAAATGAAGCTAATACAAGAAGTGGATACTACGACTATGTACTGCTTTCTTACTGATACAAGAACTATGAAGAGCGTTCTTAGGCAAATTCAGTAAATTTAATAAGAGATTCCCCTGGTGGATTAATTCGAATTTTCTACAACTCTAAGTTAATCGTAGTTCCCATGAAGATTCGAGTTATAGAAGTTTTACTGTACTAATATTGTAAAAAATAAATAAATAGCTATCCCGGAGACCTATGATCAGAGACTCGGGCTTCTATCTAATCGTTCTATTTGGGACTGGTATTAAGTAGTAGATGAGGTATGGGCGCTGATTTTGGGCCGGACGATTACAGCTTTAGATGCTGATGGGAGTTTTATAATGGTTAATTTAATGCGTGAGTTTTTATGCTATTCGGAGAGCACCTGTGGATGATCATATGATTTTGAATATTCTTAGAGTGAAGTAGGAAGTTTCAAAGTGAATTTTCAAAAGTACAAAAGAAAAACAACTACTCCAGATTTGAAGTAGACATTTTGGTCTTTAAGAAATGCGTCAGTCTGAACATAAAAGAAGGCTTTATGTAAAATGCACTGTGAATTTCTGTGGTCGTGCATTAATCATGTAAGAGTTAATGGCCTTGTTTTATCTGCATAGTTGTCAACAATGTATAGATCTCGGTGTAATATGTGCTTAAGCAGATCTTTAAATGTTACTTGCAGTGGCGGCCCTTGCCATAGGGATGCAACCCCTCCCGCTTCACGTAGTATTGAACTTTCCAGCGTTCGTTTAAATCGCACACCCTGCAGCAGCTATAAGTTGAATCTTGGCATTGCCATTTGAATACCATCTGCAGGGAACTGCGAAAGTTGAAAGTTCTACGGGGGGGGGGGGGAATTAATGGGAGAATGCTAATCTTAACAGCTGACTCCTAAAACAAGCTGGTTCTGTGTTTTTACCTCCATGGAGGTGCGCAGCAAGCAGTCCCTCTCGAGCAAACTTATTATTTGGAATAAAGGGGATGATATAGCTTGAGGAGCCGTTACGAAATTTATGGTCTACCGATGTCTTGCTCTGAACAACGTATGCTGCTTACCTGCCAGACATCTTGTCTCTTAATCCTAAAACTGACGGTCTGGCTATACAACTTGCTGTGTCGCCCCCCATGTCCCTCACTATGGACTTCTCCGTTGTTAAAGATCCGCAAAGAGGAGCTCTGGCGTATTCTGCATTTGAACTTCGGTTATATTGGATCATCCCATAAGTAATGCGGTATTTTCGATTTTGTCGGAATGCACGCTGCCAGATGACGCTATTGTGTCAGATCTGTGGGGGCATACAAACTGCTGGACAGTGCGATGTTGGCCTAGTATCTGAGTAGACTTAACTCGGTGGCGCAGTAGTCTAAGTGCTGGCTCCTGACCATTCGTCCGAGGAGGGTTCGGGTTCGAATCCCGGCGAGGCATGGATGATGTGCTTGCCTTACGGCACTGGCTTTCTCTCTTCCCTGGAACTAGTAACCCTAAATTAGGAACGGGCGACTGCTTATATCCGATTGAGTTTCTCACGATGATCGTTAAACTTTCAATAAAAAAAAAAAAGACGCCCATTTCATTCATTTGCTAACCCCTCATCATGGAAGTGTTGAAATTTCATATGTCATGTTTTGCTTTGGGAGTATCGTCAAGGCAACAACGCCACAGTAGCAGTATCGAAACTGTGCGAGATTTATTGTTCATTCATTGTAAGGACAAAGATGATTCCAGCATTTTCGGTCTGGAAACTACAGCCTTAAGAGCAAGCCAGGATGTTCTCAGGAGTTGGATGATGATTTGTTACGAACGATCGTCAAGAAAAATCCCCCTGTAGTGGTGGAAGAATTAGCCCAGCAGCTCCGGTCAACCCATTCAACAACACATCGACATCTGCAAAAGACTGGCAAAGTTTCTAAGCTGGATTAATAGATTCCTCGCGAATTATCGGAGTGCAATCTGAAACAAGGAATGGATGTCTGCACCTGAAGGAACCTTTTTCGAATCGAATTGTCACTGGTGATGATAAATGCATTGTGTATAACAATATTAAGTGTCGAAGACAATGGGTGGACAGCAACGTGACACCAGCTTCACGGCCAAAGGGAGGCTCCATCCGAGGAAGATTATGCTGTCAGTTGGTGGGATATGGATGGGGTTATCATTTCGAAATGCTACCAGCCAACCAAACCATCACGAAGGAGTTGTATTGTCAACAACTGGACCTGCTAAAGCAATCCATTGAAGAAAAAAGGCCAACACTGGACGACAGAAAAAGCGTCGTTTTTCGTCATGATAATGCCAAACCTAATACGGCAAAAGACGCGCTCTTAAAACTGAGGCAGTTTGAATGGGAAGTTAAGACACAGCCGCCATATTCTCCTAAGATTAGTGGGAAACAGTTTCATACAGAGGATAGTGTCCGAAGGGTGCTTGGTATATTCTTCAGCTCAACACAGACTTTTATCGCCAGGTAATTGAAGATTTAGAATTACGATGGAAAGCAATTGTAAATAATGATGGGAAATACATTTTGGATTCAAAGTAACCTGTCACATGGTTTGTTGCCTTTTAAATACCGCTGAAAAAACACATTACTTACGGGATTACACAATATACACTGCTGGCCACCCAAAATGCACACCAAGAAATACACGAGATAGCAAAGCCAGATTTACTGGACACACAACAACAGATTCAAAGATTAAACGATCGAGCTTACAGGCCTGTGCGACTTGCGGAACACGCACGCATCAATAGTTCGTGTGGCTCCCATGGCTGGCAATAACGGGCGCTACACGCCGCGGCATCGAAAGAAAGAGGCTTTGGATGTGGGCTTGGGGTATTTGGTCCAGGCTGCTTCCACACGTTGCCAAAGTTCATCAGGCGTAGCCGCGGGTGGTGCTTGCCGGGCCACTCGGTTGCTGATCAGTGACCAGACGTCTTCGATAGGCGATATATCGGGAGAACAGGCGGGCCACGGCAGCAGTGACACCAGATGGGCCGTGAAGAATTGTTGCACGATGCGTGCCACGTGCGGGCACGCATTGTCCTGTTGAAACGTAGCCGCTGGCAGGTAAGGGAGGACTACAGGCTCCAAAACGTCGGAAATGTAGCGGTGGCTGCTGAGTGTACCGGCGATGCGTACCAGAGGGGTGCGGGTGTCATATCCAATTGCGCCCCAAACCATAACGCCAGACGACGGACCGGTATAGCGATGCATAATGCAGGCATCACAGTCTCTCGCCGCGGTGCAGCCACACGCGGATCCGACCATCTTGGTGTTGCAGGCAGAAGCGGGATTCGTCGGAAAAGACAGTGTGCCATTCCGTAGTCCAGGTGTGGCGTTCAACGGCCCACTGCCGTCGCACTCGCCGGTGGTGTAACGTCAATGGTAATTGGGGCAATGGGTGCCGTGCGACAAGTCCCCGCTCCTGCAGACGACGTCGAACGGTACGTGCTGACACAGGTTGTTGCACAACAAACCCTAATTCCTGCGCTAACGTTCGTGATGTGGCAGTGCGAGCCGTCAATGCCCGCCGCACAACATGCCGGTCCTCTCGATCGGTGGTTTGCCGCGGCTGCGGCAATCGCTCACGTAGGTCCGGCCGTCCGTCCCTCCTGCACCCACCAAATCCATACTCGCCTTACTGTGGCTGGATGTCGCCCCACACGGGCGTCGATGTCTCGGTACGATAAACCGCTGTCGCGGTAAGCCACTATTCGTCCTCTGTGGAACTCCGAAACGTGCTGGAATTCTGCGACGAGGTATCAGGAAGCTTCCCACGCATAGGTCCGGCAGCACAACACACTTGCACTACTTACACCCCGCCTTCTGTGCACCCTTCTTATAGTGCTTCCCGGTGGCGTGCCGGGCGCACAGGGTTTGCATATGCCCTGCAATGCTAATCGTTTATATGTTCTCTCGCGGGCGACGCATGCTGCGAATTTCAGGCCAATCGGATGCTTCCTTCTTGGTGTTGCATTTTTCAACGCCGTTACACGAGATCAAGATTTCCATTTAAGTGGACGGCATTTTTATACATTATATTGTACATACACAGATTTTCTTCTTTAATGCTGTGCCTGTTGTCATGTAACACGTTTTTAAATTTAGAAAAGGATCGTTCAGCATCAACACTATCTGTGGGTGCTGACACACAACGGATGGCGACCTTCTGTAGCTTAGGAAAACGACCTTTTTCTTCATATTCCAGAAGTCTAGCAAACCTTCGCTGACACGAAATTCTTTTACACTCGCTTTATATGAACGAAATTTACATTTTAGTTGGTCCTCATCTTCGAACATAGGAATGGTTGAAAACAAACAAATCTTCTTCGTCGTCTTAATGGCCCAAGGACTTAAATTGATCGGAATCAAACACGCTACACGCTTCGAAGAAATTTGCAGCTGCCTGACAAAATCGATGCTTTTTATCTTAAAAAAAATAATGCTTAATTTTTTTATAACGAGTGGATAGAGCTCTTTTTGCAGCGACGTGATCGCAGTCTTGACTCTTGCTAAGAAGACTGTTGGCGATGTCTGACATTTCATTATATATCTTGTGACCGGAAATTGGCTGTTTTTCAAATAAAGTGAGCGGTTTACTAGTCCGGCAAGTCGCAAAGGTCATTCAACAGTAGCGGAGGGAAATCACGAAACACCACTTGTGCACTCTTCAGCAGAGTGCATGTGTCCTTGAATTACCCGTCAAGCTTGTTCAAAAAGAGTATCTTCGTAACGAACAATCTTGAGAGGTAATTCAAGATTTCAAGCTCTGGTTTGGACTTTCGAGTAGGATTACTTTGTGGTATATTTTTCGCGTAAATTCTAACGAAGGTAGTATTAAAATTATTTAATTATGATAAATACAGAAATCAAAAAATTATAACAAATTAGGCAAGAAATATGAAATTCGTGGATATATTTAAAATTCGCGCCGCGACTGAATTACTGCCCACTGATGACTTATGCCTAAGCGCTAATCACAACACACAGCATAAACACGACGGTGGCTGACACTTTGGTTTCACAGGATAACATTCACAGGATGCGGGCGCAGTTGTTTTACGAAGCTGGTCCGGTGTTGAATCCCCGGCTCTTGCTTCGGGATAGATGGTCGTTTCGTTCTTTCCTTCGCATGTGGAAAGGAGTGTCGCCGCCCCGGTGGCGCAGTGGTCTAAGGCGTTGGCCTCTGATCATTCGTCCGTAAGGGGTCCGGGTTCGAATCCCGGTCAGGCATGGATGTTGTGTTTGTCTTACGGCACTGGTTCTCTCCCTTCCCTGGAACCAGTGACCCTAAATCAGGGACGGGCGACTGCTTATAGCCCATTGAGTTGCTCACGGTGGTCGTTAAACCTCCAACCAAAAAAAAAAAAAAAAAAAAAAAAAAAAGGAGTGTCCTCTCTTCTCCCAAGACAATTAGTTGATGTTGACCCTATTTGGGCTGTACGCTCATCTTTTGTCTACCAACCGCGTTCGCACCTTCGATTTCTCTTTCAGTTCGCCGTAAACTTGAATTGCCTTAGTTCCTTTTGCTTGCAGTCCAACTCAGATTTGTCCCATCGATCTCCAACTTTCTGCGAGGAAATCGAGCCTTTAACGTAGAGGGCCCACTAGCCGCTCTTTCTAACATGGTATTTCTACTTATCACAGGCCATCTATTTCGGCCTCCGGGACACATTTCCAGCAGTAGGTCGGTGCGCTTCAGCAGACTTCCGTCAAAAATCCGCACCGGGCACCCCAGACCTGCCAAAAAGAGCACTCCTTCTGTTCCATTTTAACGCATCCTAACCATTTCCACGTGTCTAATTTATGTCAAAAAACTTCAGTACGCGGATACCGCTCACGACGTTTTTAGGTCATTTGTGTCTGACTCCTTTTAGCCGAAATCCCATAAACTAACTTCGAGATGCCTTTGGGGTGTCATTGGTGTTTTGCTTCGTACAGAACTGAGTTTTAATAGCATCTCTATTTCGCCGAGTGAGAATAGCTTTTTTAGGACTGTTAGCCGTTGCTGCCCGCTCGCTTAACTTTCGGGGACAAGCTTTTAACGCCCCCTCAGTTTCTTTTCTGAAAAGACGCGGTCTCACCACTTCTCAAGAGTTTAGTTTACTGTCTGTGAATGCTGGCTGGCCGGCGCAGTGGTCTAAGCGATGACTTCGGATCATTCGTCCGAAAGGGTTCCGGGTTCGATTCCCGGTGAGACATGGATGTTGTTTGTCCAGCAGCCCTAAATTTGGGACGGACGACTGCTTATAGCCCATTGAGTTGCTCACGGTGGTCGTTAAACCTCCAATCTCAAAAAAAAAAAAAAAAAAGAAACCCGGCTGGCTGCATTTACCAAGATCATTACGATGACACTTTTTCTGATTTCCGAAATGCACTAACAGTGAGGATGTAACACGTGACGTCATCGAAGAGTTTCAGTGAAGTGGCAAGTTCCTGAAGGACAGGACAGCCAGCTATGCTATAGCTCGCTGTCCTGCACTTAGTGTGTAAAGTGCAATCATTAGCGGTCGATGTTTATAAAAATTTTAAGCCAAAATGCCTAGATTTTGTAGCATTATGAATTCCTGTAATAGAAGCCGTAAGTCTTTTTCAGTCTACTAGCTGCTATCTTTAAAGGCAGTACCGAAAAAATTTGCTTATATGCCAAACGAAGGGAGATCGCTTCCCAGAGCTACACGTTTTATTGAAGAGTTAGACTCTTCAAAGGCAGAGAATCTTTTAAATGTGTTTTATTCAGAAATCAGTGATTTCTGGTGAAGCAGAGAATCTATCTTTTGCTTGCCCTTATTGGGCTAGGCGTTTCATTCGTTGATTCAAAGTTTTCAAGTTTAATTCAAAAGTTGTTGGCTGTTTTTTTGCGTAGGTTTTATTGCTACTGATTATTTTCTTATATAACACCTTTTAGAGTTTGTCTCTTAGTCAAAATATTTCTTAAATAAATGCTTCGTCCCCAAGCGGCACTTCTGTGCACGTGGTTTTTTTTTTCTCAAGGGACTTCTTTTCTGCTGGTTCCTGATTGATCTAGGGGGTGTTGAAACCTTTTGTAGAGCTAAAAGTTAATTTATTAGCAAACCTGACTTTTAGTCAGAATCAAGTCTTTGGCTCTTCTGTATTTTTTAGAGCTCGAACACACCGTTTCCCTGACTCACTTTTTTTTTTTTTTTTTTTTTTTTTTTGCGAGTTTTCGCTTTTAAGGTTATTTGGCTGCCGGTGTTCAGTTGGTGTTTTTTAGTTTACTACTTTGTTCTATATGATATTTGCTCCTCAAACTACCGTTGATTTTCTTTTTAGTATGCCTGGATTTATACCTGGAGCTGAAGCCCACTTTTGCGGAAAAATGCAAATAATTGCTAAAATTATTGTCCAAATAAAATTGGTTTTGGTGTCCAGGTCTGTTTACAGGCCGATGTTATGCTACTAAATTTATTTACGGATAAATAGATTGTAGGGCACAAATCCCAGCAAAATTATTTTGTTTTTTCACCACAATTTTACGAAAAAAAAATTGCTCATTTTTCTAAGGCTTGGAAATCGCTTGCCAGAGCTTAGAAAGACTTTTTGTTGAAGACTTAAACTCTCAAAAAGGCATAAAACTTTTCAAGGGTGAGTTTTATCCAAAATCAGCGATTCCTGGAAAGAAAGAAAACCTACCTTTTTTTTTACTCAGGTCTCCGCACCTGGGAGGGAAGAGAACCTTACTTATTAAGGCGGCGTACCTATTTTCTCCATAAATTACTGATTACTCACGAATTTGTGATCGTACTAAATTGCCCTGTAAAAGAATACCGTCGATGAGAAATTGTTATATGCTTCATAACTTTTATATGCCTCGAATTGTTCTGCGGTAAAGGCACTTCGACCAAAGACGAAGTAATCGAAAATATTTACTATTTGCACTTTAACTTTTCGCATCACCTTTGAAGATACTTGCATTCAGCACATAAGGATCTTTTCCTTCAATGTCTTTATTTTTTCCCAAATACCACATTTTGTACTCGGAAGTTAAAGTTTCAAAGTAAGACGCCAACTTTTCAACGGGGCTGGTTGTCCTTCACTTACGTTACTAAGGCTCGTTGCTATGCTGAGAGTCACGTGTCTGCTATATCTTCGTTGTCTTCCACTATTTACAAGCACCTACGTTGCTCAATTAATTAACGCATTCCCTTTATCAGGGTGTCTACTGATTTCCAATGAATCAAATTCATGACTTCTTTTTTTTTATTGGAGGTGTAACGACCATCGTGAGCAACTCAATGGGCTATAAGCAGTCGCCCGTCCCTAATTTAGGGTCACTGGTTCCAGGGAAGGGAGAGAGCCAGTGCCGTAAGACAAACACAACAACCATGCCTCACGGGATTCGAACCCGGACCCCTTACTGACGAAAGATCAGAGGCCAGCGCCTTAGACCACTGCGCCACCGGGGCGGCATTTCATGACTTCTCGACAATGCGTGGCACAATGACAACCCTTCTAGACTCATAATCTAGTACCCTTGGCTTGAGATCCAGCTTTTTTTTATTTTTACAAACACTGAAATTAATGCTATGCAACAATAGTTTAGGCAAAACTGATGTGTCTATAATATCATTGCTGCTAAAATGGCTATACGGATTGGGGTGTTTTTTAATGAACCCCTACCTGAAAGCCAGTTGAGATGAATGTTGACTGTAATTCTTATGTCACTAAAATTGCTTGTTAACATTAATAATGTAATAATTATGTATGATTTGCACTATGCCATTCACCAAATTCTATGTGTTTAAAGAAATAAAAACATTCAACTCTCATCTAGGATGGGGTATGTCTATTTTCAGAAATATTTATCATTACACAAAGTCTTAACATCGTAATGCTGTAAAACTTAGAAGTTTTTGTTAAGGCAATGTACAAACTTTATGGAGACTGAAATTTCACAGTGAAAGACTGTGTTTAAGTATCTTAGCTAACTACACTTGTTATCTCAGAATCTAGAACTTCAGCTTCTTCTTTTGCCTTTTCTATAAGCTTTCTTTTCTTATATTTGAGTTCTTTTACATCCAGAGCCGTCATGTGTCCACTGCTCCCAACACAGTCGGACGTGGCGGGCTATACGGCGCGCAGACCACCCTGCAGTTTTCAGCCCGATGATCAGGTATCTCTCAAAGTTCATAAGTTGCGTAAATCGACGTCACTGTCTTCTACCAGGCATTCTTATAACTCTGTACTTTTGTTTGTCGGTCGGTACTTTTCGCTTTCATGGGGCATCGACTGCACGCCGGTTTATAAGGGTCTTGGTTCGTATTTTCTTCTAGGTGCGCAAACTTGTCTTCATTCAGGTGCCGATACAAAAAGACAATTTCATGACCAACAGACACCCTGCTTTATGTATTTACAGCTACCTATATACAGAATTTTTGCACAGTTGTGGTGGATAATGTACCTGAAGAAGAAGCCTTGATTACGCCACAAGTTTATAAAACCCTCAGAGAGCAGAAAGATAATTAAGGGGAACACCCCAGAATACCATCACATTACCGGTGACCGAGGGATATGCAAATTTACTGGATGCATGAGGGCAAAGTTAGTTTCTTTTTTTTTTTTTTTTTTTTATTGGAGGTTTAACGACCACCGTGAGCAACTCAATGGGCTATAAGCAGTCGCCCGTCCCTAATTTAGGGTTACTGGTTCCAGGGAAGGGAGAGAGCCAGTGCCGTAAGACAAACACAACAACCATGCCTGACCGGGATTCGAACCCGGACCCCTTACGGACGAATGATCAGAGGCCAGCGCCTTAGACCACTGCGCCACCGGGGCGGCCAAAGTTAGTTTCAGCTATCGTCTGGGATTCGTGAAGACCACAGTAAAGGAAAGATTAGCACCTCTCCAACGGACAAATGTAAGGGGGTGAAGTTAATAGCAGCTATGATTCCAACGATAATTTCAAGCTAAAGCCAGATGAGCAGGAAAGCGAAATTTTACACCTGGTATATCAAAAGTTTCGATAGAAACAAGCAGGATACGAAGTTTTAAGGGAAATTTTGTTGATGCACGCAGGAATAAAATTACTACTAAACTGAATCGGGCATTATATACCACACGAGGAATTTAAATGGCCAGCAATTTTAGTTCAGGGCCATTTAGCGGCAAAAAAAAAAAAAAAAAAAAAAAAAAAAAAGACAGCGGATAGGATGATAATGTTGTTTTGATGGGACAGGTAGACAAAAGACATGTTAATATTTTATGAAGATTTTCAATTATGCCGGCACGTAAAGCTTTTAAATGACGGGGTACTAACTGAATCTGTGGGGAGATCGAAGTTACCATTTCAGTGCATAAATGCAGTAACTGTCGGTCCAGTGCATCCCATCTTCGCAAAGACACAAATATCCGTCTCGTGGACCAGCATAGCAGGTCCCCAGGAGCGCTATCATTAAAATACTTATCTATTAGAGTTACTGGCGAAGGGCTCTTCGAAGTATTCATGCGTACCAAGAGTAATTGTTATAGATAATGGTACAAATTTTAAATCCCATTTAATGCAGGACTTTTTTAAACATTCAAGGGCATCTCCGAGATTTAAAATAACCCCAGGGTTCGGCGGAAATAGGTTAGTTAAAAAGCTCAATCAGGTGATGCAACACGTTACAGCATGTGATTCGAAACCACGGCTGCACCAGGCATCGTGTTGCCCTTTATTCTATGGGCTTATCATGAGATACCAAACAGCACGACGGGGGTAACTCGGTTTATGCTCATGTGCGGGGCCCAGTGGCGGATTTAATTACTGGGAACCAGAGCACAGTGTCGGTTTTGGGGTCCCCTCAATGTTTCTTACCATCTTTGAAAAACATTTTTTGCTACTGCATACTGCTCCCTCTCCATCCCGCGCCCTTTCTTTCACTTTGTCCTGCCAATAGTATTGTAATTGCAAAACGGAAATTGAATATTTTCACTATGGTGTATATGTAGTTTTTTGCATCCATCCATAACTCAAAAACTATTGTATCTAACAAGACGAAACTTAATTTTTCGGGATTTTGTGGTACCTTGATGGAAAAGAAATGGCAGAAGTTACAAATGGGAAAGTCTTTGTTACGGAAGAAACGTCTGAAGTTTTAGTAAAATGATCACTGAAGCACAGTACTAGTATTTAACATGTTAGTTTATGTCAAAGCTTCAAACGTTTAATCAGCTGGAACGAAATAACTCGGGGGTAGCTAGATGGGCTGAAATAAGTTCGAATGAATATATTCGCCGCCTAAGAGGTGTGGCGAACGCGGCTGGAACGAGTGAACTGGCGCATCATACAACGTTGCTCTCCCCTTAGCTTGTTATTCAAGAGGGTGATTGACACTAATCCTTTCAGACTGATTACCTGCTAAAACGACTATAATAATGTCGATGAACCTCAAAAAGGAGAATGAAATTGGGTAAATCACGTTTCTACCCAGCGGTATGATGTCCGTGTCAGGAGGACTAGAACTTTTCTAGTATGCCTTGGGTCATGGAGCAGAGAATAAAGAATTAGAAAGGAGTGCTTATCACAAGGGACAGGTTTATGGTCAGTATTGCTAAGGTGAGATGGAGGAAAGGAATTGTTTTGCTGTAGCTTTCGTAAAACCCGGCCGCTAAGTGAACATTTCTATTTGGGGAGCTCAAAATTTTTCAAGCACCATTTGGTTCTGGAACATTGACCTGTTAAAGAGTTCAAATTTATGCTACATGGCGGTGTGAGATCTGCTGTCACGTGTCATCAGACTCCACCTTATTCACAGTTCCTTGAAAGAGCCCAAACATCGACGAAATCGATTAGGGTGTCTCGTAAAATCAGCCTTTTTCAATGTAATGCCATTTTACTATGGTAACACTATTGCGATTGACTCTTATATTGTCCTGAATGAAGAAAAATAAAGCTTAAGGGAAAGATGGGTGTTCATTTTAATTACCGAATCAAACATGTGTGAAATATTCATTACATTTGAAAAAAAATCTTTCACAAATAAAATCCCCAACTCTGAGCTTAGTTTAAGTGATATATCAAAATGTGGGATTTTCAGCCATCCCGCATTTAAGCTAGTAAATTAATATTAGTAGATGACATACTTCGAGTTCAGGTAGAAACTTGCTTTCAAAATCCAGAGCTCTGAATTTATCCCTCACCTAATGCTCTCCCCTTTCTTGTCTTTTCTTTGAGAAGTAAAATGAAAAAAAAAAAAGATAGGAAACCGTTATTTTGGGGGCCGCCAGCGTAGTGGGGCCTCGCGCCTGGGCTTCCCTGTAAATCCGCCCCTGTACAGGCCTTCCTTTCAGTTATAAAATCTTGCTGGATGACTCAATGCTGACACAAGAAAGAATTATGAGAGTCTATAAGTGAGTACTTAGAATAACTCAAGGAAATTTTAAATAATGCGGAGCAGTACACTTAAGTATCAAGCACAGGAATGACCGAGAAAATACGCATAATAACATGATTTACAGTCTACAGAAAGAAACCTGAAAGTGGGGAATGAAATAACTTTACTCATCCTAGACTCTGGAAGTAAACTATGTTCAAGGTGGATGGGACCTGGAGAAATTGTAGATAGGAAATCACAACGTTCATATTTAGTGAAACTGCCAGAAAGAAGTATAAACCGCACCTCCATTAAAATTAACTGAGGAAATATATCCAGCCAATAAATGCTGTAGGCATTATTTATGAAAATGGTGAAACATAACCAGCTCCAGTAGAGAGAAAAGCCAAAGGAAAAAACACAACTAGCTCTAGTATAGAGAAACAGCAGCGGGAAAAGTTCACAGTTAAGGACAAATGCATCAGAAGAGGAACCGATGCAGGCTCTTTTCAAGTGTCATGATGTTATGTTTGAGGGTGAGAAAAAGTATGCTTTGGTGGAAAGTCATGTTATTGAATAAAAGCTGGGAATAGAAAGAAAGCAACATAAAATTCATAAATGCCAGAATCCATAAAATCCTGAGTGGAAAAGCAGATTTGTTGGATACAGGTTTAAATAAGGCTCCAAGTGCTGAAGTAACTTATCCATTTTTTTTTTTTTTTTTTTTTTGAGGTTTAACGACCACCGTGAGCAACTCAATGGGCTATAAGCAGTCGCCCGTCCCTAATTTAGGGTCACTGGTTCCAGGGAAGGGAGAGAGCCAGTGCCGTAAGACAAACACAACATCCATGCCTCACCGGGATTCGAACCCGGACCCCTTCCGACGAATGATCAGAGGCCAACGCCTTAGACCACTGCGCTACCGGGGCGGCCTTATCCATTGGTACTGCCACAAAAGATGCAATTATTCGATTATGTGTAGACTACAGAGGACAATGCCCACAGCGAAATAGTTCCATTCCCAATACAGAATACAACTGAATTAAGATATAAAGTGGAGGCTACAAATTATTCAACAACAGTGAATATTCCAAAGGTTATTGAGAAATTCCTATTGAAGGGAGTAACGAGTTAAGATCTATTGTGGTCACCATAGAGCAAATTGTCAGTTTACTGATTTGCCCTTTAAGAAGAGGCAGGAACATTTCAAGCTATTAATATTGTACTAAGATCACACTTCTTGGAAAAATGAAGAGACCATATGGCCATAGGTACAGTACTCAATATTTCACAAACTGGTGTACAATGCGATATATTTCGAGATGTACACCAGTTTTGTTTTCCATATGTTGCCAGCAAGATGAAGGTGGGTTAAATTCTCTCTATTAATCTTTATCTTGTTGTCTTCCCAGTTCAATGACTGACAGATATGCTGCATTGCCACACTCGCCTTCCCAGTTTTTACACGTGCTGTATTCTCCAACAGATGAACTTTTCCACTTCCACGATTGTTAATAACAACATAAATGTACGCACCTTTAATACTGAGATATTTATAAGACATAGCCACTGATAGTTGCACAGCATCAAAAGCATTTTCAAACTTAATAAAAACCATATATAGCATGAATTCATACTCATTCGCATCGTCAATTAGTTCTCTCAGTACATGGATATGATCAATAAATACAGTAGTACTGTATTTTTTTTTTTTTGATTGAAGGTTTAACGACCACCGTGAGCAACTCAATGGGCTATAAGCAGTCACCCGTCCCTAATTTAGGGTCACTGGTTCCAGGGAAGGGAGAGAGCCAGTGCCGTAAGACAAACACAACATCCATGCCTGACCGGGATTCGAACCCGGACCCCTTACGGACGAATGATCAGAGACCAACGCCTTAGACCACTGCGCCACCGGGGCGGCCAGTACTGTATCCACTCCTGAATCCAGCTTGTTCTCTTGATCGAGTCATGTCGAATGTTTCCTTCAAGTGATGCGACAGTACCTCGGAGAAAAATTTTTTAACACTGCTTAAGCTGATGGGTCTTGAAATTCCTAAGATGCTGAACACCCTCTCTTTTGTTAGCAGAGTCCCAATCATCTGGAAACTTCCCATAATTGGGGCATTTAGGGAAAACTTGGGTGTGAATGTAGTTTCTATTTCCTGACTGGCTTCCTGTATAATACACTGCCGGACAATTGCTAAGGACGGATGACAACAGCAACGATAGCAACCATAAAATGGAAGGCAGGAAAATGTGGAAATTAGCATAAGTGCGGGATACAGTAAGACGTGTTGTGCGTATGCAAATTTTGGATTGCCGAACTTGTTCGTGACGTCATAGCGCTGATAAGAGATATAAAGGATTTGACGCGTATTGACCATTGTTGTTCAAACGCAAAGTTGAAAGGGAAAGAATCAATTGACGAACTTGCAATTTTCTGTATGTCTTCCCGACATCACCTAGATGATTTTACGCGTGGCCGTATTATTGGCAAGATTGAAGAAGGGCGAAAAATAACAGATGTTGCCAGCGAGTTCGACGTCAGCCACAGTGTTGTTTCAAGGCTTTGGAAATCATTTCAAACAAATGGAGAGTGTAGCAAACGTCACGGGGGAGGTCGTGTTCGCAGTACGACACCTGCAGAAGATCGGTACATAGTGCTATCAACAAAAAGACACCGGCGCAGCACAGCTAGTGAGGTAGCAAATCAGTTTATGGCTCCTACTGGCAAGCGGATCTCCCGAAAAACTGTCGCCATACGTTTGCATGGAGGAGGACTATACGCCCGCCGTTCTGTTGTGTGCATCCCATTGTCCAGACGTCACCGTACCGCCCGTTTGCAATGGTGCCATCAACATCGCAATTGGACTGATAACGACTGGTCTGCTGTCCTCTTCTCAGATGAGAGTAGATACAGTCTATCGTCTGATTTATTATATATAATTCAAGACTACACACTTGTGATGTTCATTTAGAATAAATTATCAACGTTTTTTCACAATTAAATGTTTTTATATACTATAGTTTCGCAGAGCGTCTGATTGTCGACGACAACTGATCTGGCATGATAGTGGTACTGCATATTGTCCAGCAAACATACAGGAAAGGGACCGATATCCGACATGTAGTGTCATGGTATGGGCTGGCATCATGATCAATGGCCGTACGTCCCTCTATGTGCTTCCAACTGGGACTATGACTGGCCAACGATACATTAATGATGTTCTGCTACCTCATGTTCGCATGTTCTGTGGTGCTGTCGGTGATAGATTCATTTTCATGGACGACAACGCAACATGTGATTGAACAGTCGCTGTCCAGGAGTGTCTTGAGAGTGAGGATATTCAACGCCTTGTATGGCCAGCACGTTCTCCAGATCTGAATCCCATTGAAAATGTGTGGGATGCTTTGGGGAGGAGTCTTGCTGGTCGCCAATGCCCTTCAATAAACAAGGACACCCTCATCCGTGCGCTGACAGAGGAATGGGATAAATTACCCCAACAGCTGCTTGATAATGTTGTGCAAAGCATGACACGTGTGGAATCTTGCATCGCCCTAAATGGTGGCCATATCCCGTATTGACATCTTACGCCGGAACACCTGCGGACGGTAATTGCATTTTTTTCACGTTTACGTATTCTGCACAAAATGGCCTGTTTGTCCCTTGAACACGTTCCAAAGCCTTCTGGATTTCAGAGCACAATAAATTGTCTTTCTTGTAATGTCCTGGCATTCTGACATTATTGTATTTCACTTGGCATCCAACCACACTTACTTTTTTATGCGCTATATAGCCGTTTATGATCCGTCCTCAGCAATTGTCCAGCAGTGTATAATGTCCACAGTAATTCCATCTTTCTATGGAGCTTTTCCCATTTCATCATCTTAATTTCATGGGCAACTTCTTTGGGTAGGACTGGAGGCACTGTAGTGTATTATTCCTTCACGTCTATAGTAGATGTATTGCCTCTTTTTTATGGTTTTGTACAGTACTCTATCCTCAGAATTTTGCCTCCATTTCTTGTTACTTGTTACAATGCCATCTTTTATGGGTGCCATAATTTGTCCCCTTTCATTACTGAGGTGGCCCTTTATTTTCTTCTGGTTCTGAGTTGCATTTTTTTATGCACTCTGTGATATTTTCCCACAATTGTCTTAAACAGTCCTATGTATTCCATTTTGGAGGTTATATTTTCTTTATTTTCATTTTGCTTCTTTTCTTGCATCAATATTTTTTAGATCAAGTTTTCTCTGTTTTATACAGGGTGATTCATAAAGAAGTACACAGTTTCAACACACTATAAAACAAGAACAATGTAAGATATTTTATGTTGCCTGTAACAGAATTGTAGGGGAATGTTAAGGGTTTTTTTTAGAGACAGTCACAGATGTTCTATGTGTGTGTGCACCCTTAGTCATACGACACGCATCGAGCCGGTAATCCATTTCTGCCCAAACGCGAGGTAAGATATCTGAATCAAGTGCAATGATAGTGGCTGTGATTTTGCAACATCTGCACTTTGTATGGAATTATTTTCAGGTTCTTTCTCAAAATTCTCCAGACGGTGGGCTGTGAAATCTGCACTTCACGACTCAACCTCAGCGTTGATTTTCCCGGGCTTCGTTGAATGGTGGTGCAAACACTATCGACAACTTCTTCCGATACACGCGGTCGTCCAGGACTTTTAAGTTTGCACAAATAGCCAGTAGTTTTCAAATTTTATTATGCCAATCGTAGATAGATTTTCTTGTTGGATGTTCTTTTCCGAATCATGATCGAAAATGCCGTTGCACAACAGTTACAGATTCCATTTTGCTCAATTCAAGAACACAAAACGCCTTCTCCACCGCAGACGCTGCCATTTTGACTGACTAGTCACGTGACATGCACGCTATCGCCCACGTCACTTCCCTCAGAAGCGGGACACAAACTTTATTTATGAGTACATCTACCTAACAGTTTGCAGTCTGTGGTCAGTGTCTTCAAATGTTACTGTTTTACAGCATCTGGAAACTGTATACTTCTTCATGAATCACCCTGTATAGTCCTATATATTCCATTTTGGAGGCTACATTTTCTTTATTTTCATCTTGCTTCTTTTCTTGCATTGGTATTTTCTCCAAGTGCAAAATGTGCTATATTCCTTTTGTTCAATTAGATTTCTGAATATGCTCCCGAATACAGATTTATGGACACTTATTAACAACATTGCAGAGTTAAGGGGCAATATAGAAGTAACTGATGCTTACATCGACCTTGGAGAACAGATATCAAGGGAGGGCAGCATCAAAGAAGAAATTAATAGGTGTATAAAAATGAAGATGGACTACAGTTTTCAAGGGCAATTCATCATTATATCTTAAAAGAAAAGTGTTTAATCAGTGCATCCTTTCCAGTTGTTACCTACAGTGCAGACACATGGGCCCTAACTATGTACTGCATAAAAGACATTCTGAGGTTGGAAAACTTAAAGATGCACTCTTGGTGCAACCCAGAAAAATAGGAAAAACACAGTAGCGGCTCGTCCATAAGAGCACGTGAACCCTCTATAAAAAATAGAAAAATAATTATACGATATAAATAATACATCTTTATTGACGCAGTACTAAATGGCTTATCTTCAGTAAGTTTAAAAGAGCGGACAATAAAAAACAGCGTAGAACGCGCAAAGTGAGGTTAAGTGTAATGACGCGCCTGTGGCTAGGAGCGGACTGAATGTGCCGCTCTTGATACTGGACACACGGGATATGCGACAGACGGGCGAGTCCATTTGCTCGCGGTAGGGGGAAACATGTCTACAAGTGGCTTAACGGAGAATACCGATGAGCTGCCTGTGACACAGCTCAGCTCAGTTGTTGCACGGCTGTAGTTGACGTCAGATGCTCCTAACCTTTGCGCGCGTGTTACATTTGTGTTTTGGAGTTTCCAGTTTCGATTATTTTTTGGTGAAAAAGTTTTAGTTGAAATTACACTTATTACAGTTTATCTATTGTAGTGTAGCTAGTGAACTGTTGTTTTTATTTACTGTACAATAATGGAAAGTACCTGTAAGTACTCAGTTAGTAATTTAAAGGAAGTAGCGTTTGGCAATTTACCCATAGAAGTTAAAATAGCAATAAAAGAGAGTGGCAGGCCAACGCCCCGACTTAATATAAGTCAAACATCGACATCAAAATCTAGAACTTTTAAAAGAGAATTTAAAGAAGAGCTATACGAAAAAATTCCTTGGCTTTGTGGTTGTGAACAAACAAAAAAAATATTTTGCTTTCCTTGTTTGTTATTTTCCCGTGAAAAGGGCGATCCTACTTGGGTGAAAAACGGCTTTTGTGACTTAGCTCATTTGACACAAAAAATTAAAAAACACGCAAGTTCTCATGGACACATAAGTGCTACATTGGATTTCAATTTGCTGGGAAAGGTTGACGTTCGTCAGCAGCTTGACAGTGCTTATCGACAAAATATTAAAAAGCACAATGAACAAGTGACTAAAAAAAGGTATGTCCTTTCTAAGCTTATAGACTGCATTAAATTTTGCGGTGCATTTGAGTTGGCCCTTCGAGGTCATCGTGAGGATGACGATTCCTTAAATCCTGGCATATTTAAAGGGCTTGTAAACTTTTCTGCAGAACTTGACTCATCTTTGAAAAACATTTGAGTACCGCTACTGTCTTTAAAGGTACCTCGAAAGAAATTCAAAATGAATTGTTAGATTGTATGCTTTTTGTATGTCAAGAAAACATAATAGAAGAAATAAAAACTGCACAGTATGTTTCTTTGATTGCGGACAAAACAACAGACGTCTCGTCTGTATTTCAGTTAGTTATAGTTTTCCGCTATGTTTTAGCTAATGGCCAACCAGTTGAAAGATTTTGGAAATTTGATAACCCTGAAGGGCACGGCGCAGAATCTATAGCCAAATGTATTTGTACCAGTTTAGGTTATGTTGTGCAAAATCCAGAAAAACTCGTATCTCAAAGCTATGACGGTGCGAATGTAATGAGTGGGCACCATGCTGGCGTGCAGACCATAGTGCAACAAACCTATAAACATGCTTTTTTTGTTCACTGTTACGCTCATCAGTTGAACTTGATTGTAGCTCAAGCAACAAGCCAAAACCAAGATGTCAGAATTTTTTTGGACTTGAGTGATATAACAAATTTTTTTTCAAATTCCCCTCAGAGAGTGTCTGTTTTGGACAAGGTAGTTGGCAAACGAATACCTCGGGCGTCAGCTACAAGGTGGAATTTTAAGAGCAGAACTGTTAATACTGTTTCTGAGTACAGAGAGAAATTAATTGAATGTATGGAGGAAATCCAATCAACCTCTAAGCAACCAACCACCATAATTAAAGCTGGTGCTCTAGCTCATCTCCTTAGAGATAATAAGTTCATATTTTGGCTTTCTGTTTTTCACAAATTGATGCCACATGTGGATATTTTGTACAACCAATTACAGCTAACTTACACTGATGCTGTGAGAACTAAAGCCAATGTTGACCACTTCGTCAAAGCCATTGATAAGGAAAGAGGTAACATGGACAAAGTGATAGAGCTGGTTGATCAGTGCCCAGAAAATGCACCTAAACGATCGAGGCGTGAAGAAGAGTTTTACTTAAGTAAAACAGTGGCTGCCAAGGAAACTTGTGACACTATTACAACGCAAATAAAAACAAGATTTTCATTCACAACATCTTGCTCAGCTGTATCTCTTTTTGAATCACAAAAGTTTGAAGAGTTTGAACAGAAATTCCCAGAGAAATTGCTTGAAGATACAGTAAATGTGTATTCATTTCTTGAAAAAAATCGCCTCAAGACAGAGCTTGAAATCATTTACAAAAGAACTGATTTCAGAAACATGCGTGGTGCTGTTAGTCTTTTACAGTTTTTTATTGAAAACAACTTATTGTCATCATTTTCTGAAAGTTATAAACTGTTATTAATTATTGCAACAATACCAATGACGACTACTGAAGCTGAAAGGTGTTTTTCAACCCTAAAACGGATAAAGACATTTTTGCGGTCTACGATGTGTCAAGAGAGGCTTACAGCTTTAGCCATGCTTGCAATCGAGAAGGAAATGATTTCAAACATCCATAATTTCAATGAAAGAGTTATTGATGTTTTTGTGTCAAGAAAAGATAGAAGGATGGACTTTGTTTACAAAAACTGTACTTAAAGAAAATATTTGTGTAAGCTACCATCCAACTAAATTTGTGTAAGTAAATACTAGACCTTACCATCATATGCAGCAGCTTTGATTATTTTCCTTTTTCTGTGTGTTTAATAATCTAATCTAATAATTGAGAGCATGAGGCCTTATGACTAACTATCTAAATATTTAACACTTAAAACAAGCTTTCTGTTTTGCATTTATTTTACTACTTTAAAATTAAATGAAAATAATTGTTTCAGTAAAAAAGAACAATTAGCATATTATAACAAGTATGATCAATAAAGTAATCCTTTATTATTAAGTTGTGAAACAGTTAAAGTACAGTAATATCTATAATAACATTTTGTTTCAAAATTAATACATTACATCAAGGTATAGCAGCACCTAAATTATATGAATATTGTAAGTAACACACAAGTGTGTGACACAGTGTATCTCAAAAACTGCAATTATTAATTGTGAATCCCCTGTAGATGTACTCACGAGCCGCCACTGGAAAAACAACAAAAAACCTCATGTATTAGGAAAACAACAAAAGTTCATGACAGCATGATCAAAGTAAAGACCCTCAAGGGATAATAGGCTAGATATATAGCTAGAAGAATTAACCAATATTGGACAATTGAAATACTAGACTGCATTCCAAGGGTGGGAAAAAAGCCCAGAAGACCCAATGGCAGATAGGTGGATGAAATTCAAAAGCATGCTGGAATGATCTGAAAGAGAATTGCTCAAGACAGAGTAGTTGCGGAAGAGACCTTTATCCAGCAACTGAATGAGAATTGCTGATAATATATACACTGAAGTGCCAGAAAAACTGGTACAGCAATCTAATACTTAGTAGGTCCCACACGGGAGCACAGGACTGCAGAAATACGATGGGGCGTGGACTCTACTAGCTTCTGGAAATATGCTGTAGGCAATGCCCACCAAAATTCCTTCAGAGCGTTCCACAATTTGGGTGTATTCCAAGGTCTCGGATTCCTGTGTTCGATAGCGCGTTATGTGGCATCCCAAATGTGTTCTATCACGTTCAGATCTGGGGACTTGGGTGGAAATGGCAACACCCCAAACTTAGATGAATGCTCCTCTAACCATAATGTGACTTCCCGACACTTGTGTGGAGGTGCATTGTTCTGTTGGAACAGGCCCAACCCATCAGCATGAATGCAGGACATGAACGGGTGTACCTCGCCAGAAAGGATGCGCACATAGCGTTCGCCGGTCACAAGACGTTTGTCGACGTACCAGGGGTCCCAGAGAAGTCCAGCTAAATACCCCCCACCAACTGGTACAGTTCCTTGTTGACAGGCGGGATCCATGGCTTCATAGGGTTTGCGCCATACACAAATTCTTCCATCTGCCTGATACAGTTGGAAGCGTGACTCGTTAGACCAGGCTACTTGTTTCCAGTCAACAAGTGTCCAGTGGCAGTGTTGCCATGCCCAAGCGAGGCGCATAGCTCTGTGTTGTGCACTTGTGTTGTGCACTCATCAAGGGCACTCGAGTGGGGCGTCGGCTACCAAAGCCTATATCGTGCAGGGTACGTTACACAGACCGGACGCTGATGCTTGTTGAAACTCCAGCATTGAATTCCGATGATACCTGCGAGAGTGATGATGCCTATCGCGTGAAACGATTCTTGACAGCCGACAATAGTCACGTTCACCCAATGTCTTTTTACGGCCACACTAGTATCGTAGGTTGGAGGTTTTGCCGGAATTCTTGTAGTCACTGTACACCCTTGAAATGGTCGTCTGTGAAAATCCGAACTTCGTTTCTACCTACGAAATACCATGGCCATCTCACGAGCGCCAACTATGACACCGCGTTGAAAATTGCTTAAATTGTTATCACTTGTCATTCTCACGCCGAAAACAGCTCTGACAGCTGGCAAGGATGTCTATCACTTTATATACGCACTGACGGACGCAACCGAGTATGCGCATTGGTGACGTTGCTATGTATTTTGCATAAGCTCATCTGTACCAATTTTTTCTGGCACTTCAGTGTATTTTCATACCAAGAACTACAGGAATTTTTGTCACATGATAAATATTTGTGGTGCCTTAAATGCATTAACATAAAAATCTTGACTATCCTTTATTTAGCCATAACATTGGTGGATAGCTGAAAAATGTCTCTAGTGGCCAAGTTGCTGGCTTGTGACCATTTAACCCTGATGGGCCTAGGTTCTTGTCCCAGATGAGACATGGGTAGTGCATTTGTCAGATGGCACTGGCACTATCCTTTCCCTGCAGCCAGTGACAACAAACTAGCGACAGGCAACTACTTATAGCCCTTGGAGTTGCTCACGTAGCTGAAACAAAAATAAAATAGCTGAAAAGGTGCTCCTGTAAAATAAGTTGCTAAGAAAACAGAACAGCTATTATTAGAAGATAATGGAATTCGGTTTTACGACAGCAACTTACTTCAAAACACATATGAATTGTACAGTTGCAAAACTTTGGCACTACTGTACTTAGATTTATAGTAGCTTCTGACACTGATAGTCATCTAAATATTGGTCTTGTCAGTTATGGCAGAACTACCAGTTTGGAATTTCCATTACCATGTAACTGCATTATTTTTTTTTCTTCTTTTCATTTATCCCAGTCTCCAATTTTAACTCTTTACAAAATAAGCCTCTTGTCTGTGTTAAGAAGCAGTTTTTAAATAAAAACAGTACACATGTTGATGACATATAAAATAAAAGAAAATGGCACTTAAAATAGTTACTAATACACAATCCACATGACCAAACAGTTCATGTTCATAATATCATTTTACTGTGCTCAAAACATTACTGTATTAACTGTACATTCAAAAAATATTTTAAAAATTTGAACTATGTAAACATAGGCAATTCTTGCATCACTTCTGCTACAGGAATTGCCTTTCATATATTGCCACTGCCCAATGGTTATTTATCGAAGAAGAAATAAATTCCTTGATGTTCTGAAATTTTTTTTTCTCTGGTTTACAAAAATGTCTGGAATGCTGGTACATATAAATATCTTCAAAAGTATTTGACTAATAAGTTGATCATTGTAGTACATTCTGTGCAGTGCTCTACATGTTTCTGATACCTACACCAATGATAATAACAACAAGTCAAAATAAACAGTTCATTTTTATGTACAGTGCTTTCCTTATTGAAAAATCCTTAAATTCTAGTCCTTAACTGGATATTTATTCTGATGTTGAATATGTCTGTTTCATATGAAACTCATGTAATGCACATGTGCAATTTCAGTTGTGAAGTTTCATGTCTTGCATCTTTTTGATGAGGAAACAAAACTGTAGTTCATAAGAATTTTTGCTTTTCTCTGAAAACAACTGATAAAGCTAATGAAAAGATATTAGGGGTATGTGAAAGTTTCCATCACCCCACTAGTGGGCGCTTTAGGGGTCTAACCGGCCAGTGACCCGTGCTGTCAGTTCGTTCGTACCTGAAGCCAAGCATGGCGGTCGATAAAGTTCATTTGCGGCACTGTTTGTTATTCATGTTTAATTTAGGGAAAAGTGCGAGTGAAGCATACGGTTCAATATGTCAGGCGTATGACCAAACGGTTATGGGTGAGCGGACGTGTCGAGAATGTTTGCCAGGATTAAGAAAGGTGATCTAAGCTTGGAAGACAAGCCACGTGCAGGTAGATTACAGGAACTCGCAGACAAGGAGCTGGAATCGCTGTTGCAAGAGGATGCCACCCAACTGACCATGCAACTGGCAAAATGTTTGAAAGTGGCTCAATCGACGGTGGTACGGCGTCTACAGGCCTTGGAGAAGATCCAGAAGATTGGTAAGTGGGTTCCACATACTTTAACGGAGCGTAATATTTGTTCAACAATTGCGCATCTGCATGTCATCGCTGAAGAGGTTTCAAGGGAAGAATTTCTTGTGGAAGGTTGTCACCGGGGATGAAAAATGGGCCTGCTGTGACAACCCCATATGCAAGCGATCCTCGGTCGACCCAGGCCAGCCATCAACATCCACTTCAAAACAGGATATCCACGGGTAAAAAGGTGCTGTTGTGTGTGTGTGGTGTGATGTGAACAGAGTGTTGTAATTCAAACTGTTGATACTGGGTGAAACCATCATTGCACAACGATAGAGATCAGTTGATGAAACTGAACACCACAATCGAGTAAAAACGCCCATGGACAGGTAAAGGACGCTCCCAGTCATCCTGTTACACGATAATGTCAGACCACATGTCGGTGCCACCACGAAATCAACCCTTGAACAGTTACACCGGGAGGTTTTATTGCACCCGGTTTACTCCCCGGACATTGCACCCTCAGACTTTCATCTGTTTCGTTCTATGCAATATGCTCTAGCCCAACAGCGGTTCACCACAGTTCCGGAGGTGGAAAATTTTGTCACTGCTTTCTTCAGCTCAAAAACAGAGTCCTTCTATCACAGGGGCATTCATTTGTTGCCTGAAAAATGGCAAAAGGTCATTGATGCTAACTACCAATATTTCGTTGAATACATATGTACTGGTTTCCTGATTGTTCCCGTCTCCTTTCTCCTTAAAATGGCGGAAACTTTTGCATACCCCTAATATATTTCGAAACTCGAAAATCAATTGAGGAGCTATCTTTGAACAAAATTGAATGTACGATATACTGCACAATCAAAATCTTGAAAAAACATTTTGATGCTCCAGGCACTATTTCTTCTTCAGACATGAGAATTGCCACAAAAGAAATCATGATAATCACTTCAGCTTGACAATTTAAATCATAATGTGACTTCTAAAGCAGGATGATGAAAGCTTGATTGCCATATTTGAAAAACTGCAGATTTATTCTGAAATGAAAATAAAAATGATATAAAATGATATAAATTTGTAAAAAAATTAACGTGGACCAGGAACATCAAATAAAGAGCGAATACCTTTATTTGATGTTCCTGGTCCATGTCAAATGTCTGTATTAATTATAAATTTGCATGTAAACATTAATATACAGAACTGCAATTTTCATAACCACTGAAGTTTTGAACCGTAGAAGTGCACACTTACAAGCAAGTCTGAAATGTAATGAATGAAAAACAAAAGAAAATGCAGTAACCAGGAGCCTGTGAAATAAAAATAACTTCTTAATGTATCAAGGCAGAGAAACATGTGAAAATAGAGTTTAGCAAATGCTGTCATAACGCATAAAAGAAAAAGTTGTGAAAACTGTAGTAATGTGTCCATAACCATCACAAAGCTGTGAGATAGTGTGCTGCAGCACATGCACATTGTTAGTGGGAAAAATGAGACAAACAACCAATATCAGATTGGGAAAATCCACATTAGAAATCCCTGCAGTGGCCCGAAAGAAGTTTACAGGGATGAAGTACTAACCTTGAAGTGTTTTCCAATGGTTCAAAGCATTTCTGCAGAGGAAGGGACTCAGGTGAAGATGCTCTCTGGAGCAAAATTTATGGAAAAAGTGCATGAGCTCATAGCAAACAACTGGTGAGGAACTTACAGACATGCCAACCTTCAAATTAAGAAAACTGGGAGATTTTTACAGCTGATAAAATCACACGAGCGCTATTTTTTAAAGACATTTTGCAGACATAGGAACAATTTTCTAGAAATAGTATTATTGGTGCACTAGCAGCATGAAAATCCCCCTCCCTCCCCGGAAATTCGTTTTCAGGTACATCGATTCTGCAAAATAATGAAAATGTAAAATGGGCGGCATGTTGTTTTTTTATGAATAAAATAGCAGCCAATTACTCTTCGTTCCTTCTTTACGTTGTGCGTGAAGGAGACAAAAAACAAAGAAACTAACATCACCTTTCGTAACAAGGTGAGCTCAACTGTAACTACTCCCTTTTGTCGCAAATCAACTTTTTATAACACTTAGAATGCACGCTGCTCTATTGACGCGTGGGGTTGAAAAACTGAACTGCAAGGAGAAGGCAGTGCAGCTCCCATCTGTCAATCAGTTACTGACCCTCCCCGGCAATCTAGTGCTAGAGTGGGTGAGCTCTTTGCTGAAGGCGTCATATGACAATTGGACTAGGAGAAGTTTTTTTTTTAAGCAAATTTTTTTCCAACCCATCTCATGATTGGTCAGAATCTGATGCTTAGACCACTGCACTACTGGGGTGGTATCCTTTTTGCAGATAGGAGGAGAGGAAAAGTACGAAACTGATGACTGTAATGACGCCTTGCATCGACGCAGAAAGAAAAATATTTCACAGGCGGTTCAAAATCATGGTGGCGGTTGTTGGAATTTTGACCATCCTAACGGCTGATTCTCAGTGAAAAATCCGGGGAATTTGACATTCATCCGGAGGGCGGGAGGAAGGGCTGAAATTCTGGAGAGTTGGCACATCTGAACTGAGCACAGGGTTCGTACACATTTACAGAACATAATTTCCAGGAGCTTAAATTTTTACTAGGTATTCAGAATTCTTCTAAAGCCCTATGGGTTCCACTGTTACAGAGTGTTCTTCAGTGTGTGTGTGTTACATTTTTTGAAGTGGCACATTTTGCCTATACAAAAACTTACATGAAGCAATCTGGAACTTAGAACAATGATAAAAATACAAAACGATTTTTCCATGGCACTGAAGATTACATACATATCACTCACTAAGCTGTTCTTTGAGATTCAGAGGTTAGCTCCAAAAAGAAATACAAATTTCCAGATATTTTTACTTACTGTTGTCGTATCAAACTTCTCCATTTACAGCGATCTTGACATACAACTCGTGCTTCACTAATATCCATTACACGCCGTACACAAGATCTTTTATACTTCATACTCATAATCTTTTTCTCATGCAGACACTCCTGAATCTGATCCACCCATGTCTTCCTTGGCCTTCCTCTGCCTTTCCTTCCCGCCACTTGGGCTGAAAAGATTTTCTTAGTAAGCATTGATTCCCTATTCCAACATATATTGGGAGGGAGGCGAAACATCAATCTCCTTCAGTGAGCAAAGTGCACGCTGGAAGAAATGGCCATCTTGGACTCTCAGGGTTTCTACACGCTGTGGTGACTCCAACTGTACATCACTGGAAATGTGGCACACAAATAGAGAGGATGTTCACACATTTTTGATTAGAAATTATAGGAAATAAAAGAAGCATCTGCTGCAGTTAAATATCATCTGCTAAGAAAATGGTGCATGTAAACAAGCTGTGGATAGGTTATGCTCTTTACAAAGAGAAATATTTGTATTTCTAAATGTAAAATAAGCAATATTATTAATAATTAAGGGAAAAATCGTCAAGAATTGCTTTTAACAGGAAAAAGAACACCAAACAAATATCCAAAGAAGGTACGTACTTTTACGACTATTTCAAAAGTAAGGTCTCTGGTCTTAAAAGAAAATCCACCAACCCAAAGATCAATCGCTAAGTCCTTAAAAATCTCTATATCAACTGTAAACTAGGTAATAAACAGAGATTTGAATCTGAAAACAAACAAGTTAGCAAAATCATGCAATGCACTGACTATGATATGCAAATCAATAGGGAGGAGGGTTTGTCTGCGTGCAACATACCAGAAATCGCACGCAGACAAACCCTCCTCCCTATTGATTTGTTCAGCATACCTCCAAAACAACATACTAAAGTTTTGTCGCAATAGAAGCATTTTTACTCAAATTATGAGGATAATGGCTGTGGAATAAATCTCACTCTTGTACCCTGACCTTTGACCCCATTTTGACGACATTCAACAGAACCGGTTCAGTATATCTTCGGAACAACGTGATAAAGTTTTGTCGCAATTGAAGCATTTTTAAATAAGTTATGATGCATTAGGGCGATGGAATGGATCCTGCTCCTATGTCCTGACCTTTGACCCCATTTCGCCCATTTCCAATAGGGTTCATCCCCAAGTCGTCCCGTACCACATACTAAAATTTCATCAAAATCGAACCATTTTTACACGAGTTATTGTGCGGACAGACAGATGGACAAAGCTGGAGAATATACGCTTCTTCAACCTACGGTTGGAAAGCGTAAAAAACATAGCATTCACCACCTTTTGATAGGCATATGGCTGAGTGCAGAACATGACGTAGCTGGAGACAGATGAAAATTTATTGTAACTATTGAAACATGGATGTAGTAAAAAGGTCAATTTAAAATCACAAAAGAGCAGAAAAAGACTTGGTTCCAAGAATCCAAAGAAAGTTTCAGTACAGAATTCACGATTATTGCTCATTTCTTGTACAATGGGAAATTAAAGTTAAGAAAAGTTGAAAAGAATGTTAAAATCAATTGTACATATTATTAAAATGTTTTAACTCCTATATGTAAAGAGGAAATACCATTCATTTATCCACAGAATCTTCAAAGAGTAGAACTTCATCAGGATAAGGCTATCATCAGTCCATACATCCAAATCTACCACTCTATTTCTTGAAAAAATTAAAAAAGAAATGGGTATCAAGTCTATACCTTTTGTTCACATTCCTTCAAAGTCCCCTGATGTGTCATCAATGAACTGTTGTGCCTTCGGAACTGCTAAAAAGAGCGCTTCCTAAATGCAGACCTAAAACGATGATTGGATGGTGGAAGAGGAATGGAATGAAATACCACTACCAATTTTAAGAAATGCCCTGTTATCTTGGAAATCTAGATGTAGGTTCACATCCAGAAAAATGGCTATCAGCTAGAAAATTTAAAAAAGAAATAATTTTATTTTGAACATTAATTATATTGTTGGAAAATCGTTCTAAAAATGAGTGTTTAACGTCCTCTGTATCTCACACTGCAGCACCACATGAAATGGCATCTTGTCTCCACACTCCATGGGAGGAAGTGATGCCATTGCAAGCACATGGAGCTAGAACAAAGTGATGCAATCGATCCAAACATTTTGACCAATTTTTGTTTTCACTGCAAGAAAAATTCCAGGACCTTACAAATAATATCTACTTATGCTCACCATACAAAGGAATGATACTCATAATTCTGTACAATAAATAAAAAGCAGACAGTGAGAGCATATATAAATGTTGCATATTTTTAAGTTAAAGCACATAAAATGCCTGAAAAATAAAAGATCTTCAGGTACGCTTAACTCCTGTAGTAGAACTTTAAAACATTGTGTCAATTTTACATACGGTATTTACAAAGTAATGCCTCTATGTTAGTACCTTCACTCCCAAACAAGGCGTCAAAACTAAACAAAATATAGCTCAGAATGTGCAATTTCTTTTTATACCTTACTTTCTTTCCCAACTAGTCTTCTGCTCATTCAGTACAACACTGGTGGCATCGTGCCAAACGAGAGGGCAATTGCACGTTTCCGTAGAACTCTTTGGGCTGTTCCTGAAGAAGCTTGAATTTCTTAATCACATGTGAAATGAATTCCTATAAGATATTTCTTGAGTGCTGCAAACTACCAGAATTCAGATGGTGTGGAACATCTTCAAATCAGATGCTGTCAGAGTAACAGCATTGGCGTGTGGCCTTTATCGCTGATGAATGTGTTCATGCAAGTCTCGATGTGGATTTTCATACCTTTAACCATGCAATCCTGGTGAACATCAATATTCAGCAGAAAGTTGAGTCTTGAATTATTTCTTACTAGGAGAAGTTAGGTGACGATATTCAAATGATTGGTTTTTCTTTTCTGGGTCATAGTGATCCATCCAACACTCATCATCCATGACAATGCTGTATAGAAAATCATAAACTTCACAATTCATAGCAAGTGAGTAATCTTTGACTAGTTTTCTTCATTTTGGGTGTCAGCTGATGTTGCACCCATTGAACACACACTTTCTTGTAACCTAGATTTGCAATAATCTTCACTTAAGCTAAGCTAACATTTAACTTTTCTATGGCCTTCTAATTCATTGATTTTTTTTTTTTTTTTTGGATGGGGGGATAAGTTCATCGACTTTTTGTCTGTTCAAATCCTGAGCTGCAGTGATAAAACTTTCCAAGACTGTGACTGGTCACGCAGGTTCAGATTTATATCATTTGATTTTCTCACCCAATGATACCACAGTACTTATGTCCACAATATCTTCGCCATAAAAAGCCAATAATCACCAGTGAATTGTCTCATACTATTGGGGGTATACAAAAGTTTCCACGGCCCCTGCTAGCTGAAGCTGTAGGGGTCTAACTGGCCGGCGACCCATGCTGTTAGTTTGTACATGAAGCCAAGCATGGCAGTCGATAAAGTTCATTTGTGGCACTGTTTGTAATTTATGTTTAATTTAGGGAAAAGTGCGAGTGGAGCACACGGTTCAATATGTCGGACGTACGGCGAAACAGTTATTTTGGAGGACGTGTCGAGAATGGTTTGCCAGGTTTAAGAAAGGTGATCTAAGCTTGGAAAACAAGCTATGTGCAGGTAGACCAGGAACTCGCAGACGAGGAGCTGGAATCGCTGCTGCAAGAGGATGCCACACAATCGACCACGCAACTGGCGAAACGTTTGAAAGTGGCTCAATCGAAGGCGGTACGGTGTCTTACAGGCCTTAGAGAAGATTTAGAAGATTGGTAAGTGGGTTCTGCATACTTTAATGGAGCATAATATTGGTCAGCGTTTGGGCATCTCGTTGCTGAAGAGGTTTCAAGGGAAGAATTTCTTGTGGAAGGTTGTCACTGGGGATGAAAAATGGGTCTATTGCGACAACCCTGTACACAAGCAATCCTGGGTTGACCCAGGCCAGCCATCAACATCCACTGCAAAACAGGTGCTGTTGTGTGTGTGTTGTGGAATATACATGGAGTGCTGTACTTTGAACTGTTGAAACCGGGCCGAAACAATATAGCAATCGGTTGATGAAACTGAATACCGCAATCGAGCAAAATTGCCCATAGACAGGTAAAGGATGCTGCCCAGTCATCCTGTTACACGATAATGCAAAACCACATGTCGGTGTCACCATAAATCAACCCTTGAACAGTTACACTGGGAGGTTTTACTGCACCTGGCTTACTCCCCGGACATTGCACCCTCAGACTTTCATCTGTTTCGCTCTATGCAACATGCCCTAGCCCAAAAGCGGTTCACCACAGTTTCAGAGGTGAAAAATTTCGTCACTGCATTCTTCAGCTCAAAACCCTAGTCCTATCACAGGGGCATTCATTTGTTGCCTGAAAAATGGCAAAAGGTCATTGATGCTAATGGCCAATATTTCGTTGCATAAATATGTACTGGTTTCCTGATGTCTCCTTTCTCCTTAAAACAGTGGAAACTTTTGCATACCCCTACCTGCTGTTCCATGGACTTAGACACAGTTGCAAGTGAGTCTTCCATTTTGATCTGAATACAAGCAACTATGTTTATCAAGATGTACCTCACTGCATGTTGGGAAAGATGCTGCTTCAAGGTCAAACCTACAGCATGAGATACCTTCACTGAGACATTACTTTCCTAACACCAGTTATAGTTATGTGATTTATTGGATGCATTAAGTTCAAACATTCTTTCTGGGCTCCATCTGCTTGTCAAGCCATGAGATCCATTTGCTTCAAGGACTTTTCTCAATATCTACAAGAGAAACAATGCTGAGAATAAATAAACATGAAGGCTGTGAAGTAAGTGGAAACTTAAATGGATGGCCTCAGTAGCTGAGTGGTGCAGGCTTCTTGTCAATTATGCTGTGCCCAGGTTCAAGTCCCACATGAAACATGGGTGGTGTGTTTGTTCTACAATGTTTTCCCCCACTTTCCTTTGAGAATAAATAAACATGAATGTTGTGAAATAAGGGCACACATACGTGCCATAGTAAATGGAAATTCAAACAGATGGGAAGAGTCGCCCCAGTAGTTGAGTTCACCAGGTTTCACCACTCAGCTACTGGGGGTATTTTATCAGCTACTGAGCTCAGGTTCATATCCCAGATAAAACATAGGTGGTGTGTTTATTCTACAATGCTTTCTCTCACTCTCTTTTGACATTTAATAACCTACATAAGTGTGTAAGTGAAACCAAAAAGAAGGATAAATTTGGGTAGAAGAAGTAAATGGCACAGTGAGTGTGTGGTCTGGAGTATTGGATAATGTGAGAGGACAGGCTGGTGTAGGTGTGATTTTAAGTGAAAAGATGAAGAACAACTTGATTCACTATAGTTGCGCAAGTGAAAGAATTATCTGGATTCGTTTGAAAGTGAAACTTCCGAGAATTGTAATTGTTGTAGTGTATGCTCCTTGTGACTCAGAACCTCCTGATAAGGAGGAAGATTTCTGGAATGAGCTAAAAGCTGTTTTGAGCCAGTTTGGTGCTAAAGAAAAAGTTACAATAGCAGGGAATTTCTATGCTAGAGTAGGTGTGCAGAATGCAATTTCTGACAATGTTCTGGGTAAGTTTAATGATCCTTGTGCGAATAATGGTGAAAGATAAATTGAACTCTGCATTGAGAATCGTTTGTGTGTATCTAATACATTTTTCAACCACAAGTATATCCACACATATAATTGGGAAAATGGTACTCTTGGTCAAAAGAGTGTGATAGATTTTGTTGTCTACGATCAGCGTCTCAAGCACTTAGTTGTTGACACCCGTGTGATGAGAGGTGTGGATGTTGGTTCTGATCATTACTTGGTAGTGTCACGAGTGAAACTCAATGTTGGTTGGAGGAAAAGGAATAGGAAGAGACCCAGGATAGAAAGAATAAAGGTTGATAGGCCCCTTGAAGATCATCAGCGTTATTCTGACTTACTCAGAGAACGACTGAAGGAGCTGAAGTCTGGTGAGAGGGATGTAGAAAAGAAGTGGGAATGTTTTAAGAACTGTGTTGTCACGGCTGCTAAAGAGGTCTGTGGCACCACAATAGTGGGTAACAATAGATGTGATGCTTAGTACAACTGTGAGATTGAAGAGGCTGTAAAGAGAAAGAAGGAAGCCTATTTGGGGATGCTGCAAGGTAGATAGAGTCTCTGTGGATGAATATCGCTGTAAGAAATGTGAAGCTGCTAAGCTGGTTCACCAGAGTAAGGCAAAAGATAGGAAGGAGAAGGTGGAAAGGCATGAACTGGCTTTTTGGAAATATAGGAAATCCTTCTGGAAGTACACGGGACTCAGGAAAAATAGGGGAAACAAAGTTGTAAGTTGTGTGAAGAATGAGATCGTGGAAATGATATGGGAGCCCAATCAGTTAAGTGAAAGATGCAGTAAATACTTCTGTGAGTTATTAGATCAGGAAAGCAAAGATGATTCTGAGACAGATGCAGATGATGTCACAATGAGAGATGGAAGCACAGGAGGGATCTCAAGAGAAGTGTGTAAAGCTCTAAAATCTCTTCAGAATGGTAAGGCTCCAGGAGTTGATGGCATAACTGCAGAGATGTTGAAATATGGTGGTGACTCTGTAATTGACTGGTTAACTGAAATTTGCCAGTTGTGCTGGGAGTTAGGAATGGTCCCTCGGGATTGGAAGGATGCTATTATTGTTCCCTTGTATAAGAGTAAAGGTGATCAGACTAAATGCAAGAACTATCATGGTATTAGCCTACTAAGTGTACTAGGGAAAGTGTTTGGTAAGGTTGTTATTGAAAAAGTACAGGGTCTTACATCAGAGAAAGTGTGGGATGTTCAGAGTGGTTTTATGCCTGGTAAAGGCTGCACTAGCCAGATTTTTGCATTACGCATGATGATTGAAAAGTATCTGGCTGTTGGTAAGAAAGTTTTTGCTGCCTTCATAGATTTAGAGAAAGCTTACGACCGAGTGAATAGGACACTTTTGTGGAAGGTATTGAATGAATATGGTGTTACTGGGAATCTACTTAATAGTGTAAAAGCCATGTATGCTGGTAGTAGAGCTTGTGTACGAGTGAATGGTGTTTTATCAAAATGGTTTTCCATTGGTGCAAGAGTTAGACAAGGTTGTGTAATGTCACCATGGCTATTTAATATATTTATGGACGCATGCATGCGTGATGCCAAATAGTGATTTATGTCTTGGTGATATCTGTGTGTGCAGATTGCTGTATGCTGATGACATTGTCCTGTTGGCAGTGAGCAAAAGTGATTTGCAGAGTATGTTGTCTCGGATGCACCAAGTTAGCATGAAATTCAAACTGAGTATAAATAAGGGAAAAACCAAAGTTATGATGTTTGAGAGAAGAACGGGTAGCACTGAACGTAATGTAAGTCGGGTAGCACTGAATGTAATGTAAGTATAAATGGCACTGTGATTGACCAGGTGAGTGAGTTTGTGTATTTAGGAAGCATGTTTGACAGAGAGAACAAATTGGATGGTGAAATTAGTGAGTGAATTCTTCATTGAAAGTCATAGCTGCTCTGTGAGGTTTTCACAGGAATGATGGGTTTTCTGGAGAGTCCCGCATGGCTGTGTATGAAACAGTAATTGTTCCTACTCTGATGTATGGCAGTGAAACCTGGGTACTGCAGAAGAAACATAGGAGTCGTTTGTGTGCTGGAGAAATGCGTTACTTATGTGGGGTTTGTGGCAAGACACTGTCTGATTGTGTGAGGAATGAAGATGTGTTGCAGTTGTGTGATGTGAAGCAAAATGTTGTTAGCAAGGTGGAGACCAATATGCTTCGGTGGTTTGGCCATGTTGAAAGAATGAGTGATGAGATGCTTACTAAGAAAATCTTTTTAGCCCAAGTGGCGGGAAGGAAAGGCAGAGGAAGGCCAAGGAAGGCATGGGTGGATCAGATTCAGGAGTGTCTGCATGAGAAAAAGATTATGAGTATGAAGCATAAAATATCTTGTGTACGGCATGTAATGGATATCAGTGAAGCCAGATTTGTATGTCAAGATCACTGTAAATGGAGAAGTTTGATACAACAACAGTAAGTACCGTAAAAATATCCGGTAGTTTCTATTTCTTTTTGGAGCTAACCTCTGAATCTCAGAGAACAGCTTAGTGATATGTATGTATGTACATAAGTATCTAAGGCTATGAGAAGTCACTTATCCCTAATTTGGGGCCTCTGGTTTCACAGCAGGAACAAATAATGCATTGTAGAACAAATATATCACTTATGTTTCATCTGGGCCTTAAACCTTGGCACAGCTTGGATGATTGACCAGAAGCCTGCACCACTCAGCTACTGGGATGGCTGTTCCCTCTTGCCATCTGTTTGAGTTTCCACTTACTGTGGCACGCAGGTGGAAAGTATTTCACAACATTCATATTTATTTATTCTCAGCATTGTTCTCAAAAACACAACATTCATATATTCATATTTCACAACATTCATATTTATTTATTCTAACAACATTCATATTTATTTATTCTAACAACATTCATATTTCTCAGCATTGTATATTTCAGTTTAAATACGGGGAAAAACCTGATATTGACATCGTATTCTCGAATTTTTAAAAATAGTTTAAATATTTTAAAAACAGAGAGAGAAATATTTTAAATTTTTAAGAATTTTTAAAGAATTTTGAAAAAATATTTTCCAACGTGTATTGTTTAAATACGGAAAACCTGATATTGACATTGTATTCTCGTATTTCACAACATTCATATTTATTTATTCTCAGCATTGTTCTCAAAAACTGTGCCATTGTTTCTCTTGTAAATACTGACAAAATTCTTGAACCAGTGGCTTGGAAAATGCTGGGAAAACTTGACCAAAAATGAAAATCTCAATGTGTTACTGTAATTCTTTGTAACAGTAATACAAATTGCTTACTTTTGCCTTACACAGAAATAAATAATCCGAAATTTTTATTCCAGGGACTGAACCAAGAAACAAATAATAAGTTTCAGGTCTGCCTTCAATAATGCTTCACAAAACCAATCTAAAAATAAATAAAAATTACTCAGTATATAATCAGAAATTTCTTGCTTGTCTCTTGGCTTCACTTTTAAAACTAAATTTTTGGAGTAACATAGTTTCACAGGATACACCAGGATTGAAACATGTTTCACCTTTGCCAGAAAATTTCAAACTAAGGGTTTCTGATTCTCCCAAAGGGTCATGAAGTGTCCTGGGGAAAATATATATATAATCATCATCATCATCATTGTCAACCATTATCAATCCACTGCTGAACGAAGGTCTCTCCAAGCCTCTTGCACAACGGTCTGTCTTGTGTCAGTCTCCTCCATGTTACTCCCACATACTTTCGAATTTCCTCCACCCATCTTCCATGTGGTCTTCTTCTGTCCCTTGGAACCCAATCTAAAATTTTGACTGTCCATCGATGGTCTGTCCTTCTGGCATAATGTCCAACCCATTGCCATTTCAGGGATTTTACTCTCATCAGGATGTCTTCCACTCTTGTCATTTTTCTGATCCACGAGTTCCTCTTTTTATCTCTCCTGGTTACACCAAGCATGCACCTCTCCATGCTTCTTTGAGCTGTCTGCAGCCTTTGTATGTCTCTTTTAGTTAAGGCCCACGTCTCTGCACCATATGTAAGCACTGGAAGGATGCATTGATCAAACACTTTTCTTTTAAGACATAATGGCATATTGCTCTTGAAAATTATGCTGTTTCTTCCAAAAGCTCTCCAGGCAAGTTTTATACGCCGATTAATTCCTTCATCAATGTGCCCCTCACTTGATATCTGCTGTCCAAGATAAACGTACGCATCTGCTATCTCCAGCTTTTCTCCATCAATCGATAAATCTTCATTTCTTGTAAAAGCATTGTACATCACTTTTGTCTTCTAAAAGTTCATTTTTAATCCCACTTCTTTACTCTTGTCAGCAAGTTCCTGGATCATACTCTGCAGCCCTGATGGGGTAGTTGCAAAAATGACTACGTCATCAGCAAAACGAAGGTGGGTTAGATAATCTCCATGAATCTTTATCCCTTTGTTTTCCCAGTTCAGTGATTGAAAGATGTTTTCCAATGGGCATTAAAGAGCTTGGGAGATATGGTGTCACCTTGTCTCACTCCCTTTCCAATTTTTATGTGTGCTGTATTCTCAAACAGCCGAATCTTTGCACCTGCATTTTCATAGATGTTATTAATAATACACTGGCGTGCAAAAATTAAGGACGAGACGGTTTTTCGAATGTGGCATTGTGCAGAAGTGCTCCACATCGACTCAAATCATACCATAAGATCCCCAAGATGTAAGAATATGGGACAAGTCAGCAAAACAATCCAAACAAGGAATCCAAAGGATACAAAAGCACTTTATTGAAAAGGTAGCTTTGAGCACAACTGGACAGAAGACAGAAACGTCCATGTGACAGGCGGCTGCCAAGAAAAATCCAGTCTTTAGTAGGGGATATGATCACCCCAACTGCGTTGCAGGATTTACAATGTCTGTCCAAGCTGAGGATGAGGTTGTCAAGGAGCTGTTGAGTCATCATGGCCCATTCCTCTTGTAGCGCCAATCGCAGGTGCGGAATCGTTGCTGGCGGCTGGTGATGTGCTGTCAAGCGTCTCCCGAGAAGGTCCCACACGTGTTCGATTGGATTTAGGTCTGGGGACCTTGCGGGCCAATCCATGTGTTGAATATCTTCACTCTCCAACAGCTCTGTGACAGCCACTGTACGATGAGGTGTATCATTGTCGTCCATGAAGAGGAACTCAGGACCCACAGCACCTGTAAACAGACGCACGTGAGCCAGGAAAACCTCGGTACAATAGCGGACACCAGTGACTGAACCTCCTTGGAAGATGTGGAGGTCAGTACGGCTACCAAGCACGATACTGCTCCAAACGAGAACTCCGCCACCTCCAAACCGGTCCCTTTCGATGATGCTGGAGGTGTGATTGCATGTTCCCTGCTCTCTCCAGATGTGTATACGTCCAGAATCGCTCATCAGACTAAGTCGGCTGTCATCCGCAAAGAGAATTCTATCCCATTGCTGATGTGTCCAGTTCTTGTGTTCCTGGCACCACAGAAACTGCCCTCTCCGATGAGCAGGCGTTAATGGAACACACCGTACTGGTTGTCGTGCAAATAGACCACCTTTGTGCCGCCTTCTGGCCACAGTAAAGCGCGATAACGGACGTCCAGTTGTCTGTTGCCTTGCGATTTCTCCCGCTGTCTGCCGTCTGTCTCTTCTCGCCTGTAGGACAATATACCGGTTGTCCGCCGCCGTGGTTGCTCGTGGACGACCACTGCCAAACTCTCGGACAGCTGTTCCTGTCATTTGAAACGCTCTCCAAGCTCGTGAAACGATGCTGTGAGCAATCCCGAACTCCTCGGCCACACTAGTCACACTTCGAAATTCTTCCAACTTCCCAATGACGCGACCTCGGGTAAAGTCATCCAGATGTCGTCTACTGAATTGCCTGTTGGCCATATCACGCAGTAACAGCAACTCTAAGCCGTTCAAACCGATGTACATCGTGCAATAGTTTTCACCGAATTGCTGAGTGTACACCGCCAGTGTGCTTCATACCCTTCGACCCCCCCCCGTCATGCTGCATATATGCGCATGCCCTACCGTACCGGACCCTAGTCTATCTCCTGAGTGGTCTTTCGGTCCGTTCTGCCTGCTCGTTCTGCTGTTATGCTAATTTCTCCACACTAGTGTATTAATGATATACAAGGGTAAATCAAAAGTAAAGCCCATATTGTCGTATATTAAAGAAACTACGAAGCATACAGATAACAACCTTATTTGTCAATAGTCCCCCTGTCGTTCAACGCCTATTTTATGTCTACAAGCTTCTGGATTCCTGTAGAGAAGAATGTTTTGGGTTGTTTCTGCAGCCACGAATGTACTGCTTACTGTACCTGGACATCACTTTCAAAACGGTGGCCTGGCAAGGAGTCTTTTAGAGACCCGAAGACATGAAAGTCACAAGGCGCCATGTTGGGGCTATAAGCAGGATGTGGTAGCACCTAAACTTCAACTTGGTAATTGTTTGTTTAGTTGCCAATACCATATGTGGACGAGTGTTGTTGTGAAGCAACATAACTTTTTGGATAACATTCCCCTTTGTTTTGTGTGAATTGCTGGTTTCAATTTGCCTGACTGTTAATTGAGTCACCCTGTGCTTGACAGTGTTCCATGATGGGGTCCTTCCATGTCAAAAATGAGAGTCAGCATTAATTTTCATGACGAAGGGACAACTTGGAACTTCTTTTTGCATGGGGAGCTTGAATGCTTCTACTCCATGCTTTTTGCCTCTTGCTCTCGTGGTCAGAATGATGGACCCATGTTTCATCCCAGTGACAAGAATACTGGGATCTGACTCATACTGCTGCAAATTTTTTTTGCCAATTTCCAGGAGCTGCTGCGCATCAGGCAACTGCCGTGGCACTTATCTGGCACATACTTTATGATATCTGAGACTGTCATGCACTACTGAGAATGCCGAACCATAGCTAATGTTTGCCTTTTGGGTGATCTCAGACAGAGTAACCCAACAATCTTCTTTAATGAGCGCATTGATGAGATCTAGATGGTACTTTGTGCAAGAGGTCGACAGATGGCCCGAGCGAGCTTCAATCAAACACATTCGTTCTACCAGCTTGAAACTTTTCTATCCATTTGTACACGTCTCTGGATCATACACTTGTCTTCCCCATATTACACAAGAATCCTACGATGAATTTCAGAGGGTTGCACACCCTCATCCCATAAAAATCTCACACTTTGCTGCTCAACGATGGAACGTTCCAACAAACGAGTGGCCATGTTTACGCCCTTACAACTGCTAGGTAACTGCGGTTAGAAGATTAGTGATTGTCACGTGCCCTCCCCTCCGAAAATAGCAATCTGCCGCAGTTCTGCTTGCCTACGTAACAAGAGGACTGACCTTACTTTTCAATTCACCCTCGTAAAAAGAAGTAGTCATGCAACTCATGGAATGCAGATGGTGACTTAAAAATAGGTATAAGTCCTTCAAGAAATTCTCACTCTAAAAATTACTTTCTTGATGTGGGAAGTTGAAAACTATGACTGGTAACATTACACAGAACTTCAATGCAGAAGTAAAAAATGTGTTAGCTTGAAGGGAAACAAATCAGTAACATATTTTTTAACAATTTTAAAAACCAAAGTCACAAAATATTTCATGTTGAACATCAGTAGTTTAAAAGTTATGTGCCAAGATTTGAAAACTATGAAAATGCTGATATCCATTGTAATATCACATTTGTAAAATCAATGTTTCGTGCAGTTGCCACCTTAAAAGCTAAAACTGATTATATGAATAAATGAGCATTGATAAAAGTTAGGTCTTGGAGCAAAAATTTGGGTTTTTAAAATTCTAAATGTCAAGCAAGGTAGAAGTTATCACAGAAAATAACTGAGTTTTATGTTTAGCATTTCTTTCCATCTGTCATAAATATATTAAGTCTATGCATAAGTTTCCAGTGCTTCACGTAGAGAGCTGTAAAGTGAAATTTTGTCAGAATTTGAGCTTTTAGTTCAACCAGGACTTGGCAGCTGACAAGGTGCATATTCATACTTAATCTTGAGAAAACTGCAGCAGAAGCATGAGAGTAGATTTGTTTGGTATACAGCAATGAAGCTGTAGGTGTGAGTAAGTGTTGAATCATTCAGAAAAAGCTACTGCAGTGTGGACGACAAGCAGTGTAGTGGACTGCCAAAGGAAACACAGACATACTTCATTGATGATTCAATGTGACCTGCTTGTGTGAGTACATCTTTTTGATGATAAAATGGGAAAACTTATTCACACATACACCGATGACCCATTACGTTATGACCACCCCCAGCCTAGAGAAATTAGCGTGCCTGGAGACCAAACGGTGGTGCTGGTGAAGTTCACAGAGCAGTATATATATATGACCCGAGGACCGGATTTTGGTTAGTAGTGTGTCTGGGGTCAGAATGGGAAAAGCTGCTGATTTATCGGAATTTGATAAAGGACAAATTGTGATGGCACTGCACCTCAGGACTATGATCTCATAAACAGTGCAGCTTATGGGTTGTTCACATGCCACTGTGGTGAGTATGTATCAAAAGTGGTGCACAGATGGACGAACCGTCACCCAGCCTTGTGTTGTCCGCATCTCATCGATGACAGAGGGGAGTGCAGACTGTTGCACATAGTGACAAAACACCCGCAGCTACAGCAGCGGTGATCAAGGTAATGTGTCACAGCACACAGTTCATCACAGCCTTCTGTGTATGGGCCTGCGTAGTTGAAGACCCAGCTGGGTCCCCATGCTCACTGCACGTCATCACCAACAACACGTGAAATGGGCCCAAGATCATCTAGAGTGGACAGTGGACGATTGGTAAAAAGTGACCCGGTCTGATGAATCAAGATTCCTGATGCATTATGTAGATGGCCGAGCGCAGATACACCAATTACCAAAGGAGGCTATGGCACCTGAATGCACTGCTGGGAGGAAACACGCCCGTGGTGGTGGTGTTATGCTGTGGGCGATGTTTTCTTGGGACACATTATCCCAATAGCACAATCCCCGACAGCTGTCAGGTATCTGAACATTGTTGGAGACCAAGTTCACCCATTCATGGCCACTGTGTTCCCTGCTGGTGATGGTCATTACCCACAGAATAATGCACCATCCCACACTGTCAGAATCAAGGAGTGGTTCGAGGGACATGCTGGCGACTTTCTGTTAATGCCCTGGCCTCCAAATTCACCTGACATGAACCCAATCAAACAAATGTTGGTTTGACTTGGAAAAGCGGGTTTGCGCTAAATCACCACCACCTTGAAATGTACGGGAACTAGAGGACCTGCTGTTGACATTATGGTACCAGATACCCCAAGATACCTATCGCCACCTCACCGAGCAGCCACTGTTTTGCAGGCTAAAATGGGTCCTACAGCTTATTAGGTTAGTGGTCATTATGTAGTGGCTCATCAGTGTACATATAATATTTCAAGTCCATTAAATGCTTTTCCCACAAATACGTTGTGCTTACATATACATATTAAGTGCAACATCTTTTGTATACGGGTTTGACTACCATCATGAGTAACTCTTAAGGGCTATAAGCAATCCATCCATCACTAATTTAGAACAAATGGTTCCAGATGACAGAGAAAGCCAGTGCTGCAGCATAAGAAACACACTACCCAAGCCTAAGTCAGACATTAAACAGAAGTCTGCAGCACATATATTTGACTGTTCATCTAATCCTCACTAAATCAATTGGAGGTTTCCATAAATTTATGTACAACCTTAAGCAATTGTGGTATAAAATGGTTTGGAAACCTCTATACCATCTTTACCAAATCTTTAAATAATGAGATTTAGCTTAGAAGAAATAATTTAACACAACTCTATTCTGCTGATGATTCATACAGTTTACATGGGAATAAAACATTACAGAAATCTGACAATGCTGTGTATACTGTCTATCACTGTGCTGCAGTTTAGAGAGAGCAAACAGGATGCCTAGTATGATGCATTACAAACAAGTATAATAGAACTCCACACCACATTACACATGCATCTGACACCAGTTTTCTGATGTCTGATTTGTGCAAATCCATAATAAGAAAAATAGCAGTCCTTGTCTTGTTAACATGGTACATTTCTCTGCAAAGATAATACAGATTCAATGATTTTACAGTGCATTTTGGGTTCGGATGTGGTAAGTTTATACCATGTACTTAATCTATTTCGAACTCTTCTTACATTGAATGTCTCTCATTGTTAACTCTTGTGTCCTATAAAAATGTACTTACAGATTCTGAGTGTTTCGTTTCCACCTGTTGGAACCCTTCTGATGAAAGAATCATTCAATGAACCATGACTGGTTCAATGAACTTGGTATGTTGGTGTTAGGCCTAATATCAAAAGTTCAAAATGCAAATCTTGCATGGAACATTATACATGGTACGATATATTTCAATAATACTACTTAATAATAAGAAGCAATAATACTGTTTCACAAGTTAATATAACAAATGTATGGATACTAGAAATAGTCGACCAGGCTACATTGATAATGAGATATGTGGCATGTAAACATAAAACTCACCTATTTAAGTGCCGAAGCCATGTAGAACTATGTCGAGCATGCAATACCACATTGCACAACAAGTTAAACACAAGGATAAAAACTATCTATTTGAAATACTTTAAGCAAATAAACAATGAAGGATGACAACACTTCCCATGCAACCGAATCTAAAACATCAAGTAGATGAAAACGAACATTTTCAATTCTAGAAAGATGAGAAAGACAAAGGAATGAAACGATATTTAAAATACTGAACTAATAAAAATTTAAAAACCTAATCAACTCATCTCTGAGTGAGCAATACATCTCCAGACCAGTTTCGACATGTATTCATGTCATTCTCAATGGAAGTGTAACGTTTGAAAGCATTATGCTGCTTTGGAAGCTTGATGTTGCAGTGAGATCTCACTGTTAGTCAGACCACACCTAAAGATGTTGAGGTCGCAGTGCATTGGTGTTTTGAGTTCTTCTGCGCACTCAATCAGTAACAACATCTATTGTAACTTCGTGTTCCTGAAGTTCAATAAAATTTGAACTCTTAATGGTTTGGGCTTTTAGTTATTTACGTTTTGATGCTCTATTTCTTTCTTATTCTAGCAAATGTATCCATGCGTATGGAATATTGATGCGAGAATTACTATTGCAGCATTTTAGTTTAAACTTCTCAATCACAAGGGCTTGTGATGTAATAATTTGCCTGTGTGATTTATGCGATGTAATTAAATCAATATTTTCCCAGTCTGGTTGTAAATTATTTTCTAAACAGTACTGAATAAGAGAGGGTTTACTTTCCTTCTTTTGCCAGTTATGAATATGTTCCTTTAAACAGGTAAGAAGACTTATTTTTGTACTACCAATATAGAAGCGATCTGGACAATTATCAACTGTAATGGTTGGTATTAAATATACACCAGATTTATTAAGTATGGATGTTTCGTTATTGTAGGTCAATAATTGACTATTGTCAACCACTGTCTCTGCTAAACTTATATTATGCTCTGTACATTCCAAGAAAAAAAAAAAAAAAGTTAGGCCTAGTTCCAAAATGAATGAAATTATGACTCTTATGAAGATGTCATGTTAATGGCCAGAATTTTTTGAGTAGAGCAGAGTTGAAAGCGATGATCACTAAATAAAGTTAAAATAAATAAAATAAAAACAATTCAACCCGACTTGTTCCCCAAAATGGGTACAACTCTCAGGCATCTTTCATATGACTATTGCTGCGGAGGTTTACCAACTTATTGCTTGTTGCATGCTAGTTGATGGTTGAAACTGATCTGAACTTTCTTCCTTGGTAAGAATTTTGTTGCAGTCCTGAATGATGATTGCAATTGATGGTGAGTATTTTTGTAAGTATTTAAAATTTTTCCTTTTTCTTTTTATAGTTAAAATTTCTCTTTTTTTTTTTCAGCTTTTAGTTTTTACATTTTGATGCTCTATTTCTTTCTTGTTCTAGCAAATGTCTTCATGCGTATGGAATATCGATGGTAGAATTACTATTGCAGCATTTTAGCTTAAACTTCTCAATCACAAGGGATTGTGATGTAATAATTTGCCTGTGTGATTTATGCGATGTAATTAAATCAATATTTTCCCAGTCTGGTTGTAAATTATTTTCTAAACAGTACTAAATAAGAGGGTTTACTTTCCTTCTTTTGCCAGTTATGAATATGTTCCTTTAAACAGGTAAGAAGACTTCTTTTTGTACTACCAATATAGAAGCGATCTGGACAATTATCAACTGTAATGGTTGGTATTAAGTATACACCAGATTTATCAAGTATGGATGTTTCGTTATTGTAGGTCAATAATTGACTATTGTCAACCACTGTCTCTGCTAAACTTATATTATGCTCTGTACATTCCAAGAAAAAAAGTTAGGCCTAGTTCCAAAATGAATGAAATTGTGACTTTTATTAAGATGTCATGTTAATGGCCAGAATTTTTTGAGTAGAGCAGAATTGAAAGTGATGATCACTAAATAAAGTTAAAATAAATAAAATAAAAACAATTCAACCCGACTTGTTCCCCAGAATGGGCACAACTCTCAGGCATCTTTCATATGACTATTGCTGCAGAGTTTTGCCAACTTATTGCTTGTCGCATGCTAGTTGATGGTTGAAACTGATCTGAACTTTCTTCCTTGGTAAGAATTTTGTTGCAGTCCTGAATGATGATTGCAAATGTTGGTGAGTGTTCTTGTAAGAATTAAAAATTTTTCCTTTTTCTTTTTATAGTTAGAATTTCTCTTTTTTTTTTCTTATGTTCAAAAAGAAGTTTTTGTGGATATAGTACATCCAACAATATAACAATATCATATCCATGGAAACTCTTTGAACATGAAAAACAAACAAACTGAAATTCAAGTATAAAAAGAAAATTTTTAAATGCTTAAAATAATGCCAAACACCAGCTGACACTACCATCAATCAAATTATCATTCAGGGAGATCTCAGGACTGTGAAGAAAATCTTACCAAAGAAAAAAGTTCAGATCAGTTTCAACAATCGACAAGCAATAAGTGTGGTTAAACTCCCCAATAATGGGGATGGCCAAGTGGCCACCAAAATGTTTGGGGAACATATAAAAATTGCATTTTTTATTTCTTTGTGTACACTTTTATGTAGGATGACCACAAGAATCAAACTTTTGATTTCACAGTGTCTCCTTGCCCTGTCAATAACTTCTATTGTTGTCACTCATTGTGCTCTTCAGCATAGGTTGAATGGGAAAATAAATTATTTGTATTGAAATAACTTATCTTAATGTTGCATTTCCACCAAGGCATTGATAATATGAGCCTCAGGATAGGCCATTTTAGCAACTGAACCCACAGGTTCTAAGGTTAACATAAAAAATGAAATTATAATGGTGCAAAATAATAGTTTAGGCCTCGGCCTTTTCAGAATTTTTTAAACTGCCCTGCTTATATTCATGAAGTTTGCATAACATGTCCAGTTAGTAATGTTGCATCCTTACTCAAGCACAAAAAGCTTATTAATATGGCCAAGGCCTTTTTGCCAAGCTCATATTTCGTAAGGTTTGGACACCAAGTCAGGTTAGAAAAGTTGTCTTTTATTTAATCATCAAATATAAAAAAATGGGCCCACGATCTAGGCTTTCATAACAGTTTTTATTCTGCTGTGCTGTTATTCATAAGGTTTTAACACCCAGACAAGTTAGTGATATTGTGCAAAAAATAAATTAATATTCCTAGGTCTTTTTTAACAGTGTTCATTCCATTGTGCTTATATTAATAACATTTAAACACCTAGTCAAGTTAGTATTATTGTACTTTTACTTAGGGATTAAATATTAATAAATAGGCTCTTGGCCTAGACTTTTTTAACAGTGTTTATTCCATTGTACTTATATTCATAAGGTTTAGACACCAAGTAAAGTTAGTATTATTGAACTTTTACTTAGGAATAAATATTAATAAAATGGCCTTAGGCCTAGATCTTTCTGACACATTTTATTCTGTCATGCTCATTTTCATAAGGTCTGGACATCAAGTCCAGTTAGTAATATTGCACTTTTACTTAGGCATTAAGTATTAATGACCAGGCCTTAGGTCCAGGCCTTTCTGACAAATTTTGTTCAAGTGTATGAACTATTTATTTTTAAGCAAAAGTGCAATATTATTAATTTGACTTGGTGTGCAAACCTTATGAATATGAGCATGACACAATAAAAACTGATAAAGAGTCCTCGGCCAAGGACCTATTTTTTAATATCTGATGTTTAAAAAATAACACAATATTACTAACTTGACTTGGTGTCAAAATCTTATGAATATGAACATGATGGAATAAAAACTCTTAAAAGGCCTAGGTCCTATTTATTAATATTTAATGCTGAAGTAAAAGTGCAATAATACTAACTTGACCTGGTGTCTAAACCTTATGAATATGAGCACAATGGAATAAAAACTGTTAAAAAGGCCTAGGTGCCTAAGTAAAAGTGCAATAATGCTAGCTTGACCTTGTGTCTAAACCTTATGAATATGAGCACAATGCAATAAAAACTGTTAAAAAGGCCTAGGCCCTATTTGTTAATATTTAATGCCTAAGTAAAAATGCAATAATATTAACTTGAGTTGGTGCCTAAGCCGAGGACCGATTTATCAATATTTGATGCTTACATAAAGGTGCAGCATTATTAGCTTGACTTATTATGTAAACATTATGAATATATTCTGTGTTGCTCATATTCATAAGGTTTAGACACCAAGACCAGTTAAAATTACTGCCCTCTTACTTAGGCATTAAATACTAATCCACAGGCATGCATGCCTGAAAAAAGAAACCACAATTTTTATATGGCCACTAAAGTGCATGTCAGCTCTTGTCTTAAACTCCATTTCAATGAATTCATTTCATGCATTTTGAAAAAGCCATCTTTTGGTAAATTGCTCATTTGATAAATTTGTTTTTGATGACTTTTTCAAAAAAGTGAAACAAATTCATCAAAAACGAATTTGTTTTCGATGAATTCATTTCACTTTTTTGAAAAAGTCATCTTTCAGTGAACTGTTCGTTCGATAAATTTGTTTTTGATGACTTCGAGTTCGAAGAGTTCATTTTCAATTAATTCGCCTGCGCCCACATTGGCAACACATTTTACCCCCTCCTGTAGGAGACACATGACTTCTGTGTCTCTTCTGCATTTTCTATCATGTATAAAAATAGGAACAACTACACAGCCATTCGTGACCTTTTGAAGAACCTGTCAGACCTGTACAATCTCCCTAAAGCAGCTATGACTTTCAAAACTAAATTTCCCCGTCTACTAATTTCATCATTTGATCTCTTTTCACGATCTTTCATGTGCTTCCTAAATGCACAAACTAATTCACCTGGTTTAACCACAAAATAGTAGCCAACTTTCAAAAGGAGCTGTCAGAAGCAGAGTCACACACTGGGCAGTGGCATTTTTGCAAGTGAATGAATGGCCATGTATTTTTACAAAAGCAATGTACATCATTTAAGAGAAGACAAAATAAATTAATCTTTTTACTTACAGGATAAACATTGACTTGATGTTTACAAACAGTTCTGCTTCTTCAAAAGTTCTGTTTGTTCTTTTCAGCCAGCTAGGGATAAAAAAAAATCTTGTATTATTGAACAGTAGTCTTATCAAAATGGTAACACTATATATACTGTATATACAGAGAGAGAAAGTATGAAAATAACAATACAGTGAAATGAAAACTTTCTAGAGAAACTAGGCAAAATTTGGGAACCAAAGAACAGGCCAAACACCAAATTAGATGGCATGCAGAAAAATCTTGAAAGCTGCAATTCATGTCTTGATGCCTTTACTTTAACATTATCCATGTGTTGGTTATTGCTTCTTGTAAGCACCTGTAAAGCATTGGTTATGCAGCCATTTCAACATAAGCAAAAAAAAAAAAAAAAAAAAAAAAATCAAAATAATGCACTTCACTAAAGTGAAAACCGCAAATAACTATGTTCACTCTTCTGCCACAACTACCTTGCATGAAGATGTTTTGGAGTAATTTTCCCCCTATGTAACTCTCACTCCAAAGATATCTTTAGCTCTCTGCTAAGCTGCACACTGTAAACAAACTCAAAAACACTTGCATATGCAGTGCCAACAGCTTGGCCTTGATCACATGGCATATGTTGAGAAGAACAAAATATCACATTTTGCTCATTATGAATACACATATTGAAAGGTGGCATTTGAAAGGAGAGAAAAGGAAAAAGGTTTAGACTTTAATACGCTTGGAAGAATATGTAGCTTAACCTTTTAAAAATACTGAAGAAATAAAGATAATAACAGAAAATTGACTTAATTTCTAACCACTGGAGTTCATGCAGATTTAGCCATCAAAATCGGAGCCACTCTGCTTTGGTATATCTATAACTGTGTACCATTTAAACTGATCTTGCATTTGGTACTAGGAGTTCCTCTTCAAAAACCATGACTTTGATTTTTTCATGTTCATCCTGGATAGCGTACTCTGCAACTCACTTTTGCTCACTACCAACAGGACTGTGTCATCAACATACATCATGCACACACAAAAATTCCCTAGACATAAACCAGTACTGTCTATCCTGGCATCATCCATGCATCCATAAATATATGGAACAGCTACAGAAACATTACACAATCTTGTCTGACTCCTGCAACAACAGAAAATAATTTCCATAAAACACCATTCACAAGCTCTACTGCTACAAACACACACTGAGGAGCCAAAAAAAAAAAAAAAAAAAAAAAAAAAAATCTGGGAAGGGCACTACCATTTCCATTACATGCCACCACACCTGGGAAGTAAATGGTATTGTTCGCAAGTGATGTATATATAGACGCTGATATCCTGTGTAAGTGGTGTCCTACTTCTGTTTGCAATTTTTGCTAACTTATATTGTACTGTTTAGTTTTTCATGATTTTCTCACAGTATATGTTTTGTTTCCTAGTAGGCTTAGAGTTGTATAGTGCTTTTTCCTGCTTTATTTCTGTAAAATATTTATGACAATTCCTTTGGGAAAAATAAATATAAAAATTCTGGCAACTGTTTTCAGTTCGTTACGTGTTGAAAATAGAACCTTAGCACTTTTAATTAAATTTTTTGTGTGGTAAGATTTATAATTCAGCCTTAGATTGGATTTTTTCTTTCTTGAAAATATTTTACAAGTAAAACAGGAAAAAGAACAACACAACTGTAAGCCTATAAAGAGGGAAATAATGAAGTACATACCAATAAGGAATTATGAAAACTCAGCAGTCATTATAAACAAGCAATTAAAATAATCCCAAATAAAGATAGCCACTACAGTGCAAAATAAGCAAGAATTGCAACACTCACACAGAATATCTGGGGAGAGACAAAAAAAAAAAAAAAAAAAAAAAATCATCAAATTCCACTAGAAAAAATAAAACTGGAATTCAACATGGCAAGATTAGATACATTTAAGCAAAGAACAGTGGTAAGAAACAAACCAGGAAGAGTAAAGTTATTTTAAATACACCAGACCATTAATGCTCAAGAAATGCATATAGTGTATTAAATCTGTTTATTTTTGCGGTGTAATAAAAGCACAAAGATTCACTAAGCTTTCGCACTCTACTGGGAGGCCTTTTCAAGGCAACTGTAGACATAAAAATGACAGGAGGGACCATTTTTTTTTTATTACACCACAAAAATAAATGGATGCAATATGCTATATGCATTTCTTGAGTATTATCAGAAAGAGCATTAGTAGCCTCAACAAAATCTGATAGAACTTGAACAGTTATGTAGCACAATTATTGAATTATATAACAAAGAGGCTTCTAAATCTATGAAGGCAGCAAAAACCTTCTTGCCAACAGACAGATACTTTTCGATCATCATGCATAATGCAAAAATTTGGTTAGTGCAGCCCTTACCAGGCATAAAATCAGTCTCTATGTCCCACACTTTCTATGATGAAAGACCTCGTACCTTATCAATAACAACCTTACCAAACACTTCCCCTGGTACACTAAGTAAGCTGATACCAGACAGTATGTCATGTAACGAAGGTGGTATTATTTTCTCACATGTTTCTGAGGGTGCAGCAGGCCTAACTATGGAACTGTGGTAATCACAGGCGTGACTAGAATGGGGCACCTGCCCTGATCCCAAAAATCACTGCTTGTAATCTGATTAAAATTGGAATTGAAACTTTTACACTAGTTTCTGGCTTAAAATTCAAATTTCTCCCTACAAATGTTCAGGGGATGCTAGTTGCTCACATTAAGAAATGAAGGTGCAACCAGCTGAAGAAGACCCACTGTCTTTGCAGTGGTCCTTCTTCAGTTGGATGCACCTTCACATAGTTGCTCACATTCAGAAGTGAAGATGCATCCAACTGAAGAAGAAACACCATCTTGGCAGTGGTTCTTCTTTTGGCTTAAACTAGAGTGCACTGTTTTTCTTTAGTTGAATCTTCAGATTGCTGAAGATATTTAGAGTGGGAATCTAGTTACAGAATCTTCAAATTGTTGAAGACTCTCTAGGGGGACATTCGATCAATGCTGAGACAGCGAGCCACGAGTGCCAGCTGCATTTGGTCCATTTGATGTGGTACCGAAGGTCCAAGCTCCGAAGCACTTGTGAAAAGCTGTACAAACTGTTGCAGTTTTATTGTGCCTCCCACATGTAGAAAACATTGGGGTATGACATATATACACTGAAGTGCCGGGAAAACTGGTACAGACGAGCTTATGCAAAATACATAGCAGCGTCACCTATGCGCGTACTCGGTTGCGTCCACCAGTGCGTATATAAAGCGATAGACATCCTTGCCAGCTGTCGGAGCTGTTTTTGGCATGAGAATGACAAGTAATAACGATTTAAGCGATTTTAAACGCGGTGTCATAGTTGGCGCTCGTGAGATGGGCCATAGTATTTCCGAGGTAGAAACGAAGTTCGGATTTTCACGGACGACCACTGCAAGGGTGTACCGTGACTACAAGAATTCCGGCAACACCTCCAACCTACGATACCAGTGTGGCCGTAAAAAGACATTGGGTGAACGTGACCATCGTCGGCTGTCAAGAATTGTTTCACGCGATAGGCGTGCAACACTCTTGTAGGTATCATCCGAATTCAATGCTGGAGCCTCAACAAGCATCAGCGTCCGGACTGGGCAACGTACCCTGCACGATATGGGCTTTGGGAGCCGACGGCCAACTCGAGTCCCCTTGATGGGTACACGACATAGAGCTATGCGCCTCGCTTGGGCACGGCAACACCGCCACTGAACACTTGATGACTGGAAACAAGTAGCATGGTCTGACGAGTCGTGTTTCCAACTGCATCAGGCAGACGGAAGGATTGGTGTGTGGCGTAAACCCCATAAAGCCATGGATCCCGCCTGTCAACAGGGAACTGTACCGGCTGGTGGTGGGGGAGGTCTGTAATGGTATGGGGTGTGTTTAGCTGGACACTTCACAGGGACCCCTGGTACGTCTACAAACGTCTGTGACCGGGCAACGCTATGTGCACATCCTTTCTGATGAGGTACACCCGCTCATGTCCTGCATTCATGCTGATGGGTTGGGCCTGTTCCAACGGGACAATGTACCTCCACACAAAGGGTCGGGATGCCACATTATGGTTAAAGGAGCATTCATCTGAGATTGGGGTGTTGCCATTCCCACTCAAGTCCCCAGATCTAAATGTGATAGAAGACATTTGGGATGCCATGCAACGCGCTATCGAACACAGGAATCCAAGACCACGGAATACACCAGAATTGTGGAACACTCTGCAGGAAGTATGGTGTGCATTGCATACAGCATATTTCCAGAAGCTAGTAGAGTCCATGTCCCATCATATTTCTGCAGTTCTGCGCTCCCGTGGGAGACCTACCAAGTATTAGACTGGTGTATCAATTTTTCTGGCACTTCAGTGTGTATATATATATGTGAGACAAGGTGACACCATATCTCCGAAGCTCTTTAATGCTACATTGGAGGGTGTCTTTCAGTCGCTGAGCTGGGAAAACAAGGGGATAAAGATTAATGGAGTTATCTAACTCACCTTCGTTTTGCTGATGACGTAGTCATTTTTGCAACTACCCCATCAGAGCTGCAGAGTATGATCAAGGAACTTGCTGACAAGAGTAAAGAAGTGGGATTAAAAATGAACTTTCAGAAGACAAAAGTGATGTTCAATGCTTTTTCAAGAAATGAAGATTTATCGATTGATGGAGAAAAGCTTGGAGATAACAGACACGTACGTTTATCTTGGACAGCAGATATCAAGTGAGGGTCACAGTGATGAAGAAATTAATCGGCATACAAAACTTGCCAGGAGAGCTTTTGGAAGAAACAGCATAATTTTCAAGAGCAATAGGCCATTACGTCTTAAAAGAAAAGTGTTTGATCAATGCATCCTTCCAGTGCTAACGTATGGTGCAGAGACGTGGACCTTAACTAAAAAAGACATACAAAGGCTGCAGACAACTCAAAGTAGCATGGAGAGGTGCATGCTTGGTGTAACCAGGAGAGATAAGAAGAGGAACTCGTGGATCAGAAAAATGACAAGAGTGGAAGACATCATGATCAGAGTAAAATCCGTGACATGGCAATGGGCTGGACATACTGCCAAAAGAACAGGTCATCGATGGACAATTGAAATTTTAGATTCTATTCCAAGGGACAGGAAAAGACCCGGAAGAAAACCACATGGGAGATCAGGAGATGAAATTCGAAAGTATGCAGGAGTGACATGGAGGAGACTGGCACAAGACAGACCGACGTGAAGGAAACTTGGGGAGACCTTCGTCCAGCAGTGGATTGATAATGGTTGACAATGATGATATATACACACACACACAGGGATGTGAGGTCAAGTGATGCGTAACATCACAGCCTCTCCTTGAACAATGTCAACCCCGCCTTCTCGTGGTGCATCCTGTTCGCACTAAAGGGGCTCTGACGACCGCCAATAGCGGTATAGCTATACCATCGGGATTAGAGGAAATGCTATCCCACACTCACCAACCCGCTTGGCCAGCGTGGTGAGTTATGGCCAAACCCCTCCAAAAGGACTCCACAACTTAAATCTTGGCCCTCAGTCTCCAGCAGCTGGAATGTACCTGGCCAAGGCAGCGGCCAGTGTGACATGAAGGCAGAGGGTGCTAAGAATCCCAGGAGGACCGGACTAGGCTGCCATCTGATGCTGACCATGGCTACGTATAATGGACGCTCCCTATCTTCTGATTCAAGGCTTTTTGAATTGGAAGAGGAACTACAAAGGATCAAGTGGGACATCGTCGGGCTAAGTGAGGTAAGGAGAAAAGGAGAAGATCTCATTGAACTGAAAAGTGGACATCTCTTCTACTGTTGTGGGACAGATACTGGCAGAACTAGTGGTGTTGGATTTATAATAAACAAGAAACTTAAGGATAAAGTTTTAGAAGTTGAAAGTTCCACTGACAGAGCTGCACGACTTGTTATCCAACTCTTGAGAAGATACAAGGCTCAGATTATTCAAGCTTATGCACCCACCACAAGTCATCCTGAAGAAGAAATTGAAGAATTTTATGAGGAAATTCGATATCTAAATAATAAAGGTAAGCAGCACTTGAAGATAATTATGGGAGATTTCAATGCAAAAATAGGGCAACGGCAACAGAATGAAACTTCAGTAGGTAAATTCGGTCACGACAACAGAAACCAGGGTGGAAATACTCTCGTAGAGTTTGCAGAGGCAGAAGGGTTTTTCATCTTGAACTCCTTTTTCAAGAAAAAGCCACACAGGAAATGGACATGGAGACATCCAAATGGGATGACAAGGGAAATTGATTTTATTATGTGTAACAAAAAATTCGTCATAGAAGATTGCAGTGTGTTAAACAAGTTCAACACAGGTATTGACCACAGATTGGTGAGATGCACCTAAACACTAAACTCGAACGTGGCAAGCTCATAAGACAAACAAAATGTATTGACATAACCAATCTTAAAAAACACCATAATACCTTCAAGTTGGAACTAAAGAACAGATTCTCTGCTTTAGAAGGCCTAACATCGAAAGAAGTGGATATTTCTGAAGTTAACAGAAAAATAACCAAAGCTCTTATGGAAACAGCAACAAAATTAGCTGGATCTAAGAACAAGTTGCATGTGAACAAATTATCAGGAAAAACCAAAATGTTGATGCAAAAAAGAAGACAGATGAGGACAACTAAAGAAGATGTGACTTCCAAATTGGAATATATAGAGCTATGCAAGACAGTACGAAAAAGTATCACTGAAGACGTAAGGAAATTCAACTGTGAACTAGTGAGGAAAGCAATTGAAAGCAACCAAAGCCTAAAGATAGCAAGGAGACATCTCAGTAAGGGAAGAAAACAGATTATGGCACTGAGAAAAGAAGATGGTTCTGTAACAACAAATAGAGGCAAAATTTTGACAAGAGTGAAAGATTTCTACTCCAAATTATATGAAAGGGATGATACATGTACTCCAAACATCATGAAAGGTACCAGTACAAGAGTTCTTCCAGTCCTCCCAGCAGAAGTTGCACATGCAATCAAGAACATGAAGTGGGGAAAAGCTCCAGGAGAAGTTTGGAATTACTATAGACATCATTCAAGAAGCAAGTGGAGAAATCGAAACAGTACTCGCCCAAATTTTCACTCGATGCCTTAATGAAGGGAAGATTCCTGAGGATTGGAACAATGCTACAATGATCCTGCTACATAAAAAAGGTGACATTGAAGATATCAGGAACTACAGACCAATCAGCCTCCTATCAGTGGTTTATAAAATCTTTTGTAAAGTTTTTTCACACCACTTGTAGGTAACACTGGACACGGCTCAACCAAGAGAACAAGCTGGATTCAGGAGTGGCTACAGCACAATAGATCATATCCACTTACTGAGAGAACTAATTGAAAGAGCGAGGGAATATGAACTTCCATTGTGCATGGCTTTTATCGATTATGAAAAAACCTTTGATTCGGTGAAACCATCAGCAGTTACAATGGCTCTGAAATCCTGCGGTATTGAAGATGCATACATTAATATTATTAATAACATCTATGAAAATGCAAGTGCAAAGATTCGGCTGTTTGAAAATACAACACACATAAAAATTGGAAAGGGAGTAAGACAAGGCGACACCATATCTCCGAAGCTCTTTAATGCCACAATGGAAAATGTCTTTCAATCACTGAACTGGGAAAACAAAGGGATAAAGATTAATGGAGATTATCTAACCAACCTTCATTTTGCTGATGAATTGGTCATTTTTGCAACTACCCCATCAGAGCTGCAGAGTATGATCCAGGAACTTGCTGACAAGAGTAAAGAAGTGGGATTAAAAATGAACTTTCGGAAGACAAAAGTGATGTTCAATGCTTTTACAAGAAATGAAGATTTATCGATTGATGGAGAAAAGCTGTAGATAACAGACACATACGTTTATCTTGGACAGCAGATATCAAGTGAGAGTCACATTGATGAAGAAATTAATCGGCGTACAAAACTTGCCTGGAGAGCTTTTGGAAGAAACAGCATAATTTTCAAGAGCAATATGCCATTACGTCTTAAAAGAAAAGTGTTTGATCAGTGCATCCTTCCAGTGCTTATGTATGGTGCAGAGACGTGGACCTTAACTAAAAGAGACATACGAAGGCTGCAGACAACTCAAAGTAGCATGGAGAGGTGCATGCTTGGTGTAACCAGGAGAGATAAGAAGAGGAACTCGTGGATCCGAAAAATGACAAGAGTGGAAGACATCATGATCAGAGTTAAATCCCTGAAATGACAATGGGCTGGACATACTGCCAGAAGGACAGACCATCGATGGACAGCTGAAATTTTAGATTGGATACCAAGGGGCAGGAAAAGACCCAGAAGTGACATGGAGGAGACTGGTACAAGACAGACCGTTGTGGAGGAAACTTGGGGAGACCTTCGTCCAGCAGTGGATTGGTAATGGTTGAAAATGATGATGACACACACTGAAAGGACAAATTATTACGTACACCCACCTAATAGTGTGGCACCACCTTTTGCACACAGGACAGCATCCAAGTGTCATGGTATCGATGCAATGAGGTTCCAAAACACAGACTCAGGTATCGCTGACCAACAATGTAAGAGTGCTTCACGTACAGCAGGCAGAGATGTAGGTGGGCATGGTTGATCAAGAACAGCTCGTTCCAATATGTCCCACAAATTCTCTATGGGGTTGATGTCCAGTGAGCTGGAGCCAGTCGGTCGCTAGCCAGGACTGATGGGGTGGAGCGTTGTCCTGTTGAAACATTGGAATTTGGTTTGGACAGAGGCATGTAATGAAAGGGTGAAGATGGTCGGCCAGGAGCTGCACATAGCTGGAACCAGCGACGGAAGACTGGTACCAAGGGACCCAGGCCAGACCACGTGAAAGCTGCCCAAACAGTTACACTACCTCCACCAGCCTGTAGTATCCCAACTTAGCATGCAGGGTCCATAGCTTCATGTAGTTTACGCCGCACACGTTGCCTGCCATCGGTGCGATACAGTGTGAAACGGGATTTGTCAGACCATATAATGCGTTTCCAATCATCCATGCTCTAGTTTCGATGGGCCTTCGCAAACTGCTTCCGAATCATGTGATGCTGTACTTGTTAACATTGGAACACGATGTGGCCATCGACTGCCCCAGCCAAGTTGTGCCATGTGTTGACAGATTGTCTTTGAGCATAGGCTTGTGGATGCTCCTTTATTAAATTGTGACATGATTTGCTGCAAACAAGCCTTCCAATTTGTCTGTATGATGTGGGCCAATCGTCGGTGCCCTCTAAAGATCCAGACTCACGGTCGCCAGGTCGCCACTGGCAATAAACTTCATCGTCGTGGCGACTAAAAATGTTTGATTAAATCCCCAATTCTGGCAACCTGTACGGAGAAAACATTTATTTTATTAAACTTGTATTGTATGGAACTCGCAAGTTTTTGAAAATTTTTACTCCAAATGTACGGAAATGGCACGAAATGGCACAAAATTTGAGTTGTACGGAAGTCGACCATCACCTTTTTCATTCTATGCTTGAACAGCAGAAAAGAAAAAGTTTATAAAATAAGCGAGGGCGTCTGTTTTTGATCACAAAGAATGCGCCAAGGCTGATGGTTCATCGTAGGGGAACGAGGCTGCGGTGGGGATGAAAGCCGGTGGTGGACAGCTCAAATGTCTGCGTCGGAAAAGTCCAACTGGGAGAAATTTTTATTTAAAAAAAAATTCTCCAATTTTTTAAATAACTGAATGCAAATTTAACAGTAACCAAGACACGTCAAAATAAACTCCCATGTGAAATTTCGTCAAAATCCGATGAAAACTTTAGAAGTTAGGCATTTCTTTTTATTATTTTTAATGAATGTTCGTTGAAAGCCTGCATATTCCATAGGAAAATTCGGAATTGCCATAGTTCGGAACTCCGGACGATTCCGGATTTTCGAGGTTGTACTGTAATATTTCCATACCTGCGAACTACTACGGAATGTCCGTAGTTTCTACGGATTTAGCTGGCTGACTACGGACCTCGCAGTCGAAATTATGGATTCTACGAATTTAAATTTTTTTTTTTTAATTTTATTGTTTTATGATATGCACGAGATTTTTAAGCGGACTCGCGGAATTCCGCGGTTTTTTTTTGTCATAATTTAGATCGTTTTCAGGATCAGCGTAAAACTGAAGACAATTTGCGGGAGGGTGGGGTTCCATCTGGAGACTGTATTTCGTGTCCCAAAATTTTCGAAAACGGTAGTTGAATGGAGTTACAGTAATCGTAATTTTTTCTCCCGATGTTGCCTTAGTGTAAAGTTTTATTGTTAAATATGATTTTATTGCATAAGTATTTCAGCTTGAAACTGTAAGCAACAAATGTGCGAAAACGGAGCCTTAGACACCGCAAAAATTTCCCCGTAATCTCAGACATCAGATTCTTCCGCGAAATCGAGGAACTCCGCCTCTTTCGTTATTATTTTGGTCATTCGCGAGATCAATGAACCAGTGAACACAATTTTGGGGGAGGGGGATGTTCGTTGGCGGACGGAATTCCATCTTTACGAAAATTTCTAAAACGGAAGGTCGACGGAGTTCAGATTTTTTCTGCGATCGTAATTCCTTTTTTCTCGCAATGTTGCCTCTGCCCAATATTAAGTAATATTTAACTGCATAAATATTTGTATTTCAGCTTGAAAATAGCGGGAAAATTTCCAAAACCGGACGTCGGACGGTGCAAAGATTTCTCCCGTAAGCGCACTCCCCTCCCCGCGCGATGTTCCCACTCTCCTGCATTGTTTTATTACTTCAGTTTCAATTTTTAAGATTATAACTGAAATATGCAAAATAAAACATACTGATATTATACTAAGCAATTTTATAAAAATAATTTTGCATGAAATATACAATTTGATTTTTTTTCAAAGTTTGGCCACTGAGTTTTTTTTAATGGCCACTAACAATTTTGGTCTTTGTGGCCAATGTCTACTAGCAAAATTTGTAAGTCTGGATCTTTAGTGCCCTCGATCATCCAATGCACTTTTACGGCCACATTTCATCCAACTGTTAGCGATTTTGCCAGATTTCATGTACTCCTGGTACACACTTGATGTGGTTTGTCGCTGAATTCCTAACAGTTTCATTGTTGCGCTGATTGAACATCCGGTCTTCCTGGCTCCCACGACTTTGACCTCGATCAAACTCACTGAAGTCTCATCCTAGACCCATGCTGGCACTTGAGGGAATGTATTCCTGTACCTACCAACCCACTCTATTTATAGCCCCAACTGGTTTTCCTGCACACCATAATTTGCTGCTTTGCGTATTTTCACTGGGGTGTACGTAATAATTTGCCCTTTCAGTATATATATATATATATATATATATATCCTAAGGGATGTAAGGTCAGGTGATGCGTAACATCACAGCCTCTCCTTGACAAATGTCAACCCCGCCTTCTCGTGGTGCATCCTGTTCCCACTAAAGGGGCTCTGACGACCGCAAATAGCGGTATAACTATACCATCGGGATCAGAGGAAATGCTATCCCACACTCACCAACCCGCTTGGCCAGCGTGGTGAGTTATGGCCAAACACCTCCAAAATGACTCTACAACTTAAATCTTGGCCCTCAGTCTCCGGCAGCTGGAATGTACCTGGCCAAGGCAGCGGCCAGTGCGACATGAAGGCAGAGGGTGCTAAGAATCCCCGGAGGACCGGACTAGGCTGCCATCTGATGCTGACCTTGGCTACCTACAACGGACGCTCCCTATCTTCTGATTCAAGGCTTCTTGAATTGGAAGAGGAACTACAAAGGATCAAGTGGGACATCGTCGGGCTGAGTGAGGTAAGGAGAAAAGGAGAAGATCTCATTGAACTGAAAAGTGGACATCTCTTCTATTATCGTGGGACAGATACTGGCAGAACTAGTGGTGTTGGATTTATAATAAACAAGAAACTGAAGGATAAAGTGGTAGAAGTTGAAAGTTCCTCTGACAGAGCTGCACGACTCGTTATCCAACTATCGAGAAGATACCAGGCTCAGATTATTCAAACTTATGCACCCACCACAAGTCATCCTGAAGAAGAAATTGAAGAATTTTATGAGGAAATTCGTCATCTAAATAATAAAGGTAAGCAGCACTTGAAGATAATTATGGGAGATTTCAATGCAAAAATAGGGCACCGGCAACAGAATGAAACTTCAGTAGGTAAATTCGGTCACGGCAACAGAAACCAGCGTGGAAATACTCTCGTTGAGTTTGCAGAGGCAGAAGGATTTTTCATCTTGAATTCCTTCTTCAAGAAAAAGCCACACAGGAAATGGACATGGAGACATCCAATTGGGACGACAAGTGAAATTGATTTTATTATGTGTAACAAAAAATTCGTCATCGAAGACTGCAGTGTGCTAAACAAGTTCAACACAGGTAGTGACCATAGATTGGTGAGATGTAAGATGCACCTCAACACTAAACTGGAACGTGGCAAGCTCATAAGACAAACAAAATGTATTGACATAACCAACCTTAAAAAACACCATAATACTTTCAAGTTGGAACTGAAGAACAGATTCTCTGCTTTAGAAGGCCTAACATCGGAAGAAGTGGATATTTCGGAAGTTAACAGAAAAGTAACCAAAGCTCTTATGGAAACAGCAACAAAATTAGCTGGGTCTAAGAACAAGTTGCATGTAAACAAATTATCAGGAAAAACCAAAATGTTGATGCAAAAAAGAAGAGAGATGAGGACAACTAAAGAAGATGTGACTTCCAAAGTGGAATATATAGAGCTATGCAAGACAGCACGAAAAAGTATCACTGAAGACGTAAGGAAATTCAACTGTGAGCTAGTGAGGAAAGCAATTGAAAACAACCAAAGCCTAAAGATAGCAAAGGGACATCTCAGTAAGGGAAGAAAACAGATTATGGCTCTGAGAAAAGAAGATGGTTCTATAACAAGAAATAGAGGCAGAAATTTTGACATGAGTGAAAGATTTCTACTCCAAATTATATGAAAGGGATGATACATGTACTCCAGACATCATGAAAGGTACCAGTACCAGAGTTCTTCCAGTCCTCCCAGCAGAAGTTGCTCATGCAATCAAGAACATGAAGCGGGGAAAAGCTCCAGGAGAAGATGGAATTACTATAGACATCATACAAGAAGCAAGTGGAGAAATTGAAACAGTGCTCGCCCAAATTTTCACTCGATGCCTTAATGAAGGAAAGATTCCTGAGGATTGGAACAATGCTACAATGATCCTGCTACATAAGAAAGGTGACATTGAGGATCTCAGGAACTACAGACCTATCAGCCTCCTGTCAGTGGTTTATAAAATATTCACTAAAGTTCTTTCACACCGCTTGAAGGTAACACTGGACATGGCTCAACCGAGAGAACAAGCTGGATTCAGGAGTGGCTACAGCACAATAGATCATATCCACATACTGAGAGAACTAATTGAAAGAGCGAGGGAATATGAACTTCCATTGTGCATGGCTTTTATCGATTATGAAAAAGCCTTTGATTCGGTGAAACCATCAGCAGTTACCAATGGCTCTGAAATCCTGCGGTATTGAAGATGCATACATTAATATTATTAATAACATCTATGAAAATGCAAGTGCAAAGATTCGGCTGTTTGAAAATACAACACACATAAAAATTGGAAAGGGAGTGAGACAAGGTGACACCATATCTCCGAAGCTCTTTAATGCCACATTGGAAAATGTCTTTCAATCACTGAACTGGGAAAACAAAGGGATAAAGATTAATGGAGATTATCTAACCCACCTTCGTTTTGCTGATGACGTAGTCATTTTTGCAACTACCCCATCAGAGCTGCAGAGTATGATCCAGGAACTTGCTGACAAGAGTAAAGAAGTGGGATTAAAAATGAACTTTCAGAAGACAAAAGTGATGTTCAATGCTTTTACAAGAAATGAAGATTTATCGATTGATGGAGAAAAACTGGAGATAACAGATACGTATGTTTATCTTGGACAGCAGATATCAAGTGAGGGTCACATTGATGAAGAAATTAATCGGCGTACAAAACTTGCCTGGAGAGCTTTTGGAAGAAACAGCATAATTTTCAAGAGCAATATGCCATTATGTCTTAAAAGAAAAGTGTTTGATCAATGCATCCTTCCAGTGCTTACGTATGGTGCAGAGACGTGGACCTTAACTAAAAGAGACATACAAAGGCTGCAGACAACTCAAAGAAGCATGGAGAGGTGCATGCTTGGTATAACCAGGAGAGATAAGAAGAGGAACTCGTGGATCCGAAAAATGACAAGAGTGGAAGACATCATGATCAGAGTTAAATCCCTGAAATGGCAATGGGCTGGACATACTGCCAGAAGGACAGACCATAGATGGACAGCCGAAATTTTAGATTGGATTCCAAGGGACAGGAAAAGACCCAGAAAAAGACCACATGGGAGATGGGTGGATGAAATTCGTAAATATGCAGGGAGTGACATGGAGGAGACTGGCACAAGACAGACCGTTGTGGAGGAAACTTGGGGAGACCTTCGTCCAGCAGTGGATTGATAATGGTTGACAATGATGATGATGATGATATATCCTAATATATAAAAGGCTAAGTTGAAATGATGTGGATCACTTTTTAAGTCGTCATAGCAACAACCAAGAAACAAATGTTTGTGACATCATGCTTAGCTTTTCGTGCAGGTGATGACGTCACCTGCACGCGCACAGTGCACACGTATATCACTTTGTTTTGCTGTCATAGCTACAAAGAACACAGCTGCTGGTGTGACGTCATCTAAATCCTTCTCACATGACATCATAGATGCATTACGTCACACGGTCAACTCTCTGGAAATAAGAAAACTTTATGTTAGGAATTTTGGTTCTACTTTACATACCCTTGATATGCTTTATTACGCTGTTTAACAGAAAAAGACTAACATTTATATTCTGGTGTTCACACTGTGTTATCCATAACCGTTCCTGTTTAATGTTTTGTTTACATCTTTTTTTTTCGTTCGAAGTTAAGAGTTTTTTTAAGTTGATTGGAGCTATTATCATGCTCCCGAGAAACATCAGTACACAACAAGGTTTATGAAATCGAACAAGACTGTTAATTAAAGAACTAAAACCCAATTTGATCATTACAGAAGTACTCACAAGCTCAGCATTTGGTAAAACTGTTTTTATTCCACGAATTGACCTCACACCTACTATGCAGACCTCCCATTCACATTAAGACGGCGGCAGTTTCCTGTAAAACTTGCCTAGGCTATGACCATTAATAAGTCTCAAGGTCAAACACTGGAGAAAGTAGGTATCTACCTTCCTGAACCAGTGTTTAATCAGGGACAACCAGAGTTGTATAAAAATAAAATGTATCTGTGTACACAACCACTGAAGCAGAAAACTTACTGCAAACCCGAGAAGCGCGAACCACGACAAAAATAAAGTAATTTATAGAAAAATTAATAAAACATTAAATAATTATTAGAACATTAAATATTCCAATGAAGACAAAATAAGTACATTACAACTGAATGTGCAGCAATTTGTGTGAAATGGACTTTTATGGCAAAATATTGGACTATGAACCTCATAAAAGCAAGAGACTAATTATTAAAGAAAGTTTTTATATCTAGAAAAACAGTTCTATTAATGAACCTTCAAAAATTATAAGTAGCATTTTCAACAACTTAATTCAAAAATACCAGACTTCAAAATACATGAGGAAAAGATTTTAAATTCTTTCTGTGTAAAAGAAATTTTGCAATACAGTTCTTATATACTTTGAGTACAGGCCTTGATAAAATCTAGAGGCCAGAATCCTCTGTAAAAACAAAAGAACTCAGAAGATGTGAAAAATAATTGAAGGTTTTTCAATTTAAAATGGAATTAAGTACATTAATCTGAGTAAAGTCTTTAGTTAAAGCATTAATTGCTGTAAATAACATTTTTTTTATCTATAAGCAAAAACTATCTGCAAAATCTGCCAATAATTTGAAAACTATCCGCATACAGCGTACGCGTGTATGTCTACATTCTGCTACTCTGTGGACAACTTTATGTTGCATTGTCAAGAGTTCGATGATGTCACAGTTAAAAGTAGTCCATGGGCCAGAAAAAGGAAAATTACTTCCAGATTCCAAAAAGATATTTACAAAAAATATGACGTACAATGATATTTTCCGTCATTAATAAACACTTGAATAGCAATAAGTGATTTCTAGAACCTGTTGTATTCTTATCTCAACGGGCTTTACAGCTAATATATATACACTGACGGAAAAAAAATCCCAACACCAAGAAGGGGTTGTGTTAGATAAATGACAATTGGTAGGTGGTGAGAGTACATCTGTAAGATGACCCGTCTATGCAAATTTCGCGCTCGGCGCATACGTGTGGCGCTAGTAGCGCCCCTCGGAACATGCAAAGCAGGTTTGTTGTAAATACGCACTCTAACGTTCGTGAGCGTTAGTTATCGTCGAGATTCGACGTAGGGTGTTGATGTTAGTCAAGAATGTCTTTAAGAAAATGAAGACGCTATTATCAACAGCTCACGGAGTTTGAACGACTTCGTGTAATAGGGCTACGAGAAGGTGGATTTTCTTTCCGCAATATTGCAGAACGACTTGGCAGGAATGTAGCCACTGTGCATGATTATTGGCAGCGGTGGTCAAGGGAAGGTACTGCTTCAAGAAGACCGGGTTCCGGCCGGCCACGTGGCACTACTGAGAGGGAATACCGCCGTGTACGGCGTATGGCCGTGGCGCATCGTACCACGACTGCGGCAGCAATTCGAGCTGCAGTTGCCACCACAGTGACACAACGAACTGTTACAAATCGGTTACTTGAAGGACAGCTACAAGCCAGACGCCCTGTAGCGTGCATTCTACTTACTCCAAACCACTGCCGTTTGCGACGTCAGTGGTGTCAAGCTAGAGCTGATTGGAGGACTGAGTGGAGATCTGTTGTGTTTTCTGATGAAAGCTGGTTCTGCCTGGGTGCCAGTGATGGCCGTGTGTTGGTTAGAAGGAGGCCAGGTGAGCGCCTGCAACCAACCTGTCTGCAGCCGAGACACACTGGACCTACACCTGGAGTTATGGTCTGGGGAGCAATTTCCTATGACAGCAGGAGCACTCTCGTGGTTATCCCACGCACCCTGACTGCAGAACGCCTGCAACCAACCTGTCTGCAGCCGAGACACACTGGACCTACACCTGGAGTTATGGTCTGGGGAGCAATTTCCTATGACAGCAGGAGCACTCTCGTGGTTATCCCACGCACCCTGACTGCACAGTTGTACGTCGGTCTGGTGATTCAACCTGTTGTGCTGCCATTCATGAACAGCATTCCAGTGGGTGTTTTCCAACAGGATAACGCTCGCCCGCATACTGCTGTTGTAACCCAACATGCTCTACAGAGTGTCGACATGTTGCCGTGGCCTGCTAGATCGCTAGATCTTTCACCAATCGAGCACGTATGGGACATCATTGGACGACAACTCCAGCGTCACCCCCAACCAGCATTAACCGTCCCTGTATTGACCGACCAAGTGCAACAGGCATGGAACTCCATCCCACAAACTGACATCCAGCACCTTTACGACACAATGCATGAACGTTTGCGTGCTTGCATTCAACATTCTGGCGGTTACACCGGTTATTAATGTACCAGCATTTCACATTTAAAATGGCTCTTCTCGCGCTTACAATAAGCTGTGATCTTGAAACCTTAATCGATTAAATATGTTACCTATACAAATGTATTGCCGCCATTTCATTCCTCTACAACTATTTTTTCGTGGTGTTGGGATTTTTTTTTCCGTCAGTGTATATATATATATATATACACACACACACACATAGGCCATTTCAAAAGTAACAAGACTGATGTCAAAGCACCAAAACAAAACTATGCACCTGCAAGCAATCACTTGATAACGCATCATTACAACACTCCACTAGTTCATTCATGATGTAGTAGGTGGCATAGAGTTCAGACATGTTTCTGTTACCCAGTATAGATTTAAAACTGGAGCAAGCAGCAGCTATAAAATTTTGCGTGCATTTGAATAAAACAACCACAGAAACACAAAATGATTAAAACAGCCTATAAAGAAAATGCTTTGTCCCGTGCAAGAGTTTTTGCGTGGCACAAGAAATTTGTGAATGGTGAAGGGTGTCTGGAAGATGCCACATGCTCTGGTAGGCCTTCGGACATTGGCTACCAAGGTTAATGTCGATACTATCCACGCACTCCTGTGCAAAGACCGCCAAATGAACACTGAGAAGGTTGCTAATGTTATGCAGATGTCCATTAGTTCTGTTGATGACACTGAGAAACCTGTTGGGGTACCGAAAAGTTGCTGCAAAGCGAATTCCTCACTTGTCGCAAATGGAAGTGCAGTCTACGGCGTGAGCCACACTTTTTGGATTGTGTAGTCACATGTGATGAAACCTTCTTCACCATCCGATCCAGAAACAAAGCACCTAATGGACACATCCACAAAGTCCCTGATCCAAGAAAGTGCAGGGAAGGTCATACACCTGGTTTTCTTTCATAAAAAGGAAATTGTGTATGACCATATTGTTCCACAAGGGAAAACTGTTACTGGTGCCCATTATTCTGAAGTTCTCAAAGAAAAAAATTCCACAAAATGCCCAGAAGAAGCACAAACTGGCTTAATTTTGCATCAAGACAATGTCCCTGTACATCTTGCTTTGCTTACCCAGCAGGTTATCCAGCTAGGCATCGAAGTGATGGTGCACCCTCCATATCCACTATATCCACCGGACCTGGTGCCAGGTGACTTCTTTGTGGGCGTCAGTTCGCATCAAATACTGAACTGAACAATGCTGTTTCGGGTATCCGGAACTACATGCAGAAGAAGGGCTTCAAACACACCTTCTGGAATTTAGGTAGAGGAAGAATAATTCGAAAGTATGTAAGTGTAAGTATGCTTTCGCATTACACTTCTGCCCCATGTAAAATTAATCTCATTACTTTTTGAATGACTTGCATATATATATAAGATAGAAAGACAGATGGGGCGCAATATTTCATGGTCTATCCTGGATGCAGAAATGCCTAGTTATGCCTCTGGTGGTAATGCTGAAAAAACTTGAGATTCTGCTCTTTAATTACTTGGCAGTAACACAAAAGCACTTAAAAAATGACATTTTTTGTAATAGGATGATTTTTAGCACATCTTTTGTAAAAAAAGATCGTGCTTATGTTATTGGTTTGTCCGTCCGTCTGTACCCATGGTATCTCTGCAACTATTAGTCCGATTTGAAAAATTCTTTTTGCATTCGGAAGCTTGAAATATGCGAATGATGATCCTTTATTTCGTTTTTTTACGATGTACAATTTTGGTGCTAGAGGGCGTAAATGCAGATGCTGTCGAATTCAAAAATATGTTTTATTCCACATATTTGCTTCTAAACATCCGATTGAAAAAATTGTTTTCTCTTTCGATTCTATTTATGTCAAAGAGTATTTCAGATACAGTTTCTTTTTCAAATTACGCATAGATTTTCCGCTAGGGAGCATAAAAGTAAATTACATTTTTCCTGATAACTCTTCTTCTAAAACTCCGATTTGAATTTTTTTTTCAGCGGATACATCTCTTGATGGAAAATCTTTTGCATATTATTTCAAATTTTTGGTAAAGAATACTTTGGCCACCAGGGGGCGTAAGTGTTAATTTTTGCTTCTGATGTATTTGCCATAAAATCTGAGCTTCTAAAATATCGATTGAAAAAATTCTTTCGTGGACTGATGCCACTCACATTGATAAACCTTTTCGGAATATTTTCTTCCTAAAATATTCCACAGTTTCTCCGCCACGGGGCGTAGATGTATATCGTATTTTGGTCAATATCTCTACTTCTAGCAGTCCGATTTGAAAAATTCCTCCTTTGTTGGATAGTGTTTTCCGTGTGACATGTTTTTCATATAATTTCAAAATTTTCGAGTGATTTATAGACTTTCCGCTAGGGGTCGTAAAGGTAAATTGCGTTTCTCCCTATATCCCTGCTTCTAAATCTTCGATTTGAAAAATTCTTTCTGCACTGGATACAGCTCCTGATGGGAAATCGTTTGCACATAACTTCTAATTTTTGTAAAAAAAAATGGTTTGGCCACCAGGTGGCGTAAGTATCAATTTCCGCTTCTGATGTATTTGCAGCAAAATATGAGCTCCTAAAATCTCGATTGAAAAAAGTCGTTTGTTGACCGATACTACTCATGCGACAAACCTTTTAGGAACATTTTCTTCTTGAAATAATGCAGGGTTTCAACGCCAGGGGGCGTAGATGCATATCTTATTTTTGTCAATATCTCTACTTCTAAAAGTCCGATTTGAAAAATTTCTTCTTTGTTGGATAGTGTTTCCGATGCGAAATGTTTTCCTATAAATTCAAAATTTTCAAGTAAATCATAGACTTTCCACTAGGGCACACAAAGGTAAATTGTTTTCTGCTCCTAAAACTCTGATTTGAAACATTCTTCCTGTATCACATACAAGACCTGATGAAAAATATTTTTCACATAATTTCTAATGTTTGGTAAAGAATGGTTTGGTCACCAGGGATTATAAGTGTTAATTTGTTCTTCTGATGTATTTGTAGCAAAATCTGGGCTCCTGAAAACTCGACAATTTTTTTTTCTTGGACCGATACCGCTCATATGGATAAACCTTTTGAGAATACTTTCTTCCTAAAATAATGCATGGTTTTCCCACCAGGGGACGTAAAGTCACATCTTATTTTTGTCGATAACTCTGTTTCTAAGAGTTGATAAGCTCACGATTCCGTTTACAGCAAAATCTGAGGGATTAAAGACCCGACTGAAAAACTTCTTCCTTCCGTCAGATACTATTGTTTTCCATACCGGTTCCATTGACTTTGAATAGCTTTGATAAATTTAATTTGCATCAGAACGGATTCAAAAGGCGTGCTTATTACACCTGAAAATTCGGTGTCATCTTTCTTGCTTAAAAATTTATTTGGATTGCTGAATCATCCTGTGAATCACAACTTTATTGTAGGAAATTACAGTTCGAAATCAACATTGTAGGTGCGGCTTATACAGCATTTTTTGTTTTGTTTCTCAATTTCATGGTTTGCAGATTATACAAAGAAAAATATGGTAGTCATTAAATGACAAAGTTTTAAAATCATTGATTCATTATGTTTGTTATTAGCTAGTAATTTTTTTTTTATATGTTATGAAAAAACCATTTTTCAAATGGCTTATGCTGTGAACTCCAACTTTCATAAGCATTTATATCAGTGACATACATTTGAGGCAATAAAACACCTTCAGTTCATTTTTGATTTGAACTAGGCTAACTGTGAAGCCCAGAGAATGCACAAATAAAAGTCAAATTTCAACGGCATTAAGATATGTCTATCCTTTCCCTACGAGAAAAACATGCGCAGATTCGTTTCTCTTGACTAAGAGAATCAGTCTGGTGAGGGAAGACCAACAAGGCTCCTAGTGAAGGGATGGCGCCATTGTGACGCAACCAACTCTACCAGTTTTCGCTGTGTGATTTGAAGACTTTCGATACGATCGCCGGCTAGCGTTTTTCCATGACAACATGAAGGAGCAGGTGAAGGGTGAATAGGCCATTTCTTTGGGCAAGGGTTTGCTCAGAAAAGGGAAGTCTTAGACTTAGGACTACCATTATTCACTCGCATGCTCCCACCCGTAAAAGCACGTGTTTCACGAGAGTTGTTTCAGTTGTGTTTAATGTCAGTGAATTAAAATCAGTGACATTATACCTTAAATTTGTGGTTTTGTTGGATTTGAACTGTTTTGATGAATTTTGTGAAAGCTTTCCTGAACATCTACTGTCAGAACTTAAAGAACCTTATGCTTCAAATTTTGATACAGTTCAAATCAAAAATGAACCGAAGGTGTTTTATTGCCTTGATGAATACAAAAAGAAATCAGATAAGAGACATTACTTGTTGTTACACAAAATTGAATAAATTGAACTTTGTGTTTAATGAGATGTACAAATTAGCAGACCTAATATTAAAGTTCCCATCAACAACAGCAACTGCCGAAAGAAGTTTTTCTGCATTAAAAAGAATCAAGACATATCTTAGAGTCACACGAGGACATGTACATTGAGAAACTTGGCTGCTTTTGTCAATAGAGAAAAACATTCTTCTTAAATATGAAAACGTAACACTCAAGTTCACACAAAAGGAAATAAGAATGGAGTTCATGTACACATAAAGTATTCAAAAGGTAAAGTGTTAAAATAAAAATCCTCATAATTATTTGGTGTTATGTTAACAATAGTATGTACCTAAAATTTGGAAAAAAGTTACTTCTATTACTTAACAAGTGAAAGATAAACTTTGCAAAAAAAAAAAAAAAAAAACAGTACTGGGGGCATGCGGGTGGGGGTGAGATAGCCCAAGTATCAGACACGAGATAAGCCACTGATTTATATCAAGAATGAGGAGCTGGCCTCAAGAAAAAAATCCACAGAACAAATACATCATTTATGTCTAAGCTACAACTCGAACGCCAGACCTCAGCCTAATCAGTTAATTCACAACCATGTTGACATTGATCTCTGTCCAAATGGTTATGACACTAGCTTTTTACGTCCCATGAATGCTGTGACTGTTCTTCACTTCTGCTTTTCGCTGTTCCTGGAAACAGTAATTCTAAATTATGTATGGCTAGTAGCTCTTTCTAGTCTTTAATGCTCAGGTGGATGGTTAAACAAAATGTGAAACAAAGCAATAAGCAGCAATGTTACACCTCTCACATCATTCAAAGCTTTCCAGAATGAAAGCAATGTCACATTAGCAAAATATGAAAAAGCTATGCCACAACAAACTAAAAAAAAAAAAACATAAAAGAAACAAAATTACAGAGTGCATGGCAGGAGCATATAATTTAGGATTTCAAACTGTTTCAAAAATTTAAGGATTTCATCGAAATGAAAATGGTACAATTTGAAAGTACATGTGCTTGTTGAAATTTCAAATTAAATGACACGTGTTACCTCAATGAGAGGCATGTGTGAAGATGTGTACCACAACTCAATGAGATCATGACTCCCATGTATTGTTATATTTCAGACAAATTATGCATCTCATCATACACACAAAGAACTCAGAAAAATACTTACATAGGTAGAGCCAACTATTCCTGCATGTTTTATATGCCAATACTGAGTTAAGCAAGTAAAGGAAGGCACATACCATGCTCAAAATCTGAAACAAAAATGTCCCATTAAATAAAACCAAATATAATACAGGAAGGCACATATGTTCGAAATTTGCAAAAAAAAAAAAAAAAAAAAAATGACCTACCAAATAAAACAAAAGCAAATATAATAAAAAGAAGGCATATACCACACTCAGAATCTCCAACAAAATAATTCCATTAAATACAATAAATACAAATGATAAAGGAAGACATAATATACCAAGCTTAAAATCTTCCACAAAGATGTCTCATTAAATAAAACAAAAAGAAAGCATGCAGCTCTCAGATTAAAGTAAAACACAACTTACGAAATTCACCCATAGTCTCTGATTTTCATAATTCATAATGAACGTTTCTTTCATTCAACTTGCTACACAATGGGTTCGAACAGAAAAAAAAAGTTATTATTGCTGCCCCTCTCCTACTAGAACTCACATGAATGGATAATAAAACCACACAGCTTAGCTCTTGCATTTTGGCAATGCCTATTGATGTTTGAAAAAATTATATATTTTCCACTAAAATAAATTCTTTAATCATATATACAGTGAAACCTCACTAAGGCAACCACTGCTGGTTCTTCTAAAAAATGGTCATTCAGAAGGGTGGTCACTAAATAGGGGAAGGTTTTAATGGCATATCCAATGAACAGTTTTGAGGTTAAACCTTTGTAAACTACTGCATATTTTTTATAAATTACGTATGCTGAATTGCTGCATTCCAGTTTATTTGTACCCAGTACAGTATGTATGTATGCCATAAAAATATTACAGTAGTACAGTTACACATTTGAAAGGCATCTATAGTGATAAACTAAAAAAATTCATTTGAAAAACGAATGTAATGTTGTCTGCTAAAGATTATCAAACTTTTCTTTCAGCATGATTTTTCTAAGTTTTCTTTCAGCTCACAGAATAGTTTCTTAATCCCCCACCCCCTCAGGCAAATCATTCCTCTTAAAGTGTCCTCTGTCCAGCCAAAAATTGGAGTCTCAGCCTTTGTAGGAAGTGTGGGGATGGAGTTTCTGTGATAGGTTACTATGTAAGCCATTAGAATTGCCTGTCATTGCCTCTTTCACCCCCACTTCCGTGCAGGAGGAAACTTCCTAGCCATTTAAAGTGACCTCTCCATACTACTGCACATTTGTTTAATTTGTTGTTTCATGTTTCCGGGGTATAGAGAAAATTTTCAGCAGGAATGATGGTAATCCAGACAACGCAGTTTTTGTGCAGTGGTCCTTATATGAAGATGGTTGGTAAGAGGGGGGTGAGAGGTCTTTTAATAGGGGGAACGTTTGCATTAGTGCTATGGGTTTTGAAATTGGTTCTGCAGAAAACTGATCATACTGAGGGTTGGTTGTCAAATTGGGGTGGCCGCTAAGAGAGGTTTCACTGTACGCTATGTAGACAAAAGTATTCAAACAGCTACTTCAAATGGAAACAAGAACATTTGTTAGCCAAAATTAGCACATGGTCTGCCCAACTTTGGTCGTTATGACTGCAGTGACCCATCTAGTCATGCTCTGCATGAGATGCCAGTAAGTCTGTATTAGGATTCCCCTTCCCCACCCCCTATTTGTCCTTCAAAGCTTCTTCCAGAGCTGCCACAGAAGAAGATCTTGCTGGTCGCGATCGGATTCATCATTCCGGCTCATCTTACAGATATAAATTTTGAGGTTACTCACCTTTATTCCCTAAATCATTTAGGAGGTTTTTGCCTCTACACATTTCCAACACGTATTTTTCTTATTTACATCATGGTTCGAGGCCGCAACAACACACACAAAAAAAAAAAAAAAAAAAAAAAAAAAATCATTTTCAACTCACACAAACATCAATCACTCTCCCCCTTCCTCTCTTCCCTATGACCAAATTCAGATTCAAAATAATCCACCACAAATATACGCAATTGCACTCCCTAAAACAATTGCGTATATTTGTGGTGGATTATTTTGTGTGAGTTGAAAATGATTTTTTTTTTTTTTTTTTTTTTTTTTGTGTTGTTGCGGCCTCGAACCATGATGTAAATAAGAAAAAATACGTGTTGGAAATGTGTAGAGGCGAAAACCTCCTAAATGATTTAGGGAATAAAGGTGAGTAACCTCAAAATTTATATTGTCTAAATAGCACGTGAATAATTAAGCAGCTTGATGACATTTGCAATGCTGTATGAATATATGACATCTTACTAGGCTGCCATCTGATGCTGACCTTGGCTACGTACAACGGACGCTCCCTATCTTCTGATTCAAGGCTTCTTGAATTGGAAGAGGAACTACAAAGGATCAAGTGGGACATCGTCGGGCTAAGCGAGGTAAGGAGAAAAGGAGAAGATCTCATTGAACTGAAAAGTGGACATCTCTTCTACTATCGTGGGACAGATACTGGCAGAACTAGTGGTGTTGGATTTATAATAAACAAGAAACTGAAGGATAAAGTTGTAGAAGTTGAAAGTTCCTCTGACAGAGCTGCACGACTCGTTATCCAACTCTCGAGAAGATACCAGGCTCAGATTATTCAAACTTATGCACCCACCACAAGTCATGCTGAAGAAGAAATTGAAGAATTTTATGAGGAAATTCGTGATCTAAATAATAAAGGTAAGCAGCACTTGAAGATAATTATGGGAGATTTCAATGCAAAAATAGGGCAACAGCAACAGAATGAAACTTCAGTAGGTAAATTCGGTCACGGCAACAGAAACCAGCGTGGAAATACTCTCGTAGAGTTTGCAGAGGCAGAAGGGTTTTTCATCTTGAACTCCTTTTTCAAGAAAAAGCCACACAGGAAATGGACATGGAGACATCCAAATGGGACGACAAGTGAAATTGATTTTATTATGTGTAACAAAAAATTCGTCATAGAAGACTGCAGTGTGCTAAACAAGTTCAACACAGGCAGTGACCATAGATTGGTGAGATGTAAGATGCACCTCAACACTAAACTCGAACGTAGCAAGCTCATAAGACAAACAAAATGTATTGACATAACCAACCTTAAAAAACACCATAATACCTTCAAATTGGAACTGAAGAACAGATTCTCTGCTTTAGAAGGCCTAACATCGGAAGAAGTGGATATTTATGAAGTTAACAGAAAAGTAACCAAAGCTCTTATGGAAACAGCAACAAAATTAGCTGGGTCTAAGAACAAATTGCATGTGAACAAATTATCAGGAAAAACCAAAATGTTGATGCAAAAAAGAAAAGTGATGAGGACAACTAAAGAAGATGTGACTTCCAAAGTGGAATATATAGAGCTATGCAAGACAGTACGAAAAAGTATCACTGAAGACTTAAGGAAATTCAACTGTGAACTAGTAAGGAAAGCAATTGAAAACAACCAAAGCCTAAAGATAGCAAAGGGACATCTCAGTAAGGGGAAAAACAGATTATGGCACTGAAAAAAGATGGTTCTGTAACAAGAAATAGAGGCGAAATTTTGACAAGAGTGAAAGATTTCTACTCCAAATTATATGAAAGGGATGATACATGTACTCCAGACATCATGAAAGGTACCAGTACCAGAGTTCTTCCAGTCCTTCCAGCAGAAGTTGCACATGCAATCAAGAACATGAAGCGGGGAAAAGCTCCAGGAGAAGATGGAATTACTGTAGACATCATACAAGAAGCAAGTGGAGAAATCGAAACAGTACTCGCCCAAATTTTCACTCGATGCCTTAATGAAGGGAAAATTCCTGAGGATTGGAACAACGCTACAATGATCTTGCTACATAAAAAAGGTGACATTGAGGATCTCAGGAACTACAGACCTATCAGCCTCCTATCAGTGGTTTATAAAATCTTCACTAAAGTTCTTTCACACCGCTTTAAGGTGACACTGGACATGGCTCAACCGAGAGAACAAGCTGGATTCAGGAGTGGCTACAGCACAATCGATCATATCCACGTTCTGAGAGAACTAATTGAAAGAGCGAGGGAATATGAACTTCCATTGTGCATGGCTTTTATCGATTATGAAAAAGCCTTTGATTCGATGAAACCATCAGCAGTTGCAATGGCTCTGAAATCCTGCGGTATTGAAGATGCATACATTAATATTATTAATAACATCTATGAAAATGCAAGTGCAAAGATTCGGCTGTTTGAAAATACAACACACATAAAAATTGGAAAAGGAGTGAGACAAGGTGACACCATATCTCCGAAGCTCTTTAATGCCACATTGGAAAATGTCTTTCAATCACTGAACTGGGAAAACAAAGGGATAAAGATTAATGGAGATTATCTAACCCACCTTCGTTTTGCTGATGACATAGTCATTTTTGCAACTACCCCATCAGAGCTGCAGAGTATGATCCAGGAACTTGCTGACAAGAGTAAAGAAGTGGGATTAAAAATGAACTTTCAGAAGACAAAAGTGATGTACAATGCTTTTACAAGAAATGAAGATTTATCGATTGATGGAGAAAAGCTGGAGATAACAGACACGTACGTTTATCTTGGACAGCAGATATCAAGTGAGGGTCACATTGATGAAGAAATTAATCGGCGTACAAAACTTGCCTGGAGAGCTTTTGAAAGAAACAGCATAATTTTCAAGAGCAATATGCCATTATGTCTTAAAAGAAAAGTGTTTGATCAATGCATCCTTCCAGTGCTTACGTATGGTGCAGAGATGTGGACCTTAACTAAAGAGACATACAAAGGCTGCAGACAACTCAAAAAAGCATGGAGAGGTGCATGCTTGGTGTAACCAGGAGAGATAAGAAGAGGAACTCGTGGATCCGAAAAATGACAAGAGTGGAAGACATCATGATCAGAGTTAAATCCCTGAAATGGCAATGGGCTGGACATACTGCCAGAAGGACAGATCATCGATGGACAGCCGAAATTTTAGATTGGATTCCAAGGGACAGGAAAAGACCCAGAAGAAGACCACATGGGAGATGGGTGGATGAAATTCGAAAGTATGCAGGGGTGACATGGAGGAGACTGGCACAAGACAGACCGTTGTGGAGGAAACTTGGGGAGACCTTCGTCCAGCAGTGGATTGATAATGGTTGACAATGATGATGATGATGATGACAGATGTTCTATTGGGATTTGGGGTCAACCAATCCAACAGTTGTAAGTACTGCTCATCAAACTAGGCCTGGGCAGACTTTGCTGAAACAGGCAGGGATCTGTTCTAAAGTACTGCCACAGTACTGCAGTATTGTTCACAATATCATTGCACCTGTCAGCCAATAGGCTGGAGGGCAACTCAATCAAAGGACAGTTCTTCCCAGCAGAGAAAGCCCTCCACCATCACAGATCCCATCTAAACTTGACTGTAGGGACAATGCAGTCCACCTGACTGCACTGTTGCTACACCAAAATATGAAATATAAAAAGTGAGTAGCATGATTCGTCACTCCACATGACCCTGTTCCACTCTTCTGTCTTCTACAAACAACAAGTGAGGCACCACTGCAATCATCTTGAATAGCCTGGAGTGAGGTAGGGTTTGTGTATAATTCACTAAGCATGGTGACTGTGGGCATGCAGTTCTTCATAAACTGCTCAGATGCAAACAGCTGCTCCAGTGGCTTATGCACTGTGGCTAGCCATGTCTGTGGCAGAGGATATGCATGCATTCCTCACATTCTGCAATAAGCTTTGTTTGGCGTGATCATCAGTTTGCGCAGAGTCCCAGATCATGGCTTTGCTATAGTGGCACCATCTGCTTTCCATCCACGAAAAGCATCAGTGACAGAGTGGAAGAAATATTCTTCTCATAATACGTGGCAAATACGTCATGATAATTAACACAGCAATCGGACATCGCTAAATCGACAGTAATTACTGTTTCCCACGTGAATACAATCACAGAAAACTTGATCCGCTCCAAGGCGATGAAATTTTCAAGTTTTCTGATGTGATTGTATTCACATGTGAAACAGTAATTACAGTCCATTTAGCGATGTCTGATTGCCGTGTTAATCATCAAGCATCAGTGACAATGGATTCTGTGAATCCCAGAAGAGTGGCAATGCTACAAACAATTTGATCACTCAGGTGGTATCCAACCACCAGGTTCCTTTGAAAGTATGTCAATTCAATCATCATCATTGTCAACCATTATCGATCCACTGCTGGACGAAGGTCTCCCCGAGTTTCCTCCACAACGGTCTGTCTTGTGCCAGTCTCCTCCATGTCACTCCCGCATACTTTCGAATTTCATCCACCCATCGCCCATGTGATCTTCTTCTGGGTCTTTTCCTGTCCCTTGGAATCCAATCTAAAATTTCAGCTGTCCATCGATGGTCTGTCCTTCTGGTAGTATGTCCAGCCCATTGCCATTTCAGGGATTTAACTCTGACCATGACATCTTCCACTCTTGTCATTTTTCTGATCCACGAGTTCCTCTTCTTATCTCTCCTGGTTACACCAAGCATGCACCTCTCCATGCTTCTTTGAGTTGTCTGCAGCCTTTGTATGTCTCTTTCAGTTAAGGTCCACGTCTCTGCACCATACGTAAGCACTGGAAGGATGCATTGATCAAACACTTTTCTTTTAAGACATAATGGCATATTGCTCTTGAAAATTATGCTGTTTCTTCCAAAAGCTCTCCAGGCAAGTTTTGTACGCCGATTAATTTCTTCATCAATGTGACCCTCACTTGATATCTGCTGTCCAAGATAAACGTACGTGTCTGTTATATCCAGCTTTTCTCCATCAATCGATAAATCTTCATTTCTTGTAAAAGCATTGAACATCACTTTTGTCTTCTGAAAGTTCATTTTTAATCCCACTTCTTTATTCTTGTCAGCAAGTTCCTGGATCATACTCTGCAGCGCTGATGTGGTAGTTGCAAAAATGACTACGTCATCAGCAAAACGAAGGTGAGTTAGATAACTCCATTAATCTTTATCCCTTTGTTTCCCCAGCTCAGCGACTGAAAGACACCGTCCAATGTGGCATTAAAGAGCTTCGGAGATATGGTGTCGCCTTGTCTCCCTCCCTTTCCAATTTTTATGTGTGTTGTATTTTCAAACAGTCGAATCTTTGCACTTGCATTTTCATAGATGTTATTAATAATATTAATGTATGCATCTTCAATACCACAGGATTTCAGAGCCATTGTAACTGCTGATGGTTTCACCAAATCAAAGGCTTTTTCATAATCGATAAAAGCCATGCACAATGGAAGTTCATATTCCCTCGCTCTTTCAATTAGTTCTCTCAGTACGTGGATATGATCTATTGTGCTGTAGCCACTCCTGAATCCAGCTTGTTCTCTCGGTTGAGCCATGTCCAGTGTTACCTTCAAGCAGTGTGAAAGAACTTTAGTGAAGATTTTATAAACCACTGATAGGAGGCTGATAGGTCTGTAGTTCCTGAGATCCTCAACGTCACCTTTTTTATGTAGTAGGATCATTGTAGCTTTGTTCCAATCCTCAGGAATACCATACAGCATAGTCACTTCCAATGCTGCTCTTCATATAGAGCACCTAACACACCCAGCACGTGCATATCTGTTTCTGCAAATGCATGTTTATTAGCATATGTAGAGGTGTTCGAAGATTTTTGTCTACATAACATACATATCCCCCCCCCCCGATGGTATCTTCACCTTGTAGTGGTGGTGGTGGTGGGGGGGTTGCGTGCTTTGACAACCCCAAGAGCTATGAAAGCGGTAGTTGGACTACCAGCGGGGACACCCGAGCCGGACAGGTCTTCGTGGGGTAGAAGCCAGACTAAGAGTAAGAGAGATACCTAGGAGATGAATAACTCTGAAATCAAATCCTGTAAGTGGGAAGCAGCACTTACAGAATGAGCTGGAGGCTAAAGATATGTTCAATTGGCTCCTGTCCAGCGAGATGCAAGCTAGTCCCAGTGGACCAGAAGTTTGCATCACTGCGATGTGGAAAGCAAGGGGAAACTACCACATTATACTCCCAAGTAATCGGTAATAGAAAAGTCTCAACAAATGAATGATTCTGGCAACTCCGATCCCGGGACATTTCCTGGAGTCGGGGCCCGGCAGGAGAAGAGGCAGGGCTTCTCAGGTCGACATCATGCGAAATACCTGCACAAATATTGCAACATGGAATGTTCGTACAATGATGAGAATGGGCAAACTAGAAAATAGTAAAAGAGAAATGGAGAATCACAGGATTAATATTCTTGGACTGTCTGAGACTAGATGGAAGGAGAATTTCAGAGTGACAACTATCACGTGATTCATTCTGGAAGTGAGTATGGCCAAGGAGGAGTGGCTGTGGTGTTGGATAAGCAGTCTATGGCTGCCATAAAGGATGTTAGAGTATTGAGCCACAGAGCGATTATGATCAGGCTGTTTACAAGAACTGTTGATACGGTGATAGTTCAAGTCTACATGCCGACTACAAGACATGATGATTAGGAAGTGGAAAATATGTATGAATGCTTGGAAGAAATACTGAGTTCGACAAAATCAGTTGACAATGTAATCCTAATGGGAGACTGGAACGCTGTGGTGGGGGAAGGTCCGGAAGGTGATATCCTAGGAAGATACAGATTGGGACTGAGAAATGAGAAAGGACAAAGGTTGATCAACTTCTGTGAACAAGAAAAATTAGTAATTACAAATACGTGGAATCAAGTTCATAGACGGAGAAGATACACGTGGAAAAGCCCGGGGGATAGGAATAGGTACCAAACTGATTACATTTTGGTTAAGAGACATAGAAATCAAGTGAAAAAGTCGATAGCTTACCCGGGAGCAGATGTTGATTCCGATCATAACCTCCTTATGATGACTTATCATTTAAAATGGAAGAAGACAGAAAAACCAAAGAGAAGAATGAAATTTAATCTGGAGGCATTAAGACATAAAAATATAAGGCTGAATTATGAGACCAGGGTTATAAATGGTATTGAAGCAGTTCAGATGGGCATTCAAGAACCAGAACAACATTGGAAGATGATAAAAAACATAGTAATAGATGCTGCAAAGGAAACAATCGGAAGACAAAACTTAGAAATTAGAAAGAAGTGGCTGACACCGGAGGTGATAGAAAAAATGAAAGAAAGATGTAAATGAAAAAATATTAACACAGAACAAGGAGTATTCATGTATAAGAAACTAAATAATGAAGTGGATACAGAATGTAAAAAAGCAAGAGAAAAATGGTGGATGGATCGTTGTGAAGAAATAGAGGAAATGGAAAACCAGGGATGGTCAGACCTTGTTCACAAGGCTATCAAAAGCACGGTACAGAGGAAGAAAGGAGTGCAATAACGTACCATCCAAAACAAACAGGGAAAACACCTGACTGACCCAAAGGAGAAAAAAGAGAGATAGAAATAATATGTGTCAGAACTATATAATGAGGAGAAGGAATAAGAACCAAATTGGTCAAATTCATACTTAGTCAATGGTGGAATAGAGAGGGGTCAGGAAATAACAAGAGAAGAATTTGAGGAGGCGCTTATATCAATTCCAAACAATAAAGCTCCAGGAGTAGATGAGATACCTATCGAACTACTTAAAGAATCTGGTGAAGCTTTAATTAATCAATTATTCGTCTTTGCTATCAAAAAGGAATTTGGCCTGCTGACCATTCGACTTCCATAATAATTCCTATACCAAAGAAACCTAAGGCAACAGAGTGTGAACAGTACAGAACCATAAGCTTAATTTCACATGCGTCGAAGATTCTGCTGAAGATTATTAAAAAGAGATTGAATTTTAAGGTGGAAGAGGCATTGGGAGAGTACCAATTTGGATTTAGAAGAGGAAAGGGTACTCCATAAGCTTAATTTCACATGCATCGAAGATTCTGCTGAAGATTATTAAAAAGAGATTGAATTTTAAGGTGGAAGAGGCATTGGGAGAGTACCAATTTGGATTTAGAAGAGGAAAGGGTACTACTTACTAGGAATGCGATTGGCACCCCTGAGATTCCTAGCAGAAAGAATGATTGACAGGGGGCGCTCCCTCTACATTTGTTTCATTGATTATGAGAAGGCCTTTGACAGAGTGACTTGGACAAAACTTTTTCCAATCCTAGAGAGACTTGGTATGGATGATAACAGTATCCAGCTTATCAAATTCATTGATTTCAATTCAAGAGGGAATGACTGATCCAGTCTCAATAAATAAAGGTGTAAGGCAGGGATGCTTGTTGTCACCTGCCCTTTTTGGTATTTATGCCGAAGTTATGATGGATCAGGACTTGGGGAGCGACAGCGAAGGAGTTTGGGTTAATGGAGAGAGAATTAAGGCCATTAAGTTTGCTGATGACCAGGCAATTGTTTCAGGATCAGCCAAGTCATTACAGCGCATGATGTCAAAAATACACAAAAATGCAGATATCTATGGAATGAAGATAAATAAAAATAAGACAAAAATAATGGTAATAGGGAAGGATCCAAGACAGGCTTTCCTTAAACTTGAAGGACAATGCATTGAACAAGTTAAATCATTTCGATATTTGGGTCAAATTATTACTGAAGATGCGAGATGTGAAAAGGAAATTAGAATGAGACTGTGGATTGCAAAAACGGCTTTTAGAGAGAATCAAAGACTACTGACATCCAAAAATACAGATCTAGAACTGAGGAAGAGAATTTTAAAGACATATGTTTGGTCAGTAGCTTTCTACGGTTCTGAGACATGGACATTGACCAAGAGGGAAGTGAAGAGGCTGGAGGCATTTGAGATGTGGAGCTATAGAAGAATGGAGAGAATAAGCTGGCTAGATAAAAAGACTAATGAGGAGGTCCTGGAGAGAGTGGGAGAACCCAGGAATCTGATCAACATGTTAAAAAGAAGAAGAATGTTATGGATGAGACACACATTGTGTCATGGAGGCCCGATTCTGAAAGTTTTGGAAGGTAAAATTTCAGGCAAGAGAGGAAAAGGATGACCAAGGAATGGTTTTGTGGCACAATTACTCCAAGACATTAATACTAGGACATACTATGACTTGAAGAGAACGTCGGAGAATAGAGAGGAATAGAGAGACAGAGTACAACTACTGAACAACCAGTCCTTGGACTGAGTAACCAAGAAGAAGAACATATATATATCTCAGATAGCTTCAGTGGGATATTTGCACATGTGTCATGATGAGATTTCTATGCAATACTTTGCAGACAAAATCTCTCGAGTCTAACGAGTGACACATCAAAGGTAATAATAATAATAAAAAAATGTCCTGTAGCCTTGAACATAATTAAGCCATTAACATTAAACACTCTAGGCAAAAAAAAAAAAAATGAAGCACACAGAAGGAATCACCCAATCAAGATGAAAATCGGTATGTCCAATGAGCATGTATAGGAAAAAAATTACTGCAATTTCAAAGCAGTTGGGCCATTTATTCAGATAAAATAGCTACACAAGTGGAACAAGTCAGTACATTGTAGCAGCACCACTGGCTCGGATATAAGTGGTTACTCAGTGTGGACTGGCTCGGATATAAGTGGTTACTCAGTGTGGACTGGCTCGGATATAAGTGGTTACTCAGTGTGGCATAGACACATACAGTTCACGGATACTGTCCTGAGATACAGTAGGGGCCAAAATTGTGGAACCCTTTTGGAAAAAGTGTATTCTTAAGGTTTGGTGGCTCATAACACCACTTTTTTTTGGGGGGGGGGGATAATACCGTAAAATCATATATCAATGGAAAGATAATTTTATCAAAAATTTAATGCCACAAAGTTCTGTTTGTTCAATTATCTGTATTCTGTGGAAAAGGTATAGCCAAATAACCAGAAAAAGGAAGCACAACTTGTTTAGGTTGATATGAAGTAGCTTTCCTTCATTTAAATGTAGCCAATGAACATGAGCGTTTAGAGAGCCAATCAGGTGTCATCTTGTTTTGGCAATGAGCCAATCAGGTCACAGTAGGATTCAGCTATTGATGTCATGTATTGGAGGAGGATATTTGTGAGGAGGACATTTGTCAATGTGTTATGAGATTGCTATCAAGTTGATTTTTTTTGTGTGTGTGTGTGTGTTCTTTCATTTAGTGAGCTTGTAAAACATAATAAAATAAAAGAAATGGTGCAAAGAGTTGACTGGTCATCCAGAAAGCAATGTAAAATAGTACTATTAAGTGAACAAGGCTTCAGTTATGAAGAAATTAGAAGAAAAATTGGTGGAAACTTAACCAAAGGTGGCATTTCTAAATTTTTGAAGAGGTATAAGGAGAATCAGTCACTACAAAACCAGACTGGTAAAGGCAGAAAAAGGTGCACAACAGGAAGTGATGATAGAAGAACTAAGAGACTGTGCCTAGGTGACAGAAGAAAATCATCTGGGTGTATACAAGATGAAATGGCACAATGCAATGTGAAGTTGAGTGCAAGGACTGTTCGGTGCCGACTGCAGGAATTTGGTCTAAAAGCTACAATTCCACGAAAAAAGCCATTTTCGTATCTCAAACAAAGGTTGAAAAGATTAAACTGGGCTAAAACCCATGTTAGCTGGACAGCGGAACAATGGGACAGTGTCATTTGGAGTAATGAGACCAAAATCTCCCTGTTTGGTAGTGATTGCATAAAATACATAAGGAGAAGAATCTGCGAAGATTTGCATCCTGATTGCACTACATGTACCGTGAAACACACAGTTAGTGTTATGATCTGGGGTTGTATGACATCAAAAGGTGTGGGTAGAATTTGCGTGATTAATGGGAATATAAATGGCCAAAAATACATTAATGAAATACTTGGGCCCTAACTGAAGCCTTCCGCACGTGATCTTTTCGAAGATAATGAAGCATTTATATTTCAACAGGATTCAGCTCCATGTCATGTTGCTGCTGTGTGCAAAAAGTGGTTTCAAGATAATCATATTCCACTGCTGGATTGGCCTGGGAATAGCCCAGACCTTAACCCCATCGAAAATCTATGGAGCCGACTAAAGAAACTTGTTAGTCAGGAGCAACCCAGCAATAAAGCCCAATTAATAGAAGCAATATTTCAATCTTGGTTTCACATTATAACAGCTGCAGAGCTAAAAAACGTGGTTCACTCCATGGGAAGGTGTTGTAAGGTCGTAATTAACGCTAAAGGTTACCCAATTAAGTATTAACTGACATGGTGAGAATTTTGGTATATCTCATTTTTTCTATGTGTTACACTTTTCTTCTTTATAACTGCTGTTCTAATACAAAATCCTTTATACAAGTTATTGCATTACATTCTTGATGAAATTATCTTTCCATTGATATATAATTTTATGGTATTACTCCAAACAAAAGAGGTGTTATGAGCCATCAAACCTCAAAAATACATTATAAAAGGTTTCCACAATTTTGGCCACTACTGTATAGCAAATGCAGGCCAGCTTGCTGACATTCAGTGCTGTAGTCATAAAATCAGCAGAGGATATACTATGTGCAAATCTTAAAAAAATCAGAGGTTATACTACATGGATTAAAAAAAGAAGGCACGGTACCAATTATGACTATGAGCTTACTTACCGATATGAATAAAGTATCTTCTCTCTCCTGTCAATTATGACATGTTAAAGAGCATGCACAAGATTATTTTAGGTTTTATTGAAATATATCCCATAAAGCATGAGCTGCCCCGGTTGTGCAGTGGTCTAAGCGATGGCCTCTGATCATTCATCCGAAAGGGGTCCGGATTCGAATCCCGGTGAGGCATGGATGTTGTGTTGACAGCTGTCTTACGGCACTGGCTCTCTACCTTCCCTGGAACCAGTGACCCTAAATTAGTGACAGGCGACTGTTTATGGCCCATTGAGTTGCCCACCGTGGTCGTTAAACCTCCAATCAAAAAAAAAAAAAAAAAAAAAAAGCCTGACGAGATAAGTCCTTACAGCACTGTTTTTCCCTAGAAGAAACTCTTGATCTACTATCAGTTTCTGAATGATGATCCACCAACCAAGCAAGATCTTACATATTTTTTTGGATTAAATCATTCAATGGGCGGTCCATTTGAATTTATGAACATCAGGTTAGGTACATTGGAGATTAACAAAGATGCTCTGAGATTGGTTTTAATGTTGTTCATTAAACTGAATCCTCGCTTGCATTCAGTTGTTGAACAGGGCAGAGTTGAAATTGTTCTTAACAGGGGGTTTTAAGTTTTCTGGTACAACTTGGACGTTTTCAGTACATTCTCTGTCTCTGAGAAATATACTGAAAATGAGAGTACATTCTCTGTCTCTGAGAGAGTACAACGTGGACGTTTTCAGTATATTCTCTCATTAATGACATTTCATCAACATTAAAACGTCTACAGATTCGCCTTGTTTCTAGTTCTTCATAGCGCATGTTGTCTGTTTTAATATTTATCCGCTCTAATGAAGAAATATCTTTAAGAAGTTGTACATTTTCACTGTTTGAATCTGAACAGTCTTGATTTCATCCTGTCAGCCATGCTTTGAACAAACTGGTTTGATTAATAGGTACAATTTTGTTGTTAGTAATCAATGGGATATTTTAAAATAATAATTCCTCGTTCGCTGCCAATGCTAAATGTATTTTTTTCCCCCAGGATTTTCTCCGAAGCTCTCTATAATTCTTATGGTTCATTTTATTAGATGTTCAGCTCTTGACAGCGATGTTGTTTGAGATTGAAGTTCTGTTGATAATATGGACATTGAAGGTATATCAAAAAAACAACAGTTATACTGCTGACATTACAGGATGGGCGTAGGTGGCATCCCATCATGTTTGATCAGCGAGAGGTTGGGCTGGCCATGGAAGGGTGTCGACATTACGGAGGCAGGCTTAGGCGAACCGTGCCATGTGTGGCTAGAAGTTATCCTGTTGAAAAATTGCTTGGTGATGCTGCGACAGAAATGGCAACACAACAGGTCGTAGAATGTCATCAACATACCACTGTGCCATGAAGGTGGTGTGGAGGACTACCAAGAGTGTTCGGCTTCAAAATGCAAACCATGACTCATCACTGAAAACAACACGATGCCACTGGACACTATCGCATGTTGATCAGACCTGACACCACTGCCAGCGATGCTCGCTGGTCAGTGGTAGGTGGCGGAGTGGCCTCCTTGAATGTAGTCCCGTGCTGCAAGCCATCTGAAACTTGATCCTCACATTCTGTCATTGCTTTTGGCTATCTACAGCCTGCATGCCACTGGGTTGTGACCTCCTTGACCCATTGGTGCCAACACTGTCCGAATGCCGCGTTGCTTCAACTTAAATGCCCGGCGATACAGCAATTGACCAACCGGCCTCTCTCTCTCAGCCTAATTGTATGTCCTTTCTCAAACTTCCTCAACTGCTTGTACTGTGCACGGATCCAACATCGAGAGTCCATGGAGGTTAATGCAACTGCAATCCGCTGCCACAATTGTCCCTGTGTGCAAGCTTTGCTCTTGATATACCCTCCTCGATGCATGGCTCCCATGCACTGTGGCAGGCCACTTGTCGGTCATTGGTCATTATTTTTCGATACAATGGCTCCCATGTGCTGTGACAGGCCACTAGTTAGTCATTGGTCATTATTTTTTGATGCATGCCTCCCATGCGCTGTGGCGGGCCACTAGTCAGTCATTGGTCATTATTTTTCGATGCATGGCTCCCGTGCATTGTGGCGGACCACTAGTTAAGTCATTGGTCATTATTTTTTTATGCATGGCTCCCATGCACTGTGGTGGTCCAGTAGTTAGTCATTGGTCATTATTTTTCGATGCATGGCTCCCATGCGCTGTGGCGGATTACTAGTTAATCATTATTATTTTTTAATCATTTGCATATTAGGCTCTGATGTACTTGCATGCAGAGTTTAATCAGGATAAAACTATTTTCTCAGGTACTTGTTTTTTTTTTTTTTTTAGCAAAGAGTGTATCATGAGTAAAACAACAGACAACACTAAACTAATGACACAGCTGCACAATTTTTTTTGTTGAATGTCACATGGTGTCCTGGATGGAAAAACAGAAGTCTTTTTCCATTAGCAATGCAAATCAATCCACCGAGAAAAATGTTCTATAGGATGGTTCTTCAGCAATGAACTCCGAGAACTTAATGGGTATACACCACACACTCTGGAGACAAAAAACACTTCCAAATCAATCCCTTTTGTCTGATCAAAACTGAAAATAGGCCAGTTTTCTACTTCTGTGTGAGAGAAGAGGTATGTTGCAAGACTGTGAAGTCATCCAGCAAAGAGCAGGAGTCTTTTGTTGCTAGAGGCTCACACACATCATGGAAATACCTCTCATCCTCCACTTGACAGAAGAGGCATGACACAAAACTGTGACATCATCCAGCAGAGAGAAAGAATTCTTTGTTTTGCAAGACGCTTCCACACATCTCAACTTCAATCTTATTCGAAAAAACCATTAGGAAGAACCATTCACTCACCATAAAGATCATGGTAACCTCCAATGACCACACACTTCCAACACGTCATTCATCGTGATGTAACTGGGCTTCCACAGGTATACAGACTTCTTGCTTACGCTTCTTATTTTCGGGTGTGAAACATCGTTTTTTTTTTTTTTTTCTCTTTTGCCTTATAAGATGTTACTATAATGCTTCTCAATTCGATAAAAATCACACATACAACTCATTCATACCAAGTAAAAACTATGTACATAACCTTACATTCACAGGTGATTAAACCTTGGTCAACTCTAATTATCAAACTCTTCCTTCTGTTTCACAACCTCTGCTACTCCCACTGCAAGTGTCACACCCATTCAGCCCCACACATCCAATCCTCTAGTACTTTCGACAGGTCCCTGTCATCTTCAGGAGGCAGGTGTGTCTCACCCGCCCACCACAGCTCAAGTGAGCAGAGCCATCGAGGCCCGGGCTCCAGTCGCTATCTCTGAATCGTTGTGTCTCTGGCGCCATCTATTGTCCCTGCTGCTCTTTTTCCCTCTTTCTTTTTATGCTGCTGTTCAATTTTTATTAGGGCTTTCCATTGTTCGTTTAAGTTATTTGGCTCATTAATGTTGCATAATCTTGATCTGTTTTTTTCAATTAACACTGATTCTGCAATTCTTAACTGCTTTTCGTTTTTACAGCTCTTAATAATTTTAATATCTTCAAACCTTGGGCATTTTTGATTTTCCATACAGTATTGGGTCAATGCTGTCTTAGCTTCTTTTTTATTCCAATTATTAATATGCTGGTTCAATCTATACTTTAATTTATTCTTGGTGCTGCCTATATATGACACAGGTGGTTGCTGGTTTATTGGGATTTCATAAATTCCTGCTCTATCTAATTGGCTAATTTTTTTCATTTTTAATCACTAAATTTTTTACAGTAAGTACCTGATTTCCTACCTGTATGCCATACTTGCCACAAACTTTATTAATTTCTGCTGAAACATTTTCTATATATGGTATTGCTCCCACATATTTTACAAGTTTTTTTATCAGTCTTGACCTTATTGTAACCTTGAGTTACTTCATAAATCCATTTTTTAATACCTGTTTGGGTATCCAAAAGCATAAGCAATTTTTTCAATATATTCAATTTCTTCCTTTCTATACTGTTCAATTGATGAATGTGTTAAACTTCTTTTAATTAGTGTTTTAACACTATTTCTTTTTATGTGTTAATGGATGTGATGACTGAAAAGGTATAAGTACTGGGATATATGAAGATTTTCTATGCACTCTGAATTGTATATTCTTCTCTGTTTTAACAACTAAAACATCCAAAAATGCCAAAGTATTGTCATGTTCTTGTTCTACTGTCAGTTCAATAGATGGATAAATTTCACTATACTTTTTTGTCAAGTCCTCAAGTTCATCATTTTTTAGCCTGGATAACAGAAAAATGTCATCAACATATCTGCAGGAAATCAGTGGTGGATCCTCGAGTTTACTTATTATTTTTTCCTCAATGTCACTCATTATAATTTCAGCAAATAAAGTTGACAGTGGTGACCCCATAGGTCCACCATGATTTTGTTTGTACATCTTGTTGTTAAACTTAAAAATGTTATTTTCATATATGTACAATAAAATTTCTCTTAACTCCTCTATTTGTATTGCATTCATTGTCTGTAGCACATATAATTTTTCAATAATTATTTCTATTGCCTGAGGTACTGGTGTGCTAGGAAAAAGAGCTCTCACATCCATACTAGCCATATGATATTCACTTAAATCTTGTTTAATTACTTTAATTTTTCTCAATAAATTCGTATGTATTCTTCACAGTGAACCTTGTCTTCATGAACACAGGTGCCAAAAATTTGTAGATATTCTTTTCCAGTTTTATTAGTGGGGAATTTCTTTTTGATACTATCACTCTCATAGGTGTATCAGGCTTATGAGTTTTTATTTTTGCAAACATTTTTGGTATTCCAGTACTCATTGGTGGGTATGCTTTCTTTATTTCATCAGGCAAGGTGCTGTGATTTCTTATTCTAGCTAAGTACCTTACTTGAGATTCGGTTGGATCTTTTGTTAGAATGCTGCAATTTAGTTCTTCTATAGCTCTATTCATTTTTAGATCATATTCAGTTGTGTTTAATATTACAATTTGCCCTGTTTTATCAGCTTCACAGAATTTAATTGTTGGGTCATCTCTTAATTTAATCAGTTGTTCCTTCTCATACTGAATTTTATCTATATGATATTTCTTTTTCTTACTTTTTTCATTAAATTCTTTCAACACAATTCTATACAGTTTACTTGAAAATTTTCACGTTCTTCTGCTGGTACACTGCGTGCCATTTCTTCTAAGTTTGGTATTAATTCCTCCGTCCTCGGCAGGCTCCGTGGAAACGCAAATTTTTTACCTCTCTGCAAAATAGCTCTTTGCGTGAAGCTCAAGGTCAAGTTGGAGTTATTCTGATATACCTCATACATATTCTCCTGTTGTTCTTGTACACGTTGTCTGTCAATCATCACGTGCAACTTTTTTTCCATGACTGCTCTTGAGCATTTTTTTCGTATTCCACGATGTCAAAAATTTCTCTGAAGGTTACATCCAAAATCTCATCTTTCCAATTACCATCGAACTTTCTATACTTTTTATAACATATCAAATCGATTAAATGTAAACATTTCATATTCAAGTTAAAAATCAGTTTCCTTTTATTGACAATTTCAGCTCTTAATCTCTTTTTTTGGCACTCCTGGATTATTCTATTATCTTTAGCAGTGACTGGGCAATTCCGTATTTTTAAATATTTTGGTGTTATTTCTAGGTCACGGCACGTCACCAAAAATTCTTCTTGATTTTCTGACTTTACTAATTTAATTTTAGCCTTCTTAAACGCCTTAATATCTCTCATCTCGAAGTTGTGAAATTGATTCCTATAGCGCATAATCCCAGAGTATGATAGCGACTGCAAACCCCACACCTCAACTATCCCAGCTCAGAATTTTGCGTGTAATTCTCAATTATTATATTTGCACTTTTAAGGTATTAACCTCTTGCAAAGTGCGCATAGTTTACGTGCAATTCATAAATGAAAAAACCATTAGGAAGAACCATTCACTCACCATAAAGATCATGGTAACCTCCAATGACCACACACTTCCAACACGTCATTCATCGTGATGTAACTGGGCTTCCACAGGTATACAGACTTCTTGCTTACGCTTCTTATTTTCGGGTGTGAAACATCGTTTTTTTTTTTTTTCTCTTTTGCCTTATAAGATGTTACTATAATGCTTGTCAATTCGATAAAAATCACACATACAACTCATTCATACCAAGTAAAAACTATGTACATAACCTTACATTCACAGGTGATTAAACCTTGGTCAACTCTAATTATCAAACTCCTCCTTCTGTTTCACAACCTCTGCTACTCCCACTGCAAGTGTCACACCCATTCAGCCCCACACATCCAATCCTCTGGTACTTTATTTGCTGAAATTATAATGAGCTGACATGTACTTTATTTGCTGAAATCCTCTAGTACTTTATTTGCTGAAATTATAATGAGTGACATTGAGGAAAAAATAATAAGTAAACTCGAGGATCCACCACTGATTTCCTGCAGATATGTTGATGACATTTTTCTGTTATCCAGGCTAAAAAATGATGAACTTGAGGACTTGACAAAAAAGTATAGTGAAATTTATCCATCTATTGAACTGACAGTAGAACAAGAACATGACAATACTTTGGCATTTTTGGATGTTTTAGTTGTTAAAACAGAGGAGAATATACAATTCAGAGTGCATAGAAAATCTTCATATATCCCAGTACTTATACCTTTTCAGTCATCACATCCATTAACACATAAAAGAAATAGTGTTAAAACACTAATTAAAAGAAGTTTAACACATTCATCAATTGAACAGTGTAGAAAGGAAGAAATTGAATATATTGAAAAAATTGCTTATGCTTTTGGATACCCTAAACAGGTATTAAAAAAATGGATTTATGAAGTAACTCAAGGTTACAATAAGGTCAAGACTGATAAAAAACTTGTAAAATATGTGGGAGCAATACCATATATAGAAAATGTTTCAGCAGAAATTAATAAAGTTTGTGGCAAGTATGGCATACAGGTAGGAAATCAGGTACTTACTGTAAAAAATTTATTGATTAAAATGAAAAAATTAGCCAATTAGATAGAGCAGGAATTTATGAAATCCCAATAAACCAGCAACCACCTGTGTCATATATAGGCAGCACCAAGAATAAATTAAAGTATAGATTGAACCAGCATATTAATAATTGGAATAAAAAAGAAGCTAAGACAGCATTGACCCAATACTGTATGGAAAATCAAAAATGCCCAAGGTTTGAAGATATTAAAATTATTATAAGCTGTAAAAACGAAAAGCAGTTAAGAATTGCAGAATCAGTGTTAATTGAAAAAAACAGATCAAGATTATGCAACATTAATGAGCCAAATAACTTAAACGAACAATGGAAAGCCTAATAAAAATTGAACAGCAGCATAAAAAGAAAGAGGGAAAAAAGAGCAGCAGGGACAATAGATGGCGCCAGAGACACAACGATTCAGAGATAGCGACTGGAGCCCGGGCCTCGATGGCTCTGCTCACTTGACCTGTGGTGGGCGGGTGAGACACACCTGCCTCCTGAAGATGACAGGGACCTGTCGAAAGTGCTAGAGGATTGGATGTGTGGGGCTGAATGGGTGTGACACTTGCAGTGGGAGTAGCAGAGGTTGTGAAACAGAAGGAGGAGTTTGATAATTAGAGTTGACCAAGGTTTAATCACCTGTGAATGTAAGGTTATGTACATAGTTTTTACTTGGTATGAATGAGTTGTATGTGTGATTTTTATCGAATTGACAAGCATTAAGTAACATCTTATAAGGCAAAAAGAGAAAAAAAAAAAAAAAACGATGTTTCACACCCAAAAATAAGAAGCGTAAGCAAGAAGTCTGTATACCTGTGGAAGCCCAGTTACATCACGATGAATGACGTGTTGGAAGTGTGTGGTCATTGGAGGTTACCATGATCTTTATGGTGAGTGAATGGTTCTTCCTAATGGTTTTTTCATTTATGAATTGCACGTAAACTATGCGCACTTTGCAAGAGGTTAATACCTTAAAAGTGCAAATATAATAATTCAATCTTATTCTTTGTGAAATACCTTAACTTCAATACTTTACATTACCTTGCTTCTTACTGTGACAATCTCTGAAACAAGTCCATTTAAATAGTACAAGAAGCCTGAATGAACAGAAATAATGTACTGTTTATCATATGTCCAATGTTGTACTTTACAGAAATGCAAAAAACACACTTTACATATTGGAGGCATGTCCCTAAGAGGTTTGTATCTTTCACATCTGCCATAAAGCTGTTACACACTTATTCAAAATTAGTTCTGAGAAACCATTCTTTAACCTCATTACATTGGTGTTAACTGTAAGTTTGAAGATCATCATGTACTTACCTGATTAAAAAGACAAAAAGAAATATTAAGAATGACTCAAATGTGAGATATGGTGGATCTACCACACTTGAGAAGGACGGTCCACCATGGAATCGACCTGGACTTTCTAAACGGCATATGAGAAAGAGATCTCAGCTGAGTGAATGTAAGATTGGTGTATGGAATACTAGAGGTATAAATGGCAAGATGAGTGAGCTGATTGAGGAGATGAATAAGTATAGACTGGATGTGCTGTGTGTAAGTGAAACCAAAAGAAGGAAATTGGGGTAGAAAAAGTGAATGGCACGGTGAGTGTGTGGTCTGGAGTATTGGATAATATGAGAGGACAGGCTGGTGTAGGTGTGATTTTAAGTGAAAAGATGAAGAACAACTTGATTCACTATAGTTGCATAAGTGAGAGAATTCTCTGGATTCGTTTGAAAGTGAAACTTCAGAGAATTGTAATTGTTGTAGTGTATGCTCCTTGTGACTCGGAACCTTCTGATAAGAAAGAAGATTTCTGGAATGAGCTAAAAGCTGTTTTAAGCCAGTTTGGTGCTAAAGAAAAAGTTATAATAGCAGGGGATTTCAATGCTAGAGTAGGTTTGCAGAATGCAATTTCTGACAATGTTCTGGGTAAGTTTAATGATCCTAGTGTGAATGATAATGGTGAAAGATTAATTGAACTCTGCATTGAGAATGGTTTGTATGTATCTAATACATTTTACAACCACAAGTATATACACACATATACTTGGGAAAATCGTACTCTTGGTCAAAAGAGTGTGATAGATTTTTTTGTTTACGATCAGCGTTTGAAACACTTAGTTGTTGACACCCGTGTAATGAGAGGTGCGGATGTTGGTTCTGATCATTACTTGGTAGTGTCACGAGTGAAACTTAATGTTGGTTGGAGGAAAAGGAATAGGAAGAGACCCAGGATAGAAAGAATAAAGGTTGATAGGCTCTTTGAAGATCATCAGCGGTACTCTGACTTACTCAGAGAACGACTGAAGGATCTGAAATCTTGTGAGAGGGATGTAGAAAAGAAGTGGGAATGTTTTAAGAACTGTGTTGTCACTGCTGCTAAAGAGGTCTGTGGCACCACAATAGTGGGTAACAATAGAGGTGATGCTTGGTGGAATAGTGAGATTGATGAGGCAGTAAAGAAAAAGAAGGAAGCCTATTTGGGGATGTTGCAAGGTAGAGTCTCTGTGGATGAATATCGCTGTAAGAAGCGTGAAGCTGTTAAGCTGGTTCGCCACAGTAAGGCAAAAGATAGGAAGGAGAAAATGGAAAGGCATGAACTGGCTTTTTGGAAAGATAGAAAGTCCTTCTGGAAGTACACGAGACTCAGGAAAAATAGGGGAAACAAAGTTGTAAGTTGTGTGAAGAATGAGATCGGGGAAATGATATGGGAGCCCAATGAGTTAAGTGAAAGATGGGGTGAATACTTCTGTGAGTTATTAGATCAGGAGAGCAAAAATGATTCTGAGACAGATGCAGATGATGTCACAATGAGGGATGAAATCACAGGAGGGATCTCAAGAGAAGAAGTATGTAAAGCTCTAAAATCTCTTCAGAATGGTAAGGCTCCAGGAGTTGATGGCATAACTGCAGAGATGTTGAAGTATGGTGGTGACTCTATAATTGACTGGTTAACTGAAATTTGCCAGTTGTGCTGGGAGTTAGAAATGGTTCCTCGGGATTGGAAGGATGCTATTATTGTTCCTTTGTATAAGGGAAAAGGTGATCAGACTGAATGCAAGAACTATCGCGGTATTAGCCTACTGAGTGTGCCAGGGAAAGTGTTTGGTAAGGTTGTTATTGAAATAGTACGTGGTCTTACATCATTGAAAGTGTGGGATGCTCAGAGTGGTTTTATGCCTGGTAAAGGCTGCACTAAGCAGATTTTTGCATTACGCATGATGATTGAAAAGTATCTGGCTGTTGGGAAGAAAGTTTTTAATGCCTTCATAGATTTAGAGAAAGCTTACGACCGAGAGAACAGGACACTTTTGTGGAAGATATTGAATGAATATGGTGTTACTGGGAATCTACTTAATAGTGTAAAAGCCATGTATGCTGGTAGTAGAGCTTGTGTACGAGTGAATGGTATTTTATCAAAATGGTTTTCCATTGGTGCAGGAGTTAGACAAGGTTGTGTAATGTCACCATGGCTGTTTAATATATTTATGGACGCATGCATGCGTGATGCCAAAATAGATAATAGTGGTTTATGTCTTGGTGATATCCGTGTGTGCAGATTGCTGTATGCTGATGACACTGTCCTGTTGGCAGAGAGCAAAAGTGAGTTGCAGAGTATGTTGACTCGGATGCACAAAGTTTGCATGAAATTCAAACTGAGTATAAATAAGGGACAAACCAAAGTTATGGTGTTTGAGAGACGAATGGGTAGCACTGAATGTAATGTAAGTATAAATGGCACTGTGATTGAACAGGTGAGTGAGTTTGTGTATTTAGGAAGCATGTTTGACAGAGAGAACAAGTTGGATGGTGAAATCAGTAGGCGAGTGAATTCTTCTTTGAAAGTCATAGCTGCTCTGGGAGGTTTTCACAGGAATGATGGGTTCTCTAGAGAGTCTCGCATGGCTGTGTATGAAACAGTAATTGTTCCTACTCTGATGTATGGCAGTGAAACCTGGGTACTGCAGAAGAAGCATAGGAGTCGTTTGTGTGCTGGAGAAATGCGTTACTTACGTGGGGTTTGTGGTAAGACACGATCTGATTGTGTGAGGAATGAAGATGTATTGCAGTTGTGTGATGTAAAGCAAAATGTTGTTAGCAAGGTGGAGACCAATATGCTTCGGTGGTTTGGCTATGTTGAAAGAAGGAGTGATGAAATGCTTACTAAGAAAATATTTTCAACCCAAGTGGCAGGAAGGAAAAGCAGAGGAAGGCCAAGGAAGACATGGGTGGATCAGATTCAGGAGTGTCTGCATGAGAAAAAGATTATGAGTATGAAGTATAAAAGATCTTGTGTAAGGCGTGTAATGGATATCAGTGAAGCACAAGTTGTATGTCAAGATCGCTGTAAATGGCGAAGTTTGATACAACAATAAGTAAAATATCTGGAAGTTTGTATTTCTTTTTGGAGCTAACCTCTGAATCTCAGAGAACAGCTTAGTGATATGATGATGATGATGATGAATCCAAAAATGACATTAGTTTTGCCAAACTGGCTCTAGTCCTTGAAATAATGGATACCCCTCAAATTATGGTTTTACCCCAATGTGACCTGTGGCTACTGACATTTGCAGAAAGGTTTGGTCTGTATTTTTACTCTTTAACATTGTTTTTATCTAAAGTAATATTTAATCTAAATATTACATTGTTTTGCAAGTTTATCCTTTGTATACAATATCATGTAGATTTATAACAATAATAATAATTATTATTTGCACAGAAATATGAGTTCTTCATGAAGAGGCTGTTTAAACAATCCTAATGCAATCTTCTACATTTGTAGCAATGCACTCTGCAAAAACAAAGGAAAAATATCACTGACATTGTAAGACTAGCATATCTTGCTTATTTTGGAGTGAAGCTGCGATACCAAGATAAGTCTTGGGCTCCCCATAAAGTTTGCAAAATCTGTGTAGAGTGCCTATTGACAGTGGAAAAATAGAGAAAAGAAAAGTTTAAACTTTGGTGTGCCTATGGTGTGGAGAAAGCCGCAAAATCACCACGATGATTGTTATTTTTGTGTTTTGAATGTGAAAGGCTTTAGTCACGACAAGAAACATAAGTGGGAGTATCCTGATTTGGAATTAGCAGGATGACCTGTGCCACACAACAAAGATGTCTCCATACCAATGTTTACCTCACTGCCTGACCTTCTATTGTCAGATGTTGAAGAAATGCAGAACTTGGAGTGTAGCACAGGTGGTAGCAGAGGAAGTGAATAAGAAGGCAGCTTTTCAACACCTCAGCAGTTCGCCCCAAAATAACTCAATGATTTGATATATGAGACCTCAATCTCTCAAAGTAAGCATCTAAACTTTTAGCAAGCTAAAAGAAAATAACTGTCTAAAGCCGGAAGTTAAAATAACAGCTTATCGGACAAGAAAGGAGTGAATTTTTCCATACTTCAGCCAAGATGAACACTGCAATGACATTCTTGATTTCTTCAAATGGGACTGTCGGAATATCGACCAGAAGATAAGTGGCTTTTTATAGACAGCTCCACCAGAAGTTTGATATGTGTTTTATTGTACGATGGTAACCGTTATGCATCTCTTCCAATTGCTCACTCAACAAAACTTAAAGAAGAACATGACAATATCAAAATGATTTTGTAGAAGCTCTGCTATCATGAGCACCAGTGATCTACTGTATTTGTGTTGATCTAAAGATTGTGAACTTCTTGCTTGAGCAGCAAAGTGGATACATGAAGTACTCTTGTTTCATAGTAAGGCAAAGAAAGATCATTGAATAAAAGTGACATGGCCTTCAAGGGAAAACATGACTGTAGGTGCAGAAAACAGCATTAACAAGCCACTGGTCGACAGAGAAAAATCATTCTCCCACCATCCCATATCAAGCAATTTGTTAAGGCCTAAAACAGAGATGGTGATTGCTAGAAATATATTTGTAGATCATTCCTTGGACTGAGTTTTGAAAAACTAAAAGCAGGAATCTTTAATGATCATCAAATTCCTAAACTCATCAATGATTCGAATTTCACAAAATTTGTGAAAGATGTTGAAGCTTCTGCCTGTTACAGTTTTGTCAAGAACTTCTTGGGTAACCACAAAGCAGATAATTATGACTAATACGAACAAAAATGTACACTTTTTTCCATAGCCACTTAGACAGGTTTCTGAATAATCTTGGTGATTTTAGTGAGGAACAAGGGGAAAGGTTCCATCAGGATAAAGGTGATGGAGGAAAAGTATCAAGGCAGATGGGACAGACATATGATGGCAGACTATTGCTAGAGCCTCCAATGTGATTGTCCTGATGACCCACATAAAAGAAAACCATACAAACAGCATTTTTCTATGCATTGTTGTGATTATCAGCTTACTTTGTTTTTATGTTATTGTACTGAATACACCGCCATTAGGCATTTCATGTGTTTACTTTTATATGATTTGAGACAATTTCCATGTGATTTGTGAATAGGGTACAACTGATCATTAATTTTTTTTGCATTTTTGATGTTTTTTAAAGGGCATATCCATTATCTCAGAAATTTGAGCCAATTTGGAAAAACTGATGTCATATTCGGAATCAGTGAAACATGGTTACCCTAAAATCGCTCTAACGTAATTGGCAATAAAATTAGTGTTGGCCAGTGTAATTATTTTAAACAGCAAAGTGAAAAAAGGGGGAAGGGGGAGAATCACACTTCATAACGAAACATCATAACAGATGCTTAAGACATCCATCAATAAAGTGGGAGTGCAAAAGCATTAGTACCAGCTGCATTATTGCTGCTGCTGTAAAATACGAACTTCCATGCACAAAAGTGCGGAATGATACATTGACACTTAATGACTTGAACGTGTGGTGAGTGATGTAGGGGAGTAGCGTGAGAGATATTGAAGGAGTAGGACATGCCGAGCTTTGGCTAAGACAACAAGTTCAGTTTGTACTGTGGAGTGTATTCCGGTTTATGTTTTTGTGTGAAATAGTAAAGTAAAATGTTTTGTGTTGTGATCGAGTGTCTGTGATGTTACAGACCAAAGAAAGAAGTGGAGGCACCGGTGAGATACGAGCTTCGCGGCGTTTTTATTACCGTGGGAATCGATGAGTTGAAAAATCTTCAAGCGTGAGAACGAACCGATGCAACAGGGATATTCTTCCCCCCTCTTTGCTATGGGAAGAACAAAGGATGGTGACTCTTGTTTTTCGAAGTTAGTTCGTGAGAAAACAAACAAGTTCCATATCGGATTTACACTTCATTAGATGTTTATGTAAGTACTGCTTTTGTTGTTGTTCTTAGAGAATTCAAAAGGAATGAGATATCAAAGCAAGCTTTTTAGAAGTTTCCAGGCATGGAATTAAATAGAAGGAAATGATTTCTGTCGAGAAATAGTACATTCAGATCAACTGTTTGAGCCTAGAGTATAGGTAAAAGTAGAATATTGTTGTAAACAATTTCTGTAAACGTATACACATATACGATAATAAATAAACATTGGGTACACATAGAACTTGTCTAAATTCGGCATTGTTGAAATGGCTTTCTCAGGAAGAGCTCGCAAAGAAGAATCTGCAGTTGGCAGAAGAATTGGGTATAGAAGTTACGCCAAATATCAAAATTCTGGAATTAAAAAATAAAATTGTCAACGTTGAAGATTATGATGAGGATTTCGTGAAAGAACTTTTGGCAGGTATAAAAGAGCGTAGAGAAACAGAAAGACAAATGGAATGTGAGCGTAGAGAAACAGAAAGACAAATGGAATGTGAGCGTAGAAAAACAGAGAGACAAATGGAATTGGAGCTTAAAAAACGTAGACAAACAGAAAGACAAATGGAATTTGAGCTTGAAAAACTCAGAATAGAAGCTGGATGTCAGCCACTGGGAGGTAGTTTGGAGCAAAATGGAAATTCTCATAAACCGAGATTAGAACTTCGTCATTTGATGAAAACATTTGACCCAAAAGACAGTGATATAAGTATTTACTTAGTTTTATTTGAAAGGCAAACACAACAAGCAGAAATAAAAAGGGAAGATTGGGTCGCGAATTTGATAGGACTTTTGCCCTACGAAATATCACAATTGATTGCCAGAGAAAATGTGGAAGATGCTAAAAACTATGAATATGTTAAAAGATTACTTCTTAAAAGATATAAGTTAAGTCCAGAGAAATTTACATTGAAATTTGTACAACACATGCGTACATCAGAGAAGACCTGGAGAGATTTCGTCTTAGAGTTAGAAAATTATTTTAATGAATGGATTTCAGGACTTAAAATAGGCGATTTTGAAGGGCTAAAAAAATTAATGATCACAGATCAATTGTAGCGGAGAGTGCCTATAGAAATAAGGGAGCATTTTATTGATAAATGGTCAAATATTGTCTCACCTTCAGATTTGGCTGATATGGTGGACAATTATGAAAGTGTAAGAGGAGGAATCAAGAAAAATTCGTCGAATGAATTTTGTGCTTCAAAGAAAATGCAAGGCAGTGAGAAAAAAACTAGAGATAACTATGATCGGGGAAATTTTATGAAAAATGGATTTTATAACAAAAATTATGTTAAGTCAGATGTAGGACAAGGGTGGTCAAATGGGAATGTATCTCAGAATGAAGAAAAGTATGATCGCAGACGGAAGATTCAATGTTACGAGTGTAGATCTTATGATCACATTCGACCTCAGTGTCCTAAGCTAAAATCACAGAACTCAGGAAGCGTAAATAGAATCAGAGAGGAAACTGAAGGAGATCTCTGGGCACCCTATACCTTTGAAGGAAAAATAAATGGAGTTACCATGCCTATTCTCCGGGATACAGGTTCATCAGTTGATATCATTTGTCAAGAGTGTGTGCTGCCAGGTGAGTTTACTGGAGAACGTGTGTGGGTACAGCATCTTCTGGATGAACAAAAGGTTTGTTTACCATTGGCAGAAGTTGAACTAGAATGTGAATTAGGTCATATTGTAACTAAGGCTGCAGTGATTAGGAAGTAGCTAGATCAAGGTAAATATTTACTTGGAAATAAGACTGCCGCTTTATTAAAAAAATTGATATAAAGTGGTCACTTAATTCAGAACAGGTAAATGTTGTGGTTACTCAGTATCAAGAAAAACAGAAACGAAACAACGAAGAGAGAAATTCAGTGAAGAATGATTCAGGGAAGAAAGAAAAACAAGCCCTTGAAGGAGAGGCTGTGGGTTCCGAAGAATCAGATGAATTAGAAGAAGAAATTCTGCCATTGAGGCATGATGAAGATAAAGCCATGTTAGAGTTGGTAAAAATGGATTCAAAAAGTTTCATGAAAGATCAACGGCAAAGTTTGGAATTGAGAAAAATTCTCAAAGAAATAGAGAAAACAGATTTTAAAAAGGCAAATGGTTATGCTGTACTAAGAAATGGGATGTTGGTGAAGAAGAAGATCAACAAGATTGGCGAAGAGGGAGATCTTATTGTTGTTCCAGAACAATATAGAGAACAAATAAAAAACATGTGTCATGAGGGAACTTCGGGGCATTTAGGAGTGACAAAAACCAAAGACAGACTAGCGAAGTATTTTTATTGGCCTAACTGTTATAAAGACATTGAAGAATTTGTAAAATCTTGTGATTCATGACAACGTGCTGGAAAAGCTGGGGATAAAAAGAAAGCACCTTTGAAAATAGTTCCAATTATTCCTGAAATTTTTACAAAGATCAACGTTGATGCTTGTGGGCCTTTGCCCGAGACTTCAAGCAGAAATAGATACATAATTACAGCTATGTGTTTGTCATCCAAATATCCAGATGCGGTACCAGTCGCTGACATAGGACCCAAGTCGGTAGTTGACACTTTGTTACACATTTTTAGCCGCATGGGATTTCTGAAAGAAATTCAAACTGATCAAGGAGCCAGTTTTGTAAGCATTTTGACACTAGAATTTCTGGAGCGGTTTGGAATAACTCATAGTTCTGTATATCATCCCCAAAGTAATCCGGTAGAACGATTCCATCGAACTATTAAAAGGATGTTGAGAGTTTTATGTCTTGAGTCTGCTCCGGATTGGGAGAAACAGTTACCGGCGGAGCTGTTTGCTTTGAGAACTGTGACACATGAAAGCACAGAGTTTACGCCTGCTGAATCGGTGCATGGAAAAAATTTGAGGACGCCAATGACACTATTGTATGAAAAATGGATGGGTCATCCTGAAGAAGTTAGTTAGTTAGTTAATTGATTTTAGTGGCGCAAGGGCCAGGTTTGGCCAAAGAGCGCCAGACACAGAACAATCAGTTAAAGATATTTAAAAGCGGGGTGAAATGATTAAGAGCAGACAGGCTTGGCAAAAGTTAGAATAGAGAATGATAAAAGCTGTGAAGACTAGTTAGTCAATTAGGTTTATAAATAAATAAATAAATTCACCAATTCACTGTTATAATCATTATAAATTATTATTATTATTATTATTATTATTATTATTATTTTTTTTTTTTTAAATAAGTTTTAAAAAAGTCTATCTGCTTTAAGAACGAAAACACTGCGAAAGTATCGCAGTGGTCGCCCAAAAGCTTCTGCAGTGTAGCTGCGCCGTCATCCAGTAGATGAGACTGAAAATAGTGAAACCGATGATTACAAAAACGAACACAACTACATAAAACATGGGAGATGGTGAGTAAACAGTCGCACGCCTCACACATTGGGCAGCGTCGCCACACAGCAAATAGCTATGCGTGAAGCGACAATGCCCAATGCGGAGACGCGCAAGAACAACTTCCTCCCTACGGTTCCGGCGACACGATGATTTCCAGATTCCAAGGTTAGGTTTTATACGGTGCAGTTTATTCTCCACCTGTTGGTCCCACAGACTTCGCCACGTTCGTCTGATATGATCGTGAACAAGAAAGCGAAAATCGCGGTGAAACAGTGGCAAGGGTGTGACGACCAAAGAAGGGGCAGATCTAGCAGCAGCATCGGCAGACTCGTTCCCTGGGATCCCAACATGCCCAGGAATCCAGCCGAACCGAATCTGGACATCAGCCTCGAGCAAAGAAGACGAAGAAGTCTCCGAACGGCAAAAAGAAGTGGGTGGCCAGTGAAATCCAAAGATGACAATGATTGCACAACACTCAACGAATCAGTGTACACAATAGCACGCTGATGAGAGCTCGACTGCACGTGAACAAGTGCAAGATACACAGCATGCATCTCCGCCGAAAAACAGTGGCCTCAGGAGGAATGCGGGCAACAGAAACTTCGTCAACGCAGACGGCGGCGGATCCAACAACACCAGCCGCCTTAGATCCATCGGTGAAAACAGGAATAAAGTCTGCATTGACGTAACGGTGTTCAGCGAAGAGCTGCTGGTACACTGACGCAGGGGTTGAGGACTTGTCAAAAGATGTAAAGCTGGTATCGACCATGACACCAAGAGGATGCCATGGAGAATCCTCAAAGCCCCTGGTCTCTCCAACGAGTGACAAGTCGAGCCCTGCATCACGAGCTACGGCCGCCATACGAAGACCGAAGGTTCGAATGCACGAGGGACGGATCTCGAACAAACGAGCATGCTGGGGATGAAAAACTGCATCGTATAAAGGATGGTCTGTGAGTGATTTAAGTTTCAGGTAAAATTGAAGAGACAGCTGCAGACGGCGTAAATGAAGCGACGGTTCGTTCGCGTCGGCATAAAGGCTGGGAATGGGTGACGTACGAAAGGCTCCCGTACAAAGACGCAGCGCTTGATGGTGGATGGTATCCAACGGCCGGAGAACGGTAGGACGCGCAGAGCCATACACTATACAGCCATAATCCAGCTTAGACCGAATGAGAGAATGGTAAATACGGAACAAAGAAGTCCTGTCTGCACCCCAGGAGACTGAGGCAAGGATCTTAAGGATTGACAAGGCTCTCAGACAGGAAGTCCTAAGCCGTCGAACGTGCGAGCAAAAGGTGAGAGCACGGTCAACGGTCAAACCAAGGAACTTGGTTTCCGGCAAAACTGGAATGGCTGCACGGTCCAAATAGAGCTCTGGATCAGGATGGAGGCCACGCCTCCGGCAGAAATGGACACACGCTGTCTTGTCGGGAGAAAGAACAAACCCATTATTGTTAGCGGCTTTAACAATCTGGGTAATTGCAGACTGCAGCTGCCTTTCAACGAAATGCATGCTGGATGACGAACAGAAGATGTGAAGGTCGTCAACATAAATGGTAGCAGAAACCGTAGGAGGAAGATTTTTGAGTAAACAATTAATGCGGAGGATGAACAGAGTCACCGAAAGAATGCTGCCTTGAGGAACGCCTTGTTCTTGATGGAAAAAGGCGGACAGCGTTGTACCCAGGCGCACCTGGAACACACGGTTACGAAGAAAGTTGGCAATGTAGGTTGGCAGGTTTCCCCGCAACCCACTCTCGTGGAGGTCACGGAGGATACCGTGACGCCACGCTCTATCGTAAGCTTTTTCGATGTCAAAAAATACAGACACCAGGTGCTGCCTACGTACGAACGCCTCACGAACAGACGTCTCAAGGAGCAGGAGATGGTCAGGAGCTGAACGATGACGACGGAAGCCGCTTTGTGATGGAGAGAGTATTCGATGTTCTTCAAGAAAATAAATTAGCCGGGAATTAACCATTCGTTAAAGGATTTTGCACAGACAGCTAGTGAGGGCAATTGGCCGATAACTAGAGGGAGACTTGGGGTCTTTGCCAGGCTTGGGAAAAGGTAAAACAAAAGCTCTTCGCCAAGAGTCCGGGAAACTGTGCTCCAACCAAATACGGTTGAAAAGCACTAACAGATTCTCGAGAGACGACTGCGAGAGATGACGAATCATGTCATAGTGGATGCCGTAGGGACCGACAGATGTTGCGCCGGACCGATGCAGAGCCACCCGTAGTTCAACCATGCTGAAGGGGGAGTTATACTCAGTGTTATAAAAAGCGCAAAGGAGATTTTCTGGCGTTCCGCGGTTGTTTTAATCCTCTGAAAGGACGGGAGATACGCCTGAGAACTAGAAACTGAGGCAAACGCTTCGCCCAAGCAATCCACAATCTCCCCAACTTCAGCATACGTGCAGCCGTTATTCTCAAGAATTGAAATTTGGCGGGAACTATAGTTTCCCCGGATCTTACGAATTTTTCCCAAACAGTTTTTGAACTGGCACGTGAATTGATAGATGAAACGTACTTCATCCAAGACTCCCTCTTGCTTCGTCGACGCACCAACCGAGCGTAAGATTTTGCTCTTTTAAATTTAACAAGATTAGCATCGGTCGGATAACGCCGAAAAGTACACCAGGCCTTATGTTGAACTCTCCTAGCAGCTGCGCAATCAGGGTTCCACCAAGGCTTCGGACGTCTTGGGAGCGTCGTTGATGTTTTTGGGATAGAGAAATCTGCTGCCTGAATGATACACGTTGTGACATCAGTAACAGCTGCGTCAATTGACCCCCGGGTCACCATGGCAAAAGATATTACTGCGGACGGTGTGAAGACCTCCCATTTGGCACGATCCATCCTCCAACGAGGAGGGGCGGGAGGCAGAAGATGGTACGCTCACATTATACCTAAGTACAATTGGGAAGTGGTCGCTTCCATGGAGGTCGTCACACACCGTCCACGACCAGTCGGCCATAACCGATGGTTGACCCAAAGATAAATCGATTGCACTGAAACTTCGTGTAGGCTCGTGAAGTAAGTGTCAGCACCGGTGTTAAACAGGCACAAAGAGGTCGAGGAAAGAAGAGATTCTGATCCTACGGCCTCGTGAGTCTGTTCTGACACTACCCCACAATGGATTATGAGCATTGAAGTCACCCAGAAGAAGAGCAGGTGACGGCAGCTGCGCAACTAAGCTCTCAAGAACGGACACGCTCACGTCCTCATCCGGCGGCAGATAGACGCTGCAAACAGTTAGAGGCACAGGCATGGAGATACGCACCGCAACGGCTTGTAAAGATGTTGAGACCGCAACAGAAGAAACTGGAACACTGTGGGGGACAAGGATGGCAACTCCCCCGCAAGCTATATCTCCTGAAACATTATCTTTCCGAAATGCACTGTAGCCTCGAACTGAAAGGAGGTCTGATGGTTTAAGTTTTGTCTCCTGGAGGCAAAGGCACACCGGAGAGTATGACGAAAGCAGATGTTTCACGTCGTCATGTCTTGTCTGAAAGCCTCGACAGTTCCACTGAACGATTTGATCCATGGTTTGAATTGTGGTGAATGAGAAAAAGAAAAAACGAAAAAACAAAACCCGAGAAAAACTGGGACAACTAAAAGTTGTCCGATTCCATCATTTCGTCTGCAATGTCCATTTGCGCTTGGGACTGTTTTGTCCGACGCCCTGTAGTCTCTGGTGGTAAAATGGGGCGGTATTTTGGTTCCTGTGTCGCAGATGATCTTGCCCGATCCTGGTTCTTATGATGGGAGTTTGGAGATTTCTTCTCCTTTTCTTTTTCCTTTCTCTTTCCTCCCGGGGTTGTTGAAGTCCCGGTGGTGCTGGTGTTAGTTGCAGCAGGTTTAGGCACGGTGGTTGCTGGAGTTTTCGCGTCCCGAGCTCGGGATTGCAGTGCTGCCAGACCAGCAGCTATGATGTCGTCAAGCTTGTAAGGACAATTCACTGGGATTTGGCTATCAGTCTGGGTACCGACTGTAGTCCTTGCAATAATCGCTGATGAATAAGATCGCCGATTTGATTGATTTGGAGCGACCTTTCTTCTGGCCTCTGGGTAGGAGATTCCCTCAACGGTCTTAATGCGTTGGATCTCTTTTTCCTCCTTCCACTTTGGGCAGTCTCTCGACGATGCTGCATGAGATCCCTTGCAGTTGAAGCACAGCTCGGCTTCGGCATGGCAATCTTGCAAAGTATGGTCTGTTGCTGTACAACGCCCACACCGAGCAGTGCTCCTGCAAGACTGCTGGGAGTGACCATATGCTTGGCATTTGAAGCATCGTAGAGGACTTGGTATGAAGGGGCGCACTTCAAGGTGTAGATACCCTGCCTTGATTGATGTTGGCAGGGATGGGGTGTTAAAGGTCAGTATTATGTTTCGAGATGGGACAGATAGGCCATTTCGCCGAAATAGGATGCGCCGGACTCCACTCACTTGTTGGTCTCTCAGTTCCTCCAGAAGTTCTTGGTCACTGCACTCCAGAAGGTCTTGAGAAGAGATAACACCTCGTGAGGAATTGAGGTAGCCGTGAGGAGTAACTTTCACTGGACAATCTAAAAAAGAGGTGGTGTTTAAAAAGCACTGTAGCATATCTGGGACTCGACATCTCGACAAGATCTCCAGATTGGAGCTTCTTAACGCTCTTAGGAGAGCTGGCAATTGATTGCAATGCTTTATTTATCCAGAAGGGGCTTCTGGTGTTTAATGGGTTTGAAGCGTCCAAGGAGTGGATGCAAAAGAACCGAACATTGGCAGAATCAGGTGTAGGTTTCTTGTTGGGAGGGGGTGACCCTTCTTCAATGGGCCGCTTTGTTTGAAGTTCTTGGGAAATTTTTTTGTTATCCATGAATAGAAGTAAAAAGTTCGTCCGCCGATTTCCCCGCCCACAACCAAGCCCAACAGGGGAGAGCCGGAGGTCCGCAAGCCCAATTGGACGCAGGACACGACTCTAGGGTTAAGCAACGGATATAGCATGTTGACAGTGCAGACAAGCGCTCAGCGAGTACCGAGACTTTCCCAGGTCTCGGTAACACCCCTTTGGCATGCCCGCACTATCCCCAAACTCACCCTGTTGTACGAAAACAACAAGCCGATTGACTAGGAGTGGGTTAGTTCCTAGCCGCCCCGTTTAGGGTGAAGCAGGGGGCAAAGAGGAGTGTTGGCGACTGGCGACAACAACAACCTGGCCACCAGAAACCTCAGCCTCCAGCATCCCCTTTTCCACCTTACGGGTCACCGCACACGGCAAACGTGCAGGTAGGTCTAGCAAACCAGCCCGGAAAAACAAGAGAGGAACAGAAAATGGAGAAGCAAGTCGAGTAGAAAATGGAGTAGAAAAGAAGAACAGGTAGTGGAGAAGAAAGTAAAAACAGGAAAGGGAGAGGAAAGCCAGAGGAAAGGAAAGGGCTGGCGCATAATCACAACCTCAGCAACCAACAACTGAGGCGGGTGCTGTCAAGGTGGTGGCAACACAAAGTTGTAATGGGAAGAATCAAACATAACATGTCGGCTGGGGCCGTGGGGTCGCTACTCCCCATCAGCTGGATGAACAGCTGTCCCTGCGGTAACGTGAAAGCACAAAAACAAGAAAGCAAAAAACCGTCACAAGGTCAGCTCGGGCCGTGGGGGCGCCGCTCCCCAAATAACTGGAAAACCAGTTATCCCCGTGCAGGGCATCCTGAAGAAAGAAAACTATGTCACTGAATATGTATTTGAGTTAATAAATAGGATGAAAAGTTGTCAAGAACTTGCCATTAAAAACACGGAAGTGGGGCTCAATTGAAAAGAAAATATTGGTATGGCAGAAATGCGGTAAAACATGAATTTCAAGAAGGAGATTTAGTATTGGTTTTCGTTACCTGCAGGCCAAATAAGTTAGCGGAACAGTGGAAAAGACCAGGGAAAATTGAGAAAAAAATTCTGAGACTAATTATGTAGTAAGCTTTGAAGGCAAAAATGTAAAGCATCAAGCATATCGCATTTAACATGCTGAAACCATGCCATAAACGACCAGAATTTGTGAACTTATTGCCCGTTTGTGAAAATGGTGAAATGGATTTAGAGATTAAATTTCCGCAAGTTGAAAAAAATCCCAATATATTTAACTTCTCTGATATCGAGGAGAACAGTAAACTTCGAGAGCGCCTATGTGGCCAACAAATTCAGGATCTAAAAAAACTATTATGCCATTACTTGAAAATGTTTTCTAATATTCCAAGGAAGACTCATTTGGTCGAACATGATATTGAGCTAGCTAGTAATGCTATTGTAAGAGTTAAGCCTTACAGAATGTCGCCCAGGCAGATAAATATTCTTAAAGCCGAGATAGATAAAATGCTGCAGTACAAGATTATAGAATGAAAAAACCATGAGGAATAATCACTCACCATAAATATCATGGTAACCTCCAATGGACCAAACACTTCCAACACGTCAATTCATCGTGATGTAACTGGGCTTCCACAGGTTTACAGACCTCTTGCTTACGCTTCTTATTTTCGGGTGTGAAACATCGTTTTTTTTCCTTTGCCTTATAGTATGTTACTATAATGCTTGTCAATTCGATAAAAATCATACATACAACTCATTCATACAATTCAAGTAAAAACTATGTACATAAACCTTACATTCACAGGTGATTAAACCTTAGTCAATTCTAATTATGGAACTCCTCCTTCTGTTTCACAACCTCTGCTACTCCCACTGCAATTGTCACACCCATTCAGCCCCGCACATCCAATCCTCTAGTACTTCGACAGATCCCTGTCATCTTCAGGAAGCAGAGTGTGTCTCATCCGCCCACCGCAGCTCAAGTGAGCAGAGCCATCGAGGCCTGGGCCCAGTCGCTATCTCTGAATCGTTGTGTCTCTGGCGCCATCTATTGTCCCTGCTGCTCTTTTTCTCTCTTTCTTTTACGCTGCTGTTCAATTTTTATTATGGCTTTCCATTGTTCGTTTAAGTTATTTGGCTCATTAATGTTGCATAATCTTGATCTGTTTTTTTCAATTAACACTGATTCTGCAATTCTTAACTGCTTTTCGTTTTTACAGCTCTTAATAATTTTAATATCTTCAAACCTTGGACATTTTGATTTTCCATACAGTATTGGGTCAATGCTGTCTTAGCCTCTTTTTGTTCCAATTATTAATATGCTGATTCAATCTATATTTTAATTTGTTCTTGGTGCTGCCTATATATGACACAGGTGGTTGCTGGTTTATTGGGATTTCATAAATTCCTGCTCTATCTAATTGGCTAATTTTTTCATTTTTAATCACTAAATTTTTTACAGTAAGTACCTGATTTCCTACCTGTATGCCATACTTGCCACAAACTTTATTAATTTCTGCTGAAACATTTTCTATATATGGTATTCCTCCCACATATTTTACAAGTTTTTTATCACTCTTGACCTTATTGTAACCTTGAGTTACTTCATAAATCCATTTTTTTAATACCTGTTTAGGGTATCCAAAAGCATATGCAATTTTTTCAATATATTCAATTTCTTCTTTTCTATACTGTTCAATTGATGAATGTGTTAAACTTCTTTTAATTAGTGTTTTAATACTATTTCTTTTATGTGTTAATGGATGTGATGACTGAAATGGTATAAGTACTGGGATATATGAAGATTTTCTATGCACTCTGAATTGTAAACTCTCCTCTGTTTTAATAATCAAAACGTCCAAAAATGCCAAAGTATTGTCATGTTCTTGTTCTACTGTCAGTTCTATAGATGGATAAATTTCACTATACTTTTTTGTCAAGTCCTCAAGTTCATCATTTTTTTAGCCTGGATAACAGAAAAATGTCATCAACATATCTGCAGGAAATCAGTGGTGGATCCTCGAGTTTACTTATTATTTTTTCCTCAATGTCACTCATTATAATTTCAGCAAATAAAGTTGACAGTGGTGACCCCATAGGTCCACCATGATTTTGTTTGTACATCTTGTTGTTAAACTTAAAAATGTTATTTTCATATATGTACAATAAAATTTCTCTTAACTCCTCTATTTGTATTGCTGTCTGTAGGCAATACAAATAGAGGAGTTAAGAGAAATTTTATTGTACATATATGAAAATAACATTTTTAAGTTTAACAACAAGATGTACAAAATTAAAATCATGGTGGAACCTATGGGGTCACCACTGTCCAACTTTATTTGCTGAAATTATAATGAGTGACATTGAGAAAAAATAATAAGTAAACTTCGAGGATCCACCACTGATATACTGCAGATATGTTGATGACATTTTTCTGTTATCCAGGCTAAAAAATGATGAACTTGAGGACTTGACAAAAAAGTATAGTGAAATTTATCCATCTATAGAACTGACAGTAGAACAAGAACATGACAATACTTTGGCATTTTTGGGCGTTTTGATTATTAAAACAGAGGAGAGTTTACAATTCAGAGTGCATAGAAAATCTTCATATATCCCAGTACTTATACCATTTCAGTCATCACATCCATTAACACATAAAAGAAATAGTATTAAAACACTAATTAAAGAGTTTAACACATTCATCAATTGAACAGTATAGAAAGAAGAAAGTGAATATATTGAAAAAATTGCATATGCTTTTGGATACCCTAAACAGGTATTAAAAAAATGGATTTATGAAGTAACTCAAGGTTACAATAAGGTCAAGAGTGATAAAAAACTTGTAAAATAATGTGGAAAATATATATATAGAAAATGTTTCAGCAGAAATTAATAAAGTTTGTGGCAAGTATGTACAGGTAGGAAATCAGGTACTTACTGTAAAAAATTTAGTGATTAAAAATGAAAAAATTAGCCAATTAGATAGAGCAGGAATTTATGAAATCCCAATAAACCAGCAACCACCTGTGTCATATATAGGCAGCACCAAGAACAAATTAAAATATAGATTGAATCAGCATATTAATAATTGGAACAAAAAGAGGCTAAGACAGCATTGACCCAATACTGTATGGAAAATCAAAAAAGATTTGAAGATATTAAAATTATTAAGAGCTGTAAAAACGAAAAGCAGTTAAGAATTGCAGAATCAGTGTTAATTGAAAAAAACAGATCAAGATTATGCAACATTAATGAGCCAAATAACTTAAGCGAACAATGGAAAGCCATAATAAAAATTGAACAGCAGCGTAAAAAGAAAGAGAGAAAAAAGAGCAGCAGGGACAATAGATGGCGCCAGAGACACAACGATTCAGAGATAGCGACTTAGCCCAGGCCTCGATAACTCTGCTCACTTGAGCTGCGGTGGGATGAGACACACCTGCCTCTGAAGATGACAGGGATCTGTCGAAAGTACTAGGATTGGATGCGGGCTGAATGGGTGTGAACCAGTGGGAGTAGCAGAGGTTGTGAAACAGAAGGAGGAGTTCCATAATTAGAATTGACTAAGGTTTAATCACCTGTGAATGTAAGGTTTATGTACATAGTTTTTACTTGAATTGTATGAATGAGTTGTATGTATGATTTTTATCGAATTGACAAGCATTATAGTAACATACTATAAGGCAAAGGAAAAAAACGATGTTTCACCCGAAAAATAGAAGCGTAAGCAAGAGGTCTGTAAACCTGTGGAAGCCCAGTTACATCCGCGATGAATTGGCGTGTTGGAAGTGTTTGGTCCATTTTACCATGATATTTATGGTGAGTGATTATTCCTCATGGTTTTTTCATTTATGAATTGCACGTAAAATATGCGCACTTTGCAAGAGGTTAATACCTTAAAAGTGCAAATATAATAAGATTATAGAAGTTGGTGAATCAGACTATACATCACCCATGATTTTGGTAGAAGTACCCAGAAGAGATCCACGCCCATGTATTGATTACAGGCGATTGAATGAAGTGACAAGGACCCAGTTCTATCCATTGCCCAACATAGAAGAATGAGTCGAAAAGGTTTCTGGAGCAAAGTATATTACAGTATTAGATTTAACAAAAGGGTACTGACAAATTCCATTAAGTGCTAGAGCTCAACGATTAGCAGCATTTGTGACTACGTTTGGAACGTATCGGCCCTTAAAGATGCCATTTGGCCTTAAGAACGCACCTTATTTCTTTAGCAAAGTGATGTCGGAACTTTTGAGAGGCTTCGAAGAGTTTGCCATACCATATCTAGATGATGTTGCCATTTTTTCCGAAAACTGGGGGGATCATTTGATACATCTTGAAGAAGTGCTACAGAGGTTGCAGAGGGCTTCCTTGACCATAAAACCTTCCAAATGTAAGTTTGCTCAAGATCACGTCTTGTATTTGGGTCATATTGTTGGACAAGGATATCGGAAACCAGCGGAACGAAAGGTTCAGGCCATACAAAATTTTCCTACGCCAAAGAACAAGACGCAAGTAAGATCTTTCTTAGGCCTGGCAGGATATTACAGCAGATATATTCCAATGTTTTCTTCGATAGCAGCTCTCTTGACAGACATCTTGAAGGGTAAAAATCATAAAGAGGAAATTATATGGTCAGAACAATGTGAGAAAGCTTTTGTGGAACTAAAAAAATATTTATCTAGTTTTCCTGTTCTGTATGCCCCTGACTATGAACGTAGATTTATTCTACAAACTGATGCTTCAGATCAAGGAATGGGAGTCGTCCTCTCGCAAGAACAAGAAGATGGCGCTGAACATCCTGTACTCTATCTAAGCAGAAAACTTTCGACAGCAGAGAAGACATACAGTACCAGTGAAAAAGAATGTGCCGCCATTATATTTGCGGTACAGAAACTGAAATGCTACCTGGATGGTCAAAATTTCCTCATACAAACTGATCATAACCCTCTGGTTTGGTTACGCACCAACGCAAGTTCAAATGCTCATCTGATGAGATGGGCCCTTGCTTTACAAGCATATGATTTTGTTATAATTCATTGATCGGGAACTAAGCACAAAAATGCAGATGAACTGAGCAGAATTCCAAATTTAGATGATCCACCTTGATCATGTGTCTGCTAGTGAAAACATTTTTTTTTTTTTTTTGTATGTGGTATATAATACATAGAAATTGTTGGAAAACATGTAAAGATAATTGTTAAATTAACTCATATATTTCTCTTTGTAAATGGATTATGACTCATTATGTGAACTATGACTATTGTATTGTAAAATGACAAGAACTTTTTACCACTGGAAGAAGTTCCTCTGGAGTGAGGAGGGGTTGTAAAATACAAACTTCCACGCACAAAAGTGCGCAATGATACATTGACACTTAATGACTTGAACGTGTGGTGAGTGATGTAGGGGAGTAGCGTGAGAGATATTGAAGGAGTAGGACATGCCGAGCTTTGGCTAAGACAACAAGTTTATTTTGTACCGCGGAGTGTATTCCAGTTTATGTTTTTGTGTGAAATAGTAAAGTAAAATGTTTTGTGTTGTGATCGAGTGTCTGTGATGTTACACTGCAAAACCTTTGGTGAACACAGAACTTTCGTAGACAAAATGCAAAAATCTCATTAATTAACAGTGACATAAATACAATTACCAGCTGATTGAGCTACTTAGCACTCAGAAGCATAAAGACTTCTGACACCATTTGTTATCGAATGTAAATTCGGGTGGAGAATGAATATCTAGATTAGATCACATTTCAGGCAATCCCGCAGCCAACTCTAAACAAGCAGAAAAAGGGATGCAGTGTTTTATTTACAAAGCTGGTAGGAAGCGATTTCTGTACAAGGTAATTTACATGGAGGGGCATTAATATGCACCCATCAGTTTTTAAAGTTTTTCCTGCCCAGGACTTGGAACTACATCAATAATCCTGGGTGAAATATGGGAATTATCCAAGATGAAGAAAATGAACACAGTGTAATAACCTACAGTGTCGGCAGAAGCACTTTTTTGAATCACATGGTTGGTGAGGTGAGGTTCTCTCTTTCTCAGAGGGAAAATAACACTTACACATGGCTGGCTGCAAAGCAATCTTCCAGCGTATCAGCAGGGTTTTTTCTTTCTGGGCACCCGAGCACCATCCCAAAACAAGAGGGTCTGAATCTTTTGGGAGATTTTCACCAACTGCTTCAGTTCCTTTTGAGAGTTCGATGCTCTTTTAGTCCATCATAAATCGCTGTTGTTGTGGTCTTCCTTTCTCATCCGTGGTGGAGGTGCAACAGATATGCATTGCCTCTGAACTGCTTTTTTGCATTTTCCCTTTTAGTCTACAGTGCTGGTGTGTTAACTAAACATATTGGTCCATCCCTGGCCACTTAAACTGAAGGATGGTGCCCCTTAGAGGGCCTTCTTCCTCTATGCCAAAGAAATTACTTTGTCTCAAATTCTGCACCCAAAAATCTGCAACGATACTATGGAGTTGTAATTTTGGGGGAAAATCCAAACATGCAAATTTTGCTTGAACTTTAAACCGGAAGGGGGGGGGGGTGTACTTTTACTTGCAGTCCATGGGCCACATCTGACAGTCCTGCCCCTTGCTGTTTGCCAACAATGTGTAGAAGTTAGCCTGTTCACTTCTTTGACGATATTTTTATTTTGAATGTTTTTTGGCAAACTTCAGATTAAAGAATCCCAGTTCTCGGGAGTCCCCCATTGTTTGTACACCACAGAATGCTCACAGACTTTGACTAAGGCTACTTAACCTTTGCACATCAACCATGCAGTGAGGATGACCATCTGAAACTATAAAAACTGCCACAGGCTGTATGTAGGTGTGACATCAGGGGCAAATCCTGCAGGTCATGTACACCATTGGCCGATGGACTGAGTGGTGGTTCTTTGCGCTGTTTTCATCAGCAGTATCACACATCGCAGGAATTCAATGATTCATAAACTGCTGATTTTACACATGAAATTATTTTTTCTTTATAAGAATCTTTAAAATGCAATTTTATTTCCTTTTCTTAAAATTTTCTCAAAAAATTAAGGGTGCATCTTATACTCTGAAAAATATGGTAATTAAATAAAGCATTTTTTTTAATTTTTGTTGAGGTAGTTTGTATAATTTTGTTGCAGTACTAAACAAACCAGCTTTTGAAAAAAAAATGAAAAAAAATTTTGATACAAAAAGCTATTTGCTTGCAACAAGTTAAAACCTTTCTTCAAGTTATTTAGTTATTTACCTGAACTATCTGTTTTCTTGCTTTATCTTTACAACAAATTAGGCTTAAGCTTAATATTTTGGTCAAGTTTAACATACCTACTACATCACGAATTAGTATATGTAATTATGTAGAACAGAACCAGGTGAGTATTGTGGTTTTAAATAAATCACAATACCACTCATAACTTTTCCAGGTGGCACATTGTGAATATGTAATATTCCTAGAGCATTTTCACACAGTCAGTGCCATTCATCAGGTGACGGAGAGTGAAGAATATTGCTGCAAATCCAAATAGCTAGGTGGCTTGCAGTTGTGCTGATCAATGTCACTTTCTCTTGCTACTGTTTCTTCAAAATATCTTTTTCATCCCACAAATACGTGAAACATTTTTGTAAATGAAAGTTGAATTCAGACTTAGAGCTAACTAATAACATCCTTGCTTACACTCAAGATGGATGCACATACTCATACACAATAAAAATACAAAACAATAAGTACAAAATAAAAAATGATTTCTACCTCAGAGAGTTATATTTAAGTGTGGATGTTTTGTTCCATTGGAAGTAGAAAAGCAGGCTGATCATAATATAAAATTGTATACACAAAAGAACAGAAGTTGACTAAGAATATAATTTTAACAATATAAAAGCATTTACTTACAGAGGATATCAGTTTATGTGTAGATGTTGATTGTGCAATGCTTACGGATACTGTGAAGTTCGTAAAGAGCAAATATGATCCAAAGGCAGTCAAGACAAGAAACAGAAAAAGCCAGAAGAGAAAAATCTGTTGAATCAGTAAAATTTCTGAATTAAATATTATTCATCGCACTAAAAAGTTTGGCAGTAAATAAATGATAAAATAGATCAGTTATCCTAGAAGTAAGTGATAAAACTACATGCTGTGATATTAAATCTAAACAAACAAAAACATGAACTTTTTTCAGATAATTATATTTTTACTAGATTGCCAACCAATTTAATTTACGTATGAAGGGAAGATCTATGGAAAATGGCCTTGTACTGGACATCCTTTTTATCTTGGCACCTAAATTGCTTTATGATTATCATGCCTACTTTTCTACAAAACTCTTAGAAACAAATTTTCTATGCACATTTCAAAGTCTTAGCAAAAACTACAGAAGTAGCTCGCAATACAACAGCTGGGGCAATTGTTTGAAGTTTCAGCTGTCAATCTGAAGTGAGTAATTCTTGCCTGAAACAAGCTTGCTAGTTTCACTGTTACAGGAATTTTTCATGGTCTAAACACTGCAAACAGGATCAGATACGTAATGAAAAATAAAAATAAATTGATATATACATGTGCTATGTTTCTGTAACTCCCATTACTTCTTTCTCCTGCAGTACCAGTGAAACCACAAGTGATTAATTCTATTCCTCATGCTGAAACTTTCAGTGAGGGCACTATAATTTCAATGGCACAATGCTGTAATCAAGCAATTTTATTGTATTCACTTTACCAGGATGTTTGTAACAGTAACTCTTTCGATGAAATCAAAGAGCTTCCTTTATAACTTCTTGGGGGGGGGGGGGGTATACGTGTGTTATATTACATGTACAAATTAATTCTCGGCTCCTAAATACAATCCACCATAGCACTTATGTAAATTGAACGTGTGACGCTGCCATGTGAGGGTTGTGCAAGACCAACGGACGACACCATAAAACCCAACATGACAGCTGACAGAACCTCACAAAGCCGGTGAAAAGTGCAGTAAGCACAATGATAAACTAGATAAAAACGGGTAGTAGTACGCCAAAGAGCTAGGTAAAGAACGATAACATCCATTTATTGGCATAAAACATCAAACAACTGGTTGCAAGTTTTCAGCACCTACGTGTGCCTTCTTCAGGCTTAGACGTGGTTTAGAACGTCAGTAACCTAAAAGAATGAACAGAAAATTTAAATATGCATGTGAAATGTATAAAAACAAGACCACACAGCATGTGCGGAAACAGTTGAAAATGAGAAGTATCAGGTACTTTCACGAGAGGCACGCAGGAACATACGCCATATCAAAGGCAGCTCCAATGACACGTCATCGTTGCAGACATCATTGCTAAACAAGATCTCCAAAGACTCCCTAATGGCTGTACCTCTGGCGGTAGTGTATAGTGCAACCTGTCGTAAATCGGCCCATTGTGGAGCGGCAGAAGATGTCATGACCTCCCGAGATAGGGCAGCGGATGATTTATTCTTCAAGACGTCTCTTTTGTGTTCGGACAAACGAGTTGCGAAGGACCTCTTTGTCATAACAATATAGAACTTGGCACTTCCATCCTGATATCGAAGGGGTATGGAATATACCCCTACATTAGCAAGTAAAGTGCTGTGGCTTCCAGATGAAAGAAAGTATCGTGATATTGACCTAGGGTGGTAAATTCCAACTCCAAGCCCTAACTTCTTAAACGCATTCCGGATGACATAGGAAAGTCCAGGTACGTACGGAAAGGAGCCGACGAACCTCTGACTGGGTTCCTTGATACGATGCCGTTGATTAACAAAGGCAAGTTCGGTGCTCTTTATAGCCTGCAGCTCCGCAATTCTGGACGCGTCATTTGAAGAGTGGGAAAATGCTCGCTTAGCACGATTATTTGGCCCCACGGGATGGAAGAATTGGATGATTTCTTCTCCTTCATCAATTCCCTCCAAAAAGACATTAAGTTTACTATGGATTGTGCTAATGATGACTCCCTTCCTTATCTGGATGTCCTCGTCACTAACCCGCTTTATGGAACTTTTTCGACTGAGGTTTATTATAAGCCAACTTATACCCCAAATTTAATCTTACCCTCATCTTTTGGGTCAGCTACCCACAAATTGGCATTTTTAAGACATCGTGCTAAGCGAGTGTTTTCCCACTCTTCAAATGATACATCCAGGATTGCGGAGATCAACAATATTAAATCGTTGGCCTCAGCTGCAGGCTATAAAGAGCTTGTAATTGATGACATGTTTAGGAGCGTCAAACTTGTGTTTGTTAATCAACGTCATTGTATCAAGGAACCCAGTCAGAGGTTCATTGGCTCCTTTCCGTATGTACCTGGACTTTCCTATTTCATCCGAAATGTGTTCAAGAAGTTAGGGCTTTAAGTTGGAATTTGCCACCCTAGGTCAATATCATGATACCTTCTTTCATCCGGAAGCTGCAGCACTTTACTTGCTAACGCAGGGGTATATTCCATACCCCTTCAATACCAGGATGGAAGTACCAAGTTTTATATTGGCATGACAAAGAGGTCCTTTGCAACTCGTTTGTCTGAGCACAAAAGAGACCTTTTGAAGAATAAATCATCCACTGCCCTATCTCGGAAGGTCATGACATCTTCTGCCACTCCACAATGGGCCGATAACAGGTTGCACCATACACTACCGCCAGAGGTACAGCCATTAGAGAGTCTTTGGAGATCTTGTTTAGCAATGATGTCTGCAATGATGACGTGTCAATGGAGCTGCCTTTGATATGGCGCATGTTCCTGCGTGTCTCTCGTGAAAGTACCCGATTCTTCTCATTTTCTACTGTTTCCACAAGTGCCGTGCTGTCTCGTTTGTATACATTTTATACATTTCTCATGCATATTTAAATTTTCTGTTCATTCTTTTAGGTTACTAACATTGTTCTAAACCACGTCTAAGCCTGAAGAAGGCACCCGTAGGTGCTGAAAGCTTGCAACCAGTTGTTTGCTGTTTTATGCCAATAAACAGATGTTATCATTCTTTAAGCACAATGTTGTCCAATAAGTAGCATGTGCAGCATGCTTTTTGCATTCCAGCTGAAAAAAAATGCAATGAGGCTAAGGAAATGATTTGTTCAGCCTTAGGGAAAGCTGTGTCCTACAGCATGCATAAAAAGTGGGTCCAGAGGTTTGGGGAAGGAAATTTCAATCTCGCGGATGATGTACATCCTGGTCAACATAAAAAGGTGGGCGATGACGATTTGGAAGGTTTGTTGGCTGAAAATCCATGTCAGATGCAGTCAAAGCTTGCTCAAGCACTTGGGGTAACCCAACAAGCAATCTCTATTCATCTACAAAAGCTGAGGAAAATTCACAAGGTTGGCCATTGGCTTCCTCATGTGTTCTCTTGTGACAACAAAGAGTGATGCTACGACACAGCTGTTTCCCTGCTGTCCAGGTTCAACTGGAAGGATTTTTGTATAGAATAGTGACTAGTGATGAAAAGTGGGTGTTGTACAATAATCCCAAAAGGCAAAAATTTTGTGTCAACCCTGGTGAAGCATTGACTGCAAATTTCAATATTCATGGCAAAAAAAACCCTTACTGTGCATTTGGTGGGACATGAAGGGTATATTGTCTTATGAGTTGCTTAAACCAGGTGAAACCGTCTATGGCAACTTCATCGTTTGAGGTACGCAATGGAGCAGAAATGACTGTTTACTGGCCATGGGACTCAGCAAGTGATACTGCTGCAGGACAATGCAAGGCCCCACACCGCGAAAACCACAAAGGACACCCTAACTGCATTCGGTTGGGAAGTTCTCCCGCACTCCGCATATTCTCCAGACTTAGCCCCATCGAATTGCCATTTGTTCCGGTCCCTCCAACACCACTTAGTGGATTAGCACTTCAAAGCACCCAATGATGCCGCTCAAAGCATTGTCGATTTTATTGACTCCACACTGCTGTCCTTTTACTGGGATGGGATTCACCAGCTGCCTAATTGTTGGCAGAAGTGTACAGATGCTGATGGAAATTATTTCTCATGTTAAAATGTAAGTTAATCATTACAAAATAAACACTGACTTTGTAGAAAAAGGCCATGAATTAGTTTGTGTACCTAGTAGCTGTCTTTTGGATGTTGAAAGCTGGTACCACGTGTTTGAAGCTATGTACTTGTTCTCCAGTAACTGTCAGTATGAGCTTTGTCAGGTTGGTGGTAATTTCCTTATATGTTTGTGAAGAATTGCTCTTTTTATTTTGTGATATTCACCACAGTTTCTTGCCTTCATTCATCATTTTTGTGCCAAATTCAAATAATGGACAGGCAGCTAAAATTAATGCTGATTTCTAACTGAATTGACTGTGCCACACATGGGTCTCTGCAAGATAATTGCATTTTCATGGGTCTCCGCCAGATAATTGCATTTTCATGGGTCTCCGCAAGAAAATTGCAATTTCATGGGTCTCCGCAAGGTAATTGCATTTTATTTTGTGAGATTCACCACAGTTTCTTGCCTTCATTCATTATTTTTGTGCCAAATTCAAATAATGGACGGGCAGCTCAAATTAATGCTGATTTCTAACTGAATTGACTGTGCCACACATGGGTCTCTGCAAGGTAATTGCATTTTCATGGGTCTCCGCAAGGTAATTGCATTTTATTTTGAGATTCACCAGTTTCTTGCCTTCATTCATCTTTTTTGTGCCAAATTCAAATAATGGACGGGCAGCTCAAATTAATGCTGATTTCTAACTGAATTGACTGTGCCACACATGGGTCTCTGCAAGGTAATTGCATTTTCATGGGTCTCCGCAAGGTAATTGCATTTTATTTTGAGATTCACCAGTTTCTTGCCTTCATTCATCTTTTTTGTGCCAAATTCAAATAATGGACGGGCAGCTCAAATTAATGCTGATTTCTAACTGAATTGTCTGCACCACACATGGGTCACCACAAGGTAATTGCATTTTCATGGGACTCTGCAAGGGAATTGCATTTATTTGTGAGATTCACAACAGTTTCTTGCCTTCATTCATCTTTTTTGTGCCAAATTCAAATAATTGACGGGCAGCTCAAATTAATGCTGATTTCTAACTGAATTGACTGTGCCACACATGGGTCTCCGCAAGGTAATTGCATTTTCATATTACTATCTTGAGATTCTGATGTGGAACTGCTTTTAAATTATACATATTTTTAAATAAAAATTTAACTGATAATTTTCAGTTAGTGATGAATGGTGTCTTCTTTTATGGAAAACACTTTAGTTGAAATACCTTGTGCTTATCTATGTCTAATACTATGACACTCCTGAATGCTGCCTATCAATACTTTCTTTTAGCACGTCTTTTGTAAGAAAAGATCATGCTCATGTTATCAGCTTGTTCGTCCGTCCATCTGTCATCCATCAGTCTGTGGACACAATATCTGTGCAACTATTAGTCTGATTTGAAAAATTCTTTTTGCATTAAGAATCTTGAAATGTGAGTATGATGATCCCTTTTTCGTTTTTTTTTAACGATGTGCAATTTAGCAGGGCGTAAATGAGAAATTTTAGAAAAAAATAAAATAAATTCCAAATACATTTTATTCCATATATTTGCTTCCAAACATCAGATTGAAAAAAATTCTTTTCACGTTTCAATTTCATTTATGTCGAAGAGTGTTTTAGGTATAGTAAGTTTTTCAACTTACGCATAGATTTTCCGCTAGGAGGTGTAAAAATAAATTACATTCTCCCCCATATCTCTACTTCTGAAACTCTGATTTGAAATTTTTTTTTTCTCAGCAGATACAGCTTCTGATGGGTAATCTTTTGCATACAATTTCTGATTTTTGGTAAAGAATGGTTTGGCTAACAGTAAGTCCTAATTTCTGCTTCTGATGTATTTGCCACAAAATCTGAGCTTCTAAAATCTTGATTGAAAAACTTCGTTTGTGGACCGATGCCACTCGTGTCGAAAAACTGTTTCGGAATATTTTCTTCTTAAAATAGTGCACTGTTTCTCCACCAGGAGGCGTAAATGTGTATCTTATTTTTGTAAATATCTCTACTTCTAAGGGTTCGATTTTAATTTTTTTTTTCTTTGTTGGATGTATTTCCCGTGTGAAAATGTTTTTCATATAATTTCCAAGTAACTCATAGACTTTCTGCTAGGAGGTGTTAAGGTAAATTGCGTTGCTTCTAAAGCTCCGATGTGAAATTTCTTTTTCCTTTGTTGGAGAGCATTTCCACTGCAAAATGTTTCTCATATAATTTAGAATTTTTCTTAACGCACAAGTCTGCAACCAGAGGGCATAAGTTCAAGATTCTGTTTACAGCAATATCTGCAGGATTAAAAACTCGATTGAAAAACTTCTTTCTTTGGTCAGATACTACTATTTTTTATACCTGTTCCATTGACTGTGAATGGCTTTTATAAATTTAATTCGCGTCAAAACGGATTAAAAGACATGCTCATTACACATGAAAATTCGGTGTCATTTTTCTTGTTTGAAATACAGTAGATCTTCTTTCAACTGACCAAACTGCCACCTTCGCTTTTTGCCTGCTGTAAACCTGGAACTGATTTTCTTGAATATCTACACATTGAAAATTTCTCCAATGAACCACAACCTCAATGTCCGCCCATACACTAAGAGCACTAAATGTTTTCAAATCATGTTAAACACTCTTTTGAAACCACCATCTACACAGCAAAGAATTAAAGAAGCCTATTCTTTCATTTGCTATTCAGTCTAATATCATCCTTTCTATTCTCAAATGTTCTACTCAACTTGGCCATAGGTGTTTTTGTCATCCCTCCTCCCAAGCCTCTATTTGGTTCCTTTTTCACTCCCTTTGCAAGAGTGTATTATTGTATCTGAATCTGCATGGAAATTAATGTACATATTTATATATGTGTTTGAGGGTTCTTCAGCAAGCATTAATATCTTGAGGATGGTGGCATGAATGATTGTCCTATGAACTGACCTTCCATGTAAAAGGGACAAACACACTCCCACACCCTAAAAGGGACAAACAACACCCAAATTTTTCCAGTGGACAACCATAATGTAAATGCGAATGCATTCGACTGGTTATCGAGAGATCTGCGGTTCGATCCCAGCAGTGTTGAAACACAATTTTTTAATTGCTATGCATTGTTTATAAAATAACGTGAACAGAGCGATGACATCGTCCATTTAGATTATCTCCATGTATTTTATATATAATCACCATATAACATTGAATTAATTTTTACCCCCTCACTTTTTCACTCTATTATGCACTTATCTCAAAAATCATGGAGGGCACATACAGTAAAATATTTTTTTTTGTGAGAGTATGGTGATTTCATTTGAGGTTTTCCTTTTTATTTTTCAGGAAGATATACTGCACAAGAAAATAATATAAATAATAAAATAATATGGAACTGAAAAAGAAATAGTTCCTTTTCAAAAGCTGCATGAGAATCAAAGGAAGAAGAATTTACATTAGCCTTATACTGCTCCTGTGTGTGCTCCCAGTGTAATTACTGAGAAGAACATCTGAGGGGAATAGCCTAAACTTCCAAAGTTACCACAAGCTTTTAACTTCTTGGTACACACATGTTGATTGTAAAACAACAAAATACCAAACCCCATTTTCTTCCGCTGATGTAAACTGAACCACTCCACAAACAACAACCAATGTATTCATTCCCAGTTGAACCTGCAGGAGCTTACTTGTTATCCCGTGAATGGGGAAGCATTCATTTCTGCTTTATAGAATAGCAACTAGATTTTACAGCTTCCTCCTTATTTTTTATTCTTACCTTATCTACGAAAAAGCAATGGCACGAAGGCACCACAACAATAAGCACCAACACGTGTGTGTGTGTGGGGGGGGGGGGGCAAATAGGCTGTTTGAAAGAGTGCAAGCCATAAAGTAGGTGTAAATACATTATCATCTTTAAAAATACATATTTGGGTAAATTTTGGGTGGCTCTACTTGATGTTAAGTTTGACCAGTTTTATGACTGAAGAGGGAAACAAAACAGTGCTCCTGGAGGGGGCTCAAGCCCTGTAAGACCTTCCCTTGTAGCTATGCCCCTGAGGTAGAAAGAAGAATTTGGGACACCTAGGTCAAAGGTACACAAACATTTCTTATCTGAAATCAGTACATAGTCAACCTGCCTTTGGCTATTATGATTGCTGTGACCCTCCCAGGTATGATTTCTATGAGATACTGGTAGGTCTGTACCAGAATTTTCCTCCAGCAAAGCTTTTGCCAGAGCTCCTGTAGAGGAAGTTCTTACCAGCCAAATATTGGATTCCGCATTCCACCTCATTCCACAGATGTTCTATTGTATTAGATTTAGATTGGGACTCTGGACTAACCAATACCACACTTAAATGTCCTGTTCCTCAAACCAAGTTTGGACAAACCTTGCAGTGTGGCAAGGACCTTGCTAAAAACAGGCTGAAACATATGTGCCAAAGTACTGCCACAGGGACCAAGTCCTTCCCAGCAAAATTAGCTCACCCCATAACAGATCCCCCTCCAAACTTGTCTGTAAGGACAATGCAATCCATATGGCAGCATTTCCAAGGCAAACCCCACTCTTAAATATGTCCATCGGAATGAAAGAGTCAACAGAAGGATTTGTCACTCCACATGACCCTCTCTTCTGCTGTTCATGAGCAACAAGCGATGAACCATTACGGCTATCATCCTGCATTGCCTAGTGATGTAGGGCTTGTGTGCACCTGACCTACCATGCAGTTCTTGATGTATTGTTTTGGGGCAAATAAATAGCAGTTCCACTGGCTTGTGTGCTATCTAGGTCTGTATAAGAGGGCATGCATGCCTTCTTTACATTCTGCAGTAAGATTCCTTTGCTGTGAAAACTCAGTTTATGCTACCTTCTAAGAGTGTGGCTTCACTGTAGTGGCACCATTTGCTTTCCATCCATGAAGAGCATGTGTGACAGCACAGTTTGGGAATCCCAGAAGAGCAGCAAAGCTACATATTGGTTGCTTACCCAGGTGGCATCCAACCACCATGCCCCTTTCAAAGTCAGTCAGTTCAGCTCCATGCAATATAGTTGTTCCCAATGTAGTCCTACAGTTGTGCCAATGCTACCCTTCATATAAAGCACCCAGCATACCCTGCATGTGCGTGTCTGCTTCTGCACATATGTTTATTTGCATGTGATGTCCCAAGTACTTTTGTCTACATAGTGTGTAAATTGTAGCTCATACCAAATTTTTCAAACCAAACATATAATCAAATAATGTGTCACACAAATTCAATTCAAAGTACAGTATAATACTACATAAAGTAAATCAAACTTACCAAAACAGTTTTCTCAGCTAGCATGCGTGATGATTCAGATATGATGAAAGTGAAGAAAATAATGGCTGTTATAATTTCAGCAACATGAACTGCAACATAAAAGTAAATGTCATAAGAGTTTCCAACAAAGCCATCACTTGAGGCAGAATATGCAGGCCGACAAGCTCGATTCATAAGATATATAGAGACCTGGCATAAAACCTTAAAAGAAAAAAAGAAACATTATAACAATCTACCACAGAAAAGATATATGCAATGCCACAAACTCATGAATCTAGTATAGCGGCATATCAATCCACCACATTATGAGTAAGAGGTTATTATCTTTTGCAGTCAAATCACTATTAAACTAAAAGCAAACCTGAATACAGTAATTCAAAATAGTAAATAATACACAGTGGAACACATTTTTCACTGGACCAAGTAAAATTAATGTATAATTGAAAAAAAAAAAAAACATAAACAAAATAGGGAAAGTAACATTAAGGACAATTCAGAATTTTTGGATCAGCAACATTTTATGTATAAATGAGAAAAATGTATAAGAGAGAAACATATATAAATGAGCAGGACTCTACAAATCCCAGGCACCAGATGGGCCAGGCCCCTAGAAATTTAGCCCTGGTGCCCAATTTTTGTTTTTACTTCAGAATTTGCAGTAAATACTATAATTTCTGTAGTGTAATCTGTAAATTATCTGTTATATTGTTATAAATTTAGGTACTGCGGATAAAACACCGGTAAAGAAAAAAAAAAAAAAAAGAATAATGAACGTTGGTGCTGCGTTTTAAAAAATCTGCGAGGTAATTGTCCGGAGACATGGTGTTATTTGGAAAATTACTGCAATATGCGGTAACAGAAAAAAATATAGTTTGCCTTACGAACTATCATACACGTGGAAACATCTCATTCATCAGAATAAATATTACAAACTAAAACGTACAAGAACATCAAAGAAAGATGCCTGATCATCGGGCTGAAAACCGCAGAGTGGTCAGCACACCATATAGCCCGCCATGTAGATTGTTCTGACCATACCGTCGGACTGTGTTGGGAGCAGTGGACATGTGACGGCACTGCCACACAGTGGAACTTCTCTGGACAGACCAAGAGGACCACCGGTAGACAGGATCGACGGATCGTGTGCAAGGCACGAATGGATCCCTCAGGGACCCGGTCCACTATACAGGCAGATGTAGCGGCTCCTGTGTGCCCACGAACCATTTATCCGACGCCTCGTGGAAGTTAATCTGCGACCCCAGCGCCCCTTACGTGTGCTGCCATTAACACCGGAACACTGCCGGCTCCGTTTGCCGTGATGCCAGGCCAGAGAGACGTGGAACGCCACAGACTGGCGACGTGTGGTGTTTAGCGATGAGTGCCACTTCGTTTTGGAGACAGATGATCATCGTGTCCAGGTGTGCAGGTCCCCTGGTCAACAACACAACCCCAACCTCGCTGTCGAGTGCCACACCTCCCCCAATGCAGGCATTATGGTCTGGGGAGCCATAGCCTATGATAGCCGATCAACTCTAGTAGCCGTACGTGGATGATTGATGGGCCAGCGGTATGTGGATGAGATCCTACAGTGCCATGTGCTCCCATTCCTGGCTGGAATTCCAGGTGCGCCTATACCAGCAGGATAATGCCCACTCGCACATGGCCCAGGTTGCCCAGGACTGCCTACATCATATCCAGACACTTTCATGGCCTTCCCGCTCCTTGGACATGCCCCCTATCGAGCATGTGTGGGACCAGTTGAAACGCCAGTTGATGTCGTGACGCACTATCTGGGATTTGGAGCACACCGTCCAACACGTGTGGGCCAGTCTGCTGGAGGACAACATCAGGCATCTGTTCACCTCCATGCCGGACCATATTGCAGCATGTATCACCGCACGAGGCGGTGTGACGCGCTATTGAAGATAACCGGACTGCGTGCCACAGATCTCTCTGTAATTGTCCTGCAGCTCTGTTTCTGCCATCATGTGTATCATTGATCTGTATCATTACGTCCATAAAATTTCAGTTCAACCTGATGCTTCCTTCTTGGTGCACAAATTTCATGGTCTGTGAGTGTAAATTTAGAACATGCTTATAGCTGAGAAATGAAAAGAAAAATGGGCTAGACTTTGTGCCATTTACATTACTCCTAAATCATCAGCAACTAACAATTTCATGCAAATTAAAGTTCTTACCAAGTAGCTGAGTTGCCAAGACACGACTGAGACAAAACTTAAGACCAAAGTACTTACGGAGTAAATTCTATTAGCTATCCCTAAATGCCGGCAGATCTCTCACACACTGTATAGGCAAAATTGCACACATGCACTGGCCTGTTTTTGCATGAACACAGTAGATAATTGGGCAGTTTCCTTTCCAGAGTCCAGTTCTATCAAAGACCTTCAAGTGCCAGTGCATTAGCTCTTTAACCTTGATCATCAGTGCAACTAACTATATCTTAACAGCTTCCATTGGAGGTCAGCTTGCAACTCTAAAACAATCAGTAGAGATCCCTTTTCTCAGCATGCATATCAGGGAAACATGTCACCACCGACTTTGTGGTTACTTGCCTCCACTTTTCCAGGCCTAGAACCGAGTTACATCTTTCAAGAGATTGTGTATTCGCTATTTCTGCTGTTTGCGATGGCCCTCAACACAATTGCTGTTCTTTTTATCAAAAACAGAACACTTGATCTCTAAAATATTACTTTCGTTTCGCCTGACCGAAGAATTTCTATCTCTGTGACCAGATACATTGCCTTGTTTATTATCTCAACTGCATTAGCAACTGCCTTCTCTTTGCATCCTCATAAGGGCTGAGGGGCCTAATTGAGGATTCTCTGCTTATGCATGAATATTTAATCCACCCCCCCTAAAAAAAAAAAAAGCCTTGTTCTTTAATTTCTAAATAAAAATTTCACTACTTACTACATTTTAATATATACACATTAAATTACATTCATAAACACATGTACTGTTGCACTGTATATGAGCCTGTTATAGTCTGTACCTAAGTTTACAATGCATATGGTATTGGATTCATGCTCTAAAAAGGGTAAGTCTGTTTTTTTATTATTATTGCTTGAATTTCCCTGAATTTTTACATCTGTGCACCTTCCACAAATATGTGGCTTTGGTAGTTTTGTGTGTTATTTCATGTGTGTTATGTTGTTGAGACTGAAACACTCACCATTTTTCATCTGTGCATGTGAAAGCATTGTATATGTTTTTCCGTGTGTTGAGGTTTAAGTTAGTCCTTGCATTTTTCTGGATGAACTGCTGGAAATGGGTAAACAGAATCACAAGGAATTCAGAAAGCTGCACTCCTTGGATGGAAGATAGTGAATTTCCTCTTAAATTTAAACTTTGTTCTTTAAGATGCACGAACTGAAGATAAATTACTTACGCTTTACTCAGCTGGATATGGTATTAAAACTTTCATTAGAAAAAGGAACAATGACACAAACAAGAGTTGCAAAATAACTGAATTTTTATTATAATAATAACAAATGTCTCAAAGATTTAAAACCAAATGGCAAAAGTCCCTGCCAGATTCTTCAACTTAACTGTCAGCAATTCAGAGCTTTTGATTGGATAATGAGTCCTGACAGACCCTGCCTTTAGTTCACCAGTCACTTAAGAGCCTGTCAAACACAGAACAATTGGAGGCGGGGCAATTTGACAATTAACACGAGCAACTCTAAAGGCTGTAATCAGTTGCACATTCCTAATTGGGAATGGAGTCAGTGTCGCAGAACAAATACACCACCCATGCCTCAAACCCAGGCCCACTTGAATGAATGGTTAGAAGCCAGCGCTTAGACCATTGCATCGTCAGGGGGACCACAGAACTAATGGAACTGGAGAATCGTTTATAGAAACATATTTTCTAATAAAAGTTAAAAGTAGTACAGAGGATGTTGACACATTTTTAGAATGTTTTTGATAAGAAATTACAGAAAATAAAAGAAGTTCAAAGAATTGAAACTGGAAACAACATGTTAGATGAACACAAAAGAAACATCTGCTGCAGTTATATATCTTCTGATAAGAAAATGGCGCATGTAAACAAGCTGTGGATAGAAACTTATTTTTGCTCTTTACGAAGAGAAATATTCACATTCTGTAATTAAAACAAGTTAGTAAAATCATGCAATGCATTGATTATGATATGCTTTCCAACATACCAGAAATCATTACTCAAGTTATGAAAATAATGGCTGTGCAATAAATCTTGCTCCTGTGCCCTGACCTCTGACCCCATTTTGATTATATTCAACAGAACCGGTTCAGAATATCTCCGGAACAACATGATAAAGTTTTGTTGCAATAGAAGAAGCATTTTTATGTAAGTTATGACGTATAAGGGCAATGGAATGGATCCCGTTCCTATGTCCTGACCCCATTTCGCCCATTTTCAATAGGGTTCGTCCCCAGGTTGTTCCCTATCACATACTAAAATTTCATCAAAATCGAACCATTTTATTCAAGTTATTGTGCAGACAGACAGACAGACAGACGGACAAAGCTGGAGCATATACGCTTCTTCAACCTACGTAAAAAAGCTGTAAAAATCATGGAATTAGCCTTTTTAAATGTAAAATAAGCAATATTATTAGGAATAGAGGGGGAAATTGCCAAGCATTGCTTTTAACAGGAAAAAGAACACCAAATGAATATCCAAAGAAGGTACATACATTTACAACTATTTCAAAAGTAGGGTCACTGGTTTTACAAGAAAATCCACTGATCCAAAGAGCAATCACAAAGTTGTTAAAAATCTCTGTGTGAACTGTAAACAAGGTAATAAACAAAGTTTTGAATATGAACCCCCCCCCCCCCCCCATGTTCACCACCTTCCGCCTAGGCATGCGGCTGAGCGTTTTATGAAAATTACTTGGCCGGAGACAGATGGAAATTAATTGTGACATTGTGACTATGGATGAAGCATGGATCTACCTAAACAACTGTAACAAAAAAAGGTAGATCTACCATTGCAAGAGAGCAGAAAAAGATTTACTAACTTGGTTCCTAGAAGCCAAAGATAGTTTCAGTAAAGGATTCATGATTATTGCTCGTTCCTCATACAATGGGAAATTAAAGTTAAGAAAAGTTAAAATCAACTCTACATATTACTAAAATAATGTTTTAAATCATATATTTAAAGAGGAAATACCATTCCTTTATCCACAAAGCTTTCAAAGAGTAGAACTCCATCAGAGTAAAGAAGATACAAGTCACACATCCAAATCTACCACCATATTTCTTCAAAGAATGAAAAAAAAAAAAAAAAGTAAGTCTATATTACCTTTTGCTCATATTCCTTCAAAGTTCCCTGATATGTCACCAATGGACTATTGTGCCTTTGGACTGCTGAAAAGAGCACTTTCTAAATGTAGACCTAAAACAATGATTGGACTATGGAAAGCACTGAAAGAGGAGTATTAGCTTCTAAAAATATCATTAATCTGTGCCAGCCATGTAGCAAAGTTAGGAATCATTTCTTCACAAAAATTCATTTCTCAATATATACTGTTATTCCTATGATGATTCTTGACAATGATTAATTAATTGAAAAGCAATTGTTGTTAGCTTCTGAAAGACTTAAAAGGGTGACAATCATAGGCATAGCCAAAGGGGGTGGGGGTCCTCAGGTCCGGACCCAGCGGCGGATTTACCAGTACGCCAACTAGGCCATGGCCTAGGGGCCGCAGGTGTAGAATCCAAAAAATGGAGAGAATATAACAGAAAAACTTAGGAAAAGGAGGTACTGTTATTTTAATTTACTTGAATAAAATAAAGTAGTGGTAATTTTTTATTTTATCTTGAATGATAACTAAAGAAAAAAGAACATCATGCTATGTCATAACTAAAGAAATAAGCTCTAAGCTCATGCAGTTATTTTGTTGTTTAATTATCATACTAACCCATTCATAACTACTTTTGCCTATTAGGTTTAGTTGTATTTGTAAATGTTAGAAATAAGGGTTTCATTTTATAAAGTATATCAAGAGCTGAGTATTCATACTTGTACTAGATTACTTATTTAAGCTTATAATTTCATTTTTCTTATGTACAAATAAATCAAACTTATAAAAAAAAATGTGTCAGTTTATATCATTTCCCAAAACACTTTACAATTAATTTTCAGATACTTTATTAATTTTTGTTGTTGTAATGCAATTTTAAAGAATCAAAACAAGAAATACTATTGTTTACTTTCGTGTTATAAGAATGCATTGTGTGTCAGTTTCAAAATGTAATTCTAAGGTTTCAAAATGTAAAGTGTTGTTCCTGGATAAGTCTCTTTGTCTGTGTTTACAAACTATTTTTTATAACCTTTAATTTAATAAGTCAAATCAAAATGATTTTTATTTAAATAATACTTTTTTAACAATAAAATTATACTACCAATTATTATATTCCTAACTTAAAGATAAGTTTATTAGAAAAGCTTATAGGAGCAAATTCAAATATGGGTGGCCGGGGAGGGGGGGGGGCATAGAAAATTTGGCTTAGGGCCTCAAAAGCCTTAAATCTGGCACTGTCTGGAACCCCCCCCCTTGAGGGGAGATTTAGCATGAATTTAAAGCAATATATATGTATATATGAGGCTTTCACCAATGAACCAAACCAATGGACTCCTCCCTTAAGAAATTTCTGGCTACACTACTGGTGACAACATATCTCATCTAAATCAGAAAATGACAGCCAGACAATTTCTGAAATATATGTTCCTTTGACAAAATTAAAAAGATTTAAATAATAATTTTGGTATAAAATTATGGAAGTAAAAAATTAATGTCACCAGTACAGTAAATGCCAGAGTAAGATACAAATGAAGACAAACAAAGCTAAGGCACAGTTACAAGGGTGAGGCCATGGCTTCCCTTATGAGAGTTTACTGAATTGAATTTCAATCATAAACATATAAAACGAGCGAAACACACAGAGTTACGTATGGTAAAAGGTTCGTTTAGCGGTAGCTACGACCTTGATCACCCGCGATCGACTGGATGGGCTGGTTGCCAGAACTACAATTTAAAGTTGGGGTGTTAGAAATGTTGCCAGATTTTAGAAGAGAGATCCAAATAAATGGGATTTGGTGAGGGGTCTCTGAATTGCAGTTTTTGGTGAACAAAATTTCAATGCTCTCTTGGAAACGCAGAGAGGCCTTGTTGATGAATGGGGCAACTTTTTTTGGTTTCTTTCCAAATGGGAACTGCAGAGGTGTCTTCAAGGGTTAGTGCAGATAAAGCTGTCTTTGGTAGACCATTGGACACATCTTTTGTGTTCACCAAGTCTTGTTTTGATGCTTTGGTATGTGCTTCCAAAATACACTGAGAGACCAGAGGAAGTTGAAATGGGAATAGCATAAACTCCAGGGGTGTCCAAGGGTGAGACAGGATCCCTGTCTTTAAGCAGGCACATTATTGCAGAAGGGTTTGGTTTCACTGTGAGAGTGTAGCCCATAGTTTTAAAAAGTTTACACATCTTAGAAGAGAAGGATCCATGGAAAGGGATGAAACCAATGAATGGTGGTTTTTCCATTATTATTGGTGAGAGAGCAGACAGATTTTTCAAGTGGGAATTATGGTCTTCCAAAGACAGCTTTATCTGCACTAACTCTTGAAGACACCTCTGCAGTTCCCATTTGGAAAGAAACCAAAAAAGTTGCCCCATTCATCAACAAGGCCTCTCTGTGTTTCCAAGAGAGCATTGAAATTTTGTTCATCAAAAACTGCAATTCAGACACCCCTCACCAAATCCCATTTATTTGGATCTCTCTTCTAAAATCTGGCAACATTTCCAACACCCCAACTTCAAATTGTAGTTCTGGCAACCAGCCCATCCAGTTGATCACTGGTGATCAAGGTCGTAGGATGACCGAAACCTACCGCCAAACGAACCTTTTACCACACGTGACTCTGTGTGTTTTGCTCATTTTATATGTTTACGTGTTATTGTCCCGTGAAGCGTGAGTTTTAAAACCATGAATTTCAATCAGTCTAAATTGCACTTAACAGCTGTATACTCGATGCAATGATTTTAATCTTGATAGTTTTTTTCCAGTTTTTTGCAAGCAATGAACACACTTTTATAACATGCATTCTTTATTTTGCCACATCATAATTTCATTGAACTTTTTTTTAATCCTGTTGAAAGTTTCTTGGATTTCTCCTTGACAAAACTAAACATATTATAGAAAAGAGGAATATTATTTATAAGGTTCCATTGTAATGTAAAAATTACTATATCAAGCAAACAACTCAACAGTTGAAATCCACCATTAGGGAACATGCTATGGCTCCTGAAAATGGTGATATGATTAATTTAATATTATGTACTACATAAATTAGAATCTGTGCAGTCCCATATGGAATAGGGTTCAGAATTTTGAATTACATGCCTATTCTTCAAAAGAGACTTATAAAAGGAACTCTAATTGTAATAGTTCATTTTTATTAATGAACCTTCCAAAACTATTTAGTTCTAGTTTTTTGATGGGCTCTTTAAGTGACTGGTAATCTGGGGAAGGAGTCTGGGTCAGAGCAAGGGGTGTTGCAAAACTAAAAACATTGGGAGGGCTGAACAGGGCTTAACTTTTTTCACTATCTCATGCTCTCACCTCATCCCACCTCTTCTTCAGAGAGAAAGAGAGAGTTTTAGTGCAGCATTAATATAATTTAAATGTTAATCCTCATCTTTGGCAGGTTTTTGAGAATATGGAGAATCCCACCCTCCAGGTTACTTTGCTGCAGTGGAATGGCCTTTCCCTTGTTTAGGAAGATTTTTATTACTTGTGCCCTTTGTTAAGATGAGCAGCAGATACAGACAGTATGGAAGCCAAACTTTTAGTTTTATATTCCCTGTAATTTACACAAGGGGCAGAGTGAATAGTGGAACCTATGTGCTCTCCCATGATGGTTTGGTGGTCTGATTTATTGAGGTAATGACACCAGGGGAAGATTTAATCTTTTTTGCTCACTAGCAAATTTTGCTAGTGACCAAATAGTTTGCTAGCAAAACATTTGCATGACTAGCAAGTAAAACTAAATCACATCGTAACTTATTTTCTAATAAAGTTACACAGAAATTTAAATATGTATATAAATATTTTGACTTACATTTTTGAATAATGAATAGAATCTTAGATAAGTTTAGTGACTATCTTTATTATTAATTTCTAACAAATTCTCATACCACATGAATAAATTTCACTTACATTCTAATTCAGATTTCTTCCCATATGGTTTACGCTCAGGGTGTCTGACTTTGTCATCATACCCCTTTATAACTGCTGACCGTGGATTAAAAATCTCTTCTTGTGGCCCTTCTATTTCAATTGTCCTCAGAGCATTTAAAAAGTTTCAACAGACAAATTGTTCCTCCAATCTCCTTGTATTATTTTTAAAAAACTGAATCCCACCTCACAACATGCAGTACTAAGTGGAAGTATCGCACAAATTTCTGCTAAACTTAATATGTTTTTATAGGCTTCATATTTTTCTTGGAACATCCTGCTCCAAAAATACTTTGACCCTTTTTTCATGTCACTTTGATGGTTGTTTGCAGCATCCACTTTTAATTCAATAAATTATCCACTTACGTTGAATAATTCAACTCCACACTTTTGCAGTGGTTCCTTAAAATGCTCAACCATTGTCAGTATTTCAGAATTTGCATAATTTTTTAGTTCTTCAGCATCACTTGGCCGATTTGCTACTTCAAATACTGTTGAAAGCTTTAATATTCCATCGTTTTGCAAAGATGCAAATCTAAAGTTAATATTTTCTAAAACTGCATCAATTAAAACATTTTTTTAATGAATGTACAGCATCAGTTCTTTTTTTAAAGATTGACCTTTAAATGTATAACTTCCAGAAAGATGATCCACTTTAACAGTATTTGTAAATTCATGTAAGTTAATGCCTTCTGAAACTTTCATTTCATTTAGCTTTTCCTGAACACTGTGAAGTCTGTTAAGTATTTGATGTAAACTTATGTTGTGTGTTTGTACGCAGAGAGAGAGAGAGTCGAGCTATTTCACCCAGTACATCTGCGAAAAAGTGTAAATGCAGTAGGAAAGTATAAGTCAGGCAGTGTTTCAGAATTCCTTGTGCTACCACCTTTTCATCAGATGATCCAGAAACACAGACATCTTCCAAGTGCATGACAACTGCCTTCCAGTTATTAATCAAACCTTGACATGCGCTGTAATGGTGAGGTATCCATCTTACAACATCTAATCTTTGTGGAGCTATTATATTTTCATTGCATATTGATGCAATATCTTTTAACATGGTCCTACGTTTAGGAGACCTTGAGTAAAAACTATATATTTGCTTCATTATCATTTCCAAAGTAGTCATATATGTGAAAATGAGAAACAAATTTGCTGTCTGTAGTACGATAAGTTAAAACAAATCCAATTGCCGAATAAAACTCAATTTATTTACAATTTTAAAAACCTATTTACATAGCTAGCACTTTCGCGGCTCACATGGAACCATTTTCGAGCTCAAAAGCCCCGGAACACAGAGGCAACGACTATATACTATAGTTATTCGTGACTAAGCTGATATACGTCAGAAAAATAACACAGGTGATGCCATTTTACATTAAGAAAAAGAGGAAATTAAAGCCCAAAAACAAATACAGAACAAGTTCAAGTAAAAGTCTCACCTTCTAAGTGGGTCATGGGGGAGCGATCATCTGTCTCCAAGGTCTTGGGACTGAAGTCGGAAAGTCCGTGTTGCAGCAGACGCCGTAATATTTAAGAATAAACAGGCTTTCCGAGAGAAAAATGGTATTCTTGTTAACAGAGGAGTTTAAAACTTTAGCATTTTGTCAGTCCGGTTTGTAGCCTTCCTGTTTGACTGCAACGGTGAGGGCTGTGGTGATGTTTCCACTTCATAGAGAATATTGGTGCTCCTTCAGTCTTATATGTAACGATCAAAGTGTCGAACCGATGTAAACCTTAGAGTCACGGTTTTGGTCTTCTGAGGTCAGGGGTATGGAGTAGACACCCGGTTTGTTAAACATATTGACTTTATCCCGGTCTCTACGGACTAGTGAGAAGACATTTCGGGTACAGATTCCAAAAGATAAATTATGTCGCTGACAGACTTTTTTCAGGTAAGGAACAATTGTTGGTAAATTGGATTTTATTCCCCATATTGTTCCTTACCTGAAAAAAAATCTGTCAGCGACATAATTTATCTTTTGGAATCTGTACCCGAAATGTCTTCTCACTAGTCCATAGAGACCAGGATAAAGTCAATATGTTTAACAAACCGGGTGTCTACTCCATACCACTGACCTCAGAAGACCCAAACCGTGACTATAAGGTTTACATCGGTTCGACACTTCGATCATTACATATAAGACTGAAGGAGCATCAATATTCTCTACGAAGTGGAAACATCACCACAGCCCTCACCGTTGCAGTAACAGGAAGGCTACAAACCAGACTGGCAAAATGCTAAAGTTTTAAACTCCTCTGTTAACAAGAATACCATTTTTCTCTCGGAAAGCCTGTTTATTCTTAAATATTACGACGTCTGCTGCAACACAGACTTTCTGACTTCAGTCCCAAGACCTTGGAGACAGATGATCGCTCCCCCATGACCCACTTAGAAGGTGAGACTTTTACTTGAACTTGTTCTGTATTTGTTTTTGGACTTTAATTTCCTCTTTTTTCTTAATGTAAAATGGCATCACCTGTGTTATTTTTCTGACGTGTCTGAAAAATCAGCTTAGTCACGAATAACTATAGTATATAGTCGTTGCCTCTGTGTTCCGGGGCTTTTGAGCTCGAAAATGGGGCCATGTGAGCCGCGAAAGTGCCAGCTATGTAAATAGGTTTTTAAAATTGTAAATAAATTGAGTTTTATTCGGCAGTTTTAGGGATTTTTTTAACTTATCGTACTACAGACAGCAAATTTGTTTCTCATTTTCATCTATCAAGTACGAAATCTTCATATTCAGAGTCATATATGTTTTTGAAAAAGCCGATTTCATGGCCAACTCCAGGTGATGAAACATGCAGTGAATATTAACCAGCCAAGAACAAGCATCTTTTATTTTAGCCCCAACTCCAGATTTTCTTCCAGTCATAATTGCAGCCCCATCACAATTTTATCCATCCACTGAGGAAAGTTCAACTTGTCTGAAAACTCTGTGTTTATTGCCTTTAAAATGCCATTAGCAGTAGCAGATTTTAAATCAACTAATTTAATAAAGTATGTCAGAGGTTCTCCTTGATTGACAAATTTGGCACATAACATCAATTTACTTGTGCAAATATCCGTAGATTCATCAATCATCAGAGAGAAAAACCGAGCATTTCTTAGTTTTGAACACAATGTCTCACAGATATCATTACCAATGAAGCGAGTAAAAGTACTACAAGCTTTATCGTTATGATAGGTAACACCAATATCTGATTTACCTTTAGTTATCCTTTTGTGACAGGAAATAAAATTTTCAAAGAATTTAAACTTTACCTCTGATTTTGCCATAGTGTATGTAATATGAAATAATCTGTCCATCTTTTTCAGAAGCTCTTCATCTGCTGTTCTAAATGATTTCACTATAGCAGTATCACATAATTCACCTTCCTTGGAAGCTTTTACTGATAATGCTGTCAGATGATCAGAAGATTTGCTATGTGCAGAAACAGATTCTCTTTTTACATTTTCAGTCTGATACTTTTTTATACCATACTCATGACAAATTTCACACCAAATTTCTTTCACATGTGAAGGAGATGTATCTATTAAACTGTAATTAATCCAATTCCATTTGTTGGTTAATCTCCAGTTCTGTACAGTAGCAACCTTCACATTTTTAACTTCAGTTGTTGCACACAATTTTTGCTTAAGGGAACTATGCTGAGACAAATGATCACCACGTGATTTACCAGCTATCGTGCTTTGATTTCCTGTTCCATTGCCTGGCGCGGTGGAGCTTTCGATATCTTGCACGAAATTTAAAGCATTGTTCTCATTTTGAGATGAAGGCTTTTGATCAGAAGTTCGCCGTCACTTGTTTACAAATGAATGCAAAGACAACTGTCGACTCATGATTAAAAAATAAAGCAAATGAAACACAAAGGAACACTTTAACAATAAACAAGCCTACGTAACACGTGGTTGTTCACTCAAAGAATCTGAAGAACGCAAAATATATTGAAACTAACCCAACAGAGACAGGGTGAACACAGTATTAACTGGAACTCTGAAGTCGACTGCAGCGTACCATTGGTCTCTTGCAAAACTAGCCGTTGATTGACAGCCCAGCAGGAATCATGTGATTTGTTCCATTTGAAATCTTGCTAACGTGAAAGACAAATATTTGAATTCATACACACTGCATATCTGCCAACTACCACACAATGCCGTACTTTCTACAGAATTAGTTGTCTGACTACAGAACTCCCTATCAAAACTACGGACTCTACAAATTTTCATTTTGTTTCAAATTTTTCTTTTGCTATTATTTTTATGATATATACGAGATTCTTACATGGAGTCGCGGAATCCCGCTTTTTTTTTGTCATCAGTTAAATCATTCTGAAGATTGATATTTGGGAGAAAGAGAGGGGGGGGGGTTTCCATCTGGAGACGAAATTTCGTGCTTCAAAACTTTCGAACACAGTAGTAAAACGGAGTAAGAAAATTTTGCCGTAATCACAAATTTTTCTCCTAATGTTGTCTTTGTGTCCGCTTTTCTTGTTAAATATCATTTTATTGCATAAATGTTTGCATTTTAGCTGGAAACTGTGGAGAACAATTTGCAAAAACGGAAGTTGGATGCTGCAAAATTTTCCAGAAATCTTCAGGCATGAGATTCTTCTGCGAATTCAAGGAATTCCGGCTTTTTTGTTATTATTGGAATTCCGGCTTTTTTTGTTATTATTGGAATTCCGTCTTTATGAAACTAGAAAACGAAAGGTCGACGGAATTTGGATTTTTTCAGTAATCATAATTTCTTTTTTATCACGATGTTGCCTCTGTCAAGTATTATTGCTCAATAACATTTTACTGGATAAATATTTGTATTTCAGCTTGAAAATAAGAGGAACATTTCCAAAACCGGAAGTCAGACGAAGCAAAAGTTTCTTCCGTAATCGTTTACGCCCCCCCCCCCCCACTGTAACACATTTCGTAAAAAACCATCTATGTATGCCACGCAATAAGGCTAGTTACTATGGATAAGACTTTTGCCAGTGTTGGCAGGCTATTTTCCAGTAGCATTTTGGTTTGCTTCTTTCGGTTTTGTCAGCCATCCTAATAACTGGAATTATTCTCTTGCTTATTCATCACTGATCATTACAGCGCAGTATTTGATGCATGCACGACTATCAAGACTTGTGGAAGTGGGCGATCGCTTGGATTAGGTTACGACAGGAGTTGAGGACAAAGTTCGTGGGGCAAAAGAAGGGAGGGTGGCAGAGAAGGTGGTCAAACAAACAACCGATCCATCCCAGAGCTCTGGGTTGCCACAGCAACCATTGCCTATGTCACGTTCAGTTTCTGTAATAGACCAATGAAGACACGATGGAGAGGAGTTTCAATGCGCTTCTATGACAGTTCCCACTGGAAGGGATGAAAGATATGGGGAGGATGGGCATTAAGTCAAAGAATATAATGATTAAGTGTTGAAAGGAAATTGGCAAAAGAGAATCGCTGATTGTCGCTGTTTTAACAAGTGATAATAGAAACTGTTATGTAAACTTCGTGGATTTATAAGGATTTTTGGTTACTTTAAATAAAGAAATTACCTTACTAGGAATATTTGCTACTGTGATTTTTTCACAAGCTATTTGCTAATCGGTGAAATCGCACCCTGAATGACACCAATAGATGCCAGGCTTCGGGGACAGACAGAGCATCCTAAGTTAAGGGTGTGTGTGTGAGAGAGAGAGAGAGAGAGAGAGAGAGAGAGAGAGAGAGACAGAGAGACAGAGAGAGAGAGACAGAGAGAGAGAGAGAGACAGAGAGAGAGAGAGAGAGAGAGAGAGAGAGAGAGAGAGAGACAGAGAGAGAGAGAGAGAGAGAGAGAGAGAGAGAGAGAGAGAGAGAGAGAGAGAGAGACTCTCTGCAAAACAAGAAAACTAACCTTGTAACAGCAAATTCATCTAACCAGACCCAATCTCTGTCTGAGCATCCAATTGATGTTCACAAGATGCATAAAGTGTTGCCGACTCTTAAAAAGAACATACGAATAAAAAAAATTTAAAAAAAATACTAACCGAATTACACACCTGACAATCCTCAGGATGTGCTTTTTACACGTCCTATAGTAGTAAATGGTCAAACATAAATTTGTCATTATTTTTTTGTTTTTTTATTTATTTTTTGATGACTGATCTTTGATTTAAAATAAATAATGATAACAAATACTACTACTACTATTAATAATAATCTGAACTTAGTAAAGATTCAGAAATAATTTTTTTTAACTTAAATGAAAAACTTACTTAGCTAGATTATTCTAAGATTACTGGAGGAGCTTCAGATTCAACTGGAAAGCATTTACCCCCCTCCCCTCCCTCCAACACAAATTGGTTCAGCAAATTAAAGGTTAGAACTTATCATCCAATTAATCTTATAATTTTTGAAAATTAAGTTAAAACATCTAGCAGACTTTTATAGTTTGGCTTGACATATTTGAAATATATTTTGTGTAACACTGAAGACAGGCCTTGATGGACAACTAGAGCCTCAAAATGTCTTTTATTATAACAATAAACACTCAGTTGTTTTAAATGCTTGTTTTAAGCCTGAAGAAGCCATCCAGGATGGTGAAAGCTTGCTAGTTTAGCATATATCTATGTAATATACACTGATTAAATGTATTAGTTTTTAATTATTTAAATTGTTTGTTTTTTTGCTAAGTTTTTTGTCATTGACAATTTTTAAGTCTTCTATCAGGGGCACGCTAGCCTGTTATTGATCTCTAATTTTAATATAGGCCTCTTCTTTTTCCTTACGTATATCACTTTTATATAAGGGCCAGTTCTTTCCTTTTATTATAATTAATTTTCTCTACCCCCTTTGCTTATCATGCCCCATGAAACAGGAGTGGAAAGCATTTGAAATAATAACTTTATATTGGCAGGCTATTACTTGTAAATTTTTTTAAAGATTCTGCCCACCCTAAACTCCTAAGATCTCAATATTACAAGGCTTGGACAGTATGCAAAAACCTTTGAAAAGTATGCATGATTCCATTTCTGGAAAGCTGCCAGTTATGTTTTTTTTAAAGATTCACCCCATCTAAAAAACCTCCACCTTCCTCATATCTCCACACCTAAAGGGGGGGGGGGATGTTGCTTATATATTTTATTAAGATTGTTCACACCTGAAAGAACCAACTTCTCCATATAGTTGCACTCATTCACATTAAAATTCTTATTTACTGTGTAGCTGTTATTAATTGTTATCGCTGAATTCCTTTCCATACAGGTACAGTGATGATAATGTTATGAAACAAAAGGCATGCAAAGTCATATGGAACTACACAACCCAACAGCTTTATTTAATTGTCACTTGTAATAAATTCACAATGGAGAAGGGGGTGGCATTAAAAGACAGATTGGGAAATTTGTCTATTCCCAATAATTAATATTAGTCTCTGTAGAAATAGACCTTTTTTTAAAGAATGGAACTAATTAACAGCTTTCCTCATTAATTCTTATGGAAATTAATACCTTTACTAATGATGAAATCAGATTATGTCATACATTTTAGAGGTGAATTTGTATAAATTAGAGTATGACTGTAAGCTCCTTTTTAAAGGTATGCTCACTTTTACATATTGTCTTCCTAACGCCTAACAAAATTTCATAACTCTTTTGCAGAAAATTTTGTTGTTGTTTCATGCCTCTCATGCTCTTCATTGTTTTGATGTATTACTACCTTTCATTTATAGGAATCAATACATAAATCAAAACTGTTTTGAATGTTCTGTTTATATGAGTAACTCAACAATAGTTCTGTAAAATCAGTGAAGCATTCATCAGGACAACATGAACTCATTTCATACAATTTCAAAAAAAAAAAAAAGAAAAAAAAAAAAGAATTGATGATCTGACCTAGAAGAATAGAAATGAAAATATTCTTATTAGCTTACCACTTCCAGAACATTAAGTAGACCTGGAACAGAGTATATATATGATGTATTCCAGCCCAATAATTTAGTCTTCAATAAGTTATTTGAGGTTTGAAGAGGCTGCTTCTTTTTATTTTCCATTATTTCTCTCAGGAGTTAGTCAACCTAAAAATTTGAAATGTGTTAAAATCACTTTTGCAATAAGTGCATACACAATGAAAAATATCATGCTTAAAATAAAGAAAAAAAAAAAATACAGATAAAGACAGAGATAGATAGATAGGCAGGCAAGCCCACCTTTAAATACCATGTATCTACCTAGAGACATGAAAAGTAACAAGGAAAGTAAGGAAGAAAAGCAGAATAGATAAGTACACAAACACACGCGCATATACACTCTTAAAAAAAAAAAAAAAAAAACTGAAGCAACCAGAAGGAATCACCCAACTGAGATGAAAATTGGTATGTGCAATGTAACTGTATATGAAAGGATTGCAATTCTGGAGCAGCTGAGCCATTTATTCGGATAAAACAGCTAAATGAGTGGAACAAGTCAGTACATTGTAGTGTGGAGCCACCTCTGTCTCGGATGCAAGCAGTTACCCGGCATGGCACGGATGCATACAGTTCACGGATACCGTCCTGAGGTACAGCATGCCAGACGGTGTACAAATTGCAGGCCAGTTTGCCAACTTTACATATGAATGACACTCTTCACAGAATGTCATTCATAAGTAAAGTCCATGCAGTAACAGCCCCTGTATAAAGAACAACCATCTTTTAAATTATTTTCATTTTGCAATTCTATCTGGTGCATATCTACCACAAGTTCCTTTAAATTATAACATATAGAACAGAATTTTGGAGGACAATAATGATTCTTTTTAATATATATACAGTACTTAAATAAATACTCGGTGGATAAGTAACATATCATCATCAGCATCATTGTCAACCATTATCAATCCACTGGCTGGATGAAGGTCTCCTCAAGTTTCCTCCACAAAACGCATCACCTGACCATGCATTCCAATTAACATATATATATATAAATATATAGGAGTGAGACAAGGTGACACCATATCTCCGAAGCTCTTTAATGCCACATTGGAAAATGTCTTTCAATCACTGAACTGGGAAAACAAAGGGATAAAGATTAATGGAGATTATCTAACTCACCTTCGTTTTGCTGATGACATAGTCATTTTTGCAACTACCCCATCAGAGCTACAGAGTATGATCCAGGAACTTGCTGACAAGAGTAAAGAAGTGGGATTAAAAATGAACTTTCAGAAGACAAAAGTGATGTACAATGCTTTTACAAGAAATGAAGATTTATCGATTGATGGAGAAAAGCTGGAGATAACAGACACGTACATTTATCTTGGACAGCAGATATCAAGTGAGGGTCACATTGGTGAAGAAATTAATCGGCGTACAAAACTTGCCTGGAGAGCTTTTGGAAGAAACAGCATAATTTTCAAGAGCAATATGCCATTATGTCTTAAAAGAAAAGTGTTTGATCAATGCATCCTTCCAGTGCTTACGTATGGTGCAGAGACGTGGACCTTAGCTAAAAGAGACATACAAAGGCTGCAGACAACTCAAAGCAGCATGGAGAGGTGCATGCTTGGTGTAACCAGGAGAGATAAGAAGAGGAACACGTGGATCCAAAAAATGACAAGAGTGGAAGACATCATGATCAGAGTTAAATCCCTGAAATGGCAATGGGCTGGACATACTGCCAGAAGAACAGACCATCGATGGACAGCCGAAATTTTAGATTGGATTCCAAGGGACAGGAAAAGACCCAGAAGAAGACCACATGGAAGATGGGTGGATGAAATTCGAAAGTATGCGGGAGTGACATGGAGGAGACTGGCACAAGACAGACCGTTGTGGAGGAAACTTGGGGAGACCTTCGTCCAGCAGTGGATTGATAATGGTTGACAATGATGATGATGATGATATAATTGATGGATCAGTAACATATACACCAATAAGCCATTACATTATGATCACCCCCAGCCTAGAGAAATGGGTGCACCTGGAGACCGAACCGTGGTGCAGGTGAAGTTCACAGAGGAATATATATACAATCCAAGGACCGACTTTTGGTTAGTACAGTGTTCGGAGTCAGAATGGGAAAAGCTGCTGATTTATCAGAGTTTGATAAAGGACAAGTCAGGATTCGGAAAAACATATTTATTTACCATTAGCTTAAAACTAGAAACGTAACTTCTGCGTTTCGTCATTTTACTTTCCATGATAACGTAGAACTAAGTGTAGCGTACTGAAGAAAATGCGATTTGGTGAACTGAATGCAATGAACGCACACGTCACTGACCAAATTTGCACAGGCTGTCATTGACCGATGACGGTCGATCTTGGATGGTAGTTGGATATCCCGTTTCAAGAGGGGGGGGAGAGAGAGAGAGAGAGCGTTAGCCCGGATCCTCGAAACGAAGCTGATGACGTCATGAGCTCAAAGTTAGTTAGTTGCTAAGAGCAGGAAACAAGGGCGATCCTTGCTAACAAGATCGATTCCCTGAGAAATTTCCCCAGCCACGGATTCTTTCCGAGTTTTATCAGTCACCTCTCTCCTGCCTGTCCCACCTTAATCCCATAACCTGTTATTTTCATGTCTTGTTTTAAGAGGGGGAGGGTGGAATTTATTGCATGTGGCTGCAACATCCGTTATCCCATTCCCTTTCTATTGAGATATCTTCTCGCAGAAAAAAGAATGGAACAAGCCAAAACGTTTTTTGTTACATAATTTCGCCCCCCCCTCCCCAAGCCATATATGCCGCAATGCTGTATAAGCTGCGTGGGTCGAAAATTTTATTTTGAACTCACATGCGCCGCAGCTTATCTACACGAAATTATGGTACTTCATCACTCACATGATGCTGATTACTGCATAAATTAACTGATATATCCTCTGCAGAAGTTTTTAAAGATCACTGGATTTACTTAAACATTCACTTGATTTACACGGGACTGCAGGGCAATTAAAAATCCATTGAATGTTTAACAAGGCAGTGGCTAGAAAGGTTGCTACACTTAAACAGAGTGAAATACATGGCATATCCTATGGAAGTACACACCAAGCCATCTCCAATTGTTACGAAGAACTCTCGTTTATGGTTTCACTATATTTAAACTTCAAATTATTATTTTTATTTGTACTTTGCTTTGGAAAGACTACATTCTTCACTCATCTCTCCCCTAAAATTTTGTTTTGCTCTTGGGTTGGATCCGAATGAGTTACTGAAATCGTAACCATCAAATTCTTTATTTCAAAGGGGAGTAGTAGTGGCAAATTTGTCTCTAAGGCCTATGAGCGGCAAAGCCATAAATTCGTCTCTGGGACCATCACATTTTGGTATACACTGATCCAGTAGTGTAACTAGAACAATGTGGCCCCACCCCCACCCCCGGGCAAGATTTACTTCAGCACCCATAAGCACAAAAAATTTCCCAGGATTTGGAACACGATCGAGGAAGGATGTGTTTTTTACGGTGTGTGTGGTTCGGAGGAAGGTCAGGAAGATAGGGACAGTGTTTGAAAAAGTAAAGGGGGGGGGTACCTAGAGCCCTGTTGTTTCAACTTTTTGAATAATTTTTGGAACAGAAATATTTATTAATCATCCAATCCGGATTAGTACAGTGAGCGGACCAATGCATGAACATGAATATACATATTATCGCAAGAAACGAATTCAGCAAAATATATTTAAATGGTTAAAGTTAATAATCATAAGACTTCATAACGATCATCTGTTTTGCTTTCACTTGTTTCTGAAGTGCTTAGTTTTTGTCAAATGACAGCTTCTAAACTTTGAACAATTGACGAGCTAAACAAATCATCACTCTTTTCATGAAAAATGCCACTTGATCTTAACAGGCACAGCGTAAAAAGACCTACTTGGGTTTGGGAAGTTTCTTCGCGCTGTCTCCTTTTCTTTTACTCCGATACTGTGCTCCACTTGGGCATTTTTGGGACATTTTCCAAATGGATGTCATTCGCTGGTATATTAAAGTTTTTACACAGTGAATGAGATAGACATCAGAGCTGAGATGGACCGAGCCCGAAAGCCCGAAGCAGAGCCCGGACACGAATCGGGCTCGGGCTGTAGAATATTTGCTGCGGTTCAGGCTCGGGCTCTTAGAGAGAGGGACAGTGAGATAATTTTTTTTAATGTATAAATGTGATTTTATATGATTTAGCAAATGAGACGGGAAATCTTCGGCAACTGGTTATAATTTAGCAAATGAGATGGGAAATCTTCGGCAACAGTTTATAATTTAGCAAATGAGAAGGGAATTCTTCGGCAGCTGGTTATGTTTGGGGAGCGGGCATTCAAGATGTCTATTTATTCCAGGCTTAGGTAGAAAATGTCATAGGCCGCACATTAGTGTTTCTGTAGAGAAGAAAAAGCTTTTTCAAGAACTATAGATTTTAACTGATAGCATGGCAACAATAATTTACCCTCTATCTCCACGCAGTAGCTCCCTGCTAACTATATTTAGCAATGTACATATTGCAGTGCATTATGGTGCAATAATATTAGCATTATTTGAGCAACATACAATTGCAGCATCGCATGATCATTTTGAATGCCAGGCGGCCCGAAGCACTTCAGGTGGAAACGTACGGTCAAAGAAAATCGCACAGTAACACTGTAAAAATAGACAGAGGTTCCTTCCTCATTTGAGAAATACATTGGTTAATTGCAGGAGGAGGAGAGAGTGGAAGTGTGGAAAAGAAGTTTTATTAATGGTTGAGCTGTGAGTAACAGCTTTCATTTATATAATATTTTACTCACAGCTTTCATTTATATAATATTTTACCTTATTTTTAATATTCAGTTGCATTCAACAATAATAACCCATTGTCAGACAAGGATGAACGTTTCTCGCGAGCACTCTGACACTCATACAACGTGAGAAACAGTACACAATATAGAAACAATATGGATGACAAATATGTACAATGAAGATTATAACCATGTAATGAAGTTGAACCCAGAAATGTGTTAGAAGAACTAATTGAATAGAAAATAGCATGTTCATCATCTGCATATCGAAACAGCTTTTCTTCGTGGAAAATTGGGAAAAGATGTGTTCAAGAAACAACCAGAAAAAGAATCAGGAAAAGAAGAAAAAGTTTGCAAATTGAGAAAGAGCACAATGATTTCAAACCAAGTGCTAGAAATTGGAATAAAACAATAATCAAATAATTATATAACAAGAGCTTCATCCAAAGTACAGCAGGGTCCTGCTTCTTATCACTTGAGGATGAAAAACAAACAACATATTTGGCAATTTTATGTATATGATATTGACTGCATCAAATGACAGAGAATATAAAGGAAACTACAAATGTGTTGCAAAATCAATTTGAAGTCAAAAATTTAGACCAAGTTACATATCTAGAAATTCAAATAGGAAGAAAAGATAGAAGTTTTTGTCTTAACAAGAGAAATCAGTCAAAAATGTAACAGATCATAAAGTAAAACACCAATCATCACAGACTACAGGAAGAACAGTCAAGAAGAATTTCTTGGGGACAACAGAATTTACAGAGAAATAGTGGCAGCTATTATGTACAGTCAAACCTCAATTTAATGAACTTCAAGGGACCAACAGTCTTGTACGTAAAATTGTGGAATTCACTAAATCGAGGGAGCCTTTCGAATGAAACACTCAAATTAAGGTAGTGTTCATAATAGAATATGTAAACAGCTACGTTCTCTTTCTTTCAGTGACATTTAAATGATGTATAGTACTTTTAATTACGAATTTATTTAAAAAAATGTTATAATGTGTGCACATTTACTTTGCGTGTTAAATACATAATTCACAGATATTAGACTTCAATATGTAGCATCAAAATTTAAATGCATATTAAAATTGCCCGAAAAATACGATAGTAGATTTTTTCTCAAGCATTTAGCTTCTTAAATAATAATTTCAGTAACCTAAACTGCATGAAACAGAACATAAATTAGTACTAACTTGTAAAAACAGAATATGTGTAGATTACCTTTTTACACTGTAGAAAAGAAATGCTTTAGAGAATATTGCTTATGTTTTTTTCCGAACGTTTAGCTTTATAAATTGCAGGTTCAATTTTATGAAGTGCATGAAAAACATCATCATTAATATCGAAGGGCATCAAGTACTTTTCAGCACATTTTATACTGATACCAGCATCACTAAAGCAGCTAACTTTCAGTTCTGTTTCATCTTTTTCACCAGAATCTGATGCATTTAGCCCAACCTGTTCATCGAAAACATCATTAAAGGATTGCATTTGGGCTAACAACATTTAACTTGAAAATTTTGGCTAGCATAGTTTTGTGGTTTAAAAATTAACAAATGTTTGCTAAATTGAGGAAATGTGTTTGTTAAATCGGGAAACGCCAAGCATGAATTTCAATGTGATTCCGTCGGGACCATAAAAAATGTACATAAAATCGCAGAATTCATTAAATCGCAGTCTGTTAAATAGGGGTTTGACTGTATTTATCTACAGTGACAAGACCAAATATTTCATATGGCACAGGAATTTTGAGCAGTAATCCCAAATAAACAAGACTGGACTGCCATTATGAAGTTGATTCACTACATAAAGGCAACAACAAATTTTAAGTTACGACTAACTTCAAAAGATCCACTCGTCTTAAAAAGCAATGCAGATTCTGATTGGGAAAGAGACCAGGCTGACTGGTCTGAGGTCATTTTCATATTAGGAAATAGTGCAATGTGTTGGAGAAGCCATAAGCAGTGTATGATAAGACTGTTCATTGCCACAGCAGGAGCTGGTACAGGACTAGTATGGTTACAAGAATTACTTAAGAGATTTTGACTGTGAACAGAGTAATAAATAAGTTGCATTGTATCAGGACAACAAGTCCATTATAAACAGAAGTGACAAAAGTCATGGGATAGCAGTATGCAAATTTTTAACTGGTGCTGCCGTCGTATAAAGACTTCGACACATGCCACGATTTTTATCAGTTGTGAGGTGTAATCTCATGAGTCAGGTGGAACAACCGCCAGTAAGATTACGGCAAGTCGACGTGAATTATCGGAGTTTGAATAAGGCATAGTAGTGGAAGCCAGATGGATGGGGACATATAATTTCAGAAGTTGTGCGAACATTCAACATCCTTCAATTCATGGTGTCAAGTGTGTACTGAGAATACCTCATGGAAAGCATTGCCACAGGCCACCGTGGACAGCATAGTGGCCAACCAAGGGTGCTGAAAAACCGTAACCAGTGGCATCTGATCAGGATTGTCCATGCTAACAGACAAGTGGAACTGGTTCAAATAACATTCATGTTCAATGCAGAAAGTACCAGAGACATATCCATCCGGTCAATGCAGCATAATTTAGCATCCATGGGGTATGGGAGCAAAAGACCTACCAGAGTGCCTTTGTTAACACCACAAAATTGGGCACAGCACACCACCTGGGCTTGTGAACACAGTAATTGGACCCTAGAAGACTGCCAACATGTGGCGTGGTCCGATGAGTTACGCTACCAGTTGTTAAGAGTTGATGGTAGGGTTAGGGTGTGGCACAGACCCCATGAGGCCATATACCCAAGCTGCCAACAAGGCACTGTGCAAGCTGGTGGTGGTTCCATACATGTGTGGGGGTGTCTTTACATGGCACGGTTTGGGTCCTCTAGTCCTCGTAAACATGTCCTTAAAGTTCTGGTAATCGGTTTGTTGCTCTGCTGGGTGACCATTTGCAGCACTTCATGGACTTCATATACCCCAATGACGATGGGATTTTTCAGGTGAACAATGCACATGTCATCGGGCCCAAGTTGTCCAAAACTGGTTCAAGAAGCATTTTGGATAGTTCTGACTGATGGTGTGGCCACCATGTTTGCGCAACATGAACCCAATAGAGCGCTTATGGGACGTGGTGGAAAGGCCCATTCGTACTCACAATCCTGTACCTATAAATACCAGGAAACTGTGAGTGGCTGTTCAGATGGCACAGCACAACATCTCTCCAAAAGTCTTCCGGCCCCTTGTGGAATTGATGCCACGTTGAGTTGCTGCACTTTGCCGGGCTAGAGGAGGTCCTACACAATACTAGGTCCATACCCCATGACTTTTAGTACTTCGGTGTACATTTTATACAGAATGAAAAGATCAGCTCCAGATCAAAACATATTATGGTGCAGTACCAGTTTGTCAAGAAGTTAGATGCAACTAATCAGCTCTACTAGACAGCTGCAATACCTGTTGTGGTGGCCGACACTTAGCAAGACCTTAATTCGAGATATTGAGATAGTCACTAGGTATGGTAAAATGGAATTTCTCCAGTCAAATGGAAGACTGTTAGAAATCAATATTGGAAATGTGTCTTTCTGGACTCCCATTGCATTTTATTAAAGGGGCTCATTTTTCACTGAGCAATAGGTAGCACTGTGGCTCCATGTTTGCCTTAGGCTGTTGTTTTATGAGCTTGGTTGGCAGACTTTTTTACTCCCCCTCGGAGCGTGTTTAAAAAAAAAGTACTGATGTGGTGATAATGAATGTTGTGTGAAAACTTCTAATTGTTTGTGATAAACATCTACAAGTGTCTTTGTTAAATTATGTTATACCAGCTATTTTTGAATATAATTAAACACTATTAACTGCTCAGCTAGCTTTTCTGCTTTTGATATTGCATAATTATTATCTATGCAACTAGTGAACAACTAACAAAATTTAGAATATTGATTTGTTGCAAATAAATTACATAAATGTTAGACAGCTATTTACATACATTTGCATTTTTGAACTTCACTTTTAGTTGGTAAAGTTCAATGAACACTTACCGCACGTGGGGCTTGGCTTTCAATTCCTATTTCCGTTATGTGGATGCGGCACGGGGGTTTTTCATTTGGCCACGGGTCCGCTTCTTTTTTTTCTTTCCGTTGGAATTTATTTTGTCTCATCACCAAATGAGTTTTTCCTTTGCTGCATCCTCATTTACTTCAATATTTATTCATACCCGAGTACTTTCAGTAAAATTCCTTTACCGTCTTCAAGGGGACGTTTTGCTCCGACTAGCACGGACCGTGTCAGTTGGGCATTTCGGTGGTTCTCGCGGGCTGCTTCTGTCATCGGCTATCGCTTCTTCTTGGGCGTTGTGGCGCCATCTCTTGTTGGTCAGTGATCTCACTTTTCGAACTTTTTCATTTTTTTGCTCAATTTTAATTAAATTTTTCCAGCTGTTTCTCAAATTATTAGGGTCATTGTGGTTGCAAACTTTTGTCCTATTTTTATCAATCATTACCGACTCTGCTATTCTGAGGTGTTTTTCGGATTTACAGCTTTTGATGATTTTTATATTTTCGAATTTAGGATATTTTTGGTTATCCAGACAGTATTGGATAAGTGCTGTTTTTTCTTCTTTTTTCTGCCAGTTTTTTACGTGTTGTTTTAATCTGTGTTTAAGCTTATTTTTGGTACTTCCTATATAAGCCATTGGAGGATTTTCAGTAATAGGAATTGAGTAAATACCTGCTTTTTCTAACATTTTTATTTTTTCATTTTTTATTACTATATTTTCGATGGTATTTACTTTTCCTCCAATTTGAATGTTATGTTTTTTACAAATGTTATTAATTTCATTGGTAGTACCTTTTACGTAAGGAAAACCATTTAAATATTTGACATCTTTTTTATTTACTACAGCATTATTTTTTATTTTCTTTATTACTTCAGTGTCCCATTTTTTTATTAAATGGTTAGGATAACCAAAGCTGCCTGCAATTTTTTTTATGAATTTGATTTCTTCATTGATGAACTGACTATTTTCAGAATGCGTATATGCTCTTTTAATTAAGGTTTTTATACTATTGCATTTTTGAGGATAAGGATGTGCTGAATTGTACGGGATTAGGACCGGAACGAATGAACTTTTCCGATAAACCCTGTATAATAACTTATCTGTGGATTTGATAACCTGTACATCCAAAAAGGCTAATGCATTATTTTTTTCTATTTCAACAGTGAGTTCTATAGTTGGATATAAAGCGCTGTAACATTTTGTTAATTTTTTTAATTCTTCTTCGTTCAGTTTTGATAGAATGAAAATATCATCCACGTATCGACAGTACACTTCTGGTTTTTCTTCCATACGATGCAGGACATTTTCTTCAATTTCGTTCATCACAACCTCAGCATATAGAGTTGATAATGGTGAGCCCATTGGGCCTCCTGGATTTTGCTTGAATATTTTGTTCTTGTATGTAAAAATATTATTTTCATATAAATATACTAAAACTTTTTTGAATTCATGAATTTGTGTGTTATTTAAAATTTTAAGATTTTGCAACTTCTTAATGATAATTTCAATAGCATCTGGAACAGGAGTGCTTGGATATAATGCTTTAACGTCCATGCTTGCCATATTTAAGTCCTTTAGGTCAGTTTTTACATTTTTGATTTTCTCTATAAATTCATATGTGTTCTTGATGGTAGAACTTGTTGTTCACGGTACAGCTGAGAAATTCACATAAATGCTAACTGTTACTGATAACTGTGCTGTATGATGATAAAATATATATGCCTGTGTGTGTGTGGTTCACAACTTCAAATGGATGGGTATTCAGCCTTTTTTATGGGGTGGGGGGAGTTGGAAGAGTATGCTTAAATCCCTGGTCAGCCCTCCCTCCCCCCCCCCCTAGCTTTAACACTGGTGTCAACATTGCTATAAATGTTAAAAATTGTTTTTAAAATTATCCATTTACACTTTATAACAATGACCATCCAGAACTATTTCAAAAATTACATGCAGAGCTATTAAGAAAATAACACATTAGTGATATATAAGAATTGTCCTATTATGATATTACTGAAATAATAACACACTCAAGAAAATCACAGGCGCCTAAGCGATGGCCTCTGATCATTCGTCTGAACGGGGTACGGGTTCGAATCCCGGTATGGATGTTGTGTTTGTCTTACGGCACTGGCTCTCTCCCTTCCCTGGAACCAGTGGCCCCAAATTAGGGACGGGCGACTGCTTATAGCCCATTGAGTTGCTCACGGTGGTCGTTAAACCTCCAATAATAAAAAAAAAAAAAATCACAGGCGAAGACTTCATTACTCTGGAAGAACTTGAAGAATTGCAGAGCCTGTTGAGATGCGTGAATAAATATATTAAAAATTGAAATCATACCCCTTACAAAAGAAATCATAAGCAACAAACATAGTGGATTTTTTTTTTGATTGGAAGTTTAACGACCACCATGAGCAACTCAATGGGCTATAAGCAGTCGCCCGTCCCTAATTTAGGGTCACTGGTTCCAGGGAAGGGAGAGAGCCAGTGCCGTAATACAAACACAACGTCCATGCCTCACCGGGATTCGAACCAGGACCCCTTTCGGACAAATGATCAGAGGCCATCGCTTAGACCACTGCGGCATAGTGGATTCAGAAAAGAATGTTTTGAACCCACGTATACTGTTAAGGAAGTGAACTTCAGACGTTTCAAAAAGAGAGGATAACGGAAATAGAAAGCCCCTGATTACCTTTGACATTTTTATATAATTTAAAGGTAACAAAACATCGGATTCACAAGCAAAGAAGACTGTAAAATTGAGTTAATGTTGAATCTGATTTTAAAAAAAACAACAACCGAAAATGCGAATTTGGTTCAAAAGCAAAATACATAATAAAACATTGTTAATTACACACAACCCACATTGCAATAACATGACGGAGGCATTACTTCCCAAACTGAATATTCACATACTATGAAAACAAAAACTCATGAAAAATAATATGCAAACGTCATTTTACGACAAAACTAATTTTTACACAAAATGACATCAAACTTAATTATTAAACATGCTAAAGAGCATCACGTACCAATACTTGCTACACACATCACATAGCAACCTACAAATGTAATGTTTACAATACAGAATACACTCCTCTTCTTACAAAAGATTCCTCTTCTTCTTGTAGTACAACAACAAATATTCTATTCTTCCGGGAAAGATTAGATGATTGATGTCTTTCTGTCTAGCTTCCTAGAAAACTCTGTTGCGCTTTCATTTTATTATTTTCATTAGATAGCGTCCTGTTCTATTCTGCACATCCTTTTTATTGGTTTTCCTCAAATACTTTTAAGATACATAGACTGGAAAACCATAAGTTAACCGGGCTATAGCGTCTAGAAGGGAAAGTGTGCCGAGCGCCTAGCGTACGCGTAATGATTGGCGTGGATACCGAAATTTGTCCCCTTCGTAGATGGCGCTTCGATCGCCTTCCTTCCCTCTTTCTTACTGTGATGGGAGCGGGAAACTAAATTCGTGTTGCTTACTGTGAAAAGAACGGTAATTTAGACGAAAACGTGTTATGTTTTAGGTTTTAGAAGGAATGTGGATTACCTAAATATTGTATATAAGTTATACTTAGCTCATTATGCGGAAGAGAAATAACCATAGTTTTGTGCCAGGTTGCAATACTCAGTACAAAAACAGTAAGCCGTCACTCTTTGGAATACCCAAAAATGATAAACTTTTACAGCAGTGGCAAAGATTGATTCCCGGTGCAGATGTGCAGATAAAAACTTACGACAAATTTAGTGCTGTATGTGAACTGCACTTTGAGAAGTTTGTGGTTCGAAATTTTGTGCATAAAATAAATGAGGAGACTGTGTTAATACCCAGAGATCGGCCCATCTTGACACCAGATGCAATTCCAACAATATTTCCAAACCTTCCCCATTATTTGTCAAAAACTCTGGCAAAATACAGGAAAGTTAGGAAACCGATGATAAGCCTGATGGTAATTTAAATAGCTTGGAATTCACTTCCCAAAGAGTTACACGGAACTGCCTTCTGAATATCACAGCCTTCAGTATTTTGGGGTAAGCAAATTCCTGCAAATAATTCAAAGTGCATAATTTTCCATGTTCATTCATTCAAATGTGAATTGTCAAATTCATTGACAACAGAAAAACTGGTTGTTGTTACCAAAAGTTAACCAGAGGTTACCTGTAAAGTGTATTTACGTGGAATAAAAATTAACTCAGTTTCTAATATTACTTCTAAAGATGAATCAAAATCCATTATTCGAGACACTGATAGGCTAACAGTATGTCATGGCACAGGCTCCATTTCAGAATTTGAAAATAACATGAAGTACCTTGAAAGTGGAGTTATTTTTTAGAATAATTTGTACAGCAAAAATTATTATTACTTGAAAGGAACAACAAAGACTTGCCTCAGATGTAAGTATCTGCAGGGCTTACTTTTGCACAAAATAGCTTATCATAGAAGAAAGGCTACATTTAAAAATAAGTATCAAAATACAGTTCGGAAAATCAACAGGCTGAAGAAACTAGTTATTTCGCTCTCTAATTAAACTTAAAAAAAAAAAAATAAAAAAAAAAAAAAAGAATTTTACAGAACTTTCCATTAATGAAAAAAATAGCAGAATTACGCATTAAGCAGCAGCAAATGGTTATTCATTGTTATAAGGCAGCAAAAAGAAATCTGCAAGAGGTATGTCATATACCAAAGAATGGTTACTTGAATGCTTACTAATGCACATAAAAAGTCCAAAATTGTACGAGCACATACGGAAACACAAAATCATGATCCTACCTAATAGAACAACTATTAGAAAGTATATTTCAAATTACAACAGCAGTTTTGGATTCAATGCACTGACGTTTGAAACTATTTCAAAGAAAACAAGTGAAATGGAGCCTTTTGCAAGACATGGTGGTATATTAATAGATGAAGTGAAGCTTACAGAAAAACTGCATGCAAAATCATCTGGTGAAATATTAGGGTTTGTTCATATTGGGCCATACACTTCAAAAACTGTTAAGTATACCCCATGTAATCACGGACTGGTAATGGTGTTTCAGCCATTAAATGGAGATTGGACCCAAATAATTGGTGTTTTTGCCACAAGTAACAATATAAGTGGAACTTTGCTAGCAAAATTAATTATTAAAGCTGTTATTCTCACTGAAAATGCAGGTCTGTTTGTTAATTTCATTACGTGTGATGGGGCTTCTTGGACCAGGAATATGTGGAAGACATTTGGTATATCAGCAGACTGTTCTGGAACTAAATACAGCATTATGCATCCTACAGATTGTTCTAGTTTACATTTCATATCAGATTTTCGCCAGTCAAAGCGAGCCTTGCTTCATCGTAGCTCAGCTATTTAGAGTCAGGTCGATGCTTAGCAAATTCCCAGTTATACAGGTAAACACTGGGGAAGAAATATTTCTTCTTATTATACGTGGGAAATATATCTCTATAAGCAATCTGAAATCGCATATTTACTGTTACGTAACTGAAATCAAACGATCGTCCATGGAATGGAAACATGTCACCTCCCCAACAAGGAAGACGTGAAAAGTCCAACTGTCTCTGTCTGCGGGAGTGGTCATGATGACTGTGAATCTGTTGTTTACACAGAATTTCTGTCAAAAGAGACAACCATCAAGTGACTCATATTGCCAAACACCATTAAATTTGCGAAATTCAATTAAGGACAGATGCCGGGGTAAGTTGAGCGAAGGTGTCACACTGATGTCCAAGAACATTACACAGCACGGAAAACTAAGGGAATTGCTGCATTAATTCAAGTCGGAATTGTGGCAGCATCCACCTTATAGCCCCAACTTATCCCCATGCGGCTACCATTTGTTCGGTAAAATGAAACAGGAGCTTAGTGGACAATGATTCCCAACGGATGAGGCTGTGAAAAGTGCGGTCCTTAACTAGTTGCACCAAACTGGACTTTTCTTGTACAGGTATGGGAAAGTTAATCGCACGTTCCGATAAATGTTTACAGTCCTTAGGCGACTATGTCGAAAAATGAATTAATGTTGTAAACCAACATACATCCCCTGAGTATATCCTTGATTTTTTATTCAACAGTGTAACTAACTTTTTGATCCACCCTCATATTATTAAAGCACTTTGCTACAATTCAGAAATTAATTTTTTAGTTTGTTTTAAAAATTAGCATAAATACTACATTTGGATAAAGTATCAACTTACCTATTGACTATGAATTTGTCTTGTATCTTCAAGCGGAACAAAGTAAAAAATACTATTAAAAATAAACAAATGGGTCCATTCTTTTACATAAATGTACCTCAAATGTCTGTTTCAAATAGTTTGAAAGAAGGAAGTCATCACAAGCTAAACAGTATTCAGCTTCAGATTGTTACCCAAACTTCCTTTATGTGATAGCATCTGCAACAAAGTTATAGATACACACAACAAAATAAAAAAAGAATTCTTGCTAACCAATGGCAGAAATTAAGACATCTGTTTCAAATAGTTTGAATCATCACAAGTTACATCAAAATTATCTCAGCTTTAGATCCTCAGTGTGTGTTACCATCTGAATATTTTATGTATGAGTTATGTCAATTATTTTCTTTACCTAAAATCTACTCTTGTAATGTTCATACCTGTGATCTACTTTTTTATAAAACATATTTGATATCACTTTTTAGATTAGACAACATTTTAACAGTATAAATAAATATTTCCCACACATTTCTAAAGGAATTAAGCAGAATTGGTTAGTAGTTTTTCATAACACTAGGGAATTTATACATTTTACTAACATTCTTTACTAGAAGCCAAATTTGCTCATTATAGTAAAATTAAATTTTTACTTTCAATATACCTACTATAAATGTCAAGCTAAGCACTAGTACACACACACACCAGTGCTGAGGCGGGCAGAGCCGAACCGGGCGCTGGCTGTGTAATACTACTGGAGTTCGGGCTTGGAGAGAGGGGAAGAATTTTCTTCCTTTTTCTTTTAATGTGATTTTATATAATTTAGCACACGAGACTTTTTTTACACTTTCTAGTTGTGAAAGAGAATTCTTCAGCAACTGGGTCAAATGGGGAGTAGGAATTCTGCAGGGCTATCCATTCCGGGCTTGGATAACAAAATACCATAGGCCATGAATTACAGGATTTCTGCCAAGGATAAGTTTTAAGAAGCATAGATAGTAGATAGCAAGCTGACGGAATTTTGCTCCCTACCTCAAAGGGGCAGCTCCCTGCTAATTCTATTGAGCAACATACGACATAGTTTGTTGTGCCTCCAGATGTCCCCCTCCCCCAAAAAAACATTTCGGGAATAAATGAATGGTTAAAGGTAACTATAGAAATAGATAGACATCCCTTCTCCACTCCGCAGTTGAGAAAGACATCAGTTAATTGCATGGGTAGGAAAGAGTGGAAGTCTGGAAGACTTTTTTCAATGCTTAACAGGTTAATCATAGTTTTCGGGCTCGTTCGAGCTGACATACTTCAGGCTCAGGATCTTGAAATTCAGCCCGAACTCAGCTCTGACACACACACACACAGTAACACTTCAGTTAATTTCTCACAGGTGTTTTTATCAAAAATTTTATGGCAATGAAGTCATAGTGGTAAGTATGAAAAATAAGAGAAATTTCCTGGAATTTTTTGGTACAGTATTGAAACATAAACAAAAATGCTACAATATTACTGCTAACATTTATTAATCTGAAAATAAGTGACATGGAACTCGTACGGGTATGGTGTCGTTGAGGGACTAGCCGGACCCCATGACGCGAAGGAGTACAGCATCATCTTCCACGGAAAGAAAATAGTCCATAGATTTTCAAATGAATTTTGACAGATGAAATCAAACCTGCTAGTAAATGAGGACCTCTGGTCCATTTTGAAAACGGGCAACCACTGCACAAACAGTATTAGTTCCAATTTGAAAAAAAAAAAGACACCACCAAATATTAAATACAAATCTTCAGTACAGAATGCCACCAACCACTCCGCATCACTGTGTGAATATGTGATGAAGCAGAAAAAAGATTGGAAATATGTTACGAGAAGCTAACTGAAGTACTGCTTCCTGGTATACAAGTTTCAAATAAAATTAAACCAAATATGACGGATCTTTACTTTCCAGTTTCAAAGATAACTTTTCAGAAATGTTATCTTCATTTATTACAGAAGAAAAATACATTTCAATACTTTAACCAACCTGGCTATACACTTTTGCATATAAAATATTTGATAAGTTTGAACTCTTTTTCCTATCTCAGGACTTACTCTGTGCACACTATGCACTAAGGAGAGGCACACAAAACTAAGCGTTCAGACTTTCAACTTCTTAATTTTCCTTTCACGTGATTTCAAATAATTTCAGTTGTCATGTTTGGCTTTCACTAAGTTGTTCAAGAGTATTTTCCAGCTGAGGAGAGTTATGTTTTCCTATTTAGTTTTCAAGCTACTCATACACAAACATTCCACGGAAAATGAACAAGGAAATCTAAAATCAGAACTTTGTCTGTTTAAATGTATGCAGCAGATTTTGTATAAGACAATTGGTATGGCAAAAGTTGTAAGTCTCCTTTTGACTTCTATAATTTAACTAGCAGCCACTAACACTGCAACACTGTGGCATGGCAAATTTTGGCAATTCCTGTAAAAAGAATTACACCTTTTAATACAAGTGAAGAACTAGATATGAAATTTTTAATCGAAAGTAGTTCCCTATGTTTTGTACAGTTAGAATAAAGTTGACCATGCAAGTTTTTCAACATAATCTGTCCACACTGTTCAGACAGCTTTAGTAAATTCAATCAGACAAATGCTATATCACAGTTGCATTAAGTTACGAAATTAAAAAATGTACTCTTTAATTCAGAGACACATTACAATGCAACAACAGTTCAAGCATTAATTTCGTAAAGAAAGGGCTAACGATTGTTGGAGATGCAAATGTTATACAAATTACGAAGGCTAATTTCCTGAAAAGTTGCCCTGATTTCTGGTAATATTCAAGCTCTATGTGAATCGGCATTGGCAAAATATATTAATTATTCTATTTGAAATAAGAATTCAACACTACAGAATAACTCACTTCTTTATACTTCACTATTCACGAGACATGAACAGATTTCAACACGTGTGAAACTAAGATCTACTCATTAAACCTATAATTATTACTAAAACTAAATAAAACGTTTACTAAGAATTAACCTTACCTTAGAAATATAATAATACCTACCTTACAAAACTATACGTGTATCCAAATGGCAATAAACGGAACACTCACTCAATACAAACAAATGTGAACCAACAATGAAACGCAATGGCTGTTCAACCGATTGACTTGGCGACAGCACTAAGTTGTGCACGTGACTATTTCGCACCGTAGCCTGTCTTTTTCGTCAGATTCGACTCAGCTTACCACTAGCCGCTACTAAGTGACATACATTTAAATTTTCCAAACAGCACTTCTTTACTTGGCACATACAAGCCATTTGTTAGCCTTTTGGTAGGCATTCTTCGAGGAGGTAGCATATCAATTTAAATCACGCATAATTATACTTTCAATTACATTTGCCGACGCTGCACTCTGCGCCAGACGTAGACATTTCACTGAACCATAAAATGTGTTTCCATAATCACACACTTAAGAAAATCGTACATATCCTAATCCAACCCCTGTTGTTTGGTTCACATTGCACAACTGTACACACAATCTTTGACACAGACGCCGTCTGCAGCGCCGCGATGCGGCGTGGGACATATTTCGAACGCAGATTTTGAGTTCGCACGGCACACTTCCCCTTTTAGACGCTATAACCGGGCGACATTTGAAGCCTATCTCGGTGGCCACGTTCACCGTTGTACGGCAAGAATCTGCCACATTTCTTTGTTTACCAAAGGCGTTCGCGTGTTTATATCAGTTACTGAGTTACATTCATTTTTTTATATGTATAACCAGTATGATTTATTATTTTTTGTTTTTATAAATAGTATGCATATATTGTAAAGTATTTCAGAAAATAATATTGCCAAATTTGATGAGCTAAACAGATTTTTAAAATGGTTATATCTTGCATAGCCTAGGGATGTTCCAATAAACAAACAACTGGCCAGCAGACACTTTAATTTCATAGGTTTCCTCATAATAATTGTGATGCTTTGGGGAAGTGGGTAAATGACCTAAGACGTGTTAACCGGAAGGCGGAAACGAAGCTAAGCCAAACCAAAATCTGACGATTGCCATTTAGCAAGAGGTATCACACATCTTTGCTGTCTCATTATATCGGTATCCCCTGTCTGGAAATAGAAAAGAGAAGTGTGTCGGCCTAGTTGTCCCCAAGAAAAAACAGCGTGAGAAAGAAAAAAAAAAGGAAACATATTCATGTTTTCATCCGGATTTAAGCGCTGGTCACAGCAATGGTGCCGTGACTTTCAGTTTTAATCTAGGCTTCTCACGTCTTTTTCTAATCTTTCTCTAGAAATAATAGAGGTGTTTTAGTATTTTAAGTGTAGGATATTTAGCTAGTAACCTTTTGCACCTACTGTATTTCTAAATATTATGTTGAAGGACTCAGTTTTTACTAGAACCTTATGTCACTTACCTTAACTTGCAGTTTTCAATCTAGGCTTCTCACCCACTTTTTCAGTATGTCCCTTGAAATAATAGAAGTGATTTAGTATTTTAAGTGCAAGATGCCAAGATAGTAAGCTAGTAACCTTTTCCACTTTATCTTTAAATATTAAGTTGAGGGACTCAGTTTTTACTAGAACCTTGTGTCCTTTATTGTGACTTGCAGTTTCAATCTAGGCTTCTTCCCCACTTTATCTTTAAATATTAAGGTGAGGGACTCAGTTTTTACTAGAACCTTGTGTCCTTTATTGTGACTTGCAGTTTCAATCTAGGCTTCTTCCCCACTTTATCTTTAAATATTAAGGTGAGGGACTCAGTTTTTACTAGAACCTTGTGTCCTTTATTGTGACTTGCAGTTTCAATCTAGGCTTCTTCCCCACTTTTTAATCTTTCCCTTAAAATAAGAGAAGTGTTTCAGTATTTTAAGTGCAAGGTGCCAAGATAGTAAGCTAGTAACCATTTCCACTTATTTGGTCTCTAAATATTAAATTGAGGGACTTAATTTTTACTAGACGCTTGTGTCATTCACCCACAGATATCATACACTGAAGAGCAATTGAATTAGAGATACCTGTCCAGTAACGTGTAGCACCACCTTTCGGCCTGATGACGGAGGCGATTCGTCTCGGCATGGACTCGACAAGACACCGGAAGCGTGACCCCTGAACAAGCTCCCGCACTTCACGAAGATTTGATGGAGGAGGGTCAGAGCCTCGAACATCTCTCTCGATGGCATCCCAGATGTGCTTGATGGGATTGAGTCAGGTGACCTAGCTGGCCAAGGAAGCAAGGTCACGTCGGTGGAGTGTTCATCCAACCATTCGGATACAATTCGGAAGCGATGGCACGGTGCATTGCCTTGTTGCAGGATGAGGTCCCCAGTGGGACGTTGAAGACGCACAAACGGGAGAAAATGGTCGTACAGGATATCCCGGCAACGTTGACCTGTGAGGGACGATATCACACGTACCAGAGGTCCCATTTCAGTCCACGTAAACACTCCCAAGACGAGAATGCCACCCACAACAGCTTGAAGAGTACCCTGCTGGCAAGAAGGATCCATCGCTTCATGTGGTTTGCGCCGTACTCGTATCCTGCCATCCGCATGTACCAACGTGAATCTCGACTCATCAGTCCAGGCAACATTTTCCCACATGTCTAGGGTCCAGTGGGGATGTTCCCGCGCCCATGCTGATCTTTGCACCTTGTGATGTGCGGTCAGCAGCGGTACCCTCGTGGGACGATGACTTCTGTACTCCATAGCGAGGAGATGGTTCTGGATGGTGTGACTGCTTACACGTTTTTGTGCACCAGCGTTAAATTGCCGAGGGATTTCTTTCACTGTGACCCGTCTATCCGCTGTTACAATGCGAGCATATTGACGATGACCCCGCTCATCCACACGCTGTTGTCCACGGCAGTTGGCCCTTGCAGGGACGGTTTTACCGGATTCGATGTACTCACGGGGCACCCGTGACAAAGTGGCTCGTGAAAATCCCAGTGCCTGCACGACTTCCGAGATGGAGTGACCCATTCGTCGGGCCCCGACAATTTGTCCACGATAAAATGCGCTTAGAGCCTTCGTCTTACCCATACTACGTCCGACTCTTACTGATTCCCGTCGCATCACTCCTTATATTGTCGGATCGCCACATACGTCATGTCGTTTCCGTTTACAGGGCCGCCCACAGCGCCACATTTCCATAACGCTAGCTGCCTGTAATTCTATTGCTCTTCAATGTATAAAGGACTAGATTGGCTGTCTGCTCTGTTGAGCATACCCTTGCCCTTTGACAACCGTGGAGCCATATTAAGCGGGTTAAGATGTTGAAGTGGGGCATATTATGAAGGATAATTTAGGCTTGGTTATTGGGTAAATCGTGGTGAAAATTTTCTCGGATATTAATCACACGCTAAGAGACGATAATATAATTGCGCTTACTTATTTGTCTTTTCCTCAATGTTGAAATATATATATATATATATGGGAAGGTAAGATAAATTTAAAACTGGTATTGTATGCAAATACTAAAAATGGCTGGAAAACATTTTTATGCCTGTAATGAGGCAAAGATTTAATATAATGAAAAAAGCAAACGATATATTTGAAATTAATAAGTTGCTATTAAATCCTGAAAACTATTGATTTAAAACCGTAAAATAATGGCTTCCACATACTTAACATACGAAAGTTGAAATAATGTGAAACTTTTTTCTTCCTAGCTGTTACCTGTGCCATTCTGATTTGTTTATGATTTTGCTAAAAAACATTAATTTTATTATTCGATACTTTGTTATTCACTAAAGAAATTTCAGTTTTTAACATTTTAAATTATTTATTAGGGCAAACATGCAACCAAAGGACGCATTAAATGTAAGTATTCATTAACAAGAAACCTCAATATTACACTGGCGTGCAAAAATTAAGGACGAGACGGTTTTTCGAATGTAACGTCATGCAGAAGTACTCCACATCGACTCAAATCATTCCATAAGATCCCCAAGATATAAGAATATAAGACAAGTGAGCAAAACCGTCCAAACAAGGAATCCAAAGGATACAAAGGCACCTTATTGAAAAGGTAGCTTCAAGCACAACTGGTCAGAAGACAGGAACGTCCATGTGACAGGCTGCTGCCAAGAAAAATTCAGTCTTTAGTAGGGGATATTATCACCCCTGACTGCAGTGCAGGATTTACAACGTCTGTCCATGCTGAGGACGAGGTTGTCAAGGAGCTGTTGAGGCATCGCGGCCCATTCCTCTTGTAGCCCCAATCACAGGTGCGGAATCGTTGCTGGCGGCTGGTGACGTGCTGCCAAGCGTCTCCCGAGAAGGTCCCACACGTGTTCGATTGGATTTAGGTCCGAGGGCCTTGCGGGCCAATCCATGCGTTGAATATCTTCACTCTGCGACAGCCACTGTACGACGAGATGTAGCTTTGTCGTCCATGAAGAGGAACTCAAGACCCACAGCACATCTAAACAGACGCACGTGACGCAGGAGAACCTCGGTACAATAGCGGACACCAGTGACTGAACCTCCTTGGAAGATGTGGAAGTCAGTACGGCTACCAAGCATGATACCACCCAAAACAAGAACTCCGCCACCTCCAAACCGGTCCGTTTTGATGATGTTGGAGGTGTGATTGCGTGTTCCCTGATCTCTCCAGATGTGAATACGTCCAGAATCGCTCGTAAGACTAAATCGGCTCTCATCCGTAAAGAGAACTCGACCCCATTGCTGATGTGTCCAGTTCTTGTGTTCCTGGCACCACAGAAACCGCCGTCTCCGATGAGCAGGCGTTAATGGTACACACCGTACTGGTCATCGTGCAAATAGGCCACCTTTGTGCAGCCTCCTGGCCACAGTAAAACGCGATAGCGGACGTCCAGTTGTCTGTTGCATGTGCCTTGTGATTTCTCCCGTTGTCTTCCGTCTGTCTTTTCTCGCCTGTACGAAAATATACCGGTCGTCTGCCGCCTGTGGTTGCTCGTGGACGACCACTGCTAAACTCTCGGACAGCTGTTCCTGTCGTTTGAAATGCTCTCCAAGCTCGTGAAACGATGCTGGGAGCGATCCCGAATTCCTCGACCACACTAGTCACACTTTGACCGTCTTCCAACTTCCAAATGACGCGACCTCGGGTAAAGTCATCCAGATGTCGTCTACTGGATTGCCTGTCGGCCATATCACACGGTGGCAGTGACTCGACGTCGTTCAAACCGATGTACACTGTGCAATCGCTTTCACCGAATTGCTGAGCATGATCATGATCATATGTAGAGAATTTTAGGAAAGGAGTGTCTGACCCCAGGTCTCAAACAACCCTTAGAAATAGGGAACTAGGAGATTTAGGCTAGAGCGCCCGATAGGAAAGTGACACGGAAGCGAAGTAGAAAGGGGAGGAAGACGCCCTTATTTATTACCGAGGGGCCAGTACCCGGGGTCCGAACGGCTTAACGAGCCCATCCGACGCACGGCGGCTATTTAGTGGATCGAGCGTTCGTACCTGCCTGGGATCGAACTTGAGGCCATTCCCGTGGCAGTCACGAACGTTGCCCACTCGGCCACCCGCCCGTGGCAGTCACGAACGTTACCCACTCGGCCACCCGCGGCCTCGAATTTGCTGAGCGTACACCGCCCGTGTGCTTTATACCCTTCCGACACTCCCCTCCCCTACGTCATGCTGCATATATGCGCATGACCTACCGTACCGGACCCTAGTCTATCTCCTGAGTGGTCTTTCGGTCCGTTCTGCCTGCTCGTTCCGCTGTTAGGTTAATTTCTCCTTTTCGTCCTATCTTTTTGCACACCAGTGTATAATATTATGTCGCAACAAGTTAAAAACAGTGTGATTTTTTTTTCTTATACCGCCGGTGACGGAATGACATTTCTTTTGAATTTAAGCCCTGACCGAATCTGAAATACTGCAATATTTTTGCAAGAGCCTTGACATTGTAGTTTGCACTATGGAATATTATTGTTTTTTCACTTAAATATTATGACTTCTTCCTTTAAATGTGTACTAACTGCTTGGAATCTGAATATAAATAGCAAATCACAGTACCAAACTCGTATTCCGCTGACCTAATGCAAAGTACTCTTGCCTAAATGGACAGCAATGACCCGCTGAAAATCGCGCTTACATTGTCACGCCTCAAGGGCTGGGTGTCCGATTTAGCTTCTTGTATATGATCATGCTTGGTGTAACCAGGAGATATAAGAAGAGGAACTCGTGGATCAGAAAAATGACAAGAGTGGAAGACATCATGGTCAGAGATCCCTGAAATGGCAATGGGCTGTACATACTGCCAGAAGGACAGACCGTCTATGGACAGCCGAAATTTTAGATTGGATTCCAAGGGACAGGAAAAGACCCAGAAGAAGACCACATGGGAGATGGGTGGATGAAATTCGAAAGTGTGCGGGAGTAACATGGAGGAGACTGGCACAAGACAGACCGTTGTGGAAAAAGCTTGGAGAGACATTCGTCCAGCAGTGGATTGATAATGGTTGACAATGATGATGATGATGATATGATATGATATCTATGCATTCACCAGACTGAAGGTTTCTGGTTAAAACAACACGTGGTTTGCTAACTCGTGATTATTTTCCCAGACTTTTCATCCTCGAGATTTGTAATTGCCTAAACTCTAAATTATATGAAGAGGGCTTTGCTTTCTATCGTATTTAATTTTACTCATTTTTTCTCCCGTTGAGTAGCTATTACGAACTCATAATACTGCGGGAAGAACTTCCGAAATTAAAAGTTTTGTTCTCGGCAATTTCTCTTAAGAATAAACAAATGGCCACATTAAAATGATTTTTGACATTACTTAGAGTGTGAAATACGAATTTCATGCAACTAGATCATGCAGTTTGCAGACAACTGAAGCCGAAATATATTTGACACGTAGGACAAGCGACGTTTCACTTCAGTTATTTAATATCCTCCAAACTTACGATAATGATGTTTTCTTTAATCGTAAGTTAAAAGGCACAATGTTTAATTTATACCCCGTTGAAAAAAATTAATACGCAGTATTAAAACAACGTAAAATTTCTTCTTTCGCGCAGGTAAAAGAGCTTCATTAACGTTGCTTCCATAGAACACATACCGTTTTTGTTGTACAAGTTCTGCGATCAAAATGTCGCCAGCTGCTGCCACTGGTTTTGCTCTCTTGTGAGGAATGTTTACAACTAGCATCTCACGACAGGCTAGGGATCCAGCGATTACCACTAATTGACGTGGTCGTGCCCAATGTGCGGTGAACGTGAAACAGCAGCGTTTTAAGCATAAGTATAAGGAACAGTTAAATTCATAGCTTCTTCTGGCAATGCATGTCTGTAAATCTGCATTAGATGATATTTTTGAGAACTGGTTCAACATGGTTATCGAAATATTTGATTGACATTTCTTTTTTAGATTGAACGTTTCACCATCACCGTGAGCACCTGAATGAGCTATAAGCACTCGCCCGTCCCTAATTTAGGACCACTGTCTCCAGGGAAGGGAGAGAGCTAGTGTCGTAAGACAAACACAACATCCATGCCTCACCGGATTTCGCACCCGGACTCTTCAGGGACGAATGGTCATAAGCCATGGTCATAAGCCAGCGCTTAGACCACTGCGCCACCAGGGCGGCGCAAAAAAATTCCTTCACTGCAGTAAAAGTCAAAATAAACAGGTTTCATCATCGAAATTTCCGTGATTTTCTAAGTAAATTTCAATTATAATTTCTATAAGAATTTTTCAAAATGCTGTATATTTCGAGTTCTGAATGTGAAACGGAGCTTGCAAAAGTAACAAGGGCGCGTGTAAAAAAAAAAAAAAATCAGCTGCTTTCCAGTAGCGAAAAGAAACACATTAATTTCTCGTATAATTCAGTACAAACCTTTATATCTAAATTCTATCTTCCATGAGCTATTTGCACTGCTGGCCACACAAAATGCAACACCAAGAGGGAAGCATCCGATTGGCCTGAAATTCGTAGCATGCGTCGACCGCGAGATGACATGCAAACGATTAGCATTGCAGGGCATATGCAAATCATGTGCGCCCGGCACGCCACCGAGAAGCACTATAAGAAGGGTGCACAGAAGGCGGGGGTGTAAGTAGTGGAAGTGTGTTGTGCTGCCGGTCCTGTGCGTGGGAAGCTTCCTGATGTCTCGTCGCAGAATATGGCAGTCATTCCAGCAGGTTTCGGAGTTCGACAGAGAACGAATAGGGGCTTATAGCGACAGCGGTTTATCGTACCGAGACATCGGCGCCCGTGTGGGACGACATCCAGCCACAGTGAGACGAGTATGGATTCGGTGGGTGCAGGAGGGACGAACGGACCGACGTGAGCGATTGCCGCAGCCGTGGCACACCACCGAACGAGAGGACCGGCATGTTGTGCGGTGGACATTGACGGCTCGCACCGCCACATCACGAACGATAGCGCAGGAATTACGGTGTGTTGCGCAACAACCTGTGTCAGCACGTACCGTTTGACGTCGTCTTCAGGAGCGGGAACTTGTCACACGCCGCCCATTGCTCCGATTACCATTGACGTTACACCACCGGCGACTGCGGCGGTAGTGGGCAGTTGAACGCCGCACCTGGACTACTGAATGGCACGACATTGTCTTCTCCGACGAATCCCCCTTCTTCCTGCAACGCCACGATGGCCGGATCTGCGTGTGGCGGCACCGCGGCGGGCGACTGTATGACGCCTGCATTATGCATCACCATACCGGTCCGTCGCCTGGCGCTATGGTTTGGGGCGCAATTGGATATAACACCCGCACCCCTTTGGTACGCATCGCCGGTACACTCAACAGCCACCGCTACATCTCCGACGTTTTGGAGCCTGTAGTCCTCCCTTACCTGCAGGACCTGCCAGCGGCCACGTTTCAACAGAACAATGCGCGTCCCACGTGGCACGCATCGTGCAAAAATTCTTTACGGCCCACCAGGTGTCACTGCTGCCGTGTTCCGACTGTTCTCTCGCTATGTCGCCCATCGAACACGTCTGGTCGCTGATCGGCAACCGAGTGGCCCGGCAAGCACCACCCGCGGCTACGCATTATGAACTGTGGCAACGTGTGGAAGCAGCCTGGACCGACATACCTCAAGCCCACATCCGAAGCCTCTTTCGTTCGATGCCGCGGCGTGTAGCGGCCGTTATTGCCAGCCATGGGGGGCCACACGAACTATTGATGCCTGCGTGTTCCGCAAGTCGCACGGGCCTGTAAGCTCAATCGTTTCATCTTTGTATCTGTTGTTATGTGTCCAGTAAATCTGGCTTTGCTATCTCGTGTCCTTCTTGATGTTGCATTTTGGGTGGCCAGCAGTGTATGAAAAAGATAAGATATGTTGTTCTGCATCTTGACTTGCTGTTTCACTGCACATTTGACACGTATTTGAGACGACCACGCCAGTTGGTGGGAATCAAAGCGAGTATGGTGGGAATCGCTGGATCCCTAGCCTGCCGCAAGATTATAAACATTTATTGCAGGAGTGCAAAACCAATTAAACACGACATACAGAGTATAACAGGGCGCTATCTAATGAAAATAATAAATTGAAAGCGCAACAGAATTTTCTATGCAGCTGAACAGAAAGGCATCAATCATCTAATCTGTCCCCGAAGATGACCATTCCCTTTTTTTTTCTTTTGATTGGAGGTTTAACGATCACCGTGAGAAACTCAATGGGCTACAAGAAGTCGCCCGTTCCTACTTTAGGGTCACTAGTTCCAGGGAATGGAGAGAGCCAGTACCGTAAGACAAACACAACATCCATGCCTCACCGGGATTCGAACCCGGACCCCATTCGAACGAATGATCAGAAGCCATCGCTTAGACCACTGCGCCACCTGGGCGGCCCACTTTCTTCCAATTATTCGGACTAATCAGAGATGGAGCGTGAAAGTCAGTGGGAAATATTTAGCCTCAGCCACCATTCACCACCAACGCCCAAAATACAAATCGCCGCCCCGGTGGTGCAGTGGACTAAGCGATGGCTGCTGGTCATTCGTCCGTAAGGGGTCCAGGTTCGAATCTCGATGAGGCATGGATGTTGTCTTTGTCTTACGGTACTGGCTCTTTTCCTCCCCTGGAACCAGTGATCCCAAATTAGGGATGGGCGACTGATTATAGCATATTGAGTTGCTCACGGTGGTCGTTAAAACCTCCAATTAAAAAAATACAAATCTAAGAGCAGTAATCGTGGTTTAGCAACGCAAAAAGTGTTCTGAGCTTTCTGGACCAAGCAGCGAACATACTGCGAAGAACCTTCTGTGTCGTGTGGCGAGAATAAAGAAGTGAGATGGTCAGAGTGTCTGAAAAGCAAATATATGATAAATATTCAAGGTAGCAGAGCAGTTTTGCTGCCATAAGACTGTTTATGAATTTTAGTTTGTAATCTGACGAGAGTTCTCTCCCTCTCTCTCTAATCTTTTTAAACATTACTTCCAAAAATAGTGTCTTTGTACTACTCTTTTCGGCATTCGCTCAGAGAACTCCCTCTATCCTCTCCATAGAATGGTGCAATATATATTCGAAAAACTTACATAGATTTATTTTTAATTCAAAAAAATACATATATTTATCCAAGTTTCCTTAAAATCTTAAATGGCTTGGTGGTTATGCACTTACGCTAAATACTTTTTTTTTTTTTTAATTGAAGGTTTAACGACCACAGTGAGCAATTCAATGGGCTATGAGCAGTCTCCCGTCCCGAATTTAGGGGCACTGGCTCTAGGGAAAGAAGAGCGCCGGTGCAAGACAAACACAACATCCATGCCTCACCGGGATTCGAACACGGACCCATCTCGGACAAATGGTCAGTAGCTAGAGTTTAGACCACTGCGCCACCTGGGCTACTACGCTGACGGCTGCAATACTAAGATAGATAACTAAGAGTAATTTATACGGGAGATTACTTCACACATAACGTATGAACATTCAGAAGTAGAGTGTTTTAGCCGCCTCAACGGCGCAGTGGTCTAAGCGCAGGGTTTTGACCTTTCGTCCGAGATGGATCAGGGTTCGAATCCCAGTGAGGCATGGATGTTTGTATTACGGCCCTTTCTCTCTCCCTTCCCTAGAACCACTACCCCTAAATTAGAGACGGGGGACTTTTTGTAGTCCATCGAATTGCTCACGGTGGTCGTTAAACCGTCAATCAAAAAATTAAAATAAAAATAAAATCTGTAAACCAACAAAAAACTACTAGTGTGCATGTGTGTTAAGTCTCATCTCATTTCGTACATTGCTTCATGGTATATTACTTTCTGTGTCGAGCAGTTTAGCTCATTTCCGAAGGATGTTTCATGTTGAACAGTGAACTAAAATTGTTTTTATCAAAGAAGAAGCATTACTCTATTTATAAAAAAAGGCGTATAATTTCTTCTTCAGGTGTCCCGTTAGTGATGAGGGCAAGAATTTTGCGCCGCATGTTTGTTGTATTTCATGTGATTATCGATTACGCCACTGGAACAAAAGCGGTTGGATGGTTGTTTGAAATTTGGGGAAGTAAGCGTTTCAATGGGCCATTAGATCAAAGGCAGTCGTTCATAAATATGATTTGCAGTGCCTATGATTTAGAGAGAACATGACCGTGTAAATGACTATTATTTCAGCATCACCAAAACACATGGTTTCTGCGGGAAGAAGGAGTTATCAAACATTTATGCAAACCTGGATTCATCTGTGAGACCAGTTGCACATGGCTAGTTCATTCCGTTTCATTACCACCTTAATCCAAAGACTTGAAAGAGCAATAGGTACATGAGGACAATGAAAATTGTACACTGGCGTGCAAAACTTAAGGACGAAAAGGAGAAATTAGCATAACAGCGGAACGAGCAGGCAGAACTGACCGAAAGACCACTCAGGAGATAGACTATGGTCCGGTACAGTAGAGCATGCGCATATATGCAGCATGACGTGTGTGTGTGTGGGGGGGGGTCGGAAGGGTATAAAGCACACGGGCGGTGTACGCTCAGCAATTCGGTGAAAACTATTGCACAGTGTACATCGGTTTGAACGACGTCGAGTTGCTGCCACCGTGTGATATGGCCAACAGGAAATCCAGTAGACGACATCTGGATGACTTTACTCAAGGTCGCGTCATTGGGAAGTTGGAAGACGGTCGAAGTGTAGCAGAATAGTTCGGGATCGATCACAGCATCGTTTCACGAGCTTGGAGAGCATTTCAAACGACAGGAACAGCTGTCCGAGAGTTTAGCAGTGGTCGTCCACGAGCAACCACGGAGGCGGACGACCAGTATATTGTCCGACAGGCGAGTAGAGGCAGACGGCAGACAGCGGGAGAAATCGCAAAAAACATGCAATAGACAACTGGACGTCCGTTATCGCGTTTTACCGTGGCCAGAAGGCTGCGCAAAGGTGGTTTATTTGCACGACGACCAGTACGGTGTGTGCCATTAACGCATGCTCATCGGAGACGGCGGTTTCTGTGGTGCCAGCAACACAAGAACTGGACATATCAGCAATGGGGTCGAGTTCTCTTTACGGATGAGAGCCGTGTTCGCTCATCAGACTAAATGTCTGATGAGCGATTCTGGACGCATACACATCTGGAGAAAGCAGGGAACACGCAATCACACCTCCAACATCATCGAAAGGGACCGGTTTGGAGGTGGCGGAGTTCTCGTTTTGGGCGGTATCATGCTTGGTAGCCGTACTGACTTCCACATCTTCCAAGGAGGTTCAGTCACTGGTGTCCGCTATTGTACCGAGGTTCTCCTGCCTCACGTGCGTCTGTTTAGAGGTGCTGTGGGTCCTGAGTTCCTCTTCATGGACGACAAAGCTACATCTCATCGTACAGTGGCTGTCGCAGAGCTGTTGGAGAGTGAAGATATTCAATGCATGGATTGGCTCGCAAGGTCCCTGGACCTAAATACAATCGAACACGTGTGGGACCTTCTCGGGAGACGCTTGGCACACGTCACCCGCCGCCAGCAACGATTGGGCAGCTGCGATTGGCGCTACAAGAGGAATGGGCCGCGATGCCTCAACAGCTCCTTGACAACTTCGTCCTCAGCATGGACAGACGTTGTAAATTCTGCAACACAGTCAGGGGTGTTAATATCCCCTACTAAAGACTGGACTTTTCTTGGCAGCAGCCTGTCACATGGACATTTCTGTCTTCTGTCCAGTTGTGCTCGAAGCTACCTTTTCAATAATGTGCCTTTGTATCCTTTGGATTCCTTGTTTGGACGGTTTTACTCACTTGTCTCATATTCTTACATCTTGGGGATCTTATGGTATGATTTGAGTCGATGTGGAGCACTTCTGCACGACGTTACATTCGAAAAACTGTCTCATCCTTAATTTTTGCACGCCAGTGTATAAGTTATGATGAGGAATACAACCCTACAAACTCAGATGTGTCCCACATGATTTCTCAATCTGAACTACGAGGGTTAGTCTGAAAATAAGTTTCGCTGTTCTGTTAACGGCAGGAATGTGCATGCTGGCAGAAAAATGACACTGTGGATGTTAAGATCATGACTTACCTATTTTTCAACGTAGTTCCCACGGACATTGAGGCACTTGTCATACGAAAGAATTTGCGAACATCGCGTTTCACGTCATCATTGTTGGTGTAATGGTGTCAAGCAAGCGCCTTCTTCAAAGCTGGGAGAAAGTGGAAGTCGTTGGGCACAAAGTCAGGACTGTAGGAGGTGGGTGTGGTCCATGCGTTTCCAACCGAACCTATCCAGAAGAGCTCCTGCTGCCACCACCATATGGGGTCTCGGGTTACATCCAGAAGCACAACACCAGAAATGAGAAGGCCTAGCCTCTTTCGTCAAATGTTGGCTCTCAACCGTTTTAGTTTTTTACAGTACCTGGCGACATTTACTGTTCCACCTTCAAGGAAGTCATGCAACCGAACCCCTTTGGTGTCCCAAAAGACAGTCAGCAGGGTCACTGGGTAACCTTGAACTTTTCTCCCCCACCCCCGGAGAACTAGGGTGCTTCCGTTCCATGGAGGCTAACTTTGACTCCGAGGTGTAATGGTGGATCCAGCTTTCATCCTCCGTCACAAAGCGGAACAGAAACGGATTGCCTTCCTGCTCTTAACGCATGAGATGTTGCAGACTGCTTCCCATTCTGAGCGCCATGTGAAAAGCAGTCAGTTGTCGAGGCACCCACCGTGCTGACACTTTGCGGTAGCCCAGGATATCGCGAATGATGTGGTGTGCTCGGGCATGTCCAATTTGCAATGCTGAGGCAAGCGTATCCACAGTGATCCGTCGGTCTGCGCGAATCATGGCTTTCACACGTTCGACGTTCCCCTCTGTAGCAGACGACGACGGCCTTCCAGGTTGTTGCTCATCTGACACACTCTCACGCCGTTCACTAAACTGCTGACACCATCGGCGGACCATTTGCTCCGACATCATGTCCGGACCATAAACCTCAACGAGCATGTTATGGATTTCTGTACCACTCGTGCCACGTGCCCACTCGTATCGGACAACAGACCTGACTTCACATTTCGTCCACATCTGTGACACGCGACTGCTCGCCATCACGACTCCTTCTCTTATGACGAGGGCACGCTCTGTGCGGAGGTCGCTCGCTTCCACCTACTCTTGCGCAGGCTCGGCATCGACGCTGCAGACCAAACGTGGCCGCCCCGGTGGCGCAGTGGTTTAAGCGCTAGATTATGGACATTCGTTCTTGAAGGGTCCAAATTCGAATCCCGGCGAGGCATGGATGTTGTGTTTGTCTTACGACGCTGGCCCCCTCCCTCCCTGGAACCAGTGGTCCTAAATTAGGGACGGGCGACTGCTTATAGCCCGTTGAGTTACTCACGGTGGTCGTTAAACCTCCAACAAAAGATAAAAATAAAAAGACCAAACTTGGCTCAGTGGAAGAGTAGGTTCCTCGTAAACTGGGGACGGTTTAATTTTTCCCCATCGTTACATCGACTACGAAAATATCGCACCTCGAAATTTATTTTCGGACTATCCCTCGTAAATGCTCTAGTTTAAAGTTCATACCGTTTTCAAAGCGCAAGCCGAGATCCTAAGTTCACGACTCCGGGAGAGGAATCTTTCGGATAAGAATACCAGAGTTACTATCTATCGAAGACACGAAGAAAATTTTGCTCCTTATTTTTCCTGCAAGGTAAACCTTATGTATTGCAATGATATTAAGGATTTAATGGATGCTCCTTAAATTATGCTAAAAGTGGGTGACTGGCGACTTTTTAAGCTTCTCTAGGATCGTATAAACGGAGTTTAAAAGCAGTCCAACACAACGGTAATGAATTTCCGCCAGTTCCCATTGCATATTTAAGGGAATCTTATGAAAGCATGAAGTTTCTGCTGTACAATATTGAATATAACAGTATGAAATGTGGTGACCTTGAAGTTTTTTGTGTGCCACCCCGGTGGCGCAGTGGTCTAAGGCGTTGGCCTATGATCATTCGTCCGTAAGGGGTCCGGGTTCGAATCTCGGTCAGGCATGGGTGTTGTGTTTGTCTTACGGCACTGGCTCTCTCCCTTCCCTGGAACCAGTGACCCTAAATTAGGGACGGGCGACTGCTTATAGCCCATTGGGTTGCTCACGGTGGTCGTTAAACCTCCAATAAAAAAAGAAAAAAAAAGTTTTTTTTTTTATTGGAGGTTTAACGACCACCATGAGCAACTCGATGGGCTATAAGAAGTCGCCCGTCCCTAATTTAGGGCCACTGACTCCAAGGAAGGGAGAGAGCCAGTGCCGTAAAACAAAAACGACATCTATGCCCACAGGGATTCGAACTCAGACCCATCTCGGACGAATGATCAGAAGCCATCGCTTAGACCACTGCTCCACCGGGCAGGCCCCTTAAAGTTATTCCACTACTTTTTTTTTTTTTTTTTTTTTTTTGATTGGAATTTTAACGACCACCGTGAGCAACTCAATGGGCTATAAGCAGTCGCCCGTCCCTAATTCAGGGTCACTGGTTCCAGGGAAGGGAGAGAGCCAGTGCCGTAAGACAAACACAACATCCATGCCGCACCGGGATTCGAACCCGGACCCCATTCGGACGAATGATCAGAGGCTATCGCTTAGACCACTGCGCCACCGGGGCGGCCCGCTACTTTTAGGAATGCAGCTTAGATATACGAAATACTGTTTGTTAACAAACTAGCGCCCAGGGGTGGTTCGTAATTAGGGACCACAGGGGCTAGGCCCCACCTAAAGATTTCTATTTTTAGAAATAATTTTTTTTTTGCCCTGATTCTTATTCTCTCTCTTAACTACATGGTGATAAACCTTTCCCTTCAAAAACCATTACCTAAGGGAAAAGTTTCCTTCTAAAACGAAAAACTATTCCCTGAGTAAAGAGATCACGTTCAGAGTGTGAGGTTATTGGGGCCTGCTCCAACAGGCCCCAGTAACATCACTACGCAAGCGAAAAGAAGACGATTTCCTCCCAGTCTCATTCAGTATGATGACCTACATACAGCACTGCCTTAACGCGTGTGCAAAAAAGCTGTGAGGCCAGATCTATCTGGCCCCGCGCTAATTTGATTGGACAGGAGAGTATCCATTTCCTTAACGCCGTGGGTTGACAGAGAAGCTTACCCCGACCAAGCTCAAAGTTCAGTTAGTTGTTTTTTCTGTGTGTCTCTCTCTCGGTGATGTCTTGTTCCTTTGTGTCGTGACTTTTTTGCTTGTTGATTACAATGAATGGAGTGGATGTTTTGTTAAAATCTCCGTTCTTAGCTTTATATCTGGAAGAAAAGCTTCACTTAAAAAAACTCAGTGCTTATCACCCCAAGAATTTGAGTCGAAAAGCTTCACTTAAAAAAACTCGGTGCTTATCAGCCCAAGAATTTGAGTTTCCAAGAGTATGAAGTTTACAAAGCGCTTTGCAGAACTAATTTCAGTTTTAACTGAGAGGATTTTATATGTTAAAAATAAATAAATAAATGAGAAAATCTGTAAGTATAATTTGCACAGGAGTACATATATGTTTTTAGGTTTCACAAGTTTTTTAAAAAAAGGTTAAACCTTTCAAATAATGCAAATGGTAGTATTGTACTCATTCTATATGGGACTGGAATTCATGAAACATTCCCTCCCTGCATATATTTGGAGTTATTATTTTTTCACTACATTTTTTTATCCTATGAATCATGTGATTATTCCTCAGTTGAGAAATCAGAAAAAACACAAAGCACAGCTAATATAAATTAATGCTCATATGCTTTAAGGTAAAAATTTTATTTAAGGAGTTTTAACATTTTTCTGTTAATAATTATGCATTCTATTCTGAGGAAATTTTTTTCGTGTGCAATACAATAGTTGACACATTCCTGCCTGATTTGGGCATTATTGTGAGTCAAGGGGGTAAACAGAGGCAGAGTAAAGGAATCTTGGGGGTAGGGTGGGGGTCTGAATAGTTGGCCTAATAATGACAGTTTTTTTTATTTCATTGTTTGACTTCGGCTACTGGCCCCACCTGTTTCAGTTGCCACGAGCCGCCACTGCTAGCGCCATATACTTCCAAAAGAACTTATACTGTTGATGAGACGACAAAAATGCCATCAAAGACGATCTAAGCCATGCGATGTCTTTACGGAACTGCCGATAATTCGGGAAATAATATTAATGTTGAATGAATGAAAGGAACTTTGACACATACATCGCAAACAACAGCTTGGCGAACATTCATTCCGCTTTGCGAGATTTTAAAAAATAGGGATGGATTTTAGACTAACATGGCTAGGGATTCAGTTCGAAACTTTTTCGTCAACATGGCAGACATCTAAAGAGGTTCATTCTGACTCACGAAGATTCGCCTATACTTTTCAGCAACCCACAAATTCGTGCGCTTCTCAGTATAGGCGTTCAGCAATAGAACGTGCTTTCATGGAAGAACTTCATTGATTACGTACTTAAAGTTACGCGTGAATGGTAATAGTCAGGAACGTCTTTATAGGAATTTGAACACCACAAAATTATTGCCCTAGAACAGAGAATGCATGAAGTTAGTAGTAGTTATGAGACGCACATATACTGTAATACTGATATTTCGCAATGAAGGTATTAAAGAAGCAATGTGAAGACCTTGATACAGAGATAACTGAGACAAGCTCTTTTGTTCATCCCCGAATGATAACTCAAAGAATAGGAAGATTGTGTGTGACCTAGATTAAAACAAGGTGAAATCACACGTAGTTTTATGGCTTTAAAGGTGCAGACTGTATAAGAACGCCTGAAGAAATATTGTGCAGAGAAAACGAAGACAAGGCACAGAAATAACATCGCCTAGTTCAATGAAATGCATATACGGTAGATAGGGCTTAAAACAAGCATTAGATCATGCCAACCGTCTGTTTTCTTACAGCTTCCGAATTGAAGCTTGGAACCCCAAGTCCCCCAAATTCCCCAAATAGAAAAATAGGAATATGAACTCCACAATTATCACACCCCTATCCTTCCGCAAATTTCTGAACTTTCACTCAAACCTGCAATGTAATTAGGTAATTTTACGCTAGTACCATTGTGTTTCGTATGTGCGAAGTTTGTTGCAACTTGAGTAAAATTTTTCTCACTTTGTGCACTAACCAATTCATTACGATGTCATTATCGGCACAACGATACTGTAATTTCACTGTTTCCCACATAGATGTCTCGTCGGAAAACTTGATAATTGCATCGCCTTGGAGCGGGAACCGAACACGCATCTTCCGTTCGAGTATGCTACCATTACATCGAATTCGAAGCTACAGCTAATTAACCTCTGTTGCTTGGAACTTCATTGCCCTGGGTGGCATTCTAAGCTACAGCTGCTTAACCTCTGTTGCTTGGAACTTCATTGTCCTGGGTGGCATTCAAAGCTACCGTGCTTAACCTCCGTTTCTTGGGACTTCAGTGTCCTGGGTGGCATTCTAAGCTACCGTGCTTAACCTGCGTTTCTTGGAACTTCATTGTCGTGGGTGGTATTTTAAATACAGCACAGTTACTTAACTTCTGTTGCTTGGAATTTCATTGTCATGGATGGCATTCTAAGCTACAGCTGCTTAACCTCCGTTGCTTGGAACTTCATTGTCCTGGGGGTATTCAAAGCTATCATACTTAACCTCCGTTTCTTGGAACTTCATTGTCGTGGGTGGTATTTTACATACAGCTACTTAACTCTGTTGCTTGGAATTTCATTGTCCTGGGTGGCATTCTAAGCTACATCTGCTTAACCTTCGTTTCTTGGAACTTCATTGTCGTGGGTGGTATTTTAAGTTACAGCTACTTAACTTATGTTGTTTGGAACTTCATTGTCCTGGGTGGAATTCTAAGCTACAGCTGCTTAACCTCCATTGCTTGGAACATCATTGTCCTGGAAGTATTCTAAGCTACAACTGCTTAACCTCCGTTCTTGGAACTTCATTGTCGTGGGTGGTATTTTAAGTTACAGCTGCTTAACTTCTGTTGCTTGGAACTTCATTGTCGTGGGTGGTATTTTAAGTTACAGCTGCTTAACTTCTGTTGCTTGGAACTTTATTGTCCTGGGTGGCATTCTAAGCTATCGTGCATATCCTCCGTTTCTTTGAAGTTCATTGCAGTGGGTAGTATTCTAAGCTACAGCTGCTTAACCTCTGTTGCCTGCAACTTCATTGCCGTGGGTGGTATTCTAAGCTATAGCTGTTTAATCCCTGTTGCTTGAAATTTCATTATGCAGCGTGATGTAACGGTAGCATGTTCGACGAGAAATGCGAGTTCGATTCCGCTGCAGGACGATGCAATTTTCAAGTTTTCTGAAAAGATGGCAACACGAAAAACAATGGAAAGATGAAACTTTTGTGCAAATAATGATACCTTCCATGTAATTGTGAGGAACTATTTCTTAACGGGGAATTCTTTCTTCATTGACATCTGTGATGTAAGTTCATCATTGTCCCCATTAGCCCACATCTAAAAAAATTGAAAAAAGGAATGTATTTGCAATTCTCTCTCAGAACGATACAATTAAGTTTAATCGTATCGGGGCAGTTTGGGTTTGGATTGTCGAAAGCAATTTTCACTCATATTCTTAACAACCCAAATTTTTAAGCACTGTTGCCGGCATCTCCTCGCTGAAGACTGCAATACATGTTAAGCATTGCCATTTTCGCGCATCCAGTCATTCTGTCTGAAACCTTTATGTCAAAACGGAAAGGCAATTTTGCTGTGTTCACTAATAAATAAAAAAAAATATGAAAAACACATAACTGTTGAATTAATTTTCAATGTAGTTGGCTGCAATTACACACACTTTTTGTTAACGAAGCATTTTTCTGATACAATTTTTCCGTCAAGTGACGGAAAAAAACCCCTGAATTCTACGGAATTTTTCTACCCCAAATTTCTGGTAGTAGCAGAATTTTATGGCATTTTCCTATGCCAGGAAAATTCCGAATTTTAAGAATTCTTTCCACATTTCCTTTGCTATGTTAACGGTAAATTACCGTTTTTAAGAGGTGTAAACAGAAAACTCTGAATTTTCAGAATCCTTTCCGCAATTCCTTTCTTATATTGAAGGTAAATTGTCGTTTTTAAAATGTGTCATCGGAAAATTCTGAATTTTTAAGAAACTTTCCGCAATTTATTTCCTATAAAAACGGAAACATTCTCTTCTCACTTTTTCCGTATTCGTATGACAAAACAATTTCTATTAATAGCAGCGATTCACGGAAAGGGAATACTTAAGGTTTAATTAACTACTAAATTTCAATCGCTTGTCGGAGAATCTAATTTTGAAGTCCTGTAGAGAGATTGGATATTGTGGATAGCATATCGCATCAAATTTTAGTTATTGTGGCAACGAATATTCATTCCCCTCTCCCCCATTTTGTGCGCCAGCTACTGTATAGGGCCACTGACTCCAGGGAAGGGAGAGAGCCAGTGGCGTAAGACAAACACAACATCTATGCCTCACCGGGATTCGAGCCCGGACGAATGATCAGAAGCCATCGCTTAGACCACTGCGCCACCGGGCGACCCAGATTCCTCTCGGAAGAATGATCAGAAGCCATCTCTTAAACCACTGCGTCACCAGGGCGGCTCAGTTCCTTTGACAGACGATTAAAATTTAACAGGTAATAAAACTTCAAGTACTCCCACGAATCTCTCCTATTATGGGAATGTTTTCGTCATGTGGATAGGGAAAAAGTCAGAACGGAGTTTTTTTGTTAATATAGGAAAGGAAGTGCGGAAAGGTTTCTGAAAATTCAGAATTTTCTTGGCGTACGAAAAATCCGTGAAATTCAGGTTTCTTTCCGTCATTTCACGGATAAGGTTGTATCAGAAATATGCTTCGTTGATTCACGAGAGGAATCACGAAAAGTGGATCGTGAATTTCAGAAATTTTTTACAGTGTGCATTGTGGTCATTTAGTTTGCACTTCTGCTGTGTATTCAGCGTTTTTTACTCCAATGCTAACTCACGTTGCTTATTACCACAACAACGCAGATAAGACATCACACAGACAAAATATATTTACCCACTACAGTAATAAAAAGTAATTACTTTATTTATTTATTACAACACTTTTCATAAATATTTGCAATTTTTTCAACACAATATAAAAGCTATATTTTTCTTACATAAATCAAACTGAATTTCCTTAATAAATAGCTTTTATGTTCTTCTTTTGAAAGATATACTAATCAAAGGAATACATGTGCATTTATTACCAGGAAGTAAAAATACATAAACTATAACACTTTACAAACTAAGGTATTCTCTGGAAAAACAAATTGATATACATAATCTTATTTACAAACACCAATTATTTTAATAGCAAAAGGTGCAAACAAAAAACAGCTAAAAACTTCGTATACGAATGTTGGTCCCTGTACGAAAAGGGAATCAATATCTCAAAATCTTTTTCGGTGACGCTGATTGTGAGAATTCATACAGAAATATGTTATTCTTGAAGCCCAGTTGAAAACACTGTATGTTATATGGACGAATTTCAAAGATATACATATGTTTTTTTGTTTTGTTTTTTAACGAGAATCACGACTCCATTCTGCCGATGGTCGAGTCCGTATTTGGCGTCAGTAGCAAAAGGCTAGGGATCCTTCGTGCGTGACATCTACTACACAGACTTTTCGGGGCGGTTGCATGATTCTGTGGGGAATATTTAGCTGGGGACCTCTGGTGATATGGACCAACGTATGAATACCCGATGCTACCAGAGGTTGCTGTCTGACCATGCACACCACACAGTGTTGCACCTCCACTCAGAGAAAATAATTGCCAGAGAGAGATAGCCATTATTCTGCTGGGTTCTTCCAGGAAAGTAATGACCATCATCTCGAGTGGTTCCCAAACTCTCCTGGTCTCAACTCAATTGAAACATCTGTGAGACATCGTGGAAAGCCAGGTGAGGCTGCTGGACAGACCACCCTGCTCCATACTGGAATTGTAGACTGGAATGAAGCAGGGTGAAAATCTTCCAAATACGTGGAGACAATGTGAATAGACGTAGTCATCGCTCTATCCACGTTTTTCTTTAATTAACACACAGCAACCAAAAAACTGTTATCAGGACATCGCTGGGATCGTAACCCAGATCTCTCAATAACTAGCCGAGTGCGTTCGCCTTACGCTACGGTTGCCAACAATCCACGGCGCTATGTGTGTTTATCTATCAGCATCTGATTTCACAAATCCATGGAAGTGGGCTCAGCAATTGAAATGTCTCCTTCTGGTGGGGCTTGACGGCACAAGCTATTAAATTGCACACAATAGAGTCACATTGCTGTGACCACCTCCTACTTTTGACGTCAACAGCGCGTAGCCAATGAAAGAAGGCACGTGTCGTGAGCTGGCTTGGAGGGTACATAAAGTGTGCTGTAGGCAATTCGGAATCATATCACCCGTTGCTGTTGTGAATAAAATGAGGGATTTATCATATTTGCAAAAAGGGATCATTATCGGCTTTTGTGCCAAGGGTGGCAGTATTTCTGAAACACCGTAATTTGTGCACTGTTCGCGTGCTGCTGTGGTTAAAGTGTCTCGTGATTGGAGAAATGGCATCATTGCAAATAAGCGACGTGAAAAAAAACTGTGGATCACCACATGCCATTGACGTGAGAGGTGAATGTCAGCTTCGAAGGTGTTTGAGGGCCGATCGACACGCTACAGTGGAGCAACTCACTGGCCGAATGAACCAGGGGGCTACCGGAAGTGTGTCTAAAACGACAGTTTAGCGTACCCTGCTGCGTATGGGGCTCTGACGCAGACGGATGGTCACTGCACCTATGCTAACGAAGGTGCATCGGCAGAAAATGCTTACATTTGCACGGCAATATCGGAATTAAACCTCCGCTGATTAGCAAAGGATTGCCTTCTCCGATGAGTCACATTTACTGCTTCATCGAACGGATGGGCGTTGGGCTAAAAGGTGAGAAACATTGGAGAACAAACACTCTTCAACCATTGCTGGAAGAGCACAAGCTGGTGGGGGCAGCGTTATTGTCTGGGGAATGTTTTCGTGGCATTCTGTGGGTCCACTCATACCTGTGGAAGGCACTATGGACCGAATTCGTTATGAATCCATTCTTGCAGACCACGTACACCCTTACATGCTGATTGTCTTCTCTGGGGCGGATGGGATCTTCCAGCACAACAATGCGGCGTGTAACACTGCTAGAATTGTCTGAGAGTGGTTGGAAGAGCACGATAAATACTTCAAAGTACTTTCCCTGGCCACCTAATTCCCCAGACTTAAGCCCAATTGAACATCTGTGGGACCACCTAGATCGTGTTGTTCACTTTATGGATCCTCCACCACGCACCCTCCAGCAGCTCTCAGATGCACTGCAGTCGGCTTGGCTTCACATACCTGTGAACACCTTCCAACACCTTATTGAGTCACTCCCAGCCCATCTAGCTGCTGTCCGCTGCATGCGGCGGTTACTTTGGATATTAGCTGGTGGTCACAATAATATGACTCGACCGTGTAGCTAATAAACCCAAAGGACGAAACAGATAGTGAAAATCTTCCAAATACGTGGAGACAATTTAGATTTATTAGCTATAATTAATAGCTTGTGCCGTTAAGCCCCACCAGATGGAGACATCTCAGTTGCTGAGCCCATATCTACGTATTTGTGAAGTCAGATCCTGACAGATAGACACACATAGCGCCGTGGATTGTTGGCCACCGTAGCGTAAGGCGAAGGCACTCGGCTAGTTATCGAGAGATCTGGGGTTCGATCCCAGCGGTGTCAGGATAACAATTTTCGGGTTCCTGTGTGTTAATTAAGGAAAAACGTGGAAAGAGCGATGACTACGTCTATTCCTGCAGCAGGGTGGCGTGACCTCTTTCCTCCCGAAGAACGGTCGCAATAAGCACGATTACAGAGACAAAGACAAACGGACATCTCATGGAGTCGATGACACGCTGGATGGCGGCCGTTCTCCAGGCGAGAGGAGGACCCATGAAGCATTTGGTAGGTAGTCTTAACTTAGTGAGCACCCAGTTTATATTTCAACAACAGGACACAATGTTTGAAAGTTGTTTTAAAGTCTGGCAGCATCGATGGGCCAAGTGCGTTCTTTCATAAGGTGCTTAATTTATTTTGAAGAGTAAACATCCGAAACAGCTTTAGAGACATAGACCAACCACCCTTATGAGAATCTTCTAACCCTTACTACTGCTATGAAGTCGAAATCTGTTGCCAAAAATATCGGAAACTAGCTGAGAACATCAGGACGTCATAGCATGTAATACATACTTAGAAGTTCGTATTAAAGTAAACAAACTCCATTTTAGTTTTTAGAAGTCTTAACAATCTGTTGACGTTCACTCGACACAGCTGTCTCTTTGCAGATGAAAATTTAATCAACAGGTTGTGGGAAACATAAAAACACTCTCTCTCTCACACAAAAATGTACACGTTAGAAAACTTACCCGCTAAATCTGGAAAACGCAAAGAAGATGAATGTACAAAACATGGTTGCTGTATAAACATGACACTACGTTATATTAATCATATTACACCCATGCATGCAGTTTAGCGAAGCATGGAGATATCAGGCAAATGAGTTTTTTGAAACACCACGGAATAATATAAAATCATATCAAACTCCCTAGAAACATTACGGCTAAAGTACTAAAATCTACTACGGCGGAAGAAAAACATTAACACCAATTCCATTACTCCAAAGATTTCTACAAAAAAGACATCTGGTTTCACATCAGAGAAAATAAAAATTGTGCTCAGAAATTTCTGTATAGTTTAGGGAAGAAAAGCACTTCTGTTTCAAAGTTACATACATCATAACGAAGACATTACCATGGATTTGCTCTTTCACCAAACATCACTTATGGCAGTGTGAAAATTGCAATGAATCAAAATTGGCGCCTTAGGAAACGTTATGAACTACACTCTTGCGTCTGTAGGTAAAATGGCGAAAGCAATTGCACTTATAATATTTCTTATAATATTCACCCACCTTGTACATTTTTTATTTCCATCATGAATGTTATCAGAATATTTCCGAGAAATATTAGACGTCAGAAAATTGTGGATTCACATGTTTTCTTTCTTTCTTTTTATCTCCAAATTAATATTTTTAGTTCATTAAAGTGGCACAACCATAGACGTTGGAAATTGACTAGCAAATAGAAAAAAACAGTTGTATTTTATAGAATGCGCTATTAAAATTATTGATCTATGGTTGCATTAAAAAAAACAGATTCATTACATTTTAATGAACAATTTTCGTCATCTTCAGACTTCAAAACTGCAACATCTTATATTATAAAGTAAATTTTATTTATCTGAATGTAAGTTTTAGAATGACAAATGTTTTGTAAACATCTATAAGTTAAAAATTTAAACTTATATGACTTAAAAAAATCCAGATGTTGGGTTCTGAAAATGCCGAAAACAGGACGCCTAAATGCCCAAATAAATGCAACAATAATAAATTTTTATTTGGAGACCTTGCAGTGAGATTTATTAGTAAGAACTTTATGTGTTCGGAAAGAGCCCAGAATTAGATCAACTACTAAAAACGAAGTAAAACAGAAAGTTAGATAGACTGGTGAAGTCATTTAATGGCTGTTGTTTTTGCAGCTGAATGCTACGTAGGATTTCCGCAATTTAACAATGAAGCCACACCATGGTAAGACCGCTATTTTGTTTGACTGAATATACCTTGTTACTTATTGTAACAAGACGGATAAAGTATTTATTTCAATAGCAAGCGCGAAGGCTCGTTGAGCTGGGTGTTTAGCAGGGGGTTTGCTAGATCACTTCGGAAGGGGAGGGGGGGGGCTGAAAACCCACCAAAGTGATTAGCATAAAAGAAAGAAAGAAAGAAGACAAAAAATTCAATGGCAAATTTACGTTTGACAATTCCATGCTACCGAAGGATCCCTAAGGAACCGCCTCTTGCTTAAGGACAAATCCCGCGGATCGTCGGATGTACAAGGTGTCCATATAGTCTTTCCCACATTACAAAAATTAATATAAAAAAAAACTATGTAAGTAAAAATAAAATGGTTGGCAACATAATGTATCAGCACTCACAAAGTTTTTTTATGTTCTTTAGATGAGCGCTACTTCTTAATAAGAGGAGATTTAATCGATAATGGCTTCTATGCAAGAAAAAGCAGCATGCGTGTTGTGGTTCTAAATCGGCGGTTACTGTCCAGCGTCATTTCAGAAAAGAATACAGACGATCACCATCGGACCAAAAAAACATAAAAGCTTGGTATGAAAACTTTAAAACGACGGGTAGCGTTGGCGATCTCCCCGGAGCGGGCCGACCGCCGGTTACACAACAGACAGCTGCAGCTGTTCAGGAGACATTTCTGCGAAACCCCAGGAAATCCATTCGTCTTGCTTCTCTGGAAATTGGGATTCCCCGTGACACGGTTCACAAAATTTTACACAAACGACTTCATCTACATGCTTATAAGGTACAGATCGTTCAACCTCTTCAGCCTGATTACCTGCCTCACCGTGCTGCATTTGCGACAGAGATGTTGCACCGCATAGCTCATGAGAGTGATTATCTGCACCGCGTCTGTTTCTCAGATGAAGCCACATTCCACGTCTTTGGCACAGTAAATAGGCACAATGTGCGAATCTGGGGATCAGAAAATCCATAGTATGTTATCGAAAAACAGAGGGCTAGCCCGAAAGTGAACGTATGGTGCGGCCTGATGCATGACAGAATCATCGGACACTTCTTTTTTACATAGCCCACGGTAATATGTAACGTGTACATGGACATGCTGGAATTTTTTGTAGCACCTCAGTTGCATGCATTTCAATCTTTGGTTATTTTCTAACAAGACGGTGCCCACCACATTGGTCAATAATGGTTCGTGAGTTCCTGAATGCCACGTTTCCGGACAGATGGATTGGCCATGGCGGTCCCATGACATAACCACCTCGGTCGCCCGACATACCCCCTCTAGACTTTTTTATGTGGTGTTCGTTATGTGAAAGACCAAGTTTGCTCTAGTAGTGTTCCGGATGTCGAGACGTTGAAGAGCAGAATAACGGACGTCATTGGTTCTGTCTCTGCAAAGATGTTAAACAAAACATGGCGTGAAATCGAATATCGCTTAGATGTCCTCCAGGCCACAAATGGCGCCCATGTGGAGGTGAACTGACACTGGAAATTTTTTTGCTTGTGCACCATCATTTTCGTGCAATCCCTTTCTTGTTCGTGTAATACAGTTTTTATATTAATTTTTGTAATGTGAGAAAGACTTTATCGACACCTGTATATATTTTGGCCATAGGTTCTTTTCAAGAGTTGGTAACATTGTATGTGTCGGGTGGACGTGGAGATCAGTTGGACGCTCAGAGATTTTGGGTCTCGTACGATGAATTTGGTGTTACAGGGCTAGTTTTCTTACCCTGCTGTGGGTCTCTCTCTCTCTCTCTCTCTCTCTGTTTGTTGCTCTTATCTTCACTGCAGAACTGCGCAGTGCTCCTCACCGCAGCAAAACAACTGGGGGCCATCTCCATATTCTTAAAAACTCGCCGAAGACTGGAAAAAGATCAACATTTAGACAATATTAATACTGCAGGAAGAACGGGGGAAAAAATAAGTTAAATTAATCTAAAATTCATCTAAAACTGAAGATCTTGGGGTTACATTGGCTGTAAGTGAAATTAAATTAATTATTTTAAATTTGAAACGCAATTGAATTAAAAGTGACTTTTAAAAATATGCAGCTTTATTTTTTTCTTTACGGAATGGGGGATGGGCTGAGTAAAAGAAAGTGAAAAAATTAAGCTCTGCTCAGCGCTGCCAATGCTAAAAATTGCTTTTTTTTTTTTTAACAAAAATACATATTTTTTAATATACGGCCATGCATTGCTTGTGTATGATAATAAGTTGTCACGATCTATTTTAAGTCATCGAAATAATTACTTAGAGGCGTGCTGTCTCCGTACGATATCATCAAACCAACATCTCTGACTGTACAATAAAAAACTTTATTTACAATAAAAGACATGATTTTAAAATATTTAAAAAATGGCAAGATCTTTCGGGGCTACAATAGCACCCGTCCTCAGGCCACCCAACAGTGCCACAAAGCATAGGGAAGTGCCGCAATATATAACCAGTCTCCCCCCCCGCGAGACCCACAATACATTTGTTCAAAACCGCAGGTGATGCCAATTGAGAAAAACAGCAGAACAAAAGTAATATGTACAAATAATATAATCGATTGATTAAGGTCCTCTTCTTCAGTTTTTTGAATGGGAGAAGTAATTATTCTTCTCCATTGTCTAGGAACAAAAACAGGTAAGTCCAAGTTACAACAGGTATTACCATAAGAGATTATATACAGACTCTCAGTAAAAAAGACAGTATGTTTGTTTACATTGGAGGAGAGTACAATTGTATTAGGCCAATCGGGAGAGTAACCTCCCTGGCGAACAGCTGTAGTAAATGAAGTAGAAATGCAGTCAGTTCGAAGTGCATATTTATGTTCAGACAATCTAATGTTCAGACTTCTAAGGGTAGAACCTATGTAGTATTTGATATCTTCGTTAGGAGCCGTGGGAAGCAATGGGATACGATATATTCCTGCTTTATTCAAAGTGGCAACTTGATCTCTGTCGTTACGTATGGTAGAAAAAATGTTTTTGGTGCAAATTCCAAATTTAATATTATATTTATTACATACCTTCCGCAATATAGAAACTACGGGAGGGATGAAATCAACTTTACCAACGTATATAGGGGGAACGACTTCCCTTGACAACGTCGTAAATCTTAGTCTTTCAAATTTCTGTAGAAGTTCCCGAAAGAAGCAGGCGGGATATCCAAATGATATGGCCATGTTCTGTATAAGAGCTAGTTCGTCCTGACGTATCTTACGGGTAGAGGAATGAGTAAATGCTCATTTAATTAAAAAACGTAAGGCTGAAGCTTTGTGTTCCGGGGGTGCGAAGAGATAAAAGGTATCAGACAAGGTGTGAAGGTCGGTTTTCTATAGACGGATAATTTGATAAGGTTAGAAGTCAAGTCACGAGTTAATAAAATGTCCAGAAAGGGTAATATACCATTTTGTTCAAGTTCCATCGTGAAGGTGATAGTAGGATATTGGTTGGACAGACATGTGGTAAATTCGTTCAGAAGTACCATGGAGTGAGGCCAGAAGACCAACATATCATCCACGTATCTTAAGAGGAGTGCCGGTTGATTCGTGAATTGGCTCAGAACTTTATCTTCCAATGACTGCAGTAAAATTTCGGCCAAAACAGGGGAGAGGGAGACCCCATTGGTGCCCCCCCCCATTTGTTGGTAGAATTTGCTATCAAATTTGAAATAAGAACGTTTTGCAACCAATTTCAAAGCAGAAATGATTGCATCAACCTCCAAAGGGGAAATTGAGTTATCAGCAAGCAATTTCCCTTCAATAATCGAGTGGACTACTTCAAGTGATTTCCCTTCAATAATCGAGTGGACTACTTTAAGTGGAAGTAGTCCACTCGATTATTGAAGGAAATCACTTGAAGTAGTCCACTCGATTATTGAAGGGAAATCACTTTTTCTACCATACGTAACGACAGAGATCAAGTTGCCACTTTGAATAAAGCAGGAATATATCGTATCCCATTGCTTCCCACGGCTCCTAACGAAGATATCAAATACTACATAGGTTCTACCCTTAGAAGTCTGAACATTAGATTGTCTGAACATAAATATGCACTTCGAACTGACTGCATTTCTACTTCATTTACTACAGCTGTTCGCCAGGGAGGTTACTCTCCCGATTGGCCTAATACAATTGTACTCTCCTCCAATGTAAACAAACATACTGTCTTTTTTACTGAGAGTCTGTATATAATCTCTTATGGTAATACCTGTTGTAACTTGGACTTACCTGTTTTTGTTCCTAGACAATGGAGAAGAATAATTACTTCTCCCATTCAAAAAACTGAAGAAGAGGATCTTAATTAATCGATTATATTATTTGTACATATTACTTTTGTTCTGCTGTTTTTCTCAATTGGCATCACCTGCGGTTTGGAACAAATGTATTGTGGGTCTCGCGGGGGGGGGGAGACTGGTTATATATTGCGGCACTTCCCTATGCTTTGTGGCACTGTTGGGTGGCCTGAGGACGGGTGCTATTGTAGCCCCGAAAGATCTTGCCATTTTTTAAATATTTTAAAATCATGTCTTTTATTGTAAATAAAGTTTTTTATTGTACAGTCAGAGATGTTGGTTTGATGATATCGTACGGAGACAGCACGCCTCTAAGTAATTATCTCCTATACGTACGAATTTTTAACAAGTATTAAGTCATCGAAAGTGTGTAAAATCAATTTTGTAGGGGATAGCTCCTAAAAAAGAAAGTATTGAGGGGGTCCCAGAAGTTTTCCCCTGCACTTCTGATAGAAAGTGTCTGCTTTCGGTGAAGAACGCATTTTTTTTTTAAAAATATCACCCATGACATGCAATAATAACATGTGCAGAGTGTGTGATAATTCTTGGCGGTTGCTTTTTAATTTAATAATACTACAGTATAATTGTGAGGAAATAGATAATGGAAAGATAATCTTTGCACGATGAACCTAGATTTCAAGATTTTTATTTAAAATTGTAATGATTTCTTCCCGTATTAAAAAAAAAAATGCTTACAGAAACGTCTGCTTTTGCTTTGCGTAGGGTAAAAGTAAAAGTTTTGAAGGTTCTGAAATATCTCCCTTCCCGATATTTGTCTCACGGTCATCCTCTGATGTCAAGTGTGCAGTGGTGCAAGAAATCTGAGTGCGTATGTAGATTGAAAAATGTCAAAAACAAAACCTGGTAAAGCTCACGTAATGCAAACCAAGAATTTGAATTGTGAACGACGTGTGAATTGTTAAATTGTTTTTTATTTATTGGTGATCATTTTTATATTTACAGCATAGGACCACATCAAAGTGTGAGAGCAAAATTATTTATGGACCTCTGAAACACAGTTCATCGGCAGGCGAATGTTATTTATACGGGCTTTTGCCAGATTGTATTTTTGACTGATCACTGGTATTTTCAGTAATTTGTTGTGCCCCTCATGTATGAGAACATATTTAGATATCACACAACGTCCAAATGATGTGTTAATTGTATCGCAAACAAGGTATTTCGGTTTTGCGACACAATCTCACTACCATTTGGACATCGTCAGAGGAGAGATGCTGCGTTTTTGAACAGTGTGATTTGGCTAAGTTGGTCCAGGTAGGTCGTCTGAATCGTGCATAAATTATTATACAATTCTTTGTCGATATCTTCAGTTGGGTGCCGGTGACGTTGCTTGTCGGGATTCTTTCCATTCCATGAAAAGGAAGAATGTTCCGGCTCCGTATGCCAATGTGTTGAAAAGACCAAAAACCTGGAAAATTAAATAAAACAAACTCATAAATGATGTTTTATATCACACATGATCATTGCTGAATATTTTCAGCAAAATATTAATGAGAAAAAAAAAACAGAAAAAAATGTGACAATAAAACGGTAACAAAGCGAAAAACTATGCGAATATGTATACAGGGTTTGTACACATTTATAAAAAATCAATTCTAGGACTTCTCCAGGGATTTTCTAGGAGTACATTGAAAAGTTCCAGGAGCTTAAATTTTTGTTGGAATCATTGTGCGTGTTTTGCTTTATATATTGCAAATTGGTATGAAGTTTACTGTGCATTTAGAATTATGAAGTTCTATGGGGTTCCGCTGTTACAGAGTGTTCTTCAGTGATGCGGCGAAATTTATCCGTTTTTTACGCTTTCCAACCGTAGGTTGAAGAAGCGTATAGGCTCCAGTTTTGTCCGTCCGTCCGCACGATAAGTGGCGTAAAAATGGTTCGATTTCGATGACATTTTAGTATGTGGTAGGGGACCACCTGGGGAGGAACCCTATTGAAAATGGGACAAATGGGGTCAAAGGTCACGACGTAGGAGCGGGATCCATTCCATTGCACTTTACGTCATAACTTTCGTAAATATGGTTCGATTTCAATGAAATTTTACAATGTGGTAGGGGACCACCTGGAGACGAACCCTATTCAAAATGGGTGAATTGGGGTCAAAGGTCAGGACATAAGAGCGGGATGCATTCCATTGCCTTTATGCGCCATAACGTGCGTAAAAATGGTTCGATATTGATGAAATTTCAGTATGTGGTAGGGGACCAGCTGGGGACAAATCCTGTTGAAAATGGACGAAATGGGGTCAAAGGTCAGGACATAGGATCGGGATCCATTCCATCGCCCTTATTCCATATTATTAAGGTGGACGTCAAGTAATTTTGCTTCCTATACTTCCAATGGAAAAACTTTTGTACACATTTCCTTCACAATTAATGTGTTCCCAAGGATGAAAATTTGAACATCGATTAAAATTACTTTATATTATAACTTGGAATACTTAATATTTTCTAAAACATAACCATAATTATATTAAAAATCAATAACTTTTCCTTTGATGGTGTTGAAACCAGAAAAAGAATGGCGCGACCTGTACTTTGAAGACGTCAGTAGACAAACAAATGTTGGATTCCATAATTATGGTTATGTTTTAGAAAATATTAGATATTTTAAGTTATAAAATGAAGCTATTTTAATCGATGTTCAAATTTCCATCCTTGGGAACGCATTAATTGCGAAGAAAAAAGATGGCGCGACCTGAATTTTCATGACGTCGGCAGTCAAACAAATGTGCAGATCCTAGTAAAGTTTTATGACGTCACACTTTTGCCAGCAGATGGTCGCGATTCCCATCTGCCTCATTACGTCACGCGTTCTGTGCGTATGTTCGTCTGCACGATAACTCGCGTAAAAATCGTTCGATTTCGATGAAATTTTAGTATGTGGAAGGGAATCACCTGGAAAGGAACCCTATTGAAAGTGAACGAAATGGGGTCAAAGGTGAGGACATAGGAGCGGGATCCATTCCACTGTTCTTATGCGTCATAACTAACGTAAAAAAGGTTCGATTTCGATTAAATATTAGTATGTGGTAGGGGATCACCTGGGGACAAACCCTATTGAAAATTGGCGAAATGAGGGTCAAAGCTCAGGACATAGGAGCGGAATCACTTCCATCGCCATTATGCATCATAACTTACGTAAAAATGTTTCGATTTGGATGAAATGTTAGTATGTTGTAGGGGCCTGCGCCTGGGGACGAATCCTATTGAAAATGGGCGAAATGGGTCAAAGGTTAGGACAAAGAAGCGGGGTCTATTCCATAGCCCTTATGCATCATAACTTACGTAAAATTGCTTCGATTGCGACAAAACTTTATCATGTTATTTCGGAGGTATACTGAACCAGTTCTGTTGAATATCATCGAAATAGAATCAAAGGTCAGGGCGTAGGAGTGAGATTTATTCCACAGCCATTTTATGATTTCTAGTATGTTGGAAAGCGTATCATAGTCAATGCATTGCATGATTTTACTAACTTGTTAAAATTACTTATGAAATACAGAGCTGTAGCTATAGGTCCCAAAACCGGGCGAAGGGGCTGAAGAGTCATCGGGGGAGGGGGGGCTCTGTGTTTAACTTCAAACTGCATTTTCCCACGAATACAGATGCAAAATTAGCTTTGCCGCCCCGGTGGCGCAGTGGTCTAAGCGATGGCCTCCGATCATTCGTCCGAAAGGGGTCCGGGTTCGAATCCCGGTGAGGCATGGATGTTGTGTTTGTCTTACGGCACTGGCTCTCTCCCTTCCCTGGAACCAGTGACCCTAAATTAGGGACGGGCGATTGCTTATAGCCCATTGAGTTGCTCACGGTGGTCGTTAAACCTTCAATCAAAAAAAAAAAAAAAATTAGCTTTGTGCTTAATCTCCTTTTGTTAATTTACTTCATTAGCGGATAATTACGCCAAAAAGTAAACACAATTAGATAAAATACGAAATATGGAATAAAAAGGGGAAAACAAACAGAACTCCCTTGAAATATAAAAAATAAATCACATTCTTTGAATTTACTTGCTGGTGGTTGAGCTGCGCGTTCCTTTTCGCTGAAATGAAAATAACTCCCAACTAGAGTGATCCTTTTTTTTTAGTTTACTGTTTTGGTCTCTTTTCCGTGGATCCACGCAATGGCATCAGTGATTTACTGACATCATACTTCAACTTTTTCTGCTCCTTTTCTTCGGTTCTACTTTTTTATTCATCTTTAATGGCATATTCTCCTTCGCTGGTACTCGGTCGTAGCCACTTCTTACCGTGGTCAATAGTCATACTTCTTTCCTCTCAAAAACCAACAGCACCAGAATCCCGCGGAAAGAACTTTTATCAAGCACAAATATCATTTGAAAGATCTCTCTCTCGCGCGCACGTGCAAGGATTTCCCTTTAGCACTATTTTCCAAGGCGTAAAGAGATACATTAAGTTAATATGCCCCACGACAGTACGTTTTTGTAGGCAACGAACTACCTGGAAGCTTTTAAACAGCACCTTAGCATATCATAGTCACTTTTTTTTTACTGAAGGTTTGACGACCTCCGTGAGCAACTTAATGGGCTATAAGCAGTCGCCCGTTCCTAATTTAGGGTCACTGGTTCCAAGGAAGGAAGAGAGCCAGTACCGTAAGACAAAATACAACATCCATGCCTCACGGGATCCGAACCCGGACCCTTCACGGACTAATGATCACTTTCTAAATGACGAACAAGGTTTAGCCTTCTGCTGAATTACGCCTCTACCTCCGTCACCCTTTCTTTGTACCTTTTTTAGCACGTCTTTTGTAAGAAAAAGATCGTGCTTATGTTACCGGTTTGTCCGTCCGTCCGTCTTTACCTACGATATCTCTGCAACTATTAGTCCGATTTGAAAAAATCTTTTTGCGTTAGGAAGCCTGAAATATGCGAATGATGATCCTTTATTTCGGTTTTTTTTACGATGTACAATTTTGCCACTAGGGGGCGTAAATGAAGATGATGTCGAATTCAAAAACACGTTTTATTCCACATATTTGCTTCTAAACATCCGATTGAAAAAATTATTTTATCTTTCGATTAAATTTATGTGGAAGAGTATTTTAGATATAGTTACTTTTTCAAATTACTCATAGATTTTCCGCTAGGGGGCGTAAAAATAAATTACATTTTTCCTGATAACTCTTCTTCTAAAACTCCGATTTGAATTTTTTTTTCTTCAGCGGATACATCTCCTGATGGAAAATCTTTTGCATGTAATTTCAAATTTTTGGTAAACAATACTTTAGCCACCTGGGGGCGTAAGTGTTAATTTTTGCTTGTGATGTATTTGCCATAAAATCTGAGCTTCTAAAATATCGATTGAAAAAATTCTTTCGTGGACTGATGCCATTCACATCGATAAACGTTTTCGCAATATTTTCTTCTTAAAATATTCCACAGTTTCTCCGCCAGGGGACGTAGACGTATATCCTATTGTTGTCAATATCTCTACTTCTAGGAGTCCGATTTCAAAAAATCCTTCTTTGTTGGATATTGTTTCCAGTGTGACATGTTTTTCTTTTATTTCAAAATTTTCAAGTAATTCATAGATTTTCCGCTAGGGGGCATAGAGGTAAATTGTGTTTCCCCCTATATCTCTGCTTCTAAATCTCCGATTTGAAAAATTCTTTCTGCACCGGATACAGCTCCTGATGGGAAATCGTTTGCTCATAATTTCTAATTTCTGTAAAAAAAAAATGGTTTGGCCACCAGGGGCGTAACTCTTAATTTCCGCTTCTGATGTATTTGCAGCAAAATATGAGCTTCTAAAATCTAGATTGAAAAAAAAGCGGTTTGTTCACCGATACTACTCATGTCGTTTAACCTTTAAGGAACATTTTTTCTTGAAATAATGCATGGCTCCTACGCCAGTTGGCGTAGATGTATATCTTCTTTTTGTCAATATCTCTACTTCTAGGAGTCCGATTTGAAAAATTCCTTCTTTGTTGGATAGTGTTTCCGATGCTAAATGTTTTTCCTATAAATTCAAAATTTTCAAGTAAATCATAGATTTTCCGCTAGGGGACACAAGGGCAAATTGCGTTTTCTGCGTTATTTCTGTTCTAAAACTCCGATTTGAAACATTCTTCCTGTATCGCATACAAGACCTGATGCAAAGTAGTTTTCACGCAATTTCTAATGTTTGGTAAAGAATGGTTTGGCCACCAGGAGGCATAAGTGTTAATTTCTGCTTCTGATGTACTTGTAGAAAAATCTGGGCTCCAGAAAACTCGACTAAATTTTTAGCACTTCTTTTGTAACAAAAAGATCGTGCTTATGTTACCGGTTTGTCCGTCCGTCCGTCTGTACCCACGATATCTCTGCAACTATTAGTCCGATTTGAAAAATTCTTTTTGCATTGGGAAGCTTGAAATATGCGAATGATGATCCTTTATTTCGTTTTTTTTTTACGATGTAAAATTTTGCCGCTAGGGGGCGTAAATGAAGATGATGTTGAATTCAAAAATAGGTTTTATTCCACATATTTGCTTCTAAACATCCGATTGAAAAAAATTCTTTTATCTTTCGATTCCGTTTATGTCGAAGAGTATTTTAGATATAGTTACTTTTTCAAATTACTCATAGATTTTCCGCTAGGAGGCATAAAATTAAATTACATTTTTCCTGATAACATTTCTTCTAAAACTCCGATTTGAAATATTTTTTTTTCAACGGATACATCTCCTGTTGGAAAATCTTTTGCATATAATTTAAAATTTTTGGTAAAAAATACTTTAGCCACCAGGGGGCGTAAGTGTTAATTTTTGCTACTGATGTATTTGCCATAAAATCTGAGCTTCTAAAATATCGAATGAAAAAATTCTTTCGTGGACTGATGTCATTCACATGGATAAACGTTTTCGCAATATTTTCTTCTTAAAATATTCCACAGTTTCTCCGCCAGGGGACGTAGACGTATATCCTATTTTTGGCAATATCTCTACTTCTAGGAGTCCGATTTGAAAAATTCTTTCTTTGTTGGATAGTGTTTCCAGTGTGACATGTTTTTCTTTTATTTCAAAAATTTCAAGTAATTCATAGACTTTCCGCTGGGGGGCGTGTGGGTAAATTGTGTTCCCCCCTATATCTTTGCCTCTAAATCTCCGATTCGAAATGTTCTTTCTGCACCGGATACAGCTCCTGATGGGAAATCGTTTGCATATAATTTCTAATTTCTGTAAAAAAAAATGGTTTGGCCACCAGGTGGCGTAAGTCTTAATTTTCGCTTCTGATGTATTTGCAGCAAAACACGAGCTTCTAAAATCTCGATTGAAAAAGTGGTTTGTTCACCGATACTACTCATGTCGTCTAACCTTTTAGGAACATTTTTTTCTTGAAATAATGCATCGCTTCTACGCCAGTGGGAGTAGATGTATATCTTCTTTTTGTCAATATCTTTACTTCTATGAGTCCGATTTGAAAAATTCCTTCTTTGTTGGATAGTGTTTCCGATGCTAAATGTTTTCTCTATAAATTCAAAATTTTCAAGTAAATCATAGACTTTCCGCTAGGGGGCACAAGGGTAAATTGCATTTTCTGTGTTATTTCTGTTCTAAAACTCCGATTTGAAAAATTCTTCCTGTATCGCATACAAGACCTGATGGAAAATATTTTTCACATAATTTCTAACATTTGGTAAAGAATGGTTTGGCCACCAGGGGGCATAAGTGTTAATTTCTGCTTCTGATGTATTTGTAGCAAAATCTGGGCTCCTGAAAACTCGACTAATTTTTTTTTTTTTCTTGATCCGATAGTGCTCATATGAAAAAATCTTTTGAGAATACTTTCTGCCTAAAATAATGCATGGTTTTCTCACCAGGGAACGTAAAGTCACATCTTATTTTTGCCGATATCTCTGTTTCTAAGAGTCCGATTTGAAAAATTATTTCTATGTTGGAGATCGTTTCCTGTGCGAAATGTTTCTCATGTAAAGTCACGTTTTTCTGAACGCAGAAGTCTGCAACCAGAGTGCGTAAGATCACGATTCCGTTTACAGCAATATCTGAGGGATTAAAAACCCGATTGAAAAACTTCTTTCTTTCGTCAGATACTATTGTTTTCCATACCGGTTCCATTGACTTTGAATAGCTTTGATAAATTTTATTTGCGTCATCAGAACGGATTCAAAAGACGTGCTTATTACACCCGAAAATTCGGTGTCATCTTTCTTGTTTATTTGTATATTTGGAAAAGTTTTTTAATATTTTGTGTTACCGGCCCCGGTTGCGCAGTGATCTAATCGATGGCTTCTGATCATTCGTCCGAAAGGGGACCGGGTTCGAATCCCTGTCAGGCATGGATGTTGTGTTTGCCTTACGGCACTGGCTCTCTCCCTTCCCTAGAACCAATTACCCTAAATTAGGGACGGGCGACTGCTTTTAGCCCAATGAGTTGCCCACGGTGGTCGTTAAACCTCCAATAAAAAAATATATATATATATATATATAATTCAAAGCAGATTTGTCCGGGTCAGGTCCAAGGATGGGTCCGATTATGTGATGTCTGGGTGCAGAATTTTTGACCCGTTTCCAACTCTGATAGGCAGTGGTGATGAGGAAGAGAGAGACTGTAAAACTAACACTTCTGTTAAAAAATCTAAATGAAATGCCTCTTAAAACACACCTGCCAGCCGGGTGGCGCAGTGGTCTAAGCGATGGCCTCTGATCATTCGTCCGAAAGGGGTCCGGGTTAGAATCCCGGTTAGGCATGGATGTTGTGTTTGTCTTACGGCACTAGCTCTCTCCCTTCCCTGGAACTAGTGACCCTAAATTAGGGACGGGCGACTGCTTATATCCCACTGAGTTGCTCACAGTGGTCGTTAAACCTCCAACCAAACAAAAAAAAAAAAACAAAAAAAAAAAAACACCGATTTCGAGGAAAGCAGCTCTAGAGTGCAAACTAAATTAGATTTAAATTTTTTTTTTTTTTAGGAAATCAAATTTGGTTTCATTTTATTTTCTAGTCTGAATCAGTAGTCATCATCATTATTGTTAACCATTATCAATCCACCGCTGGATGAAGGTCTCCCCATGTTTCTTCCACAACTGTCTGTCTTGAGCCACTCTCCTCCATGTTACCCCAGCATGCTTTCGAATTTCATCCATCCATCTCCCATGTGGTTTTCTTCTGAGTCTTTTTCTGTCCCTTGGAATCCAGAGTAAAATTTCACTTGCCCATCTGTGGTCTATTCTTTAGGCAACAAGTCCAGCCCATTGCCGTTTCAGGGATTTTACTCTCATCATGAGGTCTTCCACTTTGGTCATTTTCCTTACCCACGAGTTCCTGTTCTTATCTTTCCTGGTTACATCAAGAATGCATCTCTCCATGCTTCGTTCAGTGGTCTTACAGCCTTTGTATGTCTTTCTCAGTTAAAGTTCATGTCTCGGTTCCGTACAGTAAGAATTGGAAGAATGCATTGATTAAACACTTTTCTTTTAAGACATAAAGGCTTATTGCTCTTGAAAATTGTACTTTTGTTTCCAAAAGATCTCCAGTCAAGCTTTATACGCCGATTAATTTCGTCATCAATGTGACCCTCACTTGATATCTGCTGTCCAAGGTAAATGTAGGTATCGGTTATCTCTAGCTTTTCGCCATCAATTGATAAATCTTCCTTTCTTGTGAAAGCATTGTACGTCACTTTTGTCTGCTGAAAGTTAATTTTCAGTCCCACTTCTCTACTCTTGTCAGCAAGTTCCTGGATCATACTCTGCAGCTCTGAAGGGGTAGGTGCAACAATGAATACGCCATCAGTAAAACGAAAGTGAGTTAAATAATTTCCATTAATCTCTATTCCCTTGTTTTCCCAGTTCAACGATTGAAAGACATTTTGCAATGTGGCATTGAAGAGTTTGGAGAAATGGTGCAAACCAGTCCCCGTTTTGCCGGCCGACAGGTTTTTTCTTTAATCCTGCATCAAAATACTATATCTTTTTCACCAGATCAGACTGACACATACTGCTAGGGATGAGTGTAATTTTTGGGATATACGATTGTTTCGTATATTAACAGTGATTTAAAAATCAGTAATGAAGTCTAAGCGCTTAGGCCCTCTTTTTAAGCGGAAGTTTTAGGTGCGCCACAGTGAAACGTGTACTATTGAGCACACAAAAATTAACAAGAAAGATGACCCCGAATTTTCGGGTGTAGTGAGCGCGCTTTTGAATCCGTTCTGACGCAAATTAAATTTATCAAAGCTATTCAAAGTCAATGGAACTGGTATGGAAAACAATAATATCTGACCCAAGAAAGAAGTTTTACATCGGGTTTTTAATCCCGCAGTTATTGCTGTAAACGGAATCGTGAACTTACGCCCTCTGGTTGAAGACTTGTGCGTTAAGAAAAAAATTGAATTTATATGAGAAACATTTCGCAGCGGAAACGTTCTGCAACAAAGAAAGAATTTTTCAAATCGGACTCTTCGAAGCAGAGATATGGACTAATTTTAGATATGCATCATTGCCCCCTAGCGGGAAAACCATGCATTATTTCAGGAAGAAAGTATTTTCAAAAGGTTTTTCGATGTGAGCGGTAACGGTTGAAGAAAAAAAATTTAGTCGAGTTCCAGGAGCTCAGATTTTACTGTAAGTACATCAGAAGCAGAAATCAACACTTATGCCCCCTGATGGCAAAACCATTCTTTATCAAATATCGGAATTATATGAAAAACATTTTCTATCAGAAGCTCTATGCGATACAGGAAGAATTTTTCAAATCGGAGTTTTAGAAGCAGAAATATCGAGGAGAACGCAATTTACTTTTGCGACCCCTGGCGGAAAATCTATGATTTAATTGAAAATTTTTAATTTGTATGGAAAACGTTTCGCATCGGAAACACTACCCGACAAAGAAGGAATTTTTCAAATCCGGCTCCTAGAAGGAGAGGTATTGACAAAGATAAGATATACATCTACGCCCCTGGTGTAGAAACCCTGCACTATTTTAAGAAGAAAATATTCCTAAAAGGTTTGTCGGTGTGAGTAGAACCGGTCCACAAACGAATTTTTTTAAATCGAGATTTTAGAAGCTCAGATTTTGCTGCAAATACACCGGAAGCGAAAATTAAGGCTTACGCCCCCTAGTGGCCAAACCATTTTTTTACCAAAAATTAGAAATTAGATGCAAAGGATTTCCCATCAGGAGCCGTATCTGGTGCAGAAAGAACTTTTTAAATCGGAGTTTTAGAAGCAGAGATATCGGTGGAAACGCAATTTACCTTTACGCCCCCTATCGCAAAGTCTGTGAATTACTTGAATATTTTGAAATTATATGAAAAACACGTCACACCGGAAACTATCCAATAAAGAAATAATTTTTCAAATAGGACCATTAGAAGCAGATATATTGACAAAAAAAAGATACATTACGCCCGTTGCGGAGAAACCATGCAATATTTTAAGAAGAAAACATTCCGAAAAGGTTTATCGACGTGAGGGCCATCGGTCCACGAACGATTTTTTTCAGTCGAGATTTTAGAATCTCAGATTTTATGGCAAAAACATCAGAAGCAAAAATTAGGACTTACGCCCCCTGGTGGTCAAAGTATTCTTTACCAACAATTAGAAATGCTATTCAAAAGATGTTCCATCGGGAGCTGTACCCGCTGAAGAACAATTTTTTCAAATCGGAGTTTTAGAAGAAGAGATATCGAGGAAAAAGTAATTTAATTTTACTCCTCCTAGCGGAAAATCTATGAGTAACTTAAAAAAATAACTATACCTAAAATACTCTTTGACATAAATGGAATCGATAGATAAAATTATTTTTTCAATCGGATGTGTTTTGAAGCAAATATATGGAATAAAATGTATTTTGAATTCGACATCATCTCCATTTACGCCCTCTAGCGGCGAAATTGTACATCGTAAAACAAAAAAACGAAATAAAGTATCATCATTCGCATATTTCAAGCTTCCCAATGCAAAAATAATTTTTCAAATCGGACTAATAGTTACAGAGATATCGTGTCTACAGACGGACGGACAAACCGATAATATAAGCACGATCTTTTTTTACAAAAGACGCTGAAAATATACCATATATCAATATCACCCATCCACGCACACAAACATGAAGGCACATAGAGTGATTGGAAATCTGCCTTTTAAAAGTAGTTAGATGGCGCTATAACAGCATTCTTGAAAAAATAGCTAGCTACCACAATTACCAATTTTCCTGAAAAGAAGATATTTTCGCTACTTTTTAGGCATTTTTTTTATTTAAGCTTAAGTTAAAAGTTAAAATTCTAAGGATGATCTTTACACGCACATGTTACATACGACATTCAGAGCTAAATACAAAGGAAAGTTACACAAATAATTTATTTTTAAGCTTCTCTCTGAGCTTTGATCAGCATCTGTGTAACACGTTTCAACATATTTATCTCTAAACCGCAGATTTCTTGGGCTTAAAATGTGTAGAAACGCTGATAGAGAGAGATGAATATTTTTGATCATTCGACGTCAAGATTAGCATCATCTGGTCTTTACAGTTTTCCGTGCATACAAATGCATTTTTGTCTACAAATAAACACATGGCATTTGCTCATTGTATTTTTAAGAGGGCGTAACACTTCAAAGTGAAATATGCATTAGATACATATTTCTGAACGTAATGGAAATGGGAAGACAATCATTTCTTTCACTACCTGCAAGGAGTATGCAAAGCACAACAGCACCCTGATAGTTTATTATTTTTCATCATACTTAGCATTTAGCCTAAGGCAATGCATATTTTCTACAACTCTATATTCTTCACTGCTCTGACTTTTTAACTTTCTTATCTGAACACCTGCTTATTCCTCTTTTCAAGGTGGTTGTACCTACAACGTCACGTCTTTTTCCTTCTTCCAGAGCTCGGTTGAACTTGCATGCTGTTGCCGAAACCTTTTAGGGACCCAGTTATCAGAAGGTGTTATCTAAATTATTGGAGTGTGTGCTTTAAAATTTCGAACTTCGGTTCATGATCCGTTGTTTTCCGTTCCGTTGATGGTTTACTGTAACGCTCGTGGGCAGAAGTAAAAAATTCTCCACATTTAGGGAAAAGATAAGTTTGCCTCTACATTTCCACAATTTTTTTCTGGTTATGTATGGTTTTACCACTTTTGTTATATGATCTTTTTAAGTAGTAAATATATATATGTTCAACAGTCAAAAGGGCAGGGGCGGATCAGCCCACCAGGACACCGGGATATTTCCCGGTGGGCCCCTTCCGTATATTTTGTCTCTTTCTTACTTTCTTAAAAATGTTTTCAGTTCAGTTGTTTTAAACACAAAACTGAACCACAACGCTCTTTTTATAAACGAGATAAACATAATGGAATTATAACAAGCGGGGAAAAAAAAACTATTTTGAATTAGGGAAAAAAATCCCTGACCAGGCAACTGCTAGAATCCCAACTTCAATAGATGGGCCATGTGTGTTTGCGAACTTCTGGGTTCACTTAGTAGCTGAAGAACGAGAATGTATGTACCGCATGTTGGAGGGAGGGGTGTGCACAAGGTGTTCTATATATTCCCCAAGGAAGGGGGTGGGTAGTTGATTTTACCCCGTTGGTTGTAGGATGCATTAGTGCTGTGCTCATGAGAGTTGAGTTCGGGCTCAATTTTAAGAGCCCGAGCCCGAAGTATGTCAGCCCTAGCCCGCCCGAGCCCGAATTTTATATTATATGATAGAGCCCGGGCCCAAACGAGCCCATAAACTATGATTAATCTATAGAAATTAACAGGTGGGTAGTTACACCAGACTATAACAATTCGTGTGAAAATCCGTTTATTTGGCGTAATAAATAGTAAACAGGCGTGCGAGCTGCTTACATTTCATCAAAGAATTTCTCTCATGATGAGTTAACTACCCTGCATAAAGGACCTAAACACGCCTTCGAAGCTCATCTGCAACCCTCAGAAATTATACCTCTGGTCAAAAATTTGATCAGCAACGTTCCTTCGGAGCAACGATACGCTCTCCGCCATCAATGCGCCCTGAATCTACAACAATCACAAAAACAGCACAGAACCAAGAAGAGAAATTCACTACCAAGGACGGATATTAACGTCTTCAAGAACGACCCAACATTTTTTTTGTTTTAACCGATAAATCCCAACAACTAGCAGCTTTGGATGCTATAGACTACGAGCGGAAGACCAATGAATTCACCCAGCAATCAGAGTCAACCCTGCAACTCACTAACCCCCTTAACCGATGGACTGCCAATCTAAAACAAGTAGCAAAGATGACACACCTACCACTAAATCATATGAGAGCCGCTAAGCTCCCTCCAGGACCCAAGATCCCGCAACTTGTTGGACGTTTAAAGCATTATAAACCGGAGCTTCCATTTAGACCGATTGTGTCACGCAGATCTGCTCCTACCTACTACCTAGAAAAAGAACTGGCGCGTTTCCTCACACCCTTTCTGCCCGACTCTGACAATGTTCTGCGCTTGTCTACAGACTTCATCTCCAGAATCGCCAGCATTTCCATACCTGTAAATCATCTTATGGGTAGTTTTGATATAGTATCATTGTACCCATCCAACCCGATTTCTGAGGCCATTGACAATCTTAAACACGCACTGGAAACTTCTGCCTTGTTTCAACAAGACTCACTCATCCAGATTTTCCACCTTATTGAACTTGTCACAGACTCTATTTTTTTCTGTTTCAAAGACCAAATTTATAAACAATCTAAAGGAGTCCCTATGGGATCAGCACTCTCAGCCGTGCTTGCTGAAGCTATCCTTCGGCCACTAGAAGCAAAAATCCTCAGCGCTCAAACCCTGATTCCAGCAACATGGCTGACATATGCAGACGACATATTCTTCATGTGGCCTCATGACCCTGTTGATCTCAATCGTTTTTTTCGACCAGCTCAATACTATGCACCCCTGCATCAATTTCACGATAGAACAGGAATCGAACAGCACGCTCCCATTCCTTGATGTGCTTATCAAAAAGGCACCACAAGGAAGGCCAATAACAAGTGTCTACTACAAACCACCGCACATACCGAACGTGATGCTGCCCTCCTCATCGTGTCCAATAGTACACAAAATGGCCCTTTTTCGACATAGGGCACGACGGGCTTTCACACACTGTTCCGATCCTCCTACGCTCCTGAAAGAGCTCAATGACTTACGAACCCTTGTAACCAGAGCAGGATACGATGCTCAGAAGATTGAAGCGATTATTGAAAGGGCAAAAATAAAGTCCACCAGCCCTGACAACCGGACACGTGACAGTCCATTTCGCTACTTTGGATCCTGCCCCTACATATAACATTTCACTTATTTTCTAAAGAACTCGCTCCGAATATATGGACTTGACATCGGAGTAAGAGGACCTAAACCACTTGCCACAATCCTCACCTCAAAAAGGAACACTAACACAGATCTTTCAGACGCCGGAGTTTATTCTATACCGCTTATCTACCCCGACGGATGCATGAAAGAATATGTGAGCATGACAAAGCGCTCTTTAGGGGTAAAGACTAGCTGATGACCATTAACCTGTACAGTCCAATTGCGGACTCCACAGGGTTAAAAGAACTCTCTCGAAAATAAAAGTGACGGCGTTGCGAGTAATACTAGCTGAGCACAAGAGAGACGTTGGAGCGGGAAGAATAAATGCAGCATTAGCGAAAGAAGTTGCAACCCATTCAGCCACTCCGCAATGGGACAACATGAAGAAAGTCGCCTCCTACACAAATTCCAAGGCCACTGCTATAAGGGAATCCATTGAGATCTTAACCAACCCGATCACGTGCAATGATGAACTTTCATTTGGCTTACTTTTTGCATGGCGCATGTTTCTACGTACAGCACGCACCTAACCATGTCCTTCACTCGCCTGCACGAGGCATACTTCACCTTCTAGCATTGTACATAGTATTGTGTTTATATTAATGTTATATATTGCATTTAAATCTTGTATATTCTTTGGACGTTATTTTATGCCTGAAGAAGCCACCCGTTGGTGGTGAAAGCTCGCACGCCTGTTTACTATTTATTACGCCAAATAAACGGATTTTCACACAAATTGTTATGATTAATCTGCTTAAACAATAAAAAAAATCTCCTCTTCCAAACTTCCACTCCTTAATCCCCGTGCAATTAACCGATGGCTTTCTCAACTGCGGAGTGGGGAAGGGATGTCTATCTATTTCTATAGTTTCTTTGACCATTCACTTCATCCTGAAATGTTTCGAGGGGCCCGGCATCAGGAAAAATCGGGAGGCACAACAATCTACGTATGTTAAGAGCATTGAGGTGGGGGCTGAACAGGGCTAAACAAAATTTTATTTCACTACATTTAAAATTTTTTTCACTACTTTGGTTAAAGTAGTGAAAAATGCTCACCCATGTTTGATAAAGTTGCAGAACAATGCTAGATATTGGTCATTATGGGATGTACTATCCACTATATGACAACACAGAATTCAGAGTGAAAGCTAATAATATGAAGAACTTATTTTGACATAACTGTAAGATTTTTTGCCGGGGTGTTCATATACCTCCTTTCCCCCGAAATGTTCTGCCTAAGCTCCTTGTGATAACTGACAAATGCTGCAGATCAAAGCATTTACGGAGATATCATTTCAACATTTAGTTGCAAAATGTTTTGTTTACGTCATTTAGTAAAGTGTCTTTACAATACATAACCGCAGCATAAAAGCACGTTTTGTAATTGAAACACATACGAATATATGATCACTAAATGAAGAATCTGTTCGCCACGATATTTAAAAATCTTTAAATTTCTAACTGTGATTGCCCACAATAGAAAAATTACAAAAAAATGCAGTACAAATAGAAAATTTTACATTGTAAAAGTGCTGTATTTTTTCACGTATTTAAATTTAAAAATCATGTCTTATGCGAAAGGATTTTTGGTACAACTCCAACATAATTTTGGTAGAAGCAGTTCTATCTTTCTCTCAAATATTTGCTGGAATTTCAGCAAATATTTGAGAGAAAGATAGAACTGCTACTACCAAAATTTAAGAACTGGAAGCTCAAATGTATGAAAATCAAGATTGTTTTAGGATCTGTCAAACATGAAAAGGCTATATAAGCAATTTTTTTTTATTTTAATGTTCTTACTTCAGGGTACTTAAGAGAAAATTTGAAACAAATATAAACATTGAGTGTGTCCAGAATTAGAAGCTTCTCCAACACAATTACATACATAACTAACTAAACTAGTGATTTAAACCTAGTTATTCGCTTTTCCCACGTCGATTAAGTGCGTTTGCCACGATATTTAAATATCTTGAAATTTCTAACTGTGATTGTCCACAACAGAAAAATTGCAGTACAATTTTTCTGCAGTAAATCTTGGCATGGGCCGAATAAAACTTTTCCGAAACACCCACTTCAATTCCAGAGCAACTGTACTTTTTGTTTTGTTTCTTAAATAAAGAAAGTGATTTTTAGTTTTGATACAATAGTACCGCAGAACTACAACTCAACGGGCCCATTTGCAAAAATTTTCCCGGGCCCTTTAGCTACCGCCAATCCGCCCCTGCAAAAGGGTATATTAAAAAGATAACAACTGTTTGGACAGCCTTCAAAATGTAAGTCAGGTACGTGAGTGTAGGTGGGACACACTCAGCCTCCTTGTCCCAGCCAATAACGCTTTAGGAAATCTAAAAATGCCACCTGATTTGAATATTGCTGGTTTTTTGTTTTGTTTTTTAGCGATTCGTAGCGTAACTTCTGTAACGTACCTGCACCGCAGGACGCACATGAGATAAAGGCAGGTAGCAGCGAGACATGTCCGCGTAGCTCAGTTGGGAGAGCGACTTACTCCGGAGTGAGGGGACAAACTTGTACGTTATAATTCCCTCTACAAGCAACTTCATCTTGTGACAGGCTGTTTTTCCACTTGTAGCGTTTCTACATCCCACGCTACTGTAAAAGAAGCATGCTACAGTAGCGGCGCTATTTTCGATCACTGCGTACATACACGTACAGTGAGTAAACTTGGGGTTAGAAACACCGACCTTATAACGCCTTGGTCCACCTTTCTGGGCAATCAGAGCGCAGACTCGTAGGAACAAATTCTACAAGGTGTCGAGCTTCCTCCACGCGTAACTTGACCCATGTCTGCTGCAGCAGCTCCGTCAATTCAAGCTTATTCCGTGGAAGAGGATCATCATTTTCCACAACCAGTTCTAGCATATCCCACAAGTGTTCAATTCGGTTACAGCCAGGAGAGTTTGGAGGCCAAAGTAATGTTGGCGAAATCGTTGTCGTGTTCCTCCAACTACTCAGTAGTTATATGAGCCCTATAACAAAGTGCGTTGTTCTGTTGAAAGATGGCGCTGTGGTCAAGGTAAAGCTCCTGTACATATGGATGGACATGGTCAGCTAACAGGTCCCTGTAGGGTCCACCATTCAGTGTTTGCGGGAGGATAACCAACGGACCTAGGGCTTGCCAGGAAAGACGCGCAAACCTCCTATAGATATAGATGGAGATGGTCGGCTAACAGGTCCCTGTAGCGTCCACCATTCAGTGTTTGTGGGATGATAACCAACGGACCTAGGGCTTGCCTGGAAAGACGGGTAAAGCTCCTGTAGATATAGGTGGAGATGGTCGGCTAACAGGTCCCTGTAGCGTCCACCATTCAGTGTTTGTGGGATGATAACCAACGGACCTAGGGTTTGCCCAGAAAGACGAGTAAACCTCCGGTAGATATGGATGGAGATGATCAGCTAACAGGTCCTTGTAGCATCCACAATTCATCGCTTGTGGGATGATAACAAACGGACCTAGGGATTTCCAAGAAAAAGCCTCCCAGGACAGAACACTACCTCCACCTGCCTATTGAACCCCAACTGAGCAACCAGGTGACAGGGTTTCAAGCTGTTTACGCCATATGCGAACCCGACCATCAGCACAGTACAGCAGGAAACAGGACTCATCACTTCAGATGATCATATTCCGTCTGTCGAGGGTCCATTGCTAATGTTCCTTGGCCCATGCGAGGCGTTGTTTGCTATGACTGGGAGTCATCATGGGTACCCTCCTTGGACTCCGGCTGTGGAACCCCAGGCGAAGCATGATACGGAGCTTGGTGCATGTGGAAATAGGTCGAACTGCACCGTTATTGTACTGGTATAGGTGAGCTGGGTACCTACCAGTACAACAGCGGTGCATATCGTTACACATCGTTGACTGTTGCACATCGTTACTGTGATACCAGTCGCGACACCGGATGCTCACCTCTAGGACCAACCGCGCGTGGCTGACCAATGTAAGCCCTTCTGCTGGATGTCAGTGCATGATTAATCCAGTCCAGCCAAGAAGTGATACAGTAGTACAGGAGCAGCCAACAAGTGTGGCTGACCAATGTGAACCCTTTCTGCTGGATGTTTGTGCATAGTTAATCCAGTCCTGGTACACCCTTGATACAGTAGGAAGGGAGAAGCCATGAAGTGCAGCTGTTTACGAAATACTGGCACCTGCTCTCCGGGCCTCAACTATCTGGCTGCGTTCAAACTGGCTTAAGTAGCTACACGCTATATTTCCCCATTACCGGTAAACGTTTACTGATTACGCACAAAGGACAGGTCTAAACAATTTATAGTAACGGCACGTGACGTTTGATATCAGGTGGTACTTCGTTATTCCTCTGAATATATAAAACGGGGCTGTCCCTAATGCAAAGCTAACTCTGTGTATAAACACACACACATACACACATTTTTAGGAAATAACGGTATATGTAATACTCACCCCTGCGGCTATGTACGCGTCGTAATATCTAAAATGCTTGAGGACATGATAATAAGCTCGGTCTGTCCTTTCCAATTGTACTACCATAGCGATAAAGTAAAGAACTACAGCAGAAGCAGTCATCAATAATTCCTAAAATAAATAAATAATTAAATCAATATGCAACAATTTTGTTCAACATGTATCATAAATTTATCTTATTTCCATATTAAAATGCACATTACCGCAATCAATTACGTATAGTTTGTCATTTAAGTAGCCCCGTTGTTCTTGACGACAGCAATTCCTTGCCAAGGATAACAAATAAATATATCTTTGTCAACATAATACTCTTTGACGTCAAGTGACTTTAAATAATATTCCAGCAAGTGACAACGCGGGTGGAACCAGTGGCCCTAAATCATAGGGGCAGGGGCGACGATATGCTCAAGGTGGAAGTTAAACCCCCAAATAAAAACAAAAACACAAATAAAAGACAAAAACACTACACTCGTTTTTAAGAGCTTTTTTGTCCGTGTCCATGTCATCAAAATTTTGGAAGATTTTTGTAGTTTCAGAATGTCTTAAACTATAATTTCTAGTAAGCTTCCCGAATATATGAGCTTTTGAGAATATTTACACATTCTCAAACTCTCATGACAGCACAAACAAAATAATGTGTGTACAAGCTACGCGATTTATCATTAGCTGGGTCTAAGAACAAATTGCATGTGAACAAATTATCAGGAAAAACCAAAATGTTGATGCAAAAAAGAAGAGTGATGAGGACAACTAAAGAAGATGTGACTTCCAAAGTGGAATATATAGAGCTATGCAAGACAGTACGAAAAAGTATCACTGAAGACGTAAGGAAATTCAACTGTGAACTAGTAAGGAAAGCAATTGAAAACAACCAAAGCCTAAAGATAGCAAAGGGACATCTCAGTAAGGGGAAAAAACAGATTATGGCACTGAGAAAAGAAGATGGTTCTGTAACAAGAAATAGAGGCGAAATTTTGACAAGAGTGAAAGATTTCTACTCCAAATTATATGAAAGGGATGATACATGTACTCCAGACATCATGAAAGGTACCAGTACCAGAGTTCTTCCAGTCCTTCCAGCAGAAGTTGCACATGCAATCAAGAACATGAAGCGGGGAAAAGCTCCAGGAGAAGATGGAATTACTGTAGACATCATACAAGAAGCAAGTGGAGAAATCGAAACAGTACTCGCCCAAATTTTCACTCGATGCCTTAATGAAGGGAAAATTCCTGAGGATTGGAACAACGCTACAATGATCTTGCTACATAAAAAAGGTGACATTGAGGATCTCAGGAACTACATACCTATCAGCCTCCTATCAGTGGTTTATAAAATCTTCACTAAAGTTCTTTCACACCGCTTGAAGGTGACACTGGACATGGCTCAACCGAGAGAACAAGCTGGATTCAGGAGTGGCTACAGCACAATAGATCATATCCACGTACTGAGAGAACTAATTGAAAGAGCGAGGGAATATGAGCTTCCATTGTGCATGGCTTTCATCGATTATGAAAAAGCCTTTGATTCTGTGAAACCATCAGCAGTTGCAATGGCTCTGAAATCCTGCGGTATTGAAGATGCATACATTAATATTATTAATAACATCTATGAAAATGCAAGTGCAAAGATTCGGCTGTTTGAAAATACAACACACATAAAAATTGGAAAAGGAGTGAGACAAGGTGACACCATATCTCCGAAGCTGTTTAATGCCACATTGGAAAATGTCTTTCAATCACTGAACTGGGAAAACAAAGGGATAAAGATTAATGGAGATTATCTAACCCACCTTCGTTTTGCTGATGACATAGTCATTTTTGCAACTACCCCATCAGAGCTACAGAGTATGATCCAGGAACTTGCTGACAAGAGTAAAGAAGTGGGATTAAAAATGAACTTTCAGAAGACAAAAGTGATGTACAATGCTTTTACAAGAAATGAAGATTTATCGATTGATGGAGAAAAGCTGGAGATAACAGACACGTACGTTTATCTTGGACAGCAGATATCAAGTGAGGGTCACATTGGTGAAGAAATTAATCAGCGTACAAAACTTGCCTGGAGAGCTTTTGGAAGAAACAGCATAATTTTCAAGAGCAATATGCCATTATGTCTTAAAAGAAAAGTATTTGATCAATGCATCCTTCCAGTGCTTACGTATGGTGCAGAGACGTGGACCTTAGCTAAAAGAGACATACAAAGGCTGCAGACAACTCAAAAAATCATGGAGAGGTGCATGCTTGGTGTAACCAGGAGAGATAAGAAGAGGAACTCGTGGATCAGAAAAATGACAAGAGTGGAAGACATCATGATCAGAGTTAAATCCCTGAAATGGCAATGGGCTGGACATACTGCCAGAAGAACAGACCATCGATGGACAGCCGAAATTTTAGATTGGATTCCAAGGGACAGGAAAAGACCCAGAAAAAGACCACATGGAAGATGGGTGGATGAAATTCGAAAGTATGCGGGAGTGACATGGAAGAGACTGGCACAAGACAGACCGTTGTGGAGGAAACTTGGGGAGACCTTCGTCCAGCAGTGGATTGATAATGGTTGACAATGATGATGATGATGATACACTGGCATGCAAAAATTAATGACAAGACGGTTTTTCGATTGTAACGTCGTGCAGAAGTGCTCCACATCGACTCAAATCATACCATAAGATCCCCAAGATGTAAGAATATGGGACAAGTGAGCAAAACCGTCCAAACAAGGAATCCAAAGGATAGGAGCACAACTGGACAGAAGACAGAAACGTCCATGCGACAGGCGGCTGCCAAGAAAAATCCAGTCTTTAGTAGGGGATATGATCACCCCTGACTGCGTTGTAGGATTTACAACGTCTGTCCATGCTGAGGATGAGGTTACCAAGGAGCTGTTGAGGCATCGCAGCCCATTCCTCTTGTAGCGCCAATCGCAGCTGCCCAATCGTTGCTGGGGACGGGTGACGTGTGCCAAGCGTCTCCCGAGAAGGTCCCACACGTGTTCGATTGATTTTTGTTCCGGGGACCTTGTGGGCCAATCCATGCGTTGAATATCTTCACTCTCCAACAGCTCTGCGACAGCCACTGTGCGATGAAGTGTAGCGTTGTCGTCCATGAAGAGGAACTCAGGACCCACAGCACCTCTAAACAGACGCATGTGAGGCAGGAGAACCTCGGTACAATAGCGGAGACCAGTGACTGAACCTCCTTGGAAGATGTCGAGGTCAGTACGGCTACCAAGCATGATACCGCCCCAAACGAGAACTCCGCCACCTCCAAACCGGTCCGTTTCGATGATGTTGGAGGTGTGATTGTGTGTTCCCTACTCTCTCCAGATGTGTATACGTCCAGAATCGCTCGTCAGACTAAATCGGCTCTCATCCGTAAAGAGAACTCGACCCCATTGCTGATGTGTCCAGTTCTTGTGTTCCTGGCACCAGAGAAACCGCCGTCTCCGATGAGCAGGCGTTAATGGCACACACCGTACTGGTCGTCGTGCAAATAGACCACCTTTGTGCAGCCTCCTGGCCACGGTAAAATGCGATAACGGACGTCCAGTTGTCTGTTACATGTGCCCTCCGATTTGTCCCGCTATCTGCCGCCTGTCTCTTCTCGCCAGTAGGACAATATGCCGGTCGTCCGCCGCCGTGGTTGCTCCTGGACAACCACTGCTAAACTCTCGGATAGCTGTTCCTGTCATTTGAAATGCTCTCCAAGCTCGTGAAACGATGCTGTGAGCGATCCCGAACTCCTGGGCCACACTAGTCACACTTCGACCATCTTCCAACTTCCCAATGACGCGACCTCGGATAAAGTCATCCAGATGTCGTCTACTGGATTGCCTGTTGGCCATATCACACGGTGGCAGCAACTTGACGTCGTTCAAACCGATATACACCGTGCAATAGCTTTTACCGAATTGCTGAGCGTACACCGCCCGTGTGCTTTATACCCTTCCGACACTCCCCCCACCCCTACTACGGCATGCTGCATATATGCGCATGCCCTACCATACCGGACCCTAGTCTATCTCCTGAGTGGTCTTTCGGTCCGTTCTGCCTGCTCGTTTCGCTGTTATGCTAATTTCTCCTCTTCATCCTTAATTTTTGCACACCAGTGTATTATATATAAAACACAAAACGTCTGTTTGTCTGAAGCAGCAAAAACTCTCGAATGCCGAGCTGTGGCCTCGTGAAATTTGCATAGCTTATTAATACTGGAATTTCTAGGTCAACGCAACTATTTTAAGATCTCTAAGTTTTTCCGTTCGCGAGTTATGAATTAATTAATAAGCCAATCAATAAAGTCAGCGTCGTTTGCAACGTCATCGTTATCTGTTCCGAATCTGAAAGCACGTGACTGCACTCATCGAAGCGGCACATCCACAGGTGTTTCTATTTTTAGAGAACTGTGCATAAAAAAAATGCAAAAACGAACTTTGCGAAATCTTAACGAAACGGGCTGAAATTTCTATCAACACCATAAATTGGTAATAAGAGGAGTCCCTGAAAATTTCACCGGAATCCGGTCAAAACTTCTTAAAATAGGCATGGAATTTTTAATTCATCGGTAAACAGAAATATATACACAGAAACGGTTAATAAAATTTTGACGGCTAATTTAAAAAGTTATTTACCGATCCCGGTGAAATTTGGAGGTCATGTTCCTATTAACGATTTATCGTGTTCATTAAAATTTCAGCCAGTTTCATAAAATATTTGTAAAGATTCGTTTTTAACTTTTTTATCCCAGAGATTAGCCGCGCAAAGACGTCTGAAAGGAAATCACGTGATGCACTTGATCGTCGATAACAGATTGTTAACGAATTTTGATCAGTCAGTGATCCAATGCTTTGTCTCCTGGACGCGTGTTAAATAATTCGTAACGGTTTTGATCCGTTTGATTCTGCAGCTGCGTGTTGGAATGTCAAGAGCAAAGGATCTAACAAAATTATATATTGTCGCCGATGAAGGAGAAACCAAAAATGTTGTGTACGGCCAAGTGCTGAAATAATCACACTATGAATAAATAATTTGTAATGATCAAATTTGTGAAAACAGCTTTTTTCTTTTTTGCAAGAATCAATTTTTTTCCCGATTTTTTCAGTGACATATAAGGGAATATGAAATCAATAAGCCTATATCCCGGGCAAAGCCAGGTAGTTAACCTAGTATATATATATGAGAGGGAAAATCGCAGCGGTAAAAAAAAAAAAAAAAAGAAGAAAGAAAGACTATTCCATTGTTTTTGTTTGGGGGCTCGTGAACACTGTGAGCAACTCAATGGGCTATAAGCATTTTAAAGCTATAAGCAGTCACATTTCCCTAATTTGGGGCCACTAGTTCCAGGGAAAGGAAAGAGCCAGTGCTGTAAAACAAATACAGCATCCATGCCTCAACTAGATTCGAACCTGACCCATCTCAGACGAATGGTTGTTAGCCAACGCCACGTACCATTCGGCTGCAACAGCAAGCAATTGATGTTTCTACGCGAACAATTGATGTGTGTATAAAAAACAACAACAACAAAAAAAAAGTTAGTAAAATCATGCAATGCATTGATTATGATACGCTTTCCAACATACTAGAAATTATTACTCAAGCTATGTGGACAATGGCTGTGGAATAAATCTCGCTCCTGTGTCCTGACCTTTGACCCCATTTCGATGATATTCAACAGAACCGGTTCACTATACCTCCGGAACAACATGATAAAGTTTTGTTGCAATAGAAGAAGTTTTACGCAAGTTATGAGAATAATGTCTGTGGAATAAATCTGGCTTTTGTGGAATGACCTTTGACCCCATTTCGTTGATATTCAACAGAACCGGTTCACTATACCTCCGGAACAACATGATAAAGTTTTGTCGCAATCCAAGCATTTTAGGTAGGTTATGATGCAAAAGGGCAATAGAATGGATCCCACTCCAGTGTCCTAACCTTTGACCCCATTTCGCCCATTTTCAATAGGGTTCGTCCCCAGTGGCTCCCTACCACATACTAAAATTTCATCGAAATCGAACCGTTTTTACGCAAGTTATGACGCGTAAGAGCAATGGAATATATTCCACTCTTATATCCTGCCTGACCTTTGACCCCATTTCGCCTATTTCCAATAGGTTTCGTGCCCAGGTGGTTCCCTACCACATACTAAAATTTCATCGAAATCGAACCATATTTATGCATGTTATGAAGCATAAAGGCAATGGAATGGATCCCGCTTTTATGTCCTGACCTTTGACCCCATTTCGCCCATTTTCAATAGGGTTCGTGCCCATGTGGTTCCCTACCACATACTAAAGTTTCATCGAAATCGAACCATTTTTACGCAAGTTGTGACGCATAAAAGCAATGGAATGGATCCAGCTCCTATGTCCTGACCTTTGACCCAATTTCACTTATTTTCAATAGGGATCGTCCCTAGGTGATTTCCTACCACATACTAAAATTGCATCGAAATTGAACCATATTTGCGCATGTTATGACGCATAAAGGCAATGGAATGGATCCAGCTCCTATGTCTTGACCTTTGACAGAATTTCACCCATTTTCAATACAGATCGTCCCCAGGTGGTTCCCTACCACATACTAAAATTTCATCGAAATCGAACAATTTTTACGCAAGTTATGACGCATAGGAGCAATGGAATGGATCCCGCTGCTATGTCCTGACGTTTGACCCTGCTTCGCCCATTTTTCAAAAGGGTTCGTCCCCAGGTGGTCCCCTACCACATAGTAAAATTTCGTCGAAATCGAACCATTTTCACACGAGGTATCGTGCGGACGGGCGGATGAACGGACAGACGGACGGACAAAGCTGGAGCATTTACGCTTCTTCAACCTACGGTTGGAAAGCGTAAAAAACATAAATGTTTTGTTTAAAAATTAGTTTTATTTCTGAACTGGTTCATGCATATTAAAAATAGAAAAAATGTGACGAAGGCCTGACTATTCTGGTGGTTAAGGCGGTTGGTTGTGGAACGCAGACTCCTCGGGCCGATTTCCGGTGTTAGTTTTTCATTGGGTGGAGGCAACGACCGACATTTTCTTCAAAAGGTCTTGTGACTGCCGCAAAGTACCGTTATGAGATTGCCCATTCCTATGGGAGGCCATATGTCTGTTTAGTTGGCGTCGATTTCATCCTAATGGATGACAACGCACGTCCGTACACAAATAAAGTCGTCGACTCATATCTTGAAAAAACAAGGTACAAAACGAATAGAGTGGCCTGCATTTTCTTCAGACACCAATTCCGTTGAACATCTAGGAAGGAGTATTGCCACCAACCAGATCATTTCTCTAATCGGATCTCAAGACGGCTCCCATTTGCCAGTAGCAATTATTGCCTTCCCCCAGCCCCTGGATCATCTTACTGATTGAATAACTAGCCTGTGCCAAGCCTACATCATTTCCAGAGGGGTCAAATTACACTGACCATTATCTACATCTCCTGGCGCTCTCCACGGCGAAGGAGATGCAAATCTGCTCTCTGCAGCTGATCCGGCCGTTTGTACGCTGCTTGTCCTCCACATTGTAATCACCATTTCTCAAATCCTTCCCTACACGTGCTTGTACCTACAGCTTTCTCTCCATGGGCCGAACAAATTCTCGCTCGTGCTCCTGCGGCTGTTTCCCCAAGATTAAATATGAACCAGAGACAGTGACGAATTTGCACCTTTTTACAGCCGTGGTCGTCATGTCCTAGTCCAACTAACCGCACGTGTGAGCTGTCCGCCTACATGCAGGGTCTGATTTACGGGAGGGGAGTATTTAGGGCACGTGCGCAGAATCCCGAGCTCTTTGAGGAGGGGGAGGGGGGGGCGAGAGGCAAAAATATAGTTATATATCACTTACGTTGCATCAAAGTGATTCGCAATGTTCATCTATTGAAAAAAGTTAAAATGGTAACTTCAGAACTGTAAGTTTAAACACACAGAAAGGACTTATAATTTCCACGATTAAATAGAACACCGCATTATTAACAAATTAATGCCTTCATCTGTCACTAATAACTGTGTAACCGGTACTCAATCATTCATGAATACACATAACACGGCCCAAGGCCCCAAACTGTCTAAGTCGGTCCCTGCCAAGGAGGTTAGAAGTAAGAGCAGATGGCAACAGCCCTTCTCCCTGTGCTTCTGGCGTGACGCCACTTTTTATCAGCTGAATACGCCAATGCGCACAATCTGAGAATCTCCTGTATATCTCTTTGGGGAAATCGGGATTTTGAACAGGTTTTTCGGACCCTTACTCTACCCACACAGGCATGAAAAAAATTGAGACTGAAATATTCATTCCCTTAATAAAAAATATCCAGAAAAAACAGGAAAATATGTGTTGGTATTTCTTTAAAAAATTGAACAAAATAATGATTTTTTGAGCGGAAGTGCATAGTGCGCATGGTTACTTGCACACTGCCCATATGCAAGATAACCATGTTTAAAATATAACCAAAAGCCTAATGTTAAGAAATAAGAAGTGCGAAATATTCCTTCTTTCCATCTTTGGTTTGCATGCTCTAAGCAAAACTGTTTAAGCCACAGGAAGTGACGTCACGTTCCCAAACTCTCGTAGCGCAGACTCCCACCATCTCAGAGAGAGAGGACAGAAACAGCTGATCTGTTTTGGCTTCACTCAAAACGGGTCCCTTCAACTCCTCTTTTTCTAACCTCCTTGGTCCCTGCCTACATGTACCGTCTGACGCAGTGTTGCCACCTTACCCCCATACTGCTCGAAATTCTGACAAAAATTCAACTCTTCCGCTTTTACAGCCCGCTACGTGGATCACCGGAAGCTTATGCAACGTAATACATTCATGTTTGCTTGGTTAAACCTCTAGTTATCAAATGGCATACGTATTGAGGGGTGAACAAAATAGTAGAAACACCTTATACGGAGGTATTTCAAAAGTTTTGCACACCGCGCAGGTGCTGCCCGTAGGAGGGTGCAATCGCTTCAGTTGTTGCGCCAGTTGTGAGTCAGACAGAGTTGTGTCTGCGTTTGCTGGATAATTTGTTTTTGTTTCAAAAAATTCTGCCTAGAAATGTAGGAAGAAAGTAAGTCAGGTAAGATCTCGCTTAGCGACCATTGATCCTACATTAAAACAAACTTTGCGAAGAAGATCCCCTACCGAAACTCATAAAGCTTTGGATGAAGTTTGTGGGGTTACTGTAGTGGATCGTAGCAGAGTGTCACGGTGGATTTCTTGTTTCCGCCGAGATTAAGAAAGCATCAAAGACAACCCAAGAAGCGGCCCGCCATCAAATGCAACAGACGACACGGCTAACCTCAGTCCGCTCAGTTCCACAGTACACGGCTAATCTCAGTCCGCTCAGTTCCACAGTACACGGCTAATCTCAGTCCGCTCAGTTCCAAAAGTGACCCGCTCCGATAGATGGTGCCACGGTAGTACTTCCCCTCTCTTCCTTTCACGTTAAATGCGTTATAGCTACTTACGTCAGTTTGTTCTCTTGGTACGTGTTTTTTTGTGTGCTCACATTCCTATGGATATAGTCGGAAGGCTTGGTGTTGATGGAATCATCGTCGAAGTGGACGAAGCCAAAGTGGGAAAACGCAAGTACAACTGTGGTCGTCTCGTCGTGTGCACCTGGATTCTTGGCATCTTTGAAATCACGTCGAGCCAGGAACAACAATTATGATGGACCTGTGGGCATATTATGGAATATTTATTCTGACGGGTATAAAGAAATTGGGCCGCGGTCATAAAGAAATTGCCGTCTTTCCTCAGAACATTGCTTTGAAGTCCTGCTTTGTGCGATCAGGAAGTTCTTACCTAGCGGATAAAACTTTTCTTGCTTTTATTCTGCTAGGTAGAGTTTCATATTCATGAGGAAAACTTATTCTTCCGTCATAACAAATATTTCCCACATATGCCACAATGTACATTCATAAAGGTCCTTTTAACGGCCATCTTTAATCCATATTATTCGCTTCCTTTGCCACTTTCACAACGTAGCGCAACGCTTTACGATGTAGCGATAACGTGTCGCCATCTATTGTCGTTTCAGAAAACTATTTCTGGGCCACAATTGGAAAGTTTACCGCAAACATGCCTACCGCATCGGTTTTCAGAATCCTAACTGAAAAATTACAGAAGAGAAAAGTGCCTGCCAACTGGATTCCGCATAATCTGAGTGAAGAGCAACAAGCAGTTTGCAAAAGAATAGCAGAAGAATTGCTACATCCGCGAAGGCGAGCAGTTTGTGAACAGAATTGTTGCCATAGACGAAACCTGGATACGAGATTTTGAACCAGACCTAAAATCTCAGTCCGCTCAGAGGAAACATCCAGAATCACCTCGCCGGAAAAAATTCTGCAGCCAAACAATCATAGGTTAAATTGATTATGATTATAGCCTATGACAATGTTGGAGTGATACCAACACACAGAGTGCACCACTGTAACAGCGGAATACTACAGAAGGTTTCTGCAAAATGTTTTGCGTCCAAAGATTCGCCAAAGAAGGTCTGATGTTCTGGAAGCTGGTGTCATCATTTTGCACAACAACGCAAGGCCGCATGTTACCAGATCACAAAGAGGCATTCTGAAAAAGTATGGATGGGAATTGCTTCCCCATGCAGTCCTGACATGAGCCCACCAGACTATGACTTGTTCCCAAAACTGAAAAAGCTACATCGCAGGAAACGATTAATTACTCTTCAGGATGTTTCTAATGTGCTGACCCGAGTAATCCGACACCTCAACAATGGAGATGTTGTGACGTGCCTGCACTGCAGGACGCACATGAGATAAAGACAGACAGCAGTGAGAGCAAATGTTCGCGTAGCTCAGTTGGGAGAGCGACTTACTCCGGAGTGAGGAGACCCGTTTTCGATATCCGGCGCGGAGAAACTTGTACTTTATAGTGCTCTAACTGAAATACATGACTTGCCTAAACGTTGGGCCGCGGTCATAATGATATGTGAAAATTACTTCGAAGGCCTGTTAAGGTATGTTGTGAAATAAATTCGTTTCTTAAGAGATAACCCACAGTGTGCAGAACTTTTAAAATGACCCAAGTACAAAAGTGATCTTTCTGCAATATCCCACTTACTCATTTATTTATTTAATTTTTGATTGGGGATTTAACGACCACCATGAGCAACTCAATGGGCTATAAGCAGTCGCCTGTCCCTAATTTAGGGTCACTGGTTCCAGGGAAGGAAGAGAGCCCGTGCCGTAAGACAAACACAACATCCATGCCTCACCGGGATTCGAACCCCTTTCGGACGAATGATCAGAGGCCATCGCTTAAACCAATGCGCCACCGGGGCGGCACTCCTTTATGAACATGCAATAATCTCACTTACTCATTTATGACATGCTTATTTATGAACATGCAACATTGTGTTTATAGGAGGTAGGACAGAGGAGAGGAACAGCAGCTTCTTCAGAGGTGATAAAAAAGCGCACTGTGACGTATAATCTAACTTTCCTTTTTAGTTCGTTCTCCATGCGCATGTTCGAAACTTAACGCCAGATTTTCTCTCTCACTAGATGCTTTGTGGCAACCTGAATTGACGTCAGGAGCAAAATGACGCAGGAGAAAAACGGATAAGAAGGATGTTTACGGTGTATCTAGGGTCTTCTTTTGTTAGAAATTTTTTATTTTGATTGCAGGTTTAACGAAAACCCTGAGCAACTCAATGGACTATAAGCAGTCGCCGGTTCCTAATTTAGGGCCATTGGTTCCAGGGAAGGTAGAGAGCCAGTACATTACAAAAAAAAAAAAAAAAAAAAACACAACACATCTATGCCTCACTGGATTCAAACCAGGACCCTTTCTCGGACGACTGGTCATAAGCCAGCGCTTAGACCACTGCGCCAACGGGACGACGGCTGTTGGATATTCGGTGCTCTCGTTAGAATTCAGCTAGAGCTTGCCTGTAATTGATTTGAAAAGAGATTTGCTATGCAAGCTAACTTGATGTTTATAGTTCTAACTTGATATTTTCTTTTGTTCGGGGATTTTTTTTTTTTTTTTTTGATTGAAGGTTTAACGACCACTATGAGCAACTCAGTGGGCTATAAGCAATCGCCCGACCCTAATTTAGGGCCACTGGTTCAAGGGAAGGGAGAGAGCCAGCATCATAAGACAGACAACATTCGTGCCTCACCGGGATTCGAACCCGGATCTATCTCGGACGAACGATCATAAGCCATCGCTTAGACCACTGCGCTACCGGGACGGCTGCTTGGGGTTTAACGAATGTCGTGAGCAACTCGATGGGCTATAAGTAGTCGCCTGTCCCTAATTTAGGGCCACTGGTGCCAGGGAATGGAGAGAGCCAGTGCCGCAAGACAAACACAACATCCATGCCTCAGCGGGATTCGAACCCGGATCCATCTCGGACGAATGATCAGAATCCAACGCTTAGACCACTGCGTTATTATTTGGGGAGGAGGGAGGCTAACCACCATTGTGAGCAACTGAAAGGAGTATAAGCAGTCGCCGGTTTCTAATTTAGTGTCACTGGTTTCAGGGAAGGGAGAGAACCAGTGCCGTAAGAACGCAACACACATGCCTCTCCGGGATTTGAAGCCGGATCCTTCTCAGGCGAAAGGTCATAAACAAGCCTTAGACCACTGTGTCACTGGGACGGCTAATATTCAGTTCTCTGGCTTTGATTATCATGCTTGTTTGATAATCGAAGGCTTAAGTTATTTTCAAGCTAAAGTGACTAGCATGTAGATTATTTGATTTTACGATCATGATGTACAGCGTAAAAGCCATTTTGCCGGATCCGCATCCTTGTGCTCCGAAGCGAATGCTTTCCCAATTAAGCTGTACAGACGGAATTTATCGCTGCTACTTTGCCGTCTTGACATGTCTATAGTACGTCACGCGTACATCCGCTGTTGAGAAAGGCGGGTGCACGAAATCGGGGTTTCAGGTCCGCCGTAAGCCATGCATGAAGTAAGTTTCTCTGTAGAAGAAGGAATAATCACTAATTTCTAGACGATGTGTGGAAGGAACATCATACATTCTTCGAAGAACCCAACGACCAGTAGATTCGCTTCCACAATCGGGGGCCAATATGAAAACACAAGTTTTGCCGGTGTCTGGACTCGAACTTACCTTCTTCTGCTCCGGAGCCGAATATTTTCCCAATTAAGCTACGCCGGCAAAGTTTGTCGCTGAAACTTTGCTGTCTTGACATTTTGCGCTTCACCGCCGTAGTACGTCACAGATGTTGTTCGGCTATTGAATTCTTTAGCTGTTGAAATGTTTTAAATGTGGTGCTATAGCATACACGTCTGAGATGAAATCAAAGTGAATTTGTAAGTACACTTGTTTTCATTGAATCATTACGGAGCATTACGTAAACGCTACGGAACGTTTTAGTCAAAATCCCGTTTTTATTCACATAATTTTAATGTTCTGGAAAATTAGCTAAATTATTCAAAAGCTTGAAGAACATTTCAGCACGTGACAGAAAATGACCGACCTGTCTGAATTCCGTATATATATATATCATCATCATCATCATCATCGTCAACCATTATCAATCCACTGCTGGACGAAGGTCTCCCCAAGTTTCCTCCACAACGGTCTGTCTTGTGCCAGTCTCCTCCATGTCACCCCTGCACACTTTCGAATTTCATCCACCCATCTCCCATGTGGTCTTCTTCTGGGTCTTTTCCTGTCCCTTGGAATCCAATCTAAAATTTCGGCTGTCCATCGATGATCTGTCCTTCTGGCAGTATGTCCAGCCCATTGCCATTTCAGGGATTTAACTCTGATCATGATGTCTTCCACTCTTGTCATTTTTCGGATCCACGAGTTCCTCTTCTTATCTCTCCTGGTTACACCAAGCATGCACCTCTCCGTGCTGCTTTGAGTTGTCTGCAGCTTTTGTATGTCTCTTTTAGTTAACGATTTAACCGATTTTCAACGCGGTGTCATAGTTGGCGCTCGTGAGATGGGCCATAGTATTTCGGAGGCAGAAACGAAGTTCGGATTTTCACGGACCACCATTGCAAGGGTGTACCGTGACTACAAGAATTCTGGCAAAACCTCCAACCTACGATACCAGTGTGGCCGTAAACAGACATTGGGTGAACGTGACCATCGTTGGCTGTCAAGAATCGATTCACGCGATAGGCGTGCAACACTCTCACAGGTATAATCGGAATTCAATGCTGGAGCCTCAACAAGCATCAGCGTCCGGACTGCGCAACGTACCCTGCACGATATGGGCTTTGGGAGCCGACGCCCAACTCGAGTACCCTTGATGGGTGCACGACACAGAGCTATGCGTCTCGCTTGGGCACGGCAACACCGCCACTGGACACTTGATGACTGGAAACAAGTAGCCTGGTCTGACGAGTCGCGTTTCCAACTGTATCGGACAGATGGAAGGATTCGTGTGTGGCGCAAACCCCATGAAGCCATGGATCCCGCCTGTCAACAGGAAACTGTACCAGCTGGTGGGGGACGGGTGGGGGGTCCATAATTTTATGGTGTGTGTTTAGCTGGACTTCACTGGGACCCCTGGTACGCCTACAAACGTCTGTGACCGGCCAACGTTATGTGCGCATCCTTTCTGACGAGGTACACCCGTTCATGTCCTGCATTCATGCTGATGGGTTGGGCCTGTTCCAACAGGACAATGCACCTCCACACAAGTGTCGGGACGCCACATTATTGTTAAAGGAGCATTCATCTGAGTTTGGGGTGTTGCCATTCCAACCCAAGTCCCCAGATCTGAACGTGATAGAACACATTTGGGATGCCATGCAACTCGCTATCGAACACAGGAACCCGGACCTCAGAATACACCCGAATTGTGGAACGTTCTGTAGGAAGTATGGTGTGCATTGCCTACAGCATATTTCTAGAAGCTAGTGGAGTCCATGACCCGTCGTATATCTGCAGTCCTGCGCTCCCGTGGGGGACCTACCAAGTATTAGACTGGTGTACCAGTTTTTCTGGCACTTCAGTGTATATATATATATATATATATATATACATATAATTTTTTTTGTAGAATTTAATTATCAACATTGGCTTGCGACACCACCAGTGCTTCTTCCTCACTGCTACTATCACTCTTCGCCGTCGAAGTCTTCCATATGAATGATTCCGATTCCGTCTGTGTAGTTCCGACCAAGTGTGTGTGTAAAAACTCTTTTTCCATTCGAAGTGTTCCTATGCGAAAAGTTCGTTTCCATTCTGAAGTCTTCCGTTTTGACGTAGTGTACGACCAGCTTAATCTGATTTGTCTTGTGAGGACTGTGAAACATGGTGGAGATTCAATAATGAATTGGGCAGCGATCTCTTGGTATTGTTTTACGTCCTGTCATCACACTGAAAGGGCGAGTTGCAGCCACTTCACTCTTGGATTTTCTGGGTGACCAGATCTATCTCATGGTGGAGACATTGTTTCCTGCAAACCATTCAATCTTTCAAGACAATAATGCCTCCAATACACACAGCCAGATGTGCCCAGTCGTGGTCTGTGAAGCATGAAACTGAAGTTATACGTATCCTATGGTCTGCACAATCATCAGACTTCAACATTATTGAGCCCCACTGGACAGAATTGGATAAACGGAGTTAAATCTTTGTTTGAGATGTTGCCATAGAGAAATTAAAAGAATTAAATCATGTCTGTTAAAAGTTTTGAGGTAATTTTAAGAAGTACCTTATAGCGAGGCTTAAAAGAAACTGCTACACTGTGTACCAGTTAACCTGTTTTTGGTCATTGTACACACGTACAATGTACTGTATTTTGATTAATAAATGTAAAAAAATATAGTACTGTAATTTGAAATTCTTACTGAAAGGAGCCATGGTATCTTCGGAAATAGTTTCCTGAGAGCGAAGAGATAAGCCACACACAAGATGATTGTTACAATGAAATATAGGGCCACCACGAACATGAAGAAGTTGGTGTAATTAGTGAAAACAGGTGATGCGCATGCCATGCATATCACAGCAAAAACCTGAAAGAAAAAAACACAAATTAGCAACAGCAGACTTCTTTTTTTTTTTTTTTTTTGATTGGAGGTTTAACGACCACCGTGAGCAACTCAATGGGCTATAAGCAGTCGCCCGTCCCTAATTTAGGGTCACTGGTTCCAGGGAAGGGAGAGAGCCAGTGCCGTAAGACAAACACAACATCCATGCCTGACCGGGATTCGAACCCCTTACGGACGAATGATCAGAGGCCAGCGCCTTAGACCACTGCGCTACCGGGGTGGCACTTCTTTTATGTGTCCATATGATTTCGGTTTACTGAGATCAACCACTAGTAAGATCTATACTTGTCCGGGAGAGTTCCGGCTTGAAGATTATTTACTTGTCATTTTTTTTACTTTATACTTCGTAGAATGCAAAACGCCCGATTAGATTTTTTAAAGCGTTTCCTCCCCATAAAGTATCTTCTTATTGGTGCCATAGTATTGTCTGCCGTTGGGGACCTTTCTTAAATCTCTCTTGTGCTTTTCTCCCATCTCACCTTAGCTTTTACTCTGCTTTGCTTTCCTGGCTGCCATATTCTAATAAATTACATCCACGTACCATTTATCTCCCCCAAGAGTCGATGAACGATCACATGGATTTTGCATTTCTTAATCGATTTTCGTTCCCTCCACTTCTTGGTGTCAGCAATCATAAATCCGCAAGTGGTCACTCACGCGGATAATTCCAGCAGCGTTTAGGATGACATTATTATGGAGCTGCAATCGATTTCGCATCTCGGAATTTTCCTCCGAGAACGTTCACCCCCGACAACCCAAGTTTGCCGCCCCGGTGGCGTAGTGGTCTAAGCGCTGGCTTATGGCCATCCGTCCGTGAAGTGCTGGGTTTGAATCCCGGTGAGACATGGATGTTGTGTTTGTATTATGGTACTGGCTCTCTCTCCTTTCCCTGAAACCAGTGACTCTAAATTAGGGACGGGCGACTGCTTATAGCCCATTGAGTTGCCCATGGTGGTCGTTAAACTCCCAATAAAAAAGCAAAACAAAAAAACTCACTTTTAGGTTGCTAAGGAATTTGAAATTGAATTTGTAGTTTGTGCCGTGATAATATGTGCTGTGATAGCAAAGACTTTCACTGTGGTAATCTTTAATCTGTGCTGTGATAACGAAGACACAGATTAAAGATTTTCTGTGATAATCTGTGTTGTGTTAACGAAGATTTTCACTTCTCCGTAGAAACAGCTAACCGCCACGACAGTTCGATATACATACTTATTTACTAGCACTTTTTATGTTTGTCTCGGGGTTTAACGGCCGCCGCGAGATTAATTTCGCAAAAACTGGCAAACCACTCTAAGAGAAATCAGAGTTGGAAATGGGTCAAAAATTTTGGACACCAGACGTCACATAATCGGACCCGACTCAGACCCGCCCGTACAGTGCATAATGCATAATTCTATATACGCAGGCCTGACGACAGGAGGGAGAAGGCGGTGCTGTAGCACCGGAGAAGGCGGTGCTGTAGCACCGGAACCCACAGCCCGTTTCTAAAGCAATTTCTTTCTAATTATTATTTTATGGTGTCTGAATATTTTTCAAGCTATATCGTCACCAGGGTTGGGAAGTTACGCGTACAAAAATATTTTCTACGTGACGCGTAAAATACCGTAAAAATGCGTAATTTATGTCATAAATGTAAAAAATGTAATAAATTCAAAACTTGCTTTAAATAATATAATAATAATAAAAAAAACCCCCAAACGAAGTGCTACAATGTTATTCGAGTTCCCCGGCCAACTGCAAAACGTGCATGAGTTACTTGTGGCAAATCAAACGAGCTCTCCATATTACGTTTTTCATTTCTTCTTTCCTTACCCCGCTGATTCTGCCAAGCCCTTTCCCTTGGCTGTGGTTTCACTAGATAGTAGATAGGGATAGTGGGAATCTCGTTACACGCCGACACCACACATTAGGTTCTCTATGTTGCTTTGTTACTCACCGACACAGACCATTGTGTATGATATACAGGGCCCGATTTAGGTCAGCGGAGATCCTGTGCACATCCTATGTCTGGGACCCCCCTCGATTAAAAGTTTCACCCAACAGTTGAAAAGAATATTTGCTGGTATATATATATATATATATATATATTTTGCAAGCAATGTTTCTAGTAGTAAAGTATTAAAATACATCTCACATGCTAGTCAACTTTATAGCCAATGTGGTTTGTAATAGAAGAGCATTTACACCACTTTTACTTCCCCGCATCCGCAGAGCTTACAGCTGTAACATTAATTGCTCTGGAATCCTTTTTTTTGTTTTATAGTATCATTTACAAAACAAATAACTATCCTCCCAAAGATATAATTTAGGAAATGATGAACTGATGGTAGTTTAAGATGTAAGAAGTAATCCCTCACAAAATGTTGCAGCTGATAACACACATTGGGGGATAAATTATTGCAACAGTCCATGTGAATTATTACAACAGTCTTTAAATAAAGTAGTGTCATTTGAACTTTTTCCGTATTTTCATTTATGTGAAAATAAACCCTACATAATTATGAATATTGATTCACAAATCTTGTTCTCACAAAACTAATATTAATAAAAAATATTTTTAATAAATTCTACATGCTTTGTTGAAATGCTTTTCATGTATAATATACCGTATTGATCCGAATATAGGCTTCATCCGTGATATGAGATCTCAAGGAAAAACAAACCTACATATTATTACAGGAGCGTGATTATAAGTCACACCCCATTTTTAAACAAACCATTAAAAATGTATAAATAAAAATATTTAAAAAATACTTGGTAATTTTTAACTGTTGAATTGGCAGTAGGACATTAAAAAATGGCTTTTTCTACCTTTTGTGGCTGCAAAATTATGAATTATATCGTCAAAACTTAAATCTGCTAATGCATCACTTTTAATGGGCAGTATATGAAGAGCATCAATTGACTCTTCTTTTAAACTTTTAATGCTTTGTTCTTTTCAGAACCGCAAACCAGCGTTCTTTTGAACAGTTGGAAATTGGTATTGGTAAAAAAATCCTGAGGCAATGGGGAAAAAAAAAAACAACTAAATTTAAGTCCCTTAACTTCCCAAGGCAAGTGAAGGGATCTGTGCTCTCAGTGAATTAATTGTTTCGTCAGGATTCGAAACTGAAGGAACTCTTCAGCGAAGGCTTCTTCAAGTTCATTTGAATACTACTTTTGCTACAATTCAGCTGCTTCCATTACATCGCTTAGGTCATTCTTGTAGACAAATCCAAATCTAGAGTCCAATTCCTCATATGACTTCTTTCTAGTTTGCAACTGTGAAATAAGATTGTCACATATTACCTAAACAGTTTGAGTGATGAAGGAATCTTGATTATTAAAAACAACGTCTGGAGTTCATGAATCATCTAGAAGTCGGCTCTTGGGTATTTTCTTCCTTCTTGAGGATTCATAATCCATTTCTCTCCCTAACAACTGGTTGGATTCTTTATCGAACAGTTCGAAATTTTTTCTGACGAAATTCAGGATGAAGTCAATATTTGACTCGTATAATGGTAAAACTAACGACAAATTGCCCATGGAAGATTGAAAGGGAAGTGCTCACTTTGTTGATTCGTTGCAATATTGTGCCAGATAATTGTTAACAAAGCAGTCTCTTTTTTCATTAATTTGGCATGAAGAGACTTAAAAATATATTTGGTTTTGGAGGTAGTTTGGAGCCCCCCCCCCCACCCCAAACCTGAGGCCCTGTGCACGTGGAGAAACCAGGCCCTGATGATATACAACGTTATTGCTAGTCATCAAAGGCTGCAGACAATTTTCATCATATGGATTTTGTCACTTTGTGTTCCCCACCAGAAGTCGGCATCTTTTGTCTTTTTATTTTATGCTCAACTCATTATTTTCGCATTGCGGCAATTTTTATATATGAATATGGTGTTTTTGTGCGTAATTCCGACTTCGTTTATTTTCCTTTACTCCGATGACCAATGAAATCGGTCCTGTTCAAAGCGGCAACTTAAAAGAGAAAACACAAAATTTAATGTTTACTTATGAGAACTCTTTGTGGATACTTTCCCAGAGGCTGCATCTTTAGAAGTATATTAAATACACTTTAAAAAGAAGAGGTGAAGTATGTGATGTTTATGAAAAAGTACTAAGAAAAATAAGAATGTCTGTCGGTAGATGGCGTTCAAGAATTTTCTGAGAAAACTCTTTTTTCGAAAGGGAGGGTTCGAGGGTTTGTTTACGGAGGGGAGAATATGCAAAATTATCCACCGCGAAAAAAAGATTGAAGAGTTGCAACCGGTCGGGTTGTCGGGAAGTAGGGGAATGGTGGGGGGGGGAGGGAGGTGAGGAAACGGAAATACGGAAATATGAATTATGTGGTTAGTGGAGGAGCCGAGGTGGAGGGGGGACACGGAGATTTTATTGCACTGGGGCCTCAGCTCGCTATCCACGGCCCTGTATATACGTAGATTATGTTTGATTTCTGCATATCTACACTGGCGGAAAGTGAAAAAAGAACACCAAGAAGGAATTGGCGGACAATCATGAAATTTACATATGTTAATGGGGTCGAGTTTACGTAGGTGTGATGTTAATTTCGGGACCAACCGGTGAGCGCGTTACGCCACAGCATGGCATAATATGCAAATTATCGTTGGGGGTATTTAAGGAGTACGGTGAAGTGAATGTAATCAGTCGTCGGCGTACGGACACGTGCGAAGACCCTGAAGAAGCTACAATGCCTGGACATGGAAGACGTGTATGATTTCAGCAGTTATCGGACTTTGAGCGAGGTCGTCTAGTCGGACTTTGAGCGAGGTCGTCTAGTCGGACTCAGCGAGGCCGGGTGGTCGTATCGTCGTATTGCGGAGCGAATTGGAAGGGAAGTATCGGTGGTGGTACGATAGTGGCGTAGATGGTCCGAGGAACATTCCCACACGAGAAGACGTGGAACCGGGAGTCACAGACGGACTGATGAGTGGACCGATCGACGCATAAAAAGAGTGGCGTTGTCAAGCAGAACATCCACTGCGACGCAAATCCGAGCTGCCGTTGCACCTGAGGTGACAGTGCGAACAATCCGCAACCGTCTACTGGATGCAGGACTACGTGCACGTGTGCCTCTGGCATGTGTACCTCTGACTCCAGCCCACCGTCAGGAACGGCTGCAGTGGTGTCGCCAACGTCTGCACTGGTGTTCAGCGATGAAAGCAGATTCTGCTTGGGAGCCTCCGATGGCCGTATGCGTGTTCGCAGACGCACAGGGGAGCGTCTCCACCCTTCTTGCATCCGCTAGCGACACACAGGGCCTACACCTGGTCTCCTGGTGTGGGGAGCGACCAGCTATCACTCCCGTACACAACTAGTGTTTGTACCGGGTACGTTAAACAGCACCTCCTACATCAACAACATCATTCAGCCCGTTGTTGTGCCATTTTTAAGGTCGGTCCATCCAGCAAAATAACGCACGCCCACACACGGCACGTACAACGCAACATGCACTTCAGGGTGTGAAAAAACTTCCATGGCCTGTACGTTCACCGAATTTGTCCCCCATTGAGCACGTGTGGGATTTTATGGGACAGCGACTTATCCGATTTACGCGTCCAAGTTGAGGATGCTTGGAACTCAATACCCCAAACTTACATCCAACATCTGTACGACAGACTCCATGCCAGAATTGCACAGTGTGACGCAGTTCATGGCGGTTCAACCTCGTACTAACCATGTTACATGGAAATGTTATTTTTCAGTTTACCAGCAAATACAGCTGCATTTTGCCATAATGTTTTAATCACGTTATCCTCTGTATTCCGTTATTATGCTATATAAATTTCGTTGGTATCAGACGTCTCCTTCTTGGCGTTCTTTTTTCACTTTCCGCCAGTGTATATACAGTATATACACAGAGGGCGTTCAAAAAGTCTCTTCGCAGTGTTTATCTTAGGTTATACAGAAATCATACTACGTCCTTCACATAACCTAACTGTTTCACACATGTTTTCAAACACATCTGCGAGAGTTAAAAAAGTCTCTCCGCAGTGATGTTAAGGCTATTTCACTTAATTTTGATGGTGCTACAGTCAAAACTTTTGAATTAAGTAACTTGTTGTATGTTTAATTTCAGTTTTTGCAGTTTTCTTGGTAACATATCAAGCTTCAGAATATGTTTCACAGCAACACCAATTTTTACCAGCTTCTGATAAGTTGAAAGTTTCCAAAATGTCGGTGCTAATCAGTGGTGTAACTAGTACAACGTGCGCCCCCCCCAAGATTTGCTTCAGAATCCCTAAGCACAGTAATTTTCCCAGGATTTCGAACGCGAGCGAGGATGCATTTTTTCGCGGTGTGTGCGCGCGCGCGTGTGTGTGTGTGTGTGGTTGTTGGGTAGGAAGTCAGGGAGAGTGTCTGCAAAAGTAATGGTGGTACCTAGAGTCCTGTAATTTAAACTTTTTAAGTGTTAGATTTGACAATACGTGCAATTCCTTTGCCCAAAACTAAAATAAACCACTTGAAGAAATCACCCTCTTACACATCGCAGATCTGCGGCTGCTGCGAATAAATGTCGGCATGTACGTAATCCTAGGTAACTAACTGTTTTCCCGCATCCTCCACGGGAAATCCCACTGCGGCCTCGCACTTTTCCTCAGCAGCGCAGAGAGAGGGCGATTGGAGAGCGATCGTATTATTTACAAACCATTGCAGAGCAATCGTATTACAACCCGAAGTCAAAGAGCGGAACACTTTCAATCTGTAGGACATTCAGTGTTTTAAAAGTGAAACTAGGCATTTATTTAGGCAATGCTAAATACACTATCTACCAATATGTAATTGGACACCTGTGTTAGCAAAGGAAAACGAAATTTATTCACCTTCAATAGTTGGTGGAGCCTCCACGAGCGGCGATTACAGCTGCGACCCTCCGGGGCATACTCTCACCCAGGCCTTGTACGACGGCTAGCGGTATTTTCTTCCACTCGGCTTGGAGAAGTCAGGTCAGTTCCTACACCGATTTCGGACGGTGGGAACACCCCTTAAGTCAACGCTCCAACTCGTCCCATAGGTGCTCGATAGGGTTAAGGTCCGGGCTCTGCGCATGCCAGTCCATTCGATTAACCCCATTGTCACCATACCAAGCCATGGTGGACCTCGCAACACGACAGATGACATTGTCATCCTGAAAGTAACATGGGTCCACCCGTAAAACTGCCACAACGTAGGAAGCGCATGGTCATCGAAAATGGTGCAGTAGGTCTCGGCGCTGAGTCTACCAGGAATTGCGACCAAGGGTCCCGTGCCATACCAGGAGAAACACCCCCATAGCATAATTCCACCGCCGCCGAACTTCACAATTGGCACAATACATTCCGGCAGGAAGCGTTCTCCAGGCAGACGCCAAACCCAGACCTTGCCATCCGAACGGTAGAGGGTGAACCTTGATTCGTCGCTCCAGATAACCTGTTTCCACTGTTCAACGGTTTACTGTCGACGTTCTTTGCACCACGTTAGCCGAGCAGCGCTATTGGACTTGGTGATCAAAGGCTTGTGGGAGACAGCACGTCCACGATAACCTAACAAATGGGCTTCCTTACGGATGGTATTCATCGAAAGAACACTCCCGAATGCCTGTTGAAACTCCTCGCGGATGTGGCCCATCAATTTGGTGCTGTTCTTCCGAATTTCTCTGACCAGCACCCGTCGGTCTCAAACTCCTAGTTTTGTGGGTTTTCCGGGTCGGGGCACATTCCGACAGTCACCTCTCATCTTCCACTTGCCAATCACGTAGGTCATTGTCGATTTTGGGTACTTCAACCAGCTGGATATGTCACGTATCGATCGGCCATTTCTGTGACACCCGACGATTACTCCTTTCGCGAAATCAGAGAGCTGCGAACCGCGTGGCACCTTGCATGCGACTGGTTGCGTTGTTGTTTCCCACACGATATTTAACGGCGGCGGCCGTGACGTGTATCAGGACCGCAGATATCGTCGATTGCAGGGGTGTCCAATTACTTGCTGGTAGATATTGTATATCTTATAGCAAAATATGAATTTTGGCTTAATTATTGTGCGTGTTCGAATTTTTTCAGAAAGCTGTAACTGGCAGCTGCAGTACGTCCCTTCGTTACATGCGTGCTGCGGGGGCTGCGGGGGCTGCGGGGGTGGTAGTTACGCCAATGATGTTAATTTCATCATTGACCCTCAGACGGAAGCAACGCTCACGAAATCAAAATTCATATTTTGGAAACTTTCAACACATCAGAAGTTTCTGAAAATTGGTGCTGCTGTGAAACCTTTTCTGGTTTCTTAATGAGATGAAACAACTAGTAGCATTCACTCGTCCCCTTTTTGTTTTTAACAAGAACGTATTTATTGGCCGCGAGGCGTTTTGTAATCGCCTTAATATTAGATTCATGCGTGTTAGCAAAAAGGGTATTCATTTTGACACGACATGCGATAGAACGGTATGTTAGTACGTCAAACGGAAACCTCTGAATGCTCAATGCAAAAGACGTGATTTGAAAAGTAACTTTCAGTCTTACAACTTGACACGCGGGTGTGAGAGAGTGAATTCCCACAGAAGCAGGTGACAGACGTTTACCTGTATTTTTGCTCCGGGCAATCGCAGTGAAAACAAACGCAAAGGAAGTATCGTTTTACGATGTGGTATCGGCGAGTCTATAACGTCTGTGCCGTATAATCGGTCGATAGAAATCTTCGTTGCTTTAAAACTCGGCAACATTTTTGAATGACAAATAATTTTTCACTCCGCGCACACCAGGATCGAGCACAAATTTCCACAGCACGCATTTTTCTTTGAATTTTTTTCTTTTCAAAAATAAAGCGGAAATAAAAACGGGTCAGGAACATCTTGACCCGACCCTTTTGACCCGCTGATTCGTGAATCATTTTCTTCTCTGAGAGAAATACGACTCAAAATACATGGTTTTCTTCTAACATGGCATCTTTTCCAAAGAGATGATATAGAAACTATTGGTCTTACGTCAGTGAAATAGCTGCCTCACCTTTCATTCATTAAGTCAACTTTTCAGAAACATCCTCAACAGACAACTCGATACGCGCCCTCAGGTACACCTGCGATCATGTCACAGTTACATCATCCAAGAACATTGAAGTTTCGTTGGGGGAATACGGAGGCCACGAGAGCACACGAAATGCTTGGGCTTGATCCTATATCGATTCATGCGCAATGCGGGTCTTGTGACACGGGTGTTGTCATTCTGAAGGAGCCCAGTGCCACCCGGATACACGGACACTATAGAGGGCAGCACTTGATCCACAAAGGTAGGATTTGGCGGCGAGAGTGTGCTCAAAGGGCAATGAGAGGGACCAGGTGATCTCCACGAGAACAAATGACATACCATGATACCGCTTCTGCCGCCATGTTTCCTTCCAGTCGTGCAGTCTGGTAGCAGCAGTTTGCCTGTGTGACATCGAATACGGATTCGTCTGTAAGTTGCAGCTTGTGACGTATATTCTAAATTAACGTTCCTTTTTAGTTTCTTTCCATATGTAAATCTTGAGTTTGTTCTTAGTTATACTTCACACTTAACGTGATATCTTTTCTCTCAAACGAATACTGTTGGCAGCATAATTGAAGTAGAATGAACGTGACGTATGCCTGTTATGAGATAAGAACGAGAGATATAAACTACGATACAACAGTTGCTTGTGGAATGTGGAGCGCGGTGGAATGTTGGTGGTTGATTTGTGTTATGTGATTTCTGTACTACTAGTATCTGTGCTGGAGAAATAAAGCATCATTTCCGTAAGTTTTGACTTCTGTATAAATGTTTCGTCTGGCCGTTAAGGTTTAATTTGGGAACTATTTCATCGTATGGTTATGTTTTTAAAATAACGTATCAGTACGAAAAGACGTTTACGTTATAAGCTAGAACCTGGACTGATTGGACCACCCACCAGGCAGCCTAATGGTACGAAGTATTGGCTTTTAATCATTCGTCCAAGAGGGGTCTGGGTTCGAACGCTGGGTGAGGTGGGGATGGTATGCTTATCTTACTGCGCTGGTTCTTTCCCTTAGCTGGTACCAGTGGTGTTAAATTAGGGACGAGAGACTGCTTATAGTCCACTGAGTTGCCCACGGCGGCCGTCAAACCCCAAAACAAACAATCTCATTGGACCAGGTGACTCTTTTTCAGTCAGCCAGGGAGCACCAGTTTTTACTGCAGGCGAACTTGTCGATGATGGTCGATCAGCTGGGGCACAGGAATTAGCCGCGGACTACTCATAGCACACCCATCTACAAGATCGTCAGCTAGACTGCGCTCAGAAACGTTTCTCTGTAGGCCGTAGTGCAATCTACTATTAACTGAGGGATCGTGAGCTGTATGTTGTCCCAGGAAGAACGTGTTGGCAGGTGTTCACCTCGTCTCTCAGCCAGCTGTAGTCTTTAACACGTTGGGTGGATGTGTGTGCCTCTCTTCGGACCATTTCCTTTATACCCTCACTATAGCGACCTTCGTAGAGTCAAAAATGCCTGCGGTTGCTCAGATGTGCGCGACCGCAATTCTCGCTTTAACAATCATTCTTCGTTCAAGTCCTTCCCTGTCCCCATTCCACTGGCTTTACACTGGCGAACTGATACATCCTACCCGTATTGTTCGGCGATGTCACTTCTGCGTGTTCATGAAGATGGGATGGTCATAAGCATCAGGCTCACGAGCATAAATAGAAAATATGCGACACAATTTTTCTCATTATTTATGTAAATGTAAGTGCATTTTGAAGATTTCAGAAAGTGTTATAACCATGATCGTTATAACAAAGCGTTTTCAAGACAAAAATTATTTTTACGTTTTTGCTTTATTTTCTATCGCTTCGAAAAAATGAGATAGAATGGATATTGCCATTAATGATGCCATCTTTTTCTAAAACGGTCGAACAATCTGTAGCCTTTAGTTATTCAGAATATTTTCCTGAACTAAACGATAGCTTTATTATATCGATGATGTATAGCATTGCTTGAACATTTCTAATGATTCCCGGCAGCGGAAACCAGCAGTAATGAAAACCGATATCATAATTTCTCGGATAGTTTCAAGAAACGCATAATTCACTATTTTAGTTATATTGACTCGTTACACTTTCAAAGCTTGTTATATTTTATATACATATATTTTTTTTCTTCTAAGGAAGAAAATATTTAGCAAAACAGAGAGAGAGAGAGAGAGAGAGAGCGTTTAGTCTTCTTAGAAAAAATCTGCGTATAATTTAACCCTTTAGAATGTACCTGAATCAAACAGTGCCGGATATTTTCTGCGCCCCCCCCCCCAAAAAAAAATATTTACCTAGCGGTCGGGGAAAAACAATGCCTTTGCCCTCTCACCTTAGCAGCATCGACTATAAACCTGTCACTAGTGATAAGGGCTCCCTTCCAGTCTTTAATTCTCTGCTCTAGTCTTTTATTCATTCTATCCTATATTCTGATCTAGTCTTTTATTCATTTAGCCTATATTCTGATCTAGTGTTTTATTCATTATTCCCTATATTCTGATCTAGTACTTTATTCATTCCAGCCCATATTTCGATCTAGTCTTTTATTCCCAATACTTCATTTCTTTCTAGTTTTTTATTTCATTCTAGCGTTTTATACCTGACCAGAGGCAGGATGAGAAAAGTTCCATCCCTTTGTCACGGACATCATGCCACCGAGAAGAGACAAGTGACTCCGAGACATCTCTCCTTTCTTTGTTATAGCCCATTTATCAGGTGATAAGTCAGAAAGCATTGGAGTCAATCATTCACACCTACAAGCGAACTTTGAATGGCAAAGCTAATGGGAAAGCAACACCTTCTGGGTAGCATAGAGTTGATCCCACCTGGGCTAAACATACGCGTCTCCGTTTCCTGGATTCATGTGAGTGTTGGCAATTTGGATAACAAAGTGTTTAGCCCAGATGTGATCCACTCTACACATTACTTTTCTGTTGCGCAGGTTCACTCGTTCTAGCCGCGTGGGGCCCTCTTAGATAACGAATATATATATATGTTCGAGCTGATTTCAGCCGGTTTTGCTTACCCATATTTAATTCGTTCCAACTGGTTAAAGGATTGAAAGGTGCAGTGTTAGCAGATATTTCTTCATTGTCATTGTCACCATATTCTTTCATTGGGTATTGAACCAGTTCCGAATATCATCATCATCATCATCATTGTCAACCACTATCAATCCACTGCTGGACGAAGGTCTCCCCAAGTTTCCTCCACAACGGTCTGTCTTGTGCCAGTCTCCTCCATGTCACCCCTGCATACTTTCGAATTTCATTCACCCATCTCCCATGTGGTCTTCTTCTGGGTCTTTTCCTGTCCCTTGGAATCCAATCTAAAATTTCGGCTGTCCATCGATGGTCTGTTCTTCTGGCAGTATGTCCAGCCCATTGCCATTTCAGGGATTTAACTCTGATCATGATGTCTTCCACTCTTGTCATTTTTCTGATCCACGAGTTCCTCTTCTTATCTCTCCTGGTTACACCAAGCATGCACCTCTCCATGCTGCTTTGAGTTGTCTGCAGCCTTTGTATGTCTCTTTTAGTTAAGGTCCACGTCTCTGCACCATACGTAAGCGCTGGAAGGATGCATTGATCAAACACTTTTCTTTTAAGACATAATGGCATATTGCTCTTGAAAATTATGCTGTTTCTTCCAAAAGCTCTCCAGGCAAGTTTTGTACGCCGATTAATTTCTTCATCAATGTCACCCTCACTTGATATCGGCTGTCCAAGATAAACATACGTATCTGTTATCTCCAGTTTTTCTCCATCAATCGATAAATCTTCATTTCTTGTAAAAGCATTGAACATCACTTTTGTCTTCTGAAAGTTCATTTTTAATCCCACTTCTTTACTCTTGTCATCAAGTTCCTGGATCATACTCTGCAGCTCTGATGGGGTAGTTGCAAAAATGACTACGTCATCAGCAAAACGAAGGTGGGTTAGATAATCTCCATTAATCTTTATCCCCTTGTTTTCCCAGCTCAGCGACTGAAAAACACCCTCCAGTGTGGCATTAAAGAGCTTCGGAGATATGGTGTCACCTTGTCTCACTCCCTTTCCAATTTTTACGTGTGTTGCATTTTCAAACAGCCGAATCTTTGCACTTGCATTTTCATAGATGTTATTAATAATATTAATGTATGCATCTTCAATACCGCAGGTTTTCAGAGCCATACATATATATATATACATATATATCAGCCAGATTTCTACATAATCGGAAAAACGTTCACAAATGGAAATAGCTACTTTCGGCCAGAAGCGTCTGAATTGTGTGCTATGAAAAAACATAAATTACGCACAAAACATTTCTCATAAAGGAAGATATCCGAGAAAAAGGGAATTTTTCAGATCAAGTTCTTAGCAACGAATATAATGTTCCAAGCATGGTACAAATAGAAATGAACACTTTCATCCAGTATTTTTTTATATATTTGCCAGTTTTTGTGCTCCAGTTTTGTGGCAAAACTGTGTGGCACAAAAACTAGCAAATATATAAAAATTATTTCTCGCCACAAACGCTGTCGTATCAGAAAGAGTTTTTGAACTGCACTATTAGAAACGGAAATATCACCACTACAGGGATTTACATTAATAAACATCATTTTAAGAAAGAAAAAAAGTGCACATGACTATTTTCGCCATGAGTAGCGTCTGACAGAAAAATAATTTATTTAATTGGATTTCTAGAAGCGAAGATGCGATTGAAAACATGTTAGAAACATGTTTTGTTAGAAACATGTTTGAAAAATAGAATTCGTGACAAAAGAAGCTTGCCACTAGGGGCGTAACTGCATATTGATCTTAAAAACAGAAATATGTAGTTACGCCCCTAGTGGCAAGCTTCTTTTTGTCACGAATTATTACAAAACGCAAGCAAAATATTCATCATCGTAACCTTATATCTAACGAAAAATAATTTTTAAATCCGATTTTTAGAAGTAGAGATTTCGGGAAAAACACCTATACATTTACTTCCCCTACAGCAACACCGTGCGTTATTTAAATAGACACTGTACGAAAAATGGCTTTCGTGGTATTGCAAAGTAAAAAGACATTTTTTAATCATTTTTTTAAGCAATTGTGTAGACTAAAGTGTATTTTGAATTTAACAGCACGGGCATTTGCGCCCTCTATTATCGAGGTTATGTTATTGATCGTCTTTGTCACTTTCGGTTGCAAAAAGAATTTTTCAAATCGGACTAATAGTTGCAGAGATATGGTGTCCACTGACGGACGGACGGATCGACATAGCGGTACTACTAATAATAAGCACGTATTTTTTTCTATTCAAAAGACGTGCTAAAAACAGAAACAGACTTGAGACGCTTTAGCAGCTCTAACATATAATTTCAGCAAAGTTGCTGAAAATCCGTGCAGGAGATAGAGTATTAGAAACACTGAGCAAGTCTATTTTTGATTTTATTTTAATTTGGAGTTAATACTTATACATATTTTTTCAGTTTACGCCTTTAAGAGTAGCGTTTCGTTTTTGATTCTACTATAATACAGCACGTACATGCAAAAAATCGAAACACAGCCTTTCGTAGCGTTCTATGCTTACAATAATATTAGAGATTACTGAAAGACCTGGCCGACTGTCCAGGAGTTGCCTCGGCCAAAACGTTTGAGAACCACTGTTTTAATATAATCTGAGGCAATCTACATCTGTATCAGCGAAATATTCAAGTTACCAAAATACTTCTACGAATTACTTCTAGGAAAATGCTTAATTGTTAAAGGGAAACCCAGTTTAAAAGACAAACTGGAACACAAAACACTTTACTAACCTCTAAATGCTTGTTATGGTACGAAGAACTAAACATGGTTCTGTAAGAAATACTTCACTCTAGGCGAGAGGCATTTACTTTGCACGCACCTGTCTGAGTACCATCCCCAAAGTCAGCAACCTCGTAGGAAATTCCTTAGCGAATAGAAATGGGTTTTATTTTAAGGTGGAACAGGAAAAATGGTTTAACGTTAGAGGAAGCAATAGGACTCACTGGGCCGTGAAGGGCAGAAATGAATGGATTATTGAGAATGATGTTATGATCGCGAAATCTATTTAGAAAAGGAATTTTAGTCATTCATTAAAGCAATGATTTTCAACCAGTTATCATTTCATATTCACATTTTCTAGAGGCACGGCTGTTACGATTTGTTAAAAAACTACACCCCCTTTCGCACAATGTAATTTACTATATCTTAAAACAAAACAAATTAGGAGGGTTTTTTTTAAATGTCAAATAAAATAAACTATTCCTTGTAAAACGCTTGAACTCGAAGTTTCTGGTATGTCTTTTGACTAAAAACACCACAAATAATAATAATAATGTGCTGTTCTGACCACTTTGTTCGTCTGCCGTAACTGATGTAAGAACTTCACAGGTTCGATTAGAAAAGCGCTTTTTTGCATCAAATGACTGTAGCCGCAACCACGACGGTGTACATATTTTCAGATTTTCGTAGTGTAAAAGTTTTCCGCTAGGAGACACAAGTGTATAGTCGCTTTTTTTTTTAATTGGAGGTTTAGCGACCAGCGTGAGCAACTCAATAGGCTATAAGCAGTCGCCCGTCCCAAATTTAGGGCCACCGGTTCTAGGAAAAGCCAGCGCCGGGATTCGAACCCGGACCCCTTTTGGACGAATGATCAGAGGCCATCGCTTAGACCACTGCGCCACCGGGACGGCAAACGAACCGACTGTGATATATTTGTTTCTTGGTGACGGACTCGAAGAATTCTGTTCCTGACGCGACGTAAGATTTTTTTCTTCGGGGAGTGAAAATTAACGCCTCCGCGAGCATCTAGAGTATCGCCAGTTGACCAACTCTGATGTGAAGGCACTGGTCCTAGGAACATCCCTACATCATTCGTGACTCGAAGCCTGTCCAGCACATATCATGCGAACCAGAGGATGGTAGATCGACCAATCTTCTTCTTCTTCTTCTTAGCCTGTTGACACCAACTGCAAGTAATAGGCCTCCCCAGTCTTTTCCAACTTCGTCGATCCTTAGGTTCAGTCCATCAGAGCTGAGTTCGGGCTCAATTTTAAGAGCCCGAGCCCGAAGTATGTCTGCCAGGGCCCACCCGAGCCCGAATTTTATATTGCAAGATAGATCCCGGGACCGAACGGGCCAGAAAACTATGATTAACCTGTTTAGTCATTAAAAAAAAAACTCCTCTCCCAGACTTCCACTCTTTCCTCTCCGTGCAATTAACTGATGTCTTTCTCAACTGCGTAGTGGGGAAGAAATGTCTATCTATTTCTATAGTTTCTTTGACCGTTCTTTTTTTTCTGAAATGCTTAATGAGGCTGTGCATCAGGAAAAATAAGGAGGCACAACAATCTTCGTCGTACTTTGCTCAATAGAATTGCCAGGGAGCTGCCACATTGAAGTAGGGAGCAAATTTTCGCTAGATTTCTATCTACTATCTACAGTTCTTCAAGAAACTTTTCCTTCGCAGAAATCTATTAATTAATGCTGTATGGTATTTGTTACCCAAGCCCGGAATAAATGGCCCTGCCGAGTTCCCACTTCCCATGTAGACCCAGTTGCCGAAGAATTCTACACTATCTACCAACAAGTAATTGGCCACGTGTGATAGCAAAGGAAAACGAAGTTTATTCACCTTCAATAGTTGGTGGAGCCTCCACGAGCGGCGATTACAGCTGCGACCCTCCGGGGCATACTCTCAACCAGGCGTTGTACGACGGCTAACGGTATTTTCTTCCACTCGGCTTGGAGAAGACAGGTGAGTTCCTTCACCGATTTCGGACAGTGAAGGCACCCCTTAAGTCGACGCTCCAACTCGTCCCAGAGGTGCTCGATAGGGTCCGGGCTCTGCACAGGCCAGTCCATTCGATTAACTCCATTGTCACCATACCAAGCCATGGTGGACCTCGCAGCATGACAGGTGGCATTGTCATCCTGAAAGTAACATGGGTCCACCCCGTAAAACTACTACAACGTAGGAAGCGCATAGCCACACAAAATGGTGCAGTAGGTCTCGGCGTTGAGTCTACCGGGAATTGCGACCAAGGGTCCCGTGCCATACCAGGAGAAACACCCCCGTAGCATAATTCCACCGCCGCCGAACTTCACAGTTGGCACAATACATTCCGGCAGGAGGCGTTCTCCAGGCAGACGCCAAACCCAGATCCTGCCATCCGAACGGTAGAGTGTGAACCTTGATTCGTCGCTCCAGATAACCGGTTTCCACTGTTCAACGGTCCACTGTCGACGTTCTTTGCACCACGTTAGCCGAGCAGCGCTATTGGACTTGGTGATCAAAGGCTTGTGAGAAGCAGCATGTCCACGATAACCGAGCAGATGGGCTTGCTTACGGATTGTATTCATCGAAAAAACTCTCCCGGATGCCTATTGAAACTCCTCGCGGATGTGGCCCATCGATTTGGTGCGGTTCTTCCGAATTTCTCTGGCCAGCACCAGTCGGTCTCTAACTCCCAGTTTTGTGGGTCTTCCGGGTCGGGACACATTCCGACAGTCACCTCTCATCTTCCACTTGCCAACACGTAGGCCACTGTCGATTTTGGGTACTTCAACTCGCTGGATATGTCACGTATGGATCGGCCATTTCTGTGATACCCGACGATTACACCTTTCTCGAAATCGGAGAGCTCCGAACTGCGTGGCATCTTGCATGCGACTGGCTGCGTTGTTGTTTCCCACACGTTATTTAACGGCGGCGGCCGTGACGTGTATCTGGACCGCAGATATCGTCGATTGCAGGGGTGTCCAATTACTTGTTGATAGATAGTGTATTTAAAAACTAAAAAGTGTAAAAAAAATCTCGTGTGCGAAATCATACCAAATCACATTTTAAAAAAAGGAAAAAATTATCTCCCTCTGGCAGAGCACGAGCCCGAACTCCAGTAAGTTTTATGTAGCCCGAGCCCGGTTCAGGCCCGGTCTCGACTTCGGGCTCGGCTCGTCTCAGCACTGCAGTCCACCACTTGGCACCTCTAAGTTTCTGAAGGTCATCTCTCCATCTTATTCTCTGGCGCCCTTTTCGTCTCTTTCCATCTCTCGATTGCAATTCTGTTAGTAATCGTGTCCGACTTTCATCTTTCAGTCTTCCAACATGTCCAGCCCATCTCCACTTTGATTCTTTTATTATTTTTATAATATCTATTATTCCTGTTCTTTCTCTTATAATTTCATTTCTAAATCTGTCTCTTCTTGTTATTCCTAACATTCTTCTCTCTAACTTTCTTACCGATATTCTCATTTTTTTACATTGTCGCTCTGACACTCCATGTTTCACTTCCATAAGTAAACACGGGGGTAATACATGCAGTGACGATTTTTTCTTTCTGAACACAATGGAAGATCACCGGTTAAATAGTCTTTAAGTATCCAAAAGGCTCTATTACCTTGGATAATTCTTCTATTGACTACTCTTTCTTGTCTTTCTTTAAAACTGATTGCTTGACCTAAACATATGTATTAGTCTACTTTTTTCAGTTTCTTTCCCTCCTATTTCTACATCCTTTTCTGTATTGTTCATATATTTAGCTTTTTCTGTGTTTATTGTCACCTTTTTTTAAGACTTTCCATCCATAAATCCTTTATCATATTCTGCATTTTTCTATTGCTAGTTGCAATGATGACTATGTCATCAGCAAGTTATGACGTACCTGCCAGCAGGACGCACACGACACAAAGGCAGATAGTAGTCAGAACAAACGTCCGCGTAGCTCAATTGGTAGAGTAACTTATTCCGGAATGAGGGGAGTCTTGCACATTTGCACTAGAACAACTCCGAGGTGGAAAAAATGCGATTAAATATTCCCAGTGCATCAATTAAATAATGAGACTGATTTAAAAAGAAAAAAGTGGCGCAGTGGTCTAAGGCGATGGCCTCTGATCATTTGTCCGAAAGGGGTCCGGGTTCGAATCCTGGTGAGGCATGGATGTTGTGTTTGTCTTACGGCACTGGCTCTTTCCCTTCCCTGGAACCAGTGACCCTAAATTAGGGACGGGCGACTGCTTATAGCCCACATTGAGTTGCTCACGCTGGTCGTTTAACCTCCAATCAAAAAAAAAAAAAAAATCCCGGTTAAACAAAACGATCAGGAAGGCATGATATTTTGATGTTATTTATCAACTATGCGGTGGTAACAGCGTTTGCGTGAGAATTGCGCAGATGATTATTTACGCCTTGCATGACGTCATTCGGTAGGAGAATGACGTCACAGCTCTGTCATGGAGCAGAGAGCAAATATCCGGTTATGTTTGAAAATCGGTAAAACTTCATCTGAGACAGTTGAATTGTTGCATGATGTGTGGGGCTAATTGCCTATCTCGTGCACAAATATTCCGATGGGTCTGCACGTTTGAGGGATAGGTGGAAAGATTTGGAAAATGACAAAAAGCCCGGACGACCAACTTCAGTGAACCCATCGAGAAAGTTCGCGAAAGGACGAAAAGTGATCGTTGCGTGACCTTGATGAAGCTGGAATGTAAGCTCTGTGTTAATAAGGAGACGATCCCTCAAATTTTGGAGTAAAATTTGGGGGAAGAAAGTTTCTACTCGTTTTGTTCCACATCATTTGTCACATGACCAGAAACATGCACGAATGAAGTACGCAAAAGACATCCTGGAGACTGCAGAAACAATGCAAAATTTTCTCAAAGGCATTGTAGCAGGTGACGAGACATGGTGTTTTCATACTGATCCTGAAATGAAAAGTCACAGTGCTGAATGGAAGTCGCTACATTCACCCAAAGGAAAGAAGATCAGGTTAAAGAATTCCAAAATGAAAACATCGTTTGTGTGTTTTTACGACAGAAAGGGGATTCTGAATCACGAGTTTATTCCTGAAGGTACAACTGCCACTGGCAATGCTTACACATCAGAGCTGAGACGAGCTGTAGAACATTTACTGCAGCGGTCGGGCTCTTAGAGAGAAGGAGAGCGAGAGAATTTTTTTATATATAAATGTGATTTTATATGATTTAGCAAATGAGACACTGTATAGTTGGTAAAGGGAATTCTTCGGCAACTGGCCCTGTTTGGGGAGCAGGCATTCTAGATGGCTATTTATTCCGGGCTTGGGTAGAAAAGGCCATAGGACGGGCATTAGTGTGTTTCTGAAGAGAAGAAAAAGCGTTTTCAAGAATTATAGATATTGGATAATTGATAGCATACCGACAATAATTTACCCCTATCTCCACGTAGTAGCTCCCTGCTAGTTCTATTTAGCATCGTACATATTGCAGCGCTTTATGGAGGTATAATATTAGCATTATTTGAACAACATACAATTGCAGCACCGCCCGATCAGTTTGGATGCGCGGTCTCCCGAAGCACTTCAAACGAACAGTCAAAGAAAATCGTACAGTTACACTGTAAAAATAGATAGAGGTCCCTTTCCCACTCCCCATTTGAGAAAAACATTGGTAAACTGCAGAAGGAGGACGGAGTGGAAATGTGGAAAAGGAGATATTTTTTTATTAATGGTTAAACAGGTTTGCCGGTTTTCGGGCTCGGGTGAGCCCGGGCTGATATATCACGTGCTGGGACGGGCTAGGGCTCCGAAAATTGAGCACATCCATTTTGGAACGATTGTGGACAGGGCCGATTGGGTCGAAGAAATCAGTCCAAGGATTTTAGTCTTCTGGTCCACTAATAATATACAGAACCCTAAATATACGTACCCACATGAAAACACTTCCCAAATTTTCCCATGAAAAAAATTCTGTTAACTCCTGGACGAAAGAGAAATTTTGAAACATGTATTGTAAACCTAATTCAGTTGTGAGCAAATTTTAACAGCAATTTAAGGATCAAAGAATTTTAAAAATCTACTCATGATTAAATGTAACATATCGAACCATACTCAAAACGGGGTGTTGCACCAGATAATTATATTTGGTCGCTGATCTTCTACTGCGCAACGGTATTCGCACCACCTCCTTGAATAAACGCCTTTTTTTAAGTCTATCAGTATTTTTGTTACTACCGTGTTTCCCCGAAAATAAGACCAGGTCTTATATTAAGTTTTGCTCCAAAAGACGCATTAGGGCTTATTATCAGGGGATGTCTTATTTTTTCATGTACTACCAACTTTTTTTTCTTTTCTTTTTCATCTACATTTATTTATTTATTTATTCATGCACAAAAATCTACATTTATTCAAATACAGTCATGCCATCTTCTTCTGGAACATGTCATAACTTTCCAAACCCCGAATTCCGGCCTGAATTTCTTGCGACTCCATTTCCTGTAGAACCATTGACCCCAATCTCTCATGTCCAGCAATAAAGCTCTCCTTAAATCAGCACTTCTTGTCCACGTAGCCTGCTCATAGTGCATTGGCAACACAGCTGTCAGGGATTTTATCCCATGAATTCTTCACCCAAGTCACGACCTCTTGCAGGCTAGGCTTCACAAAGTTTCCACGCTGATTTCTCTCCATTCTGATTTCAATGTAGTCATTGATTTGCATGCGCAAATGATCCTTGAAGGGTTTGTTTATTGCAATATCAAGAGTCTGAAGATAGGCAGTCATTCCTGCGGGAATCATTATTTGATCTATTCTTCTCTCTGCAAGGAAGTTCTGCATGTCTTTAGCGCGGTGAGTGCTGGCTGAATCTCAGACTAGCAGACCTCTTTGGCCACCTCGGAAAACAAGTGGCAGCATTAAATCGACCCATTTCCTTATAACTGCTTGTGTGCACCAGGCTTTTTCGGTTTCAAGAACATAAATGCCTGAAACACGTTCAATCTTATTTTTCTTGTCCTTAGTGATGATTAGAGGTGGGACTTTCTTTCCATCCAGACGAATTGCCAAAACACAGGTAACACGTGCACTTTCGTAACCAGTGGAGGGAATGTAGATTGACGAGGCACCCCTCTGATCAATTGTCGTTTGAGATCCTTGACCTATAAACACTTCAGTTTCATCCATAGCAATCATGTTGGAGAGTTGGTATTTAGAAAAGTCGATGCCATCAACAAAGGACTTGAATGCAAGTGCACGTTCAATAACTTCAGTATCTTCCAGCTTGAACAGTGTTGTCGATCTTCTTAGAGACATTTCATATCGCTGAAGGAAGCCATCCAGCCAGTGTTGTGATGCTTTGAATTCTTCTGGGGATATTTCTAACTGTGGTGCCATTGCAAGGGCAAATGCCTGAATATCAGCCCTGCGCACAAGCAAAGCCTTTGCTCTCCTGTCAGCAATCCATTCACAGATGATGTCTTCCAGTTCAGGAAATAATTTTTGCCGACCTGATCCACACTTGCGCTTCTTAGCATTTTCCTCGTCCACCTGTTGACTGAGGTTATCATACTCTGCTCGCCATTTTCGGACCATTCGGAGATCCATCTTCTTCTCTTTGCAGAAAGCCGTAAGATTCTTGCTCCGGGAGTCCTCCACGATTCCTTTCTTGTACTCGACGGAATAGTTCTTTCTTTTTGCACTCATCTTGTCTGGGGTCAAAATATCATTCCCTTTAAATCTACCATTAAATCAAGTGTTAATTGAAGACTGTTAATTGTTTATCGACACGGGAGTGGCAACAACAATGATGACAGTTAAGAATGTACGTTCGGCCCCAAAATATTAACTCTCTGATTTTTAAAGAATTACTTCAGTCACCGTTGCCAACACAATAATTTGGACAGGGATGAACCCCTTTCGTAATTTATTGAAGGCGGTTAGAACACTTCTCACTTTTTCTTTGAGTTCGCATGTGTTCTCTCCCCCATTTCTAAAAACACACACCGCCTGTTGATCAATAACTTTTCCGCCAAAGATAGCGCTCACCTGTAAAGTTTCCCACGTCGGATTCCCTTTTCGGAACTGTATGTTATAGCTGCCGAACAAAAGACGGATTCTTTTCACCTCCCGCTAGCTCTCTGAACAAAACTGAATGTATGCGCCATAATTACAAAAACCATATCCTGGGCTGAGTTCAAAGTCAATCGGCTTTCTTTCTTACTCTGGATATTCAAGGCAAATTAAACTCATGAACAGGGTATCCTCCAGTAATTTTGGCACTCGATTCAGTTTTTTTTAACAGTGATAGGCTGGCTGACTACGGTACTACGTATCGTAACTGGGGCTTGTTTTCGGGGTAGGGCTTATATTACGAGCATTCGGAAAAATCATTCTAGGGGTTAATTTCCGGTTAGGTCTGACTTTCGGTGAAATACGGTAGTGCCTCCTTAAAGATTACAAAAGGAAGGTAGGGGCTACTAATGTTTCTTTGACTCCAAGTTTAATTACCGGGACATCGCAAAAAATCCCGGTGAGCCAATCCGCCCCTGATTATGGAAGAGGAGTGTTCGTGTCAGACCTGAGTACAAAAAAAAAAATCACGATAACGCACCCGCACAGTGTACGCAATTCTCCAGATTTGGCACCGTGTGACTACTTTCTATTTTCTAAATTAAAGCTACCTTTAAAAGGCAAAGTTTTTCAAGACATTGAAGACATACAAAGAACTCTAACATCAGCTCTTTACTCCATACCGAAAGATGACTTCTGCAAGTCCTTCCTTTCATTGGGTAATCGTGCTACTTCTTGTATTAGCACAGAGGAATGTACGTACATAAAATACAGTACTTTTCGTCGCATTCAATTGCAATTAAATCCGATGCTCTGATTGCTTGCAATCCTTAAGTAAAATTTCATTAAAACCGTAAAACACGTATCTCTAAATCAAAATATACAGAATCATATGTGAAAACAGATTAATTTTGGCATGAATAAAGATGCAATGCTGAACCTGAAACACTTTTTATCCAAAGGAATTCCGATAAGGGATGCTCGATGAAATGTAACTTTTAGTATGCTAACCAACGTATTGATCATTGCAGCATCTCAGCATTTTGTTTCCTAATAGTGAAGAGACATCCTTATCACCAACGAGAGAAATGACTTGCAACAGTGCTCTTGTTTACGCATTCTACAGATGGAAATCATTCTGAGAAACGCAAGGTTCTCAATGCAAACAATAAATTTGTGTGTCATTTTAATATGAACGATCTTTTCCTTGAAAGGGACAAAAACATCTGTCCCAGGTTCCTAGAAAAAAAAATAACGTAAGCACTTGTAAATAACCTTCAGAACACATTACAGTTATTGTTGGAAAATAGAAGTGTCGTGATGACAGTAATAAGTCACCAATGCTTTTCGAACGTATTTCACACAGAATGGAACATGACGAATGCTGTTTGCAACTCCGTTAAGAAGTTCCTACTGAGTTGCTATTGTCTTCGTTTTCCTTTCTGAAGCTGAAAAGTTCAGTGCGTTTCAAGATACACTAAGAGCAGTGTGGTGCTAATGAAAAATCTGTTTTGTTATTTCATTAGTATTTTTTTGTCTCCCGAGAATTATCACAGCAGATATTAATCCAAAGCACATGAAATCCCCGATTTAGGAGCCTTCTATTTTTATATTTACGGAAATTAACCTGGAGCAGAAAAATAAATTCTTAGATGCTCTCCTTTGTACGCTAACATGCTGCGAAGTTACACGTATACTTGGGATTCATAGTTGGATTTTGAAGCAAACATTCGCCATTGTACTCTCGTTTTGCTTGCATGTAAAAGTTCTGTGAATTCCTTTTCCTTCAACGAATACTGGTGAAAAGGCAGACGAAATTTGTGGGGTCTATAAATTAACATGCCATAACATCACCTTTTAATGATACGCTCGGTATCAAAAGTCGGTGACTAACTGATAACAATGTACAACACTGAAAATGTCTCTGAAATAAAAAACAAACAAACATTTTTACTAATTTCGAGGCGCGCAACACGATTATGAAATAACAAGTTAGTAAAATCATGTAATGCATTGAATATGATACGCTTTCCAACATACCAGAAATCGTTACTAAAGTTATCCCTCAAGTTATGAGAATAATGGCTGTGGAATAAATCTCAGTCCTGTGCCCTGACCTTTGACCCAGTTTCTATGATATTCAGCAGAACCGGTTAAGTATACCTCCGGAATAACATGATGAAGTTTGGTCACAATGGAAGCATTTTTACGTACGTCATGATGCATAAGGGCTATGGAATAGATCCCGCTCCTGTGTCCTAACCTTTAACCCCATTTCACCCATTTTCAACAGGATTTGTACCCAGTCAGGCCCCTACGACATACTAACATTTTATCCAAATCGAAGAATTTTTACGTAAGTTATGACGCATAATGGCGATGGAAGTTATTCCGCTCCTATGTCCTGACCTTTGACCCCATTTCGCCTATTTTCAGTAGGGTTTGTCTCCAGATGGTCCCCTACCACATACTAAAATTTCATCGAAATCGAATCTTTTTTACGTTAGTTATGACGCATAATAGCAGTGGAATGGATCCTGCTCCTATGCCCTGACCTTTGACCCCATTTCGTTCACTTTCAATAGGGTTCCTTCCCAGGTGTTCCCCTACCGCATACTAAAATTTCATCGACATCGAACGATTTTTAAGCGAGTTATCATGCGGACGGTCATACGCACAGAACGCGTGACGTAATGAGGCAGATGGGAATCGCGACCATCTGCTCGAAAGAGTGTGACGTCATAAAACTTTAATAGGATCCACACACAACGCGTGACGTAATGAGACAGATGGCGTGACCACGTGCCAGCATTTTAATCGCGAGATTGTGACGTCATAAGATTTCTAAGCAAGGGTAACATTAATAGGACGCCGTGACAGTGAAAACGTGGTAATTCGAGGTGGCTATTTAACTCACTAAACGAATTTTCCTAAAGTCTAGATCAAGCTAAATCGATTTCTAGTACCAGAAAACGGTAGGTTAACGACTTTCGTCAAAATCCTTAGAGCTGTTTTCAAAATAAAATTTACATACATACAAGAATTGCTCCTTTAATAGTATGGGATAAGGGCGATGGAATGGATCCCGATCCTATGTCCTGACCTTTGACCCCATTTCGTCCATTTTCAATAGGGTTCGTCCCCAGGTGGTCCCCTACCATATACTAAAATTTCATCGAAATCGAACCATTTTTACGTACGTTATGACGCATAAAGGCATGGAATGCATCCCGCTCCTATTTCCTGATCTTACCCCACTTCACCCATTTTCAATAGGGTTCATTCCCAGGTGGTCTCCTTCAATATACTAAAATTTCATCGACATCGAACCATATTTACGCAAGTTATGACGCAACAGAGCAATGGAATAGATCCCCCTCTTATGCCGTGACCTTTGACCCCATTTCGTCCATTTTCAATAGGGTTCGTCCCCAGGTGGTCCCCTACCACACACTAAAATTTCATCGAAATCGAACCATTTTTACGCGAGTTATCGTGCCGACAGACGGACGGAAACAGCTGGAGCATATACGCTTCTTCAACCTACGGTTGGAAAGCGTAAAAAAAAATGGTTGATGGCTCTTGCTTTGAAAATACAGGAAACTACTTCCACGTACAGTTCGATACTGATTCGAGTCTTTATGGCGCTTTACGAAACGCCTAAGTCCCGGGTCGGCAACATATGGCTCTTTGGGAATCTAGATATAGCTCTTTTTATACTTAAAGGGACGAAAAAATTTGCGAAGTATCAGCTTCTACTTTGACGTAACTCTACTTCAACGAAAACTCCCATTTTACTTTCCAACGTGAGACAGGAACCTAAGAATATGAAACCTTTGATGCTGACCGAAAACCTTAGTTTCCAATGTTTGTGCATTTGTGAGTGATTGCAGGCTACACGCTCGCGACCCACCGTTCAAGCTCATTCTCTCTCTCTCTCTCTCTCTTTCTGGTGCGGTCGGCTGTGCACCCATTAAACTCTGCGCAACTCCACGGCTTGGTTCAAAGTTCAGTTCGGAGGAGCAACAGAGCGTTCTACTTGCCGGCTGGTGAGTCATTGCTCGGCATTAAATCCCACATTCGGCAAGAGAGTTGAGCGCATGTGCACCGACAAGATATGCCTATCACGCTTCGCCGTCACAAGTCCATCAGTGGTAGTCAATTTTTCGTAGTAGTAATTGTGAATTCTCCGGGGACAGATTAGCTGTAGTAACTAAGAGTAACGTTTGTTAAAATTGTAACAATTCGTTTTATTTCCCACTTCGAATATGTTTGTGACGAACGAGCCGAAAGAACGGCGTCAACAAAAAACCGAACTTTGAATATTTCTTCTCCCTTCATTTTTTTTTTTTTTTTTTTTTTTTTTGCTTGCTCTTTGTTTTTTTCTTCTAAAGGACGCTGTTCACTATGCAGGTCTGTTTCATCCTGCTTCTTTTTTTTTTTTTTTTTTTTTTTTTTGGTTGGAGATTTAACGACCACCGTGAGCAACTCAATGGGCTATAAGCAGTCGCCCGTCCCTAATTTAGGGTCACTGGTTCCAGGGAAGGGAGAGAGCCAGTGCCATAAGACAAACACAACATCCATGCCTGACCGGGATTCGAACCCGGACCCCTTACGGACGAATGCTCAGAGGCCAGCGCCTTAGACCACTGCGCCACTGGGGCGGCTCATCCTGCTTCAAAGTGGAGATTTTGTGAAATTTCGATACCGCTATATATTTTAGTTCGAAGCGGAATAATATTAAATACTCATAATCAAGATCTATATTAAATATTGTACATACGTTTTCTCAAATTTTGCCTGTGTCGGCTGCAGTGGAAGCCACAGTTCACATTACCGCCATTCACGGCTCTTCTAAAAGTAAAGAATGTGTATTTTATAACCTTTTGGCCCTTTTTAAGGGGCGAGTTGCCGACCCCTGGGCCTAGATGATATAATTTCGGAAAACAGCCGTTCTTTACTAATTTCTACGTGTTAATCACAATTATGATTTTAAATATCGGCGATTGGCTTTTGTGAGGAAGATTGCGCCCAACAATGTTAGCTGATTACTGCTGGAATGTGACGCGAGATTTTACGAATTTGGTATACACTATATTGACAAAAGTCACAGGACACCCCTTCAAAAGCAAATGAACGGATCCACCCCGTTGTTAAGATGCGCGGTACAGCTGCAAACGGTATAAAAACAAGTCTGCTGCTGACCGCGATCGTATCGCACTGTGAGATTAAGTGAAAATATCGCGCGGCGGGAGAGAACTGACTTTGAGAAAGGAAAGATTGTTGGGTGTTATATTAGAGGGTTGTCCATAAGAGAAACCAAGAAGCGTTTAAACATACCCAAGTCCACTGTTTTGGATGTGCTGAATAAGTGGAAGTCACATGGCGTACCTTAAGCAGCAAAACGTACCGGCACACCAAAGAAAATCAGTGGTAGAGGACGTCGAAGCCTCAGGAAAGTCGTTACAGCTAATCGACGGAGTACTGCACAAGACCTCAGTGTACAGGTGAGTAAAAATGCTGGAACCTCGGTATGTACACGTACCATTCGCAGAGAACTTCATTTCATGGGTTACCGTGGTCGTGCGGCTGCTCATAAGCCTTTCATCTCCACTCGCAATGCTACTCGTCGTTTAGCATAGTGTAACGAATATTTATCGAGGATCGTAGATCAATGGAAACGGGTCCTATGGACAGATGGGTCCAGATACACGATCCATCAGTCTGATGGCAGTCTGTGGGTATGGGGACAGCCGAGGGAACGCTATTTACCACAGTGTACTGTTCCTTCAAGTTCGGAGCTGGCAGTGTAGTCCTGTGGGGTTGATTTTCGTGGTATGGTCCCGGCCCATTGGTTATCGTGGACAAACCTGTTAACCAGCACGTCTACCTCGATATTCTGGACAATTATGCCGTACCAACTCCGTGGCAATACTATGGAACCGAGCCTTGTTGGTACCAGCAGGAAAATGCACTGAGCCATAAAGACTTTTACGGCGTGGTTTGACGATAATTCCATATCGTGTGTGGGCTGACCAGCACAGAGCCCTGATATTAATCCCATAGGGCACCTATGGGATAAATTAGAGCGCCACATAAGAAGTTTGGAACCAAGGTATACTACTAAGCAACAGTTAGAGGCAGCATTATGTACTGAATGGAAGCGCATACCTATCGCTGTGTTCCACAACCTTGTCGAAAGCATGTCTCGAAAGGTATATTGACAATATATTGACATATTGACATGCATTAAAGACCAAAGGTGGACCGACACCGTACTAATGTATGTCAATAAATGCTATGTTGTGTTTCTCTTCTAGGTATTCGGTGACTTTTGTCAATATAGTGTATATGCGGCACGAGAATTAATGTAGATATTCAACCTTCAGGGGATGGCGTAATGCAGGTAAGTTATCGTATCTCAAAAATCGTAGCCAGTTACACATTTTTTGACATTTTCATGTTTAGCACTTCGATTTACATAAGTAACTGCTGTTTGCAGTTCCGTAACACAACAAAGGTAATTTGTTCAATGCAAGATGGTTTTGGCTACGTACACGCTTTGACAAAAAGTCTCCCCCCCTCCAAAAAAAAAACAACAACCCCGAAGCACCCAAAAGGAATCATCCAATCGAGATGGAAATTGGTATGTTCAATGTACGTGTGTATGAAAGAATATTATTACTGTTCCAGAGCAGTTGGGCTATTTATTCGGATAAAACAGCTACACGAGTGGAAGAAGTCAGTAAGGCGTAGCGCCATCTCTGGCTCGGATGCAAGCAGTTGCAGTGGCATAGATGCATACAGTTCACGGATACTGTCCTGAGGTATGCTAAGCCAGATGGTGTCCAATTGGCGGGCCAGTTCGACGACATTCCGGGAGGGCATAGGTGGCGTCCCATCATGTACCAAACATGTTCAATCGTTGAGAGGTGGACGATAGGGATGGCCATGGAAGGGTGTTGACATTACTCAGGAAGGCCTGAAAGAGCCGTGTTATGTGTGGCCGGGCATTCTCCTGTTGAAAAATTGATCAGTGATGATGCGAGAGGAATAGCAAAGCAACAGGTCCCAGAATGTCATCGCCGTACCATTGAGCAGTGAGGGTGGTACGGAAGACTACCAAGATTGTCCGGCTATCGTAGGAAATGGCTCCCCTGACAGTCACTCATGATCCGTATGCTGGCTGACTCGTCTTCTGACACGTATCAGCGCCAAGTGCAAACAGTGGCACATTACTGAAGACAACACGATGCCAGTAGACGCTATCTCACGTTGATTGGGCCTGACACCACTTCAACCAGTGCCGGCGGTGCTCGCCGGTCAGTGGTAGGTTGTCGAGTGGCCTAATAGAATGTAGTCCCAATGACGCAAGTCGTCTGGCAACGGTCCTCACGTGATTCTCACTTTCGTACCCTTCCTAACTGGGAGATTAAAGAAAAGGACAACAGCGTCTACCATTCATGACGTACAGTTCTCTTATACCTACAGCACTTGTGAGAATTTAGCGTTATTCAAGAAATATGGGTTAAAACTGTTATAAAAAATGAGTTAGTGCCACCAGTGGAACAAGGCGAAAATCGTCCCACTAGTGGAACTAAGGAAGGCAGCCCGGGCCGCCCCAGTGGCGCAGTGATCTAAGCGCTGGCTTATGGCCATTCGTCAGTGAAGGGTCCGGGTTCGAACCCGCTGAGGCATGGACGTTGTGTTTGTCTCACGGCACTGGCTTTCTTTCTCTCTCTCTCTCTCTCTCTCTCTCTTTCCCTGGAAGCAGTGAACCTAAATTAGGGACGGACGACTATTTATAGCCCATTGAGTTGCTCACGGTGGTCGTTAAGGTGGTTCCACCTAAAATCTCTGCCTTAAGTTTCCAATGGTGAAACTTCTGTACATATTTTCAGCGCAATTAGTGTATTCCCAAGGATGAAAATTTGCACATCGATAAAACTAACTTTAAGTTATAGCATGTGATACTAAATGCTCGCTAAAACATAACCATGATTAAGCAATCCAACGTTTGTTTGTCTGCTGACGTCATCATTGTACAGGTCGCGCCATCTGTTAACAGGACTGAACATTACTCAAAGAAAAATTATTGATTTTTTAATATAATTATGGTTATAGTTTAACAAGTATTAAGTATCCCATGCTATAACTTAGAGTTAGTTTTATCGATGTGCAAATTTTCGTCCTTGGGAATACATTAATTGCGAAGGAAATATGTAAAGAACTTTTACCATTGGAAACATAAGGCAGAGATTTTAGGGAAATCACCTTAAACCTTCAATTAAAAAAACAAGTTAGTAAAATCATGCAATGCATTGATTATGATACGCTTTCCAACATACCAGAAATTATTACTCAAGTTATGTGGATAATGGCTGTTTAATAAATCTCGCTCCTGTGTCCTGACCTTTGACCCCAATTCGATGATATTCAACAGAACCGGTTCACTATACCTCCGGAACAAAATGATAAAGTCTTGTTGCAATAGAAGCAGTTTTACGCAAGTTATGAGAATAATGCCTGTGAAATAAATCTGGCTTTTGTGCAATGACATTTGACTCAATTTCGTTGATATTCAACAGAACCGGTTCACCATACCTCCGGAACAACATGATAAAGTTTTGTTGCAATCCAAGCATTTTAGGTAAGTTATGATGCACAAGGGCAATGGAATGGATCACACTCCAGTGTCCTGACCTTTGACTCCATTTCGCCCATTTTCAATAGGGTTCGTCCCCAGTGGCTCTCTACCACATACTAAAATTTCATCGAAATCGAACCGTTTTTACGCAAGTTATGACGCATAAGGGCAATGGAATAAATCCCGCTCTTATGCCTTGCCTGACCTTTGACCCCATTTCTCCCATGTTCAATAGGTTTCGTGCCCAGGTGGTTCCCTACCACATACTAAAATTTCGTCGAAATCGAACCATTTTCACGTGAGTTATCGTGCGGACGGACGGACAAAGCTGGAGCATATACGCTTCTTCAACGTACAGTTAGAAAGTGTAAAAAAAGCATCCCGGGTGGGGACTTTCTAAGCTGAAAAAATAGCTCTTCACAAATCTATCAAATGTATAAATTTTTAATGTCATATGCTGCTTTTGAAGTATGAGATTTATGTAATTTATGTTCTGTTCTAAACAGCATTTTATGTACGGAAATTATGTAGTTTATTTTATACTAGCTTTTATCCCGTCGTTTTGCTGACGCTGTTTGTTGATGTAGGCTTCGTTTAGCTAGAGAACGGAACTCAATGTTAAGCTTCGCCGGCGACTCATCCTGGTTTTCGAGCTGATAAATCCGAGCAAAAAAGTCCACTTGTGTTGAAATATATTTGATTTTGTGTTTACTAACTAACTGGAAGTAGTTTTCTCTTAGATGGATTAAATATCTGACCGTGAATCGTAAGGATACGTTAATTAATAAAGAACCTTTTACATGCCAATGTTCCCCTTTTGGGAACATCTGGAAGAAAAATTCATTTAAAAAAAAAACGATTGCAAAGCCAACAACTATTGCACTGGAAAGTTAAGATTCCAAAAAATAGCATATCACTAAGAAAACACAGAATCAAGACTCTAAAATGTTTTTTTTTAAAATACATGAAAACCGGCATTTTTCGGAAATTTGGATGTTTTTTTATTTAAATTAGTAAAAAACGTAGGTAATAGTGTACCAGTCTTTCGCAAAAATTTGGACAAAGGGTATATAAATGTATATTTTTTTCAATGCAAAAATCATTTTGGTATCTTTTTTCTATGAGCTGTGAGAATTCATCAAAGCATGATGTCCCAATTTGAGAATGTTGGCATGTAAACGGTTTAAATAAAGAAATCTTATTTCGTATTTTTTATTTGAAATGAATAATTATACGTGAACTGTAATTTGATGAAATGCGTGCGTCCTAAAACTTCCCTGAGTAATGGCGAAAAGCTTTTAACTTCCATGCCATGTTACACCGTCCGTGATTTCCGTAATAGCGAAAAGCTTTTAACTTCGCATGCCATGTTACACCGTCCGTGATTTCCGTTATGAATGACTTATTCGGACAAACCTAGTGTCTCTATATGCTCTACTACTCCACGCTTTATTGGTCGAAAATTCGGCATCGCAGTGTCATCTGTCACGTAACTACTCCGATCGCAATTTGCATCTATTACAAAAACGGGTAGAACTTTTGCACACACCCAATAATATTTCTCACTTTAATTTCGTTCAGATATTTCTTTATAGCAAAGGCCAGTTTTTTCAACTAAAAACAACACCGGTAATTCATGTCGTGAAAACTGCATTTAAAAGCTGGAAATCTAATCAGTATCGCGCTCTAAGAGCGAATATTAACCACAGATAAATAAATAAGATAATAAGGGAAAAGAGCATTCGAGATTTTCAATGCCATCACCGATTTCATTTAATTTAATGACAGTTCGCTCATCAAATTACAGAAACAACATAATGAAATTACGGAAAAATGACTTTTAAAAATGTACTGGTAGTTCGGATAGACATCCAAACGTGTTACTACCTGTCGACTCTCTTACAAGAAATTACAATATTTTAGGGTGAGGTGCTTATTCCGGTGCGGCTCTTACAACGAATTTGTTTTTTAAGTTGTCAGGTGCGGCTCTTAGCCCGAAAATTAAGGTAGATTCCGTCGGGAATTTAATAGCCATTACAATACAGATCATGCGAAACAAATTAGCCCGAAAGGCGGAAGTCAAAGCATGCGGAATGTGAGAGCTTTAAGCAGTTCTTAGGAACCGCTTGGAAAGCATATTACATCGGAGATCAGGTGCTTCTGGCGGTTTATTGTTTGATGGACGCTAAGCTTGTAACAGCCGAAAAATGTGAAAACCTGCTGCGTGTGAAAAACCAGCAGTCGTCGCTGAATGAAAGCGGGAACACGAAGGTGAAGGAAAAGGGAAAGGATTTTCGGTTTTGGGGTCATGGACCTCGCCTCGCTTCGCGAAATCTCCTGCCGTCTCTTTGCGGTAACGTGTCTGAAAGCCAGGTATGTGTGTTAGGGCAGGTGACCGCGTGCGAGATCATTAGTGGAACGCGATATGAGTTGCTCATCCCCTTGTAGCCCGTGAAGTACGTGCTGGTGCATCTTTTAAAGGCTCCTACGATCTTGCCAGTAAATACACTCTATTTGCAGTTCGAATGTCGTCATGCATGCATGTGACCCACAAATTAAATGGCGTTCTAGACTGTCTGCAAAAGATCTTCTTGGCTTCGCATAAGTTTGGTTGAAGAAACAGCAAGGCACAAGTAATATCAAAATTATATTACTCTCTAACACAGGTTCCAGCGTTGCACCGGTCTTACTAAAATTACTCAAACATCTAATTGTTTTTCCGGAACATTTTCAAGGCACAATGGATTTCATATACAATTTTATTAATGAGTTTATTTTATTTTATTTTTTCAACTCACGTGTCAGACACTACCCTGACTTTAGCTGCATAGAAAAAAATTGTAAGGAAAATAATTTTGTTGTTCACACAGTATGAAACACAAAAATGAAATAATACTGATTGTAGAGGTATGTAGTAAAACAATCCCGTATATTAAAACACAGAATGCGTCTAACAAGAAAAAAACATTAAAAAGTACTAAAAATTTATTGAAATCACGTCAGAAAAAGGTTGATCACACAACCTATGCATAACACGCCACAATGAGGTAATTACCCTCGTTCTCAGTGAATGTGTAATCCTTGTAGTAAAACACAAAATGCATTGCGAATTATCCTCGTTCGCAGTGAATGTGTAATCCTTGTAGTAAAACACAAAACTCATTGCGAACTGAGAAAATACCTCCGAATACGCCTACAATTCACACTACGGGGTCCCCACTTCACCTCCCAAGGGTGACTGATTACAGTAAAAGTCCTTTCCCCACTAAAATTCTTATACTGATGACAATCCACTATTAAAGGCTTCCCCTTCAAAAAAAAAAAAAAAATTAGAAGAAAATAAAAACTTGCAAAATGCACACAAGAAAACACGAAGTTGCCAATCAAACGGGTTAGAGCAACATAAAAAAAGCTGAGAGTTTATACAGTCTGAGTGAAATGTTCTCGTATTGCAATTATCACTCGTATTCCTCTTGCCCCCCCCCACTTGTTTTATATGATAACAGCTTATATTTTTTTAATAGGGGTACATATTTAATTATATTTTGAAATAAGTAATAATAGTAATATTAATAACAATAAAAGGCATTTTCAGTTTAAAATTATATAATTTTTTGAGAGTTTTTGTTGTCTGTTTGAGTTCTTGTATTCTTTTTTCACGGTATGCTCAACACCGGTCGTATTTTTAATGTTGCTATTTTTATCGTTTTGACCTGACACATTCACCACTGGAGATCGGGGGGCTTGTCAGGCTTAAATTTAAGCCTTTTTCCTTGGCTCCATGCTACAGTTTCGCAGTACATTACGTTATTTTTTTCTAATGAATTACATTGTATTGATTTTTTTTTGTTGGTCAATTGTAAACGGAAGTAGTGCTCGTATGTTTATGATTATTATACTAGATATATTTTAGGTGGTTGAGCCTTTGTTTTCTCTTGGAGTAAATAATTACTACTAAATGTTATTAATTTATATTGAACTTTGTGATATTACTGTGATTTCATGCTTTTATTCCATTGTGTTAATATTGTATTAATATTTAAATTTAGTTAAGTACATATGACAATTCTTGATGTTTGTGTTTTGTCAAATATAGATGTATTGTGTTGTGTGGCAGAATTTTCATTAAATTCAAATTCAAATTTAAAAAAATTCAAATTCTGCTTTCCAAATTTTAAATTTTAATCGAGGTGTACATTTTATTATGTTTTAAAATAATATAATAATAATAATAATAATAATAATAATAAGTATTTTCGGTTAAAAATTTATTCTGCTTTCCAAGAGAACGAATGTGCTGCCACCTCTAGGTAGCATCTGTTCAAAGTTCCTACGGATACTACCTTAAAATTAAATAAAGTTTTAGAAAATTGAATTTCGAGAAAAAAATAAAATAAAAACGGGCTGTACACACGCGGCTGCTTCTGCGATTTTGTGCCAGATTATAAATCTCTATGATCAGTAGTCTTTGCGGTAGGAAACAGACAGGCAGCCCATTTTTTTATACCATATTTTTCTTGATATAATCTGCAGACCGTGAAATTTAGGAATATAAAAAAATAAAATCTTCGTATAATCCGCGGTGGCACATAGTCCACAATCTGTGAAATTCAGGGAAAAATTGCTTATAATCTGTTCCTGCGATGTTGATTCGAACCGTAATTTCATACAGAAAAGATGATGATATACACAAGATGATATGTAACGGAAAATTGGTAATTGCAATTTTTAAGTGTTCAGAATTCGTCTGGAGAAATTCTGCTGTAGTACTATTGCGTCTTCATGGATTCTGAAACAAATATCGCCCAAAAGTTGTCAACTTTGGTGTCATCCTGTCAAAGGAAGTTAAAAACTTTTCGCCATTACTCAGGGAAGTTTTAGGACGCACGATGCGAGTCTTCCAACTTAATGCCAAACCCCGTAAGGAAATACCTATTACGGGTCAGCACCAGGGCATACGCAGAAATACTGTGAGCAAAATCGAACTTCACTAAAACCTTTTAGCCGTCAAGATGCCCATTTTCAAATGGTTAAAGCTTTGTCTCACGATCCCGCATTATTTTCAAAACAAAGAAACAATTCAGAAGTCGAAGGTTAGATTCAGAGGAGAGAAGCAGATAAGCTAATTCGCGCTGCAAGTCTTATGCATACCAGCGAAAAATCCTGTAGGGCCCTACGAATTCCTGGTTGATAACAACCAAAGATGAAGCTGAGAACGGTTATTCTGCTACGGATTCACAGCCGAACAAATGAAAATGGAATGATTCGGAAACAGGGCTCGATTTAAGCGGTATCCCATCGCAAACTGCGAATCAAATCGACCTGAATCGTTCGGCAGATATGACTTTGCTTTGCATACATTGAGATACAGTTAATTTTGAACTCCAGTTACACTGACCTTCAATGAATCTTTTGAATTTTTATGGTGGTTGCTGTGGCCAGTATTACTTTTTTCTCCCAAAGCTGATTTCCTCTTCTTTTTGAAGTGTTTCGGCGGACAGAAGTTGTTCAAGGTTAATTGTTGCTAATAGGTGAACCTCAAAGACCCGAAGGAGAGAAGCAATCATAGATTTCCAGACATGACAAGTAATACAGTGAAGTGTCTGAAGGTTTTAGATGTGGCATTATAGCCAAAAGATCGTGATTCCCTTAAAAGATTTTGGTCAGGATGAAATTAGGCACATGATTCAACATTTTGCCTTATTGCTGCAAACCAAGAATGGGGGAGCTTAAGGAATTCTGGCTCCAGAAAATGGCAACTTCATCAAGAGAAGACTCGTTGTTCTTCATTTCAAAACCCATCTACTGTAATATTTCTCATCCTTTTGAAATACTTCTATTTTGCCAGCGTCTGATGCCATTATATAGAGAGAGGTTTTTCCTACATGAGTCGCATAAAGAGTAACTGTCGCAGCAGTCTTAGTGAATCTTCGTTTGAAAATTTAATGACCATGTCTGTTGAAGGACCATCTATGGACACATTTTCACCTTATGAGGCTGTAATTTTTTTTTTACCAAACAACGTAGGCCCAACACACAGCCATATGTCAAAAGACAAATTTGTGAAGCTCAAGAGTAACAGCATTAAAAAAGTTAATAAATAAATAATGTATCTAAAACCCCTTCTTAGTTTGTTTTCGAGTAGGTACTGAACTGCTATCATAGCCCAATGTCTAAGTGCTAATCAGAAGTTTCTCATTGCTACAAAAAACTTAATTTGTATAGCAAATGTTGCTACACATTTTTTTTTTTTTTTTTTTTTTGTATATCAAGCCCTGCTTGGAAAGATGATCAGCGAATGATTCGCCCAAAACCACAGAAAACAACCAGAAAGGAAGTCTTCACTAACCTCCATCATCAAACTGGAAACGTGTAGTTACCAACAGAAGTACTCTTTCATCCTGAGAAGTCGGGAAATCCTGGCGTCGTTCGAAGAGCGCAATCATAGCTGCATCTCCGAGTGAGAGAGAAAGAGAGATGACCCCACCCCCTCTGGATCTGTCTTTCATTTTCTTGCCTTTGCTATGCTGTTCGGCAGATGGGAGCTAGTTTTTGCAAGTGATCTACTATGTGTGTATGTTTCCTCCGCTAAAGGATAAAGACCTGCCAACTTTCAAAAACTTATATCCATAAACATTTTTTTGTAAATTTCCCGTCGATATATTTGATTAACTGATGTATCGAACATATCGATTAAAAGGTGATTCATTATAAACATGATTTGTCAATTTTATATAATTCGAAGAGCGCAAGCAAACATAGCTAAACATATCGATTAAAAGGTGATTAATTATAGATAGGATTTGTCAATTTTATATAATCGATTTCAGTTATGATTTTTAACACTATTATAACGACGTTCGCTAATTTTGGTTATAATTATGATGTTTGGTACTATTTTACGCTTTCGGCAATTAAAATGCAATCGATACATAATCATCTCATTAGTACACTATTATAAGGCTACATACACACACACATAAAAATTCCATTTGTAACTGAGAAATTATCGCGATATGTTGCAGTAACTTTTCCTTTTAACCTAAGTTTTGACTTTAAATGTTTGTGTCACCATGTTAGAATACCTTAAAATAATGCATCTTTAAGTCTTATATATATACATATACATATATTTTTATTGGAGGTTTAACGGCCACCGTGAGCAACTCAATGGGCTCTAAGCAGTCACCCGTCTCTAATTTAGGGCCACTGGTTCCAGGGAAGGGAGAGAGCCAGTGCTGCAAGACAAACACAGCATCCATGCCTCACCGGGATTCGAACCCGGACCCCTTCCGGACGAATGATCAGAAGCCATCCCTTAGACCACTGCTCCACCAGGGCGGCTAAGTCTTATATGAGGCTGGTATTATTTTTTATTTCTCCCTTTCCCTCTCCCTTTTAGCAGTTACGGCCAATCCTACTCCTAAAGCGTTTCCACAATGTCTGTCTGTCTAGGATGTAGAGAGGGTTAGAGATGCATAAGTGGGTGAGAAAATATGATCAAGAAAATCAGAATATACAGGCACAGTGATCTTTAGGGACACTTACCTGCCCCTCAAAATTGCCACAAACCTATATACACATATAAAAAAAAAAAAAGTAGAAATCTCAAAAATATGTCGCCCGTAAAATAACTGGACGGCAAGTACAATTTCCGCAAATTTTTTGGGCAAACCGTAAAACTTCACAGATATGGGGAAATTTTGATTTCCGCCTGCATAAATAGCAAGTCATTTTTTATTCGGTCTCTATGACTGGCTTCTAGAACAGCGCCTGCCTTCCGATGCTCTAATTAATCTGGCGATGAGGCATTCTGCACTTAAACGCAGCGAATTAGAAAGTGCCAGTGTTTATACATAAGACTGAAGGAAGTGCACAAGACTGAATAACAAGTTGTTCATTTAATAGTTTCTGTTGTATACAGCGAACCTAAGTTTTTACTCTAACGTACTATGTGGTCTGATTGCTTTTCAGGTACCTGCTGGTTCAGCGATCAAATTCGTGGCACTGAAACTGCCATCCGGTTGTCAAGGTCCCAGGAGGAGGCACAGATAAGCTACAATTTTGCATTCAGGAGTGGGATTCATATTTTCCACACGGGGCTTCCTAAGTGAGGGGGGCACGCTTCAATGTGTCCAGCGGCGATGTCCTTTGGTGAAATATAACTTGCACCTTAAAAAACCATACCAATAATAGTATTAAAATTACATAATTACTTTGAAACGAATCAAGGAATAAATACATAGTGTGGAAGAAATGTTCTTCTCATAATACGTGGCCAATACGTCATGATATTTACAAAGTAATCAGGCATCGCTCAATTGACTGTAATTACTGTTTCTCACGTTATATCAATCACATCAGAAAACTGGAAAACGCCGCCCCGGTGGCGCAGTGGTCTAAGGCGTTGGCCTTTGATCATTCGTCCGTAAGGGGTCCGGGTTCGAATCCCGGTCAGGCATGGATGTTGTGTTTGTCTTACGGCACTGGCTCTCTCCCTTCCCTGGAACCAGTGACCCTAAATTAGGGACGGGTGACTGCTTATAGCCCATTCAGTTGCTCACGGTGATCGTTAAACCTCCGATAAAAAAAAACACACACACAAAAAAAAAAACAACTGGAAAACTTCATCGCTCTGGAGCGGAAATCGAACCCGCATCTCCCGATTACCGTTATTGCAGAGCGATGAAGTTTTCTGATGTGATTGACATAACGTGAGAAATAGTAATTACATTCAATTCAACGATGTCTGATTACTGTGTTAATTATCATGACGTATTGGCCACGTATTATGAGAAGAATATTTCTTTTACACTGTATACCTGAGCGACTGGAGATTTGCTTAACAACGCTAGATGGCAGCACAATTCGCTGCGATTAAGAATGCGATCGGAATATATTCCGATGCTATTAAGGCTGTCTTTGAATGAGTGTTAGAGTTCATCTTCTACCCTATATCTGCACTGTAAATTCTTTTGTACACATTTTCTCGAAGACAATTACTTTGTAGTGTTTGAAATTTTGAGCACAAATAAAAACGATCCATAGTTAATATATGTCACAGTTATTATTCCGAAAATTTTGTTAGAATTTTTTCTTTTAAGTTCAGTTTATTTGAACAAAAAAAAAATATTCCTATTTGGCGCTAGATGGCGCGATAAGTTAGCATAGTAGTGTTTCCCTCTGGAAGCAACGAAATCTCTTATTTCTGACTGATTTTCCTAATAATCCGAGCCAAATAGAATAGGGCCAAACGTGAGATTGGAATATTGCGTTCCATAGATCATCTTAAATCCTACTGTACGTTCATTTTTTAAAGAGAAAATGTGTGCATTAGCAAAGAACCCCTGAATTTGAGATATAGAAACTCCGCCTACTTAATGAGCTCCACCCCAAATAACGCAATTGGTTGAAATGTAACAGCTCGTATTTTGTCTTTACATTGTGGAGCCAACGAGAGACGGCTTCAATTCTGAATTTGGTGAGGTCTGCAGTGATTTGCTAACGCGAATCACTTCTGGGACAGTCACTCAAGACGTAAAAGCCACGCCCAAGGAGTGATTTTTTTGCGCCATCTATCGCCCAAGATGAACCCTAACACTCATTCAAAGAGAGCTTTCACATTCAGATACTAGGGACTTTGTCGTCCTGGATGGTGTAACATGATCGAATGGTAAACGGGAGATGCAGGTTCGATTTGCGCTCCAGGGCGATAAAGTTTTCTGATGTGACTGATATAACGTGAGAAACAGTAATTATAGTCAATTCAGTGAAGTATGATTACTGTGTTAATTATCAAGGAATAACTATTTACATCGCTAGTGCTTGGAAGCATGAATGTCATTTCCTCTATTTCTTTTGTAACCATCTCTTCAGAAAAATTAGAAAATTTCATCGCCCTGGAGTGGAACTATAATAGAAGTGCGTTGCCTCTTGGTGGCGTAGTCCCAGCATAAGCGAATGGGAATCGAAAGATGCGGGTTCGACGGGGTTCTCTCGTGCCGAAAACAATACTAATCAGTGTTTTTTTTTTTCTAAAATAAAGTTTACCGGTACTCTCTCCTCCCATCCCCTTATGCAGTTTCATTGTTTTCACCGGTACAATGTAAACGACAATAATAATAATAATAATTAATAAATCTAAGTTATTTAATAATAATAATAGTTAATAAATTTAAACTATTTAATAATAATATTAGTTAATGAATTTAAATTATTTAATAATAATAATAATAATAACAACAACAAATATGAGTACCTTATATCAAAACAGACTCAAAAAAGACATTAATACATCATGAATAAAATCCGGGATTACACCATACAATACAAATTTTGAAGATGACAATCCGTTTTTTGGTGTAAACATAACAAGCCAGATAATATCCGAAAACTTGAAAGTTTCGTCGTCCTGGAGCGGGAATCGAAGCCGCGTCATCCTTGTCATGTTTACACCAAAAAACGGATTGTCATCTTCAAGACATTAATACATTGTTACTGCTATTTTCACGTGTTCACGACTTATTCTTAGTGTCAGTTGCTAGATGTCTACTTTTCAGGAACCAGGAATTTACGTAAGGTAAAGGTCGAAACACACGTAGAGTAGGAAGGAAGAGCTTAATAAACATGCAGTGAGCTTATAGTCTTCAAGCGTAGCCCGGTGGAACAGTGGTATAAGTGCTGCCTTCAAGCCATTCTTCCAAGATGGGTCCGGGTTCGAATTCCTTCAGGCATGGATGTTATGTTTGTCTCATAGTATTGGCTCTCTCCTTTTCCTGGAACCAGAGGTCTTAAGTTAGGGACGGGTGAAGCAGTGGTCTAAGCGATGACTTATGATCATTCGTCCGGAAGGGGGTCCGGGGTCGAATCCCGGTGAGGCATGGATGTGTTTGTCTTAGGGCCCTGGCTCTCTCCCTTCCTTGGAACCAGTGGCCCTAAATTAGGAACGGGCGACTGCTTATAGCCCATTGAGTTCCTCACGGTGGTCGTTAAACCCCGATCAAGAAAAGAAAAAAAAAACAGTCTTCGGGTGTATTGATGTTCTTTTTTACGCTTTTTTTTTTTTTTTTTTTTTTTTTTTTTTTTTGATTGGAGGTTTAACGACCACCGTGAGCAACTCAATGGGCTATAAGCAGTCGCCCGTCCCTAATTTAGGGTCACTGGTTCCAGGGAAGGGAGAGAGCCAGTGCCGTAAGACAGACACAACATCCATGCCTCACCGGGATTCGAACCCGGACCCCTTCGGACGAATGATCAGGGGCCAACGCCTTAGACCACTGCGCCACCGGGGCGGCTTTTTTTTTTTACGCTTTCCAACCGTAGGTTGAAGAAGCGTATATGCTCCAGCTTTGTCCGTCCGTCCGCACGATAACTGGCGTGAAAAATGGTTCGATATCGATGAAATTTTAGTATGTGGTAGGGGACCACCTAGGGACGAACCCTATTGAAAATGGGGTGAAAGGTCACGACGTAGGAGCGGAATCATTCCATTGCCCTTATGCGCCATAACTTGCGTAAATATGGTTCGATTTCAATGAAACTTTACTATGTGGTAGGGGACCACGTAGGGACGAACCCTATTGAAAATGGGATAAATGGGGTCAAAGGTCACGACGTAGGAGCGGGATCATTCCATTGCCCTTATGCGCCATAACTTGGGTAAATATGGTTCGATTTCAATAAAAGTTTACTATGTGGTAGGAAACCACCTGCGGACAAACCCTATTCAAAATGGGTGAAATGGGGTCAAAGGTCAGGACATAAGATCCGGATGCATTCCATTGCCCTTATGCGTCATAACTTGCGTAAAAATGGTTCGATTTCGATGAAATTTCAGTATGTAGTAGGGGACCACCTGGGGACGAACCCTATTGAAAATGGACGAAATGTGGTCAAAGGTCAGGACATAGGATTGCGATCCATTCCATCGCCCTTATCCCATATTATTAAGGTGGACGTCAAGTAATTTTGCTTCCTATACTCCCAATGGAAAAAGTTTTGTAAACATTTCCTTCACAATTAATGTGTTCCCAAGGATGAAAATTTGAACATCGATTAAAATAACTTCATATTATAACTTGGAAAACTTTATATGTTCTAAAACATAACCATAATCATATTAAAAATCAAGAACTTTTCCTTTGGTTGTGTTGAAACCAGAGAAAAGATGGCGCGACCTGTACTTTGATGACGTCAGTGGGCAAAAAATGTTGGATTGCATAATTACGGTTATGGTTTAGAAAATATTAAGTATTCCAAGTTATGAAATGAAGCTATTTTAATCAATGTTCAAATTTTCATCCTTGTGAACGCATTAATTGTCCAGAAAAAAGATGGCGCGACCTGTGATTTCATGACGTCAGTAGACAAACAAATGTTGAATTGCATAATTATGGTTATGTTTTAGAAAATATTAAGTATTGCAAGTTATAAAATGAAGATATTTTAATCGTTGTTCAAATTTTCATCCTTGGGAACACATTAATTGTGAAGAAAATGTGTACAGAAGTTTTTCCATTGGAAATATAGGAAGCAAAATTACTTGACGTCCACTTTAAAGTAGCAATTCTTCTATGTTTGTATGTGCATTTTATTTTGAAAACAGCTCTAAGAATTTTGATGAAAGTCGTTAACCTACCGTTTTCTGGTACTAGAAATCGATTTAGCTTGATCTCGACTTTAGGAGAATTCGTTCAGTGGGTTAAATAACCACCCCGAATTATAATGTTTTTAGTGATGGCGTTGTACCCAACGTATTTCTATCTCGTTGGTTGTACCATTATTCCATTAATGTTACCAATGCTTAGAAATCTTATGACGTCACAATCTCGCCGCGTTTGAGAATGTTGGCGCGCGGTCACGCCATCTGTCTCCTTACGTCACGCGTTGTGTGTGGATCCTATTAAAGTTTTATGACGTCACACTTGCGGCGAGCGATGGTCGCGATTCCCATCTGCCTCATTACGTCACGCGTTGTGTGATTGTGTCCGTCCGCACAATAACTCGCGTAATAATCGTTCGATTTGGATGAAATTTTAGTATTTGGTAGGGGATCACCTGGGAAGGTACCCTATTTAAAGTGAATGAAATGGGGTCAAAGGTCAGTACATAGGAGCGGGATCCATTCCACTGCTATTATGCGTCATACCTAACGTAAAAAAGGTTCGATTTCGATGAAATTTTAGTATGTGGTAGAAAACCACCTTGGCCGCCCCGGTGGCGCAGTGGTCTAAGGCGCTGGCCTCTGATCGTTCGTCCCTAAGGGGTCCGGGTTCGAATCCCGGTCTGGCATGGATGTTGTGTTTGTCTTACGGCACTGGCTCTCTCCCTTCCCTGGAACCAGTGACCCTAAATTAGGGACGGGCGACTGCTTATAGCCCATTGAGTTGCTCACGGTGGTCGTTAAACCTCCAATCAAAAAAAAAAAAAAAAACCACCTGGCAACAAACCTTATTGAAAATGGGCGAAATGGGGTCAAAGGTCAGGACATAGAAGCGGAATCACTTCTATCGCCATTATGCGTCATAACTTACGTAAAAATGCATCGATTTGGATGACATGTTAGTATGTTGTAGGGTCTTGCCTGGGGACAAATCCTATTGAAAATGGGCGAAATGGGGTCAAAGGTTTGGACACAGGAGCGGGATCTATTCCATAGCCCTTATGCATCATAACTTACGTAAAAATGCTTCGATTGCGACAAAACTTTATCATGTTATTTCGGAGGTATACCAATCCGGTTCTGTTGAATATCATCGAAATGGGATCAAAGGTCAGGGCACAGGACCGAGATTTATTCCACATCCATTATTCTCATAACTGGAGTGATAACTTGAGTAATGATTTCTGGTATGTTGGAAAGCGTATTATAATCAATGCATTGCGTGATTTTACTAACTTGTTTGATGTTACAATCAAATTCATTGATTGGCTCAACTGGCGTGGGATTGCGTGCCGTGATTACTTCTGCTGCTTAGAGATAGCCTTGCTGAATTTACATAAGTTTTAGTGCCTTCCTCGAAAAAGTTTAGGGTATGCACATTAGCGCATACCGGCTGAAAAAAAAGCCCTGTTGCTAATGATCTTTTTATTCGAACGTGTTAACTGAACCTGTAGAATTTCTATTTCTAAAGATGGAATCCGTTTTCCTTTTCACAAACTTTCTACATTATACTTCCCAGAAAATTTTGTCAGCTAATGAAAAGTAGTAAAAAAGCATATCTTTCTACCATATCAAAGGTAATTTAGAGCAAGAGCCAATTATAACATTCCACTCAACTCGGTTGCTTTTAAAAAGTTCATTAAAACACATCCTTAATGAAGCACATTGTATCTCTTTAATCTTTAGGTCTGCCTTATCACTAAAAGGGAAAGAAAATCCCCCCACCCCTCCAAAAAAATCAAGATATTCGCAACTGATATACCTAATTCATAATTCTAAAGCTGAATTCTGGTTCTGCGTGAAAGCTGTTTTTTAATATGTATGAAAGAGGGGGTGGATCGTAATTTCACGGCTGACTGCGCCAACCTTGTGGCCCAGATCATTTTATCAGAACAAAAGAAACAAATCTCCAGAACGAAAGATTACTGAGAGGTATTTTCCCACGAAGTTCACATTTTTGTTAATAAAGGTGCAAAACAAACGACGAAGTTAGAGAAGCAGAGAATATATTTTTGTTCAGCAACGTTTCCCGTGTTTCTTCTTATTTCTGGTATGGAATAATTTGGTCCTGCTCAGTGAAAGAAAACCAAGAAAACATTAAAACACTCTCAGAGCGCTAGTCAAGATGGCGGTATTTTTCAGTTCTAACATTTTCACTTTTTTTCCTAGTGAAGCGGTTCTTAAACTCCTTGGTCTCAGGAACTTTTCGTACTCTTAAAAATTACTGTCGACCTCAAAGGGCTTTTATTTATGTGGGTTATTTACATAAATAAAAGCTCTTTGAATATTTACCGCATTAGAAATTAAAACTAAGAAATGTTTTAAATATTTATGTACTTATTCATATAAAAATTACAAAAAAACAACCCAAAAAAACAACAACATGTGAACACGATTTTTAAGAAGAATAATTAAATTTGCCAAAGCAAAAAAAGAAAAATTCGTAAGGAGAATGGCATTCTTTTACAGTTTTGCAAATGTCTTTAACATCTAACTTAATAAAAGACAGTTGGACTCGTAACTGCTTCTCTATTCAATCTGTTGCAATATGCTGTTTTAATTAAAGCATATGAAGAAAATCCGGCCTCCCACAGACATGTAGTTGGAAAAGGGAGGATTGTTTTAATAGCCTTTCAGATAATTATGGATATTCTTCTTTGATACTACACCAAAACTCGACAAATGGTAGTTTCTCAAAAGCTAGTTGCAATGTGGAATTTAAAACCACATCAAGGAACTTTTCGTACTCTGTTACATTAAAATATATTAGTCAATCTTGCATTTGGAATGTATCTTTTACCCATACATAATTTTGTAACATCATATTAGGTAATTTAGAAAATATTGGTTCATTGAGTTATGCAGGATCTTCCTAATGTTAACACATTTGATTAAACAATATCAAAAAATCACATTTGTCAATATGACCACTGATCTCACCAGAAAAGTATTAGGAAGCTGTCCAACATGCGCTGGCGGATAAAATTTTTACAAAGTTTTCTTTTTTTTTTTTTTCGATTGGAGGTTTAACGACCACCGTGAGCAACTCAGTGGGTCGCCCATCTCTAATTTTAGGGTCACTAGTTCCAGGGAAGGGAGAGAGCCAGTGCCATAAGACAAACACAACATCCATGCCTCACCGGGATTCGAACCCGGACCCCTTTCGGGCGAATAATCAGAAGCCAAAAAGAGAGAGCCTTCGTCGCTTGGGCCACAGCCACCGCTGTAAGGACTACAAGCAGTCGTCCGTCCTTGGGTCATTGGTTCCAGAGAAAGCATAAAGCCAACGTTGCAAGACAGGCACAGCATCCATGCTTCATACAGGGTATGAAACTGGGTCCATATTGGACAACCAATCAGAAACCTTCGCCTCTGACTACTCGGCCACTCAACGTGCACAAATCGATTTACCACCTTACTTATTCCTGCGCACCGATACTTTGCAATTCCTTATCTGACGCATGTTTCCTGAAATGTACAACCACCAACCGTTCAAATGAAGATCCGATAAATTACTTTTGAGTAGTTCCATATTGTATAGTAGGAAGGTTGACCTCGCTACTGCTGTTGAGAATATACTGATAACCCCTCCACTGCTGTCCTCAATTCACCATAGCCTTCTAAAGTGGCGTGTGACTGTGAGTCGGGTGCTGCCCCGGTGCTTGGGTGGTTTGTGGCACTGGGTTGTGACAATTCGCAGTAACTAGACCCGGGCACGAGCAGCAGTCGAGGCATTGGTGGTGTGTTTGCTAGATGGTCTTTTCTCTGTCCCTTCTTAAGAGCCAGTGGCCCAAATCAGGGACGGGCGATAGCTTACAACCCTATAGCGGACGTTACACGTTTAATAATACTGTCATTATCGTAATGGCAGGATTATTGAACGTGTAAGGTCAATAGAGAGGGAATGACGGCAAGTAATGAAGCGGTTATGACGTGGATCCACATATTCTGATATCGAAGCGTCAATATTGACAGATGGAGGGGATACTGTCATTAACACCGATCGTGTGTGGGCGCGCACGTCGTTAGTACAGCATTACTCAGTTCGAATTGCGATAATTCAGGCATTTTCGGACAAGCGATTGTGTTGCTGTGTTGTTTTTCTCCTTGACTTCAATTTAATTTAGAATTAAGTATTATTTGTTAGTTCATCACTTACCGTGCTCTTTGGTACTTGGTTAGCTCCTTTGTAACAAATTAAAGGATCTTCGTTCGAAGTTCACTGGGATGTTGCACCGTTTTTTACGCTTTCCAACCGTAGGTTGAAGAAGCGTATATGCTCCAGCTTTGTCCGTCTGTCTATCCGCACGATAGCTCGCGTAAAAATGGTTTGATTTCGATGAAATTTTAGTATGTGGTATGGGACCACTAGGGACGAACCCTATTGAAAATGGACGAAATTTGGTCAAAGGTCAGGAAACAGGAGAGGGATCCATTCCATTCCCTTATGCGTCATAACTTACCTAAAAATGCTTCGATTTCGATGAAATTTTTGTATGTGGTAGGGGACCACCTGGGGACGAATCCTACTGAAAATGGATGAAATGGGGCCAGAGGTCAGGACATAAGAGAGGGATCCATTCCATTGCCCTTATGCGTCATAACTTACCTAAAAATGCTTCGGTTGCGACAAAACTTTATCATGTTGTTCCGGAGGTACACTAAAATAGTTCTGTTGAATATCATTGAAATGAGATCAACGGTCAGGGCACAGAAGCGAGATTTATTCCACAGCCATTATCCTCATAACTTGACTAAAAATGCTTCTACTGCGACAAAACTTTAGTATGTTGTTCCGGAGGTATACTGAACCAATTCTGTTGAATATCATCGAAATGGGATCAAAGGTCAGGACACATTAGCGAGATTTATTCCACAGCCTCATAACTTAAGTAATAACAGTAATAACTTGAGTAATGATTTCTGGTATGTTGGGAAGCGTATAATAATGTATTAAATGATTTTACTAACTTGTTATCAAAAATCTGAATCGATCTGCGAACACCGTTTTATTGAGACGTATTCTTGAAGTAATGATTTTGTTAGTTTAAAGGTCAGGATATAGAAGCGGTTATTGGGTGTCTTGTTTTATGTATGTTTATCTGCTGTTTCTACGTCTTACCCGGTTATTAAGGACACCATTTCCCCCTATTGGTCCATTATAACGAGGGTTTATTGCACACACACGCACACATGGACTTAAAAAATGGCTTTACGCTGAGGACTCCGTGATACCAAACCCGTCACCGAAAAGATATCTGGGCATTATTTGCCTTTCCGAATGCCATCCTGCAAATAAGGAAAGCGGACAATCAGTTTTTCGTGTAAGACAACAAACGCAAGGTTTTGAGATTGCACTATACATCGTTTCCAAATAGGATATAAATTCCTTGTCCATTGTTTTCGAGCTGACCATTACAAACGGCATTACACAAGTTTCCTCATCTCACACACTGATTTACACTTTACGTACAACAAATGACAAAGGGTAATTCATTCAAACAAGCAGGCAGTTGCTAAAATTGTACTTCCACTGAAAATTCTTTGCGCTACAGTAGGAGAAAAAAGAATAACGTGCATGTTTTGAAACACTAAGAAACGGACATAGTAGGTCTCAAAAAATGTCAGCTCACACTTATCTCAAAAATCGAGGTAAGCGCAAAAGTAAAAATACCTGAATTAAACTTAGCACGAGATGAATGAAAAGGTGCAATGATAACTTCGCCGACATTCCGACATATACTTGAATAAGAACACACTCGAACAGTGTCTATAATAAATAACAATAATAAGTGCAAAATGTCTCCCGGTGGTCGTGTGGTCTGACGCGCGGGCCCCTGGCTAATAAACATGGGTGGTGCATTTGTTCTACTCTGCATCCCTCTCGCCCGAATCAATGACCCCAAATTAGAGACGGGCGTCTCCACATGATTCTAAATCAGGCATCTCGAACCGCATACCCGTGTGAAAAGTGCTATTAATAATATAAACCCCCAGATTCGTCTTTCTGGAAAGCTTGACGTCACATCAACGTCTGCATTGTTGCGTCATCACTTATCGATCAATTCATGTGTGCTCTCGCGATGTCAAAATGATTACCTGCTATATAATAGCACGAGATCACTTTCAGATGTCAAGGTGATCGCGTGCTAATTAAAAAACATTGGATCATTAATGACTCGAGTTTTATTTTTCCGATCGACAAAATTCGAATTGAATTCTTAATATCACAGCAGTTTGAGCTTGCATGTGCTAATTTAAAAACATTGGATTATCACTGACTCGAGTTCTATAATATTTATCCGCTGTACAAAATTCGAATTAAAATTTTAAGGCTGTCTTTGAATGAGTGCGAGAGAAATTCTATCCTATATCTGCAATGTAAATTTTTTTTGTACACATTTTCTCGAAGTCTATTTACTTTGTAGTGTTTGAAATTTTGAGCACAAATAAAAACGACCCATAGGTAATATATGCCACAGTTATTATTCCGAAAAATGTATTAGAATGTTTTTTAAAATTGAATTTATCTGACTCGAAAGCATTTCGATTTGGCGCTAGATGTCGCGATAAGTTAGTTTAGCAGTGTTTTCGTTCGGAAGAAACGAAATCTGTCATTTCTGTCTGTTTCTTTTCAATTATCTAGGTCAAATAGAAATTATTGAATGGGGCCAAAAGTGAGCTTGGAATCTTGTCTTCCATAAATCATCTTAAATCCAACTGTACGTTCATTTTTTGAAGAGAAAATACGCACATTAGCCGAGAAACCCTGAATTTGAGTAATAGAAACGCCGCCTACTTACTGAGCTCCACCCCAAATATCGTCATTGGTTAAAACGTAACAGCGCGTGTTTTGTCTTTTCCTTGTGGAGCCATCAAGAGACCGCTTCCATTCTGAATATGGAGAGGTCTGCAGTGATTCGCTGACGCCAACTTCTGGGACAGTCACTCAAGACGTAAAAGCCACACTCAGGGAGTGATATTTTGCGCCATCTATCGCAGAAGATGAACACTAACACTCATTCAAAGACATCCTTGATATCGCTGCAAGTTGTGTTCGTATATTAATTTAATTTAGCACAATTCGAATAATAACTTGTACGCTTCATTAATTTTTTACTTTTTAATTTAACTGATTTTCCGAGTTTAGTGCTGATTATATTATACATTTTGTAAAATATCGATCTATCTAAATGCTGTAACCTGCAATAGAAATTGAAATCTTGCTATGTCGAAGTGAGCAAGATTGCATCTAAAAGCAGATGTCGCCCCAATAGCACATTGTCGAGAATTTACTTAGTTCCGATTTGTAATATCAGATATCGCATCATTTTGTAGAAAAAGCTTCGGTATGAAGCTTCAAACTAAACTTCGGATAGGATAGTCTAAAACAAGCCGTGAACGGAATAACACGTGTGCCGGAGAAAAAGTAATTTAATGCGAAAAATCAAAACAAAAGTTATTTAGGTAAGTTTACACGAAAACAACTGGACTACAAGGAAAATTGTTGAACAACAACAAATATTTTGCGCAGAATATTTATCGCGAAGTTTTTTGAAAAACGGAAATAAATAGCTCATAATTTTCAGTTCTAACATGAATGAGTTCTTACTATATAAGCTTTTACTGTATTTCCTTAGAAAAAAGCGGGCGTCTATTTGATTTGTTTTCAACCTGCTTCGATTAAGAATTTCACCGTCTTAGGACGGGCAACATCCCCTATATATTAATATTTATTTAAAGCTTACAAACAACCGTCTTAGAACGGGCTATAGGCTAGTTTTAAAATAAAGAGTCCGCAGAAAGTGAAACATTTCACTAAATGCTCTTCCACCTTACTTGTGTTGAAAATAATAGTACCCTACTGAACTGAAAAACGAACCTGTTATATACACTGAGTGGCCACTTTATTATGACCACCCCCTCAGTACTTCGTTGGGCCACCTTTTGCCTTTAATACTGCGTCGATTCTTCGTGGCATGGACTCCACGAAATGTTGATAGGTGGTTTGTGGAATCTGAGACCATACTTGATGAATAGCACTTTCCAGGAGTGTGAGATTGCAGGGTTGTGGATCCAACTGTATGATGGCTCGTTCAACTTCATCCCACAAATTCTCAATGGGGTTGAGATCTGGAGATTGTGTGGCCCACCTAAGCAAAGTAAACTCTCCGGCATGCTCCTGAAACCAATCCTGTACAATACGAGCATTATGGCAGGACGCATTATCGTGTTGAAAGTAGCCATCGCCATTGGGATAAACCATCCACATGACAGGATACACTTGGTCCGCAACGAAGTTTAGATATGATGTGCCAGTCAGACGTTGATCAACACGAATTAAAGGGCCCAAAGCATGCCAGGAAAACTTTCCCCAAACCATAACGTTGCCTCCACCAGCTTGAAGGGTTGTAGCAATGCATTTGGGGTCCATGCTTTCGTGCTGTTTCCGCCAAATTCTCACTCGGCCATCGGCATGGTGCAACTGAAAACGTGATTCATCGGACCACATAATTTGTTTCTAACTATCTACTGTCCAATCCTGTGCGAACTGGAGACGTTTTCTTTTGTTAACTGCAGACGGCAAAAGTGTTCGAACATTCCTTCGGCTGCCATATCCCATCCAATGCAGTGTACGGCGAACAGTGCGTGCAGAGATCATTTGAGGGGATCCTTGATTAAGATGGTCTGTAATTTGCTGCACTGTTGCCCTTCTGTTGTCCGTTACCAATCTGGACACTCTCCGTTCCGCCCGAGCAGTCACTAGTCGATGACGATCACACGTTGCACGTAGAGGCTCAGTTTTTTGGCTGACAGTCCAGTCTTTAAACACTTTAACAACAGCTGCCCTGGAACATTTCACGAATGCGGCGGTTTCGGTGATACTCGCTCCATGGCTCCGAGCTCCGACAATCATCCCACGTTGATAGTCCGTCAAATCGCATTTTTTACCCATCTCGTCACCCAAAAATCACTTCTACTACTGTCGCAAGCACTGAGCTTTCTCTTTTTATACTAGCCTCGCCCTCTGGCGGCAATAGCGCGCAACCATAGCTCATTTGCTTAAAACTGTCAGGTGGTCATAATAAAGTGGCCACTCCGTGTATAAATCAGTGTTTTCCAACCGCCAGTCGGCGAGAAACGAGTAAATTTATTTATTTTTCTTTTGAATCAAAATGGAGTCAAAGTAAGAGGAAATCTAGATCTAATTTTTTTTTTTAACACCGGAAGGTTAAAGGAAGCTTGGATCGCTAATCTCTTCCCAGAAGATCTGAACTCTTGCAGGCTAACTCACCAGGAAAAAGAAAGCTTTGTTGAACTTCTTCTGAGGCCAGTTTGGTATCGATATTCAGATCGACATTTCTGACTCGTTTAGGGGTATTATGGAGAAAGAATATCCAAGTCTCAGTGTAAAAGTTCTAAAATTATTGGCAACTTTTCTGACCACGTATTTATTGAAAGAAAGCCTTTTCAGCCGTTTGGGCAATCAAAACAAAGCTCAGGAACATAATGGACATCAATGCTACATTGCGCCTTGTAGAAACGACGCTGGAACCACGACTCGAGAAGATTATCGCGAAGCAGCAGCAAGAGATGTCGCATTGACCCCAGAAAAAATCATATTAACGGTTGTGAAAACAAAAGTTTGCCCGCGATGTGCATCGAAACGTGTCCCCTTACTCCAGAGTAAGTAGCTCTCCCAGTTGAGCTACCTGGACAGAATGTCTCGTGCAGAGACATTCTGTCCGGGTAGCTCAATTTCAACTCTCAAAATAACCTTCATGAGACATGAATAACCTTCATGACACAGAATAAGCGTCTTGACACATGCTTTCACCACTGTAGTACATTACATCATCTCCCTCTTAATTTGTTTTTTTTTTTTCATTTTGTCTTTGAAGCGAAGTAGGGATCTTTTCAAAAACGTCAAGTGGAACCACCTTAAGGTGGTTCCACTTAAAATCTCTGCCTTACATTTCCAATGGTAAAACTTCTTTACATATTTTCTTCGCAATTAATGTATTCCCAAGGATCAAAATTTGCACATCGATAAAACTAACTTTAAGTTGCAGCATGGGATGCTTAATACTTGCTGAAACATAACCATAATTAAACAATTCAACATTTGTTTGTCTATTGGCGTCATCAACGTACAGGTCGCGCCATCTATTAGCAGGTCTGAACATTACTCAAAGAAAAATGATTGATTTTTAATATAATTTCAAGTATCACAGATGCCCGGAGCATAAAGTTAGGAACTATTTCAAGTATCACAGGTGCAGGTTGCGTAACGTTAAGAACTATTACAAGTATCACAAGTGTCCGGAGCATAACGTTAAGAACTATTACAAGTATCACAAGTGTCCGGAGCATAACCTTATGAATAATTACAAGCATCACAGACGTCCGGAGCATAACGTTAAGAACTATTTCAAGTATCACAGGTGCAGGTAACATAATGTTAAGAACTATTACAAGTATCACAAATGCCCGGAGCATAACGTTAAGAACTATTACAAGTATCACAAATGCCCGGAGCATAACGTTAAGAACTATTACAAGTATCACAGATGTTTGGAGCATGACGTTGAGAAGTGTCACAGATGTTCGGAGCATGACGTTAAGAAGTATCACATATGTCCGGAGCATAACCTTATGAATTATTCCAAGCATCACAGATGTCCGGAGCATAACGTTAAGAACTATTTCAAGTATCACAGATGTTCGGAGCATGACGTTGAGAAGTGTCACAGATGTTCGGAGCATGACGTTAAGAAGTATCACATATGTCCGGAGCATAACCTTATGAATTATTACAAGCATCACAGATGTCCGGAGCATAACGTTAAGAACTATTTCAAGTATCACAGGTGCAGGTAACATAACGTTAAGAACTATTACAAGTATCACAAATGCCCGGAGCATAACGTTAAGAACTATTACAAGTATCACAGATGTTCGGAGCATGACGTTGAGAAGTGTCACAGATGTTCGGAGCACGACGTTAAGAAGTATCACATATGTCCGGAGCATAACCTTATGAATTATTACAAGTATCACGGATGTCCGGAGCATAAGGTTAAGAAGTATCACATGTATCACAGATGAGCGGAGCATAAAGTTAAGAAGTATTATAGGTGTCGGATGCATGACGTTAAGAAGTGTTTCAAGTATCACAGGTGTCCGGGGCATAATTTATTACACGTATCACGGATGTTCGGGGTATAACGTTAAGAACTATTGCAAGCAGTGGCGAAGCGTGACTTTGAAAGTAAGGGAAGCAATGGAGTTAATATGCGATAAAAAGATGGCAAAATGGATATGGATGAAAATTTATAATAATTAAAATCAGCAAGTGACCCGTAGTTCATATGCTACGTTGGCAATACGACATGGCAGAAAGCATCGTAAGACCCCCCCCCCCTCCCCAACGCGACCATGAGCGGTACCACCAAAAAGAAATGTCTATATGTAGAAGTTCAAATGCAAAGATTTATAAAAAAATGTTCAGTGAAACTGTTGAAAGAGAAATAAACTTGTCTACTTACACAAAGAAAAGAATTGGGGGTTGCTTCTATAAGAGCTGAGACGGGCTGAGCCCGAAAGCCCGAAGCGGAGCCCGGGCCCGAATCGGGCTCAGGCTGTAGAATATTTACTGCGGTTCGGTCTCGGGCTCATAGAGGGAGAGCGAGATATTTTATTTTTTATTTATAAATGTAATTTTATAGGATTTATGTATAAAATCACATATAAATTATCATATAAAATCGCATTTATATAAATGTGATTTTATACGATTTTTATAGTTTTTTTTTTGTATTTTTAAATGTGATTCTATATGATTATAAAAATGATCCAAAACACAGAGAAAGTATTTTTTCTAGAATGTAGTATTCGGAGTGTTGGGAGTTCACAAAGGCCGTGTACTGTAGATGTGCCATCAGAGTCCATTGCTTCCGTAGCGCTTACATTCCCCAGAAGTGTCACAGAAACAAATAGCTACACTATTAAAAGTAACGCTTACTTTTATATTCCTGAAATAATGACATGTCACCGCTAAAGAACGTGCGAAATGAAACTACTGAGAGTTCAAACCATAAACCAATAATGGAACTGAATCAACTAATTACACTAACACAGAAAACTTTTGACAAATTGCAACTTCGAACTATTGTTACGGGAGTCCTCTGAGTGCGACTGAACGTTTGGAAAGAGCGCATGCACAAGTTAGTGGCTTTATCCTTGAAACTCTCTCGCGTGGTTCTGCCTTCGGCGCCATGGAAGCGTTTGGGAGAATGCTTCCCCACGCTCTATGCTTAGCATAGCATTATTGGCTGTGACTGGCCACTCTGCAGGTGGGCATGCCGTTTTACTGAGGTTCAGCTGGATGCATTATTCTGCGTTGCTTCCAACGAGTGACTTAAGTACGAGACATTTGTTCTTGTTTTCGTAAAAATACGAATATGAATTCGCTTTCTTAAAAGTAAAAGATACTGAAAAAACAATGCCCGCTGCGTTATGTTGGTGTGATATTTTTTTATTTTACTTTTAATGCTACATATTTTTAATTCACGCAAAAGAAAGCACATGTGACCAAAGGGAAGCAATGCTTCCCTTGCTTCCATTGACGCTTCGCCACTGATTGCAAGTATCACAGATGTCCGGAGCATGACGTGAAGAATATCACAGATGTCAGTTAAGAATTATTACAAATATCACAGATGTCCGGAGCTGGATATTAAGAAGTATTACAAGTATGTACGATAAGTAATGTTTTAAAAGAATACAAATTAAAAAAAAAAAAAAGGAACAATATTACAACACCTTGTATGACGTGCACGTTTAAAGACGCACTAAAAGGTCTACATTGAGAAATGCTGTTCTTGTGAAGGGCAGTTCAGCAATTTACGGTTACCCGAATTTAGAGAGCGAAGAAAAAATCAAGTTTCCACCGCACCCTATTGTTATTAACGGAACTGTTATCAATACACGCCTCACATGTCACTGAAATAGCTCCTTCAAGAGAACAGAATATCTAACCACGCCTTTAGGAGCAACAGTTAAGCACTTCACTGTACCATTAGCAGAATAATTAGGGTCGTAAAAACCTTCATCTATAGAACATCCGCAAAACATGCGATAAAGCGTTATTTTCCTAATGCCTTTTTCACGGAATGAAACATAAAATATATAAATATAGGCACCGCTTTAACGTGAGTAGCAATTTAACGATTGTATATGCGTTGAATTGAATAAGAAACATTCGCAACGCAAAGGGAAGCAACGATCTCGTCACTTTCATGTTTTTGTCATTTCCACATTCGTAAAAATGTTGGGATTAATGTAATATACTCGCAAAAGTAATGCGCATTCCTAAATCAGAAATTTGAGGATCCTTAATGGATTCATTGGTGCTATTACTACAGTCTATGGAATACTAAAAGGAGTATGAATTCTCACTATGGAGATTTGCAGTTACGGTATACGCTGATGAGTACTTCCTCTCCTCTAGTTTATTAGCCAAATTACCAGTAAAAAGTAATGATTCGCCGAAAATTCCCTCGAACTTCAAGAATTGGGAAAACATGGCTTTTATTGAAATGGCACATACAAAATAAAAGTTATTTACTGGGTTTGTTGAACTGGAGTTTACGTTACGTTTAGCTTTTACTTTCGAATATTAAAAGCTTGTAGCAATAACGTAGCTATTAATGTTGAGACCCTGGTGTAGAATCATGCAAAGGGCCTCGCTGCTCCTCATTTGTTAGGTATGCTTAAGTGTATAGCCGGAAATTTCATTTTACATATGGTATTTTCTTACAGACTACACTCTGTAGACAAAACATTAGAAATAGGGGTGATGGGTAGTTGACATGGGCATCCCCCCAAGCAGAGTGAAACAGAGCTAAATCAAACGCAGGCGATAAATAAGCGGAGAGCACGACTTCCCAACAGTGGGCCGCGGGTGGCGGACCATATTACGGAGAAGACGTTCGTGAATACCATCCCAGGCAGGTACGAACGCTCGAACCACTAAATACCCGCCGTGCGTCCGATGGGCACGTTAAGCCGTCGGACCCCGGGTACTGGCCCCCCGGTAATAAATAAGGGCGTCTTCCTCCCTCTTTCTACATCGCTTCCGTGTCACTTTCTAATCGGGCACTCTAGCCCAAATCTCCTAGTTTCCTCCCAGCAAAAACACAAGTGTTGGGAAACTGCTGGGCACCAGCTGGCAGTGATGGGTCACTTCTGGCTAAAATCTGCCGCTCACGGCCCGGTAGCAGTCCGTTGGTGCCAGTGCCATCAGTTGGCGAGCTATTGATGGCCCTGCAGCATCGCCGTGAATTGCGGGCCACCACGCAAGTGCCACTAGTGGCCCGTAGCTGGTAACCGATGAAACTCCAACACCAGGTGGAAGCAACGGGACTGCGCATGTGCAGCAGCAACACGTGCTGTGGCTCCAGAGAAGATGAAAAATCACCGCCGGAAGGACGAACATAATATCCACGTGATGCCCATGGTTCGAACCCAGACTTAGTAGTAGGAGAAGTCAAAAGATTGTCGGATTAGAAAAATTAGTTTTATTTTAGATCAATATCGAAAATCTTCCATTAGTTCTTTTTGTAACACTAGAGAAAACCTTCCATTATTTCTTCTTGAAACCTACGCACATTTTCTTTGCCACTTAATAAAAATTTGAATATTTGTCCTTTGTGACGTACTTCGAATTTGTACTTCTCAAAGTATTTCCTGCCTTTTCTGAAGGTAAATAGTGAAATCTTCCCACAGCACCCTATAAGTTTCCATTTTTGTTTAACACGATATCTCCGGCTATAAAGTACAAGTTTGTACGCGCCGGATCCGGGTCCCCGCACTCCGGAGTAAGTCGCTCTCCCATCTGAGCTACACGTAAATCTGTTCTCACTGCTATCTGCCTTTATCTCATGTGCGTCCTGCGGTGCAGGCACGTCACCCCCCCCCTATAGAGGGCCGGTGGCATGGCCCACGGGTCAGCCAGGACCATGTATCGCTGTAGGCAGACATCCTATGAAGAACGTGTATTTGAGAAATCCCAGACAATTTGGTGTGTGGAACGTAACATCACACTGATTTATTTTTCGAAGCACTGAAGCACTGAAGAAGGGATTCTCATTTCCCCTGTTTCGCCGTGTGGAAAGAATATCACACCATTGCGAGAAACTTAACAGCCGGGTCATCCTGGAGGTTCGGGCGCCAATATAACGTACAAGTTTGTCCGCACCGGACATCGGAACCGGGTCCCCTCACTCCGGAGTAAGTTGCTCTCCCAACTGAGCTACACGGAAATGTGCTCTCACTGCTATCTGCCTTTATCTCATGTGCGTCCTGCGCTGCAGGCACGTCACACGGCTTGATGTTCTCTTTTATATGATCTGCTTGATGTTAATGCGAAGGCCCGGGGGCGCAGTGGTTTAAGGATTGGCTTCTAATCATTCGTCCGAGATGGGTTCGGGTTCGAATCCCGTGAGGCATAGATGTTGTGTTTCTCTTACGGTACTGGCTCTCTCCCTTCCTTGAAGTCACTGGCCCTAAATTAGGGACGGACAACTGCTTATAGCCCATTAAGTTGCTCACGGTGGACGTTAAACCCTCAACCAAAAAAAAAAAAATAATAATAAATCTTTATACACTTGGAAGTAGAATGTTTTGCAACATCTTTAGTTACAGAACAGCCCTCAAATCTGTAACAGAGTACCTAAAAACATGTCTACATGTGTGTTAATATTTTTGCTCCTTTATGTACACTATACTTTGGGAATCATTCTGCAAGGTAGAAAGCTTTGTTGCGATCGCTGGAAATTTTCGAAAAATGCTTATTTTCTTTCTGTACCTAGTCTTAAAACAAATTCCATCACAAGTTTCACCTGTCGACTTTAGAGGCAACACTGCGAGGAAAATGCTACTCACAGTCCTGAGCGCGACTTAGCATGTGCGACGCCGAACATCATCAACAGTCAGCTGTGGAGTGTGGAGCAAGATCGAGTGACTCATAAAAGAATGAAGCACATGCCTGAGAGTGGCGTAGTTTGCGTGTCATCGGGCATTCAGCTGTTGAGTGTGCAGTAAGATGGAGTGGTCCATGAAAAATGAAAAACAGTCGTTTAGTTGTGACTCAGTTTATATGACGTTAGACATTATCAGCAGTCAGCAATTGAGTGTGGAGTAAGACTGAGTGATCTCCAAGAGAATGAAGAACAGTCCGAATTGTGACTCATTTCGTGTAACGTTGAACGCTATCTGCAGTAAGTTATTGAGTGTGGAGTAAGATGAAGTGGGCCATGAAAGAAAACGGTATTGTAGTTATCGTCTTACTTTAAGTCAGGTATCTGTCAAGTACGATATTCGAGAGCTGATGCTACTTGGTCCGACTAATTTATTGAATAGTTAAGAGACATGAACTTACAGATAGAACGATAGATAAGCGGCATAGATCTTCTTAGACAACATCAGAAGCAGAATTCGGAGAAATTCTAATAAAAGTTATCGTCCGAACAGCCGAAAGTCTCCAAAAATGAGTGCATCAAGGGTGTTGAACGCAGACTTAGGACTGAGACTGTATGTCGGACTACAGATCATTAGCTAACTCCTGGTCTGTAAAAAATCAGGTTGGGCAGACGGAAGCAATTGCTTCCTTCGGTACACTAACAATACCATCACGCTTTTCACAGATGAGATAATGCAAAAGGTAGAACGACATGGTGTATGCCAGCACCAGCGAGGAAGCTCGCCACGTTGCTTCTTATGTCCGGTATGGTTACCATGTATTGCCAGTGACGGTTTGCTTAGGAATGTCATATCATAGCTCAGTGAGGTATATTTTTGAGAAACCTGCAAAAAGACTGGCCAAAGTCTGTAAAGAAGCAGTTTTAAGGAAACCTGTGAAGCTCCTGAACAGCGCAATATTCAACAACAAATCCTGAATCTTCCAGAAGGACTAGGCACCAGCTCTCAAGACAACTTCTGTGGTCAGCTGTGTGACCACAGAAGTTTTCTTGACCATCGCAATATTCAACAACAACTCCTGAATCTTCCAGAAGGACTAGGCACCACTATTTCTTCACCATCGCAATATTCAACAACAAATCCTGAATCTTCCAGAAGGACTAGGTACAAAAATCCTGAATCTTCCAGAAGGACTAGGTATCCTGAAACTTCCAGAAGGTACAAAAATCCTGAATCTTCCAGAAGGACTAGGTACCACTATTCTTCAGAAGGTACAAAAATCAAAAGGTACAAGATCTTCCAGAAGGTACAAAAATCCTGAATCTTCCAGAAGGACTAGGCACCACTATTTCTTCACCATCGCAATATTCAATAACAAATCCTGAATCTTCCAGAAGGACTAGGTACAAAAATCCTGAATCTTCCAGAAGGACTAGGTATCCTGAATCTTCCAGAAGGTACAAAAATCCTGAATCTTCCAGAAGGACTAGGTACCACTATTTCTTCCCCACCGCAATATTCAACAACAAATCCTGAATCTTCCAGAAGGACTAGGCACCAGCTCTCAAGACAACTTTTGTGGTCGCGTCTGTGCTCAGCTACCAATGCTCCTCTCTGTGTTAATTTCCCATCATGATTGGTCATCTCCAGGATTGGCGAGTCCAGCCCACATCTCGTTTGGCGACAAATTATGGGACATTTTAGAGAGAAAAGTCTGCACTTTTAATTATGCCAATAGTGCAAAGGGGTGTTTTGAGGCGAGCAGTTGCATATTTAGACTTCAGTGTCATTCTTGCAAATACTGATGATCAGCTGTCTCGCTTGAAGCCAGGAAGCGGTTTGACACAGTTTCTTTTGCGTAGCCTCCCTCACTCTTTACTGAGGGAGGCCATTTTCAATAATTTTACGCTCTACATGTCCCTCATAAAGCGTACAAATGTACATTATAAAAGGCGAGTCCCAATGTTTTCCTGTTTTTCCACGATCCACGTTTCTCTCATCCACTTTTTATACTTATGGTATGACTGTTTATGTACAGGGTGTTTCTAAAAGGTTTGACAAACTTTGGGGACCCTGATGAAACAATGTAATATAAACAAAGGGCCGGAAATGCTCTCCAACAGAAATATGCAGGGCGTACAGTAAAGTCACGCACGAGCTACTTTACGCGCGACACAGCAGGAAGCGGATTGGCACAGTTTGACCTTGGAAGCTACTACGCATCAGAGATGGAAACGGGTCACGGGTCGAGAATGTCTTGCGGGTCCAACGGGTCGAGAATTTCTTGCGGGTTCAATAGGTCGAGGCAAGGTGTTCCTGGCCCGATTTTGACCCTGTTTTATTCCCGCTTTATTTTGGAAAAGAGAAAAATATATTCCAGAGAAAGATGCGCGTTGTGAAATTTTGTAATCGATACTGGTGCCCACAGAGTGAATAATGATTAGCCATGCAAAAATATTGTCGTCCCTTTCTTAAAGCAACGAAGATTTCCACCGACCGACGTCAGACACACCGACACCATATCGTAAAAAGATACTTCCTTTGCGTTTTTTAACAGTGCGATTGTCCAGGGCAAGGCACAGGCAAATGCCATTCGCTTGCTTCTCAGCTGATTCACTCTCTCCGTACGAAGTTCATTGTATGACTAAGAGTTACTTTTCATATCCCATCTTTTACATTGAGCATTCAGAGGCTTTCGATTGATGTGCTAACATCCCGTTCCCATGACATGTCATGTCGAAATTAACTCCTTATTTGTTAATATGGATGGATTCATAATTAAGGAGGTTAAGAAAGGCGTCGAGGCCAACAAATACGTGCTTGTTCAAAACCACAAGGGGAAGAGCGAATGCTGGAAATTGTTTCATCTCATTAAGCAAATGGTAAATAATTCTGTATTGTTTGGTCTTGCTTGTTGTTCAAAATATGGAAAGTGTATAATTACAAAGAAAGATGTCGACGGTGTTATAAAATATTATGGAATCAAAAATCTAACGGACCATATGAAAAAAATATGCGCACCTCCATCAAAGCGTGGAAAGAGTGAACAAACTAAATACATTCAAAAAAATACTTTTGTGCAATCGTAAATAATGATTCCCATTTGTAATATACTCCATGGTCATGGTCAACCATTACTTCTGGATTACGCAAAACAGTGGCACTAAAAATGGCACTAAAAGTTCGCAAGTAACCAAATTTTATTATTAAAAAAGGATTTCAGTTATTAAATATCAAGCAGATATTGGGATGAATATAAATACATTATGTTTATATGTAGATATATATAAATTGAGTTTCGAATTTATAGTTCAAAGCAGATTTGTCCAGGTCAGTTACGGGTCAGGTCGGGTCCAGTTATGGGACGTCCGGGTCCGAAATTTTTGACCCGCTTCCAACTCATGTGCCGTGAGACACGTCTCCGTTGCTCGTTCGGGTTTTTTTACAGTAGTCCTTCGATCTTACCAGTCTGTTCGTCGTATCTGTCATGTCGGAAAAAATTGATCAACGAATTTGAATCAGATTTTGTCAAAAACTTGGCGAAACTTTTTTTTTTGTTTTGTTGTAGGTTTAACGACCACCGTGAGCAACTCAATGGGCTATAAGCAGTCGCCCGTCCCTAATTTAGGGTCACTGGTTCCAGGAAAGGGAGAGAGCCAGTGCCGTAAGACAAACACAACATCCATCCTGACCGGGATTCGAACCCGGACCCCGTTCGGACGAATGATCAGAGGCCATCGCTTAGACCACTGCGCCACCGGGGCGGCGGCGAAACTTGCAAAGACACATAGTTAAAATTACACAAAGTCGATGGGGAGGATTGTATGAGTCGTGCACGCGTTTATGAGTGGTATAAACGTTTTAAAAGATTGTTGTGAAAGTGTTGGAAGTGATGAACAGTCTGGGAGGAAGTGAAAACAATACCGAACTTGTGCGCACAGCTGTACGATAAAATCGCCAAATATCTAACTGTTATCTGAAGACTTCAACATTAGTCACGGTTCAGTTAAGTCGATTCTTACGGACGGTTTGGGTGCGACACGCGTCTCAGCCAAATCTGTGCCAAAACTGCTCTCCGTTGAGCCAAAACAGGCGCCTGTTTCAGCTGCTAGTGACGTGCGTCGAAAACGACGAAAACTTTGTAAAAACTGCCGTAACGGGTAATGAATCGTGGGTTTATGAGTTATGGCCCCGAAACTGAGGCCCAGTCTTCAGGGGCGTACCCCAAAAATTCGGAATGGGGTGGGTCCACGCTCCGTAAGTAAAAGTGCTCATGTACGTGTACTTACGCGACGTGACTGTTATCATAAATGTTTTGATCTGTGAAAGAATTTAATACAAATTTGTACATTGTATTCATGAATTATCCAGCTGCAAATTGTGTTTTCATTGCTGTTTTTACCTTTATTGAAAATACATATTTCAGAAAAAGAGTTAACCACAAATGCAATTATTTTATCTATTGCTATATTGTAGCTTCAGAGAATGTATTTTAGAACAAATCCTATAATGCGTGATTTCAGCGATTATGAAATTTGAAATTCACCAATTAGGAAAATTAGAGAACAGTTAAAGGGTTACAAATTTCTCATGTCGGACACCGATCGTGTCGAAATTATATTACAAAACACTTGGCCTCATGGGGGGGGGTTCCCTTTGGGGGCGCCCCTGCAGTCGTCACAGTGGAAGACCCCAAACTCTCCCAGACCCCCCCCCCCCAAAAAAAAAAAGGAAAAGCACGACAGAGCACAACAATGTCAAGACGATGCTGACGGTTTTTTAAAATCATGATGAAATTGTGCATCATCAATATGTTCTATCAACTCAGACAATCAGCAAAGTGTACTACTGTCAAATTTTGCGGTGTTTGAGAGACGTAGGTCGTCACAAAAGGCCGGCATTGCATTAGAATGGCAAGTGGTAACTCCACCATAACAACGCGCCTGCTCATGCGTCGTAACTTGTGCTGCAGTTTCTTGCTAAGCACAGGTCCGACAGCCACCCTATTTGACAGATCTCTCGCTCCCTGCGACTTTTTACTGTTTCCCAAAATGAAATACAACTTGAAAGGAAAAAAAAAAATTGAAAGATATTGAGGAGATACAACGGAATGCGACGAAGCAGGTGTTCGCTATTTCAGAAGATGTCGTCAAAAAGTGCTTCGAGCAGTGAAAACAGCACTAAATCTGTAAGTCTTCTGCCTTTTTTTTTTTTTTTTTAAATCCGTTGTGAATGCTTTTTGAGCATACGTTGTGTTTATGCCAAAAGATGTATGTTAAACACTGCAGAAAAAAATGGAAGTGCATAAATAAATGGATAAACATTGCGTTCCCCTAAATTTAAGGAACTCAATCTCAAAGTTTGCGGACGTCGCGTTGTGTTTCATATAGGTTCTTTTTTTTTTTTTTTTTCATTGGAGGTTTCACGACCATCGTGAGCAACTCAATGGGCTATAAGCAGTCACCCGCCCCCAATTTAGGGTCACTGGTTCCAGGGAAGGAAGAGAGCCAGCGCCGTAAGACAAACACAACATCCATGCCCGACCGGGATTCGAACCCGGACCCCTTACGGACGAATGATCAGAGGCCAGCGCCTTAGACCACTGCGCCTCATATAGGTTCGTCACGAGGTATTAGTAAAAAAAACATATGCCGCATATTATGAAATAGAAAAATATACACAGCCTTCAAAAGTTTGCTACGCCGCCCCGGTGGCGCAGTGGTCTAAGCGATGGCCTCTGATAATTCGTCCGTAAGGGGTCCGGGTTCGAATCCCGCTGAGGCATGGATGTTGTGTTTGTCTTACGGCACTGGCTCTCTCCCTTCCCTGGAACCAGTGACCCTAAATTAGGGACGGGCGACTGCTTATAGCCCATTGAATTGCTCACGGTGGTTGTTAAACCTCCAATCAAAAAAAAAAAAAAGTTTGCTACACCAGATTAAGTAATTAACATGTTTATTAGAATAAAAGAGTGTGTTGAATTAAGCAATTACAGCCTTTAGGTGGAGGCCAAATAAAAATTGCGTTAAATTAAAAGGATAAAATTAGCCATGTTGATTGGTCCATTTGCTGCGTAACACCCCAGAGTTTAAATTTAGAATAAATCCCTCAATCTATCTAAGAGGAGGCATAGCGACCATGTATATTTACTGTATATATACAAATAACATTGGAACTGGAATTGGGGAGGAAACCACAATCTTACCTTACGTTTGTTGGGCTGGTGCTCGTTGAAATCCCTCACGTGGCAGGGGAGGTTTCTTCTGGTGTCGCTATCAAAAACTTTGCTGCCATAGCTTGAACAACATATCAATTATCAACTACTCTGTTCTTCCATTTCCCTATTTCGACTCTGGATATATCTATGTCTATGCCTGCCTCTGGATATATCTATGTCTATGCCCCTGACTACTTTATAAAGTTACATCATTTACTTTTATATGTTTCTCTCTCTCTCTGGTGCCACAGTATTTGTCATTTTTTTGTAGGACTTCCGCCCGCAGTGAGTAGAGTTTAGGTCCCAGCTACCTACAGCGAGATCGCCTCTTGGGCAGGACACAGAAACGGAAGGAATGAGAGCAAATCTAGGGACTTCGACAGAACAGTTTGTAGTGAGATTAGAGTACAGTAGATGGCGCCACCGTACAAGTACGATGTTGCACACAGAGGGGTGAGAGAATTTCAGGGGGGGGGGTATAGGAAAGGATACCTATTTAACCAGTGGGTCCAGCCTGGGGGCCGTCACTTAACGTGCTCGTCCGACGCACATTCAGCGATTGTTAGTAAATCACACCATCTCTGAAAGATCAGCCCAGGTTCGAACCTGAGGACCTTGCATCGATAGTCTGACTCGCTAACCACTAAGCCATCCGCGGCTCACTCTGGTGCTTACGCTATTTCTGTGTATATATCTGAGTCTCTTTAATTTCCCCCGTGATAGGGGCGTGCCCTCAGCTCTCTAGGAGTTTTCCGCCTGGGACCTGGATTGGTCAGCTGAGTTGATCAGTGCTTGATCTTAGTGATTATTGGTAGGCCACTCAGCTACCCTTTAGTAACAGCTGGCGTATTGGGCAGGTGAAGTTTTCGTTCTTTAAATGGGACATAGTTTCTTGGGAGTGGTGAATAGCGAAATATTATTACCTAATAATGGCTTACCTATGACAGAGTTACCAGCAAAAGTCGTAAATGCATCGCAGGGCATTTTAAGACTTTTGCTGGTGCCTCCTTCTAGAGGAAATGGTCTTAAAACGTAAACTTGCCCATTCATCTGACCGAGGTTCGGACTTTGCATGTGCATTTCTGAGATACCGGGAGGTTTTTCTACCAGCAACGCTATAGCACTGGGGGCAGCCATCTTATAAATTTCGTGAATGCTGCGCTTCTGCTCACGAGAGCGAAAAGAAGAGAAATCCCTTGGTCATTCCCACGGGTATCCGAAGAAAACCTGTATACATATGTAGACCCCTTGACCACCTGGGCTTTATTCTACAATGGGGAAAAGGGGGGTATGAGGCAGGAAAGGTAGATAAAGAAAAACTAATTTACATTAAATAAAAAAAATTACACTTGGTCTTTGTAATTAATTAAACCGCCAAAACAATGTGGCCCGAAATACGAAATAGTTCCGCGGCAACACTATTTTTGACGTAACAGTACGTCTAACTCCGTGGATAGTATACGGCCGACAGCCTGTGACAAAAGTAGGTCCCAATTAAAATCATTTACGTGTCGCACACTAATCGTGTTAGCATATATTGTACGAGCGACGCTATCCTCGCTCCCTGTGCATAGGGGAGATGATGCAATATTTCTGGGGGTGCCGTCGTGTTTGACTCAATCTATCTCTGCAACCGCGAGCGCAACGCGACTGTGCGTGGTACCGTTTTAAAGCTCTCGACGAGATCTATACAAATATACGAAGAACATTTCGTAGTGGTTTGAACCGAACATAAAAAAAAATGTTTTCTTGTGAACCGGTGAACACTTTTTACAATATCGCGGTTTATCTGGACAACCGTGAGTGAAAACGACTGTGTGTGGTATCGTTTTAAAGCTCTCAACGAGATCTATTCAAATATATAAAGAACATATCGCAGTGGTTTAAACTAAAATAAAAAAAAATAGCTTTCATGTGAACGGGGTAACATTTTCGACAATGCTGCGGAAATCGCAGAATGAACGCAAGCAAAAGTGGAGAAAATCAAAACGAGAGGCAAGAGCAAGTGATGAGGAATGTAAAAAGCCTAAGAAGACAGAGTTGAGTAATTCGTGTATCGATCTGCTTTGCGTTCGCAATGTATCCAGCATTATTTCTAAAAATTTTGTAAGCTACTTTTCATAGCATGGACCTGTGTTGGCTATAACAAATTAAGTAAACGCTTTGAAACCATACTCGACTAGCTCATCTCAACGGTCCGATCTGCAAATCGTAGTCCTATCTTCCAAACTGACAGCTCAATCAGAACTGAGCCTACCTGCATTTTTGTTTTGAATATAAAAGTCTTTAGGCTTAAAATTGAAGAAATATAAAACAAGGAAAACAAATATCTCACACACATACCCCTAAAAAAAAAAAAAAAAAAAAAAAAAGGAAAGAAAAAGAGAGAGGACCTTGAATCAATCATCTGTTTAGAATGAATGCCGGAAGTGACCTGAAGATTATGGAGGTCACTTGGGTTAAACCATGAGCCCCTCCTTCCTATCTTATCAATCAGCTTTGCCGTTCCTTTGTGTGTCGCAAGAAGTGACACACACGTTTCACATTTTGACGCCCGTAAAAAACACACAGAACGTGTCGCTCTACCTTCATTCGGAAACAGCGGCCTTCGGAAATCGCCGGCGGTTTGCCGCACCAGTGAGCATTCGTGTTTGTGATTTCCTTTTCATCGTTTGCTGAGCCTGATTTCATCGTTGGGAAAACACACTGTTTCCGCTAAAGAGTAGTTATTGTGGCAAGATTGAATTTCCACTGCTGGAACATGGAAATGTTCATTAGATTACTAATGCAATTATTTTAATCAGTGGCAACGCTAGCCGCTTAGGAATGGGCTATTGAAGGAAGGGGGGGGGGGGCTACGCACGATGGGGGTGGCCCAAATGGTTAAGTGCCAGAGGGAAATTTTGGCAATAATGTTATTTCTAGTCACAAACAGTGTTTCTTTCAGGACTTTTTGACCGGGGGGGCGAATGGAACCTTCGAGGGGGCAAGTTTTCTATACATACAATTTTTTACTACTATATCTACATATATATAGAAGTAGTTACTATATATGTAGTACAGGGGAGTATTTAGAAGGGCCTTGGCCCCTCCTCCCCGAAAGTGTTTCATTTTTTTGTTTTTGGTTAACATGCGACTTTAATATTGTTCTGGTGAATTTCAAAAACTTCCATTTTCCGTCCCCCCCCCCTTCATGAACAAAATCCTATATACGCTCCTGATAAAGTAATTACTTCTTCAAACATTTCAAGAACCAACTTTCTTCAGCTAAATGAGAGGGGGGGGGGGTCGATTCAAGGTGTGGACGTTTGTTCCGGCAGGCTTGAAATTTTTATCTATTAAAATGTATTCAACACACTTCTGATCCTGAATCGCGCCTTCCTGACTACGAGGTATGATCAGTTTATTTATTATATTTTTTAGAATGGTATGCGTCTTAATACACTTTTTAGCAAAATAAACTATAATAATTAATACAGACATTTGACGTGGAGCAGGAACATCAAACAAAGGTCTTCGCTCTTTCTTTCCGTGACTTACTTATAAACGTGGAAAGAGCGAAGACCTTTGTTTGATGATAAACTATAATACTTGAACAAATATTAAAAATATTATAAATGGAGGAAAATTTATAGCATCAAAAGAAACGAAACTTCTTTAAAAGCCCTCCCGGAAGGGGTCGCTTCCGGGAGGGCTTCGCCCCCCGGATGTATGCCTGAAAGAAACACTGGTCACAAAGAGTTTTTAGGCTCATACTGTACATAGAATCTTCTTCTTTTTTTTTTTTTCGGTTGGTTCAGTGTTTGAAGTAGGCCGGTATGGCATACCGGTAGTTGACAAATATGGAAGTGAGCATACCGGCAGTTAAAAAAACATTATTTGCCTTCCCGGTATGCAATAATTTATAAACCCGTCAAAAACTACGTAAAGAAATTAGAATGAAAGCACAAATTTTAACACAAAAATCGGCAAATGAAATTTTTACCGGATAAAATTGATAAATGAATAGCAGCTAGGACTGAAAAGACCACAAACCCTTCAATGAAGGTTTTTTTAATTTTTACATTAATTTTTTTAATATTATATACATTAATTTTTTGACACCAAAAAAAAAGAAAGTTATGTGGAAATGATATGTATTCCTTTCGAAACCTACTATTTATATTATGTGGATCTATGGTCAGTAGTAGCCACTTCGACCACTGGATTGGGAGTTAGAAATGAAATGATTTATTGGACCTGGTGGTACAAAGACATGACAAAGAGGCAGACATAAACAGGAGACAGAAATTTCACAGCAACAAGTACAAATCATACATGGTTGACAGCATGCCAAATGGTCAATTTACACAGTGTTGATCATGTAACACATTGTGAACAAGTATACATCAAACATGGATTTTACAGTATGCTAAACAACCAATGCACACAGATAACCAGTGTTGAACAAATAACACATTGAGAGCCAGTGCCGTAAGACAAACATTCATGCTTCACCGGGATTCGAACCCGGACCAAACTAAGGCGAATGATCAGAAGCCATCGCTTGACCACTGCGCCACCGGGGCGGGGTAGAATTGATTCAACGTATGTAATATGGGATTTTCCAAGCTTTCGCTCATGAACCAGATGGCTTTCTCAAGGAAGGTAGACAGCTAACTGCAAACAGGATAATAGAACGTTTCAACACTTTAAACGCGGCGACTTGACTTTCAACTCAAAAACGCGCTCAGAAGGATGAACTTCGGTGTCGGCATAAGGTCTCCGGCATCTTTATACACGATGCTTAAGAGAAATATTGACAAGCCCCTTCTTCTCAATGAGGCAGGTATTTATGCCATCCCACTAAAATATCCGGACGGCTCCATGCGATACTACATCGGAATGACCAAACGTTCGTTTGGAATTAGAATCAGCGAACATAAAAGGGATACAAGAGACGGGAAAATAACCACTGCCCTTTCAAGAGAAGTCAAGTTCAAGTCCGCCGATCCTATATCGAGTGATGTAAAGAAATTAGCTTCATACTCCACGCCCAAATCTACTGCCATTCGCGAAACCTTGGATATCTTGACCAGCTGCGAGGCTTGCAACGATAGCGTCTCTCTGGAGTTACCACTTTTTTGGAATCAATTCTTCAAATAATGCTGAGATTTCTACCATAGTACCGCGTGCCCAACGAACGTGACCTCGTTTCTTCGAAATATCACGTTTTGCTGCTAATCATTTATTGTCTAGTCAAGTCACCGCGTTTAAAGTGTTGAAACGTTCTATTATCCTGTTTGCATTTAGCTGTCTACCTTCCTTGAGAAAGCCATCTGGTTGATGAGCGAAAGCTTGGAAAATTTTATATTTATTCTACGCCAAGAATTTTCGGATTTTTAGTATATAGTCATACTATTTTGAGTTTAATTTGGTGTACAGTTCCTACTTTTTGAATGTAGTATGGGAATCACGATTATGAATCTTCATGGCAAATGCCTATTTCTTCGCAATTTTAGCTTACTCACGTCGTTTATTTTTTTTTTCTGTCATAAGCTGTTTATGAATTTTAGTTTGTAACCTGACGAGGAATCTTTCCCTCTCTCTCTCTCGCTCTCTCTCTCTCATCTTTTTAAACTACGTACGCATAATTACAACAAGTTAGTAAAATCATGCAATGCATTGATTATGATACGCTTTCCATCATACCAGAAATCATTACTCAAGTTACGAGGATAATATCTGTAGAATAAATCTCGCTCCTCTGACCCGACCTTTGACCCCATTTCGATGATATAAAAGTAATGCGTAATACACACACAGCGTGTGACGTAATGAGGCAGATGGTCGTGAGAGTGTGACGTCATAAAACTTTAATAGGATCCACAAACAACGCGTGACGTAATAAGGCAGATAACATGACCGCGCGCACCGACATCTCAATCGCAAGTCGATCGCGAGAGTGTGACGTTATAAGATTTCTAAGAATGGGAAACATTAATAGGACGACGCCATGTCACTAATAACGTGGTTGCCGCCCCGGTGGCGCAGTGGTTTAAGGCGCTGGCCTTTGATCATTCGTCCGTAAGGGGTCCGGGTTCGAATCCCAGTGAGGCATGGATGTTGTGTTTGTCTTACGGCACTGGCTCTTTCCCTTCCCTGGAACCAGTGACCCCAAATTAGGGACGGGCGACTGCTTATAGCCCATTGAGTTGCTCACGGTGGTCGTTAAACCTCCAATAAAAAAAAACAAAAAACGTGGTAACTCGGGGTGGCTATTTAACCCACTAAATGAATTTTCCCAAAGTCGAGATCAAGCTTAATCGATTTAGTACCAGAAAATGGTAGGTTAACCACTTTCATCAAAATCCTTAGAGCCGTTTTCAAAATAAAATTTACATATGTACAAGAATTGCTCCTTTAATAAGATGTTATGAAATGCATCCCGCTCCTATGTCCTGACCTTTGACCCCACTTCACCTTTTTTCAACAGGGCTCTACGACATACTAAAATTTAATCGAAATCGAACCATATTTACGCAAGTTATGACACATAAGGGCAATGGAATGCATGCCGCTCCTATTTCCTGACCTTTGGCCCCACTTCACCCATTTGCAACAGGGTTTGTCCCTAGGTGGTCCCCTACCACATACTAAAATTTCATTGAAATCGAACCATATTTACGCAAGTTATGACTCATAAGGGCAGTGGAATGGATCCCGCTCCTATGTCGTAACCTTTGACCCCATTTCGTCCATTTTCAATAGGGTTCGTCCCAGGTGGTCCCCTACCACATGCTAAAATTTCATCGAGATCGAACCCTTTTTACACGAGTTATCGTGCGGACAGACAGACGGACGGACGGACAAAGCTGGAGCATATACGCTTCTTCAACCTACCGTTGGAAAGCGTAAAAAATGGTGTGTTTCAACTACTGTTTCAGAAATTTGCCCAGAGGACTCCCTCCATATCCCAAAAGTACAAACACTGAATTTAACAAAAATTTCATTTTATATAACAAAATTTGTGTGGATTCGAGAAATTCCCGTACGTTTATCCAAGTTCCCCCAAACTTCAAAATCTTAGACCAGAGGTGGGGAATCTTTTTATGTTGGAAGGCCGCGTTAAGTTGGCTGTAATCTAACAAGGCCGCATTAAGTTAGCTGTAATCTAACAAGGCCGCATTCAAGAAACTTCAATTAGATATACCTCGAAAAGTACATTATTTTGTAAAAATCTTACTATGCACTAACTAACGTCAAAAAACGAAAAGAAATTGTTAATTCCAACTGATTGCGCGAGCATGTGGTCGGGTGACGGTTGCTCTAACCCCGCGCTAATGCCAAGTATAAAGAATCCCGCGCCATTGCCCAAGTATAAGGTACCCCGAGCCAATGCCCAAGTACTGGGGGGACCGCAAAGTAATGTCTTTTTTTTGGGGGGGGGGTAGGCTAAGTTTGGGGAGCAGTTGTGAGGTGTTCACTTTCTTTACGTTCAACGTAAAGAAAGTGTATGTACAAGTGAATGTACTATTCGCCTTTAACTTATGTAAGTGTTTTTGTTTTCCAGATTTGCAGAACAAAATGAGTGACACAAATCCAAGGAGAGCCATGTTCGTCATTATATGCTGTATGAATTTCACAAGAGGAACAATATAACCGTGGCCACCAATAACATTTGCGCTTTTTATCCGAATGCTTTAAATGTCCGCAAGTGTCTGCGTTGGTTCGCCCAATTCCGGTCGGGCAATTTTGACCTCTCTGATGCTTCTCTTGCAGGAAGGCCCACGGAGCTGTACAATGACCTGCTGCGTGCAGCCGTTGAGACAGATCCTCGTCAAACCATTGATGAATTATCCCAACATCTTAATGCATCATGGTCTACTGTTCAAGAACACCTGCAACAGATAGGGAAAGTCTATAGACAAGAAGTTTGGGTCCCACACCAACTTTCCCCTGACAACAAGGCCCAGAATTCCACCATCTGCAACTCTGTGCTCAGCCGACAAGAAAAATGATCCATTTCTTCATCAAACTATCACTGGAGATGAAAAGTGGGTTCTTTACGTGAACAACAAACTCAGAAACCAGGCCTACACCCCAAAAAGGTTTTGCTCTGTGTTTGGTGGACTATCGCTGGCATAGCTGACTTTGAGATCTTGGAACCCGGACATACCGTAACAGCAGACTTCTATTGTCAACAACTGGACCGTTTGAAGAAAGCTCTTACTGTAAAACATCTAGCACTGGTCAACAGAAAAGGTGTCATCCTGCAGCATAACAACGCGAGACCACACACGGCGAGATGGACCCAGCAGACGATCAGAGATTTAAGCTGGGAATTTCTGCCCCATCCCCCTTATTCCCCTGACATTGCACCATCTGATTACCATTTGTTCAGATCTCTGCAGCACTTTCTTAATGGGAAAACATTCCACAATATTGATGAACTCAAAACGGGGCTCTCGGACTTTTTTGCATCACAGCCAACGTCTTTTTAAAAAGACGGCAATGAAAGTTTGGTTTCACGATGGGCAAGTGTGATCGATAATGATGGCGATTATACAATTGATTAGGAAATAAATTCCTTCTGTTACAAACAATGTTTCTCTTCTTTTCCAAAAACGACATTACTTTCCTGTCCCCCCAATATAAAGGTACCCCCCCGCGCCAATGCACAAGTATAAGGTAACCCACGCCAATGCCAAGCCAAAAGCTAGCTAGCTTTCTGTTGGCTGAAGCTCTCCAGCCCTGGAAGCTCTCAGCATGTGACCTGGGAGACGAAATTTCTAGAAGTGTGGAAGAGGCGTGAGTTTATCCCAAGGTCAACGCCAAAAACAATGCACGTCATTTTGCACTTAACTTTAACAACATTCTATTGTGACGATTTAGACTGTTCTAGTACCAGCGAGACCTTTCATCGTCTGCTATCATCATCGCTCTTCTCTCGGCTTACAATTTCATGGTCTCCTTTACTGAAATACCCCTAGAATTTCATGTTTCCCCTTACTGGGGGAGTCTTTTAAATGAAACATCTTAAAACTCTGTGCTTCACATATTATTTAACGTTATTCTTTTTTTTTTTTTAATGATTTCCTGGAGTTTTCTGGTACATGAAGCATTTTGAAAATTGATTTTGCAGAAGTAAATTGAAAAGTTAACTCAACGTTGTGTTCTTCACTTTAGAAAAGATCGTTAAAGAATTATCAAGTGGCAATGGGCTGAATATACTGATAGAACTGATCACCGATGAACACTGAAAAATCAGAATGGATAGATACCAAGGTGCAGGAGAAGACCTAGGAGAAAACCACCTGATTTGAAAGCATGGTGGAGAGACTTGGAAGAGATATACTCAAGACAGAAATTTGTGGAAGAGACAGGGAGCCTCCCTGCATCCAGCAGTGCATTCATAGCGGTTGATGATGATATGTACGAGTATATGCATATCATCATCATCATCATCATTGTCAACCATTATCAATCCACTGCTGGACGAAGGTCTCCCCAAGTTTCCTCCACAACAGTCTGTCTTGTGCCAGTCTCCTCCATGTCACCCCTGCATACTTTCGAATTTCATCCACCCATCTCCCATGTGGTCTTCTTCTGGGTCTTTTCCTGTCCCTTGGAATCCAATCTAAAATTTCGGCTGTCCATCGATGATCTGTCCTTCTGGCAGTATGTCCAGCCCATTGCCATTTCAGGGATTTAACTCTGATCATGATGTCTTCCACTCTTGTCATTTTTCGGATCCACGAGTTCCTCTTCTTATCTCTCCTGGTTACACCAAGTATGCACCTCTCCATGCTTCTTTGAGTTGTCTGCAGCCTTTGTATGTCTCTTTTAGTTAAGGTCCACGTCTCTGCACCATACGTAAGCACTGGAAGGATGCATTGATCAAACACTTTTCTTTTAAGACATAATGGCATATTGCTCTTGAAAATTATGCTGTTTCTTCCAAAAGCTCTCCAGGCAAGTTTTGTACGCCGATTAATTTCTTCATCAATGTGACCCTCACTAGATATCTGCTGTCCAAGATAAACGTACGTGTCTGTTATCTCCAGCTTTTCTCCATCAATCGATAAATCTTCATTTCTTGTAAAAGCATTGAACATCACTTTTGTCTTCTGAAAGTTCATTTTTAATCCCACTTCTTTACTCTTGTCAGCAAGTTCCTGGATCATACTCTGCAGCTCTGATGGGGTAGTTGCAAAAATGACTACGTCATCAGCAAAACGAAGGTGGGTTAGATAATCTCCATTAATCTTTATCCCCTTGTTTTCCCAGCTCAGCGACTGAAAAACACCCTCCAATGTGGCATTAAAGAGCTTCGGAGATATGGTGTCACCTTGTCTCACTCCCTTTCCAATTTTTACGTGTGTTGTATTTTCAAACAGCCTAATCTTTGCACTTGCATTTTCATAGATGTTATTAATGATATTAATGTATGCATCTTCAATACCGCAGGTTTTCAGAGCCATTGTAACTGCTGATGGTTTCACCGAATCAAAGGCTTTTTCATAATCGATAAAAGCCATGCACAATGGAAGTTCATATTCCCTCGCTCTTTCAATATATATATATATATATATATCACCATCATCATTGTCAACCATTATCAATCCAGTGTGGGCGAAGGTCTCCCAAAGTTTCTTCCATAACGGTCTGTCTTGTGCCAGTCTCCTCCATGTTACTCCCGCATATTTCCGAATTTCATCCATCCATCTCCCATGTGGTCTTCTTCTGGGTCTTTTCCTGTCCCTTGGAATCCAGTCTAAAATTTCAGCTGTATGTCCAGCCCATTGCCATTTCAGGGATTTAACTCTGATCATGATGTCTTCCACTCTTGTCATTTTTCGGATCCACGAGTTCCTCTTCTTATCTCTTCTGGTTACACCAAGCATGCACCTCTCCATGCTGTTTTGAGTTGTCTGCAGTCTTTGTATGTCTCTTTTAGTTAAGGTCCACGTCTCTGTACCATATGTAAGAACTGGAAGGATGCACTGATCAAACACTTTTCTTTTAAGACATAATGGCATATTGCTTTTGAAAATTATACTGTTTCTTCCAAAAGCTCTCTAGGCAAGTTTTATATGCCGATTAATTTCTTCATCAATGCGACTCTCACTTGATATCTGCTGTCCAAGATAAATGTAGTATTGGTTATCTCCAACTTTTCTCCATCAATCGATAAATCTTCGTTTCTTGTAAAAGCATTGTGCATCACTTTTGTCTTCTGAAAGTTCATTTTTAATCCCACTTCTTTACTCTTGTCAGCAAGTTCCTGGATCATACTCTGCAGCTCTGATGGGGTAGTTGCAAAAATGACTACGTCATCAGCAAAACGAAGGTGAGCTAGATAATCTCCATTAATTTTTATCCCTTTGTTTTCCCAGTTCGGTGATTTACCAATGTGGCATTAAAGAGTTTGGGAGATATAGTGTCAGCTTGTCTCACTCCCTTTCCAATTTGTATGGGTGCTGTATTCTCAAATAGCAGAATCTTTGCACTTGCAATTGCATATATGATATTAATAATGTAAATGTATGTATCTTCAATACCGCAGGATTTCAAAGCCATTGTAACTGCTGATGGTTTCACCGAATCAAAGGTCTTTTCATAATCGATAAAACCCAATATATATATACATATATATTACGGGTTTGTTCTCTCTCCTTTTTTATCTATTGTTTTAACTATCGGAGAAGTAGGACTGCCCCTGTAATTATTGGGTTCGCCTCCCATGCAGTCTCTCCCATCCTCTCCTCCCCCCTCTCACTCTCTCTCTCTCTTCATACATTCATATACACTGAAGCGCCAGAGAAACTGATACACCAGTCTAATACTTGGTAGGTCCCCACGGGAGCGCAGGACTGCAGAAATACAACGGGTCATGGACTCCACTAGCTTCTGGAAATATGCTGTAGGCAATGCACACCATACTTCATGCAGAGCGTTCCACAATTCGGGTGTATTCCGAGATCTCGGATCCTGTGTTCGATAGCGCGTTGCATGGCATCCCAAATAGGTTCTATCACGTTCAGATCTGGAGGCTTGGGTGGGAATGGCAACACCCCAAACTCAGATAAATGCTCGTCTAACCATAATGTGACATCCCGACACTTGTGTGGAGGTGCATTGTCCTGTTGGAACAGGCCCAACCCATCAGCATGAATGCACGACATGAACGGGTGTACCTCGTCAAAAAGGATGCGCACATAGCGTTAGCCGGTCACAGACGTTTGTAGACGTACCAGAGGTCCCAGTGAAGTCGAGCTAAACAAACCCCATACAATTACGGACCCCACGCCAGCCGGTACAGTTCCCTGTTGACAGGCAGGATCCATGGCTTCATGGGGTTTGCGCCACACACGAATCCTTCCATCTTCCCGATACAGTTGGAAACGCGACTCGTCAGAGCAGGGTACTGGTTTCCAGTGGCGGTGTTGCCGTGCCCAAGTGAGGCGCATAGCTCTGTGTCGTGCACCCATCAAGGGGACTCGAATTGGGCGACGGCTCCCAAAGCCCATACTGTGCAGGGTACGTTGCACAGTCCGGACGCTGATGCTTGTTGAGGCTCCAGCATTGAATTCCGATGATACCTGCGAGAGTGTTGCACGCCTATCGCGTGAAACGATTCTTGACAGCCGACGATGGTCATTTTCACCCAATGTCTTTTTAGGGCCACAGTGGTATCGTTGGTTGGAGGTTTTGCCGGAATTCTTGTAGTCACGGTAAACCCTTGCAATGGTCGTCCGTGAAAATCCGAACTTTGTTTCTACCTCCGAAATACTATGGCCCATCTCACGAGCGCCAACTATGACACCGCGTTGAAAATCGTTTAAATCCTTATTACTTGTCATTCTCATGCCAAAAATAGCTCTGACAGCTGGCGAGGATGTCTATCGCTTTATATACGCACTGGCGGACGCAACCGAGTACGCGCATAGGTAACGTTGCTATGTATTTTGCATAAGCTCGTCTGTACCAGTTTTTCTGGCACTTTAGTGTACATGAGTACATGCATATGCGACCGAATTATTGTATCTATTAGACACAGGGTGACCAAACGTCCTGCTTTTGGAGGACATGTCCTCATGTTCTTACCATGTCCTCGTGTCATCCAGGCATTAAGGGAAATAGCCCAAATGTCCGGCTGTTTCAATAAGGAATAATTCAAATACATTTTAATCAAATTCCTATTGTAATAATATGTCCTATCAAGTCCCTGCTAAAGCGTATTTATTAATTTCTGGATTCTCGTCCCCCCCCGCGCAGTCAGTTTATTCCTGCAATCCTGCCGCTGCCTGCTGCAGCGGGTCACTTGTGAGTCAACAGCGCAGAGAATATTTATAATTCGTGTTTGTTAATCAATCAGTGAGGGATATACCGCTAGTTAAATACAATATGAAAGACACGTCATATAAATATTGTTAAAGAAACCCGATCTACTGTAGAAAATCTCTTCCAGTGAAAAATAAAACTAAAAATGTCTAGCAGACTGAAATTTTTCTTTCTTTTTTAAAGTTTTATGCGTATAAACTCTCAAACGGTAAAATTTAAATACAAAGTACATGCATTCATATTTATTTTTGCACAATTTTATTGTGTCTATTTTTCTCGAAATGTCCTCCTTTTTTTAAAGAAAATGTCCTCCCATTCCATGTCTTTCAAATTCCAAAAAGTCATCTGGTCAATCCGATGAAATACCTGCCTCTGGCACGAGACTGACACCAGCGGAAAATATGTAAAAACTGTACGTAAAATAAAGATATATAGTGTTGGTGCGCATATGGGAAGGACACAACTTTGAAACTTGGCCTTGTGTGATGACATCGTTTGGCGATGTTGTTTGCGTGAGTGTGTGTGAAGAGAGATAGAATGAATGACTAACAAAGTTTGATCAACGCATGGTCAAATGATAACTAAACGATATAGGAAGGATGCTTTGCGATAAGCAATGATAAGCTGGCAGTACGCGTTTATAAATGGAACATTACACCCAAAGATTTCCAATTTCTTGACAGTTTCTGATTAAAGAAAAGAGATAAGAAAGATAATACCACAAGATTTCAGCTCAGTAAATAGAGTATGATTCAAAAGTCTCCACAACTAGGTTATAAACAGCCGTTGCTAAGGGACAGACGCAACTATCTAAGAATTACACACCTAGAATTGTTTCCGCTTGCCGAAATATATACCTATCTAAAACGGTGGAATAGTACTCACTGCATATACACTGGTCTGCAAAAATTAAGGACGAAGAGGAGAAATTAGCGTAACAGCGGAACGAACAGGCAGAACGGACCGAAAGACCACTCAAGAGATAGACTAGGGTCCGGTACGGTAGGGCATGCGCATATATGCAGCATGACGTGCGGGGGGGGGGTTGGAAGGGTATAAAGCACACGGGCGGTGCACACTCAGCAATTCGGTGAAAGCTATTGCACGGTGTACATCGGTTTGAACGACGCCGAGTTGCTGCCACCGTGTGATATGGCCAACAGGCAATCCAGTAGACCACATCTGGATGATTTTACTCGAGGTCCCGTCATTGGGAAGTTGGAAGAAGGTCGAAGTGTGACTAGTGTGGCCCAGGAGTTCGGGATCGCTCACAGCATCGTTTCACGAGCTTGGACAACATTTCAAACGACAGGAACAGCTGTCCGAGAGTTTAGCAGTGGTCGTCCACGAGCAACCACGGCGGCGGACGACCGGTATATTGTCCTACAAGCGAGAAGAGACAGACGGCAGACAGCGGAAGAAATCGCAAGGCACATGCAACAGACAACTGGACGTCCGTTATCGCGTTTTACTGTGGCCAGGAGGCTGTGCACAAAGGTGGTCTATTTGCACGACGACCAGTACGGTGTGTGCCATTACCGGCTGTTCACCGGAGACGGCGGTTTCTGTGGCGCCAGGAACACAAGAACTGGGCACATCAGCAATGGGGTTGAGTTATCTTTACGGATGAGGGCCGATTTAGTCTGACGAGCGATTCTGGACGTATACACATCTGGAGAGAGCAGGGAACACGCAATCACACCTCCAACATCATCGAAAGGGACCGGTTTGGAGGTGGCGGAGTTCACGTTTGGGGCGGTATCATGCTTGGTAGCCGTATTGACCTCCACATCTTCCAAGTAGGTTCAGTCACTGGTGTCCGCTGTTGTATCAAGGTTCTCCTGCCTCACGTGCGTCTGTTTAGAGGTGCTGTGGGTCCTGAGTTCCTCTTCATGGACAACAACACTACACCTGATCGTACAGTGGCGGTCGCAGAGCTGTTGGAGAGTGAAGATATTCAACGCATGGATTGGCCCGCGAACCTTAATCCAATCGAACACGTGTGGGACCTTCTTGGGAGACGCTTGGCAGCACGTCACCAGCCGCCAGCAACGATTCCGCGGCTGCGATTGGCGCTACAAGAAGAATGGGCCGCGATGCCTCAACAGTTCCTTGACAACCTCGTCCACAGCGTGGACAGGCGTTGTAAATACTGCGACGCAGTCAGTGGTGATCATATCCCCTACTAAAGACTGGATTTTTCTTGGCAGCCGCCTGTCACATGGACGTTTTTGTCTTCTGTCCAGTTGTGCTCGAAGCTACCTTTTCAATAAAGTGTCTTTGTATCCTTTGGATTCCTTGTTTGGACGGTTTTGCTTACTTGTCCTATATTCTTACATCTTGGTGATCTTATGGTATGATTTGAGTCGATGTGGAGCACTTCTGCACGACGTTATATTAGAAAAACCGTCTCGTCCTTAATTTTTGCACGCCAGTGTACGATAAACTTCAGAATATAGAGGCGGACACACTATGATCACATGATGCGTTAAAATTTCTATCTCACACACATTTATGAAGTATCTAGTCTTATCACATGTAATGTTACAAAGTATTCAATGAAATAACAAAATAAATTTAAAGATATTTTAATATACCTATGATATGACGTAAGTAGTACACTTGTGAATACATGGCACCAATCACTTTTCAAAATGTCATCCTTTTGCCTTCACACAGTCCTTCAGTCTCTGTAGCCACTCATCAATAGCTTTACGCAGGGTCACGTGTGCATTACAATTATTATACCTTATTAATTATTCTTTTTGATTCTTGAAAAATGTTTATTCCTGTTGCGGACAAAACTTTTACAGCAACCTTCGCTTCTCAAAATAAGCTCATAGGATTCAATTTGGATTCCGTACTATCACACAAGCTCCACGTGAGTTCGTCAACAATGACAAGTAACTATCGCAAAAAAAAATAATACCAGAGAAACACTTGCCGATCTTTTCGCTTTGGAAATCGAAAAAGGCTTAATTTGTATTCATCTGTAATTGAACAATCCTTAAAATGACAACGTTTTTTCACCATATTGATATACTAATTCACCAGATCGCATGCGAAACGTTCACTTCTAACCAAAGATCTGTTATCTGTTCCTACTGGTTTAGGACTGTCGTGTGACCATGTTGGTTTGCCCCCTTCACCGCTAGATAGCGCTGAGGTTTCGGGGATCCACTATCTCCATTGGAGTCCCTACGCTTACTAAGTACTCGCTTTGCCCTTAGGTCACTTCGCAGCACGCGTGTCATCGACATTCTTGAAATGTACAGCTCACGAGCCATCACTGATCTGACAGGATTTCATCGAATATGGGTTGCCACTGCTTTCACCAGGATTTCATCGCACACGGGTTGCCACTGCTTTCACCAGGATTTCATCGCACACGGGTTGCCACTGCTTTCACCAGGATTTCATCGCATACGGGTTGCCTCTGCTTTCACCAGGATTTCATCGCATACGGGTTGCCACTGCTTTCACCAGGATTTCATCGCATACGGGTTGCCACTGCTTTCACCAGGATTTCATCGCATACGGGTTACCACTGCTTTTAAATGGCGAGCAGTCCTCACGGTACGCGGCCGACCTTTTCTGTGGCTGCCAGCAACGGTTCCAGTCTCAAGGAACCTTTTTATGTTCCGGTAGACAAAAATTCAGCTAATTTTCAGCTTCTTCAGCATGTTGAAGATCTTAGGAGCTGGTTTTCCAACTTTGTGCAGCGCTATTATAGCAATACGATTCTCATAACCACCCCACTCCATGGCAACTACAGGAACCAGTGACCTCAAATTAGGGATGGGTGACTGCCCATTGTGGTCGTTAAACCACGAAACAAACAGGCCGTCCCGGTGGCGCAGTGGTCTAAGCGATGGCTTCTGATCATTCGTCTGAGATGGGTCCGGGTCCGAATCCCGTGAGGCACAGGCTCTCTCCCTTACCTGGAGTCAGTGGCTCTAAATTAGGGACGGGCGATTGGTTATAGCCCATTGGGTCGCTCACGGCGGTCGTTAACCCCCCCCCCCCCAAAAAAAAAAAAACGGGCTTTCACATCTCATCAAAGGAAACAGTGTAGCCGCCCCGATGGTGTAGTGGTCTTAGCGCTGGATCATTCGTCCAAGATGGATCCGGGTACAAATCCTGGTGAAGAACGGACGTTGGTTTTTTTTTTTTTACGGCCCTGGTTCTCTCTCTTCCCTGGAACCAGTGGCCCTAAATTAGGAACGGGTGTCTGCTTATAGTTGAGTTGCTAATAGTGGTCGTTAAACGCCCAATAAAAAAAAGAAAAGAAAAGAAATTGTGTAATATGAAGTATCAACACAGACATAGAGGTAGTTGGGGATTATAAATTTTGGGGGCCCTAAGCTAGCCTTGCTTGGAGGGTGACCCCCTCCTCACCCAAGCACATTTAACAAACTTAACATCATCATTGATCAATCATTCTTTACGTACCCTTCTTTAAAATTTCATATGAATGTGTTTTATTAAAACAAAAGCACTGCGAGGAAAAGAAATATATTTAATTTCTTTCCTATATTTAAATAAAATGCCAAAGAATCAATAACAAATTTAAATAATTTACATTATAAAAAAGAAAAGATAATTCAAAATGTCTGACAGCGCTGAAGTTTTAAAATTCACTTTGAACTATTATTAACAATATTTTTTTCAATCATACCTCTTCTTATTCGACTAGACGTGCTTTCATAGCAGCAAAGTCTTTAATGATATTTTCAAAATCAAGTTCTTTTGCAACAAAACTAGCCAAACTGGAGAGTCTCAAATTCCCCATACTCTCACAGCCCGACGGTCCTAGGGCACTGCCTAGGTTGGCCTAGTCGTAAATCCGCTCCTGCATAGAGGTCTTGTAAGATACAAGCAGTAGTCCCTGTGCAAAGATGTGTTACATTGTGGACTTATACTGTATATGTTATATGCACGTACATTGGATGAGTTCCTCGGATAGCTTTTAACTCTTTTAAGAATACTAAAACACCTTTCACCAGATGCATCAGAAATCATCATGGCCAAGAAAATTCTTAACGCAATGTCCAACTTAGGAAAGAATAAGTTAATTGCTGCTGTCGAAGTACTTTTAGGAATCCACGCGGCGGGCCTAGGCCACTGCCTATACTCCCACAGCCTGGTAGCCATAGGCCACTGCCTATACTCCCACAGCCTGGTAGCCATAGGCCACTGCCTATACTCCCACAGCCTGGTAGCCATAGGCCACTGCCTATACTCCCACAGCCTGGCGGCCAGAAGCCACTGCCTAGGTTGGCCTAGTCGTAAATCTTCTCCAGCATACAGGTCTTGTAAGATACAAGCAGTAGTAGTCCCTGTGCAAGGATGTGTTACATTGTGAACAAATGATCAAATGTAGAGGATTTTAAGAAGGGAGTGTCTGACTTCAGGTCTTAAACAACCCTTAGAAATAGGAAGCTAGGAGATTTAGGCTAGAGTGCCCCATAGGAAAGTGACACGGAAGCGAAGTAGAAAGGGGGAGGAACACGCCCTTATTTATTACCGGGGGCCAGTACCCGGGATCCGACGTTTCACGTGCCCATCCGACGGTTTAACGTGCCCACCCGACGCACAGCGGATATTTAGTAGATCGAGCGTTCGTACCTGCCTGGGATCGGACCTGAGGTTCTTTCCGTGGCAGTCACGCACGGTGCCCACTAGGCCACCCGGACTTACAGTGTACGTGTTATATGCGCTCTTATCACGTACGATGGGGAATGGCGCAAGGATTACCCGCCGTAGCACGTATAGCCCTCGTTCGTTAGCGCGCGTGATTGTGTGTGTGTGTAGACGGGAATAACACTGAGCAGCATACACTGAAGTGCCAGAAAAACTGGTACACCAGTCTAATACTTGGTAGGTCCCCCACTGCAGAAATACGACGGAGCATGGACTCCACTAGCTTCCGGAAGTATGTTGTAGCAATGCACACTATACTTCCTGCAGAGCGTTCCACAATTCGGGTGTATTCCGAGGCCACGGATTCCTGTGTTCGATAGAGCGCTGCATGGCATTCCAAACGTTTTCTATCACGTTCAGATCTGGGGACTTGGGTTGAAATGGCAACCCCCAAACTCAAACGAGTGCTCCTCTAACCATAATGTGACATCCCGACACTTGTGTGGAGGTGCATTGTCCTTTTGGAACAGGCCCAACCCATCAGCATGAATGCAGGACATGAACGGGTGTACCTCGTCAGAAAGGATGCGCACATAGCGTTGGCCGGTCACAGACGTTTGTAGACGTACCAGGGGTCCCAGTGAAGTCAAGATATAGACACCCCATACCATTACGGACCCCCACCAGCCGGTACAGTTCCCTGTTGACAGGCGGGATCCATGGATTCATGGGGTTTGCGCCACACGCGAATCCTTCCATCTGCCCGATACAGTTGGAAACGCGACTCGTCAGATCAGGCTACTTGTTTCCAGTCATCAAGTGTCCAGTGGTGGTGTTGCCGTGTCCAAGCGAGGCGCATAGCTCTGTGTCGTGCACCCATCAAGGGGACTCGTGTTGGGCGTCGGCTCCCAAAGCCCATATCGTGCAGGGTACGTTGCGCAGTACGGACGCTGATGCTTGTTGAGGCTCCAGAATTCAATTCCGATGACACCTGCGAGAGTGCTGCACGCCTATCGCGAGAAACAATTCTTAACAGCCGACGATGGTCACGTTCACCCAATGTCTTTTTACGGCCACACTGGTATCGTAGGTTGGAGGTTTTGCCGGAATTCTTGTAGTCACGGTACACCCTTTCAATGGTTGTCCGTGAAAATCCGAACTTCGTTTCTACCTCCGAAATACTATGGCCCATCTCACGAGCGCCAACTATGACACCTCTTTAAAAACCGCTTAAATCGTTATTACTTGTCATTCTGATGCCGAAAACAGCTCTGACAGTTGGCAAGGATGTCTATCGCTTTATATACGCACTAGCGGACGCAACCGTGTATGCGCATAGGTGACGTTGCAATGTATTTTGCAGAAGCTCGTCTGTACCAGTTTTTCTGGCACTTCAGTGTATTTCTCACCCTCCTCCATTTTGTGCACCAACTATCGTATATTGCATTACCGTATTACCGTAAGAAACCGGGTACTTAAATTATAGTACCGGTGACTGTAGGATGTATGTGTTTTAGTCTGCAGAACTCTTAAGAAAACAGCTATTATAGCTATCAAGAGTAAATTTTATATTTGGCAGTTTTGTTAAATAATACTTCACTCAGTAGACAAAAGATTACATATAGGATGACGGGCAGTTGACATGGTCATCCCCCGCGCGGAGAGGAGCAGACCAAAACGGAAATCAGACGATAAATAGGTTGACAGCAGGGCTTCCCAACAGTGAATCGCAATCGACAAAAATGGGCAAACGTGGTGCTCTGAGCACCTTTGATCCTGGACAAGTCAGATGGGTCATTCTGTCACCCAAGTGGTATGAACCCTAGGGTTTTCGAGGGCAACCGTATCAAGCGTGTACCGCGAATATACCATCGACGGACGTACCAGCGTCCAGAAAGCGAGAGGTGGCCTACCACACGCCATTGATGACCTGGGTCGACGTAGACTCTCCAGGCTCGCGCAGACCGACCGCTTCATAACGGTGGTGCAAAATCACATCCGAGTAAAATATCAGGGGCTCAAGCAGTGTCAGAGAACGTACGAGACGGCGTACGCTGCTTACGCTGGGAGACGTAAGCCGACGCCCTACTTCAGGGCCACTGCTGGCTGCTCGTCATCGGACATTACGCCTCGCCTGATGCCGGGAACATCAAAACCGAACCTCTTCAGAGTGGCACCGCGTCTTGTGGTCCGATGAGTTCCGTTTTCAGCTGTACCGAGCTGACGGGAGGGTGCGGGTGTGGCGTCGAGAGTATGAGGTCATAGCCCCGTCGTGCCAATTCGGCTCTGTTCAAGGCGGTGGTGGCTCTGTGATTGTTTGGGGAGCCTTCTTATGCGACACATTAGGTTCTTTAGTGTGACAGGAGAAGTCCTTAACCGCTGCGCACTACCTGCATGTGCTGGCTGAGAGCGTCTACACTCTTTCGTGGCCTTCGAGCATCCGGCGGCCGATGGTCTTTCCAGCAGCATAATGCCGGGCCACAACAACCCAGGAATGGCTCATGGAACACTAATCTGAATCGGGAACCATCCAGTGGCCCTCAATGGTCAAAGGATTTATACCCCATGAAAGCTGTTTGGGATTCTGTGGAGAGCAACATCAGATCCATGGATCCTGAGCCGATGTCTAGGGTGGAGTTGTGGACAATGCTGCAACAGCCATGGCTGACATTACCTCCGGACAGCCTCCGGCATCTGGTAGAGTCGGTGCCTTGGCGTGTACAGGCTGTTATTCGCGCAAGCGGAAGTCCAACACATATTAGGTAGGTTTCTCTAATTGAGTATCTCCATTGAGTAAGTGTATACTGTGCTTGTGTTAGTTTTCAATGACATGTGCCACTTACGATTCGCAAACGGTAAGCATTTATAAGACGGCCAACACTCTACCAAAATAAGTAGATGAAAGTACTATATACACAGTCGAGTCACATTGATGTGACCATCTCCTACTTTTGACGTCAACAGCGTGTAGCCAATGAAAGAAGGCACGTGTCGTGAGCTGGCTTGGAGGTTATATAAGGTGGGCTATAGGCATTCTGAAAACATATCACTTGTTGCTGTCATGGACAAAAGGAGCGATTTATCAGATTTGCAAAAAGGGATTATTATCGGTTTTCGGGACAAGGGTGGCAGTATTTCTGAAACTGTTCGCGCGCTGCTGTGGTTAAAGTGTATCGTAATTGAAGAAATGGCACCATTGCGAATGCGTGACGTGCAAACTGCGGAGCACCACGTGCCATTGAGGTAAGAGGTGAACGTCGGCTTCGAAGGTGCGTGAGGGCCAATCGACACGCTACAGTGGAGCAATTCACTGGCCGTACGAACCAGGGGGCTACCGGAAGTGTGTCTAAAACGACAGTTCAGCGAACTCTGCTGTGTATGAGGCTCCGATGCAGACGGGTGGTCACTGCACCTATGCTAACGAAGGTGCAACGGCAGAAAAGGCTTACATTTGCACGGCAGTATCGGAATTGGACCTCCGCTGATTGACAAAGGATTGCCTTCTCCGATGAGTCACGTTTTCTGCTTCATCGAACGAATGGACGCCGGCGTATAAAGCGAGAAACATCGGAGAATAAACACTCTTGAACCATTGCTGGAAGAACACAAGCTCGTGGGGGCAGCGTTATGGTCTGGGGAATGTTTTCGTGGTATTCCCCAGGTCCACTCATACCTGTGGAACGCACTATGGTCCGAATTCGTTATGAATCAATCCTTGCAGACCACGTACACCCATACATACTTATTTTCTTCCCTGGGGCAGATGGGATCTTGCAGAACGACAATGTGACGTGTCACACAGCTAGAAATGTCCGAGACTGGTTGGAAGAGCGCGATGAAGACTTCAAAGTGCTTTTCTGGCCCCCTAATTCCCCAAACTTAAACCCAATTGAGCATCTGTGGGACCACCTCGATCTTGTTGTTCGCTCTATGGATCCTCCACCACGCACCCTCCAGCAGCTGTCAGATGCACTGCAATCAGCATGGCTCCACATACCTGTGAACACCTTTCAGCACCTTATTGAGTCACTCCCAGCCCGTCTAGCTGCTGTCCGCGCCGCACACGGCGTTTACTTTGGATATTAGCTGGTGGTCACAATAATGTGACTCCTCCGTGTATATAACTCGTTTTTTTTCTGTCAATACGTCAAAGAAGGTGTCATGTGCTCTTGCATGTGTACTTAAACACATTGTTCAGGTAGATTTTCTGACTTATCGAAAACAGCCTTGTTAGCATTCTGTCTCGAAGGCATTTTAATTAAAACTTTGGCAGCTCTGTCCAAGCAATCTTAGTATGAACCGCAATGTACCTGTCATTTCGTCAAACAAGTCATGAAAACTTCTCGGGGTCTTTCACCTAATAATGACTTCGCCTAATTCATTGATTTTTTTCCGAATTTTCGAAGAACGAGAAGGAAATTCCTTCTACACAAAACTACATCTACTGCGAAAATGTTTATTCATAAAAAAATTAATTAAAGTTGTTGCTTTGCGTGATCTCTCTTATTGGGACTAGTGCCAATTAGCCTTAGACGCAAACAAGCAACAAAATCTGCTAGAGTATTGTTAAGAGTACGCTCACAATTTTCACTTCCTGTCGTGACTATGCAAATATGGTAAGTCTCCTCCCACAAACCCTCTGTCTAACTGCGCATGGAGTTAAGGAAAGCCCAGTCTGTGTAAAACGGCGCTTACTTTTTGTCAGACACGTCAGTAGCCAACAGATCATGGATGACAATTCTTAAACAGTGACGGCGCAATACAGTGAAGAATATAAGAACGCCATTGCGACATGGACAGATATCTCGCTTAATCATAGGATTTCTCACACGACCGAGCTAAGAAAGAATAAATATGCAACTCACGGGAAAAGGGAGGGGACAAAAATGACTGTCTACGAGAAACACGTGGCATTGTTCTAAACAGAGAACGCAATGTACAAAGGTTTTACCGGATCCTTTATTATTCCGCGCCGCAGTCCAAAAGTAGCAAAGTCAAAAATTTAAATAAGTTGATGAAATGTTGAGAATGGATACATTTACAGCGATGGAACAGTTGATTGCGATAAATGCACTTCTGAAATCCTTTTACCTCTCATGATGACAGTACACACTAAGTAAATAAAATTTAACGTTCTCCTGCCGCCCCTGTGGCGCAGTGGTCTAAGTGTTGGCTTATGACCATTCGTCCGAGATGGGTCCGGTTTAGAATCCCGTGAGGCATGGATGGCGTGTTTGTCTTACGGTACTGGTTCTCTCCCTTCCCTGGAGTCATTGGCCCTAAATTAGGACGGGGATTACTTATAGCCCATTGAGTTGCGCTCTCGTTAAATCTCTGATTAAAAAAAAAAAAAAAACATTTTCCGATTTAAAAATTTCTGTACTTTTAATCCAGATATGTCATGGTGGCGCAGTGGTTCAAGCGACGGCTTATGCCCATTTGTACGAGATGGGTCAGGGTTCGAAACTCGATGAGGTATGGATTTTGTGTTTGTCTTACGGCACTGGCTCTATCCCTTCCTTGGGACCAATGACCCCAAATTAGGGGTGGGCGACTGCTTATACCCCATCGAGTTGCTCACGGTGGTCGTTAAACCCCCAACTAAAAAACTAAAAAAAATTTAAATTAAAGAGTATCATATTTTCTTTCTTGATTTTGTTTGTTTAAGGGTTTAACGATCACCTGTGAGCAACTACATGGGCTATATGAAGTCTCCGTCCCTGATTTAAAGTCACAGTTTCCAGGGAACGGAGAGTGCCAGTGGCGGGAGACAAGCGCATCATCCAAGCCTCACTGGGATTCGAACCCAGACCCATCTCGGATCTTTTTTGTTTGGGAGATTTAACGACCACCGTGAGCAATTCTATGGGCTATAAGCAGTTGTCCGTCCCTAATTTAGGGTCACCGGTTACAGCGAAGGGGGAGAGACGATGCCGTAACACAAACACAAAATTCATGTCTCAACGGGATTCGAACCCAGACACATCTTGGACCTTGTTTGCTTGGGAGTTTAGCGACCACCGTCAGGAACTCGATGAGCTATATGCAGTCGCCCTCCCTAATTTAGGGCCACTGTTTTCATGGAATGGAGAGAGCTAATTCCGTAAGACAAGCGCATCATCCAAGCCTCACTGGGATTCGAACCCATACCCATCTCGGATCTTGTTTGTTTGGGGGGTTTAGCGACCACCTTGAGCAACTCGATGGGCTAAAAGCAGTCTCCCTCTCCTAATTTAGGGTCACTGGCTCCAGGGAAGGGAGAGAGCCAGTGCCGTAAGACAAACACAACGTCCACGCCTGACCGGGATTCGAAACCGGACCCATTTCGGACCAGAGGTCAGAAACCAGCGCTTAGACCACTGCGCCATCGGTGCGGCGTGGCGTGGCTTTTTGGGAGCTGTATGATGAGAACATCATCATGACTCGGAGCAGTATAAGTAATTTCTAGAGCACCATATACCGGCATGGTCACTGCTTAACTTTCATATTTCATGATCACTGTATCCATGGTTTTTTTTTATTGGAGGTTTAGCGACCACCGTGAGCAACACAATGGGTTATAAGCAGTCGCTCGTTCCTAATGTTGGGTCACTGGTTCCAGGAAAAGGTGAGAGTCAGTGCCGTAAGACAAACACAACATCCATGCCTCACCGGGATTCGAACCCGGACTCCTTACGGATGAATGATCAGAGGTCATCGCTGAGACCACTGCGCCACCGGGGCGACTATCCATGCTTCATCTAATGTCTGTTGAGACATTAGATGGTACAAGAGTCAGACAGCACTGTGACAGTACGCAGTTTTTACCATCTGATACCTCTGGGAAAGCATTATGATCGTTCAAAACCACACTTTCGGTTTTTGACATAATTTTACTGAAAATGGGAAAAATAAGTAAATACCAAGCAAACGGGTGTAAATATCAAATAAAATGTAAAAGTTATGTTAGCGTTGATAGCACAGCAAGCTACAGAAATGCAGAATAAACAAAAAAGATGACACCGAATTTTCGGGTGTATAAGCACGTCTTTTGAATTCCTTCTGACGCAAATTAAATTTATCAAAGCTATTCAAAGTCTATAACGAAGTAAATTTCTCCGTCATTTTTATCCGCGCCAGGATTCGAACCCGGGTCCCCTCATTCCGGAATAAGTTGCTCTACCAATTGAGCTACGCGGAAGTTTTATTCTGATTCCTATCTGCCTTTATGTCTGCGTCCTTCTGGCAGGTACGTCACATCTTCCGGTACGTTACATCATCTCCCCCTTATTATTATTATTTTTTTTTTTTTTTGAAGTGCTGGAGAAGGGATTCTCTTATTTTTCCTATCTCGCGGTGTGGAAATAACATCACACCATTGCGAGATTTTGAACGGTCGGGTCATCCGGACAGTTCGGGCGCCATTATAACGAAGTAAATTTCTCCGTCATTTTTATCCGCGTCAGGATTCGAACCCGGGTCCCCTACTTCCCGAATAAGTTGCTCTACCAATTGAGCTACGCGGACGTTTTATTCTGATTCCTATCTGTCTTTATGTCGTGTGCGTCCTTCTGGCAGGTATACGTCACATCTTCTGGTACGTTACAAGTCAACGGAACCGGTATGGAAACAATAGTATCTGACGGAAGAAAAAGTTTTTCAATCGGGTTTTTAATCCCTCAGATATTGCTGTAAACGGAATCGTGAGCTTACGCCCTCTGGTTGCAGACTTGTGCGTTAAGAAAAACATGAATTTATATGAGAAACATTTCGCACCGGAAACGCTCTCCAACACAGAAATAATTTTTCAAAGCGGACACTTAGAAACAGAGATGTCGGCCAAAATAAGGTGTCACTTTACGTCCCCTGGTGGAAAACCCATGTATTATTTCAGGAAGAAAGTATTCTCAAAAGGTTTATCCGTATAAGCGGTATCGGTGGAAGAAAAAACATTAGTAGAGTTTTCAGGAGCCTAGATTTTGCTATAAATACATCAGAAGCAGAAATTAACACATATGCCCCCTGGTGGCCAAACCATTCTTTGCCAAACATTAGAAATTATGTGAAAAATATTTTCCATCAGGTCTTATATGCGATACAGGAAGAATTTTTCAAATCGGAGTTTTAGAAGCAGAAATAACGCAGAAAACGCAATTTACCTTTGTGCCCACTAGCGGAAAGTCAATGATTTACTTGAAAATTTTGAATTTATAGGAAAAACCTTTCGCATCGGAAACAGTATCCAACAAAGAAGGAATTTTCAAATCGGACTCCTAGAAGTAGAGATATTGACAAAAATAAGATATACATCTACGCCCCTGGCGTAGAAACCATGCATTATTTCAAGAAGAAAATGTTCCGACATGAGTAGTATCGGTCAGCCAAGGACTTTTTTTTCAGTCGCGATTTTAGAAGCTCATATTTTGCTGCAAATACATCAGAAGCGGAAATTAAGATTTACGCCCCCTGGTGGCCAAACCATTATTTTTACAAAAATTATAAATTATGTGCAAGCGATTTCCCATGAGAAGCTTTATCCGGTACAGAAAGGATTTTTCAAATCGGAGATTTAGAAGCAGAGATATAGGGGGAAACGTAATTTACCTACACGCCCCATAGCGGAAAGTCTATGAATTACTTGAAATTCTTGAAATTATATGAAAAACATCTCACACTGAAAACACTATCCAACAAAGAAGGAATTTTTCAAATCGGACTTCTAGAAGTAGAGTTATTGGCAAAAATAAGATATACGCCCCTGGCGGAGAAACTGTGGACTATTTTAAGAAGAAAATATTTTTTCAATATTTTTTCAAAGGTTCATCGATGTGAGTGGCAGCAGTCCACGAAATAATTTTTTCAATCGATATTTTAGAAGCTCAGATTTTATGGCAAATACATCAGAAGCAAAAATTAACGCTTACGCCCCCTGGTGGCCAAATTATTCTTTACCAAAAATTTGAAATTATATGCAAAAGATTTTTCATCAGGATTTGAATCCAGTGAAGAAAACATTTTTCAAATCGGAGTTTTAGAAGAAGAGTTATCGGGAAAAATGTAATTTACTTTTACGCTCCCTAGCGGAAAATCTATGGGCAATTTGGAAAAGTAACTATATCTAAAATACTCTTCGACATAAATGGAATCGAAAGATAAAATAATTTTTTCAATCGGATGTTTAGAAGCAAATATGTGTAATAAAATGTATTTTTGAATTCGACATCACCTGCATTTACGCCCTCTACCGGCGAAATTGTACATCGTAAAAAAAGGAACGAAATAAAGGATCATCATTCGCATATTTCAAACTTCCACATGCAACATGAATTTTTCAAATCGGGCTAACAGTTGGAGAGATATCGTGGGTGCAGACGGACGGACAAACCGGTAACATAAGCACAATCTTTTTTTACAAAAGACGTGCTAAAAAAGCGAACCAGCACATAACAACTGAGTCTAAACAACAGGAAGATGTTTTCAGAGACAACAGGAAGATAGTTTTCAATGACATGCAATGACTCTCCAGGCAAGTTTTGTACGCCGATTAATTTCTTCATCAATGTGACCCTCACTTGATATCTGGTGTCCAAGATAAACGTACGTGTCTGTTATCTCCAGCTTTTCTCCATCAATCGATAAATCTTCGTTTCTTGTAAAAACATTGTACATCACTTTTGTCTTCTGAAAGTTCATTTGTAATCCCACTTCTTTACTCTTGTTAGCAAGTTCCTGGATCATACTCTGCAGCTCTGATGGGGTAGTTGCAAAAATGACTACGTCATCAGCAAAACGAAGGTGGGTTAGATAATCTCCATTAATCTTTATCCCTTTGTTTTCCCAGTTCAGTGACTGAAATACATTTTCCAATGTGGCATTAATGAGCTTCGGAGATATGGTGTCACCTTGTCTCACTCCCTTTCCAATTTTTATGTGTGTTGTATTTTCAAACAGCCGAATGTTTGCACTTGCATTTTCATAGATGTTAATAATATTAATGTATGCATCTTCAACACCGCAGGATTTCAGAGCCATTGTAACTGCTGATAGTTTCACGGAATCAAAGACTTTTTCATAATCGATAAAAGCCATGCATAATGGAAGTTCATATTCCCTCGCTCTTTCAATTAGTTCTCTCAGTACGTGGATATGATCTATAGTGCTGTAGCCACTCCTGAATCCAGCTTGTTCTCTCGGTTGAGACATGTCCAGTGCTACCTTCAAACGGTGTGAAAGAACTTCAGTGAAGATTTTATAAACCACTGATAGGAGGCTGATAGGTCTGTAGTTCCTGAGATCCTCAATGTCACCTTTTTTATGTAGCAGGATCATTGCAGCGTTGTTCCAATCCTCAATAATCTTCCCTTCATTAAGGCATCGAGTGAAAATTTGGGCGAGTACTGTTTCGATTCCTCCACTTGCTTCTTGTATGACTGCCTACAGTAATTCCATCTTCTCCTGGAGCTTTTCCCCGCTTCATGTTCTTGATTGCATGTGCAACTTCTGCTGGGAGGACTGGAAGAACTCTGGTACTGGTACCTTCCATGATGTCTGGAGTACATGTATCATCCCTTTCATATAATTTGGAGTAGAAATCTTTCACTCTTGTCGAAATTTCGCCTCTATTTCTTGTTACAGAACGATCTTCTTTTCTCAGTGCCATAATCTGTTTTTTCCCCTTACTGAGATGTCCCTTTGCTATCTTTAGGCTTTGGTTGTTTTCAATTGCTTTCCTTACTAGTTCACAGTTGAATTTCCTTACGTCTTCAGTGATACTTTTTCGTACTGTCTTGCATAGCTCTGTATACTCCACTTTGGAAGTCACATCTTCTTTAGTTGTCCTCATCACTCTTCTTTTTTGCATCAACATTTTGGTTTTTCCTGATAATTTGTTCACAGGCAATTTGTTCTTAGACCCAGCTAATTTTGTTGCTGTTTCCATAAGAGCTTTGGTTACTTTTCTGTTAACTTCAGAAATATCCACTTCTTCCGATGTTAGGCCTTCTGAAGCAGAGAATCTGTTCTTCAGTTCCAACTTGAAGGTATTATGGTGTTTTTTAAGGTTGGTTATGTCAATACATTTTGTTTGTCTTATGAGTTTTCCACGTTCGATTTTAGTGTTGAGGTGCATCTTACATCTCACTAATCTATGGTCACTACCTGTGTTGAACTTGTTTAGCACACTATAGTCTTCTATGACAAATTTTTTGTTACGCATAATAAAATCAATTTCACTTGTCGTCCCATTTGGATGTCTCTATGTCCATTTCCTGTGTGGCTTTTTCTTGAAAAAGGAGTTTAAGATGAAAAACCCTTCTGCCTCTGCAAACTCTACGAGAGTATTTCCACGCTGGTTTCTGTTGCCGTGATCGAATTTACCTACTGAAGTTTCGTTCTGCTGCCGTTACCCTATTTTTGCATTGAAATCTCCCATAATTATCTTCAAGTGCTGCTTACCTTTATTATTTAGATGACGAATTTCCTCATAAAATTCTTCAATTTCTTCTTTAGGATGACTTGTGGTGGGTGCATAAGTTTGAATAATCTGAGCCTGGTATCTTCTCGAGAGTTGGATAACGAGTCGTGCAGCTCTGTCAGAGGAACTTTCAACTTCTACAACTTTATCCTTCAGTTTCTTGTTTATTATAAATCCAACACCACTAGTTCTGCCACTATCTGTTCCGCGACAGTAGAAGAGATGTCCACTTTACAGTTCAATGAGATCTCCTTTTCTCCTTACCTCACTTAGCCCGACGATGTCCCAATAGATCCTTTGTAGTTCCTCTTCCAATTCAACAAGCCTTGAATCAGAAGATAGGGAGCGTCCATTATACGTAGCCAAGGTCAGCATCGGATATATACATATATATCGCTTTAAATTCATACTAAATCTCCCCTCAAGAGGGGGGGGGCTACGGACCCGAGGACCACCCCCTTGGCTACGCCTATGGTTGTATCCTGGTTATCTGAGAGGAAAAACTGTATGTGGCCAGCTAAATTCTCGAAAAAAAGAAAAAAAAATGAAGTGTGTAAATTTCATTTTGGGTTAAAAATTTTGGTAAATTTGTTCCCATGATGTGCATTTCCACTTTTGCACCCCTCAGGGCAGCAGTTTTTGACAATTATTTCCATGTTTATACCTCTCAATGCAGGAGTTTACGCTCTTTTTATGACAAGTATTTCCACTTTTACACTCCTCAGAGCCGGAGTTTACGCCCCTTTATGATTTTATGACCATTAGTTCCACTTTTACACCTTTCGGAGCAGAAGTTTACACCTCTCTTATGACCATTATTTCCACTTCTTATTCCTCAGAGCAGGAGTTTACGTGCGTTTTATGACCACTATTTTCACTTTTACACATCTCAGAGAAGTTTACTCCCTTTTTAAGACAATTATTTCCACTTTTACACTCCTCAGAGCAGCGTTTACGCCCTTTTTATGACCATTTTTTCCACTTCTCCTTCCTCAGAGCAGGAGTTTACGCGCCTTTTATGACCACTATTTTCACTTTTACTTTTCTCAGAGAAGTTTACGGCCCTTTTATAACAATTGTTTCCACTTTTTACACCCCGTAGAGAAGGAGTTTACTCCCCTAATATGACCATTATTTACAATGCTACATCCCTCACAGGAGCTTACGCCTGTTTTGTGACCGTTATTTCCACTTTTACGCCACTCAGAGCAGGAGATTACGCCCCTTTTATAAGAATTATTTCCACTTTTGCGTCCCCCACAACAAAAATTTACGTACCTTTTATTACTATTATAACAACTTTATAACCACTTTTACACCTTTCAGAACAGGAGTTTACGCCCCTTTATTACTTTATGACCATTGTTTCCACTTTTGCATCCCTCAGAGCAGGACTTTACGCCCATTTCATGACCACTATTTCCATTTTTGCACCACTTAGAGCAAGAATCGACGCCCGTTTTATGACCACCATGGGAGGACTATCGACTCACCAACCACGGCCAGCCGGTGTAGTTGAGGCTCAACCTGAGATTTTTAAGCCCTCTCTTCAATCATAGTATTTATATGTTAAAAAAAAAAAAGCCCTGTCCGGCCTTTTTTCACAACACTATCAGCGGTTACGGATATTATTAACATGTACAATCAGTTTTCGTTTACGCAACTTTCGAGGCATTTGAAACTTCATAATCTTTATTACTGCACCAGCATCAGACGGATGCCTTGTTCGATATCTCTACCGAAATTTTTCTCTACTTGGAGTCTCGGGAAAGATAACGTCAACTAGTGGCATAATTGTCAATAATGTTTTCACTTTACTATGAGTAACTACAAGGGCTATAAGAAGTCAGCCGGCCGCCCCGGTGGCGCAGTGGTCTAAGGCGCTGGCCTCTGATCATTCGTCCGTAAGGGGTCCGGGTTCGAATCCCGGTCAGGCATGGATGTTGTGTTTGTCTTACGGCACTGGCTCTCTCCCTTCCCTGGAGCCAGTGACCCTAAATTAGGGACGGGCGACTGCTTATAGCCCATTGAGTTGCTCACGGTGGTCGTTAAACCTCCAATCAAAAAAAAAAAAAAAAAAAAAAGTCAGCCGTGTCTAATTTTAGATGCTGGTCTCAGGGAAGGAAGAGAGCCAGCACTACAGGAAAAATACACCACCCATCCGAGACTGAAGTCGGTGAACATCTCTGATGATTGGCCAGAAGTCCGAACTTTTGATACGCTACCGGGCCGGATATCAACTATTCATTTTATCAATAAGTACTTGAAGTGTCAACTGCCTAGCGTCAATAGGCTGTGGCTGACATTGATAAGATGTTGGAGACATTAGTCAGATTGCTGATAAATGTATCTTCAGGTCTAAAATTATTCAGCAGTACTGATATCGTGCATGCGTGTGAGTGGCAATGATATTTCTCTCCCTGAACTTCTGATCTTCTTTTCACAAGGGAAATCTTTTACGCTGACTGTGTTCTTCCGAAGTAATAATGATGATGTTGATTGTAAACACCCAAAGGACACACAGATGCACAACACGAACAATTCATAAAAGCCAAAATTCAAAAACTCACACAGCGAAGAGAACCGTTTATTTTTTTAATTCTTTTTTGTAACAGAGTAAAGAGAAACGATTTAACTCTGATGATAAACAAAGTAATAGGCGCAGTAACTAAGCATTCAGGAGGGGCAACTAGAAATTGTAACAACACACAATTCCTCCGAAACGAGCTTGGGTTCGAATTCCTGCTGAGGCATGGATGTTCTGTTTGCCTTACGGCACTGGCTCTCTCTCCCTTCCCTGGAACCAGTAGCCCTAAATTAGGGACGGGCGACTGCTTATTAGCTCATTGAGCGCTCATGGTGGTCGTGAAACCCAAAATAAAAGAAAAATTAACTGAACACCTTGAGACCCAAAAACGGTGTAAAGCAGATGAATAAATGAATTTTACACCATGTTAGGCCTCAATAGCAGATTGGAAGGAACGTCACCAAGGGAATGCGCCGGTGAGTTGAAAATTTTCTCGCCCACTCTGCTTCCCACCAAGTTCAAGATGAAGATACGATGTGAAACTAGAGGTGGAGGCTTTATCAATGGCACTATCGATAGCATCGATATTTTTTGTCCCACTCCATCGATAGTTTTTCTCATCTATCGATAGTTTTACGTTTTCAATGCTGTAAGTGAAAACTATTCAGTTTCCACCGATGGCATTGATGATAGGAACGTTCACTTTCACGTCTCTGACGTGCCTGCCCCTCAAGACGCATATGATATAAAGGCAGATAGCAGTGAGAGCACATGCCAGTGTAGAATAGTGGATAGCACTCGGAGCTCCGGAGCAGAAGGTTGTGGGTTCGAATCCCGTCCATGGCATAAAAATAATGGAGAGATTTACTTCGTCATACCTCATTTATACTGGTGTTGAAAAGATCGCGCACAGTCATATTGATACATGACGACAATGCGAAACTAAAGTTAACTGTAACCAAAATAGTAAACGGTGACGGTATGAGGACTTTGCGTACAGTCAGTGTACGTTTCAGTCAGATGAAGGCAAAGACAAAAGCGTTGTCGTTGTTTGTACTGGAAGTTTAAACGTGCGTCAGGTGATGAAGCTGTTATTTGTTGAAAGTAAGTAATCAGCAATAATATGTAAACGCAAAATATCCTTTGTGCGGCATTATTTTTCTTTTATAAGGATAAGGTCTACGCGAAGTGTAACCTTCGCGGATGAACTACAAAATGTCGGGTAATAGGTCAAATCTTAGGGATCATTTAAAACGACAGCATCCAGCAGCCTTTTCCGAAGAATCCGTTAAAAGTAAGTCTGACTGCCCCTCATCCAGTTCCTCATTTTTTTTTTTTTTTTTTTTTTGAGTGGAAGTTTAACGACCACCGTGAGCAATTGAGTGGGCTATAAGCAATCGCCTCTCCCTAATTTAGGGCCACTGGTTCCAGGGAAGGGAGAGAGCTAGTGCCATAAGACAAACACAACACGAATGATCAGAAGCCATCGCTTAGACCACTGCGTCACCGGGGCGGCAAAAGTAACTCTCTCAGTCTTATAATATTCACGCGGGGTTAAGAGTGTAAAACATCAGAATAGCAGGTAACAGGCGTTCGCCTGTACCTTGTTTCGGGCAATCGCACTGAAGACAAACGAAACGGAAGTATCGTTTTACGATATGGTGTCGGTGTGTCTAACGTCGACGTCGTATCCTGGGAGGTGGAAACCTTTGAGATAATATTTTTGCACGACAAATAATTTTCGCTTTGCGGGCACCAGTATCGAGCACAAAACTCCACACCTCGCCGTTTTCTTTGCTTCTTTTCTTTTTAAAAATAAAACAGGAGTAAAACCACGTCGAAATCGGGTCAGGAATATCTTGACCCGATCCATTTCCATCTGTGATCGTGTTTCATCTGCAACCTACTAGTCCAGGGCCTTATTTATGCCTTCGCCTGCAAGGCCCGGACCTAGGGCACCACATTTTAGGAGAGCCCAGAACCACAATACAAAAAAAAAAAAAAATGCTTTATTAATTTATTATGAATGGAAAAACATGTGGGGTTGAGGGAAGCCTTTTTTTCCTGCAATAAAGATTAATACAAGTGCTTTTAGTAGTTTTTTTTTTTTTTTATTGGAGGTTTAACGACCACCGTGAGCAGCTCCATGGGCAATAAAGCAGTCGCCCGTCCCTAATTTAAGGTCACTGGCTGCAGGAAAGGGAGAGAGCCAGTGCCGTAAGATAAACACAGCATCCTTGCCTTACCGGGATTCGAACCCAGACCCCTTTCGGACGAATGATCAGAGGCCATCGCTTAGACCAGGCCGACCCGGTGGCTGATCACACCACCTCATTTCAACTGCAGTTCAGTGACGTCATGTCGTGTCATTTTCATCTGAAACTTGTGAATGAAATATAAAAGTTTTTTTTTTTTTTTTTTTTTTTTATTGGAGGTTTAACGACCACCGTGAGCAACTCAATGGGCTATAAGCAGTCGCCCGTCCCTAATTTAGGGTCACTGGTTCCAGGGAAGGGAGAGAGCCAGTGCCGTAAGACAAACACAACATCAATGCCTCACCGAGATTCGAACCCGGACCCCGTTCGGACGAGTGATCAGAGGCCATCGCTTAGACCATTGCGCCACCGGGGCGGCCGAGAGGTTTTGCATTGCTAAGAAACTTTGTGTAAGCTTTGAGTATTTCATATTGTAAAGTATCAGATTTTAAAATTGTTTGAGTCTGAATTAAGTGAATTAATGAGCTGAATAATGTGCTTTCATGAGTATGAGAGTTATCCAGTTATGCATGTTTGCTCAAATCTAAGTATCATTCCTCTTAATAGAATTATTCTACTGTAACATTGAACACATCACAGGTGATTAATCAGCTACATGGAAGTTCACCTTGTCCCCCAAAAATCAGTCTGTACCAAGTTTAAATAGGGTTAAAAATATAATTAAAAGGGGATGAATAACTTAACATCTGTGGATATTTGAATTAATAATTAAATGCAAAAATAGCAATACTAAACTATTAAATAGTGTTGTATTGTACTTACCCGTCTATATTTAAGTGCGAATTTCTTTGATAATATTAAGATTTACTAAAAATAGATATTTCCTATTTTTTCCAGCACAGTGTCCCGTTTATTAAATCAACTTTTAAATTAATTGATAGCATTTAGTGGCGACAAATGTACTTACTCTTTCGAGAATGTGAACGGGTGGGGGCCGCATGTTGTGCTGTGCCTAGGGCCTGATTCTGTGTAAATCGAAACCTGTACGAATCTATTCTTGGGGACCACCTGCACCCAATGTTGCAGCTATTGTTCCCCTAATTTCAAACAGATAATGCACCCATGCGTTGTGCGAAATATGTCTAGTTGAGATTTGCAGAGCATGAGGATGAGGTACGGCAGCTGCCCTGGCCACCTCAATCTCCAGATCTCAATATTATTGAACATTTGTGGGGCTACCTGGAGCGAAAGGTCAGATCACACTTTTCACCTCTAACATCAATGGAACATTTGGACCTATTTTATAGAAAGAATGATGCCAAATTTCATTATCATATGTGTAACGTATACTCTATATTCACTTTCCTTTTGATTTTACTATCTCTGGTTATTTTATTTTACTATGTAAATTATCTTCCTACTGAACGAAATATTATTTCACCCGCTGAATGAGATCTGGCAATGAGTGTAAGTCATGACGTGGTGGTAGCTAGTATATAGGCGCGTTCATCGAGACCTGTGTGTGGAGGTTGGAGTTGTTGAGTTGGTTGTAGCGTTGGCGAGAGCGTTGTGTGTACTATAAGAGGAAAGTTTATTCATTATTATGTACAAGATATATGAGTGCCTTAGTTGACCAAGAGACTTGGAAATAAACAAGTTTTTCAGTAAGTTCAGTCTTTCTCAATTTATAGTTTTTGTCAGACCTCTGTCTGGCTGTTAGGTTTATGACTTTGATTACTTAATATAAATAACCAGCGTTGAGACTTTGTTTAAGTTCATAATTAACGAGTAACAACACCCTTTTGGGAATTCATTATTTTGAAGCTTAGAGCATTATTCATTCATAATAATTAGCTTAGCAAAAAGATTATAAAGCTAAGTCATTATATATGCATGACTTGTTCAAGTCTATTCCAAGTCGAATTGCTTCCGTTCTGAAAGCCCGAGGTGGGCCTACAGCTTATTAATAAAAAGTTCTTCACAAATGGTGTTTCAATTATTTTGATAAACCCCTGTATTTATATAAAAAACGATTATGAAATCTTGTTTTCCTTTTTCAGTACTTCAGTTTCTGTATTCATTTCCACATCACTAAAAATATTTCTTTCAAATTTTAAGTCTTATAATTTTTTTTGAGAGAACGCTTCTGGAAACAGCCTGTCTCCATACGAGAAAACTTTTTCGTATTGGAAACCCAGCACACAAATTTAGCGGCGGAGAACTATCGATAGTTTTCGATGGTCAAAAATTAATCGATAACTATCGATAGTGTGTTGGCAAAGTTTCTCGGGAGAAATTTTTTTTTTCTGGGATGAAATTTTATTTCTGGCAAGAATTTTTCTTACATTTTCAGATTGTCAGAAAGCTAGGCTCCGATGAACTTTGAAACTAAACTTTTTTATTTTTTTTTTGGTTTGGGATTTATTGGCCACCGTGAGCAACACGATGGGCTGTAAACAATCCCCCGTCCCTGATTTAGGGCCACTGGTTTCAGGGAAGGAGAGACCAGTGCTGTAAGACAAACACAACATCTATTCCTCACGGGATTCGAATCCGGACCGATCTCGGGCAAAATGGTCAGAAGCCAGCGCTCAGACCACTGCGCCACTGGAGCGGGGAATCTACGTTTTGACGATATGTTCCCGAAGTGAGTATGCAAAAGTCACGAAAAAAGTGTATTGCCTGAAGTACGAGCTAATTCGTCACTCCTTAATTCTCACTTTTGGTTTGTATTGTATGATTTTTTTATGTTTCTGTTCACAAAAACTAGAAGAAAATTCTGCAGTTTTGTATGCAAAAATAATTTTTTCTTAATGTTTAGCAAAACCGTGTTAATAAATCGCGAGAAATTGAATAAATAAAAGTTTTGAGTGGGGCTGTTCCTTAATTGTTTTTTTTTTTTTTCTGAGATCATTTAGAACGACAGCAGCTGAATGCAGTCGTTTTAAAAATTATCCCTAAGATTTGACGTATTGCCCGACGTTTTGTAGTTTTATCTGCAAAGGCTATATTCTGAGTTGACCTTATCCTTACCAAAAGAAAAGTAATGCTTCACAAAAGATATATAACGTTTACCCTTTATTACTGATTACTTACTTTCAACAAAAAACTGTTTCAGCACCTGAAGCACCTTTAAACTTCTAGTACAAAAAAACAAGAACAACGCTTTTTGACTTGGTCTTTATCTGACTGAAACGCACACTTTCGCTTTGAGCTTTACTTAACTTGAAGAACAACAGAGTGCAAAAACCGCATACCCTCACCGTTTGCTCATTTGATTACAGTTAACTTTAGTTTCGCATTGTCATCATGTATCCATATGGTTGGGCTCAATGCTTTCGACACCAGTATAAATGATGTGAAAATGAGCTATAACGAAGTAAATTTCTCCGTCATTTTTGGTCCGCGCCGGGAATCGAACCCGAGTCCACTTATTCCGGAACAAGTCGCTCTACCAACTGAGCTACGCAGACGTTCGTTCTCGCCGCTATCTGCCTTTATGCCGTGTGCGTCCTGCTGGGCAGGTACGTCACATATCCTCCCCCTGAAAGAGGGCCGGGGGCATGGCCCACGGGTCAGCCATGACCATGAATCGTCGTAGGCAGCATCCACTGAAGAACGTACTCTTGAGAACTCCCAGTCAATCTAGTGTGTGGAATGCAACGTCACACACATTTATTTTTCGAAGCGCTGAAGAAGGGATTCTCTTATTTTCCTTGACTCGCTGTGTGGAAAGAACATCACACCATTGCGAGATCTTGAACGGCCGGGTCATCCGGGAAGTTCGGGCGCCATTATAACGAAGTAAGTTTCTCCGTCATTTTTGGTCCACGCCGGGAATCGAACCCGAGTCCACTTGTTCCGGAACAAGTCGCTCTACCAACTGAGCTACGCAGACGTTCGTTCTCGCTGCTATCTGCCTTTATGTCGCGTGCGTCCTGCGGGGCAGGTACGTCACAGAGCGTTCCAGTCATAAAAACCACCGGTGGAAGCTGAATAGTTACACCTTCGTGATTTACAGTTACAGCATTGAAAAAGGTAAAACTATCAATAGTTACGAAAAACTATTCATGTACTGAGTTGGACAAAACTATCGATAGCGCCATCGATAGCATCTCCACCTCTACGCAAAACTACTGCTGTGTCGAAAGGAGGGTGCAATACATCGGTTTCCACAAAACCAAGGTTTTCGAGCTTGAAGCTACGATGTGTTGCTGAATCACAGTGATTCTTAGAAATTAAACAGAAATGCTTATTTACTTAATGAACAGTAGCTGAAGGACTTGAAATTCATTCATGCATAAATTCAGGCGAAGCAGTTAAAGTTTTGTGAAGCGTTATTCTGTCTTTTAGAATTCTCGCTGCGAAGTGTTTCTTTCGTAAGTTCAACGAACCTAACACTTCGAAAGATACGCGAAACCATGTAGTTCTTCAGGTTACGTTGCGGAACAACGTGAAACGCGATGTCGTGACGCCCAGATTTTACCCAGTAGAAAGGATTTCTCAATTAAGAAAGGTGTCAATTACATACATCATTACCTCATCACTTTCCGCGCAGAAATGCTGCATTTTCGCTGTTCTTTCTTGTGGCCGGGTAATCAGAAAACTTGAAAATTCTAGCATCCTGAAGTAGGAATCGAACCTTGACTCCCGTTCAAGCATGCTCGAAGACAACATATTTTCAAGTCATGCAGGTACAGCAGAACTCGGCTATAACGATCTCGCTTCAGACGACAGCTCGGTTATAACGTCAAAAATTAATAAATGTTTTTCGTACCGAGAGAGTAGGAAATAACACTTAGCAATCTTGCCTTTAGAGATACGTAACTAGCTGAATCGCCCGGCGTTGCTCGGGATAATTTGGTGATAATTCACTATCTAAATTCTGTACAAATCAAATGAAAACGATTAATTTTTTTACGGCATGAACCGTACCTAATACTGTATTTCATTTCTTCATTGAATTTGAATTTTATTCTCTGTAGATTCTTTAGGCACACAGTATTTTAAGTTTTTCCTATTGACTTTTGTTGGTTACTTACCTTCAGGTTCGATGCTGAATTCTGTTGCAGTTTTTCACTGGAAAGCGCTTGTCCGAAAATAATCAGTTCTTGCACTTTCACAACAAAAACTATTAAATTCGAATTCAAAATAAAAAAGTAAAAAAAAGGGAACTTTTTACCAAAATTTTGTAGGGGGGCCCCTTGACCCCAGACTCAGACTCCTTCCAAAAACCGTCTATGGTCTAAGTTAGAGTTCCATGAGATACTACAGTAATTCAAAATAAAAAAAGTAAATAATGGAACTTTTCACGAAAATTTTGTACGGCGGCCCCTTGACCCCGGGCTCCGACTCCTTCCAAAAATCGTCTATAGTCTAAGTTAGAGTTCCATGAGATACGACACTAATTCAGAATAAAAAAGTAAAAAATGTAACTTTTTACGAACATTTTGTATGGGGGCTCCTTGACTGCGGGCTCCAAATCTCCTTCCAAAAACCGTCTACGGTCTAAGTTAGAGTACCATGAAATAGTATACCAAATTTGGTTGTTCTTAATTGAAAACTGTATATTTGTATAGCGGACAAACAACAAATATATTAGATACTTAGTTGCCCCAATGGCCGAGTGGTCTGAGGCGCGGTATTCGACCAAGCTTTTGAGTTGGGTTCGGGTTCGGGTAGAATTTGAAGTCGTGATAAAATGCTGAGGCATGAGCAGTGCGCCTGTCGGATAGAGCGCTGGCTCTCTCTCTCCCCTTTCGGGAACCAACGGCTCTAAATTAGGGACAGACCACTGCTTATGGCCTTTAGAGTTGCCTATGGTGTTCGTTAAACCCCAAAATAAACATGATAGTAACTAACAACCTCTCTTACAATACGATCTTAAAATATTCGGTTTTCACATTATTGATCACTTTCCATTTCCTTTCAGATCTTATCAATTACAGTGTAAACCATAGGAAGAATAGTTGAAAATTACTGAAATTTCACAATAAAGGAAAATAAGGACGCGCGATTTACACCAGTGTGTGGCTGTTTATTGTATTCTCAATGTACAGGAAAATTGTTTTGACTTAGAACTACGTATAACTCCGCGGATAGTATGGGGCGACTTACGGCCGACCGCCTGTGACAAAAATAGGTTCCAATTGAAATCATTATAGCGTTAAAAATACGTTCCGCACACTAATCGTCTGAGCATACTCGTTAATAGCATGGAGTCAAATTCGCGTACTGCGCAATACATCGTGCGCGCGACGCTCCCCTAGCTCCCTGTGCGCGGGGAGATGATGCAATATTTCTGGGGGTGCCGCCACGTTTCACTCAGTCTATCTCGGCTACAGTAAAAACAACACGACTGTGCGTGGTATCGTTTTAAAGCTCGCGACGAGATCCAATCAAATATATAAAGAACATATCGCACTGGTTTAAACTAAAATTTAAAAAAATTGTTTTCGTGTGAACGGGTTAACATTTTCGACAATGCCGCGGAATTTGCAGAATGAACGCAAGCAAAAGTGGAGAAAATCAAAACTAGAGGCAAGAGCAAGTGATGAGGAATATAAGAAGCCCAAGCAGACTGCAGCCCAACAAACTAGAGGGTATAGAGAACGCCTGAAAGTAGCCGCCGCCAAACAAATACCCAACACACTGACCGAACCATTACTCGGCCGGCCCATCTCGAACTCTGCTTTGTGTTCGCAATGCATCCAGCACTATTTGCAAAAAATTTTGTAAGCTACTTTTCATATGATAGACCCGTGTTGGCTATAACAAATTAAATAAACGCTTTGAAACCATACTCGACTAGCTCACTTCAACTCTCCGATCTGCAAGTCGTAGTCCTCTACGTTCCAAACTGACGGCTCAATCAGAATTGAGCCTACCTGTATATTTTCCCTTCAAACTAGCCCAAGAATTAAGGAGTTATCCGAAATTTGAAATACCGCCCCGGTGGCGCAGTGGTCTAAGCGATGGCATCTGATCATTCGTCCGTAAGGGGTCCGGGTTCGAATCCCGGTGAGGCATGGATGTTGTGTTTGTCTTACGGCACTGGCTCTCTCCCTTCCCTGGAGCCAGTGACCCTAAATTAGGGACGGGCGACTGCTTATAGCCCATTGAGTTGCTCACGGTGGTCGTTAAACCTCCAATAAAAAAAAAAAAAAATTGAAATGAATATATTGTTAGCTAGTTTTGAGAAAAACTGTATTGTAGAGTACTACAAAAAGAAAAAAAAATGAAAGAAAGATAGAGGAAAACTGCTTTATAAGTATGCTAGATTCTACTACGTTTTTCAAGCAACGCATGCAAAAAATGGCCGATAAAATAGTCTATTTATTTGTTATCAAGTAGGGCTTTTTACTTCTAAGCAGCAGATCAAAAGACGCAGCTGACGACGAAGACGGCATACAGATCTCAAAGGTAAAGGATGTTTCGGAAGTTCTAACTATGTTATAACGATTCTACGAAACAAGAGGAAATCAACAATATACATAAGTTTGGCAGTTTTCGTAAAATCACCACTGCGAAGCTCTCAATACTACTTCGTTTATAACGCACTCCCCCTTTTTTAGAATCCCTGGAAAGCAGTTCTTGTGAAATAAATAGAAGTTGCTCAGAGCAATTTCTTGAAATATTTACTTATTTGATTATCTATATTTCACGATATATGGTTAATACATAAGAAAGATTTCTACTTCTCATTTTAGCAAAGAATTTTGTTTCAGCGACCTAGAAATCAAACAAGATATCGTCTTATTGACATTTTTCTACGAAGGTCACTTAACTATAAGATAAACGCTCTTAATCTCGCTACCTTCCTTAGTCTCATGGTGTTTGTTCCCTGTTAATCTTAAGTTCGACTTTGTGCTCGCCATATCAATATATAGATCTGACATCATCTATCAGTCACCAGTCGTCAGGTATTGCAGCTTGCTCTATACTCTCTAAAATACAAAGATACTTTTTTTTTCACTGGAGGTTTAACGCCCACCGTGAGCAACTTAATAGGCTGTAAGCAGTCGTTCGTCCCTAATTTAGGGCCACTGGTTTCAGGGAAGGGAGAGAGTTAGTGCCGTAAGACAAACACAACATCCACGCCTTACCGGAATTTGAGCCTGGACCCATCTCGCATGAATGTTCAGTAGCCAAAGCTTAGAACACTGCGCCACTGGGGACGCTAACTGAGGTTTACAAATGTCGAAATTTTTTTTTTTTTTTTTTTTTGGAGGTTTAACGACCACCGGGAGCAACTTGGTGGGCTATAAGCAGTCTGCTATCCCTAATTCAGGGCCAGTGGTTTCAGGGAAGGGGAGAGAGAGCCAGTGCCGTAAGACAAACACAACATCTATGCCTCACTGGGATTTGAACCCGGACCCATCTCGGAGGAATGAAACCAGCGCTTAGAGCACTGCGCCACCGGGGCTGCAAGGGCATTTTTGTCATGAATGAGGGAACACTGAACGTTTCTTGTTATCAGAGCTTTTTCTTTCTTTCAGGATTTAACGACCACCATGAGGAACTCTTAGAACTACGAGAAGTCGCTCGTTCTTCATTTTACGGTACTGGTTCCAGGCGATGGAACGAGCCAGCGCCATCGGACAGCCGCACCACTCATGTCAGACCGCTCGTTCACGGAACGTCCGTCAGAGCTTCGCGATGCGCTTGTGCAGGGGCAGCGGGTAGCCTAGCGTTTAGAGCAACCACCTTCCGACCAGAGGGTCGCGGAACAAATCCTAGAAAGACTGAGCTGCTCTGAACAACGGAACACTAGCTGTGTGTCTGACGGGCGGGAATGTCAAGACGCCGGTTCCGGAGTATTGGACCTCCGCCCCCGTCACAAATAAGGTCATCCGTTCATTTCTCCCGCCCTTGCTCTACCTCCTGAAAGCGCTCGTTGTGACGTCATAGCCTGGCATCCCTACCAGATCATCAGATCAGATCATATGTAGAGGATTTTAGGGAGGGAGTGTCTGACCCCAGGTCTTAAACAACCCTTAGAAATAGGAAGCTAGGAGATTTGGGCTAAAGTGCCCGATAGGAAAGTGACACGGAAGCGAGGTAGAAAGGTGGAGGAACACGCCCTTATTTACTCCCTGGGGGGCTAGTACCCGGGGGTCGACGGCTTAACGTGCCGGCACTCCCAACCATGCCGAATTGCACCTATTATCTGGCACTCTTACCTCCCTGACCTATCAACCCCCTTGTTGTATCCCAGTCTTTAGGTTCAATCTAGTTCAACTTCGTTTCTGATACGCCGCACAAAAGTCGCATGCGACATAGCTGCTTTTGAACTCTCCTTGTTTCTGTAAATCATATAAGGAACGGCTTGGTATGCTAGAAAAAAATTATTGCTGTACATTTGTTATTTATATCTATTAATATCTTATATTCTTTTTTCTCGTTTTTTCTCAATTAAGCCTCATGTTTTTGTTTTCCATTGGTAGGATTTTTTCTCAGTGTAATGATTATCCCATCTATATAATGGGCTCGTAGATCCTGTTAAGAAGTGTTAAAAAGTAAATAAATAATAAGTTCTGTCGATAATTTACGATTTATAAGTGAGAACTTGTCTTAAGAGAAATTCAACAATCATAACACCGTACTAGTATAAATCCCAGCAGTAGCATTTCTGCAAAGGATGTTTAGACATTTTTAGAACGTTTTTGATAAGAGATTACAGAAAGTAAAAGCTCAAAAAATTGAAACTGATAACAGCGGGTTAGATGAACATCTGCAGCAGTTAAATATCGTTTGCTAAGCAAATGACGCGCGTGAACAAGCTGTGAATAAAAGGTTATGTTTTTGCTCAGGGAAACATTCGTATTATGTAATTAAAAAACGCAGTGCAAATCATAGAATGAGCATTTCTCAATGTAAAATAAGCCATATTATTAATGATTGAGGGAAGAATAGTTTAACATTGCTTTTAACAGCAAAAGAACACTAAAAAATATCCAAAGGTACGTACTTTTACAACTATTTCAAAAGTAAGGCCTCTGATCTTAAAAGAAAATCCACAGACAAAAAGCACAATGTCTAAGTCATCAAAAATCTCTGTATCAACTGTAAACAAGGTAATAAACAAACATCTGAATCTGAAAAAACAAGCAAACAAAACATAACGTTCACAGCCTTTTGATTAGGCACGTGGTTGAGCACAGCACACGGTGTAGACATCTTTATGAAAATCAATTAACCGGAGACAGATAGAAATTTACTGTGACTATTGATGAAACGTTGATCTACCTAAACGATTGTAACAAAAAAAAAAAAAAAAAAAAAAAAGATCGATTTACGATCGCAAAAGAGCAGAAAAAGATTTACGAACTTTGTTCCAAGAATTTATAAAAACTTTCAGTAAAGGATGCATGATTATGTGGCTGGTTTCTCGTAGAATGGGAATTTAAAGTTAGGAAAAGTTGCAAAGAATGTTTAAAAAAATTCTACATTTTACCAAAATAATGTTTTAAGTCCTTTATTTAAAGAGGAAATACCATTCCTTTATCCACAGAGCCTTCGAAGGGTAGAACTCCATCAGGATAAGGCTACCAGCCATACAACCAAATCTACCACTCTATTTCTTGAAAAACCGAAAAAAGAGACGGGTATCAAGTCTATACCTTTTGTTTATATTCCTTCAAAGTCCCCTGATGTGTCACCAATGGACTATTGTGCCTTCGGACTGCGTAAAAGAGCGCTCAGACTAAAAAAGAGACGGGTAGCTCAGACTAAAAAAGAGACGGGTATCAAGTCTATACCTTTTGTTTATATTACTTTAAAGTCCCCTGATGTGTCACCAATGGACTATTGTGCCTTCGGACTGCGTAAAAGAGCGCTCAGACTAAAAAAGAGACGGGTATCAAGTCTATGCCTTTTGTTTATATTCCTTTAAAGTCCCCTGATGTGTCACCAATGGACTATTGTGCCTTCGGACTGCGTAAAAGAGCGCTCAGACTAAAAAAGAGACGGGTATCAAGTCTATACCTTTTGTTTATATTCCTTTAAAGTCCCCTGATGTGTCACCAATGGACTATTGTGCCTTCAGACTGCTAAAAAGAGCGCTCAGACCTAAAAAAGAGACGGGTATCAAGTCTATACCTTTTGTTTATATTCCTTCAAAGTCCCCTGATGTGTCACCAATGGACTATTGTGTCTTTGGACTGCTAAAAAGAGCGCTCATACCTAAAAAAGAGACGGGTATCAAGTCTATACCTTTTGCTTATATTCCTTCAAAGTCCCCTGATGTGTCGCCAATGGACTATTGTGCCTTCGGACTGCTAAAAAGAGCGCTTTCTAAACGCAAACCTAAAACCATTATTGGACTATAGGGAAAGCAGTGGAAGAGGAGTGGTAAAAAATACCACTACCAATTATAAAAAATACCCCGTTCTCTTGGAAATCTAAATGTAGGTTCATTCCAGAGAAAGGGCTATCAGGTAGAACTTTTAAGAAAGAAATAATTTTATTTTAAACATTATTTATATTGCTGGAAAATTGTTCTGAAAATGTGTGAACATGCTCTGTACATATGGCTTCCTAGCTGCCCTTAAAACTGTAGTGGCTCCATCCGGCGATGAATTTGTTGGAGCGAAAATTTCGGTTGTACTTAGAAACGAAAGTTAATATATTTTTTCTTTTGTTGAGGTTTTAACGATCACCGTGAACAACTCGATGGGCTATAAGCAGTCTCTCGTTCCTAATTTAGGGTCACTTTCTCCAGGGAAGGGTGAGAATCAGTGCCGTAAAACAAGCAAAGGATTCATGCCTCAACGAGGAGTCAAACCCAAACCCCATTTCGGAAGAATAAAGTCTTTACTTTGTCTCGACTAACATCTGGATGTTTTTTCTTTTTTTTTTTTTTAGAGTGGGTGTTAACGAGACCACCACGAGCGGGTGGGGTGCTATAAACAAGTCCCTTAGTTGGCACCGCTGGTTCCAGGCAGGGATGTCGCCAGGGGGTGCGAGGGTGGGATTGAGCCCACCCTGCCGCCCACCCAGTTCAAAGTGTGTCATTTTTCAATATATTTAACTTTAAAATATAGTGTGTACTTTGCCAAGTAATAAGTCTTGTACTTTATTTCGTGTAACCCTAAGTATTTCCCCCTAGGAACTGCGCTGTTTACGTCTCCAAACCAAGTTATCAAAATAGCACCGCAGAGCCATGAAGCTTCAGTTGTTCTCCACTCTTCTAATTCCTTAGTTTCAGCCTCTTCTTCATGTTTGTATGGCCACGGGGGCTAATGAAGAGGGTGGACAGGAATTCACTGAGGGGGTCACTACTAATTGCTCTGTTTGTTTTCTTTACAAAATAGGAGTTTCCAACACGAAAGGTGGAGTCTAAAGCTGCACTAGCGTCCTTAAGACTGCCTCGGCACAGTGAAAGTGCAGAAAGTGGCTGACGACTGCTTTGTATGAGAGGAGTGCAAGGCAAAGTCGCTGGCTGGAAGGAAGGAAGGAAGGAAGTTAAGGAGGTATTGGGTCTGCGGGACACAACGTTAAAATTTGATGTATATAAAGAAAAACGACATTTTCTTTTAAATAAATTGTTCAAGTACAGTACTATATTCGTAAGAAAATGTGGAAAATTTTGAAAAGAAATTTAAGACTATGCATCCAGAGCAAGCAAATAGTTGAAGGTGACATTCCACCAACACATGTATCTTACACCCCTGGCGTAATTAATCAGGTCCAGGTATGTATGTGTGTTTAGATGGAGGGGGTCAAAATGGCACGAATTCTTTTGTAGCCAGTAGTGAAAAGCATTGAAACCGCCCTGGTGGCGCAGTGGTCTAAGCGCTGGCTTATGACTATTTGTCAGAGAAAAGTCTAAGTTTGAATCCCGGTGAGACATGGATGTTGTATTTGTCTTACAGAACGGGCCCTCTCTCTTCTCTGGAACCAGTAACCTTAAATTAGGGACTGGAAACTGCTTATAGCCCATTTAATTGCTCATGGTGGTCGTTTAACCTTAAATTAAAAGGAGGGGGGGGGAGCATTTAAAATTTGTTCTTTCAGTATTTCTTAAAAAAAAAAAAAAAAAAAAAAAAAAAGCTGCTATCAAGCTTGCCCCAGCAAAAATAATGCTCGCCCACCCTGATTTCGAAGTCTAGCGACGTCCCTGGTTTCAGGGATGGGTGAAAGAGCCAGCGGCATCGGAAAAGTACGGCACCCGTGTTTCTTCTGTAGGTCCTGAGCCTGAGCACATCTCGGAAAAATAGTTAGAAGCCAGCTCCTCAGACTACACGTTCACCGGAAGGGCTATTTGGATGTCCAGTAAGACAAAATTAAGTAAAAAGAACATAACGATGAGGCGTACGAACAGCTATCTACCACCACAGCACGTAGGTGTTAGCTGCCGGATATAGAGAGTTCGCCTGTCTCATACTTAAATAATGCAAAATATTTTTCTACGTTCCCAGTGATCTGAAGAGCAAGCTGCGGAGGTGGTTTCATGACGAATGGTGTCAGGTACACGCGTTGTTTCTGGAAGTGAACTTCGCCCGTCTCGCATCTAGGATGACTTTCATCATTTCCACACCTGTTTCCGTGGCACGATCTCAATCGTGACACCGTCAGCAGTTCAAGATAAATTTCACCGGATGTGATATCTTTCCCTAGCACAAATCAAGGAACAATTCTCGGGGAAGTATTTAACTTCGTTTCTACCGACTCAACCACTTTTGAATTAGCATTTGGCGTTCACCCTGGCAGGCAGATGGCGAGCTAGCGTAGGCTGACGACGCGACGGTAGGCAGGTCAGGGGCTAGAGAATGTCTCTCTATCCACAAGATCAGCTAATAGTCACCCACTAGCGAACGGTCCTTCTTACAGATACCCACGTAATTCAGAGGTTAAATAACGAAGGATCTTTGGTAATACGATAGGTAGATTTCAGTACTAATATCACTACAGACGTACCTGAGATGAAAATACATCTGATATTTTTCCACTCCTTTTCAGATCTTCCGGCTTTATTGCGGTATCGTCCCACATTTTTCTTGTAAAATACACTGTTTACTTGATGAACGAAACTAGTTTTATTCCTACGTCTACCCGTTATCTGTTTTCTACACCTACTTCGTGCACATAAAGGCTAATTACCCGGGTTTTGCCCCATCTTCGACATTTTTTCATGATCAAACGTTTTCATTGAAAACTCTCCCGATGTTGCATCTTAAGGTTCGATAGGATTTTTATGCGATGATGCATTAAAAATTTCAAATTAAAAGCTCATTATTACATCTTAAATGATATATAATGACTGGACATTATACCTTTAATATCACTATTTAAAACAACAGAGAAATCGAATGAATTAAATGACTAGCGAAAACGTGAGAAATGCCCTAAAGTCTTAAGACTTAACGAAAACACGGAATAATTTGTAAAACAACGCTTTTTTACGCTTTCCAACCGCAGGCTGAAGAAGCGTATATGTATGCTCCAGATTTGTCTTCCCAAATTTCCTGTTTTAACACGATGGAAAACATGAATGGAGTGCTGCTGTACTTTTCTTTCAGAAAATTTTACCAAAATTAAAGAATTTATTCTTACTCTTGATTCTGAAGAAGCAGAATCCATAGAAAAACTACAACAGATCGTCAATGATAATCTCCTTGAAAATGAGCTCTTTTTGGTGTACAGCTTTAAGCACATTCCAATGCATATCAAACAATTAGAAAAAGCCAACATCTCTAAAGATCAGTGGAATATTATCCAAACAGTGGAAGCAAGTTGTGGATTTGCTAAAAGAAAGCTCGAAGTCAGCCCATCAAAAAATCCTGATGTTGAGAAGTTTGCTACTTGTCCAAATGTCGACTTCAGAATTAAAACAAAGTATGCACCTCTGACATTTGTAGCAGTAGAAAGATCATTTTCCATTTATAAAACAATTTTTACTCCAAGTACACAAAATCTGTTATTTCAGAACATCGAAATGTTGAATGTGATTAAATTAAATTCCTTTTACTAAGTGTAGCATTAATTCGTTAATAAAATGCATCTTCGATCATTAGAATGCTGGAATTCACTTTTTTGCGCCAACGTGTATTTATGTCGCCGGTAAAAGGTATGTTGCCCATATTTTTGCCCATATTTGATCAAATGTTTGCCCATGAAAATTCTAAGTCTACTCATAACTTGGGTAAAAACGGTTCGATTTCGATGAAATTTTAGTATGTGGTAGGGGACCACCTGTGGACAAACCCTATTGAAAATGGGCGAAATGGGGTCAAAGGTCAGGACATAGGAGCTGAATTCATTCCATCGTCCTTATGCGTTGTAACTCACGTAAAAATGCTTCGATTGAGACAAAACTTTATCATGTTGTTCCGGAAGTATACTTAACCGGTTCTGCTGAATATCATCAAAATATTGTCAAAGGTCGAGGCATAAGAGCGAGGTTTATTCTACAGCCATTATCCTCATAACTTGAGTAATGATTTCTGGTATGTTGGAAAGCGTATCATAATCAATGCATTGCATGATTTTACCAACTTCAAGGCTTCAACGGCGTATGCCGTGCAATAACACTGCTACTCACGTTGATTCAATATTTACTAACTTGTTCGTTTCGTTTTAGCATGTCTTCTATACGAAAAGAACGTGCTTATAGTACCACTTGTCCATCCGTCCGCATGTGGACACCATATTTCTGCAACTATTAGTCCGATATGAAAAATTCTTTTTGCATCGGAAAGGTTGAAATTTGAGGACGATGATCCTTGCTTTCCGGTTTTTTCCGATGCATAACTTTGCCATAAATGCAGAGGCTTTCGAATTTAAAATGCATTTCCCCCATAATTTTGCTTCTAAATATCCAGCTGAAAAAATTATTTCTTCCTTTTGATGCTATTTGTAACGAAGACTATTTAAGGTACAGTTTCTTTGTAATCTATAGCTTTAGGTGTTGTAAATTGCGGCGAGAGTCACACGGGGGGGGGGGGGGGGGCGGCGGCTCCAACTCCATAGGTAAATTCCGGCGATAGCCTAAGGGTAGGATAGATTGTAAAGGTGTAGGATTTACCCACAAATCCATAGGTAAATTGCGGCTAAAGCTTACGGGAAGGGAAGATGTGAAAACACAAGTTTGTCCGCGACGAACATCGAACCAGTGTCCCCTCTCTCCGGAGTAAGTCGCTCTCCTAACATAGCTACGCGGACAGAATGTCTCGCTGCAGATTTGTCGTCTTGACACATGTTTTAATCTCTGTAGTACGTCACATCATCTCCCTCTTAATTTTTTTTTCTTTGAAGCGAAGTAGGAATTTTCCATTAATTCCAAACAATGTGTGGAATGAACAACACACATTTTTCGAAGAACCCAAAGGCCAGTGGATCCATTTTCCACAATCGGGCGACAATGTGAAAACACAAGTTTGTCCGTGTTCCCTCCCTCCGGAGTAAGTCGCTCTCTCAACTGAGCTACGCGGACGGAATGTCTCGCTGCAGATTTGCCCTCTTGACACATGTTTTCACCTCTGTAGTACTTCACAAGACAAAGACAACACAAAACATAATAGCCTACAACTTCATAGTAATCAAAGTCAGCTAATATTTCCAAATTAAATATCTCTTAATGTAGTTGCTACGAGAGGAATAAAAAAAACTTTTGCCCAAACTGAAGAGAGAAAGATGAAGTAACTTTTACCCAAACTGAAGAGAGAAAGATGAAGTAACGCTATCATCACAAATATAAAACTTGAATATGCATAGTTTATTATGCTTTTGAAGAAAGTTGAATATAGATAATTTCATTTCGCTTTCAGGAGTCAACCTCAGCTTACCCAAAAATTAATATTTTGAAAAAATATGATGCAAGTTTCACCAATTCAAGTCTGACTATACATCCACTATAATCGCATTTTTTTTTAGATATTTCTCTCTTTTGCATGGCAGTTTTAGATTTTCTTTTCCGAGTGACATAACCTGAGCTTTGGATTGTAATATATATTTGAGTTTGAAAAAGTTTCAGAATTTCTATAAAATTATATAAGCTTGAATGGCGATGATAAAGGTGAGTATTAAACTAAGCACGAAAAGAATCACATGCATTCGTCGTGTGTTATGTTGATACCTAAGATTCAGCATTTTTTTTTAACGCAAGAAATATACTTTTTTATGGGAGGGTCTCCAAAGAGCCAGAATTTTCTTCCACAACAGCGTTTATTATCTGTGATGGACATACAGAAGTAACGTCTTCAGCTTTTTGCCGCAATTTTGTTGCGGGGTTGCAGTGATCTAAAATGTCTAAGGATTAAACGGTAAACTGCGATTTCCCCGATAACTCTGCTTCTATAAGCTCTATTTGGAAAATTCTTTCTACATCGGATGCAACTTCTAATGTCAAATGTTTTACATATAATTTCCAATTTTTTGTGCAGAATAATTTGGCCATCAGGGGGCGCAAGTGTCTATTTCTGTTTGTGATGTATTTGCAGCAAAATCTGAGCTTCTAACAACTGGAATGAACAAATTCTCGCGTGGACCGATACCGCTCACCTCGGAAAATTTTTTGAGAATTCCTTCTGCTTAAACTATTGCACGGTTTTCCCGCCAGGCGGCGTAGATGTGTAATTCATTTTTGTCATTATCTCTGCTTCAAAGAGACCGATCTGAAAAATTCTTTCTTTATAGCAGAGCGTTTCCAGTGCGAAATGTTTCTCATATACACTGGCGGAAAGTAAAAAAAGAACACCAAGAAGGAATTAGCGGACGATCGTGAAATTTACATATGTTAATGGGGTAGAGTTTACGTAGGTGTGATGTTAATTTCGGGACCAACAGGTGAGCGCTTACGCCACAGCACGGCATAATATGCAAATTATCGTCGGTGGTATTTAAGGAGTACGGCAAAGTGAATGTAATCAGTCGTCGGCGTACGGACACGTGCGAAGACCCTGAAGAAGCTGCAATGCCTGGACATGAAAGACGTGTATGATTTCAGCAGTTATCGGACTTTGAGCGAGGTCGTCTAGTCGGACTCCGCGAGGCCGGGTGGTCGTATCGTCGTATAGTGGAGCGAATTGGACGGGAAGTATCGGTGGTGATACGATGGTGGCGTAGATGGCCCGAGGAACATTCCCACACGAGAAGACGTGGAACCGGGAGTCACAGACGGACTGATGAGCGGACCGATCGACGCATAAGAAGACGGCGTTGTCAAGCACAACATCCACTGCGACGCAAATCTGAGCTGCCGTTGCACCTGTGGTGACTGTGCGAACAATCCGCAACCGTCTACTGGATGCAGGACTACGTGCACGTGTGCCTCTGGCATGTGTACCTCTGATTCCGGCCCACCGTCAGGAACGGCTGCAGTGGTGTCGCCAACGTGTGCACTGGAGAACGCAATGGCGATCTGTTGTGTTCAGCGATGAAAGCAGATTTTGCTTGGGAGCCTCCGATGGCCGTATGCGTGTTCGCAGACGCACAGGGGAGCGTCTCCACCCTTCTTGCATCCGCCAGCGACAAACAGGGCCTACACCTGGTATCCTGGTGTGGGGAGCGATCAGACATCACTCCCGTACACAACTAGTGTTTTTAGCGGGTATGCTAAACAGCACCTCCTACATCAACAACATCATTCAGCCCGTTGTTGTGCCATTTGTAAGGTCGGTCCATCGTGGTATTTTCCAACAAGATAACGCACGCCCACACACGGCACGTGCAACGCAACATGCACTTCAGGGTGTGAGACAACTTCCATGGCCTACACGTTCATCGGAATTGTCCCCCACTGAGCACGTGTGGGATTTTATGGGACAACGACTTATCCGGTCTCCACGGCCAGCCACGACCATCCCCGATTTACGCGTCCAGGTTGAGGATGCTTGGAACTCAATACCCCAAACTTACATCCAACATCTGTACGACAGACTCCATCCCAGAATTGCACAGTGTGACGCAGTTCATGGCGGTTCAACCTCGTACTAACCATGTTACATGGAAATGTTATTTTTCAGTTTACCAGAAAATACAGCTGTATTTCGCTATAATGTTTTGATCACGTTATCCTCTGTATTCCGTTATTATGCTGTATAAATTTCGTTGGTGTCAGATGTCTCCTTCTTGGTGTTCCTTTTTCACTTTCCGCCAGTGTAATTAAAAAAAATTCTTAAAAAGTGTACCACTAGAAGGCGCAATTTCGCGTTACAGCATGCGTGCGCCAATATTTCTGTTTACAGCATGCGTGCGCCAATACCAGCGGGACCAAAATCCCGACTGAAAAAATTCTATTTCGGTCAGATACTACTACCTATGAAAACATTTTGTGTATATTTCCTTTCCCAAAACATTGCACAATCTCGCCGCTAGAGTGAGCAAATATTTAATCTGCTTTTCTGGATATCTCTGGTTCTAAATGTCCGATTTAAAAAAAATTCTTTAACATCGGATACTATTTACCTTACGGAACACTTGCTTTGTATTTGAGTTTTTTTTTTTTTTTTTTTTGTAGTTCACAGTTCTGCCGCTAAGCGGTGTTTCTGTACTTCTGTTAGCAGCTCTATCTCCGATTCTAGAAATCCTATTGAGAAATTTCTTTTTTGGGTGTATGCTATTTGCTACACTAAAAACGGAGAACATTATCCTATTTAAATCATGCACAGCTGTCCCGCTAGGAGGCGCAAAGGACAAAACCTTTTTCTCGCTATGTCTGCTTCCGGGAGACATATTTGAAAAGTTCTTCTTCCTTACCATAGCTTTTGCCATGAAGAATAATTTTAGTATACTTTGAACTTTTCCATTATGCAAAATTCTTCTGCTAGGAGGCGTAGAGTTATGTCCTGTTTCCTTCTGTATTTCAAATCTCTTTGTCTCTGATAACTTGCTTCTGCTATGAGAAACTTTTAGTGCACTATTTGTAAATTTTTGTAACATACTTTTCAGTCATTGGGAGGAGGTGTTTCTCTTTTCTGACGTTTTATCGATTGCAGGAATCCTATTATTTTTTTATTCAACGGGTTCCATTGATTATGAATAACGTTGCTAAATTTTATTCGCGTCGGAAGGGATTCAAAAGACATGCTCATTACAACCAAAATTTCGGTGTCATCTTTCTTGTTTACTAATCACAACAGCATCCATGGGGAATTGGTTTCCCTGAATGACGCTGAAACAGCGTCTGCTCTTGAAAATAAACGTTCGCATTTCATCAAATAATGATATATTTTTTTCTTCTTCAGAATTATGAATTAAATGAATACGGTAGGTTTTTCTTAATAAATCAATGTATACAAGTTTTAGAGCGCCACAAATTTTTGCAAATAATAATATTTACTAAAACAAGGTTCCTTCCCAACGTTTCCCCACCTAAAGTTATCTTTCGCATATATGCCGAAAGACAACTAACTTTTCAGTCTCTCGAATTTCTAGCTTTACGCAAGAGGACACTCACATACACTTATGATACTGCATTGCGCATTTATTCACACGCATCGCTTTTCAGGCTCGATAAAAGAAAAAAAAAAAAAGAAAAATGAATTTACCCCTTACGGTTGGGTGGTATCGCAGTTGCTACGTGAGCGGGGCAAAATAGCAAAATTCTTCTCTGGATGCACATGCACTTCTCACCAAATGAGATTCTTCACTCTTCGCAAAGGCCGCTAACGACGTTACACATACACTTTAAAGCCAAGACCACTCAAAAATGTCTTGGACAACTTTTGGCCAACAGACAGCAGCAGTTTTTTTCGGTATTTATTGGACTAAGTCACGGTGAAGTGCTAGAATACGCGTGTAGAAATAGACTCTACTAAGTCACGCAGATTGCGTGACAGCGGATGCAGACGTTGAGCATTTAAACTGTGATTCGGATCATTTGTGGGGTGAAGTCCCACTTCGACTTCACCCCACAAATTCTCTAAGGGATTGAGGTCTGGGAACTGAGCAGGACAATGAAGTCGAGAAAAGTCTACATCAGGCTCCTGACGCCACTCCCAAACAATGTGGAAAAACATTCCAAAACAATCTAGAAGAAATATGTGGGTCACTCCGAAAATATCTAGAAGAAATATGTGGGGCACTCCGAAACAATCTAGAAGAAGTATGTGGGCCACTCCGAAACAATCTAGAAAAAATATGTGGGTCACTCCGAAACAATCTAGAAGAAATATGTGGGCCACTCCGAAACAATCTAGAAGAAGTATGTGGGCCACTCCGAAACAATCTAGAAGAAATATGTGGGCCACTCCAAAACAATCTAGAAGAAATATGTGGGTCACTCCGAAACAATCTAGAAGAAATATGTGGGCCACTCCGAAACAATCTAGAAGAAGTATGTGGGTCACTCCGAAACAATCTAGAAGAAATATGTGGGCCACGCCGAAACAATCTAGAAGAAATATGTGGGCCACTGCGAAACAATCTAGAAAAAATATGTGGGCCACTCACTCCGAAACAATCTAGAAGAAATAAGTGGGTCACTCCGAAACAATCTAGAAGAAATATGTGGGCCACTCCGAAACAATCCAGAAGAAATATTCGTCATCACGAGGGAAGAGAGTGACCATATTTTTGTGAACTTGAGCAGTAATGCTCATATCAAGTGGACTAAAGACTATCATGAGAACGCGGCCTACACCATTACACCGCCTCCGCCAGCACAGAGAGCCCTGACCGTCTGAGGTAGATTTGTATCCTCATCTCCTTGTCTGAAAATTCTCACCCATCGTTCTGGATGATGCAGTTGAAAATGTGGTTTGTCAGATTATATGAGCCTTTCCCGCTTATTTAGTGTCTACTCTAGTCCATTTGTTTTGTTCGCTGCTAACCAGAATAGTGTTCAGACAGGTTTTCTGCTATCGTAATGTATACGGTGCAGTTATATGGATATTTTGGAGTATTGCAAATATCATTAAATAGTGATTCGAGTAATACAACTAGAAAAATAGTGAAAATTTTGTGTTCGAAAAGCACTGTAAGAATTCCATCGGGGAAACGGACCACTGACCAAAAGAAAGGAGCAATGCTCACACCCTTTTACTCTAGCCTCGTATGAGAAAATCTTCTTTAGGATGTGAACGCTGACCCACCACACAAAGCGAGCAAATTAACGAACTGTTGCGTCGTGGATCACAAATCAGGCATTTTCCTCCAAAGTGGAGAGAGCGGCACCGGTGGCGCAGTGGTCAAAGCGATGGCCTCTGATCATTCGTCCTCCGAGAGGGGTCCGGGTTCGAATCCCGTGAGGCATGGATGTTGTGTATGTCTTATGGCACGGGCTCTCTCCCTTCCCTGGAACCAGTGACCCTAAATTAGGGACGGGCGACTGCTTATAGCCCATTTAAGATGCTCACGGTGGTCGTTAAACCTTCAAAAAAAAAAAAAAAAAAAAAAAAGGGGGAGTAAAAAAAGGAATTCATAGTCTTGTAGTAGGCAGCGGGTCGAAGAAGGACTTATTTTTCTCCGAGATAAAGGTAAGATGGAATAGAGCGCGAATTTTAAGAGGCAAAATTTATCGTAACCTTCGAGGATAAATCAAAAAATAACTTTGCTACAATCTGCAAAACATACTAAAATGATATTATTGCCGAAGAACTAGACAATAGTGAAACATATACCTTGATTAACCAAGAACGTAACGCAATTTGCAAAAAAATTATAGCGTTAAATAAGAGACTACGTATTACCAACTTTAATGTCAAGTTTCCATACATACATACGGTACCAAAATCTCATAAATCTCCCTTAAAATACCGTTTCATAACTTCCGCTACCAACTGTTATGGAATTTCACTTTACAAAAAATTCGAACAAAACCTTAAAATAATATTAAACCAAATCAAGGACTCCTGGATGATGCACAACAGTCAATCAGTTATCAAATTACTTGAAAACTGTGCTCATTTTCAAAAATTCACTTTCCAAACATTTGACTTTAAAAATCTTTTTACTTCTATAATATTGGAAGATCTCGACAGAATCTGCGATACCCTTTTTGGTGAAAACAAAGATATTCTTGCTCTGAAAGAGGAGTACTGGTACAATTGAAAAACCGATGTATCTTTTTTTTTTTTTTTTTTTTTTTTGATTGGAGGTTTAACGACCACCGTGAGCAACTCAATGGGCTATCAGCAGTCGCCCGTCCCTAATTTAGGGTCACTGGTTCCAGGGAAGGGAGAGAGCCAGTGCCGTAAGACAAACACAACATCCATGCCTGACCGATATTCGAACCCGGACCCCTTAAGGACGAATGATCAGAGGCCAACGCCTTAGACCACTGCGCCACCGGGGCCGATGTATCTTCAACAACTTCCTAGGAATGGGACAGAAGACCTATCTACAGAAGAAACGCGTTCCCATGGGAACGTCATTTTCTAGTGTTCTCGCCAACTTATGTATCTATACGCACATGAGAGGGAAATATAAACTGTAGTCGGATTATTAGATACGTGGATGACATTCCGGTGATTAACCTGGATGATTTTAATCACATAGCAAAAGACATTTACCCAGATTAGTTGGCATTGGAACCTACGGATGGCGGAAACAATTGCATACACTGCTTGGACCTACAAATAACCTGGAAACAAGACTCTATCTACTACGATCCTTTTTTCTTTTTGATTGGAGGTTTAACGACCACCGTGAGCAAGTCAATGGGCTATATGCAGTCGCACGTCCCTAATTTAGGGTCACTAGTTCCAGGGAAGAGATAGAGCCAGTGCCGTAAGACAAACACAACATCCATGCCTCACCGGGATTCGAACCCGGACCCCTTACGGACGAATGATCAGAGGCCGTCGCTTAGACCATTGCACCACCGGGGCGGCCTACGATCTTTGGCAAAAGAAATAACTATTCCTTCAGTGTAAGCTACCTCATAAACTGAGAATAAAATATTTCAATCTCGGTGTACCGTAATACATAGCATTCTTCCGATGCTTACGTATTTGTAATATTTCAGAACTAGTTTTAGAGCAACTTAAAAAGTTGCTAGTCATCCTTGGGAGAAATGGCTGTACGCAATCTTTTTATTCGTCATTTGTTCAATCCGCTTTTAAAAAGTGTACCCACCAAGAACTTTTTTACGATTCATAGAAAATTCAATTGGACATATATAACTAATATATGACCCTACAAAGTTAGCTTATTTCCTTTTCTAAAGTACAGCTCGGCCGCCCCGGTGGCGCAGTAGTCTAAGGGATGGCCTCTGATCTTTCGTCCAAAAAGGGGTCTGGGTTCAAATCCCGTTAGGCATGGATGTTGTTTTTGTCTTACGGCACTGGCTCACTCCCTTCTCTGGAGTTAGTAACCCTAAATTAGAGACGGGCGACTGCTTATAGCCCATTCAGTTGCTCACGGTGGTCATTAAAGCTCCAATCAAAAAAAAAAAAAAAGTACAGCTCGATGGGTCGCTAGTTATTGGAGATTCTTCAACTTATATGGAAACGCCTACTCACTCTCTCACTTTGCTACTCTATTCGGGATTGTAGCTTTTAGCCGAAATGCGCAGTGGTTATCGAGTTGGATGTAATGTTTGTGCTTGCTTGTTAGTCGTCGTGCAGTAGTGGTCTTCGTGTTGAACACAAGTTAGTGCTCTCTTGGTCGTTGTGTGATTTCGCCGGACTTCTTTGTAGGAGGTGAGTCGATATTTTACAAGTTCGTTTTATCTCTTCTATTAGTTTGGTTACCTAGAGGGAACTAGAGTGGCTTTTGTCACTTACAAGACTTTGCTCGATTTGAAAGTTCACTTTTAAGCACTAGTAACCCCCTGAGGAGAATAGTGCACTTTCACTTCATTGTGATGGTTCGACGCGCTTCCTTGGTTACTTGGTCTCAGATTCGATGATTTGTATTACTTAATTGTATTACTTTTAAGTTTTAACTTTATTCCTTGCTTAGTGGAATTTTTTTTCGACTTTCATGTTCATATTCATTTTATTCTCAGAAAGTGTTTCTAATTAGCACTTCGTTCGTATGCCATGTATAATTAAATCTCTATTTTGTCAAACTGCATTGCGCGCGGACAATGGAGATTTTTGATTTTTTGATATATATATATCATCATCATCATCATCATTGTCAACCATTATCAATCCACTGCTGGACGAAGGTCTCCCCAAGTTTCCTCCACAACGGTCTGTCTTGTGCCAGTCTCCTCCATGTCACTCCCGCATATTTACGAATTTCATCCACCCATCTCCCATGTGGTCTTTTTCTGGGTCTTTTCCTGTCCCTTGGAATCCAATCTAAAATTTCGGCTGTCCATCTATGGTCTGTCTTTCTGGCAGTATGTCCAGCCCATTGCCATTTCAGGGATTTAACTCTGATCATGATGTCTTCCACTCTCGTCATTTTTCGGATCCACGAGTTCTCTCTTCTTATCTCTCCTGGTTATACCAAGCATGCACCTCTCCATGCTGCTTTGAGTTGTCTGCAGCCTTTGTATGTCTCTTTTAGTTAAGGTCCACGCCTCTGCACCATACGTAAGCACTGGAAGGATGCATTGATCAAACACTTTTCTTTTAAGACATAATGGCATATTGCTCTTGAAAATTATGCTGTTTCTTCCAAAAGCTCTCCAGGCAAGTTTTGTACGCCGATTAATTTCTTCATCAATGTGACCCTCACTTGATATCTGTTGTCCAAGATAAACATACGTATCTGTTATCTCCAGTTTTTCTCCATCAATCGATAAATCTTCATTTCTTGTAAAAGCATTGAACATCACTTTTGTCTTCTGAAAGTTCATTTTTAATCACTTCTTTACTCTTGTCAGCAAGTTCCTGGATCATACTCTGCAGCTCTGATGGGGTAGTTGCAAAAATGACTACGTCATCAGCAAAACGAAGGTGGGTTAGATAATCTCCATTAATCTTTATCCCTTTGTTTTCCCAGTTCAGTGATTGAAAGACATTTTCCAATGTGGCATTAAAGAGCTTCGGAGATATGGTGTCACCTTGTCTCACTCCTTTTCCAATTTTTATGTGTATTTGTATTTTCAAACAGCCGAATCTTTGCACTTGCATTTTCATAGATGTTATTAATAATATTAATGTATGCATCTTCAATACCACAGGATTTCAGAGCCGTGGTAACTGCTGATGGTTTCACCGAATCAAAGGCTTTTTCATAATCGATAAAAGCCATGCACAAAGGAAGTTCATATTCCCTCGCTCTTTCAATTAGTTCTCTCAGTACGTGGATATGATCTATTGTGCTGTAGCCACTCCTGAATCCAGCTTGTTCTCTCGGTTGAGCCATGTCCAGTGTTACCTTCAAGCGGTGTGAAAGAACTTTAGTGAAGATTTTATAAACCACTGATAGGAGGCTGATAGGTCTGTAGTTCTGAGATCCTCAATGTCACCTTTTTTATGTAGCAGGATCATTGTAGCATTGTTCCAATCCTCAGGAATCTTCCCTTCATTAAGGCATCGAGTGAAAATTTGGGCGAGTACTGTTTCAATTTCTCCACTTGCTTCTTGTATGATGTCTATAGTAATTCCATCTTCTCCTGGAGCTTTCCCCACTTCATGTTCTTGATTGCATGTGCAACTTCTGCTGGGAGGACTGGAAGAACTCTGGTACCTTTCATGATGTCTGGAGTACATGTATCATCCCTTTCATATAATTTGGAGTAGAAATCTTTCACTCTTGTCAAAATTTCGCCTCTATTTCTTGTTATAGAACCATCTTCTTTCCTCAGAGCCATAATCTGTTTCTTCCTTTACTGAGATGTCCCTTTGCTATCTTTAGGCTTTGGTTGTTTTCAATTGCTTTCCTCACTAGTTCACAGTTGAATTTTCTTACGTCTTCAGTGATACTTTTTCTTACTGTCTTGCATAGCTCTATATATTCCACTTTGGAAGTCATATCTTCTTTAGTTGTCCTCATCTCTCTTCTTTTGCATCAACATTTTGGTTTTCCTGATAATTTGTTTACATGCAACTTGTTCTTAGACCCAGCTAATTTTGTTGCTGTTTCCATAAGAGCTTTGGTTACTTTTCTGTTAACTTCAGAAATATCCACTTCTTCCGATGTTAGGCCTTCTAAAGCAGAGAATCTGTTCTTCAGTTCCAACTTGAAAGTATTATGGTGTTTTTTAAGGTTGGTTATGTCAATACATTTTGTTTGTCTTATGAGCTTGCCACGTTCCAGTTTAGTGTTGAGGTGCATCTTACATCTCACCAATCTATGGTCACTACCTGTGTTGAACTTGTTTAGCACACTGCAGTCTTCGATGACGAATTTTTTGTTACACATAATAAAATCAATTTCACTTGTCGTCCCAATTGGATGTCTCCATGTCCATTTCCTGTGTGGCTTTTTCTTGAAAAGGAATTCAAGATGAAAAATCCTTCTGCCTCTGCAAACTCAACGAGAGTATTTCCACGCTGGTTTCTGTTACCGTGACCGAATTTACCTACTGAAGTTTCATTCTGTTGCCGGTGCCCTATTTTTGCATTGAAATCTCCCATAATTATCTTCAAGTGCTGCTTACCTTTATTATTTAGATGACGAATTTCCTCATAAAATTCTTCAATTTCTTCTTCAGGATGACTTGTGGTGGGTGCATAAGTTTGAATAATCTGAGCCTGGTATCTTCTCGATAGTTGGATAACGAGTCGTGCAGCTCTGTCAGAGGAACTTTCAACTTCTACCACTTTATCCTTCAGTTTCTTGTTTATTATAAATCCAACACCACTAGTTCTGCCAGTATCTGTCCCACGATAATAGAAGAGATGTCCACTTTTCAGTTCAATGAGATCTTCTCCTTTTCTCCTTACCTCACTCAGCCCGACGATGTCCCACTTGATCCTTTGTAGTTCCTCTTCCAATTCAAGAAGCCTTGAATCAGAAGATAGGAGCGTCCGTTGTAGGTAGCCAAGGTCAGCATCAAATGGCAGCCTAGTCCGGTCCTCCGGGGATTTTTAGCACCCTCTGCCTTCATGTCGCACTGGCCGCTGCCTTGGCCAGGTACATTCCAGCTGCCGGAGACTGAGGGCCAAGATTTAAGTTGTAGAGTCATTTTGGAGGTGTTTGGCCATAAATCACCACGCTGGCCAAGCGGGTTGGTGAGTGTGGGATAGCATTTCCTCTGATCCCGATGGTATAGTTATACCGCTATTTGCGGTCGTCAGAGCCCCTTTAGTGGGAGCAGGGATGCACCACGAGAAGGCGGGGTTGACATTTGTCAAGGAGAGGCTGTGATGTTACGCATCACCTGACCTTATATATATATATATATATATATATATGGATTCGCCGCCCCGGTGGCGCAGTGGTCTAAGGCGTTGGCCTCTGATCATTCGTCCGTAAGGGGTCCGGGTTCGAATCCCGGTGAGGCATGGATGTTGTGTTTGTCTTACGGCACTGGCTCTCTCCCTTCCCTGGAACCAGTGACCCTAAATTAGGGACGGGCGACTGCTTATAGCCCGTTGAGTTGCTCACGGCGGTCGTTAAACCTCCAATAAAAAAAAAAAATATATATATATGGATTCCAAGGGACAGGGGAAAAGACCCAGAAAAGACCACATGGGAGATGGGTGGATGAAATTCGTAAATATGCGGGAGTGACATGGAGGAGACTGGCACAAGACAGACCATTGTGGAGGAAACTTGGGGAGACCTTCGTCCAGCAGTGGATTGATAATGGTTGACAATGATGATGATATATATATGCATACATTAATATTATTAATAACATCTATGAAAATGCAAGTGCAAAGATTCGGCTGTTTGAAAATACAATACACATAAAAATTGGAAAGGGAGTGAGACAAGGTGACACCATATCTCCGAAGCTCTTTAATGCCACATTGGAAAATGTCTTTCAATCACTGAACTGGGAAAACAAAGGGATAAAGATTAATGGAGATTATCTAACCCACCTTCGTTTTGCTGATGACGTAGTCATTTTTGCAACTACCCCATCAGAGCTGCAGAGTATGATCCAGGAACTTGCTGACAAGAGTAAAGAAGTGGGATTAAAAATGAACTTTCAGAAGACAAAAGTGATGTTCAATGCTTTTACAAGAAATGAAGATTTATCGATTGATGGAGAAAAACTGGAGATAACAGATACGTATGTTTATCTTGGACAGCAGATATCAAGTGGGGGTCACATTGATGAAGAAATTAATCGGCGTACAAAACTTGCCTGGAGAGGTTTTGGAAGAAACAGCATAATTTTCAAGAGCAATATGCCATTATGTCTTAAAAGAAAAGTGTTTGATCAATGCATCCTTCCAGTGCTTACGTATGGTGCAGAGACGTGGACCTTAACTAAAAGAGACATACAAAGGCTGCAGACAACTCAAAGTGGCATGGAGAGGTGCATGCTTGGTATAACCAGGAGAGATAAGAAGAGGAACTCGTGGATCCGAAAAATGACGAGAGTGGAAGACATCATGATCAGAGTTAAATCCCTGAAATGGCAATGGGCTGGACATACTGCCAGAAGGACAGACCATAGATGGACAGCCGAAATTTTAGATTGGATTCCAAGGGACAGGAAAAAGAAGAAAAAGACCACATGGGAGATGGGTGGATGAAATTCGTAAATATGCGGGAGTGACATGGAGGAGACTGGCACAAGACAGACCGTTGTGGAGGAAACTTGGGGAGACCTTCGTCCAGCAGTGGATTGATAATGGTTGACAATGATGATGATGATGATGATGATATATAATGCTGCTAAACATCATCAAGAACTTCAGGCGTTAATCTAACACTTCCAGTTTAACGAAATCGATGTATAAAATTGTTTACTGTCGATTTGCTAGGTGTACTCTGCTGCGGAAATTTTAGGGAGAATGCCGGAATGCATTATTCATAAGACTTCGCAGCAAAATAAACTTCAAACACATAATCTCTTTGCTCGTACGTGAGTTCCATCCTGTGTCTGCTCAGCGACCGAAAGTGGGACACAGTTCCCAAACTTGCACAAAATCACATCCGAGTTTCACAGTATTTGTCATTTTCTTGTAGGACTTCCGTCTACAGTGAGTAGAGTTTAGGTCCCAGAAACCTACAGCGAGATCGGCTTTTGGGCAGGACACAGAAACGGAAGGAATGAGAGCAAGTCTAGCGACTTTGACAGAACAGTTTGTTGTGAGATTAGAGTACAGTAGATGGCGCAATCGTACAAGTACGATGTTGTACACAGAGGGGTGAGAGAATTTCATGGGGAGGGGGCATAGGAAAGGATACCTGTTTAACCAGTGGATCCAGCCTGGGGACCGTCACTTAACGTGCTCGTCCGATGCACGGCGGATATTCAGCGATTGTTAGTAAATCACACTATCTCTGAAAGATCAGCCCAGGTTCGAACCTGAGGACCTTGCATCGATAGTCTGACTCGCTAACCACTAAGCCATCCGCGGCTCTCATCCGAGTTTCAGTTACACATTTGGTTTTTATATGACGTCAAACGATCCTACACTTGGACAACGTGCATTTTATGACCTTGAAGAGTTCTCGCATGAAGCTATGGCAATGATTTATTTGATACTCATTTAGAAAACGCCTGAAAATTGTTTGAAGTTAGAGTTTACAGAGGGTGAGTCAAAAGTTTTGCAATATTTGGATCACTTTATGTCTTCATACGTACCTTTACCACGAAAGCTGACTAGCATTCAAAGTGTGTGTGTGATTGGAGGTTTAACGACCACCGTGAGCAACTCAATGGGCTATAAGCAGTCGCCCGTCCCTAATTTAGGGTCACTGGTTCCAGGGAAGGGAGAGAGCCAGTGCCGTAAGACAAACACAACATCTATGCCTCACCGGGATTCGAACCCGGACCCCTTTCGGACGAATGATCAGAGGCCATCGCTTAGACCACTGCGCCACCGGGGCGGCAGCATTCAAAGTATAGGACATCGTGTTGCACCGTCTCAGCCACCTGTCTGCCAGGTCTTCGAATCAGCGGCGGTACCAGTTCTTCTCCTTCCAGGCGAAGAACTCCTTCATCCCAGCTGCCACCTCGTCCTGGTTGTCGAAGTGCCGCCCGCAAAGGAAGTGGGCTATGGACCGGGACAAGTAATAATCCGAAGGGGCAAGATCCGGACTATATGCTGGGTGTGGCATCAGTTCGATGCCCTCAACTTCCTGGAGTTTTGCCCGGGTCGTTCGCACTGTATGAGGCCGAACGTTGTTCTGCTGTAGGAGAGCGCGCTTTCTGTTCACCAGTGCTAGGTACTTCTCCTCCAAAACGGCATACATCCGCTCCAGCTGTTCAGAGTAGAGGTTGGCGCTGATGGTCCGACGGTCTGGAACAAATTCGTAATGGATTATCCCCTCGAAATTCTACCAGACGCTGAGCATCACTTTGTGCTTGAAGCGCCCACGTTTGGCAACAGGTTCAGGAAGCTGGCCCGGGATCAACCATCCCGTTGTGTGTTAGGATTACGGTAATAAACCCACTTTTCATGCCACGTAACAATTCTATCGATGAAATGTACACCGCGCGTGTTTTCTAGGAGTTTCGTGCATACTTCCACTCGGCGGTTGGTTTCAGCTCTCGTCAGTTCGTGAGGGACAATACAGCAGCTCCTGTAGACCTTGCTGAGGTCCTGTAGGTGATGATCCACGTTGGTCTGTGATACACCCAGCTCGTCTGATAATGTCTGAGTGATGGTTGTCGGATTCGCCTCCACGGCCTGGCACACGGCCTCCGAATCCACGGCTCGGGGCCTACCCGACCTGGGCTGATCGTCAAGGTTTCTGTCACGTGAGCGAAATTTCTGGAACCATCTGGTTGCGGTGCTGTGGTCCACAAAACCTTACCCTTTTCGCATGACAAATGTTTCGTGTTTCTTGAGCAGCGTTATGGCCGAGTTCAAACTCGTAAAACAAAAGTTCCCTAATTAGCCGGTTGTGGCTGTTGATCTTCTAGGGTTTCCAACCACTTACAGAACGACGACAAGGAATGCTGTTCACAGCAACGACTACCATTTTATATCCCTTTCGACTGACTGCAGTGCGCGACTTGAACTAGTTTAAACACGTGACATACCATCGCAGCACATGCGTTTATGCAAATATTGCAAAATTTTCAACTCACCCTCTGTAGTAGCATTTGCTCAATATATCTCTAACTCATGGCATTAACGTAATACAAGCCATAATACGTTTCCAAACGCCTTTGCAAAAGCGATGATGCTACTTTGCCAGATGGATAGATTACATACGATGGAAAGATAAACAAAAAAAATGAGCTACAAAAGTAAAAATGCTCAAGCTGAGCTTCTGTACGGCAAAAAAAAAAAAAAAAACCTGACAGGAAACTGCGCCCTTAGCGGAGATGTTTTACTCCATTCGTGATGTTTTCAGATAGTATTCTCTAGTTTGGCGTTTACAATGCCGACCACGTCTTGGTTACGTGCAAAAGGGGTGTTCAGTTTCTCATTTTCGAAGCTCAGGATTCCCTTTTGTATTTATTGCTAGTCACGTGCTCAACTCATTTTTACGAAAAATGCGCAGCTTTGTTCATTTTCGTTAATCAGTTTCAAAGCAAGAATGTTAACAAGGGCAGTGCAATTACTTGAAACAGCATATTATGCGCCGAGGATCAACAGCGCCGCTGGTTTCTGAACGAAACTTCGCACGCACGTAACGAGCTTTTTTTATTTCTTCTCCGACCTTTGAAAGATTTCAGCCTGCGGTTTAATTGGACAACGAATGGCTATCGTGATGCGGATGACCTCGAAGCGACGAGCAGGTATTTTTTAACCCTCTGTTGACACTTTGACCGTTTTAATAATGATGCTTAATAGGCTACAGAGAAACGAACAAAATCTCCGTTACGCGCTTCGGAATTTACCACGGTTGTATTGAATATCGCAACAGTACACATGCCATACTTTGCCCAACCAAAGCAGAAGTTGAAACAATGATCAATTTTCTTTTTTCATTCACCTTCACTTAGTTGCTTTGAATTCAGCAGCTTTGTTAATATAGCACACAGATTATCGGGACCGCAGCTATGTCAGATGGGTTCCAAAAATTGGGCAAAGATTTCTAATGAGGGCGCTTTATAGTCTGCTTTAAAGGACTTTTATTAAATTTTTGAAGTATCCAAGCCATTAAACGCAGCCTCTGCAGTCCGTTGTACAACTGGAAGCAAATAACTCACTTTGGGATGGTTTAATAAGTTCAGAGTAGTAGCGGACAACTAGTGGCCAGCGGAGCTCACGCGGCACACGATATCATTTTCTTCCATCCGCCATTTCTCACGTACAAAATAAAGTTGCTAAATAATAAAGCAGTGTGCAACAAATAAAGTAGCTGCGCAAATAGTTTGTAATGTGGACGTTTTTCGCAGAAAGTCGCAGGAACTACCTATATTTATAAAGCAGCGTAAAAACATTTAGCACCACCAGCGCTTCTGATCATTCGTCTGTGGTGGGTCTGGGTTCGAATCCCGGTGAGGCACGCACGTTGTGTTTGTCTTACGGCACTGGCTCTCTCCCTTCCCTGGAACTAGTGGCCCTAAATTAGGGACAGGAGACTGCTTATAGCCCACTGAGTTGCTCTCGCTAGTCGCTAAACCTCCAATTAAAAAAAAAAAAAAAGACGCTGCCCTCGGACCGTCCTCCAAGAGGGCCCGAGTTGGAGTCCCGAAGAGGCATGGGGAGGGTTTGGTTTACGGCACCGTGTCTCTCCCTTCCCTGGAACAAATGACCCTAAATTAGAGATGGACGACAGCTTATAGTCCTTATAGTTGCTAGCAGTAGTCGTTAAACCGAACAAAGCATTCACTGGAACTTTTTTTTTTTTTTTTGATTGGAGGTTTAACGACCACCGTGAGCAACTCAATGGGCTATAAGCAGTCGCCCGTCCCTAATTTAGGGCCACTGGTTCCAGGGAAGGGAGAGAGCCAGTGCCGTAAGACAAACACAACATCCATGCCTCACCGGGATTCGAACCCGGACCCCGTTCGGACGAATGATCAGAGGCCATCGCTTAGACCACTGCGCCACCGGGGCGGCTCACTGGAACTTTGTGATCAGTAAATAGACCCCTTCCAATCATGGATGAAACAGGTACTGAATTCTAGAAACTGGTTCCAAGTAATGAATTCCCAGGACTAAGTAATTTTTTTTATAGAAGAATTGTTTCCATGTTTGGAAACGTGTACATGTGCGAATATGTCCTCCTTAGTTAAAGTTTTCAGATCTTTGAACGAAACTTGCCGCCCCGGTGGCGCACTGGTCTAAGCGATGGCCTCTGATCATTCGTCCAAAAGGGGTCCGGGTTCGAATCCCGTGAGGCATGGATGTTGTGTTTGTCTTACGGCACTGGTTCTCTCCCTTCCCTGGAACCCGTGACCCTAAATTAGGGACGGGCGACTGCTTATAGCCCGTTGAGTTGCTCATGGTGGTCGTTAAACCTCAAATAAAAAGAACGAAATTTGTTGTCTAACACTATTTTCCAAAAAAACTGGCTCTCTCCCTTCCCTGGAGCCAGTGACCCTAAATTAGGGACGGGCGACTGCTTATAGCCCATTGAGTTGCTCACGGTGGTCGTTAAACCTCCAATCAAAAAAAAAAAAAAAAAAATTCCAAAACTGTCTTATCAATCTACAAATGTATTAACCGTTGACATTGAACTTGTAAATCCATATCAGCTTCAACAATATTCTGTTTCTTTATTTTATGTCTCATGCCCGTTTAATGAATGCCGACCATGAGGAATTCATAAAGAATTGTTAAGGATTTATTCATTTTTTTCCTGAATCACATTTAAACACAATTTTTACTCATTTTCATGCCATTTACTTAATCTAAAGATTTATCTAAAAATGCGGAATTTATTTAAGCTACTATTTTGCAGAATAGATAGGTAAAAAACTAAAGAACACCAAGTTAAAATATTTCTCACAGATATACTATTCAAACTAAATTTCATGTGGATCCAAGAGATAAAATCTCACAATAAGTTCTAATAAATTATAATAATATTCTCTCACATCTTTCATACAGATCTGTCGAAACATCTTTGCGGGAGAGAGCCTGCCCAGGAAAAACTACCCTGAGCAGATTTAATACAGTTTATTTAGAATCGCCCCATCAGGGAGCATTATGAAGAGACCCATATTGAAGTGATTCTTTAAAAATGAGAGAAAAGGAAAAAAAAATAGCAATGAAAGAAAGTGAAAGTACGAAAACAATATAACCACAGGAAGAGAAACAGTTTCCAACGCATGAAAAATGAAAATTTGACTCTGGATCCAACTATGAATTTGTGACTAATTCAATATTACTTTATTCCAATATTTTATTAAGAATATCATTACCTTTTCCATAAACTATTAGTTTTAATGCTATCCATTTTTTTAAAAGTTTTATTTGCACTATATTTCCTATTTTCAAATTTTAGAATTTTTCAATATTCTCTTTAGCTGAACAAAAGATACAGTAATCAGAAATATGTATGTGGTCGACACTTTAAAACAGATTATGGTCTTAATATGACTTATTGTGAACGCATAAATTTGACAAAAACTGAAGCTAAAAACTAAAACGTACCTGTAAAATAGTAATAACGTGATTTTTCTTTTGTTTCGATGTTTGATGATCACCAAGTACAAATCTTAAGGCGATGAGCAGTCACCTGCGTCTGATTTTGACCCGCTGGTTCCAGGGAAGAGGCAGAGCCAGTGTCATCAGATAAAGGCGCCAGCCATGCCTCATCCTGGACTTAAACCCAGGCTGTTCTCAGATTAATGGTCAGAAGCCAGCGCTTCAGTCCACAGAAGCGACTAGCAATAATTATCCAGTGTGATTTTTTTCTTTGTTAAAACGACCATCGTGTGCAACTCGACGGGGTGTAAGCAATCGCCTGTCCCTAATTTAGGGTCACTGGTCCCAGGGAAGGGAGAGAGCCAGTGCCGTAAGAAACACAACGCCCATGCCTAATCGGGATTCCAACTCCGATCTATCTAGAACGAATGGTCAGAAAGTCAGTTCTTAAACCACTGCGCCAATGGGGCGGCAGGAGAGAGAACCAGTGCTGCAAAACAAACATAACATCCATGCCTCATCTGGATTCGAACCCGGACCCCATTTCAGTCGAATGGTCAGATGCCATCGCTTAGACCACTGAGCCACCAGGGCAGCCCAATGAGATATTTAACTCATGTTATTGATGAAAACAACAGGACAAACATTTGAACTCTCCTTGGCTGCCCCGGTGAAACAGTTGTCTGAGCGATGGCTTCTGATCATTCGTCCGAGATTGGTTTGTGTACGAATCCCGTGTGGCATGGATGTTGTGTTTGTCTTACGGCACTAGCTCTCTCCCTTCTCAGGAACCAGTGGCCCTAAATTAGGGACGGAAACTACTTGTGGCCCATTGAATTGCTCACGGTGATCTTTACGGCACTAGCTCTCTCCCTTCCCTGGAACAATGGCCCTGAATTAGGGACGGGCGACTACTTGTGGCCCATTGAATTGCTCACGGTGGTCTTTAAGTCCCAAATCCCACACACGCACACAAAACCCTACTTGAACACTGTCTGAAATGTACACTTTAAATTCAATATTTTTTTTTTTGGAATGGAGTTTTTTTTTTTTTTTTTTTTGGATTTGAGAGATTTAACGACCACCGTGAGCAACGCAATGGGCTATAAGCAGTCGCCCGTCCCTAATTTAGGGTCATTGGTTCCAGGGAAGGGAGAGAGCCAGTGCCGTAAGACAAACACAATATCCATGCCTCACCGGGATTCGAGCCCGGACCCCTTTCGGACGAGTGATCAGAGGCCATCGCTTAGACCACTGCGCCACCGGGTCGGCAAATTCAATATTCCGTAGCACAGACCATTTCTGCTGCTTTGCAATCAAATAGAAAATGTTTGTAAACGATTTTGATTTGTTGGTATGACGCTACACTGTATCTCAGTCGGCAGTTGTATGAGACATCTTTTTTTTAAATGTGCACTTGGCAACTTAAACGTTTTTGCGAAAACCACTTGGCGGAAATTCTGGGAACCTTTCACCAATGTAATTCATCAATCACGTGGACGATAGGAGCAGATAAAATATTTGACACTTTTTTTTTTTTGAATGAAGGTTTAATGACCACCGTGAGCAACTCAATGGGCTATAAGCAGTCGCCAGTCCTTAATTTAGGGCCACTGGTTCCAGGGAAGGGAAAGAGCCACAGCATCCATGCCTCACCGGTATTCAAACCCAGACCCCTTTCGGACGAATGATCAGAGGCCATCGTTTAGACCACAGCGCCACCGGGGCGGCCTTTATCACTTGAGCGCTGCTTAATGGCTGGTGTGGTTTCCACTCTCGAAGTTTCGAAGAAATGCAGCTCTTGAAACGTATACGCCTCGGAATTATTCAGTATATGAATCCATGTCTAAAACTTCGTTGGAGAGCTTTCGGAAGAAACAATATAATTTTCAAAAGCAGTTTACCATTATGCATTGAAAGAAAAACGTTTAATCAATGCCCTTTACAGTTCTTACTTATGGAGCAGACCATAGCTAAGAAAGACATACAGAAGCTGCAAACAACTCAAAGAAGCATGGAGAGATGTATGATTGGTATAAACAGGAAAGACAGGAAGAGTTTCTTGCACAACTGTCTGTCTTGATCCAGTCTCTTCCATGTCCCTCCGATATGCTTTCGAATTTCGTCCTCTCATATCCTGCAGGGTCTTCCTGTGGGTTGTTTCCTGTTCCTTGGAATCCCGTCTTGTATTTCAGTTGTTCAACGGTGGTTAGTTCTTCTAGCAATATGTCCAGTCCGTTGCCACTTCAGGTGTTTTACCTTAATCATATTGTCATCAGCTCTGGTCATTTTCCTTATCTACGAATTTCTCCTCCTATCCTTCTTGGTTAAACCAGGTATTTTTTTTTTTTTTTTTTTTTTTTAATTGGAGGTTTAACGACCACCGTGAGCAACTCAATGGGCTATAAGCAGTCGCCCGTCCCTAATTTAGGGTCACTGGTTCCAGGGAAGGGAAAGAGCCAGTGCCGTAAGACAAACACAACATCCATGCCTCACCAGGATTCGAACCCGGACCCCTTTCAGACGAATGATCAGAGGCCATCGCTTAGACCACTGCGCCACCGGGGCGGCCCAGGTATTGACCTCCCCATGCTTCTTTCAGTAGTTTGTAGATTCTTAGTTAAGGTCAGTGCCTCTGATACATAAGTAAGAACTGAAAGGGTGCATTGATTAAGCAATTTTATTTTAGGACATAATGGTAACTGCTTTCTAGAATTGTCCTGTTTCTTTCAAGTGTTCTCGAACCAAGCTTTATGCCTATTAATTTTTTCTTCGATGTGGCCTTTGCTTGATATTTGTTGTCCAAGGTAAATGTAGGCACTGGTTACTTCTAGAATTGCTCCATCAATCGTTACATCTTCAGTTCTTGCAAACGCATTGTACATAAATTTTGTTGTCTGTTTAATTGCATTTTTGATCTCACTTCTTTACTCTTGTCAGCAAGTTCCCGGATCATACTCTGCAGCTCTGCGAGGGTATTTGCAAAAAATGACTGTCGTCAGCAAAACAAAGGTGGGTGAAACAACCTCCATTAATTTTTATCCTCTTATCTTTCCAGTTCAACGATTAAAGAAAATTTCTGTAGTGTGGCACTGAATAGCTTGGAAGATATGGTGTCCACTTATGTTATTCCCTTTCTAATTTTTATAAGTGCTATGTCCTCGAACAGTTGAACCTTCGCACTTTCATTTTCATAGATATTATTAATAATATTAATGTGAGCATTTGAAATACCACAGGGGATTTCAAACACATTATAACTTCTCATGGTTTTACGTAATCAAAAGCCTTTTCTTTATCAATAACAGCAGGGCCTAATACAGGTACGGGTGGTCCGGTTCATGGAGAGTTCCCAAGCTTCGATTTTTTTTAAATCTAGTATTATTATGTTTTCTGGTGCATATACATTAATTTTTTCTATTCCATCACGGATTTTTACTTTGAAAAACAGATTCGAAATGTGAATAAAGTGCATAAATATGTACTCCCTCTCTCCCCGAAAAATCGCAATTCCGCTAACTCAGGACTGTCGTGGCACCGTCCATCAGATACAAACTCGTGTTCAGAGCCGGACCTGAAGTGGGGGGGGGCGACTTTAGGAACTGCAGCAGCGGGGCGCAGTCTCAGAGGCTCCTCCACTGATATCCTTAAAAATATGCATATTTATATTTTTCAATTTGCGCGTACCGTACACGACTTTTATCCTGAAAGGAATAAAAAAACTTACCAAAAATTTTAGTGTAGGGTGAAAGAGCGTTTTTCTTATGTACCAAAAATTTTATGGTTCAAAAATTTCATGGTACGTAGCTTCCTTATAGTGATTTAGGGGGAGATTTAGTTTTATATATTTCTTTTTACATTTAGTTTTGTGAGGGGCGGTGAAAGCTCAGGATGGAGTTGTAAAAAGGCTCTAGTAAGTCTGTTTTGGTGAAAGGGCGTTTAGTTTCTGTCTTTGACACTGACATCAGCTGACTTACTGGCTTTTCTTTTTCTTTAATTGCATTACGATTTATTGAATGCTCTTCGTATATATGATAAATACTGCTCATGATATACGCATAACATTTTTCAGGTGCTTTATGGTTATTTTTCAGTCTCTGCTGCAAGTGCTATATTTTCAAGTAGTAGGGAAATTCCTAAAAAGGTAAAAAAAAAATGAAAATACACCCATCTCCCCGTTTTTTTTTCATTGGAGGTTTAACGACCACCGTGAGCAGCTCAATGGGCTATAAGCAGTCGCCCGTCCCTAATTTAGGGTCACTGGTTCCAGGGAAGGGAGAGAACCAGTGCCGTAAGACAAACACAACATCTATGCCTGACCGGGATTCGAACCCGGACCCCATTCGGACGAATGATCAGAGGCCATCGCTTAGACCACTGCGCCACCGGGGCGGCCTCCATTGTTTTGTATAGTTCGTTCTAATTTCTGGAGCCGTCCCGGTGGCACAGTGGTCTAAGCGATGGCTTCTGACCATTCGTCCGAGATGGGTTCGAGTTCGAATCGGGGGTGAGGCAAGGATGTTGTTTGTCTTACGGCAATGGCTCTCTCCCTTTCCTAGAACCAGTAACCCTAAATTAGGGACGGGCGACTGCTCACAGCCCATTGAATTGCTCACGGTGTTTTTTTTTTTTTTTTTTTTGGAAGTTTAACGACCACCGTGAACAACTCAATGGGCTATAAGCAGTCGCCCGTCCCTAATTTAGGGTCACTGGTTCCAGGGAAGGGAGAGAGCCAGTGTCGTAAGACAAACACAACATCCATGCCTCACCGGGATTTGAACCCGGACCCCTTTCGGACGAATGATCAGAGGCCAACGCCTTAGACCACTGCGCCACCGGGGCGGCCCACGGTGTTCGCAAAACCCCCAATCAAAAAACAATTTTGTACCCTATGAATATTTTTTTCTTAACTTCATAGGCAAATATTTCTCTGCGCTAAATTTTCTAAAATGTTTTAAAAAGACTGGTTAAGGGCAACAGGTTCTGGCCTGGTATCCCCAAACCTTTCGATCCGGCTTTCAATAAAAGCCATACAAAATATAAATAAATGTATTGCGCTTTAAGTGTTCTTTTTTTTTTTTTTTTATTGGAGGTTTGACGACCACCGTGAGCAACTCAATGGGCTATAAGCAGTCGCCCGTCCCTAATTTAGGGTCACTGGTTCCAGGGAAGGGAGAGAGCCAGTGCCGTAAGACAAACACAACATCCATGCCTGACCGGGATTCGAACCCGGACCCCTTACCGACGAATGATCAAAGGCCAGCGCCTTAGACCACTGCGCCACCGGGGCGGCTTAAGTGTTCTATGTTTGCTGTAAAATTAGCGTTGTGTCGTAGCTGAACAATTTGCAACTTTAAGAAGTAGCATTTAGTTTTAACTAAATACAGAAAAAATATCCGTGCACATGAACCATTAGGATGAACACCGTCTTAACACGATTTTAATTATCTTAAAATATGAAATATATATACAATTAAAAATACTCTAAAACACACTAGCACTTTCAGGGCGACAGTTGCCCCATCATCAGTTGTGATATGATATTTATACGGAACGGTTTGAGAAATCCGAAGTACACAATAACAGCAATCGACGTAACAGAATCTTGCGATATACGCGCCATCTATCCCGGCGCATAAACCACGATCAGAGCGACACCCCTCACAAATCGAAAACATGATTATAATTGCAATATTAAGTATTAAAGTCGAAAAGAGGAATGTAGTTCTCAGGATTGCCCAACACTTGTGGACAAAAATGTCTCCAAATATCAGGTGGATTCCAAGGGCAATTATCATTGCAGCAACTTCCTTTGAACGCAGAAATGAACAAACTCTCTGTCACTAGTAGCATGTGTGTAGAGGCTGGGGTTATCAAAAATTTGGTATTGTCTCAATTTGGAATTAAATCTTCTGAATCAATGCACTTGGTAAGGGCTGTACAGATATGTCTTGATTTTAAACTATATTTATGTTACTGCAGCCTGAGGCACAGTTTCCGACGAGTGGAGCCTATGTAATAATTAATACACTCATGCGATTCATTGTCCAATAGTGAGATGCAATAAACACCCCAACTCTGTGAATCATCAGTTATTGGGCGGTCTTTCCTCAAAATAGATGATAGGTTGTTAACTCCCACGCCAAAATGCAGCCGGTATTGAGAGCAAATTTTAGACATTAGGGTGGTAAAACCAGGTAGGAAATCCATTTTTACAACAAACTTTTTAAAAACATGTGGATCACAGACCAAGGTTGAAAGAGGTCGACGGGAGGCATAAACTAGACGAAAAATTTAACAAGCAACCTGTCGGGGATAGCCAAATGAGTGGGCTAAATCAAAAATGTAATTGATTTCCTGGTTAAAGAAAAACCTAGTGGAAGAATGTGTAAATGCTCTATGAAACAAAGAGTAAAGCGCAGCAACTTTATGTTGCATAGGATGAAAGGGGACAAATGGGATTATGGAACCAGGGGCAGAAGGCTTGCGATAGACCGATAAAGATAAGTGATTCGAAATTGGGTGCCTGTGAATACAAAACTCTAGAAAAGGGATTTCACAATTAGACTCAAGTTGTACCGTGAGCTTGATAGTGGGATACTTTGAAGAAAGTACGTCGGTGAAACAAAATAAATCATCTTGGGAGTGAGGCCACGCTACCAAGATATCGTCCACGTACCTTAAAAATAGAAGCGGGGGAAGGGGAAATTCATTAATAACTTTGTTCTCGAGATCCTGCAACAGGATCTCAGCGAGAACTGCTGAAAGAAGGGAACCTTCAAGCTGCTGATAAATGCAGCTTCGGAACTTAGAAAACCAATTGTGCTTAACAAATCGCAAATCATTTATAATAGCTGAAATTTCAAGTGGGAGAACGTGAGTAACAGCAAGTTTAGCCTCGATAATTTGATGTGTAGCCTTTATGCGTACATTAGGGTACAATGCTACAACATCTAATGACGCCAAAATGAGAGGCCCTGGGTGTGGCTGAAGTACCCTAAGCCTATCTAAAGCCTCAACAGGACTCTTAATCGAGTAAAATGAACTCCCGGTAAATTTGGCAAGATAATTGGCCAAGGCCTTTTAAGGTACGTTAACGATATCTTGGCAGCGTGGCCTCACTCCCAAGATGTTTTATTTTGTTTCACCGACGTGCTTTCTTCAAGGTATCCCACTATCAAGTTCACGGTTCAACTTGAGTGTAATTGTGAAATCCCTTTTCTAGAGTTGTATTCACAGGCACCCAATTTCGAATCACTTATCTTTATCGGTCTATCGCAAGCCTTCTGCCCCTGGTTCCTTAATCCCATTTGCATCCTTTCATCCTATGCAACATAAAGTTGCTGCGCTTTACTCTTTGTTTCATAGAGCATTTACACATTCTTCCACTAGGTTTTTCTTTAACCAGGAAATCAATTACATTTTTGATTTGGCCCACTCATTTGGCTACACCCGACAGGTTGCTTGCAAAAATTTTCGTCGAGTTTATGCCTCCCGTCGACCTCTTTCATCTTTGGTCGGTGATCCACATGTTAAAAAGTTTGTTGTAAAAATGGATTTCCTACCTGGTTTTAATACCTCAATGTCTAAAATTTTCTCTCAATACCGGCTACATTTTGGCGTGAAAGTAAACAACTTATCATCTATTTTGAGGAAAGACCGCTCAAGAACTGATGATTCACAGAGGTGGGGTGTTTATTGCATCCCACTATTGGACAATGAATCGCATAAGTGTATTAACTGTTACATAGGTTCCACTCGTCGGAAACTGCGCCTCAGGCTGCAGGAAAATAAATATAGTTTAAAATCAAGCCATATCTGTACAGCCCTTACCAAGTGCATTGATTCAGAAGATTTAATCCCAGATTGGGACAATGCCAAAGTTTTGATAACCCCAGCCTCTACACACGTGCTACTGGTGACTGAGAGTTTGTTCATTTCTGCGTTCAAAGGAAGTTGCTGTAATGATAATTGCACTTGGGATCCACCTGATATATATATTTTTTTATTGAAGGTTTAACGACCACAGTGAGCAACTCAATGGGCTATAAGCAGTCGCCCGTCCCTAATTTAGGGTCACTAGTTCCAGGGAAGGGAGAGAGCCAGTGCCGTAAGACAACCACAACATCCATGCCTCACCGGGATTCGAACCCAGACCCCTTTTGGACGAATGATCAGAGGCCATCGCTTAGACCACTGCGCCACCGGGGCGGCCACTTGATATTTGGAGACGTTTTTGTCTACAAGTGTTGGGCAATCCTCAGAACTACATTCCTTTTTTAGAGTTTAATACTTAATATTGCAATTATAATCATGTTTTCGATTTGTGATGTGGTGTCGCTCTGATCGTGGTTTAACCGCCGGGACAGATGGCGCGTATGTCGCAAGATTCGGTTACGTCGATTACTGTTGTGGTGCACTACTGATATTTATACTGAACGGTTTGGGAAATCCGATCACACCTGGTGATGGGGCGACTGTCGCCCTGAAAGGGCTAGTGTATTTTAGAGTATTTTAATTGTGGGATGTAAGGTCAGGTGATGCGTAACATCACAGCCTCTCCTTGACAAATGTCAACCCCGCCTTCTCGTGGTGCATCCTGTTCTCACTAAAGGGGCTCTGACGACCGCCAATAGCGGTATAACTATACCATCGGGATTAGAGGAAATACTATCCCACACTCACCAACCCGCTTGGCCAGCGTGGTGAGTTATGGCCAAACCCCTCCAAAATGACTCCACAACTTAAATCTTGGCCCTCAGTCTCCGGCAGCTGGAATGTACCTGGCCAAGGCAGCTGCCAGTGCGACATGAAGGCAGAGGGTGCTAAGAATCCCCGGAGGACCGGACTAGGCTGCCATCTGATGCTGACCTTGGCAACGTACAATGGACGCTCCCTATCTTCTGATTCAAGACTTCTTGAATTGGAAGAGGAACTACAAAGGATCAAGTGGGACATCGTGGGGCTAAGTGAGGTAAGGAGAAAAGGAGAAGATCTCATCGAACTGAAAAGTGGACATGTCTTCTACTATCGTGGGACAGATACTGGCAGAACTAGTGGTGTTGGATTTATAATAAACAAGAAACTGAAGGATAAAGTTGTAGAAGTTGAAAGTTCCTCTGACAGAGCTGCACGGCTTGTTATCCAACTCTCGAAAAGATACCAGGCTCAGATTATTCAAACTTATGCACCCACCACAAGTCATGCTGAAGAAGAAATTGAAGAATTTTATGAGGAAATTTGTCATCTAAATAATAAAGGTAAGCAGCACTTGAAAATAATTATGGGAGATTTCAATGCAAAAATAGGGCAACAGCAACAGAATGAAACTTCAGTAGGTAAATTCGGTCACGGCAACAGAAACCAGCGTGGAAATACTCTCGTTGAGTTTGCAGAGGCAGAAGGGTTTTTCATCTTGAACTCCTTCTTCAAGAAAAAGCCACACAGGAAATGGACATGGAGACATCCAAATGGGACGACAAGTGAAATTGATTTTATTATGTGTAACAAAAAATTCGTCATAGAAGACTGCAGTGTGCTAAACAAGTTCAACACAGGTAGTGACCATAGATTGGTGAGATGTAAGATGCACCTCAACACTAAACGTGAACGTGGCAAGCTCATAAGACAAACAAAATCTATTGACATAACCAACCTTAAAAAACACCATAATACCTTTAAGTTGGAACTGAAGAACAGGTTCTCTGCTTTAGAAGGCCTAACATCGGAAGAAGTGGACATCTCTGAAGTTAACAGAAAAGTAACCAAAGCTCTTATGGAAACAGCAACAAAATTAGGTGGGTCTAAGAACAAGTTGCATGTAAATAAATTATCAGGAAAAACGAAAATGTTGATGCAAAAAAGAAGAGAGATGAGGACAACTAAAGAAGATGTGACTTCCAAAGTGGAATATATAGAGCTATGCAAGACAGTACGAAAAAGTATCACTGAAGACTTAAAAATTCAACTGTGAACTAGTGAGGAAAGCAATTGAAAACAACCAAAGCCTAAAGATAGCAAAGGGACATCTCAGTAATTGAAGAAAACAGATTATGGCACTGAGAAAAGAAGATAGTTCTGTAACAAGAAACAGAGGCGAAATTTTGACAAGAGTGAAAGATTTCTATTCCAAATTATATGAAAGGGATGATACATGCACTCCAGACATCATGAAATTATATGTACCAGTACCAGAGTTCCTCCAGTCCTTCCAGCAGAAGTTGCACATGCAGTCAAGAACATGAAGCGGGGAAAAGCTCCAGGAGAAGATGGAATTACTGTAGACATCATACAAGAAGCAAGTGGAGAAATCGAAACAGTACTCGCCCAAATTTTCACTCGATGCCTTAATGAAGGAAAGATTCCTGAGGATTGGAACACCGCTACAATGATCCTGCTACATAAGAAAGGTGACATTGAGGATCTCGGAAACTACAGACCTATCAGCCTCCTATCAGTAGTTTATAAAATCTTCACTAAAGTTCTTTCACACCGCTTGAAGGTAACACTGGACATGGCTCAACCGAGAGAACAAGCTGGATTCAGGAGTGGCTACAGCACAATAGATCATATCCATGTGCTGAGAGAACTAATTGAAAGAGCGAGGGAATATGAACTTCCATTGTGCATGGCTTTTATCGATTATGAAAAAGCCTTTGATTCGGTGAAACCATCAGCAGTTACAATGGCTCTGAAAACCTGCCGTATTGAAGATGCATACATTAATATTATTAATAACATCTATGAAAATGCAAGTGCAAAGATTAGGCTGTTTGAAAATACAACACACATAAAAATTGGAAAGGGAGTGAGACAAGGTGACACCATATCTCCGAAGCTCTTTAATGCCACATTGGAGGGTGTTTTTCAGTCACTGAGCTGGGAAAACAAGGGGATAAAGATTAATGGAGATTATCTAACTCACCTTCGTTTTGCTGATGACGTAGTCATTTTTGCAACTAGCCCATCAGAGCTGCAGAGTATGATCCAGGAACTTGCTGACAAGAGTAAAGAAGTGGGATTAAAAATGAACTTTCAGAAGACAAAAGTGATGTTCAATGCTTTTACAAGAAATGAAGATTTATCGATTGATGGAGAAAAGCTGGAGATAACAGACACGTACGTTTATCTTGAACAGCAGATATCAAGTGAGGGTCACATTGATGAAGAAATTAATCGGGGTACAAAACTTGCCTGGAGAGCTTTTGGAAGAAACAGCATAATTTTCAAGAGCAATATGCCATTATGTCTTAAAAGAAAAGTGTTTGATCAATGCATCCTTCCAGTGCTTACGTATGGTGCAGAGACGTGGACCTTAACTAAAAGAGACATACAAAGGCTGCAGACAACTCAAAGAAGCATGGAGAGGTGCATACTTGCTGTAACCAGGAGAGATAAGAAGAGGAACTCGTGGATCCGAAAAATGACAAGAGTGGAAGACATCATGATCAGAGTTAAATTCCTGAAATGGCAATGGGCTGGACATACTGCCAGAAGGACAGATCATCGATGGACAGCCGAAATTTTAGATTGGATTCCAAGGGACAAGAAAAGACCCAGAAGAAGACCACATGGGAGATGGGTGGATGAAATTCGAAAGTATGCAGGGGTGACATGGAGGAGACTGGCACAAGACAGACCGTTGTGGAGGAAACTTGGGGAGACCTTCGTCCAGCAGTAGATTGATAATGGTTGACAATGATGATGATGATGATGATGATGATGATGATATTTCATATTTTAAGATAATTAAAATCGTGTTAAGACTGTATTCATCTTAATGATTTACTTTTAAGTCTGAAATATCCGTCAAAGTACTACATGTCAAATACAAAAACGCTGTCAATGTTTTTTCATTCACACTACTGTTTAACTTCTGACCAAGACAAAAAGAGAAAGTTGTGAAAACGAAATTACGATATCTGTTGTGGATTAGGAGTTTCTGCATGAGGTTTCCGGTAATCGTTGTTTCCGTAGGCATAAAGTTTCACGGAATTTACCGCTGCCATGTGCTTCGGATAAAATTCCGAGGAAATCCGTTTGGCCAAATGAATTCCATACCTGCATTAAATATGTAGCCGCTGATCCAAACACATTTCGAAATTCATCTATTTTTCCATTTATTCATCTGTTTGCTATTTTATTTGCTATTAAGTTCATCTAGTTTGCTATTTTATTTGCTATTAAGTTCATCTAGTTTGCTATTTTATTTGCTGTTAAGTTCATCTAGTTTGCTATTTTATTTGCTATTAAGTTCATCTAGTTTGCTATTTTATTTGCTATTAAGTTCATCTAGTTTGCTATTTTATTTGCTATTAAGTTCATCTAGTTTGCTATTTTATTTGCTATTAAGTTCATCTAGTTTGCTATTTTATTTGCTATTAAGTTCGTCCAGTTTGCTATTTTATTTGCTATTAAGTTCAGCTAGTTTGCTATTTTATTTGCTATTAAGTTCATCTAGTTTGCTATTTTATTTGCTATTAAGTTCATCTAGTTTGCTATTTTATTTGCTATTAAGTTCAGCTAGTTTGCTATTTTATTTGCTATTAAGTTCATCTAGTTTGCTATTTTATTTGCTATTAAGTTCAGCTAGTTTGCTATTTTATTTGCTATTAAGTTCAGCTAGTTTGCTATTTTATTTGCTATTAAGTTCATCTAGTTTGCTATTTTATTTGCTATTAAGTTCATCTAGTTTGCTATTTTATTTGCTATTAAGTTCATCTAGTTTGCTATTTTATTTGCTATTAAGTTCATCTAGTTTGCTATTTTATTTGCTATTAAGTTCATCTAGTTTGCTATTTTATTTGCTATTAAGTTCATCTAGTTTGCTATTTTATTTGCTATTAAGTTCGTCTAGTTTGCTATTTTATTTGCTATTAAGTTCGTCCAGTTTGCTATTTTATTTGCTATTAAGTTCATCTAGTTTGCTATTTTATTTGCTATTAAGTTCATCTAGTTTGCTATTTTATTTGCTATTAAGTTCTTCTAGTTTGCTATTTTATTTGCTATTAAGTTCTTCCAGTTTGCTATTTTATTTGCTATTAAGTTCGTCCAGTTTGCTATTTTATTTGCTATTAAGTTCATCTAGTTTGCTATTTTATTTGCTATTAAGTTCATCTAGTTTGCTATTTTATTTGCTATTAAGTTCATCTAGTTTGCTATTTTATTTGCTATTAAGTTCATCTAGTTTGCTATTTTATTTGCTATTAAGTTCGTCCAGTTTGCTATTTTATTTGCTATTAAGTTCGTCTAGTTTGCTATTTTATTTGCTATTAAGTTCATCTAGTTTGCTATTTTATTTGCTATTAAGTTCATCTAGTTTGCTATTTTATTTGCTATTAAGTTCATCTAGTTTGCTATTTTATTTGCTATTAAATTCATCTAGTTTGCTATTTTATTTGCTATTAATTTCATCTAGTTTGCTATTTTATTTGCTATTAAGTTCATCTAGTTTGCTATTTCATTTGCTATTAAGTTCATCTAGTTTGCTATTTTATTTGCTATTAAGTTCATCTAGTTTGCTATTTTATTTGCTATTAAGTTCATCTAGTTTGCTATTTTATTTGCTATTAAGTTCATCTAGTTTGCTATTTTATTTGCTATTAAGTTCATCTAGTTTGCTATTTTATTTGCTATTAAGTTCAGCTAGTTTACTATTTTATTTGCTATTAAGTTCATCTAGTTTGCTATTTTATTTGCTATTAAGTTCAGCTAGTTTGCTATTTTATTTGCTATTAAGTTCATCTAGTTTGCTATTTTATTTGCTATTAAGTTCATCTAGTTTGCTATTTTATTTGCTATTAAGTTCATCTAGTTTGCTATTTTATTTGCTATTAAGTTCATCTAGTTTGCTATTTTATTTGCTATTAAATTCATCTAGTTTGCTATTTTATTTGCTATTAAGTTCATCTAGTTTGCTATTTTATTTGCTATTAAATTTCATCTAGTTTGCTATTTTATTTGCTATTAAGTTCATCTAGTTTACTATTTCATTTGCTATTAAGTTCATCTAGTTTGCTATTTTATTTGCTATTAAGTTCATCTAGTTTGCTATTTTATTTGCTATTAAATTCATCTAGTTTGCTATTTTATTTGCTATTAAGTTCATCTAGTTTGCTATTTTATTTGCTATTAAGTTCGTCCAGTTTGCTATTTTATTTGCTATTAAGTTCATCCAGTTTGCTATTTTATTTGCTATTAAATTCATCTAGTTTGCTATTTTATTTGCTATTAATTTCATCTAGTTTGCTATTTTATTTGCTATTAAGTTTGTGTCTAGTTTGCTATTTTATTTGCTATTAAGTTCATCTAGTTTGCTATTTTATTTGCTATTAAGTTCAGCTAGTTTACTATTTTATTTGCTATTAAGTTCATCTAGTTTGCTATTTTATTTGCTATTAAGTTCATCTAGTTTGATATTTTATTTGCTATTAAGTTCGTCTAGTTTGCTATTTTATTTGCTATTAAGTTCGTCTAGTTTGCTATTTTATTTCAAATCCAAAATCATTTCCGACATAAAATTAGCTTCGGGAGTTACTTCTGAAAATTTTCAACGTTGCTAGTTGAAAGGTTAATATTAATATGACGCAGCGGGCTCTATGTACCAGTCATTCCTGCTGGCAGGCCCAATATTTTTTGGTTCGTTTATCCATCAGAAAGAATGAAGCAGCCCCTTATGAAAAATATTAGGTGAGACTGTAAACAATTATTGAATTTTATGAAACAATTCTATTTACTATTGCATTTTGACGTTAACACAAAGAAACAACAACCCCTCTTTCTCCTGCTCATCGCAACTTCGAATGTCCTTGCCCCTTCTCTCTCCTCGCGAGCCCTGTAACCTTTCAGGGGTCGCACTCTTGACACCTCGTAACGAATGTCATTTCGGTTCTGCATCCAAGCATGTAAGAAGGCCTACAGAACATTACCATTGTATTCAACGACTCTCTTAACTGTTCGAACAAACATGGCGTCTTTTAGGAAAATCTCACAACATGGCATTTAGAGAGGAGGAACAAACTGTCCGTTACTTGAACACACACACACACACACACACACACACACACACACACACACACACAAATCATATTAATCACTGCAAGACAAGTTTAAATTATACATCAACTGAATACATAAATTATATTTAAATATTTACAAAGGCCTCTCGTCCGCTGAGATCCTCATCACATCTGATGATGGTTCTAGGATCAACCGAAAATGCTTATGTTTCTTTTAGCCCATTATATATACACTTAAGTGCCAGAAAAACTCGTACAGATGAGCTTATGCAAAATACATAGCAACGTCACCTATGCGCATACTCGGTTGCTTCCGCCAATGCGCATATATCCTATATCTAATGTTTTGTCTACTGAGTATAGTATTATTTAACAAAACTGCTATATATAAAATTTACTCTTGATAGCTATAATGGCTATTTTCTTAAGAGGTCTACAGAGTAAAACATAGACATCCTACAGTCACCGGTACAATAATTTAAGTACCCGATTTCTTACAGTAATGCGGTAATGCAATATACGATAGTTGGTGCACAAATTTGAGGAGGGTGAGATATACACTGAAGTGCCAGAAAAACTGGTACAGACGAGCTAATGCAAAATACATAGCATCGTTACCTATGCGCGTACTCGATTGCGTCTGCCAGTGCGTATATAAAGCGATAGACATCCTTGCCAGCTGTCAGAGCTGTTTTCGGAATGAGAATGGCAAGAAATAACGATTTAAACGATTTTCAACGCGATGTCATAGTTGGCGCTTGTGAGATGGGCCATAGTATTTCGGAGGTAGAAACGAAGTTCGGATTTTCACGGACGACCATTGCAAGGGTGTACAAGAATTCCGGCAAAACCTCCAACCTACGATACCAGTGTGGCCGTAAAAAAAATTGGGTGAACATAACCATCGTCGGCTGTCAAGAATCGTTTCACGCGATAGGCGTGCAACACTCTCGCAGGTATAATCGGAATTCAATGCTGGAGCCTCAACAAGCACCTACGTCCGGACTGCGCAACGTACCCTGCAGGATGTGGGCTTTGGGAGCCGACGCTCAACTCGAGTCTCCTTGATGGGTGCACGACACAGAGCTATGCGCCTCGCTTGGGCACGGCAACACCGCCCCTGAACACTTGATGATTGGAGACAAGTAGCCTAGTCTGACGAATGGCGTTTCCAACTGCATCGGGCAGATGGAAGGATTCGTGTGTGGCGCAAACCCCATGAAGCCATGAATCCCGTCTGTCAACAGAGAACTGTACCGACTGGTGGGGGTCTGTAATGGTATGAGGTGTGTTTAGCAGGACTTCTCTGGGACCCCTGATACGTCTACAAACGTCTGTTACCCACCTACTCTATGTGCGCATCCTTTCTGACGAGGTACACCCGTTCATGTCCTGCATTCATGCTGATGGGTTGGGCCTGTTCCAACAGGACAATGCACCTCCACACAAGTGTCGGGACGTCACATTATGATTAGAGGAGCATTCATCTGAGTTTGAGGTGTTGCCATTCCCACCCAAGTCCCCAGATCTGTACGTGATAGAACGCGTTTAGGATGCCATGCAACGCGCTATCGAACACAGGAATCCGAGACCTCGGAATACACCCGAATTGTGGAACGCTCTGCAGGAAGTATGGTGTGCATTGCCTACAGCATATTTCCAGAAGCCGGTGGAGTCCATGCTCCGTCGTATTTCTGCAGTCCTGCGCTCTCGTGGGGGACCTACCAAGTATTAGACTGGCGTACCAGTTTTTCTGGCACTTCAGTGTGTGTATATCATCTATTTTATCTTCATTGTTTTATCGTGCGTAAGACGGCGATTGTGATGTTATGAGTATCCTCACAATTGCTACTTCTTGAAATGAGTTGTTCAGAAATACATCTATTCAAAATCCCCCCGAAAAAAATATCATAATAGGGCGGACTGTTTAGTTAACGAGGCGGAAATATCACTGCCACTGGTCTATCCAATACTGATTTTCTTTCCAGCACTGTTAAAAATTATGTAGTAAGTTGCACCTAAAAGTGGTGCTACACCAACTGCACCAATTTTAGGGGCAAAAGTAAACTATTGTGTGGTGCAATGCGTGCAACTTTCCACCATTTAGGTTCGATACCATATGATTGTGCATAATTGTATCATGCTTTTTACTATTTTTTTTTCCTTTTCCCAAAAAGTGAAGTCGCGCTCTAGCCGCATCAGAAATGAACCGAATTTGCGACAAACCGGGTGTGTCACCGCGAGTGGAGGCCGAACAAAAAGAAACTTCCCGCTGAACATTCTGTGAGTGATTTCTCCCTCAGGAAGAAAGGAGCAAAGCTCAGTATCCCAAAACCACCTGCCTTTCTGTTTATCCTCCCAACCACGGTAAATATCCTCGGGGGTATAGCTTCTGTAATACTCATGGCTGACCGACAGAAATAAAAATGTCAGCGAAACATAAATATCTGTACTTTTTATTTAGAAATGCAACGAGATTGAGATCTTCAGTTTTTAAATGTACGTACGCAGAATCACTATGTTGTACTGTTCAACACGCAGTTCAAGCCGGAATACGAGCTTTCATACTGAAATTACAGAGGTATATCCAAAATATTGGAAACACTGTTCTTGGAGAACATTTTATCAATAAGCTATAGCCCTGTCTCGGACTTTCAGAACAGAAGCAGTTTTACATGGAACAGACTTATACTAGTCACGAAAGTAGGATAATTGAATTTGTAACCATTCTGCTTGTAAAATATGTCCCATCTGTACAGCTGATGTTAGAGATGGAAAGTGTGATCTGACCTTTCGCTCCAGATATTCCCCTAAATGTTCAATGACATTGGTATCTGGAAATTGAGGTGACCAGCGTACCTGCTGTATCTCATTCTCGTGCTCTGCAAACCACAATTTTTCACGTTCCGGACAATGTGCTGGTGCATTATCTGCTTGAAGCTAGGGACAGTCATTGTGGAACAATGTCTGCAACATTGCGTGCAGGTGGTCCCCAAGAATGAATTCTTAGGTTGCAGATGTGACATGACCCTTCAGAATAACCAATGGCTGAAACGAATGCCATGATATGGCACCTCACATCCAATATTCCCTCTAAGCGGCCATGGGCAATGCTCGCCTAACCCAATGAGCTGGGCAGGCATCAAAACCACTTGGGCAAAAAAAATGTATTTTCTCAGCTCCTCTTACGAATGCAGTAGAAGTTGGAACTTGGATTGCAACCCTTATTTTTTCTAATTCCCCAATTTTCATCACCGTTCTTTCCGCAATTGATTTTAAATAAAAAAAATGATTAAAAACATTTCATTAATTAAAATTTTTATTTTATGAAAAGTGAGAAGCTCAAACTTACTTCTGGAATAAAAACACCGGAAATTAGGAAAGGCATGTTTACGCATAATACACAGTTTCTTTGCATATCAAAATACCAAGGAAAATAAGAAAAAAAATAACAACTAAATGCAAAATAATTAGTTCAAATAGAACAAGTGCAAAATCGTTCTGATCTGAGAGTCCTTTCAAGGAATAAATATCCTCTCAATTTTTTCCCCGAAACCGAAGACTCGATCGTGAGAATTTAGGACTCGACCATTTTTTAGGGGTTTTAGGAAGTTGTCCATAGATGTAGTGAAGAATTAAAAGTAAGAGCAGACGTTTTTAGTGGTTCTAAACAACTCTGATTCTTTCGTTTAGACATTACTAAATTTAACAAAAAATACGGCACGAAAACGAACTTGAACGCAAATATCAGGTCATCCCAGAAGTAATGTCGTTTTGCGCAAGCCCAACAGTGGTGAGCCCTGTGGTGCCCAGACTATGACGTTGACCACAGTGAGTGTAAGAGGGATCACGCGAGCAGACTTTCAAGTCACTTGAGACCGCAAACGGGAGTTCTAGGTGCAGTCGTTGTATACTTAAACCGCATAGGAAATGGTTGTGTCAGAAGACCACATTAGGCATATTATGCTGTATGAGTTACACCATGGACATTCAGCGACGGTAACAACACGAAACATCAATGCCGTATATGGGCTGGGTACCCTGAAGGTCAGGAAATGTCAATGCTGGTTGTAGGAATTTCGAAGGGGGGACACCAGTCTCAAAGATATGCAGCGACCCGGACGGCCTGTTCAGCAGGATAACGACGTGCTGAAAGCTGCTGTTGAGGAAATCCGCAGGCAACAGTCGAGGAATTGGCCACACTTGTTCATTCAACCCATTCCGCTGTTCACCGGCATCTACAGGACCTCGGTTTTGTGTCGAAACTGGATAAGTGGGTACCTCATAATCTCCCTCCACAACAGCTGCAACAGCGTGTGGGCATTTGCACTTCTTTGCTGTCCCGGGAAAAAGGGAGCCATTTTTGCACAGAGTTGTCACAGGCGATGAAAAATGGATTGTTTATAAGAACATTAAGCGTAAACGGCAGTGGCTTCCCAAAGGGAATGTACCTGCAGCAGTGGCGAAACCACGACGTTTCCCACAAAAAGTTTTGATGTCTGTGTGGTGGGATATGTAAGGCATAATCTATTACGAGCTGCTGCCACCAACAAAACCATTACAGGGGAGTCTACTGTCAACAGCTGCAGCGTCTACGCACTGCTTTGCAGGATAAACGTCCAGCACTCGTGAATCTTAAAGGCGTGCTGCTGCAGCAGAACAACGCAAAACCACACACAGCGAAAATGACCAGTGCCACGTTGCAGGACTTCGGATGCAAAAAACTTCCGCAGCGAGCATATCCCCTGACATCGCCCCATCCGACTACAACCTCTTTCGCAGCCTGCAAAACCATCTTGCTGGGACTACACTTCGAAACGTGGAGGAGATACAGCGAACCCTTTCGGCCTTTTTTGCATCGAAACCCATGGGATTCTACAAGTCTGGGATACAAAACCTTGTCGATCAATGGGAGAAGGTTGTAACTGCCGGGGGCACTTATTATATGGATTAAAACATCTGTTTCAGGTACGTTTTTCTTTCTTTTTTTCACACGTTGAAAAAACGACAGTATTTTGGGGATTACTTGATACAAGGTGTCTTTCGGCGTCTTTGATGTTGGAAGAAATCTGGATTATTATCTCACAAAGTTTTGAGCAAAACCCTTTTACCAGCGGTTTACAATTTAACTGACCGGAATACCTTTCCCAGCCAACCAGCATGGGTGTATTAGTTGGTACAATGAACTTGGTTACGGTTTGCTGTAATTGGCTGGTGCTGGTGTGTTGTTTTGAGAAAAGATTCAATATCTGCTTCTTTCTCGGCGGGGGTAAACCACTAATCCGCATTCTCGCGTTCACTATCTGATTGCACAAGACTACTTTGCAAGAAGCCTTTGATTTTTTTAATTTGATTGGAGGTTTAACGATTACCGTGAGCAACTCAATGGGCTATAAGCAGTCCAGGGAAGGGAGAAAGCCAGTGCCGTAAGACAAACGCAACATCCATGCCACACGGGATTCGAACCCGGACCCCTTTCGGACGAATGATCAAAAGCCATCGCTTAGACCACTGCGGCACCGGGGCGGCCCTTTGAGAATGAAGAGGACAATGAGACGAACTTAGAAAGAGGCGAACGGCGCTTCAGAAAAGCGTTATTTTGACTTTTGAGAGCTTGAATTTTATTTATTTATTATTATTCTTGCAGGTAATTGATTTACGATTCATGAAAATTAATTAAAAATTTGGGAATTTTAATCTAAATTGCTTACTGCGCGGAAGAAGTTAAGTCGCTGCGCGGCAGAGCGCGCGCGCGCGTCTTCGAGGGAACATTGCTCACAGCATCAAGGATCCACCTCCATGCTTCACAGTTGGAACCAAACAGTCCAAGTGGTACGCTTCCGCAGGTTTTCGCTAGATGTGCACTCTACTAGTAGTGAAAAACAATTTTAAGAATGATTCATCAGACCAGATGACACGTTTGCCAGTCTTTTTCATTCCACTTTTGTTTGCACCTCCTTACATGTTTCGTTGCAGAGATTTGTAGATTGCAGCGCGGCCATAAATACCGGTACAATAGAGTTCTCGAATAACTGTTACGACGGAAACGGGATCTTAGTGTTCAAATCTACTGTTATTTGCCGTGCCGTTGTCTTGTGTTGCCGTTGTGCAATCCGTCCTAGCGTTCGCTTATCCCTATCTGACATCTTCGTACGGCGTCCGCAATTTGCACGTTCGGAGGAAACGCCGTGTCCATTTTCATTGTAGTCTTCGATGTAGTCTTCGATGTAGTTCCTCTTGTTACACCTACTAATGCCTTTTATGAGGTCATAGAGTAGAGATTTGACATTGTCGACAAATTATTCACCTTCGACTGTGGCACTGCTACGAAACAGCCGACATCGTACTGCACCTCTTTATAAATACACTACATTGACAAAAAGTCACCGGACACTTCCTTCAAAAGAAAATGAACGGATCCGCTGCGTTGTTAAGATGTGCGGTACAGCTGCAAACGGCATAAAAACAAGCCTGCAGCTGATCGCGATCATATAGCACTGTGAGGTTGAGTGAAATTTCGCGGCGGGAGAGAACTGATTTTGAGAAAGGAAAGATTGTTGGGTGTCATATTAGTGGGTTGTCCATAAGAGAAACCGAGAGGCGTTTAAACATACCCAAGTCAACTGTTTTGGATGTACTGAATAAGTGGGAGACACATGGCTTGCCTGAAGCAGCAAAACGTACCGCCAGACCAAAGAAAATCAGTGATAGAGGACGTCGAAGCCTCAGGAGAGTCGTTATCGACGGAGTACTGCACAAGACCTCAGTGTACAGGTGAGTAAAAATGCTGGAGCCTCGGTATGCACACGCACCATTCTCACACAACTTCATTCCATGGGCTACCGTGGTCGTTTGGCTGCTCATAAGCCTTTCATCTCCACTCGGAATGCTACTCGTCGTATAGCATGGTGTAAAGAACATTTATCGTGGACAGTAGATCAATGGAAACGGGTCCTATGAACTGATGAATCCGGATACACGATCCATCAGTCTGATGGCCGTGTGTGGGTATGGCGGCAGCCGTGAAAACGCTATTTACCACAGTGTGTTGTTCCTACTGTCAAGTTTGGAGCTAGCAGTCTCGTGAGGGGGTGTTTTTCGCGGTATGGTCCCGGCCCGTTGATTACCGTGGACAAACCTGTTAACCAGCACGTCTACCTCGATATTCTGGACAATTATGCCCTATCAACTCTGTGCCAATACTATGGAACCGAGCCTTGTTGGTATCAGCAGATAATGCACCGAGCCATAAAGCAAGGACTGTTACGGCGTGGTTTGACGATAATTCCGTATCGTGTGTGGACTGGCCAGCACAGATCCCTGATCTTAATTCATTAGAGCACCTATGGGATGAATTAGAGGGCCTCATAAGAAGTCTGGAACCAAGGCCTGCTACTAAGTAACAGTTAGCGACAACATTATGTGCTGAATGGAAGCGCATACCTATCGCTGTGTTCCAAAACCTTGTCGAAAGCATGTCTCGAAGGGTCAGTACATGCATTAAGGTAGACCGACACCGTACTAATGCATGTTAATAAGTGCTATGTTGTGTTTCTCTTCTATTAGGTGTACGGTGACTTTTGTCAATATAGTGTACATATATAGATTTCCGTCTGATTGACAGAATTAGTCCTATAAATAAAATAGATAGAATTTAATCGATAAACGGGTGCTTAGAAATATGATTAAAAATGAAACGATAAAGAAACTGAAAGTAAATAAATTACATTTTTACTTAATAAAATAATTTTTATGTTTACGAAAATGTTATGGGATCGTTTTTTTTTAGTCTTGAAACTAAACTGAAATTCAGAAGATATTTGATCACTAATCACACCACCCCAAACCTCCTTACTTGAGCTTTGCTCTTATCTGGATTTGGGGAAAGTCTAGGCGTTGGTGTGTTACGACCAGAGATGAAAACGGGTCACGTGTCAATGGGTCGACAATTTCTTGCTGGTCAAACGACTCGGGTCAAGGTGTTCCTGACCCGATTTCGGTCCGATTTTTATTCTGTTTTATTTTTGAAATGAAAAAAAAAACATTTTAGAGAATAATGCGCATTGTGGAATTTTGTGCTCGATACTGGGCCCGCGAAGTGAAAAATGATTTGTCATGCAAAAATATTGTCGTCTCTTTTTTAAAGCAAAGAAGATGTCCACCGATCTCGATATGGCGCTGACGTTAGACACACCCACACCATATCGTAAAACGATACTTCCTTTTTTCTAGAGCGATTGTCCGGAGCAAGATGTAGGCAAGCCCCTATTGTCTTCGTCACTGCTGATTCACTTTGTCACACCCCGCGTGTCACATTGTAAGACTGAGAGTTCCTTTCCACATCGCATCTTTTGCATTGAGCATTCAGAGGTTTTCGTTTGACGTGCTGACACCCCATTCCAGTTGCATGTCGTGTCGAAGTTAATGCCTTATTTGTTAATATGGATTAATGTAATATTAAGGAGATTGGAAAAGGCGTCGAGGCCAACAAATACGTGCTTCTTGGAAAAAAAAAGGAGAAGAGTGAATGCTGAAAGTTGTTTCGTGTCATTAAAGAACCAGAATATGTTTCCAATTAACACCGATTTTTACAAGCTTGTGATGAGTTAAAAGTTTCCAAAATGTGAATATCGATTTCATGAGTGTTCCTTCCTTCTGAGGGGCAGTGATGAAATCAACATCCACATTTTGGAAACTTTCAACTCATCAGAGGCTTCTGAAAATTGGTTTTGCTGTTAAAAGTGGAACAGCGTTAACATTGCTGCCGAGGGACGTTTTGATTACACTATATTGACAAAAGTCACCGTACACCTAGAAGAGAAGCACAACATAGCATTTATTGACATACATTAGTACGGTGTCGGTCCACCTTCTGCCTTAATGCATGCACTGACCCTTCGAGACATGCTGTCGACAAGGTTTTGGAACGCAGCGATAGGTATGCGCTTCCATACAGTACATAATGCTGCCGCTAACTGTTGCTTAGTAGTAGGCCTTGGTTCCAAACTTCTTATGCGGCGCTCTAATTCATCCTATAGGTGATCTATGAGATAAAGATCAGGACCCTGTGCTGGCCAGTCCACACACGATACGGAATTATTGTTAAACCACGTAGTAACAGTCCTTGCTTTATGGATTGGTGCATTATCCTGCTGGTACCAACAAGATTCGGTTCTATACTATTGCCACAGAGTTGGTAGAGCATAATTGATTGATTGATTGATTGATTGGAGGTTTAACGACCACCGTGAGCAACTCAATGGGCTATAAGCAGTCGCGGTAGAGCATAATTGTCCAGAATGTCGAGGTAGACGTGCAGGTTAAGAGGTTTACCCACGATAACCAATGGGTCGTAACCATACCAGAGAAAATACCCCCACATGAGTACACTGCCAGCTCCAAACTTGACCGTATTAACAGTACACTGTGGTAAATAGCGTTCACCCTGCTGCCGTCGCCAAACCCACACACGGCCATCAGACTGATGGATCGTGCATCCGGATTCATCAGTCCATAGGACCCGTTGCCATTGATCTACGGTTCACGATAAATGTTACACCGTGCTAAACGACGAGTAGCATTCCGAGTGGAGATGAAAGGCTTATAAGCAGTCACACGGCCAAGGTAACCCATGGAATTAAGTTTTGTGCGAATGGTGGGTGTACATACCGAGGTTCCAGCATTTTTACTCACCTGTACACTGAGGTCTTGTGCAGTACTCCGTCGACAACGACTCTCCTGAGGCTTCGACGTCCTCTATCACTGATTTTCTTTGGTCTGCCGGTACCTTTTGCCACTCCGATAATGTTATTCTCAGTAAAATAAAAACATTTAGGTACATACTGTACGTAGTATTTCTTCAGTGTATGTAGTACTGGGAACCATGGATACGAACCTCCTCTGGCTTTAACAAGTTACTAGCCGCAATTTTAGCTCACTTGTGTCACTATTTCTTTCTATATTTTTGAATTTTTATTTTTTATATTCGCTGGGTATGTATTATATTAGTTGGTAAGCTGACAAGCAGTGCTCGGAATGGAAATTTTGAAGTGCTGATAAGCTCATATTTAGCTAAACATCATCCGGAAAAAATGCCTTTGGCAGAAAATCTCCGCTACTGAAAACGTAAACAACAAACAAACAAACAAAAGATCCCTGAAAAAAAATGAAAATGTAATTGACAATTCCGTGGAATGCTATTGCAGCATAAGTCAGAAAAGATGGCGGTCGATTTCAGTCGGCTGGTTTGTGGACCCAGCTGAGCGGACACTACTTATGCTACCCCGAGGACTGGGGTTTGACTTGTTTATAGCGACGAGTCTATACCCGGGACCAACGGATTTACGAGACTTCCGAACCTCGGCTAATCATTAACGATTCAGCTGGACTTGAACCCAGAACTTTAAGATCCCAAGCCTAGAAGGCAGCCCCCTTCCAATAAGGACTTTCATGAAGTAGAAAGTCGGGCAGGCAGAATGGATATTCAGTTTTAATGGCAATCTAAATACCTAAAAAAAAAAAAAAAAAAGTCCGAAGTGGAAAAATATACTTAGGGCGAGATCCAAGGTGAAAATCCTCCAGATACGTGGCGTCAGTAAATAAATAAATACATCGCTCTTTCCACGTTCCAGAAACACATAGCAGCCGAAAAATTGTTTTCAGCCGCCGAAAAACAAGAGCGATGTATTTATTTATTTACTGACGCCACGTATTTGGAGGATTTTCACCTTGGATCTCGCCCTTTGGATTTAATTGCTACAATATATATAGCCAGTGCCGTTGTTAATGCCCACCAGATGGAGATGTCTCAGTAGCAGAGCCCATCTTACGGATTTATGATGTCAGAAGCTGACTTAAAAATACACATAGCACCGTGGATTGTTGGCCACCGTGGTGTAAATGTAACCCGCTCGGCTAGATATCGAGAGATCCGTGGTTCGATTCCACTGCGGCGGTTGAAAACAATTTTTCGGCTGCTATGTGTTTCTGGAACGTGGAAAGAGCGATGTATTTTATTTATTTAAGTTTATACTTATTGCTGCAAAATTAAAATTTGTGTTTAATCTATTGCTCCCAGTTTTATATTCTATGAAGAAGCTCTTCAAATTGAATATATTAAATTAATGATACAATAACAATTACAGACATCTTTAGTGGAATGATCTGGGGCTTAGGGGCAAGATGTGATCATGCGCTGTGGGTAGGTTCATTTCTATCCTTTGAAGGATTGCACTTATAGCTCAAGTGTACATCACCCCCTATTCTTTGCAGTTTCCACACTGCTATTTTCCAAGGGCACGAGGCACATAAGGTTTCTATGTTTAAGAATGCGCGCGTAAATCAAGGACAAAAAAATATATATATATATAAACCTTTCTGCAGTTCCCACTACTAAAATTAGTGCCGGTATGTAAATTCCTAATAAAAAAAAAGTGCCTGTGTGAGATACTAGCTGAAATGAAGTGCCGATATGCCATACCGGCCCATTTCGAGAACTGCGTGCCTGTCAAGATGGCAAGTAGAAGTGATAAGCACTAGTCGGTGTAGCTTACTTGGGAAAACATTTGGTTCGAGCTCTCTCACCAGCAAATTAACATTTTGTTCAATCAACTTCACACCCTTGCTTGTTACTTGTTGTCCAAGGTTGACCGATGCAAACATTTATATAAGAGACTTCTAAATTCTCCCCAACAACCCCTTTATGGGGAATTAGAAGCTGATTGAGCAAATGTAGAAGTTACTGATGCCTTATCTACCTTGGACAACAGATATCAAGCGATTTATATTGCGTAATTTTATGAATCATCTAAAATAAATCATGCGCGAATAATCCGCACCGGGATAAACACAAGTACACTGTATATCTTTTTTGTGGGACGCATCAGTAATTAAACAAATTTATCGGAAAAAAAGAAAAAAGGTACTCGAGAAAGGAATATTTAACATACTTATAGAGAAGGCAGTATAAAATATCCTGTCCGGTCGGGTTGAGTTTCATATTTATTCGTCTGCAATTTTCCCCCGATAACGAGACAGACTTATCCCAATGGGTATAAAGCTCTACAAATGCTATTTTCTCACGACAAATCGTGGAAAGAGTGCTGTTGAAATATCACGAACCCAACCCGACCGTTGAGGAGTTAAATGTGGTTGCTACTCACCAGTTGGATGATTTTTAAAATTCCAGGTATGGTCATAAAATACCAGGGATTAACTTCCATCCCCTCGCCGATTCTTGTGGATTCCGTTTTTGTAGTTACACTTACTCCCCCTGAGTGAGACACATCGGATTTGTGGTTTGTTGTCTCCGTAGCCATGGCGCCAAAATGAATGAAAAATTATTATTTTTAAACTTCTTATTTAGCGGACTTGAGATATCCTTCGCCTGTAATCCTTTGCGAAAGAAGAAGCCAGCAGTGCAGGAAGCTATCAGGAGGACAAACTTCTTTCGGTGATAGTTGGAGAGACCGTAAGGAATCGGAGAAGCCGTCAGGTGAAAGGAACCGGTCTCTCTGGCCTCGACCAATCGCAAGGTTGCTGCAGACCACCTACAACAGCTGCCAGAACTTCCGCGTGAGGTCCCGGATGCCAGCGACAAGCTCTCCGTTACTGCTGTTCTCACGGTTATCTCCAATGCATCTGGAAGTAATTTGTAAAAGATATAATTTTTTTATATAATATTGTAACTAATCTCTGATCTCAACACGTGGAAAAAAACAAGTGAAACAATTGAATTGCCACGAAATAGGATGAATAGGTGCAATTTTTTACCGATTAAGAAAATTCATTCTTTACATTAATGCGAAATGACGGTTGCATGTATTGGAAGTGATTAAAGACAAAAAAAAAAAAAATAAAAAGAAAAAATATCACTTTTCTTAGATCTATGGACCCGAATTTTGCTGAACTAACCCACATGGTCTGATTAAAGATGTTTCAACAGGGATTTATTTATCTCAAATGACCCCATAAGTAACATAGGCGTAGAATTCCGTAAATCTCCTGATATGTTCGAAAAATAAAATCGCATGGGCGTTTGTGCAGTAATTTTCTTAAAAATAAATTTGAAATGAAACAAAAATAAGTCATTATTAATCGCTATCCAGTTGTAAACCTTAGACACTTTCGAAATAGCGCCCGTTTTTTCATTTAATACTCATGCTTGTGAGTGAATTTAATACAGTACCGACAGACATTTTTTATTAATACCTGTTTTATTTTTAAATAGATTTGGAAAATGTTTGTTGTATCATAAAATTATAAATGAAATACATGGGCGTATTGATAGCCCCCGCAACCCCCGCAGTGCAGGGGGGGCGCATCACGGGTAAGAGGACTGTAGGCCCTCATAGCCGTGACGTCCACCCCCTCCCTCAGCAGAAGGATTTTTCAAAATTTTTGCGGAAACTTCCTGTGAAACTGGTTAAAGAAATGGCCAGGAAAGCGTCTTTTTTTTTTCAGTAAATAAGTAAAATCTTCAAGAAATCATTTTCGCTTTAGTTTATAAAAGTGTGTGACGGGAAAGCAGTTATTTCAGAGGAACTTGAGGCCCCTTTTCACGCATATATCAATCGTTCTTATGCATGTACACTATATTGACAAAAGTCACCGGACACCTAGAAGAGAAACACAACATAGCATTTATTGACATACATTAGTACGGTGTCAGTCCACCTTTGGCCTTAATGCATGCACTGACCCTTCGAAGCTCGAAGTGGTTGGGTTTTGAGCTCCGTGATTTTCGTTGCTATAAGGTGTTTATTGAGTGCTTTAGTTTCTGTGGTTGCGTGTATCTTCAAGTTGAAGTTCTACGCTTTACGTTCGTGTATCTCCCAGGTTGGTGAGTGCCATATTTTTTCATTATTCACTGTTTTATTTTTCAACCAAGCTGGTCTTTTTTCGTTAAAGTCTCGCCATTGCTTCGATGGCGGAGGCAGACAAGGGTGACGCCCACATCCTTATCTTGGCAGATCAGCCAGCTTCCTTTTCTTCTTCTACCACTCAGCTTAATGAGGCGACTCCCGAGCGTCATTGCGACGTCATGGACACCTCTTCTTCTCCAGCTATTACTCCCACCAAGTGCGGTGGTGCCAAGTCTCCTATCTACATCTCAGCAGATGATGACGTATCCGTTATCAGCAATACTGAGCTCATAGCTTCTACTTCTCATCAACTTTCTGATTCGTCCTCACTGCTAGGAGCCGCTTCATCGAATTCTCGACCCATGTCTACCCAAGCGTCCTATGCTTCTGCAACTTCTGGGGTCCTCACACCCCCAGTTTCATCTGCTATGCCTTTTCCTGAATCCTATGTCACTGTCGTCGGTTCTACTGCTACAATTGACATACCAGAGGATTCCCGAGCTGGTCACCTTTTTTCCTCCACTATGGAACGGGGCGTCTATTTTGATGCGCTTCCCGACACTAAGCTGTGGCAATATAGCCGAGCCCTCAAAACTATCTTACCAAAGGATGCAATAGACTTTATAGCTCGAAAACCCAGATCTGTCTTGGTCTATTTTAAGGATAAAGCGCATGCTGACCAGGTCCTTACGGAAGGTCTAACCATCAATGACGTGCATCTGTTAGCACAACCGGTTGCGCACCGCCCGGTGCAGGTGACGTTCTACCCCGTACCACCAGAAGTATCCGACGCTGCACTTTGCACCTTGCTCAGCAGGTACGGCAGAGTTGTTGGCTCCATAACAACTCTCTCTGCTGCTCCCAGAGACCCTGAAAACAAATCGATTCGAGGTTTTCGCCTCACTGCTCGAGTCTTCTTTTCATCTGATGCTCAACTGAAAGCGGTTCCGAATGTTTTGCACATCCGCTGTGGACAGCAACGCCGAAGAGTTGAGATAATCACTTCACAGTATTGCACTATATGTCAGAGCGAAAGTCACATAAGGGCTCAGTGCCCACGTGCCTCCCTGCAAACAGCTCCACACACTACATCTTCTTCTACTTTGTCAACCAACGCTTCACAGACTTCTTCCTATTCGAGGAAAGTCGCGGAATCAAGATCTTCCAAAAGTCAGCTTACTGCCATTGGTCAACAAACGACTTTGATGCCTCCACCTCCTGCTGATCCTAAGAATTTTCCCAGGCTTCCAAAATCGACTCCCCCTTGTACTTTTACAACCACTGCTGATGGACATGTTGACCACTCCTCAGCTTTTATCGTTGGCTCCATGACACGAGTCACAGGTAACGCTTCGGGTTCAGACTCTCCAGACGATCATGAAGCTTTAGTGGTTGCTGGAAAACGCAGTGGTGCTACTCGCCCCAAGACGAAGAAGTCAAAGACTCTGGCGTCCCGAAGATCATCTCGCTCTTCTACCCGCTCATCCACTCGCTCCGTCAGCTCTCGACGACCGTTCTCCAGGTCGCCTCTACACACTTCCTCTGAGACAGCATGTGAGGGTGCCTTTCCCTCACTAGAAGAATTCACAACTTTTCTTGCTGAAAATGCTTTCCCTGCTGAGCCTCTGCCATACGAGGACGTGCTGGATTGCCTTTTAGGGTCCTCTAGCCCTTCCTCAGCACGCACTTCCATTCAGCAGTATGAAGCAGCTCTTCCACAAGTGCTGGTTCAATTACACTCACTTGAAAACACTCTTCGGCGCACTGCGGACGAGGTCCCGTGGAGTGCTTGTTTTCTCCATCGACTCCACTCCATCACTACAGCCAGTCAATTCCTACTGCATCCCACAACTAACCTAGACATTCAAGGTGGTGTCACTTAATTGTCGCGGTTTTGCGACACCTCTTGCGAATGCGCTGGTACGAGAGGATCTTGCTCCGCTGAATGCTGATATATTACTTCTGCAGGAAACAAACTGTACTTCCACCACTCAATTTCATCAATGGCGTCAGTGGGATCATACTTTCCATCACGCCTACAGCCAACTGTCGCGTGGTGGCATGGCAGTTGGTGTTCACTCACGTTTTCGTTCAACTCTTTCCTCCTTCTCAGTGAAAAACTTATGTCGAGACTTATTACAACGAGTGTCTTTCACCGTCGCAGCTGAAAAATTTCATGTATTCTACATTTATGTTCCTTGCACTCCTACTCACGTGCCAGAGCTGTTTGCAAAACTTCGACGGGCTCTGTCACGTATTCCCATCACCGACCGGGTACTTATCGGAGGTGACTACAATTGCACTCTACATCCCCTAACTGATCGCTCTTCTTCTTCCAGAGAACACCGTACGGAAGTAGTACATCTCTTACAGTCTATCACTTCAGACTTCTCACTCGTAGATGTTCAACGCCATTTGTCACCAACCCAGACTACACATACATGGCGTGCATCAAGAGCCATTGATCCTCCTACAGCAAGATTGGATCGCTTTTATGCAACTTCTCTTCTTCTACCAGCAATATCAGATTCATGCTGTACACCCACAGCTTCCTCGGATCATTGCGCCATTGCCATAACAGTTTTTGTTACTTCAACACAGCCACGTACAATCCGGCCTTGGACTTTTGACGACACTCTTTTAGATGACTCAGCCTTCTGCTCATCGGTGAGAGTTTTTCTTGCGGATTGGCGTACAAGGCTTCATTCTGCACCGTGCCCCCTCAACGTTTGGTTGGAAGTAAAACGCCACCTCATACTACTGGTACGAAACCTGTCATACTCGATCATGACACAACGGAGGATGCGACTTGATCATACTAGGCAAATGCTTTCTTTGCTCAATCTTGCTGATCCCCTATTTCAAGTCTACCAGGCAGAATTACATTCACTTTTGGTGCCACTTGCAAAACAAGCCCTTCAACGCCTTAAACTACAACACCTGAAACCTGATGCTTGTTCGTACGAATTCCTTACGTCACTTGAGTCAACTCGCCGATCCTCTTCTGTTCTGCAGCACCTTCGTCTTCCAACTGGAGTAGTTTCATCCGAACCAGTTCCAATTTGTTCTATGGTACGTAATTACTACATTTCAAAATTTTGTAAAACTCCTCCTCCCTCCCCTACGGCTTCTGCTCTTCTGTTCTCTTCTTTGCCTCAGGTCCCTTCTCATCTTTCAGCCAGCCTCCTCCATCCTCCCACTTTAACTGAGCTCTCTGACACTTTCTCGTCCCTCAACCTCCTGCCCTCCTTCCATTTCTCCTCTGTGCCTTTTCTACTGTCATGCATCTTACATCTCTTCCAAGGAGTTTCACGCTCGCACATGTTGTACTTTTCCCCAAGAAGGGTGATCCGCTTGACTTGGGGAATTGGCGTCCCATCTCACTCTTAAATACTGATTATAAACTCTATACTAAATTTCTGTCCCGCCGGCTTAACCCCATACTCCCTCATATTCTCTCCACTAATCAAACCTATACTGTACCCGGGCGCTCCATCTCCCATAATATTCAGCTTCTTAATGATCTAATTCACCTCGCCCGCTCTCGCTCAGAACCCCTTGCTCTTCTTTCCCTCGATCAACGCTGAGCGTTCGATAATATTTTTCATGATTACCTTCTTGCTACATTACTAAATTTCGGCTTTCCTCCTTCCTTTGCTTCTCTTCTCATCTCCCTCTACCGGGACGCAGTTTTCCACGTCAAGCTGCTCAACCTTCTCACAGCTCCCATACCCTTTCGTCGCAGCGTGCGTCAGGGTTGCCCCTTATCCGGGCAGCTCTTCGCCCTCGCAATAGAACCTTTTTACGCGCAGTCCATCGATCCTTCTTTGCTTCACTACCACCGGTGGTAGCCAGCACACGTCATCATGTTGCTACCTATGTTGCCTACGCCGACGATATTACATTCTGCATTCGGCAAGACTCACAATTTCACGATCTCCACAATCTCTACAATACCTACGCCTCATGTTCCGGAGCAGCGCTAAACACAACGAAAAGCACAGGCCTATGGACCGGTTCGTGGACTAACCGCACTGACTCTCCTTGGGGAGCAGAGTGGTCCAACATCTCTCAACGATTCCTAGGAGTCCACCTTGGAAAACCAGCAACTGCTTCACTCGTCACCTGGATGACTCTCCGGCCACGCCTACATCGCTCGGTCGCAATCTGGCGGCGCGCACAATTCTGCACCTCCGTCTTTCAAAGAGCACGTCTAACGCACACTTACCTGCTTTCAATGTGCACGTATTCCTGGTTGGCTTCGAAGCAACCAGCACTACGTCTTCTTGAACTCACCCGCTGTCAAACTCAGGTTATCTGGCCCGGCCATCACTGGGTCGGAGCACCTCAACTCAGCCTGTCTCCTTCCAACGGAGGCATTAGTCTACCCGACGTCAGATCCTATTACAAGGCTTATCGTGTGTCTACGTTTTTACGATCACTTGCGGCACCTGCTCCCTCTGCAGTTGCTGCTCGTGATGTCATAGTCTCTCCGCATAACCCACGCTTTACTCTCCTTTCGTTCTTACTCATGGACCACTGTCCCCTTCTCACACTTTTCCCTCCTGTCTACAAAGAGGCTATCTCCTTTCTTCGTTCCCTCCCTCTTTTTCGCTCTCTCCCTGCCTCCACAAATGACCTACTTTCCGAACCTCTTTTTTTCTTCTCTGCTACACCCTCCCCATCTCCCATGTTTTGCTTTTCCTTCATGGCTCCGAGCTGGAGTCGTTACTGTCAGCGATCTTGTTAACACCGATCTTTCCTGGCTCCCCTTCTCTTCTCTACCCTCTGCTCTCCGTTTCAATGCCAACGCTCACTTTGTTCACAACTCTCTTATTTCTACTATAATCTCCCTGTTCCCTGAGCTTGCTACTCCCTCATGTCTCATTTCTGTTCACTCTGCCTCTCTCCTTCTCCCATTTTTTCTGCCGTCCATTGGTCCACCTCTTCCTCTTGTCTCTTTCTCAACAGCTGATCTCTACCGTTTTCTCTCTCGCTCTTCCGCACCTCTTCCCATTTCTGGTATTCCACTCTGTTCTACCACCGCAGTGTGGTCCGCTGCGCTTTCCCCACTTTCAGCACCCCTTGAAGTCAATTCACATTGGCTTTTCTTACACAACCGCCTCCCTGTGCCGTCGATTTTACATCGCATGACCATTTTATCTTCACCCTCCTGTCCGTATTGTGGCGAGGAGGCTGACGTCCAGCATGTCTTCATGTATTGCACAGTATTATTGCCAATACTCCATCTCGCTTTCACGCTAGCGCAACGATCCTGTGAGACCGTCCTCACCTTCAGCGCCTACCGAACACTACTTCTGAACTCTTCTCGCCCTATTCACCTTCCGGCAGTCTGCTCCTACATCTTCGTGCTTGTAAAACATATAATTCACGTGTATCATCTTCAGCGTCCCCCCGAAGCTTCTACTGACATAAATAAAGTCAGTACTGCGTTACTTTGTCATTTTCGTAATCGCCTACTCTCCCGCCTTCGACTAGAACTTACCACTGCAGTTGCACGCTGCAGTGAACCACAGTTCCTATCAACTTGGTCACCAGCAACCACTTGGTTTGCAGGGTCGCCCACAACGCTTCACCTTACAGTCGGAACTTTTGTTTCACCTACCTCCTGATAGATACAATTTTTGCCATGCTGACTTGTCTTCAATCTCTGCTTCATCAGAGACTATTTTTTGTCTTTTCCGACAAATTATCATACATAAACTGTATTCTCTCACCACTATATTGAGCTTTGTGAATAGGTCGTTGCGTCAGCTACAAGCACCTGTAAATCTTCTTTTCATATGTCATTTTGAGACGATTTTTCTATACACATTTCCTGCTTTTTTTTCTTGCTTCGCAACTGAGTGCAATCTTGTTCCTCAACATTCACTGTACTATATTATTTGTACTCTCTATTTTATCAGAATTTTTTTGTTTGTCTCACTATTGTACATCACTTTTAGTAGATCAATTATTGTATAGAATCCTATGAATTGTTCGAAGCATGAGCTACTTATAATTGTCAATTTATTTTCACGCTTTTTTTAAGACTCTGTTCTCATCCTCTTCACATGTATCATTTCGTGTATAACTCATGTGTCAATTTTTTTGTTTTTCATTACTCATCTTGCTGAATTATGTATTCTCTCTGCGATGTCAGAGACTATTTCTTTTTACCACCTCTGACAAACCAATATATATAAATTGTAACTTCTCATTGTACAGAATCATGTATATAGGTCGTTTCACGAACCACAGACATCTGTAAACTTTGTCGTTTTTACAGTATATTCTTATCCTCAATTCCGGATTCAACTGTGTAATTTTACTTATCAACTGTGTAAATTTGTGTTCTCCAATACTCACTGTGATGAGTTGTGTCTTCTCTCTGTATTTTCAGAGATTATTTTTCTTTTGTATTCTCAGGAAAATTATTGTATATAACTATTTGTCATATCCCCGTTGTATGTAACATGTAGTACCGCGAGCCACATTCATCTGTAAATTTTTCATCATCTGTCTTTCGAACTTTCGATTTCATGTTTGTCCCTTGATCACCTGCAACCTCCTGGTTTTCCAGGTCACCCACAATGTATCACCTTTCGGTCAGAACTTTTTTTTCATCAATATTGTGTAAAATTTATACTCTATAGTGCTCATCATTCTGGATTGATTTTACTCTCTGTATTACCAGAGATTCATATTGCCTCGCCAGATTTCTACTGCACTTAACTGTTGTCATGCAAACGTTGCACCGAATCCTGTAATTAACGTAGCGCAAGCTGCACATTCTGTTAATTTCTCATCACCTGTCTTTTGAATCTATGTCTGCAAGCTCGAATTCTGTATTATTCCTTGCATCAATACTGTGCAAAATTAATATTGTATAACGCTCTTCAAACTGAATTGGTCCTATTCTTTGCTTTGTCAGAGACTTTTGTTGCCTCATCAGACACTTGAGTGTAATTAACTGTTTTTTTACTATCATCAATGTACAGAACCGTGTAAATAAGCAGTAGCGTAAGCTACAAGCATCTGTAAATATATATTTTTGTCATACATCATTTGAGATGATTTATTCAAGCACATCTCCTGTATCTTTCTTCTAATAAATACTGTGTGAAAACTGACCCTTCGAGACATGATTTCGACAAAGTTTTGGAACAGGTATGCGCTTCCATTCAGTACATAATGCTGCCGCTAACTGTTGTTTAGAATAAGCCTTGGTTCCAAATTTCTTATGCGACGCTCTAATTCATCCCATAGATGCTCTATGAGATTAAGATCAGGGCTCTGCTCTGTCCAGTCCACACACGATACGGAATTATGGCTCGGTGAATTATCCAGCTGGTACCAACAAGGCTCTGTTCCATAGTATTGCCACAGAGTTGGTAGTGCATAATTGTCCAGAATATCAAGGTAGACGTGCTGGTTAACAGGTTTGTCCACGATAACAAATGGGCCGGAACTATACCACGAAAAACATCCCCACACAAGTACACCGTCAGCTACAAACTTGACCGTAGGAACAGTACACTGTGGTAAATAGCGCTTCCCCGACTGCCGCCATACCCCACACACGGCCATCAGACTGATGGATCGTGTATCTGGATTCATCCGTCCATAGGACCCGTTTCCATTGATCTACGGTTCACGATAAATGTTCTTTACACCAAGCTAAACGACGAGTAGCATTCCGAGTGGAGATGAAAGGCTTATGAGCAGCCGCACGACCACGGTAACCCATGGAATGAAGTTCTGTGCGAATGGTACGTGTACATACCTAGGCTCCAGCATTTTTACTGACCTGTACACTGAGGTCTTGTGCAGTATTCCGTCGATTAGCTGTAGGCTTCAACGTCCTCTATCACTGATTTTCTTTGGTCTGCCGGTACGTTTTGCTGCTTCAGGCACGCCACGTGTCTTCCACTTATTCAGAACATCCAAAACAGTTGATTTGGGTATGTTTAAACGCCTCTCGGTTTCTCTTATGGACAACCCACTAATATAACACCCAACAATCTTTCCTTTCTCAAAGTTCTCTCCCGCAGCGACATTTTCACTTAATCTAACAGTGCGGTATGATCGACGTCAGCTGCAGGCTTGTTTTTACACCGTTTGCAGCTGTACCGCGCATCTTAACAACGCAGCGGATCCGTTCATTTGCTTTTGAAGGGCGTATCCAGTGACTTTTGTCAATATAGTGTATTACATGCAGGCAACTACGCATCTTTCAGAATATAATGAGCTAAAAGGTGTTCTTCGCGGAAACGAAAATACAGAGACCTGTGTCTTTTTTTATAACAGAGTCAAAAGAAAAGACTTATGTTCAAAACATTGTGACATTATGTTAAGCGTATTTTTTATTATATCTAAGAGTAAATAATTTTAGCAATTTTACTCTTTTTGTGCCACAATTCTTAGTTAAAACTTTTATTTGCTTACTTATACGTATCTTCTGTATTTTCGTATAAATTGGAAAAGATCGTTAGACATTGTCACACGGCTGTTATGAGTTTCGTGTGTGTGTGATCGTGAGGCATTACAAAGAGTCTGGTCTTAGTTCTCTAAAATAATAAATTTTGCATAATATGCTTAACTTTGGCGTGTTTTGTAATATTTTGTATGAGTGTAAAACTAGGGCAACCTTTTTAATTAAGCGTGTACATTTGTGTTACACCCAATAAAGTAACAGTTTTGGTTTTACGAAAAATACCTATAGGTTCAAAAAATTTGAATTATTAATACGCCTGTAAAATCTAGTTAATAATTGGAATTTAAAATTTTCATTAATTGAGAGCAAATAGATTTTTGCAAAAGGGCCTCGAAAATATTTTTGCGGGGGGGGGGAGTTTCTCAGTTACGCCACTGTTGATATAACATATTACAGAATTTATTTACACTAAACTCAATACACTGTTACCTGGATTTAGGAGATTTTTAGATTTTAAAGTTAATTCTTTACCAAGCAAGGAATATTCTAGTGGTAAGTTCGAAACTAGCTACTTACGACGGCAATCGGTAATTTGAAGTTGTAAAATAGCGTTCACATGCAGCCTTTCTTTGTATTGAAGAGACGTTTCAGAAAATTTTAAGTGCTTTTATCGTTTTATTGTCCTGCGCTGCGATCATATACACTATGGTCTGCAAAGGGCATGCGAGACAGCTTAATTCTTTTTATTGCGGAGGAGATATATGCAAGAATTTAGCTGTCTACCTGTGCGATAAAACACCATACTATAAGTTGCAAATTAAAATCACTTTATTTACAATTTAAAAGTAGGTTAAAAAACAGACTAGCACTTTCGGGGATCCCGTTGTTGCCATCTACGGGTCCAAAGCACCACAAGGACACGATAGAGGCAGTCATTATATACAGCTAAAAATCCCCCCCCGTACACCACGTCACCAACATTTTAGTGATGCCAACATTTAAACAGGAAAGGCGTACATGTTATTAACAGCTGATATTACACTAAGTATAAGACATTACAAATGACACTAGGCAAGAAGTGCAGATTAGCCATTGGACAAAGTCTCTGTCGGGGCAACCAATCCACGCCAAGGTCCAGGTACATATGCGGGCAAGTCCAAATTACAACATCTGTCACCATAAGCAAGAATATACAGGCTTTCGGAAAGGAAAACAGTACTTTTATTGAGATTTGTTTTCAGAATTTTCACATTTTCCCAATCTGGTGAGTAACCACCCTGTGTGACAGCTAACGTAAAGGCAGTATGAGTAGTGCCAACTCGAAGCGTGTACTGGTGTTCTCTCAGGCGGGTATTTAAGCACCTGAGAGTAGAACCTATATAACAATTCTCAGTAACATTCGGGTCTCCATGTATAAGAGGAATGCAGTATGCCCCATGTTTTCTGAGGGTAGGAGTTCTGTCCCGGTCATTCCTTACCATATCAAAGATATTTCTGGTGCATAATCCAAAAGATATGTCATGTCGCTGACAGATATTTCTGAGTTTGGAGACTATAGGAGGGAGGTAATCTACTTTACCTACAAATCTAGTTGTCCGAATTTCCTTAGACAAAGTGGTGAAGTTCAGTCTAGTAGATCTTCTCAACAACTTCTGAAAAAATTGTTCCGGGTAGCCGAATTTGTGAGCCAAAGACAAGGTTCTGGAAAGTTCTTCACGTCTTGCTTTGCCTGATGTAGAATGTGTATAAGCACGTTTAATCAAGAAGTGAAAAGCTGCAGATTTATGTTCTGGGGGGGGGTGAGATGAGTTGAACGGTATGATACAGGGGGTGAAAGTGGGTTTTCTGTAGTAAACAGAGTATTTGATCTGTTGAGTATTTAGGTTTCTACATAACAAGAAATCAAGGAAGGGTAACTTCCCATTTTGTTCAACTTCTTTGGTGAATTTTATTGTAGGATACTGTGATGATAAGCAAGAAATGAGATCATCAAGTTGGTGAATTGAATGTGGCCAGAAGACCAGCATATCGTCAACATACCTAAGGATTAATGGGGGTTGAAACGGATAATCACGCAAGACCTTGTCTTCCAGAAACTGCAAAAGTATTTCTGCCAGCACCGGAGAGAGTGGGTAACCCATGGGTGCACCCTCTCTCTGTTGATAGATTATGTCCTCATATTTAAAACATGATCTTTTGGCTCAGAGCTGTGAGAATAGCATGTACTTCTAAATATGGGATAGAGTCTTCTTGCAATCTGTCAGCAATGATGGAATGTACCGTGTCTAGTGGCACATTAGGGAAAAGCGACACCACATCCAGAGAGGCCATAATAAATCCAGTTTGTGGTGGGTCAAAGCCTTTAATACGTTCCAAAGCCTGTATGGAACTTTTAATTGATACATTAGAGTTTAAAGTGAGGGGTCTCAAATAAGTAGCCAGCACAGACTCAAGAGGCCTTGTAGGGATAGCACGGCCCGAGACTAAAAATCTTAAGTGATGGTCTGGTTTATGTAATTTTAGCTTACCAAAAAGTTCTGGTACTCTGGGTCCAGTAGGAGGTTTCATTTTAGAGAATATTGAAACGGGAAGGAAACCCTGATTTCTGAGTTTACTGAGTTCCGCCACCGTAGCTGCAGTAGGGTCCGACTTAAGAATTTGGTGTGGAATTAGATTAACAGCCTGAGCCATTTTGGCAGAATAATTAGTTTTATCCAAAATAATAATTTGCTGAGACTTGTCCGCCCCTACAATAGAAAGATTAGGGTTATTAGCCAAAGAAATCAGCTGTTCCCTTTCGTACTTGAAAAACTTTGAGGAATTGGTGGAATTTGAAATAGATTTAATCAAAGCATAACGTGTAGAATCCCGTTCATCATCCGGTAAGGCATTTATAATATTCTCAATCTGAGGGACGGAGTGCAGAGGATTAAACTTCTTAATGGGATAGCTGTACTTGAGACCTCTATTCAAGGCTATATGCTGACCTGTAATTTGAACAGAACTAAGGTTGATAAGTATGAGATTTGTCAACAGGTGCAGCCAAAGGGTTGAAGGATTGGTAATTGGAAGGTTTAGTCGACACAAGTTCACAAAGTTTTTTGATGTGTCGTTGATTGATGACATTGAGTTGAGTTTGTAATGAGGTAAAAAATATCACTAAAGTCTTACCCAAAATGACATGCTGATTATTCAAACGTATGCACCCACCACAAGTCATCCTGAAGAAGAAATTGAAGAATTTTATGAGGAAATTCGTCATCTAAATAATAAAGGTAAGCAGCACTTGAAGATAATTATGGGAGATTTCAATGCAAAAATAGGGCACCGGCAACAGAATGAAACTTCAGTAGGTAAATTCGGTCACGGCAACAGAAACCAGCGTGGAAATACTCTCGTTGAGTTTGCAGAGGCAGAAGGATTTTTCATCTTGAATTCCTTTTTCAAGAAAAAGCCACACAGGAAATGGACATGGAGACATCCAATTGGGACGACAAGTGAAATTGATTTTATTATGTGTAACAAAAAATTCGTCATCGAAGACTGCAGTGTGCTAAACAAGTTCAACACAGGTAGTGACCATAGATTGGTGAGATGTAAGATGCACCTCAACACTAAACTGGAACGTGGCAAGCTCATAAGACAAACAAAATGTATTGACATAACCAACCTTAAAAAACACCATAATACTTTCAAGTTGGAACTGAAGAACAGATTCTCTGCTTTAGAAGGCCTAACATCGGAAGAAGTGGATATTTCGGAAGTTAACAGAAAAGTAACCAAAGCTCTTATGGAAACAGCAACAAAATTAGCTGGGTCTAAGAACAAGTTGCATGTAAACAAATTATCAGGAAAAACCAAAATGTTGATGCAAAAAGAAGAGAGATGAGGACAACTAAAGAAGATGTGACTTCCAAAGTGGAATATATAGAGCTATGCAAGACAGTACGAAAAAGTATCACTGAAGACGTAAGAAAATTCAACTGTGAACTAGTGAGGAAAGCAATTGAAAACAACCAAAGCCTAAAGATAGCAAAGGGACATCTCAGTAAGTGAAGAAAACAGATTATGGCTCTGAGAAAAGAAGATGGTTCTATAACAAGAAATAGAGGCGAAATTTTGACAAGAGTGAAAGATTTCTACTCCAAATTATATGAAAGGGATGATACATGTACTCCAGACATCATGAAAGGTACCAGAGTTCTTCCAGTCCTCCCAGCAGAAGTTGCACATGCAATCAAGAACATGAAGCGGGGGAAAGCTCCAGGAGAAGATGGAATTACTATAGACATCATACAAGAAGCAAGTGGAGAAATTGAAACAGTACTCGCCCAAATTTTCACTCGATGCCTTAATGAAGGGAAGATTCCTGAGGATTGGAACAATGCTACAATGATCCTGCTACATAAAAAAGGTGACATTGAGGATCTCAGGAACTACAGACCTATCAGCCTCCTATCAGTGGTTTATAAAATCTTCACTAAAGTTCTTTCACACCGCTTGAAGGTAACACTGGACATGGCTCAACCGAGAGAACAAGCTGGATTCAGGAGTGGCTACAGCACAATAGATCATATCCATGTGCTGAGAGAACTAATTGAAAGAGCGAGGGAATATGAACTTCCATTGTGCATGGCTTTTATCGATTATGAAAAAGCCTTTGATTCGGTGAAACCATCAGCAGTTACCACGGCTCTGAAATCCTGCGGTATTGAAGATGCATACATTAATATTATTAATAACATCTATGAAAATGCAAGTGCAAAGATTCGGCTGTTTGAAAATACAACACACATAAAAATTGGAAAGGGAGTGAGACAAGGTGACACCATATCTCCGAAGCTCTTTAATGCCACATTGGAAAATGTCTTTCAATCACTGAACTGGGAAAACAAAGGGATAAAGATTAATGGAGATTATCTAACCCACCTTCGTTTTGCTGATGACGTAGTCATTTTTGCAACTACCCCATCAGAGCTGCAGAGTATGATCCAGGAACTTGCTGACAAGAGTAAAGAAGTGGGATTAAAAATGAACTTTCAGAAGACAAAAGTGATGTTCAATGCTTTTACAAGAAATGAAGATTTATCGATTGATGGAGAAAAACTGGAGATAACAGATACGTATGTTTATCTTGGACAGCAGATATCAAGTGAGGGTCACATTGATGAAGAAATTAATCGGCGTACAAAACTTGCCTGGAGAGCTTTTGGAAGAAACAGCATAATTTTCAAGAGCAATATGCCATTATGTCTTAAAAGAAAAGTGTTTGATCAATGCATCCTTCCAGTGCTTACGTATGGTGCAGAGACGTGGACCTTAACTAAAAGAGACATACACAGGCTGCAGACAACTCCAAGCAGCATGGAGAGGTGCATGCTTGGTATAACCAGGAGAGATAAGAAGAGGAACTCGTGGATCCGAAAAATGACGAGAGTGGAAGACATCATGATCAGAGTTAAATTCCTGAAATGGCAATGGGCTGGACATACTGCCAGAAGGACAGACCATAGATGGACAGCCGAAATTTTAGATTGGATTCCAAGGGACAGGAAAAGACCCAGAAAAAGACCACATGGGAGATGGGTGGATGAAATTCGTAAATATGCGGGAGTGACATGGAGGAGACTGGCACAAGACAGACCGTTGTGGAGGAAACTTGGGGAGACCTTCGTCCAGCAGTGGATTGATAATGGTTGACAATGATGATGATGATATGCGGATGAGATGCCGGATGTTACCTCTTCCGTCCGAGCTAGGGCCCAGGAAGTCTAGAGGATCAGAGCTGGTGATATGATGCTTTGAGAAAGAGCGCTGTTCGGGTCTCCTGACAAGAACAGGGAAAGAGAATGGAAAGTGAGTCGGAATACGAAAGAATGAATACTTTTAAAATAGAATAGGCAGTGCAGAATCATTAAGTTATAATTTAGTAACATAATTCCAGGACAAAACAATAACGAGATTTAGATAGTAATAAAGAACAGATTTAATAAAGAGACGTCGCTAGAGTTCAAAATCTGGATGGGCGACGGGTGGGCGAACATTATTTTTCGTGGGGCAAGCTTCATAGCAATTTTTTTTTTAACGAAACACTGAAAGAACTGATTTTTTATGCTTTTCACTACCCGCTACAAAGGAATTCCTGCTATCTTCACCCAGTGTCGTAACTAGTCATATCCGTGTGTGTGTGTCCAGGCTAGTTCATGATGTGAACCGAGACAAGTGGTACTAAAATGTCGCCTTCAACTTTTTACTTGCTCTAAATGTATTGTCTTAAATTGATTTTCAAAAGTTTGCATTTTTGCTTACGAAAATAGTACTGAACTTGAACACTTTAAAGAACAATGTCGTTTTTGTTCATCTAAATCAAATTTTAACGTCGTGCTACGCAGACGCAATACCTCCCTCCTCCTTAAATTCCATCCTTCAAGCCAGCGATTTTGCCTTGCACTCCTCTCCTACAAAGCAGTCTTCGGTCACTTCCTGCACTTTCACTGTCCTGTGGCTATCTTAAGAGCGCTGGTGTAGCTTTAGATTGCACTTTTCGTGTTGAAATTCCCTATTTTATAAGGAAAACAAACAGCAGAGCAGTTAGTAGTGACCCCCTAAGTGAATACCTGTCCACTTTCCTCATTAGCCCCCTGGGCATACAAACATGAAAAAGAGGCTTAAAACTAAGGAATTCGAAGAATGGAGAACAATGAAACTTTCATGGCCATATGGGTGCTGTTTTGATAATTTGTTTGAAGACGTAAACAAAGCACCTCCTAGTGGGAAATACGTAGGGCTACAACACAAGACTTATCACTTTGCAAAGTCCATATTATATTTTAAAGTTAAATACGTATATCTAAAAATTACACAATTTGTACTGGGTGGGCAAGACAAATTTCAGGTTGGGCTGAAGCCCACCTTGGCATCTCCTTGGCGACGTCCCTGATTTAATACCGCAATTGCTTTTAATATTTTCTGTGCGATACCATTTTTTCGTATCATCCGACCTCGTAACAACTGGCGCCCAACGTGATGTGCAACTCTTCCGCATCTCGTTACAATACATCATTTAAGAAATGTGTGTTGACTATGTTCATTTTGATCTTTAATAATCTTTGACTGCTGTTAACTGATAGAAACATCTTATCCATAAGTTTTAATTACAATGTACAAATAATTACGAAAAGATTATTTAGGTTTCCCCCGTGGAAATCAGGGAATGCCTAAACAACCGATCATGCCCGTAGTCGTAGTCTGTGGGTAGTAGTGCAAACGAAAATCCTTTTAAAAGTCGTGAGGTACGACTAGTGATTGGAATGCTACTTTTTAAAAGCAGTTTGCTACCGCTACAACTACATTCTTGAAAAAGTGGCTTGCAAGAATTACAACTACTTTTCCTGAAAAGTTGCGGGCAACACTACTTTTCCTGAAACGTAGCTGGTAACACTTGAAAAGTAGCTAGCAGAACTACTTTTCCGGAAAAGTAGCTGGTAACACCACTTTTCCTGAAAATTAGCTGGCAACACTACTTTTCCTGAAAAGTAGTTGGTAACACTATTTTTCCTGAGAAGCAGTTGGACACACATTTTTCACTGAAACGTAGCTGCCAATACTACTTTTCCTGAAAAGTAGCTGATAACACTAGAAAAGTAGCTGGCAACACTACTTTTCATAAAAAGCAGCTGTTAACACTAGAAAAATTAGCTGGCAATACTACTTTTTTTGAGAAGCAGATGGCCACACTACTTTTCCTGAAAAGTAGCTGGTAACACTGAAAAAGTAACTGCCAACATTACTTTTCCTGAAAAGTTGCTGGTAACTCTAAAATACCAGAAAAGTAACTGGCGACACTACTTTTCTTGAGAAGTAGCTGATAACACTGGAAAAGTAGCTGCCAACATTACTTTTCCCGAAAAGTTGCTGGTAACTCTAAAATTCCAGAAAAAGTAACTGGCGACACTACTTTTCCTGAAAAGCAGCTGGTAACGCTAGAAAAATAGCTGGCAACACTACTTTTCTGGAAAAGTAGCTGATAACACTACTTTTCCTGAAAAGCTGGTAACGCTAGAAAAGTAGCTGGTAACGCTAGAAAAGTAGCTGGCAACACTACTTAACACTAGAAAATTCTCTGGCAACACTACTTTTCCGGAAAATTAGTTGGTAACACTACTTTTTCTGAAAAGAAGCTGTAGCACTAGAAAAGTAGCTGACAACATTACATTTCCAGAAAAGAAACTGTCAACACTACTTTTCCTGAAAAGTAGCTGGCCCCACTACTTTTCCTGAAACGTAGCGGGTAGCACTACTTTTCTTGAAAAGTAACTGACCTTTCCTAAAAAAGTTGCTGGCCAAACAACTTTTCTTGAAAAGTAGATGGTAACATTACTTTTTCCTACTTTTTTTTTGTTTGTTTAGGTTTAAGTTAAAGGTACAGATTCTGAGGATGATTTTTATGTGTTCATTCTTACATATGTCATACGGAGCTAGGCAAATTGAACACATAATTTATCTTTGTATTTACCTTTTAGCTCCGATCATCTCGTGTAACACATTTTGGAAACTTATTTCCCAAATTTCAGATTTTTTTACGATTAAAATATGTAAAAATTCAGATATAAAAGGTGCATCCTTTTGCACATCAGATGCTCAGTCATCTATCGTTTAATTTTTACATTTTTTTTTTATTTACATAAACGTACATTCTTGTCTTCAACGCCGCCCTGGTGGCCATCAGGCTTCGGATATGTTGTTCAAGATAGGCAGTAATGGGAAAGCTACTTTTTAAAAGTAGCTAGATACTGCTATAACTATATTCTTGAAAAAGTAGCTTGCTACAGCTAAAAGTACTTTTTTCTAAAAAGGGATGTCGCCAAGGAGGTGCCAAAAGTAGCAAAAAATTAGGTTCAGAAAAGTAGTGATGCCACTACTTTTTCTATGTCATACATATTCACTTTATCGCTACCACTATTAAACTAGTTCACGCCAGTGCTGAAAAAAAAAAAAACTACGTACACCCATGTTCATCCATAAAAAACAAAACACCTGAAAGTAGTCGAGCTACGACTTTGATTTTTACAGGATATGTTCATTAGGCAATACAGAATAAATTATTAGTATATCGGGGTCACACGTACCAGGTGCATCGATGTAGCTAATAATCGGTGTGACCAGATTTGGCTTGTATTACCTGCTGAGTCATCGAATCAAATAATGTGTGAATGGTGTCCTGTGGAATAGCCATCCAGGCTGTATTGACGTGCGTCTAAAGCTCATCAACAGTTTCTCGCGGACGGTCGTACCTCTGCACTCGTCGTTTGAGAATATCCTAGAGATTTTTAATGGGTGATAAATCCGGCGATCTAGCCGGCCACGGCAGAAGTGGAGCGTTGTTATCCCTCAAGAAGGCACGTGCTGTCGCTGCAATATGCAGTGTGGCATTGTCCTGCTGAAATATGGCCCCAAGGGCATTCTGCAGGCACCGAAAGGCGACCGGCCGTAGAATGTCATTGATGTAACGGGTGCTCGTTATGGTGGTAGTACAAACTGTCACGAGAGGGGATCTACTTCCGTACCCGATAGCATCCCAGGCCATAATGACTCGTGTTGGTGCAATATGCCTGGTGCGAATATACTGTTTCAGACGCCTCTTCCCTCTATCGTCGGCGGACAGAGTTGCGGCCTTCACGTTTGAGTAAACAGAAATACGTTTCATCTGAAAACACGATATTGTGTAATTTGTCACGACATTCCCTTCGTTCTATGCACTATTGCATCCTGACAGTCGGTTGCTGCGGTGTTAATGATACCCTGTGAAAGGGCAGACGAACCAGCAGTCCGAAGTGTAATAACCGGTGATACAGCTGAATAGGAGAATGCGTCACAGTTCGCCACTGCTGCGCTAACGGCGTTGATATTACAGAACGGTCACTGAAAGACGTCCTCATCAGAGATGGAAACGGGTCACGGGTTAACGGATCAACGGGTCGGCTCACGGTGTTCCTGACCCGATTTTGACCCGGTTTTATTCCTGTTTTATTTTTGAAAAGAGAAAAAATTTATTCCAAAAAAAAAAAAAAAATGCGCGTTGTGGAATTCTGTAGTCGATACTGGTGCCCACAGAGTGAATAATCATTTGCCATACAAAAATATTGTCGTCTCTTTCTTAAAGCAACGAAGATTTCTACCGACCGACGTCAAACACACCGACACCATATCGTAAAAAGATACTTCCTTTGCGTTCTTTTAGAGTGCGATTGTCCAGGGCAAGGTACAGGCAAACGCCATTCGTCTGCTTCTCAGCTGAATCACTCTCTCCGTGCGAAGTTCACTGTATGACTAAGAGTTACTTTCTACATCCCATCTTTTACATTGAGCATTCAGAGGTTTTCGATTGATGTGCTAACATCCCGTTCCCATGACATGTCATGTCGAAATTAACTCCTTATTTGTTAACATGGATGGATTTAATATTAAGGAGGTTGAGAAAGGCGTCGAGGCCAACAAATACGTGCTTGTTGATAACCACAAGGGGAAGAGTGAATGCTGGAAATTGTTTCGTCTCATTAAGGAACCGGTAAATAATTCTGTGTTGTTTGGTCTTGCTTTTTGTTCAAAATGTGGAAAGTGTGTAATTACAAAGAAAGCTGTCGACGGCGTAATAAAAGATTATGGAACCAAAAATCTAATGAACCATATGAAAGTATGCGCACCTCCATCAAAGCGTGGAAAGAATGAACAGTCTAAATACATTAACAAAAATAAATTTGTGTAATCGTAAATAATGATTCCCATTTGTAAGATACTCCATGGTCGCAGTCAGCCATTACTTCTGGATTACGCAAAATAGTGGCACTAAAAATGGCACTAAAATTTAGCAAGTAACCAAATTTTATTATTAAAAAATGATTTCAGTTATTAAATATCAAGCAGTTATTGGGATGAATATATATATATATCATCATCATCATCATTGTCAACCATTATCAATCCACTGCTGGACGAAGGTCTCCCCAAGTTTCCTCCACAACGGTCTGTCTTGTGCCAGTCTCCTCCATGTCACCCCTGCATACTTTCGAATTTCATCCACCCATCTCCCATGTGGTCTTCTTCTGGGTCTTTTCCTGTCCCTTGGAATCCAATCTAAAATTTCGGCTGTCCATCGATGATCTGTCCTTCTGGCAGTATGTCCAGCCCATTGCCATTTCAGGGATTTAACTCTGATCCTGATGTCTTCCACTCTTGTCATTTTTCGGATCCACGAGTTCCTCTTCTTATCTCTCCTGGTTACACCAAGCATGCACCTCTCCATGCTGTTTTGAGTTGTCTGCAGCCTTTGTATGTCTCTTTTAGTTAAGGTCCACGTCTCTGCACCATACGTAAGCACTGGAAGGATGCATTGATCAAACACTTTTCTTTTAAGACATAATGGCATATTGCTCTTGAAAATTATGCTGTTTCTTCCAAAAGCTCTCCAGGCAAGTTTTGTACGCCGATTAATTTCTTCATCAATGTGACCCTCACTAGATATCTGCTGTCCAAGATAAACGTACGTGTCTGTTATCTCCAGCTTTTCTCCATCAATCGATAAATCTTCATTTCTTGTAAAAGCATTGAACATCACTTTTGTCTTCTGAAAGTTCATTTTTAATCCCACTTCTTTACTCTTGTCAGCAAGTTCCTGGATCATACTCTGCAGCTCTGATGGGCTAGTTGCAAAAATGACTATGTCATCAGCAAAACGAAGGTGGGTTAGATAATCTCCATTAATCTTTATCCCCTTGTTTTCCCAGCTCAGTGACTGAAAAACACCCTCCAATGTGGCATTAAAGAGCTTCGGAGATATGGTGTCACCTTGTCTCACTCCCTTTCCAATTTTTATGTGTGTTGTATTTTCAAACAGCCGAATCTTTGCACTTGCATTTTCATAGATGTTATTAATAATATTAATGTATGCATCTTCAATACCGCAGGTTTTCAGAGCCATTGTAACTGCTGATGGTTTCACCGAATCAAAGGCTTTTTCATAATCGATAAAAGCCATGCACAATGGAAGTTCATATTCCCTCGCTCTTTCAATTAGTTCTCTCAGCACATGGATATGATCTATTGTGCTGTAGCCACTCCTGAATCCAGCTTGTTCTCTCGGTTGAGCCATGTCCAGTGTTACCTTCAAGCGGTGTGAAAGAACTTTAGTGAAGATTTTATAAACTACTGATAGGAGGCTGATAGGTCTGTAGTTTCCGAGATCCTCAATGTCACCTTTCTTATGTAGCAGGATCATTGTAGCGGTGTGCCAATCCTCAGGAATCTTTCCTTCATTAAGGCATCGAGTGAAAATTTGGGCGAGTACTGTTTCGATTTCTCCACTTGCTTCTTGTATGATGTCTACAGTAATTCCATCTTCTCCTGGAGCTTTTCCCCGCTTCATGTTTTTGATTGCATGTGCAACTTCTGCTGGAAGGACTGGAGGAACTCTGGTACTGGTATCTTTCATGATGTCTGGAGTGCATGTATCATCTCTTTCATATAATTTGGAGTAGAAATCTTTCACTCTTGTCAAAATTTCGCCTCTATTTCTTGTTACAGAACCATCTTCTTTTCTCAGTGCCATAATCTGTTTTCTTCCCTTACTGAGATGTCCCTTTGCTATCTTTAGGCTTTGGTTGTTTTCAATTGCTTTCCTCACTAGTTCACAGTTGAATTTTCTTACGTCTTCAGTGATACTTTTTCGTACTGTCTTGCATAGCTCTATATATTCCACTTTGGAAGTCACATCTTCTTTAGTTGTCCTCATCTCTCTTCTTTTTTGCATCAACATTTTGGTTTTTCCTGATAATTTATTTACATGCAACTTGTTCTTAGACCCAGCTAATTTTGTTGCTGTTTCCATAAGAGCTTTGGTTACTTTTCTGTTAACTTCAGAGATGTCCACTTCTTCCGATGTTAGGCCTTCTAAAGCAGAGAACCTGTTCTTCAGTTCCAACTTGAAAGTATTATGGTGTTTTTTAAGGTTGGTTATGTCAATACATTTTGTTTGTCTTATGAGCTTGCCACGTTCAAGTTTAGTGTTGAGGTGCATCTTACATCTCACCAATCTATGGTCACTACCTGTGTTGAACTTGTTTAGCACACTGCAGTCTTCTATGAAGAATTTTTTGTTACACATAATAAAATCAATTTCACTTGTCGTCCCATTTGGATGTCTCCATGTCCATTTCCTGTGTGGCTTTTTCTTGAAGAAGGAGTTCAAGATGAAAAACCCTTCTGCCTCTGCAAACTCAACGAGAGTATTTCCACGCTGGTTTCTGTTACCGTGACCGAATTTACCTACTGAAGTTTCATTCTGTTGCCGTTGCCCTATTTTTGCATTGAAATCTCCCATAATTATTTTCAAGTGCTGCTTACCTTTATTATTTAGATGACAAATTTCCTCATAAAATTCTTCAATTTCTTCTTCAGGATGACTTGTGGTGGGTGCATAAGTTTGAATAATCTGAGCCTGGTATCTTTTCGAGAGTTGGATAACAAGCCGTGCAGCTCTGTCAGAGGAACTTTCAACTTCTACAACTTTATCCTTCAGTTTCTTGTTTATTATAAATCCAACACCACTAGTTCTGCCAGTATCTGTCCCACGATAGTAGAAGAGATGTCCACTTTTCAGTTCGATGAGATCTTCTCCTTTTCTCCTTACCTCACTTAGCCCCACGATGTCCCACTTGATCCTTTGTAGTTCCTCTTCCAATTCAAGAAGCCTTGAATCAGAAGATAGGGAGCGTCCATTGTAAGTTGCCAAGGTCAGCATCAGATGGCAGCCTAGTCCGGTCCTCCGGGGATTCTTAGCACCCTCTGCCTTCATGTCGCACTGGCCGCTGCCTTGGCCAGGTACATTCCAGCTGCCGGAGACTGAGGGCCAAGATTTAAGTTGTGGAGTCATTTTGGAGGGGTTTGGCCATAACTCACCACGCTGGCCAAGCGGGTTGGTGAGTGTGGGATAGAATTTCCTCTAATCCCGATGGTATAGTTATACCGCTATTGGCGGTCGTCAGAGCCCCTTTAGTAGGAACAGGATGCACCACGAGAAGGCAGGGTTGACATTTGTCAAGGAGAGGCTGTGAAGTTACGCATCACCTGACCTTACATCCCATATATATATATATATATATAATACGTTTATATGCATATATGTAAATTGAGTTTCGAATTTATAGTTCAAAGCAGATTTGTTTGGGTCAGTTGCGGGTCCGGGTCCGAAATTTCTAACCCGTTTCCAATTCTGGTCCTCATGAGATGAGGATTGTCCCTTGGCGTTCTCTGTGTGCAACGTCTAGAACATTCTCTTCGTGTCCTACGCCCTTCTTCGTACCATTTCTTGCACACTCTTGCCACGATGGACACACTACGCCCCAACGCGACCAGCAGTCTCTCGGAGGAAACCATTGCAGTCTCCCATTCCGATAATGCGACCTCTGTCGAACTCGCTGATGTGACTGAACGACTGTCTTACTCGACGATGAGGCATCCACTGTTGACCATGCACTGACATGTTGATGGAGCCACGCGGCACTAATGACAAAAAAAAACAAAAACAAAAACGGCCGATTTCTGGGCTGTGACGTTGCGTGATATGATTTACCTTGACGCAGTACTCGTTCAGCTATGCCGTCGAAATACTAAACATTTCTGCGATATTGCCTGCTTAGTATTTCTTGTACAAACCAAAGTCGTAGTTCGACTCCTTTCAGGTGTTCTTTTTTTATAGACATGAGTGTCAGGGAAGAGATTCGGCTCCGACGATCGTCAAAACTCATAAGGAGAGTCTCTCATTCTTAATATAGAGCCACTAACTCCAGGAAATGGAAGGAAGAACACGACAACCACATCTTGGTTGAAATCGCAAAAGAATTCTCGAAGAGTGTCACCGGCAGCAGGATTTGAGAAAATGTTTACAAAGTCTTACGGAGGTACAAAAATTAGTATGAAATACACTGAAGTGCCAAAAGTAATGGGATAGCAGTATGCACATTTTTAACTGGTGCTGCCGTCGTATAAAGGCTTCGATGATGCACGCCACGATATTTATCAGTTGCGAGGTGTAATCTCGTGAATCAGGTTGAGCAACCGCCAGTAGGATTATGGCAAGTCGACGTGAATTATTATCGGAGTTTGAACGAGGTGTATGGTAGTGGGAGCCAGAAGGATGGGGCATCCAATTTCCAAAGTTGTGCGGTCATTCAACGTTTCTCGATCCACGGTGTCACGTGTGTACCGAGAGTACCTCATGGAAGGTATTACCACCCAACAAATAGCGCACGGGCCGACCACTGGTGCTGAATGACTTGACCAGCGGCGTCTGACCAGGATTGTACATGCTAACAGACAGGCGACACTGGCTCAAAAAATATCCACATTCAATTCAGGAGGTACCAGAGACATATCTATCAGGTCAGTGCAGTATAATTTAGCGTCCATGGAATATGGAAGCAGAAGATCCACCAGAGCGACTTTGTCAACACTACGACATCGGACACAGCGTCTCACCTAGGCTTGTGAACACGGTTATTGGACCCTGGAAGACTGGCAACATGTGGCGTGGCCCGATGAGTCACGCTACCAGCTGTTACAAGCTGATGGTAAGGTTCGGGTGTGGCGCAGACCCCATGAGACCATGAACCCAAGCTGTCAACAAGGCACTTTGCAAGCTGTTGGTGGTTCCATACATGTGTGGGGTGTCTTCACATGGCACGGTTTGGGTCAACTGATCCTCGTAAACATGTCATTAACCGGCAATCGCTTTGTTGCTCTGCTTAGTGACCATTTGCAGTCCCTCATGGACTCGTGTACCGCAAAAACGATGGGATTTTCCAGGCGGACAATGTACCATGTCATCTGGCCCAAGTTGTACAAAATTGGTTCGAAGAGCATTCCGGACGGTTCCGACGGATGTTTGTGGCCACAACTTTCGCCCGACATGAACCCAACAGAGCACTTATGGGACGTGGTGGAGAGGTCCATTCGCACCCAAGATCCTACACCTATAAATACCAGGGAACTGTGGGCGTCTGTTCAGATGGCATGTTTCAACATCTTTCCAGATTGTTCCGGCCACTTGTGGAAGAGATGCCACGTCGAGTTGCTGCACTTTCGAGGCTGCATTTTCTACCCCGATACTAGGTACGTATGCTATTGGCAATTCTGTGTATTTTGGACAATGTGACATAAATTGCTTTCCAACTGACAAATAGCGATGAGTAATATCAACAGGTATTTACTGCTTTAATTTGGACTACAGTGGAAGATAAAAAAATTAAAATTAAAATTTTCTGTATTTGTGTCTTGTGCATGCTGCATATTTTGCATCCACATGTTGCACACTATACTGTATTAGGTCCATCATACTGTACTATACCGTACTAGCTATCATTTTGTAACCACGGCTGAGCATTAAATTCACGTGGTATGACGTCGACATGCAGAAGCAGGCAGTCATTATTATTATTATCAGAATCCAACTGTGAATTATTCAAAGAGCATCTAAAAATTATTCAAAGAGCATCTAAGAATTATTCAAAGACCATTTCGATGGTGAGAGTGAGAAATAAATTTTAGGTGTGCACGATATGGTGACCTCAATGTTGTAATGCCCTTGATGGAGGCAGTTTAAATTTGCAAGACAATGGAGCACGTGATTCGAAAAAATGATATTTTGAACCTCGTGGTCGAAAAACGGAAGATGCCGAGCTTTGCTCTCTCATTTTCTGTCTTTCTTTTTTGATCCGTCTGAGTTGCTCAAAGCCAGTTGTTTTCGCTTTTCATTGGGAAAATCATTTCTCTTCCTAGATGCTAGTTGGCTAACATCGCAAATCTTTTCGATCGAAATCATTTATGAAGAAGGTATCTACAGAACACCGACGACGTTTTGCTTTGAACTGTAAGTTGCGTTTCTTTTGTTAAGGATAAATTAAAAGAAATCACGACGTGTCCCTCCTGGGAAATTCTTCTTGCCCACCCTACCGTCCACCCAGTTCAAGATCTGTCTATTTTCAATTTTCTTAACTTTAAACTATAATCTGGACTTTGCCAAGAAATAACGAGTTTCGTATTTTTCGTCGGGTAGCCCTACGTACTTCCCCCTAGGAAGTGCGTTGTTTTCTTCTCCATAGAAAATTATCAAAATAGCTTCGGCAGAGTTCTACACTCTCCGAAATCCTTAGTTTAAGCATTTTTGTCATGTTAGTATGGCCAGGGGCGAATGAGGAGGGTGAATAGAAACTCACTGAGAGGGGTCATTACTAATTGCTCTGGTGTTTGTTTTTTACTAAGTAGGGGATTTCAACACAGAAAGTAGAGTCTAAAGCTACACCAGTGTACCGGGGCAGTAAGGGAGCAAGGCGTGGCTTTGGAGGTGAGGAGTAAAAAGCAAGGCCGCTGACTTGAAGGAAGGGAGTTACAGAGTCTCGAGATGTGTTGTATCTGCGTGTCACGACGTTAAAATTTGATTTAGATAAATCAATAGGAAATTTTTCTTTAAAAAAATGCTCAAGTACAGTACTACACTGAAGAGCAATTGAATTAGAGATATCTGTCCAGTAACGTGTAGCACTACCTTTCGCCCTGATGACGGCGGCGATTCGTCTCGGCATGGACTCGACAAGACACCGGAAGCGTTGGGAAGCCATACGCATCCACGACCCCTGAACAAGCTCCCACAGTTCATAAAGATTTGATGGAGGGGGATCAGAGCCTCGAACATCTCTCTCGGCGGCATCCCAGACGTGCTCGATGGGATTGAGGTCAGATAACCTACCTGGCCAAGAAAGCGAAGCCACGTCGGTGGAGTGTTCATCCAACCATTCGAATACAATTCGGGAGCGATGGCGCGGTGCATTGTCTTGTTGCAGGATGAGGTCCCCAGTGGGATTTTGAAGACGCACAAACGGGAGCAAATGGTCGTCCAGGATATCCCGGTAACATTGACCTGCGAGGGACGATGTCACACGTACCAGGGGTCCCATTTCTGTCCACGTAAACAGCCCCCATACGAGAATGCCACCCCCACCAGCTTGAAGAGTACCCTGCTGGCAAGAAGGATCCATCGCTTCATGTGGTTTGCGCCGTGCTCGTATCCTGCCATCCGCATGTACCAACGTGAATCTCGACTCATCAGTCCAGGCAACATTTTTCCACATGTCTAGGATCCAGTGGCGATGTTCCCGCGCCCATGCTAATCTTTGCACCCTGTGATGTGCGGTCAGCAGCGGTACCCTCGTGGGACGATGGCTTCTGTACCCCATAATGGGGAGATGGTTCTGGATGGTATGGCTGCTTACACGTTTTTGTGCACCAGCGTTAAATTGAAGAGTGATTTCTTGCACTGCGGCCCGTCTATCCGCTGTTACAATGCGAGCTAGCCGACGATGACCCCGCTCACCCACACGCTGTTGTCCACGGCAGTTGGCCCTTGCAGGGATGGTTTTACCGGATTCGATGTACTCCTGGTGCACCCATGACACAGTGGCTCGTGAAAATCCCAGTGCCTGCACGACTTCCGAGATGGAGTGACCCATTCGTCGGGCCCCGACAATTTGCCCACGATCAAATGCGCTTAGATCCTTCGTCTTACCCATACTGCGTCCGACTCTTACTGATTCCCGTCGCATCACTCCTTATGTTGTCGGATCGCTGCATATGTCGTGTCGTTTTCGTTTACAGGGCCGTCCACAGCGCCGCATTCGCATAACGCCAGCTGTCTCTAATTCAATTGCTCTTCAGTGTATATTTTCATGTGAAAAAATTAAAATTTTTAAAAAGCAGTTAAGACAGTTGCATTCACAGTAAGAATAAAACTGAAGGTGATGTTCTGCTAAGACTTATTATTTATCTTACACCACTAAACCGCTAGTCATTGTCATTTTATCTTGTTGGTTTATCACCAGTGGCAGCATAACTTGTCAGATCCAGGTGTATGTGTGTGTGTGTGTGTGTGTGTGTGTGATTCCGGTTGTGTGTGTTGGAAATGAGGGGTGGGGGCGCCGAATTCCTTTGTAGCCAGTAGTAAGAAGTGTTAAAAATTCTTCGTATAAGTGTTTGGTTTATCAAGTTGCTATAAATCTGGCCCAGCAAAAATAATACTCGCCCACCCTAAAATCAAAATCTAGCGACGTCCCTGATCACGAGCAGGTGTTCGGTCCAACCAGTCATCATTAAAGCAACGAACGTTGAACAGAGAGCGGTTATCCGGTTTTCAACCGTGGAAGGTATCGTTAGTACAGAAATTCATCGCCGCATGAGTAACGTGTACTTAAACTGCATGTCGTTGTAACGTGTTAACTAGGAGCCGCGGGTGGCTTAGTGGTTAGCGAGTCAGACTATCAATGTAAGGTCCTCAGGTTTGAACCTGGGCTGATCTTTCATAGATGGTGTGATTTACTAACAATCGCTGAATATCCGCTGGACGAGCTCGCTAAGTGACGGCCCCCAGGCTGGACCCACTGGTTAAATGGGTATCCTTTCCTATGCCCTCCCCGTGAAATTCTCTCACCCCTCTATGTGAAACATCGTACTTGTACGGTGGCGCCATCTACTGTACTCTAATCTCACTACAAACTGTTCTGTCAAAGTAGCTAGACTTGCTCTCATTCCTTCCGTTTCTGTGTCCTGTCCAAAAGGCGATCTCGCTGTAGGTGGCTGTGACCCAAACTCTACTCACTGTGGACGGAAGACCAACAAGGAAATGACAAATACTGTACTATACTGACTTGTTAACAAGAGTAAGCGGTTCCGAGAGGGGCGGTCATCGTTGACTGACGATTCGAGGCCAGGAAACAAGCCCAATGTGCGATCACCGATGTTTCTGCCGCTGATGTCGATAGTTTCGTTTGGTAAGACAGAAGAGTCACGGCGGAAGCACTTACCGACGAAGTTGGGATCAGTGTAGCGAATGTGCACACCATTGTCTCGGATCGTCTGCAGTACCGAAAGATTTTCGCTCACTGGGTGCCACACAACTTGCAATCTGTGCAGAAGGACATTCGCATGGGTATGTCCTTTTAACATTTACTGTGGTATCATGAGGAAGGCTACCATTTCATTGACAGAATCATCGCGGGAGATAAAACGTAGTGCTTTCATTATCAACCTGAAAGCAAAATACAAAGCAGCCAATGGAAGCACACGCCATCTCCACCGCCAAAAGGAGTCAAAGGAAATGCAGACAAGTGCACGGACGGTCATGTTGACCTTCTTTTTTGACCACAAGGGCTCCCTGTTGATCGAGTTTTTCGCCACCGGAGCACCATAAACGCTGCCCGGTTTGCGCACACACTCGAATCTCTGCGAGCATCACTTAACTCCAAGTGGTGTGACGTATATTCTAATTTAACTTTCATTTTTAGTTCCTTTTCCTATGTAAATTTGAGTTTGTTCTCTTTTGCACTTTCCGAACTTAGCGTGATATCTTCTCTCTCACATGAATGAGGTTGGCAACACTTTTGAGGTCAGAGAGAGTGACGTATGAATGTGATAAGAACGTTAGATAAAATGGACGATACAGCAGTTGCATAGTGTGTGTGTCGAGATGTTCGATCGTTGTTAGGATAGATTATACGATTGCTAATTAAGGTATTGTATGTGAAGTGTAAAACTAGCAGTGCTATATTGTGGATTTCATCAATCGTTGCTGGGCCAATAAAAGGTTATAGTTTGGCTTCTGTATATGTTTCGTCTGGCCGTAAAAGCTTAATTAGGAACTATTGCATCGTATTCTTATTTAGTTCAACATTTCCTTAGTATGGTTTTAGACGTAGCGTAACACCAATCTCACACACGAAAAGGAGTTACGTTATAGTGGCCCTGGGATGCTCACCGCAGGAGTTATTGTTCTTCATCACAATGCCCGCCCCCATACTGCGAAAATCGTCCAGCATCAGCTTTCCAAATTCAGGTGGGAAACACTTCAGCATCTGGCATACAGCCCTAGATTTGCACCCCTGTGACTTTCGCATTTTCGGGGAGCTGAAGAAGCTTCTAGGGATCACAGATTTCACTCGGACGACGAGGTGCAGGTCGCTTTTCTGTAATGGTTCCGCCAGCAACCCACCGCCTTCTACGCACGAGGAATCGAAGGTCTAGTGTCACAGTGGGACGGTGGCGTAGACAGAAATTTCGTAAGGAGTGGGGGTCCACGGATTTGGTTCATTAGTAAAATCTTCATATATACACTCATTGTCATTAAAATTCGCGCACCAAGAAAAAACTGTGCGGTTAACGCGAAACTCAGCGAATAGCTACGGGGAGGGCAGATATGCAAATGATTAAAGTTTCGCGCGATTCTGCATGCCCGCGCGTCCAAGACCGGTGCTTCAATCGCAATTCTTAGGGCTTAGAAGGCGCCGCACAGGGGACTCCACATTCGTGCCGAAGTGCACGGTAAGAGTCAGGTGAGATCCCTGAGCGATAGACATGACGAGGAGCCGCAGTACATGTGCGTACGGGCAACTGACGGAGTTTGAACGAGGCCGTATTGTCGGGATGAGAGGCAGAGTGGCCAGCGCGCCGAATCGGCCGCCATTTGAGACGTTCGGACAGTACGGTGCGATCGTGTTGGGAGCAATGGACACGGGAAGGCGATACACCACCAACAGAGAGGACTGTGGGATCGTGAGAGCGGCAGCACAGATGCAATGACGTTCTTATCCAATATCCAGAGACATGTGTCTGCTGTACAAGGGACTCCTGTGTCCGCCAGAACCTTTTTAAGACGCCTGGCAGAGGCGAATCTTCACTCTCGACGGCCCTTATGTTTTCTACCATTAACAGCTGACCATCTTCGGTGTCGATTGCAGTGGTGTCAGCAGCGAGCAAAGTGGAATGCTACAGACTGGCGACGTATAGTGTTCAGTGACGAATCCCGCTTCTGTATGGGAACGTACGACCAGAATGTCAGAGTGTGGAGGACCGCAGGTGAGCGCTACAATCCCAACCTCACTGTACAGCAGCACACGTCCCGAACTGCAGGCGTGATGGTCTGGGAAGCCCTCGCGTATGACAGCCGGACTTCCCTCGAAGTGATCTGAGGGACGTTGACAGCCAAACGATACGTACAGGAGATCCTGCGGCCCCTTGCGCTGCCTTTCCTTAAGGAGCGGTTGGAGCCATTTTCCAACAGGATAACCTCTGTCCGCACACAGCTCCGGTTTCCTAGGACTGCCTACGTCATGCTTCGACGCTTCCGTGGCTTGCCAGGTCGCCTGAGCACTCGCTCATCGAGTACGTGTAGGACCAGATGAGACGCCAGCTTTCACCATGTCCCAGTGTTCGTGATTTAGAGCATCAGTTGCAAGAAGTGTGGGCCAATCTGTCCCAGGGGAACATACGGCATCTATTTGACTCCATGCCGGACCGTATCACTGCATGTATCCGAGCACGAGGTGGTTAGACGCGGTACTAACGCTGACCCGAATGTGTACCGTATGTCCACGGGAAATCGTCCTGCTGCTGCGATATTGTAATCACTTCTGTCCTTAGTTTGAACCACTTCACTACTAAAATCTCTCAATCCGACGCCTTCTTCTTGTTGTGCAGATTTTTATAACAATGAGTGTACATCAGAGTTGGAAAGGGTCACAAATTTTAGACTCGGATACTACCTGGACCCGGCCGTCACATAACTGAACCCGACCCGGACAAATCAACCTTGAGATAAAAGCTCGAATATATCATCATCATCACCACCACCACCACCATTGTCAATCATTATCAATCCACTGCTGGATGAAGGTCTCCCCGAGTTTTTTCCACAACAGACTGTCTTGGGCCAGTCTCTTCCATCCACCCATCTCCCACGTGGTCTTCTTCTAGGTATTTTCCTGTCCCTTGGAATCCAGTCTAAAACTTCGGTGCGATTGGTTGTCCGTTCTCCTGGGAATATGTCTAGCCTATTGCCATTTTAGGGATTTTACTCTGATCTTGGTGCCTTTCAGTCTTGTTATTTTCCTTATCCATGAGTTCCGCTTTTTATCTTTCTTAGTTACACCAAGCATACATCTCCCTATGCTTTTTTCAGACTGCAGTGCATCTGACAGCTGCTGGAGGGTGCGTGATGGAGGATAGACCAAACAACACGATTCAGGTGTTCCCACAGATGCGCAATTGGGTTTAAGTCTGGGGAATTAGGGGACCAGGGAAGTAATTTGAAGTCTTCATCGTGCTCTTCCAACCACTCTCAGACATTTCTAGCTGTGTGACACGTCGCATTGTCGTTCTGGAAGATCCCATCCGCCCCAAAGCAGACAAACAACATGTATGGGTGTGCGTGGTCTGCAAGGATGGATTCATAACAAATTCGGTCCATAGTGACTTCCACAGGTATGAGTGAACCCAGGCAATGCCACGAAAATATTCTCCAGACAATAACGCTGCCTCCACCAGCTTGTGTTCTTCCAGCAATGGTTGAAGAGTGTTTGTTCTCCGATGTTTCTCGCCTTATACGCCAACGCTCGTCCGTTCGATGAAGCAGAAACGTGACTAATCGGAGAAGGCATTCCTTTGCCAATCAGCGGAGGTACAATTCCGACACTGCCGTGCAAATGTAAGCCTTTTCTGCCGATGCACCGTCGTTAGCATAGGTGCAGTGACCATCCGTCTGCATCGGAGCCCCATACGCAGCAGGGTTCGCTGAACTGTCATTTTAGACACACTTCCGGTAGTCCCCTGGTTCATTCGGCCAGTGAGTTGCTCCACAGTAGCATGTCGATCGGCCCTCGCGCACCTTAGAAGTCGGTATTCACCTCTCACATCAATGGCACATGGTGCTCCGCAGTTTTCGCTTCGCTTATTCGCAATGGTGCCATTTCTACGATACACTTTAACCACAACAGCACGCGAACATTTCACAAACTGCGCTGTTTCAGAAATACTGCCACCCTTGGCCCGAAAGCTGATGATCATCCCTTTTTGCAAATCTGATACATCACTCCTTTTATCCATGACAGCAATGAGTGATATGTTTTCAGGTTGCCTACAGCACACCTTATATACCCTGCAAGCCAGATCACGACGACACGTGCCTTCTTTCATTGGCTATGCGCTGTTGAGGTCAAAAGTAGAAGGTGATCACAATAATGGGACTCAACTGTGTGTGTGTGTGTGTGTGTGTGTGTGTGTGTGTGTGTGTGTGTGTGTGTGTGTGTGTGTGTGTATCATCGTTGTCAAGCATTATCAATCCACTGCTGGACGAAGGTGTCTCCAAGCCTCTTCCACAACGGTCTGTCTTGTGCCAGTCTCCTCCATGTTAGATATTATTAGTTAAAAAACCCGAAAAGAAAACGAAAAAAGCAATAATATGAAATATTCAAAATTAAAAAAAACGAAAAATGAAGCAAGAATGTGAAGTAATCAAATTTGCGCACAGCAACAAACCTTAGATACCACAAAATATTTATTATTTAACAAAAAAACCTACCTCCAGAGAATCAAACGAAATAACCAACCTACAAACTTAAAATAAAATGGATAAAAACCACAAAAAAACAGCCGTAATCATCAGGGGAGTGTCGCGCTGTTGACGTCGAAAGTATTGTGTGTGTGCATGTACAGTGGTTGGACAGAATAATATATATACACAGAGAGAGATAGAGAGAGAGAGAGAGAGAAATAAAAGTACTTTAAGTGGGGCAAGATTTTATTGCTACTAAAGTCTGTCTTTACTAACTCAACTGCTGATTATTTAACAGAAATAAAGTTAAAGTCTTATTATTTGATGAAGTCTTTATTATTACTAGACAACGTATGGTTTTCATTTCGTTTCATTTAGACCATTCTGAACTTAGAGAATAATTTAATAAATTAATTCCAGTTCATACAGAACTTATGAAATGAGCATAATGTGCAAACATATTAACTTGAAATTAATTTTTACAAAAATAAGATGATACCACCTGGAATAATTTTGTGGATCATCCTATGAAGAAATCAATAATTTTTTTCTAAACTTTAGCGTAAGGTGTTTCTTCACGGTAAGGGCCACATCTACACATTCTGGCCCTACACAATTAGAAACGTTTGTTCAATACTGGGTTGAACCTCCAACAGCTCGAATTACAGTTTGTGTGCGGTTTGCGATAGATTCCACGAGGTGTTGGACTGCATGTACAGTGGTTGGACAAAATAATGTGAACACCTAGGAAAAGAAGGTTTTACTTACCTAGTAGGGTGTGGGACGACCTTTGGCATTCAAAACCGCCTGAATCCTTTTTAGAATGGACGCATACAAACCCTGGTTGGTGGTTAAAGGGATGTTACACCATTTTTCATGCAGAGACTGAGAGATGCAGGTGGAGAATAACGGGATCTCACTCTGTTTTCCAACACAGACCACAGTGGCTCGATGATGTTTAAGTCTGGTCATTGTGGAGGCCAAGGAAGGTGTGAAAGTTCGTCCTCATATTCCTCAAACCATGACTGGGCATTCTGTGACAGCGCTCGTGACTCGAGGCTGCACATTTAGGTGGAAAATCCATTCCCGAGTTAATTAATTTATTTATTTAATTATTTATTTCTTTATTTATTTATTCATTTTTATTAATTCGTGTAGTTTTTGAGGAAAGAGTACGTTTTATTTACTTTTTATTTTATTTTTCCATTAGCCCTATTTTCGGGTGATTTTTCTTATTTTTTTTTTCTTCCTCCCCCTATCTCATGAGTACTTAGGTAAGCGCCAGTGGGTCCGCACAAGGCATCGCATAGCGTAAGACTAGATAGACAGCGTTGGCGTCCCCATGGACGGACAGACATTGTATGGAGTGTTTTATGGGGCAATAGAAGTGCCCTCCTGGTCTAGCCGCCCCGGTGGCGCAGTGGTCTAAGCGATGGCCTTTGATCATTTGTCTGTAAGGGACCCGGGTTCGAATCCCGGTCAGGCATGGATGTTGTGTTTGTCTTACGGCACTGGCTCTCTCCCTTCCCTGGAACCAGTGACCCTAAATTAGGGACGGGCGACTGCTTATAGCCCATTGAGTTGCTCACGGAGGTCGTTAAACCTCCAATCAATCGAAATCGAAACCTCCTGGTCTAGCATTCACAATGCGTGTGTAACGTATACTCTAGATTCAGTTTCTTTTTGATTTTACTATCTCTTGTTATTTTATTTTCCTATGCAAATTATCTTCTCCCTTAACGAGATGTTGTTTCTCTCGCTGAATCATATGTGGCAACGAGTGTAAGTCATGACGTGGTGGTATGCAGTATATATATATATATAGGCGCGCTCAAGATACCAGAGAGCTTCGTTTTATATGTGATAGGTTCTTTCTGATTATTGATATGCGATTTACCTACGTTTCTACGATATTACGATAGCACGAAAGTTCGGGCTATCAGTAGTTGTGTTATTTTGGAGTGTGTATTTGAGTAATACCAGGAGCTCCCCAATAAAAGGTTAAAAGTGAGTACGTTTACTTAGTTCATTTTATTGTAAGACCTCTGTCTGGCCGTTAAGTCTATTTCATTGAGTGTTTACGTTAAGTTCAGGGAATATTGTGTTTACCGCTCTAATAAGGAGCCTTCAGGGTACTAATGTACTAAAACCGAAGTTATATTACTGTTATTCAAGATAATGAGGAACCCTGAGTAAAAATAAATTCCATATTCTTGGAATTTATTGCACGTGCGTGTCTTACCTAAACAAACTCTAGCACTTTGAAGATTAAGCACACTTTAGCTACGTCAAGTAACCTTTCAATAACCCTAACGTGACTTAACGTAAGCTTTCCTGCACTACACGTCCAGCCGGAGAATTTTATTCATTATACGTGTCGGGTAGACCGTAGACTTTTTGGAACCGAAACTAATAGTTTTATTTATGGCCCGGTGGTTATATCACGTGGCTAACGTAACTTGAAGGGCTGTTCTCAGAATTTTCACAGGAACGGGTAGCAATTTTGACCCCTAACGAATGGATGAACCAAATGTTAATTCTCTGACCAGTAGGATTTAGAGTTGGGAATTTAATTCAGGGAGGCTTGCGTTTGCAAGCTAGTGATTGGATGATGGGATATTTTGAGGTAATGTGGGTCTTCTTGGGGGCTGTCGAAACTTTTCAAAGGGAAGAGAAGAACGTTGTCACTTTTACTTTTTTCACGGTGTGCATCACTTTCACTTTTTTATTCCTTGTGAGTTGTCACTTGGTATTTTGCCGTGAATGTTGGTGACTCTTCTTCATGACTGTCACCTAGGAGCTGCTATGGAAAGCTTTGCTTTTTGCCTGCATTTCGTTTTATTTGTGCGTGGCCCAAAACATGGTTACCGCCATGATTTATCAGAGACTGGCAACTTAATCGCTGCCATATATTACGGCAGGACAACCGTAACTGCGTACCGTTTCCCGACATGGATGGAGGATCTCAACCGAGGTGCCAAGGAAAGGAACCCTGCTAAGGACGATGAGGGCCCACACCAATTATGACGGACCGGGATATCCATCGCACACCAGTACCCTTGGTGGAGGAACAGCGATAGTAGTGTTTTACGGACGATAAGTGATGACAAGAAAACTGGACTTTCATGTGGTATGGGAGTCAACATCTAGAAAGATTGGGAATTTAAGGTAGGAAACACATCCTATTCTTTCTTTTGGTGTCCCCTCATAATATGTTTATCGATCAGTGCATACGAAAGTCTTCCGTTAGAATTAATGTTTCTATAAGCGAGTAGTTAATGAGCACAAGTTCCTGTCAGAAAGTTGCCATCATTTTTGCTAGTATCGTGTGTTATTTTAGCGAAATGTTTATATAAATATAAATGGTTAAAAGGTGACTGCAAGTTTAACACCTACATATACAACTTGCATACTTGAAGTAATGAACACAGAGTCCTAAGCTATTGTGTGTGTATCTTTATTATTATGCCAAAACATAACTAATAAATTGTTTTCTTTGTTAATTTGCCTTCCTACAATCATGAGTGTTTCTTTAGCTTCAAATTATGTGCTAAACCCTGGATTTTTGGAGAATATACATATTTTACGGCAGGGACTCAGAAATCCCTTCACTTATGTTTATTTTTAAATTCCAGACGTTCACGAAAACATTGCGGCACACAGCGGACATTTTGACTCCCAAGGGAAAATCTGCTGTGTGAATCACAACGCCCCCGTCAGTGGATCCTGAAGCTGCGTCAGTCCTAAATCAGGGAATCGCAGAATCACAATCCATTCGACACCCCCTTGGTCCCCAATATTACGCCGGGTGAACCCAAATCGGAACCCGCCCGATAGTAATTCCGAGCTCTGTGAATTTGGGCGTTATCATCTTGATAGATGGGATTCCCAGCAGGAAACAATGCCTGAGCCATTGGATAGACTTGGTTGGCCAAAATAGTTTCATACGCCCACCCAGTCATCCGTCCTTTCAAGGTGAATATGCACGCTTGGTGTAACCAAGGAAGAAAGGAAAAGCAATTTTTTTATTGATCAAGAAAATGGCATGGGTCGATGACAGCACAATCAATGTAAAGATCCTCAAGTTGTAATGGATTGGATGTATTGCTAGAAGAACTGACCACCATTGTACAAGAGGAGTCCCAGGTGAATTTTTTTTTTTTTTTTTTTGAATTAGAGGTTTAACGACCACCGTGAGCAACTCAATGGGCTATAAGCAATCGCCCGTCCCTAATTTAGGGTCACTGGTTCCAGGGAAGGGATAGAGCCAGTGCCGTAAGACAAACACAACATCCATGCCTCACGGGATTCGAACCCGGACCCCCTTCTGGACGAATGATCAGAGGCCATCGCTTAAACCACTGCTCCACCGGGGCGGGGCGGCCAGGTGAATTCCAAGTGATGGGAAAAGACCCAAAAGACGACCACTTGAGAGATTGTGAAAACACAAGTTTGTCCGTGACGAAGATCGAAACCGCGCCTCCGTTACTCCGGAGTAAGTTGCTCTGCCAACTAAACTACATGGACGGAATGTATCGCTGCAGATTTGTCGTCCTGACACGTGCTTTATCTCCGTAGCACGTCACAAGATGGGCGGATGAAATTCGAAAGCAGGCTGGAAAGAATTGATCAAGACAAAGATAGGGGAGACCTTCATCCAGCAGTGGATTCAGAATGGCTGATGATGATGAAGATGTATCTTAGAGAGAGGAAAGGAGATAGGACTTCGGATTACTTAAAAAAAAAAAAAATCCTGGTAATTTCATTCATTCGAATCGGAACCCAGGTGTGTGTGTGTGTCTGGGAGGTAGGAGGTTTAGGGGGGGGGGGGGTTACACCTTGTGTTAGAGATGCGAGATTTACTAAGCTACAGAATGTAAATCATTTCCAAACTCTTAGAGTCATGTACCTTTAGAAATAGATATTTTTTTGCCACGCGTATTAGGCAAGTGAAACCAATTGGTAATGAATCAAAAAGGGTCGATTATTAAAAAACTGAAAACAATTAATGGAGGAACATTCTGTTATTATGTAAGGTCAATGGCACCTGAACCAAACATCAGCTCACGCGATAGGGAAAGAGCTAAGGCATTTTTTCTCAATCATCACAACACCTCAGATTGTGTAGTGAGAAACTAAATAGTAAGTACGCTTCTCACAAGGGTAGGTTATGAAGTTAATGGCTTTACAAGTTGACGTTGCGTGTCCACGGTTTCGCCGAAGAAGAAAGTTTTCATTTCAGTAGTGTTAGAAGGCACGTAACCTGCGTTCATTATAAAGTTCCGCCGTGAATACAAGTTTTTTCCTGGCCACGCCTTTGGCAAATTTTAGTAGCCTTAGTAACCTTGACGTATGTGGAAATCCAAGGGCATTAGGACCGAAACATATCGTTTGACCGTGGGCGTTAATCGGACGTCGAATTGTACGTACATGTTTACAGCGTCACGGCTCGGAAAGAATGCTTCCGCTGTCCTTACGTCATGAAAGTTGTGCGAAAAGAGAAATCCGCCGCAGAACTTATTATTTAAGCGTCATTGTTGAACGATAAATAACTTCTAGTGTTGATAATGTCATGCAACAAAGCTCAATCAAAATGGCAGATTTCTGCTCATTGTCACGGAGAGATTACTAACTTCTCGTATTGCGTCATATTAAGAGTAGCTGGGAAATTGTTTCGGCATCACAAAGAACAACCTCCCATTTTTCATTTTATCTTAGGCGCTGTTGCCTTTTGAAAAGTCATCTCCAAAAGCAGCAGAAATTGTTCGTTTTGTTTTCAGAATTGCATGGAAAGTTGCAAATTGTTAATGACAACACATTTGCTAACTATAATATTCCCTGCACGCACGCTCAAGAAAAATGCCCGTTTTTGTAACAAATAAAAAAGCACAATGGCACCGAATTCTCGAGTTTAAGAAGCACGAGTTTCACGAAGGTCTCGAAATTAGTAGGCAGTGACAGCGGGTCATTATAGGGCATCCGGGGCAAAGCCCCGCGTGAAAAGGAGAGAATTTTTTTTTCCCCCTTCAATTGGAAAAACTTCCGAAAGAAAATCCGCATTAGTAACCAGTTTTCAGATTTTCTGAATGCAACTGTGAGCCACTACAATAGTTGAGTAACTGAGTAACACATTACACCCTTCCACATCCGTTTACTAGAGCGCAATATCGTGCGCTGGTAGAGTCGACACATGTCAACTCGCCGCATAGAACAGCAATGAATGAGCAGATGCGCGCTGAACTGCGCATGCGTAAAACTATCTTTTGGGACTGGTCGCCATTCTGTTTAACAGAAACTTTGCTTCCGAGTAGACGGACACAGTGAGCGGCTGATTTTCTTTTGTTAAGTTTAGCTGTGCAGTTCGCTCTTGTAAGTAAAATGAACAAAGGGACATTTTAGAATAAAAATAGCAACGTTTCTCACAATAAAATGTTTATTATACATCGACTATAATTTCGCAGAGCGTTTGGCTCGGCATCATCAGGACGAATGGAGCGTTAACATTCAAATCATTGTGACATCATCAGAATTTTGACGGTCACGAATTTTGGAAAGTTGTTTCCACGCACTTGAAAGAAATGGAGTCGACGTCATGTCGTTGACAGGCCATGACGAGTTCCCGTATATGTGGAAAGCTTCTAATATATTTAACTTGATAGTCGAGTCAGGTTTACCAATAAGCGTAGCGTTTCTAAACAAAAATTTATGGTTATTTCCGTGACAATGTTGGGCTACAGACGACTTCTTCAGTTCATATTTCCATACGTAGGTCTTGTGTTCCTTCACACGGAAACTTAAAGCCCTGAGGGTCTGTCCTGTATATGAAAGTCCGCATTCACAAAGTATCTGATAAATTCCCCAGGAGTTTATGTCTTCCACGAAGTCTTTTGATCCGTAAAAATTCGTATTGTTTATGGGTTTGAAAAAAACTTTGAAATTAAAACTTTTGAGAATTTTTGAAATTCGGAACAAGTCTGAGGAGCAAATGGGATAACCGACCAGTTCTTTCGTATTGGGAGGTCTGTAAGCGTGAGCGTACAGACGGGCTTCGGTTTCCTAAATTTTTGGACAGCTTTGTCTATAACGGAAGGGCTGTATAATGTTACTGCAATTCGTTTAAGAAAATCAAGCTCTTTCTGTAAGGAATCCTCAGTTGATCACATATTTATTGCACGATAGGCGTCTGTATAGAAGGTAGAGATCTTTTGTTTCCATGGATTATTTGATGATTTATTCAAAGGACTACGTTGCAGACATAAATCGAGCCACAGAAATTTCCCAAATATGATACAATTTTATCTTCCATCTTTCAGGGAGTGGGTCAACTATTATAGATTACGAGGAGATGATGAAAAGTTCTCGGCCTAACCCACTTCCTGTAGTTGTAGTATTATTTTGACACTGCAGCTCGAAAAAGTGTTCTTTTGTATTTTAAAGTGCCAATTTTCAGACTAATAGCTTTTTTTTCTTTTTCTTTTTTTTTTTTTTTTTTTTTTTGGTGATGTTTAACGCTCTGAACTGAATCATGTTAATGCAAAGTATTGAATTTTCGAATGTGGAATTCCGGGTTGTCATGAAATTTCTGTTTCTGAAGAAGAAAACTGCAAAGGAAATCTATGAGTGTATGATGCAAGCATTTAGTGACAAGTGCCTTTCATATTCCACTGTGAAGAAATGGTATGCCAACTTTCAACGTGGAGACTTTGAGACCGAAGATGCTGCAAGATCTGGGAGGCCTTTAACAGTGACAACACCCGAAATTGTTCAATCGTGTTCATGATTTGATTTTGTCAGATCGGCGAATCTCTGCTAAAACAATAGCTGAGACCCTGGAGATACCCAGGGAACGTGTTGGGTTCATGATCACTTGGATATGCAGAAGATGGCAGCGAAGTGGGTGCCCAAATGTTTGAACGCAGATGAGGAACGAAAACGAGTGGATGCTTCCAAACCGGTTTTGCAGCATTTTGAGCGATCTATTGATAATTTTTTGCAGCGACTTGTAAACTGTTGATGAAACGTGTTTACATCACTACGATCCAGAGACGAAACTACAGTCCCTGTAGTGGCGGTACTCTGGTTCTCCACTTCCAAAGAAATTCAAGACTCAACGATCATCACGAAAGGTCATGGCAACGCTTTTTGGGGGGGGGGGATTCGGAAGGCGTTTTACTGACTGACTATCTCTCGAAGAGCCAAACAATAAATGCTGAATACTATTCCAAATTGCTGTGCCGATTAAAGGAGGCGTTGAAGAGAAAAAGGCGAGGAAAACTGCGGAAAGGTGTTATCTTTTTGCCGGACAATGCACCGGCTCACAAGACCATCCACCCTACTCACCAGATCTTGCTCCATCGAACTATTTCCTGTTCCCAAACCTTAAAAAAGTTTGAAAGGGAAGCATCTTTCTAATCATTCGGAGGTGATAGCAAAAGAGCAGTATTTGAATAATCAGACTTCAGAAATTTTTTTTGGAAGGGTTGAAGAAACTCCAGAAACGCTGTGCCAAGTGTGTTAAACTTCGGGCTGAATATGTGGAATAGTCTGTAAGTTTCATGGCTCTAGCCCATTTCCTTCTTGGTCAGGCCGAGAATTTATCAGCTCCATCGAACTATTTCCTGTTCCCTTATAAATTATAGCTCCATCCAACTATTTCTTGTTCCCAAACCTTAAAAAAAGTTTGAAAGGGAAGCATCTTTCTAATCATTCGGAGGTGATAGCAGCAGAGCAGTATTTGAGTAATCAGACTTCAGATTTTTTTTTTTTTTTTTTGGAAGGGTTAAAGAAACTCCAGAAACGCTGTGCCAAGTGTGTTAAACTTCGGGGTGAATGTGTGGAATAGTCTGTAAGTTTCATGGCTCTAGCCCATTTCCTTCTTGGCGAGGCCGAGAATTTATCAGCATCCCCTCGTATATACAAAATATACCACCAGAAGCAGCAATCCGATGCAGAAAGAATTTTTGTAATCGAACTTTCAGAAGTAGAGATATCGGGGAAATCGCAATTTAACATTACGCCCCCAAGCGGGACATATTCTCGAAAAAGAAGCTGTACCTAAAACAGTCTTCGTTACAAATGGCATCTAAAGGAAGAAATAATTTTTTCTTTCGAATATCTAGAAGCAAATATATGGAATAAAATGTATTTTGAATTCGATAGCTTTGCCTTTACGCCCTCTAGCGGCGAAGTTGTGCATCAGAAAAAAAAAGCCGAAAAGCAAGGATCATCGTTCCCACATTTCAAACTTTCCAATGTAAAAATAATTTTTCAAATCGGATTAATAGCTGCAGAGATATGGTGTCCACGGACTGACGGATAAGGTGATACTATACGCATGTACTGTACTCTTTTTACACGTGCTAAAAATAGAGAGAGAAGAGATAAAGGAAGGGAGTGACGAAGAGGGTGAGAGAAAAATAGAGAGAGCGCGCGATTTCTGGTTGTCCAATAATACACAGAATAAATTATTTTATTAAGTACCGCCGGTACCCTGAAAAAAACGGAAGCGTACCCTGGTACTCTTTGTGGATAATTTATGCTATGCATCTTTCTCAAGCCAAAACCTTTGTGGGTGTGGGACAAAAACGAGTGAATCGAGAGTATACATTTATTTACGTATAACACGTTGCATTTATGCGTGTCACTAACGACTACACCTAGACACGGTCCGGTACGTACTAAGTGGAATTAAATCATGACAACAAACAATAAGTTTTACTAATTCCAGGCTTTGAGCTATACGGGTATCCTTCATTTGATCGAAAGGTCACTTGACCGAAAATCCCTTGATCGAAAGGTACATTTCACGGAAGGGTCACTTGACCGAAAAGTTCATTTCACCGAAAGGTCAGTTCACCTAAAAGTTCATTTCATCGCAAGGACATTTGATCGAAAAGTTCACTTCACCGAAGGGTTACTTTACCTAAAAGTTCATTATATCGAAAGATCATTTCACCGAATGGTCAGTTTATTGAAAACTTAGAATTTTGTTGTTCGAGATGTGTTGGAGTGTGGTGTGGGTTTTTGAAAAACTGGCCACCTAAACATTATCGATTGTATAAAAAACACACTTTTAATTTCTATGAAACACCTCCCCATGAGTAGGTTTTTCGAAATATAACATTAATTTTAAAGCCTAGATCTGTGCCTTTTTGTCAAATTTTATCCTCCCAGCTCCTTATGAATATAAGGGTTACATAGCAAATCAAGTAAATAATGTTCCACTTTTACTCAACCACAAAACATTAATGTTTTGACCGTTGGCCCAGATACAGGCCATTTTGACAGATTTAAACCTTACTCATATTCTTAAGCATTACATAAAATGTAAAGTAACGTTTTATGTAAACCTTAAGAACATTATTAAAATTTGCTAAAAAGGCCTAAGCCGAGGCCTATTGTCTTAAAACTAAATCTTTGTGTTCTCTGTGACACGGAGAAATCAAAAGTGCAATTTGAGTATGATTCCCTAACGTTTCAGTGGTCTGTCTGCCGAACTTGCACCATGCTTCAACAGATCCTGTAATGAAATCCAAAGCTTTCGATAAACTGACCCTTTGGTGAAATGACCTTTCGATGAAATGAACTTTTCGATCAAGTGGCCCTTCGGTGAAATGTACCTTTCGATCAAGTGACCCTTCGGTGAAATGAACTTTTCGATCAAGTGGCCCTTCGGTGAAATGTACCTTTCGATCAAGTGACCCTTCGGTGAAATGAACTTTTCGATCAAGTGATCTTTCGGTGAAGTGCTTTTCGTTCAAGTGTCCCTTCGGTGAAGTAAGCGTCGGACAAATGAACCAGACCCGAGATACACTTAGGTAAGCGGATTAATGAGTGTTGTTATCGTAAAACTAATGAAACAAGATATGTGAGTCAGGGACGTCGCTAGACTTCAAAATCAGGATGGGCGAAGGGTGGGCGAGTAATTTTTTTTTTCTTTTTTTGCTGGGCCAAGTTCGATAGCAACTTCAGCTACTAAACACTGAAAGAATTCTAATGCATTAAACACTGAAGTGCTAAAACTCATGGGATACGTGCCTAGTACAGTGTAGGACCTCCTCTAGCCCGGCGAATGGCAGCAATTCGACACCACAAAATAGACGGAGGACTTCTGGAGAGATGCTGAGCCATGCCGTCTGAACAACCGCCTACAGTTCCCTGGTATTTGTAGGTGCAGGTTCTTGGGTACGAATGGACCTTTCCACCACGTCCCATAAGTGCTTCATTGGGTTCATGTCGGGCGAACGTGATGGCCACACCATTTGTCATGACTGTCCAGAATGCTCCTCGAACCAATTTTGGACAACTTGGGCCCCATGACATGGTGCATTGTCCGCCTGAAACATCCCATCTTTGCTGGGGAACATGAAGTCCATGAAGGGCTGCAAATGGTCACACAGCAGAACAACAAAGCGATTACTGGTTAATGACGTGTTTACGAAGACCAGACGACCCAAATCGTGCCACGTAAAGACACCCCACACATGTATGGAACCACCACCAGCTTGTACATTGCCTTGTTGACAGCTTGGGTCCATGGCCTCATGGGGTCTGAGCCACACACAAATCCTACCATCAGCTTGTAACAACTGGTAGCGTGACTCATCAGACCACACCACATGTTGCCAGTCTTCCAGTGTCCAATTACCAAGTTCACGAGCCCAGGTGAGGCGCTGTTTCTGATGTCGTGGTGTTAACAAAGGCACTCTGGTGGGTCTTCTGCTCCCATACCCCATGGACACCAAATTACGCTGCACTGACTTGATGGATATGTCTCTGGTACTTTCTGCATTGAATACAGATGTTATTTGAGCCAGTGTCGCTTGTCTGTTAGCATGGACAATCCTGGTCAGACGCCGCTGGTCACAGTAATGCAGCACCAGTGGCCGGCCACTGCGCTGTCTACGGTGGGTGGTAATGCCTTCCATGAGGTATTATCGGTACACACGTGACATCGTGAATCAAGGAATGTTGAATGTTTGCACAACTTCGGAAATTGAATGCCCCATCCGTCTGTCTCCCACTACCATGCCTCGTTCAAATTCCAAGATTTCACGTCGGCTTGCCATAATCCTACTGGCGGTTGTTCAACCTGACTCACGAGATTACACCTTGCAACTGATTGAAATCATGCCGTGCCTCGAAGCCTTTATACGATGGCAGAGCCAGTTAAAAATCTGCACACTGCTATCCCATGACGTTTGGCACTTCAGTGTACTCCAAGCTGCAAAGGAATTCGTGCAACCCCCACTACATTGGATACATACCTATTAATTTTGGAACTGTCTTGAAGTTTTTGCATATTTTGGAATGCGAAAGAGTCCTAAGTTTGGGGTCCTTTTTTGTTAATGTTCCGTCTATCCATTTTTAATAAAATCAGTAAAACCCGAAGAGTTACAACCATATAACAAACATGGTACACTGCCACAAGCACCAGTAGCACGCACTGATTAAAGAAAAAATGTATGCCTGGATTAGGCTTGAGAGCACAAATTGCTGCTAAATGCAGCAATTTGTTACTTGATAATTTAGCAGCAATTACTCGACAAATTGCTGCTAAATGATCAAGTAACACAGAGAGAGCCAGTGCTGATCAAGTAACACATTGAGACATTGCGAACGTGGTATACAGCATGCCCAATGATCAAGTAACATAGAAAAAGCCAGTGCTGATCAAGTAACATATTGAGAGCCACCGCCGAAAGACAAACACAAACATCCACGCCTCACCCGCATTCGAACCCTGACACATCTCGGACGAATGATCAGAAGCCATCGCTTAGACCTGTTGCGGAGATTTAATTATAGAATTTAGGCAAAGATATTAAATCTCATTTCTCAATTTTTATTTTGTTTCGTGCTCCTTTTCCTTTGTTTCCACGAAGCGTGAGAGACATTTTGCTGTGTCGCTCCTCCATTAAACATCGGAAAGCGCGGTTCATTTAGAGACGCCAGTTTGTCTCATTTTAGAGTCTACACCTTTGTATGTTGCAAGAGATTTTTTATTGTCATGCTCATTTAATCCTTTACATTCTTTATTTCAGAGCAGCGGACTAAAAGCCCAAGCGCTCTTAACTTTTACCTTGATGCTTTGTATTAGCCGATGCCTGCGTGTTTCTCACAAGAACTTGGGATCCGATGGGGGTTTTGTGGAGGCAACGGGGCAAGGAGGTGGAAGCAAAGGGGGTGGGGGCGAAGACAGTCTTTTCTGGATAGGAAAGCGAGCGGCAGCATGGACACGAGGGTCAGGAAAGGCCTGAGGTGTTAGTGAGAGTTCTTAAGCTGACCGGGAATTCTCCACAGCACGAAAAGGTGACGGGAAACAGATTTAGGGAAGGAAAATTAGAGTTTTACACGAACAGCGAGGAACAATTACAGAACTGATGGACAACCTTTCTCCGATTAAGCAAAAAATAAAAAAAGAATAAATGTTTCTAAGAGATATAAAAGGATCGCAAAAATTATTAGATATAACTAACTATTGTCTTTCAACCACACAAGACTTAGAAAGTTAACATCACAAGACTTAGAAAGTTAACATCAACCACGTAACAGACTACTGCATTTAGAGCAAACGCCCAAAATATACTTGTACATAGCAGGAAACGCCAACTTTGTTTTTAAGGCAGTAGCGTTTTAGGCAGGTGACATAAAGCTCAAATGAAGTTAACGATTATTATTCATAAGTACCAAAATAATTATTCGTTCTTTGCAAACAATCCACACAAAGAGGATACGAGAAAGTGGGCCACTCCTCGAATGGTCCACCGGGAAATATCCCGGTGGGACAGTCCACGCTTGGTAGCTACGAAAGAAAGTCTGCGTATGCGCACGCTAAAATCTGACCTCAAGATAGAAAGAGAAGTTGAATCGCAAGTACGTTAGTGAGGGTGATTGGTAACTTTTGGAGTAGGATAACTACAGGTTACACCACATCGTGATATACATCATTTTAAAACTCACGTCAATAGCAGGTAATCTCCCCCCCCCCTCCCCCACCTCCTCTCAAGGGGAAGTCGAATGAAAGCAAAATTTCGCTACGACGCGCCGTTTTTAAAGCATCAAAAATGTATTTTTGTAATGGCTTCTATCACATTTAGCATCTGGTTTTCGTAATTTTTGCAAATTGCTATGAGATATTGTTACCTTCAGAGATGGAAACGGGTCACGGGTCAATGGTCGACAATTTCATGAGGGGTCAAACGGTTCGGGTCAAGGTGTTTCTGACCCGATTTCAACCCGGTTTCATTTCCGTTTTATTTTTGAATAGAAAAAAAAATATTTCAAAGAACCTTCAGAGGTCTTTGAAATAATACTTCAGAGTTGCAGAGTATGATCCTGGAACTTGTTGAGAAGGGTAAAGAAATGGGATTAAAAATGAACTTTCAGAAGACAAAACTGAAGTACAATGCTTTTACAAAGAATGAAGATTTACCAATTGATTGGGGGAAAGCCAGAGATAACCAATTCCTACATTTTCATTGGGTAGCAGATATCAAGCGAGGGTCACATTAATGTAAAAATTAATTGGCATTAAAAATTTTGTTGGAGTGCTTTTGGAAAAAACAGAATAATGTTCAAGAGCAATGTGCCATTATGTCTTAAAAGAAAAGTGTTTAATCAATGCCTCCTTCCAGTGCTTACGCACGGAGCAGAGATGTAGACCTTAACTAAAAAAGACATACAAAGACTGCAGACAACTGAAAGAAGCATGGAGAGATATATTCTTGGCGTAGCCAGGAAAAATAAGAAGAGGAACTTGTGGATGAGGAAAATGACAAGAGTGGAAGACATCATGATCAGAATAAAATCCCTGAATTGGCAATGAGCGGGACAGGTTGCCGGAAGAACGGACAACCGAAATTTTATACTGGATTCCAAGGGACAGGAAAAGACTCAGAAGAAGACCAGGTGGGATATGGGTGGATGGAGGAGACTGGCCTAAGACAGTCAGTTGTTGAATAAACTTGGGGAGACCTTCATCCAGCAGTGGATTGATAATGATTAACAATGATGATAATAATGACGATATATTTGAATTTATAGTTTAAAGCAGATTTGTCTGGGTTAGGCCCGGGTCGGACCAATTACGTCATTATATTTGAATTTATAGCTCAAAGCAGATTTATCTGGGCCAGGCCCGGTTGGGTCCAATATGGTCGAGTACGGGTCCAAAATTTTTGACCCGTTTCCAACTCTGGTTATCTTTATGTGAAACGTGATGAAATAATGTTCGGCGATAATTTACTAAAATATATTCTTGAGTAAAATTAACTATTGTTGCGTCACTTCATGTGGCACGATCAAATTTCAACAATGGTTCTGATTACTTCCGTTACCCATTTTCGTTGCATCGAATTATTTTACTTCGGATTTCCTTTACTGCTGTCGGGAAAGATGCATGGCATTAAAAATGTATGCTTGAGAAGTATTTCTCAAAATAAAGTTTTTGGGTTAAGTGATAAACAACTGTTTGTATCCCCCCCCAAAAAAAGTTGTTTCATATCACCCTGCAATAATATACTCGCTTTGATTAAATATATGAAAAATATTTCTGATAAATAATTCTTCTAAATTCGCTGATTATAAACAGAACACTCAGCTTGATAAACGGCGTTTCTTTAGAAATTTCTACAGCAAAGAAAAATCAAATTTATTCAACAACTGGTTTACGATTTTATTTTTTGCCTTATAAAGCAAATCTTGGATGGATATTTCTTTTGCAAAAAAAATTAATAAGAATTCCATCACACGCTGTTGAATAACCGTAAATCAATGCAACACGTAAGAAAAGAGATAAAGAAATATCTGGCGTGTAACACAGATACTCGTTAAAGCAGTTCAAACTTTTAAATCAGACCCGCTAATAAGTGAAAACTCCCAGTGTTCCTGAATGGACACGTTAACACATTTTCTTTAATTTGTTAGTGATTGTTACGCAGCCGCTCATCAAAGCTGGGTGGAGGAGAAGCATTTGCCTGCACACCTTACGTCACAGAGTGTCACTTCGTTAACAATGGTGTAGGTGTCATTAGTTCCATCTGTGCTGATCCACCTCCACCTGTGTAGGCCAACGACCGGAACAGATGCGATGAAAGGGATGGAGTTGTGTTGGTGCCACCCGAATGCCATTCAACCCTTGTGCATCTCTGACCTTTGACGGGACGTGCACTGGAAGCACTCAGTAACAGGTTTCAGACAGGGGGAAATCCTATATGTCCGGAGGCCCACTTCCACGCATTCGTTAAATTTACTTTCGGCCACTTTGAAGAAAACACTCACACACGCATTCGTATCTACGAGGTTTAATCAAGAAGACTTTGCTAAATTTTTTCATTTGACGTACTGCGCTGTTATGAATATTTCAGAATCGTGATGCAGTCTAAACGGAAAAGTGCCTTAGCAGAGAACGAATTAGGCAAAATCAACCCGAACTCTCAACTTTTTCAATTCCGATGGAAATTCTGATTTGTTGCTTCACTATTTAGTATTTTGACGGAATCCGTTCCACTTCCGGAAGTCCCAGTTCCGGGCAACCAGGGAAAACGTGCCGATTCCGGACAGCACCGTTTATCGCTTCCTTTCAGTCTAATCCGCGCATTGTTTATCCTCAAGGGAACTATGTAGAGGATTTTAGGAAGGTCTTCAACCCTTAGGTCTTAAACAACCCTTAGAAATAGGAAGCTGGGAGATTTGGGCTACAGTGCCCGATAGGAAAGTGACACGGAAATGAGGTAGAAATACGCCATTATTTATTACCGGGGGGCCAGGGCCCGGCGGCCGACGGCTTAACGTGCCCATCCGACGCACAGCGGATATTTAGTGGTTCGAGCGTTCGTGCCTGCCTGGGATCAAACCTGAGGTCTTCTCCGTGGCAGTCACGAACGTTGATCACTAGGCTACCCGCGGCCCCTGGTGCCTCAGAGTACTACTACAGTATTTGTCATTTTCTTGTAGGACTTCCGTCTACAGAGAGTAGAGTTTAGGTCCCAGCCACCTACAGCGAGATCGCCTTTTGGGCAGGACACAGAAACCGAAGGAATGAGAACAAGTCTAGCGACTTTGACAGAACAGTTTGTAGTGAGATTACATTACAATAGAAGGCGCCACCGTACAAGTACGATGTTGCACACAGAGGGGTGAGAGAATTTCAGGGGGGGGCATAGGAAAGGATACCCATTTAACCAGTGGGCCCATCCTGGGGGCCGTCACTTAACGTGCTCGTCCGATGCACGGCGGATATTCAGCGATTGTTAGTAAATCACACCATCTCTGAAAGATAAGCCCAGGTTCGAACCTGAGGATCTTGCGTTGATAGTCTGACTCGATAACCACTAAGCCATGCGCGGCTCGTGGTGCCTCAGATCAGATCAGATCACATGTAGAGGATTTTAGGAAGGGAGTGTCTGACCCCAGGTCTTAAACAACCCTTCGAAATAGGAAGCTAGGAGATTTGGGCTAGAGTGCCCGATAGGAAAGTGACACGGAAGTGAAGTAGAAAGAGGGAGGAAGACGCCCTTATTTATTACCGGGGGCCAGTACCCGGGGTCCGACGGCTTAACGTACCCATCCGACGTACGGCGGGTATTTAATGGTTCGAACGTTCGTACCTTCCCAGGATCGAACCTGAGGTTATCTCCATGGCAGTCACGAACGTTGACCACTAGGCTACCCGCTGCCCCTGGTGCCTCAGAGAAAAGCCATCACCCTCTTATAGCTTACAGGCCCGCGCATCGGATTGTGACGACACTAGGGTGACGTCTGGGAGCGATACGGCCATAAAGTTACGCGTTCTTTATAGTTTCACTGCGTTTAAATAAGGACTTCTGTGTTATTTTTTTTAAATAACTACAGAGTTTGCACGTTTGTTCTTTAATCTTTTAGAATGCAGAAGAGAAATAAATTACAGCGTAAAATCTAGCGTAGCAATAATTTCGACGTAAAAGTGCAAGCAAGACAGATTCGTCAACTTAATGAAAGCATCGCTGTCATTTCACTGGAAGTGATAAAACATTCCTGTAATCGAAATTACGTATAAACTGTCGTCATAGTTTCACTTGAAGTTATCGTGTCGTCATAGTTCACCGAATCATTCTTGTACTTGTGAACAAATCATTCTTGTATTGGAAGATGAATTTGATGGCCCATTACGAAGTACCGCCGTCTTTTCAAAAGATGTTAATTGACGAATTTAATGAATCAGATTTTTTATTCATTGCTAGCTTACGACTACGAAATATTGAGTAATGAAATAATTCCTTTAGTGAAAATGTATTTTTATATCAGACAGTAACTAGCAATTTATGTGCAATCCATGTTACTAATATATTAGAATAAAAAAAAAAAAGGTCCAGAAGAAAAACAATTTTTTCCTGTGTGTTTTTTAATTATTACCAAAAGCTTAATAAAACACTTTTTAGCATGCATACAGTGAATTGCTGCTTGATCCACTGATTGCATCAAATAAATTATGATTTTAAGAAAATTACGCAATATTTATATTATAAAATGTACAGAGACAACCCATAAGTAAATAGACACCCTGATTTTCGAACATTGATCTTTACTTCACAGTATACACTTGATACAAATGTCAAACATGCATATTAAAACTTAGTTGCCGCACCCTTTGCTGTCTTCAAAGCCTTAACCCGGTTGGGCATAGAATCAATGAGTTCTGCTACCTTGACCTGTGGAATGTTGGCCCACTCAGCACGCAAACATTCTAACAGCTCTCAGCGCGAAGCAGGTTTTTGTGAACGTCGTCTCACTGCAGATCAAGTATATGCCAGACATGTTCTATGGGATTCATGTCAGGTGACTGACTGGCCCACGGAAGTTTCTGGATGCCGTTTTGTGCCTGCCAAGCTTGGGTCCTTTTAGCAGTGTGGCAAGGAGTTCCATCTTCCATGAACAGAGTGGAAGGTTTGTTCAGCAGCCGAACAGAGAATATTGGTAGAAGACCCGTCTGCAGTATGGCGATGTATTTTTCGGCATTAATATTGCCCACACATTCCACGAACTCTGATCGCACTTTGCTCCAAATGGCACCCCACACCGTAACGGAAAATCTCCCATGCTTGACGGTTGGTTGCAGGCGGTTCATGTGGAATTCTTGACCGGGCTTTTTCCAGATCCATATGCGTCCGCTACATGAAAATTGGGCAAAGGAGGACTCATCTGAGAAGATGACACGATGCCAAAAGCTCAACGGGCGTCCCACCGTAATGGTTGCCCACTGTTTTCTTTTCGCAATATTGGCTGCGGTGAAAAGTGGTTTCCACCTGGCAGCTCTGCCATGATAGCCTAGCTGATGCAGATATCTGACAGCTGTGTTACGACTCACTTTCAGGTGTTCTGCCACATCTGCAGCAGCCGTGCAACGAGGATTTTTTCCACCACCCGTTTTGCAGACCTCAGTTGTCATGCTGTTGGCTCCGGTCGACCTGAACGTGACCTAACAGTTTCCTTATTCTCCGTGTTGAACTGCACAATCACCTGATTGACGGTGGACAGCGGAATACTCAGCTTTCGGGCAAGTTGCCTCTGGCTTCGACCACCCTCGTATTGTCCGACAATACGCCCTCTTTGGAAATCACTCAATTCTTCGGCGCCAGGGGTTCGGGGCAACCTTCTTGTCTTCGGGAATATGTCACTGCACATCAATCTGTAAAACGAAAGATAAATTGGCACAGTCATTACCATACAACACAGGAGTTTACATACCATTAAGGGTGTCTATTTACTTATGGGTTGTCTCTGTACAATAACGACATTTTAATGACGTAACAAGTTTTCAATTTTAGTACCATCTAGTTACGTGTTTGAACAAGTTCATTTTGGTAAGCAAATATAAAGTTTATAATTTTTGTCTTCCAGAGCCCTATTTAAAAAAAAGTTGCCTTTTCAAAGTTTAAAACATCTGTATTAAGTATATTAGTAGCATTAAGCAAAACTATTTGGATCCGGAATATAAACATTTCTTTTTATCTGGAAAAATGCGAGAACTTATTGTCATAAATTTCCTGAAATTTGATTTTCAAGAAGTATTCAGGAAAACTGCCAATGTACAAATAATTATGTTTGTGTAGTTTTTTGTGTATCACAAACACAATTTAATTATTTGTCCATTAGCTGTTAAACTTCGAACAAGCTCGACCACCCACCATGGATGACCGGACTACCCTCCCTACGTCACCCAGCTTCCGGTATTGGTGCGCAGGCCTGTAGCTATATAAGGGGGTGATGGAAAAGCACACCCCTCTGGAGCCGCGGATGGCTTAGTGGTTAGTGATTCAGACTATCGATGCAAGGTCCCCAGGTTCAAGCCTGAGCTAATCTTTCGGAGATGGTGTGATTTACTAACAATCGCTGAATATCCGCCGTGCATCGGACGAGCACGTTAAGTGACGGCCCCCAGGCTAGGCCCATTGGTTAAATGGGTATCCTTTCCTATGTCCCCCTGAAATTCTCTCACTCCTCTATGTGCAATATCGTACTTGTACGGTGGCGCCATCTACTGTACTCTAATCTCACTACAAACTGTTCTGTCAAAATCGCTAGACTTGCTCTCATTCCTTCCGTTTCTGTGTCCTGCCCAAAAGGCCATCTCGCTGTAGGTGGCTGGGACCTAAACTCTACTCACTGTGGACGGAAGTCCTACAAGAAAATGACAAAAACACGGAACAAGGTCATCGCCCACCAGTCTGATACGATGTGGGGCGATATCACGTGGGCTCTTCGAATTCACTCTCTTCTTGTTCAGTTGTAAGAATAATTTCAGGAAGGAAAGAACTCGAACAGATTATCCAAAGCATGGGCGGCGGAAGGTAGGGGACGCGGGGGTCCGGACCCCCTCTGGAATTTTATGGTCCCCCTCACTGAGGGGGTCCACCTAGGAAACGTCCTAACACTATGTGGTTCATATATAATTTATAGTTGTTTTTTTTTACGATTTCCTGGATACTGTCAGCATGCTTCGCAGTTTTCTGGAAAACTCTTCCATTTCTACGTCATCGCTCTACGCATTCGACGGTGGAGCGCGTTTCGCACAGGAATGGATGTCCCACATTATGTGGAGCTCAAAATGGGACGAACTTTTGACTAGTTCAGGTAAATAGGCGTACAAAACTTAGTTGGACAGCATTTGAAAGAAACAGCACATTTTTCAATAGCTATTTACCACTATGTCTTAAAAGAAAAGTGTTTAATCAATGCATCCTATCACTACTTACATACGCAGCAGAGACATTAACCTTAACTAAAAATGACATACAGAGGATGAACACAACTCAGAAAAACATGGAAAAATGCGTGCTTGGTGTAATTAAGAAAGATAGGAAGAGGAACACATGGATTAGGGAAAGGAAAAAAGTTGATGGCGTTATGATCAAAGTGAGAACGTTCAAGAGACAATTGGCTGAGCATATTGCTAGAAAAACTGGCCGTGCTTGAGCAACTGAAATAATAAATATAATACCAATGGGCAGGAAAAGACCCAGAACAAGACCATGTGAAAGATTGGTGGATGAAATGCGAAAGCCTGCTGGAGTGACTTGGAAGACACAGGTTCAAGTTGAAAGTTGTGGAAGGCAATTGGGGAGACCCTCATCCAGTAGTGGATTGACAATAGTTGACGATGATGATGATATGTACGAGTACCCTCATCTACCCTTCGTTGTTTTATTCCTCTTTCTCTCTCTCTCTCTCTCCTTACTTTTTATTAAATTGTTTTCGCTCTCGGAGAAGTTCCACCCCACCCCCTTTGAAAATATTAGGTTCCGCCGCCTATGATCCAAAGGATTTATCGTGAAAGTTTTAGAAATTATCGAGACCGAAAAAAGGAAGCTTTCTGCTATTTTAAACGGATATAAATACAGGATTCATCGGGAGAACAAAGAGAACGTCATTAATTGGGCATGTATCAATGAGAGAACTGAAAAGTGTTCATGCCGCATGGCCACGAAAGATGGCATTGTTTTACGAGTGTCGAACCATGTGTGCAAGCCTGATATCGCTCGTACTGAGGTGAAAATGTCAGTTTCTCAAACAAAGAAACGAGCCCGTGAAGAGGAGCAGAACAGTCCGTCTTAGAGATATATCGGGAAGAACTCACTCCGTTATTCAACCGTGCATATGATTTGGTTACAGAAATTCCACTGTTCGAGTCAACGAAGAGTTCCTTATATTGAGCTAGAAAAAGACAAGCTAACTATGCTGAAGAGCCGGAAAATGCTGAAGATATTGTTTTTCCGGATGAAGTTTTAAGAACGAATGAAGGCGAAAATTTTCTGCTTTTCGACGAAATAGAAGAAAAGAGAATGCGTTTGCCACTAGAAAAGGAAAGGAAGTTATGAAAAAAAAAGCTTTTGTTCATGGACGGCACATTTAAAAGCTGCAATAAGCAATTTGCTGAATTAGACGGAATTCACGCTGATGTCGGAAGTACCGCAGAAGAAACCTACGCCATCCCAGTGGTGTTTGCTCTGTTTCCCGATAAGAATCAGCGGAGATACGAACAGTTTTTTGCCCTCCTGAAAATACATATTGCCGACTGGAATCTTGAAGTAATTGTCATGGATTTCGAAGTAGCTGTAATGGTACCCAGGGGTTTATACAGGAATTTCAAATTGGGGAGGTGTTAAAAAAGTTTGGGGGGAGTGTTGCATGAAAGCAAATTTTTCCAAGGCTAAACATTTTTGCAGTGAAATACGTATTTGTTTTTTGACCTAGGATACAATTTATAGTTAAAAATAGTAACAAATGAAAACCCTTTTGCAAAGCTTTACATGTTTTTTTTTTTTTTATTAACATAGGTTACTGAAACAGTAGACACTGATATTTTCGCAAATCTTGTGCATGCTTATATGATTGAAAAGTATAATTGCAAAATTTGTAGCAGGCTAAAATGAAGAGATACGTAGATATGTTTTTATGGCTGCAATGACTGACTGAAACAATAAAACCAAAAAAAGAAGCATTTGACTGCTATATACATATATCTTTTTTTAAACTGCCCGCTAATAAGGGGTACCACATTCCATAGTGGAAGGAACTATATCTTCTGTCTGGAAACAGAAGCGAGGAGTGCGAGAGCAAAAACATCTCCCAACGAAGATCACAGTGAGAAGCGAAGAAGTTCATAAAACAGGTAATAGTCAACCGTCTGTTAATCCTCACTGTATATGACTGCCCTGGTCGTTCCTCACTCTAGCGGTTTTCTAAAGGGAACTGCTGGTATCATAGACTTCGAATTGAAAAAAAAAGTAAAATTATTGCATTATGGCAGAAAATACTGAATGTGAAGCTGAGGATTTACATAAGTGCTCTAACCATTGTACTTTATGATAACAAAAAGGCGCTAATATCTAAATATTGAAAAGGAAACTTTTGCCTTTATATAAAGTACACTGGCGTGCAAAAATGAAGGACGAGACGGTTTTTCGAATGTAACGTCGTGCAGAAGTGCTCCACATCGACTCAAATCATGTCATAAGATCCCCAAGATGTAAGAATATCGGACAAGTGAGGAAAATCGTCCAAACCAGGAATCCAAAGGATACAAAGCCACTTTATTGAAAAGGTAGCTTCGAGCACAACTGGACAGAAGACAGAAACGTCCATGTGACAGGCGGCGGTGAAGAAAAATCCAGTCTTTAGTAGGGGATATGATCATCCCTGACTGCGTTGCAGGATTTACTACGTCTGTCCATGCTGAGGACGAGGTTGTCAAGGAGCTGTTGAGGCATCGCGGCCCATTCCTCTTGTAGCGCTAATCGCAGCTGCGGAATCGTTGCTGGCGGCTAGTGACGTGCTGCCAAGCGTCTCCCGAGGAGGTCCCACACGTGTTCGATTGGATTTAGGTCCGAGGACCTTACGGGCCAATCCATGCGTTAAATATCTTCATTCTCTAACAGCTCTGCGACAGCCACTGTACGATGAAGTGTAGCGTTGTCGTCCATGATAAGGAACCCAGGACACACAGCTCCTCTAAACAGACGCACGTGAGGCAGGAGAACCTCGGTACAATAGCGGACACCAGTGACTGAACCTCCTTGGATGATGTGGAGGTCAGTACGGCTACCAAGCATGATACCGCCGCAAACGAGAACTCCGCCACCTCCAAACCGGTCCATTTTGATGATGTTGGAGGTGTGATTGCGTGTTCCCTGCTCTCTCAAGATGTGTATACGCCCAGAATCGCTCGTCAGACTAAATCGGCTCTCATCCGTAAAGAGAACTCGACCCCATTGCTGATGTGTCCAGTTCTTGTGTTCCTGGCACCACAGAAACCGCCGTCTCCGATGAGCAGACGTTAATGGCACACACCATACTGGTCGTCGTGCAAATAGACCACCTTTGTGCAGCCTCCTGGTCACGAAAAAACGCAATAACGGAAGTCCAGTTGGCTGTTGCATGTGCGTTGCGATTTCTCCCGCTGTCTGCCGTCTGTCTCTTCTCGCCTGTAGGACAATATACCGGTCGTCCGCCGCCGTGGTTGCTCGTGGACGACCACTGCTAAACTCTGTGACAGCTGTTCCTGTCATTTGAAATGCTCTCCAAGCTCGTGAAACGATGCTGGGAGCGATCCAGAAATCCTCGGCCACACTAGTCACACTTCGACCTTTTTCCAACTTCCCAATGAGGCGACCTCGGGTAAAGTCATCCAGATGTCGTCTACTGGATTTCCTGTTAGTAATATCACACGGTGGAAGCAACTCGGCGTTGTTCAAACCGATGTACACCGTGCAATAGCTTTCACCGAATTGCTGAGCGTACACCGCCCGTGTGCTTTATATCCTTATGACACCCCCCCCCTACGTCATGCTGCATATATGCGCATGCCCTACCGTACCGGACCCTAATCTATCTCCTGAGTGGTTCGGTCCGTTCAGTCTACTCGCTCCGCTGTTATGCTAATTTCTCCTCTTCGTCCTTAATTTTTGCACACTAGTGTAGTAAAAACACTTACCCTTTAGTACCTTGCCAGTTTTTATAAGTAATACACTGCTTGACAAAGAAACTGCCACACTATGAAGGAATGCTTGAAAATAGACCAAACTGCACACACAGATAGCCAAGTAGGTGATGAACAAATGATTTAATTGTCACATACAGACTAGGCCCCAGTGGCCGAATATACAGGATTATCAATAAGGAGTGTCGCCCCCATTTTTGGCAATACAGCGTTGAATCCGACGTGGCATCGAGGCAATGAGAGTCCGAATAGAGTCCTGGGGTATCGTGGACCATGTGGTGTTGATCCGGGTCTACAGTTCATTTTCATTTTGTGGGGTGGGAGGGTACTCAACCGACGTATAATTGTGTCCCACAGATGCTCGATGGGCAAGAGGTTGGGTGATCGAGCTAGCCACTGAAGCATCCACACACCATGTAAAGCATTCGGGCTGATGCGAGCGGTATGCGGCCGGGCGTTATCCTGTTGAAAAATAGTGTTTGGGATGCCCTGCAGATACGGTTGTGTCACAGGCCGCAGTACCTCGTCAACATAGCGGCGTACCGTGTGGCGCTCCACAATGGCGGAAGAATCCGCCCGATGGCCACACGGCGGTCATTAATATTGAGACAGAACCGCGATTCGTCGCTGAACACCACACTGTTTCATTCGGTACCCCACGCAGCTCTGGAGCGACACCACGCCAAGCGGTGACGACGATGGCTCGCTGTTAAGGGTAGCTTTGCAACGGACGGCTGGACAACAAACCAGACGCAGCCAATCAGCTCGACACTGTCCGCGTCGATATCGGAGTATCCAAGCCTCCGCAAAATGGCGCCCGTTGTGGCCTGTGGGTCCGCTACGGCATGACGTCGGATGCGACGGTCGGTTGGCTTGGACGTCAGTCTTCGTGCTCCGGTCCCCCGTACGATGCTGCACAGATCCTTCCTGGGACCACTGTTTCCAAATGCGACCAATGTTTGTGGCATCACGTTGTGCTTCTTCCGCAATACGACGCAAGGACCAACAGGCGGTACGAAGGCCTACTATGGCACCTCTCATGAACTCATCCGTTTGATGAAATCGCGTACGACGGCATATTAACGGCATTGGCACCCGTTGTTTATTCTCCAGACACGGTTACAGCAGAACCATTCACTTCTCGCGGCCGTGACGATGTCTCGACTGATGGCCTCACGGGCTGGTTGTCATCTAATATCCCGCGCGCCGTTCGTGCGATTGACCTGCAAATGCAATCATTTGCATAACATGTACGTGTTCACTCACCCTGCAATTTGCATGGCGCTGCGTTTACGTCATCGTGGTGTGGCATTTTCTCTGTCAGGCAGTGTATTATTGACTATTGATCGTTTTTACAGTTATTAGGAGGTTAAATTCGTAGCCTGTGCCTTGTCATAGTTGATTGCCAAGGCAAATGCCAAATGTAAAACGTAGCTATGACACAGCATTTTGTATAATAAATATAATTTTTCCATGTTAAGTGAGGTTGGCTTCTGCTTAATAATTTTGCCGCGTACATTCACTTTAATAATTTAAGAATAACAATTACAATACTTCTTAAAAACATAAACAAATTCTTTGGTTGCATTTTTATCTTTTAAATATTTCGTCGTCCCTTTTGAAGCAATTTGTGATAAGCTTGTTCAATGCACTGATTCTACACTTCACCATCTTCGCGGGTTGGGCTCCTAAGATCGGGAATTTTCGGACCTTCTATTGAAATTTTCATTAAGGCGTCTACATGTGCTGGAAGCATGCATTTCCTCTCAGATGACAGAATACTGTTCATTGTCGAAAATGTCCTTTCTACACACGCAGTTTTAACAGGAAGCAGTAAAAGGCGCATAGCTGCAGCTGACAACGAAGGGAACATGGTTTTTCTTTCTGCACCACATGTAAGCATTAGAAGATTGCTTTGAGTTTCAATATTACCAAAGTATCTCCTGTAAATGTTAAACTCGTTCTTTATGCCATTTTCATTAGTTCCACACATGCTGGCAATTTTTGTAAAGTCGGGGTTTTCCAGGGGTTTTTTTTGGTAAATCTCATGGAACTTTCCCATTTCCTGAAATTGGTCAGAGAATCTCTGGTTCGTTTTTTGTATAATTTTATTATTGTAGCTGTATGCAAACTTCAACAAATCCTTATCAGTCATGTCGTTATCTTCCATTTTTATGTCATGTTCCTGAGTCTTTTTGTAAACTTCCATTGCTTCTAACATCAAATAATTGATTTCAATATCCTCGATGTGTTTTTGCACCGAATTTATCAGTACCATTGCCTCCGTTAAGTTTTCTTGGGGTGACTGCAAGGATTTACTGAGACGAGCCAGTATTACTAAAAGAGTAGAAAGTAACACGAGGATGAAAATCGGGGTTTTCTTTCGAAACAGAAGTCCCCCTGCATTAGACAAATAGTCACTAGCCTAAATGTAGACATTTTCAAAGAAGCATAATGCTGTACGACTACTTAAACACTGCCTTCACATGACAACCATCTGGTTTCCCCAGGTTGAACAAGTTTGTGAGACATGTTATTGACCACCATTTCTGCCATGTGCAAAACTGACAACCTTTTGTGTCTTACTCTGAATGTGCTGTACAGCTTATTAAGCGCGCTCAGTACTCTCTTGATACGAGGACTTGGTCTGCAGCTGTGAACAAGAGCGAGTTGCGAAAGATGGCTTCGACAGTGTACAAATAACAAATTTGGTGCATGCTCTTTCAGCCTCGCCTGGACGCCACTCACATTTCCGCTAAAATTGGCACCGCCATCTAATGATACTGCAGAGTTGTTCGCTGAATTCAAACCTGGCTTTCTTAGCTCAGTAATCAACACATCTGTAATATGATCTGCTTTTGTTGACTGTAGGGTAACTGCAGATAAAAAGGTTTCTTCAATCTTGAATTTTTTATCTTGACCCTCAGCAACGACATGACGAACACAAATGCTAAGCACTTCACGACCACTTATGTCTGTGCATTCATCAGCCATGACTGAATAGGATGGAATACCTTTCAGCGTTTCAGCAATTGCTCCTGTAACAGCTTCACCAAATGCTTCTAAGAAACCTGTTATGTCATAAGCGTGAGTATTCTGTGAACTATTTTTAATTCAATTAGCCAGATTACCAGATCCATCCAGAAAAGCAGCGGTCGCAACTACATTAGGCCAGTTCGATATCGTGTGCGAAATTTCCGATCGAAATATGTAGTACGCAAGTTTTGGCAGATCCTTAGTTGAGTTACTTTCTTTTTCCATCTGTTTTTGGACTGCATAGATACCATTGTTTTAACATATACACCCTCCCGTGTTGTGTTAGATGCAGCCAAAGCCATTATATGTGAACGGCTTTGTTCACGTTTTAAAGCCTTTCTCCCTAATTTCTTTGAAGCAGATAGTTGAACTAACTCTGTCACCGATGGACCAGTTTTCATTTTACCAAATCTGCAACAAATGCTACATTTGTATCCTTCAGACGTACGTTCAATCCAAGAATATTTCAAGTACTAAGATGCTTTCTTTCGTTTGTCAGTGAAACTCGTCAGCATTATACAGTATCTGCTCCCATACATTTTGATGGATTATCTGCATCCGATGCACTCTTTCTTTCACTAGGCACTTGTTGTGGCAGATCCGAGAGCACAAGAAAAGGAACAACTGCTGTATTACGTTCTATTGCACCCTGGTAGAAGGTCTTAAATACAAAGTTTTGCTTTCATAACTCCACCTGTTTGAGATTTACAAAATTTATGTTTGACTGATTTATTTTTATAACCAACGCTGTTTTACCAATTTCGTTTAAATTCGACGGAGTTATTCTTTCAGAAGGTGATACCAACTTACTAGTTGAAACTTTTCATCTTGTATCTTCGCTAGACATTGTATCAGAAAATGTCTTGACTGAAAATGTCTTGACTGATTTCTTTTCAAAACGAACCCGTTTTTCTCCTTTCTTTCAAACTTCGTAAAACAATTTTCCTTGGCTAATAACTCCCGAATTTCGAGTTTGTAACTGAAGCCATTGCAAAGATATTGTATTGAAAAAGTTCTTGACTGATTTCTATTTAAATCGAACACTCTTGACCGATTTCGTTCAAATTCAACTGAGTACTTATAGAAGGTTCTAAATTGCCGCCTCGGTGGCGCAGGCCTCTGATCATTCGTCCGTAAGGGGTCTGGGTTCGAATCCCGGTCAGGCATGGATGTTGTGTTTGTCTTACGGCACTGGCTCTCTCCCTTCCCTGGAACCAGTGGCCCTAAATTCGGGACGGGCGACTGCTTATAGCCCATTGAGTTGCTCACGGTGGTCGTTAAACCTCCAATCAAAAAAAAAAAAAAAAGGGTTATAAATTCTGGATTTGTCACTAAAGCCATTTCCGAGAGAGCAGATTAGAAAATTTTCTTGGGCGCTTTCATCTTAAATCGAACGTCATTTAACGCATATATTTTTTAAAGCGACAAAATTATTATTTTTCGCTAATATGTCCAAAATACCGAATTTGAAATTTGTAACCCAAGTCATTGAAGAGTAATTGTGTTACAAAGGTATGGGAACGCAGACAGACTCCGCGAGAAAAAAATCACCCTTACGTAGCCCACCATATAAACAAAGTATATGAACGGAAAGTAAAAATTGACGACATTTCATAAAAATATTAGTGAATGATTCTTTTAATAATAGTGTAAAGCATTTCATAGCTTCCTTTTTTTTGTGAAAGTAGACAAGTGAACTCTTTTTGTGGTTACCCTAATATTTCAGCTAAAAAAATGTCTTGGACTTGTTGGATCCATTCCTGACTGCGCTATTGCACACATCAACGAATGGAACATCAAATAAAAAGCAAGAAACAGGCCTTGCCTGGGCTTTCGAATAGCCCTAAAGTAACTTTATTTTAAATACACCAGACTTGAATAATCATGAAACATATATAGCGTATAACGTATTAAATCCGTTTATTTTTGTGGTGTAGTCAGCACAAAGATTCGCCAAGCTTTCGCACTCTACCATTTCTATCATTGCCTTGATAAAGCCTCCCAGCGGAGTGCGAAAGATTAGCGAATCTTTGTGCTGACTACACCACAAAAATAAACGGATTTAATACGCTATATGCGTGTCATGATTAACCCCAAAGTGTTGGCTTTCCCACAGAAATTTTGGTTTTCAACCTACTTTGTTAAGAATTATGATACTACTCACACTCAACCAAATAACGCGAGGGCAAGGGCGAACTGGCCCAAAGACTGATTTGTCCTCACCATTGGGACTGCGCTTTTTGTCCGGCATTATACTGAATGACAATAAAAAGTAAATAATGTTTGAAAAATCACACTATGTCTGTGTCTTCCTCTTGTGATCGTTTCTTTCTTTGCATGAACTTGTCGATCATGTAGCTTCGTTTTCTTTCAGATGGGATGTGACAAAACATCATCATCATATGTATATGTGAGTGGGTGTGTATCTTTATTAAACCCTCCCACATGGGTGTGTTGATATTTTTAATAGGGGGGTGCTGAAGAAATTTGGGGGAGTGTTGGGGGGGGGTATAAATCCCTGATTATAGATTTCAGTATTATCCAAAGTGCGTAGAAACATTGAAAAAGAAACTTCCTAAATTTTGGATAAAGTAGTATTTGTGGGCAAGTTTTGCTGAGATGCTAAATCATGACCTATGTTAATGAAGTAATTGTTAAATTCATCAGCGACTGATTTTGAATCAACATTAAAGTTATCAGAATTTCCTTTTAACGTCAGCGGAGTTTCAGTAGCACAGGATCGTTTGTTAATAGCTAATTTGATTATTTTCCATTTTTGATAGGAGTTATTTCCTGCATCTGAAATAGCGAGGTTGTAATAAGCAACTTTCGCATGCTGAATAACATTTCTTAGGGCATAATTATACCTTTTATACTTATCACGTAAGTGACTAAAAGAAGTACTACAGAAAACGAATCTGTAAAATGACGTTGAGGTATATGAAAGTGCAACCCGTGTTTTTCGGAGAGCAGTTATCCGAGCCCATTCTTGCATATAATAATGAATGCGTTTTCGGGGATGTTGTTGCATTGGGAAAAATGAGCCATACGATCAATGAAATCTTGACTCATTTGAAAAAAGGTGACGGCAATGGTGTGGGCCGATTACTCAACAACATCACACTGAGTGTTGAGAAAAGTACTGCGAGGAAGATAAGTAACAGGTTAATTAAATCATGCAATGCATTGATTATGATACGCTTTCCAACATACCCGGAATCATTATTCAACTTATTACACAAGTTATGAGGATAATCGCTGTGGAATAAATCTCGCTCTTGAGCCCTGACCATTGACCCCATTTTGATGATATTAAACAGAATTGGTTCAGTATAACTCCGGAACAACATATTGAAGTTTTGTCCAATAGAATCATTCTTAGTCAAGTTATGAGGATAATAGCTGTGGAATAAATCTCGCTCCTGTGCCCTGACCTTTGACTTCATTCCGATTATATTAAACAGAATTGGTTCCGTATACCTCCGGAACAACATGATAAAGTTTTGTCGTAATCGTAGCATTTTTACGAAAGTTATGACGCATAAAGGCGATGTAATGGATCCTTCTCCTATGTCCTGAACCTTTGACCCCTTTTCTTCCATTTTCAATAGGGTTCGTCCCCAGGTGGTCCCCTACCACATACTAAAATTTCATCGAAATCGAACCATTTTTACGCAAGTTATCGTGCGGACAGACGGACAAAGCTGGAGCACATAGGCTTCTTCAACCTTCGGTTGGAAAGCATAAAAAACCAAACGAAATGATCTATTTCAGTGGATGAGTCCACAACTTTATGAAAAAAAATTTGTGCACCTAATATTTCTGAAGGATAGTGTTTAAGGCACCGTGTGTCCCATGCCATATCTCCTCTCTAGGTGGAACGCATTTTCTGAAAACATATTCTGCAAGAAGTAATGAAATGCATGTTGCGTTATGGCTTTACAGTGGAGCCTAGAATCTTATGCAAGATTTGCGTTAGCTAAAATATGAAGTGAAATGCGGAAATAAGAAAAACACTATTGAAAGCACCGCTGAAGTAATTTCATGAAATATTAAACCTAATTTACCAATTATAAACCAACTGTTGAATTTCAGAACGGATTTAAACAGACTTTGACCTTCAATCCGTTATGCAAAACTTAAACGAAATTGTTTTTAAAATATTTCTTAAACAACAAATGTTGTAAACAGAAAAGTAATTTACAGCAGAAATTAATTGTTTCAAGACAAAATTACAAATTTAGGGAAACAATTTTGCAAACAAAATTACCCCCTCCCCCAAGAAAAACAATTTTGTTTCTAACTTACATCATTTTAAAATTTATTGCTGAATATAAACACAATTTCTTAGAAAGTTTAATATATTTTCATATAATTTGCAAAATGATACCTAACTCTGTCTTGAGATACAAAGGTAAATGATGTACGAAAGGAAGTCTACTTGTTTTATCTTTTTTTAGTTTGTTTATAGGTTTAACGAACAGAGTGAGCAGCGCTAAAGGGATAATTGCCCATCCTTATTTATTTAGAGCCACAGGTATATTATATATATACACTATCTACCAACAAGTAATTGGACACCCCTGCAATCGACGATATCTGCGATCCTGATACACGTCACGGCCGCCGCCGTTAAATATCGTGCGGGAAACAACAACGCAACCAGTCGCATGCAAGATGCCACGCAGTTCGGAGCTCTCTGATTTGGATAAAGGTGTAATCGTCGGGTATCACAGAAATGGCCGATCCATACGTGACATATCCAGCGAGTTGAAGTACCCAAAATCGACAGTGGCCTACGTGATTGGCAACTGGAAGATGAGAGGTGACTGTCGGAATGTGCCCCGACCCGGCAGACCCACAAAACTGGGAGTTAGAAACCGACGGGTACTGGCCAGAGAAATTCGGAAGAGCCGCACCAAATCGATGGGCCACATCCGCGAGGAGTTTCAAGAGGCATCCGGAAGTGTTCTTTTGATGAATACAATCCGTAAGGAAGCCCATCTGCTTGGTTATCATGGACGTGCTGCACCCCACAAGCCTTTGATCACCAAGTCCAATAGCGCTGCTCGGCTAACGTGGTGCAAAGAACGTCGACAGTGGACCGTTGAACAGTGGAAAAAGGTTCTCTGGAGCGATGAATCAAGGTTCACTCTCTACCTTTCGGATGGCAGGTTCTGGGTTTGGCGTCTGCCGGGAGAACGCCTCCTGCCGGAATGTATTGTTCCAACTGTGAAGTTCGGCGGCTGTGGAATTATGCTATGGGGGTGTTTCTCCTGGTATGGCACGGGACCCTTGGTCGCAATTCCTGGTAGACTCAACGCCGAGACCTACTGCACCATTTTGGATGATCATTCGCTTCCTACGTTGTGGCGATTTTACGGGGTGGACCCATGTTACTTTCAGGATGACAATGCCACCTGTCATGTTGCGAGGTCCACCATGGCTTGGAATGGTGACAATGGAGTGGCTACAGCACAGTCGAATGGACTGGCATGCGCAGAGCCAGGACCTCAACCCAATCGAGCACCTCTGGGACGAGTTGGTACGTCCACTTAAGGGGTGCCCCACCGTCCGTAACCGGTGAAAGAACTGACCTGTCTTCTCTAAGCCGAGTGGAAGAAAATACCGCTAACCGTCGTACAACGCCTGGTTGAGAGTATGGCCCGCAGGTTCGCAGCTGTAATCGCCGCTCGTGGAGGCTCCACTAACTATTGAAGGTGAATAAACTTCGTTTTCCTTTGCTATCACAGGTGTCCAATTACTTGTTGGTAGATATTGTATAAGGTCAGGTGATGCGTAACATCACAGCCTCTCCTTGACAAATGTCAACCCCGCCTTCTCGTGGTGCATCCTGTTCCCACTAAAGGGGATCTGACGACCGCCAATAGCAGTATACCTATACCATAGGGATTAGAGGAAATGCTATCACGCACTTACCAACCCGCTTGGCCAGCGTGGTGAGTTATGGCCAAACCCCTCCAAAATGACTCCACAACTTAAATCTTGGCCCTCAGTCTCCGGCAGCTAGAATGTACCTGGCCAAGGCATCGGCCAGTGCGACATGAAGGCAGAGGGTGCTAAGAATCCCCGGAGGACCGGACTAGGCTGCCATCTGATGCTGACCTTGGCTACGTACAACGGACGCTCCCTATCTTCTGATTCAAGGCTTCTTGAATTGGAAGAGGAACTACAAAGGATCAAGTGGGACATTGTCGGGCTAAGTGAGGTAATGAGAACAAGAGAAGATCTCATTGAACTGAAAAGTGGACATCTCTTCTACTATCGTGGGACAGATACTGGCAGAACTAGTGGTGTTGGATTTATAATAAACAAGAAACTGAAGGATAAAGTCGTAGAAGTTGAAAGTTCCTCTGACAGAGCTGCACGACTCGTTATCCAACTCTCGAGAAGATACAAGGCTCAGATTATTCAAACTTATGCACCCACCACAAGTCATCCTGAAGAAGGAATTGAAGAATTTTATGAGGAAATTCGTCATCTAATTAATAAAGGTAAGCAGCACTTGAAGATAATTATGGGAGATTTCAATGCAAAAATCGGGCAACGGCAACAGAATGAAACTTCAGTAGGTAAATTCGGTCACGGCAACAGAAACCAGCGTGGAAATACTCTCGTTGAGTTCGTAGAGGCAGAAGGGTTTTTCATCTTGAACTCATTTTTCAAGAAAAAGCCACACAGGAAATAGACATGGAGAGATCCAAATGGGACGACAAGTGAAATTGATTTTATTATATGTAACAAAAAATTCGTCATAGAGGATTGCAGTGTGCTAAACAAGTTCAACACAGGTAGTGACCATAGATTGGTGAGATGTAAGATGCACCTCAACACTAAACTTGAATGTGGCAAGATCAATAAGACAAACAATATGTATTGACATAAACAACCTTAAAAAACTCCATAATACCTTCAAGTTGGAACTCAAGAACAGATTCTCTGCTTTAGAAGGCCTAACATCGGAAGAAGTGGATATTTCTGAAGTTAACAGAAAAGTAACCAAAGCTCTTATGGAAACAGCAACAAAATTAGCTGGGTCTAAGAACAAGTTGCATGTGAACAAATTATCAGGAAAACCAAAATGTTGATGCAAAAAAGAAGAGAGATGAGGACAACTAAAGAAGATATGACTTCCAAAGTGGAATATATAGAGCTATGCAAGACAGTACGAAAAAGTATCTCTGAAGACGTAAGGAAATTCAACTGTGAACTAGTGAGGAAAGCAATTGAAAACAACCAAAGCCTAAAGATAGCAAAGGGATATCTCAGTAAGGGAAGAAAACACATTATGGCACTGAGAAAAGAAGATGGTTCTGTAACAAGAAATAGAGAAATTTTGACAAGAGTGAAAGATTTCTACTCCAAATTATATGAAAGGGATGACACATGTACTCCAGACATCATGAAAGGTACCAGTACCAGAGTTCTTCCAGTCCTCCCAGCAGAAGCTGCACATGCAATCAAGAACATGAAGCGGGGAAAAGCTCCAGGAGAAGATGGAATTACTGTAGACATCATACAAGAAGCAAGTGGAGAAATCGAAACAGTACTCGCCCAAATTTTCACTCGATGCCTTAATGAAGATAAGATTCCTGAGGATTGGAACAACGCTACAATGATCCTGCTACATAAAAAAGGTGACATTGAGGATCTCAGGAACTACAGACCTATCAGCCTCCTATCAGTGGTTTATAAAATCTTCACTGAAGTTCTTTCACACCGTTTGAAGGTAACACTGGACATGTCTCAACCGAGAGAACAAGCTGGATTCAGGAGTGGCTACAGCACTATAGATCATATCCACGTACTGAGAGAACTAATTGAAAGAGCGAGGGAATATGAACTTCCATTGTGCATGGCTTTTATCGATTACGAAAAAGCCTTTGATTCGGTGAAACCATCAGCAGTTACAATGGCTCTGGTCCTGCGGTATTGAAGATGCATACATAAATATTATTATTAACATCTATGAAAATGCAAGTGCAAAGATTCGGCTGTTTGAAAATACAACACACATAAAAACTGGAAAGGGAGTGAGACAAGGTGACACAATATCTCCGAAGCTCTTTAATGCCACATTGGAAAAGGTCTTTCAATGACTGAACTGGGAAAACAAAGGAATAAAAATTAATAGAGATTATCTAACCCACCCTCGTTTAGCTGATGACGTCGTCATTTTTGCAATTACCCCATCAGAGCTGCAGAGTATGATCCAGGAACTTGCTGACAAAAGTAAAGAAGTGGGATTAAAAATGAACTTTCAGAAGACAAAAGTGATGTTCAATGCTTTTACAAGAAATTAAGATTTATCGATTGATGGAGAAAAGCTGGAGATAACAGACACATACGTTTATCTTGGACAGCAGATATCAAGTGAGGGCCACATTGATGAAGAAATTAATCGGCGTAGAAAACTTGCCTGGAGAGCTTTTGGCAGAAACAGCATAATTTTCAAGTGCAATATGCCATTATGTCTTAAAAGAAAAGTGTTTGATCAATGCATCCTTCCAGTGCTTACGTATGGTGCAGAGACTTGGACCTTAACTAAAAGAGACACACAAAGGCTGCAGACAACTCAAAGTAGCATGGAGAGGTGCATGCTTGGTGTAACCAGGGGGAATAAGAAGAGGAACTCGTGGATCCGAAAAATGACAAGAGTGGAAGACATCATGATCAGAGTTAAATCCCTGAAATGGCAATGGGCTGGACATACTGCCAGAAGGACAGACCATCGATGGACAGCCGAAATTTTAGATTGGATTCCAAGGGACAGGAAAAGACCCAGAAGAAGACCACATGGGAGATGGGTGGATGAAATTCGAAAGTATGCCGGAGTAACATGGAGGTGACTGCCACAAGACAGGCCGTTGTGGAAGAAACTTGGGGAGACCTTCGTCCAGCAGTGGATTGATAATGGTTGACAATGATGATGATGATGATGATGAGGATGATATATATATATATATATATTATATTATTATATTTAGGGCCACAGGTTCGAGGTGTTGGAAAGAGACAGAGCCGCAAGACAAGCACGCTAATCATACCTAACCAGAGCCAAGAGCCAAAGCCGTCTAGAAAACATGAGGCCATGACATTAGAAAGATGAGTTCCCTCTCTTAGTGACGTCACACGGAAACCAAAGCTTTCGATTGGTTTCCAAAGCTGTCATGTGTGACGTCAAAAGCGACACCGACCTATCAGTCCGTTTAGCGTGAGAAGACCTCACAAACGGAGAGAACTCGTCTCTCTAATGTCATGGCCCCGTGTTTTCTAGACGGCCTTGCTAGAGCCCAGACTACACTGAAGAGCAATTGAATTAGAGACAGCTGGAGTTATGCAAATGTGGCGCTGTGAGCGGCCCTGTAAACGGAAACGACCTGACGTATGCAGCGATCCGACAATATAAGGAGTGATGCGACGGGAATCAGTAAGAGTCGGACGCAGTATGGGTAAGACGAAGGATTTAAGCGCATTTGATCGTGGGCAAATTGTCGGGGCCCGACGAATGGGTCACTCCATCTCGGAAGTCGTGTAGGCACTAGGATTTTCACGAGCCACTGTGTCATGGGTGCACCGGGAGTACATTGAATCCGGTAGAACCATCCCTGCAACGGCCAACTGCCGTGGACAACAGCGGCGTGTGGATGTGCGGGATCATCGTCGGCTACCTCGCATTGTAACAGCGGATAGACGGGCCACAGTGCAAGAAATCACTCTGCAATTGAACGCTGGTGCACAAAAACGTGTAAGCAGCCACACCATCTAGAAACATCTCCTCGCTATGGGATACAGAAGCCATCGTCCCACGAGGGTGCCGTTGCTGACCACACATCACAGGGTGCATAGATTAGCACGGGCGCGGGAACATCGCCACTGGACCCAAGAGATATGATAAAATGTTGCCTGGACTAATGAGTCTAGATTGACGTTGGTACATGCGGATGGCAGGATACGAGTACGGCGCAAACCACATGGAGCGATGGATCCTTCTTGCCAGCAGGGTACTCTTCTAGCTGGTGGGGGTGGTATTCTCGTCTGGGGACTGTTTACGTGGACTGAAATGGGACCCCTGGTACGTGTGACATCGTCCCTCACACGTCAACGTTACCGTTCAAGAATGAACGAAGTAAAGTGTCTTGAAAGGAATAGGTTAAGTGACAGTCACTTGTGCTCACTTTTAAAAGTAGCATGTTCAAAGGACATTTATTGAAAATGTCGATACGTTAGTGGCAGAAAAACGAGCCCTGGTCAGAACGTGTAATATTTTCTGTACCGTGTATCGTGTTCAGTTGGTAAAATGTGATTGTTTTAAGATTTAAGTGCAAATAATTGTTACGTAAAAGTGATTGTTTTCAGTGATTGATGAAGCATTTGTTTTTATTATTTACTGATAATTAGAAATAATATTCCACTCTAGCGCCAAGCCATTGGTGTAGATTTGTAAAGTTGATATTTATTTATAAGAAATTTATTAATATTCATGCGGTTCCTTCAAAATTGGAAAGTGGCCCTTCCAAGGATCTGAGTTTGAGACCACATGTCTAGAGTGTGATTAGAGTGATGATTACTCTATCTGGTACTATTGCAGAACGCTTACTATGTCTAAAGTGCCACTAATAGCGCGCTTAATCTGACCTAAACTACATTACATTCACACAAGTTCTGTCTAAAGTATCTCTGAAGTACTTTTACTGTGTTAAAAAGGGCTGTCGCAAGCATGTTTACTTCATTTAAGGCACTTTGGGAACTCGCTTGATCTGTTTTGTTTACATCTAAGGGGCCATTGTTAGTATGACAACTATCTGTGCCTAAGTTAGGGCCGTTAGTTTCAGCAAAGGAAAGAGAGCAAGTGCCGTAAGAAAAGTACATCAATCATACCTCATTCAGGGCTCGAACCCGGGGCCGTGATCAGGCCTCCACTCCGGCTTCTGCTGTATTTGTAATACTAACAAAGAAAATTAAAGCATATTTTTACTTGTAACGGCATTTATTTCCTTAACAAAAAAATCCTACATAATTATAGATAGGTAAATTACAGATATTGAAGTAAAAAAAAAATCTTCCTACATTTTGTGTTGGTAGTCTCTAATTAAATCTTTGGTATTTAATTTATCTGCCTCTGGTCTTCAATGGCAATTAGTAGGTGTCGTCTGGGCGTTTCGGTGAAAGATAATTCCGTCCTTCCTGACGCATTGTATTTCGAAAATAATTTTGACAATTTTTGCTGAATGATCTTCAGAATTAACTACTGTAACAGGTAGTGTTAGATATGAAATAAGTACTCTGGAGACGACGTCCCCCATAGCAGACGAGGAAGTTGAAAAGATCTCTTTTCTACCTCCAGCTTTCTATTTGCAATTATTTTTCTCCCCAACCCATCTGTCTCTTCTGTCGGTGGATTTAAGTTAAAAAATTTAATTTCTTAGCCCTCTTTGGGCCATGCAACGTTGCGGGCTCTGAAGCATCGTTTAACCTGTCATCGTTGGTAGTAGTTACGCCACTGGGAATAGGTGGGCGATAATGGGCATTGTTGATACATTGCTTTCAGTGAAATTTTCAGTTTGGTTGCGTTTTCAAAATGTTTTGGTGTTATGCAATATTGGCAAATGTTGAATTTGAATTGAACTTGCAGAGCTAACAAGCGTAGCAGTGTGCAAGCGCAGTGGTTATGGCGTTATGCATACCCAGAAACAATAAAATACAGTAGTTGCTTAGGAAAAATCGAATTTCCACTGATTTAATTTTTAACGAAAACATAACAAAATTGCATTGTCGGTGTATTTCCTTTAAAAAAAAAACTTTAAGGAAACCTTCTTGGTAAAAAGAGCTCCCAGTTTGACCCTTACTTAAGATTTCGGGCACTGCTTCTAAAATATATGTTCAAATCCGCAGTCGATATTTTGTTCAATGCTGCTAAGGAGGTATATTTTACAATCTGCACCAAAAGTAAATACATAGTTTTCTTGTTGTATCACATTAAGTTGAAGGGTTTGATCTATTTCATTATAAACAAACTATTTTTCACTAATTGCATCTAAAGCATGTTTTGTATATATATATATATTTTTGGATTTTTTTCAGACATATATTCGTGTGAAATTCAGCATAAGATAACTTTCGAATATTGTTAGTAACTAATCCATTATTTTTTTCATTTAATAGCTTTACCTTCATTATTTCGTTTCACTGGTACAGAAGTTGTACCCCTTTCATAGCGTTTCTCGACTAAAGACTGCAGCACTTCATATACAAATTAACAACATTGATGAACTTATTCTCTCACTGGCTTAACAAAGAAACTGCTCATTATAGCTAGGCAAACTTATAAACGCCGCCCCGGTGGCGCAGTGGTCTAAGGCGCTGGCCTCTGATCATTTGTCCGTAAGGGGTCCGGGTTCGAATCCCGGTCAGGCATGGATGTTGTGTTTGTCTTACGGCACTGGCTCTCTCCCTTCTCTGGAACCAGTGACCCTAAATTAGGGACGGGTGACTGCTTATAGCCCATTGAGTTGCTCACGGTGGTCGTTAAACCTCCAATAAAAAAAAAAAAACTTATAAACAAGTACCGCTGTTATCATTTGACACATTGATTCACAACATTGAAGTGTCGTACAACCATACAACAGGCAAACTTCCACCACACCTGGGTGATTACTTCGTGACGTCCCCATAAGCTGCCAAAATCTCTCAGATTACCGTTTGGCTCTGCATCTCTGTTCACAGCATCGAAATCAATGGATGGTGTTAGAGATTTTAGTTGCTCGTTGTCAGAGGCGTAACTGGCCATTTTTGCACCCGGGGCAAACCTGAAAACATTCCCCCCCCTCCTCGAAATTCATTAAGACATATGAAATTTACTGCCTGAAATATTATAATTATACACTGCTGGACAATTGCTAAGGACGGATCATAAACGGTTATATAGCGCATAAAAAAGTAAGTGTGGTTGGATGCCAAGTGAAATAAAATAATGTCAGAATGCCAGGACATTACAAGAAAGACAATTTATTGTGCTCTGAAATCCAGAAGGCTTTGGAAAGTGTTCAAAGGACAAACAGGCCATTTTGTACAGAATACGTAAACGTGAAAAAAATGCAATTACCGTCCGCAAGTGTTCCGGCGTAGGATGTCAATACGGGTTATGACCACCATGGAGGGCGATGCAAGATTCCACACGTCGTGTCATGCTTTGCACAACATTATCAAGCAGCTGTTGGGGTAATTTATCCCATTCCTCTGTAAGTGCACGGATGAGGGTGTCCTTGTTTATTGGAGGGCATTGGCGACCAGCAAGACTCCTCCCCAAAGCATCCCACACATTTTCAATGGGATTCAGATCTGGAGAACGTGCTGGCCATACGAGGCGTTGAATATCCTCGCTCTGAAGACACTCCTGGACAGCGACTGTTCGATGACATGTTGCGTTGTCGTCCATGAAAATGAATCTATCACCGACAGCCCCACGGAACATGCAAACATGAGGTAGCAGAACATCATTAATGTATCGTTGACCAGTCATAGTCCCAGTTGGAAGCACGTAGAGGGACGTACGGCCATTGATCATGATGCCAGCCCTTACCATGACACTACATGTCGGATATCGGTCCCTTTCCTGTATGTTTGCTGGACAATATGCAGTACCACTATCACGCCAGATCAGTTGTCGTCGACAATCAGACGATAGACTGTATCTACTCTCATCTGAGAAGAGGACAGCAGACCAGTCGTTATCAGTCCAATTGCGATGTTGATGGCACCATTGCAAACGGGTGGTACGGTGACGTCTGAACAATGGGATGAACACAACAGGACGGCGGGCGTATAGTCCTCCTTCATGCAAACGTCTGGCGACAGTTTTTCGGGAGATCCGCTTGCCAGTAGCAGCCATAAACTGATTCGCTACCTCACTAGCTGTGCTGCGCCGGTGTCTTTTTGTTGATAGCACTATGTACCGATCTTCTGCAGGTGTCGTACTGCGAACACGACCCCCCCCCCCCCCGTGACGTTTGCTACACTCTCCATTTGCTTGAAATGATTTACAAAGCCTTGAAACAACACTGTAGCTGACGTCCAACTTCCTGGAAACATCTGTCATTTTTCGGAATTCTTCAATCTTGCCAATAATACGGCCACGCGTAAAATCATCTAGGTGATGTCGGGAAGACATACTGAAAATTGCAAGTTCGTCAATTGATTCTTTCCCCTTCAACTTTGCGTTTGAACAACAACGGTCAATACGCGTCAAATCCTTTATATCTCTTATCAGCGCTATGACGTCACGAACAAGTTCGGCAATCCAAAATTTGCATACGCACAACACGTCTCACTGTATCCCGCACTTATGCTAATTTCCACATTTTCCTGCCTTCCATTTTATGGTTGCTATCGTTGCTATTGTCATCCATCCTTAGCAATTGTCCGGCAGTGTACTTGTTGCATGAGTTTTTAGGATAGTGTTGATTATGCACAAATTTGTGTCGTGTGTTGATAATGCACACATTTGAATTATTTAGTACCCGCACGCATATGCAATTACATTTTCCAAAAAAAAAAAAAAAATTACAATCTAACACTGGGCATCGGAATTTGCTTCTGACATTTCGCTGCACACTGAATTTTATGCTTTCTCTTTTATCATTTTCTCTTGCAGTTAATTGATAACTAGTAATCGCCAACGGTTGTGCAATAGATTTAAGAACGGGTTAGTTTTTCGGCGGACCAGAGGAAGACCTTTGCGAAGTTATTGTTATTTTAATTGCAGTTTAACAACCTAACTTTTAAACATTTTTATTGGGGGTATGATACTGCAAATAGGGTATTAGGGAACTATAGGTATCATTTCTTATCCCAAACGGGAACGGCATTTTACCATCATTAATTGTGTCGGAAAAAATTAGGAAATGGGGATAACATTCCGCAGAAGGGTTTCGTGCATTTCTCTTACCCTTACTGCCATCAAGGATGTTCTGGGTAGCAGGGGTGGCTCCTGCTATGGGGCTGTGGGGCTGTGGGGCTGCAGGCTCCCCCTCCCCTACCCAGAGCACTTTTGTTTTCCATGCCGCACCAAGAGAGAGAAGTTTTGTGAACTTCGCTGTAAGTTTTTCCAGCATAACGTCACGACTGAAGTGTTTTGAACTCAACTGAAAGTTTTTCCCTGCATAACACCACTAGGAGCGGAAGGAACGTTGGCGGGCTGCCCTGCTTGCAGCTCTGACGGCTATTGAAACTAAATGATGTGGGAAACTCTGTCTATATTCCCACATCAGTTTGTTTCCTTTGAATAAGGGCCGCGGGTGGCCTAGTGGTCAACGTCTGTGACTGTCGCGGAAAGGACCTCAGGATCGATTCCAGGCAGGTACGAACGCTAGATCCAATAAATATCCGCCGTGCGTCGGATGGGCACGTTAAGTCGTCGGACCTCGGGTACCGCCCTCCCCGGTAATAAATAAGGGCGCCTTCCTCCCCCTTTCTACTTCGCCTCCGTGTCACTTTCCTATCAGACACTCTAGCCAAATCTCCTAGCTTCCTATTTCTAAGGGTTGTTTAAGACCTGGGGTCAGACACTCCCTTCCTAAAGTCCTCTATACATATGATCATTTGTTCCTTTGAATAAAACTTCCCTGTTTTATTTAAGGCAGCTCTCGCTAGCAGAGTTACTCGCGAATGTAGTCTCTCGTTTGGTGGGAATGCATCGCTGGGCCTGTGAGCTTTGTTGATTAAGACGGTTCTTGTGATTCCGAATAAGAAATAAAATAGGGGAATGAATTAAAAATAATGAAGAATGCTGGAATAAAGTATTAAATAAAGTATGTTTGAATGTATTTCTCAACCTGTTTTTTTTTTCTACCAATTTTTGGTTTGTTCCAGCTTTTATTTAATGTAATAATTCTAACAGCAATGTTACTCCCATCGAACTGGAGATTTTTGGTGTTTGCTAATAACAAATACTCAGTTGCTGGGATTTTTACAAAAACGTTTTACTTATATTTTCTCTTCTGGTCAAAATAGGCATGTAAACAAATGGCGAATGGAGTTCAGTATCGGATAAATTGAAAAAAAAAAAAAAAAAGAGAGAGAGAGAGAGAGAGAGAGAGAGAGAGAGAGACTAATTTCTGCAGCGAAATACTTGCACAAAATTGATTTCTTCACTTACCAAGCACAGCGAAATTTTCGCTTTTAAACTCATGTAAATTTTTATTCACCAAAAATCATTGAAGTCACTCCCCTGGGTACATTTTATTTTTCTGCTGCATCCCCTCTCCCCCCAGAAATAAGCTGCGCATTTCAATTGAGGTAGTGCATTATATTTCATTACTTTGAAAAGAACATTTAATCAATTATCATTGTTTAGAAAATTTCTGAAGTAGGTAAATTTTGGAAAACAAATTTTTCTACACTAAATGGTTATCATGGCTCCAAAATTAAAACTGGACTGAATATGTTTGCAATTCGTGTTTATTAAAGAGAAGGCAGATGTGTGAGTATCGCAATAACAACTCATCACAAAATTCTGGCAGACCGTTCAAAATTCCACAAAATGTTTTTCATCGCCGTCCAAGTTGCAGTGGCCGGTATCAAGTCGAAGTTCCAAAGGGAGTGTATCAGAAGAAAAAATATTTATTATCATATTTCTAGGGGTTACAATGAGACACTTGAGAACGCGTACATAACTTTGAGTGTATCTCCGCTGCGACTGGCACACGCATTAATTTTTTTTAATGTTTTGTCCTAGGTAAGGCAGACTGTTGTAATATATATATATATATATATATATATATATGGGATGTAAGGTCGGGTGATGCGTAACATCACAGCCTCTCCTTGACAAATGTCAACCCCACCTTCTCGTGGTGCATCCTGTTCCCACTAAAGGGGCTCTGACGACCGCCCATAGCGGTATAACTATACCATCGGGATTAGAGGAAATTCTATCCCACACTCACCAACCCGCTTGGCCAGCGTGGTGAGTTATGGCCAAACCCCTCCAAAATGATTCCACAACTTAAATCTTGGCCCTCAGTCTCCGGCAGCTGGAATGTACCTGGCCAAGGCAGCGGCCAGTGCGACATGAAGGCAGAGGGTGCTAAGAATCCCCGGAGGACCGGACTAGGCTGCCATCTGATGCTGACCTTGGCTACTTACAATGGACGCTCCCTATCTTCTGATTCAAGGCTTCTTGAATTGGAAGAGGAACTACAAAGGATCAAGTGGGACATCGTGGGGCTAAGTGAGGTAAGGAGAAAAGTAGAAGATCTCGTCGAACTGAAAAGTGGACATCTCTTCTACTATCGTGGGACAGATACTGGCAGAACTAGTGGTGTTGGATTTATAATAAACAAGAAACTGAAGGATAAAGTTGTAGAAGTTGAAAGTTCCTCTGACAGAGCTGCACGACTTGTTATCCAACTCTCGAAAAGATACCAGGCTCAGATTATTCAAACTTATGCACCCACCACAAGTCATCCTGAAGAAGAAACTGAAGAATTTTATGAGGAAATTTGTCATCTAAATAATAAAGGTAAGCAGCACTTGAAAATAATTATGGGAGATTTCAATGCAAAAATAGGGCAACGGCAACAGAATGAAACTTCAGTAGGTAAATTCGGTCACGGCAACAGAAACCAGCGTGGAAATACTCTCGTTGAGTTTGCAGAGGCAGAAGGGTTTTTCATCTTGAACTCCTTTTTCAAGAAAAAGCCACACAGGAAATGGACATGGAGACATCCAAATGGGACGACAAGTGAAATTGATTTTATTATGTGTAACAAAAAATTCGTCATAGAAGACTGCAGTGTGCTAAACAAGTTCAACACAGGTAGTGACCATAGATTGGTGAGATGTAAGATACACCTCAACACTAAACTTGAACGTGGCAAGCTCATAAGACAAACGAAATCTATTGACATAACCAACCTTAAAAAACACCATAACACCTTCAAGTTAGAACTGAAGAACAGGTTCTCTGCTTTAGAAGGCCTAACATCGGAAGAAGTGGACATCTCTGAAGTTAACAGAAAAGTAACCAAAGCTCTTATGGAAACAGCAACAAAATTAGCTGGGTCTAAGAACAAGTTGCATGTGAACAAATTATCAGGAAAAACCAAAATGTTGATGCAAAAAAGAAGAGAGATGAGGACAACTAAAGAAGATGTGACTTCCAAAGTGGAATATATAGAGCTATGCAAGACAGTAAGAAAAAGTATCACTGAAGACGTAAGGAAATTCAACTGTGAACTAGTGAGGAAAGCAATTGAAAACAACCAAAGCCTAAAGATAGCAAAGGGACATCTCAGTAAGGGAAGAAAACAGATTATGGCACTGAGAAAAGAAGATGGTTCTGTAACAAGAAATAGAGGCGAAATTTTGACAAGAGTGAAAGATTTCTACTCCAAATTATATGAAAGGGATGATATATGCACTCCAGACATCATGAAAGATACCAGTACCAGAGTTCCTCCAGTCCTTCCAGCAGAAGTTGCACATGCAATCAAGAACATGAAGCGAGGAAAAGCTCCAGGAGAAGATGGAATTACTGTAGACATCATACAAGAAGCAAGAGGAGAAATCGAAACAGTACTCGCCCAAATTTTCACTCGATGCCTTAATGAAGGAAAAATTCCTGAGGATTGGAACACCGCTACAATGATCCTGCTACATAAGAAAGGTGACATTGAGGATCTCGGAAACTACAGACCTATCAGCCTCCTATCAGTAGTTTATAAAATCTTCACTAAAGTTCTTTCACACCGCTTGAAGGTAACACTGGACATGGCTCAACCGAGAGAACAAGCTGGATTCAGGAGTGGCTACAGCACAATAGATCATATCCACGTGCTGAGAGAACTAATTGAAAGAGCGAGGGAATATGAACTTCCATTGTGCATGGCTTTTATCGATTATGAAAAAGCCTTTGATTCGGTGAAACCATCAGCAGTTACAATGGCTCTGAAAACCTGCGGTATTGAAGATGCATACATTAATATTATTAATAACATCTATGAAAATGCAAGTGCAAAGATTAGGCTGTTTGAAAATACAACACACGTAAAAATTGGAAAGGGAGTGAGACAAGGTGACACCATATCTCCGAAGCTCTTTAATGCCACATTGGAGGGTGTTTTTCAGTCGCTGAGCTGGGAAAATAAGGGGATAAAGATTAATGGAGATTATCTAACCCAACTTCGTTTTGCTGATGACGTAGTCATTTTTGCAACTACCCCATCAGAGCTGCAGATTATGGTCCAGGAACTTGCTGACAAGAGTAAAGAAGTGGGATTAAAAATGAACTTTCAGAAGACAAAAGTGATGTTCAATGCTTTTACAAGAAATGAAGATTTATCGATTGATGGAGAAAAGCTGGAGATAACAGACACGTACGTTTATCTTGGACAGCAGATATCAAGTGAGGGTCACATTGATGAAGAAATTAATCGGCGTACAAAACTTGCCTGGAGAGCTTTTGGAAGAAACAGCATAATTTTCAAGAGCAATATGCCATTATGTCTTAAAAGAAAAGTGTTTGATCAATGCATCATTCCAGTGCTTACGTATGGTGCAGAGACGTGGACCTTAACTAGAAGAGACATACAAAGGCTGCAGACAACTCAAAGAAGCATGGAGAGGTGCATGCTTGGTGTAACCAGGAGAGATAAGAAGAGGAACTCGTGGATCCGAAAAATGACAAGAGTGGAAGACATCATGATCAGAGTTAAATCCCTGAAATGGCAATGGGCTGGACATACTGCCAGAAGGACAGATCATCGATGGACAGCCGAAATTTTAGATTGGATTCCAAGGGACAGGAAAAGACCCAGAAGAAGACCACTTGGGAGATGGGTGGATGAAATTCGAAAGTATGCAGGGGTGACATGGAGGAGACTGGCACAAGACAGACCGTTGTGGAGGAAACTTGGGGAGACCTTCGTCTAGCAGTGGATTGATAATGGTTGACAATGATGATGATGATGATATATATATACATCTCAGTAAGGGGAAAAACAGATTATGGCACTGAGAAAAGAAGATGGTTCTGTAACAAGAAATAGAGGCGAAATTTTGACAAGAGTGAAAGATTTCTACTCCAAATTATATGAAAGGGATGATACATGTACTCCAGACATCATGAAAGGTACCAGACGTCTTCCAGTCCTTCCAGCAGAAGTTGGACATGCAATCAAGAACATGAAGCGGGGAAAAGCTCCAGGAGAAGATGGAATTACTGTAGACATCATACAAGAAGCAAGTGGAGAAATCGAAACAGTACTCGCCCAAATTTTCACTCGATGCCTTAATGAAGGGAAAATTCCTGAGGATTGGAACAACGCTACAATGATCTTGCTACATAAAAAGGGTGACATTGAGGATCTCAGGAACTACAGACCTATCAGCCTCCTATCAGTGGTTTATAAAATCTTCACTAAAGTTCTTTCACACCGCTTGAAGGTGACACTGGACATGACTCAACCGAGAGAACAAGCTGGATTCAGGAGTGGCTACAGCACAATAGATCATATCCACGTACTGAGAGAACTAATTGAAAGAGCGAGGGAATATGAGCTTCCATTATGCATGGCTTTTATCGATTATGAAAAAGCCTTTGATTCGGTGAAACCATCAGCAGTTGCAATGGCTCTGAAATCCTGCGGTATTGAAGATGCATACATAAATATTATTAATAACATCTATGAAAATGCAAGTGCAAAGATTCGGCTGTTTGAAAATACAACACACATAAAAATTGGAAAAGGAGTGAGACAAGGTGACACCATATCTCCGAAGCTCTTTAATGCCACATTGGAAAATGTCTTTCAATCACTGAACTGGGAAAACAAAGGGATAAAGCTTAATGGAGATTATCTAACCCACCTTCGTTTTGCTGATGACATAGTCATTTTTGCAACTACCCCATCAGAGCTACAGAGTATGATCCAGGAACTGGCTGACAAGAGTAAAGAAGTGGGATTAAAAATGAACTTTCAGAAGACAAAAGTGATGTACAATGCTTTTACAAGAAATGAAGATTTATCGATTGATGGAGGAAAGCTGGAGATAACAGACACGTACGTTTATCTTGGACAGCAGATATCAAGTGAGGGTCACATTGGTCAAGAAATTAATCGGCGTACAAAACTTGCCTGGAGAGCTTTTGGAAGAAACAGCATAATTTTCAAGAGCAATATGCCATTATGTCTTAAAAGAAAAGTGTTTGATCAATGTATCCTTCCAGTGCTTACGTATGGTGCAGAGACGTGGACCTTAGCTAAAAGAGACATACAAATGCTGCAGACAACTCAAAGAGCATGGAGAGGTGCATGCTTGGTGTAACCAGGAGAGATAAGAAGAGGAACACGTGGATCCGAAAAATGACAAGAGTGGAAGACATCATGATCAGAGTTAAATCCCTGAAATGGCAATGGGCTGGACATACTGCCAGAAGAACAGACCATCGATGGACAGCCGAAATTTTAGATTGGATTCCAAGGGACAGGAAAAGACCCAGAAGAAGACCACATGGAAGATGGGTGGATGAAATTCGAAAGTATGCGGGAGTGACATGGAGGTGACTGGCACAAGACAGACCGTTGTGCAGGAAACTTGGGGAGACCTTCGTCCAGCAGTGGATTGATAATGGTTGACAATGATGATGATGATGATGATATATTACAACAGTCTGCCTTGAGTGGGACATTGTCGGGCTAAGTGAGGTAAGGAGAAAAGGAGAAGATCTCATTGAACTGAAAAGTGGACATCTCTTCTATTATCGTGGGACAGATACTGGCAGAACTAGTGGTGTTGGATTTATAATAAACAAGAAACTGAAGGATAAAGTGGTAGAAGTTGAAAGTTCCTCTGACAGAGCTGCACGACTCATTATCCAACTCTCGAGAAGATACCAGGCTCAGATTATTCAAACTTATGCACCCACCACAAGTCATCCTGAAGAAGAAATTGAAGAATTTTATGAGGAAATTCGTGATCCAAATAATAAAGGTAAGCAGCACTTGAAGATAATTATGGAAGATTTCAATGCAAAAATAGGGCACCGGCAACAGAATGAAACTTCAGTAGGTAAATTCGGTCACGGCAACAGAAACCAGCGGGGAAATACTCTCGTTGAGTTTGCAGAGGCAGAAGGATTTTTCATTTTGAACTCCTTTTTCAAGAAAAAGCCACACAGGAAATGGACATGGAGACATCCAATTGGGACGACAAGTGAAATTGATTTTATTATGTGTAACAAAAAATTCGTCATCGATGACTGCAGTGTGCTGAACAAGTTCAACACAGGTAGTGACCATAGATTGGTGAGATGTAAGATGCACCTCAACACTAAACTGGAACGTGGCAAGCTCATAAGACAAACAAAATGTATTGACATAACCTACCTTAAAAAACACCATAATACTTTCAAGTTGGAACTGAAGAACAGATTCTCTGCTTTAGAAGGCCTAACATCGGAAGAAGTGGATATTTCGGAAGTTAACAGAAAAGTAACCAAAGCTCTTATGGAAACAGCAACAAAATTAGCTGGGTCTAAGAACAAGTTGCATGTGAACAAATTATCAGGAAAAACCAAAATGCTGATGCAAAAAGAAGAGAGATGAGGACAACTAAAGAAGATGTGACTTCCAAAGTGGAATATATAGAGCTATGCAAGACAGCACAAAAAAGTATCACTGAAGACATAAGGAAATTCAACTGTGAGCTAGTGAGGAAAGCAATTGAAAACAACCAAAGCCTTAAGATAGCAAAGGGACATCTCAGTAAGGGAAGAAAACAGATTATGGCTCTGAGAAAAGAAGATGGTTCTATAACAAGAAATAGAGGCGAAATTTTGACAAGAGTGAAAGATTTCTACTCCAAATTATATGAAAAGGATGATACATGTACTCCAGACATCATGAAAGGTACCAGAGTTCTTCCAGTCCTCCCAGCAGAAGTTGCTCATGCAATCAAGAACATGAAGCGGGGGAAAGCTCCAGGAGAAGATGGAATTACTATAGACATCATACAAGAAGCAAGTGGAGAAATTGAAACAGTACTCGCCCAAATTTTCACTCGATGCCTTAATGAAGGGAAGATTCCTGAGGATTGGAACAATGCTACAATGATCCTGCTACATAAAAAAGGTGACATTGAGGATCTCAGGAACTACAGACCTATCAGCCTCCTATCAGTGGTTTATAAAATCTTCACTAAAGTTCTTTCACACCGCTTGAAGGTAGCACTGGACATGGCTCAACCGAGAGAACAAGCTGGATTCAGGAGTGGCTACAGCACAATAGATCATATCCACGTACTGAGATAACTAATTGAAAGAGCGAGGGAATATGAACTTCCATTGTGCATGGCTTTTATCGATTATGAAAAAGCCTTTGATTCGGTGAAACCATCAGCAGTTACCACGGCTCTGAAATCCTGCGGTATTGAAGATGCATACATTAATATTATTAATAACATCTATGAAAATGCAAGTGCAAAGATTCGGCTGTTTGAAAATACAACACACATAAAAATTGGAAAGGGAGTGAGACAAGGTGACACCATATCTCCCAAGCTCTTTAATGCCACATTAAAAAATGTCTTTCAATCACTGAACTGGGAAAACAAAGGGATAAAGATTAATGGAGATTATCTAACCCACCTTCGTTTTGCTGATGACGTAGTCATTTTTGCAACTACCCCATCAGTGCTGCAGAGTATGATCCAGGAACTTACTGACAAGAGTAAAGAAGTGGGATTAAAAATGAACTTTCATAAGACAAAAATGATGTTCAATGCTTTTACAAGAAATGAAGATTTATCGATTGATGGAGAAAAACTGGAGATAACAGATGTTTATCTTGGACAGCTGATATCAAGTGAGGGTCACATTGATGAAGAAATTAATCGGCGTACAAAACTTGCCTGGAGAGCTTTTGGAAGAAACAGCATAATTTTCAAGAGCAATATGCCATTATGTCTTAAAAGAAAAGTGTTTGATCAATGCATCCTTCCAGTGCTTACGTATGGTGCAGAGACGTGGACCTTAGCTAAAAGAGACATACAAAGGCTGCAGACAACTCAAAACAGCATGGAGAGGTGCATGCTTGGTGTAACCAGGAGAGATAAGAAGAGGAACACGTGGATCCGAAAAATGACAAGAGTGGAAGACTTCATGATCAGAGTTAAATCCCTGAAATGGCAATGGGCTGGACATACTGCCAGAAGAACAGACCATCGATGGACAGATGAAATTTTAGATTGGATTCCAAGGGACAGGAAAAGACCCAGAAGAAGACCACATGGAAGATGGGTGGATTAAATTCAAAAGTATGCGGGAGTGACATGGAGGAGACTGGCACAAGACAGACTGTTGTGGAGGAAACTTGGGGAGACCTTCGTCCAGCAGTGGATTGATAATGGTTGACAATGATGATGATGATGATAAATTACAACAGTCTGCCTTGAGCCAGTTTCTTTCATGCTTTCGAATTTCATCCACCCATCTCCCACTTGTCATCTTCTGGGTATAGTCTTTTCCCTTGCTATCCAGTTTAATTTTTCAACTCTCCGTCGGTGGCTCTTTCTTCTAGCAATATGTCCATCCCATTGCAATTTCAGGAATTTTGACCATAATGTCTTCCACTCTTGTAGTTTTCCCGATCCACGAGTTCCTATTTGTATCTCTCTGGTAATATCAAACATGCATCTCTACATGCTTCTTTCAGTTACCTTATTCACGTATATATTATGCTGCTATTGTACAATGGAAATAAGTTATTGCTTGTAAAATGACAGAACTGCCTGATTCTCATCACAACAGTCGTGCAATGCATTGCAGGTGTGTATGAATGACTTTTCAGCACTCGATGGGTTTTTTTTTTGTTGTTGTTGTTGTTTAAGTGGCTTGAGTACTTGACCAACTTTCGCGCTTCTAACACGTGTTAAGAAAACCATTCTTCGTAGCTGCGCAAAACACAAATTTTGAAGATGACAATCCGATTTTTGGCGTAAATGTGACAAGGATGGTAAGCCAGATAATATCTGAAAACTTTCATCGTCCTGGAGCGGGACTCGAACTCGCGTCTCCCAGAAAACGCCCGGGTATGCTAACCACTACACCACCAGAACGACCAAGTTTCAAGTTTCCGATCAATTTGAATATAACCATCACAGGATTCGCTAGTCGAAGCAACCGGCATTCATGTTTCGCGAATCTGGAGGTTAAAAATCTTATCCTGTGTTTGCCTTCATTTATCTTCATTTTAAGGGGCAGATTAATGTTTTAACGGACTCAATTCCTCAGCTTTTATAAATCAAAGTTTTATCTTTTCATGTCGTCATGTACTACCATTTATTTAATCTTTTAGCTGCCAATGTTTTATGTTTTTTTAGCTCATTAGCATAATAAAGTATTATCGTCTGTATGTCTATTTTAGTTGAGGTCCATGTCGGTGCTCCTTGCGTAAGAACTGGAAGTATGCGCTGATTAAACAGTTTCTTTTTAAGAAATAATGCATCTGACCAAGTTTTATAGGCCGATTATTTTCTTCATAAATGTGGCCATCGCTTAATATCTGTTGCCTAATTTAGGTATCGGTACATCTAAATTTTCTAAATATTCATTTCTTGTAAAAAAAAGAAAAACACTTTCGATCAATATAATATATATATTTGTACAGTGAGTACACTATATTGACAAAAGTCACCGGATACCCCTTCGAAAGCAAATAAACGGGTCCGCTGCGTTGTTAAGATGCGCGGTATAGCTGCAAACGGTATAAAAACAAGCCTGCAGCTGACCGCGATCATATCGCACTGTGAGGTTGAGTGAAAATGTCGCGGCGGGTGAGAACTGACTTTGACAAAGGAAAGATTGTTGAGTACTATATTAGTGGGTTGTCCATAAGAGAAATCGAGAGGCATTTAAATATACCCAAGTCAACTGTTTTGCATGCACTGAATAAGTGGAAGACACATGGCGTGCCTGAAGCAGCAAAACGTACCGGCAGACCAAAGAAAATCAGTGATAGAGGACGTCGGAGCCTCAGGAGAGTCGTTACAGCTAATCGACGAAGTACTGCACAGGACCTCAGTGTACAGGTGAGTAAAAATGCTGGAACCTCGATATGTACACGTACCATTTGCAGAGAACTTCATTCCATTGGTTACCGTGGTCGTGCGGCTGCTCATAAGCCTTTTATGTCCACTCGGAATGCTACTCGTCGTTTAGCATGATGTAAAGAACATTTATCGTTAACCGTAGATGAATGGAAACGGATCCTATGGACTGATGAATCCAGATACACGATCCATCAGTCTGATGGCCGTGTGTGGGTATGGCGGCAGCCTGGGGAACGCTATTTACCACAGTGTACTGTTCCTACGGTCAAGTTTGAAGCTGGCAGTGCACTCGTGTGGGACTGTTTTTCGTGGTATGATCCCTACCCATTGGTTACCGTGGACAACCCTGTTAATCAGCACGTCTACTTCGATATTCTGGACAATTATGCCCTACCAACTCTGTGGCAATACTATGAAACCGAACCTTGTTGGTACCAGTAGGATAATGTACCGAGGCATAAAGCAAGGGCAATTACGGCGTGATTTGACGATGATTCCGTATCGTGTGTGAACTGGCCAACACAGAGCCCTGATCTTAATCCCATCGAGCACCTATGGGACCAATTAGAGCGCCGCATTTGAAGTTTAGAACCAAGAGCTACTACTAAGCAACAGTTAGTGGCAGCATTATGTACTGAATGGAAGCGCATACCTATCGCTGTGTTCCAAAACCTTGTCGAAAGTATGTCTCGAAGGGTCAGTGCATACATTAAGGCCAAAGGTGGACCGACACCGTACTTATGTATGTCAATAAATGCTATGTTGTGTTTCTCTGCTATGTGTCCGGTGACTTTTGTCAATGTAGTGTATATATATATATATACACTACATTGACAAAACATTGAATGCAGCTTGCATTAGTGGCAGTAATGATCGAACTGTCCCCAGAGAATCTTAAAAAATATGAAGGACATCCATATCTTGTAACGTACGAACAACCGCGCCGTCATTTCTGAATGTGAGTAACTTACATCCCTTGCACATTTTGAGAAAGAAATGCGAATTTTCAGTCGCCTAGCTGCCCCTAACTGGCGAAAGATATTATAAGTAAATATTGTACCAGAAAATACGATCTGATTAAAATCGGAATTTAAACTTTTGATGCAAAAGTTTCAATTGCTATTTTAAACAGATCGTACGCGGTGATTTTTGTGCTCTTCTTCAATGGCTGCTCGTGGAGTAAAATGTTGGTGAGACAAAGACCCAGGCCCATAACATTACAGGGTGCATAGGAAAGTCCCTTTAGCCTGGAATAACTAGCGAACGGAGATAGGTACAGTTATGCAAGTGAGATAACGGTATAGTAAACCGACTACGCCCAATCGAATGCAACCAATAGCAGCGCCTCTAGTGGCAAAATGCGGAAGTTAGCCATTGCAAATCGAAAAGAGATAGAGCAAAATATCCAATTACAAAGTTGTAGAGCATCAATGAATTATTACAAAACGACATTTGTTTTACACGGATAAAAAAATTATCGCCTTAATACCCTAAAATGTCCGAAATCGATGCGCGACCTTTTGTGTGAACGTTTGAAGGGAGCAGGCATAGGTATGAGCAAATACACACGATTTATTGCATAAATGCGTACTTATGTTAACACAGTTTGATGACGTCAGACAAATCAAAAACAAAAAGCAAACTGGCGCACAGTGATAAAAACTTAATGTCGAGTATGTTCAAAGAGTTCGCCATTGCCCACGATACACATTTGTATTCGCGAAAGTAACTCTGCATGCACATTCCTCAGCATGGAAGGTGTGACACTATTGCAAGCATCTGTAACACGACGACGTAGATCCTGCAGACTTGTAGGCGCTGTTGCATACACCTGATTTTTTACGTAACCCCAGAAATCCGAGCTCGCCTTTCTCACACAGCGTACGTAGACCTAAACTTCTGATCAGGGTACATCCTGCTACTGGTTTTTATATCGTAGGTACGGTACAACGTCACAATCTGCATTTGCGTACGGCTACATTTGCGAAATGTGACTATGCAGATTCGAATCGTCGCACATTGATTTCGGACATTTTAGGGTATTCCGGCGACAATTTATCTTATGCGTGTAAAACAAATGTCGTTTTGCACTAATTAATTGATACTGTACAACTTTGTAATTGGAAATTTTGCTCTCTTTTCGTTTTGGATTTGCAATGGCTAACTTCCGCATTTCGCCACTAGGGGAGCTGCTATCGAACGTAGTCGCTTTACTATACCGTTATCTCACTTGCATAACAGTACTTCTCTCCGTTCGCAAGTTATTTCAGGCTAAAGGAACTTTCCTATGCACCCTGTATATTATGAAAAATAACTAAAACAAAAGGTGTAGTGAAGCGATGTGATGTATATATAATATATATATACTGTACTTATGTATATTTTATATCTGTGTATATATTATTCGACGACAGTTCAACAAAACCATAGGAAGCCGAACACATCAAGCATGGCGGAGGGGAGAGACGTAGACTTAAAACATTGAATACAGGTGGGGGATGGGAATGTATATTTTATGAAAAAAATACGAGGAAGAATGGTTAACCCGTTTTATTATATCGTCTTTCCTGAGCACAAACGCGCATCTTGCGCTTAATTTCTTTATCTAGGGATAGTTAATGAGTGATTATTGCATCACTTACAACACCAATTGAACGTTCACTCCTCTAAAAATTCAAAGGAAATAATTTTAATAGAACTACTTTTCTCAAAAAATGTTTCTGAGTCCAGAATAAAAGCAGCATGTCTGTTTGCGAAGGTGCGCCCTTCGTGTAGATCACATTTAAGGCCCACGAGCCACATATTAAGGACCTGACCTATGGGAATGGTGTCTTCTAGGAGAAATCAAGCTGGAAGCACATTTCTGTATATCTTGCCCCCCCCAACAGAATGCATTCAATTTACTTTTTATTAATCAGTTTAATTCTAAAAATAATTATTTTTATTATTACTAATAAATCAAAATTTATGAGCAATATTACTAAGAAAGAAAAACTCAGCACATTTCTCGCCTAACCAAAAGCTACAGAAGAAACACATTCCAAAAAGTCAGCACTCAAATATGGAATACAGTGCACACTTTCATGGGCGTCTAAGGTGTGGGCCAACGAGGTCGGTGTCCAGGGCCCCCACCTGAACTGGGGCGCCGATGTCCCAAGTGTCTTGTGGATTTACAAAAAGTCCAACTCTTTCACCACTCATCAGCAATATTTTGTTATTATTATTTAATGAAAAGAAGAAACACCAATGCAGAAAGTTGGAAGTTGTTCCGCCTTGTTTTTCAAACCTAACTCGTAGTTTTGATTTCCCGAGCGAGGAGACAGGAGTGAAATTAAGTGTTAGGATGTATCTTTTGTGACAAAATAAGAAACAAAGAAAGCCGACCTCCTTTCCAGTCCCGAGTGGGGTGATAGTGATTTGATAAACCAATTAAATGAAAATTCTGAACGGAAGTTAAAATGTGTAATTCGTAAACATGTATGAGGTATCCGAAAAACAAAATGGCGTGTCAGTATGTATCCGAAAAACAAAATGGCGTGTCAGTATGTATCCGAAAAACATTTCTAAAGAAAATCTCGTGAGTGCATGGATTTTATTTTTGACTGACGAGGCAAGTGTTTCGTTTTATCTTGTTTTCGGCATGTATCTCTAGAATTCCGAATGTAATGCAACTAGTACACATCCACAAGGGCATATCCAAGTGTTTATGCTCTCACAGAATTGTCGATTTTTAAAACACAAACTATTTCCCGACCTCAGATGATTCATTTTCAAAAGAATTTAAGGGCCAAATGTCATTCAGTGAGCTAAATATAAAATACGTTAACATTAACTGTTGTTCATGTGAGCAAAGCACTTTTTTTCTCTCCTTCCACGTTCCACGCATACATCGCATTTATTCCGAATCACTTTTTCCATTTAAACAGTCATTTGTGTTGTCTATCTATACCAAGAAGTTCACGTATGTTTATCATTGGGGTTTCTCCGTTAGGGCTACTTACATATGTTCAATCTTCGGTGTTTAAATAAATAACAATGACCGACGCCACGTATCAGCATTTTTGTCCTGTGCGTCGCATTGTCTGGAAACGGCGCTGATTGGTGTCTTTCTTTCTTCTGTTTTAATTTAATTTTCGTTGAATGATTTGTAGAATGAGGAAGAAACGTCTTCTTGTCTTGATTGGAGGTTTAACGACCACCGTGAGCAACTCAGTGGGCTATAAGCAGTCGCCCGTCCCTAATTTAGGGTCACTGGTTCCAGGGAAGGGAGAGAGCCAGTGCCGTAAGACAAACACAACATCCATGCCTGACCGGGATTCGAACCCGGACCCCTTACGGACGAATGATCAGAGGCCAACGCCTTAGACCACTGCGCCACCGGGGCGGCAGAAACGTCATCTTTCAGCACCCATTTTCATGTAATTTACTAAGCAACTAAATGTGAGTGAATTTGGTAGACTTCATGGAGTTCTATAATTTTTGTCATGTATCATTTTTCATTCAAGTGGTATTAAAAAGTTACTGGATACTGAATGTTTCTATATCAGTTGGGGAATGAATTTGGGGAGATTTTCATCTAGCAATGGATTGATAATGGTTGACAATGCTATAAAAGATCAGGGCCCCCTGAAAATGTGACGGGCCGTCCCGGTGGCGCAGTGGTCTAAGCGATGGCCTCTGATCATTCGTCCGAACGGGGTCCGGGTTCGAATCCCGGTGAGGCATGGATGTTGTGTTTGTCTTACCGCACTGGTTCTCTCCCTTCCCTGGAACCAGTGACCCTAAATTAGGGACGGGCGACTGCTTATAGCCCATTGAGTTGCTCACGGTGGTCGTCAAACCTCCAATCAAAAAAAAAAAAATGTGACGGCTCAGGGCCCCCAAAAGTGTTAAGACGGCATTGCACACTTTGACGATAATAAACTATAGGAACAGACGTGCTCCCAGTAACTGAGTCAAACTGTATTGCTGGCTTCTGATCATTCGTTCGAGATGGGTCCGGGTTTGAATCCCGGTGAGGCATGGATGTTGTGTTTGTCTTAGACCATAAACATGGTAGACACAGCTGCTCCCGTTCACGCAGTGTTGAGAGAACGGCACAAACATGTCAAGCGGATTAGTCACGTGATGTGTGTCAAGATTGCTCTGAGGGAACAGGTAATGGCGATGATCATCAACAGCATTTACCTTAGACCATGAATAAGCATTTACACGGTGACCCGTTCAATATAATTTTACTAAGTTTATCTTCATAAAAAATCAAGTGGTTTATTTTTTTTTTTGCCCACTAGTTCGCTAGTTCGTGTGGTACAAATTTTTAAAGTTCAGTCACTGGTTGGTGCTCCCGCTGAAGCGTTAGTTTACATATTTTTGCGTATTTTTTTGCCTCCACGTATAACGCAGGATTTTTTTTAGCAAAATAGCCATTAATCTTTGCACCTTTAGCTTTCATTGTGTATACTTTTTGTTGTTATAGAGTGCATATATAATATCCTATGATTTTTTAAAGTTGTCCCATTACATGTATATTCTCCCTATTGGAGTGCGGAAAGTGACCTCATTTCTCAACACCCTCCCCACTCCCATTTAAATTGTGCGTAGTGTTCCACAACAAAAGTATTTTTCCTCTCGTTGAAGACAGTATAAGCGTTCTTCTGCGAAAAATTTGTGTTGGCAAGTCAATTATTTTTGGGGTTATGAGTGTGTGAAAAATGTCCGAGGTCCACAACAGTGGACGTCTGTAAATGGAGGAATTGTTTACTAACAACATATCGAGATGTAGGAAATATTAGAAACAGATATAAATGGCAGCCCTAATTGTGACCTTTTTTTGGGGGGAGGGGGGGCAGAAATGGTGTGTACGTTTTATTTTATTTTGATATTACACATCATGCAGTTTTCTGTTTGCTTTCTAAAACAGCAAATCAATAGTTCTCAAGGACTACACAAAGTCTTGCACAGCAGTTGCTGCTAATCAAAGAATAAACCAGGAGCTGCACATCCTTAAATTATTAATTTTGGACGATTCCTTTTTACGACGACTGATACCACTTACCTCGTCTTTTTTTTTTTGCGTTTTTTTTTCTTTTGTGTACCCTGTTTAGATGCCTTAATCCATGAATATAACCGTTGGTCTTATGTTGTGTCGGTTCTTCTTTTTTGTAAGGCTTGTATAATGTGTTTGAATTACACATGACTTTTTATGTGTGACCTGCATTTCAACTTTTATACAGTGGGAACTTATATATGCTAAATTAAATCGTGATTTTCCTAAGTTTTTTACTTTGGAATAACAAAGTAATCTTGCTACCGCCGCCCCGGTGGCGCAGTGGTCTGAGGCGTTGGCCTCTGATCATTCGTCCGTAGGGGTCCGGGTTCCAATCCCGGTGAGGCATGGATGTTGTGTTTGTCTTACGGCACTGGCTCTCTCCCTTCCCTGGAACCAGTGACCCTAAATTAGGGACGGGCGACTGCTTATAGCCCATTTGAGTTGCTCACGGTGGTCGTTAAACCTCCAATCAAAAAAAAAATCTTGCTACCGATCAAACAGTACAAAACAGCACTATTATTCAAGGTCTATAAATCGCATATCTACTACATCTATATCTTCGGATAACAAACATTACCACATCTAAGCAGCATTTCATCATAAAATGTAGTATAAAATGTAAACGATCTTATCTCATATTCAAATATTTGCTGATATCTAATAGCACAACATGTCCGCCCCATGATACAAATTTATTTCATAATTTCCTTCAACCACAGAAATTAAAATCGCTCACTTAAATTCAAGTAGTCGATAATGATTTTTAGTACAGTTACGCACTACACATCATGAAAGCCGGCAGGGCCGTAGCCAGGGGAGGGCCAGGCCGGGCTGAGCCCGACCTGTGTTTCCATTCACCCGTCCTAGCAACTCACACAAGAATATAATGCCCAACCCGTCTTACATGCTCATGCTCATACGTAGAGGACTTTAGGAAGGGAGTGTCTGACCCCAGGTCTTAAACAACCCTTAGAAATAGGAAGCTAGGAGATTTGGGCTAGAGTGCCCGATAGGAATTTTTTTTTTTTTTTTTTTTTTTTTTTTTGATTGGAGGTTTAACGACCACCGTGAGCAACTCAATGGGCTATAAGCAGTCGCCCGTCCCTAATTTCGGGTCACTGGTTCCAGGGAAGGGAGAGAGCCAGTGCCGTACGACAAACACAACATCCATGCCTCACCGGGATTCGAACCCGGACCCTTTACGGACGAATGATCAGAGGCCAATGCCTTAGACCACTGCGTCACCGGGGCGGCGATAGGAAAATGACACGGAAGCGAAAGTAGAAAGGGGAGGAAGACGCCCTTATTTATTACCGGGGGGGGCAGTACCCGGGGTCTGACGACTTAACATGCCCATCTGACGCATGGCGGATATTTAGTGGATCGAGCGTTCCTATCTGCCGGGGATCGAACCTGAGGTCCTCTCCTTGGCAGTCACGAACGCTGCCCACTAGGCCACCCGCGGCCCATTTTACATGTTTTGCCCTACCACTTTATATCCTTCGCCCGTTCTTAATTAACAGCCGCCCCTCCCAACTTGCTGGTCTGGCTACGGGCCTGAAAGCTGGTGGCCGACACACATCACGTGACTCCCCTCTGGAGATGTTCGTGCTTCCTTCGGTGCTCCTAGCTCTGTCTTCCTATGTTCATGGTCTAAGGTGTTTGTCTTATGGTGCTGGCTCTCTCCCTTCCCTGGAGCCAGTAACCCTAAATTAGGAGCGGGTGACTGCTTATAGCCCATTGAGTTGCTCACGGTGATCGTTAAACCGCCAATCAAAAAAAAAAAAAACTGTATTGCCACCTCAGTAATTACATTGCCAAGCTGTCATCTGCCCACTCCCATTGGACAAAATCCATGCCTTCCTCCAATAGAAACACAGACACTAGTCGATTTTAAGCGGCGTTCGAGTTTCGCCTCAAAATCCGTCTGGGGAACCGAGTTTTTCATCTCCGCGCCGTCTCCTGTTTGGTATAACAGAGACGACTCAGTTGATCGCCTCTTTAGGCGCTCAGCATATGCTCGTTTTAACTTCCTTTTTTGTGTGTTGGAGGTTTAACGACTACTGTGAGGAATTCAGTGGGCTATAAGCAGTCGCCCGTCTCTAATTTAGAGTCACTGGTTCCAGGGAAAGCAGTGCCGTAAGACAAATATAACATCCATGCCTCACCGGGATTCGAACCCGGACCCGTCTCGGACGAATGCTCAGAACCCATCGCTTAGACCACTGCGCCACCAGGGCGGCCAACCTCTTTGCAAAATTGGAATTTAAACTTTATAAATTTAAGGTTCATAAATTCCGGATTTCATTCTCTGTTTGAAGCCTTTTAATTTTAACAAAATGTTTCGAATTATAATGAATTTCAGAGTTTGGCATGCACAGTTAAAAGCGTATTGTATCTTATATATGTAAAAAACTTTTCATGGGCGAAAAATTTCGGGTGAGGCGGCTCCCCACTTCACTCATCTGACGGGCCGCCCATATCTTTCTTAAACTGCGCGTCGGAGTAGCTGCCCCTTCCTGGTTAACCTTCTGCTCGTCGTGACGTCAGGAAGTCTTCAACAGGTTTTTCGGATATCTAGGTGGCCGTGGTGAATGTGAATACTACAATGTATGTATATGTATGTGTGTTTTAAACAGATTATTCTCAGAATATTCTTACTGTACCCTCCGAAATACGTTGCTGCCTTTTATGATCCGATTCTTAAGGTAGACTCTTTCACCTGCATTCAAAATCAATCTTAAAGGTCTTCGTTCAAAAATAAATGTCATATGACTGATAAAATTCTTCCATTCATCCTATATATAAAACACAAAACGTCTGTTTGTCTGAAGCAGTAAAAACTCTCGAACGCCGAACTGTGGCATCGAGAAATTTGCATAGCTTATTAATACTGGAATTTCTAGGTCAACGCAACTATTTTAAGATCTCTACGTTTTTCCGTTCGCGAGTTATGAATTAATTAATAAGTTAATCAATAAATGTCATCGTATATCTACGTCATCGTTATCTGAAAGCACGTGGCTGCATTCATCGCAGCGGCACATCCACAGGTGTTTCTATTCTTTGAGAACTGTGCATAAAAAAATGCAAAAATGAACTTTGCGAAATCTCAACGAAACGGACTGAAATTTGTATCAACACCATGAATTGGTAATAAGAGGAGTCCCTCAAAATTTCACAGGAATCCGGTCAAAACTTTTAAAAATAGGCATGGAATCTTTAATTCATCGGTAAACAGAAATATATACACAGAAAAGGTTAATAAACTTCTGACGGCTAATTTAAAAAGGTATTTACCGATTCAGGCGAAATTTGGAGGTCATGTTCCTATTAACGATTTATGGTGTTCATTAAAATTTGGGTCAGTTTCATAAAATATTCGCAAAGATACGTTTTTGAACTTTTTTATCATAGAGATTCGCCCCTCAAAGACGGCTGAAACCGAAAGCACGTGATGGATTTGATGCTTCTCACATGGACAGCTGTATGTTGGAATGTCAAGAGCAAAGGATCCAACAAAATTATATATATTGTCGCCGATGAAGAAGAAACCAAAAATGTTGTGTACGGCCAAGTGCTGAAATAATCACACTATGAATAAATAATTTTTAATGACCGAATTTGTGAAATCAGCTTTTTTCTTTCTTGCAAGCATCAATTTTTTCCAGATTTTTTCAGTGACGTATAAGGGAATATGAAATTAATAAGCCTAAATTCCGGGCAAAGATGGGTGGTAAACCTAGTTGGCTATAAAATTGAATGAGACCAATTTCATTGTGTACCATGAGCATACAATTTTAATACACGCTAGAGGGCACTAAAGACATTTTTTCAGCAATGAATGTCAAGAACCAAGAAAATCAGAACGATCTATAAATATTATGGAAATACTTTATGATATTTTGGTCCATTGGAGAGGTTTTAAACAAGGAGGTTATAATAATACTTCTGGAGATGCCCTGAGTCTCTTAATCTTGAAGCCGCCAGGTGTGGGAATTTGACGTTGTTTACATAACACCTATGTAATTTCAACGTGTGTCTTTTACAATTGCGTGGATTTTGGTTGCAGAAACTGTGTTAATATAAAATTGGAATGAATTATGCTTCATAGACGAGTAAAGTTTTCAACTTTAACGTTATATTTTGCTTTGAATACGCACTAACGTCCGTGTATTTTAATTTAAAATAAAAATGGGAAGGGGTTTCAAAATTATTAAGAATTTTATAAATTCAACATTTTCTCACACATTGGAAGCAAGTTATGATTAAAAATTCGAAACATCTGCGACAAAAGAAAGCGATTTGGCCAACACACAATGCATTGCAATAGCATTGGAAGAGGTGCATTTCACCAGCCCCCCACCACGGAATTTTTTAATTTTTCAGACACCATTCGTTTGTACCACGTATGAACCGGAATGAACTCGGTTTTTTTCGTTTGAACCGCAAAAGTTTTGGAGATATTTAAAAAACAAAGTGGGGGGGCTGGTGAAACGATAGCCCCCCACCATGGAATTTTTAAATTTTTTTTGCACCATTCGTTTGTACCACGTATGAACCGGAATGAACTCAATTTTTTTCGTTTGAACCGCAATAGTTTTTGAGTTATTTAAAAAACAAAGTGGGGGGGCTGGTGAAATGGTACCCCCAAAAAATAGATATTTCAAATTTCAGCATAGCCATTCGTTAATAAATCGTATGAACCGGAATGAACTCCATTTTCATCGTTTGAACCACAATAGTTTTTGAGATATTTAACAAATAATATTGAGAATTTGCATATAATTATAGGAGGCCGACCATTTCACCAGCCCCCACCATGGAAATTCAAAATTTCGAAATAGCCATTCGTTAGTAAATCGTATGAACCGGAATGAACTCCGTTTCTATCGTTTGAACCGCAATAGTTTTTGAGATATTTAACAAATAATATTCAGAATTTGCATATATACAGAAAGACCGACCATTTCACCAGCTCCCCCACCATGGAAATTCAAAATTTCAAAATAGGCATTCGTTAGCAAATCGTGTGAACTGAAAAGAACTCCATTTTCATCGTTTGAACCGCAATAGTTTTTGAGATATTTAAAAAATAATGTTACAGGCCTATCATTTCACCCCCCCTCATCATGGAAATTCAAAATTCCGAAATAGCCATTCGTTAGTAAATCTTATGAACAGGAATGAACTCCATTTTTATCGTTTGAACCGCAATAGTTTTTGAAATATTTAATAAATAATAGAATTTACATATACGCACAGAGACCGACCATTTCACCAGCCCCCACCCCCATGGAAATTCAAAATTTCAAAATAGCCATTCGTTAGCAAATCGTATGAACCGAAAAGAACTCCATTTTCATCGTTTGAACCGCAATAGTTTTTGAGATATTTAAAAAATAATGTTACAGGCCTATCATTTCACCCCCCTCATCATGGAAATTCAAAATTCCGAAATAGCCATTCGTTAGTAAATCGTATGAACAGGAATGAACTCAATTTTTATCGTTTGAACCGCAATAGTTTTTGAGATATTTAACAAATAATATTCAGAATTTGCATATATACAGAAAGACCGACCATTTCACCAGCCCCCCACCATGGAAATTCAAAATTTCAAAATAGGCATTCGTTAGCAAATCGTGTGAACTGAAAAGAACTCCATTTTCATCGTTTGAACCGCAATAGTTTTTGAGATATTTAAAAAATAATGTTACAGGACTATCATTTCACCCCCCCCCCTCATCATGGAAATTCAAAATTCCGAAATAGCCATTCGTTAGTAAATCTTATGAACAGGAATGAACTCCATTTTTATCGTTTGAACCGCAATAGTTTTTGAAATATTTAATAAATAATAGAATTTACATATACGCACAGAGACCGACCATTTCACCAGCCCCCACCCCCATGGAAATTCAAAATTTCAAAATAGCCATTCGTTAGCAAATCGTATGAACCGAAAAGAACTCCATTTTCATCGTTTGAACCGCAATAGTTTTTGAGATATTTAAAAAATAATGTTACAGGCCTATCATTTCACCCCCCTCATCATGGAAATTCAAAATTCCGAAATAGCCATTCGTTAGTAAATCGTATGAACAGGAATGAACTCAATTTTTATCGTTTGAACCGCAATAGTTTTTGAGATATTTAAAAAATAATATTGCGAATTTGCATATATACAGAGAGACCGACCATTTCACCAGCCCCCACCATGGAAATTCAAAATTTCAAAATAGCCATTCGTTAGCAAATCGTATGAACCGAAAAGAACTCCATTTTCATCGTTTGAACCGCAATAATTTTTGAGATATTTAAAAAAGAATGTTACAGGCCATTTCATCCCCCTCCCCCCTCATCATGGAAATTTAAAATTCCGAAATAGCCATTCGTTAGTAAATCGTATGAACTGAAAAGAACTCCATTTTCATGGTTTGAACCGCAATAATTTTTGAGATATTTAAAAAAGAATGTTACAGGCCATTTCATCCCCCCTCCCCCCTCATCATGGAAATTTGAAATTCCGAAATAGCCATTCGTTAGTAAATCGTATGAACAGGAATGAACTCCATTTTTATCGTTTGAACCGCAATAGTTTTTGAGATATTTAAAAAATAATATTGCGAATTTGCATATATACAGAGAGACCGACCATTTCACCAGCCCCCCACCATGGAAATTCAAAATTTCAAAATAGCCATTCGTTAGCAAATCGTATGAACCAGAAAAAGAACTCCATTTTCATCGTTTGAACCGCAATAATTTTTGAGGTATTTAAAAAAGAATGTTACAGGCCATTTCATCCCCCTCCCCTCATCTTGGAAATTTGAAATTCCGAAATAGCCATTCGTTAGTAAATCGTATGAACAGGAATGAACTCCATTTTTATCGTTTGAACCGCAATAGTTTTTGAGATATTTAAAAAATAATATTACGAATTTGCATATATACAGAGAGACCGACCATTTCACCAGCCCCCCCCCACCATGGAAATTCAAAATTTCAAAATAGCCATTCGTTAGCAAATCGTATGAACCGAAAAGAACTCCATTTTCATCGTTTGAACCGCAATAATTTTTGAGATATTTAAAAAAGAATGTTACAGGCCATTTCATTCCCTACTCCCCCCTCATCATGGAAATTCAAAATTCCGAAATAGCCATTCGTTAGCAAATCGTATGAACCGAAAAGAACTCCATTTTCATCGTTTGAACCGCAATAATTTTTGAGATATTTAAAAAAAGAATGTTACAGGCCATTTCATTCCCTACTCCCCCTCATCATGGAAATTCAAAATTCCGAAATAGCCTACCGTTAGCAAATCGTATGATCTGAAAAGAACTCCATTTTCATCGTTTGAACCGCAATAATTTTTGAGATATTTAAAAAAGAATGTTACAGATCAATTTATCCCCCTCCCCCAACCTCATCATGGAAATTTAAAATTCCGAAATAGCCATTCGTTAGTAAATCGTATGAACAGGAATGAGCTCCATTTTTATCGTTTGAACCGCAATAGTTTTTGAGATATTTAGAAAATAATATTGAGATTTTGCATATATACAGAGAGACCGACCATTTCACCAGCCCCCCACCATGGAAATTCAAAATTTCAAAATAGCCATTCGTTAGCAAATCGTATGAACCGAAAAGAACTCCATTTTCATCGTTTGAACCGCAATAATTTTTGAGATATTTAAAAAAGAATGTTACAGGCCATTTCATCCCCCCTCATCATGGAAATTTAAAATTCCGAAATAGCCATTCGTTAGTAAATCGTATGAACTGAAAAGAACTCCATTTTCATGGTTTGAACCGCAATAATTTTTGAGATATTTAAAAAAGAATGTTACAGGCCATTTCATCCCCCTCCCCTCATCATGGAAATTTGAAATTCCGAAATAGCCATTCGTTAGTAAATCGTATGAACAGGAATGAACTCCATTTTTATCGTTTGAACCGCAATAGTTTTTGAGATATTTAAAAAATAATATTGCGAATTTGCATATATACAGAGAGACCGACCATTTCACCAGCCCCCCACCATGGAAATTCAAAATTTCAAAATAGCCATTCGTTAGCAAATCGTATGAACCGAAAAGAACTCCATTTTCATCGTTTGAACCGCAATAATTTTTGAGATATTTAAAAAAGAATGTTACAGGCCATTTCATCCCCCCTCCCCCCTCATCTTGGAAATTTGACATTCCGAAATAGCCATTCGTTAGTAAATCGTATGAACAGGAATGAACTCCATTTTTATCGTTTGAACCGCAATAGTTTTTGAGATATTTAAAAAATAATATTACGAATTTGCATATATACAGAGAGACCGACCATTTCACCAGCCCCCCCCCATGGAAATTCAAAATTTCAAAATAGCCATTCGTTAGCAAATCGTATGAACCGAAAAGAACTCCATTTTCATCGTTTGAACCGCAATAATTTTTGAGATATTTAAAAAGAATGTTACAGGCCATTTCATTCCCTACTCCCCCCTCATCATGGAAATTCAAAATTCCGAAATAGCCTATCGTTAGCAAATCGTATGATCTGAAAAAGAACTCCATTTTCATCGTTTGAACCGCAATAATTTTTGAGATATTTAAAAAAGAATGTTACAGATCATTTTATCCCCCCACCTCATCATGGAAATTTTAAAATTCCGAAATAGCCATTCGTTAGTAAATCGTATGAACAGGAATGAGCTCCATTTTTATCGTTTGAACCGCAATAGTTTTTGAGATATTTAGAAAATAATATTGAGATTTTGCATACATACAGAGAGACCGACCATTTCACCAGCCCCCCACCATGGAAATTCAAAATTTCAAAATAGCCATTCGTTAGCTAATCGTACAAACCGAAAAGAACTCCATTTTCATCGTTTGAACCGCAATAGTTTTTGAGATATTTAACAAATAATGTTACAGGCCTACCATTTCACCCCCCCCCCTCATCATGGAAATTCAAAATTCCGAAATAGCCATTTGTTAGTAAATCGTATGAACAGGAATGAACTCAATTTTTATCGTTTGAACCGCAACAGTTTTTTTTATTGGAGATTTAACGACCACCGTGAGCAACTCAATGGGCTATAAGCAGTCGCCCGTCCCTAATTCAGGGTCACTGGTTCCAGGGCAGGGAGAGAGCCAGTGCCGTTAAACAAACACAACATTCATGCCTCACCGGGATTCGAACCCGGACCCTGTTCGAACGAATGATCAGAGTCCGTCGCTTAGACCACTGCGTCACCGGAGCGGCCAACAGTTTTTGATAGATTTAAAAAAAAAAAAAAAGTTTGAGAAAATTGGGGGACGACCATTGCACACACCCCCATGGAAAAATTCAAAATTTCAAAATAGCCATTCGTTAGCAAATCGTATGAACCGAAAAGAAACTCCATTTTCATCGTTTGAACCGCAATAGTTTTTGAGATATTTAAAAAAGAATGCCACAGGCCTACACCATTAACCCCCCCCCCCTTCATCATGGAAGTTCAAAATTCCGAAATAGCCCTTCGTTAGTAAATCGTATGAAAAGGAATGAACTCCATTTTTATCGTTTGAACCGCAACAGTTTTTGAAATATTTAAAAAATAATATTGAGAATTTGCATATATACAGAAAGACCGACCATTTCACCAGCCCCCCCCCCATGGAAATCCAAAATTTCAAAATAGGCATTCGTTAGCAAATCCTATGAACTGAAAAGAACTCCATTTTCATCGTTTGAACCGCAATAGTTTTTGAGATATTTAAAAAAGAATGTTACAGGCCTACCATTTCACCCCCCCCCCCCTCATCATGGAAATTCAGAATTCCGACATAGCCATTCGTTAGTAATTCGTATGAACAGGAATGAACTCCATTTTTATCGTTTGAACCGCAATAGTTTTTGAAATATTTAAAAAATAATATTGAGAATTTGCATATATACAGAGAGACCGACCATTTTACCAGCCCCCCCCACCATGGAAATTCAAAATTTCAAAATAGCCATTCGTTAGCAAATCGTATGAACCGAGGGGAAATCCATTTTCATCGTTTGAACTGCAACAGTTTTTGAGAAAAAAATAACAATATTGAGAACTTATGTATATATATATTCCAGACCGACCATCACCCCCCACCCCCTCTCACCATGTAAATTCATTAAAAATTTCAAGATAGTCATTCGTTAGTAAATGGTGTGAACCGGAATAAACGCCATTTTCATAGTTTGAATAGCAATAGTTTTGGAGATGTTTAAAAAAGAATGTTAGTAGCCCACGATTTCACCTGCCTCTTCCCCCCGCCCACCCCAACCTGGACATTTCCCATTACAGGATAGCTATTCGTTAGCATGGTGTGAATCAGAAAGACCTCCTTCTTCATCGTTCGAATCTTGATAGTTTTTGAGATATTTGTAATAAGGGTAATGGAGAATAATGAAGAAGTAATTTGTTTTGCACAAAGTCTTTCATTCGTTCCTGACATTAGCTGAAAGAACTCCCGTTTCTAGCTTTGAACCCCAGCAGTTGAAAAGACATTCCAAAAACAACGTGACGTTGCTTTATTAGGTATCGAGGACTAGTACACAGGAGAACGGAAAATAAATGGCATGATAAAACAATAAGAATAACGGTACTGGACGAGCAGCATAAAGCAGTCTGTAAAAGCCAATCAGGACATACAAAGATAAACGAAGCTGAACGAGCAGCACAAGGCAATCTGTGATAGGCGAAGCACACTGGAACAGTCACTGAGCAGAAGGAACGACGGACATGGAGATGGAGAATACATCGAACTGGAGGCTGCTTTTCATGCTCCGGGGCGCAGCATGAAAAGCAGAAAACGAGGTGCAACAGATAACACTTGCAAAGATGGCATGGTGTAGGTAACAGTATGGGACAATCAATTAGCATGAGGCAAAGCAATAACGGTAAGTATCTGACGAGATGAGTCACACTGGATGAGCAAGTAACGTAGCACAACAGTAGAAGGTATGCTGAGGCACATGGCATGACATAAGACAAATATTCGACGAGACAGGAAAAACACCTGAAAAAACTAACTGGGTGCGAACAGCAACATAGGGCAATCCAGGACAGTGACGAAAGGTATAAGAGAAGAATCGCGCATAACAATGCACACAGGAAGAAGCTCTGTGAACAAAGCGATGTGACGGATTCACGGAAGTAGGCACCGGGCGGATGTTTGAAAGAACCGAGATGTGGAGAAAACATGGCGGTACATAGGATACAACGGAAAGAAAAAGGTTGGGTACAACGCATACCAGAAACATGCAAAGGAGTAAGACGGAACAGCAGCAAGGCAAAGACGGCAGGAAGCGAAACATCATGCAAGTGCAGACAGAAACTAATCGGTCAGAACCAGATCAATGAGGCGATTTTGAGTATCACCAAGGTAGCAATTAAGAAAACTTTAATAACGAAATATCTCAGGGGTAAGATCTCGTGAGGTCAACGAAAACTTGGAGGAAGCAGCGAATATCCTCGATCATATTCGAGTAATCAGCTGGATCATGGGAGTCAAGAAGGGGATCCAAACCAGCGTCACAAGAAGAGGCAAAGAACAAGGGTTGGCAGCATCTGGGAAGAGAATCTTCGAATACCCAGGGACAGCTTGGAGGCGAGCGACAATTGCAGTGGAAACGGAGGGAGTACCAATAAGGTCGGCGTAAGCAGCAACAGTAGAATTAGGAGCGGAACCTGAAGAACGATGAAGAGAAGGCTGAGCGACCGCGGTTCGCTTAGTACGAGTCTCTCGATTAGAGCGACGACGGCACTTCTTATTAGAAGCAATACCAACAGGGACGTGGTGAAGAAGGAGTAACCGACAGCAAGTGAGAAGTCTGACAAGGAAGATCTGGATCATGTGCGCATAACGCAAGCAAAGAGGCAACTGATGGGGCAACAGGAGCTGGTGAAGGTAAGGCTTCACACAAATCCAGAAGAGTAGCTGTGCTGGAAAGCGGGGACCGATCACGGGACCAGAAATCGAAAGGAAGGCAACAATACTAGAGGCATCAGAAGAGCTCGGAGAAGGTGAAACGGGCGGAGAGCACACCGGAGTACTGGAACGGCTGAAGAAAGGATGAGCGTCTGAGGGTGGCGAAGCTGACGTACACAGCGAAGATGATGGAGCAGAGGATCCCGGGGTTGGGATTGACGAGGTGACGTGCGAAAACAAAGAAGGCAGCACCTGAACAGGCGGAGAAAGGTTGGCAACGGGATGTGACAAAGCACAGACAACAGACGACGAAGAAGAAAGCAAGACAGACGAAGGCACCGAAGCAGGAGCAGTAGATCCAGATGTATCCACAAGAGGCAACGCTAGTGGAGAAGGAAAAAAGGCCTGCAGAGGAAGGCAACGACAATCGAGATGGAGACTAAGAAGGTGGAAGCGAAACAAGCGCAGGCGTGGTGACCGGAAGTGAAGAAGGGGGTTCTGTGATGGGCACTTGAGCAGCCGTTGAGGAAGAGCAAGAAGAGGTGAGCGGACACTGCAAGCGATGATGACCAGGCGTTTTACATGAGAAGCAATGATACACAGTGAACACGTTTATAACGACGTTGTGATGAACACAAAGCACCTGGAAAACAGTGGGGCAGGAAGTAATGGAGTCCATATCAGGGAAGAGAACTAAGGCTTGGCGTCGGAAGCCTAAATAAGGACGATCACCTTGATCGGCGGGGAGCGTGCGAATAACACAAACAATGCGCCCACACCGAGAAAGAAATGCATGTAAAACCGTCGTCGGGGCTGACGTTCGCAAACGGAGGACTTTGCTATGACATTTGTTACAGTTCAAACTGTGGTTACGAAGATACTGCAATATCGGAAAGTATGTTTACAATTAATCCCGCGGATGCTGACTGACCACCATAAGGAAGAATGTATGGGTTGGAGTTTGAACCACTTGCTGCGTTACAAAGCAGAGGGTGATGCATTTATATCGCGCATAGTGGCAGGTGACGAATCGCGGTGCCACCACTTTGAGCCATCCAGCAAACCAGCGAGCATGCAATGGAAACATCCCGGATCACCAAAACACATAAAAATTCAAGTCACAGGACTCCGTCGGGGAGGTTATGCTGAAGGGCTTTTGTTGGTGGACTTTAAAGAGCCTCACGTGAACAGCAATGCCAACCACTACATCGACACAGCGGACAAGCTGCATAAAGCAATCAAGAATGGGTGACCTGGCATGCTTTCGCGTGGTGTGATTCTGTTGCACACATTATGCAGGATGCGTTAGCACGGAAAGGGTGAGAGGTTCTGCACCACCCAGCCTATAGCCCGGATCTGTCAACATGTGACTTTCATGTTGACATATCCAAATGATTCAAGGAGAAACTAAAGTTCCTTTTTCCAGACGGTATGCGTCGTCTTTCCCAGCGATGGGATGCGTCGTCTTTCCAAGCAATGGGATGCGTGTTAATTCTGCCACACCTGCGGATGTAACTCTTCGTTCGTTTATATATATATATATATTTTTTTTTTTCACCCAGAAAAAGACCACATGGGAGATGGGTGGATGAAATTCGTAAATATGCGGGAGTGACATGGAGGAGACTGGCACAAGATAGACCGTTGTGGAGGAAACTTGGGGAGACCTTCGTCCAGCAGTGGATTGATAATGGTTGACAATGATGATGATGATATATATATATATATATATATATATGTGTGTGTGTGGAATGTAAGGTCCGGTGATGCGTAACATCACAGCCTCTCCTTGACAAATGTCAACCCCGCCTTCTCGTGGTGCATCCTGTTCCCACTAAAGGGGCTCTGACGACCGCCAATAGCGGTATAACTATACCATCGGGATTAGAGGAAATGCTATCCCACACTCACCAACCCGCTTGGCCAGCGTGGTGAGTTATGGCCAAACCCCTCCAAAATGACTCTACAACTTAAATCTTGGCCCTCAGTCTCCGGCAGCTCGAATGTACCTGGCCAAGGCTGCGGCCAGTGCGACATGAAGGCAGAGGGTGCTAAGAATCCTTGGAGGACCGGACTAGGCTGCCATCTGATGCTGACCTTGGCTACTTACAATGGATGCTCCCTATCTCCTGATTCAAGGCTTCTTGAATTGGAAGAGGAACTACAAAGGATCAAGTGGGACATCGTCGGGCTAAGTGAGGTAAGGAGAAAAGGAGAAGATCTCATTGAACGGAAAAATGGACATCTCCTCTACTATCGTGGGACACATACTGGCAGAACTAGTGGTGTTGGATTTATAATAAACAAGAAACTGAAGGATAAAGTTGTAGAAGTTGAAAATGCCTCTGACAGAACTGCGCGACTCGTTATCCAACTCTTGAGAAGATACAAGGCTCAGATTATTCAAACTTATGCACCCACCACAAGTCATCCTGAAGAAGAAATTGAAGAATTTTATGAGGAAATTTGTCATCTAAATAACAAAGGTAAGCACCACTTGAAGATAATTATGGGAGATTTCAATGCAAAAATAGGGCAATGGCAACAGAATGAAACTTCAGGAGGTAAATTCGCTCACGGCAACATAAACCAGCGTGAAAATACTCTCGTTGAGTTTGCAGAGGCAGAAGGGTTTCTCATCTTGAACTCCTTTTTCAAGAAAAAGCCACACGGGAAATGGACATGGAGACATTAAAATGGGATAACAAGTGAAATTGATTTTATTATGTGTAACAAAAAATTCGTCAACGAAGACTGCAGTGTGTTGAACAAGTTCAACACAGGTAGTGACAATAGATTGGTGAGATGTAAGATCCACCTCAACACTAAACTCGAACGTGGCAAGCTCATAAGACAAACATAATGTATTGACATAACCAACCTTAAAAAGCACCATAATACCTTTAAGTTGGAACTGAAGAACAGATTCTCTGCTTTAGAACGCCTAACATCGGAAGAAGTGGATATTTCTGAAGTTAACAGAAAAGTAACCAAAACTCTTATGGAAACACCAACAAAATGAGCTGGGTCTAAGAACAAGTTGCATGTGAACAAATTATCAGGAAAAACCAAAATGTTGATGCAAAAAGAAGAGAGATGAGGACAACTAAAGAAGATGTGACTTCCAAAGTGGAATATATAGAGCTATGCAAGACAGTACAAAAAATTATCACTAAAGACGTAAGGAAATTCAACTGCGAACTAGTGAGGAAAGCAATTGAAAACAACCAAAGCCTAAAGATAGCAAAGCGACCCCTCAGTAAGGGAAGAAAACAGATTATGGCACTGAGAAAAGAAGATGGTTCTGTAACAAGAAATAGAGGCGAAATTTTGACAAGAGTGAAAGATTTCTACTCCAAATTATATAAAAGGGTTGATACATGTTCTCCAGACATCATGAAAGGTACCAGTACCAGAGTTCTTCCAGTCCTCCCAGCAGAAGATGCGCATGCAATCAAGAACATGAAGCTGGGGAAAGCTCCAGGAGAAGATGGAATTACTGTAGACACCATACAAGAAGCAAGTGGAGAAATCGAAACAGTACTCGCCCAAATTTTCACTCGATGCCTTAATGAAGGGAAGATTCTGAGGATTGGAACAACGCTACAATGATCCTGCTACATAAAAAAGGTGACATTGAGGATCTCAGGAACTACAGACCTATCAGCCTCCTATCAGTGGTTTATAAAATCTTCACTAAAGTTCTTTCACACCGCTTAAAGGTAACACTGGACATGGCTCAACCGAGAGAACAAGCTGGATTCAGGAGTGGCTACAGCACAATAGATCATATGCACGTACTGAGAGAACTAATTGAAAGAGCGAGGGAATATGAACTTCCATTGTGCATGGCTTTTATCGATTATGAAAAAGCCTTTGATTCGGTGAAACCATCAGCAGTTACAATGGCTCTGAAATCCTGCGGTATTGAAGATGCATACATTAATATTATTAATAACATCTATGAAAATGCAAGTGCAAATTTTTGGCTGTTTGAAAATACAACACACATAAAAATTGGAAAGGGAGTGAGACAAGGTGACACCATATATCCGAAGCTCTTTATTGCCACATTGGAAAAGGTCTTTCAATACTGAACTGGGAAAACAAAGGGATAAAGATTAATGGAGATTATCTAACCCACCTTCGTTTTGCTGATAACGTAGTCATTTTTGCAACTACCCCATCAGAGCTGCAGAGTATGATCCAGGAACTTGCTGACAAGAGTAAAGAAGTGGGATTAAAAATGAACTTTCAGAAGAGAAAAGTGATGTTCAATGCTTTTACAAGAAATGAAGATTTATCGATTGATGGAGATAAGCTGGAGATAACAGACACGTACGTTTATCTTGGACAGCAGATATCAAGTGAGGGTCACATTGATGAAGAAATTAATCGGCGTACAAAACTTGCCTGGAGAGCTTTTGAAGAAACATCATAATTTTTAAGAGCAATATGCCATTATGTCTTAAAAGAAAAGTGTTTGATCAATGCATCCTTCCAGTGCTTACGTATGGTGCAGAGACGTGGACCTTAACTAAAAGAGACATACAAAGGCTGCAGACAACTCAAAGCAGCATGGACAGGTGCATGCTTGGTGTAACCAGGAGAGATAAGAAGAGGAACTCGTGAATCCGAAAAATGACGAGAGTGGAAGACACCATGATCAGAGAAAATCCCTGAAATGACAATGGGCTGGACATACTGCCAGAAGGACAGACCATCGATGGACAGCCGAAATTTTATATTGGATTCCAAGGGACAGGAAAAGACCCAGAAGAAGACCACATGGAGATGGGTGGATGAAATTCGAAAGTATGCGGGAGTGACATGGAGGAGACTGGCACAAGACAGACCGTTGTGGAGAAAATTTGGGGAGACTTTCGTCCAGCAGTGGATTGATAATGGTTTACAATGATATATATATATATCATCATCTTTGAATCCACTACTGGATGAAGGTCTCCCAAGTTTCTCCCACAATTGTCTGTCTTGAGCGTGTCTCCTTGATGACACACCTCTATGCTTTCGAATTTCATGCATCATTCTATCATAGGGTCTTCTTCTGGGTCTTTTCCTGTCCCTCGAAATTCATTCTAAAATTTCGGTTTTCCGTCGGTGGTCGTTCTTCTAGCAACATGTCATGCCCTCACCATTTCAGTGATTTCATTGTGGTCATGATGTCGTCAACTCTTGTCGTTTTCCTTATCCATGAGTTCCTCTGCTTATCTTTCCTGTTTACACCAAGCATGATTCTCTCCAGGGCTTTTTGCGTTGTCTGCAGTCTTTGTTTGTCTTTTTTACGCTTTCCAACCGTAGGTTGAAGAAGCGTATATGCTTCAGCGTTTTCCGTCCGTCTGTCGGCATGATAACTCACGTAAAAATGGTTCGATTTCGGTGAAATTTTAGTATGTGGTAGGGAACCCCCTGGGGACAAACCCTATAGAAAATGGACAAAATAGGGTCAAAGGTTAGGACACAGGAGCGGGATCTATTCCATAGTCCTTATGCATCATAACTTACGTAAAAATGCTTCGATTGCGACAAAACGTTATCATGTTATTTCGGAGGTATACCGAACCGGTTCTGTTGAATATCATCGAAATGGGATCAAAGGTCAGGGCACAGGACCGAGATTTATTCCACAGCCATTATTCTCATATCTTGAGTAATTATTTCTGGTATGTTGGAAAGCGTATCATATTCAATGCATTGCATTATTTTACTAACTTGTTTAGTGAAGGTCCATGTCTCTGCTCCATACGTAAGCACTGGCAGGATGAACTGATTAAACCCTTATCTTTTAAGACACAATGGCATACTTTTCGTAAAAATTTTACTTCTTCCAAAAACTATCCATCCAAGTTTTACACGCCGATTAATTTCTTCATCAATGTGATCCTTACTTCATATCTGCTGCCCAAGATAAATGTAGGTATCGGTTGTCTCAAGCTTTTCACCATCAATAAATAAATCTTCGTTTCTTGTAAAAGCAATATACGTCACTTTTGCCTTCTGAAAGTTCATTTTTAATTCCACTTCTTTACTCTTGTCAGCAAGTTCCTGGATCGTATTCTGCGGTTCAGAAGTCGTAGTTGCAAAAATGACAACGTCATCAGCAAAACGAACGTGATTTGAATTATCTGCATAAATATTTTTTTCTTTGTCCCAGTTCAGTAATTAAAAAATATTTTGCTATGTGGGATTAAAGAGTTTGGGAGATATGATTTTACTTTGTCACACTAGCTTTCCAATTTTTATTAGTGCTGCATCCTCAAATATCCAAACTTTTGCAAATGCATTTTCAGAGATACTATTAATAATGCTAATGTATGCATCTGCAATACCGCAGGTTTTCAAAGCAGTTGTAACTGTTGATGGTTTTACGGAATCGAAGGCCTTTTTATAATCAATAGAAGCCTTGCATAATGGGAGTTCATACTCTCTTGTTCTTTCAGTTAGTTCTCTAAGTACATGGACATGATCTTCAGTGCTGTAGCCACTCCTGAATTCAGCTTCTTCTCTTGCTTGAGCCATGTCCAGTCTTACCTTCATGCGATGTAAAAGAACCTAATTGAAAATTTTATAAATAACTGATAGGAGGCTGATGAGCCTGTAGGTCCTGAGATCCTCAACGTCACCTTTTTTATGTAGCAGGATCATTGTACCATTATCCCAATACTCAGGAATCTTACCTTCGGTGAGACAGCTGGTGAAAACTTGGGCGAGTGAAGTTTCAATTCTTCCACTTGCTTCTTGTACACTCGTGGACAAAAAATTTGCACACCTAGAAGAAAACATGCTACAACCGCGAAACTTTGCAAATAGCTAGGGTGCGTTTGGTGCGAGTGCGCATAAGCGCACACCTTGTGGCGGCGCTGCTAGCACGAACCAGCAGCCTTGTAAACCGGCGTGTAGTCGATGCCCCATGAAAGAGAAAAGCACCGGCCGGCGCAAGCAAGAGTATAGAGTGACAAGAATGCCGGGTAGACACCAGAGACGTCGATGTACGCAACTTACGGGCTTTGAGAGAGGCCTGATCATCGGGCTGAAAACAGCAGGTCGGTCGGCGCGCCGTATAACCCACCACGTGGATCGTTCTGACCATACTGTCCGACTGTGTTGGGAGCAGTGGACACGTGACGGCACTGCCTCACGGCGGGTGTCTCCGAACGAACCAGGAGGACCATCCGTAGAGAGGATCGACAGTTCGTACGGCAGGCACGAATGGATCCCACGAGAACCCTGTCCTCTCCCCAGGCAAATGTAGCGGCTCTTGTGTGCCAACGAGCCATTTCCTGAAGTCTCGCGGAAGCGAATCTGCGATCCCAGCGCCTCTTACGTGTTCTGCCATTAACACCGGATCATCGCCGGCTCTGTTTGCAATGGTGCCAGGCGAGAGCAACGTGGAACGCCACAGACTGGCGACGTGTGGTGTTCAGAGATTGGTGTCGGTTCGTTTTGGGGACAGATGATCATCGTGTCCGGGTGTGGAGGTCCCGGGGTCAACGGCACAGTTCCAACCTTGCTATCGAGCGTCCCACCTACCCCACTGCAGGCATTACGGTCTAGGGAGCCTTTATGGTTTATTGCCTACGATAGCCGATCAGCTCTAGTAGTGGTACGTGGATCATTGTCGGGCCAGCGGTATGTGGATGAGATCATATGGCCCCATGTGCTCCCACTCCTGGGCGGAATTCTAGGTGCGCTTTACCAGCAGGATAGTGCCATCCCGCACACTGCTCGGGTTTTCTAGGACTGCCTACGTCATGTCCATACAGTTCCATGGCATGCCCGCTCACCGAACATGTCCTCTATCGAGCATGCGTGGGACCAGTTGAAACGCCGGTTGACTCTGTGCCGCACTATCCGGGATTTGGAGCACACCGTCCAACAAGTGTGGGCCCTCTTCAGCAGGACATCAGGCGTCTGTTCGCCTCTATGCTGGACCATATTGCAACATGTATCACCGCACGAAGCGGTGCGACGCGCTATTGAATATGACCGGACTACGTGCCACAGATGCCTCTGTAATTGTCCTGCATTAATACACACAATCGACGTGGATTAGGAACATCAAACAGAAGTCATTTCTCTTTCCATGTTTTTAAGTGAGTCACGGAAAAACTATCATCGGCCGCCACCGGGAATTGAATTCAGGGTCTTCCAGTTACGCGCTGGACATGCTACCACTGCACCGCAGCGGCCTCGAATTCTCCAGACTCACATGTGATTAATTGCCAAACCACATGGCTGGTTGCTTCTTGGAGACCCGCACAATGGTGGGGATTCCTCAAAGATGGTAAGAAGCAATTGGTGCAGTGGTAGCATGTCCAGCGAGTAACTGGAAGACCCTTGGTTCGATTTCCGTTGGCGGCCGATGATACTTTTCCCGTGACTCACTTAAAACCGTGGAAAGAGCCATGCCATCTGTTTGATGTCCCAAATCTACGTCAATTGTGTGTATTAATTATTCATTCGTATACTAGTTATTTGTTCAGTTGCTGCCTAACATCTTTGGTAGGCAGCAACTGAACAAATAGTACTGAGATTTGAATTGACAAAATCTTCTATAGATCTAAAAATAAAATCAGTTATCTCCTGCAACATGAGGAATCTGTGATATAAATTTCTTTTGAATAGTTCGATTCTTTTTTGGCGTTGCAATTTTCACAAACAGTAATGTACGCATTTGCTCGTCGTAACAGAAAAATTCGGTAATATTAAGATACAATAAGCTGTACGTAAAAATGGTACATTCAATAGGCGTCGAAAGTGTTTCAATCTGATTTTTGAGCAACGATATGAAGCAAAATATATTTTGAAATCGGTGGAATTTGCATTTCGCTCTTGGCGGCGAAATTATGGATCAGATAAAGATTAAAATGCTAGGATCATCGTTCTCACTGTTCTAGCTTCCCAAAGCAAAAAGAGGCTGATATTAAATCAGACTTAGAGGTACACAGATAAACGTATACAGACAGATACATGTATATAGTGAAGGTATAAGTACATCCTTTAGTTTTCAAAGAACGTGCAGGAAACTTTTCCACTTTAACACGCTTCGGTCGAAAGGAAGTGCAAAGCAGATGCACCCTTAAATTTAAAACAAACATTCTTGAAATGGTCCCATCCAAACAATTGTCTTTGTACGATATTTGACTCACACAGCATCCCGTCACGTTGCTCTGCTGGCCACGCCCTTTCGAGCTCTGCATTTTGTGCTCCGCCTGTATCTAGCGCCCACCGCCGAATTAATTTGTGTTTCTCTCGTGCATGAATGTCTGCGCTCTCTTCCTAGTCATTCTTTCGAGTTGGTACATGCATATTTTGCCGATATTCCTTTATAATTCATCTCGTTGGGCCTGTTTACAATTCATTTCGTTGGGCCTGTTTACAATTCATTTCGTTGGGCCTGTTTACAATTCATCTCGTTGGGCCTGTTTACAATCTGCCCATCGTGACTCGCCTTGACTTTTTGCTCTAAAACTGTCAGCTGCATGTAGTAGCCTTCCTGCTGCTGTGTCTACGTTTGCCTTCCGTGCTTGCGCTCCAATCATCGTTAATGGTTCTCTGTGCTGCCTTCACCGGTGTGTGGATTACCTTCCTTGTGTTCCACCCATTGACAGTGGTTCTCTGCGCTGCCTTCTTCGGTATGCTGATCGCCTTCCTGGTGCCCCCACCTTGTTATAGTGGATCTGTGTGCCCTTCGCCGTGCATTTCTACACATTGTCCATGGCCTGTGCTTCTGCTTCTAAATTCTATTTCCCTCTCACGTCACTATGTGCTGCTTCGATGACTTGTCCTCCAAGTGTGTTGGATGCGTCCCAGGACTGCTCTTCTCCTCATCCTGCTACAGATCCGTGTTCAACGTCTCCGACTTTCCTCGCGACAGCCTTGGACTCCTATATTTCATGTCAAGGTTCCACGCTTATTGCACACGTACAATGCTTTCAACTCTTAGTTTAAGTGTCAAGTTCGACGCCTTACGCAATGTCAAGTTGCACGTCTATACAGTGTATGTCTGCATTGTCGTTTCTCCCTTCCGGTGCAATTACACATTTCGCCAGCAAGCCTAAGTCCATTCTTGTATATATTTTTTCACCTGAGTTTGTTCCTCAAGTCCTATCGACTAGCCTTTCCGTTGGAGATCATAGCTTGGTCCCTATCCTCCTTGCACATTCTCCCGTTTTTCTTAATTTGTAACCTGTACCTCCGGACGTTTCCGATGAGTTTTTACATGCTTTTCCTTCTCGGTGTGGCCGCGTTCTTGGTGATATCCGCAAGATACCCCGCCGCCCATGTTGATCAAGGTGATCGTCCTTATTTTGGCTTCCGCCGCCAAGACTTAGTTTTTTTCCCTGACACAGACTGTTTCTTACTGCCCCACAACTTTTCTGGTGATTTGTTGTCATCACAACGTCGCATTCAACGTATTCACTGCCTATCATTGCATCTCATGTAAACAGCCTGGTCACCATTTCTCGCAATGCCCCCTCATTTCTTCCTAGTCTTCTTCAACGGCTGCTCAAGTTCCCGTCACAGAACCTCTTTCTTCGCTTCCAGTTACCACGCTTTCGCCTGATCCAGTTCACACCTTCTTAGTCTCCATCTCCATCATCTGCCTCCGTTGGTCTTTTTCCTTCCTCGCCAGCATCGTCTGTTGTGGGTACATCTGGATCTACTGCTCCTGTTTCGGTGCCTTCGTCTGTATTTCTTTTCTTTTTCATCGTCTGATGTTTGCGCTTTGTCACATCCTGTTGCTGCACCTTCTCCGCCTGTTCAGGTGCTGCCTTCTTTGTTTTCGCAAGTCACCTCGTCTATCTCGATCTCGGGATTTTCTGCTCCACCATCGCCGCTGCGTACGTCGGCTACGCCACCCTCAGACGCTCATCTTTCCTCCACTGGTTCCAGTACTCCGGTGTGCTCTCCGCCCTTTTCACCTTCTCGGGGCTCTTCTGATGCTTCTAGTGCCGTTGTCTTTGTTTCACCTTCTGGTCGCCATGGTCTGTCCCCGCTCTTTCGCACAGCTCCTCTTCTAGTCTCGTTTGAAACCCCACCCTCCCCGGCTTCTGTTGTTCCTGCAGCTACCACCTTACATGTGTCATCCGACTTTGTACCCTATTCACCTCGCCAGAATCCCGAGACGCCGCCTGTTGTTCCTTCTACGTCGTCTCGTCCTCTTCGTCAACATTTCCCTACTGGTATTGCTCCTAATAAGAAGCATCGTCATCGGTCTAATCGCAAGATTCGCGCTAAGCGTGCCGCTGTGATTATGTCTCCTCCTCATCGTTCTTCGCAAGGCACCGCTCCTGATACTGCTGCCGTCACTTTTGCTCGCGTTCTTGACAGTCCCTCTGTTGTGCCTGATCTTGTTGCTCGCCTTCAAGTTGTTCCCGAGTTTACGCAGACTCTTTCTCTAGATGCCGCTTTCCCATTGTTCTTTGACTCTTCTCACGATGCTACACTTAATCACTTTATTGCTTCCAACGATCCGGCAGTTTACTCATCTCTGGTTGACAATCTTAGCGCTTTTTACTTTGCATTTTTTCACCTTTCGGGCTCTTACCCGGAAGTTGAATGTTACTATGGTTGTCTTGACCACTTAATTTGTCATGCTCAACATCGTCTCCTTCTTCGGTGTCCACCTGATTAGCTCATGTGTGGTTTTGTTTGATGATTGATTTCTGTTGTGTTTTCTTAGCTATGTTTCTCCCTGTCTCTTTGAGCCCTTGTTGTTTCGTTCTCCTCTTTGTGAAGTGTTTTCCCTCGTGCCTCGTTTTTTTCCCCTCATCATTCTGCTTTGTGACCTTTTTTCTGTGTGTTTTGTCTTACGATGTCCTGCCTGCATCCGCTTTACATGACCATCACCAACTGCCTCGCACCGTTCGTTCTGCTTCTGTTTTTCTGTGGTTCAAGCATGCCCCCTGCCCGATTTTCCCGGAGTGCCATGTGTTGCTTCCTACCCTGCTATGTTTTGTATAGTATGTCTAACTGCTATGCCACTGTTAGACAGAAAATGCCAATTTTAAAGAAAGTAATAGTTTTTCCTTAATGTTTTTCTTTTCAATGTGGCATTAGTACCATTATTTCTCTTTTTGTCGGAGGATGGCGCCCAATAACCACAGATGGACAGCAATAATTTCTGCACCAATAATTTCGTTTTTTCCTTAAAAGGAAGAAGGAATAGTTCCTGGGTTTTCTACTCATCATGTTGCTCCCTGGTTCCAGGTATGGTGCTTTTCTCTATTTGCTGGCTCAGCCGTTCCTCTGCTCAGTGACTGTTCCCTGTGTGCTTTGCCTCGTGTTGTATCTGCCACCGACTACAGCGCACGACTGTAATGTAACGGACTGCTTTGTGCCTCTGCCATGCTCCCTTTCTTTCTGTGATGCCTTGTACTGTATGTTTACTACAGACTGGATTGCGTCGTTTGTTTCAGCTCCGAGATTTTGGCTGTTTTACTATGCCATGCATTTTCCGGTTCTCTTGTGTTCTGGTCCTTGAGACACATTGAAGAAATGTTGAAACCGTCACGTTCTTTTTGGAATGTCTTTTCAACTGCTGCGGTTCAAAGCTAGAAACGGAGAGATCTTTAAGATAATGACAGGAACGAATACAAGACTTTTTGAAAATAAATTACTTCTTCATCATTATCCATTACCCTTTATACAAATATCTCAGAAACTATCCAGATTCGAATGATAAAGATGTAGCTCCTTCCGGTTCACACGATGCTAACGAATAGCTATTCTGAAACAGGAAATGTCCGGGGGTGGGGGTGGGGGCAGCTGAAATCGTGGAACATTTTTAAACATCTCAAAAACTATCGGGGTTGAAAAAATAAACATGGAGTTTGTAAGAACGGACACATTAACGATGTTAATTCATTTCAATGATAAACATTATGTGGTTTTTTTTGACCAAAGAAAACATCGCAAGTTCCCAAAATGGCGACAGAGAATTCGTAAATATGTTTAATCCTTTTGGGGGGGGGGAAGGCGAGATGTATGACAAAAGACTTCAGGTTCTCACGCCTTAGAAAGGGCGAGGACTTGTTCTACGAACTGAAAGTATCGCCAAGGACGCTGTGACTTTCACAGATACATTGTTCATTTTCACTAGGCGCATACAAGTCTGAAATGCAGACATACTCTTTTGTATAGTTATAACAATGTGTATTGTATTGCTACGGATGTACTACGACGATAGGATTGCTTTCTCGGAAGGAGGCACTCAATAATGTATAGCCTGAGGATAAGCGAGGAATGCGCAAGGTAGATTTAAAGGTCTAGGAGCCCGATTCCCGGAAAACGACTAGGGATGGGGCAGGTGAAGGGCGCGAGAGGTGACACGTGGCGCGAGAGGAGAGCAGCACGTTGAAGGTCAGCGCCGTCGCCCTTGAAGAAGGAGCAGCGTGAAGGGGGGGGAGAAGAGGTCGCTCCGAGTGGACCTGTTGGAGCAGTCTGTCTTCGGAGAGCGAAGGTGATAGTCCTCCGATAGAAAGGAACGCGTTTGCGTCGATGGTGTGGTGGGCTCTCGGAGTCCACGGGGAAAGAGCGGGCACCGACCTAGATGAAGTAGGTCGCCGCTACAGAAGGAATCTACCCGAGTCAAGGATACCGGTAGAGTAGCTGATGATATACTACTGAATTACGGACTTAGTACAGTCCACTGAAGCATCGATTAGAGAAGGATAGCTAGAAGACTAGTCCTGAAGCATCGATAAGATAGAGGTATATCTAGTGTCAAGGAGACCCTAAGTTAGGACGCCAACGCAGGGTGAGATTTCTACAGAATTCGATCACCTTATCTTGCGCGTTCCACGATCTTTGCCAGGTCCAGTCATAACGAGGTCACTTTCAAGAGCGAGTAATCCGCCGCCATCAAAATTCTAGTTGATGAAGAATAAGTGTTTCGTATATGTGTTAACCAAGCGTTCTTTTCAAATTATGTCTGAAAGTGGATAAACTTCGGTATAACCAGCTGTTGTCGCTCTGCCTCCCCGATTCACAGATATATATATATAGTAAAGTGGGGGAGGTTTCGTTTGTTCGCTCGAACAGAGTGAGAGAGAGAGAGTGTGTACTTCCGGGAAGAGTAAACGAACTCTCTGCTTGTTGTGAGCCCGCTGCGCGTGCTCCTCGGATGCTTAAGTAGGAGGCGGCGCTAAGTCACGTGACGACACGTTCGCTCTTACAGAGTTTTCCCGGTTCATACGATTTACTAACGAATGGTCATTTTGAAATTTTGAAATTACATGGGGGGGGGGGGGAATTGTCGGCTCCATATTTTCTGAATCCTTTTTTTGTAGGTATGTCAAACTCTATTGCGGTTCAAATGATAATAATGGAGTTCTTTTTCGGTTCATACGATTTTTTTTGATTGGAGGTTTAACGACCACCGTGAGCAACTCAATGGGCTATAAGCAGTCGCCCGTTCCCAATTTAGGATCACTGGTTCCAGGGAAGGGAGAGAGCCAGTGCCGTAAGACAAACACAACATCCATGCCTGACCGGGATTCGAACCCGGACCCCTTACGGACGAATTATCAGAGGCCAACGCCTTAGACCACTGAGCCACCGGGGCGGCCATACGATTTACTAACGAATGGCTATGAAATTTCGAATTCCATGGTGAGGGGGGGTTAATGGTGTAGGCTTGTAACATCCTTTTTTCAATACCTCAAAAACTATTGCGGTTTAAACGAAGAAAATGGAGTTCTTTTCGGTTCACACGATTTGCTAACGAATGGCTATTTTGAAATTTTGAATTTCCATGGGGGGGGGTGAAATGGTCGGGCTCTGTATATATGCAAATTCTCAATATTATTTATTAAATATTTCAAAAACTATTGCGGTTCAAACGATAAAAATGGAGTTCATTCCTGTTCATACGATTTACTAACGAATGGCTATTTCGGAATTTTGAATTTCCATGATGAAGGGGAGGGGGTGAATGGTGTAGGCCTGTGACATTCTTTTTTAAATATCTCAAAAACTATTGCGGTTCAAACGATGAAAATGGAGTTCTTTTCGGTTCATACGATTTGCTAACGAATGGCTATTTTGAAATTTTGAATTTTTCCATGGGGGTGTGTGCAATGGTCGTCCCCCAATTTTCTCAAACTTTTTTTTTTTTTAAATCTATCAAAAACTGTTGGCCGCTCCGGTGACGCAGTGGTCTAAGCGACGGACTCTGATCATTCGTTCGAACAGGGTCCGGGTTCGAATCCCGGTGAGGCATGAATGTTGTGTTTGTTTTACGGCACTGGCTCTCTCCCTTCCCTGGAATCAGTGACCCTGAATTAGGGACGGACGACTGCTTATAGCCCATTGAGTTGCTCACGGTGGTCGTTAAATCACCAATAAAAAAACTGTTGCGGTTCAAACGGTAAAAATGGAGTTCATTCCTGTTCATACGATTTACTAACGAATGGCTATTTCGGAATTTTGAATTTCCATGATGAAGGGGGGGGGGGGGGTAAATGGTGTAGGCGTGTGACATTCTTTTTTAAATATCTCAAAAACTATTGCGGTTCAAACGATGAAAATGGAGTTCTTTTCGGTTCATACGATTTGCTAACGAATGGCTATTTTGAAATTTTGAGTTTCCATGGGGGGGGGGGGGGGGGCTGGTGAAATGGTCGGTCTCTCTGTATATATGCAAATTCTCAATATTATTTTTTAAATATCTCAAAAACTATTGCGGTTCAAACGATAAAAATGGAGTTCATTCCTGTTCATACGATTTACTAACGAATGGCTATTTCGGAATTTCAAATTTCCATGATGAGGGGGGAGGGGGATGAAATGGCCTGTAACATTCTTTTTTAAATATCTCAAAAATTATTGCGGTTCAAACGATGAAAATGGAGTTCTTTTCGATTCATACGATTTGCTAACGAATGGCTATTTTGAAATTTGAATTTCCATGGGGGTGGGGGCTGGTGAAAATGGTCGGTCTCTGTGCGTATATGTAAATTCTATTATTTATTAAATATTTCAAAAACTATTGCGGTTCAAACGATAAAAATGGAATTCGTTCCTGTTCATACGATTTACTAACGCATGGCTATTTCGGAATTTTGAATTTCCATGATGAGGGGGGGTGAAATGATAGGCCTGTAACATTATTTTTTAAATATCTCCAAAACTATTGCGGTTCAAACGATGAAAATGAAGTTCTTTTCAGTTCACACGATTTGCTAACGAATGCCTATTTTGAAATTTTGAATTTCCATGGTGGGGGCTGGTGAAATGGTCGGTCTTTCTGTATATATGCAAATTCTGAATATTATTTGTTAAATATCTCAAAAACTATTGCGGTTCAAACGATAGAAATGGAGTTCATTCCGGTTCATACGATTTACTAACGAATGGCTATTTCGAAATTTTGAATTTCCATGGTGGGGGCTGGTGAAATGGTCTGCCTCCTATATTTATATGCAAATTCTCAATATTATTTGTTAAATATCTCAAAAACTATTGTGGTTCAAACGATGAAAATGGAGTTCATTCCGGTTCATACGATTTATTAACGAATGGCTATGCTGAAATTTGAAATATCTATTTTTGGGGGGTACCATTTCACCAGCCCCCTCACTTTGTTTTTTAAATAACTCAAAAACTATTGCGGTTCAAACGAAAAAATTGAGTTCATTCCGGTTCATACGTGGTACAAACGAATGGTGCAAAAAAAATTTAAAAATTCCATGGTGGGGGGCTATCGTTTCACCAGCCCCCCCACTTTGTTTTTTAAATATCTCCAAAACTTTTGCGGTTCAAACGAAAAAAACCGAGTTCATTCCGGTTCATACGTGGTACAAACGAATGGTGTCTGAAAAATTAAAAAATTCCGTGGTGGGGGGCTGGTGAAATGCACCTGATTAACCCAGGGGTAAAGTTGAACTGTTACACCGGTGCTGAAATACTATTGGCTTCCAAAATAATAGATAAATAAATGAAAAACAAGTATATATACACATACACACACATATAGCGTCGTGGATTTTATGCACCGTAGCGTAAAGCGAACGCACTCGGGTAGTTTTATATATACACTGTATTGACAAGAGTCACCGGACACCTAGAAAAGAAACAGAACATTGCATTTATTGACATACATGAGTAAGTTGTCTGTCCACTTTTGGCCTTAATGCATGCACAGACCCTTCGAGACATGCTTTCGACATGGTTTTGGAACACAGCGATAGATATGCGCTTCCATTCAGTACATAATGCTGCTGCTAATTGTTGCTTAGTAATCCGCCTTGATTCCATCATTCCATAAGTGCTCCATGGGATCATGGTTCTATGCTGGCAAGTACACACACGATACGGAATTATCGTCAGACTACGCCGTAATCGTCCTTGCTTTATGTGCATATATTCTGCTGGTACCAACAAAGCTCGGTTCCATAGTATTGCCACAGAGTTGGTAAGACATCATGGTCCAGAATAGCAAAGTAGACGTGCTGGTTAACAGGTTTGTCCACGATAACCAATAATCCGGGACCATACCACGAAAAACATCCCACATGAGTACAGTGAAAGCCCGAAACTTGACCCTAGAAACAGTACACTGTGGTAAATAGCGTTCCTCTGGCTGCCGCCATACCCACACACGCCCATTAGACTGATGGATCGAGTATCTGGATTCATCTGTCCATAAGACCTGTTCCCATTGATCTACGATCCACGATACGTCTTCTTTACACCATGCTAAACGATGAGTAGCATTCCGAGTGGAGATAAAAGGCTTATGAGCAGCCACACGACCACGGTAACCCATGGAGTGAAGTTCTCTGTGAATGGTACATGTACATACCGAGCTTCCAGCATTTTTACTCACCTGTACACTGAGATCTTATGCAGTACTTCATCGATTAGCTGTAACGATTCTCCTGTGGCTCCTGCGTCTTCTATCTCTGATTTTCTTTGGTCAGCCGGTACGTTTTACTGCTTCAGTCACGCCATGTGCTTTCCACTTATTCAGTACATCCAAAACAGATGACTTGGTTATGTTTAAAGGCTTTTTGGTTTCTCTTATGGACACCCCACTAATATAACACCCAACAATCTTTCCTTTCTCAAAGTCAGTTCTCTCAAACCGCGATATTTTCACTCAACCTCACAGTTCCATATGATCGCGGTCATCTGCAGGCTTGTTTTTATAACGTTTGCAGCTGTACCGCACATCTTAAACACCGCAGCGGATCCGTTCATTGGCATTTGAAAGGGGTGTCCGGTGACTTTTGTCAATATAGTGTGTGTATATATATATATATTAAACCGGCGCTGAAATACAAAATACTGTGTGTTATTAAAGAAAAACGTGGAAAGGGCGATGAATTTGTCTATTTACATTGTCTCCACGTATTTGGAAGATTTTCACCATTTCTCTCGCCCTTTGTATTTATTAGCTATAATTAAATAGCTTGTGCCGTTAATACTCACCGGATGGAGACGTCTCAGTTGCTGGGCCCATCCCTATGGATTTGGGAAGTGAGACGCTGACAGATCAAAACACATAGCGCTGTGGATTGTTGGCACCGTAGCATAAAGCGAACGCAGTAGGCTTGTTATCGAGAGATCTGGGATTCGATTCAAGCGGTTCGAAATACAATTTTTCGGTTGCTGTGTGTTAACTAAAGAAAAACATAGAAAGAGCGATCCCTACAGAGCTGCAGAGTATGATTCAGAAACTTGTTGACAAGAGTGAAGAAGTGGGATTAAAAATGAACTTTCAGAAGACAAAACTGCATATGTAAAATGCTTTTGCAAGAAACGAAGATTTGTCGATTGATCGAGAAACTCTAGAGATAACTGATACCTACATTTACCTTGGACAAAAGATATCAAGCAAGGGTCACATTGATGAGGAAATTAATCGGTGTATAAAACTTGGATGAACAGCTTTTGGAATAAACGGTAAAATTCTTAAGAGCAATATAGATTTATGTTTTAAAAAAAGTGTTTAATCAATGCATTCTTCCATTGCTTACGTACGGAACCGAGACGTGGACCTTAAGTACGTAAAAAATGCATGCAAAGACGGCAGACCACTGAAAGAAGCATGGAAGGATGTAACCAGGAAAGATAAGAGGAACTCGTGTATAAGGAAAACGACAAGAGTGGAACACATAGTGATTAGAGTAAAATCCCTGATGGCAATGGGCTGGACATATTATCGGACAGAGGGACCACTGATTGAAAACCGAAACTTTAGATTGGATTCTATAATATGAGATAGGAAAAGACCAAGAAGAAGACCACATGTGTGATGGGTGGAAAAAATTTGAAAGCACGCTGGAGTGGCATGGAGGAGACTAACACAAGAGAGGTGGTTGTGGAAGTAACTTGGTGAGACCTTCATCCAGCAGTGGATTGATAATGGATGACAATGATGATGAGATATATATAGCCAAAACACATTATGACTACCTGCCTGATATGACGTTGGTCCTCCGCGTTCTTCTAAAACTGCTCTTACCACGCTACAAGTTATCTAAATGCAGCTTGCGGTATCTGGTATGAACAAGGTAGCAGCTGATTTTTTAATTGTTGTAAGCTACGTAGTTAAAACGCCGCAAATCGGATTTGCTGTTCCAACACAAACCAGAGATCATCTCTTGAATTGATACACCAAAATAACTGAATGCTGTCTAGGCACGGTACCAAACAATGGAGATAATTGCAGATTAAAAGATGAACTTTTATGTACAACTTAAAACCATATATACAGATGAGATCTTTCAGACCCACTATGGGTTCATCATCAAGCACCGCAAAGGGGTGGTTCCGGGATAATAAAGTCGAAAAAACAACCCACAATGCATTGGCATGGAGACGCCGCTGAAGCCCACGCATGCGCGCTTGTTAGAAATATAAACATGCAAATATTATAAAAGTACAAGAAACACGATTACGGATTACGATGATATATACAATGATGTAAAATAAAATGTCTCCATGATGAGGGTAATGTCGACGGCATGTCGTCAATACAACACTGGTTAGCAAATAGAGTTATGTACATGCTTTCAGTGAATAATAAGCCAGTCTTAGTTGCAGGTGTTGCTAAGATCTTGGTGCTGTTCCAGTCCGGAATGTGTTGGCCTTGTTTAACTAGTCGGGATAAGGCAGTGGTACCCGATCCAGTCCGGACATTGTACATGTGTTCAGAAATACGGTTAGCAACAGTCCGAATCGTGGATCCTACGTAATCGGTGTCCTGTATATCAGGCTCAGTAGCTTTTAATGGAATAGAAAAGACACCTTGCCTTTGGAACGTATTAACCTTGTCCCGATCCCTCCTAATCAAGGAGAATAATTTATGCGTCTGTATGCCAAAGGCTATGTTCTCCCTGTGGCAAGACTTTTTTAAAATGTATATAACTTCAGGAACATAGTTGATAGAATCGACGTATTTAACAGTTTCCTCATTTCCTCAATCCCGAAACCACCTCTCTGCGGTGCCTGATGATGGACCCATAGTGGGTCTGAAAGATCTCGCATGTATATATGGTTTTAAGTTGTAAATAAAAGTTCATCTTTTAGTCAGCAATTATCTTCATTGTTTGGTGCCGTGTCTAGATAGCATTCAGTTATTTCCTGTATAGTCGTATACGTTCGCTCTTACGAAATATGTCAGAGCTATAGTTCTAACAATAATACACTGCCGGACAATTGCTAAGGACGGATGACAATAGCAACGATAGCAACCATAAAATGGAAGGCAGGAAAATGTGGAAATTAGCATAAGTGCGGGATACAGTAAGACGTGTTGTGCGTATGCAAATTTTGGATTGCCGAACTTGTTTATGACGCCATAGCGCTGATAAGAGATATAAAGGATTTGACGCGTATTGACCGTTGTTGTTCAAACGCAAAGTTGAAAGGGAAAGAATCAATTGACGAACTTGCAATTTTCAGTATGTCTTCCCGAGATCACCTAGATGATTTTACGCGTGGCCGTTTTATTGGCAAGATTGAAGAAGGGCGAAAAATAACAGATGTTGCCAGGGAGTTCGACGTCAGCCACAGTGTTGTTGCAAGGCTTTGGAAATCATTTCAAACAAATTGGAGAGTGTAGGAAACGTCACGAGGGAGGTCGTGTTCGCAGTACGACACCTGCAGAAGATCGGTACATAGTGCTATCAACAAAAAGACACCGGCGCAGCACAGCTAGTGAGGTAGCAAATCAGTTTATGGGCACTACTGGCAAGCGGATGTCCCGAAAAACTGTCGCCAGACGTTTGCATGAAGGAGGTCTATACGCCCGCCGTCCTGTTGTGTGCATCCCATTGTCCAGACGTCACCGTACCGCCCGTTTGCAATGGTGCCATCAACATCGCAAGTGGACTGATAACGACTGGTCTGCTGTCCTCTTCTCAGATGGGAGTAGATACAGTCTATCGTCTGATTGTCGACGACAACTGATCTGGCGTGATAGTGGTACTGCATATTGTCCAGCAAACATACAGGAAAGGGACCGATATCCGACATGTAGCGTCATGGTATGGGCTGGAATCATGATCAATGGCCGTACGTCCCTCTATGTGCTTCCAACTGGGACTATGACTGGCCAACGATACATTAATGATGTTCTGCTACCTCATGTTTGCATGTTCCGTGTTGCTGTCGGTGATAGATTCATTTTCATGGACATCAACGCAACATGTCATCGAACAGTCGCTGTCCAGGAGTGTCTTGAGAGCAAGAATATTCAACGCCTCGTATGGCCAGCACGTTCTCCAGATCTGAATCCCATTGAAAATGTGTGGGATGCTTTGGGGAGGAGTCTTGCTGGTCGCCAATGCCCTCCAATAAACAAGGACACCCTCATCCGTGCACTGACAGAGGAATGGGATAAATTACCCCAACAGCTGCTTGATAATGTTGTGCAAAGCATGGCACGACGTGTGGAATCTTGCATCGCCCTCCATAGTGGCCATATCCCGTATTGACATCTTACGCCGGAACGCCTGAGGACGGTAATTGCATTTTTTTCCCGTTTACGTATTCTGCATAAAATGGTCTGTTTGTCCCTTGAACACGTTCCAAAGCCTTCTGGATTTCAGAGCACAATAAATTGTCTTTCTTGTAATGTCCTGGCATTCTGACATTATTTTATTTCACTTGGCATCCAACCACACTTACTTTTTTATGCGCTATATAGCCGTTTATGATCCGTCCTTAGCAATTGTCCAGCAGTGTATCACGGCAAGTCGCCTTATCTCTAATTTTACGCAGGTCGCCTTATCTCTAATTTTACGCAGGTCGCCTTATCTCTAATTTTAGTAATTGTCTTTGGTGTATTGTCTGTAGATTTATTGGGAACATACCCGCTATGAACTAAACATAAAGCTAGATATGTTTTATCTATAACACATAATTTCACAAAGTGGGTTATCAGCTACTATTGAAACTGTGTGTAACGTATTAATTGATAACGTCTTCGTAAGGTGGAGCTCTGTCAAAAATTATTTCTGGTAGTGTCGTTCATTATATGAGTGACATCTTTAAGTGGATATGTGCAAGGCTAAAAAATAAGCATACATTTTTCAGTCACGTCCATCCTAAAACTAATCCAGCTCTGAGAATCAACTGCAATTAATTAAAACCATAGCTTCCCTGCACAACACCATCATGGCAGATGAGACGAAAATATAGGATTATTCTGTTATGCATAAAGTATGCGGCTTAACTCCACTGAATTACTTTTGGGCCGTAAAAGTAAAACCCCTTTTGAAAATGTAAATGCTATAATTGATGAAAGGCACCAGCAACCAACAAACGACGCATTAAAAGCATTGGCAGGTAAGACACGTAAAGCAATTATAAAATCCCATGGAATTATAATTCCAGACCTGAAAATAGGAGATCTTGCGTTGTTGGAAGCATACTTTCAATCTCTTGTTGGTCACACTCGAGTGAAAAGATTTGCAACCTTATGTGAAGGACCTTTTAAAGTGTCTCGTGTGTACGAGAATAATGCACCTTTGAAGACTCGTGATGAAACCGTTATATTCGCCCATATATACCAATGTTGTAAATACTACGAATGAAACACTCCTTTTATATCTGTCCCCTAAGTTCAAATTCCAATCAATTTGAAGCAGCTATAGTGAAGGAGTCGCAGTGTTCTTGTAATGCCTCCACATGTCCCAATCCTGTAACAGATATTCCAGATGAACCAGTCTTATCATGTCAGTTGGAAGTAGTTCCTCTCCTTATATTGATATTGTAAGTCCAGAATCTCTTGCCAGTGATGCTATCCCACCATTTTCACGTAACATACCTGTAAATATCTTTACTTACTTGTACTTATTTTTACGATAGCATGACTTATCTTCCGCAGTGCGTAATCCTTGAACATAGTCATCAGTACTTGTACGTAGTAACCCTTATTCTTTAGCATCTGACGCTACTAGTTACAATCAACATGCTAACACATCTCCAACGTTAAGTTCAAGAGTGAAAATATATGCTGGCTCTCCTACGCGTTGAGTGGGTCAAATGCCTTCATCTAATTCACCAGCGTCTTCTAAGCTTGCATCCTTGTCTGCCACTGAAACGTCTCCAAGGCTACCAAAGTATACACTGAAAAGCAATTGAATTAGAGATACCAGTCTAGTAACGTGTAGCACTACCTTTCGGCCAGATGATGGCGGCAATTCGTCTCGGCATGGACTCGACAAGACATCGTGAGCGTTGGGAAGCCATACGGATCCACGACCCCTGAACAAGCTCCCACAGTTCACGAAGATTTGATGGAGGGTCAGAGCATCGAACATCTCTCTCGATGGCATCCCAGATGTGCTCGATGGGATTAAGGCCAGGTGACCTAGCTGGGCAAGGAAGTGAGGTTACGTCGGTGGAGTGTTCATCCAACTATTCGGATACAATTCAGAAGCGATGGCACGGTGCATTGTCTTGTTGCAGGATGAGGTCTCGAGTGGGATGTTGAAGGAGCCCAAACGGGAGCAAATGGTCGTCCAGGATATCCTGGTAACGTTGACCTGTGAGGGACGATGTCACACATACCAGGGGTCCCATTTCAGTCCACGTAAACAGTCCCCAGACGAGAATGCCACACCCACCAGCTTAAAGAGTGCCCTGATGGCAAGAAGGATCCATCGCTTCATATGGTTTGCGCCGTACTCGTATCCTGCCATCCGCATGCACCAACGTGTATCTCGACTCATCAGTCCAGGCAACATTTTCCCATATGTCTAGAGTCCAGTGGCGATGTTCCTGCGCTCATGATAATCTTTGCACCCTGTGATGTGCGGTCAGCAGCGGTACCCTCGTGGGACGATGGCTTCTGTACCCCATAGCGAGGAGATGGTTCTGGATGGTGTGGCTGCTTACACGTTTTTGTCCACCAGCGTTAAATTGTCGAGGGATTTCTTGCACTGTGGCCCGTCTATCCGCTGTTACAATGCGAGCTAGCCGACGATGACCCCGCTCATCCACACGCTGTTGTCCACGGAAGTTGGCTCTTGCAGGGATGGTTTTACCGGATTCGATGTACTCACGGTGCACCCGTGACACAGTGGCTCGTGAAAATCCCAGTGCCTGCACGACTTCCGAGATGGAGTGACCCATTCGTCGGGCCCCGGCAATTTTCCCACGATCAAATGCGCTTAGACCCATAATGCGTCCGACTCTTACTAATTCCCGTCGCATCACTCCTTATATTTTCGGATCGCTGCATACGTCATGTCGTTTCCGTTTACAGGACCGCCCACAGCGCCATATTTGCATAACGCCAGCTGTCTCTAATTTAATTGCTCTTCAGTGTACAGTAATTCATTTTTCGACGGCATCGGTTCCTAGGAATCACGGTAGACCATCACCGTTCCAGTATTCCTTGTTAACTGTGGAAACAAGTTTGAAACGACGCACGTGGCCCACAAATTCTTCACGTAGCCGATTCCGTCAGCTGGTAGTATATTGTACAGTATATCCTCCACGATTGTACGATGAATAGGTCTACGATGAATAGATACAGAGTCATAGCAATTGGAATATCTAAACCCGAGTGTCAAACGAACGGGAAGTGACACTCGAAACTCGGTTTTTGTAGGATAAGATTTTCGTCCCGAACTCTTTACGGAAAACCTGATAACTGCAAAAGGTATGTAAATAAATTGATGAAACTTGGTATACATCTTTTTTACAATGTTATGCATGCAATGAACTAAACGTTTTGCTGTTTGTCAGTTCAAAGTTAGGTTATAGCTATTTACGTTTAATATAGTGAAGGAATGTTTCGAAAATTCACACTAATGCATGTAGGAATGAGTGTATCTTAGCAGTGTTTGGGAACACCACTTACCTTTTAATTAACTGCATAGATAATAGTCATGCGCATATACTGATGCAAAAAATGCCATCATATATCTGTAACGTTCTTATTTAGAGCGTTTACCGTAAACGACACATTTCCTTAAATTATTTCACAAATTTCCCAATTTCTTGAAAATTTATATTGATATCATTTTTTTTCAACGTTTAATGTGTTTTTGTGTGTTAGCCTTTTTAAAAAAAATTACCATTCTCGCATTTTTTTAAAAAAAGTGCCCCTAACGTAATTGGATACCTTAAACAAACTCCTTCACCGACTATAATGCTTCATAAGAGGGAGCGTCTAAACTATGTTTCTTCAGACAATCTTCAACCGACAAAGACTGAAGGACTCTCACTCACCAGATTTTGTGTAAGAATCTTCGAGAGATGCCTTCTATTTCAAGGGCAAAGCTGTTCTCTAGCAGTAAAGACCAACAAATCATTCATCGCCAAGATAGCCAGACAAAACATTGTATAAAATGAGATTTCTTATTCCCAGTGGATAATTAAGTTTAAACGCACAGCAGGGGTTGTGCAGCTGTTTGGTTGGGCCGCAGGAGTTTTTCTTCTTTTTTAATACACTCATTGCCAAACGTTTCCCAGAAGGAAGTAACTGACAGGAATGAAACTTGGTGGGTAGGATTGACATCGTGAGATACGCAAATGATTCAAGTATCACGCTTGGCCGCGTATGTGACTCAAGCAAGAACAGGTCCTAGCGCTGTGCCTGACTGGCTATATAAGGTCGTCCGGTTGTGCGTGCTTGCCATTCTGACTCGTATTGTTGTGTTGGTTGCATCCTTTACAGGTGAAGTATGCCTCGGAGAAAAGTTCGGAAGCAATTCGCACAATTGGATGAGTTCGAGAGGAGCCACATCGTTGGGCTCCGGAAAGCGGGTTGAACTTATCGCCGTATTGCGCGCTATACCGGTGGCGTGGATATCATCATAGCACGCTATTGGCGGTAGTGGATAGAACAAGGCACGCAACAGCGACAGGAAGGATCTCAGACACTTAGAGGAACCCCGAGAGAGAGAGAGAGAGAGGGGGGGCCGACCGGTTGTCCGACATGCGCGGAATGACCCAACAGCCATGATTGCGGATATTCAACGAGCAGTGGTGCCCTCCATGCATCGTCCGGTTAATGCCAGCACCATTGGCAGACGGCTGCACGACGTAGGACTACACGCACGCAAACCGTTATGACGACTGCCCTGAACACCATTGCATCGTCGCCAAAGACTGCAATGGTATCGTGTCGGACTATCAAGGAGCCATTCAGAATGGCAGAGGGGGATCTTCAGTGACGAGTCCTGCTTTTGTATTGGAGGAGACAACCATCGAATCCGTGTATGGAGGCACCGTGGTCAGCGTCAAGATGAACTGTTTGTTGTCGAGCGTCACACGTTCAGAAGGCCTGGTGTCATGGTGTGGGGTGCAATTGCCTTTGTTGTTCATTACAGGCACTTTGACAGTCCAACGTTGCGTTAATAAAATCATGCAACCAGTGGCCCTACCTTTTCTGAACGCTCACTCCTGTGCGATTTTCCAAGAGGACAACGCTCGTCCGCATACTGCTGCTGTCTCGAGAGCTTGCTTTCAAGGCACTGGCACTCTACCATGGCCAGTCGCATCGCCAGGCCTATCGCCGATTGAAAATGTGTGGGATCCTATTGGACGCGCTATCCACACTCCACCTTTACCGCACAATCTGCAGGAACTTCGTGAGAAGATTCAAGCTGCATGGAATGGCTTATCGCAGGACACCATTAGGAACCTGTACAAATCCATGCCGAGACGTCTGGCATGCTGTGTGAGCAAACATGGCGGCCCGACGCCATACTAAAAGACACTACTTACTGGCATGTAGCTCAATAAATATTGCCCATATCAGTTTCAATGTTTAATCATTTATTGTTCCTCGTAACCTTTACCTTCCTCCCGAATAGCACTGCAATCCGATATGTCGTTTTGGGTGCAATTTTTATTTTTTTTGACGATGAGTATGGTGTGGCCATTTTCAATTGATTACATGCAGAATGGCTTACGTGCTCAACAGAATAGCTTACTGCTCAACTACCTGCTATCAGTCTCCATATTTAACCTCAACGTTTCCTTTTTTATAATTTGATTTTAAACATTTTTTTATATTTTAATTTAAACGTTTTTATTTAATTTAATTTATAATTTTTTTATAATTTAATCTATAATTGAATTGGTCAGATGGCAGTCATTCGTTTTTTTATAATTTAATTTTAAACGTTTCCTGCTCAACAGAATGGCTTACTGCTCAACTTCCTGCTATCAGTCTCAATATTTAACCTCAACGTTTCCTGCTCAACAGAATGGCTTACTGCTCAACTACCTGCTATTAGTCTCAAAATTTAACCTCAACGTTTCCTGCTCAACAGAATGGCTTACTGCTCAATCTTACCTGCTCAACTTATCTGCTCAATAGAATGGCTTACCTGCTCAAGACTAAAGGTTTACATTATGTTTATAAATAAAAAAGTTTCTCTGCCCTTTTCCTCAATTACATCTTTATTCGATCCAGTTCATTGTTTTCCGAGTCCAAGACGGAAGGGCGCATGCATGGGTCCAATACAAAGTCTGCTCTGGCCGCACAATATTTGGACTATTTATTTTTCATTCATTTTAGCAAGGATATTCTTCGAAAGTGTTTCCCAATCGGGGTTCAGCGAGATTTTAAAACACAAATATTTACACTGGAGTAAATGTATATGTTGCGTAAGAATAATGACAATCAAGCGTAAATAAGCTTTGTTTTGTCTGTGAAGAAAACGCCGTCATGACGGAGAAATTTTCGCATTGAGGAAAGTTATGTTGGTCCATTTGCTACTCCATCAAGCCACAGCCAAGCGTAGGAACACACTTCTGGTGACCCACTTCGTGCTCTCTGGCACAGCACCGATAGTTCCGAGAATCTATAAGCCACCGGCCCCACCTGCAGGCCAGCTATAAAGCACTCATCCTTCCTAGAAATCGCGACTCTAGAAATATCCATGCTCATACCTTCTAAAGTTTCTTGAACATTCCAGTATTCCTCTATCTGCCCATAGTGCTTTAATCAGTGATTTACTTAAATTATATTGCTTGGGTGAATACTATGCTGAATGTGGTGCCAACAATTAAGACTTGTGTGTTTTGAAAATGTGGAAGTTCGTAAAACGTGTTTTTACGTCACAGGATCAGGATGATAGTGCAGGAACAGTAAGCCTACCAGTGACCAAAGTAAGGTAAGAGATAGCGATTCGATGTCCAAATGAAGTACAAGTAGTGAAAGCCGACAGTTGACAGACACTAAGAAGAATCGCCTTTATTATAAAAACTAGCAATGAGTTTTACTTGGACTGGTGATGAACATTGTCCTATTCCATTGTGTATCATTTGCGGCAAAAAACTAATTAACTAACTTAATTAGTAATATAATTTGCATTAGAATCGTTTATATTTTTCTTCTTATTCTAAATCAATATTACTTATGTCATTCTATTCATTCTTCTTAGAAAATCTCACAAAATAAAGTAAATATTATGCAAATGGTTTTACATCATGTAGGTCTGGCGTCATTATGCGAGCTGGTCTTCCACGATGCCTGAAGCCTTACTTCAAGGATATCGCGATGTCTGAAGCCCAACATCAAAGGTTCCAAAGGTTCCGCAACGTCTTAAGGCCTATTGCAAGAGTTTTCTGATGTCTGAAGCCCAACAACAAAGCTTCCGCAACGTCTGAAACCCAACATCAAAGGTTCCGCAACGTCTGAAGCCCAACATCAAAGGTTCCGCAACGTCTGAAGCCCAACATCAAAGGTTCCGCAACGTCTGAAGGCCTACTGCAAGAGCTTTGCGATGTCTGAAGGCCTACTTCAAGGGTTTCGCGATGTCTGAAGGCCTACTTCAAGGATTCCGCGATGTCTGAAGGCCAACTTCAAGGATTCTGCGATGTCTGAAGGCCTAATTCAAGGATTCTGCGATGTCTGAAGGCCTACTTCAAGGATTTCGCGATGTCTGAAGGCCAAGTTCAAAGATTCTGCGATGTCTGAAGGCCAAGTTCAAAGATTCTGCGATGCCTGAAGGCCTACTTCAAGGGTTTTGCTATGTCTGAAGGCCTACTTCATGGATTCCGCGATGTCTGAAGGCCAACTTCAAGGATTCTGCGATGTCTGAAGGCCTACTTCAAGGGTTCTGCGATGTCTGAAGGTCTACTTCAAGGAATCGGCGATGTCTGAAGGCCAACTTCAAGGATTCTGCGATGTCTGAAAGCCTACTTCAAGGGTTTCGCGATGTCTGAAGGCCTACTTCAGGGATTCCGCGTATGTGTGAAGGCCAACTTCAAAGATTCTGCGATGTCTGAAGGCCTACTTCAAGGGTTTTGCGATGTCTAAAGACCTACTTCAAGGATTCCTCGATGTCTGAAGGCCAACTTGAAGGATTATGCATTGATGTCTGAAGGCCTACTTCAAGGGTTTCGTGATGTTGATGTCTGAAGGCCAACTTGCTGATGTCTGAAGGCTTACTTGTCGATGTCTGAAGGCCTACTTGTTGATGTCCAAAGGCCTACTTGTTGATGTCTGAAGGCCCCCGCGAAATAAAAAAAGGTTGGGAAACACTGTTCTACGTTCTTAAGATGACAGCAAATTGAATATATTCAACATTTAAATGTACAGATTTTTTACTCACGAATAGAAATTCATTGAATGAATAGGTGCTTTACAAAGGTATGATTGAGATACACAAACTCTATTTTAACCGAACTGAATGATGGTCAGAATTGCCTTCATGACAGCTGTTTGATTAAGTGAAAGTCGATTGATGAACTGAAAAAGCCATATCCTGGTATGCTGAGGGTCGGGCTCAATTATTTGCCAATGCTTTCTCCGTTACACGTTTCAGAAGAACAGGATTTATCTTCCAGCACCGTATCACTCGTGTGAAAATTTGCGAATGGATATATTAGCATGTTCGTTCACGTAGAGCTTCCCGCCTCTATGCAGCATATATGCTATCCGACCAAATGTATTTGGACACTTACCTATCCACAAACTCCCTGTAATAGGAAAGGAATTAACATGGTACATTTTACTGCTATCACAGACTCCACTCTGCTGGGTAGGATTTCCACTTGATATTGAAACGTGGCTGTGGGAATTGCTTTCCATTCTCCCACAGTGCGTTAGTCAGGTCGGTCACCTATATCGGGCAGTTCGACATGTTCCCATTCGGAGTTCTGATTCATTCCAAAGCTTTTCAATAGGGATGACATTAGGGATCTCCATAGTCCAGGTAAGTTCTTTCCCACCAATGTCATCCAACCATTAATGGGTCGACTTCGCTTTGTCGACGAGGGCATTCTTCTGTTGGTATCGGAAAGGATCTTTACTGGACTATTTCCAAAACGTTGGGAGCACGGAATTTCTGAAAATGCCATGACAGGCCGCTGCGTCAAGATTTCGGTCACTGGAACTAGGAGGCTCACCAAACGCCCCCTGTAAGTGAAAGCCTAAAAATTTGTTTATGACGTCATCACCGGTGGACCACGTTTACGTTTCAAGTGTTCGTCTATCGACGAGAACACGTAGATAAATGTATGCTTACATATAGGTATTGTTTACGATTTTTTGCGTTACAAAAATAAGTGGGTTAACGACAAAACCACAATTGTTTAAAAAAGTAGCATAAATCAGAGCTCCCTGTAGTTAGTTGTGTTGTATCTCAAAATCATTGGGTTTTGCTATATCACCATCATCATCAACCATTATCAATACACTGCTGGATGAAGGTCTCCCCAAATTTCTTCCACAACGGTCTATCTGGCTCCAGTCTCCTCAATGTTACTCCCTCATGCTTTCGAATTTAATCCACCATTAATTACCCCATGTAGTCTTTTCCTGTCTCTTGGAATACAGTCTAAAATTTCGGTTGTCCATCGATGGTCCGTTTTTCTGGCAACATGTCCAGCCCATTACCATTTGAGAGATTTTACTCTGATCATGATGCCTTCCACTCTTGTCATTTTCCGTACCCATGAGCTCCTCTTCTTATTTCTCCTGGTTACACCAAACATGCATCTCTCTATGTTGCTTTCAGTTGTCTGCAGTCTTTGTAAGTCTTTTTTAGTTAAGGTCCACGTCTCTGCCCTGTACATAAGCACTGGAAGAATGCATTGATTAAACACTTTTCTTTTAAGACATAATGCAGGTCTGCCAGTGGCGACAGTAGGCAAATATTGCTATTTTTGATGACAGGCAACTATGGCTATTATTTCCTACAAAAAATAGCCAAAAGCAACAATTTTCAGAAAAACCCTGAACTATTTTAATTGTAAGGCTACTATTTAAAAAAAATGCAACTTGTGTTGCGTATATCGATGTGTTTGTATAACATCAGTTTTAATATCATTGCACATGAATATGAACTTTGATATCGATATGTCTCGTTCAGTTCATTGCTTTCTGTTCTATTGCAAGTTTCATGTAGGAAAGTCAAAGGCAAGTATAAACTAGACACACGTGTGATTAGAAGAACGACATACACAAATCAAAATATTCCGCCGAAAAAATCTTCCGTTTTTCCGCTTTCAATATGGCAGAGATTTGTTATCTATTCGAATGAGATTCTTGATATACCTCATATCAGATAACTACGATTATGTCTACAGAACAAAATAAGTGATCAACATAACACTGAATGACCACACAAAGGAAGTGTTTTCTACACTGCTGGCCACCCAAAATGAAACATCAAGAAGGACACGAGATAGCAAAGCCAGATTTACTGGACACATAACATTAGATTCAAAGATGAAACGATTGAGCTTACAGGTCCGTGCGACTTGCGGAACACGCAGACATCAATAGTTCGTGTGGCCCCCATGGCTAGCAATAACGGCCGCTACGCGCTGCGGCATCGAACGAAAGAGGCTTTGGATGAGGGCTTGGGGTATGTCGGTCCAGGCTGCTTCCACACGTTGCCACAGTTCATCAGGCGTAGCCGCGGGTGGTGCTTGCCGGGCCACTCGGTTGCCGATCAGCGACCAGACGTATTTGATGGGGGATATATCGGTAGAACAAGCGGGTCACGGCAGCAGTGACACCTGGTCGGCCGTGAAGAATTGTTGCACGATGCGTGCCACGTGTGGGCGCGCATTGTCCTGTTGAAACGTGGCCGCTCGCAGGTCCTACAGGTAAGGAAGGACTACAG